>OY756209.1:0-5959237 GCA_963576795.1 Metopia argyrocephala
GCCCATACCACCAATGGATAGCTGGGATCCTAAGCTAACTGGTGATATGCAATTTGTTATTATAATCTATGAATTGGAATTTTCCTACAATTTCAAACGGGAAGACAGCCTCTAAAATTGTCAAATTGTCTGAAAAACGCCACCTACTACCATTCTTTTACAAAATATGACCAAACGGGACATCGGACCGAAGCATCCTTGGTATCAATCGAAAGGTGACAAAATTACCTAACTGGTGATATACATTAACCCATTATAACCCAAGTATCCTATTTTTTGTACACTCTTTAATCCTATAAAAACATCAATTTTACATGTTGTCTAAAAAAACCCGTCTTTTTTCAATTCTTTTTTGAACCCTGACTACATGGCAACACCGATTGGAATGCCCATACCACCAATGGATAGCTGGGATCCTAAGCTAACTGGTGATATGCAATTTGTTATTATAATCTATGAATTGGAATTTTCCTACAATTTCAAACGGGAAGACAGCCTCTAAAATTGTCAAATTGTCTGAAAAACGCCACCTACTACCATTCTTTTACAAAATATGACCAAACGGGACATCGGACCGAAGCATCCTTGGTATCAATCGAAAGGTGACAAAATTACCTAACTGGTGATATACATTAACCCATTATAACCCAAGTATCCTATTTTTTGTACACTCTTTAATCCTATAAAAACATCAATTTTACATGTTGTCTAAAAAAACCCGTCTTTTTTCAATTCTTTTTTGAACCCTGACTACATGGCAACACCGATTGGAATGCCCATACCACCAATGGATAGCTGGGATCCTAAGCTAACTGGTGATATGCAATTTGTTATTATAATCTATGAATTGGAATTTTCCTACAATTTCAAACGGGAAGACAGCCTCTAAAATTGTCAAATTGTCTGAAAAACGCCACCTACTACCATTCTTTTACAAAATATGACCAAACGGGACATCGGACCGAAGCATCCTTGGTATCAATCGAAAGGTGACAAAATTACCTAACTGGTGATATACATTAACCCATTATAACCCAAGTATCCTATTTTTTGTACACTCTTTAATCCTATAAAAACATCAATTTTACATGTTGTCTAAAAAAACCCGTCTTTTTTCAATTCTTTTTTGAACCCTGACTACATGGCAACACCGATTGGAATGCCCATACCACCAATGGATAGCTGGGATCCTAAGCTAACTGGTGATATGCAATTTGTTATTATAATCTATGAATTGGAATTTTCCTACAATTTCAAACGGGAAGACAGCCTCTAAAATTGTCAAATTGTCTGAAAAACGCCACCTACTAC
This sequence comes from Metopia argyrocephala, assembly GCA_963576795.1. Lineage (NCBI taxonomy): Eukaryota > Metazoa > Arthropoda > Insecta > Diptera > Sarcophagidae > Metopia > Metopia argyrocephala. The sequence goes on from OY756209.1 coordinate 1,312, forward strand.
CATTCTTTTACAAAATATGACCAAACGGGACATCGGACCGAAGCATCCTTGGTATCAATCGAAAGGTGACAAAATTACCTAACTGGTGATATACATTAACCCATTATAACCCAAGTATCCTATTTTTTGTACACTCTTTAATCCTATAAAAACATCAATTTTACATGTTGTCTAAAAAAACCCGTCTTTTTTCAATTCTTTTTTGAACCCTGACTACATGGCAACACCGATTGGAATGCCCATACCACCAATGGATAGCTGGGATCCTAAGCTAACTGGTGATATGCAATTTGTTATTATAATCTATGAATTGGAATTTTCCTACAATTTCAAACGGGAAGACAGCCTCTAAAATTGTCAAATTGTCTGAAAAACGCCACCTACTACCATTCTTTTACAAAATATGACCAAACGGGACATCGGACCGAAGCATCCTTGGTATCAATCGAAAGGTGACAAAATTACCTAACTGGTGATATACATTAACCCATTATAACCCAAGTATCCTATTTTTTGTACACTCTTTAATCCTATAAAAACATCAATTTTACATGTTGTCTAAAAAAACCCGTCTTTTTTCAATTCTTTTTTGAACCCTGACTACATGGCAACACCGATTGGAATGCCCATACCACCAATGGATAGCTGGGATCCTAAGCTAACTGGTGATATGCAATTTGTTATTATAATCTATGAATTGGAATTTTCCTACAATTTCAAACGGGAAGACAGCCTCTAAAATTGTCAAATTGTCTGAAAAACGCCACCTACTACCATTCTTTTACAAAATATGACCAAACGGGACATCGGACCGAAGCATCCTTGGTATCAATCGAAAGGTGACAAAATTACCTAACTGGTGATATACATTAACCCATTATAACCCAAGTATCCTATTTTTTGTACACTCTTTAATCCTATAAAAACATCAATTTTACATGTTGTCTAAAAAAACCCGTCTTTTTTCAATTCTTTTTTGAACCCTGACTACATGGCAACACCGATTGGAATGCCCATACCACCAATGGATAGCTGGGATCCTAAGCTAACTGGTGATATGCAATTTGTTATTATAATCTATGAATTGGAATTTTCCTACAATTTCAAACGGGAAGACAGCCTCTAAAATTGTCAAATTGTCTGAAAAACGCCACCTACTACCATTCTTTTACAAAATATGACCAAACGGGACATCGGACCGAAGCATCCTTGGTATCAATCGAAAGGTGACAAAATTACCTAACTGGTGATATACATTAACCCATTATAACCCAAGTATCCTATTTTTTGTACACTCTTTAATCCTATAAAAACATCAATTTTACATGTTGTCTAAAAAAACCCGTCTTTTTTCAATTCTTTTTTGAACCCTGACTACATGGCAACACCGATTGGAATGCCCATACCACCAATGGATAGCTGGGATCCTAAGCTAACTGGTGATATGCAATTTGTTATTATAATCTATGAATTGGAATTTTCCTACAATTTCAAACGGGAAGACAGCCTCTAAAATTGTCAAATTGTCTGAAAAACGCCACCTACTACCATTCTTTTACAAAATATGACCAAACGGGACATCGGACCGAAGCATCCTTGGTATCAATCGAAAGGTGACAAAATTACCTAACTGGTGATATACATTAACCCATTATAACCCAAGTATCCTATTTTTTGTACACTCTTTAATCCTATAAAAACATCAATTTTACATGTTGTCTAAAAAAACCCGTCTTTTTTCAATTCTTTTTTGAACCCTGACTACATGGCAACACCGATTGGAATGCCCATACCACCAATGGATAGCTGGGATCCTAAGCTAACTGGTGATATGCAATTTGTTATTATAATCTATGAATTGGAATTTTCCTACAATTTCAAACGGGAAGACAGCCTCTAAAATTGTCAAATTGTCTGAAAAACGCCACCTACTACCATTCTTTTACAAAATATGACCAAACGGGACATCGGACCGAAGCATCCTTGGTATCAATCGAAAGGTGACAAAATTACCTAACTGGTGATATACATTAACCCATTATAACCCAAGTATCCTATTTTTTGTACACTCTTTAATCCTATAAAAACATCAATTTTACATGTTGTCTAAAAAAACCCGTCTTTTTTCAATTCTTTTTTGAACCCTGACTACATGGCAACACCGATTGGAATGCCCATACCACCAATGGATAGCTGGGATCCTAAGCTAACTGGTGATATGCAATTTGTTATTATAATCTATGAATTGGAATTTTCCTACAATTTCAAACGGGAAGACAGCCTCTAAAATTGTCAAATTGTCTGAAAAACGCCACCTACTACCATTCTTTTACAAAATATGACCAAACGGGACATCGGACCGAAGCATCCTTGGTATCAATCGAAAGGTGACAAAATTACCTAACTGGTGATATACATTAACCCATTATAACCCAAGTATCCTATTTTTTGTACACTCTTTAATCCTATAAAAACATCAATTTTACATGTTGTCTAAAAAAACCCGTCTTTTTTCAATTCTTTTTTGAACCCTGACTACATGGCAACACCGATTGGAATGCCCATACCACCAATGGATAGCTGGGATCCTAAGCTAACTGGTGATATGCAATTTGTTATTATAATCTATGAATTGGAATTTTCCTACAATTTCAAACGGGAAGACAGCCTCTAAAATTGTCAAATTGTCTGAAAAACGCCACCTACTACCATTCTTTTACAAAATATGACCAAACGGGACATCGGACCGAAGCATCCTTGGTATCAATCGAAAGGTGACAAAATTACCTAACTGGTGATATACATTAACCCATTATAACCCAAGTATCCTATTTTTTGTACACTCTTTAATCCTATAAAAACATCAATTTTACATGTTGTCTAAAAAAACCCGTCTTTTTTCAATTCTTTTTTGAACCCTGACTACATGGCAACACCGATTGGAATGCCCATACCACCAATGGATAGCTGGGATCCTAAGCTAACTGGTGATATGCAATTTGTTATTATAATCTATGAATTGGAATTTTCCTACAATTTCAAACGGGAAGACAGCCTCTAAAATTGTCAAATTGTCTGAAAAACGCCACCTACTACCATTCTTTTACAAAATATGACCAAACGGGACATCGGACCGAAGCATCCTTGGTATCAATCGAAAGGTGACAAAATTACCTAACTGGTGATATACATTAACCCATTATAACCCAAGTATCCTATTTTTTGTACACTCTTTAATCCTATAAAAACATCAATTTTACATGTTGTCTAAAAAAACCCGTCTTTTTTCAATTCTTTTTTGAACCCTGACTACATGGCAACACCGATTGGAATGCCCATACCACCAATGGATAGCTGGGATCCTAAGCTAACTGGTGATATGCAATTTGTTATTATAATCTATGAATTGGAATTTTCCTACAATTTCAAACGGGAAGACAGCCTCTAAAATTGTCAAATTGTCTGAAAAACGCCACCTACTACCATTCTTTTACAAAATATGACCAAACGGGACATCGGACCGAAGCATCCTTGGTATCAATCGAAAGGTGACAAAATTACCTAACTGGTGATATACATTAACCCATTATAACCCAAGTATCCTATTTTTTGTACACTCTTTAATCCTATAAAAACATCAATTTTACATGTTGTCTAAAAAAACCCGTCTTTTTTCAATTCTTTTTTGAACCCTGACTACATGGCAACACCGATTGGAATGCCCATACCACCAATGGATAGCTGGGATCCTAAGCTAACTGGTGATATGCAATTTGTTATTATAATCTATGAATTGGAATTTTCCTACAATTTCAAACGGGAAGACAGCCTCTAAAATTGTCAAATTGTCTGAAAAACGCCACCTACTACCATTCTTTTACAAAATATGACCAAACGGGACATCGGACCGAAGCATCCTTGGTATCAATCGAAAGGTGACAAAATTACCTAACTGGTGATATACATTAACCCATTATAACCCAAGTATCCTATTTTTTGTACACTCTTTAATCCTATAAAAACATCAATTTTACATGTTGTCTAAAAAAACCCGTCTTTTTTCAATTCTTTTTTGAACCCTGACTACATGGCAACACCGATTGGAATGCCCATACCACCAATGGATAGCTGGGATCCTAAGCTAACTGGTGATATGCAATTTGTTATTATAATCTATGAATTGGAATTTTCCTACAATTTCAAACGGGAAGACAGCCTCTAAAATTGTCAAATTGTCTGAAAAACGCCACCTACTACCATTCTTTTACAAAATATGACCAAACGGGACATCGGACCGAAGCATCCTTGGTATCAATCGAAAGGTGACAAAATTACCTAACTGGTGATATACATTAACCCATTATAACCCAAGTATCCTATTTTTTGTACACTCTTTAATCCTATAAAAACATCAATTTTACATGTTGTCTAAAAAAACCCGTCTTTTTTCAATTCTTTTTTGAACCCTGACTACATGGCAACACCGATTGGAATGCCCATACCACCAATGGATAGCTGGGATCCTAAGCTAACTGGTGATATGCAATTTGTTATTATAATCTATGAATTGGAATTTTCCTACAATTTCAAACGGGAAGACAGCCTCTAAAATTGTCAAATTGTCTGAAAAACGCCACCTACTACCATTCTTTTACAAAATATGACCAAACGGGACATCGGACCGAAGCATCCTTGGTATCAATCGAAAGGTGACAAAATTACCTAACTGGTGATATACATTAACCCATTATAACCCAAGTATCCTATTTTTTGTACACTCTTTAATCCTATAAAAACATCAATTTTACATGTTGTCTAAAAAAACCCGTCTTTTTTCAATTCTTTTTTGAACCCTGACTACATGGCAACACCGATTGGAATGCCCATACCACCAATGGATAGCTGGGATCCTAAGCTAACTGGTGATATGCAATTTGTTATTATAATCTATGAATTGGAATTTTCCTACAATTTCAAACGGGAAGACAGCCTCTAAAATTGTCAAATTGTCTGAAAAACGCCACCTACTACCATTCTTTTACAAAATATGACCAAACGGGACATCGGACCGAAGCATCCTTGGTATCAATCGAAAGGTGACAAAATTACCTAACTGGTGATATACATTAACCCATTATAACCCAAGTATCCTATTTTTTGTACACTCTTTAATCCTATAAAAACATCAATTTTACATGTTGTCTAAAAAAACCCGTCTTTTTTCAATTCTTTTTTGAACCCTGACTACATGGCAACACCGATTGGAATGCCCATACCACCAATGGATAGCTGGGATCCTAAGCTAACTGGTGATATGCAATTTGTTATTATAATCTATGAATTGGAATTTTCCTACAATTTCAAACGGGAAGACAGCCTCTAAAATTGTCAAATTGTCTGAAAAACGCCACCTACTACCATTCTTTTACAAAATATGACCAAACGGGACATCGGACCGAAGCATCCTTGGTATCAATCGAAAGGTGACAAAATTACCTAACTGGTGATATACATTAACCCATTATAACCCAAGTATCCTATTTTTTGTACACTCTTTAATCCTATAAAAACATCAATTTTACATGTTGTCTAAAAAAACCCGTCTTTTTTCAATTCTTTTTTGAACCCTGACTACATGGCAACACCGATTGGAATGCCCATACCACCAATGGATAGCTGGGATCCTAAGCTAACTGGTGATATGCAATTTGTTATTATAATCTATGAATTGGAATTTTCCTACAATTTCAAACGGGAAGACAGCCTCTAAAATTGTCAAATTGTCTGAAAAACGCCACCTACTACCATTCTTTTACAAAATATGACCAAACGGGACATCGGACCGAAGCATCCTTGGTATCAATCGAAAGGTGACAAAATTACCTAACTGGTGATATACATTAACCCATTATAACCCAAGTATCCTATTTTTTGTACACTCTTTAATCCTATAAAAACATCAATTTTACATGTTGTCTAAAAAAACCCGTCTTTTTTCAATTCTTTTTTGAACCCTGACTACATGGCAACACCGATTGGAATGCCCATACCACCAATGGATAGCTGGGATCCTAAGCTAACTGGTGATATGCAATTTGTTATTATAATCTATGAATTGGAATTTTCCTACAATTTCAAACGGGAAGACAGCCTCTAAAATTGTCAAATTGTCTGAAAAACGCCACCTACTACCATTCTTTTACAAAATATGACCAAACGGGACATCGGACCGAAGCATCCTTGGTATCAATCGAAAGGTGACAAAATTACCTAACTGGTGATATACATTAACCCATTATAACCCAAGTATCCTATTTTTTGTACACTCTTTAATCCTATAAAAACATCAATTTTACATGTTGTCTAAAAAAACCCGTCTTTTTTCAATTCTTTTTTGAACCCTGACTACATGGCAACACCGATTGGAATGCCCATACCACCAATGGATAGCTGGGATCCTAAGCTAACTGGTGATATGCAATTTGTTATTATAATCTATGAATTGGAATTTTCCTACAATTTCAAACGGGAAGACAGCCTCTAAAATTGTCAAATTGTCTGAAAAACGCCACCTACTACCATTCTTTTACAAAATATGACCAAACGGGACATCGGACCGAAGCATCCTTGGTATCAATCGAAAGGTGACAAAATTACCTAACTGGTGATATACATTAACCCATTATAACCCAAGTATCCTATTTTTTGTACACTCTTTAATCCTATAAAAACATCAATTTTACATGTTGTCTAAAAAAACCCGTCTTTTTTCAATTCTTTTTTGAACCCTGACTACATGGCAACACCGATTGGAATGCCCATACCACCAATGGATAGCTGGGATCCTAAGCTAACTGGTGATATGCAATTTGTTATTATAATCTATGAATTGGAATTTTCCTACAATTTCAAACGGGAAGACAGCCTCTAAAATTGTCAAATTGTCTGAAAAACGCCACCTACTACCATTCTTTTACAAAATATGACCAAACGGGACATCGGACCGAAGCATCCTTGGTATCAATCGAAAGGTGACAAAATTACCTAACTGGTGATATACATTAACCCATTATAACCCAAGTATCCTATTTTTTGTACACTCTTTAATCCTATAAAAACATCAATTTTACATGTTGTCTAAAAAAACCCGTCTTTTTTCAATTCTTTTTTGAACCCTGACTACATGGCAACACCGATTGGAATGCCCATACCACCAATGGATAGCTGGGATCCTAAGCTAACTGGTGATATGCAATTTGTTATTATAATCTATGAATTGGAATTTTCCTACAATTTCAAACGGGAAGACAGCCTCTAAAATTGTCAAATTGTCTGAAAAACGCCACCTACTACCATTCTTTTACAAAATATGACCAAACGGGACATCGGACCGAAGCATCCTTGGTATCAATCGAAAGGTGACAAAATTACCTAACTGGTGATATACATTAACCCATTATAACCCAAGTATCCTATTTTTTGTACACTCTTTAATCCTATAAAAACATCAATTTTACATGTTGTCTAAAAAAACCCGTCTTTTTTCAATTCTTTTTTGAACCCTGACTACATGGCAACACCGATTGGAATGCCCATACCACCAATGGATAGCTGGGATCCTAAGCTAACTGGTGATATGCAATTTGTTATTATAATCTATGAATTGGAATTTTCCTACAATTTCAAACGGGAAGACAGCCTCTAAAATTGTCAAATTGTCTGAAAAACGCCACCTACTACCATTCTTTTACAAAATATGACCAAACGGGACATCGGACCGAAGCATCCTTGGTATCAATCGAAAGGTGACAAAATTACCTAACTGGTGATATACATTAACCCATTATAACCCAAGTATCCTATTTTTTGTACACTCTTTAATCCTATAAAAACATCAATTTTACATGTTGTCTAAAAAAACCCGTCTTTTTTCAATTCTTTTTTGAACCCTGACTACATGGCAACACCGATTGGAATGCCCATACCACCAATGGATAGCTGGGATCCTAAGCTAACTGGTGATATGCAATTTGTTATTATAGTCTATGAATTGGAATTTTCCTACAATTTCAAACGGGAAGACAGCCTCTAAAATTGTCAAATTGTCTGAAAAACGCCACCTACTACCATTCTTTTACAAAATATGACCAAACGGGACATCGGACCGAAGCATCCTTGGTATCAATCGAAAGGTGACAAAATTACCTAACTGGTGATATACATTAACCCATTATAACCCAAGTATCCTATTTTTTGTACACTCTTTAATCCTATAAAAACATCAATTTTACATGTTGTCTAAAAAAACCCGTCTTTTTTCAATTCTTTTTTGAACCCTGACTACATGGCAACACCGATTGGAATGCCCATACCACCAATGGATAGCTGGGATCCTAAGCTAACTGGTGATATGCAATTTGTTATTATAGTCTATGAATTGGAATTTTCCTACAATTTCAAACGGGAAGACAGCCTCTAAAATTGTCAAATTGTCTGAAAAACGCCACCTACTACCATTCTTTTACAAAATATGACCAAACGGGACATCGGACCGAAGCATCCTTGGTATCAATCGAAAGGTGACAAAATTACCTAACTGGTGATATACATTAACCCATTATAACCCAAGTATCCTATTTTTTGTACACTCTTTAATCCTATAAAAACATCAATTTTACATGTTGTCTAAAAAAACCCGTCTTTTTTCAATTCTTTTTTGAACCCTGACTACATGGCAACACCGATTGGAATGCCCATACCACCAATGGATAGCTGGGATCCTAAGCTAACTGGTGATATGCAATTTGTTATTATAATCTATGAATTGGAATTTTCCTACAATTTCAAACGGGAAGACAGCCTCTAAAATTGTCAAATTGTCTGAAAAACGCCACCTACTACCATTCTTTTACAAAATATGACCAAACGGGACATCGGACCGAAGCATCCTTGGTATCAATCGAAAGGTGACAAAATTACCTAACTGGTGATATACATTAACCCATTATAACCCAAGTATCCTATTTTTTGTACACTCTTTAATCCTATAAAAACATCAATTTTACATGTTGTCTAAAAAAACCCGTCTTTTTTCAATTCTTTTTTGAACCCTGACTACATGGCAACACCGATTGGAATGCCCATACCACCAATGGATAGCTGGGATCCTAAGCTAACTGGTGATATGCAATTTGTTATTATAATCTATGAATTGGAATTTTCCTACAATTTCAAACGGGAAGACAGCCTCTAAAATTGTCAAATTGTCTGAAAAACGCCACCTACTACCATTCTTTTACAAAATATGACCAAACGGGACATCGGACCGAAGCATCCTTGGTATCAATCGAAAGGTGACAAAATTACCTAACTGGTGATATACATTAACCCATTATAACCCAAGTATCCTATTTTTTGTACACTCTTTAATCCTATAAAAACATCAATTTTACATGTTGTCTAAAAAAACCCGTCTTTTTTCAATTCTTTTTTGAACCCTGACTACATGGCAACACCGATTGGAATGCCCATACCACCAATGGATAGCTGGGATCCTAAGCTAACTGGTGATATGCAATTTGTTATTATAATCTATGAATTGGAATTTTCCTACAATTTCAAACGGGAAGACAGCCTCTAAAATTGTCAAATTGTCTGAAAAACGCCACCTACTACCATTCTTTTACAAAATATGACCAAACGGGACATCGGACCGAAGCATCCTTGGTATCAATCGAAAGGTGACAAAATTACCTAACTGGTGATATACATTAACCCATTATAACCCAAGTATCCTATTTTTTGTACACTCTTTAATCCTATAAAAACATCAATTTTACATGTTGTCTAAAAAAACCCGTCTTTTTTCAATTCTTTTTTGAACCCTGACTACATGGCAACACCGATTGGAATGCCCATACCACCAATGGATAGCTGGGATCCTAAGCTAACTGGTGATATGCAATTTGTTATTATAATCTATGAATTGGAATTTTCCTACAATTTCAAACGGGAAGACAGCCTCTAAAATTGTCAAATTGTCTGAAAAACGCCACCTACTACCATTCTTTTACAAAATATGACCAAACGGGACATCGGACCGAAGCATCCTTGGTATCAATCGAAAGGTGACAAAATTACCTAACTGGTGATATACATTAACCCATTATAACCCAAGTATCCTATTTTTTGTACACTCTTTAATCCTATAAAAACATCAATTTTACATGTTGTCTAAAAAAACCCGTCTTTTTTCAATTCTTTTTTGAACCCTGACTACATGGCAACACCGATTGGAATGCCCATACCACCAATGGATAGCTGGGATCCTAAGCTAACTGGTGATATGCAATTTGTTATTATAATCTATGAATTGGAATTTTCCTACAATTTCAAACGGGAAGACAGCCTCTAAAATTGTCAAATTGTCTGAAAAACGCCACCTACTACCATTCTTTTACAAAATATGACCAAACGGGACATCGGACCGAAGCATCCTTGGTATCAATCGAAAGGTGACAAAATTACCTAACTGGTGATATACATTAACCCATTATAACCCAAGTATCCTATTTTTTGTACACTCTTTAATCCTATAAAAACATCAATTTTACATGTTGTCTAAAAAAACCCGTCTTTTTTCAATTCTTTTTTGAACCCTGACTACATGGCAACACCGATTGGAATGCCCATACCACCAATGGATAGCTGGGATCCTAAGCTAACTGGTGATATGCAATTTGTTATTATAATCTATGAATTGGAATTTTCCTACAATTTCAAACGGGAAGACAGCCTCTAAAATTGTCAAATTGTCTGAAAAACGCCACCTACTACCATTCTTTTACAAAATATGACCAAACGGGACATCGGACCGAAGCATCCTTGGTATCAATCGAAAGGTGACAAAATTACCTAACTGGTGATATACATTAACCCATTATAACCCAAGTATCCTATTTTTTGTACACTCTTTAATCCTATAAAAACATCAATTTTACATGTTGTCTAAAAAAACCCGTCTTTTTTCAATTCTTTTTTGAACCCTGACTACATGGCAACACCGATTGGAATGCCCATACCACCAATGGATAGCTGGGATCCTAAGCTAACTGGTGATATGCAATTTGTTATTATAATCTATGAATTGGAATTTTCCTACAATTTCAAACGGGAAGACAGCCTCTAAAATTGTCAAATTGTCTGAAAAACGCCACCTACTACCATTCTTTTACAAAATATGACCAAACGGGACATCGGACCGAAGCATCCTTGGTATCAATCGAAAGGTGACAAAATTACCTAACTGGTGATATACATTAACCCATTATAACCCAAGTATCCTATTTTTTGTACACTCTTTAATCCTATAAAAACATCAATTTTACATGTTGTCTAAAAAAACCCGTCTTTTTTCAATTCTTTTTTGAACCCTGACTACATGGCAACACCGATTGGAATGCCCATACCACCAATGGATAGCTGGGATCCTAAGCTAACTGGTGATATGCAATTTGTTATTATAATCTATGAATTGGAATTTTCCTACAATTTCAAACGGGAAGACAGCCTCTAAAATTGTCAAATTGTCTGAAAAACGCCACCTACTACCATTCTTTTACAAAATATGACCAAACGGGACATCGGACCGAAGCATCCTTGGTATCAATCGAAAGGTGACAAAATTACCTAACTGGTGATATACATTAACCCATTATAACCCAAGTATCCTATTTTTTGTACACTCTTTAATCCTATAAAAACATCAATTTTACATGTTGTCTAAAAAAACCCGTCTTTTTTCAATTCTTTTTTGAACCCTGACTACATGGCAACACCGATTGGAATGCCCATACCACCAATGGATAGCTGGGATCCTAAGCTAACTGGTGATATGCAATTTGTTATTATAATCTATGAATTGGAATTTTCCTACAATTTCAAACGGGAAGACAGCCTCTAAAATTGTCAAATTGTCTGAAAAACGCCACCTACTACCATTCTTTTACAAAATATGACCAAACGGGACATCGGACCGAAGCATCCTTGGTATCAATCGAAAGGTGACAAAATTACCTAACTGGTGATATACATTAACCCATTATAACCCAAGTATCCTATTTTTTGTACACTCTTTAATCCTATAAAAACATCAATTTTACATGTTGTCTAAAAAAACCCGTCTTTTTTCAATTCTTTTTTGAACCCTGACTACATGGCAACACCGATTGGAATGCCCATACCACCAATGGATAGCTGGGATCCTAAGCTAACTGGTGATATGCAATTTGTTATTATAATCTATGAATTGGAATTTTCCTACAATTTCAAACGGGAAGACAGCCTCTAAAATTGTCAAATTGTCTGAAAAACGCCACCTACTACCATTCTTTTACAAAATATGACCAAACGGGACATCGGACCGAAGCATCCTTGGTATCAATCGAAAGGTGACAAAATTACCTAACTGGTGATATACATTAACCCATTATAACCCAAGTATCCTATTTTTTGTACACTCTTTAATCCTATAAAAACATCAATTTTACATGTTGTCTAAAAAAACCCGTCTTTTTTCAATTCTTTTTTGAACCCTGACTACATGGCAACACCGATTGGAATGCCCATACCACCAATGGATAGCTGGGATCCTAAGCTAACTGGTGATATGCAATTTGTTATTATAATCTATGAATTGGAATTTTCCTACAATTTCAAACGGGAAGACAGCCTCTAAAATTGTCAAATTGTCTGAAAAACGCCACCTACTACCATTCTTTTACAAAATATGACCAAACGGGACATCGGACCGAAGCATCCTTGGTATCAATCGAAAGGTGACAAAATTACCTAACTGGTGATATACATTAACCCATTATAACCCAAGTATCCTATTTTTTGTACACTCTTTAATCCTATAAAAACATCAATTTTACATGTTGTCTAAAAAAACCCGTCTTTTTTCAATTCTTTTTTGAACCCTGACTACATGGCAACACCGATTGGAATGCCCATACCACCAATGGATAGCTGGGATCCTAAGCTAACTGGTGATATGCAATTTGTTATTATAATCTATGAATTGGAATTTTCCTACAATTTCAAACGGGAAGACAGCCTCTAAAATTGTCAAATTGTCTGAAAAACGCCACCTACTACCATTCTTTTACAAAATATGACCAAACGGGACATCGGACCGAAGCATCCTTGGTATCAATCGAAAGGTGACAAAATTACCTAACTGGTGATATACATTAACCCATTATAACCCAAGTATCCTATTTTTTGTACACTCTTTAATCCTATAAAAACATCAATTTTACATGTTGTCTAAAAAAACCCGTCTTTTTTCAATTCTTTTTTGAACCCTGACTACATGGCAACACCGATTGGAATGCCCATACCACCAATGGATAGCTGGGATCCTAAGCTAACTGGTGATATGCAATTTGTTATTATAATCTATGAATTGGAATTTTCCTACAATTTCAAACGGGAAGACAGCCTCTAAAATTGTCAAATTGTCTGAAAAACGCCACCTACTACCATTCTTTTACAAAATATGACCAAACGGGACATCGGACCGAAGCATCCTTGGTATCAATCGAAAGGTGACAAAATTACCTAACTGGTGATATACATTAACCCATTATAACCCAAGTATCCTATTTTTTGTACACTCTTTAATCCTATAAAAACATCAATTTTACATGTTGTCTAAAAAAACCCGTCTTTTTTCAATTCTTTTTTGAACCCTGACTACATGGCAACACCGATTGGAATGCCCATACCACCAATGGATAGCTGGGATCCTAAGCTAACTGGTGATATGCAATTTGTTATTATAATCTATGAATTGGAATTTTCCTACAATTTCAAACGGGAAGACAGCCTCTAAAATTGTCAAATTGTCTGAAAAACGCCACCTACTACCATTCTTTTACAAAATATGACCAAACGGGACATCGGACCGAAGCATCCTTGGTATCAATCGAAAGGTGACAAAATTACCTAACTGGTGATATACATTAACCCATTATAACCCAAGTATCCTATTTTTTGTACACTCTTTAATCCTATAAAAACATCAATTTTACATGTTGTCTAAAAAAACCCGTCTTTTTTCAATTCTTTTTTGAACCCTGACTACATGGCAACACCGATTGGAATGCCCATACCACCAATGGATAGCTGGGATCCTAAGCTAACTGGTGATATGCAATTTGTTATTATAATCTATGAATTGGAATTTTCCTACAATTTCAAACGGGAAGACAGCCTCTAAAATTGTCAAATTGTCTGAAAAACGCCACCTACTACCATTCTTTTACAAAATATGACCAAACGGGACATCGGACCGAAGCATCCTTGGTATCAATCGAAAGGTGACAAAATTACCTAACTGGTGATATACATTAACCCATTATAACCCAAGTATCCTATTTTTTGTACACTCTTTAATCCTATAAAAACATCAATTTTACATGTTGTCTAAAAAAACCCGTCTTTTTTCAATTCTTTTTTGAACCCTGACTACATGGCAACACCGATTGGAATGCCCATACCACCAATGGATAGCTGGGATCCTAAGCTAACTGGTGATATGCAATTTGTTATTATAATCTATGAATTGGAATTTTCCTACAATTTCAAACGGGAAGACAGCCTCTAAAATTGTCAAATTGTCTGAAAAACGCCACCTACTACCATTCTTTTACAAAATATGACCAAACGGGACATCGGACCGAAGCATCCTTGGTATCAATCGAAAGGTGACAAAATTACCTAACTGGTGATATACATTAACCCATTATAACCCAAGTATCCTATTTTTTGTACACTCTTTAATCCTATAAAAACATCAATTTTACATGTTGTCTAAAAAAACCCGTCTTTTTTCAATTCTTTTTTGAACCCTGACTACATGGCAACACCGATTGGAATGCCCATACCACCAATGGATAGCTGGGATCCTAAGCTAACTGGTGATATGCAATTTGTTATTATAATCTATGAATTGGAATTTTCCTACAATTTCAAACGGGAAGACAGCCTCTAAAATTGTCAAATTGTCTGAAAAACGCCACCTACTACCATTCTTTTACAAAATATGACCAAACGGGACATCGGACCGAAGCATCCTTGGTATCAATCGAAAGGTGACAAAATTACCTAACTGGTGATATACATTAACCCATTATAACCCAAGTATCCTATTTTTTGTACACTCTTTAATCCTATAAAAACATCAATTTTACATGTTGTCTAAAAAAACCCGTCTTTTTTCAATTCTTTTTTGAACCCTGACTACATGGCAACACCGATTGGAATGCCCATACCACCAATGGATAGCTGGGATCCTAAGCTAACTGGTGATATGCAATTTGTTATTATAATCTATGAATTGGAATTTTCCTACAATTTCAAACGGGAAGACAGCCTCTAAAATTGTCAAATTGTCTGAAAAACGCCACCTACTACCATTCTTTTACAAAATATGACCAAACGGGACATCGGACCGAAGCATCCTTGGTATCAATCGAAAGGTGACAAAATTACCTAACTGGTGATATACATTAACCCATTATAACCCAAGTATCCTATTTTTTGTACACTCTTTAATCCTATAAAAACATCAATTTTACATGTTGTCTAAAAAAACCCGTCTTTTTTCAATTCTTTTTTGAACCCTGACTACATGGCAACACCGATTGGAATGCCCATACCACCAATGGATAGCTGGGATCCTAAGCTAACTGGTGATATGCAATTTGTTATTATAATCTATGAATTGGAATTTTCCTACAATTTCAAACGGGAAGACAGCCTCTAAAATTGTCAAATTGTCTGAAAAACGCCACCTACTACCATTCTTTTACAAAATATGACCAAACGGGACATCGGACCGAAGCATCCTTGGTATCAATCGAAAGGTGACAAAATTACCTAACTGGTGATATACATTAACCCATTATAACCCAAGTATCCTATTTTTTGTACACTCTTTAATCCTATAAAAACATCAATTTTACATGTTGTCTAAAAAAACCCGTCTTTTTTCAATTCTTTTTTGAACCCTGACTACATGGCAACACCGATTGGAATGCCCATACCACCAATGGATAGCTGGGATCCTAAGCTAACTGGTGATATGCAATTTGTTATTATAATCTATGAATTGGAATTTTCCTACAATTTCAAACGGGAAGACAGCCTCTAAAATTGTCAAATTGTCTGAAAAACGCCACCTACTACCATTCTTTTACAAAATATGACCAAACGGGACATCGGACCGAAGCATCCTTGGTATCAATCGAAAGGTGACAAAATTACCTAACTGGTGATATACATTAACCCATTATAACCCAAGTATCCTATTTTTTGTACACTCTTTAATCCTATAAAAACATCAATTTTACATGTTGTCTAAAAAAACCCGTCTTTTTTCAATTCTTTTTTGAACCCTGACTACATGGCAACACCGATTGGAATGCCCATACCACCAATGGATAGCTGGGATCCTAAGCTAACTGGTGATATGCAATTTGTTATTATAATCTATGAATTGGAATTTTCCTACAATTTCAAACGGGAAGACAGCCTCTAAAATTGTCAAATTGTCTGAAAAACGCCACCTACTACCATTCTTTTACAAAATATGACCAAACGGGACATCGGACCGAAGCATCCTTGGTATCAATCGAAAGGTGACAAAATTACCTAACTGGTGATATACATTAACCCATTATAACCCAAGTATCCTATTTTTTGTACACTCTTTAATCCTATAAAAACATCAATTTTACATGTTGTCTAAAAAAACCCGTCTTTTTTCAATTCTTTTTTGAACCCTGACTACATGGCAACACCGATTGGAATGCCCATACCACCAATGGATAGCTGGGATCCTAAGCTAACTGGTGATATGCAATTTGTTATTATAATCTATGAATTGGAATTTTCCTACAATTTCAAACGGGAAGACAGCCTCTAAAATTGTCAAATTGTCTGAAAAACGCCACCTACTACCATTCTTTTACAAAATATGACCAAACGGGACATCGGACCGAAGCATCCTTGGTATCAATCGAAAGGTGACAAAATTACCTAACTGGTGATATACATTAACCCATTATAACCCAAGTATCCTATTTTTTGTACACTCTTTAATCCTATAAAAACATCAATTTTACATGTTGTCTAAAAAAACCCGTCTTTTTTCAATTCTTTTTTGAACCCTGACTACATGGCAACACCGATTGGAATGCCCATACCACCAATGGATAGCTGGGATCCTAAGCTAACTGGTGATATGCAATTTGTTATTATAATCTATGAATTGGAATTTTCCTACAATTTCAAACGGGAAGACAGCCTCTAAAATTGTCAAATTGTCTGAAAAACGCCACCTACTACCATTCTTTTACAAAATATGACCAAACGGGACATCGGACCGAAGCATCCTTGGTATCAATCGAAAGGTGACAAAATTACCTAACTGGTGATATACATTAACCCATTATAACCCAAGTATCCTATTTTTTGTACACTCTTTAATCCTATAAAAACATCAATTTTACATGTTGTCTAAAAAAACCCGTCTTTTTTCAATTCTTTTTTGAACCCTGACTACATGGCAACACCGATTGGAATGCCCATACCACCAATGGATAGCTGGGATCCTAAGCTAACTGGTGATATGCAATTTGTTATTATAATCTATGAATTGGAATTTTCCTACAATTTCAAACGGGAAGACAGCCTCTAAAATTGTCAAATTGTCTGAAAAACGCCACCTACTACCATTCTTTTACAAAATATGACCAAACGGGACATCGGACCGAAGCATCCTTGGTATCAATCGAAAGGTGACAAAATTACCTAACTGGTGATATACATTAACCCATTATAACCCAAGTATCCTATTTTTTGTACACTCTTTAATCCTATAAAAACATCAATTTTACATGTTGTCTAAAAAAACCCGTCTTTTTTCAATTCTTTTTTGAACCCTGACTACATGGCAACACCGATTGGAATGCCCATACCACCAATGGATAGCTGGGATCCTAAGCTAACTGGTGATATGCAATTTGTTATTATAATCTATGAATTGGAATTTTCCTACAATTTCAAACGGGAAGACAGCCTCTAAAATTGTCAAATTGTCTGAAAAACGCCACCTACTACCATTCTTTTACAAAATATGACCAAACGGGACATCGGACCGAAGCATCCTTGGTATCAATCGAAAGGTGACAAAATTACCTAACTGGTGATATACATTAACCCATTATAACCCAAGTATCCTATTTTTTGTACACTCTTTAATCCTATAAAAACATCAATTTTACATGTTGTCTAAAAAAACCCGTCTTTTTTCAATTCTTTTTTGAACCCTGACTACATGGCAACACCGATTGGAATGCCCATACCACCAATGGATAGCTGGGATCCTAAGCTAACTGGTGATATGCAATTTGTTATTATAATCTATGAATTGGAATTTTCCTACAATTTCAAACGGGAAGACAGCCTCTAAAATTGTCAAATTGTCTGAAAAACGCCACCTACTACCATTCTTTTACAAAATATGACCAAACGGGACATCGGACCGAAGCATCCTTGGTATCAATCGAAAGGTGACAAAATTACCTAACTGGTGATATACATTAACCCATTATAACCCAAGTATCCTATTTTTTGTACACTCTTTAATCCTATAAAAACATCAATTTTACATGTTGTCTAAAAAAACCCGTCTTTTTTCAATTCTTTTTTGAACCCTGACTACATGGCAACACCGATTGGAATGCCCATACCACCAATGGATAGCTGGGATCCTAAGCTAACTGGTGATATGCAATTTGTTATTATAATCTATGAATTGGAATTTTCCTACAATTTCAAACGGGAAGACAGCCTCTAAAATTGTCAAATTGTCTGAAAAACGCCACCTACTACCATTCTTTTACAAAATATGACCAAACGGGACATCGGACCGAAGCATCCTTGGTATCAATCGAAAGGTGACAAAATTACCTAACTGGTGATATACATTAACCCATTATAACCCAAGTATCCTATTTTTTGTACACTCTTTAATCCTATAAAAACATCAATTTTACATGTTGTCTAAAAAAACCCGTCTTTTTTCAATTCTTTTTTGAACCCTGACTACATGGCAACACCGATTGGAATGCCCATACCACCAATGGATAGCTGGGATCCTAAGCTAACTGGTGATATGCAATTTGTTATTATAATCTATGAATTGGAATTTTCCTACAATTTCAAACGGGAAGACAGCCTCTAAAATTGTCAAATTGTCTGAAAAACGCCACCTACTACCATTCTTTTACAAAATATGACCAAACGGGACATCGGACCGAAGCATCCTTGGTATCAATCGAAAGGTGACAAAATTACCTAACTGGTGATATACATTAACCCATTATAACCCAAGTATCCTATTTTTTGTACACTCTTTAATCCTATAAAAACATCAATTTTACATGTTGTCTAAAAAAACCCGTCTTTTTTCAATTCTTTTTTGAACCCTGACTACATGGCAACACCGATTGGAATGCCCATACCACCAATGGATAGCTGGGATCCTAAGCTAACTGGTGATATGCAATTTGTTATTATAATCTATGAATTGGAATTTTCCTACAATTTCAAACGGGAAGACAGCCTCTAAAATTGTCAAATTGTCTGAAAAACGCCACCTACTACCATTCTTTTACAAAATATGACCAAACGGGACATCGGACCGAAGCATCCTTGGTATCAATCGAAAGGTGACAAAATTACCTAACTGGTGATATACATTAACCCATTATAACCCAAGTATCCTATTTTTTGTACACTCTTTAATCCTATAAAAACATCAATTTTACATGTTGTCTAAAAAAACCCGTCTTTTTTCAATTCTTTTTTGAACCCTGACTACATGGCAACACCGATTGGAATGCCCATACCACCAATGGATAGCTGGGATCCTAAGCTAACTGGTGATATGCAATTTGTTATTATAATCTATGAATTGGAATTTTCCTACAATTTCAAACGGGAAGACAGCCTCTAAAATTGTCAAATTGTCTGAAAAACGCCACCTACTACCATTCTTTTACAAAATATGACCAAACGGGACATCGGACCGAAGCATCCTTGGTATCAATCGAAAGGTGACAAAATTACCTAACTGGTGATATACATTAACCCATTATAACCCAAGTATCCTATTTTTTGTACACTCTTTAATCCTATAAAAACATCAATTTTACATGTTGTCTAAAAAAACCCGTCTTTTTTCAATTCTTTTTTGAACCCTGACTACATGGCAACACCGATTGGAATGCCCATACCACCAATGGATAGCTGGGATCCTAAGCTAACTGGTGATATGCAATTTGTTATTATAATCTATGAATTGGAATTTTCCTACAATTTCAAACGGGAAGACAGCCTCTAAAATTGTCAAATTGTCTGAAAAACGCCACCTACTACCATTCTTTTACAAAATATGACCAAACGGGACATCGGACCGAAGCATCCTTGGTATCAATCGAAAGGTGACAAAATTACCTAACTGGTGATATACATTAACCCATTATAACCCAAGTATCCTATTTTTTGTACACTCTTTAATCCTATAAAAACATCAATTTTACATGTTGTCTAAAAAAACCCGTCTTTTTTCAATTCTTTTTTGAACCCTGACTACATGGCAACACCGATTGGAATGCCCATACCACCAATGGATAGCTGGGATCCTAAGCTAACTGGTGATATGCAATTTGTTATTATAATCTATGAATTGGAATTTTCCTACAATTTCAAACGGGAAGACAGCCTCTAAAATTGTCAAATTGTCTGAAAAACGCCACCTACTACCATTCTTTTACAAAATATGACCAAACGGGACATCGGACCGAAGCATCCTTGGTATCAATCGAAAGGTGACAAAATTACCTAACTGGTGATATACATTAACCCATTATAACCCAAGTATCCTATTTTTTGTACACTCTTTAATCCTATAAAAACATCAATTTTACATGTTGTCTAAAAAAACCCGTCTTTTTTCAATTCTTTTTTGAACCCTGACTACATGGCAACACCGATTGGAATGCCCATACCACCAATGGATAGCTGGGATCCTAAGCTAACTGGTGATATGCAATTTGTTATTATAATCTATGAATTGGAATTTTCCTACAATTTCAAACGGGAAGACAGCCTCTAAAATTGTCAAATTGTCTGAAAAACGCCACCTACTACCATTCTTTTACAAAATATGACCAAACGGGACATCGGACCGAAGCATCCTTGGTATCAATCGAAAGGTGACAAAATTACCTAACTGGTGATATACATTAACCCATTATAACCCAAGTATCCTATTTTTTGTACACTCTTTAATCCTATAAAAACATCAATTTTACATGTTGTCTAAAAAAACCCGTCTTTTTTCAATTCTTTTTTGAACCCTGACTACATGGCAACACCGATTGGAATGCCCATACCACCAATGGATAGCTGGGATCCTAAGCTAACTGGTGATATGCAATTTGTTATTATAATCTATGAATTGGAATTTTCCTACAATTTCAAACGGGAAGACAGCCTCTAAAATTGTCAAATTGTCTGAAAAACGCCACCTACTACCATTCTTTTACAAAATATGACCAAACGGGACATCGGACCGAAGCATCCTTGGTATCAATCGAAAGGTGACAAAATTACCTAACTGGTGATATACATTAACCCATTATAACCCAAGTATCCTATTTTTTGTACACTCTTTAATCCTATAAAAACATCAATTTTACATGTTGTCTAAAAAAACCCGTCTTTTTTCAATTCTTTTTTGAACCCTGACTACATGGCAACACCGATTGGAATGCCCATACCACCAATGGATAGCTGGGATCCTAAGCTAACTGGTGATATGCAATTTGTTATTATAATCTATGAATTGGAATTTTCCTACAATTTCAAACGGGAAGACAGCCTCTAAAATTGTCAAATTGTCTGAAAAACGCCACCTACTACCATTCTTTTACAAAATATGACCAAACGGGACATCGGACCGAAGCATCCTTGGTATCAATCGAAAGGTGACAAAATTACCTAACTGGTGATATACATTAACCCATTATAACCCAAGTATCCTATTTTTTGTACACTCTTTAATCCTATAAAAACATCAATTTTACATGTTGTCTAAAAAAACCCGTCTTTTTTCAATTCTTTTTTGAACCCTGACTACATGGCAACACCGATTGGAATGCCCATACCACCAATGGATAGCTGGGATCCTAAGCTAACTGGTGATATGCAATTTGTTATTATAATCTATGAATTGGAATTTTCCTACAATTTCAAACGGGAAGACAGCCTCTAAAATTGTCAAATTGTCTGAAAAACGCCACCTACTACCATTCTTTTACAAAATATGACCAAACGGGACATCGGACCGAAGCATCCTTGGTATCAATCGAAAGGTGACAAAATTACCTAACTGGTGATATACATTAACCCATTATAACCCAAGTATCCTATTTTTTGTACACTCTTTAATCCTATAAAAACATCAATTTTACATGTTGTCTAAAAAAACCCGTCTTTTTTCAATTCTTTTTTGAACCCTGACTACATGGCAACACCGATTGGAATGCCCATACCACCAATGGATAGCTGGGATCCTAAGCTAACTGGTGATATGCAATTTGTTATTATAATCTATGAATTGGAATTTTCCTACAATTTCAAACGGGAAGACAGCCTCTAAAATTGTCAAATTGTCTGAAAAACGCCACCTACTACCATTCTTTTACAAAATATGACCAAACGGGACATCGGACCGAAGCATCCTTGGTATCAATCGAAAGGTGACAAAATTACCTAACTGGTGATATACATTAACCCATTATAACCCAAGTATCCTATTTTTTGTACACTCTTTAATCCTATAAAAACATCAATTTTACATGTTGTCTAAAAAAACCCGTCTTTTTTCAATTCTTTTTTGAACCCTGACTACATGGCAACACCGATTGGAATGCCCATACCACCAATGGATAGCTGGGATCCTAAGCTAACTGGTGATATGCAATTTGTTATTATAATCTATGAATTGGAATTTTCCTACAATTTCAAACGGGAAGACAGCCTCTAAAATTGTCAAATTGTCTGAAAAACGCCACCTACTACCATTCTTTTACAAAATATGACCAAACGGGACATCGGACCGAAGCATCCTTGGTATCAATCGAAAGGTGACAAAATTACCTAACTGGTGATATACATTAACCCATTATAACCCAAGTATCCTATTTTTTGTACACTCTTTAATCCTATAAAAACATCAATTTTACATGTTGTCTAAAAAAACCCGTCTTTTTTCAATTCTTTTTTGAACCCTGACTACATGGCAACACCGATTGGAATGCCCATACCACCAATGGATAGCTGGGATCCTAAGCTAACTGGTGATATGCAATTTGTTATTATAATCTATGAATTGGAATTTTCCTACAATTTCAAACGGGAAGACAGCCTCTAAAATTGTCAAATTGTCTGAAAAACGCCACCTACTACCATTCTTTTACAAAATATGACCAAACGGGACATCGGACCGAAGCATCCTTGGTATCAATCGAAAGGTGACAAAATTACCTAACTGGTGATATACATTAACCCATTATAACCCAAGTATCCTATTTTTTGTACACTCTTTAATCCTATAAAAACATCAATTTTACATGTTGTCTAAAAAAACCCGTCTTTTTTCAATTCTTTTTTGAACCCTGACTACATGGCAACACCGATTGGAATGCCCATACCACCAATGGATAGCTGGGATCCTAAGCTAACTGGTGATATGCAATTTGTTATTATAATCTATGAATTGGAATTTTCCTACAATTTCAAACGGGAAGACAGCCTCTAAAATTGTCAAATTGTCTGAAAAACGCCACCTACTACCATTCTTTTACAAAATATGACCAAACGGGACATCGGACCGAAGCATCCTTGGTATCAATCGAAAGGTGACAAAATTACCTAACTGGTGATATACATTAACCCATTATAACCCAAGTATCCTATTTTTTGTACACTCTTTAATCCTATAAAAACATCAATTTTACATGTTGTCTAAAAAAACCCGTCTTTTTTCAATTCTTTTTTGAACCCTGACTACATGGCAACACCGATTGGAATGCCCATACCACCAATGGATAGCTGGGATCCTAAGCTAACTGGTGATATGCAATTTGTTATTATAATCTATGAATTGGAATTTTCCTACAATTTCAAACGGGAAGACAGCCTCTAAAATTGTCAAATTGTCTGAAAAACGCCACCTACTACCATTCTTTTACAAAATATGACCAAACGGGACATCGGACCGAAGCATCCTTGGTATCAATCGAAAGGTGACAAAATTACCTAACTGGTGATATACATTAACCCATTATAACCCAAGTATCCTATTTTTTGTACACTCTTTAATCCTATAAAAACATCAATTTTACATGTTGTCTAAAAAAACCCGTCTTTTTTCAATTCTTTTTTGAACCCTGACTACATGGCAACACCGATTGGAATGCCCATACCACCAATGGATAGCTGGGATCCTAAGCTAACTGGTGATATGCAATTTGTTATTATAATCTATGAATTGGAATTTTCCTACAATTTCAAACGGGAAGACAGCCTCTAAAATTGTCAAATTGTCTGAAAAACGCCACCTACTACCATTCTTTTACAAAATATGACCAAACGGGACATCGGACCGAAGCATCCTTGGTATCAATCGAAAGGTGACAAAATTACCTAACTGGTGATATACATTAACCCATTATAACCCAAGTATCCTATTTTTTGTACACTCTTTAATCCTATAAAAACATCAATTTTACATGTTGTCTAAAAAAACCCGTCTTTTTTCAATTCTTTTTTGAACCCTGACTACATGGCAACACCGATTGGAATGCCCATACCACCAATGGATAGCTGGGATCCTAAGCTAACTGGTGATATGCAATTTGTTATTATAATCTATGAATTGGAATTTTCCTACAATTTCAAACGGGAAGACAGCCTCTAAAATTGTCAAATTGTCTGAAAAACGCCACCTACTACCATTCTTTTACAAAATATGACCAAACGGGACATCGGACCGAAGCATCCTTGGTATCAATCGAAAGGTGACAAAATTACCTAACTGGTGATATACATTAACCCATTATAACCCAAGTATCCTATTTTTTGTACACTCTTTAATCCTATAAAAACATCAATTTTACATGTTGTCTAAAAAAACCCGTCTTTTTTCAATTCTTTTTTGAACCCTGACTACATGGCAACACCGATTGGAATGCCCATACCACCAATGGATAGCTGGGATCCTAAGCTAACTGGTGATATGCAATTTGTTATTATAATCTATGAATTGGAATTTTCCTACAATTTCAAACGGGAAGACAGCCTCTAAAATTGTCAAATTGTCTGAAAAACGCCACCTACTACCATTCTTTTACAAAATATGACCAAACGGGACATCGGACCGAAGCATCCTTGGTATCAATCGAAAGGTGACAAAATTACCTAACTGGTGATATACATTAACCCATTATAACCCAAGTATCCTATTTTTTGTACACTCTTTAATCCTATAAAAACATCAATTTTACATGTTGTCTAAAAAAACCCGTCTTTTTTCAATTCTTTTTTGAACCCTGACTACATGGCAACACCGATTGGAATGCCCATACCACCAATGGATAGCTGGGATCCTAAGCTAACTGGTGATATGCAATTTGTTATTATAATCTATGAATTGGAATTTTCCTACAATTTCAAACGGGAAGACAGCCTCTAAAATTGTCAAATTGTCTGAAAAACGCCACCTACTACCATTCTTTTACAAAATATGACCAAACGGGACATCGGACCGAAGCATCCTTGGTATCAATCGAAAGGTGACAAAATTACCTAACTGGTGATATACATTAACCCATTATAACCCAAGTATCCTATTTTTTGTACACTCTTTAATCCTATAAAAACATCAATTTTACATGTTGTCTAAAAAAACCCGTCTTTTTTCAATTCTTTTTTGAACCCTGACTACATGGCAACACCGATTGGAATGCCCATACCACCAATGGATAGCTGGGATCCTAAGCTAACTGGTGATATGCAATTTGTTATTATAATCTATGAATTGGAATTTTCCTACAATTTCAAACGGGAAGACAGCCTCTAAAATTGTCAAATTGTCTGAAAAACGCCACCTACTACCATTCTTTTACAAAATATGACCAAACGGGACATCGGACCGAAGCATCCTTGGTATCAATCGAAAGGTGACAAAATTACCTAACTGGTGATATACATTAACCCATTATAACCCAAGTATCCTATTTTTTGTACACTCTTTAATCCTATAAAAACATCAATTTTACATGTTGTCTAAAAAAACCCGTCTTTTTTCAATTCTTTTTTGAACCCTGACTACATGGCAACACCGATTGGAATGCCCATACCACCAATGGATAGCTGGGATCCTAAGCTAACTGGTGATATGCAATTTGTTATTATAATCTATGAATTGGAATTTTCCTACAATTTCAAACGGGAAGACAGCCTCTAAAATTGTCAAATTGTCTGAAAAACGCCACCTACTACCATTCTTTTACAAAATATGACCAAACGGGACATCGGACCGAAGCATCCTTGGTATCAATCGAAAGGTGACAAAATTACCTAACTGGTGATATACATTAACCCATTATAACCCAAGTATCCTATTTTTTGTACACTCTTTAATCCTATAAAAACATCAATTTTACATGTTGTCTAAAAAAACCCGTCTTTTTTCAATTCTTTTTTGAACCCTGACTACATGGCAACACCGATTGGAATGCCCATACCACCAATGGATAGCTGGGATCCTAAGCTAACTGGTGATATGCAATTTGTTATTATAATCTATGAATTGGAATTTTCCTACAATTTCAAACGGGAAGACAGCCTCTAAAATTGTCAAATTGTCTGAAAAACGCCACCTACTACCATTCTTTTACAAAATATGACCAAACGGGACATCGGACCGAAGCATCCTTGGTATCAATCGAAAGGTGACAAAATTACCTAACTGGTGATATACATTAACCCATTATAACCCAAGTATCCTATTTTTTGTACACTCTTTAATCCTATAAAAACATCAATTTTACATGTTGTCTAAAAAAACCCGTCTTTTTTCAATTCTTTTTTGAACCCTGACTACATGGCAACACCGATTGGAATGCCCATACCACCAATGGATAGCTGGGATCCTAAGCTAACTGGTGATATGCAATTTGTTATTATAATCTATGAATTGGAATTTTCCTACAATTTCAAACGGGAAGACAGCCTCTAAAATTGTCAAATTGTCTGAAAAACGCCACCTACTACCATTCTTTTACAAAATATGACCAAACGGGACATCGGACCGAAGCATCCTTGGTATCAATCGAAAGGTGACAAAATTACCTAACTGGTGATATACATTAACCCATTATAACCCAAGTATCCTATTTTTTGTACACTCTTTAATCCTATAAAAACATCAATTTTACATGTTGTCTAAAAAAACCCGTCTTTTTTCAATTCTTTTTTGAACCCTGACTACATGGCAACACCGATTGGAATGCCCATACCACCAATGGATAGCTGGGATCCTAAGCTAACTGGTGATATGCAATTTGTTATTATAATCTATGAATTGGAATTTTCCTACAATTTCAAACGGGAAGACAGCCTCTAAAATTGTCAAATTGTCTGAAAAACGCCACCTACTACCATTCTTTTACAAAATATGACCAAACGGGACATCGGACCGAAGCATCCTTGGTATCAATCGAAAGGTGACAAAATTACCTAACTGGTGATATACATTAACCCATTATAACCCAAGTATCCTATTTTTTGTACACTCTTTAATCCTATAAAAACATCAATTTTACATGTTGTCTAAAAAAACCCGTCTTTTTTCAATTCTTTTTTGAACCCTGACTACATGGCAACACCGATTGGAATGCCCATACCACCAATGGATAGCTGGGATCCTAAGCTAACTGGTGATATGCAATTTGTTATTATAATCTATGAATTGGAATTTTCCTACAATTTCAAACGGGAAGACAGCCTCTAAAATTGTCAAATTGTCTGAAAAACGCCACCTACTACCATTCTTTTACAAAATATGACCAAACGGGACATCGGACCGAAGCATCCTTGGTATCAATCGAAAGGTGACAAAATTACCTAACTGGTGATATACATTAACCCATTATAACCCAAGTATCCTATTTTTTGTACACTCTTTAATCCTATAAAAACATCAATTTTACATGTTGTCTAAAAAAACCCGTCTTTTTTCAATTCTTTTTTGAACCCTGACTACATGGCAACACCGATTGGAATGCCCATACCACCAATGGATAGCTGGGATCCTAAGCTAACTGGTGATATGCAATTTGTTATTATAATCTATGAATTGGAATTTTCCTACAATTTCAAACGGGAAGACAGCCTCTAAAATTGTCAAATTGTCTGAAAAACGCCACCTACTACCATTCTTTTACAAAATATGACCAAACGGGACATCGGACCGAAGCATCCTTGGTATCAATCGAAAGGTGACAAAATTACCTAACTGGTGATATACATTAACCCATTATAACCCAAGTATCCTATTTTTTGTACACTCTTTAATCCTATAAAAACATCAATTTTACATGTTGTCTAAAAAAACCCGTCTTTTTTCAATTCTTTTTTGAACCCTGACTACATGGCAACACCGATTGGAATGCCCATACCACCAATGGATAGCTGGGATCCTAAGCTAACTGGTGATATGCAATTTGTTATTATAATCTATGAATTGGAATTTTCCTACAATTTCAAACGGGAAGACAGCCTCTAAAATTGTCAAATTGTCTGAAAAACGCCACCTACTACCATTCTTTTACAAAATATGACCAAACGGGACATCGGACCGAAGCATCCTTGGTATCAATCGAAAGGTGACAAAATTACCTAACTGGTGATATACATTAACCCATTATAACCCAAGTATCCTATTTTTTGTACACTCTTTAATCCTATAAAAACATCAATTTTACATGTTGTCTAAAAAAACCCGTCTTTTTTCAATTCTTTTTTGAACCCTGACTACATGGCAACACCGATTGGAATGCCCATACCACCAATGGATAGCTGGGATCCTAAGCTAACTGGTGATATGCAATTTGTTATTATAATCTATGAATTGGAATTTTCCTACAATTTCAAACGGGAAGACAGCCTCTAAAATTGTCAAATTGTCTGAAAAACGCCACCTACTACCATTCTTTTACAAAATATGACCAAACGGGACATCGGACCGAAGCATCCTTGGTATCAATCGAAAGGTGACAAAATTACCTAACTGGTGATATACATTAACCCATTATAACCCAAGTATCCTATTTTTTGTACACTCTTTAATCCTATAAAAACATCAATTTTACATGTTGTCTAAAAAAACCCGTCTTTTTTCAATTCTTTTTTGAACCCTGACTACATGGCAACACCGATTGGAATGCCCATACCACCAATGGATAGCTGGGATCCTAAGCTAACTGGTGATATGCAATTTGTTATTATAATCTATGAATTGGAATTTTCCTACAATTTCAAACGGGAAGACAGCCTCTAAAATTGTCAAATTGTCTGAAAAACGCCACCTACTACCATTCTTTTACAAAATATGACCAAACGGGACATCGGACCGAAGCATCCTTGGTATCAATCGAAAGGTGACAAAATTACCTAACTGGTGATATACATTAACCCATTATAACCCAAGTATCCTATTTTTTGTACACTCTTTAATCCTATAAAAACATCAATTTTACATGTTGTCTAAAAAAACCCGTCTTTTTTCAATTCTTTTTTGAACCCTGACTACATGGCAACACCGATTGGAATGCCCATACCACCAATGGATAGCTGGGATCCTAAGCTAACTGGTGATATGCAATTTGTTATTATAATCTATGAATTGGAATTTTCCTACAATTTCAAACGGGAAGACAGCCTCTAAAATTGTCAAATTGTCTGAAAAACGCCACCTACTACCATTCTTTTACAAAATATGACCAAACGGGACATCGGACCGAAGCATCCTTGGTATCAATCGAAAGGTGACAAAATTACCTAACTGGTGATATACATTAACCCATTATAACCCAAGTATCCTATTTTTTGTACACTCTTTAATCCTATAAAAACATCAATTTTACATGTTGTCTAAAAAAACCCGTCTTTTTTCAATTCTTTTTTGAACCCTGACTACATGGCAACACCGATTGGAATGCCCATACCACCAATGGATAGCTGGGATCCTAAGCTAACTGGTGATATGCAATTTGTTATTATAATCTATGAATTGGAATTTTCCTACAATTTCAAACGGGAAGACAGCCTCTAAAATTGTCAAATTGTCTGAAAAACGCCACCTACTACCATTCTTTTACAAAATATGACCAAACGGGACATCGGACCGAAGCATCCTTGGTATCAATCGAAAGGTGACAAAATTACCTAACTGGTGATATACATTAACCCATTATAACCCAAGTATCCTATTTTTTGTACACTCTTTAATCCTATAAAAACATCAATTTTACATGTTGTCTAAAAAAACCCGTCTTTTTTCAATTCTTTTTTGAACCCTGACTACATGGCAACACCGATTGGAATGCCCATACCACCAATGGATAGCTGGGATCCTAAGCTAACTGGTGATATGCAATTTGTTATTATAATCTATGAATTGGAATTTTACATTTTCAAAAAAACCCGTCTTTTTAAAGCAGCCTTAAAGTTTTCAATAGCGACCTAGTATTCAATAGCCACCTAGTACGTATATATGGGCCAACCATCCCTCCCCACCCACCCCGCCCCGCCTGCCCCACCCTCCTCCCCGACCACCACCCTGGTGTTTTTGAAATTTTATAAGTCATAAAGAATACATTAACTAAATGAGGATTATTAACTGCAATTTTCTACAAAACAGCACGAACCAAAAAATTACTACCAATACAACAACAATACAACCACTCCATTCTCATCACACAACATTATCAATACACCAATACCCCGGTTTGCGTCGCTAATTGGGACTAAAAAAATGAGACGCAAACCGAAACGACGCAAACTGAAGCAGAATTTTCAATTGTTTATGTATTTGATTTTCGTTTAGTCAATACAGGTTTTAAACATTTTAGCTTAGAAAAAGGGTTTTTAAATCAATATATTTTCTTATTATTTTTTGAATAACAGATTTTATTAAAATAAAAATATAACAATTGTGAAGACCACTGATATAATTCGAAACTAATAACTACGCTTAACATGTAAACAACGCACATCTGCAAATTTGCTTTCTACTAAACGGGAAATCCCCTTTTTTTGCTTTAACTTTGTAAAAACATTTTCATATCAACCACGCAAATCGAAGCATTTACGACGCAACTTCGAAGCCATGCGACGCAAACTGAAACAAAAACGACGCAACATTGAAATTCCAAAAACTTAAAAAAAGACGCAACTTCGAAGCGACGCAAACTGAAGCGACGCAAATCGGGGTATTGGTGTATGCTGTATGCTATCTACATATACAAAACAAAATAATTGTATATACCTATTAAAAATTTATTTCTCTTTGGGCCTTTCGTTTCTTCTACATTCGTCCCTCTTCAAACAACCAAATACTTATTTAAGTTAAATTCGTACAATCAATTCATACGTTCTTGTTACCTATACAATTTTTTTCTTTTCTCCTATTTGTTTTGTTATTCACTTTTATTCACCTATGATGTTTGCCCTACCGTTTACTAAAGTTAACAATTTTAATAAATACAAATTTTCTTTATTATTATACAGAAATAAATACAAGGTAGGTATACTCGTATAAATGGTACATCTATTATTTAGTTTTACGACATATGTTTTATATACAAATAATTTCAAGCAATAGGCTTATAAAAATCTACTCTTTAATATTTTTAAGAACTGATCGTGTGTACTGTACCCTTCCCTTCCTTCACTCTGGAGTAGCAAAATCTTAAAAAATAAAATTTTTTATAAAATACCTATTACTTTAAAATTATTATAAAATTTACTTTCTATAACATTTTATTGAAAATTTCTTTGTTTTAGCCATGCTCATTTTCTTTAACAATAATATTTTTAAAGAGAATTTTCGCCGTCATTAATCATATTCGTTCCAAATTCATTTATTCCACACCCAACAAATAGAGATGCCAACTTTAAAAAGCAAAACCAAAGAAAGGAAAATTAAAACCCTCTTAATAAGAAATTAAACCTTTTCTGTTTTCAATTTATTTTATTAATCAATTTGTATTTAATACTAATCTTACTATTAACAATAAAAATGCAGTAATTCGTTTTTATTACATATATTTATTTAATTTTATACTTAGCCAGAATCTACTAAAGCAATAAAAGTAACTAAAAGAAAATCAATAAATTAAATAACTGAATTTAGTTGGTAACTAGCTGAATTAGTAGCCCTTCATTTTTTACTTTTTCTGTTTTCTTTGTGACCATATAAAGGTAATAACATGGTGGAATTACTTACAAGGTGGTGTTACCAACCCAGCTGGGTTTTTTTTTAGTCATACCGCTCCTGTCAAAAGTTTTGTTTATATTTATGTTTTGTTTACATTTTGCTTTGTGTGTATTCGTGTTTTTGTTTTGGTGTAGAGACATGTATGTTGTTAAAAATACACACACACACTTCTGACGTGTTCTTTTTTAATTCACCATACCTGCTTTTGACATTAAAGAGCTGAAAAAACAAAAACAAATTCCCTGTTGTTTTTGTACTATATTCACCTGCCACCACCTTGTAAGTTATTTCACCATGGGTAATAACTTCAGAGACACTCATGAATTAATTTTATAATATTCGCTCGAGTTTTATTTATCTATTTCGGTTTAGAGTGTGTTGCCATTTCACAAATAAAGGCTTTAAATGCATTTTTAAAACAAGTAATAAATTTGAAAAATGAAAAAAAAAATTATATAGGATTTTAGTACGTATGCTTTATACTTTAAATATCGAATTATTCAACAAACGACGTTTTTGCACTCAAAAAAGGTAATAAGCGCGAAAAAAGGTTATAAACAATACAAAACCACACTTAAAAAATAAATGATCTCTTGCATTACCAATTATTTTAATAAAAATAATAGTTAAATAATATATGAAATGTATTGCTTTGGGGATAAGCATGTCCCTATGTCCATTTCGTCTCTGCTTAAGAGACTCGGCAGGAGACTGTTTCCCAAAGGTGGTAACCAAAAATACAAATACTTATATTCAAGTAGTTATAAACTAAATGCGAATCACATTTAGTATATAAAAACCAAACAAAAGTATTTACAAAGCAATACATTTCTGTTTTTAAAAATTGAAATTCTATTTTTCCTGTTCACCACATATATTACAATACATATCGTATATTAAATGTATTTGCCTATATGGTGAAAAATATTTTTTGTTTTTAATAATAGTTAAATAAATAATAAAAAGTTAGGAGAGTTTCCAACCTTCTTATTCGGAAACAATATTCTAGTTATGTTCAAATATCCTTCCCAAATTATTCCTAGAAGTAAAAGTACTACAGATGACTGATAATTTGTGTTTAAATATTATTTTTATTTGTGCACTTTAAAATCTCTTATACATATCTGAACACGAACACGCATATATAATTGACATAAAAATAACTTGGAAGGAGAATTATGAAAAACACTGTCTCATTTATGTGTATTAATTTTTTTATCCATGGGACAAAAGAGTTAAAAGACGACTCCGAATGACAGGCCTGAGAAGCTTCTGCAAGACAATCAGTTAATCTCAGAGCTTTTGGGAGAAGACTGACTTCTAAGAGGTAGTCTCTGAATGAAATATTTTTGAATATTTTTTTTAAAGATGCCAGAGTTGGGGTTTGAATCCGGAACTCTTGTCGTAGTAAGCCAACAATCTAACCATTAGACCACAGCGACTACAACGTTCTGTTTTAATATCATATTTTAAGCACTTGAACTAAAGGAATCAAATTCAATTTAGCTTCCTGAAAAGAAACAGAACATTATTGTATAAATCACTTAGGTGATGAGTTGCGTTATTTCTGTATTTGTTTTTAATAAAAAAATATTCATTTAAAAAGGCAACGCATCACCTACCAAAGTGAACTGAAAATGAGGCATATTAATTAATTTATTTACCTATCATATTCAATTTATGTATTGTAATTATTAATAAGAATTAAATACTTACTGTGAACAAAACTTGAATAAGTGCATATTAAAATAATTTTGATAACAAGTAACGAAAATGAAGTACAGATTGTCAATACCCCATTGAGTTGCCATATGTCAGAAAATACTAAGTCAAATGGAAATATTTTTTTCTTGTACACATATTTAATTCGCCTTAAATGCAGTACTGATTCAACTGCTGGCATAACAATTACGCCTTATTGCTTTAGTACTAAGTACAACAGTGTTATTTAGTAATTTTTATTGTGTTATAAATTAAAGCGTGAACTAAAGTTTGTAAAAATAAATAAAAAAAATATCAAATTGATAATAAATAATCAAAAGAAATTATATAAAATTTTAGAAAAACATATGTAGATACATAAAAACATTAAAAGTTTGAAGAAATAGTATATCATACTACAGACAATCATATTATTTGTGACGCAGAAGAAAAAATGTATTGCATGCGTTGCACAAAGAAAAATGGAAAAAAAATAGAATAAACCTTATTGATTAAAAAAATTCATGAATGTGATGAGATATACTTACCTATTAAAGAAATATAAAAAATATATTTTGCGCGGTTGTTTTCTTTTATTTATTATTATTAATGTTGCGTATAAATAAAATCGATATTGTGTAAGATACGTAAAATCAGATTTATTGAAAAAGAGAAACGTCCTGAAGAAGACATAGGAAGTGGCGCGCAATGTCGAATATAATGGAAACTCATGTGACGTCTTCACAGTCGCATCAATTACAATATGATGAAAAACGAGAACATCAGAATTTACAATTACAAACAACAACAATAGATATAAAAGTAAATAATGAAATTTTAACCGGCAGTAATGAAAATAAAATAAATGTAGCCATGGAAATAGGAGAAAGGAAGCAAAATTTGGCAAATAATATTGAGGTGAAGCAGATACAAAACGAAATACAGGTTCAGAATTCTGTAATGAATGAAAGTAAAGTAAGTGACCATAAGGAAATATTTTCGGCTAAGAATAGTTCTTCAAAAGAATTGAATGGCTCTTCTGCATCAAACACCAGCGTACGCAGTGGCGAGAAGGGTAATTAGTACAAAGATTTATTTTGTTTGTTATGTTGATAATAATTAAACAAATTATCATATTTTAGAAAAATTACATAAAAAGAAGACAAAGGAAAAGAACCGGGATTACGAAAGAGATCGGGATTTAAATAATAAATGCAAAGACAAAAATAAAGATAAATTATCGTCGAAAAAAAGTGACCATAATAAAAAGGATAAAAGTAAATCATCCTCCTCGTCTTCTAAAAGTATGCAACTTACAAAATCAAATCACAAAGATGGTCAAGGTACTCGTTCTAAACCTACTAGTAGCTCTAATACCAAACCCAAGTCCAGCAGTTCGTCATATAAAACTTCATCGAATTCACATAGTAGGGACAAGGTAAATAATAAAAAACATTATTTCTTTAAACTAAAAAAAGAAGGAGACTACTAGCTGCAGAGGCTATCGACTCGAATATTGTGTAATTTAAGTAATTGTTACTAGTTCTGCCTTTGGCTAAAGTGGGTTTGATAATGTAGGCTTATATTTTGTTTAGGAGGTTGCATTTCAATATGAATTTATAAATAAGTTCAATATTCTTAACGTTTAAATTTTTTAAACACTCAGATGGCTGAATTAGTCCCAAGGTGTTTCTTCTGATAACCTGAAGTGTTGGACATTCTTTTAATATGTGTATTATGCTAAATTGAGTATTACATCTTCTGCATACTGGCGGTGGTGTGCCGTCCAGTCTGTAGCCATGGGTTAATCTAGTATGTCCTATTCTCATTCTAGTAACAATTTTAGAAATATTCCCGGGCAAGATTTTGGATGTACTGGTCTGTTTCCTGTAGGGTTTATGGATTTATAGTTGCATTGCAATATTGCAGTCACCACTAAAAAACTATTTTAGTGGTAGTGGAAATTTAGTACATTAAATAAAACGATTTTATTGGTAATGGGAATTTAGTGCACTAATTCTGAATGACTATAAATCTATTGTCACTATAGTGGAATGCAAATTTAGTTCCACTACCTGAGTTCCACTATTCTTTTTTAGATACCTTCATATAAAGACGTTATACTATTATATGTATACAAAATTTAAGTCAACGCCCAAATAAATAGTAGTGAATGTTATTTCGTTATTGCTGAGATCGCTTGTATAAAAATAATAATTATTATTGTTTTAATCAAAATTTTTGTATTTTAAATGTCATAATTTATCCAATTCACTATCGGTCAGATTTTTTTGGGCCGGACTGTTATTAGTGCCAGCATCTAATCTTTCAGAATTAGTGCACTAAATTTCCACTATTACTAAATTCGTTTTATTTAATTCACTAAATTTTCACTATCACTAAACTATTTTTATTTAATGTACTAAAGTTCCACTACCACTAAATTATTTTTATTTAATTCACTAAATTTTCACTACCATTAAATTATTTTTATTTAATTCACTAAATTTTCACTACCACTAAATCTTAGAGGCGATAATGCACTATTTTTTCAATTACCACAAAATTTAGTCTAAAATTAAATGTTATGCAATAAACCCAACTCTGATTACTGGAAATAGTCAATAGGGTATACTTGGTTAAATAAAAGTGCGTAATGATAAAATGTTAAAAATTTTTCAAAACAATATAAAAATTTACCGTTGTAACGATAGATGTCGTAGGCTTTGGCGTCGCTAGGGCAAAAGTGAGATGTACGTAGTGGTTATACATTCATAATTACCTAGCATAATATTATATGCATAAAATGCGTTTGTATCATGTGCTTAAGTGATAATTAACTGGATGAATTTAAGTATCATTTTAATTTAATTTAAGAATCATTTCATTGATGATCATGTGTTTGTACAAGAATTTTTTTCATTATTATTTGCTTATTAGTAGAATTTATAATACAGGTAAACCTCCTACAACGCGGTGAATAGGTTGCTGAAAAACTCCGTGTTATAGGAAATCGCGTTTGTAGGAGACTCTAACTCCATACAAAAATCAGAGTTTGTTTCGAAGTAAACAAATTTTCAATAAAATATTGGAATTTGCATAGTAAAAATATGTATGTATGTGCTTAATATAATTTTGTGTATATATTTTTTGAGTCATAAGAACATATATATTATGTGATTTAATAACACTTCATTTATTTAAAAAAACTCAAAACAAAATAATATAAAATTTCAATTCTACGTAAAATATTCAAGTTGAAAGATTTAATAAATTAAAGCCAAAATAGAACGAGAACTTTCTACTCCTCCTCATCCCTTAGTATGATTTATTTCGAACGTTTTGTTTGTACTAGTTCAAAATCTGAGCTTAATCCACTATCAGATTCGGGCATCCTTTTGATGATTATTGG
This sequence comes from Metopia argyrocephala, assembly GCA_963576795.1. Lineage (NCBI taxonomy): Eukaryota > Metazoa > Arthropoda > Insecta > Diptera > Sarcophagidae > Metopia > Metopia argyrocephala. The sequence goes on from OY756209.1 coordinate 39,129, forward strand.
TTTGAAAAAATCGTACATTGAAGTTTGTTTGCTCTTATTTCGCAAATTTTTATAAATTTCTTGATAGGGAACTAAATTGTTTTGAAGATTTCGTTTAAATATTTCTGCTGTGTCACTTAAGGGGTCGTTCTCCAAAATGTATTCTTCCAACTTACTTATTAATCTTAAAATAATTTTATCAAAACTCATTTACGAAAAAACAACAACTGTTTCACAAATTTTTTTATAATTTAACTGGAATTAGACTGAATATTTTTTTGAAATTTTTTACACTCTTTAAATTGATGCTTTTATGCTAACAAACAAATTATTACATCAAATGAAAGTAGCATAAATCGAAGTATTGACAAAATGCAAAGAATTTTATTTAGGCAAGAAAACCTTTTTCAAATTCAAATAGTAAATAGTTGAAAAAATTTTGTAATGTTGTAAGAAATTGTGCGCATTTTGGGAACCGCGTTGTAGCGAAAACGCGTTATAGGAAACCCCGTTGTAAGAGGTTTACCTGTACTTTCAAAATACATATCATTTTTGGTTTTATTCAACAAATTGAAAAATCTCTGAATAAAATATAATTAAATTGACTCTCTCAAATTGATTTAAAAATATCAAGCATTAATAGTTTTTATAAAATTGACAGCTTACTGTTGTAGAGGTTCAATTCTATGCTAAATAATGATATCTTCTTTGCGTTTGTGTGTGCTCTCTGAGGTCTAAAGTCTAAGGCATTTCTAAGGCTGTAGAGTTGAACTTCGCCAACATATCTTAATCGTTCAATCAAATGAATAAATCCAACCAATGCATATTGCGTGATTTAAAGAAATTTTTCATGTAGCGAAGAAAAAAATTTTAATCAGTTTCCTTGTAAATCATCTGATTTAAGAAAGTATATAAACCTCTTATTATTATGACTTCAAATAGTGACGAATTTATTGGAATTTAAGGAAGAATTAAAATTTGTTTAATTCGTGTAATATTGAAAAAACTGTAGGTATATGAATTAAATCCAGAATTCTGAAAATTTCTTCATTCTTCAATATAAAAGTGGGTTTTATTTTATGACGACAAAAAAAATAGTCTGCATACTTAGTATGCGCTCGATACGCAACCATTTGTCAACGAATATATGAAAAATGCATTAACATTTATACTATTCTTCTATTACCTCACAAGAACACAATAAATACAAGTGTATTTTTCATATTTTTCTTTACGAATGGTTGCTGCAAATATTTATGTAATATTACTGATATTATTTTTATTTTTACACTTACTATACACATTAAAAGTGAGAGAGACAAACTCCATTCAACAATGTCTCGTTCTCCCAAACATGAGTTCAATTGTAAAATAAATACGTACAAACAGATCTTAGCCAACAAAATTATGCCGATTCACTCATATGTGTACAAACAAAAGCAAATCGTCGTGCGGGATTTTATGTGCTCTATCCGCCATTTTATATATCTCGGGTTAAACAAATTTTTTAAAATCTGCAATTCGTTTTCTGGACGAGATATCCGAAAACGGATTGCAGACTTAAAAAATTTTGGGTCGAAAACCTAAAGTGGCATCATTAATTCGAAATATATAAAAGATATGAAATGGCGGATAGAGCACATAAACTCCCGTACTACGAAATGGCAATAGATTAGACTATTTCAAACAATTTTTCGTTTATAATACGTATACATCATGGGCTTTTCCACTAGTGGCATATCTAAAGCAGCCTTAATGTACATTGGCGAAATTCTGATTTTGCAAAAGATCTATACGCCTGAGTTTAAAATTATCCGGTTCATCTACAAATATCAAGGCGAGTATTCTGCCTAACATATTATCACTCAATTTTTACTTGTAATATTTTATATTGGCCTTAAGGTCACGTGTATTACTGAATTGAAATAAATAAATAAAATAATTTATTGGAGTAGACCCAATGCTGCAACAGAATCAACTGAACTAGTGTTGGATTCTGATCTGGTTGTAGATAAAGCAAAGTTTGTGTCATGCCATATTTAATGATATTGATTGATAACACGAAGGTCATTAGGAAAAAAATTTGCCGCATATTTATTTATTTTTTAAATGTATCCTTTCAGTCATATGTTTTAATTAATTATATCAATTTTGTTTTTTTATATACATATGTATGTACTTATGTATTTTACAAAATGCTTAAACATTAAACATAAAAATAATTTTTCTTTTTTTAACAGAATCCAAAATTAGTTTCATCGTTAGAGTCAAGTAATCGCAGAAGTTCGGAGGGCAACAGAGAAAGTCTAAATAATATTAAAATTGACTCTGAAAGTAAATATGAAGAGAATATTGTCTATAAAAAAAATCCAGAGGAAAACATACATATTAGGGCAGATTTTGATAATAATGCGAATGAAAGTAGAAACAGCATTGAAAAAAATATATATGGAAATCAGTATATGCAAGATGAAAAACCATCAATAGAGAATCAAAAACTTATCAGCGGAACATCAAATACCGAACACATGTCATTACAAAGTAGTACAATAGAAATTTGTGCTCCTAAAAACAATGAATTTTGTGAAATAATCATGGAAACTAAACTGGAAAACGAATCTATGTCTAAAAATTATATTCCAAAAAAACTAAATGAAGTTGCAAGGCAGTTAAATTTTAATTCTGAAAATAATGCAAAAAATTTAAATACTTTGCTTCCAGACTCATCGTCATGTGATGATTTACGTATTCCAATTATAAAAAACGAAATAAAGCAAGAAGATAATGTAAAAGAAATTAAAGCAGATGAAACTAATGACATAGAAAGGAAAAGTTGCAATGAAAATCAAATGATGCCCTCGCCATCACAAAAATCATGTTTATTAAAACAAACAACACAATGCAATACTTTAACAACAACATCACATACAACTATAACCAATCAAAATGCACAACATAATTCATGCTCTTTGAACTCTTCTAATATATCAAGCAGTGCTATGCAGGTTTCTTCCGCCTCTACACTTTTAACGTCCTCGTCATCATCACATTCAGCAACATCGTCCAGACGTTCTTCTTCTGGAAGCAGTAATCATACACACCATCATCATAAATCATCATTATCTTCCTCGTCTACAAAACATAGTTTAAGCTCTTCATCATCGCGTAGCCGCGAGTGCTCCAGATGCTATAAGAGATCAAAAATTAGACGTGCTAGTGTGGGAATCCAAACTGTGAAATTTGCACCTGCTCCTAATATTACACACACAAGTCGAAATAATAATCGTATACCTGGAGGACTTGAGCATCTTAAATATGGACAGTACTTTCAAGTAGAAGTATATCCGAATGGAGGAGCTTCTGTAATACATTTGTACCAGGATGAAATACAAAATCTTTCCCCAGATCAGTTGGAGGAATTGGTAGATGAATTTTTTGAAGTATGCTTTGCGGAAGATGAGGATGGGTATGCCCACCATGTAATGGGGATAGTGCATGATGCTGCGAAATACTTGCCAGATCTTTTGCAACATATGGCAGAAAATTATTCAACTTTAACTGTTAAAAATGGTGTTCTTGGAAAAAATTCCGATATTGACACGTGCACAATGGCACGTTATTATGAACAGGTTCATTTACCTTTAAAGTTACCAGATATTATAATAATAATCTTTATATTTTTAGGTTCTTCGCAATTACTCCCAAGGTACTTTCCGTTTTGGGCCTTTACATCAAATCAGTTTGGTAGGTAAAGTTCATGAAGAAGTCGGAGGCTATTTTCCAGATTTATTAGGACGTATAGAAGAAAACCCATTTTTGAAAAAGGTAATAAAATATTTAATATAATTCTGCATTATTATATGTTGTTTCAAACGTCATATATCCTGTTTATTAGTAAAATCGGTTATCATTGGAATATGTTTGTATTTTATTTACGTATTTATCTATGTCTATGGAAATAATCCTTACAGGCTCAACATTAAAATATTTTACCAGAGTTGGGTTTATTGCATTAAATCTATAATGCATTATAGATTCCACTACCACTAAACCACTTAGTATTAATGCAGCAATATTGCAGCCACCACTAAATGCAGATAGAAATAGTTAACCACTAAATAAATCCATTTTAGTGGTAGTGGAAATTTATTGACTTAAAAAAACAAATTTAGTGGTAGTGGAAATTAAGTGCATTAAAAAAAACAAATTTAGTGGTAGTGGAAATTTATTGCATTAAATAAAAAAAATTTAGTGGTAGTGGAAATTTAATGCATTAAAAAAAACAAATTTAGTGGTAGTGGAAATTTATTGCATTAAATAAAAAAATTTAGTGGTAGTGGAAATTTATTGCATTAAATAAAAAAAATTAGTGGTAGTGGAAATTTATTGCATTAAAAAAAACAAATTTAGAGGTAGTGGAAATTTAGTGCATTAAATAAAATAAATTTAGTGGTAGTGGAAATTTATTGCATTAAATATAAAAATTTTAGTGGCAATGGAAATTTATTGCATTAAATATATCGATTTTAGTGGTAGTGGAAATTTAGTGCACTAATTTTGAATAATTAGTGGTAATGGAATATAACTCCATTGGCACTATAGTGGAATGAAAACTTAGTTCCACTACCTCAGTTCCACTATCGTTTTAATATACCTTCATATATGGATATAATATTATTATATGCATACATAGCTTAAGTCAATGTCAAAATAAATTGTTGTGAATGTTATTTTCTTAATTTACTGAGTCCGCCTGTATAAAGTAAATAATTGTTGTTATTGTTTTAATAAGAATTTTAGTACTTTCAAATGTAATATATTATTCAGTTCACCATAGGTAAGATTTTAATGGCGCGGACTGCTAATATTGCCAGCCGCTAATCATTCAGAAGTAGTGCACTAAATTTCCATTACCACTAAAATCGATATATTTAATGCAATAAATTTCCATTGCCACTAAAATTGTTTTATTCAATGCACTAAATTTCCACTACCACTAAATTTATTTTATTTAATGCACTAAATTTCCACTACCACTAAATTTATTTTATTTAATGCACTAAATTTCCATTACCACTAAATTTGTTTTTTTTAATGCAATAAATTTCCACTACCATTAAATTTGTTTTTTTTTAATGCAATAAATTTCCACTACCACTAATTTTTTTTATTTAATGCAATAAATTTCCACTACCACTAAATTTGTTTTTTTTAATGCAATAAATTTCCACTACCACAAATTTTTTTTATTTAATGCAATAAATTTCCACTACCACTAAATTTGTTTTTTTTAATGCAATAAATTTCCACTACCACTAATTTTTTTTATTTAATGCAATAAATTTCCACTACCACTAAATTTGTTTTTCTTAATGCATTAAATTTCCACTACCACTAAAATGGTTTTATTTAATGCACTAAATTTCCACTACCACTAAATATTATAGGCGATAATGCACTATTTTTTCCACTACCACTAAATTTAGTGGAAAATTAAATCTAATGCAATAAACCCAACTCTGTATTTTACAATACAATAAAATAGCATTTTTCACAATATCTGGATTTAAATTAAACCCGAGTAACTAAAATAATCGAAATATAATATAAAATCGAAAACAAAAGCAAATTGCGCGTTTGTCAGAACATGCTCAAATGCATTTTGCGTTTTCAAAATGAAATGCGTTTTGAAACCGTAGCGTTTTTCAGAACATGAACTCTTTGAAAATTCTCCGAAATGGATAAAAGTTGGCAAAATTAAATGTATAATGTTAATACATTGAACAACGAAAAAGGGTATTAGTAGATATGTTGAAGTATGTATTATTTTCATTTATTAACTTAAGCAGGAAGGACACATTTAACATTTGTCTACGACTTTTCAATGTTGGTAATTTAATAAATGCAAGGCGAGGTTAACAAGAGGGCAGCGTAACATTTAAATTAAAACTCGAAGACAAAAAAGTAAAAAAAATAATACCAACGTCACTCAGGAAATTATGTTTCCACTTTTAAGAACATTGATCAAAGTTCGAAAAATTGCATCTCTTTTCATACTGCCTTGTACAATTTAAATAATAATTTAAATAAATAGAAAATCATCATACATATTACTTAACTTTTTTCTCACCAGTGTCCACCAAAAAAAACATTTCAACACTTGTTTTATCATTTCTCTTCCTAATAATCTGATATGTGATGGAAATCGATTTCGATCGACATTTAAAGTGACTGAAATATAACAATATAAATTTTCTATACCTTCTAAATCTTCTCATATTTGGAATTCTTTTTTTTAATAATCTATCACCTAAATGATCATTATCACTACTTTCTTGATTATCAAAATTTTAAAATAATAAAAAAAAGATAAGTCTTATATGACTTTAAAATACAGACGATCTCAAATTCAAACGAAATCATTTTCATCATATACCGGGGGATAGGATATCATTATCCCAATATGATTTTTACTTAATGACAGTAAAATAAAAAGAGCAGATAAACAGTAAATTTAAATTTTTTAGACTATGCCGTGGGGTCCATATTCAATATTACAAACTGATCCCCGCTTGTCTAATGACGGTCCTATTTTATGGGTACGATCTGGTGAGCAATTAGTACCTACTGCTGAGTTGAACAATAAAACACCATTAAAAAGGCAAAGGTACATATATATACGTATATTTTATTATAAATTGAGATCAAAACTTATAATTTCTAGGACGAGAATTAATGAGCTACGGAATCTGCAATATTTGCCACGTCTATCAGAAGCACGAGAGACTATGGTAGAGGATCGTACTAAAGCTCATGCCGATCATGTAGGACATGGTCACGAACGTATTACGACAGCAGCTGTAGGTAAGTTGAAAGAAGGTTAAATAAAAAGTGTTAAGCTTTCTACATTGTACTTTAAAATTTGCACACAAAGAATTCATTTTTTTTATATATTTGATAAATTTAATTTTCTGAGAGTTGAAAAGTATATTATAAAAAAGCGAAACGGCTAATTACAAAAAGGAAAAATGAAAACCGTAAAATGTTAAAAAAAACAATTATTTTTTGGACTCTTATTTGGAATCACTTACTGGATCTTTATTATGTAAATCTATTTATAACTATTACGTCGGTCATAAAAGCTAAAACTATTCACCATCTATTGAAATTAGTTAAAAAATTACTCAAAAATTAAGAACAACAAAATGGCCGAATTACTTCTAGCGAAAGTTTCTAAATTTGTCATAGTCAATATAAATCATCAGTCAAATGGGCAGAATTGGGAAGTGGTAATGCTTCCCATACAAAGAATATGTTGTTTTTATACATGTACATATATTTTGAGAACAGTAATATTGAAAGTTTCGAAATTTGGTATAAACAATTTCATTACATCATGAGTTAAAACGTGAGCGATGTTGAGTTTTTTATATTAAACTTTTTATTTTATTTGGGTAAGGGCAGCGAGGCAGGCCTCTCATAACCTAACACTTCACCGTAGAATTATTTTTGCCCGGTTATAAGAAGTGTCTACTATGAGATACACAATTATTATTTAAAATGTTGGATTTCTAGAAAAATTTTCTAGAGGGAGCAAGATTGAGGATAAAACTCTGTTAGCATGCAAACAAACATATTAGGTGACATGCTAACAACTTCATTCGTAACCACTGGTGGGTGGGAAATAAGTAGAGTTTGTTACCAATTAATGTTTAAGAATTTATAGTTTAAACAGAAATTGTCAGAACAGTCTCCTGATGATTTGGTTAGGCACCAATAAAGTATTCATTGAGACAAGCCATTACTCATGAGCAATACATATTGTAATAAAAATATTTTTGGAAGTAAACATGAAAAACTTGGATACTTACTATATTTATTAAAATGTTAGCAAAATTTAATATTTTTATCCTAACTCATAAATATGTTGCAATATTTGGTTCAAAACCCAATGAAATTCATAAGTATAAGTTTTTACTGACGCTTGATAAGTACATAAGTATGTACATATGTATTAGTGTGTCCCAAAAAAAATTTTTTTTTGGGGATCAGGCTTATTTTGAACCACTATGAGGCAAAGTATTTTTGAGAATTTTTTCAGATTTTTCGGAAGTGGTTTAGAGGTCGCGCAAATTGATTTTTAAGCAAAAATCGAGCTTTTTGGGCTCTATTTAAATGTTGGTTATGAATTCGTAAAAAATCGATATTTTCTCGACTTTTGAGTCAATATTGTTAAAGAAAATATTTTGATCTTTAATTTTATGTGCATAAATAATAAGTTTCGGCAATGATTTTGTACACTATGATACATTATATAACATTTTTTCCTAAATTTTCAACAAATATCGAAAACAATGGTTTATAACTTTTAAAATTTGTATAAAGACTAAAAAAACTAATAATACAGTTTAAAAGATTATTAAGTTTTAAATAAGTTAGCAGAAAAAAAAAATAAATTTTCTTTTACCGTTCTCGAGTTATACGGTATAACTTATACCCTTTTATAGCTTTTTACCCACTGCATGAAATTTTTAATACTATAAAGTGTGAACTAGGTTATACAACATTTATATAAACAATAAAAAAATTAGATTTGTTATAAATCATTTATTGGGACTCTTGTGATGTTGCTCTACCCAAAATTTTCTTTTATTTAAAGTTGACGTTTTAGAGCTTTGTGGTTTGATTGACATTTTAGAGTAGACAATGTAAAAAATTAAGGGTTGACGTATTGGGATGTTCACGTTAACGAGTGTTGACGTTTTCCCGAGTGCACTGTATATGTATATAACAATCTTTATCCACTACTCTTATGAGCGAATTATTTAAACTTTACGATTCTTTTTGAAATGTAATCTACTTGACTACTGATATTCAATGAAATTTGTTGAACTAATAAAAGTTGTAAAATTCAATTTTTTAGCGATATTTTTTTACTTTTTATTATGCTGTAAATAAAAATTCGTTCACTTTTTATGCTTGAAATAAGAATCGTTAGTTGGGTAGTATGTGTTGTAAAACGAAATCGTGTGAAATTCATATCGTCTTTTTTCAGAAAAATTAAAACATAATTGCGACAATTATTTAAAAGTTTTGCTTAGCAAAGAAGTTATTTTAATGGTCAGTAGGCCAACGCATAAAAAATATATATTAAAATATTGGCACATTTTAAAATTATAGCAATTTGGAATTTAATGCGATTTCCTTTTACATAAAATACCCGATATTTTTTTGTATGTAGATTGTCACAAATTGAATAAAATTATTTTCAAGGTATATTGAAAGCGGTTCATTGTGGCGAAAGTTATGAGCAAAATCGAATTACCAAAGACGTAGTAGCCTTTGCAGCACAAAATTTTAATCAGTTGGTTGAAACTTTACAACTTGATTTGCATGAGCCTCCAATTTCTCAATGTGTCCAATGGATTGAAGATGCTAAACTAAATCAGTTACGAAGGGATGGTATACGATATGCTCGTATTAAATTATGTGATAACGACATATATTTTCTACCGCGAAATATAATTCATCAATTTCGAACAGTAACAGCAGTAACTAGTGTTGGTAAATATGAAAAAAAAAAAAGAAATTAAGTACGAGAAAAAATTGAAATCGCTTTTTAATTACAGCATGGCACTTACGTTTACGTCAGTATTATCCTAAACAGGAAGTAATAAATGAGAAAAATAATCCTGTTTTGGCAGAGCCACCTCAATATAAAGAAAAACAAACTATTTTACCACATCCAATTTCACATGATGAAATGAAAAAAACTCCTTGCAAACGTTCTTCAGAAGGTAAAGCAAGGAAAACAGAAAGTAAAAAAGATGCTGATGTGGACAGTTTAAATAGACGTTCCAGCGAAAGTGGTACAGATGATTCGTCGAATACTACTAAAGATGATCTCAATACTTCACAATCGAAAAAGAAAGCTACAAAAGATGAGCCTAAAATTGATATGCGAAAAATGGTAAATGAACATAACATGATTAACAAAGTTGTGTCAAAGTTTTCGTCATTGCAACAAAAAGAAAAAACTAATAATAGTGCATCAGGAAGCAGTCATAAAGAAAAAAGAGAAAAACGAAAGCGTAAGGACAAAGACACTGCAGTAGTTAAAGGAAGAGAAAAAAGGGATAATAAAATTTTGGATACGCCAAAGAAACCGAAATTATCTGTAACACAGGAAGTTAGTTCAAATTCGTGTGTGTCCCATAAATCTATGGTACCATCAACAACCCAAGATCCTGTAGGGTCTAATACAACACATCTAGTAAATAAAGCTAATTTACCCGAACCAATAGTGCCTGCATTGTCTTTACCTCTAGTACCTCCATCTCCCTTTACTCACCGAGCAGCTTATGTAAATAGTTTAAATCAAAAAGAACCCGAAATAAAAATCCAAGTACAAATAGTATCCGATCAACCACGAACGTCCTTATCCAACCAAAGCTTTATTGAAAATTTAGAGTCTTCTACAGATTTGCAAAAAACAAAATGTGTCTCTACAGATGGTTTGCCATCTCTTTGTGTAAAACTTCCTCAAAATTACAACATCAAAAATATTGAGGAAGATGTAACAGCCCCATTAATGGGAGAAGAGGTATTACTTTCACAACCGCAATTAATTGTAGACCATGAAGAAGAGGTAACAATATCTGACGGAGTTGATACTTTGATACCAGTTACTGATTCTGTCGAATCATCTAAACCCACTGTCAATTTTGTATCGACATCTTCTGGATGTACCACTTTGCAATCAGCACCTCCTTTGCCACCACTTCCTCCACCGTCCTTCTCACAAATGCCTCTGCCTCCGCCACCTCCAGTGACTAAAAATTCTGAATCAGCAAAAAAAAATATGGTGCAAGTTAAAAACACCAAACTTACAAGTTCAAGCACGTCTTGTTCAACAACGCCTTCAAAATCGCCGAAAAGCAATTTAAAAACATCCAACAAACAGATTTTAAAATCTCCAATAGACCTCTTAAGTTCAATAATGGCCAGTATGGATACTAAAAGTCTAACAAAAACTACAAGTAATAGTATCCAAACTAATACTTCATCAAGTTCATCAAAATCTACACAAATAGGCTATACAACACATACTACTTAAAGTCGTACAATAAAGTATCATATTTGAGAAATTGTACATAACTTTAAGATGTATCGTAACGTATATAAGTATGTATTTATTAAATACATAAAATATAATGTATGAAAACACTTTCATTTTGGTATATCTTATGTTTACCATTATTATATAAAATATTTTATTATATTCAAAGTAGAAATTTTAAATTTATTAAGTATACTTTTCTGTTTGATTTATTTAGGAATGGCACAAAAAAAAAAAAAAAAATAAAAACTGTTTTAAAATTATATTTGTTTTAGTATGTATATATGAAAATATACATTGTATACATATCGACGATGGAATTAAAGAACGCTGTAACTGTCAAAAAATCGAAAATACGTTTTTTGCATCATTTTTATCAGCAAAAAAATACGCGTCGATTGGTCCAGGTCCCAGATTTCTACGATGAAAATAAATTCACTTACGCCGTCTGCGAAATGAAAAATACCAGTGTATTTGTTCTATATTTATGAAAGTTTTTTGGCTCTGGTGAACCTTTAAGGTTTTGTCAGTTACAGCGTTCTTTAATTCCATCGTCGATATGTACATATCGATGGTTTAATACTTAATAAGAGCGTTACTCGATTATTTATTTTAGAGGGAATGGAAAAAATTTAATAAAATCCGTTATAATTTATGGGTCAATTAAATATTAAAATAAAAATAATGTTTTCGGCAAATTGAAATTTTTGTCTTCTAGCTGGCAACATAACTGCAGTTCGGTTGCCATCCATAATCGACCCATTAGATATAAAAAAGTTTTAACGCAATTTTTAATAAAAAGAGGTTACAAATTAAAGAAAAATTGCATTATTTTTTATTTATATCTAATAATCGAGTTACGCCATTTTTGTATTATGCAATCGATATAGACAAACGCCTTTTAGACTTTATTTTCTGACATTACACTTGCTTTTAAAATACATCTGTTTAAATAAAAATATATAATTGTACAAAAATATCTCATAAAATATTTTAAAGTTTTTTTTGTAGATACTAGAGATATAATACAAATAAAGCAAAATATAACAGTTTTTTCACATACGTGTACTTACAATATAATCGGTCTTATTACCGTTAATAAAACCTAAATATCCGGTATGAATTTATTTGATTTAGAAAGCCCTTAAGGTAGTCCCACCTTACCAAAACAATTACAGCTGTTTACAACGGTCAACCACGGAATTATAATGAGTCAATTGGATATATATTATTTGCGAAGATATGCTAAAAAAGAAATTTGAAAGAATGTTCATTTAGTATGCGACGTTAAAACTCGCTGGAATAAATTAATTCTGTGCTAATTTTTTGAAAGTAAAAATTGCAGGAAGAATTTTTAATAGACTTCAATTGAATTCATATGTGGAAGGATAATTATCTACCTGTTTTAAATGATTTATACAACGAGCTTTATATAATTAAAATTGTAGTAGAGGCTCTTGGACAAAGAGATTGTTATTTATTGATTGCTGAGGTTATTATTGAAAGGCTTTACAAGTTATCAATTAATATGTTGACATCATTGAAATCTTGCATAAATTTTTTAAAGACTCATAATAAATCGTATTTTTTTAACACGTTGATATATTAATCTTTTTTCTCAATTACTGCTGAAATGTTTATAAAGTTAGTGAAAGTTAAAGCGTTCAGGACTCATCTTTTGCAGATAATTACCCACCAACTACTTTTGAAGAACAGCTTGAAAAACGTAAATCAAATTCAAGAACAAATCTAAAGAAAATGCCCAAAAATGTATTTTACATCTATGAAGAAACAGGACAACAAACTAACAAATTTTACATCATGCGATGTTTACTATGAAGCAACTGCAGACAGCGAGAGGGTATTTTCCGTTGTTAATAATATTTCAACAAAGATTGAAATTAGAAGCTCTGGTGAACTCTTAAGTGCTTTAATATGAGTAATATTGACATTTTTTTTCTTAAAAAAAAAACAATTTGTAATAATGTACGTAATATTATAAAATAATCGATGATCTAAATTATTTTCAATTAACATGTAATGTTATATTTGCATATGAATTTAATTATTTTAGTTCTGTTTTTAAGTGGTCCCCGTAGTCTAATATGTAGTGTTCCGGCTTACTAAGACGAGAGCTCTGGGCTCAAACGCCAGCTCTGAGAACTTGAAAGAAAAAATAAAAAAATTTTTTTGGCGACCTGTTAGCAGCCGTCTGGCAAAAGCTCTGAGAGTAAGTGATTGCTAAAAAGAAGCTTCTCAAGTCTGTCGTTCGGATTGGACGGTAAACTTTAGGTTCGATACCATATATAGGTATTTTTCAGTACCAGTACTTTTTCAGTATATTATTTTCTTACTGTTTAAAAAAAAAACAGTATTCAGTAAATCAGAGAAATCAGTAAAAAATACTGTTTACTGAAAAAATTTGTATACAGCTAAAAGTACTGATTACTGTAAAAAATAAGTAAATAATATTTAGTAGATTTATTGCACTTTTATTTGCTTTTTGATTAATGTTACATATTTACACTAATATTACTTTTTTCCATGATTTTATAACCATTTTTATATTATTGATTTTATTATTTTGTTTTTCGAGTAGAATGTTTTTTAATTTTTTAAAAAAATTTTTCGTTTAACAAAAAATTTTTTGATTTTATATGATCATATTTAATGTTTTTGAAATTTGAAAATCTAAATACATATGTATATAAACCTCTGGACCGATCTTCCTGAAATTTTCACAGCATTTAACTGGGACTCTGGCATGATTAATAGGTTACTTTTTTCGACCACGCCAAATTTTTTAATATGTAATTGCTAACATATACCTTTTAAAAGTTTTCTTTCAAATTGTGTACGAATCATACATCCGGCGAGACAGAAATAAACATTTCTTACGCCACGCCCCCTTTCACGCAGCTTTTCACGCCAAATTTTGTTTGAAAGTTTTAAACTTCTTGTTCTCTGTACAAATTTGTTCCTTCCAACGGATTTTTTTATTTGGTAGTATATTGCTCTTAATACTATTAACGTCGCCATATAACTATGAACCATGCCCACTTCACCTCCCTCTTTTTTAAATTTAGATACTTACTTATACCACTAACAATGTTTGCTATAGAAAATACTTTTTTTGTAATATGTATTTACCTAAAGTTTTCTACACTTTTTATCTACAGGTAAGGTAGCCAAAAATTTTTATTTTATTACCAAATCCCCCTTTTTCGCCCCATTTTACCTTAAATTATAATTAATCTGCTTTCAATCTATATACATATATAAAAATGAGTGTCTGTTAGTCTGTTTGTTTGTTTGTGCTTTATAGGAGGTCAAACCCTTGGACCGATCTTTCTGAAATGTTCACAGCATGTTACTGTAACTCTGGAAGGAATAATAGGCTATATGAAGTTTGATTGGACAAAGTGCCATGGCACCGCCCATAAAACCCAAAATTTGAAATCGTCATATCTTGGGCATTTTTTGACCAACGGCGGCAGTATTTGCTGTATATGGTATTGGAGTGAATAGATATACGTACCAAAAGAAAAGTGGATGGATCACGCCCTTTTGTTTGTGATATATTGGGTCCTGGACCTTTTAACCGTACTTAAATTTTCACAGCGTGCAACTTTGACTCAGGAATACTTATTACATGATAATATTTTTCGACCAAGCACACTTCTGCACGTACTTCTTTACTACATTTATTAACGGCTTTGCCTCAAATTTAAAATACATTATAATTAAAATAGTGGGGTAGCCCCATTCTTTTTCTCCCACAACTGTCTGCAAAATATATAAATACTTTTAATTTTATTTTATAACGAGGGGGTAGCGAAGCACACCGGGTTCAGCTAGTAATTTATAAATAAATAATTCTTGAAGACGCTACACGCAGGAGTAGTAAAATATCAATAATTAAATAAAAGATTTTTATTTAAAAATAGATCTTCAGCTTAAATAATTCTTAACATTAAATTATAAATGTCGAAAAACTGGAATTACAAATTATTATTTTAATTTTACCTTTCGCAGGCCAACTCCTGATCATGGCTAAAGTAAGCAATGCTTGCGGTTTGCTATATGAGTACTCGGGGGACTCTACTAATGGTCAACTATCTATCTCATACAGAAGTGTAATCTTTACCAACTATGGGTGGTAACCGCAACTCGTAGTTCAGTAAGGTCATGTCTCTGTTGACTATTAGTTAAAATTTGATCATGCGGGAGGTGGATGCTCCGCATAATCGTTCATCCAATCCAAGGTGGAACTGCAGACACTGTGGGATGTATGGTCAACGGGTACTTGGGGACTCGTATACGGACTCTGGAGTCCAGGCGCCCTCCAGTTTTAATTAGCCTTCGTGTGGCAAGCCACAGGTGACTCTTTAACCCGAGCATCGTATATTTTGATTTCAAGTAAAGCTTTTTGATATTTTTCAATTTTCTTTCATTTTAACAGTCTAAGTTCATTGCCAAACCATTTATTATTATGGTTTTCGGCCAATCTTTACAGTATGAATAATTAAGCATTCCTTGAACACATGAATATTATTTACATTAAGTAATAACAGTTATAGTTTCTTAAATTACACTAAAATTTAAAATTAAAATTTTATCATGATATTTAAAGATTAATTTTCCTCTTTTTTAGTACGTAACGGCCTTCTAAAGTATAAAGTTTTTACTTTTCATAAAATTTTTAATTTTTAAATAAAGTTATATGTGTTTTTCAAAAAATTTATTTTTTTATTGTAATGTTAATCACTAAATAAAAACCTAAATTATATTAAAAAAAAACATTTCTTTAAATAAAACTACAACAAAAATTACTCAAAAGGTATGTTATCATAAAAGTAATGCCAGTCTGCTGGAAAAAAAAAATTTATAGTTACTCTGATTTCATCTTTAGTATGAGTGCTGAAGGTTATTTGGTTTCGGAAAATTGTGCACTTGCTGATAGGGTATTTGATAATTAGGTAACAGCTTGGTTATTTGTAATATTACACGTTCAAAACTATGCATACATATGCGTTCTGATATAGGGAATAATATTAAATAAAAAACTCAATTTTGAAATTTTTGTTGATAGGTTGTTTGGCCATATCGGTGACGATATGTACGAGTCTATATAATACGTTTCATTGTTACTTTGTAAAATTTTGTTATTACTACTTTTTTTAAATCATTATCAATTTTACTTACTTTAAATGTTTTACGTCCACTTTATCCAGTGTCATGCATTTCTAAAAATTATTATTTTGATAATTTTGAATTTGTTCGAAATTCGGAAATTAAAGTACACAAAAATAATTTATGTATGCAATTTGTATAACTGAAGTTTAAATGCAAAAACTTCTTCTGAAACTTTTTAAATGGTAAACGTATGTATAATATACATATAATTGACAGTAAAATAATGGAATTTTTTATCACACCAGGGCAACCGAAAATACGCAAAATGATATACTTATATAGCATTGTTTGAAGCGAAAAATTGCTTTACAAGTAGTATTACAGCGTCTATTTGCTACAGCACATTTTACTTTAAAACGATATGTGTATATATTTCTCATAAAAAGTTCATATACTTGCCAAAGTTCTTTGCAGGAGCTTAAGTAGTTTCTCAACATATAATATATTTAATAGTGGGAGTGGCAGTCCACACATTTTTATATATAAATGTCGATAACTGTACCAATTATACACCTACCAATTTATATTCGAGTAGATTTGGAATAACAATTTTAAATGACGAAAAATAGTTCGAAAAAACATATTTCATCTAAGAAAAATAGGATTTTCCTAAAGAGAAACACGTTAAAACCATAAGATTGAGGAACCGATCGGCCAGCAAGAGCACACAAGAAGCTACCTTGACGAAATTGGAAAAATTGTCTTCGGCTTTAAGGAGTATCACGTTCAATTAGTGTTACATACATACATACCTAATTGACCATTACAACAACCCTGTTTCAGAGTTGCGGCCTAGCTTTTCCCATGTTGTATGTGATCATTTTTATCCATGAGTACTGGGTCCTACAGTTTAAAGTCAACATCGAACGACAGATTTGAGAAGCTTGTTCATGGCAATTAGTTACTCTCAGAGCTTGTGCCAGAAGACTGCTAAGAGATAGTCGACGAAAGAAATATTTTTTTATATTTTTTTTTTTAAGATGTCAAAGCTGGCGTTTGAACCATCGGCTTATGTCCTAGTAAGCCAGCACATAAACCACTAAACCACTGTGATTACAAAACTAATAACGTATGACTTATGCAAAAGTTAAAAATGTCAGTTAGGCAATTAGTATTACTTTTTTTTATACATTTTGACTTAAAAAAATAGAAAAACCAGAAAAATTAATTATTGTGGTAACATAAGTTATTATTACCAATCGTTTTTTAGAATTCGTTATATTTTCAAGGATTCGTTAGTTGTAAACTAAAACACCGGTAACCAAAAGAATACAAAATAAATTCTAAATATACTTTTGTAGATTTGTGGTCGAAGACAGAAAGTACACATTGACTCTGGGACCTGAGAAGGATCTTTAAAATCATCTAATCCTAAATAAGATCGCAATACTTTATACTGCTCAGAAACGAGATATATTCAAGCTTTTAACGATAATCTTCTTTCTACAATTGGTGATCAAATTTTATGTGCTTCTATTCTTAAGTATGCTTGAAATTCTTGAAGCCTAATTTGTCGTAAATAGCTACGATCACAATATGATCCAAGTTTTCTAAAAAAATCTTCTTACTAAGTTGAAATTTTTAATTTAGATTTGGAAGCTGCTAAATGCGTTAAATGACAAGTACACTACACAATATATATTTTTTTGTATTTTATTAATTTTAATAATTGCCAAAATAATACAAACATTTTACGGTAAAAAGTTATTAAATAGTGCAGATTTTGTACTATTGTACATTAAGTGCAAACACTGGTACTAGTTGAAGTTTAATCGTAGGGATGTCTGTTGGGCTGCATCTTTTCTCAAAGTAAACTGCGTAAAGGGTATATATATGTACATATATAATGCGTTTAGCCCTAAATGATTTTGGATGATGTAAATTGATTGAGCAATAAGAGTGCTTACTCAGTGTTTACTTTAGTGCAAAATTATTAAAGTTATGTGTATATATGTAATTTAGCTTATGTCAGAGGTAAAAAAGTTCAAAATTTGTTATGCAGTAATTCATATAAAAAACATTCGATATCTTTACGAAATTTTGTGATGACTTTTACATCTAATTTTATTTTTTTAACACATAAATTCAATTAATATTTGGTTGCTCTGCTTATAACTTTAAACAAACAAAGAAAATAGTCAGTCATAAGGTCGTAATCGATACATTTCTGTCAGTAAAACATGCATGATTCATATTTGGTGTAAAGAAAAAGATATAATCACGCGACGAAGATATTTGCAAAAGTATTCAATAGATAGAAAACATGAATCTAGAAGCAAAATATAATTTATTTAAACGTATATAATTTCCTGTTAATAAAAAGTTTTACATATGTATGTATGTATGTATGTATGTATGTGTGTATATAAAAGATACAAAAAAACGTTCCGATCTGTGACTATAATAACAATTTTGAAAAAGAAAATATAAAATAAAAAAAATACTTAGACATAATTTTATGCATAATAATTGTGTGGATTTTGATAAAACATCTCAAGTCGGCTTAAGGAAATTTCCTCAAAATATTATTGACTAATAAAATGTCGAGATACTTGCAAAAACTTTGAATTAACTTATGTATTTGTATCGTGTATTATAATAATTATGAGTATTCTTTTCTATATATCGTATTTGGATTATTTTTATTAAAACTAGTTATGGGCTTATATAAAATTTTAAGTATAAATTATATAAATGTAATAATTTTTTAAGGCATGCTGCGAATTACGAAACTTAAAGCAAAAGAAAACAATTTTTTGTTAAGCTCCGTTCTTCTCTTTAAAAAGAGTATAGTTTTGTAATTTGCCAAGAAAGTTATCAACAAAGAGAAATTAGAATTCATATTAAATACTTCTAGTCATTTTAGAAAATTACCGTTAATGGATTTCATATAGGTGGTGTTAAATTTGTTTTGATTGATTCATTGATGCACTTGACGGTAAATTTTCAAAAAGTTTTTTTTTACATTACATTACGGTATCATCATCAATTGACTCTTTCGGGGCAAGTTTTCCTACTAATCAGACAGATAGCATAATTGGCATGCCAAGTGAATTTAATAAATTAAATGTACCAAGTTATTGCGGTGTTTTAAAGTTTTATTTTTTCCTAATGTCGGCTCAAAAACAAATCTATACATATTAAAATTTTATTTATTTTTATTGGTTTTACCTACAGTAAGTAAATTACTAATAAAAAAAGTTACGACTTAATGATAATAAAACATAATAGCATACCTCGTGTATACTCTAATCATATAATGTCGGTATGTAAAAATGTATGTATGTTTGTTGTATTTTGTAAAATAGGATAAATATGTATTAAGAATTAAGAACAAGCACAATAAGAATTAGAACATAATAATTATATTGAAGTAATGATTTTGTAAATATTTTTTTTTGGGGGATCTGTCACCAAAATTTTGATTTTTGTTGATAAAAAGGACAAAACAACTGATTTGGGGATTGGATATATTAAAAAATATTTTTTTAGGATTTTCTTGTTTGCCAATTTTTTTGTACACTTAAAAAATTAGGAAAATACATACATACATATGTATTGGTATATTGTCATTAGATTGGCATTGCCATATTTATGTACATAGTGTGTTCACAGATGTTTTTAGTATGCATACATTTTAAGAAAAAATATTTTTGGAAAAATTTGTATCCATATACGAATAGTGAACGGTTCACAAAAAGTGCATCATCATTTCTCCACAACGTAAAAGTTAACGTATTTGGGTTAGAATGTAAGCCCAGATTTTAATAAAAAAATAAGAGGAAGGGGATTTTAATTTTTTTTTTTTTGACAGCGAAAACAGTTTCTGGGGCTGAGTGTTTCAAACTTCTCAAAGATATCACTGATGCTAATAATTTAAGTCATACTCGTAAATGACAAACAGCGTTAACAGATATGTATTTGTAAAACAAGGTTGAACATTTTTTATATAAAATGTTTCGAATATGTATTACATACATATGTACGTATGTATTCAATTTAATTTATTTCATTCTTCATTATCAGTGCTGCTAACTTTTTGTAACTAAAACGCGCTGGTCTCCGTCCCCAAACACGCTAAAACGCGCCAAATCACAGCGTTTGCAAATATTTATAAGAAAAACGCGCCGTTTCCCAACGCGCTTAATTACATTTTAATAAAAGTCGACCCATATATTAGAACAAATACAGTATTTATTTAAGCAAAATAATTAATATCGTTTAATATTTGTTTTTGAATTTAATTCAGGCACAAAATGTAGATTCCTACAAACTTACAAAAAACAAGAACTTAAAAAAAAACATTACCTGAAATTGTACTTGGTTACTTTAAATAATCACTCAAATATTAATATAGTAACTCAGTCTTTTTTTATTTGATATTAAACTTTTAATATCTTACTGACTAAACTCATTAATAAAGAACTTTTTGATATTATAAAAATAAGGTAGAAAAGTAAAGTTAAAATTGGTCATCACTAATTTCATTCAAACCGTCTAGCTCATCTTCTGGCCATAAAACCAGAATAATTCGAAGAGTGTAATACTTCGAATTAATTGAATTAATTTTCGCATATACATCTAATGGAATATCATAATTTTCACAACAAGAGTTGTTTAATCTTAGGCCATATTTAATGTGTATTAAGGAATTGACTGTGTTAAGAGAAATTTTATTTCTTATTTTTAATTTAAAATATTTCATTCTACTAAAAGCTCTTTTTGGATTTGAAAAAATTATATAAAAGGAAGTTATAATAAATTTATAACTAATGAAGACAGCTTGATAAAAGGATTGACATTATGAAAATTCTTAAAATTGTGAATCTTAATCCAAAATCATAATTAACAGTGTGTTTTACCATTATACAAACTATACATATGTACTTATATAGTTAAAAATAATTTCTCTAAAATATTGTTAAAAACACTATATGTAAGTACATATACAATATAAAGCGAAATGAAAAAATTTCCAGCGAAACTATACTTGCGTTTTGATTTGTTGATATTTAAATAAATTATACCAATTTGCTTTTATAAGTATAGTTGTAAAAAATAATACTAGAAAATTTATGAAAAAAATAAGAAAATGTTGGATTGAAGTGGTTTATTAAGTTTATTAAAAAGGCGCCAATTTAACGCGTTTTTTTATTAAGCGCGCTAAGACGAAAAAAAGCGTTTTGTATAGTTAAATAGCGCTAAATCTATATATATTTTTTATGTATTCATACATACATACATATATACCTATTTATATGTATGTATATAAAAATATGTGTGACTTTATACAATTTTAATTCAAAAAGTATCTTAAATATTACATTAAAATGCTTTACAAGTGCATGTAATTGTCAAAGAAGCAATAAACATTAAAAAGTTTTGCATAAGAAATTTAATTTTGTATGTTTGTAACTGGAGCATACATTTTATTCTCTTGACAGAATTATTAAAATTTTGTAGCAAATATCTAGGTACATACATACATACATATGTACATATATAAGGCATTTTTAATTAAAACACATTAATTTTTCTACTCTCAAAAACTTATAAAAACAAAATGTTAAATGTCCAAAATAGCTCCATGTCTAATAAAAATAACATAATTATTAAAAAAGTTCGAAATTGAGAGGGCTGTAAACAGCAGAAAAGGGAGGTAGTATGTAGTCTTTGCGCCATAATACTGGTGGATGGAAAAATTTGATATGGGAGACGTTTGTTGAAAGCATTAAATATTTTAGAAGCTATTAACAGAATAAAAAGTTCTAATATAAACACAAGAAGTCATCAAAGACGGAAAGGGGGAAGCATCAAATTAAGCATGAGAGTAACAAAGTGCGTGTTTAAAAATATTAATTGATATAAACAATTTTAAATATATACATAAGTATGCACTCGAACCACATAATTTGATTATTTATTGTGAGTTCAACTAAAGTTTAATTTTGAACTTTAAAATTGAGCATTGGAAATATTTTAGAGTTAAAATACTCTTTAGGAGGTGAATAATTTATGAAGTACGTTCGATCTACTCGTCGACTAGGAACAGATCCCCATTCCAATACCGACCCTCCCCCATGCTTGACCGTAGTCCGAGTGTTATTAGACAAATACGCCAAGCATATTGCTTTCCGTCTGATCAATAGAGGTTAAATTTACTCTCATCAGTAAAAAGTAAGTGTTTATTACACAATTTTACCCGTGCAATATGATTTTTTACTGATATAGGGTTTTTTCTGTATATTCGCCCATGGAAATCATTTTTCTTTAATACATTACGAATTGTGTCGGCACAAACATCTTTTTTAAATCTGTCTTGACCATATTTAGCATTTCATTAGCCGTCGTGAATGGATTTGTCCTTATTTCTCTCAAAATCTGCCGGTCATCAAAATCACTTAATTTTTTTCCTTGTCCAATACGACTTTTATTTTCCCCTTGATAATTTTGTTGGTATCTTTGAATGATTGCGTAAACTGTGGATGGGCATCGATCAACAATTTTACCTATTTGACCAACTAATTTTCCCTCTCCATGTAATCTTATAATTAAATAATGTGTGTCTGAAGTTGTTTGTTTTTTATTTGATTCATACAATATGTACATATGTATGTATGTAGTTTTAAAATACGGAATGTATCATTTTGTGTATTACATTTTTATTATTTTATCTACTTTTTTTTATCTGGTCACTCCATGAAAGAATTGAGCTAATAAGTAGCAATTGGTTTTAAATCATACCTGAACTATAAAGCTGCCCAAGTGGCTCTTGTGTTAAAGAAGTTCAATAGCATGAATGAGTGTATGTTATTGAGGGTGTTTTCAAAAAAGGACTATTACATACAACATATATATGTATGTATGTACGTATGTACATGTACATGCGTTTTATTAAACGACAGGGGTCAAACACTGAAATTGATGTTTTGTATATGATTAATCGTAGTTTTTCCACAAAAAGCAATATTCTGTTAAAAGGCGACAACATGTTACTCCTGTTGTTTTCTTACTGTAAAAATAAAAAAAAGTTATAAAAAGCTATATATGCACTACTATTAGGTTAATTTTCAAAAGGTTTACAGTTGGGTACTTACAAATGCAAGAGTCTTTAAATCTCATTCCAAACATTTAGGAGACATAAAAGTTGTATAGCTCTTACAGCTAAAGCTTGCAAGATTGATTGGAATTCTTGCAATTTCATATTTTATTAAGCTATAACTAAGTGACTTAAAGCTGTTGGAAAAATTTACCCACTTTTACAGTACTCTTCAGGCAAAGAATATATTAATTATTAAACTATTCGTGTTTATATATTTACAAAACTTTTACAGAATCATTGTACGATAAATTTTTATGATTTAGGAAAAATCGACTGTCTATTTTCAGATATTTAAATGGTAAGGGCCAAAAGTACGGGAAATCTTTTGCACAAAAGATTGTTTGACATATAACATAAGTACATATCTTTCAATTTTAATAAATTATGTACGAGTTAAAATAAATAAAATTATGAACATTTTTGTTAAAGATAAAAAAACAAAATCACTGTATAAAGGAAGAACTTCCTGCAGATAATTTGGAATACTGTTTCTTTTGGTTTCTTTAAAACTTTGAAAAACATTTAGGGAACATCATCATCACTTGATTCACTGGAAGTATCCAATAGCTCTGCAACAATGGTTTTTAAAATACCTACACCCGACATTTTATTAATACTACCAACAATAGAAAACAAAATAAACAACGCAGGTATACATACATTTGTATATGTAGGTATATGCATATAATATATATGTACAAATTTCTAAATTCATTTTCATTTGTAAGGTATTATAAAAACATATTTTTATCTCAAGACTGAGGTTATAGTATATTCATTTTTTTGCGTATCGATTCTGAAGGGTGCGAATGTTCCTGGAAACTACTTATATTATTATGGCTGCAGTTTAATACCGCTAATATGCCACCCTTAAAAGAGCATCTTATTCAAGTGTTTTTAGCTTTTTATTGTCATGTTCTTGCTTGTAATGTGGTAAAATTATTAAAGCGATACGATAAATATTCAAAAAATGAACAACGAATAAGTGGGTGTTAAACCATTTGTTTTATACAATAAGTGGGAAATTACTTAATTAATTTTTCGTAAGAGTTTACAAAATTGCTAATAATTTTACAAGCATGGTATAAATTTACGAAAAGTAAAAAGTATTGTATATAAGAAGTAATATGTAATAATAATGTATGTTATGTAAAATATGTATACAAATATAAATATGTATATAAAAACATTATTTTCTTGCACTTGTATATAATTTTCTTTATAATGTCCTGTTGCTGAAAATTTTTTATATATCCCCTTTGACAGAAACTAGACAAATACCTGTTCCAAAATAATTAAAATGTTAAATAATAAAAACATTTCACTTGTCACATTCTATGGTGTCATTTGATACAATAATTATATATAAGTATAATAATATCAAGAAGAATTAGTCGGATTTCAGTCATCAATATTAGGCTTTATAACACCAAAATCAGTTTTTTCACTTTTTCAAATCCTTCACTACACATAAGTACATCCTTAAAAAAGCTTCTTTCCCTTAATTTGTTAAAAAAATTTATTATTATACATATATGCATTAGCAGAAAATACCAATACCAATGCATTTATTCATTGATCGCTGTAGTGTTAACATCGTATTATTATTTCATTATGCGTACAAGTGGGATCAAAATTAGTTGTAATTAACAGTGGTACAAAGTTGAATGAAGTAGAAAAACCTGGGGAGTGATATTATTTTCTTGTATGTAGGTCTTGTCGAGATGAAGAAGAATCCAATAGTTAAATATGCCGGACACCTCCAAAATTCGGATTTACGGTTAAAAACCCGTTTTTTCTATCTTTGCGTACTTAGAAGCCTGTAACTTTGTCGATAATGAAATCTAAGAAAACTTGAGAAATTTAGGTGTTATTGTTAAGCAAACACAAATTTTGTAGATTTTACAAAAATTTTTCAAATTTTGTGACGTTTTTATACATTATTTTATTAAGAAACTATAATACTATTGAATTTATTTAAAAAAGTACGTTTATTTACGATTACAACGTATATTTGGGTTTAAAAAGATAAGTACCTGACGGAGTTATTTAACTTTTCTTTCTTTTTGGTGTTGTTCTTATGCACCTTCTATTAAGTTACAAATCAATGTTATCCTAAACACAACTTAGAATTACAACAAATATTTGTAATGAGAGCTTTACGCATGTAAAATTATTGTTTTTTCTTTTAAAATGACGTTTTGTTAATGTCTTCTTTTTCACTTGGAATCCGTGTATTTAAAAAAACGTTTGCAATTTAATAAAAATTCCAATACAATGCACAGCATTTAGTAGGGGTTTATCCCTGAGTATTGGTCTCAACAAAAAAAATATATTTTTTAACAGCTAAGATATTCGTTTTATTTAAAAACTTATTATATATATTTTTGTGTCTGAAGTTGTTTGTTTTTTGTTTGGTTCATACAATATGTACATATGTATGTATGTATGTAGTTTTAAAATACGGAATGTATCATTTTGTGTTTTACATTTTTATTATTTTATCTACTTTTTTTTATCTGGTCACTCCATGAAAAAATTGAGCTAATAAGTAGCAAGGTCAAGAAATATACTTTGAAGCACTGGCCCATACATGAGAGTTATATTCCATCCTAGGTTGGATGAAGGTCTTGTAAGTATTGAGAAGATTAGATGGAGTAAAGTATTTCTTGAATGCTTCTTTCGACACTCGAAATATGTGATCATTCCATCGGACATCACAATTAATTCTCATGCCCAGAACATCAAAAGCGTCCGTCTCTTCGATATTTACATTACCCATTGTCACAGATGACAAGATTTCAACATCACCATGACGCCTATGCATGATAAAACAGCATTGAGTCTTTCGCGCATTAAATTCGAATCTGTTTGATCGACCCCACTCAGAGATTATCTGTATGTCATTTGTTGGTTTGTCATTTATATTCTGCCTTTTCAGCTCAATCTCCAAAAGGCTCGGCCTACGATCCAATGAATATGAATTGCAAATGCTGTTGTCATCTGCGAAGAAATAAATAGGATTGGAAGTTGAATGGAGAAGGTCGTTTAGGAAAACTATTTGATGCCATTTTAATTTCTTTTTATTTTCTACTTATAATTATGAATATGTCAATATACTTTTAAGCATAGTGTAAGTCTGTTCATAGGTATGTACTCGTATTAGTAATTGTTAAAATTTTAAATTAGGTTAGTGGATACGAAGTCAGGTGGAAATATGATCGTCAAATACAGACATTGTGAAACTTCTCGATGACAAGGTTAGCAGGGTAATCTGGTGGGCCTAAAATCTGCCTCTAAAAGATTTTTTTAAGTGGGTTCTATTTTTTTGAGCATAATATTATCATAATATTATTTAGTTTACACATAAGTATGTATGTATATACAAATGTAAATATGTAGGTATACACTTTCTTGGATAAACGATAAAACTATCCTCATAT
Source organism: Metopia argyrocephala (assembly GCA_963576795.1). Classification (NCBI taxonomy): domain Eukaryota; kingdom Metazoa; phylum Arthropoda; class Insecta; order Diptera; family Sarcophagidae; genus Metopia; species Metopia argyrocephala. The sequence continues at coordinate 65,968 of OY756209.1, forward strand.
AGTATTTGAACTTTTGTACATATGTAGGTTTTATTTAAGGAAATAGTTTAAAAACACTAAAAGTTTACAGCACATATTATGACCATCGATACAATTTCAACATAGACTAAAATCATAATTTATTGCTTTTATATCGAATTATGTTGTGGTCATTTCCATAGAGTAGCTTGCTCCAATTGAACACATATTGAGAAAGAGCGAAAAGACGATTAGGTTACACCTTTGTCAAGCTACTAAACACTAATTTTATGATATGCTAATATCGGATTACCTACGGGACAAAACTCAATGTGTATATCATGATTGTAATAAATCAAACTGTTTTTAGAGATGTGCCATAATTTAGCACATGTGTGAAGCCCATGCTCCTATATGAATATGAACTTGGGGTCTATCCAAAGGTGAAGTACGACTAACCGTTGCTTACGAAGGATTATTCGATGTTTATGGCCCAACACAATAACAACACGAAGCTGCTTCGAAGTACAAACCAACACCCAATCCGATACGACATCCTGAAAAAGTAATTTGGGTGGATATTAAATATCGAGGTGGCTAAAGTAGCACTGCAGTACAACCCCCAAGGTTCTCGGCTTCGTGGATGTCTGAAAACAACTTGGCGTATGGCAACCATATGTGAGCTCGCTAGCGTAGGGTTTTCATGGAATGAAGCACTAAGTATAGCTCACAACAACAGAGTCCGTTTGAAGTTATTAACTGAGACCGCTTGTTCACCAGTTGGAGAATAGCGGAGCATAATCACGGATCCATACTTGGTCCACCATTATATACCATTTACAATATTTTACATGCATGGGTTTGTAAATTGGTTAAATGGCTATAGAGTTATAAATTAACAAGCATAGGAAAACTCATTTTTATATATGTGTGTATATATATATATGTATATATATATATATATATATAGAATGGATATGTATTTCGAGTTACATGTGTATAGGAAGTAATTGATGGTAATATAGTAGTAATAATTAATAACTTTAAAAATTAATAGAGTACGTGTATTCTTTCAAAAGTTTAAGACTCAATTATACTGTATATGTATGTAACTTTGTTTATGTTTTCTTTAATGAAAATAAGTTTAACAAAAATGTAAATTATTGAACTGTTGACGATCATTTTTAATCATGTCATTGTAATGCCATTGATTGGATGAAGAGCTGACGGTATTTAAAGGTCGGGATGGTACCTCTAATTTGTAACCAATGCGTGGACTAGATGACATTTCATATTTATTGACTGAAACTGGTAATGTGTTACGTAATGGGCTGACATCCATGACGGGAAAAGACTTGCGAGACGAGCGATTTTTGTGGACCATTTTGAAATTAATTTTTTGATTTTGAATCAGGGAACACTTTGAATTAGAGTTAGTACAGAAAATTCCAAATGATTACCACAGTTTGATGTTCTGGAACCTTTTTTTGATGACAAATGTTTAGAAAGACTAAAACAGAAAGTTGATAGCTTTTAAAAGAGAACATAAATATAAAAAACAGAAGTGCTTACCTTAAATTAGCATTTAACTTTGCTTTTGTGTCGGCGCGATTATTCATTGACACATACGATTTTGTAGTACGACGTTGAAATACTTGAAGATGCTTCCAATTTGACTTTTGAAATATAAATGATGTTAAATCTTTGGTTTATCGTTATTTTATACTAGACATGTTAGCAATCATGCTTTTCCAGCGTGTTATTGTGAATAAATTCGATTTCTTCGTCTGAAATTATAAAGCAGCTTAATAGAAAACTCGTTTTATTTAAATAATTATAAAAAAATATATACACTAATTTGAATTTTCAAAACAGTAATCTTACTCATCTTGTGTTTAAGCTAATATTGTCTAATGTTAAGGAATTACTTTAAACTCTTAATTCGAGACCAGACTAATAAAAATTGCTTAGACGAACAATTTGGTAAACAAAAACAAATTCTAAAAATATACTTACATACATATGTATAATATAATATGCATAATGTTTATATTTCTATATACATTCATATACTATATGTATATTGTATATAATATATATGACTCCGTATATATCTATTTTAAATACCTATACATACATATGTATGTACATATGTATAACTGTTTTGCATATATAAGTACATACATATGTATTTATGTACGTTCATATATTATTTTCAAAATCCATTAAATTATTTTTAATATTGCTTGCGTCAGTTGTGTTTTTTAGTTTGAATGAAATTTTTTTGAATATGTAAATTTGCCACGATTATTTACAATATATATCACAATGTTGAAACATCAGTGATGCCAACTTTTTCGAAACAAAAAACATTAAAACTGTAATATCAATTTAATTTATGTGTTTTCTTTTAACCTTATTTTAATTTATCCTAAAAACTTATATCCTGAACACTTATAGCGGCTCTGGATCCTCTCTTTCTTTCATTGCTTTTTTTCCTTTTTTTTCTGGTTTGTTTTATTTCTTACTATTAATTTTTAATATATGTCTATGTACAATGTACCTACATTACTTTCTTATATTTTAATAATATTTAAATTGGAAATTATGTTGTACCCCTGCAGGGAATGTAGTAATTTACTAGTGACATTGCCACCGGTACTAAAGAATAATGGCTTATTGACAAATAACATAGTCTTGAAAAGCTACCAGTAGACTTTAGCAGTGATGAATTAGTTCTTTCGCGGTCATATAGAGGCAATAGAACCAAATAGTCACTTTTATGGCTCTGGTCTACAATTTTACTACTTTTTTTAAAATTAAAAAAAACCCATTTTAAATTTTTCAAATAAATAGTCCTGCTACAAAAAATTAAAACCGACTTTAAAATAGATTTTTATTATAAATTTAAAAATTTTGGTTTCAGTATGCATTGATTTCGTTTGAATGCCGTCAATGTTTATGCCCAATACTAGCTCATCATAGTTTTCAGAACGTTTTCAACTTTTCTTAACTGTGTTCCAATACCAATGTGACAGTAGCTTTCTTACTAAAATCTGTGTTCTTTTGCCTAATAAAGTTTCTCTGGAGAGTGGGCCTTCTTCTTTTAAAATCAATAGCAGCTTCCCCAAACATTTTCTTGAAGGAGTTGCTTCAATCAACTATCGCAACGTCATTTTGGAAAAGCAAAATCTTTCAAATGCTTCACAAAATATTCACTTTCTTCCACACTTTCAATTTCACTGTTTTCCTGCTTACATTGCAAACTTGTATTTTTGTATAACATACTTTGTTGTTTAACAAGTCTTTTATAATTCCTTTTACTCATTTTTTATATAAAATAATTTAAAGCACCTTTTTTTATATGGTTAACACAAATTTTAATATTTAATTAAACACAAAACAATTTTTTTACAAAACACGTGTTTCCCTTACAAAAAAATACGACTTGTTGGATAGTCTAAAGCCCCCTTTATGGATTTCTTGCAAATGTGAAATTTTAAAAATTTTGAGTTAATGCCCTACTGTTGCAAAGTGCAGAATGCATGTAAGTACATATGTTCATACGTACTTATTTTTAAAGCTATAAATTAACTAACTACAGAATATTCAGTCTTTTTTATTCAGTTTTGATCTGATCTGATTTAATTGCCAGTATATGCCACAGAAAAACAAACACAACATTCACAGTCAACGTTTATTGGAAGAATTGTCAACAAGTTTTTGTAAACTGTTTACCCTCTATTTCCATCTGAAGTGAACATTTAATTTCGTTATCAATTTGTGTCTCCATTTTGTTATTAGACCATTTGGAAGTTTTGAGTGGGCTTTTGCACCTTTATTTCTTTCTCCAATTTTTCATTTATGGATACATATGAGTATTATGTAATCAGCTAAGGATGACTCGTACCTACAATGTTCAAACAGAAATCAACATCACCATCAAATTTTACAATAAAAGTTTTTAGTTTATCTTTTATAAGAAATAAAAAATTAAAAATTAAGTATACGAGTACATATGTATGTATATATTCGGGATCCAAAAATAAAAATTCCAGGGTTTTTTGGGATTGGAATTTCGGAATTGGCATCTCTAATATATTTGTATGTATATGAAAAAAGAAGCTACTTTATGGTTGAATTTTACATCCATACACATATGTATATGCATATAAATATTACAGTAGTTATAAAACCAAAAATACCAGTTTTTTCTTAAAAGCTTTGTTTTACAAGAGTAAAGATGGAATGCTTTCTTTATTAATTAGGCTCTGTATTAAGTTTGTGTAGTTGTTTCTTGCTTCGTTATCTTACGCTAAACCATTTCTATCACAACTTCAATTTTTAATTTACGATATTAACATAAATATTTTCTTTAGAAAATCATTACCAATTTTTAAATAACATATCATAGTATAGATGTACTTAAAAAGCAACATTTCTTTATCTTAAAAAACCATTTAAACTTTAAAAAAATTGTATTATTACTTGAAAATTTGGAGAATATTTTTAGTTGCACGGTGCGCCTTTTACACTCTAGACAAAAATAATGCTAATAATAATCCTCATTACTTTACATAACTTTTTAAAAGAATACTAAATAATAAACACTAATTATTAGTTTAATTAATAATATGTGCTTGTTTTTAGTGCTGTCAAATTCTGCTACTTTTCATTACTTGATAGTATTGAGTACTTTCATTTGGGTACTCCATACTACTCAATATTTTTAACAAAGAGAAAACAATTTCATAAAATATTGTTTTTAGACAGAATTTTGTTTTGGCCGTTAAAATTTAAATGTTTAATGCAACTTCGAAGGAAATATACAACTCATAAAGTATTGAGTAGTTACTTTTAAGTATTGAGTACCCAAAAGATAATACAAATACTCGATACTCGGTACCCATTACTCAATACTTTGCCAGCACTACTTGTTTTAACTAATTTCTTTTCTTGCCTTATCTTCAGCATGAAATGTGTTCTTAACGTTACTGATTTATAATGACAATGAATGCCATAATTTGATGTTGTCATTTAACGGATTGATTATTAATCTAAAAGAGCCATACATTTTTATTCTTCACCAGTATCTTTCCACAATATGTAGATATTGTATAAGAAATAAAATAAAGCTCTTGGACGTCGGGAAAAATCGAAAGCTTTAAATACGAATTTAGGTGCACAGTGTCTACGCCCTCGTAAGGATTGATTATCTTAAATTTTTAGCTGAAGTTTTGAATATATATTTTATATATGTACATATTCATCAGTTCATTACACCCCGTCTATACAAGCCATCGATTTGGTATATCATGAACAAAAGGTCGACAGTGCAAATGTCAAAATTTTGTTCTAATTTGTGTATGTGGTGACTACGAATGGTTTACCAAATCATAATTTATAATTTTTCATCAAATGCATTTCGTTTATTTCTGCTGTTGCTAATGTAAAAAAGAATTTGACATAGATTTAGAGAGTCTAAATTTGTTCATGATATACCAAATCTATGGCTCGTATGAACGGGGTGTTAAGTTCAAACTATTTTTCTCGACTGAATTGGTTAAATTTTTTTTACTTCCTTTGAATATTTTGTCTTTAAGATGATAAACATTAATGTAATGGACAGGACAATGAAATGTGGATTTTTTTCAGTCGCAAAATACTTTTTTGATAAAAGCTTTGAAATTTCAGCAATTAATTGTGGTCTTGCTGAAGATTTGTACAAATCACTTCACAAGAGTATAGAGAAAATAAGAACTACACATTTATTCAGGGCTATTAAAATTTTAAAAAGATTCGAATTAAAAAAAAATAGATTTTAAGAATAATAATTTTTGAAATGATGTCAATAAAATCTTAAATTTAAATAGTTCTATTTATTTGACCTATTTCTATGAAATGATTGAAAAATAATCCCTTAATGAATGAATGAATGAATTTATGAATGTTGGTTTGCCAAACGTCATATTGCTGACTAATTAGTGTTTTTATAATTTTTCAAAAATTTAAAACATCATAGACATAAAATTATTTGATGTTTTCTCTTTTTAGCGAATGTTTATTATTTAAATTCGTATACTTTTTCTCTATTAAATATTAAATATTTACTATAAATATGGTAAAAAAAATTATCCTTAGCAAGTATTGGCAAATATAAACTTAATTATTGCCTATTGAAGAGCAATTAGTGCAAGAAATTTTAATTTTAAACAAAAGAATTGGATTTTCTCCAGTCTTCCTCAAATGGGTATCCAACTACCTAATCAATAGATTCCAGTGCATTGTTTTCAGAAATCATAAATCAAAGAATATTTCTGTTCCATCCGGTGTCCCACAGGGTAGTCATTTAGGCCCTCTATTATTTCTAATATATATTAATGACTTACCGACTTGTATTAAATATTCAAATATCCTGATGTACGCTGACGATGTTAAACTTTTCCTCCATCTGAACAATTTAGAATTATGCAATTTACTTCAAAAAGACATGGTAAATTTTTGCCAAGGGTGCAGTATTAATTTAATGGAACTTAACCTAAAAAAGTGTAAATATATGCTGTTCTACAGAGGAAGTCCAGTTCACTATGACTATAAATTTGACACTTATCACCTTGAAAAAGTTGAGGAATTTCTTGATCTTGGAATTTTATTAGACAAAAAACTCTGTTTCAATCCTCATATTTCTCAAATTGTTAATAAAGCAAGAGGCGTTTTAGGATTTATCAAACGCTGGGGAAAGGAGTTCCATGATCCCTATGTCTTAAAGCAATTGTATACATCACTAGTTAGACCTATCTTGGAATACGCTTCTGTGGTCTGGGATCCTCAATATGACGTTCACGTTTCCAAAATTGAGTCAGTTCAGAAACAGTTTCTTCTTTTTTGTCTTCGAAATCTTCGATGGAGTCCGAATTTAGCTTTCCCTGCATATGAAAGTCGTCTTGCACTTATTAAACTTCCAACTCTTAAAAGCAGAAGAATTTTTTTGAATATTTCATTTATAAATAATCTGATATGCGGTACACTTAGTTCCGAAGTATTACTTAGCAAACTAGAATTCATAGTTCCAAACCGCCCGACGAGATTTTACCTTCCACTTAAACTAAATTATTTCCGTTCAAATTATGCAAACTTTGATCCACTCCGAAGAATGTGCTCAGAATTCAACAACCATTTTTCTCTTATTGATTACTCTTCTGACTATAGTTCATTAAGAATAAGGATTATTGATTTTTTAAATAACTAAGTAATTTAATGTCATTATTTTATACTTATATGCATTGTAAATATAGCCTGTAAGAAATTATTCATTGGCTAGGAAATAGATAAATAAATAAATAGATAAATAAATAAATAAATAAATAAATAAAAAAATTTTTTGTTTTAAACACAAAGCAAAACCCTATGTGTGAAATAGAATGCTTGATATACTCAAATGTATAAAAAACTAAGACTAATAGAGCTTTAAAATTTTGTTTTTTTTTGTTATTAATGAGGCCAGCACTCAGGGGATGACTCCTACTCATGCAGTACATTGTGCTGGTCTAGGAAAACATGCGGGGAAGGGGGCAAAAGGGTGTGGGCCGTTGATTTTAGTTTACTAATATCATATCTGATATCAGTTGGAAAAATACAAAGGCCTTCTTTAAGAATATGAACCGCAAGGAAATCCGTTGCTGTTGATTGATTATTCAATATCCAGTGTTATACCTTCGCCACTGAATAATCCAACAGCAATCAACCCCAAGAAGCCCGCACAATAAACTTTAGATTAAGGCAGGAATAAAAGCTTATATAATGATATAGGAGCTGCATATTGAAAGTATGCTTATAGAAGTTATGTACCTACAGAACATCTTAATAGAGCGTTTTCTTTTACTTTTAAGCATTTGTTTGGAATTTACTGACAAACCTGCAGCAGGAAGTTTCAAATTTGGTCCAGTCCTTTTCGAGTTTAAGCATTTGCACAAGCCACAATATTTTTTATTTATATACATACATATATATATATATATATATATAATGTTTAATTACGGTATATATATACATACATATACATATTTATTTAAATAAATGTTTCAATAATTTATGCGTTATTGGTTTATTTTATTTTTGAGTACTGACGAAAAGTACAGGTTTTATTGCATCAGCCAATTCTCTTACACCAAATCTCTGACAATAAAATGTCTGTTTTTTTTTTTTTTTTTTTTTGGTTTTAGATACAAGCAAGTTACAGAAATTACTCGCAGGTGAGTTTGAAATCTATTAAGAGAACAGATTAAATGTGTAAGATTTAATTGAGTATAAATATATATTCTAAACGATTTTTATCGTCTTTTATTTTATTCATACGTATGTGTGTAAATATGGTGTTTTATTTTAGAGTGCATTGAATTTTATAATTATGTGATTATTTGGGATTTTTCAGCAATACAGACAATATTAATCTTATTACCATTTAACCTTGAGACGAAATAATGTTTTATGCATTGGATAAACGAGTAATGTATCAAATAAACCACATTCTTTCTCAAATCTAGTTATTTTTCGTTGCTAGGTTTAAAAAAGTGTTTTTATTAGTTATTGACAATTTATATACAAATAATATATATAAAAAACACATAACTGTAGAAATTTATTTAATTTTAATTAGACTTTTACCAGTAAAAGTAAGCATTAAAGATATATTTTGACTTTGTGTTCGTATCTAAGTTTTTATTTTATATAAAATATTCCTACAGGTCTTTTCTATTAGTAAGTTATTATTTTTTTTTTGTATAAAGATATATTTTCGAATTTGAACGTAAAAGAGTACGTGAGTACAAACAAGTTTTTGAGAAAAAATACGAATACCATAATGTGAAGTAGTTTGCAAACCAGTAACCACTTGGTTTTAAAAATAAGGGATTAATAAAAAAACTTACTAACGACTTCCATAATATCAGACAGACTGTTTACAGATCCATTGGTATGTACATATATATACAGTATGTATGTATGCCTGTACAAACATAAACAAAAAGCAGGTGTTTTAACTGCATTTTATTAGAATATTTATTGTTGCAAAACTGAAAGTCTCAAACAATTTTTATTGCAGAGAATTTTCAAGCGACTATTTAAACAACGTTTTTACACAGAGAGTGCATTAGTTGTGGATCGAAATTCATGAAGAAAGTTACGAACAGTTAATTGGAATTTTAACAGCTGAACAGCATTATTTACAAGAAAGAACAATAATAAATTAAAAAAAAATAAAATTTAGAACATTTGGTGAAACTAAGTCCACAACTTAATCGTTAATTTAAATTTTACACATGTGGAACGGAAAAAATTTTGGTGTCAATGTTTAGACCCTTGCCAACAAAATTACGTATAAAACGGTAAGGACTAAAAACTGATATTGAAGTTATGTATATGTATATACTTATATATATATATGTATATACTTATATATACATATACATACATATATAAATTTTTTATTTAATTTTTTTTATAAATTTATATATTGCAGTTTAACTAAAGATCCTGCTAGCTATCGAGGCTCACGTACAGGTAACGCTGCTAATCATTTGGAACTAAAAGTTTTGACACACATACAATACGTGCCCTGAATAAAATTTCAAACGCTGAAAATTGCTCAGAGAATATTTTTTAGAAACTTTAAAAATTTCGAACAAAATGGTTTATACTAATCGCACTGAAAAATGTATGACTTCTCAGGAATCAAATGCCGTGAAGAACTCATCATCTGGCTTAAAATATCAAAACCCAATTGGTATAAATTCCAATTCAAATTTAAATTCTAGCACATCAAAAAATACACCGGCTCGTGATAAGTGGAAGTACAATAAAATGGTGCGCGATGATCGGGACAAATTCAACAGCATGCATTTTTGTTAATAGATTTTTGTAAGTTTTAACAAAATAATTTCCCTTTAAATCACAAGAAACCATAATAATCCACAATTAACGTTAGTATGTACATACATATACTACATATGTATGTATATGCCAGTCAATAAATTTGATTTAAATTTTCTAAATGAATTTTGTGCAATACAAATAATTTTTGAATAAATTTATAAATACAAAGAAACGAGTTTGGAATATTAATAGTGGCCATAAAACACACTTGTTGTTTTCTATAATTTAAGGAATTAATTGTTCGCACCACAATTAAAGATAATGGTTGTTGTCAACACTTACAGTTGACTTACCACCCCATTCAACTTGACATTGCCTGTTAATTTAGATTTTTCAATAAAATAATTTTATCCGTTATATTTTCCTTTACAAACATTAAATTACAATTCAAAGGGATGAGACTTAAAGTAGCACTCACTTAATTTACTCATCATTATCACTGAAGCATAACCTTTTAATTTTTGGAAAACTGTGAATGTGATTGAACCATATCCCTCCCAAACATGCTTGTACATACGCTCACAGAGCTCTATTGTTCGTTGATGCATCAATCTTATTTTTTTTAGTTTTAACACGTGCCTTTTCACAAAAAGGCGTGTGTTATCTTGTTTTTCAATTTTTTGCAATAACACGAAACAAGTGAATTTAAAGCTTTTACTACTTTTGATTCACATGCTGGACCTTAAAATTGATATTTGAACATAAAAGAGATTGCTTGTCACGTGCCTTTAGTGGTTTGGTAAGTGTGTCAATCCGTTTGTCTACATTCTTCCATTATTTATTTATTTTTCATTTTAAATTTTATTTTAGAATTGTTGGCACAATTGAAAGAACTTTAATGTTTGACAATTTATCAATTTTGCAGCACATGCAAAAAGTTTAACGATAACTTACTTTTCGTATATTTTAGGATCATTTCTTGGCTATTCTGTAGTAAATATGTATGGTGTTTATGTATTATATCTTCTTTCTTTTGAATGGAGATTAATGGTCATATATGCATGGGCAGACTTGGTAATGTTTGAGAACATTTTTAAAATATAAAGGTGGGTAATCTGGCTTATTAAAAAACACATTTAGTGACTACAACATATGCTTTCTTTCATTCCCTAGACAATACAAGAAAATGAACATTTTGTAAAATGTACAAAAAAAAAAAAAAAAGAAAAAGAGTTAAAAAAAAAATAAATTCGTTCTCGACTATGCGTTAAGATCTTTATTTTAATCGATAACAATGTTTAATTTTAAAATATTTAATGTTGGAAAAAAACCTCTAAAAATTGTAGCCACATATTAAACTGCTTCATTAAATTTTTTGTATATATGAAATACCCGGCGTGCTTATTTATAAAAAATTGAAATATTATTCGAAAAGTTCGTTCGAAAACCAAAAAAATTTAATTTAATAAGTCAATTTGATGTGTGATTTTGTCGGTTGACGTGCATACATATGCATACATACATATGTATGTATTTACATACACATAAATATTACCCGGTTAACTCTATATTAAAGACATCCTCAAGAATGAGTGAACGGTAATACAAAATCCTGCACGATGCATAGATGACAGCCAAAACAATTCTTCAATGACATTTTCAAACAAATTTCCCCAAAATCGTGCACGGATGACTGTTCTGCAATGTCATGAGCTTGCCACCGACCGCACATTTTATGAACTATGAAAGCGTGACGTTAACATTTTGTTTATAATCGACAGCTTCAAGGATATAAATATATCGTGCACGAAAACCTCCGGGATTTTATCGACAACCGTCAGTGACATGCCTTAAAGACGACAATTGGCAAGACAATTGGGTATGCTAAAATATATGCGAAAATGTACCTTATAAAATGTACTTTAACTGTTCTGTACTGTAGAATATTAAGTAAATACATAAACACTAAAGGTAGAATGAATCAAACTTTGTCGTTATGTAACGTGTTAGTATATGAAAATCAATTAAAATGCTTACCGAATTTTATTGTCACGTTGCTGTAACCTATCAGTATTAAAAAAAAATTCAAATTTTTATACGGGGCAGTGATGGGCCTTTTGTTTGGTCCATGGTATGGGGGTAATTTCACACTTTTCTTGATACTTAGTTTAATTTGTGAACACAAACGTAAAACAATTTTTAACCATTTCCAAAAATTAAAAAAATATACATATATTAAAATAATTTAATAACGAAACTATTTGTTTATTTTTTAGTACTATTTTTTATTTCTTTTTTATGATAACATATTTGATGTACTTATGTCAAAACATATGACACGTTTCTAAATTTTCTATAATTGCATAGATGTACCAACAGTACTTTCTGTTACATTACAGCTACATCAACGTTCGGATAACCACGCCGTACAAGTGTTTGTGTAGGTAATTCAGAACAAAAAGAACAAAAAATTTATATTTTTGAATTTTCTACACAGCGAATATATTGTTCTGAAACTATGCAAAAGAAAAAAAAACCAAAACATAAGATTGTATTCTGTGTTTTAGAACAGCTTTGAAACAAAGAAAAAATATTTGTTTTTATTGGCATTTCTTTAATATTTTATTTTAAACTGATTGAAAAAAAAAATGCAAAAAACAAGAAAGTATTGTAAAATTTTGGAAAACAAGAACACTAAAACATAATGTACACAAACACTAAAACTGTACTGTTTTAAAACAGAAAACAGAACACACATATGCCCATTATTACAACTTGCCTATAAAGTGTCCGATAGTAAAAGTTAACTTTCGTTATCGGAAGGAATAAAGTTACCTTTAAATGGTTTTTGTTATTACAACTTACCTTTACAATAAGAGTTATATTTTTTAAAATACGGCAATACCAAAACAAGAACCGGTTAGTTTCGGCATTAAATTATTTTTAAAGTGGCAACAACACGCAAAAGTAATAAAAATAAGCATGATTTACTTTCCATTTTCATTTAATTTATTTCTTTGTTGACAAAATAAACAAAATATTTTTGTTAATAATTCAAAGAACAAAAAATATGGCAACGTTAACAAAATATGGTAAACTCAAACGTTTAAACCTCACATTAAAAGTTAAAGGTAAGACAATCTTCATAATAACTTTATGGGTCACTTTTAGGTTAAAGTTTACTTTTTTTAACAAAAAGCAATTTATCTGTCCGATAACATCCTACCTTTAACTATCGGCAAGTTGTTTGTTTTTTACAAATAAAATTTTTTATTTTTTAGTGTTATTCTATTTATTTTATTTTAATTATTTTATTCTAATAAAAATCGTGTTTGATTTGTAAACAGTATGTAAAATAATGTCCAATTTTTTTCGAACCCTGATAAAAATCATAAAAAAGTAGTTTAAAAAATAATTTTTTTTACTATTCGAGGTTTTTTTAATAATATTGTTTGTGTCATTTAAATTCGAAAAAAGGATATTATTATGACATGTGTTTAGTGGAATATATATGGCAGTTTTACACCAGTTTTACACCAGTTTATGACAATATTTACTCTATCAAGAACTTAAGAGAGACAGATGTGACATTGTTAGCTTTAACGCTACTATGATGCTCTGTTATCGTTATCTTTAATATCAAAATTCTCACATACATCATGTGTGCATGCAAGTACTTTTATTAAATATTGTAAATATTTAGTGGATTAATTACGAGCCGATGAGCCGATTTTCGGGATTTTTTTAGTTTTGCACATAAACATATTCAGCATTATAAATCGAATACTCGTTTGTAGGTCAATTGTATGAATACTTTAATTGACAGTTTTTAAATTACGAGTATGTATTGTAAAAAGTGAAAGAAAAAATTTTAACCATATTACAATTTTGCTTACTATGAATTTGTCGCTTCAATAAAAACCAACTAAATAAAAAATTAAAAGAAATGTAAAATTTATTATTTACTACAAATACAATTTTCAAAGTGTTATTTTTGTGAGACAACCAGTGAAGTTGGTAGGAGGGCGCAACAGTATAAAAAAGAAACTCCTTAATTTTGCACAGAAATGACAGATTTTCCACTGCTTAACATCTGTCGGAAGTTATTGACATATTCTTCTTTACCTTTCATGAATATTTTTGAGTTTCAGTTTACACGGGGTGTATGAATAAATCGTATCTTGTGCTAAGGTGAAAAAATTAAAAAAAGAGAAAAAAAAAACAATAGAATTTCATGGAATCAACATTTTTCCCTTGCTTAATATTTATATAAGTAATGAAAGTCGATTTCCCTTAAAGCAAAAACTTAAGAAGAATTTTTTTTGTTTTGTAAAATTATTAAAATTATATATTATTTTGACATTGTCACGGGTGTTTTCAGCATTTTCAGACACATTTATTACTTGTTTTATCAAAATTTTTTTCGTTTATTACTGTGACTGCTGCCTCAATGTATGTAGTTGTCATGTTATGGTATGCCTTATGTTGTTCATCGTTAGATAAAGACCCGTACAATTTGTAGCTGAAGAGTGAATGATAATCAGATGTTATCTTACAGTAAGTAATATAGAGTCTATGTTCAAATAAGGGTTGCATACGTAAGCCGCCAATACGTATTGGATTTAAAGGCAGTGTAAAAAAAGAAAACAAAAAATAAGTTATACAAAAACAATCATTGTGATTACTTTATCATCATACACATTTACCCTTTCATACAGCCTCACTAAGCATATGTTTTCAATCATCTTGCAAACACAGCGTAGTAGTGATTACAATATGAACGTAAGAGTCAAAAGTGAATTATAAGTTTTTCGGCTCGTCATTTGCAAATATTAAATAGAATTGTGTACAGAATATTTGAATGAAACTAAAACAAATGTGTTGCAATAGATTGTTTAAAATCAACGTTTGGATGGCCATATGAAATGGTAAATTAAATGTCATCACTCATAATTCCCTCATCATTATATTGTTTTTATTATGTACATACATATGTATTACATAAATATTTACTCATGTATGTAGCATGTATTTTTCATTTCTTATTCGCCTTTTGTGTGGGTTTATTTTTTTAAATATCATAGTGATAATTGTATTTATTATACAAAATTGTTTCATATAAACCCTCATTTAATTTTTTGGTTTTTTCTTCGTTTTCTTTTGATATTGTGTTATTTAATAAAATAATAATGGTACATTATTTGTTTAAATGTCCTGTTTGTGGAAGCCTTGCAAGTGACATATTTAAGTGCGTTAATACAAAGGACACCTGTGGTGATGTTTTAATTACATTTGTTCAGTTTATCTCGCTGCCTTCTCTTTTTCGCTTATTTTATTGAGTGATAAAATTGAACGCAGTGCATAGAGCTGATGTTTTGATGTTTCAGGCGATAGCAAAGAAAACAAAATTTATAACTTAAAAGGTCGTTATGACAGCATTGTAGATAGAAATTTTCTCAATTTTTGATTTCCTTGATAAGTCATCGTTTTTGTGAAAGTGTGAACCGTAATCAATTTCCTGTGGTGTCATAAACACAACAAATCAATTTAGAGAAAATGTTTTAAAATAAATAAAATATTTTGTATACGAGTATCTCGTGATTTAGACTAGAAAATTGAAACTTTTAATAACGAAGGCTAACCATTTAAACTTTTAAGAAGCTTACACAATGTTTTGGTTTTTATACGTGAGGACTAAATCCCGGATTTTTTTAATATTCTTAAAAGTAGAACAAAAATAAAACAATTATTAAGAAGTGATTATATATAAGTCGTTATAGGAATAAAATGTACTTAGGTAGTCTACACAAGCCAAGACGATGAGCAAACAAAAATTTGTTCACGATTGCTCGTGTTGACGTTAAGGTCAATTCTTTTCTATAACTTTTCGTTTCTTAAAAAAAGGACAAGTCCACAATAGCCGAAAATTCTCTATTTATTATTTATACAAATTTCTGAATGTCGCATTTAAAAATAAAAGTATAATAACAAAACATACATTTTGTTGTATGCTATCATTCTATCATTACCATATTTATTTATGATATCTCGATTTTTACCTGTGACTAAAATCAAGGTTAACAATTGAGGAGATATCTAAGGTTTCATTTGAAAATAGTCAACATAAATAAAACAAAAATTGATTTGTTTATTGCAGCTGACTTGTAGTCGCCGTGGTCTAGTGGTTAGTGTGTTGGCTTACTAAGACGATAACGCTGGGTTCAAAGCTCAGCTCTGACATCTTTAAAAAAAGATACATATGTATATGAAATAATTATTTGTCCCGGCGACTACTTCTCAGCAGTCTTCTGGCAAAAGCTCTGGGAGTAATTAATTGGAATAAAAAAGCTTCTTAATCTGTCGTTCGGAGTAGACTTTAAACTGTAGGTCCCGGTTCTTATGGATAAAAATTAATATACAAAATATGAGTACTGCGAGAAGCTAGGTCGTGACCCTGGCACAGGGTTGTAATGGCCAATTATGTATGTATGTATATATGTAGCTGACTTGCTGACTTTTCGTCAACTAAGTAATTTTAAGTTTTTGGAAAATTATGCTATAGATATTAAAATGTTAAAATAACTGACCTTTTAAAAAAAAATTAAAATATTTTTTACTTAAATATTTCTTTCGCTAGTTCCTTGCGTAGCTTTGCCAGGAAATATTTTCTTTCATAAAATCTTTAGAACAAAAACAAACAAATAAGCTACGCTAAGAAGTAGCGAAATATTGCAATAAATTAAAGTTTAATTTAAATCCAAATCTATATTCCGTAATTAATTAAATATAATATATGTATATTGGTGAGTAGTTGTATCGAGTTTTGAAAACTGTTGGTGAATACTCTAAAATTTGAAAAGCACACCATACGATCTATAAATGGAATTTGTTTCATAATTATCTTATGTTTTTAAAAACAAAGAATATATTACGAGTAACCTGTACAATGGCCATCGGCAAATTGTTTGATTATAAGCAAACTGTAAATAATGTTTGCACAATATGTACATAAACCAGTGTCAACATCACAAAAGCCACATACAATAAATGCCCAGCAAACATTTAAACGGCTGTCGGTTGATGTTTGTATTGTACAAAATATGTTCTTATAATAATACATACAAAACTACGTGTTTATATTTTTTCAACATACATACAAACATAAATGTGTATATACTTACATATACATATATAAGTAATTTTAGTACACTAATTTATATAATAGAGCTAAAGGCGCATTTAATTTAATGTCAGCGTGTGCGGCAAGAGTCGAAAGTTTTTAATCATTTGTACAAGTAAACGAAGTAAGGTAAACAAATACAGGGTGAATTTTTTAAGGTCTTGAGAATGCAAAATCATAATACACGTACAAGGCAAAACAATTGTTGGAATAAAATTGTTTTATTATAATCTGATTATAATTCCATAGCATTAATATTTTAAATATAATTTCGTGCTCATGTCCGCCGTGCCTGCTAGTTATATGGTCCTTTTGAATAGTCCAATTTGTTTAGTATTATACTTTTTCCAATAAATAAATCTTTCCGTATAACGTTAATGGTGGTGAAAGATGATACCAAACTGATTTTATAACAAATCGATTGATATCAATGTTGTTTGGCAAGTCACACTGTATGGCTGGCACGAAATTTTATAGATGTTTAGCCGATTAATTTTTGAGAATAAATATTTATTAGCTATGGCTCGATAGCGCTCGCCATTCTATTACTTACATATTTATTCAATCAGAATTGGGCTTAATTATTATAATTACATTTCTTCTGATTTCACAATTTAGAAGCGTTGTCATGGTTTCAAACGATTCTCATGATGATTTTCCCAACCTTACGGAATAGAACTTCATCTGTCAAAATATAGCTATTGATATCGTTCAATCATAAGAAATGGGCTTTAAAGAATATATTTATATTATATATAAATATTTTTTATGCCCGTATTCATGAAAAATATTTTAGGTTTATTGAGGGTTTATTTGACAAGTATTGCATAGAAATATGTCAAATAAACCCTCAATAAACCTGAAATAATTTTTATGAATAGGGCATTAAAATATACAAGAAAACTATCAGCATTTTTATCAATATTGTTATTATTATTATTATTTATTTACACTATTATCTATACAGTTTTAAAAATGTCTTAAATATTAGTATCTACAGAGTTTTGAGATTCTACTTAAAAATAGTTATTGCAACAAATAATATCGTTTTATTATTAAAAACTATACAATTATAAAAACTTAAATTTGTGCTTAAATTTGGTTTGCACTTAAAAAAGACTCTATATTGCAAGAGTATACGGAAAATCGAAATTTTAAAAAATTAATACAATCAAATAACCAAAGTATATCGTTTTCTACAGAAATATTTTCAAACGCATACAAAAATATGAAAAAATATTGCCCATTTCAATTGATTTTCACTCATACCAACTGTAAGAGCTAATAAAGATGAAGAATAATAAATTAAAAATAATAAATCAAATGTCAAAGGGTAGTAAGTTCAAGTAAACGGAGCAGGTTTACAAGATAATTTACCTTTGAGGTGACTTGTGAAAACAATTATTGTTCACAACAATAACTGTTTACAATTTCCTTACAACCACAATAAAAACAATGATAGCATCCTTCGAACATGGGTCTTGTTTTTAAGGGTAAAACAATACAATTTACAGAAGGGTAAATTTTGTCTTTAAGCACTTCTTCCCACCCCATAAGTGTGGGTGATTGTAATAGTCCCAGTTCTTTTCATATCTTTCTTTCTTTCATATCTTTATTTTTGTTTTTTTTTTTAACTTTTTGTTTTGCTTTATGAACAAAATTAATTTACGGTAACATACTGATAGACAATAATTTGTCTTAATGAAATTTTTACAATTATTTATGTTATAACAAAAACGTGAACTACATAAATAAGTTGTACAAACTTATGTGAAGCATTTACTCAAACAATTGGCTTTTTGGTATTACAATATGATTTGATTTATTCTTCATCAGTTGACTTGAGTCAACCCATACCCTATACATTTATGTTTCTGAAAACAATTTCCCATTTCAACACAAAGAATGAAGCCATTTAAGATTTCTATTACCATGAAAAAAATAAAAAGTTGAGATATCAAAGAAGCTCTAATAATTTTAGAATAATTAATTCGATTTTAGTTTTATTTCTTAAATAAAACCGCATTTATTTGAAGTAAAATGTTTTGATATTTTATTATTTCTATCAACACTAAACTAACAATAACCCCGGTTCCAAGGTAATTGTGTGCCTCTAAAACACATGATACTAGTGATTTCTAAGCAGTTTTGTTGTCAAAATGTGCATTAAGATTATATGGTACATATCGTCGGTAGAATTAAAGAACGCTGTAAATGACAAAACCTTAAATGTTCACCAGAGCCAAAAAACCTGTATGAAAGTAGAACAAAGACACGGGTATTTTTCGAAACGCAGACTGCGTAAGTGAATATATTTTCATCGTAGAAATCTGGGACCGGGACCAACCGACGCGTATTTTTTTTCTGATAAATATTATGCAAAAAACGTATTTTCGATTTTTTGTCAGTTACAGCGTTCTTTAATTCCATCGACGA
Organism: Metopia argyrocephala; assembly: GCA_963576795.1. NCBI lineage: Eukaryota > Metazoa > Arthropoda > Insecta > Diptera > Sarcophagidae > Metopia > Metopia argyrocephala. The sequence continues at coordinate 85,412 of OY756209.1, forward strand.
TATTTTTCATTCTAGTAAAGTTATTTATAAGACGTGAACGAGATTGATTTAACTAAATAAACTTTAACTAGCAACTTTTTCTGTTTAATACTCAAACAAAAAACTATGTATAAATAATCTTTTTTTAGTTTTTGTTCCAATTTTTAAATTAATTCACAAAAAAATTAGATTGCTTTAGAACTGTCTCAGCCATCCCCAGACTACTTTACCGACGTTAATGTAAAAATCACTCACTTTGTTAGATTGATATGGTAAAATGGTAAGTATATCAGTGTTTTTTTCCATATACTTATAGACAACTTAGAGCAACGGGAATTACTTATCACTTTTATGACAATTGAAAAAATGACTTACGAAACAATAGTATCCAAACTGTAAGCCTTTAACTTAATAGAGAATTGTTCTAAAATATAATTTATAATATATCGCTTTAATTTAAATTTATTTTATTTATTTGCTGTGATACAAAGTTCTGTGTATGTGAATATGTACAACAACAGTAATGGCGACAATTTGTTATAATGATATTTTATCCACAAGAACAGATGTCAAACAATACCACAATTCTATTTCCGTTTATGGTATGAGTGTTAAAATTTTGCGCTGTCGTTAGGCTTTTAAGTAAAACCAAAAATTACAGACGCAAATTGTAAAATATTGTGAAAAAAAATTATATATTTTTGTATTTATGTATGTATGTACTACATATATGCATGTGCATACACGGGTGTGTGAATGTATGTATATATGTACATTCATATGTATGTACATACAATATAAAAAAATTATAATAAAATACAAGAAAAAACAAAAACAACGTTGCTCAAATGGAAATATCTTAAGTATACGTAATAGCAACAAGAATAACGACAACAACAACAGCAATTCAAACATCCGAAACGGAAGGAAGAAGCAGTGGTTTGCCTAAACCTTAAGTAAAAATGTTTGTACGCTATTGTATGAGCAAATGCATGAGGCTAAACATATTCCAACGATTTTATTTTAGGGTGAAATTTAAACGTTTGCATTAACATCATTATCCTCTAAACGAAACAAATTGTTTGAAAATCGTTTCTCTGTTATAACCTCTTTGTTGTTGCATTAAAAAGAAAGTCATCAAATGCTGAACTGATAAAGAGAAGAAGTGGGGGTGTGTGTGTGTGTTAAGAGTTGGTAAAAAAATCTGTGCCATGACTTCAACTAAACATATTAAATGGCAATTCCCACAGACTGAGCATTAAACTCAAATTATGATTTATGATACCATCGACTTTACAAATATTACTTCACAAAAATAAGAGTAATCGCAATCTAACAGATATAAATCGTGTGTTAATAACGCATTAGACTTGCTCTCTTTCTTGGCGAATGCTGATTAAAAGAATTGTACGTCTGAATGATTGCTGACGATGACAATATTGTTAAACATATGCTTTTAAAAAATTTCACGGCCAATTACACAATTTTTGAAATAAGTGAATGGACACACCTTCTTCCCTGAATATTTCATCGATTACATACATATACTGACACAAAATGTAACCACACATCAAGGAACGCACTCGGGTGAAATTTATATTAAAAAGTAATTGTTTCCCATCGCTATATCATCTTTATTGGAGTCTGTTCTTTACACACTTCAATACATTCTCTAAACAAATTCATTAGTACTTGAGATTATAATACGGACAATGACAAGGGAAACTCTTAATAGAGCTAAACCCCAATTAATATATGGCCACATTGAAAGAAAATAAAAGAATTAAGTAATGAAAGTGTTTACTTTACACTTAAACTTCAGTACACATACTTTAAAACACTTTAATTATAGGGATATCACATTTCTAATCCATTATTTATGTTCGTGCGACATCAAAGTCCCTAAAAATTGTCATATGTAAATTCTTATGAAAGTATACAGCACTGTGTAATTTTATAGCAGTATTATTAAAGACTTTAGTTTTCTGTTTTTTGTTATTGATTTTTTTTCCTAAAATAATATTTGCTCGTAAATACATCGCAAAGATTCCGAAAATAAATCTGATATTTTTCATTAAGTGGCAAGTTTTCTAATTAATTCTAGAAATATAATTAATAAGATATATACTATATAGATATATCTGTAGGTATATACATACATGTGTACATTTTATTTCACAGTATACAAATACTGTAATTTTCTTTGTAAAGAACCCGTTTAATACGAACTTTCGCTTAAAATGAACCTTATTACGAATCCGTTTAAAGCGAACTTTCGGTTACAATGAACCTTATTTGCATGCAAAACTTGTTTATTTTTATTTATTAAAAAGTGGTGCTATGAACAAAAAATTATATTTTTGCACCACTAACACTCAGTGTTTTATTCCGGGAATTTCCCTAAGTTTAATGCTTGCTTGTGTGAAGACGATGTACAGACTGCGGTTGAATATTGCAAAGTTACAAGATGGACGTAGTACATACATACATACATACATACCTTTACAACCCTGTGTCAGGATTACGGCCTAGCTTCTCGCAGCACTCATGTTGTGTGTGTAAATTTCTATCCATGAGTACCGGGACCTACAGTTTAATGTCGACTCCGAACGACAGACTTGAGAAGCTTGTTCATGGCAATTAGTTACTCTCAGAGCTTTTGCCAGTAGACTGCTGAGAGGTAGTCACCGAAAGAAATATTTTTTTCATATTTCTCTTTTTGAAGATGTCAGAGCCTGGTGTCGAACCCAGGGCCTATGTCTTAGTAAGCCAACACACTAACCACTAGACCACGGCGACTACACAACATATTTGTATTCAATAACATTTGTGTTCAAACAAATCATGCCTTTTTTACCGAAGGTTTTAATGTAACTCTTAAAACTCTCCACTTGAATTAGTTTAATTATAATTTCTGTAGTAGTTGGCATTTTTTAGATTTTTTATTGACTTGTCACATATATACATACATAATTGGCCATCAGCACCCATGTTGTGTGTACAATATAAGTACAAAAAATTAATCTTTACTTTAATACAACTGATAATTTGTATTGATCACAAGAATAGTTTGGTCAAATTTAGAAACTTCTGTTATTACCGTTTTTGAAAAAAAAATTTTTACTGTCATGAGTTTCCAGATGTAGACAAATAAATATTTACTTGGGCGTGGCATCGCCTAGTTGTAAAAATTCCAACAAGTAGTTTATGCCCTCTTCTTAAATATACTTAATAAATATACAAAATTTTATACGAATCGGATATGTTGTTTCGGAGAAGTTGTAATGTGGAAAAATTTCTGCCCCTTACATATGTATTAAAATATTAAAATAAAATAATAATAATAAAAACTGATGAGATGGTTGCTCGAATCCTGGGCCACCCGAGTGATGGTTCGGCATCCTGCTTGCGATTCCATGTCACATTTAGTAGCTTGTGGGGTAATAGGTATATTGTATTTATACCTATTACTTGATTATAAATGGCGTAGCAAACAGGATGTTGTAATTCGCATTGAGTTGATGTTAATAATTACACATATAGTCTAAATATTGAGACCAGCATGGAGCTTTCGTTTACCTGTAAAATATACAGACGGGTAGAGTTAATTACGAGGCTGTGTATAAACCTGGTGACCATCTCTTGATAAGATACTTTGTGGAGCATATCACAAAGAGCCGACTATTGACGACTTTAATCCTAACTATTTCCATATAGCATAAGACATTTTTTGTTATCTTAAGAATTACCAACTAAATTATTTTGTAATAAATAGTATAAGAAATATTATATTATTGCCAACGAAGTCTCCACATCCTGTCGAACCATCCAGCTACCGAATTTGTAACAACGATTAGAACCGAGCCTGTAACCGATCTCCGACGACGATTAGTGCCGAACATATTATCCGATCTCCGACGACATTAATCACCTGCCGCAACGATTTGTACTGAACCTATTACCGACCCTGCACGTTGCTAATCGCTGAATCTATCATTGAACCTGCGCGTCGCTAATCGCCAAACCTGATACCGAAGCTGGCTCATATTTTCAACTATTATAAATTATTGTTATCATTGATGAAATTATATCTTTATTAAGTCCCCTATAAAGGGTTAATTAAGTTTTTGTGTTTTAATTATTACTTAGGGTTTTTGGATCCCGTAAGTAGACCGTGGAAACCTTGAACTATATACTTCAGCCCATGATAAAACCACGTTACAAAGTTTTGTTACAAAAACTGTAACATGAGTATTTTACATATTGGTGAAGATTATACATTTAACTTCATAAAAGAAAGTACAGCAAAATATAAGCTCTCATTTAAAGGCTGCCAACTTTGTTAAAAGAACAATTATTTATGATTAACAGTGCTGTAAGATATTTTTTTACCTAAAAGTTGGCCGAGAAAATATATTTTCAAAATGGCTAATAAAATAAAAATATCTTTAGTTTATAGGTCTTTGGTTTTATTTCCGAAAACAATTAAAATAAAAATCATGTTACAGTATCAATTAAGGTAAAATTTGTCATAATTTTATTTTAAGTGAAAAATAAAAAGTAATAGTGGAACAACTCGTATCAACTACAGGTTAGTGAGATTAATTTTACAGTATTTGTCTTTATTGTAATTTACACATAGATTTTTATAGTGTTTCAGCGAATTAGATATAGATAATAGAGAGTTCAGCAGAGTTTCCTTTCTCATATACATATGTACTCGTATATAATAATCATATCTGTCTGTCATGCTTAAACATGTACTGAAAAAAATAATAATAATAAAAATATCCATTGTTGCTGCCAAATAACCCACTGTGCGCCGTTGTTCCATCATTTTTTTAAATTTTTAGAATATTATGTTAAGAGGGTTATCTATATGTTATGCAAATATCTCTTAATCGTAACAGTCCTATTTCTTAATCTTTGAAAAATACTCATAGTTTGAATACATATCTTGTACTGAATTTTGGGCTAATTTTTTATAACTTAAATATTAATTTTTGTGACCAATATGTAAATATTTATAGTACTAATGCTTACTTATATTTTTTTGTTCTTTAAGCAAAATCTTTTATTCAATTACAAAAATAACCAATTATTATAATAAAATATATAGTGTAGTTAATTTGTATAATAGCATTTCTGTACTATTAAAAGATTAAAAAAAAATTCATCAAAGTAACTATTTTTGGGTTCTTTGCAAGTAAATTTTTTGCTTTAGCAATATATGCTGATTTCTTGCCCTTTTCACCAATCAGAATGTCCATGCAAAATAACTATTGAATTAAATATATATCTGTGGCAATTTAGAAGAGTAGCTTAAGTCGACATAAGAGAGAATTGAGTTAAGGCGTTTGGGGCATTACAGAAGCAAAGGCGCTTAAATGTGTTTAGTCCGTTTTGAAAAATTCTATTTTTTATCAATGTTATGTACGTTTACTTTTTAGCCTAAATTTTTTAAATCAATAATGCATTTAACAAAACGACTTATGTACACATAGGTTTGTTTACATATTCAGATTTTCGATTTATCATATAACTTATATTTACATTAGTTTTTTTAATAAAATGTGATTCTTGTATACAGTTATCTTAAGTGAATGTAAGTTCTTGAATAAATCCTCTTATGTTTACTTAAAACTACACAATACGTACTTTTTATTTTAACAGAAGCGCTTAAGTTACTTAAGGACCTGTCCAACGCAGATTTCAGTTTCGAAAAAGCGCTTAAGTAGAAAAGGCGTAAAATCTTCTAAAATCAACCATATTTTTTTAAAATATTCATCCTTCTTCTCTAATGAACATGGTACCAATATATTAACTCATAAATTATTCGCAAAAAACATACAGAATAAAAATTACCCAAAATTGATGATATCTCAAAACTTCAATTTTCGACTTAAGCTACTCTTCCATATTGCCACAGATATATAATAGTACATTAAAATGTTCTGTAAGAAAATAATTCATAGGCTGAGTAAGTAAATCAATAATATTCTATAGAACAATATCAATTATCAATGATGTGGCATATATCAGACGCATACTGAAGCTACCAAAACAATTCTGCAAGAGTAAAATAACCGCAAAATAGAAAACTTTTGCATCAATAAATCAGTACACACAACGTAATTAATTAACCACTAGACAAAATTATACATACATACATACATAATTGGCCATTACAACCCTGTGTCAGGATTACGGTCTAGCTTCTCGCAGCACCCATGTTGTGTGTGTTAATTTTTTCCCATGAGTACCGGGACCTACAGTTTAAAGTCGAATCCGAACGACAGATTTGAGAAGCTTTTCCATGGCAATCAATTACTCCCAGAGCTTTTGCTAGAAGACTGCTGAGAGGAGTCGCCGAAAGAAATAATTGTTTTATATTTCTTTTTTCAAGATTTCGGAGCTGAGATTTGAACCCAGCGCTATCGTCTTCGTATGCAACCACACTAACCACTAGACCACGGTGACTACTACTAGACAAAATTAGTAAATTTTATATATGTATGTATTTTAAACAATATGTGCAGTGTCATATGATATCTTAAAAACAAGGATACTTTTTTACAGCATGTCACATTTATATATAGAACTCCTTTTATTTTTCTAATATAGTACTGGAACATAATTAATACTAAAGTGTTAAGTTTGAAAAATGAAATAAAGATGCTAAACCAATGTTTCAGGGTGTTATTAAAGTAATGAATCTTTAAGCATTATTATAAAAAATAGATTTCTGCAATTCTTTAGTCTTCTTTAAAAGATGCTCAAACTTTTCCTTCATGTTTCAAAAATTATTTGCAAAATTAGATGTCTTACTTCTCAGTTAAGATATGCTTACCATTCATTTGAGAAGGTGGGGTTCGCATTCTTTTGGTGGTGTTTCATGCCATGAGGATTTAAGACTAAAGGTAAGTTAATTAAATTCATCTTTTCAACCATCTATTCATGCACTAAACATTGGTCACGAACGGAAGTGCTGATAAGATTCGAAATGTTTTATTTCATTGTCGTGTTTAATGTCATTTTCTCGTGTCTTATGTCCGTAGTAGGTATACTGGTACATATATACGAGTACTATTTGTACATATGTATGTATATGTATCTACTATATGTGTATGTACATACACACATATTCGTATTTATTTACATCGACTAGAAAGTCTTAACTATTATTGACTCTACCTACCACCCATAAATAACTTTCTTAACGAAGAAAGAAGTAAAATAGAAATAAAATAGAAATAATAGCAAGCGCAATTTTCCTTGTATTTTATATTCCAAATACTTATCTGATTGCTGCAATGATTTTAATAATTAATCTGATTAAAAATTCAAAATTTCGCATAAAATACTTTTGAATAAAAATATTCATGAGTTAGACAATATATACATACGTATATGTACACTACGTTCCACATGAATAGGTGCAGTGTTTTAGGAATCAATTTAAGCTTGCAGCTCTCACGATAATTTATGGAGAGAATTTTGTTGTAAAAGTTTGAAAATTGAGAAAAGTCTGTGAAGAAAGAAAACTCGAAAAATTTTCGTTAGATTTTATCTCTGCTTGTTTTTGTATTTTGTAAAAAAATTTCGTTTTATTTTTGCGTCAATTGAATAGGTGCATTGATTAAAATGTCATTGTACGGTCATTTGTTTCAACTCTAACTTGAAAATTGTTAATCGTTTTTTTTTTAAATTGAGAACAAGTGGGATTTTCTATAAGTATAAATTGAAAATGGGTGGTAAATCTTTAACAGCGGAAGAAAAGACTAAAATAGATGCCTATATCGATCAAGGTCTGTCTGGCCGTGAAATTTCTAAAAAAATTAAAAAAAGTGGTAACGTTGTGTGGAATTACCTAAGGGGCAAAGAAAATTATGGCAATAACATGAAAGGAAGGCAAAAAATGGCCACAACATCCACGGAAAGGCAAAATATTGTAAGAATAGACTCAAATTCAAGTGAGTCTGCTGCAAAAATAATTCCTGAAAATAAAAAAATGAATTTTAATTTTTATATATACACATATGATAAGTTTTGTAGTAAGTATAAAACAAAAATAAATATGTGAGAACGAGTTTTTTTGCATTTATTTAAAAAACCAATCGAATTAAAAAAAATATGTTTATTTATATTTTTGTTGTTGTTAAAATTTTATGATTATAAGAATATAAAATTACATATTATTTATTTTTTAATGTTTACTTGAATTAGGTTATGTTACAAGTGCACCCCAATGAAATAATGTCCATTGTATCTGTCTTCGATAAGCGGAGACGGCATATGAAAAAAATCGACAGGAATGAGTTGAAGACAAACGAAAGAAAGAAAAGACAGAATTAAAAGAGATAAACTGCAAGAAACTGGTGCTCAGTTTCAAATAAATCATAATTAACATTATCCAAAATATGGTGATATTTTCTAAGACCACAATGGCCTATTAAAGCTTTAAGTTCGCTCTTGCGAAGCAATAGCAGACTCTTTGGTCTATTATAAGGAAGGAAGATAAACTTCTTTGCCTTTCGAATTATCTGTCGGCCCTGTATAAGGACATCAAAATGGCAATTCAACAAAAAGAGTCAATTATCCTACCTGACGTAAGATTTTGTAGGTTATCTCCATAATTGAAATATTAAATGGAGTGAGGCAGGTTATCATCAACACAAGTAATAATTTTGTAGATACGAAATCGACGAAAAAACATGACCATATATATAAGTATGCACTCGTAAATAGACATTTAGAAATGAAAATATTTTAAGTAATATTTTGTTTTATAAAAAGAAGCAATTTATATACATATTGCATATTTTTATATACCTACATATGCATAAGAAATCATATATACATACATACATATACGAGTCACGGATGGAAATCATGGTACAATTGTACTTTTTTTGGTACATTTTGGACCTTGTTGGTACCGTGGTACTACCGCGGCTTACTTGGTACAATTTAAAAATATCAACGTTTCACTGTATGGCAACATTAATTTGTTGTACTTTTTTTCTTTTCTTCTTTTTAATGGTCAGCTTTTGTGCTTTTGTTGCAACGTTGTTGTACTAGGTATTTTTGTTAACTACTTACATGTGTTGTTACTGCCGTCTTCATTAGACATGTAATGCTGTTAAAACACGATCTTATGAAAGCGTTGTTAGAACAAATGCTATAACAACCATGTTCAATTTTAACAAATCATATTTCAAGTATTTCCTATTTTTGGTCAAAGCTACCACAAATGAAAAATGAGTTAAATGAGTTCATGTTTCCAGATATTTCAAGAGTTGTAACAGGCATTCTATCTATTTCACACGTCGAACGTGTTTTTTCTTTCCAAAACCTAATAAAAACAAAGGAAAGAAATAGACTACACTTTTCCACTGTCTCCAATTTGATACAAACTAAAGATTTATTAAAGTCAACAAATCAGGGACCGCAAATAACAGTTATTGCTTAAAAATTAAACTAAAAAAATCATCGTGTTAGATTCGAGAGACATATATGATATTTTTATACCAAATTAATCGAGAGCTCTCACAGAATCTGTGGTGATCTTGCAAAAGTGATCATTAATCAGATTTTAACTGTTACTTTTTGACGGAAAAAAAGAGGTTAGATGAAACCTTTAAAAATAGAGTCTTATTTTTTCGTCATAAAATAAAACTCATTTTATGGGTTTTTTTTTAATTTTTAATATAATCCCGTTGCTTGTGGTATCTTTATTTTATTGTTTTTTATAGAGGAATACCTAGAATCTCAAGTTAAACGAGTTTTGCTTCAATATTAATAAAAGACAAATTTACACAATTATAACCAATAATGACCGGAACTTGCTAAAAATGTCACAAGCACCTGACTAGGAGGATGAAAGCGGGTTCGGTAACTGCGTCTTCTACGACGTTCTGCAAGGAAAAAAGTATGATGGAAATGACATTTGTAATAGTTTGCAGAGGATAATTTGTCAAATCAGGATTCGGTGTAAAAAATTTTTTTCATAAAAACGAGTTTTATTTTATGATAGCAAAAATAAAACTAAAAAATAACGGTTATTTTCTGACTGAAAAATAAAACTCATAAAGAAGTTTTATTTTATGAAGAAAAAATAAAACACTCTTTTTAAGAGTTTTTTTTTAACTTTTTTTTCCGTTGAAAAATAACTTTTTCTGCTGGCCTTTTTCGAAAAAACTCTCAAAATAGCCATACAAAAATAAGGTTTTCGATACAACTTATAACCGTTACGGTCCCTGCAACAAATTCATGTTGCTTCGATTTTAAAATAACAGAAAATTTATTATCTAAAAATATTTTATAAATAATTATTTTAATAACTGATCTCAAGAATTGAAAAGACTAATGTATGCACCTTTATGTATTTAATATATATTATTTTTGTTATTTTTTATTGTATACTTCTGAATTTTTATACACACGTTTGTTAAGTTTCTGTTTTTAATAAATATTAAAAAATGGTACCGTCATGGTATGAAAAGTACATTTTGTTTTCATAGTTGGTACAAAATCATAAAAGCCATTTTCCATCCCTGATACGAGTACATATATATTTTTTATATTTTTTCCAGTTTGAGTGGTTATCAAAGAAACAATATAAACATAAAATGTTTCTGCTGACTTCTCATGCAAATAAATATCGCGTACTTTAATATATGCATGTATATGTGTACGTAAATTTTTTTACCAATTGCAGCTCTAGTTGGTTTGTACATACATACATGCATACATATATAAATACATAAAATAAGAAAAATCTTCAATTCAATTTCAATTTTATTTATTAAAATACTTTGCAAAGGTAAGTAACTGTAACATTTTAATTGCAAACTTATACTTATTTCATGCTCAAAATGTTATATTAACAAGACATGAAATAAATTAAATAAAAAAAGAAAAAAATATATATATATAAAAGATAGAATTACTGTAATTTAGAGAAGAAAAACACTTTGAAGGTTTTGAAGCTTAAAATTGGATACAGTAAGTTTTAAGTACGAGTATAAGGTTACATATTAATGATTACTTATGAAATTTTTTAATCCTCTCAAAAATATACCCAAGAAATATGGTTGATGATTAACCAGAAATCGTTTGTTTTCCAATATAAAGAAAACAACTTTTTATTCGAAAGAACAAAAGTTCTACTCTGAGATTTTGAAATTATTTTTGTAAAATATTTGTAAAGCGTAAGTGAATTATAAAATATTGTAAATATATGCTGTGCTTCATATATTTTTTTAAATAGGGCTAAATACTAATTATTTACGATTTTTAATGTTTTTTTTTTTATTTTTAATATTAATTAATTTATATAAAAAATGTAAAAAACTGTTCGTGAAATGCTTATTTTAGACAAATATAGATGTTAGATGTATTTTACACACCAGAATATTAAGGAATAGTATGAAACTTCAGTTACTTTTTATTTTTCTAAGAATTTTTCAAAAATTACTATTAAATAAAAAGTCAGGTTTCATTATGTGTCCATAGCAAATATACTTTTAAAAGAAATGTTTACTTTGGGATGTTAGGGGAAATGATATCTGATAAATACTAAGTACTTAAAACTCTAATAAACACTAAGCCACTGTTTACGTTATTGAATATGAATAAAATAACAAAAAAAAAAATGCTAACGGATTACAATGTATATAGAGAAAGCATGGGAATATGCTACGATTTCTAGAAAAAAGGGTGAGCTAAATAGTTGATGTTTGTCATGAATGTGCACAGGTCACAAAGAACTCTGATGAGCCTCCCGTAGCTGTCGTTGTCATTTGCTCCTTTGATTGGGAAATCATTGCAAAACTATTCTAATTTCATTCATTTAGTTCGAATCTAATTGAGAGGCTTTATGACGAAACGTAATTAAAAAGCAAAAGTTATTAACAATCATATTGCGTTGGAACAAAGATTTTCAGATCATAAACGAAAAAATTAATTTTCATTTCATTTTCAACTCTAAAATAAAAAAATTTTCTCAATAGGCATAAACACATATGTACTTATGTATATATACATATACATATCAGTACGTATATAACTTTAATAATTAATTTATATAAATAATTAAGTAGAAAAAGAAAACAAACTTGAACTCTATTTTTGTTGAAACTAATTGTTTTATAAAATAGTGGATACACATTTCCCTCTAAAAAATTATCAAATATTTGCTAATGTGACCTCTACATTAGTAATTAATTTAAAAATTGTAATAAAAAATATTGTAAATACGATTGGAAATGATTTATTCCATTTCTATTCCACGTTTAAATCACCTGCTTAGCATTTAAAGAGAAATAACAACAAATAAAAAATTAGTTACTTTCTATTTAAGTTCACTTGCTGCTTTCGTGAATATTTAAATGGGTGGCTGACAAAATGTATAAAAGAAAAGGACATTTGCATTCACGAGCGTGACTCTGTCCGATACATATTCACAACCACAAAAATGACCAACAACATCCGGTAAGCTGAAATTAGAGGGAAGTAAGTGGTGGCAGGTCCAGTCGACTAGTCTTTTCATACACAGAAATTATGCTCTTATCTAGTTTCCTGTCGTGCTGTTTTTTCTTCAAAACTCCCATACAGAATTAGGTTTAATCGTTTTTAGGCAATAAATGAAATAAGGCTTCAGTGTCAGTATAGCCTGCTAAGACATTTACAAAAGATTGAATATATTTTTATCTTTAAATTCATGGCCCCAAAAGTGCAAACTAAAGCACTACATATTAATGTCAAGAATAAAAACTAAAAATTTAATGATTAGAAATGAATAAATTTCATTTACATATTACAAACATATTTATAGAAAAAAATATTTTTTTACTTTCGAATATAATATATTTTTAACGTTTAAATACAATTCATTGATTAAGAAATAAAAATTAATCTGCCAGTATAATTATTATAAATTTTTTTCGTTTTATAATTTTTTTTTTCATTTTTGGTAGCAATAAGAAATAAAGTGTCCTGTAATTAGCAAAAGTTTGCAAAAGATTAGTGTAAAAAAGAAGAGTTTATTTATTTTAACAAACATTTTATTTTTAATCAAATAAAATATTTCTAATATTAGTTTGACTTCTCTGAAAATATACTTCAAAGAATAATAAAAGTTCCTTAGAAAGGTCTCACGCAAACTGCAAGAAAGGAATGTGTACATGATTGTGTGTTTTAATAAAAAAGAAAAACTTATTTGGCAGCAGTAATTTACGACAGTATTACTATCATTAGGAGCTCTATAACAATAGCGATGGTTGCAAGTGTATGTCCTACGAATGATAACAATCTTCAGGTTATATACATACATATGTATATATGTATGTATGTATGTATGTGTATACGTGGTAGTTGTATTCAAGACCAATATATTTGGGTCGTATAAAAAAACACTATAAATGCAAATGACACGTGTATTCTGCTCTTTTCCAATGTACTATGTTCACACATAAATCGCCTTTGTGATATTGCTTTGAAAGGATATACGAGTATAAAAGAAAAAAGTTAATTTTTGGTCGATTCGCTCATGTGTCACGAACCATTTTCACTGCTTTTGTGTATTTTTTTGCTTTGTTCGTCATTTGCTTAGGCTGTGGGCAGCAATAAAGAAAGCAATTGTCATTATTGTCTGCTTCCTTATTCTTAAGCCTTTTTTGTTGTTGTTAGTTTTAAATATTAAAAGAAATCATAATTTATAAAAAAAAGGTAGTCGTTTTATATGATGACTCAAAACATTATATTAGATTGATATAACGATAATGTTTATACCTATGTAAGTAGGTATATATAATATATATATATGTATGTATATATAATTTATAATATATGTGTATGTATGTATATATAATTTTTTTTTCTATCTATTTACAGCATGAAAAATAACAAAATATTTATATTATTGAATAAAAATTACATATTTCTTAATAATGTCTTCTCTATTTGTACAAACACAGAATCAAAATATAGTTTAACGCTAGCGTACATACTAGGGATGTTGCGAATGTTAGTTTAGCGAAGACGAATGCGAATGCGAATGTAAAATTCAAATTTTTGCAAAAGCGAATAGTCACATCATATTTGAAAGTTAATAATTAAACAGAACTGGAGCTTAACAATTTCTTCTATACAAACTGATACATAAAAATGCTGCAGAATGCCGTCGTGAAATATAATCTATTTTATTTTTTTATTCACCTCTCCTGAGATTCGAACCCGAGTCTTGGGCTCTTAACATAATCTATTTTATTTTGACAGCGATTTTTCTTATGCTCTCATTTTGAGACACAAATTCTCTCAACTATATTACCAAACTTTTATTAAATGTCATATATTTTGCAAACAAACTCATATGTTTTTCAGTGTTGGCGCAAAGAAAAATAAAAATAAAAGAAAATTAAAAAAACATTTGAAAGTTTAAATAAATTAATAATAATTAATATATAATAATAATATAATAATTAATAATCCCGCGGATAGGGAGTTCTTCGTAGTCATTTTTAGTCAAACAATATACAATAAAATATAAATTCCATTTTTAGTAAAATTCTAATAAAATAATTTTTGAATAGACCAATATTCAGGGATATACCCCTACTTATGCAGTACATTGTATTGGAATGTGAAGATGGCTTATTGATAGAGAATTTTCTATTTATTTATTTTTTTATAGATATTTTTATATTATGCGCCTTTTTTGTTGATGAGACAGAGTTGTTGTCAATTTGACCCCTCAAGGGCCAGTGTTACACCTTCACCCTTGAATGATCAAACAGTAATTGCCTCATCTGTCAGTGGATGTTGAATGTGAATGGTGAGCGCGTCTTGAGTAGATTAGCTGTTATCTTCCCAGAAGGTGGAGCTGTACTCCTAATCACGGGTTTCTGGTGGAATAGACTGGAAAATATCAGGGATTGGTTTCTTAAAAATGAACTGCTTGGATAAGTGGGGGAATAGAGAAAACCTCTTATTTTGTTTTTTTTTTTTTTAATTATAATTTTTAGAAAACTGAGTTTCTTTACGAGCGCAGATCCATTCGTATTTTAAAAGTGAGAGTAAAAATCTTACGAAATATTTTTTTACGATTACACGGTTGGTAAAATACCAAAACAAAGTCAGATGAAAACATAAAATGCACATACACATGCACACAAAATTTACATGCATTGTGAATACATTTAACATAAACCAAAAAAAAAAACATAAAAATGCATCCCTAATCTAATCAAAGGTGATGGTTTTTTAAAAAATTTTAAAAAACAAACAGAGCCGTACGACTGTAAAATTTTCCTCCGTATTTGCTCTCAATGTCGTACAGTCTCATAACATATACATACTACAAAAAATTTGACATGTCGTACGACTTGTATTACCGTCTAAACCCGTCTTAAATAACGGTCGTGAAGCTGCAGCCGTCGTTTTAATTATGGTCCTGTATTCTCTGAGAGTCGTTTTTGCTTGAAGTTGCGGTCGTATTCGGTTACCTCATTTATATGAAACTAAAGTTAGAACACTTCTAAATTATATTTTTCTGTATTTTTATTAATACTCCATTTTATAACACTAAAGATAATTTCTATAAACTCAAGATAGTTTTAAAATAACATAGAACATACATAACACAATACATATTACATTTACGTTATTAATTATCCTACACATTTTTAATAAATTGAAAATCTAATATGAAAAGTTTAATTAAGCCGGATAATATTTGATATTTTATCAGCTATCAGGAGGAGTGGCATAAAAATTCACGTAGTGCTGGAACAAATATTTTACATATTAAAAAATTTCTTCCCAGCAAAGCAATTGATCTTTTGAAAAGTAAGTTCTTTTTCTCTGTCGGACTCCTCTAATATATTGTTTATATCAGAAACAGTCTTAGTTTCAGAGGGAGTTTACAAATATTCATCTTGGTCGCTGCTATTTATGTTTAAAAAGTTTGCACTACCAATATGTTTTTAAAACCATATGTATGTACATATATCTCGGGGCTATAATTCAATTTTATTTCTTGTTGACTTTGTTATTTTATTTTAAGGAAAATCATCCACTACTTTGTTTTCATACAACAGTTTTACAAATTTTGATCGCACATACATATGTTTTTTATCTCTTTTGCTAAAAAAATTCATTTATATCTAGGATCCAAATAAGTTGATAAAGAATATATTAAAGTTTGACCAGGATCATGTATTTATCTCATAAATAAGTAGTTTCTTTAATATGTATGAATAATTGCTTGTGATTAATGTTTGAATATTTAATTTTGTTTTAGGGACATGAGTTAATGGAATTACAGATGAAGTTGATACAGGGTGTTTTTTTTTCAGAGGTATAGAACTTCGAATTGAAATAAAACACAAGAAAATCGTTTTAATGTCCATCAATTTGGCTTTATTGGAAGGATAATTTCATGCCATTAATGTTTAAATATGATTTCGGGCATGTGGCCGCCGCGGCTAGCTGGAATAAAGCCAATTCTACAGGTCCAATTTTCAACCACTTTTTCGAGCATATGAGGCCGTATGTTGGAAATAACGCCACGAATGTTGGCTTCCAAGTCCCCTAACGTTTCTGGTTTGTTGGCGTAGACGAGCGACTTCACATATCCCCAAAGAAAATAATCCAATGGTGTCAAATCACACGATCTTGGTGGCCAATTGACAGGTCCATTCCGCGAAATTATGCGCTCATCGAATGTTTCCTTCAATAAATCGATTGTGACGTGCGCTGTGTGGCATGTAGCGCCGTCTTGTTGGAACCACTCAAAATCACGACGCATTGCATGGTCTCGCGGCTTTAATTCTTGCAACGTCGCAAGCCAAGATCTTTGCGCAAAATCGTCCATAAAGTTGATGGACAAAGCTCCAATTGCTGTGCACGGAGGCGAATCGATTCATTCGGGTTCTCTTCAACACTTTGCTCTACAGCGGCAATTGTTTCTTCGGTGCGCACTGTTCGACGTCTCTGCGGATGCGTATTATCACATAGAGTAAACGTAGTGCGAAAACGATCCATGGTTAACCGAATTAATTGCTCTGATGGACGATTATGTCGACCATAAAATGGACGGAGCTTGCGGTAAACTTCGCGAACTGAACCATTATTTTCGAAATAAATTTGCACGGTTTGCAAGCGAAATGGCAAACCAAACTAAATATTAATCACTTGACAGCTGACAAAATGGCCGCTAGTTAAAAAAGTTATGCCAACTTAAAGTTCTATACCTCAATAAAAAACACCCTATATATTTAAGCTGCTAAGTCACGTGTAACTTCTTAAAACGGAGTGTGTATGTATTTTTGATACTTTCTTTATATTAATTTTTTTGTTTTTGACGATTGTTATTTTATGGATTTCGTACAACAAATTACCAGATCTTACTAATATTATTCCGTTCAAATATTAGCACAATTTTATCAAATGCGAATATTTAAAATAAGTGAATAATTTGCAGTTGCGAATGCGAATGTAAACCAGAGTAGGAAAATAAACAAAACTGAACGTTTAATCTCATTTTGTTATGTTCTTTCCAATTAGTATAACAAAAATAAAACAGAAACAGTGAGAAAGATTGTCCCATTTAATTTTGTATATTCTTTTTGTTTTGAGTACTACAAATACACTAACTCAAATGTTCGTAGGTACAACAAAAAATTAATGAGAAGAAAAAGGATAGAAGAGTAAATGAGAAGAAGAAGAGAAAAAAACAACAAAAAAAACAAAGCAAGCACAAGAGCGAAAAGCTAATTGTTTCATTTGCGCTCTTTCTCATTTAGAAAGTATTTGTGTTTGTTCTGCTCATGTACAATACTATTAAAAAAATTTTGAAAAGTGTATGACTTTGTTGAAACTTTTGCGAAATGTTTTGTTTGTTTGCCCACTCTGATGTAAACATTTCCAATATCTCTGATACATATAAATATATGTATATCTGTATGTAAGTATATTTAAATCATTCCTATCTTAAAGTAGGCATTTCAACAAATTTTTAGTTTTTACTTTTTGGTTTTTGGAGACATGCTTATGCATAATATGACTTAGCTGTTCTAGTACAAGTGTTACCAAGTATGTTTTGTATACGAAAATATATTACTTAGGAAATTTTCATTGAAATCTAACTATGTATTATTTTCAATTAGAAAACAAAATCTTCACAAAATCTAGTCGAAATGTTTATACTACCGATTAGTGCTGGCAAATTCTGCTACTTTTGATTACTCAATAGTATTGAGTACTCAATAGTATTTGGGTACTCAATACTTTTAAGGGATTTTATTTTTAAGAGAAAACAATTTTATAAAGTATTGTATTTTAGACAGAATTTTGTTTTGGGCGTTAAAACTTAATTTTTCCATACAACTTCGAAGAAGAAATAAAATTTTTAACGTATTGAGTAGTTACTTTTAAGCATTGAGTACCCAAAAACGATAACAACTACGCGATACTCGCTACCCATTACTCAATACTTTGCCAGCACTGCTACCGATGCATCTCCATACATACTTTAGAAAATTGTACTTACTAAAATATAATACTTTTTACAAGAAGAAAACAACAAAACTCTTATTAAAATAAAAAAAAATTTACTATTTTAAAATGTCAAAAAATCAAAGATTATTTTTTCACCCGACTATTTTGTATCATGAGCCCAGAATATAAAACAAATTCCTGCCTTATTATGAAATACATTGGACCACAATACGCCGCCAATTTAAAGGCTTTTAATTTGCAAATAGCACGTTTTGTTAAAATAAAACAAACAAAAAAGTACGTTTTGTTTAAAATAAAATGCAAAAGAACGTTTTGATCAGTGTGTTTTTAAATTGGATATATATTTTTATATACATATGCTCATTGTACATACATGGGGTTAAAAATTGGCGCACACAATATGGTAGTTGTTAGAAGCTAGTCCTTAACACTGAAAAAGTGTTGTAATGGCCAGTTATGTATGTATGAAACTATTTTTTGTTACTTGAGCTTAAAGTTGAGATATACATTTTGAAACTAAATTTATCTTCTCCATAAAAATTTCAATAAAAATTTAATACATTAATTAATTATTGCAATCAAAAAAATCAATTTTGTTATTCTTAAAAAAAAAATTGAATTTTCAAAGTTTTATCCCAATGTTTTCTTCAACGCAACTGCATTCATTTCCATTATAAATAATTTCTTTGTACCATACTAAAGCCTTGTTTTTTATCTAATCGTTCCCAAACTGTTTTTTTCAGCAGATTTGGTACATCCTATCTCTTACATGCCTTAATCAAGCGGCCTCTTATAACTTTTATTTTAAAAGTAATGAAAGTAAGAAATGCTATCAAACAAAAAAATATATAGACATATAAATGTATACATACATACTTATGTATGTACATATGTATATATAAAGATGTTTGTATTTAATATGAAATTCCGCAGAAATTATTGTTACAATTAGAGATGTGCGCGTTATATGTGAAAGTGAGGGAAATTTGAATGATGTTTTTTTTTATCAATTACCTTCACTTGTTTCAAAAATACGACATTGTGCGGCTGACAATTACAATATTTTTTTTATTTGTGGGTTAAATAATCTGTAAATCTTTGCCTGACTGCAGTGGCCCACAGGTATGCACTCAATTGATTTAGATGCAAACTTCGAACGCTTTTTCTTTAGAATATATGTTTACCATTATCTTACAACTAAAATTTTTAATATGTTCTACTAAATTTCTTCTGAAAATAATACATTTTTTCTTGTTGGCATAAAGTTTAATGAATATATTGCCGTCAGCACTACTTCTGTCTAGAATTGCTCAACACACAGCGCACCCTCTCAACCAAACTGCGGTTCGCGGGCCACATGCGTCTTTTCAAAGGACTATTTGCGGCTCTCGAAAGATGTACTCAAGTTCCGTGATAACAAATTTCTTTTCCGTCCATGTTTGGAATATTTACAACAGTGCTGCATATTAATTATCTGACGAAGAACTTTCAAAGGTCTTTCTTTTTTGACTAATGCCATGGAACATTTGCTAACACTGAATTTAGAACTGCAGAGAAAAGATAAAATAATATCTGTCCTCTTGCAATCTATATTTATATATAGTTTACAAACTAAATATCATGTTTTTCGAAAGAAAATAAAAAAAAATTTTGTCATTTTCCTTGAATTAAAACAAGAAAAAATTCAACGAATATACATACATGCATACATACATACATACAAACATACATACATACATTATTGGCCATTACAAAGCTGTGTCAGGGTTACGGCCCAGCTTCTCGCAGCACTAATGTTGTGTGTGTTAATTTTTATCCGTGAGTACTGGGACCTACAGTTTAAAGTCGACTTCGAACGACAGATTGAGAAGCTTGTTCATGGCCATCAGTTACTCTCAGAATTCAATTCATATCAAAGCGCTTGATCGAGACAATTGTTAATTTTTTTTTTGCCAAATGAGTGTTATATAATACAGGTTATTCAGAAATAGAATTAAAATTATATATTATGGGGATAAGCATGTCCCTATGGCCATTTCGTTTTTGCTTAAGAGACTCGTAAGAGTACTTTTTCTTAAAGATGGTAATTCTCAGTAAGTTTGTAACTTTTAATCATAAGAGTTTATAGTTTTGATTAATTACCATCTTTAGGAAAAAGTCTCCTGAAGAGTATCTTAAGTAGAGACGAAATGGCTATAGAGACATGCCTATCCCCACTTCATATACTATATATTGAATATATTTGCCTGTTTTTGTTTTTTTGTATAAAATTGAAATTATAAATGAAATGTTTAATACATTTTTTACCTATTTCAATAAGTTTCAAATAAATTATCCCTTTCAGACCCTGATGCATCGATTGTGCGGGTGGGTTTAGGTCTCACTATTTTCGTTTATATTTGATCAACATCGAAAAGACCGGCATGCATCGATTGCGCTGACTGTTCTTTATATTTGTTTCTCATACTATTCTGCCATTCGGTTTACCGTTATTTAAATTATTTCGAAAATCATGCGTCAGATTTCAGTTTTGTCAAAATGAGCGGAAGGAACAATTTGTGTTTACAACTACAAAACTACTAACGGCTAATAAATAGTGAATTGGGGCATATTTTAACAAAAAAAAATTATAAGTTTTAATGTTTCATATCATTTGAAGTCATTTGATGCAATAAATATGCGTTTCATTTAAAAAGGTTAACGAGTGCATCAATTGTGTGTGTGTCCTGAAAATCCTTGAAGGATATAAAAATGGTAAAATATAAACATTGATTATATTTTCGTACGATATGGAGACCATATATTCCAAAAATCAGTAAAAAATTTCCATTAATTTAGTGGCAGGTCTAAAAGGGTTATTTTTACGTAAATATTGTAAAAGAAAAAAAAATTACTTTTCAAGTTAGAGCTCAACAGTTAAGAATTCTGTAAATTGTAATTAATTTGTTTTTTAATTATTGAAAGTTTTGTAATAATTTTTAATTGTATTTGATTTGGGACTGTAAATGTAGGTTTAAACTAAAGATCACATTGACGAAAGCGCCGTTGCTACCACATTCTGAAAACATTTGCTTTGCTTCACAGAAAAAACTAGATTGTAAATACAACAAATTTTTTTGTATATACAATTAAAATATTATTCAATTTTGCGCTAACAATGGTTTTTGTAAATACAAATACGACAATTGTAGGTTTCCTTAAGAAAAGAAAAAAAAATGCAACGGTACAATGTTTTTTCAATTATTGTGGTTAACAAACTATTTGTTGAAAAGATTACAAGACTTTCAGTAAATGTTTTTGTTGCACTATTTTATCAATCTTTTTTTTTAATTAAATCGTCTTCATTTTCTCCTTTGCTGGGATTTGAACCTGGGCTGTTGTGTGTTGTATGCAAGCGCTCTAACCATTTACACCACGTCACTCCTAATTTTTATAATGTTGTTTTTGTACTAAATATGCGCAACTAACCTACAGCAAAGAATTCAACAAAAAATTTATTTAATCGTTTTTATTGAAAATGTATGGTACCGTAATAATTTATTTTATTTTTTTTTGTCAAAGTTTAGTAAACGGTAACGGTACCATCTTTTTTCAACAATTGTGGTTAACAACCCAATTGTTGGAAAAATTTCAACACTTTTAATAAATATTTTTCTTAAACTTCCTTATAAATCTCATATGTTTTTGTTGTTTTTTTATAATTAAGTCTTCTTGTTTTTGAAAATATTGCTTAAATAATAACAGCAATTTTAATTAGCATAATTTGTTGAAAATAAATCCTAATATTTGTAATATCAAAAAAATATTTGATTGTATTTATAAAACACATATTAAAAATAAAATTTTACATTAACAACCCACTTTGTCTATTGAATTTTGGGGATATTTTTTTCTGTGTTTACTTTTTATTGCTTTCAGTGTGATTAATTACTTTAATATTCAGTTATTTCTTATTGATATACATTTTTAGACAATATCTAGAGAAATGTTTAAATAAATCGAAATGTTCGCGTTAATAATTTCCATAAAATAGATAGTGGTCACGCTTCTTCGATTGAATTATTACAACAGACTCTACATTTCAAAATTTATTTTTTTATAACTTTTTTTCTAATTATTCCAACAGAAGCAATCTTTTTCTTGTTTCACTAGAATTCGAAAGACGTTTTACTCTTGTTTTGCCTCACATACTTTCGGGACGTGACAAATTACCAGATAATATTCAACTGAAGCATCCATTTGTGACAATTGCTTTTGGCGTCAAAAACCATAACATGAACAACGTTAAAAATAATTTGAATTTTAACCTAAAACCCATAACTTTTTATTAAAAAAAAGTTCTTTTTTGTTTGTTTTCTTAAAGTCTGCATTGATTTACTTCTCTTAAACTTTGTCTCAACTGATATAAAGCCAGCCACAGAAGATTTTTGCTTCCGAGTATTGTTTGATTATTTTAAAAATGTATTTTTACGATCCTACATATATGTATAGTTTGAAAATAATACAAAAAAAAAGATGCATGGTTTTACAGATGTATTCAACACAAAGTGGCACAAAAGCAAACGTCAGCATTTCCTTTGTCTATTTGAATGTTAAATACAGATCAGTATAACATTGTTGATTTTCTTAGGCTATTAAACTTGTAGGTCCTACAAGTAATTTTCTTCATCATCTTATACGAGTACATATTGT
Organism: Metopia argyrocephala; assembly: GCA_963576795.1. NCBI lineage: Eukaryota > Metazoa > Arthropoda > Insecta > Diptera > Sarcophagidae > Metopia > Metopia argyrocephala. The sequence continues at coordinate 108,605 of OY756209.1, forward strand.
GCAGCAAAGAAGGCAAATGTTTATTTGTTTAAGAAAGATGTTACTTTATAAAAAAATCCACGCAAAGTCAATGGTAGTGGCAGAAAACCATAAAAATAAATTTTAAACAGATTGTGTCGTAAAGTGTTTATTAATGAAGACATAAAGACCATAAAAATAAAAAGTGTATCCAAAAAGCATTACTATGGCAACAACTGTAATACGAGTAAGAGACGGCTATAAAAACCAGAAAGGAATTGTAAATGAAGGAAAAAATGAATATAAGCCATCATTGTTTTGGTCCCTAGTAATTTTTATGGCAAGCACGGGAACGTTATTAATATCTTGTATGGGTCGAAATAAATTACATACACGAAATCAGATACAAGAAACATATTCGTACTTTTGTTATTATTTTCTCCAATTGAAATAAAGAATGAAGCCAAAGACACCAATACTATTCATTTTAAACACAAAAGTAAGGATTTCAGCACAACATTTAACCCAAAATGATAGTAAATGACCAAGCAACTACCACTTTTTTATTATAATAGACACGAATACCACGCCCTTAACACAAACACTATTACACAAAACTCACGCACAATTTCACTGAGAGATATTAAAATGATACAAAAGATAAATCATGTATGCGGATGAGTAACAAACATACATGCATACATATGTATTATTACTGGTATATGTTGAATTATTGGGCAACATATGTATTATCCGTCGGTTTAATGCATTTTCGTATGTATTTGCCAGCTTTAAAAACTACATATTTGTACACGCACTCAAATAGAGCTAAATAGAAACTATAGGTAGTAAATAGATTTAAATACTGCAAATGAACAAAAAATATCAATTAAATTCAAGGACTTTTCGATGGCGGCGGACGGCCTTGTTTTCGTTGCTTGTTTTTTTCATAAGAATTTAGAACTGCACTTGTATACATCGTGAATAATCGTCGTCAGATACGTCGTCTTTTTATTTAATTTTATTTCAGTGTTTTGCCCTCTTAACACACTTCATTAATTGAGCATTTCACACAGAAAAATTTAAGACATTTTTTTTTATTAATAATATCGTAACATTTCCATACACTTGATTACGCGCAAAAAATTTCTAAACAGTAGTAACAGTTACAGTCACAGCCAGAAGATGGAAAATCATTCAAAAAGAGCAATCGTTGATAAAAAAGGAAGCGAATTAATTGTACGGCGAAAATATATTCTAAAACTGGAACCAAAAACAATAATATTACTTACCAAATAATACACAGAGAAGAGAATATAATGTAACCATAAAAAAAACAAAGAAAGAATGGCTCCGCCTTATTTGAAAAAAGCGCATGCCTGAGCACTTTACAAAAGTTCTCTCCATCAACCTCCACAAATTAAAAAAGTGAACAACAAAAGGCATGAATAATACATACATAACTAAGTATTTAAGTATGTATGTACATATTTCTGTACATATGTCTGTAGTTAAAGTAGGTTTATATGACTGTGTCTTTTTGTATTTTGTAGATAATTGGGGAGAGATAAGAATATAGAGATTACTCTTCATATTTGCATTGTTTAGCCCGCCAGTCACAAAGTTGTTGGGCATGAAACATGGTACATACTCGTATATAAAATTCATGTAAGTGGAAACACATCTCCAAAAGTAACAACAACAAGAAAATGTTACATTCATTAAGCAATTTTGAAATTATTCAAAGAGAGCATCGCATACCACACAACATGGGGGTTGTGGGCGTCCCCCATTTCAATTGCATGACTGATTTTATCATTTTATTTGATATAGAATCCGTACACAATTCGTTCATTATTATATTCCATTCATTTTAATAATAAATGTCTGTATACCACCTGAATACAAAACCACCTTCAACCCCTTCCTCATAATGAACTGTGGCATTTAATTTTATGTGTAGGTCTACCTCTCATTCTGCAAAGAATTGTAAAGTACCTCTAATGTCCCCCATTTGAAAGTAATAGGGATTCTTTTCTAAAATCTGGATTGGGGTTTAATCGCAGCAAACAAAAAGAATTTCTAGATTATTTATCATATAGAAAATGTGATTTTAAAGCGACAATAAAGAAATACATATACAGAATAAATGAAAAATTCAATATACAGTATGGAACCAAATAAAAGGTACATACATGTTTTGCAATGCAGCTTAACAGTGTATGACATTATGACTTGATGCTTTACAGCATAACGTGGCATAAAAATATTTACTCTATTTTATCTCTAAACTAAAACTAAATAATCTTAACTTAATCCAACCCTTAACTGTCAAAAATTCTCATACCCACTAAAAATGTATAAGGCCTACCAAGAATAGCGCTGCGACAACGCTGTGAAGTTGGTAAATTCCAATTCTGACTTTGCGTTAAACAGTAATGTTGTGTGCAAAACTGCTGCCATTATTGTAGCTTCTCCCGAGATACATTTCTTATTTTTAAACAGTAATAAAATTTAGCTTCTTTCAGGCCAATTTAGAGATTTTATCTCTATTTCTATTTTTTAAACAAAATAAATTGTGTTGACGCTGTAATTTTATATATGTAAATATATAAATATAATTTTAAACATAACTATTTAAACATAACTAATTATTCAAGTCATAACATTTTTCTTAATATGAATTCAATAAGCAACAAAAATAATGTTATAAACCATTAAAAATATAAGTATTATGAGTATTTTTGAACAAAGTAGAGAGCAAACATATTTTAAATGCCGTTTCAGATTTACGAGTATCTTCCTAAAAGGATATTTAGAATAAAATAATGGTAATCATTCTTCGTTGCAATCTTTCTTGCAAGCGTAGCAAAGCACGTCAAACAAAAACAAAATGTAGCCAGAAGTAACTATTTTATGCAGAAAAATTAAAACTCTTATGCTCATTAAATCTTCAAAATGTACACCGAAAATTTGCCTTGTGTAGTAGCTTATATGATGGCGGTACCCATAGAACTTCAACATAAAAATATATCTTGCTATGCATTCTAATGTTGCAGTTTATCATCTGATTCTTTAAATCTTTAGTATACATGAAGAAAAGCAGAGGTCCCAAAATTGTACCCTGTAAGATGCCCCTAGTTAAGGGTTGATCTCTACGTACGAATATTGTTCCCGACCACTGAATAGGAGTATATCGACTTAGAAAATGTAGAAGAGAAGTGCATATATTTTTTAAACTTTTAGTGTAAGATGGTATGATAAACCATAGTAAGGCCATAGTCTAGTCTTCTGTTACATCTACAAGGGCTGTGACGCAACTGTGTCCGCTAATATTTTGTTTTGTAGTCGCCATGGTTTAGTGGATAATGTGTTGGCTTGGCTGATTGCCATGAAAAAGCTCTTCAAGTCTGTCTTTCGGAATGGACTTTAAACTGTAGGTCCCGGTACTCATGAATAAAAATAGACACACACAACATGAGTGCTGTGAGAAGCTAGGCCGTAATCCTGACACAGGGTTGTAAAGGCCAGTTATGAATGTATGTATGTATGTATGACCACATCTTTCTTACGACAAATTTTTGTAGTTCCATTTTCTCTTCCATTTTTTTTCTGAAACAAATTATGCTATGCTAGACGGGCAAAAATTAAAAAAAAAGTACGAGAAGCATACTCGTATACACAAAAATAATGCACAGCAATGTTTTACATACATATATAAGTATGTATCATATTAACATTTTTCTTTATCTTTTTTAAGCAAGGCTAATTTATGTATGTATGTACACATATGTGTGTCCATATGCAGTACATTTATTCATTATTGGTGCTCTAGTAAGCTATTGCCTATTGTTAAAGGCATATAAGAGTATAACACAATACAGTGAATATACTTATGTATATATATATATAGCACTAAGCCCTAGCTTACTAGCTATTTTTCAAATCTGGAATCCGTTTTCGTATACCTCGTCTAGTTTAGGAGATCAATAGCAGAAAAAAGATTTTAGATTTTAAGAATTTTGGTGCCTAAAACCTAAAGTGGCTTCATTAACTCGAAATATATAAAAAATATGAAATAGCGGATAGAGCACATAAACTCCCGCTCGAGGAATTGGCAATAATTAAATATTTACATAAATAATATTTCCAATTAATATATGCACTAGTATAAATTATAATAATAAGTGGTTCATTTCTTTTTGTCGTATTGGTTAAATATGTACTCACCTCTGTATTTATCGTATTTATGTTTTTAGTTGTATATTTTTAATAAATAAATTATCATAATTTGCAATTTTTTGTAAAGGGTTGCATTTAAAATATCTTTATCATTTCAAATCAGCGGGATTAAATAAAACTTTAGTTCTATTAATTAATTTTTTAATCGGTTTAAAATTTCTGCGTCAATTAATTTTGTAATTATACCAATTAATTTATTTGATTAAAATGTGCCTGAATTTTTAATTAAAAGATTAATTGGCCCAATTAAATATTTAATTGAAAATTTTTTTTTGTCAAAAAGCTCGACACTATATTCAATTGATATTATAAATATTGTTTGTAGGGGCAAAACTATTAAACAATTTAATTGGTAGTATAAATTTGTTAATTGAAATCGATTTTAAATTTTTTCTATATATATAAATATGTATATTTAGTTAAAATCATTTATAAAATATTACCTCAGTGTATGAACAGGACTTTCAAAGGTTAGAACCTTCTAATATAAAAATTTCTAAACATCATAATACTCTCTAGCAGTCTTCTTTTTCGGTTTTATGTAAATTACAAAAAAAAAAAAAAAAAAAAAAACAGAAAAAAAGTTATGCAAGTAATTTCATTGTGTTTTTGTATTCCCGTTTTCTGGGAAATGAATAAGTTTAGGTATTTTTAAAGCCTGTAAGAGATCCTCTTATTTATTTTTATAAAATATATTAATAATTATGAAAAAAACTACATTTAAGATCAAACAAACTCGTGTGTAAAAATATAAAAATATTTTAGTAGCCTTGTGGAAGTAATTTATCTGTGTTTTTATTTTTATTTATTTTTTTGTGATTAATATGACATGAAAAAGATTTTTTTAAATTAATTTTGTTCTATTGCCTAATCGCAGTTACGAGTATATACAAATATCACACTATACATTCTAAAAAAAAAATTAATAAATTAATTAAGAATTAATTTTTTTGATATTTTGAAATAATACGAATGTAGTTCATTCATTCATAAACGAGGAACTATAGAACTTCGACCTGTAGATTTATTGTACAGCCCCCCAGTCTCGTCGCTTTGAGGAACCTTAAAATGTGGGCCGGTGCCAGTCCCCAGAATTCTCTATCTGATAACTGATAAAAACAATTTAATGTAGTGTTAACGTCTCTAGCAAAATTATTGTCCAACTTATAAAATTGTTTTTTTTTTGTTTTACTCATACTCATGCTGTGCATTGTATTGGAATGTTTGAAGAAAAAAAAACAAAATACTGCCGTTACAATCAAAGGAAAAATTAAATTTGGAATAACTCCCAATCTCTTGTTCTAATAATAGTACCCGGCATTGCAAGCATAAATTCCTCACCACGAGTCAGACTCGTGGTTTTCGCTTATGGCACAAATTTTTTACCACGAGTCAGAATCGTGGTTCTTGCTTATGGTACAAATTCTTTACTATGAGTCTGACTCATATAGTCCAAAGGGTCAACTGATCGAAAAAAAATAATTATAATTCTATATTATAGCAATTTATTGATAACTGGATAACCATCCTCACAGCATCAATGGGTGAAGACGTCCCACAGTGATGCATAACTATTGCATTAAAGAACGTACCCAACTCGTCAACGCTTAATAAATTATATTAATAGACGGCTATTTCAAAGCTTTCCTGGAGGGCATGCAAACCTATTTCGGGAAAAACTCACTTTAAACCATAAGAATGAATACAAGAAAAACAAAGATAACATGAATAGCACGAGTACAACTGCAAACATGTATATTTCTTGTAAGACTGAGAAGAGGAACGTCGGAATATTGGAAAAATTCTCGCTCATAATCAGTTCGTTTTTGCAGTTACATTTTATTTGAATATTTAAATTAAATCTACAGTATCAGCAATACTAAACATCAATTAAAGCCTTCAACTTCTAAAATAGAAAAACCGTTTCTAGCAGCTGTAAATTTCTTTTACAAATGATTGATGGAAAGATTTTAAATGAAATTTCCAGCTCATCAATTTACACTTCTTTGCGTAGCTTGGTAAGGAATTATTTTTTGCAAAAAAACTCGTAAAAAATGTATAGCGAAATATCAAAAATTAAAATTAAATTTATTTCCAAACAATTTTTAATTTAATTTTAGAAAACTATATATACATACATAAAAGTATATACATATGTGTGTATGTCTAAAGATTCCTTAAAAATATAAACTTATTAGTGGACCCTGTTACTGATTTGCCAAACAAAATAGAATAAAAAACTATCCACGTAAGTAAATAACTGTAGAGAAAGTACCACGCCCACTTGTTCATTTCCGCTCACTTGCTCATTGATAATTTGCCGTGACCATGAAGTTATTCATTGTACTACTATTTTAACCAAACATTAATATAAAAAATATTGATCCCAGTACATACGGTCTTCCGGAGTTTGGCTGAAATCGGTCCAAAAATAGCCTCCATTTATATGTACTTATGTATGTATATGGATTTCTTTGTTAAAGGCTAAAATAATTTGAAGTCTTAAGCTGAATATTAGAAAATTCAATATATGTGTATATAGTATATATCGTCCCCTCAATAAAACAATAGTGTAGGTATGGTGTTTTAATTAGTTGTTACTCAGAATATAATTTCAAGGAAAAATAATTCATAAAAAGCATATACTTTTTTTATTATTTACTATTTTTATTATTTCACAATAAAATACAATTGAAAAATTACGTATATTGATATACACAATTTTTTTTAACAATATAAATGCTGTAAATGATTTAAATAAAATAGTGTATACCATACAAAATAAAATAGTTTATAACGATTTTCACACATATTATAAAACAAATAAAATAGCCTAAGTGACATTATGGTCCTTGGAATCCTATTTATTTGCAATTAAAGCACTTGTAAATTAATAAAATATGATTTACTAGTACCCTAATTATTCCACTTAAAAACTTCGATTATTTTCTAAAATATTACTATTTTCCCACATGTTTAATAGCACAAAAACTTTAAACTCCATTCTCTCGAAATGGAAAAAAAATTATACACTATTGTTTTTTTAAGGGGACGATATGTACTTTGTTTACGTCATATACAGATCTATGAAATCCTAAAAAACAAATTTTGATAAGTTTGTATATTTCTTTTACTTCAGTTTTAGTGCACATTATTTTATTCTGTCGATTAGAATTTTTTTTGTTAAAGTAGGGTAAGTTCGGAACTACTATTTAGTATTTTTGATACTTTGACCACAATATGAGAAGGCACAAAAAAATTGAGTTCTATTTAATCGTCAGATCTATCTAGTGCCTAAATATAATTCTATTCTACTTTTCAAACACAATTTTTTTACGCAGACATATGTATATAATTTAATACATATGTCTGCGTAAAAAAAATTGTGTTTGAAATTTTTAAAGCACTTCAATAGCGTAACATTGACGCGTATATTGAACCACCCTGGATGAATTTAAGTTTTTTTTAAGGAAATTATAATGTTAATTTTAAAGCTAACTGTGTATAAAAACGCACCAATGGAATATAAAAAAATGTACGTGTGTTTTGGAACATATATAGAAATAATTAGGGATGCAGCATTGTTAATAAAACCGATACATCGGTGTTTCATTTTTCTATCATTAAATAACTTCAACAGATCTAAAAACCCGTATACAATATTTTAACGTAACCGCAAATATGTGTTGATATAAGACGCATCTACATATTGTCATTTGAATTTAAAAAAGCCCTAGCATGTTACTCAAAATCTACTTTTTGATTGATTACGATGCACTGTATTTTACATCTTTGCGATAAAATATAACACACTTTATGACAAAAATGTGGATTGATTTTTATTGTGTTGTAACATATTTTTGGCATAACTTATAGCTTTTTTGAATTCGTATAACGATGAATACTATAAAAATGTTATTTAAAATAAAAACAATTCTTTTCACCAAAAATTATAAAACACTATTTAACAATCAATTTTTAATTTAGTTCATAGATTTAATTGTCAAAAGTAAGATACTCGTTTGTAAAAAAGCGTCATGGACTAAAAACCAAACTGCCTTTCTTTATTTGGTATCGTGTTATTTTGAGATTGAATTAAAGAAAAGCAGTTTTAAAAGTCTAAATCGGAAATTTTGTTGAAATAATTCCAAAATTTACTTTTATATTTATTGGTTGGCATTATTGCTTTCTACTTATACTTAAAAATGCTTTCAATATGGTGCATAGAAAATACTTAATTTACTTACTAAAAAAATATTATAAAATATTTAATAAAAATTAGATTTCGATAACTTTAAAAGAGCAAAGGTTTTAAAACAAAGTCTCAAGCATTTTTTATCGACTGTGTATCGATGTATCGTCTATAAAAACATCGATGTATCGTTTTCAATCCTAGGAACAATAAAATCTATTAATTGAAATTTGCTCGGTTATTCTTCAAACAAAATGAATCTGTGCTTGATTAAAGAGTCAACATTGCTATTATATTTAAAAAATTTTACGTGATATTAGTTCGTTAAGTCAGTCGTGCCATTATCTCTTTTAGCCTGTAAAAAATTCCCTAGACCACGATTTTTTTTTTTTTTTTTTTTTTTTTTTTTTTTGGTGAGAGGGGAAATGCATTTACGCACTTAGGTGGTTGTTGCCACCCGTCGTGCCGGACTCCACGCAGTTATTGCGTGCCTACCGGCTAAAACCCCTCTCTATATCACCAGGCTCCATCCTGGGACCGTCAATTTATGACATTACTTCAGGATGGAGCCTTATATGCCGGTCCAGTTGGACCCTACGGTACTGTCGACCTTGCCAAGTCTCTCTCCTTCCGACGAAGAATCCCCCTCGCAAAAAAGGCGATCCTACTCCATGCAGCAAGGTTTCCTAACATGACTCCCGTGATGGTATTGGGAGTCAAGATGCCAAGATCCCTCTCCAGTGCACGCCTCTCCAACATCCACTTCTCACACTCAAAGAAAGTGTGGAAAGCGGAGTCGGATTGTGCTCCACAGTAGACGCATGTGGGACTTACGGCCTTTCCTATTTTAAACAGGAAAGACCGAAAGTGCCCATGGCCCGTCAGCAACTGCGTGAGGTAGTAATCTACCTCACCGTGCTGACGATTTAGCCAAGCGTCCACTTGAGGGACAAGGGCGAAAGTCCACCTTCCGCGTGTCTCAGTATCTCACCGTAACTGCCAGTCACGGAGGGACTGAGACCTTGCCACAGATTGTGCGCCTTCTCTTCCAATTTCGTCCTTGTGTTGGTGGACGAATTGTCGCTCCCTGGCGAGAAGGTCGATGGGTATGACCCCGCCGACCACCAAGACAGCCGGCTCCGATACCGTGCGGTAGGAGCACGCTATGCGGAGCGCTGCTCTCCGTTGCACTGCCGCCATGCGCTTTCGGTACTTTTCGACCCTGAGCGCATCAGCCCAGACTTCAGCTCCATACAACATCACAGAATCGGCGGTGCTCAGCAGCAAACGTCTTTTACAGGGAAGAGGGCCCCCAATGTTGGCCATTACCCTGCTCAACAACGTCACTACTGAGGCCGCTTTGTCCGCTCTGCTGGATATTTCGCTCCAGAAGGTTAGTCTGTTATCCAAACTAACCCCCAGGTAGAGAACGGCGTTCTTCGTCTGGACTGTAACCTCTCCTACCTGCATGCTTCTAATGAGCGGGATGCGCTTCTTAGTAAGAAGCACTATCTCGGTCTTAGTCAGTGCCAACTCCTACCCGTGGTCACTCAGACAGAGAGTAACTCGACGCATAACCTGGTTGAGTCGCAGTTGGGCCGCATCGACATCTTTGGCAATAATTACTGCCGCGATGTCATCGGCGTAACCAACCAGGAATGTCCCTTCGGGCATCTCCATACGTAGAATCCCGTCATAGGTATAGTTCCAAATGTCGGGTCCCAGTATGGATCCCTGGGCCGCCCCTGCCGATAAGACTTTCGTCTCTCGGCTATCCTCCGTGTCATAGAGGATAAATCGATCTTTCAGGTAATCTCCCATGATACGCAGGAGGTACCCTGGGAGCCTGAAATTTCTCTCCATCGCGTATAACGCGTCCTGCCAGCGGACAGAGTTAAACGCGTTTTTCACATCCAGTGTGACCAGCAAACATACGGGACGTGAAAAGTGGTTTCCACGTTCCGTGCTCCTACCTGCATTAACTACCTCCTGGATAGCCGCCACAGTCGACTTGCCCCTTCGAAAGCCGTACTGTCTTTCGGAGAGGTCGCCTGCCGCTACTACTGCAGCCTGCAGACGTGGGCGAAGAAGCTTCTCCAGGAGTTTCCCCGCGTTATCAAGCAGGCATAGTGGTCTGTATGACCCAGGAGCGCCGACTGGTCCCTTGCCCTTGTCAATAAGCACAAGTTTAGCCATCTTCCAGCGGGAGGGAAACACCCCGGCCTTTAGACAGGCGTTGTACATATTGAGCAAGAGCTCTGGATGACTCCGTGACACGGCTTTCAGCACCTCTGCTGGTAGACCATCAGGACCTGGTGCCTTCCCGCTGCGCAAACAACGAGAGGCACACTCCAGTTCCTCCAAGGTGAAAGGCGGTATTTCCGTTTCGTCCATGATCGAACAAAAAATATTTTTCGCCTTATTGGCAAATACATTTAATATGAAATGTATGCTTTTGCTGTGGTAGAACAGAGAAATATAATTTGAATATTTTGAAAAACCGAAATGTATTGCTTTGTTAATGTCTTTGTTTGGTTTTTATATACTAAATGGGATATGATTCGCATTTAGTCTATAACTATTTTAACATAAGTATTTAAAGTTTTGAATACCACCTTTGGGAAAATGTCTCCTGACGAGTCTCTTAAGCAGAGACGAAATGGCCATAGAGACATGCTTAACCCCAAAAGCATTACAAAATATCTAATTCATACAACCGGAGTGAATCTTTGATCAGTGTAGTGTATGAGACCGCAGAGTCTAGGGTGGAACTCGGAGCCACAAAGAAACACAACACACTTAGAAATAACTTTTTTTAACGATTTTGTTTAATTTTCGTTTCATGTTAATTAATCATAAGTTTTCAATTTAATAAACAATTTTCTACAATTTTACTTCAACATGAAAAATTTTAAATCAATAGGAGAGTTGTAAACTACTGCTGGCAAAGTATTGAATAATGAGTACCGAGTATCGAGTATTTGTACTAATTTTTGGGTACTCAGTACTTAAAAGTAACTACTCAATACTTTAAAAATTTTATTTTTTCTTCAAAGTTGTAGGAAAAATTTTAATTTTAACGGACAACACAAAATTCTGTCTAAAAACATAACACTTTATGAAATAGTTTTCTCCTAAAAATAAAATCTGTTAAAAATATCGAGTAGTATTGAGTACCCAAATGAAAGTAATCAGTGTTGCCGTTTTGGTTATTTTTAACCAAAATTGGTTACTTTTTTCTTCAATGAGTACATGTGGACTTTTTTCTTATTTTGGTTACTTTTTGTCTCAAGGAAATTAATAAAATATTTCGAGAAATAATATTAATAAATATAAATACTATTCAACAAAAATATTTATTTATTTTATTTTATTATTATTAGGGTTTATGTTTATGTAAAATTAGAAACAATTATAAAAGTAGAAAATAAAGCAGATGTAAAACTGTGATTATTTACTCATTAAAGATACAATATACATACATATATACATATCGTCGATGGAATTAAAGAACGCTGTAACTGAAAAAACCTTAAATGTTCACCAGAGCCATAAAACCTGTATGAAAGTAGAGCAAAGACACGGGTATTTTTCGAAACGCAGACGGCATAAGTGGATTTATTTTCATCGTAGTAATCTGGGACCGGGAGCAATCAACGCGTATTTTTTTTTCTGATAAAAATGATGCAAAAAACGTAATTTCGATTTTTTGTCAGTTACAGCGTTCTTTAATTCTATTGACGATATGTTAACATGTACAGTTTTGCGATAGTTTTTTGACTAGAGTTGTATCGGTATAATCGAGTAATGAAAGGAAAAATGTTTAGAAATGTAATAGAGTAGAATTTTGCAAATTCGAACCGTCCAGAAGTTATAACATGCCATTTCAATGTATTGGACACTTTAAAATTAAAACTACAGATTTTGATTCCTCTACGATAAATATTTTAATTTAAACTCAAAAATATATAACGCGTAGTCTTATCTTTTTAAGTAATTTTTTTTACATATTCTAGCAAAACTAATTGATTTTGGTAAATTTCAATGCAGACGTTTAACTGAAAATAAGCAAGAAATTTGGATACGAATGATTTTAATATTTTTGGTTACTTTTTGATCAATTTGGTTACTTTTTTGTTGAAATTTGGTTATAAAATATTGAAGGGTGTGACAACACTGAAAGTAATCAATACCATCGAGTAATGAAATGTAGCACTATTGCGAACAGCTCCTCAAAGTTGTACTATTAGAATTTAAGTATGCTAAAACGATTATAAAAATAAACATTTTCTTCAACAGTGCCAAAGAATGTGAAAAAAACTAAAATAATATTCAGTCTGTGAGAAAAATACATTTCAAAATTGTAATGGGATTCTCAAGTAAATATAAAAATAAGCATATCATTTTAAACCACTTTTCGTTTAAAAAGCAACGAACACTTTCTGAACACCCCAAATAATATTAAAATAACATTTTGAAATTATCATACTTAAAAAAGACTTCAAATCAATTAGTATATAAAATATTTAGCCTCGATTTTTAAAAATTTTACCGAAAATTTGTTTCTTTTGTTTTGTGTGGGATATGCGCTAATCGATAATTTTATATCATGTGGGTGGCAACACTTTTGTACGAATGTTGCGAATCATATTTATTTATTTATTATTATTTTTTTTTGTGAGTGTGTACTAAAAGATATTAAAAACATTCGCTATTCGTTAAAAAAAAACATACATTGAAAATGATTTTATTGTTTCATTCATAAGATGATGATAAGACATCGAATGATGTCATAAGGCAAAATGCACGATTCTAACAAATCTAATGCCGTTTTTTTATTTCTTTAAAAAAATGGACAATTAATATAAGCGGATGGAGATTAATCTACAAAATATATATACTCGTACATACGTAAAAAATATATTTGTTGTATAAAATTTTATTCTAAATAAATAAAAAAACAACAATAAGAAAAACTGAGTGCCGAGAACCCATTTTGGAAAACAAAAGAATCTGAGCACATATTTTTTATATGCAAAATAGATCGCGTCTAACAGATCCGAGCTAAGAACACGATATAAAATAGTTTTAGTTTAACGCGCGTGTAATAACAAAAATAAATATATTTTTAATTTAAGGCCAAATTTGAAAATTACTCTATAGTTGTCAGTCAGTAAAGTTAAATGAAAAGGAGCAACAGTTTATCCCGTAATGAGGGGCGAAAAATATATTGTAGAAGAAATATTTGAATATTATGTGTAAAAGTGGTGGTATTGTTTTCATTACGCTTTCTTTTTTTTTTTACTGAAAAGGTTGCGTGACTTACATATTATATCAGCGGCGTTAAAAACTATTTCAAAAAGAATAAAAAATCAACTTATAAAGTGGCAGGTCAGCAAAATGAAATCAACCAACCAAAAAAAAAAACAAAATAAAAAGAAAATAATATTTATGGTAACAACGCATTAAGACTATCATAATAAGTGTCAAGCAGTCAGTAAGTCAACCAACCAGCCGCCTTAATAACGTGCTTCTTAGTTGTTTAAAATCATTGTCCTTATTCTAAATAATCCCCATCATACACTCTATTCATTGTAGTGGGGTTAAGTTAGAAATACTGTGCTAAGTCTAGTGTCAGTTGCCAACGGTTGCGTTGTTACTATTGTTGGTTTTCACCTGACTTTAAAAAATTACAAACAACATTCTACAATAATTTTTTGCTACATTTGAAGAAAACAGTCTGTTTTTGTCAAAGTCGCTAAGGAAATGTCTCATCAGTCGCGTCTGTAAAGCTTTAACGAAAACAGCCATTCATGGTTGTCGTTATATGTATAAAAAAGTGAACTCTAATTCAAAAGACTTCTTGTCAATAGTTGCGGTCTACGCGCCAAAATAATGAACTTTTAAAAAACAGAAACTAAAAAGAACAACAGAATTATAAAAAAAAAAACGGTTCGAATTGCTTTAAAATTTGTTTATGCTTACATGCATACATACATACATACATATATATGTATGTATTAGCCAACATTTTCATTTGTTCCTTCTTAGCACCATTGCCAAGAACATATATGAACATTTTCAAGGTAATTTTTTTTTCAGAAAAGTGAAATAAAAATTAAAAAATCAAGTATTAGTGAATACAATAAAAGATAACAAACCAAACCTGTTGTTTGTGTAGTGTTAACATACATATATGAATATAAATATATATATATATAAACACTTTCCTTGAGCAAGGATTACTATTAAAAATTTCTTTTGTGTATTTGAAAATAAATACGGTAGAAATGTGATAAAAAAACGCCTTATTTATGAAATACATTTATGCTCACCACTGTAAGCCTGAACAAATTATGAGATTGAAAGTTCTACCAAAAAAAAGGAATCGATGTAAGTTTTGAATAATAAAGTAAATAATTTCATTCTAAATTAATCAGATTTAGTAAAGTATTTCCACAACACATTCGTACGTTAAACGGTGCTAATTTCAGTACAATTTTCTAAAAATTCATGGTAAATACTCGTATTATATTACATTGTTTAAGAAACAAACACAAACAGAAAATTATACAATTCTTTTATTCGATAATGAAGTCGTAAACGAAGAATATTAGAATTAAAAAAAAACAAAACTGAAAGAAATAATAAATTAAAAAAAATTCCTTAAGCTACATTCACATAAGGCAAATATTTGGCGAAGAAAATGTAACCACTATATTATATTGAAGCATTTTATGGAAACATTTTTTGTAAAAGCTTCGTAAAAAATTATATAAAAACCGATAATAATATTAAATAATAATAAATAAAATTTGAAAAAAGGCAATAAACAAAGTATATGTTTCAATAAAATAGTGGTTACGCTTTTTTGACAAATATTAGCGTTCAAAATATGGCCACATTAGGCAAATATTCGATGAAAAACTTAATCATTACATATGGAAAAGCTATCTATTCATTTTTTTATTAATTCTATTAAATTTGAATAAATAAATATCTTAGTTTTATTTATTTTTTTATTATAATTTCTTTTTCAGAATTTGCAAGAAAAGTAATATGAATAATTAATTTTAATTAATTAATTCTTAATTTTAATTTTAAAGTGAAATGCTACATAACAAAAACTCATTTTAAAATGATTTTATTAATTGGCTTTCATATTTATAATTTTACTATATAATGAACTACATATATGTACATATATTGTTCATTATTTAACTAACATTTCTTATGCGTGTAAGATTAGCATTGAAAATTCAAATATATTAAAAAAAGCCCAGATTGTTGCCGTTCACATATATTCTCAGTTTTTCTATTTCTATTACTTTGTACTTGTAGAATTAGTTTAAAAAGAAAAGAACTAGTTTGTTGTCGATAAGAAATTTCCTATAATACAATACGAGCACATTATAAAATGTTAAATACAAATCATGTCAAATGATGGAGGAATAAAAAAAAAACATGAAACCTATTCTATGGAATTGTGGTACATTTTTTATCTAAAACGAATAATATTTGTATATATTTATGTTTTAATATGGACAACGTACTTATATTAAATCTTTTTTATGTTTTTACTCATACATCGCTGCTTATTATTTGCATTATACAGCTATTTACATGTGCTTATTTAAATATAAAGACAAAACAGAGGTAGGTAGGTCAAATGGCCAGTTAATCCGAAAATCCGATCAACTACAAGTAGCACAAGGTGCCGCTTTGAAACCATATAAGGACCAAATTGAAATTACATAAAAGTAAAAAAATAACTACAGCTAACCAGAGCTGCCTATAAAGTTAAGTAAAAAGCAAGGGGGTCCAGGTTCGCACATTGCGCAAAGCCGTCGAAAAAGTGCACACCAAAAAGCCTCAAATGTCTGACCGCCAGAACTGGGCAGTCACAAAGAAAATGTTCCACAGTTTCCCTCTCAGAAGAATTCCCGCAACATTTGCAGTGCGGATTAAAGGGAAGGCCCAGCCTCTCTGCGTGTCTACCGATTAGCCAGTGACCCGCATACACCGCTATAAGTCTGGACAAGGACTGTCGAGGAATCCCCAAGATTCCCAGAGTCTTACCCCGGTTATACCGTGGCCAAAGTGTCCTAGAAACAGCACAGGTAGTGATGGAATTCCACCTCGTAATTCGTAATACGTAATAATGGAATTCATATTTCGTAAAAAATTTTAGATAGTTTTTTTTCGAAATAAAAGTTAGCCAATGGCTAGAGGACTAAAAACGTTAGAATTACTATATACATTATTACTTCAAACATTATGTCACATAATAAAATTTTCCAGATATATGAATTAAATTCAATGTTGAATATACAACAATTCGCTTTATTTGATCGCTTAATTTACAGGTATTCTAACTAATCTACCCTGCCAGCAAATTGGTAGTCGACTACAAATAAAGCTTACTTATAATTCACTTTTATTCGCCGACTATAAGCTAACTACATTGTAATCCAGAACTTACCAAAATCAAAGTGTTTATAGCTAGCTACAAAAAGTTAACTTTAAGTTAACGGCTAGGTAACTAACTTTAAAGTTAATTGAAAGTAATGCAGAGTTGGACAATTGACTACTTCCTAGGATATCGTAATGTTAAAATAGTTGTTGTTTTCATATAAAAGTAATCCAAGTATCAACCACCACTACTTGAGAAATAGCTAGTTTTAAATTAATTGAAAGTTAACTGAATTGCCTGCAGGGTATGAACAGTTTAATGCGACAGAATTAAAGAAGAAACAAAAATAAAAATACACGGAAAAAAATATATTAAAAAATCTAAATATGTATATAAAATTGAATGTGTGTTTGTTTATTTGTTTGTTTGTTTGTTTGTTTGTACCTTATAGGAGACCAAACCTCAGGACCGATCTTCCTGAAATTTTCACAGCATTTAACTGGGACTCTGATATGATTAATAGGGTGCTTTTTTTCGACCACGCCTACTTTTACGCCCACTATTTTTAAATTATTTAATTGCCCCATATAGTTTTTAACAGATTTACTTCAAATTGTATACACATTATACTCCAGACGAAGTATAAATAATAATTTATTACGCCAATAATTTAATATTCCACACCAAATTTTGTAATTTCCAGCGTATTTTTTTTTATTTGGTAATATAATGCTCTTAATACTGTAAACGTCGTCATATAACTATGAACCACACCCACTTCACCGCCCCCTTCTCTTTTAATTCACACTCTTATACCACTACTATTGTTGCTATATAAAAACTTTTTTTTATTACCAAATTTCCCTTTTTCGCACCATTTTACCTTAAATTATTGTATAATTATTCTGCTTTCAATCTATATATATATAAAAATGAATGCCTGTTTATCTGTTTGTTTGTGCTTTATAGGAGGTCAAACCCTTGAACCCATATTCCTGAAATTTTCAGAGCATGTTACTGTAACTCTGGAAGGAATAATAGGCTATAAGAAGTTTTGATTGGACAAAGTGCCTTGGCACCGCCAATATAACCCAAAATCTTAAATCGTCATATCCTGGGCATTTTTTGACCAACGACTGCATATATGGTATTGCCATGAATAGAAATACGTTCCAAACGAAAAGTGGGCGGATTACATGACTATCATGCAGTCTGCAAAATATATAAATACTTTTCATTTTGTTATATAACGAGGGGGTAGCAAAGCACACCGGGTTCAGCTAGTACTATATATTTTACAATTACTTTTATTTTACAACTATGTGTTTTAATTTGTAAGTTCAATTTGTTTTTCAATATAACCATTACAACATGGAATAACGACAAACTACACATTTTCTTTCAAATTACCCATTATCGATTTGCCGTGAAAAGCAAATTTTGGCAATAATTTATCTTCTTGAATTTCTAATTGGAATCACTTATGGAACCTTTATTATGTAGATCTATTTTATAATTATTAAAACGGTCTTAGGATCCTAAAATTGGTATTCTTTAAATAAAAAATATTTCCTGAAGAAGCTACGCAGAGAAGTAGCGAAATATCGAAAAAATAATTATTTAATCGACCTAAAGCTTAATTAAAAGCTTATATACATACATACATATCTGGCCTTTACAACCCTGTGTCAGGATTACGGCCTAGCTTCTCGCAGCACTCATGTTGTGTGTGTAAATTTTTTTTATCCATGAGTACCGGGACCTACAGTTTAATGTCGACTCCGAACGACAGACTTGAGAAGCTTGTTCATGGCAATTAGTTACTCTCAGAGCTTTTGCCAGAAGACTGCTGAGAGGTAGTCGCCGAAAGAAATATTTTTTTTTCATATTTCTTTTTTTGAAGATGTCAGAGCCTGGAGTCGAACCCAGGACCCATGTCTTAGTAAGCCAACACACTAACCACTAGACCACGGCGACTACCAAAAAAAAAAAGCTTATATGTTAATCAATAATAAGGTCAACTAAACTTATTAATACAATTTTTGAAAATAAAAATAATACAAATATGTACAGTATATTTTTTACGAAATACTCTAAATAATAACTTCATTAAAAAAAAACAAAAACAAAATCAAATTGGCTAAATCCAAAGTTTTCTACATATTTATGATCTGTAGCAATACTCGTACAATGAAAAAGTTAATAATTAAAACTAAAAAAATATTAAGTGTTAAGTAGTGAACATTATCTATAAAATTAATTTACGTTTATCGCTTCATTTGTAGATAAATAACATATGTATGCACGTCGATAACATCTTTCTACAATATGCATACAAGCAGAATAAGATTGATCATACTATTTGTGCTGGGTCTTCGTTAACGCTTTCGTAACAGATTTTAATGCATGCCTCATATATAGGGCTGCCAGATAAAATTTAAAGATAATCGTCATTTTACTGACAAAATTTTAGAGCATCGTTATTTCGGTTAGAAAAATATATATGCACATAAAATAAGCACGTTATTTTTTATTTTAATCTTTACTTATTAAATATTACAGTTTAAACATTTAAAAAAAGACTAATGCCCGTATTCATAAAAATTATTTTAGGTTTATTGAGGGTTTATTTGACATATTTTTATGCAATACTTGTCAAATAAACCCTCAATAAACCTAAAATACTTTTTATGAATACGGGCATATATGTTACATGTATGTGGGCATGTATATACATATTTTAATAAAAAAAATATGTGTACGACTATATATACATTTGCTATTTTTAGATATACGAGTATATACTCCTATTTTACATACATATATGCATACATACATACCTTCTCACAGCAATACATATATATCGTGAGTAGCGGGACATACAAGTTAGCGTCGAATCCGAATGACAGACTTTAGAAGCTTGTTCATGGTAATGAAATAGTCTTAGCGGTTTTGCCAGAATATTGCATATTTTAATATATATGTATTTTAAAATATTTGAGCTAGGGTTTAAGCAGTGTTGCCAAAACGGAAGTGATGAAAATCCTTTTCGCAAATAAATTTAAACGATTTTCTTTTTTATATAAAAGTAATAAAGTTTATTAAAGTAAACTATTTTCTATGAAGTTTAAAAGTTGTCTGAAAAATTTCTATTTTTTCTAATGTTTGACATAAAACAAATTTCATTGACTACTCGAAAATATAAATGTTGAATAAGTAAAGTAGTTTTTGTTTTTCCTTTAACAAGTATAAAATTCATTTCTAACAGGAAGTTTTTCAACTAGATCTGGAGATATTTCGTCTCCATTTTTCTGGATGCAAAATATTTTCAGTTAGATGCTTTTTGTGTTTTTAATGGCCTTGTATTTATTTAAACAAATCTAAAATGGCAATATTTGTTATTTATTTTTGAAGTGTATGCGGTACAGAAAAACAATTTAAAATCGAATGTTTTAAGAATTACATTAAGACTAGTTATTTGGTTTACCTGTTTAAAAACTGAAATACTAAAATACAAACGCAATGGCATAATTACGTTTGAAATTTTACACGCTGTCTTAGATTCTGGAATCGTAGGAAAATTCTAATTCATGGTTTATAATAGAAAATTATATATAACCAACGATTAACTAACAATCTCATCTTTCCATTGGTACCATGGGGGTGCCATTTAGGTTCATTAAATAATAGTAAAAGGACGTTTTTTTAATTTATGGTATATATTATTCTTTAAACTAAAGTTAATATGAATAAAAAATCATAAAATATCAAGAAAAGTACTATATTGCAAAATTTAACTCCAATATTATTAGATTTTCGTTGTAGCTGCATGTAAAAGGAAAGGAACAAGAAGATCGAACTAGTTGATCTTTGCCCTTTGAACTAAAAAAATGAACTATTAAGCACAAGTCTACATGTATGTACATACATATGTATTTGTGTATTTTTAATATATTATATCGTATTATAATTAAATTTTAATTTTCAAAATGAGACCTCTTAAATTTCGATTACGCTTAGTAATGAATTAAATTAATTGTAAAAAAGATTGTAATGATAGAAATTTTTTTTGTAGAAATTTTTCATTACTCATTGATTAGGATTAGAAATAAGAAAAAAATTATCAGGATTACTTGAGGTTGCAAAAGATAATAATTAGAAATAATCAAAAATAACTACGATTTTTATATTATTTTTGATTATTTATTTCCAAAATTTTAGATTTAAATTGTTCAATATCGTATTTCGACAAGGGTTAAGGAAACATCAAAAATTAACATTTTAATTTTTTTATAAACACGTTTTTAAATTCTACAAATACATATTTTTTTTTTTTAATTTTTTATCGAAATCGAATTGTAGAATATATGGAAAAACAAAATAATAATCTAATACTCGTATGACATTGATTTTAGAAATGAATTTCCTTAAAAGAATTAGTTTTAATTAAATTTTTATAATAAAAAATTAAAAAAAAATTGTATAAATAAGTTTCGACAAGGGTTAAGGAAACATCAAAAATTAACATTTTAATTTTTTTATAAACACGTTTTTAAATTCTACAAATACATGTTTTTTTTAATTTTTTGTCGAAATCGAATTGTAGAATATATAGAAAAACAAAATAATAATGTAATACTCGTATGACATTGATTTTAGAAATGAATTTCCTTAAAAGAATTAGTTTTAATTAAATTTTTATAATAAAAAATTTAAAAACAAAAATTGTATTAATAAGTTTAGTTGACCTTATTATTGATTAATATATAAGCTTTTAATTAAGCTTTAGGTCGATTAAATAATTATTTTTTCGATATTTCGCTACTTCTCTGCGTAGCTTCTTCAGGAAATATTTTTTATTTTAAATAAGCTACGCAGAGAAGTAGCGAAATATCTAAAAAATAATTATTTAATCGACCTAAAGCTTAATTAAAAGCTTATACATATATTAAAAAAAAATAAAATAAACACGACAGTAAATATTTTTCAATAAACACCTAATTCAGTTTTAATAAAAATTATGTATTTGCGAATATTTTTACGGCATTTTCCGTACTTTCTTTTTTGATTTGTTCAAATTTTGAGTTAACAAAAATTAGTTTTTGATAAACTTAGCAATAACAAATATGGTGGTAAGAGTCATTCATATATTGCTGGAAATTTTACTTCTAGTGAAGACGGAGTCTTAAGTGCAAACAGTCATTTTGTAAAATTCGGTTAAAAAACGTCAATCTGGCAGCTGGGCTTATATGATATAGTTCAACAGTAACATACCACAATCTTAAAAACTTAATTATTTAACATTATGTTCTATCACTTATTTATTGATCACTAACCATAAAATTGAAAAGAAGTTTGTTCTTATTGATATTTTATTGTATAAATTTATGACACTCATACCTTAAGTTACGACCTTATCAAAGAAATTGAAATTGAATTATATTTTTAAAATCATTTATAGCTTTTTCTAAATAGTCAAAAATAAATAATAAATAAATAAAAATCGATTGTCGATAAAATATCTTGTCTTGATGGAAAAAGATAGCTCATACTCATGTTTTTATACAAGTTAGTGTAAAAGTGTTGCTAAAGTTAAGGTGATACTTAAAAGTGTATTAAATTATAATTTAGAAAAACCGCAAATTTTGTTTTATAATTTCGTTTGTTTTCGTTTGAGTTTCTGTGTGAGTACTCTAACCACCTTATCACGACCCCTCCAACCATGTTCAAGTATATTTTGATTCTTTTCTTAAACTTGTACCACTTTGTATATAGCATATACTCCTTTACATAAATATGTACTACTAAAGTCGATAATTTAAAAAATCTTGATTTAGTGTGTGGATATTAATTTATACATACAAGTTCAGGAGCTCCGAAATCCGAATATTTAGCCTATGCTAACAAAAAAAAAATTACTTTTCTAAGTCGTCTTAAGCCTTTTTGTCCTTTTCCATTTCTCACAGACATCTAGCTATTTGGAAGGCGAAACGACAATGGCAAATTCTTTATTCATCTACACGCAGAGCTTGGTTGGACTTAAAATGGTAAAAACTGAAAAGAATTAAAATATGTATGAAAATATATGTAGTCGCCGTGTAGTCTAGTGGTTAGTGTATTGGCTTACTAAGGCGAAAGCGCTGGGTTTAAATCTCAGCTCTGACATCTTAAAAAAAAGAAATATGAAAACATTATTTCTTTCGGCGACTACCTCTCAGGAGTCTTCTGGCAAAAGCTCTGGGAGTAATTGATTCCATGAAAAGGCAAATCTGTCGTACGGAGTCGACTTTAAACTGTAGTTCCCTGTACTCATGGATAAAAATTAACACACGCAACTTGAGTGCTGCGAGATGCTAGACCGTAACTCTGACACAAGGTTGTAATGGCCCATTATGTATGAATGTATGTAAATATGTTGTTTGAAAAACAAATACATTTTGAATTACTTTTTTTTTGTTCCATGTAAACAATTTTTTCCTGAATTTAACACGAAAGCTTAGATTTGGGATCGCTTTGAAAATGTCTTCTTTTTGGAAATGCTGCAAGCATGAGAATGTCACATTAGAAGCTGAAGTTACAACAATATCATAACCATATGCTGCTTTGATAGTATAACTTTCATGATCCTATTCTTACCTTGCAGTACTGGCAGTAATTACTTTAAATTAAATTCTTTCAATAGTAATTTTAAATTTTAATCATTAGCCTCAAAGGCCTCTAAATTATTTCTTAGTGGCTGTAACCTCTCTAAATCTTTTATATATTATTTCCCTTTCGCTGAGAAAAACTTCTTCCACTGGCTCAAAATTGTCCATTTCGTAGTTACAATAGCGTCACAAAAGCAGAAACTTTTATTTACTAGGCACTTAACTTTAATTAATCACTTTTATTTAAAATTAATATTTTCTTTAATTAATTACACATTTTTTTGCTTTATTTTCACTGATTGCTTTTTAACAACTGATTGTTTTCCATAAACATTTTTAGTGTACAAATTGCAATTTTGATTTAAAATTTTTGTGCTTATTTATTTATTTTAAAAAGGCACCTTTACTCAAGACCGTCGTTTGAATGTTAAATTCGAAAGTACGCAGTTTAGAGTTAAGCATACGCGTTTTAAATCCAAGTTTTCGATTGATTAAAAACATGTTGACTTTTTTTGAAGAAATAATTTTCGAAAATTTCAAGTTGTTTTTGCTTAATTTAACATTGAATGTTGTAAAATAAAAAGAAATATTTTGCCATAATAAAAAAAAAAATATTTAGTTGAGGTATTATTACATTAATTTCATGTGTATTTTATTTAATTTAGTTAATTAATTTTGAAATTGTTCTACTTTTATTAAAAGCCGAAATGTCCAAATTGAAAATATTTTTAATCGTAATTATTTGATTATAAAATGGGATTTTTCTTTTAGTGTAGATTTCTTTAGAATTAAACTGCCCATATTACAAATAATTAAATAGTTTTGAAACTCTCTACATTAAAAGTATAAGTAAGAATACTCGTACCATCAAAATTTTATTACCACCCTAATGTTTCCTCTAAGTAAACGTATATGTGAAAATTCATTCTTACACACGTATGCACATATGTATATCCATACACATATTCATTCTGTATTTTATTAGCCACCATAAAGTAAACGAAAGTGAATTTACATTTGTTAAGACAAGTATATTTTAGATTGGACAGGTATTAATGTCTGTGTGGATAACGATTAGGGTGTCCAATAGTAAAACTACACAGTAATTTAAAGGAAAACAAACAGATAATTCCAAAGTAACAAAAAACCCTATACTTACAAAATACATACCGAAATTCCTATGATGTCATATTCATTTTAGGTTTTTTTAGAATTAATCGTATCAATATTATATAATTTTTTAAATATTATGAATATAGTGTGAAAAGGGTTTAGAGGCGTTTCATTATCTACCGACGGTATAGACTTTTTAAAACTCCGATTAGTTCCGGGATTTCGGGATTTATTATAAGACTGAATAACAAATAACAAATATGTATGTACATATGTATACGAACATCTAATTTAAATAGGCATAAATTTATATTTCGTATACTTATATACATTCATATAAATACATACTATGTATATGTTTTTTTAAACTTTAATTTTTTTTAGAGTAGTGGCCACATATATAAATACGGGAGACGTAAAGCTTGTAAAAATTATCATCTTAAATAAAAAATGTTCCGAAAACTGTTACACATAATTAATATTTAATCTAAAAAAAATATGTAAAGAACAAATTCGGCGAAATCCTGAAACATGTTTCTAAAAGCCCTTGGCATGTAAAATCCCGAAAATTATTGGACACTTAGACCGTCATCCCTAATTTGTGAACTAAAATTTGCTCTTCGTTGTAGAACTTTTCATTGTTTAACGACAACAAATGAAGTGAGTGGTTTGGTATTGTAGTATAAGAGATAGAACTTTTTTTAAGTATAAGTTTTTGTTTGGATGAGTTATTACGTATGTGTGTCACAAATAAAGAAAATAACTTTTAATTTCAATTAAAATTTTATACAAACGCGACGATCATAATTTATCGGAAAAACTAACACCGTATTAACTTTACAAATTTACTAAAAAGTAATAAAAATAATTATTGATCTTCAAAATCCTTAAAAATTAAATTATCCATTTTAGGAACAATTAAAAAATAAAAAATACTCGTAGTTTCAACGAAAAATATAGAAAATAATATATAAATTTCAGTTACTCTAATCGAAGTGTAAAAAATTTAACATTATTTAAGTGTTTAAAAATATAATATGTGCACACATACCATACATATACTTATACATATGGACATAATATAAAGTGCAGATGGCATAATAGTATAAAAAAGCTGAACGGTGCTGTATAAAATCACGCGCTAAATTATTTCCGGTATGAAATTCAAAGTATTTATGTGTCTGACTACCATTTCTTTATACGTATCTCTGTAACCACCAAATTAAAAAATCTGCACTCATAATTATAAATTTACTGTATGCAGCTCGTGCCAGTAGACAATCATTGTGTTATCAGTTGAAAATATATGAAAAATGAAACGCCCTACGACATTTGGGAATGAAATAAATTGAGTATTAGCTGTAAGTAATTTTACTATTGTTCCTACAAACTCAGAAACAATGCATTACAGAAATATGTAGGTCTGACTCAAATAGTATTTGATTTCAATTTTGTTTTTAAACGCGCGCATATACATATGTAAAAGGATATTGAAAAAAAATTCACGTTTACCAATTAAAGATGTTGAAATTTTTATTAAAAAATTTAATGTAGTATTCTTATTATTGAAATTGATTGCTTGATGTATAATTAAATCCTGATGGCCATTTCGCTTAAGTCGAATTAGGCCGTCAGAAGACTACTTCCATAATTTTCAAACAAAATATTTAGAAGAAAAACTTCAAACCATAGATATCATTAAGAACATGTGAACGATTGCAAAACGCAGTAATGGTAACAGTCTAGAGCTAGAAAAATAACTGAATACATTCATAATGAATTATATTTAATATTATAATTATTAATTAATTATATAGTCTTTTATTATTTAAATTCATGCGCGACCGTTAGTGACCGTTATTATTGAAAGATAAAATCAAGTATTCAGCAGTTGCAAAAGTCAGATGTTTTGATATTTTGTGTTGAGTCTGAAAATTGTAAACTCCACAACAATTGAACATTTTTCTTTTCGTTGTGATTATATGAACAATATGAACGACTACAGATTCCCTTACAGAATTCATTCAAAACAAAATGTTTGTATAGATTTGGACTGCTACTTCCGTTTTGAAAAATAAGAAAGCGAATGAATAACAAAAGATATCCTTGATCGCTCAAAATAAGATCATTTTGAATGAGTTTATTATTCATCAAATCTGACTTGAGGGGAACTTTTATCGTTTTTGTTCTTCCTTTTTGAAAGTATGTACTTTACGAGTAAGAATTTGTAAAAGACTGACTATTGACCGTAATTTTTTGTTTTACTATTCCACTTCAATGTCGATTTTTTAATGTAAAACCATTTTCTTGTATGGATATGTACATATGTGTGTATGTATATAAAAAGTTTAAATTCACGTGAATATAAAAATACTCACGAATACATCTCGAATGATTTGGAATCATTTCCAACCGAGTTAATTATAGAGGAGTTCGTTAATGACAAAAGAATTCATAAAAGGAATTCCGTATTGTTATGTGTGTGGAAAGCAGACTTTAAGGCATTCAGTCGTCTATGGATATAATAATAAAGTTTTATGTGGAAGTAATAAGTGCAAGAAGACTTCAAAACAATAATCATTTGACTTATTCACATTTCTTTTAACGGCGAAAAAAAAGAAAAAAAAAGAACTAAAAATACAACTAAAGCACAGCTTGTCTTACATTTTTATTTTTGTATTGTTATTTAAAAGGAAGTCGTAAGCAAAATAAAGAAATTTTAGAGTAAATTTTTTGTTTTCTTTTTTAAACATACCTATAAATGTATGTATATTGTATATCTATATCAATTTTAATCATAACCTAAGGTCATGACATTTTACAGTAGTTTATAATACAATAGAACGGTTCGATATGTATTGATATGCAGTAATAGATTCGTAATAAAATATGTATTTGTTTTACTGTAATTTCACTTTCATTGATTTTACTTGAAAAAAAAAAGTATGTTTTCATATTCATCAACACTATGTGACACATTTAGACACACTCTAATGTCGCAATGAAATATGAATCTGTTTTCGGTAATTTTAGCAAATTTTAATTGTCACAGGGGTGATTTTGTTTGCTTTCTACTTAAATCTACATGGTAAAAGGGTGCTAAAAGTGAACTAATTTTTTTAACAATTCAAAATATACTCGTATGTGTAATTGTCTATCTACTTCGGTTATTATATTTACATATAGTATGCATAACCACAAAAACCCTTATTCGTTGTCTATTGAATATTATAAATGTGCATATTCATTAAATAAAATCTGTTTCACTATTTAAATTTGTCATGGCATCGGTTGAAGCATTATTTAGAAATAATAAAATTGTCATTGAGCATAATTAACTTTTGATCTGTAAAGTCAATTGTTTACAAGATAAATCGTTTCTTTAGTAAATTTTTAATGTTTCTTTTTTCGGAATTTAAGTTAGATGAGTCTATAGTTTACAATAACAAAATAGTAACATTTGAGACTACATATAATGTAATGAATTAGACCGCACCTAGGGTAGCATAGAAAAATCGTAAAAAACTTTAGAAGTGACAATGAAAAATAGTTTTTGCAACAGAAATAAAAATTATTTTCTTTATGTGGTCAAGACGAAACACATTCGTAGTCGATTCTTCAGATTTCAGAAGATATTACAATATAATAAAAACAAACTGAACATCTATTACATACATACATACATACATAACTGGCCTTTACAACCATGTGTCAGGATTACGGCCTAGCTTCTCGCAGCACTCATGTTGTGTGTGTCAATTTTTATCCATGAGTACCTGGACCAACAGTTTAATGTCAACTCCGAACGACAGACTTGAGAAGCTTGTTCATGGCAATTAGTTACTATCAGAGCTTTTGCCAGAAGACTGCTAAGAGGTAGTCGCCGAAAGAAATATTTTTTTCATATTTCTTTTTTTGAAGATGTCAGAGCCTGGAGTCGAACCCAGGGCCCATGTCTTAGTAAGCCAACACACTAACCACTAGACCACGGCGACTACGAACAACTATTAGCTTTGTCAAATTTGTAAAAAAAAAATCTGAAAAACAGGTTATACTGTACTATTTCATTGCTGATTAAAATATCATTCATAATACTGTATTTAGGAATATGCTATCGAAACTAAGTAATTGTATCATAAAAGAAAACAAAAAAAAAAAGACTGACTTAATATCCGTTATCAAGATATGAGTTCTGTCAATATCATCCGTTTCCACTTTAAAATTCCTTGTTAAAGTCATACACATACATACATACATATATATTAAGTATATAACTTATGAGAAAATACAATTTTTAAAGATATCTTAAATACAGGTGCATAAAGTAAAATAAATAGTTATTAATTGTTTACAATTCACAATATTTTGTATTAATTCCTCAACAGCCAAACTTGTTTAATCAACCGTCAGTTTAGTTGCTGCGAATACAAAAATTTTTCTGTTTCGAAAAATATTTTGCCAGTTGATTTTTTAAATTCCGAAATCTTGAATTCCGGAATTTGGAAATCTTATTCAGAATTATGCAGAACTTTTGCTTACTGCGCTTACTATAAAATTAAAAATATTTAGATATAAAGGGTGGTTAAATTAAGGGGCGGATGTTTATTTGTCATTTCTTTTTATTGTGAAGATTTGGTATTTATGTATGGAACAAAATATCGGCCAAAGAAAGAAGTCCAACGGTGTCAAATCACATAATTTTGTCGGCCAATTGACATCGCCACCACGTGATATTACACGGATAACAAGAGACATTTTTTTTTTGTCAGCTGTATGGCAAGTAGCATCGTTTAATTGAAACCACATATTATCCCCATCCATATCTTCCAATTCGGGCCATAAAAAGTTCGTTATCATCCCACGCTGACGAGTTGAGGTGGACGGCTCTTCAGCCGTTTTTTTAATAATTTAGAAAAATTATATACATAAAATTAAACAGGTGCTTCTCTTTAACACTGTAGTTCTTCTCTGATATCACCCGTATATTTTCTTTAATTTTTTATACTTATTTACAATCTAATCGTATGTATGTATGAAAATAATGAACTTATAAATATATAATTTTAACTGGAATATGATGGATCCGTGTAAAAATTTCTGTTGTTTATTGCAATACAAACCGGATTTATGATGTGGATATAAGGACTATGATTGCAAATTAAACAAATCGTAATCATTCTGGTATAATGCCATGCCATATAAATCTCAAAAGGTTAATATTAGTTTAAGCTAATGAATTTAAACATATTCAGTTAATTTTCGTACTATTTAACAGACCTGCTCGACATACAGAGATACCATTAATTCTTTTTCGAAAATCGTTTTAGCCATTTAGCTGTCTATAGACTTAAGACAAACAAACACACCACAACCTTATATTTATTTTTATATGTAAGATCTTTTAAATATTAAACAAGAGATAATAAAGCAAACCATAGGCATATTTTTATGTAGCTCAAATTAAAAAAAAACATTCGAATTTGTAATTAAGATGAAATAAAAATTATTACTTCGGCTTAATAATCGATAATAATATTTCACACTGAGCTTTTTAAAGACGTTAAAAATCTATAACGGATCATGTTTCACATTATGATACAAGAGAACTGCAAACCTTTTTTAATAAGAGCATGGGTTGGAAACCCATAACAAACATTAGCTCAAATTATATTTGATAAACGAATTTATAAATCGGTTTTATTTATTCTAATTTCAAATTTTTATCATATATTCTTCAATATTATTATATGAAGAAATATTTTAAATAATCTTTGGAATACTCGTCGAAAAACGGAGGAATAATTTAGTGGTTTAAAATAAAAAAAGTGCATATATTCGAAATGAAAAAAATACTTATATCCCAAATAATAACAGAATCATCAGAATTGCCTTCAAAATAAACCAAATCCCTAATCCTATTGGGGGGGTCGCGGCATAGTGGTAGAGCGCTCGCACAGAAACTCACACGACCAAGGTTCACTCCCAGCTAAGGACAAAATTTTAAAAATAAAAATTTTCGGTTTTCTAAAATTACAATTTAAATTAAAAATTAAATTTAAAAAAATAAGAGATTCCCGCCTCCAGCAAGAAACCGCCCCCTGACATTTCTAATCTATTCCACCAGAAACCAATGATCAGGAGTACAGGGCTACCGTCTGGGAAGATAACAGCTAATCTACTGAAGACGCTCACCATTCACCTTTAAACATCCACCGACAGATGAGGCAATTGCTGTTTGATCATTCGAGGGTGAAGGTATAACACTGGCTCTTGAGTGGACAAATTGACAGCAACTTGTTTCATCAACAAAAAAAGGCGCAAAATATACAAACATCTATCAACCATCTTCACATTCCAATACAATGCACTGCATGAGTAAGGGTTTACCCCTGAGTATTGGTATTAAAAAAAAATAATAATCCTATTTGTCAAACTTTGTAACAATCTATTTATACATACGAGTATATAAATCCTCGAAAAATTTTATGTTTTGCATTTTCAACTAGAATGACAGCTAAATTATGCAAATAAAATTCTTAAGGTCATTATATATATATATTTTAGTTGGAAAGTTTTAAAAGTCTTCTACTTAACAATACTAAAATGTGTTTTTAACTCTAACTATATATCTAATATTCTTTTGAATGCTATCTTATTGGCAGAGCCGGGGAAAATTATTAAATTTTAGGACTAGAAAATGTATGCCAAAAAGTAAGAAAATGTTAAATTGAAATGCACCCATAGATGCATATTTTTTATTGAACGTGCTAAGACGAAAAAATTAGGTTTTACGTAGTCAAAAAACGCTAAATTTGCAATGCTATTAGCAATTATAACCAAACTTTGGTTTGACGAAGACTATGGGTTCCGTTCACATATTTTAATGTGAATCGAATTCAACAAACTCACCAGTATAAATCATAAACTTAACTACCCGCTGGACGACTGAGGCATCTGCAATTCACATATCTTAAATACAATAAAAGATCTATTAATGAAATTGATGGCTTGAGAGGAAAGTCAAATGAAAATATGCATACACCTAATACTCGTTTTACGCTATAGATATGTACGTTAATCAAAAAGAAAAAAGTGAAGATGATGAGGGACTTATTCTTAATAAAAAAATTTAACAAAGTAAAATAACAGATTTTCATTAATTCATTAGATATTTTATAAAAAAAAAATAAAATAATTTAATGTAATGAAATTCTCAAGCTCAAGGTCTTTTTTTTTTAAATAAAAACTTTTGTTTAATTATCAATATTTCGCTACTCTTATTTTTTAAATAAATATATCCTGAAGACGCTACACGCAGGAGTAGCGAAATATTTATAATTAAATAAAAGTTTTTATTTAAAAAAAAGACCTTGAGCTTGAGAATTTAATTACATTAAATAATAAAGGTCGAAAAACCAGAATTAAAAATTAATAAAATAATTTATTTACAAAAATAAATCACAAAAATCATAACATTTAAAGGTTTATTTATAAATGATTTTTTTCATCAGCCTCATTTCTTTTAACTTTCTTTCGCAATATTTTTTAATCATTGTCAGTGATTCTATTAATTGATAAGACTAATCAGATATGCATCTTTCATTTTTTACTATGATTCAGTTTGCTCTTGGATAGGAATGTCCTCATCACCATCACTAAATTCATTATCATCGCGTTAAATTAAATCAAATTAAAGTGAAAACAGAAAGAAATATGTTTTCAAATTCGTGTAAATACAGAATTAAGTGTATAATTAGGAGAGAGAAACAAAAATAATAAGAAAAAGGAAATAATACACATTTGTTACATTTGATTTCTTATAGATAGAAGATGTAACGACGATGATGCGCAGACTCTGTGTTCATATGTACGTGTACGAGTACTATTTATTGAAAAGTAAACTGTAAAACTTCATACCATTAGTTAAAATCTATTATAACAGAAGATAAAACAGACCTTTTCTTGGTTTCTCTCTCTTCTCTATTGTAGTGTTCAGACTAATGGATTCCCAGCCAGTAAGTCAACAAGCTATGAAAACCATATTCGAAAATCTATAATCTCAGTCAACCACAAATAAACGAGCTAAAAAAATAGTAGAAATGGTATTTTTCTTTGGTGTCACAATATTGTGTAGGGATTTTCATTGTTTTCTATTTTTGTTTAGCTCGCGTGTTTTTTTTTTTTACAGAATACAAAATAATGTATGTATGTTTCCATGTAAAGTTTTTTATACGAGCATGTGTATGTATTTCCATAAATGTTTTAAAGGTAGTAAAGACGAGCACCGAATGAATTTATATTTTAATATACCTACATACATATGTACGAGTATGTATGATGCCTGTGGATAGAATGAGATGCCATATACAATGAGTGAATATGTTAAAGCAGCAGATAGTAGAAAAACCAACAAACACAACATGATACAACAATCATACAGACACAATTGCGAGATACATTTGTTCTGACACAGAGATACTCAATTTTCTACACACACACACACATAGATACGCAGTTGCCGGCTGAGTGCTTCTGTAGTAGATGTATGTGTTCAAACTGAATGAGCAAAAATTTTACTTTTGTATACATACATACATATATGTATGTCTCTACGTACTTACCAACATACATACACACGTACGTACGTATGTACGTGCATGCAAACATTTATACATTTCTGTGTTTTTATTATTATTTTATTATGTTTTCTTTTTTTTTTTACTCACACCGTAGCATCATAGTTTTGTTTGTGCCACAGATGGTTTCTGTCTACATGAGTGAGTGTATTCTTGGATCTTATGTTGTATCTCTGTGTTTGTGTATCTATTACGTAAATAATAAATACATACATACTATATAAAAGGATAAGTACGACCAATACTATCCTGTGATGTTAATGCTCCTCCCAGTTTATCTTTTGCTTTATTTTCGTAATATTTGGTTGATGATGAATTATGTGCATACATATGTATGTATGCATGTATGTATGACTATAAAACATTAATATTTTAAAATTTAATAAAAAAATTAATAAATTCTTGTATTTTCGAAAAGCCAATCTGACCAAACCGAGTACAGGGTTTTACTAAGTTTTGGTAGTACAGTCGAATCTATACTGTGGAGTTCGTGCATTTTTCAAAGTCTTCATTTGTCTCATAGTGAAGTTTTACAGAAAGAAGAACAATTTTTTATATGGCAATTGTAGTGAATTTCTCATACATTTTTTGAAGATTTATTTTTTTTTTAATTAAAAAAATATTTACTTATATTAGAACCATTTCTTAACCACCATATACACCCTACACATATGTATTTCAAATATACCTAAATTTTTATATGTATAGCATAGTAACAAGTGTCATATCCATCAATTGTCATGCAAATGTTATGCCGTTCAATATTGTTAGACAAAGAACAAACCTATGCATTGTTTTTATATTCATTTTTTACACAACAACATGGGTAATTAACATGTCAACACATGCAACATATGTTCTTAGTGATGAATTTTGATCATATGTTTAAATTATTATACTCATATGTATAAAATAAAACTGCACATAAATTAGAATATGTGCTGTATATGACTGTAAAACATGAATAAAACAAAATGAAACAAAGCGCTAGTAGACTGAGATAACATTTTTATTTGTTTTGTTGTTTATTAAACACCAGTCATATTAATAAATATAATCTGCAACGCCGAGTGAATATTTATACACATGGTATTACACACAACAAGCTTTGCCGATTTTCAATAACATGCTAATACACTGTGATAACATGATTTATGTCATGGCCTAACACTGTAATTAAGATTTGATTACATAGCATAGCATAATTTTTTACATGACATTTTTACACACAATGTTGCGTTTTCTAGTAATGTAATTTCTACTCATAAACAAAATAACATTTTAGAAAAATATTAGAAAATAGCAGGTATTTATTAATTAATAACTGAATTAACATTTAATACGATACGATATTTAATTTATTTTATTTAATAATATATAAGCTTTTAATTATGCTTTAGGTCGATTAAATAATTATTTTTTCGATATTTCGCTACTTCTCTGCGTAGCTTCTTCAGGAAATATTTTTTATTTTAAAAAAATTTTTTTTTTGTATGTATTTTTTTAAAAAATATTTTAGAATATAAAATATATCGAAAAAATAATTATTTAATCGACCTAAAGCTTAATTAAAAGCAGAGTTGTTCAGGCCAATTAAATTACAATTACAATTACAATTACAATTACATATAATTTGTAATTGAGATTTGTTCAATTACAATTACGAGTAATTGTTATTGAAAAATTTTCAATTACAATTACATTTATTTGTAATTGATGCAATTACATTTTTTGAATTACAATTACATGTAATTATAATTGAAAATTTTCAATTACAAATTACAAGTAATTGTAATTGAAAAAATTCAATTACCATTACTAAGCAATTATAATTGTAATTTACAAAAATAATTACTTGTAATGGGAAAAAAAAATATTTTTTTTGATAAAAATACTGAATGAAAAATGTAAATGTTTGTGATTCTTTTTATAAATATTATTTTTTTAATGAAATTTTTCAACATATTACGCCTCATTTTACTTTAAAAAATAAGATCAATGTAATTTTGTATCTCAAATTACGCATTATATTTATTATCATAAATAGGACTGATGTTAT
Organism: Metopia argyrocephala; assembly: GCA_963576795.1. Classification (NCBI taxonomy): domain Eukaryota; kingdom Metazoa; phylum Arthropoda; class Insecta; order Diptera; family Sarcophagidae; genus Metopia; species Metopia argyrocephala. Next base: position 143,865 of record OY756209.1, read on the forward strand.
TGAGGTGGATGAGCAATTCAAATATAAGTAAAACAAATTATGTAACTAAAATGTATATTGACTTATTGTTATAAAAATGTAAATATAATTAAAAGTAATTGTAATTAATTACAAAGTAATTGTAATGATTACTTCAAAAACTAATGATTACTTTATTTTCCACCATTACTTCATGAAGCCAATGAAATTTTTTCAATTACTTGTAATTATAATTGGAATTTTTCCAATTACAATTACATGTAATTGTTAATTGAGTTTTTTCAATTACCACTACTTGTAATTTGTAATTGAGTTTTTTGAATTACAATTACTTACAAATGTAATTGACTTGCGTAATTACAATTACAATTACTTGAAAAGTAAATGTAATTGAAAAAAAAGAATTACAATTACATGTAATTGTGTAATTTACATGTAATTTATTACACAAAATAATTGATTACGCACAACTCTGATTAAAAGCTTATATATTTTTCAATAAGTAATAAGGTCAAATAAACTTATTAATACAAATTTATTTTATTTAATTTAACAATTTAAATAGAGTAGAGTTGTTTTGGTGCTTCTTTCAAAATAATTATAAAACATATGTACATACATATTGATACATTCATACAAATGTATGTAAGCGAGTGCCTATGAGTTCGGGGGGTGTATTTTAAAATAGATAGGTATTATAAAAATCTGTAAAGGGAGTTTTAATTTAGAGTTATTAATATTATAAAAGGCATAGTAGTGAGGGGAAGGGAAATGTGCAATCAAAAATAATTATCTTCTTAATTAGTAAAACATCGGCCATTTTTTGTTACAAAATAAATAGAACACCAATAAGAACACAATAAATGAGTTCACGAGTAGGTTAACCTTAAGGTTTGTCATATATTCCAATACATACGCTTTGAAAAAGCACGAATGAGATGTTTGTGCCTGTGTGTGTATGTGCGTTTATTTATTTAGAAGAGATGAAGTGACTCAAAACTTTGAAACTTAAAAATTCTTTTATGGTTTGGTTTCATTTGGTTTGTTGTTATAAAGCGATATCCATATATATTTGGTTTTGATGTTGTGGTTTAAATTTCTTTCTGTTCAAAAAAATAAAAAAAATAAACGAAAAAAAACGCCTTCGTGCAAAATAAATGCTTCACTCATACTTATCCATATAAATATAGAACATACCTATACGTGAATATACACATGCATATGTCTATACATACACACATACATACATATATCTATTGTTTTGTAACACATATTCATAGATACAGGCATATGGATATTTACAAATGTATGCTTGTGTGTTTGTATGTAAAAATTTGCTTGTTTGTAAATTGATAACAACAAATACTCCTAAGGGGTCTTCGGTAGTCGTTTTGTGACATTGATTTGAGAAAACAAAAAAAAAAAAGTTAAAAAAAAAATATAAAAACAAACCAAAACAAATAAGAAAAAGTCGGCGCATAACCACATATTACGAAGAAAAAAAAATTCTAAAACCCAGCCAGCAATGTCTGGCTGAGGTTGAACAGTAACGACAATATTTTTAGAGACTTAATAAACGATTGGGATGGTTACAAGCAAAAGTGGGGTTTCAATGGGTTGCTGCTCTTTTTGCTTTGAGGTTGGAGAAACTTAAATAGATGAAAACTTACATACATACACACACATACATACATACCTACTATACATATATTTTTTATACGCTTCATATTGACCAATTTTTCTTTTTTATTTTAATGTTTTTGAAAATAACGGACTTTTATACATTTCGTTTGTAGTTGTTTAGTTTGTTTCGAACTTTGAAATAATTGAATCAATTTGCGGAAATTATTAAAACGACGAAGAAATTGTCTGTTTTGACATGTTTCATATATAACTTACACTAATGAACAGTTGAAAAGTTAATTATCGTTCGAATCAGTCAGAGCACTACAGTTTGTTCCTTCCAAGTTTCTTTGGCTAATTGTTCAGCTAAATAATAACAGAAGACGAGACAACTGAAAAATTAAAATCAAATAAGAATATTCTCTTTCGGTTTAGCCCAATTAAAAGTATTCCTTTTAGAAAAATTTACTCAATAGAAAAAAAAAAACCGAAAATGAAAAAATAAAATCAACCCCTACTGTGTTGCCAGTACCCGTAGTTGTTTGAGTAACTGTTTATCACACCGATTTAAATACACTATGTATGTATGTTTATATACATATACATATATGAATGTATGTTCATGGCTGTGTGCGAATGAATAGTCCTGCAATCTACCCTCAATACGAAGCGAGGATAATGTGGTAAATGTTGGTGATGATTATGATGATGATGTTGATGATACTTAAAGGTTGATGTTACCATCGCATCACCACCACTATTGTTGCATTCTTGCTGATGTTTGAAACTCAATCTCAATGTTTGTTTATTTGTTAGAAGAGTCTCATCACTTCACAGATACACGACAATCGGTCACAAATGAAAACACACAACATCATTTTTAAATAATAAACCAACGATTCATTCTCCGTCTCGGCGTCATCACGTCAAAAACGCGACACTACGCATTCGTATCCTACGATTTCATACAAATAACTACCACAACTACATACCACAGCATTTGCTTCACAGATGAACATTTTAAGATTTCATTTGTATCGAGACGAGAAACAATATTAACTTTTGCATTTATTAAGTATCCTCTGCTTAAATACGTCAAAAAAAAATATTAAAAAAAAAACTTTAAAAAATTATTTTATCCGTTCTATTTATTGTGGTTTTTATTTGATTGCTTAAGTGGTAAAAATAAAATTTATTTCGTAATACATTTTAAATAAAATCTGAAGAACGTTTACAGATAATATATAAAAATAAATATAAAATCGGATTACAAAGTAATTCTTCTCATTCATTCAGTGAAAAGAAGTAAACAAATTATACAAAAAAATTATAATACGATATATACGAAATATGAAAATACATATATTGGAAATTCAAAGTGATAGCATATCATCAGTATGAATGCAAGTTAAATAAATCTTATAAAGTAATGGAATACCATTCTTAAGCGAATTGCGAAGTGCATTGAAAAAGTGTGATGTGAAGGTGTCAAATTAATTAAATTTCTATTTGTAGTAAATGAAAAACACAAAACACAAAATTAAACAAATTTTTGTACATTTTTTATTGGATTAACTGTTAAACAAAATGATATTTGAACGCTATGCTGCTGCTTCAGGTATGTTTTAGCAATAGAAAATGTTTTGGTATTTGCTTAAGTGCTTTAAAATCAATTAGAAAATGATAACAAGATATGCATGCGAAGCCGTCGGAAGTAATAAATATGCGTTAAGAATTTAATGTGAATCGAATTGATAAAAATGCAGTAAAAAGCAATCAAACTATGTATTTGTATATCGAATTAAAACAAAACTTTCAGTAAAATAATAATTTCTCTAAAAAGGAAAATTTTGTTAATTTTATTTATTTCATTATTTAGCATTTAAAATGGAAAACTTGTTATTGAGACTTTAGCAATGTTTATTTTATTCTTAGAAGTAGTAAAAAACAAAAATCCCAGTTTCACTGGACATTCTAGGTGGGTTAGTTCCAATCTGGATAATAGAGCAACTCAGCGTTTTAAGTTTCGGAGGTCGTATTTTAGGGAAATTTGTGTCACCTTATTGTTGTTCCTCATGATAGTCATCTTGGTCTGATTTTGTTTTCATTATTTGTGAATAATCTGCCTTCTTGCATTCAGCATTTGTATCCTGATGATTTGTTATGATTCGAACAGGGCATTTGTTACTCCAGAAGGATTAGGATATGTTTTATTTATGGTGTAAAGTTAACTTGAAGGATCTCAATATTATCAAGTGGAAAACTAAGACATTTTCCAGCTGTGAATGATCGTACATATATTTTGAAAGATGCAGTTTTGCAAAAAATTAATTCTGTTACTTATCCTGGCATTCTATTGGATAGGAAATAGTTAAATAGTTTTCCATATACATAAGCGCTTATATTATTCTTTGCTAATAACCATCCTAGAATACGATTCACTAGATTGGTATCCGCTGAATAATACAAGTGTATGCACATGTTAAGATAATTGAATCGGTGCAGAAAAATTTTCATTATTTAGACTTGCTTTAATTAAGTTATCTTCGTGAAAAAAAGTAGACGTTCTATACTTACTGGCGTATTTGTAATGAAAAGTTAAAATTGTGATTTGAGATTAGAGTTCTTGATAGGCAGATTGCCATTTTATGTTCCTTTTCTGGCTTCCAGGCTCTATATTTTTCGCATCTTGATTTTGTTTGTTCTCATTTTACTATTCCTGATTGAATTAGACGATTATGTGTTAGATTTAACTCCCTGTATAATATAACTGATATCTCAAATAAATATAACTCGGTCAGATCGTATATATATTTTGTAATTGAAGTTTTCTGTATGATTTTTTTTTTAATTTTTTTCTATTTCTTATTGAAGTTTATTGATAGTATGTCTTGAAGATATAGTTTTGTGTTTATTTTATAATTTGTTTGTACAATCTTCACTAAGGAGCCTGTAATTTATTTCTTGGGTGTACGTGTAGCTAAGCAATGGGAACAGCCCTTATCGGTCTGGTGAGGAAGTGTGTGTGGCAGGAACCGTTCGCAAAAAAAAAAAGTAGGATGGGTCTTTCATATCCAAAACGATATTGCCAAGGATAAGCTTACTTTATAACAATAATGGTAATTAAAGAAATTTTCTGTTTACCAAAACTTTATCTTTCCATTATTGTGAATATGTAAAGGACGTTATTAACAGTTAAGTTTTACAATGATACTGCCAGCCTAAAATATATGTATAAAAAACGTTACATTCTCATTAATGCATCATAACCTTCACAGAATTCTGTGGGTTGTTGTCATAGATTTACCCAAAATTGTATAAATGTTTATAGCCGTTGTCAAGTACTAGTGATTAAGCTGTAATCTCTAGATTAATAGTTATAAAAATAGTTTATTTTATAGTATATTTTATATTTTATATATAGTATATTATAGTAAATGGCTTTCGTATTATCTGGAGAATAAAAACAAATAATATTTACTTATCTATGGCAATTAAATAGATAACAAGTGTCTAAGAAATTTGGCATTATCAGGTGATGTCCATCAAGTGTTGTTTTGCTCTAAGTGCTATAGAAATTTTATAGATATTTTTTATTTTTAACGAAAATCATAAAAAGATAGAAAATACGTGTTATCATTGATTTTTTGACGGCTAAATGTTCACCTGACAGTTATCGAAGGATGATAAACAGACAAAAGAAATTAAATCAGTTCAAGTCTCAACTTAGCGATGAGTAAACTTCTTGGATAGCTTTAACAATTTTATTATCAACATTTATGTACTTTAGAAATACATAAATAAATAATTGATTATTTTTTTATTGATATTTTAAAATTTCATATACATTTTTTTCTAAATTACTGTTGGCACTGCACGCCCTAAGTATACAAAATAAACGAAAAATTAGTACTAATCTAGTCATTTGAGCATACATAGAATGTATCACAGAAGATATGCAAAAATTTTTGTAGAGATTAGTGCAGAGGCTCGTGAAGTTATTATTCTACCGGATAAAAATGACACTGAGCCGGAACATTACTTTTTTATAACAATCTCTGTAATAATTATGGTTAATCACTTTGTGTTTTTTTTTTCTTTTATTTTGGCAAATTATTGTTTTATGAATTTAGAAGACAAAAATAAATAAAAAGTATATTCTGAAGTTTTTAATTACTCTTAGATGTAAATGCCTCCGCAAGTCTAGCAGATATAGCAAACCTAGCATGTCTGCTTAAATTTTTATTAAAAAAAGCTGCACAATTTCAAATTTAATAATAACGTATTATTTCATATAATGTAATATGCTAACAAACTTTAATTAAAATCAATTTTACTGAAAACAAATATTCGCTATAATTTGCTTTTAATCAAATAAATATTCAAATAAAAAACGCAACAAAAATATATGAAAAATATTCGTATGTTTTGACTGTTCGATACACATAGAAATACTGGCAATTATTATGCATTTTTAAAATCCGAATTATATAATATTTAATGGACTAATAATTGTTTCCAAATAGCATTAAAAAAACTAACTAACAAGGTCTGGCAATCCGAGTTCGAATCCCAGTAAGAGTGAGCATTTTTTAAGTTAAATTAAACGTCGTCGATGTAGATAAGATGAAATAAGAAGGCAAAAACAAAAAGGTCGTTTTTCTTATTCATTCAAATAAGATGACAATTACAAACCAATCCAATGATGGCGAGAAAACGACAATATGATAGAATGTGTTGTGTTTGACCTTATTTGGACTAACTCTTGTTACAAGTGTATGTACATATAGAAAAGGAAAAATATAATTCCAATATATAATTTGTGTAAAAAGTGTGAGCCAAATTGTTGATGTTTCTCGTGAATATGTACAGAACACGAAGAACTCTGTTGAGATCACTGTAGCTGGGATTGAGAACATATTCAGTTTGTCTTGTGTACTCGTACTATTCCTTCTTGGACATCATTTTTCCTTTGATAATCAAAAAATCATAACAAAAAAATCTAAATTCTTAATAGAATTTAACTTTGATCTAATTAAAGCGTTTCTGACGAAACAACATTAAAAACAGTTTTTAAAAATCGTAAATGTTTTTAAATTCCTTAAGGTTTTTCTAATGATTGTAGATTGTATTTGATTTACAGAAATCTAATATTATATAAGTATATATTTTTTTAACTACGCTTGTTGTATGTATGCTGTATGCTGCAGATAATTAAAAAACAAAGGATTGCTATTTTTTTAATAAATATATTCATAATAAGGCGCTCAGATAAAACATTCTTAACAAATTACAAATTATTTTGTCTTTCTGAGAAAACGAGAATCTTTAGAAGTACACCGCCTTTTAGGAGTTTACTTAGGAAGTGTGCTAGATGGATATCCGTGTTTCTTTATATTTAACAATTTTCTTTTTATCATTTAATGAATTTGGCTGGTCATCAGTTTATTTGTAAGTACATGTTTATTTTGTGTAAACCACTTGATTACATGAAGAAAAACAAAAAACAAAAAAAAAAAAACAAAAAAATAAATATTGAAAAAGGATCCGTACAAAGTGCCTTGCAAAAATGTACCGGACAAATTGAATTATTTTGTGCGAAAATTCACACGTAGCACATATTTATATTGTATATGTTCATAAGTATATACGTATATACATATGTACTACTTATATATACATACCTAAATATTTAAAAAAATATAAATGAAAGTAGTTTTTAGAAAATGAACAAATTTATTAATTATTTTTAAATTATAAAACATGAATAAATTGCACTTTTAATTATTTTTACAACTTAAGAATAAAAAAAGTATTTATTCAATTGGTGAAATTTTGATTATTAAATTATTATTGTAAATGTATTTAAAATATATTTTCTGAATTGCACCCATCGACCATTTTCAAAACACTTACAAGTTCTGCTAAAAGTTTATAATTTTAGCTTCGTGGTCTACGCTGGAGTTCCTGCTCGATTTTGCCGTCTTATATATTGAAGTAGACTTGCTTTAATTAGGTTACCTTCGTGGAGAAGTAGACGTGCTAGGTAGATTGCAATTTTGTGTTCCTTTTCGGGCTTCCATGGTCTATATTTTTTCTCATGTTGATTTTGTTCGTTCTCATTTTAGTATTGCTGAATGAATTAGAAGATTATGTGTTAAATTTAACACCCTGTAATTGATATCTTAAATTCATATAATTCGGTCAGATTGTATATAATTCTGTATCAAAGGTGTTCTATTCGTAATTTTTTTATATTTCGTATTTAAATTTACTGATTATAGGACTTGAAGGTATAGTTTTGTGTTTATTTTATATTTTGTTTGTTTCTATAAATAGACTAATAACTACGGACCTTATTCTACTACTATTCATTGGAGACGTGGCCTTCTCAGTCAGATGAGGGAAATCCTGTTCCAAACAAAACAAACCCTAAGTCTTCACTCAGTTGTAAATATAAAACAAATTTTGATTGGTTGGCTTGAAGTAAATTATACTATAATAGTTTGGCTATTTTTTGATCACAATCAGACAAATCATATTCTAGTTATGATGAAATATTAGTCTGAACTCGATAGAAAATACTCGTAATTGAAAAGGGAATTTATTTATTATTTATTTGTAATTGTTTGTTAATGTACTAAAAAGTACATCAAATTAGAAACAGAACATTAAAAATCCTAGTTTTCCACCCAGAAATGTGATTCAAGGCATTAAGTTTATTCTATTTAAATACAAGTCAAAACAAAATGTTGGCTTTTTAAAGAATCAAAAAGAACTAAAAATAATTCCAAAGCATTAAATGCATACATACTTGTCTTTTATAAATTTACGATAATTAACAAAAGCAAAAATAGATTAATTTTAAAAATAGAAGAAATATATTTATTTGCTAATTAAGCCTATTTTATTTTCAGGCAGCACTGGCGAAGAATACGAATTTGGTGCATTAAAACAATTTCCTCATAATATAAATTCGCTCAACTCAACGAACCGCCTTTCATTAGGATCTCATAATTCTGATATAAATTATCAGAATAATACTTATCATAACGGTTATAGTCGAAGTAATTCACCAAATCAAAGTTTGGGGTTGGACTCTACATTATTTATGCCACATACACCTGCACACATGGAGCATTTATTTAATAGCAAACTTCAAGCTGAAAGACTTTTGTTAGAATCAACGCAATTAAAAGAAACTATCTGTGATTTGAAACCACATGAAAATGGTGTTTTCGCCAAACAGCATTTGAGAAGAGGCACAAGATTCGGACCATTTGCCTTTTCGGAGTCAATAGGAACATCAAATGCTTGGGACGTAAGTAAATAATCAATGAAATATTTAAATGATTGATAAATTAAAAGAAACAGCTGGGACGGGAAAAACTAAAATGTAACGGATTTATTAAATTTTAATCCTTTCCCATCTGTTTAGGATAAGAAAAAAAAATTGTTGAAAATGTTGCAGTTTTTCTACAAAATGTTGAGCCTTTTTTTTATTTTATTATTATTTTTTTTTGCTTGAACCAGATCGTATTTCGCAATCATATGACACTTACACACAGACAGGCAAATATGCATACCTATACAAATGTAGGTTTATTCATACATATTCGGCAACTTAATCCTGTTACAGCATAAACCAAATAATTTTGTAATTTTTCTTTTCCCAATTTACTTACAACTAATCACACATGAATAAATACATCAACACACATACATATTTACATGCACGTCCATATGTATAAATTTTGATTTAAAAAAAAAAAAATAATTTATTTTTGGGTGAAAATTAAGTGGTTGGGAAATTATTTAATTAAAGATGTTACTATTGAAAGCACAATTAAAAGAAGAAAAAAAAAAGACTTCAAATTGACAGAAAAAATCAATTATAAAATTAAAAATAGGCAAAAATTGTATACGTACACGTAAAAGTTGCACATATAATTGTCAGTTAAAGGATAATACCCAAAATAAAAAAAGGCGCTCATCACTAACCCTTAAAATGACACAACCAGAGTAAATTTGACACACTCTCTACAACAAATACATACAAAAAAAAAAAATAAAATAAAAATAAACAAAGACGGAAGCAAACAAGCGCAAATCCACAAAGTGTTTCCTAAACGAGGATTAAATTCGGATTTTCGATAATTCCAATTAGGGGCTTGTCGCATTTTAAATGCTGGGAAGAGCAACAAAAACATCAGTAATAAATACACATGTACGTACGTATGTGTGCTTGAAAGTATGATTTTGTCTGTTTTTCTAATTTTATATCTTTGATTTTTTCATTTTATTTTATTTTTTTATTTTTGTATTTTTACAAAAAGATTGACACACAATCCAATCAATACAACGAATACAATAAAGTGAGAACTCAGGTACGTTCTCTATATTGGCAGTATGTATGAAACACTCGAAACGTATCTCTACTTTTAATTTTCTTCTTTACTTTTTATTGAATTTATTTCTGTACATTGATGAATACGATACTGGATTTCAAAGTGTTCATTATAAATACTATTTTATCTCGTGCAATTCTGGTTTTTTTTTTTTTTTTTGAATTATTTTGTTTTTTGGTGTGAACATTAAATCTATGAAATATGAATTGTAAGCGATGCAGAAATTATGATGTGTTCATAATATGTATCTCGTTTATTAAGCATATAAATGGTTTTGTATTCTCGTCGATTGTGTCTAACATTTGAAGGCAAACATCTTTCTTTATAGGAAGGCAAAAAGGTGTTAAGATTTTATTTTAATCTCTAAACAAAAATACAATATATGTATGTATGAATATATAGTACAATAAATAAACTCATCTAAATCATCACAAATGTTAAAAAAAAATCATTTGGCTTTTGCAAACAGGAAGCAAATATGTATCAGTTAATCCTCATATTCAGATGAGATTTAGATTATCAAACTGATGTACGAGCATGCATTTAGGGATGCTTTATGAAAGTGATCATATTCAAGTAAGAAAAATAAATAAATTTGTTTTTGTTTTTAGTTTTTTTTTTAATATAAAACTGTTATTCGTAGAAATAATTACAGTGTAATCTCTCTTGAGCGGGCATGAGAGGGGAAATAAGATATGTCCGCATAATGGGGATGCCAAGTAAATTTCATCCTATATATTGAATTCTAATTTAAAAAGCATTTTAATTAAAAAAAAAACTAAAAATTCAATTGAATTTAGAAAAGTTATAAAAATAATGGAAAATATTTAAATAGTTAATTATTAAAATTGTAAATCAGCAGCTGAAAGTACCTTCTATATTACATAAATACATAATTGGCTATTACAACCCTGTTTCAGGGTTAAGGCTTAGCTTCTTGCAGCATCTATGTGGTGTGTGTCAATTTTTATCCATGAGTCGATTTTTTTTATTATAAAGTCGACTCCAAACGACAGACTTGAGAGCTTTTGCCAGAAGACTGCTAAAAGGTTATCTCCGAAAGAAATAGTTTATTTTTTTTTCAACATGTCAGAGCAACACAACACACTAACCACTAGACTACGGAGACTACAATACCTACCTTCTCTATTATTTTAGAGTTTTACAAGACCTAAAAGATCATAAGTTTTTAACTTCGTTTACATTCGGCAAATATTTGATGAAAAGAGTGTAGTCACTAATTTATAAAAATATTCGTTTCATATAAAAATAACTTAAAAACTTATTCAACAATGAATAATATCAAGAAAAATATTTAAGTTTTCAAAGAAATAAATTTGAAAAAACAAGCAGTCAACAAAATAAATGTTTTAATAAAATCAATCGTCAAATATTTGCTAAATGTGAACATTAGGGTAATAACTTTTTGCATTTTAAGCAAATATCAAATCTCCCCAGACAAAATCGTGTACGGCATGGACAAATATTAAGAACTGCGTTTTTAGTTTTTCGCTATCGTTAAAAAAGGTTACGCACCAAACGCGTTAAAGTTTTGAATCAAACAAAGTTAAAAAAAAAAAAAAACTTTTTTTGATGCCTTAACGTCTGACCATCTCTGATTTCAATAGTAGAGTCAATTTTCGAGTCAATGGAATAGTTTTCTTCCAAATTTGCTTTTAATTTCCTCTATTTTCTTGAAGTTTTTTTTATATAAAAAAATCTGTTGTCACATATTTTATTTCATTTTTTTTTCATAAAAATTCATGGCAATTCTTGTCATTTTCATATATTGGTTGTAATTTAAAACAAAAAAGTCATTAATAAATTTTACGAAGCCCACGAGTGTTTCCTCAGCCATTGGGTACCTAAACCATCTACAATTCCAAATCAACTACGCAGTCATATTTGTGCGGAACGTGGAATAAAAATAGTACAAGATATATATCCGCTTTGTAAAACATCGCGTACTTTGAACCTAAAGTTTATATCTTACAATACCTACTTTTAATCATTTATTGTTATTATTTGTTTACATACATATCTATAAACCATTTACATATGTATAAACCATATTTTAAAAAAAAATTGTTATTAAAAAATTTTTTTTTAAAATATATTAACCCTTTCCGTCCCAAGCAATTTCAAAGTTGACGGATTTTAATGAAATCTTCAGTATAATCTAATTCATCCTAAAATAACACAAAAGTTTTTAACTTTTGCCACAATTCATGTCAGTGAGCAATGCGTACATATCATTTTTAAAAAAAACAGTATCTACTATCAGTCATTTAATGTTTACTGAATTTTTAATTCTGGTTTTTCGACCTTTATTATTTAATGTAATGAAATTCTCGAGCTCAAGGTCTTTTTTTAAATAAAAACTTTTATTTAATAATCAATATTTCGCTACTCCTGCGTGTAGCGTCTTCACAATATATTTATTTATAAATTATTTTCAAATTTTAAATACAGAAAATGTATATTATACAAATACATATATTATACAAAAACACATTTTCTGTATTTAAAATTTGAAAATAATTTATAAATAAATATATCCTGAACACGCTACACGCAGGAGTAGCGAAATATTGATTATTAAATAAAAGTTTTTATTTAAAAAAAAACCTTGAGCTCGAGAATTTCATTACATTTACTGAATTTTTTTTACACAAATCAGTACTTTTTACTGAATACTAATTTCTCTGTTCAGTAATCAGTACTTTTTACTGAATTTACTGAATACTGATTTTTTTTCCAATAATCAATAAAAAAAGAAAATACTAAAAAAAGTACTGGTACTGAAAAATGCCCATCTATGAAATTTTGACTTAAAACTAATTTTAAAAATCCAGTAAAACTCTCTCAGCTCATCTAATATTTACTTCTTTGTTAGATTCAAAAAAGAAGGAGGAATTTTGGCTACTTTTTTAAATATATTATATGTAAGGCCCCAAAGTCTTTTCTGAATATATGATAGTTTGCTAATGCGACTGCAATACTTTACCATGTCTGCAAATATCGTGATAATCGTATAATAATCATCAACATTAAAAAGTAAAATTAATTATTTTTACGGATTTATTTTGTATATCTTTAAATGCAAAAATATTGAAATATTTTTATTTGAATGGCAGTGCATGTTACCTACAAATTTAAAGTGCATGTTACCTTGTCAAATATTTGATGCAGCGTTACCACTATTTTATGGAAACATTTTATACAAAAATTTCGTTTTCTGTAAACATTTCTTTAAAAATAATTAAAAACATATACACACAAAAAATAATATTTAAATTTATTAAATTTAAAGCAACAAACATTAAATAAAATAAATAAATATGCCAATAAAATTGTGGTTACACTCTTTTGATCAAATATTTGACATATTTGAAGATAGCTTAAGAAACAAAATTATATAAAAATATCAAATTTTAATTTTTGGTATTTCTGATGGTAATTTAACAAATTGACTTTCTTTTCCTAAACAGACTTTCATAAAGAAAAACGTCTATGGGTTTCAGTATTTCAGTGTGGCAGAAGCTTTTTTTATTCCCTTTATTATTATTTCTTTTTTTTTCAATTTAAAACTTATTTTTATAATATAATTTCTTTAAAATAATATAATTTCTGGAGCGTGTTCTATGCAACATACGTATGAGGCACTTAACAAAACATTTGTACTACAACAACAACAGCTGGGTATGTATGTATTATACGACTTACATACTTGTGGAACTAACAATTAAAAAAAAAATTAAATAAAATATCATTTAAATAACCGACGTTTTTCCAAATGACTTACTAGACAAGAGCATGTAAATAAACTGAATTAAAACGTAAGAGATGTAAAAGAGTGAACATGTGCAGAAACGAAAAGAACAAAAAAAAAAAAAATTATAAGTACTCGTACATACAACATAATTACATATTTACATAGATACATATGTACAATACATACATACATATCATATAAAAGAAAAAAGAATCCAACTTTAACTGGCCATTTAGGTCCACGAACAGAGTTATATATTTACGTACATACATCCATACATAAGTACGTACATACACATGTATGTACATATGATTTTACTTTGGATGATGTTCAAGATTAAAAGAGAGTTTTTACACTCTACACACACTTCAGATATAAAAAAGAAAAACGTTTTTTTTATTATTTTTATTTTTTTTTTTTGTTTTTTATACAAAAACGACTACCCTTTACACTCCAGTTAATGTACATAAAATAAGGCGAGACGTTTTTATCATCATCATCATGTTAATCATAATCAAGCTATAAAAATAATGCTCTTTAGTGGAAAAATATGTACTGGCTGGGTTAATTGTTTCAAAAAGGGCTATTGAAAAATTATTATGAATTAAACAAAACAAAACAAACTCAGCAGTGGTGAGATTCAAAAAAAACAAAAAACAAAAAGGAGATTTTCTCCAATGAAGTGAAGTACTCGTATATGTATTGCTACCAAAAAAAATTTTCAATGAAATTATTAAAATTATTTAAAGATATTAAAAATAAATCAACAATCACTAGATGGTGTGAATAAAACTGCGTAATACGTTTAACTGCTTTAATTTTGTCACCATTACATTATTAAATAAATACTCTTTTAATTGTTTTTCATCATTTATAATTAATAGTCACATTGTATTAAAATTATTGATAAAAATGTATCGTCACTTCCAATTCACCTATTGCATTATTAGTGCCAAAAAAAATATTTACAAAGTTAAAAAGTTAAATTTTTTAATATACTCAACTAATCATATACATAACTTCCTATGTCCTATTAAAGAACTATTAAATCAGAACACAAATCATGTAAGTAAAATAAAAAGGTATATGTAGGAAGTTTTTCTCATTTTTGCAAGCAAATTGTCTGAAAAGTTTTTGCATGAACTATCGAAGTAACATATGTATGTATGTATTTCAAAATATAAAAAAAATCGACAAAACAACCTCGATTTGCGATTTTCGCAACAAGCAAATGTTTTACATTACAAACTTCATAACTGCAATTATTTTTAAAAATGAGTCCCAATAAGTGCAACATAGTGGTGCACTCAGTTTTTCAGGCTGCCTCTTAGTTTATTGGCTACTTTTGTTCCTATTAAGATCTTTGGTTGCAATTTTAACCATAAATGCGAGTATAAAATTATTAGTTTATATTTTCGTATTCTTTCATCACTAATTTGTTTTTATCGACAAGCTTTCATTTTTCCCCTTTATTTCATAAAATATTTTACATATTTGTCACATTTTTTCCTTTTGTTGTTTTTAGTATCAGATATTCAGAGATGACACTTGCAAGTACATAATTTGTTGCAGATTGTATAAAGATATTTCTCAAATTTGAGGTGGCACCCACTTAAAGATGATTCAACTTAAAATATTTACATATGTGTACAAACATACTTTAACTTTCATTATACTTGCAGACAACAAAACAGGTTTTTAATTTAAAGTTGTTTTTAAAAAGAACTGAATTTAGTGTTTCACTATGATTAGGGGTCAATACGACTTGAGCCAGCATGTAAATACAGTCATACATACATATGTATGTATGTATGTATATATACTTGCATGTAACCTACAGTAAAAATAAATATACCAGATAATGGATGTTAAAGCATAGACTTACACCATAAATGCTTTGGACAATATGTGGAATGCATTTAATTCAATTGGAATTATTTTGTTTCACTATTCAACAATAGATGGCAGCCTGTTTGCACGTTTTAATACATGCCTGCGTGCTGATAATTAAATAAAATTAAAGAATGAATTTGAATATGGCTCGTTGAGAAATCAATTTTAGACACACAAAAAAAAACAAAATAAATTTTTTAAGTTAACACAACGTTCAGCTATCTTGGACTGTTTTATAAGCACATTAAATCAAATTTATATTTTATTGAATACGAGTTTTAAGATTTGAATCAGGGGTTCCTAAAAGGCTCGTACTTACATACATATATAAATAAAATCCTCAGAAAGAATTTTTAAGCATTTAATTAAAACAACTGTTTAATCAAAATATGTACCAAATCAATTCAATTAGTGTTCAGCGTCACTCATTCTTTGTATTCTTTTAATTTTTTGTATTAAAAATATTAAAATAATTGTGTGGTATAAATAATTACAAAAACATGAAAAATAAAAAATGGTATAGTATGCTCTTTAATAGAATATTAGCAAAAGAATATATAATTGCACCCGTTGATCATATTTTATATACATATATTTTTTTTTTTTTTGTAAATACAAAACTACATGCCAGAAGGAAATATGTGATGCAAAGAACTTATTTTTATTATCTCTCTTTTTAAAACATCAAATTACAGTGCACGCGTGCTAATGTGAACACCGCATTATATGAACACCGCTTAATGTGAACATATTTTTTGCTTCATTGACTTTTCTAAAATATAAATAAATGTGAAAAGCCCTATAATTTGAACAGAATTTTCTTTTTTTTCATATGAAACGTTAAAATTCTGTGTTTATTAGTTGCGGGATCCCCGTTTTAGGTGTACATGTGCATGTATTATATGTACATATGTATGTATATGTATGAGTAATTATGAACATATTCACACGTATAAATGTATACAAATTTAATTATAATTTGATATAATTTTAAAAATAAAAAAATTCTTAAATATGTATTGATTTTTGTTTACAATATGGTATAATTTTGTTTTAAAATTTTCGGTTTTCGGAAATGTGAACAATTCGTAAAAGTGAACAACGCCAGTTTTAATTAGTTCACATTAGCGAGCGTGCACTGTAGTTTTAAAACAGCAACATACATACGTAGAAACAGTTTTATAAAATGATGCCATGTAAACATAATCATTTTTCTTTTTCATCTCTAACTGAAGATATCAATATCACATTCATTTAATAAGGGTACTCACGATTGAATCTGTGCAAACTAAACTAAGCAAATTTGCTGTGCAAATGGCTATAGATCGTGAGCGTCCTTTTATAATTAATTGTATTTTTTTAAGTATTTGTTTGACTTAGTGCTGCCGGATTTATAGACTCAAAAACATCTGGCATCTTCCTCTAAAAATGCCAAAAACAACGCTTATTCTTTGAAAAAAAAATTAGTTTATTACAAATAAAAATGCCTAAATGCTGCGAGAAGGAAAAAAATTATTATTTTTTTAATAAATAAAGGCAATAACTAAAAAAGAAAGCACGTGTTTTGTATGTATGAAGTAATATCATTTTTTGGTTTCAGTTGTTATCTTCACATTCGTAAATACATGGCTGTAAAAATGTTAAAAGTTTTTGAGCAAAAATACACAGCCAATTTACTTAAGGTTTTTTCAGTGCAATTAATGCAAATTTCAATTGCGTATATTTTGTTGTTGCAGAGAAAAAGTTTTATGTATTTTTACACACTTTGCATCGTTTGCACAGTTTGCAAGGCCATTCGTGAGTACCCTTAATACATTTAATTGCAACACATTTGAATTGGCTTTTTATAAGTTTAATAAATATTTTCGTAAATTAAATATAAAATTATGACATAATAATTTACGTTAAAATCCTTTTAAAGGGTATTGTTAAAATATTACAAAACCTTTCCAAAGAATTATTAAAGGAGAGGAATCATTAACATTTTTATTATAATTCTCATCATCGTATTTATTTAAAATAAAGTTTCCTTGTATCTTATTAATCAAAACTAAAAACCAATTTATCTATGGATGCAGAGAAATTATATATTAATATTCAATTTCTGAAATATCATTTTAATCGAAATGCTATGCAACGAAAATGACATAATTCTTTGAATTTATCGTACCCAAGGCCCTATTACAATGTATCTGGGCCCAGGAGCACATTAAAGGTTTGGAGCTTAGCTGGTAAATGAAATGTGTGTTATATACGAGTGATATAATTTATAAACGATTAAGAGACCATCATGTGTTCGGAAAAGACTTCAGGCTCTTGCTTACATTCACAAACAAAGTCAAAATTATTCTCCTTTGTTAAAGCCAACAAAAAGTTAAATTTACACAGATTAGACGAACTGAAGGGGTTTTACTAAAATATATTCAAGAGATTAAAAGTTTAAGCTTTTTATAGGATTAAAAGCTTAAAAAAGAGAAAGAAATTAACTAATATAATTTAAAATTTTTTTAATAGCCTTATTTATAATAAAAAATTAGCAGCCCGTTATAGGTAGTGGCTAATAATGACAGTCTTATACGGTGAAATTCCTACTTAAACGATCAAGTTCTTTATTTTTTTGATTCTTTAACCAGTTATCAAATAGAAGGTATGAACAGTTTAATAATATCAATCTATAGCAGGTGATAAACTAAAATAAATAAATATAATAAATATTTATTACAACAATAAATAAAATTCTATTTACAACAACCTTAAATAGACATGTTGTGGCTTCGGAAAAGTTTAAGGCATTTTCTGATAAGTTATAAGTACTGTGAATAACCATCTACAAAAATTAACTCATTTTGCAATAAGAACTCTCTCTACTGTCCTTTTTTAGAATACCCAGTTAGTCAAGTTGGTAAATACTTATATGGTATAAAATTTAAACAATCCTGTATTTACACGGTTTTGAAGTAACACGACTGACAACAAAACTCTAATCTTAGGTTTTAAACAGTTTTTTTTAAATCTACAAGTAGTGCCCTATAAACAAAAAAAAAAAAAAAAAACGTTCACAACTTGCCTTAATTTAAAAAGAAACTTTACCGAATTGTAGTAAAATTTGCATACATTTTAGTATATATTAGAAAATTATAGGTATTTAGGCTTTTAAAAATAATTTGATCGAACTGATGCATTATCATATATGATTTTTTTTTTTTGGACTATATTTTTTACATCGTATACTCCGTGTAAAAAAAATGAAGAATTCTGCTACTTTAACAATCTTTTAGTCATTTTCCTGCTTCTTCTTTTTACTGACTTAATTTTCGGAGGCGAAGTACAAAGTTCAAACTTCCTAACCTCTCAGCTTGATAAGAAATATCCCCACGAAGTTTAAAATATCAAACTTTCACACTGCTAAACAATGACTTTTGTGTACTCCTGCTTTAATAATATTTTATGTTAGCATTTAAGTAACTTGATATTATAGTTCAACATTTTAAATTAAACTAATGAATATTTTTAGATACTGTTAATGTCCCAAATGCGAAGCTTTTTAGAACCATCAATGGAAGTTAAGAGTTTATTGAAGAAAATTCGTACAATTTCTGTTTCAGAATGCAGTAAAGAGGCTAATTTTAATAAATTTTTTGTTGCAGGATGTGTAAGTTGACTTACAATTATTGGATTTTCAAATTCCTTGTTTTTATGAAATTTATTCACGTATTTTTAGCTGTGGTATGAATCTAATCGTGATATTGATGCTGGCGAGGAAATCGTAATAGATGATCGGCCAAAAACACTTCCCGAGAACAATGAACTGCTGTCAAATGGAGAAGTTAACAATGGTTCTTCAATTAATAGTAGCGACGACAGAAGTGATCGTGATAATGGTAAGATCTTTCATTTATTTTTATTTTTCTAAGAAGTAACACATAAATAAAGAATTGTTGGGTTATATTGAAATATTTTACATCAGAGTTTAGTTAAAAATGTCGGTCAATTGATTAATATTCCCTGGACTCAATTCCAGACTCAATTCTTTTTCACACAAAATTAGTAAAAAGCTTTACAAACTAGGTTTATTAAAAGGACATTTAAAGAGCAAAGACAAACAATTTTTAACATCTTCTAAAAGAAGGCGATTGAGTATGCGCATTGGATCTTTTCGAAGGGAGATGACAGGGCTGCTAGAAGACCTTATTTGGAAGGCAGGTTAGAATAAGAATTAAATCTTAAAGAAGGAGGTCAAAAAGTCAATAAAAAGGTTTTCAACGAAAAGTCCTTTTGATATATACCGCTAGGAATAATCATGACTTGGCTGAATAGTTGTATTAATACTGGGGTATGATATAAAACTTACTAGAGTTAATAGGAAAAACTTATTAAATAAACACACACATATAAACGGTAATCCCTCTTCGTTGCCAATACCCTTACAAGTCGTGCAAAAGTAAAAACAAACCTAGCATGCCTGCCCACATTTTGTTATTGTTTTGCGTGGTTAGCTACGTTTGCAAGACTTGCAAGAGCGTTTACAACGAAGAGCGATTACCGCTATAATGAATAACATTTCAATTATTTCCTACAACTGTAAAATAAATATAAAATAAAAGCCATTTAGGAAAAAGGAAATGAGTTTCTCTGTATTGTGGTCAGAAATATAAAAATAAAAAAAACACAGAATTTTGATTCTAAGAGTATGTTTGACACGTATCTTAACCTCTTTTACCATTGTTTGGTGTGGATATCGTACATTCATAAATATGAGAATTATCACAGCTGAAATGGACAATATACAATAAATGATTAAAGGAATGAGCGCAAACAGCAGTAATCTTAACTAAACTGGACTTCTCAACTACTACTGTTGTTGTTGGATCTCAAAACCAGTAGTAAAAAACAAAATAAGACAATTAGTAGAGGAAACTAAGATACAAAAATATATATTTTTTTATTACTCACATACATACATACAAACATACATACATATGTGTTTGCTTTGATATCTACTTAATTTTATAGGTATTTTCTAATATAAGAGACACAAAGAGATGTGTTAATAGAGATAAATGCGTGACTTTGTAAAAGGCACGCGTTAAAAAATGACATACAAAATATTGCACACAAATCTACACTCATACACACATACACACATGTATGCACAGCGATTACAATAGAAAAGGTTACATTTTAGTAATAAATGGCTGCATTGGATTGAAAAGAATGGTTATTGAATTGAATATAAGGGCTTTTTATGGTTAATACTGACAGTAGTAGTTTCAATGTTTGCTGATTACACAATTAAATAAACATACGATAGACGATATAATAATAATAAAACCCTGATGCTGACATGTGAATTAATGAAAGTGAAACCACCACCACCAACACTAAGGAAAATGATCAATAAAATCATATTCAAAACGTTTGTCACATTACGATTCCGTTAAAAAAAAATATGACATTAAACTGATATAATGTTTGTCAAACAGATTATAAGGGCTTAGCACCCTTTTGTCAACAAATCAAATTAAAAAGGTACATACAAAGCCGCAGTTGCAGCCACCAACAACACAAGCCTGAAAAATATTGTATGCCAGGACATGATGTCACATGACAACACTATTTTATGGCAAAGGCAGCCAAAAACACTTTCATCATTAATTACCTACAAGTATAGGCTGTTGTACAATTTGCTGCCGCTTCAAAATCAAATGTAAAACACACATGTTTTTATTTGTTATTAAAATTGTTTGGTTACTACTATTTAATGCATGAATGTGGGATTATAACAGAATTTGTGCATCCAATATGGAATGAAAACGAGAGGAGAGGGAGGGTAATAATAATAATCCTAAATTTTAAATCAACACACTATTATTAAATCATCAACATTTTAATAAGTGGCATGCATTTGAAAAGCTTTAAAATTTTTTATCGCGCTTAATGTTTGCATATATGAGACGTGTAAAAAAAGCTGAGTACACTATGGGATATTATCCTTAAGGATCATAACTGTTTCATTTTTAATTTTCTATGTCTGAAAAAGTCGTTCATAAAAAAATCTCTCAATTAAAGATTATAAAGTAATATTTATGGAATATTTTAAAGCTACGAAATAAGTACTTAAACGAACTACATTTCAAAAAAATAAAAATTAAATAAAAAAAAAAATAAAAAAATGAGTAACTGTCGTTAACGGTTAACAGATGTACATGCAAGTTATGGGAAGATTTTATATACAAGCATGGAAATAATTTGTGATATGGTACAAATGAATCATACGTGTTCGTTTTAAGTACATGCTAAATAAATAAGTATGTTTAATACCTTTTGCTTTCTTGCAACACTTCATTAAATGTTTTTCTCCAGGCGCATTTATCATAAGGCGTCTTTGAAATTAAAAAAAGTATAACATTCACAATAACAAGTTTTTACATCACTTTAGATGCCATTTTTTATAATCTTACATATTGACGATTTGACGATTGTAACCCTTAATTTGACGATTTTTCATTATTTTGACAATTTTTGGAAATTCAAAATTTGCAACTGTTACTTGTTTGAATTCTTGAACATTATTACGATTGATATAACACTATTTCCAACCAGTTGTTTTTGGAAATTCCAAATCTAAAATAATTTTATGTATTTTCACACAGAAAAATACAAAATTATCTTTGGAAAGTCAAAATAATTAATTCAAATATAGATTATTTTATTTCTGAAAGAATTTTTATGCGTTTTTTATATATCAAAATTTGCAACTGTTATATCAAGCAATTTAATACAGCAAATTTCAAAACGTATTATTATTAGAAATAAAACCAAGAAAAGTCTAATTCAAACACAGTGGTTGTCGGTAGAATAAGTTGTAGACAGTATCCTAGAATTTACCCAACGACTAACAATGTATTTTCTTATTTTCTTATTTTCTTATTTTCTTATTTCTTACAAAGTGAAACAACAGAAATACAATTAGTATATAGTGAAATGAAAGACTTACTTAAATCGGTAATTAGTAATTGCTTCAAAATCAATGTGCTATAGATCGAATATTTTTGTTTGGCAAATTGTAAAGATAATTCAAAGATATGTTTGCTAATGAAAGCATTGATTAACCAGAATAGAAAAACTCTTATTACTTGTTTAAATAATTCTTATGTGAGCTTTATGTCCTTAATACATAGTAAAAGAAAGAATTATAAAAAAATTTAACCATTTTATTGAAGAATGTGAAAAGCAAGAGTTAAGATCCGAATTAAAACAAAATCAAATTGTTTTCAAAATATCTTTAAACTATTAGATTAAAAAATGATATCAGGAATAGAAATGAGAAACTCTAGTCCTCTAAATTTATTTGGATAAAAATTAGTTTTACTACATTACATATTATGCAAACGGAAAACGAATATTTAGTCAATTAAGGCCCCGATTATGGTTCACAACAGTTGTAAATTTGATGTTGTATTTCTAAAATTGAGATTATGATTTACAACACCTATGTGTTGTACAATATACTTTGAATATTGTTTACAACATTTATTTTTATATGTTGTAGCCAATACAACACAACATTTAGATGTTGTAAACGATAATCGGGGCCTAAATCTAAACAAAAAAAAATCTTAGAAACTACTTACAAGAGTCGTTTTTGGGGGCCATTATGCTTACAAAAGACCATTTAAATCTAAGGAATTGAAAATGCTTTAACTTTAAAATTGTACCTAAACTAACTAACACGTGTAATGGTAATATATGTACGTATAATGAATAGCTTTTGTTGATGTTTTTTTTATATTCATTTATATGTACGACTATACTGTGAATTCTAAGTATTTTTCAGTTTTACTCAAAAAAAAACATTTTTTTAAACAATATTTTCTTTTTTGTCGATTTAAAGGAATCAATTTGACGATTTTGACGATATTTTTGTCGAAGTTTGACGATTTCAAGGTCAATATATCTGGCAGCTATGTCTGTGCAACAGAATGCTATATGAACTACTCTCTCTCTCTCTCTCGTTTAAGAACAAGTACTTAATAAAAAAATAACGGCACCCTGAAAAATGGCCCCAAAGAAAAATGACCCCAACCCGAAAATGAAAAATGACCCCAAAAATTTTAATGGAGCACAACATTGGGGCTATTTTTCATTTTAAAAAAATTACTTTATTTTAAATTATTTTCTTTTTTCAAACTTTGTTTATTTTTGGCGTAATTTTTCACCTTAGTTTGGGGCCAAATTTCATAATGATTATTGGGGCGATTTTTCATTTTGAAAGATTGCCCCAAAAATGGGGCCATTTTTCATTTTATGTGTTGGGGCCATTTTTCTTTGGGTATTCATGGTGCCAAAAATAACTCAATTCGCTGTAATAAATTCAAGTCATCGTCAGAAATGTTCACATTTTTTAAAGCAAATACTACGTAAAATAAAATAACTGCCGAATAAGAAGATTTTGACTGTGAAGAATTTAAATTGATAGGCAGTAATTCCTCATTCTATGTTATAATTTTTTTCTCGACAAGTACTATAACAACGTATCGATACAAGTTATTAAATTTAATATGAAGTAAATCCGTATTCTTTTAATCAAGACTTTATTATTTAAGAAATTTTAGGATAAAAAAAATCTGGAATCACTGGCACAAGTAGAGCTGCCGAAAAACAAAAAATTTTACTTATTTACTGACTTACTGAACAGCCAACTCGGTTTTTTTTTAGGAAATTCAATCTCTCATATAGTAATATCTTCAATTGTTTTATATTTGTATTTTTAGAAATATTTAAAGTGATAATTTTCCGAACATAAACTGCTTTTGGTAAGATCAGAATTTCAAGTATTTGTTTTTCTTTTTTAAAATAACGGTCGTTTGGAAGGCCTTATTGAACTTTAGAATATTAAAATTGCGTGGGAATATTAAACAGGTGCTTGTTGTGATATACATTTTTTTTTGTGGAAATATTTACCTCCCAGTTATATGTTATCGTTATTGACTTCTACCCTTAGTTTAACTCTGGCTTCGAGTAGAGCAAACAATTCATTAAATATATTCTTAAAAGTTTATTCAACATTTTTTATAAAAAAGGAAATCTTTAAACGACAACCCAAATAGTACCCTTTGCCACCAGTTGGTGAAAACAAAAGTCAAGTGAAGTTAAACTTAGTCAACCACCTAATGACCATCTGTGGCCGTAACTAAAAAGAAGGTGATGTCTAGTATATGAATGTTTTTAAATTATGTACATGCAAGTTTTTAAAGTAGGGTAAAAATCACTCCAGCGTTTCAATGGGTATTGAAAATCTTACTGGCATTATCATCCCTTAAAGGAAGTGTTAAGACCAACATTGTTCAACAACAGCAATGCGACATCATCATTTAAAATTTACCTGTTCTAATGCGTTGAGTTTGTGTTTCTTAAAATTTTGGTGGTCAACTTGATTTGAATGCATTTCAATTTAAATAACACAAGACTTTTTCGTTCAAAATATTTTATTCTAGAATTTAAGTCCTTTGAGGTTTATAATCTATTTTTACTAGTCAGGTGTCTGTTGGCTTGACTGTGTTCGTTTTGTCCTTTTAGGGGTGTATGGGCAAATATTATTTAAATTATTTGTATAGTTGGGATGAGGGTGTTTTTCTTATATGCGGTGCATACACTGGCCAATTATCTATTCATTTTTATTTTATTTGTACGTTTACGTGTTTAATGAATAAAATTTGAACAAAATGTACAAAAAAGAAAATGAGTAGTTTTAGTTATTAACACAAAAAAAAACTAAAGGTCCTTGCGTTTTTGAAGTAAAACAAAACAGTAGAAAGCTTCGCATAAAGGACACTTGACGTTCAAAAAGATTCAATGGTCAAACACTTACTCAACGGAAACAGAAGAGTTCAGTTGCGTTTAAGAAGAGCAAAATTCAACATTAAACAATTTTTTTTCATATAATTCATATTCAATATAAAAAATAATAACAAAAAAGTAAAACTTGAGACAAAAAAAAAAAAAAAAAACAAACACACAGAGAACGATCTCATACTTAAAAACGGTTTATTATTATATTCGTTGCAGTCTCATTTTATGGATCGAGCCTAAACTGCGACGACACTCTTAAAAAGGACCAGTCTTCAGATAATATAAAAAATGAACTCAGTGATGATGAAAACGGTTTCGATATTCGCTGTGAAGTTTGTGATAAAACATTTGTAGAACTAAAAAGGTATGTATAGCAAATTACTAACTTATATATGTAAATGTGTAGTATATGTATATTGTACATATGTAAGTAAGTATGTCTAATATCATCGATTTACATTTATAAAAAATAGACAAAAAACAAAACCAGAAGTGACAACTAAGAATACCTTTGGGTAACATAAATTGACAACTTGCGGTTGTTAATTACCCAATATCAAATATTTAATGATTTACTTTCAATAATTTATCGTCTACTCATCAGCACTCCCTCGTTATTAAAGAAGACAACCAACAATTAAATATGATTGAGTAAATTTTGTTTATAAGAACTGTATGGAAATACAGACAAAAGGGTTAATTGGTCTCTTAGAATCAGAATGAAAATTAAATATTTCCTCAAAAAAAAAAAAAAAATTCAACCGGTCTGCCTGCGTTCTGTTTTAAAATTCTTAAATATTTAAAATGATATTTAAATAGACATAAAATGGTCAGCAAATATTGACAATCAAAAGTGTTAATGACACTCAACAAATATTGTCAATATTTGTTCTAAAAGTGACTACACAGGTATTCACCAGCTATTTAAGTGATGACTTACTTTATTTTTTTATAGAATTCCATATAGACTACCTTCTACACTACTGCGAGTATATATATACATATGTATATGTACATATGTATGTACATAAGTTTGTAAAATGTTCTAAAATCCCTTAAAAAAACAAACCATAACATGTCATTGCATTTATAGTGCAAAGCTTAAAAGTGTCCATCTAGGAGGAGGGAATGTTTATAAGTTTTTCATAATTTGTCAGGCAAGCAAGCAACTCTCAAATCTCAATAGAGTTAATGGATAATTTTGATTTTTTAACAACACGCAATTGACAAATCACAAAAATCATCATTATAAAACATAAAAGTCACTTCAAATGAAATGAATTACAGACATACAAAAAACAAAAAGAAAAAAGTAGACTAGAAGTATTAATTTTAAATATTCTACAAGTTGGGAAGGTATGTCAACCATTTCATGTTTATTCTTACATATCGCTTCTTTATAACATTGTTGTCATAAATGAACGAAAGTTCGAACGAAATTTATTTTCCTTTAAATATGGTCTAAATTCAAATACATTTTTAAAATATTTTGTAAATCTATTTATAATCGTTATATCGGCCTTAAGATCCTAATACTTGTATTTTTAATGACAATTAACATCCGTTAAGGAATATGTGTAAACATTAACAGAGCTGAGCTAGTTTTTGTGAATAAAATGGTAGTGGTTCATTACATGTGTAGATCGAATTCCCTTTAAACCACTCCAAAATTTCAGGGAATTCGACAGTTTTTGAAGTCATTATGTACACGCAAAATAAGATTAATACTGAGTTATCACTTCAGTTCAAAGTTACTCTGAGACATTTATTTATTTTCACTGTTTTTCACCTATAAAAACCGAACTGAAATTGTTTTTGTCAACACGTGTCGATTCCTTAATTTTGAAAGACTTCAAATTCGCACAAAGACATGATCTTCAAAGACATGCTTGTGTTAAATTCATGCATATTTCACCTAAATTTCAATTTCACTACAGTTTTGTCTTGTAAGATTTTTCTGGCTAAAGAAAGAAGTTATTAAATGAAGTCTTGAAATGTTGGTAATAAAATTCAGATGTTTGAATATTTATTATGTATTTTTATTTTTCTACATTTTTGGTCAACTGTCCTCAAATACGAGTTTATTGTACATGTGAGTGACATGTTTCAACAATAGTAACACGAAAAAACTGATGAAGCTTTGTGATTTGTATGAAACCAACGTTAGAGAAACTACACACAGTTTATAGATGGGGGTAAACACCTTTTCAATTCCAACAACAACAACAACTTAGAACATATATGTATATGCATGCATGTATACATAAGTACGTACATATGTATATGAAAATAAAATAAAATAAAATGACACAGCAAAGTTTTAGATTTGGATGGGATTTCGTTATCAGATTTGAATAAAAAATAAAAGGGGAGTAAAACAAAAAATCAAATTGCGCAAATATTGAACGCCTTCCTTTTGCGGGCTGAATACAATTGTTGACGAAAGGATGAGGTGAATGTCGTTTTCGTGTTCCAAAGATTTCCATCTATAAATATTGAACGTAAACATACTGTATTAACTATTTTATATACATAAATATTCTTAATAAGCGAAATGTGAATTTAAACATGTGTTCGTTTATTAACATACTACGATGGTTAATAAATAATTGCTTAAATAATTTATTTTTTCTTCATTTTCTTTCATTCATCATATTAGTCTCGACGATCATTTAGTCGGAGCTCATCATTTTCGTAAAGACGAATTTTTTTGTGAATTGTGTTCCCAGCGCTTTTGCCATCGTCCACTTTTGCTAAAACACCGAGCACTACAACATAACGAAATTCGAAAATATCCCTGCGAAAACTGCACAAAGGTAAGTTTTAAAAAACAACTTCTATTTATATACTGATTTAATAAATCTTTTTTTTTATAATTATCAAAAATTATTATTAACAGCCATGTCACAGAGTTAAATTCCGTTTGGAAATGGAATTTATATCATATTTTATCTCTTCAGAAAACGAAAAACCACACAATTTTTTTGGACGAAATTACAAGACAGAGATAACGTAAATTTTTCTTTTATTTTTTGGAAGAACTAAAATGTGAATTGAATTGCGTTTCCAAACGAAATGAAACTCTATGACATGACGGTAGTAGTTTTTTTTTTTTTAATTTGATGGATTTGATATTTAAATGCTCATTTACATATTAGTAATGGTTGTGACCATGTCATATATTAAAATACATTTCAATGTCTCTAAAGAGCTTTAATTGTTAATAAAAAAAAAGTTTCTAAAAATAAAGTGGATTGTCACACCACTCAAAAAGTGTGAAGATTTATCAATTTTTTAATTCGAAATAATTCAACCAAATATTTTGAAGCTACTTTTTCTTAATTACTGACATACTAAAATCACCGCCGGCCATTAAATCATATGATACATTTTTTTCCTTTACATGAGGAATATATCTGGTTTAAAAATAATAAAAAACAAAAACATGTTAAATACATACAGACACATGCATACACACAATTTCATTTAACAATTAGGGATTATTTCTATTACATGTCACTACAAAAAATTATAAAAAGTACAATACAATTTAAGGTGTGTTACCGAATCTACATTAATCGTAGATTTTTCTTTTTTTTTTGGTTTCATATTTTTAATTTCATCATGATGGCCGGTTATTTCTTATTTGACCATCATTATTATGATCTATTGAATAACATTTTCAACTTTATTACAAAGGCTTTACGGTTTTCAAACGAGATGATGTGGAGGTTTTCTTATACAACTCACATTGACAGCAACATCTTCTGATCAGCATTAAATTCCATAAAATTTGTAATAAAAGAATTTTTTCAATTCTCTTTACTTTCTTTCCGTTTCTATTTTCTTTTTTAATTCTAAATGCATCTCAAAAGCTAAATTTCATTGCAAGTCCGAGTAACGTGTTTGTATGTGCATTGTTATTGGATGCATATGTACATACCCAGCAAAATTTAGCATGACAAAAATGTAATGATGTCACACGGGTTCAACACATGCATTAGCTTGTCTTAGACAATCATCTGTTCATGCGAAAAATAAAGAAGATGAAATGAACGAATCAAACCAAAAATTATTTCAAAACACCTAATTTGATGGATTGTTTGTCATGACTTCAAAAAATGACAAATTTATTGGAATTTGGGAAAGCACATAAAATGAATTCAGTTCAACTACGCAGAAAAATTAGAAAAACACGATTAAAAACTCGTACTACTTACGTTTGTAGTACCAATTATTTTGCTTACTAGTTTTTCCCTTACAAGCAATATTAATAATATGAGTATCAGTTAACGAATTTCAAGTTTTGCCACAAAAACAAAGTAAATTAAAATTCTGATGGTATTCACCAAAATAAGAAGACATTCGCAGTTCTAATTTCTTATTTATGTATTTCAATGAAAAAAAATTTATTGTATTAACTAAAAAATTCATTGGGATAAGTAAATACATAGTACCAATTAACGTATTTTAACAATTAATTAAGACAAGAGCTCTGGTTTCAAACCCCAGCATTGATTTCTTGAAAAAAAAAGAATCAGTCGTCTGGCAAAAGCTCTGAGAGGAACTGATTGCCATGAACAAGCTTCTTAAGTCTGTTCGCTCGTTTTTATAAAAATTAACACACACAACATGGGTGCTTCAAGAAGCTAGGCTGTAACCCTGAAACAGATTTGTAATGGCCAATTATATATGTATGTATGTATGTATGTATGTATGTAATTAACGTTTTAATTGAAATTTTTTCGGCAAACACCTTTTCCGTGTAATGATTAAGAAGTCCTGAAAATTAAATTTTTCTTCAATCACTGCCATTTAATTTTACTGCCTACGTATGCATATGGAAATAAAATAAAAAGAAAAAATTGTAATAAAATTAATTTAATATGAAATATACTAACTACTTATATACATATAGTAGATACATAAGTATGTAGATATAAAGAAGTTAAATATTTCACATAAAATTTGCACGAAATTTATTATCCTGATAACTAGTAAAGGATGTCTCTTAATAGTTTTAACCATTAATAAATTGTTTTCCTATATTTATGTATCCATTTATTTTATATG
The DNA here is from genome assembly GCA_963576795.1 of Metopia argyrocephala. Lineage (NCBI taxonomy): Eukaryota > Metazoa > Arthropoda > Insecta > Diptera > Sarcophagidae > Metopia > Metopia argyrocephala. The sequence goes on from OY756209.1 coordinate 174,468, forward strand.
AGATTTGTTTAAACAACAGGATAGCAATTTAATAATTTAATTTGTTCATTATTATTCCAATGAGTCCAAATGTTGGACACAATATGACGAGTATGTAAGTATAAATACATACGTATAAAGAAATTATTCCTCTTAAAGATTCTTCGATTTGTACTCTTATTTTAGTTTTTTTTTCTTTTTTTGTATTTATATATGCGGAGATCTGGCTAATGTCCAAAAGGATTCAATGATTCAAACTCTTCATATCTTGTATAATTTGGTGAAAAAAAAATTAAGGACGAATTGTAGAGAAGAATGTTCACTACCGATATTATAATTATCAAAAACTCACCTTCTTAGTTTTAAAATGAAACTTGTCCATGCAATCACATCATCATCGGTGTTTATCTATAAAAAGAAAGAAAACAAGAAATTAAACTGACAAGCAAAGAGCTTCAATTTAACACCCATGCCCATCTAATACGCAACCAGTATTGTATTTTAAAGGTTTAATTTTTCTTTTTATAACGATAATCAAATAGCACGAGCTAAACAAATAATTATTGTTTGTTTTTCGAGTTTTTTTTTCCATTTCTTTCCTTTTTTAACTTCTCAATTCAAAATTGTATAAAAAATGTATTTCAATCTAAAAGCTTTAAAAACCTTAAAGATTATGACTGACAACAGCATTATTAGGTGGTCCAACGTACATACATACGTATAGGCAGTTTGGCACTTTTAAGCCCCTACATTAATTTTAGTCAATAGTAATCATTGAAGAGCAAAAAGTGGAAGCGTTAAAAATGACAAATTATATTAAATGTGGTCTACCATTTACTACGTAATACTGTTGAATGTGAATCCAAATATGTATTGAATCTTAAAAATATTTTGTTGCTGTTGTTGGGTTTATTTTGTTTTTTTTTATCTTTTTTTAAAAGAGCATACGTTCTTTTTTTGTGTTAAACGACAATTGTTACAATTGATGGCCATTAATATTTAATCACCGAATATTTTTCAAGTAGGTGTTACTTAGAATGCTGGTTTGATTGGTTGTCTATTGGTTTTATGGCCCAGTCTATACAACACCTTACCGCGCTTCACTTTGATTATTTGCTATTCAAACGCGTTTATATTATCAGTATAGGGATCTGTTTTTTTTTTTTTTTTTTTTTGTTTTTCTGTTTTTTTTTTATAAAAGCAGTTTTATTCGTCTTAAACATTCAATTGAAGCTCGAGAGCATAACAATTGAAAATAACTAATGCGTACCTTCGATCATTTGCGGTAAACTTTATTATTTGTGAGAGCCGTCATTCAATAAATGATTGATTAATCAAAGTTGATGTTTCAGTTTCATTTCTTTTGCGTTCAGATAAAAAATGTACTTTTGGTTTTTAATTATTTGTCCTCAAAAATTTATGTAAAAAAATTTATTTGAATATGTTGATTCGCTTACTCTTTCATTTTTAGAAATATTTTGTCTGTTTAAACAGTAGCTAGGCCTGTTTGTCTGTCTTTTTTCCTATTTTTTAATACAAAGAATTCAAATACATAAATAGATAAAAAAAAAAACATTTTTTTTTTAATCATAAAATTTTGACGATTTTCAGGTATTTTGTGATCCGTCAAATTTACAGCGACATATTCGTAATCATCACATTGGTGCCAGAAGTCACGCTTGCCCTGAATGCGGAAAAACGTTCGCTACATCCTCTGGCCTTAAGCAACATACACACATACACTCTTCTGTTAAACCATTCCAGTGTGAGGTATGCTTTAAAGCTTATACCCAATTTTCGAACCTATGCAGACATAGACGCATGCATGCCAATTGTCGGATGCAAATTAAATGTAGTAAGTGTGGACAAAGTTTTAGCACGGTGACGTCAATGTCAAAACATAAAAGATTCTGTGATTCAACAAACGTACCGCCTACTGGTGTCGGATTACCAACTAATCTTGCACACACTTTTCAACATCAAACGCAGCCGCAGCCTTCCACCCAACCAAGGTCAGGAGGAATTAACGGAACGTTATCAGCCAATATGGCAACACCACCGAATCCATTTATCTTTTTGCGTTCACCGTTCTTTCCTGGATTTCCGCCAGCTGCTGCAACTTTTGGACTGCAAGGCATGTTTCCACAACCAGCTCAGTGTTTTTCTCCTATGTTTTTGAAATCATCGGTAGATATAAAACAGCAGCAAGCAAAATGTCCCTCTTCAAATAGTATCGCTAATAATAACAACAACAACATTAGCAACAGAAACAATAATAACAACACTTCCACAGTGAAAACCATTTCGGTGTCTACGAACTTGACGAACATAGCGGCGAACAATGAACCAAATACGGGCAATATTCAAGATGCGTTTGACTTATTTATGCCTAAACTGGAAATGAATTATAAATTTGAAAATAATAACAGTCACTTGGAAAATAATATACAAGCCTTAAAAAGGAATACACAACGCTTTAACTCTGATGAGGAATCAAAGGAAAGTATTAACGTTGAGCTTAAGAATGAAAATGTTGATATAGAGAAGACAAAAGAGAACGATGACGAGTGTTCTCTTAGAATAATAGAAGAAGATAAAGTATGTTCTGCAAGTTTCTTTTAATAAAATTTATCTAATTATCTTAAATATTTTTCTTTTTCTATTTTTAATTTTCTTTTAGAAACCAATCGACATATTATCGGTTTCACCACGCCATGAAACTGAATCCAAAGGTAGTTATTATGAATTACCTTTGGATTTAAGTGTATCTAAAAAAAGATGTAGTATTGACTCAAATTTAAGTCAAGAGGTATTAAAATCCTCTCACGAAGACACAAGTAACTCAATAAATATTAGAGAAGCCAGTCCTATGGCACAAGATGAGCTGAGTAACAGCAACAGTTTTGAGCAGCTGAAAAAACAAAAAGTATTTAATTCTTCAGTTAACAGCAGTCGAACACCAACAGCATCTCCAGGCCCAACACCTTCTCCATCACCACCGTGTAATGTGTCTAGCAGTGTCATTACCGACAATAATTCAGCTGTAATTCCCACCTGCCCTAGACCAATGCATCCCATGATGCTCGATGAACTGTACAGAACACATGCGATAGAATCAACGTTTCCGCGTCCATTCCCTTTTTTAAGATTAATAGGGGATCGAACTCCAAGAGATGGGAACGCTTTACGAGGTAGAGAGGAAACTTTTCTACCCGAACCTATGTTTCGAGAAGCCTTAAGGGGACTGTCCGCTGGTGCTATGCAGGTTACGCAATCGGGAAAACTAAAAGATCGTTATACTTGCAAGTTTTGTGGGAAAGTTTTTCCGAGATCGGCAAATTTAACAAGGCATTTACGAACTCACACTGGTGAGCAACCTTATACCTGTAAATATTGTGATCGTGCTTTTAGCATTTCATCCAACTTACAAAGACATGTCCGCAATATCCACAATAAGGAACGTCCATTCCGATGCCACTTATGCGACCGTTGCTTTGGTCAGCAAACTAATTTAGACAGGCACTTAAAGAAACATGAATCAGACACAACAGGCATGGGTTTGGCTATCAGTGATTCCCCAAGTTCAAATGAAGCTGACCGTGAAGACTCCTACTTTGATGAAATTCGCAATTTTATGGATCGAGTCACATATAACGAAGATTTGTACACACCATCCAGCATTGGAAACGCTGAAAACGATACAGATTACAATGTTAGTGACAATGAAAATGAACTTTCTGTCTCCAGATCATCATCCACTGATCTAATTGTCGATCGATCAAAAACTTCTGATACTCAAAATGCAATTGAGGAAGATCAATAAACTTTGTTTAATATGTACAGAAGACCTGTGTCTCGGCAAGCATTTCTAATATCAAATCGGTGATAAAAATTCTCTTGAAATTTAATAAAGCTCATCTACGAGTCTTACACTCTAAAATTTTGTTCAAAAACATGTAAACACACACCCATACGCAACTTAAGAAGTTTAATATTTAAAATATTTCAGACAAATCATTATTAAGAAACAATTGTTATATAACTTACTCGTATAATTATTTTCAATTAATAATTCAGAAATTATTTACATTTGATTTAATTGTATTTCATTACCAACTTAATATTTACACAAATTGTTTAGTTTTAATGAAATTAATAACTACACGAATTTTTCTAATAGATAATTTTTAATTAATTTTAGGTACTCTTAATAATATTAAATCATTATTTTAATTTAAATTAAATTAAATAAAAAAAACAGAAACAACAAGAACAAGGAGAACAATATTATATTTAAAAACTATATTGGCATGTATGTACGTACATCCATATGTACATAATATGTACGAGTATATGCAGAGTTGGGTAAATAAAGTGTTTAAAATGGCCATATCTTATAAAATACAATAATCCCTTGATTTACGTTATTTCGAATTACATCTTCAAAATGCATGTTCCCTAAAATTTTGATTTGAGTCATTATTTCAATTTACCTTCTCACATATTTGGTATGTTTTCTCCAACTTTTAACTGTTCCGTCATTTGATTTTTTTTTATTAAAAATCAAATTTTATTAGTATAAATGAGTATTTCGTCTCAAAATTAATAAAATAAAACATCTCGGGTTATACTATGTGACACAAAATATACTCAGATTTACGTTATATCGCGTTAGGTTGCAATTTTTTGAATGTACTTACACAATCGCACAATTTGAAAGTACAACAAAGTACAGTATTAAAGGAGGTCATAAAAAGATAAAAAAACTAGATACCAACTTTGAATTCACTGAATATTTTCAAATGACGATAAAGCTGTTTGAATAATTAGTTTACAATAAACATTTGCAGTTCAAAAGAATTCTATATGTTGCATTCATAAAAAATATTATAGGTTTATTAAGGTTTATTTAGAAATACAAAAAACTATTTCCTTCGGCGGCTACCTCTTAAGGTATGTATGTATTCAACAAGTCGTATGATTTGCCAATTATTTTGTAGGATAGTAGCAGTGTGATACCTTAATAATACAATATAATATGTAATCGAAATATTCGATAATGAGAGAAAATACGTATGAAAAGTTGACAGTCGTACGGCTCTCATTGTTTTCTGAGAAATTAAAAAAAATAAAGAATTTTCATTAGACTTGAATAATATTTATATTTTTAAATATTTGATATTATAAACAACAATTTTGCAATTTATTTAAGAACAGTAATAAATAAAATATTCATTTCATTAATTTTAAAACTTATCTTTTTTACAACTAATGTTTTATTTTATTTTTCTTCACCAAAAGCGTAAACACAAAAAGCTTTGCAGTACGACTTTTGTACTCATTAAAAAAAAAAAAAATTAGAATTTCATATTATTTTTTTTCGGGTTTTTTGTACGTAAAGTCATATAGTCTAAACTGCCCTTTAAAGGGGATTTAGACGGTAATACAAGTCGTATGAAATGTCAAATTTGTGTGTAGAAGAACGCGGATGGTATCGTCTATAGTTTATATGTAACGAAACCATACGATATAGAGAAAAAATACGAAAGAAAAATTGACAGTCATACGGCTCTCATCGTTTTTTAAAAGTATGCAAATTCCATCACACATCATTAGATCAGGGATGTATTTTTATTTTATTTTTTATTTATATTAAATGTATTCACAATGCATGTCAATTTTGTGTACACGTTTATGTACAAATTACATTTTTTTACTTTACTTTGGTTTGGTCTTGTACAAGTAGTGTAAACGTAAATAAAATCTGCCGTAAGATTTTTACTCTTAATTTTAAATAAGTTGATAATTTCATAAGATTTTCTCTTTGGTTTTTCGTAAGGCTTGTATTACCGTCTAAATCTCCTTTTAGCAGTCTTCTGGCAAAAACTTTGAGAGTAACTGATTGCCATAAAAAAATATTGAACATAAAGTATCAGGTAAAATTCATAGTGCTAACTACTCGTAGAAGTGCGCTAATAATATTAATGTAAATAAAGTAAGAAGTCTAAATCTTATAACAATAAACACAATTTTTTGAATTTATAAAAAATTACAATAAGAATGGCACAGTCGAAAATAGAGATCAGGTTGATTCTTAAGGAGGAGCGAAATAGTCCGAGAACAAATTCTTCAAATTAGCTGAATTCATTGCTGAAAGGTCACCAATATCTGTACATTCACAAACCATACGAAAAATATTCAATCAAAATGAAAAGTTTTTGCAACAGAAAACTACGCATAAATTCCAGAGCGTTGCAAGCTATAATAAATGTAAATTTTAGACCAATCAAATTTTACAAAAAATTTTATAAAAATATGGGACATATTTTACGGTAGATTGGTGGCCGACTTTTTTTCTTTTTTGTATGTTTCTTTTAAGTTTGTTTTGTTCTTTAAAAATGAATTGAAAACAAAGACAACTATCTCATTCGTTTTTTATAAGACTAATTGGCTTTCGAGAATTAGATCAAGTTAATGGGGTGTTTTGTCTATGACATGACAAGTTTTCCATAATATAGACAATTTGTATAAAGTATATGGCACCACTTGTCAGTAAAAAAAAAACACAAACTATATACTATATACATATATAAAAATATATATATAAAAATATAAGAAAAAAATTATGTTTGTCAACCGTACGCAAAAGAAAGGCGTGTAAAAACAGGATTAGGTATACGGAGCGAATAAAATAAGCACTTTTCTGTATTTTCCTAAGTAGGAATTGTTTTTTTACTAACTTGTTTTTATATAATTTTAAATTTTTTATATCCGGCAATTGTAACACTTCAATTACCCAACGCTGTAAATAATGAATTTATTATTATTATTATTTATGTATATTCTGTTAAAAGCAGTGTTTCCTAATTTCAATACAAATAGTTAAAAACTTATATATGTAGGTAATGAATATTTGAAGTAAAATAAAAATAATTCAATTTGAAATATTCCTAGTCTTTATTTATGGTACCACGAAAAAATTATAAAATTTATATATATTTACATATTTACATATACTTGTATGTACGTATATAATTATGAACTTTATGCAGAGGTTCTAAAATATGACTTAAAGATCAGCCTCCTATATAACTAATACGGTATCAAACAAAAGTCAATCCAACATGTTTAAAAATTTGTGAAAAAAAAACCACTCACAATACGTTGTTGTTTCTTATGTCTTATAATGCCCTATTGCTTGGAGGAAATACCCGAATATTATCGTCTAATTATTTTCTTACTTTTGATTCCCAGAAACGGTTGGCTGTTCCTTCAAAGGTGATTTAGTTTGTAGAATTTAATATGGGAGAAATGGAAATTGATTAACCTCTGTATTACCTTCACACATACACAGACATAATTACAGATTTACCCAGATGGAATACCCGGATGTAACACTAAGAGTGTTCAAAAAAAATATTCGACATTGATACTTATGTATTTAATTCAATCTTATGAAAATATAATTATGAGTGTAAATTGTGTACATGATGCCAAGTTACCAAATTTCTTATTTGCATTGTAACTATTTTGTTTAGATTATAATTATAAATCTACTAAATATTGCGCATTTTCAAACGAATAGCTTAATTTAAGGAAAACAAAAATGATGTGATAAGCTTGGGTTTTTACTTTTTTTTGCTATTTTTATGTAAGCGGTCACAAAGATGAGCTGTTGAGGATTAGAAACTTCAATCGAAAAAGTCGTGGTATACTGGTTAGAGCACACGTACAGAAACTCAAACGACCAAGGTTCAATCCGAGCGAAGAACAAAAATTATAAAATAAAAATTTGCTGTTTTTCTAAATTATAATTTGAAAAATAAGAGGGTTCCCCCCTCCAAGAAGTCTATCTTGAAGAAACTGCTCCCTGACATTTCCAGTCTATTCCACCAGAAACGAATGATCAGGAGTACAGCGCTTCCTTCTGGGAAAACAACAGCTAACCTACGAAGGCGCTCTCCACTGAGGCAATTGCTGTTGATCATTCAAGGGTGAAGGTATAACACACGCATAATACATATATAACAAAAATCTATCTATCTTCAAATTCTCATACAATGCACTGCATGAGTAGGAGTTTACCCCTGAGTATTGGTCTTAAAAAAAATTAGGGTTTCGGATGTGCCCCAGCCAAAGAAGTCACGACGGAAATTTGAATAATGTTCTAGTCTACACTAATATAATGGAATTAGTAGGTCTTTCAACTTTCACACATTAACTGTTATTTAAATTTAAAGATAGAAAGTGCATAAAGGAACACCCTACACATACTCGTATTTACGTGTTTACTTCGTTTTAAAGTAATATTTTTTTTTTTAATTTAAAAGTTCATTCATTTAAATCGCGAAACAGGGGAAAGCAATAATTATTGCTTAATATACGTCCTATAATTGTATACACAGTAGAATTATAACTCGTTTTCAGCAGGTCGGTCTAAATATTTATTTTCGAGTAATTGGGAGGGAATATTACACCAAAACACCCAATGCAATTATTTCAACTGTATTTTTTTTTTTTTTTTTGCAATTTGCTTATGCCTTAACGTTGCTATAAATCGAGTTTGTGTAGTTGCGTAGTTTTCGCTTTTCTGGTAAAACAACAAAAAAAAGGAAAACAAAAATAACAATAAAAGATTATAGATAACACACAGCTGGCCACATTTTAACAGTCTTAGATGAAACAATTGCTTGCAAGTCAATGTGTTTGAGCATTATTTAATTGTTAGTGTTTTAATACATCTTGTGATAATAATGATGACTCATATTAAGGAAATTGAGTTTTTTTTAATAAAGTATTGGCAATTTTATTCTTATAAAAAAATTAATATTTTTGTTGTTTTTATGTTATTATTTATATTTTATAATTATGTTATTTTATAATTTTTAAAATAAAAATGTTAGTCTTGAATGCATAATGTACTTATATAAAACATACATACATATGTATTAGTGTGTCCCAAAAAAAAATTTTTTTTGTTCCCCCACCTTTTTTTGAAAGCTTATAGGGTAAAGTATTTTTGTGATTTTTTTCAGATTTTTCGGAAGAGGTTTAGAGGTCGCTAAAATCGAATTTAACCAAAAAATCGGGGTTGCTCGACTTTTTTTGAATTTTGCGCATTACTCGGCCCATTAGCACGATTTTCTTTGTTACTAAGTCAATTTTTTTAAAGAAAACTGTTCAAACTTTACTTCTCTGTGCAGATATTATAAGTTTCGGTAATATTTTTACTCATTTGAGTACCCTTTAAGTAATTTTTTTGTAAATTTAGCATAAATTTTAAAACTAATGCTTTGTAACTTTTAAAATTTCTATTGAAGTTAAAAAACTAATGATTCAGTTTAAAATGTGGATAAATTCTGAGTCATTTAAAAAAATAAATATTGAATTTGCTCTTACCGTTCCAAAGTTATGCCCAAAAAATTTAGGCAGATTAATTCTCATACCCAAAAAAAAAATTAAAAAATTATTTTGTTTATTAACTTTCAATTGCACTGGTTTACAGCCAAAAAATACTAAGAACACCACATACCTAGATAAGTTAATTGGGACCTCCTGAGCACGAAAAACGCTGTCATGATTTTTTCCTAAGTACCGTTTTTTAGATAACGGTACTTTTGTGTTTTTCGGTGTATGGCCCCACTCAAACCCTTGTGGAGTCCAACCAAAAAGTCCGATCGAGATAAATGCCATATCGATGGAAAGGTAATTGAATGCTTTTTCCGTCGATATGCTGGAAAATTCTATCTGAGAAGAAATCGCTGAGATATGGCACCTCAAAATTCAAAATTTTCCTATTATTTACGTTTTTTTCAATATTTTTCATTTTCATTTCAATTTTTTCCTACGTTATATTGAATATCTGGAATGTTTTATTTTTTCACCAAATAGTCTATTTAGTTACCAATATTTAAAGTGTATTTTCAAAAAAATCTGATGAAGAATAGAGTTTTTATTAAGGATTTTGTGGAACGACAATATTTTCATTTTCATTACTCACACAGTATATTCTAAGTAAAAAATTTAAATTAAAATCACGAATATACTGTGTGAGCAATGAAAATGAAAATATTGTCGTTCCACAAAATCCTTAATAAAAACTTTATTTTTCATCCGTTATTTTTCAAAATACGCTTAAAATATTGGTTATTAAATAGACTATTTGGTAAAAAAATAAAACATTCCAGATATTCAATATAACGTAGGAAAAAACTGAAATGAAAATGAAAAATTTTGAAAAAAAAACGTAAAAAATAGGAAAATTTTGAATTTTGAGGTGCCATATCTCACGATTTCTTCTTAGATAGAATTTTCCGGCATATCGACGGAAAAGGCATTCAATTGCCTTTCCATCGATATGGCATTTATCTCGATCGGACTTTTTGGTTGGACTCCACAAGGATTTGAGTGGGGCCATACTCCGAAAAACACAAAAGTACCGTTATCTAAAAAACGGTACTTAGGAAAAAATCATGACAGCGTTTTTCGTGCTCAGGAGGTCCCAATTAACTTATCTAGGTATGTGGCGTTCTTAGTATTTTTTGGCTGTAAACCAGTGCAATTGAAAGCTAATAAAAAAAATAATTTTTTAATTTTTTTTTTTGGGTATGAGAATTAATCTGCCTAGATTTTTTGGGCATAACTTTGGAACGGTAAGAGCAAATTCAATATTTATTTTTTTAAATGACTCAGAATTTATCCACATTTTAAACTGAATCATTAGTTTTTTTAACTTCAATAGAAATTTTAAAAGTTACAAAGCATTAGTTTTAAAATTTATGCTAAATTTACAAAAAAATTACTTAAAGGGTACTCAAATGAGCAAAAATATTACCGAAACTTATAATATCTGCACAGAGAAGTAAAGTTTGAACAGTTTTCTTTAAAAAAATTGACTTAGTAACAAAGAAAATCGTGCTAATGGGCCGAGTAATGCGCAAAATTCAAAAAAAGTCGAGCAACCCCGATTTTTTGGTTAAATTCGATTTTAGCGACCTCTAAACCTCTTCCGAAAAATCTGAAAAAAATCACAAAAATACTTTACCCTATAAGCTTTCAAAAAATGCTGGGGGACCTATAAAATTCGAAAAAAAATTTTTTTTTGGGACACACTAATATGTATGTATGAATACAAAGACTTTAAAATTAATTTGATTGTAAATAAAATAATAACAAATAGTCCATCTACAAATATTTTATTGCACGTCTTTTATTTTAATTTTTTATTAAAAACATTTTTCATAACAGGCAATATTGCAAAACATAATAATTTTAACAAAAACATACTAAATGTAGAATAACGAGCCATAAAAGACTTAAAAATATAGTAACTCATGACCATATTACAATTCATTTTATTAAAGAAATTTCTTCTAATAAATTTAATGTAGAAGGATCTGCTATGTTAGCACAGCTTAATAAAAATCATCACAATGCTAAACAAAATAGCCCAGAAGAGCACAACAACAAGAACCACATATTTCTGTATAAGTTATAGAGTATTAATCCAGCTAAAACAATTTGTATATGATCAACTGAAGAATAATTTGCTTATTTCGGTAAGGGAGGCGTTCAAAAATTAAATTTCTTATCCGGTGTGTATCTGGTACTCCCAATAAGAAACGTATAGGGTAAAAATATAGTCTTGAAAATAAAATTTATATTAAAAAAACGCTTTCCTAATATTAATTTATACAGTTAGATTTCCTAGATTTCCTACAACAATTTATTCCTTAAAATTTTGAGTTGCGTAGGTATTTCTTTTACATCGTCATATATTGTGATTTTAAAAACTTTTTACTGATTTGTCATTCGATCTAAAATAAAACTGAATAAAATTTCAAATTGACCTAAATTCAAAATGTGACAATATTGTGATATTTTGTTTTTATTAATTCGCATCAGTTGTCACAAAAAAATAAATTTTAACAAATAAAAAACATATTCTTCGCCATTTTTTATGTTAAAAAGTTTTACTTTCATAGTTTTAGATACTAAATAAGAATTATACCCATTAGTGTATGAAATCACAAACAAAAGAATTAAAAGTTTATAAGCAATACATTACATATTACACTAGTCTACAGAAGTGGAAAAAATTTAACGAATTTGATGTGCTGAGCAAAACGACGTTTTTGATTTTTTTCAAAAGGTCAAGATTTTTTTATTAGGCGTGGCAAATTTTCCCCCTACATAAAGCGACTACTCTCTTATATAATGACATAACTAGAGAATGGAACAATTATCGGATTTGAAAAAATAAACGACGGCCTTCAGAAAAAGTCTTGACCTAATGATAACTTAGAATGCAATTTTCCTCAGGTCAATAAATGCTTTACGATTTTTCCATTTTTATTCTTCTGACACGAAAACCCTTTATTTTATCGATCAGGGTTAATATTAATATTAAATATTTTTTTATAAATCATTTTAAATAACCTTTGTGTACTTCAAATATTAAACAAACAAAAAAAAAACAAAAAGATTAAATAATTATGTTTCAAATATGTAATGCAATAGTTTAATATGTCATTAATTATATACCATATGTTAATAATGAAATTATTGCATTGTTAGTAAGAAAAACTTTCAATAGGGCAAATATTTCAGCAGGTAAGGGAAACATTTTAATATGCAATGGTGGTAAAACTCAAAATATTTTATCAGAAAAGAAAACCCCATAAGCAAACTTTATTGTACAATCCAATTTTAAAGCCAGCATATGAAATTTTTTATAATACAGTTACATCTGCATGAATACATACATATGTACATACCAATTTTATTATACATACATACATACATACATACATACATACATATATAGAGGTATACGAATATAACAAAAACGTTCATCCTTCGATAGTGCAAAACTGAAATAACTAAAACGAAATATTCGTAGTTATGAATGTTAAAATAAAAAAAAATAAAACAGAGAATATTTTTACATTCCAAATTTTACATTCAAAAAAAACAAAAACAAAAAAAAAACAATAACAATAATTGAATGAATGTTAGCTGTGGTCAGGGCCACACAAATTTTAAACGGACCAACAAAAAAAGAAAAAAAAAATATACAATCGAAAGTGACCGCAATCTTTTAGAGAATCGCTTAAAAATATAACTACGAGTATCAAACAATGATACACACAATTTACAGGTTGATTCAATAGAAGACTTTTCAAAATTGCTACCACAACTGCTACCACTTTTATTATTATTTCATACCATGCCCGTAACCAGAAGTCAAGTACACAAACGGTAGTACCGATAATTATTATGTGCACCCAAAAATTTTTTGTATTGATTGTCTATAAATAAAGAAATTATTTAAGAAATCTGTCTTTGCAACAACAGAAATGAATGTACTCGTATGTCTGTTTGTACAAAACTGTATTAACAGTATACGAATATAATTCGCAACAAACATCCATTCATTCATTCATGCAATCCATTGACCATCACAATACATCGCTACAGGCGTTAACGAACTGAAATCGTATTCATATACAGAAACAAATTACAGAAAAAAATAAAATAAATAAATAAGTAAATACAGACACTGTACCGGAAGGGTAATTAACTTACTTTTAAAAATAGCAAAAGTTTAAATTGAAAATATATAAAATAAAGCACACACACCTTTCCCTTGAGTAAAACGAATGATTAAGACCAAAAGAGAAAGAAAAAGAAAGAAAACAAAACAAAAAAAAAAAAAAAAAACAAAATCAAATATTTAAAATTGATTTTTTTTTCTTCTTGAACTCTTAATGATCATGCGTGCCATGCACAACTCCACATACTCGTACAATAAACCCTACAAAAATTCATTCTTTTCACCATCAATCTAATAATCTTCTAATGCTACTGCCAATGAGGCATTGGCTGATTCTTGAACTAGAAATGTGTTTATTAAGATGAAATTTTCTTAAGAAAAAAAAAAAAAAGTTGCTTCAATTATATATTTTGATGCAAATAAATTAACCTGTTTTTTATATACTCGTATGTACATACATATATGTATAGCGAAAGATGACTTAATGGCAAATAGACAAGTTCACGAAGGTACGTAAAAGTCTCCTTTCACTTTGACTGATTTAATATCATGCTTTAATGAACTAATTTAGTAATTTGTGTTCATACTCGTACATATGAGAATGTGTATAAACTTCTGTTCATTTCATAGTAAAAAGCAAATGAAACATTTAAAATAAGATAAAATTCTCGATATATCGTTTGTACATACATACATACATTTGCAAATAACAAATCCGTCAATAAAATTATTACTTTAAATTAATAATAATGGTAGACTGTTAAATTCTTATTACAGCAGCATAATACAGTATATTTCGTTTATAAGCCACACCGCTTATAGTAGAATTAGCAATATATTCCAAAAATAGGTTCAATTTCTGCCATCTATTAGAGAAATTCATACAAAATATTCGTTATTCAATCCATTACCAATATAGTCCATTTCTGCTTATATGCCATCTACATGTGAGACAAAAAAATTAAATTAGTGCGAAGTTTTTTACATATAGTCCAATTGACAAATTTTAGTGCATAACAATGCAACTCAGCTTAATTCTGACAATACAATAAGCAGGTGATTTCCCCCTAAATGTTGTTTATTTAAATGGGTAAATATGTTTCGGATCGTTACCTTGTTGAAACATCAATCAAAGTGGCATTTCACATCCAGCACCAAGTATCATGATGTTTTAAATATTTGTATAGTATACAGCATTAATTGTAAATAGCTTTTATTCTTTTATACATACTTTTCGATTTCAGTAAATAAGATTCTCTGTATTTTCAAATGAATATGTAAGTGTAAGAGCAAATAACTCAAATAAATAACTAAATATTGGCATTTTGTTATGCTTTTATTTATAGTAAAAAAAATTATATACGAATTCACCTACAAGCAAATACTGGCTTATATAAAAATTGTGCTTATAGTCAAAATTGCGCTATAGTCCAAGAATTATGTGCAAATATAACCGTGGACTATAAGCGAATTATACTGTAATAATGATTGGTATACCACTAGGTTCTGATGCATTAGGTAATCCTGTCTGTACGGCGTATCGTGACAGAGATTTTTTATTTCCATGTAACTGAAAAATTACTAATGTAACGCCAATCCCAGAAAAGGATAATCCAGGAAATAACCGTTAATATGCTGTTTGTTCAACAATCAGTCATCATTTTGTGAGATATTCAGAGCCATTTTTTGAGATTGAGATTTAGCTCAAGTTTAGGATTTAGTCAATTAATCTAAGTATTAATTTACTCCGGTCTAAATTGTGTTTTATGCTTTTGAGTATGACTGTAAGCCTATTTGTACTACCATACTGAATAAGAAAAATGTCATTTTCTTTTTGCAAATGTCAAATATGCATATGTTCACAGCATTCCACCTGTATATGCCATACATGTACATTTCCATAACACTTTGTTTTTGTTAGTAATGAAAAGATAAATCCGCCAAATATTTTTAAGCAAAATAAGAAATTAAAAATTGAACAAAAAATATTTAATATAAAAAGCTAAGCAGATAAACATGCATCGAATTTTACTTCTAGTGAATTAAACTATTTATTAAAGTTAGTAGATGATTGAAAAAGCTTTATAGAGTGCAAAAAATTTATTATTATTTGTTTTATTTAGGTTTTCATATATTTCGTGATCAGTTAAATCTTCACGAGCACTTGAATAATCCATTTTTATTTAATTTTTAATTTTTGTGTTTTCTTTTTTCAATTAAACAAATGAATAAATAATATTTTCAACAGTTGTTTATATTACGCACATTTAATCTCCTCTAAGATTAAACTACCAGCATCGGTCGATTAAACTAGCAAATAATAGTAAGATTATGTCAACTCAAAAAGTGAAATCAAAGATTAAAGTTAATTTAATCGCTAAACACTTGCTAAATGACCGTTAGTACGAATATCCCAGTGGCCGCTCCACTAGTGACCATTTAACATTGCTCTCAGATAAATGGTAGACCCATTCGATTCCATTCACAGATTTGGCAAAAGCTAAGTTGTCTCTCTAGACATACCGCAAGACGTTTGTTAAAGACTGGCTGGAGGCTCTCATTTTGACACTTTCGGCTTTTAGTGTCTGTAAGTTCATATCACGTTTTGTCAGAGAACGCTCCATACAAGTAATTATAGAAGGTGCCTCTTTCAGAGAGTTTAGACTAAAAACAAAAGTACCACAGGTCTCTGTACTGTCTCCTACTTTATTTCTGATGACTCTTAACGATCATCTTTTCTTCTTTGACTTTAGATTCTACCTACTCTTTCGCAACTGACAGCAACATTTGTCATTCATATTATTTGATCAAAGATCAAGAGAGAATATGAACACGCCCAGCGGGAAATGGTAATCAATGAGAATCGAGGAGGTAATACAAGGAATGTATAATCTATTGATTACGGAAAGCATCACGCTTAACACAGATTATGTCCTACGAAAGTAATAAATTCTTTTACTGTCCCCCCGTAATAAGTATTAGAATTCATTATTGGTAATGTATAAAGTAATTATTTATTAATATTTTGAAGGAATAAATTCTAAAATACATTATTTTTAATGCATTATATTATTGATGTATTTATAATATATCAAATTATGCATTAAATTATTAATAATAAATTAATTTCCCCCATTGTAAATAAAATAATAGTAGCTATTCGGGAATATTCGTTTTACTATTTACCATGTTCATGTTAAAAACATTTTCGAAACATTTAAGTTTTAAAATAATCCCGAATAGCTACTAATATACATATTAATTAATGTTAAACATTAATTTGATGTCTGCACTTCTGCGCATTTAAACACAAACTGCATTTTTTAATAAAATACATTTCTTTTTGCGTAAAAAATAACGGATTATTTAACTATGAAAAAAAACAACAAAAAACAAAAAAATTCACAAATAAATACGTACAAACAATAACTTCTTTCTTCATAGATGTGGGAATACACATGGTAAACAATATTTACTTGTGTGCCACGTGAAATTACCTTCTCGATTCCAAAAGTAATATATTCTAAAGTAATATATTATATAATTGATTATAAAATAAGGTAATCAGTCTTTTCCCGCTGGGCGATTACTAATGACCCGTGAGAAATCTCTGAGTGCGCATGGGGTCGAATTGCTTCAAGACTCAAAGTTGTTTTCTTACGTATAGTCAGTCGTAAGGATGGATTCTCGTCAATTGCAACAGTGGGTAATGTAAATATTGAGGAGGCTAACACTCTTGATGTTCTAAGCGTGATAACTTACTATAAGGTCGGCTCGAATGTTCGCATATTTCAGATATATTTTTCACATATTGTTTTGATGTCTTTAAACTTCTGTAACAGTCTATAAGAAGTCTCTTTGGCATCGATTTAAAGTTTGGTTTTCCTTTGACTTTTAATAAGAATATAAATATTTAATTCTATACCTCTAGCCGTAGCCTTACACATGCTAAGAATTTGATGTGTTTATACGAGAACGGATTTTCACTTGATAGGACCAACAAGACTACAAAAGCTGATGGAGTAGCCGAAAAAAATGCTGTTACCGATCCGATCGACCAATTCTTAACCCGTAAACAAATCCTGAATATCATCCCAATCTTTATTTATAATAAAGTTACGTTTGACACTCCGATAAAGGAAAAACTTGTATTCAAAACCATGCCTGCTTACAGGGTACCACCAATATTTGTGCGCCTTTATAGAATGAGACTGAGTAACCTTATGTAATCCTGTGTTAGAATAGAAAGTGACCTCTCTCAACTATTTACCACTACGCGTCGGACCAGGAGTAGCGAAATAATAAAATTATAACCTATTTTACAAAGGAAGATCTTGTCATGATGTTAATTTCACTGCTTCTCAACCAGCTCGTCAATATGTTCAAATAAAGTACAAATTCCTTTGTGAGATATTGTATCTACCAAATGAGAATCATTTTAAGAGATCATAAACTGTGTCTTCAATTTTGGTTGCAAGAAAGATACTTAATGTTTTTAAATAAAAGTAGCAAATAGAAATAATAACTGATACCAATTAATACCCCATATACCACATGTTAATAATCAAGTCTAATGATTAAGTTGCCATTCATCTATCGCGTTATTTTAAGCGTACATATTTTTATGTTTCAGACGAGCTTATAAAGTGGCAATAGTGTATTTATTTGATGTCTCAATTTCCTTTTAAACCAGTTTCAATATAGAATCCACATTCATAGTGCACATGAACAAATCATATGAAATAAAGCATCCAAGACAGTGTGAGAGCGAAAGAATGAGAGGAGTAATAATAAGTGTAGCTACCAGTGTGACCAGATTTTTTTTTTTTTTTACTAAAACCAGTACTCAGTGGATAAATGGAAATTTTGGAAATGATAGAATTTTTTGTTAAGAGCCGAAGACTCGGGTTCGAATCTCCGGAGAGGTGTGATCAATTTAATTTTTGGTTTTTATCAGAAAACGCTTTAACTAGATCAAATTTAACTGCAATGTTATTTTTTGGTAATTAAGAATTTTTTTTTTTTTCAATTTTTTTTCAGCAATTGCTATAGATAATTGCTTCGCTATATGTTGGTTGATGTTAGCTCTTCTACTCCTGTTCATTCATTTTTCTTCTGGATGGACTTCTTGGAGGTTGAAGTTATTTAAAATAAAGCTAGAAAACGCTAAAAAAAGTAGCTTAGCTTGACTTTTTTAAAGCTTTTCAATAAAAATTCTTGTTCAGTTGAATAATACTTACAACTTAAATAGAACGACATGGTTCGTTTTTTTATTATTATTACAAACAATTTTTTATGTAGTCAGTTTTAATCAGAACCAAAATTAAACTGTTTATTAAAAAAGAAATCAGATCTTCATAAATAAGAAATTCTTTAGATAAACTAATAAAACTCACATCTGCAATTACTAGAGAGAAGTGTGAGTTAAATAATTAATAATTTTCATATGTATTGAATTAAAATTGATTTATGAATGAAATATGAATATGTCAATTTTTAATACAATTACAAAAGAAGTTATAAATTCAAATACATTCTGGAAACAGAATTAAAAACTGAGAAAAAAATTTTCAAGCTACATACTTATATGACGAAAAATTAAACTAAATTTAAAACTAAAAAAGCTAAGACGGTCACACTGAAATGTACTCTGGCAGTATGATTATGTTTGTTAGACTGGACGTTGTTAGTATCTGTAAGTTTATAATGATGATTACTAGCGATTATGATCATTATGTAAAGGTATTGACTACTGAGTGGAAGAAAAATGTAAACCCAATTAAGTTAAATTAAATTAAATTGAGCAATTATACGAGTTAATAATTTAGTCACTTGCATTAACAAATATGAAAAAAATCTATTACAGAGTATGGATTTTTCTACACTTAAAATAAACTAATGATGGATAAGTAGAATAACATTAAGTGAACATATGGAGTTATGGCATTGAATACAAATAGCTCAAATTATAAATCATGAGGGATAACGAGGTAATAGCCGTGATCTAGTGGTTAGTGTGTTGGCGTACTAAGACAAGAGCTCCGGTTCAAACCCCAGGTCTGTCATCTTGAAAAAAAAAGAAATATGAAAAAACTTATATATCTTCAGCGATTACCTCTTAGCAGTCTTCTAGCAAAAGCTCTGAGAGTAATCTGAAACAGGATTGTAATATCCAGAGAGAATTCCCGTATTTCATATACATACTCGTATATGTAAATTGTATTTTAAATTATTTCAACTTTTATAACTACATATTATATATTTTTATTAAACAGGGAAAGATAAAATGGCTTTACGAAATTCTAAAATTTCTCTACAGAGAAATTGACTAAATTTTAAAAATTAATTTGTGCCATTTCCAAATATACTTTATAAGTTCTGTATTTTTTGTTTTTTTGTTTCTTTGCCACAGTTTTATTTATTTTTGTTTAATTATGAGGTAATAAAACATATTCACAAAGCGGTAATAAAACTTTAAATTTTTAAAAATATTTTTTTTTAATCTGCACCAATCATTGAATTCGCTGTCTGATTTGGTGTGTGGGTATAGACACCAAAATAATAATATTTAATATTAGAATATAATACATATTTATGTAGATATGTATTGTATATGAAATTAGGGATTGAGGAATTAATTATATCTTTTGTATATATATATATATATATATATACTATGTACATATTCTTATATTCATTTACTTACATGGGGGGATAATCAGTAGGGAAATAATAAATCGTACTGATTTAACTTAAACGTGTATTACATAACGTTTATGCTTAACAATTAAGAGGTAAGTAATTTCAAATAACTCATAAGAAAAAACCAAAGGGAAATGCTATTAAAGACACGAACAGAAGTTTCGCCAAGCACTCCGCAATTAAGGACGACATAGCAGCCATGGTTCGACACCCAGTTCCGACATCTTAAAAAAAAATAAATACGAAAAAAATATTTCTGTCGGCGACTACCTCTCAGTAGTCTTCTGGCAAAAGCTCTGAGAGTAATTAATTGCCATGAACAAGCTTCTCAAGTCTGTCGTTCGGAGTCGACATTAAACTGTAGGTCCCGGTACTCATGGATAAAAAATTTACACACACAACATGAGTGCTGCGAGAAGCTAGGTCGTAATCCCGACTCAGGGTTGTAAAGGCCAGTTATGTATGTATGTATGTATGTATAGCAGCCAGAGCTGCAAAATAATTAAATTATATTTTCATAAACATTATATTTAAGGTCTTATGAAATAAATTATCTGTATGTAATTTAAAATAATATTTTTAATAAGATATAATAGTATACAAGCTTACTTGGACACTGTCATAATATGATCTTCTTAAAAAATTTTTTTTTTGATAAACTCGTTAATAAAATAAAAAATTGACAGAACTGTGCCTTCATCTGTACTGCATAAGTACCTAAGGTTAGGAAAAATTAAAAGAAAGGCATGTAATATTTTGGAAATTTTTTAAAACTGATTTGCGATCTCCTCGAAAGTTCTCAGAAATGTGTTCAATTCACAATGAACTCGGATGAGACAACGTAACCGGAGTCGCAAACATTTTCAGCTCCTCTACGGATGTCATTTTTTTAATTTGGTTGAAAAATTTTTGCAAAGAAAAAAACAATTAAAATTCATTCATTATAAATTCATAATACTCATCTAATTAAGACGACACAGAAATTATATAATAAATATGGGATTCGAAAAATATATTTGTTTTATAAAAAAGTCTTATGTAAACGTCGTCAATAGAATTATTTTTCTATTGGCTGTGAATGCATTCTAGAGTAAATGTTTATTAAAACTTCAAAAGAGATGTGAAGAGGTCATTATTTTCCTTTAGTTAAGAGTTCATTCTATCTGATTAAAAACAGATAAAATTTCTAAAATACCAATATGCACAAAATACTTCTACTGAACTAAAAAGTAATAATATTTATCAAAATGGGGGCAAACTTTTAGAGAAACATCCACATAAACAACATTAAAAGCAATGTGCAACATCAACACCATCAACATCAAAAACAATTTTAAAGCATCATCTTGAAAAATTTCAAAAATAATGTATGCAATAATGTTTATTCGTGTCAGACGATCAAGCAGCCAGCAACAACAATATTAACTACAAAAAAATATATATATATAATAATATCAACAGCAACAACAACAACACACCACTACAGATCACTCTAATCAGTTATAGATAACTACCTACAGAAAAACTGCAGTAGGCACTCGCTTAGAGTTACAGCACAGCACAGCTGCAACTTTTACCAATCCGTTATTTTATACTCGTAGATTATGGAGACACTGTTGGGGTGAAAAAGGTAAACTCCAAGAAACGGCGGTTCCTGAAGCGAAGGACATCTTGATGCACACACAGTACTGAGTCTCTGTTTCTGCATGTTGCAGCAGAATAACACGGCGTGGTGTTTTCGGTGGTATACATTACTCTTGTCGATGATTGTGCACTAATTGCACAATTTGTGCAACAGTTTGTGGTTTCTATGGTATTAAGTGTGTAGTAAAAAGGTTCAATACACCTCCATCATCTATTCCCTCTGTTCGTTAATCTTTTATTTTTTTATTTTTATATGTGTATGTATATTCAATATAATGTTTTGGATTCAATGCTTGCCTATAACTATGTCTGTATGTGTGTGTTTGTATAACTGCCTGTCTGACTGTATGCATTTGCTTATCCCGCGGTAGCAAAAACAATATATATACATTTATACATACTTTTATATAAACTCGTATATGTCTGTATGCACTATAGCACAGCAAAATGATTGCCGATGGCCAGCCACTATTAAATGTTAGTTACATTCTTAGTGCACATTCGCAGTATTAATTCGTTTTGGCCCAGTTGGCATACATTTTATAGGTACACCAAAACAACAATGACGATGACTTGATGACGACCACACCCAATCTAATTCAACACAACTGTAATTGAATGGACCGTCAGCGGTTGCTGAAACATAAAATACCACTACTACCACCACCGCTATTACCACCGAATTCATAACGCCTATGTGAAAGTGTTTTTTTTTTAACGGATCAAGTAAATCGCGAATAACGGTTTACTGATTATTCGATTACTTCTAATGAAAAGAAAACAAAAACAAACAAATTGTTTACATATTGTACAAACATATGTTTACAGTACAGTACTACCTAGATTTACTTTATCCCAATTTGCATGCGTCGTCAAATTTTTTATCACTTCTAGCTTCGATTTTGTCGCCATTCGATTTACATTGGCTTATGCTTACATACATATATACTAAAAAATGGATAAGTGGAGCCTTATTAGAAAATTTTACAATTAGGGCTTCTCAGTCAGTTTAAGTAAATACATACATAACTGGCCTTTACAACCCTGTATCAGGATTACGGCCTAGCTTCTCGCAGCACTCATGTTGTGTGTGTAAAGTTTTTGCCATGAGTACCGGGACCTACATTTTAATGTCGACTCCGAACGACAGACTTGAGAAGCTTGTTCATGGCAATTAATTACTCTCAGAGCTTTTGCCAGAAGACTGCTAAGAGGTAGTCGACGAAAGAAATATTTTTTTTTTAGATGTCGGAGGTGGGTGTCGAACCCAGGGCTCATGTCTTAGTAAGTCAACACACTAACCACTAGACCACGGCGACTACTAAGTTTAAGTAAAAGAATAATAATATTTACGTTGATTGAGGCCGTGTTTTTACAACAGCTCTTCTTCAACACAACCATTTTCCAGAAATATTATTTGAGAATTATTTATTCTATATTTATACTTATACTCGTATAATATAGAAATAAAATGTTATACCTTTTCGTAGAAAAGAATTCGACATCAATGTTACATCAATATTTCGTTGAATTGTTTTATAAGTTTTAGAATTCTTTAATTTTCAACGATATATGTATTTTGTATATTTTTTATTCACAAACACAGATTTAGGAGATTGGACAGACTCGTCTGGTTCAACGAAATGTTTGTTGCAACAAGAGAGTTGTTCGGCTTCAAACATTCCGACAGACGTTTGCCTGCATAAGTATAACAGTAAAGTGTTTAAATATTGAATTTTGCTTTGAGGCTATTACATCCACATCATATATTTTAATAAATTTATTCAAATAACAACTTATCCGATTAATTTTTAAGTTTAATACAATATTACTACAGACAAATAAAATTAAAGTTGAAACCCAGAGAATAGAACGGATTACTTTAGAAAAACCAATTGGCAGTTGATCTAATTTAAACATACGGTAATATCTCTATAATTCAGACTAAACACAACCTCAGCAAGTACCCATTGCTGGAATGCCAACTTAACTACCAATTTACATATATTTAAGCAGCTCCACGAGAATTATTTTGTACAAGAAACATTAAATAACTATCGATTCAATTGAAACTTTTAAAAATGATGCACACAAAATACGTTTGATGTGCAAATCGCGAAATCCCTGGATTCCGAAATATTAATTTTCAAAATCCCAAATCCCAAATTACAGAATATATAAGTATGTGCCCGAAAATTTCGTGATTCCATTATCGAATTAATACTCTATTTGGTTTTTAAGTTGATGTTTTTACTCACCATATTACATATCGTGCTTTTTTTTTGTGGTAAAATTTTAACCAGTACGAATGAAAACTAAATTCCTTATTGATTTTAAATATTTTTTGTTTAATCAATGGAGTAAATATTATAATTTTTTATATAACAAGTTAAATATACAGGTTTTGTTAATTGGATGGATTTTTATTATTTTATAAGTAAATTTAAATTTTGAATAAAATTTACATTAAAAGTTCTCAGAAAATGGGTAATATGTAAAGATTTTTGTACATAAGTTTTCGTATGGATAGGTGCAATAGTTTTTGATATTATCGGTAACATGATAGACAAAAAAATATAAAAATATATCCGTCTAAAAAATGATGTTTGTTGTTATAAACGCGATCTTAATTTTTTAGCTCAATCCAACGGTGCCTTCTTATGCCGACTGGGGCTCAAAGTGCGCGATATTAAGAAACAAAACAACTCGCATTTGCTTGTTTTCTTTGTGTCCCAATTTTTATTGCTGTTTTTGGTAGAAAAATATAATTCATAGGGTTAAAAAGTATTCATTAGATTTAGAAATTGAAAGTAAGTTAATAATTTACAGTGAGCTTTGTTTATTAATTCATGGGAGTGATATAATTGACGATAGTGGTCAACTACCTGAAACTGCCTCATCGTAGTACAAAGAACGATTGAAGTCCGTTATAAGTTTAATTTTTTTGCTGCATCTTCCACGGCATATGTATGTGTATGTATCTCATTTGTATTGTTCTTGTTAATTTTATTTACATTTACAAACATTAGCAATCTGATATAAGTAAACACCCGAGGTTTGAATTAGTTGACGTTATCCTGAGTGCGCTGTATATACAACGAGTTATATTTCATATTTGCAATTAAAAATTTATTATCTTTTTCGTTTTTGTTGGTTGATAAACTACCAGTGATACTGTTTAATGTAATAGAATTTATTCTTCTTCAGAAAATAAGTTTTGCTTACCAATCAGAGTAACAAAAAAGAAATAATATTTGATTGCTGAAGGACATCACGCGTACCAAATGATCAGCAGTAAAAATATTACGGTTTTGCAAATGCAATTTTTTTATAACAAAAATATATTGTAAACTTTGTAATATTACATACACACACACACAGCCACATAAAAATATGCAATTCTAACGAACGGGTACAAACATTGACGTGATGCCCTGTTAAACATCAATTTTTAGATTGACTCGTGCTGTGTCTTTTCGCAACAGTAAAAAAAAACAAAATAAAAAATAAAAAAATATAAAACGAAAAGGAAAAGGAAAAGAAAAGAAATAAACTTTAGATGCATCATTATCATAAGCGTTTGTTAAAGCAGCACCCAGCCAGCCAGCCAGTATTGGTTGGTACCAAGTAGTGAAAGAAGATGAAAATATGTAGTGCAAAGCTTTTACTATCAGCAGATGTTGATCAAGAGTTTCACAAGGGGTTTTCTAAAGAAAAACTAATTTCTGTAACATTTACTATGACCGAAATTGTTTTGCCTTGTGGAAACGTTTTAAAATAACGTTCGCGCTATTAAACCTCGAATTCATTTCATTCGTTTTAAAAAGTAACCCTACATTCTGCAGTTTCGAGTTTACATGTCACTTAGGCATGAAAATGGTATCAATTATAACGTACGAGTAGTTTTATCTTTCTTTGTTCAGAGAACTGCATTTACTAAAAAAAAATGGCAAATCAGGAAAAGTGAAAAAAAAGTAATTATTTCGCTAATTATTGAGAAAGTCAACAATGCTGTACCACCTATAATTTTACGTTTTTGGAATTATTGTTCAGTTCATATGTACAAAAAACATACTTACTTTGGCTGATAGTAATATTTATTCTATAAATATTTTGTCATATAATTTAATTATTATTAAATAAAAAAATTTAAGTGAGTTCGTGAGAAAAATACAGCATAAAAAGTAAAGAATTTCATGATTGAAATTACTATTTAATTTAACGAATTTAATTCTGAATCGATAGGCTTGTGAATAAGATCAAGCATCAAGTTTTGCTTTTGGACATTCTTGTATATTTCTCAATTCCTTATTTTAAGAGTCCAGTGCTTCTTCCGACATATTGTTAATAGAAATAAGTGAACACTCAATTTCAGGTAATATATATGGATATAGCTTGACAGTATCAATCGCATGGTAGATTTGAATACTGAATAAATAATTTCACAAGACTTATATCGCTAAAAAATCTTCTTTGTGTTACATTAAAAGCCTTTTTTTGCAAAATGTTATAAATCCGGATGCAATAATCTGGGTGCAAATTACGGCATTCGATATCGAACGAAATTTCTCCGTCGACCAAATTTCCAATAAAGGCGTAACCTTTATCTAATAACTGCTTAGAAGGTGTGTAGTAATTGGATGTCGAAGATACATCCAGTAATTCCGTGTTATAACGTGTTAAGATCAGATGGAATGTTAAAACCTCCATTACTTCAGTAATTATTTGCGATCTGAAACTTGAATCACATTCGATTGGTCTGCATCCAATTTTTTGTAAAAAGGTATATAAATATTCGGAATGATTGCTTTACGTGCTACAAACGGCTTTCAATGGCCGTACTACAAAAATCGACATTATCAAAAACATATGTTACAAGTGCATTTTTTCTTATTTTGTTGTTTTTCTTCGTAACAGGCATTACATAGCTTCGTTCTTGTAATGGAAGAAGCATTGAAAGCCCCTTATATACACATGACTTCTGTATAGAGTAAGATATAAATACATATGTAAATATATTTGTATAAAACAGCATTACTTTGCTTTGATTTGATGTTCTGAGCAAATTTGCGTTTTTCTGTTTTTCTTTTTCCATAAGGTCGAACGCTTTGGTAATTGACGTGTCAAATTTTTTACATATACATAATATGTATGTATATAGGAAACATTTTTAATTTTTTTACTACACCTGCAAGTGTTAAATTTCGGGAGTTTATAGTACTAGCTAGTTCTAAGGATATAACGATATTGTTCGTAGCAGAATAGAACAAGAGAAAAAGCGAGAATTTAATAAATATGTCAGTAATAAAACATAATTTAATATAAGAAAACATAAAAAATACATGTGGCATTCAACTGACAAAAGAAAGTTGGTAGGGTAGGGTAACACAATATCTCTTTGCTATAAATATTGCAGAAGATGCACGAGTGTGCTCTTGATTTTCTACAACAAATGAATCGTTGCAACAAACTTAAATCGCAAGTCTTTAAGAATATAGTTTTATTCATAAAAGTCTTTTATTATTTTTCTGTATAGTATTATTAATATTAACATTAATTTCCAATATTCCAAATTTTTTTAACTGCACTTTATACAAATACTAAGTCCAGCCACACTGATTGATTATTCTCAAGAACTTTTTTCTAAACAAAAGAGAAAAATATTCAGTCTAGTAGCCATGAAAACAAAAACTAAAAATTTTTTTTATTTTTTTTTTTGGTTTGGCATTCCTTCTTGCACATCATGCTCAACAGGATAGTGCTAAGAGTAACGGTTTTGAACGAATAGGTTTATAAAATGTGCCAAAAAGAATTGAAAAAAAAAAGATGAAAATAAAAATAACTACAGAGAGAAAAAAACGAACAAAAAAAAAAAAAAACTCGTGCACATACAGTATAAGAGTGAGGTCGATCGGATTTTCAATGAATGCCGGCAGCATTATTGAGAAAATTTCAAATAAATAATGAAATGGTAATAGTGGCTTTACCAGCTGAGGATGCTATGACGCAATCTACTTAAAAACACCCTTTGGTGGGTAATAAAAATTGCAAGTAATTGTAACTTTAAAGGCGATTGAAGGAAAAAAGTTGTTTGCGCGTGCCGAATTGCATATACAACAATAGAAGACTATTTAAAAGACTTTCATAAAAACTAGGACATGCTAGCTGCTTAGCGATATAAACATATAATATTATTGATTGGAATTAGAATGTTCTATATAGAAAAGTGTGTTCCATAAGACTTACTCGTATAATATATGCAGTTTCCTCTTCACAATTACATTAAAATAATGATTTAATAGCACGAATTTTTGAGGATTTACAGAAAACTACAAATTATATAAATATGTGCATTTAGTGCATACGAGTATATAGAGATACATAGGTATGTGTATTCATATATTTATTTTTATGCGACATCAATATATAAAAAAAAAAAAAAAACATAATAAACTACAAAACTATTTTGTGTACATGTCAGCAAATTGCCTTCAATACCTACACATTTTATTGCATTTATTTGCTGTTTTTAGATCTCGTTGATTATGATGACGATGATGATCATGACAAGAACGGAATTGTCTTTACCAAACAGCGAAGAATTGCACTATTTATTACACATTGTGTAAAATATTCGACGCCATCACATGGATCCAAATATTTTGTTGTTCTTATTTTTTGTTATTGCAGTTATAGTTATAACTTGACATTCCGCAGACTCCTCTACGCCCAGTACAATATGCATGTTATTGTGTATCTTATGCCTGTGATTATTGTCTATGTCTCTTTTTATATGGCTCATAGGTTGACTGACGGCCTAACTGACTGACAGTCTCACTGAGAGGCTTAAAGGCTGGTTGTCTTGTCTTGCTGCTCAATAACAACTGATATTCGCTTTTAGTTTATTTGGTGTATTACTTAGCAAGTACTACACTTAAGTTTTAAGAGTGTTGTTGCCATTGTATACATGATGCATATTGCGTGGGCTTAAATTATGTTTGAAATGTCATCGTAATATTCAACACACGACAAGAAGGGTTGACATAAATTTCCACCAACATTCAAAAAAAAAAAAAAAAAAAAGCTGTGGATAGTTAAAACTATTGTAGGCAAACCGTAACAGCAACCAAACAAAAACAGATAACCAACATCAAAAAGACATACTATACCATAAATACAGAGTTAATGTTCAAATATTTTCTTTAGTTTGTCCACATTCATACATACATACATATGTACGTACAACTAAAAATTGAAAACCTTAAAAAGAAAAAAGTGTTGCTTAACTATTTCCAAACATAAACTGTTAAAGATGTCAGCCCCCAAATTTAAAAGAAAAACACAAATTTAAGACAGTCAACCAGCCAACAAACTAAACCAAGTCAAGCATCCTCTTTAAAGGCTGCTAACGAATAATATTCACGCTTACTATCAGACAATGTTTCCTTAATGTCATCCATATACCCCAACACAAGACCAAAAATAATTGCTGACTTTAATGCAGTTGTGGTTATTGTCATCATTAGTGTTGCCAATGTTAAGCAAAGAGACTTACAATTTTGTTTAGAAATGTTTAGAAATTTTTTGTTTATTAAAATGGTAGGCTATACTCGAAATACATGGAATTTCAAAAAGATGGTAAAAATTACTTCATGCATCATCACAGAGCAGCATAAAATGTATAAAAGAATTTCAAGTAATTTCAGTATTATTTAACAAAATTACAGTCCATTATTTTGATTAATAACAATTAGTTATTAAAACGTAAAATTTCTATTTTTAAAGTACTCAGCTGTTTTCATAGTCATGTAAAAACCAAGTGTTGCCGTATTTTATACATATAATTCGGTGTTAAACAAAACACAGAATCTTCAGCACATGGCCAAAAATTAAAACATCAAACACGTTATGTACATATAAATATGTATTTAAAGACAACGCTTTTAATAAAACTGAGAACACCTGAAAAGTTTGGAGATTTTAAAATTATCGGTCTTCATAAAAGAATTCCTAAAATTAGAAGTTGGATTAATTTTAAACAACTTTTACGTATAACACATGCTTCAGCACATTTAATGCGAAACGTTTACGTTTTTCGTTAATGAAAGAGAGGAGACGCGTAGAAAAGCCTACATTTTTTCAAAGTAAAATAAAGAAGGAGTATATATATAGTGTGTTGGCTTACTAAGACGATAGTGCCGGGTTCAAATCTCAGCACCGACATCTTGAAAAAAAAAGAAATATAAAAAAAAATATTTCTTTCGGCGACTACCTCCCAGCAGTCTTCTGGCAAAAGCTCTGAGAGTAATTAATTGCCATGAAAGAGCTTCTCAAGTCTGTCGTTCGGAGTCGACATTAAAACTGTAGGTCCCGGTACTCATGGATAGAAATTTACACACACAACATGAGTGCTGCGAGAAGCTAGGCCGTAATCCTGACACAGTGTTGTTAAGGCCAGTTATGTATGTATGTATGTATATATATAGAACTTATTTAATACATGTTTCACAGTATGGAAAGGGAGTAACAGAGAATAGTTGTGAGGCATAAGTTATGCATATGAAACTTAAAATTGTTTGGCTTCTAACTTGCATAATATTTTTGGATATAAAATATAAATACAATTTATTAATCGGTATTAAATTAACATAAAAGTTAAAATTAAATTAATGTAATTAAAGCCTTTATTAGACGCGCTTTGCCCTAAGTGCGTATTGTATTAAATTCCTCTCAATACTTTTATGACAAAATAAAGGCAAATATTGCTTTTATCTCCATCAGAAAAACAATTTATGCCCTAAAAATTAACGTTCACATACCTCTGTTATTTAGTTTTGTTTTTTATTGCATTTTATAAGAATCATATGTTTTATTCCAGTACAAGCAAGAAAAAAAAAATCTGGAAAATTTTCAAACAAATTTCGTATCGAACGAAATCGAATGCTCTAATCCGGTTTTCTTTACGTCACGTAACTTTATAAGATATTCATCGATCGCAATACATACATACATACATTTGTATATCTAAACTCTAATCAAAGTTGCACAGCATCATAATAACTACTGAATTATCTGTGGGCTTTGTAAGAACAAAATGAACATCAAACGAACTATTTCGAATTGCCAGATGTGCCAAATGTGTAAAATTTATAAAATATTGTCCGAAATAAGTGTTGCCTATATTATTTCATAGGAAAACTAAAATGTTATCAGAAATTTGTCAAAGTTCACAACAATATTTAACAAATATTTGATATGGTAATAAGCTACTCTTTAGTAAAGTTTTTTTGTTTTGGATAAAAAAATTAAATTTAAGATTTCAATTATATTTTCAATTGTAAAAAAGTAGAGTCTGTAGGTAGGATAGCCCCGATTTTACCAAAACAATAACAGCTGTTTAGATTCGATTATTAAAATCTGATTTCGTCATCTTCCGTATTTATTTTAGCAATAAACGAAATTGAATTTAAAATTTTATCTTTAACGTTAAGCAAATTGGAACAAGAAAAGATAAATTTTCTTTAAAGAGAATTTAATAATTTAGAAATCTAATTTGCAGCTACATATTACAACGTTTGTTATCTATAGTGTTCCTCTATAATAGTAGTGTCTAAATTCTGGTTACACTTCTCCACATCATTGAAATTGACCTCTAAAATACACCGTTCTGGATATTATTCTGTTGTTCTGGAGACTAATAGTGTTTTCTGTAAAAATAACTTTGCAGAACATTTGAAATTTTGTATTTAAACAAAAATGCAAAACGTTTATAAACAAATTTTTTTTACAGAATTAGGGTAAACTATTCAACAGAGAAAAAAATTGTTCACAAAAAAGGAGAGGAAGAACTTGTTTACAATAATATATTTATTTGTTTACAACAGTCAACCACAGTGTTGCATTCATTTGACAATCAGCAGAAATCATGCCATTTCAAACTAGCACTACCTTATTGTGATTATGCCATGGTTGCCAGCAAAGTAGCGTTTTTTTTACAAATAAAAAGTCTTTATTGTAAAAAATGTAAATACAAAGAGATAAATATTTATTTCATTTACATTTTTTATATTGCACTTCTTCCAGTATTTGCTGTTTCTTTCTTTCAATTCTACAACAAGTCAATAAAAAAATGAAGCACCAGAAAGGGCTCAAGTTATTTTTGTTTTGTAGCTTTCAGATATTTAAATTTAAAAAACTTAATTATAAAATATTGATATTTTTTTCTTTTTCTATTGCGTCTATTATTTTTGTTAACTTTATTAAGTAAAAATAACATCGGTGTATGTGTTTGTTAAAAGTGTATATTTTTGTTTTCAGTAGGCTTTAATAAAATTGGTAGCTTATAATGAATTTGAAGTGGCAACACGGGTCATCATCAACAACACTACAACTGGGACACAACACTACATATCAACAAATATTCAGCAATAACAATAGAAACAGTTTCAAACATATTGTTGCTCTGCATCTTTTCGTAAAACGTTGCATTACAATTATTACCTGGTACGTTTAACGAGAGGATTTTATTCTGCTTGTCTTTACAAAAAAACTAAAAAAATGTGTTTTTTTTTGCCATTTCGAATCACTTTAGATTTAAATAAAGATTGTTATACTCCTTCTAATAATTATTCAGCTGATAAGCGATGTCGTATAATTTATACTTTTTTTACCACTTCATGCAAACAAACAAAAACAGTTTAAAGATTTTCCCTCTAATTTTATAAACAGTTAACAGTGTTTTAAAAATGTTTTTATTTAATATTTATTACAAGCATATGCTTGTATATTGTGTCTTGTAATATGTAGAGCAGAACACCATTTAAATTGAGATCACGTAAAATTACAATATTAATCAGAATACTTATTATTTAATTTATTAAAGACAATGTCATTGAGCGTATTAAGTTGAAAATTTTTTTTTTTAATTTTAGTAGAAACCAATAGTTGTTTGCGGTTGCATATAAAGCCATACATGCATACATACATACATAACTGGCATTTACAACGCTGTGTCAGGATTACGGCCTAGCTTCTCGCAGCACTCATGTTGTGTGTGTCAATTTTTATCCATGAGTACCGGGACCTACAGCTTAATGTCGACTCCGAACGACAGACTTGAAAAGCTTGTTCATGACAATCCATTACTCCCCGAGCTTTTGCCAGAAGACTGCGGAGAGGTAGTCGCCGAAAGAAATATTTTTTATATTTCTTTTTTTCAAGACGTCAGAGCTCAGATTTGAACCCGGCGCTATCGTTTTAGTAAGCCAACAAACTAATCACTAGACCACGGTGACTACAAGAGGATTGCATGTAAAGAGGATTAAAAAATCCGAATACATCAGAGCATGCAAATTCCATTTGAAAATATATTTTCATTATTTTTTTTTTAATATTTTGCAATTATTGCAATTACTTTCGAGAAATTTTTACCATAAATAGGAAAAAATTTCAATAAAGATATTTAATTATTTTTAACTTAAATACCGTGTTAAAGAAGATATTCGATGCATTTCTATTTTAACTTTTATATATATTTATTAACTTAATTATTCTTCTATACAAATTTTAATTTTAAGAAAATGTATGGAAAATTCAGGATTGTTAGCTCTGTACCCAGATCACAAGGTTTTGTTTGGTGTGATGATATGTTGTGCTATTAAAGTTAGAAATATATTTATAAAATGCTTTGATGTAACCTACAAGCAATAGGAGAAAATACGAGAAAAAAAAAGCTTCTGTCTACAGTTTTTAATTCTGCTCCGGAAGATTTTGAGAATATTTTGCAGTTTGAGGATCAAATAAACATGGACGCGGTTTCAGATACTCAAACCTTTTTTCTAAGCTAAGGTGGATTATCAAAGAACTTGAGGAAAATAATAGTTTCGTGTGAAAAGAATATCGAGGCAAAAAACCAATATTTAAAAAAGAGATAACAAGATAAATATTAAATGGCACTAAACTTTGAATTAAAGTATGTGTGTATTTGATTAATATATGAACTAATGCAAACAAATCTATGATTGATTCTAATTTTGGGAATTAACCAACAATTGGGTTTAAAAAACAAAAACTTTAAAATTCTATTAAAAGAAAAAAATTAAACTAAAATTTCGTGGAAGCAGTGACACAATACTTGTTTGTATACTCTTTATTAGTGTGGCGTATTTAGTCACAAGTAGAACATTTTTAGCATTTAAATTCATGGAATAAGTTCCGGTAATATAAACCACAATTTAGTAATTTTGAAAAAAAAAATTGTGTTCTAATTAATTGGTCGATCTGTTGCCTAAATATACATATTTCTAGTCAAAAGTTATATATGCTCCGTAGGAAAATTTTAGGTCAGAAATTTTGAAGGCATTCCAAATAGTGTGACAAAAAAACTTGGCGCCTATTGTGGACAGCGGCGAATTTAGGTTTTTTTTAATAGAAAGATTATTCCATTAGTTCTAAAGCTGTCTGTCAAAACTCACCGATTGAACCTAAAAATGTGTGTATGTGTGTTTTGAAGGATATACAAGACCAATAAAATAGATCAAGTGAAAATTGACAACGCACATAAAGAATCAGTGTTCGATTAAAGAACCATAATATAAAAAGAAATATAAAACTATACTATGTAACAAGGGTAAGTAGACGTAACTTTTTATTGAATAATTAGTTCTTGTGATGGAGATAAAATCATTGCCCTGCATGCTCCTCCTCCGATTTTACTATTAAGGCCTTTAGTTTTTTCGTAAAAGCGCTAAAGGGAATTGACAGCCGATATTTAAAGCTTTTTAGTTAATTGTATAACGAATAATATAGCTTTTATATAAGAAACTTGCTAGAATGTAAAAAAGAAAATTGCTGAAATTATTATCAAAACCTTAATTGCGCTTTTGTCTTCTGTCGCATACATATCGCTCATTTGCGAGAAGAGAGACATAACTCAAAAAACACATTTTATGAGTTAATAATGCAGAAATATGAGACAAACTGTAATTTAAAACATATCTGAATATTGTATTTTTATCTCTTTTTTCACTGAGTGGCGACCAAGAGTGTTTTGTACTTTATCTCAGAATCGCTTTTTTGAGTTATGCCACCCTTTTCGCAAATAAGCGATATGTATTTTATTTTAAATTGCTTTGAATTAAATTTATCAAGTCTCTCAAAATCACATAAAAGTTATAAGAAGTATAAGCAAATATCTGATTTTAAAAACTTTCCTTTTAAAAGGTTTTTACTGTTATTCACACTGTGCAATATATTTTTCTTTTTTTTTTAAATCAATAATTGCAAAAAGGCACGTGCCATTCTCCTGCATTTATAAAATAGAAATTTGTTTATGTATAGGTAGTGTTATAAATATTTTGAATCATTTCCTTTATTTATACACGAATTTGTAAATTATCAAACAAATATTTATTCCTAATATTACGATAATAACTGCAATTCATTTTTGTTTCAAAATTCTGTAAAGATAAGAGACAAATAAAAATTTGTATTTTTAAATGCGGATGCACCCGCATAGAACAGTGCACTGCAATATATTGTCAAAGACATAAATACAAATTTTCATTTCAATAGAAATATTTTTAACGACAATTCAATTTTATACAATTGTGTCCTTTTGAAAATTGAGCTTGTTTTTGTATGAATTTGTGTATGTTTGTGTGTTTTTTTTTTTGCTTTCTTGTATTAATTTATAAAAATTTTAATGTTTTTTTTTTAAGAATTGCTGTGAATCGTTGTGCTCTTTGCTGTCCAGTAACAAGTTGAACGTAAAATATTTTTTAAAACAGTTTAGGGTTGGTATTGTTTAATATCTACAACATAAAAAAACAAAATCTACACACACACACCGCAATACATACAATGTCCATATACAAATAAATGACAAAAATGTTATTGTACATACATATATACATACGTAAGTATGTATGCATATAGTTTTGATTGGACGTGTATATGTGTATAGTATAGGTCTGCAATATTTTTGCAAATGTTTAAGTGTATTTGGTTTGTGTTGTTGATATATTTTTTTTGTTTTTTTTTTGTTTTTTCTTTTCAAGTTTTTCATTTATAAGACCGGGTGTTCAAGTTTGTGTCTTAAGTCTTTTGTTTTGTTAACGTGTATCATTAGAAACTGAATCAGAAAACGTAGCAAGCGTGACTCGTTTTATTTCTAGTGTGACTGGAGATTTGAGACGCCGTTGGCTGCAGTATTCCAAAATATTGATGTTAGCCGATTATACGTTGATGTGCACACGAGACGAATGGTAAACGTTGGCTGAGACGCCACCACACCCTTACATGGATTGCTTGAAATAATAACTTTGCATTGACTCTGACTGACTTAACTAAATTGTATTTTGTTGTCTACTTTTGAAATGAATAATTTTTTTCTGTTGTTGTTTAGCTTTTTTTCTGTTTTTTTTTTAATATTTTTTTTCTTTTTTTCTATAAAAATATATTTTACAAAACCAAGTATTTGTAGTTGTTGTTGCAATTATCTATTATTGAGAGCTTCAATTGGACTGGATTTTTAGTTAGACAGTGGTATGTTATAAATTCGTATATAAACATATGTATGTATATATGTATATATATATACATATATAGCTTCATGCATATTGAATCATTCATATATACAATATAAACGTACGTATAAGTACATACTTATTTATTTTTATATATAAATTGATATACGATGTGTTTTCTTCAGCGACTTGATTTTGTAACAAGTAAAAATTTGGTCTGTTTTTTTTTTTACTATTTTTGGCATAATATTCCTTATTTTTGTAATAATATCTTACTGTGTATGTTGAGCAAGACATAGACGATGGTATGTGGCGTCAATTTGTTATACGATTTTTCTTTGCCTGCTTAAAAAGCCGGCTGTTTGGCTTGACTTGTTCACTTCATAGTTTCGAATATGTAAACGGTAGAAAGACTTTTGTCACAAACGCACTAATAGTACATCTTTTTAATTTATAATGTAAAAAATTCAACACAATCCCAATTACTTATTGCAAAAATTTCAACTTATTTTGTTCATCCATACGTCAGTTCACTATTCTATTTCATCTGTCCTTAGTGGAATACGACTTTTAGAGTCATTAAATGTGTTTTTTGTCTGTAAACAAAAATAAATTAGACTTTTAGATTAAATATGAAAAAAAAAATTGAGAGAAAGCAAACATGCAATTATTCTTTTGAATTTTTTACAATTTATCTATAGACAGTGCTAGCTCGCTAATCCGAAGGCGTGTAATCCGAATTATCCAGTAATTCGAATTGAATTTATGATGTATTACATGCTCTATAGTCCGCATTGATTGCAATCTCAGTAATACGAATTGCATATTTTTTTAAATTTTTCTGTTTCTTATTACACATATCTTTGCCGGATGGGCTTTTAAATCATTTATACCCCAGATAAAAGACTAT
The DNA here is from genome assembly GCA_963576795.1 of Metopia argyrocephala. NCBI lineage: Eukaryota > Metazoa > Arthropoda > Insecta > Diptera > Sarcophagidae > Metopia > Metopia argyrocephala. The sequence continues at coordinate 211,783 of OY756209.1, forward strand.
TAAACTGAAAATAATGTTACTCGATAATGCAAGATGTCATATAGAGCCGCTGATATCTGAATGTGGGCAGTATAAAACTATATTTTTACCACCAAATTGTACCCATGGATCAGAATGCGATAAACTAAACTCAACTGTTTTACAGAAAAGATCTCTTGTGTGAATTGGTAGGCTCTGAAGCGGACAATTCAGAAATTTTTAAAACAATTCAGTTCAAAAGATGCTTGTGAATTAGTTAAACGATCTTGGGACAAAGTACCCAATTCTTCCATAAAGTCTTTTTGAAAGCATATTCATTCTCAGCTGATAACCTCCCACTTTCATTGTTGCAGCAAGAATTACTTGAACATTATCCTGTTGAAGAAACAGAAGAATTTCGCACAATAACCAACTTATTTCACCGCAATAATGACGTGAAAATTTCTCAAGATGAAACTCTTAGCTGGATTATTAACTCTGACAACACCTCTATGGCATCAGAGTCTATAACAAAACACGTTAAAAATCGTGAAGCTGTGCAGGCCCTAAATACTGCTATAGACTGGGCAAGAGAACGTGGTATTTAAGCAGATTACATATTAGTGTTAAAAGAATTACGGAACAAGGCTTTGGAAGCATGTGCACTGAAAAAAAAGCAAACCTACATCACTAGTTATGTATGTTAAAAAAACGTAATACAGTGAACTCGCGGAAACGTGAACTAATTTTTACCAAGGGTGTTCATATTTTCAAATTTGTTCACTTTTTTGATCGGTAAGATTTTAGAACAAAAATATGCATTTTAGCAATAGATATTGGCTAAAACTCAAGCAGATTTGGAAATTTTATTAAAAAAAATATTATATAAAATTTTGTTAAAATTTTTTGCCATTTTTTACATTTTCATAAATATGAAACAAAAAAAAACGAATTGTATACATACATACATTCATATATGTATGAACATATGTATAAAGTTTTATACTACTAAAGTTTCTATAATTAAAAGAATATATAATACAAAAAAGGGTTAGGAATACTTATATGAGTGTAGTAAAAGAATTCCGTCTTCAATAAACTCCTTTTAAAAGACGGATTTTTTCATATATTGGAAGAAATCACTTATCTTTTTTTGATATGGTTCTTTTTCAATCATCTTAAGTATGGCCTTTTCCTTAAGATTTCTTAACTACACATGTGCATGTTTTGTTAAAATAGATAGTTAAATATGTATGTATGATGTCTTATGCTGGGATTACCTAAATTTAAACGAATTCAAGAAATAAAACAAAAAAATGTAAAAAACAATTCCAAAAAAATTGTTCACGTTTTAGAGCTATTTCACCTTGGTTACGTTTTAAAGTAGTCAATGCAAACATAAGTGTTCACGTTTCCGAGTCGTTCATGCTTTCGGGTATTAACGTTTTCGCGAGTTCACTGTACTAAAAGCTTTTGTTTTTTCACTCTTTATTAATAAAAATTTAATAAATTTGTTTTGAAATCCTAACTTGTGTTTTATTTTTCGAATATAGTAAATTATAATACATAATGAGAGCATAGTAGTCGCCGTGGTCTAGTGGTTAGTGTGTTGGCTTACTAAGACGATAGTGCCGGGTTGAAATCTCAGCACCGACATCTTGAAAAAAGAAATATGAAAAAAATATTTCTTTCGGCGACTACCTCTCAGCAGTCTTCTGGCAAAAGCTCTGAGAGTAATTAATTGCCATGAAAGAGCTTCTCAAGTCTGTCGTTCGGAGTCGACATTAAACTGTAGGTCCCGGTACTCATGGATAGAAATTTACACACACAACATGAGCGCTGCAAGAAGCTAGGCCGTAATCCTGACACAGGGTTGTAAAGGCCAGTTATGTATGTATGTATGTAATGAGAGCACATTCAGTAATCCGAATATCTCTTTAATCCGAACCAGAGTATGCAATCACTAATTCGGATTTGCCAGCTGGCACTGTTTTGCTCAACTCCCAAATCGAATTTGTGCAATAAGTAAGCCTCAAATCGGCTCTAAGTTGTGCTTGTTATTTGTATATCTTGAGAAAGGTTAATTTTAAGGTTTTGGAATTTAGTATGAATGACGTCATGGCCAATGCAAATAATCAATATATCAATAGTAATAATAAAAATAGAGTGGAATTAGACGAGTGGACGTGGTACCTCATGTAAAAACTAAATATCGATTTTTGTCTATCTTGAGAACGGTTCTTTATTTTTTATTTTATTTTGCCTGGCAAAGCAGGCACAGGGTCATTTTATTCTTGTTTATGTAGTTTGCAGTTATAGAACATTAAAAAGTATTTTGTTTTTTGAATGATAATGGTTTAATATAATAAAAAAAAACAAAAACAATAAATTCGATCAGATTCTTTTGCAGTTAACAGTTGTGCGTCGGTGATAACAAATTCAATATGCTCAGAGATGGTATTAAATCGTTTGCTTAACGATGAAGATTATTAATAAAATGCATATGATGGAAAAAAATCAACTAATTTTAGAGCTGCGTGTGGAAGCAGAAATACTTTTAATTTAACCAAACGATTAGATTTTACGAAAGTTAATTTTTTAAAAATTCTACTGAATTTCTGTGTGTTCATTTGGAGAATTTTTATTTATTGTAAATTGAGTAATTAAAATTTGGTACAATATGCGATTTCCGTTAATATTTTACATATACACCTAATTCCGTTTTTCCGCGACCTTTTCTATACGATTTTGATTTAACGCGATTTCGAAAGCATGTTTCGTTCTCTTTTTGCGAGATGTGATTTAGTATAACGCTTTCTAAAATTGTATATATTTTGAACAGAAAAATGTATATTTATATTGAATTTATAAAATTTTAAATTTAATTCATTTAGGCCCATTATTACAACTTGCCGTTAGTTAAAGGCAGGATTTTATCAGAGAGCTAAATCGCTTTTTGTTATTACAAATAAATTGTAACTTAAAGTGACCGATAAAGTTATTGGGAAGATTACCTTACTTTTAGGTTAACCTTAACTTGTAATAACAAAAACCAAATTATCGGTCTGATAAAATCCTACCTCTAACTAACGGTAAGTTGTAGTAATGGGCCTTACAGTAGTCAGAACTGCGTAATCGTGTGGTATTAAAATTTACGACAATAAAAATACAAATTTCTTTTGCCAGATTGCGCTAAAACTGGCGCCCTCGCCCCTTATAATACGGTTTAGTGTTTTAACATCATATCAAGGCGCTTTATATCATATGATTTTGCACTTATGACACCCGAAGTAACGAAATAACTGATGTTTCCACACAAACTGCATCGATCGTTAAAGAATATCTCCAAACTGTGGGTAAATTGAGTGATAATTTTCGAAAATAATACTCTAATATGAAAATAAAACGGCAAAATTTCAACGTGATTTACAATTTTAAAGGGCAATTACCGTTAATTTTTTTTATAAACGAAAGCGATTATTAGATGTGATACTCATTATATATCGATTTTTAATTTTTATTTATATGTTTTCGGATTTATTTTTCTAAACAAGTGTTTTATTCAATAATTACCTTTTTATTGGCTTTGTTTTAATAAAATAAGTGCATGGGTTTTTGCTAGGGTTTTTTACGTAGAACCCATGCTCTCTTTTTCTATGGATACATTATCTTTTTTTCACCAAATTTTCAAGAAACGAATCTACCGCGTAAAAACAGTATTATGTGTATTTATATAAATTTCTTCTTCAATTTAATTATTTTTACAAAGTTGTTGTTCAAAAGGAATGCACTTGGAAGATGCATGTCATTCTGTAATAAAAAAATATATTTAGAGGACAATAGAGCATTAAGAGATAAAAATAGATGGGACTCGTAGAAAAATTGAAATATTCTATTTAATGTTACAATAATATATAAATATGTTCTACATACATACATACATATGTATGCATTTACATTAAAACAATTGTAAATTTCTAAGCCATTTATGTTTACACACAACGATTACATTCGAATTAACGTATTTTATATGAATTTCCTTTTACATACATACATACGTAAAAACATACATATATAGCTTTTTGTGTATGTTTGATTTAATTTAAATACTCGTACTGTTACGGTTTTACTTTTAAATTACAACAGCTTTCAAAGACTACTGATGCAGATGCTTGAATCTATTAACAGAACTTTGTTAGGTGTGGTCTTGTTCTAGTCTAAAAAACTACTTTCATTTTTTTTTTTTTTTTGTTTTTTGTTTTTCTTAACTCACCATCCGCACACTCTTAACTCACACAGCCATATAACGTACATAAGTATGTGCAAAATAGACATTGAGACATACAGTGCTGACCATTTGTGAGGGTAAAAATAACTGTTAAAAATTTAAAAATATTTACAAGTAATATACTCGTATGTTTAGCTTAAACTTAATTCATATCATTGTGGCATTAGAACAAAATTGTATAATTTAAAAAGATTTATTGTGCAAGTTTTCATTTTTTTTTTCTTTTTCTTTTCTATAGTGTTTGTTTTACTGTTATTACTGCATCTAAATTTGCCTAATTCTTTAATATGGATGATCCGCATAAAACTTATTAATGACCTTAAAAATTTTGATCTTTTGTCCAGATCCATTGCACTACACAAAATCCGCATATTTTACTAATTTAGTATGGATAAGTGTAATCATAATATCGCTAATTTTATAAAATCATAATTGAATAATCTTTTTTTTAGCAAAAGGTTTTGTGCACAAACAAAGATAAATTAATTACGAAGATGATATATTGGAGACCTTAAAGTCAATCAATTTGTTATTGTGAAATTTGTATAAAACAATACAAATCAATTCAATAACAAAAATTGAGAAATTTCTTATTTTACTGAAAGAAACTATTTGATTTTTTGATTACAAATTAATTGAAAATAGATGATAATTTTTTTTATAAATTTTTAATTAGTATATTTCTTTTTTATGTTTTTTCTTCAATTTTATGCATAAAAAAATTTTTATTTTCTCTTATAATTTTCTTCATCCAGTTCTAATTTTCAAAGAAAATAAACCATATGATCATATCATCTGATTTTTATGCATACTTTTAAAAAACATTTCATAGAAAAAAACTCAAAAATTAATTTTAATTACAAAAAACAACACATTCTTCTGATGCACAAAAATTGTTGAAACAATTAAAAAGTTGATTGAATTGTCATTTTAATCAAAACAAAAATTTAATTCATACATATGTACATACATACATACATACATAACTGGCCTTTACAACCCTGTGTCAGGATTACGGCCTAGCTTCTCGCAGCACTCATGTTGTGTGTGTCAATTTTTATCCATGAGAACCGGGACCTACAGTTTAATGTCGACTCCGAACGACAGACTTGAGAAGCTTGTTCATGGCAATTAGTTATTCTCAGAGCTTTTGCTAGAAGACTGCTGAGAGGTAGTCGCCGAAAGAAATATATTTTTCATATTTCTTTTTTTTTTTTTTGAAGATGACGGAGCCTGGTGTCGAACCCAGGGCTCATGTCTTAGTAAGCCAACACACTAACCACTAGACCATTTAATTATAATTTAGTTTTTTGAATGTACACTAGCCTCTGAATACAGTGAACCCTTTGTAATCCGAGTTACATATTTTTACATTTGTGACAATTAATATTGAACAATACAATGTGCATGAATTAGTTCACTATATCCCGAGTGCACTGTATATATTAAAACTCGTTATTTATGATGATTTCGACGATTTTTTCTTTAAAATTTAAAAGTTTTATTTTTAAAATATCCGACAGATTTTATTGTAATAAAGACGTGCTAAACTACTACACTTTTCCTGTCAAACCTATGCATATACTCGAATGTATTTTATATACACCGTTAGTAATGTTTCGTGAATTTAGAGTTTCGTGAATTAAAAAAATTATTGCTTTACAAAAGTAGTGAATAAACGAGAACGAAATTACGTATTTTTACATAAAATTTTATAATGGTCAGCAATAATTGATGGTGAAGAATAGTAATGCTTATCAGTTCTTAGAGTTTTCATTTTCAGAACTCATTACTGTGTATACCGTAACCCAGCTTTACTAAGTAATAAAGTAAAATTAAAAAATTAATGTTTTACACTATGCTTAATCAAAATTGTATTCCTTTTTTAAAATCTACATTCTATTCTTTTACTGCAATTCAAAATAATTTGACTTCCTTCAATAAAATGTTAGCAGAAGTGCCTTCGACACAAAATCTTAAAATGAAACGACAACTTGGTTGACAATTTCTATATTTCAGTTAAAATAAAAATAATTAATTTTTTTTTTATTTATAAACTTTTTAGATATTCTATTTACGAGTAAGTCTAACAACGAAATGCAATAGAGAATAGAAAAAAAAAATTACATAAATGTAGTATGTATGTATGTATGTGTGTGTACGTCTGTATATTTGTAATATTTATTACAACCGTAGACAAAAAAAAAAACAATTTATAGTAATTTCATATGAGGTATACTCTACTACACACAAAACTAGTGCATCAATAAGTAACGCAGCTTCTATTGCCACAGTTTTATATTAAAGTTGAACCAATAATTCCATCGTCGAATAAAAATAAAACTGTTTGGGCCATTGACGACGTTGTGCTCACGCCATTAAATTGTCACTTTCAGTTGAAGTCGATCGGCCGACATCGTAACCAGTAAAGTGGTTGTTCTTGTTATAATTTCGCTGTTGTTGTTGTTGCGACTGTTAGCTTTTTTTCCGTTTTATTGTACATATGTACATGCATATATAGTACAAGTATTAATAAATATGTGCATACGTACATACATACAATATATACAATATGTATATGTACGAGATATATATTTTTTTCTATATTTTCTTTATACGTAATAATAAATAATTTTGCTTTCATTTCGCAACAAGTTTTAAGCGATGCGTTTTTTTTTAATTTTTTTTTATTTGATCGGTATACTGACATATAGAAAGAAGTAAATTAGTACGAGTATGTTCGTAAGTTATGAGCTCTGGCTGATATCGCTTTTGCTCTCGTTGATGTCACATGATTTAGTTGCTAGAATTAATTACTTGCATATGTTGTTGTTGTTGTTATTGCTTGGAAATATTGCCATACAAAATTAAAAGGAAAACAGCTTTAGCTGTTAATAAATACTCGTAGTTAGGAAAATTATATTTTCAGCGTAATGTGGGAATAAAAATTTTGAAAAAAGAAATGTTTTGTGATTTTGGCAATTTGTTATTTACATTTTTTATTTTACACATGCCCACATACATATGTACATACCCGTCCATACATATATGTCCATACATGTGTATATAAGTATGTGTACTGCTGAAAAGAAATAATGGTTAGTTAAGTGTTAAGAGTGTAATGATGCCAAGACATTATTGTTAATAATGGTACTACTTTTTTAATATTTGTTGTTAAAACTATTTATTTTTTTTTGTTTTTGTTTTTAATGTTGCTCTGTTACAGTAAAAATGTAATTTTAAAACAACAGAGTATAGATTATAGAATTTGTTGAGTGAAGAATAACTTGTCAATTTTCAAAATATGCACTTACAAGCAAAAAAATGTTTAGGTCTTCGCGGACAAAAACATTTTTAACTGAATTGGCTCTAAGCCAATTTTAAAATTTTTGATGATTCTAGAAAAATTAATATTTTAGTTTTCCCAGTATATATACACATAAATGTGCATGTATGTATATTCTGTATACTGGTTTGCTTCTTAGAAATGCCATCCCGACACTTATCGCGAATATCAGTTGTTGAAATTTTCTTCTTTCAGGGAATCCCACTTTCCAGCCAATCAAAATTGTTTTCTAATACTTTTAAACAAAAATAATTTCACAAAAGGCAGTAAAAGCACAAATGTTTTATGAAAGCTTACAAAGCAAGAGCAGATTTTAAAAGTTTTCAACAGAAAGTGAGGCCTTCGAAACAGAAGAACTGAAAAAACTGCTGAAGGGCCAAAAGAACCTTTTGCCATATATAAACAGTCCCAGCAAGATTGCAATTCAAAGGAACTCCAAAACCTAGATGAAGGATTAAAATAGTCCAAACGACTGGTTGCAAAATCTTAACAAACGACTTTTAATTTACGAAACGAAGGTGAAAACTACCAATATTTGTGGAAAAATAAAAGGCATTCATATTAATAGAAAAAATAGCAAATGAACGAATTTAGAAAGGATATTAAGTAAACCTTTTAATTTTTTTAAGTGTTTTCCTGAGAGCAGCTTGGCTTTAATCAACAATTGCTATTAAAAAACAAACATTCTTAAAATTGGTTCTCTATGAACTATTCTTTACGTTTAATCAAGGTTTCACTGTTTTTCACTTTATTCTGCATATTTTCTATCACTATTTATTGCCAGTTCCATACATACATAATAGGACATTACACCCCTGTTTCAATTTTTATCCATGAGTACCGGAAACTACAGTTTAAAGTCGACTCAGAACGACAGATTTGAGAAGCTTTTTCATGGCAATCAATTACTCTCAGAGCTTTTGCCAGACGACTGCTAAAACGTAGTCATCGAAAGGAATAGTTTTTCTCATTTCTTTCTTTAAGATGTCAGAGCTGAGGTTTGAATCCGCAGCTCTTGTCCAGTAACCCAACACACTAACCACTAGACTACAGTGACTACATCCAGTTCCAATTCTGCTAAAAATCATCCACATTTTTAAGCTAATTTTCTATGCCCGAATAGGTTGAACTTACTGGTGGAACAAAGTCTTTGCTCAATTTCAATCTGATAATTTTACAAATTTTGGTTTTTAAATGTTCCGATATAGAAGTTTCACGTGCATATATGGCCTCTAACGTAGGCCCACAAAAATGTCTAATAAATAAAGACAAAATCAGTCAGGTTGTTCTTCTTAAAACCACATGTTCGTATCTTCCAAGTCTTTATGTTTAATTATCAGATGTCCTAAGCCTAATCACTTTTTCACAATCTACTTCCAGCCACACATGTAACAATTTTATTTATTAAAGTTATCACAGAGTGAGAAAAGAGTGTCATCGCTGAAAAAAAATGTTGGCTTTCACCACATTTATGGTGAGTTTAATCTAATTTTACGCGTACTTCGGTTGTTAAATAATAGACTTTTGAATATGACACACCTTTCACTGAGCAAAGGACACATTAGAAGACAGACATTTAACAGCTGACAGCCTTGCCAAACTGCCGGTTCTTAAATAATAAAATCCCCTACAGAGATAATATAAAAAAATACATAGAAAAGACATTTTATTATGAAATAAAATCAAGAGTAAATCTAAAATTAATGAATTTGAAAGAAAAAAATGCGTATTTTTTTCACAATTACAATTTGCTGGCTAAATGCAATCTGTACACTGTAAAAATAAAATATTTTTATACCGCAACAATTTAGTCGTAATGTCTATTGAATTCAAAATAAAAAAAAAATCATACAAATAAACGAATAGACAAACAGACAGACACAAATTTATACCCAATAAATTGTGTTTAGAGACCAACATTTTACATTTAAATGAAAACTAGTTTAGGTGGGTCGACATCGTCATTGTTCTTTGGTGCTGAATTGAATCTACAGATATAAATTTTGCTCTGATGATGACGATGTATGTATTATTATTTTTTTTTTTTTAATTTTTTTTTTGCTCGAATTCTAATGACCGCCCAATGTGCTCAACCATACACTCATCTAAAACTGAGACTGAAATTCTAAGCAAAGCACAGAAGAATTAAAATAAAAACACACACTAGTATCTATTAACTAAAAGTAAACACACGCTTAGAGTTTTTCATTGGTCTTGGCTGGTTGCAAGTACGACAACAATTTCTCGACACATTTGGTAGTCAGTCTGGCATAACTTGTAGTTAAACAGACCAGGTATTCAAATTATACGAAAGTTTTTACATGTTGCATGCACTCGTTGAATAAGATCAAGTCAAACATACGAGCTTACAAATATACTTATATTATCCTAATCTAAGAACTGGTTTACATTCTTTATTTCTGCCACATTACAATTGGACAACGTACAACGTTCAACATCCAGCATATAAAAACCTCTAACAACACCACACAGTAACTAAACGAATGCAGACAACAAAGTGCCAAAAATATGGGTCGATTGCAAAAATAAAGAAAAAAATTAAAAAATAAAACAAAAAATGATCGAATTTTTACATGAACTATACATACATACATGTGTATGTATGAAGATTTTCTTTTACATCCATTTTACCTTTACCACATACTAAAAAGAGCGTAAGCGTCCCTCCCAGCAATCGGCGTCCAGATTACACAAATCTTGCATACAATTCCACTAATTTTTAGAGCCATGGTCGTCGTATTTATAGCCCTCTTAATGCCTCAAATTTCATTTTTTACTCTAATCCGTTATATACCACGATCCACAGCAACTTTTGAATATATCCCTCTTAGACCCCACTCTGGTCTTTTGAATTATTGTAAATTACAAAAAAAAAGAAACAGAAAATATATTTTTTCCTAGCGTGGTAGCGTTATTTGAATATCAAAGGCTTTATAACTTTCTAACACCCTACAATGTAAGTAGTTGAGTAGATTTGTTTAAATTTTAAAGAAAATATTTTTTTTTTTTGATAAAACGAAGCAAATACTGGTATAATTTTTGTAGGGTGTTGTTATCAATTCAAGTGGTTTATTTTCTTTTTAACCATAGAAACAGTTGAATGTGTTTAGTTTAGATTTTGTGTGATGGTGTTTTTGGTAGTACATTTAAAAGCTTGAACCAAAAAAAAAACAAAAACAAAAACAAAAAAGAGTAGAAACAGAAACAGTCCACTTTAAGTGACTAAGAGGTCCAGTTTAAATTGCAATTGCCGCTCGTTAATGGACATTAAAACGTGCCAAATGCTGTGCACAGTGTTTAAATTGTGAAAAAGAAGTACAAGAAATAAATACAATATTTTGATTTTAATTTTAATTTCATTAGATGTCTTTATTTATTCAGTTATGTGTTTAATATATTATAGAGCTGCATATATTGAAAGAATTATGAAAATTACGAAAATTCAAAGAAAAATATATTTTAGTTTTCATAAACAAATTTTATTTTAAACGACTTACGACTGTTACTGTGATCACAATTATAACTCGATGTTTACACAACAAAAGATTAGTATTGAAGTTTTAAAAATACGCATAATATAGGCCGTTCCAAAATTTAATCGTTAATGATCAGACTATACAGAAAAATATAATATGTAATTTTAAACAATATCTGGTTAGATTTTTTTTTTTGTTTTTGTGAATATTTTGTTGATTGATTTTTTTTAGCAGCGACATTAAGGACAACTATACATAGATGAATATGATGCACGAGTTTTAATCTTTTAAGATTTTATATTTCTGGAATATTAGAAGAACTTTCAAATGCTAATTTTTTATTTTTGGTAAGCAGCAGTATTCACTTATTTTATTCTATGTTGTTGTTTATTAACCCATATCCGCCCTTACAACTTAAAGTTCAAGTAAAAATTATAAAATACAGTTTTTTTACTCGGGAAACGCTTTTTATCAGTCAATAAGAGTACATGCAACATCCACGTAGCTGTTGTAAGTACATCAACTTATCATATCATAGTTGAAAAATATCAATTATGGGAATCTCCATTTTGGCTAACGATTTATTTCTTGTGAGATTATGAATGGTTATGTAGTTTATTTTGCATCAGTTAACTTTGAAGAACCTTAAATAGCAGTTTATTTTCTTGATAACATCACATTCTATTTTTCAATAGTTTTTTGATAAAATTTGATAATTTTTTTCTAATTTTAGATATGTAATCAATCAAGGAAAACTCAGATGCTATGTGGAGCTTACATATCGCACAAATTTGATTTCGGATTTTAAGCAAATATTAATATAAGTACCTATTCTCTTCATAAGTTTGGTTTACGTTTCGGTCCGTTATATATCTGAATTTGCATAAGTAAAGATTTTCTCCCATAGAACTAAAAATTAAACTTTGATAAACTAAAATTATAAATGATATATTTTATGTATTTAATGCAGAATTTTCAAAGAAGTTGCTTCATTGTCTGGAGGAATGAACTTTCTGTCAGTACAGGGAATCTTTGGACCATTTATTTCATAAAACCAAGTACTAATTTCATTAGATTATGAGCGGTGAATGCGAATGCAATCGCAAAAATAAGTTTTTGATCCAATAAGAGGCCATGATCTATAACATTGCCAAGCCAAGCTTTTTAAGTAATAAAAAATGAATTGTTCTTGTTCGTGTATTACCCACTGTAAAAACAGCGATGCATCATACCCAAAAATTAAAACAAAATTAAAAAAAAGAAAAGAAAACATTTACAATAACAAAACAACACTCGTAGCATTATAGCACAACAGCACAAATCATTGACATGATGCCAGTTTTCTACTATAGTTTGCTATAAATATGTATTCTGTACATGTATGTACGTTTGTATGTACATAGTTTTGCCAACAAGAACTACACACATACAGCTTAAATTATATTGAGGCAATAAGCAAGTATGCAGGCAAAAAAAGGTAAACTGGCGCACATGCGCCCAGTTCTTTAATAGCCAAATTGTAAACGAGAAACCACAGAGCGGCTCACACTGATCGTTCGTCTGACTATTTTCTTTCATTCTCCTTCTACTCCTCAGGTACGAGTATTTTGTTACTGTTTTTATTTTTCTTTTTTAATTTTTTTATTTTTTTTTTTTATTATTTTTTTTTAATGTTATTTAAGACGACTTTTAAACTTGTCGCGTTTGCCGTCTTAAATGTTTGTTGGCTGTTTGGATACCTTTGAATTACAGTTAGAGACCTACAAAACTAAATACCGGGAGTAAGAACGATTATAAATTGGTATTTGTTTGATGAGAGGAAAAGGGGTAGTTGATTTGATTGTATGATTACTAGTGTGCGCCAGACTATTTTGTGTTCGTTTGGTTGTGTGTTCTGTTTGTTGCATGAATGTACGAGTATGTACATATTTAAAGTTACAGGCGACATGAATGTAATAAAGTTGAAGTGTGCGGGTGTGGTCGCTTAAGTTGTTGTTACCAAATTTTGTTATTGGTGTTGTTGTAATTGTAAGTTTCTATATTTTTGTTTTTATTTTTGTTGCTGTTATTAAATCTTAAACCAAATAAGCTGTGATCTTAGAAACCCTAATACACTCATATTTGTTTTTGTATTAAAACTAGGATCTCCACACACACACACATACACATATACATGGCTATTATATGAATACATTTATTTATGTGTGCAATTATTTGTATATAATCGAATGCAAATGCAATGTTGAGGCCTAAATTCATACATACATACATATGTATATGCATGTATATGCGCGCGCATGTTCCACAATGTTTATGTGCAAGAAATATAAAAAAGCGATTGTGTAACATTATCTCGGGATACGGCCGACATGAGTATTTGCTTGACATGCCATGAAAAATGCTAAAAAATAAGAGTTTTTGCAATCAAAAACTGTTACAACATTGAACAGAAAAATAAAATAGAAATATTCGTAACAATATGATACTAAAAATTAAGAAAAAAAAGTATTCGTTTTTTTAAACGTTTTAAATCGATATTTATTAACTTTTTCTATAAATGCGAGTGTATTGTTTCTATAGGACTTTTTTTAATATTTTTGCAGATGGCGTATGAGTAATTAAAAGCGGATGAATAAACGTGTAAAAAGCAGAGACAGTGACGATTACATTTTAACTGCTAAATTAAGAGTATTTCTTAAAAAAAATTCAGTTTAAAAATTTACTTTTCAACGAGAAAAAAAAATCGAAAATATCTGCTAAAAAGGGAGTTTTATTTTTCCGTCATAAAATAGCAGTTGTTTATTATTTTTGTTTGAAATTGTCTATTTAAACCTTTAATTAATTATAATTAAAAGCGCCTTTGGACTAGGGATGACGTAAGGGATATCCCGATTCCCGGAATTTTCGGCATTATGAACTTACATATATGTATTTCTTCAAAGAAACATACACATTTTACTGTTTTCATTTCTCATTTTAGAATCATATTTTATACGAATAGAATATTTGGTAGGAATCAAATTTCGTCCCTCGTTTTTATTAGTATGCCAAACAAGCATAGTTTAATAATATATGTGGTACATACATACATACATACATACATACATACATACATACATACATACATAATTGGCCATTACAACCCTGTGTCATTGCTTAGGTTTTTGATAAAGATTACAATAATATTTATTAATACTTAATTTTTAACCCTTTGACGACGAAGAATGTTAAATTGGAAATTTTCAAATTTTGTTTGCGGATTCTTAATCGGAAACATAACATTTCAAGACTAAAGTGTTGTAAAAATTTAAAAATTTTACTCCTTATAGGAGAAAAATCATGGGACATATGTGTCCGATTCGCCTTCAAGTACATATATTTATTTGGGAATAAATACATTAAAATTACGGCGGATTTTTGTCGTTACAAAAGTAAATATGACACGCATATACTAACGTATCGCATTATATAACAATATAAATGAATTATATAAGAATATAACCAACAACGATTGTAATTGTGGCTTAATTTCTAGTCAACTGTCGAACGGTTTACATGCCCTAATTTGTGATCCCAAAAAAAGTATAGAACCGATTCAAAAACTATTGATTAATACGTTTGTAAAAGGCATTGGTACATTTAATACTAAAAGTTTGTCCAACATTATCAATTCGAAACCGAGATATATGTAAGTAAACAAAAATTGTAAAAAAAAGATACACATTTTTAAGTTTGAGACCAGCTTAAGCCCAGTTGAAATAAAAAAAAAACGTAATTTTAGTGCATATTCCAAAGAATGCATTTGTTTTTTATCGAACAATATTGATTACATTACAATTCCTTGAAAAATGGGTCTTTAATAACGAAAAATCCAAATGGGACATATATGTCCCGTTCGTCGTCAAAGGGTTAATATCTACTATCTACTATATAAAAATAAGTCGGGTTTTCCTTCCCGACGCTATAACTCCAGAACGCTCGAACCGATTTCCACGGTTTTGCATTCGTTAGAAAGGTGTCGGGCTCCGTGAGGTTTATAGCGAAGAAAATTCAGAAAAAATTTCAACAGAAAAGCGGGAAAATCTTTTTTCACATACAGCGTCAGTCATGGAAACATATCCATATACGGAAACCACTATGTGATTAAAGGCCCAAAACGAAGTTTTGCTCAAAGTCTTCAAAATTTTTTATGGGCCCCCAAACATTTGGAGCCTCGGTGTCATTTTTGCGAAAAGTGATCATTTTCTCAGGCTCATATCCTGCAAACCCTTCGGAATTTTGATTTAATTTCTAAGGCAAAGTTGTAGCTCTTGTCATTAAAAACAAAATCAAAAAACTTCCCCTTCAATACCAAAATGACAAAAAACTTTAAAAATTCGATCTTTTTTACCTTCTTCTTCCACCTGTTTAGGTTCATAGGTAGCGCAAACCGTTCAAAATTTAAGGAAACAATGAACTACAAAAATTTACCTAAGATCTCAATAAAAAACTTTCTATAACATATCAACTTCCTAGGAATGATTCTTAAATCCGTTCAAGTAGCGCTTAAGTATTTTCGGGAAATTTTTACTTTTGCGACTACCTAAGCGCTACCTGGTAATTTTTATTGACTATAAAGTCATTTGGATCAAACTTAGAAACTTGTATTGTTATTATTTTAAAGATATGCGGGTATACAGATTGTTCAGTTGAAATTTTTTCAATATTTTTAAGACCTATTCTCAAACATACTGGACAAAATTTCATAACAATCGTTTAAATCGAGAATTTTATATATAGAAGATATTCGTTTTAACAAACTGAGTTTGGCATTTATAAATCCCTCTTTTTGAAAACCCCGTAAATATTTTGGACAACCCCGAATCAACGAAAAAAACTAAATATGAAAAATTCTTTCTATTCCGCAATTAACAGAAAGAAATAAACATTTTCTGAAATTCTTCTAATTTATGCAAAATCAAAAATTATTAAAATATTGAAACTTTTCACAATACTATTCTATATTGGCATCATTATATGGTATTAATGATTTAAGTGATACTTCTCAATTGTGGTCTCGATGGCCACATACATAATAAGATTAAGCAAGTCATCATGAGATTTCTGCCAAAATGTTCAAATAACTATAAATTCTATAATTATATTTTTATAAATCAAAAATATTTTTAAATATTCTTTGTTTTTGGTTTATTTCTTAATTTAATCATTTTTTTTTCTTTTTGTTTTCTTATAATTTGAATACATCGATTTAGAGATCGAAGTTTAAAATTAGAAAATAATTAATATATGATCGATTTTTAATTAAACTAAACTGAACTAAACTGAATAAAAAAGAAAACAAATTCTTATGGTCATTGCTATTGATTGTATTCGTATGTTTATCCACAATCGGCGAATGAAACGATCAGTTTAGTTAATATGCAATATTCTGAAAAGGGTGTTGTAATGTGGCGAATTATTTTGTGCAGCTGTTTAAACCCAAACAGTTTTAAACTAAATGTACTCATACATACAAACACACATACATACATATGTATGTACATATGCATATGCATGCACTCTGTCCAAACAAAGACTTTTAGAAAAGTATACATACATACATACTTGTAAGCGTACAATATGAATAGATGCGATAGGCGGAGGTATTCCAGACGACAAACACTAAAAAAAAAAGGAATGTAGTTCATACGTATGTACGTATGGTGAGTTTGTAAGTGAATCAAACTGGTAGAGTTGATCATGTAGTTTACAACCTTGAGTACCGTTAGATTTAGAGTGCTCCGTCTTGGCGTCGTCGATAGAAGCAACAACAATAATACAACATACAGCGGTATTAATACTGCCAATAACGCCAACACACCCAAAACAAAGAAACTGAAATTAAAAAATATATATTTACATACATACGTATATACTTAATATGTATGTAAGTATGTATATATGTATACATACAAAATATTTAAATTCAAATTTATAAATAAGTTACGCTAATAGAGCGACTATTATATTACGGTTACTGTTGTTGTTATCTTTGCTTTTGTCTGTTTTTGCACTGATTTGATACATTTTTCTGGTTATGAAATTGTAATGGAGCATCAATAAAACTTTAAGAACAACTAAAGCAAGTGAGAACGAAGATATTTTTACAAATATGTAGATATAAAATAGCTACATCAACGAATAAAAAGTATTTTTATTATACATATATAATACGGTCATTCATAATAATCACCCCAGAACGAATACTACATGTTCAGGCTGGAAAACACTTAATTACTTTCCCAGTGGAATCATCAAGTATCGGTTGGATCTATTAACACCAAAACCGAGACAATTGCCTGGTTTTGAAGCCATCGGTTTATAGTTTATATCAAATTTACAACAAGCCCATTTGGCCAAGTTGTGTATTTTTATCACTCAAGTCGAATTTATTAGATTGTAGTCTGGTATTGAAAACATGGCAGCATCGCCATGTAATGTGTGTGTTAGACGGCACAATAAAATTATAATGAAAGTATGAATAATACCTAATGCAGGTGTACCAGGGCTAATTAACACCACTTGTACAAATACAATACAGTAGTCGCCGTGGTCTAGTGGTTCGTGTGTTGACTTACTAAGACATGGGCCCTGGGTTCGACTCCAGGCTCCGACATCTTCAAAAAAAGAAATATGAAAAACATATTTCTTTCGGCGACTACCTCTCAGCAGTCTTCTGGCAAAAGCTCTGAGAGTAATTAATTGCCATGAACAAGCTTCTCAAGTCTGTCGTTCGGAGTCGACATTAAACTGTAGGTCCCGGTACTCATGGATAAAAATTTACACACACAACATGAGTGCTGCGAAAAGCTAGGCCGTAATCCTGACACAGGGTTGTAAAGGCCAGTTATGTATGTATGTATGCCTTCCCGGCTTACACACCGTACATAAATACATACATATGTATTTCAGAAATTTTGATTTGACATTGTTAAAATGAAATAATAAAAGAAGGTACAATATGATAACCAAATGCTTTGCTTCATTTTTCTTTTGTTTTTGCTTTGGCTTTGTCTTTGCCTATGACTTCTTTCTTGTCTTTTTTAGTGTGATTTTATTGCAAGTTATCTGTAAAGTATTTTTAATGATATTTAGGGCGTATCGCTTGAACGTTGAACTACAGACGCCTGTCCGATAATAACTTCTGTAAGACATTTTAGTCAGGGCGAGCTAAATCATCTCTACTTAACTTTAAATACCCTCTGTTCATTGTTTGAAAGCTTAACAATAAAACTGAAGCAAAAAGGATAGGTTGAGGTCTCTGCCAAGCAAACAACCAACCAGTCATCAATTTCATTCAAAACAAAACAATATGAAAATAGAATGTAACTCATGGATTTAGTCATGACAACTACATAAACACCCTATATTTATATTTTTACAAAATTATTAAAACTTAAGTATTTTTTAAATAGCTTAAGCTCACTAAAATATAAACTCCCATTTTTAGGTGTCCCAGATAAATAGACTGCTATGGGGAGGATGTTGACTTCGATTTTCACTAGAGACCCCAGTTTGCGACACTCAAACGAACTTATAGAAAATAAATCAATAATAATAAATATGTATTTACAAACTTAGTATGTAAAATCTACTACATACGAGTATGTTTGTATAGGGCTTGTTTATATACCACCGTCATCCAGTACAAGTATTTGAAAGATATTTTTATAGCAAATTATTAAAAGTAAAGTTTTTGTTATATAAAAGAAATACTCGTAGACTCTAACGAAAACGAATATCAATCGCTTCTTTGTCTATCATTGATATTCATCACTTGGTTATGACTTCTGGCCTACACTACCGTCCATCTTTCATGTGTCGGTAGGTTTTTCTATACAATTCGTGCCACTTTTCTTAAGCGTAATCCAAGTTGTGCAATATTGCTGACTGATTTTAATGTTTAGCTAGAAGAACGAAGTTTCTTTTTAAGTCATGCTGAGATTTGGTAAGTATTCTGCAAAAATAAAAAGAAAAGAAAAAAAAAAAGTTAAATAACAATATGTACAAATACTTTTTACAATGGGTTTATGATTTAGCATTGGATAGCTTAACTGTTGGCTTGTGGCTCCTTTTCACATTAAAGTTGAAGAAACAGTATCAATATCGATCACCTAAAGCAAAGCAGTGAAGATGTTTTTGTTTTTTGTATTTTAATTTTGTTTTTGTTTTTTTTTCCGTTCTGTTTTTTATTTGGGCATGGAATTCAGCTTTTATATTTTAATAGTTAAAACTAATAAATTCATCTAATTTGTTAATGATTAATTAAAAAAATTCATATACATATATGTATATGTGTACAGTGAGCTCGCGATAACGTGAACTAATTTTTTTCAAAATTGTTCATATTTTCAAGATTGTTCACGATTTCGATCGTCATATTCTGGACATTCTGTTTACCATCCGAAATAATGTTTTGGCAAAAAAGTATGAGACTAGTAAGTATTTCAAGCAAATACTTTATTGATTAAAGAAAAAACGAATTTTGGGGAATTCCCAATTAAGAGAATGTAAATTTTGTTGGCGTTTTAGAATAGTCTGTATAAAAAAATGTACACGTTTCTGAGACTTTCACCCTGTCGAGTGTTTACGTTTTCCCGAGTTGACTGTATATGTAGTATATACGAGAATAATAATAAATGCAATAGATGCATTAATTATATGGGATATGTTTAAATAATCGTTCAAGTGACTTTAAAATTTGCATCTTTGTAATTGTGCTTACAGTTTGGCCTTAAATCCAGAAGTTTCCTTGGTAAATACGTTCATTCACAACTAATGTATAATTATAATTATTAATAGAGGCCCATCAAAAATACGAGAATTTAATACTTTTGGAAGTTGAAAAGGGACTTAACTGCTGATGTACTAGCTTACTATGGAGACTTTCCGAAAAGCATTGAAATGTTTTTTTTTAATTCTTGTAAGCAAAACTAAATGCATAGAAGAAATTTGTAATTATTATTTCGTATAAAATAATTATACAGTTTAGTCTATTTCCTTACTTAAAAGCAGGTTGTAATGTAGGGAATGCTATCAAGTGGAAGCTCGTTATATAAAAATCACGGTTTTGCATAATAAGCTATGTAAGAAAGAATTTAGCTTCTCTCGCTTACAAAACTGCTTACCAATTAGTTCGATTTTCAGATGAGGATTGTTCCTTAAAGTTTAAAAATATATAAATAAAAATAACAACATCAAATAGTATAAGAAATAATAAGTGTTATCTCCAAATGGCTGTAGATGATGTTGCTACGATCAAAATCGATACTAACGTTAGTGGTCGTATAGAAAATTATAACTTGGTTTGATTGTCGTAGATAACGAACCACGAACCGTGCTCAAATGTACAAGACTTTATATGATGGTAAGTTGGATATACTGACCTATCCTTCTCAGATGAAAAGTTTGTAAATAAAATGATTTTAAATGTTGATTTTCTTGCTAAAGGCGGGTGTACATCGAAATGGCACTATATTTAACAAAAGTGTCCATCATAGACATCATTGGGCATACCAAGCGAGATGTCACCGCAGCATTTAATGCTATTGAACAAGAGTCTGCAAAAATGGGTCTGGCGGTAAATGAGAGCAAGACGAAGTACATGTTGTCGACGAGTAGGGTTGTTGATCGCATCGGCTCCCAGGTTACAGCCGGCAAGTATACATTCGATGTGGTCAAGGAGTTCATCTACCTTGGCACCGCCATTACCAGCAAGAATGATGTCAGGCTGGAGATCAAACGAAGAATCACACTGGCCAACAGGTGCTACTACGGTCTAAGTAGGCAGTTTAGTAATAGAGACCTCTCTCGTGCGACGAAATTAACACTTTAAAAGTCGTTTATTCTTCCGGTGTTTCTCTATGGTGCGGAAGCATGGACGCTGTCTTATGCGGTCTTGGGAGTATTCGAGAGAAAAGTTCTTCGTAAGATCTTTGTCCTCTAAGGCATGGCGATGAGTTTCGCATTAGAACCAACCATGAGCTGTATGAGCTCCTCGGCGATGTGGGCGTTGTTCAGAGCATTAACATCCAGCGGCTACGCTGGCTCGGCCATATTGTTCGGATGGATGAATCTGCTCCAGCGAGAAAAGTTTTCGATGCGAAGGTCACTGGACGTCGGCGTAGAGGACGACCGTGTTTACGTTGGAAGGACCAAGTTGATGAAGCCCTGTCGTTAATTGGTGTGACCAACTGGAGAAGGCGCGCGCTTAGCAGAGACGCCTGGAGACTAGTGTTAATTCAGGCCGAAACCCGTTAACGGGTTGTTATGGCCATCTAAGTAAGTAAGTAAGTAAATGTTTCCCGTACTAATTTGTTTTAATTTTGCAGCCTTTGGTAACTTGTAGGTAACTCACAACGCTTAGAAGAATAATAATTGGTAAATAATGTCGGTATACGACCGTTCTAATGATTTAAAAATTTACATTAGAAACCCCTCTTTTCAAATCAACCTGACCCGCCTGCTGTTGTCTGAGCTATTTATTAAATCTCAATTACTTCAATTTTTATGATGCATTTAAATTTAAATTTTTATGGTAAAAGTTAATTAAAACTATTCTTTTATTTCTTCGTATAATAAAATCTTAACTTACGAGTACAATTGGCACTTTAACTTTTTTAAAGTTCTTAAATGATATTCATCCAGTTGATTGATTTACTAGCTTTAATTTTTTTCTATCGATATTTCTATTGCTATTAATTTACGTAATTGCTTATTGCTGCTGTTACTATACAGATGCTGTTTTTGTTTTTGGTACTCGTAATTAAAGTGATGTCGATGATAGAAGATTAACGTTTAATGCCAAATCAAGGTTACCTCTTTTTATTAGAAAGATTTGGCGTGAATAGATCACCCGTTATGAATAATATGAAATAAGTAACAATCAAAGCAGCAGCAGAAGCAGTAACAGCAGCAACAACAGCAACGGCAACGAGACAATAACACTTACAGTCAATAGAGAAACAAGAAAAATTTATATTTCTACTTGAAGTACAAGCATAGTTAGCCCAGTTAGTATACCTACATACATATGTATGTATGTATACCACCACTCAGTTATATTAGAAGCGATACAAGCATTTGTGCTTATTAAATTTGTAATTTCCGCAGTTGAACCTTCGGGTCAACAGATCGATTTAAATCAAAACGTAATTACAGTGCTACAAAAAAGGTGCTCCCAACTTACAGTGCTAACCAGTATAATAGAAACGTCATCTACACAGCAACACAAGCAAGTAGCTTCAAAACAGTTTTTCTAATACTATAAAAAAAATATTGACAATATTTCTATTAAAAAAAGAAATAAAATTATGATGCACACAAACACAAATTCAACAACTCAAATATTTGGCATGAAATATGTATGAAATGGACTGAATGGTTGTTGGTACTGGCTACTGCCTCAAATCATTGATAAAGACACAAAATCAAAAACAAAAAAATTAATTCAATACTTTAAAATTGTAATTAAAATGTTATTGCCATTGTTTAACACAAATATCAGCAACAGTTAAACCAACAACAACACAACAATAGTAGCAAGAAGCGTACATAAAATCACAATGTCATTGATTGATTAACAGAGAGATACAAACAAAAATCATTAAAAGGTTCAAAAAAGTTCTTTAAAGAAGGGCAACAAAAAAAGAACTATTCTTTATAAAACGCATTACAACGCTCTTCGTTAAATCAAATTAAATTAAATATTTTAAAGACATAAGTTTTATAGGCAGGGTTGTTTGGCGATTTCATTGGCTGAGCCAGGAATTTGTTTGCAAAAAAAAAATATTATACCCGCTATTTTTATGTTCGAATATCAAAGTATTAATGCATACATATTTGAGTTATACTTATTTCAGAAAGCACCAAATTTAATAATTTGCTGTAGTATAGGGCTAACTACACCTTTTTCATTTGTAATTCAGAATGCATCAATTGTAATTCAGAAAATAAAAATTGTAATTTTGAAAAAAAAAATAGTTTTCTTAATTATTTATTCCTATTTTATTATAAAAAAAAGATGAAAAATATTAATGTTACATATTCAACATCGATTCTAGGTTGTGCGCACTTCTTGTGAAATAAAAGTAGAAATGGCAGCAATCGAATTACTGGCTTTCTTGTCATTACAGTTTGGCAAATTGCACAATTGTCCTTAAGTTCCGCTAATAGCAAAAAAATATAGTTCAAAACGTACTTATGAATACATTTTATGCAACAAAGTTTGTATTTTAAATAGGTGGACTTAATATAAAAAAGTTGAAATATTACTGTAAACCAATTTGTCTAATTTCGTTTATGCAATGCATATGTAATGTATGTATATATGTATATGTATGTATGTTATGTAATTAAAAAGATCACTTATTAAATTCTTTTATAAAGTTTTTAGAGCATCAGTAGTTTCCTAAAGGGTATTTTAGATTCGTAACAGACAAATAAAATATCTTCTTTAATGTATTGATTATGAGTTTTAACAAAAATTGTTTTTTTTAAATGATCGCTACAAATTAATAATAACAAAACTGATGTAAAATCAGGTGAAGGACGCCTGCCACCAACTACCACCACCTCCACTAGAAGCATTATTTGTAGACACCATAGAATGAGGAAAGAACGCCCTGTGCTGAATATGAAATAGACAAACAAATAAATGAAAAAAATTTTCTGTACAATTATGCAGTTTACTCGTATTTTATTTACTGAATGCTTCTAGATTTTTTGTTTTGTTGTTGTTGTTTTTTTTTTTTTTTTAATTTAAGCCGTCAATTACCAAAGTCAGTGAGTCTTGATTTACTATAACAAGAGTCTGTCTTTTCAAGGGAAGTGTTAACAATAACCACTTATTATTATTACTATTGTTTTTGTACCAAAAAGAAAAAAATATTGAGGTTGATAACGGGTTTGCACAGTAGGACAGAACTATTGCAACATGCAAACTGCAAATGTATTAAAAGTTTATTTGAACTCCAACAATAAAAGGAAAAAATTAATAATATTTGAAATATTTCTCTAATTCATTATGAAAAGTATAATCATTATCTTTTATTAATTTTGTTTCATCAGAAACGCTTTAATTAGATTAAAGTTAAATTCTATAAAGAATTTAGAATTTTTTGGCAATGAATTTTTTGCTAATCAAAGGTGCAAATGATGTCCGTGAAGGATTAGTACAGTAGCCAAACTGAACATCTTTTCGACCCCAGCTACGGTAGTCTCATCAAAGTTCTTCGTGTTTTGTGTATAGTCAGGAACAAACATTAACTACATATTTAAATCACACATTTCTAGAAATCATTTTTTCTTTTCTATATGCACATGTATGAGTATATGTATGAGTTAGTCGAAGTGAAGTCGAACACAACACATTCTATCATATTCTCATTTTCTCACCATCATTACATTTTTTGTAATTGTCATCTTATTGGAATGATCAGAATTACAACTTTTTTTTTTTTTGCTTTTGCTCTCTTATTACATTTTATCCACATATAAAAATAAAATTGACCCCATTTCCCGGGACTCGAACTTGGTTCTCTAGACTATGTAACATTATTATCTTTTATTATTTACAAACTTTATTGTTTTCCCACTGTATTTTCTCATCTTAATCGTCATTCTGTCGTCATTGGTGCTGCTATTATTGTCGCCAAAGTTTTTCTTATTTTTTAATACTCTAAAATCTAAAAGAATAATAAAAATCTAGAATTGATTTTTATATTTTGCTTTATGGCTGTATAATTATAAAACAAAAAAAGAAAATGAAAAACTGTAAACAGTGTTGCAATATTGTTACAGATCTTTAGAGATCTTTATTAAATCTGATTGTATTTCTATTAATTTCGAAATTAAAAGCTATTAAATATTTTCAGTTAATTTTAAACTCAAATACTTCTATAATTTTAATGAAAATTATTTACGTCCAAAAAATAATTTGTTGTGCTCCTTTACAGCAAAAAATTATAAAAAATATAAAATTAAATTATAAATTATAAAATTATAAGAAACTTCTGTTATTCTTGACCCAAAGGTAAAAGTATATCTGACGTCTGATTAGGATGCAATCGTCAAAAACGAATTCTAAAGTATATTTTTAGCCTTCCAGCAGTACTTGAGAAATGTTTTAAAACTTTCGAACTTTCGGAGAATCCAATAACAATATATTTACAACTTATCATCAGATAATATAAGAGTTAATAATCTACCAGTAAGAAAAACAGAGTACATTTGTGATTAAAAAATATATTAGATTTCTAGAGGAAACAAAAAAATCTCTAACCAAAATAGTTTAAGCATTACCAGGAAAATCTTGTACCCAAAAAATTAATAAAGGTTTTTTTCTGACTTTTAAATTTATACTTTCAAAAAAGTGTAATAACCTCAGCCCAGCAAATAAGTTGCTAGTGAAGTCGAATGTAAAAAATAATTGTTAAAAACGCCCATTAATTTGATCACTTGAATTTAATTAATTTCGTATTTTGTTTGTTTTCTTACCATTTGTGTGCTCAATGAGAAAAACTATACAAAAATAAATTTGACACTCGTTTTAAATACTATTTTACTTAGAGCCAAGAAGAAAAGAAAAAAGTGTTTTCATTCTGAAAAAAATTCAACGTTGTACTTTTAGGGAAAAATGAGCACCAATTACAAGTATTTTTGTTTTCAATTCTTTGTAGAAGATCTCCAAAAACTAAAGCAAAAAATTTATTTAATTACTAAACAGTAGTATTTTACACAAGATTGTGTTTGGATTCGGTTCATTACTGCAATTCATTCTGAGAATATGATCAGATTTCAATTGGAAATATTCAACTGATCGATTATATCAGCTGAGGTTGAGCATTATTGTTTGGAAAACGAAGAAACATCATTTAAACTAAAAGTGAACGGGCTTAAATTTATTTTCATATCTTTTGTTTGTATTTATTGAAGAAATGATTGACATATTAAGACAAATGGAACGAATGGTTTAATTTTTTAAGTAGTAAATCTAATCCGAATACTTTCTACTCTTACTACACGACATACCTACAAGTTCAGAAAATAAATTTCGTATCAAAGCTTTTTCTTTAACAAACAATGCATGAAATTAAACAATTTGAAGGTTTTTTTTCTCGTCTTTGTTGTATCTTGTGAAAAATAAAAGAAAAGCAAACCGAAAGAAATATTAAAAATGTGACAATACATTGGATGGATAGTAATTTTTTATTTTATTGTGGAGATTACAACGATTTTCTTCTTCTTCTTTCTTTTCGTATCCATTTTATAATCATTTCCATTTCATAGATAGTCATCACGAAGATTTGTACATCAAAATCAATTGAATTTGAAAATAGAAATAATATTTTGAGTTCTTTTTTGTCTACAGTTTCGAAAACTATCGAAAAAATATTTTTATTGGATGTGCATATATGTAAATAAGAGACACCCTACTATATTTTTTTTTAATATTTTTTGGGAAATTCTCTAGTAGTAGTGTTGAAGTAGAATCAGAAAGAGAGTCAAAGCCAGAAAAGGTAACCTGTCTTCTTGCGTTTGGACTTCTATAAAGAAACCCGAAATGCAAAAAATTTTTCTGAGTTTGAACTTAACCCAGTGACAGTTAAATTCTGCATCAATCATGACGGATGGTTGTTTGCAATAGTATACAACTTCATTAAGTATATATATAGTAATGCCCCTGTAAAGAATATATATATGAATATCCTGTGGATCAGCACCTCAGAAACCTGGGTCACACATAAGGCGAAAACATACGGCCTATGAAGACAAACATGAGCATTTGCAGAGAAGAAATTTGTTCTTAGCCCACGCACGTTACAAAAATCCAAACGAAAACGATCTGTCATCACAATATCAGTTAGAAAAAAAAACAAAGATCTTACCTTAAATATAAAATGCATTAAAAAAATAAATAATTAAAAGAAAAAACCTGAGAGAGCTGACAAAACACTTAAGTATCGTTCAGGAAATCACGATAAATTTGAATATGCAATTTCGTAAAGGGCATATCTCGCACATTTTGGCAAATGTAGTTTTTCGTATTAATGAGTCTTAAATGCTTCCCAGTACCTGCTACTCTTGAAAAACTAAGATCCCTAGCACTCGTTCTACTTTACACGTCATGGTAGATACAGAAAAAATTTCGAAAAGGTCACAACTGTAAGAGATGTGCCCTTTTTAAAATTATTGTGTAAACAAACAGTACAAAAATATTTAACGCAGCACCGCTTTTTTGTTTAACGTGCAAAGCCGTTATATCTTCCTGTTCTTCTTCTTCTTAACGATTAAATCTATAAGCTTATTTCAAATTTAATATCTGTACAAAGAAATACAATGTTCCATACACATATATATATCATTTATCAATAGTTCCAGTGCGCCAGCAGGGCACTATTTCAATGATTGTGATAGAAATGTTTCAGTTATCAATAGGAAAATAAGACGCGAAGATGGTGTGTTGGCCCATCAATAATATATTGATCTAATAGTACAATCCAGTAATACCAATAAATTTAGTGTTGTAAGAGTAAGTACAAAGGATATAATAGACCTTAAGAAATGGGCCCAAGTTAATTTTAAGGCTAAACCATTATCAAAAAGAAGTTATTGAAAAAATTTATTTAAAAAACAAAAACTTAGTATTCAAGTATGTATCGACTTATGTGTTTATTTTTGATTCAAAAACTCCGCGAGAAGTAATCGCAAAAAGTGAAATAGATAAAGACATATCTAAGGAAATCTTTGTGCTCCCTAGAGTAAAAAGTTACTTGCAGTAACTTACCCTCCCAAGCTGATCGAACTTATAAAGACAAAGTACCTATTAATTATCTTAAAATTGTATACATTCTAAAACTAAAGCAATATATTCGGGCAGAATTTGTAGAATTGTATGATGAAATACTGCAATTGCCAGCTACAAAGGAAAAAGAGCTTCCTGAAAAAGATTTCTGATAAAAGTATATTATTTATTTTTAGTTAAAGTATTGTTTTTAATTCTCTGATACCTAAAATAAAATGTTCTGCTAGTTAATATGGTTTTTCTTTTCGTTAAGTTTTGTTTACTAGATATCATAAATTTCGAAAAGGGCACATCTTATTAATTCTAAATATATAAACAAACATACATATATAATAAAATTAATAATCAAATAATTCTGTAATTTAGGGTTACAAATTTGCCCCAAAATATAATCCGTATAAAGTTTTTTAACTATTTATTATATTTCATTTCCTGTAAACGTTAAATATTCCGACATGTGCCCTTTTCGAAATTGCACATTCAATTTAATTGTGAAAAATTTTATCTTGCAAGTGGAAGCCATTTTCAACTTTCCATATTCATGCTCTTTCCAAAGCATTTTCCATAACGTTTCGCAATTAAGAAATTAAATGAAAAATTAAATAAATTCAACAAAAATCCCAAGTCATTTTATACAGTTTTTTTTTATCCAAAGAAAAAAATTTCCAAGATTTTCATATTAATTATTAAATTTCGTACTCAACAATCCTGTTAAGATATTGGTAACATTTATTCTGATGCTGTTTATAATGGAAAAAAATATATAGCTTGCACTTATTTGCATCGAGTCAAGTAGCATCTTTACCTATATTTTGCTACTGTAATATTTTAAACTTATTTTGCTTTTTCCTGGTCCTAATGGCATTCCTACCATTTTTACATTGTTCCGATTTTGAGTTCTGTTAATAAGTAAAATGTACTTCGATTAACATCCTTGATTAATGTTACACTTGCTCACGGAAAGCGAACTGATTTTGTTTAAACGGATTTTAACAAAGCATTCGATAAAGTGAATCATACATAGGCTGACTTCTTTTTAGAGTTGTAAAATATCGAGTCTTTTTTTTAAATAATAATTCCTGAAGACGCTACACGAAGGGGCAGCGAAGTATTGAAAATAAATAAATATTCAATATTAATATAAAACGACCTTAAGCTCGGAAAAAGAGATTTATTAAATATTTATAAAAAGAGGTCAATAAAGTTATTATATTATTACATTAGAAATAAAATTATTAATGCCATAAATAAAAAATACACGAAACAAGAAAGTAGAGTAATTAAATACTTTCCAAAGTAACAAATTTAATAGTTTTGAAATAAGTCAACAATAACAACAATAAAAGAATCAACGTCATATCATCATCGATCCAAAGTTATCTTTAAAACGGATTAAAAACACCTACACTTCTTATGTATTTACAACTGCCAAACACTTTGAAGAATCTAAGCAATGGAGAGAATTAAACAAATAATGTTTATTTATAAAAAGAAGAAAAAAAATTAATAATTTTTTATTCAATAAAAAACATCAACTCTCGCGCATTAGGAGGAAATACTTTTATACATTTGAATACATACATATATACTTATACAAATGAATTCATTGACAGGAATGTATACTGAAATTTGAAACTGAAAATCATGTAACCATAAAACTTAAACATAGGAGGAAAATAGAGCTTATAACTTAACAATCCCAGTAATCAGTGAATTATTTCTCGATGGTTCAGAGCATAATAATACGGTACTGCTGATAAGGGTGGTTAAATCGATTGCCCTATGGATTGTATCTATATTGTATATATTGTATATTGGCCTGTAAGAAAAATTATATAATGGAAAATACGATGTGAACTGAATTATTTGCCTGAGAATCCCAACAATTTATAGGATGCAGAGTGAGAAATTTACGAAACATTTCATGAAAACCTTTCATTTTGGAACAGAACGAATGTGATACATTTTTGTTGAGGTTTTGTTCGATTTAGATAATGAAAATATTATGCATTATAAGCTATCTTTGGCATAATTTTTTTTCAAATTTTTAAAAAGGTCGCTTTCGGAGATATAGGATTCCGACTTATAGGTAAAGACAATTGACCTTTGACTTTTTCAAAGAAAAAATCATGTTGCATATTAAATCAAAGGTAATTTAATACCCTTTCAAATGCGACTTATGCGAGATGCGTAGCTATAACGCTTTTCAAGAAAATTACAATTAAGTAAGTATAACTTTGTGCATTTTTGTACTGTTTTCCGTATTTCAAGACCTCATATTTCCGGATCCAGAAGTGTCAGCGCCCTTTAATTTTATATTTGGCTTAGTGTTATGATATACTTTATTCGTATTAAAAATCAGCTAATTCGGAAACAGTCATTTCAAAAACGGCATATTTTAAGTTGAGTTGAGATGGTTTAACCCATATATACTACATAATGGGCATTTACAACCCTGTGTCAGGATTACGGCCTAGCTTCTCGCAGCAACCATGTTGTGTGTGTCATTTTTATCCATGAGTACCGGAACCTACAGTTTAATGTTGACTCCGAACGACAGACTTGAGAAGCTTGTTCATGGCAATCAGTTACTCTCAGATCAGTTACTTTCAATCAGTTACTTGCCAGAGGACTGCTGAGATGGAGTCGCCGAAGAGAATATTTTCTCATATTTCTTTACTTAAAGGTGTCAGAGCCAGGTCTTGAACTGGAGCTCTCGTCGTAGTAACTAGACCACGGCAACTGCAAATATTGCGACTGATAAAGCTATATTTACACTACCTATGTTTCTCATCTGATTATAACGGATTATAACAGTTACAACTCAGACGGCAATAATTTTGAAAGTAGAAAATGTTCTATTTTCAACTAGACTCAGGCAAAAACAATTAAAATTAAATTAGATTTGCAATTAAACTATCTGAGTCTATCTGAGTGCGCTTCTGATATAAAACTCAGATGAGAAACTTAGGTAGTGTAAATATAGCTTAAGTATTGCAACATAAAACGGGAATGGCATTATTGTATCAAGCGACACAAATTACATTTACAATACTTTTTTTTTATTTGAGACCAATACTCAGCGGTAAACCCCTGCTAAGCAAGTAAGCTTTCCAAGAGCCTTTGTCCTTTGTAGCATTGAAATTTTTTTATTGCCACAAAGAACAAATTTTAAAAAAGAAAGCTTGGAAAATTTATTTTTTAAACGAAAATTATTTGGAAAATTATTTAATAAAATTTTAACCCGAACCACAATGTTTATATCAGTCCCTGATATAACTGATCTTATATTTAGTATTCATATGTAGATACATACATATATGTATGTATACTTATAAATACAGATAGAAATCGATCTATTAATTTACTAAAGTACAGTGTAGGACATGAATATGCGGTGACAAATAGTACTATACAGATGTATCTACGTATGTGTGCATATGAAGATTAAAAAAGCAAAACACTTGTACATGGATATGTATGTATATGTTGTTTGTACGTATGTATGTATGGATTATTTTCTACATTCTACATCTAATATCTCTCTATTCATTCTCGTATATAACGCGCTTTTGTTCGTCTTTGACGTTTACTACTGGTCGGACTTTGTATTTACTATCGTTTTGGTTTGTTTGTTTGTTTATATTCAAGTCATTATTGTTGTTTGTTTTGCTGTTGCTATTAATGTTCTTGTTGGTTTTAGTGGGGATGGGGCTTTTTAGTATTTTTCTTTTTGTTTTATGCTTTCATATGTAATATGGAGAAACAAATTTATACAGTCAAACACACACACAAACAAACAAGCAAAAAAAAAAACGTATACTTATGTTTATACGGGATGATGCCTTTGCTTTTGCCTATAACAGTTTATTGTTGTTGTTATTATTTCTACCGTATATTTTTATAATCGTACACCCATCATCATCGTCGTACTTGTATGACTTTGTTTTGTATACATCTACATACATGCATACTTCCATACACATATACATACAAATGTATGTACATATGGATACAGATATGTATGTATATATATATATTTTATTTTTTTCTCACATTTCATTCGTTGATTCCACTTTAAAATAAAGCGGGCGGGTCTTGTTTGTAAATAAAAAAACGCGCCAGTTAAAAATAACTTCAAACGGAAGAAGAACGACAAGATATTTCAAGTGCATAAGTACATACACACTTTACATACTATATACTATACGTATAAATACATATGTATGTACATTTACATTACAATAACATTAGAATAACAAATTACAATCGAAAACAAAAAACTTTCATGTCCTCATCGTAATTGCGTCTGGCTGTCTGTCTGACTAAAAAAACTTGCTTTTGGAAGTGAAATGCGAACATACATAGATATGTTTGTTTATGTATGTACAGTGGTGGCCATATAATTAGAAACGACTTAGCAGCATACATTTTTCTTAATATATTTTAAAAATTAAGTTCACAATACATAAAGTAAATACTCTAAACTGTAAAGTATTAAATCATTATTGAATTTATAATAAAAATATTTGCAGCTGAGATAACATTTTTAAAAAATATTAATTTTAACCAAAATATAGCACTTTTATGTTGGTCTTATAATTAGAAACGACACAAATGTTTTCACAAAACTTAAAATTTTTTCCACAAAAGCAAACAAAAGTTGACATATCCTCTAATAGGCTATTCTCTTACATATTTTATTTTTGACAATATTGGCTAATATTTGTGTTCTCTGTAAATTTTGTATTAAATGCTGGCATGTTTACAGAGACATGTTTCCATAGGTTTGCTGCATCATTTGGAACTATTAGACTTTTTGTTTTTTGGACTGTTGTTCGGGTGATTCCTTTTTACAATTGCCTATAAGTTTTCAATTGAGTTTAGATAAAAATTTTACGATGATAAGTACAAAAAGTCAATATTTTTATACGAAATCTAGTAAGTCATTAACTTAGAATTTCGATTTTAGTCTTTATCATGTTGAGAACGAGTATGTTCTCAAAAGAAATACTGTTGTATTACATTTTTTAAATTGTTTTTATATTGATGTTAATCAACTTTTCCCTTTAGTCTTAGAATGGGTTCAGACCACACCACGAAATATCATACCAAGTTATAATACACCACCACTGTTTTAACAAAATACCTAAAGTCTTATGGATTTTAATAAGGAACATCTTACGTAAGATTTTTCGTCAGGTGAAAACAATATATTCTTAAATTCGTTGCTTGTGAGAATTCTATTTCTGATAACATGCGTCTTTGTTGAGCATTTTGCTTGCAAAGCGTCAGTGTTTCTTAATATTTTTTTGCGACATGCGGTTGCTTTTATACAATACTTCTACGAAAGCCAAAATGCTTATAAACGCATTATTATTATCTGTGTAAATATTTCTTTTCTCATTTGTTGCCCAGTTTCATCCCAATTTTGTGTGAATTCAGAAATTGGTTACCTTTACTGATGCTGCAAATAATCTTATCTTCTACTTGAAGAGTTTTTCTAGCACTGGGCTTCCTGACTGGGGTTGCAAACTTCTTTTGTTTAATTTTAGAAGTGAACTGCACCAAATTTCACTTTTTTGGATTACGAAAACCTTTGTGCGATAGTCCACATTGACAGTATTTCCATTGGATACGCCTTGTAGAAGCCCTCCCTTATTTATGGAGTGCATCACTTGTTTTTTCCAGTTTTGAAAACTAAAACGTATTAAGGTCATTTAAATACGACCTACTGAATTCTAATTTTAGGACACTTAATAAAAAAAGTTAATTAATTAAAGAAAACCTGAACGTTTCTAATTACGTGGCCAGCTAAAAACCATGTACTTAGAAATTAATCAAAATTTTTTTAAAGTGCAAGCTTTAAATTCAAAATTTTTTTGCAGCGGCAATAATGTGGATTGTGTGCTTTTTGTAGTCGCCGTGGTCTAGTGGTTAGTGTGTTGGCTTACTAAGACATGGGCCCTGGGTTCGACTCCAGGCTCCGACATCTTCAAAAAAAGAAATATGAAAAAAAAATATTTCTTTCGGCGACTACCTCTCAGCAGTCTTCTGGCAAAAGCTCTGAGAGTAACTAATTGCCATGAACAAGCTTCTCAAGTCTGTCGTTCGGAGTCGACATTAAACTGTAGGTCCCGGTACTCATGGATAAAAATTGACACACACAACATGAGTGCTGCGAGAAGCTAGGCCGTAATCCTGACACAGGGTTGTAAAGGCCAGTTATGTATGTATGTATGTGCTTTTCGAATAGCGGTTATTGTAATTTTTAGTAATGGTTTTAAAAGAAGTTACACTTTGATTTCATTTTGATTAAACATCGTTTCTAATTATATGGCCACCACTGTATGTATGTATGTATTTGCTAAATTATCTTTGTTGGACATCCTAAAATCAAGCCGTTTTATTAATTTTTATTGAAAGCAAAACGTCAGAATTTGACGCGAGGAAATTAAAAGCAATAAAAGAAGAGAGTGAACATTTTTGGAAGGAAGTTCAATGAAAAGAAATTCCTTTCCTTTATTTTTAGAGTAAACAAAGAAAGCCAAGCGATAGTAAAATAGAAATAAAGAAAGTAATGAATTTCATATGGCACTCGTATATGTACATGCATATATTGAATATTTTACACTTAAAAAACAAACTACAGTCCGAGCACAGTTTAAGCAATCCCCGAAATTTTTTCTTTTCTGATTTCTTGTTCGGATACGTAGTTTTTCAAAATGATCATATTTAGCCAAAGATTCCCATTTCCACAACACTTCTTACACGTTTCTCATGTCGCGAAAACCTTCTAATCCTTCTGCAATTCCATGTTTTCCTTTACACAGAAACGCACTTTGAAATAATAGAATAATTTTATTATTTTTTAAGACAGTTGATTGCTACGGTAAGTTTGCAACAGAAAGATAATATTTTACATGTATTTTGTTTTTTTTTTTTTTCTTTTTTTTTATAAATGATTTGCGAATGAGAAATATGTCGTAAGATATGTTTTCAAGTACATATGTACATATAGTACCAGATAATCGACCTTTTTTCTTCATGTAATTTCATTCCAGAAAATTAGGTATTGCGTTTTCTTAAGAAATAGAATTAGAATTCAATTCCGGAATTGAACTCTGGAATGAAAAAAGAAAAACTTGGTGCGTGGGGTGTACTTTTCATGACAGTTGAGACAGTTTTTATTCATTATAGAGAATAATAAAAATTTTTATGTATTTTAAATACCTACTATTGTTACCAATTTAAAAATATGAACGATATTGAAAGATCTGGATTGTAGTTAAAAATGTCTACAGTACAGGCAATTTTTAACTGCTGTATGCAGAGTGCAGATGATGGCTTTAAATGAGAATGATAAGCATGTTTATCTTTCAGGCATCCTTGATGAAAATAAAATATTTCAGTCCACAGTAGCAACTCAATTCAAATATTTATATATTTCCCCATTTATTTATATAACCTTTCCCAACTGTCTCTTTGTCTGTCTATCAGTTTGCCTTGCATTTCATTTGGATGAAAATTTATAAACAAAAGAAAAATAAAGTATTCCAAAGAAAAAGTACTTTAACGTCTAATATGTTATTTTACCATTGTTGTTTCTGTTGCTTTTGGATTAAATGTCTAGATAAAGAGAAAACCATTCACCGTAAATCCTAAAATGGAGT
The DNA here is from genome assembly GCA_963576795.1 of Metopia argyrocephala. Classification (NCBI taxonomy): domain Eukaryota; kingdom Metazoa; phylum Arthropoda; class Insecta; order Diptera; family Sarcophagidae; genus Metopia; species Metopia argyrocephala. Next base: position 247,388 of record OY756209.1, read on the forward strand.
ACTTGTCAAAAAATCATTGTGCTGAATTTTTCTTTTTCTAACACATTTAATGAAAATCTCCTTTTGCCTACAATTGTCTTACACCTTGTCTATTGGTTTAAGACAGAATTTAGCAAAAAATTCAAGACGTGTGTACATATGAACATTTTTACTTTAAATTTGTCCCAAAGTAGGTACATTGCATATAAAAAATTGTGTTAAAAATTTCTAGAATTAAGAAAAAAATAAATTTAAATTTCAAATATCTATTGTACGTTGTATGATGAGGCATGATTGCACGCCTGTGTGTTAAATACGAAAAATTATTACATAATTCCTTGCCGAAGCTGTATAATCCAACACTGCCCCAACAACGTCACAAAGCTGACTAATTCAAAAACTAAATAAGTGCTCCTCTAAATAACTGTTGTACTGAGTACAAATCGTACTCTGAAGTTCATGAGAAGTGTTGCCACAGTTGTAATTTTTTTAAACCGGATTTCATTTAAAGTAGATTTGAATACAAATTAAAATTCAATTAATCCTGCAAATGATTCAAATAAATGCACCATACTCGTGCTTACATACGTACTTGCCACGTCTTAAAGTGAAATATAATTTTCTCGTCAAATGCTAACCAATAGATTAAAAAACAAAAAATATATAGTAATCGTTTTAAGAAAATTAAGACAATAATAGACAAAAAAATGTAAAAGTTAAAGTTAAAAACTTGATCTTTACAACTCCTTATGCACAAAGGGCTTTTTATATATGCTACAAGTATTGAGTAATGAAGTTTAATGGTAACAACAAACATCCAAAAACAAACTGTGTTAAAGTGAACTTCTTTCTAAAATAATGGTAAGCTAGTTCAGAAGGCTTTACCAAAATTAGTATTAAGTGCTGGTTTGGTGACATAAAACTCGACGCGACATCAGCTGATATTTAATTATATTGACTTAGTTCAGAGTCGCTGAAGTCAATCGGATGCACTCTCCAGAAACTACCAACATCAACAGCATGGAAGGGAAGGACATATTAAAAAATGAAAATGTAGAAAATGTAGGTGGGTCGGCATTGATATCAGAAAGAAAACACGCATCACCGCAAGAAAGCCACTAGATAAGAGTAAGATACTCGTAGGAATGTTTTCTGAGTGATTATTCTTTTTTTTTTTTGGGATTGATTTTTCTCAACTTAAGTCACAACTTAAAGAAGACAACAAATGTGTTGAATTTTTTAAATGTGAAATAAAATAAAAGAAATCTAATTAAGTTTTTGAATGCGATTGCCAATCATTACTAGTTTTTCAAATCACTCATTTATTAAATCATTTTAAGTTGTAATCAGTCATTGATTGAAAAATTAAAAAAAAATAAATGTTTATCGTGATATTATCATATATATAAAAAATCTATCTATCTTCATAATGCAATACAATGCACAGCATGTGTAGGGATTTGCCCCTGGTTTCAATAAAAAAAAAATTGCAAAACTTGTTGAAAATGAGGGCATATGCAAGGATATAATTTGTTTCATTATATTCGTGTGTTATTAAAATAAAAATTAATTATGTAAAGAAGATTTTTTCGCTTTTCGTTTTAAATAAATATTTTGTTTTAAATAGTGATATTAAAAATTTTATTTTTTCTGACGATTTCAATGAATCACTCTTATGATTTATAATATAATTTGGCGATTTCAAGATCACTAATCAAAATAAAATTAAATTATTGCAATCATATGTGAAAAGAGCATTTAAAAATTAACTTTTAAACTTTAGAAGGTGATTCTAAAATTTAATTTAAGAAGAAAGAATTTAAACTTAAATAAAAAGTTATAATTTCTAACACTAACAAATCAGCCACAACTGAAAGGTAACAGAAGAAGTACAATTAGTTCAAAAAGTAGTACAAATGAATAGCTATTGTTTTCAATCTTCTCAAATAAGTTTCTCATATGTATGTCTGTATTTTTGAAAAATAATAAAGATATTTTAATTTTGCCTTTGTGTAGTATAGGACAATAAATATAATAGAATTAATAGGTATTATATTCTATTCAAAGTATTAAATATAAAACTAAAAACGCATTATTTTTAATAAGCGTTTTTTTATTATCATAGCGCTTTTTGAAATTTCACAATTGATAACTTTGATAGGCAATTCTCTCGTTAAGGTGGATAGTGAAGAAAACATAGTTGGATTTTATGAGAGACTCTCACAAAGCCTCTGATTTTATGAGATAGTCTCTTTGGGTAAAACAATAACAATTTTTCTTGACAAAAGCATGCTAAAACACATGTTGGGCGGAAGATACTCCACCCAATTTCGGATGCAAGACAAAACAACAACAGTAAAAATAACGACAACATCGTAAATGGAATTCCATAACAAGCATTTTGTATCGTCAATGACAATGCAGTAACAGCTCAGTAGCATTGACGGTGGCAGCGAAAATGGCATCGTCAGCATCAGACGTTTATAACTGTATTTTAAGACAACAAATACAAAAAACAGCAACATAAACGAATAAAAAAATTCATTCATTGAGTTTTTAAGTAAAAAAATAATTTTATTTTACAGGGGAGCAGTTGTCGTAGTGGTTCTGGCTGCTAATAGTGTCGATATGGATAATATTAGATTGTTGTTGCTGCTGTTGTTCCTTTTTCTTCTCCTTTATTTTGGTTTTTTTTTTTATTTTTTGCCAATAAATGCAATTTAAGGTTATAAATATATGAATGTATGTACGTTACATTTATTCGTTGTGTATGTATCAACGTTAGACATTTTTCGTTGCTTTACTATTGGCGCTGCGGATGTTACAATTTTAGCAGTGGCAGTAGCAGCAGCAATAAAGGCTGTGTGTGATCAGCTAGCTGGTAGTTATTATTTTGTAATGATCATGATGTTGGTGGTTATTATTATTGTTGTTGTTGCTATTAAAATGTGTAGTATGGTTGTTGTGGTTGTTTCGGTTGATTTGAATTGCTTGTAATTGTAACAGTTTTTGTTGTGGCATCAGCAGCAAGAAAATATGTATAACGATGAAAAATCAACAACAATAGCAAACTGAACTGTAAAATAAAAGAGTGTAGCAGTCATAGGTAGTAAAAAGAGTTTTAAATAGAGCGCAATTTTTTATTTGTTGTCTTCTTCAATTTCTGTTGCGCTGTTGATATTGCTGCTCTTTGTGTGAGTATGTGTGTGTGTGTATGTGTGTGCTGTTATTGAGACAAGACGCAGTTAAGACGAGACCTCAAGCTAGATGAATAGATAGGAAGCTACAGCATCAGCAGCAACTGTATAACAAAAACAAAAGTAAGTCTTGACTCAGCGAGTGTGTGCACAATATTCACTAGAGTATGATCTCGTTTTTTTTTTTTCTTATTATTATTATTGTTATTGTAATAGCCGTTGTTAGGATAGTGTTATATGTTGTTGTTGCTTTGTTTTGGGGTAAAGCTAAAATGTTAAGATTGTTTTGAATTCAGTACTTCATCACGTACCTGTAGAGAATGGTCGTCATTACGGGTTAATCCAGTTAAAAAAATTTGGACTATTTTTGTTTCTTCTTCTTCTTAATTATTTCTAAGGAAACTATTTTACCAATACACACTTTGTACGATAATTGCTGTTCGATTAATCGATATGAATTAAAAAAAATTACACATACATACATATCTACATATGTATGTACATTTATCTTTATGTATTTTTGTAAATATATTTTATTCTAATTACCTATAATACAAATGAAATGGTGCTGATCTTAAACGTATGTGTCTGTGTTCATTAGTGTAGTTTTATGTGCAAAAATAAATAAAATTCGTAAAATTTCGAACTCAAAAAGTGTGAGCGACCCGTGTACTGACCATCAGTTGTTGTGTATAGTAAAATAATTATAATACAAAAAAAATTTAAATACATAAAAATAATAAAAATAAGTAAAAATAAATTCCTTTGAAATAAAAAACGGCATTGAAAACTTTTATTAGAAATTTACCAATCAGGGGACTCTTTAAATCATATTGGATTGTATTTTATTAAAAAACCTAAGAAAAAATTAACAAAAGATAACGTGATTCAGTGATTTTCTATAAGAAGATTCAAAGAAAAGTTTAATGAGAATTATTTAAGCTTCCGGAAACGTGAAAATTACTTGTCTGTATTTCTTATTATCCAAAATAAGGATGCCCCTAAAACATTTGCAAAAGTATTCGCATTTAACGGAACACAAATGATTTTATGACCACCTTTATAGACTTCTTTTAACATTTTTTATCTCAACATCCTCTATCCGCAATTAAAAAAAAAACGGCGCTAAAGAAAATCGCGGCAAAAAGAAAAAAAAAACAAGAAAAAGTACCGTTACTTTCATATTACAAGTGTTTAAATGCAGGCAGACGTTTTTTCGTGCCTATTTCTTGCGAATAACTCTGTGTAGCAGAAGCGGATATCCGTTTAATCGTTTTCCTAATAGAGTAAGTGAGTGTTGTACATATGTACGAATTTGTGTATCATATATACATACATATCTGTAATGTAAAAACACATATCTGTTATATATATGCATGTATGTATGTAAGTAATTTGTTTATATTCTATATATATGATATATGTATGTGTGCGTTTGTGTAAATAACTCTTAGAGTGTCTATTAGTATGTGCATTTATCTCTTTGCGGATATTCATAATTTGCAAACGGTAGACAATTTTATACTTTTTCTCAATAATTAAAAAAAAAAAACTAAATATTAAAATTAAAATAAATATGTACATATATAGACGATATATACATACATACATTTATAATTATATAAATCAATAAATTTAACAACAACAACAATATTAATAATTATGCATAATAAATGGAAAAGTAGAAAGAAAGATTTTGCTCGCATTTAAGAGTTTCAAGTATAATTTCTTATAATGAACAATCACTTATTGATTTCTAACAATTATCACCATTATTCGTGATATGATTTTTTGTTTTCTTTTTCTGAAAAATACTAGCATGTAGTACATACGTTCCCTTAATATGTGTTTCCATTAAGCGAATACCTGTATGGGACTTCTTTTACTAGTGAAAAGTATTCTGTTTAACTTTTAGATCCCTAAGAATGTGTCATCCCCACTAAAATAACCTCAAGTACTCCGAAATATATAAAAAATATTTTTAAAATTCGTCACAGTTTTGTTAAAAGCTCTTAAAAATTTACAATCAGCGCTCTTTTTTTTTGCGTAACCCATATATTATTCTGCCATATTCTTTACGTTTTAAATTCAAATTTAAATCAAATTTATTCATTTCATTCTTTTTATTTGTTAGATACACAGAAATAAAACCTGTGTTTTTTTCTACAACTCTATTAGTTTATACGTTGAAATATACGAGTGCCTTTTATTAAAAAAAAAATTATTTTTTTTATTTCATTTATAATACAAAATATTCAATTTCAAATGCATTTAACAGTGTATTCTTTTAATTTAGGGAACCAATTATTATTAAAATTGTTTACCCAACTTAAAATCATAGACCAAACTATCGCCTTCGTGAGCAAATAACCTTTTGTGCCAAATTTCTTAACGTATTGAATGGGTGGATTACGGCACTCGATAGCTTACGTAACGAAATTTAAAAATAAAAGTGAAAGTCTTTGTTTGTATTTAAACAGAATAAAAATGTATGTACAAGTATATATTGTGTAGAAATCAATTTAAGAAAAAAAATTGGATAATTAAATTAATAGTGCGTGTAACACTTTTAATTCAGAATATTAAAGTAATAATATGTGTGTTACAAGGCAGCTACTACGTATGTATATTGTTTCCAAGCTAAACTATGAGGCTCGTTCGAATGCAGGAAAACATGGAATAAGTATTCTAGCTACTAACAATTCTTTTTAGTATTTTTATTTTTTTTTATTGTTGTTAGTAATTGGATTATTTTGCCGAAAAATTACGACATCTTTTATTCAATCGCAAACGCTGATTTTGACCCCCGATAGTTTCACTTGTACAAAATTTTACAATTTTGGAGAAATATTACAACGAGTTTTATTCTGATCCAAATTGGACTTTTTTAATTATAGAATAAGTTAAACAAAACAGGAGAAACCGTTCAACGAAACGAAACAGATAAAGTGATAAAGATTTGTAATAAGAAAATTAGTACTTAATTATATATGTGCATACATACATATGTATGTATATACTTATACATTCATGTATATGCAAAATATTTTACTATTTTGAAAGTAAATCAAAGAAAAACTTTAAATTTCCTTTACATCCCAGCCGGCATTTTTTTTTTTTTAATTCGGTAATAAAATGTAAATAATCTTTTGCGTGATTAAAAACCTAAAATATGCGCTCATTTTCTATCGCTAAAGTATACCTTTGTCTTTTATCATCTTATTTACTTCATTAGTAATTCTTTTTCCAGTAATTTAACAGTGGCATATGACACGTTTTCAGTAAAAAATTAATAACCGGTTGATTATTTGATGTTTTTTTCTTTACCCAGATTTCTTTTTTATTGTAACCATTAGTATGTAAATTAAAATCAATATTCCAGTGGTTTTTGTGGGGGTCTAACCCTCGATCACTGGAATAGCTCTGTTCAATTTAATCATCTAGTTTATATTATCTCGAGTTTACTGTAAAGATATAAATTTAAAAATGAAATTACTGGTGCCCCAACTTTCTACAAATAGAATAACTTATTTTATTTTCATGATGTTCGAAAGGAATTCTAGGTAAAGCCAATAAAAAAAATAATAATTTTTCTAAATCCCAGTAGCATTCAATTCGTGTACTAACTGTTCATAAGTGCTATGAATGTTAAATCTGCAAACAAAGTTTTAAAATTTTGAAAATGTTGAAAAAATAAAACAAAATTATCTTTAACTGATGCGATTTTGACATAAATATAGAAAAAATAAATCAAATCAAATTTTTCTTCGGATTTTAATGTTAAGTTCTGATGTCAAATTGTCCTATTTGTGATCGAGTAAGATTTCGTATGGAATGAAATTTCTTGACGTTTCGAAATTATTTGTACCAGGGTAAAAACATATGATTCTTATAAAATGAAATAAAATAAACAAAACTAAGTAACATATCCTGAAATAGTTTGATCTTTTGATGAAGATGAAAAATTTCCTCATGGTGCACCCGTTTTACTATGATGCTATTTTCCTTACAAGTTTAATCAGTATGAAATTTTTTCCCATAATCTTTTTACTTTTTATTTTTGCTGAGCCAAGGTGATTTGTCATATATTGTGCCACTACGTCCATTCGTTTAACCATTGATTTTGTTTACAATAGTCATGTTTGTCTATTTATTTACATTGACCTAATAATTAATTAATTAATAATTTTTTATTGTTTGTAAAAAAAAAAAAACATTTATTATTCAGAAAGCTCTAAACCTATCGACTATTATTTTGATTACACGCTTCCGACCGACTACTTGTTATCGAATGGCATAATTCTATTTGTCGATAAAAGTTAGTCGAACACGAACGTGACATTTACAAAAGAAAAAAATTTCGATCGAAGTCATTCGATATCGAATGCGATGAATTGGCCCCTATATATATGCGAATATGGAATTTTTTAAACCAGTCCCGTCCGGCAGAAAAACAAAGAATGTCTAATGAAAGGGATACAAGTTTTACATTTTGCTCAAATAGCGTTACTGTTACGGCAAATCCAAGTTGGGATTACTCAACTGTACCTACATAGTACATACGTTTTCCTCTAGTCATTAATAGATGTAAATGCCTCTCCTAAATCTACTTCCCTGAATGTTACCGCTTATAATCTGTATCAAGGAAACTTGTTTATTTCTAAGACAAATTCTTTATTCGTTATATATTGGACCAAAAATATCTATAGATCTATAGAATTTATATCTATAGAATGCTGTTCTATGCTAAAATCTTTGAAAGCATGCCAGCAAATTGACAAAAGTTTCCAAATTTAAGCTTTTGGTTTTTTTTTTCTTTTAACCTCAAAACTTGGTTCAGTAAGAATTATTTGGAGTTCTTTATTGTGTTCCAAGTGGCTTTTCGTATTTGGTGATTGTTTTAACTGAAAACTTTATGTTTTACATTTTATAAAGAAAAAAATCAATAATTGGATTTTATTTCTCAAGCTTATCTATTGCATCAGTTTTTAACACTAACGGATGGATAAAACTTTAAAAAATCTTTCATAAATTTATAATTACGACAAGAAATCATTGAATTACTTTTACTTTCATCATAATAAGCTTTTAGAGTGTTAGTAATGGCCTTTTCGATTTACATTTTAACAACCATTTAATAAATGTGTATGTAGTAAAAAAAAATAATAATTATTAACATAATAATTATGTATGTAAATTTCAAAAGTATAACAAGCTTTCTATTTAATTAATATTTAACCCTTATCCTATAATCGTGGTCAAAATGATTACGTATTGTGTTCATGCAATGAATTGTCTTCAAATTTGTTTTTATAAAATTTCTTAATTCCTCTTGTAATGTCTGTAGATCTGCAGACCCAATAAATGAATAACAATAATGTTTAGTAAAATAATTTAGTTGGCACTTCTTTGGCCATCCGCGTTATGCTATTTAAAAACAGGCAGCACAAAATCATAATTCATGATGCGCATTCAAGTATTTCCATGTCGTTGAGCATGTTACCAGTGATTTATGTTGGATTCTTATTGACTATCGTTTATCAGTCTCATGGTGAAGCTTAAGCTTTATACGATAATTGTGAAGGCCGTCCGTTATTCAAAAAAAAAAAACAATAAGTTTGCACAAGTAAAACAAAAAGCACTTTTAGTTTAAAAAAAGCACTAAAAAGTGTAATTTCAGGCCCAAAAATGCAGAAAATGCTCTAAATTTGCTACTGAAATAAAATAGAAATGTGAATTTTTAATTTTAACTTCTTGAGATTTTCAGTCGATAATTGCTTTCCTTTTATAAGGTGTATATTATTTACATACACGTATGTAAATCATACATAGAACAAAGTACTACAAATTTAAAAAGAGATTACATTCATTTGAAAAAGATTATTTCATTCAAGTGATTTAAATGTTTATCATTTAAATTGTGCAGTTCTACTACATTTGTGTGTTTTGTTTATCGGCACAGATTGCAGACACTAAAACTTAAGCTACTCGTACACTTGCTGCAACATCAATTATGATGACGAAGTACATATTTACAGCCTGTTTAATTACATATATAGATAGCTGGAAATCCCAGTAAGGAGGCGAATGAATGCATTCTGTCTATATAATTAGAATCGGATCAGGAATTCTCAGAAAGAAAACAATATTTCATACTAAAATATTCATATTTCATCTCTAATATGTTTAATGGTCAACATTTTAAATAAAAAGTAAAAATAATTATGAATCACTTTCTTACCCTATATTTTACATTTAAAATTTTATTAATTCCACATTACACAGATTTTAATATGTCTCGGCGGCATATGAATTTATTGAAAAATTATTTAGAAATTTAACTTTTATTCCCACAACAAAATAAATAAATATAAGTAGATAGATGTGCTGCTCATACCAGAACTTACATTCCGAACAAACTGAAACTAAAAACTAACAACTAACTAACAACTGTTGCAGCTGTAATTAATAACTTACATACGTTAACACCATTAAAATGTTTTCATTTTTGAAGTTTAAAGACCAATTAAAGTCTTATGTTGTTGTTGTTGTTAATTTTGCTTTTGCTACGAGTATCAAGTGAATTAACTTTAAACAACAGCAAATACAAGATAAGATGTTCGCAGTATTACCAATGAAATGAAAAGTCAATTAATAACACGTAGAGTAATGAAAAATTATGATTAAAAGTTTTAACATTGAAAAATAAATTTTATTTTACGCACTTTGATCAATAAGCCAATCACTCTAAAAATAATTTTGTACGTGATTTCACATTCAGCGGTGGTGATCTTTTACTACAGACCGACTAAATCTAAACTTTACAAATAAAAGTTCAGTTTAAGCCAAAACTAAGTCAACATTTTTTTTTATCATGCACACACACGTAGATGTGAATAATAAAATTAAAGAGTTAAAAAAAAATCAATTCTGAAGATCACAAAAGGAAATAACATTAATAATCGTGAATGATAGCAAAATTTTATTCATCATATATACAGACATCATCCCAACAAATTATTGTTAGCGAATGAATTGATTTAATGTTTTGATGATGATTATTGTTTAATAAACAGAAGTCGTCAGCGGAAAATTAATATCTGTCAAGGTTGATACGATTGCACACTACACATATAAAATTGACAAAATACGAGCAATCCAAAAAGAAAAAAATCTTAAAGATATTCTTATTTGTGTAGATACAGTTAAACTTCGATTAACCGGGCCTTTATTAATCGATTACATCTATTTAACGGCATGCGGTTCTTTTTTTATTTTTTCACTCTATTATCCGTGCTTTACCTCTGTTATCGGTGCTTTTTGATTTATACCTTTATTAACCGTGCTTTACATCTATTATCCGTCGAGCATTCATATGTTTTTTATTATGAAATTCTAAATCCGGTGGTTCCAATCATTTTTTTTTTTTTTTGATTTTACATTCTCTATCACGATTTGTATGTTTTGTATAAAAATATTTATGTATGTGGTATATTTGAAAATTTGCGTCACAGAAACTACGAGTATAAACACCAAATATAATCATGTGTATTTGGTATAGGGGAATTTTATTGACGCAAATTTCGCTTTAAATTTGAATAACAGGGAATGTTCCGTAAAACAAATTCGAGTGCGTGAATGAAATTTCAAATTACTATAATTTTAAAATGTGAAAATATTTTAATACCTTTTTTTACTCATTGGCCAAATGGCCATTAACGTAATTTCTTTGAAAATCAGTACATAAGTATCTATACCTCCTAAATCAGGTTTAGGCTTTCCATCTTTTACTTAATGGTGTTCGTAGGTTTTAATAAAACTAAACTGAAAGACCTACAATTTTTATAAAAACTGTAATATTTGATGGGTTACACTAAAACAGGCCTGTTCAAAAATAAAAAGTTCATACACAATTGTTCCTTAGCTAAACTCACATGTATTCTTACGCTCTTGCTTTTAGTCGTCACTGAGACAGCGACGAGTTAACATGCGTGGTGGGTGTACGCTGATTTATTGTTTGCAGTGGCAACAAAATTAATAGCAATGCACACAAATATTTTCTATTATAAATGAATTTGTAAATGCAATACTTTATTTATCATAGAACACTTAAAAATATAGTTTAAAAGTTTTTCAGCGACATTTTCATTATTTTTATAAAATTTTTAATAAATTTAATGAAAAAAACGGAACTTAAAAAATTTTTTTTTTTGTTAAAAAATTAAAAGTACTTTTTATTTCTTTATAGCAGATTAGTATTTATAAATTGTTCTTAAAGTAATTAAATTTTTAGATGAAATTTTATATATAAATTTTACTTAAAAAAAATTCATACAACTGCAGATACTGCTACTTACACGTACAGCAGTGTAATTATCATTTTCTCACCAACACAACTACATTTTTACTTTTGAACAGGCCTGCACTAAAACTTAATACAGTTGAGCCTTGGTTATCCTTAGTTACTGTCCGTGCAAAAAAAAGGTGCTTTTCTTTTTTATATATCTCACAAAAACATTGCTCTTTCTCTCTTCTCTATTAATTCTTATATTGTTTGATGGCTTATTGGAATACATAGTTGTTTTCAAATTTTTATGTACAATTTCTGGTAATCGTGTCTTTTGATTATAAGTGCTACAGTCAGTCCCATTAGAGCCGATTAATAGAGATTTAACTGTATGCCAGTTTTAAACAAAATGGAATTTAAAGAGTAATGAAACTGAAGCCTCTTTTAGATCATTTTAGTTGAGTTAGATACTCGAAGTACTGTAAAATTCATATTAAATTTTGTGGTTTACTTGTTTTGTGTTTCAGTGTAATTCTCAACACATTTTTTCTTTTTTTTTAATAATACTGTATGTACACGTACCAAATAATGTGGTTCATTTGTCTATAGCATATAATGGGAAATAATCTCAGAAAAATACGTATATTTGTATATTTTTGTTTTTTTTTTTCTTAATTATGGCAAATCGAGAGAGGTATTATTTTTTAAGTAAGCATGTGAACGGATGACAAAAAAGAAAAACGTCAAGTGCTTCACTCGACCTTGGACCATAAAACCTATTGTATAGTAAAAATAATAAACTGAGACAGTGGCAGCAGCTATAAAAATAACACCAAAAGTCATAAAAAACAAAGTTAATATTACAATTGTGAATACATAATAATAATAGCATTAATTTTAACAGTTTAATGCATTTTACTCTTTGGGAATAACATGTATGTATGTAAACTAGGGTGTCCCTTATATATATTTTTTTTTTAATTTTGAAATACATACTGAATAAATTCAATTAGGAAACTTTGACTTTATATGATGAGTGCAACAGGTGCCGATTTTAAATCGATACTTATATCGATGTCTTTCAATTGTGTTAGAACTTTTTAAAGAATTATGTTTTAGAGCTTTCAGTAGTTATTAATTCTTGGTCTCATATAAACATTACTAGACTCTCTACAAAAACAATAAACGTCATTAAAGCTATAATAATTCTAAACTGAATTACCTTTTGCATTAGATTTAAACCACAAAAGGGCTAAACAGTCTGGACTTGCTAATATAAGAAGTAAATTGTTCTTGCCATATAAAATTATAATTGCAGCCGCTCTATTTCTAAACTCTTAATAGTTCAGTATGCCAAAGTCCTGTAACAACGTTATTATATTATATTTAAAATTAGATTTTAAATTGTCCTCCCTGGATTTCATTGTCTCCTGGAGAATTGATCTTAGTTAAGAATTGTTGGTCTCAAAAATGTAATCTACTGCGATTAACTTTCATCTTGAATAGTGATTCCAAAATTCACGATTTTTCCCTTGTCGGAAAATTGTGAGTGTTAAATATGAAGCACAGGCCTTTCTAACTTTTAATATCATATTTTGGCTCAGTCGTCTTCTTTTTTTTTCTATAAACGTTTTTCTTTATTAAAGAGCAATTTACACTATAACACTGTGAATTACGACATGGCAAAAACAAAATATTTTATTTATTTAAATTAAATTGCAATATTAATATTATATTTAATTAATCCGTGACGGGTGACTAAGACCTTTGGTCGGTGTAGTGTTACAGACCAGGGACTCTCAGGTGGGAATTGAACCCACAACCCTCGTTCGGGGTTGTATTTTCAGAAACGCGCAAAAAGAAATTCCAGATGGCATTCTCTTTTACTCTTTGTATTACAATATTACTTGGACTTGCTTTAGAAACAAAGAGAAAATAAAAAGATTAAAACTGTAATAAAGAAGAGATAAAAAGCTCACGATTTGAGACACATAATATGAATACTATAACGTTTTGAAAAACTCTTTAAAAATCATGGTGCTTTAAATCAATGTCTGAATTCACGGTTACAAAATTTAAATAAAATCTATACACTATTAAAATAGTGTAAACTGGCCTTAACTGTGTACTTTGGTAAGAAAACACTTTTTCTTATCACTGAGTAATAGATTTTTTTCATACAATGAACCATAAGATTCTGTGAAAATAACAATTCTTCTGGCACAAAGGATAATAATTTTTCTTAGTTAAACAACATTTGGTTATTGATTTAAATCAATGAAAATTCACTTCCACTTTTTTGTGTAGTACATTTTCTTTTTATTTTTGTAAAATGAGGGACACCCTTATGTAAATATTTTTTTTTTTTCATATATGTACATTCATACATATCCGTGGACATTTGACAAAACGTCTTCTTTCTAAATCAACAACTTTTCAGTAGAGAAAAAAAAAACAGTTAAAAAGGCTAATAGAAGTTATTGCTTAGAAAATTAAAGAAATTTTGAACTTGGATATTATACACAAATACTTAACGAACATTATGCGACCTTTTTTTCACTTTAGAAGCAATAGTTTTCTTTAAAACGACAAAAAATTAATTTAAGACTTTTTGTTAATTAGGTTTTAAAGAAAAAAATTAGTTTCTTTTGTCAAAATTTCTTTGATCAAATTTGAAAATTATCTTAATCGCTTAAGTCAAGACAAGTTGTTTTGTTAAAATGGAATATAAAAGGTTGAAAGAAGTTGATCTTTTATTTCGGTTTTATTTAAAAAAAAAATACTTCTATTTTTCCCTACAACATGCAAATAATTAAAAAATAATAATAAAAATTAAATAAAATTTTTTATAGACAATCAATTTTTCAAATTATTCTTAATTCTCTGAAAGAAGTCGTTTTGTCAAATTGACATTGGGGGAAAGTCTGAAAGAGGTCGATAAGTCAACTGCATATCTTGCCTTCCAAAGCTCGTAGAAATACGGGGATTAGAGCAAAAGAAGGACAAGGAAATTCTATATTTACTATAAAAATCTTGGAAAATTGTCTTATTTCGAGAGAAGACATTTTTTCAAAATTCCACAGATATGTATGGTATATTATTAAAAAAGTTTTGATTAATCAAATGAAAATTTCTAAGATTCTAAGTTATCCTTTTTTAGGATGAACACTGAAGACCACTTATTTTTTTTTTAATTTTAGAAAAGATATAAAAAATTTTGTTTTGATCTCTGATATTGCGACGATTTTTCTAAGTATCGATAATTACTTGTAATATTTAAGAAAAAAAAAAACAGATTTTTTGCTTTTTTGATTTGTTTCTTTTCATGACACCGATTTCATGTTTTCAATAGATTACAAATAAATATTCAATTGACAAACAGAATAACCTTAAAAAGAATTGGAAATAGTTTCAGTATCCAATCAAGGGTTGAATTTCAAGTGTGTTGTTGCCACCACTACTATTAGCCAGTTTTGATTATAAATTTATTTTTTAAACACAATACTTCATGTACTCAACTAGCAAAGCCCGGTAAAAGTTTTAGACATTTAGCAACGGTCAGTATGTCACTTCTTTGTCAGTCGTAATTTTCTATTTAGAGACATTTCCATGATTTGAATTACTTATATCAATACAAAAAACTATGAGATCTTAGCACAATTAGCTAGTTTTTATTTTTTGAAATTTTTTTATAATAAAATATACATGGATTCTTAATTACATAATGCCCGTAAAGTTTTATAATTAAAAATAAAAAAAAAAGAAAAACACAAAAATTTTACTACCATAAAAATGCATATATTTGTTGTTTTTAAGTGTAGTGGTAGTAAATAAACACTGAGGTTTACTTTTGGAGCTGTCAATTACAATATTTCATCTCTGTATACACTGTGATTTGCCTGTTAATAATACACAAAATGTGGCAAAACATTGGCATTACTGTTGTGATTATAGCATAAATGATGACGCTTAAAATATGACAAATGTTTTCATTAAATTGATGTGATTTGTCACAACAATGATCACACAATTCTGATGTCATAGAATTAGACCAAATTTCAAGCGATTTTAAATAAAAATTAATTTGAAGCAATTTAACAAACATACAAACAAATATACGAGTATGTATGTCCAAAAACGAGTATTTTACCAAAAACTAAAATCTCATGAAACATATAAGTATTTGTGTTTTATTTTGATTTGGTGATACTTTTCTCTTCTTTAGTTAAGACTACATATTGCAAATACAAATAAAGGGAACAAAATATAATAAAAAAAAGTTAATGAAGAATGATAAAATCAGTCTACGTACCTATAGTTTTGATACTCATAAACGTTAAATAAAAGCACGTGACATGTGTGGTTTTTACTATTTTGTTTTATTTTTATTTTTTGCGATTCAGATTTACATTTCCTAGTGTAACAAAAAATCTTCCAAATGCCAGCAGGGTTCATATCAGTATATGATTTACATACACATCGTACATACATATGTATGTACGTGTATGTGTATGTGTAAGTACAAATTTTACATAAATTATTATCAATGATAAATGTTTTCAAGATAATTTTAAATAAGCCATAGAAAATGACTTTAATTATTTTCATTTCTTTTACATTTACCAAAAGTTCTGCTGACGCGTTTTATTTATAATTAAAAATCGATTTTTTTATTTGGATCGTTTAAAAAAATTTCATGAATATTAATTAGTTTAAGGGCTTGTAGTTCATATTAACTGGTTGTATGGTGTGGAAATACATGCATACTCGACATCTACATACTTTATAAATAAAACAAAAATCGCTCGTTTTAATGAATGTCTGGATTGAATAAAAATTAAATTTTTTTTTTTAATTTTTTTAATTTTGTGGTTAAAAAAATGTTTTGTTTGATTTTCTGTTGTTTTTATTACGAGTATTATGCTATTGGAATGCAATAAATTTTTTTTGTCCACTCTAAGAGACAAATCTTAAGACGTAAATTTAATGAAAAAAAAAACAAATAATAAAATAATGTGTGTGTGTGTAGGTATACATATAAAGAATTAAAAATAAAAAATGCATAAACAAAATGACTGATCAATGGCTTGCTCCCCTTATGGATATTTAAAAAAAAGCGCATACAAACACTCACACATATTATTTGACTACTCACGTAATTTTCCATCCACTTACGGCACTATCAAGGCACACTAATACATATAGTATATAAGAGAGCAATAAAAACAACAACGACAACAGCATTCAACAATTGTAACGAAAGAAAAAAGAGGAAGGAGGACATTTTCAAAGCAGCGCCAGCTATACAACATTAATTTTAGGCTCTAGAAAATGTGTATTAAACAATAAAGTTTAAAATATCAACAAGTAACTGTTAAAAATAAAAGCATTAAACGGCCATAACAACAATATTTTTGTTTTTTTGTTGTTTTTTTTTTAATTTTCCAAAGCATAGATAGTCAAGACGGCCAATAGCAATAACAAAAAGAAAACACAATTTCAAACTCCGACATGGAGGGATTTTTTATGAGGCATCCGCTTTCAGCAGTTCAATATTATTATTGTAGCAGGAGCCGCCACCATTCACTCGCGTGTCTTTACACTCAAAATAAAATGGCCAGACGGAAAAATATACAAAATGAATGCAAATTATTTTAAAACTATATGTATGTATGTACAATATAAGTAGCTAGACGTGGAACTACCATCGACATATCTGTTAAGGAACAGATCTTCCCTCCAATGGGGGTGATAAAGAGAAAGTTCTAATACAGAATGCAATCAGATTGCAGGTCAATGATGGACTAGTCTGACGACGTGCAGAATCAGCAGATCAGTTTGGCCACGGTATAACCTAAAAAGAACGAAAATGTTATTGACCATGAAACGTAAGAATTCCAGTAGGATCACATCGGTGATGACTGGTTTTTGGGCTATAGAAGAGCAAGCAGCCAGGATGGGCATTCCATTTAGTTCATACTGCTTTAGATGTAAGCAGCCGGAGAAGAAGAAGACAGTATTCCCTATCATCTGCGAATAATGAGAAAACATTTCTCTTAACAAGTTGGTAACGGGAATGAGGCATGAAAACGGCACAAAAGTGCTAATTGGGTAATGGATCACCACGAAAATCAACCAACCAAACCAAACAAAAACTCCACTAATATATAAGTACATACAACATACATATGTATGTAGAATAGAAATTGATTTTTTTAAATATTTCAAAAGATTTCATAAATCAGTTTCTATTTATATTCACGTTTTTATGAAATGAATTTTTTAAAGTTTCATCACATTCTTGGAGTGTTAATCGCAATGTAGTAAATTCCACTTCCTCTGAATTTCATAAAATTTGCAAAACCTATAGCAAACAAATAATAGAACAAAATGGAACAGCTCTTATGTATTGGCAGATTATTCATTATTGAGGTTTCTCCATGAACAAAGTTGATCGAAACAACGCTTTAAAGGAAAAATTCGTTCTTTAGCTGCATATTTCCCTTTTTTCCTTTTAATTACAACACAATAAAGATATTTAAAACCTCTTACCTCTCGATTTTCTTGTCCCAGCACAATGCGCTGCATTAGTAGGGACCATTTTCTGAGTGTTGGCCTCACATACACATAATTTTAAATTAATTTTCTTCATGTGTACAGCAGCTTCTTCGATTACTTGAAAATGGTTTTTCTCTGGCATCTGGAGCACTTTCACTTTGCTCAATGGAATGAAAATCCACTTATGATACTAAATTGGTTTAGAGGAGTAGCATTTGAAAATTAAATGTTCATTTCCATTTTATTTATTTTTTTTTTCCTTTTTTTAGCAAAAGTGTTGAATGCTTTAGTTTGGTTTTATCAGTGCTATCACCATCAAACAGATACTTGGCGGCTGTACCAAACAACCAAATAAACAGCCAAAACATAACGATCATCATCATGTTGTTTGTAAATGAATATACAAATACGAGTAAACTGAAAGTCCAAAGCAATGTACTTAAAGAAAACTTTTATGATAATCCTTGTTAGATGATATTATTTTATGAAAACATACACATTAGGGATGACGAACGGAATTGATTTTCAAAATTCCAGGATTTGGGATTTTAGGAAGGAAAACCCGGGATTTCCCAGAACTAATCGAGATTTCGGGATTTGATATTAATTAGTAAAACACTGTAAGAATTTTTTTATTTTTTTATATTTTACACCAATTAATTGTAATATACACTCACTTAGTTTATGCCTGTTTTGAAATCAGTTCGACATAAAACGATTTCACTCATAACAATAACTTCATATGCGTTTATGCCTATGTTTTGAGTCGACACAGTTTTAAAACTGTTTTAACTAACAGCTAATTCTAAATAATTCTAATTTTAATTCTAATTTTTTATATTTTTTATAATAACACACAAACAATAATAAAAATAACCAATGGAAGAAATTGGCAACCCCATCAAATTTGACAGAACATTCTTTAAAGTTAATTTTCATAAAGGTTTCAAAACCGTATTCGTTTATACTCAATTTTGAAAGCGCTTGGTCTGACACAAACAGGTTTGAAAAGGAGTTTCAGTAAAAACGTTTCGAAATTTCAAAACTGTTTATGCCATGGGTTTGAGCGAATAAAAACATTTTCAAAACGGACATAAACATGACATGTGTTAATATATTTATACATATATACATACATATATAGTTTTTCTAAAGCGGTCTTTAATACCCTCAAAGTTTTACTGTTACGCTATTAAAAGTACTCTAAAAATGTCAGCAACAGATCTACTAATTCAGGAGAACACAATTTTTTAGTGTCTCCTCATATTGTAGTCACAATATCAGAAATACAAAATGGTAGTCAAAATTACCGGAACTTACCCTAGATACATAGATATGTATGTACTAGTCATAAAGCCGACCACAGTCGGATTATCAAAAATCTGGCTCCGTCTTGCACACATGGAGCAAATGAGCTTTAAGTATTCAAAATTTTAGCTTTCTGTGACGTCAGACGGTTTCAAAAATCTGCGGAAAGAGAATTGGACATACATCCGGACAAACAACGAAATTATATATATAGATATCGTTTTGGAACCACATTACGAAGGTCTCATACATATTCCTAACGATAATGATTCCAATTTGGAATTCCGAAAATTTGTAATAATTCCTATTTAAGGGGAGTTAAAAGTCCGTTTGTTGAACCGCCATTTGTCTTTAAACCTCTTTAACACATTTTACATTGTAATACTAAAATATGTTTTTTTTTTTAAAGAAATACTTAAATTCATAATCCCTAAAATTCCCGTGATTTAGGATTTACAAAATCGAGAAAATCCCGGAATTTCGGGATTTGGGATATCGCAATCGTCATCCCTAATACATATGTTCATGTATTCATACATATGAAGATATTTTGGAGCACCAATCTGTGTGAAAATTCTGTAAGGGATTAAAACTCTTAATTTGTTTTAACTTTGTTTTTAATTGCTGCCAAATAATCCTTTCTGAATTCCTCAGATCACATCTGAATTCTTTTACCATCTAATAAAGTAAAAAAGTTATACAATATCGAAAGCATTTGCAGATTATACTTTAGAGGCTTTTAGAGTATTAACAAATTGTATCTGTTTCAGTGTTTTTATTTCCAAGTATGTATTAAGTGAAGAGAACTAAAACATGATTATGTCAAGCAATATTATATTTGGTCGATATAAACTGGTCTTCCCAAACATTTGGTCATATCTTTATGAAGACGTGTATTGACTGTAAGAAAATAGCGAAAGAAGAAAAAATAAAAAACCAACAATTGCAATTTTAATTGCATTGCAATGCTTCTGCAATACGCTGTTGGTAGTTGTTTTAATAGCCATAAAGTACGACCAGTGCATCTATGATTACAGTTTAACCCATTCTGATAGAAATTTCAAACTAAACCAGTTTTTCATCTCTTCAAAGAAATACTCGTACATACACAATTTTTATATAAAACCTAAGAAAATAAATAAAAAAAAATTTTTTTTTGTTTTTTTTTATATTCTTACATAGTGTTTCTTGCCTTCACAGAGTATAGCTCAAGCTGAAATATTTGGAAGAAATTTATAAAGATTTACGAAACAAAGCAAAGAGACTTGAGTAAAAGATTTCTGAAAACCAGTAATCCTCGGAAGCCTTTCCTAACCTAATAGTGTATCTAGCTCTGATTTTGAATTAGCACGACCGCAAACAACACATTCGAAACAGACAAAAATCATACTAAAGGTACGTTTACATTTGTCAAATATGTGAACGTAGCTTAATTGATAAAAAAAATACTAAGGCCCATTATTACAACTTTGCCGTTAGTTAAAGTTAGGATTTTATGAGACAGATAACTCGCTTTTTGTTATTAAAAGTAAACATTAACCTAAAGTGATCGATAAAGTTATTGGGAAGGTTGCCTTATCTTTAGGTTAAAGTTTACAAGTAATAACAAAAAGCAAGTTATCTGTCCGATAAAATCCTAACTTTAACTAACGGCAAGTTGTAATAATGGGCCTACGAATTGTAGGGAGTTGTGGCTCAATTTTTATTTTTATTTTAAATATTAAATCTGTGAATTAATATATTTTAAGTTGATTTGAAATTCCATTTTTATTACGTTTTGTGTAAATAATTGAAGTACATACACGTACATATTAATTAAGTATAAACATACATACATACATATCGTCGATGGAATTAAAGAACGCTGTAACTGACAAAACCTTAAATGTTCACCAGAGCCAAAAAACGTTTATAAAAGTAGAACAAATACACTGGTATTTTTCATTTCGCAGACGGCGTAAGTGAATTTATTTTAATCGTAGAAATCTGGGACCGGGACCAATCGACGCGTATTTTTTTTTTCTGATAAAAATGATGCAAAAAATTAATTTTCGATTTTATGTCAGTTACAGCGTTCTTTAATTCCATTGACGATATATGCTATGTTTTAATAAATAATTGAATTGAAGTTTTTAGGATCCAATCTACCATCTTATTTACCTGTATATGTGTACCTACTTACAGACATATGTATATGTATGTATGTATGTACGTGTTTCTTGTAATTCTCTTTTACATTTTTCAAAAAGTACAACTACTCGTATTTCTGCCCAAGTTTATTTATCTAAATTTTTTTTCTTGCCTAAATATTCAATATTGCTATTCTATTTACATACGTGTATGTACTTTCATATGTATGTATGTACGTGCACATAATTAAATTAACGTTTTCTTTAAATTAAATTATTTTTATAAACTAACACCGATTTTGTCAAATATCCATTTTGACAAAAAACCTCCATCCCAGTATGGGTTAAACGTCTCATTGGATGGGAAAGTGTTTGCACACATAAAATGATCGAGTTTAACGATTACGACAATGACGGAGGAGACTGTTACCATTTGCTGCGCTCTGATGTGCTTTTTATAATGTTCAGTCAGGTGTTGGCGATCCATTTCTAGCTCAGCAGTTGGCTTGTTGGAATGACTGTTTGTGGTCGTTAAAGTATTAGCTACCCTGGCTAACTTATGCATGCAATGGCATGCAGCTGAAAACAGCAAAAAAAAAACAATAATAACGACAAAGCAATAACAACAACATCAACAAAATATGGCTGTTACAGTTTTCGACATTTGTCCATTCATTACGTTACTTACTGCAACGAGCAAAATCTTGTTATTTTTTATGCATTTTTATAAATTTATTTTATTTTTTTTTTATTTTATTTTTTTTAGTAGAAATTGAAACAATTTCCGATGTCACTCTCACTTTTTGTAAAAACTTGTAAATAAAGCAAAACAAAATAAGTAAAATAAGAGCGATTTCAGTGGTATCAGCAACAGTTTGTTGCAACACTTGTTGTCATCTGAAAACCAATGTTCGATTATATGTATAGGTACATATGTATGTATGTATGTATGTATGGATGAGTATGCTTGAGTATGAATGAATAAATTTATGTGTCGTATACGTTTTCGTATTCGAATTGGCCAAGATGCATAGATTTAATAGCAACATTCAATAATAAACGAGATGAGTTGAACAATTTTAAACATCTGTTGTATGCCGATGTTGCTCTTAGTGTTGTGGGCAACAATTTAAAAATTGCGTCTTCTTTTTATTCATCTATTGATGTTGTTCTTGCTATTGCTGCTGTCGTTGTTATTATTGTTTCATTCATATATCTCGGTTTCGATTTCATTTGTATATGGAGAATTTGCAGCAGCATACCAAGCCAACTGCATTGCTTAAAGTCATTCCTCGACGATTTTTGTAAGTCGTTGCAAGTTGGTTGTAATTGCTTTCGCACTGATTATGCGCATTTTCTATGATCTGCTACCAACGTTTCTGACACGACGTTGTTAAAATGGCTAATGTTGCTGCTATTGTCATTATTGATGTTGTTGATGTTGTCGTTGTTGTTTTGATCCTGTTATAGTTACGTTGGTCTCTGATCTCTGATGGTTAAAAACATCTGATGATGTTTTTATTTCACTGTTTTTCTTTTTCTGATATAACCATTAAACAAAGTTTAATTTTTCATTTTAGTACATACATACATACATGCATACATATTTGTATAGTACTTATATGCATAAATAAGTAATACATACCCAGTTGGCTCTGCCTTAAAGACATCCTCGATGATGGATAAACGACAATAGACTATCATGCTCGATACATACACGACAGCCAGAACAATTTATCAACAACATTTTCAAAGAAATATTGCAAATATCGTGGACGACTGGCTAAGCGACAATGCCACTGAGGTTGTCGTCGACCGCATATTGTATGAGTATGGAAGCATGTCGCCTTTGTTCTATTTATCATCGACAACTTCAAGGAAATAGACCAAAAAATGTCGTGCACTAACACCTCCGCGTTGTTGTCGACAACCGTTAGTGACATGACATCCTAGTTTTTTATTTTCTATTTAAAAAATTCAATATCATTGTTTACTGATATTACTTTTGGTGTCAGAAAAATTAAAATAAGTTTACCAAAATAGGCCGATTATATTAGGAGTGTTCGTAACACATTTTTACTCTTACTGAACCTCATTTGATAGTACATACATACATTTCTCTTCGAGCGCAAAATTATGCGAAATATTATTTTGAATATCAAACAAGTAAATGTAAAATATTCCTTAATTATGTATTTGAAAAATGCACATGCTTCGTTCTGGACTTGAACTTATGGTTTTACCTTTTCTTTCTCACTCAAGACATTTTATTTGGCTTTGGCGGGTTTTTGTAGTAGGTCCTATACTGTGCATATTAATTTATGTTATGGCAGGCCGTGCTCATGCGGGGTAATGTAATCGGCTTTATATTTATTATGTGCATACATATACATGTTGATACATGCATATCTAAGAACACAATTTCTTTAGAGTCAATTTTTATTACGAGAACTGCACTAAGTGCTTAAGCTAGTTTTTCACTATCCCACTAAGTATAACGTCATGTCAAAAACGAGGGATAAAATGAGAAAGTAGAATAGTGTACAAACAATATGTAATGAAATGTCAAAAAATACGAATGGAAATTTGACAGTCATATGGTTCTCATCAAACAATATTTAGAAAGTTTTCTAAACACTAAGATTTTTAATTTCATCAGAGTTGCTTTTTTATACAAATTAACAAAAGAAATCGAGTATAGAAAACTGAACATAATTCACCATAATTTTACTTTTTCCTTTTCGAAAGAAATAACTGCCAAAATACAAGAACATATAAATTTCAAGTTATTTTCACTTGACTTAGAAGCAATCACCAATTTTGTTGTAAAAAATAATTAGATATGGTTCATATTATGAAATATTAATAAAAAAAAAATGTTGTCGTATCAACATGTCCCCATCCTTGGAGAAGAAAGGGAAAACAAATAGCTGTTGTTTTTATTTTATTTGATGTACATATGTATGTATACGTAAGTATTGTTTAGAAAATAAAAAAAATAAATAAATAATTAAAAGTTAATCAATACAATAAAAGCATTGATTGCTACAATTTCATGATCACTCTATCGCAGTCAACAAAAACACAATTTTAAATTGAATTGTTACACTGACGATGCAAAATAGAAACAACGATATAATTTTTATTAAAATTAACGATGATTTCACAAAAAAAAAACTATGGCCAACAATGCTCATTATGAAAATTATGACAATAAGACAGAAATAACATAAAAGTGTTGCGTAGAAAAACCTTTTCTTGTGTTTTCTTTAAAAATTAATTGAAATAAATTTGTTTCAGTGGCTGACTAAAGTTTTATAAAATATTATTTGATGAATGTGTGCATTTGTTGTACTACTACTTGTTGTTATTGTTGTTGTTGTTGTTTTTATTGTTATTGTTGTTATATATAACATGACGAAGTTAATTTCAACTTTTACTTTAACTTGATCATGCCGCAATTGGGAATTCGAATTCGAGTGCAATAAATGAATAAAAGAATGCATTTTATGTTTAATGTTAATGAAGATGATGGCGATAATGATTACTGCTGTTACAACTTTGTCACCAAGAAAGAGACCATGTAATACACAAAAGAAAAGCTCGCCACAAGGTTGATTATGAAATGTACACTTAAAAAAAAGTGCAATTTTATTCTGTCATTTGTGTGTATTTTATTGAATGCGATGTATCGAAATTAAAAAGAAATTAATTAAACAATACATTATAATTGCAATATACTTATATATAAGTATACATATGTATATATGTATACATGCATACACATGTATTATAATACTAAAAAACGCAACATTTTGCGTTAAAATGTCATTTAAAAAAAAACCATGATTTGCTGTGTCATGTCGTCTCAAAAATAGTGTCATGCCATGTCATGCAAAGTCTTCATAGTGTGTCAGTATGCATTGCAAATTGGTTAAGCTGTAATAGCTCAGTGTGTTCATTACCGTGTCTATGAATGTTTTTTGTGGATAAAGTTTTTAATACTGTTGTATATATATTCGCTACATCATTCGATTTTACGGGGTATATTTAATTATATAACTGGAGTTTGTAAAACTATTCCGTTATTCTGCTAGAGCAGATCTTAATTTTTTTTTCATATTTTATAATACTATTTCATTATACATATAGTATTTGCTCCACTTTATAGACAGCTCTGGCTGGCTGTAGTTCTTTTCCTACTTGGGTGGGTTCAGTTTGATCCTGTAATGGTATCAATTATACTATTCATATCATTCAAACAATTTATCAGAATTTATCATTAAGAATATACAAATGTCGCATGTCTTGACATGTTAATTTTTGTTTTTTTTTTTTTATGTGTAAAAAATAAGTATAAAAACATTACATTGGCTTGACCACAAAATATTTTTTATTGTCTTAATATGTCTTTGTTGAACACGCGTGGAACGGCATAACATGGCATGACAATTGCATGATGTGACACTTGCTAGTACAGGGTGTCTGGTAGAAGATTATATTTTCAAAGTTAAATAAAAAACGTATGTCATCCAGATGTCTTCCGTTGAGTTGAACACAGTGTTCAAAACGGAGCCTTTTGTTCTGCGCCACACGCCGCTGTAAACTTGGTTCAATTGAACTAATTTCTCGACGAATATTTTCCATTAAAGCCACAAGAGATTGGGATTGTCATTATAAATCCTCTCTTTCGTTTATTCCAACGGCGCCAATCTCCCTCCGTACCGTTAATTTTTTATTGAAATAATCGTATTTAAAAATATAAATCTGCTACCAGACACCCTGTATGTTGTATGGAGCAACATTTACAGAGCTTTAATATGTATGTATTAATGTATGTAAATGATAAGTAAGTGACATTCAGGTATACTCACACGATTATATTACTCTTTAAGACTGACGTTAAAACTCACACAAAAAATGTCTTATATTTTTGTACTTTTTTTTTCTTCAGTGTATTTAAATTTAATCTGGAAAAGTGTTAAGAAAAAAGAGAATGCGATCTGCTTTCGTTTTATTATGAATACTTTTTTATTTAATGATTTTTATTTTCTTCTTCCACATTATCTTGAAACAACTGCATTATTAGTGGCAGGCTAAATGTTTTATGCATACACAAGTACAATTATTAAAGTTTTGTCAAATCAAACAAAAAACAACAAAAAAACAACAAAAGAAAGAGTCTCCACTCACAAGCATTCAAATCACATTCAACAGACGACTATTATCCAGTTTACCACAACGGAACAACTTTTAACCAGACAAAATCCATCCGTTCAACCACAACCAGCCACAAAATCATTACTGGACAAATGAAGCAATAAGAAAATAAAAAAAATTTAATTTCAAATATAAAAGTAAAAAACGAGTTTACTTATTGGCATCAGATGTCATCAGCACTAACACAAATGTACATATTGTTAGAAAAATGGCTTTTACCACAGAAAATCATGATTGGACCTTAAGAAAGGAGAAAAAAAAATTCCTTTTAATTTAAGTACACGAGTGTGTGCGTTTATGTACGAGTACTTATTTCTATAATTTTATTGCTCCTTAAAATGATAAATATTTCGACTGCATTTCGTTTGCATATGGGTGGATGGAGGGACTTAAATAGTGGATCGATTTAAAATAGATCATTAAAGCTTTTAAACACTTTCAAATTTTTCTGCATCATATTGTAATCAGATATGTACGCTTCACTTTATTCCGATCTGCGGTAAGTGATGTTTAAAGTTGCCATCATCGTAAAAGATTTCATCTCTTACAAGTGTAAAAGCGGAAAATTGCTGGTGCGAAAATTATGATAAATGAATAAGATTTTAAATCTGTACTCGTATCTTACTTTGCAATTTAATTGATTGCTTTAAATATTGCAAAAGAAAAATGTTTGGATTGATATTTTGGGAAATAATGTGGTGTCAGACGAATTTTTCTAAGCAATTAATAATTGGCAATAGACTCGCAAAGTGTTATCAAGACAATAATATCTTGTTGATCACCAAATATTGTTTGACCAATTGTCATGGCATGGTGTATGCTGTGGACTCTGGGAGTGGCTCAGTGGAGTGTGGACTAAAGTCGTATATTAGCGATTTAGAAACCATTAACTGGGAAAATATATGTATATGTTTACCACCGATGTGTGTTTATTTTATTCATTCAAGGTTTATACAGTATTACGAATAGCCATTAAGAGTGATATCACTTAAGCTTTCGAATTTGCGCACTTTAATCGTTTTATACTCAAGCCAGGTAAAAAAAGGCTTATTCGTTTTAGAGCGAAGTGATTTCGTGCACGTAACTTTACAGTGCAAATTGATGATTCATTTTTAGAAGATATATATTCAGCTAGGTATCTTGGTATCACACTACAAAGTAACGTTTCATGAGATATGCACTCACATCTCCCCCAATGTGGGAATAAAAACAAATGAGTTTAAAATTGAATCCATCCAGAAAAAATGTCTGCCCTTTTATCTTCGGTATCGTCAATGGAACCCAAATATTGCTTTACCATCATATGAAAGCCTTCTTATATTTATTAAAAACTATCACAAATTAAGAATAAAAGAACTTTTATGAAAATTTCTTACCTGACTAATTTGTAATGCGGTTTTATGAATTCTAGAATTCTTTTAGGAAAGTTAAAACTTATTGTTCTAAATCCCCCGATAAGATACTATATTTCCCCTAAATTACCATACTTTCGTTCTAATTACACAGCCATTTTCACCACATTGACTAATCATTGGATTATGCAACAATGAGAAGGCGATTAATTGAATTCTTGAATAATTAATTGATTATTAGTCAAATCTTTATAGTAATTTTGTATAAAAGCCTGTAGGAAATTAATTCATAGATTAAATAAATAAAAGAAATTACAAGAAACGCTAACAACTTAAGAAATCCAACGCCTAAGACAGAAAGACTATATTTGCTGAGTAAAATTGAAACTCTTTTATAGGTTGTAATATAATTCTTATTGTTTTTTTTTTTATTTTTATTTGCAATAAAATTATTGTATTACAAGCATCTAAATTTACGTATAGGTATAAGTACATTAAATATTCTATTATTAGTGCTATTAAGACATGTAAATTTGTGGACAAACAAGTTTATACGACTGCCAACTTGCCCCAATAATGATAATTTAAGTATCAAAACACAATTCATTTTTCTTACCAATAAACTTTATTCCTTTCGGTGTAACCGTAGTACATCCTTTTAATATTCAAATATTACTATTTTAGCCAAGTTTTATAAATACGAGTATACTCGTAAATACCCAATAAATATCATTGTGCACTTGTGCAATGAAGAATTTACCAGTATGTACTCGTATTTAGGGTCATGCGATGATTCTTAGTTACACACTCTTTTATAATAACATTTTAATACATTAAACGACCTTAAATACTTAATAGCTGTTTAAATGACAACTGAAAATGTTTTTGAGTCTTTTGTTAAAGCATATAAGTACATAAATACATACATACATACGTTTTTAAAAGTTTTCGTTCTTGTTTCTTTTTTTTTTTTTTTTTTTTTTTTTTTTTTTTTTTTTTTTTTTTTTTTTTTTTTTTTTTTTTTTTTTTTTTTTTTTTGTTTAACTAGCAAAAGAAAAAATTATCCAAAAATTCTATTGTTTAAATATTTACAAAAAATTAAAAATAAGAACGAAATAGAAACAAATAAGTAGTTGTGAAAACATTTAAAAAAAATACAGAAACTCTAAATACACAATTTAACAACGAAAAAAAAAAAATTAAGTAAATAAACGACAGAATTCAGATGATAGAAGAAAAATATTATAAAACTGTAGAACAAAGAAAAAAAAAAACATACCATAGAAAAGAAAAAAAAAACAAATTACATTTATCTCACAGAACTGTGAATTGGGGTATTAGGGCTGAGAGAAATAGAAAAATAAAATTAAACTTAAATAATTTAATTATAATGCGAGTATTATGTTATTGAAGTAAACAAAACAGGTGACCTCCACCTGGATACTGTAAAAACTTTTAGAACAAACACAAACCCATACATACATATGTACATAATTCGTCATATCACATATCTATGGGCGTGTACAACACTGTACATCCTCGTATAGGTATGAGTATCTTTAAGTACTCAAACTTCTTTCACCCCACAATCTACAACACATGACTTTGCGTGGCAAATTTAATTTGGCGATATCCTAAGAGAAGCTCTTCCGCCAGTGTTGCCACCAAAAATTTGATATTTTATTCTGCATTTTGAACATGTGGAATCTTTTTTCGTTTTAGTTACTGTTTTCCATAATGAGAAGTGGAAAAAAAACATTATTTTTTCCACGGCTGTGGAGTCGTCTAACTCCGAATCCAACTCCAAGTCCGACTTCCATAATTAATGTATATTGACCAGTGCTGCCACAGCTACATATGTAATAATTTTTTGTAACCAATTTTTAATTAAAACAGACAGCATTGAAGAAGAACCAAAATATCTAGGTCGATATAACATTCTCACACTTATAAATTGGTACTTTAGCAAAGAATAATTGCCATTTTGTTTCAATATCATACAATTATTGAATTCTTTTAGCTAAACAAAGTAAAAAACTAAAAGTGAAAATGAACATTTTCTCTAATTTATACAAACGTTTGATCCGTGTTTAATTAATAACAAATATTAATGAGATTTATTCCAATAACAGTCGTAAGTTATACATATAAGTGTACTGACGAGTGAAATCAAAAAAAAAAGAAAAAATATTGATCTGTGATAAATAAAACTGTGGATATTACCCAGCGGGAAATGGTAATCAAGAAGGTAATACAAGGAATGTATAATGTTGATTCCCGAAACCATTACCCTTAGCACAGACAAAAGTAATAAATATTTTTAATGTCCCCCCGTAATAAGTATTTGAATTCATTATTTTTAATGCATAAATTTATTTTTTATTAATATTTTGAAGGAATAATGAGAAATAACAAATTTTTTTAATAAAATGTAGAGCAGTGAATTCCTTTTACTGAAGATGTGGGAATACACATGGTAATCAATATTTACTTATGTGCCACATGAAACTACCTTTTTGATTCCAAAAGTAATATATTCTGAAGACAGATATTATTGAAGTGATTATAAAATAAGGTAATTAACTTGATCCCGCTGGGTACATACCCATACAAAATTGGCTCCTACAACCCTTTTAAAGTATTACGGTCTAGCTTCTCGCAGCACCCATGTTGTGTGCGTCAATTTTAATCCATAAGTACCAGGACGTACAGTTTAATTAATTTAATTTTATTTTATTACCATTTCAAATGAAAGAGCTGTCATTTGTTTTATCACTGTATACACTGTGCTGGAACTAGAGTGCGAATAATAACGGATACTATTTTAATTTCATCAATGAATAAGACAAAATAGTCACCTTTAGGTGGTCCGGACCTATGTCTAGTAATGCCTTTTGTATACAATTCCTTAATAATTAGACGAATTCCGCTATTAACTTAAGGCTATTTCACATAGTTTTGCAGTATTTTCTAACTCTAATTAGTTTATTTCCAAATTCAGCCGCGACATACTTTTGCAAAATATCGTTTTTTTTTTTGGCGATCGTTTGAATATTGCTATTAATTTTCGAACCTTCTTGATCACTGAACCTTTAAATTCAAATTTTTTTATGTATTGGTACAACAGATTTTAATTTCTGGCAACTCAAATTGCTGAGTTCTAATGCACAATGTTTTTACCATAAATACAATAATACGAGTACATATGTATGTATGTATGTATGTAATTATTATAATTTATTTGTAATGTTTTGTTAATAATTTTCCATTTATATTTAAATATTTTTTTTTTATTTTTCTTTTTCTTTTCATTTGTTTAATTACAGTTTACCAATATGTGATACGAAAATCAATTTTTTCAAGAAATTCTAGTTTTTTGGATGCATATCTTTAAATATTAAGTGTAGAGGGAAAGTAGAAGAAATTTAAACGATCACGTGGCATATACATATGTGTGTAAATAATTACTTAAAATTGAATGCAGAAATTATATAGAAAATATTGTAGCATCTAGTATGAGAGAAAAACATCATTCTCCTAGAAAAATGCTTCCTAGCCCCAAACAAGGGTCAGTTTACCCTATTTTAGGCTCTGTGCCTTATAATTCCAACACAAATGTACCTTATGATTTGACATCACCATCAAGAGCCACATCAAATTCATTAACATCGGCGCTAACTGCTTTGTATCAAACGCAAAAGGATCTCAAGCTAAAAGAGAGAAGGCGTGGTGCAACAGAACAACCGTTAGATTTACGAATAGCGCATAAAAAACAAGATGGTGGTAGCATGTCGAAAACAGTTACAGTTACTGGTGCAAATACTGAAGAGGATCAAAACGGCGCTACTCAAATAATGGAGGATGAAAACAGTAATTTAGTAATGATTCCTTCAGCGCATAAGCAAACTGCAACATTTCAAAAATCATGTCAAATTACGATTAATGTTAACACCAACAACAACAATAATAATAACAATGGAAATTTATTGCAAAATCAGGAAAAATTGCTGGAAAAACAACATCAGTGTCTTATAAATGAAATGAACAACAACAATGAAAGTTTTTTACAACAAAGTCCGAACCATTCATCGCTGAAAGATCATTTTGAACATGATTTGAATAGCAAAAAAATGTTAAAAGTATTAAGAGATCAAGCTAAATCGCTGCCGAACAATTTAGAACAACTATCTTTCCCCGTTACCGCTTTACATCCCACACTTTTAGAGACATTAGCCAAAGCCATACCACCTCTGCCGTACAGAAATCTTTTCTTTCTGTCACGAACAAACCAACCTGCAAGTTCGTCAAATTTCCCCTTTTTTATTTCGTCGCTTGACAAGGACACCAAAAAAAGCACAGTCACCACAGTATCGGCAACTACAACAACACCCCCCATAGCAACCACAAGTTCCACTGTTACTGAGATTAATTTTGATTCACCAAAAACACGTAACTCCATAACAGAAAATCTTTCTGCCACAATGCTCAGTCATCACAATCAAAGCAGTCCTTCAACGTCAACTACATCGCCAAACCAACAATATCGTCAAAAACGCCCCACGAACGTCAACTCTCGTACAAGCCCACAAGTCTCTACTAATAACCTATCGTACAAATCTAAAGACCGCTATACGTGTAAATTTTGTGGCAAAGTGTTTCCTCGCTCTGCTAATCTCACCCGGCATTTAAGGACACATACGGGTGAGCAGCCGTACAAATGCAAATACTGTGAACGTTCCTTTAGCATATCTTCTAATCTGCAGAGACATGTCCGAAATATTCACAATAAAGAAAGACCTTTTAAGTGCGAAATATGTGAGCGATGTTTTGGCCAGCAAACGAATCTAGATAGGCACTTAAAGAAACACGAAGCTGATGCGGCATCTATGGGTCTTGGACTAAACGACCGTTTACGCGGAGGCCTTAGACGTTTTTGTGAAAACCCTACTGAAGAATCCTATTTCGAGGAAATTCGCTCTTTTATGGGTAAAGTTACACAATTGCCTGTAAACACAACCGCAAACTCATCGAAATTACCTAAGCAGGACACCTGTTCAACACCCTACTCCGAGCCTCATTCACCAGGCAGAAGTTCATCTTATGCTCCGTCCGATCCAGATTCTGCAACAAGTGGCTTAAGAATCATAATACAAGATGATCACAGCAATAACAGCAATCAGTCTAATGGACAACAAAACCCTTCACAAGAACAACAACTTCATCCTTTATTAAACGAAACTAACAAACTATCTCCTTCCATCTCATCATCATCTACACAGTCTTCAGCCGATGAAAATGATGAATCTGCTTCTACTGCTAAAAAGCCATCAGTATATGAATCATCACCCAGAGGATGTTCTACACAAATCTAACATTTTTTTGTTTCTATTCTACAGGAGAAGAATTTAAAATTTCTTTTTCTTATTCTTCTTCTTTATCTAAACTTTGGTGACAAAAAGCTAAACGTTAACAATACATATATATGTACTTTTTTACTCGTATTTATAAGCTGTTCATAGTGTGTATACTACATGCAATGTATTTATAATTTTAAGCAATTATTATTCCTATTGAAAAAGAAATAGCCTTTAGATTTTAATTTAATTATTTTTCATATATTTTACCTACATATGTATGTATACCTGTAACATTTTATGTTTTTCTTTTTGTTTTCATAATTTAAATTTCAAAATACGATTATTTAGATTAAAAAAAAATTGAAAAATTCTCTGCAACAATAACTACGAGTATCATTATTAAAGTCAATTGCTAAAATGACAGTTTATTTTTAAAATTATTTGTAAATAAAGTAATCAGAAAAAAGAATTATATACATATGTATGTACATATCATATGTATGTATGTATGTTTGTATTAATATAACACCTATCGTATAAGAATAGATAAAATATTTTATTTGTATAAGAACACATGTTTTATATTTTTAATAAAAGTTTTTATAAATTGTATGTATGCCACCATACATACATGTGTACATACTACATATGAGTACAATAATTAATATCTCTTCTAATAAATATTATATTTGGCATACATGCATATGTATGTATGTGTGTATATAAATCCATATAAAGTAAATAGATAACAATTTTTTATTACGTATGTATGTATATCGATCGACTCAGCAAATAATTTGTATTTAGTGGTTTATGCGTTGGCTTATTAGACGAGAGCTACGGGTTCAAACCCCAGCTCTATCTAATATCTTGAAAAAAAAATTAATTTGAAAAAATATTTCTTACGGCGACTACCTCTTAGCCATCTTCTGTCAAAATCTCTGAGATTAACTGATTGCCATGAACAAGCTTCTCAAGTCTATCGTTCAAAGTCGACGTTAAGTTGTAGGTCCCGGTACTCATGGATAAAAATTAACACACACAATATGAGTGCTGCGAGAAGCTATGTCGTAACCCTGAAACAGGGTTGTAATCGCTATTTATGAACATACATACATATGTATGATCATAGATGGGCATTTTTCAGTACCAGTACTTTTTCAGTATTTTCTTTTTTTACTGATTATTGAAAAGAAAAATCAGTATTCAGTAAATTTTACTGTTTACTGAAAAGAGAAATCAGTATTCAGTAAAAAGTACTGATTACTGAAAACAGAAATCAGTATTCAGTAAATTTTACTGATTACTGAAAAAAGAAATCAGTATTCAGTAAAAAGTACTGTTTACTGAAAAGAAAAATCAGTATTCAGTAAAAAGTACTGATTACTGAAAAGTGAAATCAGTATTCAGTAAAAAGTACTGATTACTGAAAAGAAAAATCAGTATTCAGTAAAAAGTACTGATTACTGAAAAGTGAAATCAGTATTCAGTAAAAAGTACTGATTTGTGTAAAAAAATTCAGTAAACATTAAATGACTGATGGTAGATACTGTGTGTTTTAAAAATGATATGTACGCATTGCTCACTTACATGAATAGTGGCATAACTGAAAAACTGAATTTCGAGGAATATTTCTGTTTTGTATGTTTTTACTTTTTTTAATTATGAAATGTGTTATTGGGTAAATAAAAACTGATTTATATAGCTGAGAATTCAAGTTCAGAAAATATACTGAAAAATGTAAAATAAAATAATTTTTTCAGTTCTTAATTTTTTTCGAAATGCAGTTTTTCAGTTATGCCACTATTCATGTAAGTGAGCAATGCGTACATATCATTTTTAAAACACACAGTATCTACCTACTATCAGTCATTTAATGTTTACTGAATTTTTTTACACAAATCAGTACTTTTTACTGAATACTGATTTCACTTAATGTTTACTGAATTTTTTTACACAAATCAGTACTTTTTACTGAATACTGATTTCATTTTTCAGTAATCAGTACTTTTTACTGAATACTGATTTTTCTTTTCAGTAATCAGTACTTTTTACTGAATACTGATTTCTCTTTTCAGTAATCAGTAAAATTTACTGAATACTGATTTCTCTTTTCAGTAATCAGTAAAATTTACTGAATACTGATTTCTGTTTTCAGTAATCAGTACTTTTTACTGAATACTGATTTCTCTTTTCAGTAAACAGT
Organism: Metopia argyrocephala; assembly: GCA_963576795.1. Classification (NCBI taxonomy): domain Eukaryota; kingdom Metazoa; phylum Arthropoda; class Insecta; order Diptera; family Sarcophagidae; genus Metopia; species Metopia argyrocephala. The sequence goes on from OY756209.1 coordinate 282,981, forward strand.
AAAATTTACTGAATACTGATTTCTGTTTTCAGTAATCAGTACTTTTTACTGAATACTGATTTTTCTTTCCAGTAATCAGTAAAATTTACTGAATACTGATTTTTATTTTCAATAATCAGTACTTTTTACTGAATACTGGTTTACGTATTGCAGTAAAAAAGTAATGCAGTATGCCCATGTATGTGTATGATGACCGAATTTGGTTTATTTTTTGTGAAGGAAATTATCATGTTGTGTAATTATCACCTGTTTCATTAAGTACTTCATTGAAATTTATATTTGATAATATTTTGAAAGACCTATTGATGCCATTATGTGTGGAATATAATATCGTTTAATTGTCAGCCACGGCTCTCCAGTTCTAAGTTCCCAATTTTCCATGACTTTAGCGCGTATCAGGCTGAATTTAACCGATGACATATGTTATGTTGACTTTGAGGAACGGTGTAATTTGTGGCTTAAAAAAGGTCCAACGCGATCAAATCACACACACACTCGACGGCCAATTCAAACCAATTTAAATTGCTCATGCAGATTTATTTTATTTATTGAGATGAGATGCAATTAAAAACGTATTTAAAAAGTATGTAGTAATTCTGATCGCAGAATAACTCATAAAGTTGATTTTTTTTTAAGAACTTAAGGCTTTTTCGAAATTTTATGACGATATACACATGTTAATCTAATATACATACATACATATGTAAACATTTATTTTTGTTTTGTTTTTCAATGTGAATTTATAAAATAAATACTTTAAATCCGTAACTCATACATATATGAAATGGATATAAAAGAATTGTTGCTAAAATCTTTATCCTTAAAAAAACCAATAACTGGCTGTCACAGAATTCACCATGGAAAGTCCTGGTAAGCATTTTATATGTAGAAGTTTGTGAAAAAATTTTCTAAATGTAAATAAATCTTTTTCGTTTTATATTGAGCTTCGTTATAAAATATATGATTAAGGGTAAAATCCTAAGCATAACAAGTGTTAAAAATAGGAAAAAATGCAAAACCTGGAGTCATCGTATAAGACAAAAATATAATTTTTATATGAAACAGTGGTTACAAAAGAAAAGAATTACAAAATCGTTAAAGCACTTCAATCATTCAAAAGAAATAAAAGAAGATTTAAAACCTTTAAACCCATCAAACGTTCCATTTAATACTAGAACAAAGTCCACACAATGTCCAAGAAAATTATTTACAACATCAGCCCAGCAAACAATATCTTCCGTAAGACACAATCTTGTAAAGATGACTAAAACTGAAAAATTCACAAAATCATGTCAAACTGATTTAAGTTTGGAGTCTAAAGGAATACAATGTAAACATAATACTTTAATAATAGGAACCCAGACCGATAATTATGTTACAAATTCAAGCACACAAGCTCAAGTTGATTGCTCATCTTCAACACATAGGTCTGACAAATGTATTCAAACAACTGATAATATGTTGCAAAGTGTGAACGTTAAGGATACCGATATTATAATATACATGTTGAATGAAATTGGAGAGACAGTTATTGATCAAAATCAGATATTGCAAAACACTACTGAAATATTAAAACACGTTAAACAAATAAATCTAAATCAGTTAGAGAAATATTATGCTTTCAAAAATAATTGGAGGTATGTATGTATGAGCGAGAACACATAGCTCGGTGTTAGGAAAATAAATAACTTAAAATATGTGGGAAGTAATATTATTTTTCTGATGGATATTGTCGATTATAACAAGAAATAGGCGCAAAACCTCCAAAATCTTGAGTTATCGTTAAAAACCAGTTTTTTATGCTTTTTTTCTCACTACTCTGTGATAACTTATTCAATATTGACTGATTTTAAACTTATAAAAAAATACTCAAAAAGAGGAGAGTGAGCCCTTTTGAAACCCTATATGTGTGTTATTTAAGTAAAATTTTCAAATGTATATTTTTCTAGCAACTTTTCAAATCCAGAAATGTTTTTATGCTATACATACTTTAAAAACCGTTTCATTTTTATATCAGTTATTTGGGTTGGTTTATTTGTTTAAAATCGACCGTCCAATATTGGACTAAGTTATTACCGATTTAGTGGAAAAAATATAAAGACCGCTTCTAAACCATAAATCAAATTCAGATTCTTCCTGGACTCAACGATGTATATCAACCAAACAGTATTTCTTCCCAAGTATTTTTTTTTTCACACTCTATAATATATTGTACATACATACATACAGTATGTTTGAGAATTTACTAGTGTATTCATAAATATATTAAATATTACGGGTTTGAAATTTGTCAAATAAAACTTTTTTTATGAATACAACAGTTACTATGTATGAAATTATAGTACTACTCGTAAGCACTACTACATACAATTTCAATTAAAAAAAGGTAATAATTGTAAATACATGCATACATACATACATATATCTATTTTTCTTAGTTTCTTTAGTGAAAAATTCGAAGAATTTATATACATATGTATGTATGTACTTATTAAAAATTAAAACAAATTTATTGAGCTTATGGTCTGTGTTTTAGTTATTATTATTTATTTTTATTATTTCGCTGCTTAATTGTGTACCTTCTTCAGAAATGATTTATTTTTAGAAACAATAAACTCAATAAATTTGCTATAAATTTTATCCAACAAAAAAGGTCAATTAAAGTATTTTGTTATTGAATTTATATATTTTTAGTAACAAATTAGTGCAGACAAATGAAGCTCTCACACCGAAAACTGTAAGCGCTTTCAGCCAAACTGTTGCAACATTTTGTAAATCACGAAAATTATCCTTTCTTAAGAAACAAAATCGCGACTGCAAATAAATTCATTCAGAAATATATGTACATATATGTTTAATAATTTTGCTTAGAATAAACAAAAATTAGTTTTCAAAAATGTCATAAAAGAAGTATTCAATATCTTAGAAGAATTTACTTATGAGTACTAATTTAGAAATAATTTTTTTTTAATAAAATAAAAATTAAAATTTAATGTTATTCTAAATAATGAAATATTTTACTCGTATACTCGAACATATGTATGTATGTATTTAAATACGTGTGGAGAGAGAACCTTCCAAAAATTCAACTTCGCCAACTTTTTGATTGATTATGTATATGTATGTATGTACTATGCTCTCCGTTACCGTTCTCAAGAGACCTACTTATGTATGCACACATACGCCCATGTTCTGAAAAACGCTGCGTTTTTAAAACGCATTTCATTTTGAAAACGCAAAACGGATTTGAGCATGTTCTGACAAACGCGCGATTTGCTTTTTTTCGATTTTAACACAAATGGAAATATTAACTAAATAAACGCAAATGGCGATGTTTGACTATGAATATCCATCCTTAAAATTGTTTTTGAACTCCTTTTAAGAGTTTTCTTTGGGAATTAGTACAAAATTGTGTATTCAGTTGATCATAAATAAGTAAGCAATTGAAACAGACAAGTGGTATTAAAAAAGCAAATTTTTAAATTATAGATTTTTAATAAAAATTCTAAAAGAAAACGTACAAGATTCCTTTAATTTAAAAGAAATCATATTAAATTTATATATTGTATAATTTTTTTTAATTTTTTAAGGTTTACATTTAATACAATTGACCAAAACGCTTCAGGGTACATTAGCGATTTGAAATCGCCAAAGTTTTAGCGTTTTCGTTTTGCAGAACACCTATTTGGCGATTTCAAATCGAAAACGCCAATTTCAAGCGTTTTGCGATTTTCAGAACATGGGCGATAAATATGTTTAAAAATCATCATTTAGTTCATATGGATCCTTAAATTTCGCTCACTTTTTAACTGATCATTTGTATTTGAACCAAATTTATAAACTTCTGCTATAACCATTTTCAATATACCTGCTTATGAATTTTGTAGCGTGAAAGCTGGGGAACGTTTTTAAAAAAAATAAGAATACTTAACTCAACCGTGGATATCTAACAACTGCTTTATTTTCTTTCTTTAATTTTCATTGGACTTATTTTTTTTACATAATTTTTTGTTAATTCATCTTAAAAATACATTTTACAATTTTTGATTACTTATGCTAAATATTAACAGTTTTTGTTAATTATTTTATATTAATTTTGGACGGTTGCAATTCCTGGAATTGCGACCGAAAAATAATTTAGTTTTATGAACTTAACCGGAAGTGAGTTTGCTGTTACAGTTTTTCATTTTATTTTGTGTTAATTATGTTTTTTATAAATTCATCAATAGTGTCATTTTTTATATAAGTGTGTGTATTTGAATTTGTATATGTAACTTCTCCCCCCTTTAGATTAGAATTCTCCTGAATTCTATTATTTAATTTTATTTTTATTTGTTTGTGGTTTGTTAATATACATATAATTATAATAACTATTACTAATACAATCAAAATATTACAACCATATGTTAGTTTACTATGATATTTTAGATTAAGAATATTTTCATTATTAATTTTATTATCTTCTACAATTTCTTCAAATGTTATCTTTTTTGTAAAATTCTGAATATTATCATATTCTGTTTTTAAAATATTTGTATTTTCTTCTGCAATTTCTATTAGATTTGAAAAATAATAATCCTTAATTTTAATTGAGCAATTACTGTATTGGATTAGATAATTTCCATTAATTATTGTTTCATTTTTATTACAAGTTTGATTAATTGGTAAATTAATAGCATTCTTAATAATAATTGTTTTTACATTAATTGAAATTATTTCGAATTCTGTATTTTTAACAAGTTTACAATTTGATTTTATAACACAATGGGTAGTGGTTTTTAATTCTTTTAAGTGTTTATTTTCTATAAATTCATATGTTTTGTTTTCATAATTAAATATTTTTTCAATTTTTTCGTCTATTTCATTATTTTCTTTATTCGGTATAGGTATAAGAAATCTAACGTTTACATATATAAATGTTTTTGGTATTTTTATTCCAAATATTAAGTATGTATTATTGAAAACTGCTGTACCTAATTGTAAATATTTTAATTTATTATAATCTATTTCATATTTTAATATTTCTTCGCTAGTTAAAATATTAGGATGAATTATTCCATATTTTGCTGATACTACATTATCTTGAATGTGTTCAATTTTGTCTTTTAATAGTTGTATTTTCGACAATTGTTCTAAATATAAGTTTTGTTGTATTTCTTTTTCATTAAATTTATTAATGTTATTTATTGTATTTTCTATATTTTTTCTATCATTTTTAACTATATTTTTAAGTTGTCCTAATGCTGTATTAAAATATTCATTTGCTAGAATTTGTTGGCTAATATTTGCATCATTTTTAAGAAGATGATTCTGTATGTCCTGTCTGTCATTGTCGTCCATTGTCCCAAATAACCAGTTTGACATACTACCAATTGCATTTATCAGTCCGCGTTTATGCCTGTTGTTCTTTGGTAATAGAGTAAGTAGTTTATTTCTTGTGTCTAATAGTTTTCTCTGAAGGATGTCTTTATTCTTTATTTTCATTAGGATAATATTGTCAGTCATTTCGTTTATAATTTCTTCTATTTGGTCAATATTTATCATGTGTATAACTATATCTGTCTCTTTAACTATTTCTTGGTCTCTTATTTGTAGGTCAACAAATCCTGTTTGGTCTACTAGTTCGGTTATAGTCATTGTGCCTTTACTCGGTTGCGTCCACGTTGTCAGAACCAGTATCATAATTATTATCTGAAAATTTTAAAGGTTTTCTAATATTGCTAGAGTGAACATTTTTCAACTTTTCTTTTCTATATCTTGGTTGCTCTTTGTGTCTAATAGCCTTATAATTCTTAATATATCCCTCTTCTCTAATTTCTTTGTATTCTTCTCTGGTTTTATTTAGTCTCTGTATGATCTTTCTTTTGTTACTTTCTAGATTCTTCCTAACTTTTTCTTTTTCTATTTTACCATTTTGAACTTCATTCGGGGTATACTGAGTACTTGAGTGATAACGATCGTTATAATTTCTTATTGCTCTTTGGATTAATTGTTTTATCGGAAGTTCTTTGTTTGTTTGATATAAAATTCTAAATTTTTCTGCTAGTGAACTATGCATCCTTTCTATATCTGCATTTCCCGTATGACTATTGGGTTTTGTTAAGTGTAGTTGAATACCTTCTTGGTTCAAAAATTCCTGAACTCGTGCTGCTTTAAATTCGTTATCAGCTATAATTTTATCTGGTTTACCGATTTTTGCAAAGTGTTCTTCTAATTGTTCAATTATTGTAATAGGATTTCTATCGTTCAATGAATAAGCTGCCCCAAATTTTGAAAATTTATCTATTGTTGTTAGAAAACGATTACCTTTAATTACATACGTATCTATGTGTATAATTTGGTTTTTATCTGAGGGTGTTTCCGTAAGTTGAAATTTATTTTTAATCGGACGTCTATCGTATTTTACTTGTTGGCAGAGGTCGCATTGGTTTATTACTATTTGAATTAGTTCCAAAAGTTTCGGGTAATATATTTTATTTTTAATGTTGTTATAGGTTTCTATTATTCCTGAATGTATGCTTTCCCTAATATGATATAATGAAATTTGTTTTATGGCTTCAACTTCTGTCTCAATATCCATTGCTCTCATGGTAGTTTTTATGAATTTAATTTGACTATCGTTTGAATACATACTTATTAACTTTTGCTGCACTAAATTATAGCTATGCTCTGATAACTCTGAATAAATGCCTATTTTACCTTTGGAAATATATCTTCTAAAAATATCTCCCATTTGTTCGAAGTCGCATTCTGCAATAAAAATAATTCTCTTCCCATGTATTTCTTTACATTCTTCTGTTTTATTATTTGTTAAAATTATTTGGGTTTTATATTTATTCACGATTTCTTCTTTTATAAAAAATGATCAGCCAAGTCTTCTTGTGCTGAATGTATTGTTGCCATAGTTATGTCGTCTTCAATATTATTAATTGAAAAAATATCAGAATCTTTACCTCCCTCTTTTTCTGAAATAGTGTCCTCACTATTTTCTAATCTGCTTAAAAAATCTGCTACCTTGTTCTCTTTGCCTTTTAAGTATTCAATATCGAACTGGTATTCACCTAATTTTAATAACCATCGCTGATGTCTGGGCGACATGTCTTTTCCTTTGTATTTGGAATGGAGATATTTGATTGGCTGGTGATCAGTAAGAATTTTAAATTTTTTACCATAAATGTAAGGCCTAAAATAATTTACACTCCACATTATTGCTAGGAATTCTTTATCCGTCGCAGAATAGTTTTTCTCATGATTATTTAATGTTCTTGAAGCGTAGCACACCGGATGACCTTCTTGCGACAATACTGCACCAATCGCATAATTGGATGCATCTGTCGTCAACGTGAATTGCTTATTAAAATCGGGATAACGTAAAACAGGGTGTGTACTTATTAAAGTTTTTAACTTTTCGAAAGCTTCAATATATGTTGGATCTTTCACATTGATTTTTGTGCCTTTCTTTAAATATTTTGTCATAGGTTGAGCTACTTTCGCATAATCTTTAATGAATTTGCGATAATAACCCGTTATTCCCAAAAAACTTTTTATCTGTTTTTCGGTTTGTGGTAATTCTAAATTTTGGATAATTGCAATTTTATTTGGGTTTGGTTTCATGCCCTCCTTTGTCAAAATGTGCCCTAAAAATTCAGTTTCCTTTTTCAGAAAATTGCATTTATCAATTTGTATCTTCAAATTTTTGCTTTCGAGAACTTTGAAAATGTCTCCTATTGCTTTAATATGCTCAGCTAAGGAAGTGCTAAAGATCAGAATATCATCCAAGTAAACTACACAGGTTTTATTAATATAATCTCTTAAAATTTCATTCATCAGCCGTTGGAATGTGGCTGGCGCGTTCTTAAGACCAAATGGCATCCTTAAAAACTCGTACAAACCATGTGGGGTTACGAAGGCAGTTTTTTCTCTATCCTCTTCTTTTACTAAAATTTGATGATAACCTTTTGCCAAGTCTAATGTGGTAAAATATTGCGCTCTACCCAATTTATCTAGAATTGAATCTATATTGGGTAAAGGATATTTGTCATCTATAGTTATTTCATTTAACTTTCTGTAGTCTATTACTATTCGATACTTTTTTTCGCCTGAATTATCCGTTTTCTTAGGTACGACTATAAGTGGGCTGGCATATCTTGAATGGCTTTTTCTAATTATACCTTGCTCTTCCATTTCTCTAATTTGTTTTCTTACCTCCTCTTCGTGTTGAGGTGGATATCTATATAGTTTTGAATAAATTTGCTGTTGTGTAATGGTTTTTATCTCATGCTGAATTTCTGTTGTATTAGTTAATAAATCTCCTTCTCTAAACAATAATTTGTTATATCGGTTTAATAATTTTATAATTTCTCTACGTTCTTCATCATTTAAATGATTTAATTGAAGCCTTTCGAATTTAGGATCACCAGCTTCAAGCGTGTAAATTTGATTAAATTTGTATGGGTTATTAAGAAAGTAGGATACCTTTCCATTTAATGTTATTTGTCCTTTTTCTATGTTTATTTGTGCATTTAAGAAGTTTAATATATCGATACCCATGATGAAATCATAAGTTCGTCCTTTTAATGGAGTGATCTTCCAACGAATCCTGGCATTGTTAGGTAAATTAAATTCATCTGGGCTTTTCGTGTGTATTTCATAATTTATTGTATCTTTATTCGTTATTGTACTAAATGTTATGGGGTATTTCAATTTATATATTTTAAAATCATTTATTTCTTTATTAACTAAACTAAGACTAGCACCTGTATCTATTAGTGCTACGTATTCTTTATTTTCAATATTTAATATTATCTTTGGCAGGCATTCTGTGGCTGCCTCGTAAAAAAAATGGTATTATTAATTTCAGGTCCTTCTGGGCCTTGCCTATCCAGGTTTAAGCGATTTTGGCCAAACCTGTGATTAGGGTGTCCTGCCACTTGAGGATTATTGTAATTTCTTTCTACATTGTCAACTTCCATGGGTTCTGGTTGGTTATTTCTATTACGATTCCAACGAACTTGATTGGAATTGGGTCTTGTGTTCCCTAATTGTTGAAATTGCCCTGAAAATTTGTCATCTCTTACATTATTTTGAAATCTATATCTTCCAGAACTATTATTATTATTGTTAGTATTTCTATTAAAACCGTTCTGTTCTTCATTTCTATAAAAATTTGGATTCCATTTATTTCTATCCTGATACTGTCGCCTATTAATTGCTTCCCTACCATAATATGTCCTGTCAATATTTTGTCTATTTTGGTACTGATTTCTATGTTTTTCTTCTTTTAAGTATGTCTTGTATTCCGGTCTTATACACGTATCTTCAAATCGTCTTTGGTTCATTATGTATAAAATATTTTTTAATTCTCTCTGTTCATAAATCTTGTCCAGTAATGTCCCTTGTGTTATTTCTTTGATAGTATTTACTAACAAACTATCTATATTTGTTAAATCTATTCCACATTCACCATTATAATACACTATTAATTCGTCTGTCTTATATTTAATATTTTGAATCTTATCAATTAGTTCACTTACTGTATTAACTCGTAGATTGGAGATCTTTCTGTAAATTTGATGAGGTTCGGTGTCCGGCTTATATCTCAATTTTAATGTGTCCTTGATGAGTTTCCAGTTATTCGGCTCGGGGATGTTGATAATTGAGTTCTTTGCTTCACCTTGGATGGTTTTATAATAGATGGCTCTAACTACCTCTTTCTTCTGTTCTTCGTTTTGTAGCGTTGATATCAGGTATTCCACGCCGCTAAAAAATGAGTTGACAGTTACGTCTCCTTGTCCTGTGAACACCGGAAGATGATTAACGTTTTTCAATGTCCTGTCCAGAATGTCATGGTTTTGCTGTTGTCTTTGCTGTAGTTCGACATAAGCGAGTCTGAGTTGTTCCAGCTGCTGTTCCCTTCTTGCAAGCTGCTCTACAATATCCACGTTGGCCATTTCTTGTTGAATTTGCTCCATTCTTCTTTCGTCAAATCTCCTTTGCCTTGCTTGTCGAATTTTGACTAATTGTTGCACTTTCACAAGATTTTGATAGTTACTTTATTTTTATTATTTTATTTATTTTTGTTCTATAGTGGCTCGTACACCGTTTTGCCGTGTGTCTTTACTACACTATTATGGAAAATAACCGTTTTTGTTTTTTTTTATTGATTAGTGGTTTGTACACCGATTTGCCGTGTGTCTTCACTGCACTAATATGAAAAATAACAGTTTATTTTATTTTTATTTTTTTTTTTTGATTAATTAGTGGTTCGTACACCGATTTAAAGTATGTCGTCACTGCACTAATATTTATTTACTTCGTTTCACGCTCCTTTCTATATAAAAGAAAAAGGAGTACCGACTGCGCCAATTTTGTAGCGTGAAAGCTGGGGAACGTTTTTAAAAAAAATAAGAATACTTAACTCAACCGTGGATATCTAACAACTGCTTTATTTTCTTTCTTTAATTTTCATTGGACTTATTTTTTTTACATAATTTTTTGTTAATTCATCTTAAAAATACATTTTACAATTTTTGATTACTTATGCTAAATATTAACAGTTTTTGTTAATTATTTTATATTAATTTTGGACGGTTGCAATTCCTGGAATTGCGACCGAAAAATAATTTAGTTTTATGAACTTAACCGGAAGTGAGTTTGCTGTTACAGTTTTTCATTTTATTTTGTGTTAATTATGTTTTTTATAAATTCATCAATAGTGTCATTTTTTATATAAGTGTGTGTATTTGAATTTGTATATGTAACTTATGTGCATACATACATACATACATATCTGTGGACATTTGACAAAACGTCTTCTTTCTAAATCAACAACTTTTCAGTAGAGCAAAAAAAAAAGATAAAAAGGCTAATAGAGAAAAATGTTAATGACAATGTTAAAATGGAATATGACAAAAAGGTTGAAAGAAGTTGATCTGAAAAAAATATTTCGGTTTTATTAAAAAAAATACTTCTATTTTTCCCTACAATATGCAAAGAATTAAAAAATAATAATAAAAATTAAATAAAAGTTTCTATAGACATTCAATTTTTCAAATTATTCTTAATTCTCTGAAAGAAGTCGTTTTGTCAAATTAAAATTGGGGGAAAGTCTGAAAGAGATCGATTAGTCAAGTGCATATCTTGCCTTCCAAAGGTCGTAGAAATACGGAGATTAGAGCAAAAGAAGGACAAAGAAATTCTATATATACTATAAAAATTTTGGAAAATTGTCTTATTTCGAGAGAAGACGTTGTTTTCAAAATTCCACAGATATGTATGTATACAAAATTCAAAGTTTTATTTGTATGAGAGGTCCCATAATTTGTATTGACTATGACTGTTACTAATATTTTTAAGTAGACAACTAAATATTCACTTTGTATGGACGTGGCATCGTCAAGTTTAAATTTTTAAAATTTATAAGTTAATATGTACATACATATCGTCGATGGAATTAAAGAACGCTGTAACTGACAAAACCTTAAATGTTCTCCAAGAGACAAAAAACTTTCATAAAAGTAGAGCCAATAATACACTGGTAGAAATTTGGAACCTGAACCAATCGACGCGTATTTTTTTTTTCTGATAAAAATAGTGCAAAAAATGTAAGTATTTTCGATTTTTTGTTAGTTACAGCGTTCTTTAATTCCATTACATTTACATTCCACTACAGTCTATAGTTTCTTAGACCTACAGACAATTACAGTAAAATTTCAAGAAAATCTATTCAGACGTTCAACTGTTTTTATGGCTTTATGTACGAACATACATAGATATATGTATATGTATGTATATAAACGCCATATAAGCAATTAAAATAAAATGTATGAACAGTAAAAAAAACTACCAACTAAAATACTTACCAATTTCAATAAGAAAGCACAAAAAATAAAAAAAAAATTAAAAATTAAATAAAAACTGAACTAAATTGAAATACCACCCACTTACTAAACAAAACACTAAATGAAAAATGTAAACAAATGGACGTTTGATTATTTTATCCAGTGATGCTACTTAAAACTTTTTTTCGCATTTTTAGCTGTGATTTTTCATGAGTTACGTTTTTAAGGCCTCTATTTCATTCATCTTATTCTATTGACAGCACTAACTTGTATGTATATTGTCACCAAAAAAATTACAAGTTGGCAACGGGCTACAACGGCAGGCGTGTAGTAGCTAAATAGAACTTAATAACCACCACATATGTATCCTTCTTTTGACAGTTTGTAGTCAATGGTCGGTAGTCTTCAATGTGTTCATAATATTACGGTTAATTTATAAACGTTTTCGTTTCTTTCTTGGGTTTAAGTGGTTGTTTCAACTGTCCACGACAGCTGCACACTAAATAACAGTTTTATTAAAATACTGGCATTGGAAAATATTGTTGTTCAGTGCTTGAGCTATTAAGGTAAAAAATCTTCAAATTCTTAGCACTTTCCTTTAGGATTTGAAGATACTTAAAATTAGTCCATATTTTTCCCAATCAATATTATACACATACAGGCTGATATGTATACCGGCCCTAACGCATGACACTACTAACACTATGCTTCTCTATAGAATATAGGTTTTCGTTTTTGAGCTCTGCATTTATATACATATGTAATAAATTTAAAAGCAAATACATACATATACTATAAAATTTCTTCTCTTGACAAGATAAAGGAATTTAAAAATTCTGAATTCTTAAAAACATTTCACTGCAGGGAATTTCTATGTACATATCGTCGGTTGACAGGTAAAACTCACTAAGTGCTATGTAATATGACTACAGTTAGTGAGTTTTACCTGTCAACCGACGATATGTACATATTTAAACTGTATTCAAATTATATGAAATTACTTTCGATATCAAGTGCCGCAAGTTACTCTCTGATTCAAAATGTATGTTCTTTAGGGTAAATAATACTTCATTCAAAATGTATTTTAAGTTTTTGTTTTTAATTGGATGGTTTTTCAATATTTTTAGAATTGCTACAAGTAGGTTGGCTTAATTTTGTTTTTCAAACATATACAGGTGCGACAAAGAATTCAATGTTGTCGAACGAGGAAGAACAAATTCTAGTTAAACATAAAATCGGTAACATTAGATTGATTTTATGACAAGTAAATATTTTATTATTATTTTTTTTTTTTTTATTTTTCAAATTCAATTTCGACAACATCGTCTTCCGTGCAGCGCTTGATTGTCTGATAGAGCTGAAATTGGTAAAAAAAAAAACATTAAAAATTATCTATACAAGTAAAAAAAATACTGCAGACAGGGCATAACATAATTTTTCAGACTCTTTCATTGGTTTAATGCGTTTTGAATGGAATTAATTATATATTTAATGGAAGTAATTAATCAAACTATTGATTTGCCACTAGTACTGCCTTGTTTTGCTTTAGTATCACTATGTGAAGGTGAATTGTAGGACTTCTCAGAGCCGGAACTTAAGGGGCCTTAAAGAAAAACAGTTTGTAGAATTTTAATAGCACTTTACACTTTAATTACATATATATATTTGAGTCTTTTTGATTACCTTTGTTGTTATTAAACCTTTTCCCGTTATTAGAATTTTTTAAAAGGTCAGATTTCTCACTGACATTGCCGCCCCGTCTTCTTGATTCTCTTGGGCTAGGAGGAGGACTAAAGTCGGTTTCAGTATCATATGTTGACATTAAATCACGTTCAGTTCCATAGTCGTAGCGACTATCAGTGGGTGAAAGCGAACGATATGTACGTGGTGGTGGTGAGTATGTTTGACGGTGCCACGTATTGTTATCCTCGTATTCTAGATAGTCTTCATAATCTAGATGTTGAGGTGAGAAACGACCAGAACGTTGCGGCGGGGGTGACATAATACGACCAAGGGGAGCGGGTCGCATTTCACCTGGAGGTACAAACGGAGGTGGTGGTGGCATACCGATGAATGGTGGGGGAGGCCCCATAAAAGGTGGCGGTAGAAACGGCGGTGGTGGCAGCCTTCCAAGCATAGGTGATCCAGGCGATTCCATATGAATTGGTGATGGTACATTTGTTAAATTCTCACTCAAAGTAATAGGACCAGCGGAAGATTCTGATAACAATTATTTAAACAATTTAACAAGTTTTTATTTATTTATTTATTATTATTATTATTTACTTACTGTTGCCTTCATTAATATTGCCACCCGCTAGTGCTGTTAGTTTTCTTCTTAAGGCTGTCGCTTCAGCTCTGGCTTCTTCATAACGTCTATCAGATTGACGAGCAGCTAACCAAGTTTCATGGGCTCTATTCTCTAATGTCCCTGTTTGAGCTTTATGCGCAGCAACTTGTGCTTCAATTTCAGCACGTAACGAATCATTTTGCGATCTTGTGAATACTTGAATTATTTAATACTATTTTATAAAAAGTTTATCAAACTCACTTTAATGATTGTATTTCTTCTTGCATGGCAGTTAGGCGATCTACGGTTGTTGTGGTCTCCCCCTGTTGTTTTAACCACATGGCTTCTTTTAAACTCAATTCCCTTGATTGCCAAAAAAAAAAAAAATAGCAAAGAAAAAAAAGAGAAAAAAAAAACATATTCAATTATAATTCATAACAGAGTAAAAAATTTATCACTTTTGCAATTGGTTTTCTTTCTCCTTAAAATAATTTGACAACACTTCAAGTCGTGTCTGAGCTTCAAGTTTATCTTTTTCAGATTGGTTAAAGTCTTGCTTCAATTTTTCAAGCTCAGCTGAAACAATTTGTAATTGATTTTCCGCCAACTTTCTTGAATCCTAAAGAACAAAATATTAGAAATGAAAACGAAACAAGAGAGGTGTTTTATTTCCCTGTAAGATACATACAATTTCGGATTCATATCTTTCTTTAATGGTTTTGTATTTTCTTTGTAATTCTATAAGCTGTGCTTTAACGCTAGCCACATCAATGAGTTCAGCAATATTAACCGAAGGATCTTTTCTTAAATTTTTTAAGCATTCTTCCAAGGCCTTATTAGAATAAACCAAAAGAAAATAAATAAAAAGATTGCTTATATGGTTGAATTAACTAGATTATATGTTATTATATTATACTTGCCTCAACTTTAGCCAGACTAGTTTGCCATTTTGTGTGTTCGCCTTCTACTTTATTATTTAACTCTAAAATATCACTTTGTAATCTCTTTATTTCAATATTTTTTCCCTCCAAAGCTGTGGTTATGTCTCTATCAAAATCATTTTTTAACTCCTCTAGCCGTGATAACAAAATTCCTTTCTCGTGTTCCAGTTCATCATTATCACGTTGTAAAATGGCAAGCTCAGATTCATATTTAGCAATTTGCTCAGCTAATAATAATTGAAGTTCACTATTTTCTCTACTCTTTTCGGCTAAACTGGCATTAATTTCCAAAATAGTATCTTTAAAGTAAATATAAGAATTAAAATGAATGTATATTTAATTAAATGCCAACCTACTTTGTTGTTCATTGAGTTGTTTTTGAAGTTCTTCAACACTACTTATTATACTTTCATCACCTGTCTGGTTACTTAATAATTCCGACACAATTTTATTTAATTCAATACCAGCATCAGCTGCATTTTCTAATTCTTTTTGCAAAGCAGATATTTGATCCTGCAATCGGGCTTTTTCCAATAACTCCTCTTCCAAATCTTTTTTCAATGATACAACCATATCATTTGAACCGAATGAATTATCTTCTATACTAGTTAACTTCTGTCTTGTTGACATTAAATTATGCATTAAAATAGCGTTCTCCTTTTGCGATGCCAATAGACTACTTTCTAATTGGTTAAGTTTTGATAGAAGAGCTCCTTCCCGGCTGCTATTACAAAAACAGTAATATCCAAATATAAAGAAGAGGGATGCAGCGGCTACTATTACTAGAAAGACTAATACTTCACTTATTTCTAAAACCTTTGCAGCCAAGGCCTTTATAAATGCATCAAAAGTTAGATCAGAACTAAAAACTGTGTCGATAATAGAACAATCACAATGTGCAACTGGTGTTTTGACTTCATTCGACTGATGTGGACAATCGCCGTTCGGACCAATTTGTTTACAGTACTGTAAGCCCTCTTTAAAAGAGCACGATGAATAAGATATCCTTTAGCTTTTTATTTTATATACATACACTTTGCTTTTATACATACCTGCTTTTCTCGTTTTTATTATATTTTCGCCACCTGCATTTGAGTATAGTATTCTATCCAGTTCCTGATTATCTTCATTCTCATTATTTTTTATTTTCTTGTTAATGGACAAAACGCTGTTTACTGTGCCCATGATTGTAGCAAATAGTCCCTTATTGTCTTTTGTATCAGTATTTTCTTTTGGAGTTGATGGAGAAAGCGTTTGTCTGTCTTCAAGCTGTCTAAAATCTGTATTAGTATCGGAAAGCAGAGGTTCAGCACTAGTATACCCTACAGTTACAGCCTGTTCAACTAAATGAGAATTTGAAACTGGATTTTTATTATTATGTGAATTTTCATGCACTGCATCATCATAGTATGTAGCTTGATGTTCGTAAAAACTATTATAAGGTACTTCTGTTGTTTGAGATGGCATATGTAATTCTTCATTGTTATTATCTTGAGGTAATGGTAAATGCACATTTGTTGAAGCTTCAGTAACAGAGCTGTCTTCATACTTTTTAAAGTCCGTATTAGTATCGGAAAGCAGAGATTCAGCACTAGTATACCCTACAGTTACAGCCTCTTCAGCTAAATGAGAATTTGGAACTGGATTATTATTATTATGTGAATTTTCGTGCACTGCATTATCATAGTATGTAGCTTGATGTTCATAGAAACTATTATGTGGTACTTCTGTTGTTAGGGATGGTATATGTAAATCTTCATTGTTATTATCTTGAGATGGTGATAAATGCACATTTGTTGAAGCTTCAGTAACAGAGCTGTCTTCATACTTTTTAAAGTCCGTATTAGTGTCGGAAAGCAGAGATTCAGCACTAGTATACCCTACAGTTACAGCCTCTTCTGCTAAATGAGAATTTGGAACTGGATTTTTATTATTATGTGAATTTTCATGCACTGCATTATCATAGTATGTAGCTTGATGTTCATAGAAACTATTATGTGGTACTTCTGTTGTTAGGGATGGTATATGTAAATCTTCATTGTTATTATCTTGAGATGGTGATAATCGCACATTTGGTGAAGTTTCAGTAATGGAGATATCTTTTTTTGCTTGAGGATTATCTTCCTCTTTTTGATTATCAATTTGATTTATGCTTTTGTCCATCACTATCTGTGGGGAAATTGTAGCGGTTAAGATTGTTTTTTGTTCTTCTGTTCTTTCGTTCGATACAATATGTTTTATGTTTGATTCAAATTCATTCGAGTTATGAGCATTATATGTGTCAGCAACAGTAGAGATTTCGTTCTGTTTAATAGAGTTATCGATTTCATTGAAATCATTTATAATAAGAGGACTATCTCTTAAAGACGTGTAACTATCTACTACATTATTGCTTGACTCTAGATTGTTTTCTAAATTATCAATTGCTTTTGTCAAATCTCCTTTGCTTTCACTGTCACCTGTATTTTCAATACTAAAAGTTTTATTCAACTGTGGGTTGTTATCAAAATTCTCCGTATTTGATTCTTTTGATTTTTTTAAATCTTTATTTGCCTGGTCACCTTCCTTGTGCAGATTATTGTCTAATAAATGATTGCTTTGATTTGGATCTGTAAATAAGTTCACGATAAGTTGTTCATTTGCTCTTGTTGAATCTTTCTCTGCTTTATTACCATTTTCTTTGTTAATTTCTCGAATAGCTTCAACTTCTGTTGGCAACGTCTTCTTATCATCAGTTACAATATTTGTATTTTCCTCTTTCGCTTCTTTTTCGGTATTATATTCATTAATGCTATTTTGGCTTTCATTTCGTTCAAAACGATTTAACATTGCTTCTCTCTGTTTTTCGTCGGGTACATTTTCCAAAATCTGCTTTTGGTTTTCCGTTTTATTGCTTCCCATAGTAGAATCCTTAGATTCGTTATCTCCTGAGGTTTCCAATGAGCTTTGATTGTTTACGAAATTATGATTAGAAGTCACCGCACCCTCTAATTTTTCAATGACTTCTATCACATCTTCTTGCTCACCATTTTCCTTAATTTCTGTGTCAATATATTTGGGTAACATATTTTCTTCTAATTTGGCCTCATTGCTTTTATCTAATTTCAAGTTCGGTTGATAGTCATCCTCTTCCTCTTCTTCGTCATCATAATCACCTCTTTGGTCCTCATTTATATTTTCACCGTCAGAATTAATATCCTCTTTCTGATTTGTATTTACTATAGCACCATTTTCAACACTTTCCCCCATGCCATCTAAGTCATAATCTATTTTTGGTATTTGAGTGCCATCCACCAATTCCATTATTACAGGTGTGGCTATAGTTGTGCTTTCTATCTTTGTAACTTCGTTTGCTGCTGTCGGCAGGGGCATTTCAACCGATTCTTTTGGTATATTTTCAAGTGGTTTAGTAGTTGTGGACTCTACGGACTCTATTTTAGTAATTAAGTTTTCCGACGAACTTAAAATTGGCTGTTCTACGACAGGTTTTACATCTACTACAAACTTGAGATCCTTTTCACTTATAAAAACTTTATTTTCTCGTATTAATTCCTTAGGCGCATATCCTTCTCTGCCGTTGACTTCGATGCCCCATAATGAAGGATCCTTTCCCGCACTTTTCGATTTAATACGTATTAGAGAGTTCATCCTAAAGGATACCATCCCTTCTGAACCCGCAGGATAATTCAGTTTGCCGGAGCCCATTGATATGATTTCTATAAGACATATTTTTGGAATCTATTCAAATATTCTCATCAATTTTAACTGATACTGAACATTATTTACCTTTACAATTCTCATCTGCACACAGCCTCTTGTCTGACAACGAATGGGACGTTCCCGATAGTAGAACAATAAATATTGTAGTCACCAATAAACGATTGAATAAATTCGTTGCCATTTCTCGTTTCCCCATTTTGCATTGCGTATTTCGATAAATAATCGTTTTAAAATTTATTTTCTAAGATATTCTTCGTTTTATTAAATAGAAAAAAACACTTTGACTTGTAAAAAAGAAAAATTATATTCGTTGGCCACATCACACATAAAAAATGAAATTCTCATACACGGCGTTGCATGTAAAAAGTAATAAAATCAACACAGAGTTGTTTAAGTTGAAACTAACTGTAGAGAGACAGTGGGACATTTCATCTAAAAAAAGGAAAGAAAAGAGCCATATAGAAAAAGCCAACATAAATACATATCTCTTTTAGAAGCAAGTTCTTATTAAAAAATAGTAAGTTCATTTAAGAAAAATTTAAATTCTATTTTATAATTTCAAGTATGTATTAAAATTAAAACATTAAAGTTTGTTATTCTTTAATAATTGTTTCAATTTGATTCCGGCTACAGTAAAGTAGCACGAAATAAACAATTATTAATAGTTTTTACAACAGTATAATGTTCTGTTCTCTTCACAGAAATTTGTTGCTCTATTTGTGGATTTTTTTTTTTATTAATAATTAAAACTTTCTTTCACTGTTAAATATCTTTTCTTTGCAAATAATTAATTTTTTTAATAAGGATTTACATACATTTAGTTAAATTGTATATACATACACATGCATGTACATTTTTATTTATTTATTATTAATTCATCATAGTAATACAGAGCCACATAGGCCATAAAACATATTACAAAGTAAAAGAACAAACTATGTAAAATAAACGTACAATATAATATACAATTTAAACTATTATTAAGATGTAAGATTGGAATGTATGTACATATACGTATACGTATATAAAAAATTGATAGTAAGGAGATAAAACGAAGCAGAAAAAGAAAAGAAAGAAAAAAAGCAGTGAAAGAAAGAAAGGCTCCCCAACCGCTATAATAATATATGTACATATATAGATATAGCTTTGCATATAAAAAAAGGAAAAGCAATATTTTGAAAGTTTGTATCCAGCGTCTCTCTAACTAAAGAATGACAAATTTTCTCAATAAGCTTTTTCCCAGCGGGAAATGATAATCAATAAGAATCGAGAAGGTAATACAATACGTACACAAACACCTCCACGAAGTTGCCGACAACCGTTAATGACTTGTTTTAAAGACATCCTTGACGACAATGTCATGTAAGACAACTGTGCCAACTGGGATACTAATACAACATATGTGTGGATATGTAATACACATACATATGTATGTAAAAATAATTAACTACAATTAACTTCGCTCTACAATCTACAGCCA
Organism: Metopia argyrocephala; assembly: GCA_963576795.1. Taxonomy (NCBI): domain Eukaryota; kingdom Metazoa; phylum Arthropoda; class Insecta; order Diptera; family Sarcophagidae; genus Metopia; species Metopia argyrocephala. Next base: position 303,252 of record OY756209.1, read on the forward strand.
GTACTCTCTTTATTATTTTAGCTTCTCTAATTGTACCTATTTTTGTATTATTAGGTTCATAAATAAATAAAAAAAAATTACTTCATTTTTTGTATTATTATCACTAATAGGTATTTATTGTATTCATAAAAATGAATACTATAGGTTTTTAAGGGCTTATTTGGCAATTTTCTATGGAACCTCTTGTCAAATAAACCCTTTATTAATTAGTTAATATTTAGGATAATTTATTAATAAGATAATAAAATCCTCTTATACATATTACAAATTTTTAATTAAACATTATGAAAAAAATTACAAAATTTAAACAAGAATAGAAACATACATACATGATACCAAATGTAATACCTACTTTTAATAGGTGTTTGTATACAAGTTTTTCGTATCCATTCTCTTAGTTTACTTCTACTAAAGAAAAAGATCCAATAGCCCAGAGTATTTACTTAAAAACATAGTATGTACATACACATACACGATTATGTGTGCTACATGGTAAAATCATATGCGTGATTGTACCATGTGTAGAAGAGTATTTGAATGTATAAAATAACATTCTCTTTAATAGCGATTATTAAAATACAATTGCACAGGCCGTAGCTTTTACAGTTAATAGTGAGATTCCAAAGCGAAAAGAAAAAGATTAAAGTGTACATTTGTACAAAAATTGTTATAGATAAACGTATTTTTTAATAACAAAGTAACCTTAAATTGCTGTAATGGAAACAAAATAATTAAAAAACAAAATCATCAATATTTCAAAACTCATATTTATGAACCTACATACATATGTACGAATGCAGGTATTGTTAAATTATGTATTAATAAATAACAACCAATAATAATTACATCACAATAGATTCATGCGTACATGCATATACATATGTATATGTATTAATATACATGTATATGTATTCATATACATATGTATGTATTCTTACAGAGATCGTAAAACAATTTTTACATAATAAAATACAAAAAAGATAAAAATCTAATTACAATTCATTCGTTACATACATTCCTACATAAGGGGATACCTGATGCATATGAATATGCACATGTTAAATAATGAGAGCCAAAAACAATAACGGGGCAATAAAAGAAAAGTGAATTTATTTGGATTCATTAGCATTGACTTTTTAAAATCCAATTAATAACAGTGAACATGCAAAGAAACTATTTTTTATTTATCTGGTTGTGTTTGTGTCGGGATTTTTTTCTATTTTTATTTAACCTATGGATTTGTAGTCGCCGTGGTCTAGCGGTTACTGTGTTGGCTTGCTAAGACGATAGCTCAGGGTTCAAACCTCAGCTCTGACATCTTGAAAAAAAGAAATATGAAAAAATATTTCTTTCGGCGACTACCTCTTAGCAGTCTTTTGACAAAAGCTCTTTTTGATTGCCATGAAAAAGCTTCTTAAGTCTGTCGTTCGGAATGGACTTTAAACTATAGGACCTGGTACTTATGGATAAAAATTGATACACACACAACAAGAGTGCTGCGAGAAATTGGGCCGTAACTCTGAAACAGGGTTGTAATGGCCAATAATTGTATGTATGCATGGATTTGAAATGCGAATACATACATATGCATTTGCCAAAATCATAAAAAACTCATTTGCTGTTGTCGTTAACATAGAGTCCACTTTTAACTTAATATTAAATATAATTCTCTCAACACGTGTTGACCTCAAATGAATGTATCGCATTTTTGTAAAAGTTGTTATAAACTGTTGTTACAAAAATACATACGAGTATGGAGTATGAATATATTTGGACAATCAGTAATTGTAGAGCATGATAAATACTGTGGAAACCATATTTTGTAATTATTAATTAAACACCTTAATTAAATTCGTTGAAGATGACATTGCAAATGTTTGTTTTACATATGGGGTATTCACAAAATTTGTAAAATTTGTTGTAACTTTTTTTAGTAATAAATAAACAAAATTTTTATTAATAAAAAAATTGAAAAAAAAACAAATTTTCGAAAATAAGACATATCCCATCCATCCAAATACCTAAATAGTATTTATTAATTTATTTCATTTTGCTCTATGGAAACCATTTCAGTCAATTTGCAATTGAAATATTATTATTAAATTTTAAATTGATTGCAAAATTTCATGATTGCACAAGAAAAAGTTTCACCCAATAAAACATTATGATATTCTAACACTAATCACTTTTTAATTCAAAACTTTTTAAGTAAATCCGAATCACGTTAATAGTTAATTGCTTATTTCAAATTTTGCAATCGTAATTTCAGTATCCGCTCAATGATGTCTTCGAGGATATGGATCTGTTTAATTGCTATCGTTTTAATAATTAATCCAGAAGCTAATGCAAAACGTAAAAAGATATTGGGATTATTTCCTCATCCTGGTGTAAGTCATTTTCATTTCTTCCATCCTATATTACGGGGTCTTGCTGAACGTGGACATGAAGTTACAGTCGTTAGCCATTTTCCGGACAAAAGTCCTCCAATTGGTTATCAAGACATTCCTTTAACTGGCCGTGAAACATTAACAAACAGTGTAGACTTAAAGGTAAGCTGAAGACCTATTTAAAAAAGCAATTGTAGTAACTTCTAAATTAACGAATACATTTTTGTTTCTCCCGTTTATAAAGGTACATACATACATACATATGTACGTACGTATATATCATTTTCAGTTTAAATTAAACCTTTTTCAAATTAAACGAAACTCTTTTCCAAGTAAATGAAACTTTGTTCAAATACATTTAAACATTTTTCAAATTAAATTAAACCAGTTATAGAATTTAATAGAAAACAAAAAATAAAACAATCATTTTTAATTATGGATAATGCCAGAATCCATAAAACCCAGGAAATTCGAAATATGGTGGATAGTAGCGACTGTACGCTTAAATTTTTACCACCTTATTCTCCTATGTTGAACCCGATAGAGAAAACATTTTCTAAGATAAAATTCCACGCCCGACATACATGGGCATACTGCATTAAATAAATACTGCATTAAAAATTTAAAATTTACTGCTTACTGAAAAAAATAGCAGTAAGCAGTAAAATTTTACTCGTTACTGAAAAAAATAGCAGTAAGCAGTAAAATTTTACTCGTTACTGAAAAAAATTGCAGTAAACAGTAAATGTTTACTCATTACTGAAAACAATTGCAGTAACCAGTAAAATTTTACTCGTTACTGAAAAAATTGCAGTAACCAGTAAAATTTTAATCATTACTGCATTTTTTTTCAGTAACAGTAAAATTTTACTGATTACTGCAATATTTTAGAAACGAGTAAAAATCCACTAGTAAATGGAAACGATTTTGATGTTGTTGTAAAAAAAATCTTTTATTATGGGATATATTTTGTTGTATGGGATATATTTTGTAAAACCAGAATTATGTGTATTGCATTAATCATTGAAATTTAAACATTTTTCTGTTACAACAAAATATATCCCATAATAAAAGATTTTTTTTTACAACAACAACAAAATCGTTTCCATTTGCTAGTGGATTTTTACTCGTTTCTAAAATATTGCAGTAATCAGTAAAATTTTACTGTTACTGAAAAAAAAAATGCAGTAATGATTAAAATTTTACTGGTTACTGCAATTTTTTCAGTAACGAGTAAAATTTTACTGGTTACTGCAATTGTTTTCAGTAATGAGTAAACATTTACTGGTTACTGCAATTTTTTTCAGTAACGAGTAAAATTTTACTGCTTACTGCTATTTTTTTCAGTAACGAGTAAAATTTTACTGCTTACTGCTATTTTTTTCAGTAACGAGTAAAATTTTACTGCTTACTGCTTCAAATACTGCATTAAAAATATAATGCAGTGTGCCCATGTATGACGCCCGATCACAAATTAATCAAAATGATTGTGCGAACTATGTTATGGATATGATCATGTTAATTCCTAAAGCGGTTAGTGGATAAATTCTTCATTAATTTTAACAAGTATTATATAAAAATTAATATGTTTAATATGTTTTATTTTTTTTTTCTATTAAATTCTATAACTGGTTTAATTTAATTTGAAAAATGTTTAAATAAATTTGAATAAAGTTTCATTTATTTTGAAAAGAGTTTCGTTTAATTTGAAAAAGGTTGCGTTCATTTTGAAAAAGGTTTCATTTATTTTGAAAAAGGTTTAATTTAAACTGAAAATGGTATAATAATAAAAAAATATACATACATATGTACTTTTCCATAAGCACTGTTTTTACATAGAAAATTAATTTCAATTTTTATCATAAAGTCGTCAGATTCAATTGAAGGAATTTAAAATTTTACAGGAACATTTATTTTGATTGGGTGCATCACAATGTAGATTTTAAGTTTGGGCTTTTTGACGATATGCTTCTCCAGTTTACGTAAGAAAACTTAATTACACATGACAATATCCTTTTAAAAAGTGATATAACTGCCATAAACTGTTGTTTAAACCCGGCGTGCTTCGCTACATCTACCATTACTAATTGTCCATTACCTATTTAGTGCAACGCAATCAATCACACAAAATTCTGTAACTTAAGCTTCAACACGTCAAGATATAAAGAAATCATTATTTAACTTGTACAGGAGGTACCACGCCCCCTGTCTAATTCCCCCAACTTTCTGGCTGATGATTTTCCTTGACTAGGAAGTGATTTAGACCCAATTCTGAAACTTTAGCTTTAACTGTTCTGTCTATTGCACAGTCAGTAATTGAGTATATCTATGTTCCAAGTTTCAACAAAATCGGTTAAGTCGTTTAGGCGAGATTGACCGACAAACAATCAGACATACAGACAAACAGACTTACAAAGAGATTTATAATATATGTATGTATATGGAATAGAGTATTACATATTAATTTAAAACGTAATTGTATGTTTAAGATTTTAGTTTGTTAATAATTAATAACATACTAATATTTAAATTTTTTAATAGATGTTTGAAAATCGCCGATTCTATAATCATTTTATTGAGTTTTTTATGTTGTATGAATGGGGTGTACAAGCATGTAACCACACATTAAGATCGGAAGCATTGCGGCAGGTAATGCGCCGGGATACTCGATATGACGTGATTCTAATGGAACAGTTTAATACAGATTGCATGATGGGTGTTGCTCACTTGCTTGGTGCTCCTGTGATTGCACTTAGTAGCTGTGCATTGATGCCATGGCACTATGAGCGTATGGGTGTTCCCATTATACCTTCGTATATACCAGCAACCTTTATGGGACAGTCGGAAGATATGGATTTAGCCGGTCGTTTGGGAAACTGGCTAACTTTTCATGGCATGAACATGATGTATAAATTTTTCTCGATACCGGCAGCTGACGCATTGGTTCGATACAAATTTGGTCGTGACATGCCATCTGTCGGTGAATTGGCTAAAGAAACAAATTTAATGTTTGTCAACCAACATTTTTCGCTTAGTGGATCAAAGCCTCTGCCGGCATCAGTTGTTGAATTAGGCGGCATACACATTCAGAAGGCAAAACCTTTAGATGTGGATTTACAAAAATTCTTAGATAATGCACAAAACGGAGTTGTGTTTATAAGCTGGGGCTCAATGATTAGAGCTGAGACTTTGCCAGTAGCAAAGCGTGATGCTATTGTTAAGGCAATGAAACGTTTGAAACAACGCGTAATATGGAAGTGGGAAAATGATTCACTAGTGAACAAACCAGACAATATGTATATAAATAAGTGGTTGCCCCAGCGGGACATTCTCTGCCATCCAAATGTTAAAGTATTTATGACACATGCTGGTCTTATGGGAAGTTCTGAAGCAGCCTACTGTGGTGTTCCTGTTATCGCTACGCCAATGTATGGCGACCAATTTCTTAATGCAGCCTCAATGAAACAGAGAGGAATGGCTGTCATACTACATTACGAAGATATCAACGAAAATAATGTGATCAAAGCTGTGAAAAAGGCTTTAGAAAAACAGTAAGTTTAAATATTATTTAAAATACTCTATGGATGTATATATAAAAGTATATATGTTTGGTTTTTTACTTTTTAGATATTATGATAATGCAAAAGCTGTCTCATATTCATTCAAACATCGTCCCCAAACTGCATTAGAATCTGCTATGTGGTGGGTCGAATATGTTGCCAACACTGAGGGTACACCTCTGATCAAATCGTCGTCTGTTTATATGTCCCGTTTTACTTACTACTCACTGGATGTATATTTAATTATTGCCATTCTTTTGCTTTTCTGCGCAACGTCCTGGTATTGGATAATAAATAAATTTACCTCGAAACGCACTAAACAAAACAAAATTAAAACTAAATAGAATACGAAATGAAGCAGTAAAAAAATATTTTAATTTGTGATAATTAGAAGAATGATTTAGGTATTTTTCTTGTAGTAAAAAAATGTTATAATGTACAGTTAAAAAACATATTGGAATTAAAAAAATATGTTGTAAAATTATAAAGTTAACAAATTATTTTTAAAATATTTTGAAGAGAATTCTTACTAAGAGAATAAGATTGTGAGATTTTGCTATGGGATTGGACCGAGGGACCATGCCTCTGGCCATTTGGTGAGATTTTTGAATATCTCTTTTAATTCCTATCTAAAGTTTTGCTTATTGGTCGATCTGTATAATATTGTAAAGACGCAGAGCCCTGTTCATATTGTGCAAATGATTATTTTTACTACATCTACAAGGAATCCTCAGATTCATATTTCTCGTATATATGCACAATTTGTGCGGTCCTTTATGGTTCGTGCTGCTCGAATATAGAACATGCTGCCTATTGGGATTCGATGTTTTGCTTTTTCTACTTCGACCTTTAAGCGAAAACTTATTAATTTATACAATGAAACTGGTTAGTCACCTCTGTTGGCTTTGACTTTATTTATATTACTATACTTTATTATTGTATCTATTTTGTTGGGGTGTTTTGGGGCTGTGTGGTGTCGTTGGGAAGGTCTTTCTTTACCTTAATTCTCGTTTGGATTATAAGAATAATGCTAATATTTTTAATGTAAATATACATTTATCTCATTCTATGAATGGGCATATTACTTTAAGCTCATATGATACTACTTGTAATATACTTTATTGGCCATTAGGCTACATATACATACATACATACATAATTGGCCATTACAACCCTGTGTCAGGATTACGGCATAGCTTCTCGCAGCACTCATGTTGTGTGTGTTAATTTTTTCCCATGAGTACCGGAACCTACAGTTTAAAGTTGACTCCGAACGACAGATTTGAGAAGCTTTTTCATGGCAATTAATTACTCCCAGAGCTTTTGCCAGAAGACTGCTGAGAGGTAGTCGCCGAAAGAAATAATTGTTTCATATTTCTTTTTTTTTAAAGATGTCGGATCTGAGATTTGAACCCAGCACTATCGTCTTCGTAAGCCAACACACTAACCACTAGACCACGGCGACTACATATACATATTTTATTTTAAAATAAATAAATACGAAAGCAATACGAACGACAATTAGGGTCTTATTTCATATCCTGGCTTGAAATTTTTAAATAAATATATTGTTATTAATAATTATATTTTATAAAAATAACCCATTTAGGTGCTATTGAAATTAAAGCCGAAATTTCGTATTTTAAGATATTAAAGGATTTATCTAAAATAAATAGTGTTTGTGTGGGTTAAAGTTAAAATATAAATACGTATAGTTTTAATAATAATGACATTTTATTTTTGAAATTTAGCTGACTGATAAATCTTCAAGGAGAAATTCTTATTCTGCAATAAAATTAAAAGAAAACATGTCAACTTAAGCCATTATTTATTACTGCCACAGACTGTATGTATGAATTTAAGGGAGAAATTAATATCTGAAATTTTAAGATCTGGCTGCACTCTGCATATACATATAGTAAAAAAAATATGGCATCACGAATTTTAAGCATTGCCAACACTATTAATTGCATAAACAAAACCCATAAAAACAAAAATTTGTCTTTGCGAATCTTTATCTTTACGCTTTGACCAAATCGTAAAATATAAAAGCTTAAATGTTGCGTATTGCAATAGTTATTGTTCAATAGGACAAAATTAATCTAACAATTAACAAGAAACATACAAAACATTCTCTCTTTATTTAAAGCAAAACATTCCATTGAAAAGCATTAAAATGGCCAAAACAAGAGTTTATGTTGTTGGGGTGGGCATGACAAAGGTAAGTAATGAACATGAATATTAATATTTTCTATGTAATAATCTGTTAGAAAGAAGTTGTATTTTCAATAAAAATAACCGCAGTTTGTACTTTGGCCGAATAAACATTAACCTTTGCTATGTACATAGTATACATATTTATTCATATGTACTTGCATACAACAACAAGAGAGTAAATAATTTATTTTTTTACTACATTTTGGAAATACGTAACCAAAATGGAATAAAAATAACCAAATTTATACTTCATGATTCTGGTAGAAACAGTAAAAAATTTTTTTTTGCAATATAATCTAATATACATAGTCTTATAATTTTCCGTTCTGATTGTATAGGTAGATGATAAGGCAAAATATATACATACTTATACCGTAGTGGTCAAAACACTTGCAACTCAGAAGCATATGTAATTTACAAGTCGTTCGTCGATTAACCGTTGTGGTCGGGACCAGAAGCATTACGGATAATTGATTTTCACAGTTAATCGAATAACAATTTTGATTAAGTTTTTTTAATATTTTTTTTTTATTTATCTAGTGAACATTGGTGTACATTAGGGATGCCAATCGACAACGATTTTTACAAATCACGGGATTCGGGATTTTTAAAACAATCCCAGATTCAGGGATTTTCGTAATTTATAAATCCCAAAATAAATTTGATAAAATTCATGGGAAATTCTAATATTTTTGATAAGTAAAGTATCCGATTATTTCAAATGAAAGTGAAAGATCAAATTTCAATATTTGTAGAGATAGTCGAAATTAAAGTGTTCAAAACATTTGCAACTCTCTTTTCTCATATGTATTCATGACTATGTTATTAACACTCAAATTATAGGATGTAACTGTAGTCAAATTCTTCTTAATAATTTGATATTGAAGTTTTGCATTTTATTGAAAATTTCACGTTTTATATATTTTTATATGTTTTATATATTTTATATGGGGGGTCGTGGCATAGTGGTTGAGCGCGTGCATAGAAACTCAAAGGACCCAGGTTCAAATCCCAGCGAAGGAGGAAAATAAAAAAATTAATTTGCGGTTTTTCTAAAATTATAATTGAAAAAAAAATAAGAGGTTCCCCCCCCCCCCCCCACCTCCGAGAAATCCATCTTCACGAAACCGCTCTCTGGCATTTCCAGCCTATTCCACCAAGAAAACGAATGATCAGGAGTACAGCGCCATCTTCTGGGAAAATAACAGCTAACCTACATAAAAAAAAAGATGCTCAACACTCACATTCAACGTCCAGATGGGGCAATTGCTGATGATCATTCAAAGGTAAAGGTATAACACTGGCCTTTGAGTGATCAAATTGACAGCAATTTGTCCCATTGACATAAGGCGCTTAACATGACTTCTTCACATCTATGTATATCTATATATTCAATATTCCAATACAATGCACTGCATTTAGTAGGGGATTACTCCTGAGTATTGGTCTTAAATAAAAAAATAAAAAAAATATAATATTTACACAAGTTATAAGCAACGGTCAAGCAGGGCTGTCGAGTGAAAACACCTCAAAACTATTAGTATGGCTTTTGATACATCAAAAAAATACATCGATGTTTGCGGTGCATCGATAAACATCGAACACCAACAACAGCAACTTGTCCCATTGACATAATGCGCTTAACATCTCAACATCTACATATCTATCTATATATTCAACATTCCAATACAATGCACGGCATGAGTAGGGGTTTCCGCTGAGTATTGGTCTTAAAAAAATATTTTTGGTGATTATTTATGCAGCAGTTTAGTCTGATCACAAAATACCAGAGTTGGGTTTATTTATTTATCATTAATTTTATAATGTATTATCGTTTCCACTACCAGTAAACGACTTAGCACACTAAATTTCCAGTACCACTAAATTCGTTTTATTTAATGCACTGAATTTTCACTTCTGCATGAACAATAAGTACTAAAGTAATGAAGTCCATATATGTATGCGAAAATAACACTGGCCGACAATAAAAATTATATTATACGGCTATATAGTATTGTTATTACTAAAAATGTTTACTTTTCAGTTTGAAAAACCTGGTAGACGTGCTGATGTATGTTACCCAGATATGGCAAAAGAGGCCATAACAAAGGCTCTAACTGATGCAAAAATCTCATACAACGAAATTCAACAAGCCACAGTAGGTTATGTTTATGGTGATTCTACATGTGGACAAAGAGCCCTGTATGAAGTTGGCATGACTGGAATTCCAGTGTACAATGTTAACAACAATTGCTCAACGGGTTCAAGTGCATTGTATTTGGCAAAGCAAATTATTGAATCTGGTAATGCAGATTGCGTTTTGGCTTGCGGATTTGAAAAAATGGAACGTGGCTCACTATCTTCAAAGGTAATTCTCACATAAAAATAAAATATTATTTGTAATATCTATTATTTAGATAATAATTTTTGTTTATCATTATAATAAGTCAGTTATTATTGACTATCCTTATATAAACTTAAGTTTTTATCTTTCAGTACTTTGATCGTGCTAATCCAATGGAACGTCATATTACCGAAATGGCAGAATTGACAGAAATTGGAACTGGTCCCATGGCTGCACAAATTTTCGGAAATGCTGGAAAGGAACATATGAAGAAGTTTGGCACCAAACCAGAACATTTTGGCAAAATTGCCTGGAAAAATCATAAGCATTCAGTGAATAATCCGTAAGTAAGATATGTACTTAAAAAATCCATAAACTCATTTTTTTATAATTTATCGGGATTTTCCTTGACCTTTTTATTAATTTCATTATTGGTAAATTATCCGAACTTAAGGTCGAATAAATATTTTAAATATTTATTTTTCGATATTTCGCTACTTGCTTGCGTAGCATCATCAGGAAATAAATATTTGTACAAGATTATATTGAAAATAAAAATACAAAGTGGGTTCAAATTTTATTTTGTGTATTGTATGCTCTCAAGCGGACACCTCTGACAGATGGACACGTTCTTTAGCCCCAAAAAATTCTTTAAGGTTTTCAAAACTTAAAGGACAACCCCTTCATTTTTTTCATTTACATTTTTTCTTATTCATTATGTTTTTTATTCAATAATACGTACATGTAAAAGGAGGAATCCCGAAACGAAAAAAATCTTGTTGTTATGTTTAATGCTGTAAATATGTGTAAAAATTTTAAGATTCTTATTATAAACTGGAATGGCAATATCTAAAGAAATTAAAGAAAAAGTAAATATTTTTGAAATTCATAAAAATTAAAAACTTTTAAGAGTACACTGTACATACGAGTGTATAATATATTTATTCTGTTATCTGTACCCTAAAGAAATTTTGTATAAAATTTCCCGTATTGTAAGACATTTGGTTGTAGAAGTTTAACAAACCTGTCATTATGTTTTTTTTTTCTCACCCAAACAAAATTTTTTATCTTATTTGTTTAAACTGTACAATATTATATTTTAAAATAACCAAAAATAGCTTTTATAATTGGAGTATTTACAAAGTGCGCTATTACGTTGTATTTTCTTAAGTCGCAATATTATTACAAAAAGACACAATAGCATACTTTGTGAATACCCCAAATGTGTGCTTAAAGATAACTATTCGATTTAGGTTTATTTTATAAATCTCTTTACAGACAAAGAATTTATTGTGCAACATTTTTATTCCTTTAACTATTCACTTATTAGTATGATAGTTCTTTAGCACATGAGTTAAGATATGTAAATTCCAAGAATTATAGAATTCTGTTGATTGAATATAAACTTACAAAGCAGATTCTAAATAAAGTAATTGCCCATAGAACAACGAATAATTTTTATGCCTGATAATTTTTTTCTTTTAATTTAATTTTAATTAGATCAAAGTTGATCAATTTATCTCATTAAAGCGTTTCTATAATACTTGTATGTATTATATGTATATTAGAGTACTTTTTACTGAATACTGATTTCTTTTTTCAGTAATCAGTATTTTTTACTGAATACTGATTTATTTTTCCAGTAATCAGTAAAATTTACTGAATACTGATTTCTCTTCAGTAAACAGTACTTTTTACTGAATACTGATTTGCGTATTGCAGTAAAAAAGTAATGCAATATGCCCATGTATGATTACGAGCAACCTTAGTGGTGTTTTTTTCGAACCGAATATAAATATTCCATACAAATTTTTATTTATATCCGCTTATATAAGCGGTTAATTTTAAAACTGCTTAAAAATTAAGCACATATAAAAATGCTGCCAAGTTGGATTTTTTTTTATCTTGACGTTATCTTTTTAAAATTCTATAACATTTTATAAATTAATAAAAGAATAAACGTTGTAAATATGGCTGAGGCGAAGGAATGTAATTATTTTTACATTGTTTGAATTGTTTCTAAAATAATAACTTCATATTTTTTTATAAAAATTGTGAGTAATGCCCAATTTAATTTCTTAAGCACTTATGTCGTTTTCTTCGAAGCAGATTATCTAAGCGGCTATAGGTTTCGAAAAAAACACCACTCTTATTAGTTAAAGTAACAAAGTTGTATGTCGACGATATAATTTTTTTTTTCGTATGAAAGTTATCACCCTTATGCTGGAATTCGTCGTACATTCAATCTTGTTACGAATCGTGGAATTGTTAAACTTATTAATATCCGTGTTGCCGTATCGTTTTTTAATATTAAAAGAGAAAAATCTAAATATGTATGTACAAAATCATAACAAAATAATAATTTTGTATTAATTTCTATTTGTATTAATAAAAATAACAGAAATTATGAAAATTATTATTTGAATTAATGTATTTGAATTTAACGAATTTAATTTATTGTATTGAATTATATAAAAGTATTTGTAACGAATAATTTCCAGTATTATTGTGAATTATATTGTTTTAAATAGTCCTGTTATTCGAATATAACACTTATCGAGGAAAGTTTAAGAAAAAAGAAAAACTCACTTATCTATTTGTATTAAAACCATTAACTTCTATTCTGAAAGTTCTTAAATACACTTGATTTAAAATCCTAATCAATTCTACAAAAATCTTGTATATTAATTACTTAAAAGTATTTAAACTTAAAATTAATTGTCTAAATCTAAAATAAATAAATTGAACTGATTTGTAATATAATTAAATCTAAACCTAAATTTCAACTAAATTGCATCACATTCACACGTACGGTAAGACAATCAACACATCCACACTCTCACCCCTCATTCTAATATAAATTACTTCTTTCTCTTTAACAACTTCTAATTATATCAAATAATTTGTCATAAATGGCAAATTATTTGGTTTAACAAGAAATGGTGTTCACTCACAGATACAGTCCACGCTCATTTAAATCCACTTAACCCACAAATTTATCCCCAAATACACCAATCTTGTTCAATGTAGTATATATGTACGTGTATAAGGGGTCTCAAAAGTAAAGGCAAAATTTTAAATGTTTACTAATTAATGCACACATGCACACATATCATAAACATGTTTACTTTTATAATGATTATAAATTTATGGTTTTGTATTGTGAATTTGTTATTACTTTATTTAAAGCTATTCCCAGTTTCGTGATGAATATACTTTGGAGCAAATTATGAAGTCTCCCACTGTTGTCGAAGGTGTTCTTACAAAGTTACAATGTTGTCCGACATCTGATGGTTCCGGGGCTGCTATTTTGGCGTCTGAAGCTTTTGTACGTAGGCATGGATTAGAAGCACAAGCAGTAGAAATTGTTGGTATGGAAATGGCTTCTGATCCGGAATCGACATTCAAGGATAAGTCATTAATGAAAATTGCCGGTTATGATATGACAAAATTAGCATCTACCCGCCTATTTGCCAAATCTGGATATAAACCTTCCGATGTACAAGTTGTGGAATTGCATGATTGTTTCTCTGCTAACGAACTGATTACTTATGAAAGTTTGGGTCTCTGTCCTGAAGGTGGCGCAGGGGAATTAATTGATCGTGGCGATAATACTTACGGAGGGAAATATGTTGTAAATCCTAGCGGGGGTCTAATATCAAAAGGTCATCCTTTGGGAGCTACTGGATTGGCACAGTGTGCAGAATTGTGTTGGCAATTACGTGGATTAGCTGAGAAACGTCAAGTTAAAGATGTTAAATTGGCATTGCAACACAATCTAGGTTTAGGTGGTGCCGTTGTTGTTGCTTTGTACCGTTTAGGCTTTCCTGCTGTCGCTGGGGTCAAGTATAATTTGACGTCTGCAAATTCTGATGGTTTTAAAGTTACACCATTATTAAAATTGCTTGAAGAAGCTATGCAGGAAGATGAAGATAATTTAATTGAAAAGGTGCGCGCTGTCTACGGTTTTAGAGTTACGAACGGCCCCAATGGACAAACTGCATTTTGGACTATTAATGCTAAAGAAGGAAAAGGAAAAATAACTTTAAATGGAAAAGAAAAATGTGACGTAACATTTATTATCAGCGACGATGATGTATTCGATCTTATGACAGGTAAATTGCCTCCACAAAAAGCGTTTTTCCAAGGAAAAATTAAGATACAAGGTAATATGGGGGCAGCCATGAAATTAATGGACTTGCAACGCTCTACTGCTGATCGAATTGAAGCTTTGCGAGCCAAGTTGTAAATATGTACTATATAATACATACATACATAAATATTTTTTATTTTTTTTTATTACCGCTATTCTTTTGAAATTTACATATATATGGAATTAAGAAAAAATTTATTTTTTTTTTGCGTAAGCGAACATATTTGTTATTTCTTTAATAAAGTTTATTTTTTTTTTTAATTATAAAATATTTATTTCATTTATGCAACATACATACATGTATCAACTATACCAACTGATTAGGGCCATATAATTTTTGTTGCATAGCAGAGAATATGTTTTGGTATGCATAGACAAAAAGTTCTACTACAAGTGGATTGCGTATTTATTTAAGCTCCCTCTTTTCCTCTTCCCATAACATATTTTCCTAGACCAGCACAATGTACTGTATGAGTGGGGCTCGTCACCTGAGCGCTGGCTTTAATAATTAAAAAAAGCTAAAACGTAAATCAGAAATAGTTTAAAAGTAAGGTGCAATACTATTTTTTAGCATTTTTTTTATAGCTTTAAGGAATATTTACGTCTTCTTAAAGATGCTGTCAGCCACATACTAGAGATTTTATATAAAGACAGCAGACAAAATTGGCCTATTGCAATACCGCCAGTTTAAAAATCTTGTGTGGCTCTAAGGTTTTATGCAGAAGGCAATTTTCAGAAATCCCACGACAACTATTTTAATTTCGGAATGGCTCAATCCACGTTCAAAAATATACTTTTTAGTTTTTGACTCCTTATGACATAAAATACCTACACTGCTGAGTTGTAAATGAATCATTCATTTGATTTCAATTCATAACGAGTTAGCTTAATTTTGAATTAATTCTTTTCCCCAACAAACGAATGGAATGAAATTTGAATCAATTCATTTGAATTTAGCAAACATGAGATGCAACTCATTTTGCCGAATTCATTTGAATTAAAAATGAATTGAAATTCGTTTCCAATTCATTTGAATTGAACTAATTTTGATTTATTCAAATGAGTTAGAAAAACGAATTGCAATACAGGTGAAATAGACTGGAAATTTCAGGGAGCGGTTTCTTCAAGATGGACTTCTTGGAGGGGCGAAACCTCTTATTTTTTAAATTATAATTTAGAAAAACCACTAATTTGTATTTTTATAATTTTTGTCCTTCGGTGGCATTGAACCTCGGACTTTTGAGTTTCTGTGCGAACACTCTAACCACTATACACGAACATCTTTGTATACACCTTTGGGTAATGAAGATATTAGGTTGGTTATCTTTCCTCTTTATAATTGAGCTGTCTTGTTTGTTGTGTTCATAGCGGGAGAACCCCAAGTCATAGTTACGCGTCCGTATACAGAATAAAAAGCGAAGTGATATATTGAAGAACAACAAATTTTTTTAAAACATTATTTACAAAATATGTACTTATTTATACGAGTATCTACGTTTGTTTTTTTATTTGATTATTGCAACAATTGGCTCTTACACATTCCGGAGTGTTTTAAACATCCTGTTATTTTATTAATAAAATTCAACCTTAAACATATTGTATTTTTCTCTTTTTTTATGAACAAATTAATAATTCAACTAACGTTTTACTATAACTAAATGTCACATACTATCATGAACTTCAAGAACTTACAAAACCATTACATTTTATGGGAATTAATCAAAAATACTAAAGATTTTATATCCATGTCAGTCTTTCTTTACAATCTTTAGCTCTTACAGTCGAAATTTGTTATTGTGCATGTTATTCTGCAGTGTAATTGTATTATTTTTGAAAGAAACCTAAAAGCCGGTTCAATAAATTACTTAAAATTCTGAAACCTCTATCAAAAATTTCTAATTTTATGATATTCTACTATTGACCATTAATAATAATTATACATTTTTCTATCGTTTTAACATTTTTTTATTCTGTGTTAGATGTTCCATAGTTCATAGTAATTGTCATGTGCTTACATAACATGTGTACATAAACAGATAGCTTATGTAACAACACATTCTTATGGACGAACTTATGCTTAAAATGCTCACGGTTATGCAGGTGCTTATGTGCACATAAATTTATTTTTTTTTTTTTTTGTATAATTTTATTGGACATTTAAATACTCTTTAAAATTTATTAAAAAATGCTTCCAATTATAAATATTACTGGTATTATTTAATAGAAAATTTTATTCAACGTTTGATTTAACGGTATTATCTGTGATTATAACTTGAGCAGACTGCTCACTTTTGTCAAAATTCAACGGCTGTTTAAGATTCGATCCCGTTTAAAAATTTGAAATTTATAATCAAGAGTTCTTGATGTTTAGTAGTGCTGTCAAATTCTGCTACTTTTCATTACTCGGTAATATTGAGTACTTTCATTTGGGTACCCAATACTACTCAATACTTTTAATGGATTTTATTTTTAAGAGAAAACAATTTCAAAAAGTATTGTGTTTTTGGACAGAAATTTGTTTGGCCGTTAATTTTCCATACAATTTCGAAGAAAAAATACAACTCTTAAAGTACTGAGTAGTTACTTTTAAGTATTGAGTACCCAAAAATTAGTACAAATACTCGATTCTCGGTACCCATTACTCAATACTTTGCTAGCACTAATGTTTAGTCACGTTCAGTGTTGTCAATTTAGGGTATGGGGGAATAAAAATCTTTTAGGGAAAAATTTGGGGGTAAAGTTTTTAAAACAGCACGAAGTCTGATGATTAAGGCAGAAGCATTCTTGTTGCCTATAAAAAATAACATAAGGATTCAAAAAATCATATATTTTCATTATCTTTTGAACACAACTCACAGGTACCAGTTAATAAGATTTTCATCTAAAGCAAATATAAAATGTTTACATATCGCCCATTTGCGAGAAGAGTGGCATAACTCAAAAAAAGCGATTCTGATTGGTCGCCACTTAGTGAAAAAAAGAGATAAAAATACAATTTTTAGATATGTTTTAAGTTACAGTTCGTCTCATATTTCTGCACTATTAACTCAAAAATGTCACTCTTCTTGCAAATGATCGATATGTACATACATATTTGGGAAAATTATTAATTTTTCGTGCGAAAATTTTTTAAAGGACAACAAACCAGATAACAAATATTTGAGTCTATTTTAAAAGTAATTGTGATGTCAAATCAAAAATAAATTACGAAATCGAATGGTTATTTTGATACTTGAATCGATTATAAAAGATAAATTTTCTTTAATGGTTTACCTAGCCAAATATGTATGCAGGAGATAAAAATGATGAAACTATTTTAGTAATGACTAGCGATTCATTTAAATTTAAGAAAATCACTTTGAGTTAAAAATTAAACTGAATATTTTTGTAATAGAACACAAAAACGTTTAAAGTCTTATGTACTATATGTACATATATTTTTAAGGGTTTTTATAGAATAATTCCATATAAATTTAGGGATTGATTTTTCTTCATTTTTGTCCATATGGACTTGGAAACACTGGTCACGTTTCCAAGCCTTTTTAAATAAAATCTAATAGATGAGAGAGCAATTTTAAAAAATTCTCAAAAGTTGCTATTGTCTACAAAAGTACGCGAACATAAAAAATGTGAATCTTTGTGAAATTAACGAAACAGCTGATTCCTGATCAAAATAATGCTAAAATATATTTTTGTTGTTATTAAACAACTATTTTGTTTTGTTTTATTGACCTCGATATATAAAGTATATAGTATTTTTGAAAAATAGCGAGAAAACTTTTAGGTAAACGAATGCTTTTATTATCTGAATTTAATTAAACTGCATACAAAATTATATAAGTACATACATATGTACTACCAATACCCAGCAGACACGAAATCTTGATTTCAAATAGGGGATAATTTGAAAAATTGTTTTGTCAATCTATAACATATGCTTAATTTTTAGCTCATAATTAAATATCTTTTTCAAGACACATATGAATATTCAATTGTGGACTATATGTGAATTTGGGACGTAACTAAATTGCTATCACAGCTGGCAGATTTGACGATTTTCAGGTTTAAATATGGCACATTCACGATTTGAAGATTTTGGTTTTGAAGTTGTCAAACTTGTTTTTTATTGAGGACAGCACTCAGGGCCCGTATGACCCCTATTCATGCAGTATATTGTGCTGGTCTACGAAAATATATTATGGGAAAGAGGGAAAAAGGTAGTGTTTGTGGACATTTGCTTTAAACATATTATTATACGTAGGAAATGATTATTTCATCAGAGAACCTGCCATGGTAGTACTGATAGATCAGTGCAACGCACGCTACATAGTGCCGATGTTCCAATGAATAGATAGAGTCATAGATAAGTCCTTTCGCCCTTTCCTCAAAGTAGACTTTAAAGTACCGGTCCACACATGAGAGTTGTATTTCATCATGGAGTGAAGTATTTCTTGCACCGTTTTAAAAAGCCCTGGCACTGGAATGCTTTTTTTGACACTCGAAATATGTTATATTCCAACGGACATCACAATTAATTATATAGAAAGAGTAAATAGGATTTGAAGTTAAAAAAATTGTTAAGAAAAATCAAAAATAGAGTCGGTACTCCCGAATGTAACCTGAACTTGTTGAAAGAGACACTCTTTAACCACTTTAATAGAGAAAGCTCATTATGAAACGACAGAAATGATTACTAATATCAACAGCTGAAAATTTAAAAATAAGAGTCTCGTGTCAGAGTCTATCAAACGACTTGCGATATATCTAGAACTGCAACTTTGCTATAACCAAACCGACGAATAGAATCACTTTATCTCTCAGAGAGGAATGCCAGCAGATCACCTGTGGACCGGCCACTGCGAAAACCATATGTACTTATGGACAGCGGTTGAACGCTCTCCGGCAAACTGTTCGCTTTTCAACCAGGGGGCTAATTCTGGCAGTCGTGATCGAAATTACATTCGAATAGAGAACAATTTCGACACCGAACAATTTTCTAATTCTGTTACTCGATACGATACGAATCGAATTTTTGTTTAGTGTTGTAAAACATGCAAAAAAAGTAATTTTACAATAAGTGTGTTTCTTTACTTTTTGGGTAAAGTTCGGGAAATAGAGAGTAAACAATAATTTCTCTCTATAAGAGACAAATTTGCCCAAAAGTACGGGAACGCAAAAAAGCAAATATTTTACCCATTCACATAAAAATATGAAAACACACAACTTTATGTCACACACACACGCATATTGAACATGTACTTTTGCAAAAACAAACGACAATAATTAGACTTATACATGTTAACTAAGGCAAAGATAAACTTTTTTATATAAATATTGAATTAAATTATACTATAAGCCTTTCACTGCAGGTTTATAAATATTTTTTAATTCAACTTTTGAAATTTTTTTTAGTTTTTGAACCTTTCATTTTTCTATTATTTTTTAAACAGCTGATTATTTGTTTACTTGCACAATCTAACCCGAAGAAAAAGTACGGGCTATTTCGTGCATGAAGAAGAAGAATGTTACTCTCTCAAAAATTCTCTCATTTACCCAAATTTTGTGTACGGGAACGCTTTTTGGTAAAATTGGGATCCCGCGGGCGCCCAATGTAGAGTAAAGAAACAGACCTAATACTGACAAAAATTCAACAAATAGTAAACAAAAAACTTATGTATCTTCCGATATTGATGAGAATTTAAATATGAATCTTGTTCGGCAAAAATGCGGAGTACCAGGCTTTTTTAAATGCTCCGTAATTTTCTGTATGTGTTGAAATCGAACTAGCACTAGCATTATTTCTTATCCCCCTAAAGCTCTTACTTCTCCGAACGAAAGAACTTTAGCACGAAGACGATGCTCTTGTAAAGCCTTTAACCGTCTTAGCACAAATTGACAAGAAATTCCAGGCTTAATAATTTTTTAGTACTCTAAAATGCATACAATTGAATCCTTTGATGAAGGATTTTATTTTAAAGGATTTTTCTTTAAAGGCGAAGCATTAATTGTATTTAATTCTCACAAGAAATGAAGAAAATATATCGATTTTGTTGAAGAAAGTGAAGAACCAGAGAAATTTCTGAAAAAATCATATTTAAATATTATTTAAAGTGATTTTCTAAAGCCCAGGTTCTAACAAACGCTACGTTTTCAAATCGCATTTTGTGTGAAAAAGCAAAACCCATGTGAACGTTTTCTGAGAAATGTGTGATTCGCTTTTTTCGATTTAAACACAATGGTAATATTTAGTAAAGCAGCTCAAAAAGATATGGTCATAGATGAAAATTGTTTCATAACTCTTTTTATGAGTTTTTTGTTTTGATAAACTCGAAGTGCATGTTGTCTCATTACCCTTTGTTACTTAAAAATGTTGCGAAATTATTTACATAAAAGATGTTTAATAAATGTTTTTTCAGTTTGATAAAAACGAATGGAAGGAATCTGGAGCCCCCAAAAAATATTTTCGAACGGAATGGTAAATACGGAATCAAAATCTTTTCCAATCATTGTTTTTTTTTTTAATTTTAAATCAAACTTTGTTTGCTGTGTAAATATATAAAGATTTGAATTTGTAACGGTGTAGATGTGTGTAAATCAGATGAACTGGTCGTAAACAATTTGTTAAAATGTGTTCATTTGCATTGTACACATCACATCAGCATGTGCATACAAAATATGATCGGTAAATGCAACAATAACGATTACATTTAATTCCTTCACGTGCACGTTCTTTATAAATACATACATACATACATACCTTTATAATATAACTACTGATGTTCATCACAGTTAATATTTTGTAACCGAACTAAGTACGGCTGCGTTCTGCATACCAAATTTATTTGTTTTATACGAGTACAAAAACCGTGCGATTACAAAAACCATTTCACTCTTTCTACATAAACTTCGAGTTAAGTTGGGCCAGGCTAAGCCATTTATGCTAACCACTGCCAAACAAACAGAGTTAAATCAAGCCAAACCCTAATAAAAATATGTACAATATAAATATACTCGTAGAATGTATGGATTTAATAATAATAAGAAAAAAATTTATATATGTATACACACATACGTATGTATATTCATATGAACATATAAAAAAAAACAAGTGTAGGTGCAATGTCCGTTTCAATCCATTTGTCCGCTTATGTCGTCTTGATTCTCGTTAAGAATTGAACCTTGCACATGTTGATTATTTTAATTGTGTAGTCCATGACGACCGCTTTTCAAAGGCTGTTTGTTTTTATTAAAACATAGATGCGCAAGCCTTTTTGAATAAATATTCTTCTTAATCATAGATATATATGTATGTACGAGTATTTGTATGTGAGTATTAAGTTAACATGTAAATAAACATATTTCTGTAAGTGTGTACGTATGTATATGTATGTGTGTTTGTATATGTATGCATGTATGTATGTACATATAATATTTTGTTTAGGTTTAATCACTAACTGTCATTGTCCACTATTGATCGTATGTGACAGTCAATGCTGATCGATCGGCTTCCAGGTTGGTTGTTTGTAAAGATTTTAAATTTCAACTTTCATTCCATAGAAAAACAAGAAGTGTTTGTATGTCAGAAGTAAAGAAGGTTTGGTGTAAGAGTTAGGTTTTGTTTCTTAATAATACGAGTACATATAATATTCTAAAGTTATTAATGGCAATGTGCTGTGAATCACTAATTAAATGTTGAAGAAACTATCGGAATTTTGAACGCAACATAGAAAAGAAAAAATTACCAAATAATATGGTGCTACAAAATGAAGTTTTAAAACTATACATGGACAACAACTTCATGTATCTTCTAATTATAACACAAAACCAAAAAAACCTGCTTCAAATAAAAGTCAGTTCGGAAACGGATTAAAAATCATATTTTAAAACCGCTCAAAAAACTAAAAATAAAAAATATGTATTTTGTAATTTCATTTCTAAAATTTTTTTCGTTTTTCGCTTGTTTAAGATCTAAAATATGATTTGAATTTCGTATTCGGAATTCTGATAAATTCAGTTTAAAAAAATATAACTCGCACTTAAATTACGGTCATAGTAGGCAAATATTTGACAAAGAAGATGCTTAATCACGTTATGGAAACATTTATATTTTTTTCATTATTATTCCTGGCGTGCCTGAAGGCAGCCATGCTGGTCCGGTATTAATCGTATTTTCATTATTATGTTTCATCTAATATTCTTCATCCTACTTATGTACTTTTAGATGCGGATCATTTTTAGATTTTTAATTCGTTTTGTAGACATTTCATCTCAACACCAAACTGATATTCTTTCTTTGGCGTGATATCAACTTATTGATTTTAACTGTAAACAAATGTCATTTTATTGCTCAACAATACCATTTTAATAGACAAGGACAAGGACATTTGGACAAGGGTTTAAGTATTCTAATCTTTGTATTTTGTGAGATCGTAAACTTAAATTTTATAAGCATATTTCCCTGATGATGAACAAACCAAATGGAGTTCTAGGCCTTAACATTTTACTGATCCTGACTACTATACATATCTCAGTCTCGTTCTATTCTGGAGTATGGTTTTATTAAGTGGGATCCAAACTTTTACATATGTATGTATATCTAGTTTGACGGAGCTGTCGTTCCATTGTTGGGTTGATAGAACTTTTACGCTGATTTCCAGTACAGTTTAGGGAAGTTATGCTTTTAAGCGAAACCTCTGATATAACCAACTGGAGCGGTTAATTCAAGTAGTTGGACGAACCTGCGGATTCGGCTTATATGATATTACAACGAGCAACTATGTGTGCTATTTCAGCCTGTTCTCTCAACATAATAAAATCTGTACAGAATAAGTTTCTTTTATTTTACTTAATAGAACTTGGATGCAAGTTGTATTAGATTAGAGTCGCTCTTATTATATAAGTTCCACCTATGCTGAAGAGTCGAATAACAATGCTAAGTACTTACTTTCTTTTGGCCTTAATACGCCTATACTGAGTTTTTATTAAGCCCATTTATTAATAGTATTTAAAAAATTACGAAAATCAATAATATTTGTATGAATAAAATGAAAAACATACATATGTACAGTAATATGTACATGCAGGCCTTAATAATTGTAATAATAATTAACTAAAGACCTTCTTTAATTAATATTTAATTTCATCGATCTAAATACTTACATACGTACATATTTAATATTATTTTTTACTGTTTTCTTAAGATTTTTTGTTAAAAATCTTTTCTCAACTTTTTTATTTTATGTCCTTAAAGTAAAAGTTGAATAATAATGCAATGCTGTTACACAACAAAAAAAATGAATAAAAAAGTAAATGAGGCAAATGTTAAGTAAACCGATATAACATATCTATGTGTGTATGGACGAGTGTAAATTAAAATTACATTGTGTACATGTATAGTCACATACATACGCACACTTATTTTGCAGACAGGAACTTTCAGAAAGCGACATAAAACATGAAAAATAGGATGTTAAACGGGTAAGGGCGAAAAAGCAGAAAATACAATAAATAAAAGTTAAAAGTGTAGATGCCAATATGGGAGTGGAGGAACGAGATTCTTCTTAATGTTAATCGTAAATGCTGAAAAGAAAAATAAAAATAACAGGGCGTCGTTCTTTGTTTCCTGAAAATGTTTTCACAAATGCAAAAGTATTACAATAAGTTGAGAGTATATCCCGGAAACAGGAAGTTGAACATTTTCAAGGAAGCGACAGTATTCAAAAGCCTTGAAGCAAGGAAACAACTACACAAGCAATACCAGTTCATACATACATACATACACACACTAATACACGTATACAAACATAGCCATTTGAAGTTGTGAAACTTGTATTCATTTATTCACTCGTTTAAGTAGAATTTTTTTTAATTTGTTTATTAAACAAAAAGAGATAGTATATACATATGTACATGTGTATGTATATACATACATACATACTTATACATATATAAAATGTAGACTGCTTGGAATTGTAAGGGTCAACATGTCCGTTACAAACTATTTGCTATATCGTTATGCTTGCTTCTTTAACGTGTAGGGTACGTGCTAGCATTTGTTCATCCTATTATAAGTAACGGCATCTGAAGCTTCCTTTATGTACAAATATGTCAAACAACAACAGCCAACGCAGAATATCATAAAATAAAGAAGGAATATAATGGTGCTACTAAAACTGTTGATTTTGCTTGAGCAATGAAAACGCTAAATTAAAAGGCGTACAAGTACGCGTGAATCAGTTTCAGAGTAGAAGTATGAGATGTATTGATATTCTCGTACATTTAAAAAAATTTTACGGAACTGTGCAAATCCTGTTAAAAATATAGATATACATACATACATATGTATATAGCGTAAGTATTATAACTAGAACTTTACTTAAAATAGTGGTAAATGCATCACAACAGACAACACCATTGCTTTTTCAAGTACTGTACGATGTACATATTTTGTAAAAAATATGTTTAACGTGGACAGAAGGAAAGAAAACTAAAATTTTGCAAACAAGTGATGTATTATTTGCCATATTTAAAAAAAATCTAACTTTATACTCTTAGAATATAAAATAAAATTTTGGAAGATAACATTTGAAAGAGAGTTGAAAGTGTTCTTTTGTCAAATGCCACAAATAAGAAAAAGTTATTGTATAATTCTACTCATTAAAAAAAAAACATTTTTTATTATTTTCATGTAAAATTTTTAAAAACTCACTTTATAACAATTTTTTTTTTTAATTTAAGAAAGCGTGATGTCTGGTGGTCACATTAGCTATGTATATATGCATTGTATATACGTATATACTGTTTTTTTAATGTTAGAGAGTACGGGTTATTTTGTAAACCAAATGAGAATTGTTTTTATAATAAAAACAAATTATGATCAAATGACGCAACGCATAACCTGAGTGATTTATAAATACATAATTTCATAAATTAATTAAATGTTTGTCTTTCTTTAACTCCAAAATATACATTTATGGTAATATGATTAGAGAAGTCAAAGTAGCGTTATAATGATAAGTACATATCGTCAATGGAATCAAAGAACGCTGTAACTGACAAAAAATCGAAAATAGGTTTTTTGCATCATTTTTATCAGAAAAAAAAAAATACGCGTCGATTGGTCCCGGTCCCAGATTTTTACGATGATTATAAATTCACTTATGCCGTCTGCAAAATGAAAAATACCAGTGTATTTGTTCTACTTTTAAACAAGTTTTTTGGCTCTGGTGAACATTTAAGGTTTTGTCAGTTACAGCGTTCCTTAATTCCATCGACGATATTTTAGTCTATATTTGTTGCTGAATAAGTTTATTGTCAATAAGTTAAATTACAGATTCTTGCAAGAAATAGTTTTAGTAAAATTGTCACTAATATGGCAATAAAACAAAATTTCACTGTTATTTTAATTATTTGTTTGCTGGGAAAAGTAAAATGAGTCAAACGGAAATAACGAATGTTTAAAAGTTCCTTAGTACGGAAATTATTGTCCTGGAAATAAAAAAGATTCCAAAAAAACATCAATACATGAAAAGGCAAACAAGCTACGAGTATAATTATGTTTTCATTATTATTTGTAAAAAAAATCAATCTTCATAGGAGATAAGAAATACCTCCACTTTTGATACAGTGTAATGAAATTTAAATTAGAAATGGTTTAGAGTTAAATGAATGCTTTATAATCGAGAGAGATTTGAATCTTGCACTATATTCTCTAGGGACACTTCTCGAGTAGTTTGAGCAGATTCTGTAGAAATGGGCACCTTAGTGATTAACAAATATCGAATAGGGAACTATCAAAGTTGGTACCGGCAAAAATTTTAAGATTAGTCAATATGACGAAACTGGGTGAGATACTGTAGAAATCCTAGTTTATTTGAGGGCTGTACAGTAACGGCCGTATATATAATAAAAAAATTAGCAACTCGTTAGTATATGGAGCAAAAAACTGGCAAGTTTATCACCCGCAATAAATAGACTGATATTAAAACTTTCCATACCCTCTATTTGATAACTAGTCAGATAATCCTGCACCTTTGAGTAAGAATTTCCACGTATTGGAATGACAAACTTAGCCACTGTGTACACCGACTTGCTAAATTTTTATTATATACAAGGCTGTAGGTCTTCAGGTCGACATACTTTTAATACCTCTTGAATGAATGAAATGGATATATAAATGTTTTTTCTTCCATTAATTTCGTTTTTGGTATACAAACATAAGTAAATAAATTTTTGACACAGAACAGCGTTTTGAGTAAATCATTTATGTGGAATAAAGTTAAGGTTGAGCTTTTCTGAGTTTTGTTACAGTGGATCAAAGTTTTAATTTCTTGGTCGAAGGCGTGGACGAGAATTCTTATTTTAAAATTGTAAGAGAATCATGTTTGTGAAAGGTGTTAATGCTCTATCTTTTCTATTTATGGATCAATTTGATCCTTCTGTGAGAAATTTAAGAAATAAAATTGTTTTAAAATCACATTTACAGATTAAAACATTATACGAACCATTGTTGTATATACATACATATGTATGTATAGCACTTTCAGCCTTATTACATTCATACATACATAACTGGCCTTTACAACCCTGTGTCAGGATTACGGCCTAGCATCTCGTAGCAGTCATGTTGTGTGTGTCAATTTTTATCCATGAGTACCGGGACCTACAGTTTAATGTCGACTCCGAACGACAGACTTGAGAAGCTTGTTCATGACAGTTTTTGCCAGAAGACTGCTGAGAGGTTGTCGCCAAAAGAAATATTTTTTTTTATATATTTTTTTTTAAGATGTCAAAGCTGGGTGTCGAACCCAGGACTCATGTCTTAGTAAGCCAAACTAGGCCACGGCGACTACGACCACTTATTACTATAATGTAAATTCAAACTTATGATAAATAAAAAATATACGAGTACATACATACATATGTACGTATGTTATGTGCAATTGACTACGAAAAAGTTTTTGATTGCAGATTAAATGGAAAAATTTTTGGAACAATTCTGTTGACGTTTTCTTAACGGCAGCTTTATATGATTTGTTAAAATAAACACAAAACGAATAAATAAAAAAATAGTGAAATAATTTTTTAAAACTGTAGGTTTATTAAAGGCTTATATGACAAATTCCTATGCAATACTTATCAAATAAACCAATATTTGTATGAATTCAGCAGTTAATTATTAAATCTTCTTACATACAGACATGTGTACATAAATTCAAATTTTTAATATTTACTCGATGAAAATGAACAGAAGTATGAGAAATACATACACGTATGTATGTATATAATTGTTTCCTGTATCCTTAAGGTGAATGAAATTATAAAAACATTTAAAAAAACATTTGTCACCATGACTTATACACCAAAAACAAAAATCACACTCAAACACATAAACACAAGCAGTAATTGCTCTGTTACACCAAAAAATCACGAACAACAGCAGGTCCTTTTTTAAGCACTTGAACCGAAAATGAAAACCGTGGGAACACTTCAGATCAGTGCATATGTGTTTTATAAAAATCTTCAAAAGTAAAAACTAACAACCACCACAATACAAGTACATATTGTTAACATACATAAAATATTCCCTTTTACATTATAAACAAGTATCCTTTCTTAAAAAAAAAACATTTTTTTAATTTTTATACAATATTTATATACATACAATACATACATATGTATGTGTGTGATCACTTAAAGTATGGAAAATGTATGTGTTCGAAATTGAAAATCCAAAAATTGAACCTCAGAATTATTATTGTCAATATTTACTACAATACAATGTACTCCATACTTTATACACATACATATGTATGTATATTATACATATATGAATATTTGTATAAACAATTAAACCTTAAACCTGCTTATTGGTATACTTAAAATGATCGTCAATATATAAGAGTATACCATTCACACATACATACACACATATAAATAATTTTATTTCTTTCACTAAAAATTGTATAACTACCCAGTTGGCTCTGTCTTGAAGACATCCTCGAGGATAGGTACACGACCATAGACTATCCTGCATGACGAATACACGACAGCCAGAACAATTCGTCAACGATATTTTCAAAAAAAAAAAAAAAAAATGTCGCAAAAATCGGGGACTACTGGCTGAGCGACAATGTTATTGAGGTTGTCGTCAACCGCACATTGTATGAACTATGTAAGCATGTCGTCATTGTTCTGTTTATCAACGACAACTTCAAGGAAATATACCACAAAACATCGTGCACGAACACTTCCTCAAAAACCTTTAGCGACATGTCTTAAAGATATCCTTGATGACAATGTCATATACGACTATTGTGCCAACTGGGTACTTATGTAAGTATGTATGTATGTACGTACATACAGTGCCATATAAAACATTTCAAACTGAAACAACATATACATATAATTATTTTGTGAATTTTGTTTAAAACCCAAAACAAGATCTATGAAACGGATTTTAATTTAAAAAATATTTCGAACAAATTAAATTAATATTGTAGCATTATTTACGAATATACTATAAACGTTTAATTACTTTCTTAAGGTATATAGTGGGAAATCTTCAAGTCAAGTAGAAAAAACTGACATTTTAAATATTTTTTGTATTTTGGCAGTTATTGCTTCAAAAAAGGAAAAAGTAAATTTATGGTGAAGTATTTTCAGTTTCTATCTCTGATTTGTCTGGTTGATTTGTGTAAAAAAGCAACTCTGATAAAATGAAAAATCTTACTGTTTATGAAAATGTATAAAAAAATGATGAGAACCGTACGACTGTCAAATTTTCCATATGTCTTTTTTGACACTAAAAAGAAGACAAATTTTTATGTGCCCCCAAAGATTTGGGACTACAGTGTAATTTTTGCAAAAAAAGTAATAATTTTCTTGCAAACCGTTCGGAATTTTGGTTGACTTCCAGAAGCAAAGTTGTAGCTCTTGTCATAAAGAACAAAAAAATCCAAAATCGCAAAAAACTTAAAAAAATGCAATCTTTTTACCTTTCTTCCCCCTGTTTAGGTCCATACGGTAGCAAACCGTTCAAAATTTAAGGAAACTATGATCTACAAAAATTTAGCTAAGATTGAAATTGAATCAGAATGAGAGTAAAAGCCAGAAAAGGTAACCTGTCTTCTTGCATTTGGACTTCTATAAAGAAACCCGAAAAACAAAAGATGCGACCTTATTTTAAACTCAACCCAGAGGCAGTTAAATTCAGCATCAAACATGCCGTACGGAGGGAAGGATAAAAAAGCACAAACGTTTTGCTAATGGGTGTCATATAAGCCCCAAATGCGGCACTTTTGATCCTTTGTTGTATAATGAAATTATAGCTTCTGTGCCAAAAAGCTGTTCTGCCATTCTAAAAACTAATCAATATTTTTTCAACTGAATTTTTAACAACTTTTTTTTGTACATGTTTTTAAGCTCTGAGTGAAATGTATAAATATTGTAAAATTTATTTATAATTATTATATCGATCTTAAGATCCTAAAACCGTTATTCTATATGAGAATAAACATCCCTTAAGAAGTATGTATAAACAATAGCTGAACTGAACTAGTTTTGGACCCCCGCTACATAGGTCTCATCAGAGTTCTTTCTGTTCTACTTATTCATTTTTAGATCTATTGAAATATAATTTAGAACAAATTATGCCAACTTTGATCCTTTCACTACAATAGATGCTGCAGAGATTTTAATAAACTTTATTTTTATATTGATTTTTCGTTAAATTATAATTTGATAAAACGTAATATTTTAGTGGCACTGAATAATTGAAATTATGAGTGTAAATGAAGTATGTATATACATATGTACGAATTTTGTATTCATAGACTTAAATAAAGAAATAAAATAAAATAATAATAATTATAAATAGATTTACATAATAAAGATCCAATAAGTGATTATAATTAGGAATTCAAGGAATAAATGGTATCGTAAAATTTTTAATAATAATTTTTAATAAAGTTTTGAATTTAAATGCATATATCATGTTTGTCAGATTTATTTGGATATTTTTGTTCATTAACATATGTATTTTGTCCTACACTGTACATATTGTATATACATACCAGAGTTGTAAACGAATCATTCATTTTTGATTTAATTCGTGAATCATTCATGCAATGAATTGGAAAATTTTTGAATTAATTCTTTTCTCCAAAAAACGAATTGAATTAAATTTGAATCAATTCATTTGAATTAAGCGAACATGAATTGCAATTCATTTTCAATTCAAATGAATTGGTAAAAAGAATTGCAATTCATTTCCAATTCATTTGAATTGAATTGATTTTGAATTAATATAAATGAGTTAGAACAAATGAATTGCAATTCATTCCCAATTCATTTGAATTGATTTTGAATTAATTCAAATGAGTTAAAATATGAATTGCAATTCATTTTACCAATTCATTTGAATTAACTCGAAAAATGAATTTGTTATACATTTCCAATTGCAATAATGCAAAAGCATCACCCTTTTTCCAAGTACTTCTATTCTGTACTTTATCTATGTCTATTACTTTTAATCCAAGTATTTATTACTTATTTATAATAATTCTCTTTGTTACATTTATTTCATAAGTAGTACTTGAAGGACCAAACTCCAAACACCAAATTTACTGCAATTGAATGCAATTCATTTTTGATTTGATAAATTTGAATTACAAGTTACTTTTCTAATTCATTTGAATTAATTCCAAATCATTTTAATTCAAATGAATTAGAAATGAATTGCGATTCTTTTTACCAATTCTTTTGAATTAAAAAATGAATTGCAATTCATTTTGCCTAATTCAAATGAATTGCAACTCATTTTGCCCAATTCATTTGAATTGGAAATGAATTGCAATTCATGTTCTCTAAATTCAAATGAATTGATTCAAATTTAATTCAATTCTTTTTTTTGTTGAAAAGAATTAATTCAAAATTTAGCTAATTCAAATGAATTGAAATCAAAAAAGAATGATTCATTTACAACTCTGATACATACATACTATGTATGAACAAGAACATGTAAAGTATGATTATTTATACATTCTTAAAAAAATAAAAAATAGCTGTAGACACCAAAGTAATATAAAAGGAACTGGTTGTAACTTAAGTAAGTAAAAGGTTTCAAATTTCGGAAAAAAAAAACATTCAAATACATGTATGTGTGTATGTGTGGCTATCCATACAAAAGAAAGATAGCAAAACCAAACAATTTGATCCCTTTACGCATAGGATTCAGAACAAAAGATTATCAGCAAAACGAATGAAACAGAAAAAACAAAAAATAATAAAACTACTTAATGCTCCCACACACACACACAATATATATCGATATTGAAATCTATTGAAATGCGACATTTCTAAGGATACATTATCCTCCCTTTTCACTTTTTCACTGACTATTGTTTACTCTCTTATGAAACATGTAAAAATGCCGTTGAGCATGCGCATGAGAATTTGTGCTTCTTTTTTTTTACCTAAAATAATTTCCGATAGATTGAAATATTTTCTTTCATATACCAGCTAAAATATAACCGTGACTTACAAGAAGGAAAGAAAAGTACAATAAGAAATAATAAGAATGACCGCATGGACTGAAATACATACATACATATGTATGTAACGTATGTACATACATACATATTTGTTAATAAACGATAATATCCGATCCTCTTGTAAAATTCCTGGAAATTGTTTAGAGACATCTATTAAATATAAAAAAAGAAAGATATTTTAGAGAAAAAAACTAAATAGAATTAGACCAAATACCTACATTGACATAATGCGCAACGTAATAAATTATTAATTATCCCTTTTTTATTATTGTAAATATGTAAGTATGTGTCTGAATTAAAAGCAGTATACATATATAGTATTTGTATATGTTTATGTGCTATATATAGTTATGTATGTATAGGGTAAGTGCTTCTAGTAGTCGGCAGGTTAAGGATTTGTTTTGAAATTGAATTGGTTTGAAATTATGTATGTACTACAATTTCATTAATTCGTATTGTTTTAGATTTATTGAGTTAATTTTTTTTTTATCTGAAATATTTTATTTTATCTGCTAATATGTATTTTGATGTTGTTTCACTAGCTTTGCGACGTTTGCAAGTCTTACAAGAATGTTTACTACCACGAGTGATTACTGGTATTGCTTAGATTATCACCCTTATGCTAGAATCAGAATATAAGTAGATTCGAACCCCCCCCCCCCCCCCCAAAAAAAAATATATACAAATTATATGCTCTAATCCGTACGTAACTCTCTAATGTGTTTGGTAACACCAATGCATAACCAAAAAATTCATAATTTTTTATCCTTTTTTTTTGTACAAAAAAATATGTGTATGTATGTATATATGTACATATAGTATATGCATAAGTTCTATTAGAAAAAAAATTATTTGCATAATATTTCTTTCCCTTTCATAGAAAAATTTGCTCTTAAAAAATTGCAAATACTCGTACATCAGAAAAACATTTTCTAAAAAAAATCTAGTTAAAGCGTTTTAAGAAAAAATAAAATTAATAATGGGTGCTCCAGTGGTCTAGTGGCTCATATGCTATTAGAATATAATTTAATACGAGTATTGTAGTGTAATTTAGTAATTACAAAAATAAAATTATTGTAATAAAAATTTATCATTACAACCTGTCTGGGATACGATATCGAGTCTCTAGACCAGCGATGTCCAAGATTCTCTTTCCCTATCACGCGTGATAGGAAAACAAATTCTGCTTGCGTCGCAGTCAAACACGTACATAATAAAAAAAAGTATTGTTACTCTTGCTCTCTTTAGATTTTAGCTTCTCTTCAACATAGTGCAGGGATGGATAGTGGATATTTTTTGTATCATTTTTATTTAACTGAAATAATTATTCATTATTTCCTCCAAATCTATGTGACCTAGGTACTCCTTTATTCTTAATAGATCGGTCACATGTCTATCGGACAATCGATTACGTACTTTACTCAGAATTATGAAGAAATAATTAAGAAGTTATAAACAGAAAGTAATTCGAACATTCCCATTTCTGGTAGAAGTAAGCAGAGTCTTTTCTCTGCTTCATACACAAGCGCAAGTGTGTTTATGTAGTAGTGGACATCACTGCTCTAGACCATGTCAAAAACATATTTTGTTATGATCCTTAACCTGGACTTTTTTAAAAATTGGCATTTTTGTCGGATTCAGGCATACCAACATTACGAATTTCGGATTTACGGTACGACAACGCAGATATGAGCATAACAATTCTACGATACGTAACAAAATTGAACTCACGACGGATTCCAGTATAAGGATGTACATAAGACCGTACCTTAAAAAAAAGTTTCCCCGCACCGCTTCTGATATAAGGTTTTTTGCAAGGAGATTTAAAAAAAAAAAGATTTTTTAGCCGAACGTAGGGGTCGTCTTTTCAGTTTTTTCTTTATATCTTAGTCATTTACAGTCCGATCTTAAATTGTGATATATCAGTGTTTTTGTCTCGAGAAGACCAACACTTAATAACAAAAACTTAATGAGTTAAAGGGCTCATTTGATATGTTAAACGAGAGCCTATTAATTGTCTGTCGATTGAATTTGATTTTTTAACAAACACATTTCCGCAGGTCTTTGATACTTGTATTAGTCAACATACATATGTATGTACTATGTATGCATGCAAAATTATTGCCTATTTTAAACATATTGCTTATTGCGAGATTACCTGCCTTCAACATACTCGTAAATAAACTTTTAAATGCTTTCTCTGGTACACTATATTCGGCTTTTTCATATTTTCATCCGAAAGAATAAATCTCAAAACTGGTATATTTCTTCGTTTAATTCGAAAAAGAAAAAATCCCAGAGAAATGAGAAGACAAAATAAATAAATACATGGATATTTACATATGTATACATATATGCGAATATTTGAATATACGCCCAGCAAACACAGCAAAACGAAAGCTTTTTTGGTAAATGTGGTAGATATTTTCTTCGCTTGTAAAAAATACGAAAGCCCTTCTTTTAGACAAAAATCTGGTAATGTCGCCAGATAATCAACCATATGGGAGAAATATTGATAAAATGCTATAAGAAAGATTTTGTTAAAATTTGCACAGGTAAATTTTTTATTATAAGTATATGTATGTAAATACGAGTGAGTGTATGTGTAAAATGCTGACTTCCTAAATGCATGTTGCTTTGTAGCAACACATTGAAACGTGTTCCTAAATGCATCCTTATAAAGTTTTACAATGTATTTTGTTCCTTTTTGTAACCTGACTATGGCGGAGTAGGAAGATAAGAAAGCGTTTTTTCTGATAATTTGAAATGTATTTTACTTATTAATATCTTTATTATTTATTACAGCAAAAAATTGACACATAATTATAAAAGTCTATTAATTATGCAAGATTGGAAATGGTAAAAACATTTCGTCAAAAAAAAAAAAAATGCTTTGTACTATGAGAATGCGCTTTGGATGATGATACATTTACAGTTTTACAGGACGACATATACAGGGGAATGAGTTTCCTTGTTCACACATACATATCTAAACAATTTTACAATAAAATTATTGATACAATGCATAGAAATGTTTCTAAACGATTTCAGAGTTACAAAGTATTAGTGTGCAACGTATTACAATAAAAGAGTAACAATACAATGTATCAACTTTGTTTTAATACTGTATTGATACATTGTAAATATACATTTAGGAAGTCAGCCATATTTTCTTATTTAACACATTTGTTAAACATCTCAAATATCTTGATTTATGTGTAGGGAACCGGGTTTTCGGTTTCTTGTACTTAATTGTTAAAATTATTAATTGTTAATTCATTTAAATAGGAGTAGACTGGGATCTTTCTAGAATTGTATATGGTTTTTAAGAAAATTCTAGTTCTTGTTCTAGATTTTTAAACTAATTCAAAACGGTTTTCCTTAAAGCCTTAATAGAAAAAAGTATATCCATTTTGAAAAAAGTAAGTTATTACACGTATCTATTAGTGCATCACAAGAAGAATATTATATTTTAAACAGTTGCGTTCTTGTTTTCTGGGAAATGCAGTTTACTCAAACATAGAAACATCCATACATACTAATGGTATATTGAATTTTTCTATACAATTTTATATTCTGACCTGATATATTCACATGTTGCGTACACAAGAAAATGACAAAGATGGAACAGATGACAGTCTGGCCTATGTAATAGTTTGGACTGTGCTGTTTTTGGGTTGAGTTGCGTTCTTTTGCTTTCTGTCATTGTATTTATGTTGTCGGTTAGTCTAGACCTTTAGACAAATGGAAGGCGTTATCGTATGCGGAAGTAGCTTCGCATTGTAATACAAGTGTACACGAACACCGATGCTATTTTTATATTTGCATTGCAATTTTTAATTAATCGCTTTATTATATACGAGTATCAATGTGATCTTAGTGTAATCAAATAATGCAGTAAAAGTGTATTTATTAATTAAAAAAGAATTTTTCAATTGAATCAGTTTATTAATAAAACAATTAAATTTTAGATATTAAGAAATAATAACGTATCGTATTCATAAATACTGGATTTGAAAATGCTTGATTTGAATGAGCATTTAAACTTATCATTACAATTTCGTTTTAGTAATGAAGCTTTTTTTTTTTTTTTTGCCAATTAAATATACAGTAGTGGCCAAAACATTTATATATTATATATTTAATGATACATTACTTTCCAATTTTATTTTTATACCTGATTTTCGGCATTTTTATGATGATATTTTGTAATAGCAATAAGATATCATCTTCTGATTATTGATTATAACAAAAGAAAAATCTTTGAGCAAGAGAGTCTTAATTTGTCTGTTCAAATCATATGCAACTCTTATCTGTCATAGTCTAAATGAGAAATTTTATACTTAGAAATAAATATAATCAAGTTTATTTTTTATAATACTTCCCATTTCGGGAAGATTCTGCCTCGAGGGTATCCCGTCTAGCAGCGGTAGCACCTCCAAAAGGGTCTTTAAAGAGAGGTTTCCTCGAATTCTTCTGTAGGGAGGCCATGGCCAGGTGGATGGTAATTAACTACTGGAGGGCTTACTTGGTCTGATTTTGACATTAGAGATACTAGATCGCTGATGTGTTACAGCGGGAAGGATTGGTGGCTATACTTACCTGACACTAACCCTGCCACAGGAGAAGTCAGCTAAGCACTTTGTTTGGAATTTCTAGGCCTCTTTACACGTCGTCATGATGCTCTCGATATGGGGTCAATACAGAATATCGCTGATGTATGTGGAATTGATCTGGGAGACAACCTCAAATACCTTAATCGAAATGGATATGAGCCACATTCTAAGCGTGGTCATGGGCACTGTAGAATTTATCAAAACGGCTTCGTAATTGACACTCGTGCTTTTATGAGATTCTAAGTTCAATAGTTGAGGATCAGATTGAAACGTTGGTGTCCGAAGATCATGTGAAGAAAAATTTAAACGCATTTACAATAAAGCACGATGATTCAGATTGAAAATCATTTTCATAATTTTTTTTTTTTTTTTTTTGTATTTTTATTTATTTATTTTATATTTGTATTATTTTCCTTGACCTTTTTATTAATTTTATTATTAGTTAAATTATTTGAGCTTAAGGTCGAATAAATATTTAAGTTATTTATTTTACGGTATTTCGCTACTTGCGTATCTTTATCATCCTATGATACGCAAGGAAGTAGCGAAATATCGTGAAATAAATAACTGAATTATTTATTCGACCTTAAGCTCAAATAATTTAACTAATAATATTTATTTTACATATGTATGTACATATGTACAATATTTATTTTTTCCCCTAATTATTTGATTGATTATTTATGTAATTTAAACTAACCATATGTACATATAGACATCTGTACAGATGTACTAAAAAAGTAAGATTCTTAAAAGGAGGTTGACACAAATGTTTTCCTTTAAAGACTTTTTTAATATGTATTTCTGTATGGATGCCACTACTGAATAAAAAACTACTGCGTGTATTAAATGTCAGTAAATTTTTAACTTCAACACAAAACAGGTATTATTCATACATGCATACATACATACGTAGTATATTTGCCTGACTGTTTCTGCTTGCTACTTATGTACATTTTCCGGATGCTCTTGTTCTTATTACAAAGCGGATTTATATTGTACCATAAAATTCTAAGTATGTCCAGCAAGTTTTTTCTCACCATTAAAACAAGTGAGTAATTTCCTTGTTTTTCTTTTGAAGATGTCTCATCAATCTGTGTCACCTTTCTCATTCCGTGTGTGTTCGACAAGTATTTCTTTTACATCTGATTTAATTTTTCTAAATTTGTATGAAGCGAATAAGAGTTTTATAAACTAAACAATAACTTTTAGGATTGTTTTTGTAAAAATAGGAGTCACAAATATGTAGAAATTAGAACGGATAATTATA
This sequence comes from Metopia argyrocephala, assembly GCA_963576795.1. Classification (NCBI taxonomy): domain Eukaryota; kingdom Metazoa; phylum Arthropoda; class Insecta; order Diptera; family Sarcophagidae; genus Metopia; species Metopia argyrocephala. The sequence goes on from OY756209.1 coordinate 341,351, forward strand.
TTTCAACATGAATATGGAGAACAAGTATGTTGTGTATAAAAGAAAATATAAAAAATCTTACCGGAATTCTAGTTCATTGCCTTCCTTGATTGCACATACATACATACATACATAACATACATACATACATATTTATGTTTGTATGAGAAATCTAAAAAAGAGTTTGAGAAACTTTCTTTTTTATTATTGTTGCTCAATATGATGAAGCAACAGTAAACGTCAAAGAAATATATTAGTCCAAACAATTATATATAAGTAATACACGTAATCCTTTTATTACACGATTTCATTTTGCACGGTTTTAAAATAACACATAAATTTCGTAAAAACATTTCCTCTCTACAAGGTTTTAGTTTCTTCTTTTACACAGACAAGTTGTGTTTTTCTCACACATTTTGTTCCCTGGAACGTATGTTCCGTGTAAAAACAGGATTAGGTGTAAGTATTTAATCTAATCTAAATTTAAAACCATGTACTTACACACGCTTTATTTATTGGTTTTTCGTTTTTTGAAAACTAAAATATGATTTGAGTTCTGTTTTAATGGATTGTTTAAATTTTTATCATTTTAAAAATGAAAAAAAATATTAACTTAAAACTATTATATACATATTTTTCCGAATTAAATTCGAATATTTAGGGGATCTATATTATACTTATTGTATGAATTTTAATAGACTTAAGATTTTAATACCAGTACCAGTACCTAATATCAGTATTAGGATCTTAAGACTATTAAAATTCATACAATATGTATAATATAGATCTAATAAATATTCGAATTTAATTCGGAAATATATATAATAGTTTTAAGAGCTTTTTTCATTTTTAAAATGATAAACATTTAAACAATCCATTATACATACATATATACAAGGCTCTCAGACTTTGTTGTATGTCCCAAAAGTTGGCCATTTTTTGTTAGTCAAAAGGACAATACAATTGAGATGTGTATTGGGAATTATTCAGGTGATTTTCAAAATTATTTAGCAAGAGTTAATAAATTTAATACCCGAAAATAACCGTATAAAATACAGAGACAAACAAAAACAGCTTGAAAGAAATAAAAAAAAAATATAAAGCAAATTAAATTATTTGTTGTTTTTTATTTGTTTATTTTACTAAAAAAATTAGTTATGGACAGGAAAATAAATGTAAGGTGTGAAATGCTGTGGTTACATTAGGAAAATATTTGACGAAAAAAGTGTAACCCTTACAAGAAGCACTTTCTGTTAAAATTGGGGTCCCGCTAAGCCCGAACGTACAACGAACAGAGCTAATATAATATTAAGTGAAGACGGGCTTTTAAGCATTTACTTTTACAGCTTAAAAAAAATCAATTACTCATACATTTAAGCGTAAGTAGTCATTTTCTTTTAAACTGCAATATCTTACTTTTTAATATGTACAAAAAATTGTCAATTTGTTTTTTTAGTTTTTAAAAATAGTTTTTTTTTTTAATAGAGGTAGAAAAGAACTACCAACAAATAACAGAATTAGAATACATACATACATATGTATATCAAATATTGGAATTATTCGTAATGAAATTTGCTTTAAGAGTTTCAATTGTTGATGCAATGGCAGATGTGGTCCATTATAGGTACTCGGACTTATACCGTCGAAAAGGATTTCATTTAAATTACGACAAAAAGTGTTAAAAATAATAGTACATATCTACATACAGTGGAACTCACATAAACCAATTTATCAATATTTACTACCCCAAAAATTAAAAAATATTATTGCTACACAGGCATACATCCATAAGTATCTTATTATAAATTTAACAAGTGTAAGTAGTCTTTTTAACTTCATATTTTAACACCGAGACATACACGATACAATTAATCGATCGTTTCAATAATATTCAAATTGCTCAGGTTTTTTAAAGATCTTATTTTTTCACATCAGCCTTTGCGCAACGTAATAGATTGATTTTTAAGTATTGAACAACATCATTGTAGTGTGTGTGGGCCGAAATACACTTTCATTCCGGGTATAAAAAATTGTCTACATAATTTCTTTTGAATGAATAGTAATGTTGTTGTTGTTAATCATTTCTCGTTGGTAGTGTTTCCAGATCTTTTATTTTAAAAATTTCTTTGCTATACCCAAGCGATATTTTTAGGACAAATTGCAAATCTGCTGGAAACAATACATTATTTCAGATAATCTTAAAATGATTTGAATTTATTTTTTTTATGAAACTTCTGACGTAAAAGCTAAGTATTTTTATTTATTTGAAAAGTCTTATAACAACCATTAAGACTAAAATAATAGTTATGATCTGTTAAAAATTTGCATTAAGTTGAAAATAAATTATACCTAATAATTTTCAAACCTATTTTCACTTTTTTTTCTGTGGCTTTTTTTACCGAATTAAAAATTTTTGTAGCGACTCTCCTTAGTGAGTCATTTATTATTTCTTTAGAATAATTTTTAATATAATTTTAACGGTATTTATTTTTTAGAACATTTATGTGTCATTTATTAATTCCATTTTTAAATTTTTCGATTTATTTCTCAGCCATGGTAGGGGCATTCGAGGCTTTTTGTGAATCATTTATTACTCACTATCCTATTATTGGGGAGCCTTTTTATAATAATTTATCATTTTTATGTTTCGAATTATTGAAAAATTGTTTTACTAATTTTGCTTTACTAATATAACTAAAATTAAATAAACACTCTCTGATTTAACTTTTTTTACAAATTTAAAATTATTAAACCTTTATGCCCGTATTCATGAAAACTATTTCAGATTTATTGAGAGTTTATCTGAAAAGTATTGCATAGAAATTTGTCAAATAAACCCTCAATAAACCTAAAATAGTTTTTGAGAATACGAGCATTAGACTTTTAGTTCTTTTTTGGTAATACCTATACTCATTCTTATTATTAACACACATACATTGCATTTTAATAGCAACTGTTGTGTTCTATTTTGATGGAAAATATTCACTGTACACAATGTTGTCAACACATAACCCAATATTTAGTTTTGCACAATAAAAATAAAAAGACCTTCGATTTTATTTAATATATTGTGGTACCTTCTAATATGATATACTGGAAGTGTATGGGTATCTTTTGTCGCCAGAATTTTTTGATTTTTCTTTTCTTTTAATTCACATGCAACTGACACAACGCGATTATTAAGAATATAAAGCAATTTAGGGAATTTTCGGAGAAAAAAAATTGAAAATTGAGACTAAGGTCTGACAAAACTGGTATCTCTGGTCATTGTACGAATCTCAAAACATTCACACATATCAGCGTTGCCAGAGAAGAATTTTTTTCCTACCAAAAAATTTTAAAAACGCTACCAAAATCCTCTGCAGCCTACCAAAGCTCAATAATATACAAAATTGTAAAATAATAATAATAATTTCAGTATCAGCTCTTAATAAAATTTTTAAGCCACCAACATCTCCAGCCATAAAATTAGCCCCATCTGTGGCCAGCCCTGATAACATTGTGTGGCCAGAGTCTGGATAACATTCAGTAGTTAATTCATTAATATAAACGTTAGGTTGTAGTGGTTAGTGTGTTGGCTTACTAAGACAACTGCCTCTCAGCAGTCGTCTGACAAAAGTTCTGGGAGTAATTGATTGCCATGAAAAAGCTTCTCAAATCTGTCGTTCGGAGTCGACTTTAAACTGTAGGTCCCAGTACTCATGGATGAAAATTAACGCACACAAGCGAGAAGCTAGGCCGTAACCCTGACACAGGGTTGTAATGGCCAATTATGTATGTATGTGGGTAATGCAAAACATTATTAAAGTTAATTCAGCAAGCCATACTTGCTTTTAAATGGTGTACCGATTTTCGATTGAAATTTGTGTAATACTTGCTTGGTTTTTTCCTTGGTATTAATGTTTACTATAGCATTTTGATGATTTTCAGGATTTTAAATGCTTTTTGAATACATAACGCTTTTTAGCCCCTCGGCTCTAAATTTTATTTTGTAAATTCTTGTTTTCATCACTGAAAGTACAATACTATGTAGAAACTTTTAAAAACAACCTGTAATTGTTTGTTTCTACCAGGTTGTCGGAATATCGTCCTCTAAATTTTCAGTTTCGTTCGACTATTTATGTTTGAATATATTTAGATTTGTTTTGAATATAGATATTTATTAATAAAGCATGTCTTTATGTTTTTTTCTATTTTAAATTAAACATTTTATTTTTCTATTTTAAATTTCATTATATAGTTTGTTTTTTTATAAGAGATGATTAAGGCCATATTACAGATTAATTGCATTTAAAAGTAGAAGCCCGTTACGTCGTTAACAGCGGTTACAATCTACATTGCAATTCAACTGGCCAACTATTAACGAATCTGAAATTTAAGAATTGTTCAACTTCTATACATTAAATAATTTGCAATTATTTTATATTTTTTCGAATTAAATTCGAATATTTATTGGAACTATATTATGCTTATTGTATGAATTTTAATAGTCTTAAGATCCTAATACTGGTATTTTTATGACTATTAAAATTCTAACAATTAAATAATTTGCCAATTTTGTCAGTAATTTGCCTTCTGAAAATTCACTATTTTAACTTCTTTTGACAGCGTGCAAAACACACATTTGGCACAACGCATAGGTACTTCTACCTTAAATCATATCTATGTAATAGAATGTAATAAATGTTTTATAAATAGCTGCCCCACTAGTGTTAACAGTAATACAAATTGCTTACTCGAAAAAAAAAATATTTTATTTTTCTTACTCAAAAATTATATAATAGTGTTTTCAACATGAAAATCTACCAAAAACGTAGGAAAGTTGCAAAAACCAACCAAACTACCGAACGTTGTTAAAAACTCAAAACCTACCAATTTTGGTCCAATCGGACCAAAACGGCAACGCTGATATATATATATATATATGTATGTATGCGTTCAAAACAAAAGCTATCGGCTAAGCATGTGTGTTTCCAACAACAAATCTTTCTGGCAGTCGATTGTAAACCGCCGATGACGTCGGTTTGGTTAAGAGAGAGAAAATATAATTAAGGTGGTGAAATTAATGATAAAAAAGAACAAATTTTTTTATATTAAATTTTAAAAATATATTTCCAAAGTCGACAAGTATTGAATAACGAACACAAAATTAAATCATCTGTAGTGCATCACACATAATTCTATTAAAACAACACATTTTCAATTTTATAATAAGAAAGTCTGGGTAAAAATAGTGTCGTTTTTTATTACTTGAACCAAGAATAATTTTATAGTTTTTTTTACCAACTAAAAATTAATGGTTGTCGAAAAGAATAGAAAATATATAAATAAAGAATGCTTTTTGTTTTTTTTTTATTAATTATTGGTAGATTACGTTAAAGTTTAAATAAACAGAAGCAAAAGAAACCAATACTTTTTTCATTTTAAGTGAATTTGTTTATTTAAAAGTTCAACGAAATAAAATTAAAGAGTACGACGAAATTATTTCATTTTCTATAAAGACAACGGAAATACCAAAGCTTTACAGCAACAATAAGGCAGCAACCAGCAACAATAAAATAATAAATAAGAAAAATTATAAACAAACGAACAAATAAAAAAAAATCAAAGATAACAAGGAAAGAAAGTAAAAATAAATACAAAAGGGCACTTGCATATTAAAAGAGAAGTAAGAAAATGTAAAAGAAAAAAGATTATTACTCGTATATTAGAAACCCCTACAAAATAAAAGAAACACATGCAAAACAAAATAATAACAAAAACAATAAAAACGAAATACAGGCGGAAGTAATAACATTTACTCAACACCAACTAAGAAAGCAATCATTTTAACATATTCTTTACTCAGTCTCTAGTGCATTTAAAAAAGAAACGAAGAAAAAGCGATTTAATTCAATGAGAAGAGTAGAGGAAAACAAATAGAGTCATTAGAAATATAGTAAAAAAAAACAAAAATTATAAAGGAAGCTTTATCATACGAACCTAGAAAAAAAAACAACAAAACAAAAAGAACAATTAACAAAAATTCATAGACTTTTACTCTCCTCGTACTCTTATTAGCATTTTTTTTATTATTAAAAAAAATAAGAGGAAGCAAGAGTGATGATTGTGGCGTACAACGATATAGTAATAGAACAAGAACCATAAGAGCTAAAAAAAAGAGTTGTTGTTGCCAGAGTTTTTGTTGCCAGAGTTTTAGTGCAATTTTATGTTACTCGAATAAGAAGAGTGAAATTACAATTTAATGGAACTTAAAAGTCAACCCTTTGCAAAGATTAAAAAAAATTTATATATATACATATGTACGTATAACTGTTACTTGAACATATAAAAATAAAAAGACAACAATAATAATAATGCCTATACAACTGTTCCTGTAAGATATCGTCAGAGAAAAAGTTTGTGTCATTACATTATATTTTCTTTTAACATATTTGAGTCAAGTCGGCTCTGTCATAAAAGTTTTTAATATCGTCCGGTCCATTTTGTTTATTTCTAATGCTGAGTAACAAATTGGTAAGTGATATTGTATATTATTTTCGGCAATAGTTTAGCACTATAATTAACTACATATTTCTGAATAAGTACCTACACATGCAGTAAGCAAGTAAATCGAATGAGTTTTTGGGGTTATATGTATGTAAAATCCATACACATAAAGTAAATTTTTATAACATTTTGCATACAGCTCGTTTGTTTTATTAAACATTTTAAGGCCCATTATTACAACCTGCCTTTAGTTAAATGTAGGATGTTATCGGACAGATAAATTGCTTTTGGTTATTACAACTAAACTTTAACCTAAAAGTGACCGATAAAGTTGTGGGAAGATTGTCTTACCTTTAACTTTTAACGCGAGGTTCATTTTGTTTCTGCAGAATAGATCCCTCGAAATTGAAATTAAAAATTTTATATAATTTTATATACCTGTACATACATAAGATGTGCGTCACTATAAACTGTAACACATCAAAAGTCAAATAAAAACTGACTGGAGTAAGCTAGAGTTAAAAATAAAATAGTTTTATTTTGCATTTTTATTACAGATTTATATTCTGTATTATTTTATTTAAAAATTAATTTAATTTTATAAAATTTTTTATTTTATTCATTATGCCATCCATAAGCAATGTTATAGTGTTTTCGGTGATTTTTTTGGTACCAGCTGTCCATTTATATCGAAAACTAGTAATGGTTTTGGGAACAGATGTACTCTTCTTTAGTTCTCTTTTGACCAGAGCCCAATATCTTTCAATAGGCCGCAGCTCTGGGCAGTTTGGTGGGTTAGCCTCTTTTGGAACAAAAATAACATTATTTTTATTATACCAGTCTATTGCGCTTTTACTGTAGTGACATGTTGCCGAATCTGGCCAAAAGAATGTTGATATGTTGTGCTGTCTTAGAAATGGGAGCAACCTCTTTTGAAGACACTCTATGATATAAATATCTGAGTTTATTGATCCCAATGTAACAAACGATGCACTTCTGTTGCCGCAGCTACAAATAGCCTGCCAAACTAGGAACTTTTTGGGAAATTTTGATAGTTTTTTAGTTCGGAACTCTTCAGAAACATTGCCTCTACTATCCGCTACGTAAAACTTTTGGCCAGGAAGCTGCGCAAAGTCTGCAAAAACGTAAGTTTCATCACCCATTACACAACATTCGAACTTTTAAAAAAATTCTTTTTTGAGGAGTTTTGCTCTTTTTTTTGCTTCAATATTCTTCTTAGCATTTCTATCCGGAACTTTTTGGACTTTAAATGTTTTAAGGCCAGCTTTAGCTTTAACTCGGCGCACAAAACTTTCCGAACATTGCACGCGCCGGGCAACTTCGCTACCAGAAATGTTTGGAAGAGCCAGCAAAAGCTTCTCAACCTTTTTGACTTTCGCGTCGTTCGTTACCAGTTTTGCTTTACCTGTTATAGGCTTTCTTTCAATTTTTAGGTCTTTGTTGAACTTTTTGACCACTCTGGAAACACATTGCCTGGTCACGTGGACTTCCCTAGCAACTTTTGTATAACTCCAATATGGTTTCTTTTGAATTATTTGAATAATTTTTGTATGCACTTGTCTTTGATTATCCATTATGAACTAACTAACAAGTCAAATTTGACAAACTGATACATTTTAAAATCTGACACATTTTTCAAAGATATTGTGATTAAGAAAAATAATTTTGATTAAAGGTGAAAAAAGTTATTAAGAAAAATGGGTGTTACACTTTATAGTGACGCACATCTTATGTATATAATTTTTATATATTTTTTATTTATTTCTTTTAATAATCTTAAGTTTTTAATCTGATTTTCGCTTTTAAAAGCCAACAATATTTCATAATAAACTACTTTTGAGCCAGAAAGATTTTTGGTGTTGGCTGCTGTCAGTAGGAATGAAACGGCACAATTATTTACTCGTACTTGGAATTAACAAATGTAAATAAAAAGTTGATTTTAAAAATTCAATAATTACAATTAATATCAAAAATATAAAAAAATGAAATGTTTCGAATTAATGCAATATGCTGAAAGAGGAATTAAAAAAGGACACACAAGTTGGTGAAAAACCCATCATATTTAGCTTGTGACTAAGTAGCTAGTGATTTACCTTATCAAAAGCTTTACTAAAATCGGTATATATGGTATACGTTTGTTGAACACTCTTTCCTAAAACCATGTTGGTTCTCTGATATCAGGTGCAATTAATTGTGACTTAGATAGGTAGTAATAGGTTTCTCCAAGATCATAGGGATAGAGTTTAGTTTAGCAATACCTCTGTAGTATACAATTCGGGATACCATCTGGTTCATGTTTTGTAGTGGGAGTCAATTTTAATAATTCGAACTCAATTTCGGTTTGAAAAAATTTTATAAGGATAATCAGTATTGGTATATTTAGAATCAGAATAAGTTGTTGAAAAGAAATCAGACTCATGACTGAAAGTAAACAAGCATTTCTTTTGAATTTTACAATGCTGAAGAATTACTTAGGATTATTTTTAAAATTAGACTTCATTCTATTAATATAAGTTTTATAAAGAGCAATATGTAGAAGATTGTACTTGGCTCAACAGACAGCATAGTTTACATAGTCAACTGGGGGATTAATACTCAAAAATATCATATCAACTGAGGTAGATTAAAATAATAAGATATTTTAAATTAGTAGGTATCGATATTTTGTGACCCAAGTAAACGTAACTATATCTTCGTGGTATCGATTCATCTTTGGAAACAATGCATTCAGATGAGAATGTCCACAAATTGAATATCGTGAAATTTACATTTTAAGAACTTAATAAAAATTAATATGTATTTGTTGATTTGTTATATAATTTTGTACATACACACATGCATATTTACATATCGCATATACATACATCCTTTTATTTATTTATTTACTTTTATCTTTACTCTATTGCGAATAGAGTACACACAAACCAGCGATGCCACAGAAGAAATTTTTTCCTACCAAAAAATTTCAAAAAACCTACAAAAACCCTCTGTAGCCTACAAAAGCTCAATAATATAAAAAATTGTAAGATAATAATAATAATTTCAGTATCAGCTCTTAATAAATTTTTTAAGCCACCAACATCTCCAGACATAACATTCGCCACATTTGTGGTCAGCCCTGATAACATGTGTGGCCAAAGTATGGATAACATTCAGCAGTTAACTTATTAACATAAACGTTAGGTTGTGGATAATACAAAACATTCTTAAAGTTAATTGGACATGCCATACTTGCTTTTAAATGGTGTACCGATTTTCGATCAAAATTTTTGTAATACTTGCTTGGTTTTTTCCTTGGTATTAATTTTTACCATAGCATTTTGATGATTTTTAAGATTTTAAATGCTTTTTGAATACACAACGCAAAAAGAACAACCATCCTTTTTCTAGAGCCAGTCAAAAACATTTAGCTACTCGGTTCTAAATTTTATTTTGTTAAATTCTTGTTTTCCTCACTGAAAGTAGAATATTATGTAGAAACTTTTAGAAGCAAACTGTAATTGCTTGTTTCTACCTGACTGCCGGAATATCGTCCTCTAAATTTTCAGTTTCGTTCGACTTCGGTGTTTTTGATAAAAATCTACAATTTATGTTTGCATATATTTAGATATGTTTTGAATATATGTAGATATTTGTTGAGAAAACATGTCTTTACTTCTCCAATTTTTTGCGGTTTTAAATTTCATTATACGACAACATGAGTGCTGCGAGGAGCTAGGCCGTAACCCTGACACAGGGTTGTAATGGTCAATTATGTATGTATGTATGTATGATTAAGGCCATATTACAAATTAATTGCATTTAATCTGTCAACTGTCCAAATATCAACGAATCTAAAATTTAAAAATTGTTCAACTTTTATACGTTAAATAATTTGCCAATTTTTCCAGTTATTTAGTTTCTGAAAATTCACTATTTTAACTTTTTTGACAGCAGTACAAAACATAAAATTGGTAAAACGCATGATATGTATAGGTACTTCTACCTTAAATCATACCTATGTAATGGAACAGAGATGTTTTATATATAGCTGCCCCACTTGTGAAAATGTTTAAACAGTGTTGACTGTAATGTAAATTGTTTACTCGAAAATCATTTTTTTTTTCTTTCTCAAAAATTATAAATTTTTTCAACATGAAAATCTACCAAAAACCTGGGAAAGTTGCACAAACAAACCAAGCTACCAAACGGTTTTAGAAACACGAAAAACTACAAATTTTGGTCCGATTGGACCAAAACGGCAACGCTGACACCAACAACCGATTATCGCAAATAATAGCTTCTCTATTCTCTCTCTTTTGAATCAATTACTCAAATACAAAGAGTATTATGATTATCTTTATAAATATTTATAATATAAATATCGGATCGTTTCGTTGCGTTGAGCCGAGTAGTTTCTACTCACACTAAAGATTCTAAAAAGATATCGTACTTTCGTACGATAGTATGTATGGAAATAGTGGGATATACTATTAAATTGATTGTTATATCTTATAGTTGTTGTTCTTATTTTATTCTGTATTTTGCTTTTCAGACGGACAATTTTGCCCGCTGAATTTTTTATATTATATTCCTATTTACGTTTGTATGTATGTCTGAATGTAGGTATAAATAAAAATGTGTACATTTGGTAAACAAACTCGAACGATGATGAGCGCAAATATCCATATGTATGTACGTACATACGTATGTACATTAAACTATACAACAAAAAAGAGCACAAAAGCTAAGTGAATAAAAAAAACGCGAATTTCACTTCCGCATTGCTCCACAAAAAAGTAATAATATAAATAAAAAAATAAAAATAAAGACAAACGAGCAACGGCAACAGTTGAGTAATATTTATCGATACGAAACTTGTAAACGATTGCACATACATATTGTATGTACTTTTTCACTCACTCCTCTCTACACGTACAATACAGTCTCAACTAGTTAAGAATCACGGAATTGTAGGAAATGTACTTTAAACAAACTATACAAGATATATGTATGCAGACATACATATGCATGTATGAAGATATGTACATACATATGTATATGGATTTAAAAGTAAATAAATTATTACACTACATCGTATGGGTCATACATACATATATGATACAATCGCAATAATTTTTTTCTGTTATTGTCACAGTTTGTTGAGAGCAATGCGTACTTAAGGCAAAAATTAGTATGTAATACAGAGTAATACAATCTACAAATCTTAAGAATTAAATGCATATGTAAGTACGTACATATATACATATGTATGTTGCATGTCCCTACAGTGGTGAGCAGAAGAGAGCTAAACAGTTTTATAGAAATGTTTTATTCTATATTCTTTTTTCTACATATTAAGTTAATTATTCATTAATATCAATCAATAAGTAAATTTAGTTATACTATTTTTTTCAAATTTATCTATTACTAGCTTAAACCTGGCGTGCTTCGCTACACCTACCACTATCATTTGCCAACATTTTTCGACTGATGATGTAATTCAGACCAAATTCAGAAACTTCTTCTTTAGGTATAAAGAACGGGAGGTGTCACGCCCTTTTGCCCAATTTCGCCCTCTTTTTGGCTGGTGATTTGCCTTGCCCATGAAAACATTCAGACTCAATTCCAAAACTTTAGCTGTAACTGTTCTGAATGTATACAAAAATCAGTATTTAGAGATAAATAGAAAAAAGTGAACGTTAAGTAGGCGTATCAAATTTTTCTTTCGAGGAAAACTTAAAATCGAATAATACAAACATTTGAAAGAAGAATTAGTCAAATCAATGGAGCCGTTTTCTGATTTTAGGTAAAGCAAAAAAGTGGGCGAGGCAAAATTTTCTTTCCATAAAAACCTAAGTTGGATCACGGCGATCATTAGACAGAAAAAAAACGTCTAAATCGGTCCAGCCCTTCTTAACTGATGCGATGACTGACCAACGAACAACATTGATTTTTATTTATATACATACGAGTAGATAGATTAAAATAACCTGATAACGATTAAATTGAAAATGATATTTAGATACGATAAGAAAAAGTATTGAGTGTTTGAGTGTTAAGTACTCAATACAGTTTATTTTAAATATTAGTCGATGGCTAAAATTAGTTACTAAAACAAATATATAACAAAATGCATTTTTGACTTTGGCAACATATTTAAGATCTCAATTAGTAATAAATGCTTTCGTTGGTAAACACCTTTTCCAAACTTTAAATTAAAAACTAACTTCATAAAAAAAAACGTTAATTGTTTAAAAATTGCTGCCTGAAAAACATTGAGGTATCTACCAGTATGAATATTCTTTTGTACATATCTTCCGATATTTTTAAATATATCGAATGTGATATTTTATCAGAATATAAGCGCTTATAATTTTTGTTTGAAATAGAAAGAAAATATATTTATAATACAGTTAATGTATTTTTACAGAGTTACAATTCTGTTTTTTTTTTTTGTATTTATTTATTTTATTATTTATTTACTATTATTTATTCATATGTATTCTTTTACTACATATGTATATAATACATTTGCAAAAAGAATAGTTAAAAATAAAGACACCGCGAAGCCCTTATGGCTTGTCTGCAGGTACAATATAATAAAAATCTCAAAATTCTAAAATCAACAAAACAGTTGGTGAGACTTAAAAAATAATTTTTAATTGCAAGTAAAAACAGCAATTAACCACTTCTGCAACCAAATTTTCTTTCAATCTTCTATGAACGCCTATATTTTCTATGAACAATTGCCCACTTTTTTTTTTTTTTCTTTTTAAATGTAACCAACGACTTGATCTAATCGCAAGCACTATATGCGGAAGCAAAACTAGTTTTCACTTGACTTGCTATGGATGTGCTCCACTTACAACTAAATGCACTCTTCGTTATAGAATCAACCAAAACAGCGGGTAAAATAAAAGAAATTTACAATACACATACATGCATACATATGCATATATGCATGTATATACTTGCACTGTGTATCTTAATTTGTATGTATTTTACTTATGGGTACAGACATACACATACACACTTCCATGCAAAATTTGTTACTTGAGCATTGCATTCCTTCGATTAAAAAACGCTTCTTTAAATTTTGATTAAATACTACATTATTTTATAATACCAAAATATGTGTTATAAAATACATACATACATATATACATACATATGTATGTATGTACATTTGTTTAAGTATTTGATTGTTACTCTCCGTAACCTAAACACAAAGAAAAAACAAAAAAAAACAAATCCATAAACACAATTACAAGACATAATAATACAAAAGCAATGCACATTTTTTAGTAAGTCTGCCAACACGCCAATTGCTTGATCGGTTAGTTGCTTGGTTGGTTACTTCCATTCATTCATTTCGGTTGTGCTAAGTCGAGTTCAGTCAGTTAGTAGCATAGGCTGGAATACCCAGTAACCTGTTGCTGTGAATTATGTTACTAAAGTAACGTAACATGTTTCGAAATATAGGAAGTCTTGATTTAAGTTACAGACACACAACAGGCAACACGTTTTTACACATTTTAATACACAAACTGAAATTTAGACGACTTGCTCATTTCTTCTCGTTGTTGTTGGTAGTGGTTTTGCGTTGTTATGTTTTTTTTTACTTTTTATTGTTGTACATATTTTCTGTTTCAACTTGCAATTATTGACGATTGCTGCTGTTGTTGCTTTTTTTCTTCTCTGTACCGTATTTTAACATTTTAGTTAATAGTGGTTACTAATACATATTATCTAACGATTAAAGACAACGACTAAAGCATTTCTCTATGGATATGATAGTACCTTAGCTTTGTTATTATTTTATTTTTTTTTTTAACTTTACGTATTAGTACTTAATGGTTAAAATCGGGTACATGTACATAAGCATGTAATATCATCTATACATTTATTCACTCACCCGCCTTCACATTATGAAGTTGGCATACATTTTGTCTATTCCTATTATTTGTGGCTTTAAAGTATGCTGGATAACAGAAAGTCTTAACCTGCAATTAGATAATTTATTGAACAAAAAGTGTAGTTTTATTTTTTTTTTATTTCCAGCTGCAGTTAGAGGAGAGGAAAATTATATTATTGGGTTTTAGCTCTATTTTATGCACATACATACATATGTATATGTATATGTACATACATATATCTCTATAATACATACATATGCATATGGATATGGATAAGTTGCCTTTAAGGAAGGGGTATTTGTTTACAGACCTAGGAAATATGCACAAACAATAACAACCACTGTTGTTATATAGTCTTGCATTAAAGACTTATTATTCTCTCTACCTGTTGCTGCTTTATCAAAAACATGCAAAAAACGTGCAAATCTATTCATACATTCGAATTTGAAACGAATGTGTTGTGTAATTGATTGGCCGCCTCTAGTTAGAAAAGTTATACGTCACTTCCTTATGGAAACATGAATTCACTTTTTGTGAATAAGTATATGTATATGTATGTACGTACGTAAGTATGTATGTATTTTGAACTACATAACGACTAGCACGAGTATAAAATAAAAATGAAAGAATTGTAAAATTCCGCTTAGAATTTATTAATATGGCATTGTTTAACGAGAAATTATCAAAAAATATCATAAATGTGTATGATCTACACATTAGGGATTACAGAATTTTTCCTAGGTAAATTATCAAATATTAAAAAAAATAACGTTTTTCAATAAATACCTACAATGTATTTGCCAAGTATAGGATAAAAAATACAATAGCTAACACCGATTCATTTTAAATTTTTTGGGTATATTCAGTAGGTTTGATAATAGGACATAAATTATATGAATTTCAAATATTCAAACTGGCGATCCCATGCCTATAGAGAGTAAATATTTATTTGTAGAATCGGATAGTGAGCATAGTTACCGTTCATACAAACTGAATATTGATTTCTGTATATCTTTGGAAATATTAAAGTGAATGTTTATGAATTTGGTCTGGTATGATTTTAAATTGAGGCCTTTTATGAATCAAAACAAAATAATAATTTTATAATTTTTATTTTAAGTCAAAGGTATTGCCTAAGAAATAATAAAAAAGTTTTATTACATTTGTATATCGTTGGTCTCAGGTAGAAAGGCCCTAACTCGATTTTTTTTCAAAACTGATTTTTTTTAGTATTCCAATAAATATCAGAAATATGCACATCCTAACAAAAAATCTTTGCAATATTATTAAAACTAACGGTATTACAAGTAATTGTACAGCATTTAATAAAAAGTTGTATATTAATAATTACAGTATCTGTTGTATTTTTATCTCCTCCTGTAAATTTTAAATTATGTGAGTTAGGGCCTTTCTACCTGAGACCAACGATATACACTTATGTACATATATATACATAGAAAAAGTGCAGAAAGCTAAATTTTATTATAAGAAGATTTAAAAATACTTACAGTTAATTTGAATAAATTACACACACATTGTTATTTATTTTTAATTTGTTTATTAATTGATTTTTAAATAGTTTTCCCTTTCCATTGTTCGGCAAATTAATTTTTGCATTGACAAAGTACGTAATTGTAGCGGTAGAGATATTAACATTAGAATCTTAACGATCAAACCAGACTTTAAACAGAAACCAATTAGGGTTGAATTATTAAATTAGTTCCTAAATTTTTATTTTATTGCACAACTGCAACATTCAGTGAGATTAGTAAATGATATACATACATAAGTTCAACAATTATGATCTGTAATATATGTATGTATGTAAATACAGTTAAACCTCGATTTCCGGCTCTCGTGGGACCGGCACCAGCATGGATAATCGAAATACACGGTTAATAGAGGTTATATTAAAATATACAGAAAATTAAAATTTTTTTTTTATTTATTTTGATTTAAGCATTCGATTTATGTAACTAGAGATTCAAATATACCACATATGTTTATACAAAATATACAAATCGTCATAGGGAATGCAAAATAAAAAAATAAATAAATAAAAAATAAAATAAAATAGTGAAAAATAAACTCGAAAATTTTTCATAACTTTTCTATATGTAAATATATCCCGATAATGTTTGCATGTACATATGTATGTATGTAGGCATGCACATAAAAACAGTAATACAATCCGTAATAAAATGCAAATTTTTATAACTTTTATTTTTTTTCTACTACATATTTATGAGTTCACAAAATCTATACATATATCATACGCATAGTCAGCAAACCCGACAAGTCGAATTTTAACGTAAATTGAGGTTTTAATATATTTTTTTAAGGAAAATATATTAAGGGGTTAACAATGGCATCTTAAAAAACGCTTTAATATTGAGACGTTTTAATACTTTAAAATGAGTTGTCAAGTAGTTTGTGTGTGTAAATGAAAATTAATACTAAATTTCAAAATTAAGAGCCGAAAATTTGAATCATTGGTAATATTGCGACTGACACAAAGATGACATTCCTTTAGACATTTTAAAGAAATAATTACGAGTGTTTTAATATGTTTGCTATATTTTAATATGGTTTTCACAGCGATTGTTTTAAGATGCCGTAATATTTATACTTTAAAATTAAAGATACCCATTGTTAAAATCAAAATCGTAAATCGAATGACGAAACAATTCAAAATCTGAAAATAAAAACAATATATTGAACGTAAATCAAAAAAATGTCTCAAATCAAGCTTAGAAAGAACAAAAACTTCGAGGCGACGTAAATTAAGGGTTTACTGTACTCACTTTTAAAAATGAACCTTAAAAATCGTAGATACTTGTAGTAAAATTTCCAGATAAGGCCAAAAACCAAAAATAACTTCTCTAAATTAACTTAACATTTAAATACACTGCGAAGCAAAATATTCTACTTAAAGTATACAATAAATCTAAGTAGATATAAAAATGGCAAGCTATCATAAATCCTAATTTCACATCAATAGTAATCATATGAACACCAATGATGAAAAATCATACTACAGAACACTTTAATTTCACGTATCTTTTTAATTAACTGAAAAATTTGAGCAAAAATGTTAAAAACAAAAACGTTGGACATAAACAATATAATTCTAAATTATACACAATTGACACGTTGTCATCTTATTTTTCATTCATTAAAACTCAAAAGTTATTTTTATTTTTCTACTTGAAAAAATACACTTCTTAAGTAATGCAGTTCTAACACGTCATCACATTATTTAACCACCTGAAGACTTGAGTTGTAACAATTGTTAATTTTATAAAAGTACAGACAATATGAACATACATATGTATGTATATATGTACATATCTATGTACATAGCAGCAGCCACAACAAAGCAAATATCATCAAAGTACTACATTTACCAACAATTCATAATTGTAATATAAAATAATAATTAAAGTCACCAACAACAAATGAAAGGCTTAGCCTTTAGGAATCTTCAGTATCCATCTAATTTTCAACACTCCTTGTTCGGTTTGCATTCTTAAATCCTTTCTTTCTTTCTTTCTTTTTTTCATTACATACTTAAAATGAAATTATTACAAAACAAAAACAGAAAAAAGCTAAGTACTTTGCAGTTTGTTCTTCTAGAATACTTTCAAATCTTTTTTGTTTTAATTGTTTTTTTTTTTTTTGCCTTTTTAATACAGAAATAACGTGATATTTCTGTAATTATATACATTTCGTAACTAATGAAATATTATGATAGAACTTCTAATGCTTATCTACATAAATAATAAGTACGTACAGTGTAAATCATAAATCAAGGTACCGTAATTGGTGGTACACCAGAAAAAACTATAAATATAAAATATTTCATGTGTTTTCTTTTTTTTGCATATTTATTTTTATTGATTTATATCGGTAATATCTTCTTAATATATAAAATGGAATGTGTGTTTATTTATTTGTTTGTTTGTACCTTATAGTTTGTACCTTATAGTCGCCGTGGTCTAGTGGTTAGTGTGTTGGCTTACTAAGACGATAGTGCCGGGTTCAAATCTCAGCACCGACATCTTGAAAAAAGAAATATGAAAAAAATATTTCTTTCGGCGACTACCTCTCAGCAGTCTTCTGGCAAAAGCTCTGAGAGTAATTAATTGCCATGAAAGAGCTTCTCAAGTCTGTCGTTCGGAGTCGACATTAAACTGTAGGTCCCGGTACTCATGGATAGAAATTTACACACACAACATGAGTGCTGCGAGAAGCTAGGCCGTAATCCTGACACAGGGTTGTAAAGGCCAGTTATGTATGTATGTATGTTGTACCTTATAGGAGATCAAGAATTTATTTATCAATTTATCCATGAGTACCGGGACCTACAGTTTAATGTCGACTCCGAACGACAGAATTTAGAAGCTTGTTCATGGCAATTAGTTACTCTCAGAGCTTTTGCCAGAAGACTGCTTCTTTTTTTTTTTTTTTTAAGATGTCGGAACTGGGTGTCGAACCCAGGGCTCATGTCTTAGTAAGCCAAAACACTAACCACTAGACCACGGCGACTTTAACATTTACTAAATTCAATGAAAAAGAATTCTGATATTGATAAAAGAAAGGAAACTATGAATCATGTCGCCTTGATAAAATATTGTTGTACTTCTTTTGGAAATGTAGGGAACTGCGTACAATACGAATGTTCTTGCGTCAACAAATCATATTACTCCTGCAAACTCACTACGAGTACAAGCTTTTTGTTCTGAGTTTTGGTTCATATCATAACTGCTTTAATCTAACTTGAACAGATGCGTTGTTCAACTATATAAAGAACTTCCTCCAATACAAGTAGATTGGCTAAGGCCGACGTTGAATATATTGCATATTTGGTAACTGTTATCCGTGAAAACACAAAGCCCAGCGCTTAATTCTACTCGTATGGCAGCAAATATTAAAGATGTTCGTGTTAAATTCTTAAAGCAAAGAAAGGACACAACAAGAATCAAAAAGAATCACTGAAAATAATTGGGATTACTTTTTAATTATTTTGTAGTAATTGCCAGTAATTCTAATTATCTTTTGATTATTTGTAATCGTAATCGGTTTGTTAAAGAGTTTCTTAAAATCATAGGAAGCAAAGGTACTTGTTATGACAAACTATTTGCATTCGTTTACATGCAATATTCAGTTTAATTTAACACGTTACACATAACGCCACATAATATTTTTCCCATATGTTTGTAAAATGTTCTAATAGAATTGCCTTTCGCTGTTGTTTTTGTTGGTGTTTCGTTACTGTATACTCGTACATTGTTGTAATTCTAATATAAGTGCACTACGAAAGATCGAAATACATATATTCATTTCCTTGCTAAGAATATAAAGAAAAAAGAAAGAAAAGCAACATATTTTTATTAGAACTGAATTACAAACCAGTTTTACATGATTGGTATTGTAGCTGGTGATTAAAAGTCATTTTCAACATCCGCTTCCGCATTTCTTCAGTATCACATTATCACATATCATTATTCTTTTTCTTTTTTTGCATTCTATTCTATTCTCTTTAGTTTAATTAATATTATTATTATTATTGTCTATCATGTAGCTAAAACTTCTCTCTTCCCATAAAGACTTTTTTTCTTAAAAGTATATAGGATGTATGTATGCATATGTATGTTTATAACATGTATAATTTGAGAACTGCCACTTGAGTAATTGGTTGATTGGTTAACTACTTAAAGAACAAAATTATTCGAGTATTTGTTTTTTCTTTATATTATTATATATGTTATTATTATATATGTACATATTGTTATATTAAATGCAAATGGACGTAACTACCTTTTTTGTTTTTTGCGGGAGAAGCAAAAATCCTTAATTTCAAAAGTTTTGTAAATCCTGGAAATCATATAATTTTCAGGATCGATATATAAAGATTGGCATCCCCTATATACAGCAAATGAGTTTAGATGTAAGGTTTTCATATAAATATGTATGTAGTTGTCTTCTTGCATTTAGAAATACACGCACTTGTAGTTACTTACGTCCGTTTGAATTTCGTTAACAAACTCCCCATTTTTGATCGTACGAATCTAAACGTTTGCACGAACATGTATTTTGATAAAACGAACCATAACCAATAAAAAACTCAATTTCGATACTTTGTGTAGTTACGTTCATTTGCATTTAATATGACGATATGTATATACATGAATGTGTGTATGTATACACATAGTAGATAGTTGATACTTACTTTTATTATTCTCAAAATTGTGTTTTGTGAGCCTTATACATTTGTAATTAAATGATGGAATGCCTGCATTTAATATGTCAGATGTACATACATACTATAATCATATTTATAAGTAATTATTTATATACATACGTATGTATGTACATACATAGATATTAAGTTCTTATATTATTGCTTTGGCAATATGGAAATAAAACAGCTTTTATGAGCTCTCTGTTAATACAAGTCTTTACAAATTTATTTTTTTTTACTAATTTTCAGATATGAATTTTATTTTTGAGAGCTTCGAATCTTTTATCTGCATGTGTTGTTGGACTTTATTTTCTCCTTTAATTATCACAAAAAAAAACTAAATTCTTAATAGAATTTAAGTTTGATTTAATTAAAGCGTTTCTGACGAAACAAAATTAATTTACGAAATGATCTCTCTTACTGGGAATCGAACTCAGATTTCATTTGCGCGTAGTAAAAATTCCAAATTATGTAGTACCTATACATATTATTATTTTTTTAAAATAGATATTTATTCAGAATTTATATATTTAAAATGAAATATAAATATTAAATTTTTCATTCTCAATTCAAAAATATTTTAATTAAGCTTTTCTCTATGGCCATTTCAATGCTGCTGAGTTGCAGTTGCATGCATATTTGCAACTGAAGGCAAGCAAAAATCTGGCAAAGAAGCTTAACATCCAGACAAGACAATTTTTTTTGCTAAAGGGATGTCCGCTTATGGGTATGTCCGTTACAGGGATTGCATATTTATTATTTTTCTTATGGAACGTTACCGGGACATGGCCAAAGAGAGTGTCCGTCAAGGGAGATTCCACTGTATTCGTTTGCACAATGTTCACAAATGCGCACTCTGCACGGACAGAACATGATGCAGGAATTTGCGGAATTTAGAACTTACATACTTATGTACATACTTCAAGACGTATAGAATATTTTTCACGAAACCTATTTATTAGTCGCTTTCACATAGCGAGTAGTTTGAAATACAATTTGGTAGGAAACCATTTTTAACGCGGTTTTATTTAGTATTTTTGTACATTTTTTAATTTTATTTAATAATTTTTTTAGAGAATAGAAATGTCTGCTTTTGTACAGAATTAATGATTATGTATTGCAAAATCTTCTATATAAAAACTTTTTTTTTAATATTGATGGCATGGCGAATTTCTGAAGTAGTAGGGGTACGTATGTATGAAGACTTTAGTCCTTAACTGTACGCTTTGAATAACAAAGGGAGCTGAGGTTATCGAACGATGAATATAATTACGTTTCTATTTAATTCTCATATGTCTCCAATACAAATACAATACTTACAGGTAATACCTATAGTAAGAACTACTACGTTGGACTTTTACACTTTTTATATATGTAGACCGAAACAAGTTTTGTTTTTTTTTTCTTTTTGTTTATTGATAATAAATTTGGCTGGCGGGATGGTTAATTTTACTTTTATTAATTTGTCATTAAGTATGCACACACACACACACAGATCAATAGTATAAAGATTTTCTGTTACGCATCTTTTTAATAAAGAATATACATACATACATACATACATACATACATACATACATACATACATACATACATACATACATACATAGGAGTATGGGTTCCGATCCATTTTTCGTTTTGTTTTCTTTTAACGATTTTTGTAAATATGTATTTTAAAAACAGTACAAAAACTGTTAGCACAGCATTTATATTTGTTATTGTATAGTTTTTTGTTTTTTTTTTTAACATTTTAATTTTGGTATTATTTGAAGCCGCATGCTTTGCTTTAGAATCTGGTTTTTTTTAGTTTCTTTTGCCAATTTGCTTTAAACAGGTCGTTGACTTCTTTTATTAGTTTATATAGGTACCTATACTTATGTATATCTATTAATTAATAGTATCATGTATGTATATACATATGTATGTATACATATAAGTATATATTTAATATGTAGCTACATACCTATAAATATATAATAAAGAAAGATACGGAACTTACCATAAATAATAAGTTTTTATAGATACATACATATGTATACGTACCTCGTTTAGATATAAAAAAAATTTTATTTTTAATTGAGAAATTAACAATTTTTACACTCATAAAATTTTGAGACAAATAACCAACTCACTTTATTAATAATTTGCTGCTTCTTCACTTATATGTATAAGTATCAATATCATCAATATCGTTTTATACATACCTATTATGTATGTATGTATGTATGTACTTATACATATAAGTAAGGGTAAAAGTCATTGAAGCAGTTTTAATTAACCTCAGACACTGTATTTTTCAATTAAAAAAAAAATAATAAAAGGGTCACTTTATAACATTATTACCAATAAGAAACCTTAAGAATGTTACCAGTTAGGTATGTATGTACATATGTATGCATATAAATCACCTAAAGGGTAAGTGTGAGAATTTGGAATTTTATTGTAAGATATTTATGCATGTTCAGGAAATTCAGTAACAGGTACTTTTTTATATTCATCAGATTTCTTTTATCGATTCAGAGCATACACACTGCACGTTTACTTGTGTGATTACGGACGGGCTCTGATCAGTAATCATGATACGTTTCAAGAAGCTTCCCTTACTTTGCTTTCAACAACATGTTTTACTAATTTTTTGTAAGAAAGTAATATCATATGTCTTTCCCATTAATTCTTTTCTGTTTATAAGAGAATTTAACGAATTTTTTTTTTTATTCTATTTTTCCTTTTTTATTTTTTTCTTCCACAAGTCATTCAAAAGACTACAATCATTAATAAAATTTTAATTAAAAAAAAAACTATAATTTTAAATTTGGACAGTAAATAATTTTGTTACATAATATGTCCAAGTGCTTGTATGTTCACAAAGCTTGTAATCTTCCATGAACAAAAAAAAAACAGTAATTTTTAGATTGCCAGTCCAAATTATATGAAAATGGAACAGAGTTTGTGTGAAATTTTGTCCATTATTCCAAAACGTGGAGTTGCAAAATAAAGATAATAAAATTTAATGTACACAGATAACTCTCAGAACAATTTTTTAGCACAACTAAAAACATACCATACCTGTATGTATGTATATATGTATGTATGTACTTATACAATTGACTGGTCGCAGCTTGTAGGGGTCTAAGCTCGATCCGACGGTGCCTACTGATGCCGAATAATAGCAGTAAATAATAATAGGTATCGTTCACATTTATATGAAGCTGTTTTTTTTTATTTAGTGCATTTTTATTATCTTTATCAAGATCTACCCTCAGCTAAATTTAAAGTACAAAATGTCATTACATACAAATGTTTTACCTTAAACACACCCAAACGCTGTTTATTTTAGACAAAACTTTTAATACGAGTATCTCAAGACACAACATTTCGACTTAAGCCATTGTTATTTATTACGATAGAGATGTATATTGAAAATTGGACGAGTATTTTGTCCAATTAATTAAGTTTTTCTTTTTAATTTATATAAAAAGCAATAAAAATAGGACTAAATTTCTGTTTTTCTTCTTAATAGACACCGTTCGATCGAGCTAAAAAATTAAGACCTTATATTTTAGACAATGGGAATATGTCAATTAAAAACATTTTATAAGTTTAAAGTACATGCATATAGGTATGTACATATTTTATGTATGTCTTTATTAGCCTTCATGACTATTGTCGCTTTTGTAAGACAGTCTCAGTCTCTCAGTCTCAGTCTCTCAGATCGATTTTAAACCTTTCGTTCTAGGGGGTAGGATCCATAAGATACGAATATTCAGAAATTGTGAAGGGAGCGTATTTAATACACTAAACAGCTCATAGCATCAGTATATACATACATACATATGTATTTTACCACACATTTAAACATTATTGATGCTTTGGTCTTACAGACAGCAAAAATGATCAGGATAGTTTAAATGCAGATAGATTAAATATATATTTTGTTAAACACTTATCATCTAATTACAATCTTTATCTTCAATATCCTGACAATTCTGAATTTTTTATTTGGCATCACTAGTGTTCACTTACATGTTCGTACATATTTATTTTACCTAATTAAGCTTTTTTTTTTTGTTTTTTGTCTTTCTTCTACAGCATTGCCTTAATAATTTTTTCCAACCCAACTAAACTTACTATCTATCTATCATTGTTGCATCTTGAAATACTTTAGTTTCCGCTCAAACAGGTTCTTTCATCCGCATACCTAAATGAACGAACATAAATTTTGGTTTGTATGCATGTAGGTATGTATTTTCCAACGAAAAAATGAAAACACAACACAATAAAGGCAACAGAATGAAAAAGCAATCCAACAACTGATACCACAACTACCTGCCTTTCTTCTAGATGATGAATGTTATGTACATACATACATCCATATATATGTAGATATACGAGTACCTATACAAAAAAATAAATAAACAAATTCTGGAAGAGAATAAAAAAGAGAAAATATGTTTAAGTGATTTAAAAAGACGTCGTATTAAATCCTAATCTATAGGCAGACATATGCACATACATACATATGTATATACATACATAGGTATTATAAATCTCTTTGTAAGTCTGTTCGTTTGTCGATCAACCACTAGGGTTTTTAACCCGGGAATTCCCGGGACAGAATTCCCGGGAATTTTGCCGATTTTTCATTTCCCGATTCCCGGGAATTTTCTGCATAATTCCCGGGAATTAAAAATACTAAAAATTCTATGCGTTTACGCACGTTTTACAACTGTGATATATACAAAGAAATTGTTTTTAAATTAAGAGAGTTTTCATAACAATTTCATTTAAACCAATAATTCCTTCTTTTATAAAAAAACAATCGAAATCAGCTTAAAATAATATAAATACTTTTTCGGTCCAATTCCGTTTTTACAGGCAAGTTTTAAAATTGACGTTTTTATAACATTTATTTACTGATTACAGAATATTGCTTTTTTAAAAACTAGGTGCAAAATAAGTTTCTAACAATTTTCAGATTTTTGTTTATTTAATTTTTATTTTTTTCTGTTTCTATACATATAAATGTATAAAACATTCCTGAATTGTTTGACCTTTTTATTTTTATTTAATTTTTTTAATAAAACAATTCAGTTTTTATTTTATATTTAATTTTTGTTTAGTTTTTATACGTATCAAATACAAATGAATCAGTCTTGAATTATTTGATCTCATTATATTTAAATTGTTTAAGTTTTTTTTTTTGACAATAAAATTTTAAAAACATAATTTTTTTTGTTTTTCATTAATAAAATAGCTATTTTTACCATTCGTAATAATAAAATTTAAATAAAACTTCCATTTTAAAAAAATTTTAATATTCCCGGGAATTCCCGGGAGTACGCAAAAAAAATTCCCGATTCCCGGGATTTGAAAAAAGTCGGGAAATTAAAAACCCTATCAACCACGCTAAAACGATTCTCTTGAAATTTGCAACATATAATGCAATAGATTATGTTTTTTTTTTCAAAATTGGATCTGGGCGTTTTACCTCCAATACAAATAAAATAGTAATTTTTGTATATCTTAAACGAAAGTCTCTGAGCTTGGTCTGAATAACTTCATGGTCATGATGTCATTATAGGACTTGAGTTCTTGAGAACTGTCACAGCTAAAGTTTCTAAATTTGGTGTGAATGACTTCGTAGTCAATAAAATCATCAGTAGAAAAAAGGGCGGAAAAGTAGACAGGGTAGCTCCCATACAAACTAATTATTGATTTCTGTATATCTTAAGAACGGCAACTCCTAAAGTTTCTGAATTTGGTGTGAATGACTTCGTAGTTAATAAAAATCATCAGTAATAAAATGTGGAAAAATTGTAGTAGTAAGTTTAGCGTAGCATGCCGGGTTTAGGCCAGTACTTCATAATAATGCTGAACGTTCATAAAATTGTAACTCCACTTTTTTAATGATTATGTGTGTACATATGTATGTATGTATATGAACAGCATTTTAATGTCTGATCATTGTTCAGACAGTCTATATAATATGTATATTAGCATACATATGTATGTATGTATGAATATCTACATAATATATTGTGATCATACATTTATTGAATATTACACTAAATTACTAGTAAATTTCAGACCGTCAGTTACTTCCACAACCTGTCAAATGACTGTTGTTATTACTATACGTCTTACTACCTATACAACTGTAAATGCTTCTTCTTTAGATTTAGTTTCCGCTCTTTATTTTGAGAGACCCCCTTTAACTGAAAAAAATCTTCTTTCGATGTTTATGCCTTTTTGGCATGAATACATTTTGCTTTCTTCTCTCCATTTTTTTGTTTTGTGTTTTATCTCAACATCAGTGCTGGTCAAAGAGAGAATGTGGAGAATTTTTTTTATATATTATTTGTCTGTATACTATTGTAAGCAATGTTAATTAAACTTCGGCACTCAAGCGCCAACATTGCCAGTACTAAGCTACATACATACATATATACGATAGAACATATAAACACATGTACATATTTGTTTTAATGTACACTGTGGTGCAAAAATGAGGTAAGGTTTTTATAAAATATGTACATCTTTAATATATTTTTACTTTGATTCCGTATATATACAAAATTGTTTACAAATATAGATAAATATGTATGTTTAAGAGGAAAGTAAAATAAAAAAATAAATTATAATTCTCAAATTATTCTTTAGAATACAGTTGAAACTTTATTTTAAGAATATTATCTCACTTTAGCTCCAATGCTCAAAAGATTGGAAATGAACCTTTAATCAGCATCTGGTCCATAACCCTTTAGCTTTTACGACAAACTTTTTTGGTCCCGTGACACCAAATAACCGTAAAACGAAAAAAAAAGTTATATAAAAATAAAATATTACAGATATTACCGTTGCCCAATCTGGGACTATCCAATCTATATATTTCACCAAAAAGATCTACGAACTTTAATGTTTTTCTGCAATAACTTGGGTCTCTTCTATTTAATACTTTTAATACCATAAAGCCAACTCTTTAAGCAGCTCTTTGCACTATGCGTCAACTAACGGCATTTTGGCAAACAGAAACAGTTTCTTTGGTGCTTTTGAGTCGACTTGTGGTAAAACTTCCAAGCACCCTAGCTTCTATTTCTAAAAATTTTACTAGTCTTTTATGTTTTTTACTTACAATTTGATTTAGATTAAAGTTGGTGTCGTACTTAATTATTCTAAGCGCAGAACGTGGGCTAATATTTAAAAAATGTGAAATTTTTCTGCTAGAACTACCAACTGTAGCCCTATGGATAATTAATTTTTTCACTACCGCAGATATGGGTAAGGTTATAGATTTTTTATATACATATAACCCTTTAATATTATTTTTACTTTTAAAAACTGTAAACTATTTTCTTGGAATACAGAATAAGAACTAATAATGCGCCGCTAATAAAAAAATATTATGTTGGGGCAAAAGCGAGGCAATGTTCTAAAAGAGGAGAGGAGATAAACATAGCCTTTCGTGTTAATTTTACATAAAAGCTCTAGTAACACCAAATTATAACGGTATTTTAAAATTGAAGAATTATGAAACATTTGCTTAATTTTTGTACCACAGTATATCTCGGCAAGATTATAGAGTGTGTGCATGTGTTTTTATTTACAAAAGAACTTTAAAATTCTACGAAGAACTAAAAAAGAAAATTAAATTAAATTCCTAAGCAAAATGTTGCCGTAAAAAATAATAATGAAGTGAATACAGTATTTAACTAAATTATTACTACAGTTCAATAAACCGTATCAATTTTACAAATTGTCTTATAAAAATACATACATACATATCACAGTTGATCAACATACAGTATTAACTTAAAATTTTTAAAATCTCACTTTTTGCAAAAAATCAACTAACAACATCAATAATATCTATCCACTGAAAAAATTTCAGTGTATTTCGATTACTCGTTCATTTATAAAGCAACAGAATTCGTGATATTTTCAAGGACCTCTGACTTTCTTACTTCCATAATACGCCACATAAACAAAAAAAAAAACGCTGCGTTTGACTCACTGAAATGTCATAATCTGAATCCCATGTAATTATTTTTTCATTTCGAAATGGAGAATACAAACTTTTTATAAAAATCGACAATGCCAATATTTTCAAATCAAAACGACAAATGAAATAAGTTTGTCGGAAGTTAGAGCAAAAACTTTAAATTTATTTCTAACTACCTATATGCTGATCTGTAAAAGGGCTTAGGGCAGCTTTCCCAATTTTAACTTCAAATTGTTAAGGCTCGCTATTCTAAATTGTAAAAAGTAATAGTGCTGAAACATATTATTAACTTTGTGAGGATTTGCCTAATATGTTATTAACTTTGTCCTGCGTTTTTTGGGTAATTGTTTAGTTCTTTTAAAATAATACAATATGTATTCATTTTTTATTACAGTATTTATAAGGCGATTAAAGTAATGATAAATTTTAAATTTTCTACTATGCGAATACTCTTAGTTCGGACTGTTTATGTGTTTGTTGGTTATGCGATTTGGTATTTCTCTTCTTTTGCTTTTGAGATTTAGAGATTCAATTGAGCATCGTCATCAACGATGTCATGTGGTAATTTTTCTCTTGTGTACGAGTATCTTATATATGTTGATATCGTAAAGTTAAATACGTACTATTTTATATTTAACACACAATATACGTACAGATCCAATTTAAGTCATTCCAAATTTTAGTATTACACAAATATGTATGTATGTATGTACATACATAAATTCATATTTATGTGTGTATCTCCAAAGTGTACATACATATATAAATATGTATATACTACTAGGGTGAGTCAATTTGTTCGGGACCGAAAAACATGACAAAGCGTATAGCAAAATCATAATCTACGGGAAATTCTAAGAACGTTTCCCAAAGAAACCATGGTTCTAAAATGAAAATCGAGCTTCCGGTTTTTTTTAATTCAGTTTTAAATACCAATTTAGTTAAACCTATTTTTTTTAAGTTTTAGGTAGATAAATCGTAACAGTTTTAGGTTTTTTATTAGTTTGACTATTATTATTTTGGCATAAACCTCCAAAACTATTATTTAGGTACATAATTTTCTATTAATGACGACAGATATAGAAAGTTGAGAAAATTTCCTTTGAAATAAGCCCTCTTCCAGCGTTACAGGTCAACCATTCACCAATTTAATGAATTGCAATGAATATTTCCATAAAAATACCATTATTTTCGGATGGCCTGAGCACAAAATTTTCTCTTAAAAAACCGGAAGCTCGATTTTGCTTTTAGAACCATAGTTTCTTTGGGAAAAGTTCTTAGAATTTCACGTAGATTACGATTTTGCTATACGCTTAGTAGGCAAAAAAATTAATACATACATAGGATCAAAACATACTGTTCCGACACTTATCAACTTCAATTATACAAAAACTTACTGAAGGAGAAGTATCTTTCAGATCTCTTTTATCGCCAAATTATAATTTTAAATTAATTTATTCGTTTATTGTGTTTTAATTTCATAATCAGCTGTTTATAGTAATTCTTACTAGAATTTTGCTTGTTAACTTCTTCATACATATGCTTTAATTTTTTAGATTAAATTTTGTTTTACGGAGTGTAAGTAAAGCAAAATTCTTATTGAGTTATTTTTGCTAGAGTTTACTGGGAAAGTACCCATACAGACCTTATAACTTTAAACAAATTTCGTGTCGAAAATTAAAAAAAAAAACACTAAAATTACTGCTAAAACTCTTAAGAACGTTGATATTTATGTTGTTTTTGTAATTACATACATACATACGTATGTATGTCTATAACTAACATTGATTACGATGTTGCTGGTGCGATGGAATGTGCATATGTACTTCCGTTTAATGTCTAGGCACACAGTGCGTTTGTGAACGTCTTCGCTGTCAGTAGAATTTTTATAACGCAGGTAGAAAGAAAAAAGAAAACGAATGTACAGATGTGTTATTTTCTAAAGAACAAGGTAAATATGTATGAACGAATATAGTACAGGTACAACAAAACCAGTAAAAAATTGTTTACATATTCACACACATGCATACATACTACATACATATGTTCTCATTAGTGTTGCCGTTTTAGTTATTTTTAACCAAAATTGGTTACTTTTTTTTCAATGTGTACATGTGGACTTTTTTCTTATTTTGGTTATTTTTTTCTCAAAGAAAAAATTAAATATTTAGAGGAATACTCGAAGTATTAATAAATACAAATCCTCTTCAGCAAACATATTTATTTCCTTTAATGTTTATTATTAGGATATATGGTATCATAAAGTTAAAGACAATTATAGATGTAAAAAATAAAGAATGTAAAACAGATGTAAAACTGTGATTATTTATTGGGTAAAGACACAATATATAACTATGTTGGTACACTTCTGTGATACTTTTTTGACTAGCGTAGTATCCGTATAATCGACTAATGAAAGGAAAACTGCTTAGAAATGTAATATTCTGATTAAAATGTCCACTTGTTCAAAATGTTCAAATGTGATTAAAAAATATAGTTTCTATTTAATAAGTATAGCATATTTTAAAGGAATAATAAATATAGTACATGTGCTATACATGGAAATGGATGTTTATTTTCTCGGGAAGAGTCGTCATCCTCAAATAGTTCTTGATACGTATTTTACAATGGTTTGTTAATGTCAGACTGAAGTCCAGCACAATTCTTAAAACCATTAATACAGTAATACATATTACAATACAAAACGTGATCAAGGTAGGTCAAGTGGCCAGTTAATCCAAAAAACGTGATCAACCACCATTAGCACAAGGTGCCGTTCTGAACCCCAAAACATAATTTAATCTGAAGCATGAAGCATTTGTTAGTAATTTTTTACACATTCTAGTAAACCAATTGATCAATTTTGGTAAATTTAAATGCGAACTTTAAACTGAAAAGAAGCAAAAAATTGTTTTACGAATGGTTTTAATATTTTTGGTTACTTTTTTTCCAATTGGATTATTTTTTTATTAAAGTTTGGTTACAAAATAATAAAGGCTGTGGCAACACTGGTTCTCATATTAAAACAAGCATTTGCTCAGATCTCCTCAGGCCGTCTAGAAATTTTATGATATTGATTTGTGAGATTTTGATATGTATGCGCATGTGTGTGTACATGTGAATATTTATATTGATCGTAAGAATCCAGAACAGAGCAAACGAAAGAGAAAAAAAAATCTGTTTTTTTAAGACTTTCATATCATGCTTACATACACATAGGTATGTATGTTGTTGTTGGTGTTGATTTGATATTCTTGGCTTTTGAAATATTAAATTTTATTTCTCTTGATTCTGTGCTACATTCCTTTATTTTGTTTTAGAGCGTCCTCAATAAGAAGTTAAACGTTTAATGAGCAACATCACATCGTTGGTCATCACCACCACCTTAGCCATTTTAATTTTTATTTACATAGGAACATACATACATACATATGTATGCTTTGTTTTCGGAAATACAAATATCTACTTTTTTTTTGTTAGTGATGTTGATTTTTGTTCCGTTTAAGTGCCAGCCAGAGACATAAATAGATTCATTTGTGTAAGATTTAAAAATCATCAATATTTACATATGCACATACATTTAGGTATAAAAATAGTATATAAATACATACATACATACATATACATATTTATGTATATTAAAAATAAATAAATAATAACGACCTAAGTAAGGTGTGCGTCACTATAAAGTGTAACACCCATTTTTCTTAATAACTTTTTTCACTTTTAATCAAAATTATTTTTCTTAATCACAATATCTTTGAAAAATGTGTCAGATTTTAAAATGTATCAGTTTGTCAAATTTGACTTGTTAGTTAGTTCACAATGGATAATCAAAGACAAGTGCATACAAAAATTATTCAAATAATTAAAAAAAAACCATATTGGAGTTATACAAAAGTTGCTAGGGAAGTCCACGTGACCAGGCAATGTGTTTCCAGAGTGGTCAAAAAGTTCAACAAAGACCTAAAAATTGAAAGAAAGCCTGGAACAGGTAAAGCAAAACTGGTAACGAACGACGCGAAAGCCAAAAATGTTGAGAAGCTTTTGCTGGCTCTTCCAAACATTTCTGGTTGCGAAGTGGCCCGGCGCGTGCAATGTTCGGAAAGTTTTGTGCGCCGAGTTAAAGCTAAAGCTAGCCTTAAAACATTTAAAGTCCAAAAAGTTCCGGATAGAAATGCTAAGAAGAATATTGAAGCAAAAAAAAGAGCAAAACTCCCCCAAAAAATTTTTTTCAAAAGTTCGAATGTTGTGTAATGGGTGATGAAACTTACGTTTTTGCAGACTTTGCGCAGCTTCCTGGCCAAGAGTTTTATGTAGCGGATAGTAGAGGCAATGTTTCTGAAGAGTTCCGAACTATAAAACTATCAAAATTTCCCAAAAAGTTCATAGTTTGGCAGGCTATTTGTAGCTGCGGCAACAGAAGTGCATCGTTTGTTACATTGGGATCAATAAACTCAGATATTTATATCAAAGAGTGTCTTCAAAAGAGGTTGCTCCCATTTCTAAGACAGCACAACATATCAAGATTCTTCTGGCCAGATTTGGCAACATGTCACTACAGTAATAGCGCAATAGACTGGTATAATAAAAATAATGTTATTTTTGTTCCAAAAGAGGCTAACCCACCAAACTGCCCAGAGCTGCGGCCTATTGAAAGATATTGGGCTCTGGTCAAAAGAGAACTAAAGAAGAGTACATCTGTTCCCAAAACTATTACTAGTTTTCGATATAAATGGACAGCTGGCACCAAAAAAATCACCGAAAACACTATAACATTGCTTATGGATGGCATAATGAATAAAATAAAAAATTTTATAAAATTAAATTAATTTTTAAATAAAATAATACAGAATATAAATCTGTAATAAAAATGCAAAATAAAACTGTTTTATTTTTAACTCTAGCTTACTCCAGTCAGTTTTTATTTGACTTTTGATGTGTTACAGTTTATAGTGACGCACACCTTATGTACCTATCCAATAATTAAAAAAGTGGCAGAATTTTTTATTTATTTTTTTTTTTCAAAATTTATAGACTTTGTTCCAATACCACCCACCTATGTTGTTGATACCGTATCCCGGAATCAAGTGAATGTTCTACATACATATATGCGGGTTTTTGTATTGAGTGAAATTTTTTTTATATCTCTACCTATACGCACACACATGCATACACACACATACATAGGTACATAAATATTTTTATGTATGGTAGAGTTTAATTGTTATTATTTGATTTAAAAATTATTTATTTTTTTATGATTTTTACAAATATCGTGTAGGTTGAGTTTTGTGAATATTGAACATTTGTATTTCTTTTCTTTTAATCTGTTTTTTTTTGTTGTTTTTGTTTTGTTTAATTTTTTATTTATTTTCCCGTCTGTGGTAAATAAAACTGGAATGCGACGGATGTGATTATTTATTTACATATATACATACATACATACATACGTATGTATGGATGTGCATACATATGTTTGTTTAATTCTATTTTATAGAGTTTTATTTATTTAACAAAATATCTGATAAATACTTTTAATCGTAAAATATGCATACACATGTATGTATGTGTGTATGCAAAAAAGGGGTATTGAATCGGAAGTATCTTAAATATTTAAGTTAGAATTGTTTATAGAATATAATTTAGTAAAAAAAAAATAATTGTTTTTTTTTTCTTGTTTATTTTTAATTACAGAAATGTTGATTGGCTAGCATCTTTTAATACATACGAGCTCATACCTACGTATATACATATGTATGTACATACATACATACATATATGCATCCATTTACATATGGATAAATTGTATCAGTAATTGTTACAGAAGGAGAAAAGTATTCATAAAATTAATAAATTAAATTCAAAATGAAAATGCTTCCGGTACAGTTATCACTGAATCCACCTTTGGGTCTATGGAGTGATATGTTATGGCGTTGCCCACCTGCACCCCCAAGTCAGTTGGCTGAACTTAAAACACAGTTGCCACCATCTTTACCATCAGATCCCCGGCTTTGGAGTCGCGAAGATGTTGCAGTTTTTTTACATTTTTGTGAGCGCGAATTCGATTTACCAAAAGTAGATTATGATCTCTTTCAAATGAATGGTAAAGCTTTGTGTTTACTTACACGAGCCGATTTTGGTCATCGCTGTCCAGGAGCTGGAGATGTTCTTCATAATGTACTGCAGATGCTGGTAATTGAATCGCACATGCTGCAATGGCATTTGCCGAATAGTCCTGTAACACCCACTAGCCGATATCCTTTATCGCCACATAGCCACCCTCCCACGCCAACCTGGCCCCCGATCGGGCCTCCCGAAAGTGCCTTTCATCAGACCTCACATTTAACTCCACACCATTTTATGACACCAAATTCGGTGACTTTAAGTCCCCCGCCTTCAGTTGACTCACAAGCTAGTAGCCCGCCCCAAAATCAAGAACAGCCAAATGGTTCTGCAACGCAATCTACAAACAATAGCAGCAGTAGCAATAGCAGTAGTAGCAGTTCTTGTAGTACTAACAGTGCGTCTTCAAGTTCAGCTGCAGCATCAGCCTCATTAAATGCACCAAATGCTTTCAACACTCTTAAGAACAATTCCAATAATGTGAATGGCCATCAATCGGATTCAGAGGAAGAAAGTTATTCTGAAACTTCCGCAGTAAACAACACAATTATAAATTGCAATTATCCAGCATCTGCGACAGCTCAATATAACAATAGTCCACCAACTACACCTATTCTTAAAGATATGCCACAAAGTCTTAAGCAACAAATTAAAAATACATTCGTTAATTCGTGGTCTCAACAACAGCAGCAAAATGTGTCAAATGAGCAAAAACTAACACAAGGTGGCTCAGTATCAGCACCAACTACACCCAGCTATGTTCAGCCAGTGAAAAGAGAGTTCTTTTCCGAAAAAAATGACAATCGTTACATACAGCCCGTAAAGAGAGAATTTTTTCCAGAAAACACAGAGCCAAATACCAGTAAGTAATGTTTTGTTTTTTAAATACATACATATGTACCAGAGCACACTTTAATTGCCTGTTTATGAGCTTTGAATGCATTCAAACTTAATCGTCGTGAAGGAGTTTATGGGCTCTATCCGCATTTTTAAAATCTGCAATCCGTTTTCGGTTATTTATCTCCGAAACTGGACGAGATATCCGAGAAAGGATTGAAGACATGAAAAATTTGGGGTCGAAAACCTGAAGTGGCATCATTAACTCGAGATACATACATACATATATAAAATTTGAAATGGCGGATAGAGCACATAAATTCTCGCACGACGAAATTCGTATATATACAATACAAGACAACACAATAAAGGAGTGAATGTAACGATAAACATGCATTGTATTGCTTGTTTTATCTTAAAGTCAACTAACACTCATAAAAAGCAGCGAATGGTATGAATGGGTGATATGCCTAATGAATAAAACGCAATATAATGAGTATTTTCTATAGAGTGTCACAACTTTGAGTTGGCTTCACTGCTTTATTGGACCATCCACTTAAGTCGGGTTTAGACGGTAATACAAGTAGTTCGTGAAATCAAAGAGAAAATATTGTGAAATTCCATCCGTATTTTAAAAACGAGAGTAAAGATCTTACGATAGATTTTTTTACGTTTACATGGTTGGTAAAATACCAAAACAAAGTAAAATGAAAACATAAAAATGCATCCCTGATTTAATGAAATGTGATGGTTTTTTAAAAAATTTCAAAAAACAAAGACAGCCGTACGACTGTAAAATTTTGATCCGTATTTTCTTTTAATGTCGTACAGTCTCATTACATATCAAGTTTACGCGATACTATTCATTCTCTTCTACACATAAATTTGACATGTCGTACGTCTTGTATCACCGTCTAAACCCCCCTTAACCAGCTGTTAGTTGATTTTTGCTAAGTTTGCTTTGAAATTTCAATATGAATCGACTTACACCGACTCGAAATTTTTAATCAAAACAATTGTTATATTCGTAAAACTCAAATTGATGTTGATTTTGAATTTCCATTAAAAATTTTATTTTCCGATGAAGCCCATTTCTGGTTGAATGGGTACGTAAATAAGCAGAATTGTCGCATTTGGAATGAGGAGAATCTACAAGCTTTTGTCCACAGAAAATTACTATTTGGTGGGCTTTATGGCCCGGTATTGATATTAAAAATATATTTCATTACTCTACTATGATTTAAACTTGTGTCACTCTAAAAAAAAAAAACACCCTTTACATATATGCTTTCAAAAGTATTTATGTATGTAGTATACATTAGGGTATTCAAACGATTAATCGTTAGTC
This sequence comes from Metopia argyrocephala, assembly GCA_963576795.1. Taxonomy (NCBI): domain Eukaryota; kingdom Metazoa; phylum Arthropoda; class Insecta; order Diptera; family Sarcophagidae; genus Metopia; species Metopia argyrocephala. The sequence goes on from OY756209.1 coordinate 378,292, forward strand.
GATTAATCGAAGAATTTTGTTCAAATAATTATTCGAACAATTAAAAATAGTCAAATTTCGAATAACGAATAACTCGAATAATTTCCTACGATTAATCGATTAATCCATATAAAAAAATACTTTATTTATAGAAATAATAAATGGTATTAATAAACTTCCTAAGTGTTGTAAAATATTTAATAAATCTAATGAAAAACAAAAGAAATTGCAAACATATGTTATGCTGCAAGAAAAGAAAAAGAAATTCGTCTTGTACATGATGTAAAGCATCGATGGTCGTCTTTATCTACCATGATTGAAAATTCTTCGTATTTGTAAATACGTAAATTACGCTCTATCTGATTTTGGTTTGACGACTTTTACAGATATGGAAATTAACGTTTTATCAAATTTGAATAAAGCCCTTAAACCACTTGTTGTCGCTATTACAGAGCTAGGCAAGGATTCTGCTACATTGATAGATTTAGAGGGCATTATACAATTTGTTATTAATACAATGGAAAATGCAAACAATCCTTTTCCAAATTATTTATTAGAAAGGTTTAAGATTCGAATAAATGAAAGACGTGTAAGACTACTTAGTACACTTATTTTATATCTAAATTCTGGTACATTTTCACTTTTTTAAAATATTGCACAAAATCTGAAAAAAAAAAGATTTTGCAAACAAATTGTTTTTGAAAATGTTTTTAGAAAATATGGAACAAAATGTGTCAGATGATGATATGATTGCAGAAGATTTAATTGAAATAAACGAAAATAATCGATTATCACAATTAAATGAAACAATTAAAAGTGTACAAAATTTCAAAAAACCTAAAAGAGGCTGCAATGATTTAATGGATGATTTCTAAAATTATATATTTTTTGCCATGCACTTCTCTCAATTTCTCCAACATCTACAATCAGCGAGAGAGTGTTCTCAAAATCGAGTTTTATTAAAACTAAAGAAAACAATCGGTTGAAAGCTAAACATATAAATTACATCCTTTTTTTAAAAGACTACTTTAATAGAAGTGCATAATTTTTTTAACTAATTTTTAACTCATAATATGAATTATTTTTAATTACTTATTTAATATTTTTATTGCATACGAAGTAGTAAATTATTACTTTTATATATTAAACCGTTATATATGTATATGATCTCAAATATTAAAATTAATTTATTATTTATGGTTTAGTTTTTCAATAATATGTTTGAAAATAAAATATGAGATCTCATTACATTTTCTACACTATAATTAACTAAAATTAATTAATTTTTAAAAAGTTATTACATTACTATGTTTTTGGTTATTTGTTTTTTTGAATAAAACGTTTTAATAATACACAAAATTGGTATGTTATTTTATATAAAACAAAATGCGATTAATCGATCAATTTTAAAATTTTATTCGATTAATCGATCAAGAAAAAAACCCGAATAATTACTCACTCGATTAATCGACCAAAGAAAAAAGTCGAATAATTGAATACCCTAGTATACATATATACAGCCTGTTCATAGAAGACGAATGGTTTAAGATGTTCGTCTTTTTATACGAAAAACACCAGCGAATTTGAGTTTATTTTTTTATCACATAAAATAAAATTATTACTGAAAAATGATTCGTTGCACAACATGTAACAGCATTATAATAACAGAGTATGCAAAAGGCAATCAATAAAAACAAAGAGTGTGAATAAAGCAACATTGGTAGAAATTTATGTTGAAGGAATGACTAGCAAAAGCAATACTTAAGTAGCAAACGTGAATACATTCAATCTGCTCTCTAATTTATACATACATATACTACCTACATATGTATGTATGTATATATGAATGTAAATCCATAAACCTATTAAATATTTAATAAAACGATCATTTTATTTTATAGATGGACGCTTGCTGTGGGATTTTCTACAACAACTTCTAAATGATCGAAATCAAAAATATAGTGATTTAATAGCTTGGAAATGTCGAGATACGGGAGTTTTTAAAATTGTTGACCCAGCTGGACTGGCAAAACTATGGGGTATACAAAAAAATCACTTGTCTATGAACTACGACAAAATGTCACGTGCCTTGCGGTATTACTACCGCGTAAATATTTTGCGAAAAGTACAGGGCGAACGTCACTGCTATCAGTTCTTGCGTAATCCGACCGAATTAAAAAATATTAAAAACATATCTTTATTACGGCAATCTGTCAATCAAAATAGCTCCAATAACAGCAGTAGCAACAATGGTAACAGTCAATCTTCTTCTTCCTCCTCTATAACAAACTCCCCATCTTCCAATTGTACAAATTGGGCTATGCCAGTGCAACATATGACAAGCGGCCAACAACAAGCGCCCCAGCGTCAAACTTCATCTCAAAATAATAACAACAATCATTTAAACTTACCCAACGGAATTACCTCTGCCGCTGCTGCTGTAGCTGCTGCAGCTGCAGCTGCATATGGTCCTCCACCCTCTTCTCCGTTATTTATGCATGCTATTAACGGTGCCTTCCACTATCTGTCTTCCAATGGCGTACCGCCAAATTCACCGGCAGCATTGCCGTCAACGCCAAATGAAAAATTTCAATTCAACGTTGTCAAGCCGGAACAAAATCAAACATCTACCAAGGAAACCAACACAGTTGAAGAATTAAAACCAACAGACTTAAGTGTCTCTTCTGGCAATACAGAAAAAAGACCCTATTCCAGTCCATCAGCAAGTGATGATTGTTATCCGTAAGTTGTTTTTTTTTTCGTTCTCTTATATAGAATATTTTTCATTTCTACATAATAATCATATAATTTAACAAAAATTCTTTAGATTAATTCGTAATGCTGATGGCTTAACAACAATTAAATTAATACGTTACAATGATACTGAAAGTATTGGAACACAACCCAACTCTATGACCGATTCCAGTGAAAATTTGCAAGATCAGCAGCGGCGAAAATGTAGCACGCCTACACCAATGGATAGTGAATCGAGTGAAATAGATTCAAGCCAATGTCACGATAATATAGAAGCAACCGATTTAAGAAAATAATAAATTTTGCCTTTTTAATTAATGGTTTGTGAAAATAAAATAAATCATTAAACAATTACAAATCGACAATCAATCCTCCTCATTAAACGAAACAAAATCTTCAAATCTTCATATCATAAAATAAAAAAAAAAGGAAATGAAATGAAATGAAAAAAATAATATTGACCTTTAATCCATTAAATGACGAATATATTTTGTATCGGTATATATAGTTATAATACCTCAATATTTTTGTTAATGATAAAAGATCTACAAAATATACAATATTTTAAAGTTCACACATGCATATGAATGTGTTTATGTATGTGTGGGGTATATGTTAAAATTAAATATTTTATACAAATATCTTAGACTATAAATTATTTTGAAAAATTGTGCCAATTTTTAATTATCATTAATGCAATTTATAAGTAAACAAATTTATTTTTTTTTAATAGAATATAAGAAAAATTACATATTAAGAAGTATTAATTTAAACAATTTTCACAGTGCAGTAATTTACATATAATACATACATATATGTATAACTATAATATTTTTTATTTTAATTTCTAATTTAAAAACATAAATTAAATGTAATTTTGTATGATATTCTTTGAAATTAACTCACTCACATTAATATTTATTTTTAACTAGAGAAATATCTTTTTTATTTTATCTTCTGTTATTTTTCCTTCGATTTCTGGTTTCTTTTTTCAAATCGTTAACAATTTGGTATTTCTTAAGATAAATATTAAAACAACAAATGATTATTAGAAAAAGCCTTTAATTAGCTTTAACAAATTTAAAAATTTTTAAAAAATTTATTTACATTTATCTACTCGTATAATTAAATAAAATTGCAAATGATTGTGATAGCAAAAAATTGAAATTAAAATACTGAAAATCAAACTACATAAATATGTATGTATATAGTTAGGAGGAACAATAAAGATGTGTTTCACAATGTGCTCTATTTTTATTTTTTTCTCCTTTTTTCTTTTTTATATTTTTTATACTTAAATTGGGCATCATCAGTGCTCATGTACGAATGCATTAAATGCGATTACATGAAAAATAATACGCATTATAAGAGTTTAAATATTTTGCTTACTTAATTTAATTATATCTATTGCTAAGCTTAGCTTTAACAAAAAAAAAAAATACAAATTTGAAGTATTCAATCAATGTTTGTTCATTATTCCCCTTGGCTTCCACAGAACCTTTGTTCTTTTAAAAAAAATAAAATATATATATATATACGTACATATATCTTATTTAATATAAGTACATGCCTCCATATATATAAATGTATGTTTATTTATATTTAGTATAGGCAAAAAACAAAAAAATCTTTATAAATATACTGCTTTAATATCATATATTTTATGCAAGAATAAAAAAAGAAACTTCAAATAAAATTGATATTTTCGTTTATTGATTAAAAATAATTTTTATTACATACATACATACAAAATATTTACAAAAATTAGAATTAACAAAATGTAAATATATACATAATTACATACATAGTTTATTGCAACATATGTACATACATACATATGTATACATTGTATAAGTATGTATAGCATAAATTCTGTAAATTTTATCAGTGAATTGTTAAATCAAAACCAGAATTATACATTTAGTTTTAAATCAAATAAAGTAAAATGAAGCAAAAGGTTAATCAACAAATTTATTTTACATATGTATGTATATGCATACATATGCACATATGGGTATATATAATATAATGTATTAGGGTGGGTCAATTTTGGTCAAAAGCCGCATACCTAAAGCAAAAACGTTTTCTACAAAGAGTTTTATTTTGAAAAAAAAAGAGAACGGTACCTTTATGATATACATACATACATATGTACATATTAAAGAGAATATATATCTGTGGAATTTTGAAAAAACGTCTTCTCTCGAAATAAGACAATTTTCCAAGATTTTTATAGTAAATATAGAATTTCCTTGTCCTTCTTTTGCTCTAATCCCCGTATTTCTACGACCTTTGGAAGGCAAGATATGCAGTTGACTTATCGACCTCTTTCAGACTTTCCCCCAATTTCAATTTGACAAAACGACTTCTTTCAGAGAATTAAGAATAATTTAAAAAATTGAATGTCTATAAAAAATTGTATTTCATTTTTATTATTGTTTTTTAATTATCTGCATATTGAAGGGAAAAATAGAACCCAAATATATTTTCCAGATCAACTTCTTTCAACCTTTTTTTCATATTCCATTTTAACAAAACAACTTGTCTTGACTTAAGCGATTAAGATAATTTTCAAATTTAATCAAAAAAATTTTAACAAAACGACTTGTATGGTGGAAGCTAATTTTTTTCTTTAAAATCTATTTAACAAAATGTCTTAAATTAATTTTTTGTCGTTTTAAAGAAAACTATTGCTTCTCGAGGGAAAAAAAAGGTCGCATAATGTTCGTTAAGTATTTGTGCATAATATCCAAGTTCAAAATTTCTTTAATTTTCTAAGCAATAACTTGTATTAGCCTTTTTAACTGTTTTTTTGCTCTACTGAAAAGTTGTTGATTTTGGAAGAAGACGTTATGTCAAATGTCCACAGATATGTACATACTAAATATTTTTCTTTCCTTCACATTGGGCGCTCTAGAGATACCATGTAACCAAAGGCGTTCCTATACACAAAATTTGGGTAAAGGAAAGCTATAATTTAATATGATTTCGTTTAATTTTAAGATAACTTGAAAGATTTCTTTTAAGATTTTTATTAAAAATTTGATTTTTTAGGCTACTTGTCTGTTTGAATTGTTTGCTTGGTAGGTATATACATATGATCAATTGCATCTTCGCGAAACCGCTCCCTGATAAGTGCCGGGACCTACAGTTTAAAGTCGACTCCGAACGACAGACTTGAGAAGCTCGTTAATGGCAATCATTCACTCTTTGAGCTTTAGGCAGAAGGCTGCTAAGATGTATAGCGTCCACTCGTATTTCATAAGCAGGCGAAAGATGAAAAAATCAGCATAAGGTTACCACGCTGGTTTAAGTTTTCAAGTTTTTTAGAAAAAATAGTTTGTCGATACTTTTTATAAAGGGTTATCCATTTTGCGGTTTCAAAAGTAAACGTAAATAAAACACATATCAAATATTTTTTCATGATATTTCTTTTTTATTATAAAGTTTGAACGTTGACATTACGTGTGAAACACGAAATCATTTAAATGACCTCCACGCGAAGTGTTGCAAGCACTGATTCTTTTGAAGTAATTTTCGGCCACTTTTATTTATTTATTTTTTTACTTATGATATTGCAGACTGTGAGCCCAGTGGGCCATATAGCTGCAGCTTTTGACACATATTGGGCGGTATCTCAGCCATAACTTGACGAATGTTGGTTTTTAAGTGCTCAAGAGTTGAAGGTTTGTCTGCATAGATACGATATTTCGCGTAGCGCCACAAAAAGAAGTCTAATGATGTCAAATCGTATGATCTTGGTGACCAGTTGATATCGCCACGACGAGAAATTACGCGGCCTGGAAATGTCTCTTGCAATAAGGCCATATTCGCTCGAGTTGTGTGGCATGTGGCACCGTCCCGTTGAAACCACATACTCTCCAAGGCGTATTCTTCAATAATGTGCCGTAAGACAGTCCTAATTCCTGAGAACGACGAGGAATCAACACATTCGGGTCTTCGGCAACACTTTTTCACTTACAGCAGCGATATTTTCAGCGGAACGAGCGAAACGATGATGCACAGGCCTTTCAATATTTGTAACCGCTCGTCTCTTCAAATTTCTTCACAATTTTGCCAATTGCTTGCGTAGTTGGACGATTATGTAAACCATAATCTCCTCTTAAAGCACAATATGTGGCTGTGGCAGAATCACCATTTTTGTAGTAAGTTTTAATAATTTTTATGCGTTGTGTGATAGCTAAGCGATCCATTTTGGTCAATGTCAGACTTTCAACTAAAAAGAAAAAAATTGGTTTAACAACTTAGTTTGACAGATGCCGAATTCCCGTTCCAATGTTTTTGAAACCACGAAATGGATAACCCGGTAGTATTAAGATGAAATATTTACTACATTTAAATAAAAAATTGTTTTTAATTATGTTTTTGTTATATTATTATATATATATATATTTTTTTTTTTTTTGCTTTAACAACTTAATATAATTTTTAAAATTATATGTATATATATGTATAAGTATATTTTGTGCATGCCTTTAAAAGTGTTTTAATTAATCTGATTAATAAATGCAACCGTTCTTTGTACGGTATGCTAATGAATGTAACTACAGTGTAAGTGGACGATGGTTATATAATTTTCATGAGTATGTGTGATACAAAAATTTCAGACAGCATATCGAGGTGGAAGATCCGTAATTTTTTCTCTACAATACTCCAATAAAAATTTTTTGTTTAAATTAGCCATTAGTTTTTTACGATTATTTCTTGTCGAAGTTGAGAATGTTGTCCTCTGAACTGAGTGTAAATTTGTATCTACCGCTTCAAGTTTTGATATTGGCCGCTCTTTGGGCTGGGCAATATATTTATTTTCGGGTGAAAAAGATGACTTTGGCCTGGATTGATAATGCAAAAGCATTATACCCATTACAGCCCCCATTTCGTCTTCAGATAGGTCGTTTCTTCTGGAAGCAGCATCTTGCTCCAACTGTTCTAGAAACTTTTGTTTCTCTACTATTATGGCTGCATCCGCGTTAGACTTAGGGTCATAAAAATGATATTGAAAATCCTTTCTTTCCATGTCTTGTCTCTGTAACAGCGAATCTGAAACTGGTTAGTTATTTACAAACGTTTGAACTTTTATAGCAAGCCATTCAATTTACCTGCCAATTAAAAAGTTTACCTGCGCAAAATATTTCTCGATGATCTTTGCAATTTGCTAGTCTGTCCTTCTAATTTCTTAAGAAAAGGACTTTTTGCCATTACATGCAAATTCACTACCTAGTATGTAATATTTTTTTTTTTTTTGTGTCTAGTAATTAATATTTCATCATTTTCGAAAATTGTTAAAGCACCCCTTTTCTTTGGCGTTAAGTTGTAATTAAAATTGTAAGTTACTTTTTATAAATTTGCTATATTTTCGAATTTTATAATTATTCAATTTAAAAGAATTAAACAAATGTTTTCCACATCTACAATGTAATGGATCGGTTAAATCCTTTTTGTTCGTAATACGATCTATTGTCAGGCTAATAAATATGTTATTTATATACTCCACAGGTAGAATATTGAATATTTTTCACAAACTCAGTGTATTTGCGCTGGCTCCGGTCTGTACACGTCCTGTTTACATGCTAACTACCTACGCTACTTAAGTACTAAATAAAAACAACTTTCAGGATAAATGAATTTTATGGGAAAACCCTTAGGATACGTACATATGTATATATATGTATTTTTCTTTTATAATTATAGGTACAATAAAATTTCTTTACACAAAAAAAAAAAGAATAAAAAAGAGAACATTTCTACCTAAACAAAATACATTTATAAATGTAAATTAATTTTATGAGTGAATTTCAAATAATTTCGCGACTTCATTTAGATCATCGAATTTCTTATTTTGATTAATTATAGTTCGTGCTAATCCTACGCGATTAAAAATGTTCCATAGCAAAATTCCAACAATTTTATCATCTTTTAAATAAAAAACAACTCCACGTCCAAAATCTAAGTCATCTTCGCCCGGCTGCGGACTATTTACTTCATTATTGCTAATTACTTTTTTCTCAACAGTCTCAATCTTCTCGTTTTCCGAAAGGTTATCAAATACACGTTCAGTTTTTGATGGTAATGAAAAAACACCTACGGTGGGTAGTGATGAATCGACTAAACCTACTCCTTCGTAGCCGATTTCGGGTCCTAAGTCAGACCAAAACATACTTTGATGATGGTAGGGTTTATCTGAAATATATAAAAATGGTTTTTTTTGAATTCTGGTTGCAAGTAACCACTCTGGAACAACTTACTTTTTCCAACCATATTCTCCCCCGCCAAACGACCCGAAACAATGGAATGATCGTGGTGTTCTACTCGTCTTCTGCCCAATAAGGGGTCGTAAAAGGATGATGCATCTCCAGCAACAAACAAATTTCGCCTTGCTTCTAATTCCGCATTCACCACAAAACCGCCCATATTCTTATCAACTTCTAAGCCAGATGTTTTAGCTATATCTGTGTTAGCTTCGCACCCAACGCAAACGACAACCTTGTTCAAAGAATTTTATTACACAAATTTTAATTTCAAGTATTTAAAATAAAGGAAATACTAACCACATCTGTAGCTATTACATCACCAGTACTTAAAGTTAATTTAATTGTAGAGTTATCACGAGTAACATTTTTCACACTAGCATTTGGTAGAACACATACTCCCTGCATTTCGATTTTTTTCATAGTCCATTTGCTTAGGTAAGCTGGCAAAACTTTAGTCATATTTCCGCTTTCTGGAAATATTTGAAATATACGTCCGCTGCTTTTATTATGCATATAATTGGCCATTGAACATGCCAATTCGCTTCCAATAAAACCATTGCCAACTATTGCAACGTTTTTTTTATTATCGATGTAGCTTTTTAGACGTTCAAAGTCCTCAGGTGTGCGATAAAACATTATTTTATCCTGAACACTAGGGGGAGCATTTAGGAATACTGGTAATAATTTCGGCTTACAGCCGGTTGCGATTAAGCATTGCTCGTAACTTATTTCATATCCATTATTTAGTGTGACTATTTTTTTTAATGGATCAATTTTTAACACCTTAAAACCTTGTGCAACAGCAATCCCTCCATTAACACTTTCCATTAGCTTTGAAGGATCAATAAAAAATTCTTCAGGTTCAAAATACAAGCTACGTTCCGCACCAGTCCATTGTTTAAATCTATAATCCTCCGACAATTTCGTATCTTTCGCTGAGTACCATAATTCTTTGGATAATGGTGGTTTCATGTAGGGCTTTCGATTTTCTTCAGTAACCATAAGGACCTGTTAAAAACACATACAAAATATAATTCGTAAGAATTATAAAAAATATTTTGCTGTAAAAGCATGCGATTTTAAAGTTGACGATTTTTTAAAATTTTTAAATTATCCGACAACGACCTTATTAGTTTAGTTACTGAAACTGAGAAAAACATGGATAGTGAAGATGGCGGTTCCGAAAAAAATTTTGAAAAAAAAAAAATTGGCCACTTATTTAGCACAGTTAATGCTTTACAAAATCAAATTCTTAATATTGATCTAGATACGGAAAGAGTATTTAAGGCGGACTACTGCTGATCTTTATTCGGAAAATCAAGATTTGTATACAGACTATATAATTAGCCATTACAACCCTATTTCAGGGTTACGGCCTAGCTTCCCGTAGTACCCGTCGAGACTGCTAAGAGGTAGTTGCCGAAAGAAATATTTGTTTTTCATATTTCCTTTTTTTTCGAAAATGATTCAGATTTGATTTTTTTATGTGATTTTTTAATTACAGTTTGAATTTATTCTTTTTTTCAGGATTTAGGAACGAATCAGCAGTTTTTATATGACGCTAAAGTATGGTTTTATGCGATTTTTTTTTTTTTGAAAGCATCTATTACATAAACCGAGACCTTTTACATTACATAATTGTAAACAGAAATTTTTTGTAAGTTACCTTAGCCTTAGCATCATTAGATTTTATAGCACGGAATGCTGAAAACGCTGCAGTTCCACTTCCAATTAATAAATACGGCACATGCTTCGGCAAATCTTCGGACCTTAATGCCTTCGTTTCTGGTTCCGGTTCTTTTTTCGCGCTCTTATTTTGCATAAAATACAAGACCTAAAAACGGAAATACAGTTTGTAAATGGAAATTAAATGAATATAATAATCATACAATTCCGCTTATGCCAAGGACTGCTGCTAATGCAATTAACATATTTGTTTTGTTATTTTTTTCGCCATTTCCTTTACCTGAAGACTGGCTATCAGAGCTTTTGGTTTCCCCTTGAGTTCCATACTCTTTATGGCTTACGTTGCAATGGGCCGCTCTTAAAACTTCAGCATTATATGAAAACTTATGCCGTGATTCTTCCTAAAACGATTTTGGAAAATTATAAATCTAAAAAGAATACATGTATAAAACAATTTAAAGTGAAACATATTAAGAATTTTCAATCACTTTTTCAAATTGCGTATCAGATGGACTTAATGAAAGTTTATTTGAGTCTTTTTTTAAACATTTCTGTTGGTTTATTTGATAACTTTGTGATTGACTTTTTGCATGCTCTTCACTTTTTCGATTTCGTTTAAAGGAACTTGAGGATTTTGATATGTCGGAAGACAAACTATCTACATTATTTAGATTATTACTTGATTGCAATTTTGTTGCAGCTTTTAATGAACGTTTTTTTACCATTTGAAATATATCATTGTGAACATAACGCTTTAAAGCTAAAAAGATAAGTTTAAGAGAAAATTGTTATTAGTGGTTTTTTTGTATATCAACAATAGTTCTTTGATTTAAAATTATTTTGAATCGAACCGACTCTTTTTAACAGAAACCGGCCTATTCCAATGTTTTTTACCATAACCTCAATGCTGTTTCTCACCTGCTCCGTCGAAAGAAGTCATGGAGACAATCGTCTTTGGCCTGTTGTTTGCCAATAAAAGTGCACGTCTGCAAAACTGCAAATTAACATTCTTAAGATGAAAGAAGCTCATATTGAATTTTTTTAAAAAATAATATTTTCTTTTTTGTATTAAAAATTAAATAATAAATAAATTTGCTTTCTGTATGACAATTTTTTCCAGGAGTTCCTGAAGTTAATCAAATTCTTGTACAAATCAGATGATTCCTATTCATCGCAAAATGATAACACCCATATGATAGTTACCAATAATTGCTCAATATTGCCAACATGAAATTAATTAACTCTATAATATTTAATTATTTTAGTTTGATAACACCTTTTCTAAATATATTTTGATTTATTATTTTTAACTGCTATTACCTTTATTCCTTATATGTATGAAGTTAGAGATTACAATAGCTTATCCTAAGCTAAATTCTGGTTAATCAGTAGTGCAATTGTTAAAATAATGGAAACAATGCTTCTATTGAACTCTCGCTGTACAAAACAAACACACGTACACAAAAAAACACAAATTAAACCAAAAACTTCAAAACAATAAAAGAAAAGTAAATAAGTACAGTGCACTCGAAATAAAGTTTGTTGATGGTTTATTTCAGAAATTTCTATGCAATTCTTATCAAACAATAATAAATAATAAGCCTATCATATTTTTTCTGAATAGTGCAGTAAATATATAACAGAACTTATCAAAGAGAATAGCAATACAGTGCACGCGCGCTAATGTGAACTAATTAAAACTGGCGTTGTTCACTTTTGCGAATTGTTCACATTTCCGAATACTGATAATTTTAAAACAGAATTATACAATCTTTTAAACAAAAATCATTATTTATGAATTTTTTTATTGTAATTTTACACCGAATGATAGCTTAATTGGTATATGTATATTTATACACATAAATATGTTCATAATTACACACATACAACATATGCTCATACAATACATGCACATGTTAAATAACAATTTTAGCAAAAACTATTTCAGCATCTAATAAACACAGAATTTAACGTTTTAAATAAAAAAAATCTGATCAAATTATAGGGCTTTCAACATTTTTTCATCTTTTAGAGTAGTCAATGAAGCAAAAAAGATGTTCACATTAAGCGGTGTTCATATAATGCGGTGTTCACATTAGCGCGCGTGCACTGTATATCTTAAAATACGATTTAATAATATTGAAACGTTTTAACTTTAATATGAATTGTCAAGTTTGTTGTCCATTTTGATCCATTTCAGCACCCATGTTGTAATTGTCAATTTTTATCCATGAGTTCTGGGACCTTCAGTTTAACGTCGACTCCGAACGACAGACCTGAAAAACTTGTCATGGCAATCAGTTACTCTCAGAGCTATGCCAAAAGACTGCTAGATGTCAGTGCTGTAGTTTGAACCCAATGCTCTTGTCTAGTAAGCCAACACACTAATCACTAGACTATGGCGACTACAGAAAATAAAAAAAGAGAATAAAATAAAAAAATAAGTTATTATTTTTTTAATAAATGAATTATTTTAAATTTTTGCTGCTTTTTAACATTTGAAAGAAATAATTACTTTAATAAGTTTGCATGGTTTGAAATGGTGTTCACAACGATAGTTTTAAGATGCCGTAATATTGATACTTTAAAATTTAAAGATGCCCTTTCAGAATACTTTCATTATCTGATTTATATTTGTGTCTGGCAATGTGGATGGCAAAATTTAGAATGTAAATAAAAACACATAAGTACGTATATATGATTTTATTGCTCTCATTAAGCAATTAAAGATTAATATTTAAAAAAATAAGAGAATAATATCGGTTTGTGTTTTTCTTCCCCACATACTTGTCCCCCGCTTCATAAAGATACACAAAAATTATCATCTTTATATTATATAGTCTTTGCTCTTAGATAAAAAGAAGTATAATCTGCTACGTAGGAAACATTATTATTATTATTCCCTACAATAAAAATTAAATTGATAATAAGTTTACATTTTTAAACAAATTCTTGTAAACGTATTTTTAGCATATAATATATATTAATATATACATATAAAATCACAAAAATAGTTTCTAGACAATTTCAGTGGTATTTTTTCTAACTGATTATAAATATTCCATACAAATTTCTGTTTATATCCGCTTACATAAGCGCTTAATATTAAAAGTGCTCAATAATTAAGCATATACTCGTATAACAATGCTGCCAAGTTGCACTTTTTGTTATCTTGACGCTATTTCGTAAATTAAAAAGGAATATACGTTATAAATATGTATGAGGTGAAGGAATGTAATTGTTTTTATAATATTTAAATTGTTTTTAACAAAATAATTACATTTCTTTTTATAAAAATTGGGAGTTAAACCCAATTTAATATCTTCAGCACTTACGTAGTTTTTTTCGAAGCAGATTATCTAAGCATATATAGATATCGAAAAATATTGTTTTTTATTCATCTGGCCACATTAAAGAAAGAAGTGTTTTAAAAAAACTGCTTTTACATATATACTACATATTATTTTTTCTATTTTTTTTGCCTGGAACCGGAAATAGAAAGAAGTAATTTAAAAATAAAACTATACCTACTAGGTATACCGTGATATTAAATTTTTCATTATTTAATTATTTAGTTCTTAATTCTTGTAATACTTTAAAGAATCGATTTTGTAAAAGATTCAATAAAAATATAAAATACTATTAATAATCACTTACTCATACGACAAAGATAAATGCTCAAAAGAAAACAATATTAATTAATTAGTTACGTTTTTGTTATCATCAACTTTACGTTTTAGTTTTCCAATGAAATTTTGATATTTATTGCACTTTGTTTTCATTTTATTATCACTACAAATTTCGTGGCAAAATAATTAAGTAATAAAAATTATTTTTTTTATATTAAGGCACGGAGTAGATTAATATTTAGAATCTAATATACATTTGTACATAAGTATGTATGTATGTAAAAATATAATTCGTATAAATATACTTACATACATGTGTATATGTGAGCACAAACCCACACTTTAAAGTATCTATCACGGTAAATTATATACATTACAGCGTGATAAGGGCGTGCTATATTTAGAAAAAAAAAATCCAATATACGTATGAGTTAATTGTATATACTATATGTACATATACATATGTATGTAAATAGGCACCTAAATATATACAAGGACGACTCTTGAAACCTTACAAAATCTTTAACTACTTTTTTGCATCCATATCGATTTACAAAATGATCCATCAATATGAGATTTATTTACAGAAAAATGATTTTTAAGCATACGCTGCCGGCCTTTTAAGAACTAACTGATAGGGATGACGATCGGGATATTCCAAATCTCGAAATCGCTGGATTATTAAAAACTTGTCCTTTCCTTAACGGGAGGAATAAAGTGACCTTTAAATGCTTTTCATTATTACAACTTACCTTTAAAATTAAAGCTATATATTTTTAAAATACGGCAACGCCAGAACAAGAACCGATTACTTTTGGCATTAAATTTGTTTAAAAAGACAGAAAATGGCAACAATGCGCATGGTTATATAAATAAATAAACAAAAAGAGTTTTATAAATTGTGCCCTAACAACAAAGAAATGTGTTTTACTTTCAATTTTTACTGAATTTATTTCTTTGCTGATAAACAAAAAATATGGCAACCTCAATAAAATATGGTAAACTCAAACGCTTAAACCTCACGTTAAAAGTTAAAGGTAAGACAATCTTCCCAATGACTTTATCGGTCACTTTTAGGTTAAAGTTTAGTTGTAATAACCAAAAGCAATTTATTTGTCCGATAACATCCTACCTTTAACTAAAGGCAAGTTGTAATAATTGGCCTTATTTTATTACATTTGAGTATAAACAAGCGCAACATTCGAATTTAGAGTAAAAAATAATACAAAAAAATAAAATTAAAATTGCAAAAAATTATTGCTTTTGCAGAACACAAAGTAACCGCAACAAGCATAATGTACATAAAATGTGTAAAAGGTTTTAAAGTCAATTTAAAGGAAGTTTTTTACATCTCCGATTGACTCGATTTTTTAGTTAAACTATCTTTTAAAATTATAAAACAAAATAAACCAAGCTTGTTTATTCAATAATAATAATAATATGAATGCGATTGGAATGCATATTTATAAGTAGGCTTATACTGAATTTGTGAATTTATTTTCATCGTGGAAATCAGGGACCGAGACCAATCGACGCGTATTTTTTTTTTCTGATAAAAATTATGTAAAAATGTATTTTCGATTTTTGCGACGATATGTATACGAAAAATTGGAAGAATACAATCATGGAATTCTTAATATAGTCCCGTCGTTATTATTGCTGTTACTTTTTTAATTTTTTCTTACAGCCTGTTTCCTTAAATTCGGAATAGGACACAAAGAATGGCTTTTACAAAAAATATACATATATAAATGTTGGGAAGGAAAGTGACGCTATGCATTGTCTTGTTATGAAGAGAGCTTTAATTTAGATAGCCCACACGGCCTTCAAAGCTATTGGAGAGACAAATGTCAGGATCAGCAGACAAATGTAGAGCAAAATTTTAAAAGATGTTTAGTTATGGTTGTAGTATTTATTTCCTATCTTATAAAATAAATGCAGAGCACTATGAAGATTTATTAGATACTGTTTTTATAAGGTTTACTGAAAGAAAGACAAATCACCAGTACGTACATACAGTCAAACAGAATCAGAAAAGCTCTGTAATTGCCTCTGTTTAGTCTTCAATCTTATTGCCGCAAAATGTATGTATTTTAACTTTATCTTACGTTTGCATAAGACTTTGTTGTTATGACATTGAAAAATATGTATTCGTTGGCAAACATTTAGCAAATCGTTCATAGATGTAAAAATGTATGGTATAGCAGTAAACTTGAACAAAATTGTACGGCAATAAATGTTTTGTATGAGCTCTGCACATTAAAATTATTTATTTATTAAATTAAGTTATATTTTAATTAATTATTACGAGCGGAGTGCCTAAAACCATAAGCTCGATATAATGTCGAAGACCAGGGTCTCTAATGGGAATCGAACCCACCACACTACTCACTAGACCACTAGGGTAGAGACATACTGTTTTCAGCAGTACGCGTACTTTTTTTTCTCATTGTACTGCTTTTTTCATAACAACTAACGAAGTACGCAAATGTACTTTTTTATGCCTTTTGTTTACCATTTTACATAATTTTTTTAGTGCCAATTGATTGCCATTGAAAAGCTTCTCAAATCTGTCGTTCGAAATCGACTTTAAACTGTAGGTATCTGTACTCATGAATAAAAATTAACACGCACAACAGTGGTGTTGCGAGAAGCTAGGCCGTACCTCTGTAACAGGATGGTATTGGCCAACTATGTATATATGTATTATTTTTTTTTTATTGAATTAACTGTTTTTATGTTGTATCTAATGAATTTTAAGACATTTTAAATAAAAACGCAATCGTACTTTTATTTTATAATTTTACTTCTTTTTTTTTTGTTTAATGTACCTTTTTTGCCTATTCAATATCTGACTATCCTAGGGGCATCCCAAATTAAAATTAAGAATTATAATATATTTTTTTTTTATTTTATTTTTTATACATATTTTTCATATAAAACTCACAAAATTTTTAATCAAAATAACCACAAATAATTAAAATTTCTTTCTGTTACAAATCACAAATTTTTTTTTATAAAAACGACCAGAAACGGCTCTTTCAATTTTTATTTTTCTACTAAAAACTGCAAAATGTTACATAAAACCTTCTACATAAATCTCAAAAATGTATGTATTTTGTTTTATTTTTTCTTCTTCTTTTTCTTAAATTACACAGAAACTAAATAATTTTGAAATTTATTATTATCTGTTATTATAAGAGAGTTGCGCGGCGCGGACAGTTGAAAAAGTGTGAGTGTATTAATGAAAAACTTTGAAAGTAGTATTACGGTCTAATACGAGTATAACTGTAAGGTTGTAAATACGAGTACAAAACGGTAGACTTATGTAAACATCGGTTAATGTGGACTAATATTTACTATTTTTCATATTATCATTACAATATGGGGGAGTAATAAAAAATTTGTGTTCTCATTGATTAATGAGATTTTTAATAAGTACGAGTATTTTGGCTGGCAAAACACACGTTTAATAAAAAATTATATGTAGTTTGTACATACATACATACATATCTATGCTTGCATTAAAACATTTTAACATTCTAGGTGCGAATTATTTAAAGACTTTAATAGTATAACAAAAAAAAAAAAAAGAAAAAGCTTGTCGGGTATTATACTTATATATTTAAGGTAGAAGAAGTTCGTAACATGCGCTGCGGTAATTGCGTGTTTCGCACGTCTGTCAAAGAAAGTTAAAATAGTGAATTTTCATGAAGCAAATTACTAAAAAAAATTAGCAACACGTCTAACGTATGAAAGTTAGACAACTTTTACAATTGACAGTTGAACAGTTGACTTAAATTGTACGAGTATATTTTACGAGGCATGCTATGCACTGCTACCTTTATTAAACGAATGACAGTGGTTTTAATTTGTTTAATTTTTAAGCTAACCTACATATACATACATATATGTACATACATATGTACATATGTATACAAAAATGAAGGCGATTTTTTGCTTACGAATGTCGCTGCATATTAGTTAAATGCGTGAATCAATTTCAACCAAACCTATGAAGAGGGTAGGTACTGAGACCTACATATTTGGTTTTTATATACATATATTTGGTTAAAATCCGCAATCGCATGTGTGCGATAGGTAAGCCCCAAATCGCCTCTCAGTTGTCCTTGATTTTTAAGAATCTTACGAACGGTTAAAGGTAAAATATCTGAATTTACTCTGAAAGACTCCATAGTAAATACAAATTGCGGGGAATTGGACAAGTGGGCATGGTACTTCTCATAATAACTAAATATTGATTTTTGTTTACATATTTCCCATTTTTAATTTTATATTGCATGGCAAAGCATGATCAGGCTTCTCTACTTTTATATAAAAAGCCATCAAAGTATTTAAAAAATGTACGTGATTGTTGTAGCATATAACGGACTAATTAAAATTTGCCCGGCACTAGTCCAAACAATAAAAAAAATGTTGACAATATCATTAACAATCAGTGCTCAATAAAAGAATCAACACTATAATTACGTATAAAAAATCGTTTTTGATGTTAGTTTTTATTATTCGACAAAATATTCAATAAAAAGGCCCTAGTCCACATTAGACACATATGCATGTAGTTTACAATACCCGATAATACTATTTATAAACATATTAATGTATGTACATTAGGGCGGACCTTATTTTGGAAATTTGCAAATTTTTATTCACGACCGTTTCAAATAGTTTCCAAATATATTGGAGTATTACCAACTTGAACTTAACCCGGCCCCCATGACAGCCTAAGCTTTAAGTGAAATTAACACGGAAAAAGTCCTGTTATTACTTTAGAACGATCGTGAATAAAAATACTAACAATTCTAGAATAAGGTCCGCCCTAATGGAAAATATGTATGTAAAACTACAACGTTTAAACCACTTATTTGATTGACGTTCGGAATTTTTTTTTGTTTTTTTTTTTTTTTTTGTGTATCAATTTGGTAAGTAAAAAGAAAAGGCGTTAAAAAATGGTAAGTAATACATATCGTTGAAAAATCAAATAAAATTGTCTACAAGAAATGTTTATTTATTCTCTATTAACATTTTAGTTTGTTTGTAAACAAAAAAATAAAAAAATAAATATACATATGTATGTACGTACGTATGTTTTATACTTTTATACGAAAACTACAAGCGAATTAAGAAACTTACAAGTTTTTTTTATATGTATATATTAACCATTTATTCTTACACATACATATGTATTTACATATACTATATTCTTATCACTCTTAATGAAGGGCATAAAAATGTACAAATGTTTTTTTACAGCGTTGATTTGCGGTCAAAGCAAGGTTAAGCCTTCTAAGCACTGTAAGCCATTTTGATAAGAAGTACAAACAGAACGTTACAGATATTAACTAAATTGTTTATAGAAGAGATGTTCCCTATTTAGCAATTTTTTTTGTAAAACTTTATTTAACATTGAATTTCTTGCGAGTATATGTATGTTATGCACATTTGTATATAATGCATACTCAGTCAAAGGAGTCTTTTGCTGTGATTGATAGAATGAATATCAATTAAAAACTTAATGTAGATTTATTGAATAAAAAAAGCTTAATTAAGAAAATAAGTCAAATAAAAAAAATAAATTAATGATTTTTAAGTTTTAAAACCGATTTCCAATAATTCTTATTTTCAATAAATTAAATTCATTCTAGCCAATCAACACTTACTTACATACCTACTTAGATGGCTATAACAACCCATTAACGGGTTTCAGCCTGCCTTAACACTAGTCTCCAGACATCTCTGCTAAGCGCGCGCCTTATCCAGTTGGTTACACCAATTGACGACAGGGCTTCATCAACTTGGTTCTTCCAACGTAAACACGGTCGTCCTCTACGCCGACGTCCAGTAATCTTCGCATCGAAAACTTTTCTCGCTAGAGCAGACTGTTCTATCCGAACAATATGGCCGAGCCAGCGTAGCCGCTGAATGTTAATGCGCTGAATAACGCCCACTTTGCCGATGAGCTCATACAGCTCATGGTTAGTGCTAATGTGAAAGTCATCGCCATGCCTTAGAGGACCAAAGATCTTACGAAGAACTTTTCTCTCGAATACTCCCAAGACCGCTGCATCGACACAAGACAGCGTCAATGATTCCGCACCATAGAGAAGCACCGGAAGAAGAAGCGACTTATAGAGTGTTAATTTGGTCGCACGAGAGAGGTCTCTATTACTAAACTGCCTACTGAGAACGTAGTAGCACCTGTTGGCCAGTGTGATTCTTCGTTTGACCTCCGGACTGACATCACTCTTGCTGGTAATGGCGGTGCCAAGGTAGTTGAACTCCTTGACCACATCGAATGTATAGTTGCGGGCTGTAAGTTGAGAGCCGATACGTTCAACATCCCTACTCTTCGACAACATTTACTTCGTCTTGCTCTCATTTACCGCCAGACCCATTTTTGCAAACTCCCGTTCAATAACATTACATTGACATCTCGCTTGGTATGCCCAATGATGTCTATGTCGTCTCCACACGCAAGGAGCTGGACACTTTTGTTAAATATAGTGCCATTATGATGCACACCTGCCTTTCGCAAAACACTCTCCATGAAGAAACCTCTCACGGTATTAAAAGGCTCGGAGAGCTGCAGGAGTTGCTCACGTCATTCTGCACAGTCTTATAAGCTTTGCAGGAATACCGAGCTCAGACATTGCGCCATATACGCGATCACTTATCGTTCTATAGAACGCTTCCTTATAGTCGACAAAAAGGTGGTGTGTGGCGACTTGACTTTCATGGGTCTTTTCCAGGATTTGGTGCAGTGTCAATGGTGGCCTTACCAGTTCTGAAGCCACACTGATAAGCTCCAATCAGTGAGATGGTGAATGGCTTCAGTCGTTCACACAATACGCTCGTAGGAACCTTATATGCGATAGGGAGAAGGTTTATACCCATACATGGGCATACTGCATTAAATAAATACTGCATTACAAATTTTACTTCAGTAAATTTTACTGATTACTTATAATTCTTATAATTAATAATCTTGGTAAACGCATCTGTTTGAATGACTATTCAACATGGCCAACTGAAAATGCGTTGTTGTAAAAAATCTTCTCTTTTATTATGGGATATATTTTGAAAAAGAAAATCACGTAAAAAAATAGAGGATTGTTTCCACGTAATAATAAATAATTTAAATTTGTGTTGCTTCATGCACTTATTTTTTTTAAACAAAAAACAATAGAAAAGTGATTATTGAATAAAATATTAACAAACAGATAAAAAAATTGTTTATTTAAAAAACCAGATGTAAATTTTTAATCAGTATCGCTCTCTAACAATCGCTTTAGTTTACGAATAATTTCACTTTAATTGCTGAAAATATTTTCAAAATCGTTTCCATTTGCTAGTGGATTTTTACTCGCTTTTAAAATATTGCAGTAAGCAGTAAAATTTTACTGATTACTGAAAAAAAATTGCAGTAATGATTACAATTTTACGGCTTATTGCAATTTTTTTCAGTAACGAGTAAAATTTTACTGCTTACTGCTTCAAATACTTTATTAAAAATATAATGCACTGTGCCCATGTATGCTTATACCCCTGTAGTTGGTGCATATGGTGGGGTCTCCCTTTTTCAGGATGGGGCAGAGGGCATTGATATTCCAATCTTCGGGCATACTTTCCTTCAGCCATATTCTGCAAATGAGTTGGTGCATGCTCCAATCATCGTCACTGATTGGATCCGGCACAGCATCTCTAGAGACGGAAATTGTGTTGTCATCGCCTTGCAGTATATTAGAGAAGTGCTGTCTCCATGGTCTCAGTGTCCGTTGTGCATATGTAACCAGATTTCCATATTCGTCTCTGCAGGAGGTTTCTCCGGAAGTAAAACCAGTAGTAAGACGCCAATCAACACGGTGTGCCAAAAAACAAAAATTTAAATTACCTGGTTAATTATACTATTTTTGTAATAGCATTGTACCAGGTATTTTAGATTTATTAATTTTTTTAACACAGTGTAATTTTTTCGTTTAAGTTATCAAATCAACCAATCCCCACATTCATTAAAATTCTCCCTTCAAAAAATATATATATACATATATGTATATTTTTTGTGTGGATTTGCAGTATAATTGTTATGCAAATGTTTTCTTAAGTACTCGTATATTAACATTCGAAAGTGAAATCTACAAGCACCAATGCTTTTGTTATTAAAATATTGTTTTAAAATACAAAACATTTCATAATTTTAAAGAAACAAATTTACGTTTACGATAAGTTTAAGGTTATGGATTCAATATTAAATATGAAATGTATTGCTTATGGGGATAAGCATGTGTCTATGGCCATTTCGTTTGTGCTTAAGAGACTTTTTCTCAAAGATTTGTTAACGATTCAATATAAAAATGTTATTTTTTTTAATATATGTATGTATGAATATGCGTATGTACGTATTTTAAAAATATTTATGAAACAAAAAAAAAACCATATTTTTAATAAGTACTATTATTCCTTATAATTATAATTACTATCTGTTTTTAATTTTAATAATTTTTATTAAAATAAGGCTTTCTGTGGCGAGTAAGATGTCGACATATCCCAGACAACAGACTTTGTTGGGAATCGAACTCACAATCATTATCATTCGTGTTTAATAATCTTTTGCGGCGGTTAACATAACATAACATAACATAACTGGCCTTTACAACCCTGTGTCAGATTCTCGCAGCAGTCATGTTGTGTGTGTCAATTTTTATTCATGAGTACCGGGACCTACAGTTTAATGCCGACTCCGAACGACAGACTTGAGAAGCTTGTTCATGCCAATTAGTTACTCTCAGAGCTTTTGCCAGAAGACTGCTGAGAGGTAGTCGCCGAAAGAAATATTTTTATCATATTTCTTTTTTTGAAGATGTCAGAGCCTGGAATCGAACCCAGGGCTAATGTCTTAGTAAGCCAACACACTAACCACTAGACCATGGCGGCAGTCGCTTAAGATTAATTAAAAATTAAATAATGCTCTCTCACTTGTCGTGCGGGAGTTTATGTGCTCTATACGCCATTTTTTAAATCTCGAGTTAATGATGTTAATTTAGGTTTTTGACACCATAATTTTTCAAATCTGCAATCCGTTTTCGGCTATTTATCTCCGAAATTTGACGAGATATCCTAAAACGGATTACAGATTTGAAAAATTTGGGGTCGAAAACCCAAAGTGGCATCATTAACTCCAGATATATAAAAAATATGAAATGGCGGATAGAGCACTTAAACTCCCGCACGACGATATAATATCTTTCTAGGAGATTCTTTAAAATCTTAATTTTTTTAATTCATTTTATTACTATACTCAACAAGCTGTTGGTTTTTTTAGCCCCAATGGTTGACTTGTCTTAATCTCTCTGTTCTCAACTTTAAATGCAGTTTTTAAATACATAGTGGGTTCAGAAAAAATGTTCACAATATGAATGAGTGCTGAAATTTCGATAGACTGCAGTGTTTTTGCTTTCAATTGTTTTTGTTTACAATGATTTTTTAGATTGATGTACCATAAATGTATGTACTCGTATGTATGTATGTATATACGAATTTTCAAGAGCTTGAAAAAATTGAGAAATTTTAGGCAGTTAATCATATTCATCTTTATTTTATATTAATTATATTAATTTACTTCAATTGCAATTTAACAGGTAATCCAGTCAATTTGGATTACATTTTTAGCAAGGTAACAATGATTACTGTTTTGAAATTTGGAACATTTTCAATGACAAACAAAATTTACTACATACCACTAACGATGTCATTACGAAAAATGTAAGTGTACTAGTATATGTTGGTAATGTATTGAGTTTTTCGTAATGGAAGTAACATGTTTAAACGCTAGGTTATTGTCGAAATAAAAAACGACGAGAAAATTAAAAATGATTTGAAAAATAATAAAACAACATAGAGGAAGAACTAGTGAATCACCCAATAATTACCGCCAAACGTGCGCCTATACTCTCTTTGAACAGAAAGTACGGACTCCAGTGAGCGATTGCGGCGAACAATTCAAATTCTAGTTTCAATGTCACTGTTATCCATTTTTGTTAATTCTAAAAATCAATCTGCAAAATAGAAAGAAATTAACCATATTGACTAAATAGAAAAAAGTTCTTAATTTTTTTTTGTATCGGTTTTCATCAGCAATTGCATCTGCTCTCCAACTCAACAATTTGAAAGCAATGATAGAAAATTATGCCGATATTTTTGCATATGCTCTGTAATTTGAATTGCTACGTATAGATCTGGAATAAGGGGCCCGCTCATACACTATTAACAATTTTTTTCTTACTGGAATTCAAAGTTTACGCTTAAAATTGTTTCGTGTATTTTCATGTCAATTTCGGTTAACACTACACGACCCAAATTATGCACAAGATCAGATTTCTGCCACGAAAATTTCTGTTCGTGACACGAATGCTCTTTCACTAGTCTTAGTTAAAATGCATACGAGTACATACATATGTATGTTAGATTACTAAACCTATATAATTAATTTGTAATTATTTAAGTGTTCAATAAAGTATCTGTACCTACCTAAAACGTTCTTTTAAATGACAAGCCTTCCTTCATTATTTAATTTACATATATGTATGTATATTTCTTTATACCTATGTCACATATGTACATTAGGGTTTCCCTTATTTTGCAGTTAGGATTTGTTCGCGAAGCTGTAAATAATTTCATAATAACTTAAGACCCAACTATAAAAGCCAACTTAAGGAACTGTTCCCATATATGTAAAACGTATGTCAATTGCAAAATTGCAAACTGGACGCACATTTCGTACGCTGTTTTTTTATTGAATTAAAAAATAAAATAAAAAATTAAGAAATGGATGAGGAATCAACAAAAGAAACCCATTTTACTCCGGCAGAAATGTTAAAGGAAAGGCTTAGAAACAAATAGCATGAATCTTTAGCAAATGTGCTATTTACTGAGTATAAAACTGATTTCAAGAACAGTTGTCACAATATAGTACATTTTACTAAAATCGAGTGCTCATTCGCCATTTTTATGACTCAAAAACTAACAGTCTGTTTTTAGAACACGAATGGTTTTTGACATTCGTCTTTTTATATGTGAAACAACAACAAAAACACTCAAATTTGTTAGTGTTTCTCGTATAAAAAGACGAATGTCAAAAACCATTCGTGTTATAAAAACAGGCTGTAAGCAAATTACTTGAAATCCAGAAATACCATTATTTATAAAGAATAAAAACAACTGGAGAAACACTGATGCAGATTGAATGATTGTATCGGTTTTGTTAAGCACACTTCGGTTGCAACGGTTTCTCTACTCTTGAAATACGACAAATTAAAACAAGCTGAAATTAAAAAAAAGACGATTGTCATAAATTGATCAAGGTATGCACTGTTTTTGGATTTTGAGCCTGAGAAGAAAATTTCAATCTGATCTCCCGAAGCCTTATTTTTACTTTAGACTTAGATCAACATAACTGCAAGTTAATAAGTTTTACATACATACATAATTGGCCATTACCACCCTGTTTCAGAGTTACGGCCTAGCTTTTCGCAGCACTCATGTTGAGTGCGTCAATTTTTATCTATGAGTACCGGGACCTAGAACTTAAAGTCCATTCCGAACGACAGATTTGGGAAGTTTTTCGTGGCAATCAATTACTACCAGAGCTTTTGCCAGAAGACTGCTGACAGATAGTCGCCGAATGAAATAATTCGTTCACATTTCTTTTTTTCGAAGATGTCAGAGCTCGGGTTTGAACCCTGGGCTTATGGCTTAGTAAGACAACCACAAGACCACGGCGACTACTTAGACAATCATATTGAAGGTAAATTTGGGAATTTTGTATATTTTTATTGAAAGGATTTTTTTTAATCTCATTTATATTGTTATTTACTGAATTTACTACACTTTGCAAGATAGAAAGACAAAATTTCATATTTGAATATATTTTTGTATTTATAAAAGAAATACTGGGTATGCGTTTTAAGATATACATATGTACATACATAAATGTATATATGTATATAGATATATATTTACCTTATAAGGGCCACCCTAAACCACAAATGAAATTGTTTATAATATATACTTATATGTATAAGTATGTATGTACATATAAGTATGTATGTATGTATGTACATACATACATATCGGTGGACTTATACAAGTTTTATACAGTAATCGCTATATGAAGATGGGAATTATTTGTTATAAAAAAAAAAAATTTTAATCATTTAAAAGTGATTGTAAATACGAATACGTATGTATAAGAGTACATACTTATTTACTTTTTGCCTTAGGATGACAATGGGTCTGATCTGATCTGATTTGAAATTTATTACACATTTATATTTAATAATGTGTTCGTGTATTTACACGTACAATTAAATAACAAGAAAATATTTATGAAAATGTTATTATTTTAAATATGTATGTTATTATTTAAATACATACAATTATTGTACAATATACATATGTATATATACAATACATATGTATGTACATATGTATAGGTAGTAAGAATATTGTACTGACTTATTAAATTTGTTTGAAGAGGATTTATAGAATTGTTTGTTTAAATTATTTTGGAATATTTTGTTTTGATTGATAGAACGTTGAACTTAAAGAGTAGCGATTTTTAAATAAATGTAAAAGAAAAAAAAAACAATTAATTATTGGATGCAGAATTTTAAATTCATTTAAAATTTCGAATTAAAAACACCCTATTAATAACTTTACCAAATTGTGCATATAAATAAAATTTTATATAAAATATAAAGTTCTGTAAAAGCGAAATTTTAGCTTGTGAAAAAAAAAATAATTAAGTTAACTATAATAGTTATAATAATAATAATAATAATACAATAAAAAAGATAAGGTTAAGCTATTTAAATACCTCGCTGAGTGGCCAGATTATTTGCAATCTAATTGTTTTTCTCATCTGTTCAAGCTTTAGTTTTTAACTGATAAGACAACAAACGTAAACGTTAATGATCGATGCATTAAACTGCAGTGGAGCATACAAAGCGATAAAGAGCAACCGTTTTAGCGCTGCACTAGGTTACTTGTCCATTGGTTTTTTCATTCAGAACGATTTTGGTAGTGATCCGAAATTGATCTGAATAAAAATTGACACACGGAAGGAACTTTGGAGCAATTATTAAACGCATAAAAATAACCATTAACTAAGGATTTTTATATACTGAATAATTAATGATTTAACCTTCTATAAAAATGAACTGTCATTAAATACAATTTGAGTGTGAAATTTGTGAAAAGAGTTACAAACCAAACCAAACCAACAAACAAAAATTAATAATAAAACTGTAGAAAAATGGGTGAAACTGAAATTATTATTACCAATAGCTCAGAGCCAACAACGAAAGCTAGCCTAATTGTTGTATCAAATCGGCTGCCATTTGTTTTGGTGAGGAACCCCAAAACGGACAAATTGGAACGTAAAGCAAGGTAAGTAAAAATAAAACTAACCGTTAGACTTAATGGGTTAAAATATGTGGTCAAAGTATGCAAAATGACATGTAGACACAATTGAGTGTCACTGACATTGGGTCCATTGTCATTGTGTCCTCGTAATAATAACGATCAAAATCCAAATATTTAATCGCATTTACGTACTATATGCATATACATATGTATGTACATATGTACATATATTTACATTTTTAAAAACCTCAATTGTTATTGTTATCAAAGATGATTCGATGATTCTAGGTTCATTTTTATTTTGTTATTTTCGTGTACATATTTATAAAGATTTATTTCTAATATAATTTACATGTAATAAAATATGTATACATATATGTATGTATGTAGTATATAAGTATTAATGTATGGGAGATATGCATATGCACATTTTATGAAAGGTGTGTCAGGAATTGTTGTATTCATAAGCTTTAGCCAGAGATTCAACATTATAAAATAATAGGACATTAAAATAAAGTATTTTATTCGCAGCCAGATTATCACATTTTAAGTGGAATGAGAAAAAAATATTGTTGTCTTGTACAGATTGCCGCAGCACTCACACTTTTTCTCAATTGTTTATTACATGCATATATGAAAATATTTGTGTGTATGTATATATGTACATATGTATGTGTATGTGGTATTTTCTTAATTAATTTTAAAAAGAATTAAAATATGTATTTATGACACACATTCTTTAATCAATTAAATGTCTGAAATGTTGTGAAACTTGTAAATAATAAAATTTAATTGTTGCTTTTCTAAATATTATTTATTTTTTAAAAAATTAATTATTAAATTTTTGATCAGATCTGTTACGTAATGTTTAGTAATCGTAATCATTAGTAATTTGATTATTTTGTCGAGAAAAGTAAAGTAAACGGTAAATTACGATTATGTTATTAATTTATTACGATTAATAATAATCAAAAAAGTAATGGAATGATTTTAAGTAATTATTTTTAAAGTTTTATACATAATTTCTTCAATATCGTATTTTACAAAGAACTTTGTAGTTCAGACCACTTATATTTCGATTACGAAACCATAAAAAAATTAAAAAAAAACTATTTGTAGGATTTAGAAACGTGTAATAAAAGAATTAAAAGTTAATTTTTGATCGAAAAATAACTGGTCCAATTTTGAAAATTCTTTGTGGAAATGCTATAAAACTAAAATTAAATCTAACATTTTGGTAATAAACAAACGTAATCTAAAAAATATTCACATTTCTTTTTGAATATTTTGTGCAATCTCAAGTAATCCTGGTTGTATTTTATTTATTTCTAGACGTAATGAATTATTAATATAAAATTGTCTATAAAAACTCCACATACCTACATACATACATACATACGTATTCATTACATTTCTTTTAAAAAAATAATCTAATTGATTTCCAACCATAATCGAAATTTAACAGGCCTGATTTTGAGAATTCAAATTTTATTATCATACGATTAAATAAATCTGTTAAAGTATTAATAAATAATTAAACATTTTAGTGCTGGTGGTTTAGTAACAGCTGTATGTCCAGTTGTTATACGTGGCAATGGATTATGGGTTGGTTGGTCCGGAATTCATTTAGAAGATCCTAATGAACCTATACCAGAATCAAATCCAAATGATCAAACACCTACAGCAGGTTTGAAATCTGATCAGGTTAGTAAAATAAAGTTTTAAAACTATTTCACACCTACATATGTATGCAAATATAAAAATATGTTTTAATTTTTAAAATGGCTATTGAACTAATTTCATATAAAAATTGCATTCATAAGCCTGCTATAAATTAAGAATATTTTTTCATGAATATACGCCACAGTATATGCAAACATGTACATGTACATGTAATTGGGGGATTAACAAGGTGTGCTATTATGTCATATTGTCATAAATTTATCAGTTTTCATAATATATTATTCTTGTTTACTCGTAATTTCAAAGCAATAAAATTATTTACTTATGGGGATAAGGTTGTCTGTCTTTAAAGTCATTTCTTTTCTGTTTAAAAAGGAGATAATAGCACATCTAGTGAATACCTCAAATATTTCTTAATATTTTTATAATTATTGTATACATATGTATGTATATGTACATATTTTTATATGTTACAGGTGGTATCGGTAAATATCGATCCAAAGATATTTGATAGTTATTACAATGGTTGCTGTAATAAGATATTTTGGCCCTTGTTTCATTCAATGCCTGGGAGAGCAACATTTGGTGCAGATCATTGGAATGATTATATTACTGTTAATAAACACTTTGCCGCTCGTACTATAGAAGCTTTGGAAAAGTGTTTAAACAATAATAATGGTAGTGACAAGAATCCACCAATTGTATGGATTCACGATTATCATTTAATGTTGGCAGCAAATTGGGTAAGAGAACAAGCTGAAGAAAGAAAATTGCCTTGCAAATTGGCCTTTTTTTTGCATATTCCATTTCCGCCATGGGATATTTTTCGCTTATTCCCATGGTCAGATGAAATTTTGCAAGGTATGCTGGGTTGCGATTTAGTTGGATTTCATATCCAAGACTACTGTCTGAATTTTGTCGATTGCTGTCAGCGTAATTTGGGTTGTCGTGTAGATCGAAATAATTTATTGGTAGAGCATGGTGGGCGAACGGTTAGAATACGACCTTTACCCATTGGCATACCATATGAAAGATTTGTCAAGTTGTCCCAAAAAGCACCGAGGGTTCTCAGGTCGACTGAAGAACAACAGACAATTCTTGGTGTAGATCGTTTGGATTATACTAAAGGCTTAGTGCACAGACTTATGGCATTTGAGGTTCTTTTAGAGAAATATCCCCAACATAAAGAGAAAGTTTCTTTGCTTCAAATATCTGTACCCTCGCGTACTGATGTAAAAGAATACAGAGAACTGAAGGAAGAAGTTGATCAGTTGGTCGGTCGTATAAACGGGCGATTTACTACAGCTAATTGGGCTCCAATACGATACATTTACGACTATGTGGGGCAAGATGAATTGGCTGCATTGTACAGAGATGCAGCTGTGTGCTTAGTTACACCATTAAGAGACGGTATGAACTTAGTTGCTAAAGAATTTGTGGCTTGTCAGATGAATCCTGTACCCGGCGTTTTAATTATTTCGCCTTTTGCCGGTGCTGGTGAAATGATGCACGAAGCATTATTAAGTAACCCGTATGAAGTACATCAAGCAGCAGAAGTTATACACAGAGCACTTACAATGCCAGAGGATGAGCGCATATTGCGAATGAGTCGTTTGCGACGACGTGAAGCGGAATGCGATGTAAACCATTGGATGCGATGTTTTTTGAAAGCAATGGGTACACTAGAAATGGATGATGTAGGCACAACAATTATGCAACCAGTAACTGTTGATGATTTCGATGATTATTTATTAAAGTGAATAGATAAAATAGTTTTTAAATATTTGTTGATTTTATGTACATAAATTAAAATTCTAGATACATTGGCTACAATCACAAATTGGCGTTACTTTTGGACTATGATGGCACATTAGCGCCAATCGCCCCTCACCCAGATCTGGCTACCTTATCACCTGAAATTAAAAACGTTCTCTTTAAATTGTCAAATCATTCGGATGTGTATGTTGCTATAATTTCGGGTCGCAATGTAGATAATGTTAAAAAAATGGTAGGAATTGAAGGCATTACATATGCTGGAAATCATGGACTGGAAATTTTACATCCTGATGGTAGTAAATTTGTTCATCCAATGCCAATTGAATTTGAAGATAAAGTTAGTCATTTACTCAAAGCACTTCAGGATTCGGTAAGTCTAATTATAAATGTAAAGCGCTATTCGCTAGTTTTGAGTTTGTGACGTCATTTTTGGGTAAAGCTATACAACTAGAAAAAGGCTTTACATATGTACATATGTATGTACATTATATATATGTCTATACAAGCATAAGCATATAAAGCTATAAGCATTAGATAACTGTTCTTTAATTTTAAAACAGGTATGTCGGGATGGGGCTTGGGTCGAAAATAAAGGAGCATTGCTTACATTCCACTATCGTGAAACACCCAACCAACTAAGGCCTGCTATGATAGAAAAAGCTAGAAGTCTTATATTAAAATATGGATTTAAACCTACTGAAGCTCATTGTGCCTTAGAGGCACGTCCACCGGTCCAATGGAATAAAGGACGTGCTTCCATTTACATACTTCGTACATCGTTTGGAGTTGACTGGAGTGAACGAATAAAAATAATTTATGTTGGCGATGATTTAACAGATGAAGATGCGATGGTCGCTTTAAAGGGTATGGCTAGAACATTTCGAGTTACTTCCTCAGATATTGTCAAAACTGCGGCTGATCATCGTTTGCCGTCGACTGATTCCGTTTATACTATGCTTAAATGGGTCGAACGTCATTTTATGGGCCGCAAAGCCCGGGCAAATTCTCTAACCTATAGAAATCCTAGGGGTGATGGAGTTCGTTCGCAAATGTCTTTAGAAATATCTTCAAACTCAAACAATCTTGACGTAGAAAATGTTTAAATTACTGTTATTCAACCTACTCTTTCTGAATCTATATGTAAGACTATATAAAATTATTTCTCGTGTGATAGAAATCGAGTATATTTTTAAAGATGTACTGAAATTAAAAAAAGGATTAATAATCAAAGAAACTATGGCACTATAATTAAAAAAAAAAAAACTAAACGATTTCGATGTCTATCATACAGAAGATAAAATTAAAACTCTGAATTTTTAATTTTGTAGTAAACTTTTTTTGTATGTTGTTATTTCAACATTTTTAAAACTGTAATATGTTATACTACGTTTACATGTTCTAATAATAAAAATAAATAAAAATTCTAATATATTAAAATATTTTGTTTTAATTATATTAAGTTGTACGTATGAATGCATTATATATGCTCAATACATACTCGTACATACATTCTCGTCTTCTAAATATTATGCATTTGCTTTTGTTGTTTCTCAGATTCTGATTTGGTGTAGAAAAACTTTCCAAACATGGGTGGATTGCAACTGAGCTCCAGGTACGCGTTGTAATACGATTTATAATTCTTAATTAGCGGATATGTTTTTGGTCTCAATAGCGAAATAACTACAAAACATTAACTAAAACAGACGAGCCATTTAAGACTTTTTATTTTTAATATTCTGACACAACACAAAATAGTTCGAAAAATATACTTCCCTTAACAAGAATACAATTTTAAAATAATTCAATTCTATTTTATTGAGACTTAACGAGTTAGATCATAAAAAAATATGTAACAGGAAAGTAAAAATTGAAACTATGTATGTATAACGTATTATTCTAATAAGTGTAATTGTATGATTATGCGTACATAAAAAAAATTGGTGTATATGTAAAGAAAATAAAATTATAATGCTTAACCAACAAATTTCCTCATTAAACTAATCTCGTGAACTTCAAAGCGATTCACGAAACTGTTAAGAGAAAGGGATGGCTTCCGTGAAGACAGGCTTACAACACAAAATCTCTTAAAATTAGAACCCAATGAATTTAACCATTTATTGAAACATAGTCCATTATGACTGACAATTAAATCGCCCCAACTTACAATTCCCGAGTTAAATTCGTCTTTGCTTCAATTGAAATGTGACGTTGTGAATCAGAATGAATTTTATGTACAATATTTAGAATATTTGTAAATACTTAATAAAAAATATTGTTTTAATATTATTCAAGTAAATGTCCAATTTGTGTGAACAATCAAAAAAGATAATTAAATACAATTATCAAATTGCCATTTTTAAGAATAATTTTTTTATTTAATAGTCTATTTAATTGGAATTTTAATTATTTTTCTTAAATAGTAGTGACTACATGTAATTAATTATTTGATATTACCAACCAAGAAATTATAAAGAAAAATAAGAATATTGGATACACTGCTAGTGGCTTTCGATTTGGTGGTTGACTAGTGCCCAAAAATATAAATGAAGCTATAAGAAATATCATTCGTTGGTGTTATTATTAAGAATAAGTCCAATGTTTACATAATTTACCATATGTTGCCCAAGAAAATCCTATTGTAGTGGTTAAAAGGCGTAGAAAAAATAGAAGCTTAGTTTGATTTGCCAACAAAATTATTCTACATATTATTAATGCTATTGCTACAGGTGTTAAGCAGTATCCCAAAACGCACACGGACTGAAAAAATGATCTGATAACGAAATTGGTTTTAAACAACCACCAAAAACGTATACTTTAAAATAATAACATACATATTACCACCTAGCAATTTTGAATTTATTGTTACTATTGCTGCTCCAATCCATACTATTACAAATACTTGTGCAAATTCAGGGCCACCATCATATTCAGAGTCAGACGATCCTTGGAGAATTGTTGCCATAAAAGTGCACAATACTAACGGTCCCCAAAGATCCCCTGAAATAATACTATACGCTATAAGCACCAAAAGTAGCAATAAAAATTGACTAAAACTCACAATCCTTCAATAAAGTTGATTTTTGTTTTGGGTACAAAACGTGATAAAATTTAACGCCCACAGCACGAATGTCACGTAACTTGAGAAAGAAATATAAATAGATCTACCTTCTACATGTAACCCTCCTAATCAAATCTTACTTACAACAGTCTCCTTTATAGGTTCATCCAAAGTATTAAAGTCTGGCGAGCCTATCTGATTATTTGTTTTGCCACCACTGATTGGTATTGACATGTCACCCTCTAAACTTGCATTAGAATAATCCTCCATCACCTATTAAAAAAAGACAAAAATATAAATTATTTCATAAAAAAATAGTCTAAAGAAGTATACTTCAAGTTTAGGATCCATTGTCGTAAAAATAAAAGAATTCCAAAAACCTGCAGAAATTTGATGATTTGTCTTCTTCAGTTATATTTGTTTTCCATTTTTTTATTCCCTTTAAGAAGGCTGCCAGATAAATTCTATGCTGCCGGATTTTCTTTGAAAGTTGTTTGGCAGCATCACATATGTGATAAATTGTACCAAATAAGCCGCTGTGAATTTATTTTAAATAACTTTTAACGGTATATAGTAGATATTACAAATGAATACTATTTAAAAATATTTTCTCTTTTAATAATTTATTTTCCTTTTTTACGAAATATGTTTTTCACATTTCAGAGATGTGCATATTGACTTAAAGTGAGATCATTTAAAGTGTAATCATTTAACTATCTTGTATACTGCTATTTTGTTTAGGCGTTTAGAAAATTATTTTATGGTATATATACATTTTTTTATATATTTTATACATATACAATTCTGAATATTGTAATTTTCCATTCATTTTGGATAGCCAAATGCTGAAATGTTCTTACGCAACCACATCAATGTTAATATTGATATTGAGAAAGTCTCCGAATTCATTTTGGAATCGATCGACAAAGTTTTACAGTAGTAAATGGCTAGATTGGTTAACTTCTATTCAAACGACATATATAGTTAAACCTAGCTAAGAATGATATAAAATGCAGTTTTTATCTTACTAAGTTTTTATTTTTTTTTACAATAATAAAAGCATTTTGTTATAGTATAAATTGAATTTTTTGCCCTTCTAGACAAGACAATTATAAAAAAAAAATTGCGTGGATTCTTTAGGCTTTCTTTTTTTCATAGTTGGCTTGAATTGCTTTAAGAAGCCAGCCAACCTCTTCCACTGTTTTGATTTGGTAATTGGCGTACGTTTTCAATGTTGGAAGTTCAGAAACTCTAAATGTTTTGCCAATTCCGTAGAGCATTTTCATGGCGTCTTCATCAGTAGTATCATCACCGCAGTAGATAATTTTCAAATTTTTGGCCCAATCAGCATTAAAGTGTTTCTCCAAAATCATCTTAGCGCCCTCACCTAAAATAAAATTAAAAAAAAATATTTATATATATATATGTATATAAGCATACGATATTAACAGTTACATAGCTATGTTCCTATTAAGAGTAGAGATACACAGACTTTGAACATGAATAATAATAAAAAATATTTTGCTACCACACTGAGAAATAGCGAAATATTAAAAATAATTTACATCGAAATTTTTTAATAAATAAAAGACCTAAAGCCCAAACAATTTCAATTATCATTAGTGGTTATCACACTTCGTAGCAAACCATGTCAAACAATAACAAAGTGTAGCCATATATGCTACGACTGCTTGTTTGTAAGGCTTGCAAGCGTGTTTACGACGAAGAGTGATTACCGCTCTTAATTTTTCTTAACAAATTAAAGCTACTTTTTGAGTTTCAGATTAAACTAGTCAACTTAACCAAAAACTAAATTTGTTCTGTAAAAACTGTGTTTAATAGTTTTTGGTAATAATCAAACGCTGAAGTACTGGCAATATATGCAATGCTTCCATACACACATACATATTTATGTACATAGTAGGCCGTATTCCAATTGGCGACGTCGTCGTCGTTTAACGACATTTTTGTAATAGATTAAAGGCAAGAGAAAATTTTTTCTTTATTCTGCTACAAAAATGTCGTCAGACGATAACGACGTCGCCAACTGGAATAAGGCCGAGTATGTATATGAAAAAAGATTACTTATATAATGTTGTTTTAGATAAAATATTTTTTTGTTTTCAGTTAAAAAAGTTTTCAGACATTCTGTAATTGCTAATTTCTTCATAAGAAATTAAATACATAAACCATTTTTTCTTGTTTGTATTTTCTTTCAAATATTTTTACATATGCATAAATTATTTTCAACAGCTGCTTTCAGTATACATGTATATGTTAACAATTCTACTTTAAAATTAAACCATCATCATTGAATATTTAAACTAGCACTAAATAGTAAGATTATCTCAACTGACAAAGTAAGTATGATTAAAATCAATATAATCTTTATTGTCGAATCTAAAAAGGAACCCTTGAAAATAAACAAAAGGCAGTTTATCCAATTTTTAAATTTGTAGCTCTTCGTATGAGAACCTTTGATATACAATGCATAGCAATTTGTCTCATTCCTAAGGTGCTTAATAATAATAATATAATATAAAAACTAATATTAACTGTCCTTTCCATAAATTTCAATAAAATGCACAGCATCAGTAGGGGTTTACCCCTGAGTATTGAAAAAAGATAATTCCTTGGTTTCGGAGATATTATGACTCTTCTGGTTATACGATAATTGAATTAAAATATAATAACGTCCAATTTAATAACTCTTCTTATTTTTTCCTTAACCTTAGACTGGCAAATAAATAATAAAAAATTACTTCGTTCTTTTCATACGAATAAAGGTTCAAAACATAATCTAGTAGAAATTATATTAAAATAATTTTGTCAGAATTTGCAGCGTTCCAAATAATGAAATTTGGTCGAAAGTATTGTGTGCAAATTAATGTTAAATAAATATGTAAGTCGGTAATAAAATTCTTGATAATGGTTACACAAATAAAGGCGCTATAGATTGAACTAGTTACGCTAAAGTAATTAAATTTTGTATGCAAATTTATGTGTATATGATATATGTATGTATGTTTGTACATATAATAAATTCCAAAATGTGTACATTAGACATATACTCATATTTAAATATGTTTATATTGATATGTATATATACATACATGTATATATGTATATATGTATATATACATGTATTGTATATATACATACATATACAATCTGTACACATTTATGAGAATATTAAAATCTTTTGTTTTCTGTTTTTAGTTTATCTCATCAATTTTAAATTTATTTGTTTGTGTTTTTACATTTTTTAAAAAAATATTGGTGCCGTCTGAAAAGTATAAAATGAAAAACTGCATATTTTTCCTAAAACAATTTAATATGCACAGACAGCAATAACAAAGAGGTTATTAGATACTGATTGCTATACTGAAACACTACCTTATATTCAATAACTTTCCAAAAGATGAAAACTGAAAATTGTATTCAAATTTAAATTACTTTTCCAGCATATATGCAGCATGCATATGTATGTATGTACATATGTAATTTACTAAATATACATCTACATATTGGGAAATTAATTGATGAAAACTTAATTAATTTAATATGGTTGATATTGAGAACGACTAAAAATAGTTGAGACTCAATTTTTTCTGTGAAAAACAATTATAGAATTAAAAAATATAATTTCTACAGTAAAAAATTTTTATAGGAAATAAATATTTCTACATACATACATATGTATGTATGTATGCTTATGTGTAATTAATTTCATATCGTCATATGATTTTAAAAAAGCCAAAAACTACAACAAATTCAACATGTACTTTCTTTTTGCTATGATGCATTATATTCGAATACATGTTCCTGCAAAATTTTATACTCATGATATCAAAAAAGACGACTTCATGACACTAATTGGGATTGACTTTCTATGTAAAATATTGCTTATTAAAACGTTTTTTACTTCTATTGTAAATTTGTTGCAATGTAACTTAGGGCTTTTATGAATTCATATGGCGATAAATGCGTGAGACCCATTTGTGGAAAACTATTTATAATAAAATAATATTTCGTGTATAAAAAGTGAATCACTTTAGTTTATAATTTTACATCGATCACATCATATAGTATGTATGTATATGATTGTATGTAAATTTTTGAATGTTTATGAAAAATTATAAAACAGAATATTTTTGTTTGGTTAAGGCAGCATGTGGTTGTCAGTTGGTTTGTGTTCGAAAGATAAATTGTCATTTTGCTTTAAATCTCAAATAAACAAACGTACATACATACTAACATACAATATGCATATATTTATTTATGTATATATACATATGCATATATGAATACTTTTGTATTATTTATTATACAGAAGAATCTCACAAATTAGAACCACTTTCTGCACCGGACAATTCGAATTTCTGAAAATTTTTTTTTTAAGGAAATGATAAAATTATAATAAACTTGTTGTGTAAGCTTTTCCTTAACGCAAAACAATTTTTATTTGTCAACATTTAATTCATTGAAAACATTAATTTCATAGAAAAACTTTTTAACATAAAAACAGTATAAATCAGTATGAATCAGTTATCAACAGACCTAATTTGTTATGTTTGTACAAATCAAATTCGAAAGCTTTTGACCGACCAGCACGAATAACCCAGTAATTCCCCGTTTAATTTTTTATTTTAATGAGCGAAAAAAATAATTTGTTGTGAAAATACAAAAACAATCAAAAAGTACAAAACATCCAGAAACTAGAATCTGTAGTTCTAATTTTAGAGTATCCAATACATTGAAATCGCAGGTTCTAATTTTTGGACGGTTCGAATTTGTGAGATTCTACTGTAATTGTATAATGTATATACATATGCATAAATATGTATGAATACATACATACGTACATATGTATATAGGAGTATACATATGTATATGCTATTTTGACAATTATTTGTTTTTTTTGGCGAACGCCAACGCACATTAATGATCAAAAGATATTATTCATCGTGAATACTTTTTTTTTTCTTAAAAAAAAAAAATTAAAAAATAAAGCAGAACAAATGTGTCTATCAAATTTTAAAAATATATTTCATATGTACACACTTATATTTATACTTAATTTTATATCAGTGTATGTGTGTGTAGTAGAAAAATTCAAAAATATTAAAAATTTTTGGTGAAAAATAGTTTTCCTTTAATACTTCTAAATGGTAAAGAAAACCATATGCATATGTACATATGTATGTATATACATATGTATGTATATATTTTATATAAGTATGTACATGTAAATATGTATTTAATATTTAATTGGATATAATAGGACTTTTTCAATATCGAGTCTTTTGAATGACTTACCCTTATCCCAGTTAACGCGTGGTTTACCTTCCAAGGCATAAGGAGTTTCAATTAATTGGAAACCGTGGCTTTGAATCAAACCTTTAGCTGTTTCTATAAGTTTTGCTTTCAATTTGTCATTTACACCCTTGTAATGGTATGTAACGGAAATTTTTTTATCCTCCACCCAAGCACCCGAGCAGACAACCTATTAAAGATAAATGCTTGGTTTAAACAAATTTTTTTTTTCAATTTATTGCCTTGGTTTCGAATAAGAATGTGAAAATTTACCATTTGGTATACAGAACATACCTTTTCTTTAAGTTCCTCAACCAATTTATTATGTTTTGCTAACAATTCTTCAGGCATTTCGATCTTAAATTTCTTGCCAGAGGGATATTCAACTTCGAGACCATGATTACCAGCATATGTAACATTGGGGAATTTCAAATGGTTTTTAATTTCATTTAGTTCACGTCCAGAGAAGACACACATGAATATTTTTTCGTTGGCGGCTAATTTTTTTATATTGATCTCAGTATCCTTAGGCATTACTGAAAGCTCTTCGGTTAAAGGAGCTAAGGTACCATCATAGTCCAACAAGAGAGCTACTTGGTCCTCAGGGTTAATAAAACTTTAATTTAAAAAAGAAACCCAAATAAAAACTCATTTAAATATGTATGTAATAATGTACGTACATATGTATGTACATACATACGTATATACGTGTTTATGATTATACATACATACATACATAAACATACATATATGTAGCGTATGTATAATATGTACATACACGTAGTTTATTAACCATGTACTTAAATTGTTATAAAAAAAAAAAATTAGGAAAAACGTACCCTTCTAAAGCTTTAACATAATCTTCTTCTTTCTTAAGTAAAGGAGCCTTTTTCTGTTCAGCCATTCTTTTTTATTTCTTTCCTTTATTTGTGTATCTAAAATTGCTAATAAGAAACAATCACTACCTTTTTTATACGCTGACAACTTTTCTAATACTGTCCGTTTATATCAAAAACTGATCCTCTGTAGCCTCTTATAATGTATTGGCGTTGGCGTATTTAGTTTTTCTCATTTCAGAATTGGCAAGAGATTTCCAAATTTTCATTTTCATGTCTCTTTGGGGTTTTTTTTTTTTTTGGCTACTTTTGTTTTGTTTTTTATTTTCTAATTTTAAAGACAGGAAACATACATACGCACATACATGTATGTATGCAGATATCGTCATCTAAAGTGCGAAATAACATTAGACCAAAGAAAAGAATAATAATAATAATAATAATACATATGTACATACCTTGTATGTATGTGTATAAAGTTATAAGATTTTAAAATGTTGTTCAAATATTACAAGTAGTTTAAATTTTATCACTTTTGAAAAGTAATGATACATTGTTTCGCATTTTAAGTGACGATATGTAGTCATATCAAAAAACATTCATATACATATGTAAATGGGAAGCAACCCAGTCGGATCTCTCTTAAAGACATCCTCGAGGATGGGTGCACGACAACACGACGCATACACGACAGGCAGAACAATTCGTTAACGACATTTTCAAACAAATGTCGCAAAAATCGTGGATGAGTTGTTGAGCGACAATGTCACTGAGGTTATCGTCGACCGCATACTATATTAGCTATGTTTCTGTTTCTGTTTATAATCGAAAACTTCAAGAAACTAGATCACAAAATGTCGTGTGTTAAGACTTCCGCGTGTTGTCCACAACCGTTAGTGACATTTCTTGAAGACATCCTTGACGACAATGTCTTGTACGACGATTGTGCCAACTGGGAAGTATTGATCGTATAGGTTGTATACTCTTGCTATATATGTATGTATGTCTGTATGTATGTATGTATATCTGCATATGTATGTTCGAACATACATACATATACATATGTACATTTATTTATTGTTGTATTTGGAAATTTTTATTTGTCTTTTTAATAAAAAAGCTTTGGTCTATTGTTTTTGACTTTTCTTTTTTAGAAATAATATCAGAGAGGTAGAGTGAATATAAAATAAAAAGGCTTCTTTCTTTACCAGTCCTAATTAAGCACAAACATACATATATTGTTTACTTATATACATACAGTCGCCGTATACAGTTGTAGTCGCCGTGGTCTAGTGGTTAGTGTGTTGGCTTACTAAGACATGGGCCCTGGGTTCGACTCCAGGCTCCGACATCTTCAAAAAAAGAAATATGAAAAAAATATTTCTATCGGCGACTACCTCTCAGCAGTCTTCTGGCAAAAGCTCTGAGAGTAACTAATTGCCATGAACAAGCTTCTCAAGTCTGTCGTTCGGAGTCGACTTTAAACTGTAGGTCCCGGTACTCATGGATAAAAATTGACACACACAACATGAGTGCTGCGAGAAGCTAGGCCGTAATCCTGACACAGGGTTGTAAAGGCCAGTTATGTATGTATGTATGTATGTATATACATACATATTAACGGGATATCCCAAAATCTCGGGATTTTCAGGTTTTTGTAAATCCCGATTCCCGGGATTTTTAAAAACTTGTTTTGTGATTTTCGGGATTATGAATTTACATATGTATACTAATATTTCTTTAAAGAAACATATTTATATACATACATATTTTAGTATTTTCATTACCAATTACAGAAGCATATTTTAAACGAATAGAATATTTGGTAAGAGTCGAATTTCGTCCCTTTTTTATGAATATGTATACCAAAAAGTATAGTTTTATAACAAATGTGGCAGCCTGCATAAATCGTGTCCATAATATAATACGAGTATAAAGTAAAAAATAATACAAAAAAAAAAAAATTTAATTTGCAAAAAACTATGGCACACAAATCAAAAAATTATAAAAAAAGTTGGATGTGGTGTTATTTTTTAGTGGACATAAAAGGAGCACCACAAACAAAATGTAAAATGTTTAAAAAGGTTTTAAAGACAAATAGCGGATCAACAAAAGAACTTTTAACTTTAGTTACGCTCGCGCCATTCGTCATAAGTTTGTTTCTTACATTTTTGAACATTATCAAGAACTAAGTCCTGCATGCTTTTTAGAAAAGGATTTTCTTAAACAATAATTATTAATAAAATAAGTTGTTGAAGTATTGGGAATTATTTTTTTTTTCTGAAACTAAAAGCATATTTTTCTAATTATGTAATTGATGTTATTGTCATTATACCTTTATTATTAGATATTATACATACATTATATACCTACATACATAAGTAGTTTTTTTTGGCTATTATTAATAATTATTTTCTTTATAATGGTACTAGCGGACTCTGGTCCTGCTTTGCCAGGCAAAATAAAATAGGAATGAAGTACAATGCTTCCTTGTCCAATACCTCTCACTTTCTGACTGATGATTTGCTTTGACTATGAAGTTATCTAGATCAAATTCAGAAACTTTATCATTCTAAAGATATACAAAACCAAAATTTAGCTGGTATGGTAGGTACTTCGTCCATTTATTCCATTCCGCTCACTTTCTGACTGAAGATTTTCATTGATTGATTAATTTCATTGATTCCAGACAAAATCCAGAAACTTTAGCTTTGGCCGTTCTCAAGATATACAAAAATCAATATTTAGTTTGTATGGCAGGTACCAAGCCTACATGCCTTGACCATGAAGTCATTCAAACTTAATTTAGAAACTTTAGCTTTAACCACTGTAGCACAGATGCAATTTCGGACTTTAACCAAATATTAATAAAGGGGGGGTCGTGGCATAGTGGTAGAGCGCTTGCATAGAAACTCACACGACCAAGGTTCAATCCCAGCGAAGGACAAAATTATAAAAATAAAAATTTGCGGTTTTCTAAAATTACAATTTAAATTAAAAACTAAATTTAAATAAAATAAGAGGTTCCCCCCCCCCCCCCTCCAGCAAGACCATCTGCAAGAAATCGCCCCCTGACATTCCTAATCCATTCCACCAGAAACCAATGATCAGGAGTGCAGCGCCACCTTCTGGGAAGACAACAGCTAAT
Organism: Metopia argyrocephala; assembly: GCA_963576795.1. Taxonomy (NCBI): domain Eukaryota; kingdom Metazoa; phylum Arthropoda; class Insecta; order Diptera; family Sarcophagidae; genus Metopia; species Metopia argyrocephala. The sequence continues at coordinate 421,869 of OY756209.1, forward strand.
CTACTGAAGACGCTCACCATTTACATTAAACATCCACCGACAGATGAGGCAATTGCTGGTTGATCATTTGAGAGTGAAGGTATAACACTGGCTATTGAGTGGGCAAATTGACAGCAACTTGTTTCATCAACAAATAAAGGCGCAAAATATACAAACATCTATAAAAAAAAATAAGTATTTTTATCTAGGTCCCAGTACCTACCCTCTTCATAAGTTTGTCATACGGCGACATCTGTATATAAGCCAAAAATAGCCTCAATTTATATATACATATATAGTTAGAGACTATATACATATACAGTTAGAGACTAAAGTTTAAATACATCCCAAAAATGGTATGTTTAAACAAAAGTAAACGTTTCAGAAAAGCTTAAAGTATGTAGTTTTATATAGTTTCATAAATAACAAAAAGCTATAACGAAAAATATAGACTTCATTACAAACATAACGGTAATTCTTATAAATACTATAAAATTCACTGGGCAAAAGTTTAAATACACCTTGGAACGTTAATACATTTTTTAAAACAATTAAAAAAGAAAAACATTTCAATTCTTTGTTGGACCGCTATGGCTATCTATAACTGCCTGCAAGCGGCGTGGCATAGAAAGCACCAAGCTTTCTGTTTGAGAAGGCGATATTTCCGACCAGATTTTTTTAAGAGCTTCTTTAAGCGACTCTTTGCTCGTTATTGAGGTTGATGTTAATTTGCGCTTCATTAAACCCCAAACATGCTCAATTGGGTTTAAGTCTGGTGATTGGGGAGGGCTATAGAGCTGTCTGGGAGCAAAATAAATAAAGCAACAACTATTTCACGGAACGTGCAGTATGCTTGGGTGTATTTAAACTTTAGTCTCTAACTGTACATATACACTGGCGTACTCATAAAAACTATTAGAGGTATATTAATGGTTTAGTTGACAAGTATTGCATATAATTTTGTCAAATAAGCCCTTAATAAATGTATTTTATATTTTATGAATATGGGGGATAGATTACTGCTGGGTTGTGTATTACGTACTATTTTTAGGAGTTTTCTTGAATGTTATTTAAAGAATGGCATTGAGTAACTCCTACAGCTCCGACAAGATAGGAAAAGACAAGGCGGTCCCTTATCCTGCGACCTCTTCAATTTCGTCATGGAGAGTGTTCTGTGAAAGACGGGTGTGCATCGTAATGACACTATTTTTAACAAAAGTGTTCAGCTCCTTGCGTATTCAGACGATTGGACATACCATGATGAGTAGGGACGTTGAACGTATCGGTTCCAGGTTACAGCCGGCAACTATACATTTGACGTGGTCAAGGAGTTCATCTACCTTGACACGGCTTTTTCCAGTAAAAATTATGTCAATATAGAGATCAAGCGAAGAATCAGACTGGCCAATAGGTGCTACTACGGTCTCGGAAGGCAGTTTTGTAACAGAGACCTCTCCCGGGCGGCGAAACTAACACTCTACAAGTCACTTATTCTTCCGGTGGTTCTCTATTGTGCGGAAGCATGGGCGCTATCTTGTGCCGATGCAGTGATCCTGGGAGTGTTCGAGAGAAAAGTTCATATGAATAAATTATTTCTTTCGGCGACTACCTCTCAGCAAGTAATTGATTACCATGAAAAAGCTTTTCAAATCTGTCGTTCGGTGTCGACTTTAAACTGTAGGTCCTGGTACTCATGTATAAAAATTAACACACAAAACATAAGTGCGGCGAGAAGCTAGGCAGTAACCCTGACCCAGGGTCGTAATGGCCAATTATGTATGTATGCATGTAATCATTCCAAGTTTGTTAATTGACTTTTTCTTGTAAATACTTATTTTACTTAATTTTTCTTCTCATATTCAATTTGTTAATTTTATTGTTATATAAATTATGTACAGTGGTGGCCATATAATTAGAAACGACTTAGCAGCACACACTTTTCTTAATATATTTTAAAAATTAAGTTCACAATACCAAAACTAAATACTATAAATTGTAAAGTATTAAATCATTATTGAATTTATAATAAAAATATTTACATCTGAGATAACATTTGTAAAAAAAAATTAACTTTAAACAAAATATACCACTTTTATGTTGGTCTTATAATTAGGAACGACACAAATGTTTTCACAAAACTTAAAATTTTTGCCACAAAAGTAAATAAAAATTAATTGTACATACATATAATGCGATATATTTAAGAACGCTACTTATAATATATATTCATATTGGCCCAAAGTGGTTTTTATATTACTGAAAATAAATAATTACAGCCTGTTCATAGAACACTTGTTGTTGTTTTATATATAAAAAGACGAATGTCAAAAACCATTCGTGTTCTATGAACAGGCTGTTAGATATGTATGAATTTAGAACTTTTTAAAAAACTTCAAATCTTTTCTGCACTTAAAAAAACTTGTAAAAACCTATACATAAATCTTACAATAAGACAACCCTGACACTGATATTTAACAAATTTGGCTCTATTTCTTTTTCTCTCTCTCTCTCTCATCAGGCCGGGTTCTCAGGCGAAGTTGAATTGTTTAATACCCTCTTCGTGTTGCAAATTGGACTGTTTTTGTTTATTCAGTATTGTCTGTTTTGATACAAAATTTTTATATTAAACTCGCCGAATTCGATTTCTTATAAAGCTATTGTTTCGGTATACAAAACACATAAACACATGTACACATTATTGGTAAATGAAACACTTTTGTAAATGATTTTGTAATTTTTATTACAAATTTTTACATTAAAATGACATATGTATGTACATACATATACATACATATTTATAAATTATTTTTACATATTACTCGTATATTTTTTGTTAAAATTGGGTTAGGGTTTTAATGATGGGTTAATAAAAAATATGTAGGCATGTATTTAAATTTAAAATATTGTGTGTATACATACGTACATATATATGTTTGTATGTAAAAAGAAAAAAATTAATGAATAAAATCATTGTAACCATATATACAACTCTTAAATTCTAATATAATTAAATAGAAACATTTGTATGTGTGTTTGTGTTTTTGTATGTGTGTGAAGGCGAGTATAGGTGTGTATACATGAGAGTATAGTAGTAATATATGTATGTATGTATGCATGTATTATATAATATAACAATGATAATAATTATAACGGTAATATTGCATTAACTAGACTCCATAAGCATTTGAAATCCACTTCAAAAGATCAGATACCAAGTCTTGTTTTGATAGGCGGAAGTCAGCAAATGTTTGAATTTCTGGATCTGTAGACACTCTAAATGATTTTCCAATGCCTTGAAGTTTCTGTAAATATGTATATATGTATATAAGTTTTTGTTCTTTCAAGAAAATATCAAACTTACTTTCATTGCGTCTTCATCAGTGGTGTCATCACCAGCAAATACTACTTTTATATTATCAGGCCAACTTTCACCGAATTTATGATTTAATATGAACATGGCTGCCTCACCTTTATTCCAATTCACTGGAGGTTTAGCTTCTATAGCCTCATGGGCTTGGTTAGCTCTAAAACCATATGATTCAATAATTTTAATAGCCACCTGTTTTTGGGATTCTTTGATTTCGACTGGTGTATCGCGGTAATGGTAGGTTAATGACACCTTTTTATCTTCTACCCAAGCGTTGTTCTTCTCAACATTTTCCCTTAGTTCCTTAACAAGTTTTAAATAATTTTCTTGTACTTCAGCAGGTAATTTGTAATCGTGCCTGCTTCCATCGGGACCCTCAATCTCTATACCATGATTGCCAGCGTACGTGATACCATGAATACCAACTCTACTTTGTACATCTCTAAGCCCTCTGCCTGAAATAATCGCCAAAAATATACTTGGGTGTTTTGCTATTTTATTTAGAATAACTTCGGTGGCTACTGGCATAGCAGTTTTATTTGGGTTATCTGCAATAGGAGCTAAGGTTCCATCGTAATCCAACAAAACGGCTAAAGTGGTCTTTTTATTTAAGAATCTATTGATAAAATAAATAATTTATAAATAAAATTAAATTTCACTTTTTTATAAGACAATAACTTTGTGTTAACATTCTTTTTTAATTAGAAAAGTGGATGTGTATATTTTATTATTACGAGTATTATATTATAATCTAATAACAATTTAATTTGTAAGGTGACGATGGCCATTAGAATCTCTGGTGAGAATCGAACTACTGTCCCCTCATTAACTGATTAGCACACTACTCACTAGTCTACTAGGGCACTCTAGAAAGCTGTGCAAACTATAACTTTTGAGCTCAGTGCTTGTAAGTATGTATGTCTTTTATATACATATGTGCATACATAGTATATTCATTAAGTATATATGTATATGTCATATTAAATGGAAACGGATTATTAATTGTGATTCGTTTTATCAAAACACATGTTCGTGCAAAATTTTAGATTCCTACGATCAAAAATGGCGATTTTATTAACGAAATTTAAACGGACGTAACTACAAGTGCGTGTATTTTTAAATGCAAGGAGACATAATACATACATATTTATATGAAAACCTTACATATATGCCAATCCTTATATCTCGATCCTGAAAATTATATGATTTTCAGAATTTACAAAAATTTTTTTACTATCCCTGTAAAAAAAACAAAAAGTGTAGTTACATCCGTTTGCATTAAATATGACGATATATACTAAAGCTACAGTAATGAAGTTTGGTGTATTCATTTTCTTCATGAATAATTTTTATTAGTTTCTTAAGTTGGGCGTGGTAAAAAGGGCAGTTGCAAGAAAAGAATCTCAATTAATATAATTTAGTGGGTGTATGATTGGGAAAGTTTTCCACAATTTGACAGGAAATACGTAGGCCGTTACCCTAACTTTAAGTGTTTTGATAGAAAGGGGTAGAATAAATACTAACTTCATAACTCGCGTAAATTATACAAATATTGTATGTCGTCCTGTGTTCGTCATTTTATAACTCGAGAATCATTCCTTCGATTTAGAAACCAATACAATACAAAAAATAAAGAAAATGGCATCGAAATATGTATTATGTAAATATGTTTTTCTCATATTAAATGTGAAAATTCTTATTAATTTTTTCATATTTTCAATTTCGTTCGTAAACAGAATTTAAATCATATCTTAGTTTTTCAGAAAAAGAAAAATAATTTTTAAATAAATTTCAGCCACTGAAAATGTCAATTACTTTAATAAAATTAGAAATGATTTCAATCTGAAAAATTTTTTCATTTTGCAGAGTTCATTTCCGTTCGGAAACGGAATTCAAATCAAATTCTTCAAAAAACAAAACATTTTTAACGAAATTACAAGCCGCATAATACATATGTCAATTTCTTTAATAAAATTAGAAATGATTTCAATTCGAACAATTTTTTATTTCTTGAAGAAACGGGAATTATACAAATAAAAAAATATCCTGCCATATTATCTATTCTTATTGTATACCTATATATGTATGTATATAGAATAGAATAGAACATATAAATTAAATAAATAATTTTTTATTTGTTTTTATAGGTTGAATTCCAAATTTTATAATTTTATTTTTCTAATGACCTAAATTCCAATTAGTCTATGCATATACATATATAATCTCTCTACATCTCTCTCGCTCTCTCACTGTCTTGCTAGTATAGATGTATGAATATGCACATACATATATGCATATCATTCTCTCTTTGGCTAGCAATGATATATGTGCATATGTATGTATTCATATATTGAAAAAATTGAGTGTGAAAAACAATAGAATGAAAAATCCACGTGATAGATACACGTAAATATAAAAAAAATTAAAACTAATATGAAAAAAATTTCTACTGGAATCTATTCTTCATAGGTACTAATGAATTTCTCCATGTAAATAGAATTTACAATTTTTGCTATAATTTTTTATTTTCGACTGTAAATTCTTATCAATAATCACTATACAAATATGAAATATACATACCTACAGACATATAATACATACTTCGTTTAATTATTATCATTGCCAAGTTCATTTTGAATATCGTATACTAATATTTTCAATGTAATTCATGCAAACAAGATGACACAAATTGTATGAAGACCTTAAACAAAATTACTTACCCGGCCAATTTCAGATCAAAATCTTCATAGGAGTTGATAACAGGAGCAATTCGCTTTTCGGGCATATTGGTTAAGTTTCTTTTTAATGAGGAAGTTAAAACGTTATATGTGTTGTTTTGTAAAACAAATCCTTGGATGCTGGTTGTCGATGATATTGATCTCTGAGATAAAACTAAGTTTGACCACAATGGTAGTAAAATCAGTGATGAGACTACACGTTTATTCACTGAATAATCAAAATTAATTTATAGTTCGATTGAAGTTTTCCAGTATAAATGTATATAAAGTGAAAAAAGAAGAAGAAAAACAGAAAACTTGATTAGTCCTGTACTTAAATCTGTCATATAGGAAGAAATTATACAAGCGATCGACTACTGTCTTTAGGTCTTTTACTTGTTGCCTTAAAAACTGAAATGTTATTCGATTGTTCGATTTTTATATTGAAACGCTGATCGTCTATGTCTATCGTCCAGAACTACTTAATAGAATCACACTTGAGAATCACAAGCAAAACAATAACATTTAGAAAAGACGACGATAACAGATAACAAGAGTTCTAAACCAACATTCGCTCACAACTACAAATACAAACGATTTTGTGACAACAACACTATCGAATTGAAAAAAAGTATGGGAATAGAAGTTGTTTTTGTTATACCGTTATACCAACTCGTAAAATATTATTTGTTATACATGGACATGCGACAGACGTCAGATACACTTACATATACAAGCATACGAGTATAAATAAAAATAAAGTGGCATTTTGTTTTACAAGTGCCTATATATGTATGCATGTATCCATAAGTATACACTTAAAAATTGATGTATTGTGTGGCTGTTGGATCCGACAATATAAAGAGGTTTAAGGAAAAATGTTTCAATTAAATGCCAATGTTTTTAATGTGATATTTGTGCTCTTATATCACAAGTCGAATACATTTTTAAAAATGCACACTCATTATCGCATTTAAAATACGAGTATACACATACACAGTGTAAACGATCGTAATTCAATCAATGATTCTCATGCGAGTAACAACTACCCATTAAAATTTAAGAGTAAAAGTAAACAAATGCATCGCCATGCATGTACGTGGGTTATGGTTTTACAAGCACACGTTGATTTTTAAGAAAATCATTTTGTCAAAACATATGTATCTCTGTGACACCCTACACAAATCAGTTAAATGTATAGTAGTTCTGTTTATTCCTACTTTGGCCAGCACTGAGTTGCTGGCATATTGCCATTCTATGATATGTAAATATTAAGACTAAGAGAGAAAGCTTTAAAGATGACGCATTGCCGGTCTGTAATTTAAATGATGACGAAAAATCTCTTGAGAATACTTTTTGTTTTTCTGTTAATTTTACACTTAATTTTTGTCAGGCTCATTTTTCCATACCATCACCATTACTGAAAAATAAAGCGACAACTACATGTTTCCGGTATGTTGACCGGAAAAATACGAAACAAAAAAAAAACGGAATTAAATTATTGAAACTGTTAAAAATTATAATCGCTATAAAATTCAATTAATAATTATCCCTGTTATATATACATACATTTAGAGTGGAATCAAATGTACGTGTACGTACCGAAGTAGAACATTATTCGGAGTAATAAAATTCGGAAACTAGTATTTTTTAAAATTTTTTAAACAAATTTTAAAATGAATTTTTATTCGAAGGTTTGTGTAAATTATTTAAATAAAACATCCATGAAGTGTTTAAAAAAAACGATTGCAATCCATAATACGAAAGGTTTTCTTTTATTTTTCATATTACATTATATTTTTATATTTCAAGGAGTTGTGTATCTTTAAAAAAATTGCCAATAAATTAATAAATTAAAATTTGTTTATAATTTTAATAGATAAAAATTTCCGAGTTTTTTAATTCCGCACAGAACAGGACGTTTAAAATAAAACAAAGGAAACCACTTTGTGCTGAGATGCTGAATATTGTACGAAAACAATAAAATATGTATGAAAAAAAAACAATAAGGCAAAAACCAAAAAATTAATGTTGCCTTTGAAAACAAAATTTTAAAATGACCATAACAGCCGATTCCCAAATTAAAAACAAAAAATAAAAAATTAAAATACATAAATACACATACGCGTTTGATTCATAAACCTACATTGTTCCGAAGTGTTTTCACAATTTTTTTGTTTTGTTTTTATTTTTTTTTGCGAAATAAATTTGGATAATATATAACATACGTATATGTATGTACATACACTTTAATACATACATATGTATGTATGTATGTATTTTGCATTTGTTTCACAGTTACCTGGTGATTATAAATATGTACTTATGTATGCTGTTATTCTTCTAACCTTCTATTTTAATTTTTGTTTACAAATATTGTAGAAAAATATATTGAATTTAACACGCGAAGATGTTAAGAATAATAATGAACGATATTTAAATAATCTCCGGCATTTACGATACGTGTGACGGAAAACAGTGGGCCGTATTGATCTTATATACGTACGTTTGTATGATGTGTTAACGTACATATGCACATACCAGCATATACATGTACATATGTATGCGTTTCCTGGATCAATTTGCCAAGAGAAGATAAAAAACTTGGATCTCTCGGCCTTATTACGGTTGTTGCCATCATCGTTTTGTCATATACCAGTGTTGCTGTTTTGTGTGCAATAAAATCAAATCAGTTTTATGAGTTTCCTTAGTTTGTAGTAGATAAGTTGGTAATGCTCGCTTTCCCATTTATAGCCTACAGTCGAACTTCCATAACTCGAACGATTCTAAATCGAAATTTCCTTAACTTGAACTAATTAGGTTGGCAGTAGCGTTAAGAAAATAAATTTCGTACAATTTTCATTCCCTAACTCGAACTTCCATTAGTCAAAGTTCTCCATAACACAAACGAAATACATACACTAGGTATAAAAAGTCTGCGTACACAACTTTACAATTTGCTTTATTAAAGAAAAAAAAATTTAAAACTAAAATTTATGAATTAATTTAAGTTTTTTTTAACAATATTACTCTTCACTAACACTCTTGTAGCAAATTAAATTCACAATGACCGTTAATAATAATTATATCGACGTTAAACAAAACAAAGTTCCTTCTCTGGCTAAGAAAAAGATTGCGTACAAAAGCACACATACACATATTTCTAGAGTCATCGTCTATATAGGGTCTTCCAACAGAGACTTTTGACAGTTGTTAAAAGCCATCTTGTTCAAATTAGTTATCATTGATTCAGTATGTTTTACCAAATCACCATGGACGGATATAGCATTCAACAACATGTGCAAATAAAAAAATTGTTTCATCAAAAAGTCACCCTTTGGTGGGATTTTGAGTTAATATTTCTTTGAGCTCGATGATTACCAACTACTTTTGGCTCATTCTACGAGCGCTTTAAGAGCATAGCCATGACAATGTTGTAGTAGAATTTTGTTGTTTCTTAAATATCCATTGCCATAAAAAAACATAAAAATATTGGTAACGAAAAATAACATCGTCGCAAGAATTAAAGAACGCTGTAACAGACAAAAAATCGAAAATACGTTTTTTGCATCATTTTTATCAGGAAAAAAATACGCGTCGATTGGTCCCGGTCCCAGATTTCTACGATGAAAGTAAATTCACTTGCGCCGTCTGCTTTTTTAAAAATACCAGTGTCTTTGTTCTACTTTCATACAGGTTTTTTGGTTCTGGTGAACATTTAAGGTTTTGTCAGTTACATACATACATACATACATAACTGGCCTTTACAACCCTGTGTCAGGATTACGGCCTAGCTTCTCGCAGCACTCATGTTGTGTGTGTCAATTTTTATCCATGAGTACCGGGACCTACAGTTTAATGTCGACTCCGAACGACAGACTTGAGAAGCTTGTTCATGGCAATTAGTTACTCTCAGAGCTTTTGCCAGAAGACTGCTGAGTGGTAGTCGCCGAAAGAAATATTTTTTTATATTTCTTTTTTTGAAGATGTCAGAACCTGGAGTCGAACCCAGGGCCCATGTATTAGTAAGCCAACACACTAACCACTAGACCACGGCGCTGTCAGTTACAGCGTTCTTTAATTCCATCGACGATATATTCACCACAGATTTAGCAAAAACAATCAGGACTAAGCAGACAACATATTCCTGACGAAGCCATATTATAAACAGCAATAGTATATATTTTAATGTTCAATAAAGAGGGCAGCTATAATTTAAAAGCAAGAGCTGTTACCGAAAAACTTTTGACGTATTCAAAAAATACACATCATTCTGATATAAAAACAAAAAAAAAAAACATCACAGGAAACAACAAATTTTTGGTCTTTTGTTGACCAGTGTAATTTGTCTGTGGCAATACTGTAATAGGCTAAAGAACAGGTGTTTCTGTTGTATTTAATCTATTACAAAAATAAACTAAGATGACATAAACGTTAACCCTAAAAGGTTGGATGTACATATGTTTCATATGCATACACAAATAGTATGCACATTAAAAAAAATATCTCATATAAGTAGAATGCCTATTAATGCATGTGGATAAGTTTAATTTTATATACATGCATATGCATGCATGCTTATACATTGTCTGGATATGTATGAATATGCATACATATTTGCATATGCATACAAATATCATTGCACGTTTAAATTTTTCTTTCTTTTTGTTCATAAACAATACTGAAAAATTAAGCGACAAGTGCATGTTTTCTGCTCAGGATGTTGACCGGAAAAATAAGCGAAACAAAAAAAAAATGGAATTAAAATTAAACAACAATCATTTAAAAATTGTAATCCTAATAAAATATACATACGAGTATAACCGCTCGAAACTATTATTGTTAAAGGCCACGTTGTAAGAAATCGCATAGTAGGAGATTGTGACTTCATACAAAAATTAGAGTTGGGTTCCAAAATTGCATACTGTGTACCTTATTTGGTTACGGCATAGCTCCTCGTAGTACCCATGTTGTATGCGCCAATTTGTATCCATGAGTAGCGGAACCTACAGTCTAACGTTGACTCCGAACGACAGACTGCTAAGAAATATTTTGTTATATTTCTTTTCTTTTAAGATGACAGAGCTGGGGTTTTATCCCAGCCCAAATCCCAGCTGTTATTAGTTACTCGTTTTGGCATTCTAGTAACGATATATACATATGTACATACATATTTATTTATGTACATGCACTCATATGTATGTATATTAATTGAATCATAACAACATAATACATTTATTTATCTAAACAAAAACAAAACAGAAAAGGAATTGAAAATCCATTTAACAAAAGTCAAACAACAATTTCCTACAATTCCTACTCTTACTTATCGTCCAGTGATGAACTGATAGAAAAGCTATTTTGAAGATTTCTGCTTTCTTTCTTAGAGGATGGTTCTCAAAACTATATTCTTTCAACAACTTCGCCATATTTAAAACTTTTTCAATATATTTTAGGGACATTTTTTTTTATTTTCTACATTACACCGGAAAGTGTGCTAGACTGCGATAGTGCAAGGTTTGTGTGTTCAGAGACTCTGGTCTGCGGCACTACTCTTTGTCACTCTCTTCGTAATAATTAATTAGAATATAATTAAATATTGTTTTGTAATCTAGAAAATAAATAAATCATAAATAATTTTCTTCACAGCCAAATTAATATATAATGCCCATTGATCATAAAGGGGAATGTGTACTCGGTATTTTTAAGTATAACTTTGGGGTTTAGATGCTTTCTTAATTTTTCTTTTTAGGCATCTACATATTGTATGTCTGATAAGAATATGAAATTATTCTGTTTATTTTTGTTTTTAATATTAATTGTTTGTATTTTCAAGGGAACAAAAATGAATAGACTGACGTCATTATAATAATTTTATTATTTTTTATTTTTTTGAAAACAATGGTACAAAAATTAAAGATTCTCAATCATACTAGTTAGTATATAAATATATTTAATTTATATTCTAAGCGTGCATATGGTTTTGACCTCTAAAAAAATTAATATTAACAGAGACAAAAGAAGGAAGCAAACAGAAAATGCAATTTACACATACATATGTATATATGTACATATGTGTATACTTATTGCATATACATGCATAATTTTCAAATAGACTTTGAGCAACTTACGTTCTAAATTTTATCTACTAAATGATCATTTATATGAAAGAAGTTCGAAATACAAATATCGAAGTCCAAAAGTGGGTTTCCGCATACATCGACAAAAAATTTATATGACGAAAAGCAACGAAAAATTATGTTTTTAGTAACTAAACCAACACACAAAGGAGCTAAAAGTACTTTTAATTGAAAAATTGAAAGAGATTTCACAAAATTTATTCTATAACGTGTTTAATTTTTTTGCCAATTCTAGTAAATGACATTATAGTTAATCGAAGAGGACATACACCGTTTTAAATGAAAGTATTTTTAATAAAATTGAGCCAGTACCTACTTATTTATCATTTAAAATATTTTTTATAATTTACTACGACTATTTCCTTCCTATTACAATTTTCAAAGAATAGCCTAAAAATGTAACAAAGAAATGCTTAAAATACTATAAAATATAATTTTCTCAATATACATATTAAATGTGCTTAAATGTGTTTATTATATTATATGTGTGTAATATAAATAAGTTTGTATATTACGTTTTCAATATACATATTATTTATTAACAAAATAAGAAATGATCAAAATTTGTTATTGTAATGTTTATACTCGTACAATATTGTTATCGTGAGTACTACCGTATGTGTTGTTTTCTACCTTCTTCATAGAAGGCATGCACATATTTAGAACTTTATTTACATTTTAATTCAACGTCAATTATTAAGTTATACTTTTTGACTTTGTTTTGATCTCTTTTTCAAGATTTTAAACAAACATACGATACAGTGTCTAGCTTAACAAATTCCACTTTGCTCAAGTTCCCATTATAGAAGAGGGCTTAATGTAAAATAAAGTTCTTATTATAAATGTAATATCTATGTTTTAAATTCATCCGAAAGAAGATTAAGAATTTATATGACAGAGGGCTTTTCAGTTAATTTTGGCTGACACTGTACAATCACATGTGCATAAGACATGTATGTAAAGGTTTTGGTTATATACATATAAATTGTTGTAAGTATTTACATACTCTTTAAAATAAATAAGTTTATAATTGCAAAATTAATATTTATTTTGCACTGTTGTCTTTCTATTAACAATAAATTGTGAGAAATTTAGACAAAGCATTACAACCAGGTTTGTTTTAATTCCTACTATTTTAAAAGACATGCATACATGTGCACATATGCACATACACATACAGGTAAACCTCCTACAACGCGGTGAATAGGTTCCTGAAAAACTCCGCGTTATAGGAAATCGCGTTGTAGGAGACTCTAACTCCATACAAAAATCAGAGTTTGGTTCCAAAGTAAAAAAAAATGTTTAATAAAATATTGGAATTTGTATAGTAAAATTATGTGCTTAATATAATTTTGTGTATTTATTTGTTGAGTCATAAGAACATATATATTATGTGATTTAATAACACTTCAAAATAAATAAAATTTCAATTCTACGTAAAATATTCAAGTTGAAAGATTTTATAAATTAAAGCCAAAATAAAACGATAACTTTCTATTCCTTCTCATCACTTAGTATGATTTGTTTCGAACGTTTTGTTCGTACTAGTTCAAATCTGAGCTTAATCCACTATCAGATTCGGGCATCCTTTCGACGATTATTGGTTTGAAAAAATCGTGCATTGAAGTTTGTTTGCTCTTATTTCGCAAATTTTTATAAATTTCTTGATAGGGAACTAAATTGTTTTGAAGATTTCGTTTAAATATTTCTGCTCTGTCACTTAAGGGGTCGTTCTCCAAAATGTATTCTTCCAACTTACTTATTCACCTTAAAATAAGTTTATCAAAACTCTTGTACGAAAAAACAACAACTGTTTCACAAATTTTTTATAATTTAACTGGAATTAGACTGAATATTTTTTCGCAATTTTTTACACGGTTTAGATTGATGCTTTTATTTGCAATGCCGACAACAAACTAACAAAAAAATTATTAAATCAAATGAAAGTAGCATAAATCGAAGTATGGACAAAATGCAAAAAATTTTATTTAGGCAAGAAAACCTTTTTCAAATTAAAATAGTAAATCTTTAAAAAAAATTTCGTAAAAATCGCGTTATAAGAGTAGCGTTGTAAGAAAATGTCCGCATTTTGGGAACCGCGTTGAAGCGAAAACGCGTTATAGGAAACCGCGTTGTAAGAGGTTTACCTGTACATATAAAAAAATTTTTCGGAACCTCCTTGCAACTGATGAAAATGAAATGGTAAGCATTAGTAAATTACCCAAGCAGTACGAAGATGTCTTAAGAATACTAGTTAAATGTCCAATAATTAAATATTTTCGTACGTATAAGTATATAGTGCATGCTGTAGGTACTAATAACTAGTATAGTACTAGTACGTAACTATTAGCAAATGAACTAGTTGGGCTGCCATGATAACCTAATGTTAAAATCGGTAGATCCATATATGAAAAAAGGAAAACAGGCAACCATTCTGAAATAAAAAGCAACTAGGATACTTCTAATCACTTACTAGTTATTTTATCTGCTGGGTATCAACTGAACAAAGTCAGTAAAAAATACCAATATGTATGTGCATAATTTAAACAAGGCAAAATGCATTTTTCAAATTAATATATATGTATAAACAAACATGCATACATATGTATTTTACAGAACTATTAAAGTACAAATATGTTGAAAAAGTACTTAATTAACATATTAATTTAATGTTTAACCCTTTTTACTTGTAATTTCAATTCAATTCAAAGGTATTTAACTTAGTTAAAAAAAAAATCCGTTTTGAAGAAAATCCACTTAAAAGAAACAAAATTTGGGTTAAAAAGCAAAAAAAATTTATAAAAAGCAGTCCGCTTAATTGCAAATACGAGTATTAAAGATTGTTGTAACCTCAAAGGCACCTTATAATAAACGCGCCTTACTCGATATCGTGTTACGTAAATGTGTAGAAGTAGGAAAAATATTCAAAAACCTATAACTATTTCTTTGTTCGGCATACATAAGTATTCTTTTATTACATACATATTACTTTATTTAAGCCAACACACAATAATAAAAGCCAATTACACGCAAAGCAAACAATAACATAACTTTAATATTTTATTGAGCAATTAATAAAATTAAAAAAACAAAAAAAAAACGTTTTATTTAACAAAATTACACAAATCTTTATCTCATTTATCAATCATATTAGGAAGGTATCATGTACATATGTATGTAAGTTGTATGTGATGTGTGTATGTATGTACATACATGCAAACTATGTATGTAATTTATTACTAAATTTTGGTTAATCGTGTTTCGTGTTGGTAGCAAAGTAATCGAAAGTTACTCACTTAATATTCTGTTTGAAATATTTGCCATTGCAATAATTCTTAGTGGCATATTTATTTTTTAAACTTTAAAATATTCTTCGTTTATTTATAGGAAGTAGTAACACTGTAATTTTTCGCAACCAAATTGCAAACTAATGGCGAAGAGATTAGAAGAATCATATGCTTACTTTAAATCCCCTTTTACATATTGGAAATTGAAAGGCAGACAGATGATGTTCATTGGAAAGGTATCGTACAGTGTGGAACTAATTTTATAGTCAGTAATAACGACACAACATAGCATGATTTTGTAGTCATTATTACTATACATTATTGCTATAGTATAAGAATAAGCAGTAGGTGATCGTCCCTTCAATGCTCACAGATACACCGATCGCTTGACGTTTTATTATCATGTCATTGACTGTACTTTAAATTGACACCAAAATAATACATGTTGTTGGTACACCACTGGCTTTCGAGTGTGACTCATTTCATTCTCACCGTGGGAACAGTAACGTTTCATACATACATATGTATATAAATAAATAACTTGTGACATATTACACCCACTTATCCCGCTGTATTAAGACACAAATTATATGCTGGTAGATGAATAGACGAGTACAATCAAATGCACACACGAGCATATATGTATGTATGTATATACGAAAAATTATTCGTATATATAAACATAGAATTTTTTACAGAATGATGTTAATAGCATAAAAGCCGAACATGTTTTACTTTAACACAAAGGCCAACAGGTTGAAATCAACATATGTAAGTAAAGAAGTTTACACATAAATATGTATGTATGTAATTGAAATAAATCGGGAAAATTTATGAAATAAACACAATAAATGTCTGAGTAACTACTAATTTCCCATATGCAAAATGTTACCTCTGAATTCCCGTAAGTAAAAGAGGCCTGATAGCCATATGACTTTTGTGCTTTGTTTAGTTTTAATAAAAAATCAAAGCTTTTAATAGAAACAAAAATTTATTTATATTTTATGTTAACAATAAAAGTAAAAGCGGCAGTAATGAAACACAAACAAAAACAACAAGAACAATACTACAATTTTACTACCATTACAATAAAAAAATAACAAGAACATACATATTAGCAAAAATACCTGCATATATTTATTGTTTTATTTGAGTGGTAGTAAAATTAATATCAGTTGATTTTTACTATTGAATTTTTTATTTATTATTATTTTTTTTTTTTGGCGCAAAAATCTTAGATATCGAGAAGATTAATTATTTTTTTTTTTGTTTGTTTTTTTGGTATTCAATGTTTTTACAGAAATGAATTCTTATACAGTCGAACTTTCCTCTAATGAATTTACACGGTCATAGGAAATAACTTTATTATATAGAAACCATATATTTATTTAAATAAAGAGGCATACATTTAGGTTTATATTACAGTTATAAAGTGTTTTCACAAAAAAAAAAATATTAATACATTTAGAGATTTACCGCTGTATTCAAGTATGCAAATAAAATTTAGCATAAATTATCAACTTTAAGAAAAATTTATATGGGAAATAGAACACTTTGAGTATACTTTATTTTTATCTATGTATGTACATACTTATAAATAAAGTATACTTAGTGTTTTATTCTTCGTACACATTTGCAACAGTTCTGCAAGGTAAAACAATTGTGTGATTGTGTTATAGTAATTACACCCTCTCTAAAATTTTGCGCCAAGTACTGGCAATCAAATTTGTTTAACATGAAACATTGGCCCCGATTATCGTTCACAACATCTAAATGTTGTGTTGTATTGCCTACAACATCTACAAACAAATGTTGTAAACAATATTCAAAGTATATGGTACAACACATAGGTGTTGTAAATCATAATCTCATTTTAAGAAATACAACATCAAATTTACAACTGTTGTGAACCATAATCGGGGCCAATATGATGACAGCAGTGAATTTGATTGTGACAATTTCTTTAAGGTTGTAGTCGCCATAGTCTAGTGGTAAGTGTATTGATTTACTAAGATAAGAGTTCCGGGTTCAAACCCCAGCTCTGACATCTTAAAAAAAACAAACAAAAAAAATATTAAAATATTTCCTGCAGAAGGAAATATGGATGGTATTAATGTTACCATTCAACAAATTGTTTACTTAAGTTGAGCAGTTTCCCAGCAGAAATTAGTGCTTACCAATTAGCTATTTTGTAAGGGAGAAATTGTAAACAATTAATAATGCACGATTTTTATATGAAATGAGCCGCTAAAATGCAATAGAAACGCAAATTTATTGCAACCAGTAAGCAAATATTATACAAAATCAAAAATAATACTTTATCCTATATCATCTTTGTAAGCTTTAAGGTATGCCTAAACAATATAATGCTTCCATTATTGCTTACAATTTTATTTATTGCTTCCAAATTTGAAAAATTTTCGGTTGGGTTGTTTTTCTTTGTTTTGTTACATTTTTGCATAAAATCTGCTTTTGTAAATAAGCAAATGCTCTTCGCCCAAGCAATAACTACTTGTTTTAAAATGACATGATCCATGTTTGCATTACAATGGACTGTGTTGTAACTACTCCCTATAAATTTAAATGGATTACGTACTCCAATATTTTCTGCAGGGATATGTGTGGGTGTACTTATTACCATAACAGCATACTTATATATGTATGTAAGTGTGTATGTACATGATTGTGAATGACATTAAAGTAAAAAAATCTTAATCGCATAATCATGGCTCCTTAAATAATGTTGACACAATTTGACACATTATTGTTGTTGTTGTTCGTAATTATTCCTAATCAGGTAAACAATTTATAATAAGGCAAAAATTATTCAAGCACATACTTATGTACATATGCATGTTTGTATTTCCGAAAAGATGACTTCTAACAAACGAACTTGTTTAAGAAAACACACAAATATTACAAGGGAGAGTTAAACAAAATATTTTTGTAATACAAAAAGTTTTGTATTGTTTTGTGTGTATGCGTGTGTTTTTTCTTATTTATTTATTTCAGACCTGATATTAAAAAAGGATCACAAGTTCATTTTAGACTGGAAATTTTCTACCTTTTTTTATTAAAAAATATAATTCAAATTAAAATAAGTTAAAATACTTCATCCACAGGAAATTTTATAAAAAAAAAATAATAGTCGTAAGTTCTTAAAGTTTCGTTGCAAACCCTTTTGCAAGTTTTGCAAATCAAATCAAACAGTAACAAAATGCAGGCAGATATGCTAGGATGGCTACATTAGTAAGACTTGTAAGGACATTTGCTGCGAAGAGTGATTACCGCTATTATTATTTTGATATACAATATTTAAAGGTTGAGTTAAAATCACTCATAATTTTTGATGTGCTCAGCAATTTCTTGTAAAAATTAATAAACTTCAAATACCTGCGAAGTTGTTTAATTTTTCCGATATGTATTATCAGGTATAGTGGAGTTAGGCCGAAACCCTGAAACAGTGTTGTAATGGCCAATTATGTATGTATGTATTATAAAGTATAATATGAGCCTAAGTTTGAAATATGTGCTAAACCTCTAAAATGTTGAGATACGGTTAAGAAATTTAAAGTTAAAAATTTGTAATAACTTACCGTAATGGGGAGCGATTCTAAGCTAATGAGCAAAGTCAGAAAGAGAAGTATGATATGTATGTATATACACATATCTTATGTAAATTTAGAAATCTATATTTATTTCTATAACCGACATAGGTTTTTCTTTTTGATTTTTATAAAAATTTTTCAAATTCAGAGATGTTTTTAAGCAGTGTTTTACAAAAGAACCGTCTGCTTCATTTTAGTATGAGTAAAAAAATATGTACATACTTAAGTATTTTATAAGAATTAAAATGGGAAAATTTTATTTATAAATATTTTTTAGAAACTTAAAGATTTAATTAAAAAAATTTATTTATGTTTTTATTTATTTATTAATTTATTTATTTATTCTACTCAAGGTAATACAAAGCCATCAAGGCCAAACAAACGTATTACATAAGTTTGTATTCATATGCTTAAGACTAAGGTAGTAATTAAAGAATAAAAATAGCATATGTAGTATAAATAAAGATATAACAAAGGTAAATATAAAAGTTATTCACTAATTATTTAAGAGTAACAGCTTCCTAAAAAAACAAACAAATATCAAACATCAAACAGGGAAAGGTAAGATTCGAGGAAAGAAATATCGATATTAATATGTATTCAGAGATCAACGAAATAGTAACCGAAAATAAGCGTAAATCCAAGGGCAGGAAATTTCAATTACGTGCAACGCTAACAGTAAATGATCTTTAAAAAAATAAACACCTGATTCGGGAAATAAGTATTTGTTTATTTCTAATCGATCTTGAAAATTTAAACATATTGCATAAGAGATTAAGCGAGCTTCTTTTAATAGTATCATATAGAAAAAATAAGTTACGAATTTTTACATAACAAAGGAAACTTTTTAAAATTAGGCCCACTATTACAACTTGTCGTTAGTTAAAAGCAGAATTTTATCAGAGAGATAAAACGCTATTTGTTATGCATGATTAATGCATCAATTTCTGTTATTTTATTTGATTGTCTTTGTGTATTTTTTACAACAAAGAAACATAGCAAGCAAGCAAAACAAAAAACAAAGCAAAAAAGATGTTATTGCATGCTCAATTACATGATTGTGAGGGAAATTTTTCCTAATTTTTTTAGTTTCTTATACCGGAATTGCTTAGGGGCAAAAATGGGCAGCTGAATTTTTAATAAATCGTTAGCTGAGACTCCTGCCATTAATTTGATTTAAGTCTTTGGCAAAGGTCGTTGGAGATTAGTAGATACCAGGGACCGTAAATAATGATTATTGTTCATTTTTTTAAATCAAAAAATCAATCACTTAGAACAAACATAAACAAAAATTTTTTGCACCTTTATTATTATTTTTTAACAATCTTTGCATATCCGTCATGATTTTTAAATTTTTGATTTTTAACGTTTTCTTCAAAGGTAATGATTATTTTTGAGTAATATTAATAAAAATCAGCCATAATCATTATTTTTGAGCAAAAGAAATAAAACTCAAAAATAATCATTATTTATGATTTTTATTTTTTTCGCTCAAAATAAAACTCACTTTAAAATTTACGACTTTATGTATGATGTATGAAAAAAAATAATTATATAATTTTTGTGCAAGAAAATTATATTTTATGTAACAAAATTATCAAGCATTTCTTAATATTTTTTTCTTTTATTAGTTCTGACCAAATTTTTTAATGTAAACAACCTTAAAAAAAGTCATTAATTGAAAGTGAGTTTTATTTTGAGCGAAAAAAATAAAAATCATAAATAATGATCATTTTTGAGTTTTATTTCTTTTGCTCAAAAATAATGATTATGGCTGATTTTTATTAAAATTACTCAAAAATAATCATTACCATTGAAGAAAATTTTTAAAATTTACAATATAATCATTATTGTGTAATTTTTATTATAAAACTCATAATGATTACGGTCCCTGGTAGATACAATCCATAGAATTTGAAAAAAAATAAATATTTTTGGACAGTTTTTTGTAGTAAAAAAAATTATTTTTTTTAATTTTCAAAATTTTTTTATTTGAAAAAAAAAATTGAAAAATGAAAAAACTATAAATCTTAATAGTGTCATTACAAGAATATTTTGATAGCATAAAGCGTTAGAAGGTAGCATATATAATACGGTTATTTCAAACGCATTCACTTAGGTCAACTTTGAATCTCTCTGGACAAAAAAGTAATAAAGATATAAGCCTAATATTTTTGGTACACGATAATTAGATTGTTTATTACAAACTATAAAAAAATCAGGTAGATTAGAAGGCATGAAAAAAATGAATTAATGCCGCTGTTGAAACAGTGTGCGCTACCGCTCAGCAAAACCTTTAAATATTGTTTTAAAAATAACTTGTATGTTATTAAAATCGATGGTAATACCGTGAAGCTACATAGAAAGTCTTCGGCACCGCTAACACCATTTCATCCGAGGCAGATCTTTCGCCAACTAATTCATTCGACTTTTTCGTAACAACTCAATTCAGTCCTCAAATAAATATGCAGTTTATTTGTATACATACACTAGTATGTACATGTACTTATAATACATATGCATATGTATGTATGTATGTATGTATTTTATCCACTCATTTAGATACATACTTTTAAACATACATAGTATTTATTAATATGCATATTTAAGTAAATTTTCTTTTTAATAATTTTGACGTACATATGAACATATATATTGTATGTATGTACGTCATATTGTATGGTCGTTAGAACTGTTGGTTTAGTTAGTTTGTTAGCCTGAATGAATTGCTGGTTTGGAGGTAGCATCGGTTGTTTGTGTCAATTCGTCGGTTCATTAATTCGTTTGTAAATACATCGCATGATTGTCAAAACAAATTGTTGCTTCATTTTATTGCGGGTATTCATAAAAACAAAAACGATGGAACGTTTCATATTAATAACTTACGAGCCAAGCTACAGAACGGAATACAAAACATTGATACCGGTTTAACACAAAAGTAAAGTGCTAGTATTTTTAAATATTTATTTAACAACTGAAGCAAAAAGAAAAGAAAAACAAAATCTTGTAGAAAGTACATAATTATTACATACATACATACATATTAACATATTAAAATAAATAAAGTTATAACTAAAATCTAATGTTATTCATATCTAAACCGCAAATGTATGTACTTATGTACATATGTATGTATATATAGACTTAGATTATAGTGTGCAATTTAATTAATTACATACTATTTTTATTTATTTGTAATTATAACAAATTGCTATCTATTGGCAAGTGTCTCAATCACTTATTTAAATAAATATTTTTAAAAATTTATTACCTGACGAGAAAAAACAAAAAATCTATGAATTCTCAATATTTTCAGTTTCTCTACTAAAATAAATAAAATATTGAAATGAAAGCGGAAGTGAGTGAGTGACAATATGTAAATTAACTGTATTTAAATTAAAATAATTAAAGTTTTGGTACCACGTTTATTTACAATCTACGAGACGTATTAAAAATGTTGCTTTATTATTGATAGACATTGCAGACATACAAATTTTGAGTAACTTGTATGAGTATTTAGTAAATAAATATTAATTTTATACATACATAATATAAGTTTGAACCAATATACACTTGCATACATACGTATTTATATATTGTCATTATTACCATTTGTTTAGTTCCCATGACCTTTGCTGTTCTATATTCAACATATTATTTACCCTTCCTACAAATTGTTTATTTTCAAATTATTATACTACTCGTAATATTATTATTTACTTATCTGTACAGAGCTGGGCAGTACGAGTACACCCATAAAGTATACGTATGTGTTATACCACAATAGAAATAAAATTCCCTTTGTGGACATGGACAATATAAACACTCCTTAATCTATTAATGATTATAATCTACTGCTGTATTCAAAAAAAAAAAAAAAAAAAAATACATTTACTAAGGACTTATGTACATATATGACAAATTATTTGTAATACTTGTCAAATAAGCCCTTAATAAATCTAAAATAATTCTTATAAATACGACAGTTTATCTATAACGGTTGTATTTAAATGGAAATAGTTAAACAGAGTTTATCGGGTAACCTCCATAAATGTGTATTTACATATGTATGTACTTCCATACCCGTTGGCGAAAATCATACTGAACCATCGTGACAAACATTGTCAGCTTAATCATCGATTACAGTTGCTGAATTTTGTTTGGGTCATACATTAATTTTTAAAGCATTTTCCTAAAACGTCATACATGACTGAAGTTGATTTTGTCTCGTAAAAGTCCGAGTATTGGTGAGTTCTAACAAACATTATGATCGAGAGGCATAGTGAATTTTTACATAATGTTTCGCTAATGTATAAACCCGAATCGAAAAATATCATTTTGATTCACCTGTGAATTATTCTTTTATGTGTCGTTAGAATAGAATTTTTTTATAATTTTCATTTATCAAATATGTATGTAATATGAGTCTCTATGCTAGCGACATATTGGCGACGCAACTTAAAAAGGATAAACAAATAATTATTTTACATTAAATCTTTTTATTAACAAAATAACTTCACTTTAATAGAGCAAACAAATATTTTTTGTTGAAAATTAAAAAAAGTTTCCATGTTTTAAAATTTCAAGTACATATTACTTATGTATATGACGTCCTTATTCATAAAAAACGATTTTTATTTTACAAATAAAAAAATGAAATGCTCTATTTAAAATTGAAGTTAGCAAAGTCACAATGTTCATAAAAGCAAAGAAACAGAGAGACTAAAAATAGAAATAATAGCTATTAAAAGCTAAGAAAAAAACAAACCAAAAAAAGCAAAAACTATTCCCTTATTTCTACATAATTCATCCATCAATAGAGACGTATAGCAGACAAAATCCTTTAGCGTTCAGCTTAAAAACGACTCATAACAGACAATGTCGCCAAGTTTGGATTTACTTAGGCAAAGTGTCACTTCAATGAAATTGTTATGCATAAGTGTCTTTGCTTATGCCGTTGTTACGAAGTTTTAACAATAAAAAATTTCATATTGAAATTTCATGCAAAATGCGATTTGATACTGTCATGTATCTTTTAATTCGCCACCGGCTACATAAGTATATATGTATGTATGTAATATGTACATATATGTAGTAGCGCAGTTTAATGAAAATATTAGTTGTTGTGCAAACTGCAAATAATATAAGAAATTAAAAAGAAAATAATCACTAATCATCACTCATAAAATTTAAAAATTTTTTCGATGATTTCTTTTCTATAAAAAATGAATGTTATTGTTGGGATTTTTCTACCGAAATCCAAATTTGGTATTTTTATTTCGAAAAACTTTGGACCCAAATAGGCTCAGGTTCGCTATTTTAAAACTATGAACCCGAACCCGCTGAACATACATATACATACATACATACATAACATACATAACTGGCCTTTACAACCCTGTGTCAGGATTACGGCCTAGCTTCTCGCAGCACTCATGTTGTGTGTGTCAATTTTTATCCATGAGTACCGGGACCTACAGTTTAATGTCGACTTCGAACGACAGACTTGAGAAGCTTGTTCATGGCAATTAGTTACTCTCAGAGCTTTTGCCAGAAGACTGCTGAGAGGTAGTCGCCGAAAGAAATATTTTATTCATATTTCTTTTTTTGAAGATGTCGGAGCCTGGAATCGAACCCAGGGCCCATGTCTTAGTAAGCCAACACACTAACCACTAGACCACGGCGACTACTGAACATACATATACAAGTATATAAAAAATAATTTGTATATACATATACAAAAATAAAACACCGGTTATTTGTAACGATAGATTAACCACAAATAAAAATAGCAAAAGAAAATATTTTATAAAGAGTAAAAATTCCCTAAATATACGAATGGAAAGGGAAGAGATTTTATGAGAGATTCAATATATTGTACTTCAAAGACGATGAGAATATGCTCGAGCAAAATCTAAAAAAGAAATTAGAATGGTTATTCATAAATTCTATGAAATCCTTGTTTGAAAGCTATTTTTATGGTTGCTTCTAGTTAATCAACTAATAGATGAGCTTAATTTAATTTTTTTTTTAATTACTAATTAAATTTAATTTTTTTTTTTATTTTTTAAGGGTTTTGCTGATGAAACTTAAAACAATTTTTAACGAATTTAAAAAGATAAAGTTATTACTTCGGTATCGTCCGAATTTAATTAAAACGTTTAGATCAAAGTTAAATTCTATTAAGAATTTAAATAGTTTTTTGCAATGATTTTTTCTAAGCAAAGAAAAATTACAA
Organism: Metopia argyrocephala; assembly: GCA_963576795.1. Lineage (NCBI taxonomy): Eukaryota > Metazoa > Arthropoda > Insecta > Diptera > Sarcophagidae > Metopia > Metopia argyrocephala. Next base: position 447,205 of record OY756209.1, read on the forward strand.
CCGTGAAGCAATTGTACACAAGCCTAACTGAACATGTTTTCGACCCCAGCTACGGTAGTCTCATCAGGGTTCTTAGTGTTCTTTTCTATAGAAATCATATGTTGGAATTACATATATTCTACTACGACCAATGTAGTTTTATAGGATCTCTGGTGGAAATCAGACCCAAAACCCTCGCATTACCGTTTAGCACACACTAGACTACCTACTATACTACCCACTAGACACCAAGTAATCGAAATAAATTGGATTATATTCTATTCTTATTTTTTCTTCTTTTCGATTTTTCATTACGAAGTGCGATGGGATTTTCTAGTATTTTTTTTATGTAAAGTCAACATAGTTGTTAAAAATAGTTGACTAAATAAATATGGAACACTTTAAAATATAATAAATTCATAAATTCGATTCGCACATACATCTTTATCGTTTGACTTTTATTAAAAGTACTATATAAAGCAAATACAGCAATATCTATGTACAAAATTTTGTTCTTTTTTTAATTATTGATTAATATTCTGTGTTTAGTGAACCTTACTTTTATAATATTTCGAAATTCTTTTTGGCTCAAGGTCCTTTTTAAAAAACAATTAAAATACTTTTTTAAAAGTTTTTTATTTTATTATTGTTTATTTTTATTTTTACCAATATTTCGACCAAATACACTGGTCATCATCAGGGTTAATATTTATTGGTAAAGAAATGAATTTCCAAAAAGAATTTCCAAATATTATTGATTAATTTTAAATTAAAAATTACTTACTTTGTGTTTTTTCAGTTTATCCTGCCAAATGAATACAACATCGCCAAAGAATTCATTTTCAAAACTTGGTATTCATACCAAACAAAAATCATTAAAAGTAATGGTTTTGGGACAAGGTGGTGTTGGTAAAACTGCTATGATTGTTCGGTTTATAACGAGACGTTATATTGGAGAATATGATCCCAATTTAGAAAAAATCTATACAAACAACACTTCTATAGATAATGATTTCGTCCATTTTGACATTTTAGATGCTACAGGACGGCCAAATGTAAGTGATCATACAAGGTATTGAAGATTGAAAATTATATTTGTATATTTGTATTATACATACATATGTACAGGCATATGGCGAATTTATTATAATTATTAAAAACGAATTTAATTTACATACTCGTAAATATACATATCGTCAAATTAAATGCAAACGGACGTAACTACACTTTTCGTTTTTTTTACAGGAGAAGCAACAAAACCTTAATCAAAAATTTTGAAAATTATAAAAATTATGATTTTCGGGATCGAGATATAAAGATTAGCATCCCTATATACAACAAATGAGTTTGAATGTAGGGTTTTCATATAAATATGTATGTATTTATATCTTCTGGCATTTAGAAATACTCGCACGAAATATAATTTTTAGTACTATGTTTATGTATAAAAATCATAGTTTTACGAGTTATCTTTGCTTTGTACTATTTCATATTTAATTTTTTTTTTATCTTTTTCTTTTTCGTACACAATTATGAATTTTTTTAAATTTCGAGAGACAACAGCGAAATAAAATTCCCTTATGTTTTTGTATTGTTTGATCTTGCCACAACCTATATTATTTATCAAGGCCAGGGCCCAAATCGCGGCACTCGTTATCGAATGAAGTTAATCGAAATTTTTGTATTTGAGATCGTCGCACTCGATAACGAGTAAGGTGTATCGAAATTTGAGATTATGGCATTCGATAACGTGTACTCGATCGAATGCCATCTCTCGAAATGTCATTCGATACTAAAAGAGCAATCGAAATTATATACGCGTTGTTTATTTGGAAATATAACAAGAAAAAAAATTAATTATTTTTAATAAAATCGACAGAAATGTAAGTAGCATTTGTATAAAACTAAAGTCACCCTTACCACCATTGAGTTGAGGCTGTGAAAGCCCTTTCTATTAAAGAACATGTGCCTGCCATCCACGCAACCAATGACTATGGTGATATATAAAGCGTTACACAATTTCAATTCCAAATAATTAAAAGATGTATGTATGTATACTAACCGCCGGGAATCTTATAACCTCATGTCCATCATAAAAATGAAGTTAAAATTAAACTATATAATTATTTTGCTCTTATTTTCCTTACTTTCTTTTTATTTTAAAGTTATTTGATTCGTTTACAAAACAAAAAATCTTACATTTTTCTTGTAAATTTCGATTCGATAGCTATCGAGTGCCATAATTTGGTTATTCGATACGTGACGAAATTTTACTCGATACGAACGTTCATTCGATAACGAATGCCGCGATTTGGGCCCAGTACTTTTTTTGGGGATAGTTTGCACTCTATTATTGAATGGCTCATTCATCTAATAAGTAGTTAGTATGCTAGACTGCTAGGTCAAATGTAGTGACTTTAGTAATCATTGCCCTTATTATCATTACAATAAAATAATTTAATATTTTTATCGACATTTAAATATATATATGTACTCTTAGTATATATATATTTTGTTTATATTTATATTTATATCAAAGTATATATATATATATATATATATGTACATTAATAAAAATATAATTACTTATTATTATTTTATTAGGAAGCAGACTGTGGTAATTTGGAAACTAACATACGATGGGCTGATGCTTTTATTTTAATGTATTCTGTAACCGATAAATGTAGTTTTGATGAGTGTAATCGACTTAAATTTTTAATTAATTATAATAAGCGCAGACGAAAGTTGGGTTCTAATAGCAAGGACTGTATGCTAGAAGTGCCTGTTATATTAGTAGGAAATAAAACTGATCAAATTGGTGATCGAATGGTTACAACAGATGAAGGACAACGAAGATTCAAGGAATTGTCTTGTGCATGCTTTCACGAAATATCAGTTCGAGAAAGTGTTGATCAAGTAAGTCAATAAAAAACGAATAAAACAATATATAAAACCTTAACTTATTGATTTAAGGTTCAATCAGTATTTCGAGATGTTTTTCGATTTTGGCGTGTGTTTAGTAAGTTCCCAAAGCTTAAACGTTCTACTAGCGATGTACAGAGTGATGCTCCAAGTCCAGACTCGGGTTGCTCCTTTTATGATGCAGCTTTTTTGGCGAACGAAACGAGAAGATCATTTTTAGTAATTAGTACAGCTTGCTTAGAAGAAAGTGATCACTCTGAATCTACTGATGAAATTGGGTCCACTAGCTTAAGAAATTCAAACAGTGAATTTGAAGCACCTTTCCGTAATCGAGCCTCTACTGATGGTACACTATTGTCACGGCCTCGAAGATGGCGATATCCACCACCGGGCTGTCTCTTGCCTCATTCGAATCGTGTGGATAGACGTATGAGCATTTCTACGAGAGGCAGTAATGCTAGCTACTAAATAACTAAACTATTATTTACACACATTCATACAAATGTATGACAATTAACATGTTTGAGCTGAGATTCGAATTAAATGAAAAAAAAAAAGAAAAAATGTTCGCTAAACTATCATTTCTCTAAAAATTTTTGAATTTTTTTTTTCGAATACTAAAAAGCATGGCAACAAAAACCAATATTCGCTTTTTTGTAATTTTTTATTAAAGTGGAAATTTAATGTTGGTGGCGAAAATTGTACTCGTATTATAAAAAATAAAATAAATAAAATACTAAAACAAAAATATAAAAAAAATCATTAATTTCGATATCATTTTTTTTTCGATATCGAAATAGAATTTCTAAATACACGAGTATCATTTATGATTCGTTTTTAATATTGCTAATAGTTCGTTAATAAACCTTTGAGATCGAAATATTTTCTGCCAGAAACTGAGCGACAATTAAACCCTATGAGTTCTTTATCGTTTCACTAGCAGTTGTCGTTTTCGAATGTTTGATCCAAGAAATATTTACCAAACGTTTCAAGGTGATATTATTATCGAATGTCCTGAATGAGACATATTGATTATTTAAACAAGTTATATTTACATTACAGATTAATACATTTTTTAATTTTAAATATCCAGCAAATGTCAACTTAATCTTCATCAATTTTAAGCAGATACTCTTCGGCTCTAAGTGCCAATTCACGAATGTTACGTAAACAACCTGCAGCAGCCAATTGGAGTTCCTTGTTAGTGGATCCAACACATTCCAATAAGAAGGGTACAACACCGCTCTAAAAAACCAAATTTAATTTGAGCACATTTAATAATAAAATAGGTATTTAAAATAATACAAATGGCAACCAAACTTTAGTTGAGTTGCTGGTTACCAAAGAAACAAAAAATGGCATTACAACTGGCAACTGGCAAGCGATATTTTAAAATTTAATTTTTGAAAGTTTTAGTTGTCAGCCATAATCAATTCATAAGCATATTACCTGATGCATGGTGATACAATTTTGTGGATCCATTGATAATTTTTCCAATGCCATGGCTGTAGTTCGATGTACTTCGGGATCATCACTTGTCATATACGACACAATAGGTGTTACAGTTCGTAAACGTCCCAACTCTTGTGTATTGTTTCCGAATGTGGCACAGCTTGCAATTGCTGCAGCTAAATTTTTTCTTAATGAATCATCTGTTGTGTTAACTGAAAACGAGAAAAATCACAACGACTGTCAAACGCTTTGAATCACATACATATGTACATACATGCATACATACGTATGTAAGTTTAGAAAAAACTTACCCAAGTCGGCTAATTTATAAATGACTTTTAGATCAGTCAGTATTGCTAAATTAGTGGTATCCTTTGCAATTGTAGCAATAGCTGCACACACGGCAGAGAGAACTAGTATATCTTTTGATTTGAGTAGACCAACTACTAGTTCCATTGCCCCAACTAAGCTACGAACCAGCTCACCAGATTCATTTGCATTTTGTACACAAGGGCATATAGCGTATGCAGCAAAAGCTTGAACACGTGAGTTGGAATTTTTCAATAGGGACCAAATGAGACGTACCGCATCCAGGTCTTCTAATATGCGCATACTTTCAATATCTTCAGCGCATTCCTTTAATGCTTTAGCTAGATTTTCTAATAGTGGAGCATGTGATGAATTTAATAGAGCCACTAAAGCTGGCAATCCGTTTGAATTGCGTAAAATATCACGATTATTCTGAAATTTCACACATTCTGCAATAGCTCCAGCCACATTGGTGAGTACGTCATCCGATTCATCATTGAGTAATGTAATTAAATGATTAACTGTACGCAATTGATCGAATTTCCTCACATTATGTTCAGATGCTGCACACATCCAAATAGCACCAGTTGCACCAATAAGTAATGGCTTATTATCGCGTATAGTTTTATCCTTAATTATTGCTACTAACGGTTCTAACCCACCAGCTTCTCTTACTAAATCCCTCGTTACTTGATCGAAAGCACATTTGTAAATAGCAGTGCTACCCTCCATTTTTAAATTTAAATTGGCAGAACTCAAATGGTTAACAATATCTGCAATCATTCCCTCAGTGGTAATAGCAAGTTGAAATTTTGGCTTAGATTTGTGCATACGTATGTATATGAATAGATATGCTGCTTATTAAGTCCACAAATAATATATAATTATAAATATAAATGGATATATACCTGTGAAGCACACTTTTGAATTGTTCCCATTATGGGTATAACGACGTCAATATGGCACGACTTAAGTAAACGAGCCATTAGAGGAACAATTCCACTTTTTCGCATTAATTCTTTATTATGACGAGAATCAGAGAGAGACCATAAAGCTTTTGCACCAGCCCTAGCCATATTCAATTGCTCTATCTCCTCGGGAGCTAGTTCCTCTCGTGGAGTTTGCAAAATACTTACATGTGGTAATGAATGAAAAAAAAAAATAAATAAAAAAACTTCATACGTGTATCACATCCGCAAACTTACTGCAGCTTGATATCCAGTAAATCTACAAGCTTCGGAATTCCACCACAATTTCGTACATATTTGCGAGCTAACCGTACTTTTGCTACGTTGGCAAGAGTCTCGGCCGCAACAGTTTTTAAATCCTTCATTGATGAATTTAAAATATCTATAATTAGAGGTATACCGTCCAAGTCCACAATAGTTTTACGAATATCAATATTTAGAGATATATCTGCCATGACAGTAAGGGCACCTAATCTACATTTTGCATCATTACATTCTAATATATTCACTAAAACCTCTAGACCACCAATGTCTTGTATAGCGAACTGATTTATTTGTGTGGTCAAATCATAATCCTCTAAACAGCATAATGACACTATTGTAGCCGTCTGATTGCCGGCCTTAATGTATTTCACCAACTTTTGTATATTATAGTAGTCTGCTGGAATTTCAGCGGTTCTCGCAACATCTTTCCAACGTTCCTCTTCGTCCGTAGATGAATCAACTTCTGTAGAGTCAGAATCCTGCACATTAACGGAAGTTTTTACATTTGAATGACGTTCTGGGCAGCTTCCACATGCTTGTTGATTCTTAGGCCTTCTGAAACGTAATTTAGGTCGCATTTCCCTTTTTTGCTGTGATACTGTTTTCCCATCCTTTATAGATTTTGTCTCCATTTTTAAAGTTTTATTCTCATCAGTTACCCTATTAACCTTCATTGATTGGTCGATATTTGAATAATTATCGTTCTGCGCATGTTTATCCATTGTATGATAATAATATTCCTTTAAATTTTTCTAAATAAAAATTTTATTTCACAAATACATATTTATTTATATAAATATGTGTATATGCATGTTTGTAATTACCCAACATACCAAATTATTTGTGAAAATTTATGTTACAAGCTTCCTTAATACCTTAAACCTGAAAAATTATTTTTTCAATATTTACATTGTACACCGGCGGACATTGGGTTAAAATTGTTTTTTTTTTTTTTTTTTTGAAAATGCGTACCATGCTTTAAGGACTTCCGACTACAAATTAGGTACAATATTAATACTATGCTTGCACCTGCTATGTATTTCTTTATATTATTCTATATTCTCTTTATAGATTTGAGAGTCTACCAAACAACACTTGATTAGCCGTAAAATGTGTGTTGATAGGTATCATCCAAGATGAGCCCTAAACTGGTTCAAACCGATATACTTTTGCTACCGCTCTTTTCGGTTTTCAAAGTGTATTTTATATTGTGATTCTTCTTCTAATCTAAGCGAATAAAATACTAAATTGTCAATGCAGAAAAAAAATTCACACCACAAAATTCTTAGAAACTGAGTTACGCGAATATGTCGTGATTTATTGCAGAGTTATTTTTATATAAAACCTGGTCTTGTAAAATTTTGAATATTTTGGTTGCGGTCTTTTTCTAAGTTATGGCTCGATATGTTAATTTACATTTGTATATAAATTATATTTAAAGCTATTTCATAACTATTAACTACATATACAGGATTTTTGCGAATAATTACAAAATCCTTGTAAAGCTTTAATAATTTTCTCTTATTTGACATTTACGTATTGCTTCCTTACTAAGTATAGGTTTTATCTTTATTTGTATTGTATTTTATTTCAATGTACGTATGTATGTATACACACACATACGAGGTCTGATCAATTTTTTTTTATTCATATATCATTTTTTTATCATACCTCGTATATGGTATGTTGAGTGGAATATAACTATAATTTGGTTGCCATAACATTGTCTCAATATGTCTATTATGTTTTTCCCGACAACGTTCCCCATTTAAGGAGGCAATACATGAATGTCAGCATACCACAACTGAATACCTACTATATGCGAACTTAAAAATAAAAATAAAGAAAAAAAAAAAACGATTAAGCAGTCATTATGGTCAAAAAAAGGTCGACAAGAGCTTTAATTGAAACTGTCAATTCAAAGAAAAACGCTATCTTGCCATAATGTATGGCACTGTTGAAATTGTAATTCACTCCTTAACAATTTATCACTCTCTCAGTACAATGGAAATTTATTTCGGCATTTATTTTCTATTATTTAGTATGTTAACCGGTATTAATTGTTCTACAAGTGAAAGATACTCGTATTTTAGTCAGAAGTAAGTTTAACAAATAAAAGGAAGAAATGTTTTTTGTCCAAAGTTTAGAGCAGATTTAATTCAGTGATACAATTCTTCTCGATTATGAGTTCGAATCATAGTTATTAATTTTTGTTTATTAATAAAGCTTTTTCAACTTGCACCGAGAACATTATTTACAAGCTCTTTTATCTGATGTATTGGTTAAAATAAATGTTGAACGTTGCTTCGTTATTATAGCCGACGAGTATTTTGATGACATTTATGAGCACTATTTCTTTCAATATTCTCGAAAACCGTTGACTCATTTTTATATAAAAGTTCAAGATTCGGAAGATCTTAAAGCTCCAAACTATCAAACAGTTCGTGTTCTTAAAGAAATCAAAGCTTTTAATTGTGATTTCTACTTTATAACACTGATGAATGGCTTGCAAGTAACACGTTTGTTATTGTTTCTAGAAGACAATCGAATTTTGAATACCAATCAAAAATTTCTTTTTCTGCATAATGATGAGCTTTTTAAACGTGACATGCTCCATGTTTGGAGCAATCTAATATATTCGATATTTATAAAATCAATGGATGATAAAAGGTAAGCAAATTCTTATACATATACATATGTATGTATACCTACTTATCTTTCTGTAATTTAGCTTTAAAATATCGACCATTTCTTTCCCTAATATCTTAAATGGCATCGTTATTCTGAAACAAGTTTTTGTCTGGACAAAACGAAAAACTTTGAAAAAAGCAAATCTGTTTCTTAATTCATCATCTGATTTAAAAGGTAATTGATTGTCTTACAAGAAAAATAAAAATTAAATCATAATTGCAAATTATTTAGGCTTTAATTTACCAGTTGCTGTTTTTGAACACTTGCCCATGGTTACTTACAGCAACAAAAGTAATACGGATAAGATATATAGAGGGCTTGAAGTTGAAATTGTTACATATTTGGGCATATCTATGAATTTCAAACCACAGTTTTACGATAGCCCGTACAGTCAACTTGAGCGTTGGGGGAGACAACTGCCAAATGGTACCTATACGGGTCTTATAGGAGAATTGGTATATAAAATAAAAAAATAAAATTCATAAATATCGAAAGATTTATCGAAAGAAATTTATTTAAGTGTTCACGTTCAGCAATGATAGCAGTTGGTGATTTGCATATTTTTGACGCATATAATTCAATAATTGACTTTAGCAGTCCGCATAGTTATGAATGTTTAACATTCTTAACGCCGGAGTCCTCTGAAGACAATTCATGGAAAACCTTTATACAACCGTTTAGCAGAAGCATGTGGGCAGGAGTTTTGCTATCATTAATTTTGGTTGGTACACTTTTTTACGTTCTATCTTTTTTACACGCTTTATTGATGCGACAAAAGTCTTCAAATATAAACTCGCAAAAGTTTTTCAAATTATTTCGCCAACGAAAATCACTGAACCACATAACAGCAAGCATCTACCGCAACGTTAAGTTTCGCAAATGCCTTAACCATGTAATTGTTTTACCCAAAACCGAGGATTTATTTGACAATTTTCAAAATTGTATTCTCTTAACATATTCCATGCTAATGTATGTTTCTTTACCACGAATGCCAAAAAATTGGCCACTGCGTGTTCTTACAGGATGGTACTGGATGTATTGTATTTTAATTACGGTAAGCTATCGTGCTAGTTTTACGGCAATATTGGCCAATCCTGTACCTCGAATTACAATCGATACTTTAGAGGAGTTAATGCAAAGTCGTTTGATGTTAACGGTAGGATCTAACGAGAACAAGAAACTTTTTGAAAATGCCTTTGATGATGTTCTTAACAAATTAGGAACAAAAACAGCTATAGTTACTGAATTAAATGGAATAGTAAGTAGTAATGCCATAAGTATATATGTATGTATGTATGTGCACACATCCCAGAGATCTGGAACGAAAAAAATTGAAATAAATTTATACTCTCAATAAACACACAAAAATCCAATATGAAAAATAGTGAATTTTCATAAAGCAAGTTACAGGAAATATTGGAAATGCATCTAACGTATAGAAGTTGAACAACTTTTAACTTTTAAATGCGTTGACAGTTGAACAGTTGACTTATATTGCACACTGTACTACTGTTAACGACGTTGCAACGACGTCATGAGTTGCAAGCTTATGTCAAAAAAAGTTGAAATAGCGTATTTCATAAAGCAAATTATTGGAAATATTGGAAATGCATCCAACGTATAGAAGTTGAACAACTTTTAGATGCGTTGACAGTTGAACAGTTGACTTACAGTGCACACTGTACTACTATTAAAATGTTTAAATAGCGTATTTTCATAAAGCAATGTATGAAACACTGCTAACTGGAGAGAGATTTAACCAACTTTCAACTTTTACAAGCATTGACAGCTAATTGACTTAAAAAAATCAAAACACTATTATAAAAATAAAGTTTTTTAAGAATATAAAGGAATTATTTCTGGCTTTGCGATTGGCTAATTAAAATAACATTTTGTTTAAAAAAATGTTTAAATGTTGATGAGAAAATGTATATGTATATAAATTACATACATATGTATATACATACATATTAAAGAGTCGACTCTAAAGTATGATGTGTAACTTGCTATTTTAAAAACATTGAAAGTCTTAAACCTTTAAATGCGCTTAACGACCAACGCGTGTTATGTACTTCCACCTTTACCAATTTTCATGTCCTAAAGTTAGTTCTTATGTACTTTTCTGGCATTCACATTATTTGCAAACACCTTATAAATTCGTTTTTATTTTAGAGTTCTCTGATCCATTACATACATACATGCTTTAATGTACATAGTATATAATATGAATTTATGATTGGATGGTTTCAGACTGATAAAATCGCAAAAGGAGGATACGCTTACTACGATAATCAATATTTTTTGCAAAATTTACGTATGATCGCAGCCGGATCAAAGAAGAACGAGGACGTGTTACATATTATGAGAGATTGTGTTGTGAAAATGCCTGTTGCTCTTGGTTTAACACGCAATTCTGGGATAAAATCTCCAATTGATAAAAATATACAACGATTAATGGAATCTGGTTTATTAGCTAAATGGCTACATGATACCGTCAAACATTTTCAAACAGAAGAAGAAATGCCTCCAGAAGCCTTAATCAATCTGCGCAAGTTTTGGGGATCATTTGTGCCTTTAGTAATTGGTTATATTTTTAGTCTTCTAGTTGTACTTTTCGAACATTGGCATTTTCGATATATCATATGCAAGCATCCCTTATATGAAAAGTATAACCCAAAATTGTATTATAATTTTAAAAGAAAATTTCCAAACAATTAAATATTTAGCAATGTTGATGTATTATTTAAAAAAAAGCTCTAATAATAAGAGACAAATTTACCCAAAAGTACGGGAACGCAAAAAAGAAAATATTTTACCCATTCACATAAAAATATGAAAAAACACAACTTTATGTCACACACACACACATATTGAACATGTACTTTCGCAAATAATAAACGACAATAATTCGAATTATACATGTATAAATTCTACTATAAGCCTTTTACTGCAGGTTTATAAATATTTTTTAATATATGAAATGTATTGCTTTGGGGATAAGCATGTCTCTATGGCCAAAAAAATGTATTTGCCTATATGGCGAAAAATATTTTTTGTTTTTAATAAAAATATTTTTTAATTTAACTTTTGAAATTTTTTTTAGTTTTCTGATCGAAAATTCCGTTAGATTTTATTTTTTTTTATTTTATTAGTTTTTAATAATGTGTACTTCCGCCTTTCCACAAAATGATGTCATAAATTCTACTTGAAAGAGAGTTATAAAGTTGCGATAAATATTGCAATGAAATTTCCGACCACGCTTCTTTTATTGCAGCAATTAATGATTTTCGGTCATCAAATTGTCGTCCAGATTCGGACACTTTGCGTGACAACTATCTCCATACGTTCACCATTATACATATTTAAATTCGGCGAGTATGGTGACCATGGAAACAATTCAATATTTTGCTCGCTAATCCACTTTTTAACAATCCTTGCTATGTGAACAGGAGCATTACCTTTTGGAAAATCCAGGGATGGTTTCAAACTGGTTTTAAAATTTCGGAAAAGCTGTTTGCAAAATTGATTTATAAGAATTTGCTGTTATTTTCATCGTTTAAAATTCCAAGTCTATGACTGCATAGTATGATATTGCTCCCCAGACCATAACACCACTTACTCGACTGTGGTTACGAGCTAAAAAGCGTTCTTCCTTTCTTAAATCATGGAAATACTAGTTAAAGCTGTCTGGTCTCTCAAAAGACCAAACAACCTGTTAGCAGTTTTCAAAAGTTTACAGGAGAGAGAAAAAAAGTTATAAAATTCGAACTGTTTGCAATATTGAAACGAATATTATATATTCTGATTAATATGAAACCAGAAGTATATATGGCTGAGAAAGCTTTGTTTTTCTAAACACAGTTTATGATATGGCACACTTAGGCAATACTGATTAGTATGAATAATCAAGCATTCCTTTGAACACATGAATATCATTTACATTAAATAATAATAGTTATAGTTTCTTTTACTTGTTTAAACAAAAAAGTGCTTAATGTTTGCTTAAATTACACTACGTAACAAAATTAAAATTTTATCATGATTTTTTATGATTTATTTTCCTCTTCTTTTAGTACGTCACGGCCTTCTAAAGTATAATTTTTTTTATTTTTTTTTTTATTTATTGTAATGTTAATAAGTAAACAAAAAACTAAATTAAACTAAAAAAATACACTCCATTAAATAAAACTACAACAAAAAAATTACTCAAAAGGTATGTTATCATAAAAATTATGACAGTCTGCTGGAAAAAATTCAAATAAATCGTTACTTTGATTTCAAAATTTTGCATACATATGGGTTATGGTATAGGGAATATGAAATAAAAAACTCAATTTTGAAATTTTTGCTGATAGGTTGTTTGGCCTTAATTTTTGTAGCAGAATAAAGGAAAAATGTTTCTCTTGCCTTTAATCTATTACAAAAATGTCGTTACACGACGACGACATCGCCAATAGGAATACGGCCTATTATTTTAACAAATAAAAAAAATATATATACATATATAATTCCTGACGTCGCTACACGAAGGGGTAGAGAAATATTGAAAATAACTAATGTCCGTATTCATAAAAAATAAAATTAATTTATAGAGTGCTTCTTTGACATATTTCTATAAAGTAATTGTTAAAAAAAGCAACTAATAAAACTGTTTTATTATTTCTGATACGGGCATAAATATTTAATATTAATATAAAAAGACCTTAAGCTCGAAAAAAAGAGATTTATTATTATTTATAAAAAGAGGTCAATAAAGTTATTATATTATTTTACTTTTTTCTTTATGTCCTCGATTTTTATGTTCAAAATCTGGTCGCCTTATGGGTAATGAATATTTATCGTTTTAGGAAATTTTATTTATGTGCGTATTATTATTACACAAAAAGCTTAAATAATATAATACAGAACTGCAAATTATATTCTATAATACAGCAAAAACGATAAGTATAATTAAGTCAAAGGAACACAATAATATAAATAAATGAATACAAATATATGTAAATAATAAATAAAACATAATATACATACTATCACATCAATATTAAAGAAAGTTTTAAATATAAAATTTTTACGTTTTAACTTTACGACCATGTTTTCCAGGGTATTTTACACGATCGTGACCAATTGGTTTATTTTTTGAAGAACCATTTAAACGCAAATTACCATTCGGCTTAGAACGCGACTCGAACAAGACATCCGAATCGGTCTCAGATTCGGTTAGAGGTGTTGCACGATGATCTAGAATGGTAAAAAAAATAATGATTTATAATTTATCATTTAATTTAAACACTTACAATTCTGCGACTCTTCATCCTGGGTTCCTATTAATGAGTACTTTTGTACCTTTGGTCTAGAACGAGGTTTTTTAGATTGCCTGCAAGCCACCGCTATAACCCAAAACAAAGCTGATAACATTAGTAACGACACTATCATCCCGACAAACACATAAAGTACCGACCAATCTAAAAGAAGAATATACATATGCATACATATTTAGTTTAGCACAATAAAATATGTATATACTTATAAAAGTATATCTTTGGTATGCTTTAGCAGTCCTAAAAATAATTTTTTTTGAAAATAATTTCGAATCGAAAAAAGGTCTCCTTCGTAATACAAATTTTTGTTTTATTTAAAAACCGTCAGTACATGATTTACAATCAATTTAAATTATTCATATTAAAAAGTAAAAATTTTTAATAAAATAATATAAAATGTTATCAAATATTATATTTTCTTTTGATTTTGAAAATTTATAGTCACATATGTATGTATGACTTGAAATCTCATGATTTTCAAAAAGTTCCTGTGAAACTGTATAAACATATACGTATATTTGTTGCACTCAGGATAACAAAAATCAGAAAAATAAAAGATACAAATATGATATTATTTGAACTTGATTAAAAAAAACACTCAACGTTGAATGAAATCATATTCATACTCTTCAAATCTACAATTGAATAGCAGTGATGAATATGATCCGATATGTTTTATTCGCTTCAATTCCTTCATAAATTATTTCTTGCCTTTTATTCATATACCTAGTAGTTTCATAATTACTGACACAGTGCAAATCGCTCCCACTGTAAGAAATTCAATGCACATACTCCCTTTAAGTTGACAAGTTTTTTACAACTAATATTTATACTTCATTTTTGTGTAAAAAGTTTTTGGCGTTTGTGAGTTATAATTATGGAATGGGGAGATATATCGAAAACCGTATTGTTATAATTGGCCTAAAAAAAATGTGGAATGAAATCCGGAGACATATATCGAACATTGCAGCTGCTCGGGGTAAATTGCAGTTTTCTTTATCGTGCGATGAAACTATTTGAGGATACTAGTGGAGTAGCACACCGTCCAAGATCTGGCCGTCCGCGCTGTGTGCGAACGTCCAGACCCGTCAAAGCTGTAAAGACTCGAATTTATCGAAATTAATTTCGAAAACAGCAAATTTGTCGCGTGAGATGAATATATCTAAGGTATCCATTTCTCGAATAATTAAATATGGCTTGGGAGTTCGGGCTTATAAGAGACACACGGGGCATCTACTTTCGGCGGCTTTGAAGAAAAAACGCAAGCAAAAATCAAAAATCAAAAGCATTGATTCGCCAGTACGCCAATAACTTTACTGATGATAAAAATTTTACTGTGGACGATTCGTTGGAAAAACAAAATGATATAGTCTTTACTCAGTCATATCTACAAGCAAATGAATTGGTTCCAAGAGTTCAAAGAGGTCTCCATACTGCTTCTATGATGGTATGGTGGGAAGTCGCCTATGATGGCGTCACCAAGTTCCTTTTCTGCGTAATAGGTGTTAAAACCTCACCAAAGGTGTACCAATCTGACGTTTGGGAAAAAGGTTGTGAAGCCGTTAAATAGCACACTTTTCAAAAACGAGCCGTGGACTCGGCCCCAGCCCATAAAGCAAAAACCACTCAAGACTGGTTAAAACACTATATACCAAATTTTATTTCCACAGAAGATTGGCCAACGCGAATAATTTAGACTACACATTATGGTCCTCTTCAGAAGGCATTCTCTTAAGCGTGCAGTTATCCAATTAGACAATTTTCCCATGAAGGTCGTGCGTATTGCAATAGATGATTGGCCTGTAAGACTTCGATCGTGTTTTAGGGCAAATGACGGCCATTTTGAATTTTGTTGTATTCTTAAATATCTAAAAAACCAAAATACAAAAAATTATTAAACAATATCTTGCCGTTTGTATTTTATCAAGAAAAAACCGTGTGTCAGAGTATATAAAAGTACTAGGTATACATACAAACTCATCATATACAAACATTCAAGCTCACATTTAACGATAGAAGAAATTTCAATACTCATTTGCATCACTATTGGATGGAATGAATTTTTGTTTGAATAAATAAATGAGTGAAAAGAGAAAGTATGTTCACGCAGCAAGAGAATGTCATAAAAAATGTATCATAAAAAAGGTTTCGAAGATTGTTGCTATGTACTTGTGGTACTCAATCATGTAGTTAATTGGGTTTTGAATCTTAAGAACGACAATTGCATAGCATTTTCAATCATTTATTTATTTAAACAAAATGATCGGTATGAAAGAAAAATTCATTCCATTTAATGCTGATGCAAATTAAAGGCCTCGTTACTTAAACGTAAACGTTGTGGAACAGCTGTTCAGTTTTGCTTATCAAGCCTATGTGTAAATGATTACTCATACGTAAACCTAACGTTGCGTTGCGGGCGAATCCAATAAACTTAAAAATTTTCTTCGTTTTAACGTATCAGCTCTATAAAAATTGTAAACCAATTCTAAACCATTCGCTGAACTCTGCCGCAACGTTTACGTTTGAGTAACGAGGCCTTAATATTTAATCTTTGTGAATTCAAACCAATGATATTGAAATGATTGGTATGGAAGAAAAATTAATTAAATTCATAAGATGATACCAAAAGAAAAAACAAATTCAGGCAGTGAATATTTGCATATAAACAAGTTTGATTATTTGAATACAAAGCCAAGTTTTTAGGATGTTGAATATTGCATGAATACTTTTTAACAGCAAGTGCAGTTCTCTGTTGTCGCCGTAGTTTAGTGCTTAGTGTGTTGGCTTGCTAGACAAAAGCTCCGAGTTCAAACTCCAGTTTTGACAAAAAAAAAGAAATAAGAAAAAATATATCTTTCGGCGACTACCTCTTCTGGGAAAAGCTCTGAGAGTAACTGATTGCCATTAACAAGCTTCTCAAGTCTGTCGTTCGGAGTCGACGGCAAATTGTAGGTACCGGTACTCATGGATAAAAATTTACACACACAACATGGGTGCTACGAAAAGCTAGGCCGTAACCCTGAAACATAGTTGTAAAGGTCAATTATGTATGTAAGTATGTATGCAGTTCTCTGGTTCATACATACACATACATATGTACACATTAGGTCTAAAAGAAATACAACGAACACAACACCCTTTTTCTTTCTCACATCATCGTTAAATCGATGTCATAAGTTGTAATATATACCCTTTTAAAGTTATCCTGGGAAATAATTCCCCGGGACATTACACAATTGGGTTCTTTTCATTAATACAAAATTAAATTTTTAAACAAACATAATATCAGTCTTTAGCTATAAAAACCTCTATGCCGTTATTATTACATTTATTGTTATTATTACTTACCGCAATTTGCCTCTTCATATCCCCAGAAATATCCAAATGATGGCATCCAAAATGCTTCACAGAGGCATGATCTAGTATCGTCATTGCAAACACCATGATTAGAGCATTTATTTTGACATACGACGGTTCTCACATCGGCAAATACAGTACCCAGAATTGATGCATCCCGTTGAAGTTTAACTTTTAATAAGTGTTCAATTGATAAACCACCAACGGGTTGATATTTTCCATTAACCTCTAACTAAAAATGGTATAAAAACATGTAATATATAAATTTCCAATAAAAATGCGGTAGTAATTAAGTAATCGATTCCTAATATATATCCATAGAACTTAATAATCAGTTTACCTCTACATAAAAAACTAATATGGCGACATTTGTTCTTGAATCATGTTGTAATTCGCGAACATGTATCTTCATATCACCAAGCAGTAGACCAATTTTCTGTACAACCGTATTTAAAGCAGAATGTGTCAACATTGAAATGTTAGTAGGCAATGATAACTGAACAAGATTTAGTAACATCGGATCGGGATGAATAAACACACTAGCAGTATCTGAATTCGTTAGTCCTTGATCATCGGTAACTGTTAATTTAAAAACATATCTTCCCGATACTAGGTTCGTAAGCTTTATTAAAGTTAATAACCATTGAAATATTTTAGAGAAATATACATAATAAATATGTTGTAGTTTTCTTACTATCATTACGGGTGTATTATCAGAATCTCCAACAATATGCCCCGCTGCTAAACTAGCATCTTCTCTAGACCATTTATACTTCACAATACCCAGATCATCAGAAGACAAATTACCGTTAAAGTAAATAGCAGATACTGGTAGTGTAATACTTTGATCTCCACCAGCATTTGCAACAGGAGGTGAATTTTTTTCTTGTACCACCTTAACCCACATTCGGTCATCAGCAGTATTGTTACTCTCATCAGAAACTATGAGTTGAAATTCATATAGGCCTAGTGTTAAGCCTGTGGCGTTTGCTATCTACGATTTAGAAAACAAATAGAACATTTAATATATATGTATTTATTAACTTTTCGAATTCATTTTTACCGATTCATTCGACTTTAATAGTACAGCCTTATTAGGACCATTAACTTCTCTCCAGAAGTATGTTTTAATTTCGATGTCATCACTTGATCCAGATCCGTTTAATATTACCCAATTTGTAGGTAAATTTATTGTCTAAATTATATAAAGTATTTAGTATTAATATTATGTTTTAGCCAATTGCAGCGCTTACCATATTTGCACCAACAACAGCTATAGGTGGCGAGTTTGTAGGTGGCTTAACAAAGACATGCACTTTTGCTGTACTAGATTGACCGCTACCATCAGTTACTTTAAGTACAAAAGTGTACATACCTTCCTCTAAATTAGAAAGCTGAACATACGGTGTTCTTGTATTTTGCATGTCTACTGCTTTTGCCTCATCACTAGCATCTTTCGTCCATTCCCAGGCAACAATCTCGTGATCATCTGAACTAGCAGTGCCATTAAGAGTAACATTATTGTTTGGTAAATATAAAATAACTGCATGCCCAGCATTCGCAACAGGTGGATAGTCAGTTCCCTTTAGAACAGTTATTAAGGCCGTTGTAAAGTTTGTGACATTGTCAGTGTCTGTGACTGTCAATTTAAAAGTATAGTTTCCTGGCGATTTAAGATCTGTCAATTGTAAAGTATTAACATCAGGTAATTTCGGTTGATAACCAATGGGGCCTGAAACTACTTCCCAGTGCCAAGAAACAATTTTGTCATCATCTGTACTTGTGCTCCCATCTAGGATAGCATTTGTAATAGGCTGTCTGATAATTTGTTCCTTAGGTGTTATTATAACTTGTGGTACACGATTTATTCTCTTCTCTGGTAGTACTGTAACATTAGCCATTGCCTCACCATAAGTACCATCGCCAGTTACCGTTACTTTAAATGTATATAAACCTTCTGATAAATTTGACAACTTTACTTTTGGTTGACTTTGATCAGAAATTGTACCATTCATAGGAAATTTCGGCTGACTAATCAATGTCCACAGATATTTATATTTTGTATTACTAGATTCTTCATCAGGTACCGTAAACGCCGCCAGAGTTACCTCCTTCTCAGGTAACCGGACTTCCTTTGAGACTACTGATACCATAAGTTTCTTATTACTTTCAGATTTAGGCGTCGGTTCTGTATCAGATTTTAATTGTGTTGTAGTTGCCTCATTAGAGCTAATCGATTCTAACATAAAATTATGTGCCGAACCATTTTCATCTATCAAATTATAATCGATGGATTCTGAAACACATACACGTAAATGATTACGTTCGTAACCACGACTGCATTTGCATATGCCTGTGTTTACGTCAGTTCGAACTGCAACACATTCTTCATTTAAAGGACACTTGCCCTCATTTACCGATCCCACATCTAAACTACATGTTATATAGTTTGATATAGGTGCTGTGTCAGGAGAAATATTAGACCTATAGTATGTCACATCCTCAGGCAGAATCTCACTATTGTCATCAATTGATGATGACATAAGTAGCTGTTTCATTCTTTTTTCAGCCAAAGGAAAACTATCATCATCTTCATAATTGTTACTATCAGGGCCTGATCGTGTTATATAGGGAATCTTGTGTGACTGTTTCCAAAAATTTAATGAGTTTATATTTTCATCTGTTTCATTTTCATCTAAAGTCAGCACTTCGTTCAAGTTTTTTATTCCTTTCAGTGAATCCAACCACGATATTTGTTCCTTATCATTATGTGCTTTATTAACTGGATGTACCAAAACCATTTGTATGTTTTCCCTTAAACTTGGACGTTCTTTAGGTAAGCATGCCTCATTACTAGCACACTTTACATGATAGCATTTCTTTTTATACATAAAAACTACATTGCACGTATTATTCCTACTTTTTTCGCAACACTTTTCCACACAAGTCCGAAGATCAACTTCTTCTTTAGCTCCATTGCCCTCGCCAGAGGGATACTTTTCGAACTTTCCTGCCATAAGTTCATCGCGTGGCATTGCGCTCTGAAAGACAAATTTTACCATATTGGGACATAAATTTCCCAAATCTCCATTACCAGCATTACGAGTGCTAACTAAAGTATGACCATCTAGAGCAGACTCAAGCAATGGCGTTGTACTTGTCGCTACAGTAACAGTCTCTTCGCCAAAAACTAATCCAAAGCAAACCATTATTAACAAAACACATTTTTCCTGACATTGAAATTCTTTTTTTTTACACATATTGTTGTTTTTGCTTGCAAAAAACAAGTCAATATTTACAAACCAAAGAAAACGGAACCTGCGTTTCTCAAATTTACAAATTTAATTTTGCTCTATTGAAAGAAATGTAAACTTTAATACATTTTTACATTTGATAATTTCATTATTTCTTTTATAGTAACTGAGTTAGATTATATTTTTGTTACCAAATTTTTTCTTTGGGAATTTGTTATCGTACAACACTATATTTTTTAGAATATAAAAAGAACAAAACACGGAAAAAACAAATTCAACCACTGATAATCCATCGGCAATCAGCTGCACATAAGTATGTCTGTTATACACTTTGCTAGTGATGCTGTACAAACAATTTTTAAGTAATCGAATACAAGCATGGAAAAATGTAGGGGTAAAAATTATGTAATAAGAATTATTATGATTAATATATAAACTTTTATTTAAGCTTTAGGTCGATTAAATAATTATTTTTTTTTCAATATTCCCCTACTTCCTGAAGAAGCTACGCAAAGAAGTAGCGAAATATCGAAAAAATAATTATTTAATCGGCCTAAAGCTTAGGGTCGTACCTGAATTAAAGCGTACGACGTACGACAAATAAAAAGTATAATTTTTATACGTCCGTATTACCGAAATACGCAATAAATAATAGGAAGAAAAAAATAAAAACAAAAATATTGTTTTGTCATGTTTTTTCTTTTGTTTGTTAAAAATTGTATATTGTATAAAAATACAGCAAAGGCAGTTAACATGGATGTAGCTGAAGATATATCAATTTTAGAAGATTTAGTTATTTTGTACGAGATGTACAACATAAATAAAATTAAAAGTGGTCCAAAAGAACTTTTTAAATCCCGGGAGAAGTTTGGATTTTATAGCACCGGCTTCAATATTCTGCTGGATAAAAATCCTGAACTTTTATATAAATCTATTCGAATGAATAAATGTTTATTCGACTTGTTATCGGGTTTGGTTTGTCCATTTTTAATAAAAAAATCTCGTAGGAAACCTGTCGAGCCACAACAAATTTGAGTGTTTTTGTTGTTGTTTCACATATAAAAAGACGAATGTCAAAAACCATTCGTGTTCTAAACACAGGCTGTAAGGTATAGTTTTCCAACTTTAATGTTTATTTTTTTTTTTTTTTTCTTTGATAAATTCTTGCTGGAATGTAAAATTATTCCCATAAATTTCTTTAGAAAACAATCAGAATATTATCTAATAAATCTACATGCATAGTTCCCTGCATTCATTTTATGAGATATGTATATAACAAATTGGATAATGTGCTCTATAACCAAATGCAACACAAGTCATAAGTGAACCTCCCTTAAAATTTAGTGCAAACCTTGTCTGATGACACTGATCTTTAGCTCTCCAATGCTCATGGATGTTGTCTAAAATATTTGCTTATTAATTACTTATTGTCTTCTTTAAACAATAATTTACGCTACTCTTTCTCAAACTTTATATTTGTGTGAAAACGCCATCGTTTATGCCCTATGTTTTTGAGTACGATTGGGTTTAGGTATCCTTCTTAACCCAATAAGGTATATTATTACAACTTGCCGATAGTTAAAGGTTGGATTTTACCAGACAGATAAATTGCTTTTTTGTTAGTACATCTAAGCTTTAACTTAAAGTGACTGATAAAGTTATTGGGAAGCTTTCCTTACCTTTAATTTAAAGTTTACTTGTATTAACGAAAAGCAATTTATCTGTCTGACCAAATATATTTATATAATATTTAACTATCGACAAGTTGTAATAATGGGCCTGAGTCTTGAAATTTTACTGGGTCTAAATTTAATTTAATAATACGTTTTCATTTTGTTACTGTTTAATGTAAATCTTTATTTAATTTTTGCTTAATATGTCTTCTTGATATATTCAAATTTCATACGTTCGCAATTTATTTGGATACAACATAAATTATCATGATCTATTACTTCTCAAAAGATTACCAGTAATTAGGATCTTAAGACTATTAAAATCTATACAATAAATAACTTTTTAACTTAAAAGCAAGTTGTTTTCGAGTTATTTTTTAAACATGTAGATGACTAATCAGTTTTTGATCACCAATAATACTCAAAAAGTATCAGCGAGGATATATTAAACAAAATATCTTCCAAATGCTAGTTGGGTATAAAAATATACATACATATGTATGTATAATGTATTTGAGTTTCCCTTTAGCACATCGGAATACATACTAAATGAATGTACCTGGACTTTCATATACATATATATAAGTATGATATATGTATGTATTTAGATACACATGTAGATATTAATGTATTACAAGAAGAACTTGATTGTAGGCTATTTAAAAGAAATATATACTTGTGACAATAATAAGAAAATAATCAAAGCAGGTTCAAAGCTACATGCAACCCAAACAAGAATGCTGCTAAAGATTATTTTATGTAAGTATGTACGTAAGTACGCATTCATATACTTATACATTAATATGTTTCCAGATCTAGTAATATTGTACAACAGTGCCCTTTACGATTGAGAAGTTGAATAGTCATATTTAAAGAGCAAAGACGAAAATAAGGCTTAAACCAAGTTTTTTATAATGGCTTCTTTTAAATTTTATAAGAAAATTGTCGTTCTATCATTAATATATATTGTGATACGTCAAATTAAGATTACTAGAAGTGATAATGAGCCAAACGTAAATGCAACGTCTGATTCTCGCATAATTTATGATCAACGTCAAAATGGCAAATATAATATACACGTTGTAATTAAGGATGTTGCAATTATAGAAATGGATCAAAATGAGATTTCAGACGTATGTTAATAAAGTTTTTAAAATAAAAATGTTCAAAATATTTCGTCACAACTCACATACATCATACAATACATATTATGTATGTGAGCGTTAAATCCTCCAAAGTGATCTGGATATTTTACATTCGTTTTTTAGTTTGGTTTTTTTCAAGTTTAATAATTTCAAGTGAAATCTTAATACAATGTGCTAATTTAAATTTTATTTAATTATTTTAGCAAAACTACAATGATGACGAATATTACTACGATGAGGACGACTTGACGGTTAAGCCTTTAAAGCCTACTGCAACTTCTGCAAAACCACTATATTCCACAATATTTACAACTCCTCACACCACAACATCCTCGGCAATAGCAGAGAACATTGACACTACTTTTTCATCTACGTCTCAAGGTATGACATTTGCATTAACTCCAACGTCGGAAGCTACTAACAGTATAATGAATAATGAGCACACAACTACCCATTCTTCGTTAAATATGCCTGGTGTAGAAATTCAATCGCGTAGCAAGGTAGAGCCTATATACGCTTTTGAAAAGAAGCTAGGAATTCAACCCGAAGCAAGTTCAAGACAGACCACGTACTTATCAAACGATCCAAGTAAAACTCTCACGAACTCGAAAATGTTTAAATTGAAAATACATCGCTCTCATCGATCTCAAAGACAAAGTACTAAACGTTGCCATTCTAATCAATATAAAAGTTCAGGAGGCAAATGTCGTGAGAATATATCTTCATCAGGATCCCTACTGTAAGATAATTCTATATAAATTTAAAAACAAAAATACGTAATCCTTTTATCTTTATTCAAGAAAACGTCTTCTAAATATGTTGATTACATTACCTTTCACAGCAGAACAACATCACAGTGATAATTAAGAACGAAATGTCACAAATGATTTAATTTTTAATAAAATTTAGAATACATATACTTTATTGGAATTAACTCCTCTTCTTAATGCTAAAATTTATGTGTAACAATTTAAAAATATTATATTTGATTTTTTAAATAAATTGTAACAACGTTGATTTACTTAAATTGATTTTTAATATGTATAACGTTATGAAGAAATATGTATGTATATGCAATTTCTTTAACTGGAGTTCACTACAGTTACTCATGTCATTAATAAAAATAAGCACTTTTTTATAAATTAAAATATTTCACTACGTACATATAACAATTAAATAAAAATAATTAAATAGTTAAAAATGAAAGTAAATACAGAAACAACATAGAGAATACCAAGCATATTATATATAATACTTTCTGAGATATGTACGTATGTATGTACCATATGTACAATATACAATTAACTGTATAAAGAATAAGAAATAAATTACCAGTAGCCTTCATTACAAACAGGGGCATACATATGAATAAAGTACGGACTAATTAATTTGCTCAGGTATTTTTTTGTTCAATATAATGTAGATGTCATTAGAAAAAGAAATTAAAAGGATATATGCATATAAGGTCTTTTAATAGGGATTTTCTAACTCTTGACAGTTGAAAGCCATCATATAGTTGAAGTTATATCTATAAAATTTTCATTAAAAAATACGTAAGAGTTATAAATAGCTGGAAGCTGATCCGAATTTTCATAAAAATATATTTTTCAGTGTTTTCATTGTCAAATTAGGAACGATATTAATATCGCCAGGCCATTGAATGTTTCAAATAAACGCCACCTAAAAAACTTACGACGGTTATTTTTAAGGTTATACATTCCATAGATATTGGCATTGAAATGGCAAATTTTCGATGATATCTCACGCAAACTTTGCTTTATTTAAATTTTAAGAAAGAAAGTGTTTTACGAAACACCCAATAAATATGCATTTAAGTAGAATTTATTTAAGAGATAATAGAATAAGTAATTAGACAACAAATTCTGTTTTTTAGTCTTATAATTAAAAATCAGTTGCGCGCTTGTTTCATTACAGTTCGATTATTGTAAAAATAAATATAAATTATTTTAATAAATGTCTTTTATCACCATTCGATAATGGTGTTATATGTAGATATAATAAAATCAAATGAGTACATAAATTTCGATGTTTTTGAACAAAAAAAATGATTAAAAAAATTTAACTTTATTTAAAATTAACGAAAACCGTTTTGTAGAAAATGCAAAAAAAAAAAAATTAAATTTATGTGAATGACTGTTTCAATAAAATATTTTTACACACTGTGCTTATACGAGTGTTCAAAATATTACGAAGTTTCTTCATTCACAATATTTTTTTTTAATGTACGATTATATTTTCCTATACAAACTTAAGGAATTCCAGGCAAACCTGTACAACTTTGCCTATGTTGCTGTTGTTGTTGTTGCTGTAGCATGTTTACACGAACTCTTTGCTGTTCGAGCCGTTGTACAGAGGCAGTAAGATGTGAATTCTCGACGTATAGATCTTTAACTAAAACGTCAGCATTTTGCAAACGTTGAACTTGTTCAGCTATTAAAGCACTCTGAGCCTCTAAACGGCCATGTAAATCATTAAGTTCAATTTGATGATGTCGCCAGGACTCTGAAATTATATATGTATGTATTTGTATTTTTTATATAGCCCCAAACTAATTTAGCAAGATAATAGATAAAATATTCACAAACACTTACGTTGCATTATAGATTCAGTATACTGCTGTTGTTGCTTAATTACATTTTGTAAATGCCTGTTCTTTAATTCCAGCTGATTTACTCGTTGTATTAAAGATGGATGAGATGTACGCTGTTAAAAATTAAAATATTTGATTTGATTTTTAAGATAAAGTTTTCAAGTCTTTTAGATCTTTTAGATATTAAAATAATAAAATGTGTTTTTGATGTTGAAATTTCAGCCACAATTATATTTTTTTTTTTTCTGAGACCAATACTCAGGAGTGTAAACTTCAACTCGTGTGTGGCATTGTATTATAATTGAGTTTTTTAATAGGATGGTTTTTTTAAGTGGCTTACAAATAAGACGGAGACAAGTTGCTGTCAATTTGATCACTCAAAGTCCATTGTATGTATAATACCTTCACCTTTGAGTGATCAACAGCACTGCATGCTGACTCTAGACTGGTGAGCATCTTCACTAGGAAGCTGTTATCTTCCCAGTAAGTGGCACTTTTTCTCCAGATCATTCGTTTTTAGATGCCAGGTGGAAGAAAGTGGAAATTCAGGGAGCGGTTTCCTATGGATGGACTTCTTAAAGGGGGGGGGACCTCTTATTTTTTCTCTTATTCCTCTTATTTTTTATTTTAAATTAAAATCTAGAAGAAACGCAAATTTTTATTCTTCACTTTTTACCTTTGCTGGGGTTTGAACATGGGCTGTTTTGATTTGTATGCGAGCGCTCTAACCAGTATGCCATGCACCCCCTATATATATTTTTATAACATATGGTATAAAAATGGTAACACTAATTAAAAGAACAATAAATGAATAACATACCGCCGATGCATGTCATGTAGATATAGCAAACCCAGTATATCTGAATATGACATACATATACTAAGACAAGTGTAATAATAATGTGACAAATACACAATTATTTACATTCAACTTAGCTTGAGTTAACCTTGGTATATATCTACGTATGCTATGTATTATTGTGTTGGCTTACTAGACGAGAGCTCCAGCCCCAGCTCCGACATCTTGAAAGAAAGAAATGTAAAAAAATATATCTTTCGGCGAAAACCCTTTTAGCAGAATTCTGACAAAAGCTCTAATAGTAAAAAAAGCTCTGATTGCAATAAACAAGCATTTCAAGTCTTTCGTTCGGATTCGACGTTTCACTTTAGGTCACGGTACTCATGCATACAAATTGGAGCACACAATATGGATGCTGTGAGAAGCTAGGCCGTATTAAAAAAAAAAGATTATAAATATGAGAGCCACAAATGTTTGACAACTGACAACTCAACGCAAATTTTATTCTTTTTGCTTTAAATTTCCAAAATACTATAAGTCTTTAAACTGCTTTTTGCTCAACAATTTTTTAATAAATTTTGTCAATAAATGTCCAAATATGTTAAAATCTCTAGGCTATTCCTACAAAATAAATATACATATCTATGCATGTTCAAAATTAAGGGTGTAAATAATGTATAACAATTGTGTGTAGAAAATTTTCAATAAAAGTGAAAACTTACGGCATAGGCTCTTTCTAAAACTGGTTTAGCTTCATGCAGTTGTTGCAGTTCCATTATTAAACCATCTCTTTGTAATGATAAATCCTTAATTTGTTCCCTTAATGATATTTCAAAGTATTTCAAACGTTTCAGTTCATCTTTTAAAACACTTGGAGTTGGACTAGGTGAATTATTTTTTGTGCTTGCACCTGATTTTATTCCGGATTGTACGTTTCGTTGATGAACACTATTATTTGAATGTATGCTGTGAGTTTCAAAACTTTTTCCCGAGGCAGTAGAAGATGTTTCACAATCTGCAACATCACCTGCTTCAGATTGTATTGACTGGTTTTGAGATAGATTGGGCTTTTCGATGGGCGAGTGTTGTCTATGGTTTTGCGGTGTGGTACTAAATATAGTTGTTTCAGAAGTCGACAAATTTATACTAAAATAATATATTATACATGAGAATTATTTAAATTTAAATTGCAGTATGGTTTAATAATAAATTTTTAACAACAATATTTCTCAATTTCATTCCTTGAAATGTACAGATAGCATTAGTTAAACATTTTTTATAAATAAATTAGCGGGTCCTGATTAAAATCACAAAATATGTTATTACCTCATCTTTCAAGCTTATTTCAACAAATTTTGTTCTCTCTCAAAGATACATACATATATATTTGCACATCCTAAATAGTCCTAGAAAATGTGTTTGTGTTAAAAGAAAATACATCCGTCGTGTTTTTAGTTAGCAAATTTTCACTGTTTTCCATAAAAAAATTTGCAAATGAAATGTTTTACACACATACACTGTTTTTGCTTCAGTTCTTTATTTTCATGCAAAAACGAGGCAATACAAGCATATTAAAAATACATGTACAAACGTAAGTATACAGTAATCCCTCGAACTGCGCGGTTTCGGACTTGCGCGTTTTTATTTTTGCCACCAAAATTTCGCATTGAGCGGCAAAAGTTTCGCAGCAGCGCGGTTTTTTTTTTTTTTGCGTACATATTACATATTTCGTGCAAAATATGTACAGTGGTGTGCACACACATACTATCCCATATTGTGATCAGAGTTGTAAATGAATCATTCTTTTTTGATTTCAATTCATTTGAATTAGCTAACTTTTGAATTAATTCTTTTCAACAAAAAAAAGAATTGAATTAAATTTGAATCAATTCTTTTGAATTTAGCGAACATGAATTGCAATTCATTTCCAATTCAAATGAATTAGGCAAAATGAGTTGCAATTCATTTGAATTAGGCAAAATGAATTGCAATTCATTTTTTAATTCAAAAGAATTGGTAAAAAGAATCGCAATTCATTTCTAATTCATTTGAATTGAAATGATTTGGAATTAATTCAATTGAATTAGAAAAGTAACTTGTAATTCTAATTTATCAAACCAAAAATGAATTGCATTCAATTGAAGTAAACTTGGTGTTTGGATTTTGGTCCTTCAAGTACTACTTATGTCGCTTTTGATATACGCTGAATAACAAGACATTCAGTATTTAAAACCTATTAATAATTTATGAAATTTTGTGACGCACGAACATTAAAGGACAAATACTTTAGTAATACTTATGAGAATTATTATAATTATTATTATATTATTAAGAGAATTATTATAAATAAGTAATAAATACTTGGATTAAAAGTAATAGAAAATGGGTGATTCATTATTAGTAGTGGATATATTTTTATTATAAAGTACAGAATAGAAGTACTTGGAAAAAGGGTGATGCTTTTGCATTGCAGTCTTTTTTTCAAAATCAATTCAATTCAAGTAAATTGGAAATGTATAACAAAATCATTTTTCGAGTTAATTTAAATGAATTGGTAAAATGAATTGCAATTCATATTTTAACTCATTTGAATTAATTCAAAATCAATTCAAATGAATTGGAAATGAATTGCAATTCATTCTTTCTAACTCATTTATATTAATTCAAAATCAATTCAATTCAAATGAATTGGAAATGAATTGCAATTCTTTTTACCAATTCATTTGAATTGAAAATGAATTGCAATTCATGTTCGCTTAATTCAAATGAATTGATTCAAATTTAATTCAATTCGTTTTTTGGAGAAAAGAATTAATTCAAAATTTTTCCAATTCATTGCATGAATGATTCACGAATTAATTCAAAAATGAATGATTCGTTTACAACTCTGATTGTGATTGCGTGTGTAGTAGAAAAAAATCAAGTTTAACTTAAGCACTGGCAGAATTTTTGAAGCGTGGCAATCAACTTGGTGAAGAAGCTATTGACCTAGACCCTGAATTAGAGCGTGCTTTAAAATTCCATAGACGTTTGACGGAAGCTTTAGCGCCGTATAAAGAACTTTAGAGTTCAAGAGATACTATTAAGCAATCACTATTAATAAGTTTTTTTACGAAACCATTGGAAGAAAATAGAACAAATTCATCAGAAGATGAAAATTAACTTATTTAAAGATTTTTTTAACTACATATTTACATTTTAATTATGTATACACATCAGAGTTGGGTTTATTGCATTGAATTTATAATGCATTATCGTTTCCACTAAATGCAGATAGAAATAGTTAACCACTAAATAAAACCATTTTAGTGGTAGTGGAAATTTATTGCATTAAAAAAACAAATTTAGTGGTAGTGGAAATTTAGTGCATTAAATAAAAAAAATTTAGTGGTAGTGGAGATTTATTGCATTAAATAAAGAAAATTTAGTGGTAGTGGAAATTTAATGCATTAAAAAAAACAAATTTAGTGGTAGTGGAAATTTATTGCATTAAATAAAAAAAATTAGTGGTAGTGGAAATTTATTACATTAAAAAAAACAAATTTAGTGGTAGTGGAAATTTAGTGCATTAAATAAAATAAATTTAGTGGTAGTGGAAATTTATTGCATTAAATATAAAAATTTTAGTGGCAATGGAAATTTATTGCATTAAATATATCGATTTTAGTGGTAGTGGAAATTTAGTGCACTAATTTTGAATAATTAGTGGTAATGGAATATAACTCCATTGGCACTATAGTGGAATGGAAATTTAGTTCCACTACCTCAGTTCCACTATCGTTTTAATATACCTTCATATATGGATATAATATTATTATATGCACACATAGCTTAAGTCAATGTCAAAATAAATTGTTGTGAATGTTATTTTCTTAATTTACTGAGTCCGCCTGTATAAAAAAAATAATTGTTGTTATTGTTTTAATAAGAATTTTAGTACTTTCAAATGTAATATGTTATTCAGTTCACCATAGGTAAGATTTTAATGGCGCGGACTGCTAATATTGCCAGCCGCTAATCATTCAGAAGTAGTGCACTAAATTTCCATTACCACTAAAATCGATTCATTTAGTGCACTAAATTTCCACTACCACTAAATTTATTTTATTTAATGCACTAAATTTCCACTACCACTAAATTTATTTTATTTAATGCACTAAATTTCCATTACCACTAAATTTGTTTTTTTTAATGCAATAAATTTCCACTACCACTAAATTTGTTTTTTTTAATGCAATAAATTTCCACTACCACTAAATTTGTTTTTTTTTAATGCAATAAATTTCCACTACCACTAAATTTTTTTTATTTAATGCAATAAATTTCCACTACCACTAAATTTGTTTTTTTTAATGCAATAAATTTCCACTACCACTAATTTTTTTTATTTAATGCAATAAATTTCCACTACCACTAAATTTGTTTTTTTTAATGCAATAAATTTCCACTACCACTAATTTTTTTTATTTAATGCAATAAATTTCCACTACCACTAAATTTTTTTTATTTAATGCAATAAATTTCCACTACCACTAAATTTGTTTTTTTTAATGCATTAAATTTCCACTACCACTAAAATGGTTTTATTTAATGCACTAAATTTCCACTACCACTAAATATTATAGGCGATAATGCACTATTTTTTCCACTACCACTAAATTTAGTGGAAAATTAAATCTAATGCAATAAACCCAACTCTGATACACATACTACATACATATGTACAATGAATTGATTTCAAGATTTTTTTGTTTCATTTTTATGAATTAATTTATAATTTTTTTTTATGTTAATGTTTAACTTTATGTTAATACTAGCTGAACCCGTAGTGCTTCGCTACCCCCTCGTTATATAATAACATTAACGGCGGTGACGTGGTTCATAGTTGTATGGTGACGTTAACAGTATTAGGAGCAATATACTACCAAATAAAAAAAAAATCCGTTGGAAGGAACAAATTTATACAGAGAACAAAAAGTTTAAAACTTTCAAATAAAATTTTGCGTGAAAGGGGGTGTCACGTAAGAAATGTTTATTTATACCTCGCCTGTAGTATAATGTGCATACAATTTGAAGTAAATCTGTTAAAAACTATATGGGAGCAATTACATAATTTAAAAAAAGTGGCCGTAAAAGTGGGCGTGGTCGAAAAAAGTACCCTATTAATCATGTCAGAGTCCCAGTTAAATGCTGTGAAAATTTCAGGAAGATCGGTTTAGAGGTTTGGTCTCCTATAAGGTACAAACAAACAAATAAAAAAACACACATTCAATTTTATATATTTATATTGAATAGTATTTTTTTTAGTTATCTACTTAGTTTAAATTTAAAATTTTCATGATAATTTTAGGATTTGGAACGTATCCCCCTAATTTCATACTAAATAGGGTTCACAGTGCGCGATTTCGGATTGAGCGCTGTTTTTTCAGAACGTATCTACCGCGCAGTTCGAGGGATTACTGTATATACAAATATATAAAAAGGGACTAAGTCCACATTATGAAAATTAATTTAGTTCTTTAAACATCGGATTTAACTGCACTCCAATGAAAATTATTAATTAAATTGTATATTTTAACGCTAAATTCGATCCGATATTTTTATCTCATTTCATAGTCAAAACTATTTAAAACTTTAACTGGAAATAAATTTACAAAAATTAAAAACAAACATACACAATACAACACACAACTGCATCAAAAACTTTACTGATGCCGTATTTGCAGAAATTTACAGCCGTAATGCCAATTATTTGCAATAAAAAACATTTGACTAAAATTAGTGATGCATAACTACTGCATTTATGAATGCACCCATTGTCATTTTCACGTAATACTGTCATTACAACAAATTCATTAATCTGCTAAATGCCTCATATACCTCTTAATCTCTTAAACATTTCATATACATACATATGTACATATGCATTCATTTATCTTAGAATTTGAAATTTTAAAGAAAATTCACAGAAATGTTTAAATAAAAAAAAAATGGATTATTAATATTAAACATTTCATATACATACATATGTACATATACATTCATTTATCTTAGAATTTGAAATTTTAAAGAAAATTCACAGAAATGTTTAAATAAAAAAAAAATGGATTATTATTATATGTATTATGCACTGTAAATTTGAATTAATTAGCATTACTTATCATAAGAAAGTAACGATATGTTAAATCATTGACAGTTTAAATATTCGTCATGTAAATTATGTACTTACCGTAAATGCTGATGATCTACACTTGGTAAAGAAGCTAATGCTGGTAAATTTGTTTCTGAACGCTGACAGGTTTTGGATGGTTCATGTATTGTACTTTGATGCCATAAATAGCTTATGGGGGAACTAGCGGGACTACATGCTTCCGCCAAACTTGTGTTATTAGCTACTGTTTCGGGCTTTAATTCATACGCCCCTGTTATAATCTCAACACTTTCACCTAATCGCACTCTGAGGTCTTCGATTTCTGTCTGTAAAGCTTCTATTTCTTTAGATTTTTCTTCAAAAATTTTACGAGCATTTTCTCGTATCTCTTCCGCTTCAGCTTCCAAGTCAGCATATTGTTGTTCGAGTAAGTCTTTTTCCTCAATAGGAGACAAACGGCCGTCTTTACTGAATTGCTCTTCATACTCTCGTACTTTCTCCATTAGTTCCGTAAATTTTTTATCGCTTTCTAGCTGTTCCTCTTCATAAATTTGTCTTTCCTTTTCAAACAGATTTCTTTCCTCTGTAAGTTTAGCTTGCCAATAATCTTCACAGTCCTCATAAGCCTTTTGCATTTGTTCTAAGCTTCCTTCAAGTTCTCTACAACGCTCCTCAAATGTAGATAAGGATGCTGATGTATTTGGTGATTGATTTCTAAACTCATTTTTAGCCTGTTTCAGTTGTTCCTCCAAGTCAAAAATTCTCTTTTTAAGTTTTTCAACCTCACTTTGAGTGTCCAAAGATGATTGCGTTTGCGTTTTATTTAACTCTGAGTTAAGGGCTATCCATTCACCACTTGTGTCACTGTTCTCACTGCAGGTATTTGTTAAATCATTTGTGCATTTTCTTAGTTTTCCTAATCTGGGACTTTCTTCAATAAGCCTTGTTTTTGATGGCGAATCACCTCTTCTCTTAGTAGCCGTACTTGAAGAATTCGTCTCATTATCATCGACATCGTGGTTGCTGGTGTCTTGATTGGCAGACAACTTTTTCAATTTGAATTTAAACTTATTTAACTCTTGATTTAAACTTTCTATTTCAGCAATTAGTTCATCATTTTTATCTCTAAGACCACAATTGTCAATCTGCAATGCTGAAATCTTTTCCAAAAGGCGTAATACTTCCTCGTCATCATTTGATTTTTCATACTTTCGTTTGTGACTTTCAGAATGATTAATTTCATCCATATCTGTTAATTCGCGCTCCAACTTAATATTTTGCTCCAATAAATCTGTAATTTGCCTTTGCATTTTTTGTTTTTCTCCATCTAAGTCTTCATTTTCTTTTCTTACATGTTCCAAATCTGTTTTAAGTCTGATTTCGTCTTGTTCAAATGTTTTTAGCTTTAATTCTAATCGAGCGTTGAGACTGCACCAGTTTTCACGATCATTAGCCAAACGAGCAGTAAGATCTCTAACTACCCCGGCATGACGTTGTTCCAAAATACGTATCTAAAATAAATAATTAAAAAAAAAAAACAATATAAAAAAATATTTATTTACTTATAATATATATTGACATGTAATCACCTCTTTTTTGGTTGCCTCTTCTAATGAAGCATGTCTTTCATCTATTTCTGCTGCTAATAATGCAATCCGTCTATTAGCATCTTTATTATCAGCCCTTATTTTAAAATTTTCATCACGAAGTTGTTTGCAATATTGTCTTAAATTACTAAGTTCTTCTGATTGCAATACTAAGCAAGCTTTCGTTAAGGCCATTTGTGGTTCCTCTTCAAGATTAGGTATTTCTTCCTCCATTACCTTATTTAATTGAGCTATATTAATTTCATCATTATCAAATCCCAGTGCTAGCAATATTCCACGACCATTTGGAATTGAACAACGTTCCCATAAATCTATAATACTATTTACAGGCAAAGTTTCAACTAATCCTGGTGATTCTGTGATAAAATAAATAAATATTTTGTTCAAAGATTTTTCAGCAATATTAATATTAAAGATGTATAGTCTTGGTAAACAAAAAAACAAAAACAAAATTATAATAAAAACTGACTACATATTTAAATAAAAACGTAGGTACTCATTTCTTATTTATTTATTTTGTAATTAGTCTTTCAAAACAACAAAACAAAAGGAAAATAATAATTTAGTGTGCAAGTTTTGCATGTGCTTTAAAAGAAGGTAATAATGATATGGAGTGCCGACAAATTATTTCTCTACAACTAGCCGCTCCATAGGAGCGTGCATATATACCAACAGCCATTTTCCCTTTTTAATAATTCGAATAAGAGGAAAAACACAAACCTTTGGCCAAATATCCAGCTTTCAAAGGATTTTTGCTTAACTCCCAGTCATAAGAACTCCAAACAGCGTGCATTTCAGATGAAAGATTTTTCAAACCTAAAGTTTAGATATTTATATTGATTGTGAAGTTGAAAGTGAAATATGTATACAGTTCTTAATGTTTAGAAGACAAAATCAAAAGTAAACATTATAAAATGAAAATATGTTTACACCTTGATTGTTATCACAACACACACTTTACATAGTTTAAGAAGCAGAATGTTTTGACCTAAATCAAAGCCGACAATAATACGAAAAATATATTTCAAATTTAAATAGCTTAAAAATACATAATATATACGTATATATGTATGTATGTATGTTACATTTTACTACGAGTTTTCGCAAATTAAATATCATTATTATAAAAGCAGTTATTGAAACAGAATAAGATATAAAGAGAAGCAATTTTAAGCCTTTAAAGTAGTCATTGAAATAATGAAGACATGTTACGCTAGATTTCAGACAAATTGTTTCGACTATAACATTAAAACATGAATTCATTAACTTTTATGTATTATACATATGTATGTGTATGACAACTTTTTATATGTAAATTTAAATTTAATAAATTAAATAAATTTCTTCTTAATCACATTATTATAGTTGAACCATCATCTAACACATTGAAAACCTTTTTTTTTGCTTTTTTTGCTTTGTGATATCTTGTATAGAAAATGATATACAGGCATGAATAGTGAATAATGAGCAGCAAAAGCGCAATAAGTTAAAAATGGTATGCATTTGCAACAATGAAAATAATTACATATATATTTTTTAAACTGAGTAGTAAGTAGTACATACCCAGAGATTCAACACTCCCACTGAGTGTAGTTTTCATCACTGAAACTGAAGAGTCTCTTCCAAAGTTTATTTTACTGGAAACCAATTTTGCTTTGTTTTGATTAAATAAATTTTTTTGAGCAGGCAAAGATGCACATCTTTTCAGCTTGTTTTCTGTTAGAGTTAAATTAGAACGCCTATGAGAACCAGAAATATCTACTTGGGATGTTGATCTCTTAACTTGTCGAGTTTTGCAACTACGGTGAGAATGTGTATCTGGTTCATCATTTGTATCATCCGAATCGGAATTTGAATTTTTATTATATTTAGTTTGGCTATGAGGTTGAGATCTTCGGCCGTATTTTTTCGTACCAACTACTAATTTTGGTGAAACTTCACGATCTGATAATTCTGGAGGACAGTCAACAACAAAATGTTGTTGTTCTGATATTACCAACGCACGATCTGAAAGATATACATAATACGTTATTTATATTGACCTAAACGATTTACATATAAAGAAAGAAAAATTATTGCTTAAGTAGGTACGAAAAAATTAAACAACGGCCTTTTACTTATTAGCAATTTTATAAGGGAATGCCTTCTAGTTTGGGCGGTATACAAAGTTGCCTGTGGGAAACGTTAGGCAAAGGTAGAAGAGTATGAATTAGAAATCCAGATTTTTTAAATGAAAAATTACAAATTATTTTTATATAACAATAGTCGTATGTATCAAATGTTAAAAATTGCTGTTAGAACAAGTATGATTATTTTGGTTGTTTATTTATTTATTCATATCTTTAGTAGTTCTCATGAATGGTAATCTATAATTATCCTCCTAGTGTTATAATTATGAATTTCATGACTACACAGTAATTTCTGCTTGAAATATTCTGGACATTTTCCAAATCTAATATTATGAATAAATTTCAAGGTGTGAAAAGTAATAATTTGTTTAACACTTAACCAATTTCGTTCATTCAGCATACTTCTTATATTTGTTCAAAATAATACGCATAGCGCTATTTTGCAATTTCTGAAGTTTGTCCATCTAAGTTGTATTTTAAAGAAATAGTATTGAAGGGCATTATATAAAATGTGGTAAAATTATACTGTTATACACTTTAATTTTATACTTCCTATTTACTAATTTAGTTGATCTAGCTAGTACATAGTCCAATCTTTCTTACTATTTTGTTCACAATACACTTTAAATGATCATCAATATTCAAATTCTCATCTATTATTATGCCTGAAAATTTAATTACATTTACTCTCTCAATAGTGTCATTATTTATTTTTAATACACACTAATCCCCATTTACATGATTTCTTGTCAATATCATAAATTTAGTTTTACTAATATTCAATTTTAATTTATTCTCGCATAGCCATATACATATATAAATTGTCAACATCCTTTTGCATCTTTCTCACAGCATTCTCAAGTTTCCTCTCCGCAATCATTTATAATGCCTCATCAGCAAATAATCTAATAATTGTATATTTTAAACATGATTTTATATCATTTACACATATAATAAAAAGCAAAGGTGCTACCTCTATTCCCTGTTATTTACATCAATTTTCGTCGATATCGTATAAGATACAACCATTTGTTGCTGTCTATCACTCAGATACTTGGTTATCCATTTGTGCTCAGTATCATTAATTACCATCTTCTGCAATTTGTTCATAAATATATTCCTATCTATAGTCGCTGTGGTCTAGTGGTTAGTGTGTTGGCTTAGTAAGACATGGGCCCTGGGTTCGACACCAGGCTCTGACATCTTAAAAAAAGAAATATGAAAAAAATATATTTCTTTCGGCGACTACCTCTCAGCAGTCTTCTGGCAAAAGCTCTGAGAGTAACTAATTGCCATGAACAAGCTTCTCAAGTCTGTCGTTCGGAGTCGACATTAAACTGTAGGTCCCGGTACTCATGGATAAAAATTGACACACACAACATGACTGCTGCGAGAAGCTAGGCCGTAATACTGACACAGGGTTGTAAAGGCCAGTTACGTATGTATATTAAAAAGAACTTTCCAACTTAAATGCAAATTCTTTATTTTTGTTTTTATTATTAATTTTTTTTTTATATTAGGCTACTACCCGGTTGTAAATATAAAAAATCACACAAGCCTTCATTAAAAAAATATATAGGCACTTGTACATATTTTCATCATTTCACCAAACCTCATTTATCCAAACGAGATGTAGCTTTGACAGGAATTTTCTACATGTCATACTGCAGTCGTAACTTTCCACTTATTTACATAAAAATTTCCTGATAACTTGATTTCTACAAATAGCCCACGAGAAGTCACTAACTTCAATGTTGATAAATCAGTGGCTAGAGGCTAACACTGTTCGTGTTATAGGCTATAGGTATACAATCAGTATTATTTGTATGAAATAAATACTCCAAAATGAGACGTCAAGAATGTTGTTTGGCTAAGCACTATGCACAAAATTTTTAAATATTAATACAATACAATGGTCTTTCGAAAAAGAAAAAATTGTTTTCTATAAAATTTTTTTTTTTTTTAAGTTCTATCGGGCTTAAAAAATCGTTTATGATATAATTGAATGATCTTACCATAATTTTATTGATTTGTTTCATTTTGACGTAACTTTGAATTTGTAAAATTTCAAATCAAACAAAATGCATCATATACTATAAGAGTTTTTTATACAACATACGATTCATTAAAACTGTACACTTACCATCAAAACTTTTTCCCGTTTCATCATTTTCAGTAAATTTATCTTTTCTTTGGCCTGTTCTATGTGAGCCTTCTATTTCTGTTCCTAGGAAATTTAATAAAGCTTCTTTAAATTTTTCAAAGGTAACATGTGATGTGCATCCTTCCTTTTCTAGATTTTCGATTAGCACAGCACCCTTATCAAGTAATTCAAGTTGAGAACACAAACGTCTTAAGGAATTTTCATTTAAAAAGCCACATTGATTAGTATCACAACTCTGGAACATTTGGAATAATTTATATTCGTATGGATCAGTAGAAAATTCCATTTTTTTATTTAGAGGTATTATCAAAATCTATATTTTCTTTTGTTTTAGTACAATAAGTATTTATATATTTTTTTTTTAAGTAAATCAATAAAATTTCTAATTGTTTTGTTTTCTTTTTCTTGATTTGCTTTGTTTGTGTCTTTCTTTTTTCTCTTTAAAAAAGCGCAGTATGTTCAAAAGCCTCAATTACATTATGAAATTGTGAATTTTTTGAAAGAATAGAACCGTAAAGAGTATAACAATACCGAGAACACACGTTAAAAGAAATTCATATGAATTTTAGGAGTTTATTGTTCAGACGGGTGAGATATATTGCATTTTTTTTCTACTTCTTGCAATTAGACATTTACAAACGATTTACATGATTAGTCAACATTTACAATGTAGAAATGTAGAGATAGTAGGATGAAGCTTCTCGCAAGGCAAACGAAGAAGTGAAGGAAATAGTACACGTTGTGTCCTATGTTCGTATTTAGACGAGCAAACATTTGGAAGAAAAACATCTGGAATTTTCTTTTGTTTTTTCTTTTGCGTTAACACAGACGAACATTTTGTCGACAACATTGCATTCTTATGTCTGAAGTGTGTTAAAATAAAGAGAAGAATGTCTACAAAGCGTATCTCTGAGTACCGAATACAAAAACCATTCACTTTTCCTCACCTTTTATTTTGCAGAAAACTAAATGTATTCCTACCAAATGTTTAATCGTGTCTGAACCCTTTCGCAACAGAAACAGTACAAAAGTATACAGAAGCTAAACAAAACAAAAATTGCAAAAGTAGACAAACTTTGACATACAAAAGTGAAAAACAACACGAGCAAAAATGCACACATGTAGAATTGCTTGTACCTTAGAAATGGTCTTTTCTCTTACTTTGCTATAATTTTCATCCAACATGTGTTCACCGTACAACCATACATATGTATATAATTGGCCATTACAACGCTGTTTCAGGGTTATGGCCTAGCTCTCGCAGCACCCATGTTGTGTTTGTTAATTTTTATCCATGAGTTCCGGGACCTACAGTTTAAAGTCGACTCAGTTCGACAGACTTGAAAAGCTTGTTCATTGCAATCAGTTACTATCAGAGCTTTTGTCAGAAGACTGCTAAAAGGATTTTCGCCGAAAGATATATCTTTTTACATTTCTTTCTTTCAAGATGTCAGAGCTGCTAAGAGGTAGTCGCAGAAAGAAATACATATTTTATTTTCATATTTCTTTTTATCAGGATGTCAGAGTTGAGGTTTGTCTTAAGAAGGCCATACACGACAAATTTACTTCTTTAGAAAAATTTTGCAGGACGGGTCATGAGTAGTGATATAGCTTGAGCTGTAATAATAATGATATGAATATTCTGAAATTTTAATTTTTCATAAGGAAGGCATGGACTGATAAAGTTTAAGGAATTCATTCCAAAAAACTTTTTGGTTGGAGTTCATTTTTTTTTCACAAAAATAAAATATGTATGTGTTGTTCACTCTTAAAAAACTTTGATGAAATGAGCAAGTTCGCTATCCACTATAACGGCAAGATCGCATCATCAGCAAATTATCAAACTCTGATTGCAATCGGTACAGCAAAGTATACAATCAAAAAAAACAGGCGCACTAACCACTACGACTACAACCAACCGTTGATAAACAAACTGTCGGAGTATTCATAATGTGCCATTATGTCTTTTTGTCATAAAGTTATAAGAAAAATAATAGCACAACTTGTGAATACGCCAAATATTATACTTTTTTAAATCTCTGTATGGTACATACATAGTATAGAAAATAAAACAAATAAATAAAATTATATGTAGTATCGTAATTGTGCGAAGACAACCCGATTGTTTAAAAAAAGAATAAACTGTAACATGACATAATTCCATAGTGAGAACGGAATATAACATTCACAAACTCTTCTGCCAGCGTTATAAAATTTATGACAAATGGTAACTTCGCGGTAGAATTAAAGATACATGCATCTTTTGGTTTTTAATTTTGCCTGTTAGGCGCTGTTACATGTCCAATATACATATATTGCAATATATATATATTTTTTAAATTTTTTTACCTATGCTGTGTACAAAAATTACTTTAAATTATAGAAAACGGACGGAAGAAAGAAATGTGTTGTTTATCTTTATAGCATTAATTGTATTTTAGTTGTACGAGTGTGTGTTTTTATAGTCCTTAATTTCTTTTCTTGAGTTTCATTTCGTTCAAAGTCTCCAAAAATACAACCCGGCTAGTAATGCCAGATTGTAGTATAGAATTTTTTTATGTCTTTTTATTGATATTATAAGTTTTCTTTTATAAATTTTTTGTTGTAATAACAGTAGTTGTTTTCAAGTTATGCTACAATATTCTTACAAAAACATTCAAATTTGTTAGTGTTTCTCATATAAAAAGACAAATTTCAAAAACTATGCGTGTTCTATATATGTATATATATTTGTATAATTAATAATACATTAAATAAAAAAGAAAAATCCCATATTTTGTTCCAATTTTTATCTTTTTCTTATTATTATTTTTTACTTTAATTACTATCGGTTCAACAAATTTTGATAAATTAAACAAACTATTTTTATACCAATGATTTCAAGTTAAATTTTATAGTTTTTTTATAACACCTTTTGAGGTTTATTTGACCACAAATTAACGCCGTTAAGAAGCGACTTTGTTTTCCGTTTTCTTTTTATCTTCCTATTCATATTGGAGATTTTTGATGAGGAAGGAATAATATTTTCTTTGGTTTTTTTGGTTAAAAATATTTGTTGTTTTATTTTAAATGCAATGAATGCAATTTTTCATGAAAATTAAGTGTAATTTGAATTTGGAAAACAGTGAAATACTTTAAGGGAAAAACGAAAGAAAGGAGTTTATCTCTTAAAGTAGTGCGTTCGGGAGTCTGAAAATATCTCTGACTCGGATATAACAATCACGGATTTAAACAACTTGACGTAAGCCTGGCGATTGCTTATATCAGATTGCTTCTGGATTACTAACAACGAAAATTTTGTAAGTAATAAAAATGAATTCCTATATCCGGCAGTCTGCTGTACCTGCCGATCAAATGAACGGCTTTCTGAAGGACAAGCAGGCATGGGAGAATGCAATAGCGCTGTATCAGGGACCAGATCCACTAGATCATTGGTGGAATTATATTTGCTGGTATGAAAATCATGGTCATGGTGACCCTGATAACAAATTTCGAGAAACATTGGAAAGATGTTTAACACTTTATGAGCACAGTGATTATTATAAGCAGGATATACGTATGGTACGTTTATGGCTAAAGTATATAGACATGCAAAACAATCCACTACATTTTTATCAAGTGCTGCACCAAAGAGGGTTGGGTAAACAAGTAGCGTGCTTTTACATTGGTTGGGCGACATACTATGAATCCATAAATGCGTTTAAAGAAGCTGAAGCGGTATATAATTTAGCTTTTCAGGAAAAGGCCCAGCCCTATGCAGAGCTCCATCATGGGCATAGTAAATTAGTTTATACGAAAACAGTACATGCACAAGCCCAACAACAACAACATCATTTGATACACCCTCATCATTCTGGTTACCAACAGCAACAAAATTCTACATTACAGTTATCGAATAATAATGTTACAACGCTTTCAACAAATAACAATTGTGCAGGGCATGCAGATATTCATCATCAACAGTTGTATCGGCAACAGGTCTCCTATCATACGACTACACAGGCTAATTATCATCAGGAACCAATACATCAGCAGCAATCTGTCCATATAGCTTCGCCATCAGCGACAACGCTTCATCATGGTCCTGAAGCGATTTCTTTAAATCATACACATCTGTATCACCAACACCCAACTGCAAATAATAATTATCCACCGCAAACTCAACAATTACAAGATACTAGCCATCATATTCCAGGTCACTTACATCCGCAGCCAAATGTTCATCAGGATAAAGAGCAAGCACCACAGGTAAAATAATTTGCCTTTTCTTTTATATTTTTTGTTTTACCTTTTTATATTGTATTGTCCGTGTGAAAATAATATTGATATTAATTTTCTATAAAAGAATTGTTTTAGAAACAATTTTAATATTTATAATTTGGTTTTTTTATAGGAAAGTATATCTGCTGTTTACTGTACTACACAAAATACAAACATTAATCATTCCCACCAGCAAGCAAATGTAAATATTCAGCAGCAGCAAATTGATATTAGTCAATCGTTGCAGCCAGAACAACAATGCTATACTGTTCCAATCGAACAACAGTTACCAGCAGTAACAGCCAATATGACAAAGCAACAGTATGAAAGAGTTTTGGAAACCACAGCAAAGAGACAAGTTTTACAACATAACCAAGAACCAAGTACAGTAACGAAAATTGAAGTTTCTGGTATAAAATTACCTAGAAAATTTGCCTTTTATTGTCGCAATAATCATGAGACATGGCAACCTGCTCTATTTTTGGAGGAGCCTGACGATCCGCAAAAAGTTTGCCACTATGCGAAATTTGCAGTTTATCCACTAAATTTAGGAGTAGAATTTAGTCCGGAGGAGATTAAAGCTAGACGTTATAAATGTAGCGCAAATGAGTTAAGCAATTACTCTGAACAGCATAAATTATCCCGAGAAGAACGCCATACAACACAAGGTCACATATATGATCATTACGAAAGAGATTCGAAAAGCAGTGGAATACAAAATCAACAACACATTAACGCGCAAGTGCAAGAAATTGGTTCTATGCAGACAGAAACATCTAAATATCATCAACAGCAACATCAATATTTTGTACAAAACCAACAGCAGCAGTTACATAATGCTAATAGCAACAGTATGTACTTTCAACAACAACAACAACAACAACAACAGCAACACCAACACCAACAAAACAATGAAAATCAAACACAACATCAACAGAATGTAAATCATCATCAGGATCATCAACAAAGCCAACAGCAACAGTATCACATAAATCATTTTGAAGAACAAAGATATCAACAAAAACTTAACAGTCTTCAACATGATCAACAACAGGAATATAACAAAAACTATGATACTGATGGTGATCAAGAGGCAGAGGATG
Source organism: Metopia argyrocephala (assembly GCA_963576795.1). Classification (NCBI taxonomy): domain Eukaryota; kingdom Metazoa; phylum Arthropoda; class Insecta; order Diptera; family Sarcophagidae; genus Metopia; species Metopia argyrocephala. Next base: position 491,361 of record OY756209.1, read on the forward strand.
ATGATAATGACAATGACAATCAGGACACGGAAGATGAACAAAAATTCAGCCATCAAAACTCCTATCAAAATTACCCACATCAAATTCATCACCAGTATCACTCACAGTCAACTTCAAATCAACAAAATAACACTTTAGATGAAGACGGAGATCTAGAGGATCAAATTGAAGCATCCACAATTCGTTTTAGCATGCATACCGCTAACAAAGGTTCTCAGAATAAAACATTAAAAATAAAGTTTAAAAAAGAAAGACCGCAGACCGGAAGTGGTACTCCAAATGGCAATAATTATAGTGCTTATACAATTGAGAGAATATATCAGACAGAGGTAATATTTAAATAAATGTTTAATAATTTATTTAATTTATAAGGAATTATAACTTTATATTTTTCAGGCTGAGTCCCCTTCCGCAACGGAGAAGATAATCAAACGTAATGGTAACAACACTAGTTTTCATCCTTATCATTTGGGACAGACCTCCACACCAAAGACATCTGTTAAACGACAGAAAACAAAATTGAAAAAACCATCTAATAAATTTCAAATGCTTAATTGTTCAAATAGTAACTCATCATCTGCAGAAAATGGACACTCAACACATTTGCAGAAAACTCTTGCCTCTCCGGAAAATATCTCGCACAATAACCATATGGAACGTTCTATTCATAATGCCACTTTTAACGACAATGCCAACTATTCTTTTTCATCAGCAGTAGCACTGGAAAATTCCAACTGTTCTCTAAGTAATGCAGTAGGTAGACTTAATTTCCGGGAGGCAACTGCATTGAATAATTCCACTTTAAATCAAAGCCATGTTGCTGATATATCTACCTATCAGGAAAATTCATATTTTTCCACTCAGAATGATGACGAAGCAAAGGAGCGACGTCTATCAAAAGCGTTGGAGACAATAGAAAGACATATGACTAAAGAGGCTATAGATCCCTTTAGCAGTGAATTATGTCGTGCTTTTCTTACGAAGCTCGACTTCCCTGGTGCGAATGGAGAGGCTAATAACAACTATAAAATTATACAAAATCCTTTACCCAAAATAGCCAATGCACGTCAATTAAACCTCACGGATGGCATTCAATTCAACATAGACAAAGAAATTGGTCGCGGCTCTTATGGCTCTGTATATAAAGCCACGGATGCAACAACAGGTGCTGTGGTTGCATTAAAATTCCAAAAACCAGCAAATACTTGGGAAATTTATATTTGTGATCAGGTAAGAATTTTCAAAAATCTATCCTCTCTAGATACATAGTTTAAAGACAATCTAACCAGATTCAATACTGACATTGTGAATCATTCATATTTTTTCTTTTGATTTGTTTTATTAACTTTCAAGGTATTAAAACGAATTAATTCCTCAAATATTCTGCCTGGTTTAATGGATATTTCAACAGCTATAATTGCTCCAAATGCAAGTCTTATTGCTACAGAGTTTTCACCATACGGCTCCCTGCTAGATATTAATAATAAAATAAGACAAGCCACCACCAAAGTAATGCATGAATCGTTGGTAATGCACTTTTCAGCACAAATCTGTAATATAATATATCATCTGCATCAAAATAAAATCATACATGCCGATATTAAACCTGATAATTTTCTACTAATGCGAGTACCAAGTACAGATTTGCATTTTCCCTCATTGCGTCTCATTGACTTTGGCTGTGCCATAGATATGACATTATTTCCAGATGGCGACAAAACAAAGTTTCGAAAAGTCATTCAAACTGATGGCTTTACGTGTATAGAAATGCAAGAAGGACGCTCATGGTCATACGAAACCGATTTGTTTTGCATTGCGGGTACTGTACATGTTATGCTATTTGGAGAATATATGCAATTACAAAAGCGTGGTGGTACATGGGACATAAAGCAAAAGCTACCACGGTATTTAAAAAAACACGTTTGGTCGCAATTTTTTGGCGATATATTAAATATAAAACCTGAAAAATCATTGCCAGATCTGAGTAAAATACGTATTATTTTTGAAGAGGAAGCTTCAAAAATGGATTCCGAATTACAAAAACAAATGCGTACTTTGTCAAATATACTTCACAGGCGATAATTTTATCTGTTAATATTACTATATTTATAAGTATAAAAACTTATTACCCCTTTTTCTAATTACCCTATTCAACACTTAATCTTTTTTTCTTTTTCTAATTTTTTATTATATTTTTACATTGAACAGAAATTCTATCCACCCCAATTATGAATATTCCCTTGGAAACGATTGTTTATATATTTAATTTAATTTTAAGAAAGTGAAAGTTTTAATCGGTTGTTATGAATTTGGCAGATTTTCTATAAAACTGTTAAAAACGTGACACAATTTTGTAAAAATTGCAATTGGGAATAGAATAAATAGACAAAGGGAAACATTTCCCAGAGAATTTGTATTCATAATTGGGCTGTATGTGTATTTCAATTTACTTAATTCTGGTTTGAATATTCAATACTTAAAATTCATTAAGTATTAAATGTGTAAAATGTGTATTTTATATTATAATTATCGAAAAAAAAGAGAAATAACTATTATTAAAGAATTCAGACTTGTATTAAAAATTTTCTCCTTTGTTTTATATCCTATATACTTATACATATATGGTACAATACTACATGATATGTAAGTTTCAAGTACAATAAGAATGAATAACATTATTAGCACATTGAAAAGTTTCAGGAAACATGTATGGTATGGTATAGGCGAAAATGCTACATTTATTAAGCGACTTTAATGTAAATAAATTAAATATCACCGAAAAGTTAATATAAATAAAGAAGAATTAAAGAAAAAAACATAATTTTAACAATTTTTTAAACAACTTTACATACATACATACATGGGCATGGATGTTTGTATGTGTACCTATTACTATTATATTCGGACATGTGCTCTAAAACTAAATCGAATGCTTTTCATATAAAAATTAAACTTATGGATCGATTATTGCCAAAGCGGCATTACAGATGGCAACTGTCAACTGAAAGCTGAGAACTCAGGTGCTAAATAGCGAATATTTTGGCAACTGCATATTTGCGGTTGCATTAAAAACTAAAAAGTATGTATAAGTATATATATTTTTTGTTCAATTTATCAAACTCAATCACAGATAACGTGGTTTGGCCCTTCCCAAATTAAAATCACAGCCTTGGCGTGGCTGAGACTCGACTGGGGAAAATGCGTTCCCATCAAGAGATCCAAGGTTTACCTTCCAGACTGAGTGTACGTTCCGGTACCTGTACTAAGAGACCCTATGCCATTAGAATGATCTATGGTGAGAGACTTTTGAAGGTGGGCCAATGCCGGCAAGCCTTCAAAGGACTGACAAAATCTCCTCTACTTCCTTTTAGACTTATTAAAGTTTCTCCTTACGGTTTTCCTCAGTTCTGACAAAGTGTCATTCCACCACTGCACCTTACGAATAACACTACGGTCACTATGTCGCACACTAATGTCCAAAGAAATATAATAAAAATAAAATTGACAACTTCTTCATTTAATTTCAATTATTTAAAAACAAAAATATTACTTTTGGTCAAATTCTTCATTTTTTTTTAAATTTTTTAAAAAACAGTGAGAGCCATAGCCGCCGTGGTCTAGTGGTTAGTGTTTGGGCTTACTAAAATAAGAACTCGGGGTTCAAACCCCAGCTCTGACATCTTAAAAAAAAATACTTCTTTGGGCGACTACCTCTTAGCAGACTTCCGGCAAAAGCCCTGAGAGTAAATGATTGCAATGAACAAGCTTCTCAAGTCTTAGGCATTTATAGACCTATGTATCTCAAAGTGTTAAGCCTGGTATTGTGTTCAATTTTGTGAAAAAAGTCAACAAATGTCCCTAAAAGCATGCATCACCTTTTTACACAACAAATAACACAGTTCAACAAAATAATTTTTATGTTGCTTTTGACAAGAACTGATTTAACATTCATTTGGGGCTCAGAATCTACATGTATTTTAGTTTTCTAGTTCTTCTCTTTAAGACCTGCACTTTTTATGCAATCCTTAACAGTCCAGCTGCTGTGCAGTGAGTTGAAATTATAACGATATACTCGTATCATGCATTTTATATACAGAAATTTTAAATGAGCGCCTATAGTAATTCGAATATCCAATATAACTCTAAATAACCGAACACCAAAGCTATATCAACAGTAAAAACTCTTTTAAAAAATCTTGCTCATTATAATAAAAAAAAATTTTTGTAGGCTGGTGTAAATTTATTTTATTTCGTTGGAAAGAAATGTTGACTTTGTTGTTCCGTACCTGAATAAAAGTGTTGACAGAAATTGTTGCAGTTAGAAAAAATGTTGATTCTATATATACTTTACATGTTTTTCACAACAAGAACAGAGTACTACTTTAGCAACATTATTCCAGAACTTGTATTTCAAACGAAATATTTTTATATGTAATTTGACAGCTTTTCGTACGAAATTTTGACCACAATACCAGGCTTTATTTTACATATCATACAACTTGTTTGATAGTCTAAAACTCTCCTTAAATACACACACTTTTCGACAAACTGAATCACGTTTTACATGTGGACCATATGAGTTGAATCGATTGAAATGTTCGTCCCACAACCGTTTGGCTACCGTTTTTCCTTGCCCACAATTTGTGATTAAATTTTTGTCCAAGATGGGTGGTCTGTCATAAATTGTACCATTACATCTTTTTGATTTCCGTTTATTTTATTTACATTTGTTGTGCAGTAAAAACTAAATTTATTTTTTATTTCTTATTGTTAAAAAAGTTTGTTTCTGATATGTTTACCTATTTATTTAAATAAAAATAAATAGAAATAAAAATACGAGTGTATGGTTAACAAAATATTAACATATTTTTTCTAAAGCTCTAAACCTATCGAATTCATTTCGAGTAAAAGAATTCGATAGTCTATTCGTTATCGAAAACTATAGTTCCAAATTCCAATAGAATGTATTCGCTTAAAATAAATTGATTGCGAATGCGAAGATTTGGTCCCTGATGTGCCATATCGAGTAAAAACATGTAATCAACTTCTCGTTATCGATTGGCATATCCAAAAATTCGATAGCGAATACGACGATCTTAAAAACTAAAATTTTGATCAACGTCATTCGATTTCGAATGAAACAATTTGCCTTTTCTATAAAATTTGTATTTCTCTAAAAAATTACGGGTTTTTAAACCCGTCCAAAACTAAACTTAACAGATTTTTTTAACCTTTCCCTCAAATTCAATATTAAAAATCGCTATTTTAAAATTTTGGCAATAAAATTAACGCTTACAAGTTGTTAAACTTATTCCCAAAAAATTTGGAAAAAATTCCCGTTTCGTTAAATTCGGAAAAAAAATCCTCAATTATGCCCCAATTTTAACTATAAAATAATTTAATAAATTTCTCGAAGCAATAAAAAGAATGTGTATGATTCATTTTTAACAACTTTTAAGGCCTCGTTACTCAAACGTAAACGTTGCGGATACGTAAACGTTGCGGCCGAGTTCAGCGAATGGTTTAGAATTGGTTTACAATTTTTAAAGAGCTGATACGTTAAAACGAAGAAACATTTTAAATTTATTGGATTCGCCCGCAACGCAACGTTACGTTTACGTATGAGTAATCATTTACACATAGGCTTGATAAGCAAAACTGAACAGCTGTTCCGCAACGTTTACGTTTACGTTTGAGTAACGAGGCCTTTAGACTTATATTATGTATGTAACTAGAGTTTATATTGCTTTCTATTTTATAGATGATGATTTCTTTTCGGAAATAAATACTACGCTTTCGAAAGAGCATATAACGAAGAGAAAAAGATTAAAATACAATTTTCTCATTACATAGATTTTTCCAAATTATCCACTTGTTTTTAAATACATACATATGTATGTGTCTATATATGTATATATTTCGATTTGTAAACATAAAAATACTAGAATAGAAATAAAATTATTCTTCTGAAATCAAATCAAATTCAACGAAACTGTCAACTGTTTTATTATTCCTAAAAAATTTGCCACGCTTCGCGAGAAAGTGCCAGATCGGATGAGATCTGAATCTTAAAAAGGCATCTCGAAACATTTCAAACTTGTTCGTTATTAAAACAGTATCAAGTTGTTTACTCAGGTAGAGAATAGATGAAAACGATATTGTTACACTCTATTATTAGTTATTATTGTTTTAGTAATTATTAACAACGGAGTAACAAAGCACACCGGGCATAGTATACATACATACATACATATGTATATGTTTGTATGGTATATACTACATACCTATAATAGTATAATATTGCGCTTGACCCACTTTTCCCCAAACAACTAATGCAGCCAAAATTAATTGATGAAAAGAAAATTGCAAAAAAGAAAATATTGTTTTCAAACAGCAATAATGTAGTAAACAAGTTTTTCTTTAAATGCTGTGAATTTATAACCCAATGAACATTTAAATACACACATAAGTGTGTATGTGAACATTAAACAACATTTTATTTTTATTATAAATATTTTTGTAAAGACTAGCTAGCCTGTATTTCTTGGCTATTTTTCTTAAAAATTCATATTTTAATCTATTTGTATGCACTTTGTTTAAATTTAATATCGAGCTATCGACCAATCGCCATGGTCTAGTGGTTAGTGTGTTGGCTTACTAAGACATGAGCCCTGGGTTCGACTCCAGGCTCTGACATCTTCAAAAAAAAAGAAATATGATAAAAATATTTCTTTCGGCGACTACCTCTTAGCAGTCTTCTGGCAAAAGCTCTGAGAGTAATTAATTGCCATGAACAAGCTTCTCAAGTCTGTCGTTTGGAGTCGACATTAAACTGTAGGTCCCGGTACTCATGGATAAAAATTTACACACACAACATAAGTACTGCGAGTAGCTAGGCCGTAATCCTGACACAGGGTTGTAAAGGCCAGTTATGTATGTGTGTATGTATCGACCAATTAATTAATTATCTGGCGAATTAACAACCACTTCCAGGACATACATAAATATGCAAATAAATTTACTGTCGTGTTTATAAAAACATATTTGTTATCCATTTTTCCACTTCAGAGAAAAGTGTGAGTTAAATAGCTGCAGTCGAAATTAGCTTGGTGGTAACGTATGTACCTTTGATTGATAAATCTTTGCAAAAGTAATCTGAATTCATTTAGTACAATTTAGTTCAGTTCAGATCTAATTAAGGCGTTTTATAACGAAATAAAATTACAAGTAATTTACAAAAAGTTATCAACAATCTAACTGGGACTCCAAATCCAAATAGGGGGGGCGTGGCATACTGGTAGAGCGCTTGCACAGTAACTCACACGACCAAGGTTCAATCCCAGCGAAGGACAAAATTATAAAAATAAATATTTGCGGTTTTCTAAAATTACAATTTAAATTAAAAAAAAAATTAAATTTAAATAAAATAAGGGGTTCCCCCCCCCCCCCCCCCTCCAGCAAGACCATCTGCAAGAAACCGCCCCCTGACATTTCCAATCTATTCCACCAGAAACCAATGATCAGGAGTATAACGCCACCTTCTGGGAAGATAACAGCTAATCTACTGAAGACGCTCACCATTCACATTAAACATCCACCGACAGATGAGGCAATTGCTGTTTGATCATTTGAGGGTGAAGGTATAACACTGGCTCTTGAGTTGTCAAATTGACAGCAACTTGTTTCATCAACAAATAAAGGCGCAAAAATTTTCAAAATCTATGAAAAAAAAAAAAAAAAAACTTCTATCAACCATCTTCACATTCCAATACAATGCACAATGCATGAGTAGGGGTTTACCCCTGAGTATTGGTCTTAAAAAAATAAAAAAAAAATCAGATTTCCATAAAAAATAAAGAAAAAATGTTGTCAATAATTTTAGAAAAATCATAATATCTGTGGACAAAACGTCTTCTCTCTAAATCAACAACTTTCAGTAGAGCAAAAAAACAGTTAAAAAGGCTAATAGAAGTTATTGCTTAGAAAATTAAAGAAATTTTGAACTTGGATATTATGCACAAACACTTAACGAACATTATGCAACCTTTTTTTTCCTTCTAGAAGTTTCTAGTTTTCTTTAAAACGACAAAAAATTAATTTAAGACTTTTTGTTAAATAGATTTAAATAAAAAAATTAGCTTTCACCATACCAGTCGTTTTGTCAAAATTTTTTTGATTAAATTTGAAAATTATTTAAGTCGCTTAAGTCAAGACAAGTTGTTTTGTTATAATGGAATATAAAAAAAAGATTAAAGAAGTTGATCTGGAAAATATATTTCGGTTTTATTAAAAAAAAAAATACTTCTATTTTTCTCTACAATATGCAAATAATTAAAAAAATAATAATAAAAATAAAATAAAATTTTTTATAGACATTCAATTTTTTAAATTAATCGTAATTCTCTGAAAGAAGTCGTTTTGTCCAATTGAAATTGAGGGAAAGCCTGAAAGAGGTCGATTAGTCAACTGCATATCTTGCGTTCCAAAGGTCGTAGAAATACGGGGATTAGAGCAAAAGAAGGACAAGGAAATTCTGTATTTACTATAAAAATCTTGGAAAATTATCTTATTTCGAGAGAAGACGTTTTTTCAAAATTCCACAGATATGTACTACATACGTACTCGTTAATTGTTGGTCTATTGGGTTATAAAAAATAATTACATATTAACACACACACACACACAGATAAAACTCTAAACAACACCATAATAAAGTAATAGTAAAATACTCGAATAGTTGAATATATACTAAAAATGTTTGTTGTTATTGCTGTTATGTTGAGTGAAAGTAAAGTGGGCCAAATGCAACAATCTTTTATTATTACTCGTACATTTTATTGCAATAATCAACAGCAGAATGTGTGTATGCATGGGTGTATGTGTATTGTACGAACATCTATGGCAAATACTAGTATTTGTAGAAGAAAAACATCAACAATTGCAACCACAACCAGCTTTAGCATTGGAAATCATGAAAATTTCTATTTATAACACGACGAGTATCGTTAATAACATCACATCGTAAGCTCTATCGACTTCAATGTAATCATGATGAAACACACCAATACCCCCATACCATTAACATACAAGTATATATACGTGTGACATTCATTTTCAATCACCTTAAATGTATTTGTTATTGCAACAAATATTGTAGGTATTCGTTCGTATACATACTCGTAATTACGAACAGAGGATTCAGTTTGGCTTTGAATTGAAATTGTAAACTTTTACACAATAGGTACGAGTATCTGCCTATGTTTTTATCTTTTTTATAAACTATGTAAACTGAACTAAACTACGAGTATCTAATGAAAGAAGAGAAAATTGCATTTCACAACACATAGAAATGTGAAATGTTGCATTTTCGTTTACTATCTTTTTTTTTCATTTATTTTTTGTTGCTTTTTTGCAACAATCGGCTAAACAAACCAGCCCTAGTCAACCAGTCAACCGACTAACCTACAATGGAAAGAGAAAAAAAAAATAAAATAGATATCAAATGCAATTTAAAACTTTCTTTTGTTTTTGTACTTATGCATCAACAATGAGTACATACATATAGATGTACATAGATGTATGTATATGTATGTACTTTTATCGGGGAAGTATGATTAGATTTGAAATAATTCGCTAATATATACCTACCTATGTCCATAGGTTTGTATTCGTATGTATGTATACTATGTATGTTTGTATATGGAACTGTCATATAAAATGAGAAACAACACATGTATCATCACTTTTCAAAAGTTTACAGGAGTACCAAAAAACTTTACAAAATGGAAACTAATCGTACTTGCAATATTGGAACAAACTTTTAAAATCTGAATTTGGTTGTTTTTTTCCATTCGAAGTATACAATTTTATAAACATATATATTTATGTATGTACATATGTACATCATAATACATATCAGTGGAATTTTGAAAAAACGTCTTCTTTTGAAATAAGACAATTTTCCAAGATTTTTATAGTAAAAATATAGAATTTCCTTGTCCTTCTTTTCTCTAATTCCCGTATTTCTACGACCTTTATAACGCAAGATATGCAGTTGACTAAACGACCTCTTTCAGACTTTCCCCCAATTTCAATTTGACAAAACGACTTCTTTTAGAGAATTAAGAATAATTTGAAAAATTGATTGTCTATAAAAAACTTTATTTAATTTTTATTATTATTTTTTAATTAATTGCATATTGTAGGGAAAAATAGACGTATTTTTTTTTTAATAAAACTGAAATAAAAGATCAACTTCTTTCAACCTTTTTTTTCATTTTTCATTTTTCATTTTAACAAATCAACTTGTCTTGACTTAACCGATTAAGATAATTTTCAAATTTAATAAAAAAAATTTGACAAAACGACTTGTATGGTGGAAGCTAATTTTTTTTTAAACCTATTTAACAAAAAGTCTTGAATTAATTTTTTGTCGTTTTAAAGAAAACTATTGCTACTAGAGGGAAAAAAATGTCGCATAATGTTCGTTAAGTATTTGTGTATAATATCCATTATGTATGTACATACCCAGCAGTTAATAGTGACGTTAATAAGACGTTCTTCAAAGCTCTACATGTCTCATTCCAGACACATAGTCTAGGCCTTGCATAGTCCGTTTTTATGTCTACGCCTGATGAAAGTACTATCAGAAAGTCTCACCAACTGGGGTCATTTCATTGTAATTTGTTTCCTTTTTCATAGTTTTTAAACACTTTTGGGGAAAGTCTCCTGATAAGTTTGTAAAGTACAAACGAAATACTAGTAGTCAGACATAAGTAATGGACATTAAAAAAAACATCGATGTTATAACGATTTATCACAAAATACATTGATTGTTTCTTGGATTCGATGTATAAGAAGTTTAATTACATTAAAACAATTAAAAGATGAAACTACTTATGTCCTAGTATTTTTGTAAAATTACAAATTCCCCAATATTTTGTCACTTAATGTGTCTCTTTCTTGAGTCATTACCTGTTCCGATAGTAAAAATAGTCTTTCTGATGGAGCTGATGTTCCCCAACCTTCATTGATTTATACATAACTCTTCCTAGTCCAATGAACAAATTAATATTTGTTAGTCCTTAATGAAAATGTTTCGTCACTTTTATCAAACTTTTCAAACTCAGATTCAAAGTAATCATTTTCTAGCAAATTAACATTAATTCCTTGATTTTCGCTGCAGCTACAGCTGAACTGGGGCATAAGATGTTTATTATACTCCTAGCAGAAGAGTTACATGTTCTATCGAACACAATCTTGTTGACATCACTTTTAAAACCAATGTTGTTGTTGGTTGGTGTTCGGTTAGTTTAGATCCAGTAATATAAAATATCTAGTTGAATTAAGTCTTTAACTTCGATGCATCGCATAATGATGGAACAAATCATCGAATTGCATTGATGTATCGATAAGATACATAAGGCCAGAAGGCCATAAAAAAGGTCCAAAAAATATATGATTTATATGTACATGTGTATTATGTACAGTTTAAAACATAATTAATATTTAGCATGTAATTCGTTAATTGCTATCATTTCTGTCGACATCGAATTCTTATTTGATAATTTTTCTTATGCATTTCTTATTGGCAAAGAAACTTATTGACCAACTTTCCTTTAACACTGACACTGGCAATGAATACCGGCTTCTGCAATATGTATGTATTATCGTAGTAGTGATTTACAATTACACACAATGAAATAGAAAATCTGCATTTTGGATATAAAATCGTTTTCGTTTCATTCATGTATTGATTACACTTCCAATCGGCTGACTAACATACATAACTTTCATGAAAAATCTAGTGAAATGAGAAAAAGAAAAAAAAAAAAAAATAACAGAAAAACTGAAAAAATATGGGAAATTTGTTAGTCAGTTAAGTAATGGTTGAATTCGTACATACATGGTATATTACTGTATAATTTATAGAATATGTACAAACAAAATATATCTACACTTATACATCTAGCAAAAATAATAACTACACCTATGTATACTTATTACTTGAAATTGTGGAATCTTTTATGGCTGCACTGATTGAAATATATTAAGGCCAGTTCACATTGTTCTATGTATGATTATAGGTCTGTTTGCGTACTAGAAAATTTATACAAATTGGTAAAAAGTTTTACTGCATACACAATTTAATTTAATTTTCCAACAAAAATTCAAAACAAATACTCGATACTCGATATTCATTACTCAATACTTTGCCAGCACTAATGTATATCCTTTTCTTTTTCTCTTTTAATTTAAATTTTATTTTTAACGGACACTATAAGGGACAATTTTAAAAGCATAATATTCTGACAAGGATTAAAAGAAGTAGATAAGGATGGCAAAATTAAGTATGTTTGTGTGTTTTTGTTGTTCTTGCATATGTAAATGTGTACTTATTATTTCGACCACATGTGCACATACATATATGTATATATAATTGAAGGAATCTATAAAAATGATTAAAAAGAAAACGTGGTAAGAAATAAGAGAAATTATCAACATATTCAGTATGAATTTAAAACGTTTGAAAAAAAAATAATGCAATACAGTGTGTTTATGCCAACAATTGTGGCATTTGTCGATCATGAATAACGTGACCGCATTGTAAGTTGGATACCGATTACAAAGTTTTTGTACTGCTCAAATCAGAAGTTAGAATACCTGAGTATCTAGTTACTTATTAAGAAAAACCCCTATAAACACTATAGCAACGTAAGTTACTATTCTCGTACTTTAGTTTAGCCATTATTTTCTATATAATGATAATGATTTGATAATCTGTTTTGAGCTAAAGGCCTTTTAATGATGAACATTTATTTTCGATATTCAAAATTTCGGCAAGAAAGACCGTAAAATGCCAAAAATGTCAAATTAAATACCACAAAAATAATCCAAAATTTCAATTTCAATCGTATGTATGTACAATAAATTCAATTAACCGTAAATAATGGAATTTATTTTTCAAAATCATAGGGAAAACTTATTTTAATTTTTCTAATAAAGAAATATTTGTTTAGCAAAAACGCGGACTGCGGAGTTGTCAAAAAATAGTTAAAATTTACAACAAATCTGTACCTATTCAAATGTGTAATTCCAGTTACTTAGAATATGGTAACAATTACATTGAAAAATATGTTGAATTTGAAGAAATTTAAGTAAATACTTAGTTGAATTTGAAAAATTTTCAGTTCAAAAGGAAAAATACTGGTGAGAATAACATTCAAATATAATTCACATAATCTATTTCCAATAGATTGTGCTTTAAATAGAAAGAACTCTGATGAGACCTTTCGTAGATGGGTTGAAAACTAGTTCAGTTCTGCAGTTCATCCTTAACGGATGTTAATTCTCATAAGAATACCAGTATTAGGTTTTTAGGCTATTAAAATTCATACAATAAAAATAATATCAATTAATAACAATAAATTCAATTAATTAATATAAGTATGTATTATCATTTAAAGACTAGTTTTATTCTTAGTTTTACATAAAAAAATGAAAAAAATTGCAGACAATTCTTAAGTATTAATGGAAAATATATGTAAGAGGACTACTTTAGAGCTTTCTCCAGTGCTTTGATAGCAGACCTAAAACGTTTTTTCGTTTTCAAGAATGAAATTGGAATCACTGTTAAAATTTTCGACATGGAAGATAGATATTTTGAAACAGATGGTAAATATGATCTCTTTCAAAGACTAAGTTCTTCAAAAGCTTCCTCCATATTGTGTCGACAAATCTTCTGTTCACGTTGGCCACAATGCAATTGCATATGTATGTTACCCTGTTACATGTACAACATCCGTTAGTGTTCATTCAAATTTACGTTAAAGACAATGCAATTTTTGCTGCTATTTAGTTACATGAAATGTTGACTTACTAACCGACTCACTCTCTTTCTCTCTGCCACACTTTTTTGTTGTTTTTGTGTCTGCTGTTCAATCGATTACAAAGTGGTGTATTAAGTCAGGCTTATTATTTGTTTTGTAGTTGCTGTTGTAGTTGTTGGAAATATAACACAATCTTCGGCGGATATTAAATATTATGATGATGATTACAGTTGGTTTAATGTGAAATGGTGGCAGTGGTTTGCTTTCTATTGCACATCTACCAATGCCAGTTGAAAAAAGAAAACGATGTTTAAAATTAAACAATCCATAGATGAAGGAATTGAGAAGCTGTAAGGGGATCTATGTTGCATTTTTGTATGTGTGTGTGTGTGTGCTTGAATGGCGAACAATATTTGTGATTTTTTGCAACATTAGAAAGTGGTGTATGAAATTCCTGCATGAGTGACTTTTATTAGAAGTGCCGTATTTGCCTTTTTGTATATGTTACGAGTATTATTGTAGCATTTGATTTTTTTTTTGTTATTCTTTTGCAGTTTTTACATGCAAACTAATAGTCAGATTTTCTCTTTGACCTACATATGCACAAACATATCTACATTTTATGCAAGAAATTGATGTACTGTTCATATATATATGTATACTTTATACTGTTAATATGAAATGAAAAAGAAATATACAGTTAAACCTCGATTAACCGGACCTCTATTAATGGCTTACATCTATTAAAGCCCCTACGACACCTACTTTTTTTTGTATTGAATTGTTATAGAATTGAAAGAAAGAAACAACAAATGCTAGAAAGAGTGGAATATAAAAAATGTAAACAAAATATTTATATTTGTTTTTGTATTTATATTTATTTCAATGTTGATACTTTTTATTTTGTAAAAAAAACGCTACCTTGAAGGCAAAAATACCCTAAAATCGCTTAATTGTAGAATAACACCATAAAGTTAGCAACACTATAATATTTTAAATTCTAAATGTCAATTCTAATGTAAAATATTTTAACTTGTTTTTGACACACTCCACTTTTTTATCGATAACATTTGTAAATTTTTTGGTAATTCTGTATTTATATGAATATAGTTGAACTCTTTACATCCTTTCTACTTTCTTATTATATTATATTTGCACTGTTCTCCAAGTCATTTTTAATACAAAAAAGTAGGTGTCATACGGGCTTAACCGGCATTATCACACGAGAACCGAATAATCGAGGTTTAACTGTATATTAATAATCAGTTAACTTTCTGTTTATGTTAATCTGTATTTAAATCTAAAGTTTTATTAAAAAATCATCTATGAACCTCATAAATTATTGTAAAGGCCTAGATTTGGTCAGAAAAGCCTAGATTTGGGTCTGTAATGCATATAGAAAAGTCGAATCACTTACTTCTATGTAAATGTAATGATAAAAAAAGTCATATGAATACAAGTATATTTATTACATGCTTCGCTACCCCTATTCAAATTAAACGAAAAGTTTAATTTTTATCAAATTAGATATATTCACTTTTGCCGTTGTCAAGTTATAAACAAATTTAAGTGCTTTTTTTTTGTTATTTCACATATAAAAAGATGAACGTCTTAAACCATTAGTCTTCTATGAACAAGCTGTTAGTTTGTTTTAGAGTTACCACGCCCACGTGTTCAATTCTGTTCACTTTTTAACTGACTATTTGAATTAACTGTTCTCAAGATATACAATAAATCAGTATTTAATTTGTATGAGAGATACCACGCCGACTCATCCAATTCTGGCGATGTTCTCACAAGAACTTTCCCGGGAATATAGCTAATAATAATAATAAATAATAATAAATTTCCAAATTTTGAGGCGATTAGATATATGGTTTTTGAATCTATCGAGTACAAACAGACAGACAGACAGACAGACACACATTCATTCATATACATATATATACTTATATGTATACATACGTACATATATAGATTAAATAAATGCAGTAAGCCTTCAAGGTAAAATCATATTAAATGTATATGTATTTTAACTATATTATGTATTTACATACGTATGTACATAGTATATATAATTTTATATATGTACTAGCTGAACTCGGTGTGCTTCGCTACCCCCTCGTTATATAATTAAATTAACGGCGATGACGTGATTCATAGTTATATGGCGACGTTAACAGTATTAAGAGCAATATACATACTACCAAATAAAAAAAAAATCCGTTGGTAGGAACAAATTTATACAGAGAACAAAAAGTTTAAAACTTTCAAATACAGTTTAGCGTGAAAGGGGGCGTGACGTAAGAAATATTTATTTATACCTCGCCTGTAGTATAACGTGTATAAAATTTGAAGTAAATTTGTTAAAAACTATATGTGAGCAATTACATAATTTTAAAAAAGTGGGCGAGGTCGAAAAAAAGTACCCTATTTAGGGTTGCCAGACGGGCTTGATTTGGCCTGATTGTCAAGTTTTTTAATGCGGGTCAAGTGTCAAGTGATTTGTCAATGTTTTTTGTAAGTTAATTTTTTTTTCTCAAATTTATTCTAGCTACATATGTAATAATACTTAATAAAAGTAAGTTTAAATTTACAAGATGGCTTACACTTCTGCCAGCAATTGACCGTTTGTTATATTGTTGGCCGGCAGTAAAAAGATATTTTCTACAAAAAGGCAAGAAAAATTGTCGAAAAGTTCCTTGGGAATTCGTAGCACATGCAATTTCCGACATAGAACTTACAAATGAAGACAATGAATACACAATCGAAGGTTTATCCGAGGCATATTTATATTTCATTCATAATGTGGTGCACGAGTTCCAAGCCGCTACATTAGTTTTAGAAAGTGACTCCTGCACAATTGTAGAACTATATAACGTCATGGGCAATCTTATGAACAGTATTCAAAGCTGTATGAATGATAATTTTTATGGAAGCAAAGTTGCTACAATTATGAAATCCCTTTCTCCTGATGAAATAAGTACTTTCAAGTTCGAAGCAAATGAGTTTCTTAAGAGAGCTACCAGTTATTTAGCTGAACGGTATGATTTTGGAGAAACACCAATATACAATCAAATTTTCTGTTTAAATATAAAAAAGTCCCTTCTGACTTGGAATAAGCTGTTAGAGCTTCCGAAATTATTAGGTATTTCAAATGACATTGACAATGATAAACTATATGCCGATTACTATGTTCTTCGAGAAGTTTACGATAGTTTATCAGAAGATATACCAAATGATAGTATATGGTCATATTTTTTTAAAAAGTGTGTAGAAAGCAATCTTCAAAATTAAAAAAAGTTGATCTCATTTGTGTTATCTATCTCAATAAGCAATGCCTTTTGTGAAAAAGCATTTAGTGTTCTAAATAATTTATATACCAAAGATAGGAATAGAATTATAAAAGCCAAACAATTAATAAGAATAAATTTTAATGAGGAATGCAAAAACTTTCAAAATTTTTTAACAACACCCGATGGTAGAGAATTAATTAATTCTGTATCTAAGAATACGAAATACTTATATGTGGCAAAATAACTAGAACCTATATTTTTTTTCTTAAGATAGTACCTATATTTTTTTAAATAACACCTAAGTTTTCTTTAAAATATATGTATAAAGACTGAATTTTTATTGTTATATTGTTTTTTGTTTCTTTTACATTGTTTCTATTATTTTTACTTTTTATGATATTTTTGTTTTTATTCTAATAATTTTTATGAAAAAAAAAAATAATAAAAAAATTAAATAAAAACCAATAGTATGAGTGTATTTATTTGTCAAGTTTTTTTTTCAAAATCAAGTTTTTTTTTTTGTGAATGTCAAGCTTTATGGCAAATTGGATCTGGCAAGCCTAACCCTATTAATCATGTCAGAGTCCTCGTTAAATGCTGTGAAAATTTCAGAGAGATCGGTCTAGAGGTTTGGTCTCCTATAAGGTACAAACAAACAAACAAACAAACAAACAAACAAACAAACAAACAAACAAACAAACAAACAAACAAACAAACAAACAAACAAACAAACAAACAAACAAACAAACAAACAAACAAACAAACAAACAAACAAACAAACAAACTAACAAACTAACAAACAAATAAACAAACACACATTCAATTTTATATATTTAGAAGAATATATATATATGTATATGCACTATATTAAAAAAAAGAAAATGGACTTGAACTTGTATCCTTCTGATCAGGATGATATAATTAATCCATCGTGAAAGACAAGAAAATATATAAAAAATGGGTTATGCAAGTCAGTAAGCCAACACCGGAAATTGCACATCACAAGAACCAGAGAGAACGTAAATTTAAATATTTATATATACGACCGTTAATACAATAGAATATGTAAACTATAGTTTTATAGTCTCCTAAGTTCATAACTCAGGCGTAAGGATATTTGTATGTATAATCAGTATGATTATCAATGCTAAGAAACGGATCTAGTCTGACACCAATATTAGGTACCTCGTCTGAACGTACAAAACCTAATCAATAATTTTAATCCTTGGATATACAACATTCCCACCTTTTCTCCTAAACATAATTTAGAATATCCTTTTTATCATTTGCTTACTGGTTGGTTTCTGTTTCTTTTGTTTTGTTTATTTTTTGTTTTATTATTGATTTTGGTTTCTTTGCTTTTATTGAATTGTTTTTTTTGGTTTTTTCGTTTCTGTTTGTCTTCCAAATTCGGTCTTTGTCTATTGAAAATGTTCTGTCGTCGTTTTGAATTTAAAATTTTCGTCGAAAGGGAAAGGTTATTAGACTGTTCCCAGACGAAAACACATTTAATAGTCTGTAAAAACAAAAACAAATAAATAGCATATACATATGTATGTACGTGCTTACATACGCACTCACACATACACACTTGTATCGGTAAGCATGTATGTATGTGTATGAATTTGGCCATTCAAATTAATCTTTAACCGAACAAACATGCACATTCTTACAGAGTTATGTAGTATTTTTAAAATGTAACTTTTGAACTTTTCTATTGAAAGGTTGTCCTTTTGTAAACTACGACACGAGTTAAGAAAAGTTCAGTCACGGTGCAATGACTTTATTTTTGTAGGGTGGAATACAAATTTACAAATTGTTGTAATTTTGTGGTGAAATTACTTTCTATTTTTATTTATTTTTTTTCTGTACTTTCCAGAATATTAAAGTGTAATGTTTACATTTAAATTCATATGTATGTGTATGTATATGTGTATACCCATGAGTTGTCTGTCTGTGCATTTACTAATTTTTATTTAAAATTTTCTTTTGGTAATTTATAAAGTACCAGTAGTTTTATACTACTCCTTTCTTTACAACTGTGTACTACTACTCCATTGTATACCAGTTACGAACTAGGTAGCCTAGCTCTAGTTAATTACTATGTGCATACTTCGTTTTGTAATTCTATTAAATGAGAATTGAATATTTTGAAATATATGTGTACGAATAACAGATTAAACCGAATAAGAAACGAATATACTTCTATATTAAAAGCTAGTGGGCTTTCATTGCCTCGTTCCCTTGTTTTTTATTCAAGACTGATAGCTGCATGAACACAACTGCATTGCCTATTGTGACATCACTTCCGTAAGTAGTAAACCAATGTTGGAATCTGGAAAATCTTTAAAATAAATTTGTTTATGTTAATAATTTTACTCCAAAAATATGGATGCATGCATATTGTCACCAAAAGTGCCACTTTATCCTTATGATTAATATAAAATTTATAATTTTTCATATTTTTTATAATTTTTTGACTAGTACGTGTGTTTCTATCACTTTGGCCAGAAACAGTTTCTTTACAATTAGTAATATGGCTGTCCCAAAACGATTATACTTAATTACATACATAACTGGCCTTTACAACCCTGTGTCAGGATTACGGCCTAGCTTCTCGCAGCACTCATGTTGTGTATATCAATTTTTATCCATGAGTACCGGGACCTACAGTTTAATGTCGACTTCGAACGACAGACTTGGGAAACTTGTTCTGAGTTACTCTCAGAGCTTTTGCCAGAAGACTGCTGAGAGGTAGTTGCCGAAAGAAATATTTTTTTCATTTCTTTTTCTTTTTTTGAAGATGTCGGAGCCTGGTGTCGAACCCAGGGCCCATGTCTTAGTAAGCTAACACACTAACCATTAGACCACGGCGACTACAACGATTATAATTAAAAATTTTAATACAGGGAAATTATAGCCTTTAACTTCAATATTATGTGTTTGAATTTTATGAAAATGTTGCTCAAATGCTTAATAAAACTATTGTATTTTTATATTATGCGGTTTGAATATGGTGCAGTATTTTGTTAGTGAGAAAAAATAATTACAGAAAAAGTTCCTCTAACAAAAAGTCACTAAGTACACGAACAAGGATTTTCAAAGGGATGCCAAGACGTTCTAAGTGGCATTTTACAACACTCGTATTTTGATATCTTGAGCCCGAAACGTTTGCTTCGCTCATTGTATTATTAATTTTTTTTGCAAGCAAATATAGAAGATGGCTGGAAAAAAATATTTATTTTTTTTTAAAGAGGCTACTTCTTAATAAAATAAAAATATGTTACATTTAATACGAGAACATAACTTTAATTCAACTTAGACTTAAATTAGAATTTAGAAATAGAAAATAGAATTTTTAGATTTTTGTTTTTTACTTAATTGAGAATTGTATACCTACTATACTTAGCGTGTCTCTATACCTGTTTCGTTTGTGCTCTACAAACTCATTGGAATCCTTTTCCCAACGTTTTTTAGTAGGCTTTTAAATATGCTTTCTTTAGATTGTTCCAAAAAAACCCCAGTTTGTGAGAGTGCAATACTTTTTCGACAATAATACATACATACATAACTGGCCCTTACAACACTGTGTCAGGATTACAGCCTAGCTTCTCGTAGCACTCATGTTGTGTGTGTAAATTTTTATCCATGAGTACCGGGACCTACAGTTAAATTCGACTCCGAACGACAGACTTGAGAAGCTTGTTCATGGCAATTAATTACTTCCAGAGCTTTTGCCAGAAGACTGCTGAGAGGTAGTCGCCGAAAGAAATATTTTTTTCATATTTCATTTTTTTTTAAGATGTCGGAGCTGGGTGTCGAACCCAGGGCTCATGTCTTAGTAAGCCAACACACTAACCATTAGACCACGGCGACTACTATAGCGTGTATAAACAACAAATGAGTCTTATAGAAAGTCTCTTTTGTATCACTTCTTACTGCTGGTCATGTATGTACAGTATTGACCCTATAATCGGAAAATGGAGTTGGTGATGCTCTTTTGCTCGATGTAAAATAACAGAACTTTTATATGTACACAATGATACTAATACATACACACACGTCTAGGTTTGAAATTTTTGTTTGATTTGTTTGGTGGCGTAGAAAGTTCGCAAATGAATTTTTTTTTTTAAATTTAAAAGGGTTTAAAAGTTTCTTTATATTATTTGTCGTTGTAGTAAAATGGAAAATGTAAATAAAAGGCCACATAAACAATAACAATTCATAAGAGTGTCAAATATTGGATGAACTTGAGACATACAAAGCAATAAGACATGTTGCACAAATATTTGATATAAAGAAATTGGCAGAGTTTGATACTAAAACAAGGAGCTGCCTTAAGAAAATTTATGTCCAACAACTGTATTGGAAGTGGTAAGAAAATCTAGAGAAATCTTTAAAATTTTTGTTTATGAACCAAAAGCTTTGAAGAGAAAGGGAAGAATCTGAAAGATGGAGAAAGCATTAAAGCATCAACGAAGAAACTTGAAAATCCTTGTGTCCACTGAAATGGTTCGAAATAATAATGTCTGTGGTGCAGGAATTAGCTTTGCGTCGCACAGTGGTTGCTCCCATGCAACAAAAATAAAAAAATGATGTTAAAATTTCGGTTTGGTTTTGACAACTAGATGCAAAAGCCATTAAATCTTTATATTTTCGACGTATTTCTAATGGCATTTTTATAATATAAACATTTTAAGTGAGATCAAATAGATGTGCATAAAGTTGGAGAAAAAAAAAAAAACGAAAACAAAGTTTAAGTTCAATTGCGGAAATACAACTTACTATAGTGTATTAGAAAAATTAAAAATGGAAATAAGAACTGATGGTACAGTAAAACACGTTTATAGCGAACACGGTTGTTACGAACTTTGCCTTTAGGGAACAGGTTTTGAACCATTGATTATACAAATTACTACGTTTATAACGAACAAGGTTATAGCGAATTTTTCTAATAGCGAACATTTTTTGCTGTACCCTTCAACGAATTTTCATGTAAATTAATACAGAGCACTCGGGGTAACTTGAACACCGTCTAACGTGAACGTTGCTTAGCGTGAACATCGCTTAACGTGAACAAGCTTTTGTTTACATAGACTAATCTGTAACGTGAACAAACTCAGAAAGCTCTATAACATGAATAATTTGTAATTACATATGACTCTGATATCACAATTAAAGCATTGTTTTACCAAGTTTTATGGTGTGCTTAGCTTGCCAATGTTTCTTGTGTTGGCAAAAAAAAAAATAAATCACGATTAATATTTTCTCGTGATCTCGTTTTGTTTTAGTTTTATATTTTAATAATTCAAATAACAAAATAATTCCATTTTCAAGCATGTAAAACACAGTTTTATATTCTAAAATTTTATACTTTTGCCATAAAATTCGAAAATCGCTAGTGAACAATATCGCTAACATGAACTCCCTTGGCTTTAATTAGTTCACATTACCGCGAGTGCACTGTACATTTATAACGAACTAAAAAATTTTTTTCAACTCTTTAGAAACGCTAAACAATTCGGCAATTTTAGAGTTCAAAAGAAAAATCATTTAACATTCTACTGGCATATTTTTTAAAATTAATTTATTGATTTACAATTTATATAAATTTTATTATTTTTAAAATAGTCCTCAAATAAATGCTCAATTTCACGCCTCAGAATTTTTAAAATTTGGTGTTATAAAGAATGTTTAAAGGTTTAGAAATCGCATCAAGTGTGTGATGAAGTACTTAAATGTGTTAATATAGAAAAGCAATATTGTATATGCTGCGTTCTATTGGAGAGTGTCAAATATTGATGCAAAAGATTTGTTACTTTATGAAAAAAAAAGAAAAAAATTAACGAAATAAAACACGGGTTTTATAAACCAAGAAAGATTGATTAAATACAAACGAAACAGTTTGTTTAAAATCTCCATCACCACTTGAAGAACACCCTTTAGAACGTGATAGACGTGGTCGACCATTTCATTTTCATTTCATAGCTAGATGCGAGAAAGCTGCGGAATCTAAAAATAAAAATATTAGAAATTATAGGCTTAAATACATAAGAAAAACCTTCTGCATTGCAACAAATACTTACTAAGCTCAGATCCATTTACTGCAGGTAAACGAAAACTGACTTATAAAAAGAAAAGTATTTTTTTTAAATCTGTCCTTGAATTATTAAAAACATAATTATTAATAAAAATTTCACCTTTTAAATAAAATATCTTTAACTGGTAATTTCTATCAACCAAATATAGAAAAATAATTTGAAAGCATTTTTTTCTAAATAATTTCATCACCCTAAATTAATTAATAATACATACGAAAATACAAATAAACGATTTTGTTCATTGTTAACAAGCATATCGTCATGCGGGAGTTTAAGTGCTCTATACGCACGACGATATGTTTTTGCTATAAGTATATATATTAAGTGGGCGTTCAGTGAAAACGACCACGCCCATATTTTCTGAAATTAATTTTAATTAAATCTAAATTGTGCTAATGTTAGGAGCACACAGTAAAAGTTTCATGACGATATTGCTATTTTTAATATTTTTGTCGCTCCTTTATATAGAACTGCCTCCACTGTGAGCCGGTAATTTGAACATGCCTTGATATACTATTTCTGATAAGAATTCTTTTCGGTAAATCCATTTTACACCTTCATTCATCATGTTCATGTACATACATATGCATATAAAAATGTTTATTTAAAGGTTAATGGGTTATTTCAATCAATTAGATCACACACACACACATACATACATATTTGAATTGTGTACAATTGATTATTTATTCAAGAAAGAACTTCACTAAATCGGATCTTTATAGTGACAACAGCAACAGCAACAACAACAAGAATAATAAAAGAGAAAGCGACTTTTCTACTAAAAGAATACAAAAAATGAAAAACAAAATATGCAACACTAACATTCAAACAATGGCAACAAAAATAACCATCACCAACAGTATCTGGCACACAATAAAAACAAGTTTGAAGAAGAAAACAAAAATAAACAAAAAAAAAAACCAAATGTTTTGTTACTTTTAGTACATAAAAAAGTCTTTTTCTTTTTTAAGAATAAAGTGGGTCGGCCTACCGATAGAGTTACAAACAATACACTGACTTTTTTTCTCAACTACTCGTCGATACAAAAATACTTGTAATGACGGGTGTAGCAAACAAGCAACTCATACTACCAATATGAGCATTAAACGTTTCAACATTTTAAGTTTGTTTGAGGCACAAATACTTATATATTAACAGTAATTTCTAGATTTGTTCATATTGATATTGGTATCATACATGCTTATTAAATAAGTTCACATCAAACATGTTCGACATCGTAAATGCAACATGAGGCTTGTGATAATGTTTTTGTTTTGTATTATAACCATTGTTGTAAACAAGCTCTCAAAGCAAAGCCATTGATTTTCCTCGAACTTGAACATTGAACTTGTTTTTGTTACACATACATACATACATACTATGTACATATACCACGTATGTATATGCATGTTTGCAATGCATTGTATGCATGTGTTGTACTGAGAGTAGTTAACATACAATTGGGATGAGTGTTATGTTTTGAATATTTAATATAAACGGGTTTGTATTGAGTGTATGTATTGAATGATTGTGTGCTTAGTCATTGTTGCTATTGTTATTTTATATAAAATTATTAAATCACTAAATGTGCATCAAAAACAACTCTCTTTTTGAGTAAGCACGAGGATATTAAGTATCCAGTAGGAAATTTTTTTTATTATATTTTGTGTTGTACCTACAACGTCAAATACTCCTGCTGCAAGTTGCAAATTTGCAAATTTCATTATAAAACGGATACATACATACTACATATGTACCTTTCAGGTAGAGAAACATTAGAGACACAAATTCTATTGTAATTGTTTCCTTTTGAGGCATTTTGATTTTTTAAGAAAATTGTGTTTTACTTTTTGATTTCTTACTGAGTAATTTTCTCTGGATTTTGCTGGAAAAGTACCCAAACAGATCTAATTACAAAAATACAATAATGAAGAGAAAATAAAAATATGACAGAGAAAAACTTGATGTGTTTGACAAGACTTCAATAAATTCATTACAAACTATGCAGGGAAAGTATAGTCCCAATATACGATTTCTAGAAAAAAGTGGGATCGGTTAATCGTACTCAAGACTACCTCCAAAGTCGCATGTATTTTAAACTACCTGTCAAAAATTCTCATGCCCATACAAAATGTATGAAACTAATCCAAAAAGCGCGGCGCTAACGGTTTGCAATGGGAAAATCCAATTTTGACTGCGCGTGTTAGAGTGAAGTTAGTTGCAAAACAATTGTTGTCGGTTTTTTTTTTCTTTTGACATTTTATTTGCCATTTTGTTAAGGCTAGTCTGTTAAACCGCGGTCACATTAGGAAAGTATTTGACAATAAAAAGCGTAGCCACTATTTTTGGGATATACATATGTATGTACATATGTATATACATACATACATACGTATGTGTGTATATTTTATATTTATATCAGAAAAATATTGCAATTTTTATTTTATTTTTTTTTACAATTTCACAAACTTTATTTCCCTTTCATTAAAATAAGTATCCGTTTTTTTTGATATTAGAGATTCCTTGTTCAAATGTCAAACTAAACTCCGAATCGTTAAAAGTTTCCAATTGGCCATTTAGAATATAATGGGCTGTCGTTCCCCACATAAAATAGTACATACATACATACTTGCTCACGTTGACATAAATGTGAACTAAAGAAACAACAACTACAATAACATTTTTAGAACACGTTAGAATTTGTGTCATTAAACAACTTGAAAAAATAAAAACCACAATGTGAGAATGGGAGTGTTATTTAACAACCAAGTGATCAATCAAAAGAAAAAAAAATAATACATACATTGGGGGGGTAAGACGGTTCAAAAACGTGAGAGATAATTATAGCCAGAGAGAGCAAATGTATGAAAAGCTAAGCAGTGCAACTAAATGAGTAAAAGAACAATTCTTACACTACAGAGAAACAAAATACTTTCAAAAATGTTATTGTAGTGGTGACTGACTGTTTGAATAAATGTGTTTGATTGCTTTGTTGAAAGAGAGTAGTATATGAATGACTCTACCACACCGAACAGCCTAAACTAATTAATAGGTAAAATGCCAAAGGAGAGGAAGAAGGGATTTAACGAGAACAAAAATGGAATTTCATCACAATAACTTAAAAGCGCAGCAGTGTGAAAAAGAATCACAAGCTGAATAAAACGACGGTTAACAGAACAGAACAGAACGAAACTAAACAAACAAGATGCCACATTTCTTATGAGAGCATTTATTATATACGAAAATATAAAGACAAAAGACAATGGAAACTAATTACGAAATATAAAAATTAAATAATACAGCAGACAAGAAATTTAAAGTGTAATGAGTGGAAGATGTTTATAAAATTTCTTTTAAATCTTAAAATAATAAATGCATTATTTAAGACCAATTAATTGGTCGGCCTGTGTCAGTATAAATCGGTGTGAATTGTATAACGATGTTCTTTCTTCTTAAATAATATACACATGTATTTATGTTCATACATACATACATACACACTACATTTTTATATATTGAATAATTTGTAAATACAAAAATTCAAGGCGCAAAAAGACCTATTTTTTGTCGTTTTATATATAAATAAAAATGATAAACAAAGCAAATAATCCAATAACAAAAATTAATGCGCCTTAAAAATTTCACAATAAAAACATTTTGTTGTTGTTGTTTTTTTTCTGTTAAGAAAGGTACGCCGATCTAAAATCATTTATAATCGCAAAACAGAAACAAAAATACGAAATATTCATCATACGTCAGCAGGCATACTAATATATATGTATAAGTATATATGCATGTATAAAAACGTGATTATTTTTTGTTTTTATATTGTATTTAATTGAATATTGTATTTATGTATGTATATATGTGGGTGTATAACACCAAACACTAAAACAACAAGTAAAATGTCTTTATAAATTTACAATCACTACTACAACTTAAACTTACCGGCTTTTTGGGGAAAAAAATTAAAAAAAAAACAATAACAAAGATTGCATTAGAAAATCAACAGTGACAACACTACTAAAGGAGAGAGAGAAAAAAAACGTGAGTACAAGTGAGTAATTTTAAGTGTGCGCGTAAAGAGTGTTTTTTCTTTTTACCCTTGCTTTAAATAAGATCAGGCTGACTGATCTAAAAAAAGTACCTACTAAAAAGAATATATAGACCCCATTCTGAGTTGCATTCGATGTTCGATCAGTGATTGCCGAATATCGATAAACGAATGTCAAATTACAATTACGAGTTGGCAACATTGTTAACATTACCGTTTCGTGTGTATAGTTTTAGATGGAACACCATTTTTCCCTTCATTCACGCCGTTTCAAAAATATTTCCATTTTTTGGAACCAACCGCGACGAAGGTCGAGGGATTACTGTATATATTTTTTAATTATTTTTTGGTTTTGGGCATCCCAAACATCAATTTGCAATATATTTTTATATTTTTGTATAGATCTAAGAGTATGAATATATGTATGTAATATATATGTATTTAAGGTCTATAGACAACAGTATGGTTGAACCTATTTATTAAATTTCAAATACTACATCTGGACTATGGCTCACCCATACAAAGTAAATTGTAACGGTAAGAGTGTCTAATAGCTTCAGAATCAATAAAACTACAAATTCTCTGTAAAAAAAGGTGGAAAAGGTACTTCTCATACAAATTAAATATTTGATTTTTTTTAAAACGCCTTACAAATGAGACGGAGACAAGTAGCTGTCAATTTGATCACTCAAAGGCCAGTGTTATACCTTCCACTTGAATGATTGTAATGTGCACGTTTGGGGGGTTAAGAGTCAGAGCGAAAAATTAACAGAAGAAAAAAGAAAAGCAGAAATTGGGCAAACGGGGGTTAGCCATGAAATAGAGGCTCTAGCAGGCAACAACAGGTATACCTGCTGGAATTGTAGGGAGGTAGGGCACAGCTTTGTTGACTGTCCATCTACAACAAGGCCGATTTTTTGTTTTAAATGCGGGAGAGATGGCGTGGTGACGCCAAAATGCTCTAATTGTCAGGGAAACCTGACCAAGAACAAGTCTCCCCCCGGGAAGACTCGTTCGAACCAAACTTAAGCCCGGAGGTTGTTAATTTAGGGACCGAACCTATAAATATTAGAATATTGGAAAACCCTAACAGGAAGCGCATCACTCCTGTGGAGCCAAAAGTTCGTGTCCTTAAACCCTTACATCAGCGGCTCCGAGAATATAAAGAAGCGAGGAAGAGAATATTTGGTGAGGCCATGGTGAGACTTCGGCTCTCTGTGGGAGGGCAAATTTCCGGCAGAACACCAGCCGAAGAATCCAATGATGTGTGGTACTACCAGGGATTGAAAATTTGTGTGAAAAGTACTTAATTATTATCCGAATATGACTCCTCGCACTGAATCTTTTAGAGTCAGACTCCGTATTTATAAAAATAGTGATAATTATGCTGAGGATAATTGATGCATTACAATAATTAAAAGAAACAAATTAGTATTGATTTGAAAATCTAAAATAACTATTTTGAGTGCAGAAAATAATCGTTCTACGGAGACTTGTATTGATGGCAGTGCCGAGAAGACCGGACAAGAATCCCGAATAATCTCACAGTACCTTTGAATCTCTTCTTTAATTTCTAAGTTTGAAGAACTATCAAAATTTTCTACTTCATTTAAAACCTGGTCAAAATCTATTTTGAGTTTAGCTAACACGATTAAGGGGCCATTTTCAGCAGTCTTTGAAATTATGTTTGATGAAGAGCAACCATGGCATTTTTCAACCTTAACCGTACTATGCCTTTCATATAACTAGCTGATTCGTAACAGCATCATTGGCTATAATTTTACGTTTCTCGGTTAGTAACACTCGGATCACGGGATCGATGTATATACCCGCCAGTTGAATATTATTCTAACTTATCTGTGTATAATATTGTATAACGCTCTAGCTTTTCACAGCACCTATATTATGTGCGTTAATTTTTAGCCATGAATACCGGGACCTACAGTTTAACGTTGAATCCGAACAACAGACTTGAGAAGCTTGTTCATGGCAATAAGTTATTCTCCGAGCTGTTGCTCTAAGGTGATCGCCGAAAGAAATATTTTTTGTAAAACATACCAGGAGTTAAAACAGCGGCTTTAATATGTTTAGATGACGAAGAAGACTTTCAAATTTTTCTACTTCTTCCCATATGAATTAGTAATTGCTACAGCTGCGTTGGCCTTGTCAGTAAGAAAAGTTTGTAGGTGAATGATGTGTTTAATAATCAAATATGTACTTACCAACCGTGCAGCTTGATCTAAATTTGACTGAAGTTTCGTCGAGTGAGTTAAATTACTGACGGACATCTTTCAACCAGAGTGTAGGTTCTGCCAATGCAATTGGGACTCTTGATTGCTTGATTATTTTGGATACTTGAGTGAACTACTCGTGTCACTTTCATAAAATAAATTAAAAAATACTTTTGTATACTGATCTATGAAATCTTATGCCGCCAATTTCGAATAATTTTTATTTTTAATTTTTTATGGAATTCATTGCTAATTTTTGTGAATACTATGGCTCCAACTCCCGTTCTTCTCGTTCAAAAAAGTAGAGGTTGCGTACAGTATGCTATGTATGTATTTATATAATTTTTAAATTGCAATAAATTTTTAATTTGAAAATATTTATGGTTACATATGGTTACGTCAGCGTTAAAAAAAAAACATACACCTATATAAGTACATACATATAGTATGTACATACATATATATAAGATATACATACATATATATATATGTTCTGGATTGGTATAAATAAAGTGCAATTGAATTAGTGAATGAATGCATTAAAAGTGTGTCTGGTAGTCTAAACCTCTAGCACTCAGTTCCCCTTATCTTGTAATTTTTTATTTGAGCAAGTTTTTGTTATTACATACTAGTATGTAATAATTTAAAATAAAATTTTATTGATAATAAATAAAAAAATAAATAATAATAAATAAAACAACAACAAACATTAGGTTTTGTATTATAACGCACTTGCAAAACTTATTTAAATTTTATTGATATGTACATACATGCATACATACATACTTATGCATGTACATATCGTTATATAAAATGCAAATGGACGTAACTACACAAAATTTCGAAATTACGTTTTGTCAAAATACATGTTTGTACAAGAAGACAACAACATACATATTTATATGAAAACCTTACATTCAAACTCATTCGTTTTATATAGGGATGCTAATCCTTATTTACAAAATTTTTCATTTTAGGGTTTTTTGCTACTTCTGTAAAAATCCCAAAAGTGTAGTTACGTCCGTTTGCATTTAATATGACGATATAAGTATTTGTATTTGAATGTGAAACAATTTGAATGCATTTAAACCCTGTAATACTTTAATATAAACAGATTTCCAGTGTAACTGACTGAGTGAGTGACCTTTGAACAGTTTTTAGAGTTCTATGTCTGCAAAAAAAATTTTCTTTCTAACTTGAAATCGTTAAATTTGTGAGTGGGAATGCGTAATATTTTGTTTTGTGCAAAAGTATATGTATAGACATACATATGGATGTACGATGTGTGTGTGTGTGTTTTGTTGTTATTCCTTCAAAGATACAAACGAATTTAGTTCATCATAGCCGGCGTATGTATATTTGTTTGTTCTGCTGTGCTATGGACTTAATTTTTTTTACAGTCTGGCTGGCGCACATTCAGTTCAGTTGAGTTTATTTTTTGAATTTTGTTTGTTTTTATGTTCTTGTTGTTTCTGTTGTATTATTCTCTTTAGAGTTAATGCACCCCAGTAGAAGTTCAAGGCTGAACGAATCAGTCGTTCTTTTGTTGTGGTAGTGTTTGCCGTTTAGACTTAAAATAATAACAACAAACAACACACTGTAAAAAAAACTTATACCTACACACACAAATAAAAAAATTAATAAATATTACAGCAGTGGTGGTATTTCTGTTTTTGCTTGTAAATAATATGCACATGAATATGTATTTATAGTATGTATATATGTATGTATGTAGTATATATGATCTATCATTATACAGTGAAGGAGGATTAAATAGACTTTAAGGACTTAAATTTAATATGCTGCATGATGGACTGATTAAAATAAAACCACGGACTGATTAAAAAAACACTGTTCTCTACAATTAATAATTTTTAAGTTGAAAACAAAAGTTCTTAAATAAATAAATTACAATAGCTATGTTTCAAAAAAATTGTTTCGTGAATCCACTTTCACACTATAATACTGAGTATTACATAAAATAGTGTAAAAACAATACACTTACATAATACTGTTTATAGGTATAAACGGTTTTCCTTTACGTGGTCTAGAATTAATTGTCATAATCGTCCTCTTTTTACACCTTTAGTTTTCTTTAACACTGACAATTTGAGTATATTTTAAATAACAGTAAATCAAAGCCAATAGTTTAAGGTTACAATTATTGTACAATAAAAATAGATACAAACTAAGTATACCTACATACGAATACAAATACAAAATAAAAAAACAATAAAACAATAAAAAAGAGAGCAAATATGTTGTACCTTGTCGGGATTTAAGCTGACTTGATAAAATCAGCCCCAAGTTTTATCAATTTTTGGTCAATCACCAATAATACATATATACATAACATACATAACTGGCCTTTACAACCCTGTGTCAGGATTACGGCCTAACTTCTCGCAGCACTCATGTTGTGTGTGTAAATTTTTATCCATGAGTACCGGGGCCAACAGTTTAATGTCGACTCCGAACGACAAACTTGAGAAGCTTGTTCATGGCAATTAACAGAGCTTTTGCCAGAAGACTGCTGAGAGGTAGTCGCCGAAAGAAATATTTTTTTTTCATATTTCTTTTTTTTTAAGATGTTAGAGCTGGGTGTCGAACCCAGGGCTTATGTCTTAGTAAGCCAACACACTAACCACTAGACCACGGCGACTACAATCACCAATAATGTGAACATGTAATTGTCATATGTAGGACGAAAATGATCCAAAGAGCTGTATAATATCCGTTTAACTAAGTAAAAGGTGTTTTAAAATATTAAAATCAGCTCTAAGCAAAACTTAGTACATATTCAATGAAAATGCTATGATTTAGGAACAACATCCATATTTTTTCTACATGTCTGCAAGAAGAAGTGAAATGAAAGAAATGAATATGTTCTGGAAAACTTTCGAGTTGCGAACATCCGTTTACAAAAAACATACGCATATCCATCCATATACACACATACATATGCATATGGCAACTGGCTATCAGAAAGGAAGGTACATAGAAAAAGAAGTATTAAAAAACCTGCGAAAATATAAAACAACAACAATTAATTTATTCTTTTTTGTGGTTTTTCTTTCTCGTTTTGAAATCTATAAAATGAAAAGATAGGGAGAGTGTTTATATCACAAATTAGGTCTATTGCAATTTGCAAACTAGAACTTTAAAGAACATTTTTAAATTGCCTATGGATTTGTTTGCACACAAACATATACATGCATACATACATACATATATAGATATAAATGTGTAAACTTATAAATTACAGCCATTATATAATATAAAAAATAGCACAAAATTCCAGTAATTTAATTGCGTTTTATATATGTACATACATACAAATGTACATACCTACACACATAACATTACTTTTAATTTAATCGTACACCCTACACAAAACATTATCAATTTGTGTTGTTTTTTAACACATACAGTGGTATCTGCCATGTTTTATTACACGTATGTATGTATTTATTTTTCAATTGCAGACAAAAGTGTTGATGAAGGATGTCAGGTTTTACGAATGAGTTGAGTAAGGGAGAGACTGTCTATTTGGAAATTGTCCTATAGGGCTATCATGTTTAGGGCTGTGTCTAGTTAGTGTTTTGTAATGTAAAACACACATGTATAGGATGCCGTTTTCTCTTACTTTTATTTTCGTTGTGGGTATTTTGACGTACGTTGACGTTATCTTTTTATTTTTATTCTTACTCCTGCACAAGTATTGGTAATTTGCAATTTTCCACCCAGTTGGCACATTCATAATAAATGACATTGACGTTAAAAATATCGCTTGTTCGATTAAACATAATATTGAAGAGAGGATTCAAATAACTAAAATGAAAAAATTCAGTTTTCAGAACAATGTATCTTCAATCACTTCATATGCATTTAACACTAGAAACTTAATTGCAAGTGGTAATAAAAATTATTGTTGAATAACATATTATTTTATATGAGTATGTTGTTTAGGTATAATTGCATAAAATACATAATACTAATAATATTTGTTTTATTACCCAGCAAAAAAAAAAAAATAAATAAAAAAGAGAACTGGAAATTGTTCCAAAACCATAGCATTTTCGTTGCATACCAAGTATTTTTAAATAATGAATTTAATATTTCAAAACATTTATTTTTCCTCTTTTTTTATTTTAAATAATATAAAAAATGGGATGTGATTCTCATTTAGTTTATAAGTACTTTAACATAAGTGTTTATAGTTTCGAATACCATCTTTAGGAAAATGTTTCCTGACGACTCTCTTAAGCAAAGACGAAATTGCCATAGAGACATTTTTATGCCCAGAAGTAATACATTTCATATAACATTTACTTTATGTATTAATATATTGTTATTTTTATATTGTAATGAAAATTGATAACGCAATAGTAACTAGTTCTTATGACAAAATAAAATTTCATATTCTAGCAGGCAGTACGAAGTTAAAATCTAAGGCTGTAAAATTTCACACAACTGACGTGGTTATTAAAAAATTAGGTGATTTTTAAAAATTATGCGTTGCAAAAGAAGTATAATATTTTGCACAATCGTATACAGACATACTTACACATGTATGTACGCATCCTCCTGTGACAAGCACAAAGTAATGGCTTTTGAATAAAGCAATGGCTTGACTGCAGACAATATTTAGCACAATAAAAAAATGTGTCAAATTGGTTAATTGCTGCAATCGTGTGATCCTACCATAAAAGGGGACAGAATTTCAGACGTTAACGTACAAGTCTTAGAGTTTATCATTAATTTTTTTACTAACAGGCTGATAAAAGTTCTAACACACAAGACTGGTGAAACGAGAAAATATGCATGACATTGTCGCTCTTCTTATCATTACATACATATGTATGTACATACGAGTATATAATTTGAAAGTTAAAGGATTTAAACAAAATGACATTTAATTCAATGAGATAATTTCGTTTATGATGATTATGCCAACTGGGTTATTAATGTACAAGTGTGTATGCGCAAAATATCTGCTGCGCTGCGCACGCTGTTTCTTCAATGTTTTGTTTGTGTTAATGGGGGAATACAGTTAAAGAAGGCAATGATGGCAATGGCACAGTACAAGGTCACTTTCGATGTGTTGTTATTTTGCATTGTTATTTGTATCAATATATTTATGTATGTGCATATGTATGTACATATGTATGTACTGATTTAGTTGAAGTTGTTTTGTGTTGTTTTGTAGCAAAAGGTCTATGCACTTTTGGAAAAATCTTATTTTTAATCATACCCATTTACAAATGTACATGAATTTATAGATTTTGCTTTAATGTACATGTAAATATGTACTGTTGTATGTATGTTGGTTGTACCTATAGGTATAATTTTATATTCTAAGTTCATGTTTTGTATATAAATATACTTCTATGTACATATGTATGTGGATATACATA
The DNA here is from genome assembly GCA_963576795.1 of Metopia argyrocephala. Classification (NCBI taxonomy): domain Eukaryota; kingdom Metazoa; phylum Arthropoda; class Insecta; order Diptera; family Sarcophagidae; genus Metopia; species Metopia argyrocephala. The sequence continues at coordinate 526,292 of OY756209.1, forward strand.
CATATACCCATCCATACAAACATAAGCCACATGGCAAGCATGGTTTAAATGCTATCAAGATACCAGTGATTTCTTCGTTATAATTTCGATCATCAATATCACTTTCTTACCGTGAATCTTGTATATATGTAAATACATATGTATATATGTCCATTAAAAAATGTCAAAATTTATTCAGGGTAATAATATGATAGTGATACTCGAAATTATGTATATGCATCTTGATGGTATTTAAGCCATGTGGGTGTATTCAACTTTATTCATATACATACATATGTACATATGTATACGTTTATGCACATAGATAACAAATAATACATTCGAATTAAAACATAATCTCTTTCATTGACTCTTTAGTCATCTAAATATAATTTCAACTGTCCTTTTATTTGCGTATTATTACAGTATGCAATTATGACGAAATACATAATTTAAATGTAAGAGTGCATTTTGAATAAACCCTGTCGGACATTCAGTTAACTTTAAATTAACTGAAAGCTAACTATTTCTCTCTGGTTGACACTTGCATTAATTTTACATGCAATTAACTAACTATTATATAATTGCGATGTCCTAGAAAGTAGTCAAGTGTCCGACTCTGCATTACTTTCAATTAACTTAGCCGCTAACTAAAAGTTAACTTTTTGTAGTCAGCTATAAACATATTACTTAAAGTTAGCTTAAAGTTGGTTTTTTAAATTTACTATAAGTTAGTTGAATTTAATTTAAACAAAATTTTTTTCAACATTTCAAATTTGACTTACGATGTTTTGTCAAAATCAAGTATCTATTCTTAATAATTAAATTTTTTTGATGAGCTGAGGGCTTTGTTGTACTTGTACTTTTTATTCAAAGTTTAATTTTATATTTCGAAACAGTTTATATTGGCTATTTATTAAAAAAAAAAAATTATTTAAAATTATAATACAATTTCATATACATATTTATATGTAGATATATATACATACAATGTATAAACAAAGTTTGAAATAAAAAAAAAATAAATTAAAAACAAGATTTGGGTTAAATCACAGTTAACTGACTTTGTTTGCTTGTTAAATAACGTTTCTATCCATAGCAACATTCACCTGGAAGCAGAGAAAAAGAATTACCGAAAGAGCTACTCAATTTCTTATGTAATCTTAGGTAATTCAAAAAAACCCTCTCACGCGTTCTTTAAACTAAAAGTTCTTTAAAAATTTAATTTCCAAAACATGGATATGTGTATGTATGGCTGTAAATACAATATGTAAGTGTGTATATGAATATTCTTAATTCTTCATACTTTCGCCGAACACGTCACTTGATTCATAATCCAAAGAACTTTTTTTTAAAGCTTTGCTTACACAAACCCCCACACAGTCACACACAAACATACAAGAAATAAACCATCGTAAATTAAAATATTATTATCACCATAATTATTACCGTTTTAAGTACAATTACGAAACTTTCTTTCTTTACTTCTTTCTTTCTTTTTTTTATACATTTATTTGTTTGCTTTTGTTTTTTTTGTTCTTTCTTTGCTTAAAAATTATGTAGTTTTTATATATTTTTAAATTTTTTTTGTTTTGTTTCTGTATTTGTCTTCTGTCAGTGCTGGCGCTTTCAAGAAAGAATTAGGCCAAATAACGGTTTTAATGTTTACTAAAATACAGACACACACTCTCGCTGGTGCTGAAAAAAAGAAAAAAATAAAACTCAGAGAGTGAATTTAGAACACGATCACTTCTCCCAGTAACGCTACACAAAAACAAAAAATGACAGGCAACAACATCAGTTTCGTAATGTAATTTTGTACTAAAACTGAAATATTAATGTGCTATCTAAGGGGAGCCCTAATTGCCGCTTAACTTGTCCAACAACGATGGCTTCAGAAAATTATATTAAAAGTTTGTATGTGAGTGTTCTTATTCCCAAAACCCATTTGAAATATCTATAGCCAATTAGTGGTGTCAATTCAAGTTCTTTTTGTGCTGATTTTAAAAATGAATTTAAAGCCGTTTTTTATACTACATATATACATATTTTCTGTATTTGAAAATAATTTAAAAATAAATATTTCCTGAAGACGCTACACGCAGGAGTAGCGAAATATCGATAAATAAATAAACGTATTTATTTAGAAAAAGACCTTAAGCTTGAGTAATTCTTTACATTAATTATTATTATTTTACGAATTTCTGATTAATTTATATGACAGCTGTGACTGTAACGCTTACATTAAAGCAACAATATGTACAAATATGTATATTATGTACAATATCGGCGTGCGAAAGTTTATGTGCTCTATCCGTCATTTTATATATATATATCTCGATTTTTTTTAATTTTTAAAATTTTCAATCCGTTTCCGGCTATGTATCTCCGAAACTGGACGAAATATCCGAAAACGGTTTGCAGAATTGAAAAATTTGGGGTGAAAAACCTAAAGTGGCATCGTTAACTCGAGATATATAAAAAATATAAAATGGCGTATAGAGCATATGTATGTATGTATGTTTAAATGGCAGTTTATATATTAAAACATTTGGCATCCTTTACCTGAACACTTCACAATATTTTCAAATTTCCCTTTTTACCTCTCTCTGTAAAGTGTAACTAAAAAAAAACTTATTTTGGTTAATTTTGTACGCCTGTTTTATTGATTATTTGCTTGTATTGGTTGCATTATTAAATATACATTTCCATACATACTATGTGCATATATTTATTTTTATTTTATTTTTTTGTAAGAATTCGAGCCATAAAGTATCTAATAAATAAATTTGTTTGTATCTGTTACTGTTAATTTCTTCTTTTCATTCAGTTCTGAAAGGAGAAAGTGTTACACACGACTTTTTATTTATTTTTGTTTTCTTACATTTTGAAAACCAAATTAATTCATACTCGTAAAGGCACATATTTTAAAAACGCGTTACGCATATAAAAACTGCTGACAACTGCTGTATTGTGATAATGACGACGAAGATCATAATGTCGATGACCAATTGTACAATGTTTTTGTAATAAAAAAGTATTACACGAGTTGTGTTATATTTTCTCTATTCCTATTAAATACCTGCTGTTCTTTTGTATGTTTCTAACTAATTGACACAAAATTTCATTTTCATTGATTGATGGATGGCAACTTTTAAATTATGGAATATTTAAATAATGTTTTTAGGAATTAAATGAAATTTGCGCATATGAAACGAAATAAATTATAAAACAAAACAAAGAAATTCACTAAAGCATACATCCCAGCAAACATTATATTGAAAGCTTGTGACTTGCTATTAACAACAAACACACTTGGGACGTGAGTGTTATATAAGACGTATACGTTTAGTCCGCTAAATGCTTCTCATACTTCTTAATCTCTTATACTGTCATAATTTTTTACGAGTTTAAAGGCTGTAAGAGCGAGTTTTTAGTAGATTAAATAAATATCCCCATTGTTGGGAACAGATAACAAAAGTTTACATTACAAATATTGCAAATTGGAAGACGTGAGAACAATAAAATATGTCGAGAGTATGTACTGCAAACAATACGAGAAGCGATAATCGATATATTTGCAAATTTTCTTTTACAAATTGAGCAAATTTAGACTAAAAAAAGAGTAAAATGAAAATTACTCCTGCTGGTTCTCAATGAACAATTATTAACTTTTTGAAATACTAATGTTGCTTACTTTCTAAATTAAGAAATATTTAGGTGAGTTTAGATGCCTTAAAGACATTATAGCATTATAAAATCAAAATATTTGCATTACTGTAAAAAAGCGCATAACTGCCCATAAATTCTCCACTTACCTTTAAAAGAATTTTATATATTAACAAGCAAGAGCAATATGTAGGCAGGCATTTTAATTTTTTATCCAAAAATATCCATTTTGCTTTTTAATATTATTTTTAATGAAAACTCAACATTTTCTTTTTTCCTTAAAATATCTGGAAATCCAATTTCGAATCCCAGTTATATTGTTGATCATTTTTGTTCATTCACTTTTAAATTGGCTTAATTACATCAAAAACAATTGAATGAAATTCAATTAAAGGATAAAATCACATCCTTGAATTGTACACCAGCCGAACTGAACATGTATTCTACTCCAGCTACGGTAGGTCTCATAAGGATTCTTGATGACCTGTACGCATTCATGACAATGCACAGTTTTTTTTTCTAGAAATCGTGTATTATAGTTATACAGCTGATGCTTTAATTTCAATTACTCTCTTCATTACACAAAATTTGTTATCTTGAATGCTTTTGTATAACTTTGTAAAAGTTTGCACTGTTTCGTTATTCGACTGTCCTCTATTTGAATATAGTCTTGTGTGTTTGCTGGGATGCTATTTGTATGTTCATACATACGCATATAAGCATTTTTTTTGTTAAGGTTCAACAAACTTTTTCTGTAACTATTTAAGACTTATTAATTGAAATTTCTCTTTATGGCATAAGTGTTTTGTGTTTTCTCAGCTAAATATAAAAAAAAAATAAAGAAATAAAATAAACCATTTCGTTATAAATATCGTTGACAAAGAGGAACTTAATTCAGATTAAATCTGAACTGATAATGAATACTCGCAATCCAATTTTATATTTTTTAATAGAAATAAAAATACGAGTATTATTACATTTTTATTTATTCAAACATTTGCTCTTAATTTTAATTGTTAAAATATTTTTCAAAATGAATGGAAGTTTTTTTTCACCTCTTTCTACGGATACTACGAATACATACATTCTAAAATGGCCTTAAGAGTTTGTGCGATTAATTATACAATTCTAGACAAAATAAAAACATTTTTTTTTAATAAATGTGACAATAAAAATAGAACTCTCGTATTGAGGGTACAAATCTAAATAGATTTGCTCAATTGCAATTGTATTTCTCTGTATAAAATATTTTTTTTTTAATCTGTTGTTATTGTTCATGTAAGACCAGCACACGTGAATTTCTATATATGAAAGGCGAACAGAAAACGTGATACAACGTGATGTGTGTTGTTGAAAACGGTCGATTGGTCGTCAGTTTGTTAAATAGATCGATTGATTTGTCTTTATGTTTGTATATCTGTATCTGTGGCATAAGCACAAAATTGCACAAATATGTATGTAATTGCGTAAGACACCAGGGTGATTCTAACTATTACGTATATAGTACGTACCTATCTATCCTATAGGTATGTCTGTATGTATGTACGTATGCATATCCGTATTTGTTTACATATATAATATTTGTGTTACATTTTACTAAAAAGATAAGAGATTCTTTGTAATGACAAACCCATACAGTGTGTGGAAAGTTTTACTATTTGACTTGGTTGTCTTGGTTGCCTTTGTACGTACATATTGGTTGATGGATAAAGATTCAAATCAAATTAATTAATTATAAAAATAATTAAAACAAAAATTATAATACCAATCAATCAACGTAAACTCAATAATTTTACTGTCAATATGATTTCAAATATTAATCACATTCTAATTTGTGTTGTAATATTGCATGAATGCCCCCCACTGCTTTGTTATTGAAATAGGGTGTTACACAATTATATACTGCCAATGCAAATTTTTAGTTTTTGTTAATTTTTTATCACTTCAGCAAGAGAATTGCATACTTTTTAATAAAATTATAAAAATAAAATAAAATAAAAATTAATAACAATATTGCATTCACAAATAAAAAGAAAGGGAAAGAAAGTCATTAATTGCTTGTACTCGTAGTTACATTGATAGGTAAAAAATAAAAATTTCCGGTAAATCGAGAGAAGTGATCGATGAATGAAAAGGCTATATATGCTCGTTTCGTAGGCATGCATATAGAGAGCAGATGAAAAATATGAATTAAAAATTAGATTTCAAGCAAATCACAGATTTGTAAGTCACGTTTTTTTTATTTTTGAATTTTTTTTAATAAATCTTATTAAAATTAAAAAAAAAAATTCATATAAAATAAAGTAAACTGTAAAAATTCAAACAAAAGTGATTTAGTTTGATAGGATTTTCAAAAGCTACATATTCCAGATTTTTAAAATTATTTTTTATTGTATAATTATAATATCGGTCTTAAGATTCTGAAACTGGTGTTCTTATGAGAATTAACATCCTTTAAGAAATATGTACAAGGTTTCATCAGAGTTCTTTGTTCGCATATAAAAACTAATGATTCGTTCCAAAATCCTGAAAAACAGCATAAATTTAGATTTTAATTAAAAAATTAAAACAAAATCACATAAAAAACCAGAAGGTGATCCAAAAAAGAAGCTGTAAAATATGTTTTAAGGAATTTCTGTAAGTATATATGAATAATTTGAATCACTGGATAATTGTCTGCATCATTTTGGAATTGATTTCATGCCACTTTTTATATTATTTTCATCACTGGAATTTATCTGTGAATAGAGGACAGGATCAAAGAATTTTTAGGGACTTCAACTGTTTCTTTTCTTGCAAAATAGTAAATTGTCATGAATATTTGAGATTTTAAAATTTTAAGTTGCTTATGCAACTCATGATCAGTCAAACCGCTTTAATCTTTAATGCTCTTTCAGTCCATTCTATACACTGTCTAAACTAATAACCTTGTTGTCAGTTAATGCTTAATTTAAAAATTAAAAAAAAAAATCGTTAATTTTAAGAGATGAGATAAGATAATAATGTTTTATTATGAAGCTAATAGTGAGTGCCTTGTGGGTTCGATACCCACCAGAGACTTTAGTCTGTCTGTCGTAATACTTAACTATAAGTACAATATAATTTTATTGTATTGACATTTAATAATACTGCATTTACACCAAACTCAAATCAACTAATTACCAGATTTCAATTGAAATCTAGTCGTTTTTTACTTGATTTCCCATATAAAACAAAATCTACTTCGTTACTTGATTTCGACAAAATCTAGTTGAAATCTAGTGTACTTTCAGATGCAACTCTGTATTTTTTCTAAGTTGTACTAAAAAATACAAAACTACAGTAAGTCGGGATTTACAATGTGGAAATTGAAAGGCAGAAATTTTTCAATTCTCTTTTGCTCTTGCCTAAAACTGTTACCATATAGAACTTAGAAGACAAACAGAAGAAGCAAAAACTGCAAAAGTGGAAAAGCAAAAGGCAAAATGTCCTGTACAAATATTCGTGTACTACATTCTTCACATTTTCGTCACTATTTCTACAAATTTCTGTCTGTCGTTCAATTTCTACATTGTAATTCCCGACTAAGAAACTGACAATTGAAAAGAGCCCCATAAAACTAAAACAAAAATAAATTTAAGATTTTTGAATTATTTTTTATTGAATGTAGAATAATCAAAAGAAAAATTGTTTTATTTATTTATTCTTCTATTGAATATAAAATAATAAGAAAAAATATTGTTTTATTTATTAATTTTTTTATTTGCTGTTATTTTTATGAAAATGAAATCCTGCTAGTTGTCAAAAAATGTCGGTGTAAACACTATAGATTTTCAAAGTGATTTCAAATTAAATTTACTTGATTTTAGTTTGGTGTAAATGCACTATAAATAAATAAACATAAAATCTGTTGTACAGGCATGAACAAAATTATATGGCCACAAATGCTTTTATAAGAATTATTCCAGGGTATTATTTTATTTATGCAGTCTATGAGTTAATTTTTTACAGGCTATTTTACAAAACACCTATAAATATTTCTATAAGAAATAAAGAACTCAATTAAGCATCTTCTAATTGTCTTGTAATCCAATGAGTAGTCAATAAAATGTAAATGAGTATTGAAATGCAAACACATTCCTCTTTTTTTAATTTTTCGTATTGGGGAATGACCCTTACTCAAGCAGTACATTGTGTTGGTCTAGGACAGGGATGAGCAACACGCGGCCCGCGGGCCACTTGCGGCTCTTTCAACCTATTTATGCGGCCCGCCACACAAATGTTGCTGCTTCTCAAAAAAGACTTTCAAAGGGAAGTGATGGACATGCAGAATAATACTGATGTTAAAAAATGTATTTCTCTCAGTAAACATCGAGAATGTTAATAAATCCGACCACCGACCAATTACCACCGATCAAGACTGAGTAATGCACGATTAGAAACTTGTGTATGTGTACCTACCTCATCAATTCCTGCTGATATTGATCAGGTTGTATCAAGCAAATACTTTTTTTTTTTGGCATTAAATTTTATAATTTTAATTCTCGTTTTTCGACCTTTATTATTTAATGTAAAGAATTACTCCAGCTTAAGGTCTTTTTGTATTTGAAAATAATTTAAAAATAAATATTTCCTGAAGACGCTACACGCAGGAGTAGCGAAATATCGATTTTATTTAAAAAAAGACCTTAAGCTTGAGTATTTCTTTACATTAAATTTTATATTTTTTTTATTCTAATTTTTATTATAAATAGAGTTTTGTAAATTATTAGTATTTATGTATGTGCGGCACGCCAAAAAATTTTAAAATTTATAAGTGGCCGGTTGATTAAAAAGGTTGCTCAGCCCTGGTCTAGGAAATTATGTTATAAAAAGGGAAAATGAGGGAGTAGTATTAGTGGACATTTCATTTAAACTTATTAATATCGTAATCGCGGGAAGATTATTCAATAAAAAAAAAATAGTATATAATGAGATTCACTCGACAATCGACTACCAAGAAAGCATGTTCTCTAAGAGAGGTATGAGTAGTACGTAAGAATATGTGATTGTTATTCATTCACTCACTAAATAATTTGGCCAACTCTCTGTTCTCTGTTTAATCTGTTCAGATTATAAAATTTAGTATTTGACCACTTTATTATACCTAAAGTGTATTATAGGAATGGAATATCAAAGGTATTGATAGCCTTAAAAGTTATTTTTTTTAGTTAAATCTAAATCTAAGTAATTGTGATAATCTATGCATGTGTGTTTGTAATTCGATGGAAGTTTGTTTTTCTTAATATTCGTGTTTAATTCGATGCTCAGTTATTTGAAAGCCTCCTACGGTTCCAAGTCTAGCAGCCTTTCAGAACTAAGAATTCTATAGTTTGCCTGATATTCATATTTTCCTCCTTTAATATTTATTGTTATGTTTGAATGGCATTTTTATTTCTTGTTTTTTTTCCGTTTTTTGTTAATACTCGTACAAACACAGAAAAGAATGAAGTAAGAGAAGATGAGACAATATACATAAATCTGAAATAAATCATTTAACGATCACCTAACCACCGGCTTTATACTGTAGCGTAAGGTCATCGCACTCCGAATGCAAAAACTAGATCAAGACCTAAATTTTACTTTTTCTTCTCGCTCTCTCTCTCTCTCCTCTGATTTGAATGAATAATGTACTGTTTTATTGTTTATTCAGCATATTAATACACTATTATTTATGTGCGAGTATGTATGGTGTGGTACTATTTATTGTTATTACTCAGGAACGCATTAAGAAACAAAAATTAAAAGCACAAGAAATTTCTCTGTGGCAAACTTGACATTTTTTTTATTTTTATTTATTTTATGACAGCAGTAATAACAAGAAAAAAACGAAAAAGTCTTCTTGGCTAATCGTTTTGCCGTCACTTTATTGGTAACGAGTTGAGAAACACTAAGCTTCTAACTTTCAGGTAAGCTGTCATTATTTCTATTGAAAAATTCTTATAGAGAAATTTCAACATTTTTGAAACATTTGGATTTTACGATTTTTAAATAATTTTTTTTCTTCTTCTTCTCAATATAATTTTTTAGAAGTTATGAAAAGAAAAGGTGGAGTAAGATGTAAAGCAATATTGTTTCGTCTTTTTATTTTCAATTCAATTATTTCAATTGTTTATTCTGTTCCATTCTGCAATGGAAACAAATAAAATAAAAAAGAAAATATACTTTCTGAAAATGTGTGTTTAGAAATACTTGTTCGTTCATACTACATACATACATACATACATATGTATGCACCACATTTCTATATATGTAGATACATATGTATGTATGGTAGCATTTTCACTGCTAGATTTAGCAGTTTACCTCTTTGAAAAGCATTTTAATTTATAAAACGCTCTTTTAGCAGAATTTGTTTCCGAAAAAAAATTTAAATTCATTCATTTAAATTCATATTTTTTGACGCTGTACTCCTCCTCATCATTCGTATCATTCGTTTTTTGTGGAATAGACTTGAAATGTCAGAGAGCAGTTTCTTGAAGATGGTCTTCTTAAGGGGTGGGCAACTCTTATTTTCTTAAAATTATAATTTACACAAACCGCATATTTTATTTTATAATTTTTGTTTTTGGCTGGAATTGAACTTTGGTCTATAGATTCATGTCTGTAGGGACACGCCCGCAACGGTTGACGCACTATTATTCAATATTGAAGAATTAATTCGTAATTCATAATTGGACTCATTAATATTAACAATTTGAGGCGTTGAAATTAAAAAACTTATGAAATATTTCATCATTATCTTAGGATCTTGGAGGTCTAGTATTTTGCCTATATGGCGAAAAGTATTTTTTGTTTCTAAATCTAGCATTTTACTTTTCTTCTGTAGAACATTTTGGTAGAATTTTTTTACAAATTTAGCATTCTCTCCTTATCATTTTCTGGCAACACTGATGGTATGGCTTAAAAGGTATCAAAGCTTTTGTTTTTTTTTATTTCTTTAAAGAGGTTTTCTTCTTTTCAAAACTGCAGTCACGTAAGTTTAAGCGTGAAAGTTATTATTGAACCAGAATTTTTGTTTAAATAGATTTTGTTGTTGTTATTTTTATGTTTATTATAATTGTACTCGTAATTGGTATTTTTTCTTTCTTTCTTTTTCTTTTAAATGTTTCTTTAATTTCTGTCTGTTCAGCTGGCCTAAGCTTTTTTTTTTGTTATTTTTTGGTTATTTTATGTGGCCAACCAAAGTTTAAAAATAAACACACACACACATTATCATACATAACGTTAACTTTTGAGTTCATTCACTTTTGCACTCGATTTCATATCGTTTTTTTTTTTTTTTTGGTGTTACTTTTTTTCATTAAAAGTTTTGTTTCTTCTTTTTAACAAAAAGAACAGTAAATATTTTTGTTATGATTTTGTAATATAAAATGATTATTTTCCAAATTACTTGGACGACTGCCAAGTTTTAGTTTCCATCATTGATAGCACCGGGATTTTTGTAAAATATATGAAAAGGAAAATACATGCGGCAATTTGAGATTGTTTCTTGTAAAAAATAACCATGAGTGAAACCAAGCCCAAGCTTGATAAATTAGTTTTTTTCGTGGCTGTGTAAGCTCACAAGGCATCGAAAATTTTTAATGATGTTGGCCGATTGTGTGGCAGTGATTTACCTTTTTGAATGATCACTTGGATATAAAAAGCATTTCGCAAGATATGTAGCTGTCGCGTTCACTCACAATTTATCGTAAACGGAATCCCAAGACACCTCTGCAAAATAAACGGAAAGTTTATCAGTCATATCCCACCAGAGAATAACTAGCAGTCTAAAGACTCGGCTTCTCATCAGCGATTAACTCATTAAAGACATAAACGACAGCAGATAGCTTTTTTTTGCGTTTGAGGTAGGGTTAAAAATGCCTTCGCACTTACAGTGACCGTCGTCAACTGCGTCGAGTGGTGTTGTCCACTAAAACAATCCCTCCTCCTTTTCTGAATATAAAAGTCAACACGTTTATTTGAAAGCAATTTTTTTAAAGCAGTCAGCTAGAGCCCAGACCTCTTCTGCCCAAATTAGGCGAATTCATAATTAAGTCGGTATTCATGGAGAATTTAAATAAAACAAATTTGTAGCTTGAGTAAAAATAACGTATACGAGTATGTAGATATATGCATTTTTTTATGAAATTAGTTCTGAACTTAGGGAATTCGGAAATCCATCAAGAAGTGGCACGCAGAGGATGATTTGCATATACATAATTGGCCATTACAATCCTTTTTCAGAGTTGTAGCCATGGCAACACTTGTCAAATATGTCTGTAATATTTTTTATGAATACAACAGTTAATATTATTATTCATCCTGATCGGATGAATAGAACGAAATTTAATAACGACAAACAACAGAGTTTTAACAAAGCGCTTATTTTACTATTATCGAAACATATTATAAATTTAAAGTGAATCGATTCAAAAATCTTCCATCATGTAACTTTAAAATGGAAAATTTTAGAGTCTTTAAGTAAATCTCTATAATTAGATACAGTAATCCCTCGAACTGCGCGGTTTCGGAGTTGCGCGTTTTTATTTTTGCCACCAAAATTTCGCATTGAGCGGCAAAAGTTTCGCAGCAGCGCGTTTTTTTCTTCTTCTTTTTTTTGCGTACATATTACATATTTCGTGCAAAATATGTACATAAATATATCAGTGATGTGCACACACATACTATCCCATATTGTGATTGCGTGTGTAGCAGAAAAAAACCAAGTTTAACTTAAGCACTGGCAGAATTTTTGAAGCGTGGCAATCAACTTGGTGAAGAAGCTATTGACCTAGACCCTGATTTAGAGCGTGCTTTAAAATTCCATAGACGTTTGACGGAAGCTTTAGCGCCGTATAAAGAACTTTAGAGTTCAAGAGATACTATTAAGCAATCACTATTAACAAGTTTTTTTACGAAACCATTGGAGGAAAATAGAACAAATTCATCAGAAGATGAAAATTAACTTATTTAAAGATTTTTCTAATTACATAATTTAATTATGTACTTACTGTGTACAATGAACTGATTTCAAGAATTTTTGTTTAATTTTTATGAATTAATTTATATTTTTTGTTTATGTTAATGTTTAACTTTATGTTAATATTAAATAAAGTCTATTTTTTAGTTATCTACTTGGTTTAAATTTAAAATTTTCATGATAATTTTAGAATTTGGAACGTATCTATCGCGCAGTTCGAGGGATTACTGTATATCGAAATAATTTCAGTGGTGTTTTTTTCGAAACCTATAGACGCTTAGATAAACTGCTTCGAAAAAAACGACATAAGTGCTTAAGAAATTAAATTGGGCATTACTCACAATTTTTATAAAAAAAATGAAAGTATTATTTTAAAAACAATTCAAACGATGTAAAAATAATTACATTCCTTCGCCTCAGCCATATTTACAACGTTTATTCTTTTATTAATTTATAAAATGTTATAGAATTTTAAAAAGATAACGTCAAGATAAAAAAAAAATCCAACTTGGCAGCATTTTTATATGTGCTTAATTTTTAAGCAGTTTTAAAATTAACCGCTTATATAAGCGGATATAAATAAAAATTTGTATGGAATATTTATATTCGGTTCGAAAAAAACACCACTTTCATTATTTTCTTCATAAAATAACTTTTATGATAAATGAAAAAATATGTTTTCGAAACATCTTCTTTTGCCAGAATTCTACTGATTTTTGTGTAATATTGTAGTACATATAACATATCAGATACATACATTCATACTCGTACACACATACATATCTTTTATATAAATAAAAATCAATGTTGTTCGTTGGTCATCGCATCAGTTGAGAACGGCTGGACCGGTTTTGACGATTTGTTCTTTAAAGATCGGAAAACAGTTACACCGATTTAGCTAATTTCTTTTTCAGATATTCAATCCAATTCAACTTAAGTTTTTAGTAATTTTAAGAAAATTGTTATGATATTATATTTTCAAATCAAATGTAAATCAAACCTACCCCAAACTTACATACATATATGAATAAAATTTCAATTTGAAATAGTTTTTTTCTTCTTTTTAACGCATTTCAAAAATCGAATGCTAACATTTGATCTAATTTGGACAGGACCGCGTCTGTTGGATCAGCTAGTATTATATATGCCGAATACACAAAACCCTTTTTTTTTTCTTAAGACCAATACTCAGGGGTAAACCCCTACTCATGCAGTGTGCATTGTATTGGAATGTGAAGATGGTTGATAGAAGTTTTTTTTTTCCATAGATTTTTGTATATTTTGCGCCTTTTTTATTGTTGATGAAACAAGTTGCTGTCAATTTGTCCACTCAAGAGCCAGTGTTATACTCTCAAATGATCAAACAGCAATGGCCTCATCTGTCGGTGGATGTTTACATGTGAATGGTGAGCGTCTTCAGTAGATTAGCTGTTATCTTCCCAGAAGGTGGCGCTTTACTCCTGATCATTGGTTTCGCTGGAGGGGGGGGGGAACCTCTTATTTTATTTAAATTTAATTTTTAATTTAAGTTGTAATTTTAGAAAACCGCAAATATTTATTTTTTTATAATTTTGTCCTTCGCTGGGATTGAACCTTGGTCGTGTGAGTTTCTGTGCAAGCGCTTTACCAGTATGCCATGACCCTCCCCTTGTATTCATTGCATTCGTTGTTTGATTGTACGGCAATACAATAGTTGTACGCTTGTTGTTGGTAATTTTCAAATAAAAATTTGATACAAGTCATACACTAGTACGAGTACTGGCCACTATCTAAAAAAAAAATTGTTCTTGATTTTTGTATATCTTGAGAATATCATTCCTTGTGTAGGAAATTTCTCATTTTAATTTGCCTGGCAAAGGAGGCATAGGATCCGCTAGTTGTTTAGAAAATTCTTGACGCCACTACACAAAGATGTAGTAAAATATCGAAAATTATTTGTTTTAATTTTAAGGCCTTAAGGTTAATAAGTTTGCTATATAGCTTCTATTTTAAATAAACATTAAAATATTCTACATAAGTTTTTTTTTAATATTTTATAAATGAATTATAGAAGTTTTACTTCTTTAAGGTCTTAATAATTTATTCGTTAGCATTTGAAAACATTGTGAAAACAGCACAAAGTATTGTGCAAAAAACAGTAAAAAAAAAAAAAAAATAAAAAAAAAAAAATAAAAAAAAACAGTACATTTACTGCTAAAAATACTACGTTTGACATCCCTTGTTGTGCTCACAATATACTCACATTGCATATTATGCATTAAAACCTGTACATATAAGAGTGTAAATGTATCAGTACTACGTAACTTCATTGGTTATACTCGTACATGGTTGTGTGTCGATTTAATATTTCATTGTTTGCAAGTAGTAAACAGGCAGCTAAAATTCTAAAACCTTTCAATAAACCTTTACACACCCCCTCCCTATATGCACAGTCAACAAAAAGAAATCTTTCTTACGTTCATATCAGGGTGTATATGTAATCGCTGTTGCCGCGTTCGTTCTAAACATGTGAGCCATGGGATCGTTGTACTAGACTTGTTAAATTCTGCACATTTTCTTACACGTGACCCATGTGCTAAGCTCAAATGAACCGAACTGAAGTGAATTTAGTTGAGTCGAAATTAAGTGATGGAAAAACATTGTATCTCTGTGTGTGTGTGTGTGTGTGTATGATTACAACGTATAAATGTTAAAAATAGTATTTGTTTGTTTATACATATTTGAATACTGATTTGGTTGGGAATATGAAAAGCTATTGATTGCTTATCTAATTCATAACAGTGAGTTTTCAATATTAATACATATGCAAAACATACTACACATGGATATGCACTCGTATGTATTATGTAGCCATTGTAGGGTGTTTTTCATTTCGTTCAATTTAATTCAATTCAATTAAATGTTTCGTAACAATCTCAATATGATGCCGGTATAAATATAAAAAACTGCTTCTATGCTTGTAACATATACATCAGGAGTGAGCAATCTTTTAAATCAAAGGGCCAATTTAAATTTTAACCTATTTCGGGCAGCCATTCATAAAGTAACACTTTTGTATAATTTACAAAACTTTAAAGATTTTAGGTTTAAATTTAAATGCAAAATAATAACAAACAAGGAAAGAACAGAAGAGAAAAACAAATCTACTTGAAATTTTTAACGAGAAATTTGGTACGGATAACGGATGAGGTAGCTACACGTACAAAGTAGCATCACTCGGTATTGATCGGTAGTCATTTTCGAATAATTTCATGGTTGCAAACAATTGTTTACCGAGAGAAATAAATTTTCTAAATCGGTATTATTCTGCATCCCAATTACTTCCATTTCAAAATTCTTCGGGAACTGTATTCACATCAATATTAAATGGCAAGAAAAACATTTTCTTGGATATCGTTGTCTTCTCAGTTTTGAACTCAATATATAAGTAGACAGCGAGGAAACATATGACAGCTCCAAAAGAAAAAATCAGTTGTTATGAATTTTACTATCACTTATTTATATGTATTTTTGCTAATACGTACTTGCTAATGTAGTCGCCGTGGTCTAGTGGTTAGTGTGTTGGCTTACTAAGACGTGGGCCCTAGGTTCGACTCCAGGCTCTGACATCTTCAAAAAAGAAATATGAAAAAAATATTTCTTTCGGCGACTACCTCTCAGCAGTCTTCCGGCAAAAGCTCTGAGAGTAACTAATTGCCATGAACAAGCTTCTCAAGTCTGTCGTTCGGAATCGACATTAAACTGTAGGTCCCGGTACTCATGGATAAAAATTAACACACACAACATGAGTGCTGCGAGAAGCTAGGCCGTAATCCTGACACAGGGTTGTAAAGGCCAGTTTTGTATGTATGTATGTACATACTTGCTATCTCTTTCATTTTAAAATTTAAATAGTAGTAAAATGGTTGTATTGTTCTTGTTATTTTGGTTGGGGTTTCGTTACTGTATGAACTGCGTAGTTTTAAGTTGTAGTACCGTTTTTTCTTCTAAATGTGTAAGATGAGATACGCTTTTAATTGAGCTCAAAGCCCGGAATTTTCCCATTCAAATAGTGAATAAACTGTCCATAGCCTTGAAGTTCCACGTTAAGTTGACTGAGATTCTGAGTCATGTCGATAAGGAACCCAAAATCGCACATCCATTCTTTATGATTTTACCAAAATGAGCAAAGACATATCCCTTCATATACAAGAACAATGGACTACCTCTCAGCAGTCTTCTGGCAAAAGCTCTGAGAGTAACTAATTGCCATGAACAAACTTCTCAGGTCTGTCGTTCGGAGTCGGCATTAAACTGTAGGTCCGGTACTCATGGATAAAAATTGACACACACAACATGAGTGCTGCGAGAAGCTAGACCGTAATCCTGACACAGGGTTGTAAAGGCAAGTTATGTATGTTATGTACACTTTCCAATGCAACATACTTCAGAGTTAAAATCACATGACCTATTCAGTTTTTAAATTCTTCCAGAATTCTTTAAATTCATAGTGATTTAATGCTCGTGACTTTGTAATTTTTAAAATTTTAATTATTCGTACTGAGACAGTTGGTAAAATCAATTTTTTCCACCAACAATTTTCCTGGTAAATTATGCAGTGTTTAACAAAATAGTCTTCCCGATAATCTTTCCTCCATGCTTAGCATTGCTCTTGCTCCATCTGCCATTATACCAATAATCTTTGGGAGAAGGTCGATAAAATAAATTCAATTTAATATTGTTTAAAGGGCCGCAAATTGTTCATCCCTGTAACACATAGTGATAAGATAGAAGTAATTGGGAATTTGAAGGGAGGGGGAGGGTGGAAGGGTTGGTGTTTACTCTAATATGTACAGTTTTAAAAGAAATTGTTAAAAAAGCTTGTCAATACTTACATATAAGCATATAAACATTTTATTTCTCCTGAAAACGACGTAAGGTGTGCGTCACTATAAAGTGTAACACCCATTTTTCTTAATAACTTTTTTCACCTTTAATCAAAATTATTTTTCTTAATCACAATATCTTTGAAAAATGTGTCAGATTTTAAAATGTATCAGTTTGTCAAATTTGACTTGTTAGTTAGTTCACAATGGATAACCAAAGACAAGTGCATACAAAAATTATTCAAATAATTCAAAAAAACCATATTGGAGTTATACAAAAGTTGCTAGGGAAGTCCACATGACCAGGCAATGTGTTTCCAGAGTAGTCAAAAAGTTCAACAAAGACCTAAAAATTGAAAGAAAGCCTGGAACAGGTAAAGCAAAACTGGTAACGAACGACGCGAAAGCCAAAAAGGTTGAGAAGCTTTTGCTGGCTCTTCCAAACATTTCTGGTCGCGAAGTGGCCCGGCGCGTGCAATGTTCGGAAAGTTTTGTGCGCCGAGTTAAAGCTAAAGCTGGCCTTAAAACATATAAAGTCCAAAAAGTTCCGGATAGAAATGCTAAGAAGAATATTGAAGCAAAAAAAAGAGCAAAACTCCTCAAAAAAGAATTTTTTCAAAAGTTCGAATGTTGTGTAATGGATGATGAAACTTACGTTTTTGCAGACTTTGCGCAGCTTCCTGGCCAAGAGTTTTATGTAGCGGATAGTAGATACAATGTTTCTGAAGAGTTCCGAACTAAAAAACTATCAAAATTTCCCAAAAAGTTCCTAGTTTGACAGGCTATTTGTAGCTGCGGCAACAGAAGTGCATCGTTTGTTACATTGGGATCAATAAACTCAGATATTTATATCAAAGAGTGTCTTCAAAAGAGGTTGCTCCCATTTCTAAGACAGCACAACATATCAACATTCTTCTGGCCAGATTTGGCAACATGTCACTACAGTGAAAGCGCAATAGACTGGTATAATAAAA
Source organism: Metopia argyrocephala (assembly GCA_963576795.1). Taxonomy (NCBI): domain Eukaryota; kingdom Metazoa; phylum Arthropoda; class Insecta; order Diptera; family Sarcophagidae; genus Metopia; species Metopia argyrocephala. Next base: position 544,762 of record OY756209.1, read on the forward strand.
ATAATGTTATTTTTGTTCCAAAAGAGGCTAACCCACCAAACTGCCCAAAGCTGCGGCCTATTGAAAGATATTGGGCTCTGGTCAAAAGAGAACTAAAGCAGAGTACATCTGTTGCCAAAACCATAACTAGTTTTCGATATAAATGGACAGCTGGTACCAAAAAAATCACCGAAAACACTATAACATTGCTTATGGATGGCATAATGAATAAAATAAAAAATTTTATAAAATTAAATTAATTTTTAAATAAAATAATACAGAATATAAATCTGTAATAAAAATGCAAAATAAAGCTGTTTTATTTTTAACTCTAGCTTACTCCAGTCAGTTTTTATTTGACTTTTGATGTGTTACAGTTTATAGTGACGCACACCTTATAAGTATATTTTAATAATAATATACTACATACATATACATAATTGTGTACATACATACACACTCATATACAGATATACCCGAGCTGTTATAGACGAACAGATTTGAGAAGTAACAAACAATTGGTTGATAAACGTGAGAAGAGATTTTGTAACTTCTAAAATAACAAAAATTTGAAGGCATACACACATATCGTTGCAAGAATTAAAGAACGCTGTAACTGACAAAACATTTACTGTTATCCAGAGCCAAAAAACCCGTATGAAAGTAGAACAAAGACACTGATATTTTTCAAAACTCAGAAGGCGTAAGTGAAAATTTTTTTCATCATAGAAATCTGGGAACGGGACCAATCGACAAGTATTTTTTTTTTTTTAATAAAAATGATGCAAAAAACGTATTTGCGATTTTTTGTCATTTACAGAGTTCTTTAATTCTTGCGACGATATGAAATCCGATTGAAAAAAAAAAATAAATAAATAAAAAAAAAATATTTATACTTATGAAAGGATAACATGTTGTTCACTATAGCAGAGTACGAATGGATATATAACTTAAATTTTCAACGAGGAAGGAGTAACTATTAATTATCTATCTTACACTCAAGGACAAAAGTAGTGAAAATGTTAAGGATTCGATGTGTTGAGCAAAACTAAGTTTTCTGATTTTTTTTTACCAGGTCGAGATTTCTTGTAATGAGAGGCGAACACACTCTTATATTACATTCGAGTTCGAGGACGGTTTATCGAATTTGAAGATATAAAACGGTAAAAGATGCTGCATACAATTGCCCATTGCACAACTCCTAAATTATTGTTCATCTTCAGAAGTACATCCAAATTTTGTATCATCCAAAATTTGTCATCGTTGATAGATGGTTGTACAGACATATAGAGATTTTACCTATACATATCGCTGTCTTGAAATGGGTTTAATTCTTCTTCAAATGCAATGGTATCCTAAATATCTTGGAGCTCTTTGTTTGACAAAGTTTTTTTATTCTAAACCAAAAAATTGTTAATACTTAAATAGGTTATTTAATACTGATCGGGCACAATCTATATACATATATAATTTCGTTGTTTGCCCGGAAGTATGTCCAATTCCCTTTCCGCAGCTTTTTGAAGCCGTCTGACGTCGCAGATAGCTAAAATTTTGCATACCTAAAGCTCATTTGCTCCACATGTTCAAGACGGAACCAGATTTTTGATTTCCCGACTGTTCGGTTTTAATAACACTGGTTTACAGCCAAAAAAATACCAAGAACGCCACATGCCTAGATAAGTTAATTGGGACCTCCTGAGCACGAAAAACGCTGTACTTATTTTTTCCTAAGTAGCGTTTTTTATATAACGGTACTTTTGTGTTTTTCGGTGTATGGCCCCACTCAAACCCTTGTGGTGTCCAACGGAAAAGTTCGATCGAGATAAGTGGCATATCGATGGAAAGGTAATTGACTGCCTTCTCCGTTGATATGCTGGAAAATTCTATCTGATAAAAAATCGCTTACTTGACGGCTTCGATCACAGAACCTATAAAAACACAGTTAGTTATAAGCGTGACACTTGTTTACTGTTTGCTGGCAAGTCGAACAAAATATAACAAAAAAGCAGACAGTTTTGGACTTGTTTATATGACCACTTAAAAAAAAATTAAAAAGAAAGAAGTGGCAGAACTTGTTTCCAATAATATATCTATGGTGTTGCTTCAGTTTGAAAATTGGCAGAGAAGCAGTGTTGCAAAACCACAGATTGCCTGCCATTTCAAACTGGGTATACTTGTACGAGTGCCTTATGATGATTATACCATGGGATGTTTGTAATTTAAGTAAATTATTTGTAAGTTTATTTACTCATGATGTCCGCTGGAATGATCTCACATTTCGAGTGTCGAAAAAAGCATTCAAGTGTCTCTTTTTTTTAACGCTGCAAGAAATACCTAAGACCTAAGATGGAATACAATTCACATGTATGGGCCGGGGCTCCTCGACCGCGTACAGAAAAGGGAGAGGGTAAAATATGCAAATTTAATCGATTCATTGGAGTATCGGCGCATTGTAGCGTGTGTTTCTCTACTCTTTCGATACTGCAATGGGAGGAGCTCTGGTGAAATAAAACATTCTTACGTACATAAAGTAAATACTTTTGTAGTTGATTGTCCAGTGAATAGCGCAATGCACCAATCGCACGGCCCATTCGGCTGAAGTTTTTCCTTTTAATTACTTTATGAACAGGTTCAAATCAAATGTCTTCAAATACCATTCTCTCTTTTCACCTTCCCATTACACGGTTTTCTAACACAATCACAAGGCACTAAATATGTAAGTACGGGTCAGACTCTGATTATTTGCTTGAATTTTTAAATTCTAAAACTAACTCAATCAAAATTTAAGAACTTGGATACCATAAAATCTTTTACAAAGCCTAGAGAAGCATTAAAAACGAACGAATACTAAAGGCTTAAACTTATGCCAAAATTAAAAAAACAAATTTGTCATGTCGATTAGAGATTTATATACGAGTATTCGTAAAAAATCTATTGAGTTTAAGGCCTTTTAAAGCTACTTTATTATTAATTTTACATAATTCGCTACTTTATCCTGATGAATTATTAAAATTATAATGAAACGACCTCAAGTTCATATAATTTTTTAAAAATTTTTAAATCTAAAATTTTTATTTGGATCCTGCCCTGGTGTACATACATACATACGTATTATAATCTACATATATATGTATGTATGTATGTATGCACATGATTATAAAACAGAAAACGTCATTTAATTGATATTCATTAAGATGTGAATACAATTCAAAAGGAATTTCTATATTTCTATGTCGTTAAAAGTGGGCTAATAGTGAATTGACGATTATGGTTAAAAAAAGCATTGTTTTGACCCAAATAAAGAACACTGTGAGTTAACAAGTATGCATGCATGTTGTTACATACACACTTGCATACAGAAAACAGTTCTTAGCTTTAAAAAGAAAGTTATAACAATTAACAACAACAAAAGTGTATACTCATGTATATACAAAATGAAAAAGAGAAGAGTAGAGCACAGCACAGCAGAGCCGAGAAGAAATGTGATCATTAAATAAATTGTAAGAATGAGTTTTTAGGCATAAAAATGAAAACATAAAGCAACTTAGTATTGCCACATAATACATGTTTGCTATTCTTCTGCTTGCCTCATTGGCAAGATCCACAAACAGCTCACCCCCTTCAGTTTCATGCTTTGTTTTTTATTTGTATTTCTATTACATACAGTAGGGTATCCACATATATACATACAGTGATGCCAATTTTTTTTTCTTTTAACAAAAAACATAATTTCCAACTGTAAAAAGTAGAAAAAGGCAGAAAAAGGTTTATAACATCTAATATATAAAATTCTCGTGTCGCGGTATTTGTTTCCAAAGTCCTCCGAAATGGCTTGAACGATTTTCATGAAATTTTGTGTGCATATCGGGTAGGTCTGAGAATCGGTCAACATCTATTTTTCATACCCCTAATGTTAAGGTGACCCGCCCCGAGGGAAAATTTATGCCTCACCTAAATAACGTACCGAAGGTGATGAAATTTTAAACTAGATAGATCTGCGTACCGTAGAGCATATATGGTTTACTTTTTTTTTAAGTACTCAGAGGGTCCGGTACAAGGGCTATTTCCTCCTATCCATAACTAGCAAACCGAATTTGATTAAATTTTGTTGGTGTCTTAACACAGCTTTAGATTAACAAATGTAAATTTTCACATCTATTTTTCGTACCCGCAAATGCTAAGTTGTCCCGCCCCAAGGGAAAATGTATGCCTCACTTATTTAACGTACCGACGTCGATGAAATTTGAAACTAGATACGTATGTATATCTGCGTACCGTAGAACATATATGGTTTAGGTTTTTTTTTAAGAAGTACTCAGAGGGGGCGATAGAGGCGATATTTCTCCCTATCCCCAACTATCAAATTGAAATACCGAAATCATTTATTAAAATTATTAGTAACGGAGGCATTGATTGCTCATATCAATGTTAAGTTTTGCAGTTCGGTGATACTCTATATTTGAACAACAAAAATGTTTTCTAAAGCCAAATTATATGGCAGAACAACGTTTGCCGGATTAACTAGTAATGTTATAACTTATTATAATTATAACTACACAAGTGTGTTTAATGTGCTGAATCCAATTGAATGAAACCGGAGACAACCTATTATATTATTTTGGACTTAAAACTTAAATTCATTTGCAACCTTCCCATTTCTAAATGATAAAATTGAAATTTTTAGAACAAAAGTAGGTACGCAATTAAATACAATTTTACAAAATATAAATTTTTTTTAGAACACAATGAAAGTTTTAAAAACCCAAGTTTAATGTTGTCTCTTATTTTGGCGCCAGAGCTAAAAATTTGGCATTTGAAACTTTAAAAAGCACTAAAAATAATGCTAAAAGCATTTAGTTGGCATTGCTGTATGTAGGTATTTATAAGTAGAATATTAAATTATTATTGGTGTACTCAGTATACTAAAAATACAGTATTCGGTTAACGTTCATAATGCAAAAGAAAAAGTGTTCAACAATATAACTGATCTTTTTTTTTTTTTTTTTTGAATTATTTTCTGATACTCTTGCTGTTCTAAAATCTTACGAAAACACACACATACAGACAAAACCACACAAACAAATATATACATACCTACTCGTACATATCTACATGCATTAACAAAAAAAAAAGTATTACAAACGATTACTCAACAGCTGTCTTTGCAATGTGATCAGTTTGTTTATATGTTTGTACGTATGTAGTATGTCCGTTAATTCCATGAATGACACAGACAAAATGCTCTGCCAGTCAAGCAAACCCAGTTTTCCAACTTTTATAATCGTATTATACCATCAACTCGAACAAATTTCACTTTTACCTTAAACTTGTGCATACAATATGGGTTGCAACCATGTTCGACACAGCAAACAAAGAAAGAACCAATAAATTATTGTAGAAAATATCAACAAAAAAATTTAAAAAAAAATATATATAAAAACAGCAAAACAAAACTAAAATATTTAAAATCAACAACATTAACAAACCGTTCTGTTCTCTCTTTTTTTTATGGCTAACAAAGAAAAAAAAAGAACAAACAAATTTGTGTCTGGATGTGTGAGTGTGCCTGATAGTAATGATGATTTGGAACAAACATGTCGTATTGAAACGACTTCAAACTTTCACACCACACAGCGTTAACAACGTCATTGTCTAACACAATTCGTGTTTTTGCAACGTGACCACAAATAACACTAAGAACCATAATAATATTGGCCAAAGTGAAAGAGGTTGAATTGAGAAAGCTTTTCTATTCAATTGCGTTTTGGCAGTCATTGCTAACGGTTGTGTTAAACAGCTAAAAACGGATAGAAAATAAAAGCAAATCGCGTTTAATAAACACTGGATATATCGAAATAATACTTAACGAAGCTTTAAAATACGTTTATTGTTGATAATAAATACTTCTTCTTTGTTACATTTACATGTATATCCCCCCAACAACAAATCTAAATAAATAATACAAAATATTAAATAAATAAATAAAATTGTTTTTTTGTTTTTACTATAATATATCTATATAAGAATGAATGTTCTATATATTAGACAGTATGTATGTGAATAAAACCAATTAAAAAAAAGATACTTTATATGTATGAGTAAAACATTTATAAAAAATAAATAAAAATATTTCAATAAATATTCTTAGAACGCAAATAATTTGCATAAAATTTTAAAATTAAACTGAAAAGAAATGTGTTGCAATTGTTAGACATTCCTGTGAATCATATTTTGTTTGCTTTTTTCTCTGTTCTTCTTCTTTTTCTTTAATTTCAAAATACAATTTAAATAAAATACAATAACAACAACAGAAACAGAAATAAGCTACAAATTAGTACAAAAAACAAAAAAAAACTAATTTTTCAACACAAACCAATAAGAAGAGCAAAGAACTCTAGAAAATGTGACTGACTCTGTGATTTCTTCTTTTTATTTTTCTTTCAATTCAAATATCAAAAGTGAACAATTGAAAAAAATAAAAATAAAATTTATTAACATTTTTTACAAAAAAATAATGCGCAACAATTATTAAAATAATTCTACAACGAAATTAAAATGTCCAAAACAAACAAATTGTTAAAATAAGAATAACAAAGCAACAACAATTGAATTAAACTGTCAAATCAAAGACGAAAATAACGTTTCATTTTTAAAATGTCGATTGTTTGCACTATAGAGCCAAAAGCGAATTTATTTAAAGGACCTGTGGCTACAAAAAATTTAATTGTGCTTAAAAATAATTTCAACAACAACCACAATACGATTAATAACCATTTTATAAATAATTCGAGCAATAAATTAATTGCATCAACTGCGACAGCATTGTCAACACCAACAACCACTCCTACACTTACCGCTACAGCAACAGTTACAGCTACAGCTAGACTTTTAACGGATACAACAACCACAAGAAATAGTCTTAAAGATAAAAGTACGTATAAAAGAAATGCAACAATTCACAAGAAAAATATATTAAATAAATAAATATTGTACATACATATGCACATACATACACACATACTATATATTTATATGGTGGCTTAGTTAGTAGTTAGGGCAGTAGAATTCTGACTACAACGAACAAAAAAAAAAAATAAAAATTCATATTGTGCAAGGGCAAGTCCGCAGAAATAAATACAAAATACCTCCATATGTACATATGTATGTATGTACACACAATGTGTATTCAATTGATAAGGGTTTATTCCTGTTTATTTGAATAAAACTTACGGGTACATATGTATGTATGTGCTGTAAAACGAAATCGCATGAAATTTCAAACTGTTGTAATTTTAAAATGTGACATTGTTTTGAAATATTTTTTTATCCTTTAACACACAACGTCTTTGCTTAACAAAACGTTTAAATATTGGCACGAGTAAGCTTTGAAAAACGAAAAAACGAAAACAACACTTGATTTTAATTTCAGGCGATTTCGTTTTACGGCACATACATATGTATGTTCATATCGTTGGTCTCAGGTAGAAAGGCCCTAACTCGCATTTTTTCAAAACTTACTTTTTTTCAGTAAATCCAATGCATTTTAGAAATATTCCGCTCCTCACAAAGAATGTTTACAATATTATTAAAAATAACGATATTACAAGCAATTGTACAGCATTTAATAAAAAGTTATATATTAATAATTACAGAATCTGTTGTATTTTTACCGCCTCCTGTAAATTTTAAATTATTTGAGTTAGGGCCTTTCTACCTGAGACCAACGATATGTACCTGCCAGTTCGTTTTCATATAGTTCTACTACATATCGTCATACGATTTCATATTAGCTTTAAATTACAATGAAAGTATTTTACAGGCCAAATAAACAACTCTTGAAAAAGCAAGACAATTTCAAAATTTTCTGGGTAGAAAATCAATCCATTTTTTTTTTCCATAAAGACGTAATTTTTGAACGCAGAAGTGTAAAATTTGGAATTAAACTCTACTTTAATTTTTTTTTTCATACGAGCATTAGTTTCGTGCATATTCGTATGATCAATATTAATTGTTAAGATGTTTTTGAATTAAGTATACGCTGTAAGGTCACCGTGGTAATGCGAAAGAATAGCTTAAGTCGACTTAAGGCCGAATTAATTTACTATTTTATGAGCTCCGTACAGGTCACATAAATATGAAAATATAAATTATATTCGTGTATGTACTTTATATATTTGTTGTCTAATAAATATGAATCAATATGTTAATTTTCAGATTATTTTTAAGAAATATTTACGCATATTTGGGAATTACTCGTCTTTTCATATTTCTTGAATTCCTAATTGTAATCACTTTGCAGCTTTATTTTTATAAATCTATAATTATTAATTATATTGGTCTTGAGATCCTCAAGAATGAACATTCGTTAAGGAATATGTACTATATAAACATTAGCGGAACTGAACTAGTTTTCGACCCCCGCTACGAAGATCTCATGAGAGTTCTTTGTATTGTACACATTCACTTTTACCATATCTACTTAACTCACAATCTTTCGGAAATCGATTCTGTGAATTATAATGTTTTTATTTGAATGAAAATTCTACAGCATTCTTTTGTGCTGCCTTCCTTTTATTTACAACAATGTGTTGAAAGCTTTTTCCTAAATTCAACTTATTTTTCAGTGTAACCATTACAACATCTAGTAACGAGAAATTATACATATTTCGAAAATTAATGCAGTTCCGCTAGTGTTTAACGGATGGTAATTCTTATAAAGAAACCAGTTTTAGGATCTCAATGCGATATAATAATTAGATATTTGGGAATATTTAAAAATTTCTTTACTCGATTTATGGCGCTTCTTCCATACCGACACAGATGTACATACATATTGAGATATTTGGATCGCTATCATAAAGATATTTTAGAAGCATCGTCCACCCTAATATGTACGTGGATGGCCTCTCCTTTTTGTATTATAATATTCTCATTTATGATAAGCTCGGTATAGTGTTGCACATCAGGGTGTTTTCTGGGAATTGAACTATCCACTACACCACTGGGGCAGCCTTTTATAATATTACATACATACATACATACATACATACATACATACATATATGCAAACATACATATTTCATTTAAAAATTGTTTTTTTTTCTTTTAATTAATTAATTTAGCTCCATCAGCTCAAGAAATCGTGAATACGAATACTTTAAATCAAGATCATCATAAAACTCGAATTTCAGTTACGGAGTTTGTAAGACGTAATACAAATATAGACGCGCCATTAACAATCCATACAATTGGTGATCGGAAAGAATTGCAGTATCAGCAACAAAATTCTCAACAACAGCACCAGCAACAGCAACAGCAACAAAGACTAATAACGGCCAATACAAATATGCCTGAGGTTTTACACACATCCAGTACAAATAGTTTGAATACAACAAAGTATCTTCACAGTAACCATCAGTCGCTGACACCAGTATCAGCAGCAGCAGCTGCAGCCATAGCCATGAATACAGTGCGAATGTCAAATATTTCACCAACTCTATCAATAAATGGCAGTTCAAATGAAGCAACAAATAGTAAGTTATTCTTAATCACACACATACATACATACATACATACGAGTATGTACATACAATCAATAATTTAATTCATTTTAAATGAAGCAATCTTTTATTCTTATTTATTATATTTATTTTTGTTGTTTTTTTTTTTCTATAGTGCACAGCCTATCATCCATATATAATGGCCCAGTGAGTCCTCAATCCAGTGATTCGGGAAACAGTATGAACGATATTCACATATCCAGAGATGGCAAATATGTGACATTTAATGGTGAACATATGACAAAGCAACAGGCTAATGCAGCAAAAGAATTATTTTCGCAACGTAAACAACGAGAATTTACGCCCGATTGTAAGAAGGATGACAGCTATTGGGATCGCCGTCGACGTAATAATGAGGCCGCTAAGCGAAGCCGTGAGAAGAGGCGTTATAATGATATGGTTTTAGAGCAACGAGTGGTTGAATTGACAAAAGAAAACCACGTACTTAAGGCTCAATTAGATGCAATTAAAGAGAAATTTAATATATCGGGAGAAAACTTGGTCAGTGTTGAACAGATTTTGGCATCATTACCCACCAGTGAACAAGTTTTAAGTATAACAAAAAGATCTAAAATGTCGCCATCCGTAGCAACACCAACTAGTTTTAATACAAACACTAACAACGGATTAATGTATAGTTCCTCTCAAGCAAACGCTTCTTCTATATTCCAACAAAAAACTTCGGCTGAAATTCTAGGTTCCTCTACTGAAAAAATGCAAACTCAAACGGCCATGAAATCGAATGGTTCAACACTAACTTCAACTTCATTATCCACATCGTCATTGCCACCATCGTCCTCATCTGCAGCTTCACTACATGTTTCACCCGCACATCACAACTGTAATGGGCCCACATCATTACCACCTACCGTCCAAACTTCTCAGTCCATGTACACATCAACAAATTCATCTGGCGTAGTTCTTAATACAGCAGCTTTAAGTGAAAATATTTCACCAACTGCTATTCCTCAACATCACGTCGTTACAGCTGCTGCAGCATCCACTACTGTTCCCACACAAGCACCCACAAATTTACAAAATCTACACGTACTTCAGGCTCTAAACCGTCGTTGTGATCTGGATAATTTGCGAAAAGTTGTCGCTGTGGTTGATGCAATCAGCACAAATGGTGATTTACCATCATCTGTGAGTGGACTATATAGTAGTGGCCAAACAGCTGCTTTATATGCAGGCGCTGCTCAACATGTAAACCCATTGTATACGCAATTTAATAAAGAGGAACATCCATATTTACCAAATATCGAGTCCACGGTCGCTGGTTCAAGTGTAGGCGATTCTGTAACATCAACATCTGTTCGTGCTACTGGCAGTGTTTTGAACCTCTCTCGCAGGGCCAGTACTCCCACGGCCTATGAGAGTATTTTATCCTCGACTACCTCCTCATCAAGACTTTCCTCAATGTCGTCCGCCTCTTCTTCGGGTGTTATTTCTGGAGATGACGATCATGAGGCTGATAATGAAATGCCAGAAGAATCCAATGAACACAATCTCGCCAGTACAACGACCAGTCCCTTAAGCACAGATTCAAATAACTGCTTGCCACTTAAACTAAGACACAAATCCCATTTGGGTGATAAAGATGCAGCAGCTACAGCTCTGCTTGCCCTACAGCATATAAAACAGGAACCTGTCAGCAACAGGGCATCTCCACCTGCTTGGGCCGACAATTCCGGAGACAATAGTAGTGACGAAAGAGACTCTGGTATATCATTACCAAGTCCCGAATGGACAGCACAGTTTCAGCAAAAAGTTTTAGTTTCTGGTAAAGATACATGTACAGCTTCCGCTGTAGTCACTGTATCCCCTTCTGAGCGAGAGCACATTTTAAAATCTCAATTGGCTCGTCTAGAGTCGGAAGTTGCAACAATTAAGAACATGATGATTTATACGGCAGACAAAAATCTCGCTCACCAAGATATAAAAATATAAATTAACAATTGAAACAAAAAACCAACAAGTAAGAGTTTTGCGAGACAACCAAAATAAAAACAACTGGAATTTTTGTTTTTGCTTTGCACCCAGTAATTGATAAAAATGTTGTCAAAAAAATTTTTTTTTGAAAAAAATGTAAAAACATGACAAAATTGCAGGAAAAAAAAAAACATTTAATTAAAATTAATATTAAAAGAATTTCCCAAGAGGGCAAAAAAAAAAAACACACATAACAAAAACAATTTTTATATAAAATTTACAATTTCTGCACAATTTGCCATAAAATTAGGTGTGTTCCACAGGCATAACGAAACAGTTCGAACTTGCACAAGGATTCACAAGAGCTTTTTATTTGCGAAAGTTCGGACAACAATTAAATAATCAGCTGTTTTTGGTTTAACAATCAAAATGAAAGAAAGAATTTGTAAAAAATATCTTAAAAACTTAACGTAGGAAATACATTTCTCCTGTTCTTTAATATAAAAAACGCTTTTTCACTGTTAAAGCTCTTCCTTCAGTTACTTGTCAATTACTTTTCACAGCTGTTGATTGATAATGATGTAAATGTTTTTTCTAAAATCAGCTATGCAGCTTTTTCGAATTTCTTATTTGTCTGAACCTCCCCGAGATCTTATGGAACATACCTATTATTTACTTTTCTAATTCTTTTTTTTAATTTGATCATAAATTGTTTTCACAAGCAAAAACAAACGAAAGCAAATGTAAATAAACAACATTTGACAATTATTAGAGGCCGAAAGCCAAAGAATGAAGTAAATTCACCATGTTTTCCCCTTTTGAAAAACATATGATTTGGTTTTTCTTAACCAATCAATACAAATTGTTTTTTCATTTCTTATATGGGTTTGAACATTTCTTTTCCAAGGAGAGAGAGAGACACAGAGAGAGAGAAAAGAAAGACAATTATGTAAACATTTCAGTTTTTAGAGTTACAGAATGAATGATTAAGAGAAAAGAGATAAAAACCATTAAGATTTATGTTTTCTTTTATATACGAGTACCTTCTTCTTCTTCCTTCCTTCCTTATTTTATCATTTTTGTTTTCTTTTTTTTACCATAACCAAGGCCTACTTACAAGGTCAACTCGATTTTTATCACAAAATACGAGTATAACCATACAAAAACAGCTACAAATAACATGCTCTTGTTTGCTGTGCTGTGTGACTGACAATGGTGATATTTTCAAAAACAGCCATAGTTGCTGTTTAAAAAAATCATCAGGATTTGTATTGATCTTTTCAATATGTAGACCTTTTTCTAATCAAAAATCAAATGAAGTGTTTTACGAAATGTATGTAATACTTCAGATCTCAAGATTTTCACTAAAAAAAATTGTTTCATTTTGTTTTGTAAATCACTTAAAAAGCGGTATTAAAACAAAAAAATTATATTTACAAATATTTAGAAACGTTTTATTAAACGTTAGTTGTTAATGACAAATATAAAATTACTACTGGGAATAATTCCATTAATGTAAATGGTGCATTCCCTTTTAATGTTAAATTATAATTTCTTAAATTGTTTCAAATAATTAAGAGACATCAATGAATTAGAATTTAAATTTATACAGATATATTAGTTTTTACATTAAAACACAGTTTTAACGAACTTAAAAAAAATACCACATTATTTAATTCATTGCAGACGTGATTCGCTATATCAGTTTAGAAAATATTTAATGCAAACCTTTTTAGTAACCAAACGATTACTAATTAAATTATTTTGTCCAAAAAGAGAAATTAATCATTAAATTACGATTATTTTTAGTTTTACACGATTAATAATTAATTGATTACGATTAGAAAAAATAAAAAATTCATTTTTGAACTTAAGCCGAAACGTTTTCAATATCGCCTTTGCACAAGGAAAATGTATTTTGTAACAAATTGAAATTTTTTGTTAATTTTTCTTTTTGTGCGTGATACAAGTAATAATCAAACATACAGAAATCGACTGATACAAAGTTCAAGTTGGTATAACTTCTAAATCTGAAAAGGTTTGGAATTCCTTTTTTACTCATCAACTTAATGACTATTTCCAATTTGCAATTTTATTTTTATCTCATAAAAGAAAATCTCTAAAATAATACATAATCAATGTAATTTTCTTATAATCACAAGTAATTTTCTACAATCATTACAATTCTTCTTAAAAAATAATTCAAATCGGAATTTAATAGGTTTGGAAATAGTTAATCAGTATTAGTTTCTTTAATTTTATGTGTCGATTATATTTTGTATTTCTTTTCTGATAAATAAAGCGAATCTAAAGGGTTTCAAAATTCTGTGCGACCATAAAAAATTTGTTTGTTTGGCGAACAGCGGAGTTTGCTATCATCAGTATTCGTTATAAGCGTGTTTTACTGTATACATTTTACAATTATCTACATACATACATATATCTACTATATAAGTAAATGTTGTTTTTAAATTAAAATATTTGTTAATGTTTTTTATATTTATTAAAAATAAGTGATGCAAATGCATAATTAAAGAAAAAAGACAAATTATTTTAAATATTTGTCTTTTATGTTTAAAAAGTTACAAAAGAAAACAAAAAAACAAAAAAAAAAAAAAAAAAACACAAAAACTAAAAGTTTCCTTATATAGAACTATAATTTATAAAATCACAAACCTGCATCCATAAAAATATACATGTACCATAATCTATATACAAACATACATATATTTATAAATTATTTTTTCATGCATAAACACATACTTACATACATATGTACATATGTATGTATGTAATATTTTACATAAAGCAAAGAATAAGATATTTTTGGAGTTATATACGTACGCATGCATACATACACATTTATAAATAATAATTAAATAAATAGAATAATAAAGATTTTTAATTATATATTTGCTAAATATTTATAATATTTTCTTACAAATTATATTTGCTGCTCTATGTGCATATAGTAAATATTATCAGTTTTTTTTTATCATTATTATTTTACTATTAGATTTTGTAAGTTGATCGTTACTATAAATTAAAAAAAGTTTATATAAAAAAAATTACAAAAAAAAAAAAAAAATTAAATTAAATAAAAACCAGACTTGAATGTTGTCAATGTAATAAATAATTTTTAATTTTTATTTCGCATTGCAAAACTAAAGAAAATAAGTTTGTATCTACTCGTATCTATTGAAGGCAGGTAGGTACGGTCAGGTCAGAGCACATCAAAGTACAGATTTGATGGACTAAATAGTATAATAATGGATATTGTGTTTCATGAAAACAATTCAAAACAAGTACCTAATTTTGTTCAATGTAAACTTTTCTTTCAGAACATGCAAATATACAGGCCTGTCACAGAAATCCATTCCGATCGAAAGTGGAATGAATTCAGTATTTTGCTTCTTCAGAAAACATAAAACGAAAATATTTGCAGAATTAAACCACTTTCAGTTTTCTAAGTCGAATTGATATTTTCAGTGACGTAAATTTAAAAAAAAATAAATAAAAGCACTTTTCATGGGAAACAAATATTGTTTTTGATTTATTTTATTGAAAAATAATTTTAATATAATTTGAAATGTATGCTTTTGGGGATAAGCATGTCTCTATGGCCATTTCGTCTCTGCTTAAGAGACTCGTCAGGAGACTTTTTCCCAAAGGTGTTATTCAAAACTATAAATACTTAGGTTAAAATAGTTATAGACTAAATGCGAATCATTTTCCATTTAGTATATAAAAACCAAACAAAAGTATTTATTTTTTTTTCCGTAGATGTTTGTATTTATTGCGCCTTTTATTGTTGATGACACAAGTTGCTGAAAATTTGTCCACTCAAGAGCCAGTGTTATACCTTCACCCTCGAATGATGAAACAGCAATTGCCTCATTTGTCGATGGATGTTTAATGTGAATAGTGAGCGTCTTCAGTAGATTAGCTGTTGTCTTCCCAGAAGGTGGCGCTGTATTCCTGATCATGGTTTCTGGTGGAATGGATTAGAAATGTCAGGGGACGGTTTCTTGCAGATGGTCTTGCTGGAGGGGGGGGGACCTCTTATTTTTTTTAATTTAATTTTTAATTTAAATTATAATTTTAGAAAACCGCAAAAAAAACCTTGGTCGTGTGAGTTTCTGTGCGAGCGCTCTACCACTATGCCACGACCCATATTTTAAGAAAAAAAATAGAAAAATAGGAATTTGCTAAATTGATCGAAATCTGAAGAAGCTAAAACAAAACCGATCGGAATTGAAAATACGAAATGAAAACCATTCCGATCGGAATCTGTGACAGGCCTGATAAATAGAGGGCAGTTTAGACAGTACGACTTTTTCACGTACGTGAAAATAATATGGAATACGATATGTTTTACTAAAATGACAATTGAAGTCGTAATATAAATGATAACAGAAATATAAAGGAATAAAAAAAAGAAGACCTACAGTTGCCACAAAATAAATAAAATTTAAATAATTGTTTTTAATTAAATGAAAATCGCTTTTGATTACTTCAAATACATACATATTGCTCTGGCTTATGAAAAGTTTTTTTGTTTGTTTTAATTTTTCAGAAAACAAAAAAAACAAAAAAAAACAAACGACTACCAATTTTTCGTACCAATTATTTTCGCTGTATTGAGTGTCTCTATTACATATTGTACTTGGTCGACAATAGGGTATTAACTTGTAATTTTTGAAATTTCACTTTCTGCAAGACATTAACTAACACAACATCGATATCTATCTACTGTGAAAATTTTAACCTGTTCCGGCTGCCCCTTATTTAAGACCACTTTCGTTATAATCGGCCTTATTCCAGTTGGTGACGTCGTTGTCGTCAAACGACATTTATGTAATAGAATAAAGAAAAAATGTTTCTCTTGCCTTTAATCTATAACAAAAATGTCTTTAGACGACGACGACATCGCCAAGTGGAATACGGCCTAATGTATTGACTACCTTTCTATCAACAAGAGAGTATTAAGAGTTAAAACAAAAGTTGAAATAAAAATTTATCGTATATTTTCACAAAAAAAAACGGTATTATTTTGATTTAAGCCTTTATTCAAGTTAAAAATAATCAAATTTTTTATTTAAATTGGGTTCTAATTTGAGGGGATAAAATGTTACAAAAATAATATCGAGATATTTCAGAAAAATGGCAGTAACTTGAAAAATAGATTTTTTTTTTGCAATATATAAATGCAAAAAATTAAATGAAAAACAATACTCGTATAAACATATTTCCAAATGTAATTTTCTTGCTATGATGTATTCGGATTTTCAAATTCTTTTAAAATGTAACTACACTGCTTCTATTCTACAGAAAAATTAGAGACAAAAAGATGATTTTATTTCAAATATTTATGTGTGAACTAAAAAAAAAATTTCGCTGGTCTACAGAAAAGTCTTAATTCTTAAAATTTTTCAAAAAACAGTGAGACACATTGACATTTCATTTTTCGCTAGTTTTCAGAAAACTGTGAAAGCCTAAAACTTATCTGTTGTAATTATTTTAAATATTTTTATAATCAACAAAGTAGTGGCAACTAAAAAAATAATTTCAAATCTTTTTAGATTTGAAAGCTATAGCAGCTTGAAATTCCAGTTCGATCGAAATCGGTTTCCATCGCATATAGCCATTGTAAGTTCATTTTTCATATTATTAGTTTTTATTTTCCAAACAACTGATTGCTTGTTTACTTGCACAAATCTGACCTGCAAAATAGGAACGGGCTGTTTTGTGCAAGAAGAAGAAAATGACTCTCTCAAAACCTCTTCGATTTATCCAATTTTTGATTACGGGGACGCTTTTCGATAAGAATGGGTTCCGGCGGCAAAAATCCGCCTATATAAGTATATACACTAGCTCACACTGCTCTCTTCTACACAAGAATTTCCCAAATCATACGTCTTGTTGAATAGTTTAACAACTCCTTTAGAAATGATCGGGTATGTTTTGTAAACCGAAAACTAGTAACAATGTAATCGAATGATATTTCAAATTGTTATAATTTTTAATGCCCGTGTTCATAAAAAATAAAATTGATTTATATAGTGCTTATTTGATATATAAAGTAATTGTCAAATAAGCAATTAATAAAACTATTTTATTTTTTATATATACGGGCATAAATTTGTTTAAAAGATTTTCACTTAATTTTTTTATAGCATTCATTCAGTTAATGACAATTAATATAATTTCTTTGGGTATCAGAACTTTAAAATAATTAAAATTAAATAAGTTTTATATGCCTTTAAAAGACACTTAATTTTGTTTCATACAATATACAAAAATATTCAATTATTCAGATAATAAATCAGTAATAAATAAAAATTTTTAAACAGTGCAGCAAATATTTCCATAATAATCTAAACGTACCTTTCGATAATTGAAAATTAAAAAGTTTTGTCTATAAAAGCTGTATTTTAAATGTTACCATTTATTTAATAAACAAGTTTTTATTTAAAGATAATATGCAAAAAAAAAAATAAATTTTTCATGAATTTTAATTTTTCTTTTAAACAAAAACAATTACAGCAGACATGGTACGTTAATGTTTTCTGTTTTTTTCTGCATTCATAATATTTTTTAAACAAATTAGTTTTTAATTTATATAAATTTTCGAGCTTCATAGCTTCGTCAAGATTTTTTTTTTATTTTACAATATTTGTGAAAAAATTTAAGAAAAATAGATTTTATTAAACATTTTATGTTTTGTTCTTTAATTAATTATTTTTTTATTTAGTCAATTTTTAATTGAACACAATATTCATTTATATAACAGTTCTTCGATTAGGAAAATACATATGTAAGTACTCGTATGTATGTATGCATATAAGACAAGCCATATATGATGCATTTACTATGTACGTAAGAAATACGATTTTTTTTTAAATTTTTAATATAATTTCATTTAAAAAATATACCTCAATATCTTTTTGTTTTGTTGTATTACATTTATTTATACTCGTATTCTTCATATAATAATGTTGTTAACATTTACATTTATAGGTCCAATAGTACAGGTTTTGTTTCTCGGGCACATTTAAGCATTGAGCGCATAAGTTTAATAAATCCAGTATCTTTAGGTTTTTCTAAACCTCGTTGAACACGATTTTTCATAACCGCAATAAATTCTCGATTACTCAACTGATTATCGTCTGAAAAAAAATATTATTTTTGTAAATAAATATTTTTCTAATAGGGTCGTACCTGAATTAAAGCGTACAACCTACGACAAATAAAAAGTAAAATTTGTATACGTCCGTATTACCGAAATACGCAATAAAAAAATAGATAAAAACAAAAATATTCTTTTGTCAAGTTTTTACTTTTGTTTGTATTAGAAAAAAATTTCAAACAAATATTATTATTTATTATTTTTTTTTTTTTTTTGATTTTTTTTTAATTTTTTCATTGTACGCACTGTCAAATTTGGATTTTTGAAATCCATAATGTGCATACGCGACGTATATCGGTAGCTCTCATACAAAATGTATGGACATGAAACAATTTTGACAAAAAATTTACGCCGTACGCTTTAATTCAGGTACGACCCTTACATCGTATTGTAAAATTATGTTAAGTACGTATGTATGTACATATGTACATACATACATATATAAACAAAATCTATGAAATATTTTATATAAAAATCATGAAAAATATTTAAATAATTCCAAAAAACATTTTCGTTTTGTAAAAGCTATAACAAAATGATTGAGCTTCTTTAAGGATCGATTTTAAGTTATAATAAATTCTTTATACATATATTGATAAATTAATAAAATTAATTTATATAAATTCGATAAATTAATTAAAGCTCAATTAATTGTTATAATTTGTATAGATATATTTTTTCCAATCTTGTATTTAAAATGTTCGAATTTTGACTATTACGAAATAATACATACGAAGGCGGTCCCAAAATATTGTAATTCGACGTAACAAATCGACCACAGCGAATTTGGAGAAGCAAATTTGGGTATCTTCTGATACGATCATCGTGAACTTAAATCGATGGTTGGCGATGTATCGAATAAAAACGTCGATGCTTTCGATGCATCGTATCAAATTGTTATATAATTGCAAAACAAAAAATATATGTGCCCATAATTATGAAAGTGGTCTAAGTCATATATTTCATGTTTCGAGATATTTAATGATTTACATTTGAATAAATTAAAAAATGTTTTTACATTATATGGCATTTTAATTAATAATTTTATTAGTCTTAATTAATAGAAATTTATTACGAATATGAAATTTTGTGTGAATTTAATTCGATAATATTGTTTTCAAAGTTTGAATTGACTTAGACCATTTTGAAAATTAACTGAATGAGTTTTATTTAAAACAATAATTTAACTGAACATTTGTTAATTATTTTTCAACAGTAATCCATTTTTATCAATATTGCGAGTATTTAAGCTTCTTAAAATGTTTCTGAAAAACTGGAAAGATGTACGGTAGTAAACTCAAAATATCTTTATGTTTTTTTTCCGATACTGGTCTAATGATGCTGTATAATGGAAGTAATTTAATATTTCCGTATGTTTTTGGTCTTCTTCTTATAGGAGAAAGATCGAAAACGTGACATTTAGAATCATCTAAAGAAGTTGTTAAATCATTTTATAAGGTTCATTTTTCAAGAATCTCATCCATTGAATTTGTAGATAAGAGACAAATTCACCCGCGATCTTGTTATTGATTCTGATATCGTTGAAATAAAATCCGGCTGCGAAATTCGCTTTATCGAAAATTTATTTCTTCTTCTGCACTTTTCTATCAATTTATAATAAAGCTCAGGGTTGTATAAGGTTGCTTTTTTATTTTCATTTCTATTAAGCCAAAATTACGGTCATTCGGCAGAAAGGAATGATCCGATACCAAAAATTTGTGGTCTAATTTTTGACTTAGACCACTTTCATAATTAACACTAAATGAATTTCATATAATGTTGAAATTAGAAACACTATCTAATGGTTAATTTTTGACAATTTCGTAAAAATTACATTGAATAAATTTAGTTTAAAATAATGTGGTATGAAATAACTAATAAACTAATTTTTTAAAAATTTTGACTTAGACCACTTTCATAATTATGGCACATATATATTTCAATAAAAGAAAATATTTTACCAAAATTTAGTATAATACATTTATTATTATTTATTTGTGTAGTTCTAAATGTTAGCCATAAAACAAAAATTCAGTCTACAAAAAAATTTATTTATTTATTTATAAATAAGTCCCAATACTTTTTGTATAAAGTTTTTGAAAATAATATTTTATTAACTATTTTACCCTGCACTCTACTTCTGTGCTGTTTTTCTTTATTTTGAACTAATTTGTGATGATTGCTCCAAAGGCTAAAGTCGTCTGTTACCTTATCTTAAGTTTCACAGCTTGACTCTCCAATTTTCTCGTCTGTTAAAGCCTTTGCTATCATCTCTTGAATGCTTCCAACGGCTTTGGAACAAGCAATTGAGTTTGAAAATTAATTTTTTTAAAGCGTGTATCCAATAAAAAAATTGAAAAAATTTCTGTCTTTTAATTTCCCTAAGTTTAAATCCCGAGTAACAAACCATACATAAAAATGTACCACTTTGTCAAATTTTATTGTTATTTGCAAATATTATCGATAATTAGAAATTGTTTTTGTGACTTAATACTATAAAAAATTTATTTAGCAACATTCTCCACTTAAATTTACAAATAAATCGTGGATATAATACACAATTATAAGCAGCGTTCAAGCAGGGCTGTCGAATGAAAACACCAAAAAACTATATATAAGCGATGCATCGACCGTATAATACCCGCTGTAATACCAATCCAATACCATTTTATAAATTTTATTTGTTTTTTTTTCTTTGGTCTGAGCTTCTCATTTTGTCAAGCACTGCGGCCTCACTTAAATTCTGATACTCAATATTTTATAGTGCTAAGCGAAGGAGCAGACTCCCCAAATGGACTCAGACCGATCAAATGAAAGTCTTGAGCCATGACAACTTTTTTGCATATTGAAAAATTCGCCACTACTTAGAAAGAAATATTTTTCAAACTATTGCCGCCATCTATATGTCTATTGGGCTGACTTTGCGATCGCCCTCGTATGCGTATGTTCATATTTATTAATGAAATTCTGAAATTCTTATCTGCTTCTTACTAAGACTTATTTTTAAAAATGCCTGTTTAGAATTAAACAAATGAATGAGAATTGAATATTTCTGTTTTTATGAACTTACTGTTTTCGTCAAATATAGTAAAAACAACGTCTATAACATGATCGGATAACTCCACCATTGCAACAGTTTTAGCTACGTGTTTTAATGTCACCTGATCAATGGAAGCACCAGCAATATGATAAAATGTCAGAGCCGTATCAACATCGTTAATGTTATTTAGAAAATGGAAAAAATCCAAGTAGTCCTTCTTAGATATACCGGTAGAGTGGTCTCGGAAACTTCTCTTTACTCTTTTAAGTTTTCGTTGCTTTTTTTTTAATGGATAACCAGCATATGCCAAGAGCAACTCGGCAAAGTCAGTTTCTGTAATCATGCCATCTTCATTTGGATGCTTGCGCTCAAATTCAAGTGACAGAATTTCACGTTGTAGTTGTTGTTGAAAATCCAAAAACTTTTGTATGGTTAACTTTTTATCCAAGTTTGGACCAAAGAAGTATGTTGTCAGCGCAGAGTTCACACCCTTGATTTCATGTTAAAATACAATTAATAATTTGCTTTATTTTTTTTTTCATTTTATTTTATTAAAACGATGATAAAAGAAAATTTTCAGCCCTATTCCATTTAGCGTTATATGTCGATTCTATGTCATTGTCGTTTTTATTATCGTTTCGTTTCTAAATTGGTATTCTTAAAATACATTGAAACGAAGGCGAAAAGTTATCGAAAACATAAAAAAATAATACATACATACATACATAACTGGCCTTTACAACCCTGTGTCAGGATTACGGCCTAGCTTCTCGCAGCACTCATGTTGTGTGTGTAAAGTTTTATCCATGAGTACCGGGACCTACAGTTTAATGTCGACTCCGAACGACAGACTTGAGAAGCTTGTTCATGGCTATTAGTTACTCTCACAGCTTTTGCCAGAAGACTGCTGAGAGGTAGTCGCCGAAAGAAATATTTTTTTCATATTTCTTTTTTTGAAGATGTCAGAGCCTGGAGTCGAACCCAGGGCCCATGTCTTAGTAAGCCAACACACTAACCACTAATAAAAAATTTGTAAATTTGGCAGAATTGCAATATTTAAATTTTTTTTAATAATTTTGTACTGATTTTCATATTTCCAGTAAGGTGATTATGATAAAATAACAAAGAATATAAATATCTTTGTCATGCCAGATTTAGTGAAAGAAACTAATTTCTTTTTTTAAATCATTAAAACGTTTAAGAATTGTGAATACATTTTGAAACAAATCTGTCCGAAGCTCAAATGTAACACTAGAAAGTCTGCTTTTTTTCTTGCAATCATAACATGAACGAAACCTTGGAAATGACTTTAACTTTTCCATAGATCTATTTTATTAGAAGTCTTTATTTTACGATGAATACTACAATTTGTAATTTATACTCGTAATTGGACAGAATTTTAAACGTCAGAAGACGCAGCAAACGATTTTTATGAACGAACTGATTTTCTTGAAATAATAGGATGCCTTGCGTTCACTATTTTGTACTTGTACTGTAACAGAAAAGAAACTTTTGTATTTCAGCCTAAATGCAATGGTTGTATGTCTGTGTCCTTTCAAGGAATATTAAATTGAATGACTCTTTTTTTGAATTCAGAAACTAAAACTTCAAATTGTTACATTCTGACCATTTTAATTTTTTTTTCTTGTTGTTTCAACTTCGTTGCTAAAATGGAAATCTCTGGACAAGTGGAATAGAGCCGATTAACAAAATTTAAAAAAAAAATTGTAAATGTTAAATGGGAAGAACATGCATGCCCACATATGCAAAAATGAAATTATGTAATATGTAAGCATTGTATGGATAGAAATCCATAAGAGTGTGTATTTTTTATGATGATATAAAATGGAAAAATCGAAATGATAATGAAAACTAAAAATCCTTAAAGACAAGTACCTTAGACTTTTAGCAATGACATAAGTATATTACAAAAGAACATTAGGAATTAATTAGAATTAGAAAAAAACAAAAAAAATTAGAAAGTAGTAGAGTTGGTTATAAAAAAAGTACATTTAGACAAATTTGTCTTGTTGTTTCTTTTATTTTAATTTAAAATAATATTTGTTATAAGTTGAAAAGGTTACAATATAATTCGGAAAATTTAGTTACAGACAAAGCTCACCTTAAAAGTGTTTCCGGTGTTGGCATGATCCCTATGGCGGCTGCCAATACTTGTCTGTTGTCTTACAAGCGTTGCAACCATTTCAAATTCCTCGCAATCAACATCTCCATCTCCATTTAGGTCAAACATTTGAAAAGCAATTTCAAAATGACGACGCGAAGCTGTAAATAAAATAAGCGGAAATTAAAAAATAAGAATAAAAAACACAAGGAAATCTGTATGTACATTAGGCCGGTTCGAATAGTATGGGTGGAAAAAAAACTACAGAAAATTCTAAGAAAGTTTTGCCAAGAAACCATGGTTCTAAAATTAATTCCCAGTTCGTGTACATCGTGTCACTATCATTAACTAAGTGGCTTGGTTTTAATTTCACGTTTTTAATGAAATTTATTTTACTTTAATTAATAATAAATTACAAGATATTTTTTTTTTAATTTTATCACTGTTTTTCTGAATATAATCAACATGTTGTTTTATGCACTCGTATGTACATAGTATGAGGTATTTTTTTTTATTTGGCACAATCACAGTATTATGTATAGGGAAAAAAAATACCCAAGCTGTTTAGATAATGCCGTGGTACTATGAATATAATAATTGTACCGTGGATAATGCAGTAGAAACTCAAAAAGGTAAAACGAAACGAACACTTTTATGAATTCCTTAAAAAACAAGTGTGAATTAAGTAGTTGGCGATTATCATGAATATGGTACAGAATATGGAATGGTGTACACTTAATTAACGGGTGTCATTTTATGCTTTAATTGAGAAATCATTGCAAAAATGATCTACAAAATAAAAAAAAAATGTTTCGAAAATTATAATTTAAAAATAAGAGGTTCCCCCCCTCCCCTCCCCTCCCCTCCTAAAAGTCCATCTTCAAGAAATCGCTCCCTGACATTTTAATCTATTCTACCAACAGAACAAATGATCAGAAAAAAGGTGCCACCTTTAGGGAAGATAACAGCTAATCTACTTAAGATGGATATACCGAACTTTCATCAAAAACCATCAGCAATTCGTCAAGAAGAGTTTATGAAGAGAATGAGAGAACGTAATTTGAATTTGATTTCAACAATGTGTACCACCATAGAGAGATGGCAAAAATCTTTTATTTCGGCTGCCGGCTCAAAGCAAGAATTTGAATTCTTGAAAAAAAAAATCCATTTCAAGATTTCGATACCGACAATTTTCTCATTAGAACAACTCAAGATATTTACATCGATTATCATACTTTAATGGCAAATAAGAACAAACACCAGTTACGTGAAATTGTTACAGAACGTGCCTACCCCGAGATAATGCATAATCTGTAGAATTAAACTATACTAAATTGGTCATTCTAAAAACGCATGGAACCTCCTCGAATAATTTTATAATTTCAAAACAAAATCTTTTCGCTCAACAATTTTTAGCTTTTTCATACCCAATAATTGTTAGACATTTTATGATCGTTTTGGTCATATAATGCACGACAGTGAAATTTTAGCTAAATATGTTTTGGAATATGTATTTCGTTTTTGAAAACCATATCTCTAATACAATACAATGATACAATCCAGACCAGATTGGTTACCTCCCAAACAACCTGAACCCATTACATATATATATATATTTATCAAAGAGTTAGTAGAGGAAATTGCTGCTGCTTAAGAATCAAAACAATTAGAAGAATGTGCAATGGAACTAGAACCTGCTTCGGAAACTGAAGAAATACCTTCTGCTACCACTATCACATAGAAGGCTGCTTTAAAACCTAATGCAACGGCTATTGAATTATTTATAAATATTAATTTTAAATTATAAATGCAATTTAACAAAAAAAAATCGTTGTTTTGTTTTTATATTTTGAACTTTTTTTTTTTAATACCGTATTTGCCGGACGATAAGACGCACCTTTTTACTCTGAAAATTTGACCTAAAATCAGGGTACGTCTTATGGTCCGATGCGTCTTATCGTCCGGCAAATACAAATACCGAATCACGATTTGACAAAAACACGAAGAATGAAACGACCTACAATTACAGAAGTGTGCACCTGGGTAAAGAATTCATCGGAAAAAATAAAACAAGAAACAATTGTGAAGTCTTTTAAAATATGTGGAATTAGTAACGCGATTGACGGTACAGTAGATGATTTTGTCTTCGAGGAACGTGTGGATGACGATAGCAGTTCAGAAAACATTTTAATAAGCGACAGCAACGAGTCGAGTGAAGATGAGTTATATAACTAATGTAGAAAAATAAACTTACCTACAAATAAATACTTATGTATTACAATAATAAAGTGAATTAAAATATATAAAGGAATTAAAAAAATTGATTTTTTTTGTAAAAATTGTGTCAGTGCGTCTTATCGTCCAAACCTTACTTATTTCTAAAAATTTATAGATACAATTTTGGGGTGCGTCTTATGATCCGATGCGTCTTATCGTCCGGCAAATACGGTAATTATAAGTAATTAAAAAAAACAACCTGTTTGTTACTTTTGTAAACAAACACAGTTGATTTTGACATTTCAGCGTACAACTCTTACAACTCTACCTTATAATACAATTAATTAATACACCATGGTAATAAGAAAGAAAATATGATGAATCTTCATAATCAAAACAAGATAAAAATAAAAACAAAAACAAACCGTTTATTAAACTCACAGGATAAAGAAGGAATACAACAACGAAATATATGTACATAAATATACATACAAATGTATATAAAAAAATAATAACGCCTGCGTATTCAAATCAAACTCTATACAGTGACAAAAAGAAAAACGCGCCAGGAATCTATTAACAAATAATTTTTCAATCCAAAACAACAAATTAACAGTGAACATTTAACATTAAGCGAGTAAGGAACACCAGCAGTCAAGTAAACAAGAGATAACAAAAAAAGGATATTGTATTGTGTATAAGTGTATGTAAAATACATATGTATTTATATAAATACATATTTATGTATATAAGTATAGTAGATATAGAGTTCAGATTCAAAGAAAAGATTTATAATAATACAAGTAAGAGTGTGACTAAAACGAGGAAGACACATTTATTATTTTAAAGTAATTACATTAGTTTAACAAATAATAAAATAAAAACGTAATTAAAACAAAAGAGAAAATTAATTTCGTGAATTAAAAATAATATTTACAAAAACGGAAAAATTATACCAGAAGAAATTTTCACATTAAATGTGGTAATTGATGAAATAATTTGTATATTCTACACTTTTGCAAACAATATAAAAAATAATCTTTAAGGTTCTTTTTATTTAATAAAAAAGTAAACAAAAAAATAATAATAATAATAATAAAAAATTAAAGAAAGTTTTAAAACATTTAAGAAAAAGGAAAATATATGTATGTATATATGCAAATACATATATGTATATGTATATTGCGGGTATGTGTACGTACATAAATATATAGTATGTAGTATGTATGCTGTTTTCATTTTTTTTTATTATTTTGTTATTTCCTTTCATCAATAGACATTCAACAAGGTGTTTGTTCTTCTTCATTCGTCAACATAACGCCCTAGTTAATTTTATTTTTCCTTGTTCTTCATCATGTTTTTGCGTCATCATATCTCGAATGTGGCATGTGTTGCCAAGTGAAATGGTATCATGAACTTGCAATAGCAAAATGTTCATTTCCGTTTTTTTATGAAATTTACTTTTGTTTCCCTTGTAAGCCACTCTACTTTACTTTATCGTTTAATTAGAATTAAAAAAAAAAAAACTTTTATGCTTCTTTTGCAAATGCATATACTAGATACATATAGTATAGTAGAACAGCATTTTAGAAGAAACAAACATGGCGAAAAAGAAAAATATATTTTCTGTTGTTAAATGGCATCTACAAGTGGCAATATTTCCTTTTTGTACCCACCCATACAGCAACAGTTTTCTTTTTATTTTTTATGGTTTTCTAATTTCAGATCTAATCTTATTCCGAAACGTTTACACAAAACGGTACTTATAAATCCTTAGAACGATTAAAGTGACAATGATAATACGCCTGTGTTATGGCAGACGTGTACAAGCTTCTTTAAAACTTATAGCCTGCATTTTAATAGCCATTTTTTATTTTGGATTTCTATTTCGTGAATCCTTGAATGCCTTTGAACAAAATAAGGACAAAGCTGAAGCAGCAGCTGTAGCGGTTGGTTTAATACAAGCAAATAAACCGGATGTAAGTAGTGATGATGTACGACTCTGTATTCTTCTTTTTTAATTTATGTATTTATGAAAGCAGAAAATTTCATTTGGCGGTCATAGACAATTTCAAAAAGAAGCTTTTGGAAAGCTAGAGGATGTTGTAAAAACATCACTGGCATCCTTTATATTATCAAGTACCCTAAATCCGGTATATGAATATTCAGAAGAAATTCACAGTGCCACCGAAAAGGATTTGAGAAAACGTCGTCAACACGCACAACAAGTTTGTAAGAAATATGATTTACAATCAAAATACCCACCGAATCCCCGAGAGTTTTTCATATCCACTGGCCACAGTTTAGTGTGGTGTAACGTCTTCAAAGCGGCCAGTAGCACTTGGATGTACTACTTTAATATATTGGGAGGATACGATGTTAAATATTTACAGCGTACTGAATTTCAGCCACTAGAATTGGCTCGTAAGCGTTTTCCACGTCCCCAAATGCAAGATTTAGAAGATGCTTTTCCTCTGTCTTTATCATTTCTCTTTGTTCGGGATCCTTTTGAACGAATTGTGTCCGGTTATCGTAATAAGCTGGAGGGTGGAAAGAATACATACTACAAAACGTTAGCTAGAAAAATTGTAGCAAGATTTCGTAAGCACCCCATTGCAGGTGGAGGTAGAGCCAAAACGGGTCCTACTTTTAACGAATTTGTGCAATATTTAATTGAACAGCATGAACAAGGAAAATCTTTTGATGAACACTGGGCACCTATTTATAGCTTTTGTACACCGTGCAGCATTAACTTTACAATTATTGGAAAAGTTGAAACATTCAATAGAGATTCCGAATTTATTATACGACAAGCTGGTTTGGAATCGCTGTTACTGGATAAATTGCCAAAGACTTTGTTAAGAAAAATCGGTAATTTATCAAAGGGTGCCAAAACGAATATCTCTTTAGAACGGTAAGTAGTAATAGAGGGGAACCACCCATATATTAAAATTTAATAATTATTTTTGTTTTTACTCTTTGACTTTCAGATATTTCTCTGAAATTAACCGCTCAACTCTAGACCAATTATTAAAAATTTACAAATTAGATTTTGAATTATTTGATTACGATTATACGAAATATTATAAATATGTGATAATGGATACAGAATTATTATTGCCTACAACAAAACAGCCCTACGAAAATGTAACACAATCTAAAATTTGAAATAATTTATTTCATAATTTAGGCCCCGATTATGGTTCACAAGAGTTGTAAATTTGATCTTGTATTTTTAAAATTGCGATTATTGTTCACAATACCTCTGTGAATACTTTGACTGTCTCGTTTATAACATTTATTTTTTTATGTTGTAGCCAATGCAACACATCATTTAGGTGGTGTGAACGATAATAGGGGCCTTAATAAATTTTCAAGCTTAAGGTGTTTCAATAAAAAAATGAAATATTTTAAGCTTAAAAATTTATTGAAAATACTATTAAAAACATAACTTTTTTCCCATAAAAATATTTTCGTAAATTATTTTTTACATAAAACCAACAAACTACGCCCACCCAAGTACCTCTCTTACTCGTAAAAATTATATATATATTTATTGTGTATAAAAAATAAAATAAAAAAAAAAAACAAAAAAACATTTACAAACCAAAGAGCAATCAATTTCAAATGTAATCTATTTTATGTAATATGAAATCCAACCAAAAAAGTTTTCCAAAATAAATTTCCTATAAAAATATACAAAAAAAAAAAAAAAACAAAAGAGGCCAAATACTATGTAATCACTGATACAAATATTCACAATTATATGTAGGTCGATGATGGCAACTCAACTTGAGTTGTGTTGCCAGCTGGCAATACAACTGAATTAATAAAAAACTGTTTACAGTTGCCATTTTGATATATAGACAACTACGAAAAAGTGAACAATTGCGTTGATTTTTGTGGTGCGAATATTTTGAAAATTAAAAAATAAATAGACTTTATATATGATGAGCTGGGTGGATATATTTTTTTGATGATAACGATAAAAAGTTTGTGCGGCTCTAAAGTCTTATGCGCAGGCAACGGTTTTAATTTCGGAATAGCTCAATCCACGTTGTCTGTGGTAGAAATTCATAAATGAAATCAAAAAATATATTTAGTTTTTGACGCCGTATGACATAAAATACATACACAGCAGCAGCCACAAATATGCAGTTGCCAACATATTCACCATTTAGCCATTGAGTTGCCAGCTTTCATTTGCCCGTTGCCATTTGTAATACCATTTGGGCAACTAGCAACGCAACTAAAGTTCGGTTGCCATCCATAATAGACCAATTAGTTTTTTTTTTCTATTTACATATATGTATGTATAATGTACATATGTGCCCATAATTACGAAAGTGGTCTAAGTCATATATTTCATGTTTCGAGATATTTAATGATTTGTATTTGAATAAATTAAAAAATGTTTTAACATTATGCGACATTTTAATTTATAATTTTATTGGTCTTAATTGGTGGAAATTTATTATGAATATGAAATTTTGTGTGAATTTCATACGATAATATTGTTTTTACAGTTTGAATTGACTTAGACCATTTTCAAAATTAACTGAATGTCCTATAAATGACTCAAAGCAATAAAGAACTTTGAGTTTTATTTAAAACAATAATTTGACTGAACATTTATTAATTATTTTTCAACAATAATCCATTTTTATCAATATTGCGAGTATTTAAGATTCTTAAAATGTTCCTGAAAAACTGAAGGGATGTACGATAGTAAACTCATAATATCTTTATGTTTTTCTTCCGATACTGGTCTAATGGTGTTGTATAATCAAAGTAATTTAGTATTTCCGTATATTTTGGGTCTTCCTCTTTTAGGTGAAAGATCCAAAACGTGAAATTTAGAATCATCTCTAAAGAATTTTTGACTTAGACCACTTTCATAATCAACATTAAATGAATTCCATATAATGTTGAAATTACAACCACTATCTAATGGTTCATTTTTAACAATTTCGTAAAAATTACATTGAATAAATTTAGTTTAAAATAATGTGTTATGATATAACTGATAAACTAATTTTTTTTAAATTTTGACTTAGACCAGTTTCATAATTATGGGCACATATGTATGTATATGCATTTGTATACATAACATATTACATATTATTTTATGATTATTTTGAGTATTGGATTATTATTATTTAGTTTTTTTTTTTTTTTAATAATTAAAAAAAAAAAATTACGCTATTGTTCGTATATATTTTGTAATTTTAAATATTGATATACGAGTATGTAGATACAATATTATTAAAAATATACAATTATTGTGATGTTTAAAAAAAAAAAAAAACAACAACAACAACAAACTTATTCTACACTTAAATTTATTCTATCTATTTCGAAGAATTTATTGTATTTTATAAAATAAAAATATAAGACAAAAAAAAAAAAAATAAAAAAAAAAATAGTACGTTTTTCAATCATTTTCAATTAGGGTTGTCTTTTTCGAATAAACGAAATTGTTCAAATCAGTTTAAATCTCATGGCAATAGTTAATCTTGGATAACAGTAAACCATAAACCAGGATATCTAATATTTTAAGGGGTGTAAGAAAACCGAGTATAAAATATTGAGAAGGTAAGTGAAAATAAATATTCGGGTATGTTCTGTATAACGAATTCGAGTGTAATTAAAAGCGAACCTTTTTTCAAATACAAATTAAACTTAATTTCGCAAATTATTATATAGTTTTGATAAAAAAAAGAAGTTACAGTTATTATGGGCATTAAGCGAATAAATAAAAAAAAAGTTGTAAAAGATTTTCAGATTCTAAAATTTACGCAATTTGAAATTTCATTCGATTTCACCGATTAATGCAACAAAAAAGTTTTTAAACTATTCAAAACTTTTATTTTTTTAAGAAAAATGTCTATTACGATCATGTTAAAAATACCAAATTTTCTTAAAAGTTTATAAAAAGCATTTATTTTCAGGCTATTGACATTTAATTTTTTTTTTCGAACAACAATATCGAACGTGCGGATTTGAGAACAGCAATATTCGAATTATGGGGATTCATAAAATTTGACGTTTTCAAAACGAATCGAAATCTGGAACATACCTGTAAGTTTTCTGTTTTCTTAAATTTAAACTGATAATAAATTTATTTTAAAATAATTGCGTCGTCTGAACCTATTTATTAGTTTCACTTCTTATATTGTATCTACTAAATCCATTTTTTAGTCCTGCTTTTATAAAAAAATGGTCCCATACATCTTTTTTCAGCTGAATTGATGGTGGATATTATATATGTTGCAAAAAATGTGAAGGCACATGTCACATTTACAATATCTGTCAAGCAAATATGTATGTATAATATATTGCTTTTATCTTTGCTTGACGGATTGTAATCTATTCTGTTTTCATAAACCGGTATGTGATAAAAAAACGATTTCGTTCGAAATTGTATTCGTCTGTATTTGCAAAGTGTCTGTTCTAATTATTTTAAAATTTAAATAATCAAGGAAGTAGTTTCAATAATCTTTTAAGTATTGAGTAAAAAAGGAATTTTAAATCTTTTCAGATTTGGAAGTAATAGCAACTTGAAATTTCAGTTGATTTCAATATCGATTAAAATCGTTTTCCATCACATGCCAGAGTATTTAAATAATTTTATAGAAGCGAAAGCGAATTGATTATAAGGCGTAGTTGCTGGTAGAAGCTGTTCTAATTATTGTTTGCAGTATATTCAAGTGGGATTTGTCAGAACAAATTTCTTTATTGCGCTTGTTGTGAAATTCTCCGCGCTTTATAATCTATTCGCCTTGATTAGAGACGTAAACAAAATAATTATAATTTTACTTACTTGATAAGACAGTTAGAAGAAATATATAATCAGAGAATGTTATTAAGCCGTATGAACCCAGTTTATAGAATATACTATCCTTCTCTAAATGTAAATTTAAGCATTCCCCAACAGACTATAAAAAAGAAGAAAAAAGAAAAGAAATATAAAATTAATATTGAAAAATTAAGAAAACAATTCTTAAAAGATTTATACTGAGAATATACCTTTCCAGATACTTGCTAAAGGTATTGAATAATATACAAAAGTTAGACAAGACACGAAAATACACAAAAGTTAGGCAAGATACAAAAATATACAAATATAGTTAAACTATTTAAAAAACAATTAATTATTTTGATTTACCTTTGGATCATATCGTCTATATTGGTCAAGTCCCAAGCCTGCAACAATTTTATTGCATTGGTTAGTATACACCATAATATGTATATTTATATATTTTTTATTTTATTTAATTCAACGTACCCTCTGGTTGTTTCATACCAGGTGTCATACTTGTTAAAAAATCAGATGGTGTCATAAAGATTTCATGACGCTCATCTGATGTTGGTACTTGTATTGTAGCGAAATAACGAAACACCTTGTCTGGTGTTGAGAACTGACGAATACGGTTTTCATATTCAATTATCTAGATTTATTTAACAAAAATTAATAGAAGTGTTTATTTAAAAAAGATGTGTTTTATCAAAAATGTTCTTAAGATCTGGACGCCTTTATTATAAAAGTATTTATACATAGAATGGACTTTTGTAAAAATTTCAATTGATAAACCTTGCAAAACTTTATGCAACAAATTTTATATGTAACATTTGTTATGAATCGTAACATCGATTAATGAATAAAAAATAAAAAACAAGTTATTTTGGTATTGTTTTTCAAAGTACTTTGTTTTTAGTGCAATAGTTTATGTGCTTGATAATTAAACAAACAATTGATTTTGAATTAATTGTAACTTGACTTTTTTGATTTCACAAGACAAAATGTTTTTATAGATTCTAAATAGGTGGGTAAAAGATATGAGCAATATACTGCGAACGTAGACAAGTAATTGACGAAAGATCTAACTAAATTCTTCTAATTTTATTCATTAATTAAAAAAAATAAAGCTGAAATACTTTTAAAATCTTCTGAAAAATTAATATTTTTAAACTTAATCTTAAAACTTTTATCGAATAAATTTTGAACCCGTCCAGATTTTAAGTATAACTTTTTAAAATTTTGTTTTAAGTTAAATAAAAAATATACTTTTGTAATTCGTATTTAATTAAAAGGGAACTTAAAACAACTTAAAACAATACAAGTACGTCAACGATTATTATTAAAAAAAAAAAAATAATTAAATAAGATAAATAAAATAAAAAAGTCAAATAAAATTACCGTCCGGTTGTTTAATGCCTGGATAAATAGAACGTAAGAAATCATCTGGCGTCATACAGACGGTTGTACCATGAGGCGTTGTTAAACGGACAGTGGCAAAGTAACGAAAAATTTTGTCAGGAGTAGAAAATTGTCGAATACGGTTTTCATATTCAATAATCTTAAATAAAAAATATTTTGAAAAATATTTGTTTAAACGAAAACAAAAAAGAAAAAAAAGTAATAATACCAAATGTAAAGTACATAGTTAAAGTGAATTACCTTTCGTTCTCGAAAACCCACTTTTTCTTTCTCCGTACGACTGACTTTTGCAGTCTGTTCCTTTACGGAACTTTCATTTTCTTCCTCACTATCGACTTCACTTTCGCTTTCTATATCAGTATTCGAATCATGCTTAGCATCTCTGGCCTTTTTTTCGCCTTTCGTTAATTTTTTACGTGATTTTTTCTCAAAATCACCGTTTTCAATGCCTGCATCTGCATCCACCTTTGGAGTCAGCCATTTTTTAACTCTGAAAAAAAAAGCCAAAAAAGAATTGATACAAAATCTTTTTGTAATTCATCAAATAAGTATTCATACTTTCTCCAATCGATTATACATATAAAAAATATTGAACCCACGATTAAATGATAAATCTTTGTAAAGGTTGGAGTTATTTCTTTTTGGTGGCCAAAGTTCTTATGACCCCGACTTCCAATTGGGTCAACTTTATATATGCTGGCAGGGCCATTTGTTATGGTTGGCAAAATTGTTAATAGGTTACTCGAAACCATGTTCTGTTGCTTCCTGACCAATAAGTGCCGCGATACCAAAGCACCACACTGCCTTAAAACAGACATTTTTCCAAATTTTACTTCACAGTAAGTGTGCACAAGTAAATTGTTAGAAAAAAAACCCGATTGCAATTAAAAACAATCAATGCAAGAGGTATGTATCTTTTGCACCTTTAATTTAGAATAACTTTTTATCACGGTTAAAGAACGAAGTCATTTGACACAGTAAGTTAAGGATTTTATTGGAATTTACAAAGAAAAATATCTATTTTTAGCACACGATTTTTATTTGGCAATATATGTGTTTTCTTTTACAGAATTGAAAATGATTGCGATTCCTTCTATTATTCTTCCTTCTCTCGTATTTTGTTTGATTTATTTCGCAGTATTTTGTACAGCTGTTTGCTATAGTTGCCAACTATTATTTTTTGATAAAGCTGTGTGTAGAATTGCCAAAACATTAGATTGAATATTAATGCTAACGTAGCTGTTTTGCTTTATGAAAAAAAAATAAAACGCTATATTATTGCAATATAATAAAATATTAACTGCCGTATTCATAACAAATGCAAAACGTTTGTTAAAGGTTTAGTTGACAAATTTCTATGCAATATTAGTCAAATAATCTTAATATGTGATTATTTATATATTTTTTATGAAAGCAGCACTAAATGAATAGCGTAACATGTGTAATAGAGTTTTTCTTTATATATACAAAATGTGTAGCGCTTTATAAAGTATTTTATTCTCTTTGAAATGAGATCAAACATAATTATGTCTATACAATGTTATATACATACATATGTATGAACATTAAAATTATAAAATTTAGAAACGAAAATGCTATCATAAATCCTACAACGAGAACAATAGCGATAGAATCAGTCATCAAATTTATAGCCTGTCTCATTTGTCGAACGTGAAACTATGCGAAAGAATATGTATCGTTTTTTGGCTTTATGTTTGAGATGTCAGGTGTTTAAAAACTTTAAAATTTATAAAATAAAAAATTGCTAAGATGGGAAAGTTATGACCGTAAAATATTTACGCTATCGTTCGAATTTTTTTTTGTTGGACTTGTTGAACTGGAAAACAGTTACTGTGACTCAAAACAGCTGGTTTTCGTCGAGAATCCGAAAAAACGAAAACGTTCAATATATTTGGAGAGGCTGTATTCTAAATAGGTATATTAACATATAATTTTAAATGTAGACTATAAAAATCATCTAAAGTGAGTTGTAAACTTCAAGAAAAATTTCATCATTGGTATTTTAAAAAAGAATACCATTATTATTGGTAACTTCTCTAATATGAACAGTTCTTCTGTTCCGCCAGTAATATTCAGAAAATGTTAGTATTTTTTAGCGGCTGCTCCTTAATATTTTTAAAAAAATTGGTTACACTTTTCTCAGAACATCTACATAGCGAAGTAATTTGGATACATGCCGAAGAAAAAAAAAAATTCCGCAAGCAGGTAATACTTAATGAAGCAAACAATTTAAAAATATTTTTAAAATTAAAGACTAACGGCTGAATTTAGAATGAAAAGTTAACAACTCGTTGGCAAGTTTATCACTCGCTATAGACTGATATTATTAAAACTTTTGTAACAGGTCAGAGAATAAAAATTAAAAAAAAACTCGTACATTTAAGTAAGAATTTTCACATATAGGAATGACTCAAAATTGACAGCTAGTAAATGTTTGGATGTGATGAATGAACTTGCATAGCAGATGTAAAGTCGTTTATTATAGGTCGTTATAATCAAGGTTTATCTGTAATAAATACTTAGAATAGGAAAACTTTATGGCTTTTTAATTATTTATGAGTTTTGATGAGTTTTAAAGACTAGTTTGTTCATCTCTCGCCAAATTTGCTTGGTACTGTGGATGTCTTAACGATTATAAGGTGCTAACTAACTAACTAACTGCTAGCCAGCTGAGCTACTATTTTTTAGATAAATTGTAAAGAGAATCCTCAACTTTTTCTCTATTTTATATAAATTGATTTTGTCTCTATACTTTTTGTTTTGGTTTTTAAGACTTCTTTACCTTAACCAATAACAAAGAGCCATGTTGTTTTTGTTAATGTTTTACTTGTTGTAATCTCAATACTTACATATATAAACATATTGTACATACATATGTTTGAATTCACTTAAATGTATGTATGTATGTACATATGTACTGGCAAAAATTTGTAACAAAAATTCAAATTTTACTTTTCTGATTCATTGTGTCTACACATACATACATACATATGCATATCCCCTATGTAAAGGTCATTAAACATAAAACATTAAAGAAAAAAATAAATTAAACAAATATGATTTAAGATTTTGTCCATAAAAAACAGAAACTAATAGACGGATAAATACAAGAAGGAATGTGGCTGGGTCACCAAGAATAGCGTAACGAATAGTCGGATGAGTTGGACTTGACCGAATAAAAAGAAAATAAAAATTAAAAGAAACAGGAAAATTAATAAAAAAAAATTAAAAGAATAAGCAAGGCGCCCCATTGACCGAATGAGAAACAACACAGGAAACATATTATTTCTTCATTAATTGCTGTATTTTTAAAACTGAAATACCTTATTAGTCATTGAGTCAAGAAAACTAACTAATGGTCACTCAATTAGTGATAGGAGCTGTCTAAGTTAAAACTATTCCGATTTGCTGTCATAGTCATGTGAAGATAAAATGAACTGAAAAGTATAGTTATTTATGGCAGTACGCACCACAAGTACATACCTTTGCAAACAATATAAATTATACCTGCCGGCACTTACAATCCTGTTTAATTAATTATTGACGTGTACATAATTTTTGTTACTTGCATATGTATGGATGTACTATGTATGTATTTTTAGAGTAAGTATGTCAGTATTTTTAACAGAAGTTTTTCAATAAATTACGAAACGAAAGTTTTATTAATAATTTTTAATTCAGGTTTTTCGACCTTTATTACTTAATGTAAAGAATTATTTAAGCTCGAGGTCTATTTTTAAATAAAAATCCTTTATTTAATTAAAACTGATTTTTAAATTATAATTATTTATTTAATTAATTATGTACATATAACCATTGTCATAGTTCGTATAAAACATTTCTGAAATAATGGTAATTGTTGTAGGAAATATATGAAATCTGTATGTCAACATTTTTTCCAAATGCAACAAGTTTCTGGCAACATTTTTATTTTCGTACGAAATAATATAGCCACCCAATAAGCCTGGTATAGAGTTCAATTTTGTGAAAAAAGTTTAGCTACATTTATTTTTCCATTCGAAAAATTTGACATGCAACATACATATATCCCTAAAAGCATGCATCACCTTTATCACAACAAATAATACAGTTCAACAAAATAATTTTTTTTGTTGCTTTTAACAAGAACTGATTTAACTTTCATTTGGGGCTCAGAATCTACATGTATTTTAGTTTTTCAGCTCTTCTTTTTAAGATCTATTCTTTTTATGCAATCCAGTCCAGAGTAGAAATTATAATGATATATCATGTATTTTATACACAAAAATTTCAAAAGTGATAAATAAATAAATAAATAACCCAACACTAACGCTATATAAATAGTAAAAACTCTATTTTAAAATCCTGCTCTTTATAATAAGAAAAAGTTTTTTGTAGGCTGGTGTAAATTAATTTAATTTCGTTCGAAAGAAATTTTGACTATGTTGTTCCGTACCTGAATAAAAATGTTGACAGAAACTTGTTGCAGTTAAAAAAAATGTTGATATGTAGTTTACACATGTTTTTTACAAAAAGAACTGATTACTACTTTAGAAACATTATTTCACAACTATTTCAAACGAAACATTTTTATATGTAAATTGACAGCTTTTCGTACGAAATTTTGAACTCAATACCATGCTTAATATGAGAGCATTTCGTACGGAATTTTGAACACAATACCAGGATTAATGCTTTACGACTTTATGTGTGCTCATTTTAGTTTTGACAGGAAGGTTTTTTATTTTGTAGATTTTCTTATTTTAACGCTGATTTTTGATAGTTTTGGGAAAGTTTACAGTCTTAGAAATATCTAAAAATTGTCTTAATAAAGATGATTTTTGTGTGTTCATAAATATACTCATTGCATTTGCATTATTTGGCAAAGCAGTGCTGCCATAAAATGTTTCTTCGCCGTATAAACGAACTTATGTACAGTGTTGCATTGCAAACATCATTTATGAAGTTAGCGACTGTCTCTGTAACGTGAAAAGTTTTTTTGTTTGTTTGTTTTTTTCTTTTTTTGTCTTAACTGACTTTATAAATCTTACACTGCTTCTGTTTTATTCGATACTGTATACGTAGTATATGATGCTTTTTTCATAATAAATTAATGAATGGATGTGTAAATAAAACTGATGTGCATATGTTTTGAATATCCTAATAAGTAAATAAAAATCTTGTTGTATTCCCATCCCTAAATTATTTTCATTTTCTAGATGATGTGTTTGTTAATCCTTTCCGTTTTTGTTAAAGGTGAAAATGTAAATCGATTGTTGTTGTTTTTTTCTTCTTCATTATTAAAATACATACGTATACATATGTATATACATACATACATATGTTTATACATACATACATAATAAGTAAATTTAACTGAATTTCGGTTTCATTAGATTTCATTTTTTGATAATTTTTATTATCTTTTGCTAACTTCTGTTATTTTTAAACAAATGTCTCTGTTTGAAAACACCTTTTGACATGATTTGAGGGTGATTACTGTTGCAATAAAGGCTGCTTTGATCAATTTTATTTTATATTGAATTTTGAAAAAGAAAGAAAGAAGAAATACAAATAAAGATAAGAATGATTTATTTAAAGTCCTAAATCTACCATTAATTCTATTGGCAAATTTCGTTTTCTATTGTATTTCGATCGTATTATAACAAATTTATTTGCTCACAAGCATTTTAACTCGGGCACATAAAACTGTTGCAAATGAAAATGTTTGAAGTAAAAGTTGTACATGTTTTTTTGCTTAATCTTTGGGCTTTTTTTAAATCTTTATCTTAAATTTTTTATGTAATTTTTGTGCGTCTATTTGTATGTAGGGATTTTTTTATTCTATTTCTATATATTTTTATTAATTTTTTTTACACATTTCTTTCAAGTGTCCACGCAAAATTTTAATATTTTGCGAATTTAGTTCAAACGCATAAATTCAATGTTTTAGTATTATGGAAAGTTTTTATTTTTAACGGATGTTTTTCAGTATTTTATGGCAATTTACAAATGAGATCGAATTAAGGAATAAATTAGAAAACAAAAACAAAAAAAAAATTAAAACGATGTGTAGATTTGTGGTCATAAATAATGCCGCATAAAAATAAAATAATCGGGTATGTTCTGAAAAACGAATTCGAGTGAAATTGACAACGAATGAAATTTAAAATTGCTATAATTTTAAAATCTAAAACGGATTTGATTTCTTAATTTTATTTATTTATAAACATAACTTCTTTGAACATCAAAGCTATAAAATAATTTGCGTGATTTAATTTAATTTGGCTTAGAAAAAACACTCGATTCGTTTAACAGAACATACTCAAATATTTTAATCGATTCTGAATGAGAAAAAAAGTAATTTTTAGGAAACATAGGTTATACCCCCATAACCCGTTAGTTAAATTCTCATGAATGTGAACTTAATACGATTTGGTTGATGTTCAGACATGTAAGTGGATATGAGATTTTTTTTTCGTATTAAGCCTGGTATTGAGTTCAAAATTTCGTATGAAAAGCTGTCAAATTACATATAAAATTATTTCGTTTGAAATAGTTGTGAAAAAATGTTTCAAAAGTAGAACTCTGTTCTTGCTGCGAAAAACATGTGAAATCTACATATCAACATTTTTTCTAACTGCAACAAGTTTCTGTCAACATTTTGATTCATGTACGGAACAACATAGTCAACATTTCTTTCGAACGAAATAAAATAAATTTACACCAGCCTACAATAATGTTTTTTTATTATAATGAGCAGGATTTTGTAAAAGAGTTTTTACTGTTGACATAGCTTTGGTGTTGGGTTATTTAGAGTTATATTGGATATTCGAATTATTATAGGTGGTCTTTTGCAGTTTCTGTATATAAAATACATGATATATCATTATAATTTCAACTCACTGCACAGCAGTTGGACTGTTAAGGATTGCATAAAAAGTGCAGATCTTAAAAAGAAAAACTGAAGAACTAAAATACATGTAGATTCTGAGCCCCAAACGAAAGTTTAATTAGTTCTTGTCAAAAGCAACAAAAAATATTTTGTTGAACTGTGTTATTTGTCGTGTATAAAGGTGATGCATGCTTTTAGGGATATTTGTTGCATGTAAAATCTTTCGTACGGAAAAATAAATGTAGCTAAATTTTTTCACAAAATTGAACTCAATACCATGCTTAAGCCTGGTATTGTGTTCAATACTGTGAAAAGAGTTTAGGCACATTGGTTTTTCCGTACGAAAGATTTTACATGCAACAAATATTCCTAAAAGCATGCAATACCATTTTGCGCAATGCGTATAACACAGTTCAACAAAATAATATATTTGTTGGACTTTCATTTGGGGCTCAGAATCGGCAGGTATTTAAGTTTTTCAGCTCTTCTCTTTAAGTCCTGTAGTTTTTATGCAATTCTTAACAGTTCAGCTGCTGTGAAGTGAGTTCAAATTATAATGAGATCTATGCCATACGTTTTATATAAAAAAATGTCAAAAGAGCGCCCCTAGTAATTCAAATATCCAGTATACAATACTCTTTTGTATACACTTTTACAAGTCAACATGATTGGTTATAAAGGGTGTTTTTTATTGAGGTATAGAACTTTAACTTGGCATCACTTTTTTAACTGGCGGCCATTTTGTCAGCTGTCAAGTGATTAATATTTAGTTTGGTTTGCCATTTCATCATGAACAGGTTGACAAAAGAACAACGCTTGCAAATCGTGCAAATTTATTTCGAAAATAATGGTTCAGTTCGCGAAGTTTACCGCAAGCTCCGTCCATTTTATGGTCGACATAATCGTCCATCAGAGCAATTAATTCGGTTAACCATGGATCGTTTTCGCACTACGTTTAGTC
The DNA here is from genome assembly GCA_963576795.1 of Metopia argyrocephala. Classification (NCBI taxonomy): domain Eukaryota; kingdom Metazoa; phylum Arthropoda; class Insecta; order Diptera; family Sarcophagidae; genus Metopia; species Metopia argyrocephala. Next base: position 586,878 of record OY756209.1, read on the forward strand.
TATGTGATAATACGCATCCGCAGAGACGTCGAACAGTGCGCACCAAAAAAACAATTGCCGCTGTAGAGCAAAGTGTTGAAGAGAACCCGAATGAATCGATTCGTCACCGTGCACAGCAATTGGAGCTTTGTCCATCAACTTTATGGAAGATTTTGCGCAAAGATCTTGGCTTGCGACCTTACAAGATCCAGCTTGTGCAAGAATTAAAGCCGCGAGACCATGCAATGCGTCGTGATTTTGGTGTATGGGCCGAAAATGAGATTGATCTCGATGCTGATTTTCATCGCAAAATTTTGTTCAGTGATGAGGCTCATTTTTGGTTGAATGGCTACGTCAACAAGCAAAATTGCCGCATTTGGAGTGAAGAGAATCCACATGAGACCCTTGAGACGCCATTACATCCACAAAAACTGACTGTTTGGTGTGCTCTATGGGCTGGTGGAGTCATTGGGCCATACTTCTTCCGAAATAATGCTGGAGAGTCAGTTACCGTTAATGGAGACCGGTATAGACCCATGATAACCGACTATTTTGTTCCCGAATTGGATGGCATGAATGTGGATGAGTTGTGGTTCCAACAAGACGGCGCTACATGCCACACAGCGCACGTCACAATCGATTTATTGAAGGAAACATTCAATGAGCGCATAATTTCGCGGAATGGACCTGTCAATTGGCCACCAAGATCGTGTGATTTGACACCATTGGATTATTTTCTTTGGGAATATGTGAAGTCGCTCGTCTACGTCAACAAACCAGAAACGTTAGGGGACTTGGAAGACAACATTCGTGGCGTTATTGCCAACATACGGCCCCATATGCTCGAAAAAGTTGTTGAAAATTGGACCTGTAGAATTGGCTTTATTCGAGCTAGCCGCGGCGGCCACATGCCCGAAATCATATTTAAACATTAATGGCATAAAATTATCCTTCCAATAAAGCCAAATTGATGGACATTAAAACGATTTTCTTGTGTTTTATTTCAATTCGAAGTTCTATACCTCTAAAAAAAACACCCTGTATATGATCAAAAAAAAATATATATTAAAATATATTAAAAATATATTTTTCCTTTTGTGTGCTGAAAGTTTAAGATTTTCCTTTACACAAAATACATACACACATATTTGAATATATTTTATAATGCATACCTTGGCTGCTGTTAAATATTCTTTTGTTTACTTTGATTGTGACAAATAAATAAAATGTAACACAATTATTGTAAAATTAATCATAGAAAACACAACTATTTATAGAAAATGATAAGCTATTCAAACAACACCATTTATTCAAATAAAAAAAAAACAATTTAAAATTATTTCTCTGCTATAGTTTTTCTTTCCACGAGTTATTATTACTCGTTCATTTTCATATTAATATTGTACGAGTATTATTGGTAATAAAAATATATTAAGAAAGGCAAGAAATTGAATTGGATGAATGATTTATGTAGAAATATGTACGTTTTTTTTCTTTTTTGCTTTTTTTTAAATAAATGGAATCTACCAAATAATTAATGGCATTTGAGTGTGGATAAATGAGTGAGTGAGTGTGTTTTTAGACCTGTGCCAACAAAAATAAATTCGAAATATTCGTTGAATTTTTGTTTGTTTCTTTGATTGTCGTACTTTGTTTGTTGTTTGTGTTCTGTCATTCCATTTTACTCCTCAATTGATTTCATCACACTTCTAAGAGTGCGTAAACATTGAAAGGAGGGCGTGGGCGAATGATTGCTTATTAAAGTACAATTTCAGTTGGCATCATACATACATACATACATGCAAAGAAATATACATATGTATGTGTATATGTATATTTATTATTTTGACCTGGGTGAAGAAACATATCGTATTCTTTATTTTTGTATATTCATTTGAAATTGCTCATCGTCAACACTACACACTACCATGACCTTCACAACTGAGTTTTATGTCTAAAATAAAATATAGTCAACCTGTTGCTGATAAATTTGAGAAATTTAAAAGAGTATCCATCCAACATGATGCAACAATTTAAATAAAAATATCGTAAAAAATTATTATTTATTTTCATATGGCGGCGGAATAGCAGAAAGAGATGGCCTGGTGAAGAATAGAATAACCGTTATTCGAGGTATGCTATCGAAGGCTTTTAAGCATACGTACTATTATACGTACTATTATCGTCATATTAAATTCAAACGGACGTAACTACACAAAATTTTGAAATTGTGTTTTTTATTAATTATGCTGCGTTTTATCAAAATACATGTTCATGCAAAATTTTAGATGTCTACGATTAAAACTGGCAATTTTATTAACGAAACTCAAACGAACGTTACTACAAGTGCGTTTATTTCTAAATGTTTTTTTTTCTGTATTCCTGGCGTTCCGTAATTTAAACTTCTCTTCTCCTGTTAACATCATGGTGTTTTTTAAGATTTTTTTTAAATTTTCTTTTAATTTTACAACTAATAATAACTTACTAAAGTATTTAAACTTAAGAGTGTTTTTGTAATAACTACATACATATTAATATGAAAACCTTACATTCAAACTCATTTGTTGTATAAAGGGATGTCAATCTTTATATCTCATCCTAAAAATTATAATTCTCGGTATTTACAAACTTTTTGATTTTAAGGTTTTTTGATTCTCCTGTAAAAAAACAAAAATTGTAGTTACGTCCGTTTGCATTTAATATGACGATATGTAGTTTCGTATAAGGCAAACATTTAAAACAATAAAATGATTTTTAGATTTTGAAACATTACAATAAATGTACGAGTATTTTTTTATACACATATGATCATAATAATAGGTATACTTATATATACTATTTAGTTATTCGGTTACTTTTTATTTGCTGTTATAAAGTTTAATATGTCAACTTCCACACAAATTTGCAAATCTGTTATGACAGCAATGGCTTAAATAAAAACTGGTAAAGAAAAAGTTGTGACAACAAAAAAAAAAAAAAAAAATAACAAAAAATTAAAGTACAAATAAGTAAAAAAAAATTGTTATTCTTGTTTCTGGCCTTTTAAAAAGGTATTTACCCTTGTTTCTTGAACTACTTACCTAATGTGATCGTAAGTTTTGTTTTAAGGTTGTAAGAAAACTGACTGTTATTTCGTTAAATTTTGCTTTTGTTCTTATAGAGAAATGTACGCGTAGCGGCACTTATTCCATCGCTTATGGTTTGCGCCTCGTTTAACCTGAGGTAGTCGTATGATGACAATAAATGATTGTGGCAATAAAAATTGTGTTTAATTGGTACATTGCGGCAATCGTGTGATCCTATCTTAAGATCTGCGATTTTTAAAATAAATTTAATTATTGAATGAGCCTTTAAAAGTGCAATTTTTCTTTTGTTTTTTAATAAGAAAAAAATAGAACTTTGCATAGCGATCCTGCAAAAACCTTAGACAATTCTTTTGCATGTGATTTCATTATTCAATGACAATGACTGTGTATTTTATAGGTATTAGTGAATGTGCATATGTGTTCGTATATGGACAACAATAAACAATAATTTTTGGCATTTGATTCTAAAAGTGCATCAATATTGTTTTCTTTCCATTATCATTTGTACGTCTGAATCTGTGTAATAAAAGTGATTATGCCATACATGGGAGTGTTTATTTTTTAAGTTGTATTTCAAAATTAACCAGCCCAACATTTTTAGCACTCGCCGCCTAATTGTCTTTATAATTGACTGTCTATCTCATGGCGTTGGCTCAAGTAATTTTTGCCGAACAATTAAATATTGGGCAATTATTTTTTCTTTTGTAAGCCTTAAATGACGAAAGAGACACACAGATTAATTTTTTAAATAAAACAAATCTGGACAATAAGTAACTAAAGTGTGTCAAAGTGTATAACTAGATAAGTCTATTGAAAATATGTGCAATATATTTAGAAAAGGAGTTCAAGATAAAGTTTTGTTTATTTGATTAAATCCAGTTATATATTAGTTATAAATATTTTTTTTACTATGGCGAATTTAATAAAATTATACGTAAACACACTGAGGGCAAAATGCGTTGCAAAATGAGAAACGTTTATGGCCAAGTTGGCATCCTACTTTGGCGGTATTTTTTTTTTTTTTAACAAGCTGGTTGTCACCTTGTAAATCAAGATATGCAATTGCTTGTACAAAGCCATAACCTGTGTAGTACGTAGCGCCGCCCTTTTGCAACTACATGGTGTTTGTGTGCAATTCTGCCGGGAATCCGAGATTTTAATTTTCAAAATCCTGGGATTGGCGAAAACAAGTCCCGTTTGGCTTCCCTTTTAACTGATAATCCACTCAACTAACTCACTATTATGCATACAAACTCATTGTGTTTGTTTTTCCAATAAATAACAAAAAAAGGAAATCTTGGATTTCATCAAATTTAATTAGAATTTTCTATTTTTCAAAACTCTCTATATGCTGCTCGATTTCCATATATTTTTTTCTCCTTTTCTTTCTTTCTGCCTGTATATGGTATTTTCATTTATTTTGCTATCACAACTGTTAAACGCCATTCAAGTTTAATTTAATAGTTCAGTGTCATTTGCTATTGTAATCAACAACACCAAATATTTTCTTTACGTATGTATCTCCCCTTGTGCCGATTATTTCCATCAGTATGCAAAATGTAATCTTTCTTATAATTGGAAAATAATGACTCGATTAATAAACAATTGAATCATTTCTTTATTTATTAATATGAGAACATTTTATTGTATAAGTAGAAGATAGTTACGAGCACTTTCAAAGAGCGCTTATCAAACAATCAAATGTTTTACAGATTTGTAAGTAAAACGTGAGAAATCAGCTCAAATGAAATCAATTAGATTGCAGAATTCTTTCTGTTTTTCTTCTAAACTGGGCAAGATATTTATTTAAATAAATAAAAAATTTTCATTTTAGACAAGAGATGAGAAAAAAAGTAACGAATAGTAAAACACAAAGTGCTTTTTAAAACATTATATTTACTGTTGGATGATTATATTTTGTTTTTCTTTTCTTTTGCAATTGTTACAACTGAAATAGTTGAGAAACATTGTAAAGAGACCATAAATGAATGTTTTTTATTATCTTATCTTAAATGGATCTGCTACTTCTTTTTATATACCTCCTTCTTCTTCTTTAGAACAACATAACACACGTTGAGGTCATTTTGCTTTGAAAAGGTTTAAATTACAATAGGGTAGGGTGGTGGTGTACAGCAGTCATTTTACACTGAATAGAAGAATAAATTATAAAAGATATTATATTATAATAGTAATGAAAGTTGAGTGAATTATCATCAGATACAAATTCAATAGGTAAAGAAATGTTGTAACAACATGATGATAAGTTTCAGTTAATAACAATCAAATTCCAGAAGTGTTGAGACCAGTGTTGCCACTGAATACTACTAGTGAATTGGTATAAAAAAACTACAAAACAGTTTCTCCCTACTAAATGAAGTTTTTAATTTCTTTACAAAATGTTAAAGTAAGTAATTAGAGCTTTACATGAATTGTTTAAAAATTATGATTCATTTAATTGTGGTGAAATATAAATTGCCCTTTAGAATTATTTTTGTATTTTTAAGGGTTCTTTATTGTAAACTAAAACACCAATACTTTTAACTTTTAGATTTAATGCTTTATTTACACGCTATAACGTTTTATATACAACTAACTCAAAATAGTAATGTTAAGCTCTATTTATAGTACCTGCGGTTTTTCTAGTTATTTTTATTGTTTATATGTACGTACTAGTTATTTTCTACATCTAATATATAAAATTCTCCTGTCGCGGTGTTTGTTGCCAAACTCCTCCGAAATGGCTCGACCGATTTTCATGAAATTTTGTGTGCATATAGGGTAGGTCTGAGAATCGGTCAACATATATTTTTCATACCTCTAAATGTTAAGGTGACCCGCCCCAAGGGAAAATTTATGCCTCACCTAAATAACATACAGACGTTGATGAAATTTTAAACTATATATGTATGTACCGTAGAGTATATATGGTTTACTTTTTTTTAAGTACTCAGAGGGGGTGGTAAAAGGGCTATTTCTCCCTATCCCCAACTAACAAACTGGATTTGATTAAATTTTTTTGGTGTCTTAACACAACTTTAGGTTAACAAAAGTCAATTTTCACATCTATTTTTCATCCCCTAAATGTTGAGGTACCCGCCCCAAGGGGAAATTTGTGCATCACCTAAATATAGTACCGACGTCGATAAAATTTGAAACTAAAATTGTATATCTTGGTGTCGTAGAACATATATGGTTTAGGATTTTTTTTAAGAAGTACTCAGAGGGGGCGATAGAGGGGATATTTCTCCCTATCCCCAACTATCAAACTGGAGTACCGAAAATTGCGGATTATCATTTATTAAAATTATTACTATTATTAGATTGCTCATATTAATGTTAAGTTTTGTAGTTCGGTGAAGAGTATTAAATATATTTGAACTAAAAAAATGTTTCCTAGAGCAAATTTATATGGCAAAACAACGTTGGCCGAGTTAACTAGTAATTCTATAATATTTAGAATTCTTAATTTTTTTACAATTTTAAACATACTCGATTGTTCTACGTGTATTTTATTATTATAATAATTGATGTACTAAATGGATAAATTAAGTTCTAGAAATAGTAGCAGAAACTAATTTAAAGGAATATAACTGCCTCTAGTACTTATAAAATCCAACACTCATAATTTTTATTAGCGAATTTACCATCGATATGTCCTACGAGGTGATGCTTAAACCTTTCGTACAGGATTAATAACTATGGAGGTATTTTCATGCTGCCATGTAATTCTCAACTATATATTGAAAAAAAGTAATTGTTACCCTTTTAGTATAGAATAAAGAATTTATCTTAAAATAATAAAAACAGTTTATTGTATTTTTTTATTATAATTAAAAGAAAAAAAAAAAACTCATGAATAGTGAGTGTGCAGAGATTCCTGCCTAAAAAAGGTAGAAAATATTGAGTAAATTACTACCAACTTTTTTTAAAAATTTTAAAATATAAATGTCGACAATGTCTGCTTATTGGTCAGCACTGTTTAACGTACTAGGAAAACTTCAAGGTCGAAATTATAATTACTGAGTTGTAAATATTATTGCTTTGTGCACAGTTCTGCTCATAAATAGTAATAAGAAATTTCTAAGCTCTATTATAATTGGATTTTTAGAGTTTCAAATATCAAATGAAAATGGCAACAGTGGTAGTGATATATTGTGTATTTGTAATAAATGGTGTGTGATTAAACATTTTATATGAACATGTTTAGATACTAAATAAAGTATATAAACATATTTTATATATTTTTTAGTTAAAACAGCTGATTTTTGTTTGGGTTTTCATACAGTCCATGTTTAGTTTGTAAAGTAAGGTGGCATAGGAGAAAATGTTTATGTTTTGATTTTATTTCGTAGTGGATTCCATTGTTTATAGTTGTGCGTAGCAACATGTTGATAGGCGAAGTATTGAGTATGTAACTGCATACGGATACAATGTAAAGTGGAGAAAAAATAATACAAAAAATGTTTCCGTTTTTTCTTCTTTGTGCTCGTGCTTGATGTTGTCGTTGTTACTATTGTTGCTGTTGCTCCTATGGTTTGTGTATCGCTATGATTCAGTTTATAACGTGACGCTCAACTGTGTAAAACATACTTACGGTGCTTGTGTTATAAGATTTTACAAAACCAATAGTAAAAAATAAAAACAAAAAGTGAGAGAGAAAAAAGAACATAAAATCAATGAATCTTTGTTTTTATTCTGTATTGTTTGTGATTTGTTTTGATTTGATTGTTTACGCAGATACAAAAGAATTGCATGCACATTTTTGCATACGCGTATAATTTAAAATAACTACAACAGGAGGAATGTTGTTGCATCGCTTAAAAAAATAAAAAAAAACAAGGGATTGCAATTGTAATACTCGTATCTGGTTAATTTAAATATATATTTTTGTTTTATTGATATTTAACCAATTGATAACTGATATTAATTTTTGTTTTGCTCAATTTATAATTTTTACAACTTCTCAGTTTTTGTTTGTTTTTGGTTATAAATGAACTTGAATTTTAAAAGTGCTCGTGTCGGGTTACCATTTTTGATGGTGCTGTTGCATGCTTTTGAATTTGAATTGTTGTTTTTCTACATTAATTTGCATTTTTAATCGAGTGTTTTCGTTCTTAAGATCTTTTTTTTTCGGTAAAACTTAAGTAATAGAGGAAATCTTTTGCAATCATATTCAGCTTAGAGTGTTGTGAATATTGTGTTGGAGGTTATTTAACCGCTACGCTTAATAAATGTCGGCGTTTAACGTGATTCTTTCGATGATTTTCAAATTTGAGACTTGACACTCCTCAAACATTTTTAATTTTATTTCTTAAGTAGAGGTGCGCGTTTGCCATTTAGCGATTGTTGTTTGTGTCTTTTTTTTTTTCTTTTTTTTATTAATGTTGCAGCTGCTGCAGTCCTTGTTGCTGTTACTGTCAGCTACAACTACAGTGTGTCAATTCTCAGTGTATTTTTTGGATAAGTGACAAATTGTCGATCAATTAGTAAAAAAAAAAATAATGTAAAAAATAAAAGAAAATATTCATTTATAGTAAAAATATAAATTAAATTGCAGTAAAAATATTTTAATTTATTATTCCTATGTACATACATACATATGTATGTATGCATGTTTGTATAACGAAAAGTAAAAGAAAAAGTATTTATAAAGTTGACAAAAAATAAGTTAAAATAAAAACAACAACAAATTAACAAGTGAAATAAATAATAGAAAAAAAAAAATAAATAAAATCTATAACTTTTAACACAACCAATTCACTTACACACGATACAATGGCGCTTTTAAAGAACTCTTCTCCGGCATCATTTAAAAAACCTTCACAAACATGGGATCATATACCAAGAAGAAGAAAGAGGCACAACGGAAGTATGTTGGTGCTGTTGATTTTCGTTAACTGCTGTTCAACTTCAATTCTATGTTCATCTGATGTTCAGGCTAAAAAAGGCTTGGATGCCGTAATATTTAAAAGTGAGAAAAACATGTTTGGCACTGATAAACAGAGCACTCAACACTTTGGTTTTGGCAATGCCATGGCAAAAGCTGAAGACAATGCTGAAGTAGATAAAACCAATGAGAAAGGCACCACATCTGAATGGATTCAACTAAAACGATCAGAAAATAAAACTGATGATGGCAGTAAACATACTAGTGAAGTCATAGAAATGATGCAACAGCCATCACATACATTACGACATCAGGAACACTATAAACAGCAGCAGCAGCAGCAGCAGCAACAAAAACAACAACAGCCAAATAGTTATCCACTTAAACACAATGAGTCTAAGAACGACTCTGACAAAATCGATGATATCTACGATGACGACTACAACGACGATGATGATGTTGCTAATGCTGATGCTGATGCTGATGGCAATAATAATGACAATGAAAACAATAGACATTTAAGATACCAGGAAATCCAAGAAGCATTACGACAACCTATTACAGCTTCCACACCACATCATCGCCGTCATGAATACCATCTTGTAAAGCAACAATTGGCCGAAAAATCAGAGTTTAAATTTTCTCCACACCATCTAAGACATCAACACCATCACCAACAAGAATTCAGAAACAATAGACAACCACAATTGCGTCATTTGAACCATGAAATGAGGAAACAAAATCTAAGCCATCATGTCAATCATGGAACAATGCCACCCCATCAACGTTATTTTGATCGTGAGAGTTTATATACAAATCCATTTGATAGTATGGCGGTCCCAACTGAAGGACCACGTTTCCGACACTCAGATCCTAAAAGACATTGGCAATCTGTAGCTTATGATCTTGTAAAGGACGATGCCAATATTATTGAAAATAAAATGAAAGACAGTAAACGGTTTTCTCTCTCGTTAGAGACAAATGATGATACACATTACGATGAAAACGCCAACGAAAATGTTGCCGATGAGAATGGTGACTATTCGTATGAGGATGACAATGACAGTGACGAGGAATTAGTTGCTCAAAGAGCTTATCATTCAACTATAGGTTCCACTAATTCCAAGACGAATGTAAAACGTTATACTAATCCATTGAGATCTCTGTATAAGTCTCCTTTACGTATGGAAGATGTAAAACAAAATGTCAACGATAATGATTATGATTATGAAAATAATGATAACAGTGATGATAATAAAAACTCAAAATCTGTTTTTCTGGCATCATTTTCATCAAACACACCAGAGGAATCATTAAGTGACAATGACGACGATAAGTTCTCTGATGAGAAATGGAATAAAATTGAACACGAACATTATCGCAAACAATTGCAGCATCAACGTGCTATGCAAGCACTTCGTTACCGTAGGCCCCTCAATGACCAATCTCTACCACCACATCATCCAACCACCACATACAACAACAATGCGTGGACAAAGCGTCAAACTGTTAATAATGTGAGTATTTTAGAAATAACAAAAAAGTAATGAAACCTATAAAGCATTTTACAGTTACCTATCAAGTCACATCAGTATCGGATAAGAAGTGACAACCTATTCACACTCATTTTATTTTCAAGGTTTTCTTCTTTTTCATTTTATTTTTTTTTTAATTTTATTTTTTTATTTTATTCTTTCTTTCTTAACGAAACGAAACAAAAACATGAAAACACTTGTATTTATTAAAGAAAAACAAATTGCAAAATTCATTGTACATATTGACCGCATTTGTATTTTTCTTTTCTATTTTGCCATTATTGTCAATCCATTTGTTAAATTGGGTTTTTGTTTCGGTACAAATAAAGGATTCCATTATTATTTCCTTGTCTCTTCTCATAACCATCTCTGCAACAACTACTGTTCTACGAGTATAATCACAGTTCACAGTTGTTTTCATTTATTTAAAACCAAATTGAATTACGAGTATATTTTATTTTATTTATATCACATAACACATACATACGAGTATGCATGTAGATAATACATAATTTTTAAAGCTGATAAAGCATTTTCGGGATAAATTTTAGCAATAATTTAATGATTGATTAATGATCCTTAAAAGAAGCTACACCCCAGCAGAAATTAGTGCGTAGCAATAAGCTATTTTGTAAGGGAGAAATTGTGAACAATCACTTATACATGCGCATCAATAATGCATGATTTTTATATGAAATGAGCCGCTAAAATGCATTAGAAACGCAAAGTTATTACAACCAGTAAGCAAATATTATACAAAATCAAAAATAATACCTTATCCTATAGCATCTTTGTAAGTTTTATTTGCTTCCAAATTTGAAAAATTTTCTGCTGGGACCTGTAATCAAGATTTACATGGGCAGATAGTTATGTGGCTTGAAAAATACAAGGAGGAAAAAATATTTTATGTTGCAAATGTTTTTATAAAAATTATTCTTTATTACTGTATTACCAGCCATGTCACAATGAGTACTCGTACATCTTTGACAGTCAGTTTCATAAAATATAATTTTCTCAAAAGAACGCCGGGGTTTAGTTAGTATTCAATAAATATGGTTTTAGATAAATTTACTGCACTTCATCGGCATGTACTTTCTGATCTGAAAACAGTATGCTTTCAGCAGTACTATAAAAAATAATTTTTTCTTCCCAAAACTTAACGAAACTTAACGATGATCTGCTTAATAAACATTTTGGGTGTATTTAAACAAAGAAACAAAAGGTAAAATTTGCTAAACACTGATATAATTAATAATTTATTAAAACAATTTTTTTATTTATACAGCCCAAACCCGACGACTTCGCTATACCTACCACTACCATTTCCGCCCTTTTTCTTACTACTTTTTCTTAACTATGAAATCAATTACACCAAATTCAGAAACTTTATTTTAAGACTTCTTGTATGGGAGGTACAACGCCCCCTTGTCTAATTCCGTCCACTTTCTGAGCGATAATTTACTTTGACCGTTTAATCGTTTCGACAAAATTTAGTAACTTTAGATTCAACCGCTCTCAAAATATAAAAAAAATTACTCTTCAGTTTGTGTGGAGGGTACCACACACAGGTGCAATTTTAAAAAACAAAACATATCCTATTGCACTTCCGGTGTTTGAAGCCAAACTATGTTCCAAATTTCAACAAAGTCAGTTCAATCGTTTAGACGTGATTGACAGAGAAACAAACAGACTTTTTCGTTTCGATTAGATAATGGCTTAAAATATACAGTATTCCCCGGATAATGGACCCACGCTTAATTGCCTTTCACTCTTATTTACCTCAATTTCTAAATCCCCAAATTTTTTCTTACCATTTGCTAATAAAATTCCACGCTTAAATAACTTTCGCTTAACTGCGTTATTCGCTTAATTACCTCAAACATATTTTCCCCAAAGAGAAATTTCACTTAAATTCCCTCGTTTAATTACCCAAAATAATTATTTTCTAAAAACTGCAGCTTAAGTATAAGTATAAATTTACTTGCTTTTTAAAATGTATTGACGTATACATGCAATTAAGCATATTCGTTTAATTCCCTCAAAGAGGCAAGTAACTGTATTCGTTTAAATGCCTTCCACGCATAATTACCCAAAAATTTTGATATTTTTGTTGAGGCAATTATCCGTGGAATACTGTATATCTAAAAACTTTAAAACTATCATTAACAAAACATAACATTAGGCTTGAAATCTGAAAGAGCGTATTCAAATTCTTCTTGCAAAGTATGACATTCTCTAATCTAATAATACTGTATTACACAGGTTATACATTTTTATGTCAGTTAATTAAAATGTAAATAATTGTTTAAGCTCAAGGCTTTTCTAAATAAAAATCTTTTATTTTTATCAATACTTTGTTAGTTACTTGTATAGGTTCGTCAGGAGATATAATATAATATTTATTAAAAATATTAATTTAGAAGAGAAATTCCAAACTTATATTTTTATAAATTATTCCAGCTCGAGATTTCAGTTGATTTCAATTTCGATCGAAATAGATTTTTAGCACGTACAAGATAATTAAAAAAAAGTTAAGTAAGTGTCAAAGTGTCAACAATTTTCAATTTCTCTATATTTGGCCTGAAAAACCGCGGTTTCGATTCAGTTAAAACCGTACAGGAAACCCTAAAATAAAACACTTCTTTTAAATTTTTTTTATTTAAAATTAACAATAAAAATGAATTGTACATGTGCATATAAAAAAAAAAAATTGAAATAAGAACAGTCTTTATGTAGAAATAAATTATTCATATTAACTCGTCTGTAGACATTGAGTTTATTTGTTTAATGAGATTTAATTTAATTTACGCTAAAAAAACTGTGACAACACAATTTTTTAATTGAAAACCTTTGGAGATGAACATTTAAATAGAAATCTAGTAACACCCCCGCATATGAATATAATAAAACGGACACCATACCCAAGTCTATACCAAGAAATAAAAAATTGGGAACATTATGACTGCATATCTATTAAAAAATTTAGCTAAATAAACAAAAACTACAGAAAAAATAAAAAAAATGAATCAACAAATTTGCTGCATATAAAATGTGCAAGTGGAAACGTGTTTTTCTTATCTATCTACTATGCATCATTTTGAATAAGAAAAAAAATTGCACTTCATTCGATTAAGTATGTATTTCGAGTTGAAAAACATTTATAAAAGACTCATATATCCTTAATTGCTGTCACTGCAGAACTGCATAACCATAACTTGAATGCTTTTCAGAACAAATGTGTACATACTCCAATAGTACATATCTGTGGCAATTTGGAAGAGTAGCTTAAGTCGACATAAGAGAGAATTGAGTTAAGACGTTTGGGGCATTACAGAAGCAAAGGCGCTTAAATATGTTTAGTCCGTTTTGAAAAATTCTATTTTTTATCAATGTAATGTACGTTTACTTTTTAGCCTAAGTTTTTTAAATCAATAATGCATTGAACAAAACAACTTATGTACACATAGATTTGTTTACATATTCAGATTTTCGATTTATCATATAACTTATATTTACATTAGTTTTTTTAATAAAATTTGATTCTTGTATACAGTTATCTTAAGTGAATGTAAGTTCTTGAATACATTCTCTTATGTTTACTTAAAACTACACAATACGTACTTTTTATTTCAACATAAGCGCTTAAGTTACTTAAGGACCTGTCCAACGCAGATTTCAGTTTCGAAAAAGTGCTTAAGTAGAAAAGGCGTAAAATCTTCTAAAATCAACCATATTTTTTTTAAAATATTCATCCTTCTTCTCTAATGAACATGTTACCAATATATTAACTCATAAATTATTCGCAAAAAACATACAGAATAAAAATTACACAAAATTGAAGATATCTCAAAACTTCAATTTTCGACTTAAGCTACTCTTCCATATTGCCACATATATAATTCATACTATGACCGACAGCAAAATAATTAACTGGAAAAAAAAAACTGAACTGAACTGAACTGAAGCTTAAGAGAAATGAGTATAAAATATAGCATTACTAAATCAGAACCGCATTTCTGTATCTTTTTACGAGAAAGTTCTCACATCGAGATGTGTGAAATAAAATATTCCATCTTTTCTCGATTTGTCAGTAAAAAGTGATTCTGTAATTGATTATGAGAAAAACATCACTGTTTTCGTTTTTATTGGAATATTTGCAAAAAAACAAAATTTATAACAAAAACGATAAAACAAAAGTGAAAAAAATTAATTAAACATTTTTGACCTTTAAGTTAAACATTCTAAATTGACTATTACAAAACTTTTTCGGAGTTACAGCCTAGCTTCTCACAGTGCCCCTATTGTGGGCGTCAATTTTTATCCATGTTTAGCATCGAATCCGAACGACAGAGATGGTCGCCGAAAGAAATATTTTTTCACATTTCTTTCTTTCCAGATATTAGAGATAGGGTTTGAACCCGGAGCTCTTCTGTAGTAACCCAACATACTACATACTAGACTACGACGATCACAATTATTTTATATTATTCAATATCCACCTAAAAAAATATAAAATTATCTTTTCTATTGGTTTAAAATCCAATTTTTCTTAAAAATCTTTTAATTGTATTGTTTTACCTACAAAATCCCCGCCGTTTTAAAATTCGAGTAGTTTTGACAGTTTATGAAACTGTTTTACTCACATATTTCCAGTATTTCAGTATCTTACGTCTAAAAGCTAAAGTGACAGATATTTCTCAAAGGCAAACAAAAATAATTTTGCCAAAAAATATACAAAATCACTACTGGCGAACTATTATATTGAATGCCAAATAAATTCAGAGCACATTAATCAAAAAGTACCACATTCACCAAAACAAATGACGTTTTGTTGTTTCCTAGGGTAAAGAACTGCCAAAAAACCAAAACAAGAACTTTAAAAACAAACTGTATCAGTTCCACTTAAACAAACAAAAGAACATGGAGAAAATTGACAGTCTCTGCAATTTGACTAAATGAAAAGTAGCTATGACAGTACTAATTGTGGTGAAAAATAAAAGCATAGTATTGTTGGTAACACGCATTAGTGTACAGTACACGTTCTACCGTTTAACTTTAAAAGAGTTGTTTGCAACCCTTTAATGCCTACGCTATATACTGGTGTGTTCTAAAATCCGAATTCTGTCGACAGTGGATTACTTCAGCATTTTTGGTATTTTACATTACACATTCACATATTTTATGCCATGAACAAGCTTCTCAAGTCTGTCGTTCGGAGTCGACTTTAAACTGTAGGTCCCGGTGCACTTGGATAAAAATTAACACACACAATATGGATGCTGCGTGAAGCTAGACTGTAACCCTGGAACAGGGTTGTAATTTCCAGTTATGTATGTATGTGTAATAAATTTTTTTATTTGTGTTATTATGGAGACAGACGATACAAATAAGCTCTTGGTTTTATTACATTTTGAAGCGAAAATATCCTTTCAACATTTGTATTTCATTTCTGATACCGTACAAAGGTCAAAGGTTACATAGGCTCTTTAATTTCACAGTATGCATTTCTGTTGGCACCTGAAGACTCAATACATACATACAATAAGTTCATTCAAATTAAAGCAGTTGCTTTTTGTTAGAATTCTTGGGGATGAAAATTTCGAAATCGAAGCTAAGGATTAAAAGCGATGTACAACTCTTATCCAATGTTGCAAATATTACGTAAAGCCTAATTAGAAAAATTTACTCAAGTTCGCTATTTGTACTCGTAAAACTCTCCTCCATTCGTTCTTATCTGTGATGTTTATTGTACATCCGCTTGCCAGTGTATGTGTTTTGTTTTTCTTTTTTTTTTGTTGGCCTGTGTGAGAACTATTTTAATTAAATCAAATTCTAATTAACCTCAACAAAATTAGGCAGTAGCCAGTAACAGCAGTAGGGCAACAAACAATTTTATTGGGGGTCAAAGTGGTGTTACAATAATGGCAATGCTGGATGAAACAGTGGGAGACCAACCAGAGAACATACAAGAAGAGTGCTGTTGTAAAGTAAAAACAAAACACCACTTGTAAACTTGTAAATTATTGTATAAATTGGTTAATTTTTTTCTTCTTGTTTGTATTGCTTTTATTTATTTCAGCCTGTATATGTTATTCGTTTTTTCTTCTTCTTCTTCTTCTTCTTGTTGGTTGTATACAAACAAAAGTTATAACCAAATGTAGAGAAAAAGTTTCATTTTTGGTTTGTTGGTTTTCACAAAAAGAGCACAAATGAAAATGAAAAAGAAAAACAAAATCTAAATTTTAATGGCCAAAAATTCAAATAAAGTTCGCTTTTTTCCCCTCTCTCTTAGTTCAAGAGCCCGTAAAATAAATGATTTCTGAAAAAAATACAAACATTGTACGTGATTTCTACAATTGTAGATGCAGTTTACTTTGTTACATTGAAAAAGGTAAACTTGTAATAGCTGTTTTATTCGTACTAATTTACTAAATGTGCTAAAAAGTGCTTAAAATTAAAATTACAGTTAAAATAGTTACTGATAGAAACAAATACTATTTTTGTGTACACAACTGTCGAATGGCAGAATAGTAACCCCCGCTTTTAAATTAATAGAAGATGCAAAATATTTCATTTAAAAAAAAAAAAGAAAATAAATAAATAAAAACGGAATTGAATTTAATGAAATTGGCTAAACTGTGGTTCACTTACAAACATACCATATACGAGTTATGCATGTTTTATTAATTCGAGAATAAATTGTAGACTTTTCTGTTGATTTACTTAAAATTGCTTAATTTGTATATTTTGTCATTTCATTTAATAATTATGTAAAATTACAGCTTGTTTTTAATTTTGTTTCCTTAATCGTTATTAAAAACATGATAATTTTCTGTCAGATTACACTTGCAACAGTCACCAGCTCAAATCAGCTCAGCATCTTTGTTTAATAAGCAAACAAAAAGCAACACATTTGTAGAAATACATAAAGATCTATACATACTTACATATATACATATGTATTTATGTATGTATCTTAATCTTAGTCAGAATAACGTTTCGACTACTGCATAGGTTTATTAATTCAATGAGTAGTGACACACAGATTTCTTAAAGACCATGTACAATTCAAGTTAGAGGGGCTGACTAGCAACTTAAAAAGAATTGTAAATATTTCTTAAGTGTAACAGATAACAGATTTTTTTATTAGTTATTATTCAGTCTTATGACTTTAAAAAACTTCTAATTTGTAAACAATTTAAAATTTAATATTTTTTTTAAGACCAATACTCAGGGGTAAACCCCTACTCATGCAGTGTGCATTGTATTGGAATGTGAAGATGGTTGATAGAAGGTTTTTTTTTATTTATTCTTTTCATAGATGTTTGTATATTTTGCGCCTTTATTTGTTGATGAAACAAGTTGCTGTCAATTTGTCCACTCAAGAGCCAGTGTTATACCTTCACCCTCAAATGATCAAACAGCAATGGCCTCATCTGTCGGTGGATGTTTAAATGTGAATGGTGAGCGTCTTTAGTAGATTAGCTGTTATCTTATCCCAGAAAGTGGCGCTGTACTCCTGATCATTGGTTTCTGGTGGAATAGATTAGAAATGTCAGGGGGCGGTTTCTTGCAGATGGTCTTGCTGGAGGGGGGGGAACCTCTTATTTTATTTAAATTTAATTTTTAATTTAAATTGTAATTTTTAGAAAACCGTAAATATTTATTTTTATAATTTTGTCCTTCGCTGGAATTGAACCTTGGTCGTGTGAGTTTCTGTGCAAGCGCTCTACCACTATGCCACGACCCTATGATTGTATTTGATGCACTGCATAGAAAACACATGTTCCTGAAAAATTTTACTCTCCTGTAATCAAAAATGATGACTTTGTGACAATAACTTGAATTAAATTTCTATGTAAAAGCCTTGTTTATTGTAAAGTAGTTTGCTTCTTATGTAGAATTTAATTTTTTACATGCAAGTGACTATAGGCAATGTAAATATTGATGTTCTGGACATGAGATTTAATTATGATGCCCGCGAGTCTCGAAAGAAACAGTCAAGTGCTTTAGGTTTTTAAAACGATGCAAGAAATATTTTACTCCATTTGATCTTCTAAGTATTTACAAGACATTTGTCAGACCCACGATGAACAATGTTGGGCAACAATGACAATTAGTTGACTACAATTTTTGTCCAACAATTGGTGATGTTGTAAATACAATGATATGTTTCATGAAAACTATTTTACAATTGTAACCAGTTTTTCTTGTGGCACTAAGTAGATGGATTCAAAATAAATATAAACTGCAAAAAGGGTCTTGATGATCTGCAACATATTAGTCATAAAAAGAATCTACTTAACCCTTAAATGCATTGTGATGTAGATCTACATCGTATTTTGAATCGCTCGTATTTTGCAATGAAGAAACTTTTATAAAGTGTTTTTGGTTTTTTTTGAATAATAAAAAAGGGGATTTATCGTTGTTAAACATATCTAGGGCCTGTGGCTGCTAGTTTTATTATTATCGACAAAATTCTTCATTGACACTTTAGTTGAGAAATAAAAATTCATGCATTTAAGGGTTAAAATCAGATGTATCAACGGAAGTCTTTCATATGTGCCACTTAATCGTAAGTAAGTGTGTACTATTGTAGATGTTTGTTATGGTTGTTGCCTTTTAACAAAAGCTCCTTTCGATATAGAATATGGTATATGTATGTATATGCTAAGAGGGCGGGTCAATAATTATGCAGTGGGTAATTGATATTTAAAATTATCTGATCTGTAAACTTATTTTATTTTGTCGCCAATTTTAATGAAATTTCATTTTGAAAAATATTTGAACAATTTTTTTTTAATTTTTGTGCACGTATAGTACTGAGGAATTATGAATTTGGAGTCGGGCATATTTTTAGGTACTCCGATTCCAACTGCACAGTCCTAGATTTAACAAGAGATTAATACATGAAGTCTCTGAGACTGCTTTAAAATATTTACTTTTAACACTTAGTAGTAGTAAACATTTGTATGCCTCTGACACTACACCTTTAATACTCCCTAAAAATTTGTTATGGACCATTATCTTTTTTGTATTTATTTTTCTTTGTCCAAGAATAATGCAAACAAAAGTGTAATAATCACATGGAATTATATCCTGCTTTTTCTTTCATAGTAAAAAAAAATCAAATTTGAAAATTTTTAAATCGATTTTGTATTGGTATAACTAATAACACTATCCAACAAGAATTTGAACTGAAGCAACCAAATATCTTTTCTAGAGTAATTTGGTGGGTTAAATTCGAATTTTTCTCTACCACGTTAGGTTTGCGAGATGTTTTTATTCTTCATTAGTGTACACCTATCCCCCGATTTACACGGAAGATCGGTTCCTGAAAAAACCGTGTAAATCGAAATCAAAATTTTTGTATGAAAAATCGTGTAAAACGAAAAAGGTCTAAAATAAGTAAAATCAAATTAATTTTTAATTAATTAATTTTTGTTTTATTTATAAATTTTTTTTCATTTATTTTTCTTTCATTTACGTTAAATAAATAAATAAAAGTAAAATATACACCTAATAAAGCAACAAAATATCTATTCAGTTTTGTAATAACAAATATGTACATGTACAAAAGAATTACATATTTTTAAAAAAATTAGAAAATTACAAAAAATATATCAAAGATTTGAGCAAATTTAATCACTGATCTGACTCTTAACCTTTTTTTTTGATAGGTGACATGTCACTTTTATCACTTGATATTATTTGAGGCGATTCTTTAGTTAATGGATTGGTACCAGTTTTTTTATAGGTTGTATTCAGTGCTGTCGTTTTACAAATTTGGGATGTAGTGTTTGAATTAAAAAAAGGTGTAGCAAAATAACACAAATTTTTGTTTTTAACAGTTTTATTTTGTAAAATTCGTTCAGTTTAAAAATCGTGAAAAAGCGAAAAATAACATTTAAATCGGGGGAGAGATCTTGAAAAAAAACCGTGTAAAAGTGAAATCGTGTAAAAAAAGTACCGTGTAAATCGGGGGATAGGTGTATTTTAAAATCAATGACTCAATTCGGTTGTATTTTGTTGGTTAGGTTTCACGTATTAGAGTCCAGCAATAGTCCAATTATATGTAATAGGTTTATCTATTATACGAGTAATAATAATCATCTTCCTATTGGGTAGATAACAGCTATCTAGCGAATATGCTCACCAGTTTAGAGTCAACATACAGCGACAGATGGGGCAAGTGCTGTTAATCCATCTTATTTGTAAGGCGCTTAAAAAAAAGCTGTATCCTATCAAACTCAATTCCAAATACAATGCACACATTAAAAATAAATAAATTAACAGCCAGGCCTACGATATCGAATCGTATAGTTTTAAGCGACAAACAGCTGATTTGCGGCACACTAATTTTTGTGTCGCCAAAAATAAATGCGATTGGTAACACAAAATTTTTTACACACATATACATAAATAAACAAAATCGGAATAAGTTTGTTTACTACATTTCTGTCAAGTTAAACTAGCACACGGTTGCATTTTTTACTGTACAATTTAAGCATTTCAGCGCTTTTTTCGTGTATATTCGCGATTATTTTTTAATATGTTGTTATGGCAGCTTTGTTGTTTATTTGCATTACGTTGGTAACGTAAAGCAAAGCGAACGATAACGTGACAATTAGTGGGCCGCAGTTTATATTCACAGTGAGTGATTGAGTTTCTTTCGCTTAAGTTTTCTTTCGATATCGTGGGCCTGGCTGTAAAAAATACTTCTGGCCAGATATGACTAGTGTGAAATGGCTGTCTAAAATAAATTAAATACCACAGCTGCTCACAGCTTTTTCTTCACAACCTACAGATGTCTGTTGGCTCTAGTATTCGACGTGTCGGAATTATTAAACCACCCTCGTATATTTATTGTATAATAGATTTAAACAAAAAAATAAATGTAAAGGCAAAAGAAAACAAAAATAAGAAAAAACCTGAAACGTTTTAAGTTGCAAACATGTCTAGTGGCGCCACAGCTAGATCTTCATCCCCAATAATGATCGTTATCAATCTACAATTATAACAATTAAGTCATTGATCTACAGGATGAGTGAATAGTTTACTACGTTTCATATTGGGTAGGTTCGGTTTGGTTTGGTTAATTTGCGGCGTATGATTATAAAACAAAACAGGAGCCAACCATTATTATTCGCATTTAAAACGAATTACAAACTATCTATTTGGGCTTTATATTGTCGTCGTTATTTTTTTCGTCAATTTGTTTTTTTGTTATTTTTTTTATTCAATAAGTGTTTGTCTCGTGTTGGGAGGGTGTGAAAACAATTTGTTTTTTGTATCGGTTTTTATTTTAAAATCAATTAACCAAAAAGAAAACAAAACACTTTTTTTGTATTATTTTATTATATATTTACGTTTAAAGTTTAATTTAAAAAACAGAGGAAAAAAAAAACTGAATGGAAAGTACACTACATATCTGTATCGATCGATCGATGCAATAAACGACTGATGCGTTGAATGAAGTATTAAAGAAAGTTTTATTTTTATGATCTCAATAATCGAGATAAAAAAAAATTGAGTTTCACAAGCAGCAAAATGCATTTGATCTAAACGGCCTTTAAATTTTAAAACAGCAACCAACGGAAATACATTAAAAAAATTGTTATTATTTCTTTTTCTTTTACACTGTTGGACAAAATGAAGTGCAGTTTTGTATTTCCGCCATACAATTTAACATATTTTTTTCTCTAAGTTAGTTTAGTTATTTTGGTTTTTTCGTGTAGTCCCATTTTTACGACAAAATAAAGTGACACCATAGAAAATTATTACAAATTTTCTCTAAAAAAAATTAATATTAAAAGCTTTTTAACTATTGGGTCAAGTAGTTTGTTTAAAAATTAGAGGTACGAGGACGTATGTTTAGAGTTAATTTTTACAATTTGCTTTAAACTTCCCTTATACTGTTGTTAAAAACAATAGTTCTAAAATGAAACAATTACCCAAAAAGGAAAAATATAATGAAATTAAAAGATTTGTTTCTTAAGTACGAAATCTTAGAGCCTGCAGTAAGAAAAATCCTAATAAAATTATTTGATAGAGAACGTAAAACGAACAAGAAAGGTTGTGTTAATATTGCCATTCTTCCAAAGAGAAAGTTCTTTACTTCTGCTAGGGAAATTAAAGAAAAATCTAAATTTGCACGTATAAGGTATTTTTTTTCTGCAACACTAAAAATCAGGCGACTACAATAAGTTATAAATAATAAAGCAGGTACTCCGTAAATACTTCATATTTGCTACTTTTTTATTTTTCTATGCTACGGATACTCACTTGATTTTGACCGACAGTGTATGTATATACAAATATGTGTATATTTTTTGTTTATTTTTATTTTTGTATTTGTTATATAGTACAAATAGAATTTAAAAATTAATAAGAAATTTGTTCAATTTACAATGTTTTATTTGAAAATTGAAAACCATTTTGTGTGCTCGTATGTGCATTTAATATTCTAAGAGTATGATGACCTATTTTCTACATGATCGCCTATGGATGTACATACATATGTACATACCCCACATAAGTATGTAAAAGTGTGTATGATTTCTTAATGTCTTAATACAGTATTAATTTTAGGCAATTTATGTTCTTTAAATTGTTTTTAATTAACGTATTCAAGCATAAGCAGTTAATGATTAGAAATCAATTATTGTATTTGACTTTTTGATCTTCAGTCGGCAAAACACTTTTACAGTCTAGCTTTCGGGATTTTTTTTTTATTTTATTTTTAATCATATTAATGCTGCCTAATTTACTGTCAGCATTAATTGTGCTTCAACTGTCATTACAGTTGCCATTTTCATTATTGTTGTGTTGTAATACTCTTAAGTTTCACACCCTTTTTTTTAATCACTTTGGGAGTCATTCTTTAAAATATTTCGCTTCTTCTTTATGTGTTAAATTTCAAAAGGGGTTTGTTTGATTGTAAATTTGGTTTGTGGTTGAAATGAAAAGTGTAACAAGAATTATAAATAACGGTAGATTGTTTGTTTGTATGCATGATTTCATTCTGTTTCATTTATTTAAAGCAGGACCGCCTAAAGACAGCATGAGTAGAAATTTACTTTCATTCGATTGTAAACTATTAGTATATCGTCATATAATTTGAAAAGGTCCCTAATGACGTTTTCTCTTCTGGAAAAAAATGTAAAATATTTTTTGCCTTTTGTAATTTTAAGTTCTTTTCTAAAAACCATGTGACATAACAAAGGGGTTGCGTGTTCTTTTCTCAAAAAATTACCATCATTAAGTGTAAAAGTGCAACTTTTCTTGCCCTCAAAAGAGTAACAGGTTAAGGCTAATGCCCTGAGATACAGGAGTCATTTTTATTATTTTTTTATTTGCCATTCTTTATAAGCTTTTATTTAAATTTGAAATATTAAAATTTTTGTAATTTGTTTTTTTTTCTTTTATTTAATTTTTTTACATATTACAACAACGTCGTGGTCTAGTGTTTAGTGTGTTGGCTTACTAAGACATGAGCCCTGGGTTCGACACCCAGCTTCGACGTCTTAGAAAAAAAAAGAAAAGAAGACTACCTCTCAGCAGTCCTCTGGCAAAAGCTCTGAGAGTAACTAATTGCCATGAACAAGCTTCTTAAGTCTGTCGTTCGGAGTCGACATTAAACTGTAGGTCCCGGTACTCATGGATACAAATTTACACACATAACATGAGTGCTGCGAGAAGCTAGGCCGTAATCCTGACACAGGGTTGTAAAGGCCAGTTATGTATGTATGTAACAGAGCGACTATTTATGTTCTTTTGGCATAAAACTGGGTGCAATTTAATAGGGTGAGGGCAATTCACAAAAGAAAACGCCATAAGTTACAAACAATTTGATACCACCTTTAAAGTTGATTATGATACACCTTTTTAAAATACTCCTGCTTTCAAAATTAGCAACGTTAGAACAAATATTTGATTTGACTTTCTACATATTTCTAGATTTATATTATTTTTATCAGAATATTTAATAGGACAATTTTATCAAAATAAAAATATCAAAACTATACATTTGTCATGGATAACTATAAATAAATTATTGTAGAAGCACCTTAAAAAACTTGCAAAAATAGATAATTCTGAACAAACCTACTACGACGAGTATTACAATTTTTGTTTTCTGTATTTCTTTTATAAATAATGCACAACTAAAAAATCTCTATATTTTGGCAAATATAAAAAATCTGTCCGATTTCCCCTACACTTCTGTTTTAGCATTGAAAATACCTTCATGTAGTGATGTCCCCCTACTTCTGTAAACATTGATTCTTATACACATATCGTCGTGCGGAAGTTTAAGTGCTCTATCCGCCATTTCATATTTTTTATATATCTCGAGTTAATGATGCCACTTTAGGTTTTCGACCCCAAATTTTTCAAATCTCGTCAAGTTTCGAAAATAAATAGCGGAAAACGGATTGCAGATTTTAAGAATTTCGGTGTCATAAACCTAAGTTAGCATCATTAACTCGAGATTTAAAATATGGCGTATAGAGCACTTAAACTCCCGTACGACGATATGCTCAAAAAATTAAGTGTAGAGGTTGAATTGTCTTGCTGGAAAGTAAGCTTATTGTCATAAATTTATGCAGCAATCACTCCAATTGATTTTTATAAATCAGATTTATTATTTTTATTTCTTTTTAATATGAATACACTAAATATTATATTTTTTATTTATTTATTTAAACAATTTATTTACATTTTTAATATCATTTGTTGTTGTATTTTTTCATCTCATTTTAAAAAATGATGTTACTTACACTTACTTAATAAATGATGGACGAAGAAAACGTTTTAAACATTTTATGGAGTTTAACTAAATTACATATGGACTCGTAATGTATGGATGGATTCTTTTGTTACTTTTGTTTATACGAATACTTTTGGCTTTTAAAGAAGTATAAACGATTTTTATAGCAGCGTCAATTGAAATAATCCATTTATACAAGTACATACATACGTATGCTCTAAATTATTCAGAGATTTTCTTCGCGTTTATTGTTTTTCTTATATTTGTAGTTTTTTTTAAAGAAAATTAATTTTTTTTTTTCGTTAAGTTTTATATCTAAAGTTTTTATTTTTGTTATTACACTCTGTCTTATTGAATTTTAAAAGTTTCAACTGAAACCAATAAATATTCTCGTATATTCCCTTTATCTTGACTGGTATGAATACATTGAGTTTGTAAATCAACACAATCAATTTCACTTTACAAATAAAGTTCGATTTTGTTCTTTTGATAATGAAGGGCTTTTTTAAGGAGGATTCATTTTTTTTATTAAAAATTAAATCTCTGTTCCTGTTTCTGCCCATTCGTTTTCTGCATTGTTGGGTGGTCGTTCTAAGAATTTTTCAAGTTTTTGCATAACGATAACGTCTGGATTTCAAGCAAATTGATAATGAATTTGCTTTTATGAAATATTTTAATGTTTGAAATTCTTTCTTCTCTTTCATATTCGTTTTAGATTTTACTTTTACAATGCTTTCCTAAATACATATTTAATATATAAAAAGAGTAAACGCTTGAAATGTATTGGAGTGCCACAGAGCAATTACAAGTTATTCGTTAATAATGGAAAGTAAAGAAATATTTTATTTATGGTATTCCATATAAAACTTTGTTACCCAAAATACCATTTCTGAGATTCGAAACTATTAAAAAAAAAATTGTAATTTAAAGAAGTAGAAATATTTTGGTGAGTTCTTATGTACAATATTCATATATAAATACATACATACATACTTACATACACATGTATATATGTATGTAAATCATAAGAACAATAGATACTTTAGCTGACGTTTGTTTTAAACAAATTAAATGTTAAAGTATAAGTCGAATATTTGTTTATTTTATACTTTTCTTATTACTCGTACAATGTCCTTATTATCTCCAAGAATTTGCTTTTGTTTTTTTTTTTCTTAATTAAAGTAACTTCACGTTATAAAAGAACTGCGTACAAGTGTTAATGCTAATGAATCTGAAAGTAGAACACAAATGTATTATTTGGTGTTGTTGTCCGTTTTATACTGTGATTCACCAGAATAGAGCCACTAAATTTAAAATAAGAAAAACACATAACATATAAGTACATATGTAAGTAGTTTGTGAAAGGAAAAAAAAACAACTGTATGGTTTGGTCCATCTCTCAGTTATTTAAAATCCCTATATGAATTATATGTTTTTTTCTTAATTACGTCAAGTTAAGGCATTACTCAATTGATATTAAAACTAAATAATTGCCATAAATCAGTTATGAGGTACAAACTGATTGATTTGTGGATCAATGAAAAGCTGGTTCTGTTCTGTTACACTAGCAAATTAATTAAGAATTTTATAGAAAGAAAGATTATTTGTGTTTAAATTGTCGTTTGAAGAATCAATTATTTTTCTGCAAATCTATTTTTTTTTTTGTTTATATCTATTATCTAATATATGTATAGAGTTTTTTTTTTAATTTTAAATATGTTGGTACAATCCTCACAGAGCATTTTAAATAAATTTTGATAAATCAAAGACCGCAAGCAATAAATCTTATTAAAAAAAATAAAGATACACTAATATATAAGCGTTTAATTAAGCTTTAGGTCTATTATAAAATTATTTTTTCGATATTTCGCTACTTATATATATATACTAGCTGAACCCGGTGTGCTTCGCTACCCCCTCGTTACATAATATAATTAACGGCGGTGACGTGGTTCATAGTTATATGGCGACGTTAACAGTATTAAGAGCAATATACTACCAAATAAAAAAAAATCCGTTGGAAGGAACAAATTTTTATAGAGAACAAAAAGTTTAAAACTTTCAAATACAATTTAGCGTGAAAGGGGGCGTGGCGTAAGAAATGTTTATTTATACCTCGCCTGTAGTTCAATGTGTATACAATTTGAAGTAAATCTGTTAAAAACTATATGGGAGCAATTACATAATTTAAAAAAAGTGGGCGTAAAAGTGGGAGTGGTCGAAAAAGAAGTACCCTATTAATCATGCCAGAGTTCCAGTTAAATGCTGTGAAAATTTCAGGAAGATCGGTCCAGAGGTTTGGTCTCCTATAAGGTACAAACAAACAAACAAACAAATAAACAAACAAACAAATAAACAAAGACACATTCAATTTTATATATTTAGATTAATCAATAATAAGGTCAACTAAACTTATTAATACAATAAAGAAACACAAAAAATTTTTGAATATTGTCAGGTTTTTTCTAATATGTTAATATACATATATCCTGAAATTTTTGAAAGCTTTTTGTATCAGGTACAACAGATCTTCAGGTTGAAGCAGCTTTAGTACCTCATGAATGAATGAATGCATGAATGAGCTCATAATGTAATTTTTTAATAGTTCACTATTCTCTGGAAAAAAGAAACTTCACCAAAATGGCATGAAATAAAAAGTTTTAGTATCACAAAAGGATATGGGCACTATTGGAAACGTATTTATATTCAATAGAGTCTTGTACGGTCATTGTAAAAGAGAATAAAAACACTCACTTTTAATCAATCTTTTATTTTTTATATTTTAATTTACTCTATTACGCGTGTATTTTAGTTTCTCTTCCTGTACACACTTTCAACAATAACCACCCACAGTCTATAATTTTTCAAATTAACATCTTTTAATGGCACTCGCACGTATTCCCATAAACTGTTGTAAATGTACTTGTCACTCTAAAATATTTACGTGTAAATTACATCATGTACACATATACCATGCAAGTGCCTTTACACATGGTATGTATGTACTCGTATATGTAAAAAAATGATATACAAAAACAAATATAAAAATAATTTTGTATTCTAAACAAATTCTTTGTAGTAAATGGAACAACTAAAAGTGCAGACATATAATATACGATATAATAGAATTTGTTCTTTAATCTAAATGTACTTTTAGACATTATAATGTAATAAAGTTTCTTTTTTATGTAACGAAATAATTCTTTAAAGTTCTGAAAGCAAAATAATTAATTTTTTTTTTATGTTGCATTGTTTAAATGTAATTAAACATAGTGTACTCGCATTGTATGTACGAACTATACAATGTGTAGTATATGTAAGTAAATAAATAAATATAAATACATATCGCCACTAAAATGCTATATCTTTAAAAATATTAATATCAAATTTCATTTAATTTTTGTGATTTTGCAAGATGACGCCAGTATAAAGGTTTTAGTGTACAGCACAAGTACTAGTTTATAAGCTATAGCCTCGCGGTCATCTTACCTCTAATGATAATTGCACTGCTTCAAATGTCGACAATTTTAGTTTTTTATAGAAGTTACAAACAATTAGAAACTAAAACTCCGGTTGTTATTATGCGCCGTAGACTAGTACGTAATGTGTTGGCTTACTAGAGAAGAGTTCCTGATTCAAACCCCAGCTCTGATATCTTGAAAAAAAGAAATATGAAAAAAATATTTCTTTCGGCGAATACATTTTAGCAGTGTTCTGACTAAAGCTCTGTGAGTAATTGATTGTCATAAACAAGTCGACGTGAAACTGTACGTTCCGGTACATAATATGGGTGCTGTATGAAGTTAGGTCGTAGCTCTGAAAAAGGGTTGTAATAGTATGTTTGCGTTATGCACAGTCTTGTGCATATGGTCTTGCATCATAGCACTTGCAAGCACATATTTTTTTACTCTACAATAAAAAACACAGCAATGGACTTGCTAAGGCTTAGCAAATATGCAGCACTTATAACCGTAGTTTTTGCTTAAATATATCCGTAAAGAAGAGATCGCAGGCAATGTAAAAATTGGCTTGAAAAATTCCGTTTCTGGATATTTTTCTCTTAAAGATGACCAGATATAGCCATACAAACCATATTGTATTCATACTATTATGTTATACCTTCTCTGTTTTTTAAGTTTTTTACAAGTATACATATGTAGTAAATAGAAATGTAGTCAGCTCGTAGATCTTCAGTAACTTTTGTATTATTGCCAATGTTTGGCTGAACGATGGGCGTGGTCATAAAAGTGGATGTGGTACTTTGTACACAAAGCAAAATTTTTTAAATGTGATGTAATAGAATGTGTGTAACTTGATTATTAGCAGTCATTGTTAGTCGAACTATGGACCTGAACGATAATTCTACAGCCCCTACCAATTTACAAATATTTTTGAACATATTTTTTCTTATTTTTTCCCCAATAGCTTTACAACTTCCATGACAATATGTTTATATTAAAACTTGATACATATGTATGTATATACATATGTATGCAAATATTCATGTATTATATATGTACATATAAATGTATGTATGTGAATATTCATACTTTTTTTAATTCATACGTTTAAATGTTGGCATATGAAGAAATAGAAACAACACAATCGACTCTTTAAAATGTTCAATTTAAATGAAATAAAGTTTTACAAAAGGAAAAACTAAAAAATAAAAACAAACATAAAACTTAAGGGTGTTTTTTTTAGAGGTATAGAACTTCGAATTGAAATAAAACACAAGAAAATCGTTTTAATGTCCATCAATTTGGCTTTATTGGAAGGATAATTTTATGCCATTAATGTTTAAATATGATTTCGGGCATGTGGCCGCCGCGGCTAGCTCGAATAAAGCCAATTCTACAGGTCCAATTTTCAACCACTTTTTCGAGCATATGGGGCCGTATGTTGGCAATAACGCCACGAATGTTGGCTTCCAAGTCCCCTAACGTTTCTGGTTTGTTGGCGTAGACGAGCGACTTCATATATCCCCAAAGAAAATAATCCAATGGTGTCAAATCACACGATCTTGTTGGCCAATTGACAGGTCCATTCCGCGAAATTATGCGCTCATCGAATGTTTCCTTCAATAAATCGATTGTGACGTGCGCTGTGTGGCATGTAGCGCCGTCTTGTTGGAACCACAACTCATCTACATTCATGCCATCCAATTCGACGTCTCTGCGGATGCGTATTATCACATAGAGTAAACGTAGTGCGAAAACGATCCATGGTTAACCGAATTAATTGCTCTGATGGACGATTATGTCGACCATAAAATGGACGGAGCTTGCGGTAAACTTCGCGAACTGAACCATTATTTTCAAAATAAATTTGCACGATTTGCAAGCGTTGTTCTTTTGTCAAACTGTTCATGATGAAATGGCAAACCAAACTAAATATTAATCACTTGACAGCTGACAAAATGGCCGCCAGTTAAAAAAGTGATGCCAACTTAAAGTTCTATACCTCAATAAAAAACATATGCGCATACACTCCTGTTCAGTTGAATAGTCGGATATAGAATTTTTTATATACTATGGCAGTACTTTTGAAATATTTTCGTGGGTAAAACTAAATTCTAAGGGAAGCGGAAATATCTTACATTGATGTATATTTGTTATTAAGTTGTTATTGTTGCGTTATTGTATTGACTGCAAAATCGAATCGAGAAAATTACAGAATTGAATTGAATTCAATTTGTTATTGTTTCACATATAAAAAGACGAATGTCAAAAACCATTCGTGTTCTAAAAACAGGCTGTAAGACTTTTCAAGTTATACTTATCATTTGGTCATAAATTGGTAGTAAAATGCAGAGTTAGCCGGCGATAATATTTACAAGCCGCCGTCAAAATATACGAAGCGTCCTTACAATGAATTCCTTTTTAAAAAATTACAAAAAATTGGCTTTAATAAATATATTTTTTACATGCAAGTGAGAATATTTTATTTTTACAAATAATTCATTTGACTGGCAGCCACTGAAAGCTTTTCCACTAGCCGCCGTTGGAAATTTGAATTATTTTTTTTATCAGCTGACTGAAATGAAAAATAACACACAGAACCATGACGGCTTGTTCACAGCAATCATATTTTTTCGTATTATTGTTTTATGATATATGACTTTAAAACGACCATTTGAATCCCCCAAATATGTCAAGATGTGCTATGATGGTGTACACTTACTTCGCGATTGTAATTTCTCACCTTTATTTGAGAAATCATTGCAAAAAAAAAATCCAAATTCATTTAAATAAATTTAGTGTTGAACTAATTAAGGCGTGTTATGATAAAACAAAATTAATTTAATAAAATTATCGACAATTTTACTAGGATTTGAATTCGGCTTATTTATTTCATACTTAAAAGTAAAGTGTCTGTATTTTATAATATATTTCTCTACTGTTATTTTATTTTTATTAGTAAACATTTCATAAATTCCTGTATGTACTCGTATGATGTGCATGTAAATAAAAATCATTTCCATAAAAATAACTTGATTTCAACAAAACTTAATAATAGTTGGAAACATTGATGTAACTGTTGCAATTGTTGTTGTCGTTTTTAACATTTTTGTTTAAAAAATATCTGTGCTTCACAAATTGCGTCTATAATTTTATTTAATCAAGTTCATGCAATTCTGCAAATATTTTTGTTACTAAAATAATAAAAAAATTTTCTTTCTGATGAATTCTATTTTTATTTTTATACATTTTAATTGTTTAATTTATGAAATCATAGAATTTTTTTTAACTACAGTAAAAAAAGATACTTTTTTAAATTGAATAGTTTTTTTATTAAATTCTGCATTGGATTGTAAATCTCTTGTCATGCAAAATCATTATCTCGTATGACTAATAATTATTAATTATTTGTCCAGAATTTTATTAAAATAAATTTCAGTTAAAAAAGAAAGAAAAAAAATATATGAAAACAATTGTATTCGATTATTATAAATTATAAATTGCATCAGGTGTTAAGCCGATTCTTTTAAGTGGAATTTAATAAAGTACAAAAAATAATTTTTTTTACAACCCAACAAACACGAAGAGTTTTAATTATGATGAATATATGGGCAAACGTTGAGTGTAAATATAAAAGTTTTCTCTTCGATTTTTCAACAATAAATCCAAAATTTTGGTTAAAGAAAGATTTTCATTGAAGTGAGATTCAAACACAATTTTTCCTATACTGCTGCATCTTGTCCTATGGCCGGCCGTAACTCTGAAAATGGGTTGTAATGGCCAATTATGTATGTGTGTATAACGATATGGAGTAAAACTGGCATTGTTAAAATTTGTCAAAGGATCAGCAAGTGCAACCGAACCGTGCACATCTATTTAGAATTTTAAGCGGCCCTTTTTTTTGGCGAATTTTTACTACGTTTATACGCACGCCCTATTTACAAATAAAGTTATTTGCAATATACTTAACTCACTGTTTATATGTAAAATGACTTCGACACAAATTCGCTGCCAGTAAATTGTATGGTAACACTAAAAAATTATAACTATGTTTACAAAAAAGTGTAAAAATTGTCTGCTTTAATTTTTGTCCTTTTTTTGCAAGTTCATATACCACAAATATTCAATTTGAAAACTATTTTATACAATTTTTTTTTAATTGTTGCTTTAAGTTCAATATTTTCTGTTTTTATGTTTTTTCCGCCATATTAAGATAAGCCTACCAGATTTTTTAAAACAATAAAAACATTTAAAATGTAAGCAAGTGGCAACATTTTACATCTTTATTTGCAAATAGTGTCGTTATTCACGACTTGTTATCGTGAGTTAGTAAGTTGCAATAAAACAATTATATGGCAAAATTTTTTACTTTTATTTGCAAATAAGTCGGAAGTATAAACGTAGTATTTGTAGCATAGCGTTTTTTGTCATGATTATCTTATTATAGTATTTTCGTGGTTTTTTATTTCTGTAGGCTGCTTCAGGCTACTAGCTTTGGAAACAATATAACATTTGCAAGGCTTTTTGAAACCCGGCTTTTTCTTGTCTACAGTTATGTTTTTAAAATTTTTTTTTAATTTTTTCTTCTCTCTCGTTTCTGTTTCCTATTCTATATTCCAGTTCTACTTTTATATATTTATTATCTTTTGGTTTTTTATGCGTCTTTGCTTCAGTTTTTAGAAATCCCATTTCCATATTAATAATCATTAAAATTATTCCATTTTTAAAAGTCTAAACTCTTGAATTTTTCTGGTATATTTTTTTCAAAATGATATATGTGCCCATAATTATGAAACTGGTCTAAGTCTAAATTTAAAAAAAATTAGTTTATCAGTTATATCATAACACATTATTTTAAACTAAATTTGTGCAATGTAATTTTTACGAAATTGTCAAAAATGAACCATTAGATAGTGGTTGTAATTTCAACATTATATGGAATTTAGTGTTGATTATGAAAGTGGTCTAAGTCAAAAATTCCTTAGATGATTCTAAATTTCACGTTTTGGATCTTTCTCCTATAAGAGGAAGACCAAAAACATACGGAAATATTAAATTACTTCCATTATACACCATCATTAGACCAGTATCGGAAAAAAACATAAAGATATTTTGAGTTTACTACCGTACATCTTGCCAATTTTTCAGGAACATTTTAAGAAGCTTAAGTACTCGCAATATTAATAAAAATGGATTATTGTTGAAAAATAATTAACAAATGTTCAGTTAAATTATTGTTTTAAATAAAACTCAAAGTTCTTTATTGCTTTAAGTAATTTATAGGACATTCAGTTAATTTTCAAAATGGTCTAAGTCAATTCAAACTTTGAAAACAATATTATCGAATTAAATTCACACAAAATTTCATATTCGTAATAAATTTCCATTAATTAAGACTAATAAAATTATAAATTAAAATGTCATATAATGTAAAAACATTTTTTAATTTTTTCAAATGTAAATCATTAAATATCTTGAAACATGAAATATATGACTTAGACCACTTTCATAATTATGGGCACATATAATGTTAAAATCTATGAAAATTAACTAAAAATGACGACAATATGTTGGAAATTGATACACATTTATGGTCGGATTTTGTCGTGCTAAAAAACTTTGAAGAATGCTAATTCTAGCATGAAAAATGCTAAATTGACAACGTTGGTTTAAATAAGTAAATCTTTAAGCGATATTTTTATTTTACTCTAATAATTACAGCATATTGACACTAAATCTTGTAAAAAATAATGATTTTAAAAAGGATATACAAATTAATAATTACTTTCATAGTTTTTAAATTATCACTCTCCTAGGTGAGGTATTACATAGGGCCTAGGGTCTGCAATTGTAACGCATTATTTCTAAAGAATATTATTTTAAAATTAATGCGTTTATCCCCCAAATGGGAAACTTAAATTCACATTTATGAAACGAATCAATTGCAGAGGCAGACAAAATTTATTTGAGAAGTATTCCTTTTGGTGAGTAGTGAAGAATGAAAACAATAGAGCACCATAAGAAAATAAACTAAATTTATGAGTGAACACGTACAGAAACAAAAAAAAAAAAAAAAAAAACACACACCAGGAAAAAATTGTGGACAAATGTAAAAAAGAAAATATAGGCAAAAAATATAAGCCAAAGACAGAAAAAGAATTTTTTTTTTTGTTTCTTATAAGCCAAGTAGTAGAAAAAGAACAAAGTTAAGCATTTTTATGTAACGATTCTAACAATAATGGATGTTCATAGAAAAAGGGAGAAAAATGAATGAATAACTTGCATCATACTCGTAAAACTGAAAAAAAATACATAAAAACTGTAGGAAGTTGCAATGCCAGAAAACAGTATACGACTTTAAACCGTATCTGTTTCTTTGTTTTTAAGACATTTTCGAATTCCATGTCTATTCCAAACAAAGTAAATGCACTGCAAGGAGGAAAAAAAAACATTTTAAGCACTTTTATTAACAGCACAAGCATCAGCCAGCTATAGAGTAGGATGAATATTATGCTCAAGTTGTTTGAAGTGTGGTGGTGAATACGTGGATATCTATCTATACTCTCTTGTAACGAATGATAGAGTCATAACAAAAACAACAACAACAACAGCAAAAGAAATATAAAAGGCAGTGAAATTATTTTATTAGAGTTATTGGTATACTTTATTTGATTTTCATAACATCCTGCTTAGGACATTGAGTCAGTCAGTCATTCGATTATACCTATACTGGTAATTTTTATTTGAATCGAATGCACAAACAAATTGAAAAATTTCAGTAATTTTTAATTTTTATGCAAAATAATATAATATTAGAGTTTGCTAAAAACCGATGAAATAAAAAACCGCCGTTTCGGTTTAAAATTTATTAAAACCGACCAGTTTCGTTCCGGTTTCCGGTTTTTTTTAACGTGGTCTGATAAATGTTTGAATAAAATGGAAAAATAAGAAATTTTACTCGTTTGTAATCAATTCAGGTAATTTTATGTAAAAAACTAATATTTAGTAAAAGAACCTATGATTAAGAACAATACATATTTATACGTACATATATTGTACTTATATTTTGTAAATATGTAATAAATTAGTACTAGTTCGCTTTCAGTAGATGATGGTTTTTTAGTTTTTATTGCATTGAAAACCAATAATATCTTTGCTGTTTTGTTAATAGTTTTTCTATAAAGCATAAACACTCGTTTTAAAACGTTAAAGCTGTCATCTTTAGGCTTGACATCTGTAGTTATCAATGGACCCAAATTTGTACAAACATATCAAATTTAACACTCTTTTGACCGACTTGAACGAGAAAAGTAATTTGTAGTGAAAATACAAAGTTGTACCTCTAATTTTAAAGTGTCCAATACATTTAATAATAATTTCTGGAATAATTTCGAATTAGTGACGGCTCGAATTTTTGAGATTCTACTTATTTCTTAAATGTAGTACTCTTCCTGGCTATAAAACACTTGGAAATATATCGTGTTTTTCTTTCTTATTTTTGGCATAACTAAAAGTGAACGAATGTAAGGTTCGCCACCCTAGATTTTCCCAATATCGGAAATACTAAATGATAGCCCACATTACTCAATGTTATACTAATACCCTATCCGTGTTGTTATATTACCCGGAAGGCTTTATTGGCTAATAAATTGTATGAGGTTTGGCCATAACGTGGGTTTATTCTGAAATCAAAAAAATGAATCGCGATCGAAATATCAAAAAAATATACTAAACGCGTAACAGTGCTCTAAGGGCTTTAGCTGATTGTAAGATTTTGCAATAAACAAATCTTTTTAACTCATATTTCTCTAAAG
Organism: Metopia argyrocephala; assembly: GCA_963576795.1. NCBI lineage: Eukaryota > Metazoa > Arthropoda > Insecta > Diptera > Sarcophagidae > Metopia > Metopia argyrocephala. Next base: position 623,410 of record OY756209.1, read on the forward strand.
TGAATAGATTCTTGTACCGAATATCGATTAACCGAAAAAGAAAGCATTTACTGGATATATTTATGTTTACAGATAATTTTAAAATTATTGTTCGTTTAGGCAATTGAAATTAAATACTCAGATACATATTAAAGCCATCCAAATGCAAATGCTAATATATTTGCGGGTTTTTTCTTCTTTTTTTCTTCTTTTTATTTATTTGTTTGGCTTAAACAGATTTTGGACCAAACACATGTACTAATCGTACATTTGTTAGCAAAAGTCCTTGGGTACTTTACGAGCATTCGGCTTGAGTTGAATTTGGCTTAAAGGCCTGTTACATGAACAAAAACGAATTAACAGAGAAGGCGGCATGATTTGCATATTTGCCAGTTTATTAAAAAAAAAACATATATAAAAGACCTTCATGCCAGCCTGCAACCGATGAGAATTTATCTGCCAAAAACAAACAAGCAAAGCGAAAAGAAAAAAAAATATTAAATCGAATACCAAATAACGTTTTTATGTATTTAAAAACTATTGAAAATAGTCGTACAACGAATGTTGAAATCCAGATGTATTTCTGTACTATGTCTTTCTGGCTTTGATTAACGCAATTGTGTTACTGGTTCTCAAGTTAAAATGTTTAATTGAATTTTCTTAAAATTTGCATGAATGAACTCTTTTTAGAGCATAATTTTTAAGACAATTTTGAATGAATTAATTAATAAAGTATGCCTGCACGTATGTACTGCATAGAAATACATGCAAATAGTGTATTTTATTTACGAGAGCGAGTTCATAAGTCCGTTATGTTTTAATTTATCGTCTCTTAACTGTAATAGCAACATTGTTCCTGTCAACAGGCATCTGTCAAAGTTGAAAAACATGCTTTTTATTTTATTTAGTTTGAATTAAAACTTTGCAGTATCAAAGTGGTTTGCTGAATTCCGTTCTGAATGAAAAAGTTCGAAAAATGTCGAAACGAGTATTGTCAGCAATTGGAAGAAATTTTAAATGACTTTCTGAGCAAAGCGATTGATTTTTTTATTTTTTTTTTTTTATTGTTTTTTTTTTTGTTTTGTTTCATGGCTTGTTTTTAATCATTGTACATTGTACATGGCATAGATGAGCATTTTTCAGTACCAGTACTTTTTCAGTATTTTCTTTTTTTACTGATTATTTTTTCAGTAATCAGTACTCTTTACTGAATACTGATTTTTCTTTTCAATAATCAGTACTTTTTACTGAATACTGGTTTACGTATTGCAGTAAAAAAGTAATGCAGTATGCCCATGTATGGTACATGGAGCATCTGTAAAAATTGTCAAATCTTTTTGTGTAGATAGGATAGGATAGGATAGGATAGGATAGGATAGGATAGGATAGGATAGGATAGGATAGGATAGGATAGGATAGGATAAGATACGATAGGATAGGATAGGATAGGATAGGATAGAATAGAATAGGATAGGATAGGATAGGATAGGATAGGATAAGATAGGATAGGATAGGATAGGATAGGATAGGATAGGATAGGATAGGATAGGATAGGATAGGATAGGATAGGATAGGCTCCATATTCCAATTAAGGAAACAAATTTTTTTAAAATTTGAAAACGTGAAAAAATAGCACTAAAATGGTAATTTTTTATTATTTTATGCACATAATCGGAATTGGCTTGTACGATTTACAATGTCTTTTGTGTGACTACAATATTAGACGAATTCATGCCTGTTAAGTAATGATTTTTAATCGTAATGATAACTATTGTTTTCTTAAGGCCGAAGTAATGATTACGATTATCTATGATTTGCATGAATCATCAATTACTGGCAATTACTACAAAATAATCAAAACGAATCAAAAAGTAATCCCAATTATTTTCCACGATTCTTTTGATTCTTGGGATTACCTTTTGATTACTTTTGATTCTTTTAACACAAGCCGAAAGTAAAAGAAATTCAATTTTAAAATTTGCTATAATTTTTGAATGTGAAAAGATTTTCATATAATTTTTTTTAATTCATTCGCTTATTGTTGACTATCAAAACTTTAAAATTTGTGGCGAAATTGAGTTTATGTAATTCGTGTTTGAAAAAAACACTTGATTTCTATTTCACTCGCCGCTAGATTCTTGAGAAATATGCTAAATTGGCAAAAGTGAACCGTAGTATGGACGAGTGCTTGCGCCACACCGTAATACACCAGAGACAATACCTTAATCAAAATATTGGGTTTTCTGGGACGTATGAGCCTCAAAAAATCACAAGATCGGTTTGTTAGCCACTAAAGTTATAGTAAGAGTTGTTTTGAATGCAGACAGTTTAATCCACATTCATTATGTTCAATGGCGAAATGACGAACCAAATACATATTTTGATGGCCTCGACAAATCTTGGACAGTCGAAATCACTTGTTTATATTAAAATCTGTGTTTCATTCAAAAACTCACGGATTTATTGAAACACCCTCGTATCGTCAACATTGATTTTGGGATAAATTGAAAAATATGTTCAAATGAAGGTTTTCCAATTTTGTTTTTTTGCTTTTAATTAGAAAACTGATATTAAAAATGGACATTTTGTGGTTCGGTTGTTTAAAGTCAATTATTTATTTTCCTTTGTTCTCAACTTTCTAAATAAGTATTTGCCATTTTCTTTAGCGCAATAAAAATACTTTTCATCTATTGTGTTCTCATTTCCTAACAATTAATGATTAAAAATGGTTTCTAAAAATATTTTTATTTTTTTTTCTTTAGTAATTAAAAAAAACAAAAAACTAAAAATTTACCAGACAAGACTATCATCGTCAGTTTTCACACACACTGGCATAAAGTCTACAAGTATTTGCAACATTCGATATATTTTGATTTAAGTTTTGCCACCATAATCGGCTACAATTGGATTTATTGAAATATATCAGTGAGTGCATGTTGTTCGCTGATTGTTAGGTAGTGTTGTGCAACAATGGTCAATGGTTACACCGGCCGGCCGGTCGGCCGGGATTTACCTTCAATAGTCGTTATCCAAAAACAAAAAAAAAACAAATATTTGTTTTTTTATTTGTCTACCTTTCACCATAAATTAATCTGTTTCCCCATTTTACTCATTTCATTGTTTTTGTAAATTTTGATTGGTGGCTGGTTGGCTGGTTGCATTTACATATTGCATGTGTTACGATTTATAGTGCATTCGCTAATTTTTAATAGTTTTTATTTATTTTTCTTTTTACATTTTGTTGGGAATTTCATTTTTCAATTCGAGTTCAGAAGAGGCCTTTTAATGTTAATTTCGCTTACTGGGGTCATGCAAATTAAATGCATACGAAATATTTTGGTATTAATCAAAACTCTTTGAAAAATAATAAAAAATTTGCTACAGAAAACAAAAAAAAAAAAAAAAATAAAGTGTATAAATACCATATAGTGAAAAGAGCGAGAGAGTGAAAAAGGAATTTTTTTGTTAAATTGCAATAAATCAATGCACACTACACAATATAAATACAGTTGAACCTCTATAATTTGAACTTTTTAGTATTGGTAGTAATAGTTTAATTAACTAAATATTCCACAGATTCCATTCAACTATTTATTATAGACTTTTCTTTCTTCACTTTCAACCCGCTTGTTGTGTCGTAAAGCAGATTACTCTCAGTAAAGTAACTTCGGATGATGCCAAGCAGATGACCAGGATCTACTCAAATACCCCAATTTATTAAAATTATAACAAATTTATTAAATAAAAAGTATTTCACGTTTATACAGTTCAGTATTATTATTATTATTGAAGTTTTTTTTAATGCTTGCAAGGGCGATTGCAACGAAGAATGATTACCGCTATTATTTTTCAGAAATACTCACTTGAAAAATTCGTTGATTTGTTTATTTATTTAAATCAGCTTAAGCAAATATTTGACGAAAAATAATTTTGCATTGCTTCACATTTGATTAATTTATTTCTTATTAAAATGTTACTTTTAATACTTCTTAAAGAAATGTTTACATAAAACGAAACCCACATATAAAATAGTGGATACGTGCCTAAGGTGACGGTGGTTTTTAGTAATAAAGCAAACAATAAATATTTCAAAAACAGTCGTACTGACAACAATTCGATTTTGCAGTAGTCCAGAGGTTAGTGTGTTAGCCTACTATAGGTGCATAGAAAAATGTTCTGAAATTATTTTTTTCGGCGATTACCTCTTAGAAGCTTTCTGGCAAAAGCTCTGAGAATAACTGATTGTCATGCACAAGCTATTCAAGTCTTTTGTTCGAAGTCGACATTTAACTATAGGTTAAAATTTGAAGCACACAACATGGATGTTGCGAGAAGCTAGGACGTAATCCTGAAACAGGGTTGTAATGGCCAATTATTTATGTATTAGTACAATTTCTACAAAGCGGATCAAAATTAATGAAGTTTGTTCTTCGATGATTTGCATGCTTCAAAGATACAGAGAATAAATTTTAATAAGGATAAGATTTATAATCAATGAAAGGTTGGAAGCAATTCTTCGAGTTTTCTGAGTGTACAAGTACGCTGTTTGCTCATCTCGAGTTAATATTTTATTAATCCTCAAAATCCTTCCCACATTTGCAGCATCTAAAAAACTTGTCATTCATTAAAATAAATGAAAATGTAAGGCACTACCATTCATTGTGGTCACCATATTGTATTCTTCCACTAACAACTGTATTTAGTTTTGACAACTATAAATTTCATTTATCGATATCAGTAATGCAATAAATTTGAAATTCAATAAAAAGTTAAAACAAAGCAAATGTTATCATACAACAATGCCAATTACAATTGATATTTATAAATTTCACAGCTTTATTTTATTGGAATTCTAATAGCAAATGAAGAACACACACACACACACAATTCAATTTAAAATTTATACTTTTCTGCCGTAAATATTTTTTATATCTACACTTTTTTTTCCTACCAATTTACGAACATAAATTTACACAAAAGATTGCTTCTAATGTCTGAATATAAATTAGGAATTATTTATTTTCTAAAGACAGATGATGAGAAGATTAAATCAAATAAGTATGATTTATATTCTGCTATTCTTTATTTCTTCAAATTATTCCTTCTGATTTGTTTTAAATATTTGGTTAATTTAAGAGGCAACGGAAGGAAAACCGAAAGTGTTGAATTTATTGTTGTGTGGCTGTTACACAAACAGCACAACGTTTTTGTTTTTTTTTTTTAATCGGTTATTAAAACGAATTAAAATTCCAAAATATTTTTCCAGTCATAGAAACAAATTGTTTTTTAAATTCCCTCACACTCCTACTACAGACGGACTTAGTCAATAAATTTTCGTTATTTTCAATAATTTTTTGTTGTTGTTTGTTGGTATTATGACATAAAAAATGTCGCCAGACTTAAAGGTGGCTTTAATTTTTATAAATCTTTTTCTTTTATGTCTTTGATATTTTATGTGATAATGTTTCTAATGATTCAATTGTGTCTACACGGGTACGCTTGTCTTTCTCTCCCCCTTCTCCTGGTTGTTTTTTCGAACAACAATTTGTATGAATTTTGAATATTAAATTTAAATATGGCATGTCAGAGTTGGTAACACATATTGATGTATGTAAATATATAGACCTAAATTATAATCAAAGCTTAAAAAAAAGTGAGAACATTTTTAACCCCTTTTTCGTTGTGTTATGTTCAGCATACAAATTTACTTGACTTGGATGGATGTCTTGAAACGTTTTCAAGCCTGTTAGAGTTAAATTTACAAATTTGAATAATCTCAACTCCCCATTAAAGATTTTGTTTTCAATATTCTTTGATTATTATTTATTGATTTCAAGTATTTTCCTTGTTTATTTTGAATATTGAATACTAGTAGTGTCACGATTTGTAAGTTAATTTTTTGCAACATGAATTGGCGAAATGTTGCATTAAATGCACACAAAAATACAAATAAAATAGCAATTGACCACAACATTGGGTAACAAAGAAAGACAAAAGTAAAAAAAAAGATCCTTATAAAAGTAAATAAAACCGTAAATCTTATTTTTCTTTTAAAAACAATTTTAATTTTCTAGTGGATTTAAGCAGATAAATAAGAAAACTTAAGGTGTATACGAACACTTTAAACGCTACTGAGTATTTAAAATTTGTATGCTTCTAAGTGTGTATGAAATAGAGGACTGCGTAAGCACAACTGGAGTGAATTGTAAGCACTCGTTTATTATTTCAAATCAAGGAAGTACCTTTTTTTGAGAATTTATCCTAAATTTTAAATTTTCTGTTCCCAAAAATCCCCAAAACTGTGTTTTTTTCATACCAAAAGCCCTTAAATACTAAAGTCTGATTTTTTTTTTATTTTTTTAATCAAATCAAATAATCAAATCAAAGCCGATGCTTTATTACTTAGAATACACATTCGATGCAAGTGTTAGTTGTTGGTACGAAAAGCATATTCAAAATTAGTCTAGCAGGCTCTTGAAATGGTTTTGAAACACCAGCATTTTGCTTCAAAAAACTATTGACCAAAATAAAGTTTAATTTATACCCACATACATAATTCACATATCGTTGTTCATATTTTTTATATATCTCGTGTTAATGATGCCACTTTAGGTTTTCGACCCCAAATTTTTCAAATTTGTAATTCGAATTAGGATATCTCGTCAAGTTTCAGATATAAATAGCCGAAAACGGATAGCAGATTTTAAACATTTTGGTGTCAAAAACCTAAATTATCATCATTAACTCGAGATTTAAAAAATGGCGTATAGAGCACTTAAACTCCCGCACGACAATATGACGTTTTTCTCCACTGCTCTTTATATTGATTAATTGAAGTATTTTCACAGTGAAACGAACTAAACTACGGCTAGTCTATGGTATTGCAGCATAACAATGGTGAAATAGGGTCGTGGCATATTGGTAGAGCGCTCGCACAGAAACTCACACGACCAAGGTTCAATCCCAGTGAAGCACAAAATTATAAAAATAAATATTTGCAATACCATCTGCAAGAAACCGCCCCCTGACATTTCTACTCCAGTACAGCGCCATTTTCTGGGAAGATAACAGCTAATCTACGGAAGACGCTTACCATTCACATTTAAAACATCCACCGACAGATGAGGCAATTGCTGTTTGATCATTCGAGGGTGAAGGTATAACACTGGCTCTTGAGTGGACAAATTGCCAGCAACTTGTTTCATCAACAAATAAAGGCGCAAAATATACAAACATCTATGAAAAAAAAAAAAACAAAAAATCTTCTATCACCCATCTTCACATTCCAATACAATGCACTGCATGAATAGGGGTTTACCCCTGAGTATTGGTCTTAAAAAATAAAAAAAATTATTTGAATTATTTTCACTTCGAGCTTGAGATCTCTTGTATAGCCTTCAACTTAACTAGGGTTTCTATACTATCCCCCCAGTTTTGGAACTACGATTTGAAAATCACCAAGGTGGGCTCAATTATAGAAGGAATGTCCCCTTTTTAATTAAATTTAAAAATTATTATACATATGTATATACAAGTCTAAGTACACTTATTCATTAAAGTTTCATAAAAATACAATAATTACATACAATACTATGTACGAGAAAATGTGTGTCTTAAGTTAACATAGAAAATATTTTACTAAAGAGCTCAAAGTGCATTTTTAATAATAAAAACATTTTTTTGTCTTTCTTTTCTGCTTTAATAAAATTCCGTACAGAATATTTTTTATAAGAAAATGTGTGTAATACTCGTAGAGAAACAAGAAACTTGTAGCTTTAAGATAAAAAACAAACATGTTTAATGTTATTTAGTCGTATTTGCAAATGACATTTTCAAAAGAAATAAAAATCAAGTCAGTAACAGTATCTAACCTCTAAGATAATAAATACAAATATACTCCTTAAAAGAGACTTAAAGAAACTACAAGTATGTACGTCTATAAGTAAATAAATATGTATGTATGTATGTATGAGAGATGACATGAGTTTCTTACATTCATTCATTCAGTCAACACACACATTTAAAATTGTATAGACCAATAAATAAATAAAAATATAAATAAATTTGTTTATAGTCATACCTGCCCAGCAAACAGAGAGGCTACATTTCACCACTTACCACTCATGAGAAATATCATTAGCAAAACCTTGGCCAGTATGCCCAAATAGTATTTCAGATGGCAACTGGCAACTGAAAGCTGGCAACTCAATTGATAAATGGTGAATATATTGGCAATTGCATATTTGTGGTTGCTATGTAGCTATTTTAAGTCATAAGGCATTAAAAACTAAAAAGCAAGTATATTTCTTGATTTCATTTATGAAATTATACCACAGACAATATGGATTGAGCCATTTCGAAATTAAAATCATTGCCATGGGATTTCTTAGACCCGAACTAATCAACTTTGTCTGCTGTATAACCTTTAAAAAGGCGTAAATATCCCTTAAGGTTATAAGATGTAAATACACATACATACATAAGTGCATTATTAACTTTCGATACTTTAAACAAACTAGACATTTCTACACTTACAGTGCAGGCGTGTAATACTAGTGGATTAGAATAGTCACTTAAATGCTGCCTACATTCATTTCTTTTTCGTTATAATTGAAAAATTGATCCACCGAAGTCATTATATTTAAAGGTTATTTATTTTTTAATTTTTAAAATTTACTTTTACATAGTTGGCTGTATGTCAGAATGGCAACTGAAAACAGTTGTCGTACTTAATATGAATTTTTAAATCAACGCTATTCAAGTTAAGTTGCCATCCATAATCGACCCATAATAAATGTATGTTTTTTTACATCCTATAATAATCTCCTTAGAATGTGTTTGCTGGGGTATGCGAATAAATACATACACAAACACTCACACCCATACATGTGCCTGTTATATCCCAGATAACATTTGTAAGTTTTTTTTGTTAAAAAATCTGCCTGCTGAGTCTTTTTCGAGTAGTTTTGATGATCAAAAACTTATTACTTTCGTGAACATTTAAAAACAAAGTCGAAAACGAATAGCAGTAAGTAACCTTTCTAAAGTTTTGAAAATAATATTCAATGAAATGTTTGACTTCTCGATGAGGCCAACACTCAGAAAAGGCACTCTAGAAAAGTAGGCTATGGAAAGGTCGAAAGAGGAAGTGGTGTTTGTGGCAGTTAGATTTAACATTATTAACATCTTACTTGAGAGAAACAGTTTTCGCTTTAAGGTTATATCAGAAACGAATAATGCGACTTTAATACGGATTTTCTTTAAAGCACAATGCACGTTGCACGCACGTTGAATAACTACAAAAGGATGTGTTCTAAGAGAAATACGGGTACTTCGTAAGAATATGCGATTATTTGGAATTAATTTTTTTATTTCATTAGGGCACCGTACCGATAAATCGATAGAGTTGCATATCTCTATCATTGTCATTGATAAGAACTTTCGCCTTTTCCTGTACTCGGTATCATATAATAATATGAATAATAACAGTATAGACATCCTACAATGAGTGTTTTTCGCAAGGTGTGTCATCATATTTTGGCGTTTGAATTGTGTTCAGTTGTTGGTTGTTTATGATCACAGTCTGAGATCAAAAAAATGAACGATTAGATTAGTCGCGCAGAGAAGTCAAAAAGTACTCGTATGTGATTAAAAATTTACAAAAATGCAGGCTGGGATATGCATATTTGCATTTATATTTTTGTTTTTGTAATATCTTTAACTCTAAGTATGCTAATATTTGTTTACATGACATGCATGTGAATGAAGATCTTAAAGACTTTTATTCCGATTTACGTACTTGCTTAAATACTTATTTTACTTATGATATAATAAAAACAAAAATAACAAAAACTGCAACAAAAAAGACAAAAAAACATCATTGGTTAAATAAATAACACCTAAATGAGTAACTGATTGTTGCTACATGTACAAAAACATGTAAAAAATTTAAAACCCTATTGATGGTCATCTAAAGTGTTTAAAAGAACCATTTGAAAAAAAAATTTGAGTTAAAAAAAACTTTTATATAATATGTTTAAGACCCGAGTTCGAGCAACAGAAAGAGTGATCAGTTTTTTAAATTAATTTTGTTTCGTCGGAAACGCTTTAATAAGTCCAAAGTTAAATTCTATGAAGAATTTAGATTTTTGCAATGAATTTTTTTTTATAATCAAAAAAGAAAATGATGTCCGTGAAGGAATAGTACACTAGCCAAACTGAACCTGTTTTCGACTCCAGAGATGGAGTCGAGTACAGTAATCCCTCGAACTGCGCGGTTTCTGACTGCGCGATTTCGGATTGCGCGTTTTTATTTTTACCACCAAAATTTCGCATTGCGCGGCAAAAGTTTCGCAACAGCGCGGTTTTTTTGCGTACATATTACATATTTTGTGCAAAATATGATATGATATGAAGATCTTTCTGTTGAAGAAATAATAACATATTTTGCAGATAATAATAATGATGAAAATGACGATAGTGAAGATGAAGAAATTGTTGAAAAAAAAAAAAAAAAAAATTTGGTAGCAAAGCACTGGCAGAATTTTTGAATTTTTTGATTTAGAGCGTGCCTTAAAATTCCGTAGACGTTTGACGGAAGCTTTAGCGCCGTATAAATACTTTACAGTTCAAGAGATACTATAGCAATCAATATTAACAAGTTTTTTTACGAAACCATTGGAGGAAAATAGAACAAATTCATCAGAAGATTATTACTTATTTAAAGATTTTTTTAATTACATATTCACATTTTAATTATGTACATACTATGTACAATGAACTGATTTCAAAATTTTATTTGTTTAATTTTTAAGAATTAATTTATAATTTTTATCTTTTTTGTTTATGTTAATTTTTAACTTTATGTTAATATTACATAAAGTCTTTTTTTTATATATCTACTTGGTTTAAATTAAAATTTTGATGATAATTTTAGGATTTGGAACGTTTCCCCCTAATTTCATGTAAAATAGGGTTCACAGTGCGCGATTTCGGATTGCGCGCTGTTTTTTCAGAACGTATCAACCGCGCAGTTCGAGGGATTACTGTATTTTGTAATTTTATTTGTCAAATATTTTTCACCCAAAAATTGTTAAAATGTTAGAGTTAAATTTAAACAATTGTTAAGTACAATAAACTAGAAAAAGGTACTTTTTTTCAATGCATTAAGCTTTTGGCATGTACAGTATGTAAGATTTTATTTTTTAATTATTAAATTCTTTTTTTTTTTAATTTGATTTGCTTATTTCTCGAGAATTTGTTGAAATTTTTACATTCATTTTTACATTTGGTGTCTTTTTTTTATTTTTAATGTTTTTTATGTAAAGTGAACATGTTTTTAATTTTATCTCAGCAAATTTATTTAGAAACTTAAACATCTTTTCTCATGCGGCATAATTCATTTTTCATTAACACACAGGCATTCACCAGTGCAAGCACCTGCGTCTACAAATAATATTTTTATGTTTTTTTGGTTATTTTGTGTCTCTACTTTAAGCTCTTGTGATGATGTAATCATAACCTTGATGATTTTGTGTTCATTACACCAGGCCAGTATGATTTCTAGATTTAGAAGAAATTCTTTATTATGACCAACTGAGTTTGTTTAACCCCTTCTGAGTTTGTTTGGTCTTTACAATTCTATGTTATCTGTTATCAAAATTAAAAGAAAAAAAAACAGTTTTTATTGAAATAAATAACTTTAGGGTTTTATAGAACAATGAATTGAATATTTTTTTGTCTGTTTTCTTTTCCTTAAATCATCAATAATTTTCTTATTAGTAAATGATGATGTTCATTCTTTTGTAATTTGATGTGTCGACATGAAAAAAAAAATCAAAACAAATTTATTTTGAAAAACATTTGGAAAATAAACAGAAAGCACTTTAACTAGAACAGGTGAGATTATTTTCAAATCTCCAACATCAGCTAGACTTCGATTCTATGCTCTATTATGTAGGTAGAACAGCAAATATCATGACCATAATGGAAGAGTACTCCTCGTAATATGGATTCTGAAGAAATAAATCAATCATTTCGTCAACATCTGTTTTACTATGAACACTTGCATGCAAAATGGCTGGACAAGGGTTTTTCAAGACAAAAAAAGAAAAAAAAAAAAAATAAAGAAAAACAAATAACAAAAAAAGGGGCAAACAAATGTCAAAACAAAACATTAAAAAGAGAATAAATAATAACAGATCGAATATTGTGATAAAAGAAAATGTTTTTTCTTACAATTTTTTATTTGTTCAAGAAAAACTGAAATTCATTCAGAGTCACTTTTTAATTTCCGTGATTGATGATGTTTTATGGTGAAAATATAATGAATGTGATGGAGTAGAATAGAATAGAAAAAATATAGAATTATAAGATGTAATCACATATTATGATATTTTGAAATAAAGTTTAAATATGTAACGTACTAGTATGTATATATTTGTAACAACAAGAAAAAAAACCGAAAATTTTAAATTTTATATTAAAAAAAACATATTTACGTACTGCAAAACGCAAGATTTTGTGTAAAAATTTAATTTAAAGAAAAAAAAAAAACATGGCATGCTATGTCATGTCGTCTCAAATACAGTGTCATGCCATGTCATGCAAACTCATCAAAGTGGCTTAATATGTTATAGCAAATCGGCTAAGCTGTTGTAGCTCGTTGTGTTGAATACCATGTCCATGAATGCTTTTTGGGCATAATGTTTCTAATAGTGTTTTATAAATATTCTCTACATCACTCGTTTTCCACAACTTAGCAAATAGCAATTATTTAAGTTCGACGACTCAACATGTTTGATTTCATCATTCTTTTTCAAAATTATTTCTCAAAATGTGTTTTCGCAGGCTTAATTCTTCACGATTGGAATTGCATTGAATTAGTTTAAACCAGAATTATTTTCACATGCAATGACAATCCATTAGAATTCAGAAGAATTTGGTGCAGGAATTCGTAAGATCCGTAGGTAATGATTTATACTCAAATCTGTGGATTAATGTTCAAGTTATATAATGAAAGTGATGAAAAATAAAATGACTCACCAAATTAAACACAAATAACTAAATTTTTATTACACACAACTGAATTCATAATTTCGATTATATTTTTAAAGTGTTTATAAAGCCCATGTGCTCATGGTTCCTAACTGCATACGTGATTATGGGAAGTAAAATAGAAATTAAATATTTTTTACTAAAATTATAAAAATAATCATGTGTCTGAAGCATAAATTCATCAATAAAGTGACTGTTAGTCCAGAAAGGGCTAAGCGAGTTGGAGATATGGGTAACATGACAATGATGTACAATCCATATGAAATATTACATATTTGAGTGTAAAGAAGTCAAAGAGCGCCAATAGCACGTCCAATGCACAAGTACGTGCAAAAATCCTCATATGGATAGAATTTTTTTAATTGTTTCTTTTTTATATTTTTCTTTCATTTTTTATTCCATTATTTCCCTTTAACAAACTTAATCTGTGCATATGTTCCAGTTTACGTTTTAAAATTATAGATTCTTTTGTAGATGATTGAATTATTTTGTCTCAAAAAAAATACAAATCGATCGTTTAATTGTGGCTTTTGTAAGAGATTAAAATGTCGATGATATATGAACATACACTCATATGGGTGTGACAAAAATACCATAAGAGTCACGTGCGTTTGCACGTCTACAGATACAAAAAAATTATCAAAGGTTGATACATGTTTTTTCTTTGTCATTTTAATGGCTTCCTAAAAAATTATTTAAAAATTAAATTTAGAATTATTTACCAATTATCTTGACTGTAATCCAACGCTTAAGATTAAATCTAATTTTTATTGTAATTTCCAATGTAAAAGTGTAGCATCCATAGCATAACGACCCCATATCTTACTGTAGACGAATTGACTTATTCAAAGGGCTTTTGTCGCCTTACTCTGGATAATATCTATTGGCGATTTCCAAACAGAAAAACATAACATACCCGAAATACAAAAACCTTCACATGATAACTTATATTCTTTCCTGTCTTTAAAGGATTTACTGACTGCGCTTATTATGTGCTCCCTCTAATTAGACAGATCTCTAAGCGTTGTCCCCAAATTTTGTTTTTATAATCCAACATGCTAAAGCTATTAGATTTGTGTAGCTCATGAACGAACTAGTTCAACTGAACTATTCACTCAAGTGAACTAAAAGAGCCGTTCATTACAATATGCTCTTTTAGCTCAGTAGTTCATGTTTCTTTCTTTCTTTCTTGTGAATCCACGTTTCTTTTCACTCATCTTTCTTATTAGTTCGTTCTCTTTCTTTCTTGAATCTTTTTTATTCTTTGGCATTTCATGTTGAAGGTGCATACTAATTGGTAATGCCATCTGCAAATAATATACGTAGCTGTCAGAAACTTTATAGGACGTTACATTTTTGGAAATTCAACGATTTTTATGATAATTGCAGAAGCAAATATTTCTTACGGTTCTAAAAGGCACTCAATTAAGTATCGCTCAATATCGATTTCCATCACCAAATAATTTTTGGCATGGCATGCCCACCGACTTAATGCTACGTATACAATTGATGCCCACAACATGAGCAGTACCAGTGGAAAAAAAAGTTTAATATGATTCAAATGAAAATATTGAACTAAATGAGCTATTGAACTAAATGAGCGACCTAGTTCATTGAAGTGAGCTGAACTAAAAAGAGCTGTCACTCAAAAGAGCTAAAAAACCCAACATGTTTACACTACCTAAGTTTCTCATGTGATTATTACAGATTTTAGCAGTTAAAACTTAGACGGCAATAATTTTAAAAGTAGAAAATGTTATATTTTTGACTGAGCTCAGGCAATAACAATAAAAATTAAATTAGATCTGTAATTAAATTAAAATCTGATATAAAACTCAGATGAGAAACTTAGGTAGTGTAAATATAGCTTGAGCAAGGTAATCAACTACTAATGTTCATACAACGAACAGCTATGACGGTTGACCCGCACACAGTTTTCAATTCTTTTCGATTTGTTTAGTATTCGCAAATAAAATCTCAACGTATCACTCAAGATAAAATTATGTATTACTTGTATAATAAAAATGTGATTATTTTATTAAAAATATTTATACAAAACTTTAGACGATTATTATATTTTTTTATTTAATTGGCATAGGCAATTAGATAATTGCACGATACGAGATGATACGATGTGATAAGAAAAGAAAAGTTGCAAAACCAAATAAAATGAACTCGATAAGTATTTACCTCTCTATTTATATACAATGTATAGTACATACGTGTGTATACACATCTTTACGTATGTAAATATTAAGAAATATAAGTACTACAGATATACATATGTACATATGTAGTATGTATGTACGTACGAGTATTTATGCATGCATATGTATGCATACATATGAGTCAATTTCTATAATTGTGTGATGAAGTGAACAAAAGTTTTACACATGCACGAATGCCGATAATTGTTATGTCTGGTTTAGCATGTACAAAATGATTGTTTTAACTGTTACTTTCGAAAAAAAAAATGGGCCTGAAAACAATAAAAAGCAATTAACAGAAATGACAACATTTAAGCAGTAATATAATCAAATATCCAGTGAATAATAACGGTTTAATTAACTGTTTCAGTTGTCAAATAGGTCCCCATAATTTGGAATTTATGTGAAAAGTTAAATTGAAGTAGAAATGAAATACGAATACAAAGCCAATATAATAAACGATCGAATCACCATTTAACAAATAGACAATTTTAATGGAACAAGCCATGGATGGCTGACAAATTGAAGGGATAAAATGTGTATGATTTTACAATAAATGTAACAATTATGAATAATTCAATTAAAAAAATACATACATACAGTTAGAGACTAAAGTTTAAATACACGTTTAAACAAAAGTAAACGTTTCAGAAAAACTTAAAGTATGTAGTTTTATTTAGTTTCATAAATAACAGAAAACAATAACAAAAAATATAGACTTCATTACAAACATAACGGTAATTCTTATAAATACTATAAAATTCACTGGACAAAAGCTTAAATACACCTTGGAACGTTAATACATTTTTTAAAACAATTAAAAAAGAAAAACATTTTAATACTTTGTTGGACCGCCATGGCTATCTATAACTGCCTGCAAGCGGCGTGGCATAGAAAGCACCAAGCTTTCTGTTTCAGAAGGCGATACTTCCGACCAGAATTTTTTAAGAGCTTCTTTAAGCGACTCTTTGCTCGTTATTGAGGTTGATGTTAATTTGCGCTTCATTAAACCCCAAACATGCTCAATTGGGTTTAAGTCTGGTGATTGGGGACGGCTATGGAGCTGTCACAGAACGTGCAGTGTGCTTGGGTGTATTTAAACTTTAGTCTCTAACGGTATGTGTGTACGTATATGAATTATAAGGTGAATTAAAAATTTTTGGTTAAGCGTAAAATAAAACGTGGCATAAATTCATAAAAGTTTTAAGTTACATTGAAACAAAGTTACAGGGGATACAAAAAGCCCATTGATAAGCAATATTTTTTTTACAAAGGAAAACCATCCAAGTTTTTGTTATAAAGTCGTCAATTTTTATTACAGTTTTTGTATTTTATTACTGTGCATCACTTAAAAAGGTGATTTTAAAGCTTTTGTAATTTAGGTCTTCTTTAAATCAAATGACAACATATTCTTAGTTCCTAGGTAGACCTAGGTACATCGAACCAAAATATCTATAATTAACTCACAGTGAGTAATATTTTAATTATTCTTGATTGATTTGTAGGATTTATGAAAATGGAAGAAATGGAAGAAATCATAATGTCTTTCCAAATTTGAGTATAAAAAAAAAATAAAACAATTTATTATACTTGCCGGGGTTTCAAAAAATCTTTTCTGATATGTATCCCTATATTTGACTCGATAAGTTTTTCTGCGTAAAATGGCGTTGGTAAGTTCTGTTAAAAAAATATTTGGGAGTTAAGTTTCTTTTAGTCTGTGCTAAATGAGGATATGAGAACAATTCGTATCATAATTTATGAATTCTTTTAATGAAAACTGTAAATGTGTACTCGTTAGCATTATCTTCACCATCGATTATTTCATTCGTTTAAAGGTAAAGTTTATGTGATTTTATTAGCCAACAAACCCACAGATTCATCTACTGTTTTTACTGCTGTTGGGTCTTTGGTGTGTTGGGATAGATCAAATTTCCAAATTCGATATTACGAAGCACAATAGAAGCTTGTCCATTTGCGATTGGGCAACATTAAGCACCACTGAGTTATCATACGATTGCCTGTACGATCAATTGTTAACAAATTCGGCACTTAGATATTTAAGCTACTAATACATGTGAGATAAGTTTGACTTTCACTTTCAATCTCTGCTTAGCCAGCGCTAAATTATACATTTTTGGAATTAGGCATCCAGAACGTTCATCAGCTTGCCTACACAGGCGCAATTAAATTCAGTAAATCATTTTTGTTACCACTAAAATTAATTATGTACAGTTTACAGATTGGTCCTGTTTGGAGCCATAGGCTTTCTCCTCATAAGCAATTGAACTTCAGTTCGAAATATTTTTAGAATTAAGAATGAATAACAAATCGTCGTGCGGGAGTTTAAGTGCTCTGTACGCCATTTCATATTTTTTATATATCTCAAGTTAATGATGCCACTTTAGGTTTTCGACCCCAAATTTTTCAAATCTGTAATACGTTTTAGGATATATCGTCAAGTTTCAGAGATAAATAGCTGAAAACGGATTGCAGATTTTAAAAATTTTGGTGTCAAAAAACCTAAATAGAGCACTTAAACTCCCGCTCGACGAAATGATTATTATTAATTCAGATTCTTAATGTAATACTTTCGTATTTTTTCTTGTTTATTTTTTATATAAGTATGTTATTATTGCCCGTATTCATAAAATATAAAATACATTTAAAATGAGTTTAAAGTCAAATTTTCTATACAATTTTTTTTAAAATAAATTTCAATTCTATCTTAATTTGTTACAATATCCTAGAAAAAGCTAGATATGTATGTTCGAAAAAATGCTGAAAAATGCTAGATTGGATTTAACCGTACAAAATCACTTTGAAAAATGCTAAGTTAGCAGCACTGATAATAATTAACATTACAAAACTACTCTGACTTCTATGAGACTTCTCAAATAGTAAATTAATTCTACCCTATGTTGACTTAAGCTATTCTTCCGTATTACCACAGATAGAACATGTGCTCATAAACGAAAAACCATCGAAGAATATTCTTACTTTTGTTATAGACAATTATTATAATCAATTGAATAGAACATTTTAATCATATTATTGGAAGCTTTTTAAACTCACCAAAGCATTAGTTTTTGTAAAAGAGCTTCAAATCATCATGCATGATAGATAACTTACCAAGAGGTATAAGTGAGCATATATTGTGACCATATTTTCATTGGAAAGAGAATATGTCGTTCCTTTTTTTTCTTTCTACTCAAATATTTAAAAGGTAAACAAAAAAAAAAAAAAAAACGAATATTTTACCTGGAAACTCGTATCAATAACTTCATTGATAAAATCTTTATTTATGAATCAGTAGTAATGGTTTAAGATCTTGTCATGTTCCACTGGTACTTGTTAGGAAGTTCTGAGCAAATGAATGAATGGAATACATGCCATGAGATACAAATGAGTGCACACGTAGAGATAAAAAAAAGTAGAAAAAGAAAAAATGCAATCATACAAGCATGATATTAATTTATTGTGGTTTCAGTTAATTTGTGTTTGGTGGCAATAATGTTCTAGAAAAAAAAAATAAGAGAACAACACATTCATTTCATGGTTCGTTAACACTATTGTTTGCACCATATAGATTACGAATGAACAAACGTTGCAAAAAACAGACCACCAGGATGATAATGAAGACAAATATAAAACATAGAAAGCAGTTATTTGATGCATTCAACAGTTTATGAGTTTTTGAACTCGTTTACTACTTCTCAGCCATTGTGTAGAGTTTTTTTTTCCTTTTCATGAAAGACATGAAATTATTCCAAACATCCGTTTAACAATAAAATATACTCATAACATGTAATAATTGTTCTCACTATTGTAGTAGCAGAGTGGAGTGGTACAGTGGTCAAAAGTGTTAATTTGATTGCATGTCTTGTTCATGTACAAAAGTATTTGCTTCTATTGTATGTCTTTAATATCTCATTTAATACAACATTTCATTCCAACATTTCTCTGTAAGCAATTTTAATTATTTATGATTCTTTTGCTACTCAAATCTATGTTTTCATTTGTAAAGTTGTCGTTTGGTTTGGAGTATGTGCCATAATAGAGGAAAACATTTTTAATTTGAAACACTTTTTATCTTTAATATTGGCATTCAAAATATATTAATCTTTTAATGTACTTGTATTATGCTTAAATAATATACATATATAGATAAACACATATGTATATATAATTTTTTATAAAATCGTATAACTTTCTATTTGGTTTCACCAAAAGGAATATACAAATTTTCACATTAAATTAATCGTTATTTTGTGATTGTGTTTTGTGTTTTAACACTACTGTGCATAGAACTTTTAAATTTTTAAAATTTAAATGCGTAAGAGTATTCTGGTTTGCTTGTTTCAATATAAAAATGTTAAAATTACAAAATATTTAAAATCGTTCAATTACTTGTTAAACAACGCCCTCCAATTAGCTGTTAAAATTTAAAAATCATTAAAAATTTGTGCTTTTATTTGAAGCAGATAATTGTTATACTCAATGATGAACTAATCAATGAATGAATGAATGCATCACTCTTTTCAACCATTCATAATTGTCGATTTAAAATCAATAATCAAACAAAACTTTTGTTTGATGACCAAAAAACAAAACAAAAAACAACAAAATTAAAGGTTTATAAAAATTTACATATTTTGATGACAAAATTATGATGAAAATCGTTCAAATGAGAGGAAAAGAAAGAGAACAACAGAAACAAATAAGACATAATGATTGATGAGACAATAATTAGCGGCACTATGTTTAACACAAACAACAACGGGAACATAAAATTTTATTTTCATAAATATTGAAGACATACTACATATAATCAAATGAATGTATGAAATAGTGAACGAAATGACTCACTAAATGAATATTTTAGTAAATGAATGAATAAATAAATAAATAAATATGTACAAACAAACAAATCTACTGACAGAATCTGTAAAGGCTTAAAGTTTTCGTTTTCACAAAAAAAAATAATAATAAAAGTATTTACAAGAAATTCTTTAATAAATATTAATAAAAAATAATAAAAAGAAATATATAAGAAATATATTTATATATAAACACAAGTATGTAACATAATACTTTAATACTTTGAGCATAAATGAATTTTTAATTATTTAATTGTTTTGTTTTAATTGAAAAATTATACCCTCATAAATTGTTCAATGCAATGAAATGAAAAAAAAAAATGTTTAATATTAAAAAAAAAAAAAATTGTATATGTATGTATGTATATGCAAATATGTATGTACATATGCATGTTGTATGATGATTAATCGTTTATTGCTGCTATTGTTCTTAATTCATATTTTTTAAAGTTCACAAGGGTCCAAAAATACGAGTTTACAAGCAAACGCATAAATTATTTTTTAAGTCAATTTTTCTTTGTTATTATTTAATGCATTTTTTGACGCCAATTGCTGTCAAATTCCATTGTAAACGCTTTCATTTATGGTAATTCGTACAGAGACTAATATATTCAGTAGGACAATTTTACAATTTACAAGATATCTGTATATCGTCATATGATATCATATAAGCCTTAAGTTACACAGAATTCAAAAGACTGCTTTATGATTGTATTGCGCTCAAAAATGAAAATGTTTAAGTGATCTGAATCTATTGTTTAAATACATATCCATTTACGAAACATGTTTTCGAATTATTGAGGTACAGCCACGTAACAGATTTTAATTCGGTTTAGAAACGTAATTCTCAGAGCTTTTGCCAAAAGATTGCTAAGAAAGAAATGTACAATTTTGATATACTTTTTTTTTCAAGATATAAGAGCCCACTGTAGTCGCCGTGGTCTAGTGGTTAGTGTGTTGGCTTACTAAGACATGGGCCCTGGGTTCGACTCCAGGCTCTGATATCTTCAAAAAAAGAAATATGGAAAAAATATTTCTTTCGGCGACTACCTCTCAGCAGTCTTCTGGCAAAAGCCTTGAGAGTAACTAATTGCCATGAACAAGCTTCTCAAGTCTGTCGTTCGGAGACGACATTAAACTGTAGGTCCCGGTACTCATGGATAAAAATTGACACACACAACAAGAGTGCTGCGAGAAGCTAGGCCGTAATCCTGACACAGGGTTGTAAAGGCCAGTTATGTATGTATGTATGTATGTATAAGAGCCCACTAGACTACGACGAGAATTACTATATGTGTTTGCGCGGAACAGCATAGCTTCTCACAGAACTGATTTTGTGAGCGTCATTTTTTATCCACGCCTAAAGTTTAAAGTCAAGTCCGAATGACAAACTTGAGATTTCGTGGCAATCAGTTACCCTCAGAGCTTTTACCAGAAGAGAGGTGGGGTTCTAACCGGGAGTTCTCGTGTAGTAAGTCCACACACTAAAAACCAGACTACGGCATCCAGCGGTCATAGAATTTTTTTTATCATTTAAATACATATTCTCAAACCCAAAAAAATAATTCATTACCTTAGTAGGAAAAACTTAATATTGGCATCCTTAGCCATATTCTCAGTGCAAAATGTAACTAAATATATAGCCAATACACTATGCACCTATACTCGTATGTATGCCATGTACTTATTATTTTGAACATATGTGTTGTATAACCATAATAACAATCAAACTTAAAATGTGGCGTCTGTAGTGAATATTTTATAACTTCACACATCGTTCAAGTTTTTTTTTAATAAATGAAGTATCTTGCGAGTATTGACAGGGATTATCAATCAGAAATAATCAATAGAAAATAAAGACATTTTGATATTTCTATACAAATTTATTGAAATTTTGTAATAGAGTGACAAATAACATAAAACGCTTGTGGTAACCACAAGTTCAAAAACACAACACAACAACACAATTTAATTAAATTTAATTGATACTGAAGCTGTGCAGTTGTGCATACAAAATACGAGCATTCACACATTTTTAAAATGATTCGCTTGTAACTTCTGAAGTACGAGTATATGTATTAAGAATTTGACATGATTTACGATTTGCATTTAACTTTAACTCAATGAAGATTTGTTTCATTTCATTCTTTTCTTTACTTCGAATAGATGTGGTTGTTCTAGAAATGAAATCATTCAACGTTCTGTTTAATTAATTGTTTAAATTTCCATAAAAAAAAGATCCATATCATCTTCAGCCATATTTTTTCTATTTGCAATGATATAACGAATTCTATTGTTGTGTCTCCTAAACTGAATAATTGTGAACAACGCCTTTGTTTCTTTATTTCATTACATTTTTTGTGCAACAAATATTTACCTGTTAGTGAATCTACGATGCATATCATGGAAGCTTATTTTGTACACAGTGATGTTCGAAACACAAGCAACTTTTTCAAATACAAAAGTCAAAAATCAGAATTTTTATTTTAAGTGTATAGAGTTGTTCTGAGAACTATAATTTGCCTCTATTTGTAGTCCATTATCCAGTGAATCGCACAATGTATTATAGAGAGAATTCGTTCTTTAGCCACACCGTTCTTTTTTCGAATAAACTTCCCATAACTTCCCCACCAGCACTACTCCTCCTTTCCACCTTCCCATAACATATATTCCTAGCCCAGCACAATATACTGCAAGAGTAGTGGTCATCCTCTTAATGCTGGCCTCAATAAAAAAAATAATTTTTATTTTTAATGCATAAATTAAAAACGTTCTATTATTGTTTATTATAGATATGTGCCCGTATTCATAAATAATAAAATAGCTTTATTAATTGCTTATTTGACAATTACTGCATAGAAATATGTCGAATAAACACTCTATAAACCAATTTTATTTTTTATAAATACGGTCAATAGTCTGTTGTCATGTTGCGTTCAGATTTTTAAAAATACAGTCAAAGCTCGGTTTAACGAATGCTATAATGTTCAGCCTTTTCGTTATACCGAGATATTCGTTATATCGAACAGCACTAAAAACGTTATGAAATTTAAAAAAATAACATTTTAACTGTATAATTCAGTGTATAAGTAAAACTTTAATTAATATTTTTGCGTTTATTCAATAAATTTTATTTATTTCACACAAGAATCTAACGTTTCTGTAACGAATTTTGTTTTTTGCTTTGTCGTTCGTTAAGTCGAGATTTATTTCTTTTTGTCATTCACTGTATAAGGTGAAAATTTGGCCATTCGTTACATCGGATATTCGTTAAACTGAGTATTCGTTATACCGGACTTTAACTGTAATATCAAAAGTTTAATTTTGAATCCTCTTGGAAAAATGAAACAATAAGAAAAATATTGACTTCGTATACAGCTTTTCGAAACTTGGGTGACTTTCAATATATTTGGATTCTGAAGACTATTAATTACGCATTGTTTTTTAATTTGATACCAAAGTTCTCCTATGGATGCAAATCTGCGATTTGTGCTAGCCAATCTATTGTATGATATTTGCAGGCAATATATTTAAGACCAATCTTTGTGGGTGTTTAACTAATTTTCTTGCCTAAACAACCTCAGATGTGACATTTCCCATTCGGTATGTTCCTTAAGAAGCAATCCATCTATTTTTGTGCAACTATTGATTAAAGGCACAGCTATACTCACAAAAAAAGTTCCTCTACATGGTCTTTCCTTTGGCTTTCGTTTGTAACACACTCTGTTTAAAAATCTTTCTGACAATAAAAACATTTAAAAATGTGTTCGTACAAATCTATAAATCGCGATCCCAATTATTACATCTTTACGTTACTGCGAAATTCAGTTATATTTTTTAGGAAAAGTCTAAATTTCATTTTTGAATTTGGAATCAGATGTTCTAAAGGCGAAGATGAAACATACCCCACAATCAAGTTCTCTTTCTATAATGAACACAAAATATTGTCCTTATTTTTTTTAGCCATGGTTGAACATACCGAATGAGAAATGCCATATCAACGTTGTTTCAGCAAAAAAATTACTAAAACACCCTACGAAGCCTGTTTTAAGATAGATTCTCTGCAAATAGCATTTCAGCAGTGGATTTGCCAGCACAATCTTGAGTTTTGTGTTTAAAAGTAAGCTAAATTTTGGTATAGAAAGTATTAAATTTGCTTAAGCGTCGAACAGTTGTATAAGAAATTTTAACGTTCTTTTTATTACAAGATTTTTGCTTTTTTAACTAAAGAAATAAAGTGAAATCGTTCTTGTTATTTTTATTATTAAAAAGTCAGAGCACGGTATAAATAATAATGAGAAGGATCTTTGAAGTATATTTATGTATGCATTTAAAATAAAAATATAGAGCTTTTACTTCTTCCTGTTTTGACAAAGTTGCTTAAAGTTTCGAACAGCACTGTACATACAATGTATCGTATGTTATGCTGTAAATAATTATTAACCGCTAATCGTATACCATTTGAAATCCTTTATTTGTAACCATGCAAATAAGAAAACTGATATTTCAAAATGTAGGGTGGAAATCACACAAAAGCATAAAAAAGAGTTTTTTTGTTTTTTATATTACCAAAATTGCAGTCATTTAATTTATGGCACATTCGGTTAAACACGATATTAAATTCACCAAAAGGGCTTGGCATACACGCACCACAAATGTTTTGTCAGTTGGTTTTGTATGTTGGTAATGACAATAATCAATGACTGGTGGTTTAAACACAACTGAAACGTCTGGCGTTTACAAATTACCAAAATTCTCATAAAACTTAAAAAAAAAAACACAAAAATTTATATTCTGCTCAGATAGTAGACAACAAACTGAGGAAAGTAAATCAGACACCCAATTCCGTTGTGAAGTTGCAATTCGCTGTTGACTCTGTTGAATTGCAATAAATTGCTAAATAATAAATTTCAGATGTTTACTACTCGCTTACGGTTTGTCGTTTTAATTGTGAACTCTGCTGTGTATTCAATGAGTTTAATTTAAAGCAGGGGTTTGCCAGTAATTTTGGATTTTGTGTTAATTTGTTAATCACTTTGCAGTCTTTGGATTGTCAATTTTGTTTTTTTTCTTTCTGTTTCTGTTTTTATTTATGCAACACTTTAAATTGTTCGTTAAATTTACTATTCGTAACGTATGTATAGACGGACGCATTTAAAATCAGTTCTTTGTGATTCCTTTATGCATATGTATGTGAAGGTGTATGTGTACATACTCGTAAGTTTATATAAGTGGGACATTCTAATGGTTTTTCTTTTGTTGCTGAAGTGTTCTTATGTTTTATGTTGCATATAAATTGTGGTATAATTTAATAATTGCCAATTAATTTTTTATATTTATTGTTGCAATTGATGAGTGACATTAGAGGCGTGTTGTAAATTAAGGGCATTAAAATAAAAAAAAGAGAAATTTTTATTTGCAATAGACATTTATTATTTAATAGAAAATATTATTGATTGAAAAATCGTAGAGAGTATTATGATACTCGTATAGCAGATGTGTATGCATTTAAGTAAATAAGTAATATGAAGATAAATGACAGAATATGCATTAATATTTGCCACATGTTTTTAAAACATATGGATTGAGAAATTTAAAATGTACTCGTTTATGGTATACTTGTGTTTGCAATTTATTTTCACATTATTTAGGTCTATTGATACTGATAATGATGCAATTAATGAGTGTAGTGATTTATAATCTTGTTAACTTTTATAAATTAAATAGCGAAACCCGTTGCGTTTCGCTGTTGCTTAAGTAGAAAATTTACATTTTGGAATAATTTATCATAATATATATACATAATGGGCCATTACAACCCTGTGTCAGGATTACGGCCTAGCTTCTCGCAGCACTCATGTTGTGTGTGTTAATTTTTTCCCATGAGTACCGGGACCTACAGTTTAAAGTCGACTCCGAACGACAGATTTGAGAAGCTTTTTCATGGCAATTAATTACTCCCAGAGCTTTTGCCAGAAGACTGCTGAGAGGTAGTTGCCGAAAGAAATAATTGTTTCATATTTCTTTTTTTAAAGATGAGATGAGATTTGAACCCAGCACTATCGTCTTCGTAAGCCAACACACTAACCAGTAGACCACGGCGAAAAAAAATTTATCATAAACAATTTATATAAAATAGAAGAATAAAAGCTAAAACGTACATATCGTTATCTGCCGGAGAGAAAGAAAACAATAAAGAAAAACGATTCAATAATTTCGTTATATTTTGAATAAAAGACATGCTTTTGGATATAAAAAAGAATTTTATTTTTTTTTTTTTTTTTTTTTTTTTTTTTTTTTTTTTGGTGAGAGGGGAAATGCATTTACGCACTTAGGTGGTTTTTGCCACCCGTCGTGCCGGACTCCACGCAGTTATTGCGTGCCTACCGGCTAAAACCCCTCTCTATATCACCAGGCTCCATCCTGGAACCGTCAATTTATGACATTACTTCAGGATGGAGCCTTATATGCCGGTCCAGTTGGACCCTACGGCTCTGTCGACCTTGCCAGGTCTCTCTCCTTCCGACGAAGAATCCCCCTCGCAAAAAAGGCGATCCTACTCCATGCAGCAAGGTTTCCTAACATGACTCCCATGATGGTATTGGGAGCCAAGATGCCAAGATCCCTCTCCAGTGCACGCCTCTCCAACATCCACTTCTCACACTCAAAGAAAGTGTGGAAAGCGGAGTCGGATTGTGCTAGTAGGGTACTAATGTAAGTATCCTACATAGTATTAATATGCACAGCACTCAATTGGTGCCCAGCAATATACGGGCCCGCGTCCGGATTGTGCAAACATTAATGTGCCACGTCTGCCATCTTCTCCAGTCCTCTCATCCAAGTCTCTCTTTTAGGTTTTCAGAATGCATTCAACGTAATTTGCCATCAGGTTCCAATACCGGTATATAGTGCATATACCGATTGTGGTCTCCTAGCTGACTCTTTCTTCACTAGACCTGACGCAGTGAAAGAAAGTGTGTTCGTCTTCATCCCCATAAATACAATCTGGCATTTCCATCTTTCTAATTTGAAACA
Organism: Metopia argyrocephala; assembly: GCA_963576795.1. Lineage (NCBI taxonomy): Eukaryota > Metazoa > Arthropoda > Insecta > Diptera > Sarcophagidae > Metopia > Metopia argyrocephala. Next base: position 650,564 of record OY756209.1, read on the forward strand.
ACTATTTGCCGTAATAACTATGTCCGAAGAAAAACTGAGTTAGGTAATAGTTAGCTTCACCAAATTTTCTATTCAACCATTGCCGTCCACCTGCCTCTTCTGTCTTCGATCTACCTTTGCTGTCATTGCTGCTATTTCAGGCATCTTATTGCATTGACAGCACTAACCTGTTCGTTGTCTCCAACAAAAATAGAAATTAGCCTAATTTAACCGCAGCTACAATAGTAGTTGTGTAGTCATGTAGGCGTGTAGTTGTAAAAATAATCATTCTCATATGCACAAATGAATTCTTTTCCTGACAGTTTGCAGGCCGTAGACTGTAGTCATAAATGTGTTTAATGCATTAAACAGAGGCACACCGGGACAATTTTGTATCCTTTAAATGTGCAAAATAATGTAATAAAAGAATCTTAAAAAATGAATAAATTATTATTTAATATTCTCGTCTTTATCGCTTTGAAAAATATAGAAAAAGTTTTTAAAAATCTATATATAAAAGTAAAATTAAATAAAAATAGTAATACTGACTGATTGAAATCAATCGAATGCCACCATACTTAGACGAAGGAGCACTCAAGTCAATTAAAATAATAATCAAATGCAAATCGAATGGAGAAAAAAGACAAAAAAAAATAGAATCTGAAATCAATTGAAGTAATTGGAGTGCAAATAAATTTTAATAGAAGAATAAATGAATAACAATAATGAATGGCGTGTATTAGTGATTGAGTGAAGGGAAACCAACAAACGAAACAACACAATTATTCAATAGAATTTAACTATAAAATGCCAAAATGCTGATGATTTCCGCAAAATGAATAGTTTGATAAGATGACCAGATTAACATAAAAGGCACAAAACCACAAATTTGCTGTTCTATCTTGTTCTCTGAAAGAAGAATTATTCATTTAAGGAAAATCAAAATTCTTCAAAGCAAGATCTAATGGAAATTGCAAGAGACCAGAAAAAAAACGAAAAGAAAATTAATTTCATACAAAAAAAAAAAAAATAGAAATGATTCAAATGAATATTTGATTAGACTTTGACGTCTGTTTCTTTTTTTGTTTTTTTTTTTTGCTTCAAAATTAAGATTGTTGGATATCTAATTTTCTGTAATATTTTCTGTAACACATGCATTTTATTAAATTCTATTAAAACCATTAGAAAAGAAATATGCCAGAAATTTCAAATGGAATATATAAAAAAAGAAATAATTATTTTTAATTTTTTTTTTAAACACAAGTTTATAGTTTTAATACCATCTTTGGTAAAAAGTCTCCTGACGAATCTCTTGAGCAGACACAAAATGGCCATAGAGACATGGTTATCCCCATATGCAATACATTCCATATTTAATAAAAAAAATAAAAAATTGATTTTGTAAAGATACAACAAGAACATTAATATGGTACTCGTATTCAGTCAAAGAAATTTTAATTCGCATATTCGACTAATAAAACAAAACAAACTGCAAAAATTACACGGTGTTATAAAGTAGTTCTAAACCGATTTAAAATTTTTCAACAGATTTAAAAATATTATATAAAAAAATGAGACTTCAAATTTTAGTTTAATTTCTATATTTTTTTGCCATTTTTTCCCAATACTTTATTTGGAAACCCATTTTTCCACATTTTTATTTAAAAGTATACAAAATTAATAGTGAGGAAATCACAAATTGTATTTTGAAATTCCTTAAAAACTATTTAAAGAAAATTTTAACGAGACCGTAATAAATATAAAAAAGAAGAAAAGAAAAAACTGAAAATTTCAATTATTTTGGATTATGTCTTCACATGGGTTTGTTCAGAGTGCAAACATAAAATTGTATAGTCGCTTCAAAACTAATTATGTACGTTACAAATTCTTTTGTTCGTGAAGTCCTAAAAAAATGCGATAATTTCAGCTTTCGAGGGTACATTCAAGTTTCAAAATATTGAAAAACGATTCACTACTACGCCAGTTTAAAAGTACATATATTTCTACTGTAACACCGACTTATTTGTTGCCTTCCTATTGTCTACAGCATTACATACATAAGTTATTGGAGTTATGCCGCTTCATTTAAGTAATTTAATTTCTAGTTTTTTTTATCATTTAAAATGCATTTTTAAGAAATATCGCTCAAATTAATTTCACATAAATTATAAAACTCATTTAAATCATTTGAAGCAGTAATTAGTAAAACAGAAGCCAATAATCGTATGATATAACACGAAGAAATGATAAGATAATACTCGTATACGACATAAATAAAATAATTTAAAGTTAAAGGTTAAATGGTATGAGGAAATCATCTTTATGTTTTTCCCTCTCATCTTTTCGATGTAAATCTTTGGTTTTTATAGGGCCGCATGTAATAGAGGAACTTGCTGGTTGATTAACAAAAAAAAAAAAAAAAAAAAAAGAAAAAAAAATCTCAGTAAGTGTTGATGATAATGAGTACCAGCATATCTATGATTTTGTAGATTTTTCTATGTAAACGAATACCATTTTTGTGCGGTAAAATAAAACTAAATTAGTTCAAAATTATTTCAAGGGATTATAGTGTTGCCACTTTAAAAACAGTTTTTCTTTTTTGAAACAACATACCCAACATTTTTACAAACTACCAACTTAGTGAACATTTCTTTTAAACTAATTCCCTACATACATACATTAAATAGTAAAAATAATAAAAGCAGACATTTAATAAGCATGATGAATACAAAATTTTTATTTTATGAAAATAAAAAAAAACAAATTATGAAATCAAATGACTTTATCGGTTTTTTACAGTGCAGTAGTATGCGGTGCATTTTGACTCAAGCTTAACTAGTGCCGAACTACTAGGCAGTGAATATAAATTAAATATAAATGTCTCGTATTTTTAAAAGGCCTATTAAAGCTTAAATTAATTCATCATAATATCGTCGTAAGAATTAAAGAACGCTGTAACTAACAAAAAATCGAAAATACGTTTTTTTGCATCATTTTTATCAGAAAAAAAAAAATACGCATCGATTGGTCCCGGCTCCAGATTTCTATAATGAAAAGAAATTCACTTACGCCGTCTGTGTTTTGAAAAATACCAGTGTCTTCTTTCTACTTTTATAGAGGTTTTTTTGGCTCTGGTGACCATTAAATGTTTTGTCAGTTACAGCGTTCTTTAATTCTTGCGACGATTTCTTAAATTTCATTGCAATATTAAATAGTGACTATGTCTGCTCAAAGACTTTTTGCCACACAGTCAATACAGCAGACCTTCAATTTGAATTTATGAAGAAAATATTTTGAAAAGTGTATTTAATACTTGGAATCGATGAATTCCTTCACAATTAAAATCTAAATTTACGTTTAATTGAATAAGAATTTCTAAAATTTAATGTGTATCAAAATAAAATATTTTTTTTAAACTTATTTGCTTTAAATTCCGCAATTCTTCGAGATATTTTATTGTTCAATAACATACTAACCTAAATTAGAGTGTAAATCGGAAACTATTTGCCAAAAATTCTCATGCCCATAAAAAATGTATGAGACAAATCCAAATAACGTGGCGCTAACGCTTTGTGATTAAAAAAACTGACAGCTGACAGCTCGTGAAGTCAAATAATTTGCAAAATAACTGTTGTTGTGCTTTTCTTTCACAGTTTTATTGTTTCACAGTTTTTATCAAACAAAGTAAGTGAACATTACTGATCGTGATACAATGTTGATGCTTTTATTTAAGTTACTCACTACAGCGTTAATAATAAGTCTCAAAATAATGTTGCGTTTTACGCTATAATTTAGGTTGATCTATAGCTCCCCCAATAACTTCTTAAATATAAAACATTATATGTATATGGTTTAACCATTTCAACCGCATTGTGTAACTTTTCGTAATTAATACATATTTGCATACCTACCAAAACTAGTGTTAGTCATACCAAACCAAAACTAAACTACTAGTTTTGGTAGAAAAACACCAACAATGGCATCCCTGTTCGGTTTCTCAATGAAAAAACGTGATTTAGCCCCAATTGTTGTTGCTATTTTTGTTAATTTTTAAAGTTTTACATTTCATTTGTTTCAACCTACAAAATTTGTGTGTGTTCTTATCAGCTGTCAAAACAAATTATCTGCTCGAATTCTTGTGCTTCAAAAATTATTTATTTTTGTTTTTTCCCTTCATTTTTAATTTTTTTTTTTTTGCTTTTTCGTTTCTTAATGATTTGATTTGAGTTTAATTTAATAGAAGAAAAGGCAACAGAAAACAATTTTTAAGACCTGAATTGGTAGTTTATTTTTCTCGTTTCTTTTGTAATTCTATTTTACAATTCACTCTCAGCCATTACGAGAAGGTGGCGTAGATATTCAGCCTTGATCTTAACCGAAATCGTGTCGAAAACAAGTTTATTGTAATTATAAAAATAAAATACGTTTATACAAAACAAATTAATAATAATCTTTGTGGAATTGTAAACCATCTACTGGCGTATCAAATCTTAGTTTTTGGTAGGGGAAATTCTTTTATATGTAACTTTACAAAAAAAAAACCTGTACTACTCATACTCTTGATAATTTTAATAGTAAAAGGGATTTAATAGTAAAAGGGATTTTTTTATTTTGTGGCTGGCCTGTCATAAGAGCCATTGGCGGATATTTTGTTCCACATTTAATCGAAGCATGTCTTCTTTACGGTCAAACAAAACAAAAATAATAATAATAATAATAATAATAACATAAAAATACTTGCTTTGTTGTATAATGGAAAAGTCCAATATCCCTGAGACACCCATCATCATCATACGTATGGACAATTTCAGAAGAAGGTCAACCAGACCAACGTTCATTGCTTTGGGATAATTATTTCAGTACAAAATCAAATGAATAGTTGACACCTGTCAACATTTAAACAACCTGTTTCATTTTATTAGTAATTGATAGCAGACTACCTCGTGATTTAAAAAGAAAATGACGAAAAAAATTTTGTATTTTATGTGCATATTAAATATTACTCTATGCGAAAATAAAGAATTAATCAAGGGTAAGCTTAATAAGTACTGTGGGAACTCTGCAACAATAATCTCACGGGCAAGAGTGACATACTTATAGTGTTTTCTTTTCTACCCAAAAGTGCGTCATTTTATTTAAAATTTGCAATTTTGTGTTTGTTTCTCAAAAATGTTTTGCTTTCTGAAAGGGTTTCATGTTTTATTCTACAAAATTCACACTTACTAATGGCGAAAGGCATTGTATTTTACGCCCTGTATAAATCGACAGTGTTGGTATTGCCCTATGAAACAGATGATTTTTATTTACTTATAAGGCTACCATACATAGTTTGGAAAAAATCGCAATAAATCTTTATTAAATTTTAAAGTTAATTTTTTTCATTATTCTGTAAAATAAACATTATATTGGAAAAGCCAGATGATCATTGTTATAAAACAAATTATATTTCGTGTTACAAAAGTGTTATAAAATTAAATATCTTATTAAAAAAAGCGTTATAAATTTAAGCCATCAAATCAGCAATCTGGCAACGCTATTGTTTTGTTTACATTTTTTAAAGAAACAGCAGAAGCATTTATAAGAATTTTAATAAAAATCAAAATAGGAAAATTGCAGCCTCAATTTTATGTGCAAAGATTGAACTGAATCATTTCCTAGATTCATCTTCTTCGTCTGATGAAGACGATTTAATTATTTTATTTCAACGAAGTCATCAATCAAAACAACGCTGCTCCCTTTTTTTCTTATTTGTGTTGTTTTCTCGCCAAATAATCAACGCCATTTGGCATCTCACGTGACTCAGCGAGTGTAAATTTGAGTTTTAATTTGAGTACAAGATAGCTTTCCGCAAAATGGGTGGATGTTTGTTCAGATTCCACCGCATATGCAATTATTTGAAGGAGTGTTTGATGTTGCTCAACAGCAATATAGAAACCGTAAACGAAAAGAGAATCCACCGCAACACACCAGAATTTAAACGGCACGATATTAAGGGTGAATCCGTGACTTTTTCTATTATCCAAACTGAGAAATATTCTTAAAGAGAAGATATTTGTGTTCAATTTTGAAATCATCTAACTAAGAAATATCTGTTTTGATGTCTTGAAAAAACATTTTTAAATTTTCTTTTTAAGAAATATTCATAAAAATTTAAGAAACTTTGGAGAATACGTCTAGAGTCCAAAGAAGGCTAAAAAATCAAAATAAAATGTTTTTTTTTCAAAAACCTGTGCTTTCTTCAAAAATTATTTGATTACAAAAAAAAAAGCTCAAATAAATGGTAAAGTCTTTCTTTCTCGAATCTGATGTTATGTGCTGTTTAAAATAAATATTAATTTTTGGAAAAAAAAGCGTTTTTTTTTTTGTTTTCGTTGCTATTTTTTCGTTGCTATCTTGGCGGACGTGTTTTCTAATATATACGAGTAAACAGCTGTTTTTGTTATTCTCTTCAGAGATGAAAATGTTTCGATCGCACTTTTTTTTATAGTTTTTTATGCAACCAATATGTGTAATATATTGAAAATTACAAAGAAATAGCTGAAATCGTAATTTCTTTTTATAATTTTGTAATTATTTATAAAAAGAAAGATATATGACATATATATGTTCTTCTTAATTATGTGAACAAAGTTTCAATATTCCATCCAAGTCTAGTTTTCTTTTTGGCCGTTTGTAAAAGAAAAACTGTTATCAAATGAAAAATCTAATTATTTAGAAAAATTATGAAAGCGATACAACTGTTAGTTTTCTATACGAATTTTTTGGCATTTCATAACAAGTTTTGTTTGTTTTGTGAAAATCCCAACCGGTTTTGAAATCACGAAACGAATTTTTTTGTATTCTGAACATCACGAGTTGATGCCAGATTCAGTGCTGCTAAAAAATTGAAATTTCACATTAATATTTAAAGAATTTACAAGTCTTTGTTTAATATTTCAGAATATATTATTTTTTTTCTATTTTTATAAATTTTATATATATTTGTTTTTAGGTTATTTAATTGACAAGTTTAGTTTAATGTTGCACAATATAAATAAAACTTTGTTAGTCTGGCAACTTCAAAAGTTTTTTTTTGTTTTTTTTTTAGTTTTGAAAAATGTCAACGTGATTTGAAAATTCTAATCAGTTTTAAAATTTATACATTTTTGGACTTTGTTTTTAATAAACTACTATTTTTGTAATAAAAATAAATAAAGAACAAGTCGTGTTATATGTTTGTTACCACTTTTCGTAGAATTAAAAGCAAAATAATGTGTATAAAGGCAAATCAAATCACGAAATTTCATACAATTTTAAGCTCAGAAAACCTTATTCGTGTTTGGAAATCACTGCATAAAAAATGATTTTCAGAACATGCCTGATTCTTTAATAAAGATTTTTATTTATCAACGACTTAAAATATGTTCAAATAAAAAATATGTCATAGAATTCAAAATAATCATTTAATCAACGATAACATACAAACAGGTGTCAATCAATTTTGTCAAAATAACGATTACAATTAAAGTTAATTAAAGGGGAGAAAAATACAATTTCAATTTCATGCAATAATTTTGATCATCTTGTGAACACACCTCTCTTGCCTTTTATTTTTCTTTTAATTAATTTGTTAAATGAGAAGAAAACAAAACACAAACATTTTATCAATTTAAATAATCGTTTGTAAACAAATTTGTATAAATATGTTCAACTAATAAATGAACAATCTTTTCTATTTTACGAACTCAATACACATTATGCATTCGAGCCATTTACTGATCATCAAATAAGAGAAGCAAAAAACAAAATTAAAATATTTAAAATGTTTTTTAAAAACGATTTGCTGTGATAGGAGCGAACGACGACCACCTTGTGGTTTCATGTTACTCAAGCAGCTCTGTAAATATGGCACAGTTGTGCTTTTTTTCTTCAACTCGATAATTGATTGACGCAATTCTTCAATTGCAAATATTCAAAAAGTAACACAAAACCCCCGCCACAACAACATTTTTTAAATTGTTTATTATTACGTGTAACAATTGTTGCCACCAAGTCTAGCGACGATGTTTTTTTTATAAATACGAGTAAATAATAATAAAAAAGAAAAATAAAATAACAAATAGACACAAATCGCAAATGTGATTTGAAAAATTTATTTAAAATACAAAAAAAAAATATTCTGTATTCAAATGCTCTCAACAGTTTTACCTGCAAAGGCACGAAGTACATTTACTGTAGAACTAGAAATTATCATTATAAATGATTATTTTATTGCTGAAAAATGTTTATTTTTATAAAATATTTAAATGACGAAAAATATTTTGTTTTCAAGTTGGTGTTCATTTTCTCATTTACCAGCTGCTGCTGTTGAATGCTGCTTTGAAGACGTATAGAGTTTGTTGCCATCAATGATTAAAACATTTGGCGAAGGCCGTTATTATTTATCTCCCCTTTACTAAAATTGCAATAAAATACTTGTTTTTTTTTAGATATTTTCTATAGTAAAGAACTAATTTTTAAATATTCAAAATATGTGTAAGCATTAGGGTGCGCTGATTCCAAAAACAAAAATGTGAATTTGCACTGTAAAAATACGTTTTAGGCAGATTATCAATATCAGGGGAAGGAGAGAGGCACCCGTCCACAAGCTGTCAAAATTTTACAAATTCATACAAAATTAGCACAAATGATAATATAAAATGGTAGCTATTTTAAGTTATTCGCAAGTAATTTTTCCATGAAAGAGATCCGTTTTAATGATTTGTAAGAAACTAATTATTTTGCTGTTAGAATTACGGCAAAACGAAAGCAGTACGAAATGTCCTGAGCCTAACAATGAACAACTAGTGCTGGTTTATTAAAATTATTTTGTTTTTTCATATAAACTCCCGAAACTTCAATACATTGAGTACAATATTTTTCTACCAATTTTATCCGTCAATTAAACCAATTTTCCTGCATCTTCATTCGAAGTAAAACATTTTCAAGAAAGTAATTTTTTTAAAATTTAATAACAGATAGAAGGTAGAGGGAGCATTTCGTACTTCAATTCGTTAAATTTTGCCATTTTTTAAGTCAGGGCTGTGGAATCGAGGTTCCAATATGTTTACCGAAGTCGCTAATAAAATTAACGACTCTGACTGTAAACTTTTTTAAGATTGTGTAGATCAGGGATGAGCAATACGCGGCCCGCGGGCACATTAATCAACGAATTTCAATTACGAAGAAACTGAGAAGACAGCAGTTTCCATGAAAATGTTTTCCTAACCATTAATTATCGATGTGGATACAGTTCTCGAAGACTTTCAAAGGGAAGTGATGGACATGCAGAATAATACTGATGTAAAAAATGTATTTCTCTCAGTAAACATCGAGAATGTTTATAAATCCGACCACCGACCAATTACCACCGATCAAGACTGAGTAATGCACGATTAGAAACTTGTGTATGTGTAGCTACCTCATCACTTCCGGCTGATATTGATCAGGGGGCTAATTCTGGCAGTCGTGATCGAAATTACATTCGAATAGAGAATAATTTCGACAACGAACAATTTTCTAATTCTGTTATTCGATACGATACGAATCGAATTTTTGTTTAGTGTTGTAAAACATGAAAAAAAAAGTCATTTTACAATACTGACAAAAATACAACAAATAGTAAACAAAAACATATATACATACAAAAAAAATTTAAATCAAAGTAAAAAAAATAAAGCAAGTTTACAAGGAATCCATCATTATTTTTTTACTCATCATCTTCCGATAAATAAATCTTGATATAAGCATTTTGAATGTGTATTATGTTTTGAGAATGTAAGTATATCAAACACCACTAGAAATAATAAATAAAACAGAGTATGACACTGAAACCAACACAACAAATATTGGAAAAAAAAAATCCGCGAAAATATTAAAATAAATTTATGGAGGGACTGAAAATTGCTTTAAATTCATATTTTTTATTTAAATTCGTATTGGTGGACTAGAAGCATTCAATTTTAACGCTATTTGTTCCTAAAGATGGTAAAGTCTTGCCTTTCCTTGCTAAGTATTCGGCAATATGTTCTTTGCCAAGTCCGTAAGTTATGCCATGAAATTTCCTAGAATTTCTTTGTGCATAATTTATTTTTGACCTGAAATATATTTTATAATTTGAAGAAATTAAAAAAAAATTTAACTTACTTGTTTATTTTTTGTCTTTACTTATTGTATGTATATAGAAAAACGTTAATTCGAATGGCTTTTTATTTGCGAGTAAAAACTCGCAAGACTGCATTCGAACAAACATTCGTTATCGAATGGCATCATTAGAAATTTCGATACATGTTATTCGATAACGACTCATAGAATCCCAAAAGTAAAAAAACTCGTACATACGAGTAAGAATTCGATCGTAATCGAATGACAGAATTAGTCCCCAGGTTGTATCGAAAAAACACGAGCATAAAAAATTCAACAATTTTTCGAATATTTTTTTTAACATAAAAATTCTTTGAAATTGGCAACGTAATACTTTACAGATCAGTATTGCAGTAGCAGAACTTATACAAAGTTACCAAAAAAGTTAACGTACTTTTTAAGGTGCTAGGCTGAAAGAAGTACATTGAAAACAAATTACGCGTGCTGCTGAAAAAAGTACGTCTGGCACGGCTAACCCTATTACACTTTTTATTTCATTTTTGTGACATGTCGTAATACACAGTATTATGGTGTAAACAGGCCTTGACAGCAAATACATTTTTTAACGAATGATTTAAAATTCAAAATATTTCTCTATTAAATATTTTTTTTTGGTTTGTTTTTTAATAAAAATTATTAAATTTAGCCCAGCAAATTTATATCGCACATATCATCACACTATTGCCGTTTGACGACAGCAGTCATATGCAATTCCCATAAGAATACTTATAAAAGTTAATACAAAATGTTTGGTTTGCAATAAGTGAAGGAAGAAGCACATTTATCGAAGTGAATGAAAAGAAATGTTCACACAAACTAAATTGTATTAAAAAGAAATCATTTAATGACAGTGAAAAAAAAAGGGAAATTTTATTGCATTTAATGGGAGTCTGTTCAAATCATTAATAATTCATTGAGTCTACTTTTTCTTTTCTCAAAAGTACAATATTTTCAAATATTTCAGATTGTGATCAGCGCTAAACAAACAATCGATCAATTGTGGAATGTTTACAATTCCAATTGTTGTTACTGCATACATGACATTAAGGGGAGGGTGGGGGGTTTCTTAATTCTGTTAAATGATAAAATTTTTAAACGATTGAAACAAAAGATGAATAAATAAAAAATGCTGAAATTTGTAACTATAAACTGAAATATTTTAATTTTAAATCTATTGTTTTGAAAATTTTCTTTTATGCAGTGCACAAATTTTAACTGCCAATGACACACCTTGAAAACGTCAGTAGATTTGTTTTTCTTTCTTTTTAAATTTACAATATTAATAAAGAAAAAAGAAAAAAAAACTACCTACTAAATATAGGAAAAAATTAAAGTAAAATGAGATAAAATGTGTAACAGAACAGGTTCGCAATAAATAAATCACACAAATGCCATAATATTCCTATCCATCAACCATAAAAACAAAAGACTTTTAATTTTTATATAAAACATTAAAAAACATTGAAATATAAAATTGTTTAACTGATTCATGTCAAACTTTCTACCTTTCCTTCTTTGGTTTATTGTTGTTTTTTGTTTTATAAGTGAGTTTGAAGTATGTATTATATACTAGACTTGTGTAGTACATGAACTACTCACACTAATGAACTAAGAGAGCCGGCCATAACAATCTGTTTTTTTAGTTCGTTAGTTCTTTAGGTCTTCGTAGTTCTTGTTTCTTTTAGTTCATGATCCTTTTAATCATGCTTGTCTTTAGTTCGTATTTCTTTTATAAATCGTGTTTCTTTTTCGTTCTCTTATTGTTGGTATCGCCATCCAAAGAATAAATACAAGAATGTTTACTAGATTTTTTATAAATAAAAGCTGGTGGACCCATAGCATTTGACTTAAATTATTTCAATTAAACATTTATATTTTAAGCTTTTTATGTTTTCTAATTATTCATGAATTAAATAAATTTTTCTAAGATACTGAATTTTATACATATTTTTGAACTAATGTAAAGAATTACTCAAGCTTAAGGTCTTTTTTTTAAATAAAATCGTTTATTTATTTAGCGATATTTCGCTACTCCTTTAAATAAATATTTCCTGAAGACGCTACACGCAGGAGTAGCGAAATATCGATAAATAAATAAACGATTTTATTTAAAAAAAAGACCTTAAGCTTGAGTAATTCTTTACATTAAATAATAAAGGTCGAAAAACGAGAATTAAAATTATTATTTTTGAACTATATAACAGCAAGAGAGCAGTTGAACTATAAGATTAAACTAGTTCATATTTCTCTTTGAACTACAAAGAGCGCTCACATAAATGAACTATTAGGCACAAGTCTATTATATACGTACAATTGTATATGGATATGCATGTTAATGCCAAGGAAATTGTATTTTTCTTATTATTATTTTCCCTTTCGGGTCATTATCCTTATCCTTATTCGTATTGTTATAAAATAAAGGGGGGGACAAGAAAAACAGAAAAGATGAGAAAAATTCAAAAAGCAAAACATACGAATACAAATCTCATAATTTGAGTGTTTAAATACTCAAATCAAGTACGAGTACATACATCTTTAAGTTTGAAAAAGGTTTCCACTTTCATGTGATTGTTGGTTTAATGTTTACCCCAAGCCAAGTGGGTTAAGTCGACACGGAAATACGGCTCATAACTAAAACGAGTATCCAACGTGTTTGAACTATACATGAACAAAAGCTACAATTTTTTATTTTCTTTTATAAAAAACAAAAAAAAAAAAACAAAAAATTACACACATTTATGGTATTTTATAAATTTAAATATTTCGTAATTCTGCTTCTTCTTACAGTTTTTGCGGTTGTAAATTTTTCCGTTTAAAAATACTGAAAATATGTGAACACCAGTATCATGACAGTCAACTCCCCTTATATGTAGAAGAGTACTGTTTAATGCTCCTAATGCTGCAGGATTAGTAATAATTTTAACCAAGAACATTAAAAACGGGTTGATGGTATTGGTGTAAAATAGTGTGTTAACAATTTTGCATTATTTATGTTTCCACTCCTGTTTTCACATCCTTTCTCTAACTCTCTCACTATGTTACTCTTTATACAACTATGTAAGCATGCACATATCCCTTCGTAAAATATTATTCTTATGTTGAGAACACAAAAAAAACCCACCAATGTTGACTCTATGGTACTCTTATTTATGTGTGCATGCATGGTTCTGTGTGTGTAAATATATCCATTTATATTTACGTTCAAAAAGTCAAATAGTCAGTCATTCGGTATGAAAGTCTCACAATGTGACAGGACCTCATAATGCTACAGTTGCAATACAGCATCGCACAACAGTACAGCAATAAAAAATAATAATAAAAAAAGAAAAGAAAATGGATGAAAATTTATATCAATGTGTGTGTCATACATTGTCCCAACTGTATAAGTAGTTATTTCAGAATAAAGTGACCGTTTCATAAACGAGGGTCGTGGCATAACGGTTACAGAAACTCAAACGACCGAGATTCAATCCCCGCGAAGGACAAAAAATTATAAAAAAATAAAATTTGCGGTTTCTAAATTATAATTTAAAAAAAAAATAAGAGGTTCCCCCCCACACCCAATTTGAAATTTAGCTCAGTAATAGATCTTGAAGAACAGAATAAGAATATGCAATAACATGAAAACTCGCCGTGGTCTAGTGGTTAGCGTGTTGGCTTACTAAGACCCTGGGTTCGACACCCAGCTCTGACATCTTAAAAAAAAGAAGAAATATCAAAAAAAAAAATATTTCTTTCGGCGACTACCTCTCAGCAGTCTTCTGGATAAAGCTCTGAGAGCTTCTCAAGTCTGTCGTTCGGAGTCGACAATAAACAGTAGGTCCCGGTACTCATGGATAAAAATTGGCACACACAACATGAGTGCTGTGAGAAGCTAGGCCGTAATCCTGACACAGAGTTGTAAAGGCCAGTTATGTATGTATGTATGTATGTAATAAAATGAAAAACACATATGTATGTCAACTTAAGCCATTATTATTTCTTATCACAGATAAGTTGAGTCTTGTAAATCTGTTAATTATTTTTTGTACTTCCGATAATACAAGATCATCATAAAATATAAAAAATTGGTAAAAAAAATATGCTTGCCTACACAGAAAAAATTTAAAATCGATTTCAATTAACAAATTTGTAGTACCAATTAAATTGTTTACTAGTTTTGCCCCTACAAACAGTGTTAATAATATCAATTAAAAAATTAATAGTGTCGAGCTTTTTCATAAAAAAAATTTTCAATTAAATATTTAATTGGGACAATTATTCTTTTAATTAAAAACTCAGGCACGTTTAATTAAATAAGTTAATTGGTATAATAAAAAAATTAATTGACGCTGAAATTTTAAACTGATTAAAAAATTAATTAATAGAATTAAAATTTTATTTGATCCTGCTATATTAAAATAATAAAGATATATTAAATGAAACCCCCAAATTTACAAAAAATTGCAAATTATATTAATTTTTTTTATTAAAAATATACAACTAAGAACATAAATATGACAAATACAATACTACAAAAAAGAAATTAACCACTTATTATTATTTTTTATACAAGTGCATATTTGATTTGTCTATGTAAAATTAAATAATAATAGGAAACTGAGGAACTGAGGAATTGACCAGCATTTATGTATTTTTCTTGCCATTTGAAACTTTAATAATAAATCCATGTCAATCTAAATTAAAAATGTATGCATGAGTTATAAAATATAACAACAAGAAAAATATTAATTGAATTCTTACCAATAGCCAGAAGGACTTTTATATTCGGACAAAAGTTTGAACAAACTCGTCTTGCGAAATATTTGCATATCGTCGACATTTAATATTTCTTTGCTTCAAGATGTCAGAGCCGGAGGATTGAACCGGAGCTCTCGTCTTAGTAAGCCAACATACTTGCCACTAGACCACGGCGACCACATATATATAAATATGTATATTATATATGTATACATATGTACACAAAAAATATATGTTCACAAAATAAAACCAGACACATACACATACAACAAAAAACAAACAAAAAAAAATTACGAATACATATTTTTTTTTTTATTTTTATGGTAGTGATATTAGATTTTTTTATCGAAAAAATGTTTATGGTTAATTACATATTTTTAATTACTTAAAGTTTTAAATTATTATTTTTTAATACAAGATGTTGTTTTTAAACTAAAATACTTGTATATATGTATATAAAATATGTCTTCTTTTTATTTTAATACTAAACATGCAATTAAATGACGTATATAAGAACATGTATTCGAATTTTAAATAAAAAAGTAATCATATATTGATTCTTTATGTAAAATATTACACAACACTAAGACAAAAGAAAAAAATATACACACAAACATTTCTATTTTTGTGCTGCTATTAAAAAATTAATTGTAATAATTAAAAATTTAATTGGAAATATTGAATTATACTTATTAATTTGTTAGTTGAAATTATTTTAAAAAAAATTTTTTCTGTGTATATATGGTCACTCTTAAAATTTTATTGTTGTCAGTAGTTTGTGGCATTTTTTAGCTACTCGTATCAGTGGCAAACATACAATTTTAACTTTTTTTTTTGTAGTGAAATTTTTTTGCTTTTTTATGTGATTAAATTCATTCTGGATGCCACCCAAGTGTCTCACAAATAACGGTCATAAATACACGGTTTTCGAACAAAAACAACATTATGCGGCAGACATTATGTGGCAGCTAGTACAATACATACTAATGCATATACAGTACAAATAAGTACATGTTCATATATGTATGTATTGGATTGATATACTTGTAGAAATTACTTTTTTTTTCTTGTGGCCACATCCTTAAAATAGAGATAAAAGTTTAAGATTTATACAAATTCAAAATTTTTTATTTAAAAAAAGATATTGATCAGTAACAACATACATATGATACAGCATTAGTGGGAATTGGACAACAGGGGTGCCAAAAAAAGGTCCAAAATATTTTACAGTTTGAAAAAAAAAATTTACATACCACAGTGTAAAACAGTGACGAAACTCCAACGAAAAAAAGAAAAAGAAAACAACAACAGTATTCAAGTGGTAATAAAATTAAAACAGCTGATTTTTATTTTTGAAGTTGTCATTTGTTTCATCACTGCATACACTGTGATACATACATATGTATATATGGAATCTTGTATATTTACTTACATGCCCACACTAATTGCAGAAATTTTGTGTTTTTTTTAATAACGGTAATTACTCTACGTAGCAAACGCCCTTGGATGCCTTGCAAACAAGCAATCGTAGTATATTCCATATGCCTACATTTTATTATTGTTTGAAAGCATTTGCTACGTTCTCACTTGTAAGGATATTTGCAACGTAGAGTGATTACCGTTAATATATCACAAAATTTTTATAAAAATTGGAAAAAAACGTCGCTAAACTAAACTAGCTAAAACACTCTTTCAAAATACTATTGTAAAAAAAGGTAAATTTAGCACTAAAATGGCACCTTGTTGGGCAAATATTGTTCTTTTGAAAGTTATAAGTAAAATATTTTTCAGTGTTTGCCATGTCTAACACAACATACAATATCCAGTGGTACCAACGAACACAAACAGACATCCTTTAATATAAAAATGACTTTTATCTATTTTTAACTATCATATGACAATTTTTAACGTCACCAACAGCCGTTTGATGTTTAACAACATACAAGTAAATCGGTTAAAATACAATGATTTTTCAGTTTAACTATTATTGATAACGGTTTCTGGTCAAATCAGATTCCGAAACATGAATGAGTTAATTGGACTGCAATTTTATAAAATTGTCGCCTTCAAACGTAAGCAATTCGGCATGGTTCGCTTTAATAATTTTATGAACTTTGTCATCAATTTTTCTTAATATTTTTGTCATGTAACATATTACGAGGTAGATAAGTAATTTTTATATAAAATTATGCATGTTTTTTTTCATATTTTTCATCTGCCACTAAACTCATGTTTTTCTTATTTGTTTGAAATATATTTTTCAAAAGTACAAATTAAATGACGCCTTGGTTTTTATCAAAATAATTTTTTGTTATTGTTGTTGTGTGCTTCGCTCTTAATAAATGTTTTTGTTGAATTAAGAAATGGGTCAAACGTCTCTTACCAAGTCTAATATTTTTTTGTGGAAGTTTTATGGAGACAGTATGTTTTTGTAATCCCCATTACCCAGCAAACACAAATTTAATCTCTTGAAATGTGATACTTTTCTTGAGCCCAGCTAGAATTTACTTTAATAATTGAATTCAAGTGCAAGACAATTTATAAAATGTTGTGCTTAAATTGAAACATTAATAACATTAATAAAAAAAATAACTTTAATTTAAAAGATTTATTACCTGGTTACAGATGCACATGGTGCACTGAGATTATGGAGACAGCATTTCTGTAATCTACTGCAAAGCGACGATGATACAAATTCCGCTGCTGGAGATGCTGTGCCGGACCCAATCAATGATGACGTTGTAATCCCGTCCCCCAGCCATGAAGAGGTCAAGGTTGCCATATGGCGACTGAAGAGCAACAAAGCAGCCGGACCTGACGGTCTGCCCGCTGAACTCTTTAAGTATGGAGGCGATGAGCTGGTTAGGTGCATGCACCAGCTCATTTGCAGAATATGGCTGGAAGAAAGTATGCCCGATGATTGGAATCTCAGTGCCCTCTGTCCGATCCTGAAAAAGGGAGACCCCACAATATGCACCAACTACAGGGGTATAAGCCTTCTCCCTATCGCATATAAGGTTCTTACGAGCGTATTGTGTGAACGACTGAAGCCATTCGCCATCTCACTGATTGGACCTTATCAGTGCGGCTTCAGACCTGGTAAGTCCACCATTGACCAGATATTCACACTGCGCCAAATCCTGGAGAAGACCCATGAAAGTCAAGTCGACACACACCACCTCTTTGTCGACTATAAGGCAGCGTTCGATAGCCCGATAAGGGATCGCGTATATGCAGCAATGTCTGAGCTCGGTATTCCTGCAAAACTGATAAGACTGTGCAGAATGACGTTGAGTAATTCCCGCAGCTCCGTCAAGGTAGGAAGAGACCTCTCCGAGCCTTTTAATACCGTGCGAGGTTTCAGACAGGGCGATCCCTTATCCTGCGACCTCTTCAATTTCGTCATGGAGAGTGTTTTGCGAAAGGCGGGTGTGCATCGTAATGGCACTATTTTTAACAAAAGTGTCCAGCTCCTTGCGTATGCAGACGATATAGACATCATTGGGCATACCAAGCGAGATGTCACCGCAGCCTTTAATGCTATTGAACGGGAGTCTGCTAAAATGGGTCTGGCGGTAAATGAGAGCAAGACGAAGTACATGTTGTCGACGAGTAGGGACGTTGATCGTATCGGCTCCCAGGTTACAGACGGCAACTATACATTCAATGTGGTCAAGGAGTTCATCTACCTTGGCACCGCCATTACCAGCAAAAATGATGTCAGTCTAGAGATCAGGCGAAGAATCACACTGGCCAACAGGTGCTACTACGGTCTCGGTAGGCAGTTTAGTAATAGAGACCTCTCGCGTGCGACGAAATTAACACTCTACAAGTCGCTTATTCTCCCGGTGCTTCTCTATGGTGCGGAAGCATGGACGCTGTCTTGTGCCGATGCAGCGGTCCTGGGAGTATTTGAAAGAAAAGTTCTTCGTAAGATCTTTGGTCCTCTAAGGCATGGCGATGAGTTTCGCATTAGAACCAACCATGAGCTGTATGAGCTCCTCGGCGATGTGGGCGTTGTCCAGCGTATTAACATCCAGCGGCTACGCTGGCTCGGCCACATTGTTCGGATGGAAGAATCTGCTCCAGCGAAGAAAGTTTTCGATGCGAAGGTCACTGGACGTCGGCGTAGAGGACGACCCTGTTTACGTTGGAAGGACCAGGTTGATGAAGCCCTGTCATCGATTGGTGTGACCAACTGGAGAAGGCGCGCGCTAAGCAGAAGCGCCTGGAGACTAGTGCTGAAGCAGGCCGAAACCCGTTAACGGGTTGTTATGGCCAGCTAAGTAAGTAAGTACTTGAATTATAGGCAAAACAAGTGACGCTAATTCATAAAAAGAGTAATGCAAGTAATCCTTAAAATTACTGCCTAATAGCACTCTCTAAAGTTATAAAGGGTGTAATAAATCATCACTTTGTGAGGTATTTTGTGCTCAATAACTTGCTAAGAGAACGTGAGTATGGCTTCGCAATGGCCGAAATGTGGCCCAGATATTTCCAAGAGTCTTACACATGCTCCTCAATTTCAAAACTTGTTCTTTTTGGTGTCAGCCTATTTCATATCGAATTTTTCCAAGTACCACGCTATTAGTAGGATTATAGATAGTGCCTCTTCGAACGAGTTCAGCTAAATTCGGAAGTAATGGGATATTGTAAGATCCTATTTTAAATCAGATCTATTTTTTCGCAGACGACAGTCACGTGTATCATTCATTCGTATTCAGTTTATCATAAGCAGTGCCTTTTGGGTGTGGGGGGACAAAGGCAAAATATGCAATCGAATTGAATGACCGCAAAACTTAATATTGTTTTTTTTTCAGCCATACACATGGTAGTTATGATGAAGTCGTCTCATCTGCTGTTCCGGATAATATAAATACTAAGGAGGCCAACGATCTTGATGTTCTGGGCATGAAAATTACCATATTGTCGATTGTCGTAAAAAGCATTTAAGAGCCTCGGTTTTTTAATATATTCCGCTTCATCCGGCCCTCCTAATGAGTATAAAAATTTTATCCGATCCAATACCCACCAGAAATTAGTGCTTACCAATAAGCTATTTTGTAAGGAAGAAATTGTGAACAATCACTTACACATGCGCATCAATAATGCATGATTTTTATATGAAATAAGCCGCCAAAAAGCAATAAAAATGCAAATTTATTGCAACCAGTAAGCAAATATTACACAAAATCAAAAAAAAAACCTTATCCTATAGCATCTTTAGAAGCTTTAAGGTATGAATAAACAATATAATGCTTTCATTATTGCTTACAATTTTATTTATTGCTTCCAAATTTGAAAAATTTTCTGCTGGGTCGTATCTCTTACAGACATTGTCCAGTAAATCGTACATACATTACAGAAAGAATTCGACTATGAAACAATCTCTTCGCGGTTGTTTTTTCTGTAAATTCAAATAAAATTCCCTTCTGATAACATAGGTATTCTACTAACAGGAGTAAAATGCATTGGTAAACTCCTGAGTACTAATTTTTGGAGAAGTGTAGATAGAAAATAAGAATTATGAACAATATGTTTTCCAATTTGTTTTAAGCTCGCACTTAAATTTTATTATTGATTTCCAATGTATACCAAATTTGATATCAAGCTTTCGTGTTTGCTGGGTATAAACATACATACGTATGTACGTGTATACATCTATACATACATACGTATTTGTTTGTTTTTATTATCGTTTTTGTGTGTGCAAATTTACAGAATTGTGTGCCAAAAGCCATAAAGTAAATCTCTATCCCTTCTTTTGTCTCTTTCTCTGACCCACTTTTAGAATTTGACAAATACTCTGTTTTGTTGTTGAAATAGTCATTTGAACATATTTTTTCTTAGTTTTCTTTTTTTTCAAAATAAAAATAACATACAGAACAGAAATTACTGACTGTGGTTTTTTAAATTTTTGAATCATTTAAAGTCATAAAGGTTAATGGAAAATATGCAGCCATATTTTGTTTCCGCCCTATGATAATGCCTTTTGGAGGTTAAACATCAAAGACTATAAAATTGACTTAATTTTGCTGACAATTGGTATCTCTAATCGAGTTTCTATTGTTTAGTTTTTGTTGCGTTTTGTAAAAAAAAAACACTTTAATTTATAATTAAAAAAAAACTCACAGGATTAATTACTTAAATAGAATTACATTTTTAAAAAGCACTTTGTTGTGTATGCCCACTGACCTATTCCTATATATATTGTTGCAAGTTTTATTAAAAAACTTGAAATAAAATTAAAATTCAAAAAGAAAATATTTTTTTTTTATTGCAAAATAAATTACAGGAAATATAAAATATAAACAAATTATGTTTTTTTTTTGAAAACATTACCATTAAAATGTCCCTTAAAGTTCTATTTAAGTTGCCTAAACAATTATACGACACTGTAATAAATAGTCATTAACGTCACTCACAATAAACTAAAAAAAAAAAATGCCCAATTCAGAATAAACGTTTTAGTCGTAATCAACGTCATGTTCATCTTTATGTGCATCATGATTGTTACCAACGTTACGAATCTGTATAAAGAATGAAACACAGACTGAACTGAACGGATTGGTCACGATCAGTTATTTTTCATTGTTACTGTTGCATATTGTTAAGCGTGACTGATGTACCAACAGAAGATTAGACATATGCAGCACAGTTTCAGCTCTTGAGGTCACATGAAATATCTCCTTCATATGATTTTATTACCTACACTATCTTACGTGATAATACGTATACCTATGTACCATAAGTATATACTTTGTAAATATTTTATATACTATACAAATTTATTTGTACAAATTATCACTTATTTATTGAGCTTAAAGTGTTAAAATGATTATAATTATTTAATCGATATTTCGCTGCTTCTTTCTATAGCGTAGTTATCCATATATAAGTACATAAGTATATATAAATCTCTTGTAAGTCTTTTTGTTTGTTAGTCCATCACGTTTTAACGACTGAACCGAAACTGTTTAATTTTGGAATATAGTTTTGCTTCTTTGAAATAGGGTATGTCGTTTTTCAAAATTGGACCTGGGCGTGGTACCTCCCATAAAAACTAAATTGTAATTTTTATATATCTTAAGAACGGTTGAAGCTAAAGTTTCTAGACTTAGTGTGAATGACTTAATGGCCAAAGCAAATCATCAGTCCGAAAGTGGGCGTGGTACCTCCCATACAAACTAACTAATGATTTCTGTATACCTTGAGATCGGTTACAGATAAAGCTTTTGAATTACTTCGTAGTCACTAAAAATCATCAGTCGAATCGTACTATGAATAAATTCTGCACGCATATGAATAAATTCGATGGCATTTTGACAAAACACCTTAAGTCGAGATAAGATAAGCGAAAAAAAGTTAAAAAAAAACTCGACGAAAAAATAATTTTTATGAAAAAATAAAATAAACCAAAATTAAAGAAAAATTTCTTCTATAACACAAAATTTTAAAAACGTACACAAAAATATTTTTTGAACAAAAATTCGTATCATTAACAAAACTATTTTCAACTTTTTAAATTCGACTTAAGATGTTTTGTCAAAATGCCACAGAATTAAGTTCGATTTCACTTGTAGTGGATATTAAAGTACTGCAAAACGCAAAATTTCAAGTACAAAGGTCATTAAAAAAAAACATGTTATGCTATGTAGTCGCCGTGGTCTAGTGGTTAGTGTGTTGGCTTACTAAGACAATAGCGCCAGGCTCAAATCTCAGCTCTTACATCTTGAAAAAAAAAGAAATATGAAAATTTATATCTTTTATCGATTACCTCTCCGCAGTCTTCTGGTAAAAGCTCTGAGAGTAATTGATTGCCATGATAAAGCTTTTCAAATTTGTCGTTCGGAGTCAACTTTAAACTGTAGGTCCCGGTACTCGTGGATAAAAATTAACACACACAACATGAGTGCTGCGAGAAGCTAGGCCGTAACCTTGACACAGGATTGTAATAGTTTGATTTAATTAAAACATTTCTGACGAAATGAAAACAGTTTTAATTTTCTAATAAATGGTCACGGTTTTTCTGAATAAAAATCGTTTACTTATATCGGTATTTCGCTGCTCCTTTATGAGGATTTTTATTTAATTTTAAAATGTGCTTAAGTTTAAACAATTACTTAAATTTAGCAGAGCAATAATATTTAGTCTCTTAGTGTAGAATTTGTTTCTCCTGTTCATTTCTAAAACCTATTCAATATAACATATCGACTTACTTTTATTAAATCATACATGATTCACATGTATTCGCTTGATATTGATTTCACTTCACATGAATGAGGGAAAACAAAAAAATAAAAATTAAATTTATGTCAGCAAGCAATAAAAATTCCTTTTTTTTAATTTTTTGCACAAACCAACCATTCATGAGAAAACATGTCCAGACAGAGTTGTTATTCAAATGGCACATAAAGACAAGTTGGACTTTTCAAAATTAATATATGTATTCCAATGGACAAGCAATCATAAATAAATAAATTCCACATTTAGTATTCATGTCTTTTGGTTATCATTTTGCATATTTTATTCATGGTTTCCTTTCGATATCTGTTTTAACAATTCAATTTAAAATATTTTTTGTTTTTTTTTTATTTTTTTTTATACACGAGGTACGCACGCATGTAAATATTATGCTCCTTGTGTTTCCTTTAAATGTGTTTGTTTCCCGAAAGCAAGAGGGAAGATAAATAATAAAAAAGTTTCTGCACCTTTTGGAAACGATCAATTTTAAATATTACAAAGAAATCGCTAAATCAACAAGTAAGCAGTTAATATTTCAGTTTGTGTAGGTATATGTATGGATGTACGTGGGTCGCTAATGGAATTTAGAAAGCCCTTGTAATCTAAATGATTTGAATAACAAATTTGTGTTCTTTTTTTTTGTTTTTGTTGTGCAAATCATCTTAGCCAGTAATTTGCTTTTTGTCATATTCGAACTTCTTCTTTAAATTAAAAAATCAATGCCAACAGTAGCAGTATGTCGCCACCAAACGTAGAATTGTGCTCATATTCTGAACACAGCGGAGTGCATTTTTATGCAGTGAACATGATTACAGGGCTGTCAGATAAATTTCTACCTTCCCAAATTAAACGAAAAAAAATTCCCAAAATTGTCCCTTCAATTTTCTTTTTTTCATGTATGTGTACAATCTAACAACATTAGCAAAGATGATTTTATATAAACATATCTTCATGAACAAGAATATATATATTTATATGGCCTTTTTTTGTTTTATTTTTTTTATTTAAGACCAATACTCAGGAGTAAACCCCTACTAAATGCAGTGCATTGTATTTGAATGGGGGGGTCGTGGCATAGTGGTAGAGCGCTCACACAGAAACTCACACGACCAAGGTTCAATCCCAGCGAAGGACAAAATTATAAAAATTTGCGGCTTTCCAAAAATTACAATTTAAATTAAAAAAATTAAATTTAAGAAAATAAGAGGTTCCCCCCCTTCAGCAAGACCATCTGCAAGAAACCGCCCCCTGACATTTCTAATCCATTCCACCAAAAACCAATGATTAGGAGTACAGCTCCACCTTCTGGGAAGATAACAGCTAATCTACTGAAGACGCTCACCATTCACATTACAAACATCCACCGACAGATGAGGCAATTGCTGTTTGATCATTCGAGGGTGAAGGTATAACACTGGCTCTTGAGTGGACAAATTTTCAGCAACTTGTTTCATCAACAATAAAAGGCGCAATATGAAAAAACAAAAATCAAAAAACCTATCAACCATCTTCACATTCCAATACAATGCACTGCATGAGTAGGGGTTTACCCCTGAGTATTGGTCTTAAAAAAAAATATATATATATATAGATACATAGATTTGAAGAAGTAATGTTAAGCTTTACTAGCTTCGAAGTCTCCATCCTCTGAAAACAACAAATGGCAACAAAATAAAATCGAAAGAATGTCACTTAAAAATGAATTCATAAATGACAATAAATTCGTAATAGTTCGTAATTAGAAGCAATAAAAGAACATTAAAAAGATAAGATTTGCTGAAATAACATTTCAATTAAATGTTTGTACGCAATTTATCATGTTTTCTGCTTTGGCTTGATTCATTCATTTTAAAATTGTTTAATTTCACTAAATTGTTACACTGAATAATCAAATTCAAACAATATATGCATATCATGATTAACGGGATTAATAAAATTTAGAAACAATCTGCCATAATTTTTTTATTATTAATAAATTACTTGTATCACTTAATTCAATCCATTCAAAATATATTCTCTTAAGAAGGGTTGTCTGACAAATTTCACTTTTTAGAAAAACAGAAAGTTATAAACAATTTCCCCAAACAAACTTTACTTTTTCACTCAGTTTTCCCAACGAAAACCCAAAATCCCAACTAGGATTGGAACACCAAATCTGGCTGCCCTGTATTGATGGGATCTATTTCTCTTTCTTAAATTGTAAATTCAAGCAATTCCTGTCTGTAAAATAATACAAATACTCACACGCAGACGTTAAAAATGTAATGAAACCATTTATGATTTCTAAGAATTTTTTCAATAAAAATGCCAAACTTATGATTTTTATTTGTTTTCATTTTATATAAATAAATATATAAAACTACACTGTTCACCACATAAATAGAACAATTTTGCTTTAAAAATTCATGCAAATCAGTTTTTTTTTCTGTTATTCCGTTCTTTAATCCTTCGACTCTGACGTTATGTGACAAAAGAATTTTAGTGTAAACAAAGCAATGCAAGGAAAATTTTAATACAAATTTCGGATACAGTCACGTGCATAAGTGAAATGGAAAGAAGTAAAAATTAATCTTTATAATGAATCTACGAAATCTATCAAAAAAATCGCTTAAGCAATCGGAATGTTGTAACTATTTTTTGTATTGAAATTAAATTATAAAAAAAATGTAAGTTATCGCACTAAAAGAGTAGTTTCACAGAAATGTGTATGAATGCCTTTTTAAGAGCCAAATTTTTAAGAGCATTATCGAGAAATTTACTTAAAAAGTCGAATTAATTTTAGAAAAGCCCTTCAATTACTTACTTTCTGCGGCATATTTAAATCTTTATCGTTATCATCATCAATTCAAACTCTTAATTTTTGTATAACTTAAACTTTCAAGAAACTATGGATGTGAATTTGTTCCACTCCTGAACTGAAACCTAAATTATAGCGTTAAGCGTAAACTATCTGTCAAAAATTCTCATGCCCATACAAAATGTATCAGAGAAACTCAAATAGTGCTGCGATAACGCTTTGCAATTGAAAAATTCCAACTCTGTGAGCGCGTAAGGAAGTAAAGTGAAGTTAGTTTCTTTTATAAAACCAATACTCAGGGCTACACCCCAACTCAGGCTGTATATTGTATCGGAAATTGGAAAGTGAGTTTTTTTTAAGCGCCTTATGTGGGACAAGTTGCTGTCAGTTGATCACACAAAGGCCAGTGTTATACCTACACCTTTGAAATGATCAACAGCAATTGCCCCAGCTATTGATTTTAATTTATAATGATAAGCCTCAAAATGATGTTGCCCTTTACGCTATAATTTGGGTTGGCCTGTAAGAAATAATTTTAAAAATTACTGATAATGCCAGGCTTGTCAGATAGTTTCCAATTTTTATCCCCAATTTCGAAATTCATATCCCCAAAAATCCCCACATAAACTGCATCAGTAATTTTGGATGTATGTACATATTTTTTGATATGTAAATTTTAAATTTGGAGACTGTGCAGATCAACTAAAAATCTTGACGACATTCTTTTTAAACTAACCTCTTGCTTGCTTCGATATGCGCTTCAGGTCGTTATTTTGTTGAAATACTGATCGCTGTGCCACTTCACATTCAGCATAAGACATCATGATGTCGTTGGAAATATTTGTATAGTATACGGCATCTATTTTACCTCAATTCTAAATAGATATCCTGTGCCATATTATGGAAAGCATTCCCATACCTTAAAGTAAATATAAGTGGAGAAGTAATTGTTGTGGGACGACACTAAAATTAGTTTAAACAATAAATTTTCAATCCAGCAATACAAATAAATTAATTTAAAATTAGTTTGTTTATCTACGAAAGAAGTAATTCAGCTGTAAGAAGACCCTAAATTCCTCCGCAATAAATACCAATAAAAAAGGTAGCGGAAACATAATGATATGGTGATGCTATTATTTATATGAGAAAATAAATCTAACTAAAACCAAGAGCACACGTTGCAAAAATTTTATATGAAAATATGAATTCTATTGCTTAAACAAGTTTATAAGCAAATCTTGAAAATTGAATTTCTATTGAAATTCTTTCATCGTGTGTTTCGAATGTAAGAAGTTTATAATATATAATTAAGCAAGCGAACAAATTTTAAAAATCGCCGAAAACTGGCCGATCATCCCCAATTAAATCCCTATCCCCAAATGAATTTTTCTATCTCCATTTCAGAAAAAAAATCCCCACTTTTGGGATAAATCCCCTAATCTGACAACACTGGATAATGCTGTTGAAATAACTTTAGGAGAGCAAGAAACCTGAGTATTCAACTTCGCTCTATTTATTTTTAGAGTTGAGAGTTCTCCAAATTCGGAACTAATTGTATAAAATAAATAAACGTGCATACAGTGGCCATACATACATACTTATCTGATTTAACTCTTACTACCTCTCAGCAGTCTTCTGGCAAAAGCTCTGGGAGTAATTGATTGCCATTAAAAAGTTTCTCAAATCTGTCGTTCGGATTCGACTTTAAACTGTAGGTCCCCCCATGAAGGCTGCGAGAAGCTAGGCCGTAACCCTGACACAGGGTTGTAATGGCCAATTATGTATGCATGTATGTAAACCAAAAAATTTAAAATACTCGTAATTATAATAAATTTTGCCAACGTTTTTGCTTGTGCTCAGCAATAAAATATTGCTTCGTGTAGACGTGAATAAATAGGCCCATATTTACAAATTTTCTAGTGTTTGTGTATTTGGCAATACAACCATTTAAATTTTTTTTTTCCCCTCATTGAAATTCACTCATACATATTTTACACTTTTTTCGAGTTTTTTTCCGAACAATTCGTGGTGAGTCATGTGTGTTCGTTCTCCAGTTTCAAATTTTAAAAGCTTTGCAGTTAAAAATTTATTTATCTATATACTGGGCGATTTACTCATGTTGCAAGTAGTGTATGCTGCAATGATCCACTCAGAGATAATTTACAATAAACATATGAATACTCGTATCTCTACATACATACATACATATGTGCATATATAAATGATGTGTGTACATGAAAGTCAATAAAATGTAAATTACATGAAGTTTTTATACTCACTTGTACGTATGCTTTGTATGCTTTTACAAACATATTTACGATGTAAACACATATAATATACAATACATATACGAGTATGCATGTAACATACATATTATATTTATATGACCATATATTAACATTGGGAATGGAAACATTAAACAGTAGATAAAATATTTAAAAATATGAAATTATAAAATACAATTTTATGACACACGCAAACATAAAACACAGCTACACAAGATCACATTAATGACAGCCGAACGACCGATTAAGAAACTGGAAAATGTCTTCAATTTATAACCGCCATATAAATGTTAGCCATTCAATGATATTACGCGGATATCGTCTAGAAAATATATTTATTAAACTGGTGATCATAATGAAGT
This sequence comes from Metopia argyrocephala, assembly GCA_963576795.1. NCBI lineage: Eukaryota > Metazoa > Arthropoda > Insecta > Diptera > Sarcophagidae > Metopia > Metopia argyrocephala. The sequence goes on from OY756209.1 coordinate 679,132, forward strand.
GACCAATGCATTTTGTCAAATTTCGATTACAGATGATTTGAATTATTTTGATTTCAATTACAATAAATGATAGACAGAGTGATCGTGAATAGATGACTACTGATTGATTGATCGTTTGATATTTCTTCAAGTATGCCGTTTTAGGCTGTTTCGTTTTCATTCAATTGTTTATCAATTACACATTAAAAGAAAAAATCGTAACGGAATGAATTGAAATTCAAATAAAAGTTATAAGTACGAGATGTGATTGTTTTTAAGATACGAGTACTTATGCGTTAAATGTTGATGGTAAAATAATATAATTTTAATATGAACTTATAAATTGCTGCCAGTTTTACCAGTCAATTTGACTGCTGGCTGATTGACTTCATCTTACAGTCAGTCAACTACTGCGTGTATTTCTTGTTAAACCACTAAAAACTTTTATTGATAATGCGTAGTCGTCGCGTCTGCATTTGAAGTCACAAGTAAAAAGTGAAAAGTAATTATTTTTTTCTTTTCTTCTGCTATTCGTACATCGTTCATATACGAGTATAAGTGATGTTGTTGTACAAATATAACGCTTCCATATAGTAAAACAATTAATTATTTATTACTTGCGATTTGAATCACTTGCATTTCGCACTTGCTGCAACTTCACGTAACTCTATCATTTTAATTACAAGTATGTATCAGTTTCAAATTCATTGTCGTACACAGAGGGAATTATATATTTTTTTCTTAAAAGTGTTTTCATGTTTTGCTTCTTATTTCATTTAATTTTTAATGCGATAATTAAATACCACAGGTTGTAGTATTTAATTGTTCGTGCAGTGCAGTGCAAGAGATTGTCATTCATTTAATGTGACTTTTGTTTTTATTGTGATACTCGTATTGATGAAATTATGATGCGTTTTGAATGACTAATGACTTTCAGCGTTACAGAGTAATAAACATTTAACGTTAATTTGTTTTTTGTTTTATGTTTTTTAATTATTCCTGGTTGCTTGGCATTGTGCATTATAGTTATTAAAGTTATTATTCGAACAAGAATTATTAAAATATTCAAACAATTGCAGAAATAATTACAACAAATTACAAATTATTACAAATAATTACAACAAATTACAACAAAAAAAAAATATTTTTCCTTTGTTTTTTTTCTATAGGTTAAGAACAGTATATTCGTTATGTAGAAAATTCAAAAATATTATAATGTTTTTTGTTTATTTTGAATTTCCTACACAAACACTTTTAGTGTTTCTGTACTTAATATTCTACAGTACAGAACACTAAAGTACGTTTTATAAGGTAAATTTTCGAACACTGTATTTTTGACGCTTAAAACTGTTTTTTTAACGCATATTTAAGGCGCTTAAAACTAATTTTATAGAGCATATTTTTGGTTGAACTACTGATGACGTTACGCAAAGAAGTAGCGAAATATCGAAAAATATGTGTTTTAAATGCTTTAAATTTATTCGACCTTAAGCTCAAAGGCTTATACCAATAATAAAATAAACCTCAATTTTTGAGTTTATAGGAAGAAAGAAACACATTTAATTTCGATGAAATCGATAACGAGTAAGAGAATCCCAAAACAATTTCAGGATATGAAGCATGTTTCTATGGCCATTTCGTTTCTGCTAACATGGTATTCCCATAAGCATATTAATATTGAATATATTTGCCTATACGACGCCCCCTTCTGGGAAGATAACAGCTAACCTACTTAGTAAAGATACTGACCACTCACATTCAACATCCACCGACAGATGAGGCAATTACTGTTGATCAATTAAAGGTGAAGGTATAACACTGTAATTTGACATAAGACGCTTAAGCCCGTATGACATCTACTTTTTTTTGTATTGGATTGTTATAGAATTGATAGAAAGAAACAGCAAATGCTAGAAAGAGTGGAATATAAAAAATGTAAATAAAATAATTATTTTTGTTTTTGTGTTTATATTTATTTCAATGTTGATACTTTTTATTTTGTACAAAAAACGCTACATTGAAGGCAAAAATATCATAAAATCGTTAATTTTAGAATAATGCCCGTATTCATAAAAAATAAAATTGGTTTATAGAGTGCCTATTTGACATATTTCTATGGAGTTATTGTCAAAAAAGCTAATTATAAAACTGTTTTAGTTTTTATGAATACGGGCATAACACTATAAAGTTAGCAACATTAAAGTATTTTAAATTCTAAGTGTCAATTTCAATGTAAAATATTTTAACTTGTTTTTGACAAACTCCACTTTTTTATCGATAAATTTTTTTAAATATTTTGACAATTCTGTATTGATGTAAATATAGTTGAACTCTTTACACCCTTTATACTTTCTTATTATATTTGCACTGTTCTCCAAATCAATATTAATACAAAAAAAAAGTAGGTGTCATACGGGCTTTAACATCTTCACATCTATCTATATACTCAACATTCAAATACAATGCACTACATGAGTAGAAGTTTACCCCTGAGTATTGGTCTTAAATAAAAAAAAAATTTTGTTTTTTGAAATAAAATACATTTATAAAAGTGTTTTCCAAGATAAGCGAATGCTTAAATTAATACCCTAAAAAAAATAAAAAAATATAGTTTACAGAATGACTGCTTATTAGTTAAAACCCTTAAATTGGATTCCTTTCCAATTATCCTTTCTTTACACCAACTCGGTACACAAATTGCCATATTTACTATTTCGATATTTTTTTTTACTAATTGTTAGTCTCATTTACTCAGTTCTAAAGTTGTATCATTGAAAAGTTTATGTTCAAACTTTTTCACACGTCTGACTCTATTTTCAAAGCAATTAGTTTTCATAAAATTTATTTCTTTTTTCACTTCCTTTCAAGTCGATTTTCTTCAACTGACTGTGTTGTGAGTGTGCGAGTAAGTTTTGCCAGAAAAAATATTTTTTGTGCTTATCTGGCTGTCAGGGTTGTCAAACATTCTATGGAGAAATTGCTAGAGTTTGTTAAAAAAAAAGAAAATATGCTAAAAAATGCTAAACAAAATTTTAAAAAATTATGGTAATTTTTTTATAAAAAAAGCAAAGTGGTATAGTATTATAAAAGTGGTAGAATTAAACTTAAAAACGATTTGTAACAGATACAAATTAGCAAATTAATTGTATTTCATTTAATTTTAAACAGAAAAATCATACAAAAACTTATATGACTGAGTGGTATTCATCCACCACATAAATTTATCTGTTTTTTGTTTCTTTTCTTTTTAATTGAAACCAATACTCAGGGGTAAACCCCTACTCATGCTGGCCATTGTATTGGAATGTTGTTAGAGGGCATCAACTAATTTGGATAAAATGGAGTAGGAGGGCAAAAGGAAAAAAGTGGTAATTCGAATTCCTTCAAATAAGATGACAGACAGCTACAAAAAATGCAATGACGTTGGGAAAAAGGAGAGTTCTATAGTATGTGTTGTGTTTGACAATACTTCGACCAACTTATCACAAGAAAATGAAAAAAAATATATATGATTCCTATAAAATGTGTGAGTTAAATAGTTAATGATCGTCGTGAATACATACAGAACACAAAAAACTCTAATGAGACTACCGTAGCTGGGGCGAAAACACGTTCAGTTCCTTCTCGGACGTCATTTTCTCCTTTGATTACCAAAAATCATTGCAAAAAACAATTTAAACTTTTAATAGAATTTAGCTCTGATATAATTACGATATTGATATAATGACGAAACAATGTTTAGGTATTTATTTAATCCAGCTTAAAGCAATAGAAAATAGAAAAAAAATAAAGTTTTCACAAAATAGTGGATATGCTTGGTTGGTCAATTATTTGCATAATGTAGTATACTAGCAGTCTAGCACACTATCCCCTAGGCTACTAGGACACCCAAACATTATAAAAAGTTGTTACACTGTCTGACGTATTCATAAAAATTTTTCTTGGTTTATTAAAGGCTTATTTGACAATTTTCTATGTGATACTTTTTAAATAAACCCTTAATAAATTTAAAATATTTTTTGAATGAATACAGCAGTATATATACATACTTATATATGTATGTATACATACAATATGCTAGAAAAAGCTATATCTAGCATATATAAAGTACTAAATGGGCAACATTGGTAGACGACGACTATGAACAAATTCTAATTAATAATGTAAGTTCTTGAAATACTGAAATAATTTTCATGTTATTCTCACACAAAAAAAAACTCATTTTAAAAGTTTGCCATGATTCTAATGGGAAATATTATTTTCGAAATATGCATTTCAATGTTTTTTTAAATTTGTACAGTTTTAATTGAGCATTACAAATGAAGTTTTTTTTCGTTGTCTTTTTTGTTTTCCACTAAAATTGCATGCTAAAGGTTTAAAAAAGGAAATACGATTTCTGTGTATAAAAATCAGAAATAATTATTTTGCTTTTTTTTCACAAAAACTAAATTCAAAGACTTGTTTTATGTTTTATGTGTGAAGGTAAAAAAAGGAAAAAAATAGCATTTGAGCACAACTTAATTAAAAGCACTGATTTGTACGCCTCCTAATGAAGCGAACTTTAAATGTGGCCGGGGTATCAATTTAATTAAAATGTAACTCATCAACGCCATTTGGCTAGACAGCCAAACAAATAAAATTATCCAGCATCCCAGTTTCATTGTAAGTAGTTGTTGTCAACATTTTGCAGGATATGAATTGTGTTCAGAGAAGAAAGAAAACTAAAAGTACAAAGAAAAGACAATTAAGGCGTATTCTGTGGGTGTTGCTAAGTGTTACCATTTTATTTATTTTGTTTTTTATAATGAAAATACTTTCATGTAAAACCTACAACAGCTAATAGAGTTTTATTATAATCAAATGAATGCATTTTTACAACACCCACAAGACAAAACAAAAGTTTATTTAATGAAGGATATTCGTAATAACAATGGAGAAGTGGATATTTAATCAGCTGAGCTGATAACAATATGAAAACGAATTTAAAAATATTTTCATTTGTATTTGAGAAAACAATTAATGATCATATTAATTAGGTTGAGTTGTCAATGTTACAACAACATTATTCAACATTTTTCTTTTTTTTTTTTTTGCTTTAAAATTAATTTCAATGGTCTTCGTGTTATGTTGTAGACAACAAAAAATTTTCAGCTTGAACATTATGATTATCGGTTTGTTTTCTCATCTAAATTGAAACAGGTAGAGGTTACACTCATATAAAGGAACCTTCTGTAACGCGATTTCGCTACAATTCGATTCTCAAAATTCAAGAACTTTCCCTCAACTACTCACACTCATGCGATAGCCTGCAGTGTATTGTAAGAAAATAAAGAACGAATTATCTCGGCATTCCGTGATTCATACATAGGTACATAGTTGGCGATTACAACCCTTTTTCAAAGTAACAGCCTAACTTCTCACAGCATCAATGTTGTGTGCGTGTCCGTACGACAGACTTGTTCAAGGCAATCAGTTAACTCCAGAACTTCTGCCCGAAGACTGCTAACAGGTGGTCGCCAAGAGAAATATTTTTATATTTCTTTCTTTTAAGATGTCAGTGCTGGGATATGAACCCGGAGCTGTAGTCTAGTAAAACGAAACTCTACATACTGGCCTACGGCGATCACAATTCACGATTCACTGGAATTAATATTTTCACTTCATCAGAGTAGCTCTACTTACCATCATTGCATCTATATGTACATATATGTATATATGTTGTATATACATGTATACATATGTATATTTGTATATAATTGTTTTCAGAAAATATTCGTTATAAGCATAGTCTACTGTTTCCTCTTCGATATTTATGTTTTCATTAGAGTTTTTGTATTTTTGATTTTTTTTGTTGTTTTATTTTTTTTAATTACGAACTATTTTACCGCTTTTATTGCCACAACTACTGTTCTACAGTTGTGATATTTTTGTTTTTGACGGTGATAATAAAACACTTTTACATACACACATACTCGTATGTATGCATTTACAAAAAACTTGTTTAGTTTTCTTAATTTTTTTGTTGTTCTTAATGCTTTAAATTTTTATACTGTTTATGCATAATGGCTTCCCTTTATATGTACAAAAGAGTTCTCGGCATCTTTGTGTGTGATGATCGCCGTTGGTTTATTGTTATTGTTTTATATGATGATCCCTTCTCGTTCCCTGTCTCACACCTTATCAGACTATCCTTTTCGTATTTCCTATTACGGTATTCATGCTGTTGGATAATAAAAGAATGATGGATGCATGCAGCAGGCACTGTCGGATTAAATATTTGTTCAGTCTGTTTATTTGCAACAACAATTAGAATTTTGAACTGATATGTGATTATATTTCTTGTAAACATTTTATGGATATTTGGTATCATATATCTGACTGAGTTCTCTCTCATACATACCCAAATAAACTTACTTTAAACCGTATACGAGTACATACCCAACAAACATGAAATCAAGTGTATGAAAAATGATACTTTTGCGATGAGTTGATATTTAAACCAAATCTCAAGAAATTTCTTGAGCTAAGCTAAGTTAAGCTTAGATTTCATTTTTGTTTGATAACTCAATAATAATTTTAGGAATATTTTTTTATATAAAAGGTGCAGCATTTTAATTAGAAATAATGATTTTTATAGAATTGCACAAATATCGTCGTGCGGGGGTTTAAGTGCTCTATCCGCCATTTCATATCTTTTATATATCTCGAGTTAATGATGCCACTTTAGGTTTTCGACCCCAAATTTATCACATCTGTAATCCGTGTTCGGATATCTCATCAAGCTTCGGAGATAAATAGCCGAAAACGGATTGCAGATTTAAAAAATTTTGGAGTCAACAACCTAAATTAGCATCATTAACTCGAGATTTAAAAAATGGCATATAGAGCACTTAAACTCCCACACGACGATATGAGCTGACAATAGATTTAGGATCCAAATTAATAATTTCGTTCCCATTCTTAGCACTTGGGGTTGGGCAAGATATTACAATAGTAAAGGATCTTGACTAAAAAACTTTCAAGATTAAAACTGTGCAAGAATCAAAGCCAAACGGAAAGCTAAAGCAAAATTTGATATTAATTTTCTATTTAAAATTTTGTTCTCGGATAAAGCACAATTTTGCTTGAATGGGTATACATATAAAGTAAATAAGCAGAACTGTCGTATTTGGTTTAAGTTTAATCCATAAGCTTTTGCGAAACACTATTAAATTCACGGACAATTACTATTTGGTGCGCTTTATAAGCTGGCGACGTCATTGGTCCATATGTCTTCAAAAACAATGATGAATTTTTCCGTCAATGCTGAACGGTATAGAGACATAAATTAGATGGCATTAATTTTACAATATAATGCATGGCCTCCACGATTGTGTGATTTAAATCCATTGTATTGTTTCCTTCATAGATAAGCCAACACTCCAAGGGTTATTGGGGAAAATTAGTTTTTGGCCTGTTGTTTATAATTAAACATTAATGTCATTAAAAGTTTTCCATCTCGTTTCATTGAAATCATAGATTTCTTTGTTTTATTACGACTAAAACTTTTTTTTTTTTTATTTGAGACCAATACTCAGGGGTAAACCCCTACTAAATGCTGTGCATTGTATTGGAATTTGGAAAGGACAGTACATATATTATTATTAATTATATTATTATTAAGCGCCTTAAGAATGAGACAAATTGCTGTGAATTGATCATTCCTTCACCCTTGAATGATCAACAGCACTTTCCTCATCGTTGCATGTTGATTGTGTGGTCAGTGTCTTCGTTAAGTAGGTTTGGTTGTTATCTGCTACTTCCCAATAGGTGGCGCTTTTATCCTGATCATTCGTTTTTTGTTGGCATTGGTTAAGGTGGAATAGAGTGGAATGTCGGGGAGCGGTTTCTTTGTAGATGGTCGTCTGGTAGGGGGGGACCTCTTTTCTTTAAATTATAATTTTGAAAAAACCGCAAACTAACTTTTTAATTTTTCACCTCTGCTGGGATTTGAACCTGGGTCCTTTGAGTTTTTGTGCGAGCGCTCTAACCAGTATACCACGCACCCCCCTCCGCACTTATGCAACAATAAAAAAATGTTTTACAATTAAATATACAAACAGTTTCAGGCAATCATTTTGATATTGCAAATTAACAACATTTTTAAAATTATTTTCTCCCCATTTTTAATCGCCTACCATTACTTGAGAAAAATACTGAAATCAAGGCATTGGTTTAAACTCAAGTCCGTGTGTTTGCTGGGTTGAAATGTAAAGTAAACAAATATATTTAAAACAAAGAAAATTCTACACACACACGCACACACGTATATTTTTTATTCATCTCTTGTTTCCCTTCTTGATCATGTTTTCACTTTTTTTTATGAAATTTTTATGTAATTTTCCATTAATTGTTTTTCATTTCAGCTGAAATTTATTTTAAACAAAAAGGGTTGTTGTAAGAATTTCGAGATTGAATAAATTCACCAGAAAGATCTGAACATTAAATGTTTTTGCTGTTGTAATAAATGCACTGCTGATAACATGAATTCCTACTTTTCAATTTCCAATAATGAAACGTGTGTTTAGATTATTCATTATTTTTATTAATATATGTAAGTATTTAGGGAGTTTCCCAACTTGATTGCGGCTCATGTTTCAATTAATCAATTTAACCAGAGCTGCACCCATAGGGTTTATTTTTCCTTAATTTTCAATACAATACACTTTATGATCACCTCGTTAGTTTCAAATAAAAATATTACAAATCCTGTATACGTACAAAGAATTTGCTGCAAAACTACAAATTATAAGAATTATAATATTCAGAAAGTATAGGAAACCTTCAATTTAAAGTTACAGTCTAACTTTATTTGAGAATATTTTTTAAATGCTTTTGATTTCATTAAATTAAATACGCTATCCGCTGACAGTAAAATGTTTCATCTACCCATAATACTATATCTGTAACATATTATGGGAACTTAATTAACAGAAAATCAGTGAATACTGATGTAGTGCTGTCAAATTCTGCTACTTTTCATTACTCGATAGTATTGAGTACTTTCATTTGGGTACCCAATACTACTCAATACTTTTAACGGATTTTATATTTATGAGAAAACAATTTCATAAAGTTCTGTGTTTTTAAACAAAAATTTGTTTAGCCATTAAAATTCAAATTTTCAATACAACTTCGAAGAAAATTACAACCCTGAAAGTATTGAGTAGTTACTTTTAAGTATTGAGTATCCAAAAGTTCGTATAAATACTCGATACTCGATACCCATTACTCAATACTTTGCCAGCACTATACTGATGGCTTGAAAATAAAAAGTTAATAAAATAGAGAAAAAAGCAAATTATACGTCATTTGAAAGCCTGATTACGAAACACTTGAATAAATTTGAAATTAAATGTTTTAGAATTTTTTCTTACAATTTCTTTCTTTTCTCTTTATTTTAGTATTTTTTTTTTTTTTTCGTTTTCTCTGTAGTTCCATTTTCAAAAGGCTCAAGTCACCGTTTGAAATAATTGCTTTATGAATCAAAATCGCTCGAAGAAAGAAATATTATGGTTATTCTGTTTTATATGCTGCTTTCCTTTATTTTTGTTTTATTCTTTTTTGCATAATTTTTAAAATTTCTTGCACAACATTTTTTTAAACGAAAAGCTACGTTCACATTAGACAAATATTTGATGTAACCACTATTTCGTACATGCTTCCTTTATTTGACTTATAAACTGCTTCCGATCGATTTAATTTTAACTGAAAAGGGATTGTAATTGTCAAAATATCGTTAAGAATAGTCGTATTCTCTGGTCTATTGTTAAATCAATACATGAAAGTTAAGGGAGATTAAACAAATAAATTCTTTATTTCTACGATAATTGTTGTCACAACTGTTACACATTTCCAATGCTATTCTTTACATTTAATTTATATTTTTGCTTCAAAGCAACATTTCCCACGTGCCTTTGTAATGACATGTGTACTTACACAATCAGTGCACCATGTACCCATAAACATGAAGCATTGTTGCCATTCTAAAAACCAATCCTAGCATTTTGGTAGTTATCTGGATGTATGTAGGGAAAATAACTGCCACAATAAGAAATTCAATGTGTAAAGCTGATCGACACGAGTCCCTGCTGCATTTGATATGCGCTGAATAAACCACTTTTTGTAGCAAAAAAAAAAAAAAAAATCATGCCATCCATAAACAGGATAGCAAACGAACCTATTAAATATCTTCCCTACAAACCTGCTTTGTCCGAAGCTCAATTTTTAAGCAATTCGTTAAATTTTACTGTTGTCATTGACAACTTGCTCATTTGTAATTCTTTTCGTTCCATTTAAATACCCATGAAATTTCTATTTGTTGTTCATCCAGCATCATTACGTGAACTTGTTTACTGTTTACTGTTTACTGTTTTTATTGCAGTTTTTGATCGGTCACTAGGTTCACTACATCATCTTTAATGCTTTTACAAGCATTTTGCTGGTGAATAATCCCCATAAATTTTTAAATAACGTTCATAAAGCTCTGTCAGACGTCGAAAATAACTTGCTTGTTATCAAAACATGAATCATTTAAATGAATTATGAATCATTTAAAGTCCCCTCGTATTTACTTCTACAGACACTATGTTTTTATGTTAAAATGCATTATTGCAGTACAAAAATAGATGATGGATGAATTCTTGCAAAAGTTTAATTGTGTTAATTTTTTACAATTAAAATTTTTATTGAAAGAAACTTCAACTACCATATATACGAGTAAGTAGATAATAACTAGTATCTAGCACAGCAAGATAAACATCTTTTAATTTAGGCACAAACATAAGATAGAAATAATACAATAATAAGAGTCTTAGCAGACACAAATATTAAAAATAGAAAAATTAATTGTAATAAAAAAGAAACAACAAATTACTAAGAGATATACTCATAAAAAGTAAATATTTCTGTAGCTCACCACTAAACCGTTTTGCGTTATTTATTATTTGAATTTGATTGGGTAACTGATTTCAAGGACTGGTACAATAAATAAATAAAAAAACTGGCTTTACGATGTTCTTTTTCGTTTCGATGTAACGTTGTTTAAACAAAGATTTAACATTAACATTGTAATTAATATTTATCACAGATGTTGGTTTATATGTAGATCTTATCAGAAATGAATTATAATGCAAACATTATCAGAAAACTAATTTACCTCAATATAGGGTACTGTGATGAAACTGGGTAACATATGTTTTTACTTGATTCCTTTTTTTGTCTTGCATTGTTTTATCTTCTGCAACAGAAGATACAAAACAATATTGTGTTTGTTTGCGTTCGTGTAGCATGACTGGTAATGACAATGTTCCACTAAATGTTAACATGACAATCAAAATGTCAAAAACAAAAATTGTTGCAATTTTTTTCCACATGCTTTGTTGTTGTGGTGCATTACGCACATAACAAGCAACATTCCTCATCCATCGTCACATTGAAACAAAAAATGTACGAGTATGAGGAGATGCTACTCGTAATTTAAATACAAACCAAGTAAAAGAGAGCAATAAAATATAACAAAAGTAATCGTATATTATAAACACTTCCATATGTTTGTATGTATGTCTATATAAATGGATACGAGGGCTAAGCAATAAGCCTGTGACTTCTGAATTTTGTAAAAAAGTTATCTTTGCAATTATAGATTTGGCGAGATCATCAATATACAACAGAGAATGACATGAATCGCACTCAAATGGCAATTTTTTGACTTTTTAAAAATGAATATTGAGCTAGCAGTACACACTAACTAAATGAATGCTGCTAATGCATGATTCAATTTAGTATGTCTTTTGCTACAAAATGCTTGTAGTTGCTTGCAAATTCTAAACACTCCAACCAATCACAAAAGCAGTAAGTATGTTTGAGTATTTCACTGTTTAAATGTGAATAAACCAACTACGAACAAAAGAAAAACAATAACACGATTGTAAAAACAAAATAATGCAGTTTCTCTTATATTTTTTATAAAATATGCTACTTTTTTCACTGTTTCAGTCAAACGATTTAACCTATTAGTTGAGCTTTAATGAATCATTTGAGTGTTTAGTATACAAAGGAGTGTTTTGTATGTTGTTATTGCTAACGGTATCTAAAAAAAAGATTAAGAATAAACAATGCAATTTTAAAAGTAAACTCTACAAGTAATACAGTTGCCACTGTTGATGAATAAAAACAAAACAAAAGCAGTAATAATAGGAATAAGCAGTAAAATCAAATCAACTCATGTCATTCTTTGATATACAATTCTTACTAATTAAAAGATGAAGATCGGAAACATGTACTGGATATATTTAATGATTAAAAAATTTACAATATTTGTCAATACGAGTAATAGGCCAAATATTTCTATAGTAAGTATGGTTGGCATAGTTTTTAGTTACGAATACAGATCACTATTTGACAAAGAAGAATTAATCTCATCCATTCTATTCCTCTCCGAGAGATGGGAGATGCATCTATACACTGCTTTGATGAAAGCGAAGTTGTTGCTCTAGATATCTTCACGGCGGCAACATTTGTCACTCATATTCAGTTGATCGTAGAGCGAGTTTTTTTTTTGTCAATGAAATTAAGGACGTAGAGTTCCTATAGCATTAATTCGACCTAGCTGTGATTAATGTGCTCTCGAAATTTAATTTTATTTTTCATACCACGAATCCTAAATGAAACAGCTTTATTCACATTTTGGTAAAAGACAACCTACTTTCTGTTTGAACTTAGAAGAGGAAAACTAATAGCATTACGAATTTATTGTAACTCCCTCGTATATAGAAAATAAAGTATAAAAAGCTGTGCATGTAATCATGATTGTATGCATGTAAGTGAATGAGTATATCGTTTATACAAACAGGATGTTTGTGAAATTTTTCATTTTTTTTTTTTAAATATTAAACGTTTTCCATGTCAGAGAAGAAAAAAAAAAAAAAAAGGAAATACATATAAATATACAATCTTTCTGTTATCTGCGTTATTACTAAAAAGTTTACGATCTAAAAGGATATTTTTAATATTTATTTTATTAACGCCACGACCACCATGTAAATACGCATCTATAAGTAGTTCCATAAATAAAAACATTTTCATAAAAATTGTATGTAAATTGCTTTTATTTTTTTTAATACTTAAAATAAAATAAACTTGCTTCACTCCATTCTCAGTATTCTTTTGTCAATTCATTAACGCACCTCGTTTGCCATTTTTTTTATGCGTTTGGGAAATCGGAAAAAATACGTTTAAGGAAACGTTTAGCAAAATTCTATGTAATCCTTGTCAAATAAACTCTTAATAGAGCTCAAATAGAAGAACTGCACTTTGAGGTCATTATCACAGTTATCACAGTTGATTAGCGTATCGTACATGATTAACATAAGAGTATCAACTCCAAATTTTTAGAATTTATCAAAGGCCAAAAACTGTTTGCGGTTACATTTTACGAGAATTTGAAAATCCGAATACATCATAGTCAGAAGTTAGTCACTACATTATCACGATCCTGTTTACTCATACAAGGTTTTCTTCTGCACAATTTTTAATTAACTCAGTTGACAAATATAAACTTGTCATTTCCACAACTTGTCTAAATTTTGGAATGTAAATAATGGGAAAATTAAAATATATTATAATTTTTTTTTGTTTTTTGTTTAAGTGTATAATACTTTATCTGAGTGCTGTCTGTTTTGAACACTTTTTTTATAAGGTGTTGGTTGCCTAAACACCAACACATTATAAAAATAAGATTAGATGTACTATTATTTGAAAAATTGGCATATTTTTAGGCGTTCTTAAGTATATTTCAGTTGCTTATCACGGCTTACTTAATTAGTTAATATTTAAAATTACAAATTTAACATCAATCATCTTCTATTGAATGACTGAAAATATAAACAAAGCTAGTAGTAGGAATTACAAAAGCAAAAAAAAACATCTTAAAAATCATTGCAAAAAAAAAAAAAATTCTAAATTCTTAATAGAATCTAACAATTAGTATAACAAATAACAATTTTTTACGCTTGCTTTGGCGTTCCCCTCTAACCACCAGGTACCAATTGTAGATAAAATTGAATAAAAAGGCAAAAGAAAAAAAAGAAAAGTTGTATCAGACTTACAACCTCCAAATAAGATGACAATTAAAAAAAATGCAATGATGGTGAGAAAAGGAGAGTATGATAGAATGTTTTAAGTTCGACAATACTTCGACAAACTGGTTACAAGTATATAAAAAAAAAATATTCAATTCAAATACTCGTATATGATTTCTATAAAAAGTGTGAGTTAACTAGTTGAGGATTGTCATGAAATGCACAAAACACGTAGCTGGGGTCGAAAACATGCTTAATTCGGCTTGTGTACAATTCCTTCCCGGACGTTATTTTCTCTTTTGATTATCAAAAATTATTGCAAAAAACAATCAACATTTTTAGAATTTAGCTGTGATTTAATTAAAACGTTTCTGACGAACTTAAGTATCTTCAAAGAAATTAAAATTCTTACTGCTGTATTCGTAGAATACATTACAGGTTTATGAGGTACTTCGTTGGCAAGTATTGCATTAAAATTTGTCAAATAAGCCTTTAAAAAACGTACATCATTTGTTTAGGAGTACGGCAGTTACATTTTAACCATTTAATTTTTTTTTAAATTATGTGCCTTCTATTTACACTTTCATAATATTTCATACGAGTATATACTTATACATACGTATGTGTGTATGTCGTTTATTGATGTGAAAGAGAGCTACAATCAAAAATTGTAAGCTGGTTAAGATTAAAATGATTTACAGACAAAATTTGTTTAGAAATAAAAAGATTTTCAAAAAATTTATCATTTTCATTATAAATTGAAATATGTATGCTGTTTTCATATTTCCGATTTAAATCCATACATACATACGTATGGGTACACATGCACGCATGTATGTATGTATGTATATAAATTAATATGTAATAAAAGTACATATAATGTTATGCTTATGAATATTATTAATGATTAATGATTTTCGGCTCCTTTGCTATTTCATTTTATTTGAATGGTTTCAATGGTAATGGGTTTTCCGTTTTTGGCAATCCTGTGTAAGAGGATTAAAATATGTAATTTCATATAAATGGCCATCTACATACATATATATATATATGTATGGTTATACATATTAAGGTGTGTGTTTATAAATTATTAATATTTACAAAACAAACAAACAAAAAACTTACAAACTTATTAAAAATATTTTTTTTAGGAAATTATATTACAAGGAAGTAATAATAAAAGAAAAATTATAGTAAAACCTTATATAAGAATCACATTTGTAAGTACGTAAGTACATATGTATGTATGTATGTGTGTATGTATGCAAGTATTTGGAATGTCACATCAGCCATACATTTAAATTAATTTTTATACGTTTCCAAAAAAGAAAAGAACAGGTGGTCTGTGGTCGCTGGTTGATTATAAGTTAGAGGTGTTGGCTGGTTAAAAGTTTTAACTCAAAATAAAACACTCACACTTGTATACACACATACATATGTATGTGCATACTCATATGGAAAAGGCAAATTACAAATGGCTTTAAGCTGTCAGTGAGATAAACGAGCTGTCGCCTCTTGGACGAATCAAGTTATTTATGTTTTGGTTTCTTTATTTTTCTGCCTTCATTCCATATGAATATTTTCATTTTCATTAAAAACCTTCAAATTACAAATACAAATTGAATTCACAATCATAAAATAAAATAGATTTAATATGCTTTATAGACATAAGTTCCTGTTAAAATTACAAATTTGTATGTATTAGGCAGGTATTTATACATCAGTATTGTGGCATGCAACTTAGTTAAATATATAAGGCCTAAAAAATGAATTGTTTTTATATTAAAATTAAATTTGTTTATATATGTACTTATATGTGGTATACATATATACATATATACTATATAAAAAGTACATATCTTTAACCAATTAAAACGTTTGCAGTCTAAATATAAAAGAAAAAATTAAGCTTTCAATTTTGCTCGAAGTTATTTAATGAAGAAATACGAGTTTTCTCTTGATAAATTTATTTTCATAGGTTTGCAGATGAAAAATATACTGAGGGTGTATTCCATGCATGCTTATGCATGTTTCATGCAACACAATAATAAAAGATTGAAACGTGCTAGTGTTTATAAAAGTAAAAGTGTCAAGGAAGTTATAACGTGCATGCTAATGCGTCAACATGAAAACCATTTTTTACAACAACAACAAAAGAAAAATATTAAAAATGTATGTACATTCCGTGGCAAGAAAGAAAATTTAAAAACGCGATTTTGGAATTCAGTGAAACCCATAAATACTGAGAAAGCAATACAAAATTTTCTTCAAAAAATAAAAATAAAAAATTAAGTATGAAAAGCAAAAAAGTGATATTCAGTTATAATTTTTACTAATATGTACGAATACCTACATCGATATCTACTCGCTTACAGGACGTTTCCTATTCTTCGGGGCATTCTTTTAAGCAAAGTCTTAATGTTCAGACTCGAGATATTTGTCCACTCTATTTAGATTCGAAACTAAATTTTTATTTTAATAGCTTTTAGTATTTTTATAACAAAACTAGCATACCCTTGCCCGCTTTGCAAATCAAAATAAAATAAGAATTTGTCTACATAACCAATGAACTTTTACCGATAGTTCTTAAAATAAACTAAAATCTATTGCCCGTATTCATAAAAAGTATTTTAGGTTTATTGAGGGTTTATTTGACATATTTCTATGCAATACTTGTCAAATAAACCCTCAATAAACCTAAAATAAATTTTATGAATACGGGCATATATTTATACTAATTGACCGGCAAAAGTTGTTTTTCAATATAAATTTGCTCTAGAAAACATTTTTTAATTCAAATATATTTGATAATCTTCACCGAACTGCAAAAGTCAAACTTGATATGAGGAATCAATGTCTGCGTTATTAATGGTTTTAATAAATGATTATCCTCCATTTTCGGTACTTCAGTTTGATAGTTGGCGATATGGAGAAATATCCCCTGTATTGCTCCTCTGAGTACTACTTCATAAAGAAAAACCTAAACCATATGTGTTCTACGGTACGCAGATTTATATTGTTTAAAATTTCATCGAAGTCAGTACGTTATTTAGGTGAGGCATACATTTTCGCCGTGGTCTAGAAGTTAGTGTGTTGGCTTACGAAGACGGTGGTGCTGGGTTCAAATGTCAGTTCCGACATCTTTAAAAAAAAGAAATATGAAACAATTATTTCTTTCGGCGACTACCTCTCAGCAGTCTTCTGGCAAAAGCTCTGGGAGTAATTAATTGCCATGAAAAAGCTTCTCAAATCTGTCGTTCGGAGTCGACTTTAAACTGTAGGTCCCGGTACTCATGGATAAAAATTGACACACACAACATGAGTGCTGCGAGAAGCTAGGCCGTAATCCTGTCACAGGGTTGTAAAGGCCAATTATGTATGTATGTATAAATTTTCCCTTGGGGCGGGTCACCTTAACATTTAGGGGTATCAAAAATAGATGTTGACCGATACTCAGACCTACCCGATATGCACACAAAATTTCAAGAAAATCGGTCCAGCCATTTCGGAGGAGTTTGGCAACAAACACTGCGACACGAGAATTTTATATATTAGACTAGTTAACTCGGCAAACGTTGTTTTGCCTTATAAATTTGCTCTAGGAAACACTTGTTAGTTCAAATATATTTAATACTCTTCACCGAACTGCAAAACTTTACATTGATATGAGCAATCAATGCCTGCCTTACTAATTATTTTAATAAAAGATTATCCGCCATTTTCGGTACTTTAGTTTGATAGTTGGGGATAGTGAAAAAAATATCCCCTGTATCTCCCCCTCTGAGTACTTAAAAAAGTAAACCATATACATATGCTCTACGGTACATATATAGTTTAAAATTTCATAAAATTTTTCATTCATTATTTAGGTGCGGTATAAATTTTCCCTTGGGGCGGGTCACCTTAACATTTAGAGGTATGAAAAATAGATGTTGACCGATGTTCTCAGACCTACCCTATATGCACACAAAATTTCATGAAAATCGGTCGAGCCATTTCGGAGGAGTTTGGCAACAAACACCGCGACACGACAATTTTATATATTAGATATACCCAATAGGTTTTAATCGATTGTAGATCCTGTTTTCATCCTAAGAATTGCACTTTTTGGCTTTTGAAAACCATACTTAAAAATACTATGTTTTCCGCTTATGATCATCAGGCCGAAATCATAACGCTATGTTTTATGGTATCTTTTGCTTGAAGCTTTTTTTAAATTTAATATGATTAGTCATTGTCATCTAACTGAAAACTACCCATTTTAATGTTACTCGAAAATATTACCAATTTAGAGTCTCTAATTGGTCTTTTCACAATTTGGTACGAATTAAATTTTCGGCAACACCCTGCGTACGTCCTTGGTTTTTTGGTTATTGTTTTTACATTTTTGTGTAGCTTCCATAAAGTGTTGGCGTGTTCTTACATACAGATTTTCGTTTAATAAATTACAAAAAAAGCCACAAAAACAAGTTTTGGAAACTTTTTTTCAACAAAAGGAAATTTTTTTAATTGTCCAAAAAAATTAACACTAAAACAGAAGTAACCATGAAATATTTGTACTTGACATAACAGTAACAAATAACTAGAGTTTTGGTAACGTTATAGGCAAAAAAAAAAAAAATAAATCCGTAGAATTTTAAATCCATAAAAGTGTTACGAATTTTGTGTGGTTTTTTACTTTCGCTGAAAAGTAACAAAAAATCGAATTATAAACTTTTTAAAATCAAACATCGATATGCACAATTTATTTGTTATTTTTTTATGTCTAAAGCAATTAATTTTTTTTATTTTCAGGACGATGAAGACAATATTTATTCACGGTATTATGTGCCGGGTACTATGACACGCAAAAAGGAAGAGGAACTTGGTTCTCCAAGAGCCATATTAGAAACAAGAAGACAGTATACACTGCAGCAACGTCAAAATAAAGGTAAACAAGCATGAAATGTGTAAAAAAAACCATATTAAATACTCAGATCAATAGCTTTTTGGGAGAGCTTATAGCTCTATTATTAGTATTATTAGTTATTAAACATAAAATGTTTTTTCCCAAAGATAGTATTAAGTCGGTATTTACAATGTAGAAATTAAAAGAGAGACAGACAGACAGAATCTTGTAGAAGTTGAGACGAAAATATAAAGAGTGTGGATTATAAATTATAAATTCTTATGTTCTTAGCCAAAGAACTTTAATTTTTACAATAGCTTTTGCCCATTAGTGTTGCAATATGTTTTCTGCTCACTGCTTACTTGTGTCCCCTACACAAAATTGTAGGTGGAACTAATATAATAATTTCATTATTTTTTAAGAAAGTTAATTGGTAGGCCTAGGCTGTAACAAGATATTTTGTTTTTAAATAAATAATTTTCCAATCACAAATATACTGTCAGAGATAAAATTTTTTGTTAAAAAAATGGGTGTTTTCAAATATAATAAGCAATGCTTGATAACTGCAACTTTTCGGAAATTGCAACAGGCCAGCTTTTTACAAATTGTAAAAATCGAGCTCACACTGTATGTATTGAATGATTAAATATTTTCTTTTCAGCTAGAGAAATTGAAAAAAGTAAAGAACTATAGTCTTTAGAAAGTTTGAATATAAACATGATTTTTTATTTACGAATATGAGTTTGTTTATTAAAATATTTATTTTTTTTTTTTTTTGTTTTTTTTTTTAGCTCTGGCCAGTGCTCATCATCGACGTATTGTAACGGAGGGTTCCTGTCGTTTACCACAACCCCGAATAGAGCGCATACGTAGAGACTCTTGGAAAATTTATACACCCCACTGTACGATTCTACATCGTTGCTCTGATGATGCTGGTTGTTGTCCCAGTGAACGTCAAACTTGTGCACCAAAACGCACAAAGAATGTTGATTTATACTTTTTCGTAAGTAGTCTTTTCTACATTTTGTTTTAAACTTAATTATTAATCAGTAGTCTTGTTTATTCATTAAGCATTAAATAAAATGAAATTAATTTTCAAGTGCTCTGCTCAGAACTCTCAATGAATTTTTAATGTTTCCATCAATTTGTTTGCAGTAGAACTACATTGATTGAAAAGCAATCAAATAAAAATTTTAAGCCTTTTCGGTTTTATATTTTTAAAGCAATTTGATTATTTGATGCTCATGCATTTGAATTTTTTCTTCCATTTTTCGTTGCTTGATTGCCAAAGAAAGAAATTGTTAAAGGAACTGACAATGCGATGGTTAATTGCACAATTCTTTGTCATTTTCACTTCTATTTTTATTGATAGGCATGTACGCAGTTCCATTAGGATGGTTCATGACAGACAGTTTTATTTTGATATACAATAGAGCAAGCAATTGGTTTATATGTATGTGAAGATTGAAAACGCAAAAAAGATTATGAAATGTTCCCGCTGCTCGATTTGCCAGCGAAATTACAAATATCAGCAATTTTTTTAAGGCCCAAGTAGACTTTAAACGATAATTTAATATTTTATAAATATGACCTGCTTCTTGGCAAATATTTGATCAAACACACATAACCAATATTTGGCATAAACACCTATTTCTTAATTTTCATTAATTGAATAGTTATTCGAATTTAAAAAACTTTCAAAAAAAATTTTATATAAAACAAAAATTTTGCAAAAAATATTTGAAGAAAACAGTGGTTACGCATTTTTCGTAAGATATTTGCTTAATGTGATTGTAACTTTAGCAATTGATTAAATGGTTTTACAAAATTGAATAAAAATAATATACCTGTGTTAACCATTTATCTGATAGGAATGGTCGATTATAACAAAAATCTGAGCTTGAAATATGCGAAACATCTCTACAATCTTGGGTTACGTTTAAAAACCGGTTTTGCAGAATTTATTTACTAAATTGCTAATAAATTAATGAACACAGTCAGAGAGAGCAATGTGAGAACTTTCGAACGATGCTCCTGTATATACATTTAAAGAACGAAGAATTTTCGAATAATTTAAGACATCATTCGAAAGTCGTTATTAATATGGGTAACGAAACTTCGAGATCTAAAGGGTGTTTTTTGTTGAGGTATAGAACTTTAAGTTGGCATCACTTTTTTAACTGGCGGCCATTTTGTCAGCTGTCAAGTGATTAATATTTAGTTTGGTTTGCCATTTCATCATGAACAGGTTGACAAAAGAACATCGCTTGCAATTTCGTGCTCGAAATCATATTTAAACATTAATGGCATAAAATTATCCTTCCAATAAAGCCAAATTGATGGACATTAAAACGATTTTCTTGTGTTTTATTTCAATTCGAAGTTCTATACCTCTAAAAAAACACCCTGTAAATATTTGCTGTCACAAACAAAACGACGGGCAAGCCTATAGAGTCCTTCCTTAAGCCGAATGTGTACCTACATATTGTTTTTTTATTTACTTTTCTAATTTGTTTTATGTTTGTTTGTTTTATTTTTCTGTTTTTTCTTTCAATATCGCATCCAATAATCTTCAATAAATACACTAATAATGATTGACAGTTGTAGCGGAAAATACAAGTCCTCTTACAAATACTTTTTACATTGACTTTGACACAAGACTCTGCACTGTACTCTGCAGTCGTATATAAAACGATATTATTATTAATAAGTATTACAAAGAGTACCGATTTCATTGCCACTGTCACTGTCACTTCGTCTTCTATTAACTTGTTAATAGTTAAATGTTTAAATACTGGAATTGTGACGGTTCAGGTGAATGGCAATTGAAACGAGTGGGTGGTATTCAACTTGCGGTTGGTTACGTTGAAATCATTTGCTGTAAACAAAAGCAAAACAACTTTAATACAAGTTGTTTTATTTATTATGTTCCTGGTGACTCTTACTATTGTTTTCTTTCTTTTCTGTCAAATGTTAGTTACATAGCGGCGTTGCACTTGTTGTTTTAGATGACTAATGTTTTTGAGGATTTTGTGTTTTCTGCTTCTTCTTTTTCTCCTTTTTAGACCTTTTTTTTAATGGTCATTATGAGGAAACAAAATTTACAACAAACAGACATTTTCGTGTTGGTTTTCAATCGTTAAATGATAAATTATTTATTTGCGATATTATACTTTAATCATGCCATTCAATTATACTCGTACATTTATTGATACTTAATATAATAAGTGTAGCCTGCCTCTCTCTCTCTCTTTCTCTGTATTTATAAATTTGGAATAATTTTTCATTTTTTGCTTCAATTGAAATGTGTAACATTACACGTAATACTCGTATTTACAAACATTTTAAACGTAATATTAACAGCAACAATAACAAGACTAATAATCAGCTTTATATTACAACAATTTACATATTTTTGTCGTTTCTTTAAAATTTTGTTGTTAAAGTTGCTCATTTTGCAATTTGTTATGATGATTAGTGGTTCGAATTTTAAAGGATTTAATTATTGATCATTTAACAGTCAACACTTTAAGTCTATACACATATAGACACACACACACACACACATACATATCATGTACAGGTGCAGAGACAAAAACATTTTCCAATTAAATAAATTTATTTATTTACTATTTTTCATATGTACAAAAAGTGTATGTACATACATTATACTCGTATATACATACAAATATTATTGTAATCCAGTGAAAGTAGTTACTTTACTATCGAATAATACTTGTATCAATAAATAAAAATATTGTTTAAAACCTACACAAGACTTTCGTTATCGAATAATGGGTGGTGATTTTTAAAGATTTTCTTTCTGTATTACATTGTAGCATTATAGTTATTTGAATGTGATTGGTTTTGAAATGCAATGGAAAAAAAATTAAAAATAAATAAATGGTAATAGTGAATAGCATAATATTGATTGATAAATAACCATTATCATTACAAATGTGTTTATAATTCAGTTAGATTTTCTTTTTCTTTAGACTATTCTTAAGACGTATTTGACATGGTAAAAGGGAAAAGGGAGAAAGAAACGGAAGCAAATAGAGTTCGCTGAACTATTATCTTTTAACTTTTCCAATTAAAAGAACTAAAACCGACGAGTTGTGTTTCTTGGGGTTTCTCAAGGTAGAAATTATCTCATGTTTTTGTAAAGCATCATACAAACAAACAAACAAACAAACAAACAAACAAACCAACCAACCAGCATACAAATAAACACAAACAAATACTAAAATACTAAGTAACTGCCACATAATATGCCACCGCATTTTTCATTCATATTTGTGTATATTCAAGCTATTCTACGAGTATATTCTGTATTGTGGTATTATTCGTATCTTAAAATGCATACACAAACACAAAAAAACCACACAAACACACACACACATCCACACATGCATATGTATGTGTACTTACATATATGTACGACATACTTGCAACAACCATGAACATGAAATGTTACATGAATATGATATAAAAATTTAATTTTCTACATGTGTGTTGGTGTGTAGATGTTATTTATGAACATTTGAGCGTCACAACCTTATTCGAGTGTAGTAATGGTTTGATGATGGCTTTTGCTTGCTTTTACTTTAATAGCTGATTTATTTCCTTAACATTTTGTTCTAAAAGTTTATTTAGGTAGCACCCAGCTTCTGTATCATGCTCATCATCATTTTCTAAATCGTATAGTCAGAGTTGCCAGATTTTCATCTCAGACTAAGATTCAGGGAAAAAATTCTTAGTGTTTGCTTGTTTGCAGCATAACTAAATAATATAAAATTTTACAGGATGCCTTTGATTGAGGAAAAGCTTTAAATTTCCCCTCGATTTGCCAGATCGTCTTTGAATAAAATAACTAAAACTGCATTTACAGTGTTGACAACATTTTAAAGGTTAAATGTTTAGTAATTATGTACATACGTATACATATAAAACATATTTCTAATAACACCCAATGTAAGTCAAGGGTGGGCAAATTTGAGGTTAGGAAGTAAATTGGCTTAAAAAATTTTTTTTTAACAAATTCAGTTTAATTGATACCAATTTAAAGTAGACCTATTCTAATTAATAATGGAATATGATATCAGCACGTCGTCACGATCACAAAATTTTGAACAAAACTTTGCCACAAAGCTTCGCTTATCTTGTCAATGCCGCGATGAATTCAATCTTTCAGAGTGTCATTTGTTCATGTAAACCCGGTCTTTCAAATGGCCTCTGAGGATATAATCGGTGGCGTTAAATCACAAGAACGAGGGGGCCAAATGACGTTGCCAAATCGCGATCGGGAAATTTCTCATTCAATAACTGAATTGTTTGACCAGCTGTATGACTTGTGGTGACGTCCTGCTGAAACCGATTTTCACTGAGGTTAACATTAGCCAATTGTGGCCACAAAAAACCGGTTATCATAGTCTCATAACTAAAAATAATTTTGTTGAAAATGCGTTTTCCTTTTTCAGTTCTTCAAACAGCCAATTGAAAAACTTGCGACGCAAACAATGGTAGAGTAACGTTCCATAGTTAAAAATTTCCAACTTTTCTTTAAATAAATGACAAAGGATTCTTAACATTTCATCATTTGACAGCCAATTTACTTCTTACCCTCAAATTTGCCCACCCTGTGTATAAATTATACATGAACAGTATTTTTTCACTGCTTTTAAATGGTTTTTAGATATTTTATTAAATCAATATATTTCATAAACTATAAAAAAATTGCGTTTCGAATGGAATTTTAATGAAATATTTCAAATTTGGTGATTTTAAAATATTTATACACTTTTTTGTGGGGGAAGAAAAAAAATACCTGGCAACACTGTGTATAGTCGTAGTAATTTTTTGATGTTCATCATTGAGTAACATACAGTGTATGTTTTAACTTCTTAAGTGCAACTTGTCTGAAGTGCTTACACATAATGTTTGTTTTATTACTGTTGTTATTGCTATTGCTATTGCTAGTGGTGTTGTTGTTTTGTTGCTATTGCTTACATTTTTCATTTTCCGTTTTTCTTTACTATTGCGGCAGTCATAACAGTAGCTGTAATGCAACACTAAAGTATGAAATGAGAAATTTGTGCTCGTACGAGTATCTATAAATTTAGTGAGTGTATGAGCAACATTAAATTAAAATTGTTTTCCTTTGTGTTGTTGCATTTAGTTATATACCAACAACATTTTGTGTTTAAGCTTTGTGCGATTATTATTAGCAAATTTTGTTATTTCTTGCATTATAACTTTTTTAAACTATAATGTAAAGGCGAAGAGATATAAGTTTGTATGAAAAACATAAGTTTCAAAAGTCTTGGATATATTAAAATATGCCTTTAAATAATAAATACATATACCACCTACTTATGTATTCTTTTTACAATTTTCTACCTCAAGTATTGCTTTTCAAAAAAATAAAATAATATTGTAAATGGAATATTCTGTAATTAAAAGTAGCAATTTAAGAAACGTTTAATACCCTGTTCACATGACGGTTAGACGGCATTTTTGTAATTCATTTTGCCAGCTCTTCTTCTTGTAAATTTCGTAATATTTTCTTATTGATATTTTAATTTCTATTATTTATTGTTTCTATTTATTTGTAATAATTTTTATCTGTAAATTTTAGTTTTTAGTAAAGTGATATAAACTAATATTTTGGCTTTTTGTGTTAATTTTGTTTTGGTTTGACAACTAGTTATGACAGAAATTCGATAAAAATTAGACATTACACTGATTTGTAAGTACTTTGCAAAATAAAGCAAAGTAAATGATGAACAAATAAGGTATGTGTTATGTACTATGTAATTCGCTCTCAGAATTTTATATGTAATTGATCATGTGATTGGAAGCGATTGGGAGAGTGAATTACTAATAAACGCTGTCATCCAATTAGTTTCACAAATAACGTTTTCCTAAAATACCTTCAAGATTTATTTATACATACGAGTAAAATATTTCTGCTGATCGAATAATGCTTTAATAATGATCACGCTGTAGCCATTTTATGTTTGTAGTCGCCGTTGTCTAGTGGTTAGTGTGTTGGCTTACTAAAGGTACGTTTACATTTGTCAAATATTTGATGGAAAAAGCGTAACCACTATTTAATTGAAGCTTTTAGTTTTTTGAGTGTTTACTTTTTCAAATTTAATCTATAAAAAATGAAAATATTAGTTCTTCTTATTATTATGTTTAAAATAATTTTTTAAGAAATGTTTACACAAAACAACATATTTGTATAAAATGTTTTCATAAAATAGTGGTTACGCTTTTTTCATCAAATATTTGCCAAATGTAAACGTAGCTTAAGACATGGGACCTGGGTTCCACTCCAGGCTCCGACATCGTCAAAAAAAGAAATATGAAAAAAAATATTTCTTTCGGCGACTACCTCTCAGCAGTCTTCTGGCAAAAGCTCTGAAAGTAACTAATTGCCATGAACAAGCTTCTCAAGTCTGTCGTTCGGAGTCGACATTAAACTGTAGGTTCCGGTACTCATGGATAAAAATTTACACACACAACATGAGTGCTACGAGAAGCTAGGCCGTAATCCTGACACAGGGTTGTAAAGGCCAGTTATGTATGTATGTATGCATGTAAACATTTTATTCTTCTCTTTTTTTTTGTTGCTTACTTTTGTATAGTAAGTGCATACAGTGTTGTGCAAAATAAACCCAACATACTAATATTTGCATAACAAATATTTATATTCATAATTTATTCACATATAAAGAAGAACCTTATGCTTGATCAATTATTAAAATTTTTGTTATTCAGATTTTCGATCTCGAATGAGGGGAATAGTACTTCGGTTCATTTTTGTGAGTCATACGCTTTTTCTTAGTTCATAGAATTTTAATTGTTTTGTGCATAAAACATTACAATTGAATTTAAATGTTTAAGAATCCAGTAATTTAATACGATTTTTATTTCTGTTAGTATTTAACGCAGTGAAATATTATTTCTAGATTTTTAGTTTTTAAGGCAGAAATACAACAAGAAAGCGTGTTATGTTTAATAATGCTGTAGACACCAAGGGTATCATGGGAATGAGCTGAATGACAATCCTTAAGCTGCTGTCACATTAGGCAAACATTTGACGAAAAAAAAAACGTAACCACTAATTTAGAAGAAGTGCTTTAAGTTTGATTAATTTATTGTAATATCGATATAATAAGCCTTATTCCAGTTGGCGACGTCGTCATCGTTTAACAACATTTTTGTGATAGAATAAAGAAAAAAATTTTCTTTTGCCTTTAATCTATAACAAAAATGTCGTTAGATGACTACGACGTCGCCAACTGGAATAAGGCCTAATATTTCGTATTAATATTTATTTTTAAAAAATTTTGAAGAAATTGTTTGCACAAAACGACATTTCTCCATAAAATCTATCCAAAGTAGGGCCACTATCCTTTTTCGTCAAATATTTGTCTAATGTAACCGGAAGTTTTACTTATATTGTTGTCTAGGCAAATAGAATATGGAAAAGAATAAAACGGTTCTTAAACAGGAGTTCATTTTTGTAAAATTACATTAATGTTTAAATAAGGAAATAATTTATTTCAGTGAATCCAAAAACTGGAAATTAACAAATTTTTCTTTTAACATAATTGTGCAGATATCAGAAAATTTTTGTTCCGTCAGAAAATTTTATTATTTTTTTTTATTCCGATAAAAATATTGAAAATTAAAAAATAGATTATTTTAAAAAGAAATCAGCCTTATAATGCTTCAAAAAGTGTGCTGATCATGGTTCTTTTGCTTGAATTCTAATATATTATGGAAAGTACTTTTTTTGAAACATATTGTGGACCCAGAAAAATTAAGAAATAATGTTATATATATATTTTGTGGTATTTGTTAATGTAATTTTGCACAACACTGTATAAAGTCGCCTACGAGTATGCAAAAGAAATTGTTTCAACATTGAAAAAAATTAAATCGAATTGTTGTAATTTTCCTCTTCAATTTTTCAGTGCATTACGAGTAGCATTTATATAAAATTAAGTTACACAAACACAGTCATCTCAGTTATGTGGGCGGATGTGTTTGTATACATGTATGTACATACTTCCCAGACCATGTTTCCTTTTTGTTTGCTGAAAGTTCAGGGCTGTTCTATAAAATCCTTGCAGAACTGTTTTTGTTTTTGACTTTTTACAAGAATTAATAAATTTTTGATTTATTATATAAAATTTTTTAAGCATCATTTTTGTATATTAAATGAACAACGTTGTTGAACTAGTAATACATTTTCAAATACATATTCATAAAAAATGTAAAATTTAATGAAACTAATAAAAAAAAATAAAATTTAATAGAAAACGGTTAAGTAGACCTATATGTCTCCCTTAGAAGATCTCTCAAAGGCCTCTTTTACACAGTTTTTTACTGCTGTTGTATAATGAATTGAGAGAATTTGTTACGCTTTACATAAATATACATATATATATAAATTTTAATAAAAAATATTTTATTTTCAATAGTTCAATACTCTTTTCATGTAGTTTTTCAGAGATATTTTAGTAAAAATTAAGTATTAAAATTTTCTTAATTCATCAAATCGATGGCTCATGAATGTTCATACATATGTATGAATATAAAAGTACATACATATGTATATGATTATTTTTACCATGTGGGATAAAAAAAATCATACATACATACATACATAACTGGCCTTTACAACCCTGTGTCAGGATTACGGCCTAGCTTCTCGCAGCACTCATGTTGTGTGTGTAAATTTTTATCGATGAGTACCGACTCATCGACTCCGAACGACAGATTTGAGAAGTTTTTTCATGGCAATTAATTACTCTCAGAGCTTTTGCCAGAAGACTGCTAAGAGGTAGTCGCCGAAAGAAATATTTTTTTCATATTTCATAAAAAAAATCATCATATTTTAATCAGAAATAATTAATTCCATCTTTTCAAAAGAATATGTTTATTTTCTCTATTTAATTAAATCAATTAATAATCACAATAAGCACACTGTATTACTAAAATTTATTTAGTACATTTATACACATAATGCATACAACTACAGTCACGTTTTTTTAAATGCCATTTGGGTCATTCTGTAGTTTTATACTCGTAAATAATTCAGCCACTACATTTTAATGATTAAAAAAAATCGTTTTTTTGTTCTTCATGTTTTACTTTGAGTATTTCCCTTATATCTGTAAATGCATGAATGTATGTGCATATGTAGGCTAAACATCCTTTATTACGAGATTATTATTAATTTATCTACTTGAATGAACTTTGTGTTAATCAAACCACTTCATCATATAATCAAAATCATATAAAACATGTGTGAATTCATAGTGAAATAAACGAAAGTATGCAATAAATGAGATCTGGTTTTTACTTATATATGCCTTCAGTCTTTTTATTTTTATTTTATTTTGCTCAAGAACTTCAGTTATTTTAAGATTAGTAATTTATTTGCTTTTTAATATACATATGGTGTATCATTAAGTTTTTAAGTTGTCATATTCATTAAAAGGTTTTAGTAAAAAATAATTATAATCAACTTTTTAATAATACCAATTAAAAAGTTTAATTTAAAACAAACTAAAAAAGTTATTAAACATTTTACTGACTCCACAAAACAATTTAATTAACATTAAACTACGAATGGACAATAAATTAGACGCACTTAAAATTCTAAAGCTACGGTAACATTAGGCAGATATTTGACGAAAAAAGAGTTACAACTATATTACGTGAACATTTAATTTTGCATTTGATTAATTGTGCCCATAATTATGAAACTGGTCTAAGTCAAAATTTAAAAAAAATTAGTTTATCAGTTATATCATAACACAATATTTTAAACTAAATTTGTGCAATGTAATTTTTACGAAATTGTCAAAAATGACCCATTAGATAGTGGTTGTAATTTCAACATTATATGGAATTCATTTAGTGTTGATTATGAAAGTGGTCTAAGTCAAAAATTCTTTAGATGATTCTAAATTTCACGTTTTGGATATTTCACCTAAAAGAGGAAGACCAAAAACATATGGAAATATTAAATTACTTCCATTATACAGCATCATTAGACCAGTATCGGAAAAAAACATAAAGATATTTTGAGTTTACTACCGTACATCTTTCCAGTTTTTCAGGAACATTTTAAGAAGCTTAAATACTCGCAATATTGATAAAAATGGATTACTGTTGAAAAATAATTAACAAATGTTCAGTTAAATTATTGTTTTAAATAAAACTCAAAGTTCTTTATTGCTTTAAGTCATTTATAGGACATTCAGTTAATTTTCAAAATGGTCTAAGTCAATTCAAACTTTGAAAACAATATTATCGTATGAAATTCACACAAAATTTCATATTCGTAATAAATTTTTATTAATAAAGACTAATAAAATTATTAATTAAAATGTCATATAATGTAAAAACATTTTTTAATTTATTCAAATGTAAATCATTAAATATCCCGAAACATGAAATATATGACTTAGACCACTTTCATAATTATGGGCACAATTAAATATTAAGAAATATTTATTTTATTAAAATTTGTTTTTTCTTTTTAATAATTATTAAACAATTGGTTACATAACACGAAACTTTTATAAAAAATATTGACAAAAAATAGTGGTTATGCTTTTTTCATCAAATATTTGCCTCATGTGACCTTAGCTTAGCTAAATAAAGAAAGAGATTCCTTTGGAAATTTCTGTGACAATCAGTCTAAATGTACTTGTCCTAGAATCTGTGAAAACGTAAGTAGCACGTAAAGTTTAAATCAAATGTTCATAACACTACTCCCTCTTTCCCCCTTCCCATAACATATTTTCCCAGACCAAGACAATGTACTACATGAGGAGGAGTCGTACCCTAAGTGCTGGTCTTAATGAAAAAAAAATCATATAATTTAACTGGTTTGAAAGTGTTAAAAAAAATTAATGAACTTATCAAGGCATTGTTATACTCCTATGTACACAACGATATATTTTTTTAACGCAGACTTAAAGAGAAACTTTTAATACAGTTCTATGATACGAGTACGTTTCACGAACCATAATTACAACAGTGAAGTGGTTAGTTTAGGTTAGATCTGAGACCTATCAACATATTACAAATAGTGTCAAATTGACCCTTTCTATGACACCGCCGTAAAAAAGTGTCAAGTATTGCATAGAAATTTGTCAAATAAACCCTCAATAAACGGGCAATAGTATATAACGTTGCACACCTCTTTCTGACTGTTGTCGATAGTTTAAATCCGGTAATAATTGGACTAAGTTCAATATTACTGAAAAAAACCTGAATACGCGATATTTTAACTGTTAATCAAGATGTTAGAGTTGTTTCGCAAATTTCAAACTCTCGGAAATGCTATCAGAGAAGTAGTACTACTTCCTAGGTATATATTCATATGTATTTGTAATATCGTGTTATTCCAAGAAAAACTAATACAAAAAGAAAAAATTGTGTTGTTTTCACATTAATGGAAATGTGAATGATGAAATACAGAGAGACAATAACTTGTGTGGTCACTTGGAGTTCGCTACTGACATGTTTTACTATAGAACAGTTGGTAAAACTATTCGAGAAGAAATGTGTGTGATTTTATTGTATGAAAATATAAAAATAATAAAATAATTTTGTTAAAAATACCTTCTTCTGTTTCTTTTACTAATTTCAGGTTATCAGCCTAAATGAAACTCAAGGCTCCATTGAAAAATTAACGTTTGTCAACCATACCGAATGTCATTGCGTAGATCGTTCAAAGCAACGCGCACCTGAGTACGGCAACTCAAGGTCAAAAGAATTTATAACAAATAATCAAATACCATTCCTTAGAAGAGCAACAATTTTAAACTGCTATTGTCCCAATTTATTTGAGAAAATTCTTCAAGAAGATGGTTATTGCCGATGTGATTGTTCATCGGGAAACTTGGGTTGTGATTGGCTAAAGCGTGGCATGGAACATTTCTCTATGAATGATCGAAAGTGAGTGTCGAACATTATTTATTGGTTTTTTTTTCTATTGCTTTCATCTTTTTATTCATTTCAAAATACAACTTCATTATAAAATATAATAATTACCTTTTTAGATGCATTATAGAGGGTCGTTGCAAACTGCCAACCTGTGAATATGGTCAATATATTAAGAAACATGGACGATGTCCTAGAAGAGAGGAACGCCACCTGTCTGCTGATGTTAATTGGTGAGCTGAAGAACGTAATTACTTAAGCGTAATAAAACAATTTTAATCAATCAAAAGGATAGTCAAATTTGAATGAATATAAGAAACACAATAAAGTGTCTATTTGATTTCTCATCTTTATAATAATAGAAAAGAAGAGATGAAAAACAGATATCAAAAATGAAGAAACAAACGTTATAAAAATTTATTAAATTAATACAAACACCCCAAAAAATGCAAAGTATTACAAAAATAAAAATTAATAATTTTTTTTTTAACTTAAGTATGTATGTAGAGAATTTCGAATTTAAGAACTATTTAAATTTTAAAACATCAATATAAATACATAGGAATTAAAACAGTACATAAATAATTATATACATACATACTAACATACCTAGACATACCCATACATATAACAAAATAACCATATTTATAATGTTGTGACACGAATACATACGAGTACAGAGCTGGATTAAATTATTGACACAATAAACAAATTAAAAACTTTGGTTTAGTAACGCCTTTACAGACGGCGGCTTGTGAGATAACAAACAATACAAACAAAATTCCAAAAGAGTTTCATTTTGGTTTGCAAAGCATTACTTATTTCTGTGGTAATATGAAGGAATAGCTTAAGTCGAGTTAAGTCGTATAAGTATGCGTAGTACTACATACTCGTATAATGTAAAATGTTGTAGTGTATATTTATTGCGTAATAAATATGTTAAATTACAGATTTTTTTGAAAGAAATAATTATAGTAAAATTAACACAAATTTAAGAATATTTTGAAATTTCATTTTTTTTGACTTAAGCTGTTCTGCTTTTTTATGGGTTTATACGCATGTAGTTTTTGCTAATACCAATCTCATTGTTATTCTACTTAAGATATTTTTTTGTAACCTTGTAAGGAAGGACCTTGCCAATATGGAGTTGTACTATATACAGTCGCGTACAAAAGTATGTACACAGCGACCCTTTGCGTCTTTTTACATCATTTTAAACAGAAAAACAGTAAAGCAATAATAATAATAATATTTTACGGTATTATAATAAAATTCTCAAATTTTTTTTATTTTTTTTTTTTGTTAAAACTTTCTCTATTTTATACCAGAGCTTTAGAATCTAATTTTTATTGATTGCTTATAAGCTGTATGTGCTTAAGTAAAGCGAATTCTGAATCTATTAAAAAATTATTAAAGTTATAGGACTTTTCCCGGAATAAAACAAAAAAGTGAAAATTGGAATTCGATGACATCAACATACGTACATAATTAAATATATAATATATACTGCTGTATTCAGTAGCAGTCTGCCTTGAACAAGCTTCTCAAGTGTGTCCTTTAAAACCTACATTAAACTGTAGGTCCCGGTACTCACGGATAAAAATTGACTTACACTACATAGGTATGCTGCGAAAAGTTAGGCTGTAACTCTGAAACAGGGTTGTAATGACCAATTATGTATTTATATATTTATAAGAGATATTGTAGGATTATTAAGGATTTGTTTGACAAATTTCTATGCAATACTTGTCAAATAAATTCTCAATAAACGTATAATATTTTGTATGAATACAGCAGATATAATTTAAAGTGTCAATTAAATGTGGCATTACTCGCAAATATACAGTCACGTAAAAAACCTTCATATAAGTGAATTATGTGTAATATTTATTATTGAACTTAGCAGTTGAAATAGCTTAGTGTGTCAATAATTCATACCGACACTGTATATATTATTAACTAATAACTAAGACCGATTTTTATAAAATAAATAATTATTAGCATTGTCTAACCTACACACATACATGTATACATATATTTACTATTTCTTCTGAATATTAGTATGTATTGTCTGGAATAAATACATACATAAAATATAATAAATTCAGAAATATGTACTTATGTTGTTAAAAATTTTGAATTGTTAACATCAAAGTTATCATATTCGTATTACGTATTTTGTATGAAAACTTCATTTATCAAATCTACTCGTATTAACTGTACTTTTAAATTTTCCAAAACTGTTTAATAAATAGAATGGAAAATCAAAGTAGGTTTGGCAGCTGAAGCATCTTTTTTCTAACGACTACACGGAATAACTATTAAATTGATTTGAATTTACAAATTTGTATTACGTTTGTACCACCAATTAAATCGTTTACAGATTTTGATCTTACAAACAATACTAATAAAATCAATTAATAAATTAATTATAATTAATTATATTAATTAAAAAATAATTCCAAATATATGTATAAATAATTAAAATTAAAATTTTTTCGAAAACAAAAAATGTTTTCTTTGTACTTTATAACGAAATTAATTTTATTTTCATATTGTATAGCGAATGAAAAGCAAAAGTAATAAAACGGAGCACTAAAATCGATAATATATTTTAGGTAGGCTTCATTAGCACTCTCTGTAGACGTAATTATCAAAATTTCTATTGCTTCTTCAGTTGAATATAAATTATTCGAATAAGGAATCTTTAAAAAGTATGAGATATTTAAAATTTTTAATTGAAACTTAAAAAAACTAATCGTAAATGCCATCACTTAATTAATAATAATGGCGACTGATATTAATAAATCTTAAAATTAATTAATAATTAATTCAAGCATGTTTATTTAATTTAAAGAAATAAAAAAAACAAATATTTATAAATTAAATTCTTTTAGATTTCAGTTATTATTAATATTATTATAAAAACAAAAGAATGAATTAAATTCATACTCGTATTTATCCAAATTTTTATTTATTTTATGCATATACTATGCATATGTATGTGTATGTACATACTACAATACATACACATATACACATAAGTTTTTTTTCTTTTTTAAATGCATTCTTTGTAATTTGAGATTTTATCAAATTAAGTGCTTTAAATTTATAATAATAAATAAATTTAATTATATATATACGTATAGTATATGTACATATGTATAAATATGTGTATCTACATACATACATATGTATATCAATTCCAATGATATCTCGACTGGTTCTTAGTTAGATTAGGCGTTTAAATCTATTTAGGAAATTTTTTAATTACATTATTTGTCATTTTATACTTACTTATATACATACATACATACATCAATAGTATATAGACCAATTGTGTCCATGTCATATGCACAGTATACAACTTCTTAACAGAAAACAGCTGTGTGCTTTCAAACTGCCAAGAACACAACAGCCGATCAAATCTCGGCAGCAACAATGTTTGTTTCTACGTCCAATATTTATGTAGGTAATGTGACCGTAGCTTAAGAGCTTTCAAAGCTGTTTATTTCAAATGCAAAAACCAGAGTATATGTGCTTGGATGCAATTGACATGAGGAGTACATACATATGCATGTATATTATATTATATTTTCATTTTAATTAAAAATTTTTCAAATAATAATATTAGTAAAATATTAAAAATACCTATAATTAATTTTTTTTATTATATAAGATGTAGATATTAGTTAATCATTCCACTGGGAACATTTTTCAATTAAAACTTTTATTTTTTATCAAATCAATGAACTCTACTAAAATGATAATAAAATCTCATGAAAATGAAAAACATATTTATTTTCTTTTCTCACTCAATTATTTATCCTTCCATACTACTACTACTAGAGTTTTTTTGTAATTTTTAATTTTAATTTATAATTTAAATTGTTAATATGTTATACATAAGTATGTATAAGTATTTTAGTAATAATACGATAATAATAATAAAAGAAATTCTAGTCGCATATAAACAAAACTTATATTGAATATATTTAATAAATAAATATGTTCACTTTTTGTTGTTGTCAATTTAAATAATATTTACAAATTACTGCCCCGAACCCTCCAATTCTATTGAAAAAATATAGAAAAAAAACGAGTGAAAAACTAAAATCGAAAACTTTTAATATCATCATTTTAAATTATTTTTTTTCGTTCGTCTAATAAAAATAAATGTAAATTGATATTTTATTTTAAGTTTTTATTATCCTAGTTTATGTTTAATGTTATAAAATTAAATATTATTTTTAGTAAATAGTAATTTGTCTTTTATTTTATGCATAAAATTAAAATTTTTATTTTAACTGAACGAAAATTAATAAAAGAGTAAAAAAAACAAATACATATGCATACACACGTATGCAAATTTGTGCATATGTATGCTCGCATGTGAACGCAATTTGAAAGCAATAACAAACAATAAAAATTATTTTAAATATATACATACATACTACAAACACACATACTAGCATAGAAACATATATAAAATACTTACTATGTAGAGAAAAACATATTTTATTTGTAACTATAAAAACAAATTATAATTAAAATAAAATTTATAATAAAACGTTTAATAAACATTAAAAAAAAAACAAAAAATTAAATAAAAATATGCCTTTTATTCCTTCAAACAATGATCCACACAACTATAGGGTATGATTGTACCATAGTTTTGTTCAATATTTATTAAGGATTGACAGACAATCCAATATGGGAAAATCTTTCAATTGCCATCAATTTTATTTAAGATATGCCTAAACGATAGCCTGATGTACAGTTCCTTAAAAGTTGAAGTTATGCTTTGATTTGAAGGCTTTAAAAGAGAAGTAGTGGTTTTGGGAAAAACTATTACCTTTACATTCTCACGCTCTGATAGATGGTCAGGAGCGTTGTCGATTATAAAAAATGCTTTTATCGACAGTCTCTTATCTCTTAAATATCTTTTAGTATCTGGAACAAACATGGTATAACACATGAGTGAAGTAAATACTGTTAGTCAAACTTTTTTATTGGTCATTCAGTAAACAGGTAAGTTTTAGGTATTTATTTCTTTAATCGCGCAGAATTTTTACGCCTTATTTATAACTAATGACTTTATTATATAACTATACATACATAGGAGTATATCGATTTATACAAAGTATCGTATTGTATTGGCTTTCTAAGACGAGAGCTATGACATCTTGAAAGAAAGAAATATGAAAAAATATTTCTTTCAGCGACCACAAAAAGCTCTGAGAGTAACTGATTGCCACAAGAAAGCTTCTCTAGTCTATCGTTTAGAGACGACATAAAACTGTAGGTCCCGGTACTCATGACTAAAAATTCATACACACAATAGGCCAGAACTCTGAAAAAGGGTTGTAATGGCCAATTATATATGTATGTAATCAATTTATTTGATATTAAAAATCATACTTAGTCGGACAACTCATAACTTCCTAGTACGGGACAATATTAAAATGCTACAGAAAGCTAATCTACATATACATAGTAAATGTATCATCATCAGCTAGTGTTGGTTTCGAAATACATAATTAGTTTATGAAACATTTACATAAGTTCAATTGTAGTATGTGTTCGAAATATTATTAATATTTTAATTTATTCTGTTTGCTGTTGCAAATATTGTTCCGGGTTTATGTTATTCAGAATTTATCAAAATTCAAATACCAAATCACAATAACTTACGAAATAAATATTTCAGATGCACATTTGAATGCACATATGCATACTTATCCATACATAGTACGTGTATTAATCAATGTTATATCGTGATTTACATATGTATGTACATGCATACATATATACATACTCGTATGTATTAAGTATATGGTTTTGATTGAAATTTATAATTGGTTTTCAAACATTTCATTAATTTATAATTTTTTCTTTTATTCTTTTTTCTGTATTGCAGTTTTAATAAATGATATGGATTGAGTAAAACAACGCATATAGTTTTACTTTTTACTTTAAAATTTTGTTCTACTCCCACGCTTTTAACTTTTTGAAATATGTTCGAACACCCTATAGACAGACGACGCCTTTTGACATCGTAGTCACAACATAAAAACAGCCAATACAACTCGTAAAAGAGAATTCATTTAAAAACTTTTGTCGTCAAAACAAAATGTTTATTGGAAAATAAAATAAAAACCAATCCTGAATTATTTGTCTGTTTTTAGAAGTAGAAAAAAGAAAACAACAACAGCAACAACAAAAACAAAAAACCATAAATATTTCTTCTATAAAATCCCACTGATATCGAATGCATGATCAAAACTTTGTGTGTGAAATAATGCAAAAAAAAAAATCAAAAACAACACGCTGTGCTAAAGATGCATTTGTGCATTCATTCGTACAGAGAAAAGTCATTCTATTAGCACCTCCAGATAAAATTAAGTTCATATTTGGCACTCATAGAAGCATACATACAAACATTTATACTTCCATGTAGGTAAGTATGTAATCTCGTACATAAAAGGTGGCATTCATTTTCTAAGGAGACAACGCAAACAAAAATTAATACAAAAGAGCTGGTTTATGACGGCTTAAACGTTTTAAATATATAAACTTTTCAATTACTTTTCACTTTATTTTATGCTGGTTTTCTTTTTTATTTCCTTCAACAAGACAGAGATTATTGAGAAAGAAAGAAAAGGAGTGTATAATACTCGTATTTGATTGCTTTTAAATATATGGGAGTCATTAACAAATTTATGCTAATCAGTCAGAGAAACAATCATCTGTTTTGTCAGCGACAAAATTTTCTATTTCTCAAAGGATTTATATTATGCATTAAAAAACAAAAAAGAAAAGCAATAAAAGTTTAAAACAAAACCAATAATAAAAAAAAATGCGAAACTAATTGCAATTAGAGTTTCTCTTACGCAGAGTTACATATCGATACGAGAATTTTCAATTATTACTGAGTAACATGTCAAAGATCAAAATCAAAAAAAAAGAAAAAAAACTATTTGAACAGCTTAAATGTACAAATATTTAAATGAAACTCACTCATTCGTTTATGTTCAGTTTTATTTTAAAAAATTCTTGATGACATACAAATATGCATTAGCGACCTTTTTTTCAATTTACATACTGGTATCTCTAATCAAAATGTCTGTCAAAATATATAATGGTATTCAACTAAACATATGTACATATGCATATAGTATGTACGAGTATGTATGTTTAAAATGAAGTTGACTTAACGAGGTCTACAACGAACGACAACACCAATATTTAAATTACATGCTAACAACATGCAACAATTAGTAGATTTTAACATTTTCAACAGTGCAACACCCCTATCCCCACCAACGAAATATCAAAAACTATTACCCAAATACTTGAAGATCATGTGAGATCATGAAACTGCAAGTGCAATACAGTTTGTAGCCCAATAAAAGCGACATTTGCGACATGTAAAATGTCAACATCCATAATACGAGTAAATTCATATATTTACACTCTGCATTATTCAAATACGAGTGTATTGCTGCCATTTTTTGTTTTATTTATGTATTTGGGTACACCCTCAACTCATATCTGTTTTACTAATAAAATTCTAAATGACAATCAAATATTCTTCTTAATACGAGTAACTGTAAAATTAAAATGTTTCCTCTTATTGTTCTTTTGCAGTCTTGAAGACAAGCATTTACCGTCAAACTCAAACATTTGAAGGCGTACTTTAAAAAAGTTGATAAAAGTGTAGTAACGGTATATTAGGAAATCCGGAAAAATTTTGTACATACCAACGAAAGCATTTCAGAGCTGTTTTAACTTAATACATGAATGTATGTATGGGTGTTTATATATGTTGGTTAGGGAAACAATAGGCTAATCTGCAAAATTTTATATTGAATTCCCGTAGAGCCAGCATATAGCACTGCACGATTGCTGACTTTACTAAAAAATATTACATACGCAACAATGTTCTCTGTTAAATTCAAATAATTTTTTTCTAAATTAAAGTTAATACATACAACCCTGTGTCAGGGTAACGCCCTAGCTTCTCGCAGCACTCATGTTGTGTGTGTTAATTTTTATCCATAACTTCGAACGACAGATTTGAGAAGCTTGTTCATGGCAATCAATTACTCCCAGAGCTTTTGCCAGAAGACTGCTGAGAGGTAGTCGCCGAAAGAAATAATTTTTTCATATTTCTTTTGTTTTTTCAAGACGTCAGAGCTGAGATTTGAGCCCGACGAAAAAAATATATTACTCGTATCAGAGCGAAGTGAAAAAGTTTTATGGCGTTTTCGTTTCTACAAAAATGTGTAACATTTTATTATTATATTATTTATATAAAAATAGGATGTTATACATTCTTTTTTGGTCTCGTTTTATTTTAATCGAAAGTTTGAATTGTTGCTCTAAAGCATAGTTTTTTTAAAAAGGAATATTTTGTCAAGATGAGGGAGAAAAATTTATGAAAGGCAACATTTTTTGGTAGAAACGAAAACGCCATTAATCAACGAAATATCTGTTTACTTACATATATTGGCTTTAGCGGAACTTAAATTCCCCTCGTGTTGCTCTATTACTTTAGAAACTTAAAAAAATACAAAAATAAAAGAAAAAAATGTTGGCGGTTTAATTTGAATTGTCTACGGTGTACTTGGAAAACCGAAAACAATTTATAATCAAAATATGTATAAAATAAAGATCTAAAAAAATAGTCTAAAATAGGAATTGTGTTTTAAAAAATAAATGTAAAAATTTCGCAGACAAATTAGAATACGACAGCATTGCATTGACAAATATTAAGATATTCATTCTTTCAGCCAGTCAGTGAGGCGTTTATACTGTCCGTCACACAGTCATTCTAACCAATTGTTTGACGCAATCAATTCCGAATTCCTAAATGCGTTTTAAAAAAAACTTACAAGACAACATGTCTAATGGAAGTGTATGTATATAATATGTAGAATGGATAGAATGTACGAATGTGTGCAGTATAAAATGTATCCGTTTAACGTAAAATTTTATCAGAAAACATACCCACATACAGTAGCCCAAAAAAGTCTACATACAGTGCAAATAGCACAGAAAAAAATATGATACGTTGTAAAATAAAGCAGTATTTCTAACTCAAAGATCACTTCACCTATAGTGGCATTTGCTCTTAAAATATAGTTTTAAAATTTATACGAGTTTTAGATCACCAACTTTTTTCTTAAGAATTTGTCATTATCACGTTCAAATTAATAATTACTTATGCATTAATAATAGCCAACTTTATAATGGGTAAGCAAAAGAGGGGTTTTTTTTTAAACAAACTTTAAATATCGTTTTGTCGTTTAAATTGTTAAATTTCTTCTATTTAAAAATAATTTTTTTCTTCTTTTCTTGTTGAACAGCCGCCGTAACCACTCCATATAGTGGGACATGTGTATTGAATTCTTAAGATATTTGCAGCATTTATTTGTTATGGGATTACCACCGATAAGTAAACGACTCACTTACTTAAGCTGCCAGAAGGCTACCGGCAGGCAAATACTTGCACTGAAACGCTACTTTAAATATTTGATCTTGTTTTTTTCACTGTAAAAGTTTTTATCTCTTGGCTTCACAAATGTAACATTTTCATTAAATTGGTCCAGCGCTTATATATGCATATGTATGTATGTGCATACAAATGTACGACTAGGTACTGCAGTTGAATCTACATATGAATGTATGTATACAAATAGAATATATATTAATAGAGGGTACTTTTATAAGACTGATAGAATTTATGATGCAGTTAATTACCAAGCGAATTGTTATAATGCACTTATTTTATAAAATAACGGCATTGATGTCAGCCCTCAGACTACACATAAGTATCGAATTGCTTTAAAAAGTCAGGACTTGTTACGCACTCTATATGACAAGAAAAAGATAATATACATACTTCTATTATTTCTGATTGCTTAAAGTTATAAATTTACCTTCTAATTCATAATGAGATAAAACGTGCTTATAAGATCCTTATAAGCAAAATCTCTTAATTTTGTATTCACAAACAAGAAACAGTGTCATAACGCTCTCATAAACCATTTATAAATAAGAAATTTTGATTGTAGGTTTCTAGGTACTTTAACCGTATAATAACACGACATTTGTGAGTTAGATTGGATATTTTATAAATAAAAGTGGAATAATATAGTATTACAATAAATACAACTAATAAAATTGCAAGAATATGTACTTATATACATATTTAAATTCATATAATTAAAAATTTTCGTATAATAGCAAATGATTGCAGTGTCTGTACAAAATAAAATTTCTATATGGCCAAGAAATTGTTTTTATTTTGTATTACATATCCCATCTCTTTCCTTTACAGGCTATGTCATCAGTGCCTGTAGAAATTACTAATGTAAATCACTCTTTCTCTTTCTCTCCAGTTTACAATTCCATTTTACCAAATTTTGATATAAAAAATGTAAACAGAATAGTGATGCACAAACCAAAAAGAGGATGGTAGTATTCGATTACTTTATACATGAATTAAAAAAATGTGCTTCAAAGGAAATTTTTTCTTTAATTTTTTTAGTTTGTTTTAGTTATTTTTTAACAGCAGTAAATATTACTTCAATCACATCTATTTTATGTATAATTGTGTTACTATAACATTATTTTTATGAATATTAAAAAATTACCGAACTAACCGATAGCTTTTGTTGTGCATCACTATGCTGAAATAACATCATGGTATTGCCATATGCTCATATGAAAGGATTATGAATAAGGTTTTTTATTTTGAGCTTATAAGACAGATAACGTCTCATAACTAATGTGTGGATAAAACCTAAATTAAGGAGTTATTATGAATTGGACTGTAAGAATTTTGCAAATGACTATAAAGCTGGGAAATGTTTGAATAGTACAGGTCTTGCTGAAGATTGTACCCTCGAACCTTCTGTCAACAATAATAATAAAAACTCTAAAAGGAAAACTGTAGGACAACTACTTCTCGAAAAAGTAAAAAATTCTTTAAAACCATTAAATTGTTATTTAAATGAAAATACAAGAGTAAATCACTACTCAGCAAAAAAAAAGTCAAAATCAATCGCAACACACATATTTCAATAAATTAACTGCGGCAGTAAATATTTAGGAAATTTTTTATTTGTAGGAAATAAGTTTAAAAAAAACATGAATACCGAATGCAATTAATGCATTCTTATTACAAAACTCTCAAACTGGTAATTATTATAATTCGAACCTTTAAATTGAGATAATGGAGGTTCGTGTTATAGGAATTCAACTATTTATTAACTCTATATAATATAGAAAATCATATTCATAATCATATAATAAATATAATAAAAACGTTTTTCTATTCAATTTAGAGGTTCAAAATGGGTTATTAGTTTACAGTGGGCTTTTTGTATTAATGAATGAGAGTGAATTTATTATGAGAGGACTATAATTGACGATAGCGTTCAACAATCTAAGGAAATGTTTATCTGACTTGTCGTTGGTCAAAGTCACAAGTTTAATTGCTCTCATCATTCTCGTCGTGCAAATGTTGACATATTCGTTTATC
This sequence comes from Metopia argyrocephala, assembly GCA_963576795.1. NCBI lineage: Eukaryota > Metazoa > Arthropoda > Insecta > Diptera > Sarcophagidae > Metopia > Metopia argyrocephala. The sequence goes on from OY756209.1 coordinate 722,648, forward strand.
AGCACAATAATCGTTTCATACTCGTACATATCGAGCCTTTGGTGCATTACCGTAGTAATTCAAAAAGTCGTGATCTGAGAAAAATGCATTTGAAGTTTTCAGCCATCTTTTTCGTAGTATTTTTGTTTACTAACGTTATATTTTTAGAAGCTTTTAAATAAAGAGGAATGTTTTGTAATTAAAAAAGGTAAATAATTATTAAAAATATGAAATATTTATTTATATTTAACCTTTAACTACTGAGGTGGTGGTAAATTTTACCCCCTCCTTAGATTTTTTAATTTATTTTCTTCGGTTGAGCGCTGTTGAGTCCCTGTTTTGTTATACTAAATCTTTGATTTTTTTATTGATTTGATTTTATTATTTTTTTTGTATAATCATATCTATATAAAAATGTATTTTCTTGTTCTTTTAAAAATAAATTATAAAAAAAAATTATTTTTTTACTAATTTTTTTGGTAAAACAAAAGGTGGTAAAATTTACCCCACGTCAATAACTATGAAAAAATATTTCACCTCCGTAGTTAAAGGTTAAGTCTTTTGTATCAACCTATCAATGATGTATCGTTATTGTCATAAAATCAACGACAAATTTATTAATTAATTCGAAATACATCGTTATAGCAAATAAACTTTTTATTTTTTTTTTTGCAGTTGTGTTTTTGTACTCGTATAATTACACTATAAAGTAAGCTTTCAGCCATTTTAGTGGAAATTATTCTTTGTTAAAATCTTTTATTTAATTCTTTTTCTTTTTTTTTTTTGTTTATTTATTTATTTATTTTTTGTTCAAAACAATATGTGAAAAGGTTTAATAGTGTTATTAAAAGACCACCTATTTTACATTGAACAGTGTGAGGTCTCAACTACATCCAATAGCATTAGACAAATTTTTATTTAAATAATACAGAAATTAAGTACAAATTAATACAATGATATATGAAAAACAGTATAGAAAACACATCCACTTGTTTGCATATTAAGAATGTTTTACTGACGTCTGACTTCTTATTTACATACTTTCTTTTAAGCCCTTTAACACCATTTCAGCCACGTACTCACATTCATTATACAGCATGACTGAACGTTAAAAAATGTTCCCTCTTTTTTTATGCCTGTATGAACAAATACTCTTTTGTATTTTTATATATATAAGAAGATACATATACATGTGCATATGAATGAATGTATGTAGGTATGTACATATGTATATTGTATTTTAAAAATTTGTAAACATGACACATCTAACACGACATTAACAAACAATTTAAAGACCAAACAAATCCTAAACGATCCTTGTCAAAACTGAAATAAAAGAAGAAACAATCGCACGTTGTTTATAAGCAACTCTCATAATCTTTAACCTGATAAAATTCAAATAAGAAAAAAAAAACAAAGAAAGTGAAGGCTTTTTTTAAGTGATTATTCACTAAAGAATGCGCATGCGTAACAGTCATCATTTGGTTATTACATTTCTATACATATGTATATGCATCTGTATGCTTGTATCCAGCACTTATAATGCATCTCTGTTGTACAATATTTTCGTTTGCTTTCCTACTGAGTAAATGAATGAATTAATGATTCGTGTTAAAAGGGCGTTATTATGTTTTAAAGTACGATTAAGCATATTTGTAACATTTTTTTGTTTGTTTAATTAATCGTTTAAATAACATTTTTTAAACGTAGTTATTCCTGTTTTTTATGTTTTTTGTTTTGTTTTTCTTAACGTAAATATTTCCTAAATATGTATTCATATTGCGTAGAACGGTAGTGTCGGCACACACTTTAAAAGAACTTTATGGTACGAGTAATATACGTATGTATGTATGAGTTCGTCTATCAATACGGGTAAGATATATAGAATTCTCATCTTCTTCTCACCCAGCAACTCATACTTTCATATGAATTTCTATCAACGTGTTGTCTGGGCAATGATAGAAATTGGAACGAATATCTTTCGTTTTTAACACACTGAATATCTTTCGTTTCAACTACTAACGTAACTGACAACCGAAACTAACGAGGCTCTGTAGACCGAATCTGAAATAATCTTCCCTGGTCAGCCTGTTGACCTGTGGCATATCCAGTTTCAGGATCGAATGCGTTAACCTAATCAGCTGGCAATAATAATAAAATAATAAAAATTAAAACCAACCGGATATGAGGAAAGACAGTAACACATCTATCAACAATATTCATAACAATGATATATGTATTTCACTAGAAATTTCACCATGGGTAATAAAAAAATACAAAAATTATATATTTTAATGAAAACGAATAAATATAATTTGAAATGTATGCTTTTGGGGATAAGCATGTCTCTATGGCCATTTCGTCTCTGCTTAAGAGACTCGTCAGGAGACTTTTTCCCAAAGGTGGTATTCAAAACCATAAATACTTATGTTAAAATAGTTATAGACTAAATGCGAATCATATCCCATTTAGTATATAAAAACCAAACAAAAGTATTTACAAATTATATTGAATGTATTTTGCCAATAAGGCGAAAAATATTTTTTGTTTTTTAATAAGAAAACGAATAAACTTTGTTTCTTCTTTTGTATCACGTAATTGTAAACAGAAAATAATGATCGCCGACCGCTTTTTTATAGACAAGGACCGTAAGAAATATGTCATTGTCATCCTTCTTCTGACACATAAAATTCCTTCCACGTCAGTTCTGGGCCATTCATTAAAATTAATTTTTAATTATTCCTAAATTTAATGTATTGGGTGCCTCAATAGTCAAGTGGGTCGTGTGCTAGACTGCTAGTGTGAGGGTTGTGGGTTTCGTAAATAGTGTGACAAGTATGAACATGACGTTAAATGATTGACAATTTTGCAAGAGGATTATTGGTTAAGACTTTTTCACAAGAATAATTATGTATATGAGTCCGTTTTAGAGGGTCCAGCATACAATTTTATATCCATACATACATATGTACATATGTGTATGTATTTGCATATGCAAAGCAACCGGCGCTTAAAATAATTTGCAGAGCAATAAACTAACATACATATATACATACTTACCTCTTGCTGAGATATATAAACGAATACAATATGCACATATATGTGGCCACAATGAAATAGTTAACATTTATAATTTTTTTTTTTAGACACTTCACACTTTATTTTTTTTAATACACTAATTTAATTCAATAATTTCACAATAGAAAATTTGATCACTTTTCACTTGTTTTCCTGTTTTTTCTAGCAGAACAACTGAACAGCTGTTGTTAAGTGTGGATAACAATGTAAGCAAAGCCGTAAATATGAGCGCTTAAATCGCTGTTTAAATGGAAGAAATTATGTTTTTGGTAGGAAAAAATTAAAAAAAAAATGTTTTAATATTTAAAAATATACGTTGGTATTGTTTTGAAAAATGTTACTAAATTTCTACCTTATATCGAAATTTTTTTTTTGCTAATTAGTTCTCTTAAAATTTACATATATATAGTATATATGTGTATGTACATTTAAAAATAATTGATTTTTATATTTCAGACCTCATGCAAAACTCCTCTTTTCGCAAAATGTATTTTAATTTTATTGTTCTAAATTTGGTGTGGAATGAATTATTGTAACAATTTTGTGGAGGCTTATAGTCATATAGGAGTATTTTTATAATTTTTGGCAACCAATGTTTTATCATCTTGAAATGGCAGCACTGTCTAATATTAACGTAAGGTTAGTAATGCAATTTTCGGAGTTTTTTACATATATTAAAAAAAGAGTTATTGAAGAATTTACGGCTAAAATTTAGAAAATGATCGCACTACTTTTTTGATTATTTTAATTATTTTTGATAATTTTGTTTAATCTAAAATAGTCTCGATTATTTTTTTGATTTTTCGTAATTGGAATCAATTACTAATCATAAATTTTATATAAAAGAATTGTATAATCATTACGATTCTTTTTTTTTAAAAAATAATCTAATTGACTACTAATCGTAATCTAAGCCCACTATTACATATGTATTTAAAATTATTTATTTGAATAAACCGGATAGAAAAAACTTACAAGCCCGGTTCTCTGTAAATTTCGCATACGGTTTTAATAAATACTCTATTTATAATATTGTAGATATAAAATAAGTGCTGATTTTTTCTCTGCTTAAATTTATACCATTAGAAGCAATAATAAGAAAATTTTATTTTATTTTCTTATGAAGTTATAAAATTTGCATTTGAATAATAAAAAAAATAAACATACACAATAAATATATGTATGCATGTGTTTTACAAAATTCAGACCATCTTCATAATAATGATGATACGGAAATAATTCCAATGATGACTAAACACAGAATTCTATTTAGTCGGTACTAAAATTGTATGAAGAAATTTTGTTTGTCTTGTTTTGTCAAAATTAATAAATAGAAAATTTTCTAATATGCTTGTTTATATGTATGTATATACAATGTACATATGTGCATTCAAATACAGTCGAACGCCTCCGTAATGATTATGCATTGGACTGAAAAATCAATTCATTATATGTGAATTTTTTATATGTACATATACGACATTTTATATAAAATTTTATTTTTTAATTACATGTTCGCAAAATTTATGCAAAATTACATGTTTATGTATGCCGTGTCATAAGCTATTTAATTTGAATCCGGCACAAGGGCATAACGTTGAGCCTGTACTAAATATTTGCACTGAAATCAAACTTTATGATCCCTTCATGTTCATGTTCAAGTTCAGAAGTTGACAAGTTTTTAATGTAATGAATACTCGTATGCACAATTTAAAATTCGTACCTAGATGTTTGTCTATGAATTGAATATTAAATCCTTAAGATCAACAGACTAACATTTCTTTTCTTTCATTGAAAATTTTTTACTCGAACCGACGACAATCACATTATAAGGCTAGGCACTATTTGATTAATAATGCACTTAGTAGTAGATCTCTAACTATACATACGTTTACATAAACAAATTATTTCATTTTTAGTTATTATTTTTTACTACATAAAAAATAATGTATAAATTATACTTTAGTTTTTTTTTATAAAAAAAACGCGTTTTTTCTCGATATTAGTGCTTTTGCACTTTGAGAGTTGACAGCACTGGCATTAATACTAAAGGGTTAGAAACACCTAAAAATATGCTAAAGTTTTACTTCAATTTATTTAATTTTTTTACATGAGTTGGAATTGAGTCCTAATTTAATGGATATTTTAGTAGTCCTCCAATTATTTTTTAAGTGTTGAGTATTGGAATTTTTGGAGGTAGATACTCGTAGATAGATATATAGATCTTTCTTCTATATGTATATAGATATATAAGTATTTTATGCGCTTTTTTGTTGATGATGATGATCAACAACAATCTATCGGTAGATGTTGACTGGGAGCATCTTCACTAAGTACGTTATCTTCCCAGAAGATGGCGCTGTACTCCTGATCATTCGTTTCTGGTGGAATAATCTGTAAATATCAGGGAGCGACACAGCATAAGTAGGGGTTTACCACTGAGTATTGGTCTTAAAAAATAAGTATTGAGTAACAAAAAATTAGTACAAATACTCGATACTCGGTACCCATTACTCAATACTAGAACTATATTTTACCAGTACCAGCATTATTTTTTACATCTATCGCGGTATTTCATTATTACATACATAACTGGCCTTTACAACCCTGTGTCAGGATTACGGCCTAGCTTCTCGCAGCACTCATATTGTGTGTGTCAATTTTTATCCATGAGTACCGGGACCTACAGTTTAATGTCGACTCCGAACGACAGACTTGAGAAGCTTGTTCATGGAAATTAGTTACTCTCATAGCTTTTGCCAGAAGACTGCTGAGAGGTAGTCGCCGAAAGAAATATTTTTTTCATATTTTTTTTTTTTTGATGTCAGAGCTTGGTGTCGAACCAAGAGCTCATGTCTTAGTAAGCCAACACACTAACCACTAGGCCACGGCGACTACATCTATCCCGTTATTTCATTATTAGGTCATTAAAATTCATTACCAGACATTAAAAACGTACTCAATTTGGAGAGAGGAAGTTGTGTTTTTGAAGTTATCTATATTATATATGCATATATAATTCACATATACATATGTATTTGTTTTATAAAATTCGTCACCAGCAGCATCATTTATGTATGTCTGTATGAGCTAAATAATTTTAAATACATAAGTATGTGGTTTTATTATTGCTATTGTTTTTGGGGACACCGACTTAGCGCACAGCAACTTGACTAAATGCATTGTTACACTGGACAAACATAACAATAAATGGTTTTAGACACTTGCAAAACAACAAATGACTGTTTAAATTTTTATACCAACAGATGGAGAAGACGGTCATATATTTTTTTGTTCGTTTTCTTTTTTTTGCTTTTTTTTTGAAATACTTACTTTGTGACAAAAATCAACAACATGTGAAAACTAAATTTAAATAATAAACACAGACAACAAGATTCATTACTGAGACTAGCAGCCAACAAAAGTTGTATGTCACAATTCAAGTGATTATGTGTAACCAATTTCAGAGTAAAACATGATAAATGACATGCCTAAATAAACTTCACGATCCTCGGGATACAATATTAATCACCAGACAACCATTTCACAAATACCACAAACATAGTGAGAGACAAAACTAATGATGGAAAAAAAATAGCCGCCCATTCGTTAAATGATTTATTTTTTTATTAAGATTTGACAGCAACTACTACCATAAGACTCTTTTTCACTTGTGTTCACAAAATTGCATTTAATGAACGACATCTTAATCTGTTGCCACCAAGAATTTTCAGTTTTGTCCACATTATCAGTTGTATTAAGAAAACAAAAAAAAAATATTTTTTTTTTTACAAATTTATCAAATCTATTACAAAACAAAATAAATTTTGAGGCTGTTTTTCAGGTTACAACTTGCTAAGATATTTCTTTTTTAAAATTTCGTCAAACTGCCGCCCAATTTGATTGGTTGTTTAGTTTGCTGTTGAACAACACAATTGTGGAGTGTATAGACCACATAATCATAGCTGCTAGATAAATTAATCATAAAATTTTAAGGAAAAATACGTAAAAATCAGAATGGTGGATTATTATCAAAAGGTCGCCAGGAACAAAAGACTTAAAAATATTCCAAAAAAAAAAACTTCAAAAACATTTTTCATTGACTTTTTTTTTATTCTATTGTAATAACCCCCACTAAATTTCGACATAAGCCATTATTATTTATCGCCCCAAATATGTATATATCATGTAATCGTACCTATAAAACGTATTTGTATCTTTAAAATTGATGAAATCTTTTACAAATCGTGCGATTGTGTGAAAAAAAAATCTGTTAGACTTCTGTGCAACACTAGAAAATTGTACCAAAAGATCAGAACTAATCATTGTAATATTTGAGTGTAATTTATAATTATTTTTAAGAACGAGAAAAATGGAACGCGTGTTTAAAACAATAAATGCACATTTTGGATGGTTTTAATGTGTACAAATGCATACAAATATTTTTTTATATTACTTTTAATGCCTGAAATTTGAAAAAAGACAATTTGGCTACTTGACAGCATGTGTTAAAAAAATTTATGCACCATTTGCAAGCAGTAAATGCTGACAACTGTAATTTGTATGACAAATACATATAGAAATAAAAAGAAAAGAAACAACAACAACAATTATTTTACAGCTTCCAAGATCATGACTAACAATCTCAACTAAAGAATACAAAATTATCGGGGTTTGCATATTAAGAGAGGTGCCAGTTTTTTTAAGGTGCGGAAAAGTTTTCAAATTTTTTTTTTTTTAATCTCATTAATAAAAATTATGCGCACTATTCATATATTTGATGAAACAGTATGTCTCGGTGGCCATTTCGTTGGCGCTCAAACTTCTACTCCGATGCTAAAGGTAGATACATATGTACATATGTATGTAGAGGGGCATACATATGCATTTACATATGTATGTATTTACAGCACTCATGTTGTGTGTGTTAACTTTTATCCTTGAGAACCGGGACCTACAGTTTAAAGTCGACTCCGAACGACAGATTTGAGATGCTTTTTCATGGCAATCAATTACTCCCAGTGCTTTTGCCAGAAGACTGCTGAGAGGTAGTGTCCGGAAAAAATAATTTTTTCCTATTTCTTTTTTCAAGATGTCAGAACTGAGATTTGAACCCGGCGCTATCGTCTTAGCTAACACACTAACCACTAGACCACGGCGACTGCAGGTAAGTACATGTAAGTTTGTGAATTCTTGATTTTATTTTACATACATACATACATAACTGGCCTTTACAACCCTGTGTTAGGATTACGGCCTAGCTTCTCGCAGCACTCATGTTGTGTGTGTCAATTTTTATCCATGAGTACAGGGACCTACAGTTTAATGTCGACTCCGAACGACAGACTTGAGAAGCTTGTTCATGGCAGTTAGTTACTCTCAGAGCTTTTGCCAGAAGACTGCTGAGAGGTAGTCGCCGAAAGAAATATTTTTTTCATATTTCTTTTTTTGAAGATGTCAGAGCCTGGAGTCGAACCCAGGGCCCATGTCTTAGTAAGCCAACACACTAACCACTAGACCACGGCGACTACGCTGATTTTATTTTGGCTTCCTTTTTTCACCAACGAAATTTTACCTTTTAATACATGATTTCTTGTGCTATTGTATTTTACTTTGTTTCTTTATAGGAAATGTTTTGTTAAGAATGTTTTACGATTAATCGTACTAAGATCCTTACACTACGAGCCGGTTAATCGAAGTTCATATGTAATCAAAATCTTTTTCTAGTATAATTAGTAGTGGCCCGTGTAAATAATAGCGTTTTCGTTTCTACAAAAATGTGTAACATTTTATTATTATATTATATAAAAATAGGATGTTATACATTATTTTTTTGATCTCGTTTTATTTCAATCGAAACTTTTAATTGTTGCTCTAAAGGATAGTTTTTTTTTAAAGGAATATTTTGTCAAGATGAGGGAGAAAAATTTATGAAAGACAACATTTTTTGGTAGAAACGAAAACGCCATAAGATACATACATATGTATGTATGTATGTACATACCAAAATTATTTTTTTATTACACAGTCAAGCATCATTAAGAAAGGCAAAATATTTCATTTTTATAGGTAGAAATTTGTACAAATAGTATATGTACATACACTACAAAACTTGGTCAGTACACGAAGAGAGCACCTTATCTATGCACTCATGGAAATAGCTATAAAAATGCCGGGAAACCCCCAGTGCATATAAAAGAATGAGAATATGAAACTCCAACTAGATAATTATACGTAATAAAGTACATGCATACATACAAATTTATAATAGACAAAAACAAAAATAAATAAAAAAGCACATGCAAAAAGCCGGTATGCTAAAACTGAAAGAGAGAGAGAGTTAGTTTGAGTGAAAGAGCATATCTTAATGAGTGCAACTCACATTGATGATCATAGAGAAAACAAACAATCAGCTGTAAAAAGAAAAAATAACAACAATAAGAAATGTTGGCTCCATTTACGTGTTTATGAGATTAAAACAATCATTTCGATGATAATGATGACGTACTTAATTATAATAAATAAGATGATCATTATATGTGGCCGTTTGTTTGGGGTTTAAATATTTCAGTCGTGTGCCATTCGATCAGATACACGAGAACCGCGAAAGAGCAAACAACATTAAAACGTTTAATGCCTTCTACTTGTTAAAATATCGTTATAAATGTGTACGAGTACATCCACATTGTACGTACGTTTCGTTTATAAAAAACGTTAACAAAGAAAAGAATGAAGCCAATTTACTTGTTATTAAACAATTTAATTTGAGAATAATTTCTTTTTATTTCTTGTTGTTAACCAAAGTATTTAATTTGAGTGTGTGAATTTTTTTAATTTAATGTAATACATACATACAAACATACATACATATGTATGACAGAATGTGCAAAGAAGATGGTAAAATTTAATTTATGCCTGTGCGTGTTAATACAAGAAAAAAATTCATAAATCCGTTAATAAATAAAATTGAATAGTGAAATAATTTTGTTATAATATCCAATTAAAGAGAAATACTAAATATACGACACCTGTTAATAAGTTTTTTTTTTCCTTTAAAATAATGAAATGAATTGGGGAAAAAATAATAATTTAAAACATCAAAAAATAATTGATATTTATTTAAAAACGTACTACCTATTTCATGTGTTTTTTTTTTTCTTTTGCATATTTTATTTTTTTTTTTTTTGTTTAATTTACACAATTTAAAAAATTGAAATTGTACAGAATACCTCTATACCCGTAACAACTGGTGGGCGTTAAGAAAATGCAAATGGTATTTGTTTTGATTTATGGAATAATTAAAAGAAAAAGTGGATTCCAAACAAACAAACAAAAAAATAGTTTGAGACGAAAAGTTGTTAAAAAAAAAGTTGTTAAAGATATAAACCAACTACTCATATAACGTCAGATAAAATGCAAAAAGATGTAGGTGACTAACAAAAAATTCGTAACTAAGTTTGCCATTAAACTACATGTCTTGACAAAATTTTACACTTCTGCCATCAATATCGACGATTTTATAACGACAATTTGTATTGATATTCTATGTCATAACATTGCTTGTTTCTTGCTTTTCCCTATAAGAGTATGTATAGTTTTGCTTGTTAGGCCTTTTTACATTTCAGCTAACGATATGTACCTATACACATACGTATCTATATGTATGTATATTATTAATTACTATCATACATACCATGCATACAAACATACATAATTAGCCTTTACAACCCTTTTTCAGAGTTACGGCCTAGCTTTTCACAGCACTCATACTGTCTGAGTCAATTTTTATCCATAAATACCGACCAAAGATCTACAGATTAACGTCGATTTTGAACAACAGTCTTAAGAAGCTTGTTCATGGCATTCAGTTATTCTCAAAGCTTTTGCTAGAAGCCTGCTAATAGGTGGCCGTTGAAAGATATATTTTTTCATATTTATTTCAAAATGTCAGAGCCGCGGTTTGAACTCGGAGCTCTTGTCTACTAAGCCAACACACTACATACTAGACTACGGTTAGCATATCTATCATACATACATAACTGGCCTTTAAAACCCTGTGTCAGGATTACGGCCTAGCTTCTCGCAGCACTCATGTTGTGTGTGCAAATTTTTATCCATGAGTACCGGGACCTACAGTTTAATGTCGACTCCGAACGAAAGACTTGAGAAGCTTGTTCATGGCAATTAATTACTCTCAGAGCTTTTGCCAGAAGACTGCTGAGAGGTAGTCGCCGAAAGAAATATTTTTTTCCTATTTCTTCTTTTTTTTAAGATGTCGGAGCTGGGTGTCGAACCTAGGGCTCATGTCTTAGTAAGCCAACACACTAACCACTAGACCACGGCGACTACTTTTTCAAAAACAATTAAAGTTTAATTGCGCCAATTATGCATTAGAAAGTGTTGATGATCATAGCAGTTATGTTAATGGTCATTTGCAATTTCGTTCAGAAACGGAATACAAATTATTTTTGAATTCTATAAAAAAACTTAAAAACGGAAAAGGTTTTTGGAGCGAAATTTAAAATCATAAAAAATGTTAATTCTCTTAAAAACTTCAAACGATTTTATTCCAATATATTTTTTTTCGCTTTCTGAAGAATTAATATATTCTTTCACTGAATTTCGTTTCCGAACGAAATTAAACTCTGTGATATGGTTGGATATTTAATTTTATTTACACACTAAATTGGCGCGCTTTATACAAATGGGGGTTAGCCGATAAACTGAAGATAGCATAACCTACGGTATCAAAATTCTGAAAGTAGACTCTTCCAATGTGCAACCGGCCTTACTTTGGCCTTTGATTTTTTTTTTATCTGGCGTCAAAAAACGATTTCAATACAAAGTTGGCAATAAATAAAAGGCTACAAAATAATTGTTGTTTGACACTAAAAACCGATTGTCGATTTCCATATACATACGTTGATACATGAATATCAACATGCATAAAAATGTAAAAAAATTAGAAAATACAAGCAAACATACATATTTTGTTTGCAGCAGACATGCAGTCTTTTAGCCATGCTACCATACATAAGTGTTAAACTTGCAACAACAACAAAAACAACATATTTAAAAGATACTCGTAATTAGCAAAGATTTAAAGTGTAACATGCAAATTTAAAATAATTTTAATTGGGTCGTTCGTATTCGACAATAAATATGCAACTCCCCTCTCTCTCTCTCTCTATCACTCTTTCACACGTTCGCCTTATCTATTCTGTCTGCCTTAAATATCCAGACATTTGTTAAAAAATTTTTAGCAATTAATTGAATATAAACTAATGCATAAATGTATGCGTATATGTAAAGAATAGTTTTAAAAGCCAAATTTAAAAACGATAAAAAGAACACATGAAACCACTGTACTCGCATTGTAATTATTTAATGGGACGCGCTATTCAAATGTTGTGCATACAGCACGAGTATGGCTGTCTGGAAATTTATTAAAATGTATATACATATGTATGTATGTAAATACATTTGCATTTTATAACGTCAATTTTAACATAAATTAAAATAATAAAAATTAAAAAATAAACTGGATATGTTAATGTATTAAATTGGAATTAAAAATAAAATGTGTTTACATACATTGACCCATAATTGACATTGATTTTAATTGGATTGTATTGTACATCCAGACGTATGTACATACTTACACAATAGATGCCAACATTATATTGATCAAAATAACAACACGAAATTTGTATGATCTCATGCAAGTTTTAAAATGTTTATCTTCCGCTTTAATTTCAATGGGATCAATAGAAGGATTAAAAAAATTTTTACAAAGAATTACATCAAAAACGATTTCATGACCCTTTTCTTTAATAATTGCAGCATAAAACGCAATCGAAATACAAAAATTCAAAAATAAATAAATAGATAAATAGATAAACAAACATAATTATTAAATAAGCTTTAGATTGTGTATTAATAATTAAAAAAATATAGAAAAAAAAAGTTAAAAAAGTATTCAGAAATGAATAATTGAATGTTGATAACAAGACAAGATTTGTGTTTCTAAGAAATCTATTCATATACGTACACACATACATACATACATACTATGTATGTGTAATCACTGAGTGTCTGATATTTTCTAATAAAAAAATCTTAAAAAAATAAAATATTTTTTCTCATTAATTAAGTGAGAATGAAAAGCTCAATGAAAGGAGTGAACATGAAAAGTGTTACAGTGTTAATAAAAAAGTCAGCTGAAACAACAAAAATAATTCAAAGTTAAATTCTTAGAACAAAGTGTTCAAAAGAAAAACAAAAAATAAAATCTCATAGAGACAGATGTCAAAAGTTTAAAAATTTGAAAGCCAATAATGATGATGTTAAAGCACAAAAGAAACAGTCAACAAGAAAAAATGTTCAACATTCGCATTGCAATCCTTTGCATAATGTTTTTAATTCTATCAACTTTACATGCACATACCACTGAGGGTAAAGTTCAAATTATTCATAGACATCATATACACAACAACGACAAAAACAATAATCTACAATATAAATATAATGCCGATATTGTTATAAAACAAAACCAACAACATTTGTTCCAACATCATCATCATCATCAGCATCAATATCAACATAAACATCATCAACATCATCATCTGCATCAGCATCAGCATCAGCATCAGCATGAAAATGAACATCCACATCCACATCAAAACCACCTTGAATCTCAACAACGGAAATATGCAGCCACACCTATTTTAGAATTTACAACCAGCTCCTCCTCATCGGCAATACAAAGTGATAATGAGTTTTTAATTAAACAACCAGAAAAGGAGCAACAACAACAAGAAACGCCGCTTAATAGCAAGGACGAAATACGTTATACAACGAAAGAACATAAATTTCTATTATCGTCCACATCATCGACAACATCTCAACCAACATTTGCAATACATCTCATTAAGCACAACGAACATAAAATTAAATCGGAAAACTTATTAAAAACTTTTGTCGAACACACCCGTCACACCAGGCACTATAACGACAACAGATCTATTCCAATGGTTTTATTAAATCAAAAAGACACTGACATTGTTAACATTGGCAACAGCCAAAGAGACAGTGACAATATTATAACAACAACAACAACAACAGCAACAACGATCGCAGATCCTTATGAAAACTCAAAATTGAACTTGGCAACAGATCAACAACATCACACCAACCAAGACCAACTACGACAAACACCATCGAATGAAGCACATAAACAAGAATATGACAGAAAACACGAAACAAAATATATTTATGAAGACTATTATGGCGATGATGATGATGATGGTTATGGTGATGAGAATTATCGTAACGATGAGGAGGTTGACATTGATGAAAATGACTACAATGAAGATGATAAAAACAATATCGATAACATTTCATATAATACTGAAAATAATTTAAGTAATCGATCATATGCCAGGATAATTCGTTCCAAACTTGAAGTAAGTTTATTATTCATTGACATATACTTAAGCGAGTACATACATATGCATGTGTGTATGTATAATAATACCTATATACATACATACATATGTACATACCGTCATATTAAATGAAAACGGACGTAACTACACAAAATTTCTAAATTGACTTTTTAATTGGTTATTGTTCGTTTTATTAAAATACATCATGTTCATGCAAAATTTTAGATTCCTACGATCAAAAATGGCGATTATATTAACGAAATTCAAACGGACGTAACTACAGGCCCATGTATTTCTAAATGCAAGAATAATTATTTACATACATATTTATATGAAAACCTTATATACAAACTCATTTGTTGTATACGAGTATAATGCCAATCTCTATCCTGAAAATTATATGATTTTCAGGATTTACAAAATTTTTGATTTTAAGGTTTTTTGCTTCTTCTGGAAAGAAACAAAAAGTGTAGTTAAGGCCGTTTGCATTTAATATGACGACACATACGTAATATGCGTAAATATTAATGAAATTTAAATTTATCAACACTTTGTAACAGGAGTTTACTTTTTCATTACATGTAGGTACGAAAGCTTCATTTGCCAAATCGATTAACTCCACTTTTACAATTTCATTAACTCTTCTCTCTTTCTCTGATCTGACGAATAATTTTATAATATTTAGTAATCAGGCAAATTAGTTTTGTTTATTATTTAATACAGACTCAATAAAATATTTTGAAATTGTGAGTAATATGTTATAAAAAACAAGGTCTTTGGGCAAAATTTTAATTATTTTTAATATGACGTACAATTATGAGTGTATTCAAGCTCATCTCTATTAGTTGGAAAACATTAAATGTTTTTTTGGTTTTACGATTTTATTTTATTTGAAACAAAATTTTGCAAAATTTTTAAAAATATGCTCTCGATTCTGCCCTCTACTGTATGAGAGGCTGAAATAAAATAAATTTTTATAACATTTTTGTAAAAATAACAAAGAATTGAAAGTCATATTACATTTTTTTTTGTAATGTATAATTTTGTATTTGAATATGAGAGGGCCTGCCTGTTTCTGTAAAGCGAACGATTTTGAACGTTCGCAACTTTATATTGAAAACACAAACAATAACAAGTTGTGTTGTTTCTGTTTTTCAAATAAAATTTCATTCATGATTCTCTCACATGCTTATATATTTCGAGCACATGGGGCCGTATGTTGGCAATAACGCCACGAATGTTGGCTTCCAAGTCCCCTAACGTTTCTGGTTTGTTGGCGTGGACGAGCGACTTCACATATCCCCAAAGAAAATAATCCAATGGTGTCAAATCACACGATCTTGGTGGCCAATTGACAGGTCCATTCCGCGAAATTATGCGCTCATCGAATGTTTCCTTCAATAAATCGATTGTGACGTGCGCTGTGTGGCATGTACCGCCGTCTTGTTGGAACCACAACTCATCCACATTCATGCCATCCAATTCGGGAACAAAATAGTCCGACGTCTCTGCGGATGCGTATTATCACATAGAGTAAACGTAGTGTGAAAACGATCCATGGTTAACCGAATTAATTGCTCTGATGGACGCTTAAGTCGACCATAAAATGGACGGAGCTTGCGGTAAACTTCGCGAACTGAACCATTATTTTCGAAATGAATTTGCACGAATTGCAAGCGTTGTTCTTTTGTCAACCTGTTCATGATGAAATGGCAAACCAAACTAAATATTAATCACTTAACAGCTGACAAAATGGCCGCCAGTTAAAAAAGTGATGCCAACTTAAAGTTCTATACCTCAATAAAAAACACCCTATATTATTAAGCGCTTTAGAAATGAGACAAATTGTTGTGAATTGACCATTCAAAGGCCAGTGTTAACCCTTCACCTTTGAATGTTCAACAGCATCGTTGCATGTTGATTGTGGTGAGTGCCTTCACTAAGTAGGTTTTTAGCTGTTTACTTCTACTTCCTAATAGGTGGCGCTTTTCTCCTGATCACTCTTTTTTCGTTGTCAAAGGTTAAGGTGGAATAGAGTGGAATGTCAGGGAGCGGTTAAATTTTTTTAATAAATATTCACGGTAAAAATTTCAAATTTTTGTATATCTGTGTGGGTTTTATATTTTATATTATTTGGGGATAAATCTCCATAACTAAAAACGATGTCTTTTTTATTCTTAAACACCATACGTTAAGAAACTGTTCAGAGAATTAACTAAATAAACGAAATAAGGGAAGACCATTCATTTACAAGAAATGTCATTTCACGTTTCTATCAATAATTTTAAAATAATTTATTAGTAAATTTTCTCCTGCAACTTTCTCTATTTTTTTGTTTGTTTTAAGTCTATGCTAACTGCTGTATTTATAAAAAATATTATAGATTTATTGAGCGTTATTGCATAGAAATTTGTCAAATAAGCCCTTCATAAACATGTAATATTTTTTTATGAATACAGCAGTTAGTTTTTTTAGAAAATAATATCTTAATACACTGACTGCTATTGACTTTTTTCCCAGCAATAATGAAACATTTAACTTTTGACAGCGATATGTCATAATTCAAAGTAGAAGGAATTTTTGTCAAAGAAAAAGTTGTCAACCACAAAATTTAATTATTTATTTAGAAAATTTATAGTTTTTCCCTAAAGAAAACTAAAAGATTCTCCTAAAAAACCGCGTTTTTTTAGTTATGACAGTATTAAAGTAAATGAGAGATATGTGCATACATATACAGTTGGTTTCAAAAATGGGTCATCCACAAATTCAAATAAATATTTATTAAAACTCTTTAAACATAATTTAATAAAATGAATAACAATTAATTATTGAAGGCGTTTTGTCATACCATATTGCCTACTGGTAGGAATCGTTCAATTTAAAGTTCTAAAATGCTTCCACCGAATTTAATTTTATGATAAATCAAGGTTTGGTACATCGGTCCGGAGATTTAGCTCCTAACGGAACTACCTGATTACAAAGAGTTCTAATTATGCTTCAAAAAATATATCTGATTATCTATAGAAGTGAAGTTATATATTATTTTTCCATTAATGTAAAAATATGGAATTTATCATGAAAAAACCTGGATTTGTCAAAATATTTCTGTTTTTCTTTTGATTTTTTTTAGTTTGTTTTCTGTTTTGTTTTGATTTGTTTGTTTTTCATACACATACATACATACATTTTATTGTAGAATTTTTTTATTTAAGAATAAAAAAAATATATGCCCGTATTCATAAAAAATAAAATTGGTTTATAGAGTGCTTATTTGACATATTTCTATGGAGTAATTGTCAAATAAGGAATTAATAAAACTGTTTTATTTATTATGAATACGGGCAATAGTTTTTAAGTTTACTATTTTATATTTAATTTTTTTTTTTATATATTTTTTTTATTTTTCGAACACAATTATGAACTTTCTTTTGACATTTCGAGAGGCAACGGCAAAATTAAAATTCCCTGTTGTTTTTGTATTGCTCTACCTTGCCACCACCTACATTATTTCGTCATGGAGTTTATTCAACTGTATTCTGATATTTAAAAAATTCATACCATGCTATGTCATGTCGTCTTAAACACAGTGCCATGACATGTCATGCAAAGCCATTATAGTATCTTGGCATGTTATTGCAAATCAACTAAGCTCGTTGTGTTGAATATGGTGTCTATGAATATTTTTTGTTTTATTTATATTTGACAATAATATTGTATTATATTTTTAAGTACAATATAATATTTAATAATAATTATAAAAAGAAATGATATATAAAATATTATTTCCTAAAGAACTCTGATCTTAAAAATTGCTAATTTATATGCAGTGTTATTTTATTAAAACAATATAATAATTCAAACATATCTTCCAAATGTTTTTAAATCCGCTGAGATATTGATGTACGCTCATGACGTTAAAATTTTCCTTTCTTTTGCTAATCTTGGTGATCATGCCTTTCTCCAAAACGACCTGAATGACTTCTTCATATGGTGCGAACACAACATGCTTGAGTTAAATATAGGAAAATGTAAATGTATGCAATTTGGTAGAAACAACATAAACATAGTTAATTACTCTCTGGGTGGCAATTATTTGGAGGTGGTTGAATCAATCATTGATCTTGGAATCCTACTTGATGCTAAGCTGTATTTCAATGCTCATATTACTATGGCTGTTAACAAAGCAAGAAGCGTTCTTGGTTATATAAAGCGGTGGTATAGGGAGTTCTCCGATCCTTATATAACTAAACAGCTCTATGTATCTCTAGTAAGACCAATTTTGGAATATGGATCAATTATATCTGATCCTTACTATAATATAAATAATAATATCATTGAATCTGTGTAGAGGCAATTTTTGTTGTTCTGCTTGCGTGAATTTTGTTGGAATTATACCAATCTTCCTTCCTACACTAGTAGACTTGCTCTAATTAAACTACCTACTCTTAAAAGTCGTCGTGTTATGTTGAAGGTGTCTTTTATGATGAATCTGTTAAATGGCAATATATGTTGTGAATTTCTATTGAACTGTGTTAAATTAAATGTTCCTAGTCGTTATACTTGTCATCATACACCTTTGTACATTCCATTATGTAGATCTAATTATATGCTTGCTGACCCTTTTATAAGAATTTGTCGCCAATATAATAATTTGTCAGAATTTGTTGATTTTTCTTTGAATTTAAATACTATTAGGAATAAGATAATTATATTTCTTAATTCGTAACATTGTCATTCACATTTACTTCTATTTTTCCTCTTGTACACTTTTGTTTCAATTTTATTATTTAAGCATTATATGTATTGTTATTAGTCTGTACGGATTATCTTCCATAGACTTTAATAATAAATAAAAAAAATAAAAAAAATATGATAAAAATTCATTAATCGTATATGTTGACATGTTGAGGTGTACAAAATGAGTATAAAAACAATGCACAGGCTTGATTCCAACATATTTTACATTGTCGAACATATTTGAACGACATAACATGGCATGGCAGTTGCATGATGTGACACTTGTTACTCTGTTGTTTATATCAACAGGGCTTAATTCCAATCAATATTGTTGAGTTCTAGATACAAGTTACTACATACAACCAAAGGATTCTAAAATCGCGCTATCTAATGCTTTGTAAAGATATTTGTAGTTGAAAATCTTTCGTAAAAAAATATCTTATAAAATCTTGTAGAAACTATGTAAGTGAGCACTTAATTTTTAAAGCGACTGTATATATGTAAGTATTATAAACAGTACTTATTGTGAAAGTGTCAGTTTATTCGTTATTTCCCTCTTTTAATTTGTTTTGTTTTTTTTTTCAATAATTTTCATTGTTTTGCAATTTATCGCTTTCTTTTGTTTAAATTAAAAAAAAAAAACAAGAAAGATTGGCAGTGACAAGGGACTTTTGTCATTGTTGAAACCAGATTTTTCGATTTATGTACCACCATAATATTTATTGAACATACATGCATACCTATGCAGCTACACGAACTAAAAAACAAAAACACATAATGAACAAGCTTGTCACCGAACTTATTATTAGGCCAGATTTTTTTCTTTCTTTCCTTTTTTGGTTTGTCATATACATATGCACGTAAGTATATGTGTATATGTGTATACATATGTGTATTGTAAGTAAGTTAAGGTGTCCTCCTGATTATTGTAAATCGATTGAACGGGCTTTAAATACATTTAATATTCCTTTTTTAAACGCCAACTTACTAACTGATTTCATTTAAAACAGATTTTTAGTTTTTTGTTTCGTTTTTTTGTCAAACTTATTTACAGAAATTATTGCCTGTCCATGGAAAATATTAATAAAGTTATATGTGAAACCAGAAAAATGAAAGAAACAGAATCATCGAAATGCTTAATTTTTTTCACACTCTTTACCTCTTCAAGTAACATGTCTTTTACCATTGAATTCATTATCTTATGTGATGGTTTCACTTTTATTCTTCAACGTTGTTAATATTCGTACATTAAAATGTGTACGTAATTGGGGCGACTGTTGGCCGAAAGACCAACCGCGACCAGGCGTCGACCACACAGATGCTTAAATACAGTAAATACTGGTTAATGGTCTGTAAGAATTATGGGAAAATTGCAAGTGATACTTGCATATGATATGCATATGATAACCAGCATCAGCCGAAACAGGTTTGATATTTTTTTTGTTATCGATAAGTAAAAACAAGTGGCAATAAAAGTAAATTATTCGATAATTTTACAACAACTTATCTATTCTGCATTCAGTAGATTGACTATGAACGGTTTAGTTTCATTCTCGAACATTTCAATTTAAAAATAATTCTCATTAATTTGTGAACAATTAAAGAGATTCTTATTGTATGTATGTGTGTGTGTGTGTGAAGGTAAGTAATTACACACTATAAATGTCTATTAATTCTCAAGTCAGCTACATTTGCATACCTTATCAAGCCATATGCACAACAGGTCAAGAGAAATTTGACTAAAATATATGACCCCATGTCCATACACATTATATGGATCATTTGTAAAATTTTAATTGTTTGTGGCTAAATTTGCAAAAAAAAGAAGAAAGAAAAAATAAAACATTTATAAACAAAAAATTTGAAAAATGTCTGTTTTGCCAATATGTCAGCAGCTTTACTTGTTTCAGAGGAATAATAAACATTTACACACTAATTTATTAATTTACGTACACTTTTCGTGTTCGTAGCTGAACGAAAAAAATTCATCAATTAATTTAAATCCCATTGAATTGAATTGAATTGAATCTTAAGGATTGAAACCTAGAGAGAGAGAGAGAGAGAACAAAAAATATAATGAATGTACTTTTAATTACTTGTTTAGATTATTATTGTTGCTGTTTGTTTATTTGTTTGTATTCTTCATTTTGGCAAATTTCCAATTTTATTCGAATATGTTTAATAAATTCATTTTGTACTGCCGTAATGATTGAAAACAAACTGATCCATATATGTACGTAATACAGTTGAATAAATTCAAGGAGTGATTTCTTTTAAACATTGAGCATTAAACAGGATGAAAGTTTGCAATAAAATCTTCTAAAATAGATATCTGAAGCCAAAAAAAAAATATATTAAAATCAGTTGCAGTATACAAATTTTTAAGTCAGTCAAACTGTTTGTTGCTATTCGTTCTATAACATTTTCTCTTCACAAATTCATAAAAAAACTATTTTCTTTTAAATCATACACATACTTACATATGTAGGTATGATCCTGTAAAATTTGTGTTAGTAAAATACCAAAAAAATAATTTGTCAAAAGTATAAAGCCGAGCACGAATGGATTTAGAGAAATCTGCAATGCTGTAGGCCAGGGGTGGCCAAGCTAATTTATGTATATTCTGAGCCATTGTAGTCAAACGTTATGCATGTTGGCAATGTAAATTATATGTGCCCATAATTATGCAAGTGGTCTAAGTCAAAATTTAAAAAAAAAATAGTTTATCAGTTATATCATAACACATTATTTTAAACTAAATTTATTCAATAAAATTTTTACGAAATTGTCAAAAATGAACCATTAGGTAGTGGTTGTAGTTTCAACATTATATGGAATTCATTAAGTGTTAATTATGAAAGTGGTCTAAGTCAAAAATTAAACCACAAATTTTTGGTATCGGGTCATTCCTTTATACCGAATGACCGTGATTTTGGGTTGATAGAAATGAAAATAAAAAAAGCAAATTACTTATACAACCCTGAGCATTATTATGAATTGATAGAAAAGTGCAGAAGAAGAGATAAATTTTCGATAAAGCGAACTTCGCAGCCGGATTTTTTTTCAACGATATCAGAATCAATAACAAGAAGAGTAAAAAATATCGCGGGTGAGTTTGTCTCTTGGCTACAAATTCAATAGATGAGATTCTTAAAAAATGAACCTTATAAAATGTTTTATACAACTTCCTTAGATGATTCTAAATATCATGTTTTGGATCTTTTTCCCATAAGAGGAAGACCAAAAACATACGGAAATATTAAATTACTTCCATTATACACCATCATTAGGCCAGTATCGGAAAAAAACATAAAGATGTTTCGAGTTTACTACCGTACATCTTTCCAGTTTTTCAGGAACATTTTAAGAATCTTAAATACTCGCAATATTGATAAAAATGGATTACTGTTGAAAAATAATTAACAAATGTTCAGTTAAATTATTGTTTTAAATAAAACTCAAAGTTCTTTATTGCTTTGAGTCATTTATAGGACATTTAGTTAATTTTGAAAATGGTCTAAGTCAATTCAAACTTTAAAAACAATATTATCGTATGAAATTCACACAAAATTTTATATTCGTAATAAATTTCCATTAATTAAGACTAATAAAATTATAAATTAAAATGTCATATAATGTAAAAACATTTTTTTAATTTATTCAAATATAAATCATTAAATATCTCGAAACATGAAATATATGACTTAGACCACTTTCATAATTATGGGCACATATTATATTTATTGTATTGAATTTATTTGAAGTCTACTGATAATACTTTAAAATTTGGTAAATAATCGATGACAGCACTTTTTAGTAATTCTTTGAGATGTTGGTTAGTTGATATTGATCGGTGTTTAAATATCACGAACTTTAAAGTTGAATGAAATGATTCACATCAGTACGTTATTCCAAATTGAAATAATTCAACAAGGAGCTTTTTAAATTCAGGACACTTCATTTCTTGATTACTCGTTGATTTTTTTATTCTTTTATGATGCAAGAAATTTTCTTAATTCAATGAAAATGAGAAAATGTTGTTCTTAATGTTCTTTATGAAAATATTGTAATTTGGTTTGAAAACTAAATTAAAGTCCGATATTATTTTATCATTCGCCAGTATGTAATTAAAAATACAGTGAGTTTTCTCAGACAGCAGTTTGGTTTGTAATTTCTGCCGTATTCTAAAGATTGAAACGCTACTGTTTCGTTAATTTAGGCGCACCACTTTGACCCAAAACATTGCTCTGGAACATGTATTAGCCAATCTTTCTATAATCTATGAATTTTACGAGAACTGGGCCATAAAATTTAATTAATTAATTAATTAATTAATTAATGTCTATCAAATTTATTGGGAAAGTGTCCTAAGTAAATGCTTAATACTAGTTTTGGATGGCATTCGAATTCCTTTTGAAGACACTCTGAAGTATCTAACTTGTTAGTTTTACAACCACGCTCATTTGGTAGCAGATAATGCCCCTTGAGTTTAAGTCAAATGTCTCCAAATACTACTCACTATCTTCCCCTTTTTATAATATATTTTCCTAGACAAGAACAATGCATAGGGATCGTCCCTTTAGTTCTAGCCTTAATAATAAAAAAATCGTCACTCTGGTTGTGATAGAAGTTTCGAATTAACAATGTATAGACAAGGCCAATCTGTGTGGTGTACAATTTTACCTATACTTTTGTTACCGAGCTTAAAATAAATGTATTATGCTTAGACATTATTTTAGTTAATTTAATAGGTGGTTTTTAAATAATTGCATCACTAATGAAATAAAAACATTTTTTTATATTTCTCCTATTGGTCTTATTGGTTTTCGAAATGAAGACACATACCTATCGCAGTAATCGTGACTGACTTTAGTTAGTCGAAGTTTTCTTACAATTTTTTAATGGCGATTTCATGAGCAAGTGAAAGTGTTGTTGTTGATTTAATTATTATTTTTTTTTGCCTTTGAAAGACTCAATAAATTTCATTCAGCTGTCAAAATTCTTACAAGAAACACTTTTAAACAGCTAAATACGATACATGCTCTTTATATTGAGCATTTATTGTCTCAATTTTTATAAAACACACACACAAAATAAACTCTTTTCAGATATGGAAATATTTACAGGTTCAAGACGAGTACGCGTGTTGGTAACGAATTAGTTTTTAAATCGCATATAAACAAATATCATACACTGTAGAGTAATTCATAGACCGATTGTTTATTCCTTTATATGTAATTTTTTATTGCTTTTCTCAGAAAAAAAAGAAAAAAAAAACACAAAAACTATTAAAAAGACTGCCTACCGCATTCCCTTCTGCCTTTTCCAATATTCTGTTTTTCTTGTCTTTTTTTTTAACTTTTAATACTTTTGTTATTAATGCTGGCAAATGTGTAAAAATTTTTCGCATATTTGTAAAATAATATCTCGGCTAAAAACAATTAATAATTAAATGGGATGCAGGCGCCTTATAAACTTGCCATAACAATTTTATTCTGCCAATAAATTTAATAATAAAATAAAGAAACATTCATATACGAGGACTGTTCAAGTAATTTACAAGAAGTGCAATACAATGTTTTATTTTATAAAAAAAGGTTTTTTTTTTTGTTAATTTATGCACTTTATTTAAATACATTTCACAGATTTGAAAATGTTTCAGATTTTTTTTTTTATAGAATTTTTTAAGATTCCTCATTATGGGTACTTATGCATGTATGTTAGTACATATTTGTTCGTATTTCCTTGGAATTGTAAGAGTATTTTTCAACGATCCTCGTTTGCCTTCAAACACTATGTTGATTTTATCCATGTGGATTTTTAAACAATTATTCAACATTAACGTCAAGCCCAATCAAATATTAAAAAAAACGAAGCAAAAACAGATTTTGAATTGTTTGGGATTTACAGACAATTATGGCATAAACGTTTCTACTGCATGCCGGAAATAAAATAAGTTTTTTCTTTCTATTTTCATTTACGACAAGTTCTAGTCTGATCTTAATATTTCTGATCTTTTAATTTATACTTTATACGGAATTTAACAGAATCTTTACATATGGACATATTTTTATATATTCAACTCAAACATACAACACATGTACACACGCACATATGTACTATGTACTCGTATATTGAAATGCCAATAAATATAAAAACAAAAGACTAGTTTAGTGTAAATAACAGTAATGGTGCATGTTCATAAAACATAATTAAAGTTAAAAGCATAAATAGTTAATAGATAGTTATGAGTCTAAATCACAGTTCATAACTAATGCAGCTACAGCTGTTACATGAAATGCAACCCTGCTTATTGACATGTAAAGCAAACAAATTGTTTGTAATATTCTCAACGATATATATTATAATTTGAAAAATATGTAATATGAAATGTATGCTTTTGGGGATAAGCATGTCTCTATGGCCATTTCGTCTCTGCTTAAGAGACTCGTCAGGAGACTTTTTCCCAAAGGTGTTATTCAAAACTATAAATACTTATGTTTAAATAGCTATAGACTAAATGCGAATCATATCCCATTTAGTATATAAAAACCAAACAAAAGTATTTACAAAGCAATACATTTCTGTTTTTCAAAAAATTCAAATAATAATAAAAAAATTTTAAAAATAATTAATTGTTGGTTTTTAAAATAATGCATACAAATTATTGGTTATAATACATCTCTAGTTTATTTTTTATTTTTTTTGTAATCATTAGAAATGTAAATGTTTTATAAGTCTTAACTTTTCTATTAAATTTTTCATATCTTCATTCATATATTATCACTTCGCAAATGTTTCAGTTTTTAAATTAACTATAAAATATAAAATAAAACTAATCAGCTGTTTTTTAAATGTGTGAACTATTTGATATTAAGTTACAGTTTCACCCGTCATTTAGTGTAAACCTACCGTGTTAAAACTAAAGACAAATAAATACTTTCAAATAAATACTTTATAAAATATTATTCCAATATATAAAGGTGTGTCTTATGTAGTTGAAATCGAAAATATGTTCAGTTCGGCTGGTGTAAAATTCTTTTCTCCTTTGCTTGAGAAATCAATCCCTGCATTTTCTACAACAAGTTTAAAAGTTGATTTGTTATTCATTGCATTATTTTTCGAAGGTAAATTACAAGATCAATGGCCATGGATAGTGTCCGACTACACGATTTTTGGATATATCACATTAAAATACCATGAATATACACGAATAGACTAATGCATACACTCATACATACATATGTAAGTATATGTGTGCCAAACATTTTATGTGATCGCATTTCTATTGAAATTTCCTCAAGGGTTCGCGTAGCAATAGTTTGTATAGTACGAGTATAATTTTAAAATAACCGTTACCTCTTCTGTTCTAGTTTAAAAATTAAATTTTTATAAACATTCGGTTTCTAATAACCTGTTTCGAGAAGACAAATGGTTTAAGGCGTTCGTCTTTTTATATGAAAAACACTCAAAAAATTGAGTTGTTTTTTTTGTTGTTTCACATATAAAAAGACGAAAATTTTAAATCATTCGTCTTCCGGAAACAGGCTATTAGAATCTGCTTTATAGTAAATAATAATCTGCTATATAGTAAATAAATAATTATTTTTTTGTATAATGATTCTAGAGCAGGCCTGTGCAAAAATAAAAATTTCATACACAATTGTGCCTTAGCTAAACTCCAGTGTTGCCAAAATATTTTCACAATTTCCCGTCAAATTGGGGTTTAAAAATCGCTAGAAATCGCTAAATAAATTTTTTACAAAACCGTCAAATAAATAATTTGAATTTACATTAAATAAAAAGAGTTATATATGGGCAATTTCAAAAATTTTCAACATTTGTTGAAACTGAGTTCAGATGCTTATTATTTCTCCAGTTTTTCGAATTGACCAAAACGGTCAAAAGGGAATGGTAGGCCACACTAGAAAACTGGGAAATTCAAAATTTCAGACCATCAGTTCTTTATTTTTAAAAGTTATGGGCACTCAAACATCGAAAAACTCAAAAAATGGCTTGAAATTTACAAGAATTTTTTCATATTTCATCACTTTTCTACTTTTAGTTTTAAACTTCCGATGCTCACTGATATAAAATAAAGTCACTAGACTTTGTAGATATTTACACTATAAAAGTTATGCCCATACTACTATTTGGGAAAAAGTTGTACAGCGGTTCAAAATGTTCAGATTTTTTAATTTTCGCAGTTTTTTCTATAGCGTTTTTGCGCCGTTCAAGAAAATTGCATTTCGTCAACAGTATTTAATAGATGGTGTAATTTGCTAAAATTTGCACCATATCACGTCGATGTCAGGCTGCTAGTTGCTGAGAACGATGACCTCAAACTTTTATAGAATTGGCGTAAATTTTTCAAAAATGACAGTTTTTCGCGCCTGACATTTGCAATCTTATTTAAAACTGGTTTATGTATTGCGTGATCTAAACTTCTTAGTAAATGGCACCTCAACGTCAAGAAGGCGTTAAAATATTTTGAAACGCAAAAATTTTATAAATAAAATAAAAATTTTGCGAAATTTCATGATTTTGTTTCGCGTTTTTTTTTAGTTAATCAGTGGTTTAAAATCAATGTAAAGTATTGGAAATGAAGTGCGGCGGTGAACTAAAGATCATATATAAATACGGTTGAATTCGGTCCATATTTAGCGGGTACAGCGGCATTTTTCTTCAAACACATTTTGCTTTGTGACATCTGCAGTTATGTATAGATTCCACCGCGATTGACACCAAATGAAAGGTTTTTTTAAGCTTGATAATAAAACTGAATAGGCATTAAAAAATTTTCATGATTTTAAATTTTACAGATCAAAAAAAAAAATTCTAACCTCAAAAATAATTCTTATATAATTTTTTTTTGTTTATTAAATTTGCAATTTAAAATATTGTTTTTGTGTAAATTAGTTATGCGTTATATAAACACATATTATGACAATCGGTGAAACATTCATATTTTTGCAAAAATTCGCGTTTTTTAATATTAAGAAATTTTAATTATAATTGATATTTTTTATATATTTTATCAGTGCATTCATGAATTTGGACTGCACTGATGAATTTGAAATGAGTTTCATGCATCCATACAACATTTATTAAAATAAACCAACAAATTTAACTTAAAATTTTTTTTAAAGACATTTTAACATAAAACATCCATAACTTTCGCGCCGTTTGCAATAAATGATTAACGCGAACTGTTTTGGTATGCTAAAATATCACCCTTCACGTGACCAAAGGGTCATTCGTGTCATCCAAAAAAAAAAATTGGAAAAAAAAATATCAAAATGTCGAAAATTTTTTAAAAAAGTATTCGCTTATTATTTGGATAATTTGGAAACAGGTCGAACAATTATACAATTTTTCTGATTTGATATAATTTAACCTTGGAAAAAACGCTAAAGCGCTGTAAAAACTCCAGATTTCACGCTAACCGCTAAAAACCATTTTTTCCTGCAATTGGCATTGCAAAAACGTCAGATTTGACGGGAAAAACGTCAAATTGGCAACAATGCTAAACTCACATGTATTCTTACGCTCTTGCTTTCAGTCGTCACTGAAACAGCGATAAGTTAACATGCGTGATGGATGTACGCTGATTTATTGTTTGCAGTGAAAACAAAATTAATAGCACTGCAAACAAATATTTTTTATTATAAATGTATTTGAAAATCCAATACCTTTTTTATCATAGAACAATTAAGAATATAGTTTAAAAGTTTTTCAGCGACATTTTCATTATTTTTATATAATTTTAAATATAGCATTTTCAGTTTAAATTAAACCTTTTTCAAAATAAATGAAACCTTTTTCAAAATAAACGCAACCTTTTTAAAATTAAACGAGACCTTTTACAAATAAAACGAAACTATTTTCAAAATAAGTGAAACTCTTTTCAAAATAAATGAAACTTTATTTAAAATAAATGAAACTTTATTCAAATTCATTTAAACATTTTTCAAATTAAATGAAACCAGTTATAGAATTTAATAGAAAACAAAAGAAAAAAACAAAAAACATTCATTTTTAATTATGGATAATGGCAAAATCCATATGAAATCTTTCACCTTGTTCATAACTTTCGGAGCCCAAGTTCGTGGGGAAAATATTCAAATAACTGAATAAGAAGTGCAAGGGGGCAACACGAAGTTTCTATGTTTTCTATGTCTATGGGACAGCCGTGACCGTCAGAATCACTACACC
This sequence comes from Metopia argyrocephala, assembly GCA_963576795.1. Classification (NCBI taxonomy): domain Eukaryota; kingdom Metazoa; phylum Arthropoda; class Insecta; order Diptera; family Sarcophagidae; genus Metopia; species Metopia argyrocephala. The sequence goes on from OY756209.1 coordinate 752,104, forward strand.
CGAAAAGTTTGACCCGAGCGAAGTGGACGTACGCACGGAGAGTACAATATCAAAAATGACCTCAGTAGAAGATAATACTTCCTCCATTACATATTAAGCTTGGGTTATTTACAAATATTGCGAAAAAGTTTGCAAAATACAGTCTTGCCATGAATTACATTAAACAAAAATTTCCGAGAACCACAGCGAGAAAAATGAAGCTGGTATATTTATGGGCCTCAAATTTGGAGTCTGTAGGGTGACCAAGCATTTAATGAGTGTTTATGTCCAACTCATTTGGAGCCATGAGAAGCATTCCAGGACATCGTTCACAACTTTTTGGGAAAGTACAGACGTCCTGATTACGTTGAGAAGATCGATACATTAATGCAAAATTCAATGCCATTGGTAAGCGTTGGGTGAAAACATGTATAACAAAAGGGCCGTTATCATTTGAATATTTATGCTTTTTAACTTTTAAGTACAAATATGACACCTATATTACACTTTTTATTCAGTCATTTGAATATTTTCCGCACAAAATTGGACTCCGAAAGTGATGAACAAGGTAAAATATTTCATATCTCGATCAGACTTTTCGGTTGGACTCCACAAGGGTTTGAGTGGGGCCATACACCGAAAAACACAAAAGTACCGTTATCTAAAAAAACGGTACTTAGGATAAAATAATAACAGCGTTTTTCGTGCTCAGGAGGTCCCAATTAACTTATCTAGGCATGTGGCGTTCTTGGTATTTTTTGACTGTAAACCAGTGTTATATACACTTACTATGTTATGTCCTGTGGTAATTTCACTTTAATAATGATCGGGCGTGGAATTTTATCTTAGAAAATGTTTTCTCTATCGGGTTCAATATAGGAGAATAAAGTGGTAAAAATTTAAGCGTACAGTTACTATTATCCACCATATTTCGAATTTCCTGGGTTTTATGGATTTTGTCATTATCCATAATTAAAAATGAATGTTTTTTGTTTTTTTCTTTTGTTTTCTATTAAATTCTATAACTGGTTTAATTTAATTTGAAAAATGTTTAAATGAATTTGAATAAAGTTTCATTTATTTTAAATAAAGTTTCATTTATTTTGAAAAGAGTTTCACTTATTTTGAAAAGAGTTTCGTTTTATTTGAAAAAGGTCTCGTTTAATTTGAAAAAGGTTGCGTTCATTTTGAAAAAGGTTTCATTTATTTTGAAAAAGGTTTAATTTAAACTGAAAATGCTATAAATTTAATGAAAAAAACAAAACTTAAAAATTTTTTTTGTTAAAAAATGAATGAAGTACTTTTTATTTCTTTATAGAGGAGTAGTATTTATAAATTTTTCTTAAAGTAATTAAGTTTTAGATGATATATTACATAAAAATTTAAATTAAAAAAAATCATACAGTTCCTGATACTGCTACTTACACGTTCAGTAGTGTAATTCTCATTTGCTCACCAACACAACTACATTTTTACTTTTGCACAGGCCTGCTCTAGAGGAACGTTATAAGCACTACGCGTAAGCGCAATATTATGGAAAAGAACGCATTAAATAGCTGACATGCTCTTTTTTAAACTTAAACACTTTTTAATAAATAGCTTGTTTCTGTAAAATGAAACGTATGAGAACGAACGTTTAAAATCGTCCGTTTTACAAAAACAAGCAAACATTTTAAATTTAAACAAAAAATATATTTTAGGATGATTATGCCGAAGACGAACCGTATCGCAATGGAATAAATGATTATGAAATGCAAAATGATGGGGCGCCTGGTATTTTAACAGAACAAAAGTATTTAGAAGTTGGTAATGAAAAAGCTGTACAACAGGCAAGAGAACGTTATGTTCAGGAGCAAAAAAGGCCAAGTAAGTTTTTTATTTTATTATCTCATACACGTAAATATCACATTCACTCTAAACCAGTATTTTAATTTAAGACTGTGTTTATTAAATAAAAAAAGAAAAAAGGTTAACAACAACAATTTCATATATATTTTCTACAGTATGGTATGTATGTATGTATGTATGGATATGTAAATATCGTCGCAAGAATTAAAGAATGCTGTAACTGACAAAAAATAGAAAATATGTTTTTTGCATCATTTTTATCAGAAAAAAAATACGCGTCGATTGGTCCAGGTCAGAGATTTCTACAATGAAAATAAATTCACTTACGACATCTGCGAAATGAAAAATACCAGTGCATTTGTTCTACCAAAGAATATAAATCATATAGAATGCGCATCTCAACACTTATCCAAATATTTTGTCAAAATTTTTTCAGACGCGTGAAGGAAGGGCAAAAGGCAAAACAAAAGAAAAGAGCGTAACAAAATAAGAGAAACTAATGTCACAGTGTATGCACTGTGCTAATGTGTGTTTTAAACTCCAACAACTATAACAAGAACATCACACAGCAAGAAAGCCACAACAAAATTTTTGCACACACAACATCACAGTGTATAAGACGAAAGCCACAACAAAATTTTTACTACGTGTTTTTTTTTTTGCTTAAGTACAGAAACAATTTATGTGTTTGTGTTTCTTATTCATTGTGAGCTGTTTTCGTTTTTTAAATTTTAAAACTTAGAATAATGTTGTTGGTTCAAATATTTTTGTGTATTAAAGAATACAGTGCTCCGATACGACTATGTAGGCTAGTGTAGGGCAAAGCATATTTAATTTGTAGTTGCGCGAAGGAAAATACATTAATCTACATCGGATATATAGCGCCCTATTTAATATCGTAATAAAAGTGTAGTTAGAAATATATTTTGTTATTATTATTTATTTAAGCTCAACAATTGATTTTATATTTATTTGAAATAAAAGGTTAACTAAACCAAAAAATGTAATTCCAAAAATATAAAAAACAAGTATATATTCATTAATGACAAATTTTCGAATGATAAATTGATGATCTTTCAATTATAAGAAAACTCAATTTTTATTTTTAATTTATATATGTATGTATGTATTATATATATATATATACATTTTTAAAAGAAAAGACACTTCAATTTTTGTATGTTAAAAATAAATAATAAATAAATAATAATCAAGATTAAAATAATTTCTTACTTCTTTATAAAAAGGCTAATAAAGTTACTTTTTTAAAGATTATTTATTGGATAAAATATCTAATTTTCTTTTTTTGGAACTTCCTTTTTCTGTACTTCAAGATCAATGTTTTTGAAGGAGTACCTATAATAGAAAATGCAATACCTCTATTCTGTGTTAAGAACAAGTGTCGGCAAACCACTAGGGGATCAGTGGTTTACATGACTCAATAATAAAAGATTTTATACCAATTTTTTAGATTCCGAATTAAAGACATTATGAAATATTGAAATGTGTTTTTTGCTTCCATTCATTTTGCTATCATTCTAAATTATTTTACTTCCCAAAATGATTTATCTGCAGATTCTTTAAGTAAAATTGTTAAAGAAAATATTAATATTTTAAAAAGCATTGGTATTACTATTTGTGCCCTTATATGTGCTCGACTAACCGAAAATGCTTTTCCAATCTTAAAGTATCTGCTAAAAAACCGTTTTTTGAATTAAGCGATCAAAAAGTTTTTTGACTTTATAATTTTCCACACTCAATTAAACCTTTGCGGAAGGGGTGGCTAAAATGTGACATAAAAACCCCGGATGGGACGGCAAGCTTTCAGGTAATTAGGGAATTGTAAGAAATGGAAGCAAATGCAAAAACAAAAATGTGCCCAAAACTAACACGGCAACATATTTTTCCTAACACTTTTGAAAAATGCGTGTAATATTTGCCACACAAATTTTCAGCAGGCCTGTTTCTGCTGCTATTAAAACAACGTCTGAAACCACAAAATTTAAGACATGTTCCGCAGAATTGGCTTTATTAACAGCTCAGTTTATGGAAAAAATGGCCAAATTTTTGATTGTCTTAATAGTGGCTCCCTTTATCGAGGTAATTGCTACAGATCTGCAATTTAGATTAACAATGAAGTATATAAATATATTCAGTTCTTTTTAGAATATTTAAAAAAGGTGGAGTTTGTAGATCAAAACAAGCGTATTTTCTTTTCAAATAAAATGAAACTCACCCTAAATTCAATTCTTATGTTAACAAATGAAATTTTAAGGGAAGGTGGTGATTTATATTTCTTAATGACAAAGTCCCTCAATCAAGACAAATTAGAAAACACTTTTTCTGTATTACGGCAAAAAGGTGGCAACAATAACAACCCTTCTAGCCGAATTGAATAACATTTTGGCAAAATTAATGGTAACTTAAATAGTTCAGTCAAGTTCGTCCAGCAATTGTCTGCATTTACAAGACGAGATAACGCAAGTTGATGCCAACTTTGAAGCAGATTTATATAATGAGCATAAAGAACCAAGTTACAATAAAATTGATGACGTTGATTTCGACAGTAATATATGTATATGCAGATTATTTTTTTTTTCTAACAGCCCCAAGCGAGCTTTTCATATATTATAAAAATTATCAATCGCTAACAGATTTTGGAAATTTAGCTGCCCCATCAGATAAACTAATGGATGCAAGCGAAAAACACATTTTAATGTTTCATAATGTCTTTAAATCTGAAATGCAAAAAATTGGTATAAAATCTTTTATTATTGAGTCATGTAAACGAATGACCCCAGAGTGGTTTGCCGACACTTGTTCTCAACACAGAATAGAGGTATTGGATTTTCTATTATTGGTACTCCTTCGAAAACATTGAATTTAGATATTTAGATATTTTATTCAATAAATAATCTTTAAAAAGAGTAGCTTTATTAGCCTTTTTATGGAGATGAAAATCCTCAAAATATACATACTTTTTGATGCTTTGAAGTATAAAATAAGAAATAATTTTAATGTTGATTATTATTTATTTATTATTTATTTTTAACATAAGAAAAATTAAAGTGTCTTTTCTTTTAAAAATGTATATATACGTACATTTATATAATTCATACATACATACATATATAAATAAAAATAGAATTTTCATATAATTGAAAAATCATCATTTTATCATTCAAAAATTTTTCATTAATGAATATATACTTGTGTTTTTTATTATTTTTGGAATTACATTCTTTGGTCTAGTTAACCTTTTATTTCAAATAAATATAAAATTAATTGTTGAGCTTAAATAAATAATAATAAAAAAATATATTTCTAACTACACTCTTATTACGATATTAAATAGGGCGCTATATATTCGATGTAGATTAATGTATTTTCCTTCGCGCAACTACAAATTAAATATGCTTTGCCCTACACTAGCATATATAGTCGTATCGGAGCACTGTATTCTTTATTACACAAAAATATTTGAACCAACAACATTATTCTCTAAGTTTTAAAATTTAAAAACGAAAACAGCTCACAATGAATAAGACACACAAACACATAAATTGTATTGTATGTGAATATTGTTGTTAGCATGAAACCGTTTCTGTACTTAAGCAAAAAAAAGACACGAAGTAAAAATTTTGTTGTGGCTATCGTCTTATACACTGTGATGTTGTGTGTGCAAAGTAAGAGAGTAAACGAATTCTCTTTGCTAAGTAAGAGAGTAACAATTCTTTTTGCGGGTTCCAACATTACGACCCGACATAAGAAATTTTACTTGTACGTGATGCACATTCTATATGATTTATATTCTTTGGTTCTACTTTCATACAGGCTTTTTAGCTCTGGTGAACATTTAATGTTTTGTCAGTTACAGCGTTCTTTAATTCTTACGACGATATATAGTGTAACACAATACAACTTACTTTACTTTACTTAACACGATGGTTTTTAGTTTTTAATGAAATAAAATATTGTACCCAACAAGCAAACAAGAATGTTTTTGTTTAGTTTTGTTCAGTCTCAAAAATACTAACGAAATTTAAGGAATACTAAAAATGAATTTAATTTCCATTTTCTTTATGGAATGTTTTATTTTAATAACAAACCACAACCTGTTAAATTTACTTAGAAAAGATTTCGCGATTTTTATAGCCAATAAAAATACTGAATGCTGGAATATAGAATTGTCTAGTAGCGCTGTTAGAAAAAAATAAACTAGAGAAAGGTAATAGTAATAAGTAGTTTTCAAATTTAGTCCAAATAAATCTGTGCGTAATACAAATCATCAGACGAAAAGTGTTGCGGAATTGTGTAGGTGGGAGTGGCACTTTCTATATAAACTAATATATTTGTTTTTTTATAGAGAAAAGTAATAGTGAAAATACAACACCAGAACAAATTGATAGCGTTACATCTGCAGGAGATCCCATTTGTAATATAAAAACTTAAACTTATACTATAGTAATGTCCGGCAGCTCAGACTGGAGTACTCTAGTGAGAAATAAAGCAAATTGGTATATATTTTATCAGCCTTTTATGGTATACAATTGATTACAATTATTTAATATTAATATGAAAAGACCTTGAGCACCTTTATTACTACATATTTATAAAAAGAGATCAATAAATTTATTACATTATTTACATAGAAATTTCGTTCGATATCGAATGTCGTAATTAGCCCCTTGATCTGTCGCCAAGTTAAAAGGTTTTAGAGGTTAAAATACTACAACACCAAGTCCACAGATCTGGGATTATTATCAAATGATTGTTTTGTGGGAGATGTCAGTGTAACCATTAAAAAAATACTCTACAATTTTTATGAACTTAAAATGTTTAATTTTGAGACTTTAGTGAAAGAAAGAATTCTAAAGGCCCATTATTACAACTTGCCGTCAATTAATGACAATATTTTATCAGACCGATAAATTGCTTTTTGTTATTACAATTTAATTTGAACCTAAAGGTAAGGGCAATCTTTCCAATAAATTTGTCGATCACTTTAGGTTAAAATTTATTTGTAATAACAAATAGCGATTTATCTCTCTGACAAAATCCTGACTTTAACTAACGGCAAGCTGTTTAATGGCACTTAAACTTAGAAAAATAAATACTTACATGTAAAAAATATTTTTTACATATAGTATACACAAGTAATGTAATTGACACTTTTATTGAATTTACTTTTTAAGAAAAGCAGAAAATAAAGTTAACAAAAAAGTAGTAGCCAATTTTAACTTTAAACACGATCAAAACTAAAAAGATGAATAAAATTTCTGAACTTTTATTAAAAAAAAATTAGAAGTAGAGTTATTGCTAAACAGTAATTACAAATTAAAATATATAGACGTTACGGAAGATTTTTTTATTTTTCTAAATAAATCATGTTGAGAACACATAAAAGTTAAAAAGATTTTAACAAAATACGCTTCAATTATAAAAAAATATATTTTCTTTTTGTAGGTTTTAGAAATTCATAGATTAACTCTTTAACTGAATTGAGATTTCTTGTTATTTAAAATTTTACAAAGTTTATGCGCCAGCAGCATTAAACACATTGACAACAGCAAGCAGCAAATGCCGGCGATAACAAGGCAAAAAAAGAAACAGTTTTACATCAAATATTTGGAATCTCTAATAAGGACAAAGGCAAAAGGATACTTCCCAAAGAATTGTACCTACTGAGGAAGCACCTTCCACTGGTATCCGTAATTGTACACTTCATGTCTGTTAAATTATTTTTAGAGTTAAAGTAAGAATGAGAAATCTTGAGAAAGAATTAAATGTCATGGTAAATGGTTATCGAATAACATTATGAATTGCTGTTTTAAGCGACAAACCACAATATGTAGAAATGCATACATATAATACGCACAAGAATGCACAGTAGAAAGATTTTTTTTAATTTTTTCTCTACAATGTTTTTTTTTAGAAAATTAAGTTGCTTTCACTACCATTAAAGATTTATTTTAATATGTATTTGCCATTCCAACAAGAAAGTAGCCGATATTTTAGAAACAATTTTTCCAACATCTAACCAGTGGATAATATACGCATTTATAAAGTACCTGAAAACATACACATGCATACATAAACACATACATACATGCATGCAAATATATGAGTACACAAATGTGCATACATTGTATATAAATAGTTAGTAAGTAGGTTTTGCTCCGAGTATGTGCATTTTAAGAAGTATAATTTATCAAATCAGTATCGTTTATGTAGCTGTCCATCAGCGCTCGTTCAAAACATGAAAATAAAGTCATAAAATGTCAGTTATCACGTATTAGAGATACAATATTTACATGAATAAATATCAACTTTTTCCAAACAAAATTGACTAATCGACACACATATTTTAAAGTGCAACTACATGCATACATACTCACCAAGATAACAAACCATCTGATAATCTACGATTTGCCTCAATCATTTTAATAGATCAACCACCCATTAAGAAGACTCTTGCTCAATAAAATAAAAGAAAGTCGTTTATTTTCTCTCTCTCGCTCTCTTTATTACATATTACATACATACAAACAATATTGTTTTACAGCAAATTACCACATAAATCAGAGCCTTTAAATAATAGATTCCCATATTTGGAATGTGATTTGACTATTGAAAGTGTAGGTCCTTAAAAATTAATTGCGGGTACTATAACAAAAGAAAAAAAATTGTTTTCTATTATTAATTCCCAGTTAACTTATGTACATTATATAAAGTGTACTTTAGTGAAAAAAATTATGAGAATGTTATCGATAGGCTGGATTAAGTGAAAAAAAAATCTTCTCAAATTTTCGTTGTAAATTACCAAAATTGATCTTCAGATATATGTATTTTGTGTTTTATGTACCCGCAATGTATTGTGAAAATATTCGTTTTTTAATAACGGGGACCTACAGTGCTTATCAGCATGTCTCGTAGTGCTTTTAATGCAGTTGCGTCCAAGCCATTTCCACAATATGTGGACTTTTATTAAAACAAAAGACTTTCACACCAAAAATAAAAAAAAAAATAAAAAAAAACTCTCAAATTTAGAAAACAAACATTTTAACTTTAAATTAAACTAATAATTTTAACTCTGGTTTTTCGACCTTTATTATTTAATGTAAAGAATTACTCAAGTTTAAGGTCTTTTTTTAATAAAAATCGTTTATTTATTTATCGATATTTCGCTACTCCTGCGTGTAGCGTCTTCAGGAAATATTTATTTTTAAATTATTTTCAAACTTCAAATACAGAACATATGTATATGTATTTGAAGTTTGAAAATAATTTAAAAATAAATATTTCCTGAAGACATATACATATACATATGTTCTGTATTTGAAGTTTGAAAATAATTTAAAAATAAATATTTCCTGAAGACGCTACACGCAGGAGTAGCGAAATATCGATAAATAAATAAACGATTTTTATTAAAAAAAGACCTTAAGCTTGAGTAATTCTTTACTTTAAATTAAACTACTACTGAAATTATGTTACAATTTATAGCTCCAGTTCTAACACAACGATTAAGGTTATATTAAGCGGAGGTAAACATTTTGTGCTCAGTGGTCACAAAGTGGTCTCCGGGGCACTGGGAATTTCTCTTAATTAATGATCTTCACCCCATATCATTCTCAAATTCATTTTAAGAGACAGGCAGATGGCATTGGTTAAAGAAGTTTTGGCTTTTAATCAAGGCAGTTAGACAAATTTTCGACAATCTTGCGTTTATACTCGTATATTGAAAAGTAAATAAATGTAAAAACAAAAGGTAGACAAATTTTCAACAATTTATATGGACTTCAACAAAACTTTATACAAACAGTGAATAAAGTTTTTGTACAGGGAAAAATAATCCATAAAATCCAGAATTACTGCACTCGTTATGTAAAAGTGGCATATATGGCTCTAATGGATCTTGAATAATTTTTCTATTCGGTATAACTTTTATTCATTAAATGGGAAGTCATTTATTTTTGTGGTATTACTTATTTTATTTAAATATAGTATTTTGTTCATTTCCACAATAATATTGCAACTTGCACTTCAAAACAAAAACATAAAGAAACTTTTGACAGCTACAAACCCGCATAATAAAATCAGCTGTTTTTTTAACGCCATCTAAAATAAAATAATTTCACCATGAAAATAATCTGAGAATGCGAAAATTGCAAATGCAAAATAAAAAAACAATTCATTTAAATATCTGTTCAAAAAATTCATCTTTTTTAATACCGTACACTGAAACATGTAAACTTTTTTCTGTCTATTTTTTTTTTAAGAATAATTGTATTTACTTTTAGATGGTGAAAGATTAGTTATTAAGTTTACCATCGATTTATTTAAGTACCACCCAAGCTTATAAAATTATTATCCAAGTTTACAAAATTGCCAGTTGTAAAGTCAACAACTTTAGTCCAGGTAAAGCGTATGCAACAACCTAAAATGTATGTATGTGTAATGTTTAATAACACATACACATACATATTTGTGCATTGTTTTACATTTAGTTATTAATTCAATTTAGTTGTTAATAATACATACGCTGAGAAAACAGCAAATACTTACTTATAATATTTTCTCATATACCTATAGTTGGAGCTTTTCTTTATGACAGTAATGGCAACACTACCTGGTTATTAATACTCGTATTTACAAATTTTTACAATTGTCATTTCTGAAATAAAGAATAGCCTTAATTATATAATAAAATATGATGACACTGCCAAAACTAATTTTGGCAATATGTAACACAATTGTATTCATTGAAAACAACACAAAGTTGGGTTGACCTTTTTAACAGGCCTTAGGCACAGTGCATACAGTGACGAAACTTCAACAACTATAACAAGAACAACACACAGCAATATAGCCACAACAAAATTGCACACACAACAATACAGTGTATAATAAGATAGCCACAGCAAAACACAGCTGATTTGAAACTTTTTGAACTGTCATTTCCTTCATCACTGTATACACTGTGCCTTAGGCACGTCTTTGTTTTTTTTCATAAAAAACTATTTAATACTTTCATGTACATATACAGTACATATGTATGTACGTAATCATTGTACTTATATGTATATTTAGGAACAATAGAATACGAGTGCATAATGTAATCTGCCATCTGTCATATGCACACATGAAAATCTTTGTATAAAACTGGCCACCCATTCGTATAGTAACAGGTGTTTAAAAAATATTTTCAGTGAATATTTTATAACGGTAACATTAAACATATGTGTTTTAATTACATAAGTATGTATTCAAATAAAAAAGGCTTATAAGGACAAAGTAGGCAAAACCAGTTTAATCAGGTGGTAAGTTCCTAGCAACGGTTGTCTAAAATTTCAAAAATATATTACTAACCGACTATCTTCGCAGATGCAAACCAATAAAACGAAATATAACTGTAATCTTTTGATCTTTTCATCAAGTTTGAAAATTCGAGAAATATAACCTGATTCACTACACAAAAAATAATTTTTCATCAAGATAACCCACCATTCCACAAGAGTGTCTTAAAAATGACAAATTCCAACGAATTAAGGTTTGAGATGTTTGGCGAGCTCCATCTTAATTCCTCATTTAGCTCTCTCTTAAAATGACAAATTCCAACGAATTAAGGTTTGAATTGCTTGACGAGCTCCATCTTAATTCCTCAATTAGCTCTGTCTGATTCCTAGACGCTCTCAAATCTAAAAAATAATCCTTACTGGAAAACGTTTTACCTCGAATGGACGTGCAATACCAGCTGCTGTAAATGATTATTTTATTTTCTTTAAGATATCAAATTGCTAGAAAACGGTTGGACTAAGTGTATTGAAATACTATAAAACAAATTTTATAATCTAGCACTGGTTTTTCATTGTTCGAACTGCCCTCGTAAATGTTTATTTGCTGTCACGTAAAATCTGTTCTTTTTATTTGCAAACATACACATACAAATTTTATAATCGTATACATATGTATATATGTATTGTACATATGTAATCATGTAAAATATGTTTTGCAAATATCTACAAATATCGATTAAAACATTTTTACTTTTATTACAGGAACTCCACATGAATTGGCAACAGAACATTGGCATCGTATGATTCAGGCAACTAAATGCCGAAAACCTTTACCACGTGTTATACCGGTTTCAAATAACACCTCTAAACGTTATGAACCATATGCAACAATATTGCATCGATGCGGCGATGATACCGGCTGTTGTGGATCTACAGCCAGTGTATGTACCGTAAAAAGATATGAAACAGTTATGGTCTACGTTTTTGTAAGTATTCCATTAATATGATTATCAAATTTAAATACATATTCGTACATACATACATACAAACATGCATGTATGTATGAATGTACATATAGAGTGTAAACAATAAAACGTTATCGGGCATAATCATACAGAAGCCATGTACATATCAGAGGTGTAAAATGAAATTTTCATATCGAACTAACTTTTGAGAAAAATTGTAGCTTAAAAATTTTTTTTATTAAATTGATCAAAAACAAATGCGTAAAAATTATAAAAGTTACATTAAGGTTTAATTGAACTTAAGTAACATACAAATTCAAATTTATTGAGACTTTTTATACATACGAGTACAAAACGTTAACAAAGGTGTTTTAAACAAATTATAATTCGGATATGAATATGTACATGGAAACTTAAAACTACTTATGTTGTATTATTTCAATTAAATATTTAAAAGCTTTATAAACGCTACACACTCAAATGATTAATAAGACTGTGTTTTGGTTATGTAAGTCAGTTAATTAGGAAAAAAAAATTAAGAGTGACAATCAATTGGGCAGAAAAAAAAATAACAGAAAGTAAAAAATCAGCCCCTATTAGAGCCAGGTATAGATCTAGATTAAAACTCTGGTAGACGGTAATTATTTAAATTAATAGAAGAAGCTATGTCCTCATGTAAACCACCAATCGTAACTACCTATATAATAACAAAAGATTTGAGTCATGCATTACGTTCTCTAGCAACAATGTGAGAATACTAGTAGCACTTCTGACCATGCACTGCAGACTCTATGGACACTACCATAAGATAAGAATCGCTTCAATCGATATGTGCAGATTCTGTGACGAGGCGATCGAGTTATCAGAGCACATACATACTAAGCAATTGTGCAGTACTGATGCACAGTAGGAAGAGATATCTTGGTGATTATCGAATATCAGATGGGGAATTGTCAGAATTGGCACCGGCCGATATTTTGAATTTCGTCAAAGTAACGAAACAGGCGGAGATACTATAGAAACCCTGTAGTGCGATTCACTAACTTTTAAAACTTTCAACATGTTTTACCATTAACCACACATTTTGATGTTTGCACTAACCACTATGTGATTCACTAACTTATTTTTAGCCACCGTGAACAGTTTTATTTTTCTCTATATTCAAATTAAAGTTACGTGGCAACTTTGTTAAATGACATTTTAACCCATTTCCGCCCGCTGTACTATATATAGTACACAACTTAAAGTTCAAGTAAAAATTTTAAAATGCAGTTTTTTTACTCGGGAAATGCTTTTTATCAGTCAATAAGAATACATGCAACATCCACGTAGCTGTTGTACATCAACTTATCATATCATAGTTGAAAAATATCAATTATGGGAATCTCCATTTTGGGTAGTGATTTATTTCTTGTGAGATTGTAGTTTATTTTACATCAGTTAACTTTAAAGAACATTAAATAGCAGTTTATTTACTTGATAACATCACATTCTAACAAAAGCAATATAAAACAGTATAGTTCGTATAGAATTTTTTGAGCTATAGCATATTAAGTGATGCTGTACTAAGCTTAGTACACCTGAAAAAACACAACTCAGAATATTTTTGTTGGTTATTTTCTTTTATTGTACTGTAAAAAATGTTGTTTAAATCTAGTAATAAATATTGAATTTTAAAAATTGTTCTTGGTTCTTCTTGGGCGTTAATGGATTAAAATAAGAGAAAAGAACAAAGAAGAATAGAAAAAAAAAAAAACAAATTAAAACCCATTATTTTGGAAATTTAAAAAAGTAAAACATTATAAAAATAATTATTATTTTATTTATTTTGATAGAATAGATAAATTATAGGCTAAATACTCAAAAGCCATTATATTTTTTTATTAAAATTATAATTTATTATTTATATAAAGAAACACTTTTCTAAAAACACATTAAACCGCACCAAAAATGTTGGCGTTAATAAACCACAATTTATTTGGTTAAAAATAACAGCTGATTGAAACAACTGACTTTAGACGACAACAGAAATCGTTAAAGTATTAGTGAATAGCAGAATGGTTAATTTTGTGGTTAAAATTTTTAAAAGAAACAATTGTTGTTAAAAAAGCTTAGTGAATCGCACTACTGGTCAAGTTGAGAGCTGTACAACAGATCTACAGGTCGAAGTACTTTAGTACTTCATTTATGAATGAATTAATAAACACACCAGTTAGACCAATTTAATACAGATTGATAGAGGAAAATATTTCTCAGGATTTCGTTTTCATGATTTTCAAACGTAAAATCCATTTGTTAACAAAATCTTCATAATGTGTCTTGAACAGCTATAGCTTAAAAAAAGTTCAAAAAGTGCAATTGTACCAATTTCTGAAAGATATTGTTATAGGCTCGTTAAGCGCTAACGAAATGACAATTTTGATGAAATTAATCGCAAATATTTTGCTTATTAATTAATACTTAACATTCCAAATAAGATTTTTAATAAAAAACAAAATATTGCAGGTAGTCGTATAATTTTTCTTATATCTTTTAAACTTTCATACATTTTTTGAGTTTAAAAGGTATTTAGCAGATTAAACGAGTTCCCCTATTCTTGGTTTTTTGTTTTTCTTTTTTTGTTTTTTTTTTTTTTTTTTTTGTTGGCCAGTAGTAATTTTGGGTTGGCATGGTATCCATGCCATGATCATCCCATAAATGTGTCGTTTTCTTAAACATATGTATGTAAGTATTTTAACCATAATTGAACCGTTCATTTTATGTATATATTGTATTTTTATACAAATAAATGTACATGTATTTAGATACATATGTTTGTACATATGTAATAAAAAAAAATTATATTTTCATACTATGTATTCCTGAACACGTTCAATACTCGTATAATAAGAGACTTGAATAAAGAAATATTTAAATTGAGAATTCCGTTTGAACGTGTTTCTACTGAAATGCGAAGGAAACAGAACGGGTATAGAAAAGAGTTGTCTTACACGCCCAAGCTTATTAAGTCATAACTTACCACCAGTGCTGTCAAGACTACTTAATGTAAACTTACTTGTATACAAATGACTTGAGGTCGGTCACATCACTAAAGTTAAAACCCATTTATAGACCAAAAACTAAAATAAAATAAAAACTTCCATGTCGGAGAATTCTATAGTCCACAGACAGAACAGAACACACACACACACGTACATACATACACATTTAGCATTTTGCAAGTCTTAATAGATTACTAAGAAATTTCTTCATATGGTAATCAATACATATGTATGTACTCGTATGTATCTACACGTATTTAAATATAGTTTCCATACACACATACATAAAGAGAGACATTCAAACAAACATACTATTGAAGTGGGTGTGTTCGGTAGCTTATGGCCTTTTAAAAGCCATAATCCGTTTAATTTAAAATGCTGCATATGAAACGCAATCATAAATAATTTCTAAAGTTATACGACTTACCGTCTTACCAAAGCAAGATGACACAAACGCACAAACGGTGATGCTAAAATCAAAGAGGTGGTCGATTTTCTTTATCTCCTCTTTAAATGGAATTGACCGTAAAGTAGAAGGGTATTGTGAATTTGTCAATGTTCTTACTTGAGAATTAACCATCTCTGCATATATTATGTGGCTTTTTTTTGTATTTCGCTGGAATTTTTTAAGCCCTACCAATTCATCTTGCACGATGCGAGGAATCATATTCTCTATTCTGTTGCCTTCTACACTTATTTCTTTTAATATTTACTTTTGTTTTTTCATTTATTTTTATTTCTAGTCATACGACTTTAATTATAGAAAAGAGATCGAGGCGTTGCCAATGCAAAATCATACGGAATGTCATTGTGTTAATCGGGGCAGCTTGCTGCATGATTCGATGCCACGTGATAAAAGATCTGGTGGCAGCTATTTAAACCATTTTCAACGGCAAAAGAAGAGACAACACTCAGGTTTACAATCGTATTTATATTCACAGCATGAACTACAACAGCAGTCTCAAATACAAAATATGTTCGATTGCCATTGTCCCAGACATTTTAACGTTTTCGAAGAGGATATAGAGCGTCATGCTAATCTTCCCACACCACACAATGTTTTTATACAAAAATGTCGATGCGATTGTGTGATCAATAATCAAACATGTTTACGATTTAAAAATGGCGAAGAAGGATTTTCTTTAGAAGATCGCAAGTAAGTTGCAAATTTTTGAAAAAAAAAAAAAAAAAGATTTTTGGCATTCTGATATGGAAAATAAAAATTTATTATTTGAACGCGCCCTATTGTCAATACAATAAAAACAAAAATTAACGCTTTTATGCCCATAATTATGAAAGTGGTCTAAGTCAAGATTGAAAAAGTGAGTGTATCAGTTTTTTCACGCTATTTATAGTAAATTTATTTAAAGTAGTGTTTACAAGATCGTCATAAATATGACATTCGGTTAGTGTCAATTATAAAAACGGTATAAGTAAAAAATTAGAAAAAATAAAACAAAATATATAAAGAAATGAAAATAAAATAAAAAAAAACAATCACCATACCGTAAACATTTTTACGAATTTATGTAAAAGTTTTTGAGTACTCAAACAGACTTAATACTCGTAACTAATAATAATATAAGTTTTGATTAAGAAAATCATAAACCAAAATATGTGACTTAGCCCACTTTCACAGATAGAGGCAGGCACATTTAATTATTTGTATTTATTACCATTTTTCTTATACAATTTCAGATGCATACAAGATCGTAATTGCAAACCACCAGTGTGTTTATACGGCGATTATAATTTACGTATTGGACGATGTCCCAGTAACAGATCACTTCTTCAACTATCGACTTCCTAAATACAAAAATTGAAAAATTTTTTTAGAAGTTTACTTTCATCCTTAATTTATAGAAAATTTATTTTAAAGCAGTCAGTCAAGTCATTTTCATAACATTTTGATTTTTTATATTTTTTTGCTTAAATAATAAATATTAAATGAACATATTTTTTAAACTCATACTTTACTAATAATTATTAAAAAAAAAATAACAAAAAAACTTGCCATAAAAAATTTAATAAATATCCCAGCAAAAGAGTACAAAAAGTATGATGAAATAATCAAAATAAATTTGTTTAAATGTAATTAAAACCAGCACTCAAAAAAGCTGTAGGTTTTTCATTCAAACTACTGAAGTTGCAGTTGCGGCTGCGGCTGCATACATTTTAATCAGACGCAGCCGCAGCTTCAAAAAATTGCATAGGGCTGAAGCTAAGCTGAGGCTGAGTAAATTTATATGGCTTTGGCTGTCTCTGCTAAAAGGCGGCTGTGAAATAAACACATGCAGTAATACCTTAGAAAACACCATGTTTTGTGTATTTCATGTATTTCGGTAAGAATTTTATAAAAACAAAAAATATACGCAGGAAAACTCAATAGTTATTTAATTGAAAATAATAAAAACTATATGTACCTCGTTTCTGCATTTCTCACATCGAGAAAGTTTTTGCATGAAACAAGTAAATTGAAATAGAAACGAAGTGAATTAAATAAAAAAGATGGATTTTTCTCACGTAAATGTTTTTGTGAGAAAACTATATGTCATTTAGATAATTTTCTAAAAATTATTAAAATTATGTGAGTAAAAGTGTTTTTGTAAGAAAACTTTGGGAGAATTTAATCGCATGAAATATCAAAATAACACGCAGTTAAAGATGGTTTCTATTCGGAAGAAAATTAAAAAGGAAAAAAATAGTAAAACCTCCTATTGTGACTTAAACCAAATCAGAATTGAATTGAAATTGACGGCAAAAGTTCATATTCAGAAACTCACTTGGCCATAAGTTTTCGTTCTAAAATGTTAAATATTTCATAAAGGCATCTGAACCTAGAGAAGAAGTAAGATCATGCCCTATCATACACAGTCGTACGATTCATTCATAAGAAAATCTTATCGATTTCTCGCACACTTTTAAAAATCGCATAAAAATGGCAACATCAGTGACACACCATCACACAAAACAAGATGCAAACATCTTGTTAACATCTTATAAAATGCAACCCTGATCGCATAGAGAAAAAAATCTTTATGCATTTTTTCAAAAGATTATAAAGTTGGACAGACTTGTCAAAAAATCTGTCATACAGATGCATTTCTATGCCACACTGTTATACTTTTTTATCACACACGATTTTTTTTGACAAATCGTGCGACTCGTGCGATCACGGTCTTTAGTATGATCTTTTATAAACCACTTTCATATTTATTTATTCGATACTTTCTGCCGTGTATAACGCAACGACACACATCCTTTCGATAAAACGTTGTTTTATTATATCTATTTGATTATTTTTTCTTTTCGGCAGCTGATATTTTGTGAATACATTTTCCTTTTGACGTTTTGTTAATATACATTTGACATATTTTTACTTTGATTTACCTTGTCATCTTTCGCATTCATGATTTTATAACATATAAGCATTTGTCATACTTACATATAATATTTTGCTGGGATATAATAATCACTGTATTAAGTATACACTACATGTACATATGTACTGTACTTAATATGTATAGGTATACGTTATGTATGTATTTATTTTTCAAAATCCTAGTAATAGAATATCTATAAAAAGAAAAGAAAAGAAAATTATTAAAATTTATTTCAGTATTGCGGATGAATATCCAAAAAAAGGGGGGAAAAATACTTACATGCCTATCGCACTTTAAAATTTAGTGACTAAATTATAAATATTCGCAACTTAAAATAAATTTAAATCGTTTTTCTTTTCTCATTAACCAGTTTACAATTTAAATTTTTAATCACCACAAAATTATTCTCTGTATCACTGTTTTCTCTAACTGGAAAAATACCGTTGTGTTGGTTTTTATATTACTAGTGTAGCTTTGACATAATCAACTAAAGAGTAAAATTTTCAGTTGTTACAGTGCAATTGTGTGTAAACGAGTAGTTTTCTCTTTTATTACCCTAAATATTAGTAATTAATTGTGAAAAATTTCAAGCATTAAATTAAAAAGAAAAATAAAATAAAAATAAATACAGTAACCTTTCTTCTTCTAAGCATGGCGAGTTGTTTATAATAAATTGGCCATACAATTTACAACAATCACAAAAAGTACATATTGATAGCTCTTCTCACCTTCTATATACAACAGTGATGTCCACTTCTACATAAATACACTTGCGCTTGTGTATGAAGCAGAGAAAAGACTCTGCTTACTTCTACTAGAAATGGGAATGTTCGTACATATTACTTTCTGTTTATAACTTCATAATTATTTCTTCATAATTCTGAGTAAAGTACGTAATCGATTGTTCTATAGACATGTGACCGATCTATTAAGAATAAAGGAGTACCGAGGTCACATAGATTTGATAGGAATTAATGAATAATTATTTTAGTTAAATAAAAATCATACAAAAAATATGCACTATCCATCCCTGCACTATGTTGGAGAGAAGCTAAAATCTAAAAAGAGCAAGAGTAACAATATTTATTTTTATTATGTACGTGTTTGACTTCGACGTAAGCAGAATTTGTTTTCCTATCACGCGTTATAGGGAAAGAGATTTTTGGACATCACTGTTATACAACAATAAATACATTTTTACTTTTTACATTCTGCTGTCAGATAAATTAATTACAAAGTAATAAAATTTTAAAGGAAAAAAAATTTTCGAAGTGGTGTATTGAATTTGTAGAAAAAAAGTCGCTTCAAAGAAATATTAATAATAGAGTAAATATGTAATAATTTTTAATATTGTGACTACAATATGACTAGGCCCTAACAAGATTGGTAGTTCTGTTGGCTGAATATTCCATATATTTACATAGAAAAATTTTGTATTAAAACGCACATAAACATTTAGTGCTCGATTTAGAAGTCACCAATGCAATTGTGTGTTTAAAAAATTGTATATGATATCAGTTCTTTATTACCTGACAACACATGCATGTAGTCCGTCTTATTACATCTCTTTTAGTTTTTAAAAAAAGACCCTAGTCCACACTAGACGTATAGTCGACAGTACATGTAGTTCCTACTTCACTTTTTAATTGCAGTATAACAAAAAAAAAAAGAATTTTTCAATTAAATTATTTTTATTTTAATTAATTGCCAATACCGAGAAAATATATGTACTTTTAGGTGAATGTATAGCAAATTATAAAGAAAATATGAACACAGAACTTGCTTTGCTTATAAGAGAGTTTTTCTTTTTTTTTTTTAAAGCAATTCTTCGTTTCTTCTGAATATTTGGAAATTTTGTTAATTGTCTGTTTTCTAATTTATTATTGTGCGATATGTGAGTATGGTTTGTATTTAAAATTATTAAAGGGTTTCACAATGGCATCTTAAAATATGTTTTAATTTTAATACTTTTCAATATGGGCTGTAAATGTAATAGTCGAAACAGTACAGAATTTTTAATATTGGCAGTACTGCGACTGACACAAAAATAAAAATATACGGGTATGTGGTGTAAAACGAAATCGCCTGAAATTTAAAATTGTTTTTATTTTTAAAACGTGACAATGTTTTGACATATTTTTTTTTCGTTTGGCTTAAGGACCATTAACATAAATTCTTCGTTTAATCTGAAGTTTAAATATTGGCGCGATAAATCTTTATTTATATTAAAAAAAAAAACAGTCGATTTTAATTTCAGGCAATTTCGTTTTGCAGCATATACGAGTACTCAATAGTAAAGAAATAGAAGCCAAAAGTAAGTTTTGATTTTTTGGGAGATTATTTTTTTTTCTCATTTTTTTTTTCTTTTGATATTTAAAAAAAAGAGTTTAATATTTTTAAAGATGCCTACATACGAGTTTTGATATTTTAAAATTTAAAGTTAACCATTGTGAATACCTTTATTATGTATTTCAGAATAAAATGTACTTAAAACATACAAGAAAAATAATAATTATTTTAAAAACATCATTTATGTATATTTATAAAAATTATATTTAAAAAATGTTTTTTAACTGATGATTCAGTTTACAATTAAAAATGTTTTATGAATTTATGTTTAGCATTTATATAATTCTATATATAAGTATATGGGAGTAACTTAGCTTACTTCTACCAAAAGTCATACTAACAATGTTTGTTAATTTTTTGGTTTTCTCCTATTTTATTTTTTAATAAGTTTTAATTGTTTTGTCAAATTAATTCCTGTGCACACACTAACTGTGTCGTATTCAAAAAAACATAAAGAAGATATTGAATGTTTGTTAAAGTGAAGGGCTTATTTAACAAGACTTGTCAAATAAGCCCCTAATAAATCTGTAATATTTTTTAAGAATACAGCAGTAAATACTTTGTAATATTTATTAATAAAATACACATACATATGTTTTGTATATAAGAAGGCAATTTAAAAATATTTAATAATATACACACATATCTGTGGCCACAAGGAATAACAGCTAAAGTCGATTTAGAAACGAAAAACGAAAAAAAGGTTAACAATTTGTTTTGCTTATTTCTCTTAAGTTAGCGGCTTTTTCATTATGAATTGTATTACAAATTAAAATATATTAAAATTGCTAACATCGAGCTTTCAAATATTAGCTTAATCCTAATTCCCTGATTTCAGGCACCAATTTAAAACTTAAAAATGTTCTGCTGAAAATTTCTCAAAATTGAGTTTAGTTGTTATTCCTTGTGGCCACAGATATGTACATACATATATGTATATGTATGTAATGAAGTATTAAATAAGAAAAATAAATTCCTTACATGCAACTTAAATTATACGATAAACATACATACTTATTTACATATTTTTTTAATGTAAAATGCTATTTTTTATACATATTTGTTGTTTCTTTTTTTACATCATATTTTTTATTTTTTTTTTTTTTGTATAATAAATACTAGTCAAATGACGACAAGATTATTTTATTGTTTTAATTTAATTTTTAAGAAGGAAAAAAAAAAAAAACAAATGAAGTTTTTCGTACAGATCAGAAATGACAAATATTCTATTTAACAAATATTGTGGAACCTGACAGTGAACTTTTTAAACTATATTGGGGCCATGAAATTTTTATGTAATCGAGTCTCACAAGTATTTAATTAAAATATTTTACTTTATGAAATGGCAACTAATATTTGATGAAACAAATGACAGCTCCGAAAGTAAAAATCAGATGTTTTTAATTTAACTATCACTTACAAAAAACCGTTATATGTTATATTGATAATATTTGCTATCCCTTTCATTTTAAATGGCAGTAAAATTGTTTTTGGCTTCTTGTTATTTTTGTTAGAGTTTCGCCACTGTATTCAGTGTGATTTGAATGATCTCAAGATGACCAAATGAAACATTTGTACGTGTTGTTTCAACAGGTCATTCCAAAGTTTGACAGTTGATAACGGCCATCTTGTTGATGCTACAGTTTATTGTCATTTATTCATTCCGTTTCGCCAACTCACCAAGACGAATACTTTATTGAACAAGACTTGCAAATAATAAAATTTTTTAATTAAAATGACTGACTAAACTTGATTCTAATTTTAATTGAAAAATTATCTTCATCTATGATGCCCATTTAGAACGATACCAATCCACTTGAGATCCAAGAGTCACTGTTTGGTGTGGATGTTTAGCCTGCCCGATCGATGTTTCTGTTTACAGTTGTATTTATTTTAACAGAAGCACGACTTATTCCAGTTTCTTCTAAAATATACGAGTATCTCTATATCGTCGACGGGATTAAAGAACGCTGTAACTGACAAAACCTTAAATGTTCACCAGAGCCAAAAAACTTTCATAAAAGTAGAACAAATACACTGGTATTTTTCATATCACAGACGGCGTAAGTGAATTTATTTTCATCGTAGAAATCTGGGAGCGGGACCAATCGACGTTGTGATAAAAATGATGCAAAAAACGTATTTTCGATTTTTTGTCAGTTACAGCGTTCTTTAATTCTTGCGACGATATGCAAACACTTATTCTGTCCTGCATCTGCATCTGCATCTGACTGACAACAGTCTGCACAACTGAATTAAATAGGATTTTTGCTTTTGTCTGTAAAAACTCGAAATGATGGACAAGCGAAACAGGCCACATGAACAAAGCGTCTGAACTACGGTACTGCATGTCATTCGGTTATTTTTTATATAATGGACCAATCGATGCGTACTTTTTTTCTGATAAAAATGATGCAAAAAAACGAATTTTCGATTTTTTGTCAGTTACACCGTTCTTTAATTCCATTGACGATATGTTTTTGCCTCGGATCCTAACTTTACAATTAATATTTTTCTGTCTTGATTAATTTCATTAAGTTTTTCAAGCTGTTATCTAGAGAAGCACTTCTTCTTGGTTTATTTTATGATGATTATCGGCATTACGGGAATGTATCCTTTTCTGTGTACCAAATTAGAAAAAACAACATTTAAGTCCTTAAAATATTACACACATAAGTTATAATATTTAAATATTCGTACATTTATTATTAAAATTTACAAAAGTTTTCCCGTACCGCCTCTAATATAAAGTATTTTTGCAAGGAGATTTCGAAAAATTTTTTTAGCTGCACGTAGTGGTCTTCTCATCAGTTTTTTCGCTATATCTTAGGCAGTTTTTTTACAGTTTGATCCTAAGGTGTGATATAAGAATCAGTATTTTTGTCTCGAGATGACCAAAAACTTTGATATACATATTATACTTAAAGATTGGACTTTAAATGCCAAAGATATAACGAAAACACTAAAAAATCGATCCCTATGTTTGGCAAAAAAATTTGATATTTCAATGTTTTTGTCTCAAGAATACCAATATTGAGGTCAATATATCATACTCTGTAAGTGCCTAAGATATAACGAAAAAACTGAAGAGAAGGACCCTACGTTCGGCTACTTTATATTAGAGGCGGTACGGGAAAACCTTTTATTTTCCTTGTAAGTTAGTACGCTCTAATGTACAATGTACAAACATATGTATATAAAAATATAAGATAGTTTTTTTTTTATTTAACAAACATAGATTTTATGCTGTTATACGAGTATGAAGCTATTATACTTGTACTCAAAATATTACGAGTATGTTATAAGTGTCCTTTCTAAAAAGTTAAGAAATAAAATTAAAGCCGGAATTGAAAATAAAATCAATAAATATATGTCCAATAAATAGTATTCATAAAAGGAAAGATCTATTGCTGGACTCTGAAGATGCTTGGCCCCCTTGTAACGTATAACATAGTCAACCCAATAAATGATATTAAATTTATTACTTCTCGGTCTGTCATTATACAAAATGGAAAACTCTTCAATATTTCTACGATAAAGATTGTTTTGCAGAAGCGTGTGTATAGATTTGATAACATTTTCAACAGTAATATTATTTGAATTTAATTTTAGACCAAATTGCCTTTTAGACATTCTATCAATGTTGACTTTTTGATCACCGAAAAAAGAAATTCCTAACATTGGCACGCCATAATGTTGAGCTTCTGAGATACTACCCTTTCCGCCATGTGTTATGAAGAGTTTAGTTGCTTTAGCAGATAAAATTTTAGACTGAGGCCACCAATTTTTACATTTTACATGGGCTAGTGATAATTTTAATGCTAATTCTGTACAATTCATATCATATTTCCATACAATTGTATAATTTGGAAAAGATTCAAATGCTTTAGCAAATGTTTCCTGAAAATAATTTGGTAAAAATGACCATTTTATCCTGGAACCAAAACTGAGATAAATAATATCTGCTGTATTCGGCATTACATTTATGTCAGTATCATGAATCATCTGAGTTTTATTTGTAATTTGATTAATTTCAATACCGCCAACTTCAATAATTCCAGGCAAAAGAGGCGCTATTGGTCCCTCACTTAATGAATGATGATTGCAAAAAATTACGGATACAGTTTTACGAATTTCTGTAAAGGATGGATAATGTGCGGCGGGAAAATATTCTCTACAATTGAGATTAAAAAAAAAACATTTATGCTAAGCTTATAAGCTGTTAATGGAATGCGCTCTCACTCACTCGTAAATGGCTCTCATTTTCTCACGAGCAAGAAACTCAATGAACTTTTCAAACCAACCGAATACAACAGCTTTGATACCATGGTACTGGTGACTATCATATGGCTGCGGCACATACATTCTCTCCTCGGGATTAGCAATTAGATTTTTAACAAAACCAATAGGTTGTCCGGTCCATAAGACGATTACTGGACAATTAAAATAAGCTCCCAAGCCCAGTTGATAGTCATTAAACAAATAGCCCATAATTATTAGATCATAAGTATTTCCTTCGTTTAAGAATGCTTGCCAAATCGAATCATTCATAAATTTGCTCGTTTCCTCAATACGATGAAGCATCATTTCTATCTTATCCAAACCATTATAAGCACTGTTCGGCGAAGAAACGCTATCTGATGTATATTTTTCATCAATTTTAATCCATCTAATATTTTCAATATCGGTTATGAGATCGTTCACATCTAAAGTTGTAATTATTGTTAGATTATGACCCTGTTCGATTAATATATTCACTACCGAGACATAAACAAGCAAATGAGATCGATGACCGTTTATGAACAGATTTAAAATTTTAGCAGCCTGAGTATGTATATGGAAACTCCAAATGAGTAATACAAGAACAAGTGGTGTACTCGTACGTGTGTAAAGTTTGAAGTACATACTGCAAATGAGAATTGAAATTATTTAAAATAAATGCCAATCATATGAATAGAAAAAAAAGGAGAAAAAACACTATTCCACACTGCCAATTAGCACTCAATCAATCACAGCTTT
The DNA here is from genome assembly GCA_963576795.1 of Metopia argyrocephala. Classification (NCBI taxonomy): domain Eukaryota; kingdom Metazoa; phylum Arthropoda; class Insecta; order Diptera; family Sarcophagidae; genus Metopia; species Metopia argyrocephala. The sequence continues at coordinate 777,987 of OY756209.1, forward strand.
CTTTTTTTGTTTTTTGTTTTTTTTTTTGTTTTAGATAATAAAAATCAAATTAAATTTAAAATCGTATTTTGTTTTGTTTTTGTTTTTATTACAAAACATTACAAATTCTATCTTATCTAATAAAAGGCTGTGGTATTCCATTAAAAAGTAATTAAATTTTAAAACCATTGAATCTGTATATAATTCGTATATTTGCATGTATGTATGTACGCATGTAGATTTTAATGTGTGTTTATAGAAAAAGCCCAACCTTGGCGTGATTTGCTACACCTAACCCGTACGGTATAACCCATAAGGTGACACCATTTGTGAAAAGAATAGAACACTGTACGTACAATTAGAGAACACGTCTAAAAAATGCAACACTGTATAGTCTATAGTTACTTCCTAGAAGTCTCTTTAGGGATTTAGCTGAAAACAAACACTCATTTATTTTTGTATAAAAGATTGAAGGTTTTATTCTATAAAAAAAACCAATAAACAAACAAACAAAATTACAAATACATAGTATGTACACACATACATACATATTCGTATATGTGCATATATGCATTTTACAAAGAGAAGCCAACAAATGTCATTTATTAATTACTCAAACTTAATAATAGGGCAGTGCCACGTTTTATCCAGTAATCAGCTTTTTCAGTGCCAGATCTTAAATCGACAGCTATAACAAACGAACCTGACCTTTGAGGGTAGTAGTAGGTTGGACAAGAATAAATTCCTTTTGTTTTCTTTTTCAATTGTTCAACTGGTTTAAAATGCAATACAGGCATTGGGGAAACCAATTCCATAGGAAGTGGTTCTGTAAGGCATTGACCCTTACGTAGCCAACCAGCACCTTCCAAAAACATGCCGCGAATATAAACACCACCTCCTTCACGTATTATGCGTGCGGCAGCGGCGTCATCCTCGACAAATACATAAAATTCCCAACCCAATTCATCGATTGGCGTGCGAGTAGCTCTAGCGGATGTCTGCAGAACAGCCGTCAAAAATCCTGTAGGAAAAGTGAACGCGGAGAGCCAGAATAAAATAGGAGGCTTTAATGTTTTGGACCATAAAAAGAAATGTTCAATTCTTAATATCATATCCCGCGACCATGAGGCAAGAGGTTTTTCTGATTGATATGCTGTGTGGTGGGTTAACAAAAAGAAAAGAAAAGAAAAAGACAAGTTGAACAGAACCGAACAGAACCAATTCAATAAAAATGAATTTACACTTCAGCCAAGAAGCTGGAACTCGTCCCTCATAGACGGCCACATAGATGTCTTCTAATTCAGCACTCATTACCACCAATCCTTGAATACCCTTTTTTAGATCCCTTAAATGCGTTTTCATAGTTCCCAATAGTATGTTATATCGTTCCATTTCCTGCAAGAGCACTACGTCTAAAGGACTACGATTTAAACCAAGCAGTTTAGCTGTCTGTTCATAATTTAATTCTTCTGGTGTACTCTGGGACATGTCCTGCACCAGGCGCAAAACTTTAATCTCTTTACTTTCTCCTTCTGAAGTCGATGTTTGTATTTGCATTGAAATTAAAGTTTCAAAAAGTAAACGAGTTTCGCCTATCAGCGATGCAATATCTGCATTAGAGTGTTGGCCAAATGCTTCCGGTTTATCAAAACTGGGTAATTGTTGTATGTGGTCCAAATACGACTGTAAATCACCATCAGGCGGTATAAAATAGTTCGCTAAGGAGGACAATCTAAGAAACAAAAATATAACTTTATTATTATCAATAACGTACTTTACAATAACTGTGCGAAGAGTTCACTCACCTGAATCTTGTTATTTTATAAGCTTCATTGCAATAAAACTGATTTATATATGTTGTAAGTAGTCTACGGTCCCAGTCATCAGTAACATGACCGCCATAATTAACTCCCGCTATTAAGTATTTGAGAGCAGCCCAGGGAGTTTCTTCATACTCGTTTAGGTATAAAAGCAGAAGTATCTCGGAAATTTCAAAGTCAGAGTCATTAAAACTGTACACAACATTCCAGCCTAGCTGTAAGAACTTTTTACGCTCCAAGAGTATGGTATGAAAGAAGCATAACGCAAATAAGAGTCTTTTATATTTTCCCGCATCATTTGCCAAACTAAAGTTGGCCTCGTTAACATTACTATACAAACGTTTCATGTTTGCCTTTATGCCTCTTGGTGGTTCCGTTGTCATTTTAATGCTCGTTTGTAGTATGGAAATCGGAAAATCTGGATGTGGACTAGAGCTGAGCCATAAACGAAAGCGCTTGTGCATTTTCATTGTTTGCATTGTAGCAATTATTTTATCCAATGTCGGCATCCAACTGAGCGACAAATGACAATTTGCTAAAAATACCCAATTACCATCGCGTACACCGTCCATAATCATTTTTGTGGCAACCGGTGCTTGACCCTGGCCTAAACTCAGGGAAAAAATGTGAGATGACATTTTAACTTGCTCAGCCAGCGCTAATAGAGATTGCGTTGGATCAACACCCGGTGATAGAACAAAAATTAAAGGTGTCTGGGATATTGATTCTTCGAAAGCCACCTTAAGATCTAAAACAGGTGGTTCTACAAAACGTGGTCCCAATGAATTTATTATAAATTGTGTCAAACAAAACTGTATACGGTCTGCCCTCAAACATCTCACAACACAAATTTTTTGAAAGTCAGTAAGTTTATCATTCCATTCACCAACGAGTTCTTCCATTTCAGGTGCTGTAGTTGCATACCACACTGTAAAAATGAAAAACAAAAAACCACATAAAAGAAACCTATAAAATTAAAAAAAATTCTTTTGTTTTGCTTTGTACTGCTGCCCATACACTACACAGGTTCACTGCTTAAGTCTGGTACTGCGTTAGCGAAGCTTGTGACTTACACTAACAAGCAAACTCTGCAGTTTTTTATTTCAAAGTTTTTTGCAAGGAAGACAAAATGAGCGCATACTCTGCACTATTTCACTATTTGCCTCAGCAATTATTGTACTTTCTTTTCTTGTTTGTTTAAATAATCTTTGACTTTGAAAATAAAAGAAAATTTTAAACTTTTTCTTCTATTTTACAGAAAACAAAAAAAAAAAAAAAAAACAGAATGTGCACTGTCTTTGTCACGCCCACTCTCATTAGGAGAGAAGCAAAAAATCTACTTTGCAACTTAAGGTTTTCGACATAAACTATACAATTTTGCAAACTTGAGAAAATATCAAAATCGTTTTGATTTTTGCTCACGAGTAGAAAATCGGCTCCACCACTTAATACCACTTTACAGTGCCAAATTTGCACATTGAGCTTGTGTAGTGTACGAGTATAAGCGATATAAAAATTAATAAATCATACCATGCCAAGTTTTAGCATTCTGTTCAAAAGAATCAATAATTCCATGAAATCCAGCCACTTTATCTAATTCAGTTATGTTATCCCACGATTGTTCACTTATCCAGTCTACAAAAAATTTAATGCATTAAATAATAATTTATTTCTAGAACATTTAATCAACCATGTCACAGAGTTCAGTTTCGTCCCGAAAGAAAATACAAATCGTATTTGAGTTAGTATCGTTAGTCAGTGGAATAAAAAAAAAAACAACGACAATAATTCGACTTACGAAGTTTTTAAGAAACATTTATTTTTCTATAATTAGCGTTTCTTTGTAAACAGCTGATTGTTTGAAGAAGCAAAAGAGAAAGAAAATAACTCTCAAAACCTCTCATTTAACAAATTTTTAAGTATGGAAATGCTTTACGGTAAGAATGTAATGAATGTAATTGTGACTTGGCTGAATATTCGGCACTACTTACTTGGCGCCGGATTTGGAGCTTGTCCTTGCTTATCTAAAACAATTCCACCTTTCAATATAAAATCATATTCGGCTTCAACTAATTTTCCACAATTTGACAAAATCTGAGCGGCCATGTGTATGGAAAACAATAGTTTGTGTTTTTCAAACAAACCACGACAAGTATTTTTATACACCGCATAGGTATGAAAATCGTTAATATTCAAGATACGCTGGCTAACATTTTGGTGTTTCGGACTTTTCTCTATGGACTGTGTAAATAAAAGTATATAAGCAGCTAAAGAGAAAACATACATTGGATCGATCTTGGACATATCCATTAAAACGAAAAACAAAATCGATGCTCTTTCTGCAGCCGGCTGATATTCTTGACGGGCTGTATCTATTTCAATCTCTGTTACCTCAGCTATACTTAGGGATTCTTTGACCAGGGTAGAGGTTTGCCTAGACTTTTGTAAAGTAGCAAATAACTCATCATCCTCTAAGAGGGAGCCTCTGCTTTCATTCAACAATCTTAGAATTTCATTATCTAAATCTATAAGTGTTCTCCTATTACGTGCAATGGTCATAACCAGTTCATCCTTTTGTTCTTCTAAAACTGGTTTTTCTTTGCGCACAATTATACCCAAAAGTTGTGCTTGAAGGCCGTCCTGTTTTAAAGCAAAATTTACTATTGTGGTCTTTGAGGAAATTTCGGGTGGATAGTGGGGGTTTGTAATTTTCGTGGAAATGTACAAACGAAAGTTGTCATCAAAGGAAATAAATTTGTCATTGAATTTTATATACTTCATGCCGCTCTGAATTGTATAACTTTTTCTAAGGACGGGATTAATGGCTTGATCGATGTGTTCACCAACATTTTGTAATAGAACTGGATTACCATTTTGTAAAGACAACTCAAGAGTTTTCAAATAATCCAGCTGACCAAAATCAATAACCTTCAGGTCATTTTTGCTTTCATAATTTTTAATCCAAGTATTGGCTTGCATTTGTGGATCAATTATTAAAGGCCAACGACTGCCTTTGGTTATGATAACACCATTTTCTGTACTAAAATCATCTGCCGGCAGGCCTTGAATATTCCATTCTCTAACCGTTACAGGATCACATAAAAATGAGGTTATTTTCAGATCCTCTGTTGCAGGTATTTGTTTGTTCTTTATTAACTGGAACCAGTTGTTTAGTAATATTTCTCGATATTTTGTATCAAACGGTCCCAAATATGATAAAAAGGCAGTGGCTATTAGACAGTCTCCGGGTAATCTTTGAAATTGAGCATCCAAGATAGCCACTGTCTCAATCCAACGTTCTCTTTCACCTGACAGAGATTCTACCAGTATAATGGCTCGTTCTAGTTGTTTGCGTAATTTTTCTTCTTTCAGTCTTAATTCATTCAACAGTTCTGTTTTCTCATTTAATTGGCGATAGAGTTCAGCTAGTTTCGCATTAAGCTCTTCAAGTTTTGCTCTTGCAGCTGCTAGCAAGGCCTGCTTTTCGGCCAAAGTCCTCATGGCATCATCCAATTTCTCCTGCTTTGGTGCAACAATTCTATAAACTTTGGCATAATTTTCAATGGCCATAATCCATTGCATTAATGACTTGCAAGCTACTGAAACTACGGCCACTTTGTCCGGTTCTAATTCTGGATTTTTTGTGTAAACACCAATTTTTTTCAAGGTTTTATCTGAAACATTGTCTCTGTCGAAATTTTTCAAATCGTTTAAAAATGTTGATTCTCCCAACACCTTTTTAGCATTTTCCCATGTTGGCTCCTTGCACAATAATATCAGCACCGCTTCCATAACCTTTTCAATTTTCATGGGAGGTCGGCCGTAGGACTTTACCTCGGCAACATCTTTTTTATTTAATGCATCCAAAGCCTTAACAGCGGCATCTATCATCGGCAATACAACATCTAAATCAGCTTTGGCTGCAGCTGCCAACTCTAAACAAACGGTTTCTTCTTTACGAATTATTACCGCTTCTGAATCGACTTTTTCTTTTTGTTCCGTTACTTCTGCTTTTTGCGTTTCAATAATAGCTATAAATTCTTCACACTCTACTGTAAGTACTTTCACCTGTTCCGAACTTATTTTCAACTCCTCAGACATCAGACTAACTTTCTCTTGCGTTTCAGCAATTTTCGAAAGACCATTTCGCAATTTATTAGCACTCGATGATATTTCCATACGTTTTTCCATTAAAAGACTTTTGAAACCGCTCACTAATTGCAAATAATTAAGAGATGTCACATAATTATGCCTCTTCACCTCCATCAGCATAATGTGTGATATATCCATGACATTAGAGTGCATAATTGAAAACGAATAGGACACATCCCGTTGTAATGTACTTTCGGTTGACATTACTAAACTTTCTCGACGTTTTTCATCTTCCTTACCGGGCACTGGTACATTTATTTTAAAACCAGATAGAAATGCATTGGCAACTTCTAATAAAGCATCCTGCGACCAGGATCTAAACCAATTGGGTGTTGTATTATTGATTAAAGCTGGATACTGACGTATATATGTTCGAAACGTATCACCGATTGGACTTATGGCCAAAGCAACATGCATATTGTCTCTTATGTTTTTCATGAAAAAATTGTATAAAGCTTCGGTAGTAAATTGTATGCCTTCCTTTTTGGCAGGTCTCTCTAATTCGGTTTTCAGTTCTTCGAATTCATCACCTTTGAAAAGATTAATTTCGGCTGTGCTCAGCATGTTATTTATTATTTCGAGAAAAGTGTCTTCAACCACTTGCTCTCCGCTAAATATAAATACGGTGGCTCTTTGTTTAATGCCAGTCAGTTTGTATAACGTTTTCAGATCTTCACGAAACTCTGGTGTTTTATACTTCTTCGTCACTTCTATCTGAAATACTCCCATTTCTAAAATATATGAAGCCAATTTCACTAAAACTTGTCGCCCGGAACCACCGATACCAATATTTAATATATGGCCACGGGGTTGAGAAATGACTCGGACAATTCTGGCAACATGCTCAATAGCCTCTTTGAAGAAAACCAAATTCATGCGCGCCATACCGGAACTATTGTTGTACTCTGACATTTGATCATTAATGTAAGCTCTTAGCTTGTCGAATGGCATATCTTCGTAGAAGCCTTGCATAGATAGGAATTCACCGAAAATTGGTATCACCTTGTTCGGACATAGGCTGTGCAATGTTACTTCCATATGTTTACCCAATACATCGTTGATTTCATTCAAGAACCAACTCTGATCGGTGTCATCTACAAGACGGTCAGAAAAAACACGAAAGCATTCGTGTATCCAAAGTCTTATAAATTGCGGCTTTTTTACTTGTAAATCGGAATTTGAACGTAACAAGCCCTGGAATACTCTCGATATATCTCTTAAATTAAATAGATAATGGGATTTATTTGGAGTTGGTAGCATTTTGTCGACTACATCATTGTAAAGATGTATGGAAGCGTCAGTTATGTGACTCCATAATTCACGGACTTCATTGGCAAATGGTTGTAATTTTTGTTTAATCATTGTACCGAATATACGTTTAATAACCGTTTCTGTCGGAAATGTCATATTGAGTATAAAAAAACGACTCATTGTCCGGGAGGATATAACCTGTCTTCCACCTCCTGGTGGTCCCATGGCTGCCATAAGTAGGGTATTTAATACATAAATTTTCTGTTGATTTCTACGATTAAACCAGTATTTATAGTCGATCCATTGTCTTATCAGTTCCAGTGGTGGCTGAGAACCATAAACATCTTTAGCTGGCATATTAAAATCATCCATAAAGCATATCATTTTCTTTCCACCAATGGGTACATAATGAGTTTTTGTTCTTTTCTCGGTACGACTTTCAATCGACTCTTGTAAACCAGCTGCAGTTGTCTAAAGAAAAAATAAAAATATATATAAAAAATATTCCAAATAATTTGGGTCTACAGATTATCGCATGGAAAAACTCTCCAATAAAATATGAAATGCATTCATATTCATCACAAAAACTCTAACAAATATTAAAAAGCGAAAGAAAAAAATCAGTAGAGATAATCACTCTTCGTGAAAACCATGCAAACGCACCAATCCATATCGAAATCTGGGAAAGATGAATGCCCTGTTTGAGCTAAAGCACAAGCCGTGGTATCGAAATCGTTATCATACTTCACAGCATGTTGATTGGAGAAACGCTCTTACTAATCTTAAGTTTAGACTCAAAGTTTTAAGTTGTTATACGACATTGCCGTCGTAACCCTTACATTACCCATAACTGATGATGCTTCAATACCAAAGTAGACAAATTTGAAAACATTAGTAAACAGTTTAAATTTTTGGTCAATAAAATTGTTAATTTTCTTTACTGGTTACTGGTACCCATAGTCATAGCAGCCAGATTTGACGATTTTGTAAATATGTGTTTATAAAGCCGTTGTGCTCATTGTATGCATGACACAGACGGCGAAGTTTATAGTTCTTGTTATCTATCGGAACTTTTATCATTTTGCGTTTAAAATAAGTTTTAAGGCTAAAATATTGAGCTTTTCTAAAATAAGAGAATTATGTTTAACATAAATCTATGCAACAAAAAGGAAGGAACACTTTAGAATTTTTCTTTGTTCAACTTGACTACACATCTATATATACGTATACATATATATATATATATATATATATATATATATTAATTTTTAATTTTTTTAAATATTCGAATACCATTCGAAACCCATTTCTTTCATAAATATGACACAGAATCAAAAATACCTGCGCTGATATGTTTATTGAGAGCGTAGAGAACTTGGTCTTGTCACATGATTCCATAACACTAACAGCCGTTGACGTTTTGCCTGTGCTCACATTACCCACAAGAAGTACCGGATGATTGTCTTGCAAAAGTTTAGAAACTAAATATTCATATCTGACGGTATCCACTGTGGGAACAATTATTTTATAAAATGGATCTCTGAAATGCATACGTGTATGGCAAGTAAATTTAGAAAGACATTTTTATAGAGGTAGATTGTGTGTGTACATACTCATCAGCATATTTCCATGTATCCGATAATTTGGTATCCCATGGCATAAAACATTTCTGATTTGGATCAACATAGTAATCGTATACAGTGTCTTTAATAGGGAAGCAACTGTCCAATTCTCGTATGAAAGCATCAATTTTATTGCGGCCAATCTCATCTACTGTTATGCACACTGACCATACCAAACAGAACATGAACCATAATTTAGTCATTGTTTCTAATAATTCGTCATTGCCAATAACAATGCCATTTTGTTTGGTGGCAAAGCCTTCTAATAAATTGCACATCGATATAATTGTATTGAGTTCGTTTGTTTTGACAATCTCTTTGCATTTGGTGTGTTTGAATGTTAACACTTTATCCAGATACTCATTAAAGTATTCTGTTATTAATTTAACATATTCAGGTGGCTTCTGTTTGGCTAACCAAGATTTAACATATGGTTGCCAACTCCAATCGCGATAATCATTATAAACCATTCCACAACGGGAAACAGTTGCTGGGGAAGCAACAGCTAAATCAGCCACTTCAAAAAGCAAGGAAACCTGAGCTGGCATTGTAATACGTTCACTATTGACCAGCGTTAAGAGTTTATTATCGTCCATCACCGAATTCATATTCTCAATCCAAACTGCATCGACAGGACCATCAAATAGTAACCATTTTTGGGTAGGATCTTCATCGGCGCAAATAAAACGCATAATTGAACTGAGAACACCATCCAACCATTCACCAGTTGCCAAATTATATTCGCCATATAGTTCGGCCAAGTTTAATGCTTTCGGATTAACTGGATGCACTACAACTGCAGGCCATCCACTTTTTTTATTATTATTCATGCGTACAAAGGCTCCTTGCAGACACTTCCATGTTATGGATTTGGCAGTGTTTGTATCTCCAATGATCATTGAAGAGTGGCGAGAGTTTTTTGTCTCATGCAATTCTATAACTTTCTTAATGGCACTTGGTATCAGTTGTAAGCCTAATGACTTAAATTCATCTTCTATGGCAACCTTAAAGTCACTATAATCGATTAGGGGAACACTTACCCCTGGAAATATATCAGACATTATACCATTAAATAAAGGCAAATCATTCGCAGTCAAACGTGCCACATTCATATCACGCATAGCTAAGTAAACAACTTCCTCTTCCGAAGCATTTGTTAACTGCCTTCTCTTGCGTCCAGCATATCTTAAAAGTGCCACCATGGACCGTAAACCGAAGTCATAATGATATTGTTTTGACAATTGCTGTTTTGCCAACTCATACAGTGTATAGACTTTACGGGCTAAACTCTTCGTATTTGTGAAACCATCGGAATATAAAGTGTTTTCGGCAATGATAACGTTATCAGGTACCATCATTGAAATTGGACGAAACATGGACTTGAGATTATCTGGAAGCTCTGTGCGACCAGCATAACCAGGATTCATGGTAATGAATAAACCAACGGTATGAACCAATTTAATAATTTGACCTTCAAATAGAAATTCATTTTGTTTAGCTGTTAAAGCGGATATAATCGAAAGAATTTGTTGGGCCACCACAGAGAGCACTTCAATATTTATGCGATTGAATTCGTCGAAACAACCCCATGAACCAGTTTGGGATAAACCAGAAAATATTTTTCCAATACTTTTAAAATCTAATCCTTCAGAACAGTTGGTAACGATGACCCACATTCCCAAAGCCTTGCCCAAATCTTTTACCGTCTCAGTTTTACCAGTACCAGCTGGACCCTTAGGACTGCCACCTCTATACAAATGCAGAGCAGTCGTTAACGTTATATAACAACGATCTGTTAGTGGTGTTATAACAAGTCTTCCCGAATTACCAATGTATTCATAGCCATACCAATGTTCTGTATTAGTTTGTCTTATAACACACGTCTCAGTTTCTCGATGCCAATAGAATCTTAACTGGGAAAACCATTCGAAATGTCCAACATCTTTGCAATTGTTCTTATACATGCGATCAATAACATCTCGGCCATGTATCTCAACAGTTATTAATGTATTGACCTTTAAACGCATGATTTTTGAAAGATCTTTTCTACTCATTTCCGATAGTTTTCCCAAAATTTTGCTCTGTTTGCTTTTCAACTTTCGCAAAGGCTTTTTCTGATTCACTGTTTTGCAATGTATTAGACTTCTCGTGCATTCTGTTGTCCAGTGTATTAGACAAGCTGTATTGGCCAATTGCCCTGGCCACATTGACAGCCATTTCTCACGATTACTAAAAAGTTTTTTTAAAGAAACTCTCGTTAATTTCAGTTGGTCACGTAAAACGGCAAACATATAATCTTCTACCATCTTCAACCACTTTTCTGCTGGCCCATCTATATAGATAACATTTAGGAATTCCACATATTCGCCATCATCTGCATACATGCCCATAGCTTGCCAACGATTCAGAGTTTTACCAACTCTTTTGAGTTCAAGCTTTACGAGATTGTCAAATAATTTCTTTAAGTGTACCTGCACTAGGTCGGGTCGCTTGTTATTTCCCAATATTTCCAATAGATCATCGTTTGATATAAAATAGAAACGAGGAAACTGTTGTCTCTTGGACTCTAAATAGATTTCTAAAGCTCGTTGTATGGCCTCAAGACGTTCGTCAATCTTTTGAAAACGATTCAGCAAAAATGGGGGCCTTTTTAAATGTGTTGCACGTAAGGCTGTCTTTGCTGCAAACATTTTTTCACTTATAGCCTTAAATTCTTCAGTAATAATACCAAAACGTCGAGCTTCATTGGGCAACTGTTTACGAATATCTTCGCCGGAAAAAATATTTTCCAAATACAACCACTGTCTTTGAACCACTAAAGCCTTTTCGATTGTCTCTGAGATATAGGACAACGTTTTTTCCCAATAATCTACAACTACAGCAAATGGCTCTACAAATCTGGTAGATTTCATAGCTGAGATCTGAACCATGTGCTCTTCCAATAACTGAGTGCACTCATCAACGCTTTTGATTTTATAAATTCCATCTCTGTACGGTACCATTTCAAATGCTTGTTTTCGCCATATTCCGGCAATATTTTTGATGCCATTTTCGATTTGCAGTTCCATTGTGGCTGCATTCGATATATCTTGAATATCTTCAGAATACGCTTGAAAGTCTAATTCTATTATCAGTTCTAAAGTAAAGCTCTTGGCATTTTCATCGAAATCTCTAAAAGAAAAATACTATTGAATTTCATAATCGAGATTGTACGACTGACTAAGAAACACTTACACTTGCATTAAATTTCGAACACGATCCCAATGTCTTTTACGCATACTTGGATTCTTCAGAGCTGTTATAAGAGGCAACGTTCTACGAAAACCATCCAGATTTTTCGTAGTCACTATTAACATATCCCAACCTCGCGGATAATACTTTTTGTTGAGGGCATTAAATTCCTTATAAAAACTAAGTGCAGTGTCTTCCATTAGATCAATATTGATTTTCCAAAAATTTCCCACTCTCCATTCATTCCAAGTATTTTGCCATTGTAAAATCAATTCCCAAATACCTCTGACGATTTTTAATTCATTCTCAAGTTTTTTTAAATCTAAATTTTCTGGTTGATTGATATAAAATGTTGCCAAATCGTTTATTAAACTCTCTTCAAATTTTAAACATTCTTGTACTTTTGCATCTATAATTCTTAAATATTTCAAAGCAAGCTTAGGATTTCTGAAAGGATGGAAATAATGGAGGGAAATACGAGGAAGTTATACAAAAATAAAATCAGAGAAAAAAAAAAACAAAAAAGGATCATTACGTTTGGGATGAGGTTGGTAATTTTATCATAAAATCGGCTAAAAACTCTTTAATAACATTTCGAAACTTTTCCGCTTGCACAAGTAAATTTTGTTTAAAATCTTCTTTTGTATTGTCCAACATATCGCCAGCATCGGCTAATTTTTTTATATAATTTTCCCATGTTTGTTGTAAGTTTTGAATTAAAATTCTAATCGGTTCGGATATTTCAATTTCGTATTTATCTAAAATCTTAAATAAATCATATATAGCTGGAAATTCATTCTGTTTAGTTGGAACTTCATTTATCAAACGATTAAAGAGTTGAGTAGCTTCTCGAGATTCTTTTAATGTACGTGGAACCACAGCAATTCGTTTCTCATTTCGTTTCACATAACGATAAATACCTAAAAAATTTAGAAAATATTCAGGGTCAGGAATTGATTGGAATTGAATTGCCATAAAACGAACGGTTTCAAACGTTCGCAATTATATATATAAAAATGCAAACGTTCGGAATCGTTTGTACATAACATAACTGGCCTTTACAACCCTGTGTCAGGATTACGGCTTAGATTCTCGCAGCACTCATGTTGTGTGTGTCAATTTTTATCCATGAGTACCGGAACCTACAGTTTAATGTCGACTCCGAACGACAGACTTGAGAAGCTTGTTCATGGCAATTTCGGAATCGTTTGTACTTACTTTTTATTCTAGAAGATGACCGTTTAGTTAACAATTTAATATTTAAAAGTTGCCATCTTTCAATGTAGTCCAGTATTGTACTCTTCAAGGCCGTTTGATTTATCATTAAAAAATAAACATTTGCTATCGCATCCTTCATGGAAATAACTTCCGCCTGCGAACTATAATTTTCAATACTATTTTCAAAAACATCAGCTGTCTGCTGTGTGTCTTCAATTTGTTTTATAAAAGTCTCCTCATCCATAACCCATATATCATCGTAAATCGTCCAGTTTTCAATATATCTGTCCATTTCCTCTTTGTTGTATTCCACTTCGAGGCATATTTTCTCTTGAATCTCTAAAACTATAGCATCCGATTTCATAAGTTCTGTAAATGCAACGCCTATATATTCAGATGGCAGACCCAACTTATTTGTTATACGCGGAATACTTTTTAAGCTATTCATAACTCGATTATACATGTTCATCATTAATAATTCTATTGTTTTCATATCTGGTTTAAGTGATAAATTCTGATTCTCAATATCGGCATTGATAATTATTATTGGTGCCGGGTTAATATCACCTTCTGAACGTAATGCATGATAAACATTATTTAGGGAATTACGGGCGCAAATCATGAAAGCCTCAGCTAGCATTTTATCAAATTGAACAACATAGTTGTACCATTCCAATATCATCTGTTGAAGAAATAAGAAAAAAATAAATAAATATCTGTACGTAAATACATATGTACACAGAAGAATCTTAGCAAAAAAAAATGAAAGTTGTTCCAAAATCATAGCATTTTCATTGCATACTACCCACCAAGTATTTCAAAGAGCAGAATTTAATATTTGAAAAGCATTTTAATATTTTTTCACTCAGTTTTCATACAAATCAGCTGAATTGATAGCGTGAAAGGTGTGAAAATGTCATTCTTCTTAAAATACTTCCATTTTATTTTGCTGTGTGACCAGGTTCTTATATGTATGTGTGCACTTACCTCTTCGATGACATTTTGAAATTCTTTAAATACCGCAAATAGTAAATCTATGATTGTATTATACAAATTTAATATTTGATTGGTTGCTCGACGATTAAATGCCGATAATTGAGTTTCGAATGCTTGCAATTCTACAGCACCAGAGGATCCGAATTTTATTAAATGGGTGTCACATATTTTTTCACAAATTCTGGTTATATGCAAATTAGCTCTCTTGTAAATATCTAATGAGTCTTGCAATTTTGAAGTGTGTTTGGCACAATCCGCAATGTAAGCATCACTTAACTCTCCGCCCCAGGTTAATTTAAAGAGACCTGGAGCAATTTTACGATCACACGAATGAATTAGAGCACGAAAAAGTTTACGTTCTTCCTCTGATAGTGCTGTTAGTATGCGATTGTAATCCCGACATACATTTATAACGCTGTTATAGACAAAATTCAAAGTGGCATATTTTTCATAGAGTTTACGTATGAAACCGGGAATTTGAAATCCCAACTTTTCAAAGTGTTGGGCTTGTTGGCATATATCCAAGACAGTTCGATCAATGTTACATTCTAATAGGCCACGTTTTGTTTTGCTTCGTATTAAAAGGGTACGATCTAAACGATTGCATAGTGAGGGGCTGGAATATTTTCTTACCCAATCATCAAATGATTTTCGATTAGCATTCTGCAAGTCTTTCTTAACAGTTTCAAATTTTGCCAAGACAGTGGTTGCTTCAGGTACGGTCGGCAGCCAATCAGAATTCTTAAGTCGATCTCTTAACCATTGCAAGCGTTCTATACTGATGCGATAGGCCACAGCTCGTGAAGCATAATAGTTTAGCCAGGATTCATGAACGTTGACATTATCCATTAGAGTTTTGGTGGTTTCATTTATTTCAGCTAAAAACATATTCCACATCTTGCTTACCATTCCTAAGTAAGTTTTCTGTATTGTTGAACGATACGAATAAAATAATACCACATTGAGAACTTCTAAGGCCTCTTCAATATTGCAAACTCTTTGAAACGCATTCGACATTAACCTTTGGATTGTTTCTTCCAAACTCTGTATGGTTCGACGATATTTTAGAACCTCTTTGTACCATTCATTCTTGTGCACATTAAGTATTAAATCTTTTGAATCACTTCGTAAACCATTCAAAACGATTAAAAATTCATTTTCTATGCGTTCGGCTGTTTTCTCAAATTCAGTACCATTTGTACCACCGAAACGAGGACGAGGTATTGCTTCATTCTCATCTAAACGGGCAAAAACAATCATAGATTCACAAATGTCTATAAGATCATGTAATCTCTCTATAAAAGCATCGACATGATTAAAAATCATGGCATTATTCAGATCCCAGCCAATGACATCATTCTTGGATGCCAGCTCTTTAGCCATATGCTCATAGATGACTTTGTATGACAGACAGCAGTCTATAGACATGTTACACATTTTAATGCCAAATCTGGAGTTCCCCTGTAATACGAAATCCACATTTGTTTTGGTTACACAAAAACGTATTATCTGATTGCTTAGATTTCTAAATAAATTTGTAATCAAATCCTTTCGATTGTAAAATGGCGAATTAAGCCAAATGTAACGTATAAAGTTAATAATACGAGGCAGAATAGCTGGTACTTCTGCCGGACTTTGAGCTTTATCAATTTGAGAACATGGCTCTACTAATAAACGCAAATATTTAATATTTGATTTGGCTTCCTCCACCTCTAGGCGACATTCATTAATCAGTTCATCAATTTGTTTAATATAAACAGAATGTGATGTTCGTAATACATTGATTATATCTTGAACATCTGTTTGATCCAATTGTGTTTTAATTCCATGCAAAACTTCAACTATCCAAGACAAAAAGACAGAAGACATAGCATTGCATGAATGAAATGAAATCATAAAAACTTACATCTATATAGCCAGAAATCGTATTCCTCTTCTGGTACTACTAAATCATGTGATACCACAAGAACCTTATCACTGAGTAAAGTTCGTATTTGATTTGTCCAGAACACTACAATGGATTCCATATTTTTTATAAATTCTCTATCATGGACAACATCTTTGTTGGTCAGTTTTTGATTAATCACATACGGAACATACAATACTGTCATGCCGGCCATTTTTGAATTTAAATTTGTTAAATATGATAAAAATTTGTCCATGGCCCGACAAAATCTAGATTTGACATTTTCATTCCATTCATTGTAGTTGTTAAAGATGGGAGCATAAACGAATTGTAACACTTTCAAGAGACAAAAATCGACATCTTCGTGAATGGTACCAAAATTGATTTCATCATGAAAGCCGTCAACAGTAAAAATAAAATTTGGTGAACGGCTAAAATAGGAAAGATCTGACACTGGTGAAATGGGAAAACCCAAACAGGCTGTCAGTTTATTTGCATCGTAAAATATTGTTAGCAGAGGCTCATTAACCTCAATCAGCCAGCGTCTAATCACATCAAGAACATCTTCTGTCCAATCACGATGATCCAAAGCAAAAAGCACTGTCATACGCTGTATATAATCGACCAGTTTGATAATATCCTCATCAGAATATTTAGGTTTTGGTATTTCTGGACATGATTGGATTGCCTCCTTAACATAGGAGTCTCCTAAGAAAATCAAAAGAAAATATCAGTTACATTTTAATATCGGTATGTTACGTATGCCTGCAAACTGACCTTCGTCATTGGATGAATCCATACTATCCAAATCCAATTGTTCATCCATGTCGTCTATATCCGAAATTGCTTCAGCCATTTCTTTCGGTCTTTAATTTCTTTAAACGAAAAAAAGAAAAAATGTTTTCGACTTAATGGAAAAAGTCTACTAAAGTTAACAAAAAACGATTATTCTTTAGAGTGTTATGACATACACAGCCAGCACACAATTTTAATTAATTTTCTATTTCCATTTCAATTAAATTTAATTTTTAGTTTTTTTTTGGTATTTCAAATTCAAAAGTTTATTTATAAATACTCGCATAGGTATCTATAGTAACCGATTTATGCTACTCGTATGCATAAGTAATGTTGGTTTTTTATGTTTTTATAGAAAAATTCTCACTGTCCTCAAATATACATTAGTGGTAATCACTTGTGGGTACAACAGAAATAAACACCATAATTCTGAAGAATCTTGTGATGCTAGACGAACAGCTTTCTCTCCGCCCAATTGCACTGTTTTTTGCACAAGACCCAAAACAGTACCCAAATGTATTATTATTATTCGACCTTGTTTATTATATACAAAAGTTCTTAGATAAAATAATCGCCGTGGTCTAGTGGTTAGTGTGTTGGCTTACTAAAACGATAGCGCTGGGTTCAAATCTCAGCTCTGATATCTTGAAAAAATAAATATGAAAAAAATATTTCTTTCGACGACTACCTCTTAGCAGCCTTCTGGCAAAAGCTCTGAGAGTAATTAATTGCCATGAAAAAGCTTCTCAAATCTGTCGTTTGGAGTCGACTTTAAACTGTAGGTCCCGGTACTCATGGATAAAAATTAACACACACAACATGAGTGCTGCGAGAAGCTAGGCCGTAACCCTGACACAGGGTTGTAATGGCCAATTATGTATGTATGTATGTCTTAGATAGAGTCAATCATATTCGTTTAATTATTGAGTATTTGAAACACTCCATCTTTGCTCATGTTTGCTTGACTTTTTTTTCAAATACATGCGACTTTTTCATTAAAAAAAAAAAACAAATTTTTGCGCCACGTTAATAAAAAATGAAGTGATTAGGATTAAAGTTCATACAAATTTTATTTTTTTGGATAATATTGAGTACTCGTATTCGTATTATTTGAAAAGATTTTGTTGAAAGAAATAAACTACAGTGTCCGAAAGGGTTAGACAGCGTATAAGATTGGAGTAAAAATCTGCCTTTTTGCCTCCTTTTTAAAATAATTGGACGTCACGGCCGATTACATTTCATTTCATAAATTAAAATTATAAATTTATTTTTGGTTAAATTATCCGAGCTTACATTACTTCCACTCTATTCCACCTTAACCAAAGTCAACAAAAAAACGAATAATCAGGGAAAAAAGCGCCACCTATTGGGAAGTAGCAGATAACAGCTCAACCTACTCAGCGAAGGCACACTCACTACACAATCAACATGCAACGATGAGGCAATTACTGTTGCTCATTCAAGGGTGAAGGTATAACACTGGCCTTTGAATGATCAATTCACAGCAATTTGTCTCATTCCTAAGGCGCTTAATAATAATAATATAATAATTAATAATAATATATGTACTGTCCTTTCCATAATTCCAATACAATGCACAGCATTTATCTTACAAAAGTATTAGATTTTACTCGTACTCCATCATTTCTTTACTGGTATGTTTAGAGCAAACATCGTCACTATTTGGACTAGTGTGTAGTGTGGTATACTGCTAGTAGGAAGGTTCTTTGTTTCCAATTTTTAATACAAGAAACGCTTTCCCATAAATTTCTGTGCCCGCCGGTTTCCGTAGTAACGATTTGACAGCTCTAACTTCCATAGCAATGAACGAATAGACAGCTGATTGACAAAAAATCATCCTTATTGTCAATCCATCTTGACTGTCAACATGATACAATCATTATTGTACCACTGTGCATACAGTAATGAAACAAATTAAAGCACCAAAACTAAAGAAGGTTATTATTCATTTTATTCCTATTCAAGAAGCAACAATTAAATGCATTTTTACTAACACTTGCTATCTCTTACTTGTTAAGTGTGGTATTTCATTACTGTATGCACTGTAATTGCACCATTGCACAGTGGCCAATTTGGCTTCGCTAGCGGCATTTTATTCATAGCTTCCAAAGTAAAGAAGATATCTTCAAAAATTTTTTTTTCTCAATTCAGAAAAAAATGAAATAATTTTTGGAAAAAAATTATTTGTTTTTTTATTTTTAATTTTTTATTTTGTTTTTAATTCAATAAACATTTTCCAATATAAACAAAAATTGTCAACTCAAAGAGAAACCATATTATACAAGAAATATTAATCAGATTCTTCAGTATCAGATTGAGAGAAATCATCTTCAAAATGATGCATTATAAGCAAGCTTTTAACTTCCTTATCGAAACTAATATTTCTGGAATAGGAAATTGATGAGCCGTTGGACAATGAAGATATTAAGGGATCAGAAGAAACAAGAAAAACACCTTACTTCTGCCACAGGCCACTTTTGGATAAGCCTACTAGCAAAATTTCGCAGTTTCCTTCCAATTTCGCACTACTCCTTCTCAGTATAGGTAATTTTGCTCAAAACGGTACCAAGAACATAATTTTCCACGGCGAGAAACTTCTTTTCGCTTCTTCATGCCATATTAAAAAAAGGGTGCGTTTTGTCACTGACATTTTGCCTAAAAAGTACAATAAATTAAAGGCTCGCAGGTACTCGCAGTATATTTTGGACATTTTGGACACACAATGGGTTACACATATAGGAAAATTTACAATTACACTGAATGCAGGTGAATTTTGTAAGTTCTACTCCAAGAAAGACAGGTTTACGTTACAATGGGCGAGTTGCTAATACACTTAAACACGATTACGTTTTATAAATAACATAAGTATACACAAATAAAAACCACAGTTTTTTTATATAATACATACCTTGGCGTTAGTATATAACAAAACTTTTAGTGAAAATAATAAAATTTGCAAGTTTAACACGAATAGCAAAACGATGATCAAAAAGGCGGAAATATTTTGCACAACACTTGCAGAAACATATGCTGACTTTGACAGCTCACAGCTGTTCATCACCTGTAAGCTGAGCTTTTAAAAATCGATACAAATCTAGTGAATGTTATCGATTGTTAAAAAAAAAATTAACGATTTTTCAAATTTGAAAATTCGAATTTAATACCGCTAGCGAAGCCAAATTGGCCACTGTGCATTGCTGCCACTATGTTGGTACTTTATACTAAACATTTTTCATAATATTCTTAAGCAAACGTTTATTTATATTTGAAGAGTTGCAGGCATAGCAAATGTAAAAAATTACAAATAAATTAAACTGTAGCTTAAAATTAATGAAATATATGTGGATTATTGTTCAAATTAGATTTGTTCGTCTTCCAACAACTTGGCCTGGCATCACCAGTGTTATTATTTTCTCCCATTTTACATGGACACGAATCTGTACAGGATAATATATTGGGAATATCGGAACCTGAATAGGTATTTGGCTCTTCCAGTGTTATACATTTCACTTTTGGGGGACACCTTATAACTACCAATGCATTACCTTCATCATCAAACATTGAGTAGTCGTTATTAAATTCTCTATAACCCCTTTTATAATTCGTGGCCATTATATATTTGGTGAGACAGCATATTATGACCTAGAAAATATATGAATAGCAAACATATAATACATAATTTAGGATATGCAATAAAACTACTTTCAAATACATGCATTAATTAGAACTGCAATGAGTGTTAGAATAAAAATGATTGTCAGAAAAGCAGTCAAATATTTGTTGAATTGAGGCAGGCAACCATTTGTATTAATATCTGTTAAATTTAAATGTGGTATAACTATATTAACCACTGTCACATGTGGAATATAATTTTCATAACATGACACGCTTGCATGTTTACAGCAAGCATAGGGGGCCAATGTTTGTTCCTTTCTGAAAAAAAAATATCGATTAAATATTTATTGTACATACAATTTCTTATTAATAATATGAAGACAACAAAAAAATTTACGTTTCTTTAAACGGAGTATCCAGATCGATGTATTCTGCATCTGTTAAGGTTGCAAATGACTGAGTTGTATCATAGAGTGTAACATCTTGCTCATATTGTAGTGCGTCTTTTTCATTTAGCACACTCCGCTTAAAATTTTCACTTATCCACGATGCTTTCATCCAATCGCGATAACTGTGTACACCACAGCATTGCTTTGTATACTGTAGCTGATCCCAAAGAAATTTCCATTCTGGATTCATATAATAAATGTCTATACCCTTTTGTAAAATGATTTCGGTCTCTTCCGCTAAAACCCCACCACTACATAGCAGGGTCCAAAGTATTAAAGAGCCACAAATCACAATTAAACTGCAGAATGTCAACCAAATATTTAATAAAAGTTGAATATTTTCCGAATATCTTCGTGGCCATATAGCATTCCACATTAATAAGCTGCACAAATATGTGGCAATCAATTGAAATCCCAGAACATAAATATTAAAGAACTTTGCCGAAAGTATCCTGTTTTCTGTTTCTGTCAAAAATTTTTCTAATACTCTTTGAAAATATACAGTTATTCCAATTATGCCCGTTCCAAGGCATACTTCTAAGCCTAGGAGTACATTAATTAACGGACGTATTTTGGGAAATGTTTCGTACATTTGTAGAACAGAGAGAATTAAGAAACAACAATCAAAACAACATAAATAGTAAAAACAAAAAAAGAAGAACTAAAATTTAATATACAAATACATATGTATGTATTGACATATTTCATTAACCCTTCGATGGCTTTAAGCCGTCTAGGTCACTGAAATTAAAAAGAAATATTTATACTCCAAACGTTCTTATTAGCGTTTGGAAGTTTATTGTTTTAAAATCTCGTTGTAGAGTTTGTTTGTACTCGTTCAAAAGGGTTGCGAAAACGGGTACAGGTACAGGGTTCGCTAGTACAAATCGTATCTGGTGGTAGTTTTTATTATTCGGCAAAACATTCATTAAGTCAGTATTGCCATATCTCTGCCAATTTACAAGAAAAGCCCTTAGGCCACATTTTACGCATAGCATAGGAAGTATCAGATAATAGCTAAACCTACTTAGCGAAGACACTGACCACACAATCAACATGCAACGATGAGGCAATTGCTATTGATCATCCAAGGGTGAAGGTATAACACTAGCCTTTGAATGATAAATTCACAACAATTTGCTTCATTCCTTTCTATAAAAATTCCAATTCAATACACAGCATTTAGTAAAGGTTTACCCCTCAGTAATGGCCTCCATAAAAATAAATATATATACAGTTACGAGCAGATAAATAGGTTCACATCACATTTTTTTGATAAATTCGCCTTCAAATAACTTAAATAGCGGTAATATACAATAAAGCGATATTTATTACATTAAACATAAATAATCACATAAAATGTATTTAATTATAATTAAAAAAAAAAATGAGAAAAATTTATATATTTAATATATTAATTGATACCTGTCGAGCAAATAAATAGGTTCATTGAAAAGAGAATGACATTCTTATACAAAAAAAGTGCAATTGCAAGAAAATTTATAATATTTTGTTGAAAATCCCTTATTTTGAATTACCGCCGAACATCTCCGGGGCATTGATTCGACAAGTGACTGAAAAGTCTCTAATGGAATTGAGTACCAAGCTTCCTTCACTTTTGTCCACAAATCTTCTTTATTTTTAGCCTTGAGTGGTGCAATTTTGTCCTTAACAATTCTCCAAAGGTTCTCAATGGGATTTAAATCCGGCGATTGTGAAGGCCACTCCATTGACTTTATATTTTTCTTTTGGAACCATTTTTTTACGATATTAGAAGTATGCTTGGGGTCATTGTCTTGCTGGAATTCATACTTTAAAGGCATTTCCCACTCGGCATACGGAAGCATTACTTCTTTAAGAATATGCAGATAAAGATGTTTGTCCATATTTTCCTTGATCCACAATATTGGCCCAACACCGTATCAGGAAAAACAACCCCATATCATTATGTTGCCGCCGCCATGCTTTATTGTCTTCGTGGTGTACTTTGGATCATATGCTTTATTTTTTGGACGCCTTTCCCATGTTCTTCCATCAGGTCCGACTAAGTTTATCTTGGATTCATCAGACCATAGTATGTTTCTCCATTTTTTATATCTTCCGGCCGGCCCATTCAGCATGTACTTTTGCAAACTCAATGCGCTTTTTTCTTTGTCTGTTATTAAGCATTGGAACCTTCTGGGCCGATCTTCCGAATAAATTTTTTTCTCTTAAACGACGTCTAATGGTCCACTCTGATACGGGAAGCTTTAACTCATTTTTCAGCTGAACTGCGGACATAAAAGGATTACGAGTTGACAACATCTTAATGCGATCATCGTCTCTTTTCGAGGTTTTTCGCTGTTCTCCCAAGAATTTCAGCAATTTTCCATTGGCTATAACTTCGGCTGTGTAGATCCTTTATAATTTTTTTCCTCTTCACTACAATGTTTAGAACGTCCCATTTTTTAAATTTTTAGAGGTATTTTCTTTAATAAGTTCTATTAAAAGGCTGAATCTAAAGTTTTTTACAATAATTTTTATAATTTTGGCGTTTAACATTTTAAACTAACAAATTTTTCAAAGTGAACCTATTTATTTGCTCTTTGATTTTATACGGTAATTTTTTTGTTTTTAATTTTGGGCAATTTTTTACATAATAATTTAATTATTGTGATGCAGTATTAAAAGTGGGTATTTGCTTTAGTAATTAGCGACTTTCCTTTTTTATTGCTGTAATGTAAACTATAGTCAAACAAAATTGATTTATCATTTTGATGTGAACCTATTTATCTGCTCGTAACTGTATATGTATATTAATATTGAAAATTTTTACGTAAAAGTTTTGGAAAGATCAGCTTAAGAACCCAAAGTCTAGCATATTTTTCTCGGTTTTGGTTTTGGCAACACTGTTAATAATAAGCCAGCATTTTTTATTTTATTTATTTCATATTTATTGCATTTTAATATTAAAAAAAAGAAGAATATAATTATTTCTTTTAAATAATAATATTATTAATCTTATATTGAAAGTTTTTTTTTTTGTTCTTTTTCTTGGACAATAATGAAAATAAAATATAAGTAAATATAAAACAATACAATACAAAACAGTGAAAATTTTAGGTACAATAGTACACAAATAATAGAAATAACGATAAATTATTAAACGAGCAACAAAACAATTGAAAAAAAAATAAATTTTAAATAAAAGTATAAACAACTACAGCAAGTAATTAATAATAATGTGCTAAAAGTAAAAGAAGAAAAAAAAATTAACAAATATTTATGTTTTCTTAAATTAAAACTAAAAAATACAAACACAAATTAATTAATATTTTAATGGAGGGAGTTATATATATTTGTTTTTTCAATAACTTTTCCAAACATAGTTTATCGAAAAAAAGAAAAAAATAAACAATAATTTTCATTTTATTTTTTATAAGAAAGAAGTCTTCAATACAATAATAGTAACATTTCTTAAGTAACTTCTTTTTTTTTTCTATATAAGTATATATTTTTATTTTTAATTTTTTATTATAATTTGTTTATATATTTAATTTTTTATTGGTTTAGCACCGGCATAGGACACTTGCTGCTTCGTTTATTTGAGTTAAAGTTTTATTTCATTTTTTTTTTTATTGTTTTTCTGTTTTTTTTCTTCGTCTTTTCGCAATACAATCAACTTTTATTAAAAATTTACCAGCAATTTGAAGAGATAAAATCTGCATAAATCTTGGGAATGTTGATGTAAATATTTATTTCATTAATATGAGCAAACAATGAACATCAATTACTGGAGAGTGATAATTTTGTTCATTGTTGTGCTCTTCTCTTCTACTATTTTTTTATGTACTTTTTTGTGTGGAAGATTTTGATTTTTTGAATTACGGGTACATAAAAATTTACTTGATGGCGGAAATAAACTGTATCACGGTTTTAGTTTTGAAGTAACTTTAGACTAAAAGTTGATTGTACTGTACAATTAATGTAAATGTTTAGTTTATAGTTTACAATACTTGTACTGTTTCAAATGCAAAATGTTCCACGATAATGCATTTAAAACAATATAAATATTTTAAATAATTTTTATAAAATAATCAATCATTTTATATAAAATAGCAATTTTTTTCTTTTTAAATTTTTTAATGTCGTTTATATAAGTTGTATGTGCGTTTCGTTTAATTATTTATTTATTTTAGTTTTTTTTTTTCTTCTATAATTTCAATAAGAGAAACGTTAGAAAAAAAAATTCGACAAACTTTACATATCATTTCTTCGATCGAAATATTACAAAATAACGCAAATATGAATATTCAGAATTTAGATTCTGATTCTAAGACTACATTACAAAAGTGAAAATTTACAATTTTAATTTTAATTTTACCTATTTTATAATTTACAAGTTAAATATGATAATAATGGTTGTTGTATATGTTTTTTCTTTACATTTTATGAACTTTTTATCTTACAAAATTTAAACGTTCAGTAACGCTCTGGTACGTCCATAAATGTTTGAAGTTTAAATGACAGACAACAGATTTATACTGGAGGAGGTCCGTTAGGGTATGACAACATTGGTTCTAAGCTTCTTGCAAATGTGTTCGAAAACATGCAAGTGTAGTCCTCACCGTGGGGCACAAGTGTGGCAACACCCAACAACAGTAACATGAGTGCTTGTATGGGCAGAGATGCACGAGCAACACGTCCTAGGAATCGTGCGCCTCGTGCAAGTACGGTGGTATTTATGACATCGCCATCTGCAGCATCGCCATCGTGTGCGCTATTTTTAAACAAAACAAAAAAATAGATAAAATAAATATACGATACGTAACAGTGATTCGTTATTATTTAGGAAAGCGCAACATCATCGTTACAAGCTAATATTAAAGTGTTTAAATACTGTGCAAAAGATTTTAATTTAATTACATATGAGCATACGATATGTCAAGAATGAGTTTACATACATATAAAAAAAATTTCAATTTTATTTTACATTTATACTAATATACGAGTAAGTTTGTATGTACATATTAAAAATACTTTATTAAATATATTTCAGATATTAATTTAAATTAATTTTTTTTTATTTTTTTTTTTAATTAATTTTAATTTTAAGTACTACAGTACTGCGAAACGCAATGTTTTTTGTAAAAATGAGATGAAATATAAAAAAGTCATGCTTTTCTCTTATTCAATTCACATCATGATTTTTTTCATTATTCATTTGCAGACACTCAATCCACATGCATGACATTCTACATTACTTTTTTTTGTTAGCGAGAGGTGTAGAAAATGCAGAGGGGCTGAAAAAGAATCACGAATTCTGTTTTTCTTGCATATTTTTGTATTTCTATTTTTTTTTTTAATTTTTGTATTCTATTGAAGTGTCAATTGTGCTTTTTTAATATGAAATATAAAAAAGATGCATGCTTTAGAAAGCATGCTGTGATTGCCAAAGAATTTTGGAAGATTTTTTAAAGAAGTATAAAAGATAGTCATGCTTTTAAAAAATCATGATGTGAATTGTGTGTATGTCATGTCGTCTCAAACACAGTGGCATGCCATGTCATCATAGTATCATACAATAAAAGTTTTGTTTCATAATAGTACAACAAATATATGTAAATGTTCCTTTAATCTGCTAGCATTATCTTTATATCTGTTTAACAATAATCACACAACTTATATGCAGTTTTACTTAATAGGTGTAATAATACAAACAAATGATCAGACTAAATCATTAAGAACATACATATATCGCATGTGTTAACATGTTAATTTTCCATGTTTTCCACATAAAAAATCATGCATAGGTTTGACTACAACACACATAATTTATAAGTAATTGCAGAATTCACAAGCATTTGTATCATTTATTGCTTTATTGAAGAAAATTTTTCTTTACTTGCTGGTGAACACCTAGTGTTGTATCATTGTGTTCGTGTACGTTGTATTGAAAATGTCAAAAATCAAGTATGAAGAAGAAGAAGAAAAACACTACTCATTAAGGCCGTAACACACTATCCTATCGACTCGTACGATTTGTTCAAAAAATGTGTGTGTTAAAAAACTATAACAGTGTGGCATAAAAGTGCATCTTGACAAGTATGTCGGACTTCATAATGTTTTGAAAAATTTCATAAAAATTTTTTTCTGCGATCAGGGTTGCATTTTATAAGCTGTTAGCAAAAACCAACTGTGCATATGTTTTGCATCTTATTTTGTGTGATGATGTGGCACTAAATTTGCCAATTTGATGCGACTTTTAAAAGTGTGACAGAAATCGATAAGGTTTTTTTGTGAATGAATCGTACGACTGTGTATGATAGTGTATCATGGCCTTAAGTAAATAAATGTAGTATGTATCTTTAATTTATATTTTTATCTCTTTATCAACATTCATTTAATTTCTATATTTATGTCTGTCGTTTCATTTTTCATTGAATAGAGTTTGCTGCTGATAATAAAATTTTTTTTTTGTATTTTTATTCTTCTATTCAATAATAAATAGCATTCACTTTACATTATTAGAGTTAGAAAAGAATACAACTTTTTAAAAACACCTGAAGAACAATTGTATGTGTGTCTAGAATTTTTCCAGTATAAAGTACAACAACAACAAGCATACACTGTTGTAGTCAAAAACAACGGCAACTGCCTTAATATGCTTTTGTCGACCACGTTTGAACGGCATAACATGGCATTGCAATTGCTTGATGTGACACTTGTTACTGTAAGTACCATAACAATTCCTATATTCTTTAAAACAGCGCGTATTTACGAGATTATAATAAAAGAAGAAAAAAAAATTAAGTGATATAGACAAAATAGCATAAGTATGTATCAATTACTAATAAAGTTTAAAAAAAAGTTTTTGCTTGTGTAAACTCATTTTTGACAGATTATTATTCGATTATTCTACTTTAAAAACTATTAAACTAAATACACACAAACTAATATAATATTTTACTAAAACAACAATATTTACTTTGCATTTTCAGTGTGTAGTGCAGCAGCAGCCTGCATAGAAGAGGAAGAAGGTAATGTAGTTACAGATTGATCCAAAAGCTGTTAAAAATTAAAAAAATAAAAATAAAAATAAAAAAAAAAAAACGAAAAACAAAATAAATAAATAAAAAATATAAAATAAAAATAACATAAAATTTTATTTATTTGAATTATTACCAATAGTATATTTTCTTCTTTTATATTTTATTTCAAATAATAAAAGTCTATCAACTTTACTTAAATAATGGCCAAAGAATAATTGTTTTTTTTTCAGAATGAAAGGTCTTCCATTCATTACAAATTATTCATATGAAAGACCTTAATTCTGAATTGTTACTCCAAGGACAGTACAAAAAATTTTAAATTCATTCATTCAAATTGTGCAAAAATATTACATTTATTTATTTATTCTTTTTTTTATTTTTATATATTTTTTTTTTGTAAAGCAATAGAAAAAAATATTTGTAAAAATCTCTTGAACTCACCTCATTTGACAACATATGTAGAGATACTCCCAGATTGTCACCATCTATTCCTAATACAGCACCAAGTTTTACAATATAAATGCCCGAGAGCCGTCTTAAGGATTGTAGGCGAAAACGTAGATCAGTTAGCCTAGAAAGTGTTCTTAAATTTAAAATAATTGTGTTGGAAAGCTCTTATGTTTAAAGAAAAATGAGGGGTTAGAATGGGCGGACGAAAAAATTTCGAGTTCAAACAAAAATTGCAAATAAAAATGTAAAAAGTTTTTAATATGAAGGGATCAGAAATATAAAAAGCAACAAATTTTGATAAAAAGGTATGTTTTTTTTTCTTTTTTTTTTTGGCAAGGCAAATACAAATCTGTACAAAATAAAATAAATTCGAATTTATTGAAAATTATTTGGTGAAATAAAGGACAAGAAATAAAAATTCTTAAATATTTTATTTATAAAGTAACTAATAATAATACTCTGGTATGTTCTTCTATAAACCGAAAATGACAAATTTTTTAAATTTTTTTACTGCGTAATTCAGTTTTAATTGTCTTTGAAAAACCATTTAATTTCAGTTTACAGAACATACTCAATGATACACAAGTATTACAGTGAAAATTTGTATACTTATAAAATTACCAAGTGTAGGTGTTTACCCTCAGAAACTTAAGTTATCGCGAAAATACCAGCACCTACACAAAGTCATTTTAAAAGTGCAGATATCCCTTGTATAAAGCGGTATTTTGACAATGCGTAATAACGGCATTTAAATAAAATCGTTTTTGTACAAAACGCTCTTTTCGTATATAACACGAACTACAGAACGCAAAATATTCGCGGTGATAAGTAGCCACCACCTTATACGAGGGATACTTGTGTATCAAAATATTGTTTTCTATTTTGTAACGTAGTGTTGTTAGAGCGAAAAACAAAAAATGATCACTACTTGCAACATAAAACAAAGATGAAAATATGTCTATGCATGGATTTAGGTTTATACATATGTATGTATGTATGAAAATGAATATAAAATTATATCTCTAAACTGATCATCTGTTTGCAAAATGCATTTAATGAAAGTAAACTATCTTTAGCTTTTTGGGTAAACTTTCAAGAAATTGTCAGAATCCTTATATGATATAGAAAGAATTTCGACTTTATCAACAACAAACATGCAATTTTGAAAAAGGTTTAAAATAATCTACATACATACGAGTACATACATATATTGTATATACAGTGAACTCGCGAAAACGTGAATACCCGGAAGCATGAACGACTCGGAAACGTGAACACTTTTATGTTTGCATTGTCTACTCTAAAACGTGAACAAGGTGAAATAGCTCTAAAACGTGAACAATTTTTTTAAATTGTTTTTTTAAATTTTTTTCGTTTTATTTCTTGAATTCGTTTAAATTTGGGGAATCCCAGCATAAGGCAACATACATATGTACATATTTAGCTATCTATTTCAGCAAAACATGCACATGTGTAGTTAAGAAATCTTAAGGAAAAGGCCATATTTAAAATGGTTAAAAAAAAATACATATCAAAAAAAGATAAGTGATTTCTTACAATAATATTTAGGAAAAAATCCGTCTTTTAAAAGGAGTTTATAGAAGACTGAATTCTTTTGCTACACCCATATAAGTATTTCTAACCCTCTTTTGTATTATATTTTTTTTTTAATTGTAGAAACTTTAGTAGTAGAAAACTTTATATATACATACACGTTTGAAGTACAATGTTTTTTGTCTCATATTCACGAAAATGTAAAAAATGGCAAAAAAGTTTGAATAAAATTTTATATAATATTTTTTTTAAATAAAATTTCCAAATCTGATTGAGTTTTAGCCAATATCTATTGCTAAAATACATATTTTTGTTTTAAAATCTTACGATCGAAACGGTGAACAAATTTAAAAATGTGAACACCCTTGGTAAAAATTAGTTCACGTTTCCGCGAGTTCACTGTATAGCCATATTCATAGTAAAAAGTTAGCAGCTTGTTGAATGCACAGACTATAGTACCATTTTAGCTTAGCGGCGCGTTAGCTTATTCATAGTGAACTTCAATCGAAATCCAACTATTTTTCTTTCGAACTATTTGTGACATTTTTCACAAACAAACTTTGTGGAAAAATTGTGTTTCAATCAGAGTGGGCAAACAAACAAAACATTTCGCAAAAGTTACAACAAAGTCATACACTTTTAAAAATTCTTTTAATGGTATTGTACATGAGCAAAACAAACACAAATACTTTCTAAATGAGAAAGAGTGGAAATGAAACAATTAGCTTTTCGCTCTTGTGCTTGCTTTGTTATTCCGTCACATACGTATAATTTGCTCTTTTTTCTTTTCTTTTTCTCTTCTTTCCTTTTTCTGCTCATTCATTTTTTGTTGTACATACCCACATTTGAGTTAGTGTATTTGTAGTACTCAAAACAAAAACAATATACAAAATTAAATGGGACAATCTTTCTCACTGTTTCTGTTTTATTTTTGTTTTACTCATTGTAAAGAATACAACAAAATAAGATCAAACGTTCAGTTTTGTTTATTTTCCTACTCTGGTTTCAATTAATAAAATTGTGGAATTGTTGGAATAAATTTAATAAAGGTACTCACAAAGGGTATTGCAAACTGTGCAAACGGTGCAAAGTGTGTAAAAATACAAATACATCATACCTTAAATAGTAAATTAGCTGTGTATTCTACAGCATGTGAAGACAAAAGTTAAAACGAGTAATTGAATTTACAATCGACCTTATTCCAGTTGGCGACGTCGCTGTTGTCCGACAACATTTTCGTAGCAGAATAAAGAAAAAATGTTTCTCTTGCCTTTAATCTATTACAAAAATGTCGTTACACGACGACGACGTCGCCAATTGGAATACGGCCTAATATTTCATGTATACAAAACACGCGTTCCGTTTCCGTTAATGCCACAATTTATTGAAAATTTATATTTTCCCTTTCGCTGCTTTTAGGCATTTTAAGGTTTTTAAGGAATAGCGGTGTTTTTGATATTTTAGGGAGGAATTTTTATTGAGTCGGTAAATCCGGCTGCACCAGATCAAAAAAATACAATTAAAATTATAAAAGAACGCTCACGATCTAAAGCCGTTTGTATAGCAAATTTGCTTAAATTTTGTTTTCACAGATTCAAATGTGAGTTCCGATAATATTTAACAGCGCTTGCTTACAAGCTAGCAAATGTTTGACAGCTCGTTTGTTAATATTTAACCAGTGAATGTGAATAAATTCTCCAACTTTTTATTATGAATACGCCTAATGGTGTATATATGTAATAATAAAACCTCTCAGAAAGATTCTTAATTAAATAAAAAAAGGAATTTCAATGTAATTTAATATAAAAAATGACAATAAATTTGACACTGTACATCGGTGTTCTTTTTTTTTTTTTTTGCATATTGGGATTAAAAATTCTAACACTAGAAAAGATAATACAGACTTTTTAAAGAACTGCAAAAACGAACATTGAAAAACGTAGAGAATTGCTAAAAATACAAGAATAAGAAAGAAAGAAAAAAAAAAAAATAAAGAAATAATATTCTCGAAATTAAGGCCTTCTGTAATTTCAAGCTACCAATTAGTTTCTAAACTACTTCTACTAATTTATAAGAGCAAGAAGAAGACTACTAACATTACTTTTTTTTACTGTTTTAAATTAATAAAATTCGAACTACAACATTAAATCCCACCATTTGAAAAAATTTCATTCGTGCCGCCCTGTGGCTTTGGCTTTTGGCACACTTACCTTGCATAGGTTTGTGATGATTCCGCTTCTGAACTTTCCACTGTTTTGAGTAATTGATCAGCTGCATCTTGAAGACTGACAACACGTGGTTCACAGCGTTCCAATTCAGCTCGTAACTCTTTAAACTTTTCAAACTTTGCTTGAAGAATGTTACGATCTTCTGTTAGATCAACTGGCTCTGATGCTTTAATGTTGGCTTCAGTTTCCTGTAGCCAAGTACATAATTCATCAATGATTGAGTGGAATTCACTATTACCCATAAGAGCTGTTTGAAGCTGGCCTTGCCATTTAGTCGCATTAATACAAACATTATTCCAACGTTCATTGTCCTGCTCAAGACGAGACCTCAGTTGACGTGCTTTTTCATGGTCTAACGTGTGTGTAGCCAAATGATCACCAACAATATTTAATGATGAAATTATCGATTTATGGCTTTCCAAATCCAAAAGGAATTCACGATGATCTTGCACAACATCCTCAAGTAATTCAATATTTGAAGGCGGTGATGTTTGTGATTTTTGTATACCTTCCGCAAATAGTAACCACTGCTCAAGACGCCAGAGATCATTATCAATTTGTTGCCAATTACGTTGTGTACAGAGCGGGCATGTGAGTCGACCGATCTCGCTGTTTATTCATAAAATAAAAAAATGTCAATCAAAGTTAAAAAATTTCCTTATTCAAGAATATTACTGTTAACAGTTAAACATTTTAAAATATAAGAAAAAAAATATATGTTTGTGTATAACGATCTCGAACTACATATGTTGCCAAAGTAATCTACTATTCTAATAAGCATATACAGTTTGAAATTAATTTTTGCAAAGTTTTTCTTATATTATATTACATAGTATGTATGTATTAACTTATGTTTATATACTTACAGTCATGAAAATAATTATGGTACAAATTAATCAGACGTGTTCTATTTTGAAGTACTAAATAAGTAAAAATACATATTTTTACTACTAATTTTGCTTCGTCATTTTCAAACTAGATCTGAACTAAATTTCACATGTTGCAGGAATTTAAATTATTTTGGTAATGATTTCTCAATTAAAGGACAAACTGATGTTCGAACTCGGAAATAGCTTTGAGAAAACCAAAGACGTATTGTTTCATTGTTTAAGGCACCTTTACACGACATGTTTTTTACACGTGTTTTTTAGATTTAAAATACATAAGTTTTTCTTTGTGTATGTCAAAATTAGCCAATTTACATAAGGCTTATAATTTTTACTCACAAATGTATATGTTCAATTGCATATGTAAAAAAACTGTTTTACACATAATTCATCGCCGACTAATGTTTGTGCAGGCATAGAAATTTAATATCATATGTGTGCTCATACGAAATTAGAGCATGCTCTAATTGAAATTTTGTCATAAGACTTTCCTTGTGTTTTTTACACAAGCAATGTTTTAAAAGTCACACACGACATGTAACTGTTTACTCATGTAAAAGTTGACATTAACAGTGTAAAAAACATGTCGTGTAAGGGTGCCTTTAGCAATGAAAAAAAGTTTATTTTATAAGAAGATAGGATAGTCTGGTAGGCTTCGAAGGTCACTATTTAGTCTTATTGAAATATTTCCTCTTGTAATTTTTATCCACAAGCTTAAAACATTAATAAAAATTTCCTAACTTTCTATAAAAAATCATTTTTGTAACTAATTTTTGAAGCTACCTTCACATTAGATAAGTATTTGACGAAAAATATGTAACAACTACTTTATGAAAGCATTAATTTTTTTTTAATTTTTCATTTCTTCAAGTTTAATTAATTAAATATCAATGTATATTTTTAAATAATAAATATTTGAAGAAATCTTTACACAACAATAAAATATTTGAATAAAATATTTCCGCTTTCTTCGTCAAATATTTGCCTAAAGTGAACGTAGCTTTAGAATTATCATAAAATACAATATTCACAAACATAATCAATAAGGCAGAGTAATATTGAAAAAAACATTTGTACCATATAACATCTGCCATGACTGTATGTAAGTAAAAATAATAAAAATAAGTTTAAATTGAAAAAATTAAAAATTCTTATTTATACGATATATATATTCTTATTTATACTAGACTACATTAGCTATGAAAATGTAAAACTTGAAATATTGTAAATACATTTTACTCGTACATATATTCGGCCCTATTTTATTTGGCGTTTAATAGTCACTGCCATGTCGTTGTCTTGTTTATATACTTTTAGTTACTTAGACGGTAAGTTACCGAAAACATACCAAAAGAAGTATTGTAATGTTGGCAGCACTGCAATATTCTATGTTGATATTATTTGAATAATTTTGTATTTGAAAAGAAGAACTAAAATGAGACTCAGTACTCTCAATATAAAGTTTTAGTGTTTCCTGATGATGAAAAAATAAAAATAAAGATACGAGTACATATGAAGAGTTTACGTCAAGAACATAAATATCTTCGCCATGCCAGCCAGATAAAATATAGGAAAATAATTTTTCTTTTAATTTCACAAGCAGACTCAAGAAAGGAGTTCTTCAGATTGTGAGGACTAGTAATGTCAGCAAAGTCATTTGAAGGTTTTATTTCCTTGGCATGTGTGTAATTGTTTTTTTTTTGCATTTCAAAAACTACAATAAAACTTCAAGTTGTCACACTGTCGTTATTTTCATTTTTTTTTGGTGTGGGTTTAAATTCGTGCCAAAAGTGATAACAACAAAGCAAGAATATTTCTTCATCTTTCGTACAAACGTTTTAAATTGGAGAAGATCGACATATTTTCGATAAATACCAATAAAGCCAAAAGTGATTGTTTTCAAATGATAACGACAAATGGAAAGGGCCAATGGCACATACATACAGATATGTATGTATATGTATATATAGTACGTACGAGTACATATGTATTTATAACAAAGTTTAGTTTTAATCGGCCTTATTCCAGTTGGCAACGTCGCTGTCGTCTGACGGCATTTTTGTAATAGAATATAACTGAAAAAACTGTTTCTCTTGCCTGTAATCTTTTACGAAAATGTCGACGACGCCAATTTAACTTCAGCCTATTAATATGCTTGAACTTTGAATGTCCTTTTATGTATGAATGTATGTATGTGATTTGTTGATATGTATGTAAATGTAAAAGAGCAACTTACTGTGTACATTTATATTTAGAAGCAATGGGTAAATTCCTATAAAGGCCATTTAAAGCACGTGTGTATGTACATTTTAATAAGCCAAGTGAATGGTAGTGTGAAAATGTGAAATAAATTGAAAGCAAAACATGTTAGTAACACATATTTAGTTATATTTGTATTTATCCAACACCATAATTGAAAAAATTAAAAATAAAATAAAAAATTAATACATTAATAAATTAATTAATTAATTGTCTTGTTTTTTGTGTTTGAGTGTTTTTTTTTTATTTTTTGTTTAAACATTTGTATTACCTTGCATTTTGATCGTGTTGCTGGCGCGCTTTCCATTGCGATTGCAAAGTATCGAAGCGCAAGATTAACTCTGCCACAGTTTCTGTTTGGGCATCTATGTTTGTGGCATTGCATTCGCTTAAGAGCATCTGACTTAAATGTTTGACGAGTTCTGTCGATGATTGGGCATTACCAAGAAGTTTGGACATTTTTTGAGGACCTGGTTTACGAGTTCGATCACAAATAGTTTTTTGCAAATCATCCAAATTTGTTTGGCATTCCTTAATTGCAGTTTCCAATTCCATAATATAGGCATCTTTGGCAGTTATTGAAGTTTCCCGTACCATAGGAGCTTTTCGTAGCTTACGCTTAGACAGAGTATCAACTTGAACACCCGCCTCCGATTCTTTGAGTTCAGATTTCGTTATAATGCCTTCAGCTAACGACACACCCAATGAAGCGGCTTTAGCTGCAATTTCATTTTTCGTTGTGCTTAAAAGTGTTTGCACCTTCTGTCGCAGCAACATGAGTTGTGTAATAAGAGTAACTGTTGTATTTAGATCTTCTTGTCTCTTCAGTTTGCCTTTGGCATCACTTGCTAACTTATCAGCAGTTTGCACCTGCATTTCTGTCCTGTGAAGTTTATTTTCTACACTTTGAATTCGTTTCAGAACCTCTTTTAATTCGGCAGCAGATCTTGGAGTGCTCTCATTTAGGTTTTCTAAATCGGCATGTATACTGTTTAGAGAATTGACTGCACCATTTTGGGCTTTCTTGAATTCTCTGTATACTGACAAATCTTTGCTAATTGTATCAGTGACGGCATTACATCTTGGTTGGAATTGTCGCCATTTTGTTAACATAATTTTTGTTGGCATCGTAAGTTTTTGAATGTTTTCAGGGTCAACCCCAAAGCTGGATGTTAATTTGGCATAGGTCTGGGCAAGTTGAGTAAAGTTAACAGATTTACCTTCTAATTCATTCAACTTTTGTTCAACCAATTGTTGCCTCTCTCTGGCTTGATCTTTGGATAATTTTTCCAAATCTTTTTCCAAATTTGCAATATCCGATTCTTGGGTTTGTATCCAAACCTTATGTTCGGTGGTCATTTTGATTAACTGTTGAAGATGATTCCAAACTGTTAGAATACGTTGCTTTCGTTCATTTGATTGACTGCAGACCTGTTTCCATCTTTGTTCTAGGTTCTGAGCGGCCAGAGCTAAATTAGACGTGTTCAAATGACTACGCCAAGCATCTGCATCGTTAAGCAACATTTCTACCAAATTTAGAACTTCGCCTACATTACTACTCTTTTGTTCTATAGATCTTTGTATCTTTTCATGTTCTTTTAGTTTTGTTTCAATAACGGGCGGAGTGTATGAATCAAATGTGAGGGGTTTTCCCAACTCAGTCTCAACTTCAAACATCCATGATCTTAAAAGAGCAATTCGTTGTTCTAATCTCTGTAATGTCATTTTCAAATCATTTATTTTGCCAGTACGTTGTTTACACATATAACGCACGCGATCCCATCGATCAATTAAATTATCACATTTCTCTTGTACATCAGTTTTAACCGATTCACTGTGAGCGCTATTGTCTGCATATAATTCCATTATTTCGCGAGCAGATGAAAGCAACCATTCTTTATCACGTTCCCTTAGAGTCAGTTCTGTAGTGATTTGTGTTTCTAATTGTTTGGCTAATTCTTCCGGATTTGCTATTGCAGATATATCTGAAGTTCTTTCTAAGCGTTCCTCTAACTTATCCAGCCACTTTGATAGTCGATCATATCGACAATTGAAATTTTTCACCAACATTAGGCGTTCTTCTATTCTATGTATCAGTGTTGATAGTTCATAGTCAATATCTGCATGTTGTTGCCATAAAATCCAAATCGTCTGACGGATGGACTTCATATCATAAGGACTGATACATTCTTTTAATTCTTCCTGTAAAACGTTAAGATTTTCCAAAGTTGGAGTATGTTGAGATAATTTCACTCTTTGTGCTCGCAGCAAATTCAGACACTCCTGTATAGAGTCAGAGGTAGTTGGCAAGTTTACTTCTATTTTGGTTATCAATTGTTGGGCAACAGTTAGCTCTTGTTGCACGTCTGTAAGTTGCCGCTTATATTTTTCTTCTAAATCCTTAATTTTCAATATGAAACCGGACCAGGTTTCTAAAGCAGCCTTCAAATTACTCACACGTTGTGCAACACTTGCTTGTTCCATGCGAATTGATGTAGCAAGAGCATCATCGCTGAACTTTATTAACTCTTGTTGTTGTTGTTTGAGTTTGTTTGACATTTGTTCACCAACTGACATTTGATTCATAAGCTCATCTAACCGTTGACGCAAACGTGGCAGTCTCTTAAGATGAATGTATCTCAATTGCAAAGTGTTACGATCTTTTTCACGATCCTTTAACCATTCCAATAAGACAGCCAAATCTTGCCTATACGTACTCCAAATACTAATACGCCTCTCTAATTCTATATTGCGTTGAGTGATTCTTGACAGTGTGTCATTGTGCATATTTGTCAATTGTTTGAATTGCTCATTAACTTCTGGCTCCGTATGCTGTTCGGATTCAGTTTGTGTTGCCAACACATTTTGTTGTGACACCATAAGATTTTCATGGATCTCACACAAATGTTGTTGCTCTCTTAATGCCGCATAATCTTCAGGTATAGCACTGGATAGAAACGCATTTACATGCTGAATATATTGACGCCATAATCGGAAAGCTTCTGCACTATTTTGAGAGCGAGCTAAACGAACAGACAGTCTATGGTATTCGTGGAATGTGTCTTGGAAGATTTTTTGCCACAATTCCAAAACTTCCAGTATTGAAGAATCATCTCTTGCGTGTACTCCTTGAGGTTGTGAGTCAATACCACATTGCTGTATTTGTTTTAACTGATCTTCTGTATTTGCCAAAGTTTCCAAATGTTTTCTTAAAACAGCCAATTGATCTTCACATTCTTTGGGAGAAAGGGATTCTTGGGCAATGTCCTAAAACAGAAAATAAAAATATTAATATTTTTGTGTTTGTAGGTTGATAGGTCTGATTGTCGACTATTATAGATTTTCTTAAAAATTTTAAAGTATATCTTTTTGTATATCTAGAAAAGAACAAAATAAGTACTTAGTTTTAAGAGTTTCGAAATAAGTAGTACCAGCGAAAGTCTCTAAATTTAGGCCTAAATAGCCTCATAAATCGAAGAATGGGAGCAATAGGACAATTGCTAAAATATTTGGCCCGTATAATAACGCGGTGCTGCAAAAATGAATAAACTTAAAATAGCTGGGAAGAGATACTATTTTTTTGCTAGGTAT
The DNA here is from genome assembly GCA_963576795.1 of Metopia argyrocephala. NCBI lineage: Eukaryota > Metazoa > Arthropoda > Insecta > Diptera > Sarcophagidae > Metopia > Metopia argyrocephala. The sequence goes on from OY756209.1 coordinate 817,042, forward strand.
TATTGCTTGTTAAATTGATAATGAACACAGTGAGAAAGAGACACATACATACTTATTATTGAGTAAACTTTTGAAATGTACAGGTATTCCTATAACAAACATAAATTTTTCTAATTTGGATATTTTTTTATGCAATATTTGGTATAGGGATCGTCTCATTTTGTATATGTTAAAAAATAATAATATAATAACTTTATTGACCTCTTTTTTTAATAATAATAAATCTCTTTTTCGAGCTTAAGGTCTTTTTATATTAATATTAAATATTTATTTTTTTTTCAATATTTCGCTGCCCCTTCGTGTAGCATCTTCAGGAATTATTATTTTAACAAATAATAAATAAATAAAAAAAATAAATATTAAATAAAAAAAAATAAATATTTAATATTAATATAAAAAGACCTTAAGCTCGAAAAAGAGATTTATTATTGTTAAAAAATAATATTTGATTTGTCATTTTCGCATAAGAAAATAATTGTTTGACTGTTGGGAGTACTCATTTCATACAGTTTTGCTTTAACTAATATTTTAAGAACTCATTCCATCATCCCATCTTATGAATTAAAGTAATCACTCTTCGCTTATGGGTTAGTCTTATTTAAAATTAAACGTCTCTATATACAAACATACATCTGTGCCCATAATAATGAAAGTGGTCTAAGTCATATATTTCATGTTTCGAGATATTTAATGATTTACATTTGAATAAATTAAAAAATGTTTTTACATTATTCGACATTTTAATTTATAATTTTATTAGTCTTAATTAATAGAAATTTATTACGAGTATGAAATTTTATGTGAATTTCATACGATAATATTGTTTTTTGAATTGACTTGACCATTTTCAAAATTAACTGAATGTCCTATAAATGACTTAAAGCAATAAAGAACTTTGAGTTTTATTTAAAATAATAATTTGACTGAACAACAATAATCAATATTTATCAATATTGCGAGTATTTAAGATTCTTAAAATGTTCCTGAAAAACTGGAAGGATGTACGGTAGTAAACTCAAAATATCTTTATGTTTTTTTCCGATACTCATCTAATGGTGGTGTATAATGGAAGAAATTTAATATTTTCGTATATTTTTGGTCTTCCTGTTTTAGGAGAAAGATCCAAAACCCGATACCAAAAATTTGTGGTCTAATTTTTGACTTAAATAATTAACACTAAATGAATTTCATATAATGTTGAAATTACAACCTTTATCTAATGGTTCATTTTTGACAATTTCCTAAAAATTACATTGACTAAATTTAGTTTAAAATAATGTGGTATGAAATAACTAACAAACTAATTTTTTTAAAATTTTGACTTAGACCACTTTCATAATTATGGGCACATATATAAGTGCTTACATACATATGTGCATATGCCCAGCAGAAAATAGTGCTTACCAGTAAGTTATTTTGTAAGGGAGAAATTGTAAACAATCACTTACTCGTGCGCATCAATAATGCATGATTTTTTTTATGAAATGAGCCGCTAAAATGCAAATTTATTGCAACCAGTAAACAAATAGTACAAAAATTAAAAAAATAATACCTTATCCTGTAGCATTTTTGGAAGCTTTAAGGTATGAATAAACAATATAATGCTTCCAGTATTGCTTACAATTTCATTTATTGCTTCAAAATTTTAAACATTTTCTGCTGGGTGCATATGTACATACATATACGAGTATGTATGTGCATCCATTTGCAGTGTTTAAGTAAATTTAATACTTCAATCAATACTCGCATTAATACATTGTGCCAATTTAATTAATGTTTTACTTGTCTATTGGCTGAAGAGTTTAAGCGTAATTCATATGAATTATATGACGATACCATACAATTCAAATGCAAATTGTATGAAACACCAATTTTTGTAATTCATAATAACAGGCAGAGAGAGAGAGCGAAAAAGAAAATTCAAACTTTTTACAAATTACAACTTTTAAAATAACTGTAAACATATAGTAACATGTATGTATGCATGCATGTATGTATTTGTAATGGGTTAGCAAATTAATCAGAGATGAGTAACATACCTGACGAACGTTATTAAAATATTCCTTGGTCTCAGAGCAATTTTGTTCAACTTGTTGGCGATCTCGTTCCTGAGCCTCTGCTACATTTGCCAAAGTTGTTATAGTCTCTTTGCAATTTTCCAGACGTTGACCCAAATCCTCCAATTCGCCTTGCATGAAATTAGAGGCATCCAAACCAATATCGTTGGCAATTTTTGAAACAATATCGCGAAGCTCTAATAGTTTATCGTCTTGTGAAACCAAACTATCTTGACAAGTCTGAAGGAGTAGAAAAATAAAAATATTTATCATCAGCAATAAGGAAAAGACAGCTACATATGAACATACTCGTACGAGTATGTCTAAGCAACGTGATGAGCAAGCAAGCACGTCTACTTGAATTTTAATTTTAGCGAAATATACAACAACAACAACAACAAAAAAAGAAAAAAAGAAAACAACACCAGGAATTTAGTTCATAAAACTAAAAATACCTTTTGAAAAAGTGAAAGTACTAAATAATTCAAATGAATTTTTATTTGGCATCACTAGTACACAAATGCAGCTTTTTATTCAATTTTAATGAAATTTCAAAATTATTTTCTTTTTTTATCTCCTTTTTTCTTTATTTTTTTATTTTTTCTTAATTTTTTTTTTCATTTTTTCTTCTTGCATATTGACTTGCAACCGGGTGTGTGTGCTACTATAACTGTTCGCTCCACTCTCTAACTATATTTGTACTCATATTTTAGAAATATTTAATTGAATTATCGATTTTTCATAGTCTGACACAGACTTCTTTCTTTTCACATTTAGAAAGTGACGAAATTGTATTAAAATTTAGAATTCTTTCAAATTCTTAAGAAGGCAGTACAATTTTTGTGATATTCAAATTACACAATAATTTCACTTTTTTTTGATATGGTCATACATATGTACTCGTACATAGTACATATGTATGTACATATTATGATAAGAAGCTTTTTGTAAGTACTCGTACATACACATAACTTGACATTAAAACGAGTTTCAAATACAAAAACTAAAAAAAAAAATTAATTTCTTTTAAAGCTGATAAGAAAAACGTACAAGTTCAAGTGCTTAAAGTAAAATACTTACCTTAGCGTGTTGTATAGAATCGAGGGGCTTGCTGAATGTCTTTACAGTTTCCATTTGTTGTTCAATATAGTTTTTAACTTGAGCCGACGCGTTACGATATTTATGCCAAAGTTCGACAGCACGTTGATAACGGGTACACAAAGTCTGCAAATTATCGGAGGTATCGTTCCATGCCACAACAGCTTCTTGCACGGCCGACTCAATTTGTTCGACAATTTGTAAATCACAACTTTCGATTAATGGTTTTGCAGACGTCTGTAAATCGTCTAACAAAGTCTCGCGATTTTGCAAATCACCAGCGAGTCCCTTTATAAAATTAAAAATATATATTATTTTTTATTTTTTTGTCAAATTTAAATTTTAATAAATTTTAAGAAGTTGTATATAAGCAGGTAGGTAGTAGGTACATATCTACATAATATATGTATTTGTTAAATACAGACTTCTTTTATACACACATCCGTTTTTATTAATAGTTTTTAAAACACTGAGCAGCGATTATATTTTTCTGTTGTTTTACAACAATTTTTAAATACATTTTAGCTCTCTTTTGAAATTTTTATTATCAATCGAATTCTAATTCTCTCGTTTTAAGTGTGTAAAGAAAATGATTTCTTCTTTTTGCTAAATTTACATAAAATGCGTTAAATTAATACTCATACTTTATAAAACAATGACGACGAAATACATATTAATGAATACGTAAACTATGTATGTATGTATTCATGTGATGGTGGTGGTATTAACGATGTTTTATTTTCTAATAAAACAATGGGTACTATCGTAGTACGACAAGTAGGAGAACTAAATAACAACTATTCGTATTACTTCATATTTGGAATTATTTGCCAATACTTATAGGGTTTCATGGTTGAGAAGGAAATGACCAGACAGTTATTACACACACACATGTTTATACATACATATGTATGCACACGTTTGTTAATACCACAGTAAATGTGACGATTTACGAATAATCTTGTTCTTACTTTCCTTTTCCCTTTTTTCATTCATTTTTTTTTTACCAAGAGAGTATTATTTTGGTTATTGAAAACAACGCACTCATATAGTATGGGAATGCATGCTGCCAATATTCAAATTTAAAAACTTTACAATTGTTGTTGTAATTGTAATGATTTACAATATATTTGTATTGATTGTGTTACTTATCTAGAATGTTAATCGTTTAATCGTCTGATTAGTACTCGTATATTTAACTGTTAACCCTACGCTTGCATACATACTACGTACTAGATACGTAAAATGTTGGGAAAGGTCATTATCAAAAAAGGAAACGAACAAAAAAACAAAACAAATTGTCTTTCCTAGAGATAATGTTTAATTTTTCTTTGTTTTTAATTTTTATGAAATATTTATTATTTGGCATTTAAAAAAAGAAAAAAAAAAAAAAAAAACAAGTATTATACGGCCGTATCTACGTACATATGTATATATATAACAAAAATTTAGCACGGATTTAACATTCAAGATATTTATAATAAAATTTTTATCAACTTGTTAAACTCATGTTAACGAACAGCAATACACTTGGAAAGATTTTGAAAATCGGTTGTTTTTGTGTCAACAAAAAAGTTTGTAAATGCATCCAAGATTGCTGAAAAGATTACTAAAAGATAGAAATATCTTCTTTTAAAAATATATGTAAGTATATCAGCAATTTTTTGTTTGTTTTTATTTTCCACATTCCTGTAAACAATTTGAAGGAAAACATTTAAATATAAATGCCAACAGTGCTGTTTTTGAAATATATACTTATAGTTGGCAATAGATTACAATTTCAGAGTTGATTTTCTGTTTATCTAACTAATTAATTAAAATTTTTTTATAAATAAACTCCTTGGTAACTCTATGCTAAGTTTAATCAGTTACTAAATTTCGGTTATAGATACTGAAAAGGTATGTTAAGTATATATTTCTTGTAGAATAAACTTATAGGCCAGCTGGTAAAAGTTTTGGTTTTTTAGTCAAAGAGAGAGAGAGGAGGAGAGAGAGAGAATTCTTATTGTCTAAATTGAATTGTGAAATTGGGCCGTATAATGTCGATTGCGAAGTCGTATCGTCGAATAATCTGAGACCATTAATTATATTGACGGCTTTGTCTAAAATTGTGGAAAGTATTATTAAACTATAGTTTATTTCACAGTATAAATACATTTATTATTTGACTTATAAGCCTTCCGTGTATTCAAATTTAATAAATAAACTTTATGGCATGATTTTTGTTAAAGATCTTAACAATCTCTGACGGCTATAATTAACAATTTTTTCGAGAAAATCGAAAAGGTTATTTTAAACATGAATTTAATATGGATTAAACAATTTGTCGCTACTATGTTCCAATCAAAAATCTTAATTTGTTGTAGAGTATTATTTTTGTTTTTTTTGCTCGAGAGCTGATCAGTAAGTCCATATTTGACTTTTGAAGGTTTTCGTAGTATAAATTTTATTAAAGTTCCAATTATTTAAAAACAAATACTAATTTCATTTAGAAATTTCATTAGATTAGAAGTTTTAATATGAAAAGTACTCACCTCTAGACGTTCAGTGGCCTTACGTAGACGCTCGTAATCGACTTGTCCATGTACCTTTAACAATTCCATCATAAAATCAGTTTCTTGAACTGAATTGTGAACTAACTCCAGTTGGTTTTCGTAGCGCATCCATAGAGCTAAGCGATTACGCAATATTGTCATAATATTGGTACATTTGCTCTCAAGGAATGCATGATCGTCTTGCAATTGAGATATATCGCGTTCTAGTTTAACTGGAGAGACGGACATTTTTAGACGCATGGGAAGTGTATGTAACATTTGTCGAATGCGCATAATTTCCTGCCAAGCTCCTATAAGTTCTTCGCCAACTGTCTGGCAATCTACAACGGCCTTCTCTATGGAATCACTATCTAACTTTTCCGCATTCTCACACTCATCCAATATGACCGAAATCTTGGCTTGATGTTTACGTAAATTGGAAATGCCCTCTTGAATTGCGGTAATTTGTTGGCGTAAAACGGATGCGCTTTCAAGTTCTTCAGCAATTTGAGTAGTAATTTTGTGGGATAGCGCAAAAAGCTCTCCTACCTTCTCGGGTTCAATTGCTGGTTCCTGTAGACCTATTCTACCCAATTCATTACCAATAAAGCCAACACGAGTTCTTAAAACTTGTATACGTTCTATATACAGGCAGAGTTCTTCATCATTTTTAATTACACCCTTCATGCCTGTCATGGTTAAATAGATTTCTTGCAGTTCCCTTTCAATTAATTTCAATTTATCGGTTGGGGCTACATCTTCAGATGAAAGCGAACGTACAATTTTGTTTTGGATACGTTCTATGCTTTCTGCAACGGCATTACATCTGTCCTCTAATTGTGCATGGAACTGTCTCTGTAGCATTTCGTCGGCCAAAGGTATGACCTGAAGTGATTTTTCAAAACTATTGCCTGCATCTGTGCGTATACTGTTATGCATTTCAAATTGTGCTTTAATTTCCCAGAATTGCCGCATATGTTCAATTGGTTGTTCCAAGGGATATTCAGGAATTTGAATCATTTTTAATTCTTTTTCACTTTCTCTCACAAAAGTCTCCATTTTGTCTGTTTGATTAACATATTGTGTCCAAATATCTTTGAAAACAAGAAGACGATGCAAATAGACTGAAACTTCCTCACGCAGTTTTAACAAAACAATAAGTGCTTCATTAGTCTCTTCAACCAAATTAGGTGCCTGAACCAGATCTTGTAATTTATTGGCAATATTCGAAAGGTTTGTCATTTTAACATAATGATGTGAAATGTCTTGGTTAAGAGACTGATAGAGAGTTGTATACTGATCATAATCGGCTGAAGTAACCGCTGAAAGATCTGGAACTCTTTGCTGAGCAACTTGTAGCCATTGTTGTTCATCCTTCATACCTTTTTCTAATACTGTCCATTTTGAGGCTGCTTGAACAAGTTTCGACGATCTTTCGGAAGCCTTTTCTAAAAGAATATTGGCTCTGTTGTATAGCTCCTTGTGCAATTCCGAGTGCTTCTCTCTTGTTTCACTATCTATGTTCTCTTCTAACGATTCAAGCATTGCACGACAATGGCTTAAATTCACAAAGAACTTACGATGTTTTTGAACCTCATTATTTAATTGCTCTAAAGTGTTGGATACTATAGGACTCTCCACTAGTTTGTCAGCCAAAACTGTAATATTAGTGAACTCTTTCAAAGTCTGCTCATATTCTTCGGCCAAGGCTTGCAATTGAAGCAAACGATCACGTTCAGCAACAATATTGTTGTTGATGTTGCGACATGCTTCGTGTGCTGCATAAATATCTTGAGGTATTTTTTTTCCAGGAAAATCTCTTTGGAAAGCCCTGGCATTCAGCATTAGCTGTGATATTTGAGCTATTGAAGTATTATTTTGCATTTCAAGTTCTTCTAAAGATAACAGTTTCTGTTTCAAAGTGTTTTCTTGGTTAATTATAGTGTCGTAACGAACTTTCAGATCATCCAAAAGTCCAGAGATGCGATTAACTAACACAATAAAATTGTTCCACTTTTCAAGATCTTTCATATCTTGTTCTTGGTTGTCATATGTTTTTTCCACCACAGCGTTAATGTGCATCTTAAGGGTACTTAAACATTCTTGAACCTCTGGTTGGTTTAAATTTTCACTTTTCGTCAACGTGTCTTCCAACTGATTAACACTTTGTCCTATAACACTGAGCTCATCGTTAAAGTCATTATAGTTCTTAAGCTTCTCTTCAGAAGGTCCGTCATTCGATTGTTTGATTAAATAAACACGATACTCAATAGTTTCTAGCCATGTAGAGATTTTTTCAATTACTGTGATAACTATGGTTTGCACCTGAACTTGATCACCTCTAGACACTGCCGTTTCTAAGTCAACTAAGCTGTCGCTTATATCTTGAACTCTTTGTTCTGTTGGAATTTCTTGAATTTGATGGGACAAAGTAGCCAAATGCAAGACATTGCTGAGAGGAGTTTGTTGGTTAATTTTTGGTTCGGGTTTTTGTGGTTTAAATCTGCCACCAATGGCTTGGTTAGTTTGTCTCCAAATATCGGAATTATCTATTACAATAGTTTGTTGTCCCGGGAAATGAGGGAGACTTTCAGACATGATAAGAGCTTGCGAAGTTTCTTTGAGTGATGGAACTTGTGAAATAAAACTGGCTGTATTTAACCAAAGACCCTGTTCGTCTACATTTAAGGAGGTATTATCTGGTCCTGGTGTGATTGGCACAACAATTTCTTCAGTAGGTGATGATACTTCCTCAATAGTAACGGTGGAAGTGGGTCTATTACGGGGTTTAGAATTTTGCTGAGCTGTAATACAAACTTTATTTTGTTCACTCATATGCACAGGTAGATCGGGGTATTCTTCAATAACAGTTGTCTTTGTAATTTGAAGTTGTACAGACTGAGGCTTTTGGTCCTTCTGTTCTTCATTTAAGTCTAGATGAACATTTATTTCTGGCAAAGCCGAAGAGGATTCATCAAGCGATGACACCTCTCCAAGATGTGGATAATTTCTTGAAATATCAATTGTTTCGATGTGTTTGTACACAATCGGTTGGCTTTCAGAAGCATCTGAATCTACCGGTATGGTTATTGTGGTTTGAATTTCTAATTCTTGAGGTTCTGACTCTGAGGCTGATACTGATTCAGTTTTCAAAGGTGATTCAATTGAGTCTTTGCCTTCTTCATTTTGTGTAGTTTGTGTAGCTCTTATGGATGTTGGAATCAATTCTGTTGTTAAAGTTTCTTGATCTTTTAAAACAGTGGTTGGTAATTCTATCACAGGGTTTTCGTCTAATGTTTGTACAGACATACTTTGTGTGATCTTATCCTCTGTATTGGTGGCATGTTCACTTGTTTTTATCTTTTCATCTGGTAGCTCAAATGTTATATCTGTTATAAGCTCTTTGACAAGAGGGTTCACGATATCAGATAACAAGTGTTCTGGTTCTTGTTTGGTATCTTGGGAAATAGTTTGAAGTTCCTGTTCCGTTGTGGATATCGCAAATGTTTGACTACCACTATTTGATACTTCTGGTTTATGCAAAATATCTTCAGTTTGAACTTCGGAATTAATATGGTCTACAGAAGAAGTTGGGAGTTCTTTAGGTTCTATAAGAGTTTCTGTCTGTACTTCGGTTTCATTCATAATAACAGGTAAGGTTTGGGACTCCGATTCTATATTATCTGGCAAAATTTCAGCAATAGTCTGTACTGATATTTCTTCTTGCGAAGGACGATGTTGTGGTAATGTTTGCACTTCTTTAACTGCAAAAACAATTTCTTGATCGGCTGTGCTTTCTTTGTAATCTTCACGCGGTGAAGTTTGCTGCTCTTCGTCTTTTACAAAGGATAATTCCAAAATATCTACAGGCTTAACAATTTCCTTATGGGGCTGTTGAAGCTGCGATTCTAATTCTGAAGACACAATAGCCTCCTCAATAACTTTTATTGGAATATCAGCAGAAAAACTTGATGCTTCACTTTCAGCCTTAATTTCTTCAAGTTGTTCCTGCTTCGGCACTATTTTGTCGGATGTCAAACTGCAAGCGATTGTTGTGTCATCGGATGCTAACGATGATAATGCAACATGGGTGTCATCTTCCTCGGAAAACTTTATAGGTTGTTTTTTCTTATTTCGTCTTTTTACTCTGCCTTTAATGGAATCAGATTTTTCTTCAATACTTTTATCTTCAGGTTCATAACCTATATCAGAAATGATAGAACTTTCTTCAACCTGTGGCAAGGATTCTTCTTCTTCGTGAGGTTGCCTCTTGTTAACCTCGGACTGTATTAGGCTTTCTTCTACATTATCTAAAGGCTTTATACAATGTTCTGTTTGCGCACTAGGAGGATCTTTTATTCTTTTTTTCTTTTTAATACGTTTTGTATTGTGTTCTGACTCAGCAATAGGTTTTGTTACGTTACTTGTTTCAACAATGGACATTGTGACTTTGCCAGAACCGTGAGGCACTTCTGAATCTTGAGACTCTGTTACGATAAACTTAAGAGTGCTTGAACCATTACCTTCAATAGAAGGTGCTATCATAGTTATTGGCGATGATGTTGCTTCGCCGGCAATAAAAAGTTGTGTAGTAGCTTTTATATCCGGCTTAGTTTTTTCAGAAGAAGCCTCTAGAGGCAAGTCATCGGTGTGAATTTCAAATGGCAATTTAGTTTTAGTGAGGTGATGTGAAATTTCTTCAGATTCAGATATAGGCTTAGGTACGCCAGGTAATGTTGTTTCAACTATAGTCTTAACGATAGTTATGGTTGCGTTTTCAGTTTTTTGTTCACTTCCGGTGTCTAATTTATCCGAATCATCGTTATGAGAATCTCTTGTGTTTGTATTATCATGCATCGTAGGTGAAGTATCTTCTTTTTCAAATTCAGTTTTAGCAGTAGAATCGGATAAAGCATCATGCGGCTGTTGTTCAATAATATTTTCAAAGTGTTCAACAGTTACAACTGTTTCTATATCAGGTGAAGTTTCTTTAAGTTGCTGTTTATGTTTATTGAAATCATAGCTGTCTAGCGAAAATGGGTAACCGGTTTCATCACAAATTGGCCAAAGTTTTTCAGATATATTAAGAGTAGTGTCAGGCGGCTCATCTACAACTGATGGAGCTAATAATTCGGTATGTTCGGAAAATTCAATATCAGTTGGTTGCAGATGATGTTTAACTGGCCATACATCTTGCAAATCTTTTACTAGTGGTTCCTCTTGCTTAAATGTTACAACTGAAATAGTATTAACAGAGTTGCTTGAGTCCACATGATCATCGGATGGTGTCTTTTCTACTGTGCCAACGATATTTTCAATTTCTACTTTTGGTGCAGATAAGTCAACAATTTCTACTTGTGCTTGAGTAAGACATTCTGATTCTGAACTTTTTGATTTTGGTAACTGTTGTTGTGTGTTGTGTTCTGTAGTTGTTGTAGTGGGCATAGTGGAAGAATCAATACTAAATACCTGTGGTGGGGAATTTATGGATATATCAGGAATATCACTTGATATTTCCTGTATCACAATATTAGGCTGTTGAGTAAGACGTTGAAATTCTTCCTCAGTTACCACTTTCCCATTAACTGTACGTATAATATTTACATGAATATCAGGAGTACCTTGTTCCGTTGTGACCTCAATTTCTTCAGGTTCTTCAACAATTTCTTCAGTAATATGCTCTTTACCATCTATTATAACGATACGTTTAATGATTTTGCGTGTTTTACGTATAACTTTTCGTGTAACTTGCTCTACTACTGCTTGAATACTTCCACCATCTTGTGTGTCATATTCCTTTTCAGCCGATAATTGTTGTCCTGCATACTTCTCTACAACTGGTGGCAATTCAAATTCTTGTATTAATACTGTTTCTGGATTGGAACCATCAATTAAAGTGCCACGAGTTTTTTCAGTAACAATTGTACTGTAACCGGTTTGATCATCGCCCGACTTTTCTATGGTTTTAATGTTTTCAAGGTTGACTTGATCGGTTGATTGAACTTGTATATTGCCTTCACTGTCTGTAATGGTATCAATTGTTGACACTTGTTGCTGTTGCACAATCTCTTGTCGGGTATGCGTTATTTTTTTCAATATAATGTGTTTAGTTCCGTCCGGCCCAACCACTATTTCAGTGGTTGTTTGGTCAGGCTCTACAAATGTTGTTTCAAATACTTCAGGCACATTCTTCAAAATTAATTCCGTTGATCTTTCAACATCCATTTGCGGTTTCTGATGATAGCGCGCTTCAATTTCTACACTTTCGGGAACATCTGAAACTTCCTTGTTTGCCACCGTATCAATTTGAATGACATTTTCTCCATCTTGCTTTTGTATTTGTTTTATGGTAATATTTTCAGTAGGTTTAAGACACTTTTGAGTTTGCATGGACATTTCAGACGTTTCAATTGGCACTGCTGTGCTTAGTGGAAAGCTTGTTTGCGCTTCCATTGAAGCGTATTCCTTTGGCTCTTCTTTAGTAGCCTCCAGACTGGTAGTAGTTTGTGTCTCTACTGAATAAACTGCTAATTCCTTTTCTTCCTTTAGAGGCAATGGACTATCGTCAGTAGCAGTAGTAATGCTAATGGATTCATCCATTTTAGAAGTGGGCAAAAGCATTTGTTGCTCAGCTAAAATCTTTTTACGTGGTTCATCTTCTTTTCTTAAGCGTCTCAATTCAACAATTCTTGTTTCAATCGTATATATACGTTTGGTAGCCACAGTGATTTGTTCTCTTATAACAGATATCACATATTGCAATTGATCAGTTAAAGCATTGGCAAGATCTGACACATCTTCATGACCGATCAAAGGCTTTGTTTTCTCAACTAAATCTTCTAATGACTGCTGACGCTCCTTAAGTGTACGTAAAAGATTCTGACTCTTTTCAACCTGAGACTTTAGAGTGTTTTCATCGTTGGGGCTGTCTGAAGTGAGTTCCAGGTCCTTAAGCTCTTGTGTAACACCTTTTATCCATAGTTCGATACACGATAAATGCTCCTGATATTCTTCCAATTCCTTTGAACGTTTCTTTTGAGCATGTACAACATTCTATTAGAAAAAAAATTGTAATAATAATTATTTTTCTTTCCAAGAATAATTGATGCTCAATATGTTGTAAGTACTTACCGCTATCATTGTAATTCCTTGTTGTGTACGTCTTAGAAGTAAATCAATACGATCAGTTATTTCATTTAACAATCTTTCGGTTGCAGGATCTGTTGGTAGAGTTTGACTTAAAGATTTCAATCTTTTCGCCTCTTGTTCTTGATACTCCAGATTTTCTTGAATTATCTAGGGAATTATTATGATTGAAAAACAAGACCAAAAATTTTAATTACCATTATAATGCAATTATTTAAATACAAAAAATTATTAAAAAATAATTACTGCAACTACTACAACTGTTATGAGTATCAGTTTTCCAATACCAATACCTATAAAACATTTCTAATCCTTTTAATAAATCCTTATCACTAAAGAAAAAATATCTTTATATTTCAACATCATCATCATCATGTATGGATGGATGTATGTATGTATGTGAATGGTGTTAATTTATTGTTAAATATTAATAATTATCTATTCACATAAATGTTTTAGCAGTTGAAAAAAAAAACAAACGAATTAACTTTTCGCAGTGAAAATTATTAAAAAATTTTTTTTGTTTTGTTTTTAAATTCATCGTTTAGAATGATGCAGTGCACTTTTTGTTATATATTTTTGTTAAATAAGTTACAATATAAAATGTGTAGTAGAATTGAAATATAAGTAAATAATTCTTTTACTACTTACCTTTAAGCCCTGCAGCATACCATCCAAATTTTGCTGCGGCAAGTATGCTATGGCTCCTTCAACAGTCGTTAGTGATTGAAGTAATTCGTCAACCTCTTGATTTATAATATCCTATATGGGTGGTTTGATTTACAAATTATTTATGAAAAAGTTTATAAAATATGTTTTGTTACAGAAAATAATGTACAAAAAAAGAAACAAGAAAATCGTTTAAGCATATGTTCAACAGTTATGATTGCATGAACTTTTATACAAACACATACATATGTATGTATGCATGTGTTGTATACACACATACATGTATGCATGTGTTGTATACACACATACATATGTATGTACATATACGCGTAATATAAAGTAATAAAAGTACATATAAAAACAAAATATAACATCAATACATAAAAGAAAAGAAAAATTAATTAATTATTATGGCAAAAAAAAAAAAAAAAAAAGAAGGAGAGAGCCAGAGAGAGGCATAGAGGCTTCTCCTCCTTCTTTTCATAATACGAGTATGCAGTTTCATGCAATTTAAAATTATAACCTATTTCATCATGTCGAAAGAATGCTTTCATGAACTTTTTTTTTTTAAATAATTTTATTTCAAACACAAAAAATATTTTTCACTATATAGGCAAACAAATTAAGGCCCATTATTACAACTTGCCGATAGTTAAAGTTAGGATTTTATCGGACAGATAACTTGCTTTTTGTTATTACTAGTGAACTTTTACTTAAAGGTAAGGCAATCTTCCCAATAACTTTATCGATCACTTTAGGTTACAGTTTACTTTTAATAACAAAAAGCGAGTTTTCTGTCTGATAAAATCCTAACTTTAACTAACGGCAAGTTGTAATAATGGGCCTTAATGTTATATAAATATGAAATGGCCAATGGCCAATTCGTCTCTGCTCAGGAGACTCGTCAGCAGACTTTCTTCCAACCCTTTTGTTCTAAAAATTATACACTAAATGAAAATTATATGCCATTTAGTATATAAAAAAAAACAAAAGTATTTACAAGCAATACATTCCTGTTTTTCAAAATTTTTATTGTATTTTATAGTTCCATTTCCAGCATTTTGGTTCGCTGAGATTTTCTTTCGACATTGTATAACAGACTATTAATTCGAGATTAGATGGATGGGTAATATAGAAAAAGGATGAAAGAATATTATCATGCGATTTTTAGAGAGAGAGAGAGTTATCTTAATAATACATATACAGTAATCGTCTCGATTTACACACTTTCAGTTTATGTGCTCAAAATTGTTACTCCTACCAAATTTTGATTTGAGTCGTCCTATGTTGTATGTATTTTTGTCAAACTTTGAATTAATTCTTCAATCGATTTTCATATTTTGTTGTAAAAAATATTTAAATTTATTACTATCAATGCGTTTCAATGTTTCAAAAGAGTGAATTATTCATCAATAAGAACATATTCTTTTACAGTATGAGAAATTATAATTTTGATTTGCGGTGTTTCACAATAGCCACATACATACCTGCGGGAGTTTAAATGCTCTATACGCCATTCTATATTTTTTATATATCTCGAGTTAATGATGCGATTATAGGTTTTCGACCCCAAATTTTTCAAGTCTGCAAATTGTTTTCAGATATCTCGTCCAGTTTCGGATTTAAATAGCCAAAAGTGGATTGAAGATTTTAAAAATGTCGGTGTCAAAAACCTAAAGTGGCATCATTAACTCGAAAAATATGAAATGGCGTATAGAGCACTTAAACTCCCGCACGACGATATTTTGGAACCAATAGTGATATAATTCGAGAGATTACTGTATTCATATATAATTGGAATTCATATACTCGTATGTACATACATACATATGTATGTATTTCGTTATATCAATTCATTAAAGCTGCATTAAATTACTTTGAAAAATTATTACAGGAGTAGCAAAAAAAAAATTTATAGTAAAATTATGCACAAACATGTATTTTCATACAATAAATCACAGTCAACCAAAAAGTAGATTTTAAAGTTGTTTTAAATTAAGACGTTATGCACATACGAGTACATAGAGTATGTCGAATGTATTTTTATTTCTACAAGTAATCTATGAAAATATACTTTTTTATTAAACTTTTCGTTATATTAATATAAGCCAATTGCATTGTTAACAATAAAGAATATTTAAATTCAAACACTGCCTAAAGACTAAAATGCAAAGACGTTCAAGCACATGACTTTATAGAGAATGAAATTATAAAAATCAAAATGCAAGATTTTCTATTTTTAAAACCTTTTAAAATCATATAGATATGTTTGTAATATTAAATGTAAGGCAGATACCAAAGAAGAAAAAAAAAGGATTTTAAAAATATGTTCTCTTTATTCTTTACATACCTACATACATATGTACAGTGTGGTCCAAAAGTCTTCATGGGGTTTAAAAATTTAATACATTTTTCTTTAATTTCTTTTTTCAGATTATGTAATGGAGAGATGCACAACTGAACAAAGAACCAAAACAATAGGTCCAGAAAAAAAAAATAATTTACCAAACATTAGGGAAATCAACCCTAAGTAGTTTAAATTTAAAGTGTGGTTGCCAACGGTTCTTGAATAAAAATTTAGATTCAGTTCTTAGATTTACTTGGCGTTCAATGAAAGGGCTGTGATTTTGGAACAACTTCCAATATATATTTTTGTTGCTGGCAGAATTATAAATCAACGATCGTCGACATTTTAATATTCGAATTTTGCCCTCTTCATCGTTGCCACCACAAAGGCAGCATTACAGTTTTGTTCGAACCGGAAACGAAACACCAAAAATTATTTAACAAAAGGCTTTCTGCTTAGTTAGAAATACCTTGAATGTCACTACGCTCATATGGGAATGGATTTACTGCAAACCTGCAAAATATCCACAAGGAATAAATTTTGCAGTTTAGAGCATAAATGAAATCAAGTTTTAATCTGCCACCGATTAGAAGATGAGACCAGCAAATGCCCATTGTGATGCCGCACCATTTTCGATAATGAAGCAACCTACATAGCCCACCGGAGCATCTAAAAGAGAATTGGGTGCTGTCAAAGGATCCTTATCTAAGACTTAAAAGCGAGGAGACTCCAGAAACAAGTGTCATGTAGTCACCTCATCCTCTTACAGAAAATAACTAAATAAACTTGAGCTGCCATATCCCAGACGGACCGTATGCCTATCCATAAAATAATGGCAAGCAACCTCCATCTAGGCAGATTCTAAAGTTTCACAATCTTTGTCCGAGCAGCTATTGGACACATCTTTTTTGTCTGTCTTCAAGAAGAATTCTCTCTCTGTCTTCTAGAGATTAAATCCCTGACCCAGCTTCTAAGATACATAATCGGCATAGAGATCGGCATACCAACACTTTCTTTTGCCAACAGAACATGTGCCGTCATGCCCTATCTAGCCATCTCATCCGTCATAACACTTTTAAGTCAAATTTTTGGGGAACGAGCAATTGCCAAAAATTCGTCAACTACTCCTAGTTAACGAGCGCATATTCGCCAAGTATGTCAACAACCCACTATTTTCTTTGCAGAAATTCGAGTATTACAGTCACAAATTTTGAAAGTTCTTATGAAAAATGCTCTAAAACGAAACCATCATGGAGAAGTTGAAAATGGGGTACATTTGAGTGACATAAATTTCAATACTTACATATGGCGTTGTATTTTATTATAATATTTTATAAAAATAGTAAGAGTATTCCTGTTGAATCTCGTTTTATTGAAATTTGCCTGCCTGTACTGACACTACCCGTATATAGGATAATTCCAGAAAAAGGCAATATTTTAGCAAAATTAGAGATAGAGAGAGAGAGAGAGAGCGAGAGAGAGAGAAACCAAAAGGCAAACTTTTTTAGTATAAAAAAAAAACGAAAAAGAAATTCAATTTGGATATTTTGTAGACTGCAAAAAACAAAAAACACACACAAAATAAAATTTTCAAAACCCATTTTGAATTTTGGTCCAGCCTGTATATGCAAAGAGTATTGTGGTGAATCTGAAACTATATTGTATGTGCAAGTGTATAATTATAGTTTTTCACTCCTCGATTTATGTTTTTTATAATTCGCTTTTTTTGTTTGTCTGTCGTTGCATCTTAGCACGAGGGGGATAATAAATTACGAAAAACATACACATTTAACCAGGAGCGAGCAAAAAATAAAAATAAACATTTGTGAACATTGTCTCTATTTATGTGTTATATTGTGTGTACAGGAACGAGTGAGTACCCTGTACCATATATTGTACTTATGTATGTTTGTATGTAAGTATGTATGTATAAAAGGCAACCAACTACTACCGGCTATTTTAAGTGACATAAACATGCTTTCTTTTATTTGTTTGGAGGTTAAATTTTTTGTTTAATTTCTTATATATTGTTATTTTAGGTTTTATTATTATTAAAATTATTTTCAAAAATACGGTTGTGATTACGAGTATATTCTACATTAAGAGCTACAAACTAAATTTAAAAATAGAATATATTGAAAGTAGTGTTTTGTGTTATTATAATTGTATATACTTATAATAATAATTATTATTATTAATTAGTACAAACGAGAACTTAATTAATAAAATTAAAATGCAAAAATTAATAAAATTATATGATTAATGACAATAAAAATAAAAACAAAAACAATAAAATTAAAAATAATATATTACTTTTGCAATACAATAACAATATTATGCTTTATGATATTCTCTTTTTTTTTCTTGTTAATTTTAATTTAAAATTAAAAAAAAAATTAAAGAAATTATTGATAAATCGTTGGAAATTATTTTTGATTTAAAAAAAGTATTTCAAAGTACAAAAAGCAATTAATCCAAATTATTTATTCATACACAAGTATGTATGTATGTATGTATGTATGCATGCAAATATAGGCAATTCCCCCAAAAATATAAAACCGTAAACAGAGTTTTCTGTTCTAGACGTTTTTACAGTATCTATCAAAAAAAAAAAAAAAAAAATAACAAAAAATACTTTTCGCCATATAGGCAACTACATACAAATCTTAATATTGAATTATATTGTGTCTATGACCATTTGGTTTCTGCTCAAAAAACTCGTCAAGAGAGTTTTTCCGAAAGATGTTATCAAAACTATAAATTCTTATCTTCAAAAACTTCTATACTAAATCAGAATTAGAATCAGAGAATTATAACCCATTCAGTATATAAAAATCTGAATTAGTTGCACTTTAAATTTGTCACGTCCGTCGCGTATCTTGCTAATAAATATTTAATAAAGCAATATCAGTAGGATAAAATCGCTTTTTTTTCAAGAACGGTATATAATATTTAGAGAAAATAGGGAAAATAATCAAAAAGTGTTTTTTTTTATCCACAATTTAAAAATGCTTGTATTATATTCGGTTACACCTACTAGAAAAAAAAAATATTGCATCCCAGGTATTTAATATTAATTTTTCTATATCACAATGTGTTATAATTATTATTGATAATTATTTTCATTTTATCTAATTAAAGGAAATATTCTTTCATCTTAATACTCGTATTCACATCCAAAAAAAAAAAAATGTCTTTTTACAAATTTCACTGAACTATACCTACTTCCTTACTGTTTAGTTTACCATATAATTTATTTCGCCCAACATTGTTATTTTTTTAAATATAGTACCTTTCCTTGTGTGGAATATATCGCATATTTCTATTCCTTGCCTGTTTCTGGCTCAACTAAAAGCGTGTGTATGTAGTCTTCGTTACCATGGAATTGCCCATATGTATATATAACATGCATACTCTTGAAATAAAGTTTCTTTAATTTTTTTTTTCAAGTCTTGAGTCTTTTAGGAGTTCACGCATATTTAGTAAAAATAGTTTGAAATAGGTATAAATGAAAGCTAAAGAAACAAAGTATTTTGTATAATACACAACAATCTCAATACTATAAATAAATAAATAAATAAATTAAGAAAAAAACCAAACTAATAAAGAACAAAAAACTAAAAAAATTAACAAATTAATATAAAATGCATGAAACTATACTTAAATATTGAATGTACGTAAGTAAGTATAGAGGCATATATGCATGTATAGGAAGGAAAGATAGATTGAGATGAGATTATAAATGCTGTGGTAGTATGAATTGTTTAATTAAAATCGTTTTTTTTGTTTGTTTGTGCTTTTCATTAATCACACCAGTTAAAACGATTTAAAAGATATAAACATAGACCAAAACCACAAATAAAAGCGGTTATTAAAAGAATTAGCAAGAAACGAATGCTCAATGTTATTATCACCTTCGCCTGTTGTTGATTTTGTTGGCGGCCAAGTTCAATGCCAGATCCAGTTACGGTTGTTGTTACAGTTGTTGTTGTCGTAGTACGTCGAGTTACATTCGTTTCGGGAGGATGGCGAATAAATTCCGGTTGATAGATTTCATCCGTAACTGTAGTCGTAGTAGTTGTTGTTTGCGTTATGGGTGTTAAGGCCGATGTTGATGATGTTGTCGGTGTTGTTGGTGTTGTAAGAACTTCTGAAGTTGTAGTCGTCAAATCGGGTAAATGCTGCTCGTGCTCATGTTCACGCTGTTGCTGTGGTTGGTATTCTTGTTTAAGTTGTATTTGATTTGATTCTGTGGCTGTAACAACTGTAGTAGTTGTTTTAGTCGCAGATTTTTGTGAATCCGCTGAGTCAACCAATGGTGGGGAGGACTCAACCTTAATTGTATCGGTTGATGAAACCAATGTGTCAACCGTTTCTGGTAATAGTGGTTTTGCTTGGACCGCTTTAGTCGCTTCAGAGCTCTCATTTATTACAGTAGTTATAGTATTTGCTAATGGAGTTAGTGCACAAGCAAGACTTTCAGTAACAGGGTTGCTAGAGGAAGATGGAACTTGGGAAGGGATTTGAGGAATTAAAGATATATTTGCAATTTTATCTGGTTGGGAAACGAATTGAGATGGTGGTGTAGCAGTAGTTTTAGAATTTTCAATATCTTCTTTTATACCTTCTAATGCTAGATATGAACTTTGATCACGCCAATGACCTATACCACCAGGTAAATCAGTGGACATGTATTGTGATGAACAAGAACCTTGATAACCGCCCCTACTTATGTCATGGTCAGGTGTTGGGGTAACATGACCACTACTATCACTACCAGGACCACCTCTATAGTCATCATCGTCATCCTTTGGTTTACGTATGTCTGGTATGTCAATTTTATTTTCGTCATTGTCATCGTCCTCATCATCATCGTCGTCACCGAATTTCTTGTTTTGTTTCTTTTCGTCTCGTTTTTCTGATTCACCTAAAGTTCCTATTTTACCTTGGTCAGTATTTTCGTCATTTGTAATTAGTTTTCCGCTTGTTATTACATTTTGTATGTTGTTTGTTTCACCGCTATTGGCAGGCCAACTATCCATTGATAGATTTACACACAATTTCTCATTATCAATTGCTGCATTTGATTCTTTTTTAACATAGGACGGCTCGATTTCAGTTTTATTGGTAAGAGACGAGTTCAATAGTGGCTCGTCAGTTTTAATGACGAGATCCGCAATTAATTTTGAAGATATGACAAGCTCAGCAAATGCTTTTTCGTGCCGAGCAATATGCTGATAATAAGCAATTTTCTGTAAGAAATTGTCTTTAAATAGATGTCGATGTAATAGGCCTTCTTCGCCAAATCCTTTATTAGCTGGTGCATTAGTGTGCAACTCTTTCTCTTCTTCTTTATTTGCACATTTGTTTAAAGGCTGAGTTTCAACATTTCTGGACAAATGCCAGTTCTTCTCATATGTACTGAAAGCAGATGTATCTTTGGATGGCAAATCCTCTATTAAATTACTGAAGAATGGATCATGATTTTCTTTGCTTAGTTCTTCAATTGCTGGAACCTCAGTATTCAACGGTTGAGTTGTAATATTTTGAGACAAACGCCAGTTCTTCTCGTATGTATTGAAAGAAGTAACATCTTTGCATGGCAGATCCGCTACTAAATTACTAAATAATTTATCATGACTTAACTTTTCTGCATTTTCAATTAAACTTTCTCTTTCACATATAGTTTTACTTGTCTTTTGCACATCTTCTAAACTTACACACTCTTTGTGCAGCTCTTTTAAAGCATATTCGTAAGTTTCATATTTAATTACCCAATATTTTTTTACTTCCTTATATAGATTTTGCTTCAATTCTTCCAGTTGTAGTTCCTTAATATCGTTATCAGTTAATACAACCCAATCATTAGCGGAAATTAATTCGGATGAATTGAGTTCTTCAACTAGTTCTGGAATGTCTGGCGTAGGTTTGGTGTGTATGGCATCCGTCATATTATCTTCCAGTTCATGTTTGCCGCTTGTTGCTGTTGTAATTGGGTAATCCCTATGTGTTGTTTCGGTGGTAACGAAATATAATGGACCATCTTTATCTGTTTCAGACAGATTTTCTATTTGTGGCTTTGGTTCCTGATAATCTGTTAACTTGCTAACAACAATTGATGACCAGGATACAGGTTCGTCTTTAACTATATTTTCATCAATTGGTTTATCTTGTTGATAAACTTTTGCATCAGTTTTAACAAAAGCAGACCACGATGTGGGAGTTTCGGTAGGAGATTTAACGGGTACTTCATCCTCTGTGAATCTGATTTCAACAATTTGATCAGCATGTTCTGGTTTTACGGTAGCTGACCAATATGAAGTTTGCGTAAGAAAACCAGGTTCTTCTTCTTTTGGATGACTTTCGCTACTGGTTATAATGTCCATATCATTATCATGTGCTATGTATTCTTTTTGTTGAATTTCTTGACCCAGATCGCAATCAACTGGTACACCTATATTTTCCAAATCATTATCATGTGCTATTGGTTCTTTTTGTTGAACTTGAAGAACATGTTCAGAGTCAGTTATAGCTTCACTGAGTACATCAGTTGGTGCAATTATATCTTCCGTGTCATTATCATGTGTTATAGATTCTTTTGGTTGAACTCTAAGATCAAGATCAGAATCAATTGGAGCTTCACGGAGTACTTCAGTTGGTTTACTTATATCTTCTATAGCCTGTGGTATAAATTCTTTTTGTTCAACTTCAAAATCAATGTCTTCATGAATATTTTGGAAAACTTTATTTGTAGCGTCTGTTCTCTTCGGTTCAATAAAGACAGTTTCATCTGTTTTTACAAGGGCCGCCCATGATTTTGGTGTTTCTATGGGAGAACTGACTGGAACTTCACAAATATTTTCTTCTTTCTCTAGAATTGTAATTTTTTCAGGTGTCTTTGAACGATGTTCCTGTCGAAGAGTTGCTGACCAATAGGAGGTTTGCGATAAAAAGCCTTCTTGAGGTTGTTGTGCTTGCTCACTTAATGAATCTGAAATATTTTCCGGCTCTTTAAGTTTTGATATTCTGCTGGGAGATATATTCAAACATTCCTGTTTTTTCTTTGACTTTTGTTTTTGTTTCTTTTCTTTTTCTTTCTTTTCTAGATCAATTTTGACACTAATCATTGATTTATCATAGTCCGGTGACTCCGGAGCTCTTCCTATTACTTTGGTTTCTACATCATCAGATTCAGAGATTACATGATGTTTTTGTTCGGGCTCTGGAACATTTTGAGCAGCAATTGCAGCCCACGACAGACCAGGTTGAATACCAATCGTAGTTTGACTAATTTCTTTATTTTTATTTGGCTTTTCAAATTTATAGGATTCTTCTACAGCTTGATGTCCTGTGGTTTCATCTGCCTTTATTTCGACTGTGTCGATATTTGGTAGCAATAAAGGAGCTGTGTTTTTAGGTTCTTTATAAGATTTATGTTTCCGGGAGATTTTGTCTGATTTTTTCGATTGATTAGAGCGAGATCTAGACCGATTTGAATTTGAGCGTGATCTGGATCTAACTGTTTGCCACTTAACTGATTTGTTCACGTCAGGTTCTTCTTCGGATATTTCAGTAACTTTTATAATAGGATGTGTTTCTTTACGTGACAGCCTAGCTACAGTTGGTGTTAGAATATCGTTTTTCACTTCTGAAGTCTTTAAGGTTTCGTCCGCAATCTCTTTTTGAGTTATCACAGAAGTCCATGTTGGAACTTCGTTTGGTGATAGCGATTGTTCAGTGTCAGATTCAATCATATCGCGCCAAGTCATTGATGATGGTTCTTCGGAAGAGGCCCAGTGTTCATCTTTTAGATCAGTAACAATTCTTTCAATGGCAGAAACCATTTCTGTCGATTCCACTACCGGATCACACTTTTGTGTTGAAGATTTATCATCTTGAGCTTCTGGCAAATTTTCCAAATCTACATTTTTCAATTCTTGAATTTCTTTGAGATTTGCTTCAGTAGGTTTAGATATATGATGAGCTTTAGAGCCTTCGCTGAGTCCAGATTTCTTCACAACTTCCGCATAAGTTTCTGTTGAGGACCAAACAGACTGCTTAGGGACTGTCTGTGGTGGAATGGAAATAATATTTTCTGTTGACGACTCTTTCGAAATAAAATCTGTTGAAACGGTATTCAAATTTTCAATTGCTGAAAATTGTTCATTTTGTTCTTCCGAAATTATTTTTGGTTGAATTTTCTTTTGTTTCTTTGATTTCTTTCTTTCTTGTTTTGGTTCATTCTTCTCTTCTTGGCTGTCACTAAAATCTGTACGTTGAATGAAAATTTCGTCCTCTTTCGAGCCCACATTTTGTTTCTCCAAAACTGTTTGTAATTGAATATCCTTTTGTTTCTTTGATTTTCTTCGTTCTGGTTTTTGTTCACTCTCCTTTTCTAGATTGATATTTGGCTCTATGGATTCTTGAGAAATTTCAATTAAATCAACTGCTGGTGACAAAATGTCGTCTTGTCTGGTTTTAGAATTTATCTCGTTTTCTTCTAAAGTAGATTCCTTGGGCGGTAGTTCTTCATTAGGTTTCTCCACTTCTGCAATAATGTGAGGTCGTTGAATTTGGTTTTTAGTTACATCATCTAAAATAACTTTTGTGTCGTCATTCGAAGCTGTTGTCGTGCTTAAGTTCTCTTTTAAAATAGCTGCCCATGTTTTAGAAAATGGTATATTTGCCGTTGACGTAGATTGTAAGTTCTTGCCAACTGGAGTTTTGATTTCTAAAACTTGAATTTCCTCTTCCAATTTTTGCTTCGCCAAAGGTGCAACAGGCAGTTTTTTTGCTTTTGTATCCGTTACCTTTTTAGATTCCTTATCTTTTTGTTTTTTCGCTTTTTTCTTTTCCTCTTTTGATTCATATTTCTCCTGTTTAGCATGGGACTTGACAGGTTCTCTTATTTCTTGAGTTAAATTGTCAACAACAGCTGTTGAGTCTATTAAAATGGCTTGAGCAATATCGCCAGATTTAGACTGTGGTAGTTCTTCTGGTATTATGACATGAACAATAGTATCAACTATTATATCGCTTTCTGTTTTATCACTTTCAGTTATTTCTTTTGGTGATGATGAATCTATATTAATTTCATCTACTGGTTTGGGCTCGTCCAAAAGAGGTTTTCTAGGCGAGTCTTTTTCTTTTTGAATGGTAAGAGGCTTTTGTATCTCATTTTGAATAAAATCAACAGTAGATTTTTTAATATCAGCATTTGAAGGTTTATCTTTTACCAAATTTTCCTTTAATACAGCTGCCCATGACATAGAAAGTTGAGCATTTGACTGTAATTTCTCATCAGAACTATCTTTGGCTGGTGTTACAAGAGTTTGTTTTTCTTGTCTTGGCACATTAATTTCATCTTTTGTGAGGTTATCTGAAGTAATTGTTATTTCTTTAGAAATCTTTTCTTGATCTTGTTTCTTTTCAGGTAATACAGTTTCTTTAACCACTTTTGGATCATGAATAGGCTTTTTAGCTGTGAAAAATTGGTTTTCAACTTCAGCTGCTGCCACTGACCACGACCTAACATAATTTGGAGAAGATTCTACTTCAGCACTTGAAACAGATCCGTAAGTTTTTTCAGAATTTTCAGCAATGTTTTCAGTTGTATTTGATGAAGAAATATAGTATTCCGCATGAGATTTTGTCTCAGGATTTAAAATTGTAACTGGTTCTTGGAGATTGATTATTTGATCTTCTGGTATATTTTCAGTTATATCCTTGACTTCTTCTTCTATTTCTTCATCGGTGATAGAAATAACTTCGTCGCTTGCTTTAAGCTCCGACAGATTAGTTGGGGTTTCTCTAGGCAATAATGACGTTATTTTCTCGCTTGGAACCGTATTTTCAAGAAGTTCAAGCTGTGTTTCAATAGTCTCAATTGAAAGAGGAACTTCGGATTGTTTCGATACTTTATCTGCATCAATTTTTGGTGTTTCTAATTGATAAACTTCAATGCTTTCTTTAGATTTATTTAACATAAGTTTCTCTGGTAAAGATTCCATATCATCTTCTTCTTCTGGGAATGTAGAGATTGTCTGCGCATGAACATCAATATATTGCGCATCGACAGAAAACTCTGTTTCGCATTTATCTTCCATTTCGTGAGGTGTGTTTTCAATATCTACATTTGAGGGTTGTTCTGTCAATGTTTTCTTTTCTAAGACTTTCGGTGTCTCTTCTTCATTAAATGTTTCGTTCTTTATTAAATCATATTTGTCTTTCAATATGATTTGGTCTTGCGGCATTGCTTCACTAAGCACTTCTGATTCATCTTCTTCCAAAATTTCAGCCCATGATTTAATTTCTTCTTGTTCTTCACGTTCAGTTATATTTGTTTCTTTTGGTTCGGAAATTTCTACTTCTCCGAATGACTTATCTTCATTTTTATTTAAAAGAGTGTTCTTTGAAGTTTGCGAACAAATTTTCTCTTCATAATCTGTGGGATGTGCTTTTGGTGCTTTGGGTTTCTTTTCCTTTTTCGCTTTGACCACTACACCCTTTTCGGGTTGTATTATCTCAATAGGTTTTTCTTTTCTTCTTTGTTCAGAAATATTTGAATAATTTTGCTTTTCTTGTTGGATAAAATCGGTTGTTGTCTTCTTAGAGTCGAAAGTTTTCTGGATTGTTGTGTCAACAAATCTTGTATTGAGATTTTCTTTCAATATATCTGACCAAGATTTTCCAGGTTTACTCAAAACATTTTCTTGCGATGGTTGAGCAAGATCTGCATTTTCACAGAATTCATCATCACTAATTAGCTCAGTCCATGGTTTTTCAAAAGTGGTTTCAGATATGTTATCTGTTTCTAGAGCGAAAGTAGATTCTTGCACTTCAATTTCATTCAGCAATTGACCAGTTGGACTAGACTCAACTATAGGAACTTGAACCGTAGTTTTTCTCTCTTTGGGTTCTTTCTTAGACCCAGCCAGTTTTATTGTCTCTTCGTTCAGAGTTGTCTTATAAGAATCGGCTTCAGCATGTTTTGTTTCAGTCAAAACTGGGGTATTTTCAATGTTTTGACTAACAATTGCAGACCATGTTAGGCATGTAGGCTTTGAACTGGTAAATACCAGCTCTTGATTCAACACAGTTTCTGATACTTCTGGTGTAGGGCACATTTCTGTATGAGGCTTGGTGTTTTCTATTTTACGTACTTCAGGTTTTAATATGTTGGAACTTTCTTTATGAGAAACATGTTTCTTTTCTCTTGGTTTTTTAGTCTTTGATTGTTTTTCTTTTTGAAGATCTGTATCAGTAGCCTTTGCATCATGCGACATTTCAGAAGCCCGTGCTTCTGCTAAAGAAGGTTCAACAGCTTGTTGCAAAATATCTGACCAATACATAGGTTTTGGAGACTCTGTGCATTTTACAATGCTTTGTGTGATTTCTGTTTCCTCCTTGGGGATTACTTCCTTTATTGCTTCATTACGGTCTAAAACATCAGGACTGGTAGCTTCAGCTTGATGTTTAGGGTGAGGTTTTTGCTTTTTCTTAGATAACTTTTTTATTTTCTTTTGTTCAGCATTTGGTTTTGTAGTAGAAGTTTGCTCGACAGCTGAAATCTCTTTATAAATCGGTTCAACAGCTTGTTGAAGTACGGATGACCATGTTATTTTGTTTGGTGCATCTTCCTGCTTTTGTTGTGTAGTTGGTTCCTGGACAATGTTTACACTCTTTAATTCAGAAACTACTTTTTCTTGCTTAATTTTAACATCTTGAGGGATTTCTTCTAATTTCAAGTTTTCTGTAGGATTTTGATCCTCCTTAATTTGTTTTGGATTCTTATCAAGAGATTTCTTTTGTTTATGGTGATTTTTATCTTTAACATTGTCAACTTTTGACAAAGGTTTCATATTCTGAACTTCGGAGACCGGCTCAGGGGCCTGTTTTAAAATTGAAGACCACGATATTGTTGTACTTGTTATCGTTGAAGATTCTGTGGTATGGGAAGAAGTTTTTATATTTTCAATTGTTTTATATTCTTCAACAATTGAGCTTTCATTGGATACTGATTTATTTTCCTCCAAGGGCAATTTAGACGAAACTTCTTGACATTTTTCTTTCTCCTTCCTGACCTTACTGGATTGCACAATAACAGTTCGATCTTCAATTTTCTCATCAGTTTGTTCAGGAGGATGTTGAACAGTCGAAGCCCAGGATGTGTTAGAACCTTTTGTTAGCACTGAAGTATCTATAAGTATTTTATTTTCTTTATCATCCACATTTGTAGAAGAAATATCTCCCGCTTTTAATTCTAATTGGGCATTGATATCTTCAAATTCTCTCTCATGATATTTTCTGTCTTCTTTTCTAGGTTTAACCTCTTTGAGTTTTTCTTTCTTTTTCGGTTTTTTGTTAGTAGATTTTTCAACCCCTTCTGTGGAATAATCATCCTTTTTCTTCAAATTGTCTAAATCCTGGTTTGGTAATTTAGAATTTGAGTGAGTGCCACGTTTTTCCAAATCAATAACATCTGAAGTGTGTTTTAGAATATCGGCATAAGTAGCCATTGGGGAAGACTTAATGGATATATCCTTTAATTCTTTATCTTCTTTTAAATGTGGTAAATCAAGCGAAGTGGTAATACGAGACAGTTCACCTTCAGCAAGGTTTTGTTTATCAACTTTTAATGTTCGTTTATCCTCTGGAGAGTGAGCTTTTTCGCTCTCAAAAGATACTAATGGCTCATTGGAAGTTTCATCTATTGGGAGACTGCCATATGCGATTTTCATAGCGTCTTCCACTATAACTTTACTTGGCTCTGATATAGGTTCTGTATCTTTTTTCTTAGTAATTGTGTTAACATTTTCCTTTACTTCTGTAATCGTTTCAATCACTGTGTTTGTTATTGACAAATCTTCTGGAACACCAGTAACAAGTGCTGCTTCTTCAACAATTTCTTTTGGAGATTCTTTAGGTTCCGCAGCAAGTTGTGTTTCTTCGTCATCAGAAAATATCATTGGCTCATCGATAACATCCATCCATGCACTGGAAGAATCATCAATTGGGAGACCAGCATATACGGCTTCTTTTGGCTCTGGTGTAGGTTTGGTCAACTGCGTCTCTTCTTCTTTGGAAGCTGTTTTAATATTTTCTTTAATTTGTTCTTCATTATCAGCTAACTGAGACAACTTTTCAATTGTAGAACTTTCTGTTTTAATTTCTTCTACAGTGATCTCGTCGCTCGTTTCAGTTTCAATTCTGTTGGATTCTGTTTTTTTGAATGGTTGCAGAGGAGCAGAAAATGGTTTTTCAGGAATATTGTCTATACTTTGCTCCGGTAGAGGTTCTGTCGATTTCATTTCAAGTTCTTTAGTAACTGTATTAATATTTTCGTTAATTTCAGTTATCGTTTCAATCACTGTGTTTGTTATTGACATATCTTCTAGAACACCAGTAACAAGTGCTGCTTCTTCAACAATTTCTTTTGGAGATTCTTTAGGTTCCGTAGCAAGTTGTGTTTCTTCGTCATCAGAAAATACCATTGGCTCATCGATAACATCCATCCAGGCATTGGAAGAATCATCAATTGGGAGACCAGCATAAGCGGCTTTCTTAGGTTCGTCCAAAACAACTTTACTTTGCTCTGGTATAGGTTCTGTCGATTTCATTTCCTGTTCTTTAGTAACTGTATTAATATTTTCGTTAATTTCAGTTATCGTTTCAATCACTGTGTTTGTTATTGACATATCTTCTGGAACACCAATAACAAGTGCTGCTTCTTCAACAATTTCTTTTGGAGATTCTTTAGGTTCCGTAGCAAGTTGTGTTTCTTCGTCATCAGAAAATACCATTGGCTCATCGATAACATCCATCCAGGCATTGGAAGAATCATCAATTGGGAGACCAGCATAAGCGGCTTTCTTAGGTTCGTCCAAAACAACTTTACTTTGCTCTGGTATAGGTTCTGTCGATTTCATTTCCTGTTCTTTAGTAACTGTATTAATATTTTCGTTAATTTCAGTTATCGTTTCAATCACTGTGTTTGTTATTGACATATCTTCTGGAACACCAATAACAAGTGCTGCTTCTTCAACAATTTCTTTTGGAGATTCTTTAGGTTCCGTAGCAAGTTGTGTTTCTTCGTCATCAGAAAATACCATTGGCTCATCGATAACATCCATCCAGGCATTGGAAGAATCATCAATTGGGAGACCAGCATAAGCGGCTTTCTTAGGTTCGTCCAAAACAACTTTACTTTGCTCCGGTATAGGTTCTGTCGATTTCGTTTCCTGTTCTTTAGTAACTGTCTTAATATTTTCTTTTATTTCTGTAATCGATTCAATCACTGTGGATGTTATTGACACATCTTCTTGAACACCAGTAATAAGAGCTGCTTGTTCAACAATTTCATTGGTAGTTTCTTTACCTTCCGCAGCGAGTGGTTCTTCATTAACAACTTCTCTTGGAATATCTTCAATTTCTGATGAGTGATTTTCTTCGTCATCCGAAAATACTACTGGTTCATCGATAACATCCATCCAGGCATTGGAAGAATCATCAATTGGAAGACCAGCATAAGCGGCTTTCTTAGGTTCATCCAAACTAACTTTACTTGACTCCGGTGTAGGTTCAGTCGACTTCATCTGTTGCTTATCGGTAACAGCCTCAACATTTTTCTTTACATCAGTAATTGCTTTAATCACCGTGTTTGTTACTGTTATATCTTCTAGAACACCAGTGACAAATGGCTCTTCATCAAAAACTTCTCTTGGAGTTTCTTTGACTTCCGTAACAAGTGGTCTTTCATCAGCGATTTCTTTTAGAGTTTCTGTGACTTTCGGTAATCGTTCTTCATCGTCATCAGAAAATATCATTGGCTCATTGATAACATCCATCCAGGCATTGGAAGAATCATCAATTGGGAGACCAGCATAAGCGGCTTTCTTGGGTTCATCCAAAACAACTTTACTTGGCTCCGCTGTAGGTTCAGTCGACTTCATGTGTTGCTTATCGGTAACAGCCTCAACATTTTTCTTTACATCAGTAATTGCTTTAATCACCGTGTTTGTTACTGTTATATCTTCTAGAACACCAGTGACAAATGGCTCTTCATCAAAAACTTCTCTTGGAGTTTCTTTGACTTCCGTAACAAGTGGTCTTTCATCAGCGATTTCTTTTAGAGTTTCTGTAACTTCCGGTAATTGTTCTTCATCGTCATCAGATAATATCATTGGCTCATCGATAACATCCATCCAGGCATTGGAAGAATTATCAATTGGGAGACCAGCATAAGCGGTTTTCTTAGGTTCATCAATTACAACTTTACTTGGCTCTGGGGTAGGTCCTCTCGATTTCATTTTTGACAATTCAGTAATTGTCTTAACATGTTGAGTCACTGTTTTTGTTACTGTCGCATCTTCTTTAACACCAGTAACAAGTGGTTCTTCTTTAACAATTTCTTTCAGAGTTTCTGTGACTTCCGGTAATTGTTCTTCATCGTCATCAGAAAATATCATTGGCTCATCGATAACATCCATCCAGGCATTGGAAGAATCATCAATTGGGAGACCAGCATAAGTGACTTTCTTAGGTTCGTCCAAAACAACTTTACTTTGCTCTGGTATAAGTTCAGTCGACTTCATTTCCTGTTCTTTAGTAACTGTCTCAATATTTTCTTTTATTTCTGTAATCGTTTCAATCACTGTTTTTGTTATTGATACATCTTCTTGAATACCAGTAATAATTTCTTTTGGAGTTTCTTTAACTTTCGCAGCAAATGGTTCTTCTTCAGCAATTTCCTTTGGAGTTTCTTTCATTTCTGATGAATGCTTTTCTTCGTCATCAGAAAATACTATTGGCTCATCGATAACATCCATCCAGGCATTGGAAGAATCATCAATTGGAAGACCAGCATAAGCGGTTTTCTTAGGTTCATCAATAACAACTTTACTTGGCTCTGGGGTAGGTCCTCTCGATTTCATTTCTGGCAATTCAGTAATTGTCTTAACATGTTGAATCACTGTTTTTGTTACTGACACATCTTCTTTAACACCAGTAACAAGTGGTTCTTCTCTAACAATTTCTTTCAGAGTTTTTGTGCCTTCCGGTAATTGTTCTTCATCGTCATCAGATAATATTATTGGCTCATCGATAACATCCATCCAGGTATTCGAAGAGTCGTCAATTGGGAGACCGGCATAAACGGCTTTCTTTGGTTCTTCTAATTTTTCATTTAGCTCTTTAGGAACAGTGTCAGTATTTTCTTTTTTATCTGTAATCGGTTTAGTACCCACTTTGGATACATCTTCTTTATAATCGCTTGAAATGGAAAGACAAGTTTCGTGTAAAAGTTGTTCTCTTGATTTTCCAAAATCAATTACATCTTTGAATGGTTGTAATGGTGCAGAAAAGAGTTTTTCAGAAGTCGTTATTTGGGGCCGGATTGCATCATCATTTAGATGGAGATTTGTTGATTTAGTTTCCTTTAACATACGTGGATGAGCACTATCGATTACATTTTCATTATCTTGAGGCATTTTAATTTCAATCTCCTCATCAATAATTTTCTTCCACGAGGAAGGCTGTTCTTCGTCAATCAATTTGATCCAAGATGTTTCGGATTCTAAAGTCGATGGTTCTTTTTCTGTTTTAATAGATTGGTTTGCTTTTTCAGATTCTCTTTCAATAACAAGGAAGTTCTTCGTTGAGTCGCTTGCTATATCAGCCCATGACGTTAATGTTGGAATTGTTGGTATTAGAGTATTTGGTTTTGTGCTTTTTTCTTTTTTATATTGTGCTTTTGTAACTAAAACAGGTGATTTCTGCTTAGTTTGGATCTCGTTGTGTTTGGGAATTTTATTAGCACTAACCAAAGGAGTAGAGTGTTTTGATTCTTGTATTGGTTTTTGTTTCACAGTATCAGTAATAAAGTCTATTTGACTGGCTATTTTAGCCCAAGTAATAGTATCGCTGACTTGCTGCTCTTCTGATATAGTGTCTTTATTAAGATCACTGTAAAGAGGCTTCTGCTCTTCATTGTGGTATTGAGAAGTCCCTAACTGATCCTGATCAGTTTCTTTTTTCACAAGGATTTGTTTTTCGTTCTTACGTGGTTTCTCTTTTTTACGCTTTTGCACAACGTCATTTCCTTTCGTTGACGCAAGTATTTGCTCTGAAACTCTCAGCGGAGATCTCTTTCTTTGATGAATATCATCGATCCATTCTCCCGGCGCTTTAACAAGGGAAGCCCACGAGAATGCATTAGTGTCACTTTCTTTAGCTTTGCCTTCATTATTTAAGCTCTTACTGTTTTCAGATTGGGGTACATCAATGTTTTTATCCAATATCTGTTTACTTTCTTGTAACTCGTCAGAAGAATGCTTAGGTTTTGCATCTTTCTTTTGAGATTTAGTGGGCTTCTCGATTTCATGAGCTTCTAGTTGTCTCTGTTTAACATCAGATTTGGCTGTTGGTTTATTTTTTACATCAATGCTTTTATCCAATATCTGTTTACTTTCTTGTAACTCGTCAGAAGAATGCTTAGGTTTTGCATCTTTCTTTTGAGATTTAGTGGGCTTCTCGATTTCATGAGCTTCTAGTTGTCTCTGTTTAACATCAGATTTGGCTGTTGGTTTATTTTTTAACTTTCTTTGGGAATCTTTTCTTTCTTTCTTTTCGGGTGTTTGAGGTATCTGTTGTTTCTCATTAGTGTTGTCAACCCATTCACCTGGACGTTTTACAAGGGCAGCCCATGAAGATAAGTTTTCCTCCCTTACATCATTAGATATAGGGTCTGTTAGTACTTCTTCATGTAAATCTTGTGCAGATATTTTGGTTTCCTCAATTACTCGCTTTTCTAATTCTTCACATTCTTCTGATGAAGAATGTATCACAGGGTGCAATTCTTTTCGGGCTTGTTTCCTTGGTTTGGTTTTCTTCTGTTCTTTTGTCTTTTGGTTCTTGGTTTCATCTTTAGGCTTAACATTCAGTTTTTTAAGTACAGTATCATCAGTCCATTCACCGGGTTTTTGTACCAGAGAAGCCCAAGAAAACACATTTTGTGGAGGCGAATCTAGTTTACTTTCTTCAGTTGGATATTCTTTAATTTCTATAATTTCTGATTTTGTGGAGGGCTTATGATCAATTCCATCAGACTCATCTTGTTGGACTTGAATAGAATGCTTTTTATCCTTTTTGGGCTTGTCCTTTTTAGGCTTATCTTTTTTAGTCTTTTTCAACTTTATAGAATCAAGCTTATGAGAAGCACTGGTATCGGTTTTTATATTATCATCTACGTTCTCAGATGGTTTTACCATTTCATCTTTGATAGGAACTATAATAGAAGATACAGTTTTTAAGGACTGCTCATTTTCTCCAAAAACAATATCGGCATAAGTTTTTCCATGTGAACTTAATTGCCAGATATTTGTTTCATCGGCTACAGGTTTATTTTCAGTTTCATAAGTCTCAATAGGCTTCTGATCTACTTTTTCGAACACATCAGAAAATTTCTCCACCTTTTCTGGCTTGGGAACTCTTTCTTGACTTCGCTTAGGTGACTTGGGATGTTTCTTTGACTTTTCTTGTCTACGGGTCTTGATTGACTGTTTATTTCTGGGAATAAATTCGTTGTAAATTTTCTCATTGGCTAAGAAAGTGTGTGTTTGGTCAGAAAATGCATGACGCAAATAAGAAGGAGTAAACTCTGGTGCATTTGGAGATAACTTTGATGACATAGCAATGGAAGAAATACTTGGCGTATTGTCCTCCAAAACACTAGACCAAGTGTCTATAATTGTTTTTTCGTCTTGTTGATGATAGATCGGCTCATCAGGGGTATCTGTCCATTGCTGTTGGACAAATTCAGTAGACATTTCAACAAATACTGGTTGAGTAGGCGTATTTAAAACAATATTATCATCAGGCTCAACTTGATTAACCGGAATAGTAGTTCTTATAGATAAAGAAGGAACAAATTCTGGAATTTTAATGGGTTGTTCTATATTGTGAGGTTCACTTAGTGTTTCCTCTATTTCTGGTAAATTTTCTTCTTGGACTTTTGAAACCGAAGTAAGATGTTCTCTATGCTTATCAGAAAATACTATTGGCTCATCGATAACATCCAACCAGGCATTTGAAGATTCATCAGCTGAGGGGATAGCATAGGCGACTTTCTTAGGTTCTTCCACAACAACTTTACTTGGCTGTGGTGTGGGTTCTGCCGACTTTCCGTCTTGTTTTTCAAAAGCAGTTTTAGCATTTTCTTTAACTTTTGTAATCGTTTCTATAACAGTTTTTATTACAGACATATCTTCTTGTATACCAGATCCGATTGATTCTTCTTCAAGAATTTCTTTTGGGTTTTTTTCAACAACTTCTTTTAGAGATCCTTTGAGTTCCTTCGCAAGTTGTTCTTCTTCAACAAATTCTGTTGGCATTTCTTTGACTTCCGGTGATTGTTCGTCTTCGTCGTCAGAAAATACCATTGGCTCATCGATAACATTCATCCAGGCGTTGGAAGAATCATCAATTGGGAGACCAGCATAAGCGGCTTTCTTAGGTTCATCCAAAACAACTTCACTTTTCTCTGTAATAGGTTCTGTCGATTTCGTTTCCTGTTCTTTAGTAACTGTCTTAATATTTTCTTTTATTTCTGTAATCGATTCAATCACTGTGGATGTTATTGACACATCTTCTTGAACACCAGTAATAAGAGCTGCTTGTTCAACAATTTCATTGGTAGTTTCTTTACCTTCCGCAGCGAGTGGTTCTTCGTTAACAACTTCTCTTGGAATATCTTCAATTTCTGATGAGTGATTTTCTTCGTCATCCGAAAATACTACTGGTTCATCGATAACGTCCATCCAGGCATTGGAAGAATCATCAATTGGAAGACCAGCATAAGCGGCTTTCTTAGGTTCATCCAAACTAACTTTACTTGGCTCCGGTGCAGGTTCAGTCGACTTCATCTGTTGCTTATCGGTAACAGCCTCAACATTTTTCTTTACATCAGTAATTGCTTTAATCACCGTGTTTGTTACTGTTATATCTTCTAGAACACCAGTGACAAATGGCTCTTCATCAAAAACTTCTCTTGGAGTTTCTTTGAGTTCCGTAACAAGTGGTCTTTCATCAGCGATTTCTTTTAGAGTTTCTGTGACTTCCGGTAATTGTTCTTCATCGTCATCAGAGAATATCATTGGCTCATCGATAACATCCATCCAGGCATTGGAAGAATCATCAATTGGGAGACCAGCATAAGCGGTTTTCTTAGGTTCATCAATAACAACTTTACTTGGCTCTGGGGTTGGTCCTCTCGATTTCATTTCTGGCAATTCAGTAATTGTCTTAACATGTTGAATCACTGTTTTTGTTACTGACGCATCTTCTTTAACACCAGTAACAAGTGGTTCTTCTTTAACAATTTCTTTCAGAGTTTCTGTGACTTCAGGTAATTGTTCTTCATCGTCATCAGAAAATATCATTGGCTCATCGATAACATCCATCCAAGCATTGGAAGAATCATCAATTGGGAGACCAGCATAAGCGGCTTTCTTAGGTTCGTCCAAAACAACTTTACTTTGCTCTGGTATAGGTTCTGTCGATTTCGTTTCCTGTTCTTTAGTAACTGTCTTAATATTTTCTTTTATTTCTGTAATCGATTCAATCACTGTGGATATTATTGACACATCTTCTTGAACACCAGTAATAAGAGCTGCTTGTTCAACAATTTCATTGGTAGTTTCTTTACCTTCCGCAGCGAGTGGTTCTTCGTTAACAACTTCTCTTGGAATATCTTCAATTTCTGATGAGTGATTTTCTTCTTCATCCGAAAATACCACTGGTTCATCGATAACATCCATCCAGGCATTGGAAGAATCATCAATTGGAAGACCAACGTAAGCGGTTTTCTTAGGTTCATCAAAAACAACTTTACTTGGCTCAGATATAGGTTCTATGGATTTCATTTCCTGTTTTATAGTTACTGTTTTATAATTATCTTCCATTTCTGTAATCGTTTCAATCTCAATCACTCTGTTTGTTATTGACACATCTTCTTGAACACCAGCAACAACTCCTGCTTCTTCAACAATTTCTTTTGGAGTTTCTTTGAGTTCCGTAGCAAGTTGGTTTTCTTCGTCATCAGAAAATATAATTGGCTCATCGATAACATCCATCCATGCATTGGAAGTAACATCAATTGGGAGACCAGCATAAGCGGCTTCTTTTGGCTCTGGTGTAGGTTTGGTCAACTGCGTCTCTTCTTCTTTGGTAGCTGTTTTAATAGTTTCTTTTATTTGTTCTTCATTATCAGCTAACTGAGACAACTTTTCAATTGTAGAACTTTCTGTTTTAATTTTTTCTACAGTGATCTCGTCGCTCGATTCAGTTCTGTTGGATTCTGGTGTGTCCAAAGAAGCAGCATCAGTCTCATCTGTTTTTTTGAATGGTTGCAGAGGAGCAGAAAATGGTTTTTCAGGAATATTGTCTATACATTCCACAACTTCTGCTAATGGTTTGATTTCTTTAGCCATTAAATTTATTTGAACCATATTTCTTTCTGCAGAGTTTAGTAAAGAGATATTATATTTGGGTATTTCAAAGTTTGACATATTTGTTGGAGTCAGTTCATCAGAAATTTGCGGAATATCTTCTCCCAACAAGTCCTTAGAAGTCATGTTATAAATCATTTTAGATTCAGCCTTGCTAAGGACATTAACATCGTATTTAGGAACTTCAAATAGGACATTTTTTAATGAACTATTATTCTTTAAATCCTCGGAAACTTCTATAATATTTAAGGTATCGATGGCAGTGAATTTACTTCTGTTTATAATTGTTTCATCCTCACTGGGTACCAGAGTAGAGTTAGTCGGGGAAAGGATTTCTTCTGTCGTATTAATGTCAGGAATCTGCCTTTCATGTTCAATCTGAGATTTTTCTAATACATTTAAAACAGACTCGGCCTTTTTCAGTTGGCTAATGTTATATTTTGGTACTTCGAAGTAATAAAAATTGTCCGTTGCAATATCATCTGCTTCAGTGGCGATCGGTGTAGGTTCAGTTGTATAACAAACTGAGGATTTCGTGCTATCTTCAAGCAACGGCTGTAATGGAGCATCATAATTCTTCGACACGTGATGATCTAAACTCGTTACTGCTGTGTTTGTGTTGATCTCTATCTTGCTAGACGTCTTAGTTGCGATTTCAGAGCCAACTTGTTCTTGTTCTTTATCTTTAACAATTATTGTTTGATAACAGCGTTCAGCGTTTAGCAAGTGAGGCAAATAATATTTAGGAATTTCATAACATAAAGCGGACGGACTTATGCTGCTGAGGTTAGTTGCAAGCTTTGTAGCTGTTTTAATAGGGCTTACCATTGTAATTGATGTTTGCTCGTCTTTAGGTGTAACAACAATATCATTAGTACTGGAAATTAATGTAATATTTTGTTCTTCTTTATGGTTTTTGGGACTTATGGGGATAGTAGTATTTTTGTCAAGATTGAATGATTTCTCAACTGATTCGTTGGTCAAGGTACGAGTAAATTCTTCTGGTAAAGCGAGTCTTTTCTTTTTGTCTTTCTTACCTAATTTTCTTTGAATTTCCCTTAAAAGATTTTCATCTTCTGATGTCATTTCAATGTCAGACAATTCTTTAGGTTTGTCAATTGATTGTTCCTTAACAACATTGGAAACATCTTTTGGTGTTTCAATTAAATCAGAAGAAGACTTTTCTAATTTTTGATTATCAGATTCATGCTCTACTTTAATTACAGAAGTTAGAACTTCTTTCTTAGCTTCTGTATCTACATATTCTTCTAGTGATTTTTGTGAGGTTTCATAATTATCTGTTACCGTTTCAGTTACTTTTAGACTAACTTCTGGGAAATCTAAATGCATTTTTACTATAGGAGTTTTAAGTTTTTCTTCATGAGTAATAAGTGATATTTTTTGAACTGAACCGGGTGGATATTTACCTCCTAAATCATCACCTACATAAACAACATTCTTACCATCATCTGATTCAAAACTATAACCATGAGTCATTTTAAGATTTCTCGTTGTAGTAGTTGTGGTTGTAGTTGTGGCAGTAGTGGTCAATGACTCTTGTTTTGTTAGAGTCTTCGATAAGTTTTCAGAGTTTGGTAAAGCTACAGTTTCAATATCGATTACTTTCACACCTGATAATGAGGCTGGTGTTGGGGCTGATACTTCTATACCTATGGGTTTATCATCTAGACCTTCTGATAGTGATTCTTTAAGTTTAATATCAAACCTAACACTATTACTACTACTGCTACTTTGTGTTATAGAAGGAGAGGATATATTATCCACTGATTCATTATTATAAATAATTTCTTGATCAGGCATTTCAATAGAACTCTTGACGATAACATCATCAGGTGTATCACTTTCTACTAAAACAATACGACCATCATGAGAAATTTTCTTGATAATTCGCATGGTGCGTATAGTAGTAGTTTTAATAATGGCACCACCATCCGTTTGGTTGATGACGTTTATTGTTTCGTGAGGCTCTTCGGTAACAATTGTTTCTTTAATTCGTTCAGAATCATCTTCCAGTTTTACAGGCAACACTTCATCAGTTGTATCATTTTCTTCAGATTTTCGTTTGACAATTTTGGTAGTTCGTACAGTTGTAGTCTTGATTACGCTACCCTCTAAATTGTCATTTATAGGTTCAGAGCTCGATTGTTTGTTATCGGTATCGTTTATTTGAATTTCTACGGGTGCTACTTCTTCACTTTCGTTATTTTGAGAAATTTTCTTTACAATTTTAGTGGTACGTACAATTGTTTTTTTGACAACTTCATCACTATTATCATCAAAGTTTTCATTTAATTTAGTTTCCGGTACGTTAACAACCATATTTGCTGCAGAACTTTCTACATTTCTCTCTTGTATTTCAGGTTCCGCCTGTACAAGTTTATCTTCTTGTTTACACTTTGACATTTGATTGGCTTCAGTATTGACTCTTTGTATTCTTTTTGTGGTACGTATAATAGTAGTTTTTAAAACGCCCTCATTATGTTGCAGTTCTTCTTGATCAGCTGAGGTTTTTTCCTCAGCAATTGGCTCATTTATATCTGTATCTGTATCTGTTGCTTTACCAGTCTTAGAAGCTTCTGGTATGTCAATTATATCTGCAGTAGTTGCAGATTGAGTTGAACAAACAAATGGTTGAAGAGGAGCATCAAAAGGTTTCGAAATATATTCTTCATTGGTTACACGGTTTGTAATTTCATTTAAATCTTGAACATTTTTTACTAAAAGATCAGAGGAAGAGATTGGCAATTGAGTAACTTCTTGCTTTACAACTGGCTCATCGTCAATAACTTCTTCTATCACTTCTTCGCCCAATTCATTAACTCTTGTAATAATTCGTTTAGTGGTAGTTGTTAAAGTTTTCGTAATTTTACCGCTTTGAATTATTTGAGGATTGCCAGTATTATCCTCTGTGATAAATGGTACTGTCACAGTTTTCGTAGTGACTGGCAATTGTGATATTTCTTGCTGCACAACGGGCTCAGAGTCATAAACTTCTTCAATCACTTCTTCTCCACTCGAGTTGATGCGTTTTAAAATTCGTTTTGTTATTGTAGTCAAGGTACGTGTAATAGAACCGCTTTGAACAACTTGACTTGTAGCCGCATCAGTTGATAGGAGGGACTCTTGTCCTGGGGAAGATACTTCATAAGTCTCAACTTTTGTTGGCAGTGAAGAAACTTCTTCACTAACTTTAGGTTCGTCTTCAATGATTTCTTCAATAATTTCTTCACCTTTTTCATTTATTCTCTTTAGTATGCGTTTGGTAGTAGTTGTTAATGTACGTTTAATGATGCCACCACTGGTTACTTTGGATATTGTCACTGAGCTTGTATCTATGTTGTCATTTTGGTTTGTTGTTGCTGTTGTTGTGGTTTTTGTAGTTTTAGGAAGAAGATCAGCGGATTCTTGTGTTACTTTGGGTTCTCCCTCATACACAGCTTCTATGATTTCTTCACCATTTTCATTGATTCTCTTTACAATACGGTTTGTGATTGTTGTAAGAGTTCTTATAATAGCACCACCTTGAACATCCTGGACATATGACATATCTGGGTGTTGACTTTGCTGAGACTTTATAATTGCTTTGTCATCAGCCATTTCCTCTAAAGCATTAAATTTCTTGGGCTCTGGTACAGTTTGAGAGGGTGTATCGTTCTTAAGCTCTTCTACGTCATTATTTCTTTGTGTTAAAATAATTGCCTCTGTTGTCGTTGGTAATTCAGTAGTCTGTTGATCAATTTGTGGTTCATCCTCTGTTACTTCTTCAACAATTTCTTCACCATTATCCAGAATTCGTTTTATTAAACGCTTCGTTTTGGTAATTACAGTTTTTGTTACTTTTCCACCACCCGTCTTAAGAACACTTATATTGCTAGAGATTGCAGCAGGATCTTGAAGATGCTCGTATTTTATGGGTAAATTAATTTGTTCAATTGTAACGTTTTCCTTTGGCGTATCATCAATAACTTCTTCTTCTAGAATTTCTTCTTTTCCGTCAACAATTATTTTTACAATTCTTTTTGTTTCATGTTTAGTTACAGTTTTTGTGGTTAAAATAGCTGAAGAATTATCAGATAATTCAACTGGTACTGTTTCAAAGAGTTCTGTTTGTGAAGATGTTTTGTAACTCTCACTATGTTGAGAAATCCCAGTGGTTGGCTGCTCATTGGGTTGTAACTGTTGAACAATCTTGGTTTCTTCGGGTGTTTCAGTTACTAAAACTTGTTTGGAATGTGACTCTTTTGAGCTTTCAGTTTCGGTTAAAGCATGCTGATCTGCTACATTTTGCAATTTGTTTTCGGAATTCTTCTCATCAGGTTTAATTGCATCCTGATGTTTATGTTTCTTTGATTTAGTTTTTGTCTGATCTTTCTCAGTTATACCCTTTGCTGCTGAATGAACTTCTTCGGGTTTAATGTCGGCCGTAATATTTTGGAATGCGGATTCTGATGGTTGTTCTAGTTTCTTCTTTTTATTTTTATCCTTCTTGTTTCTTTTTGAAGGCAAAAGTTTTTCTACAAAATCAGTTATACCCGTTTTTACGGTTGAAGTAAATGATTTCTGATTTTCTTGTGAATTATTATCAACATTTTGGTTTTGCTCCATTGGAGCACTTGACAATGTTATGGAATCAACCTTCTCTTGGGTCAATTGGATAGTTTTAGTTTGTACTGTTGCTGTTGTTGGCGAATTACTTTTTGTTTTATCTGTTGTCGGTTTTTGTTTTTTTCTTGTCGTGTCTTTCTTGGTTTCTGTTATGATTTTTGGTGGAATTTCTGTCGATTTTGAGTGTGTTTCAGTCGAGTGTTGTTTTTCGCTTTGCAAAAAGTCTTTTAGTAAGACAGGCTTTCCGGTTTCTTCTCGAGATTTCTTGAATCTTTTTGATTTCGGTTTGTGTACTTCCTCAGGCTTATCAAATGTTCCTTCCATGGCAACAGTTGTAGTTTGATTTTGATTTGATAACTTTTGTGGCTTAACATCTACCACCATGGTCTCTCCATGAACATTTGATTTGCCAGTATTCATTTCTTTCTTAAGTCGGTCTTTGTTTTTTATTTGTTTTTTTGTCAGTAAAGTCGTTGTCGTTGTGGTTGTGGTTGTTGTCGCAATCGTTTCATCTCTAGTTGCGTCTTTATTATTTGTAGGTTGGTATGGTTTTCTTATCTCTTGTGGAGATTTTGTAATTTTAACATGGACTTGTTGTTGATTTTGTTGGCTGGATGGCTGGAATTGTTGTTGTTGGCCATGTTTAAGACCGAATAAAACTTCGGCATAAGTTGTACCCGCCTTATGTGGTAGGGGTTTTTCAACAATATGTGCTTGTTGCGGTTCGCACACATAGGTGACATATTCCTGAGTGTGACTATTAGTAGTTTGAGGAGTTTGCTGAGTTTGATGTTCTTTTATATTATTGTAAACGGTTGTTGTTGTTGTTGTTGTTGTTGTAATATCAGTTTGTTGTATTGGCATATCTTGTGGAATACTTTCTATTTCGTTTACATCGAATTGCCCAAATGTTATGTCAGTAATGGGTTCTTCAACTTGTATCTCTTGGGGCTCATACAAGGGTGCTTCTTCATGTGGACATTGTATTTGGGTTGTTGCTGTTATAGTTGGTGTTGTCGTTGGTGTTGGTGTTGGTGTTGCAGAAGTCAAGGTCGATTGTTGTATCATAGAAGCCAATGTTGTTGCGACTTCTACTTGCTTAGTGTCACTTAAGA
Organism: Metopia argyrocephala; assembly: GCA_963576795.1. NCBI lineage: Eukaryota > Metazoa > Arthropoda > Insecta > Diptera > Sarcophagidae > Metopia > Metopia argyrocephala. The sequence goes on from OY756209.1 coordinate 860,137, forward strand.
CGGTTTGATAATCTTCAGTCTGTTGTTGTTGAGGTTGAGTTTGAACAACTTGTTCGTATACATATTGCTGGTAACCTTGGTGTGGCTGTTGATTGTAATAAACTTGTTCATTAGAAGGAAGATAAACTGAGTGATAAACATCGGATTGATGTTGAGATTGATGCGGAGGATAATAACCTGAAGTGGCAACAATTTGGTATTGACTTGCCTCAGGTGGATATTGATATTCGGTAAAAGAAGATGCCAATTCATTTGATTGATTATATGGCACCTGCGTCATTTGTTCATAGAAATTATCTGATTGTAATTGTTGGATTGGTATACTTGACGCTGGATGTGTTGTATAGCCCCACTGCTCACTATCGGTCAAATTTTCGTACATTGATTGATAGAGTTGGGGATCTGGTTGTAAATATGTTGCTTGTATTTCCTCAGCTGTCATCGGAATGTTAGTGTTGTATGTACTAATAGTAGTATAAGTGTCTCTTGTTGGAGCACTTATTGTGGTCATGGCGACTTGTTCAATAACCATTTGATCTTGTATGGGATTATTTAGAATTGTTAATGTGGGTGGATTCCGATCTGAGTAATATGGGGGAGATATACTTGATGCCTCTTCTGGGGAAGACTTTGGTTGTAATATCTCTAGAGACGCCTGCGTCTTTTCGGAAATATTTTCTTTCAGTTCAGTTTTCCCATAATGTGCATCATGTGGTGGCATTTCACGATTTTTAAACGATTGTTGCCTGAGTCTTTCCAATTCAATTCCCCTTAATACTTCAGCATAAGATGTGGAACCTGGAGCCCACATTGGACTTTTAGATCGAGATCTATCTTGCTGTGGTAGTGACAAATGAGCTACTGTAGCAGTACTATCGACATTTCCTTCCGCTACTGTCGTTTCAAATTTAACCTGAGTTTGATGTTGTTTTTGCGGTTTACGTCGTGGTGAACGACCTCTTTGATGTTCTTTTGGCAATTGCATTTTCGGTTTACCGACCTGCGGTTCATTATTTATTTCTTTTGATGCAAATTCCACTCTATGCTTATTGTTTGCATTTCTAGGAACATCATAATCAAATTCTACGTCAGTAATTACCTTCTGTACTGCAACATTATCTGTTTGAATTACAGGGGCATTAATATCACGAGCCTTCTTTGAGTTATGCGACATGTCATGTGTGACATTAGTGTTCGTCTGGTTTATGTTTACAATCGTATGTATAGTATTTTGATCGTCCTTATTTTCTTGACGATTTAGCTTTTCTTCCACTTTTGGTATTTCATCTCTAGTAATAAAAGCTTGGCTCTCATATTTAATATCATAGTGAGGACTTTGTCCCTTTTGTATTTGAATTTCGGGTGATGCATGGCCCCCTAATACTTCTGCATAAGTCAGGCCTAATTTTGATGGTTTTAACATCATTGATACCGATGATGAAGTTGCCACCACCGAATGTGAGTCCAGATTATAAGACAGAGCGGCAATCACATCATACATTTGTTGCATATCTTCAACAGACGCACGTAAAGCCTATTCGTTTGCAATAAAAATAATACGGAAATTGGCCAAAAAGGTTAGGTATTGTAAAATTAAATTCAAATTAGAGACCTTAATAATATTTATATGTAAACTCCTACTGAGGGGACAAACTTTACTCCTCTAATCTAATCTAATGTAAACTATAAATAATTAAGTTCTGAAAAATGCAAATCCCTAAAACTGAGCAGAGTACACAAAAACAAAAGAAAAATTCTGGCAACCTTGTTTTTCATTTCATTTCATTTCATTTTATTTTATTTTCTTTTTTTCTTGGTATGTATGTATTTAAATCTGTATGTATAGACATACATAAAATAAACTATATACATATACTATGTATGTATTTTTAAAGTTAATCTATTTTAAAAAGAAACAAAAAACTATTAAAAATCGTTGGGAGATTATTTTTAAATAATTTAATTTTTTGTTTGTTTTTTCTTCTTTTAAATAAAGGAATACAACATTCATTTATTTTAATTTCTCCGCAGCTATAGCGGTGGCTGCTTGTTTATGGACTTAATGCTAAGACGAGATATACACATATAAGAGAGATGATAAAATTCTATAATTCTAAAACGGATTCATCTGGCGTGCCACGATGTATAAGTAACTTAATTCGTTCATTTCGAGCGGATATTTTTGAGTGTAAATTTTTTACACGCTCTCGACATGCCTGAACAAATGTAATGACAATGGTAAGAGAGAGATTCGCAAATTTAAGAATGCGAAATGCAAGATAATAATAAGTTTTTGTTTATATAATATAAAGAAGCGTATTGTAAATAAATATGTAATCCCATAGAAACCCACAAAGAAGAAGGCAATAATCCATTATGTGTTATTGAATTAAATATTTTTTGTGTTTTTTTATTTTATTTTTTGTTTTTTTGTAACGTAAACGTAAAAAGCATTAAGAAGGATAAACATATGTTTTATTAGGCAAATATATAAACACACACAGACAGAGAGAGAGATAGAGAGACATAGTGAGTTAGAAAATGTGAGATAGGTAGAAAGTTAAAAATTTTGTTTTGTTAGCACAGAAAGGACATTAAAAGTTAAAAAACACACCAGTGTAGTAGTACACAGTTAGTTAGTTGAATTAAACAAATTGCATTTTATGTTAAAAACAACATTTTTCAATAATAACCAAGTGAACATTTTATACCAATACCGTTTTAGCAGAGTAGAGCAACAACACAAGGTTTTTATTTTTGACATATTATGATTGTTTTTTTTTTATATTTATATTTAATGTGTGTTTTTTATAAGTATTTTGTAAATATGTTATTAAAAGAAAAAAAAAAGAAAGAAAAAAAAATTCCGTAAAAAATTAAAACCAAAATAAAACAAAAGTATATAATTTAAAAATAAACCATGAAAATCCCATAAAATAACAACAATTTAATATAAAAAAAATTAACTACTTTGAAGCTCACTTGTCCACACGCTCTTGCAAGTTTAATAATTTGACGGCAGTGTGTAAGAGCATTATGAATGGAAAATAGAAAAAATAAATGAAAAACCGAAACCATTATGAATAAGCTTTCAATGAAAATGTGAAATTTGTGAGTTTCCAATTAAAAATATGGATGTATAATCTGAATAAGGAAAATAAGTGATTTTTTTTTTTTTTTTTGTTTTTTTGTTTTGTATGTAATGATGATACAATGTGTGAACAAATATATATTGTAGTTTTAGTAAGTAATCTTAGTAATAACTGTGAAAAATTGTGGTGGTGTAAACTAATTATTGTGACATTAACCGGTAATTCGATAATTAAACTCTGATATTGATATTAGATTAAGACAAAATTTTAAAATTTTAAATTTTTTTTCTAAAATAAAAATAAAACAAAAATTAGGCAGAAAGTGTCGTCTACACAGAAAAAAAAATGAGACCGAAAATATTTCACTTGGTATCTTAAAAAATTCCCAATTAATTTTTTTTAGTTAATACAATATTCTGTTATTTTGGGAGTATGTTTTCGCTTTTTAATTAAGAATTAAATTTTATTTTAATTTTTTTTTTTTTTTGAATACTACTCGTATTTGTAAGGTTAAAACCGGTAAACGATTTAATTGGCAGTACACAAAATTAAATTAAAATCGATTTACTATTTTTTTCTGTGTATTTGTATTTGTATGCAGAGATCGAAACTAAACTTTTTACAAAATTATATTATATGTACTATGTATGCTGTATGTAAGTATGTAAATAAAACAATGACTTACCCTCGATTGCAAAATTCTTGCAATTATAAAATTTAAATACATATAAAATAATTGTTTACTTTATAAACAAAATCTAAGTAAAAAACCCTCAATAACTTGCTATGTATACGTATTGTAGCTCTAATTATAATAAATCTTTCTTTATTTCTTTAAATTCTTTTAATTTTTTTTTTTTTTAATAAAATAACAAAAAACTAATTCAAGGTGAAATCTTTCCTCAAAAAACTAAAAATATCTATAAATTAAAAAACAAAAAATGATCACATTGTATTATAAAATATGATGCTACATTAGAATTTATGAATTATATTTTGTCATCTTTTTGGCCTAAACTAAATGATATTTTATTTTTCCCTTGTTTTTATTATTTAAAATACATATACGTACGTACGTACATATGTATGTATGTATGGATATGTATATTAAAAAAAAAGAATTTTTTTTCTTCAAATTCTTGGCTGATTTCCCTGACACGTGTCACGTGATAATTTATATTTTATGTATGTATATGTATGGTAGATATTTCAAATAGAAATTGTTAAATTATTAAGGCGGTATGCACATGAAGTATGATAATAAAAGTCTGTTGAATGATGTTTTGTTGTTATTACGTGTTTATTGAAACAATGGATAAATATTATTACAAATAAAGGATGCTGCTGATCATGGAATTTTAAATCTTAACACACACACACACAGAGCCACAGACACTATAATTAACAATTACTAGTATGAGTCAAGAATGAATGAGAGAGAGAGAGAGAGCGAGAGAGAGTGGCAGAGAGATGTATTTGAAAATGAATGTAAATATGAATGATGGTGGTAGTGGTAGTACATGAGAATGTAATGATTTATTTATATTGCAGGTAAATATGGACAAAAATATAATATTCAATAAAGACAAAAAAAAAAAAAAAGAAAAATCAAAAATTCAAAACTAAAAATTTTATGTTTTCTTAATTATTTTTGTTTTGCTACTATGATTCATCAACGCAGCCACCGTGCATTAACAACAAATTTATTCAACGTTTTTCTGTTATGCCATTATTTTGTAGGAGTTAGCTTTTTTGAAGAGTGAAATGCAATTCTGATAGAGTGGTAGGTAATTAAATGCATTCAACGTACAAAAGTGAGAGACCATGTTTTTTTTTTTTTAGTTCTATCACATCCTAACATTTATAGAAATTGTTTTCCCTTCCCTTTTCTGTTTCTATTTTCATAAGCTAAGCTTAGTGGTAAGCTTTACTGAAGAGAGAAAAAAAAACTCTATTTTATGGGCTAAGAATTTGGTTTTCTTCTAGTTTTTCAATAGAATCCTATTTTGCTTTTTTTCAAGTACCAAATTTAAGTAAACGTACCTGTTGTTCGGCTAATGCCTTCTCACGATCGTGTGGCAAGTAGGTGGGCGACATAACTAATCTTAGTTGTTGTTCCTCCTGAATAATTTTCTGTCTTAATGTTTGCATTTGTTGTTGATAAATGTCAATTTGTTGTAAAGTTTCTTCAAGGCTAGAACATTTAGTTTTCACTAAACCACCCAAGCCGTCTAAAACTTTAATCAATTCATCAACATTTTCACTTAAACGTGGATCACCTCCCATGCCATTTTTGAAGTGTACCTTTAGAAAGAGAAAAATTAAACGCCTCTCAGAATATACTCGTAGAGCAAATGCTTAGAATTAATTTAACTACCTCTAATTTTTCAATAGACAAACTCAATTTAGTCTTCTGTACATGAATGTCGGCCATGGTTTTTTCACAATAGCCCAATTGATCTCTCAATGGCTTCTTTTTGTGCTGTGGCGATTCCAATGATTGTTTGGTTTTTTCTATCCAGCTGCGTATGTCCTTAATTTTACGTTCACATTGATCCCATTCTTCGCAAGCTTCTTGCAGTAATGCATTCTAAAATATAACAATTATGGGAAAAGTAAATAAATTGAAAAGGAGGAGGAGGAGGAGGAGTAGGAATCAGTAAATTTTATACCCTCTCTAATAACACTGCTTCAACAGAGACTTTCGCATCTTCGGCTTCTTGTAGTTTGTCCTTGAGATCACCGACTGTTGTCACTTGACTTATATGTTCCAATTCCTTGTCCATTTCACTTAAATTCTTAATGATCGGTTTAATACTCTTCACAGCCGTTACATAATCGTTAAGTTTACTACGAGCTTCAGGTAATGTTTTCAGTTCAATGCTTTGATCTAAGAAGTTACGTTTTTCAGCAGACCAAGCCATAACAATTTGATACAAATTCATAAAACGTGTCCAGGCATCTAAACTATCACCGACTTGTTGTTTCTTTTCATCTAACCAAGATCGCACCTGTCCCAACTGTTGTGCCAATTGATCAATTGTTGTTTGTACCAAAACTTTTTCTTCACTGTTGCGACAATTGTCAATTATTAATTGACCATTTGTCTTGACCATAGTAAAGCGTTCATATATGCCGGTTATCTCTTGATTGATACGGTGTAGCAGTTCTTTCATTTGAGCCGGTGCCAATGTACGATCTTGTACTTCGACTTCGGCTTGTAAAAGCCATCTTTGAATCTCGTCCACACCAGCCAAATAGTCTGTGCGTACTGTTTTGGCACGTTTGAATTCTTTCTGTTTTGCCTCCATATTACCTTCAACTCGTTCTAAAAGCAATTCCAAAGCCGTAAACTCCTGGTCAATATCACTGGGCACAAGATTTTGTTTCTTAATATATTCCTCTTTTGTTCTTTTAACAAAGTTTTGCGTTTCTTTTACAGTTTCTCTAACTTGTTGTTCTAATTCGTTCAGTTTCTTTTCAGTTTTTCCAATATTTTCATCAAACGCATGAACAGCGTGTATCTCCTCTAACAAGGTATTAAATATATCTTGCAGCGAAGAAATTTTATAAAAGACGGCCTCGATATCCTCTAAATCACGACCAACCTGACGATCCTTATCTTGTAAAGAGTCGTTTAATCTGAATTAAAGAAACAAAATTAAAGGATAAAAAAATTATATAAAAATGTTAGAAACAATAAAAGCAATAACTGCGTAAATATACATCTATGTATACCTATATAGTATGTATGTACAAATTGTTTAAATTTTGAAAAACCACGCGGTCATATGTTTATAATATAAACTTTACATACATACATACATATGAATATAGTATATATAAAATAATGAAAAATATAAATGTTTTTATTATTAAATCTGTTGGCGAGTTTTTGTTTTTTTTTTTTTGTTTTATTTGTAAATTAATTTGCTTTTAAACACAAAAATGCTTTTAAAATATAATTTTTCTTTATTCTTTTTTCTGTTCAAAATTTAGGCTTTCCAATTTGCCGAGAAATATTTGGTGCGGCTTTTTGGTTAAAAGTTTTTACTCAAAATGAACAGTAAGAAGCCAAAAATTTTGCAAAGAGTAGATATGAATATAGGGCCCAGTAGTATACATACGTATGTATGTATGTTTAGTCTCTTTCCCTCAGTACAATTCAGTTAATGGTGAAAATATTCGAAAATTCAAAATTCGAACAACAACATCGAACTTTGGAAAATCATCTCTATAAAACACAGATGATGAGTCAATATCTTGCACATACATATACAAAAATAAGAGAAGAATCTTAGCAAAGAGATGGTAGAGTATGTCGAAAGGTATTTTACTCTTTCTTGGACGCATTTAAAATTCATTTCATTTCTTTTTAATTTTATTTTGTGATATTTTATTTACATATGTACATACATACATACATATGTATATTTACATACTATTTATTTATATTTTTTTTTTGTTTTTTTTTTAATCATTTAAGAAAGTATTCACATTTTAGCCGCCATCATCATGTGTATTTATATATTTTTGTTTATATTTTTAGAATAGCACATTTTAATTGAATATGCGTTTTTATTTCTACAATACATACATATATACATACATATTTATGTAGGTATGTATGAATTTCGTAATATCAGACATAAATTTTTATACAAAACCGAAGCGTACAGTTCTGAAGAAATTAAATGAAATTTTTAAGAAAATGACGTCACTTTTTTATCACTTTAATGACAATTATAACATTATTAATAATACATACATACATACCTACATGCATACGTAAGTATGCATAATAAAAAATAAAAAACAAATTTTCTGTTACTATGGCTACAAACATTCATATATCATTTGTTTTAAATATTTTGCATTTTAATTTTCGGCAATTTTTTTTTCGATTTTTTTTTCTTTGAAACTACTCGTAAAAAAGTCTGTCATACTTTACGTATTATTAAAAGTATAATTTATATTATTAATACACAGTAGTGGTTAAAACATTCGCATCATATACAAGTTCTCAACAATTAATGATATATTTTTAATAAAAGTTCATTAAAATATTCAGCCATGTCACAGAGTTCAATTCCATTCGGAAACGGAATCCATTTCAATTCCGCAAAAAATTTAAAAATTTCATGGATTAAAACCACTTTTATTTTCATGAACGGAATTGTATTTTTGTTTCCTTTAGGTTCAAATAAATGCTTGAAAATACTTTTATCAGTAGAAAAAAGGTTTTTAACCTTTAACTACTGAGGTGGTGGTAAATTTTACCCCCTCCTCAGATTTTTTAATTTATTTTCTTCTGTTGAGCCCTGTTGAGTCCCTGTTTTGTTATACTAAATCTTTGATTTTTTTATTTTTATAATCCTATTTATATAAAAATGTATTTTCTTGTTCTTTTAAAAATAAATTAATAAAAAAAAATTTTTTTTTGACTAATTTTTTTGGTAAAACAAAAGGTGGTAAAATTTACCCCACGTCAATAACTATGAAAAAATTTTTCACCTCCGTAGTTAAAGGTTAATTAATTTTTTTTTTTTCAACAAAAAAGGTACTATCAAGAGAAAACAGAGTTGCCAAATTTCTTTTTTCTATTAATGTTATTAAAATTCTACAGTGACAGCACATAGACAAAATAAAACATGTAAAGAAAAATTAAAATTTATTTCATTTACAAAAAAAAAAAAAGTTTGAATTTACTCTTATTGTCACTGAAAATATAATATGCAATTTATTATTTACTCAAAAGTAATAAAAAAAAGGTGTGAAACAGCTGTTTTCATAAACGATTGCATGTTGCCACGTTACGCTTTAACATTTGATAATGTTGCCAAATTATTTATAAAGAAAAATCAACTAAATTTTGTGGATTGATGAAAACATTTGGAATCCAAAACAAAAAAATAAAAATCCAAGGGAATGCAATTACGGAATATTGGCTGATTATTTTAAATTATGTAATTATTACATTTTCTACACACATTAATTGCAATAAACAATTACAACAATATATATTTAAATTTCCGTAGTTCAAAACATATGGTACTCAATTATAACTCCACCAAAGCAGTGAAACAAACGTCAGCTGGGTTACTTTGCAATGCAATGCGAAAGAAAATTGGTACTCTTTAAAACGTTGGTGCATTACCTTTCGAAACTAATTACATATTTTGTTTTCCGCCAATCTGTTAGCACTGTATTCTGTATTGCGAAAACGTTTGTCGATAACGATACGTTAACGCAAATATCTTTGTATTAAAAAAATACAAAATCGCGTTAAAAAATTATTTCCATGCCGTCAGTATTTTGTTTCATAGCCATTTTAGTTTTTAACACTTCCAAACATTTTTTACGCATTGAAGCGGCTATAAGTTGTTAATACACATATTCCACCGCTCTTCCAGCTCTATGAAAAGTTCATCATCTTTACGGGCATTTTTTTTTTTCAACAAAAATATTGTATTTCTTGCTATTTTTGAATAACTTGCAAATGGTAGAAACTCGCCTTTTGAAAATTAAAAAATGTCGTTCGGAATCGACTTTAAACTGTAGGTACTCATGAATAAAAATTGATGTTCACAACATGTGTGCTGCGAGAAGTTAGGCTGTAACCCTGGAACAGGGTTGTAATGGTCAATTGTGCGTGTAAGTGTAAGTAAAAAAGTTTATAATTTGAATAAAAAATATTATAGTTTCATTTGCAAAGACCTTGGGCTCCAATACTTATACGAATGATTAAATATTAAAGGCCGAAAACTTGGATAATAAAATATGTAAAAAAATTGCTTAAAAGAGTACCAGAGATGCGAGTTGCAAATGTTTTTAAAAGAGCAGTTAGGAGTCTAAGCACTTTTCATTTGTTCGTGTTTTTTTTTTTTTTTTTTTTTTTTTCAAAAAACCAATAAACAAAATGATAAAGAGAAAAAAATCAAACTGTTTTTGACCGCTTGCCTAAGTTTTGACCACTACTGTATATATGTATTTATATATGCATATATGTGTATATATACATATACCATAATTTCGACAGAATCTTTTGGGAGAAAATTAAAAGATCAGACACACCTTTTATAAAATAATTCACCACTTCTTCTCAAACGAAAGTGATGACAAATTTTTGACTAGACTTTTAATATTATTCTCAGTTCTAGCCTTGAGCGAGGGATTACAAAATCAAATAAATTAAAAAAAAACTATAAAAGTCAAAAATATTTTTTGTACATTTTTCTCCTCTGTCGCCTTAATGTTATCGTATTTTGTGTACTCGTATTCCACGAAAATTTTTTAAATTTTCTTTAAAAGTTGCTTACAATAGTTTAGAAAGTGAAAATAAAATTATAACAAATTGGCTGCTGTATGTACATACATACATACATACATATATTCATATTTTAAATAGAATTAAAAAATCTAGACCAAAAACAAAAGAAAAATGCAAAAATCTTAAAATGCCGTCCGTGTATGTATGATCGTCGAATATAAAAATCAACTTGAAAAATTATTTTCATTCTAATTGGAAAGGTGCCAAAAACAAATAAGTTTCTTCTTTTTTTTTTTAATAATACGACGCAATATTTCAAAACAAGAAATATTTTTCAACAATTTTAAGCTGGATTATTGATTTCTACTGCAAAAGAACTCCTTCAAACGTTTGACGTTTTATATCTTAAATAACAACAAGTTTTGTTTTTTTATTTTTGTTTTTAATATAAATTCGAATTTTATGCAGAATGGAGCGTATTATTAACTTTATAAAGTACAAGATAAAGCGATATGCAATATCATATGATTTCAAAAATTCTTGAATTACAAATGAATAGTGCCCGCATGCAAAAAAAAAAAAGAAAACCTTAAAGTAGACTTTAACTTAAAAGTCGTATGGCAAATAAAGACTTCAAGTCAACTATATATTTTTTTTTTGTTGCATATGGCTGTAGGAATTTACTTTGGATGGTTTCTGATATATGGTATCAGAATACATGTTCCTTAAAAATTGTAAATACCAGCAATCAAAAATGAAGTCTATGAGTGCAATTTTTTGCTTCTCCTGTAAGTATGTCTCAGTGTAAATTGGGCTTTTGTGAATTCATGCACATGCATATCTACATACACACAGTGTTTGTGTATGTTTTATGCAACTTGAAGAAGAAACTTTAAGAAATATAAACATTTCATACTTGTTTTAGAGCATCTCCTTTATTGTTTTGCATATAATCTGCATATAGTAGTGTGTGTCTACATAATTTAAATACATACGTACATATGTATGTACATAAAAAATATATTTTATTAACGTTTTTTTTTTTTGGTATGCACACAAATAAACGACAAACATTTTAGTGAATGGCACTGAATAGCCAAAAATATTAAACGAATAAAAAAAATCAGGTCATTTGCTACTGAGTTTAAAATAATCTCTGTATGTATGTGCATACATATGTAGCAAACTGCTAAAAAAAAAACTGTTAACTTAATAATGCCATTTAAAGAAAGTAAATGACCTCCTCATACACGCTTACGAAAATTTGGGACTCATTTTGAATGAATACTTTTACAAATTTTAATAGTTTTTATTTAAAGTTTTTGCCATTTTGCTAAAAATGTTTTTTTTTGTTTTGTTTTTTAACGTTTTATATGGCAAGTATAATATTTAGTGACTGGTTTTGGTTACCCACCTTGTTTTGTAGACAACTGTAGACCTGATTTGCTTAAATATTTTAAGGATTTTTAAACGTAGATTGAAGTGAATTTGTAAAAGGCCTTTGATTGAGGTTTTTTTTTCCAAAGCACAACTGCACAACCTTAGTTTAGCAAAAATTAAAAGGTTGGAGTGTGCACAGCACGCAAACAAATTAAGTTAAATTAACTTTTAAGGACTAATTTTACAACAAATTTTACTTAATGTGAGCAATTCTATAAGTATGCTTGATAGATATCCACTGCAAGGTGGCATTAATCATACGCCTTGGTAATCCACAAAGCAGGCGTTATGATAAATACGATCCTTGTACGATTGACTGACTTCTATCCTCTTAAATGTACTTGTTGTGTAATTTTTCTTATTTAAAAAAAATAAAAATAAATAAAGACGTTAGAATATAATTTTGATTGCATAAATTATTGCAAAGTGAATAATACTTCTTTTTGTATCTCTTCGAAATGTTGATAAAAGAAATGTGTAGTTTTGTCACTTTATTCTTTGTTTTTTAAATATCTTTTTCAACGATAAAATATTATATATTTCTCTTTATTAATATCAGTTAGTTTCCAGCCATCCAGTAAAATACACGTCTTCTTATTTCTATGACTTTTTTAAAACTGAATGTTCTGCATTAACAAATAAACACAAATAGCCCAGCGATCGTAATTTGCTTTTGGCAAAAATATATTTATTTAACAAAATGATTAACACAAGCAAAGCGTAACCATCAGTCATTTTAAAGAACTCTTTAAAAAAAGAGCACAAAAACGAGGAAATTCACCACATGAAAGCTTTTCAAAAAAAAGAGCTTTTTTTCTGAAATAAGCTTGTTTTCTTGTATTCTCTTCGAAGAATATTAAAACGCATTAGAAATGTTAACAACCAAAATATATAAAATAAAAAAACTTTATTGCACCGAACTCAGCATATAATATGTTATTTTACTTCATAAGAATCTAATAGGATTAAGCGAAACTCACATAATACATTCGCATTTCTAAAATGCCGGTTAGATAGGAAATAAGATTTGTGGTGAATATTTAAAACAATTTTCTCTCACAATTCTCTTACTCTCCAACATCTTTTGCAAAATTTAAATGACAAATTAAACCAGTATCAAAACTTAAAAACAAAACTATGGAAATACATAATAAACAATGCATAACACACACATACATACATACATTGATTTTGTTCTCTCTCATTGATTATTCTTATTAAAACAACAACAATAAAAACAAATATTTATATATGTTTAAAATTACGTGATTACCTCATGGCCTTAAGCGGCAAAAAAAAACTTAAAATAAATCATTTTCATACGAATTAACTGAACAAAACAATAAAATAAACACAAAAATAACAACAAAATATCAAAATAAAAATAATAATTTTGGTATGCAATTTACAAGTTGCCAGCAAAACGTTCGAAATCATTTCGAGGCATACATTTCTGTACAGTAGTAAATTAAATATGTGTGTATGTAAGTATGTACTCGTATTTTTGCCGGTTCATTCTTATCTATAAACGACTATAGATATATATCTGTGTATGTATGTATATATCCAAATGTAAAGGTACTAAAAAAACGTGTTCTCATACTCATACAGTATTTTATTGCCCTATCGGCAAATTATAAAATGAGAGAGAGAGAGAGAGAAAGAGAGGAAATTTTATTTTATTTATTTAAAAATCACAACAAATTTACACTACAATGTAGTGACTAAATTGTATTTTCATATGAGAAACAAAATAAAATAAAAATTGCAATCGTTGAAAGACGTCTGCTCCACAGCATTACATTTCCGCCCTCACTCTTAAATGTGACGTAACTACTTCATACATACATACACATATACATACATATGTATTGTATGTTTCACCTTCGACATTCGAACAATACTATTTCCCAATTCTACAAGTTAAATTCTGACTTCTCGCTAAAGGCAATGATTGACTATCAAATTTAAACGATCGATATACATATGTACTTATTTATGTATGTATTAAAAATGTCATGTTGTGTTTAGAACATATGATAGTTTAGAGGAAAAGTACATAAATGTTAACGATTTTTTGCATAGTGTCTGTGCGATTGGAGTTGCTCAGAAAAATAGCAAAACATATGTAGATATTTGCATCGTTTTTGTAGTGCAGTGTAGCATCCAAACACATATTTTGATGCGATTTCCTTTTGCAAGACAGAAATCCATCAGTTTTTTAAAATTTCAATTTCTTCATTGTAAATGAGGACTACTAGGTATATTTCCAATTTTTGAATGCAAAACAAAAATATAGGTCTTTGAAAAAGTCGCTTGCCTTTTTACAACTTTAGTAAGCGTTTGTCAAAGGAATCATTTATTTTCATCAAAATTATTAAATATTTCAAAACAAGTATTAAAATAAAACTAGAGAAACAAAGTTTAGTTGTGACAAGAGTTTATATAATTAGTTACTTACTCGTTTTGCTGTTTAACTAAGTTATCCAATTTGGCCTGTATGGCCTCCGCCGAGGGTTGGTGTACTTCCCTAAGGAATGCGACGATTGATTTTGAGAGCGTTTCAATATCTTTATGTGACGATTTAAGTTCTTCAGATTCACTGAGTATTTCCTTTAAAAACAAATTATTTAAAATAAAAAATAAATTATTAATATTTGCAAATAAATAAAGTTATTAAAGATGCTAAAGAAGAAAAGTTAAATAAAATTTTCCGATAAGTTTTACTACCGTATTTATAAAACTAAAATAGAGCCTATTTAACAAATCTGTATGCAATACTTGTCAAAAAATATATATCGTCGCAAGAATTAAAGAACGTTGTAACTGACACAACATTTAATGTTCACCAGAGTCAAAAAACCTGTATAAAAGTAGAACAAAGACACTAGTATTTTTCGAAACGAAGACGTCGTAAGAAATCTTGGACCGTTATCAATCGACGCGTATTTTTTTGTCTGATAAAAATTATGCAAAAAACTTATTTTCGATTTTTTTTTTCAGTTATAGCGTTCTTTAATTCTTGCGACGATATACAATATAACCCTTGATAAACCCATAATATTTTTTATTAAACCGGAAGTTATGCAGGTACTGTAATATTTCATGATGCAATTATAAGGTGGTATAAACTTTCCAGCTCTATATATTTTTTTTTATATTTAATTTTGTGTTCCAACAATGCCAAATATTTTTCTTAAAGAGCAAATGCAAATTAAATAGCACTAACTTAGTTTTATATTAGTAAACGTGAAGACATTCGCTTTCAATGAAAACAAACTTCAAACATTTATTTTATGAATTATTAGTGGTAATCACTCTTTGTTGCAAAGGCCTTTGCAAGTGTTGCAATTGTAGCAAATCAAGTCAAACAATAACAAAATGTAAGCATATATGCTACGATTGCTTATTTGCAAGGCTTACAAAGGCATTTGCAACAATGAGTGATTACCGCTATTATATTCATTTTTTTTACTTTCCATGTTGTTGTTTTAATGTATTTAAAAAATGAATGCATTACTAACCAATTAACCCTCAAACATATGGAGTTTTTTACATTGAATTTTTTGATAATTTACATACATGTTGTATAAAAACAATTGTGTATGTCCTGAGGAACGAATTCGGCTGAAATTGATATCGAATTAAACTTCAAACTGATTTAATTGTAAAATGCGAAAATCTTTTACAACTTTTTTCTATTCATTCGCTTCATGGCAATTGCTGTAACATCTTTCTTTATCAAAACTGTAGAATAACTTGCGCAATTAAGTTTTGTCTTTGAAAAAGACTCAAATTCATTTTTGTTTTTGGAAAACTACTAGTTGTTGTAGTGTCATCATCATCATCATCTTATTGGATACTACTTGCTAATATTTTTAATAAACAATGTTATATAAGACTCATATATTAAAAAAATGTTTCATTTAATTTTTTTAACTATTATAAAACAAAAACTAAAAAATTTTTACAAGTAAAAAAAGAAGAACTTTGTCCTTTGGCCCTTTTAATTTTATTATTTTTTTTTTTCGTTCGCACATACATAATTGTTTTACAAGGCTCAGCTTGAGTGTTTAAACTAAAAAAAGTAACAACAACGACAAAAACGACAAAAAAACAGCAATCAAAAATCTTCTCTTTCTAGTAAATAAAAATGAAAATTTATGCAAAAAAAAAATTCAATATTCCCGAACAGCCTTTTCGAAGGTCAGCTATGAATTTCATTTGATATAAATACACAGAAACGTATGAAAAGAATATAAAGTTTTCGAAATGAAAAAAAAACAAACAAAAACTTGATTAACGCTTAACTTAAATTAAGAAAGAAGTTAATTCAAAGTTAAGCAAAGACGAATAGTTAAACACACTACAAGATTATTATTTTGAATTTAAAGATACAAACATTCAAAAAAAAACATAAATTCTTAACCAATTCGATATATACAAACATACCGACATACATATGTATGAAATGATTAATTTTTAAAATATTCTTTGCCGCTGTAGCGCATAACAAATTGTGCTATTAGCATGGAGGAAGGAACACATTTAATTTATTTAAAAATATTTGTTGTTATTCTGTCGACCGGCTCTGATGTTGTCATCAAAACAGTCTGTTTTGTTTTTTTCTTTTTTTTTGTATTTTTGTATTTTTTTTATTTCTTACACAGCATTTAATACATTTGCTTTGTATTGTTTTTTTTTTTTTGCTTTAAAATATTTTCATGTATGACACAATCGAGTCAAAAGTGTTTTTCAAGTACGTTATTCGAAAAAAAAGAGTTTGTATGTACAAATGTACATAATGTACAAATGTTATAGATATTATTTAAGCACATATTTTAACTTAAGAAGAAAAAACACATTTTAAAAATAAATACATAATTTTAATTTCGTAAAACATATGATATTCATTTATCTTCTATTCAACAGGTATTATATTGCTTTGTTTTGTGTATAAATATACCGTTAGTTTTGCCATAGAAGCAGAAGAAACAGGTATTACATTTTCTTTGACTACGAAGCAATATGTACATGCAAGGTGGCTGAGCACGCTTGATAAATGGTTTATGCTTTCTAAGCCCATAATTGTGGCTTATAAAATATGTACACATGTATGTATGTATGTGTAAATATTATATACATACATACACATGTATGTTTAATTAATTTTCTATTTAATTCCTATTATTAGTTAACATTTTCCCTATGCATATGTACTATGTATGTACATACAGGCATGGAAATGGTACTAATTAATTATACGCATTACTTTTAAGTACTAAATAAATAAATATTTTTAATACTTTTTTTACAACACTTCATTCAATGTATTTCCAGTAAACTTTTTTTCTCTTATAGTGTGAACATGGTTTATCTTTATTTATCGCAGTTGCTTTTGATATTATAATTTCTTGTTAAAAATTAAATAAAAATTGTCATTTCAATCCCCTTATTGTGTTTGGCGTAGTCGTTGTCGTATTTCGACATTTTTGTACAAGATTAAAGAAAACTAACAAAATCTGTCTTTAATCTTTTACAAAAATGTCGAAATACGACAAAAATACGCCAAACAAAATAAGGGCGAATATGTAATAACTCAATCAAAATTTGTATCAAACCATACGTTTTATATACGTGAGTATAGCATTAAAACCAATAAAATTATTTATGAATACGGCAGTTAATATCTATTTTGTAGGAAATGTCATAAAATACTATCTTCTCTAAATATAATATAGTCGCCGTAGTCTAGTGGTGAGTGTGTTGGCTTACTAGGCAAGAGCTCCGAGTTCAAACCCCAGGTCTGACATCTTGAAAAAGAAAGAAATATGAAAAAAAAAATATTTCTTTTGGCGACTACTTCTTAGCAGTCTTCTGGCAAAAACTTCGAGTCACTTGTAGCTGTAAGCAAGCTTTCTCAAGTCTTTCGATCGGAGTCGACTTTAAACTGCAGGTCCCGGTACTCATGAATAAAAATTGATGTTCACAATAAGAGTGCTGCGAGAAGCTAGGCCGTAACTCTGTTTCTATGCATAATATAATTATAGAATAATTCTAATAAGAATACTCGAATTAGCAGCATACAATTTTTAACATGCCTGTATATACAAACTATCCCCAACAAGATTAAAACTCTCATTCGGTAAAAAAAACTTCGTTAATAAATCTTTTAAAATATACGAGTATGTACTATATTGAAAACAAAAGTAATAAACGAAATTTTGTTTTTGTTTTAAATATAAATTTTCAAACGTTCTGAAAAGTTATTTTTATCGATTAAACTGGTATGTGATGGAAATCGATTTCGATCGAAAGTGAAATCGAATGAAATAAGCAGTTGCTATAACTTTCTTTCATATTTGGAATTCCTTTTTTATTCATTACCTTACTGACTATTGCTACTACATCCTTGATTATTAACATTTTAAAATAATTTAAACAGATAAGTTATAAGATATAACTTTGAAAATACAAACGATTTCGATTTCAAACGAATTCGTTTTTCATCACATACCGGAATATTTATTTTAAAATTGTAGTCAATGACTCTTAATTTTAAGAAACTTGTTTTTGTAGTATTCGAGTATGTTTGGCAAACTTAAAACGTGTGAAACTAAATTCGCTTGAAATTTCAAACCGCTATAATCTTAAATATGACAAGATCTCAAATTCAGATAACACGCCTCAATTTGCATTGGCAGAGTTTAAGAAATTTGGTAGTGGGAACTTTTTAATCAGCTTTCAACAAACAATTCAATTCTGGTAAAAATATAAAGGATTCCTTATTATCATATCGAGCCGTAACCGCCAAAAAAGCGTAACCAACAAAAATAAAATTTTAAAGGAGAAGGTTTTTTTTTAATATCTTCGTTGTTTTTGCAGTTATTGCCATGAAATTTAGTATGTAAGTGTTATTTTTCACGATTTATATACTACATTTAAGATTGCTCACATTTTAGAATAATAACGGTAACTTTTGTCGCTTACGCTTTTTTCGCTGTCACTCTGACTAACCTACTGATGAAATTTGTGTCAGTTAAGCTAAAAAATCTTTTTTTAGAGAAACAATTGTATACTGTTTATATATGTATATCGCTCATTTGCTGCAACAGTGACAAAATCGCGTTTTTCTGAGTTAAATATGTAGAAATGTTCCCAATATCGTAAATAATATTGTGTATAAAACCTATTGTGATCGGAATGATTTTGAGCGTTTAGGATCAGAAAGTGATTCGATAATACTTATTTTTTTAATACAACAACGAAAAATTTCAGGCCCTACAAAATCGTTGTACAATAAAAAAGAAATTATTATTTTTTAATAAATCTCAATCTTTGATTCCTAAGATTTTATTATGCAATGAAAACAATTTACTAGAGTGTGTAGAATCTGAATAAACATTAATGTTTTGCGTTGTTGATAAAAATGTACGAACAAAAATAAAAAACTTTAAACTGCTTTTCTGAAAAAAAAAATTTTTTTTGAGCTGACATTATTGCAGCAAATTAGCGGTATGTACATAAATATTATATTATTTAATTCTTTTAATTAATTTCATTTTAAAAGTTAACATAACGCTGACTTTTAACGCTGACTCTCTTAATACAAGACTTTTGTCTAATTTTATTGCCAATTCCCCAGAAGTGTTCATTTATTTGTATCCTATCAATTTCCGTAAGCTTAGAGCTACATGAATTCCCACATTTTTTATTTTGGCATGGGTCAGGCCAAACACCTCTATCACGAAGTTTAGCCTTTTGCAGTCTTTTGGGTATTTTTTTTTTTTGCTTTCTATATTCTCTTTTTCCCACACATGTTTCTTCATTAGTCTCAGATTTCGAATAATTTACATCTGAAGATGTATCACTATCACTGTATGGTACTGGATCATATCGAACGCACTTCTAGAAGACACGTTTATAAATTGATACTTATATAACATCCAAATGGAATAAAATATATTTTTATTACCTCCGCCATATTGTTAAAAGATTATAAAATTATTATAAAGTGCGAATTTTCAACAATATTTAATATTATAAAGGTATTTTAATAAATGCAAAATGTTTTTTTTTATACTGTTTACTTAGGTTTAAAAGAGAATTTTAGTGTAACCAACAATCTGCGGTCATCAAAAATGTAAACAAACAAACATTGTGCTCTTACGCTAAAATTGTTTTTGCTCTAAATTTGTAACGGTACTTTGTATGACGATGAAATTTTAGGAGATGATGCAGATGTTGTCAATGAATTCATTTATTAAAAAAAACGAAAATCGAAAATTATGTTGGTTACGCTTTTTTGGCGGTTACGGCTCGATATTTATATACTACTTATAGAGCATCCCTTCCCTGCTAGGGATGGAACATCACTGTCAGAACCATTACACTGACGACAAGCCAAAACAATTTGTTTTGTTGTTTGTTATCAAAACCAGTCTCTCAATCAGTAAAGTGTTTTATAGACCCAAATATATCACATACTCGTATAATTATTACGTTCCCTTAATAAAATTAATTAAAAATGCTGAACTAAGTGAGAGTTAACCTTAGATTTTTTTTTTTTTTTTTTTTTTGTAGAGAAGTTTAATAATCATTTCTCAGAATAATTTGTCATTATTTTGTATTTATGTTTTTCTTATACATATTTAAATATAAAAAAACAATATTTTTATATCAATGATTAGTTTAAAACCCGTATTTCAAAT
Organism: Metopia argyrocephala; assembly: GCA_963576795.1. Taxonomy (NCBI): domain Eukaryota; kingdom Metazoa; phylum Arthropoda; class Insecta; order Diptera; family Sarcophagidae; genus Metopia; species Metopia argyrocephala. The sequence goes on from OY756209.1 coordinate 880,650, forward strand.
ACAAGTACTAGTTAGTACCCATACATACGAATTTGTTTGTTTATTTGCAAAACATCTATTTTTAGCAATTGAAATTCAGATGATTGAATTGAATTCACAGTATATAGTACATACATGTGTACATATGTATTTATAAATATATATATATATAATTAATGCATTAAAACTCTTCTTCTTTTTTTAAAATATCCATTCAGTTTAAACAAAAAATATTAGCTTAGAAATGAGTATTTAAATAATAATGAACTCATCGTCATTTCGATTTCGATGGTCAGTTTATGCTCTCTCACTCGCCAGATATTAATTCACTCTTTCAATAAACGAAGAAAATAAAACTCTACATTATTAAATTCATATTTGGACATACATACACCGGTACTCATACACCGGTACAGTAGTTGTGTTAATGTAACGAGAATAAAAACAAGAATAAAAAAGAAAATAAAACCATGTGAGCCGAATATTTCTACAAAAAATAAGCCATTGAAAAATAAAAATTTATTTAAACTTTTGTGACGACATGCTACGATGTGTAAGTACATACATACATGTATGTATGTATGTGTCTGGTAATTCATATCTTCATATTCAGAATATATTCTATAAAAATTTATTAATAAATAGTTTACTATTAAGTATGTATTATACATACATTAGTATTTATGTAGTTTCCATTGTTATTATTATCTTTTGTGAAGTGGTCTTACTTCCTTCTGCAATTAATTGTTTTGTAAGAATATTCTATCAGCTGTTTTTGGCAACAAAAAAAAAACAATTTTAAAAATAAAAAGCACCATTTTACATTTGAAAATTTCAAAAACCCTTGAACTGCTGATTGATGGAGTTTCAGATATTTGCGATTATTTATTTATTTCATTATGATTTTTTGTTAATTAAAAAAAAATACAAAATTTTGTTTTTAACCGGTTCAAGATAACAGTAGCAGGAAACAAAATGAAACTGGAAATTCTTATGTTCAAAAACTTATGTACTAAATGAGAATTATACGCCATTTAGTATATATGTAAGAAACAAACAAAAGAATTTGAAAGCAATACATTCCTATTTTTCAAACTTAAATTATATAATTATTTTTTGTTAAGAGCCCAAGACTCGGGTTCGAATCTCAGGAGAGGTGTGATCAATTTAATTTTTGGTTTTTATCAGAAAACGCTTTAATCAGATCAAATTTAACTGCAATGTTATTTTTTGGTAATTAAAGAAGAAATGATGTCTAGTGTACTATTCCTTCACGGACATCATTTCTTCTTTAATAATTATTTTTTGTTTTTGATGCCATCTTTGGGAAAAAAGTCTCCTGAGCAGAGTCCAAATAATCATACAGATGAAAAATATTTTTCTTTTTTAATAATTTTAGAGCCATAGCTAGAAATATGGCAAAAGATAGGATTATTATTCTGTCATCATACGAGTAATTTCTAAAAATGTCGAAAAATACAAGTTAAACAAAACGAGAGAGTAACATATTTTAATAATGTTGCTACTTTTCTCCATATACTTGTAGATCTTGTTAGATGTTCGATTTTGATCAGTGCAAAATCTAAATAAACAAAATCAGCTGATTTGTAACAAAATAAAACTTTTAAGATAATGCACAAAATATTTTTGACACATCGATTTGGCTGGCATGTTCACTTTTTTTAGGTCTGCCGTCATTCGAACAGTGAAAAACAGAAAATTATGATTTGGAATACTCGTAAAATGAACATGAATATGTAGTAGCCACATTCTTATAAAATTTTGAACAAATTATGGACATTTCCGCTGCCGACCAAATATGTATGTATGTTTGTATATACCAAATCGATGGCACGTGTAGACGTAATGTAAAGACTCACTTAAACTTTTTTATGTTTTTGATTCGTTTTTAAAATATTTTTATTTTTTTTCTGGTTTATTATTATTTTTTTTTTTGTTTGTTTTTTTTTAATTAAAACTTAAGTAAGTTTTAAACCACATTTGATGGATAAAGCGAGTGTATATTCTTATTTACATATATCGTATACTTTCACGTTTTAATTCATTATTTTGTTTTTTTTAGCTCTTTGATAATAAACGAACTAAAAATATTTGACCATGAACTTGAATTGTTGCTCTTACCGCTCTATTGCGGTAGTATTCTGTGAGACATACGCAGATATTTTATTACAGTTTTGTAGTAAAAATCCATTTAAAAATATTAAGAATTAAATATATGTACATATTTATTTAAAATCTAAACTGCAAATTATCATTTGCCATTCAGAAAAAATTCTGCTGATGAGTTGACTAAGCTCTAACGATGTTGGTGCGTATAGAGACAAGTTTTTCCCTTCTATTTTAATTCAACATGGCACCCACTAATGTCGCAAATAATTAAAAAGTTTTGGGTTTCTGCTCATCGTGTCTGATTATTTAAAACAGATAAAAGTCTGTTAATAAGGTCAACTCAATTACCAGGCTATTTTTAATATAAACATGTGGATGGTCAAAATTATTTGTATATTTGTTGTTACTTTTAGCAGTATTACTATTTTTATTTTATTTTTGAAAGCAGTGATAATCTGCTTTAAAAAAAATGGCCTATGAGCTTGAGAAATTAAAATTAGTCTGGCTCACATTTTTTTTTAAGAACTGTACTTATTTTGTTAAAAACAATTTAAATAATATAAAAAAATTCCATTTCTTGGCCTCTTTATTTAAATTTAATTTATAAAATATCATAGAATTCTAGAAAGACAACGATAAAAGATAAAAAAAATAAAATGCAACTTGGCAGCATTAATTATTAAGTAGTACTTTTAATACTAAGCGCACTAATCATTAAGTGCCTTTGAAAAAACATTAGCAAAAACAACAGGGCTTTTTGTTTTGATTAGGGTAAAGAACTGTCAAAAATCAGAAAAAAAGTGTGAAAATAAAAACAATTTTTATAAAATGGAAAAAAATTGATTTCTCAAAAGAAGAAGTAGCCCAGCTGTTATGTCAAATGCAATTTAAAATCATTACGCCACGATTAACCGCTTATTTAGGCGGATGTAAATAGAAATTTTTCAGGAATATTAATATTGGGTTCGAAAAACACCACCATATCACCATAAAATGCCTGCTGTTTTCAGTGTGGTTGTATTTTTTGTAAAATTGAGTTGACCTTATAAATAAGCCTTGAAGCCGAATGAAAGAAAACATTTCTTTTAAACCATTATTTACATATATTTTTCGCTTACCTGGATTGCATGCTTTGTATCTTCCAAATGACGGCGAGATCTTACTATTGGGTCGACATTGCGGAATTTATCCGACAGACGTCCTAAAGCCTTTTCCCAACCAAGTAGTTTATTTTCGAAATTGTCCCACTTTTCGGCAATTGATTGCAAATTGTCACGACGTTGTTCCAATAAACTTATAAATTCTTGCCACAAGCGATTCAATTGCAAATTATCCTCTTCAATCAGCTGACGATTACGTGAATCAGCTTGTCGCAAAAGTCCTTGTGCTTGCTGGTTTGCCAAAGAAATGTCACTTGCTTGACTCTGTAAAATGTAAAACGTTACTTTTTTTATTTATTTTGTTATTTATTGTATTTTAATTTTTTGAAACAAAATGTGTTTTTGTTTTTTTTTTAGGTAAAACACGGTATGAAAATTGTACAATATGTTTTTTTTTCTCTCTCTCTTTGCAGATACTTTTAAGGGTATTTATTTTGTAACAACAACAATAACAAGGATAAAAACACAATTCAAGGGTAAAAGAGGTCATCAACGTGATACGTTACAAATTTACTTTTTTTTCTCTAAAAATTTTAATTTATTTATTGGTATTACTGGGTAAGTAATTTGCATTAAATTTAAGTACAAATTTATCATTCCTTAACCTTTTATTAAATACAACGTTTTTTTTTTGTATTTGTTTTTTTTTTTTCTTTTTTCTTATTCTTTCTGAATTCCTCTCGTAAGAAAAAGATGACGTTGGTATTAATATCGTATTTTTTTAAGGTTTTTTTTATCTAATGACGAAATACATGTATTTTTGTAATGAAGAAAGCACGCACTTTGCTCACAATTAAATAAAAAAAGAACAAATTTTATTCTTAGTTTGTTTTTTTTTCTGTTTTTCTTTTTTATTTGTTTTTAAAATATTTTATTTTTCGTTTTTTCTTTTTTGTGCTGTGAGTTTTAATTTTTATTTTATGCGGTATAAAACGTGTTGTAAAGGCTCAACAAAAAATTAAATTATAATTAAAAAAACGCAAATTTTTAATGCGACGTCTTTAAAAGCTCACATTGAAGTGAAATAAAAACTTAATTTGTGCTTAACAAAACCAATACGAAAAATAACCCAATTGAGAAATTAACATTTTCTCACAGATACTTTACTAACACATCCATGAAAACAAATAATCCATGCTTCCATCCACGTTGCCAGAAGTACAAAACACGTTATGAAGATTTTTACCAAAATAGCAGAAAGCAGATATTTTAAAATCTAAAAGGCCTATTAGACGGGCATACTTGTCTGCATACATGTACGATGGCATACCAAAACTCACTGTCTAATAGCATGTATTTCGAGTATGTCAGACATGTACGTTGGTTTTCAAAAATTTTTGATTTTCTGAGTCTGTCGCATACCAACATACTCGTCTAATAACGTGTCCGTCGTACTTTATATAAAAAAAAATTCAGTTTGCTTGTCGCTGCTGTGTGTACGTCGGAAATTTAAAAAAAATTTAAAAAATGTAAAATGTGTAATATTATTTTCTGGGAAGAGTTTATTGAGAAATATAAAAGCTTCCCACAACTTTGGCAAATAAAATCAGATTTGTACCACAACAAACAATTGAAAATTAATGCATACAATGCATTAAAAGAAAAATTAAGTGTAAACATATTTCATTTATAACTAAAGCCGCTACAACCTTCCGTTTCATTGACATGCTTTCCCTTCAAAAATTTCTGTGTACTGAAGTACGACGGCAGCGTTCGATAGTGTAATAGCAAAACCCAAAGTATGCCATCGTACATGTATGCAGACAAGTCTGCCCGTCTAATAGGCCTTTAATAGGCCTTTAATAATATTTGTAATTTTTCTACTGATATTTCTGTTACCTGTTCCTTACATTTGACTACGAAAATATCAAATGTTCATGTTGAAATAAAAAAAAAAACAAGCTTGGTTTTACATTGGTGCTTATAAAAAACTTGTTTCTGTATAATTAACAGATTCAGAATGTTTGCAGTCATTTGCATTATTTTTTCTGTTATTCTTTTTATACTGTTTGCTTTTATTGCTTGTTAATGTTATTTTTTTATGGAAATGTTTGGATTTTATGAAGATTTTGTAGATTGTTATCTATCTATCCAAATTTGCAGATTTTATTCATTAAAATTCTGGCAACCTTGGCTTCCATAGGAAAGAAACTAAGAGTAGCATAACCAGTGTAACCAGATTTTAGCATAATATAAAGCTAAATAATTAAACGGAATACGACTGTAACTTTAAGCAAAATCGACTATCAGAAAAGACATGCCATGCCCATAGCACAGTGCATACAGTGATGAAGGAAATGACAGCACAAAAAGTTTAAAATCAGCTGTGTTTTATTGTGGCTATCTTATTATACACTGTTATGTTGTGTGTGCAATTTTGTTGTGGCTATCTTGTTATACACTGTGCTGTTGTGTGTGCAAAAATTTTGTTGTGGCTATCTTGCTGTGTGTTGTTCTTGTTATAGTTGTTGGAGTTTCGTCACTGTATACATTGTGTCCATAATTAAAACGACGGCTGCAACTTCACGAACTGTCATTTAATATTTGAACATTTCTTGTATGTAAAGCTATTAAAAATTAGGTTTATGAGAGTTTTTGCTAAGAATTGAATTTATATTTTATAAATTAATCATTTTTACGAACTTTTTCACTTTATTTAACAAATCACAAAATTATTAATTATGTATTTAAACATTTCAAATGTTTTTTTTTTTTCGATTTTCTTTTGTTTTTATTTTTCTTTGTACTAGAACTAAAAAATAAATGGGTTTGTTTACAAAGTGCATGAAATTTAATAAAAGTGTGGTGACATTGTTGAGAGAAATTGTGTCTTAAAATGAGACACTAACACTAATGGTTATTTAGCGAATATATAGAAAAAATTATCAAAACAGTTTAACATTTTAAAAATATAGCAGTCTAAAATTTCATTCGATTTCAATTTCACTCGAATTCGCCTTTATAATTTTTCGCTCTATTATACAAAACAAATACAGATGAAAAGCTAAAGATACGAAACTCATTAAAAAAAAGCTAAAATAACAACCAAAAAAATCTAAATATTTATTTCTAAAAAAAACTGATATGGTTACACTAGATACAACACATATTTAAACATCACTGAAAGAGAGAGAGAGAGAGAGGAAATTGAAAGCATACCGGCAAAAATAGTGATGTCAATATTAAATTTTCAAAAACAAAACAAAAATATCTTTTTTGATATGTAAAGTAATGAAACAAAAATATTCGTACATGTGCATACAATGTATGTAAATATTTCAACTCTAATAGAAGATATTTATTTTTAAGTTTAATTCTCTTTCTTAAACACAACACTGAAATTATATTTATCTAGATAAATGAACGATTATAAAATTTGCTGCCAATTTTTTGTTCTGTTATAGAAATTCCGTCGGTTGGAAATAAAACATGGAAATAAGTATATGTGTATGATATGCGTATTACTAAAGTTAAGAGCATCTTAATTCAAATTGTCTATAGATGGCGTTAAACCTGTACAAACAAGTATATAAATACATACTTACACATACATTTTGCAAACCAGAAATACAAAAACGGAAAGTGTACACAATAAACCTACAACAAAACTTTATTTTATGGCAACAATTTCCATCCAGACATTTAATTTTGATTGTAATGTTATGTACATATGTATGTCTGTACTTATGTACATATATATCTATTTGTATGTAAAAAAAATCAACAAAAATTGTTGCTTTGTTTATCGAGTGTTTCAACAAAAAAAAAAAACAAAGATATACAAAATATTGTACGACAGTAGGCATACGCAATGAGAGCCTAAAAATAATAATTTTCTCTTTTTATTATTCCTGATTCTTCGCCAGGGTGTGGATTTATTTGCGATACAAAGTTTTGTGTGTCTTTTACTGGCATACATACATACGTATGCAGCCAGCTCAAAAGACAAACTTCCAAATGCTATTAATAAATGGGATTTAGAAATATTTTTTTACATAAATAATCAAAATAAGCGTTTTGTTAAAAAAAAAAGTTAAACATTTTTAATGTTAACCTTTTCATTTGTTTTACTCGTATATTATATTTTATTTGAAAAACAAACGATTTATTTTAAAAATTCTTAATTTTGAAAAGTTTATGAAATTTAAAAAGTTGGGACAGTTAAAATGTAATAAATGCCTAATATAATATATATGTATATGTATACATATACCATGGTTTATTAGGATAGAATTAAGGCGAATTCATGATAAGGTGCGGGTTGTTACTGGTTGAGGCTATCAAAATGTATTTCATTATTGTGTTTGTTGTAAAACTGCCCACAGCTTACAATAAGTTCGCCTTTGATAGAACCCAAGGTCCATTAATACAGGTCATTGCAGCTCTGAGGCTGATTTTATGTAAAAAAACCTGAAAATGTCATAGTTTGTTTACATTTTTACCTTTATTGTTTTTATTAGTATGTTTATGTTTACAATCAGTGTTGCCATATTCATTGTGTTAAATTATACATACATATTTTCTTTAATTGTTTCTATGTTTTTTTTTTAGGAAGAAAAAGATATTTTTATTTTAATTGAATAACAATGGTTATCTTTAATGCTGATACAGTTTAAATTTTGTAATATTTTAGGTTCAAGCAGGACAATATTGTTACGAATTGTACTTTATAATTCATTTTATATACAATGGCTCTTTATTGGAAAGAAAATAGACCAATGTAGTCGCCGTGGTCTAGTGGTTAGTGTGTTGGCTTACTAAGACATGGGCCCTGGGTTCGACACATAGCTCCGATATCTTAAAAAAAAAATATGAAAAAAAATATTTCTTTCGGCAACTACCTCTCAGCAGTCTTCTGGCAAAAGCTCTGAGAGTAATTAATTGCCATGAACAAGCTTCTCAAGTCTGTCGTTCGGAGTCGACATTAAACTGTAGGTCTCGGTACTCATGGATAAAAATTTACACACACAACATGAGTGCTGCGAGAAACTAGGCCGTAATCCTGACACAGGGTTGTAAAGGCCAGTTATGTATGTATGTATAAGGATTCATTTCTCTTTGTTGAATTTGATGAAATTCAAAGAATTCTTAGCTTGTTCTGTGGAGTTAGCGCTGTGTAAGTACTTTCTTTGTAATTTTTACTATATATTTCAGGGTGGCATTTCGATTTTTTAGATAATGTTGTAATAAGAATATTTATCAGAGTAGTAAAAATAAATTTTTTCAATTTTTGACAAATTGAAAGTTTTAATTAATTTCTTACTACCGTCTACAAATTTAAGTTAAGAATTCGTGTGGTTCTATGCTTTTCAGTCAACAAATTAATGAGGAATTTTTTATTTTTGACCACAAAAAAAAGAGGGAAAAGAAACGTAAAAATGCATTTTCCTAAGATATTTGTGTGTTTAAATAGAAATTTGAAGAATCAATTATTTTTCTCCAAAGCTAAATGTTTTTTTTTTATTTCTTCTGTATTTGTAATTTAAAGTGTTTTTTCTTTATTTTATGTTAAATATGCTGGTTCTATCCAGCAAAAAACAAACTTTTTTTCTTTGGCTTATCTTCTAAAGAATTTAATAAACACTCATACTAAAGTAGGCCTACCTTAACTTAAAAAAAGAAGAAATACAAAATTAGCACAAAGACTGAAAATCATTCATACATATGTACATGTACATACATACATACTGTGTATGTTGTATGTAAGCATGTGAATGAGTTGAACTCAACACCAACATGGTATAGCAAATTACGCGATATAGGTACGAAGCATGGTAAAGGTGTGATTAAAATTAATCAAACAATACATACTAACAAAACCAAAACACTCTTTGGCTAGAGAACCACATTCTGAATACAAGTGCACGTTATTTTACACTCAAATAGCGATGATGATGTCATTTAAATTGAATACAAAACCGGAGAATTAACAGATAAAAACAAAAACACAAATACAATATAATAATGTGGTTGAGCAAATGTCTCTTTATATATGTATGTATGTAGATATGTATGTGCATGTATCTGTACTCACATTTAACTTGCCAGCCAAATGTGAAAATTTAGGAGAATACGTTTCTGTCTACGTTTTTGCTGTGAAAACTATACCAACGACTTTCCGAACAACTTTTACCGGCCGGCGTCAAACAAAACAAGAAAAACAACTTAAAACAATTTTTCAAAAAAAATAAAAGTTATAAAAAAATGTGCCTTCAACATGGAATCTTATTTATATATACATATTTATATATAAATGTATATACAAAGTAGTATAATAAAATATGCACTGCCGTATTCATAAAAAACATTGTAAATTTATTAAAGACTTATTTGACAAATTTCTATGCTATACTTGTCAAATAAATACCTAAGAAAGCTGGTACATAGTATGTGTTTTATAGTATGTACATAGTATATATACAAACGCAAGCAACGCTATGCTCCAGATCAGAGCCACTGGTTCCAATCGAGCTTATGATGTTCCTATTAGCAGATTGACACACTGCCCAATAGTCTACTGAAGCTCTAAATGCGTATGCATATGTATATGTACATGTACGCATACAGTCAAAATAATAAGTACACGTACTTACATACATACACATATGTAACTATACTGGGTGTATATCCTTTCTTTACACAATTTTGAAATAAAGTGGATCACCAATAAGAATAAATAATAAAAAAAGATATGTATACTATATCTGCTAATAATGGATAAACATCTGGCAATACCATTAATATTATTAATACATACATACATAACTGGCCTTTACAACCCTGTGTCAGGATTACGGCCTAGCTTCTCGCAGCACTCATGTTGTGTGTGTCAATTTTTATCCATGAGTACCGGGACCTACAGTTTAATGTCGACTCCGAACGACAGACTTGAGAAGCTTGTTCATGGCAATTAGTTACTCTCAGAGCTTTTGCCAGAAGACTGCTGAGAGGTAGTCGCCGAAAGAAATATTTTTTTCATATTTCTTTTTTTTGAAGATGTCGGAGCCTGGAGTCGAACCCAGGGCCCATGTCTTAGTAAGCCAACACACTAACCACTAGACCACGGCCACTATTTATTTTTACATTTTAAAATTATATCAATTTGAAATTTAATTTGATTTTAATTTTACTCAAATTCGTTTTTCAGAATATACACGATTAGTTAAAGTTATTATTAATAACTAGTACATTAATACACATACATAATTGGACTAGATAAGAATATTCGTTTAAATGACATCCACGCATAATTACCAAAAATTTTTGACATTTTTGTCGAGGCAATTATCCGTCGAATACTGTATACCGATTACACCATTTTCGAAAATAAAAATAAATTAAATTTAGTATCATACGAGTAAATCAGTAAATGATTTGAGAAAAAAAAGCACTGTACAATTTTCATTTTGCAATAAAGAAGAAGAATATTACTACTACGAGGAGACTTACCTGTATATTACCAATAGCATGTAGAAGTTTTTGAATATTGAAATGAAGTCCAGCTAAATTTTGCACTGGTTCGTCATCGAATTTGGAACGGTTAATTGTAGCTTTCACACGTTCAACGGACTGTTTATATTCTCGCCAGTGTTCATGTTCCTTTTCAAGTTCACCTTGTTGTGTTTTAGCTTGGGCTAGAGTATTGGTTAACTGTGTCTGCATTTGGAAGAGTTCAGTAGATAATTCAGTTTGTTCATAGTTATTAAGGGATGGCCAAATTCTGTCAGCAGCTTCTTGGATTTGTTTATGCACCAGATTACGGATAGGTTGCTCATTTCCAAAGAAGACCTTGTGATCATCAAGATCTCGTAAAAGATGCTCGTAGTCTATACCATGTTTACCCAGTTGCAAGCGATCTTCAGCATTGTGCAACCAATCCTTAAATTGGGAAACGAGTTTCATGAATTCTAAGCGTGAATCACGGTTACCAATAAGGTATTTTTCACGTTCTTCCAGCTCATGTGGTAGAGAGGAGACAAGAGAACGACCCTCTGATAGCATTTCTATTAAAGAGCTTGGCATGCCAACTTCGGTTTTAATTCCATTATTGATCTTATTGAATTTATCAAGATACTCTTTAACTTCATCGCTAAGATTTTGATGTTTTTGAAGTTCATGCTCAACGGAGTCGGGGTCTCTATCCAACAAAGGTCTAGATTTTACAGCGCCTTCATTGCTATGCAACCAATCAAGGATCTCAGAAAGTTCTGCTGCCATCTTCTTGTGATGTTCCAACTGAATTTGATGCTTTTGCCTCTGTTGTTCAACAGCCTTGCGAAGATTTCCTAATTGGTTTTTGAGGGATTGAAGTTGATCAGTAATAGAGTTTTTATCGGCCGCAGTACCTTCAGATGCAATTTTTTGACCTTTATCGGTGGCAGAAGCTAAAATACCTTCACATTCTTGAATTTTAACAATAACATCATCGTATTTAGTGATTTTTTCCTCCAAGCTGTCGGGAGCATTTTCAATGTCAATTATAACATCAGTGTACTTCATTATGAAGGCAATAATTTCATTGATCAATGCTATAAATTGTTCGCGTAACAGCAATAACTGTCTTAAGTGAGCTAGTTGATCTTCAATTAATTTAATCATATCATCTTGTTGAGCTAAAATACTCTGAAGTTCAGGCAAATCATCAACCTTCATATCTCCCATTTTTTGTTTACTATCCTTCAATTCTTTGAGAATGCCTTCATATGCCCCCAATAACTCCTGGACATCTTCAATCTTTGAACCAACAGGTTTATTGAGTTCCCTTAATCGTTGTTGCACTGTATTCAAAAAGTTCATGCAATCAGTGAGCTTGCTCTTAGCGTCCTTATATTTCTTAATGTGATCGCCAAGAGTGTTAACGCGATCGTTGAGAGACTGTTTGATTTTACCAAAACGATCTTTCATGTTTTTAATGTCTTCATTCAGTTTTAGTTTGTCGGGATTGCTCAATGTGGACAAAATGCTCTTGCCCTGCTCATTAATATCATTCATAAGACCACCCATGCCATTAGCATTCTCCATCAGGTTCCTATAATGAATCAATTGCTCTTCTAATATAGGAAGGCTAGTAGTCCTTAATTCACCTTCGGTAGCTGTTTCCATTTCATTTAGCCAATCGCACATTTTCTTAATTGAATCTTCAAATAATTTACGACCCTGTAAAAGATCGTTCAAAGACTTGGCTCTCTTGCCACTCTCGTCTTTAAGAGTCTTGTAGTCGGCATCAATTTCATTAAGAATCTTTTGCAGAGCAGCTTTATCAGCATCGGAACAATCTTTCATTATATTCGCAGCTTGTCGCTGGACATCGCTTAAAACACTGTCATTAAATTGTTTGGCATCGTCATCATACTTTTTATTCTCGTTTAGTTTGCTTTCGATCTCCTGAGAGGTAAGTGGATGATATACTGGGAGTTTTCTTACTTCAGCAATTTTACTCTTCAACCAGTTACGAGCCTTTTCCAAATCATTCTCCAAGGCTTTGCGTGCTTTTGTTGCATCTAGCGCTTTTTCCATTTCACTCTTTAGAGTATCTGTCAAATTTTTATGGTCAGTGTGTAAGTTACGTAAACCTGACTGTAGCTGAGCATATTCGGCCGGCTCTAGTTCAGGTTGCATATTTGCAATTCTTTTTTCTAATGCATCAGCTAAAGATTGTTTGCTTTCGGCATCTTTCATCAATGCTTTAATAGCCTGCTGTCTTGCTTCTGCCGATTTCGGTTCAAAACCTAATGTAGCAGGTGCTTGTAATTCTTGTATTTTATTCTTTACCCAATTTTGTAATTGATCGATTTCACCTCTAACACCTTCAACTCCCTTATTAGTAACGTCCAATAATTGAGCTTTACGTTCGAGCCGTTTACCTATGTCGGCATAGCGTCTATCCAAAGACTTCATCTGCTCTTCCACTTGTTGACCATCCAGATTACTTATAATATCTGCTACTTGGGCTGCTTTGCCTTTAAGATCCTGCAATTTTTGAGGTCCTTGCTGGGCAAACTCGTTTTGAATCTCCATAATTGCTGCCATTTTCTGACCACAATTTAATCCGGAACCCTTATCCAAAACATCCATTCGTTTAATGAGACCATCGAACCAGTTCTGCAAATCTTGCACGCCTTGGCGATAACCATCAATAATATTTTGGCCGGCTTGTTTCTTGGCAATTGCATCCATTAATTGTGATTCCAAACTATCGATATTGTCATCCAAATCGGTGTCATCATCGGCAACTTTACCCATAAAAATTGATAAAAATAATATTAGTCTCAGTAAAATTTAATATTTCAACTTTCAATATAATTGTAAATAAGCCCTGACAGGTTAGTTACGAGTATTAGTATATACATATGTATTTGTCAAGAAGTACATAAACAGACCTATTATATTTTTGAATTAATCTGCAATCACATTAATCAAATATTTGATCAAACAAATACAACTACTATTTTATTAATTGAATATAAAAATATTGTGTTTCGATTTAAAAAAAAACTTTAAAGAAATTTTTACATAAAATGAAACTTTTGCATAAAATATTTGACCAAAAAAAGAAAAGAAATAGTGGTTACGCATTTTTAGTCAAATATTTCCGCAATGTGACCGTAGATTAACTGGCAAAAAATGTAAACGCTTCTGAGTAAAAAGTATTGTTCAAAACCTAATTTTAAAGTTGGAAGAAATATTTTAAAGCCAAATATCAACTCGTTTGGTATGGAAACTTTTTTTAATAGCAGCGCAAAAGGAAGATCGCATCACTTCATATAGTATTTTATGGTAATTATTTAGCTGATATAGGTAAAACTTTAATTTATTCAAAAAAATTTGATAACGCCTAAGCCTAATGTCCATTTTAACTGCTGTATTCATAAAAAAAAATTATGTTTATTAAGGGTTTATTTGACAAATTTCTATTGAATACTTGTCAAATAAGCTCTTCAGAAACTCGTAGGTAGGTCAAATGACCAGTTAATCGAAAACGTGATCAACTACAATTTGCACAAGGTGCCGTTTTGAAGCCATTGCAGGACCAAACTGAATCAGAAACTCGTAATAAAAAAAAATTAAAAACATTTTGTATAAACTGTCACTTTTAGGAAAACCAAGCTCTGTCGTCTCAAAAACAGTGTTATGCCATGTCATGCAAGGTTATTATAGAGCATGTCATTGTAAATCGGCTTAGAGGTTCTGGCTCGCTGTGTTGAACACCATGTCTATGAATGTTTTTTGTTTATTATGTTTTTAATACTGTTATACAAATGATCGCTACACTACTCGGTGTTACAGCTTATATTTACAATCCTTACAATACTGTTTAATAATAGAAGACATATAAATGTTCAGCCGGTCTGGTAGCGTTATTATCTTTCATTTTGTTTCATTCATGTATTGCAATCATATATAACAATAATCAACAACAAAACTATGAAGCATTATTGCATTAAGAACTCTGATTTAAAAAATGTTTACTTTACGAGTATGTGTAGTTTTATTTTATAGGCATAATAATCCAAACACTGATGAAAATTGTGTTGACATTTTAATTTTTCCATGTTGATGTGAAACAATGCATAGCTTTGACTCCAACATATTTTACATTGTCTTAATATGTCATTGTCGACCATGTGTGAACGACATAACATGGCTTGGCAAATGCATGATGTGATACTTGTTACTGTGTTGTAGAGATCAACATGTGCAGGACCCTAATAAAAATGTTGTACATACATATGTTAGATGGCTGAGCCAAGCTCTTAAATAAAACACAACCGCTTTCCGTTAACACGTTTATTGAATTGAATTAATATGACAATTTCTTATAACAAAAATGCCTATCCCTTTTCTATGTTACCAGACCTAAGCTTTCTATATCTACCGGGTTGCCATTGTCATTACTTTCTAACTATTCAATAAATATGTTATGACAACTCGGCCAATCCTGCAATTAACTCGTCCTCGAGTTAGTCATCGGCTGATTCTGACTTTGGATCATCGTAAGCATCGTCAATATCTGGATAGAGAGAACACCAAGGTTTCATTTTGTCACTACAGGCGATAGTAGAAAATTTACGTTGATTACGCTGAGCGTCTTCAATGTCTCCTACAACATACCGATCGTACCTAAGAACCTTTTTTACAATGTACGGTCCCTTATACTTTGTCTCCAACTTTCTTGACTCACCGGTGCTTGGAACAGGACATTCTAGTAAAACTAAGTCGTTTTCTTGGTATTTGTAAGGTGTTTTATGCTTGGAGTCAAACCTTGCCTTCCAGATTGTTCTAGCCTTCTCGATATTGTGAATTGCGTCATTTCTTCTCTGATTCATTAGAGATTGATCTGTATCAACGCTGACATCGTGAACTGCCGCCAAAATCTTATTTCCAGCAATATCTCTGATTGGAAAATCGAATACAAGGTCGATTGGAGCATATTTCGTTGTTCCATTAACGCTGGTGTTAAGTGTCCACTGTAAGTATCGAATATTAGTATCCCAATCTTTAACATCGTTTACTGTTGATTTTAAAAATGACAGATAGATTTATTAAGCCTTTCGGCTAAACCGTTGGCTCGAGGCGTTCGGACTGCTACCTTGATATGCTTAATTTCATTCTCATAGCAAAAAGTTTCGAAGCAATTAGAAGTAAATGATGTACCTCGATCAGTTACTAAGACTTTCGGCATTCCAAAATAAAGCGAAAGTTCATTTAATGCGTCTAAAACGGGTTTAGTTTTTGTTGACTTTACTGGGCACAATACAGAATAGCGAGTCAATGCATCAACGATGACCAGCAAATATTCGTTTCCTTTTCGGCTTCTCACAAAAGGGCCTAGATGATCTAGATGCATAGTCTCAAATGGAATTCTTGGAATATCCATCCCATATAATTCACACTCTTTTCTTCCTGTATCTTTGCAATAGCAACACTCTATACATGCTTTCAGATAATTTTTGACAAAATTTCTTGCTATAGGAAACCAAAAGTATTTGTATAATCGTTTTAGTGTGCTTTCAAGTGCTGGGTGTCCAACATCATCATGAACTGTTTTAACTACTCGCCATCTTAGGCCTTTAGGAACAACTAGTAACATATTACCGTCGCTATTTTTCTTAAACAGTCGATTCTTTTTAATAGTGAATTCACTTTTAATTTGAGATTGTTGGCTAGACTCTTTGAGGCTGTTTAACACATCAATTATTTCTTTCAAATTATCATCGGCGTATTGCATAATATGAACCCAATCATCAATAGCAGGTTTCATTACCATAATATTCGTACTTACATCTTGTATGGTGTCCTTATCAGCTGCTGTTATTGGCGATCGGCTTAGTGCGTCTACGTGGCTCATCTTACTACCTGCTCGATGTATTATTTTGTAATCGTACTCCATTAGCTTTAAAAACCATCTCGATACCCTAGGAATCATTGGTTTTGATGACTTGATGTTTGATATTGCTGCGCAATCGGTGACAATTAAGAAATTTTTTCCCAGCAAGTACATACGGAATCTCTGACACGCCTCCACGACAGCTAAAACTTCTAATTCATATGCGTGATATTTGCGTTCTGCCTCATTACACAACCGACTGTAATAAGCTATCGGTTTCAGTTGATTTGCTTCATTGCGTTGAAGCAAAATACCAGCGATGCCTATACCACATGCATCAGTGTGTAGTTCGTGTTGTCTTGACACATCGTAGATATCCAAGACTGGTTCACGGGTAAGTAATCGAATCAATTCTAGATATGCTTCATGGCACTCTTCTGACCATTTGAATTCTGTATTTTTCCTTGTTAGTCGAGTTAATGGAGAAGCAATAACAGCGTAATTCTGAATAAATTTACGGAAGTAACTCGTGAGACCAATAAATCTTCGAACTTCTTTTACATTCGTTGGTACAGGGAAATTCTCAACAGCCAATGTCTTTAGTCGTCCAGGCATTAAACCATTTTGGTTAAGTTCATGGCCTAGGAATGATACGCTGTTTTTCAAAAAAGAACATTTAGATAACCGAAGAGTTAGGTTGTTTTCTCGGATTACTTTCAAAAGAATTTCTAGCTTTAACAGACCTTCATCAATTGTTTCTGAGGCTACAATAATCTCATCCACATAACTGACAACTTGACTTTTAATAGGTTCTAGAACAACTGACATCATTTGTTGAAAAGTGCTCGGGGCATTCTTAAGCCCGAATGGCATTCTATTATACTCATAGTGGCCATTGTGCGTAACGAATGCTGTAAATTGCTTAGACTCTTCACTTATTGGTATCTGATAATACCCCGACATCATGTCAACAATGGTAAAATACTTTTTCCCCGCCAATGTTTGTATACGCCTTCAACAGTTGGCATTGGCCACGGTTGTTTTTCTGTTACCGAATTTAATGCGCGATAATCGACGCACATTCGATCTTCACCATTCGGTTTTGGTACGAGCACAATTGGTGACGCGTATAATGATTTCGACGGACGAATAATTCCGGTTGTCAAGAGTTCATCAATTATTCTGTCCACAACCTTTTGTTTCGGAATGGGAATGTTATACGGATTTTTAACAATTGGTTTATCAGAGTTTACTTTTATTTTCATTTCCATTACGTCACATTTACCAATATCTTTAATATTATCTGCGAAACACATTGAATATTTGTCTATTAACTTCTGCAATTGACACTTATCATTTTCGGCTAACGATTCATTCAGGTCCACATTCTGATTATTTACCGCGACGACTTGGCATTGTCCATTTTCCATTATAACGCGACTTTTCGATAAAATATCTCTGCCAACTATGACCTCGTATTGTATGACGTCATCATCAACAACCAACAGCTCAACGTCAACACACAGCGTATCAATTTTAATATTTACCAACAGCTTTTCACGGCATATGTATACACCACCGGCGAATCCGTATAACTTCTCTTCACAACTCACGACCGAAGCATTACACTTTAACGCTACACGTTTGGCCACCAACGATTTTCCGCTTCCCGAGTCGATTAATGCACTATATTGTTTATTATTCATTTCAACATTCTTGAAAATTTCCTTGTTAACTGTGATATCTTTACCAATTAAAATATTAACAGATTTGTTGTCCTGTGCATTTCTTTTATCAGATTTAATTCTGTTATTACAATTTTTCGCGATATGTCCACGTTCCCGACATATAAAACACATTGGACCTTTTCCGATATTATCACTGCTTTCATTTGCAGGTGTTTTATTATATTTAAATTTTGTGTTACCAAAATGTTTGTTGTCATTATATGATCTGCGATTCTGTTCATTCTGCATAGCCGTCATTTTTTTCTCATCTGAAATTCTGCTTAAAGTTTTCAATAAATCCGTACACGAAGGAAAATTAATTGCAATCAATGTTTTACGTAAATGTCCATCATTTAAACCATTGATGATGTATTTTGTAATGGCTCTATCGTCCATATTACCTCGACGACCAATCGACAACATTCTGTAATAGTACTCTGTAATTGACTCACCATGTCCAATACGAGAAGTCATCATCTCTATGTGAATGTCAGCTGAATTGGTTATCGATGGGAAATCTGATAGAAAGGCATTAACAAATTGTGACCATGAATGGTACACTGGTTGGGCATCTGCCCACATCTTCGCAACACCCTTTAGACTACCTTGTACAGCACACAACAATGCAGAATCATTCCATCCGTACGCATGCTTCAATTGGTCAATTCTTTCAATAAATTTTATAGAGGATATTTCTCCACTACATGGATTAAATTCTGGCAACATTTTGCATATTTCACTTACACTATGAATATGTGAAGTGTTCTCTATTAAACGTTGTGGTATAAAATCTACAGCATTACCATTTAAATTATTTGGCGAAGATACATTGACTGTATTTCTTCTGGCATCACTAGAAAATACTGGCATCATATTTGAATATAACGAACGTTGAATATGATCAGACGCGTTGTCCACATTCTGCGCAGGCAGCGACTGCGCTGTATTTGCTGCTGTTTGTAGTCGCAACGGCGTATAAGCAACACTTTGTACAGTAGCTAATGGACTGCTTGTTGTTGTTGTTGTGGTGGTGGTTGTTTCAACACTTGTGCATATAACAGACGATAAAGCCTCACCCAATTGATTTGTTTCTTGAAAATTAACTCCTGATGCTGCACCTATGTCACCATTATTCTTCTCCATTAAATCAATTTTCTTTGTTAAAGCTGCTACCGCCTCCATTAAAGCACTCATTCCCTTTTGCAACACATTTATCTGTTGAGCACTTTGTTGGACATCCTCTTCCTCAAACCCACGCAATGCCTCATCAGACCCAGAAGCATTGTCTATATAGTTTGGGTTGTCCTCATCAAATTGCTGCAACCTGGCCACCAATTCCGCCTTATTACCTGATGTTCTTCCACCCCGACGCAGAAGCATCTTCTTCAGCTCCACCATTGTGCATTCAGAATAGTCCGGTGTATTCATATTTTCTTCTTTCTCTTAAACGTGACTGTATCCCACTTCTGATTTTGTTAGATGGCTGAGCCAAGCTCTTAAATAAAACACAACCGCTTTCCGTTAACACGTTTATTGAATTGAATTAATATGACAATTTCTTATAACAAAAATGCCTATCCCTTTTCTATGTTACCAGACCTAAGCTTTCTATATCTACCGGGTTGCCATTGTCATTACTTTCTAACTATTCAATAAATATGTTATGACACATACATATGTATGTATGTATATGGGCAATTTCAAAAATTTTCGACATTTTGATATTTTTTTTCTCAATATTTTTTTTTTTTTTGGATGACACAAATGACGCTTTGGTCACGTGAAGGGTGATATTTTAGCATACCAAAACAGTTCGCGTTAATCATTTATTGCAAACGGCGCGAAAGTTATGGAGGTTTTAAGTTTTAAATTTCTTTAAAAAAATTTAAAATTAAATTTATTGGTTTATTTTAATAAATGTTGTATGGATGCATGAAACTCATTTCAAATTCATCAGTGCAGTCCAAATTCATCAATGCGCTGATAAAATACATAAAAAAATATCAATTATAATTAAAATTCCTTAACATTAAAAAATGCGAATTTTTGCAAAAATATGAATGTTTCACCGATTGTTATAATACGTGTTTATATAACGCATAACTAATTTACAGAAAAACAATGTTTTAACTTGCAAATTTAAAAAACAACAAAAATTATATAAGAATTATTTCTGAGGTTAGGATTTTTTTTTTTTATCTGTAAAATTTAAAATCATGAAAATTTTTTAATGCCTATTCGGTTTTATTATCAAGCTTAAAAAAACCTTTCATTTGGTGTCAATCGCGGCGGAATCTATACATAACTGCAGATGTCACAAAGCAAAATGTGTTTAAAGAAAAATGCCGCTGTACCCGCTGAATATGGACCGAATTCAATTTATATATGATCTTTAGTTCACCGCCGCACTTCATTTTCAATACTTTACATTGATTTTAAACCACTGATTAACTAAAAACAACGCGAAACAAAATCATGAAATTTCGCAAAAGTTTTATTTTCTTTATAAAATTTTTGCGTTTTAAAATATTTTAACGCCTTCTTGACGTTGAGGTGCCATTTACTAAGAAGTTTAGATCACGCAATACATAAACCAGTTTTAAATAAGATTGCAAATTTCAGGCGCGAAAAACTGTCATTTTTGACAAATTTACGCCAATTCTATAAAAGTTTGAGGTCATCGTTCTCAGCAACTAGCAGCCTGACATCGACGTGATATGGCGCAAATTTTAGCAAATTATACCATCTATTATTATTACTGTTGACGAAATTTTCTTGAACGGCGTAAAAACGCTATAGAAAAAACTGCGAAAATTAAAAAATCGGAAAATTTTGGTTTCAAAAATGAACCGCTGTACAACTTTTTCCCAAATAGTAGTATTGGCATAACTTTTATAGTGTAAATATCTACAAAGTCTAGTGACTTTATTTTATATCAGTGATCATCGGAAGTTTAAAATTAAAAGTAGAAAAGTGATGAAATATGAAAAAACTCTTGTAAATTTCAAGACTTTTTTTGAGTTTTTCGATATTATATGAAATTTTGAATTTCCCAGTTTTCTAGTATGGCCTACCATTCACTTTTGACCGTTTTGGTCAATTCGAAAAACTGAAGAAATAATAAGCATCTGAACTCAGTTTCACAAATGTTGAAAATTTTTGAAATTGCCCATATATGTAGTTTCATTTTTTATTTTTCCCTATAATCTGATATTTTGAGAAAAACCCTAATGCCGGAATTGGAGAAAACCAGTCCCGTTTGGCATAAATAGTATGTGTGTGTATGTTTTTAATATACATACATATGTGTTTATTAGTTATACTCACGTGATCCAGTTATATCCAATAGCAATTGTGATCGCTTATCACCAATAGCGCCTAATAAATCATTCATAGTGGCTAATTCTTGTTTAGCCGCTTCGGGACGTAATTTACATGGACGAGACAACCAATCATTAACAGAACCCTGTTGCTTTTTAATCCAATCACCTAATTCGGCACGTTGTTTTTGTTGTTGCTCTAATTCACTAACGGAAGCAATCAATCCTCCTAAATGCGATTGTACCTGTACAAGCATATACAAAATTATTACTTCATTAATTACATTTTCTTGAGAACGAATACATATAAAAACAACAAGTATAACAAAAACAACAACAATAAAAAATATATTTCAATTACTAGTACCAACACCATAAACTTTTTAAATTTTTTTTTTTTTATTTTCTTTTTTTAATTTTAATAATTTTACTAAATAGACTTACCTTAGTATTAAGAGCATACATCTTATCAACAATATTAATATTCAAACGTATTATTTGCTTAAAATTTTCAATACGTTCAAAAGATACAGCATCCAGTAAAATATTTCTAACTTCAGAAAGCTCAACATCGATTAAATCATCGTCATTATCTTTAGTTGAGTTTTGAGTTCTTTTACTGGGAATCTATTTAAATTTTTGGTGTTGGTGGTTTGTATTTCAAAAAAAAATTTTTTCAAAAATGTTAAGCAACAATAAAATTACGTTTAAGGGTTACACATTGTTAGAGATAAAAATATATATTTTAATTTGCATGTACAATAAAAACAACAAGTAAGTTAACAAGTGCAGCAACAATAAAAAGAAAAATAAAACAAAAATGAAATAAAAAAAAATTTATTAGTTATAACAAAAGAAAAAAATTTACAACCTAATCCACAATGTCGAACGTAAAACTATGCCAACGAAATGTTTAAATGTATCGTTTCTTTTGGCTTTATGTTTATGACGTTTTTTTGTAAGATATTTTAAAAGTTTTTAAAATTCAAACCGAAAATTAAAAGAAAAATTACTAAAAACGGGTAAATTATGATTCTAAAATATTTACGTTATTGTTTGAATTTAATTCCGTTAGACTTGTAGTACTGGGACGCAAAACAGCTGTATTTCGTTGAGAATGCGAACAAGCGAAAACGTTCGATATCGTGGGGCAGGTTGTTATAATACGTTATTATTAAATAATTTATTTATCTCAACTACAATACTTTTACAAAAACTCTTGCGATAGCAAAGAATGCACTTTAGTTTTCTGTATTATAAAATGTTTTAGTACGAGTATTACAAAAGACCACTCTCGTGGGTAAAATTATGGTACACTTTCGTTTCAAATAAAAATAAAAATTAAGAATTTACAAAATTTAATCAACGACATTCGATAAAAAATTTATTTTGCCTCAGTTACTCAGTTATAATAATAAAATATGTACATGATAATAATTTCAACCAATTTTTAAACTTTAGACGAGATGGTACACAAAGGAGTAGCAAAATTGTAATTGAATTTTTTATCAGGTACACTCACCACACAATTAACATGCAACGATGAGACAATTGCTATCGATCATACAAGGGTGAAGGTATAGCATTGGCCTTTGAATGATCAATTCACAGCAATTTGTCTCATTCCTAAGGCGCTTAGTAATAATATAATTAATTGTAATATATGTACTGTCCTTTTCAAAATTCCAATACAATGCACAGCATTTAGTAGGGGTTTTCCCCTGAGTATTGGTCTCAAAATAAAAAAAAGTATATAAAACAGGTAAAGTATATAAACATCGACAGATGGTTCAATTGCTGATCCTGATACCTGATCTAACAAATCATTTCAAGGGTAAAGGTATAACACTGGCCTTTGAGTGATCAACTGACAGCAACTTTTCTCATTGACATAAGGCACTTAGTAGAATAAAAAAAATCTATCAATCTATCTATACATTGCAATACAATGAAGAGCATGAGTAGGTGTTTCCTCCCCTGAGTATTAATCGTATAAGCATATGAAAAATTTTTTCAATTCCCATAATTCCAAAATCGGTGTTCCCAAATCTACACATTTTTGTGATTCGATATTTTTGTTCTGTCAACTACCAGAAAACAAATGCTTTTTTATAAGTTTTTGGCAAAATTTTATGTTTTCTTAAAGACTGTACGGTATTAAAACTGCAAACTCTTGTGTTCAAAAAATTATACACTAAATGAGAATTATATCAAAATAAATTCTTTTGTTTGTGTTTTTTATACTAAATGGGATATAATTCTCATTTAGTATATATGTTTCTGAATCTAATATATAAAATTGTCGTGTCGCGGTGTTTGTTGCCAAACTCCTCCGAAATGGCTTGACCGATTTTCATGAAATTTTGTGTGCATATAGGGTAGGTCTGAGGATCGGTCAACATCTATTTTTCATACCTCTAAATGTTAAGGTGACCCGCCCCAAGGGAAAATTTATACCGCACCTAAATAATGAATGAAAAATTTGATGAAATTTTAAACTATATATGTACCGTAGAGCATATGTATATGGTTTACTTTTTTTAAGTACTCAGAGGGGGCGGTACAGGGGATATTTCTCACTATCCCCAACTATCAAACTAAAGTACCGAAAATGGCGGATAATCTTTTATTAAAATAATTAGTAACGCAGGCATTGATTGCTCATATCAATGTAAAGTTTTGCAGTTCGGTGAAGAGTATTAAATATATTTGAACTAACAAGTGTTTCCTAGAGCAAATTTATAAGGCAAAACAACGTTTGCCGAGTTAACTAGTATAAGTATAAAATTTAAAAACAAAATAATATTATTTTGAGTTAAAAAAAAAACTTTTTTATATAATCTTTTTAACCTCTGTCTGTATTTCGCTACTCTTCTTTGCAGCACCATCATAATGTTTAAGTATAATAAACTAATTAAAAATAAATCAGTTTTCTCTTTATTTTTTTATTATTATTTTAAAGTGTTAATGCAAATATATATTTATACTATATAGCTAAGGTGCAATCTTTGACATATTTTAATGGCAGATACAACAAAAAATTAATAAAAATGTTTTAAGTTTTAAAAGAAATAACAACGCTACATACCTGATCTAACAAATCTTCAAGTTTTGCTCGTACAATTAGTTCACGCTCAGGAATAACTTGCATGGCCGTCTCAAGCGGTGAACTGGGTCTACTTATAGATGCAGTAGCTGCTTCACAGGCTTGAACAGCGCTTGCTAATCTGGACTTTTCGTTATTCAATTTGTTTTGCATATTTTGTGCACACTTAAGTTGGTTTTGAGCCATTTCTAAAGTTGTTGCAGGTGCATCCAATTCCGTTTGAATAATCGGTTCATATTCCTCCAAGTTACGCATTATACTGTCCAAAGTATCTTCGTATTCTTGGAATTTTGCTAAAGATTCCTGCAATCTGTTGCGTATCTGTACTGAGGTTTGAAGAAGAGAATTATAACTATCTTGTATATTTTTCAATTGTGCTGCAACCGTGTCTCGTATAGCGGGATTACTTGAGACATAACGTTTGACTTGCAATTGGCCCTTTGCATTGAGGTCATCAATGTTTGATTGATACTTTTGAATTTCATCCAATAGGGCTTCATGCTGTTTGATTTGTTCTTGAGTCTGTTGACGGTTTGAGATGAACAGTGAGTTATGGGCCATCAGTTGAAACGATATTTGCAATAGCCATTTTTCGACATCTTGTAGAGATTGATGATATGAATTGTAATCATTTATTTCTCCTTCGATGTTTTTAATGTGATTATTGCAATCGTTTTGAATTTTATTCCATCTGCTTTGTAAGCGATATACATCATCCAGGTCTGTACCCAACTGTTTGGCTTCCGAAATGAGATTTTCCAATTCAGAACCCTTTAGCTTAATATCACTTTGTAAGTTTTTATAGCGTTCAAGTTGTGTTTTCATTTCACTTAGTTCTCCCTTTGTTTCAGGCATAGTTTTCAACGTATTTTCTACTTCTGAAAGCCACGTGCTCATCTTTTGCAGATTGTTTGAAAAGTCTGCTACTCGCGTTTGTTTTTGTTTCAAATCAATCAATTTTTGTTTAATTGCTACACCCAAAGAATCCCAATCTTCGCGAAGTTTTGTCATAAATTCGCGTAATTTTTCCTGCTTATCTTCAGGTAATACATTGGATGCCCTGGCATAAGCATCTTGTACCATACTTAAGAGATGTTGGCCTTCTGGTAAACGCAAAGATAAGGACTATAAAAAATAATAAATGAAAGAGAAAAATTTATAAAACATCTCACACAGTTTCATATTTTCAACAGTATTTTCTTACATTAACGGTTTCAATTTGTTGTTCAAGTATTTGAATATCGTCACCATCATTATTACAATCATTTAATATTTGCTGAGCTTTTTCAATCCAAGCATCCATTTCATTTTTATAATTAAGAAATTCTGTATGATCAGATAAATTCTTCTCAATTTTCGATACCAAACCTAGAAAAATTATTAAAAAAGAAACATTACCGCGCATTAATTACATTTAAAAATTAAGTTTTTCTAATAGTAAAAACTAGTTTTATGAAGAAATATGGTAAAACAAATTGTCCAAATCTTATTGTATAAAAAACAAATGATATGGCAACATTTCTTAGAGAAAAAACATCTTGTCCTTCATATACCACAATAATGCTCATACATACACGGGAAAGCATTATAAAACACAATATGTAACAGAATAATGTTAAAACACTTTACATAAGAATACAAATAAAAGCTTTAAACTCTTTCCTATAGCTTCATCAGGAATTATTTGTTTTAATAAACAATAACAAAATATGAAAAAATTATTTTTTACTTAAAAAATTTGTTCCCCTTGAATATTTTTTTTGTTGGGAATATTCAAAATTTTACTTTTCGCTGTTCATGCTTTATCGACTGTATGCCTTTACTTACCTTGTGCAGCTGTTAGCAACTTTGTATAATTTGCTTGGGTGTCTACCGTTTGATCTCTAACCCTTGAACAAGCACTATGTTCCATTAGTAGTTCACATGCGTCATTTAAATCTTCTACGTTGTCTTTTTCAGCCACAACCTCATCAAGTAGTTTCTGTTTGAAGCAAAAAGAAAAGAAGAAATACGAGAAATATAAAAACAATATTCGCTTAATAAAACTCGTATAGTAAAAATTTATAAGCAAAGCTAGTCCTATTAGATTTGTTAGCAATATGAATCGAGTTTTGTTAAAGTACACATACATATATATATTCAGCCCTATTATAAATAAGAATTTAAGTGTTTGGCAAATATTTCTTTCTTTGACACCAACACTTTTATCCACCCATGTCCATTGTCGTCCGTCTGACCCGATTCTATTAATTTTTGTTTCATCGGACCATCTTACACTCATCCAGTCTTCAAAAGTGAATATTTCATATTTTTTCGCGAACTCTAGGCGTCTTAAATTAAATTTGGAGTTGGCTCATTAATGGCTTGGGGCTGTTTTCGCGGGAATCAACTTGGAGTACTTCGCCGAATTAGAGGCAAAATGTGTGCTAAAGATTATATAGACATTTTAGAAGACTCATACATTCCAAGTCTCGACATATTTGGTTTAAATCCGGGACAGAATAGCATCTTTATGCAGGACAACGATCCTAAGCATACCGCGAAGATAACAAAACGTTGGTTTGAAGAAAATGGGATAAAGCTTTTGGATTGGCCTCCTCAGTCGCCGGATCTAAACCCGATAGAACACCTGTGGTCCATATTAAAGAGACAAATTTTTGCTCAAAAAGACCCTCCAAAGACCTTAGACGAACTCTGGGAGCGTGCTGTTGAAGCTTGGGAAAGTATTGACCCTAATGTCTTGACGAATTTAGTGAAAAGTATGCCAAAAAGAATTAAGGCAGTTAAAAAAGCAAACGGTAGACATACCAAATATTAGGACCTAAAATCAATGCAATATTCAACAACGGTCATAATTGTTCACATGTGAATTTTTAAATTAATATTTATTTTTTTACTCTTAACACACATTCTTTTAAAATTTTGTTCTTTTTAAGTTTTTTAGATGTACATTATTCTATATAGGTAAAAAAAATTAAAATATATTTGAATAAAACATACTTTTTTGGATATATTATAAATTTTAGTATTTTTGTGAACAATTTTGTCCCTTACTGTATGTATGATTTGAATTCCGTTTTTAACCGGAATCAAACTCTGTAACATACACTAAGTTATTATCTATTATTGGGAATGTATTATTAAGTGATAAAACTTATTTCTAAAGATTAATATATATTGAATACAAAGACAAAAAAAAAAGAGTGCATACAATGAACGTGTTTAGAATATTTTCCCGAATTTGTTATGTTCTAGTAGTTTGGTTATTACGTTGTTTAAACGAACAGACAGATTTGCAGTATAATTCTCCCTTGTGATGACAACAACTTACCTTGGCATTAATTAAATGTTCAGGAGTTTTGTTTTCTGTTTCACTGGCATAGTTAACACGCTTGGTCAGATTATCAATCCACGTGTTAATTTTGTTGAATTTCTGCAAAAAGCTAGACCAAGCATTCAAGGCAGATTCTAAATTAGATCTAGCGTCGCGTGACATTGCCTTTATGGACTCCCATTCTGAAGATAAATGTTTAATTTCTTGTGCTACTGTGTCTTGACCTTCGTTTCCACTGGTACTTATGACAGACTCGGATAATTCTTGACAAGCATCGAGTAATGACTTGCCTTCAATCATACTGGAATCAATTTCACCCAATTTATTTAAGCGATCTTCAACTTGTTGTTTCTCACCATGACAATTCGAACATTGTTCAATGTCTGTTCGGGTATTGCGTAGCCATTCTTGGACTTCATTAAGTGATTGTTTATACTTCTCATGATTATTTACTTGATTTTCGAGTGATTCAATTATAGCATTAGTCTTCTGTTGCAGTTCTTCAAATTTATTTAGACCATTTTCAAAATCATTTCTATCAAGGGAATTATCTTCAGTTAGGCGTTTGTTAATTTGTTCGACTATATCATTGTGTCCATTAAAATCTCTTTGTATTGCACGGAATTTTTCGAGAGCAGCTCGTTTTTCACCCAAATCATTTAATAGTTCTGAAGATACTTTTACAGATGGCTCCACATCTTCTAGCCACTCTTGCAGCAGCTTGTACAATTTAAAGATTTCCTCTAATTTTGCTAATCTGTTCATTAATGTCTGCTTAACGTCATTCATTTGATTCAACAAATCTTCATATTCTTGTTTTAGAGAATCTGTGTCTTCTTGTATTTTAGTTGCTCCACTCTGTTCGGTATTCATAATAACCTTTTCCTTAAGTTCAAGCAAATAACGTAATTTGTTTTGACCCGATTCGAAGCCTTGTCTTAAGTTTTTAACAGTGTTAAGCTTGGTTTGGACCTCATTTAAAGTTCCAGGTATTATTTCACACTGCTGCAATTTTTCTCTGGTTTGTTCAATCCACGATTGACATTCTTCGTAAAGAGTATGATGCTGCTGGTGTTCCTGGTAATGCATTTCTAAGCGACGCATTACTTCCTTTGCCAACGCCAATAAAGCATTATATTTGGTTGTTAACTGCATTATAGCATTACTAATTCTGGTGTCAGAGCAGGTTTCCAAAAGCATTTGAGCTTTCATATTCAAATGATCCAATGTTTTTTGCCAGTCAAATAGAGTTTGTAAATGGCCTTGGAATTCCTCTAAAACAATCTTCTTTTGTGTAAGATTTTCTTGAAGTTTATTGTATGATTGAACAAGAGCTTCAGTTTTTGTAAGCCAATCTAAAGCTTCTGTGTACTGGTCTTGATAGTCGGACCATCTAACAATTCCCACTTCCAAATAGTCTTTAGTCTTTTGTAAATTATCTACATATGTATCGAATTCTTCTTGTAGAAGAGCAACTTCTTGTTCAATTACTTCTCTGTCTTCAGGTTCGGCTTCGTTGCATGCTTTCTCGCCCTGAGCAAGAGCAGTTTCTAATTTTTTCTGCCCCTCTGGAATTTCGCTTTGCAATATCTTTAATTGATGAGTTTTTTCGGCTAAAGCCTGTTTGTCGCCAGTGGGTTCTGAACATTTGCTCAAACGTTCTTTAGCATTGCGCAACCAACTGGCAAAGTCGTTGCCACTGTCAATGAAAGCTTGATATTGATCGATGGTGTTCTTTTGCTTTTCATATAACTCTTTAGCTTGTTTAGTTAGAGACTCATATTTGTTGGAAATTTCAGAAGCAGGAGCTCCTTGCTGTAGATCTGAGGCTTTTGATGTAACAGATTGTATCATAGGTTCGAATGATACAATATCTTGCACTATATTATTGGTTTGTCTTAAATTAGCCTTTCGCTCGCTTAAACCGCTACTAAGGCGTGGTGCACCCTTCGATTTACAAATTTTTTGTTCACATGCTTGCTGTAGTTTCGTTTCTCTATCTGCTATCCATTCCTGTAATTGTGAATAACTTGAGCTGTAGTCTGCCCATTGCAAAAGGTTTGTTTCTAATTGGACCTTAGCAGTTGACATTTTCTTCACTAAACGATCCCAATCATTTTGTAACTCTTTCATTTCATTATTGATGGCATCACGTCCATCAGAGCGTGTGTTGCGCACCACTTTTTCGCCATTATTAATAGCAGTGTGAACTAGGTTTTGACCTTCTTCACGATTGCGTATCAAATTCTGAATTTTCTCTAAACGTTTTTCAAGAAGTTCCTTGGAGCCCGCACTGGAGGACTCACTAGCTTCTTTTATGACATCTTTAGCATTATTAATCCAGTCTTTAGCGCATTGTAGGTTTCTTTCAAATTCACGATGTTGATCACAATTGGTCTCGACCTTTTTCAAAACATCTTTTGCCAAATTGACTTGCACTTGGTACATAGAATTCAAATGTCTCAATTGATTGTTAACATAAGTATCCAGATGGGATTTAAGGAGACCTGCAGCTGAGTTATTGAACTTTTCAATATCATCTTTACCCTTTTCAAGCCTCTTCATAATATCTCGCATATCGGTCACTTGTTTCTCTTTTTCACCCAAATTAGGTAACAGGTTCAATTTGTGATTTTTAACGAGTATATCAATTTGCTGCAGCCATTCTATTAAACGCTCATATTCTTCTTTATATGAACGCCACTGTGTCATTGTCTCCTCAAGATTCTCCTTTTGGGAGTTAATATCACGGAATAAACTTTCAAAGCTATCTCTTAATGAACGTATGTCGTTGCGTATAATCTCTTGACCTTGGGGAGATGTACTTGACATAACCACCTCACCGGTATGGGTTAAGTGCTCCACTAATAATTCTCCTTGGGCTTGTTTGTTCAACATATTTTCTGTAGCTTGAACAGCATTTTCGATAGCTAATTTGTCGCTTAGACTACTTTGCTTTAGAGATGGGAATTTCTCTCTGGCTCTACTAATCCAACTGACAAGATCGTCATAGGCTTCCTTGTATAATCTATGATCTCGGTATTGTTCTTGTCTTTCGGTAAGTAACTTTTGTGATTTTGCAGCCAATTCATCGAATCGATCCAAGACTTTTTGTGCTTGGAAAGCTGATTGGCTTTGTTGTCCACTCGCAATCATGTCTTTTGCTTGTGACTTTAATGAATCAACATCGATCCTTTCCATACGGACTTTCTCTTCGATACTCTTAATACGATCCAACTGAGCTCTCTTCTCCGGCATTGTCGCTAAATATTCTGAGAGTTCCTTCAGTGAAGCATCCACAGAATCATTAAATTTATTTATATTTTGAATTTGTTCCAAAAAGCCAGACCATTGAGTTATAGAGTCATCTAATTGACCTTTAACTTCAACGATACGTAAAGCAATTCCCGACCATAACTCTTGTAAATCTGATAATTCCTTATTAATGGCATCATGTCCAATTGGTGCTGTATTAGCTAAAACATTTTGTGCTAATTCTACAATACTTAGTACTTTGGCAGTACCTTCATCTTTCATAAGAGCAATATCATGAATTGTGGCTAATTTTTTATCCAATTCCTTTTGGCTCATTGATGACATATCAGAGCAATAGTCCAGCTTCTCTTTAATACCCTCAATCCAAGATGTACACTCGGACACGGCATTTTCAAATTCTTGATGACAACTGACAAACTGTTGCCAACGATTATGTAGTTCTTTGACTTTCTGAAACAGTTGTTGATATTTTGTAACCAATTCAGGTCCAGACGAACGTGAACCTGTTGGGCCTTTCATAAGTAATTGAGCCTTTTCAGAAACATTATCAATTTCCAATTCTTTAGCTCTAACTTCACCCTGTAACGCCTTAAGTTCTTCCAGTTGTGATTTCTTTTCTGATAATTTGGCTTTTAAATCAACTGAATGCAATTTGCTATCAGTATCTCTTATCCATGCCAAGCATTGATCACGTAGCAGTTCGTAATCTGACCATTGTTGTAAGCGAATTTCAATGGCTTCGATTGTCGAATTAAGATTCGTAATTAGACTCTCCCATTCCTGTTGGGTGTTATCAATCTGAGATTTTATATTAACTTGACCAGCTTCTACTGTGCCAGGTATTACTAATTCACCCAAAGAACGCACTTGATCAACACGTGGAAATTCATCGGCTAAATTAGAATTAAGATTCTTTAAACGATCTAAATTTGTGTGAAGCGAAACTTGTTCTAAGTCTAGATCACCCCAATAATCAATAGTGCTATGGGTAGATTCAATAAACTCCTGCGCATCCATTACTGCTTTACAGTATTGTTGATGGGCACTTACAAATCTCTCATAGTTCTCAACGTACTGCTGCGCACGCTTTAGAACTGTATTGTAGCGATCTATAATGTCTCTTGTTGTCTCCTCAACATGTTCGGTTTTTTCTGGAAGGTTTGCAATGATGTCTTGTAGATTACCAATTTCAGCTTGATGGTTGTTAATGTCATTTAGAGCATCTCTATAGGTCTGCAACTTGGACCTCTTTTCATCCAATGTAGTCTTAAGTTCAATTTCTCCTGGTATAGATTTTTCAATTTCCAGCAGCCAGCTTGTAAGCTTTTCGGCGATTTCATCAAAGCCGGACCATTTGGACATTTGATCTTGTATTTTTCTAGCAATTATGGCAATATTGTCAAAAAGTTGATCAAATGTTTGTTGCAACTCTTCTAATTGGGATCGAATTGCTTCACGTCCTTCCGTTGCTGTGGATGGATAACACCTTTCACCACATTCAATTGTATTATTTAGTAGTAGAGTGGCAGAAGGCTGCTGAGCTAGCAACTCCTTGACAGCAATTTGTTTTTTAAGTAAATCTTCACGCGTACCTACTTGGGTCAAATCACTAATATCGTCGTATTTTGCTTGAGAACTTGCCATCCAATCTGAACACTGTTTATATTTTTCGTTATAAGCATTGTGGTCTTGAACTGCTTGCTCACACTTTTTCAGAATTTCTTTAGTTGTGGTCTGAATAGATTGGAATCTGGATGTGACTTGTTGAACATTAACAGCAATACGAGTTTCTCCAGAACTCTGAATTAATTCAGATGAATCATCTTTGATCTTTTCAAACTCAGCCTCCTTTTGTCGTAAATTATGAGCCAGGGATTGAAATTTATTGAATTGATCTTCCTTTTCTTCCATTGTTGATTTTGGATTATAATTTTTCAAAGCATTTTCAGATTCAGAGAGCCATAAAATGAGCTGGTCAAGATTAATTTCATAGTCTCCCCATTGCTGCAAACGATTCTCGAGACCACTTTTAACATCAATTAAAGCTGCGGAGAACTTTTCAAAATCAGCATGTAAATTACTTAAATCTCTTGTCATGGTTTCTTTAGAGCGAGCTGGCAGCATCTTAGCATTATTATCAATATGATCTGACAATGATTGCAGTTTTTGTAAGCCTTCTGGCAGTGAGTCCTGTATTTCGATAACTTTGCTTAGACGAGCCTGTAAGGCTGGTTTATTGCCCGAATACTCTGAATAACTGCTCAAGCGATCCCACAAGTTTTTCTGATAGTCCTGTTGAGCTTTTTGAAGATCACTAAACTGTTGATATACGTCAAACGATTGCTCTAATTGTTGCATTAAATTATTGCAGTCATTTGAAACTTTTTCGTAGCGTTTGTTAACGTCATCAACTTCTTGTTGGATTTGTGTTGCATTTGCTGGTTGGATGGAATTGCATAAAATTGCAGCTTTTTCATTTACCGCTTCTGCAATACGTTTATGTGAATTGATATCCTGTTGAATGGTTTTATATTTGTACAGTTTTGAACGAATCTCCTGAGCAGATGTCCAGGTTGAAGGATTTTCATTTTGTATTGCCTTCTCTACCTGGTCTAACCAGCTTACAAATTGGTTTAGAAGATCCTTATAGCTAGAAAGTTGAACAGTTTGAGCTTCCTGTTTCTTTTGTAAGTTCCGAATATTTTCATCTAATTTATCCCATCTATCACGAATGTCGCGCATTTCCTTACGTAGTTTTTCTCTACCCTGTGTAGACGTTTCAGGCAAGGCCTTCTCACCGGCACTATTAAGTGCAGAGAATAAAACTTCAGCGTGGTCTCTTTCAGACAACAGAATTTGAAGTATATTAGAAACGTGAGAAGAATCTTCTCTTTCGGCCTGCTGAAGTTGGCTTTCAATAGGTTTTAGCCAAAGATCAACTTCATTAAATTTATCTTGATAAAATTGATGATCATCTACCAAATTAGACCATCTGTTAACAACTTCCTTACTTAGAACTTGTAAAAGCTGATAGCGATTGGTAATTTGGGATGTCAAGGTCTTAAGACGGTCAGCACCACAATTATTCAATAAGGCGTGTGCGGCATCGGCAAACGAATCAATTTCTTTTTCTTTTTGCAATATTAGGTCTCTTTGGATTTTATATTTTTCCAATTGCTCAACTTTTTCGTGTAGCGTCGATTGCAATTGTTGTTCGCGAAATACGGCTTCTGCTGATCTACACCATTTCGTCAGCTCTTCTAGTTTTTGTTCAAAATCAATCCATTGTTGCAATACATTATTTTGTTTACCTACGATGCCCTCGATATCATCGAAATGGGATTTGATTGTTGTTTCTAATTCGCAAATTTCCTTATCTAAGATCTCATTACCCCTATCTGAGGTTGAAGGTTTCACCTGCACAAACTGATTTACTATTTCTTCGACTAATTTCATAGCCTGTGGTTTATTTTGGGCTAATTGTTGTAATGTTTCAATTTTACGCTTGATATCAGATTTCTCACCATATGCATCATCACATTCAAGAAGTTTAGCTTTTTCGCCGGATATCCAAGTTTTCGCTGCAGCAATTTGATTATTCAAATCGCTGTGTTTTTGTACACAATCATTTAAGTTGTTTGAAATCTCTTCCGATTTTTGGACAATATTATTAAACAATTGTTTAATGGATTGCAGATAAACATTAAGAGAATTATCTTTAATTTGATCAACTAATGCTTGAGCCTTATCGCATACATTGTCTACCATCACGTTGTGTGAACTGATTTCTTGGTGCAACAGTTTGTGATTTTGCAACTGAGCTCTTTTCTCTTGCAGAGTTGTTTTAGGTTCAGTATGACTTTGCATGGCTTTATCGACATCTTTAAGCCATTTTGTCAATTGATCTTGTGCTATAGAAAACTCATTGAATTGCAAAATACAGTGATCAATTTTTTGCGCAGCTTGATTTAGATCATCAGTGTAATTATCCCACATTGTTCGTAAATTACGCAATTGTTGACGAATAATTTCACGACCATCGGGGCTGGTATGACCATATAGCTTCTCACCGCTATCGATGAGGTTTTCAAAGGTTGTGCCATCGTTGATTCTCTTATCGGACATGTCTCTTATTTTATTCTGTCTTTCTTGTAAAAGATTTTGATCACCCACAACTTCTTTGTTGTTCTCCAGTTTTTCAATACATGATTGTAATTCTTTTTTGAATGTTTCATAGTCCTTATTAAAGGATTCGTGTTCTTTAACATAATTTTCATATTTTGCAATGGACTCCTTGCAGAGATTCTTAAGTGTTTGATATCTTGTATTCAATCTGGATAATTTCAGGTTTAGATCGGTTTCGCCTTCAATCTCACGTCCCTGATCTATAAGATTGTTAATGGATTTTGATTTATTTTCAATATCATTTGAAAGAATAAGCAATTGTTGTAAATGAGCTTTTTTAGCTTCGGCAGTACTTTTAAGAGATTGATTTTTGACAACTGCCTCAATGTTTTTCATCCAGTTATCGATCTCGTCAATGATTGTTTCAAACTCATCCCATTTAGAGCACAATTGCTTAAGTTTAACGAGAGAATCTTGGCATAACACCATAAACTCGTACCATGCTTGTTTGGGCTCTTGGTAGCTTTTCAATAAAGCTGGATGACCGGAGGAATGAGTTTGTGAAAGTACGGTATTTAAAAGCTGTTCACATGTTTGGAATATTGTATCTCCTTCGGGTTTATGCTGTAATAGGTTTTCCACTACTATAAGTTTCTCTTCAGCTCCTTCTTTTTCGAAAGTAGTTTCATTTAGGATGTCAATAGCTTCCGATTTAATCGTATTCAACCAATCTTGAGCTTTCTCCAACACTTGATCATAGGCCTCATGCTTTGCTACTTGGTTGCTTACTATATTGATTCTGTCAGTTATCTGTTTGGATAAATCACTATATTCATTAATGGACTCTTCGGTTTTACGCTCTGATTCATCATCACATAGAGCAACAGCCTTTTCTTGCAATTGCTTCAAGGCATTTTTGTGCAAAGTTGCTTCTTGTAACTGAACTTTGTAAGTTTGCAATGCGGCTTTTTTAGCAGCCAAGGTTGGATATAGTTCGGCAGAGACTCCAACCTTTGCTTTGGCTTCGTTGAGATAACGTGAGACCTGAGTGTAACTTTCCTCAATGGTTGTTTTCTGAATAAGTACACCTTCTACCTGCTGCATTAAAGCATTTGCTTCATCTCTCAAGTAGTCAAAGTTTTCTCTTAAATTTCGCAATTGAGCTCTGATCTTTTCACGATTTTCAGGAGTAACAGAGGCGTACATGGCTTCTCCTATGTCGACTGCATTGTTTAACAATATTTGTCCATTATCGAAGGTATTAAGGTAATTTTTGATTGTCTGCAGTTGTTGTGCCGTAGCAGAAGAAGATCCTGGGGATCCCATACGAGCTAGTTCCTGAAATTCTACCTTAGCTTCAGATACCCAGTCTGTGGCATCTGTTAAGGCCGCATTATAATCGCCAATAGCTTTTGCAGTTTCATTTAGTTTGTCTACATATTGCTGTAAGCTTTTTTCTGCCGTTTGATAACGTTGTACTAAATGGTTCACAAATTGCCCTATGCGGGCTTCCGGATTCTTCGCTATTAATTCTTGTGAAATCTTTTCCAAATTGTTTATAACCGGCGCATGCTCATCGATATCGTGTTTCAGGACAGCAAGTTCTTGTAATTTCTTCGGTATTTCATTTACATTTATTTGATTGCTCGTTTCAGCTTTAATACGACCTTCCGTATCTCTTAACCATGCATTTAGCTCTTCGTTTGATTTTTCATATTCAACCCAAAGATCAACATTTTCACCTAAAACATTTTTTATTTGATCGTATGAATTCTCCAGGTCTTTCATATCGGAACTTAATAAATTGAAGTCCTTAACCAAATCGGCAATATTTTGCGGCGACTCAATGGCCTTAAGCATTTCCAAAGAGTTAGAAATTTCGGCTTTTCTCTTCTTGCAATCTTCTAGAGCTTTACCAACTTCTTGCAAGCAAGATGATTTCACATCTAAATTATACTTGTCACTAGAACTTTCTGGTTGGCACCAGGCCACCTTTTCCTTTTGGGTACTAATTATTCTCTTCAGCATGCCTACCTTATCAGCGTGGAATTTCTTTAAGAACTGAAGTAAAGAGTTCTCAATTTTAGTAGCATAGACATCTACGCCTTCAAATCTTTTTTGAACATTATTCAGTTCTTTTGGTATAATAGATTCACTGAATGTAGGATACAAAGTTCTGAGTTCATCTACTTTCAATTTGATATTATCAATAGTATTTCCTGTTTGTTCAAGTTCGGCTTGAAGAACTCTACACTGTTGTAGCCGTTCTATAATTCTCGCATTGTCACCCGACATATCATCACATTTAATGAGTTGTTCTCTAAGTTTACTTATCTGCTCGCCAGACAACTTGATTTTCTTCCTAAGATCTTGCTCTTGATCATTAAATTGAGCAGTTATAGCATTTAAATGTTCCGCATTGTTTTCAATCTCGGCAAACTGTTTGTCTAGCAATTCATTAAGACTGGTTAACGCGGGTATTTCTACGTTATTGTTAATTTTTAATAGTTCTGCAGATTTTTCAGCAATAGTGTCTTTTAGGGCTTGATACGATGGCAATTCCGAACGATATTTGGTAAGGCGCATTGGCGCAAATTCAATTTCAAGGCTATTATTAGCAGCATCACAGAGTCCTTGGTTAGTTTCGGTAATCCATGGCATGAGATCCTTTTTGGCATCTTCAATTTGAGACCATATCACAGACTCGGTTTCATACATGTGAGCATTTCTAACTGTTTTGTCATGAAGATCATGCCAACTCTGCTTAGCAGATGTAAGATCATTTGGTATCTCTTGTGGAATCACCTCACCAATGTTATCAAACAACTTTCCAATACTACCAACTTTTCTATCATATTCATCAAGTACCACCTTGTTTTTACGAATCTGATCCATTGTTTTACGTGTTTTCTCTGAAGCTTGCTGTAATTCTGTTTCATCTCTGGGCTGTTGTGGAATCGCGTGGTACAGATCATAAGCTTTTTTCATTTCTGATGAGAATTTATTTTTAATATCGGCATATTCACGCAAAGCTCTGGAAATCAGTTGGTATTTTTGTATGCGATCGGCAATTTCGCTTTGTAAAGAGTCATAGTCTTTATCTAAATTTAAAAGAGTATCTTGGATAACGGGCATACTTGCTATATCTTCGCGCATAAGTTGCGCACCTTCATCATGTATTTTGTTCTTGAGATCAGACTGAACCTTTAAGGCATCGTTAAGTGCGACTAAATCAGCTATTATTTGATCAATGTTCTCCAAGTTGGGTTTCCGTTTTAAGATCTCTGATAGCTTGGAACGATTTTCTTGCAATGACTGTGCCAAATTGTTTTCCAAATTATGAAATTTATCTTTTCTTACTTGCATTTGTTCAATTTGTTGTTTATGGCTTTGAGTACGCGATTGTAAATTGTCAATTTTGTTTTCAACGTCATTAACAATTTGGGTAGCAATGAATGGTTTACGAGTAAGGGCGTCTTTCAGATGAACAACCGGATTTTCATCAATTTCTTTGGCTTGGGCTTTCCAATATGGTACAGTTTTTGCAATGCTATCAATTTCTGTCATTATTTTATTTATTTCTTGCGTCTGAGGTGCATCAGCTTTCTCAATTTGATGTTTTAAATAGTTCATATGGTTTTCTGTTTCATGTTTCCAATTTAAAAGTTCAGTCCACTTTTCTAAACAATTCTTCTTCTGATGCATATTTGTTTCCAAATTTTGATAGTTCAATACTAAAGCAGAATAAGCCTCATTTAGAGTTTTAGCTTCATCCGGTGAGGCACCTAATGAAAGTTGTTTAACTTCATCATAAATTGCATTGAATGCGGGGTTTTTATCATTATGTTCTTGTAAGAGAGCATGTACAACATGTAAGCTGGTTTCAACTCGTTCTGGATTAATTTCTTCTACCTGTGCCAGTTGAGATCTCAAATTGTCCATCCAGTTGGAAAAGTTGACCATTTTAGCATTGAAATCCTGTCGAGCAATAATGGCATCTGATATTTCATTTATATTACTTCGAGTTGCTTCCGATAACTTTTGCAATTTAGCTTTCATTACATTTACACGATCTTTAAGAGCGGCAGCTCCTTCAGGGGCCAAATGCATACTTATTTGATCAGCAGCTTGCCCCAAAGCAGCTAATTTTGCTTGTTGTTCAGATATTTCATTATTAAACGATTTCAAACGAACCAGTTCATTTTCCAGCTTCTCTACATGCGGTGTATTTAAAAATGAAGATGGCTTCTTTCCGACGCTTTGCGCACCACTATCGATCCAGTTTTCAAGTTTGGAGGCATCACTTTCAAATGATTTCCAGTTACTAACGAGTTTCTCTAATTTACCACAAGCCTGTTTGGCATTTTCATGAACAGTGATCCAGCGGGAGTGCATAGCATCTACTTCATCGGGGGCATTAGTCTTACATAACATTTTATGTGTAATGTTCGAGATACCTTGGAGTCGGTCTAATTGCTCCAAGCAATGTGTTTCGAATTGTTTGGCGTTCTGTTGCAAAGCAACTGCCTCTTCAAGGGACATGGGTTTAGGGATTATAGTATTTACCTTAATTTCACATTCCTCCACAATTGGCTTCAAATGCTGTATACCAGATTGAAATTGTTGCCAGTTGACAAGGTCTTCCTGAACCGCTTGAGCTTGATGATCCACATTACGATTAATGGCACTTAATACTTCTTGCAGTTTGGTAATTTCACCCTTTAGTCTCTTGGCTTCAGCAATATTTCCTTCTTTGGGTGCTAATTCTGAAGCATCAGCAGAAAGAATATCCAATTGTTTCATACGTTCGGCTAAAGAGCTCTTAAATGCATTCACCTTCATTACTCTTTCTTCAGGGGTCAGATCTTCGGAATGCAAAGTTTCTATAGCTTTTGGTGCAACTTTGTTTGCCCACTCTTGGAGTTCAGCCAAACGTGCCTTATAATTATTCCATTTCGCGCTATAATCTTCCAAGTAACCTACACGATCCTTGACATGTTCCATGGTATTGAAAAACATTTTTTCGACTTCAGTAACTTCTTTTTCTAAAATGGGTCTTTTTTCTGCGGCTGTTAGGGGTGCCAATTCAGCTTTTAGCGCATGAAGTTTAGGCAATAATTGATGAGAAGCTTGTTGCAATTGTGTATTTAATTCTCGTTTAGCTTTTAGATCTTGACTAACATTCTTTGGATCTGTTTGCAATGGTGTTAAAGCACGTAATTCAGTTTCGGCCACTTGCAACATTGAGCAAATATCTGCTTTTTGGTCAGCAAATTCATTCCATACAGCTTGAGTGCCTTTCAAAGCTTGCAATTTGTCAGAAGTTTGAGTATATGCTTGATTCCAACCGGTTTCCAAATTCTTAACTTCAACTTGTACAAATGAAGGTGCATGCACATCTTTGCTCAAATCACGCCCTCTCTGCAGCATTGACATAATATGGGGTCGCTGGTGATCCAGTTGATTAATTGCGTACTGTTGTTCCTCAATAAGTTTGTTCACACGTTCTAAACTATCGGGTGGTGGTATATTAGCAGCTTGTTCCTTAACCTTGCTCAACAGACAGACAACTTCATGAACTTCCCGACGATAGGTGTAGCACTTGGAAAATACTTCAGTTTTAACCATTGTTATTTCAATGGTTGGTATGAGATTTTTATAACGTGCAATTAATTCTTCCAATTTCTTTTGTTCAGTATTTGCTTCATCCTCGCTGGTATAACTCAGAAGATGATCGAGAGTTTTTACAAGCCACTTCATATCTTCTCGCTTACTATCAGCTTCTTGACATATTTTCTAGCAGAGAAAAGAAAAAAATAAATTGTTATTCAGTATTAAAAGAAAATAAGAAAAGAAATTACCACAAGCTCCCTTAGCTGCTTGTTGCATTAAATACGAAATATGTATAATTATGAGTTATTAATGTGATATTATCATAAATGGAAAACAAAAATTCACGTTAGTATTCATTAGCCAACTTACCTGGAAAACAACTTTCTCCTTTTCAAACTCTTCCATACTGTTAACCTCATTGACAATATTTTTCAGACTCTTGTCTACGGTATTCATCCATTCAATCATATCGTTGAATTTCTCATGATATGATTCCCACTGTGCTGGAATTTGTTGTAGAGTTTCACGCATGGTTGCTATTTTATTAGAGAGTTGTGAGTATTGTGACTGAGCGTTTTTGTTAGCATCATCTAGAGTGTTGTCATTGGGCTGTTGTTGCTTATAGGCCTGTCCTAGACGGTGCATGTTCTGTAAACATTTTTCTAAACGTGGAATGGAGCCCTGTTGTAAAAAGAATTGCTGGTTACGTTTTAAAATGGAATCCACGTCTTCGTTGCGATTAAGCGCCTGCTCTTCCAAGTACAGTTCTTTTTCTACTTCTTGTATAGTTTGGTAGAACACCGACTCATCCGAACGGAACTCTAATTTCATTAAATGCAGTGGAGCCTGAGACAAAACGTTTTGCCATTTCGACTGTAGATGTTCAACATCATCTACAATAGGTTTCTGTTCAGATGATGGTATAGTTTTCAAGAGATTTTGAGCAGAATCTACCAAACTAGGCATCCAATTTTGATTAACATTTTCGAAAAAGTATTTTTGTGTCTCAATTGTAGTTTTAGTCTCAATATGTTTCTCGATTAATATTTTTTCAGCTTGACTAAGCCACTCACTAACCGTACGTTCATTTTCTTTGAAAATATTCCAATTATCGAAAGTTTGTGCTAATTTTTGTTCCCATTGTTGGGCATTTTGAATGACATAATTGAAGCGATCATTCAGCTGCTGCATATTGTGATTAGCTTGCGTTGTATCTATATTTTCATCGGCTGCAACATTTTTCAAAAGGTTTTGAAATACTTTATTTTTACTTTCCAGCATTGAACGATAGTAGACTGTGCGTGAAAAGAAAGTCTTGTGTTTACTTAACTCCTCATTCACTTTATCATGACCGCCCCCTAAACTGTGTGTACTGAGTAGAGTTTCGGCTTCGTTAAGCCACTGGTGAATTTCCTTTTGGCCAGCTTCTAAAGATTCCTGTTGTATCAATAGTTGATGAATTAAATGTAATTTATTAGGTATTTGTGCCCGTACTCGTACTAATGCTTCTTTTTCTTGCTTTAATGTCTTCATCATGCCATCAACCTCTTCACGAGATAGATCCTGAATTAGTCCTTGAATATTGCGGCTAATGGTTTTAAAAAGTTCTTCGTTAGCATCAATTTCTGAGGCCAATTTTTGCAAGTTTTCGCTGTAACTTTGAATATTCTGATTATCGCCTAATTGAAGTTTTTGGTTTAGAATATTTTCAGCAGACCGTAACCATTGAGAGAGCTTCTCAATTCCGGTCTTGTATTCTTGTCTAGAACGTATAATATCCCCTGCATGCATATATTTCTTAGTATTAACGAATAGACGTTCAAAACGGTCGGATAAGTAATTGTGGTGTTCTTTTAGATTTTGAGCTATATTCTCTTCACATGATGCGATAAGATAATTGGCAGCATTAGCTAGGACATCAAATTTATCTTTCCACATTGTTATGTCTTGGAAGAAGATTAATTTTTCATCCTCAGATTGCGTGACTTTTTGTTCCGCCAAATTTAACCAATTCTCACAATCAGGTGATAATTGGTGCCATTTCTTCCAACAGTTAACGACTTCTTCTAGTGAGTTTTGACAACATTTTAGTTCCATTGAAACCCGTTTCCATCTTTCTTCAGTGTCATACATGAAACGATCTATATCTATAATTTCTTTACGAGAGACATTTCCGTCACGCTTGTATTCATCAACTACTTGTTGCATATCCACAAAAGCTTTTTGGAACTCTTGGAAAATCTTGTTGCGAGAAACAAAATTTTTATATTGTTCCAACTGTTGGGCCACCTTTTCTTCGGTACCATATTTACCAGTCCATCCCTTCATTTTATTTTCAACCAAATTAAGGAACGCAACTAAACAACATTTATGTTCTAAGAACTTTAATTTTATTCTACGTTCAGCAGCTTTAGGACCAACTTCTTGGAGACGCCTTTCCATATTACGCAATTGCTCTAATGGCACTTTTTGAGCTAAAGGAGACCTCTTAGCATTTTCAAACATTGCTAAAATGCGTGGCAAATCAGCGAAAAATAGTTTATGCTCTTCTAGTTTGCGAGAAATAATTGCAGCTGTTTCTTCATTCATTGCCGTGGGTATATCATTATCCATAAGAATTTTTTCAGCTTCACTCAACCATTTACCGACTTCACCAAAATCGCCAGACAGCTCAGAATCCAATAACCAAAGCCAATACATTATTTGATATTGAACACGTTGCCACAAAATATTAATATCTTCCCACGCAGCACGAGGCACCTGCAAAAAGCCACTTTGGCTCTCAACAAGCTGTTTTAAACGATTATATGTTGGCAAATGAGCATCGATTTCGGAACGAGCTATTAAGTATTCGGCAAAATCACGAGGGAAGGAATTTGACATAACCATAGGCTCATATTCAGCAGATTTCTCCAATAAGAAACGCCTAAGTTCTTCAATTTCCTGCTGAATATGAGAGAAATCTTTACTTGCACCCTAAAAATTTACCAAAAAACAGACATCAGTATTAATAATATATCATCACTTCTATATATCTATATATGTATACAAGTATACTATTAAAGTATATATGTATATATGTATATATTTACCTTTGGTTCGGGATACTTGTGCAAAAACTGAGCCACATATGTCATTATACTCTTTTCATCTGGCTTAGGAACATCTACATCTTCCGCATCCAATAATTTTGCAATACCCAACTTACTTTCGGCCACATCGAAAGCAGTTTCTAATCTATGACGATTATTAGATTTCTTTAACTCGGCAAGATTAACTAAATTAGCCTTAATGGAATCAATAAGAGCTAGAAAAGCAACGCCATCTCTCCAACTGGCGCCAAAATCTTTAACCTCAACACCACTTTCCCT
This sequence comes from Metopia argyrocephala, assembly GCA_963576795.1. NCBI lineage: Eukaryota > Metazoa > Arthropoda > Insecta > Diptera > Sarcophagidae > Metopia > Metopia argyrocephala. The sequence goes on from OY756209.1 coordinate 925,118, forward strand.
GCAAAACATCAAAAATATTCATTAAATTATGGCCACAACTATCTGTATGTAATTTTATTTATTTTTTTTTTTCTTTTTATCAAAGATATTAATTTAAGTATTACATACTTTGGCAGGGCATTTGTCACCCAGTTAAGTAAAGTTTTTCTTGCTCCTTGTTTCCACTTTTCAGCTTTCACATCACTAGCATTTTTACCTACACTGTCCAGAGAACTAACCGAACCACCAATACCATGGCTCAAATATTCAAGATTGCGGCTATTCTCTTCAATCTACAAAAGAATTGATTAAAAAAAGATAAAAATGACAAGAAATCATTGATTAGTCCAGCGACTGTAATTGTAACTGTATATTCTACCAAAAATTTTGAAAAATCGCTTAAATTTTTTATAAAAATAAAATTTACAAATTTCAATGCTAATGTTCATTCAAATAAATATATGCCCGTATTCATAAAAACTATGTAAGGTTTATTGAGGACTTATTTGACAAATTTCTATGCAATACTTGTCAAATAAACCCTCAATAAACCTAAAATAGTTTTTATGAATACGGGCAATAATCTATTGAAAACGAACATTTAAGCGTTTTTCCTAATTATGGTAAGGAAGTTTCTTAAAGCTTTCTTAATTCAAAAATACATTTTACACTCCAACTACTTTCATACAAAAAAATATCAAAATATTCGAATAAAGAAAAAACAAAAATTTTGAATAATAAAAAAAGAAGAAAATAAAAAATTAACCATAACTGAATAAATTATTGCCGTATTCAGAAAAACAAATATAAAGTACTTACATTTAAAATGTATTTTAAGACAATTCTAGACGTAAACTATGATTTAAAACACATTTTAAAATTGTTTTATTTTTATGAATAAATATCCTCGTATGTAAACACTTCAGTTCTAAAGATAAAATCTACCCAATCATTTTGCTTCAATCTTCATAACTTTTACAACATCTCAAGATGAAATATGTTTTAGTGTATCCAAAATGAACACCTTCGTCCAGTACTTCAACACAAAAAGTATACATACATACTTACATACATAACTGGCCTTTACAACCCTCTGTCAGGATTACGGCCTAGCTTCTCGTGGCATCCATGTTGTGTGTGTAAATTTTTATCCATGAGTACCGGGACCTACAGTTTAATGTCGACTCCGAACGACAGACTTGAGAAGCTTGTTCATGGCAATTAATTACTCTCAGAGCTTTTGCCAGAAGACTGCTGAGAGGTAGTCGCCGAAAGAAATATTTTTTTCATATTTCTTTTTTTTAAGATTTTGGAGCTGGGTGTCGAACCCAGGGTTCATGTCTTAGTAAGGCAACACACTAACCACTAGACCACGGCGACTACGTTTTAACTGTTGTAAAAAACCTGTACTTTCTGGCAACTTTACTTGGAATAATTTTTTTTAGATATTTTTTTAAAAATTATTATTGTTATTTAGTTGTTTTTTCATAGAAATGATCGAAAATCTGTATGGGATTTGAACTCGGATTTAAAAAAAATTTCTATTTGTTTAAAAAAACTATTTCACCACAAGCGACTACTTCAATATTCGCTTGATTTTTGTTTGCATCAATACATACTCGTAAACATAACATGACGTTTTATAAAGTACAGTATTGGCAGCATAAATATTTAAGAGTTATCCATCAAAATATTACATGGCAAAAAATTTTATAAAATCAAGGGTGTTATAAAACTTTGTGGATACATGGAAAGGTAGAGTAATTGAATTCGTTTGAATGAATGAATGAATCGCATAACATATTGACGAAAACAATTTTGATTCGTTTTTATGGAATATAATTGCAAATCACCTAATTTGATAGCTGGTTTCTCATGCTAATTTTCATGACTACAAAAATGGCGAAATTATTGAAAATTAAGAGCGCAATTAAAATTAATTCAATTCTTATAGAAGTTGTAAAAGTGGCATTATTTTTGAACGGTTTCCGTTGCTGGGTATAAAGGGCTTAAAAGCTATTAATAAGTAATAATTCTTATTAAAGGTTTACAGACGAAAACTATATATTTAATACCCAAAGTAAAGGATTTTTATTATTTAAAACCACATTTATACACAATATCAGCTGATTATGGTGAAAACACCATAAATTGTTTTTATAAAATAAGATCGTTTATCATCTTTTTATGATGATACACAAACATCCTATGTCAAAGAGTTTTGTTGGACTAGTGTATGTACTTATGTATATATGTATATGTAAATATTACATACATTTCCCCTTTTCGTTGCCTTTAATTATCGCTGACATTTTGTTGTTGGTGCAAAAGTCAGTTACAACGAAGAGTGATTACCGCTTGTACTTTTAATAAATTGTTTTATTGAAAATAAACAACAAAATTAAACAAAACAAATAATGTAAGAATTTATAAAAATCGTGTACAACACTACAAAGAAAGTGCAAAAAAAAAGGTAAATAAACACACGTACATGTATGTGTAAAAATAAATAATTTCAATGAAATTTACAAAATGTTTTACAAATATTATGATTTTAATCTACGATCTACAATAATTGTTGTATATTTTAATATTACCTGTGGCTTATAATTAATTACAACTACTAGTTTTTTCCGCCTCTTTTTACGTATCTTTTAGCATATTAATTAAAAAAAACGAAACGAAACGAAACAAAAAGATTGTAAAAAATATCGCAAATCGAAAATAAAAGTTATAAATTTCTACCAATGCATTGAATTGCATAAATATTAAAGAACTATTCTTTGAAGAAAATTAAAAAAATTCCGTGTTTTCAAAAATTATGTACTCTTCAATCAGTCATTGTGTGAGTAATACGAGTACGATATTTATCAATCACAACACCAATTATTTAGTGCTTGAGTGTAAGAAGTGCTTCCCAAAAACAAAAACAAAAATATTTATAATATGTATGTAGTAGATTTAAAACTTACCTGGAAATACAATATAATAGTCCATATCAAACCCAACACAACTGGTGGTCTTCCATCCACCAGATCGGCGGGATTAATGTTGACTAATTTTATACGTTTACTAGCTAAAAATTGTAAAGCTGTATTGGCATTGCTAAGAAAATGTGGACGTCTTAAAACACGTCCTCTTTCAACGGGTAGTTTTTCGCCAGATAACACCTCTAAGAGGGCTATTAATTTAGTACCATCTCGTAAATCATTGATTATATCATCAACTCGAAGCGGTGGAACACGCTGCAAGTAAATAAAATGAAAAATATTAAATTATTGTTATAAATTATAAGTAAAATATGTTTTTATAATTAATCCTCATAGTGCGTTTAAGTTGATAAGCTGATAAGGAAGCTTATAACATATCAAAATTGAATGTATGCCCTTTTTTCATATGTGCCAAAAAAAAAAAGTAAAGCTGTGTCTTGTCAACAGCGCATCTTACACAAATACCATCGAAGAAAACATAACAGCGAAAGATGAGCCAGGTAGAGCAACCAAACTAAACACTGCTAAAAAACCCAACCAAATTATTGGTTATAACCGAAATAAAGATAGAGTTGAAACAATGGACCAGTTGTTGTCATACTATAGCTGTTTTACATTATACTGAACATATCTGTCGCCTAAGAAATAATCTATTCGTATTTCTTTTTTTCAAGATGTCAGAGCTGAGATTTGAACCCATCGCTATCGTCTTAGTATGCCAGCACACTAACCACTAGACCAACGAAAACTAAACGTAAAACTAAAGGAAACTAAAATAATAATAAAATCGTGTAATAAACTCATGTATTGAAAAAAATATTTGCTTAATAAAAAATATACTTGTTTACTTTTTATTTAATTGGATTTTTTAGTTATTCTTATTGTGAGAGGAGAGAGGAGAATTTAGTGGAAAAAAGTTATAGGTAATCCTAGGATTAAACTTGAAAATTAATCTTTCAAAACTCAGTTTATCTACTTAATCTGCCTTAAAAAACAGATTATGTATCTCTCAGCTTAAAATCTTCTTTAAGAGTTAATCAAATCTTTTCTCTATTTCTATACGATTCTGACAATGTGTACTGCTAATGGAAAAACTACTAATTTTAACTACTATTTCTAAACTGACATTTGAAAAAGAAAATCTGAAAAACAAATTCAATAAAAAATTAAACAAATTAAATACACAAAATGAAAGTAATTAATTTGATTAAAATTAAAAAAAAGTATTTTGTTTATATGAAACAATCCGTTTATATTTTTGTTTAATTTTGGTAAGCTAGCAGGTGTTTGAAGAGTTAATCTTAAAATGTCAAAATTAATCTACAAATGCATGTGTAAACGACTTGGATTAAAAAAGTTGATTTGCTTAAATCAAGAGGATTTACACATTTTTAGGTGTATACGCTCTACTATCTACATTGAAATTTAAATAATAAAATTAACAAAATAATTATTTAAACATTTTACTAACAATTTTTTTTATTATTATTTATCATTATCATCGCAAAAAATTTGTTTGATGACAACAATTATTAATTATTATTGTTATTATTACTTTATAATTATATATAAAGCTTAAACGGATCTGTATGGTATTATTTGAAAACACAAAATTAACATGATGAATATCTTCACGACAGAGTACAATTAGCAGTAATTGAAGTGAATTTAATTAAAAATTATAATAACAATACAAATTATTAACACAAATTGTCACAGATTATGTTGTGAATTTACGAGAAAATGAAAAAAGGGAATTATATGCGCTCATTACTCAGTATATTTTATAGAAAAAGCATCGCTCAAACCACAAACACTATTAGAACTCAATTTCAAAAGTAATTTACTGAATTTTGTATTAACAAAACTGTGCAGGTCTTTGGATCACATCCATTCTATAACAACCAAATGCAAAATTTAATGGTGTTTCATTAAAATCAGGCCTACTTAAGGCTGATTTTACCAATGATTTGAGAATGTAGAAATGTAAAATTTTATAAACTAAAACAAATTAGTTAACAAATAAATTTTAGTTAAAAAAAATTAAAAAATTTCTTTGTTCATAAATTAAATAAAGTTTCGGCAAGCAATTCTAAAGATAAGATTTTGCAAAATGTTTTATCAGCCCGACCGGGCGAAGTATTTTATATCTCCGGTTTCCTTGAACAATTGTATGCACCTGTAAACGAACATGCGACTAATGCCGAGCGAGCAGAATGTTTTGAAAATATCATTTATTTTTCTTTCCACATTTAAAAAGTGCTATAACTGCGATACGGTTTCCTTTATCTAACCACTCCATTGTTAAAGTTAACACAATTTCAAATTTCAATAACTGACTAACCCTATAGACGTTACCTTTAAAAAAACATGTGATAATAAAAGGGTATGTTCATTTTTACTATTCTAATGGGTATGTTCAAAGTAGTAACAATATTTATGTTCCTACTAAGTATTTTAAAAGTGGAAGGGCTTTAGTTGTCTTTTCATATATATTTTTTTTTATCAAAAATTATGTCTTTTATTTTTGTTTTTTCAAAATAATGATTTTTTAACTCAACAGAGCTGGGTTAGAGTAAAAACATAGGTATGCCCAGGGTTACAAATTTTGTATAGATATGTATGTATTTATACTGATTTGTTAAAAGTTTACAGTCATCCATGATACTTATTTTCGAACTTACCATATAACCACTTAGATAACAAATATAAAACAAGAAGTTTTAGCAACTGTAATCTGTTCTTTTATTTACAAATTAGATTTATGCCCATTACTACAAGTTTCCGATAGTTAAGGTAGGTTTTTATTATCTATTATATATCTATGAAAAAAAAGTCTATCTATCTTCAAAATCCCAATAGAATGCACTGCATGAGTAGGGGTTCATCCCTGATTATTGGTCTTAATAAAAAAAAAATCATGAAGCATATACATATATGTATGTATGTATGCATATGTACATAAAATAATATGCTTTTGTAAAATAAATTTCGTGTATGTTCTTTACTGACATCATACATTTGTAACATTAATGATCAACCATAAACAAAATTTATTTATTTTATGATTCATATTTTACAGTATTATTTAGAAATCCAAGAATTTTTTTGAAACAAAAATTAAAAAAATACGTTTATTTTTAGAGAATTACGTCAAAAAGATAGCAAAAACATTTTTGCGAAATATTTATTTATATCTCATCGTACTTTTGTAAACAAAAGTATTGAAAACGTTGGAAAAAGATTTTAAAATAGGGAATTATTTTTAAAATATTTCAATCAGTATGCAAATATATGAATAGATATAGTACATACAAATGTATATATATATATATTGGTATAGATATACATTATATTTTATTATTATAAACTTTTTTTTTTTTATTTCAAAAGAAAATTATAAATGAATGATTGCCAAATTTATGATTTATTTAGCAGATTTGTAATCGCTATTAGATGTCTACTATCCCATATTATTTAATAAAAACACATTAGAAAATCAAATGTTATTTTCAATAAAAACTTAAATTGTACATACAGATATACATTGTGCATGTACTGTGAGCGTCAACATGAAATGCACATCATCATAATTTATATTCTGTCAAAACTTTGTGAAAGACTTTACAAGAATCTAAAAAAAAACAACAAAATATTCTTACAATAACAAAAGTTAAGGTTAAGTTACGCGTAAAAAGTGTACGGGGCGCCACCACACATATTTAACATTTTCATTGGGTTACTAAAATATCGTTTTATTTCCTTTGTTTGCTTTAAGATTAGAATTCTTTATTTACTTTAGCAGTTACAGGCCAAAGTAAACACACTTTACATACATACATAAATGGCCATCGCAACTCTTTTTCAGAATTACGGCGTAACTTCCCTCATCACCCATATTGTATACGTAAATTTTCATCCTTGAGTACCGGAACCTATAGTATAACAACGATTCCGAACGACAGATTTGAGAACCTTGTTTATGGCAGACAGATACTCTCAGAACTTTAGCCAGAAGACCACTAAGAGGTAGTCGCCGTAAGAAATATTTTGTCATATTTCTTTCTTTCAAGATGTCAGATCTAGTAAGCCAACACATTGCATACTAGACTACGGCGGGCACTACTCTACTTGGCGTAGAGTATATAATTATCGACTGACATAAGCTGACTTCCAAAATGTTAATTGCTTTGCATTTGAACAAAGTATAGTGTTTAATAATGCCGCAGTATACAATTTTTACAATGTTTACTATTTCAAAATGCCGCCAATGAGTATTTTAAACGCAGTCAAAAAGCAATTACACATCGGTTTAATCATGGTACTATGATTCTTAGGTACTCTTTCATCGTCAGCTGATTATTTTATTTTGGCTATGGGTTCTGTCAAATGTAGTTTGTGTTTTACTAATAATTTTTATGTTTGTTTTGTTTTGTTTGTTCATAATAAATATTTTTTTTTCTAAAATAAATTTTTTTTTTATTTTTCACAATAGGTCTGTTTGCGTACACAAACATTTTTTTTAAATTTATAAAAATTTTTATTGGACCGTGTTTGTTAATATAAAAAGTCATTTTTACTTGAAAAATTTTGAAATTTGGAATTTGCAAGTTAAATAAAAAATAATTGATAGAGATACATATGTATATACTACACGAAAAACAAAACATATAAGTACATGGAAATTTGGTTATTATATTGATCGATTTTATATTGGGCTGTTGTGGATCGCTAATTTGAAAAAGAGAATTTAATCGTAAATTTCTTCCCCTGTTACGTTCTTATTTGTAAATTTATTTATCAATTTAATAATATGATCAAAACAATGTTCCAAAAATGATTGATGGAACTGAAATCGCACATTTATATATAAACCTCTATTATTTTATTGGGACTAAATTTTATCTAATTTTCTGTAAATTTCTTAGTAAAACCCCTATGACACCTACTTTTTTTTGTATAGAATTGTTATAGAATTGAAAGAAAGAAACAACAAATGCTAGAAAGAGTGGAATATAAAAAATGTAAACAAAATATTTATTTTTGTTTTTGTATTTATATTTATTTCAATGTTGATACTTTTTATTTTGTAAAAAAACGCTACCTTGAAGGCAAAAATACCCTAAAATCGCTTGATTGTAGAAAAACACCATAAAGTTAGCAACACTATAATATTTTAAATTCTAATTGTCAATTTTAATGTAAAATATTTTAACTTGTTTTTGACACACTCCACTTTTTTATCGATAACATTTGTAAATTTTTTGGCAATTCTGTATTTATATGAATATAGTTGAACTCTTTACACCCTTTATACTTTCTTATTATATTATATTTGCACTGTTCTCCAAATCATTTTTAATACCAAAAAAGTAGGTGTCGTACGGGCTTAAGTAATTTTTAGTGGATTTCACTAGAAAAGTAGCCAAACAAACCTTATGTATGTATAATGTTTTTTTTTTGTTTTCTTTTCTACAGCCAACTGTTGTTTGACAGAAACGATAGTAAACAACAATAAAAATGCCCTGTTGTTTTTTGTGTTGTAGATGTGCGACTACCTTATAATAATTGTACCATGGGTTTAATAGTTGATGCTCTTGACATTTTATGCACACAAATTAAAAAAAAAGTATAATGGCAGACTCACAAATGCAAGTTTTTTATGAGAAAATTAATATACCTATAAACTTAAATATTTTTAAATATTTTTTAGTGAAAAGAGCTTTAAATTTAATTATTTACCCTAAACGTATTAATTATCATTCTAAGGTGACTACGTCGTCCGGCATATTTGATAAAGCTTCCGAGTTCCCTCCTAAACTATCTGATAATTTAAAAAAGTTTTCAAATAAAATTTGAATCGCTGTTTTTTTTTTCATTAATTTTTTTTAATAATAAATAAAATGATATATTCCATATTGTAATTATAAACAAAGTACATAGTTGCATTGTTTGGGAATGTTGCATACGTATGTATATACAACTTTGCATTATTACATTTTGGAAGTCAGCCATACTTAAACGTGTGCTAAAATTTAATTACTATAACAAACAAAAAATTGACAATCACATGTTCATAGAGACTACCACGAAAAAAAAATAGATTACCTAAACATATCAATAACCACGAAAAGATCTATTCGTAGGCAGGATGAGCTAAACTCCTTTATATGAGAAGAATGTTAGAATATTTCATTCGAATTTATTACGGGAATATATGTCTAAGAGATTATATTACTGCATTTACACCAAACTCAAATCAACTAATTACCAGATTTCAATTGAAATCTAGTCGTTTTTTACTTGATTTCCCATATAAAACAAAATCTACTTCGTTACTTGATTTCGACAAAATCTAGTTGAAATCTAGTGTACTTTCCGATGCAACTCTGTATTTTTTCTAAGTTGTACTAAAAAATACAAAACTACAGTAAGTCGGGATTTACAATGTGGAAATTGAAGGGCAGAAATTTTTCAATTCTCTTTTGCTCTTGCCTAAAACTTTTAGCATATAGAACTTAGAAGACAAACAGAAGAAGTAAAAACAACAAAAAGTGGAAAAGCAAAAGGAAAAATGTCCTGTACAAACATTCGTACACTACATTCTTCGAATTTTCGTCGCAATTTCTACAAATTTTGTCTGCCTGTCTGTCTTTCAATTTCTACATTGTAAATTCCGACTAAGAAACTGACAATTGAAAAATGCCTCAAAAAACTAAAACGAAAATAAATTCAAGACTTTTGAATTATTTTTCATTGAATATAGAAAAATAAGAAACAAAATTGTTTTATTTATTTATTTTTTTATTAAATATAAAATAATAAGAAAAAAAATTGTTTTATTTAGTTATTTCTTTATTGGCTGTCATTTTTATAAAAATAAAATCTTGCTAGTTGTCAAAAAATGTCGGTGTAAACACTATAGATTTTCAAAGTGATTTCAAATTAAATTTACTTGATTTGAGTTTGGTGTAAATGCACTATATGATTATTTTGGCACTCACTGTAGTAGGTGCGCGTAAAAATTTTTTGTTATTTAAATAGCACTCACCTTTGAGAGGTATGAATTAATCCAGTTCGTAAATGTTTTCTTTTGAACACGTTCCTGCTCCTCTGTAAATAAAAATAACAAAAAAAAAAGCAGATTAATAAAATGAAAGAAATTATGCTTAAAATATGCTTTTTTGAGTATTTAAATTATTTTACATTTTATAATAGAAGAACAATTTAAAATATTTTTTAATTACTTTCGCACAAACTTTGTTCGAAAACTTTTCTTCTTTCAATGAATAGATAAAAGCACACTCATATATACGTAGCGTATATACGAGTATATTCTATACAGTAATTCCTTGACTTACGTTGTTTCGATTTACGTCGAAATATTCAATTTAATTTCATTTCTACCAAAAATATTCAAAAAATCTACCCATATTCCATCGTAGCCTACCAAAAACTGGCTGAAATAAGCTCATCTCATGCTTAACAGCCAGTTCATAGACCATGAATTGCCTATAACTAACGTACTAAAGGTCTGCATGAATGTTTTGCTTTTCTGCCAGTTTAGAATGATTCGAGAAGTGTACTCTAATTGAGAATAAATTCAAGCATCGAAACAAATATTCATTCTATTCGTTTTGCAGCCAACGAAACGAAACGAACAGCCTCAATAAACGAATAGAGTAGAATAGAATAAATCTAAATTTACTCTCATAATTCTAAATTATTATGGAGACATTCGAATGTCTTGAATGTCTTGAATTTCCTTTGTGAATGAAAGCATGTATTGAAGTAAATTCGGTAGTTTGTAGTACAAACAAGCGAATGAAAACAAATAAATTGAAATCTAGCAAGAAGAATAGTGTGTGTATATTAAAGCATTTAAAGGCAAAAAAAAAACAATTACTTTTTGAATATGTAGTTTATTTATAATTTTTTTTTTTAAGTTTTTGTAAATACTTAAGTATGTATGTATTTTTAGAAATTAAGCCAAAAATAAAAAAAAAAAATAAAGAAAAATAACATAAAAAATTATTCAGTTCATTACTTTTATTATTCAGTTCTTTAGTACTTATAATACCAGTACAAGAAATTCTTTTCTATCATATTACTTACAAACAAGACATTCTATTCACTCTATTCATTCCATTCTAACTCTTATGTTTCATGTCTCTCATGTCTCCATACTCTCTTGTCTCTATTTTCTCATTATTTACATTCTAACGACAACAACCACTTTTTATGTTTGTTTTATTCGTTTCGCTTTTACGAATTAGAGTTGGAAGTGTGTTTGAAATTTTTAGAATGTCTTGAAGATCGTTTCAAAGTGAATGTAATTTTTGTGTGTAAAAAACGTAAAAAATAGATTTGTTTTGATCTTTGTAACACAAATTTCTTAAGAATAACAAAAAAAAAAAAAAAACAATGGGAACAGAAATTTATATTCGTTTACGAAAATTTTATGTTTATTTTCTTTTTACTTTTAAATTTAAAATTATATACCAACTTCTAAAAACTAAATAGACAATTTTTTATTTGTTTGTTTACAATTCGCAGCTGTTTTTCTTGTTGCCTTTCTATGAGCAGAACTGTATAAATCGACATGTGCGCCACATAACGTAAAGCGTGCGTGCCTTTAACCTGACGTCTTCTTTGCTACTTCTGGGTTTTTCGAATTGTATAGCAAAAATGTAAGAAACTGTTCAGAATATTATAATTTTCAGTAGCATTTGTTTTAATAATGTGAACATTGCTTAAAATTAGTATTCTTTTTTTTTTCGTTATTATTACAGTCTTATAAAAATTTGTATAGTGTTTTTAAAAGGAAGAAGCCTAAACAAATCAAGCAAACTTAGAAATGAAACCAACAATGAAAACCTACCAGTTACGGAGTAAAATAGCAACACTGTTCCCAATTCTCTCGACGTACATATATGTATGTAATTAAAAGTGGGATCGGAGATGGGTATAAGAGGAACTCCGAGTAACTTTTCAGAAACATGCTGCCTTCATTAGAAATCTTTTAGTTGAATGGCAAAAAAAAAAATTAGAGCATACGCAGCTTCGACTTGAAATCTTTTTTACATTTTTTTTTTATTTTTTTTTTTTATTTTGAGACCAATACTTAGGGGAAAACCCCTACTAAATGCTGTGCATTGTATTGGAATTTTAGAAAGAACAGTACATATATTACAATTAATTATATTATTATTAAGCACCTTAGGAATGAGACAAATTGCTGTGAATTGATCATTCAAAGGCCAGTGCTATACCTTCACCCTTGTATGATCGATAGCAATTGTCTCATCGTTGCATGTTAATTGTGTTGTGAGTGTGCCTTCGCTAGGTAGGTTTAGTTGTTATCTGCTACTTCCATAATTAAAATAAAAAATAAACTTTTAACAATAATTATAAATTATAAATAAAATTTTTGTCTTAATTGAATTCTTCTTATTTTTTTTTTTGTTTTTCATAAAATTTTTGCATTTAATTCGTAATTTTATGCAGTAGTTTTCCTGATGTAGTTATTTACATTTTTATTTGAAATTATGTACTCGCAAATCAAAAACAAACAAAAAAATTAATGGGAAACATTACAAAGGCAAAAAAAAAAAATGGCAAATTATTTAAAACAATTTGCCAATTAAATGTAAACTTTATTAATGTCTATGAATGACTACATAAACTTTTATTCAATATAATTATAATTTACAAAAACAAAGTGTGTAAATGACAATATTTTAAGAGTATAATTATGGTAAAATACACACAATGACCGGGTAAAAATGAATAGCAACGAAAAAACTAAAATATATAATTGGCACCGGCACAATAGAAAAGTTTCACGACACAAAACATGTGCGTGTTGTTTGATTGTTAAATAGTGTTGAGCAATTGTTTGTCTGCACCATTTTGCTTTAAAAGGGTTGATAACATTTTTTTAAAAGTTTGTTTCTGGAAGGAAAAAAACGTTAAAACTCTTGCCAAATCAATTAAATCCATTTTGGAGAATTTTTTCAAAACATTCTTAACTGTTCAATAATCGAAACAAATTTCTGTGTTAAGAGAAATTATTTTATAATATTTAATAATCAGACAAGTTTATTTCGAATGTTATATAGTGCAGACACAATAAAGTGTAAAGAAATTGCCTCCTAATAAACTGAAAGTGGCAAAATATCGCAGTCTATTGAATTTTATGGGAAGCAAGCATGAGTATCAAATCAAATATTTTATTAATTATATATATATATTGTAGTCGCCGTGGTCTAGTGGTTAGTGTGTTGGCTTACTAAGACATGGGCCCTGGGTTCGACTCCAGGCTCTGACATCTTCAAAAAAAAAGAAATATGAAAAAAATATTTCTTTCGGCGACTACCTCTCAGCAGTCTTCTGGCAAAAGCTCTGAGAGCAACTAATTGCCATGAACAAGCTTCTCAAGTCTGTCTTTCGGAGTCGACATTAAACTGTAGGTCCCGGTACTTATGGATAAAAATTGGCACACACAACATGAGTGTTGCGAGAAGCTAGGCCGTAATCCTGACACAGGGTTGTTAAGGCCAGTTATGTATGTACTTATGTATGTATATATGTATGTATGAACCTAGCGGAACATGTGCCTGCTTTGCCAGGCCAAATAAAATAAGAAATTTTCAACAAAAGTCTCAAGATATACAAAAATCAATATGTAGTTTGTATGGAAGGTACGAGTACTACGCCCACTTGTGTGATTCTGCTTACTTTCTGACTGATAACTTTTATTGATTACGAAAACATCCAGACCAACTTTATAAACTTTACCGTATTGTATTGTATTGGAGGTACCAGGCCCACTTGTTCAATTTCGCTCAATTTTAAAGTAGTGATAAGCATTTACTTTGGAGTCTTTCGAACTAAATTTAGAAACTTTAGCTTTAACCGTTCTCAAGATATACAATAATCAAGGACAACTTAGAGGCGATTTGGGGCTTGACTCTTATCATTTTTTATTTATTTTCAGACAGTAAGGATTTTTAAAAAGAAAAATTATTTCGTACATAAATCACTAATTATTAAATAACTATTCTACTTTATTTTGTAAGGTACTATTATCCATAAGCATAAATAAATAAATAAATTTAAAATAAATAAAAATAGACGAGTGAATCTGTTTTACAAGATTTATCTTTTCTGAGGTTGTACTGTAATCACCCAACAGGTTTAACAAAAAAAATTTTCTTCTCTTCAAAGAGTATGGAAAAATTATGGAAAAAGGGTTTAGTTTCCTGAAGAAGAATTTTTTTACCCTAAATTTTTTTTTGTTAAATTTTTTAATATTTAAAAATTGAAATCCTTTTAAAAAATAACATTTTTAATAAATAAAAGCTATGGCCGCACGACACAAACCAATTACGCATTTTTCTTTAGTTTATTCCAGATATAAATAGATGTATAAATATATGTATAAATACTATATAAAAAACATAGAAACTAACCTCCCGTACACATGTTTGCATATTAATTTATATACAAAATACGAAAACCCACTCAAAAATTATTAATGATTTATGACATTTTATAAAAAAAAATCTAAATAAAATGCGTGTGCCGCGCAAATATTTATTTCAAATATCGTAGTACATGCATACATACATATCGTCGCAAGAATTAAAGAACGCTGTAACTGACAAAAGCTTAAATGTTCACCAGAGACAAAAAACCTGTATGAAAGTAGAAAGAAGACACTGGTATTGTTCAAAATGCAAACGGTGTAAGTGCATTTCTTTTCATCATAGAAATCTGGGAGCGGAACTAATCGACGCGAATTTTCATTCTAATAAAAATGATGCAAAAAACGTATTTTCGATTTTTTGTGACCTAGAGCGTTCTTTAATTCTTGAGACAATATATTTACAAAGAAATAAGAAGCCAGAGTGTATTTCAACTTATAATGCATACAGCCGTTTACATGGCTAAAGCTACATACATACCTATGTTTGTATGTGCACATTTTGACAAATATTTAGAGAAAGAACGTAACCACCATTTTATTATAAGATTTTATGCAAAAAAAATCGTTTTATGTATACGTTATAAAAAAAATATTTAAAAATTGATAATCGAATATGAAATTTTAAATTGCTCTAATTTTTAATTTTACAAGATTTTTAGTTTTTTGTTTCTTTATTTATTAATATAACTAAACTGGTCGCCGCAGTCTAGTATGTAGTGTGCATGGAACGCCCATGGTGCTAATGGAAGGTGATATTTTTGGCTAAACGCTGATATAAAATTGTCCGCTGTATACAATTGATATTTTCCAACAATTTACTTTAAAAACATAAATACATAGTTTTGTTTTATCTGCTCATATTGTTCTGCAATGGGTAGGAGAGAAATAATGTTGTCTGTTGTCTAAACTACCTGATTCGTACCTGTAACCGCAAATGAGTTCATTCAAGCGTGCGCTGTTTTAATATCTGTGTGTTTTTCTTTTTAATCATTTAAATAAAATACAAACAATTTAGCAAAAAAAAAAACAAAAAACTTAACATACTTTGGCTATAGTTTAACAACATTATATATGTATTTTTTACTCTACATTATTTTTTAATTATTTCATTGTGTTTCCTCACTCAATAATTCACTTGAGCATTAAATAAATAAATAAATATACAGAAAATAAGTATATATCGTAAGCTGAAATGCAAAACAGCGTAACTAACAATAGTATAATTTTTTTTTACAAGAGAATCAAAAAACTTTTTAACAAGCAATCAATCAAAATTTTTTGTTGACATCTTTGATCACAGCAGTGTAAAATTTTATAAACTTTTTTTATTACCAATTTATATCTCGATTTTGAATGTTTTGTTGTTTCCGCCTTTTTGCATTTTAGCTAACGATATGTACGTACATACATTTGTACTGTGTGCTTTAAAATAAAGTCTACACCATTATTTGTTATCACTTAGTTTTATTTTTTCATTCGATAAATTTAAATATTTTTTCTAAACTTTATAAAGGGCTTTACAAAATTATAAAAAAAACAATACAAAAAACTACTAAAATGACAAAACTGTGAGAATTTTACTAAACCTACTTAGCGAAGGCACTCACCACACCATCAACATGCAACGATGAGGCAATTGCTGTTGATCAGTCAAGGATGAATGTATAACACTGGCCTTTGAATGATCAATTCATAGCAATTTGTCTCATTCCTAAGGCGCTTTATAATATAAGAAGAAATATATATGTATGTACTGTCCTCTCCAAAAAATTTCAATACAATGCACAGCATTTAGTAGGGGTTTACCCCTGAGTATTGGTCTCAAATAAAAAAAAATAAAAAACTGAACTAGTATTCGACCCAACTATGAAAGGTCTTATCAATGTTCTTTTTACATATTCCTTAACGGATGTTACTTCTCATAAAATTACCAATATTAGGATCTTAAGACTATAAAAAATCATACATTATATGTTTAAAATGCAAGTATAAATATCAGCCATAATATCATATGCAAATTACTTAATTGGCCAGTTGTCAGGAAGGAAGGCCTTCATATCGGTAAGTAACGAATCAACGTTTATAAGTAATTATGCAAAAAAGTATAAAATAATGATGATATGACGATTTTTTGTTCAGCGATAAGAGCAAATTTTAAATATTTTTTCAGAAAAAACAATCGTAATTTGAAGATAAAAAACTAAGAACTTGCAGACAAAAAGAAAAAAAAACAATTTAAATCTATCTTTTTTAAATTTTTAAAAATGTGGAGTTATTTTTAAATCAATATTTTTTAAGGTCACCTAAAATTTTTATAACAAGTTTTCAATAAAAAACAAAAAATCAATAAAATATATAGAAGACATAACTTTTTATATGTATTTGAACTAAAAACCAAATCATAAATCATGTGTTTGTGTCAATTTGAATACCAACATTTATGCGTTACACTGTACATACATACATACATATGTATTTGTTTGTATGTTCATACAGCATGTATACGTAAACCTTATTGATCTTATACAACGGTAGTCAAATAAATGCAAGTATGTAATACAAACAGTAGCATGTAATGATCACTGTATCTGTAAAAAGTTTCAATCTTTATTCGGCTACACCTCAAACTGATTTTTATTTTTTAATTGTTAACCACTTGCTCTACTCGTATTTCAATAATATCAACAAAATATCAATTTTAAATCAACGGCTCTTAAATGAAATAAGAAAAAAAATATAATGAAAATATTTACTGATGATTTAATGATAATAATGATAAATAATGTAGTCGTTAGTTAGTTGGTTAGATTTTTTGTTAATTTGTTAATTTATATTTAATTTAATTTAGTTTTTTTTTTACTTTTACTTTATCTATGTACATACACAAGTACATATTTTATACATATTTGTATGAATGTCAATGGTTTGACTGGCGACATTTTGATTTAAAACGAATAGTGAATGGATAAGTAATAGGTCTCGGTCATTTCTAGGACGGATTGTATGATCTCATCTAAGATTACATTGAAATTGTATATTGTGTGAAAAAAAAAAAAAAACAAAAATAAATTTGAAAAAAAATATATAAAATAAATATCATATTGAATTTTTTTAAAATAGATTTCATTTCATATACATTTAAACCTATTAAAGTAATTAAGAAAACTTTTAAATTATACGGAGATGAATTTGTGAATAGGAGTTGAAATGTTAAATCAGCAAATATTTTAGTTAGAACTTTTACAGGCTCCTATTTCAAATGTATATGACCGGAAATTTTTGGTTACTTTTTGATCATAATCTCTCTAAGTAATGCAATAACACGAAAAAGTTCTGAAGCGAATATTGCCACTGCAAGACTAAATTGAGCCTGCTCTCTGAGTTATTTACAAACTTTCTAGCACAAAGCCAGAATATGTCGACTATTGAAGTTCTGCAGTATTTTTTTTTTTTGCTGTACTTTTTTATTGCTTCAGCTTTAACTTCGGAATCAACTTGAAGTTGAAGTCAGTCATATAAAAAACTTTCGAAAACAAAGCCAGAATATGTCGACTGTTGAAGTTCCGCAGTTTTTGTTTTGCTGCATTTTTTTATTGCTTCAGCTTTAACTTCGGAATCAACTTGAAAAATAAAAAACTTTCGAAAATTTCGACTGCAGTTTTTGCTGTTGCTTTAACTGCGACTGCTGGATTTTTTATAAGCAAATGAGAAACAATACTTATAAAAAATGTTAAAAGTTTTTAAACGGTGGTGAAAAATCTTGGCTGGTATTGCATTATATAAGTACATACCTCGACCTTTCATTGGTTTCCATTTAGAAACTGATCTGATATAGTTTCGCAAAACTGTGTTCAGAGATATAGTTAATTTTTATATACGACGGGAAACCAAACCACATGAGACTCTAAGGACTGCATTAAATTCAGAACAATGCACCGTTTGAAGTATTGTAGTTATCAGGCTAGAATATCTTATTGCTACAAAAATGAAGCCGGAAGTCGTGTTAAACCCATTACCACTCGTTATGAAAGTTAAAATTTGAAAATAAATTTATTTCAAAAAATTTTTCTATGGTTGTGTGATTAACCATCTTTCACGGAGACCACACAGATTTAGTGGTTTACTCTTGACAAACCAGCAAAAATTGATGGTGGTAGCCATATGCCCGAAATTATTTTCCATGTAGCATATATTATTTTTTAAAACAAAAATAATTTTTTTCTGCTATTAAAACTTTATTTATTGTGTAGTTTTTTTTTAGAATTTAAAATTTAAAGGGGCTTAAAATCACTCTTTTATTTATTTTTAGACATCAATTGTAAATCGTAATCTAAATTTATTTAGTAGTAAACCAACTAGTGCTTCCATTCATTGTGCGAGAGTTGTTAAAGGATTTTATTTCAAATCAAAAGTTCCTCTGATGTTGGTAAATATTAAAAAAGAATGGCCTACTGATCAAGAGTGTACTATATACTGTAAAATTTATAAAATTTAAATTATAAAAAAACATACAATATATTATTAATCAATAATGTGAAGACATACATACGTACACATACACATACATTCTTTTGCCTGCAATTATTTACTCTATGCAGAAAAAGTTTCTTTTTGTTTGTGATAAATGTCTGTATCATTCATTCAATTACCATAAACGAAATCATTTAATTTATTACGAACAAATAGAAGTGAAACAAAAACACGAAAAAAAAATATTTAAAATTCACACGCGAATTCGTTTAACCCTTTTTTACTTATTATTTCAGCAGTTTTATTCATGAATTTGCGAAATAAATACATAAATTTACCATAAACCATTTATTGTTAACATAAAAATAGCATAGATGTACTTATGTACATCAATGTAGGCAAAAGTGGCAAAATTGTAACATTTTTGGTACTTTCGATCAAATTTTAGTACTTTTTCAAAAAAAAAAAGTTATTTTATAAAATTTTTCAATTTTATTTCAAATCTTTCTTTTTCTTTTCATAAATATATTAGGTTTTAAATCAAGACAACGATTATAGTCAATGCATCTGCATCTGCTTGAATCCCAAATATCAAGGCGGTAGATCGTTGTGTGTTCTTATGATAACAATATTACTAACAAAGAAACGCTGAAAACAGCCAGCGAAAAACATTAACAGAAAAAAGTTAATCAAAATTAATACAGTTATAGCATGATATCTGTCATGTACATTATACGTCTAATGTGTCAAAGCACTACATTTTAGATACGTAGGGACAGCCGAAAATCTTATATATTGGATAGCAGGCAGATATTTTTACAACATGAAAAAAATTTGGCTTGCTGCAGTTGCCGAAAAATTGCAAGTAACGAACATCGTTTGTTACAGTCGAAAACTCCCCACATTTTAATAAATAAAAACTTTATCAATTAGCATTCTTAAAAATAATAATAGTCAATAGAACCAAAAATCCCAAAACAGAGACGTGTTGTAAAAGAATAAAAACAAATTTGTTTTCACTTATTGAGACTTCTTTTTCGAATATAAATAGTTGCTGGTATAAAAACTGAAATATAAAAAATTTGTCTGTTGTGAAAATCAGGGCGTTACAATAATTGGAGGTTGCGCAAATCGACCTCTCACTATATATGTATATGTAGATATGTTTTTCCTCGTACTTCTGCGCAAATTTTTTTTTTGTAAGACTACACACCCCTACTGTGTGCATTGTATTGCAATGTTTGAAGACATAGTTTCACTATAAGCGCCGTATGTTTATGGGACACGTGGCTGTCAGTTGATCACTCAAAGTTCAGTGTTATACCTTCACCCTTGAAATGATCAACAGCAATTGCCCTATCTGTTGATGTTAAATCTTTTGTATGTTGTGAAGTGGTGAGGATCTTTGAATGGTAGGTTTTAATCATTACTTAGTTCTGTCTATTACTTCCCAGTAGGTGGCGCTTTCTCCTGATCATTTCTTTGATAATTTAACTTAATTTCTCTCTCTCTCTATCACTCTGTGTTTCTATCTCTGGCGCTGAGCTGACAAAACAATTAATTAATAAAACTCCACAAAGGATTTTATTTAAGAAGATATTAGATTATGATTCAGGTTTAAACTGAGACTGTCTTTAACCTGTTCATAACGGAGCCAAGTCATAGTTCACAGAACAAATATCCATACAAATTTTTATATATATTTTTATAGCTGTACTTTTCTTTCTTGATATATTAATCTTAAAAAATGGTTTAAATATGGAATTAAAATACGAAACTCAAGCTTTAACTTCTCGACCACCTCTTAGCAGTCTTCTGATAAAAGCTCTGAGAGTAATTGATGGCCATAAATAAGTTTCTCAAATTTGGCGTTCGGATTCCACGTTAAACTGTAGGTTCCGGTACTTATGGATAAAAATGTATGCACACAATATGAGTGCTGTGAGAAGCTAGGCCGTAACTCTGTAAAAGGGTTGTAATGATCATATATGTATGTACTTATGTAATAATTTTATTTATGGTTTTGGTACTATTTAAAATATTTTGGAACA
Organism: Metopia argyrocephala; assembly: GCA_963576795.1. NCBI lineage: Eukaryota > Metazoa > Arthropoda > Insecta > Diptera > Sarcophagidae > Metopia > Metopia argyrocephala. Next base: position 946,099 of record OY756209.1, read on the forward strand.
TTTCATCCTACATTTTGGCCCACAACTAAGATTCTTGAATACCATCACTGTATGTTGTATGTATACAGTAAGTATGTACATATTTAATTTAATAATGATTTAAATCATGCCATTATCAAAAGTTTACTTTAATTCATAAATTAATAATATAAAACATCGTAGTTCATTTATTTATTTATTTTTCTGAATGAACATGAAAACCACAAAAATTTATAATAAAAAAATAAAAATTCTTTTTAATTATTATCTGGTTAACGAAAGTATCGATTCATTCACAATTTTGTATAAACAAACAGCAATACTTCTTCAATATTTTCATATCTATTCATACTCTTTTATAAATACGTATGTATGTGTTTGTGTATGTATGTATGTGTATGACAGCGTTATTGCATTATTGTTTTCTTATCGATATCAAAAATGAAATCCAATAACAACACCTTTAAGTTATTTATAATGTCTGCGCCCAATAACTTTTTCTACGTTTGTTCATTAAGAGGTTTATTTCACAATTCAGGCCAATAAAAGTTATAACCAAAAACCAAACAGGATACAAAAGGGAGTGTCTGGGCTTGTTTTAGTGTGGCCTGTTTATTTCTGTTACCCTACAGTGTATGTATAACAGCGTTGTTACTTAAAAGGTAAGACTTGACTGTGATACGTTTGTTTAGTGCATTTCTTGTATGTTTTTTCTTAATCAACTCTTTTTCAAAAAGGTATTTCTAATTTTATCTTGCCTCTTCATTACAAAATTAACTCAAGATTCTAATTTGCCGCCATTCGCTCAGTACCTGACTGGTAACCATGAGAAAAGAGAAAACAATTTGGCAGTTGGGAATTAAGGGTTAGTAAAACTGAAACGCTACAGGATACAGAAGCGTGTTTTCATTACGAAACAATATCCCAAAATTAATTACAGCTTAACAGCTCTATCTATTCACAACAAATACTGGATGTCTTTTATAACCGTTAACTACAGATAACCGATATGGTTGACTAGTTAGCAATTTGAAATTTCAATTTCGTAGGATTCGCATTACTGTTGCCCTAATGCGTTTTTGTACCTTTTCTACACTTCATTTAACTCTGTTACACGAATTATTGCTTTGATAGGGTAAAGATTGTCGGATGTCTATGCTACAGTAAGAATTTTTTTAATTCATATTATAATTAACTGTTGGTTGTACTCATATTATTATAGGGAAAAAGGAGTTGTGCACTGACAAATACGTAAAAATTTGTGTTTTTATAACACATTAGTCCATATAAAGTAAAAAAAAAAATATTACTCGGTGGACGAAAATAGTTTTGACAAGAAACTCGTCTAGAATAAACAAAATGGTATCAGTTTTTACGCTTTTACATAAAAAAATTGCTTGTCGTCTTTACATATGAACTCAAACCTACGTTATAGGCAATTCATATTTACATTTAATCGAAATCGAAACCGCGGTTTTTTATGCCAAATATTCGAAAAATAAAAACCAAAAAAAAGTGTCGAATTTGACGCTTTCTTAGTTATTTTTTTTTTTACTTCATTTCATCAAGGCAAAAGAAGTTAAAATTCTTATTTTTAATAAACAAAATTTTAGCATACCAGGTGGAAAAAAACCAAACCGAAACCCCTAGGTTTAAGTAAATTTTAAAACGAAACCGCGGTTTTTCATTCTATCGGTTTTTAGCAAACTCTAACAGCCTGTTCATCGAAGATGAGGGGCTGCTTCTAAGTAGGAATTCAATATATAAAAATCATGCCTGCCGTAATATGCGTTAATAACTTTTTATAAATTATTATATTTTTCAATTTGTTATAATTTTTTTATATCAACAGTAATTAAATCATTTTGAGATATTTGTTAAAAAATTTAAATCAATAATACATCGTTGAGTATATTTGTATGTGTATGTCCAATTGCATAAGCAACCGGTGAGATCATCGCCAATGGTAGCAAATTGTATGGTAAGTGTACATACAAACATATATACGTATGTATGTATGTACATACAGTAAATCTCATTAATTTTTGTTTATTATAAGTAGTTTAATTAAATTAAAAGAGAAATAATACTATAGCGGTGGTAAATACCCCAAGGATCTTTACGAAGGATTGTACAAACCAGTAAAATGGAGTCATCGAAAAATTGTTCTAATTCGGACTTCGATTCAAACCGCTGAAATTTTTAATATCCGACGAATCTATCCAACTTCGATACTAAATGTATGTATACACATATACATACATACATATGTATACATAAGTATATGGAGGTGCACAACTTTTCTAATTGTAATTTTTTGTTTTAGCTTTTGCTTGCCAAAGTTAGTATTTTAGCACTATAGCAACACTAATTATGTACAATATAGTAATGCCGGTTACTAAATTTTATTTTAAAATTCAGGAGAGTTGCTGTCATTAATTAAGATACAGAACAAACGCCATTATTCATGTTAAGGGTTTAAAGAGCGAGGGTGAAAAAGAGGGGAAAAGCAAAGGGGGAAGAATATAAGTTAACTTCTCCAGAATGAGTTTTTATTACCCAGCTAGCGAAGTCTCACAACGAATTTCAAGAAGAGTTTCCAACTCGTGAAATCAGCTATTCTATCAAGAGTATTACATTTTGTTCTACAAGGACAAACATTCTCTTAAAAATCCCGAGAAGAGACTGCTGTACAGATCCAGTATCCACAGAATGAATGTGATCGGAATATCAATATTTTACTGATAGTACTACTGCCAGACATTCAAGTGTGTTCTTTATATGGATGCCCCGACGAGGGGATATTCAAGGTAAAAACATGGCTGACGTACTTGCTAGGACTGGTTGCACAATTAATTCGAACGAATTCAGACAAGAGATTATTATTCCTGCTGGTGGAAATACAACTATTCTCCAACAGATATTATTTATCAGCAGAGAAAAGACGAACACACGTGGACATATCTGGACCGGCATTGGATGTACATATGTATATAGAACGAAAGTTTCTTTAAATCTGAATATTTTCTCTGTCATTGCCCTGTGCTTAGATTTCTGGGCAAAGGTATTTGGATAAAATATGCAAATTCTTAAAATTTTGAGATTTTTCTAGCCAAGGATCGTAGAAATGTGATATGAGTGTAATGATATCAGATCCAAGTGTCTTTTGTCTTTAGTCGGTTGCCAATTTTATCCTAATCGAATCCCGAAAAAAGAACATGTCCTACATTGTCAATCTACTGCTAGAGATACCTAATCACTCGGCAATCAAATTTTATTTGCTAATGTTTCTACCTGTTTATCAGGAAGCACTTCCTAATCAGTCCACAGGCGCAGCATATTGCAAGGATATTGAGATTTGCAGCCACTAAGTTCACGAACTGAGAACTTAATTTCCCTGGCCGAGATAAATAATTCGACAAACATGCAATGATTATAATGGTCATGCAACAGTCTGTTCAGTTTTAACATGCTGTAGCTCCATTTCAAAAACACTGAAAGCAGTGTATTTATAGTACCGAACGTTGACAAAATTTGATTTCTCATCATTAATAATATAAGTATGTGTCCAATCCTCGTTGTTTCTCCAGTCTCAAGGCCACTTACGTAAGAAATATTTGCGTATATTAAGCAAATTTTTATCAACTTGCCAAAATAAACAACCATCAAAAGTTTAGAATTTTTTTTTTTCAACAAATAATAAAAATAATAAAAAATTATACAATAATAAAAAAAAACCCGTTCACTAATGGGAGTCACTACACATACAAATATGTATGTATGTTATGCATTAAGTGCTCGTACATATTTTCTGATGACCTCTAGCCAATACATATTTAACATTAACACTTCGTATTGCTATTTATGCCATTTAAAATTCGTATTTGCAACATCAATTGAAATGAAATTTATATGTAAAATTGCAAAATTAAAAAATTTAAATAAAATGTATTTTTAATAAAATGTTTATAAAGTGTTTTTAAAGAGAGTTAATGTGCGTTTTTCTGTGTATGAATTTATTTCTTTTTATTATTTTATTTTTTGTTTATTTATTATCTCACCGGCATACATATACATGCATATGTATGTATATACATGGTCGTAAATAAAAATACAAACATACATATATATGTATGTATATACTACATTAATAAAATTAACAACAGTCCGCACGTTAGAAATGGAAATTAAATAAAATATTGTTTAGCAAGTTTTTTTTATTTTTTGTTTTTGAAAACCAAACTGAACCGAAGTAGAGTAAAAAATGATGTCATTTGTATGGCTGTATCTATGAATGTCAATGTGGTTGCTGTTGTTGTTTGACTGCGGTGCGGAGTATTTGTATGTTTAAAGTTTTTTATTTTTATTTTCTTATTTTAATTCTTAATTCACATACAAACTTTTCTAACAATACTGGTTAACTGCGTAAAATAATATCGATCATTCTCAGGTTTAAAGAAGATGAAAAAATAATCACTCAACTAAGCAATATCTTAAACCTAATAAGGGTGAGATTTGTGTCTGCGTGTTAGCTTATCCTTGGATAAGAGCAGATTACTGACAATACCATGTACAACATGTAACACATGTAACAAATACTAACCTCGTTTCTCCTTAATATGAGTATCGTATTGAGAGTTGCTGCGAGCAAATTGTTTGGCAGCCATTGTGGATTGGATTTCTTGATATTCGTTAGATGATGACGTACTTTGGTGTTGTTGTAACTGAGTTGGAGTCAGACACTTGGTCAAAGTACTGCTGCCAGAGGAATGTTTGGATTTTTCTACACTTGTACTCGGCGACGCGTTGTGTTGGATGTTAAGTGTTGTTGGTACTATAACAATGCTGTTAGCAGCAGTACCTTCGGTATCTGAATCGTCACTTATATGGTCGCAGGTTCGTAAAAATTGATCCGTTTTAGGGCCGAGTTCGCCTGTACCACGACCGAGGCCTTCCCGACCGTAACCTACAGTTTCGAGCCGTTTTTTGAGAGCATCTTGCTCACTATCGAGTTTAATCAACTTGTGCGTAGACGTTGTTTTTATTTCAGATTTTTCAATATTAGAGGAGACCGAGGTAGAGGGAGTGCTAATGTTTTCTTTTGTTACAAATCTGTGCGATTCTCCTGGTGCGGTAGAATCATGCGATTGTATCGTTTTCAAAAGACTGTCAGTTTTAAGAGGGTTTTCTTCGCTTGTTAATGATTCACTATGTTCATGTTGATGCGACGTTGTTATTATTTTCGTGGTAGTCTTGGTAGTATAAGTTGAAAAGGTGGATGAGTTTGTATGGCGTTGTTGCGTTTGCCATGGCATTTGTTCATGTTTGGTTTCTAGGTTTACCGTATGACGTTTGGGGTTGCTGCTTGTCGTTCCAACAATAATGTCAATGTTAGCAGGCGTTTCTAGAGTAACGGTTTCACCACCACAAACAGTTGGCATAAAGTGGCTTTCACTTGTTACTTTGTAATCAGTAACGTCTAAGCAATCATTTGGGTTGTGCATATGCATTTGTTCGCCTTCATTTTCTAATTTTATAAGAATTCTGCGGCCGCCAGCGGTCATATCTACTGAACGGGAAGGTGTAATTGGTCTTATTTCCCGCTGTGGAGACGAACGAGGTGAAAAATATCCCTCACCGTGACGAAAGATTTTTTCTTCATGCTTACGACCGTCACTAGTCATCGAAGAAGTTACTATTGTGGTTATTCCATCCACAGCTTTTACTTCTCTGACAGTTCTTTCGCCATCTAGAAATCTAGCTGAGGAAACTTTTCCGTCTGCAAAATAAGAATCAACTGGATTGACACTTGGAGAATGTCTTTTTGTTGTTCTCAACGTAACGTTAAATGGAGAGGATGCAGTAGTCTCCTCTGTCATTGGGGAGCTTCTACGATAACGCTGTGTTGTGCGCAAAGTTACATTAAATGGGCTTTTGGGGGAATGTTCCTCCAATTCAATACGTCCGGTTACTGCACCGGGCGATATCTTACTGGTGGTTTTAAGAGTGACATTGAAGGGACTAGCAGTGTGCTCCTCATGTATTTCAACTTTACGTGCTAACGATTGAGGAGTAGACCGTAACTGAATTTGTTGAAAAGCTAATTTGGCTGCTTCCGCCTCGGCCAAACCGCGTTTACGTTCTTCCTTTAGACGTTTTTCAATTTCATGCACATCGATATCAAATGCACTATCTGTGTCCATATGTACATCTATATCGGTCGATTCAGATGAATGCGCTTCGATGCTGTCGGTACTTAAATGGTCAGCTGTTCTTTTTATTCCACCTTCACCCAAAACCAAAGTCTTCTCATACATGGCTACTTTCTGCTTCAAACGTGAAGGTGTGGTAGGAGTTTTGGGTCTATCAGGGCTTTTATAATCTTCTACCATATATTCGTGGGAACTTGATGTACTAGTCTTCATTGTCTTTGTAATAGTTCGTGTCACAGTTGAGCTTTTCTGTAAGTATTCACTACAAAACCCACCCTCATTATCATCCTTCTCAATGGTTTCATAGTCCTGCTGTATTTGGCCTTGGCTAACATATGGTAGAGTAGTATCTTCAAATGATGATGACGATTCAACAGCTGTTTTCACCAGACGACGTTTGCGCACTGCTGGTATAGGTGCTTTTTGTATAACGGGACAATCCTCGCCCACCACCTTTCGTGGTGGTGGGTCTTCCTCAAGTCTCTCGCCTCTCGTTGACTTATCCATGTTCATCAACCATTTATTTTACGTTTAATTTAAATGCACTCTAATATTACACACTATTTTGTTTAAGTAAATTACAACTGAAACATGCCTTTAGTTCAAGAAGTTGTAGTAATCGCTACAAGAATTGATTTTTCCTTTCGGCTAATTCGTATCACAATTTATGTACACACAGACGAATGCCGGTAATTTATTAATATTTTTTATGCACATATATACACATATGCATAAGTTATTTGTTATTGAATTATAAATTTTTATAATTTTTATTTTATTTTTTTTTTTTTTTATTTTCATTAGTGACAGAAATCAATGTTTTTTATTAAATCAAACACTTAAAAAAATAATTAACAATTTTTTATTTTACTTTTGAGAATAGTTTTTCTCTTGCATATAAAATACTGTATATATTGTACGTAAATATGTATGTACGTACATATTTAATAAAATAATAAAAAATATTCTTTTAACACTTTTTCACTTCTTATTAATTTCCATTTTGCATTATTAACCCGTTTTTTTCTTATTTAATTTTTTATTTTGCGTATCCATAGAATGCCAGTGTCGTTTTAATAATCTTTTTTTTTACCAATTTTTAACAGGTTTTTACTTTTTAATAAATTTTTATTCAAACACTTCGTAGGGCGTTTGTTCAATTTTCATCTCATTTTTTAACAACTTTTACACAAACAACGTTCTACCGCAAATTGTTTCTCATATTACTATTATTTAAATGTTTATTATTCTGCTGTAATCCAAATCCGTTGTGGCTGAAAGCCATTTCGTTACTGAAAGTTTCCTGAGTCGAACTTATTTAACGACATACCTTGAGAGCGTAGATATTTTAGTTGAGACGAAAAAAAACTTTACAAAACAACCAATGTGACCAGACTTATCTTTAAAATAATGCTAAAAAAAGTAAGACAAAAAAATCTGAGCTAAAAATAATGCTAGACTTTTATATAGCAACCAAACAAAAAACTGTCTTAAGTTGGTTTATAGTATTGACTTACAAAGGAAGATATAGTTTTTTATTATTACAAACAGTTTTATAGTTCAAAATTACATTTAAAATCAAGATTAAACGATGATTTTTATAAAGTAAGATTTTATTCGTGTGTAGACAAGTATTTAAAAAATATCAAACAAATTTTTGTTTAAGTTTATTTTCTTACAATTTGTTGGACAGCTGATTTTGTCACTACATGCAACATCCTACCGTATAAATATACAGTCTAACTTCTCTTTCTTTCGGTGACTACCTCTAAGCAGTCTTCTCGCAATAGCTCTGGGAGTAATAATTGCCATGAAAAAGCTTCTTAAATCTGTCGTTCGGAGTCGACTTTAAACTGTAGGTCTGGGTACTCATGGATAAAAATTAACACATACAACATGAGTGCTGTGAGAAACTAGGCCGTAACCCTGACACAGGGTTGTAATGGCATGTATGTATATAAAACGAGTTGAAAGGATTTTATATTAAAGTATAAAGTTTACAGGTGAGAAGGGAGATGAATTTGTCATTCCTCTTGTGAATAAACTCATAGTTTTTAATGTAATTCTTTCAACGCGTGTTCTGGATAAAATTACGGCTTTCAATATCGAGTGAAGTTTGATACAATTTTAAAACAATTTTCATATAAATTTTGTTCAATATCGAATGCCATAATTTTCTTCCAGATCTATTTTGATTCCTTTCTATATGTTTACCACATACATATGAATCAAGTTTTAATACTTTAAATTGCAAATGTAGAAAAGAGCATTTAAGTAATAAAAACTAACAAAAGAGCTATATGCCAAATAAACAATTTTCAAGCTAAGTAGCAGAAAATTAAACAAAATTTACCTCTGCAAATAGCTAAAGCGTTCGTACTGGTTTTTACGTTTTTATCGCCTTTTTTCATCTGGTAGTTATTTGTGAGAGTCGTAATTTGAGATAAGAGAGCTTTATCTAAAACAAATTTGTATGTACGTGTGAAAGTGTTACTGTTGTTCTCTTTATTGTCATCAACTTTTATTTTTGCCGGTAAGATTTTGAGAAAAATATTAAAAAAAAATTGTAAAAATATAAACAAAAAAACAAATAATGGGCCATTAGAGTACTACTTTTAATGTTAAATTACTTTTTGGTATCTTTCCAATAGCTTTTTCGATTTTTTAACCCTGTTATTAAAAATTAATTATTAATTAATTACAGAATTCTAATACATTAGGGATGGCACTACTAAATAGTAAAATATTAAGAACAAATGTAAAGTGTTTTTTTAATTTGCATGTATTTTGTTTTGTTTTTTTTTTTTCTATAATTCCATTTTTTTGACCTTGAAAATAATATGGATACATACATATGTATGTACTTATGTACATATGAATTCGTATTTTTATATTTTATTAACTTTTTACTTTTCGCAAAGTGACAGATATTATTTCTCATTTGGTTAAAATTAAAAAAAAAAAAAAAACTGGAAAATCTCTAAACTTGATTTGGTGTGTTCACAGTTTATAAAAATAACAATTTTTTTCATTTTAGCAGTTGACCTTCAATCAAAAATCAGAAATTAAAATACAATATATGTACATTAGAGTGCACTTTATACGTGTGGTGTATTTTTTTATTTTTTTTGTAAAGTTTGGGTCGTAACTCATTTGGTTAATATTAAAATTTCCCTCAGAAATGTTATAGGCAGATTACATTCAAAATTAGGAATTGCAAATTCAACTTTTCTGTTGGACAGACCTCTTATTCTAAAGTTTATAAAAGTTGGCTTAAGAAATATTCTGACTTAATGTTAGGGCTGTTTAAAATATGAAAGCTCTATACCGGGATGCCAAATTATTTAATATATTTGGGACGAACACAAGGCTCGTGTGTGCTTTTAGAATAAACACTTGACAAAGATATTCTCTATAATAATCTTTGTAATATTTTTATTTAAGCCATTAATATCGTATTTTTTTGTTGAAAAATTACATATAAACGACGTTTTATCATTATTTACTTAGTTATTAGATACATACATATGTTAGAATGTTAGAAACAATTAAATGTTAGAAACAATTAAATACCTTCAGTTAGAGATCAAATTTTTATTCTTGAATCTCAGCAAGCACACAGGCTTGATATTAAATTGATTTTATTTTGATATCAATTGTTTGCTCAAGCGATAATCGCTACGAAAGTGGTTTGAATACAAATTAAAAAACCAAAAGATTGTGTGCATATACACATAAATATTTATGTATATACGAGTATGTATATTAGGGTAATAATTTTATGCATTTTTTGCAAATTTCAAATCTCCCCAGACAAAATCGTGTACGGCATGAACAAATATTAAGAACTGCGTTTTTAGTTTTTCGCTATCGTTAAAAAAGTTTACGCACCAAACGCGTTAAAGTTTTGAATCAAACAAAGTTAAAAAAAAAAAAAAAACTTTTTTTGATGCCTTAACGTCTGACGATCACATCTATATAATTAAGGCATGCTTATTTCAATAGTAAAGTCCATTTTCGAGTCAATGGAATAGTTTTCTTCCAAATTTGCTTTTAATTTCCGCTATTTTTTTGCAGTTTTTTATATAAAAAAAATCTGTTTTCACATATTTTATTTAATTTTTTTTTTATAAAAATTCATGACAATTCTTGTCATTTTCATATATTGGCTGTAATTTAAAACAAAAAATTAAATCTACAATTCCAAATCAACAACGCAGTAATATTTGTGCGGAACGTGGAATAAAAATAGTACAAGATATATGTATATCCGCTTTGTAAAACATCGCGTACTTTGAATCTAAAGTTTATAAATTACAATACCTACTTTTAATCATTTATTGTTATTATTTGTTTACATACTTACATATACTATATAAACCATATTTTAAAAAAATTGTTATTAAAAAAATATATAAAAGGCATTTTAGAAATCGCTGTCGGTGCTTAAGGTTTTTTTTACCAAATTGAACTGAAATAGTTTTTTTTATCATTAATACAATATTTGCCATTAGAAAACCCCTGGGGAGAATATTGTCCAAAAAAAGTTATCACCCTAATGTATACACATATGTGTTGTATTAAAAAATACATAATTGTTCATAAGCTTTGTAGTTACAATTATTATTTGCTATAATTATTTATATTTACATCTACAAAAAAAATTCATAATTTGCAAATTATTAAATATAAAAAAAAAACAAAAATCAATCGTAAGAAGTCTCTTGAACAGAGGCGAAATGGCAATAGAGACATGCTTATCCCTATCGTAAGCAATACATTCCGTATTTACTATTTAATATTTTAAATAGTTCTATTTGTTTTTTTACGATGCTATGCGTCTATACATCTGTATATGTATGTATTCTTTGTATATTAAAAATAAAATTAAAATTTTTTATAACAAAAAAAATTTACTTTAAAGATCAATAAACACTGATTACTGTATTTATTACAGTACTTCGAACTTCGGGCCTCCAGCACATAAAATTGATTCACGTCTGATTGATGTTAAACTATTTTTTTTTTATTTAAATATTAATACATTAATTAAATTTAAATAAATAAATTTAAATAAATAAATTCACATAAATTGAAAAAAAAAAACTCCTTAAAGAATACTAAAAACGTTACATTTTATTACAATTTTTACAAAAAATAATAAAATGTAACTACTCACAATTCTATTTTTTTATTTGGGTTGAATTTGATATAAAATAAGAATTTATTTGTTGTTATATGATCTAGAAATCCGAATTCGATTCCCAGTAAGAATGATCATTTATTGAATTAATTTTGTTTCGTCAGAAACGCTTTAATTAGATCAAAGATTCTTAACAGAATTTATTTTTAATCCAATTAAATAGTTTGTGATGAAACATAACAAGAATTTATTTTGTTGGCTAATTTGTTTATTATTGTAAAAATAGATTAAAAATAAAATTTGATGAAAAAATTCTATTTGTTTTTCACTTTCTATACAATTTTCATGCTATTTTAAATAAGAGCCGACAACAAAAATCAAGATCATTAATGGCACATATTAATAAATGAAAAAAAATAAAATAAAACTGTTGGCATATTTACAATGAATTCTAATGAAATACATTAGAATTAAAAATTATAAATTTTCAAAACTTATCATTGTTATTTTTTCATAAAGGTTCTGTTTTTTTTTTAATTTTTTTTAACCTCAATAACGTTCGCAATGAATGAATTCAATTTGCCAATGATTTTATCTCTTACAGCCCCAACCACTTGTATATGCAATTCTAAATGATTTTCCATTAATTTAAATATGAAATATGTACATACGAGTACATTTCAGCCAGGTTTAAGTCATTGCTTTGAACTCAGCGCTGATGTTCATCATCGTGAGATCACGAAATTTAAATTAATTAATAAATTTAAAAAATTTAATTTTTACATAAAACTATACTTTATTAGCTGAAATTTTAAAACTCTATACAGCTATCAGTTAAAAAAAATTTATTTTCTTTCTTAAAAAATTAACTCATTGAGCCTTTTTCAAGTACTTTTGGTGATTTAAAACTGAATTGGCAAACCGTTAATTGCATCAACGATTACCTTTCCCTCTCAGCTTGAGAATATTTCTAAACGTTGATAGCTAAGCACAAAACCATTATAAAAATTTTTGAAACATGTATCATACTGCGATTTTCATAGACTTAAACTTATACTGTATGCACTTAATTCATATGCTTGGGTGTAGTGCAACACACCGGAACATTTTTATATAAATTTTAAAATTAAATTTTTATATAAATTTAAAATAAAATTAAAAAAACTTACCTTGCAGTTGCAATATGGTCAATTGATATTCAGCAAGCTTTTCATCGACATAATCTTGTGATTGATTGGCTATAATCTCGGCTGTTGATGGACCATATTCCTCTTCGTCATCATAAATCACATAAGATTTAGGTTGTGGAGGTTCCAGCGGTACACCAACAAAGTCATATTGATTTTGTGATTGAGCATGCTGCTGCATCGATGATGGTACGTACTGTTGTTGTTGATGTTGTTGTCTCGGATATTGTTGTTGTTGTTGTTGTTGATGTGTTTCGTAAATATATGACATCGGAGTTTGACGATTGCTACCGAACAAAAACTCGGAATTGGGTGTCTGACAAACAATCGGTGATGGAGTAGGGGAAAGTTGAAATGAACTCGCAGGATCGCCGTATGAGTTTTGATGATGCAGAGGTCGAAAAGGTCTTGGACCATTTGAACCTACATAAGCGGTAGGCGATGGACCGACTTTAGGTGGTAATTGTGCCATAAATGGCTGCCCCATAGCACCAGGTTGATTAGAAATGCCGCTTGGTTGAAAAGCTGGTGGCTGATAGGGTGCTGGTGAAAGATTTCCAGCTAAGGGGGATTGCTGTGGCCACTGGGGCCTTGGATGCGGTATATTGTTTGAACCTCTTGATCCTCGTAAATTGCTGGGTCCTGGTGACATGGCATGACCAAATGGCGTAGGACTCATCGGAGCTGGCGACGGCATTGACGGTCTTCGTGGTCCCGATATAATAGGTGGTGGACTAGGCGCAACTGGGGTCCAAGGAGAGGGTGGACGATACATAAATGTAGATGGAGATGGAACACGTGGATTCCAGCCACGTGGTCCATTTGGAGGCGGTTGCTGCCCAGACATTTTTTTAAGTTTTTTTTTTATATTATTTTTCTTTCGTAAAACGTCGTTTTTATTTTAAATCTCCTGCAACCTCGTTTTATTCCGATTTTTATTTATCTTTATCTGTTTTATTTTTATTTTTTATAGTAAAAGTCCATCAAAAATCACATATATTTTGTTTTTTTTTTTTTTTTTAATTTCTAGTTAAAAGGTATTTCACTTTCAATATTGTTTAACCTTCAAAACGCATTTAAATTAGTTTTCACTTTTATTGCTATTTTAATAACAAACAAATTGCTTAAGAAATATTTATATATGTACATTCGAGAATATACATATAAACACACATCCCTATATACATAAAAATATTTTTAAGAAACTTATATATCCGTTGAAATGTATTTTTTTGAATGATCCAGAATGAGAGGAACAAGTGAAACTTGTGTGTATCTGACGTAGCATTAGAAAACCTAAGGCACGCTAATTACATATCTAAGATTAAACAAGAAAGTGTTTGTGTATCTGCTGAATAAAGTGGACAGCTATTTAATGCGATCCTATAAGATGTCTCCAGTCATAACAGGAATGTCAATTATCAAAAGAGGAAACGGCAATTACTTTTACGACGGCCTTGAGCAATCCACAATTTTCTTTGTGTTAGAAGAAATTCTTTTATTAAACAACATAGATGGATCATAGCAGTAACCCAAAACTTAAATCTGGATGTTTATGCTTGTATTACGTTTCCAGAAGTACTAGGATTTATTGACGGCACGCATGTTTGTATATGCGCAGCAAAAGAAAAGACATACAGCATTTTTATTTTAAAAAGATAGCTACCACAGCCTAAACGTTAGGATCGTGGAGTTTGTTTATATGCGACTTAAGCCATACCCTTTTCTCTATTAGTATCAGCATTGTTTTCCGTTAAAAACCACAAAACATTGAATTTCCTGTTTATTTAATACTTTTATGGAATTAATTTGAAAACAAAAATATTTTGCATATTTTTTTTTTAATTTCCTTATAGGGAGCCTTAGTTGTATAGTGGATAGTATGCTCGACTGCTAGTGCCGGGGTTTTGGGTTCGATTCCCACCGAGCTTATAGACTTTGTCACTCTACTCCATATAATTAATTAGAACATAATTTAATATTGTATTGGAAATTAGGAAATAAATAAATAAAATAATTTCCTTATATTAGTGTTGTAAAGGTATTGAAAATATGGATACTGACGGCTTTTTAGCGTACACGATAGCCAAACGTAATTACTCAATACTTTCAGTGTTGTAGTTTTGAGCAAAAACAAGTAATAATTTTATCGATATTTTTTTGAATACCCTATTTAAGTCGACGGTTTCGCAGTTGTTTTAGTTTTACAGTTTACATTAAATAATGATTTGATTGAAAACAACCAAATTTACAGCTGCTTAAAAAGTCAGCTGAGTTGTGAATCATAACAATAATTTGACAACTGACAGGGCCATTATTTATGTATTTATTTTAAAAAATGAACTGAAAATTATGTATGTACATATGTACGTATATATTTCCACACTTACAAAATATATTGAAATGTTTTCTAAATGCAATAATTTTAAAAATTTTTTTTTAATTTATTTCAAGAAAACTGAGTGCAAAATGTTTCTATTTTTAGAAACTCAACTCGAAACATGGCCAATTACTCGTATTAATATATTGACTAATCGAATGTTGTTTTCTCTGTATTTTTTCCTTTTCTTTTTTCTTTCAATATCTGATAAATGATTTTCAAAAATCCAAAACAAATATGCATACATACATATGCATACATGCTAACATATATAATTATGTACGTATGCACATAGGTATGTAGGTAGCAGAGTTGTAAATGAATCATTCTTTTTTGATTTCAATTCATTTGAATTAGCTAAATTTTGAATTAATTCTTTTCAACAAAAAAAAGAATTGAATTAAATTTGAATCAATTCATTTGAATTTAGAGAACATGAATTGCAATTCATTTCCAATTCAAATGAATTGGGCAAAATGAGTTGCAATTCATTTGAATTAGGCAAAATGAATTGCAATTCATTTTTTAATTCAAAAGAATTGGTGAAAAGAATCGCAATTCATTTGAATTAAAATGATTTGGAATTAATTCAAATGAATTAGAAAAGTAACTTGTAATTCAAATTTATCAAATCAAAAATGAATTGCATTCAATTGAAGTAAACTTGGTGTTTGGAGTTTGGTCCTTCAAGTACTACTTATGAAATAAATGTAACAAAGAGAATTATTATAAATAAGTAATAAATACTTGGATTAAAAGTAATAGACATAGATAAAGTACAGAATAGAAGTACTTGGAAAAAGGATGATGCTTTTGCATTATTGCAATTGGAAATGTATAACAAATTCATTTTTCGAGTTAAATCAAATGAATTGGTAAAATGAATTGCAATTCATATTTTAACTCATTTGAATTAATTCAAAATCAATTCAAATGAATTGGGAATGAATTGCAATTCATTTGTTCTAACTCATTTATATTAATTCAAAATCAATTCAATTCAAATGAATTGGAAATGAATTGCAATTCTTTTTACCAATTCATTTGAATTGCAAATGAATTGCAATTCACGTTCGCTTAATTCAAATGAATTGATTCAAATTTAATTCAATTCGTTTTTTGGAGAAAAGAATTAATTCAAAATTTTTCCAATTCATTGCATGAATGATTCACGAATTAATTCAAAAATGAATGATTCGTTTACAACTCTGGTAGGTAGTATACGACTATTGACATTTAAAATAATAATGCCTAATTATTTATTTATACATATATACTTTTATACATGTGTGCATATACATACATACTACTTATATGTATGTACATTTCTCTTTTTTTTGTTTTGATTAAAATTAAATATGCACATACGAGTAATTAAAATAAATCAGAAAAATGTGAGGGCGCTTAAACTTATTTCACAATATGAAATTGGCCTAATGGTTAATTGCTATGAAAAGCAAAACGAATTCATTATTAACTCAGTCTTCACATTCGCAATGAAACCAAAAGGATTTGTATGTAAATAAGGCGACGTGAGTAGTGTTTCATTGGCATATAAATATGTTAACACCACATACATACAGGCATGTGTACATAAAAATTCAAAAAAAAGAACATAAAAAGGAAAATCAAAAATGATCATGAACCGAGTAAAACTAAAAACATTTTAAAAAAGAAATAATATAACAATGAAGCGGATAGCGGCCGTTTGTGTTGTGATCGATATACTTACAAACATACATACATACATAAGTGTTGTACACAAAGATATCAGTTCAAAAATTCATTCTGCCAAAGATGATTTTAAAAATTCAAAAATAGAAATGAACTCAGTTCGTTAAACTGTGTGCAACAATAAATGGCGGCTATAACCGCAGAAACGAAAAAAAAAATACTTAGAGAATTTTTCCGAGACAATTTTCTTGTTTTTCCACCCAAACTAGATACAGGCATGTACATACATATGTATATCAAAAAAAAGTGCTGTATTTCTACATCAATCTGTCTGTCTGTCTGTCTGTCTGCCTTCTCGTTATTTTGTAACTACATACTTAATTTAAATGAATTTAATTGTTTTCACAATTACTTATTACATATTAATTTTTACCAAACATTTGAAATAATTAATTGCCTATTTTTTTAATTATTATTAGTGGTGTTTTTTTTTTCTATTTCTATTTCTATTTCTTGTAGCAATTTGTTTGAAATTTTGTGAAATAAAATTAAAAAATAAACATGATTTTTTCTTATTATATATGTACATATATACATAAATATATGTATAAAAATATATTTTTTTTTTCTAGAAAATATTCAACGTGCGAAAATGACGGCCATTTTACTTAACGATACTAAACTGTTATGTAACTGAATTTAAAACTCATATTTTGATATATTTTCGGTTTTTTTTCACTTAACTAAGTACAAACGATTAAATATACGAAATATTTTATTAAATAATATAATATTTTTAATATACATATATTATTTTTTTTTATTTTTTACTAACCAACGAAACGATAACGACGTATAGTATATTAACGCGTTTTACAAAAAGGACCACTTTTACTTTCGAAATTTTTACTTTTTTGTAACAATTTTTCCGATTCTGTATATATTATGGGGACACAATATGTTGGTATTTTATATATGTATATATACATATATATTTTCTGTATATTCTGCGAGTTGTGTATATACTGTGTATGTTAATCTATGAAAGAAATGATGAGGAAGATTTTCTATGTGAAACAACAAATTCTCGAGAAGAAACCGAGAACAACACTCGACGAGTACGAAACACTAACTGAAATATATTTTCCAATAAGAAAATTCAATTTCGATCCCCACGCAGATTTTCACTGAAAATAAGCACTCACACACACAAACACATATATATACACTCATACAAACACACTTTCTTTTGATCAAGAAAACAACGAAGAGAATTTTCTTCATGTTCATAATGTATAGGGCAACCAAAAATATGCATTAGCATCATTTTTTTCTGAATATTACGGACAAAACAACCAAAATATTAATTCATTTTAGGAAAAATTACGACGTTTAACCCCTATTTGTTACAGCATATTTTTGCATATTTCGTAAATATGCATTTTTAAATTTTTTTCATATTTGTATGGCATATTTTACAAATTTTTGCATATCGTCGTGCGGGAGTTTAAGTGCCCTATACGCCATTTTTTAAATTTCGAGGTTATTATGCTAATTAGGTTTTTGACATCAAAATTTTTAAGATCTGCAATCCGTTTTCGGCTATTTATTTTCGAAACTTGAAGAGATATTCTAAAACGCATTACAGATTTGAAAAACTTGGGGTCGAAAACCTGAAGTGGCATCATTAGCTCGAGATATATAAAAAATATGAAATGGCGGATAGAGTACTTAAACTCCTGCACGACGATATGTTAAAAGAATTTACGTGTATTGGCGAATTTTATTTTTTCAAAATAATGACCATATACTGACACATTACTTAAGTATAATCTATGAAATAATAACGGTACTCATGAAAATGCTTAAAACTAACATTGGGAACATTGGTGAAGCTCCTTTTTAAACTATTGCTCAATAGTTAATGTCAATTTGATAAAAACGTCAAAGCAAAAAACAAATTGAATAGAAAGCTTTACAAATTTTAAATACATATATGTGCCCATAATTATGAAAGTGGTCTAAGTCAACATTTTAAAAAAATTAGTTTATCAGTTATTTCATACCACATTATTTTAAACTAAATTTATTCAATGTAATTTTTACGAAATTGTCAAAAATGAACCATTAGATAGTGTTTCTAATTTCAATATTATTTGGAATTCATTTAGTGTTAATTATGAAAGTGGTCTAAGTCAAAAATTAGACCACAAATTTTTGGTATCGGCTCATTCCTTTCTACCGAATGACTGTGATTTTGGGTTGATAGAAATTAAAATAAAAAAGCAAATTACTTATACAACCCTGAGCATTATTTTGAGTTGATAGAAAAGTGCAGAAGAAGAAATAAATTTTCGATAAAGCGAATTTCGCAGCCGGATTTTATTTCAACAAAATCAGAATCAATAACAAGAAGAGTAAAAAATATCGCGGGTGAATCTGTCTTTTGGCTACAAATTCAATGGATGAGATTCTTAAAAATGAACCTTATAAAATGTTTTATACAACTTCCTTAGATGATTCTAAATCTCACGTTTTGGATCTTTCACCTAAAAGAGGAAGACCAAAAATATTAAATTACTTCTATTATACATCACCATTAGACCAGTAAGAATAAAGAAAAACATAAAGATATTATGAGTTTACTACCGTACATCCCAGCAGTTTTTCAGGAACATTTTAAGAATCTTAAATACTCGCAATATTGATAAAAATGAATTATTGTTGAAAAATAATTAATAAATGTTCAGTCAAATTATTGTTTTAAATAAAACTCAAAGTTCTTTATTGCTTTGAGTCATTTATAGGACATTCAGTTAATTTTGAAAATGGTCTAAGTCAATTCAAACTTTAAAAACAATATTATCGTATGAAATTCACACAAAATTTCATATTCGTAATAAATTTCCATTAATTAAGACTAATAAAATTATAAATTAAAATGTCATATAATGTAAAAACATTTTTTAATTTATTCAAATGTAAATCATTAAATATCTCGAAACATGAAATATATGACTTAGACCACTTTCATAATTATGGGCACATATGGGAATTAGCGTTTAAAAAAATTGCTAAATAATGAATTCTAAATTAAAAGTTACGTATTTTTCAATGTTTTACCTTATTGGAGAAAAATTGCAATATGTAATTGCATGATATAAAAACTTAATTTAAAAATTGATTTGTAAATTAAATAAATTTTCGTAGGAATATGCAAAAAATAAAGCAATCCGCGTCAAACAGACTAAATAATATATTAGCGAATACCGAGATTTTAGAACTAATAGGAATATTCTGTTTTGTAAAGTTTGTTATAAGCCAGTGTCAGCAAAGAAAATATTTACCATAAAACAACATCTCGGAAGTCAAAAACATATTAAGCTCAACGCAAGAAATTATGCTACGAAACGTTTGCTTTCAAATTTGCACCGTTGATATCGAAAGAAGTTTCTCGATGTACAAGAGTGTTTTACTACAAAGCTTTATGTTTCAAAATTTGAGCGATATATGTAATTTAAATTAATTTTTCACTCTTTTCCTGTCAGTCTGAATTTTTTGACATTTTTTTATTTATTTATTTTTTTTTGTTAATTTTGGAATTGAAATAAATATATCGCTCATTTGCGAAAAGAGTGTCATAATTTTAAAACAGATAAATGTATTTAAACATTTTAATTTAGCCAAACTGATAGGAAAAGTACAAGACACTTTTGGTTGCCACTCAGTGAAAAAAGAGATAAAAATTTATGCCCGTATTCATAAAAAATAAAATTGGTTTATAGAGTGCTTATTTGACATATTTCTATGGAGTAATTGCCAAAAAAGCAATTAATAAAACTGTTTTATTTTTTATGAATACGGGGGATAATTTTTAGAGATGTTTTAAATTACAGTTCGTCTCATATTTCTGCATTAATAACTCAAAAAACTCATTTTCTCGCAAATAAGAGATAAGTAAATATAAAGGAAATTTATTTTATCTGATTGGTGGCTAATTGTTACTCTTCATGTTTTCAAATTTTTTTATTTTACATCAACATACATATTTATATATTATTAGTTTTATAGAGCATATTTTTAACGCTTAAAACTGTTTTTTCAATGCATATTATAGGCGCTTAAAACTAATTTTATAGAGAATATTTTTGGTTGCCCTTATAATGTACATGTTTTTCTTTTTCTTTTCTTAATTTCTTAATTATTAAATTTGTCTAGTGATCCCAAAAGACAATCTAGACAATTGATAAACGAAAGTATTTTTATTTTATTTGCATCTGCTTTATAGATACTATATCTAAAAATATGCATATATATTATTAATTTAATTATATTCTAATAGTATTTGCGTATGGAATAATCAATTTATAGTAAATTTGTATATAAATTATTCACTTATCATGCCCAAAGTTTTCGAATGGATAATTAATATGGTGATATGTACAGCGATGAACATAAGATTAGCAGATTGTCTACACTCGCGCTTTTAACGCAAAAATGTTCTTAAAATATTAAGTCCTGCACATGTTGATCTCTGCACACAGTAACAAGTTTCACATCATGCAATTGCCATGCCATGTTATGCCGTTCAAACATGGTCGACAATGATATATTAAGACATTGTTAAATATGTTGGAGTCAAAGCTATGCATTGTTTTTATACTCATTTGTACACATCAATATGGAAAAATTAAAATGTCAACACATGTTCTTACTGATAAATTGTTTGTCATTTGTTTGGATTATTATGCCTATAAAATTAAACTACACATACTCGTAAAGTAAACATTTTTTAGATCAGAGTTCTTAATGCAAGAAAGTTTCATAGCCGTATTTAATATTTTTGTTATGGAGTTGTATTATATGAAACCAATGTTCTCTTTTTATATGGATACACTATCTTTTTGTACACTAGTTTTCGAGGAACGTATATACCAGGTAAAAACAGAGTTTGGTATTTATTTAAATAAAAAGAGGACATTATAATTTTTTTGTTTTTATCTCGCTATATTGAAATCCAAATTTTTAACTGATACTATAAAGAATAATTAAAAAAATGCAACCTTTTGTCCAGATGAGAGAAAAATATATGAAAGGCAACATTTTTTCGTAGAAGAGAAAATGCCATTAGATAAAATGTTTTTATTTGTTGACTTTAAGTGCCAAAAGTTTGTTTTTTATTTTGTTTGTTTAATTATTTTTACAATATTTTCTTAATGATTATTTATTTTGTAAATACAATGTTTTTTCTTAAAAGTATTGTATCATATGTATGTACAGACATACATATGTATGTATGTTGTACTTACATATGTATATATTTATTAATTTTGTTTTTATAAAATCTTAGGGGCATGAAAAGTAAATATAAACAAAATCATTTGCCGGTTTATTTTACTTTTGCATGTTTTTTTTTCTTATTTTTCTTGATTCTTCTCTCATTTGTAAAGATTTTAATGCGCATGGTCAATGGTTTTTCATAAAAAGTTTAAGAATTTTTTTATTGAAAATAAAGATATATGTATATATATATAAATATATATGTATATGAAATATGTATATACATACATAAATATACATATGCACGTACATACATATGTATGTATGTACAGTAGTGATCACACATTTAGAAACAAAAACAGTTGTTACAAGACAATTTCAATTTTATATTGTAAATAAGATTTACAAATCAAAAAATATATACAGACTGTGAATACCCTAAATATTCTTTTTATTATATTATGTATACATATATATTTTTTTCTTACGTATATTTCCGTTTCCGTTTCAATTCACTTTAGCTAAACAGATCAAAGTAGTCGAATTTGGCAATTTTAAAACTTGTAGAAGATAACTGCTAAAAACCTACTTAGCGAAAGCACTCACCACAATCAACATGCAATGATGAGGCAATTGCCGTTGATCATTCAAGGGTGAAGGTATAACACTGGCTTTTGAATGATCAATTCAAAGCAATTTGTCTCATTCCTTAGGCGCTTAATAATATAAGAAAACAAAATACATGTACTGTTGTCATAATGTACTGTTCTTTCCACAAAAATTCCTATACAATGCACAGCATTTAGTAGGGGTTTACCCCTGAGTATTGGTCTCAATTAAAAAAAAAAGTTTGTTATGTTTTGTTTAGATTATGTGTAGCGTGTCGAAACAGATGATTGTTTTGTAGCTGTAATCGTTATTATAATTAAGTAGCTGGCTAATTGGTTACTTTTGTAGCCAGCGAATTTTGTAGTGGTGTGTTCGGTGGTCAATAGCCTTGAATGTGTTTATAGCATTAATTGTTAAAATTGTAAGTCATATCGTCGTGCGGGAGTTTAAGTGCTCTATACGCCATTTTTGAAATCTCGAGTTAATGATGCTAATTTAGGTTTTTGACACCAAAATTATTAAAATATGCAATCCGTTTTCGGCTATTTACCCCCGAAACTTGAAGAAATATCCTAAAACGGTTTACAGATTTCAAAAATTTGGGGTCGAAAACCTAAAGTGGCATCATTAACTCGAGATATATAAAAACTATGAAATGGCGGATAAACGTCTTAAACTCCCGCACGTCGATATGCTGCAATCATTTGCCATTTCAGAAAGCTGTAATTAAAGCTGTTTTATCTTTCTTTCTCTTCCGGTTTATTCTTGTAATAAGTAAGTTGACACAAGATAAAGCTAATTATTAATTTTGAATTATAAAAGAAATCAGTGTTTTTCTTGTTTTATAGATTTGGTTTGTATAATAATAAGCCTTTGAGGTTACATATGTATGAACATATGTACATATGTATGTACATATGTATTTCGCACAAAATTCACCACAATGTGTCAGTCTCTCCCGCATATCCATTTTTCTGAATACGACCGACGGTTATCAAAAAAATAATGAACAGCCAATTGATGTTTGTAATAAACAAAAAAAACTCAATGGAAGTTGGATGCATATGTAGAAATTAATGTACACACATACATACATACATATCTTCTAAATAAAATTTTACTAATCCAACAAACTGCTGTGGCTAATCTGATATTAAAAAGGACAAAATAGTTTTGCCACCCAGAAAACTTCATTTTAGTTTTATTGGCAAACAATTTCTTTCAAGCCATGTAAATAAAAAATGTTTGTACTTACTTTTACGGCAGGCATAAGAAATTCATTCTGTTTAACACCAAGAATCTTCGGTTTTGTAAAAATTCAAATTCACATAAAACTTAAATAGAAAGGGTTATCATATATGTTTATATCATCATTTTATTACAATTTTATATAAAGTTATATTTTATTAACGACACAAAATATTAATAATTATTATAAAATAAAACTGATAACCATAATAATAAAACTTGTACTCTTTTACCGCCATTTAACAATAAACTTAGACTCGGTTCACGCTAAGAAACTATTTTGTAATTAGTAATGAGATCGTTTAGTTTACTTGAAAATTCCCTTTTTGATTTCGTCTATGTAGATATGTGTCAATTTGAAGTTGTTTTTTGATTTATTCTACACAATTTACTTTTCGTTTAAATGGCACCGAATAAATATATACTAAAAAGGAAAATATTCGAATTTTCTTATTTAAAGAAATATATACATAAATAATAAAACAAACATCATTTACATATAGTGAAACTTAGCAAACCAGAAATAATTGTATTTATTGAAAAGAAAAAATTTTAAACTTAAATTACCTAAAATTATTGTTGACAATATTTATATTGAATTATATAATAATATTTAACCTATTTTCTATAATATTGATATTATATTGTACTTTCATATAATAAATTCCCAGGGTGAAGCCAGTCTTGTTCGGGTTATCAATTCTCTGTTTTGTTTTCATTTTAACGTGAGTGTTTTGTGTGTGCTTAAAAAAAAGAAGAACTCCAACGAAGTGCCATATCAAAACGAAATGCCAAAAACAATAAGAAAAAATCGGCAGAAATATATAAATTTATTGCAATCTTAATTATTTTTCTGATCTCTAAATATAAGATAATACAAAATTAATAATAAATACGCGCATAAGTAGCAAAAAGCGAGTATTTTAATCAGAATAGATTATCTGATTGAGGAATGCAATAGTGAAAATTTGCAAACACACTAAAGCTCGCAAAGAAATTTCTTAAAAAAAAAATTGGAATAAGAAGGGAGTAAAGAAATAAACATTAACAGAAAATTAAATAATAAAAACGTAAAACTCTTAAATTTCTTGTAAAAATAGCAGTGAATGAAAATAAACGTTGAACATTATAAATTTTATTAAGTTTGTCACATAATTAATAATGTTTTAAGCAACGTAATAAGCAGAAAAAGTGTTTAGAAAATTTTTTATTTCCCAGTGCTATGAATGCTGTTAGTGTGTATGTCAACACAGCAAAATTGGTTCTCCAATCGACGGAGTCTTCAACCACATCGGCTGCAAGTTCAGATCCGGAATTGTCTAAACTTTTATTAAGTCTGCGCCAGTTGTTGTCCTGTGTAGTTTGTAATCGTTTAGTTAGCGACCCATATGTTCCACAAAGTGGTCAATGTGCACATAATGTGTGCCGTCTGTGCGTTCGGGGACAGAAGAATTTGCATCCTGTCTGTAAATACTGCAAAGATTATAGAGATTTTAAGGCATATAATGAAAACAAGCAAATGCGTTGCCTTTTAATGTGCTACAAGAGCCTCTGTGAGCATTTACGGTGTAGTGCACTGTTTAACAATTTTGCTGGGCACAAGGTTGGACAGCACAACAACATATCTGTACCCTCTATCATTGTACCTCAAATGTCAATACAAGAATTAATAGTCGAAGGAGCAGGATACGATGACATACTAAATGTTTTTAACTACGAACTTAATGCATCAAAACAAGTTATTGTGCCTCCTGTAAAACAACAAACCTATACGCCTGTTTCAGTAGCACCATTAACTTCTGTAGCTGCTGTGACACCACTAGCTCCTATACAGCATACAATCAAAACAAGTGGAATACAGCAAACAGTCTCTAAGGCTTCAACTCCACCAACATGTGTAACAGGTGCAAGTTCAGTGCCTATTTCAACATATGGACCAAAAACAAAAACCGAAAATTCAACAAATCAATTTTTGAAACATCACACAACGTCTGCAGCGTCTCTTTCAAAAGTAAATATTTTGGAAAATCAATCGACACTCAATACCACAGTTACTACACATCCTCAATTGATTCAATTAAATCATTTAAAGAATTCAGGTAATATTACCTATATAGGACCAAATACGCGAGGTATTGTTGTGCCAATAGTTTCTTCTTCAGGATCCACAGCTGTACCTCTGTCTATAGCATCAGCTCGTTTGCAAACTCTTAATAGGCAACTGGCACAGGCGAGAGCTTTAGCGGTTTCATCAAGTTCAATTCCAAACACCCCTTCATCTACTGTTAGTACAACAACACCATCAAATGAACATAGAACTGCTTTGTCCAAATTTAAGGTGGCGGTGACATCAGCACAAACTCTAAAGACCATAACAAGTTTAACCTGTTCCTCAACTATTGCGACAACATCTCCTTCGGTTTCGTCAAGTTCGCAAGTTCGAAATCCGCCACCAATTAAAACGGTTTCAAATGGATCTGCTATGTATTCCGTACTATACACGGGCATTGGAAACAAAATAACCATTAAAAGAAAAACAGATGGTGATGAGGACACCACACAAAAGGTACGTCTGAATTATATACACACATACATATGTAATTATATAATCCTTTGTACAAATATTTAAAAAAAAATTTTTGATTTTTCAACTGCAGAAAAATTCATCTACCTCCACTTCGAATCCAAACCCTTTACGACCACTGTCGAAAACACCAAATAAAAAAAGAGGGTGTCGCTGTGGCAATACCACAGCAACACCTGGAAAGCTAACATGTTGTGGTCAACGTTGTCCTTGCTATGTAGATTCAAAATCATGTATTGGTTGCAAATGCCGTGGTTGTCGCAATCCACATCGTCCAGATGGTAACAAAGTGCGTCCAATCATACCGGAACTTGCTTGCTATGAAATACAAATGGCAGATGACTTAGGAAATGTCAACGAATTACCGATTACGTCTAATTCATTAAATGCTTTCGGTACTGACCTAAATAATGCAACAATAGCCCATACATCTGCTTTAAATGTGAGTTCAACGGCAAGCACAACGACTGCCATAACAGCGTCAACATCTGTGGGTTCAAATTTGATTCCAATGAAAAATTTACAGAGTTTCAGTACATCATCTCTTAATGCCCCATCTACAATTCCCCCATTAACATCTGCTATATCAACCCAAACAACAAGTATGACGCAGGCGTCTTTTGGACATAATTCGAGTACATTATCATCATTACCAGTAGCAACATCTCCTATGTCATCAAACATTACTGCTCCTGGTAGTATTGTGCAATTAGATCAAATACAAAGAGAATCCCTCCTGATACAAAATGTGGAAGGTAAATTTCAAGGTAAGCAAGAATAGCAATTCTTTTTATTTTTTCTGTAAATTAATTTTATTCGCATTACACAGTTGTTAATGTTTTTACAACTGGTGCAAGCGGGAGCGGTGGCAATTGTAACGTTCAGTCATCTAACCAATTACCAACAATACAAAGAATTCAGACAATACCTTCTACTGTAGGCTCTACACAAAACAGTTTTGTCTTATCAACGTCTGTAGGCAGTTCTCCAGTGTCAGGAACAACAACAACGTCTTCATTACCTCAGTTCTTATTGCAGTCTCAACAGCAGCAACATAACCAGCAAACGCTTCTATCCCAAAGAATGCCAAATAATGTTAACACTAACCCTTTATCTTTGCAGCTACAGCAACAACTTAAACAACAAAACATAATCACTGTACACTCTATACATACAAATTCGACAACAAATGCATCACCGATTACAGCGCCCGTATTAACGCCTTCTTCTTCGCCTGCTCCTACCTCGGCTACAATAAACCTACCCCCACTTGTCTCAAACAATCCTCAATTGCAGCCAACCCCAAGCTTAAAAATAACAAATTCAGCTGATGTAAGTTGTAACTTTTATTCCAACAGACTTACATCATCTGGATCCGTAAATAATACATCAACGTCTTCTATTACATCCATACCCCCCTTGTCTGTATCACTATCGGGCACAGTGCATTCTCAGTCTATAGCTAGAAAAACATTACACTCACCTAATACTTAGATTTAGTTTGTGATTGGAAGTACAAAGTAGTCTGGAGTACCGTATTTCTTAAGCAGCTTACATACAAACATATTATAAAGAAAAAGGATTTTTGTGTCTAAAAATTTTTAGATGGATTTAATCAAGATATCATATTTTGTTTTTAATTCACATATGCTTAATACCAGTTAAAAATGGGGGTATTCACAAGGTGTGCTATTATGTCATATTCAAAAAGTTGCTTTGCTTTATTAATACATTTTTCTTTTCTTAAGCGGGTATTACACGATGAAACTTCGCCTGATGGCAAGGCCTGACAAGAGAAAGTGTTTTGCTATTACACCACCTAGCCAAGTTTGTTAAGCAAAGTTTTATGACATCGTTACTGCTGCCTTAAACTGTGCTTGGCAGAATTGCTATTACACGAGTTTGACGGACGTATGGCAAACACAAAATATCAAAATTTTTTTAAAATTCATCAGGCCTAGTGGACAAACACGATTTTTGCCTTATTACAGACTGTGCTAGCAGGCAAAATTTGATCGTGTAATACCTTCCTTATTTATAAGAAAAAAGTTACAACCTTATGACAATAAGACCTAATAGCACACTATGTGAATACCCCAAATATTTATGTTGCCAACTACACCTTTCTGTTCTAACATACACTTTAGGGAGTTCAAAAACTAAATAACATAGAATTAGCATTTTAAATGAATCTCTCGTTACACAAGAACTATTGTAGTTAATCTCTCATTGTGTGTATTGTTTAAATTATTCTATTTTGTAAGTATGTAAGTTGACTCTCAAACGCATTCAGCGGTAAATTATCATTTAGACCCCCATACGCATACGTGTAACAAATGTATAATTTTACTTTTTAATAAAACACAAAACAAAACAAAAAAACGGAATAAAACACAAAAATAATAGTTGTAGAGTTGTACACAATGTTGCTGCCGTCTGTCTGATTGACAGACAATATATGAGATTTGAAATACAAATTCATCACCATATCTTATTTAAGCATCTTTTCAAGAAAAGAAATATTTGTAAAATAATTTCTTTTATTTATTAATGGCATGTACAAGACATACATATGTATTGTACATGCATGCGTATGTATTTATAAAACAGCACTTTAGTAGTAATACATAATAGGCGAACTTAGTACGCAATTATTTTAGTTTTTCTTTATTACGCAATGCCTTATTTTTATGATTTTTGATTCTTATATAAGTCAGGTATGTAAGTATTTTCACACAGGAAATATTATTTTGAATTAACAAGTAAATTCTTGCACAAGTTTTTTTATCCAATAACTATTTCCTGAAATAGATTTTTGCTTCAGCTTTAAAATTATATTTACAAATATTTGTATATTTAAGTATTTTATGTTTGAGTAATTTTAAGAATTTTTATTTTCCTAAAAGTATACCTTCTAATACAACATATTACATACAACATATTTAAAAAATATATATATATATTTTATGTAAACTATAAATTATTAAGATGAAGTGTAAAAAAAAACAAAAAATAGTTGATGTAATAGACAAAAAAAATTAAATTAAATAATAAAACAAAAATAAAATTATTACATTTTTAGCAAAAAAAAAAATATATAAACAAACTTTTCGTATATCAAAAAAAAAAAAAAAATAATAAGATTTTGTCTGTAAAAATGTTTCCCTTAAGATTGCGGATATCAGACAAAACAGTATTGTATTTACAGATTAAAACCACTGTTTGAGTGCATATGTTAATTTATTTATTTATTTCCTTTTCTTACACTATCTTTTGATTAACTTGGAATTTAGTTTCTTCGTTCATTTTAATAAAATTACTCAAAACGATTCACAACAACCCTCTTAAGTTGGGCCCCCATCATTCTAAGAAGATAGCTCAGTTTGAATTCAGCATTCAAGTGAAGCGTTAGTTTTGTCACTCAATTGAAAAAAAAATAATAATAAAATAAATATTTTATCGCTGTGCTTCAGCTTTAGATCATCTTTAACAACGCTTTGTGTATAGAAAGAAATGTTGCTGATAAGCCAGCAAGCCAGCCAATCAGTAGTAACATAAGTGATTAAAAAGGTTTTTTGTTTTTTCTATTAAGCAGTGAAATTGACCATTTTTAAACTTTCAATATGAACACTAGGAAATTCTTGTTACTTTTAACGTTCGTAATTTTAGTGATTGGAACACAAATAAAGGCCCAGGAAGAAAATGGTAAATACAAATGTGTTTGCTAGTAATTAGAATAACAATTTTCTTATTCAAAATAACTTTTTAAGAAGACAACGATTACGAATTTGCAAATTCTATTGATGATCACAATGTCAAGGTGACGGAGAACCGTTTGGCTGCTCAGTTGTTTGCGGTTTTGGAACATTATAAGCAAGAAGATCCAATTGGATTTCCTGGAGCTCCAATACCCGATCCAATGGATGTTCCAGACATGAAGAAAAGCTTGGGTATGGCCACATTGACAATGATGAAAGTCAAAGCTTATGGCTTATCTAAATTTCGTATTGCAAATATAAATGCCGATTTAAAAGCCATGAGGGTATGTAAATAGAACATACATACATATGTATGTATAGTAAGAGGAGGCAGGCATGTCTCGTATAACACCGTACCTCTAAAAAGCATTTTTGATTTACTAAAAGTTGTTGTTTTCTCTTATGTGTATCACATAATGTAACCACCTGGCTATACGAGGAATAACTATGCAACTTCTTCTTTAATAATTACTCTTGCCTTTTCTGTAATTTGTTTTTTTTACTTTAATCAGGTTGATGCTGGAATTGAATTGGATACAATGGTTAATAAAGGCATGTATACTTTAAGCTCGTTTATATCTAAGGCAAGTGGTCCATTCACTGTAGTCCTAAAGAAAGTATTCGTTAAAGCTTCAGCTTCATTGCAAGTTCAACGTGATGGTCACTTAACAACCGAACGAATTAAAATGGATATAACATTTAAAGATATGTCAATGGATTTTCAAAATTTGGGTTTCTTAGGCTCAGTTTTCCAGAGTATTGTAAATTCTGCACCCAATCTGGTATTTGATGCAATGAAACCTTTTATGTTGCAGGAAGCTGATAAAAAATTACGAGAACAAATCAATGATAATATTGCCAAATTAATGGGTGATAAATTATTACCAAATTCGATTACCCCTCTAGATATGGCCATTGCCGAAGGACGCAAGAAAGTGAGGGAAATGGGTTATGATCCTTATCGTTTGCCCGATTACAACCGCACTGTTGGTGTCTTCAGTATGCAACTTTCCAATACCTGGATTAATGGCATTTCGTCATTTTATCGTGTAGGCGATGTGGTAGTATCCATGGAAAATAATACTGTGTTTTTGGAAATAAAAGTTGGTACCCAGCAAATTTCTGGTGCTGGTCAATGGGAAGTTAGCTGTGGTTTGGTTTCTCGCGTTGGACATGTTCAATTCACAGTCCAACATATACGTGTCACTGTTGCAGTAAGCCAAGCTTTAGATACACGCAAAAGGCCACAAATCAATGACCTTCAAATTGATTTGGGAAAT
Source organism: Metopia argyrocephala (assembly GCA_963576795.1). Classification (NCBI taxonomy): domain Eukaryota; kingdom Metazoa; phylum Arthropoda; class Insecta; order Diptera; family Sarcophagidae; genus Metopia; species Metopia argyrocephala. Next base: position 977,433 of record OY756209.1, read on the forward strand.
ATACAGGTCCGTTGCGATGGAGCTGGTACTTTAGATTATATAATGGAGTTTATGGTTAATGTTTTGCCTAATTTGTTACGTTATCAAATAATGGATGCTTTAGAGAATCCAATTAAAATGCGCATACAAGAGAAGTTCAATAGCATCGATGTGGAACAAGCCATTAAAGACAATATAGACAAATTCGAAACTGATCATCAGTTGCCATTTGAATTTAAAATTTAATTTTTTATTTAGAAATTATGCAATATGGACTGGACTGGGAGCTGTTTAAAAGTAAACAGAATTATTTTTATGTATAATTTTTTCTGAAGAGGTTGGTTATGTTATCAAAATATTCAATAAATACCGCCATTTAATAATATGCTAAAACACTTTTCCTTATCAGATTTTAATTTCAAATCAAAATTTTATTAGCGTAGTCATAATCAGTGCTGTTCTGTATTCCGAATTAGAATGTTTTATTTGAAATCTGAATATTCTGCTATTTCTTACCTGTATTCCATTTCATATTTTTTATTTCGAATAGGATAATGCTATTTTAAATTTTTTAAATAAATCTTCCCTGAAGAATTAAAATATCTATTATGTTATATAACTTGATAGTTTTTCTTTTATATTTCGTATATTCGGGTATGTTCTGAAAAACAAAATCGAGTGTTTTTTTTTAAGATAATTAAAAGCTTAATTGCGCCAATTATTTGAAAGTGTTGTTGATCATAGAATTTATTTTAATGGTCATTAGTGGAATGAATTTAAAAGTATATAGACATATTGTGGTATTTAATTTAATATAGCAATTGATATTTTATTCGTTTTCGGTTTACAGAACATACACATAAAAATTTTCGAATTTTTTTGTTTCACACGGATTGATTCCACTCTGAATACAGAACAGGTACAAATAAATAAATAAAACTTAGCGTTAATCAGTCTCTATTGCAAACTTCCCTAGTTGCAAGTGTTGCAAACGTATGTGAATATGATGTTTGCTACGGTTTGCAAGATTTACAAGGGTGTTTGCAACGACAACTGATTACGGTTACTGAAATGTACAAAGACGCAATAAAAGATGTACTGGAAATCAAACATTTAAAATAATATTGCAGAAGGGAATGGAAAGTTTTCAAAAATCAGCTGTTTTACTAATTTACAATACTCACGCAAATGATGTTCACGCTTTGTTGCTACAAGTTGTAGTATCTGTATTAGCCATGATTGTAAATTAACTACTACCAAGAATGAAAATCACTACTATTTCTTTATATGTAAATACAATATTTATTATACTTTTAAAACAATTAATTTTAAGGTTCTTTTACGGTGAAACACATCAGCTGTAATCTCATGCGGTCTTTTACACGATCAAGTATTTCATCTGCCTGCTTTTGTTGCTCTGTATTAAGTGGAGGATTTATCGCTTCCAGGGCTTCAAGAAAATAATTCCTAAAATTCAAATATAATCCAATAATAAAAAAAAAATTAAATAAATGTTTTTATAAATTTTTACCGTCCAGTTTCATTTGTATATAATTTTAGAGCATCTCGTAACAGTCGGATGTCAACACTTGCTTGTATTGCGCCTGTAAAACTAAATTGCGGTACACAGCTCATTAAACGAGCCAATTCCTCAGATATTGTCAAAACAATAGGCTCTAGTATAGGTCTAAGTAAGGCAGGTGATATTGTAAAGACCTCAGAAAAGACACCCACTATGTTATCGCAGCATTCATGGGCGTATGGACGTAGTTGACCAATAGGCATTTCAATATCCCATTGAAAAGTACCCAAATACATTGACGGCTCAATAGTACCCACTAATGGATCTCCTTTATGTTCAACATAAGCATCCAAGATATTTGAAAACAACTTATTGACAGAATAACGAGCTGTTTCAATAGCCAATGAAGGCAGAGGGTATCCATATCTTCAAAAATAAAGATATAATTTATATACATATGTAATCATTATTATTGTAAATGTTTTTTAAATAGTTTTTACTTTTCAAATAATTTTCCAACTCTATGGAAAAAGCTTTTATTACAATAAGCGCAGTTAGCCAAACAACATAGCATTCGTTGTTCCCATGTAATTGCTGTTGATGAGGATAAAGGTAAACTCGTAAACCGTCCAGAAGCAGGACCACTAACTTGGTTATTGGGATAGCCCAGCAATTGAGAGACGTTATGTGTAGGAGTATCCTCTTTATGAGAATGAAAAGCTAATTCCTGAATAACATTGCAAAAACATAAAAGTAACTGTTGCAAACGCATAGACACCTCTCGTTGTCCATCTGATTCCGATTCTAAAAGATTGCCTTCCCTAGCAAAAACAATTCATCGTTATATGTACTACATATGTATTTATATTATAAATGTTTACCTTATTTCAGGATTAATACAAATTTGTTGAGCTTCATTAAGCGTTTCAATTATCAGATCTTCTAAACATTGAGGCAATAACGTGGCACCAGGAAAATCTTCAACTCCCATTTCCCAAGTTTCCACTTCAGTCATTTTACTACAATTTTGAGTAGCTTTTTCAAATATATTAGAAAAGCAATACAGTCGTGTAGAGTCAATGAATTTCTGAACAATATCCAAAGCTGACGAAGGTAGATCTAAACTAATCAATGTTGCATAAGTGATACGTGTATACCGTAAACATTGGGGTAACCATGATTTGAAAACGTCATGAGAACCATGTGTTATTGGCCATATAAGACCAACAGACTGTCGGAGACTACGAGCCTCTGCATCTGTTGTACACATAGCAACCTTGAGATAAACACAAAATTTCTCTATAGCATTTAATATTATGCGCTGAAATAAATTTTAAGTTATAGGTACACATTTGAAGGACATTTTATTTATAATACAACCTTAAAATCACCTGGACGAGGATCATTTGGTCCTCTTAGTTCTCCGGTAAAATACATTTGACCAAGACGCCATAAATCCGGCAGCTGAGAAGCAGCAATTTCGCATATTTCTTCACAAAACAAAACGCGATTTGGAGTCTGTGATAAGTCACGATTTTTACTTTCTAAGAATGGAACAAAAATCATCATATCATAAAGGCATATTAAAAGTAATTCTGCTTACTATCTCCTCCTTGAGCGTCTTTGCTTGCGTATTGTTCAAATGTATGCTTAAACGTCTGTTCTAAATATTTAGATCTTGCATCAATGGCATCCCATGCTGGATCTGCATTACGCATTTTTTCATTTAATGTACTTCCAGATTGCTGAACTTCCAAACTAATTATAGCTTTAATTAGTTTACGTTGCTGTTCAACACTCTGTGGCATTTTAATAACTTTTTCATGCAGTTGTTTTCGAATTTGTAAAATACGTTGATCTACCTCATCCATTACCTTACGAAATATCTGTGTATGATGAGGTTTTTGATGAAAATAAAAGACAAACAAATTATTCATTTGCATACCCAAAATATGTTCAACTAAAATTACAAAATGTGTTTCAGTACTTCATTTTCTTGCTTATTTGTGTACATTTGTACAACCCACAACGCCGTCAGTAGATAGATAACAGTGTTCTATTCCTTTTTTTTTATTAACTACTGTATTCATAACACATATTGCAGTTTTATTAAGAGCTCATTTGCCAAGTTTTGAATAGAAATCTGTCAAATAATCCTTTAATAAGCATACGGTATAGCCCTTGCGTACAATATTTTTTATGAATACGGCATTTGTTTGTATTGTAATTTAGAACTTTTAAATAAGGAAGTCTTTTTATAGTTATATTTTAAAGAAATCTCAAGCATTTGGATTCCAGCCGTATTGAATAAATTTTTTTATTTCTAAACCAGTTTCAATAGTTACTAGACGAAATATACAAGTTTAGCTTATAGTTATCCAATAAATATGAACTAAAAGCTACAAAAATATGCGTTTGGTTTCGTAGAAAAAGAGATGTTATCGATTTCATATTCGAATCAGAAATATGTCAGAAATTGGAATATTTGTATTGATTGCTTTGATTTCTTTTTTATGCAGTTAATTTTAGGCGCAAAATAGAAATTAAAGTAAAATTAACTAAATTTGATAGCAGGAAAGTGCAAAAAATTTAATAAAAATGTAAACAAAGCTGTTTCGAATATGGGCTTTGTTTCTCTTCGAAACAAGACAAAAACAATACGAGATCATGACATCAAATCATATCAGAATCGATTTTCAATTCTGATAATTGGCAATTCTGATTCAAATTCCGCAAAAAAAACGTAGCAAACCATGTCAAACAATAACAAAATGTGGGCATATATGTATGTTAGGATTGCATGTTTGCAAGTCTTGCAAGAACGTTTTCCATATCAATATACAGTGCGAGCTCGATTTTCGCAACTTGAAAAAATCTGGCCTGTTGCATTTACCGAAAAAGTTGCAATTATCGACCACTTTTTATTGTACCTGAAAATACCCAATTTTTAATAAAAAGAAACAAATTATTTGTAAAAAACATTTTTTAATTGAAAAAAAAACAAAAAACGAACTGTTGAAAAACAGTCTTCTTGTTGAAACATTGGCGTAGTGAGCAATTTTTTGTTTAAAAAGTGAAGTTATACAAATATGTTAGCCTACGCATCTGTGTAAACATACATATGCTGCAAAACAGAAAACTGATGAGTTTTTATTTGTGTTTTAAAACGTGTTTGGAACAGCACTAACGTGGGAGAAATGCTATTTAAATGGGATTCTTTGATTAAATATGATTACTTTTATAAAACTACGTTTCTGAACAAGAAATACAAACAGAAATCATTGTAAATATATTTAAAAAAAAATAGTGTTGCACTTATTGAGACTCATTTTTGAAAATCGTTGCACTTATAAAGACTGTAATGTAAAAAATTTGCCTGTTGCGCTAATCGGGGTGTTGCGTTAATCGGGGGTTGCGAAAATCGAGCTCGCACTGTATATCTTTTGATTTTTTATATTTTTATTTTAACACACACATTTTTAATTACTTAAAATAACTACACTTTTATTATAACTCACCGGAATTTCTGTTTTACCAAAACGACTTCTTGCTCTGGCATAGTCATTAACGACAATATCAAATTCTCCAGCTGCCGCTTTCTTTTCAACAGAATTTGGCAAACAAAATAAGAATTTGTGTCGAGATAAGGCCATCAAAACTGCTCTTGTAGAGTCAGCCTTCTCCTTGCGTAATAAAACGTCAGTAAATATATTTTCCGACTCAGAAATCGAATCTTAAGTTGAAAATTATTAGTTTGTAAGTTAAAATTTTGTATATTAGAAAGGGTGTAATGCAACATACTTTCAATTTCATTTTCTAATACGCATAGCGGCTGAGAACCATATTGCTTCTGATCTTCTTGCAGTTTGTCGCGTATATTCTTTAATGTATCCAGTTGATCTATCACTGAGCCAGCATTTGATTTCAAAAATGATAGTTGTCCCTCTTTCTGTGATTCAACCTTGCGATTAAGATAATTGAGACCGGCTTTTAAGTCTTCAAATGTCGTGGCAGAATGTTTTTCCAAGAGGAACAATGCTGGTGAAAAATTTTCTTGCAACAAATCACCACTGTTGTTAGGAAAGAGTTCTCTTAAATTTTCCACATTCTTTTGCTCATTGCCTTCTGTGGACAAACCCAAGGGGTCTTCCTGTGTTAAAACCGATTGCACTAGAGTTCGTCTACCCCATGCAAAATTTTGTGAAGGTGCTTCATCTATCCATACCGCAGACTCCTTTAAGGGCCCAATGATTTCATGATTACCAATAGCCCTAAATTGTACAGAGGATGTACCTTCACCACCACTCCTTGTGGTTACAATGATGTCACCTATTCCTTTGGCTGGGCCACTGCGGGCAATTATCTTGTTGGGTGATACCCATTCCGCGGATAGCAGACAATCAAAACCACAAATTTTTAAACCTGTATTGTTATGACAAATCAATTCCTTAGATAGGAAATAAAAACAAGGCATTCTATGTACAAAGTGTTACTGACCTATTAAATCTGTAGGTTTGGTACCTAAGAATTCGCCACGTATTATAACACGAGTACCAGGAGGTCCCTCTTTTGGTGACAGACCGGTTACCACAGGTTGCGGAGCCATAACAATAATTAATCTTTGTCCTGTCTTTTCTTTCTCTCCTAAATGCAAAATTTTTTTAAAGAAACAACACCCTTTATATTGACTGTCTCATACAGACCCAAAAAAAAAAAAAATCATAACAAATAATTTTGTTGTTTGAAACAGAATGGAATAAAACAGCGCAAGGTTACCAATCTTCAGGAATACTACCAATAAATTAGCCATTTGCCATATTTGAACGTGAACAATATTTGCGCAAACAACTTTTGGTTTTTATATTGCACGCTCAATGAATGTTAATTATATTATTAAATGTTTACGTATAATATATACAACTTTATACGTATTATTATTATTACTTCTAATATTGTGTTGGTATTTTGCTGTTATTGTATTGGTTTCATGCTGCTAATGCGGGTTGAAGTCGGTTGAAACTTTACGCCAAAAAATAGCATTCTCCTCTCTCCTTTTGCCTATAAGCTCTCATTGATAGGTATAACAGCATAATTACTCTGGTTTGAACTGGCCCAATCATATGAGTGCTATGGTTGGCTGAAAGATTATCAAGTAGTTTCTCATATTCGACAAAAAGTTAATTTAAGGGTCACTAGAGAAATGAATAAAAATGTATTAAAGTCTTTTGATATGCCAAAATTATAGCAATTTCAAATTTCATTTGATTTCAATTTTATTTGAATTCATTTTACAAAACATTCTAAATAATAAAAGAAAATAATGAATTTTTTTTTATTTAAAAAATTCAACGCTTTTTGAAAAACGCCCAAACGTTAAAACTTTATACTCTTATTTTTGGGAGCTGGCAATCATTACACACAGCTGATTGATTTATTAAAACAAAAAAAAAAAAACAACAAAAAATAAAACAAATTGTTTCTAACACCAATGCAGGCCAAGAATGGATGACGTTGCCAGTGTCCAATTAGAAAATGAAAATTTACGGAAAATTCGTGCTCGTCTCCTTCTCTGGGAGTCGAAAACTAAGGCATTGGCTTCATTGAATGTGACTCAAGATGAGTGTCTGGAACAAATCAATGCAATTTGGTCCCAGGAGTCAGACGTAAGATTCTAAAGTAAATGTTACGTTGTCCAACGTTTAGTTGTAAATAAACTGTGTTTTCTATTTTAGTTGACATCACCAGAACCAACTTCATTAGATGGCGAATCAATTCCAAGCAATGGTGACGTTAATTCGAAGTCGCTTAATATATTGCAACAATCTTTAGCTCCTGGTATTGCAACCACGCACGACTTTTTAATTCTCTATGATCAGGTACACGCCGAAATTCATGAAAATAATAACCAGGCCTCGCATCGCTATCTTCAGCAGTTGATAACGAGAAGCAATGAATGTAAACGAATATTAAGCCAACTAGACCAGGCGATGGGTTGTTTGAAAACTTTACGAGAGGAATATGCGTTTGTATCGGAAAAGACAGAAGCGCTTAACAGTGCCAGCGAACAACTAATAGAAGAGCAAGAAAAACTTCAGTCGCTAGGAGATGAAATTCAAAAACGTTTGCACTATTTCAATCAAGTGGAGGTATTAAGTCAGCGCTTGAATAGTCCTACGCTATCTGTAGCTTCTGATTCATTTCGTGAATGTTTAATAAGAATTGATGAATGTTTAACATACCTAAGGGAACACGTGAGTAGCAATAAGATAAAAAGGAAAACCATTTTGCTCATGTTTTCTTTTTACAGTCAAATTTTAAAGATTCACCCGGTTTCATTATTAAATACAAACATTGTCTAGCCAAAGCAGTGACTCTTGTGAAAAATTACGTTAATTCTGTTATGTCGCAAGCAACAGAAGCTACATTACATCCCAAGCAGGGTGCTGCTACTGGAGGTGCATCTGACGTTTCAATTACATCTCCAGATGCTGCGTTTGCTCTTTATTATGGAAAATATCAGACTTCGGCGGTAAAAATTAAGAGAGTTTCGCAAATGATTGAAAGTCGAGTAGATATTTGTCCTGAGTATGCAAATCTTTTAATTGAACTGCAACAAAATTATTTAAATGAGAGAGCCACCATAATGACGCCCGCTGTTGATAAAGCCATTAAGGATATAAAAGCTCAACACAAAGGTGACCATTGTGCACTAATGCGTAGCAGCTGCGCATTTCTAGTACATATTTGTCAAGATGAGCAACGACTTTATTACCAATTTTTTTCCCGTGAAAGTGATCAATTAACGTGAGTGTATTACCAAATTCAAGTATTGAAATTTTATTACTTTTTAATGCTATTTTTTTATTGCAGATTTTATTTAGAAGGCTTGTGCCACATATTATACGATACAATGCGACCATTTATTATCCATATAAATCACTTGGAAACATTAGCTGAAATTTGTTCGATATTGAGAATAGAAATGCTGGAGGAGCATGTTCAACAAAATCGTAGGCTTTAAATTTTTTTTTAGAATTTGTTATCTGCAATAATAAATTAAAATATTTTATTTTATTTATAAAGCTACTGCTCTGGAAGCATTCGCTACTATAACCAATCAGTTGCTGCAAGATGTTCAGGAACGTTTGGTGTTTAGGGCTCATCTATATCTGCAATCAGATATTTTAAACTATAATCCTTCGGCAGGTGATTTAGCTTATCCAGAAAAGCTAGAAATGATGGAGGTTGGTTCTACACATACAACATATCTTTGTATATTTTAATAATTTACATTTACTTAGAGTATAGCAATTTCTCTGCAAGATTCTACTCCAATACGTCGTTCAGATTCTAGATCATCATTGGCCTCCGTAGCATCTAATGCTACAGAAGTTGAAAGTATAGATACCAGTGTCAGTAGAGTAAGAAACATGAGTAAGTATATATACTTGAAAATGTTTGTAAATTATGCCTGAATGTTATTTATTTTTTATAGATTCCCCAGCTGATTTACATGGTATGTGGTATCCAACCGTTAGAAGAACATTAGTTTGTCTCTCCCGGTTGTATCGCTGTGTTGATAGACCAATTTTTCAAGGTTTATCACAAGAAGCTCTAAAGTTGTGCATACAAAGTGTTTCAACAGCAGCATCGAAAATATCACATTCTAAGGTAAAAATATAATAAAAAAAAAAAAAATAAAATAAATGTGTTTGTTTCAGACCCCCATCGATGGTGAACTGTTTGAAATCAAACATCTGCTTATACTGAGGGAGCAAATCGCACCATTTCGAGTAGATTTTACTGTCAAGGAGACTTCACTGGACTTTAGCAAAGTAAAAACAGCCGCTTTTGGTCTATTGCAAAAACGTAAACAATTATTCTCTATGGGCAGCAATAATGCCCTGCTAGAGTTTTTGCTGGAAGGTACACCGCAAATTAAAGAACACTTATTAGACTCGAGAAAAGAGGTAGACCGCCAACTAAAATGTGTATGTGAAAAATTTATTAAGGATGCTTTGCAAAATTTGGCGGGACCTCTTGTAACATTCCTTGATAAAGCACAGAAAGAGGCACAAAGCCAGTCAGTACAGCCAAACAAAATAAACTACAGCTTAAGACAAAGTCCATGGGCGAGTCCTCAGCAAATAAGCAGCATCATACAGGAAACACAGCGTCTTATAAAGAGTAAATTGCCAATGTTACAACGTTCTATGCAATTGTATTTAAGTAACCGTGAAACTGAATTTATTATATTTCGACCGATAAGAGTAAGTTTCGAAAATAATTATTATTATAGCAAAGTGTAAGTGTAAAGTGCATATTGTACGTATGTTTGTTTGCAGAACAACATTATTCAGTCGTTTGTCAAATTAGAACAGTTGCTAACGACTAATGGATACAGTTCCGATGATATGATAATAGCTAGTTGTCCTTCTGCTGAGCAGGTCTCAATACTTTTATCGAGTGCTAGTATTTTAGCTGCTGATGCAATAATAAATTTTTCGGCATCCCAGCGTAAGGTGAGCGTATCTTCAACAGACCCCAATTCTATACCCCAAACTACTGCAGCAACTATGCAAGCTAGAAAATCTTTTTTGGACAAAAAGGTAAGTTTTGACGGACAACCGTCTCAATCTGCTATGGAAAACTTGCCAGAAATGTCCGAATCTTCAGAAAACAATAGCAGCGTGACATCACCAGCCGCTTTATCTCCCGTACCACACCAAAATAACATCAACGAAATAGGTGACACTTCATCAGTATAAATTAAAAAAATGTAGTTGGAAATTTTACTTCTATTCCTTTTTCTTTTTTAATTTTAAACCACACAATAAAATATTCTTTATCTGTGTAATTCGAAAAGTTAATATAAAAAAACACAGAAAGAAAAACTTATAAAAATGTAAGTCTTATAAACGTTCTCAAGGAATATTCAGAACTCAAAAAGCCTTATAATAATTAATAATAGAGTATTTAGAGAAGAATACATTATTTATTTTGAATGTTAGTTGCTCTTGATGCGCCGCTAAAACATATTCTACAGCTTTTTAATTAATTCTACTACAATTTAATAATTTTCTAATTTTAATATGCTTTTTGAGACATTTAATTTTTGTATTCAGCCCTATTGTTAATAATAATTCCCCCGAAACTTCTGCCTTCGTTAAGTTGACATTTGAATCGATTATTAGGCAGTATTCCAATTGGCGACGTCGTCATCGTGTAACGACATTTTTGTAATAGATTAAAGGCAAGAGAAACATTTTTTCTTTATTCTGCTACAAAAATGTCGTCAGACGACAACGACGTCGCCAACCGATTATTTCCTCTCTCCTGTCAAAATCGAAACAATTGATGACTCTATTAGCTCTATTCATAGTTTCTAGGATTATTCGTAATTAGGCTGATTGTCAAGTGTAAAAAAAAAAAAAAAATAACTATGATAGGGAACATTTGTCTTTGCCAGAATTCGTCTGTTGATCTCTTCCTCCAACTGGTACTGTCGTGTTATTACGTCTTTCAGTATTTGATGCGGCTTCAGCAGCAGCTGTTTCGTTGCGTCTATTACGATCATTGGTTTCATCCAACTCCATTATTGATAAAGCTATTGCTCTGGCTAATGCTTCATCCTCTGACTATAATATAAAAACACAAGAAAACAAACATAATTTCTGCTCTCAAATGTTCAATTCACAGTTCAATTTGATTACTTACTATGTTTCCTTGGATGGTTTGAGTTTGACTTGAGTTTGCCGTCAAGCGTTGAGCTGCTGCAGCTCTCATAGCAGCTGTTGTGGGTTTAGGTGCTGAATTAAACAATGTGTTTGGTGGCTTCTGTGTACGTCTTTGTTCTGCGGCTTTCCTATAAAAAAAAAAAATAAAATAAATCAAACGGTTTTAAAATTTTCTAAAATTATATTCCGTTACTAACGCCGCCATATTCCTTTTCAGTTCAGCTTCACTTTGTATTACATTAGAGGAGGTGGCAGCAGTATTTGCTTGACATTCGTGATCTGTTGTGTGACGATGACGTAAACAAAAGTTCCTCTTACATTGTGAGCAGTTTACTGGAATCAATTCTTTTCGCTTGCATGACTTGTACGAACAACGATTTGTGAATATTTTCCTTGAATCCGATTTACATTGTTTGTCGATATGTTGGCCCACAGTTAAATCAGGTTCAACACCTGGGGCAGTAGGTACAGGTTCACCACACAATGGGCATAATGGCACTTGATAATCCTTACGCAACCCGGAGTGACAATTGTGTTGGTCATAATTAAAATGCGAGGAACAGAATACTTGATTGCAAGCATCACATTTCATCGGTAAGAAATCTAAAAGTATATGGAGAACAATATCAAAACCATATACTATTTGGGTTCTCTAACAAAAGAAAAAAAAAACTTAATGTGCTGGAAGCCCGAAGTGCGAGCCCCAGGAAAGGTCCGATCAATATTTTTATAATTTAATTTTTGTTTCGTCAGAAACGCTTTAATTAGATCAAAGTTAACGGCAATGAATATTTTTGGTAATTAAAGAAGAAATAATGCCGTTAACTTTGATCTAATTAAAGCGCTTCTGACGAAACAAAAAGAAAAACTTTGTGCACCACCACAGAAATATTCTTGCTTACCCAGTCTGTTGCATGTTTTTTCATTGCAATGTTGCCCCAAATGAGGAAATTCCATTTGCCTATATTTAGTTGATTTATAAAATTCACTTGTAAGGAATGTGCGAGTTGTTTATTTCTAAAAAAATCTGGAACAATTTTGTTCAAACGTTTAAAACAAGTTTTTGTTAAAAAATTTAAACGAAAACAAAAGATGACTAAACAAATTGTGTTGAATTTATACAATTCGAGAGGCTCAAAATATCTTCTTTTTTGACATTTTCTTTGATCACATTTTCTTACTTTAATCACTACGAAACAGTGGAATAAAACATCATCATGTTTTTCAACAAGTCAATAGAAACAAACAAAATTGAAACGTGTAGGATGCATAATGTTGACAGATTAATGGTGGGAACCAGCGTTGCCACAGAAGAATTTTTATTTCCTACCAAAAAACTTTAAAAACACCTACCATAGGTGAATAATATAAAAAACACAGTGCAACACGAAAAAAAATAACTATATACGGACACCACTACGTGATAAAAGACAAAAAACAAAAAAAAAAACAAAAACTGTGTTTTGCTCAAAGTCATGAAATTTTTTTTATGGGGCCCCAAACATTTAGGGCCTCGGTGAAATTTTTGCAAAAAAGTGATCATTTTCTCAGGCTCATATCTTGAAAATATAAAATATTAAAAAGTAATAAAGAAAAGTGAATGAAAACCTCACGATTTAAGTCGAATAATATAAACGCAAGAAATTTTAAAAAGAATTTTTTAAGAAAATTTAAAGAAAAGTCAAAGTGGGATCAGAAAGGTTAAGCATGGCGCAGTTGGGTCCTATAAGGCCCCGTTAAGATACCACTGCATCCATTTTACATGTCTACGACCGCTGGCGATTCTCTAACCAACCCGATAATCTCACGAAGCACACAGGGTTAGAATAGCCTGTTTTCTTGGATTAATTAAAAAAAAATTTTAAGTATCGTCAAAATTTTTTGTACCCGGTTAGAGTATACAAAATTCTACATCACTTGTGTTAAAATAAATGTCAAAAGTGCTCTGGTGTTTTTCTAGTGAAACTTCAAAGTCAACCTTTATAAAAATTTTTGTTCAAAAAAAGCTAAAAAAAGTGAAAACTTTCCCGTGGAAAATTTTATTTATTTTTAAAAGTATTGCAAAAGTTAACAATTTTTCAATGGAACCATAAAGTTCAGGTAATTTAGAAATACTTCGTTAGCACTTGTGTATCAAATTGTGTGTGGAAGTGTTTTAGATTTAGTTATTTATATTGGAAGTGCCAAAAAAAATTAGCACTTTTATATTTTAAGTGGACATATAGTTATTATTTGTCCACATTTGTGTCATAATTTTTAGTTTATATTAAAGAGGACATAAATCTCTATTATATTGCAAAATTTTACGCTGCCTTTTTGTGCCTTTTAGAAGTTATGCATTGTTTAATGCAAGTGTTGCAGCAGTCAAATAGCTAAAAATCACATTGATCTCGCGACTGGTGCTGTTGTTGTGTGTTGTGTTTTGTTGTTTTTCATGTTACTTTTTTCTTACTGATCGAAAGACCTGTACATGTAGACAATTTAAGACAATTTTTTCCATTCTTCATGGCTGGATTCGATTTTTTGAATGTTTTTTGCACGTCTTATGCACCCAACACAGGACGACTTTTTGTTGAAACGTATCCTTGGTACAATATGCCTCCCACTTTGTACAAGTATTTTATTCACGGACCCGAAATTGTGTCAAATGCCATTTTATCTATTGGGTAGTTATCAGAAGAAGCGCAAGAAGCTCGAAATAAAGATTTAAAAAAATATAGGGAGTTTCATTCACGAAAGTGCAGTCGCGAAAAATCAAACCAAAACATTTTTAATATGTTTTTTGATAACCTCTGACCCAAGCATGCAAAAATTGCCTACAAAGAAGGTTCAAAGCTTGCCAGAAGAGGCAATTGATTTAATTGTACCTGCAGCTCCGAACAAGAACTATTTCAGTGATGTTGAAGTATCTGATGCTGCTGATGATGATGATAACGATGATGACGAATATGATGATGATTATGATGATGATGATAATGGTGATGTTGATGATTAACTTTAAGATGTATAAAATGTAGTGTTTAAGTTCTCATACTGTACTCCTTGCACTATATACCTACACTGATATTTGGCATTATTTAATAAAATTCTACTGAAATATACTAAGAAAACATTTTGTTTTACTTATTTAAATGGTATTAACTGAAAAATAAAGAAAAATTATCCGAACATAGCTTCCCTGATTTGATCCAAGAAAACATGCTATTCTAACCCACTGTGCGAAGGTGTGAATTCTATTCAAATCACCTCTAATCAAACATGATCTGTCCATAAATACTGACCAGTTCCTTCAGGTACAGCAGTTTTGAATGCTCATCTGAAGAAAAAATAACCTCGATGAGGTCTTGATACCAGCCTAGATATTTACATTGTGTACCCTGGCTCCAGTAAAAAAACACTGACTGGAAAAAAGGGTAAATAAGAATAGTAAAAATAATGCATACATACATATGTATGTATGTACATAGCATGTATTTATATGTATAAAGTGGTTGGTTGGTTAGTATAGAGCACACACCAACAAACTATTCGTATTAATTTTATATTTAAATTAAATACTGACTTTACCAATAACACACAAGTGTCAGATAATAATTTTAAAGTAATAAATGTAATTCGGCGTACTGTCATTTTAAATGTCCTTGAAAAGTCCTTGCCTTTTATTATTATTTATGGATTTTTTAATTTACAAATCACTTTTGATCACTACTTTACTGTGCCAGTGTTAGTGTGGATTTGTATATCATACAATCAGTGTTAAAATGTCTTTTGCTCCTTTTGGAGAAACAATGAATAAAAATTAATGACACGATATGTGGGCTTGGTTTGATTTCTTTCCATTTGGAATACAACGAATCGTAAATACATTTTTTTAATTGAGTGAAAAGCGTGATTGACAGACAACTTAAATTGTATGTGTTTCAGATTTAAAGGAAGGGACAAAAACTTGAGAAAGCATATTGCATTTACAACAACAAATGAAGAAACAAAAACAGATTATTACGATATTAATACTCGTAATAATAATTAAAAATGAAAGAAAGTATCAATTTAGAGGGTGCAGTGAGTGATATTTAAATCTTTCTAAAATATGCAACTTTAAAGCAAATCTATTCGTACATAAAATACTTACTTACTTACTTAGATGGCCATAACAACCCATTAACGGGTTTCGGCCTGCCTTAACACTAGTCTCCAGGCGTCTCTACTAAGCGCGCGCCTTCTCCAGTTGGTCACACCAATTGACGACAGGGCTTCATCAACTTGGTCCTTCCAACGTAAACACGGTCGTCCTCTACGCCGACGTCCAGTGACCTTCGCATCGAAAACTTTTCTCGCTGGAGCGGATTCATCCATCCGAACAATATGGCCGAGCCAGCGTAGCCGCTGAATGTTAATGCGCTGAACAACGCCCACATCACCGAGGAGCTCATACAGCTCATGGTTGGTTCTAATGCGAAACTCATCGCCACGCCTTAGAGGACCAAAGATCTTACGAAGAACTTTTCTCTCGAACACCCCCAGGACCGCTGCATCGGCACAAGACAGCGTCCATGCTTCCGCACCATAGAGAAGCACCGGGAGAATAAGCGACTTGTAGAGTGTTAATTTCGTCGCACGAAAGAGGTCTCTATTACTAAACTGCCTACTGAGACCGTAGTAGCACCTGTTGGCCAGTGTGATTCTTCGTTTGATCTCCAGACTGACATCATTCTTCCTGGTAATGGCGGTGACAAGGTAGATGAACTCCTTAACCACATCGAATGTATAGTTGCCGGCTGTAACCTGGGAGCCGATACGTTCAACATCCCTACTCGTCGACAACGTACATAAAATACTTTCCTTTAAAAATTAGAACTATGCACACAATTTAGGAAATAAAAAAAATTTTTTTTATTGTATTTTACTGGATACGTACCCAGAAAGGGGACCTAAGAAATAAAAGCAAATTACGAAAAAAAACGATTAAAAAATATGAAAATTTTTTGTATAAAATGATAATTTTTTTTTGTAGTATTTCCCATAATTTCTTTTACCATTTTTGCCCGAGCTGAAAGTAAAATTATATTTAAGAATGTAAGTGATTTGATATGATCAGGCATTTACCTGACCGGTTTCAAATCACGGAATTTCAAACGATTTGATACTCAAAATACCTTTTTTTGTTGTTTGAAATCACTTTCACAAAAATCGAATTTCAGATGGATCTTTACTTATTATCAACTGCTTTAATTTTAATAATTTTATTTTTAACCAGAGTATTGGTTGACAAGTATGAGTAATTGACTAATAACGTTACACGAATCACAAGCAAGCTGATTGCTGACACAGGAGCATCCAGGAGCATCCAATGCAACAGCATCAATGACATTTGCAATAGGAACTACTACATCAATCTATTCAACTCTTATGCACATTTAATGACTGCCTTACATCGTAACAACGCCGTTTCGTAATAACAAAAATTATTGTCATTGAATACAATTGCTTTATTTCTGATGGTCATGGATGTTCAACTGTTCAATTACAGTCAGCTGTGTCTTTGGAGACACATACAACCTACAAACATGTTAGAGATGATTTTCATTGAGAATATCATGCAAAATTTAGATTTATATGCTATTTAGTTTAAATTCTCAAATTGCTTTTTTTTTCTGTGAACAGTAAATAATTTAATTATAAAGTTTAATTTTCTTTATTGTTAATACTTGTAATTCTTTTTAAATACCCTGCAGATAAAATAACTAGTATGTGAGTAGAAGTATACTAGTTGCTTTTTTCTTCAGACTGGTTGCCTATCTGTCCTTTTTTCATATATCGAACTATCGATTTTAACATTAGGTTGTCATAGGAGCCCAACTAGTTCATTTGTGCACAGTTATTAACTAGTATTATACTAGTAATTATTAACTAGAACATGTACTATATACGTAAATATTAGTCTTTCAACTAGTATTTTTAAGACAGCTACGTACTAGTTGCATAATTTACTAATGATTACCACTCCGTTCTATACCAGTTTTCGACTAGTAGCATTGTATACCAATATTAAAAATTTATTAAGCAAAAAAATAAATTAAAAAAAAAACAATTTCAATTGAAAAAAAGCCGAAAATTTAAGTTTAATCAAAAACAAAGAAACAAAAAGAAATAATAGTAAACTACAAATTTGCTTCTTCTGTTCCCTCGGGCTTTTTACACATGACTTGATGCCGAAACTGTTTTTTTTTTTGCATAACTCCATTGCCTGACGCAAAACAGTCTCAGGGTCTTTCTGGCCTGTACTGGGTAAGCTCACAATGGAGTCTAAAATAATTAAAAGTAAATTAAAATTTTACACTAAAAAATATGCATATGCATGTATTTGTACTTACTAATCAGTGCTTTATAAAAATTTTCGTATCTTTTTAAGCGCAGCTTCCAGTGGGAGCCCTCAATATTATACAACATGACAATTCGACGGTCCAAATAAATTTGCCCATTGTAGAGACCTAAATGTAAATATGTAATTTATATACATAACATTATTAATAATAAAACGTTTTATTTTATTTAAAATTATAAAAAAACATTGTAAGTACAGAATAGAAGGGGATTGTTTTACTTACGTATATATCGTGGTTTTCAGAACTGATTTTTTCATCCAAATCTTTCAGGCTTTGAACACTCACTTATGTTTATTTATTAGTATCACTTTTATTTTTTATTTAATTTATTGGTACCTTTAAAATTGTAGTTTTTCCCAAAAGATACTTTTTTCTTAAAAAAAAACTTTTAATTTATTTTTATATAACACAATGAAAACTAAATGACTTTAATGACAATAAAAACTTATTGCTTTGTATGTTATATTGAATATTAAAACATTAAAAAAAATAAAAATTTTGTCCCTTTTGAACTAGTTCATATCTGTCAATTTTGCGACAGTCTATTTACAACTAGTAACATGACTGTCTCAAAACGTTACTAGTTGTAACTTTAGCTGCAGGGTACTTACACATACATATATGTACATACAAACATACTTATATATAAGTAAATGTGTATATATGTATGTACAGGGTGGGCAAATTTGAGCTTAGGAAGTAAATTGCTGCCTTCTTTTGACATTATTTAGTAAAAAGTTGGCAAATTTTAATCGAACGTTTGTTCATTGGCTATAATTGTTTTCAGGCTGGATTATTTGCTCTGTGGCCATTTGAAAGACTGCGTTTATGTGAACAAATCTCAAACAATTGATGCTCTGAAAGATGAAATTCGACGCGGCATTGACGAGATAAACGAAGCTTTGTTGCAAAATGTGGTTCAAAATTTTGTTTAAAGACCGGATGTCTGGCTGCCTACGTGTTAGAAGTGGACATTTGCCAGACATCATACATACATACATATGTAAGTGGCCATTACAATCCTTTGTCAGGGTTATGCCCTAGCTTCCCGCAGCACTCATGTTGTGTGTATTAATTTTTATCCATGAATATCGGAACCTACAGTTTATCCATTATATCCCATTACATACATACATAACTGGCCTTTACAACCCTGTGTCAGGATTACGGCCTAGCTTTCCGCAGCACTCATGTTATGTGTGTAAATTTTTTATTCATGAGTACCGGGACCTACAGTTTAATGTCGACTCCGAACGACAGACTTGAGAAGATTGTTCATGGCAATTAATTACTTTGAGAGCTTTTGCCAGAAGACTGCTGAGAGGTAGTCGCCGAAAGAAATATTTTTTTCATATTTCTTTTTTTTTTTAAGATGTCGGAGCTGGGTGTCGAACCCAGGGCTCATGTCTTAGTAAGCCAACACATTAAACACTAGACCACGGCGACTACAATTATTAATTCCTATATTTTCACTTTACATTGGTATCAATACAACTGAATTTGTCACAAAAAGAAAAATGTATTTTTAAGCTAATTTACTTCCCAATCTCAATTTTGCCCACCCTTTACAATGTATGTACTTTTATTCTACTTGTAATTATTCCCTTTATAAAAGGGAATACGTGAGTATCATCTTAGTTCGCTATGGATAATAACAGGTATTGGCTTAAATGAGAGACATTTCAAAAAGAATGTTCCTATAGATACTAAAAGGATATGTATATTTCTGTATGTATGTATCTGTATTGGTTTGCAAAAACAGCTTAAGTCTAGAAATGAATTTTCGAAATATGTATTTCCAAAATTGCGGAAACTATTTAGTTTTTGCAATAAATTTATAGTTTTACATTTTGATATATTCATAGTTACTCTTTTAGTTTGAAACTAGATAATACTATTGTACATACTTGTTTATTCGTAGTTGATATTATTATGTCAGTTAAGTAGTTTTGACGGCGTTTTAATTAAAATGGAATCACAATCAGGTATGTGATGAAAAACGATTTCGTTCGAAATTGAAATCGTTCGTATTTTCAAAGTCATATAAAACTTATCTGTTTTAATTATATTAAAATAATATTAACAAAAGGTGTAGTGGCAATAGTCATTAACGTAATGAGTAAAACAGGAATTCAAAATCTGAAAAGACTTGGAAGTTATAGCAACTTGAAATTTCGTTCGATTTCAATTTCGATCGTAATCAATTTCCATCACATAGCAGAATGTGTATAAAAGAAATTTGTATGTTGAAATATTTTATATTTTAAAAAAGACATCTTCAAAATAATAACAATAGCAATAACAAAAATAAATTTGTGGTTACTAAAATACCGTTAAATGTCGATTATCCGGCTCTCGTGTGGTCGGCACCTGCACGGATAATTGAAATACATGGTTAATGGAGGTTATGTTGAATTATACAGAAATTTATTTTTATTTAAACATATTTATGTAACTAGAGATTCAAATATTCCACATATTTTTATACAAAACCATACATAATAAAAGACATATGGAAGCGGCACGGAGAATAGATGTAAAGCACGGTTAATAGAGGAAAAAAAAATAAAAAGAATCTCGCGCCGGTTAATAGATGTAACCGATTAATATAGGCCCGGTTAATCGAGGTTTAACTGTAGTTTTAATTGTTTTCACAAATGTTCCCTTTACCCATGTACCACACACAAGTTTTTGAGTAAAATTCTATAATTGTTTGGTTCCCAGTTAAAAGCTGCAGGCATTGTATAGTTCATAACATAATGGCCTTAATCGTGTGAAACGTAGTGGCCACATTTTAGTCGTATGCTAAAGAAGAGGAACAGAATATCCCATAAAAATATTGTAATAGAGTATAGTATTAAACTATATAAGTAGAGCTATAATTATTTAACTGCCTCTCTACTACAATAGGTTACAATGACATCAAGCAAAATATAAATAAACCGGATGATATATCGTCGTCCCGAAGTTATCTTGACGTAACTCCAAAAAATATTTTTTTGGGAAATTGAATTTAAAGTTTTATCAGTTTATAGAAAAAAATTTAGTCGAAAAAGGTGACTCAAAATATTTATCAGATGTAGTGCTAATAATTCTTTATCGAATAGTACAAAAAATTCTTAAGTCATGGAGAAAATTTTTTAAGTTTTAAACATTTTTAACTCCAAACAAAGAATAACATTTTGCCGTATAAGCCACTTTTTGGGAACATTTTCTTTATTTTTGGCACATACGTCTAAATAACACCGATAGAAATTTTGGATTGTTTTTTGTCTGATATTATCTTGACGTATATGAGACATACTTAAGTAAGCAAAATTCTTACATTTAGTATTTATTACTACAGTACTAAATAAATAAATTACGATTAACAAAGCACTTTTAATCTGCCTAAAGGAATTTCATCCATCTTTTATTATAAAAGAAAGCTTTCAGTGTTTAATATAACAGCAACAGTACGAGTATGTACTCAGAATCCAAACGAAAAAGATGTTACTTACTGCGCCATTTGGAACGAAGCACAGAATGGTAGCTCTGGTAATGATATCGATAGTTCTATAATAAAAATTTTGGAAAATATATTGAAGGATTTTAATCATATTGAGAATATCATTCTTTGGAGCGACTCTTGTGTGCCAAAAAATAAAAATAAAATATTTTTGCCTGCTAGTTTTGGCATTTTATATAAAACTAATAATCTAAAAACAATTACTCAAAAATTTTCAGAGCCGGAACATTCCCAAATTCAAGAAATTGACTCTGTCCACAATGCAATAGATCGATTTCTAAAGTTAAAAGAAATTCACAGTCCTTTAGATTTAATAATAATAATATATAAGCGTTTAATTAAGCTTTAGGTCTATTATATAATTATTTTTTCGATATTTCGTTACTTCTCTGCGTAGCTTAATTAAACGCTTATATATTTATCAATAATAAGGTCAACTAAACTTATTAATACAATTTTAATAATAAAATTAAAAAATTACCACTCCAAAAAGTTTAAATTGAATATTATTGAAATGTTACCTACAGATTTCAAAATTTATTCAGTTATTGCGCATTGACTAAATTTTCAGAACGTTCCATTTACTAAAATTAAAGCAATTAAGTATAATAAATTTAATTTATTTTCTTTATCCTATAAAGCATCTGTAAGTAAAGATGAATTTCAGTCATCAAATTTAAAAAAAACAAGCGAGAAAAGGAGTTTTTTCAAAATCAGAAGAAATGTTTGAAAAGGAACTCAGTATATGTCCAAAAATAAATATTTCTGAATATAAAAGAAATGATATTAAAAGCCTTTTCCCATATCTTCTATACAATGATGCTCAGTTTTATTCAAAACTATTTACATAAGTTATAACATATTAAGATATTATTAAGATACTGATTCTAGAATTATTTATAATGTACTTAAAAAACATACTTTTGATTCATAAAAGTTTTATGAAATAAATTTTGATTTAAAATTTATTTTATATACATATGTACCTCTAAAAAATGAAAATTAGTTTTTTATTAATTTATTCCTTTAATTTTAATGTAACAGCAATAAAGTGAAGTTAAAGAAATCTATTCTTTATGATTTCTTATTACGTTTTATCTTTTTTTCTTATGAAAAATCTTTTAAATATATTCATTTATGTACGTACGTCAAGATAACGCAAAATTTTTTTATTTGAAAAATTCCATACATTTTTTGCCGTATATCCACGAAAGTGGCGCGTACGTCATTATAACATAAAATTTTTTTACCAAACGTGGATATACGGCAAAATGGCTCTTAAATATCTCAGAAAATTTAAGAGATAAAGTCCTGGTGATTGAACACATCGAAAGATCTAATAATTTAAGATTCAAAAATGGTCGTAACTCATTTTTTTTGATTTTGTGATATACGTCCAGATAACTTCGGGACGACGATATATTTGTCGAATTTTAAGAGCCGCTGGAATGATGTTTATCATCGTTCATGTTAAATGGATTCTGTAATCCTTAACTACTCTCATTAATATGTCTTCCGAAGTTTCAACTGAAACTTGACTTCTATGAAGCTGCCAATTAGTTTAGGCTTAACTCGACTTAAGCTATTCTGTCATATTGCCATTGATATTTTAGATGGCTGTGTACAAACACACATAATATGAGTTGAAAGGAAAACAAATGTTTATACCATTCCATATACATATATACTTATACATATGTATGTATGTATGTGTGAGCCACTTATTTAAATTGAACTTTGGTTCATTGATTTTTTATAAAATTTAAACCAATTCAGTTCAATTCATTTCAGTTTTAAATGGGTTGAGTTAAATTCCCTTATGAACGCATCGACATTAAATTCATGAATATAGAATTACAGACAGACAGACAGACAGACAGACTAACTGAGTGATGTCTAAAAGGACTAAAGGATGAATGAATATTTTGAATTTGTATACTCATGCATAACATTGCATGTGCATTTGTGTATGTCTGCATGAAAACAGTGGTTTGTTGGTCAAAGAATCTATAACGAAAATGATTTTCCATTGTATCTACTCGTATTATTCCACATAAATAATTGTTAGAAATTTTGATGTCACTGTAACTAGATTCGAAGATGAATTGAATAGATCTTTTATATATTTTTTAAAATTAAATTTGTGTGTGTGTAGATGTAAAGTAAATTGATAAGTGACACAACAGACAAAAACATGTAAATTTGTATGAATGGGTGTAAATGGATATAAAATACTCAAGAGAGTTACATTTTCAACAAACATCCGTTAGTATATTTATATGTAATACTGCATACATACACAAATGCATATACAAACAAGTAATAAAACGAGCAGATAGAGATACTCCCGAAGGATACATAATAATTAAGGATAATTGCTTAATTACTAAATCAATAAATTCAAGATAAAATGCAGACATAAATAATGAACTTTCAACTTTATTCCAATGGAAACAACCTACTAATCAACACTCTTTATCACACACACATATATGTACATACTTATATGTATATATCATTTAAATATACTTATACAGAAGCAAATTTTAACTCAGGCATGCAAAATATTACATCCTTGCACGTATTTTTCCATTGTAGGATATTTTAAAATATTTCTACAACAACACATGGCAAAAACTAAGATTTGTTTTCTTCTGTTTAATAAAAAAAAAAAAAGATCATCGAACATAAATAATTGTTTTAAGTTTCTTCACACAACTACAGCACCTAATACAGCTATACATTAACACTAAAATATATTTATTGTATAATTAGAATGGTTTCGGCATGAAATTAACAATCTTTTAATATCATATTATCGATTTATTTTATCAGAGTTGTTTACCTATACAATTGTCTAGGAAGCTTATTGGATCAAGTTTAGGAACTTCTGCTATTACTGTTCTCAAGATATGTATACAAAAGTCTATATTTAGTTCCACCATGTCCAGTTATGCTTCTCCGTTCTCCATTCTCCGTTCACTTTTTGACTAATAACTTGTTCTGACCATTAAGACATTTAGACCAAATTTAGAAATTTTTGATTTAAAACGAAATATTTACTTTGTATGGGAGATATCATACCAACTTGTTAAATTTCGCCCACTTTTTGACTGATTAATTGTATTGACTATGAAGCCATTTCGATGACATTTACTTATAGAGACTCTTGCTGTTACTATTTTGAAGAAGTAGACTGTAACGTGACTTCACATAACATGCCTATATTTACCTATTAACAACATGCCTGTATATTAACCTATTAACAATATCATCATATTGTAGTATAATTCTCATCGAGTTGATGAAAGTAAATACATAAGAGGTTGAGTTTTACCCAACGAAGATAGACTTGGTTGACGGTCAATAACCCGATACAGACTCCTTAGGGAACCGACACGTGCCATCGTTATTATTTTCTTACCATAGATTTACCGAGTGTAAGGGCTTTCAAATTCTGTGATTAGTGATGTGAAAAGCGGTTACTTTTGACTACTCAATACTACTCGGTTCTTTTTAAATTGAGTACTCAATACTACTCAATACTTTAATGTGTTTTGTATTTGAAATTAAAAGAAATGGTAAGCAGCACCAACCTGCTAAAATGTTTCCGACATTATCGGAGAAAACAAATGAAATTTCGTCTTGTATGTATGTCCCCACACCACGAAGCAAGTAAAAAATGAGAATTAAAGTTCTAATCAGATAAAAGATAAAAAAAATCTAAACTAAAGCTTACGTTCTATAAATTTAATTCTACTTTTACGGCATTAACTTCAATTGTTTTCTTTAAATCAACTAATGAGTTATTCGAGTTCAAATACTTCTCTAAATTAGAACTGCCTCCTCCTATAAACGTAATATTTTAAAACAAAAATAATACAAGTTTACAGCACATACCTTTAATGTGAAATAATCGGTTTGTAAAGTTTACATTGTGCTACATATTTTGCTGATTCGGTACAATTCTTCGGCATTTATCTTATTTTTTTTAAATCCATTTTATTTAAAACTTTTTAGCACAAATTTTAAAATGTAAATTATTCCGTTGCTACAAATTCTTCTTTTCTCTACTTTTTGTTTATTTGGTATTTTTTAAAACACAGACTTGTGTTATATATTTCTGAGGATTTTTCAGAAAAACTTGCAATAACATGCTACAGAATATAACCCTATAAATATTGAATAGTTACTTTTGGATATGGAGTACCTGTAAATATTCATGGTATCGAGTACTCAGTACTCAAATACGTAATACTTTTACATCACTAATACGTACTAACCGTAGCCGACGACAAGAGTTCCTGAATTCTTTTTGCCGTCGTTATTATTTTATTACCTTAGAGTTGCCGAATATTAATCCGCTTTAATGAGAAACCCGATTTCTTGTATTTTATTTAGAAGTACCAACCGATTCCTGAAGACAACCACCGTATTTCGACTTCAAACGGAGCAATCACCCCCGAGCCTGAAAGCAAATTCGAATCTCGAGAACGTCAGTTATTAATATAAGGTTTCGTAAATCCTTTAAATTCGAACCATGAGCTGTATGAGCTCCTCGGCGATGTGGGCGTTGTTCAGCGCTGGCTCGGCCATATTGTTCGGATGGATGAATCCGCTCCAGCGAGAAAAGTTTTCGATGCGAAGGTCACTGGACGTCGGCGTAGAGGACGACCGTGTTTACGTTGGAAGGACCAAGTTGATGAAGCCCTGTCGTTAATTGGTGTGACCAACTGGAGAAGGCGCGCGCTTAGCAGAGATGCCTGGAGACTAGTGTTAAGGCAGGCCGAAACCCGTTAACGGGTTGTTATGGCCATAAAAGTAAGTAAGTTAGTAAGTATTCAATTCTGTTTCATTTCGAAGGAAGCAGACCTTTGACTCCGAACCTGAACAACCCAAGGTATATCCCCCGGCTGGAAATATAAACTGCATTACAAGACAAATAACTATTTACTTGAATGGGCGTTGTTTATACCATTTCCAGAGAGATACTGTAAGTATTTAAAGAAAATCTGTATAAACAAACAAACAAATGTAAAAAGGTGACTAAAGCTACGGTCACATTAGGCAAATATTAGATGAAAAAAGCGTAACCACTATTTTTTTAAATATATTTTATGCAATAATTTAATTTTCTACTAACTTTAGTGTGAAAATTATTTAACGATAAGTTTTAATAAGACAATTTATGCCGATATTTAATTAGTCAAACTTGAAGAAATTGAAAATTAAAAAATAAATACTTTGATAATGTTACCATAGCTTTAGATTAAATATGGGAACGCTATGATGTGAGAATTTTTGTTTAAAAAAAATATATTTTTTTTTATTAAATTTTGTGCTTTTAATATTTTGTGTTCCTTTTTTTTAACATCATCATCATCAGTTTTATTGCTGTAAATATTAAAAGTATTGTTCCACACGATATATGCTGTGAGACACTGTATGTATGTGTTGTGTGTATGCCCGTATATGTATATGGTATGTATGTATGGAGGTATTATAACTTCAATCTCTGCTTGAGTATTCTATTAAATGTTAAACAAGGCCATAATATCTTGTACTCTTCAAATAAAATATGAGATTGTAATGGTTACGAGGAAGGAAAGATAAATAGAATAAAAAAAAAAAAAAAAAAACTGTGTGTTATGTGTGTAACGTTTATAAATGATTGTCTTTGTAAGAGAGTGTATTTGAGAGGAGCACATTTATCTTTTGAACCACCCCCTACTAATTAGGCATCTCTAACAATTATTGTAGACATTTATTCTTAATCTTAAATTTTATACAATCATATGTTTTCTGCACACCCTCACACACACTCACACATACCTACATACATACATAACTAACAATAATATGTACTAATAAATTTTGTTAAAATATTTGACAAATAAAAGAAGACATTTGTACAAAAAACACATTTAAATTGAATAGAAAGAAGGAAAATGTTTGATTGTATTCGAATGCGTATATAAATATAGGCATATATGTATGTACATATATAATACAGTGATAGCTCTATTAATAGAAAATGGAGCTCCCTTGCTTTTGAAAGTACTTTTCGTGCATATAAACTTCTTCTAAGCCAAAGCTCTAATTTTTGGACGGACATTAATCAACGGACATTGAAACTAAGAAAATTATGAACTTATAGGTACAAAAGAGTTTAACAGTCCAATTCATAATGAGATAAAACGTGCTTATAAGAGCCTTATAAGCAAAATCTCTTAATTTGGTATTCATAATCAAGAAACAGTGTCATAACGCTCTCATAAACCATTTATAAATAAGAAATTTTTATTGTAGGTTTCTAGGTACTTTAACCGTATAATAACACGACATTTGTGAGCTAGATTGGATATTGTATAAGTAAAAGTGGAATAATATAGTATTACAATGAATACAAATTATATAGTTGCAAGTATAGATACATATGTACATATTTAAATTCATATAATTAAAAATTTTCGTATAATAGCAAATGATTGCAGTCTCTGTACAAAATTAAATTTCTAAATGGCCAAAAAATTGTTTTTATTTTGTATTACATATGCCATCTCTTTCCTTTACAGACTCTGTCATCAATGCCTGTAGAAATTAGGAATGTAAATATCTCTTTCTCTTTCTCTCCAGTTTACAATTCCATTTTACCAAATTTTGATATAAAAAAATTTAACAGAATAGTGATGCACAAACCAAAAAGTGAATGGTAGTATTCGATTACTTTATACATGAATTAAAAAAATGTGCTTCAAATGAAGATTTTTTTTTTATTTTTTCAGTTTATTTTAGTTATTTTTAATAGCAGTAAATATTACTTCAATCACATCTATTTTATGTATAATTGTGTTACTATTACATTATTTTTAAGACTATTAAAAAATTACCGAAGTAACCGATAGCTTTTATTGTTCATCACTATGCTGAAATAATATCATGGTATTGCCAGCATGACATTAAAATCGTTTATTAGTTAATTTGCTCATATGAAAGGTTTATGAATAAGATTTTTTATTTCGAGCTTATAAGACAGATAACGTCTCATAACTAATGTATGGATAAAACCTAAATTAAGGAGTTATTATGAATTTGACTGTAAATCTTTGAATACATATTGGTAATAGTTGTTCCTCCAATTAAGCCACTAGTTTTGGATTTGTGTTCGATTGAATTTTCAAGTATTACTGAGACCCTTCTCTAAAATAGAAATTTCAATTACCACTCTTGTCTTAAATTTCTAATTTTGTGTAATTTACCTATAGAGACGATATCTTTATATTGAATTTATTATCCACAATGAATTTGTTTAATACAATTAAGACAAAGCAAGAAGTGCTATATCAACAGATAAAAACTTTAAATTGATATGATTATTAGATTTTTGTTTTAATTAAATAAAATAAAATAAAATAAAATAAAATAAAATAAAATAAAATAAAGTAAAATAAAATAAAATAAAATAAAATAAAATAAAATAAAATAAAATAAAATAAAATAAAATAAAATAAAATAAAATAAAATAAAATAAAATAAAATAAAATAAAATAAAATAAAATAAAATAAAATAAAATAAAATAAAATAAAATAAAATAAAATAAAATAAAATAAAATAAAATAAAATAAAATAAAATAAAATAAAATAAAATAAAATAAAATAAAATAAAATAAAATAAAATAAAATAAAATAAAATAAAATAAAATAAAATAAAATAAAATAAAATAAAATAAAATAAAATAAAATAAAATAAAATAAAATAAAATAAAATAAAATAAAATAAAATAAAATAAAATAAAATAAAATAAAATAAAATAAAATAAAATAAAATAAAATAAAATAAAATAAAATAAAATAAAATAAAATAAAATAAAATAAAATAAAATAAAATAAAATAAAATAAAATAAAATAAAATAAAATAAAATAAAATAAAATAAAATAAAATAAAATAAAATAAAATAAAATAAAATAAAATAAAATAAAATAAAATAAAATAAAATAAAATAAAATAAAATAAAATAAAATAAAATAAAATAAAATTAATTTTCTGTTAAAAAAACGTTGCTCATGCTTGTGGAATATGTCATCTTTATCAAGTTTTGAAAGTTTACGAGGTATGATAAATACATTACCGTTATTTTCAATTTTTTCAAAAAGTATTTATTTATTCATCAATAACTGTCTTGTCCCCTTCAAAGTATTCCCCCTCAGATATAATACACTTATGCCAGCGTTTTTTTCCAATCCTCGAAACACTTTTGAAACGCGCTTTTAGGTATCGCCAACAGCTCCTGTTTTGATTTTTCTTTTATCTCCTCAATCGTAGCAAAGCGCTTTCGTTTTATCGGTGTCTTCAGTTTTGGGAAGAGGAAAACGTCAGCGGGGGCCAAGTCCAGTGAATACGGTGGCTAAGGCATGATGACGGTTTTATTTTTGGCCAAAAAGTCACTCACAATCATCGATGTGTGAGCTGGTGCGTTATTATGGTGTAAAATCCATGATTGGTTTTTCCACAAATCTGTGCGTTTGCTTCGCGCAAACGGTGCATAACTTCAAGCTAGTATTCCCTATTGACCATACGACCTTGTGACAATAATTCATGATGCACCACAAAACTTAATACAGTTTCTTTAGCCCATTTTTTTGAATAGTAAAAGATCGAAGAGCACACCAAAACACGACAATCCAAAATGGTTGATATTACCAACACGAAATTTGAAAAAAAAGTAATAAAAAGTAGTCGCCGTGGTCTAGTGGTTAGTGTATTGGCTTACTAAGACATAGGCTCTGGGTTCGACTCCAGGCTCCGACATCTTCAAAAAAAGAAATATGAAAAAAATATTTCTTTCGGCGACTACCTCTCAGCAGTCTTCTGGCAAAAGTTCTGAGAGTAACTAATTGCCATGAACAAGCTTCTTCTGTCGTTCGGAGTCGACATTAAACTGTAGGTCCCGGTACTCATGGATAAAAATTGACACACACAACATGAGTGCTGCGAGAAGCTAGGCCGTAATCCTGACACAGGGTTGTAAAGGCCAGTTATGTATGTATGTATGTATGAAATTTAAAAATAACGGTTATTTTTTTATCATACCTCGTATTTGTAAATTAATGATTTATTCTCTGGAAAGTGGGTACAAAGTTTTTCTTGCAGACAAGCAGACCGGCTGTGTTCAAATGTTAATGGAATAAAGATTTCAGCTGCGGTGGGTATATTTGTTGGCCACCTTCTGGTGGTATGTAGTCATTGTCAGGAGGTGGAGATTTTTACTACTTAGCTACTTGCTTGTGAAGTGCTCGGCGCTTTCGAATCTTGGGTGGAGGTTCCTGGAACGGCGCCTTATAAATACCAGTTCGTTACTGGATATTCTGGTGGCCTTTGTAGGCCATGTCGTTATCATAGTACTGCTACCGTCATAGAGGCAGTCTAACTATCTGGTGTGGCATCACAATGGGCTTCTGATAGCCAAGGTGGTCTGATCTTCAGTTCGCTGATCGATTGTAACTTAATCTATATTAATGGTTTTTAAAACTCATTTAGTATTTATGTATCTGATCTCTTGAACTCATATCTTCCGACGGTCGGTTTCCGCCAGAGAGAACTTTCACTGTGCCTTTCTGTATATATGTTTGTATGTATGTAAATGCTAGTAATTAATAAAACAAAAATTTTGCCTTGATTGGTTCACTTTACGAACATCATTGCTTAAGGTTTTACTAACATTTTAATCATATTGTACACAAAATAATAAATTTAATTTCCAAAAGGCAATAAAACTTAAAAAAGAGAGTTTGGTAGTGATGGTTAAACCACATACGATATCGACACAGTCAGATTACCAACACCAATTTATTTGTTCGAAACAATCACCGTCTGGTAGACAGCCATTGCTATTTTTTTTTTCTATCATCTTGTCGGTTTTAAATGTTTCCAGTTGGTGGTATAATTCGTCATGACAATCCCTATTGCAAGTAGTGAAGACATTAAGTCTTGGGATTTCATTCATTCATTCTTTCTTCTTTTAGTACATATTTCAAGTAATGCTGCTTTACCTTAAACTTTAACTCGTTCAACAATTAAATTAATCAGTTGTGGTCGGTCAATATGTATAAGCATATTCAATTTAAAAGTTATTCATATGAATACGAATACTCATGATTAATTCCATTTATTGTGATAAATGATTTGCATATTTGTTTTCTAAATTATTCTCATTTAGTGGATAAAGTATAAAACAGAAAATGTTTTAAAATTTCTTTAAAAATAAAGGAAAAAATCTTCTGATGAACTGTAGTATCAATCAAATCAATCAAACCAAATTAGTACATTCCGAGTAATATTTTTTGTTTTGAGCCTGTTTAAAGTAATTTTCTTTAAAAAAATATTCAAATCAAATGAAATCAAATAGCATTTAGAGGGTTAAAATATCTTTCGTTTATCCATTTCTTGTTATTTAACCATTCCTCTAGCGAAGAGCATACTAAACCACAATAAGTTGTCTGCCAGCATCTTTTAACTTTTTACTTGAAATCCTTAAAAGAAAAGCGGGTAAGTGATTGCAGGAAAAAAAAAACAGAAAAAAAATGAAATAAAATTGGATGAAAAGAAGCAAAATTTAATGATAGACGACGGAAAGCAAAAAAGTACACAAAAAAAAAAAAAACAAAAAAAAAAGAGAAAAATATAAAGAAATAAAATAAAATTTGATTACAATTGAATACAAATGAATGTAAATTGTTTGATGGTTCCTTAAGATTCTTATCAAATGCTCTTTAGCAGTATTTTTACTTTTACTTTTTCATCATTTTTAAATTGTTGTTTTTTTTTGTCTTTTCACTCATCCCTCGTGCTCTTTCTTAATGCTTTATAGAAAATTTTTGTGATTTAATTTTAAAATTTTTGTTTTTAGTTTTATTACGTTTAAAAGAGTAAATGTATTAAGAAAGTATATACATATGTATGTACATACAATCGTTAGTTGAAATGCAAAAAAGCATAAAAAACAAGAAATGGATTTTATATGGAAAATTAATCAATATTTTTGATCACAGAAGTGTAAAATTTTGTCAAGATATTTGAATTCAGAGCATTACTTACGCCCTTTTGCAGTTTAGCTAACGATATACTGATATTAGAATATGTATTTAAAGAATTTTTTTATATAATTTTCTATACCCTCTTCCTCTCCTCTTCTCTTTTTTTTTTCTTTTTTAAAGTAACAACAGTATGTCAGCCGTTTTGTCAGTTCCGTTCCCTTCCCTTGTCCGTCAACTGATTGTGGTTGTTTAACAAAAGATAAATTCTTTAATATAATTAATTTTCAAAGAGAATTTCTAGTAAACTTTTTTGAAAAAAGCCATTGAAAGCGAAAACGAAAATACAAAGAAGCGAATTTTTTATTTTTATAAAAATTAAAAAGAAAAAAAACTTGTCTTTGTTTCAATTAGAAGATATTTTGCCTTCGTTTTATTTTCTTGATATAATAGAAACCAATAAATTGAGAGTGATTGACTTTTGGCAATGCTATTGTGAGTTACTCATACTTCTTTGCAGCTTTGGAGCAAATTTTTCAAGTTAAAAGTCAACAATGATTCCAAGCAAAAATATTGTCATTTTCAGTCAAATTTTATCCCTCACCAAATAACAAAACAGAGCTTGATTTTTTCATGATTTATAATCAAATAATCCATACATCACCTTAATTTGAAACCATATTATATACATTCATAATTGGCAATTACAACCCTGTTTCAGAGTTACGGCCTAGCTGCTCGCAGCAACCAACCCGGGACTCACAGTTTAACGTCGACTTCGAACGAGAGACTTGAGAAACTTTTTCATGGCAATCAGTTACTCTCAGAGCTTTATTCGCTGAAAAAAATATTTTTTTCAACTTTTTTTCTATCAATATGTCACAGCTGGGCTTTGAACCTGGAGCTCTTGTCTAGTAAGCCAATACACTAACCACTGGACTACAGCCACTACAAAACCAATTGTACCCATAATTATGAAAGTGGTCTAAGTCATATATTTCATGTTTCGAGATATTTAATGATTTACATTTGAATAAATTAAAAAATGTTTTTACATTATATGTCATTTTAATTTATAATTTTATTAGTCTTAATTAATTTAAAATTATTACGAATATGAAATTTTGTGTGAATTTCATACGATAATATTGTTTTAAAGTTTGCATTGACTTAGACCATTTTCAAAATTAACTGAATGTGCTATAAATGACTTAAAGCAATAAAGAACTTTGAGTTTTATTTAAAACAATAATTTGACTGAACATTTGTTAATTATTTTTCAACAGTAATCCATTTTTATCAATATTGCGAGTATTTAAGATTCTTAAAATGTTCCTGAAAAACTGGAAAGATGTACGGTAGTAAACTCAAAATATCTTTATGTTTTTTTTCCGATACTGGTCTAATGATGGTGTATAACGGAAGTAATTTAATATTTCCGTATGTTTTTGGTCTTCCTCTTATAGGAGAAAGATCCAAAACTTGACATTTAGAATCATCTAAAGAAGTTGTATAAAACATTTTAAAAGGTTCATTTTTCAAGAATCTCATCCATTGAATTTGTAGCCAAGAGACAGATTCACCCGCGATATTTTGTACTCTTCTTGCTATTGATTCTGATATCGTTGAAATAAATTCCGGCTGGGAATTTGGCTTTATGG
Organism: Metopia argyrocephala; assembly: GCA_963576795.1. Classification (NCBI taxonomy): domain Eukaryota; kingdom Metazoa; phylum Arthropoda; class Insecta; order Diptera; family Sarcophagidae; genus Metopia; species Metopia argyrocephala. The sequence goes on from OY756209.1 coordinate 1,011,259, forward strand.
AAAATTTATTTCTTCTTCTGCACTATTCTATCAATTTATAATAAAGCTGAGGGTTGTATAAGGAATTTGCTTTTTTTATTTTCATTTCTATCAACCCAAAATCACGATCATTCGGTATAAAGGAATGACCCGATACCAAAAATTTGTGGTTTAATTCTTGACTTAGACCACTTTCAAAATTAACACTTAATGAATTTCATATAATGTTGAAACTACAACCACTACCTAATGGTTCATTTTTGACAATTTCATAAAAATTACATTGCACAAATTTAGTTTAAGATAATGTGGTATGAAATAACTGATAAACTCATTTTTTTTTAATTTTGACTTAGACCACTTTCATAATTATGGGCACAATTTATCGTTCATTTTTGCCATGCAATTATTTGCTGGGTTGTTTCGTCTGGTATAACTTACATTTTGTGTTTTCAAATATTTTTTAAGGGTTTTATTATAATTTTTCTTTTTTCTTTACTTCTGAATACAGTTTTTAATTTTATTTCTCCACGATTTCGTTAATGAATTTTCCAAATTTTTTGGAATATAATAATTTGTATAAATTTAAAGTCATTCACATTTTCTTGTTTATATTTCACTTGAAGTACTTTGGCTTGGCAAGTTCGTTTGTTAGTTGGCTAGTGGTGGTTGTGACGGTTGTCTAGCCATTTTAACAACTGAAAGTCAATATTTGTCAATTTAATTTTTGTTTGCCTTTTAAATTAAACAAAAGCATTCTCTTCACATTTAAGTACTTAAATATTTATTAACAATTTGAAACACCTAATAATGTTGCTTCTACTTATTTGTCATGAATGTTCTCTATGGAAATTAATATGAAAAAAACGAGAAACAGAGAAAATATTTGACGAGTTTATACACTAAGTGGTTCATTGGAAGAACACCAGCATATTTTAAAATAGAAAAAAAATTATAAATTGCAGATATAAAAAAATGCAAAAAAAAAAGAAAATTTTGCAGGAAAATAATTGAATCTTAAAATGACAAATTAAACACAAACAAATCAAAAAATCTTAGAGGAATGCATTATAATGTAGGTAAAGTTTGTTTTCTTTCTTTGTTTGCCATCAAAAGTATAAAATTCTCTATTAATTTACGAGTATTGATTCAACAGAAAAGAAGCAACTTGTCATTGTTCCATAAATCAAAAATTAAGCCGTAGCTTGTGTTACGATTATTTTTTTTTAAATATGGATAATATTGATCCATACTAAATGGGATTTATACACCCTGTCATCGATTTAGAGAAATCAATATTTATTGAAAATATTATGTGAATTGGTCTCATGCAATATGACAGGTATTAATTATTTTATGCAGAGCATAGGTTCTCATAAGCTATTGCTGCCCGGAACTTCAAATTTTTTGAGTTACAAACATATCTGTGGCATTTTGACAAAACAACTTAAGTCGAGATAAGATAACGAAAAAAAAGTTAAAAAAAAACTCGGGGAAAAATCATTTTTATGAAAAAATAAAATAAACCAAAATTAAAGAAAAATTTCTTCTATAATACAAAATTTTAAAAAAAGTACACAAAAATGTTTTCTGAATAAAAATTCGTATCATTAACAACATTTTTTTCAACTTTTTAAATTTTGACTTAAGATGTTTTGTCAAAATGCCACAGATATTTATGTATTTGTGAAAGATACTGGTCATGAGCATTGTTTGACGAAATATAACATCGTGACAAAAAATTTAGACTGAAATCCTCAAAGTTGCTGTAATAAGCTATTTTGCCAGTAGAGTAGAATCTTACAAATTAGAACCACTTTGTGCATAGGGCAATTCGAATTTCTGAAAAGTTCGAATTTCTGGACATTTGTTTTTTACAGAAAATGATAAACATAATAGTATATGAAATGTATTGCTTTGGGGACAAGCATGTCTCTATGGCCATTTCGTCTCTGCTTAAGAGACTCGTCGGGAGACTTTTTCCCAAAGGTGGTAACCAAAAATACAAATACTTATATTCAAATAGTTATAAACTAAATGCGAATCACATTTAGTATATAAAAATCAAACAAAAGTATTTACAAAGCAATACATTTCTGTTTTTATAAAATTGAAATTCTATTTTCCTGTTCACCACAGTCAGCCAACAATTAGTTGGCACAATACATATATTTCATATATTATGTATATTAAATGTATTTGCCTATATGGCGAAAAATATTTTTTGTTTTTAATAGAAAATGATAAAATTATAATAAAACTTAACACAAAACAATTTTTACTTATTAACATTTAATTAATTGAACATATTAAATTCAGATAAGAACTTTAAAAAATTTGAATTGGTTTTTAACATAAAATCAGTATGTCTCAACACTTCACTTTGAATTTTAGGGATAAAAATTGTACACACCTCGAACAACTCGGTGATTCCCCTTTTTATTTTTTACTTTAATGAGCGCAAAAAAAATACTTTGTAGTGAAAATATAAAAAAATATATATTGAGAGATTAGAACCTGTGGTTATAATTTCAGAGTATCCAATACATTAACACGTTAATCGTCATGTCAGTCATATTTATCTGACGCTAAGAAGTTCTACATGAGCCATGTCAGATATATATGTATGTCTGACGTACGTTACTTGGTAGAAGGCCACGTCAATCACCATGGCCCATGTGAAAAATTTTCTGATATTATCGTGGCGATTAACGTGTTAAAATGGCAGGTTCTAATATCTGGACGGTTCGAATTTGTGAGATTCGACTGTAACACTCACTAATTGTTTACTGTTTGATATTAATTTAAAAGAAAATAGGATGTATTAAAAGCCTTTCTGGTACATTATGTTTAAGAGTATAAATAAAATGCATGTCTTTCTACAAAAATTAAATCATTTCAAGCAAATTACATACATATTTATCAATAATCTAGATATTCACAGGTGTTTGGCTCATCCGTGAGAGATCAATTTTTTGTTTTGATTAATAACACAGCAGCGATGGTGTAAACTTGTTTTAATATCTTCTGTCATAAAATTAATTCTGATCTCAATAGAATATATTATTAGAGACAAATATTTCTGCTAGTTTATCAATATCAACTATTTCTGGTATTTTTTTAAACGTTAGTTATTTAGCAAACATAATAAACTAATTTTTACTATAAATTATAATTCAAAAGTAAAAATAATTCTATTCTGAGTTTTTTATGGACCCTCTAAAATAACTCCCACTTGAGAGCTCTTGCTGCAGAGCTACTATGATAAACCAGAAACTATTTACACCTTGAAAGCCAACATCGTTCATGCTTTTTGTGATAGACTGCCAGGAAAGCTTGAAAAAGAGACCTACAATTGGAGTTCAAAATACAATTCGTTAATATCTTTGAAATAAAAAAAAAATTAAATTTTTTGTGCTTTTTGTTCGTTTTACAATTTACATTTCTATCAGACTTCAAAAATACACGTTTTAATGCTAGCACGTACAAGCGTGCGTATAATTTATAGAAAATAAATGATTTTTCAACACTTATACGCTCTATTAAACGAAATGTTGTTCTGAACTGGTAATTATTGCTCTCTTTTTGTAACAAATTGAAGAGACAGCAATTTAAACTGGTTAAAGAGTTCAAAAAAAATCTAAAAAGACCTGAAATCTACATTGAAAAAAAAAGTTACCACATTTATAGGGTCTTTCAACAGAGATTTCCGAACTTTTACAGCTGATAACGGCTATCTCGTTGAAGCTCCATCTGTCAAGTTAGTTGCCATTAATACAGCGGATTCAACAACACATGCAAATAATGAAAGGTTTTTTTTAATGGGTGCTCTGTTCGTACAACTTATCTTCATCTTTAGCCATGAATCCCATTTCTGATTGTATAAGTACCTTAACGGTAATCTCTAAATCAGTTTAATATTCTTCAATGCATTTAATATTCTCTTTATTCTAAGAGATAAGAAATGAATAAAAAAAAAAGAGTAAAAACATCTTCACATACACATACACATCTATTGCAAATGACTATTGAAATTTTTGAATAAAAAGTTTGTAAATAAATAAACTATTCATGGGATAATAGCAGGATATATGGCATTTACTTGAAAAAAAAATAACAATTGCAGTCAATTTACATATATATTGATTATATACAAACATACATATTTATTTGTATTTGTTTATGTAGAGAGTCCAAAGGAATATTTACACAATTGCAGTAAAACGTTTTTTGAATTTAGAAATGTACTCTCTTTCTCTCTCTCTCTCTCTCTCTCTCTGAAGATGCATTAACTGACATCGATACCTCGCAATTCAAAATTCAAACTGTAATAATCTGTTAAAACTTTAAGTGCTTTTTCGTTACTTCGTTACAGCACGTACATATACCCAACAATGACCAAACAGATATGTATGTAAACATCCTTTTAACTGGACAAATAAAGGGTACAAAAAAAAAATATAAGACCATTACGTGTAGTATGTTCTTGTGATTTCAATGAAACTCGCAATAAAATATTTATTTGCATCATAAATATTTTGTTTTATTTTTCTTTTTCTTTCATTTTTATTCCTTCTGCCACTGCAATTATGTACGTGTTTTCCTCATTTCTGTTTTTAATTCCCTTTTCATCTTTAAAACACCGAACGTACAAATAAGTGAACAAATAAATATTTTATTTAACGATTCACTTACAGTTACAACTCGTAATTCATTCTTTACTCGTACAAATTGCAATGCAGCAATTTAGTATTTAATTTTGACTTATTTTAATATTAATGACGTTTGTATTCGAATAAAATTATATTCAGAGTAACTTTTTAAACATGAGATGCTGACAAGTTAACAGAGTCCATATAAGAAATACAAAGATCATGCTTCTTATTTATTGTTATTTTAATTATTTAATTGTCGTATAGACATTTAGAAATGAAGGAATTGTACGACAGCTAAATGGATAAACCAATTTGTATCTTGTTACAGTATCTATCTCTGTATGCCTTTCTTCTAAAAAAAAAAATTAAAAAATTTTTAACTGGGCGCTACCACTTCCAAGCAAAGTAAATATTTATTTGTCAATACTTGTCTCTTTTAAAAGGTAACAGTAAGAGTTTCTAATTTCGGTCAAAACAAATCATCAGTCAAAGTGTGTTTTTTTCATAACTTGGTAGTGATTTGCTAATAAATATTTATAAAACTTTACTTTTGTTTTCAAGGTAGTTTTTATTTTGAAACACAATATCGTTCTAAATTGAGAAATTTAGAAAATGTGATTAAAGTATATGACACACTAGTACATACATACATAACTGGCCTTTACAACCCTGTGTCAGGATTACGGCCTAGCTTCTCGCAGCACTCATATTGTGTGTGTAAATTTTTATCCATGAGTACCGGGACCTACAGTTTAATGTCGACTCCGAACGACAGACTTGAGAAGCTTGTTCATGACAATTAATTACTCTCAGAGCTTTTGCCAGAAGACTGCTGAGAGGTAGTCGCCGAAAGAAATATTTTTTTCATATTTCTTTTTTTGAAGATGTCAGAACCTGGAGTCGAAATCAGGGCCTATATCTTAGTAAGCCAATACACTAACCACTAGACCACGGCGACTACTACACTGTAGTATGTTGTTATTAAAAGAACAGTATAAACTGAAAAATATGTATGAAAATTATACTTTAAAAATAAGAGGTTCCTACCCAAAGCAACCGCTCTCCGATATTCCGCTCTATTCCACCTTAATTAATATTAACAAAAAGTAAACGAATGATCAGGAGAAAAGCGCCACCTATTGGGAAGTAGCAGATAAAGCTACTTAGCGAAGACACTCACCACCCAATCAACATGCAATGATGAGGCAATTGCTGTTAATCATCATTCAAGGGTAAACGTATAACACTGGCCTTTGAGTGATCAATTCACAGCAATTTGTCTCATTCCTAACGCGCTTAGTAATAATATAAGAAAAAATATATATCTGTGGAATTTTGAAAAAAAACATCTTCTTTCGAAATAAGACAATTTTCCAAGATTTTTATAGTAAATATAGAATTTCCTTGTCCTTCTTTTGCTCTACTCCTCGTATTTCTACGACCTTTGGAACGCAAGATATGATCTTGACTAATCGATCTCTTTCAGGCTTTCCCCCAAATTCAATTTGACAAAACGACTTCTTTCAGAGAATTAAAAATAATTTAAAAAATTGAATGTCTATAAAAAATTTTATTTCATTTTTATTATTATTTTTTATTTCTTTGCATATTGTAGAGAAAAATAGAAGTATTTTTTTTTTAATAAAACCGAAATATATTTTCCAGATCAACTTCTTTCATCCTTTTTTTTCATATTCTATTTTAACACAACAACTTGTCTTGACTTAAGCGTTTAAAATAATTTTCAAATTTAATCAAAAAAATTTGGACAAAACGTCTTGTATGGTGTAAGCTAATTTTTTTTATTTAAAATCTATTTAACAAAAAGTCTTAAATTATTTTTTTGCCGTTTTAAGGAAAACTATTGCTTCTAGAGGGAAAAAAAAGATCACATAATGCTCGTTAAGTATTTGTGTATAATATCCAAGTTCATAACTTCTTTAATTTTCTAAGCAATAGGTCTCTGTGTATTGCTTATATTTCTCAGTTTGTTTGTTGGCTTCCTCAGCCTTTCTCCATAAACATATTGCCACACAATTGATAATGAACCGAATAATGGCAGTAAACATCCATAGCGCTATTCTCGTCATGTGTAATTTAAACTTCAAACATTTATTTTATTGGTTTCAAATGAGTGAAAATCTTTGCTCAGCCATGACTGAAGCTGTAAAAAAAAACAAAAGAAAATAAAATGGGAATACTTGTAAACAATAGCAGAGGAAGAAGAACCCTTAAAATGTTCCATTTCTTTCAACTCAATAAAATAAACATTCGGTTCATTTTGCATCAAGTGGCAAAAGAATTTATGAAATTCGAATTTAATTTTTAAAAAGCGAATGTAAACACGGCAGCCTGCAATTGTTTCTAAATATTTCACTGCTTTTGATCATTCTTGAATGTAGAAAAAAGAAGAAAAGAAATGAATAAAAAAAAATCAAACAATGTACATTCATTGTTAGAGAAAGAGCATTAAATGTAAAAACCAAATGGAGTGGGGGAAACAAAGCAATGGCGTGGTATTGAGAAAATCTTATTATGGCTTTCAAATTACACTACAACTTGAATAACTTACTCGTACCTCTACACCTCTGTTAACTGAAAGCTTCAGTTCTCGTGGAACTGGGAAAAGTGTAAATTTTATAGCAACATCTGGACTTAGTTTCTCTGGAATAGGAACGAAAAAAAAAACACAAACACAAACATACACACACATACAAGCAAAATATATAGCAAACGAATACATAGTTAAGAGGAAATAGAAAAATGGTTTTGCACGTACTAATGTTCATATTCGCTTACGAATATTTTCTTGTATCACAGACTTTGGCCTATTTAACGCCATTTATTTTATCCAGCCACACATTCTCTACGTTGCTACAGAAATCACAATTGATTGTGAATTATTGGCAGTGCAATCAACGGAATTGTAAACAATTTACTATTGCCATAGACATCAATTTTTTCATATACATTCCTCTATACATACACACATGCACACGTACATACATATGTTGTACGAGTACTATACTGGCCAAATGTAAAAGAACAAAAAAAGAACAAAAAGTAAGAAAATAAGTGGGTGTTGATTCAAATCTTGGCCAGATGTTTCTAATGATATTAAACAACTTATGATGACAGTGATAATAATGTTATTGGTTATGTTGATGGTGCCGACGATGACGATGATGATGATGATAATTTAAGGTGAAAATTATCATTATCAACTAAACAGATGTTAGAAAAGGGAAAAAATTAATGGTTTGCAACCGTTGGATATTGTTGAGATTTTTAGAATTTGACAAAATTGCAAACATTTTTACAGAAACTTTTAAAGGTTTTGTTGTTTATCCATTGTTTAATGGATAAAATGACATCCGACAATAAACTAGATAAAGTGTGCCAAGGACCTGACTCATTAATTTACTATCAACTTAAATTTCTTCTGATATTTAATCGAAATTTCTCATCATTACTCTTAATGATGCTCACATTACAAGATTTCAATATCTGTTAGTGCATGAATGTGGTAAAGAAGCACATTTACCCGGTGGCTTATTTAAAGAATAATCATTAAAGAATCAGTATCAGTTGACAATTTCTTTGAAATCATCATATAGGTGACTCTTTCTAGCAATGACACAAGCAGAGATCATTATGCATGACAATTTCATTGAAGCGAAACTTTGCGACATTTTCTGTAAGAAGTCGTTTTTAAGTAAAACGCTCCAGGATTTTGTCTGCTACATCTCTAAATCGATGAATAAAATAGAAATGATTGAATATTTGGTTGTCTAGTATATTGTTTTCATATTATTTTTATGTCTTTTTGCCTCTGTAGCTCTGCTTTTTTCATTTAACTTAAAATGTTTGCTTAACTTTTCCTCCAAGCTACTTCAAATTGTTTAGTAGCGCATTGAATTGGTTTGGTTATAAGTATGTTTGGGGATATAAAATAGTTATTTGTTTACTTTTTTGCGTTGAACAGCATGTATTGTTGGAACCAAGACTTACAACACATATCTCATAAATAAAATTTCTGTAAAAAGTACACTATGAATGTAGACATTCACTAATACGCGGATAACTGCGAGGCAAAATTAAATTTAGTCATATAAGACACTTTAGACAACTACTGTAAAAATTCATGTGAGCAACTCAAATCGATATTTGTGCCCATAATTATGAAAGTGGTCTAAGTCAAAATTTAAAAAAATTAGTTTATTAGTTATTTCATACCACATTAGTTTAAACTAAATGTATTCAATGTAATTTTTACGAAATTGTCAAAAATTAACCATAAGATAGTGGTTGCAATTTCAACATTATATGAAATTCATTTAGTGTTAATTATGAAAGTGGTCTAAGTCAAAAATTAGACCACAAATTTTTGGTATCGGATCATTCCTTTCTGCCGAATGACCAAAAACATACGGAAATATTAAATTACTTCCATTACACAGCATCATTAGACCAGTATCGAAAAAAAAACATAAAGATATTTTGAGTTTACTACCGTACATCTTTCCAGTTTTTCAGGAACATTTTAAGAAGCTTAAATACTCGCAATATTGATAAAAATGGATTACTGTTGAAAAATAATTAACAAATGTTCAGTTAAATTATTGTTTTAAATAAAACTCAAAGTTCTTTATTGCTTTAAGTCATTTATAGGACATTCAGTTAATTTTGAAAATCGTCTAAGTCAATTTAAACTTTGAAAACAATATTATCGTATGAAATTCACACAAAATTTCATATTCGTAATAAATTTCCATTAATTAAGACTAATAAAATTATAAATTAAAATGTCATATAATTTAAAAACATTTTTTAATTTATTCAAATGTAAATCATTAAATATCTCGAAACATGAAATATATGACTTAGACCACTTTCATAATTATGGGCACATTTGAACATTGTCAGCGTTTGTTATGTTGAATTATGGCATTATGACTGTCACCACTGAGTAATAAGTGGATTATACAATTATTTTTATTTGTCTCTCTTATATACATATCTGTGGGCATTTGAAAAAACGTCTTCTTTCTAAATCAACAACTCTTCAGTAGAGCAGAAAAACAGTTAAAAAGGCTAATACAAGTTATTGCTTAGAAAATTAAAGAAATTTTGAACTTGGATATTATACACAAATACTTAACGTGGTCTAGTGGTTAGTGTGTTGGTTTACTAAGACATGGGCCCTGGGTTCGACTCCAGGCTCTGACATCTTCAAAAAAAGAAAAAAAAAATATGAAAAAAATATTTCTTTCGGCGACTACCTCTCAGCAGTCTTCTGGCAAAAGCTCTGAGAGTAACTAATTGCCATGAACAAGCTTCTCAAGTCTGTCGTTCGGAGTCGACATTAAACTGTAGGCCCCGGTACTCATGGATAAAAATTGACACACACAACATGAGTGCTGCGAGAAGCTAGGCCGTAATCCTGACACAGGGTTGTAAAGGCCAGTTATGTATGTACTTAAAGGTGCCCACACACTAGTGATTTGTGAATATGATTTGTTGTGTTCGACGTCTTTTTACATGTTAATGGGGCTGTATGACAAAAAATCACAAAAATTTGAAATTTTTCAATTTATTGTGATTTGTAACAAAGTGTATGGGGTTGTGCGCGAACATTTGAAAAAATTTTTAAATTTGTTCACAATAAAACGCCAAAATATTCATATTAAAATATTAAAATAAAAATACGAAAAGTGAAAATATCTTTTGTGGTTGCGGAGATGGCTAGCAACCAATTTTTTGTAGAATTCATTGAAATTTTACAAAATGAAAATGCCATTTAGAAAAGTAAAAGTGATGTCTTGTTGTTGACGTTTAAATTTTTTGTGATTTTTTATAGTGTGTGGAGAAATGACAACCGAACAAATCACAGTCACAAATCACTAATGTGTGGCCACCTTAACGAACATTATGCGACCTTTTTTTCCCCTCTAGAAGCAATAGTTTTCCTTAAAACGGCAAAAAAATAATTTAAGACTTTTTGTTAAATAAATTTTAAAGAAAAAAATTAGCTTCCACCATACAAGACGTTTTGTCAAAATTTTTTTGAGTAACTTTGAAGAGGAGTTGTTTTGTTAAAATGGAATATGAAAAAAATTGTTGAAAGAAGTTGATCTGGAAAATATATTTCGGTTTCATTAAGAAAAAAATACTTCTATTTCTCCCTACAATATGCAAATAATTAAAAAATAATAATAAAAATTAAATAAAATTTTCTATAGACATTCAATTTTTCAAATTATTCTTAATTCTCTGAAAGAAGTCGTTTTGTCAAATTGAATTTGGGGGAAAGCCTGAAAGAGATCGATTAATCAACTGCATATTTTGCGTTCCAAAAGTCGTAGAACTACGGGGATTAGAGCAAAAGAAGGATAAGGAAATTCTATATTTACTATACAAATCTTGGAAAGTTGTCTGATTTCGAGAGAAGATTTTTTTTCAAAATTCCACAGATACATATTTACTCGTATTAAAAAAATGTGTATTTATTTATTTATTTGAAGTCTATATAACATAACTAAGGTGCTCAATTAAATTTCTTTGCATGTATAAATTAAAAAATTTAAACTGAATCGTGACACGTCCGTACGGAATAAATATTTATTTTTTAAAATATTTAAAAGGGTAACAGTCTGTTCAGCTGGTCAAAATACCTCTGCAATCATAAGCCAAAGACTAGGCGGAATTAGACAGTGAATATAATTGATTTATTTTTATATATCTCGAGATAATTGACATAAGTAGGGAAAGCAAATTACATCGGTCTAGTACCAACAAATATTACAAATTGGAAACTTTCTAGATAACAGTTTGGGAACTTATGGCAGGTATTATAAGTAAAAAAAAATGTATTTAAGAACTAGTTTCAATTTTTTCCTTTTAAGGGATACCCTTAAATGAAATTAGATATTTGGCTGTGAAAAAATTGACCAAATTTTTAGAGTGTACAACACTTTTATGGCAGTATGCGTGTTTGGGTGGATGTTCACGTACACATGTGTTGCAAATGACTACCGTTATCCATAGTTGTAAGCGTTTGTTTACACCATTATATATATACAGACGTACATAGGTAAGGGGAGAGTATTTTTGTGTTTTTTTGTTGTTTTTTGGTATATTGCCTGACAGCACCAGCAGTCATTTACAAAAGGTATCAAATCCAGTTGGTTTTTTTATTTTATTTTGTATTGTTATTATAGTTGTTGTTGTTGTTATTTTTGTTTTAAATACGTTACGTACGTGTTTACATTTAAAACAAGCTAAGCCGTATTTTAAAAATATAATAAAAAGAAACAAAAAAGAAAAAAAACAAAAAAAAGAAAATACACCAAAATCTGCTCTTAACAGGGTTTTTCCAACTTTTTTCATCTTTTTTAATCTGTCCCTTCCTTTCTTGCTTACCCTTTAAATGTGTATTTCTGTCAATAACAAAAGCAAAACGTTTAATGCTTCACACGCACAATCCTACACATGCACATGCATCCTGTCATTTGTAGAGCAAGTAATGAGTGATCCCGTAAGTATGCCACAGTATATGAGTGGATTAAAAAAGAAAATTTTCCTTTTTCTCCTTCTTTTTTATTTTTCTTTATAGTTTTAATTTTTGTTTTTTCTTTTTACGGAAAATAACGCACTTTGACGCTTTTAGGAGTGGTGGTTGTAAAACTTTATATCCATCCAAGCTAGCAAGTGTGCGTGTGTGTAGGTGCGTGCTATTACGTGTGAGTATAAGTTTTTATATTTTATGGAATGTGTTGTATGCGTGAAGATGTAAAATTGAATTGCAAATGTGTCGAAAATTAAATTTTTTTATTGAAAGCCGTGAGTTTGTTGGGCAAATAAAAAATAAAAAACAAAAAAATGGGATAAAAAGTAGTAAAAAACAGTTGGTAGGCAGTTGACATTTGCGAGTTTATACCATAAATGTGAATCCATTTTTATAAAGTCCTATTACAAGAACAAAAGAAATAAAATAAAGGAAATAAATATGAAGAAAAAAAATTATTGATATACGAGTATAACATACATACATACGTACATATTTTAAAATCTGTGCTGGTATACCATGATTATTTATTCCTTATCATCATAACTGAACTTCACTGTAACAATGTGCTCATGTACATAAATCCTTATGGGTTTTTAGCAAACAAACGACAGTAAACATTTTAAAAGGGTTTCTCTTTGTCATGTAAAATACAAGAATAAATACTTAAATGGCATAAAATAATTTTCCTTTTATTTAAAACTAAAACCTAATAAAACTGTATTATGGAAATTGTTACACAATCATGTCACTTTCATTGAATATGAAATATTTTTAAAAGCAGTGTTTAATATTCTAAAACACCTCTTTCTTAACAAAACGAGTACTATTCAGGTCTTTGGATCACATCTGCTCTATGACAACCATATTGTTAAGTTTGTTGGTGGTTTACCAAAAATAAAATATTTTAGATTGATTTCATCAGATATTAGTGAAATTTCTTTTTGGCTGGTTGATTATTATTAAAGTAGTATATGTGACAACTTTATCATCCATTATAATATCGCTCCCACTTCGCTGATCTGACGACCTTAAGTATGTTGGTTGTTGCAAATAATGATAATTTTTTATTTAGAACTAGATAAGGCCTTAAAATTTCTCTTCGTAGAATGCATTAGAGCCATACGAATAACATATATGTACACTGTTGATTGATGATCTGCACAGCGAATTTTAAATCGTCCCTATTCTGCTCAAATTTTTATTAAGTCAGTAATGACCAGTTTTGCCAAAACTTTAAAAAATATTCCACCAGATTGCACTTAAAAAACCGCCGAAAACCACTAAATCTTTAAATAAAACCGCTGTTTTAAACCGCTAAATTTTCATTTAACAATTAATTCTGCAAAACTGTTTTAAAAAAGAAAAATTACTTAACTTTATGTAAATATATCACATATTCTGTTTTTGATTCTAAATTTTATTTACTTTTTATATAAAAGCTAATTTATATATTAGTAATTAATTTACATCTACCCATTCAAAATTATCATTTTGAGGTACAATACTAAATTTATAAATTTTCTGGAAACTCATAATCATAGCAGCACTTTTCAAGTCGACGAAGGCCATATCTAAAAAAATGTTAATTAAAAGCACAATAAAATTAATTTACTGTCAAAAGGCTATTAACCATCTCAGACTGCAACCGATTTCTGAACTTTGATTTTACATTAATATAACTAAAAACTGGCTCAACATCGACATTTGTTCATGGTATGCAAAAACGTTACAAAGCACAATCAGCTAATTCCTCGAAGATATTATTTCCTGCAGAATCCTGATATGCTAAAATTTTGAACTTAAACAATGTAGTATTTGAAATATTTTTCCATCTTATGATGTTGGTGTTACTAAGCTGCAATACAATTTTTTAAATTTTTTCTGGAGTACTACAAAATTGTTCCAATAATTGAATAACATCTTCTCTTTTTGATTGAAATACATTATTCAGCGAAATAATATCCATTTCTGACAAAATATCTCTGTTTTCTGGTAATCAGAAAGTTTGTAATGATTAATTAGTTTTTAAAGTATACAAATAATACTTCTTAATTACCTTTGAATCTATTGCCTCAATAGCGATATAAAAAAATGCACACATCGCTGTCTTATTTCTAAATCTTTTCCAGATGTAATTTTGCCATTGCTTTTGTATTTTGGTATTTCAGTTTCAAGCAGATATCCAAAATAACTAGGCTTAATGTAATTTTTAAAATATTAGATTTTAAGTTGTTTTTCTGTATAAAAAAATAAATGATAAATATTGCTATTTTATATTTGTTTAAGTAAATACATGGCCAGAAAAAAACACCAAAAACCGCCGACTAAAAATATTTTGCAGCTAGAAAAACCGTTTAGCGGGTTTTTTCGAAAAATACCCGCAACAGGCGACAGAATACCTCCAGATCTAGCTGAAAAACCGCCGTTTAGGCAACACTGGTAATGACCGCTCGATTCTCTCAGGTTTTTAAAAAATAATCTGATGCAAGACTTAAATTTCTTCCTGTTATAGCTATCCAAGAAAACTGTCTAAGAACTATATGCCTTTTTTTCATTGATCTGCCATTTGCTAATAATGCCCCTCCAGGTTCTTCCTTCCTAAGTTTATTGTGCCTTTCCTGATGATTTATTTTACACACACAGTCCTACACTGGCTTGACTGTCAGATAGTGTGCCTTATCGCATCCTTTATCTCTGTTATCGAAGTTGAACTAAGCACATCTTAAAAATGCTCGCGAGTCTTCCTATTGACCCCGAATATTTTATTTCTTAGCTATACATCCCAGTTCCTGGAATTATATAATGGTCTTCTTTCGCAGGGAATATGCAGCCTCAAAACTGTTACATTCATTCTTATTACTCAATCATATTTTGAAGTACCTTTCAAAATACATGGACATTTTTATGCAAATTTCTCTTTCGTACGGAAACGGAATTCAAACCAAAAACATTTTTCGGAAATTTTCGCATATTTAAAACAAGGATTCTCATTGTACTCGATAATACCTACCAGAAATATATTTATTATCACATCGTGTAATATAAATAAAATATTGTTTCTTAAAATATTCAAAATATTTCTATTTATTCACATCGTTATTGCTTGTATTACATGCATTGGTTTAATAACCTGAAGTATGCACGACTAATTGCCACAAATAAATTAACAATTAATCCATTTGTGCTATTCTAATTTTGAGAAAGAACATTCATTTAAATTGATATACAATTACGCTTAACATGCTAATGTGGACCAAGGGCAATACAGTTTCTGCATAAATGTTTAACAAAACTTGTATTAATAATGTGATGGAAATAATAGCACATTTAGGATATAACAAATGGGAATACAAAATGCTTAAAATTCTTATACACACATGTACGAGTACTACTTAATAGTCGTATTCACTTGACATGTGCAAACACACTGACACTGTTAAGCAAAATTAAAGTACTTTTCAACTATTTGCAATAATTGTTTGTCGAACATCCTTTGAGGTGATGTACAAACGTAAATACACAGATAAAAACACACCTACATACGTACGTTGTCCTTAATGTTAAATAAAAAATTCAGTTTACATGCGTTTTGAAATACAATTTATTCACGGTGAAAGGAAAAAAAAACCGGCACATTTTTAAGTGAAAAAAAAAAAAAAAATTAAATTATGAAAACTAAAAAAATATACACCTCCGTTCAACTAATTAGACACTCACTAAATTTTTTCTTCTCACCAAAAGATCGTTGGTGCGAAGTTATTGTTAACTGTATAGGACATACATACATACATAACTGGCCTTTACAATCCTGTGTCAGGATTACGGCCTAGCTTCTCGCAGCACTCATGTTGTGTGTGTCAATTTTTATCCATGAGTACCGGCACCTACAGTTTAATGTTGACTCCGAACGACAGACTTGAGAAGCTTGTTCATGGCAATTAGTTACTCTCAGAGCTTTTGCCAGAAGACTGCTGAGAGGTAGTCGCCGAAAGAAATAATTTTTTCATATTTCTTTTTTTTAAGATGTCGGAGCTGGGTGTCGAACCCAGAGCTCATGTCTTAGTAAGCCAACACACTAACCACTGGACCACAGCGACTGCTACTGTATATGACATATTGAGTATTAAATAAAAATTAAATGCTAATGCCCAGTTTTTAGCTTCATAATTAAATACGAAATTAGTTAATTTTAATTTAAACTTAAGTGGCATTTAAATACAGTTTCAGTTTTTCAGTCATATAATTAAGTTTGTATTTAATTGTGACAAAAGTATGGCAACACTAACAAATGTAAACAATTTTTCCACAACACTACAGAGTGTTTTGTTTTTATTTGCAAAAATATAAAAACAAGATGGCGAAAACTTATCCTCATTTAAAAACCTAAATTTTAATTTAAATGTACAAGTTTGACCACTTATATGGCATTTAAGTTTCATTTATCTTGGCACTGAAAAATTCAGAGTTGCATTTAAGCGGCATTTAAATTTAAATGCCATTTAAATAAAAAGTTAAAAATTGGGTTTTGAAAATATATGTATACTGTTTTAAATATATATAAATAAGACCTTATGCAAAATTAGTTGAATGGATAAAAATAAATGAAGAAAAAATATGGAGCTTTAGTTCACCAGGGATAAACTCCTACTCATGCTCTGCATTGTATTAGAATTTTTGAAGGTAGATATACAGATATATCGAATTTTTTCTTGCTAAAACCACAGTGGTACGTTATTAACTGGTACAAAATTTGTTGTTCTACCTACAATTAATCAAAAGTTATGGCCTTCTTAAGGCCTATCATATATGCCGTGTATTATGAACAGTCAAAAAAGAGAGTTTTTCCTTTTTATCTCGTAAGGAACAGCTTAATTAAATCAGAAGTTTATTTTAATAAAATGAATTTAGATTGTGTTTTGCAATGATTTTTAGATAAAAAAAAAGTGACATGTTTTCGACAACCACGGTAGTTTCATCAAAGTACTTTGTGTCCTTGTGTTCTGTTTCGTTAACAGTGCCTTAATTAAATCGGAAGTTTATTCTATTAGTACTCGCCGTGGTCTAGTGGTTAGAGTATTGGCTTACTAAGACGATAACGCTGGGTTCAAAATTTAGCTCTGACATCTTGAAAAAAAAAAAAGAAATAAGAAAAAATTATTTCTTTCGGCGACTACCATTCAGCAGTCTTCTGGCAAATGCTCTGGGAGTAATTGATTGCCATGAAAAAGCTTCTCAAATCTGTCGTTCGGAGTTGACTTTATACTGTAGGTCTCGGTACTCATGGATAAAAAATTAACACACACAACATGAGTGTTGCGAGAAACTAGGCCGTAACCCTGACACAGGGTTGTAATGGCCAATTATGTACGTATGTATGTATGTATTTTTATTCTATTATTATTATAATATATATTATAATATATAATATATATATATATATATATATATATATATTATAATATTTTTATAATGATTTCTCATTAAAAACAGATCAAATTGAATTTGATCCATAGCTTTTAGTTCCGCTGTAGTTTGCCTGTGACTGAGTGCACTAGCCAAATGGACAAATCCAATCATTATTACGTGACCATGCCTTAAAATAGTACCTACAGATTAACAATTTTCTACTTAGTATTATTCTCTTTGAATCAAAAGTCCTCAATGCCCATGACATTAACTGTAATGGTTCACAAAGAAATGTGGATCAGCTCAAAACCCAGCCCAAATAGTGACCTTCTGGGGATATATTGGACGTCTCATATATCAACTTTCAAAGTAAGCATTTTTTATTTTATTCTTTTACATTTAATATAATTATTAGCTCAGGTCTCACTCAGTGTTGTTGAAAGCTATATATGTCAGTAGTCAAAATAATCTGAATAAAATGAAAGCTGATTCGACAGAATTAGTTTCAACCATATGGCAACTTTCAATGTTTAGAAACCACTATTGGAAGACCGTTTAGTATAAAAAATTAAATTAATAATGGAAGATGAATAAAAATTAAAAACAAAAAAAATAATCGTTAATAAAAAGTAAAAACATACACGTCTTTTTCACTTTCAGGAATTGAAACACCCCCTATAGAAAATTGAACTGACGTCAAACTAGTCAAGAGACTGGCTTTTAAGTGATAGAGACCTGTTCGAAACGATTTGTCGCATTCGCATTGCGATATCATAGGAATTGAAGTCAAAGATCTAAGAATTCAATAAATTCTGCGTGTCCATATAAAAATGCTCTGCTAAATTGGTTAGTTTTTAACCTTTCCGAACCTGTTCTATGATATGTTCACTTTTTAGCAGTTGCTATGACAAGCTTTTGGTACTATTTACGTTTTCACAAGCCTTGGGACAGATACGTTTAAACTAATTGCCTCAGAATTTTCCTTAGCGACTGTTTAGACACAATTGAGAAGCAAAAACATGAAAACAAGAAATATAAAAGGACTAATAGATTACTAGTGTCAAAGGATTTACATTAAAATTCGTATGCCACGTTACATGTATCATTACTTTCATAGTACAGTGAACAACACACATTCTATTACCCAACAAACACAAAGACAAGTGATTTAAATATATTGCTTATAAAAAATATATTGCTTATGCAAGTAGTAGTTGCCGTGGTCTAGTGGTTAGTGTGTTGGCTTACTAAGACATGGGTCCTGGGTTCAACTCCAGGCTCAGACATCTTCAAAAAAAGAAATATGAAAAAAATATTTCTTTCGGCGACTACCTCTCAGCAGTCTTCTGGCAAAAGCTCTGAGAGTAACTAATTGCCATGAACAAGCTCCTCAAGTCTGTCGTTCGGAGTCGACATTAAACTGTAGGTCCCGGTACTCATGGATAAAAATTGACACACACAACATGACTGCTGCGAGAAGCTAGGCCGTAATCCTGAAACAGGGTTGTAAAGGCCAGTTATGTATGTATGTATGTATGTATGCTTATGCAAGTAAGCAAATTCTAATGCCCGTATTCATAAAAACTATTTTAGGTTTATTGAGGACTTATTTGACAAATTTCTATGCAATACTTGTCAAATAAACCCTCAATAAACCTAAAATAGTTTTTATTAATACGGGCATAAGCCTTTAATTTAGTCAGTCTTGGATTTTTTTTTTATTGAATTTAATTTAAAGACAGATTAAAATTAAATGACTTTTCAATATTTCTCGTAAACAAATTATTTCTAAATATAAAACATAAATTATTTCTATCCAATCAATAAGAAATTATTAAATATATACATATAATATGGAAAGTGAGAGCATCGGTGCAGTGGTATAGTAATTTAAAGAAAGAATTCGTCACATTGATTATTAATTTAAAAGTAAATATAACCTTGAGCTTGAAAAAAGTCAGTTCGCATTACTGAACTTACTTTTTGAAAATTAATTGGCCCGCCCGAATTCGTCAGATATGTCAGCACCACCCGACTAGTTTCTTTAGAGTTATTTGAAGGAGCGAGTATATTTTGAAATATGTTACGGAATAGGCTTTAAAACGAGACTAATAGTGATTGGAAAGTTGACAAATGCTTAGAACACTGGAACGCTCAAGTGGATCCTAGACACGCCAATGCGATGATCACTGAACAATTTGGTCTGATGTCTAAAAGGCCGGACCTAAAACTTCTTACGGGTTATTGTGGTTTGACCATTTACAGAGAATGTCGATCACAGCTGTCAATCTTTGTAAATCGTGCTCACAGGCATTTTGTGAATTTGAATAAAATTTTCGTGTTCGCTGGGTGGTATTAAAATTCACGTTTAGAATCTTTCCTACTGCCGTATACTGTATGGTGTGTGCAGATTGACTGAGTAAAAGTGTCTCTATATGGGTGGGTATAATAGTGTGTCAGTGTTTATGTATGTGTTTCTATGATTTCGTCAAGGTTTACGTTTTGTGTGATGTGAGACTATTAAAAATTTCATTTGTCAAAAGGATTACCACAGTAATAGGGTCTTAGCGCGTTGTAACATAAAAGCGAAAAACATAAAAAATACGACAAAAACAAAAACAAATACCTATTCCGATTGCCTGGTTAAAAGAAGCCATTCCATTCCATTCCATTCACCTCACTTCATATACGATAACATATACTCGTACTCGTACTTACAACAACAGGTGGTAACAATATAAATGAGATATTCATTAAATACACACACTATTACTAATACAATGTAAACATGTGTGTGTGTTTAAATGTTTAAATGCATGTAAGTATGTAATTGTATTTGAACGTATAAAAGTTTTTCTATTACAGTATGTGGAAGACAAAGCAGATAAAAACGAAAATAAAAAAGGAAAACTGAGGAACGGATTACAATTGTTGGTAATCTATTGTTACGTACACACACATACACACACTTTTGAGTAAAACAGTGCAATAAAACATGTTCCATTAAGTCGGGAAATTATTTAATCTGCAGAAGATACAAACCAACAATAATACAACAGCAACAACAACGTCAAGTTTTTCTTTTTTTCTTTATTTGGAAATTTAATTCACGCAACTCATAATCAATTATCTGGCAACTTAAAACAATCTCGTACGCTGTTTATACTCTCAGAACAAATTACCAACAAAATAATAAGACTGGAAAAAAGGAGCATCATGGTGGCTGGATGGTGGCTGGATGGTGGCATGTTGCTCGTAGCATTCTTAACCATAAAATGAAAGTAAAAACAACAACAAAAAGAACAACATACAAGTATCATTAAACATCAGTAGTAAGAGCAATGAAATTAAAAGCAAAAAAAAAAAAAAAAAAAAAAAAAAATGAAAAATTCTAGAGAAAGAGAAGAAGAAACGTTGACGTTCCTGCTTTCATGTTTCCTTCCTTTTGTGGCTGCATCTCCATCCTTGTCTATTTCTATGTGCTTTTTCCGTTTTTTTTTTCTGCTCTAACCGGTATCCGTCACAGTGTGTTTGTAGGTCTGAATGAGTGCACAGCTCATTGCAAAACTGTATACTTGTAATAATTAAGATTAATGCGGCATTACATTGGAACATTCAGTTCAATCACCCCACATGGCTTGTATAGTCCACAGCCTAATATGAAAATATATTTCTTTTTGTTCAAATTACGTACAAATTTCTGCAATTCATAGCAATTTTTATATCGTATTCTCATTCATATTCACCTTAATCGCCATTTAGAAGACATCAAACAGTGTTACATGACTTCAGTATCACCAGCTTTCTTGATTTTTTGGTGTATAATTTCTGGTATATTTGTTCCAATTAGATTCCATGTAAATAATTTGAGAAGACTACAATAAGTACCGATTTTTGCTTCATTTCAATTGATAATTCTTCGTGTTTGATTATATTTCCCATAGATTTTTTCGGAATATTACTGTTTGCTCTTATTTCAAGAACTCGTAGATATGTGGCCATTTCTTTTTTGTTAATTAAAATAAAAAAATGTTAGAATAAAATAAAAAATGCTTACTTTGAAAGTTGATACCAACCCATATCAGACGTCCAATATATCCCCAGAAGGTCACTATTTGGGCAGGGTTTTGAGCTGATCCACATTTCTTTGTGAACCATTACAGTTAATGCCATGGGCATTAAGGACTTTTGATTCAAAGAGAAGAATGCGAAGTGGAATACTGTTAATCTGTAGGTTCGATTTGAGGGCATGGTCACGTAGTAATGATTGGATTTGTTGATTTGGCTACGGAAATAGTGCACTCAGTCGCAGGCAAACTACAACGGAACTAAAAGCTATAGATCAAATTCAATTTGATCTGTTTTTAATGAGAAATCATTATAAAAATAATCTGAATTTATGTAATAGAATAAAAATACATACTGAGAATTGAACCCATCGTCTTAGTAATCCAACACACTAACCACTAGACCACGGCGACTACCGCGATTGAATGGTATTCATAATATAAGATAAGATCTCGGATTATCTTTGTAATGATCTGGTGCCGTTTTTTGTGGTGCGTATCTGGTCAAATTTAGCTTCTTATCCCTCTACGTAGGATAATCACTTTGTCGTGGTGTAGAACCGTACACTGCAAGAATTCAACTGGTTAAGCTGAGAGAGAGCAATAGCTCTCTGGCAAGGTCTCCGAGGCCAGAAAGACAGTTGAGGAGCAGTAACCAAGAATTATCCCAGCGGTTGGATGAAGGAGAACAACATCAACATCATCTCCAATATCATTACAATCTTTTAGTCCTCCCCTAACTTAAACTTTATTGTGCGGGCTTCTTGGGGCTTATTGCTGTTGGGTTACTTAGTAGTGAAGGTATAACACTGGCTATGAAATAATCAATCAACAGCTGTCTTAAAGCTGGACTTTTTTTTTTGAACTGATGCCAGATATGATATTAGTAAGTTTAAATCAAAGGTCCCAACCTTTTTTCCCCTTTCCTCACCTATTTTCCTCGGCCACTATAATGTACTGCATGAGTAGGGGTCATGCTCTGAGTGCTGGCATCAGAAAAACAAATGCGATCAATATTTTTAACCAACATCGGTTAACTTTCCATTCATTACGACATACTTGAGATGTTTTCTTGTTGCTATGATTTGATATTGAATGACAATATTAAACCCGTCTGTGTCAGGCTTAAGTTCTCCTTGTCTTAGTAAAATATATGCATTTTTTTGGAATATAAAACATATAACTTTTGATATATATGATATATTTCTTTACTTGTTCATGATGTTATCTTTTCTTCGAGGAATGGTGCTACACTAATTTCATTGCTGTCAGATAGGCTGAAGGATATTTATCCTCTGTCTGCAAAAAACAGTAGTGTGCTTGGGTTAATGTTTGTATTTTTTATTTGGTTTACGTGAAGCACTTTCTTTTTATTCCGTAGGCCTATTCTTTCAGACACATTTGGCAATGCTAGACGTTTTTTTTAATAGATTATGGCTGATGTTTTCTATGTTAGGCAAGTATTTTATAATCCAAATATTTTGCAGGTCTGAAAAGCTACATTTTATGGTTCTGAATGAGTGTTGGTATGACATATTATTTTTATTGGTATTAATAAAGTCTGAAATGCTTTGCTCAAAAGTAATATAAAAATAGACTACTTGGTAAGATCACATATTGTAAGAATATACACATTTTCTCCAGATATTAGTTAAGGTTTTAGGATTTGAAAAAAAAATACCTTCAACCTTTCCTTTAACAGCGTCTAAAGAAGGACATACGAATCATATCGAAATGTGACTTTTAAAAGTACAAATGAAAAAGTTAATTTGCGGTATTGAGAAAATTATAATTTAAAAATAAGAGGTCACCCTCCCCTCTTCAAGAAGTCCATCTACAATGTAACCGCTCCCTGACATTCCACTCTATTCCATCTTAACCTTTTGCAACGAAAAACGAATAATCAGGGGAAAAGCGTTAACTATTGGAAAGTAGCAGAAAACAGATATAAAACCTACTTAGCGAAAGCACTCACCGCAATCAACGATGGGGCAATTGCTGTCGATCATTCAAGGGTGAATGTATAACACAGGTCTTTGAATGATCACTTCACAGGAAATTGTCTCATTTCTAAGGCGCCTAATAGCATAAGAAAAATAAAATATACATTCTGTTGTTATAATGCACAGCATTTAGTAGGGGTTTACCTCTGAGTATTGGTCTCAATAATAAAAAAAACATGGTTGATATTTATGGCTTCATCATAAATTAAAAATAAACGAACAGATAGTTTTACTCAAGAAGAAAGAACTTCCTGGTTCATGTGGCATACCAGAGTTTGTATATCTACATGTGTATCATCTATGCGGCTGTGGATATACAGTAGTGTTTAATAAAATAGATACACACACTCTTTATAGCTTTTTAAATATTTTTTAAGCACTTTTACAAACTACCGCGGCGATGTTGTTTGTTCTAAATTGTCAAATTTTATATTGAAGTTGAAGATATAAAACCAAAAGTTTCAAAAAAAAAATATGCTTTCATTTCTTCTTGTCTTAATAAATGATGGTGGGGTGTGAATCTATTTTTTCCAACACTAGTGTATACTTGTTTTTTTATGCCTATAAAAGCAGCCATCGTGCAATAAGCAAATGTGTAAAGTGATTCTCTCTTTGAACAGGTGTTGTGGAAAAGCATTTGACAAGTTTTTCACTCAACATGAATTTAAGCCACATGCGTTTATGTAAAAGTAATCATGATGTGGTTATTGTGGGAAGTCGTGCAAGTGCTGCTCTTTAATAATGGCATCATATTATGAAAAAAAAGCGTCTCAAAAAGAACAAAAACAAAAGATAAAAAAGAGAATCTCTTAACAGCAGTAATTAAATGTTGTAAAGCCATCAACCCTTTAATAATTTATAATCAATAAATAATATATTATAATATAAAATTGAATTTTCTCACACTTGTATTTTGTTGAAGTAGAGATTAAAAAAAAATATATATATTTTTTTTATTTTATTTATTTCCTGTTTGTCAGTAGTTTACAAATATTGTTCTTCAACCTAAATGGCTTACTTTTTATGTGGTTTTATTTCGTTACTTTAAAATTTTTCAATGTAAGAATTTGTTGCATATTTTATGCTACACATTATTAAAGTGAATTTCATATTTGTTGTAGATGAACAGCCGCATTTAAATATACGAGTACAGTAAAAATTTCTGCATTTCACACTCGCATATACAATAGAAACAGTAGAAAATTAGAACTCTTAGTTATTTTAATTTTTAGGAATTATAATATAATAAGTGGTGTACATACATGCATAGCTGCGAAATTATAAATTAAAATGCAAATTTGCAATTATTTTTTTTTCAAATTGTTTTAATATTTCACAGCTATTTTCTTTTGGTTTAAACATACGGATCATGTCGTAGATGTTGTTTTTCAATTTCTTTTGTGAAATTTGCCAGGAAACTTGCATAATTTGATATCCGGCTGATACACGGAATTGGTAATGCTTTATGCAGATGGAGAATTTGTGCCAATGGTTTGTGGTCAGTAATGAGAGTCCAGTGGCGAGCTTATAAATACAGAAAGCCGTGTGGCCCCGAGTTTAACTGAGCTTAATATTTTGCGACTTTCTTGGTTTTTTAAATGTATTAAACATGCTATGCAGGCCCAGAGTATTTAGTTTTCATATATGTGCCCATAATTATGAAAGTGGTCTAAGTCAAAATTTAAAAAAAATGAGTTTATCAGTTATTTCATACTACATTATTTTAAACTAAATTTGTTCAATGTAATTTTTATGAAATTGTCAAAAATGAACCATTAGGTAGTGGTTGTATGGAATTCATTAAGTGTTAATTTTGAAAGTGGTCTAAGTCAAAAATTAAACCACAAATTTTTGGTATCGGATCATTCCTTTCTGCCGAATGACCGTGATTTTGGGTTGATAGAAATTAAAATAAAAAGGCAAATTACTTATACAACCCTGAGCATTATTTTGAGTTGATAGAAAAGTGCAGAAGAAGAAATAAATTTTCGATAAAGCTAATTTCGCAGAGGGATTTTATTTCAACGAAATCAGAATCAATAACAAGAAGAGAAAAAAAAAATACCGCGGGCGAATCTGTCTCTTTGGCTACAAAATCAATAGATGAGATTCTTGAAAAATGAACCTTATAAAATGCTTTATAAAATTTCTTTAGATGATTCTAAATTTCACGTTTTGGATCTTTCACCTAAAAGAGGAAGACCAAAAATATTAAATTACTTCTATTATACACCACCATTAGACCAGTAAGAATAAAGAAAAACATAAAAATATTATGAGTTTACTACCGTACATCCCAGCAGTTTTTCAGGAACATTTTAAGAATCTTAAATACTCGAAATAATGATAAAAATGAATTACTTTTTAAAAATAATTAATTAATGTTCACGAATTATTTCAATCAAATTATTGTTTTAAATAAAACTTAGAGTTCTTTATTGCTTTAAGTAATTTATAGGACATTCAGCTAATTTTGAAAATGGTCTAAGTCAATGCAAACTTTAAAAACAATATTATCGTATGAAATTCGCACAAAATTTCATATTCATAATAAATTTCCATTACTTGAGACTAATAAAATTATAAATAAAAATGTTGCATAATGTAAAAATATTTTTTAATTTATTTAAATGCAATTCATTAAATATCTCGAAACAAAAAATATATGACTTAGACCACTTTCATAATTATGGGCACATATAAGTATTAAACAAAAATCGGAATCTAAAATTACTTTCTAGCGAAAATTTTCGAGAGTCTACTGTATATAGTAACACACATATATGCAACAATTTTTTTCGAAATGGTAATCAAATTCGAGCAATTTTTTACTTTATTATTATTATTATTTTTTTGAGGATTAAAAGGATTTCTGATCATAAAAGGCACTTTTGTCAGGAGAAAATTGTGCCTACAGGCAACTCTTCTTGATGAGTCATTTATGATCTGTTTTTTTGTTAGTTTAAATTTTTTTTTTACTATTTTCTGTTTGTATTTATTGTCCTTTTCGAATCTTTTATCAGCCTTTTACTTCAATACTGATTCCTTTTCGAGTAAGCTATCAGTAGATTTTATAAAAAACAAAAAACAGTTGACTGGCTGAGTTTGTTTTATCACTTATTTGATAAATTAGAAATAATCACCTGACTCGTCTATTAGATTTTGTGGTGTTCGCATACTTTATCATCGGACTGGCAGACTTGAATAATACGCATTTGCCCATTGAACATTTATTTATTTTTTTATGCAATAAATCTATCTACGTTATTAATCATTACAATCATTTATTTATCTGCTCAAAATGTAATCGTAAAAAATTGAGCGCAATTCAAATACCTTCTACGCTCTCGTTTTAATCCAATCTCTTAGACCATAGTTAACCAAAACTCTCAATTTGTACCACAATTGTGTTCCGAAAATGAAGATTTGAATTACATTGTCTTAGACGCTTAAAATATGTAAAAAAATAACAAACTAAACACAAAACATTTTTAAAACCTGAATTATGTATAACTTGACGTTGTAATGGATTTTAAATTAAGGACTTTTTAAAATTAAACGCAGCTCGTTTTTGACTACTTTTTGAACGAGCAGGTGATTAATCAGTTTTTGATCCAAAGTCCTCGAAAAGGATGTAATTTTTTACAAACAGTCTTCAAAATGCCAACTGGGTATATGCATTTAAATATTTTTGTTTTCTTATAAAAAAAAGGTGGATGTGCTTGCACTTTGCAAACACTAACAAAAACCTGCAAACAATTTTTGCTTAAAATTTAATATTTTTAGGAAAAAAACAATTTATATTTTTATACTATTCATTTATTTACCGAACCCACCATCCCCACATTATTAAACTACCACTTTACTCGCTAGTTAACTGTGGTTTATTTCTCAATGTTTACTTTTTTTTTTTTTTTTTTTCTTAAATTGCCAGAATAAGATTTTCACCAGCAAGAAGGTTTTTGAAATGCCTGCCTTAAATTGTGTGCAACATTTTATTTTGCATGTGGCAAATAATTAAAAATCTTTTCTTTTGAGATTACATGTGGGTTGCATCCAACAACCAACAGAAAAGTAAATATTACAGCAGCTAATGTGATGACAACTTATGCCCTCTGTATTAATAACAAGAGTATGTGTTAAATGTTTTTAGTAACTGCTTAGTAAGAGAATATGAATGAGCAGTATATGTATGTATGTGTGAATGTATGGGAAGGATGCGAACATAAATGTTCACCGATTCCTATATTAAATGTAAATTACAGATTAGTTTAAATAGGGTATAGCTCGATAGTATTAATGCTTATCTAACGTTTTACTGTTGACATTTTCTGTAGAATATAAATTTTGTTTTTAAATATTAAAGGCTTTATTCATAAAAAAAATGTACATGCAAGTTGTATAAAAGGCGAGTATTTTAGAAATAGTAGACAGTTATTGTTGCTACTTTTATTTCTATTTCTTTCTTCGTAGCACTATGAATCTATATAAATAGTACTTTTACTTACTTCTTAAGTAGAATTATTTTGCTTGAACTTTTCTTGTTTTTAATTTTTTGCTTCATTGTATTTTTATTTTTGGTAGAAGAATTTACAAGTTCAACACGCCCAATTTATATTGGGAAACCTTCTTTTTATAACATTCTTGCCATTAAGGTTGTTCCGTTAATTGTACCGACGAGTTGTGTGGTTAAAGTGTATATTTTCTCTGTGTGTCTAAAATATTAAAAGACGTATGTATGTCGGTGTATAAATGGAAAGCAGTTGCACACAAACCTATAAATTTTATAAAATAATACATTCATGTAGCAACTAAAACACTATTGTAGGAGAATGTCTTTAAAAATCTCTTTTATGTTTTTCTTAATTAGTTGTATGGTTAATACAATATTTTTGGAGAAAGTATGTGCATATGCAAGTATATTCGAATTATTCAGTTTTAATCCATGGGGTAAATTTTGAGTTAATGAAAAAATTAATTGAAAAAAATTGTATCGCTTCACTTCATATCTATTTATTACTATGCTTCATCATCTTGAGCGATTCTTATTTAACTTATGATACTAACTTATGAACACTATCTGTCAATTGTTTTAATTAAGTTTGGCTCTTTATTCTGCTAAAAATTAATATTAAAAATTCTAATATTTTTTATTGTATTTAAGTCCAGTAGTAAGTAGTAGCGCTAATACTGAAATATTGAATTACCACCATACCACAACAAACAGCTCCCAACACCATATAACAACAGTATTTGTTGCCTGCTGTCGTCATTGTGTTTAAGGCCTTACTATGATAGACTTTATAATTTGTCACCTTAATGTTTTGATCATATGTTGGTGTAAGAAAAGAATTTTAAGAATAAATCTAAACAACATTCTGTACCTCAATCTGAAAATGTCAATGATTTTCTTAATATCAGCAGGTTTTTGAATTGATTAAACACATGCACATACGAGCGAGGATGTGTATTCACTTTGTGTTCGAGATTAAGGTCTTTGATTTATTTTTAATTTGATATTTATTTTGAACGTTGTTTAGTTTTGTCACAAAAAACATTAATTTATACGAAAAAGGTAACAAATTAAAATAAATAGTAAGGTTGCATATTAATTAAAAGATCAAGAAAACAAAATTTTGTGTACGTATTGATAAAAAAAACTTAAAATATATATTTTTTTTTTTTTGAATGTATTATAATTACTAAAGTAATCTGTTATTGAATAAACAACGAAATGGAACCTATTTTGAGAAATAATTTTTTGTATTATTTTTGGCTACGACCTAACTAATAACTCAACTTAATACAGTAATCAAACATATTGTCTGAGTGCAATAATAAGTGTTTCGTATTAATCATTGAGTAAACATTTCAGCTGAGTGCAAGAAATCTAATTTATTTAATTTTCGTGGAAATAAAATTAATTAATTTTCCAACATATTCCTAGTAGCAGTCAAATATGGTCAAATACTATTTTATTTGACATCATAATATTGCATACGGCTATCATGCAAAATTAATCACTTCTACTAAAACATTTTGACTTATTTTTAAAATATAATAAAAATCCATGGAGAACAAAAACATTTATTTTTAACAATTTGACTGAAAAATGTAAAGTAATTTTTTATTTTTTTATTTCTTAAAATTATAAAGAATTCAACCGCAACTAAATATGTGTTTTTATCAAAAATATATATTTTTTGTTTTGGTATTTCTTTGCCTTTCATTTTTGTTGTTGTTGGTATTTGTATTGGATTTTAACATTTTACATGTATTGGAATTATTGGTATTTACACTCTGTATTCAGTATTTAAAATATGTGTAAATGTGTGTTTATTTGTTATGTTTAGTTGTATAGTTTGATGATGTTGTGGTTGTGTTTGTTTGCTTAACATGCTCATATTCACACGTATACGAATGGAAGCACATAACCACATACATACTCGTACATGTGTTGCATGTAGTACACAAATCCATATTTATTTTCACTGCTTTATTTTTCTATTCTATTTGTTTAATTTTTTTTTTCTTTCAAATATCGCTGCAATGATTCAATATCAGTTCTATAGTACTGTATTGGACAATTCAATCAGAGAAATACATTTTTGTCATAATTCAATTATAGTTTTAAAATAATATTTATAATTCGTATTTTATCTACATTGTATGTATTAAAGTATTTTATAATTTTCAAACAAATTTTATTCTTTTGTGTTGGGAGTTTGCATTTATTTTTTTTCTAATTTTAAATATTTTTGTCATGCTATTTATCATAAATATTTTGATTTGTTGTTTTTATCATTCAAATATCAGTATGGCATGCATGTGTTTGTTTTCTAATGTCTGTCTGCATCCTGTATCTCTGTCTATATTTTGTTGGTTGGTTTTATTATTGCGGTCGAAATAAATAATTCACACACATACTTGCATAGGAACGTACATGTTTATGTAAATATATGTACTCGTACGTACAAATAATCATAAATAATTACAAAATAAATGGTGTTTTACTGCTGTTTCGCCCTGTGTTGCTTTACTACTGAACATAATTGCGGTTGACAAAGATTAATGCAATGAAAACTCAGTTGAATTCATAGACTAGCAGTACAAAAAAAAAAAAAAAAAAAAACAGTATATATTAAATAAAAAATGAATTAAGGTGCCCACACACTAGTGATTTGTGACTATGATTTGTTGTGTTCGACGTCTTTTTACATGTTAATGGGGCTGTATGACAACAAATCACAAAAATTTGAAATTTTTCAATTTATTGTGATTTGTAACAAAGTGTATGGGGCTGTGCGCGAACATTTGAAAAAATTTTTAAATTAGTTCACAATAAAACGCCAAAATATTCATATTAAAATATTAAAATAAAAATACGAAAAGTGAAAATATTTTTTGTGGTTGCGTAGATGGCTAGCAACCAATTTTTTGTAGAATTCATTGAAATTTTACAAAATGAAAATGCCATTTAGAAAAGTAAAAGTGATGTCTTGTTGTTGACGTTTAAACTTTTTGTGATTTTTTATAGTGTGTGGAGAAATGACAACCGAACAAATCACAGTCACAAATCACTAGTGTGTGGCCACCTTTACATACATAGATATACAAATCAAATTAAAAATAAAATAAAAAAAAAACTCAGAGAAATAGACATCAATTGAAATTTTTGATAACATTTGTTGTGTTTTTCTATTTTAGGTTTGTTTTTTTTTTTTGCTTAAAACAATTACTCTTTTAGGGCAAATGTCAAATAAATGTTAAAAGAACACACATAAAATGTTGTAAATGTAGACAATTACAATTATAGATACAACTACATATACAAAAACAACAACAACAAATAAATAAAAGAATAAATACAATTGCAATACAGCAATAAAAATATAATATATAAAATTGTTATCACAAAATTGATTTCTAATTGTTTGCAGTCAGTTTAAAATTAGTGGTTTATTGCCAAAAGGTCATTACATTTAAAAACTAAATGCACACATACACATACTATATATTTAATTACATATACACTGGCAGTAATTGTATGTAATTTCATATTGGAGTACATACATATGATACAATAATTATGTTTGTGGTTGAGCAGTTGATTTATGAGTACGTTTAGCCTGCGTATACGTTATATTCGTTACATTGAAATAATTATATGTCATACGTACCGTAGCACACCCAACTACTATATCCGTTTGTACATTTCTTTTTACCTAAAGTTTAGTTAATAATACAATAATAAAATAACAAAAATAATAATAATAATAGCATAATCCTGTGGGTTTTTTCAGACCAATACTCAGGGGGTAAACCTCTACTAAATGCTTAGCATTGTATTGAATTTTCGTAAAAAGGACAGTACATTATGACAACAGAACATATATTTTGTTTGCTTATACTACTAGGCCCCTTAGGAATGAGACAAATTGCTGTGAATGAATGAATTGCTTTGAATGATCAATTAAAGGCCAGTGTTGTGTACCTTCACCCTTGAATGATCAACTGCAATTGCCCTATTGTTGCATGTTGATTGCGGTGAGTGCCTTCGCTAAGCAGGTTTTTAGCTGTTATTTACAATAAAGCAATAAAATGCTTTGATCATTCAAAGGCCAGTGTTGTGTACATTCACCCTTGAATGATGAACTGCAATTGCCCTATTGTTGCATGTTGATTGCGGTGAGTGCCTTCGCTAAGCAGGTTTTTAGCTGTTATTCCTAATAAAGCAATAAAATGCTTTGATCATTCAAAGGCCAGTGTTGTGTACATTCACCCTTGAATGATGAACTGCAATTGCCCTATTGTTGCATGTTGATTGCGGTGAGTGCCTTCGCTAAGCAGGTTTTTTAGCTGTTATTCCCAATAAAGCAATAAAATGCTTTGATCATTCAAAGGCCAGTGTTGTGTACATTCACCCTTGAATGATGAACTGCAATTGCCCTATTGTTGCATGTTGATTGCGGTGAGTGCCTTCGCTAAGCAGGTTTTTAGCTGTTATTCCCAATAAAGCAATAAAATGCTTTGATCATTCAAAGGCCAGTGTTGTGTACATTCACCCTTGAATGATGAACTGCAATTGCCCTATTGTTGCATGTTGATTGCGGTGAGTGCCTTCGCTAAGCAGGTTTTTAGCTGTTATTCCCAATAAAGCAATAAAATGCATTTCAAATAAAACGAACTTGTGGAACCGGAGGGGAGCACAAAATATAAATCTATGTAAATTTTTATAAAAACACGTCCCTAAACAAAGCATGACTACTTTCCAACAAAGGTAGGCGCTTATTTGAATAAGGTTGTAAGATCGAGTACGAAGAGAAAATAATCGGATACGGTCTGAATAACAATGAAATTAAAATCGAGTGTTTTACCTTACACCACAAATAAAATCTATTCAAAGCCTTCTGAAACTTAAATCATCATACATTCAAACACAATCGGCTATTACAACCCTGTTTCAGCTTCTCGCAGCACCTATGTTGTGTACCGGGAGCTACAGAGCTTTTGCCAGAAAATTGCTAGAAGGTAGTCGCCGAAAGTGATATTTTTCAAATTTCTTTCTTTCAAAATGTCAGAGCTGGGGTTCGCAATCCTAGCTCTTGATTAAAAAGCCAACACACTAACCACTAGACTACGGTGACTACAAATGAAAATCATCAGTCTAAATTAAAATACTCGAGTCGTTATGAGGGAAGATCATTCACAAATATTGAGAAAAAAAAAATGAAGCCAAGATGAGTACCTAAAGAAACACCAGACTACTAACTCTAAAACCTATTTTCTAAATAGAAACTAACCCATCTCAGAACCTGTTTAGTTCACTTTCAACAATAGAAGCCTGTGATTTGATTTATGAAAACCTTTGTGAAGTATCTATCTATCTATTCTATCGTTATTTTGTAAAGACCTTTATAGAGTTAAGAAAGAATACAAATTATTTAAATTTGTCGATATTTAAACAAATAAAATAAAAACTAATGTTAACAAATTATGTTAAACAGTTTATTTTGACCCTCCTCACAGTATGTGTATGCTGTTTCCATTACAAATATTTTATATTTTCTACTAATATTAGTTTATTTGTATTCATACAATAAAACCTGATATTATTTTGTATTTGTGCGGCGGTTTAAATGGCACTTTAGTAACTCGTTTATAATTATTATCTTTTAAATTGAAATGTCAACCATAAAACACTGGCAATAAAGCGTAGCAACCAGCCAGAAATTCATTTGTAAGCATATTCCGCCATTAACGCCATAATTATTGCCACTACCACTTAAACTTCCAAACAATCAACAAGAACAACAGAAACGACAAGGTGAACGAAAGTAAAAGACAAAGT
The DNA here is from genome assembly GCA_963576795.1 of Metopia argyrocephala. Taxonomy (NCBI): domain Eukaryota; kingdom Metazoa; phylum Arthropoda; class Insecta; order Diptera; family Sarcophagidae; genus Metopia; species Metopia argyrocephala. The sequence goes on from OY756209.1 coordinate 1,045,290, forward strand.
TTTTTTTCCATGTTTTTCCCAATTTTTTCTTTGTGTTTTTTGGTTTTTTTTTCATCATTAATTTTAAGTATTTCTTTCTTTCTAAGTTATAAATTTATTTTTATTTTTCTCTTTTAATATTTTTTTATTGTATTATTTCTGGCCAGCTTTTACTGGCAACTATATTCGTTTAAAGTTATTTAATAAAGAGGAATCCGTGCGAGCACCCCATTTACAAATTTACTTGTATTCTGGCACTTTATTGTGTAGGTATAGTAGAAAATATTCATACAGTTCTCTGCTAATATTTGTTTGATATAAAAATGTGTTTGTGTGTGTGTGTGTGTATGATGTTGCCTTGTAAGAAGTCTAAATGCAAAATGAACAGAAGGACTAATATTTTACTGTCGCATTTGCATTTGCATGAACATTAATTCTTTTTTAAAAGAGACAAAAAGGAAATAACGAAAGATTTTTTACTTACCAAAATAAAATGAAGACGCATATACCTTCACATATACATATGTATGTATATGTATACATACATTTACAGAGTCATATATTTATGTAAAGTATACAAACACTTTAACTGACTGAAAAAAAAAAATTAAAATATTCAACGATTTGCTTAACTTCGTGTCTGCCCATTTGCCCATGTTTCGTAACTAATGCCTACCATGAAATGAATATTGGGTTTTAGAAACGACAAAAAAAAAACCTAAAACGGGAAATTGAGGGAATATAAAACGAATATTCAACATCATACAGTTTATGTTCTTCTTTTATTACCAGCCCATTACTGGATATACTATTCAATTCAACAATTCATCACATTTCTTTCTGTATGTAATAGATCACTAATTGTATTTAATGTTAGTTTCGCCCAATTTCCTCTATTTATTAGCCAAGATATTTGCTGTCTTCCCATGTCTGGTCTCCTCTCCATTATAAGCTGTTCAAGTTCAAATTTTATAGTAGTTCACTGTGCAAAATATGCTCAAAACAATCAGTTTTTCTTTGCTTTATCATTGAAAGTAATTCACTGTTGCTGTTCATTGTTCTTAACATTTCTTCATTGATATTTGGAGTAGTCTTCGGAAGCACTACATTTCGAATGCTTCAAGTCTATAGAAGCCCATGCTTCTAACATATTCACAAATAAGTATCGATCAGACATATTACTTCATGCACTTAATGAATCTCATTTAAACTTCATCATTTATTTCCCGACAGGCTAAGACTTTTTTTTATCTATTTGATATAAGTCGTCCTAGCCAAGTCCCAATTTAAAGTTGGACACAATCTAAATATACACATTTTTTAGCCCTTTTTACTTGTTCCTTGAAAATGTCATGGTTATTAAATAAGTATTTGCACAACTCCAATTAAGAAATTTAGACTAGATTTAGATCAAAATTTTGCTCTAGTGTTTGTGCAGCAAAATATAAAAACAGGAGAGACTTGCTCCACTATATACCTGCAGTTATTTTAAAAACAATTACCAAGGATTCGGTAATAGTTTCGGGGTGTGTGCATAGTCGGCTAGTGTCTTTTTTTATCGTTTTCCATAAATAATTTGACAAAAACCAACAGAATCTATAGTGCAGGATACTTGTACACCATAGATTATACTTTTTACGTATCCCATATGCCTTACCTGGTTACTGTCAGTTCGACCACTCAAGAGCCGTGTTATACGTTCACCCTTGAATGATCGATGAGCAATTGCCTCATCTGTCGGTGGATGTTGAATGTGAATGGTGAGCGTCTTCAGTAGATTAGCTGTTATCTTCCCAGAAGGTGGCGCTGTACTCCTGATCATTGGTTTCTGGTGGAATTGATTAAAAATGTCAGAGAGCGGTTTCTTGGAGGAGGGGGAACGAGAGAGTTGATTTATCGTGCGCACCGTCCGTAGACATATCACACGCCGCCCGTGTCCGGGCGGTAGTTGAAATACAGACGTCCAACCAGCGCCACCCAAAGCCGGTACCCTCTAATTTCGGATATCACCAAGTGACACCGGTCAGAAGAGAGCCCATGGACATTAGGTTAACAATTACGCCACTACCATTTCCTGGATAGTAGCAACCCCCCTTGTTCAGGAGGTTAAAACTACTACCCAGCAGTACCACGGCCACTACGTGTACCTCCCGAAGAAGGACCTCACCATCCATCAGGCCGTCTTACTCACTCCCCGAAGGACAAGGGAGCACAGTAAGTCGGGGCTTTCCTCATGCCCGTAGTACCAGATTAAGGCATCTCTGGTCAGTCCTTGAGAACGCCAGAAGAATGCCAGCCACGTACACTTACATCGACGAGACTAACACCACCAGGAACAAACTGTTGTCACCACACAACAGCCCCCTGGACTGATGCAGCCAAGTCTCCGATAGCATACGCAGCGTATATGCACCACCAACATATACTCTACCTATAGCAAGTGCCAGGACACTTAGAGCTAGGTTGAACTCCATATTCCCCGGGGAAAACTGGTCACTGATGGAGACAATCACCAGCAACCTTTTTTGTATCCCCGGGGGGAGGAGGGGGGAACCTCTAATTTTTTTTAAATTTAATTTTTAATTTCAATTATAATTTCAGAGAACCGCAAATTTTTATTTTTATAATTTTGTCCTTCGCTGGGATTGATCCTCGTTCGTATGAGTTTCTGTGCGAGCGCTCAACCACTATACCACGACCCCCCATACACCATGAACATATACGCACTAATATAGACCAAAGATGCCCAGTAGTGGCTGATATCAGCAAATTAAACTCACACGTATACTTACACTCTTTTGTTTAATTGTCAATCAACCAATAGGAAATCAGCATGTTGAGTGGGAGAGACAAACACTTGCAGAACTTCTGTGTCTTATTTTTTTTATCTCACCAATACTACTACCTTGGGCATCAATGATATAGACAGTCATTAGTAGTCGATGGTAGGGTGTTATATTTAGTTTTTCCTCTTGTTTGGTTTTTGTTTTATTCTGCCATTGTAAAAGAATTTAAAATAAAATACGCGTTTCTTACGATTTGCAGCAAAAATGAAGTCGCAACAACGTTTATTCAAAAACTTACACACACACACACATACGACTTCACTTGCAATATACTTGTAGATATAACATATACACTCGTAACAACCTCCGTTTCTAAAATGAAAATCATCCCTTTGTTTCCGATAATTGTCATTTTCTTACTGATCACTTTATTGACCACCAACTGTCTGCTAAAAGCTTCAAAACTTCAAAAACTTGCAAATGCCTTTTTGGTTTAATTCCCGCTATTAGTTTCTAACTTTATATTTTTCAATCTTTAATGCCGTATTCAAAAAATATAAAACATATTTATAAAGGGCTGATTTCACAATTATTGTATAGAAATTTGTCAAATAAGACCTTCTGTGTGGAGAGTAGAAGCAATCCAGATTCAAGGAATTCGCAAATTTGTCTTTGCTTTTGTGTGTGTCAAGTTTTATCCATAAGTACCGGGACCTACAGTTTAATGTCGACTCCGAACGACAGACTTGAGAAGCTTGTTCATGGCAATTAGTTACTCTCAGAGCTTTTGCCAGAAGACTGCTGAGAGGTAGTCGCCGAAAGAAATATTTTTTTCATATTTCTTTTTTTGAAGATGTCGGAGCCTGGAGTCGAACCCAGGGCCCATATCTTAGTAAGCCAACACACTAACCACTAGACCATGTCGACTACTTAATTTATACAATAGCAAAAAAAAAAAGGAGTTGTGTGAAAAATAAGAGAAACCCTTTCAAATTATGGATTGCAATCGATGTTTTAATACCTCAAAGAAGTTTTATTAAAAAACTTTGATTGGATTCCATTATCATTTCCCTTACGAAATAAATTCCATTCCATTCGAGAATGAATATTGAACAGATAAGTTAGTAATAGTAAATATTCCAAAATCGATTATAGTTCTTTTGATTTGGAATACAGAACAGCACTTGTACGTAATAATTTAAATAAATTTTTGAGTATAAAGTGTTTTGCTTACGGTGATTTATTAGCCCTTAAAAAACATGCTCTAATTTTTGCAATAGAGATCCGTGTATGCTTTATATGGCAAATAAATCGTATTTTGAAATTCGTTTTAATAATTCTATATTAGAATTCGAAACTTCAGAGTAATTTGAATAATACTTGCAAATTGATAAAGTGTTTGAGTACACTTTTATTTCAATTTATACGAATTTACTTTATTCCCTGCCATGCAGTTTAGAAACCGTGGTTTTAAATAATATGAAAGTATAAAACATATGAAATATGGAGCTAGCAATTTCCATAGGATTTCTGGAGTAGCATTAGCACCATGCTTAACCGGTTTTAATTTTCTTGTTTCTGGTTCTACGTTTGAGCTTGTTTTTGAAATACAAGATTTACGGTTGAATTTACTTTAAAAATTTCATTTCTAAAACGAATAGAACTCAGCAGACTACTAACCACAATATGAAAAAATAAATATAGAAACGTTTATGTGAAGATGATTATTTAACAACATACAACTAAGGGATGACGCGACTACTTTGGTCGCTTTGGTAGCTTAAACTACGTTTTTTTGTTAGAGCTGAGCAGATCCACTAAAAGATTAGAACAATGGAACAATTTTAAAAATATTCAATAAATAAAAATCAATGTTGTTAGTTGGTCATCGCATCAGTTGAGAACGGCTGGACCGATTTTGTAGATTTTTTCTTTCTAATGATCGTCGTGATCCAATTTAGGTTTTTACGCAAAGAAAATTTTGCCCTGCCTACTTATGCGCCAACTTTTTTTGATTTACTTAAAATCAGAAAACGACTTCATATATTTGAAGAATTTTTTTTTCAAATGTTTGTATTAATCCATTTTAAGTTTTCATCGAGAGAAAAATTTGCCACACCTACTTTTACGCCCACTTTTTTCTATTTATTTGTAAATACTGATTTTTGTATATATTCAAAACTGTTAAGGCTAAAGTTTCGGAAATGGGTTTGAATAAATTCATGAGCAAGGTAAATCATCAGTCAGAAAGTGGGCGAAATTAGACAAGTGGGCGTGACACCTCTCATACAAGTTAAATATTGATTTCTTTATAAATACGTATATTTAGAAGTGTTGAAGCTAAAGTTTTGAATTTAGTGTGATTGATTTTGTAGTCATTAAAATTTATCAGTAGAAAAAAGGGCGGATAAGTAGACGTGGTAGCTTTTAGACAAACTTACTATTGAGTTCAGTATGTTTTGAAATCAGTAACAGTTAAAGTTTTTGAATTTGGTGTAACTGACTTCGTAGTCACTAAAAATCATCAGTCGAAAAATTTGGTAACACGCAATAAAATATAAAATTTAAGTTTATGGTGTTGCTGTTGTTTTCAATATAATTCTGTACCTGAGTAAATGACAGCGTTTACAAGTAATTGAATTTTATAGGCCTATACTACAGTGCCACTTTTCCGTTTGACGAATTATAATTGGCAGCTGCAAGAAGACAACAGACTCAGGCATTGAGCAGTATGGTATCGTTCCCACATGTAAATGGATGTGTGTGTGTGCAGGAATATATATTACAATTCGTACAAGTCAATTGATTTTAACTAACAGTCAGCATCTGAAATAGCCCTACATTTCCCTTCGACAACAGTTATTTTCCAAACATATGTACATACACATATATTTATACATTTGAGTGTATATATATATATATATGTCTGTATATATATTTGTTTAAGTGCTTATGTAAGTAAATCTGTATGAATATAAGTTTTTTAAAGAATCTATTTTTCTTTTGGAGTACATAAAGTTAAATGCTAAGTGTTATTTAAATATTTTTGTATGTATGTATGTACGTATGTTTGTGTGTATACACGGCATACAAGTCTACATGACCGTTTGCCAGTAGTATTGTATATGAATCTGTTTTTCTCTTTTCTGTTACTCATGTACTTTGAGAGCACAGCGTGTATGTAGATTTATTATGGAAACTAAAGCCAACAGAGGAAAGAAAAAAACAAAAACTTTATATCGTTATATGGTAAAGTGTTATTGTATGAATATAAGCATGTACGAGCATTAAGAAATGAAAGCAAAGCAAAACAAAAAAAAAATTAAGAACAAGAAAAGTTAATTTAAGTTTTTCCATTTTACGAAAGTGAAAAGTTGCCACTGAGCTTATTAAAAACACGTTGCATTTGCTGAAATTCATTCCATCGTTTCTGTGATTGTTTGTAATTGCATGTGTTTGTGTTATACACGGTATATGTTTATTTTCTTTTACTAAATTAATTGATTTAAATGAAATAAAATAATAAAAAAAACTGAAAATGTACTCACTTTTTAATTTAATATTGCATACCCGTAGTTGATGCGAATTAAATAATAACGTAAGACATTATATTACAATGTAAGAATTTTTTTTTTGAAATTGCAGAGTTTCTTGAGATAAAATTATGAATTTTACAACATTGAAATATAATTAAAACAATATAAAATATATTATATACGTATGTATGTATATATGCATCTATTTACGAGTAAACGTAAAAGGCAATTTTTTTTGCTTCAAAATAATGCAATTTTTATATTTTTCTATAAACTATTTGTAGAGACTAGCTGTACTAAATATGTGAAAAATTTTATTGTTGGTAAGAAAGCAATCTTTTCTTTAAAGAGAATTAGGTTTTGAGTTCTTTGGGAGTACAAAACCGATTGTTTGGCTAAACTCACGAGGGTTTATTTATTTATTTTTTAGTAGTCGTCGTGGTCTAATATTTAGTGTGTTGGCTTACTAAGACGATAGCGCCGGATTCAAATCTCAGCTCTGAAAAAAGAAATATGAAAAAATTATTTCTTTTGGGCGACTACCTCTTATCAGTCTTCTGACAAAAGCTCTGGGAGTAATTGATTGTCATGGGAAAGCTTCTCAAATCTGTAGTTCGGAGTCCACTTTAGTACGTAACCCTGGTTGTAATGGCCAGTTATGTATGTATGTGTGTATGTTAGGCTAATATTGTACCACTTAATTTTAAACCATAAAGGTGAAATTACAAATAATATTTAATATGTTTTTTTCTCAATATGGTGTACAAGTCCCAGTACGAATTGCAGTAAAGTGATCCATTTTATGTGTCGTCAGAATCGCTTTAATAAGATCAAAGCTAAAGAGGATAAAATGGAACAAGATTCATCCAAATAAGATGACTGTTACAAAACTGCAAGGATGGTTGAGCAAGGGAGGGTATGATAGAACATGCTTTGTTTAAAACTACTTCGGCTAACACATTACACGCGAATTAAATAAATTAGTTGTTGTGATTTTAGATTCAAAAGAATATAATTAGACTGGAAAAAGCTACAGAAAAAATTATTTAAAATAGAACAAAACCAAAAAAAAAAATCAACAACGGGGTACTGAGAATATATTAATATAGTTAGTTTGATTAAAATGTTATACGAGCATCAGTATATGCATGTCCATACGAAGGTAGGTCAGATGGCTAGTGAACCAAATATGTGATCAACTAAAATTGGCACAAAGTGGTTAATGGTTTTGATACCATTACGAGACCACACCAAACTGTCTACAGAGTGGAGTAGAACGAGGGGTTTCAGGCTTACGTACTGCGACAGGCTAATAAAAAAACACTCCAAAAAACTTCAAACATCTGACTGTGCGTCATGGGCATTCCCATAAACAATAGCACACCCAACTTTTGAGCTGGCCTACCGATTATCCTATGACTCACTTACACTCCTAAAAAGCTGAATATTTTTAGCGTTCTGCTCTGGTCATACCAAGGCCAAAGTGTTCTGTTCTGTACTTTGCCATGGAAAATTGTCAAGATCTCCCCTTTAATAGAGTCATAGAACAGTGGATATCAGAGTTGGAAGTAGCAGACTTCCTTCCTTCGGAAATGCTCTTAGCAAGCTCATCCACCCTTTCTTTCATATTCATATATACATATATGTATATATAGAAATTTTTTATTTTTTGTTACTGTTAACGTTTTGATGAGACAAGTTTTTCAGATCATTTAAAAAATTGCCCATAATCAACAATCCCTTTAATATTTGCATTGTCATGGGAAATATTTTATGAACAATAAAAAGCATTTTCACTCCTTATTTTAAAGTTCATTTATCCATCATTAATTCGAAAGTATTCCTATCAAAAGGCCATTGAAATAAAGATATTTTCCTATTTATTTGATATTTAAATGACCATTTAAAAAAAAAAAAAAAGTAACAAATTTTTATGAAAATTTTATTAAAATGGTTACGTTTGCTTTTAATTTTATTTATTTTTTAGTATCAGTAGGAAATTTCAATTATCACAAATGGTTTTTATAGTTCTTTTACATATACACGCATACATCCACATATACTCGTCTATACATATTTATTTTTATTTGTTAAAGCCCCCTTTTTAATAGAGACGCAAACAATCGAATTGAATTTTTTTGCAGGTTTGTCGTTTATATTGTGGACAATTTATGTTTTTTGTTTAGTTCTTTTCTATCAAATACTGAGAAAAATTTTTATCAATAATTTATTTTGTTTGATTGTTTTCACTTTTAAAAATTTAAATATTCACCACAATTTATTGATGTGTGTGTCTGTTTACATGTAGTTTCAGTATTTTTTTTTAAGACAACGATGTAAAAACATAAACAAATTTTGTTTTTTTTTTGTTTCATCAAGAGATTATATTTTTTTCTATTATTTACAATTACATATACAGCTACACAGAGGTACTCATGCATACGCAAAGTTTTTATTTTGATATTGTATGTGTAAGAATGGTTTTGTGTGTGTGTTCAATGTAAATGTTTGTATATTTTGTTTTATTTTTTTATAAATGTGTTTGTAGTTTTAAGGCTGGAAATAAACGAATCAAGATAATATTTTGCAGTTAGTGACATACATAAGTATTCGTATGTCCAGTAAATATAACAAAATTATAAGAAGAATTATTTAATTTTTTAGCTAATTTTAGTGATTTGACAATAATCTCAAGTTTCTCTGTAACTTAACAGAGGGTAGAAGACAAAATATAAATGAACAGAAAATATTTATTCAAGCTTTGAATCCTGAAATAAGTTTTATTAATGTTGTTGTGGTAAAAAAAAAATAATTAGATTTTAATATGAGATTAATAAAAACAGGGTAATACAACAACATATGCTTATATAACAATTCTGACTATTTTAATAATAAACTGCATTACTCTATGGGTATTTGTAACATAAACTAAATTTTTATTTATTTTTTTATTATATTTTATTTATTTATTTTATATTAATATTTATTATCTTCTATTTCGTTTATTTCTTGCCTTTACGAATAAAACATGGTTATGCAAATAATGTATCTTTATATCACAACCCTGTTTTTTTCCTATTTGTTTACATTTTAGTTGCCTTTTGCGTCCAACTTTACTAATCAACCCTCTGTCAAAATTGGATTTTCCAACTGCAAAGCGTTGCCGCCGCGTTATTTTGGGAATCTCTATACAAATTGTATGGGCATGAGAAATTTTGACAGCTAGAAAACGCTTGCCGCTTTTATTTAGGGATGGCAGTAAGAGACTCGTCAGGAGACTTTTTCCAAAATACTTATGCCAATATAGTTATTAACTAAATCAGAATCATATGCCAATTAGTATGTAATAAATTGAACAAAAGAATTTACAAAGCAATACACTTCTGTTTTTCGAAAAATTAAAATTCTATTTATCCCCTTGAGCAATACATTTCATATTATATTGAATGTATTTGCCTATATTCCCCTATTCTGTGTTCAAGTTGCGGACGGTGTTCCGTATAACAAGAGATATTTGAAACGTAAATGATAATATTCTTATTTACACAAAGGTATTGTAACATTCACTGATGTGTAAAGAAAAAACCTTTGGATTATGTCTCTGGCTTACAACTTGTTAATACGGGAGCCAGGTAGTAGTCAGAGAACTTCACTTTCCCCTATGCATTTGTTTATATGTATGGCGAAAAATATTTTTTGTTTTTTATAATATGAATTGCAATTATAAGTACAAACATATTTAAAATTAATTTTCATTTTACAAATATTGCTACTTTTTATGAAATGTGTGAAGTGTACGAATACTTTTACTGCAAAATATACTTATAAATGACTAAAAAAATAAAAACAATGTATGAATGAATGAACGAAGTTGTAAAAAAAATTTAATTCGACAGACTGTAAAATCATTTGACCCCCACTTTTGTGTCATTTTAATTTTTTATATTTGGAATAGTATTTGTATTTGTGTTGCTTTTGCCTTTGCCTTTGTATTTAAATGCATATTTTTCTACTCTTTGAATACAAATACATACACACACACTCACCCACATAAATAATTCTTTATGTAAATTTTTGTAAGAATTTGTATTTGTATTTGATTTCTTTTTTATTTTCATAAATTTTTAATTTATTTTTCTGTTATTCTCGGATTTTATTTTATAGACTTGTCTCTCCTGTTTCTTGTATAAAAAATTTAAGAATCGTTAACAATTACAGTAGACAACAAAATATTTTTAAACAGTGTATTTTTGTATTATATTTCGATCGAAACTGTGAAACGAATATGTTTCTGGGTAAAAAATAATAATCTTTTTAAGGATTCATTTAAGGGAAGAATATTTTATTAATAAAACTAAATGTGGTTTTATTTTTTCGTTTGAAGTCTATTGAAAGCTACTTATAAAACTGGAAGGAATTACAGGCTATAAAAAATTAAAAAATTTCAATTGTGCGGACCACGACCATAAAATGTAAAAAAAATAATTATTTGTCCATAACTTCAAAGAGATAAGAGTACGAGTCTTTTAATGTTCAATATGTCCATAGTCCATACAAATAATCAATAAATAAGTGGGGGGAATTAGATAAAGCAAAGCGATACTTCCAATACAAAGTAAGTATTCTTTTGGCACCTCATGAGAACCCTCGCTTTGCAGGTTTCTGCGTTCGATCGAATAACTTCCTGATCAATACAAATCATCGTGTTTAAATGTGAGTCAATGTATGTCAAAATGTTTAAAATATACGAGTATGTCACCGTTTTCGTTTTCGTTTTAATATTCCAAATTCTTGTTGAATATGAATTGAATATAAAACGAAGATCACATTTTGTTCAGCTGATCGTGTAACTTGTCAGACTAGTCCTCAAGTAACCCACGATTCGATAGTATTTCAAGTCAATTTTCTTCCTGACAACAATCATTGCTCGAAGAAGACAAACTTTATAAGAATTATGTTCATGTCGCCAGTTCATCTGGCTTGATCATACCTGTCCCAGCAGAAAATTTTTCAAATTTGGAAGCAATAAATAAAATTGTAAGCAATAATGGAAGTATTATATTGTTTATTCATACATTAAAGCTTCCAAAAATGCTATAGGATAAGGTATTATTTTTGATTTTGCATAATATTTGCTTACTGTTTGCAATAAATTTGCGTTTTTATTGCATTTTAACGGTTCATTTCAAATAAAAATCATGCACTATTGATGCGCATGAGTAAGTGATTGTTTACAAATTCTCCCTTACAAAATAGCTTATTGGTAAGCACTAATTTCTGCTGAGGTAATACTTCAGTGCTCCGGCATCACGTTATTGATTCCTCTTTAGGCGTCAAGACTTCTTATGGGGCCTTCTTCTGCAATTCTCTTAAGCTAAAATGCTAAAAGGTTGGGCTTTTGAGACAGGCTGGGCGTTAGAATATCTTAAAAAGTTTAGAGGTAATAGGCAGGAAGTTTTTAAATTACAATAAGCGTTCAAGAATTCTATTCGTAGCCAAAAAATCCTAAATCAAGTTTATAAATTTTTAGCGACAGAGTTTTAGCTTAGGAGAGTTACAGAATAAGGCCTCAGGTCTGCTCCTCTAATTTAGAGGTCGTCACTCTGCCCGCACCAAAGCTGGGTTATCCGAGAAGATAACAATATTATTCATTAACTTCAAAATAGCCTCACTGGCTATCCCTATCAGGTTCGCCTCCATCTGGAAGATAGTAATAGTGTCAGAAAGGCTCAAAGATTTCTGAATTCAAAGCCTACTAGAGTAGATATATGCGCCAACATCACAGTTTATTCCAAAAGCATCCGAGTACATCGTATTTTTAAAACTTGTCAGCAGAAGACTTATTCTTCCCTGGAATGAAAAAGTGAGGAGAAGATGCTGTTGATGACTCCGTCGATGTAATATGTGTGTGAAGATAAATTCGAATTTAACTAGTCGAGACATATACCAAATAATTTAGTACAGCCATATTTTACGTTAACAGAGCTCTGTTAACACGTTAACAGTGGTTATATGCCAAAAGGGTATAATTACCGAGCCGATTTAGGAGAAACAGGAATTGGTACACATATGTGACTATATACGAATGGTAGTCCAGGGAGTCCTCTATTGAGTTCCATAAGCAGAATAACCAGCAGTCTTTGGGATTTTGTTCATTTGGTTTTGAAAAAATCGCTTTATGAAAAATATGAGAATTCTCCAGAAGATTAGTGGTCATTTCTGAGGAAATGGGAAATAGTACACATATGCCACTATATACAAATTGTACTCCATGGAGTCCCCTTTCGATCCATACCATTGGTATAGCCAGCGCAATTTTGGGATTTGAGTTAAATTCGAATTTATCTTCACACACATCGATGTAATGTCCCTGTACAATAGATCTACAGGTACTGTAGTACTACAGTACTTCATATATGACTGAATGAATGTCCCAATGCATCTCGAGAGCGATAACGAAAAAACATTTTTGAAAAATTTAAACACAAAATAATAAATTTACAAAATAAATAAAAGACGTTTTCAGTTAATTTTTAATAAAAACAGGTCCGGGTTTTTAGGGTAATCGAAGTGAAAAATTAATACAATTCGAAGAGTCTTAACTTGCATTCTCGGATTTAAAGGTTAAAATAATAAATATATGCAAATTATGCCTTTATTTGTATTTTAAATAAAACTATCGAATAGAGAGGCTGAAAATCCATTGATGGACAGACTAAGTGTATGTGTATAGACTTTAAAAGTGTTAAAAAATAACAAAAAAATAAAAAAAAAATAAAATTTGGAACGTCAACAACATATCGGCAGTTTCTGTTTCATTGGTTTTCAATTGAATACTTTTCATTCATTCATTCATATTGATGATCACGAGTGTTGGTTGGTAAGTTGATTGGTTGGTTGAATGGCTAACTGACTGATAGGCTGACAATTTCAATGAGTGTATAAATTAATGCATGATATTTATGTACGAATATGTATGTATGTGTGCATGTATGTCATGCATGCATACTATTTTTGCATATCTGTATGCAACAATAATGAATGATACAATTTTGGGGGAGAGATGGAGGGACTATGATGTGCTTAAATACATGACCGTTTGATTTAAAAATATAGTTGTTGACGTAGCTGTGGTCCCTGTTTTGTGATGTGATTAAATTGTCCGATAATTTTGTTCATACAGTTGTAAACTTCAGCGTGTTATAAATTTGTTAGTGGTCTTTTTAATATTTTCGTTGTTGTTATTGTTGTTGTTATTGGTTTTATTTTTGTTAATTTTAATGTTTTTATTTGAGTTTTTGCTTTCAATTCAATTTCAAAAATGTAATCAATACTTTTCCACAAATTTGTTATTTTTTTTTCTTTTTACAGAGATATGTATGTGTGTGTGTGTGTGTGCTGAATGCAATAAAGAGGAAAAAAAATATTCCAGTTGACAAATATTGAATAATACAAATAAAGTATTGAAAGAGGCTTTAAAATTTGTAGTACTAAAACCAAAATTACCGCAAAGCTTCAAAAGAAAAAAGACCAAAAAGACAAAAAAGAGACAAAAAGTATTAAAAAAAAACATTGTTAATAACCATTGAAGGAATTATCACATTAACGAACAATTTAAATGAATAATTAAAGGATTTGTCGTTTAAGGAAAACCTCAAAATAATATATGTACATATGTATGCTATACATATATATAACACTTATGTATGTACATATATGCTAACAGCATTTAACACTTCAGTCATTGCTAAAATAAATTTGCTTTTCCTTCAGTAAAACTTGTTCTAAATTAAGTGCTAATAAGATTGGTTTGATTGAAATTAGTTGGCAAATATTAAATACAGTCGGGCCTCGATTATCTGTGATGGTCGGGACCAGAAGCATTATAAAGTTTTTTTAATATTTTTATTATTTAACAAGCGAACATTAGTGTACATTAGGATTTCCCAAATAAAATTAAAAATTGGAATTCATGGGAAGACTATTCTTAATTTGGATACTCATAAGGTAAAGTACTTTTGAGAAATTTTTCAGATTTTTTGGAAGTGGTTTAGAGGTCGCGCAAATTGATTTTTAATCAAAAATCGAGCTTTTTGAGCTCCATTAAATTTTTGGTTATGAATTGGTAAAAAATCGATATTTTCTCGACTTTTAAGTCAATATTATTAAAGAAAATATTTCGATCTTTAATTTTATGTGCATAAATAATTATCACATTATTTTTTGAATGTTCATTAATTATTTTAACTTTATCTTCAACATTTAAAACGTTTCTTTGTGTTTTTACCACTGCACTATGGGCAAAAAAGCGATATTTTTGGCATTAATTGCAGCTTTAAAGCTAGAGACTTAAAATTTTGCACGAATTTAACTAACACCAAAATGGAATTTTGGTTTTTTGTTTTTTTTTTTTTTTTTGATTTGGACCACGCCTTCTTCCGCCTCCCCATTAAAACATTAGGTCAGGTTTTGGCATAAATTCGGCTTGGGTGCACCTCGGCATTTTTTATTTTCGTAATTAGAAATATATGTGATTAGAAAGCTGTTTCAAGAATCTGTAAGTTTGCATCTAAAACTATTTTATTTTATTAACCCATTAGGGGCCAGTACTAAAAAACTATTTCTTAATCTCACTTTTTATAAAAAACCACTTATATATTTTTTTGGTAGACTCAGATAATAGACAAGGCTTCAGCCTTTTTGTTAAGGTATAAAATGCTCATTAACCCTTCAAAGACCAGAGATATTTAAATTATGATTACGTTTTATTTTTAAGAAACTTTTTTAAAGCATAAGTTATTGAATAAGATAAGTTGAATAAAGGTTAGTTGAATAAAATTAAACGGGATCCGTGCTGCTTACTTAATGCTTTGATGTTAATGTATTGCTGCTTTCTAAAGCCACTTTCAATTACTATTATACTCTCGTTACTAACAGCTTTTTTCAACAGAAATGCTGTTTGTTTTTCGTTTGATTTTTTTTGTTCTGCGGCAAGCTCAGATGCTAATTTTCTCTTCAAACGAGGCCCTGCATCAGTATAGTCTAAATGCCTCCGACCTCGTTTATTGCCGGGCAAGCCGCAATCACTTATTTCAATAATTGGATGCAAGCAAACGCGAGTGTTTTTTTTTTTAAATAGTTCAAGTATTCGATTGCATTTTGGCAAATTTAAATTTATGAAAACAATACTTGGATAATTAACTGATGTTGCTCATCTGATAAGTTTTGTTGTGTAATATTCTCCAAAATAAATTCTTTTACACTATCTTTTTGTCGATTTTAGCTGCTCCAAACTTCAAGCAGTATTGAATAGCAAAAGTCGTATGAAACTACAAAATTAAGTTTTTTCCCAAAAGGAACAAAAAGGAGCAAAATGTGGTAATGGTGTTTGATAATAAACAGTTTTATTAATAACTTTTTCCAAAAACATTGCAAATACCTTTCTATACACAGAAGTTATATTCCACACAATACACGTATGTTTGTTAGTTTCGACCTATAATAACACACTAAGAACACACTGAGTTACTAGACAATAACACATAACTATTTTTTAAACTACTTATATCAAAAATTGTTTTACATACCTTGTCTAACTTCTTCCATATTTAAACTTTTTCATAGTCTTTAAAATTAATGTTTTACTCACGATCAAAGTTTGTAAAAATTTCGCGCGCATTTTCTGTTCATAATGCGACCACGTAACATCTGAGTTCTTTCTTTCAAAAAATAACAGGGTGCAACATAAAAATTATAAAAAAGAACGTTTATATAACCGTCAGAGTATACGAATTCAAAAAACGAAAGCAGATTTTAAATTTTAAACAAAAAAAAAATTTAATTTATGCCATAAATAGCAACATTTTACCCTTAGTGCACTGGTAGCGATGCCATAGTAAATATATTTAGATCTAGCCACCCGCACTTTTCAAATTTCAAAATTAAACTAATCAGTTGTAAATGCTTCTAACCTATCGCATTAAACAAGGGAACTCCCCGCTTTCATCACGGATAATAGAGGTAATCACGGTGTATCGAAGCAAACAATTTAAAAACATTGCAAACACAAAACAATAGACTGATCTATGGCCATCATAGTTAATCGGGGTAACTGGTTAAGCGGATCACAAATAATCGAGGCCCGACTGTATTTATTTATTATTTGAATTAATATCGAAAGGTTAAAATAAATAAGTACGAAGAGAGCCACTACCAGAAATCCAATAGCGCCCCCTTTTTACTTGATGGTTGATTGATTTCAATATTTTCAATATCACCTCTCCTCAGGCATAAGAAAATTAACCTTTAGTCCTTACTATAGAGGTAAGTTGAAAGCTGCACAATCATACCCCATCTATGAAAGAATAAATTGCATGGGTGGTACCATCATGATTCCATGCTCTTCTTCTGGATAGTTTTAGTCAACCTGTTTCATAGTTTGCATCACATTCAGAGACTCTTACTATTACAATTTTGAAAATATAGACTAAGAAATTTTAACTTTGTATGGGTGTGATATAGACCTGCTGGACATACAGATATAGAGATACTCTAAAAAATTCAAGAAATTCAGTTCAGTCGTGTAGGTGACTATTGGCTTCTAACAAACACACATTCATTACGTACATACGTGCTTCTGAAAGCAACCATATTGTGTGCATCTATTTTAATCC
The DNA here is from genome assembly GCA_963576795.1 of Metopia argyrocephala. Classification (NCBI taxonomy): domain Eukaryota; kingdom Metazoa; phylum Arthropoda; class Insecta; order Diptera; family Sarcophagidae; genus Metopia; species Metopia argyrocephala. The sequence goes on from OY756209.1 coordinate 1,062,264, forward strand.
ATGAGTACTGGAACCAACTGTTTAACGTCGAAACCTAACGACAAACTTAAGAAGCTTGTTCATGGCAATTAGTTACTCTCAAACATTTTGACCGAAGACTGCTAAGAGGTGGTCACCGAAACCACAATTTTTTCGTATTTCTTTATCTCAATATGTCAGAGCTGGGATTTCATCCTAGAGCTCTAGTCTCTAGACTGCGACAATCAAAATTAAATAATTTTACGAAAAAATAGATTTATTTTTTTGATATCAATTTCATAAAGACATAAATAAGAACAAGTTCTTTTACTATTGAACTTTAAAGAGCCTTTCTAAAAACTAAAATATCACCCTTCGTATGATAATAAATATTTTTTGAAGTGTAAAAAGTACTTTCGCCGTATTAAATCAAATCCTTCAGTCAATTACTCGCAAATCAAGTTGATTGAAATAAATATTTGTGTGTGTAGCAACATATTGTGTGTATGTAAGTACGTGCACTGTGATGTATATGAATTTAAAGTGTGTTTGTAATACAATCATAAAGTGACAGACAAACAGCCACAATTTAAATATGCCGTTGTTTTCAATAATCAGACATCAGCCCACAGGATATAACACTATTCTATGTAAAAAAGAGAGAAAAAGAAAGAGAGAGAAAAAACTAAAATCTAAATACCAGTAAACCACAAACAAAATCTAAAAGTGGCAACAGACAACGTACAGTGAACGCAGCAGTAGCTACCACCAGTACTCGTATTGTGATACTCACTCTAGATGACATTATTCCCGATTTATTGGCTTTTGTTGTGCTCATTTTTTTCCTACTGTTTCCATTCAAATGCAGACACAAATACTCTTTGAATGATTTGAAAAAAGAGAGTGAGAAAGAGGGTGAAAGAAAGATACCCAAGCATATGTAAAATTTGTTTGTTGAAGTTTATATGAATATGCAATACAATTACATACTCATTACAATTCCATCTCTATCTCTTTCTCTCTCACTGTTTCATGATTGAAATTTCCATAATAAAAATCATTAAAAAGCTGAAGAGTGAAAAAAAAAAAACAGCAGAACAAAGGCAACTGTAGGAAACACAAACATATTTTCTAGTATTTATCCGCCACTTTTGATGTGGCTCTGGCTTCAGTTTGTTTGACTTTTACTTTAAATCTCGCTCTGCATTTGTTTATTGTCTACTTGTAGTTCATTTGTTTTTATTTTTTTTTTTTTTGTTTTTTTGTAATTTATAATCCTGATGGTGATGTTTTTCTGTATTGTTGTAAATGCTGTTTAAAGTTTAAAGCTATTGTTGTAGTTTCTATTGAAAGTAACTTTCTCTCTCCATCTATGCACTATTCCACCAGTGGCAGCAAAAATGGTGAAGATACTTGAGTCTCTCCTTCTAATTTGTTACGATGGCATTATTATTAAAATAAATGTCAAATTATTTCTTTTTCTTATTTTTTTTCCATCCATATTTGGTGTTTCTTTTTTTTTTTTTTTTTTGCCACAAAAAATGAAATTGATGTCTTTTCCACTTTGACATATGCCACTGATGCCAAGACACGAAGACATTTACTTCTTATTTTTCTTCTTTTCTTTTTCTTGAGCTTCTATTGTGTTGCGTTTTTAGTCTGCCTCTCTTCTCGTCTTGCATCACAGCTGAAGAAAAATTATCGAAAACATCAAATAAATGACAGTTTGTGAACGTGCTGCACTCTGTCTCTCTGTATAATCGTCTGTCCTTTTGTTTGTATGTCTCGTTCAAAAGGCTTTGAACGATTTTTTATTGTGGAAGTTTAAGTGTATGAGTGTGTGACTGTGCGTTAAACTGTTTTTTTCCTTTTTATTCTTATTTAAGACTCTGGTAACAACTTTGAGCAAAATTTTTCATAAATTTCTATTTTTCATATAGATACTCGTATGTGTGTAGGTATTGGTGTCTGTAGTTTGTGTGTGTATGCAAAAAAAAGTAATCGAATCGATCACAATATGTCAAATCGTTAAACGTGAGTATCTAAAAAATGAATATTTAATAAATGCATTTAGATTTAAAAATGGGCGGTTTGTTGGGTTATGTGAATGGCTGTGTGTTCCACTAAAGACGGTGGTTAGAAGTCGTTATTATTTTTTACATTTTTTTTTTGGTTTTTTTTTTGCTCCACACAGACAAGCAGGCAATTTATGAAAACGATTTATAAACGATTCAAAATGACTGATTATCACGCAGTATGCCATTCAGAAAAGATTGACCCAAGATTGAAGCTGTTCTTTCATTTAAAGAGTTTTTGTTCTCTTTACGCTTTATAATTGGGCAATTTATTTCAGTTATTAGGCATTCATTTCATTGTATTCTGCCATGATGAAAATATGAAAACAATTTGATTAAAAAATTAAAGAAACAAGGAAAATATAAAAGAATTCTACGTTCATCTAAATTTGTCAAAGACTAGAGCTTAAAAATTAAAAACAGTTTGGTTTTGGAGCCTGGACATTTGCTAGGAAAGAATCCGTGATATTAACAAAACGCATAAACAGTTAATCACTCAAATTAGCTTTACATACATGAAAGCGGGATCAGTGCACAATTTGGGCGAACTTCTAAACTTCTCTAGTATAGAAGCACTGATCTGAAACTCGTGATGGATAATTGTTATTCGATGAAGCATTAACGGACAACGACCATTACAAATATAATTCTCTGGCAACGAACGCTATATGAGCATACATTTTGTTAAGCCAAAAACAAAAATGGGAAGATACGGTATATGCATATCCACAGTGTTTAGAATTGTGAAAGGGTATAACATTCAGGAAAAATGCTACGAGAAGTCAAAAATATAGTAAAAATATATAAGAAATGGACGTGACAAAAATAAAAAGTATTTATATATTCTTATGAAAATACGTATTAATCCATTAAGAGAAATTTGTGAAAAAAATCTTTTTCTCTTTTCTTTTTGTTTTCTGGATGCGGATGTTAAAGTAAAAAAACATCTTTTTTTGGGTACATTTATAATATACGGATTTCAAAGTACAAAGGAGATCTTACAAATTGTAGTGGTTTCTGGGTCTGGGTCTGGGTCGTGAATAGACTTTTGGCTCCAGTGCTCTCTTTAAATATTTCTTAAATATTATGATTTAATTTCTGGTTAAATAAACTGCTCCATTTGATTTCCCAATTTGTTTGCCGATGCATAATATTTTTAGGGAAAGCATTGATTGATTGATATTTATGGATAAAAAATTTATATTAAAAACTCACTTGCAATTTAATTTGTTTTTCATTGTGTTGCGTTTTATTTTCTTTTTTCTATTTTATGAAAACGTTTCATTTTATATGGAAGTTGTTGTTCACAAGAGCAGTTGAGTTTAGACTTACAATTTTATTAAAAGTACATATTGACATTTTATTTATGAGTGTATTATTAATTATGTAATCGGTACTGACAATTTGATTTTTGTGTGAATTTGGAATTTAATAAAATGTTTTATATTTTTTTTTTGTAACGAAATAGTAAAATTAATTTGGTGGACTTGACAAAGTGTGATTACATTGAAGAAATTTTTGGCTTAAGTATGTCGCCGCATCATGCTGTAATGCAGTTTATGTTTCCAGCTGGGGTATGACTCAGTCTGTCCAGGTTCGAACTTAAAGGTCTGCTTCCTTTAAATAAAACACAAAACTCCTTTCGTGTAATACAATATAAACAAAGCTTTATTAACGAAACCTTAAGCTACTACTTATTCTATAAAACAGATTCACGACCTGCAGGATGGTGTTATCAGTAATGTTGTCTCTGCTTTCAGGAATACTTTTGTCTCGTTCTATCACTATCACTACGATGTTGGCCTCGGGATGTGTGCACAATCGCCTGGTCTAGATAACGAGAAATATGAGAAAACAGAGGTCGGATTTATAATAATTGTTACTCAAGATTTGGAAATATAAGGTACCACGACGGCAAGAGGTATTCGGGGGCTCTTGTCGTCGGCTACGGATAGTACGAGTATTAAAGGAATTCGGGGGCTTTTATACTCGGCAAAATACTTCGGTTACGTCAAATACGAGTGTAAGAGGAATTCGGGAGCTCGTACACTCGGCAAACCTACACAATTTATAATCAAAAATACGACAAGAGGAATTCGGCAGCTCTTGTCATCAGCTACGGTTAGTACGAGTATAAAAGGAATTCGGGGGCTTTTATACTCGGCAAAATACTTAATATACGAATACAAAAGAAATTCGGAAGCTTTTGCATTCAGCTAAATAAAAATAACTATTATACAAAATTACAGCCATGAACTACTACTACTATCATGAAGCTACGATCATACAACTACGATCCTAAGTCTACGACATGTGTCGACTACGCCGGGGAGTAAGTATCGGGCTATTGGCCGTCGTGTACTAACTCTCTGTCGGCAATCTACGAAATAAACTTAATATAAAATTACGAATGGAAAAGGAATTCGGCAGCTTTTCCATTCGTTAAACTACAAGGTAATTAATAATAAAAATAACTACTATACTTAAAACTACTACATAGCCCGTCGGCTATACTGTAGAGTAAGTTTCGGGCTATTGGCCGTCGCCCACCCACTCTCGATTTCATCCATCAAACTCGGACATCTTATGGAGGAAAATATGTTACCTTGATGAGAATTATATGGTTCATCATATCATTACAATCTCATTACATGAAATATCCATATTGTTATTATCATTGGTATTATTATTAATTTTCCAATTCCTCTTTGTGCGGTGTCCGTAGGTTTGATCGTCATACTGCTGTTTATGCTTGTAATAACTAGAGTTGTTCTTCGTTACATTTACTCAATAGCAGCAGTGTATGTGGTTGGTTACAGACACCTGTTCATTTTATATGTTTATATATATGGGACTTTTGTAACAACACGTTACAATGCTTAAACGCGTTGACCGATTTCAATTAAAGAACCTATATGGTTTCTATTAATATTTTATTAAAATCCGAGATTGCATGTATGAGATAAATAAGCCTCAGTTCGCCTCTAAGTTGTCCTTAATTTGTGTATCTCTCAGAACAGTTAGAGTTCCTCAATTAAGTCTAAAAGACTCCATAGTCAATGCAAATCCTCAATCAAAAATTTAATGGATTTGGACAAGTAGGTGTGGTATCTCTCATATTAATTAAATATTGATTTTTGTATACCTTAAGAACGGTGAAAGTTCATTCCTCATGAAGGAAATTTTCCCCTTTTTCTTTTGCTTGGCGAAGTCATATTCATTTTCAGCATAAACTCTTCAGTGCTGCTTTAGTCAAAATAACTTTCGATGAGTCCAATCAATTTTAAATAAATTTGTAGAACTTGAGTTTTATGAAATTAATATTGAATACTATAACAACTAATATTAATTTCTTTAGGAAGACCTTCATTGAGAATAGAAGCCAATACACTTCTTTCTACTCAGCTGCAGTGGCTTTTGCAAAAATTTTCAAAATGATTAAACGATTCAACCGAACTGTGAACAGGCATAAATAAATTTAAGACGGTCTCTTGGTGCTGAGTTTTGTAGGACTATTTAATGCCCATAACAATTTTTTGCCTTCCCGTTTTTGTGTTTTGCTCGAAAACTTATTCTTCTTGTTCACATTTGCAATATTTGTAAAAGGCTTTTTGTAAGTCGTTGTTGTTTGTTATGCTCGTTCTCTTAATTTTGGCTTCTTAAGCCAATTTTTTCAAAGCTATTTCGCTCTTTTTCTTTGTTTTACTTTCATTACATTCACTTCTATACTGTTTTAAAACACTACTACTCTTACATTGAACTCTCCTTTAAATATATTTAATGTGGATTAAACATTTTATTGTTGAAATATATTAAAAATTACTAAAAACTACAATATGCTAGAAAATGCTAGAAAAATGCTAAAATATGCTACAATATTGATCGGGTTTTTTCATGCCACATGATTTTGAAGTACATAAATTTTTTCATCAATAAATCTTTAAATATTTATTTTGAGTATTCGTTATATACTACGTAATTCCAGAGTGATGAGTTTGAAGACTCTGTTTAAATTATAAAAATAATTTAAAATTATTTCATTATTTTGTTTATTATTTTGTTAGAGAAAAAAAATTTTAAATTTAAATTTCAAAGGCCCGTAGAAGGAGACTATTTGCAAGCAAAAATTGTAGTCCTGGGAATTGTCATGACTTTAGTAATCTACTTAACATAAGTCATCATCTACTTATTCTCTTATTTACTCCTAATAGAGTACATTTGTATGTACAATATGAGTGAGTGTCTGTTGTAAGTGGATAAATACAATAGCGGTAATCACTCTTCGTTGCAAACCATTTGGATGTCTTGCAACGTAGGAATCTGCTTACATTTGGTTGTTATTTAAAGTTGTTTGCAAAGCGTGATTACCGTCAATGTTTTAAAATTATTTTATTTTTTTTAACTTAAACTTACGCAGTTACATCGTCGTTTTACAATTTAATCTACAAGTTAAAGATACATTTCAGGAATGCTTTTCTTTAATGTCAGAAATAAAAAAAAATCACATTTATAGAAATAATAAATTCTACACACACACACAAACATAAAAGAAACGTATCTATACTCAGCGATATAAGAATATACAAAGAGACCATTTCCTGTAACGTTTGACGTTTCGGTAGGGTTCCTGTATTTCGTTTTTATACCCAACCCTATACAACAATATTTGTTTTACTAAAATTGGATTTGTTCTGATATTTGTTCAACACAAAAATATTATTTCAGCTTCCGCTTTTGAAGCATATTCGTTTATCAATTTGTTTGGCTACATGGAGTTCTACCGAGAAAAACCGAAGTAACTGAAGTGCTTAAAATTATACTTGGAAATAAATTGATCTAATAATATAGTCCTGAATAAGCAACCAAAACATTGCAGCAGCAACTTTGAAGGAAGGTATTGTCTAGGCAAAGGAGGGAAGTACGTCCGCCAAGTTTTAATCATAACATGTTACACAAAATTTTAGAACTTTAAATTTTCCTGATACTACTGTCGGGTGGTACTCCATTCAAAGCCTCCTTACTCTTGACATTTAATGTAGTCTAACCGTTGAAAATTCAGACGTAGACTACATTACTACTAACTAGCTATTTAACCTACAGTAGTTGTGTTCAAATCATTTGCACAATGTGCTTTTTTCTAAAAAACTTTCTGCTTTCATACATACGAGTACATAACAATCAACCAAATCTCATCGAAAGAAACAGCGATCAGTAAAAGCTTTTTAACGACGCACATTGCTTCCCTGAAAAATTATTAGGGACCTACAAATAATACTTTTACTAGAGCTGTTGCCGGTGCAGTAGTCGCCGTAGTCTAGTTGTTAGTATGTTGGCTTACTAAGACATGAGCCCTGGGGTCGACAGCCAGCTCCGATATCTTGAAAAAAAAAGAAAAATAAAAAAAATATTTCTTTCGGCGACTACCTCTCAGCAGTCTTCTGGCAAAAGCTCTGAGAGTAATTAATTGCCATGAACAAGCTTCTCGAGTCTGTCGTTCGGAGTGGACATTAAACTGTAGGTCCCGGTACTCATGGATAAAAATTGACACACACAACCTGAGTGCTGCGAGAAGCTAGGCCGTAATCCTGACACCGGGTTGTAAAGGCCAGTTATGTATGTATGTATGTATGAGCAGTTGTCGGTAAGGGCAACAATGATAGCACAGAGAGAACAAATTAGTTTTAAAAGTAGAAAGAAATCTTAAATTTTTTAAAGAAAGGATACAAGTATCTTATGCATGGTTTGTTGTGTAGGATATTTAAGAGTCGTAGTTTTCCTTTAATGCTTTCCTTCTTGTTTCACGCACTGTATAGCATAATAAAAGTAATAACAAAAACAATCTACTAAAAATATTGAAGATAAAAGGATCCAATAGCAACTACAACAAAAGGAAAATGAAAGAGAACATGAATAACAACAAAATCAATCTTTTAACGTAAAAATAATAAATTTTTAAAATCATTTGCATATTCCAGTGAGATGGGACGGCAAACAAAAAAAAAAAAAGAGGAGACTACAAAAGCCATTCAAACATACATACTTACATACTTACGTACATGCATATATACACATGCACATACAATCGCTGACATTTTGTATCAGAAGTCAGTTGATGAATAAAAGGGCCAAGAAATGGAATTTTATTTAGTGCTCGTACAACCCGAAATCGAAACATGCAGCACATCGAAATGTTTTGTAAATTTAAAATAAATTATAAAAAAAACAAAAAAAAAAGATAAAAACTTAAAGAGAATTTATGTCTGAGTTCATAAATCCAACACAGTAAGTGGCAGCCAAAGGGATCGACGCATGGTGGCTGTTAAATATGTGTACATATGTAAACATAACTTAAGATGTACCCTATAAATGTATATTTACATTTATACGCATAAGCTCATATATACATCAATACCAAAATAATATATACACGCACACACACACAAACTCTGAATTTTTAATGATAAAATGATATGAAATGGGTAACATTATAGGAGATATCAACTAGTGTTGCCCTTTTTGGTTTCTTATTTTTAACTACAATTTCTTTTTGTTAGTTTTTTTTTTCTTCAATGTATAGATGCGTACTGTTTTAGTTTTATTTAGCAAAGCTTAAGGCCCAACCATAATGTGCTTAGGCTAGCTTAAACAACTATGCGAATGCATGCAATTAAATGTGTATAACCATAATGTACATATCCATCGTTTCGTTGAGTTTCATTCATTTCATTTGTTTACGTTTGGAGCGAAGCCGATCGCACCAAACGTACGTAAACAGCTGGTTTTGTGTTTGTGTAAACAATAATAAACAAAAGACGGCTGTGTGCAATGAAAACCGAGGATAACTTTATTGAAAATTTGATTGAAAATATAAAAAAAAACGATTTCTCTGTGACAAATGTGTATCTTATTAATTTTCAACCATTTAAATATTTTTCTTTTCTGTTCATTTTGTAGCACATTAATAACAAAATTTAAGCAAATGTGCCTGTCTTTGGAAATAACGCACGGTTGTATTTTTTAGTATTATTTTTTAGTTATAATTTTTTTTTTAATTAACAAAAATTAATATAATTGACTTGTTGTCGACAAAATATTTAACCGTTGTAGGTATTAAATAACATTTTGTAATAAAAATCTATATATTTGTGAAATATACAGACAAATCAAGTTTTACATAAGTACTAATGTTTGCAACCAAGAACAGTTAGCATTTAAGTTCAAGAAGTACATTATAGCCACTCGAAAGCTTCGTTAGACTTTTGACAGAAGTTTCGTTGATTTTTGACATTAGCATACGTCTACGAAAGTACATTATGGTTGGGCCTTTACACTTTTGTCCAATACTCTGTAATCACATTTCAGTTGAAGAAGAAGAACTCAAAATAATTAATCGATTTTTAGATTCTACTAATATCGTTTATGAAAGCAAAACTAATAAATAATTGACGAATTCACAAGACTCTTGTATCGTTGTATCGGTATTTAAGAAAACAACAGAGAATGCTTGTTGTTGGTATTTTTCATGAAAAAGTTCTTTACACTCATACAATTGCTTTTCATGTGTTTTTAAAAAATTGCATTGGTTTCTATGTTATTAATGTAAGGTGAATGCCTATTTTTGAAAAGAAGAATAAAAATAAAAATAAAAAAAGCAGCGAAATTATTTAAAAGAAAGAGATGACGACGTACATAAATATAGAAATGAAATTAATGTTCATAAAGTAATAAAAATATGCAATAAAGATACTACATTTATTTACTTATGAATAGTGTTTCTTCTTCTTCTTCTTATATGATTTTTGACATTTTTCATACCATGATACACTAATAGTTCATAAACAACAAAACAAAACTGTTTTCAAAAAAGCATACAATGATACAGAAGTTTGTGAATTCGGCAAATGTGACGAGTAATACAAGCTTGTTAATTGAAATCAATTTTAATATTTTTTTGTTCAGAAAATTCCTTCGCTCAATGTTATAATATGAAAGATTAAATTTATTATCTTTATCAATAGAATGTAAAGATCAAAAAAAGTTCCTTCTCCAAAACCAAATCTCACAAATTATAAGAACGATTATATACAGCAGAACTTAAAAATTCTGTAATGCTGCAATTAATTCTCCAAATCCTTTTGGAGTACTACAAAAGGATATATACAGCTCAACATCATTAGCGTTCATTAAAATTTTGGGGAACTAAATACATGAGAGAAGATCATTAATATATTACTCGTAAAATAAAATCATTTCTAGCTGAAACAAACAACTTCTATATACATACATACATATGTGATTGGTCATTAAAACCCTGTGTCAGAGTTACGGCCTAGCTTCTCGCAACACTCATGTTGCATGTGTTAATTTTTATCCATGAGAACTGGGACCTACAGTTTAAAGTCGACTTCGAACTACAGACTTGATAAGCTTGTTCATGGTAATCAGTTACTGTCAGAGCTTTTGCGAGAAGACTGCTAAGAGGTAGTCGAGGAAAGAAATATTTTTTTTATTTCTTTTTTTTCAAGATGTCAAAGCTGAGGTTTGAACCCTAGGCTCATGTCTTAGTAAGCCAAGACACTAACCACTACACACATTTTATAAAAAAACTTGTAATGAAATACGCAAATGTTGATTTGTTTGTTTAAGAATTGGTTGCAAAAAATTTACTGCTGCGGCAACACTGATCTTTAATAATGACAAAATCTACAAATGCAGAGACATACTGTATGAACACACTGACATACAAGTATTTCACGAAAATTTAAGAGTGAAGGGAAACAAATTGAAAAAGTTAAAAACAAAAAGCGGAGATTTGGTGTTGGCTATAGAAATATGCAATATTCATGTTAAAATATCGGAAAATATATTTTTAAAATATTCATTTACAATACATACGACTCGTACGCATGAGGCAGATATACATGTACACATACACACACACACACACAACAATATATTTATATGAAAATACAGTGGACTTTGGTCAAACAAATTTTCATGATTTTTCGATATCTATACCTTTTGCCGAAGCATACTGCCCCATATATGTATACTAAAAAAATATTATTGTTTTATGAAAACACTCAGAACAGCATTATCTTCTTTTACAACAAGTACCTGAGCTTCGACACCAATTGCGTCTAATCCATATGGATAAGTGCAATGTGAAAGCTTTTATAAAAGAGATTTGTGTGTTTTGACACCAAACATTTGTGTTGGTTTTTGTAATGTAAACATACTTACATATGCACATAATTAAGCAAATATATAATTTTTTTTGCGAAAATTTCCTTTAAGGATCAAAAACCATTCTTATATTATTAAGCCCATTAGGAATGAGACAAATTGCTGTGAATTGATCATTCAAAGGTTAGTGTTATGCCTTCACTCTTAAATGATCAAGGTTATCTGCCTCTTCGCAATAGGTGGTGCTTTTCTCCTGATCATTCGTTTTTTGCAGACGTTGGTCAAGTAGTAGATGAAATGTCGGGGAGCGGTAGATTTTATTCTTTGAGGGAGGGGAACCTCTTATTGTTAAATTATAATTTTGAAAAAACCGTAAACTAAATTTTTAATTTTTAGCCTTTGCTGGCGCTCGAACCACTATACCACGCATCTCCCGATTTTATTCATTTTTACAAAAAAATTACAGTTACTTAGACGGTTTTACAGAAACGTGGATTTTCTTTTTAAAATAATGAAATTACTGATTTTCATTTACTATTCGCATTTATTTTTAAATATATAAAAAGGTTTTTTGAAGCAAAAAAAAATTAATTTTTAAATTAAATAACAAATAGAAATTAAAAAAAAAAAATGTAAAAAGTATATAAGATTTTTTGTTTTACAATTTACAAAATTATCGTAAATCCTGACGAAGCTACACAAGGGAATAAGAAAATATGAATAAAAGAAACTGTTTATTTGATCAATAAATTTGTATTATTTTTTTTAACGGAAAGAAAACAAAAAATTATTTCATGATTATTTTTTTGTAACAATTTAAAAACTTTTATTAATTTTTTATTGTAGAACACAATGGTTGCCATTAATATTGAAATTCATTTATTGTAATTTGCTTTTTCCGCAATTTAATGACATTTAAGTCACAGATATGGTCACCCAATTTGATATTTAATTTCACTATTGCTATTTGAATATCTGTATGTGAGTGTATATGAATTTGTTTGTATGTTGTGTGCTTGTGTATTTTTGTAGGCTTTCTATTTTATTTATTTTACATATATTTTTACTGTAATTTTAATATTTCTGTGTTGTTTTTGTTTTTTTGTTGAATAAAAATATAGACTGGCGGTGTATGAATATGTACGAGTATGTCTGTTTACATCTCTAAGTGCCCATCCATATAAATGAACCAACGAAAAAATAAAGAATATCCATGTGTATGTGTGTGCGTTTTCATATATTTTTGAATATTTTTGTTTATATGTGTGCATGTGTATTTGTTGTTTTTTTTTGTCCGTTTTATTCATCAGTGTTTTAAAGTTTATTTCGTATCTTTTCTTTCGTTTTTTTCATTCGAGGCACAAAGGCATAAAAACGGCAAATTTTCCGGCATCGAATTTACTCATTCGTTTGTTATTTAAATCAATTTTTTATGGCCTGAAAAAAGTCTCTCGCTTATATACACAAACACACACACACATATCACATATCTACATATATCTTTAACCGTAAAGTTTTTTCTAATATATTCACATTTAAAGAGATGGACTATTGAATAAGCACTCTGTATGCCCAAAATAAAATAAAAAAGGGACGTTTGAAATAAAACTCACATACATACACATAAATACTTATATTCGTATGTATAAATAAATAAAATGGATTTTGTGTTCAAAAATATAATGCATACACACACACACATACACACGGTAGCATACAAACAATTTTTATGATTATTTCGAAATACATAAACATTTTATATGCAATACATAATGTACATAAAAATATTTGTAAAACATTGTTATTTTTCAGATTTAAACACAAATACATTTAAAAATTCAATAGTTTTATGTACATACTTGTGTCGATAAGTTAAACATAAATAACCCAACAAACATTTATATTTATATATCCACTCATGGAATTCTTGTGCGTGTATACAGCTTGGGTAGTCGCCGTGGTCTAGTAGTTACTGTGTTGGCTTACTAAGACGATAGCGCCGGGTTCAAACCTCAGCTCTGACATCTTAAAAAAAAATTGTTTCTTTCGGCGACTACCTCTCAGCAGTTTTCTGGCAAAAGCTCTGGGAGTAATTGATTGAAATGAAAAAGCTTCTCAAATCTGTCGTTCGAAGTTGACTTTAAACTGTAGATCCCGGTACTCATTGACAAAAATTAATACACACAACATGAGTGCTGTGAGAAGCTAGGCCGTTACCCTGACACTGACACCACACACAAATTATGTATGTATGTATGTATACAGCTTGTCCGCTGTCATCATTAAAAAGATGCCATTGGACGATTATGATTAACCGGACTTCTTCTACGATCAGCTTAGAACTGATGATTTGATGATTGAATTGAGTTGATCACATGGAGTATCATTAGTGACTAGATTAGGACACAAAAGATAATTTGGTTCGCAGTGTTTGCCTTTGAACATTTTACTAACGGGACTAATAATGAAAAATAATACCGGGTACAACTAAAGATACATCAGTTGTTTTTTTTTTTCGTATTGAGACCAATACACTTTATTAAGAGGCATATGTAAGTATTCATATAGTCTTGAAATTATTTGATTCTTTAAAATTTGGAAAAATTAAAATAAAATAAATAATTAAAAAATAGAGAAATAGAATTTGAATATTTTGAAAAACTGAAATGTATTGCTTTATAAATGCTTTTGTTTGGTTTCTATGTACTAAATAGGATATGATTCGCATTTAGTCTATAATTATTTTAACATAAGTATTTACAGTTTTGAATACCATCTTTGGGAAGTCTCCTGACGAATCTCTTAAGGAGAGACGAAATGGCTATAGAAACATGTTTATCCCAAAGGTATACATTTAATATCTTACTTTTATTAACAAATATATAATGTGCTACTTTTGTCAAACTAATGGTCTGTTTCTGTAAGACAAACTATTTCAAACGATTGCAAATTTGTATGAAAAAGACTCAATTTTTCAAATAATTTTGAGCACTTTTCATATAAATTTTCAATTGCCTAATAATGTTTGTCATTACAGAAACAGGACATATATTTGCTTAATTTTTAAAATTTTTCTTGTTATAAAAAAACATTTAATTTTTGTTACACTGGCCATATCTCGAAATGAGGTGTTTACCTAAAAAGATATTTCTTACCACTACAGTAAAATTCTCACTCTATACTTAAAACGAGTAATTACCATTTTGCACCGAATAAATTCATTAGATATTTTGTGACATCATTTTGTAACTAAAAGTTTTGTATTGTACATGCTTAGACAGCCAAATTGTATGAAAAGTTTTAACACTTGTTTTCTGCCCTTAAGACTGTTTGATTATTTGCATTTCAGAAAAGGAAAATCTTATTTATTTATGCCACAATGTTTATTGGGTTTCATATCACAATAAGTTATTCATGAGTCGTTTTATGTGCAGTATGTGAGTGTGTGTGACTACATTTGATAGGACCTTTTCTTAAAGACATTTAAGCAGTTTTACTTTTTTACGAATAATACTCTTATACGATTATTTGGATGGGTAGATTAGATTAAAAATAAAACTTTGAAAATAATACAGAAGAATTTAGAAAATGTAAAACCTTTTTTTCGTTCTGATTTTTTTTTTTTTTTTTTGTTATTTTTTACTTAAGAGAATTATCATATTAATGTTGTTGTTATGCTGTTGTTAGTGTTATTATTTGTATATTAGAAAATGTAAACAAATAATTATTTTTAGACAAACTGCTAATAAAGTCACCCCCATGGCAATTTATAAAAAACAAAAACAACAAATAACATAAATCATAATTCAACAAAAACACTAACAAAAGAAACAAAATTTAGAAAGCTATTTAAAATACATACATATTTATATAAACAAAACTATCATTTCAAATTTTCAGAGAACGTGAGTCGTAAACATTACATAGCTTCGTGAATGCATTAAATGTCACTCATACGCACCAGTGGTGTATTTTTTTTAAATCAATGCAACACTTTTCTTTTTTTTTGAAAATACGATTTCATGTGCACCAATTAGACCTGAACGTATGAGTAATATTTAATTTGATCATCACTTTATATGTAGTGTAGCATACTTTTGGGGTTAATAAAGCAATTTGTGTAATACATTGCGTATGATTAACACATCCATAGAAAAACAAAAAATGATAAATTAATTTATAAAATAAAGTGAAATAAAATAATAAATTTAATTAAGATGAGATCATAAATTTGGCAAGAGTGGGATTATAAGAATATAAATTTTTAATTGTGCAATTTTTATAATATTTTATATCAGTTTTATAAATTATTTTAATTTTTTTTTTGTTTTATAATAAATAATTCAAATATTTAATTATTTGTGAACTCAAAATTTCAAAACCAAATGAAGATCGCAGTCGATTTGCTTCATTTAAAATATTTTAAACAATAATGCCAGTTATTTTGAATACTTTTTGTTATATTCCTTCGGGAGTGGCGTAAAAATATTTTGCTGGATCATGTGAAAACCCAGCAGAAAATAGTGCTTACAAATAAGCTATTTTATAAGGGAGAAATTGTAAACAATCACTTACTCATGCGCATCAATAATGCATGATTTTTATATAAAATGAGCCGCTAAAATGCAATAGAAATGCAAATTTATTGTAACGGGTAATCAACTAGTACAAAAATTTAAAAACTAATTGCTTATCCTGGAAGCTTTAAGGCATGAATAAACAATATAATGCTTCCATTATTGCTTACAATTTTATTTATTGCTCACAAATCTTAAACATTTTCTTCTGGCGAGTTAGTAGTGGACGATAATAAGGATAACAATTTAGATATGCAGACAGTAACATCGAAGCCGTCGATGTAATATTTAACCGGGTTAATGACTTATATCTTTTAAGACTTGTAAGAGAGAAAACTGATTGTCAGTATAGGAAATAAAAAAAGTTCAGATATTTTTGAGATACATACGAACGTATACATATGTATGTATGTATGTACCCCTGTCAAGGTACAAATATGATCTCAATTCAAATCTATATTTAGGTTGGCGGTGTTTCCGTAATTTTCTTCGTTCGGTTTTAGTTGATGAATAATAAAAACGCTTTAAACTATATTGTTAATATATTTTTGACTTTGAACGTTCATTTGCAACGTCAACCCTCACGGTTTAAATTAGTTATTACGAGGACACTGTATAGAGCCTTAAAATTTAAATTCATAAGTAGCCAATTAAACTAGTTTTGACAAATTTAAGATTTTTCCGTTGGTATGTACGTGTGTACATAAATATATATCTGCGTATATACTATAAATATATAAAAACTAAGGTATAGTAGAGGTTTTTAATATGCAAAAATTGAAAAAAAATTTAGGTTAACTTTTACTAAAAACTTTGTTTTCATCACTAGCTTATATGAGAACGTTTATGAGTATGTTTGTATGTGTGTACCGGCCAGTATGGATATATGAATGCTTTACTTGCCAAATCAATTAACTTCACTGTCAGTAGTTTATCAGATAGTACTTTCAAAATGCTTCATTGGGTCACTACTATATAGTATTCGAAACAAATTTGTCTGATTACTAACTATTTGAGTGGGGTATTCACAAGGTGTGATTTAATGTCTCATTGGCTTATAGTTGTTACTTTTTTATTATTAAGAAATCCTTATTATTAAACAAAAAATTGTACTTATATAACAATATTATATAATAATAGCACACTTTGTAAATCGCCCAATTATAAAATAATTCTTACGATTAGAAAAAAATTTGTTCCGATTATGACAGTGAAAAATTAACAAAGTGTTTTGATATTATTTTGTTATAAAATTCTCCAAATAGATTTAATCGCTCTGGCAAATGAAGTTATAATATATCGCTCATATAATGTAATTGTGTCATAACTGAGAAGAGCCGTTTAAAATTTTTATATTTTTTTTCTTAATTTTTATTTAAATAAAAACAAACGAACTTTTTTGAAATAGTAATTATTTTTTTCTTTTCCATAAAACACAACATTATGCTCACACGCTTAATAAAAATTTTGATATTGAAAACATTTCTACATAATTTGTTACTTATGACAATATGAAAGTAAATGAGCGATATGCACGTACATAAAAGTTTTAGTTTTGCATGTATTTTCAGGTCCATATATTGTATTATACAACATTAAGATCAGATTATCCGATTTAATCAATGATGAGATACACAATACCAGGAAATAATCTCAACAGCATGCAATGCATGTTTCAGAGACAAAAGTATCAATTTTATTTGCAACCATTAGACAACCACACTAACTACAATAGAAAGTACAAAATGATACTTTTATTCTCCTCTTCCAATAATACTCTTGGGTACTTTAAGAATAAATAGAAAGAGCAAAGGAGGGAGGCAGAGAATTCGGATATCAATGCTATTAAATGAGATAAAATTCTAAAGTGTTCAATAATAATAATAAAACATACATTTGGACATACTTTCTCCTGCTATCTCTTCTTTTTACACACACGCACATATACAGAATACACAGCTAAAGGGGATATGGGTAAAAGGAGATATGGTTGCATTTTCCTTTAATATTGTTTTAACTTTTTGTTTTTTCTAATTGTGGCTTTATTCTAAATCATAAATTTGGTACTCCTTCTTAAAGCTACAAAAACCAAATTCTCATTCATATGAAATATTCTAAAATTTTAATTCTCTTACAACATCAATTCTTAAATCATTGTGTTTTAGCTTCAAAATATATCTTCTTTTCTTCTCTATTTTAATGAAAATTTTTATTTTTAAAAAATGCACATCTTTTTTTAAGCAAAGTAAAAATTTTATTATAAAATGAAAAAGGAAATTTTGTAAAAATTTTCATGGAAATCAATTAAAACAGCATTACAGCAAATGAAATCTTATTTTATTTGAAAAAATTAAATAAAAAATGAAAACACAGTAAAAAGAGGGCATTAAAAAGCTGCCGTAATTCTTATAATACAGAACGGATGACAATTACAAAAATGAGACAAAGAGAACTTGACAGAGACAAAGGCTGTATGATTTACGATAATAGTTGTGCAGGTCATTGTGATTTTCTAGTAAACTAGCCTACACACGGCGTGCTTCGTTACACCTACCGCTACCATTTTTAAACATTTTTCGACTGATGATTTTTAATGACTACGAAATCAATTACACCAAACTCAGAAACTTTAGCTTTAACACTTCTCTAGATAAATATAAAGAAATTAATATTTAACTTGCAAGGGAGGTACCAAGCCTACTTTCTGATTATCGATTTTTCTTGACTATGAAGTCGTTCAGACCAAATTTAGAAAATTTAGATTTAATAGCTCTCAAAATATAAATTAAGCATAATATGAAAAAATTTAACATTGAATTTGTGTGGGAATATATAGAAAAATATAAATGCCATATCGTCGTGCGAGAGTTTAAGTGCTCTATGCGCCATTTTATATTTTTTATATATATCGAGTTAATGATGCCACTTTAGGTTGTCGAACCCAAATTTATCAAACCTCCGTTTTAGGATATCTCGTCAAGTTTCGGAGAAAAATAGCCGAAAACGGATAGCAGATTTTAAAAATTTTGGTGTCAAATACCTAAATTAGCATCATTAACTCGAGATTTTAAAAATGGCGTATATAGTACTTAAACTCCCGCACGATGATATATCTGGAACCAATAGGCCGATTTCGCGCAAACTTCACCTAAACAATCTACAGATTATACCCAACGTACCCTGGAATTTTGGCTGAAATCGATTCATCCGTTTCCGCGGTAAATGGTGGCATCAAAATATACATTAATTTTTATATATTAGATAATAACACACACCTCTCAGCTTGCCAGTCATACATAAATATCTGTGTATGTGTGACTTATATTTCAATACTGCCACCAATTTAAAAATGTTAATGTGTTGGAAAATTAAAAAAGAAAATAGATGAAAGTTAACTTTGATCTAATTGAAGCGTTTCAGACGAAACAAAATTAATTTTCAAAAATGATCACTCTTTCTAAGGCTCGAACTCGGGTCTCTCAAACAAAAAAAAAAAACCCTGGAAGATTGGATTGTTATCCACAAAAAACTCTTAAGGATTCGCAAAAGTTTTGTACCTCCAATTAGAAAGAACTAAAAGAAAAACCCCAGATATGATTTTAGTTGTTTTTGTTATAGATTCATCATGAGTCTAGTGGTTACTGTGACAGCTTACTGGACAAGAGTTTCGATTTCAAACCCCAGCTCTGACATCTTAAAAAAATTTATACGGTATTTCTCGGATAATTGCCTCACCCTTTTTTACTTCAATTTCTAAATCCCTATATTCTTTCTTACCATTTTCTAATAAAATTCCACGGTTAATTATCTTTTCTTATCTTTTAAAAAAAAATGTGGAACGCTTCACGATTTTGCGTGTCATCCTTGCGCAGGGGCCATGCTAATCTTCTCTGTATCGTTCCAATTTTAGTATATGTTCTGCCGAAGCAAGAACTTTTGCTTATTTGCTTAATTACCTCGAATATATTTTCCCCAAAGAGTTTTTACTCCCTTGTTTAATTACCCAAAATAACTAAGTATTTTCTTAAAAGTGCAGCTTAACTCAACTAAATTTACTTTTAAACTACTTTTTTGATACAACCTTACACATAAATTCTACAAAGTGTATGTATAAGTATAAAATTACTTGCATTTCAGATGTATTAACGGCGGTTTATATAGGCACAAGCGTATTCATTTAAATAACTTCCACACATAATTGCCCAAAAATTTTGACATTTGTGTCGAGGCAATTATCCGTGGAATACGGTTTAAAAAACTATTTCTTTCGGCTACTAACTCTCAGCAGTCTCCTGGCTAAAGTTCTGAGAGTAAGTGATTGCCATGAACAAGCTTCTCAAGTCTGTCGTTCAAAGTCGTCTTTAAAACTGTAGGTCCCGGTACTCATGAATATAACCCTGAAACAGTATTGTAATGCCTAATTATGTTTTTATGTAGGAGTGTTTATATGAATGCCTATGTTTGTATGCTAATGTTTAAATATTTTATTCCTTTTTAATTTTGTTGCCGTTGTTGTTGTTGTTTTTGTGTTTGATTTTCTTTTATTTTTATATTAAAATTCATATTAAAATAAAAAATACTTCATTAATATTTCTCATTCGTTTTTACCCTTTGTTTTCAATTTTTTTCCATTATTTTGCTTTTGTTTTTTCCATTAACTTGTAGCATAAATGTGTTGCCATTCACTTTGAACTCGTACTCGTTGTCGTATGTGTCTCCAGATGAGAGAAAAAATATCAACCATTAGAGGTGAATGAATAATTAATAATACGAAGAAGAGAGAACAATTAAATGATTTTTTTATTACTGCATAGAGAGATATTAATTAGACGGAAAATCAATGAATTATTTAGCGCTGCTGTAAACAATCAGATGATTAATAAACAATTAATTAAAGCCTTCAGTTACATTAATGAATTTCACTGTTAATATTTAAATAAAATACTGTAATCAGTCAAACTGGTTATGCATTAATTCATTCATTATTCAAAGGATGATCATAAATTTAATGACAGCTGAAAGTCATGTTTTTACTTTATTAAATTATAACTCTGTTTTAATATTGAACAGGAAATGTATGTTAAAAGACTGACTAGTCTCTAAAAAGTTTAACACAAATAAGTATAGAGAGAGCCACTGTCAAAAATCCAATACATTTTCACACAAATCTAATCTAATCCCATATTTTGACTGATGAAGTGCATTGGCAACAAGGTTATTTGTACCAAATATCGAAACTTTCACTATTACTGTTCCCCAGCTCACATAGGTACTATCCTACCAAAATCCAATAAAAAGTTAGTTAGTTTGCGGCTTTTTCAAAATTATAATTTAAATGTAAGAGGGGGGGGACCTCCAGAAAGACCGTCTACAAAGAAACAGCTGCCTGCCATTCCACTCTATTCCATATTAACAAATGTTAACAAATAACGAATGATCAGGAGAAAAGCGCCACCTATTGGGAAGTAGCAGGTAACAGCTGAACCTACTTAGCGAAGACACTCACCACACAATCAACATGCAACGATGAGGCAATTGCTGTTGATCATTTAAGGCTGAAGGTATAACACTGGCCTTTCAATGATCAATTCACAGCAATTTGTCTCATTCCTAAGGCGCTTAATAATAATATAAATATATATATATATGTACTGTCGTTTCCAACAAAATTCCAATACAATGGACAGCATTTAGTAGGGGTTTACCCATGAGTATTGGTCTCAAATAAAAAAAAAAAATAAGATGTTTCTTACAGAGGCTACGACAAAATTTACTCATCCAAAGCATTAAACAAATGGAAATCTAGTAAAATTTGGTAAAAAATAGCTGATAGTGAAATTAAAAACAGCATATAATAAATAGTAGTCGCCGTGGTCTAGTGGTTAGTGTGTTGGCTTACTAAGACATGGGCCCTGGGTTCAACTCCAGGCTCTGACATCTTAAAAAAAAAGAAACATGAAAAAAGTATTTCTTTCGGCGACTACCTCTCAGCAGTCTTCTGGCAAAAGCTCTGAGAGTAATTAATTGCCATGAACAAGCTTCTCAAATCTGTCGTTCGGAGTCGACATTAAACTGTAGGTCCCGGTACTCATGGATAAAAATTGACACACACAACATGAGTGCTGCGAGAAGCTAGGCCGTAATCCTGACACAGGGTTGTAAAGGCCAGAAAATTTTTCTTTAATTGAAGTCGAGACATATGATTTGATGATATTATTAATACAGAACACATAATGTAGCATGCAACAGGGAAGGAAATTTACAATGAAATAATTTTTGCCCAAAACAAGAACTGACAAGTAAGGAAATTTCCATATCTTTCCACAAATGTTTTGTTTTTTATAAGTACACATATGCTTTGCAATCAGCTGTTTTTTATTTATCTTGCAAATTCTTATCAGCAAATGATTGTCCATACGTGCCATCTATTCGGTAAATGTATCATAAACAAAACGTGGCGACTTAATACGTATTGTAAATCAAATTATAATTTAAAATTTTTGATCGAGCGCCTTTTCTTTAGTTTTTTGATTGTGAAAATGACCATTGATGGTAGCATACGAAGACTGACCAGAAGCCAAATCCATGATTGAACTAAAATTTGGTCATAATATACCAAATCTATGGCTTGTGAGCAATGGATGTTAGAAGCCGGTAAATTCTCTGGGATCGAATTGTCACTTTACTCTCCTTTTCTCTCTTTTTGTTGAGTATTTATGTAAACAAACACGATACAATAAAAACTTTTACAGACCACTTATTCAACTCGAATTGGCCGAGAACATTTCATAAATTTTAAATTTTCAATTTTTTAGATTTAAATTTAAAAAGCCATAAACCTTGTGCACCATCCTTATTATTGGCGACATATGTTTAACTACTGTTATGCTCATTATGATGAAAATGCTTTCATATAGAGTTTTAGCAAATAATTCAATGGTTGGCTGATTATGTAGATTTCAGTCCAATTTAAAAATAAAATATTCACAGTGAGTAAGTAACTGGTCGGTCCACACAAGGCAAAAAAAAGGAAATTTAATAAAGGCAGAGTCAGCACTTACATTTAATAGGTAGAGCATCATCATCATTCATAACGTCGTCATCATCGCCATTAGCAGGTGTGCATAAATAAAAAAAAAAGTTTTAAGATGGCAAAAAACTTGATTCAAATTTCGCAGAAAACAAAAAACGGGGAGAAAAAAATGAAACGCATAATCAGAGCCAACTTGTAAAAACAGTTTTAAGCTTCTTTGAGAAAAAACAAAAAGTAATAAATGAATAAAATGGTATTATGGCGTATGTAGTATATGGTTAAAAGTTTAATACTGTCATCTAGACAAGTATGTACAGTGGCCTTTCTCATTAGGAACACTTTTTTCAGTTAAAAAAAAAAAAAAAAAGAAAAAATGTGAAGGGGATTTTTTTCGTTTATTTACAAGCTGCCTTTAATACAGCCAATTAGTAAGACACATATGAGTATCAAATTGAATTATAAATCTAAGTCAAATAGCATATGCTTAGTCTTATGAATTTATAAAAGCCATAAGTGACATTGAAAGAATTTACTTACCAGAAGTACAAAACAACTTTAAAATATGCTCTGCTTTTGCCTAAGAAATCAGCCACAAAAGTGTACTGGAATAAATATTTTAATACTGTAATGCAGTTTATGTTTCCAGCTGGGGTATGACTCAGTCTGTCCAGGTTCGAACTTAAAAGTCTGCTTCCTTTAAATAAAACACAAAACTCCTTTCGTGTAATATAATATGAACAAAGCTTATGAACAAAGCTTTATTAACGAAACCTTAAGCTAACTTATGTACTACTTATTCTATAAAACAGATTCACGACCTGCAGGATGGTGTTATCAGTAATGTTGTCTCTGCTTTGAGGAATACTATCGTCTCGTTCTATTACTATGACTACGATGTTGGCCTCGGGATGTGCGCACAATCGTCTGGTCTAGATAACAAGAAATATGAGAAAAGAGAGGTCGGATTTATAATAATTGTTAATCTAAGATTTGGGAATATAAGGTACAACGACGGCAAGAGGTATTCGGGAGCTCTTGTCGTCGGCTACGGTTAGTACGAATATAAAATTAATTCGGGGCTTTTATACTCGGCAAAATACTTCGGCTACGTCAAATACGAGTGTAAGAGGAATTCGGTAGCTCGTACACTAAGCAAATCTACACGATTTATAATCACAAATACGACAAGAGGAATTCGGGAGCTTTTGTCATCAGCTACTGTTAGTACGAGTATAAAAGGAATTCGGGGGCTTTTATACTCGGCAAAATACTTAATAAACGAATGCAAAAGGAATTCGGAAGCTTTTGCATTCAGCTAGATCAGGGGTGAGCAACCTTTTTAATCCACGGGCCACTTTATATATTAAAATTTTTTGGCGGGCCGCACATAATGAAACACTTACTAATAATTTTCGAAACTTTGTTTATAATAAAAATTAAAATAAAAAGATATAAAATTTAATATATAAATTTTAATAAAAAAAAAAAAAAAAAAAAAAAAAAAAAAAAAAAAAACACACAAACAAAAAAGAACAGAAAAAACGAAATTACTTGGAATTTTTAATGAGAAATTTCAGTTACACATACACAAGTTTCTAATCGTGCATTACTCAGCCTTGATCGGTGGTAATAAGTCGGGGGTCGGATTTATAAACATTCTCGATGTTTACTGAGAGAAATAAATTTTTCACATCAGTATTCTTCTGCATGTCCATCACTTCCATTTGAAAGTCTTCGGGAACTGTATCCACATCGATATTTAATGGCTAGGAAAACATTTTCATGAAAACTGGTAACATTTGTTTGGCGGGCCGCATAAACATGTTAAAAGAGCCGCAAGCGGCCCGCGGGCCGCGTGTTGCTCATCCCTGAGCTAGATAAAAAAATAACTATTATCAAAACTACAGCCATGAAAACTACTTTCATGAAACTACGATCATAAATCTACGATCCTAAAACTACGACACGTGTCGAATACGTCGGGGAGTAAGTATCGGGCTATTGGCCGTCGCCCACCCACTCTCGATTTCATCTATCAAACTCTGTTAACTTATACAAAAATATACTTTACTTCAATGAGAATTATATGCTTCATCATGTCATTACAATCCCATTACATGAAATATACATATTGTTATTATCATTGGTATTATTATTAATTTTCCAATTCCTCTTTGTGCGGTGTCCGTAGGTTTGATCGTCATACTGCTGTTTATGCTTGTAATAACTAGAGTTGTTGTTGTTTATTACATTTACTCGATAGCAGCAGTGTATGTAGTGGGTGTACAGACACCTGTTTATTTTATATGTTTATATTTATTATACTTTTGTAACGCCACGTTACAATACGATGCATCGTCATGAATTAAGAAACAAATTGTGTTGTTTTTGGTATTTTAGGGTTTTTTGAAATCATATGATGTTCTTGTGAAAAACATAAAAGATATTAGAGCTGAAAAGCTATTCGTGTCCTAGCAAACTTTGACCAATTCACCTAGAGAAATTGACGAGAATTAAGGAATTAAAACTTTGTCACAAAAAATCAATTGAAAATTATGGTCCCAAAGTCGGGTGATAATTGTTTAAACCACACAATGTAATGTAATTTCGCTTAAGGTACAGGGTTGGTATAGCAGATTTAAAATAAGAAAAAAAACCTTTCGTATATATTTTTTATGCATATTCCGCTTCTGGAAATAAAATTGTTTGAACATTGGAAAACGCGATGCAAAGTTTTATTTATTTTTTTTTTAGGTTTTGCTTATAAAAGAGATCTTGGACATCCGCTTCAGAGAGACTACACTGTATATGTACAAATATATTCACGTTTGTGCGTTCTTGTTTTTTTTTTTTTTTTTGGCAGTTTAAGTTAAAACGCGTAGACTAAAGACAATTTCAAGGTAAGAAATCTTCATCAGACCGGATAATTTACTTATAAAGTGCAGGCAGAAAAACATTGAATTCAGCATAAAAAAGTTGAAAATGAAGAAGAAAATAAAAAATAAAAAAATATAAGAAAAGTCAAAACAACCATCATTACAACAACTCCAAAAAATATATTAAAAATATTATTTTATCCACACTGATAATAACAAAAACAAACATACATAAATATGAATAAAATACAAAGTTGACGACGAAACACATACAGGCATATAAACACACATATACACAAATAAACACTTGTTCACTTTACATACATATAAGCGGAAGGACAGGCATTCGGACAGACAGACATACAAAGGGATGGACAGACTTTTTAATGAAACTTAATTTGAATTCAAAGAAAAAGAAAAAAAAAAAACCAAGAAAACGTAATAAAGGTAAGCAACTGTCTCATAGGTTCCAACTAGAAAGTTGGTTGGTAGTTTGGCCGTTATTAGCCGGCCAACTAACTTACAGAAATAGACAAATTTTGTGGTTTAAATTAAAGTTTCTTAAGTTGTCTTTAAACATTTTATGGTTTTTTTTGTGTTTTTTGTGTTTTTCTTTTCATATAGACTTTTGTACTCGTTTTCGTTCGTTTTATTTTCATTTCAGAGGGTTTTGTTCTTCTATTCTCTTTAATTTAATTGCTTTTCAAAAGTTTTTCTACAGCAGGTTTGTGTTTAATTTTTTTTTTCTCTTTTTTTTTTTGTTTAACGGAAAACTATTTAAAATTACGTTTTTATTTTTATTGGAGTTCGTTGGTATTGTTGTTGAGTTTTGCTTAAAGAAGTCATTGGAATGATGTTTAAATGCAAATGTGTGTTTATTAAGAAAACTTTGCTGGCCTGCAAACCTGCAAATGTTCCGATAAAGAAAATATATTTTTTGTTTTATTTATTTTATTTCGGTCATTTAAAATTTTAATTTTTTTTAAGACGTGTTTTATTAAATAAAACAAATGGCTGAGGAATACCTACAAAAAAAAAAGAAAAAAAAACAACAAAAAATTACTTTTCAATGCGAATATTCTCCGTTGAAGAGAAAAAGAAATTTATCTGCTATTGCAAAACGGTTAAATATGAGAGAAAGGGGAGAGGAAAGGAAACAAAATACATAGTCAAGTGGAATGTCAGTATTAAACTTCCGTTTTTTATGGTTTTCGAAAAAATTTCTATGTGTGTGTGTGCTTTTTTGCCATTTTAACACCGGAAATGAAAAACTTAACCATGAATACCAACAACCAAAAAAAAAAAAAGGAGTGACACTCCCCTTCAGGAGACAGCAACAAAAAAAAAAAAACAAAAATGTCGAGAACTTAAAATAAATGAAACGAAATGAGAAAACCAAAAACAACAAAACTAAGTTTTTCCCAACAACAAAAGCAATAGAAAAACTTCACACATTTACTGTTGTAATAAAATGTAACGAAAATTTCAGAAACAAAAAATGGTTTAAAAACCAAAAAACTAAATGAGAAGAAAAGGCAATAAATAAAAGTTTTATTTTCGGCTGGGGGCAAATTTCGTATACCCTACAAGACATGAAGCGTTTTATTTCTTTAAATTGCTTTTAAAGTTTAAAAGTGAGGCTCTCACATCATTAAAAAGATTAAAGAATTTTCCTAAAGTATCTCTAATGCATTAAAATAGAACTTTAAATGTCTTTCTTTACGTTTTAAAACTGAAATTGGCAAAATGTTCAGCTACATATGCATATAGTTAAGCCACCATAGTTCCTCTGTTCTGCTACCAACTGGTTGAATAAAGTAAAATGAGCAGCAACGATTTAAAAGAATAAAAAAACTATTACAAAAAGGTAGGAGGGCATAATGAATAAATAAAAATATGTTCAGTTTATAAGTTCTGTTTTGTTTTTATTTTTTAGACCCACCAATTTAAACAAAAACACAAAAGAAAAGAAAAAAAAAAAAGAGAAGCAATAGAGTTTGAAATTTATTATTTCATTTACTTTTAAAAGCAAAACACCATTTTTTCATATAAAAATATTTTAATTCGATAATATTTATGTAAAATATGTTCAAATATAAGCACATACATACATAAGTATCTGTGGACATTTGACAAAACGTCTTCTTTCTAAATCAACACCTTTTCAGTAGAGCAAAAAAAAAAAACAGTTAAAAAGGTTAATAGAAGTTATTGCTTAAAAAATTAAAGAATTTTTGAACTTGGATATTATACACAAATACTTAACGAACATTATGCGACATTTTTTTCCCCTCTAGAAGCAATAGTTTTTTTTAAAACGACAAAAAATTAATTTAAGACTTTTTGTGAAATAGATTTTAAAGAAAAATTAGTTTCCACCATACAAGTCGTTTTGTCAACATTTTTTTGATTAAATTTGAAAATTATTTTAATCGCTTAAATCAAGACAAGTTGTTTTGTTAAAATGGAATGTGAAAAAAAGAATGATAGAAATTGATCTGGAAAATATATTTCGGTTTTATAAAAAAAAAATTCTTCTATTTTTCGCTACAATATTCAAATAATTAAAAAATAATAATAAAAATTAAATAAAATTTTTATAAACATTCAATTTTTCAAATTATTCTTAATTCTCTGAAAGAAGTCGTCTTGTCAAATTGAGTTTGGGGGAAAGCCTGAAAGAGATCGATTAGTCAAGTGTATATCTTGCGTTCCAAAGGTCGTAAAAATACGGGGATTAGAGCAAAAGAAGGACAAGGAAATTCTATATTTACTATAAAAATCTTGGAAAATTGTCTTATTTCGAGAAAAGACGTTTTTTCAAAATTCCACAGATATGTACGTCAAATAAAATAATCGGAGCTTTTGGAAATCTTCTTTCATTACTTTTATTAGAGGCACGCAACCCAAGAGTCTTTGTAAAATTTCTACTCACTCTGACTCTGGTGTACCATCCTTTCACTAGCAACTCCGCGAAATTCTACGGCTACCATATATATCAGATCTTTTATTATTGGCTTCCTATTTTCTAACTGAAATGATTCTCATTCCCCTATGGCTTGTAAAATCTCCACAAGAAAATGTTTAAGCGGGTAAAATCTCATAATTTTAGCACGGTAGCCAGTTTATATCATCTCTACGAGAGATGACCATGCCCCGTTCTGTTAAAACAAAATTTTATAAGTGTCAAAGCAGTTGACAGTGATGGGCTCATCAACGTCGTTTTCAAAGACATAGGAGCCCATTACACTGTCAAATTAAAATTCAAATGGGCCTCAACGCTGAAGATAATTACTCGATAAATATTTTTCTTACGTTGCCCAAACATTATAGCCATTTTTAATGAAACCATTGAATTATTGAATCATATACCTATCCATTGTGATTTGTCAAAATAGACTGAATAAATGAAAACTAATTTGACAGATGTAGCTTCATCTTGATGGCCGTTCCAAACTGTTATGCTATAAACACAACAAAGGCTATCGAACACCGAACACACGACTACAAAAATCGCTGGCTACGAAAGTAGCCAAGTAGCCAGCTACTTAATTATAATAACGACTACAGCTACAAAATAAACATCTGTTTTGACACATTGAACATAACCTAAACAAAATATATTTTTTGTAAGTGAAATTGTGAGGAAATAAAAAAACAACAAATGTCAGAAGTAAACTTATAAAAATTTAAGAAACTAAAAAGGCAAATAAATGATAAATTAAAAATTAATTTAAAACTGATGTATATAAATGAAATAAGTAAATGAGAACTAAACAAAAAATGTAAACAAATGATTATTTATTTTCAGTGGTGCAACTTAAATTTTTTTCGCATTTTTAATGCATATATTTCATATATTGCGTTTTTTAAACACCTCTTTCATTCATCTTATTGTATTGGCAGCATTAAACTGTTTATTGTCGCCAAGAAAAATAGAAATTAGCCTAAGTTGGCTACGGGCTACAAAAGTAGTCGTGTGGTCGGTAGTCGTGTTGCCGTTAAAATAATTATTCTCATCTGCACACATGTATTCTATTTTTGACAGCTTCTAGTCGATGGTCGGTAGCCTTTGTTGAGTTTATAGCATTAGAGTGTGAAAGACCCTATTGAAAGACCCTACACAGTATGATTTCAATAATTCTAAAGAATGAAAGGAAGCTAAATGTATTGGGAAAAATTAAAATAATTTTATTCTTATGTATACAGACAATGAATTTCTCTTGTACATGGAGCAGAAGCTTTCATTTAAAAAGAATAGTCTGCCTTTCCAATACTCAAAAATTCAATAGAAAATGTAATTAATGGAATGTAATCTAATAAAACCACTGATTTTAAACAACTACCAGCCCAAATTTCTCGACTGAATGATAAAGAAACTCCTGAAATATTTGTAAATTATTTAATGATACGATTGATTGTGAAAAGATTGACTGAAATCAGTGTTAGTGACTATTAAGACATTCCCATTGAGAAAATACAATTTCAATTCCGCAGAGCATGATCAACTTTTAAAAAATTTTAGAATCTTGTTTGTTTATGAAGCCCAAGCGCTCAAACCCTTTATTGGCTTTTTATATTATTGGAGCACATAATAGTTGAAGACGACAACAGGAGAGATTTGCCAGCCTCAAAACATGTTGGATAAATTTGCATTCTTTTGCCACATATATTTAATATAAACTTGGAAATAAATATTCAGGAAGCATTGGCTAATATTATATTAGAAATATAACATATCGTCGCAAGAATTAAAGAACGCTGTAACTGATAAAACATTTAATGATCACCAGAGTCAAAAAACCTGGATGAAAGTAGAGAGAAGATACCAGTAGTTTTAAAAACGCAGACGACGTAAGTGAATTTTATTTTTATCATAGAAATCTGACACCGGGCCCAATCGACGCGTATTTTATTTCGGATAAAAATGATGCAAAAATCGTAAGTTCAGTTTTTTGTCAGTTACAATGTTTTTCAATTTTTGTTGCGATATGCTGGTGGCACAATATTGTACGCTGACAGCTCTATGAGTCAGCAATTCATCATGAGCAAAAGAAAACAGGTACACAATTGTTGACTGAATAAATGTCTGAAATTATTACAATTAATAATACCATCACGGAAAGAGTGACTAAATTTAAATTGTTTAGTTGTCTACTTCAAATAAATTGGAAACATTTTAACAATCAGATCTTGTTTTCCAAACTATGGAAATGTTTCTAATCAATCTGCAATCAAATTACGATTTACAAAATACTAAGTATGGAACCGACCATTTTATACGGTATGGGAATATGGATCTTAAAATTGTTTGATATGAACAGGTTGAAAAGATTTAAGATGTAGATTCTGCGGAGACTCTTTTCAATATAGCAGCGTGGCAGTGCCAAAAAAGTAAACGCAGAAAGGCAATTACTCAGTTGCAATTAAAGAGAAATTTGAAGCTCATGATCCGAAACATAAAATATGTAATACTAAAACTTATACTCCAAGGAAATGTTGAAATTGGAAGTGAAATTGAAAGTAAGAAGTTATTTTGGTTCTGAAATATAATCCAATGTACTGGCAAACAGAAACTGGGGCATCACTTGAAACGGCTAGAAACGAGGACTTATTATACAAATAGCTTTTTTTGTAGCGGCATAATGACTTAAGTTCGTTATACAATAGCAAATAAAGGATAAATTGGATGAATCAGAGCTACTTGCAGGCATCCTTGAGTAGCCAAACAAAAACGCCTCCATATGCGAAGTACATATTATTCATTCATATTCGAAGTGGTTATTTAACATACACTTTTATTTTTTTTAACTTTTTTATTTTTGTGCGTTGCTTATACAGGTACTCCTAAAAAGGTGTTTGAAGAGCATAAAATAAAATCAACAACGACTACAATAGCAGAGTTTAACAAAGAACAAAATGGTAAAAATTGGCCAAAACAACAAAAAAAAAAAAAATTAAAACAACAAAAGATATATTGTATGTGGGTGTGGGATGGAGTTTGAAAGAAAATTTTCTTGAAAAATGGGAAGCTTAAGAGTTATTATACCAACAAATATTTCTCTCACACACATACAATGACATATCCATTCATACCTTTTTAAGAGAAAAGTGCACTTATGCAAGAAACTTTTCTGCACAGGAAATTAAAAAACAGCAAGAAATCCTTCAACGTAAAATACAAAAACTACAACAACAATAATAGAAAAAAGAGAGAAATAAATATATTAATATTCTGCCCACTTTTTCCCTCACTCACCTACCTACCCGCATACATATATGTATGTATGTATGCCAACAACATGTACTTGCATTGCAAATCAAATGTTGAAGAAATTTAAAACAAAAAAAAAAATTAAAAAAAAAAACGAAAGACAGAGTGAAATATTACAAAAAGCACTTGAGTAAGCGAATAAACCCCAAGAAGGTATTCATAGAACATTTAATAAAAATGCATTTTCATACATATTCTCGTTTGTTTTAATACTTACGAGTATTTCACTTTTTTTTATTCATTTTGCATATAAAACTTTTCCCAAACTTGAATTAAAACAGCACTTTAGCAAAAAGTAAAAAAAAAAATATTTAATTTTCATTGGATTTTGAAAGATTTATTTTTTAATTGTATTTTAAAAGATTTTTTGTTAATTTTTAATTTATTTCTCTTGTGAGTGTTTTAAACACAACAAATAATATGAATTTTTTAAAAATCAAGTGACAATTATTCAAATTTTTCTGAATTACAAATCGCAATTACTTTTGGATCTTTATTATGTAAAGTTTCTGATTTATTTATGAGATCTTCGTAGGTTATACATATTCTCTAACGTATATAAATTCCCATAAGAATACACCTATCCCCCGATTTGCACGGAAGATCGGTTCCTGAAAAAACCGTGTAAATCGAAATCAAAGCGAAAAGCGAAAAATAACGTTTAAATCGGGAGAGAGATCTTGAAAATATCCGTGTAAAAGTGAAATCGTGTAAAAAAAAGACCGTGTAAATCGGGGGATAGTGTACTAGTTACATTACCTTAAGAAAATATTTTTAGTTTTTTAATAAATTTATAATTTAGTTTGTGATATGAGCTTATCGTTTCGTCAAACCATTTTTCATATTTTGCAGTGAAAATTACTCACGCGAAGGGAACTATTCGTTGCCTTATTTTAAAATTTTTGAATTGAAAAGTAAATATTGTTTTGGTCTGTTACAAAAAAATTATTTTCTGCCCTAATCTAAGACCATTAATTAAAGACTGTCAAACAGAAACTATATAAAGCAAATGTCAGGAATACAGACTTATTGGCTAGAAAATGGTGTAAAACTCAAATGCAACATTAATTCACAATAGTGTACTGTGCGAGTGCAAATAACACCTATATATGCACATATCTGTGGTAATATGTGAGAATAGCCTAAGTGGACAAAAGGTCGAGAAGTTTCTGGATAAATTTCTCTATTTTAATGAACATGTTAACATACAGATTAAAAGAGCTAGAAATGCTTATTTTATGTACAGAAAATTATTTTTGTCTAAATACATTGAACGTGATATTAAGCTTCTCATGTATCAAACTTTAAAACGCCCAGTTTTAACATACCGTTGTTAAATTTGGTTTAACCTTTCTCCCTCCTATATGGAAAAAGTACGTAAATTTGAAAGAAGATGCTTAAGGGCATGTAATTCATTATATAGATCCCCAAATAGTAAATTTACGAAATATATAAGTAATTCGAGACTTTACAATGTTGCCAAAATTAGCCGAATTGATAATTTCATCATACACCTTATTAGAAATCATATCAGATCTTGTTGTAACCATTATGAAAATAACCTAATAATGGCTCCATATTATGTCAACGACGAATATATATATAGAACATTACAAAGTGGTTATGTTCCTCCTGAAGCATTCGTGTATCTTGATAAAAACGGTTTCATACAGAACTACACAAGCGTCCCAATATTTTTTCATATATATAGAAGAGCAAATGTTAAAGCTATCTCAAGCAATCAACTGACAGCTGAGAACAGAAGATTCGATACGAACTTTTTTCGTGAGGATAAGAACATATTTCCAAATTTTATATTAGTAAATACTGGTGGCTTAGTTAAATACCGCAATTTTTTCTTTTACCCCTGACATTTTTTTTTATTATAATAGTTGTTATTGTAATGTTTTTTGAATAAATTTTCATTACGAAATAATTGTTAAGTATTAAGAACAAGTACAAGTACAAAAATCTACAATTGTTATAAAAATTTTAATGAAACACAATTCATTAGCACTTGTAAAAAATAGACTTGTAATTGTAACTTGTAAACTTGTAGAATTGTAGTTTAGTGAAATAGGCCCCAGATATATTGTATATATTTTGTAGAAGGAACATAGTTAGTTTTAAAAAATGTATATATTGTATATATTTATACCTATATGTATTATACTAGAGAGCTCGCTTATGGGACAGTGTATAGATTTAAGCTGTTTATTATACTATTTTGTTTATTTGTAGTAGTTATATTAGAAATTTTCTTTAAATAAACGTTAAAAAAAACAAAGGTCGAGAAGTTTCATTGAATTCGGATCTAGATACCTTTCACAGTGGACACATTTCTTCTTCTTCCGGGGCGAATGACAAACAGATGGCCTTTGTTATTGTACTATTCCCAGAAAAAATATATCATACTTTTGAAAGCTCCAAAGGAACTTAAAAGCTGATGTATTTAATTACTACTCGTATGAAGATTTATCGCGAAGCAGCAAATACCACTGAAATGATTGTAAAATTCTAGTAAATGAAACCAAATTAACAGTTAAATAAGAGATCCCCTCCCCTCTCTCCAAGAAGTCCATCTACAAAATAGCCTCTCCCTGACGTTCCAATCTATTCCACCTTAACCTTTTACAACCGAAAACGAATGATCAGGAGTAAAGCGCCACAAATTGGGAAGTAGCAGATAACAGCTAAAAACGTACTTAGCGAAGACACTCACCGCAATCAACATGCAACGATGGGGCAATTGCTGTTGATCATTCAATGGTGAAGGTATAACACTGGCCTTTGAATGATCAATGCACAGCAATTTGTCTCATTCCTAAGGCGCTTAATAATACAAGAAACAAAAATATATGTTCTGTTGTCATACTTTACTGTCTTTTCCACGAAAATTCCAATACAATGCACAGCATTTAGTAGGGTTTTACCCCTGAGTATTGGTCTCAATAAAAAAAAAACAAAATTAACAGTTTACAGTTATTCTTCCTTAGCAAGCAGTTTATAATTAATATTGCATATAAACAATTATACAGTTTAGACTGTTAACTTACGTGGAAGCAGGCTCTAAGGCGAATTCGTCATATAAAAATCATGCCTAAAGTAATAAGCTTTCAAAGGGCCAATTTATAGCATTTTCAGTTTAAATTAAACCTTTTTCAAAATAAATGAAACTTTATTTAAATTCATTTAAACATTTTTCAAATTAAATTAAATCAGTTACAGAATTTAATAGAAAACAAAAGAAAAAAAATAAAACATAATAAACATATTCATTTTATTATAATACTTGTTAAAATTAATGAATAATTTGTCCACTGACCGCTTTAGGAATTTACATGATCATATCCATAACATAGTTTGCACAATCATTTTGATTAATTTGTCCGACGCCTTCCTTAATTATATAGTTCCCTTTAATTAAAAAACTGCTTAAAAGTAAACCAGAATTATTCCGGGGACAAAATTTTTTTAACAATCATAGGTTAAGCTTTCCTCTTAAACTTACAGCCAGACTGCTAGTGTGAGCGTTCTAGATTCGATTTCCATAAAAGATCCTGGTCTGCGCCACTTATACAGACTTTATGGTCCTTGTCAATCTGCTTCTTATAATTATTGAGAATATAATTTAATACTGTATTGTAAATTAGTAAATAAATAAATATTAATTTTTTACTTAAAAAAATCTAAACGTTTTGTTAATTTAAAGCAACCAGACATTTAGCAAGACCCTGGACCGAGTACGTCGGCTGCGAAAAAAAAACTGCACCACAGTAGTATTCATTATTATAAAGGTTGTATGATAAAAATGACAGTTAAAAGCAAACTAATAAACAGTAATTCATCAAATATGTGGATATCAGTTAACAAGTTGTGGTAAAAGTTAATGCACTGGAAATATAAAATGCCACGAAATTAACCAACTGTTGTGTTACGGACTGTAATAATTAAGTTTCCATTTAACAGTTTGTTTTTTCTACGTTTTTACACAAATAATTGTCAATTTATTTTGCCTGCTTGTGTTGCAGCCTATGGATGTTTAAAAATATTTCTTTTTTCTTAGAAACAAAAAAAAAAAAAACAAAAGTTAAATTGATAATATTTTTTACAAAACATTAAAATCCAAGAAAAAACAAACACAAAGAAATAAATAAAGATTGAAGATTTAAATTCACTTGATTTTTTCGCCATAAATAAGAAGAGCGATGACGTTGGATTTCCACAGAATTAGTTGCTATGGCATCCCTAATTGTTAATTTCGGCGGTTTTTAAATTTGAGACAAATTGCAAAAAATAAATAAGAAAATAATATTTTATTTTCAATTGTTCTATTTTTAAAAATGGAAAATCTTTTTAAATACAAGTATTTATTTCAATACATTTTCTTTTCATTTATTTACGAAATGTGTGTTTCAATTTTTATTTTTTATTTTTCATTTTATTTTTATCATTAATTTTCACCATTATTTTTATTTTTAATATTAAAATGTGTTGCATTTAAAATGGTTGCACGGGTGGTTCAACAGAAACAGAAAGTGCTGTAAACACCTACTAACGGTTACTTTTCCATACACATACTTACACAGTCACACACATAAACAATTAGTAAAAGTGTTCTGGCATTAGTCAACACAAATAGAGGTCGTTGAGGAATAATTTAAAGAGTTGGTGGTAAAATTCAGATATTTCGTAAAACTTGTTGGGATAAGTTTGCCTACATACATAGTTTAGACTCCTCTGGTGTCTCCTTTTATTTTCTATAAGAATACTATATGATAGTAACCATCCATTAAAAAGGAAATGGAAAATGACTCGCACTTTTGTTTAAAAATTGTTTAATTCAAAATACAATAACAAACTGTGCAGTATACAGACATAAATTGCTCATCCAGGTGCTTAAAAAAGAATGCATATATGCCTTTGGATTGTAGTCAATTGGTTGTGGGCAGATTCTCAGCAGACAAACGATTTAATACTGATTATAATGATTAAATATATAGACCATTGATGCCCACGGTAGTAGTATTGGTGAGATAAAAAAAAAATAAGACACAGAAGTTTGTTTGATCGTCAATCAACAAATAGGAAATCAGCATGTTGAGTGGGAGAGACAAACTACACTTGCAGAACTTCTTCCAGTGTTATTTCGTCACTCTCACCAATACTACTACCTTGGGCATCAATGATGTAGACAGAATTCTTATTTAAAAATAATTGAGTGAACAGTAGACATTTGCGTAGTGTTGGAGTCTGCTCAGCCAGACAATTATTATTATTTTCGTTTTATAAAAACCTAGTTAAAAAAGAGGCACATGCGACCGATAAATTATTCGAAAACTATCTCTGATAAAGACAATAATACCGATAAGTGACTGTTAAATGATTCGAGAAAGCTCTGAACTATACAAAAATTAAAATCATAAATAACTCATCACGAAGAGTTGGCTGCAGGCATAGTTTGCAATCAGAAAATGAGCACATATTCTATCTTTTTGTCTTCACAAAAGAGTAAAAAAGGCTAGACTTTAATTAATAGATAAAAAAAAAAATAAAATGCTAGCTGGGGTCACTGTCTCCCACTTCGTTTATGCTTTTTCTTAAGTTGTTCCATTTTAAATAATGGTTATAACATGTATTGCAATTTAATGATTGTTTTAAAACGTATGTTACAAATAACGACACTTTTCATAATTTTTATTTGTTTCCATAAGTGTTTTCTTTTTTAATCACACAAAAACACAATTACAAAACACTTTTGTTGTATATAAAACTTTTATAGCATCCCTGTAGGGACTTGAGTTGACTTAAAGCAAAATTATTCTCATTAATTCATTTTCAAAAAAAAAATATTCAATTGATTTCATATATTGTTATACGAGCTGGTGAGTTGTCACTCAAGTTGGCGGGCAGCTCGAAATGTTCACAGACTCACATAGTGATGGTGGTATAAAGAGCAAGATGATTTGTATAATGGAAACTTCCATTCATCACATGAACACATTTCAAATTTCACTTGGATCTGATAACACATTAATAAACATAGTAATAGGCGTTCATACATACGTACATACATAATTGTCCATTACAACCCTGTTTCAGGATTACAGCCTAGCTTCTCGCAGCACATATGTTGTGTGCATTTATTTTTATTCATGAATACCGAACGACAGATTTGAGAAGTTTGTTCATGGCAATCAGTTACTTTCAGAGCTTTTGCCAGAAGACTGCTGAGAGGTAGTCGTCAAAAAGATATTATTTCATATTTCCTTTTTTCAAGATGTCAAAGATGCGGTTTGAACCCAGAGCTCTTGCCTTAGTAAGCCAACAAACTAACCACTAGGCCCCGGCGCTCCAGTGGTTGTTTTTTTTTTTTCTGTAAAGGAAAAATTAAAAATTTGTGGTGTGATGAAATATTGATGAAATAATCGACGAGTAAAAAGCCATGAAATAGGTAATGCTATAAAGGCATTTAAAATAATCGAGTATATGTTATTTCAAATCAAGAATTACATGTACTGCTCTCGTACATGAGAGTACCAACCCATTCAGCAACTTTAGTGCATAGAAAAGTCAAAAATAAAAACAAGTACATATAAATTGACTTTTATGAAGAAAAAACGTCCTTCTTATTTATTTTTAATTTTTTTTTTTAATAATAACTCATGTAGCTGCATCAGTTTCGAGTCAATTATTAGTGTGTTAATGCATAACAGCCCGACAGGGATCTGTGTCCGTATGTGTATGAGCGAGTTGCGTATTTTATTGCTTTTGTTTTTATTAAAAAGTTTTTTATTTCCTTCTTTGTGTTTCACATATTAATGAGTATTGTTGGAATTATAATCTCATCTATTCTGTACGGAATACACACACACACACACATACGGCTAGTGGATGATCAGTCGTCATTAGGGATGAAAAAAGTTGTTGAAAACGTAAATGTAGAATTTACGGATAAAATCCAAAATAAAATTACTAATAAAGTAAACTGTATACAACAAGAACAACAATATGAAACCATATACAGAAATACAAAAAGAGTTACTCTAACAAATTATGAATTCAAAAAGAATACAATCAAACAATTTGTTGTAATTGTCGCCTACAATCATAATTGTAATCGTGAAAGCAGTTAAAATAATGTCACTCGCATGTCAGCTCGATTATACAATATTTCTGCTTTTAATTTTTGTTTTTTGTTATTTTTTTCTAAAACTTTATTTTTGTCTCTTTATTTAGTAAATCCTTACAAATACACATTTTCATATACGTATCTGTGACAATATTTATGTATATATGTAGGTTTACATATATCTGTGTATCTATCTATACGTGCATATGAACGTACAAATGCAAATAAATTTAAAGTCTAGATTTTACAGGAAAATACACCCAAATATTAATGCCTGTTTTAAAAGTGAAAAAAGGAATAAGTGACAGTTTGGCACACATTCATACAAAACTTAACATACCACCAGACAATTTATTTTTTAAAATAGGATTACTTTGTATTATTTCGAATTACTCTAAAGGCGTACTTTAAATTTGTTAAATATTATTGAAAAACTAACTGCGTTTTTTTTTCCGTCAAAAAATGTTGCCTCTTTTAAATTTTCTCTCTTGACCTAATGAATTCGTAACCAACCCAATTTTTAATAAATAAAGGACAAAAACTTGTAAAGATTTAGCAAAGTAACGCAAAGTTTAGATACAACTGAGTCTATATAATTTTAACAATTCAATTTATAATCAATAGTCATCTCGAAAAATTTAATTTTATTGACAAAATGAATGTGCATATGATCCATAAAAATATTTCGATAATGTATGTGATTACGTTATAACTGCCAACACAACTATTATTGAAATATCCAACACTGATTTAAAAGAAAATATGGAAAATAAATTGACATCTCAATTGATTTTCACCATCGTCGAGAAAAAAGAAATAAAAACAATTGGTTGTAGAATAGATGCAATTTCTGAAATCTGAAGAGAATATCGACAATTTAATAATAAAGAAATTTGTAAAAAAAATTAAAATTTTTTTATTTTTTGTTTTTAAAATAGGAAAGACAAAAATTAACTACATACACACATACATAACTGTCCTTTACAACTCTGTGTCAGGATTACGGCCTAACTTCTCGCAGCACTCATGTTGTGTGTGTAAATTTTTATCCATGAGTACCGGGACCTACAGTTTAATGTCCACTCCGAACGACAGACTTGAGAAGCTTGTTCATGGCAATTAATTACTCTCAAAGCTTTTGCCAGAAGACTGCTGAGAGGTAGTCGCCGAAAGAAATATTTTTTTCATATTACTTTTTTTTAAGATGTCGGAGCTGGGTGTCGAACTCAGGGCTCATGTCTTAGTAGGCCAACATACTAACCACTAGACCACGGCGACTACAGTTAAACTACAAAAGTTAACTACTCTAAAGTATTCTAACCTGCAAATGTCAATTTTAATGGAGGATGGCCAAAATGACAAAAGGCGTCTTCTAAAATAATGTTCCGTTTTACTTTCTAATTTTTTGTTTGTTTTTTTTTTTGTAAAATAGTACATGACGAATTGAACAACGTGCACATACTTATTATTGCACTTAAGTTTGAAATCAGAGGTACATTGTTTTAACTCAGCCTGATTATCGTCGTTATTTGAATACTCAGAATCAACAATAAACCGTATGGCTGCAAGTATTCGTCAACAAGGGGAAGTAAAAAATCTTTTTGGATGACGAACGATGCAGACGGATGATAATATTAAACGAGTGTGAGAGAGTATTAGGGTAGATGGAAATACATCAACCAGGAATCGTTCGACATAACTTGGCCTCTCACAAGCTGTAGCTAAAGAGAATTTTAATTCAAAAATGCTATTTCCCTACAAAATTCACATTCTCAGCAATAAAGATCTGCATGAATGTTTTGCTTTTCTGCCAGTTTAGAATGATTCGAGAAGTGTACTCTAATTGAGAGTATATTCAAGCATCGAAACAAATATTCATTCTATTCGTTTTGCAGCCAACGAAACGAAACGAAACGAACAGCCTCAATAAACGAATCGAGTAGAATAGAATAAATCTAAATTTACTCTCATAATTCTAAATTATTATGGAGACATTCGAATGCCTTGGAATGTCTTGAATGTCTTGAATTTCCCTTGTGAATGAAAGCATGTATTGAAGTAAATGCAATAGTTTGTAGTACAAACAAGTGAATGAAAACAAACAAATTGAAATCTAGCAAGAAGAATAGTGTGTGTATATTAAAGCATTTAAAGGCAAAAAAAATTAATCCCTTTTTGAGTATGTAATTTATTTATAATTTTTTTTTAAGTTTTTGTAAATAAGTATGTATGTATTTTTAGAAATTATGCCAAAAATAAAAAAAAAATAAAGAAAAATAACATAAAAAATTATTCAGTTCATTACTTTTATTATTCAGTTCTTTAGTACTTATAATACCAGTACAAGAAATTCTTTTCTATCATAGATACAAACAAGACATTCTATTCACTCTATTCATTCCATTCTAACTCTTATGTTTCATGTCTTTCATGTCTCCATACTCTCTTGTCTCTATTCTCTCATTATTTACATTCTAACGACAACAACCACTTTTTATGTTTGTTTTATTCGTTTCGATTTTACGAATTAGAGTTGGAAGTGTGTTTGAAATTTTTAGAATGTCTTGAAGATCGTTTCAAACATACCCGTGCAGACCTTTACTCAGCAACAATATGATTATGGATTTTATTTTCAACACAAAACAGGAATAAATGGTGATTTTATGTCTTAATTGTTTAATTATGAGCGACAAAAGTTATTTTCATTCAAGTGTGTTCGTTAATGAGGCAAATTGGGAAATATGAGCTACAGGATAACTGGTCTGTGTTATTTGAATATGAACACAGTGTCGCTGTTTCTATAATTTTTTAGAAAATGATGAAAAAAATTTATGCCAGCGATAAAAAACCATCCAAAAGGATGGAGTCACAGCATATCTTTAGTGGAGAAATTATTTTGCGTACAAACGATTTTAATTGGTTTTAGGTTATCTGAAGGGAAAATTCTATATTTTCACAAAAACAAAAAAAGCTCAAGTTTTTCGAAAGTTTATGGACAATGTTTTGGAAAGAGCTCATACCACTGGCAAGCTATAACTTTTTTATAATTAAACTAAAAAAAAAAATAATTAGTTTTGTGCGACCCTGTATATAAATGTCGATTACATTTTTGAAAGTATTGACATTTTGAGATTATTGTTGTTATTTATACTCGCAGCTGATATCATTATTTTTAATAAAATTTCCTATTGTTTTTTCTATACAGTATTTGCTTGATTGTCAAAAATTTTAAAAAAGAAGTTTCACAATAAGCAAATAACACTGATTATTGTTTAAAAAGGAAAATAAAAGTATTTTATGAGTGTATTTCCACACGAATTTGTTTAAATAAATGAATGATTTTCTCTTTTTTTAATGTTTAAATGTGATTATTTTTGTGTGTGTGTGTAGATGCGTGTAAAGTACATAAAAGTTATTCAATTCATTTGGATTTTCTCTATTTTTCGTACTGCTCATCCTGATTTGTCTGCTTTTAGTTTGACTCTGAGTTGGTTTGGTTGAGTTTTTGTGCTTTTCTTTAAACGACGACAAGAATTGTTCCCATGCGACATATTCATTTACAAAATCGCAGTAAATGCCAAAAGCGCCAACTTAAACAACAAACTGCGAGTAAAAAATAGAACACAAGACGAGAACGACAACGACAAAGACAACGTTGACAAACAAATGAAAAACAAACACATTTACTGTCTTGATTTATTATTCTGTTTTTTTTTTTTTAATTTAATTTCTTTATTTTTTTTTTTGTTACAAGTTTTTGCTCGCAGCTACGACATGTAATTGTTAGTCCAACACCATTATTTCTCGAAGAATATCTTTTTTTGTTTGTGTTGCCTTCCAACGCATCATTTATTGTTTTAATTTCATGTAATTTCAAAATTAAATTCATTTTATTTCAAGTTTTTGTATCCAATGCTTCTTATGTGCTGTTTAAATGCTGTTGAAAAAAGATTTAATTTTTGCTTTTCAATAGGAAGCTTTAAAACTTTTTCAACAAAAAAAGTGTTAAAATAATGAAATTTCATTGAATACCAAAGTGCCACCACCACACCCACGTTTGCGATAATATGGGTTCGTATTGGCAAAAATTAAATATTTTTATTTCCCGCATTGGTTTTATTCTTGTAACACACAAATATTGAAAATATTTATTTAATAAATTTCACAAAGAATGCTTTGCGGATATTTCTCCAGCATAATTTCATACAAAATCAATAGCACTTTAAATAATACGAGTATTTGGAGAAAAAACAAAAACAAAAACAAAAAAGAATAAAAAAAAAAAAATACAAAACAAAGAAAATATTTTTTAATAAAATGGCTTTCTTGTCTTTAAGTTGTTCTACAAATGGTCGTTATGAGGATTACAAAAAAATATTTGAAAAAAAAGAAAGAAAAATCAAAAATTCATTATAGGGATTCGCACTAATGTTGCCCAAATACACACTTGAATCTATGAAAACCCAACAAACAAACCATTTAATCATAAATATCACTTCAAATTCAAAAAATTTTTTATTTATTTTATTTAACAAATAAGCTATGGAAAGTTCCTGGGGCGAAAACTGCTCTTTAATCTAAAGAAGACGAAGAAAAAACAACTAGACTCATAAGGTATTACAACAGGGACTTCCTTCCGAACTTGGACAACTGATAACAGCTATCTGGGTGAAGCTTTTCTTTCTTTTTTGCAAAATCACCATGGAAGGATATATTCTTCAACAACACCTGAAAATTAAAAATTTTTTTTTATTAATGGTTTTTTTATTGAGACCAATATTTAGGGGCACCCCCTACTAAATGCTGTTTAGGAACGTACATTATGACAACATATTATTAAGCACCTTAGGAATGCTGTGAATTAATCATTCAAAGGCCAGTGTTAGACCTTCACCCTTGAATGATCAACAGCAATTACCCCATCGTTGCGGTGAGTGCTTTCGCTAAGTATGTTTTTAGCTGTTATCTGCTATTTGCCAATAGGTGGCGTATTTTTCCTGATCATTCGTGTTTCGTTATCAAAGGTTAAGGTGCAATAGAGTATAATGTCAGGGAGCGGTTACTTTGTAGGAGGGCACCTCTTATTTTTAAATTATAATTTTCGAAAAAACCACAAACTAACTTTTTCATTTTTAACCTTTGCTGGGAATTGAACCTGGGCTGTTTGAGTTTTTGTGCGAGCGCTCTATACACCCGGACAAATTAAAAAAAAAAATTCCATTGAAAATCAACTTTGGCGATAAGGTCCATTTCTTGATGAATGGGTACGTAAATACTCGTACATAAGATTCAGGAGCGTCCAATACATCCCGAAGAAACCTCTTTTTGATGTAAATTTTGGGCTGGCGTCTCTATTGTACCACATTTCATTGAGAACGACATTGGCTAGGCCACAACTGTCAATGATAAGCGCTATAGATCGAAAATTACACCCTAATATTGGCTTATCTATACACCAACGATATGTAGTGTAGCCTATGGTTTATGTTACGCACAAGCGTTTTAAGCTATGGTCATCTGACGTCGAGGTTGATCATATCGTCAATGTAACTGACAAAAAATCAAAAATACGTTTTTTGCATCATTTTTATCAGAAAATAAAAATGACGCGTCGATTGATCCCGATCCCAGATTTCTACGATGAAAATAAATTCACTTACGCCGTCTGCGAAATGAAAAATACCAGTGTATTTGTTCTACTTTTATACAAGTGTT
Organism: Metopia argyrocephala; assembly: GCA_963576795.1. NCBI lineage: Eukaryota > Metazoa > Arthropoda > Insecta > Diptera > Sarcophagidae > Metopia > Metopia argyrocephala. Next base: position 1,107,090 of record OY756209.1, read on the forward strand.
TTGGCTCTTGTGAACATTTAAAGTTTTGTCAGTTACAGCGTTCTTTAATTCCATCGACGATATAATTTGACCCCATTCGACTTTTTCTAGCGGTATTTTTTATGTTGCAGGAATACGCCACAAACCATCTCGGTGTAATTTAGCTCGAGTTTTGCTCCAGATTCATGAAAAAATGGGCATTTCAAATGTTGCACCACCCAAAGAAGCCATGACAGACAGTTGAACGATGCTAAAGTCACACCTAATGGCATCAATAGATCTTTCAAGTGAATTAAAGACGCCGGTTTGTCTCACACAAATTTAATTTAATTTATAATTACAGATAGCAAGCGTTTAATAAAAGACCCGATACATACATTGGTTTGAAAGATAGTGTACTACACTGCTAATAAAAAAAGAGTTGTGGCTTGGTTACTCTGTTCTGAGTAACACTAAAGCAAGCACATGTATTTAGTTACTGCGCTCGTAATCATTAGAATATAATATTAAACTATATAAAACGTTTCTGACGAAACAAAATTGATTTAAAAGTTATCACTCTTATTGGAATTCAAAATCCGATTTCTTTAATTATTTCATTCCAACGAATTGTTTGCCAGGTTACTATGAAATTTAATAAATTTTTATAAGAAATATCAATATAGGAATTAAAACTGGAACAATAGACAACGAAGGGCATAAAATTAGCGTTGGTTTTGCCTTTAATATTATAAATTTCTAACATTATTTAACGCAATATGAATACGAATATGCCCATGTTAACATACACACTCCTTATACATATATATCGATATTTACTAAGTACGTTTACAAGTATTTGTGGATACAATTGGCATGTGTGGATAACAAAATAGACAAAAAAAAAATTTGTTTTAGAAACAACATAAAGATTAAAATCCTTATCATGTGCTTTAATAAATGTTAAAAGATGCTTTTGAAACCTTTCTCTTCATACTATAAGTTACAGTTGCACATACCTAAATATAAACACACACACACATGTATTTTTATACATACACATGTACATTTTCACAAATATGTTCAAAACTAAAATTCCCAGTAAACACAAAGTCTAGCATTTGATATGTGACTGTAAACTGTTATTTAACACAAATCTTAAGCATTTTTTAGGTCAAGCCAAGCTTAGATTTGCTTTTCTAAATAAATTCCACTCTAAGACAATTTCAATAAAACAAACCATTCAGTACTAACTGTTATATATTTATTATAATAATTAGAGTTAAAATGTTATTTCCAAATGAAAAGAGATAGAGATTCACTATAAATATATTTGAAATATATGGCTATGAGGATAAGCATTGTAATGAAGTTTTTTTTCATTACATATAATTTTGTATATTGAATTGTTTAGTATTTTTATATGGCATTTATTGTATTATTATTATTATTGGAAGGATAATACATTTATTTTAATATTTAATATTAGTAATTATAAGAGAATCTTATTATTTTATTATTAAAAGAGTTTAATTAATTTAAGAGAATTATGTAGTTCTAAGAGTGACATGAGAGAGAGTAACAGTTTGTGCTTACACTTACATGTGTGATAATCATCACAATGTATGAGTGAGAGCAGACTTGTATTTTATTACATCTGAGAACGGTATGATGGTTGTGTTGTCATCAATACTTAGTTAGTTGAGCTTGGATCGTCCAAGTATACGGATGGTACTGTAAGTACAGACGGCTTCAGTATTATATTGGTATATTGGTGTAAGGGGTACATCCATTCTCAACTCAAGGTATTAGTGCCGAGGGAAACTACTGATCTCGTAGGTCATAGATCCCAGGACTGTAGTGGTAGTAGTTACCAGAGTTTCTACTGGTAAAGACAGCCATAGATCTCAGGTTAGTATTGGTACTAGGTGAGTAGTATCCAGGAAATATACTGGTACCGAGTGCCATATATTCTAGGTGTATTGGTGACTAACACACTAACCATCATAATATCCTCATATGAGTATCCAGATACTGGTAAAGACTGCCATATCTCTTTCGGGTTTTATAAAATGTCGGGTATTTTCTGATAAGGTCTCTTTTCTGGTTCTGAGCGCAAGGCGTTAACGTGTACGGGGAATCGCTGCTAAAATATTTTTGTTACTAATTTTAAGGTTAGTTTAATAAATAAAAATTCAAAAAGAAAATTGATTCTGCGTGATTTTTTATTATCCTGGACTGACTGGGATCTACCTTGGCAAATATCTTTATAGCATTTTGGGAAAAACTCTCCTGACGAGTCTCTTAAGCAGAGACCACATGGCCATGGTGACTTATCGTCGTGCGGGAGTGTATGTGCTCTATCCGCCATTTCATATTTTTTATATAACTCAAGTTGATAATGCCACTTTAGGTTTTCGTCTCTAAATTTTTCAAGTCTACAATCCCTTTTCGAATATCTCGTTCAGTTTCGGAGATAATAGCCGAAAACGGTGTCAAAAACGTAAAGTGGCATCATTAACTCGAGATATATAAAATAGCGGGTAGAGCACCTAAACTCCCGCAAAGAATTATAAAATACAAATGGTTTAATAAGAGTTATTTTTTTATTACGACAGAATATTAGGTTTTATGACAAAATTTACTACAAAATTTATATTAAAAATTTTTTTGATAGTAATGGCGTTTTATTTTTTTCCATAAAGTGTTGCGTTTTTTCCTCTCTTACCAAAATATGTAACATTCTGCTTATTTGTATACTTTTGAACCCGAGAACTCCGGGCTTAAACCCCAGCTCTGACGTCTTGAAAGATCAGCGACCACCTCTTAGCAGTCTGAGAGTAACTGGTTGCCATGAACAAGCTTTTAAAGTCTGTAGTTTGGATTCGATCTTAAACTGGAAAAGGGTTGTAATGGCCAATTATTTATGGAAATCTTTCTTTATACATTTGAAAACTGAGTTTGAACTTTATTTGGGTACAACCTAAATTATTTGTGACTGCTAGAATTTTAATAGATCTTTTGTCACAACATGCTACTTTAGTTCCTTTACCAGATCCTAATGTGGTTTCATAAGATTTTGGATCTTAATACTAATTTTGTATTAATGCCTTAAATCTGTTAAGTTTCAGACCAATTGCTTTTATTGTGTAATCATTTTCAAGCAATATTTAAATCTTATGTTGGCTTTACTGCTTACACTTGACTTATTCGGGGCATCTTGTTCTACAATATTATGTATGACGTAGATAGTGCCCATACTGTTTTCCTTTTAAAGAAAAATAGTAACTTTCTTTTACGAAAAATGAAAGAGGTAAAATATAGAGGAAGAAAATAAAAGAATATACAAAAAATCGTAAAGCTAAAAATTCTATTTGATTTATTAAAGCTTAAACTCTTAATAATAGCGACAAAAAAAGTAGCCCAAATTTATTTTTTAATTATCTATTGGATAGAGTCTTATTGAAATAATGGAAACAAATAAAAAAGAATAAAATACATAAAAATTAAAAGTCTTAGGCTTCTTATAATTTGCTAAATATTATGAAAGGGTACCAAAACAGTAATTTTTTCCATTTATTTTTAAAATTTCATACAATTTAGTATTATAAGCGTAAATTTGGGCACTAGTGACGTCATTTTTGTTTATTGTTTCATGAATTATAACACCAATTATCTGTCGATGGATGTTGAATGTGAATGGTTAAGGTGGCGCTGTACTCCTGATCAGTGGTTTCTAGTGGAATAGATTGGAAATGTCAGGCAGCGGTTTCTTGAAAATGGAATTGGAGGGGGGGGGGCCCCTTTATTTTTTTTTTTTTCTAAATTTTAATTTAAATTATAATTTTAAGAAAACCGCAAATTTCTATTTTTTTAAAATTTGTTCTTCGGTGGAATTGAACCTCCGTCGTGTGAGTTTCTGTGCGAGCGCTCAACCACTATACCACGAGAAAAAATTTGAGAAAAATAGTGAAAATGAAAACGCAATGTTTCCCAATTTTTTTCAAGCTCGCAGTTAACTGTTTACTACTTAAGAGAACTTTTAAATTATCCGCAAATTGAAATGAAGCCCTTAATGTTTACTGGGTATACAAACATGTAAACATCCACATATGTTTCAAACTAAACTTATTCTATTAAAATATTTATGTGTGTGCATGGATATGTGTACGTGTACGTGTACGTGTACGTGTACGTGTATTTGTGTTAAATAAACAAAAGGCCAACCAATAAAAAGGGCAAAGTTTTTGGAAAATAAGAAACAACTACAACAGAAACACAAAATCAAAACAAGTTAAGAAATTTGTTAAAAAGCTATCGTCGGCCGACATTCCAAAGAGCAAAAAAAAAAGAAGAAAAACAGAAACATATTTAAAAGACATGGGAATGTATCCTTAGACTGGATTATTCGCCCAGGGAGGATTTGTTTAAATGAGTCATTCTCATGGGAAAAACTACAATCTGTTCGTATTACACAAAAACAAAAACACACACAAATAAAATACAAAAATAAGAACTTTTGATATTTTTATTCTTTTTAATAGGATTGTGGGATTTCAAACTTATTTTGGGAGCAACAACAAGTTTACATGAAAGTTGTATGTGTAACCCTTAAAGTATCGTTACATTACAAAAAAAAAAAAGAAAAAAATACATTAAGAAGGGAGGATAGTGAGTAGTGAATGGGTATTGATGTATGAAGTCGTATGTCAATATTATTTAAATATTTTTTTTGCATACAGCACAACTTATAAGTTATTTAAAACCAAATAATACCCTAAAACACCAAGCATGGTATCATTCATTTGTTTCAAAAATAAAACCATCAATTCATTGCGTTGTAAAAATACTTAATATCCATGAAATTATATTTCTGTTTATCAGTAACTGGGCGTCAAACAACTCTTGTTTGGACAAATTATAAGTCTTCTCTGGAAGAGTTTGTATAAAAATAGTCAGCCAATCAATTGTGTGTAAAAAATGTGAAAAAATAATAAACAATTTACATAAAAATCCAGATCCAAAAATATTAAAATGCATGTGAACTTTGATATTCACATTCAGGCAAATTTTTTGTTAAATGTAGTGCATTGTGCTGCTGGTCTACGAAAATTGGTTATGGGAAGTTAGACAGGAGAAGTAGTGTTTGAAACATCGGATTTAAACTTAAGCGGGAAAGTGCGATTAAAAACGGCATATATATATAAGTATATATATAATGCCTTGTGCATTTCACTGGAAAATCAACTACAAAAGTATGTGCTTTATATATTTGGAATTGTTGCTTTTATGTAATTCAATTTTTTCTTAGGAAATCTTTCCGTTTCAACTTACTCAAACGACCGTCAACTGTTTATTCCCATTAGATAGGGCCATAGAAAGGTACCTTCGCACTTTCTCGTATTCGGTCAAGAAGACTGAAAATAGATTTTGAAGCACATTGACGTATAGGCCGTCAATGTTGTATTCCATATTAGTCAGATGAAGTGAAATATTTTATATGCCGAGGCACTTGAATGTTTCTTTCGATACTTTTCAAATGTGACCATTCCAAAACAAATCATAGTTGATTCTAATGCCCAAAACAGCAAGAGCGACCCCATCCTTAATATTTACATAACCAATAGCCACAAGTGACAAAACATCATCATCGCCAGCACTTCTAGGCGTGAGCAAACAACATCCAATATTGCGTGCATTAAATTAGACTCTATTAGCACAACGCCATTCAGAGATTTTTCACATGTTATTTGTGGGTGTGTCATCAATACTCTGCCTTTTCACCCGATTCTCTAAAAGGCTGATGATCAAATAAATATTAGTGGCTGTTTTGTGCGAAAGAGTAGAGAGACAGTCAGAGCGTCTTTGACAAAGTAAATCATATTCTTGTAATCAGTGTTGCCGTTTTGGTTATTTTTAACCAAAATTGGTTACTTTTTTCTTCAATGTGTACATGTGGACTTTTTTCTTATTTTGGTTACTTTTTGTCTCAAGGAAATTAATAAAATATTTCGAGAAATAATATTAATAAATATATGTAAATACTATTCAACAAAAATATTTATTTCTTTTATTTTATTATTATTAGGATTTATGGTTATGTAAAATTAGAAACAATTATAAAAGTAGAAAATAAAGCAGATGCAAAACTGTGATTATTTACTGATTAAAGATACAATATACATACATATGTTAATATGTTTTGCGATAGTTTTTTGACTAGAGTTGTATTGGTATAATCGAGTAATGAAAGGAAAACTGCTTTGAAATGTAATACAGTAGAATCTTACAAATTCGAACCGTCCAGAAGTTATAATATGCCATTTCAATGTATTTGACACTTTAAAATTAGAACTACAGATTTTGATTTCTGGATTTCTCGCTCATTAAAGTGAAATATAAAACGGGGAATCACGAACTTATTTGTGGTCTGTACAAGTCGGTGAAATTTAATATCTAATGTACAAATTTGGGCCCGATGATAACTGAAGTTCAAAAGGAAATAGTCATACTTGATAGTACATACAGATTCTATGTTAAAAACCAATTCAATACTTAATAATTAAAAACCTCTTTGAAAATTGTCTAATAAATAAAAATTAAAATTATGTTTAATTAATTAAATGTTAATAAATATAAATTGTTTTGTGTTCAAGAAAACCTCACACAACTAGTTTTTATTTAACATTTTCTTAAAAAAAATGTCCAGAAATACGAATTGGCCGGTGCACAAGTGGTTATATTTTGTGAGATTCTACTGTATTCTGATAAAAATGGCCACTTTTTCAAATGTGATTAAAAACAAATAGTTTCTAGTTTATAAGTGCTTATATAGCACATTTGACAAGATTCATATATACTATATAAGTACATACAATATAAAATGGTTGTCACCATAACATTTATCAACATTTCTCAATCAGCATATTTTCTCGAGAAGAGTTATCAGCCATAAATAGTCATTGATACATATTTTGGAATGGCTTGTTAATGATAAACTGAACTTCAGCACAATTCTTAAAAACATTGAAACAGTCGCTATAAAAAATATTGCTCTACGATAAATATTTTAATTTAAACTCAAATATGTATAACGTGTAGTCTAATTTTTTTAAGTAATTTTTTTACATATTCTAGCAAAACTCATTGATTTTGGTAAATTTCAATGCAGACGTTTAACTGAAAATAAGCAAGAAATTTGGATACGAATGATATTAATATTTTTGGTTACTTTTTGATCAATTTGGTTACTTTTTTGTTGAAATTTGGTTATAAAATATTGAGGGCTGTGGCAACACTGCTTGTAATTATAGAGCATTGATGCCCAAGGTAGTAAATAGTATTGGTGAGATAAAAAAAACAAGACACAGAAGTTCTGCAAGTGTAGTTTGTCTCTCCCATTCAACATGATAATTTCCTATTGGTTGATTGACGATCAAACAAAAGAGCGTAAGTATACGTGTGAGTTTAATTTGCTGATATCAGCCACTACTGGGCATCTTTGTTATAGAGTTAAAAAGAATATCGTTTATTAATGGTTTATTTGATAACTTTCTATGCATTATTTGCCAATTAACCTCGGATATCGTTTATGCCACATTCATAATGACCACAAGCATTCGAAAATATTTTATTTCCATTTACATTATTTTTTTTATTAATTAATTTAATTTCTATTTAAATTCAACAGAAAATCTATTCAATTTATTTTTCTTTTTTTGTTTGCCTAAAACAAGAAATAAAAGAAAAATAATAAAAAACCATCATAGAGAAAGAGGCGTCAAATAAAGAGAATAAAAATAAAAGAAACAAAAAATGGTAGAAATTGTTTTTCTTAATTTTTGTTAATTTTCTATTTTTCTATGATAAACCACAAGTTTTCAATAATTTGTGGCATTTGCTAGAGTTATACTTCGGAACTGTGGTGTTTTGGGAATAAATATTTTTTGTATGTGTGTGTGTGTATTTTTTTCTTTTTGGCTTTTTTTTACATTTTTGTTTTTCTATCATTTAAAACTACTCGAACAGTAGTAGTAGTAGTTTTTGCCCCATGGGGTACTTGAATTCATTAAACTCTACTGCATGCCATCCTAAATGAAAGTTTTAACAAGTTTTCTTCTTTTAATTTTGTTGCTGTTGCTGTTGCTCTTGCTCTTGCTGTTACTGTTACAGTTGCTGTTGCTATTGTTTTTGTTGTTGATTTCATTTTTCAACTTTGAAAATGGCCTTGATAAATACGACCTAAACTTTATCCACTTGCTCGCTCCATCATCCATTCACATGCATCAGTTGTATGAAGGTTTTGGCCATTTTCGTCTATAGTTTACATTTCATTTACTTCTTACCACCCCTACTCTGCCGAAGTAGGATTCTATGCTGCTGCTGTTTTATTTTGTCTGTTTAATTTTGTAACTTTTTCTCTACTGTTGCATTTTTGTGTAGCATGAACGAGTATTTAATAACATTTATTGTATTGTGTAGGTTTGTTTGAGTGTGAGTGTGTGTGTGTGTAAGTGTTTGTATATGAGCCTAAAACCGCAACACACATATAACATGTTGCAACTGGCTGGCTGGCTGGCTGATTGGATTGACTTGACTGGGACATGGGTGGGTGGGTGGCTGGCTTCCAACTTAAAAATATAAAATGCAAAGCATGTGGGTGGAAAAATAATTTTCAATACACTGAACGAGTGCAAGTTGTAGCGACTGTAAACGAATAAAACAAAACCACACAATATGCTCAACCGGAACTTGTGTGTGGTGGCTTGGCTTGATGCGGCGTAGCATAGCGAGACAAACCTGAGTTTTTGCTACTTTAACAGCTACATTTTCAATTCTTTTAGCAGTTATTGCTATTACAATTTAGGTTTACAAAGTATGGCATAATCGGAAAGGTCTGTTTTGGTTTTCAGTTTTCAGTTTTTTGTTTGTTTTTTGTTTTTGTTTTCTTTTTTTTTAATTTTCTCTCTTTTCTAGATTATAAGCTTGATTGCTCTGTTCTTTTGGCATTACAACAGGTATATAAGCTTATATATACTTTGTTGCATGCATGTGACTGTGTTCTTTGATGTGAGTTTTATTCACACACACACACATGCACACACAAATACACTTGATACCGAATTATTAAAACCGCAATTCTAAATTGTGCACCATAAAACAAATGCGAAAATTTTTTTGCATTATGAATCATTTGCATGGGTCTGTGTATGGACCAATGCTACATGACACAAAGTTCTGTGGCATGTCGGTAAGTGCATTTGAAAAACAAAATGAAACAACAGCAACACAAAGAGAACAAAACATGTAAATCTTTTTTGAAATGCTGAATCGAACATGATTTCCGTGAGCAGATTTTGAGGTTAAAAATTCAATATTCCTAATCCACCGGCAAAAGAACAAACGATTAGTATTTGATCAACGATTTGTTGCATGCTGTGTCTTATGTAACGGATTTTACAATAAAGTTTACCAGTTGCACTCAGACAAAGACCCAGACTTTGTTGTAAAACGTAAATGGATTTGTGAATTAGAAGAGTGTTTTTTAAGGCACAACAGAAAAAAAAGAACACTCATTTATTCATTTTCATTCATTGAAAAATACAGTCACACGTACATACATACTTATATTGAAATGAAATTTTATTTTTAGTTTTTGTAAATAGAAAAACCAAATTACAAATTCATATTTAATTTAAAAGTTTTCGGAAAAAAAAAACAAAAAACAGTGCAAATGTAAAAAGTTATGTTTGATTACCAACAACACAATATGCAAAGTTTCACATAAAATATTTTCAAAATATGAATTAGTTTTTTTTCGACATTTCAGTTTATAATTAAAAATATTTGGGCATATGATATACATATAAATATTATTGACTGGCAATTCACGCATATTATGAGATACAAAAATATCATGAAAATAATAATAAATTTAAATTATTTAATGTAATTGGATCTTGGGGGACAGAAATTGTGCAGTTGAATTTTTTCCTGCCATATGAATTACCCACAGGTGATGTCAATTGAATGAATAATAATGTTTAAGCATATGGACTGACTTTGCAAGCTCTAAAAATAGTCATAAAAATAGAATTTAAGATTTCACTTTCACCAATTTTATGTTCACAATTTTATTACTCTGAAGTAATAAAATAAATTTGTAATTCTCTCACCAATAACTCAAGCAACCTCAACCCTACAGTGGGCATGTGGTATGTAACTTCATCTTCATTTCCATTCATTCATTCAGTCTACAACACAATTATGTTATGCATGTGATGTGATGGTAATCTAGAGTTGGGATTAAAAAAGGGATTTACTTAAGAATCAAGACAATTTTTAATTATTCAATTAAATTCGAACAAAAAAAAAAATATATTTTGACTGCCCTACGAGTATATGTGAATATCGTCATATTAAATGCAAACGGACGTAACTACACAAAATTTCGAAGTTGGGTTTTTTTTATAAATTATGGTTCGTTTTTTCAAAACACATGTTCGTGTAAAAACTTACAGCCAGGCCCACGATATCGAAAGAAAACTTAAGCGAAAGAAACTCAGTCACTCACTGTGAATCTAAACTGCGGCCCAGTAATTGTCACTTTATCGTTCGCTTTGCTTTACGTTACCAACGTAATGCAAATAAACAACAAAGCTGCCATATCAACATATTAAAAAATAATCGTGAATATACACGAAAAAAGCGCTGAAATGCTTAAATTGTACAGTAAAAAATGCAACCGTGTGCTAGTTTAACTTGACAGAAATGTAGTAAACAAACTTATTCCGATTTTGTTTATTTATGTATATGTGTGTAAAAAAATTTTGTGTTACCAATCGCATTTATTTTTGGCGACACAAAAATTAGTGTACCGCAAATCAGCTGTTTGTCGCTTACAACTACACGATTCGATATCGTGGGCCTGGCTGTTAGATTCTTACGATCAAAAATGGCGATTTTATTAACGAAATTCAAATGGACGTAACTAGAAGTGGGTGTATTTCTAAATGCCAGAAGACATAACTACATAATATATGTATATATGAAAACTTTACATTCAAATTCATTTGTTGTATATAGGGATGCCAATCTTTATATCTCGATCCTAAAAATTATGATTTTCAGGATTTACCAAATTTTTGATTTTAAGGTTTTTTGCTTCTCCTGTAAAAAAACAAAAAGTTCAGTTACGTCCATTTGCATTTAATATGACGATATGTAAACGGTGTTAATATAGCATATACACTTATAATCAAAGTAATAAGTACACATACATATATACGAGTACAATATTTTATAGATATTTTGTAATTTATTACTTGCTTTTCTTTCTCAAGTTTCTAAGTTTTTTGAAAATTTAAGTACTTATCCCCTTTGGTTTGGTGATCGTTTCTCTTAATTAATTTTGTTTCGTGATTATGCGCCCTTTTATATCAGAACAAAATTCTGTTGGAGGAATTTAGATTTCTTTTTGCAATGATTTCTCCATAAAAAAAAATGATATGTTGGATATGTCCTACTGAACATGTCTTTGCCTATTGCAATGGTAGTCTCACGAGAAAATCATTGCAAACCAAACAAGGTAATTTCATATAACCCTCTGTCTTTCAAGCGGGCCTGTTGGACCACAAGGTAAATGAATTTCACTTATATTGTATTTATTAATAATCCAAATGCTTTGTGCCTTCTTGTCGTCGTTCTTTTGCTCATTTTTCTTGTGTTTTATGCATAATTTTGATTTTTTATGTTTTTTTTTTTGTGTAATCAATATTCTGCCGAAAACTAACGCCTGTTGGTACTATACTGCTTCCAATACAAACATATTCCGATGGATTTGTTGGAACTTGTTCGGTAGTTACACAGAGGGAAAAAAGCGTTCTAAAATTATTAACCAAGGGTATCAAATTAAGAACAAATTGTGAACAATATTTCGTTAACTTTCGGTACCAAATCAAGCTTAATGAGTTATTAAAATAAGAACAAATGGCACAAAATACCATAAGTTAACAAATCAAGAACAACCGGTAGTAAAATCGTGAACAATTGTATAAAAATATCATAAGTTAATAAAAAAAAATCGATACCAACCGTTAACGAAGTAAGCACAACCGGACTTACCTCAATTTTAATACCAAATGGTATCAATTTCGGAAGTTTTCCACCACTTTTTTTTCTGAGTGTAGTACAAGTTTTATAATTTTTGCGGAATACAGACGGTTAATAGAATTTGGCTCTAATTTAAACTAGTAAACCTTGCAAAAATACATTATATTAGAGGCGGTGTGGGGAAACTTTTTTGGAGGTACGGAAACTTTTTTTGTTGCTCACAGTACTCGTACATGCATAAGTATATTTTACGTACTGTAAACTTTTCTTTTTAAAAGGCCGTAATACACTATCATGAACAGTCGTAGGATTCTTTCACAAGAAAATGTGATCGTTTTCTACTCCACTTTTAAAACTGGGAACATTAGTGCCACACTATCATACAAAAAACATATTGTCTGTACATATGTGGAGTTGCTTTTAGTCAAAATGAGAAAAAATTGTTTATGAAGATTATTAAGTCTGAGAGACTTGCAAAAAAATCTGCCACACAGATCATATTTAGGCTACACTAACATACTTTCTGAACATTTTGACATATAGTACGACGCAATAGTAGAGTGTATGGATACTCTTATCGATAATTAAAAAAACAAAAAGGCAAAAAACAACAGTTTACAATTTTTTAAATATTAATATTTCCTGAAGACGCTGCACGAAGGGGCAGCTAAATATCATTTATATTATTTGTAAAGCACTTTTTTTGTCGGTTGCAAATATCTCACATACTACCGCATCAAATTTATTGAATGATATCTCATTTTAAAGCTTATTTCTAACACTAATGACGAAAAATAATTAGAAATTGAAAAATTAATATTTTCATTAATAAAAATTATATTTTATATAGAACTGCGTGATAATACTGTTGTCATTATGATTATATGTTTTTGTTCAAGTGTGGTAGTACAGGATCGCTTAATGGTAATGCAGTTCTACATAATATAGTATGTATATATTAAAATCCATTCTGGCAATACCGCTATTTATTATAAAAAGCTGTTTTGACAATACTTTGCGGTAGTTGTACGTTTAAAGATATTTTTGTTTGTACGTAAGGATTCGTAAGGGCAAAAAGTTAACGATGATAATGTCATTACCTCTAACATTGTATTCAAAGAAGTATTATAAAAGCATTTAAACATATGTATGTACAGTAATCCCTCGAACTGAGTGGTTTCTGACTGCGCGGTTTCAATCTTGCGCGTTTTTGTTTTTACCACCAAAATTTCGTACTGCGCGGCAAAAGATTCACAGAAGGGCGGTTTTTTTTGTACATATTACATATTTCCTGTAAAATATGTACATAAATATATCAGTGATGTGCACACACATACTATCCCATATTGTGATTGTGTGTGTAGCAGAAAAAAAACCAAGTTTAACTTACGCACCCCTGTTGTACACTACGACGTCACAGCAACCCAAATTTTTTCTGCTACCTCGCGTGGTATGAAATTGAATTCATCAGAAGGTGAAAATTAACTTATTTAAAGATTTTTTTTAATTACATATTTACATTTTAACTATGTACATACTATGTACAATGAACTGATTTCAAGATTTTTTTTTTGTTTAATTCATAATTCTTATTTTTTATTTTTTGTTTATGTTAATGTTTAACTTTATGTTAATATTAAATAAAGTCTTTTTTAGTTATCAACTTTGTTTAAAATTAAAATTTTCATGACAATTTTAGGATTTGGAACTTATCTCCCTAATTTCATACAAAATAGGATTCACAGTGCGCCATTTCGGAATGCGCGCTGTTTTTTCAGAACGTATCTACCGCGCAGTTCGAGGGATTACTGTATGTATGTAAATATATATGATATATTATGATTTCTAATATTTTTATACTTTTAATAAAATGAATTGAAGTTACTAAAATTTCTATTAATTATTTTCATATTATGATCCAAAAATGACAACTAACGGTGCGAAATATTCGCACGGGTCATCTAGTTAAAAATAAATAAACATTTAATATTAATATAAAAAAAAACCTTAAGCTCGGAAAAAGAGATTTATTATTATTTATAAAAAGAGGTCAATAAAGTTATTATATTATTTGTTAAATATTAAAATTATGATGCTTTTTTTATTTTTATTATCAGAAGATGTACAAATACATATTACTGGTGTACTTATTATTTTGACCATATGCGTATACAAGTTAATCTGCAGTGGATAAGTGTAAGACAAAAATAAGTTGTTACTCATTATTGCCATTGGTCTACTCGTCTATAATCCCAAAGCAAAAACAAATATGTTTTTATTATTGTTTATAATGTCGTGACCACATAAATTGCAACAACAGGCAACAGGCGCTCTCCATGAATGGCAGTATAAAATTATTGTTATTTACTGTCGCTCTTAAAACTTCAATACATAGATACTATAAGTGTGTACACACATGCATAAAACATATGTTCATACACATGGTGCAAGTGTGTCTGTGACTGGCTTATGTGTGATAGAAAAATAATTACAGTTTGGAGGGAGGCAGTAAAATGTTTATTTTCATTTCTTTTTCTTTTTTTTTTTTTTGTTTTAAGATTAAATATTTTATTACTGACTAGTAGAGCGTGGTGGGAGAAAACCTGTGTCCAGGACAATAAAACCAGAGCTATTTTATAAAAAAAAGTATGACTGCAAAGAGCCATTGTTATTTATTTATAAAATAATGAGTGCAATTAAATTTCACAAAAAGGAAAAAAATAAAAAACAACTGAAGAATAAGTAGCCAACAGGTAGATATTAACAAATGTGTACACAGTAAGCTTAAAGGTAAGAATATATATAAAAAAATTTAACTTTAATATATCAAATTACATTGTATAACAAAAATAAATTTCTTATAATTTTTTATGAAACGAAAAATGCCAATAAAATTGTTTTGTCATGAAAACTATTTGCTGTCATTTCTCTTTTAAATAATGGACATATTTATAAATTAGCAGACAGAGAAGTAAATTATAAAAAAAGAACAACAAATAAGAAACCAAATTGAAATTAATTTGATCAGATTTCAAAATATGTTGAGTTTCTTATACTTTTGCCATTACCATCACACACACGCCATCAACAATATTTGAACTTTCACATTCAATTGTAATATGTAGTCACTGTTTCTTAGTGCATAAAAGCTTTTCTATGCAATTGTATGTGTATGTTATGTGTCAGAGCATTTATGGCATTCATAAACACCAATTTGTACAGAACACAAGGCTGATCATATTGCATTCTCATTACGCTCCTTACACCCGCACACAAGCTGTGTCTAACACAGCCAGCAGTGTTCAGATTCAAGTATCACAACACAACAAAGTATGTGATTGTATGTGTATGTTGTATATTTACTTGCATGTGAGTTAAAGTACGAGCACTATGTTAATACGCCATGTTGTTGCTTTAAATCCTTAAACCATGCATAAGGCTACACTTCTTCTTTAGCATATAAAAGTATATCTTTCCAAGAGTAACATTTTTATCCTCAGTGGAGTCGTACAGCCGTAAGATAACATTGAAAATTATAAAATTGAAAAAAAAGTAAAATAGAAAATTATTAAAAAGAAAGCAAGTTGAACAACAGAAATGCCAGAGACAAGAAAAGAATTTGGAAAATATAAAACAAAAACATGTTAATAGAAGAAATTATTTAAACTATCTTAAGCAAGGAATGAAAATTTATGGTGTCACACTGCTTATGCCCACTAAACAATTTCTGGAATTTTCTTTTCTAGAAAAAAAAATATTCCAGTAGGGGTATTCGTTTAATTTTCTAAATGATTCTTGTACCTCTTAAACTTGTATAAATTTATGGAAAAGTAAGTCATTAGAAACAGCAAACAAATACTTAGACTTACAAAAGGCAACGAAACAATTTTATTTTGCTACGCTAGGTTGGTTGACATTCTACAGCGCAGTATATCCAGTGAAGTCATAATAATCTATAATTACAATAAGAGTTGCAAAAGGAAAGTTGTTAAATTATGATGATTAGTACGGCAACCAAAAATATGCATTAGCATCTTTTTTTTTCTGAATGTTACTGACAAAACAACCAAAATATTAATTCATTTTAGGAGAAACTACGACGTTTATCTCCTATTTGTTACGGCATATTTTTGCATATTTCGTCATAAATGCATACTTTTGCATTTTTCAAATTTTATCTTATTTGCATGACATATTTTACAAATTTTTACATATGTTAGAAGACTTTACGTGCATAACCAACTTTTATTTTTTCAAAATAATGACCATATACTGACACATTACTTAAGTATAATTTGTTAAATCAGAAAACAAATTAAATACAAAGCGTACAAATTTTAAATACATTTATAGGAATTAGCGTTTAAAAAAATTGCTTAATAATGAATTCTCAGTTAAAAATTACGTATTTTTCAACGTTGTACCTATTAGAGAAAAATTGTTATAATTGCATGATATAAAAAATTAAATTAAAAGTTGATTTTAAAATTAATTAAATTTTCGTAAGAAAATGCAGAAAATCAAGCAATCCGTGCCAAACTGACTAAATAATATATTAGCGAAAAAAGAGATTTTAAAACTAATAGGAATATTCTGTTTTGTAAAGTTTGCAATAAACCAGTGTCAGCAAAGAATATATTTACCTTAAAACAACACATCGGAAGTCAAAAACATATTAAGCTCAACGCAAGAAATTATACTTGGAAACGTTTGCTTTCAAATTTGCATCAATTACTTCGGCTGATGTCGAAAGAAGTTTCTCGATGTACAAGAGCGTTTTACGACAAAGCTTTATGTTTCAAAATTTGAGCGATATGATTGTTATTTATTGCAACAATAATTTAAATTAATTTTTTACTCTTTTATTTTGTATTCTTGTCAGTCTGAATTTTTTGACATTTTTTTTATTTTGTTGTTAATGTTAGAATTGAAATAAATATATAGATCATTTACGAGAAGAGTGGCATAACTCAAAAACGTGATTCTGAGATAAATGTATTTAAAAATTTTAATTTAGCCAAACTGATAGGAAAAGTACAAGACCCTTCTGGTCGCCACTCAGTGGAAAAAGAGATAAAAATTAAATGTTTATATATGTTTTAAATTACACTTCGTCTCATATTTCTGCATTAATAACTCAAAAAAAAAAAACACATTTTTCCATAAAAAACACATTTTTTGAGTTATGTCACTTTTCTCGGAAATAAGCAATATGTAAATATAAAGGAAATTTATTTTATCTGGTTGGTGGCTGATTGTTACTCTTCATGTTTTCTAATTTTTGAAAAAAATATACGTAATTTTAGGTCCACATATTTATGTATTATGAGTTTTATAGAGCATATTTTTAACGCTTAAAACTGTTTTTTAATGCATATTTTAGGCGCTTAAAACTAATTTTATAGAGCATGTTTTTGGTTGCCCTAGTGATTAGCAATGGACTGGTTCATTCATTCACATTTAATTTTTTGATCCGTTTTAATAACAAAACCATAAAATTCTAACAAGAGACCATTATTTTCTATAAAAAACATAAAATTTTAATTGATTACACGTAGAAGTTATTTGGATACTGTTGACAATAAAAGCCGTTTCCTTTTCCAAGTTTATTTAAAAGAAAATAATTAAAACTCTAATTGAAAAAAGAGCATTATTTTCTGTTAAAACTTCTTTGAAATTCAAATCTTACTCGTAATATATGATGTGTTTGTAAGTATACTATTAGAGGGTGTTTTTTTAAGCCCAATAATACTAATAAGAAAGTGTTAAGTGTCATATTCCGCTTACTTTTTGACATTCATGATCCGTAGTGTTTACTAGTCCACTTTATAAAGAATAACGCCTAAGCAATGCTACCAAATTGTACAGATTTAATGTGACATTTATTCAAATCAATGATAGTTTCACCAAAATGCTGCTGCTTAACATGCAGTGACTGCAACTATTGACTTAATGGAAGTAAAATTCTTTCATAAATTTGTGGTCTTGATATTTGGCACTTTTGGATTATATTCTTTAAGCCATATTAGGCAATTATGCTGATAATCTGATAATCTATTAAAAATTAACAAGTAAGAGACCAATATTTCTTGTGTTGTAAGTGATATACTGACAGCAATGCTAAAAATTTTTGATTTAACCAGCCGTACTGATGCCATATTTATAAGAACGAGTATTTATTAATTTGATCTATGGAAAATCACTTCCTTACACACGTTTTTTTTTTTCTTATTTAAGACCAATACTCAGGGGTAACCCCGTTACTAAACGCAGTGCATTGTATTGTAATGTTGAATATATAGATAGATATAAAGATGTTACGCGCCTTATGTCAATGGGACAAATTGCTGTGAATTTGATTACTCAAAGGCCAGTGTTATACCTTCACCACTGAATGATCAACAGCAATTGCCTCATCTGGATGTTGAATATGAGTGGTGTGCGTCTTCCCAGAAGGTGGCGTTGTACTCCTGATCATTTGTTTCTGGTGGAATAGACTGGATATGTCAGGGAGCGGTGCTTTATGCAGAAAAATTTTTTCAAATTCTAATTTAGAGAAACCGCAAATTTAATTTTATAATTTTTGTCCTTCGCTGGGTGTGAACCTTGGTCGTTTGAGTTTCTGTGCGAACGCTCTAACCACTATGGTTTAAATGAAATACTATAGATACTATAGAATAATAATTATTAGCTTTAATATATTCAGAAGAAGCAATTAAATGATACAAACTATGAAATCGTAAACGCGTATGACGAAAGGACTCTTTATTAGCATAAACAGATGTGTAATATTTTAGATTTATTAACCAAAAATTGAGAAAAGGTCTATCTTAAACATTAATAATAATTTCGTTTAGAGGAAATTCGTATTACACTTAATAAAAATGAAACACTAAACAATATACGAGTACTCCGGCTGTTTGACGTAGGGAACTTAATTACAGCGACTCTGCTTTCATATGAAGAGAGGACAGATGAGTTCCAACCAAGACTTATCGAAAAATAGAAGAAATCTTCCTGCACAGATTCCATAATGTTAGCTAAAGTTAATAGATCTGGAATTAAGCAACAAACGAATCGGATCAAGAATAAGAAAATTTCTTTAGCCAACGCTTTATAAATTCTAAAACTGCATTAACTTTGCTAATCATTCTTGGAATACGAGTATATGATAACAAATAGTGAATTAATAATCTACCAAAATTCCCAGACCATTTGTAATAGACAACATTTCTAGAGTTGTTGCTTTAAAGTGATAGGAAGTATCAAGCTTATGTGAACGGTTAAAACCAAGTGTTCTCAAAAACTGTGTTAAAATGAATGAAAAAAGGAATTGAACTTGATGACATACACTGTCGGTTAAAATCTTTTCTAAATTTCTAAAAAAAAAATTACAAATATTAATGGCACGCACTATATTGAAAGTTTAAATTAAAAATTTATATAAAGTTATAATATCTGGGCTTGCAAAACACCCTCTACATGCATAGGAATGAATGTTCATTGTCAACGATTTAAAATCTAAAAATACAACACATTGCCGGTTAACAAGTATTGAAGACAAACACATTTACATACAAAATTATATTTAAAATACAGTATTAAAGTATAAATAATTATAAAGATGTGTGTACACACGCACCACACACACACACACTGTATATACTCGTATGTTTGTATGTATGCGTATATACAAATATAAACATGGTCGTATTTTGTATTAAAAATGCAGATAAAGATGCAGAACGTTTTTACATGTTACTTGTATAGGTGAATACAATAAAACCATAAATATTTTTAGTCAAACCAACATACAAACACACACTCACACACACACACACAATATGTGTGTGTGCACCTGGATGTATAAAGTATAACCCAGAAAAATTATTGAAGTGCTATCCTGCTACGAAGAACTTTTATTGTCTTAACAAAAGAAATGTTTGTCTGTTATAATACTTGTATTACCGGTAATTTTACCTGCCCGTAAAATTCTAATAAATCTATTGTATGAATTTTAATAGCCTAAGATCCTAATACAGGTATTCTTATGAGAATTAACATGCGTTAAGGAATATATACAACACTAGCAGAACTGAACTAGTTTTCAACCCAGCTACGAAAGGTCTCATAAGAATACCAGTACTAGGATCTTACACTCAGAAAAAAAAGTGGTAGAAAACTTCCGAAATTGATACCATTTGGTATTAAAATTGAGGTAAGTCCGGTTGTGCTTACTTCGTACACGGTTGGTATCGATTTTTTTTATTAACTTATGATATTTTTATACAATTGTTCACGATTTTACTACCGGTTGTTCTTGATTTGTTAACTTATGGTATTTTGTGCCATTTGTTCTTATATTAATAACGCATTGAGCTTGTTTTGGTACCGAAAATTTTTTCGCAATTTGTTCTTAATTTGATACCCTTGGTTAATAATTTTAGAACGCCTTTTTTTCCTCTGTGTAGGATCATAGATCCGATAAATATTCGAATTTAATTTGAAAAAATTTATATAAAAATTCTAATAAATCCATAAAAATTCAAGAAGTAATTTTCTACTACTATTCTGAAAAGGAAACATTATTAAACCAGAAGTTCCGTTGAGCACCTTGGAAAAGAAATTAATGATGTTTGGACTAAATTTTTATTATTATTTTCAGCAAATTTTCCAACGATATGCAAAAAAAATTCCAATACGTGTATACAAATTTGTATTACCAATTAAATTGTTCACTGGTCTTTGCCTTACAAACCACATTAATAATCCAATATTTGTCAAATTTGTTGGCTTACTAAGACGACAGTGCCGGTTTCAAATCTCAGCTCTGACATCTTGATAAAAAAGAAATATGAAAAAATTATTTCATTCGGCAACTACCTCTCAGCAGTCTTGTGGCAAAAGCTCTGAGAGTAACTGATTGCCATTAAAAAGCTTCTCAAATCTATCGTTCGGAGTCGACTTTAAACTTTAGGGCCCGGTATTCATGGAAAAAAATTAACACACACAACATGAGTACTGCGAGAAGCTAGGCCGTAACCCTGGCACAGGGTTGTAATGACCAATTATGTATGTATGTATGTATTCAGCTAGTTTTGAAAAAGTATCATATAAGAGCTATTAAGCTCTTAGAAAATATCTTTATTATACAAGTGCCTATAAAAAACGGTAAGCTATAGGACACTTACCCTCGAAAACTGACTCACTAGAAAGTATTGGTGGCTCAAGCAATATATTTTTGTTCAATTTTAACCTTTGACCCTACTTATATTATTATTGCCTGCCTAGGAGTAAATATTTTTCACTATAATTTTTACTAAAATTAGCCCTCTATCTACTAAGGCTTCTTTTGTTCATCTGAGGTTGTAATAAATTTTGAGTTGTTCAAACAAATAATTTGTGAACATTAAAATTTTGTCTTGCAATATATATTTTTTTGATTTAACGCATATGTGCCCATAATTATGAAAGTGGTCTAAGTCATATATTTCATGTTTCGAGATATTTAATGATTTACATTTGAATAAATTAAAAAATGTTTTTACATTATTTGACATTTTAATTTATAATTTTATTAGTCTTAATTAATGGAAATTTATTACGAATATGAAATTTTGTGTGAATTTAATTCGATAATATTGTTTTCAAAGTTTGAATTGACTTAGACCATTTTGAAAATTAACTGAATGTCCTATAAATGTCTTAAAGCAATAAAGAACTTTGAGTTTTATTTAAAACATTAATTTAACTGAACATTTGTTAATTATTTTTCAACAGTAATCCATTTTTATCAATATTGCGAGTATTTAAGCTTCTTAAAATGTTCCTGAAAAACTGGAAAGATGTACGGTAGTAAACTGAAAATATCTTTATTTTATAATAAAGCTCAGGGTTGTATAAGGAATTTGCTTTTTGATTTTCATTTCTATTAAGCCAAAATCACGGTCATTCGGCAGAAAGGAATGATACGATACCAAAAATTTGTGGTCTAATTTTTGACTTAGACCACTTTCACAATTAACACTAAATGAATTTTATACAATGTTGAAATTAGAAACACTATCTAATGGTTAATTTTTGACAATTTCGTAAAAATTACATTGAATAAATTTAGTTTGAGATAATGTGGTATGAAATAACTGATAAACTCATTTTTTTTAAATTTTGACTTAGACCACTTACATAATTATGGGCACATATAAGGATTTGGTTTATTTTGTTTATTTTCAGGAATTGTAAATTTCGATTTCATAATGAAAGAGTGGAATGTAATTCGATGAATGTAATTCGATGAATGTAATTCGATTAATTAGCATAAAAGACCTTAAAAGATATTTAACAATCGAACTAACAAAAGTTACAAAGTCAATAAGAAATCTTAATGCAGCAAATAACCATTTTAAACATTCTGTATGAAACATTAAATGAAATGCTTGTTGGGTTAATCTATTTATTGTGTGAATGTATTAAATGTTAAATTGTATTCATGGTTTTATGTCGGTACGTACATGTGTGTATGCATAACATAATGCACTATAAATTCAAATTCAAACACTAACACATACACACACACAAACGCATTAACATATATATTTTTCTATAAATTTAGATATTTACTCGTGTACAATCTTTGCTAAAGATGTTTATCAGTGTGTATGGATGTTTTGTTGCATGCAATGATATGCATATACAAACTACTTTAGCTTGTATGTACAATACACATGCATGCCTGTGTTGAAAACATGTTTTTGCGACATTCATTAGATCCCTTTTTAAATGCTGCTTTGCAACAGTTTTGCTTATTCAAGCGCAAAGTGATTGTTGCATTGTTTGGTATGTAATTCTGTTGGTATGCAACTTTATGTGTCTGTTTATGTGTGTGTGGCGCACAATGTAAAAAATTTATAATGTTAAAATTAGAACTGCACATACATTTGCAATTATTATTAGAGACTAACATGTGTGTACGCATATGTGTGTACTTGGGAATATTATCAACTTCTTTGTTGACTGCAGTCTGGCGCAGTAAATTTTATCACCTAAACATCGATACTTATTAATAATGTTTTTCCTGTTCTTTCCTTACTTTTACATTCTGTTTGATAATGCATTTATTCATACGTTTTTTTCTTTTTTTTTTCTTTTTCTTTTAATTTCCATCTCCATATTATCGTTTTGTTAGTTTTTCTCTTAAAATAAACTTCATCAGCATCACTATTAATGTCAACTCAGTGTTGAGTTTTATTTTAAAAATGTGTTTTGTTTGTTTTAATTTTTTCTATCCTGGTGTAATGGGTGATTATTCTGAAAGCAATAATCAGATTGTCGTGTGTGTGTGTGTGTGTGTGCCTACATTGACAGGCAAAGGGAATAGATAGACTTACTAGGTAGTAATTGCTTGAATCCCAGTACCCCACAACCAATAGTATAGATATATGTATTGTAGATGAAGTCATGAATAAGCGCATTTGCCTGTGTACCATACGCAGCATGCCAGAGTTAGAGTGTAAATGGCACACAATGAAACATTGAATGATGATGACTTCGATCAATCTCATGTTGTTCTCATTATGCTTTTGCTTCAAATAAAATTCCCCAATGAATCGTGTAGAATTTTAATGTGGCTACTTGTTATCATCAAATGCTGTTGCTGTTGCTGTTGCTGTTGCTGCTTCTAATGATGATGATATTTTCATTTTCTTTTTTTTGTCCTGTATGTGTCTGTCGGGTGCATAATTAAATGTGTGTCGGGTATGTAGAGTTTTTATCCAGCATACCTAATGAGTATACGCTCTAATAGGTATCTTTTATAGGATACGTGTTAATTTACATTGAAAAACTATTGGCTTTATTCACATGTTTACTTGCTAATGATAAACTAATGTAGCCCCTAATAATCAAGAATCCGAATACACCTACACTTTTCACTTTGGGTGTAATCGTTAGGTGATGGTCCCATTAACATTTTTTGTTAAAACAGTTGCAAGAAAACTAGGTGTCACTTTTTTATCTCTCTCTCTCTCTCTCTCTTGTTTTCTTTGTATCTAATTTACATGCACACTTAGTTTAGAAGAAAAAAGCCATTTAATCACAATTATGTTGCAAATGATAATGAATTTCCAAGTTAATAATGTTAAGCGAGTTCTTAAATTAATTAATGGATCAACTTTGTTTGATAACATACGATAGATATATAATCCGTACTTGAAGACAGAGAAAAGAAAGATAATTCATCAAATAATAATTAATAAAATAAGGAAATATGAAATGCCTTTAGTAATTTATTTTTTATAAAAAGTGAAATGAAATATGTAAATAGTAAGATAGGTTAATAGACTTTTGTTACAAAAACGTATTGCATTAATTAATTGAGATACTAAAAGCAAACAAAAAATTGTAACAAATCTGTCACTTAAATAAATTTAACAATCGTTACACCTGAATACGAGATTGTGTATTTGAATAAAAATTCAAGTCCATCTTCAACAATTCATCACCACACAAGCATTTGTACTACAATTTCCTTTTTTTTATTTCAATACCATTTTGTGACAATGCTCATTACTTTATTGGCATATTAGAGAAATAATCTATTTGTTAACACAGTAAACATGCATGCACTCATACACATACAGGATACGGTTTATAACATTAAACGTAAAACATACCATGCGACCACAAAACCAAAATGAAAGTCAACATTTAAAATTGTTACGAATTAAAATACTTCGTTTACTTGATTTACTTACAACAACTATTTACACAAAACACATTTGTTTATTTAAAATCTATACAAACACCTATACACACAGGCACACACACACTCTCTTACAGCCTTTAATACAATTACCATTGTATGTCACCATATGTGTGTACATGTTTATTTGATTTGTAATTGTCACATACCCACCCAATATAAAGATATAAATAGAGAGAAAAAACAAACAAACAAATAATAGAAACTCTTGGAGAGGGAGAGACAGAGAGAGATATAGAGAGAGTATGAAAAATAATTAATTGTTAAGTATTTACACTCATATGGGTTATTTCCTTTTAACTTGAAATCAAATTTTTACATAAAAAACAAAATGAAAAACGATTTGTTTACGAATTAAAAATTTAACATCATTTACAAATGACGGTATTTAACACCATATTACTAAATTATGGTTTTTATAAAGTACATACACACACATTCATATGTACGGATGTGTGGCTATTTGTCAACAGTTGGCGTTAGCTAAGTAGAAATAATATTGAAAAAAAGCAATATGATATAATATTGCAAATGACTTTACCAAAATAGGAACATAAAAAATATCCAACACAATGTAGTGCAATTGCCAGATTATGCAATTTTAAGTGATTAATATGGGTCACTTGAAAGGCATTGTTAGCAATATAATATTATTTAAGTGAGACACTAAAATATTTGTTTATATCAATACTAAGTAGGGGAAATAAAATAAGATTATTATAGAACACACAGAGTAAGAGTAATAAAACATATAATAAGAATAGTGTGTAAAACTCAAATTTCGGTATATAAAATTAGAAATAACTCAGCCTTCTAGCGGGTGTGTTTTATTTCTCTTTAACTTCGGCAATTAACTCTGCCTTGATATAAAGACGCATAAAATTCAAAGGCTTTCAAATAAACTGAAATTTTATAGGATCATTATTAAAACTATACTATACCTGCACCTACAAAGACACTTTTATTACAAAATAACATGAAATTATATTTCAATCATAAAGTTTTGTTTGAAATATGATTTTTTGTAACGAACTAGGTAAACCTCGGCTTCTATTTCCAAAAAATAAAAACATATATTTTAAAGTATTTATTTATATCGTCGCAAGAATTAAAGAACGCTGTAACTGACAAAATATTGAAAATACGTTTTTTGCATAATTTTTATCGGAAAAAAAAATACGCGTCGATTGGTCCAAGTCCCAGATTTCTACGATGAAAATAAGTTCACTTACGCCGTCTGCGAAATGAAAAATACCAGTGTCTTTGTTCTAGTTTCATACAAGTTTTTTGGCTCTGGTGAACATTTAAGGTTTTGTCAGTTACAGCGTTCTTTAATTTCATCGACGATATATTTTTTTTATAATAAAAAAACTTACTAATCCCTGGCAATATGGTTGTTGAAATCAAACTCAACTAGTTATATTTTCGGTGAAACATTAATGCAGACTAAAGTGTGTTGGCTTACTAAGAGCACCTCTTAGCAGTCTTCTGGCAAAAGCTCTGGGAGTAACAAGTCTGTCGTACGGATTGAAAGTTAAACTGTAGGTCCCGGTACTCATGGATAAAAATTATCGCACATAATATGGGTGCTTGGAGAAGATAAACCGTAACTTAAAAAAGGTTGGTAATGGCTAATTAGGTATGTATTAATGAACTGACATGTGGTTAACCTAGGAAGTAAGTTATTCCAAATATATGAATAGTATTTGTTGCTCTAAAGAAGGCTATTGGCAACCCTTAACTTTATATAAGTAGATACGAGTATTATTTAAGATATATGTAGAAACGCCCTAGTCTGTAATAAAAATAAAAATAAAGAAGAGAATTGATTCTGATATCAACAGTCGAAGCAACTGCTTGTTTTCTAAATAAAAGTCGTGGTTAGAATAAAAAGGTGATATCGAAAACAACATATTCAACATGTCTTCTGATTTGTTAAAGTTTTGTATAGAAGACTAGCAGTGCGATACCCTATACTATATAATATCTAATCGAAATGTTCGACAATAAGAGAAAATGCAAATGGATAGCTCTCACTGTTATTTGAAATATTTAAAACAATAAAAAATTTTCATTAGACCGAACTAATATTTTTGTTTTTAATTATGTATTTGAAATGAAGAAAAGAAATTTTTAACTTTATTTAAAAACAAACAATTATAACAAAATTCTTATTTCTAAATTTATTCACATGCATATGCATATAAATTTATGTTTTTGACAGCTGATGTTTTCATTTTGTTTTATTTTCCTATACTAAAGGTGTAAAGCAGGCCTGTGCAAAAATAAAAATTTCATACTTAGCTAAACTCACATGTATTCTTACGCTCCTGCTTTGAGTTGTCACTGAGACAGCGATTTATTGTTTGCAGTGAGAACAAAATTAATAGCAATGCACACAAATATTTTTTATTATAAATGAATTTGTAAATCCAATACATTATTTATCATAGAACGTTTAAAAATATAGTTTAAAAGTTTTTCAGCGACATTTTAATTATTTTTATATAATGGTTAATAAATTGAATGAAAAAAACAGAACTTAAAAAAAATTTTTTTGTCAAAAAATTAAAAGTACTTTTTTATTTCTTTATAGCAGAGTAGTATTTATAAATTGTTCTTAAAGTAATTAAATTTTTATATGAAATATTAGATATAAATTTTAATTTAAAAAAATTCATACAGTTGTTTATACTGCTACTTACACGTTCAGCAGTGTAATTCTCATTTTCTCACCAACACAACTACATTTTTACTTTTGCACAGGCCTGGTGTAAAGACAAACAAGTTTGTGGTACGATTTATACTCTCATTTTAAAAAATCGTAGAGAATTTCGTACTGCTTTTGCTCGGGTTTTGCGTTACTTAAAGTCGTAGATTCTAAACTGCCCTTCAGCAATAGTTGGTGGTTTAGAATCTGCAATTCAGCTCTTTATTTTCTTTATCGAGTTACTACTTAATTTTAAATTAACCAATAATATAAAAGTTACTCTAGTTGTATTGAATTTATAGCATAAGAAAATAAACATAAATGTTTATGTCTAACAGGGTGATTAAAAATTATAAAATTTATTGTAGTCTTTGTATTGTATGTCTAAATAGTTAACACACGCTGTCTGTATCTTTATAATAGTAGTTGGTAGTTGTTGGTTTTTCTGTTCTGGTTCTGGCTTGAGTGTTGGTTTAAATTTAATGTTATTGGTTTGTAATTGTATTTGATGTCTGTCCATCTGTAACTTATTATTTGTATTTCCAATTGTGGTTCTTGTTTTGTTGATTACCTATTTGGCTATTGTTTACTTGTGTATGTACATACATATGTACTATGTGCAGTGTGTATGGTTGTGTGTTTGTGTGTGTAATTCTATTTGTATTATCATACATTAAACGCATGTATTATCAGTTCTAATAATCATGTTGAACAAATGTTTGTCAAATATGCGGTAAAATCATTTTATCGTCAAATCAAATCGTATTTGTGGGAGTGGTATGGGAAAATTTAAAAATAGAAACATTTTAACTCGTATTGAGCAAAAATTACACATGAGTAGAGATTAGTTTTTTTCTCTCTGTATTTAATAAGTATTTGATTTCGTTTATTTTACAAACCATTTAAAAAAGTTGTTGGTCAAACCAAACTATAACTCAAAAATTAAAGTTAAGTGCTATTTAACCCTATAACTGGCATTTTAATCATATGCTTAAACGGTTTTTAACATTATTTGACAAATACGAGGAAACATAACTTTTTCAGACAGTCTTAATTCGACATCTTTCCCCTATAGAAATAGTTTTTCAAATAAGATTTATTCTAATTTGATTAGTGAGAGGCTAAAATCAGTAATGGAAAAATTGTTACCAACGGACTATTTGATTCAAAATAATACCCTGATATTTCTTAGACTTGCACGAAATCTCAGGAAAATATTACACGCAATTCACATCATGATTTTTTAGAAGCATGGCTATCTCTTATACTTCTTTCAAAAATCTTCCAAAATCCACTGGCATGCTTTTTAAAGGATGCATCTTTTTTTTTAATTTTTATTTCCAATTAAAAAAGCACAATTGACACTTAAAAGAATAAGAGGAAATGGCAGTCTCGTAATGACAAGGCAGACTTGAGGACGCTAAGCGGCCCGTTGTTCTAAAAAGAACAGAAAAATTAAAAAAAAATAGAAATAAAAAAACATACACGAAAATCAGAATTCGTGATTCTTGTTCAGCCCCTCTGACTTTTCTACAACTCTCGCATTCAAAATAAAAGTCATGTAGAATGTCATGCAACTGAAGCATGAAAAAAAAAATCATGATGTGAATTGAGTGTTACATGACAAAAATGTAATGAAAGCACGAGTAAATTAGTAATTCTGATAGCAGAAATTGAAGTAGCAAACATACCATAATTGTCTTCAAGTAAATTAAAATGTGATTGATCGCCGTGGCTTAATATGTAGTGTGTTGGCTTACTATACGAGAGCTCTGACATTTTGAAAAAAGAAATACGACAAAAATATCTCTGATTGATTGTCAAGTCTGTCGTTCGGAGTCGACGTTAAACTGTAGGTCTCATGTATAAAAATAATTTAATATTTCCGTATGTTTTTGGTCATTCGGCAGAAAGGAATGATCCGATACCAAAAATTCGTGGTATAATTTTTGACTTAGACCACTTTCATAATTAACACTAAATGAATTTCATATAATGTTGAATTTACAACCACTATCTAATGGTTAATTTTTGACAATTTCGTAAAAATTACATTGAATAAATTTAGTTTAAAATAATGTGGTATGAAATTACTAATAAACTAATTTTTTTAAAATTTTGACTTAGACCACTTTCATAATTATGGGCACAATTAGACTTCGTATTTTATTTTAATTTAAATTTTTTTTTTATTTTAATTGACAATTCACAGCAATACGTTTAGTTTTTAACACTCTCTCTCAGTCGTGTTGTAATTTTAATCAAATAATTTAATTAATTGAATAATTTTTTTTGATAATTTTTTTCACTTCATTTTCAATTAAACTTTTTAATTCAGTCAATTAAATTTGTATGTAATTTTATATTTTATTTTCAATTAAGCTATGTCAGTGGGTAATATTACAGGGTTGTCAGATAGTTTTCAATTTTTATCCCCAATTTCGAAATTCATATCCCCAAAAATCCCCAAAATATACAATAGTTCATCCCCAAAAATCCCCACATAAACTGCATCAATAATTTTATATGTACATATGTTTTATTTGATATGTAAATATATTTTTTATTTAATATTTATGAATTCATGTTCCATAGAGTAGGAAAAAACATTAGAAAAACCTCATTATAATTTTTGATTGCTTTCATTTTATTTCAATTATAAACTAAATAATATAAAAAACACAAAACTTCTCAAGATCAAAATTAAAACACATCATGCATTCAAATATATTGTTAAGATATTCAAAAAAAAAAAAAAAATTCACCAAACTTTTAACACTAATAGATATTTTTTTATTAATTAAAATAAATTATTCCTTTCAATTACCATGTATTTACTTCTGTACTTAGTGCAATTACGAATATTTTTTATAAGATCCAAGCAACGTTTCTTATTAGAAGGGGTTTTTCCTCGAAGTGCCGGTTTGCCAATTTGCCATAAATTTTCAATAAGATTTAAGTTGGAGACTTTGCAGATCAACTTAAAATCTTGAGGTCATTATTTTCAAACCAACCTCTTGCTTGCATCGATGTGTGTTTCGGGTCATTATTTTATGAGTTTTAAACAAGCAAGTCTTGAAAATTGAAATTCTTTCATCGTGTGATCCGAATGTAAAAAATCTATAATATATAAGTAATTAAACAAGCAAATAAATTTTAAAAATCGCCGAAAACTTGTCGACCATCCCCAAATGAATTTTTTCATCCCCATTTCAGAAAAAAAATCCCCATTTTGGTGATAAATCCCCTAATCTGACAACACTGTAATATTATAAAAATTGATTTAAAATATTTTAAGTATTAAAAATTCGGTTGTTGTGAACCGAAATTGATAAAAAATTTAGTTCATACTACTTATAAAAAAATATATAAAAATTTTAAGTATTGCATTTGGAAAAGTGTTCAAATGAGAGTATTGGTAGTTGTAGTGTTAAAGGCAGTTCTGGTAGTTTTTGTTAATAAAACTTTAAGAAACTTGAAGTATTTCAATTGTAAACAGAGTAGATTTTTTTCTTAGCTTTTGTGGCCCTTTGTAATATGTTGTCGTTGCCGGTATTTATTCATAAATTTTTATTTATGCATACATGTGTACGTACGAAACAAACACAGACACATGCATATTAATACAGAATTTGAATCTCATAAAACCATAAAACACAATGTTTCAATACACTTGTGCAACGAAAATCGACTGATTATTCCTATTTCTGGTATTGTGTTGTTCCGTTTTTTTTCTCTCCATTATTTTAGAAAAGTAGAAACAGTTGCTAGATTTCGGGGTGTGTGTGTGGGTGGGGTATATGACAGTTGGTTAGTTAGAGACTTTTGTATTTGTCACATGTTGTTGTATAGAGTTTGTGGTATAATTTCTTTTTTTCTGTTGCCAAAAATATTCGAATATTGTTTTAATAAGAGTAACATATGTACATATGATTACAATTGGATTCCATATAAAAATGGATATACGCCAGAGGTATATTATCAAGCATCACAAGCATACATCAATACATGCATGCATGCATTTACATACATACATATGTATGTATGTATACGAGCATAGAACATGTGTTTCTGTTTGAGTTCGTGTATATTTTATATTGGATGTGTGTGTAGTGAAGCGTATAATTGCCTGTGAACTGTCGAAATAATTTGCAATTTAATGTTGCAACTAATGGCCATAGGACTTTAGGCGCTATTAAAACTACCTTTTCTCCAATGTTGTGGTAATTCGATTGCTGTTACTGTTTATATTCAAACTTCCAATTGCTTTTCTCAATTAACCTATTAAAGTATATGCATGCATGTACGTTTGGTACTGCAATAAATATTTCTTTTCATTCTTTGCAAATCCTTTATTTTTTTTTTATTGTGAATTTCAGTAAATTTAACACAAAATACATTTTTATATTATTTATGTTTATTTAATTGCATTGTTGTTTTTGTTCACAGATTTATATATCGTACACATACATACATATGCTCAATATATAGTATGTGTTTATGTATGCATGTACTACTCGTACATGTACAATATGTTGCTCTAACAGGTATTATTTAATAAAAATACAAGCATTTAAACTTGAAACACAAATGTATGCAATTTTAGTTTTAATTAAAAAAAAAGTTTCTCTCCTTATGTTTCATGTACTACATGCACATATACATATATAGAGTATTCTTAATTCATAGACCATATGATTTGTATTTCTATTTTAGCAGGCAGTGAACATATGTATGCATATGTGTGTACATCACATAAATGTGACACAATTGTGTATATATTTATTTTATTTCTTATTTAATTTCATTTCGATTCATTTCCTTTCTGTTATTTCAATTCATTTGCTCCGGTCGGCTCCGACAAAGAGAACCAGGTGTTATTTTCTACAACAACAAATGTGTTTAATTCACTGTAATTGCATTAAATACACTGAAAGGAATATATAAGAGAATAAAAATCTACAACACTTGCTCACACTCTTACTTCCTACAGTACCTCAGTTACATGCAAGGTTGCCAGATCATATTTTTGATGATTTTTTTTTTGCAAGATTTGACTAGAAAATACTGTTTTTCAAATGATGGTAATTTTTTTATTTTAAAAATTAATGATGTTACGAAAACTACAAAATTATTTACGTAAATAAAAATATATATTTTGTATTGGCTGTTGTTATACACTAAGCTAGGCTCATTGCTTACCATGAAATTTGCTATTTTTAGTTGATAAAATATTGCAATATATTCCATTAACCCTCCATTACTAACCTCTGGGTCGAATCGACCCAGACGCGCAAATTTTTTAAATTAAAAAAAAAAACATGACGATATTTTAACTCAAAATACTTATATGTGTAATCTAAATATTATATTTAAACGTTTATAAATAATAAACATAAGGAAAATTTATGATATTATGCATATAAAATTATTTTAAAAAACAGCCTGGGTCGATTATACCCATAGTTAGCAATAATGTAACAAAGATTATGGGTCGATTAGACCCAGGTTAGTTATACCGTTATACAAAAAATATATGATCATTTATTCGCATTGTAATAAATTAAAACGCAAAACCAAAACCACGTGCTCTAAATGTGGAAAATATATTTGCCAGAAGCACTGTGCTCAAATTGCATTGTTTCTGCACAAGAGGAATCCATTTATGACGATATGTTCGATGATGAAAATTCCGAATAAAAGGTAACATTTACAGTACATAACTGAAAAATGTTTGCTTTAGCCGTACCAATTTTTCTTTCTAACATTTTACTATTATATTTCAGGTTTTAAATGCACTTTATTTGACGTCAATATAATGGATAACTTTTTTTTCACTTTTTTTTAGCTATGTTGTAATGAATTCATACTTAATTTTAATTTAAATATTTTTGTTTTAATTTACACCATTGTATACTAAAATTAAACAATAAAAGACTAAAATCTACCAAAAGAAGTATACGTTGTATCAATTTATAAGTTGAGACGATTTCAATGGATAATACAATTCAGGGTCGATAAGACCCATGGTTAGTAACCATGCGACATGATTTAAGGTTAGTAATGCCGGGTTAAAAGTGGAAAAATCACACACAGAAATCAAACAAATCGAATACAACGAATCTAAACAAAAATTCTTGGCTGCTTCGTATTGTATTCTAGCACTATTAGGCTCTACACCATGCCAAAACTCTTTTTTAAAATTCCAAAATTAAAATAATTAATAAAAACCGATTTGGTCACATAACCATCTTTCATGTTATAATTGTTGTTCATTTTGGGGGGGTTGTGGCATAGTGGTTGAGCGCGTGTACAGAAACTCAAAGGAATGAGGTTCAAATCCCAGCGAAGGAGAAAAATAAAAAATTAATTTGCGGTTTTTCCAAAATTATAATTTAAAAAATAAGAGGTTCCCCTCCACCTCTAAAAAATCCATCTTTACGAAACCGCTCCCTGGCATTTCCAGCCTATTCCACCAAGAAAACGAATGATCAGGAGTATAGCGCCATCTTCTGGGAAGATAACAGCTAACCTACATAAAAAAAAATGCTCACCACTCACATTCAACATCCAGATGGGGCAATTGCTGTTGATCATTCAAAGGTGAAGGTCAATTTGAGTGATCAAATTGACAGCAATTTGTCCCATTGACATAAGGCGCTTAACATCTTTACATCTATCTATATATGTATATCTATATATTCCAATACATTTAGTAGGGGTTTACTTCTGAGTATTGGTCTTAAATAAAAAATAAAAAAATTTTGAAGTGATACTTTGCTTGTATGAATACGGAGTTTTCACTCTGTATATGTTTTTTATAGGGCGACTATAACAGTTGAACGATGAGAAATTCTGATAAAGGGGTTCAATGTAGAAGACAAAGCAGCAAAAATGAAGAAGAAAGTTCAAACAACGTTTAACACAAAGTGCAAATTATTTAAAAATAATGAAATTGCAAAAAAAAAACAACACCTAACCGCTTGCCTAAAGTTTACTAAAAATTGTATAACCTGGAAAGAAGAATGAAAACACGTGGACTGTTCTGTCGAAATAAAATTAACGTCTAAGTTCCTCAGAACTTAATTTAACTCCAAACGATATCTGTGCAGTTGGAATAATAATATGGGACGTTACAGTACGGTTGTGTTGTGATTTCTTTCAACAAAAATTTAATTCAGACATCCTAGAAAAATCTTTTTCAGATTTCGATACGATTTTTGAGTCCATTACCAAGAGTTTCCAGTATGACTATTTAACAATTCATACTGTAAGGATTGAAGAACAGAATGATCCTGGGCTGCAAAGAACTTTCTATTCACAAAACCTCAATATTATCACGTGAAAAAAAAATTAATTGACAGCTGCCATAAAATATGGACTAACCTGACTCTGTTCGAAAAACGAATTTTTAAGTCGTTTTGAATACTCTTTTATAAATAATCTTTAAAAACCATTTTTTGCGTACATTTTACGAAAGGCATACAAATACTCAATCAAACAAATCAACTCTATTTATTATTTTAGCAAAAGTGTTCGACCTATTCGTAGTCGACGTGGCTTAGTGGTTAGTGTGTTGGCTTACTAAGACATGAGCCCTGGATTCGACACCAGGCTCTGGCATCTTCAAAAATAAAAAAAAAAAAATATGAAAAAAATATTTTTTTCGGTGACTACCTCTCAGCAGTCTTCTGGCAAAAGCTCTAAGAGTAACTAATTGCCATGAACAAGCTTCTCAAGTCTGTCGTTCGGAGTCGACATTAAACTGTAGGTCTCGGTACTCATGGATAAAAATCGACATACACAACATGAGTGCTGCGAGAAGCTAGGCTGTGATCCTGACACAGGGTTTTAAAGGCCAGTTATGTATGTATGTATGTATGTTCGACCTATTCCTTGTCCAGTACTTGTTTTTATTCTAAAATAATATTGGCACTTGTTTGTATGCTTGTATTGTCAGTTCGCTAAATGTAAATCGCAATCCTTTTATTTTTATTTTTTTGCTTCATTAATTGCCATTTTTTTTGTTTACTTGACGCCGTTTTTTTTTCTTCCAGATAAAGATTTTTTGGTTTTCCATATTGTGTTGTTGCTCTTGCTGTTTTGCTCTATATTTTGTCATTGAAAACTGCGCGGTACTTTATTTTACAAAAACAAAAACAAAAAAGTTCATTCAT
Organism: Metopia argyrocephala; assembly: GCA_963576795.1. NCBI lineage: Eukaryota > Metazoa > Arthropoda > Insecta > Diptera > Sarcophagidae > Metopia > Metopia argyrocephala. The sequence goes on from OY756209.1 coordinate 1,142,806, forward strand.
TTAGAAAAGTTTATAAAATTTAATGGTTGGTAAAGCTAAAATTGTTCATTGTGTCATCAAAAGATATCACATCTACCATCTACACCACAAAAACTCAGAGTCTCATACAAGAGAAGTTCCCTCTTCTATTTCATTCAAGCATCAGAAAGAATTTTTACAAGTTCGCTGTAGTATTTTTGTGTGTGTGTGTTTGGATAAATAACTACAACAATGCAATGAATTTTTTTTTTCTTACTTATACACTCACGTTAATGATTTCAGAGTCTTTTGTATTGTGTCTGTTTAATTTCGTTACCCTATAAGCAGTCTTAAAAATTATTTAATTATTTGGTGTTGAAATAAAAAAATAATATTTCACTCACCTGTTTCATCTAAAAAAAAAAAAAAACTTTAACCCTTTATAGCCCATGAAATTAAAAGAAAAATAAAATTAAAACAGACACTGCTTTATTGTGTGTAAATAAAGTAGTAAATACTGTTTCCAATTTAACACAAATATGTGTGATATTTTGGTTACTTTGCATACAGGTATTCGGTATTGAACCCAAATATTTATTAATTTGATACTGCAATTCAATGTAGCAAAATAACAATATAGATTTTCAAAAAAAGATTTATAAAACTTTAACTTAAATTTTTAAAATTTACTTCAAACTCCAGCTCTGACATCTTGAAAGAGATAAATTTGAAAAAGATATTTCTTACAGCGATCGCTTCTTAGCAGCGTTCTGGCAAAAGTTCTTGAAGTAGCTAATTGCCATGTCATGAATAGGCTTATAAAGTTTGTCGTTCGAAGTCGTCCTTAAACTGTAGGTCCCGGTACTCATGGAAATAATTTGACGCCAAGTTTTTGGGCGCTACGGCTCGGCGTATTTCCGAAAATGGATTGTAATTACCATTACGTATGTATGTATGTTAGAGAACCTGTTCGAGATGCTGTCAATGTTCACATTAGCATTGGCATTTTTGAATTATTTTCTTATTTTATTTATTTTTATTTGCCATCCTACTCTTTAAAATTAGAAATACTTGAAGCGAACAATAAAGAGAAAATACTTTAATAGCTTGTAAGAATTTATGTTTTTCATTAACTAAACAAATAACGAAATAACTTTTTAAATATGGAGAAACTATACTTCCCTAGACTTCTTACAGATATCACTTATGTGTCTAGGGGGGGGGGGGGGGTTAATTTATTAAAGTAAATCAAGAAACATGCCTCTCATAGTAGCCGTTAAACTATTCTTAGTCAGCCCACTTTAATTCTATTTTTAATTTCTTGTTGTTTTTCTGTTTTTGTTTTTTTTTTCTTCTTCTTCTCTGTCATTATTTTCGCGTTTTGAGATCAATAATGTTCAGTCGTGGCTTTAATTTAGTTTTATGGCGACATTAAAAATAATGTACAAACATTTTGAGTTTTTCATTGTTTGACAAAAGCCGCAGAGGAACAAAATAAAAACAAAAAATTACAAAAAATAAGCAACTTTTTTTGCTCTGGTCTATTGAAAGTTAAATTAACAAAATTCGGTTTAATTTGAAACTTTTGGACCGACCAAATCTAAAGAAGAAAAAAAAAAAAGAAAAAATAGAAAAATAAAAAAGCGAACAATTGATGAAGAAAAAAGCAAAATTACAGTTAAAACACAAGAAAATAAAAAACCAGACGCCAAATAAAAACAGAGTTGAATAAAAAATTACTGCCTTAGCCAATACTCGTTCCAATCATACAAAAAAATTATTATTTCTTAAATCAATAAATTTAACAATAAAACATAGACCATCGATCAGATGATTAGAACCACTTAAATGTCTGTTTTTACATCACAAGGGTAATAACGACACCATTAAAGTGTTGGGAAAAGACAAAACAGGAAATAAAAAAATATTTGTTTTTATTTTCATGCGATTAGGTTTTACTTTCATTTTAATTAAAAGTGTGATTGATTTAATAATCATCATGTTTCAAGTTATTTATTAACTATCTTACCTTTTTTAAGATTTAAAAGCTATTTCAGGTTTAACAAATCGTCATTTAAATATATGATGACGGACATAGAGGCGAATTTAAGAAAGGAACACGAGCAATGTACGTTCCAAACACTATAACAATGACAGCGATATTATCATTCTTGGCTTAGAGATCGTGTCAGCTTAGAGGCTGGAAATGATTATAACCTGGAAGTGTTATTTTTTCCATTCCAAAAAGCAAATAAGTAATAAAATACGCAGAATGCGGTCTATAAATCAAACCAACTACAATTTGTTTACAACACAACGCAAGACTACACTAAAAACGTCGACGACAAAATCTAAGGCAATTAAAGACAACAACGATATCAATTTTGCTTACAGAATAGAAAAAATATTTTGACGGTCGTGGCTGAACGCCAATATTTACCAACTAGAATACCAACCTGGATTGAAAGAATAAAAGCGGTGTGGTCTTCTATCTACCACGCTAAAGAGAATAGGGATGATTATGTCGTTAAGGAACCCATTGTATAGGCTGAAAAATTTCATTTACTTTAGGTAGAGCAGATTGTAACAAAGTCTTGTAAATTTCACCAGTCATTTTTAAAACGTAAAATTCTAAATAGAAAATATCGTTGAACGCTGTACCGCCCCAGGTCATAACTACATCCTTTCTGCTATCATTGCGACTTAAAAATAGCTCCTCTTTTCTCACATCACAAAAATAATAATTGTGGCCACCTGGGCCGTTTAAATTGTATTGCTTTTAGCCACGAAACAACACAGTACTGATATATTAAGCCTTAACAGAAATAATACTTGAATGTCGCATGTCATATGTGCCATAATTATGAAAGTGGTCTAAGTCATATATTTCTTTTTTCAAGACATTTAACGAATTTTTTTTTTATTTTTTTTTTTTATTTTGAGACCAATATTCAGGGGAAAACCCCTACTAAATGCTGTGCATTGTATTGGAATTTTAGAAAGGACAGTACATATATTACAATTAATTATATTATTATTAAGCGCCTTAGGAATGAGACAAATTGCTGTGAATTGATCATTCAAAGGCCAGTGCTATACCTTCACCCTTGTATGATCGATAGCAATTGTCTCATCGTTGCATGTTAATTGTGTGGTGAGTGTGCCTTCGCTAGGTAGGTTAAGCTGTTATCTGCTACTTCCCAATAGGTGGCGCTTTTATTTCCCTGATCACTCGTTTTTTGTTGACATTGGTTAAGGTGGAATAGAGTGGAATGTCGGGGAGCGGTTTCTTTGTAGATGGTCTTCCTGGAGGGGGGGGCTTCTTATTTTTAAATTATAATTTTTGAAAAAACCGCAAACTAACTTTTTCATTTTTCACCTCTTCTGGGATTCGAACCTGGGACCTTTGAGTTTTTGTGCGAGCGCTCTAACCACTATACCATTATGGGCACATATGTTGTCTTACAAATTTTCATCAATTTTCCTTGCGTAGTTCTTTGGAAAGTTCATAGGCGTTATTTTTTTCAATTTTTTTCCATTTAGGTGTTCAACTATTAGTGCACTGTTGTGTTACATACATATGCATATACATACTTGGCCATTACAATCCCGTTTCAGGGCTATAGCCCTGCTTCTCGCAGCATCCATGGCGTGCGTGTTAACTTTTATCCATGAGTACTACCGGGATCTACAGTTTAAAGTCTATAGCTTTTGCCAGAAGACTGCTAAGAGGTAGTCGCCGCTCATAAACCTCAAAGTAGTATTTCCAAACGAGTGTTTCTACTACTTGCTAGTTTTTAGCTCAAACTTTTCCTCAAACTTTCCTTTCCCTTGAGCTCCAAGTGAATTGGTAGAATTGATCGACATGTTTTACTACCAGATGGCAATCTCACATTTACCTCTTGTCTCTAGTCTCTCTTCACTTACTAATTCGATATGTAGACTTAATTTTAGAAAATACGACATTTTAAACCCTTGTGCTTTAAGTCCCTCATTTAGTTTCCAATTTGGTATCATTATTATGAATTTATTATCATCGTTATCACCGTTAACATTAACATTATCATGGCCATTGAAACAAAATTCAGTTACAACGTATATTAGCCTTGGGACTACAAAAAAAAAAATATAAAAGTAAAACACCATACAAGCAGTTGCATTTTAAACAGTTTTTTTTTCATTTTGTTACTCGTACTTCCATTCAGTTGTAAATTTAGAGGAGAGTAGAGTAGAGAGTTGCACAAAACGTGGCACAGAAAATTTATTAAAAATAAAATATTTTTATAAATAAAATTATCACCGTTCAAGCAACACAATAATGCATTTCAATGAGAACTTTACAGCAGATTGTTGCACAGCTGTATGGATTGTCCACAATTGAATGCAACGATTGTTGCACAAAAACCAGTACTGACACTAAATAGTTTTACCCAGACGAAGAGAGATAGATGGTTGTCAATCTACTTATTTGTACTTGTCACCATCAATATCCGCATTACCATATTTTGTTTTATCCATTGCCTACCAACAACAAAACCAATTGAGCCATGAAAAATTACTTTTGGCCATCTTATAAAAAGAAGAAAAAAAAAAAAACACCGAGAAACATTCAAGTGCTAAAAGATTCGGTTTTTCTTATTGACTGTCTCAATGACTACTCTCTGGCATCATCTCATCATTTTATTTTGTCATTACAATCAAGCGCGGTAATAGCAGCGATACTTGGTGGTTCTGTTGCAATATTTACTGGCAAAACAAATTGAGAAGAGAACAGCCAAGAATTCATTATTACACAATTGACACTTGTGTGTGTGTGTGTGTGTTTATGTTTTTAACCTATTTATGCTGATTTTACGACATCCTATAAATAAGTGAAATGCGATTGGGATTTGATCATGAATGCGCAAATATATACATTTGCGTTTTACATTTATGGTTGTAAACAAGAACACACAAATCGAGCTTATTTTTATTGCTGCTGTTGTTGTTGTTGTTATTTATTCCTTGTTAACCTGTTTTATAGGAATTTATACATGTTGTACATGCACATATTGGTTTTTCATTCCTCTGTGAATTAATGTGCTTGTTTGTGTTAATTTGTAGATTTTTAATACATTTTTATTTTATTTGATTTTAAAAACGTGTTGCAATTTTTTTGTTTGTTTTGTATGCAACACATAAAGTCAAGATTCAGTTCAGTTTTGATTGGTTATTGAGCTTTTGGACTGACTACTGTCAGACTACTGTTGAAACTGGAAGTTTGAATATCATTGTATTGCGGCAGTAAATCTTGCTGCCTACAGTAGAACCAATACATTCAATATTCCTGCTAAAGCTAAAAATGTTAATCCGTTTTATTTAAAGCTGTACAGTAGCAGGTTATTATACAGTAGAAACTCTCTATAAGGAATTCCAAGGGACTGGATATTTACTTCGCTATAAAGAAAATTCGCTATATGGAAAAGAAAAAAGTATTGCTCCTTTTAACATTTTTATTTGTACTACAGTCGAAACTCTCTATAACGAATTCCAAGGGACTGGATATTTACTTGGGCTATAAAGAAAATTCGCTATATGGAAAAGAAAAAAAATATTGTTCCTTTTAACATTTTTTATTTGTACAAGTCAGTTATTTTGGTTTGAAGTACATTTTTCCACATTCTTTTTCAATGTAAACGCAAACGGATAGCGACTGCAAGAAATGTGAGAGATGGTAATGATTCCAGTTGTCATTTGCATAGTTCGTTGGTTCCCCCACTTTTAATTTTATGGTAAATAAACGATTCAAAGCATCAAACTCTGCTTGTGCGTTGTGAAAGCAACAAACTACACACAGAGCAACAATAACAACACCAATAACACAAAGCGACATCGATTTCTTTTTTGTGTGCGTGCGTTCGGTTTTACCTTATTCCTTATATGGAGATTGAAAACACTTCAATCTTGAAGTTACGGTCGCAAGAATGCTTCGTTATAAGGAAATATTCGCTATAGGGAAATTCGTTATATGGCGATTATAATATACTCAAAGTAGACCCAAAACACAGTGTTCTTATAATTGCTTCGCAATAAAGAAAACTTCATTATACAGGAGTTTGTTATAGAGAGTTTCGACTGTATTCGTTAAAAAAATATCATTTTATTTTAATATTCACTACCGTGTCAAATTGTTACACAATCCACTGTTTTAATTTTTCATTGAAAGATTTTGTGAATATCGCTGTTTGTGTCTTTTTTGTTTTTTTTTTTTTTTGTTTCATAATGGAACTTTAAAAAATTCCATCGAGTACTGCGACAATTTTGACTGTTAGTTTTGGTTTAATTTTTTATCGTTCTTCTATGTTTTTTTATTCATTGCCCAATTCAACTGAAGTACAGGTGTTGATATAGTCTGCCAAAAACCATTAAAATTTGTTATAAAAAAGGCAAAAAAAAATTTATAAAATATTTTTATTCTGTTCCTTTTGTAGTTATTTCGGTGAATATATGGACTTGAACTGGCACATTGTGAGCCATATAAATTCAAAAGAATGCTTCAGCAGTTTATTTTATTAAAAATAAAAGAACAAGAAGAAAAAAAAAAGGTTTAAAAAATATTTCACACATCCGCGATATACATAAAAAAAAAAAAAACCGTGATATACGAAAACCGTATAGTTATGGGCAACATGACGTATATTCAAGTCATTAATTGCATAAGAACCAATGAAAGTCCAAAATTGTTTTCTCTTAAAATTTTTAATTAAATTTAGAAAATCTATACACAGAATAAAACAACAGAAAATCAATCTGAAAACCAACCTGATTCAACATTTTTTCAAAAATTATTTTATTTCATCAGTGTTTCATGCTGATTTTACAATTAAAATTAAAAAAAATTTTTTAAATTTTATTTCAACACTAAAAATTTTGAAACATTACTTTTAAATATTAAATTACAATACGTCACAGCAACGTTTGGCTAACCAGGCGTATAAGCAATACTACAAAACATATCTTGATTGTTGTATTCAAATTACAAATAAAAAAAAAAATAAAAGTTTTATATAAAACTGTGACACGTAAATGAGCACTCTTAGCATGTCGTCATGCATGGGTTTAAGTGCTCTATCCGCCATTTCATATTTTTTATATATCTCGAGTTAATGATGCCACTTTAGGTTTTCGACCCCAAATTTTTCAATTCTGTAATTCGTTTTAGGATATAGCGTCAAGTTTCAGAGATAAATACCCGAAAACGGATTGAAGATTTAAAAATTTTGGTGTCAAAAACTTAAATTAGCATCATTAGCTCGAGATTTAAAAAATGGCGTATAGAGCACTTAAACTCCTACACGACGATGTGATCTTTTCAAACGGAGATAACATTTAAAATATGAGTATCTCACGATTATCATTTTAATTCGTATGTGTTGTTGGTTGGGTTAGAAGGCCGTGGCGGTACTCGGGTCATCGCAGATAAAATTGGTGGAAGCAGCATTGACACGGTTGGGTGGGTTGTGGACGTACACCATGTCTTATGAGCCACACAGGTGGTAGTTTTTTTTTTTTTTTTAAATTTCTGTAAGTATTTTTTATGCTTTATTTTAAATTTTTTTGTGTTTGAATACGCGATCGGTGAGAAGTGTTGGCACCTCCTGAGAAGATGCCAGCTAGTCGGAACACTCACCGAATACGCGGTCGGTGACAAGGGTTGGGACCTCCTGAAAAGATGCCAGCTAGTCGAAACACTCACCGATCAACCGGTTCGTAACATAAATAGCTAGTGCTGGTGCGTAATTAAATCCACTTTGTGCACACTTTTCAGTTTTAAAAGTGAAAAACAGCAGATCATTAATAAAAAGTAGAGACAGAGTCCTTCTGCAGTTCCTCCGAATTTTAGAAAAAACAACTTTTCTATAACCAAACTTATACAGCGATTTCTGCTCAAAATGTTGGCTGTGAATGCTTCGTATCAGAACATATCAAACAATTTGGAGATGTTCAGAGAATCAAGAACACCTTTTTGTTCTCACTAAACTAACAACGAATTTTTTTCTGCGGAAACCATACTGGCGATCGCTTAGCAAACCTTTTTTTTTTTTTTTTTAAGACCAATATTCAGGGGCAAACCCCTACTGATGATGGTGGATGGGTTTTTTTTTTTTTTTTTCATAGGTGTTTTTGTATATTTTGCGCCTTTTTTTATTGTTGATGAAACAAGTTGCTGTAAATTTGTCCACTCAAGAGCCACCACTTGTCCACTCAACCTCGAATGATCAAACAGCAATTGCCTCATCTGTCGGTGGATATTTTATGTGAATGGTGAGCGTCTTCAGTAGATTAGCTGTTATCTTCCCAGAAGGTGGCGCTTTACTCCTGATCATTGGTTTTTGGTGGAATGGATTAGAAATGCTTCAAAACACGCCGCAAGGTGAAATTTATTTACATGCGTTCATAATTGGCCATTACAACCCTGCCTAGCTCCTTGCAATACTCATGTTTTGTGTGTTAATTTTTATTCATGAGTACCGGTAATTACAGTTTAAAGTCGATTCCGAACGTAGATTTAAGAAGCTTTTTCATGACTGCTGAGAGGTAGTCGCCGAGAGAAATAATTTTTTCATATTTCTTTTTTTCAAGATGTCAGAGCTGAGACTTGAACCCGGCGCTATCGTCTTAGTAAGCCAACACACTAACCACTAGACCACTAATTTCTTAATAATTTTAGAGAGTTTCGAACATACAGGTATTTTAATCGTCTAACACTTCTCATATGGACTTCCCTTGGTGAAGTGAAAGAACAGAAGACTACCGAAGAGTTACGTAATTAAAATAAATATTTTTCTAAGATTGCTGGCAAATATATTTTCTCAGTTGAAAATGATTTTTTAATAATTTATTAGTTTTTAAACATGTGCGTCACTCACTAATAAAAGAAAATACAGACTTTTTGAATAGTTTGCCAATATAGTGCTGCAAGTAGTATTTCTATATATTAAACGGTCATTTAAAATTTATTGAATGACCATCCCCCCGTTCATCGTCTTTCTAAATTGTTAGATGGGGGGAGGGGGGGAAAAATAATCAACCACAGTATGATCATCAAAATGGATTTAATAAATAATAAACGACACCTAAAGCTTAAATAAACCCCACAGATAAAAGATTTGAGATATTTTTAATGACATAAAATTCTATTCATACAACCAACTAACCAACCAACCAACCCTCCAAAGAGCAAATCAGTTAACAAAGTTTTTATTGCAATTTTTTTTTTTTTAATTTTAATTTTCAATTCATCCAAATGCAAAACAAACATTGCAGGTGTCAAAAGAAATTGTTTCTTTGAGTGTTGGCATGCATGTATGTGTGCGTATGTGTGTGTGTCAACATTATAACACTCAATAGAAATATAAAAAACGGACATGAAGCCACACACACACAACCACCCATACTCACACTCTTAACAATTTAAACAGTAAATGAACAAAGAATGAATAGAAAACTAATCTTTCTTCATATTATTCGTTATTTAATTGCATTTCTATTTTAAATGCTTAAGAAAAAGCCACCAAATGAAAAGTTAATGAAGAAGGGATATAAGAAAAAGAAGAAGAAGATGACTGATGCATAAAATATCAAGAAGTGCATACATGGTGTACTTCATCAACAACAAAATTATTTCGATACGGTGTGAGCAGAAACTAATTTCCTTAGAGAACAATTCATCTTGTCAAGATGATAGTGAAAAGAAAAAGAAAATGAAAAAAAGAAAAACAAAAAAGTTAAAAAGGTATCACACCTTTTCTTTTTCTTGTTCTTTTTTTTTTGCTCATTTTCTTCAGCTTGTTTGCATTTAAAGAAGAACAAAAAGAAAATGTAAAAGAAAAGAAAACCATAAAATAGAATAATAGACTTTAAACTGAACTAAAGACAACTAAAGGTGAGATTATAAAAAAGAATAAAATGGCCTTTGGATGAATGGCCTGGTTTGGAAGTTGGTGACTGGTTGGTTGGTTAGTTGGTTGGCTGAATTGCTGCATCATTGTTTGTTTGTGGTGTTTGCCAAGTGTTTTCGTTTGGTTTGGTTTGGTTAAGTTTAGTTGCTAATATTGTTCTCTGTTTGTTCTATGCATATGTATTTGTGTGTATGTATTTGTTGTTTTTGGGTAAACACAATAAACGCTTCATGCAGTATTCAGGAAGTAATCAAGACTCTAATCGTTGTTTACCATCATAATTTGCATAAGACACTTCTTTAATCTCACAGTGTAAATGCTATACATACGTCTGTACATATATAGTTACATATCCATACACACACACACACACACTTGCAGTTTACATTTTATACAATTTAAGAATCTAAGAGGCAAAAGATTTATGCATGCATTGAAATGTTTGTATGAGTGTGTTGTGTACAGTGGTGTTCCACACCTAACTGGCATATTGTGAACAAAGAGACAATTTTTTCTTCTCGAGGCCAGCACGACACTGCTTTGGAGGTCATTTCATAAATGAGCATTAAATGAATGTGTTTTGCAAGAAAAATATTTTTTTTTTATTTGTCAGTACTTTTTCTTTAAATTGTTTTCAATTGTTTTCTTCTTGAATTCGAAAGTTTTTAATATTTTTTTTCTTGGTGTAAAATTTTTTGTTACAAAGATCTGAAATATTTTTTTTAAGATCGAAGTAGTTGCTTTTTCATATTTGTTCCTCTTATTATCTCTAAATCAATTACGAAAAATAAGAAGAATTCAAACCAAAGTAAAGTTTTGCTTTAAATTTAAAACTCAAATGCCTTTTTGGTTTAGTTTTTGTTGTTGCTTTCAAAAGTGGCTCCATTTTATGGACACGTCTTTTGTACCCTAAATCACGGTAATACTTAATTTATATAAAAAAATATTGATATTATATCTATAAGAGAATACATATGCATGTATATCAATATCATAGTTATTAATTTCAATTCAATATTAAATTCTTAATTGGTTGCGAACCAACACCCGAACTAATTACTTCAATTAAAAAATTTTAATAAAAAAAAAATTTAATTAAAAGATTTTAATTAAAAATTTTAATTCTCGTTTTTCGACCTTTATTATTTAATGTAAAGAATTACTCAAGCTTAAGGTCTTTTTTTAAATAAAACCGTTTATTTATTTATCGATATTTTGCTACTCCTGCGTGTAGCGTCTTCAGGAAATATTTATTTTTAAATTATTTTCAAATTTCAAACACAGAAAATATGTATGTATATGTAAATTCAAAAAATTTTTTTGTCAAACGAAAAAAATTTGTTTAAAAAATCAAAAAACATTCTACCCAACAAACAATAATAACAATGATAAAATCAATAATATAAAAATTTTATAAAATCATGAAATAAAGTAATATTAGTGTAAATGTGTAACAAATTAATTTAAAATTTTAAATGAAATATTAAATGATAAATCAAAGTAACAAAAATTAACAATTTATTTACTGTGTATTAAATGTCTGTATACTTGTGCTATGTTATCTGTGTCAGCCTTGAAGTTAATTCTGTGTGTTGTTGGTACATTAGTAATTTGTAGCATTTCTAACATTAAACGTTTTTTATAATTATTTTCTACATTTAACCTTTATGTCTACAACCACCTACCCGGGTATGTTTCTCATTTTCAATTTGACATATTTTCGTCACCAAATGAGCTATCGACTTGAAATTTTAAATATGCTCCTAGAATATTGTTTTTTAATGTTTAAAAATATAACTGAATTTTTTTATTTTTGTGAACAAAATCTACGAGCAATTTTTGAGAATTACCCTTTAACCATACAACCGACATACCAGGGTATGCACAAAGCAAGTGAAACAATTTTTGGATTAAAAATGCAAAAATATGTACATAGTGCTATGTATGTTTAATTTTATTACATTCAATTCAATTCTTCATTTACTCGTACATACATATCAGTTAAAAATTACATCTGTTTACAAAAAGGATAGAGATACGTAAAATCTTAGATAAGTGTAGTTGTTTTTACAAAATTATCTTATTTAGTTTGAGCATGTATGGCAAATGCTGACATTCTACGAGTGTTCTGCACATACCGGTTTTTGACATTCTTTGCAGACTTTTCTTGTAGATATCCTCTTATCACACACGTAACAATTTCCTTTGTGCTTCTCTCTTCCGGTGCCGTCACGTTCTTCTTCTACATATACTGAATTATTATTTGATTTTACTGTTTGGCCCAAAATACACTCAACGCCATTGCGTGATGAAAAATGTCTCATAATTTGAGGATTTTGTGAACGAATCTGAATTTCCTTCATAGCTAATTTTTCACTAAGTTTTTGAAGAAATCGTCTTCTTCTGTTTTCTAGGATTTAAGACTGGGATTATTGTCCATGTAGATAACAAAAGCCGCAAATGCTGCTACGTCAATAATATTATAAAAAAACGCTAAGGCCCATCTATTTGTTCTCCTTTTTGTCGTATATTCACCGAGGCATTTGTCCATATTATCAACTCCACCTTTACTTTTATTGTAATCCAGTATCATAACTGGCTTTCGTTTTGCTCCTTCAACTTCGGTATTGTAATGAGATGTGGATAAGGGCACAACGGACTTGCTTTGTTGGGAATATATGAGCACATGCTAATGCTGTTGCTACATTCAAAGACTGAAGATTCTACTTCTCTTCCTTTTGGATTAGAAAATTCAGCCGAAACAAATGTTCGCCCTTTGTTGACGGTACCCAAGATAGAAAAATTATAATCCCACATCAAGGAAGAAGCCAAATTGTAACTTGAAAAAATATTTTCACATATGATGTTTCTTCCACTTCCACAAAAAAGCTTGCAGCATAAATCTTTAACGACCCGTTCACCCTGATTTTTCCCCTTTCTCCAGAAGGCGCCAACCCTGTATATCTGCCCACTTAGGGGATAAGATGTAAGAGAATCACAAGCCCACTAGACCTCTATCCTAACTTTTGCCGGCTTTGAAGGAATATATTTCGTGAATCCAGTTCCACCTCGGTAGAGAAAAAGCTGTTCATCAACCATGATGTTGACTCCTAATACATAGTTGTTTTGTAGGTTTCTGTTGAACATCAGGAATATGTCTGATATGGCTGCTGCTTTATCACTTTCCTTGCGATATTCCCGTGTATTGCCATTATCAAATCTTATATAACGGCTTATTACCCAAAATCGTTGAATACCCATCGATGAACGATACAAGGGATGGGAATTAGTTTTCCATAAGTCAGTTGCATGGACGAAATTTGAATGTGTGACGCCAGCTAGTAAGACTATTCCGAGATAGGCATCCAATTCTGATAATGTGAGGGACCTCCATATGCCTTTTTGCTTACGCTCGTAACTCTGCCTTGCTTTTCTATTTGTTTCTCTATTTATTATGTCACACCTTTTCTCAGACATTATTAATTTGAACGTATCTATAATACAAGGATTTGCTGATTTACTAGTTGGCCCGGTACTGGACCACACTACGGTGTCTCTTTTATGAAATGGGCTGCAAGGGCTGCAATCTAATAATAAAAACAAAGACAAAAGTTGGTCAATCTATGCAAGTTCCCTTATAAATACAATCAGCATACCCGGGTATGCCGGTTGTATACATAACGTAATTTTTTTGGTTGTAGACATAAAGGTTAAGAAAGAAACATTTTTAAAATTTGGATAGTGATTGAATTTTGAACAATGTGCGGATAAAGCCGTCTTTTGTGAATTAATATCCCTTTCTGGTCCGATTTATGTCCAGCTATTCTAGTTTTTAACTTATTCTTGGTCGTACCTACATATACTTTATCACAAATTTCACTATCATTACCGTTACAAGGAATGCTATAAACTAAATTTGACTTGTCCCATTTCTTTACCTTATCCTTTGTCTTGCTAAATAATCTTCCTAAAGTATTATATGTTGTATAACTCAAATTATACTTATTCTGATTAAAAATTCCTGACATTTTCAAACGGTCTGACAAAACAGGTATATAAATTATAGATTTATAAATTTTTTAATTAAACATTTTTTGTTCGATATCTTTTTAATAATATCAATTAAAAAGTTTAATTGAGTTCGAAGTCAACATTCAATTATAATGTTAATTAAATAAATGAAAACGTTTAATTAAAAAAGAAATAAAAATTACGATTATCAAAAATAAAACGTAATTTTTTTATGTCGACACTGGACTGCCCTGCGCTACTTCAGCATTAGAGGGGAAATTTGTGTTTACCACGTGTTAAGATCACGATTTTTAAATATAAAACGTACGTTTGTTTTTATTTAGGAATAATCATAATATTTTTTTTCAATATATCTCATTCACCATTTACTTGATGGTAGGCAGACGGCACCACTTATTGAAATACTAATACCTTCAATGGATAGTCACGATTATTTTTACCCAATTCACAAAATGTTATATTGTTGTAGATTATAGTTAAATGGCATTTCATTTTGTGAACACCTTGTCGTAAATATTGTTGTAGATGTTATTCAGTCTTATCAAATTTCTTGAATAAAAAATTTAAAAATATGAAGAGAAGAAAAACATTTCGAATAATTTTTAAAATACATTTAAAAAATAAAAAAAATAAATAAAAAAAAAATTTTTCCAACTCTGGTGTATTGATACGACATTTCGGAAACATAGGAAAAATTGTTGTATATGTTGTAGTAGTTTTTGACATGGAAATTACCAACAACATAATGTACAATAATTGTAGTTTGTCATAGTTTCTACCGATCTACGACAACTATAACATTTTGTGAATTGGGTATTTGTATAATATAGCAAAATAAGGCATTCTGTAATAAGTACATACACAAATCACTAATTACACTCAATTCTCGTGTTAATTAAAATTTTAAAATATAAAAGCAAAAACAGAACGCCTTCTGTTTGATGTCGGAAGTTGTCATCATTCATTCAATATTGTTCATTATTCAGTTACACATGTAATTGAATCAATTAAAAAAATTAATTGAAATTGGCATTAAAATATATTACATGTTCTATTGGAATATGAACATTTGTTTCTGCCTTGTACTCGTGATTTAATTTTCTTTTAATTTCCAAAAAGTGTGTATGTCTATTTCATTGCACACCACTGTATGGAAGAGCATTATAATACCATTAATGTTTTTATATGAACATCCGTTGTTTTCTCTTTCCCTTCTTTAGTTGTTTTATTAACATTTTTGGTGTTTTATTGTCTCAAAGAATACGAGCGAGCATATATTAAAATACTCGTACATGCTAATGCTGAGTTCTTTTTCATACACACATAATGTGCATGTGCATGTGCATGTGTGCCTGTGTATATCTGTTTGTTTGTTTGTTTTAAATATGCACATGTACACACACAAATATATATAAAGGATATATTTAACAAGAATTTAGTTGAAAACAAAAAAAAAAAAAAGGAAAAACAATCTTGTTAAAGAAAAAGATAATTTTGAAATATCTAAACAAACACGCTTTAGATAACTAAGACTCTTTGTAACAGTGAATGTGCATGTGCTCGTTTGTGTATGTGTGCTTGTGTGTGTGTTGTGAATATTCTTCTTTTTGAAAGCGACCATATTGTGTTAGAAGACAATTTGTTCAACATGCACAACTCAAGTCCCCTGAGGTTTCTTTTGAAACAACATTCAGCTTTTGTTAGATTTTCTTTTGCTTTTTTTTTATTTTCTTTACTCTACGGCGTCAAATAAAAGAAGATGAGAAAAAAAAAATAAAGATTCCAAGAGACTTTGTGCGGTTTGACTGCAATTGTTTTACATTTGTTGCCTTTCTTGGATTTTCATAATGCTGCACTAAATATCACTTGTTTATTGGCCTGACATCTGTAATAATTTAAAATGCACAAACAAACAAGCAAACACACACACACACACACATCTACACAGATTAACATGTGAACAAAACATAACATTTAGTCGTCCAAAAATTAAAAGAAAAAACAAAAGGAAAATAAATAAAAACACAAAAGGAACCAACACTAGAAAGCCAAAAGATGTCCCTTTTGTTTTTCTCTTAAAATCCTATAAAATTTTGATGAATTTCATTTTGTAGTGCTGGTTCTGGTACTGGTTTTCTGTTCTTACTTCTGTGTACTTCTCGTAAATGGTAACCTGAATGGAAACCAACAGATGATGATGGCACTACAAGGATTTTTACAAGTTTTTTTACAGAGAAAACTAAGCGTTCTGTGTGTGTGTATGCAGTGACAGAATTGTTTCGCCTTTTGTTTGCAACTGAAGAAGAATAAAAAATAAACAACAACAGTAACAAGAAATATAAAATAAATACAAAACAAAAACAAAAAAAAAAAAGAATTATTGTTTATTCACTTACAGAGAATAAAGATTTGAATTGTCTTGCAACCAACCTGTTTCGCATACTCCACTTACATGGATGCCGTTGTGCATTCATTCGCTATGTACAGGCATGAAATATGCGGTGACGTTACGTCAGTTCGCTGTATGTAAAAACATTTCGTACACGACAGGTGTTATTTAAACTGAAGTGTTTGTGGCACAGTGGTTTTTTCAAGAGAGTAATACGATTCAAGAATGTTTTGAAAAATTTTTTTGAAATCGAAAAATTATAAAATTTCTTGAAAAACCTATAGGGGAAAATTAGTAACTCTGATCTTACTAACAGGTGTCTCGAAGTCAGTTAAGGATATGAAAGCTTTTAGAAAAGCGGCCTAAACCAAAATTAGAAGCAAGTTAACAGATTTCCTATTTGAGAATTTTCTGGATATTTCTAAGAGTTTTTTTTTTGAAAAATATCTTTTTTTATGCTGGAATTTGTTGGACAAGTAATTGAATTCGGCAATTTTTCATTTCGCAGAACTATTTGTTCTAGGGTATAGTGGTTAGAGTGCTCGGACAGAAACTCAAGGGGGGGGTCGTGGCATAGTGGTAGAGCGCTCGCACAGAAACTCACACGACCCAGGTTCGATCCCAGCGAAGGACAAAATTATAAAAATAAAAATTTGCGGTTTTCTAAAAATTACAATTTAAATTAAAAATTAAATTAAAGAAAATAAGAGGTTCCCCCCCCCTCCAGCAAGACCATCTGCAAGAAACCGCCCCCTGACATTTCTAATCCATTCCACCAAAAACCAATGATCAGGAGTACAGCGCCACCTTCTGGGAAGATAACAGCTAATCTACTGAAGACGCTCACCATTCACATTAAACATCCACTGACAGATGAGGCAATTGATGTTTGATCATTCGAGGGTGAAGGTATAACACTGGCTCTTGAGTGGACAAATTTACAGCAACTTGTTTCATCAACAAATAAAGGCGCAAAAAATATACAAATATCTATTAACAATCTTCACATTCCAATACAATGCACTGCATGAGTAGGGGTTTGCCCCTGAGTATTGGTCTTAATAAAAAAAAAAAAAAAAAAAAAAAAAAAGCGACCGAGGTTGAATCCCAACGAAGGACAAAAACGATAAAAAAAATTTGAGGTTTTTCTAAATTATAATTAAAAAAATAAAAGAGTTTCCCTCCTACTAGAAGACCATCCTCAAGAAACCACTCCTTAACTTTTCCAGTCTATTCCACCAAAAAAAAAAAACATCAGCGCTCTTATGGAAAGATAGCACATAACATACTGAAGACGCTCGCTACTCACGTTCAACATATACGGACAGATGGGCCAATTACTGTTGATCATTCCAGGGTATAACACTGGCCTTTGTGTGGTCAAATTGACAGCAACTTTTCTTATCAATCAAAAAAAAAAAAAAAAAGGCGTATGACAAAAAAATAAATCAATTCAATCTATATATCTTCAAATTCTAATACAATGCACAGCATGAGTAGGGGTTTAAAAAAAAAACAGAGGAGCACTGTCACATTTTCAGTTAAGAGGTCTCGAATTTAAAAAATAGAAAACTTATTGATTTTTCCGCGATATTTTTATTACAAATTATAGCGGTATAGAGGTTAGAGCGCTCGCACAAAATTCAAAAGGCCCATGTTCAAATCCCAGCAAAGGTGAAAAATGAAAAAAGTTAGCTTGCGGTTTTTTTTTAAATTATAATTTAAAAATAAGAGGTTCCCCCTCCCCCCTCTCCCATCCACAAAGAAACCACTCCCCGACATTCCATTCTATTTCACCTTAACCAATGTCAACAAAAAAACGAACGATCAGGATGTAGCAGATAACAGCTAAACCTACTTAGTGAAGACACTCACCACACTACCAACATGCAACGAAGAGGCAATTGCTGTTGATTATTCAAGGGTGAAGGTGTAACACTGGCCTTTGAATGATCAATTCACAGCAATTTGTCTCATTCTTAAGGCGCTTAATAATAATTAAAGGAAAATATATATTTACTGTGCTTTCCAAAAAATACCATTTAGTAGGGGTCCCTGAGTATTGGTCTCAAATAAAAAACAAAATATATATTTGCATTTGAATTCCTGTTTGTCAGCCGTTTTATTTTCTTAACATAACCAGAGTGCATATTTTATTATTTGGCCATTCGTTTTCATATGCATGTGTCTTGTTGAGGTGACACAAAATGAAATACAAATTTTTTTACGTTTTAAAACACTGTCTTCCAATGTCACACGTATGTATGCACATAAGTGAGAAGAGTCTGACAGATAGGCAGTCAGCCGGTAAGAAGCCGGTAACCACCACCTGAGAGTCTAAATGACTGACAGACTAAACGAGTGAATGAATGAATGATGAGCTTGTGTGTGAATATGTGCTTGAAGAATTATTTATGTCATAAAATTGTGCAATTTGCCTTGAAGCAAATTGGATATCTAAGATTGTTTTAGAAAGATAAAACGTTGTTGCTTAAATTATGAAATGTGACAAAGAAAATTTAAATATGATTTTACGAAAAGTAAAAAAAAAACTGAGAGATAGAAAGACTGCTTTTAATTTATTTATTTATTTATTTACAAATAAGATTTTATTTAAATTTTCAGGCCATTTAAAGTTCTAAACACTTCCTCTTATTTTTGTAGTACAACTAAAATGCACATCCATCAGTCATTTATATAAAATATGGTTTAAAAGAAAAAAAAACTGAAAAGAGAAAAGAAATTGAAAAATTTGATCAATATGTTCAATATTTATTTTTTTCCCTCCTTTCAGGTATAACAACTGATATTATTATGCCATTCACCCCATTTTAGACCCTCTTGCCAGCATATTCACTTTTATTTTGACCAATAATTTACTCTTCGATTAAATTTAGTTACACTCGAACATTCTTTATGGCACCAAAGTAGCTCATAAATAAACAAAAAAATTATACAAAAAAATTAAAAAAGAAAAGAGAAAAGCAGCAAGCAGCACAACAGAAAAGCATAATCGAAACTAAAAATAACTTGAAACCATCCAAATGGAGGGTAAAAACTGAACTGAATGACTTACTAACTGACAAACATTGCTTTCCTTTGAGTTTAGTTCGCTTGATTTTAGTTGAATTGAGTTTGACTGGATGAGAGTGTTGAGCTCAGTTGAGTTTGTTATAAACCTCGTTATACAGTTTAGACCCCAGTGACCTTTATTTCTGTTTTCTTTTTTCTTACATATTTTTGCTGTTATTCGTTTTGCTTTCATATTTTTTTTTTCGTTTTTTTGTGCTATTTTTTTATATTTTTTGGTATTTTGGTTTAAAAGTTGGTTTATAGGACTTGTAGACCTTCTGACAACCAACAGCAACATCATCAGCGGCAACTACACTGACAACAACAAATAACAGCAAATAGAATTGGTTCATTGAAGCGAACGTTAACACTTGCTCAGGTGGAAAAATTGCAGTGTCATGTTACCGTTTTTCCCTTCTTATAAATCAAATTGTTAAAAGACACAGATAGACTGAGGAAACTAGAAAGTGAATTGCACTCAGGTAACTAGAGAACACATACAAGCACACACATACAAGCACACACACACAAATAGACATACGCTTACAAATAACTTGAGAAAAGTGCCAAGAAATCGTCAATCATTTAGAAAAGTAGATGAGACTAGTGAAGCAAAAACAAAAAAAAAAAACAAAACAAGAAGAAAAATTCAAGTACAAAAACACAGTAGCCAACATTAAAGGATATTCGGCGAAGAACCATATCAGGTTGCAAAAGCCTTAGAAAATTCAAAAACAGAAACAAATGCTTTTAAAACCATGAAATCCGAATGAAAGAAAAAACAAAAAAAAAAGAATGAAATCCTCAAAGACCGTGTGAACTTCAGTTTAAATTTCTTTTATTTCTGCCATTTGTGGCTTTTAAAGCTTTAAATTTTAAATTTGAAGGAAAACTAAGTGATGATGTGTGTGTGAAATAACTTTTTATGGATTCTTTTCCATTGTAGTTTCACAATATTTTTGCAACTGTTAACTTCAACTGGAATACATTATTATTTCAGGTTTATTTTTTTTCATTTCTTTAAGGATACCACCAGTCCATTTACCACTACCACGTACAATACACATGCTTTTCAACGTGCATACCCAACTAGTATTTTTAAAAATAATTAATCAAATTTGAGTCTTTTTGGACTCTTTTGAACAATTAAAAACGCCAAATATGCCCTGAAAAACGATTTGTACCTACAGCCCACTCCTCTTGAGACATTATGATCCGTTTCCTTGTTAGTTTCATTAGTCCGTTTTGAGTATTATTTACTTTACTAGTGATGCTTTTTCGAACAAGATATCAATTGCATATGAAACTTTTTGACTGGGTTTTATTATAAACAGTCTGATCTATCTGAGTTTATCGCTTAGTCGGAGGTCTTTTTAGCAAGATTTTTTTATTATATCGGTTCAATAAAAATTATAACAAATTTATTGAATTTAAGGTCCTTTAATTGTGATTATTTATGATCCTTTCGAATTTCTTGTTGAACGTACAGGTGATTAACCGAAAGACTAAACGAGGTTATTTTTAGAAAAAACAATAGTGGAAATGTTAGCTGGGTGCATATATATATGTATGCATATAGTACGTATATATTGATGAAAAAAGTTCAGCTCAGTTTGAATTTCATTTCCAATTTCATATTGGTCTCACGTGCAACAACTAACTGTAAAAATGTTGGCAGTTGTTACAATGAAACTCAAGAAAAAGAATATCGATACAAGCTGTCAATTGTGTCTTCCGACGGTTCAATTCTTTTATCGTTGTGTTTGTGCGTACACTTCTGTCCAATTGATTAGACGCACATAAAACACAAGTTATTTAGCAGTACATACTAGCAGTACATTTAGCAACAATGCTGTACGTTGGCTAAAATCTTATCTTTCTGGAAGAACTCAACAAGTGAAATTTGAAAATATTCTGTCTAAAATCATTGATGTTCACTCCGGAGTACCTCAAGGGAGCCATCTTGGTCCAGTCTTATTCTCATTATTTATTAACGATCTTCCATCTGCTATTATTCATTCTAATATTCTCATGTATGCTGATGATGTTAAGATTTTTAATTCGTTTGATAGCATATCTGTACCGGGATTCAGTAACTTTTAACAATAAGATATTCGCAAAAGAAGTGGACAGTTTTTATTGTTTGCAGTAACGATTATTTGATTCACTAAGTACATTTTATCGACAGTCTACAACTGTAGTTTTTTATGTTTAAATTGCAATAATTTGGCAGCACTGTATAAAATCAGTCAGTTTTTGGGTAGAAAGTTACCAAGCTACAAACCTCTAGTTTCTTCGGGTATAAAAACACACAAAAATGGTTCTCAAACAAACCAATTAATAGCGCAGGCACATCTCTCTACAAAATTTCAATATAAAAAATTTAGGATTTTCCAACTGAATAAACAGCATAAAAATTTTTGGCGTTAGTTTACGACAACAGCCATCGTAAACAAAAAATAATGAATAGCAATATCGACAATTCTGTTGTTTACTGTTGAAAACAATGCGATTATCGTAAAAATATGTTACTGAATCGCACCGCTGGTCAGTCAGCACTTCAAGGAGATATTGACAATTTTTTACAATGGTGTGATATCAACTTATTGGATTTCAATATTAATAAATGTAAACACATGTCATTTTATCGTTCACTGAAACTTGATATGTCATATCATTTTAAGGATAAAATCCTGGACAAGGTGTTAAGCGTTAATGATCTTGGGATCTTATTAGATCATAGACTTAAGTTTTGTGAACATATTTCATTGATGGTGAATAAAGCAAATGGAGTTTTAGGATTTATAAAGCGTTGGTCAAAAGAATTTACTGACCCCTACGTAACAAAACAACTATACACTTCTTTGGTACGCCCTATTCTTGAATACGGGTCTATTATATGGGATCAATACTTCCTCACTTACGTTAACCTTATTGAATCTGTACAAAAACGCTTTCTTTTATTTTGCTTGAGAGGTCTAGGATGGAACTCATTCGCTCTTCCTTCATATGAGAACAGACTCGCTCTTATAAAACTGCCTACCCTGAAAAGTCGAAGAACCATGCTAAGTGGTGAAGTCCGTTCTGAGTATGTGTTAAGTAAAATTATTTTTAATGTTCCAATTAGACCGTCCCGTAACTTCCATTTATTATATTTAAAATATCACCGTACTGTGTATGCCAACAATGACCCCCTTCGTCAAATATGTTTGAAGTTTAATAATCTTTATCATTTAATTGATCTTTCTGAGAGTAATGATTCCTTGAAAAGAAAAATTATTTTGTATTTAAATCATTATTATTAAATATTTACTTATATATTGTTTGTAAATTTTACTCTAGTCTGTAAGGAACTATTATCCATAGACATAATTAAATAAATAAAATACTATGAGTGGACAGTATCATCATGGTTTTCAAGATGTTATGAAAAGAACGTTTTTTTGGGTGTACCACATAATCCCCAAAATCAAAATCCCCATTATTTCTGAAATTAAAAATCAAAACAATTTGTATGATAAATTCACAAATATTTAATAGGTATGCCATGAATAGTACTAAATTAAAATATATAACAATAAAGAAAAAAAAAACAATATTTCGTTATAATCGTCTTTATTATTTCCACTCTGTATACACACTGCATAGTCAAGCTTTTAAATATCAACTTTACACGAAATCATATTGAACTTTTGAAACTATAACGGTTAATGTTTAAAAATAGAACAAGAGTACACAAGGAAAAGGTTGTAGTGATAATTGAGAGCGAAGTTTTATAAACGTAATAACAAAATAAGTGAATGGAAAGCAATGAGAAATAAAGTAAAGCGAAATTATAAAGTGGTGATTTCCATAGTTGTTTCACATTGCTATAGCATTACTTGTACTTTTGTTTATATGATCGGTAATATCGTAAACATTTGGGGATTTTGTGTTTGGGGATTTTGTATGTGAGGATTTTTTTTTCGCTTGGGGATTTTGTGTTTAAGGATTTTGATTTTGGGATTATGTGGCACCTTCAGTTTTTTTTACGTCTACTCATTTGCACTTTTCATTTTATAACACTTTTGGCATGGTTAACATATTAACTTATATTCTAAATTTATTTAAAGTTTGCATGTGATATATATTGAAATTAATACATTAATTAATTAAGAAAATGATTTATTAATTTGTTATTTAATAACTCCAATTGTGCTGTCGAAGAACAAACCAATGTATGAAAATATTGAAGAATTTTGTCGAACTAAATCGATTGATTGAGACACGCTAAAATTTGCTACGTTCTACGTTTCAATGATACATTACTTTTGTCCTCAACTACTTACTTAAGTGTTTGGTATGCGTGCGATATTATTGAATACCTTCGCTATAAGTAAAACCCACTAAGTTCCGCCACTTTTGAATAACATACTCGCGAATTAGCAAAACATCCATACGCCCTCAATAGGTTCAGTATGTAGTTCTAATGTAATTCTCGTTTAGTCTATAACAAAGATGCCCAGTAGTGGCTGATATCAGTAAATTAAACTCACACATATACTTACGCTCTTTTGTTTGATCGTCATCAATGGTCTATAAGAAGTATCTATTTGTTTTGGTGGTTGTTAACCCTGAGATTGCATGCTGTAAATATCTCCAGCCGGAGAAGTTCCAAGCCAGCATACAGAAGTCATTGGAACAATCTGTATCGTACGTGTGTTGCTTTGAGAACAACTGAATCAAGTGACAAGTGCAGTACCGAGTAGTACCCATTTTTACAAAGTGTTAATGATAGAATGCAACTTTGTTTGATAACGGCGTGTATCTGGTCAAAAATTCTTAATAACAAAACAAGCGATTACGATATTCATCATTGTTAAATATTTTCAAAGAAGAACAGTTCCTTTTTAGTTGATAAAATCAACGCAAAATGGTTTTTCCAGAACTCTTTTTTAAGGCACGTTTACTACAGCTGGGTTCAAATCTCAGCTCCGACATCTTAAAAAAGAAAAGAAATATGAAAAAAATTATTTCTTTCGGCGACTACCTCTCAGCAGTCTTCTGGCAAAAGCTCTGGTAGTAGTTGATTGCCATGTAAAAGCTTCTCACATCTGTCGCTCGGAGTCGACTTTAAATTGTAGGTCCCGGTGCTCATGGATAAAAATTTACACACACAACATGAGTGCAGTCTATCGTGTAGTCTATGAGTGTAGTCTATCGCTAAATTGTGGAAGTAGGATCCGGTACTCGTGTATAAAAAAGGTGCTGGGGCTTAATTCCGTAATTCACTTAAGCTAAAATGCTAAAATTTTAGGTTTTTAAAATAGGCTGGGCGTTAAAATATATAAAATTAAAAAATTTAGAGGTAATAGGCATGAAGTTTTTAAATTACAATAAGCGTTTAAGAATTCTATTCGTATCCAAAAAGTCCTCAATCAAGTTTATAAATTTTTAGCCATAGAGTTTTAGCTTAGGAGAGTTACAGAATAAGGCCACTGAAGTGTACGTTTGTTTCGCTTCCACAAAACTGAAAAAGTTCAGCCAGAATACGCGTCTGAAAATATTTGTAATATACGGGTATTTAAGTACTCTTGAACTCCACTCAGTACGCTGGTGCCAAAATTTTTGTGGCTCCAAGCAATTGAACAAGAATGTATTCATATGTATGTGTATATAATATGTGTGTGTGAGTATGTATGCGTGTATGCAATAAAAATAACGACAACGTTTTAAGCTGCTCCTGTTATTCCCATTCTTATAGTTTGTGTTGTATTTAGTTTTAGAAAAGCCATCATCTGATGAAATAAAAGAAAAAGAAACAAAAAAAAAAAAAGAAAACTGATACATGGAACACGATTTTCGTAATGGCAACTTTTAGTGCAAATTGTTCACCAACCACACACGAAAAACATTAAAAAAAATCAGAGAGAAAAAAAAATGAAATGAAAATCACAAAAACAAAATATTTCATTCAACCAAACCAATAACAATAAAAACGATAACACCAACAACATCAAATAGAAAGTATTATCGCTTAAAAAGTATGTAACTTGACTCTCAATTAGGATATGGAATATATTGTGTCCTTGAACAGGGATTCTGCAGATCATATATATATATATATATACACACACACACAAACACTTTATTATCTTCCATATACTCGTACCGTAAAAAGTATAAAATTTTTAAGAAAAGAAAATCATGCCAATAACAGTTCTTGCATTTACTGGCCAACTTACTGTTTTAGCCAGGCTTAAAATATTAATTCATATAAATAATAATATTTGTTAGTAACAGAAAGAGAGGGAGAGGGAGAGGGGAGCACTACATATGTATGTATATCAGCAATGCCAATACAGATTTATGATTCAGATAAAGTTTCCCATTTTAACGCAACACCACATCTACTAGATTTAAGCGCCACATGACCATTTAACCGTAATCGTCTGCTTATGTTTGGAATTTCATTAAAATCTTTATGATTTAAACAATTCACTTTCATAACTTTCATAACATTCATAAATTCATAAATTTCTATGTACGAGTACACAGCTCGTCTGTGTGGCATGTTATTAATAAAAATATTCAATTCACGAATTTATTTTTTATTGCATGTACTCAAATATTTGGTCATCGTATGGGAATTCTTGACTACAAAATTGCTTTTTAAGTCTGTTGACCGCTCAAACGTTTAAATGTGAATCCAATTCCCACGTGTAAAACTATGGCCTAATCCCTTAGTAGACTATTTCAAGTTTTTCTCTGTGTATCGAATAGAAATTATGAGTATTTTGGAAAATGTTTTTTGTTTTTTTTTTTTTAAATCAAGAATAACTTTATTGTCTGTTGTAAAGAAAAGTATTTGTTTGCAGGAACTAAATTGTTATTGAACTACAGAATCTTCAAATAAAAAAGAACTTCGCCAACTATTGTTCTTTTTTTATTGAGATCAATACTCAGGGATAAACCTTTATTCGTGCTGTGCATTGTATTGGAATTTGAGAATATAAATAAAGAAATATTTATGTTATATGGGCTGTTTATAGCCCTCAAACACACTAACAAATACATTAAAAAAAAGAACTTCTGTTGCACATTCAAATATTTTATTTTTAAGGTTTTCTTTCATTTAAACTTCTGTAACATAAATGTTGTTCAGCCGTTTAGTTTGCTTTTGTTTGATCACATGTTACAAAGCAAAGAAGCTTAATTACCCTTTCTGAGAAGCAAAGTTTAGTAGGTGAAGAACCAAGAAGAACTATTCCCACATTTAGAAAACGGGCTGTAGATGCTGCTGCAAATCTCTTGAACATTGCTGCCATAGACCTTAAAGAGTTGTTTTGGGTATGGTTTCAAAAGGTGCATAAATTATTGTCTAGGAAGAGTATCCAACGACCACATTAAGCCAATTGTGTTTGCCAGAGAAAATGACAACTTTTTTTAACAGATTATTATGGTTTTATTTAAATGGAATTGTGAGGGAACAACATTACCGTATTTGCGATACCCAATATAGAGTTGCATGATTGCCCACTTGTCCAATTCTAAATATTTTTTTTTTTCGTTTATTTATTTTCAATTACTATATTTCTCCTTAATACTACAATACATATACATATACATATAATATATATTTACAATTTTCACAGTGACTCTCATGGAGTACTCTAGTAAAGTCTGGACTTTTTTCCTAATTATTTTTACTAAGTTTAGATTAACGTTAAATTTTCATTAGAACTGATGTTTGTATTCTTTGTAATGAAAAATTTAAAAAAACTTTGCATTTTATAATCGTTTATAAAATGTTCAGGTACCAAGAAAAAAAGAAATATATACATATATTTATGTATATATATGTATGTAATAGTTACTGCAGATGTAGCCACCAATATTTTCCAAGTCTGGTGTGCGAAATGTTTATCCCTTTCAGGAATAGAGGTATCAAACCTTAAGTTATTGACGTCAATTCTATTGTAGTAAATAGATTTGTTGGTTGCCCGTCTATACAAGTGATAGAAAACTGGAACACCTGTATCATTTTGGAAGACATTTTAGCTATCCAGGAATAGAAAGGATTCTGGGGGCACAAAACCTTTTTGTATAGTGTCTTGAATGTATTCTATATCCGTGTAATAAGGAGCCATGATCAAGTTGAAATCTGTGCACCTTAATACTTATATGTTTCCTAATAAGATTTATGACAAAATTATCTATTCTACTTATATTTGCGGCATTGTATAGTTTGGAATTTGATACATATTTTAGGTAATTGCTTTGATGAGATTTATTTAACGAGGTACACACCCTCAGGCATTTCCTTTCGAATATGCGTATTTTTTCCATATAGGACGGTGAGATATTAAACCATATGGAGCAACCGTAGATCTAATTAATGCTTGATACATGATAATTTTTACTCTTTTTTCTAGAAATTTGTTATAAAATAAATTTTTGTATGCAAAAAACGCATTCCTGGCTTTCTTAATGGTATTGATGATATGCTTATCATAGTATAAAAACTTGTCCAAGTAAATTCCCAGATATTTGACCGTATCCTTATTTTCAATTTTTGTGTTAGTTAAACTTGATTTTATTCCAAAGGACTTCCAATTGGTTTTAATATTATAATTGCACTAATCTGTGGTTGGACGGAATAGTATTGTTTCACATTTTTCAATATTAATCCTCATATGCCAGTTTACTGTGAATTTTTCAATCAAGTTAAAGGT
The DNA here is from genome assembly GCA_963576795.1 of Metopia argyrocephala. NCBI lineage: Eukaryota > Metazoa > Arthropoda > Insecta > Diptera > Sarcophagidae > Metopia > Metopia argyrocephala. The sequence continues at coordinate 1,170,912 of OY756209.1, forward strand.
TGTTTGAAGACTTTTGTTTAAATTTTTTTATTTTTTCATCTGCGTGGTAAATTATAATATCATCTGCTAATGATATAATATTATCTATTTTATCTACTAAATCAAGTAGGTAGAGATTAAACAAAATTGGTGCATTGACGGTGCCTTGCTGGAGACCATTCACCATGCTCAATGTTTTACTAGTTTTATTTTTGTAATTAACTATGAATGCTTTACCGGATATCATATTGTACAATAAAATGACGAGATTCAAGGAAAACTTGTAATCAATTAATTTGCATATTAAGCCCTGAATCCAGATAGTTTCTAAATATTTTTGACCTATGATTTCAGACTTAGAAACTTCTTAAACATGAAACTATAAGCAAAGAATTTAGAAAGTTTCCACCATTACTATTCTCAAAATACCCAAAGCCAGTATACAATTTGTGGTATTCCGACAACTTTTCGGCTGACGTTTAGAATTGTCTATGAAGTTTTAGAATTATATTTTCAGATGGTTTTAGTGTTACCTTTTTTTGAGGATATAAACAAACTAATAAATATTTTTATTTGTATGGGCTGTCTATAGCGCTCAAACACACCAACAAATAAATTTATAAACATACTCAAACATACTCGCATGCATGTTTACAAAAAAGAAAATAAATAAAAACTGAAAATAGTAATTCTATGATATTTAACCACTGGCTTTAAGTTAAGGATATGGCAGAAAAAACGTATATTTTGGTTTCTCATGCAGACAAAGGAATTCTTTTAATATAAAAATATTTTTTCGTCATTGCTATTCCACTTTGGAAATCGCAATTTTCAATAAATCCCAAAAATGACAACTAAAATTAAAAATTTCTAAATTTTCTTTTCTTTCATTCGTCAATTTATGAGGTCTTTTTTTCGAAATATTAAGCTATGGTCACATTAGGCAAATATTTGACGAAAAAAACGTAACCAATATTTTTTTGCGAAATATATTATGCAAATATTTCTTTTTAAGTAAACATTTCTTCAAAAATTGTTTAAAAACGATATTAAAAAGAAAAAATATTTTTATATATAATTAACTAAACGTTAAGAAATGAAAAATTAAAAAATAAATATTTTCATAAAATAGTGGTTACGTTTCTTTCATCAAATATATACCCAATGTGACCGTAGCTTTAGAAAAGGAATGAGAGTAAATATTTTAAAACCTCTTTTTTACTGCCGGTTTTTTTTTATTAAAAGGTAGGTTTTTATTTTTGTGGCAGTATGTCTCATCATGACTGGTAACATCTTATAGCCAGACAAACAAATAAAAAAAAGCTGAAAAAAACTGTTAAAAAATAAGTTTCAAAATACAACACATGCTTTCACAGATATTTACAAACCGACACAAATTCACATACGAATTGCAGTTTTAACAACGAGTAGATGGCTAAGAAAACAACAACAAAAACAAAACAAAAAAATAGAAAAACATACAGACTTGAAGACAATCTGACAGTCAGACAGGCATACTGATATTAAGAAAGACATAAGGATGTTGTCGTATGTAAATGTCTAATTTTCTTACAACTCGACGGTTATGTTACGAATACATATGTGGAATATTGTCTTGTTGTAGAAAAACACATTTTCTTTTGTTGTCATTCTCCTTAACCCCAGCAAACAAAGGTGCAAGTGGAGTGATTTGACATAAATTTGTAGAAAAAAATTAATATTTTAAATAAAAAAAAAAAATATATTTAATAACTAAACCAGAGGTCACATTAGACAAGTATTTGACGGAAAAAGCGTAATCACTATTTTTTCATATAAACATACTTCATATACTATATGAACCGAATATATATATATTTAAAAAAACTATCTTTTTATGTAAACATTTCTTCAAAATTTATTTAAAAATAAATTTTAATAAAAACTAATATTTAGATTTGTAGTCGCGGTGGTCTAGTGGTTAGGGTGTTGGCTTACTAAGACATGAGCTCTGGGTTCTACACCCAGCTCCGACATCTTAAAAAAAAGAAATATGAAAGAATTATTTACTTTGGCGACTACCTCTCAGCAGTCTTCTGGCAAAAGATCTGGGATTAACTGATTGGCATGAACATTCTTCCCAAGTCTGTGGTTCGAAGTTGACTTTAAACTGTAGGTCCCGGTACTCATGGTTTAAAATTGACACACACAACATGAGTGCTGCGAGAAGCTAGGCCGTAACTCTGACACAGGTTTGTAAAGGCCAATTATGTATGTATGTATGTCTGTAATATTTAGATATTTAAATAATTAAACTTAAAGATATGAAAGATTTCAACATTTTTCTATATTGCATTCAGCTCATCAATAACAACAAAATAACAACAACAATACATCAGTATAACAATTTAATAAATTTTATGAATTTTTTGGTTTTCTCTGACAGTCAGCCTCATGCCTAAAACTATTTTCTTTAAAGTTTTACAATATCTCTCTGTATGGCTGAAAAGAACAATTGGCTAAAAAATCTAAAAAATTCGAACATTTCGTCATGCGAGAGTTTATGTGCTCTATCCGCCAGTTTAGGTTGTTGACACCAAAATTTTTAAAATCTGCAAACTGTTTTCGGCTATTTATCTCGGAAGCTGGACGAGATATCCAAAAACGGGTTGCAGACTTGAAAAATTTGGGGTGGAAGACCTGAAGTGGCATCATTAACTCGAGATATATAAAAAATATGAAGTCGGATGGAGCACATAAACTCCCTCACGACGATTTATTTGTCTATAGAAGTAGAGCGGATAGCCTATATAGCTAGTGCTCATCCAAATTATATTAGATTTACTAATTAACTTTATAAAACTAATAAAGCGTAATAATGTTTATCTATATCTTCCAAATGGTAACAATAAGAATCTCTAAATTGGATCCAAATAGCTTAAAAGTCTATTTATTATAGAAATGAAATATTTAAAATGGTTTCTCATCTAACTACTACTCATACAACATAACCGTTCACCTTCACAGAGAGAATTAGTTCCAAAATGGTCCTAGACAGACAATTTTGTTTAAAACAGACATCTGTGAGTCAAAAGTATTCTGCTTTTTTTATGATTTTTTATTTCTTTCAAAATATATGTTTATGTGAGTAGATATACGAGTATGTATGTAATTGAGAGCACAATTTAAATTTGGGTTTGTTAGGTCTTCAGACGCTGAAAAATACAAATAAAAAATATGAATTTTTGAGCGTGTGTGTGTACATATTTGTATTTTGCATTTTACAAAATTTGCATAAAGTTCTCGTAACAAACATTACAGTTATATTTGAATGCATACTCTGCTCTACATGCACATACAAATTACAACAGAATTATATGCAACAGAGAACAAAAAAAACACGCAAAAATATACAGACAAATATACATGCATACATAACATACATATACATACACATATACACATATTTGTATGCATTTAATTTAATTCGTTTTTTTTTGTACGTAAAAGTATTTTAGCGTTTGAATAGCCATACATACATACGCACATACAAATGTTTATGCTTATATGTGTGTATGTGTGTATGTATTTGTATATGCAAATTTTTGCATACCATTACTTCAGTGCTACTCTTATGCGTTTGTTAGCTGGCATTTACTAATAAATTCCTTGTTTACTTGTTTGTTTTTATGTCTTAAATTTGTACACGCGAGAATTGCATACCGTAACATATACTTTTAACATTTTGCACACACACACACAACAGCTCATATATATGTACCAACACAAATACAAACACTTATTTATTAAGTTATACATACATACACAGTTAAACTTAGTATGCCGTCGGTTATGGTTTAAGTTAAAGGACTTGATGATGGAGAGCTAAGGATTTTATACTTTTTTCTTCTCTCTCTCTCTCTTTCTTGTTGCAACATAAAAACTGATAACAATTATAATCTGTTCTTTGGTGGCATTTGACAAAAACAAAAACTTTTACAAAATATAGCGAAACTTTTATAGAGGGTGTTTTTATAAGCACGTTTGAACTTAAGAGGGGATTAAGTGACAAAAACAAAACTGTTTTATTCTTTCCACTTTTTTTACATTTATGATCAGTATACTTAGCTAACTCCCCTCACCTGTTATATAGGGTCGTCCAACATGGATTTACGAACTAAAACTATTTAATTCTTGCCACTATATAGTATTTTACTTCCAAAACTGATATATTATATGTTATTTTTTTATTTTTTTTTAAGACCAATACTCAGGGGTAAACCTCTACTCATGCAGTGCATTGTATCGGAATGTGAAGATGGTTGATAGGTTTTTTTTTTTTTCATAGATGTTTGTATATTGCGCCTTTTTTTTATTGTTGATGAAACAAGTTGCTGAAAATTTGTCCACTTAAGAGCCAGTGTTATACCTTCACCCTCGAATGATCCAACAGCAATTGCCTCATCTGTCGGTGGATGTTTTAATGTGAATGGTGAGCGTCTTCAGTAGATTAGCTGTTATCTTCCCAGAAGGTGGCGCTGTACTCCTGATAATTGGTTTTTGGTGGAATGGATTAGAAATGTCAAGGGGCGGTTTCTTTCAGATGGTCTTGCTGGAGGGGGGGGGGGGAACCTCTTATTTTCTTAAATTTTTAAATTTTTATTTAAATTGTAATTTTTAGAAAACCGCAAATTTTTATTTTTATAATTTTGTCCTTCGCTGGGATTGAACCTTGGTCGTGTGAGTTTCTGTGCGAGCGCTCTACCACTATGCCACGACCCCCCCCCCCCCCCCCTTAAATAATAAATGTTATAATAATAATGCCCTTAATATTTACTTACATGCCGTTACAACCCTTTTTTAGAGTTACATTCTAGCTTCTCACAGCCCCCATATTGAGTGCATAAATTTGTATCTATGAGTACCGGGGTCTGCAATTTAACATCGAATCCGAACGACAGACTTGAGAAGCTTGTTTATGGCAATCAGTTACCCTCAGAGCTTTTGCCAGAATACTCCTTAGAGGTGGTCGCCTAAATGCTTACTTACTTTTTTTGTATTTTACAAAAACAAAAAAATTTAAAATTTGTTTTATTTTAAATATAACGGTTTTTTGTTTTGTTTTCGGAATTGTTAATTTTTTTGGGACTCTGAAAAAGTATCTGATTGCTCTGAATGTTTAGGGTTCTTCGAAAACTCCCTGTTGAAAAAGTTATTTTGTAACGGGAGAACAAAGTTTATCAAAAAAATTTCTAATCAAAAAAGTAATTTATTTTTTGACGGATAAATAAAAATCCTACGAAGAGAAAATAAAACTCTTAAGCAGATTTTTTTTCAAACTTATATTTTTCTTCAATAAATAACAGTTTAAATCCGATATGTAATTGCTTATTTCGTCAATATCATCACAGATACGAGTTGTTTGATGAATACCAAACAAATGTTTGTAAGAAACTCTTATTTACCGCATCTGGTAAAAATTGTTACAACACACAGAAAATTATGTCAAGATTATAATGCTGTAACAGCTTAACTATTCCGTTTAAAAGGTTGTTGCTCTACAGTCGAAGCATGTCTACTTGTCTGCACTGTTGAAGCTCTGGGTGCTATACTAGCTAGAGGATCTATTCAGTCTGCTCATGGGCAAGGTACTAAATTGTGAATTTTGATTTTCAGCCATCATAACACAACTTATCTGCGGCGTTCCCAAGGAAATATAATATTTAGCTTAAAGTGTTTAACGAGTGCACTTTTCTGTTTAATTCTATTAAAACAAAACAAAAAAAAAACGTTTTTTTTTTGCTTGAATTGTAGGAAACTATCCAATCTCTATATCAACGGTGATTTTTTAATTTTTTTTTCTTATAATTTTTATCTTTTATTTTTTTCTCTTTCGCCAGTTTTGCGACTTTTGTGATTTTTTGTTTTCTTTTGTTTCATTGTTTCTATTGTTGTTGTCATTATTTCATTTGTACTACATATTTTCTTATGCACTGTTTCGTATGTTTTCATTCTTTTTTTTTCTGCCTGCCTGCCTGCCTGCCGCAGGATATGCAAATTTTCTTGTTAAAATATGTAAGCGAGTGCATGTGTGTGTGTGTATGTATGCTTGTATAAGCTATTGTTGCACATTTTGCAGTTACAAAATACATGTTCTCTCTATCTCTATTCGATGGAGAAATACAATTTTGCTATTGCAGTTGTTGTTTTATTGTTTTATGTTTGCATTTCCTTAAGTACGTATATTCGTTTGCGTATTAAGTCTACACGTAGGAAACAATTAAAAGGATTTATAATGTTTTCTCAGAGATTTCTTAATACATACTGGTATGACTGTTATCACAGTTAATATTCTGCATATATTTGTAATTATAAGGGATAATTCAATGTTGAAAGTATTTTTCATAAATTATAAAACATATGGGAAGTCTTGTTGGCTAAGGCATACAACAACAATGTAATCAAAATGAATGCTCAAAAAAAAAGTTATAAATTTATTTAAAATAACGTGAGTGGTTTTCTTTTTAGCCTTAAATGAAATCAATATTCTGCTTAGCAATTGCACTAGAATTATAAAGTTTCATCTTTTTGGAAAAAAATTACTTCAAATAAACAGTTTCGTTATCTTCCAGCTAATTGTGGAAAACAAAAGAGGAACCTTTGATTTTCTACACAACCCTCGTTTAGCTTAACACACAGACAAAAGAAATTATAATGCAATCAAAACCTCCAACCATTCAAGAAATATTCCAATGCAACGTTTTTTTCTTTTTTAATTTTCTTACATTTTTTGTTTTTGTTTTTTTTTTTTGTTCATTTTGCAGCACCAGTAACGGCTGCAGATACAAAGGAATACGAATATGTTGCACATCCTTTTGTCTCGGTTGTTTAGTTTTATAAAATATTTCGTGTTGCACATTTTATTCGAATGTGTACTGGTATTTGTGTTGACAACAAATCGTTTTTATATTAAAATACACATACTCACACACATACACATACCTCTACTATATGTACGTGCACATATATTTTTTATATTTTTTATAATATTTTATTTTTTTTTTTGCTCGTTTTCCTTTTTTATTCATAAATTTTCTTTCTTCGCATTTAAAATTTAGGTGAAGGGCGTTCGTTTATGCTTTTACGTGTCTTTGAATACTTCAGCATTTATTTTATATATGGCAGTGTAAAATACAAATACAATACTTTTTTAATACTCGCACACACAAACAAGCCAACAAACAAACGCATTTATAGAAAATTTAAATAAAAATCTTTTTTTATAGTGTGCGTAAAAATTAAGCCGAATCATGTTCAAAGGTTTGGCATCAAGGATGAATAATTATAATACAAGTTTATAAAAATTATATCAGCTTTTAACATGACCAGTGTGTGGTTATAGGTCTTCTTGAGTGAATCACTTTCCAATTTTCAAAGTTTTGAATGCACTCTCAGAATTTTAAGTTATTGCGAAAAAACGTTTTTATGATTTTACGGAAAAAAGTTTAAAACTCAATTACATTGTTTCGCAAAGGAGAATATTTAAGGTCTCTAAAAGTTTATGTGCGTTTGTAATTTAAACACTCCATGAAAGCTCACGGTACTGTTGCTGTTTGCTGTACAGCAAAATATAGAGTCTTGGATAGCAAATCGTCGACGTTCTCAACACGTGGACTTTACCAGAGGAACTTTGCGAAACATTTTTCATAAAAATCTTCACGCTTATACAGCTCAACTCGTTCAAGAATTAAAGCCGGTCAACCATTGTTTGCCTCCAATGTTTGCAAATTGCCTATTTGAAAAACTAAACAAGAACAACGCAATTTTTAACAAAATCATCTTTGGTGACGAGGGTCATTTTCAATTAGGCGGTTATATAAACAAACAAAATTGTAGCATATGTGGCTCGAAAAACCATTACCACCAAGTGAAAGTGACAGTATGGAGCAGTTTGTGATTAGAAGGCATCATTGGCCCATATTTTTTCGAAAAGCAGCAGGGAAACATAGTTATTTCGAATTACACTGGTTTACACTAAAAATGTACATTTGATGAGATGTGATTTTTCTTATGTATTTTCTTCCGCTGGAATATTTTGGATTGTTTCACTCAATAGCTTATACCTTTGTCATTTTTCGGTCGATTTTCTTCTGGTTGGTGTTAGTTCTTGCGTAGAAGTATCATCTTCACGTACATGAAGAGAAACCAGATGTTTTTTCGACGAATTGTACTTTTCCATCGGCACAGAAGCACTGTAAAATATGATTTTTTTGAAAATGTGTCATATTTTCATCAATATATTTTGAACCACTTTACAGATCAAAAATCCAGTTATACATGTTTGTTCGTCATCTTAATACCTTCCATATGGTACGAAGAACGACCCAATAGGACATATCTATCTCGAGATATAATTTGTCAAGTGAAAAAAGGTCGAAAAAATGAGAAATGGACCATATCTCAAAAACTGTTCCATAACCTTGTTCATTAACCTTGATTTTTGAATTCAGCGGAAGAAACTACATAAGAAAAATCACATCTCATCAAATGTACATGAAAAAAATTTCATTTTGTAAACTAGTGTTATTATTACACAAAGAAAGTGTGGTATAGTGGTTAGAGCGCTCGCACAAAAACTCAAACGGCCCAGGTTTAAATCCCAGCAAAGGTGAAGAATGAAAAAAAGTTAGTTTACGGTTTTTTCAAAATTATAATTTAAAAATAAGAGGTTCCTCACTCCGAGAAGACCATCTACAAAGAAACCGGTCTCCGACATTCCACTCTATTCCACCTTACCAAATGTCCACAGAAAACAAATGATCAGGAGAAAAGCGCAGCCTATTGGGAAGTAGCAGATAACAGCTAAATCTACTTAGTAAAGACACTCACCACACGATCAAAATGCAATGATAAGACAATTGCTGTTGATCATTCAAGGGTGAAGGTATAACACTGGTCTTTGAATGATCAATACACAGCAATTTGTCTCATTCCTAAGGCGCTTAATAATAATATAATTATTAATAATAATATATGTACTGTCCTTTCCAAAAATTGCAATACAATGCACAGCATTTAGTTGGGGTTTACCCCTGAGTATTGATCTCAAATTAAAAGAAAAAATTATAGGTAGAATGTAAGAAATTTTTCAAAAATTTTGCTTTTTCTTAGCAATTTCTTTTACAAAAAATTTAATACGTTTTGAAAGTATTATTCAATTTTATATAGTACTTAATTTCTCTTACGCAAGATATACAAAACAGAAAACAAAACTTTCAATAACATCTCTCTTAATTTTAAAATGCGTATTTAAATTTTAATTCTTTAGCTTTCCAAAACCGTTTAAAATATTTAAATCAGTTTATAAATATGTGTGTTTCAAAGTACTCGCATGTTAACTTGCTCATACACTAGAGAGCTAAAACCTCGAGTAGATCGCTTTTAAATTCTTTAAATTTCCAAATAGTGTGTAATCGATCTAAAATATGTCAGGCATACAATTTTATTGTGAAAAAGATTTATTATTTTACTAAACGAGTATTTTATTATTCAAGAATTTTTATTGTCGGATGCATAAAATTCGTACATTTGAATGTAAGAAAAAAACACGAGCAAAGAGCAAAAATCTGTCAACTCTTAGTTTAAGAATGATTTTTCTGACAAAATTGTCTAGTCAGTCATACACGGTTGTAAGATATTTTCAACAAACTTCACTGCTGATATATATAGATTTGACAACTACCTAAAGAAAGCTTTATACAGAAAATAAATAATTTTTTTTAAATTTCATGCATGTTTGCCAAAACACACTGGTAAAAAAAACAGTTCTGTTGCTTAATAACGTTGAAAACTTAACGAAAACAAGTAAATAACCAATTTTCTAATTTTCAAAAACTAGATATGTGCCCATAATTATGAAAGTGGTCTAATGGCCGTAATTTCAAGGAAGGGATACCTATCAGTGCATAGTTACCTACGGTGTTAACAAAAATTGGTAATTTCAACCTCTAGGTAAGGCATATCGGATAGGTAATATATGGTGTATCTTACACTATGAATTTCGGTTGGTTTATTCATTAGGTAAATGTTTTTCTTTTGAAAAAATGCCAGTTATTTTTGAGAAAGGGAAAGAAATATTAAATTTATTAAAAAAAAAATTAATAATTTTATAAACAACAAATAAATAGGATTAGAGTAGCTGAGGAATTCGCATTATTTGCTAAAATTGATTACATAGTCAACACATACAAATTTTACAGAGTGTTTTTAATTTTTTTCGCTTAATTTAACTGTGCTGATTATGAAAATAACACTAGTTTTCTTTTAGTTTTAAATATACACGTACGCTTAAAATTATTACAAAGGTGTGATAATATTATTCACTTTATTTGAAACAGTCACTGGGACTGAGGTATAAAATAATTTTTATAAAATTTTCTTGGATCAGTTATCAAAAGGAAATATTGCCAGGTTCATCTTTTTTTATTTTAAAGTTTGGGTCTTTTATTCGTTGTCTAATTTGTGGTCCATCTTTCCTCAGACGAGAAAATTTTTTCAAAAGATACAAAATATATTTTCCACTGACGTTTATCATACTTTAGTTTTTATAACATATGCAGATTTAACGAAGTCCAAGGTTATATTCACGTCAAATTACAAAATGTCATCGGGACCGTTTAAACAATGTCTTCTCTTTGCAGCCATTTTAATTTTGTGTTATTTTTACTTTTAACCTACCAGTTGATAGTGACTTGTCATACACCGTTACCTTAAGCGTTGGTAGTTTAAAAAATCTCAAAAACCAGGTCTATTACGCAAAAAGTAGTGTGATTTTTGAAAAATACATCGAATATGATATATAGATTATATATGTTTATAAAGTACATTTGTTGGACAGTATTATAAAAAGAGGAAAGATTTATTCAAATCGAAATATGGGGTGAAGATTTAAAAAAATAACATTAAAATTTTTTTTTAAATTAAAAGAAATAAAAAATTAAAGTAAAATCACTATTTGATAAATATTTTTTGTATAAAATATACCGTCTGATATTTAAAATTGCCGCAAGGTATGCTTTGAAATAAAAAAACATTGAAAATAAGTTATAGTTGCCATGTTTTTGAACAATTCTAGTTGGTTCATACACGTAGGCAAAACAAATGTTTAGATTACCGAAGCCATTTTACCGACTAGTTAAAAATATCTATTAGGTACTTACACCAATAGTTATCCTATCATTGAAATTACGGGCATAAGTCATATATTTCATGTTTCGAGATATTTGATGATTTACATTTGAATAAATTAAAAAATGTTTTTACATTATATGACATTTTAGTTTATAATTTTATTAGTCTTAATTAATGGAGATTTATTACGAATATGAAATTTTGTGTGAATTTCATACGATAATATTGTTTTCAAAGTTTGAATTGACTTAGACCATTTTGAAAATTAACTGAATGTCCTATAAATGACTCAAAGCAATAAAGAACTTTGAGTTTTATTTAAAACAATAATTTGACTGAACATTTGTTAATTATTTTTCAACAGTAATCCATTTTTATCAATATTGCGAGTATTTAAGCTTCTTAAAATGTTCCTGAAAAACTGGAAAGATGTACGGTAGTCAACTCAAAATATCTTTATGTTTTTTTTTTCCGATACTGGTCTAATGATGGTGTATAATGGAAGTAATTTAATATTTCCGTATATTTTTGGTCTTCCTCTTATAGGAGAAAGATCCAAAACGTGACAATTAGAATCATCTAAAGAAGTTGTAAAAAACATTTTATAAGGTTAATTTTTCAAGAATCTCATCCATTGAATTTGTAGAAAAGAGACAGATTCACCCGCGATATTTTTTACTCTTCTTGCTATTGATTCTGATATCGTTGAAATAAATTCCGGCTGCGAAATTCGCTTTATCGAAAATTTATTTCTTCTTCTGCACTTTTCTTTCAACTCAAAATAATGCTCAGGGCTGTATAAGGAATTTGCTTTTTTATTTTCATTTCTATTAAGCCAAAATCACGGTCATTGGGCAGAAAGGAATGATCCAATACCAAAAATTTGTGGTCTAATTTTTGACTTAGACCACTTTCATAATTAACACTAAATGAATTTCATATAATGTTGAAATTACAACCACTATCTAATGATTAATTTTTGACAATTTCGTAAAAATTACATTGATTAAATTTAGTTTAAAATAATGTGGTATGAAATAACTGATAAACTAATTTTTTTTAAATTTTGACTTAGACCACTTTCATAATTATGGGCACAAATTACAACCCTGTATCAGAGTTACGGCCTAGCTTCTCGCAGACAAATTATAACTAAACTCTAAAATTAGTTGTGAATTATAATAGACTAACAAATCTTACGATTTAGTTTTTGAAGTAAATGGAATTTTTGCAAATAAATACTGTTGGCCGAAAACCATGCGTACTAAAGCGTCGTTAAGGTACCAATATGTTAAATTTTAGTTTCATTATTTCGATTATTTTCAGTGTTATAAGAAGAGTTTCTTTAAATTTTGTAGGCACTGTATGGATTGTTACGTTTCGTAAATGTGTTTTTAAGAAGTTTTTTTTTAATATTTTCTTTATTTTTTCATAATTTAATGTATTTTCAAAAAGAGTGTGTGTGTGTGTATTAATGTTTGGTTATGCGTGTACAATTTCCTTTTACATTTTTTTTTCTGATTTCTTTAAGTCTATGTATAAATGTATTTATGTATGTATGTATGTGTAAATGATTGTTGCATTAATATGAATACTGAGAACAGTTGTTTGCCTCAAGAGAAACCAGCAATAACAACAGAAAAATTTGTTAAAATACATTGAATGTTTGTATGTGTATGCGTGTAAGTGAGTGAATGGATATCAACACTAATTTAACCATCTGCTCACTAGTGGCACTCGTACCATTAAGTCCCACAAGTCAGTGACAAGTGCGTGCCACTAAAATGTTTCCTCTTTTCGGGTTATTTTTTGTATTGGCTTTATATGTTGCACAATTAAGGCTCCATACAACTACTCATGTTGCATGTTTCCATTGAAACCATGAAATTTTTTTACATTTATTTTGCACTCTACAATCGTAAAATCCTTAATCGAAGGTCACAAATACAAGAAGTGAAATATGGTTTGCAGTTCGAGTAACTTTTAAAATTACATTTAAATATGTTTTTTTTATTTTTCTTTTCTTTTGTTTTCTTGTATTAAATGGAAATATTGTGAAATACGAAAATTGTGAGAGTAAGAGTTTGGGTTTTCTTAGTAAAATTCATTCTTATATTTTATTTCTTTGATATAAAAAATTTTTTAATTTTTTATTTTGTATCTCATTAATTGAACATTTCATTTTTGCAAATTTCTTTTGAAAGTTGTAAATAAAATTATTTTTAGAAAATTAAAGACATTGTTTGCTATAAAATTTTAACAAAATTTAAAGTTCTTTTATAAATATAAATTTATGCTCGTATTCATAAAAAATAAAACAGTTTTATTAATTGCTTATTTGACAATTACTCCATAGAAATATGTGAAATAAGTGCTCTATAAACCAATTTTATTTTTTATGAATACGGGCATTAATTTTAAGAATTTTTTTTTAAAGAATTTCAAATCAATTTTAGATTTTCAAAACATACATATGTATATGCCTATAGAAGAGATATAAAATAAAAACTATTGAAGTTCTGTAAACCTTCGATACTTTAATAGATGCAAACAAAGTACCGATTTTAAATGCTATAAATTTTATCACAGCTGCTCGGCGGCATTGGTTTATTTTATAGACATTGCATTCAGAAAATTTCAAATGTCAAATATGTATTTAATAAAACGAGACTTTTACACACTACGAGCAAAAAAAAAAAAGTAAAATAAGTAAGAACTCAAACAAACTGCGATGGGATTACTAATACATTGCGATTTAAATAAAATCTGGCCACGATTTTGGCTAGAAAACTTTTTGGCTTAAAGACAATTTAAGACAGGTACAATGAAATCTCAAATACAAACATGTATTACATATTTATAAAGAAAAGTTTAAAAGATTTCTTTTCTAACGTTAAAATATAAAATATACAGCAACACATTCAAATATACCCAGTCGGGATGGGAGTTAACAGTATAAGACAGAGTTCAACGATATAAGACAGAGCTGACAAATAAATAACCAATTAGCAAAAAAATGCATATTATGCATATTTCATTTATATTTCATTTATAAAAAGCGGTTGGGATATAAATTTCTACTTAAGAGATTAGTTAAAGAAAATTTAAAAAAAAATTTAAAATTTTTTGTCATTTCATAAGATCTACCAAACGTCAAACAATTATTTTTAACAATTGGATTAACCAAAAAATAGCGGTATTCACACCGAAGTTGTTAGTAGTTAATAGTTACTTTTTTACACGTATTTTGTTTTTGTATATTTATCGCACTACCGGATTAACATTTAACAAATTAACGACACGGCATCCCTGATAAAATAGTTGTTAGTTGGTAACTCACAAACAGCTGTTGCTGTTTCTAAATAATAAGTGTGTTTCTTTACTTTTTGGGTAAAGTTCGGGAAATAGAGAGTAAACAATAATTTCTCTCTATAAGAGACAAATTTGCCCAAAAGTACGGGAACGCAAAAAAGCAAATATTTTACCCATTCACATAAAAATATGAAAACACACAACTTTAGGTCACACACACACGCATATTGAACATGTACTTTCGCAAAAACAAACGACAATAATTAGACTTATACATGTTAACTAAGGCAAAGATAAACTTTTTTATATATATATTGAATTAAATTATACTATAAGCCTTTCACTGCAGGTTTATAAATATTTTTTAATTCAACTTTTGAAATTTTTTTTAGTTTTTGAACCTTTTATTTTTCTATTATTTTTTAAACAGCTGATTATTTGTTTACTTGCACAAACTAGCCCGAAGAAAAAGTACGGGCTATTTCGTGCATGAAGAAGAAGAATGTTACTCTCTCAAAAATTCTCTCATTTACCCAAATTTTGTGTACGGGAACGCTTTTTGGTAAAATTGGGATCCCGCGGGCGCCCTATGTAGAGTAAAGAAACAGACCTAATAAAAGTCATTTGTGATACATTTCAAAAAAAATTTTTGTGTTTTGGCAATTTTCGTATATATTGAGAGTAAGCATGTTAATTAAATAATTTTTTATTTTATTTTAATAAATCATAAACTGTTCTTATAGTGGATAACCAAAAGGTTTACTACGAAAGTTACCAGACTAACAAAGAATACCATTAATGTATTTTTTAGCAACGAATTCAATTTTTAAAAAATTTTTAACAATAAAGTGTCATTGTTTTATTCATATCCCCATAAAACTTATTTTTGTAAATCATACCAAAATGAGACGGTTTGTGTATAAAAAATTGGCTAAACTGCTCTTTAGATTTAAAGAATTGCAATAAGAATTAAAGCAATTTATGTTCGCTGTAGAAATACATATAGATTTCTGAATTTTACCTTTCTGTTTTTATTCATCAGTTTAAAGTCAATTATTATTGGACTAGCATGTAGAATCTTTTCAATTTATATTCTAGATTTTGGTAGTGATTCGTAAATTTCAGGAACATTGTCTTATTGTACTTGACAATATTGCAGTAAAAAAAGTATCACTTCCCAAGTATTTTAGTTTTAATCATTTTCGTAACAGTGTGTTATTAGTGAATTAGTTTGTAAAAGTCCGACAAGGTGCGAACACACAAGCACACATATGCAAGGAGTTAATATTTATGAAATGGTTCTTGATTTTTTTTTTCTCTTCTTCTCTTTTTATGAAGAGTGACTTAAAATCACAACTCATGATTTCACAACATACCTATTCATAATGAAATGGCAGCATTTGAAGTTGAGAAAAATGTGAATTTAGCACTCTTATATAACACATTAACGTACACATGTGGTCAATATAATAAGTACACCTACATGTATGTTTTAGCTCTGTTATTATACTTCACATTATTAGTTTTTTTATAATTAGCAACTTAAACTTAAACCATTTTATATTAATTTTGGTGTTTTTTGGTAACTATTCTGCGGCTCTTTTTTACGGTATGTAAGGGTACAAATTTCCATATTACCGGCAGTATACTCTGATTTAAATTTATAGAACATAGCGCTTTCATAGGGATAACAAAAAGAATGCCATTGAAATGACTTTTTCAGCAGGATAACGACCTGAATCATACAACACAATATGCAACAAAAAAAAAAAAAAAAAAAAAACTGCTTCCAGGCTAATAGAATTACCTGGTGGTGCGGTGCTAAATTAGTTTTTCTTATTTTTTTTAACCTCTTATTTTCTAAATTTAATTTTTAATTTAAATTATAATTTTAGAAAACGGCAAATTTTCATTTTTATAATTTTTTCCTTCGCTGGGATTTAACCTTGGTCGTGTGAGTTTCTGTGCGAGCGCTTAACCCCTATACCACGACCTTCCCTTGATTTAAATCATATTGAAAACAAAGAATAAGGAACTATATTGCGAGTTAAAAAAATTTGTTAGGAAATCTTTTTAAAATAATATTCAAAATACTATTGAATTTACTCGTAAATGTACATAAGTATGTATGTAAAATGTATTTATTGCGTTGTACATTCTTTTGTAAGCTCATCCTTATTTTTCGCAAACAGCTATTTTATTCGTTTGGTTTATAATTGTGTTTCTTTATTTTATTTTTATAGAAGACTGCAACAAAAATTACGTTTTCTTTAAGTATTTTAGTATTAAAATTAAGTCAAGAGGTAAAAAATATTTAACGAAACCACTTCACGTATTATTTTGATCACATGTGCACATGCATATTCTGTGTATATGTATAAGTAATGAGTTTCATTAACACTTAGAATACGAGTATGTATTACAAATAAACACATTTTCTCTCCCTCTAACACATGAAATGTAAACGGGTGTTTTCTTAGCAAATAAATACATTACAAACTACAAACCACCAACTACAGGACTATTAATGTTGACAAAAACTAAGCTACTTAGTTATTATCAAGACGGCAGCAATATAATATTCGCCAACATTTGATCTATAAACTGATTATTATTTTTCAGTGGTGCCAATACAATTTCGTAGACGTGTTTAAGAGTTATATTTCATGCATTTTATTGTATTGTCGCCAACAAAAATAGAGGTTAATTAGCCACAGCTACAACGGTGGTCGTGTAGAGATGTAGCTATGTTTTTGTGCACACATGTATAGTTCTGTAGACCGAGGCCTGTAGTCTTGAATGTGTTTGATGCATGAAAACTATCAAAAACGATGGTTTGATAGCTAAATATGTCAAACGGTGTTGACATTTCTCTTATTGTAAGGCTTGTCGAGTCATCAGAATAATGCTTAAAAATTGTACAAATTTTCTTCGAAACAAAAGTAAATCTGACCATTTGACTATTTTGTGGTCAACATAATCGTATTAGTGAGCAAGCAATTCCAGCAGATACTAATTGTTTTTGCACTAGTTTTACTCCCTCTTAATTCTTTCGAAATGAGGATGAAGCTGCTTTCAGGGTAAATTGGATAAATTCAGCCATACTCACTGAATTTCTGTTTCTAAATATTTGTCAAATAAACATCAACGTTATTTAATTCCAGCAAGACAGTTGGTGACAGTTTGCTTGACAATAGCTGTGGGGCTGATTTAAGGCAATTTATGCGGCAACTCTTAAAGCATTGAAAGTCAACAGACAGGCAAGAATTATGGGACTCATCAAATACAATATGTGACTTATGGCCGCTTAGAACACATTTGTATTTACATATCTACGACATTGTGATAAAAAAATCGTGCCAACAATATTTGTGTCTTAAAAAAACACCCGTTTAAGTTTAAAAGAACAAAATAAAAAAAACTTTTATTTCATAAAAAAGAAACAAATTGGCTAAAATATGAGTTGGAAAAAAAACTGTGATAATAAGATTTCAAGTGTCTGATGTCATTTTAAGCTGTGATTTTCATTTCATTTTATGTTTCAAGTTTCTTTTGATTCAGTTTTCTTTTTTTCTTTTTTTCAGTTTCTTTTCGTCTTTTGAAAAAACATTCATATAGGAAAGGGACATCACTAATATCCACACGTAAATACAATTCAACTAAATGGGTGAATGACTTGAAACGCCAACATTTTATTTCCACTATGATTCATCTCAAATTGTGCCAAAATGTGCTTGTGAATAAATGAGTATCTCAGAGTATAGAGAGTTTTTGTAAATGTTAAACAAAATTAAACATTGAAATGAGGTCGGACTTTTAGAACCCTCTTAAGAAGAATATCCTAAAAGTGGTGAATAAAAAAACACATACACACGCAAACACATATACACACTATACACTCTAATACAACGAAATACAATATAAAGAAAAACATATAGAAACTTAAGAGAAAACTTTTTATTTTGTTTTATAGTCCATGAAGTTGTTTTACTGTGCATATGTGTGTGTGCGTGTTAGCATTGGTGATTGTAAAATTCTTGACTAAAAGTTTAAACTGCATTGCAAAAGGTAAGCAAAAGTTATTCCCACTTAATTTTGTTTTAGTTTGATAACCTTTTGCTTGGCTTGTCTTGTCTTTCGCTGAATCTAACAAGGATTTAGTTGATATCGAAAAAAGAAAAACGAATATTTACCTCTTGTCTGTAGACCCAAGTACCGTTACATACCAAAAAGATAGAGAGAGAGAGAGGAAAAAAAAAAACGAGAAACAAATTAAAATGTCGTTTGTGGCAGTTTATTAATGCTCAACAAATTTTAAATAATTCATTGGGTTTTTATATGAAATTTGAAATTTTCAACAGCTCCCACAAAAAGAGTATTCATAAAACTTGATGTTAAAAAACCGGTTTTTTAAGAATTCAAAAAGAAAAAAATAATAATAATAATTTTTAGTAATTTATAAATCACTTTAAAAATTAGTTTTGTAATAAAAAAAAAATAACACAGAAATAACGCAATACATCACCCAAGTGATTTATGCATTAACCCCCTCTGATTCTTTTATTTTAAAAATATGTACATGAGACTTGAATTTCTTAATCCTGTTAAGTTTCCAAATAATTTGTCAAATACGCAAATTTTTTATTTCCTGATGATACTATGCAAAGAAGTAGCGAAATATCGTGAAATTCATACGGCAAATGTTTATTTAAAAGCGAACTCAAACTCATATAATTTGGTAAAAAAATAAAATATGCAAACTTTTATTAAAATTGCTAAAATGACCGCTATCCCGCAGTAACTGCTGAGTTTATAGTTCATCATACTCCCCTTCATCATACTATCGACATGGTTTTAGAAGGGGCTGTTCAACACCGACTAATGTTTTTCAATTTAAACTTCTGTGGTTGATGCTGTACTTCTGCAACAAAATTTCAGAAAATGATTATGACCCACTGAGTGAATAACTCGATTTTCCTAAGCATTGCAAAGAATGATCTAAAAAATTTATTTCTGAAAAAATTCAACATACTAAAAATCAAAATAAAAACTTATTGTAAAGAAGGCAAACGTCATTCAAGACGACCAACAGACATTTATTTTGTTGTCATTGTTTTAAAATTCACCAGTTAAACAATTAAACAATTCAAGTTAGAAAAAAAATTAAAGGGATTAATTTAGGACAGGAATCGTTACGAGCAAATTCTGTGACGAGGCGATCGAGTTAACAGAGTGCATACTAGGAATGAAATTGTCAAAATTGGCACCGGCCGATATTTTGAAGTTCATCAAAGCTACAATACTGAGGGAGATACTATAGAAACGCTAGCTAAGTTGAGGGCTGTACGATAGATCTACAGGTGGAAGCACTTTAGTACCTCGTTTTTGAATGAATGAATATGAATAAATAGAAAAAGATGACAATGAAAAATCTCTAGTAATTCTGATTATCTGGAATGGGTGACAGTTACAAAAATTTAATGATAGAGAGAAAAGAAGAAGAATAACATGGAGTATAACGTGACATGTGTGACAAAATTTTGACTAACTCATTACAAAGGGGAAAACCGTGGGAGTGCTCGCACAAAAACTTAAACGGCCCAGGTTCGAATCCCAGCAAAGGTGAAAAATTAAAAAAAAGTTAGTTTGCGGTTTTTTTCAAATTATAATTTAAATAAATAAGAGGTTCCCCTCCCCCCTCCTTCAAGAAAACCATCTACAAAGAAACCGCTGCCTGACATTCCTATCTACTCCACCTTAACCTTTGACAACGAATAACTAATTATCAATACAAAAGCGCTACCTAGTGGGAAGTAGCAGATAAAAGTTAAAGAAAAACTACTTATCCAAGGCATTCACCACAATTAACATGCAACGATGGGACACCGGCTGTTAATCATTCATGGGTGATTAATCATTCACAGCAATTTATCTCATTCCTAAGGCACTTAATAATATAAGAAAATTAAATATATGTTCTGTTGTCATTATGTACTGTCTTTTCAACAAAAATTCCAATACAATGCACAACATTTAGGAGGTTTATTTGTCTCAATAAGAAAAAAGTATTTAGAAACAATATATGATTCCTATAGAAACCTTTAATTAAATAGTTTATGAATCTCATAAACTCTAATGTGATTATCGTGGCTGGTATCGACAAGCATGATCAGTTACGGCTGTTTTATAATTCCTTCACGAATATCATTTTCTCATTTGATCAACATATGGCACACAAAATTCAAAAATCCAAATCAACCGGTTTTCTAGTTTCGTTTTCTTGAATACTTCATTCACTGTAGTAAACAAAGAAAAATACTTTTTTTAAATGTTTCTATGACGCCAATTAAACTTTTTTTCAATTTTAATTTTATTTTATTTTTTACTCCGTGTGTGTATGTGTGTGTGTATGTTTTCCTTGTATTGTTTGATTTGAATACTCCTGAAATTTGTTTAAAACACATGTGAATTTAATTTGTATGCTAAGCATGAAGAAAACTAATCTGTTTTATTGACTTTAACGCGCTTTAAATGTACAACTTTATCATCAAGTGTACTGCCTGTAATTATTATTTCATTTTAAATTTAAAAACAAGGATTGTTTGAAGGACATTGGCACGCTGCTATATGGTAGTGTGTCAGTAAGTAATAGTAAGCCGTCATCATCACCATGAATCTGGTCGGAAGTAAATGAAAAATGATGAAATGAATCATTTAAAAGAAAAACTCTCTACTTTTCACTGACAAGTGAATTGTTTTTTTATTTAGTTGTTGGACATGAAAAATGTTGTCATTTCAGATTCTGCACTTGAGTATTTTTCTTTCTCTTATTGTTGGTTTAATTCATATTTTTCCCCTCTTTCTCGCGCTCTCTTTCTCTCTTCATGTCTATTTTCTTCTTTTTTAAACTAAAAATACATCTACGCTTTTATATTGTGCACGTATGTATGTATGTATGTATGTCGTGTATGTGTGCCATTGTATGTATGTATGTGTGTAGTTGTGTAGAGAATACTAATGCAAAATGTATTTTATTTTGTACTGGTCTGTAACATGTCCCGTTATGAACGTGTTTCACTAGCAAACGAGCAAGCTTTGTATTACAAAAGTTGTCAAAAGTAGAGAAATCTAAAAGCAACAAAAAAAAACAGAAAAAAAAAATAAAATATTTACACACATGCACGTGCAAAGAGTTTACACAGGAATGGTAGTAATAAAACTTACACCAAACAAAACGCTATTAACATGGCTAACATTGACAACAACAACAACAGCAACAATTATTCTAAAATAGAAACAGTAGTATGCAACACCAACAACAACAAAAACAAAAGCAATGTAATCACAACAATTTAGCAAATTTAAACAAAACGACCAAGAAAATGGCCATAAAAAAGAAGCAGAAACAGAAATTAAATTAAAAGCGTAGAAACACACAAAAGAGACAAACGATGTTACAGGCAGCAATTGTATGTGACTTTCGTAACTAAACTGTGGCACTGAAACACAAAAAAAAAAAAACAAAAAAGTAGTCCAACAACAGTAATAGAATAATAAAGACAACAACAACAAATTAGTAGTACAAAAGAAAAAGCATACAAAGTGAATGCTACACCATCATTAGAGGGTGGGACATTTTATACAGGGATAACATTTTTTAAACTCAAGATGAACAAGTGACAGTGGCAATCAGGTGTGGTCACCGTTAATGATTAGAATCTCACTATAGTTTTCTAAAACAAGTCCAGACTACTACTGCCGTATGGAGGGAGAAAGTACTAACTTTATGTAAACCAATATAGTTACGTAGGGTATAAGCGTTTGGAAATGGTGCGAGAGTGCCCATTGGATCACCACGAGAAACAAAGAATCAACCAGACTACTCAGTAAAATCACGTTTAAATTTGTACCAGTTTTCACTTTTGTCATCCGACTACTTTTATGGCAAGACCTTCGTCCAGTCTTCACAACTCATTAAAGTTTAAACAGATTTTTAAAAATGAAATCTCCTTTTAAGCACTATATAGAACCTACTCTTTAACTCTTGGTTCGGTTGCCTTCCTTGTGCTCCTTCAGCTTTATGATTTACAGGGTGTTTTTTTTTTTAGAGGTATAGAACTTCGAATTGAAATAAAACACAAGAAAATCGTTTTAATGTCCATCAATTTGGCTTTATTGGAAGGATAATTTTATGCCATTAATGTTTAAATATGATTTCGGGCATGTGGCCGCCGCGGCTAGCTCGAATAAAGCCAATTCTACAGGTCCAATTTTCAACCACTTTTTCGAGCATATGGGGCCGTATGTTGGCAATAACGCCACGAATGTTGGCTTCCAAGTCCCCTAACGTTTCTGGTTTATTGGCGTAGACGAGCGACTTCACATATCCCCAAAGAAAATAATCCAATGGTGTCAAATCACACGATCTTGGTGGCCAATTGACAGGTCCATTCCGCGAAATTATGCGCTCATCGAATGTTTCCTTCAATAAATCGATTGTGACGTGCGCTGTGTGGCATGTAGCACCGTCTTGTTGGAACCACAACTCATCCACATTCATGCCATCCAATTCGGGAACAAAATAGTCGGTAATCATGGCTCTATACCGGTCTCCATTAACGGTAACTGACTCTCCAGCATTATTTCGGAAGAAGTATGACTCCACCAGCCCATAGAGCACACCAAACAGTCAGTTTTTGTGGATGTAATGGCGTCTCAAGGGTCTCATGTGGATTCTCTTTACTCCAAATGCGGCAATTTTGCTTGTTGACGTAGACATTCAACCAAAAATGAGCCTCATCACTGAACAAAATTTTGCGATGAAAATCAGCATCGAGATCAATCTCATTTTCGGCCCATACACCAAAATCACGACGCATTGCATGGTCTCGCGGCTTTAATTCTTGCACAAGCTGGATCTTGTAAGGTCGCAAGCCAAGATCTTTGCGCAAAATCTTCCATAAAGTTGATGGACAAAGCTCCAATTGCTGTGCACGGTGGCGAATCGATTCATTCGGGTTCTCTTCAACACTTTGCTCTACAGCGGCAATTGTTTCTTCGGTGCGCACTGTTCGACGTCTCTGCGGATGCGTATTATCACATAGAGTAAACGTAGTGCGAAAACGATCCATGGTTAACCGAATTAATTGCTCTGATGGACGATTATGTCGACCATAAAATGGACGGAGCTTGCGGTAAACTTCGCGAACTGAACCATTATTTTCGAAATAAATTTGCACGATTTGCAAGCGTTGTTCTTTTGTCAACCTGTTCATGATGAAGTGGCGAACCAAACTAAATATTAATCACTTGACAGCTGACAAAATGGCCGCCAGTTAAAAAAGTGATGCCAACTTAAAGTTCTATACCTCAATAAAAAACACCCTATAAAAGTTAATTAAAAAAAAAAAAAAAAAACTGGAACTTTATGGGGAAAATAAATTTTAAAAATATCCTAATGATGTTTCAAAGTTAATAGATTACTTGTACTAAAAAGGCAACATTTCATTATTAATAAAATAAATATTGGAACAGTATTATTATTATTATGATATACTTATATTTCCGCAGACATAACTTTCCTCCCAAGAATAGCAGATTATAACAATCTTTTTATTGTACTTCGGAGTATTAAATATAAACAAGAAGAGTTATAGAAGAATTGTAAAATTAGTATTATTTTTTAGTAAATAATATCCAAAATCTTTTATAAGTAATTCTTTAGATCCCTTTAAACTGATCATGATATATAGTTTTTTTTTTTTTGTAAAATTTTACTCTACATGGGATAATCACCTTGTCGTGGTGTAGAGCCTTACACTGCAAGTACCCAACTGACTAAGCTGGTGAAGAGCAACAGCTCTCTGGCAGGGTCTCCCATGCCAGAAAAGCAGTTGAGAAGCAGTTACTAAGAATTATCCCAGAAGCTGAATCAGAGCTTCTTGAGATTGATTACTGTTGAATTATTCAGTGGGGAAGGTATAACACTGGCCATTAAATAATCAATCAACAGCAACCGATTTCCTTGCCGTTCGCATTTTTAAAGTAGGACCTTCATTTTTTCTGACTGCTATCAGATATTAGTGAGTTTATCTCAAAGGTCCATGCCCTATTTTCGCCTTCTCCTCATATTTTTCTAGACCAGCAGACGAAACTCTTTTATTAATTTTTCTTTTTTATTTTCACTGTGAGAACTAAAAAATGATTCACATCACTGTCACTACAACCCACACTACTACAAAAAATATTCTGTTAAATGTGAAATAAGAATAGAATGGAAGACAAAAAAAAAAAGAAAATTTAAATGAAAAATCTCTTAATTGTTGCTGTTTCTAAGCATTAAACAATTTGTCTTCCTGTTGAGCAGCAACTGTTTTTTCTTTTATACCCTACACTACCTATACAAAACACGTAAAATACCATCCATCATAAAATGAATTTATAAAAGCAGTAAAATATATTGAAAACATGTTAGAAGGGAAGCAAAAATAAATAATTTTTTATTTGTTAATTATGGCACACTTAGAACAGTTGTGGTGTTTTGGAATTCTGTTCCCTATTTTGAAAAATAATTTTTTTTTTGTCGAACATACTCTGTAAAAAGTATCGTAATTACCTGAGATAGCGTCGCAGAAAATTTTAGGTTGTTATTCGACTAGAGCTTAAATGAGACTAAGACCGATGTCAAAGTAGTCGCTAAAAGCTAACAGATGGCGCTAGAATCCACTGCTTATATATGTCTTAAGTACTCAAACAATGTCAGAGTGAAAGCAAAACTTAATGCAGGATTGTGGATTGCTATCCGGAATTGGAATCAATTTAATTAAATTAAATAAAAAACTAATGAACAGGATAAAACCATCTGGTATATTCCGTATTTTTTTTTTTTTTATAAGAAAGTATTAATTTACCCGATAAACTAATTGCGAGAATTTATTTTTGAGTTTGCACTAAAAAATTGTTGGGAATGTTCGAAATTATTTGTTCTACACAAACAAACCATTGTACCTACATTTTTTAATCCTGAATTCTGAAATCAGTTTTCATGAAATACGCTTCCCAACATTGTAGTGCTACAGATATTAAAAGGTGATGGAAAGAACTTATGAGTACATAAGTTAGTGGAAGCTTAGATAATATAGGGTGTTTTTTATTGAGGTATAGAACTTTAAGTTGGCATCACTTTTTTAACTGGCGGCCATTTTGTCAGCTGTCAAGTGATTAATATTTAGTTTGGTTCGCCATTTCATCATGAACAGGTTGACAAAAGAACAACGCTTGCAAATCGTGCAAATTTATTTCGAAAATAATGGTTCAGTTCGCGAAGTTTACCGCAAGCTCCGTCCATTTTATGGCCGACATAATCGTCCATCAGAGCAATTAATTCGGTTAACCATGGATCGTTTTCGCACTACGTTTACTCTATGTGATAATACGCATCCGCAGAGACGTCGAACAGTTCGCACCGAAGAAACAATTGCCGCTGTAGAGCAAAGTGTTGAAGAGAACCCGAATGAATCGATTCGCCACCGTGCACAGCAATTGGAGCTTTGTCCATCAACTTTATGGAAGATTTTGCGCAAAGATCTTGGCTTGCGACCTTACAAGATCCAGCTTGTGCAAGAATTAAAGCCGCGAGACCATGCAATGCGTCGTGATTTTGGTGTATGGGCCGAAAATGAGATTGATCTCGATGCTGATTTTCATCGCAAAATTTTGGTCAGTGATGAGGCTCATTTTTGGTTGAATGGCTACGTCAACAAGCAAAATTGCCGCATTTGGAGTGAAGAGAATCTACATGAGACCCTTGAGACGCCATTACATCCACAAAAACTGACTGTTTGGTGTGCTCTATTCTTAACAACGATTAATACTCTATATCTACTATAGTAGATATAAAATCTAGATCAGACACTTTAAAATTTAGTTTTAAAAATAATTTTTCAAACATTGTTAGGGTACTATAGAACGTTGAACAATTTAAGAGTCCACAAATTGAGCGGCGGGAATAATAATTTCATATGGTGGCAACGATCACTTTCTTGCAGTTAACAAAATGTAAACAGATCACTTAGTAAACATTAATAAAACGCTTTAGAAACTCCTTTTTGTGGGCGAAGTTTTATTTAAAAGGTAACTGAATGAAAATTTATAGGAGCTTCAATGCAGTTTCTATTTATGCTTGTTGCCATTCAAAGATTGTGTGAAGCGAAGACTAAGGAAATAAAATACTAACGGTGATATGCCAAAAAAAAGTGGACTTGAAGTCTTATTTGCCATACATAAAAGTCCTAAAGCACAAATCCTGAAAAGATTTTAAGATTGAAATTTCGAAGCATAATATTGGGTGGAACAACTTTTAGTTGAAAACGATGTAGTGAAAACTCTAAAAAAATCCAATGAAATCAAAAACTGTGTGGTATTGATCTGCAACCATGTCAAATGATTGATAAGTTAGAAGCTTGTCAGATACACGGAATGCATCAGCATCCTTACTTTTGGCAGTCAATATTGTGATTTCAACCAATTGTGATTTTGATAAATTTGAACAATGCTTGGAAAACTACTCGATACCAGTTTTTGTTCTGTTAGTGCGAAATTGTATAATTTATTGGAAAGCTATTCAGCCAGCAGCATGATCTGTTTATTACGTATTGCCAGTAGTTGAGTAGAATACATATCGGCCTTTGGATCAATTTGTATTTGATCTTCCCTAATAATTTGCTATGCAGGTCCCAAATATTTTTGCAATTACAATTTTCTTACGTTATCAAGAGGGACGAGAGTACGCAAAATGAATTTGTGCTATTTTGAAGTTTGTTTATCAAATTTAATTCATATAGACCACAATGCCTACTTTGCGCAAGTCAGTCGTCGTGCGGGAGTTTATGTGCTCCATCCGCCATTTTTTAAATTTCAAGTTAATGATGCCACTTTAGGTTTTTTAAAATCTGCAAATCGTTTTCGGATATTTAACCCCAAAACTGGACGAGATATCCGAAAACGGATTGAAGACTTCACAAATTTGGGGTCGAAAACCCAAACTGGCGTCATTTACTCGAGATATATAAAAAAATATGAAATGGCGGATAGAGCACATAAACTCCCGCACGACGAAGTGTGATTTAAAACATAAGACGGGTTTGAGCATGATGCGGCGATATATGCAAGCACTAAATCGCTATTTAGAGAAAAAATGGATTTTTAATTATGTTGACGCAAGTAAAATCGAAGAACAAAGTTGTTTTGAATACAATTTTACTTAAAAATTAATTTAAAAAAATACTTTTTTTTAGTGTTATTTACACCAACAAACGAATAATCTCAGATTAATTTTAAAAATTTATTTCGAGTTAAACATTTAGCAGTTCGTTGATAAAATTTTGGGCAGTTGCTTATGAAATGCAATGATCTTGCAACAGCAATGACTGCCACAATAAAAATTTCAAAATTTTACTGCATTTACGAACGTAAATATTCTCTGAATCATACACTCGTAAATGTGACACCGAATTTAAAGGAACAAAAGAAGACCAAAGGAGTTGAATGTTGTGTTTAATGAATGAATTATTAATTTATTATAAAAGAAAACCAAATAATTTATTGTTTTTATTTTATCGTTTCTTTTTCTGAGTACAAAATATGTTTCAGTTTAACCAATGGCAGGGGGAATTCTTAAATCAATTAAAAATGTATTTTGTTTTCTTTTCATTGTGCCGATTTTATAGATTCTGTGGAGCGTTAACACAATGCATATAAAGAAGAACAAAAAATAAAAAAAATATATTTTAATTGAAAACAAGTCATTTATTTTTGCATGGATTTATATTTCGAGTACGTCAATTAATAGCAATTTAAACATGTTGCCATAATTGCATTTTAATTTTTTTATTGTGAAAAATTAAAATTCTGTGTTTAAAAAAAAAACCTCAATTTAAAACTTCTACTCCTTCATAAGAGTCGCGTTAATGTATGTTTGCACTTTGTACAATACATTCTCGCTGTGCGGTATGCAAGAACTGAACTGCACTGAACTGAACTGAACTGAATTGAAATGAATTGAATTGTTATTCTGATGGCAAATAAACACATATTTAAAGCGTTAATGGTAAAATGACCACAAATATTATTCGTGCGTAAAATAAAATCGACGATGATGGTGATGATGATGATGGTGGTGGTGACGATGATGCCTTTAAGTAATTAATTAACGCACGAATACTTATAAAAAATAAAATATAAACAAAGAAAAAAGAAAATGCTGAAACGTAAACTCAAACATACACGGTTACACAGTTGACACACGCATTTATTATTGTATAAAATTTCTTGTCCTTTTCCTGCCACTCCTTCCCTGCCTCCCTCTTTTAAACCACTAAATTACTCCACTGCTTAACTCTTTATTTCTGTAAATAATGGTGAAATTAAACGGTGTGCTTGTGTGCTTGTAAATACAAGTGCATACAAATATATTTTTAAAATATTTATACACTCAATGCATGATAATGTGAGCATACATGGTCAAAATATTAAATACACAAATCAGGGGGCTGTGAAGTAGGCAAATCGCTGAAATTTTTAATGTCCTATTCCAACTCTTACTTCGATGCCAAATGTAGATCTGCAGACTTATGTCCTGTAATAGAATATTTTATTGTTAACTAGCTTAAAACCGGCGTGCTTCGCTACACCTACCACTGTCAGTTGCCCACATTTTTCGATTTCGCACACTTTCGGACTCATGATTTGTCTTGCCCATGAAGTCATTCAGAGCTAATTCCGAAACTTTAGCTTTAATCGTTCTGAAGATATCCAAACATTAGTATTTAGAGATAAATAGAAAAAGTGGGCGTAAAAGTAGGCGTGGCATGTTTTTCTCTCGATGATAACTTAAAATGGATTAATACAAACATTTGAAAGAAAAATTGGTCAAATTGATTTTAAGTAAATCAAAAAAAGGGGGCGTAAAAGTGGGCGGGGCTAAGTTTTTTTCCGTGAAAACCAAAGTTGGATCACGGCGATCATTAGAAAGAAAAAATCTTCAAAATCGGTTCTTTTAGCTAGCCATTTTGTTGCGGGGGCATACATTCATCATTCTCCATTATACATACATAGATACATAACATACATACATAACTGGCCTTTACAACCCTGTGTCAGGATTACGGCATAGCTTCTCGCAGCACTCATGTTGTGTGTGTCAATTTTTATCCATGAGTACTGGGACCTACAGTTTCAAGTCGACTCCGAACGACAGATTTGAGAAGCTTGTTCATGGCAATCAATTACTCTCAGAGCTTTTGCCAGAAGACTGCTGAGAGGTAGTCGCCGAAAGAAATATTTTTTTCATATTTCTTTTTTTGAAGATGTCAGAGTCTGGAGTCGAATCCAGGGCCCATGTCTTAGTAAGCCAACACACTAACCACTAGACCACGGCGACTACTCTCCATTATATCTTCGACTAAGTTACCAATACTCTCAAAAGCGAAGCTGTAAATGCTGGCGGCTGTATAGCTATGCTTTCTGTGACGCACCAGATGGTTGAAGACGCTGGTATGCTTGCTTCTGCCGGGCTATGACTCGTCGGATGGGGGTTGGTTCTTGTCAAGCCGTCGGTCGTCTGTATTCCTCCACAAATATTCATGTGAGCTAAAAAGATCATCCGAAGTTCACTGAAATAATATAGTTGGAGGCCCGAAGCATCCGCTGCCTCTGAAGAATACACTTGCACACCCCTAAATTCATCTGCCGATGTTACGCCGGAATGGTCCCACCCTTGGAGACATGAGTCTCCCCATGGCATTACTATTAGATTACCGTAATGCCTCGTAATAATATGATTTCAGTGGCCGAGTGCATTCTTTAGCATTCCATGTGTTTAATGAAGAGCTTTTCTGTCTTTAATTCAGTTTGGGCATAATACATTGCCTTCCAAATGTGTAGCAATTGATGCAAACATTTTACTTCATTCCTTAGATTTATCAGCAGTCATGTTACTTCAGGGACACAGTTTGTATTTGGAATTAAGAAAAAAATTAATAACGAGATTTTGAATGAAATAACAAGCCGCCTATTCTGTCACTAAACCACTAATTGTTGTGAACTATACCATAATATTGGCAACGAAAACGAATTCAAATTTTATAATTTGTTTGGTTGCTCTAGTAGTCTGGTGGGTAGACTGCAAATATAGGGTTTTGAGATCGATTCCCACCAGAGATGCTAATCAACGACTCTAGTGTAAACTTGTAATAATTAATTGGAATATAATTTAATATTTTATTGTAATTTAATAAATAAAAAAATAAATAAATAAATATAACTTCTTGTCCTTTTCCTGCCACAGTGTTATATTTCTTGAAGAAAAACTGCATTAAAAATTATAGGATAAGTAAAAAAATTATATCTGTACTTATTATTTTTACCATATGTGTATAACTTATAAACACATCTTATAATTGGGTTAAAATGTTAATGTATGCATATCATCCTTTAAAGACTATCCTTGAAAATTAAATTTCACTTCCTTTTTTTTTAATAATTGCAAAGGATAAATCCTAGAAGTGCAAAATACATAATGATCTGTTTGTAATATAATATTTTCAGAGCTGGAAACCATTATGTACTTCTCCAGTTTTAAATTAAAGGACAAATCAGTTAAAGTCTGCTGGAATCATAACAATTTCATTGAAAACTTTTTAATTTTTCGAAACAATTATGAAAACTTAAAAAAAAAAAAAAAACACACCTGCTCCCATCCTAACCAACTTATACTGTGGAAGAATGTTTAAAATTAATTTTTGAATAAAAATAAGAATACGAGTCCATACTTATGAGAATGAAAAGTAACAATAATTACGAAAACAAAATTAAAGGATAATTGATTTTAAATTAACACAATGCTCATACAAGTGCATTAAACTTAAATTACAGGCGATACTTACATACATAAATGTATTAATATTAATCCGATGCTAGTCTACTCAATATGCATCCTACACTAGTATACACACATACCCACAGTTATTTACATAAAAGAAAATTAGCTTTAATTTAGGATACAGTACAGGAGTGGAAAAAAACAGGAAAAATTTTTTTTTATTTTTAATTTTTAAAACCATTACCCAGGAGTAAACCCCTACTCATGCTGTGTGTTATATTGGAATACTGAAGACAGATACATAGATTTTTTCTTTATAATTTTATTGATCGCCATATATCAATGAGACAAGTTGCTGTCATTAAAAGAAAAATAAAACAATTATTATTATTTATTTATTAAATTCCAATGAAATATTAAGATTACATTCTAACTAGTACGAGCAATGTGACTAAGATCATAAGCTTGGTGTAGTACTAGTGGGAATCAAATCCACAACCCACGCACTAGCAGTCTAGAACACTACTTACTAGACTACTGGGGCACCAAAAAAGTAAAAAAAAATATAAAATATTATTGCCAGTTAGAAGATATCTTTCTGA
This sequence comes from Metopia argyrocephala, assembly GCA_963576795.1. NCBI lineage: Eukaryota > Metazoa > Arthropoda > Insecta > Diptera > Sarcophagidae > Metopia > Metopia argyrocephala. The sequence goes on from OY756209.1 coordinate 1,202,853, forward strand.
ATAAGAAAACATACATACATATATACATAATTGGCCATTACAAACCCTGTTTCAGGGTTACAGACTAGGTTTCCGCAGCATTCATGAGTACCGGGACCTACAGTTTAAAGTCGAATCCAAACGACGCACTTGAGAAGGTTGTTCATGGCAATCAGTTATTGTCAGAGCATTTGCAAAAAGACTGCTTAGAAGTAGTCGCCGCAAAAAATATTTTTTTCCATTTTATAGAAACTACAGTATGCAAGTTCTATATTCATCACTCTTAAAAATTATTTATTTGTATTTCTTCAAATTATAATTGCTCAGATGATATACCAGCATTGATCTTCGATGCTTGCTCATCCGTTGAGTAACCGTCTCGTGCTAATATGTTTCCTTCAAAAAGAAAGGTTGATCAAAAGAGTGAAGCTAGTAATCCCGCAGTCATTTCGACACTTTTCAAATTTATAAAAGTATTATAAGACGGCTTTAGCTGTTGCCGTTTTACTGGTGACTCCTTGGTGTTAAAGGGTGGTCTAGTCTATTCACCCATATCGATTTAGATATCTTCGAGCTATTTGATAAAAGTCTGGCATGAGGCTCTACTTTGAAACTTTTGATGAAAGTAATCATTTCTGTCGATTCATATCGAGCTTTCAGAAAAGTGCTTATAGGCGGAGCTTCTCTGTGTTCTATCTCCCATTCTATGTTTGATGTATCTAAGGATCTTTTCTTTGTGAGTTTAAATCATATCTACTCTACTGGAAGGGGCTCTAATGAAATAAAAACAAAAAAAAAAAAAAAACATTAATTCTACAGAGAAAACCCGTTCCTTCAACGCATAGTTCGTTTCTGGTATACAATACTGTTCTGTCAATTATGATATTAATAAATCAAATACAAACAAACAAAATTATTTTTCTAGACCATCACACTTCACTGTATATATCATTGGCCTCTGTGTGGTCACGATGAAAAAAAAACAGTTTTATTCGGTTTTTAAGGTTTTAAAATATGTATGAATATGAATTTTTCTTACTGTAATTCGACATTAACAGCCTGTCCCATGATGTCGAACGCAAAACTATACAAACGAAAACAAGTCACTCATTATTGTTCGAAAAAATTTCCCATTATGTGACGTAGGATGTTTAAAAATCCACAGTTTAACAAGATAACGGAATATTAAAAAGAAAAAAAAAATCGCTAAAATGGGTAAATTATGACCCAACAATATTTACGTTATCGCTCGAAATTATTTTCGTCAGACTTGTTGTACAGTTACTGGAACGCAATACAGCTGTGTTTCGTTGAGAATGCGAACAAACAAATACGTTCGATATCGTCGGATAGGCTGTAAATTGTATATTTCTCCTAAAATCTTACCATTTTTAATGGTCGATTAGAAAATAAATATAATAATTAAATTACTGATATTCTAATAACTTTGTAGTAGAGAAAATAAAATTTCTTTTCTAATTTTGTGGTTACTTTTACAACCCAAATAGAAAACGAAAGTTGTTAAAAATTTATCATTTAGTTGACTGTCAAACATAATTAAACAAATGCATTGCAGGTGTCTTACTATGACAAATAAAATAAAAAATAAATAAAATTCCGTGAAATTTCATTACATTTTACAAAAATCGTGTGCAGTGCAAGTGCTCTCTCAAATATCGTTGATTCACAGGAAACTTAAATATTCCTCCATGTTTTATATTTCTTAGAATTTTTATTTTCATTTTATATTTCTTAGAATTTTTATTTTCATTATAATTTAAGTGCAAATAAAAATAGAATTGATATTCATGCATATGTATGTACGAGTATGCATGTAGATGTTGAAAAGATATTTGTGTAACAACAGCAGCAAAGATGGTCACCTCAATAGATAATTGGCTTTTTCATATTATTAAATATTAATTGTGTTATTAAATGGTTTTCTTTTTATCGAAATCACAAATTTAATTGGCTTTAATTGAATTTTTCACTTAAGTGTCAGTTTACATCAGCTATTCAGCTATCAGCTATCTTTTATTGAAAACATTTTAAAATATTATTCAACACTCAATAAATTACAGAGAAATTTTAATGGTACTCTTTAATTATATTAATATTTTCTCTTTCTCTCTCTCCCTCTCTACAGCTGTCTCTTGCTTTTACTCACAAAAAAATCAAATGTAATAATAAAATATTGCCTTTAACCTTTATCTGCTCTTTGCGTCGAAAACGACGCATACCCAACACAAATTTTGTATTTTTATTAAAACGGCTAGCTAAAAGTTAATAGAATTTCTTGACTTTGTAGAATACATAATAGTGCTCGTTTAGGCTTATTTTCGTATTATAAATTTGGATTTTTTGGATTGCATCTAAAAAGTTACGTTGGCTACCCTCATGCGTCGTTTTCGACGCATATGATAAAACGTATGTTTTTTGGCGGGAAACTGTGCTTTTTTTGCCAGTCATTGTGCTTTTTGTAGGTGTTAAAGTTATTTGTGGCTGATTTGTAAACAAAGTATATTGAAGAAATAAAAAAATAAGATGTACAAACCAAAATATTTATCAAATGAAGAAATAGGAATTCTTCTAAATGCAAGTGAAGCTGAAGATAATTATAGTTTTTCTGATGCCAGTGGTGAAGTCTGTGAGCCAGAAGGTTCAATAAGTAATGAAAGTGATACCTCTTCAAGGAATAGTGATTCTGATGATGGAGATAACATCACAACAACTGAGAGAAACGATTCTCGAGCTGATACCTCCGATCCATTGTATGTAGCAAAGGATGGTACAATATGGCAACCAGAACCATTTCAGCCACAGGGAGGTAGGTTTAGAAATGAAAATATTATCAACCTTAAACCCGGCGTCACACGATTTGCAAGGGCACGTGTTGACAGTATAAATGATGCTTTTCTACTATTTTTCCCTCCACATCTTGAAAACATAATTCTAAGGCATACAAATGCGTTTGCCAAAGCTAAGTATGGCAACGATTTCATGCGAATTGATTCGAGTCTGTTGCAAGCTTATATCGGTGTTTTGATTTTAGCTGGCGTATATAGGTAAAATAATGATTCGTTTTTAGAAACCCATTATACATGAATGTTGTTTATATTTTAAGATCAAAAAATGAGTCAACTGTTGATTTATTCGATGCAGAGTATGGTCGTCCTATATTTAGGGCAATTATGTCAAAAAAAACTTTTGAATATGTCAATGAAGTTATTCGTTTTGATGATGCCATTAGCCGAAGACAGCAAAAAAGTGAGGATAAGTTTGCACCGATCCGAGAAGTTTTTGAAAAATGGTCGAGTTCCTTAGCTGAATATTACAATCCACACGAATGCGTTACCGTAGATGAACAGCTGCTAGGTTTTAGGGGTAGATGTAAATTTCGTCAATACATGCCTTCAAAGCCAGTGAAATATGGTATTAAGTTCTGGTTATGCGTCTGTTCGGAAACTTGCTATGTTTGGAAAATTCAGCCATATTTGGGGAAGCTGGTCGCTGCAAGCTCATGTGAAAAAAATCAGGGTCAACGTATTGTCTTGGATTTGGTTCGCGGTTTAAAAGGCCACAACGTGACAATGGATAATTTTTTTTCTTCATATAATCTCGGCCAGGAATTATTAGCACGAAATATCACGATGGTTGGAACTATGAGAAAAAATAAGAGATCTATTCCACCAATTCTACTAAGAAGCAAAAACCTACCTTTATACAAATCAACATTTGCATTCACAAGCAATACAATGCTTGTTTCATATATTGGTAGAAAAAATAAGTGTACAATTTTACAAAGCACATTACATAACTCTAAAGAAGTTGAACCCGGGGTTAAAATGCTACCAAAAATTATAAGTTATTATAACAAAACCAAAGGTTTGCTCATAGAGACGTTTCCATTAATTTTTTCTATTCATCAAATTTTAAATCGTTTCCTGTTTTTCCTTCAATATAGGCGGTGTCGATACGGTCGATAAGATGCTTTCTTGCTACAGTTGTAAGAGGAAAACTAATTGCATTGAATGCGTTAACTATTTTCAAAGAAATTAACCCTAATTGGCAAACAACGCAAAAAGCCACAATTAGAAGGAATTTTCTGCGGGAGCTGGGATTATCCCTTGCCAGAACTTATATGACAAATAGAACAGGAAAGCCACGATCAAGTTCATCTGTAAATTTGATTGATATGCCATCTTCATTATCTGAATCGAAAAAATCAAAAAGCGTTCCTCAACAAACCAAAGGAAGACAAAGATGTTCGATGTGCTTTGAAAGTAATTCTGCTTCAAAAAATAACATGCATACTACAATTTGTTGCTTTTGTGAAAAAGGTGCATGTAAAAATATACATAATCGAAATGTATGTGTTAATTGTATTGAAAATAAACTACTCTAATATATAATAAAACTAAAAACAATGTTTAATCATTAAAAAAATAAAAATGCTAGCAGTTTTGATTGTTCTTATCATGTGTGTTCTCATTTGTCTACTAAAAACTATAAGAAGTACAATGTGCGTCGAAAACGACGCAAGGGTAGAAAATGTAATTTATTTTTAGGAGCAGATGAAGGTTAACAAAATTTCGTAATTATTATACATTTAAAAATACGAAAACATACCACTTCAAGGAATTAATTTCTTACAATTGAATTATTTATAAAAATATCGGAAAGTATTTGAAATATTAATTTTTTAATGCAGAGAACAAACAAAATTTAATTGGCCACTTAACAATGAATATTGATTTCAATTAAAAGTGTGTGTGTGTGGTGTTTACTAAATACCATTCCTTTAAATGGCTGCACTTTTGAGAGTGTGCATGTGTCTACTCCATTACCTCTTTAAGAGTCCATAACACTTACTTTAACTTGAAAGGAAAAATAATGAAAATAAAAAAAAAATGGCGATAAATGAATATCAGCACCACGTGTCTTGTTCAAGTGGATGCGTGTGTGTGAATGTGAATACCAGGAAAAAAATAAAAATTCCAGCATCATTTAATTACAATTAAAATTGTAAAGAAAACAAAAAGAACAAGAAATAAAAATAAAAAAACAAAATTTAATTACACACTCCTTCTACAGTTTTCGCTTGCATTAATGTTTCTCTTAAGTTTTCTTACATTATGGTGATTATTTTTCATTCATGCGTGCATGTGAAAGTTTAAATGTATGTTTGAGTTTCAAACGCGTCCTGAAAATGTTTGCTGAATCATAACTTTGCGCTTTTTGTCTGTAATTCTTCTTTTTTATGTTGTCGTTTAAAGGACATGCACACACACACACACAAATAGTCACAAACTGACTCATAAATCAATTCCCATAAACTGCTGGCTGAATGCAAAACGAGTAACGCATAAAAAAAAAGGAAGAAAAAGAATAATTAAAAGTTGTTGTAGTTTTTACTTCGTTAACCATAAAAAGTAATAAAAAATCAACAAAAGACATAAAAAAATATACACACTTTTATGAGAAAGCCAGAAGAAAAGAGAGAAAATAAATTTAATTAAAATCCTTGAAACCAAAATTAACATTTTACACCCTGATGTTCTCAAGAAATTATTGGAAAAACACATTCTATTAAATGTTACTACTGTTTTGGCATTATTTTATAGCCGATTAATAAGGTTTAACTCACACACAAGCAGGCACATGTACAATCAGAGGCACAGCAATAAAGAAATTTACCAGAAAAAGAAAAAAAATGCAAAAACAATGATTGATTAATAGGAGATCTTTTGAATGATAATGTTTAATGATTTTAATCAAAAGCAGGATTAAATCAAATTAGAATTGAAGGTCGAAAAGAAATAAATACACACCAGTCTACAGAGAAAAAAGCGAAACAAATTTAAGGGCATAATTTTGTTAAGATTTTCGTTAAAATGAATGAATTAATTTTTTATAAAACTGTTTTTCAACTTTATATAGAGTGCGAAAAGATAAAAAGAAATTAATCAATAATATTATTTGAGTGTGTAGATTAACAATTTCTAATTCAAATTAAAGTATTTATTAACTCAGCTCATAACAATTCAAATAAATTTGCTTCTATCACAAAACATCTAATCATTTCTTGATTTGTCCTCTCGGCTACCGCTCTCTGACGAGGGCTATATTCTACTGGCATTTGTCTCTGTATGCCTGCAGCAATAATATACTCGTATTTCGAAAATTCTTTACTTGTATGTTATGTGAGTTATGCGTTTAGTTTATTCTCTTTCTACGTTTTATTTAAAACCTTCGAATGTATTCAAGTATTCTCATTTAATTCGAACAAAACAAATTCACATTTTCTGGAATAATCTAATATATAAAAATTAATGTACATTTTGATGGCACCGCTAGCCGCAGAAGTTTGCGTGAAATCGGCCTATTGGTCCCGGACATATGGCATTTATATTTTTATATATATTTCCACACAAATTCAATGTTAAATTTTTTCATATTATGCTTATATCTGGAGAGCTGTTAAAGCTAAATTTTCTAAATTTGGTCTGAACGACTTCATGGTCAAGGAAAATCATCAATCAGAAAGTAGGCGTGGCACCTCCATTGCAAGTTAAATCTTAATTTCTTTATATCTTAGGTAGTGTTAAAGCTGAAGTTTCTGAGTTTGTGTAATTGATTTCGTAGTCGTTAAAAATTATCAGTCGAAAAATGTGTACAAATCGTAGCGGTAGGTGTAGCGAAGCACACCGAGTGTAGGCCAGTTGTCTATAAAATTAACGAAAGATTTCTTTTTTAATTTTTTCATTTTTAGTTCTAGAAATCCATGTATTATTTAGCATTATTATATATATAATATGAAATGTATGCTTTTGGGAACAAGCACGTCTCTATGGCCATTTCGTCTCTGCTTAAAAGACTCGTAAGACTTTTTCCCAAAGGTGTTATTCAAAACTATAAATACTTATATAAAAATAGTTATAGACGTGCTCGTCCTTAAAAGCATACATTTCATATTGCATTGAATGTATTTGCCAATTAGGCAAAAAATATTTTTTTTTGAAGAATGATTAATATTCTTTTCTTTATTTAATGCCTGGTAATAGTCTATTGTAAATTTTAGTAAAGACAGTTGCTATGTCTACGCTACTTCCAAATTAGTTTAAGAGACTTTGCCTGAACTGCTTGTGTCTATCTCAACATTTTCCACCGGCCTTAGGAATTTAAATTTCAATCATCTTTAAAATGTATGCCTTTTTATGAAACGACAATTCATATGATGCATCTTTAGGCTCATAGGTTAGTATTACTCGGATAGTAATTTTTTTTCCGCAAAGTAGGTATGTTGTATGGTATGTTGTGGTACTAGTATATTGTACTCAGCACGTCGCACAGTGTGACAGCCCCATAGTAACAGCGGCAAAAATTGGTTTTTGTCGTGTCTTCCAATTTGGATGAAATTTTGACAATATATTAACAGGTATATAAGTAACAATTCCCTGAAATTTCAGCCTCATAACTTCATTACTTTTTGGTCTACAGCAAGTCAAAGTTGAGGTATGCCAACGCGCTTGAAATATTTTAGTTCAATATGTAATATTCAAAAGCTTATTAATAAAAAAATACATAATAAATATAACTTTAGACTACTTTATTATTTAATTTAGTTGTTGTAGAATGAGCAGATAAAAAAAATAAATATAAAAAAGAAAACAGAAAAATAATTTCTTAACAACAGAATTGTGGTGTAAAAATTGAACATTTTGCATTTTCAATGGACTAGGAAATATAGAGCAGCCCCTCGCCCTAGGTGGAGACTTATATCATATGAAAGATTGAAGTCTCAGCTTTCATTTAAAGTAAAGAAGATATAGCAAAAGTTTGCAAAAATACGAAAAACTGCAAAAAATACGCATTCTGTGGTTATACCTATGTTAGCATGCAATAGTATGTTTACAACTTTTTACTTTTATTTTTTTTTTATTTGTTTACAATTTTTTATATTAATTCACTTAGAATTAGAATACCATGATGATATTAAAAAATTATTGATAGAATGAAAAACAAATTTTTTCTTTTTTATTGCATTTCAATGGGAGGTTGGCGTAATAGTTAGTGTTTTATTGTAATTTTTCCATGAAACATTTTAAATGATATAAATTACTGTAATATCAAATTTTAAGGTTGTACCTAAAATATTTTAGAAAATATGGCACTTTTTATGTTGAGGTTGTATGGGTGGTGGGGGTAAAAGTGGGCCAAAGTTCAAAATTTCTTTATAATAATGTTTGTAACAATATAACAATCAAGTATACCAAAATTGAAAGTTATACCTAAAGTATTACGGACAATACGGCATTTTATAAATTTCGATTGTATGGGAGGTGGGCGTAAAAGTGGGCGGATTTTCTTAATTTTTTTTTTAAACTGGAATTATCTCAAAAATAACCTGTGTAAAATTTCAGAGGTCTACAATGACTCCTTGTATTTAATGCCATTAATGGCATTAGCATTATTTTCGGATGACCTGAACACCAAATTTTCTCTTAAAAAACCGGAAGCTCGATTTTCATTTTAGAACCATGGTTTCTTTGGGAAAAGTTCTTAGAATTTCACGTAGATTACGATTTTGCTATACGCTTAGTAGGCAAAAATATTGACCCACCCTAATGTAAATATATCCTAACAATTCTGTTGCTATACTAACCGCATAGCTTCCCACATTTTACCATTTTCTCTCTCTTTCTTTACTGTCCCTTAATGCACTCCATTACAGGAAGAAACTTAAAAATTTAAAATTATGAAAATTCTGAATAACTCTTTATGGGAACATATATTTTATTTATACACATACATATGTATGTATGTATATACTAACACACACATATTTATTTGTATTTGGATGTACAATATTTATGTGACATATTCTGTCATTTACGAGTAAAATTTGCATATCAATTTTCAACAATTTTTATCAATTGGCCTCTAGTGGCTTTACTGGGAATTTCAAGTGCATTTTATGAAAAGCAATAAATGAAGTTCCAGTCACGTCAATCAATTAATTTTGATTTTTTCTTTTTTCTGAACAAATTAAAGAACAGCCTTTGGCTGTAAATATCTAAAAATGGAAAAAAGTCATTTGTTTATTAAAATTACATTTGTATGTATGTATGTACGTTTGTTTTAACCAAAATAAATTATTTTTATCATTAAACAGAAAAATGAAAACAAAAATCAGTATTTTGCTAAACAAAACAAAAAAAAAAAAGAAAAGGAACTGAAATATTGGTCTCAGGCGCATATCGAATTCAATTTAAGTTAATTTTAAATTTGAATTTGAATTAGAAATTGGAAATGAAAGTACGAGTAAATAAAATTTGTTTCAATTGATACATTTGACACCCAATATGAATTGACAACATCAATATCTCATTAACATACACTGATAGAGAAACAGTCATAGATAGAAAGCGAGACTGGGTGAGAGAGAGAGAGAGAGAGAGACAAAGGGATATAAGAGAATACCTTTTGCAAATCTGTAAATAATAAAAGTTATCATCTAGTCGACAACTTTCATATTAAAAACAAAATCCAGCTAACAATAATAATAACAACAACAACAATACCAACAACAACAACATAAATTATGTAAAAATTTCAATCTCAAATGATTTGTATTTGGAATTGTATTTTTTTTTTCTCTTTTTGTCTTCTTTCTTCCTATACATGTCACTTTCAATGATGCTGATGTTGTTGATGATGTCAATGATTTCATAACAAACCAAAAAACAAAAAAAAAAGGGAAAATTAAACGCATCCCATACAGGGTAAAACTCTACTAAGAACCCCTTATTACACTCATATTATCCAAAAGTATTTTTGGATTTAAAATGTTGGTTGTTGTTGCCATTAATGTTATTTGAAATAAATTTTACAGAATTTTGATCATTTAATGTATATATACTACTTCTATGCTGCTCGTAATATAAATCAAAGGAAATTATAATTTTTATAATTGACAACCAAATAATACGTTTTGCTTTAACTCTTTATCGATAATTCAAATACCAAATACCCTGTATAATCCAATGTTGTTACATACACGTATCTATGTATGTTGTATGTATGGGTATGTGTATGTGTATGCATGTGCGTGATTTTGTAATAATATTTTATGTGTATGTGTATGTGCTTGTATGCGTATCAGGATATTCGTACATGTGTCTGATATATTGGATGGTTTATAAAAATATATTTATTTTCGTTCTGTTTTACGTTTTTTGCTGTTTTTTTCATCCATTCGTTCATTTCTCGTTTTGTTTTATTGGTAATTCCAGTAGCTGTCGATTCAATTCTGTATTTTAATGTCACTTGTGTGTAATGCAAATAAATTGCTAGCGGAAAAGCAAAATTTTAATGAAACTGTCAACGCTGTATGTTTCCTATCCGCAATCGTATCGTAATGTTACATTTCGAATTGAATCGCAAAGAATTGAACTCAACTGAACTGAATTGTATGGTGGTCGATGATATGTTTTTCAGTTTATTCTGTTTTTGTTTTTTTTGTTTTTCTGTTGCTCTTTCTACACTCTTATCGAAACGGTTTAATAAAATCTCATACCTTGTACCTGATACTCGTATCGTTGTTATTGCTATTGCAAGCTGTTGACGATAATAATATTGTCTACTTGGTTACAAAACTTCATTCCATATATGTCTTCGTTTTATTTACGAGGGCGGTTCACTAAGCACATGACTATTTCTATTTAACATTTTCTGTTCATAAATGCTCATACTGCTAATAGCACAAGATTTTATTATTTTACGGTCTCTATACATAGAGAGTTCTGATATAAGGCCAGATTCCAATTGGCGACGTCGCACACTGGTTCGGCTTCATACATTTTTGTGCAAAAAATATAAGGAGCGGATCTAGAAACTTGAAAGTTGGCACAGAGTATTATATTGACCAAATTAAGAAAATAAAATAGTTTCATGAAAATCAGCCACACCCATCGCCCACCGCCCATACAAACAAAATGGATATTTTCACATAAAACCTTTCGTATAGAAGCAAAAGTCTTAAAATTTAGTACATATACTACTTAGAAAAAACAAAAGACGCATGCCAAGTTTCATTAAAATCTGCCACGCCCATCGCACCGTCTTGCACTCTGTGTAGGCGGTATTTTGGTGACTAAAATTCGATTTTTTAAAACTATTTTTCACAAATCAAATAATACCGTTGCAAAGAAGAGTGTTTCACTGAGACAAATTCATAATTTATTTGATTAAAAAGAAATATTTTGTCTTAGAAAAAGTCTACTGAAATCTCTAAAATATTGTAAAACGAAAACTGACGAAAATTTTTACACAGTTCAGTAGCTTTCATATGTCAGATATTTTAATTGATAACTTTTCAGTGCAGTTTTTATTGAAATATAGCACATCCTTTATAATTCGTAGAAAAAATTGTTTAGATTTTGTATGTAGTGTAGGAGATATGACCGAATTAAAATTGCCTTCTAAGCTTCAAAATTTGCAGTTTTTCTTTTAAATAAAGGAAAGGCCCGGCTATATTATTGGAACCGAATGTACCCTAAAAGCCTATTCTCTGAATTTACCCAAAAAAATCCACAAGTTTTTACAGATCGTTAAACAAACTTATGAATTTTCTTAAAATGGCCGGGAAAACTGCTGACAAGTTGCAATAAAATCTATTGCAGAGAAGTGCAATCCTAAGAGTATGCAACAGAGTTTAATACAAACCTTTACTGCAATTACATGATTGTGAAAGAAATTTTTCCTAACTATTTTTAGTTTTTTAAACCGGAATTGCTTAGGGGCAAAAACGGGCAGCTGAATTTTTAAAAAATAATTAGCTGAGACTTCAGGCTTTAATTTGATATAAATATCTGGCTGAGGCTCGTTGGTGCACAGAAGATGCAATCCATAGAATTTGGAGAAAATATATATTTTTGGACAATTTTTGTAGTAAAAAAAATTTTTTTTTTTAACTTTGAAAAATTTTTTTTTTATATATATATCATAAATAACGTCCAATTGTATGAAAAAAAATCTTTTTAGTGTCATTACAAGAGTATTTTAAAAGCATGAAGCGATAGAATGTAGAATATATAATACGGTCATTTCACTTAGGTCAACTTTGAATGTCTCTGGACAAAAAAGTAATAAAGATATAAGCCTAATATTTTTGGTACATGATAGTTAGATTGTCTATTATAAACTATAAAAAAATCCGGTAGATCAGAAGGCATGAAAAAAATGAATTAATGCCGCTCTTGAACCAGTGTGCGACGTCGCCAACTGGAATAAGGCCGACTGACTGCCTTATAGAATAGACCGCTTCTGTTCACTTAAAAAGCTACCAGATGAAATGTTACGAATTATGGTATCGGATTTTAAGGTTATCCCTTGACATCATATTGTTAAAGCTATATAATAAGGGATATGAAATAGATTGCATTTCGTGTTATAAATCATTCATTCATTCATTCATTTATTCATTCATATTGGAGGTAATAAAAGTACATCGACGTGAAGATCTACTGTACAGACTTTAACTTAACTTGGTTTTTTATAGCTTCCCTCCGGTTTCGTCGCTATGACAAACGATGCCGGTGTCAATCTTGAGAGTTGCCTATCTGGTATTTGATAATCCCCAAGGTATCTCTTTTTATATTTTATTAAAGCTACACAAGTGCCCATACTGGGCTTCATAACAAAGTCTGCACAAACTATTCCAAACCATTTAGCGACAAGTTACGACATTCTATATCGAGTGAAATTTTTTTTTTAAATTTTTAAAATATTTCAATTTTCAAAAAATAAATTTTTTAATTTTTATAAAAGCAAACAATAATGGCGTTTTCGTTTCTACCAAAAAATATTGCCTTTCATATATTTTTCTATCTTATTTTGAGGAAATATTCCTTTTTAAAGAACTTATCCTCTATAGCAACAATTAAAAATTTCTATTGCTATAGAACGAGATCATATAAAATTGCTCTAGGAAACATTTTTTTATTTCAAATATATTTGATAATCTTCACCGAAGTCAACCTTTATATGAGCAATCAATGTCTGCGTTACTAATAATTTTAATAAATTATTATCTGCCATTTTCTGTACTTCAGTTTAATAGTTGGCTATAGGGAGAAATATCCCCTGTATTGTCCCCTCTGAATACCACTTAATAAAAAAACTTAACCATATGTGTCCTACGGTACGCAGATATATATTATCTAGCTTAAAATTTCATCGACGTCGACACGTTATTTAAGTGAGGCATAAATTTCCCCTTGGAGCGGGTACCTTTACATTTAGGGGTATAAAAAATAGACGTGATAATTAACATTTGTTAATGTGTTAAGATATAAATAAAATTTAATCAAAATTAGTTTGTAAGTTGGGGATAGGAAAAAGTAGCCCTTGCACCGCCCCCTGCGAGTACTTAAAAAAAACCTAAACCATATATGCTCTAATCTATCTAGTTTAAAATTTCATCGAAGTCAGTACGTTATTTAGGTGAGGCATAAATATTCCCTTGGGGAGGGTCAGCTTAATATTTATTGGTATGAAAAATAGATGTTGGCCGATTCTCAGACCTACCCGATATGCACACAAAATTTCATGAAAATCGGTCGAGTAATTTCGGAGGAGTTTGGCAACAAACGCCGCGACATGAGAATTTTATATATTAAGAGATAGGTAATAATAATATGTTACACATTTTTGTAGAAACGAAAACGCCATAAGTTAATTTTTTATTTCTGTATGGTCATTTCCATAACAATGTCAAGAATGCCATCTGCAGTATATACGAGTACTTATGCTTGATATTTTGAATAGAAATGCATTATATTTAAACATAATTTTTAAAAGTGTTGCAGTCATTATAATGGACGTAACAATTTTCCCCGCACTGTATGGGAATAAAATAAAAACTTAAATATTTAAAAAAAATCGAATTATGAGTAGTGGTGCACTTCTTTTATATAATAAAATTGAAGAAAAGCAATAATTATATTCATTATCGTCATGTAGTGAAGAGCACTTAATGAATTTATTTCAGCTCAGTAATTTGCTTACCAGCTGGTAAGAGTAGGTTTTCAAATATATGTGTTATGTTCTCTTCAAATAAAAGATAATATCTTCACAAGATTGGTCTGGTTTTAATTTGTGGAGAAGAAATCGCTCGTTACTTTCTTTTTTTTAAATTCAGTACCAAGCTCGGCGAAAAACATAAAATCATCCACTTGTAAAAAAAAAATTTATAAAACTCAAAGAGGATTACATACTTTGTAAAATTGCAGTTAAAAAGACTGTGCCTTATTCAAACAGCTACGCACTTATTAAACCGCCTTCGTATTCATTGATTTGTAGCATCCAATATTGCCTACTTTGCCATGCAACACAGTAAAGTTACAGCAAATACTCAACATGCAACATACACAACTGCAAATAAATAGTAATGCTGCTGCTGCTGCTGCTACTTATTGCAACTCAGTTAATGTGAATGTACTCATATATTAATGTCTCTCTACTTCTTACTCTCTCTCCCTCTCTCTTTCTCTCCTTCTCTCGCATTTTAAATTCTTTCGATGTAATAAAACTTGACAAATTATTTTGCGGTATTAAACACACTACAATTGTATTTGTGTATCACGTACATTCACACACTTGCATATTTACATTTTAAAAAACAATTACAAAAAAATAAAAAATAAACAAAACGAATGAGCGAATTTTAAAGGTGTTGATGAAAAATTAACGATTCTCGTTAAGGGAAAAAACTAAAAATTAAATATTTAAATATGTACGTACTGGGCTTGAAACAAACAACTCGTATCATCCAATCAAATATCTCTTTTATTTATTTATTTATTTATTGCAAGTAGTAAGTATTTATGAAAGAAATCCAATTTCGTAGATGTAAACCACTAATTTCTCTTTAGACAAAGTTTAAATAATTTCCTTCTTGCTTTTTTTTTTGCTTCTTTTACTTTCCATTTGATCTTTTAGTTATCTCGTCGTTCGGGTGCCTTAAATTCATCTTAAGTAAGCAATGACAATTAAGGAAATGCGAAACTATTTGCAATTATGGTTTCTAAATTGCAGCATCATTACATCCCAGGCTGATATAAAGATAACAGCACACAGATACTTCAAAAGCATACTTTCGTATGTACCCATGTGTGTAAGAACACAATATAGCTATCCCAGTTGGCCTTACGCAAGGACATTTGGAATAGATTTTCAATGAGCTTTCTGAACATACAAATAACCAACCATGTCGCTTGGATATTTCCTATTGGAAACTTTGATAAAAGATAATGTTCTTTGTGTTGCCATATACAACATTTTAAGTTAATAATTAAATATTTTCTTAATGTAAAGTTTTCTTTTTTATGATGTCTAATATAAAAAACAAAAAATATTTTTCGCCTTATTGGCAAATGCATTCAATATAATATGAAATGTATGCATGTCACATGCTTATCCCCAAAAGCATACATTGCATATTATATTGGATGTCTAATATATTTTATTTTTAATAAATTTCTTTTTTAATGTTTCTAAATAAGGGTTTCGCATAACGAGCATTTTGTGTACTCATCTATGTATTTTTAATAAAAACTTATACCAATTTTATTCTCGTTTTACGGATACATATTTTTATTCTCTCAAACGTATCTTCTTATTTTCAGTAGAATGTCATACCTATATAGAGCTCGCTATTCATAAATTCGATATAAGTACATACACTCACTTTAAGAGAACGTATTCTATTCGTAAATCGGGGGATTAGTGTACCAGTTTAAAAGTGAATAAATATTAAAAATAATAAAAAAACAAATAATATTTATTAAAAAAATTGAAATATTGAAATTCAGATTTGTTGGTGAAAACAGCCAAACTGACCTAATGTTTTAATGAAGAACAAGTCATTAATGTGAATGTTTTGTGAATGGCAATACTGAGTAATTTGAAATGTTATTTTGTCTTTAAAAACATGTTCAATCGAGTAGAATTTCACACAATTTCGACTACAAAAGCAAACAGAACAATTTACAATCTTTTTCATTCTAATTTTAGGGCGGCTTCCTTTAAGACAATGTTGCCAACTGGTACTATAAGATTACGAGCACATACAAGCATACTCGTTTAAAATAGTGTGTGCGTGTGTGTGTGTGAGTTTTTATTTAGATGAAAAAAGGGAACATTTAGCAAATATAGATGCGTAGTGTTGTATTGGTAGAACTGCTTTCAACATTCTTTTAGAAAACATTTCCAAACTTAACTAGAAGAGTAACCAATTAGTTTTCTTATTTATGGTTCCAAAACATACACAGACTACATATATATTCAGACAGGGGGTACCATTAATGGATTTAGTTTTTTACTCTAAATGATTTAGTTTTTTTTTATTTTCTAAAGTGCTTTAATTATTTAAAAAACAGTTTTCAAAATTATGAATAAAATGGCGTTTTGATAATATTAATTAATCGAATCCCAGAAGGGTTGTGATGATCCATTCTTTTTTAACAATCTCTCTGTGGAATGTTTGAGTGCACTTGCTGTAATTATGTATAATGCTTTATATATATGCCTTTTTTATAATTTATAAACCAGAGTGGGCAAACAAACAAAACATTTCGCAAATGTTGCAACAAAGTCATACACTTTTTTTTTTTTAATTTTTTTAATGATATTGTACATGAGCAAAACCAAAACAAATACTATCTAAGTGAGAAAGAGCGCAAATGAAACAATTAGCTTTTCGCTCTTGTGATTGCTTTGTTATTCCGTTACATCACTGATGCCAGATGTGACGATTTATCGTCATTTTGACGATTTTAAGTGCCAAAAACAACTAAATGACGATTTAATGACGATCAAAATGAAAAAAAAGTGATATAGTTAAACATTGTAGAAATTTTTATATTGAATTGTGTAACCAAATTTTAAAACGGTTTCATTTTGAAGATAAATTTAAATATTTCAGTATAATAACTCCAAATCTAATAATTGATAATAAAAATCTATCAATTTTTGGAATTGTCAAAGCGTTTCCAAATTTTGGAAATAAGGAAGAAGAAGAAATGTTGGATTCGGAATTCAGAGAACTCCTATTATTAGATTTGAAAAACCTATGTAATAAAAATGAAACAAACTTATTAAATTTTTGGAAACAAGTTTGCTAATTGAAACGAAATGACTTTAGTTATATATTTTCAACTTTAAAAAAATTTATTAAAAATATTTTAATTTTACCACATTCTTCTGCTAATGTGGAAAGAATATTTAGCAAAGTAAACATTAACAAAACAAAATTGAGAAATCGATTGGAAAAAGATACAATTGAGGGTATTTTATATACTAAAGATTATTTGAAATTAAAGAACTCAAATTGTTTTGATACTCCAATTAAACCAGATTTATTAAAAATGTATAATAATGATATATATTTGTGAAATATATATATATAAATACACTTATGTATATTCTCAAATATAATTTTAAAAAATTTCAAGGACCTAATATAATCTCAAAATAATATTATTACTTTTATTGGTTATTATTTTTCAAAGTACAATTAAAAATTATTTTAACAGTTTTTCGTTAGTTTTTTTTTAATTATACTTTTATATACAAAACAAAACTAAGTATATTCTGAAATGCATGTGTATATCTGTTTGTTTTTTTGCTAAAAAAAACCTAAAAAGAAAAACTTTTTTGTGTTTTGACGATTTTTTTTTAATTTTTTGAGGATTTTTTAACACATGATGACGATTTTGACGACTTTTTTTTAAAAAAATTGACGATTTTATGCCCAGAGTACCTGGCAACTATGCGTTACATTCGTATAATTTGCTCTTTTTTCTCTTCTTCTTTTCTTTTTCTCTTTTTCTCTTCTTTTTCTTCTCATTTCTTATTTATTGTACCTACACACATTTGAGTTAGTGTATTTGTAGTACTCAAAACAAAAACAATATACAAAATTAAATGGGACAATTGTTCTCACTGTTTCTGTTTTATTTTTGTTTTACTCATTGTAAAGAACACAACAAAATGAGATCAAACGTTCAGTTTTGTTTATTTTCCTACTCTGTTATAGACAATGGAGGAATAAACCCCCCGAAAAAATGGTTCAGATTCGTGTTCAGGTTAATCTAAAATAAAAATTATGATTCAGGTTCGGCATTGCGTTCAAATTTTTAAAAGAACAAGTGTTTTATTGTTATGGAATTTATTTATTTTTCAAAGTAATTGCTAAAAGTAATACATTTTAGAAGCATTCTTCTTTTATTTTTTCCTTTTGGCAATAAAATAAATGTCAATGCTGAAAAGGCCCTCTTGACGTCTGTTTGTGCATCAGGTACTGCAAATATAATTTGAGCTGATTGTTTCACAAAATTCTTGTGTTTTAAAGTAAAAGATATTGAATTTGTTATAAACAAATCGCTCTTTCCACTCATACATTTAAAAAAATTTTATTGATTTTAAAATATTTTTTTTTTGCCCCTGAACCCAATTTGGAGGATTCTTATTGCGTAAAAGATGTTGATTTTAAAAGAAAACAGAGGCTGTTTTTGTTTTTTTCATTTTATAACGAACACATTACCTATATTTGAAGAACCCTATATCCATCTTTAGATGTTTGTATGTGTACTTTTAGATGCGTATGAAGATATATACGAGCGAATATGCAAGTCTATGTAAATTACATTTCACTCAATATACACTTAAAGAAACCTCAGCTCAAATGTTGCATTAAAAGCATTAAAAAGAGAAAACGAAACAAAATCGAATTATTTTATTGGCACTTAAATTACAACCAAATAACTAAAGCAACCATAAATTAAAAAGAAGTTAAAAATAGAAAGATAAAATATTTTAACTATTCAAACTTTCCAAATTAGGAGATAAAATTAATGCAGCGAAAATAAATCATGAAATTTAGAAAACCAAAAAAAAAAAAAAAAAAAAAAAAAAAATGGTTGCATTTAAATTTTCTTCTTATAATTCTTTGAAATAAAATTATTAAAAAAAAAAATTATTTTAGCATTTAACTCACACATCTTACAAATTCGGTATAAAATGAAGGGGGTTTTGAGATTTGTGCCGTTAAAACATTCAAACAAATGAAATTGAATCAATCCAGAAGTAATTTCTTCTCTTTTGTCTTGTCTTTGCCATCAGCTCTTGCTCTCCGCTAGCTTAACCAGTTGAGTCTTTGCAGTATAAGTCTTCGTAATCAACTCAACATTATGAAACGATAGTAAAGTAAGTATTTAGTATTTATCAATAATACTTTAAATATTTTATTACCAATTAAAACATACATATTATTAACAAAATAAATATTTAAATATGTATAAATTCAAAAAACAAATACAAAATACTCGTAGAATATTAATGACAAAATGTAAATTTTCTTTTATCTGCTTTTCATATTTTTGATTTTATTCAAAAGAAAATTATTAAATAATTTCTAATATTTTATAAACAGAAATTAATTTACAACAGCAGATGTTTAAGCTGTACTTTGGTTGCATACAAAACTATCTGATATTGTTGCTGTTTTTAGTGTTGCATTTGTCAGTTGTTTGGGGTTTCTTTTCTTTTTTTTTTATAGTGTAGAACACAATGTGTTAGGTTTTGGTTAAATTCTACAAAGTAAACAACAAAATCAACATAAATAGTAATATTATGTATATGAGTGTATGCATATGTATGTGTGCGTTTGTATAGGGACTTTAAGTGTTTCTCCTCAGTTACATACTTTTAGAAGTACTTACACTTGCATATATAATAATTATTGTTATATCTGCGTCTGTGTGTGTACCACAGAAGAAGAATAAATAAGAGATAGAGAGAGTGAGAGATTGAAAGGGGAATTATATTTTGTAAATCTTTAACCGCAAGTATGGCAATTATATGTGATGTTCTTACTTTTATGTAATTATTTTGTATATTTTGTGTACATTTAAGTGAAGCGGTTCACTAAATGGAATCTTTAACAACTTTCTTATCTTGTACAGTATCATAAAATAAATTGATTCTGAAATTCATAACGTACATCTTAACATTTTAGTTTACTGGTATGCATATACAGGCATATACCATACATACACATAAATATACATACTCGTATTCTAGGGTCCTGTTACAATTCTCTTGCTTTAGCCCTCTATCATCACCATACACACTCACAGTGTACTATTAAATGTGCCCATAATTATGAAAGTGGTCTAAGTCATATATTCTTTGTTTCGAGATATTTAATGATTTACATTTGAATAAATTAAAAAATATTTTTACATTATGCAACATTTTTATTTATAATTTTATTAGCTTTAATTAATGGAAATTTATTATGAATATGAAATTTTGTGCGAATTTCATACGATAATATTGTTTTCAAAGTTTGCATTGACTTAGACCATTTTGAAAATTAACTGAATGTCCTATAAATTACTTAAAGCAATAAAGAACTTTAAGTTTTATTTAAAACAATAATTTGATTGAAATAATTCGTGAACATTCATTAATTATTTTTAAAAAATAATTCATTTTTATCATTATTTCGAGTATTTAAGATTCTTAAAATGTTCCTGAAAAACTGCTGGGATGTACGGTAGTAAACTCATAATATCTTTATGTTTTTCTTTATTCTTACTGGTCTAATGGTGGTGTATAATAGAAGTAATTTAATATTTTTGGTCTTCCTCTTATAGGAGAAAGATCCAAAACGTGACATTTAGAATCATCTAAAGAAGTTGTATAAAACATTTTATAAGGTTCATTTTTCAAGAATCTCATCCATTGAATTTGTAGCCAAGAGACAGACTCACACGCGATATTTTTTACTCTTCTTGTTATTGATTCTGATATCGTTGAAATAAAATCCGGCTGCGAAATTCGTTTTATCGGAAATTTATTTCTTCTTCTGCACTTTTCTATCAATTTATAATAATACTCAGGGTTGTATAAGGAATTTGCTTTTTTATTTTCATTTCTATCAACCCAAAATCACGGTTATTCGGCAGAAAGAAATGAGCCGATACCAAAAATTTGTGGTCTAATTTTTGACTTAGACCACTTTCATAATTAACACTAAATTAATTTCATATAATGTTGAAATTAGAAACACTATCTAATGGTTAATTTTTGACAATTTCGTAAAAATTACATTGAATAAATTTAGTTTAAAATAATGTGTTATGATATAACTGATAAACTAATTTTTTTTAAATTTTGACTTAGACCACTTTCATAATTATGGGCACAAATAATACAAATATATCTCAACATTTATATATACATATGTACGTATAGTATCCATATGTATATGTACGTAGTGTTAGTAAGGTTTTCCTTTTTATTTAATATATACTTACTATATGCTTGTAAGTATGTATGGATGAAACATATTAATTTGTATGTGCATAAAAATGTGTTCATTAAAAACAAATTTATGTGTTTCTAAACATTCCCGTATACACTTGTAATACACATACACACACACACAACATAAATGGTTTAATAAACAAAACAAAAAACACAAAAATAATGAAAGAAAAAAATTAATAAAATAAAAAATAATTTGCACTGCAGAATCATAGTTCTGGCCAGTTTAACATTCATGCAAATTTTTTTATATAAACTTTAAGTATTTAAAGAAAAAAGAACTAAAGAAATATAATTTAACGAAAAACTATACACACTTCTTACTCAAAAGCCTTTTTAAAGTACCCATTTGCCTAAATTTGTATTTAAAGTGATTCAGGAAGTTTGTTATTTTTAAACTTCTATCAACCATCTTCACATTCCAATACAATGCACACTGCATGAGTAGGGGTTTACCCCTGAGTATTGGTCTTAAAAAAAAAAAAAAAATGACTTAAAAGTCGTTAAAATGGCATTGCTCTTGAATCACAAGAGTTTTGCTGTGTAATTAACGAAAAATCGATCAATTGGTAGAACTCATTATATATAAAACACAGAATAAAAGAAGCTGCTTCTAAATAAATTCAAAGCGATTAGTGTAAAGGCTATAAATAGGGTCTCAAATCACAGAACCATATTCAAGCAGACGTCTAATTCAATGTAATCCAAATCTTAATTTTCTGTACACAATTGTGCTACAGATGCATTTCATTTATTAATTCTATTTACACCGAACTTGTTAATTTGTTACTCGGTAGTTTGTTAATTTGTTAAAGTTAGCAACTGTGAACGAACCCCTTTTTCAAACTTTGTTAGTCTGTTAACTTTCGTAGTAAACCTTTTGGTTATCCCTTATAAGAACAGTTTATGATTTATTAAAATAAAATAAAAAATCATTTAATTAACATACTTGCTCTCAATATACACGAAAATTGCCAAAACACAAATATGTTCTTTAGAAATGTATCACAAATGACTTTTATTATTTAGAAACTGCAACAGCTGTTTGTGAGTTACCAACTAACAACTATTTTATAAGGGATGCCGTGTCGTTAATTTGTTAAATGTTAATCCGGTAGTGCGATAAATATACAAAAACAAAGTACGTGTAAAAAAGGAACTATTGATGATTAAACAGAATACGACCGCAACTTCAGGCAAAAACGTCTCTCAGAGAAAACGTGCCCAAAATTAAAACGACGGCCGCAACTTCACAAACTGTCATTTATTGTTTTTAGATTTCTTGCATGTAAAGCTATTAAAAATTAAGTTTATGAGAGTTTTTGCAAAGAATTGAACTAATATTTTATAATTTAATAATCTTTATACACTTTTTCAATTATTTTTACTAAAATAACACTCATTTTATTTAACAAATTCCAAAATTTATTAATTTATTTAAACTTTCAAATGTTTTTTCGATTTTCCTTTGATCTTATTTTTCTTTGTTCCAACAACAAAAACCCAATGGGTTTGTTTACAAAATGTATGAAATATAATAACATTGCTGAGAGAATTTGTTTCTAAAAATGAGAGCATAAGAAAAATCGCTGTCAAAATAAAATAGATTTTATTTCACAACTGCATTCTCCAGCGTTTTTATCTGTCAATTTTTATAGAAAAAAACGCCATGCCCCAGTTCTGTTTAACCAGCTCGGTGTAAATACCACTATTGAGAGTTTTGGTTAACTATGGTCTAATTAAAGAAGTGCATTGTCATCTCGTAAGATATAGGTCGGAAAATTCTTTTCTCCGACTCTGTTAACAAAGGCAAGAACTATTTAGCTTAGAGTCGAGCATAATCTTCACATCAAGAGAAGAGTTTACAAATTCAAGTGAAGGAATGTAGCTGTTTTTGTTGAAACGCATATGTTTGTATTTGTTAAAAATTACTTAAATCCCGCTGTAAATATCTACTTATAATGGGAGGTATTAACGTATATGTAAAATATTTTTACATCCTTAATCAACATTAAAATATTAGTACAGTGCCTCAATTGATATTTCAAATTTATTTAAAATGATATTTTTTTTATTGCGACCTATACTCAGCGGTAAACTTTTACTGATTTTTGCTACGACCTATACATTTTTTTTTAAGGATTGCATACTACCCTTTCTTTTACTACCCTTTCTTTAACTGTCTTATTTCCCCAGAAGTACACTTATTTTCTTTATTCCTTAATACTTTTCTATATATATACGCACTGGATATAACTTTTAACTACTCTCTACTTATTATAATCTAATTTTAAGTTTATCTTATGTTGCCTATATTGTTTATATTGTAAATATATTAATACGCTTTGGCCTTGAAGGCTTTTTGTATTGTTTCTTGAAATAAATAAATAAAATAAATAAAAAATAAATAAATGCTGTGCATTGTATTGGAATTTTTGTGGAAAGGACAGTACATTATAAGAGAAGAACATATATTTTGATTTCTTATATCTATTATTAAGCGCCTTTGGAATGAGAATGCCGTGAATTGATCATTCAAAGGCCAGTTTTAAACCTTCACCATTCAATGATCAACAGCAACTGTTCCATCGTTGCATGTTCATTGTGGTGAGTGCCTTCGCTAAGTAGGTTTTTAGCTGTTATCTGCTACTTTCCAATAGGTGGCGCTTTTCTCCTGATCATTTTGGTTGATCGTTGACAAAGGTTAAGGTAGAATAGAGTGGAATGTCAGTGAGCGGTTACTTTGAAAATGGACTTCTTGGGGGGGAAGGGGGGGGGACCTCTTGTTTTTAAGTTATAATTTAAAAAAACCGCAAACTAACAATAAAAAATCTCTTTTTTCGAGATTAAGTTCTTTTTATATTAATATTAAATATTTATTTACTTTCAATATTTCGCTGCCCCTTCGTGTAGCGTCTTCAGGAATAATTATTTTATTGTTATTATTTTTTTGTTGTTATTATTTGTTAAAATAATAATTCCTGAAGAGGCTACACGAAGAGGCAGCGAAATATTGAAAATAAATAAATATTTAATATGCAAATTAGCCGTCGTACTTATTTTCCTATTCTCTTCTGTGCTCCAAGGTTTTTGCTTATTTAAAAATTTCATACAAATGAAATGCTTTAATAAAGCGATATCTTAAGTAAAAAATTTTAATGTAAAATCACCTCCCTGTATAAAAAGCAAAATTATTAAAAATGTTTACTTAACTAATAGACTTTTTACGGGGAATTTTGTAATTCAGTTTATAGTGCACTGGCAGAATCATTAACTTTATTGATTGCATTCTTCAAAACATCTCTTCACAGTTCTAATTATTTAGAAATTTTTGAATGCCAATACAGTTTTCTAATTTACGAAAATTAATAAGAATTCTTCTAAACGAAATATGTAAAGAGAAAAAGAAAAAAAAAAACGAATTCCAATTCATATCACGCTAACGATTTTATTCACTTTTTGCAAAACATATTCTTCGTTCAGTGCTCTTTAGTTTTGTTGTCTGTTTAAAATGGAAAATTCCCTCTTTTGTGAATTTATTCTGAAATTAAAAAATTTTTGCTCATTGCCAGCATTTAAAATAATTAAAAAAGTCAATGGCAGAGAAATTTGTTGTTTTTTCTTTTTAATTTCTTTTTAAAAGACTACCATTACGAGAATAAATAGAGAAAAAAATATATCGATTAATATTCAAATTAAGCGTATAAATCTTTTGTTTTGTCAGAATTTATTTCTTTTTCTTTTTTTAACAAAACAAAGAAAAACTGAAATTTGTAAAATAAATACAAACAGGCGTACATAGAAAATGTATTCAGACCAGTTATCAATAAGGCAATCTTTTTATAAATTTTAAACTCAATTTATGTACAAAATTTACTTTAATTGAACTCCCTACCCCTCAATCAATTCAAACTTATATACATGCATACTCGTAGGTATGTACGAGTATATCTGCACGTTTGTGTACTCGTCTATGTATGTATGTGTCGCCTAATATTTTTCATAATAAACAAGAAAACAAGTGAGATTTTCTTTTTCTATTAAATATTTACTTCTACTTAGTTTAGTTCAGCAATTTCTTTATTTATATTTCTTCTCTCGCATTTCTCTTAAACAGCATTAAAAACAACAACAACAACAAAACTAAAATAATCAACAGCAGTAGCAACAGCAGCAGCATCAAAACTTTTTATCACCACCTACCAAATATGTTTTAAGACATAAACCTGGATTCTTCAAAAAAAAAAAAAAAAAGTCTACGAAAATTATTTTTTTTTTCATAAAAACAATATGAACTGACTTGACTGACTTATCATCGTCATCACAAAATTTTACCGGCATAGTCGGCATTTCTCATACACACATACATTTACATAAAAAAACGTTCACGATTCATTTTATTTCATTTCAATTCATTTTTTTTTAAATCCCTTAATAAATCCTTTAGATAAGAAGTGAACTGCGGGTGCCAAAATTAAGTTTGAAAAAGTATTTGAAAGTATTTCGCAAATGTGTGAAATTATAGCGAAATTCATAAAATTGAGAAAGTTTTCAAAAATAAATTGAATTCTTCATTTTTTCTTCTTCTTATACACCGTCGGCATATTAAACATATGCATGCAGGCATATGTACATACAAAGAGAAATTAATAACGACGATTCAAATATACATTTTAGATGATTATGGTTACAGAGGAGTTAAGAGGATGACAGAAAGTTAATACAGAGTTAATAAAATATGTACGTGTATGTAGGTACGAGTATGTATTCCAAGCACATGCCTTAACTACAAAGAACTTATTTTAAATTCTTAAATTGATTTAAATATTTTATTAATTTTGAATTAAATGGACTCAATCTGTCTAGGCATGATTAAAAGATGTGTTGCCAAAAATATAAAAATTATATTTTCAACATATAAGTTCTACACTGGCCAAGGTTAAGGAAAAACTACCATGTCGAGCATGCAACCCGATGGAATTTTAAATTTTAAAACAATATTACAAAAAAAAAAAAAAATTAAATTTTAATTAAAAAAAATTTACCCATTCGAAAATGTAATGCATGGCACTAATATTTAGGTTACTGCAGATGTATATGACGATATATAGAGTGTTTTTTTTACTCTTACACAAGTTTAAATTATAATCAGTGACATAGCTTTAAAGTTTTTTGTGACCAAAGACAAGTTTCAAACCCCAGCTCAGACCCCAGAAGATAGGAGTATATGAAAAAAAATATTTCTTTCGGCGACTACTTCTTAGAAGTCTTCTGGCATAAGCTCTGAAAGTAACTGACTGCCATGAATAAGCTTCTCAGGTCTGTCGTTCGGAGTCGATGTTAAACTGTAGGTCCCGCTACTTATCGTTAAAATTGAAACACACAACATGGGTGCTGCGAGAAGCTCGGCCGTAACCCTGAAATAGGGTTGTAATGGCTAATTATGTATGTAAATTTTTAGTAGTAGCGAAATATCGAAAAATAAATATTTTAAATACTTATTCGACCTTAAGCTCAAATAATTTAACTAATAATAAAATTAATAAAAAGGTGAGGCAAAATAATACAAATATATACAAATTTTATTAAAAAAATGTATACAAAGTTTAAATAATTTGAATGGTTGACAAATCTATATAAATAAAAATCAATGTTGTTCGATGGTCATCGCATCAGTTGAGAACGGCTGGACCGATTTTGTAGATTTTTTCTTTCTAATGATCGTCGTGATCCAATTTCGGTTTTTACGCAAAGAAAATTTTGCCCTGCCTACTTATGCGCCCACTTTTTTTGATTTACTTAAAATCAGAAAACGACTCCATATATTTGAATAATTTTTCTTTCAAATGTTTGTATTAATCCATTTGAAGTTTTCATTGAGGATAAATTTGCCACGCCTACTTTATTCTATTTATCTAAAAATCAGAATACAGTTACACCGATTAAGCTAATTTCTTTTTCAGATATTCGATGCAATCAAATTTAAGTTTTCAATAATTTTAAGAAAATTTTTATGACATTTTTAAATAGAATACTATTAGATTCACGGCATATATGTACATAGTACTACATACATACATATGTATTTTCGAATCAAAAGTAAATCCAACATACCCCAAACCTATATACATATGTATGTATATAAATGAAATTTTAATTTAAAAATAGCTTTTTCCCTCTTTTTAACGCATTTTAAAAATCGAACGCAAACATTTTTTCTAATTTGGACAGGACGCCGTCTGTCGGGTCAGCTAGTTTTAAATAATTTGAATAGATGATGAACAAACTCCAAACAGTGACACAATGCAGACTTTAAAATTGGATATTTATTAAATTCCTCCCAATATTGTTCTATACAACATGGTAATGTAATAATTGTAATGCTGCTGATGAGAATCGCATGGTGTCGTGCTGGCTGTGTTTGGGTCTTTGTCACCTGATCTGGTCCTGACGCCCTGGGTGATAAATCTAAGAATCTACAATGGTCTTGCCCTAGTTGTTGCATCGTTGGAGTCGAATTTTATAATTTTGTAAGAGCTTGTTAGAGAACTTTGTGGTATTAAGAATAGTTTTTTGGCTTTACAGTCTAAACTTGATAAATATGAGGAACTTTTCTCAAAATACAGGAAATTGGAAAACCTCACGACCTCTCCAAAGCCAAAACGCAGGGCAATTGCTAAACAGCCAGAAAAAATTGTTATTCCTGCAATAAGTGACTCACCCATAACCCCAGTAGGCATCACTCATAATCCGTTGTCTCTCGATTCAGCTGTTACTGCTGGTGAGTCTTACAATAATATTTTAAATCAACCTCAGCAGCTTCAAATTTCTGTTAAAGCTGTAAATTCCGCTTTAATAGTTCATCAAAAAACAACCCTTCTGAATTAATGGTTTTTTCCCCGAACTTACCTTCAAACGCAAAACTGATTGTAAAAACTACAGCTTCTAGCCAAAGGAATCAAGCCTTACAGGTTAATCTAGACCTAAACCACTAAGAGTTATACCGCTTTTTAAGACAATTTTCGCATCCCGTTTTGCTGTCGTAATATCAATTCTCGATTTAGAATTTTTCATTAAAAATAAAATTAGTAAAGATTTCACAATGATATTAAAATTTTTAAAATTAATGTAAGAAATCGCGCATCATTCAAGACAATTGTTCCAGAAGTTTTTTTTGATCACGTCGTAACAAGTACAATTGCATTTACCATGTACCATGCAATTGCAATGCCATACTATGCCATTCAAATATGTTCGACAAAGACCTACTAAGACAATGTAAGATATGTTCGAGTCAAATTTATGAATTGTTTCTATACATAACCATACATAAACATACTTTTAATGAAGAATTATGATCATTTGTTCGAATTATTACACCTATTTAAGTAAACCAGAACAAAAATTACAGGTTTTTTAGATTAGACTTTTTAATGCAATAATGTTTTGTATTTAATTTTTTTTCCTAATTTGTGTGATTATTGTATTGCAAATACATACATACATACATAACTGGCCAATACAACCCTGTGTCAGGATTACGGCCTAGCTTCTCGCAGCACTCATGTTGTGCGTGTCAATTTTTATCCATGAGTACTGGGACCTACAGTTTAATGTCGACTCCGAACGACATTCTCCACAAAAAACCTTCATGAATACGATGTCCATTCAACACAGCAAGCTTAACCGATTTGCAATAACATGCTAAGACACTATGATGACTTTGCATGACATGGCATAATACCGTGTTTGAGACAACATGACATATCACAGAATGGTTTTTTTTTTAAATGACATTTTAACAGAAAATGTTTCGTTTTTCTTTACTTTTCGCAGTTCCTTCGTATTTACTAATAAATAGATGAGTACATATATGGCATTTATTTAAAACACAATTATTGATTTGTACCAGCCAAAAAAAAAAAAAAATAGAAAGTTAAAAATATTAAATTTTATATAGACATAAAAGACCTCAAACTCAACATAATGCGCTTTAATTTGCTTTTTTTTCATATTTTATATTTTTATAAACGATGTCAGGTTTAAACCGGAGAAGATTTAAATGAAAATGTTATGTTTTCCAATTGTTCTCCTACTCTCCTGTGTTCTGTTCATTTTATAAAATATATCCCGAAGCCCTCATCAGCACGTTTTAAAATTTATTTTTACGCCATGAAAACGAAAAAAAAAACAAAAAAAACAAACAAAACGAATGGTTTTCTTTTGATTCTAAAACCTGCGTATCCGTCTACTCCTCTTCTTGATTTGTACAGTTTTCTACACAGTTTTATCCTGTTCACTTTTTTCTAGCAGTTTGTTTGTTTGTTTTTTTTTTTTTTTTTTGTAGTACAATTTTGTTGTTGTTGTTTTTCGTAATTTTGTTTACTTTGCCACCAACCAGCAGCCACCAGCCACCATGTTTAATTTTGAAGAGTATCGGTTGAGTTTTCCGATTTAATTTTAATTAGGTGCTATTCAATTTTTGCCTCTATGTGTGTGTTATTGTATGTGTACATGACTGTGTGGAAGGCTTACAAGCTAAACACACACACACCCACGTACATTCTTATATAATCATAGACTGGTTTATATTTTGAAAAAAGAAAGAAATAGAAAAAAAACAAACATTTCAGGCTAAAATTATTGATTTTGTTGTTGCATTATTTTATATTTGTGTGCGTATTAAGGAAAATAAATAAAAAAAAATAAATATTTCGGACCTTATCCTACCGTTATATGAATGTGTATGTATTGATTACTCAATAGTTAAATAAAGAAAATTTATAAAGAAGTTGGCATAAATAGCACAAGTGTGTGTGTGTGTGTGCATCTGTGTGTAATATTTATTTTACAAACACTTACACACACCCACACTGTTAATACAAATAAATCTATACCCAATAAAATATTGAAATTGTAACACAAAAATCTTTCTATTTTACAAGCTGGTTATTTTCTAGTTTTTGTTTTGCCAGCAGCATAAACATAAAATAGGTACTGGAAGCTATGAAGTACTCTGCTGGTACAACATTAAGCAGTAGCTTTAGTACTCTGGTAGTTACATTGAAGTGCTAAGAAGCATTAACAACAACAAGAGCAACAACAACAATACAAATTACAAATTACTTATTCATAACTTTTAGAATTTCATAATTAATAAAGAATTTCTATAATACTCATAAAATTCATTACAATAAAATAGAAAATTAAAATAAATATACACTTGAGGGCAAAATAATAAGTACACAAACC
The DNA here is from genome assembly GCA_963576795.1 of Metopia argyrocephala. Taxonomy (NCBI): domain Eukaryota; kingdom Metazoa; phylum Arthropoda; class Insecta; order Diptera; family Sarcophagidae; genus Metopia; species Metopia argyrocephala. Next base: position 1,233,480 of record OY756209.1, read on the forward strand.
AATTTAAGAAATATTATGTTTCTAATCAAATTAGATCAGAACTAAAGTCTGTTAAATGAATTTAGATGATTTAAGCAATGATTTCTCAATCAAAGGAGAAACTCACATCCGATGATCCACATTAGCCGAACTGACCATGTTTTCGACTGCGGCTCCGTTAGTTGAATCAAAGTTAGTTTTTTTAACTATTTATTTTTTTTTATTACAATACAATCTTAAATTATACACTAATTGATTATTACGAGCAGAGTAACAAAGACTCAGTGTAATATCGCAGACCAGTGTCTCTGGGGGAAATGAACCCACAACCCTCGCGCTAGCACTCTCACTATAGCACACTACCCACTAGACCACTGAGGCACCCATTTTTTAACTAATTATCTTCTGTAATAAGTTACTTTTCGATTTCCCATTTATCCTTGAGGTGATTGCAGGGCTTCTGTATATAACATGCAATAAATAACTTTTTCTTGATTGATCTGCAAATCAGACTTAGAACTGCAGATGGTTTAGTGACAAGTCTTTAATTTTGTTTCGTGATGAGATGGATATGGAGAGGGGGAAATTGAAAGAAATATCAGCAAGCAGTAATAGCCAGTTCATAGAAAACGAACGTTTTAATGGAAAAAAACTATGCGTTTACAACGTTTCAAATTTTTTATTACTAAAAAAATACAAAAAAAAAAAAACTGTGAAAAGTAAACAAATAACTAAAAAATATATCGTCGATGGAATTAAAGAACGATGTAACTGACAAAACCTTAAATGTTCATCAGAGCCAAAAAACTTGTATGAAAGTAGAACAAATACACTAGTATTTTTTAAAACGCAGACGGCGCACACTGGGAATTTTTGTATGGAGGTGCTGAAAAAAATATATTTGTCAAAAACTGAAGTGATTTTATCACAAATTTAGTTTTATTTATATAGTAATACACAAAAGTAATCAAAATAAAGAAAGTTAGAGAAATGTATATCGTTACCTACAATGTAAAAGCCATAACTAACAAAAAAATTTAAATGATTTTTTTAATTTTGAATTTATTATTTATTTTAAATCTATTTTTAAATTATTATTCTAAAAGAGCTTATAACAGTATGCCTTTTCTGGCTAAATGCATTTTTTGGAGTGTCTAAGGCCATATTTTTGGTAGTCTTTGTTACGAATTTCTTGAGCCTTTACTGACTTGTTCTCTAGGACTCTTTTAGCAGTATGATCCAACAGATTTTGCAGAGGTATACTCCTCAAACGATTTACGTGGCCGACTAAGTGCAGAACTGGTAGGAAATTCAGTCTAAGTAAACTTTATTGTAAATGTGCGTTCAAGCCAATTTGCATTTTTTTTTTCAAATCGCGACTTCGCAAGATTAGAATCCTGCCATCTTTGTGTGAAGTTAGAGTAAAAGCCTTTACATATTGTATCCAAAATTTCACATGCTTTAGTTTCGTTTAAGCCAATGTGCGATTGTTTCAAGAACTGTTTTAATTTTGTTCTGTCTTTGTCAAACTCCAGAAACTTCTGGCGTAAAACCCCATGAGAAATTTATTATCGCTTATCACTTTGCTACTGTAATCATAAAAATCAAATAATCTTTTGTGCACTACTTTTTTGATAATTCTGCATATCATAAAAAGTCCTCAATGTTTTTTCAAAAGAATTTTGTTCATATCGCGAGCAAATTTTTTAAGTTCATACCTTTACTTAATTGTGAATAAATCATCGATTTTCATGATTTATATCTCATTTTATTCACAGGTTATGCAACTTTACGCGAAAGTAGTAGAACTTGATACGTTTTTACCTTTTTGGATTTTTAATGAATTAAAAAAAAAATTAATTTTTTAGGTAAAAAAAAATTTGTTTTCCTTCATACATTTATTTATAACTGCGAAACTGTTGCTTAGATAGCGAAACATTATATAAACAGATGAAAGTAATTATAATTCTTGATTTTTCTATATTTGTTTCAGCAAAATCCGACTAGTGGTTCCTGAGTTATGTTAAACAAAAGAGCCTTATCAGAATTGAGTCGTGAATCAATCAGCTGAAAAATGTTGTACTGTGTAATGCAATAAATTGAGAGGTGGCACCTGGTGGCACTTGAAATTGATTAAAAATGTTAAAACACATATGAGACAATGTATTAGGAGTGATTTCCAACTGTAGGGAAGTATTGCTAAAATTGCAGGTCCAAATGTTTGGAGAAAAAAAGGATTTTTGTTATATGTTCATAAAAATAAACACACAAAAAAAACTTAAATTTGTGCAAAGTTTATTTTCCCAATTTTGGTATGCTGAAATATCCTACTTTAAATAAAAAATAAAAAGAAAAACGTTAGCTCACATAATAAAGTAATATTCATTTTGAAATTCTTAGGTTTAAATTAAGTTGGTTCGGTAAAACATACAAGTACTGAGTTTGAGATGGCTATAAAAGAAAAATTTGCAGTCAGATCGGAGTAATTCTTTTTGATTTGATTGTACCATTTAGTCTAAAATGTCAAAATATCACTGCATCTTGCGTGAAGAGTATGTTAAAAATTTGACTTTTTTCCTCAAAATCCCCAATGGGCGGCGTTACAGAGTTCTTTAATTCCATCGACGATATGTGTGTAGCTATTATTTTGGCCATGTGTGCACTTATACACTTTGTTTACATTCAATGTAAGTGAGTTATTGTTTCGTCTTGTTTTTTACTCTATTTTATTGTAATCATTGTTGTCCTTGTTGGTATTATTAATGTTTCATATTTTGGGGTAATTAAGAAACAGAATTTCTTAATAGATCGTAAAAATAAAATAGGAAATACAACAACATCAACAACATCAACAGTGACATTAACAAACTAATAAGAAATCTACAAATATATTCACACAAAAACAAAAGACAGAAAAATACAGGCATGCAGAGAGAAAGACAGAGAGAAAGAGAGAGTGAGAGTGAGAAAAATGGAAAATAAACGACTTACCAACTGGTATTGAAAATAAATGAAAATTAAATTTATGGATTATGGAAAATTTTAAATACAAAAAGAGAAAAACAAATGTCTGTAAGTAATCATTTTACAATAAAATTATTATGTTGCTCTGTAAGTATAGATAAAAGCAAGTATGCATGTGTATGGGGTTGTACATGTGACTGAGGCTGTGGCTGCTGTGTAGGTTTATATAACCGGAATATATGTACATCGAAGACCAAAAACAAAAGCTTCATATAGCACGAGTAAATGAAAAATCATTTTAATTCCACAAGCATTTAATGAAGCGAAACAATAAACAAAAATATTTTCATAATTTAAATTCTTATTTAAAGTTAAACTGATTACTGCAAAGGAAAACAATTTCTCCGTGACTATTATTTGCAACAAAAAGAAAAAATGTTTAAAATTTTTTAAATTTTTGTATAATTTTAATTAAAATATATGCAGTTTGTAAGCATTAAATTTTATTTAAAGCAATAAAAAAATACGAGCCAAAAATTACTTTCTATTGTACTGAAATTACTCTATATTTCATTAAATTTCTTTTTATTTTTTCTATTTTTTTATTATTTTTAAAATTGACAAGTTTGCAAGGCAATATTTAAAAGAAAAAGAGAAAATAGAAAAAAAGGTAGACAAGAACAGACTGCATTCGAAATTATTTTCATGTGGAATTTGTATTCAAAACATATGCACTATAAGAGTCATATTCGTATCATATTTCATATTTGTCCATAAATTAGACCACAAACATTAAGAAATAAAAAATATGCAAAAAAAAAAACGAAAGATAAGAGGAAAAATCATACATGCATTTAGTATGTTTGTAAAAGAGGAGATTTTTCCTTTCATTCATTCATTCATTCATTCATTCATTTGCATCGGTCCTAATGGAAGCATTCATTGTAATGTGAGAGTGCATATGATAAAATGCGAATATTTGTACAATAGAAATGAGAATATTCGTATATTGTATCGGCTTTGTACTATGTAGACGGTAAATGCATTTTAATGCACATTTATTTTATGAGAAAAAGGGTTTCTCTTATGCCAATTAAAACCCAGAGATATTTAATAGCACAAAAATAAGAAAAAAAAATAATTTAATGGGCCATCATGAAATTGTAATGATACCAAAAGTCTATTTGATTAAATGTTTAAGAAAAGAGACTTATTTATGAACAACACCCCATATTGAGAACAGCAAAAGGAAAAATCTTATTTAACGAAAGAAAAGAATATTTAAGTGCTTCTGACCAAACACAGTAAACTTAAACGGCATTTGCAAGCATTTTAAAGGATTTATTACAGAAGCTATTCCATTTAAGGTTTCCTCAATCATTGCCGTCCTCTCAGAATGGTTTCACAAAGAGTTTCAGTTTTATTTCTTTTTTATAAATGGATTTGCATCTGGTCAATGAACCCATGAAAATTACACAGACTATTTATTTATTTAGCTTTTAATAAGGTCGATCATAGTCTTCTACTATGGAAATTGATTTTATTCCTGATTCCAATTATATTTACAAAAATTAAATGGAGGGCATATGGGAAAATAAGCTGGTCTCTAAAGCTATTTCGTTATGGCTTAAACCAACTTATTAGGAGACTTTTTCACCTAATAATACACTAAACGTTTACGTTTCAAATGTTATGTGGTAAATGGGAATCACATATGCCCCATATTATAACAGCCTGTTTTTAGAACACGAATGGTTTTGGACATTCGTCTTTTTGTATGTGAAACAACAACAAAAACACTCAAATTTGTTAGACTGTAAAAAAAGAACTGAAACTCAAAAAATACATGCACACAAAGTTAGCCATTACAACCCTTTTTCCGGAGCTACGGTCTAGCTTCTCAAAGCAAGCACATTGTGTTCGTCAATTTATATCCATGAGCACCGGAACCTACAGTTTAATAACGACTCTGAACAACGAACTAGAGAAGCTTGTTTATGGCTATCAGAAGACTGCTGAGAAATATGATTTCATATTTCTTTCTTTCCAGATGTCGGTGCTGGGATTTGAGCCCGAAGCTCTCATCTAATAAGCCAACACACTACTCAGTAGACTTTTTACAAAATTTCTACCTTCAGTTCATAATTTCTTTCTGTAAAGTTTATATCGTAATGCAACAAATAAATATATTTTTAATATCAACAAAATGTTGTTATGGTCACCACAAGCTGAGACATTCAGGGCCCAACCTGAAACATCAATCGCCAATAACTCTTGGAATGCTGATTTTTACGCATTTTCATGTGTTTTATTGTTTCTGGCTTATCAAAACATATAATCCAATTGGGTTAATTCACACAATCTTGGTGGCCAAGTAATTGAAATATTTAATGAAATAAGTTCTTTAACAAAAGTTTCTATGAGTAAATCAATTGAACCAGACCTGGAAGTCCTAACGGGTTATCTTACGAGTCATTGAAGTGTGAGAGCGCATTTAGAAAGAATGACGATAACAGATGTGTAGCATGCTTACAGGCCAGAGTTGGAACATAAACAAAACTGAACGTTTGATCTCATTTTGTTGTGTTCTTTACAATGAGTAAAACAAAAATAAAACAGAAACAGTGAGACCGATTGTCCCATTTAATTTTATATATTGTTTTTGTTTTGAGTACTACAAATACACTAACTCAAATGTGCGTAGGTACAACAAATAAGTAATGAGAAGAAAAAGAGAAAAAGAAAAGAAGAAGAGAAAAAAGAGCAAATTATACGAATGTAACGGAATAACAAAGCAAGCACAAGAGCGAAAAGCTAATTTTTGAGGTCTTTCTCATTTAGAAAGTATTTGTTTTGGTTTGCTCATGTACAATACCATTAAAATATGTTGAAAAGTGTATGACTTTGTTCTAATGTTTGCGAAATGTTTCGTTTGTTTGCCCACTCTGTTACAGACATTTAGAAAGAAGGAAGGCATTAGGTCTAAATTGTAGACTCGAAAAAACAAAAGAGATCTTACATATCGCAGTGTGTTGCATCAAAATAATAATAAAAATAAATACTTGAACCGTGTACTGTGGAATATCATTAAAAGTAAAGGATTTTTTATAGAAATCAATCAGCACTTGGTTCACTTTTATGGACGATGGCGATCAAAATGGATTTTAAAACAGATTTTTATTTGAAAACTAAATTTTTTCCACATACTGGAGAAGCAATTTTTTACTCTGCATACAGAAACCCTTTCAAATACTCGTACAGACAGAACACTTCTTCTGTACATTTGTTTCAATAAAATGGCATATTTTTTTACTACAAATAAACACATTTTCACAGGCACGGACAGGGACACGGACAGTACTCACTCGTACTATAAACTGAGAGACAAACATTTTAAACATTTGGTTGTAAAATACATTTATGAAAATATAAATTATGATCCAATACTTTTTAGATAAAAAGAAAAACCCTTTTACATTTACAGATGATATGAAAAAGCTATAAAAGTGATAAAAAAAACTGGAATGAATAAAAAACAAATGTTACTTCATGCACACACTAAAAAACAAGAGAAGCACTAAAAATCAAGTCTGGGATTAAATAAAACAAATAAATAATTCCCAAAAAAAAAAAAAAATAAATAAAAACGAAAATATTTTGAAATGAAATTAATACTCAGTAAAATAATTAAAGGTGCTTTGTAATAATATTGGGGAAGTTTTTGATAACGTTACGTTGCTTCTACTTTAACGTTTTCAATAGAAACGATTAATTGCGAAGGATTGCAACTGCAAATTAATAAAAGAAAATAAATTCACTCCCTTTATAATCTTAAGTTATTTAAGGCCAGTTTCCACCATAATACTGTGTAGTACGACAGTCAAAAAACAAAACAAAAATCAATCTTTATAAACAGTTTTACCTATCTTTACTGCATGAGTGTTTAAACAAAACTGATTCGCATGTAATGTTTGCATATGACCTTTATATAGAAAAAGCTTTACCACAGCATTGGCATAATTTCGAATAGGTAGTAGGTAGGTAGGTAGGTAGGTAGGTATGTAGGTTCAGTTACAGTCCACATTTATTAAACGGCTGGAAATACGTGCTATATTCGAGCACATTTGTATACAGAAACACTCCTCCTCATAAGCTAAAGATAATTCTGGAACTTTTTATTTATATTCTCAAGCAGAATTGTAAGATCTGTGCGATTTCTCGCCAAACATGGTAATTTTAAAAATTTTTTAGGATCCTAGTTTTTGATTTGGCGACATGATAGTTTCTTTGGATATTTTACACAATATCCTTGTGATGTCGATTCCATCATCAACAACTTGGTTCTTCAACGGCTTTACAGCAAAATGTCAGATTTCTGGAGAGTTTTAAGCTAAAAGGCAAATCAAGAATATATTTATTTTCTTCATATACAAACTCAAATATACGGAAACACTTTCTCTGTAGAACTACAAACAAAAGTACGTTTCTTCATTTTTTAGCAATAAATATTTGAATTTTCATTCAAATTCGATGACGTCAACACAAATATAGTTAAAATACTACCAGGGGTGCATGGTTTAGTGGATAGAGCGCTCGCACAAAAACTCAAACGGCCCAAGTTCAGATCCCAGCAAAGGTGAAAAATTAAAAAGTTAGTTTGCGGTTTTTTCAAAATTATAATTTAAAAATAAGAGGCCCCCCCCCCTCCAAGAAGACCATCTATACCCGACATTCCACGCCACTCTATTTCACCTTAACCAATGTCAACAAAAAAAAAACAACGAATGATCAGGAGAAAAGCGCAACCTATTGGGAAGTAGCAGATAACAGCTAAATCTACTTAGCGAAGACACTCACCACACCATCAATATACAACGATGAAGCAATTGCTGTTGATCATTCAAGGGTCCATGACCTTTGAATGGCCAATTCACAGCAACTTCCCTCATTCCTAAGGCGCTTAATAATAATATTAGAAAAAATATATATCGTCGATGGAATTAAAGAACGCTGTAACTGACAAAACCTTAAATGTTCACCAGAGCCAAAAAACGTTTATAAAAGTAGAACAAATATAGTGGTATTTCTCATTTCGCAGACGGCGTAAGTGAATTTATTTTCATCGCAGAAATCTGGGACAGAGACCAAACGACGCGTATTTTTTTTTCTGATAAAAATGATGTAAGAAACGTATTTTCGATTTTTTGTCAGTTACAGCGTTCTTTAATTCCATTGACGATATTTACTGTCCTTTAAAAAAATTCCAATAGTAAGGGTGTACCTCTGAGTATTGGTCTCAAATAATAAAAAAAAAGAGATACACAAAATAAAGATCAGAATTTAATAAAAGCGAAATCAAAACAAAAGTAAAACTATTGACAAGTTTGAAGTAAAAATAAAATAGCATGTCAACTGCACATATAATTATTTGACTGAGTTACCAGTAGAACGAAATGTAATGTATGGCTTTATTTGCAACTGTAGAGCACTAAAGAGGTAAAAGCGAATTTTATTTACGTTTTGGTCAAAGAGAAATGTCATTAAGCCAAAAGAATAAAAATGATGCCAACCAAGGTTGTAGAACCATTTAAACATTTATCATTCAAATAAGCCCCATATGGACATATGGACAAGGAAAGGCAAGGAATTTAGATTTTTTTTAAAGGTACTTTGAAAAGCAAAAACAAAAATAAACTTTTATTTCAACTTAACACGTGCACTTATACTTAAAACTCTAAACATGCATTTTATATCCCATTGAAAGTGACACATCACACAGACTAACGGACTGACTAAACTGAAGAAAACAAAATTAGCAAAGAGAAAAAGAAAAAGAAAAATAAGAACAGCATTCTATTTGTACCACCAAAAACAACAAGTTCTGAATAAGCCAATGCACAATCATGAAACATCATGCTGCTCGTATTTATTCAACCCATACAACTACAAAACTGACACTTTTCTTTATATAATAGACCAAAAATACATGGTAATTGAGAGTCATACTAGAAAAAGAAATAAAACAACAACAACATACACAATAACAATAAAATAAATAAAAAGGACATATTCGATTCGAGAAAGAATTTTTTTAAAAGGGACTTTAAAAATTTCTAAAAAGGAAAATGGAAAATGAAAACTGAAACGAAATAAAATAAAATTAAAGAAGTAACAGCAACAGTCCAATATATTCCCTGGAAACTAGCTCAGACATTTTCTTTGCTTCTACAGCTTCGATGGCTTTTGATGCCTTGGCTGCCACAACACGTTCCAAATGACATATGAATAGTAGAAGAACCATTTTATGTTGTATGTTGTTTGTTTGTGTCTTTACAAATCGTTCGACTTTATGTCGTACACTTACTCGTACATATATAGTCTGTATGTCCATGTATTTGCATGTGGACATTGCACGTTGCAGAGCAGAGGTGGCATGAATGTGAATCGTCGTTATAAATGATGATGTGAATGTTTTTTGACTGCTACAAAAGACCAAAAACCAAACTTTTGAGTGAATAATACTTACACACACACACACACACACAAACATTCAGTAGAATAACGAAAACTTTAAAAACAAAGTATCGAAACACGTTTTGAATAAGAAACCCGAAAGTAAAAAAAAAAAAACAGAAGGAAAGAAAGTTGAAAAATGAAATAAAAACTTTTAAAATAAAATTCAGAAAAAAAAAAGAAAATTGATGAGATTGTATTGTGGCGGAAAAGTGAAAGACATTTGCAAAGCCAATGGAAATCGAAATATTTTCTTATTCACACACACACACACACCCCCACACACCCACATGCACCCATAAACTATAAGTGCTATAAAAGTATTTGCATCAGCTCATACCCAGCAAACACTTAGATAGAAATTCAAATTCTTTCAAAAGTTTTTGAATCACTTATGGTAACCTTCTGTCACCACTTCAATCTGGATTTCGTATTGCTCATAGTTGTACTACGGCAGCACTGAAAGTAATTGATGATATAAGACCTGAATATGATGCTGGAAATCTATCACTTATGTGCCTACTGGACTTCTCTAAAGCCTTTGATAAAGTCGACCACTCAATTATGTGTCGAAAACTGGAACAGTTTTTTGGATTTTCGGGCACAGCTGTGACTCTGATGAGAAATTATTTATTTGGGCGGGCTCAAAAGGTAATTGTGGGAAATAGGCAATCGAACCTTAAAAATATTACCTCTGGTGTTCCGCAGGGATCGGTTTTAGGTCCTCTGCTCTTTAGTATGTTTGTCAATGATGTATTTTCCGTATGCAAATATGCGCAGATGCATGCATATGCTGATGATGTTCAGCACTACATATCGAATCGTATTGGTTTGATAGAAGATACATGCTACAGACTTAATGAGGATTTAGCCGCTATTGTCAAATGGGCAAATAACAATAACTTAACACTTAATCCCAGGAAATCGTATGTCTTACCAGTTAGCAGGATAAAACACGACCAAAACTACTTTCCAACAATATACCTGGACAATATGCCTTTACTGTATGTTGGTAAAGTTAAATACCTGGGTTTTTATATCAATTCGACTCTGGGATCTTCGGACCATATTAACATTGTAGTACGTAATATATATCTAAGTAGTTCTTCGGAATTTGCGAATATCATCCAATTTTACACCAGTTAAGGTCAAACGAAAGCTAGTTATTCAATTGATTCTTCATTTAATTAACTACTCAGCTGAGGTGTATAGCAAGCTGGACTCGCATTCAATGCACAAATTACAGGTGGCTTTTAACAATGCCACTAGGCATGTGTACAATTTAAGTCGGCTCAGTAGTACATCATTATGGCGAAGAAAGATTGTGAGATGTGATTTGGTTGATTACCTTCAAATACGGAATATTATGTTTCTGCATAACTTGCTCTATCGGAGGAAACCCTCCTATCTTTATGAAAAACTAGTTTTTGGAAGATCAACTAGGTGCATCACATTGATTGTGCCCAGGCATGCCTGCCTAAATACCAGTAGATTGTTTTTCGTCAATGCTATTAATCTGTAGAACTCTTTACCAATTTACATAAAACTTTTATTAAGGAAGAACATTTTTGACTATATGTCTTAGAACTATTGTCTTATTGATTTATATTTTCTTATGAAGATCTATGCCGTAATATTTAATCATCAAAAAAATATTTGACTGTTATATCATGTTATATGTATGTTTATATAGTAACTATTATTGATATTATGTACACATTATATTCATATTATTTTTAATTAATTTATATTTCCATTTGTCATACATACATATATATATTAAATAATTTATAGATTTTATCTTTTTGAGCTATAAAAGAATTATATTCTTAAGGTTCTGATAAGGAAAAAATTAAATAAAATAAAATAAATAAATTGAGACTAACTCATATTCGATGCCAATCTTAAATGCTAAAGGCATACAAACAAAAGTGAAGAACAACACACAACATTCCCAACAACAATATGTGTAAAAAAAATCATGATTTTTTAATGCTAATTTATATTTAAAAAATACACCAACAAAAACCCTACAGAAATTTTCGTTCCTAATCAGTCTAAGCTAATGAAATACATAAAAACCGCCTTTTTCATAAACTAAATCTAAACCTGATAGAATTTGAATGCAAACAACAGCCTTAAAATATTTATATTCCATATGCTTTTATTTAAAAACAATTCCTTCCGCAGACCAGTGTTATTATTTGGGTTTACTTGTATTGTTACACAAATATTCCTTCAATCTGCTAGCGGTGTCTTTCAACTACTTCAGCTCTACTTGTACTTGTCAGCACTTCAATACCCTTTCCACTGTTGTAGTAATAGCAATGGGTGTTTTAAAACTACACATGCTTATGCAAAATTTAATTTGAATTATGGCAGCATTGATTAAAATATGTGTATAACGAGAACCATTAAGCATAAAGTAAATGACACAGTGTTTGCTGGGTTTATAAATCAATGTTCGATATCACATCTGGCATAAAACTAAAAATCGAATTTGAAATATTTTCCCAAATCACTTCTCAAAGGGGGTTTCAAATTCTTGCCCCTAGTTTTTGGTATTTTTTTTTCTTAATTGTATTAAAATTGTTATTTTGAATACAACAACTAAAGTTGTTCATATTCAGTATCATTTTTGTTTATCAATTTATTTATACTCCGTAATAAATTAGAATTTTATTGATACGACCACTTTGACAAGATACCTCTTAATTACAGCAGCGCTATAAAAAGGAATTAACAAAAATCAAACAAAATGGAGAAAAAACTAGCGCCCACATGCAAAAAAAAATAAAGAAGATTTTAATTCTATATGTAAGTTGTTAAAGAGTAGAAGCTTTACAACTGCGGTGCTAGATGTTGTTGAGGAACTTAGGTCTAATTTATTTTTTTTTTTTTTTGGACCACAGTGGTCCATAAAGCCAAGTATTATATATATATATATGTAGGTAGTAGTAGTAGTCGCCGTGGTCTTGTGGTTAGTGTGTTGGCTTACTAAGACATGGGCCCTGGGTTCAACACCCAGTTCCGACATCTTAAAAAAAAAGAAATATGAAAAAAATATTTCTTTCGGCGACTACCTCTCAGCAGTCTTCTGGTAAAAGTTCTGAGAGTAATTAATTGCCATGAACAAGCTTCTCAAGTCTGTCGTTCGGAGTCGACATTAAACTGTAGGTCTCGGTACTCATGGATAAAAATTTACACACACAACATGAGTGCTGCGAGAAGCTAGGCCGTAATCCTGACACAGGGTTGTAAAGGACAGTTATGTATGGATGTATGTATGTAGTACATTATCGCTTTAATAAGGCTGTTGCGATGTTAGCAGCATTTGTGCTAGCTGTTGTTGGCGGATTTAAAATGTACTTCGTGAGATCAAGAATATTTTTATAGTTTCTTTGATCTATTTTTAATGAATGGAAATAATTTTCCACTTATATCTGTGTCCAAATTGTTTAGTTTCACATAAAATTAAGGAGTCTTTGAAACACATTAGCTTGTTGTAAAGCTGTTTTATAAAAACTAAAATTCAGTGGCATTATTAAAATAAGATATCATGCTAAACCCTACTAAACAGGTTGATTCTTAAATTAAAATTCGATAGTATTAGTATGTCTATATGCCTTAATGAAATAAAAAGTAGTATTCGAATAATAGGAATATTTGGTCTAAAAAACCGCGATTTTGATTTCGGACAGTAAACCCTATCACTTCATAATATTGATAAGCTACGAAAATGTTTCCAATTTTCTTATTTTTCCTGCTGTCTTATACTGTCTTATCTTATCTTATCTTAAATAGTTTAAATTTAATATGCTTAAGGTCATGTAGACATTCATCATGCTCTTTACATGAACCACTTCTCTTATGAATTAACAACAATTACCTTCCTGGTACTCCTTTATACACCAAGCTGATTATTACAAATTAATAGAGGTATTAGTAAAGTTAACAGAATATGCACCTTACATTCCTTCTCTATTCAATAATTGATAAAGGTGTTGCAATTGCAAAATATATTTCACTATTGTAGTAAGGGATTACATTCTTGTATCCATATTAAATTGTCCCACTGTATAAGAATGTTTTAGCATTTGTTTTCTCGTTTTCCTTTGCTTTAGTGCTTCAACTAAAATAAAAGTCTGTTATTGTTCCCTATTCTTCTGGTATTCAACAGACTTAACTTGAGTTGCACACAAGAGAACCAAAAGAGAGGGAGAGAGCAAAATATTATAAAAAAAAAAACAAATAGCAACAACATTCTATTATATTGTCCTTTTGTGGGCTTTTTCTTGTTTGAATGCCTTTGCAATGAAATGAACCAATAAATCACGGTAAATGCCAAACTACTACAACAACTGCAATACCAACAGCTTTTACCATTTAATGCACAAACAGATACTCACCTATAAATATTTAAAATACAAATACAAATGACTGTATGTGTCTGTCTGACTGTCTGTCTGTCTGTGAGTGTATCAAAGAATAAGAAAATTATATCAGAAATAAAAAAATTTCGATTTTAAAGAGACTTTTTAAACTGGTGTTTGTTGATCTGGCTTTATGCCACCGACATCAACATTACCATCACCTTGTTGAATCTATTTTTGTGGGCTTTTTAAAGATGTTCAAAGAAACAACTGAAAAAAGAGAATAATTGGAGATTCTTCGACTCTACAGTTCGAACTGTAGAGCTCATTTTGTAGGCCCATTATGATTATGCAAACCAAACTATGCATTATTAATAGTGTAGGGTATTTGCTGGTTATTATTTTAAGTATTTTTTATTTTCATTAATTGTATTTTATATTTTCGAAGCGGGAATGAAAGCTTTGGAATAGAGAGACAAGTCTTCTTCTACTCAACATTCTATTATTGAACACCTGTGCGAGTCTGTATGTATAAAAATGTTTGAATTTGCTTACATACATGCACGTAACGACATCCTACTTGTGTTAGAACAGTTTGAAAGATTTTATTCTCTTACATAGAAAACTTGTTATTTGGGAACATACCCAACAAAACATAGATGGAAAAGAGAAGTTTCAAAAATAAATTTCTTTTCAAAATAATTGCACTTTTTAAATGTGGAAATTTTTAGAATAATAAATGAAGATTTTTTGGCCTTCTAGCCAACTCCCGGAGTGCTTAATATTAAAAACATGTTTTTCATTCCTTTTTTTTGCACAATAACGCATATATTGATTCTATGATAAAGATCCAAAATTGATCTCTGTGGTACACAACTTGCAACTGACAGTAAACTCGATTTATATTCATCATTCTGTACATACTGATATTTATTAGAAATCTCTGTAGCAGTTGTTGAGAACATGAATACATGAATCTTTTGGTTTTTGATTCATTATGGTATGATCAACTGCATCAAAGGCTTTAGAGTGCTCAAATACGTCACTCATGTACTTCCATTCCCTTATCTTCAGCTACGTCTACTAGAGCTGTTGCATAGCTGTTTTCTCGTCCCAAACAAGATTATTAGTATACGTTTGTGATGGCCGTAGCAGTGAATTATATGTTGGCTTACTAGACAAATTCTATGAATATAAATTCCAGCTCTGTCCTCTTGAAAAAAAAATATCAAACGATTCTTTGGGCGATAACCTCTTAACAGTCTTTCGACAAAAGCTTTAAGCGTAACTGATTGCTACGATCAAGTTTGTTAATTCGATTGTTTGAAGTCGACGTTAAGCTTTAAGTTCCGGTTCTCATGAATAAAAATTGATGATCAAAACGTGGGGACTATTAGAAGCTAAGCCGTAACTTTGTTGTTGTAATGATATGTTTTGATATTTTTATTATTTATTCGCTATTAATATTATAACTGAATACTCATATAATATTTGGTTGAATGAATTTGTTCTTTATAGTGACTGGTTTTTTTTTTCCTTTTTTTCAATTGATCCCCAACTACGCCAATTCAATTTCAGGATAAGAGATTAGACACACTCCATTTTACTTTAAAACTATGCCAGTAGAGTATTATGCCAATACACATTCGTACATTCTTAATGTTTCTTATATTACAACATGGAATGTATGCATGGGTGTGTGTGTGTGTCCAGTGAGGCAGGTATGGTTGGTTATGTTTGTTATTGAGTGTTTATGGTCACAACACAACATGAATTTCTTTTTTATGCTTCTATGTGATCACTAGTTATTCAAAGTTATTTAGAAGGTAGACACACATACACATACTAACTTGACGGCATTTATTTACTTATAATATGAACAACTATTTAGTTTTTTAAATTTCTATAGAAAATATTTAAAGAATCTATGAAAATAAAACACAACACAAACATACATTCACACATACATACGAGATAAAATCAAATGATTCAAAGTGATAAATCCATTTTTAAAGAAGAAAAAATTTATGTAGATTTTTTCTTTTTCTTTTTTTTCTTTTCGTCTTAATCATGATTATATTGAGTAGTGTGTTTAAGTTGATCAGAAATCAATTACCATTTTATTTTATTTTATAGTTTTATCAGAATTTAATTTTTTCGTAAAATAAATTGAATTTCTTTCAATAAATTACAGAAAAAAAAGTATGCAAAAATGGAACTTGTGATGAATAAAGAAATAATGGCCAATTTTGTGTCTTTCCCACAAATGTCATTTGCTTCGAGTGAAAATTTGAAATTTTGCAAATAAAAGAGTAAAAATTAAAAGAAGATATAAAAAATTAAATTCATTTAAAGTCAGTAACTACTTGGAAAAGCAATAAAAGATTTTAAATTTATTTTAACAACTTCGCACATCTCATCCTGTTTTTACACAATTTTCTTTTGAGGAATTTGATAAAAAGAAACTTGTCCTTACACGGTAATTTTTGTTTTATATTTAGTTTTCACAACTTGTCTATCTTATCTGTATGTATTTAATATAATAACTTTATTGACCTCTTTTTATAAATAATAATAAATCTCTTTTTTCGAGCTTAAGGTCTTTTTATATTAATATTAAATATTTATTTATTTTCAATATTTCGCTGAAGACGCTACACGAAGGGGCAGCCTGAATTGACGTTAATGATTCATTTACTGTAATTTTCGAAAAATAAAACATAATTTTGTAACACACCCAGACCATAAAATGTACACAAATCAGTTACTTATTCAGAAGAGAATAGCTTTTCTACAAACAATTCTTGACTCTCCGAGCCCCATAGGTGACAGTTTTGCTTTATAGCACTTCTATTACCTAATTTTGAAACTCAAGGTGTCCTAAATCTACTTGACATATTGACAACAATGTTTAAAATTTGAGATAATTTTCAAGGAATGCTAAAAAACAGTCCTATTCGGTTACAGTTAAAGAAAATCATATGTTCAGTCTGAGCTCGATTTTAATTTTAAAAAATCTGCCCTGTTGCAGTTACAGAAAATGTTCGCTGTGCTTCTACTTAAAAATAACCAATTTTTAAATAAAAACTAAATTTATTTCATAAACAAATTATTTGTACAAAAAATAATTTTTTTTTCTACATCATTAATGTAACAACTTAAAAAAAAAAGAAAAAAAAAACATTTTAATATCCTATTATTTTAACCAACCTCGGTTCTCTTTGTCCTTTTAGATACTGTCAATTGTATGTGCACGATAATACAAGATAGCTAACGACACATAATGTGTTCTCTTATGGCAAGTCTTTCTTGATTTTTTTTAAGCGACTGTCGTAAAGATAATTCACAATAATCTAGTCGACAATGTTGGTCTCTCTGTCGTTGACCACAATTTGTAAGAATATTCTGTTTCGTAATTCGAGTTCGCTCTGTATGTATAAAAAAATTAAATTAATTAGAAAAAACTTATTCCAATATTGCCTCTTAGCGTTACGTATTATAAGAGGGCGTGTTTTGAGAGGTGTATGACCAAATTTCTTAGCGACTTAGAGCAACATTTTTGAATTATGGACAAGTGACGTATAAAATAAATGCTAGTAAGACCGTATACTTTTTCAATTTATTAAATATGACTATAAGACACCAGTTTTATTGTAAAAATTATGCAACAATTTTCTGTTTTGAAATTACGATCCCATATGCATTAATTACAACTGAGCGTATGAGTAATATTTAATTCGATCATATGTCATCCGTACATATAATGTAGCATACTTTTTGGGTTAATAATACATTGCATGCACTACACTGCGTATGATTAATATGTAATCCATCAAATTAAAAGAAGAACAAATAAAAAGAAAATAAAAAAAGAACACGAAAGAAACTAATACAGATTAAAGTAAAGTAGAGGTAAATGTAACAATTGGGATTATAAGAATAAATTAAAATCAATTAATATTTGGTATCTTGTGGGTAATTCTGTACAGAGTAACACTTTATAATAAGAAAATTCAAAACCAAACTATTCAGAACTTCATTAAGAGGAAATACGAATTAATCATAATTTAAAACGACTTTCCAATTTTTCAATTATTAGACAACTTTTATAGAAGACAAATTCAGAAGGAAAACGCTCAGGAAAATTTGGTTAAAAAAAACCATTCGTAGTCGAATTCAAATTCGTAACATATCGAGTGGATAAATTACGGTTTTCGTTAGCTTATATAGCAAAATTTAAAAATAAAAAGTTCAAGATATGTTGTTTGTATTGAAAAACATTCAACAAATGTCTAGAAGAAAACGAAATGAATGTTTAAAATCAAGACAAAAAACAAGCGCAACAAACTAAAAATTCGAAAGCAGTTATTAATTATTTAAACAAAAATCGCAGTAATATCAGTTGCAGCGCTAGCTTCCAGCATATTGCTGAAAGACTTTTGTTTGAAAAATGATTCAAATTATAATGCATGTAACTTAAGATAAGTTTGGGGCGAAACTAGTAAAGAATTTACCAACGCAGAGAATCATTTATGCAGAAATTTAGGCTTCCAGAAGGTAATATAATGGTATCTGGATTTGTAGACGGCATTCATTGTGGACTATAAAAGCCAAAATGAGAAACACAGGCTCTTCAATACTATAGTAAATGATATATCATCTAACGAACAATTCTTTCCGATTACAGAAGAGTCAATACTCGTTTTTGTACTTGTTATCGTATCATATCATTTCAAACTTTGACAAAACATATGTAATAACGTATGTTTTAATCTGAAAATAAAAAATTATGCCAATGTTTGCTGGATTCCGAATTTGGTAATTTTATCTAAACACTGCCTGTTGCTTCGACGCCCAATCAGCCAAGTTTAATTGTAAATAAGATTGTCTTTACATGAGAGGACTATTATTCGCTTATTTACCGAAACGTATTAGTAAATGGCTAACCTTTCATAAAACATATAATACTTCAGATGGCAGCCTTTCTTTCAATTTTGCTTTAAATAATATCTTAATAACTTTTTGATTTTCTTACAGATTTTTAAAATGGCATCTTATTTCAATCCCCATAAAAATATACTTTTTAATCTGATACAAATATGAGGCGGCTGTTAAAGCATCTCTGAACTTAACAAATTGGGACAAAAATTCAAAAGTCCAAATAAATTTCTTAATTTTAAATAAATTTTATATACATATGTGCCCATAATTATGAAAGTGGTCTAAGTCATATATTTCATGTTTTGAGATATTTAATGATTTACATTTGAATAAATTAAAAAATGTTTTTACCTTATGCGACATTTTAATTTATAATTTTATTAGTCTTAATTAATGGAAATTTATTATGAATATGAAATTTTGTGTGAATTTCATACGGTAATATTGTTTTCAAAGTTTGAATTGACTTAGACCATTTTGAAAATTAACTGAATGTCCTATAAATGACTTAAAGCAATAAAGAACTTTGAGTTTTATTTAAAACAATAATTTAACTGAACACTTGTTAATTATTTTTCAACAATATTCCATTTTTATCAATATTGCGAGTATTTAAGATTCTTAAAATGTTCCTGAAAAACTGGAAGGATGTACGGTAGTAAACTCAAAATATCTTTATGTTTTTTTTTTCCGATACTGGTCTAATGGTGTTGTATAATCAAAGTAATTTAGTATTTCCGTATATTTTGGGTCTTCCTCTTTTAGGTGAAAGATCCAAAACGTGAAATTTAGAATCATCTAAAGAATTTTTGACTTAGACCACTTTCATAATCAACACTAAAAGAATTCCATATAATGTTGAAATTACAACCACTATCTAATGTTTCATTTTTGACAATTTCGTAAAAATTACATTGAATAAATTTAGTTTAAAATAATGTGGTATGAAATAACTGATAAACTAATTTTTTTAAAATTTTGACTTAGACCACTTTCATAATTATGGGCACATATATTTCATTAGAAAGGTCAGACTCACCTTTTCTGACTAACTGAAGATTTAGAAAAAGTTTTGTACGTTTCAAACTAAAATTAAAACTCACATACATATCAGTGCATTAGCATCACTTGCAGGTATTTTTATTGCTTTTATTTTTTTGTCGCACAGTGTTATACAAAATATAAATCCTAATTAATGTTATTTAATATTTATTTCACAATATTTTGTGACATCTTGTCATTTCGTTAAACCTTAAAAACGTATCTAAAGCTTCAATTCTTTTTTTTTTTTTTTTTTGTTCCTTTGCATGTTACTTTGAAGTTGAAATCATACTGGAAATAAAGGGTTGGTTGAATCAACAACATTTTTTGCAAACCTTGTCATATGCCATTTAATAAAATTCGTTGCATGCTACTCGTAAATGAAAGATTTTATTATAATTGTCTGACTCTGATATTGTACGAGTATATCCCTTTGCCAGCTCATGCATTAAAATATTATTTTTTTTTCTTTTAACTACTGTGCTTAATAATTTAATCTGTGGTACTTAATTCTATGAATATTTTCTACTTATTTTTATAATTCGATTTTTTGTTGTTATTGTTGTTGTTGGGATGTTGTTATGAGTGTATTAACAAATGCAGAGATAAACTTTTCTTTTTTATTTTGAGTTGTTACTGTTGCTGTTACTGATGCCGTTGTTATTAAATTTTTAATGACATTTTAATAAATTAATTAAAAATTTAAATTCTATTATCCAATAAACTCTAAATTTGACTACTTTGCTACACTGTTGTTGACAACACCAACAACAATGTTGCTTGATGTTTGCCATTATTGTTATAAAATTAATTACATTTAATAGAAAATTAAATCTAAAACAGGATAATCTAGCCAACTTTAGATTCTAAAATGTAATACACACATACACACCACACATACACACATGCATGCTTATCCATTTTATTTCATAAAAACACTTCTGTAAAATCATAAAGATTCAAACTTAAAAACACAACAAAAAAGAAATGAAAAAAGTTGGCAAAATTTTAAATGAAAATTGAGTGAAAATCTAAAAGAAGAAGAGAAAAATACAAAGTTGTGTAGGAAAAGAAGTGCCAGAGAAGAAGAGAAAGTGGCTCTTTGGGGGCAGATTAATTTAAAGACAACAAACTGTTTTATTTTAATTTGCCAACAACATTATATTGTCGTAGACCATAGAAACTGGGATTCAAAATCGAATTGGCATTTCTTGTTGTTGTTTTTGTTATTGTTATTGTCGTACTGTTATATCTAATACAACAAATGCGCAACAAAGCGTATAATTGTTTTGACTGGCAAAACATGTTGACCGAAAATCCATGCAGTATCCTCTTCACACATAAAATACCTACACACAGTACACACAGTACACACACACACATACACCTATTAACAACACATAATAACAATAATACACATATCGTTGTTAACAAAAGGATGTATTTTTACTCGTACTTTAATCATGTCTACGTATCTACATATGCATGTATGTGTGTGTGTATCTATGAGTCAAAATATATATTGAAAGTACACACACACAGATAAACCAACGAATGAACACACAAACAAATTGGTATAGAAAATATTTGTATATATACTTCTAATGTCCAGTAACAATGAATCGTGTTGAGATACATTAACACCAATATAAACACACACACACACACAAACAAACAAACAAACGAATTCCTAAAACAAATTGCCAGTTGAAATAATTAGATGTTGTGTGTCATACAATACATGTAAATGGTTCTAAAGAGCC
This sequence comes from Metopia argyrocephala, assembly GCA_963576795.1. Lineage (NCBI taxonomy): Eukaryota > Metazoa > Arthropoda > Insecta > Diptera > Sarcophagidae > Metopia > Metopia argyrocephala. The sequence continues at coordinate 1,255,054 of OY756209.1, forward strand.
AGAAATTATAATATCTCCCACATTAAATATTAACACTAATACAGATATAAACATGCCATATAATACTTTAACGATTGTATGTGTTTGTGTGTGTGCAGCAGTAATAGCAGTAATATTAGAACACAGCAAACACGAACTGTTAATTTAAAATTAAAAAGAATTGGAATTTGTATTTAATACTCCTTCTAAGTGGGTCCAAAACAAATTTAAAAACATAGAATTCTCAATAAAAATCTTGAAAAGGTTAATGGAAATCTTTCAGCATAAACATCTGTAGATCATTGTGGTCATACTTTAAAAGAGAAACTTAAGAGAGCAGGGAAAACACAAAAGCGTTAACTTCACTGAACCATTGAAGAGCCCAAACGAACTCCAGAAGAGAGGTATCAACTAGGACAGCTATAAAGGACATGATCTATTCATCTCTTCTCTTCTTTAGAAGAAAATTCATAGAAAATTCCGTTTGAGTTCCTTGTCTGCGACCACATATTGACCATCATGCTTAAACTGGACTTATTAAGCCCCAGAAGTAAAGCAGTCAAACCATTATTAAACAAGGGTCAAAGGTTTTTATTCGGAATCATTTACAAGACATGGGATGTATTAACTTTTCAAAATTTCAAAACAAACGATATTAAAGAAAATAAATTTTTTTATGAGCCAGCAAATTTATTTCACACGGAATGGTTAAAAGAAGTTGGAAACACTTATTAATCATTTTGTTTTAAAATAGAAAACTTCTTTTCATAAAGATTTATTATGATTTATTTAAATCACTCAGTTCTCAATTACTTTTGTTTATTGAGGGCGAGCACGGCCAAAATCACCACGAAATTCAACACACCCTTCTTGTCGGAACTACCATGACTGCACGTCTGTATGCAGAACGATATTCACCAGTCTTGCTAACATCACCAGAACGAGCTGGGCGGAGACGAGCAGTCTGTGGTCTGTTAGGACGCGTAAGAGTGGCGAGAACAATTTCTGGAGGCAAATGCAAGAAACTGCTTAAGAACTCAATACCTTCGTTGGTCAAGTACAAATAATAGTGCCCCCAGGCAAACTGTGCCTTAACCAAACCTGGGGAATGCAAAGACTTCATTGTTTTAATTACATTTAAATTAGGTATAACTCAAGCTCTAGGTGCTTAGGCCACGATAATACGTTCTTTGAAGAGATATTCGTAAATAAGGACACGATGAGTCTTTGGCATAAAAAGTTTAGCGTCTTGCACAAAACATTCATAGTTTTTTTTTTCCAGTATAAAATAGAGGTGAAAAGCTAACACATCCCATATATATTCATTCCTTGTTTCTTCGTTTGTCTTTGTAATCTGCTTCCACACCACAGCCTACAACTAAATAATAATGCAACGAATTAAATAGAAATATTATTCCTCTACTTGAGTAAAATATTTTTTCTCTCCTTAATTATTCAATTCTGATTGTTTTCTAATTTTATATATATTCATTATATTTAAATAATTTTTTCGCTTTCATTTTCCGTTCATACTTTTTATATAATTTTATCTTCCTCTTTCGTTTTATTGAATATAAATAATTATGAATAATAAGACACAATAGGTAGCACACACTGTGAATACCTTAATTATTTAAACATTTTATAATAATTTAGAAAAAAGAGTCAACAACAAAAAATAATTATTAAACAATATGGCAGACATGATTCTGAGTTGATATTACAATGAATTCAATTAGAAAAACAAATTAAAGTAAGACTAAAATACAAACTTAAAAATTAAGTTCAATACGACTTTGACTTTATGTTTGCTGGGTAGTAGTGTCTATAGTATTCCAATTAGTGTTGCTAAAGTCTTAAATTTTTAAAACTAAATTTCAGCAAAAAAATAACCAAAATGGAATAAAAATTACGGAATTTTCATATCATACATCAAAATAGCATCCTTCAATTTAGTTTAAAATATTAGAAGGATATTGGGGTATATACAAAAACCAACATTTTTGATAACCGGTTTTCGAATAGTAATTTTTTCACAAAACCGGTTTTAACCGTTTCGAATTTTTATAAAAAAATTTTTTGCCCTTTATTCTTCATACAATTTAATTCATTTATAGTTTCATTTTTTATAGATTTATAAAACTTATAAAAAGATTCATAACTCTAGAATTATTTTGTGGTAAACAATAATTTCGTTGTTGTAATGACGTGTTATTTTTTATGCAATTAATAGATCGTCCATCCAATGCAGCAACTTTTGATACAATTTCTTCTAAACTAGTCCTTTGACAAATTTAAGATTACAGGGCTTGTTTGTGAATGATTTTTTTTCTCGGTTATTTTATCGTGCATTGTTTTCAAATGATTATGTAGACTACTTATGCTTGATGTACAAAGATATAAAAAATATATATAAAAATTTATATTTTTACTTAAAACCGGGTTTCAAAAACCGACAAACCCCACAGGATATCAAGAAAATATACCAACTTCATGAACTCCTTAATAACAGAACTCTAATTTACTTAAAAGAAATTAAAAAAAATCTTGAACTTAAATAAAAACTAATGCTTTTGATGGTAGAGGGTTTATTAGAAATCATTAAACATATTTGTTTATTCTATTAAATATACAATACTGTACGATTTATAAAATTTATATCTGAAGAAATATCTTCCAAAGTATTTCTCCTTACAAATCAAAAAAAATTACAAAAATTTTAGAAAAAATTAATTTTATGTCTCCTTAATCAATGACTTGCAAGTTAATTTTCTGTCTTTTAATATAAAAACAAGATTAAAACTTTATAGTTTATTGTTATTTTTAATTCAAATTGTGGAAATAAGTTCTTTTTTTATTTGCTTAGACTTTGAGGTGAAAAATAACCAACATGTCCAATGCAGAGAAAAAAAAATAACCAAAACGGCAACACTAATTCCAATATACATATATTTGTGTATTTGAGAATTCCTTCGCAGCTACAAGTTTAACTGGCACTCTGGGAAAAAAAATTTATTATTTTTGAACATGACACCCAGATTAAATACCATTTGTACGCTTCCAAAAGTAAGTAAAAATTTTTTATTATGGCCGATATTCAAATATGAAATCTCGAAATTTTTAAACAAAATTTGAAGACTGAACTTTAGAGAAATATCTGGGTTTTCAGATATTAATCATAAATTCTTTAATATTTAAAACTAAATACACTAGAGCCCCGCCTTGAGTCGTTAATGATGAAGGATGAAAACAATTTTATTTATTTTATTTCATTTACTTCAACAAATCGTCGTGCGGGAGTTTAAGTGCTCTATACGCCATTTTATATTTCTCGAGTTAATGATGCCACTTTAGATTTTTGACACCAAAATTTTTAACCCTTAAATGCATTGTGATGTAGATCTACATCGTATTTTGAATCGCTCGTATTTTGCAATGAAGAAACTTTTATAAAGTGTTTTTGGTTTTTTTGAATAATAAAAAAGGGGATTTATCGTTGTTAAACATATCTAGGGCCTGTGGCAGCTAGTTTTATTATTATCGACAAAATTCTTCACTGACACTTTAGTTGCGAAATAAAAATTCATGCATTTAAGGGTTAAAATCTGCAAGCCGTTTTGGGCTATTTATCTCCGAAACTGGACGAAATATCCGAAACAAATTACAGACTTGAAAAATTTGGTGTCGAAAACCTAAAGTGGCATCATTAACTCGAGATATATAAAAAATATAAAATGGCGTGTAGAGCACTTAAACTCCCACACAACGAAATGTTTATAATTATTATAAACGTATAGGTGACGATCAGTATTGCCAGAAGTTGTAAAAATGCTAAAAGATAGAAAAGATGCTAAATCAGGCATTATAAATGCTAAAAATGGTATTCCACAATGCTGCAGTAGAAATTTTAACCGTTTTTAGTAACACAAATCGTAATCAAAACGATGCAAATCGCACCGACGCAAATCGGGGTCAAAACGACTGGGACCGACGCAACTTAAAATTGCAACGACGCAAGTCGCGGCTCTAGTGTATAGAAAAAACCGCAATATAAATCAGTTGGGACAATAAAAGTCTAGTAATAAATTATAAAATTTTCTTTCTCATATTTTTTCAAAAATTTTTTAATTTAATCCAAATAACTTCATCGCTTATATCTGAACAATTTTCGGTAAAAAAAAAAAAAAAAAAAAAAAAAAAAAAAAAAAAAAAAAAAAAAAAAAAACTTTAAAATAAACATTTTATTTAATGCACATTGGGAGGACAAAGCACGCCCGTATTTGGCAATTTTTTGTACAAAAATCAAATAAATTCTTTTCAGCTTTAGTTTTGCGATATTCGTTCAAACCTGGCAAACTAGTCATTTAGAAGAATAGTTTTTAGTACCTGTCTGATACATATTCCTGCTTTAACTACACCTCTGAAAACTGATTTAATTTTAATTTAGAAAATTTATAACAAAAACTCAGTTTCATTCAGAGATTTAAGTGTTAAATTTTATAAAACAATCAATAAAGGTTATAAACAAAATGAGTTTCACTAAAATATCAAAAATATGATTTGTTTTTATAGAAATACGAACGTACATATGTGCCAATAAGGCTTTTGCAAAGCATAAAATTATTTAAAATAATTAAAATTTTATAACAACATTTTAATTAAATTTATATGCAGGATATGCCTATAAAATATTTACAATTAAGTTGGCAAACATTTTTACAATTATAATTTTATAATTATCAAAAAAAAAAAAATTAAAGCCAAAAAGAACTCTACAATATACTCTATGGTATTTAAATCTAATTATTATTATAAAAATTCTAAAGTAAGCATAAGTTATGGGAGATGAAAATATAAAATAATTATGAAATCAATTTATAGTGCGAAATTGTAGTTTTTGTATATATTATTCCATATACACAGTTTGTCATTCAATTATTTTTTTTTTGTCATTTTAAATTGAATTGGAATATATTTCTGTTCAACTAAATCTCAAAGGATATGTACAAACACACACACAGACACACACACATGCACACACATAAATATCTGCATGTTATATGCTGGCAACAACACTAAGAAGCCTTTTATAAGCAAAAAATTAAATAAAACTAAATAAAATGTTACAAAATAGAAATATATCTCGTATATACTCGTCAGTATGTACGATTATATGCTTACTTGTATGGCACGGAGTTGTATATGAATATCCCCCTTAATAAAACACATTTTAAAATGTTTAAGATACATATGTATGTATGTATATACGTATGTATGTAAGCATGTATGTATACAATCATTTGTGGTATTTTACGCATAGAAAATTATTTGTTTCTGTAGGTGTAGTGTTAAGTGTGCCTTGTATAGGGCAAGCACACTGAATAAGAATTAAAAAAAAACTTTTTTGTTTTTTCTTTCGAATTGTATAAATTTAAATAAATTTTATTAAAACACATGCACACACACGCATAACATATAAAATCCGTATTTATGTATTTTTATGTAATAATATGATATTTATTTATGTAATAGTTTTAATAATTATAAGTTATTTTGTTTTTTAATATTTTTTTATTTGTGCCCAAAATTATGAAAGTGGTCTAAGTCATATATTTCTTTTTTCAAGATATTTAATGAATTGCATTTGAATAAATCAAAAAATATTTTTACATTATGCGACATTTTAATTTATAATTTTACTGGTCTTAATTGATGGAAATTTATTATGAATATGAAATTTCGTGTGAATTTCATACGATAATATTGTTTTTAAAGTTTGAATTGACTTAGACCACTTTCGAAATTAACTGAATGTGCTATAAATGACTTAAAGCAATAAAGAACTGAGTTTTATTTAAAACAATAATTTGATTGAAATAATTCCCGAACATTTATTAATTATTTTTCAACAATAATCCATTTTTATCATTATTTCGAGTATTTAAGATTCTTAAAATGTTCCTGAAAAACTGGAAGGATGTACGGTAGTAAACTCATAATATCTTTATGTTTTTCTTCCCATACTGGTCTAATGGTGTTGTATAATCAAAGTAATTTAGAATTTCCGTATATTTTGGGTCTTCCTCTTTTAGGTGAAAGATCCAAAACGTGAAATTTAAAATCATCTAAAGAATTTTTGACTTAGACCACTTTCATAATCAACATTAAATGAATTCCATATAATGTTACAACAACTATTACATTGCACAAATTTAGTTTAAAATAATGTGTTATGATATAACTGATAAACTAATTTTTTTTTTAAATTTTGACTTAGACCAGTTTCATTATTATGGGCACATTTAAGTAAACAAATGTGTATAGAAATTATCTTTCATAAACATTATTTAATTACCATAATTTCATATAATTCTGTAATATGTGTAATGTACACACACACACAAATACACATACTATTTCTGTGTCTTTATTTGCCCCACAAGCACACTTGTTACATAAATTGTAAAACATTCATACCCAAGACGAATAATCGGATGTTTACTTAGAAGAAAAAAAATACCGGACAATTTTCAATACACCTATCCCCCGATTTGCACGAAAGATCGGTTCCTGAAGAAACCGTGTAAATCGAAATCAAATTTTTTGTATGTAAAATCGTGTAAAACGAAAAAAATTTTAAAATAAATAAAATCAAAATAGTTTCTTAATTAAATTATTGTTTGTTTATTTATACATTCTATTTCATTTATTTTTCTTTCATTTACATTAAATAAAGATAAAATATACACCTTATAAAGAAACAAAATATCCATTCAGTTTTGTAATAACAAATATGTAGTACATGTAGAAAAGAATTACATATTTTTCAAAAAATTAGAAAATTACAAAAAATATATCAAAGATTTGAGCAAATTTAATCACTATCGATGACTCTTAACCTTTTTTAATTGATTGGTGACTTGTCACTTTCATCACTTGATATTATTTGAAGCGATTCTCTAGTTGATGGATTGGTACCAGTATTTTTAATGGGTTATACTCAATGCTGTCGTTTTACAAATTTGGGATGTAGTGTTTGGTATAAAAAAAGGTGTAGCAAAATAACACAAATTTTTCTTTTTTAACAGTTTTATTTTGTACAATTCGTTCAGTTTAAAAATCGTGAAAAAGCGAAAAATAAAGCTTAGATCTTGAAAAAAATTCTTGTAAAAGTGAAATCGAGTAAAAAAAGTACCGTGTAAATCGGGGGATAGGTGTATTTCATATTTCGTAACCAGTAGAGAACATGGTTGCGAAAACAGTTTTTTCTCTTTTTATTAAAATAAATTCAGATAATAATAGATCTCCTATTGAGCTTAAGGTCTTTTTGAATTTTAAATATTTATTTTCGATATTTTTTTTATTCTTCTTAAATATGGAAATATTTTTGTAGGAATACCCTGTCGATATCACAAACATTTTCCCAATTTATGGATATAAAATTCAAAATTTTGTTTAGTTCCTTGTTTGCTTAAATTTAAGTTCAGTATTAATGATTAAACAGAATACGGCCGCAACTTCAGGCAAAAACGACTCTCAGAGAAAACGTGCCCAAAATTAAAACGACGGCCGCAATTTCACGAACTGGCATTTATTGTTTTTGCATTTCCTGTATGTAAAGCTATTAAAAATTAAGTTTATGAGAGTTATTGCAAAGAATTGAACTTATATTTTATAATTTAATTATCTTTACACACTTTTTCAATTATTTTTACTAAAATATCACTCATTTTATTTAACAAATTCCAAAATTTATTAATTTATTTAAACTTTCAAATGTTTTTTCGATTTTCTTTTGTTCTTATTTTTCTTTCCGCCAACAACAAAAAACAAATGGGTTTGTTTACAAAATGTATGAAATTTAATAAAAGTGTGGTAACATTGCTGAGAGAATTTATTTCTAAAAATGAGAGCATTAGAAAAATCGCTGTCAAAATAAAATAGATTCTATTTCACGACTGCATTCCCCGGCGTTTTTATATGTCAATTTGTATGGAAAAAAACGTCATGCCCCAGTTCCGTTTAATCATTTAGAAATGACTATCGCAGTTATAAGAAAAATATGCAATTTGGAGTAACCTGAATCTAAATAACGTATTTATTAAAGAAATTAAAAATCAAATTTTCATAAGCAATGGCACACTTTCTTGTTAAAGTCCTTAACAGCTTGGCAGCTGTTAGATAAAAAGGCAATCTTAAAGCTTATGAGTCAATTGATGAAAAATATGTCAATTAAACTTCCGATAAACACCTCAAGTCTGTTAGAAAAGGTGACTACAATCACCTCTGTGGAGGTGACAGCAGTTAATAATCGGTAACACATATTTTTTGGAATATCCAGTTATAGAGATGACGAAGAAGCACCATACTTCCATGCATTATGGAATACTTCTCGCATTAAACTGAAGAAAATCAATGGCTTGGTGAATAATTCGAGTGGGGCTTTCGTGGTTTCAAACAAAGTCAATGTAATATATATTGTATATCAGCTGATATAAGAAATTACTGCAAGTGTTTTGATAACTAAACGGTACAAAGTATTACCTGTTCTAACCATACAAGCATATTAAAATGAAAGCCAGGCAAACAAATATGCAAAATAAAAACATTTTTAAATCATACATATAAAATGCACACTTCCGTTAGTTGTTAAATTCATCCGTTTGAATTTTTTTTTTTTTTTTTTTAGAAAAAATTATTGTGTGTAAACCTTGTACTCTCTCTCTCTCTCTCTCTCTCGTTCTCTCGCACGTACACTCCTGCTTTTTTTTTTTTATTTAATGATAGTTAATATTGTATGTGGTTGTAATAGTTTGTTTATCTAGAAATATATTTTTTGTACAACTCGGCTGGTGGCTGATAGCTGGCTGCTATTGTGTGTGTGCACTGTTTTGCCTTTGCTTGGCGCTCATTACAATTGGACCCGATGTAAATGTTAAATGGCTGGTATGGAATTCCACACTTCTAAGCACTCCATAAATTAAGCTTCTAATGAAAGGTCCTTGTTTCGTATTCAGATAATTAATTTGTAGAAATAAGTGCCACACATACACATACACAGAAACACAGCAACACACAAATACATTAACATAATACACATTCTCATATATGCCAAGTATTTGTGCATATGTATGTCTGTGTGTATATTGTATGCAAGCAAAGAGAAAGCAACAACAAAAATGCAAGAATGAAAAAACTGAATTACTCATCGCACTTATATTTTAAGCCTGTGTAGCTATAGATTACTTTTTATGTGCAATTGCATGTGTATGCTTCTATTAGTTTTTTTTATTTTTTTATTTTTTTTAGTAAAATATAAAATCATTATGTAACGTTTTTTTTTACAACAACGATAGCAGCTTTATTGTAAGACCAGAAAAATATGAAAAAAAAAAATATGAGAATAAAACAATAAAACCATACTTTTCATTTATATACGTTTTCAATTGAAAAAAAAACACTATTATGTGTATGTGGGGGGAAAGGTGTAGGTTTCCATTTGAGTAATATAATAAAATATGTAGGGTACACTCTCTTTTAAGCAGTTTTTTTTTTTTTCTATCTTAACCCACTCAGTGTGTAAACAGTTTTGACAATCAATTCATGGCAGAATTTTTGGAATATTGAAATTTAAAATAAGTCATTGGATGTGTTGAACAAAGTAATACACTGCCGATCACTTGAATAGGTTCACCACTTTCATTACAGTCAAATTAATTTTTTTCTAAAAGTAATTAAGTTTTTATCTATATTATTTTCTAAAATGGTAAAATATTGGATTATGTGAATTTTTGTAATTTTTTTCCCAAAGCGAATATGATTTTCAGCACAATTTTTTGGGTCATTTGAATAGGTTCACTATCATTCAATTAAAAACTTAAGTAGAAAATGATATTTTTGTAAAACTTTTTTTATTTTTTAAGATTTCTTACAATGTTTTGATGATCTATTAATGAGTATATTCTCCTTTATTCGTTATAACTTCAAAAATATAATTTGGGAGGGAGCTATAAAGGTTTTCAATTAATGATAATTAAATTTTTGGATCACGCTTTTTTAATTCCTCCAATTAAAGTCTATTTGGTTTCGTATTGTCTGCCGGACTCGTAGACTTTGCGAGAAAGCAAGCCCCATACATTTTCTATAATATTTAAGACAGGGGAATATAGTGGCTCCATCAACATATTGACATTTTGGCTTTGAATCCACACTTTTACAACCCTGGCATTAGGTATAGGGGCATTATTTTGTTTAAATATCCAGAGAATTGGTCTAAAAATAGTATAAAAATATGGAAACACCTTTTCAAGTACTGTTTTGTAGTTATTCGCGTTCATTTTTGATGTGAGGAATTGAAGTTCAAATGTACCATAATATGAAATCGCGCCCCAGACGCGACTAAGGTAGCGTTCCTCCTTATATAGGTCGTGGAAATAGTAGTTGTATCCATCCGGAACTTCCAAATTAAACATTTTTTTCGTCTGAGAAGGCAACACGATACCATTCATTTTTATCGTTCATGTGTTCTCGTGCAAAATGAGACCGTGTCGCTTTACGAGCAGCAATAAGAGATGATTTTTTTTTAATTTTCAATCTCCTTAAATGTTTAGAACTTCGAATAACATGTCTTACAGTGTTTATGAAAGCTGTGATACCCAATTTTTGTCTAATATTTGCAGCAGAATCGCTCGAATTTGAGGCAGCCCTTATAATAGCTCTTCTGTCCGCTTCTGTTGCGGCTTTTTTCTTCCGACCTTTCATGTTTTTTCCATAATCGGACTGATTTCTTAAAAAATTATTTACAACATTCTATCTGCGACCAATTTTTTTGTCGATATTCCTATGGCTTAAGCCAGTTTCATTGAATGCTTTAATTTTACCTCTTCTTTCTTTAGTTAATCGCTTCCTGCTCCTCATTTTACATAACAAATGTAACAAATTATTGCAGTAACTCACAAATATTTAAAATTTTAATTATACTGTCGATAGTCAAAAGCAAACTAATTTTATTGCTAGTGAACCTATTCAAGTGACCCAAAATCTACACCTGTTTTCGCTGCATTTTGAAGTAAAATCAAAAAATAACAAATTTTTATTTATTGTACCGTTATTCTTTTCTTCCTAAAATATGATTATTCATAATATCTCTTAATTTAAGTGAAAAAAAAAATTATTCTCCTAAAGTTTATATGAAGAAAAATTAAAATATAAGAGCAAAAATTAATAAATCTATTCTATATAGTGATCGGCAGTGTATTGTCAACCCATCTCACTCTTTGTTTTTTTAACTTTATGCAGACCACAAGATGACCTTTGGGCTTCTTTTAGTGGGGTGGGACTAATTGGCTTTTGGGTTAGTTTTTCAAGAGGTGGATTCTACTCAATAGACAAAATCGGCCCACGATGGCCAATTTGGAAAACACCAGATATGGCAGAAACTTCAAATTAATACATACATACATACATAACTGGCCTTTACAACCCTGTGTCAGGATTACGGCCTAGCTTCTCGCAGCACTCATGTTGTGTGTTTCAATTTTTATCCATGAGTACCGGGACCTACAGTTTAATGTCGACTCCGAACGACAGATTTGAGAAGCTTTTTCATGGCAATTAGTTACTCTCAGAGCTTTTGCCAGAAGACTGCTGAGAGGTAGTCGCCGAAAGAAATATTTTATTTTTTATATTTCTTTGCTTCAAGATGTCAGAGCCTGGAGTCGAACCCAGGACCCTTGTCTTAGTAAGCCAACACACTAACCACTAGACCACGGCGACTACTTCAAATTAATACGACCGCTAAAACTTACGGAGCTGAGTTCTGTTATCTAGACGGAAAGATAATATAATAAATTCAATGTTAATGACAGAAGCCTATGTCCATTTTTATTTAGTCCTGACTCAAAGATCAATCTTCGAACCCTGTTAAGTTTTATAATTTTTCTTACGTTTTAGGAACCCAATTTCTAAATTTTCATAAATTTTAGAAGAACAGAGATCAGACATTTAAAATAAATTTTCTTTTTAGCTGAACTGGTTAAAAATACTGCAAAACACTCAATAAGAAAACCAACAACAGAAAAAAAACAAATCAGAAAATGTGAATATGGCGCCAAATAATAGATTCAATTGGTACTTTAGCGTTACTTTTTAAATGGGTCACCATTTTTTTCGTTTTTTTTCCCCTTCTAGTTTATAATCCCGTTCAATAAAGGGTTAATATAAGATAAGTGCTAGTGTTTAAGTGTTTAGGTGTGCGTATGTATAGCTACCGTTTGTTGACTTTTGTAGGTGTGTGTTGGACATACTGCCTCTCAACACACACTCTTGAGAGCGACAAACATCGTTTAAAAGGAACACTGGAGTATTATTATCCAAACAAATAGATGCATGCCATGCCGTACGTACATACACGTTCATACAATTTATTTGTTCATATGGTACGTTCTGTCCTTTTTAAAGAAGTGAATGCATGCATGTGTTTGACAGGTGGTATAAAACCGAATAAAGCTTTTTAAAAAGAAAACAGATTGTATTTGCTGCTGCTGCTGCTGCTGCCTGGCATTTCTCTTGTTGTTATTGTTGTTGTTGCTATTACTATTATTAGTATTGCCTGTGTTGTTTGTGTTGTTAGTGTAGTTCTTGTTGTACGAGTATTAAATACAGAAGACCTGTGAAATTGTTTGTATTAATTTGGTCAATTTTAAACATTTAGAGAAGTACGTACACACTCTCACTTATGCTTTTGTAAGTACCAAAAAATTAAGAAAAGAAAAATGTAAACGTTCAAGTAGATTTATACGAGGGCAGTTGAATAAGTTTGCGACTTTTTACATGAAACACAAAAAAATAGTTCTTTCGTCCAATGTTACCCTTAAAAAAAAGAAACTACGATATGTTGTGATGAGATGAATTCATTGTTGGAGTCAAATCTAATTCCGACGAGCCATTTCTATAGTTTTAAAAACAAATAAATTTCACTCACAGCTAATTCCGGAGAGTAAAAGGTCAAATAATAAACATTTCTCCATTTCTTTTTTTTTACCAAATACTGTTTTTTTTTTACTCCTCGTTAAATATACCCATTTTTTTTTTTGTGCGGGAAGGAGGGAAAAAGCTTTATGCTTTCGCGGAGGTCGTCACCTCGCATGATATTTCGGACTCGCCCAGAAGGGTATACCGACTAAAAACCCCCCTTATCTCCTCACCAGGGGAAATACCACCTCGGAACCACATTCACATTACTTCAAGGTGGGCCTCTCTTTGGCACGGCAAGTTCCTTCTAGGTTGTCCTGCGTCCAGGACCCGTACTTTCAAATGCCTCAAGGTCCCTCTTCTTTCGCCTTAGGATACGTTCAAAGTATCCAGCAACGGCGGTCCAGTTCGCCACATTTGACGTCATAAAATCAACGATATTCTCAACTTTAATTCTTCCGAATTCAGACACCAGTTCCGCTCGATAGCAATACCAGCGCCTGCATTCGAAAATGGTATGCTCCGCGTCGTCAACCACATCTTCCTTGTCTTCATAAATTCAGAAAGGGGAGTAACACTTTCGCATTCGGTGCAGATATTTTCTAAAGTATCCGTGACCCGATAAGATCTGTGTGGTGTAATAGTTCACCTCTCCGAATTTTCGATTCATCCATGACCCTATAGTCGGTATGAGTCTCGCTGTCCATCTTCCTCGTTCTTCAGCGTTCCGGCGTTGTTGCCATTTGAAAATGGTACTCTGCCGGATGGAACTGGTTACGGGAAGGCCTCCCGTTAAAGCCCTATTTATTATCGTCCGCTCTTCGGCTGTTCAACGGAAATGTAGTCTTTGTTGGGCGGTTCGCAATTATAAGATCTCACTTACTTAAAAAAGTTTCAGAATCAATAAAACTGCGTAATACATTGTGAAAGAAATGTTTATTAAATTCCTTCTGTCTTAAGTATCGGTAGTTCAAAAGATTCAAGACGGCGGTCGTATGATGGCAAGGCTTTGCTTGGATTCCATTAAAAATAACAAAAACAAAAAAAAGAAGAAACTGACTTTGAGTGAATTCAGTATTCCTTAAATTATATCATATTTACAAAATCTTTATCCGACCTAAGATGGAATAAAACGCTCATGTATTGGCCTGGGCTTAAAAGTTTATTTTGGGGCTTCATGACCGTGTACAGGAAAAGGCGAAGGCACTTATCTCTGTTGATTCTTTGGACCATCGCCGCAATGTAATGCACGTTTCACTGATCTATCGGTACTACCATGGGCGTGCTCTAATGAAATAAAAGACTTGATTCCGTCTAAACGCATATTCTTACGGACTACTCATACCTCTCTCAGAGCACATGCTTTTCTAGTTGATTGTGCAGTGAATCACACATAGAGAATTCGTTCATAATTGGTTATTACAATCCTGTGTCACGATTACGGCCTAGCTTCTCGCAGCACTCATATTGTATGTGTTAATTTTTATCCATGTGTACCGGGTCCTACAGTTTAAAGTCAACACCGAACAACAGATTTGAGAAGCTTTTTTCATGGCAACCAATTAAGTACTCCCAGAGTTTTTGCCAGAAGACTGCTGAGAGGTAGTTGCCAAAAGAAAATATTCCTTTAATATTTCTTATTTTGAAGATGGCAGAGCTGAGATTTGAACTCGGCGCTATCGTCTTAATAAGCCAAAACACTAACCACTAGACCACGGCGACTACATAACGATGTTAGTAAGTTTAAATCAATGGCTCAGAAACACTACACACTCATTCCCCCTTCTACCCAGCAAATTTTTTTAGACCAGCACCTTCTACTGCCTGAGTAGCGGTTGTCTCCTGACTGGTATTGATGGTCTCAGATCACTGATGCATACTCTTAGATTGGTCGTACGAGAGAACTGAATAACTTTTTTAAAACAGATAAATCATTGAAATTCTTTTCCCAGTGTCTAATAAAATCCAAAACACCTTTCGCTTTACTCACGGTCTGTATCAACTTTGAAAAGTACCAAAATATTTACTACAAATGAAAATATCAGATGGGTATTAGATGGCTTACCATTTTCCATGGATGTACGTCAACAATAATATTCAATAAAACAACTTTTTCACTATTAAAATTGATGGCGAAAAAAATAATACTTAATTTGCAACGGAAATTCGCTTTTAACTACCTGTTTCTCGCCAAATGTGGAAGCTGTCAAATACAAATTAAATGACGCAGCAAATTTAACACTTGATAACAGTAAGAGCAGTATTATCCTTTCAGTTAAATGAGGGGGAAATTCAATAGCTCACGGACTTATTACTCTGCCCTCATACATTTTAAGTATAAAATGCTGTCATCAGATTTTATTATAGAAACTTATATGACTAAGGCGGAAAGACACAGAGAGAGAGAGAGAGAGAGAGGTAGGGAGGACTAACTATGTCTGTAACTGATTAGGATTATGGTTTCAAATATAAAACGAAAACAAAACCAAAGTTCAGCAATAGAAAATGCCAAACAAAAGCATATCTGAACAGTATAGAAGACAAGAGGTTGAGTATAATCGAAAAGTGTACGAGGCAATTAATTGTGAATGTGAATGGTGTCATGTCGACTATTAGTGATGATATTTTTTTATTATTATTGTTTTTTTTTGTAATTTCACTCAAGTGTCAATGTTTTCAGCAACTCCACTCGATGAAAAAGGTAAAGTGTCATGCGTGCCTGACAGGAATATTCTTTGTTTTTTTTTTCCAACAAATATACCAACAATTGAAAGCAAAATTAAATAAAAAACTGCTTAATTTATCTTAAATATGAGCAAGTGTTTAAGTATCTTACGATTTTTAACATGGTTTTGTGATCATCAAAATTAGACTCTTTTTAATAGACAGGGAGAGAAATACAGAGGCGCAGTGGTGATTTAAATATTCATATATTTCAAGCCATTGTCACATATTTTTAATTTCAATTTTTTTGTTTTTAACTACGATAACTTTTCTATTTCTGATTTATTCAAAATGATATGGAAATTGTTTTGCTTACCAATACGAGCAGTTGTCATTTTGAAATCAATTTCAATTGAAGTGTGCTGTACACGGGCTCTGAAAATAAAATAGAAAGAAAAAAAAATACATAAAATGTATTATAGAAACTTAGTATATAATTCGTTTAAAGCCAAAACTACACTTTTGTACTTCAATTTCAGCTGCTGTCATATGAGTAGAGCAAAATATCACAAAAATATTTTCAAAGAGTGTTCCTATATTTGTTCCTAATTGAGAGAATTTAAAAAATTGCATATTAGTTAGTTACACATTATTAATTATGGTCTAATACAGGAAGAACATTGCTTCATAAAAATTAAAGAGTTTATTTATGGGCATTCCATCCGTACCACTGAATGGCTACATTCTAAATATGTGTACGAGTGTATACTTCGTATTTGAGTGATAATATTAAGGCTGAAATCAATAACAATTTTCTTTTTTTTTTAATTATAGGTCCAAAGTGATATATTTTAGGAAAATAAGTACCCCACCAATAACACGCATTCATACCCAGTAAACACACGTTCGATTTCAATAGTTTGCTTCAGCAGTAATAGCTTAAAAGTAAATTCAAAACAGGTTAAAAAAAATATAGTGTTTTGAAACAAAAAAGGGAAGTTTTGTCAACTTAAAAAGTGTCTTATTTTCAATTATGAAATTTGGCCCCAAACTAAAGTGAAAAATTACCCCAAAATGAAAAATAGCCTCAATTAACACAAAAGACCTTAAATTTTTTTTAAATAAAGTTTTTATTCCATGAAAAAAAGAGAAATATTTAATTAAACCCTTTTAGGCCAATTATTACAACTTGCCGTTAGTTAAAGGTAGGATTTTATCAGACAGATATCTTGCTTTTTGTTGTTGCAAGTAAACTTTAACCTAAAGTGATCGATAAAGTTATTGGGAAGATTGCCTTACCTTTTGGTTAAACTTTTCTTGTAACAACAAGAAGTAAGATATCTCTCTGATAAAATTCTACCTTTAACTAACGGCAAGTTGTAATAATTGGCCTTATACGTACATTAATTATATTTTCTTAACGAATGAATACAAAAACAAAATTTTAATTTTATTTACAAAAAACCACTAACAGAACAACGAATTTCGTAAGGTTTCTTGTACCTTTTTATATTTTACTCATTTTATAAAAAATTAACCCAAAATAATTTTAAATTATTTTGCAATATTATTAAAATTTGGGGCCATTTTTCATAATCCAAAATAGCCCCAAAGCAAGAAATGAAAAATGACCCAAAAAAAATAGAAAAATTACCCCAAAATTTCATGTTGTTGTGCTCCATTAAAATTTTTGGGGTAATTTTTCATTTTCGGGTTGGGGTCATTTTTCTTTGGGGCCATTTTTCAGGGTGCCCAATTACACCAAACTCTAAAACTTCAACTATTACTGATTTCAAAACATACTGAACTCAATAGTTAGTTTGTCTAAAAGCTACCACGCCTACTTATCCGCCCTTTTTTCTACTGATAAATTTTAATGACTACGAAATCAAACACACCAAATTCAGAAACTTTAGCTTCAACACTTCTAAAGAAACGAGTACGTAAAGATAGGTATAAAAAAAATCAATTTTTAACTTGTACGGGAGGTGTCACGCCCACTTGCCCAATTTCGTCCACTTTATGACTGATGATTTGTCCTGCTCATGAAGTCATTCAGAACCAATTTCGAAACTTTAGCTGTAGCCGTTCTGAAGGTATACAAAAATCAGTATATAGAGATATATAGGAAAAAGTGTGCGTAAAGTAGGCGTGGCAAATTTTCCTCTAGATGAAAACTTAAAATGTATTACTACAAACACTTGAAAGAAAAATTAGTCAAATCGATGCAGCCGTTTTCTCATTTTAGGTAAATCAAAAAAGTGGGCGTAAAAGTGGGCGGGGCAAAAATTTTCTTTCCGTAAAAAACTAAGTTGATCGATTAAAAATATATATACGTACAAAGCTCTAAATTATATAGAGAAAAAATTTATAGACAAAACAAACAACTTGTTAACGCGCAATGATTTTACATTGAAAACCAATAAAGCTGTCAAATAACTGAAATGTAATAAAATTTTTCTAAAAAGTTTTGTCGAGTATAGCAAGAATATATATGAGTCTTATATATCCGAAACACTTCCAACTTCTTGATTTAGGATTAATAAGCTGGGATTTCAGGTTTTTTTTATCATAAAATTTGTAGCAATTGAGTTCATTATTGACAGATTTTAAACTATTAAGCACAGTCATATATTATTTAAGTAAAATTTAGAAATCTGTATGTTTATGTTTGTTGGGTATTTTCATTAGAAGAACGAAAATATAAATTTAGCTACTGTTGTTTACATTGATGGTGGTAGAAATGATAGTAACAGTAGTTATCCTAGTATGGATGCCATTGGTAATGACATTAATTTTCTTTTTTTTTCAGTTGAATTATAAACAGAAACAAACATACTCAGTTACAGAGAGTTTGTAAAAATAGAGGTTTACACAAACACATGCAAGTCAAGGGCCTATTATGACAATAAACAGTGTTACAGGGTGCTACAAAAGCAAAAAATTAGCATATTTTTCATTCATTCATACGCCAGAGTCTACACTGAACAATACTGTGGTAACAGTAACAAAACATTTAAAGCTGTTCACTAACACACTCGAATTTTTTCAACTGTCTTCTCAGCAGAGAAAAATTTTGGATAGTGATTTAACATACAAATGCAACAATTTTAAGAGAAAACAATTTTAAGAGAAAACACTTCTTCAAATTATCGTTCTTTACAATAAAAAAATCGCTTAAATATCTAAATTGCACAAGAAAATTTTTAATTTTTTCATCAGACGAAGAAGATGAATCTAGCAAATGATTCAGTTCTATCTTTTCACATAAAATTGAGGCTGCAATATTCCTATTTTGATTTTTATTAAAATTCTTATAAATGCTTCTTAAATTCTGCTGTTTCTTTAAAAAATTTAAACAAAACAATAGCGTTGCCAGATTACTGATTTGATGGCTTAAAATTTATAACGCTTTTTTTACAAGAAATTTAATTTTATAAAACTTTTTTAACACGAAATATAATTTGTTTTATAACAAAGATCATCTGGCTTTTCCGATATAATATTTATTTTACAGAATAATGAAAAAATTAACTTTAAAATTTAATAAAGATTTATAGCGATTTTTTCCAAACTCGGTATGGTAGCCTTATAGGTAATTAAAAATCATCTGTTTCATAGGGCAATACCAACACTGCCGATTTATACAGGGCGTAAAATGCACTGCCTTTCGCCATTAGTAATTGTGAATTTTGTAGAATAAAACATGAAACCCTTTCAGAAAGCAAAACATTTTTGAGAAACAAACACAAAATTGCAAATTTTAAATAAAATGACGCACTTTTTGGTAGAAAAGAAAACACTATGTAATTTTGCAACTCTGCCTCTCTGACGATTGTCAAATAATAGCAAAACGGTAGTTCACTGTTGTACACAAACAAATATATTATTATAAAGAAGATCTTCCTCTCCTTTTTTTTGTAAAAAAATTTTTTTAAATATTTAAAAAAATTCGTTTATAGACGTTTTGTATAAAAATCAAAAACAAAATTAAATTTCTTTTTGTTTTAAATACAAATTGCCAAGAGTTCTGAAAAGTTACTTTTACAGGAAAACGCTATTAGTCATCAGAACAACAGAATAATATCCAAAAGGCTGTATTTTAGAAGTCAATTTCAATGATGTGGAGAAGTGTAACCAGAATTTAGACACTATTATTATAGAGGAACACTATAGACAACCAAAGTTTTAATATTAAGCTGAAAATTAGATTTCTAAAGCATTTCTCTTTAAAGAGAATTTATTCTTTCTTCCTGCAATTTGTTTAACGTTAAAGAAAAAATTTCAAATTCAAATTGGTTTAACGTCAAAATAAATAAGGAAGAAGAAGAAACAAGATTTTGACAATCGTAAGTAAACAGGTATTATTGTTTTGGTAAAGCGGGACTACTTTAAGGTTGGTTTAGACGGTAATACAAGTAGTGCGACCTGTCAAATTTTTGTGCAGAAGAGAATGTATAGTATCATTTAAACTTGATATGTAATGAGACTGTACGACATTGAGAGAAAATACGGATGAAAATTTAACAGTCGTACGGCTGCTCTCCTTGTTTTTTTAAATTTTTTAAAAACCATCACACTTCATTAGATCAGGGACGAATTTTTATGTTATTTTTTGTTTATGTTAAATAAATTCACAATGTATGTAAATTTTTTGTGCATGTTTATATGCATTTTATGTTTTCATTTCACTTTGTTTTGGTATTTTACCAACCGTGTAAACGCAAAAAATAAAGGTGGTAAGATTTTTACTCTCATTTTTAAAGTTCAGATCGAATTTCATAATATTTGGTATTTGACTTTACGTACGTAAAGTATTAAGGGCTGGTTAGCCAAACGTTGATGTGGTAAAAACGGTACGTACTTTAACGTACGTACGCATGTGCAGTTTTACAAACGTGTCATATGTCAACAGAAAATGTAAATTAAAACAAAATAAACCAAAAAATTATAAAGGCATTCATTTGCCTGTACCATTAATATCAATTTTTAGTCATCCACTAAAAACAAAATATAATAATTTTTTATTTTATTAATATTGGTTATATAATTTATTACATTTTTTACTTACTTTTCACAAAACACAGCACAAACAAAAAATTTTAATTTTTAAATGGCAATATGAAGCCAGCTGTTTAGAGAAGTGATGAATGTTGTTAAATCAACAAAAAGTTAAAAAAGTACCAGAAGTACCAAAATAAGAGCATATTATATTGAGTTCTTATATTTTATGCTTCTTAAAGATTTATTCTTATACTACTACTGAATATTCAATTTTTGGTTTAAAGTCATTATTTATTGAATCGGATCCATTAGTCCATTGTGGACAGAAAACGAAAAAAGTAAATTTTTAAATAGAACTTAAAAAAAATGTAATTATCTCGGTAAATAGCTAGCACGTAAATCAATCATGCATTCCATATGCTTCTTTTTATATAATCGAATAATTTTTCATTTCGTAATTTGTCTGTGTAGCCCATAAAATGTCGAAGATATGTTAACTAAAACAAGGGACTTTTAAATTTAAAGAAATAAAACTAAAAACAAACTTTATATGCACATAAAAATTTAAATTATTCACATAAATATCATAATATATATCTAAAGACTTTAAAAATTAAAAAGTCTTTTTGTACACATAAAAAAGAAAATGATTTGCAAATAAGCATGAAAGTACCAAAAAGGGCATTTGGGCCACATTGCCATTTAACATACAATAGTCCCATCACTCGCGTTGAAATGTCACGTAAAAACGTTTAGAAATTCTATTTTATACAGATTCTTCCGTCCCGTCAATGTGACATTTATTTTGGATAATCATTTGCATTGTTTTCATATGCTAGAAACCAACGTACGTTGCGTTACGTTACATGAACTCTCGGCTAATTCTACCTTTACCGTCTAAACTGCCTTTATGATGATTATGCAATGTGTAGATCTGTAGTATTTGTGACATTTGTGAAATAAAAAAATTAAATTTTTTGGTTTTGGATTCCAAATTTTCTTTAATAATTTTAATGGAGAACAAAATGTATTTTCGAATGTATTTTCACTAGACTGGCAGCATTAAAAATTAGTACTGGGACGCAAATCAGCTGTTTTTCTTTGAGATCAACAAGAAAAGAAGACGTTCTAAATCGTAGCTAATTAATTAATCCATTTTACGCAAAATTCAATGCTAATAAATGCAGATTATTTTCAGTTCAATTGCCGAACTATTTAGGATATGAAAATTATTCAGCTCTTTTATTTTTGCTAGAGCAGCCTGTATTTAGTAAACATGTATGAGTGTGTATGCGTATGGATTTACGTGCTACAATTTTTTCTTTTTTTGAAGAGAACAAAAAAAACTGTAGAAAATTTTATGCAAATTCGAAAGTGATTGCAAGTTAGAGAAAGAGAGGGAGAGAGACAAAGTGAGAGAGAGAGAGAAGCGTAGCAACAACAACAGCAAAAATGATATAAAATGCTATGATATTAAGCGACATAAAACAAAGCAGCAACATAATAAAACATCCATTTATTTTTAATGCCGGTAATTTCAGTTGCACTAAATCCACTCAAAGTCAACCAACCAACCAACCAAACAGGCTGCCAAGCCACGTATTTTCCGTTTCTTTTTACGGCTTTTTCGAATTTTCCAAAATGTATTGCCGATTTTTTTTTTGTATGTATTTGTGTGAGCCATTTCCAAAATGGCAAAACAAAAATGATAAAGTCAAATACTGATTTAATTTCCTCTCTCCTTGGGTGCCACTGTTATGTTCTATACTCTAGAGTTGGTTGGTGTCTGACTATATTCATTATGAAGTTGTAAATGATGATGATGTTAATGGTCATAATGACAAGACTTGTCTGTATGTGTATGTGTAAATCGCGAGCGAAAAATCACATTTATTGCCACAGAAAAAAATAAAATGAAATGAGGATTGAGTGCGAGAACGTTTAGTTTCGTCGTGGCGTTTATTGCGTGTAATTTTCTTTTTTTTTTTTGTTTTTGCTTAAATTATTTTGAAACCTACTTAAAGCTGGCAATACTGTTGTACTCTGCTGATGCCAATTTTAAAGTCTTATTTGCTATTTTACTTTAAATCCAGGATAATAATGATGTTGCAAACACGACGGATGTTTACTTTTTATTTCGTTTCTTATCAAATTGACAATTGACATTATTTTGTTAAATTTATTTCTATTGCCTTTCTTTTTTTTTTGCTTTTTTTGCTTTTTTTACTCTTTTACAGCTTAAACGATTTTCAACTAAAGGCGGGAGCCAGTGTATTGCCTTATTTTACACTTGAACTGCTTATCCGTTTGATTTGAAAACTTTTTTACTTTCTGAAGTGCAAATCTAATACAAAGACAGCGTGTTGCCATCCAACCATTTTATTTCATTTTTTCTTTTTTTTTCTTTTCTTTTCAAAAGTCCTTCATTGCCAATAACAACACCAGCATCAACACCAACAACAGATACTTTGTATAGAACTTTTGTTGGTAATGAAGTATTTCCCCAAAGGAAGCGTTCAGTATCCGTCTTCTGTTTTCAAGCAAAATATTTAAATGATGCCGTTTTCGTTCCTTTTTTTTTTCTTTTCGTATCTTCTGTAAATGAGGAACACGTACTCAAGAAAAAGTGACAAAATATATTGGAGTCGCATGAATTGTGGTGTCTTGACTAATAACAATGAAATGATTGGAATTTGATTTGAGTGATGAAAGAAAAAGACAAGAGGAGAGTGGTCGATGGGGTGGGTATAGACGAGTATGTATATTATATTTATTGTCAATTGTTAGTAGTTTAGATTTAGATTTAAAAAGAAAAATCAATTTTATTATCATCACCAACAAGAGACATTGACATCTACAGCAACAGCAACAGCAGCATCGGCATTATCATTATCATTCATATTAAAAATATTGTTATTGCAATTGTTATTGATTGTAGTTTAAATGGATATTTCTATATGAGACTTTCATTCATTTGTTCATTTTGTTTAAATCACACTTGAGCCTTAATTTGTTAGAAAAAGTTCCATTAACAAATACAAATATTTATCAATAGATTCATCAGTAAATCTGTTTCGTTTTTTTCTTTATTTTTTCTTTATTTTTCTTATATTCTTAATAAAACTAAAGAAATTTTTGTTCAAATACAAACAGTTTTGTTTGCCAACTTTCCAGTCAGAAATTAAAGGACACTTTTGTTTCATTTCATTTGATTTCATTTTTGACCATCAACAATTTGAACATTTTATTTCCTTCCATTTACTGGTAGTGGCAGTGGTAGTGGTGTTGTGACAGGATAACAAACAAGCATAGACCATGCGAGTCAGTCTGGATGGATAATAAATCAAATTTTAATAGATTTGGATCGTTTGTACAGGATCGAATTGAATAAAATCATGTCAACAGTATCTTAAATAATGATTAATCACTTTGTCAAGCCGAACACTGGTGGCCATTAATAAATGCCATCACGTAGTGTGTTCCAAGTTGCCTTAAGTGACAAACAAATAAAAAATGAGAGTGTGCATGTGTGAGGGAATGTGTTAAAATTGATTTGAAATGTCGTTAAATTAGAGCCCGTCGAAAAGAGAACAGCAACACAAATTGTTAATCAGTATATTTTTATCTTTTGAAAAAATTGGTAAAATTATAAAAATTTAACAACGAAATGTTATCAAAACTTTTAGCAATAGTGTTGGAACTGTAGCCGCGAGATATATTATTTTTGTCAAAAAGTCTTTAGAAATGAAAAATTAAAAATGGCCGTAAAACACACAAAATTGTATATTGCTTACAGTTGACTAATAAAGTATGATGAGTAATATCCAACACAGTTGATGTATAAACCCGTCAAAGCTGACGAGTGCATTTTCATAACATCATTGGATAGTACACATAGCACAACCAAGCTACAGAGGGCAAATTAAGGCATTCGATATCGAGCGAAATTTCATAAAATTTAAAGACAGTTTTCATATAAATTTCGTTCGATATCGAATGCCGTAATTTGTCCCCAGATAGGATAGGATAGGAGGAAGTGGCAGCCTCCTAATTACAAAGCACACTTGAGCATGCATAGCGGCCCGTTGTGATATAACATGTTGCAGGGAGCTCTGATAGCCATAAAACCGATAAAACTTTAAAAAATTTCAATGCTTTGAGAGTAGTTCTGGGGTTAAGAATATAATGTGAAAATACTGTTCTTACATTTACAAAATTTTTAAGGTATATATTTTCTGTTCACAGCTGGGAATACTAAAGGACATTCATTCTCTTTCTTTCTTTGTCCATAAAGGACTTTAACAGTAGTTATAAATGTTTCAGATTCGTATGAAATTAAGGATATTGAGTTTTTTATCTCATCTGGTTTAAATCCCTTTATTAGATTATGCTTTTTTATTATCTTGTTAAAGTCGTATTATTGATGTGTTCATACATGTGTAACATTCTAAAGAATGTTACATTAAGTATGTAATTTGTGTGATTTTAGAACCATTTTGAAATATTTGTTCAAACAGTATTATAAATATTTGCAGCATTATCGTAGTAGTGTCTCAAACAGGTATACTTAAATGGCTGCTTTTAGTTGTTCGTTTCTTTGTTGTTGTCCAAACGACAGAACAGAATTCTCAAACACATACAACGGCACTCTTTAGTGTCGTTTAATTATAATATTACTCACACCCATATATGTACATACTTATGTACGTATTCATGTGTGTATATGTTTTATGAAATATTGGTATTGATTAACCATTAATCGATTATCCAATTAGTTTTATTGAATTAATTTATGTATTCCGTGATTTGAGGATAAAGGCAAACGAATAGAGAGACACAGTCAGGAAGAATATTTCAGGTTATTTTCTTATCATTTTTATTTGAATTTTTGTATTTTTTTTTTTTTTTTTATCAAATATTTACACATTCAATACCAACAACAACAGTATTAAGAAATAATAAGGAAGTATAAAAATATTTGTAGTTTTTTTAATCAAATAATCGAATGATAAATGGATTTAGAAAGAATTCGTAGTACAACAACACAAAAGAATTGCTGATTTCAAGAAGAGAAATTAAAAATTATTTTTTAGATTAAAAAATAATGTTTTTTTAAATACGTCAGTCATTGTAGTCCATAAATAATATAATGGACACTGTCATTTTTAAAATTTCTTAATCAGTACACGAATTGTATTCCGAAATGCATAACTGAAAGCAAAATTAGCATTTAAAACAACTGTTTCAAGGTCATGGGGGTGCGTGGTACAGTGCACAGTGCGACTTTTGGTACTTTTAGGATGCCAAAAGTAAAAAAAAATGTTCTCCGATTTGAATAATTTTATGCTATGTAATACTAAACGGTACAACTATTACGAATATGTACTCAAAAGAAAACAAAAATACAACCATTAACATGATAACAGTTATCAAACTTGTATCACTGTGACAAGTGTAGTAAAACTGTTTATAGTTTTCATTTTTTGTAGAACTTTGCGGTGGCATTATTTTTTTTTTTTTTTTCGACAAAATATTTTTACAAAAGTCTTTTTGCTTTAATTAAGCTGGAACCTTTTCTATAAAGGCTGGTAAGTTTCTGAAGCTTTAACGTTATTATTTTAATTTTTAATCAATAAAAATATACAATCACTAAAAATTGAGTGATTTCCAAAAATGTTTGCTTTTCGATAGAGAAAAACTTGCATGATTCTGTAGAATTCTGTTAAGTGATTATATGGAGATCGAAGGTTTATATATCTAGTTTCAGATTCAACAATAAGGTTTTGCTTCTTTTTGCTCCTTTTTGTGATATTTTGATTTTTTCACAAAAAACAAAAAAAAACATGGCAGTTTCACAAAGCAAGAAAAAACACACAAATGATGCCGTACATAATCACATTTGCAGTATAATTGGAAAAGATGTGGACCACCATAAATTAAAAAAGTTTGTGATCAAACTTTCTTTTAATTTTCGGTCAAGATGGGAACATAGTGCTCGTTTTTGAGAGCAAAATTCCAAATGGTTGTCAAAAGATCTGAACTTTTCAGATTATATTCTTGATGTAGGCCTGAAAAAACATTTCTGAATCTTCTTTGCGCTCAAAGAAGCGAAAAGCCAAAGAACTTATGAGCAATACTGATAATGACCAATTGTTAATGGTAGCGGAAATGAGACTGATATCATTGCAAAAAAGAAATTCTGCAAAAATACTACAAGACTTGGTCGTGACTTCTCCATCAAGAGGCACTGCATTAAAGAAATGAGAACACGAAAAGTTTGTCACCAGATCAAGCACTTGCGATGAGTACTGGTGGTGGTCTTTCATCACATGATTATAACTTTATCAGATGTAAATGCAATTATAAAATGGGGATGTGATAGCGTCTTCCATTCTTCCTATTGGTCAACTTTCTGAAGAGGCTCAAGAGTCCAGAAACAAAGATGCAAGAAATTATCGAAAACTCCTTACCCGAAAAAGATCTAGAATTGAAAGTAATTTGGATTTGTTGCACAGATACTTAACTCATAGCGTCAGACCCCTTTATATGCAGCTTACGGAAAGCGACTAAGACAAAGCGACGAACATTACCAAAAGAAGTTATTGGCTTCTTATCCGTACCGGAATATGGAAACAATATTGACTCGGAGTAATTATTTTCAGTTTCCGATTGCTTGAAATTTACATTTGTTTTCAAAAATAAAGATTAATCATCTCGAAACAACTACTACTTAAAGGCAATTGTGTGTATCTAAAAATTTAGTGAAATTAATATAATTTTTATTTCTTTCCGCCCCAATAAGTTTTATTAAATTAGAAATTACGGTATTTTGAAAGTACACCTTACATGGGGGGTGGCCAAAAAAGTAGGCGGACCACGCCCATTTTTTGTGTCCAATGCTATATCTTTCTCATCATTATTATTGCTAAATTTAATTGCCATATCTACTTTTATTTGACTGTAACGACTTTTGGCATCCCAAAAGTGACAAAAGTCAAACTGTGCAAAGGTTAGAGCACCCGCACAAATTTTCCAACGACCCAGGTTCAAATCCGTGCAAAGGTGAAAAATTTAAAAGTTTGTTTGCGGTCTGCTACCCGACTCTTCACTCTATTCCACCTTAACCAATGTCAAAAAAAAAAAAACGAATGACCAGGAGAAAAGCGGAACCTATTAGGAAGTAGCAGACAGCAGCTAAACCTACTTAGCGAAGAAACTTACCACACAATCAATATTCAACGTTGTTGATCATTCTAGGGTGAAGGTATAACACCGGCCTTTGAATGATCAATTCACAGCAATTTGTCTCATTCCTAATGGCGCTTAATAATAATATAAGAAAAAATATATATAAAGAGAAAGACACCTGCTAAGGAGCAATTTTTATTAAAAATAAAATAAACATTTTAATCGGTATTATATGTATTTAGTTTGTATTTTGACCTTTCATTTTAAATGAATACAAGAGCACAACCATTTACTTATATTGAGGTTGAGATTTTTTATTTATTTTTAATTGGATATTTCGCTACCTCTTTGTGTAGTTTTCATCAGGAAGAAAAATCGTGTTCCAAATATCTTTAAAGAATGTCGTTAATTTTTGCTATAGAAAGCAGTGTTACTGTTCTTCCTATTTTTTATGGGATACTATATAACAGTTGGTTATTTAATTTCATTTTAACAGCACTATTTGGATATAAAATGTAATACAAACATACAAACATACCAATACACACTCGTATGTACGTTAATACATGTAAACACACATACATACACATACATTACATATGTGTGCTTTAATTTTACAGTAAATACCATAAACATTTCATTATACGAACGATATACTCATGCAATTACCAAAAAAAAAAAAAAAAAGTGATAAAAAATGCATGGAAAAGTATTTTAACAACGAAATCTATAAAAATGTGTAATGTGTGTGTGTGTGTGTGTGTGTTTAACTTAAAACTATAAAAAAAAACCAAAAATAGAAAAATGAAGCGTAAGGACGATGGAAGAAAATAAAATCCGCTTTTTTATGTGAACAAGTATTGTGTGGAAAATGGAAAAATTCGTAACATACTGTTACGATACCACTTTATCCCAATGCAATACATTTTGTGACACAAACAATGGCACACAAATACTTTTACCCTGCAGGAATAATTGGACTACATTATCCATTTTAGATAATACGAAGTATACGAGTATGCAGTTACAACATGATTCTACGTAATGCAGGCATAGAACAACATGTCATTGCAAAATAAGTGCATATTGTTATCCGATAAGTGTTCGTATTTAAACAAGTGTAGTCATTATTTTAAAAATAGCGACAGTGGAGTAGTTTAAAGACAACTCGCAAGTATGGATTATTATATGAATAAAATCTTTAAAATAGAAAAAAAGCAAATTTAAAAGAAAAGCATTTATTTCATAATTGGGTTGCATTTAAACCAATATTAGAGTATTATGACATATACTTTGCTAGAGAGGCCAGCACTCAGAGGCTGACCCTTTAGTAAGCAGTGACTTGTGTTGGTGCTAAAGAAAATAGTTTGCAAGAGGGCGATAAAAGGTAGTAGCTTTAGAGAACATTTGTTCCGCCATTTTGAAATCGCTGAAATAGGTATATTATGACCCTGAAGTAGTGACGAGTACGTTATCGTTCGAATTTGTTTTCGTTGGACTTGACATACTAAACACAGTAACAGTTTGAACAAACGAAAACGTTCGAAAAAAAAAAATAAAAACCCAGTACAACTTAAGAATATGACATTATTGTCAACAAATTACCTTATTTCGTCCGAATACTTACCCTCAAAATGTCGAAAGAGCAATGTAATATACCCCACTTTGCAATCAATGACGTCTAAGTATAGCTTTAGAATCTGATAAAAATAAATATTAGGACGGTAAAACATTTACTACGCAGGTGAATAAAAAAATACAAAACACTTGAAAGCATCTTGCGGCACACGAAAAATGTGAAAGTTACAGTGGGCAACGAAATAAGTTTTTATGTCCAGAATACTAGAAACATATGCACACCCAGCATGCAGTATCGCCGTAGTAAAGCGGATAAAGTGTTGGTTTAGTAGACAAGAGCTCTGTGATATCTTAGATATCTTGAAATGTAAAAAAAAAGTTGTGACGTAGCACTTATGTTGCTACTTTACATACCTTATTGTATGGACATGATTGTATCAACCATACACGGTACAACATGGATTTTTATTTTTTTTAGTTCATATGATATAGATTTACTTTTACTACAATAGTTCCCATTAAGTTAATAATTAAATTTACATATAAGACTTAGGATTTTTAGATAACGGCAGCCAGAGTTGGTACAGGCAGCAGTCTTCGCCAAGTATATACGGGGAGACTCGTGAGAGGTTTGGACTTGGATGTGCCAACTGGTAACAACTTACGAAGGGGTTCTTGTAACCTACTTCTCCCGAAGGGGTATTCGTTACCTACTTCTCCCGAAGGGGTACTCGCTACCTACTTCTCCCGAAGGGGTACTCGTGATTTACTTCTCCCGAAGGGGTTCTCGCAACCTACTTCTCTCTTACCTTTTCTTTCCAGATCGTATACTAATCCGAATGCGTAGTAACGACGGAGTTATACCGAACCCGAAGTGGTCGCTACTGAATCGTACCATACCGAAGACGATACTCTACCGAATTAGCCGTTAGCCCATTATACCGAACCGAAGGTAAAGTAACGACCGAGTTATACCGAACCCGAAGGGATTGCTACTGAATCCTACTGAGTCAAAAGGTAATACATCCAGATAAAGATACCTACCGCCGAACCGAACCACCATAACCACCTGCCGTTGTACTAAACTTTGTTATTTTATTTACTATTTTATTAATAAAGAATTGATGTTACTATTGCCCACGAAGGAACGAAATTGTAATTTCTTTTTATTTACTTAAGGTTCGTGGACCCGTAAGTAGACCCTGGACACCGTTGAGCGACCTCAGCCTACGACAAAACCACGTTACAAAATTATAAAAAAACATATTTCTTTCGGCAGCCACAGCTGAACAATCTCTTGGCTGAAGCCCTACGAATAACTAATTACCATGAAAAAGCTTTTAAAAACATAACGAACAAGTTGCGAAAGCCCTCTTGCTAATTTTACAATGAAGATCAAGTTATATGGTCTGGAGAACTAAGATCAAATCCAAAACAGGTTGTGGTGATCTAATTTTTATAAATTTTTTTTTTTTGCCTTTAAACGCTTTAATTAATCAAAATCAAAATTCAATTAAGAATTTACAATGTTTTTTGCAATTATTTCTCAATGAAAGGAGAAAAGACATCCAGCGGCTACAGCTACGGAAGTCTCATCTGAGTTCTTTGTGTCCTGTGTAGAAATTGGAATTGTATTTTTTCTTTATACTTTGTAATGAGTTAGTCAAAGACTTACTACACTACTACGCATTACATTTTTATTATATTCCATCTTTTCTACTCATTATTGCATAAATTTTTTTGCAATTGTTAGCCGTACTGAATGAACAGAATTATAACAGTTTTGTTTTTGCTCTCTTATTCCATTTATCCACTTTAGTCGACATACACGACCAAATGCCGAAAAATCTGCTATTGAGTGTTAATCTTCGGAATTATTCAGATTATTCAGCACAATGTTTTATCGGAGTCACATAAACAACCTTCTAGTTGAATGGAAAAATACTGGCCAATGGACTCACAAGTGCCAAAGGTTATTGCGTGAGGACTAGCACTGTTATACCATTTGTTCCAAATGACTCGCGCAGGTAAAGATCAATAAAAACTCTTTTTACAACACACCAGTAATAGTTACTGATACTTTTTAATACTTCAATAACAGTTAAACAGTTTCAAAATGCTCCACAAGCATATTTGGTGAAGCTGCATTTTCTTCAGGGTAATCTGCTGCTACACACATATACTCAAATACAAGCATGTGTGTTGTAATATTACAAAAATATATAAAAATACCGAAAAACATATTCATTTCAAGCAAACGAAAGCGAAAAAAAACATTTTTATTTTAAAATCATTTCTCACATTTAATTCGACTTTAGTGCAACATTTTCTATGTATTTGTTACAAAAAAACAATAAAAAAAAAAATGCGAAGAAAAGTGAAGAAAAAAAAAATAAAATGTTGCAATAGTAACAACAACAGCAACAACAACAACAAAGAACATTTCAAAAATGGAGCAACGAGTAACAGAGGGAGAGTGCAAAGCGCATTTAAATGTACATTTTTTGTTAAAAGCAAAAAGCAACAACAATCAACAACAACTACATAAACAACAACAATAATGGCAACTTGAACATTTTCTTTTAAAATAAAGTTCCCAAAAACAAGAAAAAAAAAACAAAATAAAAAGCTTCTCAAACCAAAGTTAACCAACTTATGGCATAACAAAGGCAACAATAACAAAACTAACAGCAATAGCAATATCCTCAAATAACAGCAACAAAAACAACAGCTACATTTGTAACCCAGCTGGTATTTGAAAGATTACTTGACGAGCGCAATCATTTTCGGAGTCTTATTTCATTGGTACGAGGGCGCATCGTTAATGTATCATTGACATTTTGAATCAATCACGAGGTCCTTTTATATTATTAATTTTTTTTTTTTTTATTTGCCAACGGCCACCATAGAAATGTGAAATGCACATACTTTTAAACATTTTGGGTTCAAGTCAAGATATGTGTAGCGATAGCGTCAAAACTTTTGACCAATTTTTTATTTTTTATTTTTTTATTTTTTTTTTTTTCGCATCATTGTCAATGCTGGCTGGGTAGTAGCTTTCACGAAAAATCAATTTTGTGTGAGTAAGTGCGTTTAAATGCGTCTGCATGAGTGTACTTATATATATATATATGGGTGTGTGTGTGTCAGCATAAAATCGTTTCAAAATAATGACGAAAAGTTCGAAAATATGATTAAACTGTGTGGGAAACTTGTCAATTTTTTCTTAAATTAAAGAAAGCCAAAAAGCAAAAAATTATTTGGATATCTGAAGCTGAAGTTACGCTCCAGGAAATAGTCTCGTTATGTAATTTGCGTTCTATCTATGGGTATACCCGCATATGTACTGAAAATTTAGATTTTTATTGTAAATAGCGTTATACCGAAAACGCCTTTTAGAAGTACTGTACTTATGATGCACTGATACAATCTGTAAGTTATGGCTTTTGTGCAAACTGTAAAGAAACGGACAAGACACCAATACCCCGGTTTGCGTCGCTAATTGGGACTGAAAAAATGAGACGCAAACCGAAACGACGCAAACTGAAGCAGAATTTTCAATTGTTTACGTATTTGATTTTCGTTTAGTCAATCCAGGTTTTAAACATTTTAGCTTAGAAAAATTGGTTTTAAATAAATATATTTTCTTATTATTTTTTTAATAACAGATTTTATTAAAATACAAATATAAGAATTGTGAAGACCGCTGATATAATTCGAAACTAATAACTACGCTTAACATGTAAACAACGAACACCTGCAAATTTGGTTTCTTCTAAACGGGAAATCCCCTTTTTTTGCTTTAACTTTGTAAAAATATTTTCATATCAACAACGCAAATCGAAGCATTTACGACGCAACTTAGAAGCCATGCGACGCAAACTAAAACAAAAACGACGCAACATTGAAATTCCAGAAACTTAAAAAAAGACGCAACTTCGAAGCGACGCAAACTGAAGCGACGCAAATCGGGGTATTGGTGTAATTTCCTATTTCAAATAATAAGTCTCTTATTCTCTAGTTTTTTAAAAATAAATACTAAAATATTCAATATTCCCTTCTGTGCGAGCGCTAGAAAACGACCGAGGTCCAATCCCAGGGAAGGACAAAAATCTTAAAATAAAATTTGCGGTTTTTCAAAATTATAATATAAAAAAAAATAAGAGGTTCCCCCCTTCATTTTGAGCTTGAATATTATACACAAATACTTAACGAACATTATGCGAAATTTTTTACCCTCTAGAAGGAATAGTTTTCTTTAAAACGACAAAAATTAATTTAAGATTTTTTGTTAAATAGATTTTAAAGAAAAAAAAATTAGCTTCCACCATACAAGTCGTTTGGTCAACATTTTTTTTATTAAATTTGAAAATTATTTTAATCGCTTAAAGGCCTATTTAGCCAAACGTAGAATTCGTAAATGTTGCGTAAATGTAAATGTAGCGTAAACGTAAATGTAGTTGCACTTATCCAAACGTAAAATCGTGTCAGCTGTTTTGGTCATACATAAACATTGAGATGGCAATTCAGTTTGTTACTTTTTTTGATTGTTTGAAAAAGTACGGAAATATGTGCACATTACGCGAAAAAAGTACGAAAATTACTTAAATGGTAATTGTTTAAACTTTTATATTTAAATTTTAATAATATTTGAAGCATAATGTATCTTAAATAAAAATTCTTTTATTTTTATATATATGAACATATCGTCGATGGAATTTTTTGCATCATTTTTTCAGGAAAAAAATACGCGTCGATTGGTCTTGGTCCCAGACTTCTACGATGAAAATAAAATCACTTACGGCGTTTGCCTTTTGAGAAATACCAGTGTCTTTGTTCTACATTCATAAAGGTTTGTTATTTGTTAAAATAATAATTCCTGAAGACGCTACACGCAGGGGCATCGAAATATTGAAAACAAATAAATATTTAATATTAATATAAAAAGACCTTAAGCTAGGAAAAAGAGATTTATTATTATTTAAAAAAGAGGTAAATAAAGTTATTATATTATTATAAACTTAATATAAATAAAATAAATTTTTTGCCGAAGCTACACAAAGAAGTAGCGAAATATCGATAAAAAATAAAGAAACTCGTATTAAAAAGTATCCTTGGCTTGGATAGTTATTAATATTTAATTAAAAAAGTCGAAAAACCAGAATAATAGAATAACTTTTATATGCAATTAAATTATAATTCTGGTTTTCCACTTACATACATATATTACTACAATGTTTTGTGGTTATAAAGGGTATTAAATTACCTTCGATTTAACATATAACATGATTTTTTTTTCTAAAAGTCAAAGGTCAATTTTCTTTAGGGAGTGGGGATAGAGGTTAGGTATGTTCGGAAAAAAAGTTGGAGGCAAAATATTAGTAAGGGTCGGTCTTACATTTTATCCCTCTAGTGGCTACTCCAGGGCAGTTGTGGAGCTTTTTGTAGACTTTTACTCCTTCAACCCAACCTTTGATCCCGATGAAGAGCCATTTGCCCCCATCCCACATCCCTTCTTTTTGACTTATGCATTTTTTTGTTGAAACTCACAAAATAAGCGATTCTAGTTAATCGAAATCGAAAAATCGTATACTATTCCACCCCTATCAGAATAGTTTTAATCTCATTCTTTTGCGATTAGATATTTATTTCTTGATCCAAAAATACCTCCACTCTGAAATTTTTCACAACGGTAGAGAACGAAACTATCTTTAGCATAATTTTTTTTTAAATTTTTAAAAAGGTCGCTTTCGGAGATATAGGCTTCCGACTTATAGATAAAGAAAATTTACCTTTGAATTTAAAAAAAAAAAATTATATTATATGTTAAATCAAAGGTAATTTAATACCCTTTTAAATTCGACTTTTACGAGATGCGTAGCTATAATACTTTTCAAGAAAATTACAATTAAGTAAGTGTAACTTTGTGCATTTTTGTACTGTTTTCCGATTTTCGAGACCTCATATTTCCGGATCCAGAAGTGTCAGTGCCCTCAAATTTTATATTTGTCTTAGTGTTATGATATACTTTATTCATACCAAAAATGAGCAAATTCGGAGACAGTCATTTCAAAAACGGCATATTTTAAGTTGAGTTGATATGGTTTAACCCACATATATATTATTATACATATATTTTACGTATATGTTATATACATATATGTTGAAACACTATATTTATTTAATATATATGCACGTACCAAAATATGTAAGTACCAAAAAAATAAAGAGTAAAATTACCCCCATATTGTTCCAATTACAAACAGCCCAACACTGCTTGGCAAATGTCACGTAAAGTTACGTAGAATTCTATTTTCAATAGGTTGCTACGATACGTTTACGTTACTCTACGCTTGAGTAACCACTTGTATAGCTTTTCATATAACAGAAACGATCAGCTGACACGACTACATTTACGGGTTTACGTTTACGTTTGGCTAAATAGGCCTTAAGTCAAGACAAGTTGTTTTGTTAAAACGGAATATGAAAAAAGGGATGAAAGAAGTTGATCTGGAAAATATATTTCGGTTTTATTAAAAAAAAATACTTCTATTTTTCTCTACAATATGCAAATAATTAAAAAATAATAATAAAAATTAAATAAAATTTTTTATAAACATTCAATTTTTCAAATTATTCTTAATTCTGTGAAAGAAGTCTTTTTGTCAAACTGAAATTGGGGGAAAGTCTGAAAGAGGTCGATTAGTCAACTGCATATCTTGCGTTTCGAAGGTCGTAGAAATACGGATATTAGAGGAACAAAAGGACAAGGAAATTCTATATATACTACAAAAATATTGGAAAATTGTCTTATTTCGAGAGAAGACGTTTTTTCAAAATTCCACAGATATGTTTTATTCGAATAAAACCATGAGATAATTTAAAAATGTCCAACTACTTTGTTTACTTTACATACATACGAAACGGATTTAAACAACAGTTCTAGTGTTCATACTGTGCTTGTCATAGTTTACTTCAGTATTTTATTTTGTTTTGGTATTTTACTGTCAAACAATATACAAGAAACACATTTAAAATAATACAATGGCATGTTTTGTTGTACAGTACAGACATAAAATTTTCTATTTGATTATAAAAGCTGTAATGGGTAATGATGAACAGTACTAAAGTTTGATTTTCAACAGATTATGTGTAGCCATCTAATTGGCTTGCCCTATACAAAGCCCAATAGACATATTCGGGTATATACTGAAAAAAGAATTGCAGTGAAATTAAAATTTTTCAAAGACAAGAAATTTGTCATTTAGTAAGCGAATGCCTAAAATTAAAAAAGTTGTCAAAATACTTTAAAACTTTAGCAGTTTTAAATTTTATTCGATTTTAATTTCGAATTCGTTTTGCAAAACAAGAAAAAAATTAAAGATTCAGCAGTAAAACTTATTATTACAAAAAATTTCAATATTCAGTAGATTGAACGAGAGTATGATTTTAATTTACGCGACTAATATTTTGATCTCAACTGTTTGCTTCAATAATTGCATGGCGGTTTGTGTGCAAATGTGAACATACATTTGTATGTGTGTATGGAAATGTGTATGTTTGTGTGTCTACAAAATTGCTGTGATATATTTTAAACTGTTCCAATTTCTTTAATATGAAAGCGAGTACGAAAAAAAAAAATTGCACAGGAAATGTGGCAACAAAAAAAAACAAAAAAAAAACACAAAAAAGCCAGATGAAAGCACAAAAATAAAAGAGAATAAAAGGCAACAAGAATGATTGCCGGTCGATAACACCGAATCTTTAAGCTTAACAACATGGCAGCTACAATGAAATAATGAAAGAAGTTAAGCGGAGTCAAGCTTAAATGAAATTCCTTTTTAGTTTAAGAACTAAAAGCACTGCACCATTACACTGACGATAAAATTGCAATTCGCACACACACACACATAATAATACACTTTTAAACTCAAATATATTACTTGATTTCTATGCATTACATTTTAAATAATAAGAAATCGTTATGCGAATGTCAATATATTAGTGTGTACTCGTATGTGTGTAAGTACACACAAATTTTGATTGCATGTGCTAAAAGCAGGGTGAAGTGAATTGACGGTAAAAGGTTTACATTTTCAGCCGTGTGTTGCCAGTATGGTGTAGAGTACCAAGTGTTGTTGCTTGCAAGTGAAACTGATGTTGAGTTATGACTCTATATCAATTTAATGCGGTACTTATCAGTCATTGTCAGTCAGTCATTCGTTTATACTTTTAAGTCAGTCGTCAGTCAGGCAAACAAACCAAACATTCAGTTCTTTTCTATATATTTTGTTTTTTCTTTTTTTTTTTTTTTTGTGAGAAGAATTGAAGCACTATTTAAAAGAAGAAAATCCATCACCATTTTCATTTCCACTCCCACACGAACTATTTGTTATTGCTACAGTCACTGCTACTGCCACTTTCACCGCAATCAGCAAAAGCAATTCATTCAAAAATTGTATGCTTCGCCCAATTCCAGTTGTTGTATTTCATTAAATGAATTTATTATTCAGTTTACTTTATCGTTTCGAAATCCCATACAAGTTTAAAGATACAAATACATTAATAATATCAAAATAAAATTTATACACGTGTATGTGTGCAGATTGGTATCGTTATTCGATTAAAAATCATTCGATTAATGCTGTGGTAACTTTGGAAAGTTTTACTTTCAATTCCATCTACAACCCTTTTTCAGAGTTACCCGAATTGTGTGGGTTATGTTTTATTCATGAGCACCGGGACCTAAAATTTAACGTCGATTCCGAAAGACAGACTTGAGTTTTTGCCACAAGACTGCTAAGAAGTGGTCGCCGAAAGAAATATTTTTCATATTTCTTTCCTTCAAAATATCAGAGATGGGGTTTGAACCCGGGACTCTCGTTTTAGTAAGCCATCACACTACATACTATACTACTAAACTATACAATAGTTTCACTGATTTCAATACAAACTATTGCAAAATTCCCAACTTTTTTCGTTTTCTACTTCTTTTATCCGTAGAATCATCACTTTTCATGAATGCAAACTTAGCCAGCCTTGCTGTTTCTTGAAATTGCAGGAGATTTTGCAATGAAAAGTGATTACCTTTTATGTTTTGACTGCTTAAAAAAGAAAAAATCAGTAAATTTTCCATTTTACATTCTACATATCTATCCTCTGCGTGGGGTAATCATCTTGTCGTGGTGTAGAGACAGAGAGCAATAGCTATCTGACAGAGTCACCGCTGCTAGAAAAACAGTTGAAAAGCAGTAATGAAGAATTATCTTAGGGGTAGCATCAAGGAGAACAACAACAACACCATCTCCAATATCATTATAATCTCTTGTTCCTCCCCTAATTTCAACTTTATTGTGCAGGCTTTTTGGGTTAATTGCTGTTGGATTATTCAGTGGTGAAGATTTTTTTCGAACAGAGATTAGTAAGGTTAAATCAAATCCTCCTTCCTCGCCTATTTTCCTAGGCCAGCACAATGTACTGCATGAGTTGGGCTTATCTCCTGAGTGCGGACCTTATTAAAAAAAAATTTAATACTCTTTGGGAAAGTTCTCTTTCACATATTACTTTATGACTCCTATTATATAAGTAATAACTTGAATATATTTTTTTAATTTTTGCAGATAGATATGGTGATAAATAAACAAAAAAAAAGTCGTTATTTCTGCAAATTGTTAATTATTTTCTGATTTTTTCTAATTGCTTCATATGTGCCCATAATTATGAAAGTGGTCTAAGTCAAAATTTTAAAAAAATTTGTTTATCAGTTATTTCATACCACATTATTTTAAACTAAATTTATTCAATGTAATTTTTACGAAATTGTCAAAAATGAACCATTAGATAGTGTTTCTAATTTCAATATTATTTGGAGTTCATTTAGTGTTAATTATAAAAGTGGAATAAGTCATAAATTAGACCACATCGGCTCATTCCTTTTTACCGAATGACCGTGATTTTGGGTTGATAGAAATGAAAATAAAAAAGCATTATTTTGAGTTGATAGAAAAGTGCAGAAGAAGAAATAAATTTTCGATAAACCGAATTTCGCAGCCGGATTTTATTTCAACGAAATCAGAATCAATAACAAGAAGAGTAAAAAATATCGCTGGTGAATCTGTCTCTTGGCTACAAATTCAATGGATAAGATTCTTGAAAAATGAACCTTATAAAATGTTTTATACAACTTCCTTAGATGATTCTAAATGTCATGTTTTGGATCTTTTTCCCATAAGAGGAAGACCAAAAACATACGGAAATATTAAATTACTTCCATTATACACCATCATTAGACCAGTATCGGAAAAAAAAACATAAAGATATTTTGAGTTTACTACCGTACATCCTTCCAGTTTTTCAGGAACATTTTAAGAATCTTAAATACTCGCAATATTGATAAAAATGGATTATTGTTGAAAAATAATTAATAAATGTTCAGTCAAATTATTGTTTTAAATAAAACTCAAAGTTCTTTATTGCTTTAAGTCATTTATAGGACATTCAGTTAATTTTGAAAATGGTCTAAGTCAATTCAAACTTTAAAAACAATATTACAGTATGAAATTCACACAAATATTAATAAATTTCCATTAATTAAGACTAATAAAATTATAAATTAAAATGTCATATAATGTAAAAACATTTTTTAATTTATTCAAATGTAAATCATTAAATATCTCGAAACATGAAATATATGACTTAGACCACTTTCATAATTATGGGCACATATGTGCTTTACTTATGGCCCGTTTACACTATTCTATAAGTCTTAGGATTTTCATTATATTTCGTCAAAAGGAAATCCAATGGTTCTTCGTCAAATTGTCAAATAATAAAATGCACAAGTACTTTATATATCTCTTACAATTACATTTCAATTAAAATTAAAACTTGTTGTAGTATATAAACAGCTGTTTTTCTCATCCTCTTCAGGGTACTAAATTCTTATACAATGCTTGTTTAAAAAAATATTTGGGAAATATTTTTTTTTTATTTAATGAAAGAAATTGTAAAGTTGTTTAAACAAAATTTAAATTTCAAAATTGTTTTCGTGTTTTTTTCTTAAATACAACTCTGGTAAAATTACAAAACAAATAATTGTTCAAAAAAATTTCTAAAAATTATGAAAGCAATACGATTGTTTAGTTTCTATCGGTATTATTTCATATTTTATAACATATTTTGTATAATATTGTATTTTGTGTTTATTTTAATTTTTTTTTTACATGTATGTATATAATACCCAGTAATATTGTACAAACTGGCCTTTAGTAAGTAAAATTTTATAAAAAAAAAAAATTAGCAAAGTTTGTTTCAAGAATTTTTATCTGAAATAATTTCACAACACTAATAATGTTTACTTGTTCAATGCCAATACTAGCACACGAATATATAAAAATAGTAAATCCTTTAATAAATAAGTGTGTGCGTATGTGAGAGTGCAGATGCATATGAAATATGTAGGAATTAATGGAACCCAGTTGGCAAAATTTTCGTAAACAGTATTGATATCTATAAGAATGTGGTAATTTGTTTGTGTAGACAATTTTCTCAAAGTTATAACTCTACTTTAAAAAGAATTTTGTTTTATTTTTTGCACTTTCTAAACTTCTCACAAAAAAAATTGTGTTAAAATCTACAATGGAAATGACGAAGACCTGTTTCTGAATGGATTCAATTTGAATTGTATAAATATTACATTAAGGGTCCCTGAAAACTAATTCATATTTTAGGATCGGTCTTACCAGAGAATTGAGAACCTCCCCTCCAGGAACTCCATGCGTAAGAAGAAGACCCTTGAGGTTCCACCCTATCCACCTTTGACATTGGCATCTAAACGAGTGATAAAAAGAAAGTGCCATCTACTAGGAAGTTGTACATGACACAACTAAGCAAAAATCGTAACCTACCATCTTACCAAAGATCT
Organism: Metopia argyrocephala; assembly: GCA_963576795.1. Classification (NCBI taxonomy): domain Eukaryota; kingdom Metazoa; phylum Arthropoda; class Insecta; order Diptera; family Sarcophagidae; genus Metopia; species Metopia argyrocephala. Next base: position 1,296,362 of record OY756209.1, read on the forward strand.
TCACCACTTCAAAATTAACATCGAGGTGTCGTCTATATCCAAAGACAGATGGGGCAATTGCTGTTGATGATTCAACGGTGAAGTTATAATACTGATCTTTGCATAAAGTCCATATCTAACCATAAACGATATCAATAAGAGGTCTTTGCGATGTAGGGAATGATTGCTATTGGATTGTTCAGTGGTGAAGGTATAATACTGGCCATTGAATAATCAATTAACAGCAACCGATTTCCTCGCGGTTCGCATTTTTAAAGTAGGACCTTTTTTTTTCTGACTGATGTCAGATATTATATTAATAAGGTTAGATCAAAAGTCTATACTCCTCTCTCCCCTACCCTTCATATTTTCCTAGACCAGCATAATGTACTGAATTAGAAGGGGTCATTCCCTGAATGCTGGCCTCAATAAAAACAAGAACGATCCATAACGAATGCAACCATAACCATTGCCAAGGATGCCTTAAGGACAAGGCCAATTGGGAAGTTATCGTAAGGTGTGTTAGTACTTATAAGTAAATGAAAGTGTTGGCATATATTTGCAAGTGTAAGACTGCGTGTATATGTTTGTGTTTGTGTGTATGTGTGTGTATACTTTGAGTAATTTCCTTGAATTTATTTCAATTTTTTGTTTTCCTTATGTTTTCTTGTGGCTTTACGGTTCACAGACTCTGATGCTGTTTATTTATGAATGTTTGAAGGAGATGAGGGAAAAAAGCCACCAAGCTGCTGCAACATATGAGCACAAATACAACTACTATAACAACTAAAAACATATTTTAAATTAGGAATTAAGCAATTTTTTATGCAAAACCACCCTCAAAAAAAATTAAAAAAGGAAGAGAAAATAATAAGATTTTAAGCAGATTTGTAAGCAATATTTCTACTTTGAAATTAAATTTCACAAAGAGATACAAAAGTGATTTTAATTTCAATTTAAAAGAAAATTGTGATTGACAAACGCATTGAATAGAAATTGTCTCTGTCATTGTCCATTTAACCCTCAAATTATTTATTGATTCACTTACTATGCTGACAATCGAAACATCAGTCAGTTAGACAGTTTGTCAATAAATCTGTCGTTATATTTACTGTGTCATTCATTCATTCATTCACCACCACAACGCATTTTGTTTTTCTTCCCTTCAGTATTCTTTTATACTCGTATTTGATTTGTATTGTTGCGTCTTATTTTTCTTGTTCTACCTGTTAAATGAATGTCGGATTATAAATCGATTGTTGTTTGGGTGTGTGTGTGTGTGTCTGTTTGTGTGAGAGAGAGAGAGAATTTAACACATGTACTGCGTTCATGTTAACATGGAAAATAAAAGGCAAACGCATAAATCAAATATATAATGCGACTGCACTGTCGTTACTATCAATTCAACTCCTTTGTATTGTTTTTTTTTTTTTATTTTTTACTGGTGCAGTCATTCCTTTCATTTCATGTAAATGGATTCATAACTGCATGTTATCCTGCATGTATGTATGTATGTGTGTTTGTCTGACTATTTCATAAACATTAATATTTATGTTGATTTTCAATAGCTGATCAGTTATGTAGATGCGGATGGGTACACACATACATACATTCATATATGGATGATGACCAATCATCTTCACAAAAATGAAGTAAAACTTGTGACAAACTAGCAAAACATAATTGAAGTTGTAGGTTTTACTGCAATCATAGAACAACAATAAAAACCGAATAATAAATCATTTGTTGCATTTGATAAAAATTATTCATTAATAGTTATGAGTAAATCAAGGCTCGTATCCAAATTATTTAAAAATAAATATTTTGCGGGCTTTTAATAAAATATGGCAAACAGATTTTGTGCGCAAATTAAAGCGAATTTTTTCAAAAAAAAACATACACAATCCTACAAGAAAGTTATTTGGATGACAGATGCTTCCTTCAAGTAATCACTGTGAGTGTTCTCTGGTAATTAATCTGGGTCCTCTTTTAGTGAGGGTTGTAAGTCTGGAAAAATGAATAACAAAACCGGTTTTAAGAGGTCAAATAGACCTGCAAATTTCGAAGATATAAGCCATATTTAAATCTTTGTAACTCAGCCATTTTTAACCGATTTTTAAACGATGTTTGAAGGGTATGCTCCTAAATAGTATCGAATTTGTTTTTCTTTTACTCCTAAACGTCAGGTCATTCGCTTACAATAAAAGCAGTCTTTGAAAAGTCTATTATATTTTTTATTTTTATTGTCGAGACAGCCGTTTTAGTGTAAAATTTTGAGTTTTTTGTATGGAATATTTTAAAATATTGATTACAGTTATTACAAAAACAATCAATCACTTCATTGCATACGCCTTGACAAACACGTCATACAAGTAATTAAAAATTATGAAAAAAATGTCAGATTTAAAATATACTAGCTGAACCCGGTGTGCTTCGCTACCCCCTCGTTATATAATAAAATTAACGGCGGTGACGTGGTTCATAGTTATATGGCGACGTTAACAGTATTAAGAGCAATATACTACCAAATAAAAAAAAATCCGTTGGAAGGAACAAATTTATCCAGAGAACAAATCGTTTAAAACTTTCAAATAAAATTTTGCGTGAAAGGGGGCGTGGCGTAAGAAATGTTTATTTATACCTCGCCTGGAGTATAATGTGTATACAATTTGAAGTAAATCTGTTAAAAACTATATGGGAGCAATTACATAATTTCAAAAAAGTGGGCGTAAAAGTGGGCGTGGTCGAAAAAAAGTACCCTATTAATCATGCCAGAGTCCTAGTTAAATGCTGTGAAAATTTCAGGAAAATCGGTCTAGAGGTTTGGTCTCCTATAAGGTACAAACAAACAAACAAACAAATAAACAAACACACATTCAATTTTATATATTTAGATTATGTAGCATTTAATTTGAAAAACTAAATTAGAAAGTCTTTCTTAATTTCAGTTTTTTTAACAACAAATCGGTCTATTATCACCAAGGATATTGGCCGATCATATGGTCTTGGTCACTCCACACATAGTAATTGGAATACAATATTAATATTCTATTGGAATTAAAACAAATAAATAATGAATTAACCAAAATCGTACTATAAAATAAATTGAAATTTTTACTCATATATATAAAACACATTGAAAACTACAGACCACCGACTAAAATCTGACAAAAAAATGAAAGGCTACATGACTACACAGCACCATTGTAGTTATGGATAACTTAGAATAAGATAGTGTTGTCAATAAAATAAGATGCTTGAAATATAATTATAAAAAAAATTTTAACACATATGTACATGCATACATAATTGGCCATTACAACCCTGTGTCAGAACATAACTAAAAACAACACACGGCTTGCAGATCATATGTTTATTTTGTTACTGCTGCCTTCAATATACATACTTGACAACATTTGTTGTTGACGGTTGCCTGTAGTTTTGAATGTGTTTAATGCATGACTAGCAAAGCCTGTAAAAAATACACTGCTCGCCATTCCCAGTTTAATACTAAAAATATATACACATGTTGGTTTATTTATTTTAAAATAAGTTAAATATAAATTATTTTCGCTTCGAAATATATTAAAAAGGGTTTTATAAATTAATTTTACAATTAAAAACTTTTCAACAACTCAACATCTTAAGCAGCTAATGGAAAATATCTAAAACTTGAAGGCAAAATGTTAATAATTTTTAAATCAGTACCCACTTAAAACGTATCAAATAAACTCGTAATTTATTTTTCAACAACCCACCCAGCTGTTTACAAATCTCCTCCCACTTTTTTTGTTTTTTTTTTTTTTTTGTTTTCCTAAAAATACTTTTTCAAACTTTAATGTTTCATTCATTATTACGAGTATTTTGATTAATAAAATTCTGCATGGCTTTTTTGTAAAGGCAGTAAATGGCTAAAACTGGCAAAACAGTTTTTTTTTTTGTTTCATATTGAAATACAACCAACATTTACTTGCTGGCTCGTTGGTTGACTTTTATGGCTGGCAAAGCATTTTATCCACTCTTTAATGTAATAAACGTATTGAAAATTTAACCCAATTCACGAGCAAATGATTACCACATAAAAGAAGTAAAAATAAAATGGGAAAAAATATTTAAACACACACACACACAGATACATACATACACGCACAGTACCAAACATACAGCACTAATTAAAATACTCGCCTGTGGCACTTTTCACGCCATCATCACGTTAAGCCAAGTTGGAAATTAGCGTGTGCCAGCCACACATCTACAAATACAAACACAAATCCATACAATCATTGCCACACTCTTCTGTTTTTTTTTAATATTTACAAAATGAAAAAAAAAAAAATAAAAAGAAAAAAAAAACAGAAATACGAAATAAAAAATAAAACAAAAAAGCTTCATGCCAATCTAAAGTCTACACCCACACAAACGCTTACAGATGATACCCATACACAACTATAATAAAATATATATTTTTAATATGTTTGTGGGTATGTTTGTATGTACAGTATGTAGTGCAGCACGAATAGTTAGTGGGGCAAGGGGGTGCGGACATCAACTCGAGTTAGTGGAAACTGTTGAAACGGTCATTCGTTAATTGGGCTATAAACGAATGGAATTACAAACGAAAATTTACATAAATTTAGATTTTTATTTCAACTTAAGTTGAAATAGAGAACGAACACAACAACAAAAATTAACAATGAGAGTAACAACAAAATTTGCATACAATAACACACACACACAACAACAACAATACTCAAATACACCAAATAAGCGAATATTAAAATATTAACAATTCTTTTGTAATTAATTGTACAAAAAAAAAAAAACAAGAAAAAGAAAACTGAGTGGACTGTCGACAGTGTGTGTGTTTGTGTGTGTCTGTGTATTTATATTTGTTTAAGTACGAGTATATATAGTATATAATTAAAAAGAAAAATAATAGAAGAAAAATAAACTCATTTATAGGAATGAAACTATTGGACGGTGGTTGGCTTTAACAAAAAACTTCATTTTTTTCTTTTTCTTAAATTTTAATCAAAATTTAATTAAAAATATAAAAAACCAAAATTCATCGAATAACGATGTTACAATTCATACCGATTTATATATAAGTGAAGAAAGTTGTACATATTATGTTTAAGTTTCTTCAAATTTATTTTCAACGATTTATCAAAGTAGATGACTTTGAAACATGGATCCCTCTGTAGCGACAAAAAAAAACCATCAAAATAATGAACTAAGAATGGTGGAAGTCCACCAAACACGATAAAAACAGTTTAATCGGCTTTCAAAGGTATTTTATTCATCGACTGTCTTCAAAAAGGTAAAACAATATACATATTCGGAATGCTATTTAATTGTAGTCGCCGTGGTCTAGTGGTTAGTGTGTTGGCTTACTAAGACATGGGCCCCGGGTTCGACTCCAGGCTCCGACATCTTCAAAAAAAATAAAAGAAATATGAAAAAAATATTTCTTTCGGCGACTACCTCTCAGCAGTCTTCTGGCAAAAGCTCTGAGAGTAACTAATTGCCATGAACAAGCTTCTCAAGTCTGTCGTTCGGAGTCGACATTAAACTGTAGGTCCCGGTACTCATGGATAAAAATTAACACACACAACATGAGTGCTGCGTGAAGCTAGGCCGTAATCCTGACACAGGGTTGTAAAGGCCAGTTATGTATGTATGTATGTATGTATGACAACTTTAATAAAACATTTCAAGTTATCTATCAAGAAATATAAAAAAAAATAAAATAGTTTTTCAGTGGATAGCTGAATTACATACATACATACATAACTGGCCATAACAACCCTGTGTCAGGATTACGGCCTATCTTCTCGCAGCACTCATGTTGTGTGTGTCAATTTTTATCCATGAGTACCGGGACCTACAGTTTAATGTCGACTCCGAACGACAGACTTAAGAAGCTTGTTCATGGCAATTAGTTACTCTAAGAGCTTTTGCCAGAAGAGGAAGTCTCCGAAAGAAATAATTTTTTCATATTTTTTTTTTCTGCAAGATGTCAGAGCTGTGGAATTACTTTGCATATCGATTCGAATCGAAAAAGTTTCGAAAGAAATTTCCAATTCGAAAAATCAATAATAATGAATACAAACAATTTTTGAAAATTCGTAAATTTTTACGAATTCTTCTGATTTTCAATTTGAATCGAAATACATCCACCCCCCGGGATACTTTAAATAAATAAAACTTAACCCTAAAATCTCTAACGCCAAACCTTCAAAACTTTTTTGTAGACTAGGAATTGCTGACAAAAAATTCACTTTTTTTACGTTAATCTCCATAAATTCAAAACAAATTATAACGAAACTTCTTATAACAATGTCAGCAAAAAATGCATTTTTTTTAATTTTATAACTTCAATACCAGTTATAAACTTTTGTCCATTATCGACCACTGTGCATTGTTATTCAAAAAAAAAAATGGAAGAAAAAATACAGAAATTTAAATGTAACCCATCCAACGCCAACCACTTAATCAACAATAAACCAACAACTACCGCAAATAATAAGTGTTTGAAAAAAAGCGTCCACTTTGTATTGTTTTGTAAAGGTGAATGCTAAAAAAAAACACAACAAATACAAACAACATAATGAGAAATTATTTTTAAAAGTTATCCTGGGAATTAAAAACCATAACCTTAACAGATAGAAATACACACACACTCAAACAAACACACACAATAAAACAAAACAAAAAACGAGAGAGAGAGTGGAAAAAAATAATAACGTGTGTGAAAAACCTGTTATCATGTAATCAACATTAGAGGCACACATACAATTACTTACTTATGCAAATAAATGCACTTAAAAAAATAATTGTTTGTGACTTCGTGACTAAAAATTTTTATAGTTTTGTATTTTAGAAACATCTGTTACTAAAAAGAAAAAAGAAAAATTTCATTAAAAAGAAAGAAAAAAACAAATTTTAAAATAAACGAGAATCGAAAAAAGAATATTTTTTTTTTTACTTTTTATCGTTTGTGAAGTACAAAACTTTACTGGTGGAATGTTTGGCGGAGAGATTTCAAACCCAGCCATAGACATAAATATTATAGATTAAGAAAAAGGATAAACTGATTGAAAACAAAAATAGGTTGTTAAAACAAGCCACATATAGAATGCCATTTAATGCCTTTTGTATACTTTACGTTACTTCAGAGTGAATGGTGTAGTTAGATTATGGGAAACGACGACTTTTTTATTTCTTTATCAGCATTTTACACAAAAGAAATTATTTTTAGCACCTGACTCTAAAAAACGATTACTTATAATATAGGGGCTTCCAATAAAAACTTGGGAACGTTGACAGTTCATAACGGCCATTATGTTGTAATCATACATACATACATAACAACCCTGTGTAAGGATTACGGCCTAGCTTCTCGCATCACTCATGTTTCTTTTTTTTTAAGATGTCGGAGCTGGGTGTCGAACCCAGGGCTCATTAAGCCAACACACTAACCACTAGACCACGGCGACTACTGTGTTGTAATCATATCTGTCAAATTGGTTGTTATATATTCAGACAGTTTTGCCAACTCACCACAGATGGATATAGTGCAGGGGTGTGCGTTGTATAGTGGTTAGAGCGCTTGCATAAAAACTCAAACGGCACAGATTCAAATCCCAGCAAATGTGAAAAATGAAAAAGTTAGTTTGCGGTTTTTTCAAAATTATAATTTACAAATAAGAGGTCCCCCCCTCTTTAAGAGGGCCATCTGCAAAGAAACCGCTCCCCGACATTACACTCTATTCCACCTTATCCAATAAAAAAAAAAAAGCGAGTAATCAGGATAAAAGCGCGACCTATTGGGAAGTAGCAGACAACAGCTAAACCTACTTAGCGAAGACACTCACCACACAATTAAAATGCAACGATGATGCAATTGCTGTTATTCATTCTAGGGTGAAGGTATAACACTGACCTTTGAATGATCAATTCACAGCAATTTGTGTCATTCCTACTGTCCTTTCCAAATATTCCAATACAATGCACAGCATTTAGTAGGAGTTTACCCCTGAGTATTGGTCTAAAATAAAATACATCACAAAACGCAGTCGTTCTCAAAGCCAACATAACCCATCGGTTAAATTCTATGCATTTCAACGCTGTTATATTGCACACATACCCAGCAGAAAATTTTTCAAATTTGGAAGCAATAAATAAAATTGTAACCAATAATGGAAGCATTATATTGTTTATGCATACCTTTTAGCTTCCTATGGGATAAGGTATTATTTTGGATTTTGTACAATATTTGCTTACTGGTTGCAATAAATTTGCATTTCTATTGCATTTTAGCGGCCCATTTCATATAAAAATCATGCATTATTGATGCGCACGAGTAAGTGATTGTTTACAATTTCTCCCTTTCTGCTGGGATAGTAACATCAATAGGTCTTTGAAATAAATAAAATACATAAATAACATCTCTTAGACGCTTTGTCTTATTTAAATCTGATATTTTACTTTTGCTTTTTTTCAAGTGTATTAACAGCGCGTACACACCTTTAAATTTTTGTTTGTTTGTTTTTTTCTGTTTTATGATTTTTATCTGAAATTCGATACAAATAAACACATTTTAGTATGAAAAAAAAAATACAATAACAACAACAACAACAGTAATAATAACAATAAAAACCACAACAAAATGACAAAATAATTGGTATTTACATTAAATAATCATAAATTTTTGACAATAATGGTTCTCATATTTAATAAAAAGTCATATACAAAATTATATATAAAAAAAAAGAAAAACAACGCCTTTTACAAGCATTTCAATAGAGAAGCACTAATGCCAGGCGTTTAAATATTCAAAAGCTTAACAAAACAGAAATACATCCCGTCTCTTTAATTGGCATTTATCTCGACTCTACATCTACAAGTTTAACGATCCCAAAGCAATTTTCACAATTCCCATTCGATTTATTTCCTCCAAATAATATTATCAGTATTATTTTGCATACACGCATACAGACATACAGATATTTATAAAATGAGTGTGTGCATGTGTGTGTGTGTGCCATTCTGTTTTAACATTTTAACATCAGGTCAATCCAGCAGCCAACCTTTTCGACTACTGTGTTGTGACTCGACCAAAATAATTTACTCGCATTTTTTCTTTTTTAAGATCTGGCCATGAGGATGGTGTGCACAGTCTTATGGATAGACAACGACAATAGCATGCCAATTTATAGAGTGACATAGAAATGAGCGCACACATACGCTTATACTTACACTCAGCCAGCAGCAGGAGTAGCACTTGAAAAAACTATAACAAAGAGAGAAAGAAGAAAAGTAAGAAAATAAAAACAAAGAAGTTGTTAGAAAAACGCAAAAAACTCGTAAATATGCCATAAATAGCACTATAAACGAACATTGTTGGCAAATGCATGATTACCACTAAAGTGGGAGGGAGGAAGGTGAAGCAAAACATATATACGTACGTACTCACTGTATAAATAAGGTGAGAGATAAAGGAGAGAGCAGAATAGTAAAATATAAAAGTTAAATGACTAAAGCGTGCAAAGTGCCGGTAAGAAACAAAAAATTTAAATACTTCTAGTAGGCACTGAAGGAATACACTGTTTAGTATGTACCAGGACAGGACAAACACAACAAGAACAAAATTGCTAAACAAATACTATAAAAATAACATCAAGAACAACAGCAACAGCAACAGCAACAAAAACAACAATAATCATGAGTAGCAAAAGAAATATTTCGAACAAGAAAATATTTCCTTAACCATAATAGAAGACAGACAGGCTCAACAAAAAAAAAAAAAAAACAAAAAAAAACATAAGAAGACAACAAAATATAGGTAAAGAAAGGCAAAAAAAAACATAAAAAATGAAAACAGCAAAAAAAAAAAGAAAAATAAAGTGAAAAATGAAAAACGAAAACATTATTGTGCAAATATTTAAAAGCTTAACGAGGACACAGCAAGACAGCAGAGCATAGAAATAAGCAGTGCTGAAGAGGAGAGCTGTTAAACAAAAACGTTTCTGCTTTCAGATACAATTTCGTAAATTTTTCCATTGGTTTTATTGTTGTTGTTTTTGTTTTTTTTTTTCTTTGCTCTAATAGAAAAAGTCTTTTTTTCTCATATCTTTCATTTATTTGCCGCTACAAATTCATCTTTATTTGATTTATTATGAAATTTTCACCAATGACTACGAGTTACATATGTTTGTATGTATGTATATGGAAAAAATTTTAAAACGATAAAAAAATAAAAAAAAAATCATAAAACATCAGTCACATAGATGCCAATATGAAACACACACACATATTCACATACAATATACACTCCCTTTAGTTTTCCAATAATGGTAACTCAGTTCTAATATTTGCACATATTGACGTTCTCTGAGAAAATAATTGAGTGTTGAAAATGTACCGTTATATTTTTATACTGCACACATATTCAGTAAGAAAAATATTGGCACCATCTAGTATTCCATTTTGTTTATCAGGCATGGTTATAATTTTAAAAATATTTATTTATTTTATTAATTTGTTATTCGGATGACAAATGTTCAGGGCAATTCCTATTCTCGCTTTCACCCCAAATACGCTCATAGAGTTTATTTTTTAATTCTATAATACGTTAGGGATAGGCAACTAGAAAGCATACGCGTTTTTTTAAATATCTATATATTCTAAAAAACGTTTTCACCATCACAACCAGTCGTTTTTCTTCGTCAAAAATTTTGCTGCGTTTTATATAAACAATCGGAAAAAATATATCATGCATACTTAAAAAAGGCCTTTTCTACCCAATTTTGCAGAAAGCATGAAAAATTAATATATAAAAAATTAAAAAAAAAGTATTTGGTTAACTTATTGGAAAATCGTTTTTGCAATATTTAGTGCTAAAAGACAAAGTCAGGTCAATTTAAATTGATGGTTGATTTTATGATGAAACATAAGCGCATTGGAAGGTGAGTCAGCCCATTACGATCAGAAGATCAAAATGCTTTACCGAAAGAAATCGCATAAAAAGTTAATACAAATGGCCCTCCTGCTAGAGATGTAGCAGGATGGACAAAGGTAAGTGGATCTAATCAAAGGCTCAAATTTGAATTCTACTTCCAATTATCGACTACATGTGAATATGAGTTGTAAAATTTTTCTAAAATCCCATTTGGAAATGACTTTTCATGTCTCCAAATTGGGTAATAGCAATATCCACACACATCCTAAACTTAAAATATTGGTCTGGCGAGACCAATACAAAAGTAATAAATACACAGCAAATGAAGGCCACAGGTGAAGGTCAAAACAAAACCATTGCGTTAAATGAATTGGAAGAGGCAGTGCTTACTATTAAATTATAAAACATCCGTGAAAGGTGTTTCAAATGTAAATTCACTTGGAGTTTTTGAAAAACCGGAAACATTAGAAGAAGGAGTTAGTTTAAATATCAATAACATTCCTGCTAAAGAGCCAGTACCTAAAAAAAGAAAAAAAATGAACAACCGAATTTTTTGCAGCAGCAATTAGAAGAGTTTTATGAAAATTACGTTACTTTAAAAAAAGAATTGGGATATCTTAAAAAATGACTGACTGGGAAGTATTTTTTGAATTATTACTTATTTTTGTATTTTCTAGTAAAAATTACTTCTTACTGTTGTAGTTATAGGACTTCATCATCATAATGAAATTTAAAAAAGCTTTTCGGGAATGTTTTAAGGGTAGGACGAAGATATTCTCAATATTTTTGTATAAAATTTTATGTTTTTTACATGTATTTTTATTTAATAAATTTTATAATTTTTCAAGTAATAAAAATAAAAAAATATGACAGTTGTTATCGATAATTCATCACACGTATTTAAGAATGTATAGAATTTTAGTTGTCGAAGGTGAATGGTCGCATTCGACAATATAAAAAAAGTATTCCCAAATTGTCCTGCTTATCTTTTGAGAGTTTTGTCTTTACCCTGCTCTATTTATTTATTTTTTTATGACAATAGAAATGTAAATTATATTCTGGTTACGAGCGAAGCGGCAATATCTTACAATATTCGCGGTATAATGTAACAACATATGGATACTTTTACTTCTAGTTGGTAATTATAATCGAATGAGATATGAGTCTTGCATTATTAGATTCTCTAAGGACAACCCGAGAATTTTACAAGTTTTCTGACTGGCACTGCAGACTCAATGGACAGTTAAATAAAATAGGAATCATCTCGAATAGTTTGTGCAGATTTTGTGATGAGGAAAGCGACTAATCAGAGCACAGACATTTTAATATTCATCAGAGTGCCGAAACTGGGTGAGATACTATAGAAACCCTAAAAGTACTTTTAGTACCTTATGAATGAAGGAATGAACATACCACAATGGGAATAGAACAGTCCACTAGGCAACCCTTACACTGCTTGTTATATTGTATTAACAGCCATGCATGGACTGCCGTTTGTTTTTATAGAATTAACAGCTGATATAGTCGCCGTGGTCTAGTGGTTAGTGTGTTGGCTTACTAAGACATGAATTCGACACCCAGCTCCGACATCTTAAAAAAAAGAAATATGAAAAAAATATTTCTTTCGGCGACTACCTCTCAGCACTAAGTAATTGCCATGAACAAGCTCTGCTGCGAGAAGCTGGGCCGTAATCCTGACACAGGGTTGTAAAGGCCAGTTATGTATGTATGTATGTATGTATGTATGTAACAGCTGATAACTTTTTCTTCAATCTTTTACTAAAATATTAATTCCCCTTTAAGGATAACAAAGTAAATATAAAAGAAGTTGATAAAAGAATCAATATTAGAGCACACAGTTCGTTTTAAATGGGTGCCAAACATAAACGGTCGTATGTAAATGAAAAATTAGCAATTCGTTAGTATATGGGACAAAAAACCAGCAAGTTTATCAACCGCTATAGACTGATATTATTTGATAACTAGTCAAAGAATCCAAATAATTAAATACCTTGTACGTTTGAGCAAGAATTTCCACTTATAGGAATGACAAACTTAGCCACTGTGTACAACGACCTGCTAATTTTTTATTATATATAAGGCTGAAAGTATACTACGCAACTTGTTCGCATAATTATAAGAGTCAACTGGCAGATGCCTCCTTGCAAGAACATTGTTTCTTTTGCAGTTAAAAGACGAAAATTTAAAAATGTACAGACATAAGGACTCATCCTACTACCAAAATAAAATATCGTACAGGGATTGTTATACGAGTATTTATGTGTCGAAAAGTTTTTCTCCAAAAAAATTGATGAAAAAAAATAAAATAATACTCCTATACGTATTGTTTTATGAACATTTAATTTGAATGAACAAGCAATCAACACAGCAACCTCTAAGTCTTTTATACTGTTGATACCACCCACACCACAATCGCATTCTTAAACTTTTAAAACTGTAGTGTAGCAGCATACACACAAACAAGCATGCATACATACACACAAATAAACAGTTGTTTAACATTTTGATGGAGTTATTTGAGGAAAAAAAAATGAATAACAACTATAACAGGAAAACAAAACAAAAATCAATGACTAGAAAACAATACAAATACAATAGAAAAAAAAACGTAAATGAAGAGAAAAAACTAAAACATGATAAATGGAAGAAGACAGGGAACGAGAGATGGTATATGTACAATATATTCACTAAATGAACTCTACAAAACAATGGTTATTTGCAAATAAACCAAAACACTCACTCACTCACATACCAACACAACACACAAGCAAACCTATAAACAATAATATGGAGAGGTAAAGAGAGTAAAAATCTGAAAAAAAAAACGTTTTTTCTCGCTTGAATGCTTCGAAAATGTTTCAAACTCAATTTGATTATTGTTGTTGCTTTTGCTGGTATTTTAAATGATTTTTTGTATTTTTTTTTTATTATTTATCGAAAAAAAATTTTCTATTTCTTTAATTCTTCTTTTTTTTTTTTTTCTTTATTTGTTACTCTTTCCAAACCTTTATTTTAATTTTTTCCTTTTGTTTCGGTTTTTTATTCATACTCGTATATACTGGCTTATATATGTAAAAATGTTTCTTGTTTTTTGTCTAACCAATACCCCTACTTGAGTAATTGGAACAAATGTGTCAATATATGTATCTCTGGATATTATTACTGTTGTTGTTGAGGTTCTTCTTCTCCGGCCGAGCAACCAATTTTTAGAATAGCACAGTCAACAACAACAACAACCACAATAATAAGGAACAAACGAATAACAACAAATAAATTGACAATAGCCAAGTTAATAAAATATAGGCCATTTTCATGTTGTCCCCAAAGAAAATTGTTTGTATCGTATTACGGAAACCTTTTTCTAAGACACTAAAGCGATTACGTCTTTCTTTCACTTTCACTTTCTTTTCGCATGAGATTTTTGATTGAATTGAAGTGTAACAAAACAAAACAAAACAGTACAAAAAAAAGACAACAACAATGAAAATCTAATGCAAATATAAAAGTTAATGTTGATGACAATAATGATGATGACGATGATTATATTGTTTCTGTTTTTGTTGTTGTTTTTGATGTGTATTGTTAGTGACTTACAAATTGCCATCATGTGGCCAATTATTAAAATGGATTTCATTGAAATGAATTGAAAACAATTATTTTCAAATACTTTTCATTCAAATAATTTTATTTACAAACAAAAAAACACATTATTTAAAAGAAAACTGAAAATGGTTAAAAAATTATTTGTTTATTTGTTAAAAATATTTATTAAAAAATAAACAAAAAAATATTTTTCGCCCTAACATTTTCTTTTTTTTTCGTTCTAATTTTTCTGCTGCGGATCCAATTAGAAGTTTATGTGTTAAACTTTATTCACTGTGTCATGTAATTAATATCTCCAATTTATAATTCGATGAATGAATTGTTCATATGATTCCTAAATTTTTAAATTTTCTATGAATTTTTCTATTAAATGTTTACCTAGTTTATGACTTTGGGTTATGCATATTGCGGAAAAGTTCATTTAGTAATTCAGGACTATGATTTATTTTTATATTCTCAATATGAAAAGTAGTGGTGAATCTAACTTGCATTTAAACGAGCTACTGAAATGTGTACCCAGAGACTTGGCATTCTTTCATAACTAGCTTTCAGAGACATTTGTGTTAAATTTTCTTTACACTGATTTCTAGATCTATTCTAAAAACTTTTGTTTAAAAATGTAGATTTTCTTTTCTTTCTTTCAGTTAGGATTACACATGGAATTCTTTACAGCGAATGTACAGCAGGGACAAGAGAATTTCTCAAACAAAATTACGTTCCTAAGTGCCCTGCATGGAAAATCTAACTTGCGATCAAACGAGAGGGGGTGTACTATATTAAATCTAATCTTAACTAAGGAGTGCGTCACTATAAAGTGTAACACCCATTTTTCTTAATAACTTTTTTCACCTTTAATCAAAATTATTTTTCTTAATCACAATATTTTTGAAAAATTTGTCAGATTTTAAAATGTATCAGTTTGTCAAATTTGACTTGTTAGTTAGTTCACAATGGATAATCAAAGACAAGTGCATACAAAAATTATTCAAATAATTCAAAAAAACCATATTGGAGTTATACAAAAGTTGCTAGGGAAGTCCACGTGACCAGGCAATGTGTTTCCAGAGTGGTCAAAAAGTTCAACAAAGACCTAAAAATTGAAAGAAAGCCTGGAACAGGTAAAGCAAAACTGGTAACGAACGACGCGAAAGCCAAAAAGGTTGAGAAGCTTTTGCTGGCTCTTCCAAACATTTCTGGTCGCGAAGTGGCCCGGCGCGTGCAATGTTCGGAAAGTTTTGTGCGCCGAGTTAAAGCTAAAGCTGGCCTTAAAACATTTAAAGTCCAAAAAGTTCCGGATAGAAATGCTAAGAAGAATATTGAAGCAAAAAAAAGAGCAAAACTCCTCAAAAAAGAATTTTTTCAAAAGTTCGAATGTTGTGTAATGGATGATGAAACTTACGTTTTTGCAGACTTTGCGCAGCTTCCTGGCCAAGAGTTTTATGTAGCGGATAGTAGAGGCAATGTTTCTGAAGAGTTCCGAACTAAAAAACTATCAAAATTTCCCAAAAAGTTGCTAGTTTGGCAGGCTATTTGTAGCTGCGGCAACAGAAGTGCATCGTTTGTTACATTGGGATCAATAAACTCAGATATTTATATCAAAGAGTGTCTTCAAAAGAGGTTGCTCCCATTTCCAAGACAGCACAACATATCAACATTCTTCTGGCCAGATTTGGCAACATGTCACTACAGTAAAAGCTCAATAGACTGGTATAATAAAAATAATGTTATTTTTGTTCCAAAAAAGGCTAACCCACCAAACTGCCCAGAGCTGCGGCCTATTGAAAGATATTGGGCTCTGGTCAAAAGAGAACTAAAGAAGAGTACATCTGTTCCCAAAACCATTACTAGTTTTCGATATAAATGGACAGCTGGTACCAAAAAAATCACCGAAAACACTATAACATTGCTTATGGATGGCATAATGAATAAAATAAAAAATTTTATAAAATTAAATTAATTTTTAAATAAAATAATACAGAATATAAATCTGTAATAAAAATGCAAAATAAAACTGTTTTATTTTTAACTCTAGCTTACTCCAGTCAGTTTTTATTTGACTTTTGATGTGTTACAGTTTATAGTGACGCACACCTTAAATATATGTGTGTATGTATGTGTTTTTTTTTTTATTTGAGACCAATACTCAGGGGTAAGCCCCTACTAAATGCAGTGAAATTTTTGGAAAGGTCAGTTGTTGTTTTCTTATATTGTTAAGCGCCTTAGGAACAAAACAAATTGCTGTGAATTGATCATTCAAATTGTATTGGAATTTTTTGGAAAGGACAGTACATATACTATATATTTTTCTTATATTATTATTAAGAATGAGACAAATTGCTGTGAATTGATCATTCAAAAGCTAGTGATATAACTTCACCCTTGAATGATCAACAGCAATTGACTCATCATTGCATGTTGATTGTGTGGTGAGTGTCTTCGCTAAGTAGGTTTAGCTGTTATCTGCTACTTACCAATAGGTGGCGCTTTTCTCATGATCATTCGTCGTTTTTTTTTTTTTTTTTTTGTTGATATTGGTTAAGGTGGAATAGAGCGGAATGTAGGGGAGCGGTTTCTTTGTAGGTGGTCTTCTTGCAGACGAGCGTCAGACTGGTTGCCTATCTGACCTTTTTTGATATATCGAACTAACGATTTTACCATTAGGTTGTCATAGGAGCCTAAGCAGTTCATTTGTGCATAGTTACGTACTAGTACTATATACGTAAATATTACTCTTTCAATTAGTATTTCTAAGACATTTTCGTATTTGTTGCTCAATTTACTAATGCTTACCATTCCGTTCTAAACCACTTACATTACCGAGGGTTGTATACCAGTTTCAGTATCCAATTAAATATTGCCGACAAAAAACATTTTTTGTGAGACTAAAGCTACGGTCATATTAGGCAAATATTTGATGAAAAAAACGTAACCACTATTTTTTTGGAAATATATTATGCAAATATTCCTTTTTATGTAAACATTTCTCCAAAAATCTTTTAAAAACGATATTAAAAAGAAGAAATATTTTTATCTATAATTAACTAAACTTTAAGAAATGAAAAATTAAAAAATAAATATTTTCATAAAATAGTGGTTGCGTTTTTTTCATCAAATATTTACCCAATGTGACCGTAACTTAATACTAAGAAGTATAACCTCCTACTCATGCGTGTTTTGTATTGGAATTTCTCTAATAGGATAGAGTTTTTTTTTAGAGTTCTTTAGAAATGCAACGAAATAAGTTGCTATCAAATTGACCACTCAAATGCCGTTGAATGATCAACAGCAATTTCCCCATCTGTCTCTGCATGTTTACTAGATAGCTGTTATCTTCCCAGTAGGTGGAGCTTTTTCTCCTGATCATTCGTTTTTAAGATGACATGCCAAAGGTGAAAGAGAGTGGAATGTCAGGGGGTGATTACCTATGGCTGGACTATTTGGGGGGGAGTAATCTCGTATTTTTTTATTCTTCAATTTGAAACTGTTTTGAGTGCACCATTCGTGATTTTTTTATTTTCTATTTATTTTTGTTCTTTTTGGACTAGTTCATATCTGTCAATTTTGCGACAGTCTTTTTACAACTAGTAACTGTCTCAAAACGTTAGTAGTTGTCGCTTTAGCTGCTGGGAAATATAATTTAATTGTTTAAAAAAATTTGCTTTGACAGTTTTAAAATGAATTTTAATTTCTGGAAACAATTAAAAACTTCTAAAAAATGAGCAGTAGTACAGTTGATGGCAATTAATATATACTCGTACATACAATATTTTTTTCTTTTTTTTTTAATTCAATTTTGTTTGTTTTCAATAATAATATTTGAAATGAAAAAAGGAAAAATAGCAATTTAATATTTTCCCCCTAAATTTAGTTTCGTTTGTTTTTTTTATATAAATTTTTTCATTTTTAACATTTTTTTTTATAATTCACACTAAAAATGAATTGGAAACGAAATCAACAAATAGATGAGTCCCAAACTCCCACACATACAATTGTCGAAATCCACATGTGAATTGTATTTTGCATGAGTTTGCAAGTATATTTACAAGTGTGTCTGTTTGTGTACGAATAAGTTCGTACAAATTAAAAATTGTGAATATTGCGCGAAGCACCATAAAATGCAAACGGAAGTTTCAAATTGCATGCCACATCCGGTTTGCTTTACATATACAAACGAATACAAATTTTTTGTTTTTGCCTTTCCTTTTCTCTTTTCCTTACTTACAGTTCACTTTACTTGTAATCTTTTTTTTCAAAGGATTTTTTATGTAGATTTGTTAGTGTGTGTGTATTCGCCAGTCCATTATTTAAATGGTATGATGTGGCTGGTTGGTTGCCTGAATATGTTCATATAGGTTTGAATTTTTTTTTTAATTTTACTTTCGTTTTTGTAGTTATTTCTGGTTTGATATGTGGACTGCCAAGACTAAATGTTTATTTGAGTATCTTTAAATGGCTGTTTCAGAGGAGACTCTTGAAAATCCATCGTCTACCATTACGGGTTTTATGCAGATTTTTTCCCTGGTTTTTAATTTAATTTTTTTTCTCTCGCTTTCTTTTTGTATTATTGCCTTTCTCTGTACTGCCATACTTTATTATTTCCGCTTTTTATTTGTTTTGGTGTTAAAGCACACGTTCATATACCCATACACACGCAAATAGTTACAATCATATAAAAACATTGATATGCACAATAGCAGTTAGTAAAACTACAATTGTGTAACTGTATAAGTAGACAATTTAAATTGAGTTGCATGAATATTGTTGGAAATACTATGATTCCCACATACATACATTGTATGTAAATATGTATGTACATACAGGCATACATGCATTCATATAACAAAAAAATAAAAACAGTTACAGTTAAAAACAGACACACTCACAGACAGAACTACAAGAGCGTAACAACAGGGGGATTGCTTGTAAATGCAAATTTTATGTTCTGCTGTTGGCAATTTAATGTGAGCATTATACCATCACTGTGCATTACAATCACAATCATATACTCAGTCAAACAAATAAAAACCATATTAAACTCAATAGTGAACAACAATAAAATAACAGAAAGTAACAACAATAACAAAAACAATAACAAAAACAAAAAAATACTCATAAAAGGTGTCCACAACACCAGCAACAGTGTACACAAATTGTAGTCGAAGAGTGATGATCATCATAATAAAGCCATAGGCATTTATATTTATTGACCATCGCATATTGCTCACACACACACACACACACACACACACACACATACACAACACTCATACTCATGTTAAGAATTGATTAATAAAAAGTAACAAAAACAACTACACCATTAACAACAGTTATAAAAATAGAATAAAATAACGAGAGATGGAGAGAGAGAGAGAGAGAGAGGGCGAAAGAGTAAATAAATATTTACACATTCACACATATGCATGTATGTATATGGATGTATAAGAATTCATACATAAAAACACTGATAGATATTCGTTTAACCGCACTTGCTCTTTTTCTCTTTTTGCTAAAAATATAATTACTTAATAGTCGTAACTGGAATAATTTTCCATCTATTTCTATCTCAATTCTATTGCCAAGAAGTTCTATAACAGGATATACTACTTCATGTATCAGTGCATTTTCTACAACAAATTATTACTTTCTCTGCTCACCTATGGAATTTTAATAAGTGTCGGTCTTACAGTAAATATAGAAGAAATAAATCCCTGTACTCTATTGTGCTTGGTGCATAAAACAGATTTATTTCGGAGTGTTACAGAAGATACCTTAACAAAATTACAAAAAAAAATTTTGTACATATAAGGAATACGAACCAATTCTTAATTCCACGACCTTTACTCCGGCATTTTCCAAAAACAGAAAAATATTTTTCGAAATATGTACAGGCAAATACATTCAATATAATGCTTATGGAGATAAGCATTACTCTAGGACCAATTCGTTTCAAGAGACTGGAAAATATGTTGAATTTATGAGAAATTTCGACATAGATTGGTAAATAAAAGTAACTCAACACAAAATAACAGGTGAGGATGTTCATTCGAAAGAGTAAAAACATATAATTCACATAATTTGATTGCGATAGGTGGCAAATTAAATAGTTCATGTAGAAAAATTAATATGTGCAACACAAAGAAATCTGATGAAGGATCAAAAACTTGTTTAGATCCCCTAGTGTGTATACGCCTTCCTAAAAGGATGTTAATTCTCATTAAGAATACCAGTTTAATGATCTCAAGACCGATATAATAATTATAAATAATATCAAAAAATTTAAGAAAATTTAATATTTTCGTTTTACAAAACATTACATTAAACAAATTACTTTTGTTTTTAAGACCAATACTCAGGGGTAAACATCTACTCATGCAGTGCATTGTATTGGAATGTGAAGATGGTTGATAGTTTTTTTTTTTTTTTTTTCATAGATGTTTGTAAATATTGCGCCTTTTATTGTTGATGAAACAAGTTGCTGAAAATTTGTCCACTCAAGAGCCAGTGTTATACTTTCACCCTCGAATGATCAAACAGCAATTGCCTCATCTGTCGGTGGATGTTTTAATGTGAATGGTAAGCGTCTTCAGTAGATTAGCTGTTGTCTTCCCAGAAGGTGGCGCTGTACTCCTGATCATTGGTTTCTGGTGGCATGGATTAGGAATGTCAGGGGGCGATTTCTTGCAGATGGTCTTGCTGGAGGGGGGTTGGGGACCCTCTTATTTTTCTTAAATTTAATTTTTAATTTAAATTGTAATTTTTAGAAAGTCGCAAATTTTTATTTTGTTTATAATTTAATATAATTTAGAAGAAGTAAAGTGCAGCCAAATGAATGTTTGCCAGTGTATATAGAAAATAAATTATTTAGTATTTGTGTATGTGTGTGTGAGTGTATGAGTTTTCATAACAAAATTAATATTTATATAAAACTTTATTTACATTATGTGGAATTATTAAAACACTAACAAAAAACCAAAAACAATAACATAAAACAGCTGCAGTCGAGAAAAAAAGAAAGGGAGATAGAGAGAGAAATTTGTTTTTTTTTTATGGATTTTGTTTTTTTATTTCTAAAATAAATTATAACACTTTAATAGAGTTTTTAAACCGCAATATAAATATAAATATTAAATTTATTTTTCACTCTCTCTCATTTGCCACCTCATACATATATCCCTTCTAACTATTATCAGCAGTGTAGAGTTATTAATTTTTTTTTTTTTTATTATTAGTTCTACGTTCACAAACATAAAACAGGTAGTAATAGGGACAGAAGTACTTTTTTTCATTCATTCATGCAGTCCTAATGTATCGGTAGGTCTTAATGAAAAATAGTGGAAAAGAGTGTAATAAATTCAGCATCAACAAAGTTTGCCAGTAATTACCCAAAGTGATTAATTGTTTCATTTTAATTTCTTTTATATCTTCACTTTGGTTTTATAACAAACAATACAAAAACAAATAGAAAAAGTGAAAAACTGAAAATGGTTGTTAATGCTTCGCAATAAAAAAAGAAAGAATAAAAAAAAACTTTAATAGAAAAAAATTTATTTATTTATAAGCGGCGTACTAGGGAGCGTATGACTTTTATTAATTAAATGAAAAAGAACTTGAAATATTAATCATACGCACCGTGTGAGCAACTCTTTAATTAAATCAGATTGCTTAAAGTACTCGCACATTATAATCAGAGAACAAAAAAAAAGAATTTAATTTCAATAGAAGAAAAAAAAAACCAAATTAATTAAAAGCTATACATTTTTATTTGTGGTAATTGATTTTCGAAATTAAAGTCGGAAAACCTACATGAAGAGTCACGGCATCGAAAAAGGTTCAATTCGTTATTTAAATGTCCGCAAAGCAACCACATATTCACTGCTGCCAGGTTGTTTTCAGATTTTAATGCTAATTGGAATATATCAGGTTTGTCTGGATAACTCTTGAGTTTTTTGAAAGAGAGAACTAGCATATTCATTTTTCTCTGCCGTCTATACTAAAAACCCAAAACTAAACGAATCGAACTTAATGTGTTACTGATGGATTAAGAAAAATAACACGGCCTTATACTTTAATAAGTAGTCGCCATGGTCTAGTGGTTAATGTATTGGCTTGTCATTCGGAGTCGACTTTAAACTCTAGGTCCCGGTACTCATGGATAAAATTAACACACACAAGAAGAGTTCTGCGAGAAACTAGGCCGTAACTCTGACACAGGGTTAAAATGGCCAATTATGTATGTATGTATTTGAGTATACTTTAATAATGCAGTCAATCTATATTATTTAACAAAAATCGTCATTTTAAAATAACGGAAAGCATTTAGAATTCTTAAAATAACAATAAAAAATTATAAAATATTAGACCAGGAAATGGAAGTAAATTCAAGAAAAGAAAAATCAAGCCAAGGAAAATAATATTGAATTCTTTTCATATTAAAATTTAGAATGTTTTTTTACCACGTTGAAGTTGTTGCTCGCTGTTAATGAACCCATCAAATAATTCTTTAACTATATGTATTAAAAAAAATATTTTGTTATTGAAAATATAATTAAACTATCCCACAAATCGTATGATTAATCAAATTTTTGTATAAAAGAGTACCAGAGTATTGGTTTTAATGTAAAGGTACTCGTAACATGTAAAGAAAATATTAACAACCATGTGGCTCTTATTGGTTTGCTAACAATTTAAAAACAATTTAAGACTTTTTCATTAGAACACAGAATAGTTTTTTTAAGACCAATACTCAGGAGTAAACCCCTACTCATGCAGTGCATTGTATTGGAATATTTAAGATAGATAGATAGAAATTTTTTTATCATATTGATCGCCATATATCAATGAGACAAGTTGTTATCAGTTGATCACTCAAAGACCAGTGTTATACCTTCACTCTTGAATGATCAACAGCAATTACCCCATTTGACGGTGGATGTTGATAGTGAGTGGTGACCATCTTCGCTAATTACGTTAGCTGTTACCTTTCCAGAAGGTGGCGCTGCACAGTGTGACAACGCCGGCATTAAAAACAAGGAGTCATTGTAGAGCTCTGAAATTTTGCACAGATTATTTTAAAGACAATTCCAGTCTTTTAAAAGAAAATTAAGAAAATCCGCCCACTTTTACGCCCACCTCCCAAACAATCGAAATTTGTAAAATGCCGTATTGTAATACTTTAGGTATAACTTTCAATTTTGGTATACTGGAACGTTATATTGTTACAAACATTATCGGAAAAAAATTTTGAACTTTGGCCCACTTTTACCCCCACCACACATACAACCTCAACATAAAAAGTGCCATATTTTCTAAAATATTTTAGGCACAACCTTCAAATTTGATCTTACTGTAATTTATATCATTTAAAATGTTTCATGCAAAAATTACAATAACACGCCCACTATTACGCCCACCTCCCATTGGAATGCAATAAAAAAGAAAAATTTTGTTTTTCATTCTATCAATAATTTTTTAATATCATCATGGTATTCTAATTTTTTCAATTTCATTCTCATTCTAAATGAATTAATATAAAAAATTGTAAACAATAAAAAAAAAAATAAAAGTAAAAAGTTGTAAACATGCTATTGCATGCTAACTTACGTATAGCGACAGAATGCGTATTTATTGCAGTTTTTTGTATGTTTAAATTACTTTTGCAAACTTTTGCTATACGTTCTTTACTTTATACGAAATCTGAGACTTCAGTCTTTCATTTGATATAAGTCTGTACCTAGGGCGAGGGGCTGCTCTATATTTCCTATTCCATTGAAAATTCAAAATGTTCAATTTTAACGCCACAATTCTGTCGTTAAGAAATTTTTTTTCGTGTTTTTTTTTAATTTATTTTTTCATCTACTTATTCTACAACAACTAAATTAAATAAAAAATAGTTTAAAGTTATATTTATTATGTATTTTTTTTATTAATAAGCTTTTGAATATTACATATTAAACTATTGCTCTAGACCAAAAAGTTATGAAGTTATGAGGCTGAGATTTTAGAGAATTGGTACTCATATACCTGTTCATATTCTAGCAATAATTTTCGAATAAAATTTTAATAACAGCCATTAAGAACACTAAGAGAGTTCAACTGCTGTTAAACTTTTATTCACAATTTTTTTCTACATTCAATTTAAACAAAGTAAAATCGTTATAAACTCTTTAACTAAATGGGATTAGGAAAATATTTTTAATTTTATCACTTTTTGTAGTGAAAATTACAAAAAAAGAAGGAAAAAAAATCAAATAACGGCGAATACTCCATCATCACTATCAAGTAGCTTTTTATGGTTTAGTGGCTGTATAATCCATTTTAATGTTATCTTAGAAAATATTGTAAAATAAAATCAAATCAAGTCAAAATGAAATACAGAAATAAAAATAAAATGGCTCAATACGAATTGATATCAAGTTAAACATGAAAATCCTATATCAGAGTATTCATAAAAATAAACAAATAAATTTTATGCTAATCGGCTTTTTTTCTTAAATTTCTATTCAGTAAACCAGCATTGCTGCCTTACCATACCATAACAGCTATAATGCCAGCGCACCCGCAACAAAACTCAAAATGTTGTCTGTCTTTCAGAATTTACGCCACAATTGTAATGAATTGAAGACAAACAAACAAGAAAAAAGAAAACGAATTCGACTGTGAGTACTAAAGAGGCGCACACTTAGAACTTGTCAGATGAACAGACATTTGAATAAAATTTGAAGTTTGTTTTCTTCTTCTTTCTATTTTTCGAGTTTTATTTCTATTTAAATAATGATTTACGAGCATTTTTTAGTTCTAAAGGCATACATTATCGCACATAATCACACATACTCTCATGTTCTACGAAGCAGTCGCATTAAGTGTGAATGAACCGATTTATTTTATGTTTCTTTTGTTTTTTTTTTATTATGCAAATCCATACAATACTCTCAGTTCGATTTGTGTTTTATTCAGTTTTGGCTACCAGGCACCCATTACACATTACCAGCACCATTACCATCTTATCGTAGTACAGACAAGAGAGTATCTGTGATTATAGATTAACATTTGCTTTCTCTTGTCGTCTTTGTTTTGTTAAATTTTTGTTTCTGTTTTTTAATTTAAATAACGTATTAAACCTAGAAAAAACAAATCAGGCCATAAAGCCCCAGTCAAATTGGAAAATGTGTAATTTAAAGGAAGAGAAGATGAGAAGAGAAGAAGGTGAAGAAGAGGTGTAAGCAGAGTAGTGTTTTAGATTAACTGAAATCTAGTCTTTTATCTACTGTCTACTACCATTGTTGTTGTAAAGATATGATTTTTATATTAACAATAGAAGCCAAAGGGCATTGTTGTATTGATGTGATTTGTAATTTAAACCTTTACAATTTTACTGCTCCTGTTATGGTTTTCTTTCTTCTTGCCTTCAGGCTTAAAGACAACCTCAGCACTACTTCCACCAACGTCTCGCCTTTGTCATCATCACCCCTTTTCTTTTCACTTTTATTATGTTCTTCAATAAAATATCTTTTCCTAACATCCAGTTACAGCCATAAACCTTGTCTACTGTTTTTTTATTTTTTTTTTATCATAAATCAGTGTTATAATCATCACTTAACCAGCTAAAACAAAAACCCAACTCCCAAAGGATATTGGTCAGCATTTTTCAATACTGGGAATCAACTCTACAAACGAATACGTTTCAAAAGGGCCAAAAATAAATAAAACGAAAAATTCTTTTAAAGAAATTCATTTTTCCCCATTTTTTTCTTCGTCTTCACATATTTGAAAGCCATCAAAATACTTGTAAAACATACGAGTATACGAGTAGTGATTAGCCAGCGTATGTGTAATGTGTGAGTTTTTTCGTTTGCTAATGGCCGGTTAAAGGCCATAAACTTAAAGCCATAAAAATACTTAAAATTGTTAAACAACAACAATAATACCAACAAAATCAGACATAAACATGCCATAAAAATGTTTAACGTTTAAATCAACGTCAAAAGAGGTTTTTTTTTCCAAATTTTTTTATTTCCCAAATATATGTATGAAGAGGATTTGTGTCAGCATTTCGACTCCATTATAAATTTTACAAAAATTTTTTTCAAAACTAATTTTTAAATAATAAAATATAATTTTTATTTATGTATACGTATAATGGGAATCCCAAACCATTCTCGATTGAATAGTGACCACTATTCGCCCTTTTCATAGTAGAGCGAGAGAAATTCAATTTTTCATCCAATCGAATGCCCAGATCAAAAATAAAATCTGCAAAATAGAATCTTCTAAAATATAAGTCCAATCAGGAAAATATCATATGGTTACAGTTTTACTAATATTGAGATCTGTCAAGATTATCTTTAAAATATTAGAATATATTTTTTATACATATATACAGTCGAAACTCTCTATAAAGATCTCCTGTATAACGAAGTTTTCTTTATTGCGAAGCAATTATTAGAACACTGTGTTTTGGGTTTACTTTAAGTGTATTATAATCGCCATATAACGAATTTCCATAAAGCGAATATTTCCTTATAACGAAGCATTTTTGCGACCGTAACTTCAAGATTGAAGTGTTTTCAATCTCCATATAACGAACTAGGTAAAACCGAACGCACGCACACAAAAAAGAAATCGATGTCGCTTTGTGTTATTGGTGTTGTTATTGTTGCTCTGTGTGTTCTTTGTTGCTTACACAATGCACAAGCAGAATCTGATGCTTTGAATCGTTTATTTACCATAAAATTAAAAGTGGGGGAACCACCGAACTATGCAAGTGATAACTGGAATCATTACCATCTCTCATATTTTTTGCAGTCGCTATCCGTTTGCCTTTGCATTGAAGAAGAAAAGTGGAAAAATGTACTTCAAACTAAAATAATTGACTACTACAAATAAAAAAATGTTAAAAGGAACAATATTGTTTTTCTTTTCCATATAGCGAATTTTCTTTATAGCGAAGTAACTATCTTTACATAACTGGCCTTTACAACCCTGTGTCAGGATTACGACCTAGCTTCTCGCAGCACTCATGTTGTGTGTGTCAATTTTTACCCATGAGTACCGGGACCTACAGTTTAATGTCGACTCCGAACGACAGATTTGAGAAGCTTGTTCATGGCAATTAGTTACTCTCAGAGCTTTTGCCAGAAGACTGCTGAGAGGTAGTCGCCGAAAGAAATATTTTTTTCATATTTCTTTTTTTGAAGATGTCAGAGCCTGGAGTCGAAGCCAGGGTCCATGTCTTAGTAAGCCAACACACTAACCACTAGACCACGGCGACTACAAGTAACTATCCAGTCCTTTGGAATTCGTTATAGAGAGTTTCGACTGTATATTCAAAATGTATTGCTATGGTTATAAGCATGTCTTTATGGCCATATCATCTCTGCTTAAACTACCCGTCAGTAGATTTTTCAGCAAATGTGGTAATAAAAACTATAAACTCTTATGTTCAAATAGTTATAAACTAAATGAGAATAATATCCCATTTAGTATATAAAAAAAATCAAACAAAAGTATTAACAAAACAATACAATTCAGCTTTTTAGAAAATTCAAATTCTATTTTTTCCGTTTCACCACAGTCAGTCAACCACTGGAATATATTTCCTCATTCCTATATAGTTTTGATAAATAATTTACTGAATTGATTTGTTACAGAATACGATTGTATTTGATTACTTAATTTATAATTTAAGACCGTGCCCCCGCCCTCTTCTTGAATTGCATTTTATAGTATTAAATAAATAAAACTTAAAAGAGTAGCAATGACTCTGCCCTAAAACAGTTTCTGTTATTTTGTCTTCACCATATGTAATGGAATTCATATTCTCCTTTTAATAGCAGATTTGCTTTGATAGAATTTGTATATCCCAAGCTTAAGAAAACTTTATTATTCAAAATAATTGAGTTCGAGGGCGATAGCTGGCGACTTTTTCCTATACTCATAGCAACTAGCTTATCAGTGAACACTATAATTTTATTATTTAAAACAGAGTCACTAGAGTTGGAGCTCACAGGAAGAATTTAAAGACAAACAGTAGGATCATTTAACATTTCGATGTTATGTTTTTAGAATAAAATGATTTCAAAGATTCAGCTCCATTTTTACTCATGCGGCCTGTACCAACTTTTCAGTATTATTTGATGGAAGTTCAATCATCGATTTATAATTATAATCTTCAAGTAATTCTGCTGCAACTTAGCTAATAAATCTATTACATAAAGAAAATATAATTAGCCAGAGTGTCAAATTCAGGTTAAATTCATCCAATTTTTCTTCCAATGCAAAAATATAATGGATTAGTATAATCAGATTAAGGTTTTAAAAAACTCTTTCTGTTTATCACCGAGGCCAACAAATGCAATTTTCGATACAGAATGCTTTAGTTTTTCTCAATCATTTTCTCTCAGAACATCTTACTTTAGCCTCTCAATCAACTTGATGTACTTTACTACCACATTCAGAGCATACTCCAGGAAACACAAATTCAGGTGTATCTGGAAGATGAGAATCTCCATTCAAAATGAGTCTCAGTTTCAGCAATAACTTCATCATTGGACTTAAGTTTCTTTCCACCAAACACTCTCTTGGGATCTGAAAGCAACAAAAAGAACCCAGAAGAAAATATAGCTTACCAGTAAGTTATTTTGAAAGGGAGAAATTGTTAACACTCACTTACTAGTGCTCATCAATAATGCATGATTTTCATATGAAATGAGCCGTTAAAATGCAATAGAAATGCAAATTTATTGCAACCGGTAAGCAAATACTTAGTATAAAAATTATAAAAATAATACCTTATCCTGTAGCATACGAGATATGGGAACACGGTGAGTGTGTGATTAAATTTTTTGTTTTCATCGATTTGTGACACAGTGCATTAACTCGATGAAACGACACGCGGCACCCACTTTGTACATTTCCAATCATTTGTATAAAATGGTAAAAGCGTTATATTTGATATCTTTACAATGCCGACTATCTCGTGCTTCGTCAATTTGCGATCTGTTGTAACTAATCTGTGATTTTTGGGATTTTTTCTGACCACTTTTAAATTCAGAAAATTTCGATGCGAAGGTCATTGGACGTCTACGTAGAGAACGACCATGTCATTAATTGGTGTGACTAACTGGAGAAGGCGCACACTTAGTAGAGGCACCTGGACACTAGTGTTGAGGTAGGCCGGAACCCGTTAACGGACTTTCTGAATGGACTGTTATGTTGACTCTGATTTTCTCGAAACCTAAAATATATTTCTTTTAACTTTTCACTTCATTCTAAGTACATATCGGTTTTATCTGCTATTTAGTCAAGGAGATTATTCAATGGGTAATTGATTATAAAAGTATTCCAAAAACATAAACAAATTAAAAAATTAGTTGCTTCTATACTCTGCCATAAAGGTCAAATGATATTTTTCTTTTTTTTTATACAGATTTCTAATGGATACACTGAGAAAAAATTTTTTATATCTACTATGTATGTATTTCTGTTTTTTTAACATCCGAATTACAAGTGTGTGTATACTATAGATGAATATAGAACACACCTTTAGGCCCATAAGTCAAAACAAAATTTATATTTATCCTAAAAAACAATAAGAAAAACAAAAGTATATATATATTTATATATATATCTATATATGGATATATACAAACAATTACAAGGATACGAAAATTAAAATTAAAGAGAAGATAAACATGAAGGTCATATACATACATACATACAAACATACCTACATACATACATGCATACATCCATACGTATGGATATAAAAATAGAGAAAAGATTTATATATTAATGTGTAGATGTCTCTCTGTTTCCAGTTATGGCAATACGAGATAACTTTTTTGCAAATGTTTCCGTATAAAGAGAGGGCAAAGTGAGTATTGCATAGATTTATAATCGACAACAATGGAATTGTTTTAACATGAAAACATTTTGTTTTATTATTAATCGTTTTTCTTTTCTTAGTGTTGTTATTGTTTTTTACTCTTTCTTGTGGTTGCATTTGAATGGATGTGTGAGTGTGTGTGGGTGTGTATTTATGTTGATTATGTATCCAACGTATTAGCAAATGTTTGTTTTAAAAGACATCTACTAGAGAGAACCAAAATAAAAATAATGGAAAATACATACGAAAAGGTTTCCCGTTATTGCCCATATATTTATGATATAAATATACCCACTTAGAACACACATATACACTTCAAGACTTTTAAACATTTCCATTTACTATTTAACGCGTTTACTTTGTATACTTTGGCAATATATTGCACATACATAAGTGTACACATATTGTTGACTGGTAAGAGGTCGGTCTGCTCATATATTTTAACCAGTTCTAAATGTATACACACAGGCATCTGGTCAAAATTATAAGTACATGTTCCCATAGTTTTTAAATATTGTGGTTCTTATGCTCAGTTTTTCTAAATTCCAACTACAATATTACATATACAAGTACATAAGTATGTATGTATAAGTATATTGTACGCGTTTTTCGTCAAATATTTGTCTAATGAGACCCTAGTTTAAGTGTGTTAAAGTAAAAACAATAAATGAAGTCTCTCCAAATAAATTTGTACAATAAACGTTTGGTTGCAGTTGTATGTTTAATATTGATTTTTTTTTTTTTTTTTATATCGAATTGATTATTTCTAACCAAAATTTTCTATTCAGTAACCACTGTGCAGAATCATCATTACTCGTTTTTCTTTTATGATGGTGATTACAACGAGTATTGTCGTAGTTATTCTCTATTTGAGAGCCTTCCTAAACAAATACATGGAATACTATCTTAACTTATGTGCCTATACAGTTTAACTGATGCAAGAATTAAAGCCATTTTAAACCAACCGAAGATGAGCATTTTTAATGAATAATTTTTTTAAGTGATGAAGTTCACCTCTGGTCAATAAGCAAAATTGCCGTATATGGAAAGAGAGAAGACAGTAAGCCATTCACGAATCACATTAAATCATTGATGCCCAAGGTGGTAGTATTGGTGAGATAAAAAAAAAAATAAGACACAGAAGTTCTGCAAGTGTAGTTTGTCTCTCCCACTCAACATGCTGATTTCCTATTGGTTGATTAACGATCAAACAAAAGAGCGTAAGTATACGTGTGAGTTTAATTTGCTGATATCTGCCACTACTGGGCGTCTTTGCATTAAATGATTAAACAGAATAAGACAGCAACTTCAGGCAAAAACGTCTCTCAGAGAAAACGTGCCCAAAATTAAAACCACGGCCTCAACTTCACGAACTGTCATTTATTGTTTTTACATTTCTTGCATATAAAGCTATTAAAAATTAAGTTTATGAGAGTTTTTGCAAAGAATTGAACTTATATTTTATAATTTAATTATCTTTACACACTTTTTCAATTATTTTTACTAAAATATCACTCATTTTATTTAACAAATTCCAAAATTTATTAATTTATTTAAACTTTCAAATGTTTTTTCGATTTTCTTTTGTTCTTATTTTTCTTTGTGCCAACAACAAAAAACCAATGAGTTTGTTTACAAAATGTATGAAATTTAATAAAAGTGTGGTAACATTGTTGAGAGAATTTGTTTTTAAAAATGAGAGCATAAGAAACATCGCTGTCAAAATAAAATAGATTCTATTTCACGACTGCATTCTCCAGCGTTTTTATCTGTCAATTTGTATAGAAAAAAACGTCATGCCCCAGTTCTGTTTAATTATTAAATCCATTAAAATTTACTATTTGATGTGGTTTATGTACACATACACCTAAACCAGATTTTATGGGGTTTTATTTGGCATAATTTTGAAATAACACTGTTGAGAACAAACACTTTGTCGACAAACCAGCAACACTTGAGCATTGGAAACTAGCATTCAAGGCACCAGTGACGCCATATGTTCAGATCTACAAGAAAAAGTATTAAAAAACTTAACTAATCACATGGACCAAGTAACTTGTAGTCGGAAATCATATTTAAAAACTAAATGCCATGAAATTATTAATGTTCACAAGGGTCTTTTTCATTTGCTCGGGCAAGTGGTGCCATATACGGCAACAGATCCCTTAACTTTAATTGAATTAATTAAATCAAATTCAATTAAAATTTAAATCAAATAAATGTTTACTTGAAATCAAATTTATTTCTGTAAAATATTTTAATGCTAAAATGAAGGATTTTTTCCCTGTGTTATCACTAAAGGTAAAACATAAGCATATGTATTTATGTACGTATGTGTGCGTATTCTTTTGACCACATGTGTATCTATATAAATACTTGCACACACACATACACACATCTGTATGTACATTCTTGTTAGTAAGTGTTTTCATATGTATTTAAACAAACATAAAATGATGAATGATTTTATGGTTTGTTTGGCCTGATTTTTTCCACTTTTTTAAACACAAACACAGTTTTATTAAGATATCACATACAAATACACTCATATATGTCGATTTCTAAGGAGTGTTATGATGTAAGAAGTGAAATGCTATGAAACATAAAACAAAAATACAAACTTACAGAGCAAAAGAAAAAAAGTGGCAAAAACCAAAAAAAAAAAGTGAAATTTTATGTTTGCATAAGAAATTGGATTTTTGCATTAGTAATGTAAAGAAGAAGTTTAATTTCTCTACCAAAAATCAAATGGAAAATATTTTACTTATGACAAGTACTAAAAATTTCTTTTTTCTACTTTTCACTTCTATCATTACGAGTACAAAACAAAAACAAAAACAAAAAAGAAAAATATGCCAGAAAAGAAACCAGAAAAAAAAAACAGAAAAAAGAAAGTTGTAAGAGCTTTTAGAAGCAATAATTGATGTTCCATAGAGTCCTAGAAGTGGAATATGTGCATATGTGTGTGCCATAAATAGATTTTTCTTTTTTTTTATATAATATGCACATACATTATATACTTGTAGGTATAAGTATGTACATAAAAAAATAATGCAAAAACTAATATGAAAACTAAAAACAAGAACTGAAAAGTGGATTAGTTTTATTATTCGTAATAGCAAACAAAAGAAGAACAACAACAAAATCCTATTGGCAATAACGAAAATAGGAAGAAATTAAATAATTGCCTACAAAGTACTCAAATATGGACAAGTATTATGTAACATATAGTACATGGGTCAGTCCCTTTCTATTTCTATCTCTCTTTCTCTCTGTTAATGTTTGAATAATAGACAAACATCGATAATAATGCATAAACACTGGGTATGGCAATTCGGCTATTACGAATTAAAAAATATTAAGAATTCTGGAGAATATAAAAATTTGTCCCTGAATTATTTTTGTCTTTTTGTCTTTTTTTACAACAGAAATGATTTAATTTTTCTTTTTGAATGATTTCAAGTTTCAAAACTCAAGGCATGAGATAATCAAAATCTATGTAGATTTATGTTCGAACAATAAACAAACTCACAAACATATTAATAAGCTTCAGCATTAAGCCTGTAATTGAGAGGTTAGAAAATTGGTACTGCTCGGAAAATGCCAGCTGGTTTACTTTTTAACTATACAAGTCTTAAGAAAAATTACACATTTTTTCAAGCATTATTGACGTTCTGTTGTGTCATTCACTGAAGTTAATTTTTTTATTTTAATAAATCTTGTTATTGTTATTGTTATAATTAAATCGATCTAATAAATGATCATAAGGCGGATAGAACTTTTTTGCAGGTTTTCTTTTCAAGATGTTTTTGGAAAGTATCTAACGTTTAGAAACAGGATTACTTGCAAAGCTGTAAACTAAGGTCAGTATTCATAAAATGTATAATTTGTTTTACAAACCTTTTATTAATTAAAAATATTTTTATGAATATAGAAATAAATGTAAAGGCTTAATTAAATAAATAAATGCTTTAAATAATCTTCAAGAGACGGGTATATTCTCTTTCAAGTATGGCTCTAAACTATCTGCAGTTTATTAGATACACCGATACCACATATTAAATTCTTTGGTAATACACTAAAAATAGAGGTTGATTTTAGCAAGGATTTCACTTATGATTGGTAAGCATGTTTTTTTTTTTTTTTTTTTTTTTTTTTTTTTTTTTTTGGGGGGGGGGTGAAAGGGAGTATATGAAATGAAAAGATCATCATTTACATTTTTAAGTTACAATGTTTATATGGAGCCTTTAAAATATAATCAAAATTCAAGACAAACAGAGAGAGAGAGAGAAAGAGAAAAAAGTTTAACAAAAACTAAAACTTCCAAAATAAATGACCTCTTTCTGCCACCATATTCGTACTTAAGCAAACAAAATCTTCAAATATCTTTTATTGATATACATATGAGGGTATGTATGGGTGTGTGTTACTGTATACGAGTATATGCATTTATACCACTTTGCTGTATAAGAGCCTAAGAATGTTATAACTTGTGCAAGAATGATTTGATGAGTTGCCAGGGGCTAAAAAGTCAAACACTAACACTAAAGAGTCTCCCACAATAAATGAATTTTACTCTTTAATTCTTTTACTCTCAACAATTTCAATACCGTAACCATTACCATCCATTTCCATGCCCATTAAAAATGCCATCAGCAATAATACAACGACCATAACCAGCATCCAATACCTTTTTGTTTTCATCTCATGCCACTGATGATGTTAACAATGCAATGAGAAAATAAATGAAAATGAGTATAACTGTCGTATGTGTATGTATGTGTGCATGTTCAAACGAAAGTGGGAGAGAGAGAGAGAGGGAGAGACAGGAAAAGAACTGAAAAAAAATGAAATCAGTTGGTATTCATTATGAATTTTGTTCTTATTATTGTTATTGTAATTGTTGTTGTTGTTGTTGTTTTAGCTGACGTTGTTGTTTAATATTTGTTAAGCGAATAGAGCTGCTTCTCACACATTAAAATGAATTGTATGGCAAACATCACTCATCATCGGAATCATCAGAATCAACTTTGTTCGACCAGTTTGTTATTACACAGTTAGTATATATGTAAGTGTAGTCGTATATGTGTATGTCTGTATATTGGATAAGTAAGTTTACACATGAATGTACATATGGATGCATGTATGTATGTGTGTATGTGTGTATGTATACATATGAGTTTATTTCCTTCAAACATAAAAGTCAAACAAATATAGCGGGAATATTGCACACCATTGCCAATCGAATAAATGAAATGAAATCTAAATGGGACTGCATATGATTGAAAAAATCACTGCTACTCTTATAAAATATCGCTGTCTAGCTACGAGTACCACCTATGTACGTACGTACATACATATGCATGTATGTATATGCGAGGGAAGATCAATAAGTCAATAAGTTGTTTCACTCAATAGCTTATACCTTTGTCATTTTTCGGTCAATTTTCTTCTGGTTGGTGTTAGTTCTTGCATAGAAGTATTATCTTCACGTACATGAAGAGAAACCAGAGTTTTTTTCGACGACTTGTACTTTTCCATCGGCACAGAAGCACTGTAAAATATGAATTTTTTGAAAATGTGTCATATTTTCATCAATATATTTTGAACCACTTTACAGATCAAAAATCCAGTTATACATGTTTGTTCGTCATCTTAATACCTTCCATATGGTACCAAGAACGACCCAATAGGACATATCTATCTCGAGATATAATTTGTCAAGTGAAAAAAGGTCGAAAAAATGAGAAAAATGTACATCAAATGTACATTTTTAGTGTAAACCAGTGTTATTAGTGGTGTAAGTAAGTATCTGAATTAAAAGAGAAGGGGGCGGTGAAGTGAGCGTGGTTCATTGTTATATGACGACGTTAACAGTATTACATACATACATACATAACTGGCCTTTACAACCCTGTGGCAGGATTACGGCCTAGCTTCTCGTTAACAGTATTAAGAGCAATATATTACCAAATAAAAAAAAATACATATTTCTACATAGAACAAAAAGTTTGAAACTTTCAAACAAAATTTGGCGTGAAAAGGGGCGTGAAAGAGGGCGTGGAGTAATAAATTATTATTTATACTTCGCCTAAAGTATAATGTGTATACAATTTGAAGTAAATCTTTTAAAAACTATATGGGGGCAATTCATAATTTAAAAAGTGGGCGTAAAAGGCGTGGTCGAAAAACCAGTACCCTATTAATCATGTCAGAGTCCCAGTTAAATGCTGTGAAAATTTCAGGAAGATCGGTCCAGAGGTTTGGTCTCCTATAAGGTACAAACAAACAAACAAACAAACAAACAAACAAATAAACAAACACACATTCAATTTTATATATTTAGAAGATAATTATTATTCTATTTAGAGTTATTTCATATAATAACGGTTTCTTTATTATAATTTCTGCCACACAGGCGTTTAGTTGATTAATAAAACCTCAACTTTTTCAATGAAAGTCAAGCCTTTTAATAAATAATTCATTTTATATTTTAATCATGGCTTCTACATTATTATACGCTTTGAAACAGGGTTTGATCAGGTCATCGAAATAAATATTTCTTTTAGTGATAATTTCATCTCTGAGTAAAATATCTTTCTGTAGAGGAGAAATACTATTTTGCTTTTAATATTTTTGATGCATAGCTCCTTTGGAATTTTTTTAAGCTTAGACTTGCCTTTACTTATATGTTTTGTTTTCTCATAAATTAAATGTCAGCAGAAACTAAACAAATTTACTAGTAAACCCTCGTACACATACGTTATTGGAATTTCATTTCATTTGCTCAAGAAAAGGTTTTCATTTTTGAATGTTTCCACTGAGTGACAACATTTCTCTTTTTTTGCACTCTATCGATGATAGGGCCCTCAAAAATAGTCAAAAGTGTTTTTTTTTTTTAATTTTCTTTTTATTTTTAGCTTTATGTTATTGTTATTGGTTTTTTTTAATAAAAACTATCGTAATAATAATATTGTATCGTATTGTATTGAATTTGTATTTACTTTACATTGATGTGTGATATGCTGCTGTATTGTTCTGCATATTGTTGCACTGGCATACAAACAAACACAAGCAGTTCATTTCTTAAATAATAAACAATTTCGATTTCAACTTCACCAACATAAATACAACAAATAGAGATGCAAACAGAAACTGTAGCAATAATAATGACACTTTTGGCCTCAATAACTGGATGAAGAGGATGCCTTTAGCATCAACAAACATTAAAATAAACATACACACAGCCGTATATGTATATTAACATTAAGATATATATGAGTATTTTCGTTTATTAATACATACTTACACCCAAACACACACAAACACACACACACACACACACATTAATGCAAGGAGATCCAAAGTATGAAACGAGAAATAGACATTTTTGTATTACAACAACCCAAAACAAATTGCTGTTGATATGTTGGCAACTACGTTGTAATCGTCATCCAGCTCTGAGTTTTAATATTTTGTAACTTTTTTAATTATTTTCTATTCTTTAACATTTTTTTGTTGTGTTTTTTGTTTTTTTTTTTTACAATCAGTTCAGTTGAGTTCAGCACAGCTTAGCTTGGCTCAGTTGAGTTTATTTTAATCTTTGCCTTCCCGTTTTACTTTACTGACTCGTATTACTATTTATTTGGCTTTTACACCCTCTGTTGGCCCCTCTTTTCCACCCTCTGTTTGCCATCTCAATATCGATTGATTTGCGTTGATTTCATTGTTGTTCAGTAGCATTGTTTTTATTGCTATTGTTGTAGTCGTTGAAACAAAAGCAAACAGTGTTGAATAATCTTTCAATACTTCTCTACCAATGCTGGCTGCTATTATTGGTATTGTTGTAAGTGATGTTGTCGTTGTTTCAATGTTACTTTTCCTACAAGCGGCGCACACACAGCCACGTACGTACTCCCACACTCTTTAGCCATTTCAATCTATTTAATCACCAGCCTTGAATTGCCATTTTCTGAGCGGCGATTTTGTTTGTACGTACTTTTGGCTGAGTTAAGAAAAGAAAAAAAAAGAAAAAAAGGAATTTGGCCAATGCTGTTTGAGTTGCTTTTATTAATGGATACCAACGATATTCGTGACATACAATCAGCAAAGAAACTATTGCCTCCTTCGATTTTACGCAGCGCCACAGATCGGGGTCAAAATAGAAGAAGAACAAGGGCCTGCAAAAAAAGCAGCATGGCTGAAAACCAAAAGAGGCAAAAAAAGGGCCAATCATTACTGAGCCAAAGACTCAAACGACTTCAACAAACAAAAGAAACAATTTAGTTGTCTTTAGATAAATCTCCATCACGCTAAAGCTGCCTCCGAAGTGGTGATTAAGACAATTAATACAAAATACACTGAATTCATATTTGTTTGCTGAATTTCGATCCAGCAAGGAAATTTATAAATTCGAAAACAAAATTTAAAAAAAAAAATTATTGAATTCTCAAAAAGAAGTCAAACAAACAGTGTAATAGAAGCAGACAAAAGTTTTATGGTTTATTACGAAAATGTTTGTTAAAAGCTTCCTATCTTTAAACTAAAACAAAACAAGTTGTGTGACATATTACACAGCAGAAAATAGTGCTTATCAGTAAGTTATTTTATTTCAGATTTCATAACACATTCGAATTCATCATAGCAATGAAAAGATTTTAACTGAAAATATTTTCAATTAATTTTTTAAATTAATTAAAAAGTTTAATTGAAAAAAAAATCAAAAAATCAAAAATCAATTAATTAAATTTTTTTTGATAAATAAAAAAAGTGTTTTAAATATAAAAATTTATTTTCGATATTTCGCTACTGCTTAGTGTATTCTCATCAAGAAATTAAGTATTTAAATAACAAAAGCTTTATTATTATTTGTATTTAACAATAAAAGGTCAATAAAAATAAAATAAAAATCATTGTAAACATTTAATTGAATCAATTAAAAACAATTAATTGAAATGACAATTAAAACAATAAACATTTAATTGGCTCAATTAAAAACAATTAATTGAAATGAGAATTAAAACAATAATCAATTAAAAGTTTCAAATAAACAAATGTCAAATATGAAATACTTATGTTTACTATTATACCGTAGCTACATGAAACATATTAAATTCATAGATAAGTGTACTGCCACATTTTTCAATTACACTGTTGCTTTGCTATGAAATCTACTTTTTTTCCTCCAAATAAAGTAACAGTGACAATAGACAGCAATAGAGTTGTAATATTTGAATAAATGTTTGTTATTTTCTCATTTATTTTTAAATGTCAAAAGAAGTAATTACAAAGTACCTTGTTTCCTTCTCTTTTTCTTCTTTAACATAAAGCTTTATGGATGAATATTGTTGCTTAATGAATATTCACTGTAGTTTATGTAGCCGTGCAACTCTCTATTCATTCTTTGTTGAATGGGTGATAAATTAAAATATACACACACACACACACAATCAGGCAAAAAGTATTTACCTGTAAAGAAAAAAAAATAATAAAAACTTCAATATTAAAATATATATTAAAAAAAGCATCATAGAAAGAAGGCTTAAAAGTTTCTAAAATCACAAAAAACGGTAAAAGTATACTAAAAGGATAATAAACAGTGGCTCGCTGCAACTGTTTTAAACATTCAAAAAAATTAAAAAAAATATCGCATTGGTCTAGTGGTTAGTGTGTTGGCTTACTATGACATGGGCCCTGGGTTCGACTCCAGGCTCCGACATCTTCAAAAAAAATAAATAAATATGAAAAAAATATTTCTTTCGGCAACTACCTCTTAGCAGACTTCTGGCAAAAGCTCTGAAAGTAACTGATTGCCATGAACAAGCTTCTCAAGTCTGTCGTTCGGAGTCGACATTAAACTGTAGGTCCCGGTACTCATTGATAAAAATTGACACACACAACATGACTGCTGCGAGAAGCTAGGCCGTAATCTTGACACAGGGTTGTAAAGGCCAGTTGTATACGTATGTATGTATTGTAAGACGACATTTCAAACCCCAGACATGATGCCACACCCGCTTTCATAATTACTGTCAAAGTTAAAAAATATTTTCGTTGTAAATGTTGTATATTTCTATGTACTTACACACATCAGAGAACAGATTGAATGTTTGCTAAGAATGCATGCATTCCTTGCTTTTGCTATGTACTCATTCAACATCAATTTCACTCTCTTTGCTTTTGTTGATTGCCTTTTGCTACTCTTTTCTTATAATGCTGTTACATGATCTCACACTTTAAAAGAATACACACAATATACATAAAATATGTAGATATCGCGTTTCATGCAATAGGCATGTCAACCATTCATACCATTCGTTGTGTATTCGGTGCTTTTTTTGAGAGAAAACAAGTATGTAATGCAATGCATGAGAATCGTTACATTCACTCTTTTATTGTGTTGTCTTGTATTGCTTAAATAAAATAGTGGCAATTGACAACATTATACTCATTTCGCCATTTCATATTTTTTATATATCTCGAGTTAATAATGCCACTTTAGGGTTTCTAAGATATATAGCCGAAAACGGATTGCAGATTTTAAAAATTTTGGTGTCAAAAACTTAAAGTGGCATCATTAGCTCGAGATATATAAAATGGCGTACAGAGCACATAAACTCCCGCACGACGATTGTGTGGGAATGCATTCAAAG
Organism: Metopia argyrocephala; assembly: GCA_963576795.1. Lineage (NCBI taxonomy): Eukaryota > Metazoa > Arthropoda > Insecta > Diptera > Sarcophagidae > Metopia > Metopia argyrocephala. The sequence continues at coordinate 1,337,463 of OY756209.1, forward strand.
CTCGTAAACAGGCAATCGAACTGTTCTCTGACACACATGTACACGCAAGGAAAACCTTCATTTTAGGTATAATTTTGATTATTAGATGAACTACAATATTCCACAGATACAATTACTTGACAACTTCGTGGACGTGTTCGGCGTTGTTCAATCGCAATATGGACATAAATTAACGTTATTTAGTAATCGTTGATGAACGGTGGATACACTACATCACACTAGAGGCCAAACATCAGTTCAGTTGGGCGGTCGTGACATAGTGGTTTAGCGCGTGCACAGAAACTCAAGGATCGAGGTTCAAATCCCAGCGAAGGAGAAAAATAAAAAAATTAATTTGCGGTTTTTTCAAAATTATAATTTAAAAAAATAAGAGGTTCCCCCCACCTCCAAGGAATCCATCTTCACGAAACCGCTCCCTGGTATTTCCAGCCTATTCCACCAAGAAAACGAATCATCAGGAGTACAGCGCCATCTTCTGGGAAGACAACAGCTAACCTACATAAAAAAGATGCTCACCACTCACATTCAACATCCGGATGGGGCAATTGCTGTTGATCATTCAAAGGTGAAGCTATAACACTGGCCTTTGAGTGATCAAATTGATAGCAATCGTCCCATTGGCATAAGGCGCTTAACATCTTTACATCTATCTATATTTTAAACATTCCAATACAATGTACTGCATTTAGTAGGGGTTTACTCCTGAGTATTGGTCTTAAATATAAAAAAATATCAGTAGCCAGTTTTCAAGTAAGTATTAATTTTAAACTAAAAACATTTCGCTAGCAGATACAGCAGATAAGAGTTCGCATGAATAAGAATGGGCACGTTTTCTACTTTAAATGAAGATTCGGAAATCAATTAATTTCATTATTCTAATTATTATAGAAATACGGTACTAAAGGTTTTCATTTTAATTCCAAACCAACAACATTGAATTGCAAGGGAAACAGACTTTTGGTAGGAATCTGGCCAGATGGTGTCATACTTTGGCTGAGGAAATAAGCTGCATTGCACATTCAAATTTATTTGCCCATTCATTTCTGGAGACATACGATCTATAATAAATATTATATAAACCGTGTGTTTGTTCTATATTAACAATCAGTTCAATAAAATATAAAATGAAGCAGAGAAGATAAAATGGGACAAATAGAAATATGCTGTAGTCACAAATTCAAAATAATTTGATGAGCATTAGATTTAAAACTCTGATCATATTCATTCTTTACGTACATCTTTAGTAAAAAACAAAATTTATTTCTACCATATAATCGAAATATTTATTTATATTTCGGAAATACTTTCACATTTTATCTGCATGCGGAATTATTAATGTTTCCGCCAACTAAGGCAAATACCTCCTGAGCATTTTGGTGTTTTCTTTTTTGTTATTTTATGGAATTGTGTGTGAACGTTTCTAAACAAAATATGGATAAAGAAACTTCTGCAAATTTTTTAGCATAAAAAAAGAGAAGAAAACTTTTTTTTTGCACTCACAAAGGAGTCTTTTTAGCAATTTTACAATTTTTTTTTCTTTAAATAAAATGTTATAGATTTCGTATGTGAGCCACTATTTTTGTTTAAAAGTGCAAATATTTTGCACATAAAAATCAAAGCAGATATCTGCAGTAGCAGAAAATATATTGGAATAGTGAGTGTCTGAATGAATTGCTTATTGAGCACCTTAAGCACGAATATATTTTTGATAACACATCTTAGAAACAAAAACTGCAACTAAACTCGCAAAATGCATATAAAGCGTAGAACTAACAAGAAAAAATTATTATCGAAGAAATAAAATATATAGAAATACAATACATATACTATATATGTGAATAAATTTTTTTATAAATAAAAATACTTTCTTTTTCGATTTTATTGTTACTGCTGTTGCTACGAGGGTAATTTTATAATTTCGGGACGTTTTATATTTCCAGCGCATTAACTTTTAATGCAATAATGCTGTAAGAATATGTTTTTTTCAGGTTTAAATCAAATGTCCTTCTCATAATATATTTTCCTACAAATGGTACGACGCACTACATGAGTAAGGCTCATCACCTAAGTGCCAGGGTCGTTTAAAAAATAATATGGGCTGAGACAGAGCTAAGTAAGGTACAGAAACTGGCGTGCATGGGTATAAATAGGATTAAAGAGGACAGGTAGAGTTCGGGTGTTGTCAAAAGGTACGGTGAAACTGGCCTGCCAAATGGTTGAAGAGTCAGCGACTAAAGGAGGCATAGGAGCAAGCATATTTGGGCCTTAGAAGAAATATTCTGATCCTATGAAAAAATTCGCTAATATTTTTCAGGTGAAAGTTTATGCCCTTGAAATATGGACTGAACAAAGAGTATAAAGAGCAGGAGATAACCATACTGTCTGACAGTCAGGCTGGCATATGAATAGTTGGCCTATTAAATTGGCTCGAAGATACAATAGTATGGGACTCTTTGGCTAAACTAAATAAGCTGTGTGGGGACAGAAAGGTAGCTTCTACGTTACTAAAGACATATCAGGCAAATAAAAAATGGAAGAATATACATACACACCAAGACATATTGGTGATTATCAGATATTAGTAACACTAGAGAAGTTAAGGACTGTATAATAAATCTGATGGTCGCAGCACTTAAATGATTAAATTAATTATTGGTTGTTTATAAGTTTAGAAATATTAAAATATGGTAAAATTCTTCAACTACCCTCGCACTTTTTTTATGTATTATTTTGTATCTGATGGTGTTTCTAAAACTTTATTTTTTATTTTTTATTTTTTTTTTTTTTATTTATTTGTTAAAAGTTCTTTCTCTCAGCCAACGATATTGTATTGAATTCAGAATTTTGTGTGTTTAGAAAGAAGTAAATCTAAAACTGAAAAATAGCAAAAGAAAACCATCCAATACTCGTACATTCATTGGCATACAGAATTTAAATATAAAAGTATATCGATATCGTCTTTTGTAACACACAGAGAGAAAAAAGGAACCAATAAATAAGCAGAGATAAGCAAATAATAAATAAAATGTAAAAATGCATAAAATTGAGAATGGATGGTGAAGAATGGCTAGGGTGAGGGGAATGAGGATGGTAGGGGCTTTAGACAAACATTATTATTTTTCATTTGAAATCACCAAAACCATTAAATTTTTGTAAAATTGCAATTTAATTTACTGTGTACGATTATATCGAAATACTATAACTCGATGGTATCCCATTTTCTTTTTTTTTTTTTGTTAATCATAACTTTTTAGTTATTTTTACCATTTTTTTTATTTTCTTATTTTTGTGTGTGTTTATTTCATAAATATTTTCTTGATTTAAAATAAATGGAATTTGTAAACCGTTTGCAGCATACAAACGATGAATGTCAATATGCCAGACTAGGGAAAACGCACATTTAAAAAATGTTGTTCAATATATGGTTGGATGACTGCCGAAGATGAGTGAGTGAGTTCGTAAAAGGATAAATAAATGTATGTTGAAAGGAATAAATGTTTACACACATCCCATAAATTGTTTTGTCATCACATTTACCCGAATGTGTGTGTGCGTGGGTAGGTGTTGTTTGGCCTTGCGAACAACTTATATAAGAATTTTTCGCAAAAAGAAAAAAAAAACAGGTCAAAACGAAACTTAAAAATGCTGATACCTTGTCAACTTTTTATTTATTATTTCAATAAAACTGATCACATTCATCACTCATGGCTGTTAAAAAGTTTACATTCAAAGGGAGTGATTCTCCCCTATGGTTAAAACATGAATCGGTATTAAAATTATAGGAATTTTAATAATAAATTTAAAAAAAGGGAATATTAATAAAATTTTTAGTCTAAATCATTGCTAATTCCATTAAGAACCTGATTACATAGCAGTTTTAGAAAAGTATATTTCGATTTTTCATAAATATTTTTTTAATGAAGTTTAAAAAGAAGAATTACGATCACATTAGGTAAATATTAAAAAAAAGCATAACCAGTATTTTATGAACATATTTGTTCTGTTTTCTTTTTTTTTAGAAAATTTATGTATTTATTACATACATAAAAGGCCATTATAACCCTGTTTCAAAACAAATGTACTTTCCATTATGGATCAATTAAATTTCCAATGTAGATATGAATGTTTTACTTTACATTCATATCAAGTTTTCTTATTTCAAATTTATTTTTTTATTGAATACTTACGATATAAATTATACATTAATATGAGCATTAAAACTAAATGAAATAGTTGAAATAGTTGTATTTTCCAATTACATTTCAATTTAAACAATTACTTAAAATAAAAATAAAAAATTGGCAAAAAAAAAGGACACCACAGTATTCAAATTAAGCAGGTAAATGAAATGTTCAAATAATTTTTACAAATAAATATGTACTCCCGTAATTAAAGAACATATTGCTAAAAATATATTCTAATCAATGGTTAAAAAGACCACTTGGAGGAAAAAATCTAAATACGAACAAATAAAAGTACGATTCCTTAAAATGAGAAAAACTTTTTAATTTAACCTGAAATGTATTGAGAGAAGCAAAAAAAAAACGAAAGAATTTTCATTTAATTTACCAGAGCAGTTGCAGAGAATAAATAGAAAAACATAAATAAATATGTCTGTACGTTGTGGTCAATTTCTAATTGTTCTTCAGTTCTTTTTTTTTCATTTTTTTGTATATAAAATTTGTATTTCAATGCATCTGCAAACAATTGAGTGAAGCCAGGCCATCCTTATACGGTCAGAAGAAAATTGTTGCCTTGAAACGAAACAATTCGGCACAATTCTTTCTCAGAAAATGAACATCCATATTTATGTCTCTGTGTATGTTAATTGTTTCATTTACATACAAACACACATGCAACTACTGTACATCCTTAGGATTATGTGCCAGTACAAGAGATATATGGACACTGGTATTAATTGGTATTCAATATTCATGTTGCTGTCAATGTAACTGGAACTAAAGTCGTTGCAAAAAAACAAAAAACAAAAAACAAAAAACAAAAAAAATTAACAGCAACAACAACAACTTACAAACGAGTGACTTTATTGACCAAGTCAACTGATATCAAAAGAGCAAGACAATATAAAACCAACAAGCACCCACACAACAACACACAAATATGGGCATTTTGTAAATGTATGTAAAGGGTGTTACACAAGTTTAGCTCATAATGAAACTAAGAAAGTTATTTTTATTAACAATTAAATTAAATTTATTGAAAAGAAAATTTTATTACACTAAAGTCGTGTTTCGCTAATAAAATTGCAAATTTTGTTTGCCATGGTTGGTCTGTCGACATAGACACTTGATTTTAAATATCTCCAAAGATATAATTCAATAAGACACAATATTAGTGGCCAATTAATGTGACCATTATGTGAAATTATTCCCTCATCAAAAATTTGTTTTGGGTAAATTAACTGTAGCCAGGGCTGGATGGCATGTGGCTCCTTTCTGTTGGAACTATATATCAGCAAGATTAATGCCAGAAAAAATGTTTAAGACATAAAGATATAAACTAATGACATCACCAGCCAATTAATCGCATTAAAGAGTAATTTTCAGGTATTTCGAAAAAATTGTGTGAACTATCTTCAATCGAAATTCGAAATTTTTTCTTATTTAGTAAATCATTCAATCAGAAATAAGCTTCATAGGAAAACACAATATTTAAAAATTCAGTGTAAGTATTAATTTGTTCTTCAGCTCATTCGCCGAAATCAGGGCATATATGTGCCCATAATTATGAAAGTGGTCTAAGTCAAAATTTAAAAAAAATTAGTTTATTAGTTATATCATAACACATTATTTTAAACTAAATTTATTCAATGTAATTTTTACGAAATTGTCAAAAATTAACCATTAGATAAAGGTTGTAATTTCAACATTATATGAAATTCATTTAGTGTTAATTATGAAAGTGGTCTAAGTCAAAAATTAGACCACAAATTTTTGGTATCGGCTCATTCCTTTCTACCGAATGACCGTGATTTTGGGTTGATAGAAATGAAAATAAAAAAGCAAATTCCTTATACAACCCTGAGCTTTATTATAAATTGATAGAAAAGTGCAGAAGAAGAAATAAATTTTCGATAAAGCGAATTTCGCAGCCGGATTTTATCTCAACGATATCAGAATCAATAACAAGAAGAGTAAAAAATATCGCGGGTGAATTTGTCTCTTAGCTACAAATTCAATGGATGAGATTCTTGAAAAATGAACCTTATAAAATGTTTTATACAACTTCCTTAGATGATTCTAAATATCATGTTTTGGATCTTTTTCCCATAAGAGGAAGACCAAAAATATACGAAAACATTAAATTACTTCCATTATACACCACCATTAGACAAGTATCGGAAAAAAAACATAAAGATATTTTGAGTTTACTCCCGTACATCTTTCCAGTTTTTCAGGAACATTTTAAGAAGCTTAAATACTCGCAATATTGATAAAAATGGATTACTGTTGAAAAAAAATTAACAAATGTTCAGTTAAATTATTGTTTTAAATAAAACTCAAAGCTCTTTATTGCTTTAAGTCATTTATAGCACATTCAGTTAATTTCGAAAGTGGTCAATTCAAAGTCAATTCAAACTTTAAAAACAATATTATCGTATGAAATTCACACAAAATTTCATATTCGTAATAAATTTCCATTAATTAAGACTAATAAAATTATTAATTAAAATGTCATATAATGTAAAAACATTTTTTAATTTATTCAAATGTAAATCATTAAATATCTCGAAACATGTAATATATGACTTAGACCACTTTCACAATTATGGGCACATATGATGTTCATCTGGCTTCAAATCCTACATATGAATTTTTTGAAAACTCTTAAGCCAAGATCCTTTTTGTAAAACCTTCCACCTGTACAGTAGCTACAGTTACTTCAGCGTGCACTGTTCAGTGTCTTACGGTATACACATTATCAGTAATAAACGTCTTACAAAAACGATATATTGTTCATATTATTATTCAATTTAGTTGCTGTTAAGAATGATTATGTACGCAAAAACTTAACAGAATCTTTATTTTGATAAAACAATTTACAAGCACTGCTCTGGTATAAGTCGATTCAAAATTAAATATCAAACAAAAACCAGCTGTTAAACCGGTTGTCAAACTTAACAGTATTGCTTACTCTAAGTTGTGACCCTCTATAATTAACACCCTTTATATGTACACACATATACAGTAGGGAGCAAATATGCTTAACAAATGCAAAGCATAAGCACTTCAAACAGAATACAGTTTTTTGTATTAAAAGTATTCAATATACGATATTCATAAACTTATCTTTTTTTACTGTTATTCTTGAATTTTCAATCTGTTATAAGAATAAATAAATTTGATAACTTAGAAAAAGGATAACATATGTTATTAAATTTCTCATTGAACCACTAGCTAGTTTATGGCTTTCATACATAAACTAAATTATGCATCTGTTTTGAAGCTTGAGAGAGGGTCAGTATTACTGAAGAAGGCAGAAAGTTAAAAAAAACACAGACTTCTAGATCTACCCTCGTTTATGAGAATAATAATATGGAATGGTGTTTTAATAAAACAGAATATTTTATGTGAAATACATATTTAAAAAAAGTAGGCAAATATAGTTGTACGAATTGATTTTGAGTTGATGATGTAGTTGAAGTGTCAAAGGGATGTCTTTTGTAAATTTATTGGTAGCATGGCAAAGGAAGCTTTTACGTAAAAAAATAAGTCAAATTTGTTTTATTCTTTAAATATAAAAATGAAAACAGTTTTGTTTTTAGCAACAATTTTTATACAATTCACAAAAATTAATTGTACAAGAGCACAAATTTTGTAGTAACGCATTGAAACAGAGTAGTCGCCGTGGTCTAGTGGTTAGTGTGTTGGCTTACTAAGACATAAGCCATGGGTTCGACACCCAGCTCTTACATACATAACTGGCCTTTACAACCCTGTGTCAGGATTACGGCCTAGCTTCTCGCAGCACTCATGTTGTGTGTGTCAATTTTTATCCATGTGTACCGGGACCTACAGTTTAATGTCGACTCCGAACGACAGATTTGAGAAGCTCTTTCATGGCAATTAGTTACTCTCAGAGCTTTTGCCAGAAGACTGCTGAGAGGTAGCCTTCGAAAGAAATATTTTTTTCATATTTCTTTTTTCAAGATATCAGAGCTGAGATTTGAACCCAGCGCTATCGTCTTAGTAAGCCAACACACTAACCACTAGGCTACGGCGATTAGTGTGTCATAAATATTTCGCTGATTCTATTGTAGAATAATATAGAAGTTTACTTTAGATACGAATATATGTTCATACACGAACTAATGAATTTATTTTAATAAAAATCTTAAATCAGGTTTGATTAATTACGATGAAAACGCCCACTAAATACTATTTATTTTGCCTAAATAGTTTTCTTTTTTTTAATAAAAATTAATTGTTAAAATTGTTTCATGCAAAGATCGTTGATAAAATAATATTTTGTTAAGTGAGGATGAAATGAAACATTTTGGATTTGAAAAACGTGCTAATGGTTAAACAGATTGAATAACGATTCACAAAATTAATTAATAAATTAAGATTCTAAGGTGTCAAGTGACAGTTCAATAGAACTACTCTTATATCGTTTATTGCCTTACAAAAAAATACAAACACAGTTCAGATACGAGTATACAAAATGCTTTTCACTAAAGTATCATACTTATTTCGCATAACAAAGATTGACATATTGCGACTATAGGAGTATGCCCTTTACAATTGCAGGCTGTACAATGGGTACATTTTCATAGAAAAATTACTCCAAATTTTGTCAAACAAAATCCATTCAGACTTTGTAAAATGTTTTCATTACTCAAGAAGAAAAGTGAGTTATAATTGGAAGCTCTCCAAATGTCAAAATGTTTCAAACATATCCTGCACTTCCACAACTGCCTAGATATGCAGATTAACCTTTAACTACGGAGGTGAAATATTTTTTCATAGTTATTGACGTGGGATAAATTTAACCACCTTTTGTTTTATCATAAAAATTAGTCAAAAAATAAATTTTTTTTTTTAATAATTTATTTTTAAAAGAACAAGAAAATACATTTTTATATAAATATGATTATAAAAATAAAAAACTCAAAGATTTACTATAACAAAACAGGAACTCAACAGCGCTCAACCGAAGAATATAAATTAAAAAATCTAAAGAGGGGGTAAAATTTACCACCACCTTAGTAGTTAAAGGTTAAGGAACTATCCCAATAATAAAGAAAATATATTATAGATTCTATATTGCACCGATTTAATTTTATGTGAAATTTACAGGGACCGCAAATAAGAGTTAGTGCTTAAAAATTAAACTAAAAAATTATCGTGTTATATTCCAAATTAGTCGTCTTGGAGAGCTCTCACACAATCTGTAGGGATCTTACAAAAATGATTATTAATCGGATTTTAACTGTTACTTTTTGACGGAAAAATAAAAATTTGCTGAATACCTAAAATCTCAAGTCGAACGAGTTTTCGAGTACTTTAATATTAACCCTAGAATACTAACGTTAATACTAAAGCCACGTAAATGTTACGTGCCGTGGAATTTTTTCTAATGTGGTTATTTTTGTAAATTTTTTTATTTTATTGGTTTTTGTTTTTTAAATATTAAAAATTAAAATATAATTCATGGTAAGAAAGCGAAAATTTTAAAAGCAAAATAAAGATTCACGTTTGAGATCAAATTATAGGTGAAATAGACTAAACTATCATATGTATGTATGTGTATTAGGGTGGCCGTTATTTTATTTTTTCGTATTTTCACTTGGCAAACCCCTTAGATTGATTCCAAATTAGAAAAAAAATATATATAAAAAATTTTAGATCGTTTGCATAATTATTGGGCGTGCCTTCAGCCCACAAAATTTGCTAAAAATGCTATTTTTCTCACTATGGCTCGCTTTAATTGTTCATAACTTTAGTAATATTTATTTTAGAGAAAAACCTTATTCACAAATATTTTGAGGCTATATCTGATGAACAATGTTGCTCCGTATTAGTTTTCTTTAACATTAATATTAAATCCAGAAAAAACGAAATTAGAAAGTAACAGCGAAATTTTCACATATCTTCGCATTCATTGCATACGAAATTATTTTCTTAGTATTTATTGCTTTTGTTCATCTGCGTTATGTTTTTTTTATTTCTCAATCATCATTATTAAAAAAAAGTCAAAAACAAAACAGAATAACAATAATTGTGAGTAATAATTAACAAAACAACCTTCATTCGCTGGCTTGTTAAGTCGAGCAAATACTCAAATTGTTGTGAATTTCTTGCGAATTATTTGTAACAGTTTACCGTTATTTCTTACTGAGTAGTAGAGCAGAATTCAAAATTTAAATGGACCGCAGGTTCTCGAAGGCGGAATGGATCAGTTAAATTCGTCTCAGACAAACAATTTTTTTCTTCGCTTTAAAATGAATATATCATTTTTCTGCGGATAACAATTTTACAACTGCTTTTCAAATTGTTAATGACATTAACGTGGTAAACGATACAGCTGAACGAGCGATGAAATTGATGCAAGACTGCAACCCAATGCTCACAAAAGACGAGGAACAAAAACAATATATCAACCCCTTTGCGCGAAATTATCGTATATACCAGTTTTTTCGAAATTGAGTGTTTGATGCAAAATAACGTAGTTTCGATTTTTTGTCAGTTACAGCATTCTTTAATTCATAGGACGATATGCTTCTTTCAGTAGTGACAAAATGTTCAATATGTTCTTTTCTTCCTTTCCTAGAGAAGATTCTTCACAAGCCGAGTCGAAGTGATCAATTTTTTTTATAACGAGGGGTCGTGGAATAGCAGTACAAATCCCAGAGAAGGAGAAAAAATTTTATAAAATAATAAATTGCGGTTTTACGAAAAATTATAATTTAAAAAAAATAAAAGGTCACCCCTCGCTTCCTCCAAGAATACCATCATCAAAAAACTGCTCCCTGATATTTCCAGTCTTTTCCACCAGAAACGAATGATCAGGAGTATAGAGCCACCTTCTGGGAAGATAACAGCTAACCTGCTTAACGAAGACGCTCATCATCAACATCCACCGACAGATGGCACAATTGCTGTTGATCATTCATTTGAATACTCAAATTGATAGCAATTTGTCGCAATGACATAAGGCGCTTGCTTGACATCTATATAATATCTATCCATACTTTCAAATTCCAATATAACGAACTGCATAAGTAGGGGTTTACCCCTTTAAACATAATCATCACACAATTACAACCGATATTTGAAGAGAAGAATATAAGCGGGTTGTATGAGGAAGGAACGGTATATGATAGAAATGAGAAAGTTTTTTTTTTAACTTTTTTTCCGTTGAAAAAATAAATGTTTCTGCTAACCTTTTTTGGAAAAACTCTCAAAATAACCATAAAAAATAAGTTTTTGGATTTAACTTATAACCTTTATTTAATTTTAAGATTTCTTCGAAATGAAAGTTGTAATAATTTAATTGTTTTTCAAATTTTATTTTATTTATATGCCATTTGAAACTTTTACACAATTTTTACAAATGGATTAACAATGTAAATATAAATTAGCAGAAGCATACAAATTCTTTTCATATGAAAACAAAAACTACATGAAACATTTATTGATATTCTATGGTAACAGGAACTCACTGACTTAAATTAAGAAGAAGAAGCCTTTTAATTTAATTTGTAAATGAAGATTTTTTGTGTAAACTTTAATATGCTCATGTAAGAATTAAATTCACCAGAAATAAACAGCAAACAAGAGCCAATATATGAATCAGTTGTTCAGACAACATTTGAAAGCATTGAACAGCTTAAAGTAACAAATCGTGTAAATATACGTGAACCAATTAAAAGAGAATAAAAAGAATCTGCAAAAAACCTTCTAAACGTTTTGATTTCATTTACAATGTCCCATAATGCTTTCAATGATAATCAACTCAAATGTATCACTAATCTTATAAGAGAGGAGGACATTTACTTTCTAACATTTGCAGATACGAAAGAGACAATTAATCTTTAGAGAGTAAAACGAATTTTATCGACCCTATAAAGCAAATTCTCGAAATTGTTCTTTTTTTAAATTTCTTAATTTGGAAATTTGGAAACCAATTTTAAAAATTTACAAAACTTTTCTTTTAAATGAAAAAAAAAATAATTAAAACTAAAGCTTAAAGCTGTAATTAACATCACTGTAGGGTGTATTAGCTTATCGTATCGAGCTTAAACAACTTTGTGTTTTATATGTCTGTGATTTCTTTCTTTATTTTGTTGTCCAGTTAATCTCTTTCAGTTTTACAACTGCTGCTGAAATATAAAATAAAAGTCGACGATAAGTTAAGCACTAATTAAATGATTCAATGATTTTCTTTACATTCATTTCGAATATTATTCGTTTGGTCTCTGTCTGTTTTCTAATTCCTTTTATTGTGTTCAGCTTTTTTGTTTTTTTTTAATATGTTTCTCTTGCTCTTCCTATTCCTTTTTTTTATTTATTTTTCTTTCATTTCGTTAATTTTTTTCTTTCTTTTTGTATTCTTTTCTTGATTGTTTTTATGTGCAAACAAGCAATTTAAGTGTAACTCCTTCAATTATTTGCCCAACATGAGCCTTAGCGTGTGCTCAATTAGGTTTCACTGTCAGCACGAATATGGTAGCATTCGGTAGCTTGAGTCCTCTTAAATGTGACACAAGTACACCCACCCGGAAAGAGTATCACCCATATGATGTAGTAAATTGAAAAACCAGAAAAAAAAATTAAGAAGAAAAAAAATTTTATTACAGAGAGGCACTAAATTAAACAGTGATTTTCATTTCTTCGCAATGCAGTTCACATTCTCTCAATTCTTTGTAGACTCATTCTGGTGGTTATTGTTTAAGTTGTTGTTGTTGTTTTTGCTTTTTAACGGACTCTGGTATCACACACTTGCAACTTAAGGATTTTCAAGTGCCTGTGGTTTGAAAATGAAAATTGAAAAGGAATTCGTTGAATGTTTTGTTACTCATTTCGTTGCTCATTTTAATCTTTTTAATGTTGTTGGAATTAATGTCCTCACCACAATGTTGGTGAGTTAATTTAGTCATTTAATGTTGTTGTTGACGTATGCACCCAGCAAACACAAAAGCTTCAATTCATATACATAAAACATACAGCCAGGCCCACGATATCGAATCGTGTAGTTTTAAGCGACAAACAGCTGATTTGCGGCACACTAATTTTTGTATCGCCAAAAGTAAATGCGATTGGTAACACAAAATTTTTTTACACACATATACATAAATAAACAAAATCGGAATAAGTTTGTTTACTACATTTCTGTCAAGTTAAACTAGCACACGGTTGCATTTTTTACTGTAGAGTTTAAGCATTTCAGCGGTTTTTTGTGTATATTCGCGATTATTTTTTGATATGTTGATATGGGAGCTTTGTTGTTTATTTGCATTACGTTGGTAACGTTAAGCAAAGCGAACGATAAAGTGACAATTAGTGGGCCGCAGTTTAGATTCACAGTGAGTGACTGAGTTTCTTTCGCTTAAGTTTTCTTTCGATATCGTGGGCCTGGCTGATAATTCTTCATTAAAAGGAAAAAAACATTTTTTCAATTAAAAAGAATTTTCAAATTTCCTGTCTCATAAGTAATAGAGCTCTTGTGTTTGAGTATTTAGACTTGTACTAAAATTTACTCAATTTGAGAAGAAAATTGAAGGACGTGAATTTTGTTTCTTTGATTCTTCTCTGAGAAACCATCTCTCAAACTAAATCTATGCTTGAAATTTGTGTTGGAACTCTACACCATCAATTTCCTCAATTATATCGACGATGGAATTAAAGAACGCTGTAACTGACAAAACCTTAATTGTTCACCAGAGCAAAAAAACTTTCATAAAAGTAGAACAAATACACTGATATTTTTCATTTCGCAGACGGCGTAAGTGAATTTATTTTCATCGTAGAAATCTGGGACCTGGACCAATCGACGCGTATTTTTTTGCTGATAAAAATTATGCAAAAAACGTATTTTCGATTTTTTGTCAGTTACAGCGTTCTTTAATTCCATCGTCGATATGTACATATGTAGGTTAGGGTGATAACTTTTTTTGGACAATATTCTCCCCAGGGGTTTTCTAATGGCAAATATTGTATTAATGATAAAGAAAACTATTTCAGTTCAATTTGGTAAAAAAAAACCATACGCACCGACAGCGATTTCTATAATGCCTCTTTTAAATTTTTTTTTTAATTTTTTTAATAACATTTTTTTTTTTAAATATGGTTTATACATATGTAAGTATGTAAACAAATAATAACAATAAATGATTAAAAGTAGGTATTGTATGATATAAACTTTAGGTTCAAAGTATGCGATGTTTTACAAAGCGGATTTATATCTTGTACTATTTTTATTTTTATATAAAAAACTGCAAAAAATAGTGGAAATTAAAATCAAATTTGGAAGAAAACTATTCCATTGACTCTAAAACGGACTTTACTATTGAAATCAGCATGCCTTAATTATATAGATGTGATGGTCAGACGTTAAGGCATCAAAAAAAGTTTGTTTTTTTTTTTTAACTTTGTTTGATTCAAAATTTTAACGCGTTTGGTGCGTAACGTTTTTTAACGATATTGAAAAACTAAAAACGCAGTTCTTAATATTTGTCCATGCCGTACACGATTTTGTCTGGGGAGATTTGATATTTGCAAAAAATGCAAAAAGTTATTACTCTAATGTAGGTATTTGTATGTAGATCATCAACTAGAAAACTGTCCAAATGGAGTAAGTAAGCGTTATATGGGTATATGCTATAAAGTAAGCTTTTGATTTAATTAAAATAGGGCAAGTGAAGTACAGCGTGCTTTGGGTTTGATTACTATATCTACTCTTATAAACAATGGCATAGAAAACCAAAAAAAGGAGTAGCGTAATATTGACATAAAAGTAAAAGATTTTTAATTAAAAATTAATTTTAAAGTAAAACTATATGAAAACTTTAGTGAATTTAAGAAATAACAACTAAACAAGAATTAAGAATTCTTTAATTATCATAATATTTAACTTCTTCGAATAATTTGAGAACAACGTTTTCCTCATTTTCAAACTATCACTTATTTTTAACTTAATTAATTGATTAAATTGAATGTGATTTGAAAAGCAAATCTAAATTCCTTATCACACTTTAAGATATTTTTCTTAAATGAGTGAAGTAGCACCAACGTGCGAATGAAGTGCAGATACTATTGGTTTTCTGTTTTTCTTTTGTAAAAAAAAATCGCTCCAATATCTTTTTAAAGACTTTTATGGAATTTTAATAATTAATTGTCTTATCAACCTAGCGCCACAGGCCGAAACATAGAGATAGAGAGAGAGAGAGAGAGAGAGAGAGAGAGAGAGAGAGAAAGAGAAATTAAATTAAGCGTATAGAGATTTATTCTATGAACTACGCCGTGGCTGCCCTATGAACTTGTTACACAAAGGCAGTCTCAGTTTAAACTTGAAACATACGCTACGTTACTAAAAATTATAAGAAAAATCGCTTTTTTCGAATACTGATATATATCAAGCTTCAACTGTCAAGTAAATATAATTTTGAATTTTTGTTGTATTTTTCTAAACAATTAGGTATGTTTTATCGATAACATCTTTAAAAACATTGAGCTCTTCATTATAGGTAGAATTAATGTATGTCATTACTCCTTAGTAGTCACCGTGGTCTAGTGGTTAGTGTGTTGGCTTACTAAGATGATAGCGTTGGGTTCAAATCTCAGCTCTGACATCTTAATAAAAAAAGAAATATGAAAAAATTATTTCTTTCGGCGACTACCTCTTAGCAGTCTTCTGGCTCTGGGAGTAATTGATTGCCATGAAAAAGCTTCTCAATTCTGTCGTTCGGAGTCGACTTTAAACTGTAGGTCCCGGTACTAATGGATGAAAATTAACACACACAACAAGAGGGCTGCGAGAAGTTAGGCCGAAACCCTGACACAGGGTTGTAATGGCCAATTATGTATGTATTACTCCTTAGGGCCCAAACATAATATCCTTAGGCTAGCTTTAAGCTATGCGAATGCATACCAATAAATGTGTATAACCATAATCTACATAGCAAACTTTCCATTGGGTTTCGTTCAATTTCATTTGTTTACGTTTGGAGCGAAGCCGATCGTTGTAGATATTAAATAACATTTTGTGATAAAAATCTGTATATTTATGAAACGTAGAGCGAAATCTAGTTTTACGTAAGAACTAATGTTTGCAATTAAAAACAGTTTGCATTTAAGTTCAAGAATTACATGATAGCCACTCAAAAGGCTCGTTAGGCTCTTGCCAGACGTTTCGGTGATTCTTTTAAAATTCGCTTACGTCAACAAAAGTACATTATAGTTGAATAACAGCTGAATATTTTGTTTTAATGTTAACTCACAAGAGCATCGTATTTCAAGAGTTTGACTTTGTGTTTACTGGGTGTAAGTATTTAATTATTTGAAAATATGAATGTGTTATGTGTGTAGTTGTGCTCTAAGTGCATGCCTTTATGTATCTGTTAATTGAATTTTATCATTCAGAAAACTATTTCTTTGTATCTGAAGTGAATGATTTACAAGAATATTGCCTTTTTCAATTTCCTCTGCCCTACTACGTGTATCTTAACATTGTAGAAAGGAAACGTTATTTAAATTTCTCTGAAGCCTTTGTTGTAAGCAGACCAATAAAATTGAAAAAGTTAATTGTATCATGATTAATGCACGTAATAAATACTTGAAGGAGTTACAATTGACTTAACTTGTACAGCTTTTATAAATTATTAATTTCAATTTAATACAAAATATAAAATTGAATGTGTGTTTGTTTATTTGTTTGTTTGTTTGTTTGTTTGTACCTTATAGGAGACCAAACCTCTGGACCGATCTTCCTGAAATTTTGACAGCATTTAACTGGGACTCTGACATGATTAATAGAGTACTGTTTTTTCGACCACGCCTACTTTTACGCCCACTTTTTTTAAATTATGTAATTGCCTCCATATAGTTTTTAAAAGATTTACTTCAAATTGTATACACATTATACTCCAGGCGAAGTATAAATAATAATTTATTACTCCACGCCCTCTTTCACGCCCCTTTTCACGCCAAATTTGGTTTGAAAGTTTCAAACTTTTTGTTCTATGTAGAAATTTGTATTTTTTTTTTTGTTATTTGGTAATATATTGCTCTTAATACTGTTAACGTCGTCATATAACTGTGAACCACGCCCACTTCACCGCCCCCTTCTCTTTTAATTCAGATACTTACTTACACTACTAATATTGTTTGCTAATATTGTTTGCTATACAAAATACTTTTTTTGTAATATGTATATAACGAGGGGATAGCGAAGCCAACCGGGTTCAGCTAGTTTAATACAAAATTGATTAAAAAAAATATATTTTTCTTTTATTAAAATTTGTTAAATAGCACTCACAAAATATACACAAAAAAGTTGATAATACAGTTCTGCTTGTGAGAAATATGTAACAGACAACGAAAGGGTAGCCTTCACGATACTGTTTGAAATGCAGTTTAAACTAAACTTTATGAATCTGGTGTGAATGTAGTCACGAAAATTTACCGGATTTAGGAGTAGTTGGTAAAAAATAATTTGAATTTATGAATGTAAATTGAAAGGATTGTATTTTTAGGTTTAACGCTATTTTTCGTTTTTTTTTTTTATTAGAATAAATTTTATTCTATGAAAGTATAGTGGAAAGAATATCATCTCGATTTATTTCTAATATCTACTACTTACTTATATAAAAATAAGTCGGGTTTTCCTTCCTGACGCTATAACTCCAGAACGCACGAACCAATTTCCACGGTTTTGCATTCGTTGGAAAGGTCTTGGGCTCCGTGAGGTTTATATCAAAGAAAATTCAGGAAAAATTTCAACAGAAAAACGGAAAAATCTTTTTTCACATACAGCGCCATCTCTGATACATAGCATGTACTACAAACCAATATTTTAAGTGGATGGCGCCGGTGCGTGATACATTGTTTGACAGCTATTCATTGTTCTCTGCTCAGTTAATTTCATGTGACAAACCGGTATTGTGTTCACTGTGAACTTCGGCCGCCGCACAAGACATGCAAGCCAGCAACAAGTGTATTCACAGAACTTAAGCGAAGAGAGACAAAATATAATAAGAGAAAATGCCCGATTGAGACAACCCGTGAGCACAAGAAGATCATTGGCATCATACAATCGCTTGGCATTCCAATATGATTCCACTGTGAACTACAGTGATGATGATACTGGACCAATGACGACTATATGCCGATATTGCAATGCGTTATTTAATCACCAAAGGAAATGTTACATAAAACGAAGCCATCTGGTGGCGAAACGGAGTTCGCCGGGTTTGCTAGTATTTCCATAAATGTTAGCATTTTTTAGCATATTTTTATATGTGTTTCAACAATTCTAGCATTTTCGGCAAACCTGACGAGAACACACAAATTAGCTTTAGAATTTAATCTCAAATTAAACATAAAAAACCCAACTTAAAAAATTCGGTGACTATTTGTAGAGGGTCTTTCTTTAAACTCAATATAAGAAAACTTTGGAGAATCTTTATGAAAATATAACAAGAAGAACGTTTTAACAGAAATAAAAAGCATTTTAAAGATTAAAAAAGAAAAACCTTAAACGCGTAAATTCTTGAGGTGCCCCAAAAAGTTTTAAAATTAAAAGTGAGTGCTTTGTCTATAAAAAATTTTATTTTTCACACTTAAATGATTATATGTTTGTTGAAGCCATCCAAAGTTATTATTTCAAAACTTTAAGAGGGAGTTCTTTTTTGTTTTTTTTTTTTTTTTTTTTTTTTTTTGAGTTGACAAAAACGTAAAGCACAGAAAACAAAACAAAAACATTAATTGGCTACAAGTTTAGCGGCTTGTATGCCATCATGCACATCTGCCAGAGAGGCACAAATGGCGTTGTTATCAATTATTGGCCGTTAAAAAGGACAATCATTTGTCTCAGTGTTTGGTAATATTTGTCAGAAAATATGTATATGGTTTCGACAATGTTGTTGGTGTTCTTGCTCTTTTTGAATTTTTTTTAGTTTGTTGTTTTTACACGGTATGATTTTTATGAGAAATTTATTTTTTGATATTTTCGTTTTGTTTTTGTTTTTTTTTTTAATTTATTGTTGTTATTGTTGTTTATATGTATCTATTTTAAGGTGTTTGTAAAGTACTTGGTGGTGGTGTTTTGTTTATTTGGCTGGTTGGTAGGTTGCTGAGTTCTATTGTTATTCTATTTTCTACAATGTTGTTGTATTTGAATTTGTGTTATTTAGTAGCAGTAGTAGTAGTACGAATACCAGTGTCCTTGTTTTGTTTTATTTATTTATTTATTTTTTTCTTTTTAATTTTTTACCGTCTTTAGTATTTTTCCTGTTTAATGTCGCCTGCTGTTGCTCAAGTGTCATAAAAACTGACACTTGTTTTTATGCGATGTTTTTATTTTCTGTTACGTTGTTTACAATTCGTGTTAAAATGTTTTTATACTTAAGAAACAACAACAAAGATATAAAAAAAACAAAAAAACAAAAAACAAAACTAAAAAAATATAAAACGTTTAGAACCATTTTTAAATGGTAGAGATGCCAAGTGGTACTACTGGTGTTAGTAATGGTGATGAGGCCTCTTACCCACTAATAAAGTCTGGTATGTTGCAGTACATAATGTTTTGGCTAGGCCTGGTCTGGTTGCCTTACATTAAAAGAAGAGCATTTACACTCAAAGCAAAAAACAGCAACAAAAATAAAACTTAAGTGAAAAATGAAGGATATTTGTTTCCATTTTTTTTTTACTTTCGAACAGATTCTCTAAATGTAGGAACGAAATGGAGATATAAAGACGCTTCAGCGAAACACAAGTAACAACAACAATAAAAGTAGCAAAAGCAAAAGCACTATAAAAATATTCTGAAATTTTTATGCTGCTGCTGCTTTATTTTCTTGAAGTTTTTTCTAAAATATAATAAAAAAAAATTACGAAAATAAAAAAATTAACTTGTGTAGTTTGAGTTTAAAGCTTATTTATAAAATATCCTGCAAATGACAGACTACCACTACTATTTACTACTCGCACTGCTCCATAGTCAACACCAACACCATAACAAGAATAACATAAAAATTTGGTGAAAAAATAAATACTTTTATATACACTCACACTTATACGGGAATAAACTGAATAAACTAAACAAAACAAATACTACTACCAATACCAATACAGAAATTATAAAACTGACTTGGTGAATTTTTATAGAGATTGCTGTGAATCTATACAACCATCAAATACACATAAATGATTGCACAGGTAACCCTCCTACAACGCAGTTCAAAGAATGTGTCTTCTGTTCCATAATATGGAAGTCCCACCATCTACAGAGCGACTTTCACGGCATTTTTTTTATACAATCATCGATAGGAGATATCTAAATGCCTAAAAATATGGCGAGATAATTGAAAGAATACATTTTAGAGAACGATCCTCTAAGAATAGAGCAGATCCAGGGGCATACAACCATTTATAAAAGATCTAAAGTTACTGATTAATTTTTATATTTATTTAACTTCCTTGATAATGAAAACTTTAAAATAAGTTTTGTAAACTTAAGTTTTGTATTTCTTTGAAAATATATTGTAGATTTGTATTTGAACCAGTTTTCGAATTCCATCACATATCTGAATGACTTCTACAACACAATCTAGGATGGTCACCTGTACGCTATAGAGTTCGTGTGTGTATTTAATTGTTTTTCTTTTTGAAATATAAACAACAATAAAAAGCTTAAAAACTATTTCACTAGCTTGCATAGACCAAGTTTAAGCGTATTTTCATTGGCAAAAATAAAACAAAACAAAACAAACCTTTTGCGGTTTTGCCAACAATTTTTTCTCATTCTAATATAAAACTTGTTTTCATTTTATTTTATTTCATTTTAATTTTTTTTTATTTATTTTATATGTACATTTACAAATATGGTGAAAATAATAAGTACACATGCATATATTTTTAATTTTTGAATTACTGGTCACAGTTTTCTGTAACACAAATTGTAAGATCTGTTATGGTCATACAGAATAGAATTAGAGAAAAAAAAAAAAAAAGCAATTAAACCCCATTACCATAAATATTTTTTCTTATTTTAGAGCTAAATTTCATGTTACTCGATCAAAAAAATTATATAAAATTTCCTGTTTGAAATATAGGGTGTTTTTTTAGAGGTATAGAACTTCGAATTGAAATAAAACACAAAAAAATCGTTTTAATGTCCATCAATTTGGCTTTATTGGAAGGATAATTTTATGCCATTAATGTTTAAATATGATTTCGGGCATGTGGCCGCCGCGGCTAGCTCGAATAAAGTCAATTCTACAGGTCCAATTTTCAACCACTTTTTCGAGCATATGGGGCCGTATGTTGGCAATAACGCCACGAATGTTGGCTTCCAAGTCCCCTAACGTTTCTGGTTTGTTGGCGTAGACGAGCGACTTCACATATCCCCAAAGAAAATAATCCAATGGTGTCAAATCACACGATCTTGGTGGCCAATTGACAGGTCCATTCCGCGAAATTATGCGCTCATCGAATGTTTCCTTCAATAAATCGATTGTGACGTGCGCTGTGTGGCATGTAGCGCCGTCTTGGAACCACAACTCATCCACATTCATGCCATCCAATTCGGGAACAAAATAGCCAGTTAAAAAAGTGATGCCAACTTAAAGTTCTATACCTCAATAAAAAACACCCTGTACATGGGATTGTTTTTTTTTTTTTTTTTTTTTTTTTTGTTATAGAGTCTACATCCCCAATTAATAAGATGGCAATGATAGAATGCGCTGTGTTTGACAATACTTCTACTAACTCATTACAAAATCGTCGTGCGGGAGTTTATGTGCTCTATCCGCCTTTTCATATTTTTTTTATATCTCGAGTTAATAGTGCCACTTTAGGTTTTCGACCCCAAATTTTCTAAGTCTGCAATCCGTTTTCGGATATCTCGTCCAGTTTCGGCGATAAATAGCCGAAAACGGATTAAAGATTTAAAAAATTTTGGTGTCAAAAACCTAAAGTGGCATCATTAACTCGAGAAATATAAAATGGCTGATAGAGCACATAAACTATCTCACGACAAAATGTGTAGAGAAAATATAATTCCAATTGTACATAGAAAAGTATGAGTTAAATAGTTGATGATTATCTTGAATGTGTACAGAACACACAAAGAACTCTAATGAAACTACCGTAGCTGGGGCAGAAAACGTGTTCAGTTCGACTTGTGCACAATTTCTGGACGAACGTAATTTTTTCCTTTGATTATTAAAAAATCAATGAAAAAACAGCCTAAATTCTTACTAGAAATGTAGCTTTGATCTAATTAAAGCTATTTTGATGATAAAAAATTGAAATGCATTTCAAATAGTGCTGTCAAATTCTGCTACTTTTCATTACTCGATAGTATTGAGTACTTTAATTTGGGTACCCAATACTACTTAATACTTTTAAAGAATTTTATATTTAAGAGAAAACAATTTCATTTTTAGACAGAAATTTGTTTGGCCGTTAAAATTTAAATTTTCCATACAACTTCGAAGAAAAAATACAACTTTTAAGGTATTGAGTAATTACTTTTAAGTATTGAGTACCCAAAATTTAGTATAAATACTCGATACTCGGTACCCATTGCTGAATACTTTGCCAGCACTAATTTCAAATAGGAAAAGAGTTGCATAACTGAAAACCCTTGGAAGAAGTCATTTAAAGGAAAGGATAGTACATTGAATAAAACACAGATAAGAAAACTAATATCGAAATAAAATATTTATAAATACCTACTCAAGCTTAAGGTCTTTTTTTAATAAAAATCGTTTATTTATTTATCGATATTTCGCTACTCCTGCGTGTAGCGTCTTCAGGAAATATTTATTTATTTTTTTTTTTTTAATTCTTTACATTAAATAATAAAGGTCGAAAAACCAGAATTAAAATTATTTATAAATACCGTGAGACAATTCCCTTGGGATCTTTACAAGAAGTAGTAATAATAATTTAATATTGAAATTATTGTCTTTTCTTTCATTTTTGTTATCACAGAACAGACAGCTTTCCTATATTTATATACTTACATACATAATTGGCCATTACAACCCTGTGTCAGGGTTACGGCCTAGCTTCTCGCAGCACTCATGTTGTGTGTGTTAATTTGTATCCATGAGTACCGGGACCTGCAGTTTAAAGTCGATTCCGAACGACAGATTTGAGAAGCTTTTTTATGTCAATCAATTACACTCAGAAAAAAAGTGGTAGAAAACTACCGAAATTGATACCATTTGGTATTAAAATTGAGTTAAGACCGTTTGTGCTTACTCCCTTAACGGTTGGTATCGATTTTTTTTTTTTTTTATTTTTATTAACTTATGATATTTTTATACAATTGTTCACAATTTTACTACCGGTTGTTCTTGATGGTATTTTGTGCCATTTGTTCTTATTTTAATAACGCATTAAGCTTTATTTGGTACAGAAAGTTAATGAAATATTGTTCACAATTTGTTCTTAATTTGATACCCTTGGTTAATAATTTTAGAACGTCTTTTTTCCCTCTGTGTACTCTTAGATTTTTTGCCAGAAGACTTCTGAGAGGTAGTCACCGAAAGAAATAATTTTCTCATATTTCTTTTTTTTTCAAGATGTCAGAGCTGAGATTTGAACACGGCGCTATCGTCTTAGTAAGCCAACACGCTAACCACTAGACCACGGCGACTGCAATATACCATATGTACTTATTGTTTTAACCAAGGCTGTAAATTATTTAATTTTTGGTTTTTTTAAAGTCATAAAATATTGCAAAACATACAAGTCCTTAAGAAAATAAATATACGTACATAGGTATGTATGTATGTATATAGAGAATATATAACCACTTAGTGGATGACATTGCCAAATACACACATATAAACATGCACATACATTTTTAACTTACATACTACTGAGAGTTAAGTCTTAGTTGTTGGTTGTTGATTATGGTCGTAGGGGTGGATAAGAAAGGAAAAAAAAAGGAATCTTTGATTTTCATTTCAATTAAATCGCCATTTAACGAAACTAAATGAACTTCTAAATCTATTTTATGTTTTTATATTTTTTTTTTCTCCATTTTTATTTTATTTCCCAACGTTTCTTTTTTATATTTTTAAGATTAAGTCCTTTACAAGGCTTGTATTGCGCTCTTTGGAGGTGTATGTAGTATATGTTCGGGTGAGTAAGTAAGTAAGTGTTGGTATTATAGCCAGCCTATAACCAATTTGGCAAGTCAGCATCATGCCAATTTAAACCACCTCTGGCGTTTGTTGTTATCTAATCTAGCTCTGTTATAATACTGCTTTACACACTTCCTTATATTCATATACATACATGTACTTACACACACACACAAACACAAGAACTCAAAGACAATCAGTCGCACAACAAAACAAAAGCCTTCTTAATTCCAAGCGAGCTTAACTGCAAACAGCCTCAAAGTGTAATTTATTGCCGATTTTTTTTGTTTTTTTTTTTTGTTTCTTCTAACCGCAAGGATATTTAAACATATCCATTCCTAACCTCAAACAAAAGCAAAAAACAAAAAACTCTCCCATAGACATGTATGTACATATGTATGTATGTATGTGTGGTACGAAAAAATGTACATAATAACAAGAACAACAATAGAAAATTGAAAAATTTAACAACAAAAAGCTCGTTGTTAGCCAGCATTTTAATTGAATTTCTTTTGCAGGCAATTTTTAAATATTGCTGTTATTGTTGTTGCCTGCACACGTTCTATGTTGTTCGTATTGTTATTGTTGTTGTATGCCAATACTTGTGCTTATACTTCTTCATCTTCATTTTCTGTAGTCTGTTTTTTTTTTTTTGCTGTTTTAAATAAATTTTTTGGGTGGGTTCTTTAAAAAATTCCTAATTAGTTTTTAATACACATACTCGTTCGTACTTCATCTCTGCCCCTCACCCACTCTCTTCTTTTAGCAAGCTAGTATTTAACATATCCTTTTGGTTTTTTTTTTTCTATTTTAAATCTAATTTTATTAAGGCAGACGACAGAGTGTAAGAGAAAAGGAACAAAATTAGACATTTTAAGGAGTAGTATAAGAGAATACATGTGGGTGTGTGTGTATTGGTAAGCTTATCTTTAAATGCTTAATTTAATTATCAATTGTCGATAATTAAACTTATTCCAATATAAACTCTTTTCTCTCTGTCTCTGTCTCTCGCTCTATCTCACTCTTTGCTTATGTTTTAATTTCTTTTTTTAATGAAAAATTAAAAGAAACTGCTGTACCTGCAGTTGAAATCTTTCGAGACGTGCTGAATGAAAAAAAGAAAAAAATCAGTTGATTATTGCAAATGAATTGATTAAAATTGTATTTTAATAGGATTTCCATTTGAATTTGAATTTAATTATAAAATTTTAATAGACAAACAGCAATAAATATTTATCGCCTCCTCCTCCTTTTTTTTTCTAACTAATAATTGAAAAACATATTTCTGTAAATATTTTTAAAACAAGAATTTAATTTTCTTCGGGCATTTAAATGGGCTATATGTTATATAGTACAGAATAAAAGTAGTTAATTCTTAAATGGCAATAAATATTTTAAAATTTTTCACTAGAGGATTTTTTTTTGTAGTTTTTTTCCCCCAATTTTAATGTTTTTTTTAGGTTTCTTTTTCCTATGCGTGTTAGAAATTTAAGCAGAAGAGGAGAGCAAGAAAAAAATCAATAATTTTAAAACATGACCACAAAGCATTTTCCATTACATGTTTTTGTTCATTTCAATTTGCGTGCTGTTAATTGCATCGACTTGTAGTGAATGAAGGATTTCCTCTTCTAGTTTTCATACGAGTAGACACTACTTCTTTATACATACTTGTTTTTGTTGTTGTTTCTTTTTCGAAAAATTTGGTCTATAACATTCCATGTGCAAAACATTAAAACAATTTTATGGAAAATTTAAACTCAAATATGAATAAAAATCAAATCAAAGAAAGAAATTTAAAACAAATAAATAAATGAAAAAAAATCAATATCTTGGTTTAGAGAACAACTCTTTTTTCTTATTGTAATTATTTATTTAAGTCTTATTTACATAGACGTACACATGAAAATTGTTTTTAATTAAATTCCAGAATTTAAATATTAAATAATATCCCTTTTTACAGCTTCACTTAGAGAAATAAAATAAAAAGAAAATAAATCATAATTAATTCAATATGAAACAATTTATATTCCATTATAAACGAAATTTTGGGAAAACTCATTTTTAACAATTTCTAATAAAATATTCACGAATATATGTAAGTATGTATACGAGTTTTCTTTTCTTCCCATTACTTTTTACTACAAAAGTTACTATTGAATAACACTTTATAAAATCCTTTTGCCTTTTTCTTAAATCGTTCTAATAAACTGTGTATTGACTGTTTCCTCCCGTACACGTGTGCATATGTATTTTGTAAAATATTTTTCTACAGACTTTTTTGTTTAGGAAAAAGAAAAAAACAGAAAAATAAAATCTTGTATGTGGCGATGTGTATATGGGTGTGCAGATGTGTGTATGTTCATACAAACACACATTCATACATACATACACATATTATGTGTAAAAGTATAAACTTGGTCTATGCACTTATGTTACCGTATGTGGGTCGATACAACTACATGAAGAAAAAAACAACAGCAGCAACAACAACTACATACATACATACATATATGAACTTTAAATAAAAATTGGTACTGCTTACTGGCATGTAGTTAAACACGAAACTATTTTTATCTGTATGGGTATGTATGCATACACACATGATCAACACTATAAGTACACCGGAATGTATTTCGTTCTTTAAAAAAAAACTTGATTTGTGTTACACTTTTGGACATAAAACAGACAAATTTATAAACTGAGCACAAACAATAACTTCTTCCAATCATTTAAGAGAAACTACTGATAGAAAGCAGTGGCAAGTGTACATCAATACCCTGTTTTGTCACGTTACAAATCACTTTTTTTAAGACCAATACTTAGGGGGAAAGCCCTACTCATGCATTGCATTGTATTGGAATTTGAAGATAGATAGAATGATCAACAGCAATTGCCTCATCTGCCAGTTTTAAGTTTATAATTTTTGTCCTTTGAGTTTCTGTGCGAGCAAACCTCCCCCCCCCTACTCAAACTTATTATGCATTTATTTATGTCTGTTTACAATATATGCAACTTAAACTTAACTTAACTTAACTTAAACTTAACTTAAAATATCGCAGTTATCATAAATAACATTTTTGTTTTGTCCGAATTTGGAGTGTAAATAGAGACTTTGGGAGGAGCGTGGACATTCCTAATCAATTCCAAATAATCTTAATTAGTGTCCTTGTCTTATCAGGAATTTGAGTCTGCTTCAAGCAAATGGTAGCTCATGCCAAATCATTTTAATAGGCGGAATGAATAAATCTGTCCTTTTAAATTTATAAATCAAAATGGTTACTTCAATGAAATTATGCATAAGCCTTTGGACCGCTAATCTGGTGCCATCATACATACATATGTACATAATTGGCCATTACCACCTTGTTTCTGTTACGAGCTAACTTCTCGCATCACTCATGTTGTGTGTATTAATTTTTATCCATGAGAACCGGGATCTACAGTTTAAAGTCGTCTCCGAACGACAGACTTGAGAAACTGTTTCATGGCTATCAATTACTTTCAGAGCTTTTGCCAAAATGCTGCTAAGAGATAGTCGCCGAAAGAAATATTTTTTTCATATTTCTTTTTTTCAAGATGTCAGAGCTGAGGTTTGAACCCGGAGCTATCGTCTTAGTAAGCCAACACACTAACCGCTAGACCACGGCGACTACATATATATATATATACATATATATATATATATACATATATATATATATATATATATATATATATATATATATATATATACGCTTAATTTAATTTCTCTCCCTCTCTCTCTCTCTCTCTCTCTCTCTGTTTTTCTGCCTGCGGCAGAAATTTAATTAATAAAAAAATTAATTAATAAACTCCCATAAAGGGTTTTAAGAAGACATTGGTGCCATCAAGTCTGATTTATATTTGGAAGTCGAATAATGGGAACAGCAGTTATTAATAGTAAATGATGAAGTGAAAAAGCTAGTCATTTCAATGGATTCAAAAATTCTGTAGAATAATTAATAATATCCAGTGATTGACATGTTACAACCTTGCAAGAAAGTTGGACTGCATTAATATCTGCATTAATTAATATCTGTGTGGGCAGTTTTACAACAAACACAATAATGAAATACAGTTTCAACTAGCAATAAACGACTAGACAGCTGATTGACTAACCACACCATATAATTAATTCAATTTAATTAGGTCTGAAGTTTTTTTTTCCCCAAAGTAATGCAATCTTAGTAATTATTCACTGGTTAACTTAAATACTTGTAGTCGTCGCCTAACAGAGAACAGTTTTAGCATAAATTTTCCTCAAAAAAGAATTTCCCAAAATTCTGCAAAATTAAATATATCCTTGTGTATGAATAGAAAAGAAAGAATAAAAACGGAATGAAAATATTAATCCAATAATTAAAAATATTCCTGTACTTATTGTTTTCACCATATGTGTGGATATGTATATTGTTTGTGTATTCATGAATGAAAGTATTTAGAGATAATTAGCATTTTTACCACAATAGCAATGAAAGCAACAACTAACACGACTTCATTTATTTTTTCTTTTTTTTCTTTTTTTTCAATTTCTACATATTTGATATTCTACAAGTACACACATATGTATGTATGTACATATGCTCGTACTTCCATATTCATAGACATATATATGTATGTATGTATGTATGTATGTATGTACATTAAATACAGGCATGTATATTAAGTACAGGTAAGAATATATTGTACATCAAATGCATATGTATGTATGTATATGTATATCATACTCGTATTCATCTCAGAGCTATGAAAGAATGATTCAATTTCATTCTTTTTAATAAGCCGACTTTAACCTGAAACTTATTTGGATTTAAAACTATTACAGACGTATTCCAAAGAAAAGTCTTATTGTCGGATTAAAGAGTACAATCGGTACTAAAGACGATTTCTCTTACAAAGGTTTATTGTGGTACTCTCTTTTAACTTGATTGTCAGCATATAGTGGTTAGTGATGCTATTAATCTATTGATTTAATAATTCGTTAGTCAAGTAGATATATTTTTTCTGTATTTATTAATTTTCTTTTATTTGTGATCAATACTCAGAGGTAAACCCCTACTAAATGCTGTGCATTGTATTGGAATTTTTGAAAAGGACAGTAAATATAAATTTTTTATTATATTATTATTAAGCGCCTTAGGAATGAGACAAATTGCTGCATTCAAAGGTCAGTGTTATGCCTTCACCCTTGAATGATAAACAGCAATTGCCTCATCGTTGCCTGTTGATTGTGTGGTGAGTGCCTTCACTACTGCTACTTCCCAATAGGTGGCGCTTTTCTCCTGATCATTCGTTTTTTGTTGACATTGGTTAAGGTGGAATAGAGTCGAATGTCGGGGGTACCTCTTGTTTTTAAATTATAAAAAAATTGAAAAAACCATGAACTAAAATTTTTAATTTTTCACCTTTGCTGTGAATAGTTTGCCTCTATACCACGCACCCCCATATTCAAATAATTTTTTTTTTTTTTTTTTTTTTTTTTTTTTTTTTTTTGGTGAGAGGGGAAATGCATTTACGCACTTAGGTGGTTTTTGCCACCCGTCGTGCCGGACTCCACGCAGTTATTGCGTGCCTACCGGCTAAAACCCCTCTCTATATCTCCCGGCTCCATCCTGGGACCGTCAATTTATGACATTACTTCAGGATGGAGCCTTATATGCCGGTCCAGTTGGACCCTACGGTTCTGGCGACCTTGCCAGGTCTCTCTCCTTCCGACGAAGAATCCCCCTCGCAAAAAAGGCGATCCTACTCCATGCAGCAAGGTTTCCTAACATGACTCCCGTGATGGTATTGGGAGTCAAGATGCCAAGATCCCTCTCCAGTGCACGCCTCTCCAACATCCACTTCTCACACTCAAAGAAAGTGTGGAAAGCGGAGTCGGATTGTGCTCCACAGTAGACGCATGTGGGACTTACGGCCTTTCCTATTTTAAACAGGAAAGACCGAAAGTGCCCATGGCCCGTCAGCAACTGCGTGAGGTAGTAATCTACCTCACCGTGCTGACGATTTAGCCAAGCGTCCACTTGAGGGGCAAGGGCGTAAGTCCACCTTCCGCGTGTCTCAGTATCCCACCGTAACTGCCAGTCACGGAGGGACTGAGACCTTGCCACAGATTGTGCGCCTTCTCTTCCAATTTCGTCCTTGTGTTGGTGGACGAATTGTCGCTCCCTGGCGAGAAGGTCGATGGGTATGACCCCGGCGACCACCAAGACAGCCGGCTCCGATACCGTGCGGTAGGAGCACGCTATGCGGAGCGCTGCTCTCCGTTGCACTGCCGCCATGCGCTTTCGGTACTTTTCGACCCTGAGCGCATCAGCCCAGACTTCAGCTCCATACAACATCACAGACTCGGCGGTGCATATTCAAATAATGAAAATGTTTTCAAGTAACACAAAACGTAAAAATGTGTTCTGAAATTATATTAAAATGTTACTATTTATCTATCTTAGCAATAAACAATAAAAAATACCATAAGTGGATAGTCTGTAGTGATATAACATATCCAGCAAATTTTTAGCCCATATGTATATGACTTATTGGCATATATTGCCGAAAAAAAACATTTTTGACGAAAAGCAAAATGCTACTCATGGGCCATAATGTTTTCACCAATAATATAATTAATATATTACGAGGTTTTTGTTAAGAATTTCAGTTAATACCTGCAAGGCTGTCGCTTTTACTCATACTTGTATCGCCAAATCTCTCAGCAATCTCAAATAAAGTAAAATAAACTGATTTCGATGATATTTGTTACAAAAAAAATACATTTTAACGCCTAAATGTTTATAATTTTCTATAATACAAGAAAAGCACGTAAATTTGGTCAAGGATCACATACAGTTAAGAAATTTCGCGTAAGGAAATCATATTACCGGAAGAGCACATAGTTAACTTTTAGGCCAGATTCTAAGCTGATGCTAATCAAGATAAAGTATGCACACTCATGACATATTTATAATTGTACAGTGAAAATATTATCGCCCGCAATCACCGATCTTCACATTCAATATTTCCACATTTGTATGTTACAAAAGTGATCATTAGCGTTGCAAAATATGAGCACAAGTCACTTAATAAAATTTTAATTTTTTTTAAGGGCAACTCCACTTTTGCTGCTGAACAAAAACAGCTTTGGAAGTAAAGATTTCAAAACTATAAATAACTGTTGAATTCATTAAATTTAATTAATTTTTAATTTTGAACAAAAGAAAACTGAATAGAAACTTAAAAATGTGAGCCATAAATAGAAAATCGAACGAAATCCATTTAGTAAATTAGGCAAATCACAGAGAGTATATGGCAAAAATATTTACAAATAAAATAATTAATTAAATATTCTTAATGTGAAATACAGAAATAAAAACAAACAAAAAAAATAAAAAAATAAATAAAAGAGAGAGCATTAGCTTTTGTTGGAACACACACACACTCGTACGTGTACATACATATTCATATTAGAAGAAAAATCAATGGTCGGCATGTAAATTGTTTGTTTCGCATAAAAAATACATTAGTAATGCCAACAACAACAACAACAATAAATAAATAAAAAAAATTTTTTTGTAATATATTGTTACAGTTTGTGTGCAGATTTATTTTATTCAGTGCATGAGCAGGTTTGACGTGTAGAATCCATAAATATGTACATGCCGAGTATAAATAAACTGAAATCTCATTTTCTTTTTAATATCCTCTAGACACGCAAATCATAAATAAAATAATGATATTATGACCGCAAACATATAAATAAATAAAAAAAATTGTTGTTGTTTTCTCTAATTCTAACCTTCCCTCTGTCTATCGGCCTCTTTCATGACCATTTTTTTAATTTTTATTTCAAATATATTTGCAGTGCATGCACACACTAACACACATATCTACTAAAGAACTGTAGACATCATTTGAATGGTTTTCAAAGAATTATCTGCCATTGCAAATATTAACTCTGTTTTTATTTCGCATTTCAAACCAAAACATAACAAAAGAAAAAGTTAAATGATTGCGAAAGATAGCGAAAGCGAACTAGAATTCTTATAGAACAAATAGAACCATGTGCTGCCGAAATATGTATGAGACCGTGACTTTTTACTTCACTCTTGTAAATAAAAATATTATTTTTTTTTAATATTAAAAATCCATTTTCTACAAATGCAAAAATGAATGTGTGTTTGCTTGTTTGAAGTCCATAGACAGCTAAACGGCTGAACCGATTTTCTTGCAATTTTTACTGTTTCTCACATCTGTCTAAAAGAAACTACATATATGCTGTAAACGAAGTAAATCTTATTTTGTATATACGAATATTTTCAAAATGGTAGTGCAGGATGGTCCAAAATGACAGAAAGCGTTTGAGTTTATTTTAACTTTTTTGAAGTCCAAATTGGGATAAAAACAAATTTCTTCAAGCATTTATTAAATAATTAAGGGGTTCTCTAGATGTTTTCATACAAAACTAACACGAAAAGTTTTCAGGCGAAACGTTTCCCCCCCCCCCCAATAGTTTCAAAAATTATATAATAATTTGCATAGGCGTAGTAAGCTAATTTTCTGGGCTGAGGCTATAACTACAAAAAAACAAATTTTTTATCTTTTTATAGTAAAAATAGTTTATACGAGGTCTGATCAAAAACTAACCGTTATTTTCAAATTTCGTGAGTTACGTATGTTCGAATTTCGCATTTTTTTTTTCTGTTATGTTGGTACACATGGTTTTGACAGATAAAAAGTTTAGTCGCGTTTTGGTGTGCTCTTCAATTTTTTACTAGTTTTACTATATTTTACTATTGCTCACTGTTTTCTTAGACTGCAATGTCGTGGTGCATCATAAATTCTTGCCGTACGGTCAATAAGGAATACTACTTTGAAGTTATGCCTCGTTTGCGCGAAGCTATTCGTCAGAAACGCACAAACTTGTGGGAAAACCAATCATGGATGATAACGCACCAGCTCACACATCGATGATTGTGCGTGACTTTTTGGCCAAAAACAAAACCGTTATCATGCCTCAACCATCGTATTCACCGAAATTGGACCCCGCTGACTTTTTCCTCTTCCCAAAACTGAAGACACTCATGAAAGGAAAGCGTTTTGTTACGATTGAGGAGATAAAAGAAAAATCGAAGCAGGAGCTGTTGGCTGTTTCGAGGATTGGAAAGAACGCTGACATAAGTGTAGTATATCTGAGGGTGATTACTTTAAAGGGGACAAGACAGTTATTGATTAATAAATAAATACTTTTTGAAAGAATTAAAAATAACGGTTATCTGTTTATCATACCTTGTATATACGAGTATGTATATGAAAAAAAATAATAGTTTTTATTCGAAAAACAAAAATTAAAATTTAAAACAAACAAAAATTTTATTATTATTTATTTTATTTGAGCTTAAGGTCGAATAAATATTTCTATTATTTATTTTACGATATTTCGCTACTTCCTAGCGTAGCATCATCAGGAATACATATTTGTATGTGACAAAACAATAACAAAATTATAAAAAAAAAATACATAAAAAATTTTGTCATACATATTTTCAAATAAAAACATAATGAACATTTAAAAAATTAATATAATAATTAACTAACAAACAACATTAATAAAAATAATAACAAGTAGGAACAATATGTGTGTATTTACAAAAATAATAAAAATAAAAGTAACAAAAATTATCTGGTATGTGATGAAAATCGACCTCGATCGAAACCAAAATCGAAAGAACTTCAAATTACTATAACTTCCAATTCTTTTCAGATTTGGAATTTCTCTTATACTCATTACATTAATGACTATTGTCATTACATCCTTTATTATTATTATTTTAATATAATTAAAAAAAAGGTAAGTTCTATATGAAGACATTTTAAACACATTATGCCAAAGTAATAGAAAAGTAGTTTTCTATTAACAAACTCAAAGTTTGTAGTTGGATGTTGATTTTGAGTGGTGAGTGCCTTCACTAAGTGGTGAGTGATTTATATTGATATTTCAATATAAAAACAATACCCTTTCTCAATTGCTATCTAGTTTTATTTTTTTACTGTTTTTAATAGTAATATTCAATAAAATTTTTGTCTGTTTCTATTAAATTTTTTACTTAATTTCCTTTTGTGATAATAGTTTTTATATTGAACCTACTTAGTGAAGACTCTCACCACTCACCACTCAAACATCCATCGACAGATGGGGCAAATGCTGCTGAGCATTCAAGAGTGAAGGTATAACGCTGGCCTTTTACATAGTGATCAAATTGACACTAACTTGTCCCATTGACATAATCTATCTATATCTATATATTTAACATTCCAATACAATACACCCCTGAATATTAGTCTTAATAAAACAAAAAAAAAAAAAGATATGCTTAACATTGCAAATTTCTTTGCAGGACTGAAGTTGTATGTATTAATAATTAGAATAACTTTTTTTTTGTGTAGTTATTTAGCCCATATTTCAAACATTAAATGCCATATTTCCGAATTTAATAAATGTCAAACCCAAACATATATAGTATGTAGAAACCAAACATAGCGGTAAATTAATATTCATCAATTTATAGTAAATCATCTTAATTGTCATTCATTTTCTGCCACTTACACCTCTTCCTGTAACTGTGAACACTTTATTAAAATGTCATTGAGGACGTACATACCTTCAGTTGTGACATGAACCATTCAAACAAACAGAAAAAAAATAACGAAAAATATAAAAGTATGCAGTTAATAAATAATTTTTCTTTGTCATTTACGATTTCATTTCCATTGCAAATGTAACTTCAAGACAGAAAGCCGTAAAATAAACCAAAAAAAAAAAAAAATCACAAAAAAGCCAAATGGCAGAGAAGAAGACAAAGAAAAAAAAAACAACACTGTGACGGAAATCAGCGCAATGGACACTTAAGGTATCAACGTATACGATTTGGTTGCTACCTTTTTTGCTTTTGTAGTTACAAAAGCGACAGGAAATGTTTGTTTTTAATATATTCCAAGTACCCTTTGTATTATATGTTCATGTTCTATACTCGTATATAGGAATGTGCGAATGTGTGTGTGTCTTTGAATTGATTATAATGGCACAAGTAAACATACATTTATAATACAAAATAACTGGTTGTAGTATTCCATTCATAGTAATGATGACAATAATAGAAGTAATTATGACCATAATGATAATACAATTGTAATCCTCATTTCATTCATAACTGCAAGAGAAACTCTATTAAATTTATGAAGTACTTAAAATAAAATATTCTACAACAGCAAAAACACAAGAGACAAAGAAAAAATAAAAACGCTTCTATCGGTAAAGTTTTCCTTTTAAATATTATTTATAGTTGACACAAAAACTCAAAAGGGTAAAAACAAAGAAGAGTTTCATTGGATTCCAAGACTAAATGGGGTATTACATTTAATATTTCTGCTGTGTTTTGGTTTGGTTTGGTTTGGTTGGTTGGTTTGAGTTGACTTGACTTGGCTTGGCTTGGCTTGAATTAAGTTTTGTTTTTTGTTTATGGCCATCATTATTAATACAACTGGTGAAAATAATAATAAACTCTCTCTTAATTCACTCAATGTGTTTCTTTTTCCTTCATAATTTTGTACACATTTTTGTATTTTTCGTGTTTCTTTACAGCTTTGGTTGCTTTTTTTTAGACCATTAGTTGATTTTCTTGATGTTTTTTGTATTTTAAGGTTATTACTACTGCGACAACACATAATTTTAAAAACAGATAGAGGAAGTCAAGTATCATAAAAATTCTAATGAAGTTTTTAGACGTTTGCACACATTATCCCATCCACTCTTTTATTTATTTTTTGCTTAGGATTTTCATATACACATATAACAGGTAATCCTTTAAATGCAAACACAAAATAAAATGTTAGACTCTAAACTTAAATCAATAGAATATTTCAAGTCGACATACAGCCTCCTCGTGGCCCTTCTGGATGGCATGCTAGCACACGCTATCTTGTAAACTAATGTATGTGGCGCTGTTCAACCCCGTGGACTTTAAGGTTGGGTTGTGAGTACGGCTTGAAACCCACCACGTAAAAACTTGTTTTCAATAAAATCCAAAACAAGAGCCTCTAAACGGATCCCTTTTTACGTTGACTACCATGGCAAACGAGTTAAGGACTATAATTTAAGAATATGCATTTGGAATGTGAGAACCCTCTATAGGTAATGTGCCTATATCTTTTTTTTTTTAATTCCTTTAGTGCTTTTGTTTCTAAATACAAGGTTACGTCTATATATCGGCACCCTGAAAAAAGGCCCCAAAGAAAAATGACCCCAACCCGAAAATGAAAAATGACCCCAAAAATTTTAATGGAGCACAACAACACGAAATTTTGGGGTAATTTTTCTATTTTTTTTTTTGGGTCATTTTTCATTTCTTGCTTTGGGGCTATTTTGGATTATGAAAAATGGCCCCAAATTTTAATAATATTGCAAAATAATTTAAAATTATTTTGGGGTCAATTTTCATAAAATGACTATAATATAAAAAGTTACAAGAAACCTTACGGAATTCGTTGGTCTGTACGTATAACGCCCATTATTACAACTTGCCGTTAGTTAAAGATAGAATTTTATCAGACAGATAATTTGCTTCTTGTTGTTACAAGTAAGCTTTCACCAAAAGGTAAGGCAATCTTCCCAATAACTTTATCGATCACTTTAGGTTAAAGTTTACTTGCAACAAAAAAAAGCAAGATATCTGTCTGATAAAATCCTACCTTTAACAAACGGCAAGTTGTAATAATTGGCCTAAAAGGGTTTCATTAAATATTTCTCTTTTTTTCATGGAATAAAAACTTTATTAAAAAAAATTTAAGTCCTTTTGTGTTAATTGGGGCTATTTTTCATTTTTAAAACATTACTTTATTTTAAGTTATTTTCTTTTTTCAAACTTTGTTTATTTTTGGGGTAATTTTTGACTTTAGTTTGGGGCCAAATTTCATAATGATTATTGGGGCGATTTTTCATTTTGAAAGATTGCCCCAAAAATGAGGCCAATTTTCATTTTATGCGTTGGGGCCATTTTTCTTTGGGGTCATTATTCATGGTGCCCTATATATCGGTTAATTTTTTAAATTCTTACCTCTTAACTGAAGTAACGGCCTCTGTCAATAGGCATCTAAAAGTAGACTTCTGTCAAAAGTTTTACAAACTGTGTCAGAATACATCATGACTTGAGAGGAATTTTACGAATTCTGATTTACAATCATCCACCGTGCGATTCTGTATCAAATTCTACATCCCTTTACCCAGCATTTGAGGAAATTTTTATCGTATTTTAAATATCTCGGAGAGAAAAATTATTCTATATTTAAATACGCGGCAAAAATATTTAAAACTTTTGAAAGCTCGAAAGGAGTTTAACTCCTATTATATTAGCTTACTATAAAGCAGGGACCGTAATCATTATGAGTTTTATAATAAAAATTACACAATAATGATTATATTGTGAGTTTTAAAGATGTTCTTCAATGGTAATGATTATTTTTGAGCAATATTAATAAAAATTAGCCATAATCATTATTTTTGAGCAAAAGAAATAAAACTCAAAAATAATCATTATTTATGATTTTTATTTTTTTTCGCTCAAAATAAAACTCACTTTCAATTTATGACTTTTTTTGAAGTTTTTAACATATAAAAATTTGGTCAGAACTAATAAAAGAAAAAATATTAAGACATGCTTGTTCATTTTGTTATATAAAATATCATTCTTTTGCACAAAAATTATTTTTTTTCATACATCATATATAAAGTAAATTAAAAGTGAGTTTTATTTTGAGCGAAAAAAAATAAAAATCATAAATAATGATTATTTTTGAGTTTTATTTCTTTTGCTCAAAAATAATGATTATGGCTGATTTTTATTAATATTACTCAAAAATAATCATTACCATTGAAGAAAACTTTAAAAATCAAAAATTTAAAAATCATTACGGATATGCAAAGATTGTTAAAAAATAATAATAATGGTGCAAAAAATTTTAATTTATGTCTGTTCTAAATGATTGATTTTTTGATTTAAAAAAACGAACAATAATCATTATTTACGGTCTCTGCTATAAAGACTTACCGGAAAACAGGAAATAAAAAAATACCATTGTAAACGAAACTTAATAACATGCTTACAGTTATCCGTTACATAAAAGCAATGTGGGAGCTTTATAGTGAAGAATTTAGCTTCTCGCCCTCTCCCTATGTCTACTAGTAAGCTCTAAATTTCGTTGGGTATGTACATACTTCCATTCGTTTTATTATTAGTTTAGACTGGACTTATTGTCCTTAGACCTAATTAAGTAAATAGTTAGCTAGCGTTTAAAGAGGTATTACTGTATACGTAATTGTGTCTGTGTGTGTGTGTGAGCGGTTGTTATATTTCTAATTAAATTTTGTCATTTTTTTTTACTTTAAAGAATAAGTTAATAATCAGAACATTGAACGAATTAATTCTATGGGAAATTAAGATTTTCGTAACTCTAATACGGATTCAAATTTTAAGATTCACTGTTCTATGAAGCCGTTCCTCACCAGTTAATTAAGATTGTAATTCTGTGGTCGCCGTAGTATAGTAGGTAATGAGCTCCGGGTTCAAACCCCAGCTCTGACATCTTGTAAGAACGAAATATGAAAAAATATTTCTTTAGGCGACCAGTTAAAAACAATCTTCTGGCAAAAGATGTCAGAGTAACTGATTGCCACTAACAAGCACAGTGTATACAATGACGAATCTCAAACAACTATAACAAGAAAAACACAGAGCAGGATAGCCACAACAAAATTTTTGCACACACAACATCACAGTGTATAACGAGATAGCCAGAACAAAACATAACTAATTTCAAACTTTTTGAGCCGTCATTTCCTTTCCATCACTGTATACACTGTGCTAACAAGCTGCTCAAGTATGTCGTTCGGATTAGACGATAAACTGTAGGTCCTGGTACTAATAGATGTGAAGGCGCTGTGAAAACATATAACTTGAAGTATATGAATTAATTCTTTAGACTTCTTGTTAATAATAAACCCTTTTCTTAAATACAATTCTATTATAATTATTGTTGTTGTTAAGCTATAAACTATAAAATTCTGTATTACTTGCTGTTATCGTCTAAATAAAATACATATTTTACTCTGTTTATGAAATAATCCTTTACAATGTACAACAAGTCATCTATTAATAGGGTTTTTTTTTTCTTTTTTAAGTTTTATTTTGTAATTTTGGAGTGTAGTTTTAACACTGTTATCATTTTCATTCTTGTCAATTTTCTAAAAATTTTTCTCACTAGAACATAATACAATACATTTGTATGTACATTAGTTAAGTTGTGATTTTGTGATTTTTGAATGGGAAACAACAAAACAGAAAATTATTTACACCAAAGAGAAGTGAAAAACAAGAGTAAACAAACAGTTTAATATAGGGAATACAGAGAGTTATAATGGTACAGCACAAAGCAGCACAGCAACTTTAACAATTATATTTTGAAAGCAAGAGAAAGAGAGAGAGAGAGAGAGAGAGAAATAGGAATACAACTGCACACAATATGAAATTATAACAACAACAAATGTGACAATAATAACAAAGTTGCTGGTGTATACTTTTTAAAAACTTATTGTTTAAAAGTAGTGGAGAAGTACCACTTTGCGTATGAGTGTTGTCAATTGCAAAAGATGGCGAAACAAAATAAACCAAAAAAAAACATACACATATACATACATTTGTATATAGAAAATAGAAGAACAAAAATAATAAAAATAAATATAAATATAAATAAGAAACAGTATACATACGGACAACAAATACAAACAAATTTACAGAGAAAACTAAAAGTTTTGCCTTTACAAGTGAAACACTTGGGAAAAACAACATCCAAGTTTTTGTTTCTGTTTTTT
The DNA here is from genome assembly GCA_963576795.1 of Metopia argyrocephala. Classification (NCBI taxonomy): domain Eukaryota; kingdom Metazoa; phylum Arthropoda; class Insecta; order Diptera; family Sarcophagidae; genus Metopia; species Metopia argyrocephala. The sequence goes on from OY756209.1 coordinate 1,377,737, forward strand.
TTTTCTACACTTGATTCCAATTTCTTTTTTTTTTTTCTTTTTTTAGTTTTTTATTCCTTTGTTTTAGTGTAAATTGTAATACAATATCTTGAAATAAGTACAAGAAATAAGTTTTAATGTCATATTAGCTGCACTCGTTATGTCCAAACACATCTTTTTTTATACTTAAAAACACCATTTCCAATGCCATTTTCATTCACGCAATTCACTTCTCATTCCATCTTCATGTATGTATGTCTTCATACCCATTTTGTCAATGTTTGCCACTTCTTTATGGCATTTAGGCAACCAACCAAGAAACTAACTACCAACCAGCCAACCAAGAAAGAAATTTACAACACCAGCAACAACAACAACAATATCAGCAAGGACACTAAGAAAACTATACCATACTTTTTAAACACTTGTCGCACTGCAGTTTCAAAGAAAAAAAAACAAAAAAACAAAAAATAGCAATAACAACGAAATACAACAGCGAAAGCGACAGCAACAGCAACACCAATATCAAAATCAACACAATTTCAAGTACAGAAAATACAATTACCAATTATGATGACGATAGTAGAGAGTAGAGAAAAAGTTTTTCGATTCTTAACTTGTTGTTAAACATGAAAAACTTTCTTTTTTTTCTGTTTTTTTTTCGATTTTTACTTTTTCTTCCAATCTCATCATCATTTCTTTTTATATATAATTTTTCGCCTTTTTTCACCTTATCAATTGCTTTGTTGTTGCCATTAGTGTTGTAACATTATTTGTCGCCTTTACCGACAAGAGTAATAGTTTCGAGATCTTCTAAAACATATTGTAATACAAAATGCTTTTCTTACCATCATATACACACACACATACACAGATGCAATCAAACATACAAACATGGGTCAAAGATTCAAATTCCCTTAGTGATAGACAGCTTGCCTTGTAAGTTATCAAAAACGAAAAGATAAGAAAAACTAAACAAAAACTTTTCATACAAATATAAATGAAAAGGGCGAGATTACCTGGGAATTTAGTGTTCATCTCGGTACAATAGGGAAATTATGTGAAATGGAAAAGGAACAGAAAACAAAAAAAAAAAAAAACAAATGAATTAGAAAACAAAACAAAATTAATCCGATAATAAATAATAAAGTAGTTCTGTTCTACCTTTAAATTCCTACAAAATGTAAAATAGAAAAATATTCAATTGAACAGAGAATAAAATGAAAAACAATTTCAATTAAAATATTTGTAAAATCAAGAGCTACGGCATGACCGGTGAGGGTCTGAACTGCATTAACAGAATTTATTAATTATAGTGGAACAAAGTTTATGGTTAATTTACCACGCTCCGCTGAATTGTGAAGTTTCAGTGATTCAGTTGTGCATAAAATGACAGAAATTTCCCCTAATTCCTGGAATAAGTGTTGCTATAGTCCTAAAATACTAAAAAAAAGTGTGTATGTCTATATACATGCATTTAGCATCATAGATGGGTCAGAATTCGAAGTATTTTTTGACGACTCAACAGCCCTGTTGCTTTTACCGCTTAAATTTCCTTTTTTGTTAAAACCTTGTATTCGGCCTTTTAACCCATTAACGCCCAAATGAAAACCAAGAACAATTTTTAAAATTCAATATTTATTACTAGATTTAAACAACATTTTTTACAGTACAGTAAAAGAAAAAAACCAAAAAAAATATTCTGAGTTGTGTTTTTTCAGGTGTACTGAGCTTAGTACAGCAGCACTTAATATGCTATAGCTCAAAAAATTCTATACGAACTAAACTGTTTTATATTGCTTTTATTAGAATGTGATTTTATCAAGTAAATAAACTGCTATTTAACGTTCTTAAAAGTTAACTGATGTAAAATAAACTACATAACCATTCACAATCTCACAAGAAATAAATCACTAGCCAAAATGGAGATTCCCATAATTAATATTTTTCAACTATGATATGATAAGTTGATGTACAACAGCTACGTGGATGTTGCGTGTACTCTTATTGACTGATAAAAAGCGTTTCTCGAGTAAAAAAACAGCATTTTATAATTTTTACTTGAACTTTAAGTTGTGTACTATATATAGTACAGCGGGCGGAAATGGGTTAATATATTTCTTAATAAAACTTAACTTTTTCTTTTGTTTGCAAATTTTCTGACTAATTTTTCAGTTTCATTTGTAAATCAAAATACAGTGGATTATTTAATTATTTTCCGGACGAAGTTCATGCAAATTTGTGCAGGAAATGAAAAAACTTACTTTCTCAGTTACTCTCTTAATTGAACAAAAATTGTTTTCTGAAAGGTTTTTGGGTAACTTTGTGCAATTTCACACTATTTCTGTATGTATATGGGGCACACTTTATAGGTGTCATGAGCGCTTAATCAATGAACGCTACAATTGTATCTATTAAACTAAAATCATTCTGAAGAATTTCGTTCGTTCTTAGTTTTTTAAAGAACAATAACAAAATGTAGCTCCGACTAGCCTGAATATAATATTAACATCACATATAAGAAACCTAACCATATAATAAAAAGTATTTACAATTTAAAAATTTTATACAAAGAAATTATTTTATATTTCATTTGAATTAAACATTTAATTGATTTTAATATCAAATTCAGTTAAATTTTTTAATAGATTAAATTTACTAAGAGAATGATGACAATTGCCAAAAATACATTTCATTTTTCATAATCGTATTTCTAAAACTTTAATTCATTTCTGATTTTAATTAAATGTTTAATTTATTCAATAAAATTTTTAATACATTTTCTATTTCGTTTTTAATGAAATTTTTTAATGGATTCAATTAAAATTTTTAATTGATTTTTTACGTTGTTTTCTGTTAAATTTTTATTTAATATTATTAAAAAATATTAGCAATAAAAAATTTGTAATTAATGTTTTAAATTATACTATCGCTACGAAATCGTTTAAAAATTTAATCGATTCTACAAATATTTACACTGAAATTGTTTTTATTTTTTTTCACTATATTTGCCAGTGTCCATCTCTGGCTCGACGTAGATTTCTTACATTAGGATCTCCTTTTCTCGATGGCTTGACTGACCTATCGATCCTGGACATTGGATCAATTGCCAAATTTATTAGGCTCTCTGGCTGGATTCCAGCATAATTTTCTGGGGATGTAGTGCTTCTTGTGTGGAGCCCCTGACTATCAGGGCTCCTCACATCATGTGGTATCACAACGGGCCACCATGCATGCTCAAGTGAGCCTTGTCATTACGAGGATGCCACTTCCTCCTGTCCTATCCTATCCTATCCTATCTTATCCTATCCTATCCTATCCTATCCTATCCTATCCTATCCTATCCTATCCTATCCTATCCTATCCTATCCTATCCTATCCTATCCTATCCTATCCTATCCTATCCTATCCTATCCTATTCTATTCTATCCTATCCTATCCTATCCTATCCTATCCTATCCTATCCTATCCTATCCTATCCTATCCTATCCTATCCTATCCTATCCTATCCTATCCTATCCTATCCTATCCTATCCTATCCTATCCTATCCTATCCTATCCTATCCTATCCTATCCTATCCTATCCTATCCTATCCTATCCTATCCTATCCTATCCTATCCTATCCTATCCTATCCTATCCTATCCTATCCTATCCTATCCTATCCTATCCTATCCTATCCTATCCTATCCTATCCTATCCTATCCTATCCTATCCTATCCTATCCTATCCTATCCTATCCTATCCTATCCTATCCTATCCTATCCTATTTAATATTATTAAAAAATATTAGCAATAAAAAATTTGTAATTAATGTTTTAAATTATACTGTCGCTCGGAAATCGTTTAAAAATTTAAAAATTGTGATATTTCTTTATTATATCAATTTATTAATTGAAATGGAAAGCGGCATCATTTGGCCGAGAAAGCAATACTTTTGCTCCAGAGCAATACAAGAGTAGTGGTAGTACCTAAGTACCTAAGAATATTGCTAGTCGGGAAAAATTGTCAAATCAAATGAAATGAGTGAATTACTCGTAGTTCAGAAGGAAACTTTTAATAAAAATGAAGGAATAATCGGAATGTGTTGAAATTTTCACAGCAGATAGATATCGATGTTGTTAGTTGGTCTCGTGCAAATAGTGAAATTTTAAAAATTTTGTATTAAAACCCTGATCAAGTGCGATATGTGTGTACACATACATATTGTATGTATGTTTGGAAATAAAATAAATTGCATATTTTAAAAGGCGTTTTTCCTTATATTAACAAAAGTTTAAAAATAATTTGTAGTATTTATATCCATAAGAAAACACTACATTTTCGAAACTCTTACTTCAGTTATGGCTTGTAACTCTTTCATAATTTTTCAAGTAAATATTGTGGAAAAAAACATTTATTTTTTTTTTGCTTTTTTAATTTTATGCGCCCATAAATCAGAAAAGCTTAAGAAAAATAAAATGAAACAAAAGTAAAATGGAAAGAGAGGGGGAAAAACCCAAACAAAATTATTTGTTATGAAATGCCCTCCAGAAAATTGCAGCAGCATTGTTTGTTATTCTCCTTTTTCATATTACTTTGCACCCTTAGTTTCTCTTTGGCTTCAAAGAAGGTTACTGTTGTTATTGTTTTTCTTTTTTATTCTTAAATAATTGATTTTTTTTTTTTTTTTTTTTGTACAACTGGGTTTTTAAGTAACCACTTTGCTTGGGTACTCTGCTGCATGTAAGTTTTTAGTCCTTTTCAGCGTTTGGTCCAAGTTTTGCTCATATTTTCTTATACTTTTTTGATTCTGATTAATTTTTCATATGCATTAGATTCTTAGGATTAAGCAATATTGTTCATTTTGCGTTTTCATTACTTTATTTTTTTTTTAATGTCGATTATTAACGCAAAATATTTAAAATTCAGCCTCAAGCAAGGAAACTCATTCAATTTCTATGAGATTTTTTACTGCTGTTGCTGTTACTCTTGCTTTAGTTGTTGATGTTGTTCTTCATTTTCTTCTTCTTGGCAACTTTTTATTAAAGAAAGAAAAATGTCCTTTTACACAAGGCTATGAAGATTTCCAAATAATAGAAAAACAAAAAAATAATGCGGAAAGAAAATAAAACTAAAGAAAATGTAAGACTATTTAAAAGGAAACTTGAAAGTTTCCTTTTTTCTTGTTAATAAAATCCTAAAAAAAAGAAGTTTAAAGAAAGAGAATTTCCTAATTAAGCGACAGGATTCAAATTCAATGGAATTTCCTTTAAAAAAGAAAGGATATTAATATTGAAAAGTAAAATATCATAGAAAGTTTAATAATAGAAATAAACAAAGCATTCTAAACAATCCTTTCTATAAATTTAAAGACCACATCAATGTATATGTATGTATATGAGCCGTTTATTTTACAAAGTGGTATAATCCACTGTATTCCAAAAAACAGAGTGGATCGAAACATCGAAAATCGAAATAAAAGTAGGCGGTGAATGGGAAAATAGCCGTCATTTGAAAATAACGTTGTTCATTAAAAACCTTAATTAAATCAGAACTAAATTCTGTTAAATTACATGCATACATACATACATACATACGTGATTAGCCATTAAAACCCTGTGGCAGGGTTACGGCATAGCTTCTCGCAGCACTCAAGTTGTGTGTGTAAATTTTTATCCATGAGTACTGGGACCTACATTTTAAAGTCGACTCCGAACGACAGATTTGAGAAACTTTTTCATGGCAATCAATTACTCCCAGAAGAAGACTGCTGAGAGGTCGTCGCCGAAAGAAATAATTTTTCATATTTCTTTTGTTTTTTCAAGATGTCAGAGCTGAGATTTGAACTCGACGCTATCGTTTTAGTAAGCCAACACAGTTTTCGCAGTTGAAGGAGAAAATGACATCCGTGTAGTAGTAGTAGTAATGAACATGTTTTCGACTCCAGCTATTTATCTCAGACTTTTCTATGGAAATCATATTTTTTTGGCATATGCTTTGTAATGAGTTTGAGTAGAATTTAATTCTGGTCTAATTAAGGTGTTTAATAATGAAACAGAAAACGATCGTGCTGTGGAATTTATCACGATGACATTGTAGGAGTATAAGCGACCACGCTAACAGGCAACTAAAAATAGTTAAAATGTTTTAAAAAGAGAATTTTTCTGGTCTAAACTGCTACCTCTTACAAAGTTCATGTTCGTGTACAATTTTTTTGCATTGAATATTCGTTGAATTCTTTATTAGAATACTAGTTGACCGGCAAACGTTGTTTTGCCACATAAATTGGGTGGGTCGTGGCATACTGGTAGAGCGCTTGCACAGAAACTCACACGACCAAGGTTCAATTCCAGCGAAGGACAAAATTATAAAAATAAAATATTTGCGGTTTTCTAAAATTATAATTTAAATTAAAAATTAAATTTAAATAAAATAAGATGTTCCCCCCCCCCCCCTCCAGCAAGACCATCTGCAAGAAACCGCCCCCTGACATTTCTAATCTATTCCACCAGAAACCAATGATCAGGAGTACAGCGCCACCTTCTGGGAAGATAACAGCTAATCTACTGAAGACGCTCACCATTCACATGTAAACATCCACCGACAGATGAGGCCATTGCTGTTTGATCATTTGAGGGTGAAGGTATAACACTGGCTCTTGAGTGGACAAATTACCAGCAACTTGTTTCATCAACAAATAAAGGCGCAAAAAAAAAAAAATACAAAATCTATGAAAAAAAAAAAAACTTCTATCAACCATCTTCACATTCCAATACAATGCACACTGCATGAGTAGGGGTTTACCCCTGAGTATTGGTCTTAAAAAAAAAAAAAAAAAAAAAAAAAAAAAAAAAAAATAAATTTGCTCTAGGAAACATTTTTTTATTTCAAATATATTTGATAATCTTCACCGAACTGCAAAAGTCAACCTTGATATGAGCAATCAATCTCTGCGTTACTAATCATTTTATTAAATGCTTATCCGCCATTTTCTGTACTTCAGTTTTATAGTTGACTATAGGGAGAAATATTCTCTGTATTGCCCCTCTGAGTACCACTTAATAAAAAAAACCTAAACCATATGTGTTCTACGGTACGCAGATATATATTATCTAGCTTAAAATTTCATCAACGTCGGTACTTTATTTAGATGACGCATAACTTTCCCCTTGGGGCGGGAACCTTTATATTTAGGGGAACCATATATGCTCTACGGTACGCTGATCTGTCTAGTTTAAAATTTCAACGAAGTCAGTACGTTATTTAGGGGAGGCATACATTTTCCTTGGCGCGGGTCAGCTTAACATTTACGGGTATGAAAAATAGATGTTGGCCGATTCTCAGACCTACCCGATAAGCACACAAAATTTCATGAAAATCGGGCGAGTAATTTCGGAGGAGTTTGGCAACAAACACCGCGACACAAGAATTTTATATATTAGAAGATGGAGGTGAGATAACTTTAAACGCCATTCTCTTTTTTGACATCTAAGTTCAATCTAAAACTTGTAATTAATCTCAGTAGTATAACATTGCAAAGGCATCATCAAATATAATTCTATGACAATTCGTAATAAAACTTTAGTATGAGAGGGTATAGTATTCTCTATATATGTACTTATACAAAACATTTTTAATATAAAACAATTTACTTTGCCCAAAATTTTTAAAGTTCCGCAAGCTCTGTCTTCAAACCCTAGCTCTGACATCTTGAGCGAAAGAAATATCAACAAATATTTTTTTCGGCGACGTTAAGCTGTAGGTCCCAGTACTCTTGGATAAAAATTGACACACACAATATAGGTGATGTAAGACGCTAGGCCGTTACTCTGAAAATAGGTTGTAAAGGCCAATTATGTATGTATGTATGTAAAAAGATGTTGCAATCATACGAGTAGCTTTGTATTCAAATTGGCTTTTGTAAAAATAAGTGTGTAAATTATAGTTTACAAAGAGGAAGAAGCTAAAGAGAAAAGCTAAAATTTTAAATAAAGAACAATATCCACTAACTTAATATTTTTTCGCTTCAACATTTTGAAAAGCCCTAAGAACACTGCTAAAAGTGCTGTTCGATGTTTCATATTTGTCTAGATAGCCTAAGCAGTTATAGTTGGTGCACATCCAAAAAACACATACAGTTGAAGTTGCCGTATTTACAAAATAATTATCGATACAAATATTTTGCAGTAGTATTTGTTGTCAGATTTACAGTCTTAATTACAGAGTCTTATTATTTATTATTTAATAATTTAAGTGTTTTATGCTTTTCAAGTTGATATTAAAATCCATTTAATGGGACTTCATAAATTATGAATAACTGAGGCGAAATAAAAGCTTAAGAACCGCAATTATTTTAATATATGTACGAGGGAGATTACTTGTATATTCACAAACAAACACAAACACACACATACATACAAGCATGTACTCAAAGGAAACATATGTATGTATGTATATATACACTCATGTAATGCCATATAAGAACTGTAACCTTTTCTTTTTTTAATAAATCTTGTATACAGAAATATTTGTGTAACTGTACAGTTTGTTTACTAAAGTACCAGTTCCATCATTATCCTCATCATCATGTAAACTTACGCCTGTAATTGAATTAGTCAGTCATCTTGTTCTTTAATGTTTATGTCATTCGTCATTATGGAAATTGGAAAGCGCACTAAATAAGTTTGCCTGTCTGTTTAAAAAGTTTGAAGGTAAAGAATGATGCTGATGCTGATGCTGTTGCTGGGATGAGACCTACTTCTCTCATACCGTTGAACTTCGGCGGCAAATGATATAAATTTTTTTTTTCTTTTTATTTTTATCTCATTATTCATCATTTTTTTTTCCATTACACACAGAGCATATTTAATATTGTTGGATATCAATGGTTTACTTACTATTTAAAGATACAACTCTGATGAATAAGTGCTTCTGTAAAGTTTCTCTTTTCTAGTACATACTACCAACACCAACCCCCCCTCCATTCATATTATTCATTTTCATTTTCATCTTCATCCGTTTTTGTCGCTGTAGCTGTCACTGTCTGTAATACTCTTCAATCTCTGTTTGTTAGTTCGCTTTTGAAAATTGTTTCAACAACTTTTTTTTTATCATTCGCTATTACAAAATATGTATTCTTGACTTTAGTGTTGTTGTTGTTGTTGCTGTTGATGTACAAGATAAAAGTATTCTATCAGAAACAGTGCAGGGTTAGATGGCATAATGTAACGTAATGAATAGATATGTAGCTTTGGGTTTGTTAGTCTGTCAGTAGCGGTTGCAGCGGTACATTGGATAGGATATGATAAATCTCTTTATACGGCAGTTGTTCTTTAGTTGTATGGGTGATGTAGAGCGGGTTGTTTTTTTTTTCTGTGTTTTCTTTAAGTAAATTGTAATATTTGGTTTGATTTGCACAAAAAAATCAAAATCATTAAAAAACAAAAATAAATAAAAAAACGAAATGGCTGAAAAAGCCAAAATCTTGTTTTATTCCTAGAAACAGAGGAAAACAACACGATAAATTTTAAGGCAAATATATAGTTTGTATTGAGTAAATAAAAGATTAGAGGGTACTTTTTGAAATTAAAAATTGCATAGATTTACTAAAAAGTAATGAAATGTGAATGTGCTTTCTTTCAAACGTATTCCAATATCGTACACACACATAGACATGGATGCTTCATTTGCTATAGCGTTTAACTAAATTTTAAAAACGACGAAACGAAAATTAAAATTTAAAAACTACACCCTTTATTTGATTGTAATGTCAAAACACATGCTTCATCTCTTTCTTGTTTTCTGTTTACTTTTAACAATTTTTTTTTTTTTTTTTTCAATATAAATATTTTACAGCGCACGTTAATTGCACAATAATTAAAGCACTACGAAAAACAGTGACATGTGTGCCAGCATTTATTTTAGATTTCGAAAGAATTTATAATCTCGCGGCGGGTCCGGCAAATCATAGCGTTATTTATAGAATTGTATAAAGGATAGAACACTTACGTATTGTTCCAAAGCAAAGGAATTTGATTGATTGAAGATTTACTCTTTCGAAGGTAGAAAAATCCAATCAGTAGTTTTTGGAAATCTTAAGTATATAAAATTGAATGTATGTTTGTTTGTTTGTTTGTTTGTTTGTTTGTTTGTTTGTACCTTATAGGGGACCAAGCCTCTTCTAAACCGATCTTCCTGAAATTTTCACAGCATTTAACATGATTAACATGATTAATAGGGTACTTTTTTCGACCACGCCCAATTTTACGCCCTCTTTTTTAAAATTATGTAATTGCTCCCATATAGTTTTTAACAGATTTACTTCAAATTGTATACACATTATACTCCAGGCGATGTATAAATAAACATTTCTTACGCCACGCCCCCTCTCACACAAAATTGTATTTGAAAGTTTTAAACATTTTATTCTCTGTATAAATTTGTTCCTTCCAACGGATTTTTTTTTATTTGGTAGTATATTGCTCTTAATACTGTTAACGTTACCATATAACTATGAACCACGTCACTGCCGTTAATTTTATTATATAACGAGGGGGTAGCGAAGCACACCGGGTTCAGCTAGTTTTTAATAAAATTCAATGCTTTTACTTTACTTAGCCTAAACTCTTCTTCGTGCCTCTTTTATGTTGTCTTTTATTGTTAGAATAGAGTCAGTGAAACTTGATTATTAATCCCTTTTTTAGTTAGCTATCAATCGCATATGTGTCTTTTTCATTAGCTTTTCGCCTACGAAATTGAAAACATAGGAGTTTGAGTTGTGGTCAATTTATTGTCCCTATGATTACATTTTCAGAAGAATAAATAATAAAATACTGATTGTAAATTTTTATTTAAAAATAACTAAAGGCTCAGTAGACAAATGCGTAGAGTTCAAATCTTCCAGTTTTAAGACTGAGGGTTAAGATCCAAAAAAAAAAAATATGGAGTCGGGACTCTGTGCAATTTATATTTTTTTTTTGTTTATTTTTTATTTGAGAACAATACTCAGGGGTAAACTCCTACTAAATGCTGTGCATTGTATGGGAATTTTTTGAAAGGACAGTACAAATATTATTATTAATTATAATATTATTCTTTAGCGCCTTAGGTATAAGCCAAAATGCTGTGAATTGATCATTTAAAAGTCAGTGTTATACCTTCAACCTTGAATGATCTACAGCAATTGCCTCTACGTTGCATGTTGATTATGTGGTGAGTGTCTTCGCTAAGTAGGTTTAGCTTGTTATCTGCTACTTCTCTTGCTGTTTAGCAAATACATTTAAAAACAAAACGATGAAAATGATGGGAATTTTTTATAAATAATTTAAATTTTTTGGTTTTTCATACTTACTTTTGAAAGAAACAAAACAAAAGGCATTTACAAATAAAATGAAACTCATGTTAATATTTTTTTTTTCTTTAATATTTAAATATGATCTTTATGTCTAAAGCTCATATTATAGTTTAGTTTTTATATATGCATTTATTTCTTTATTTATTTATATATACTATATATATTTGTTTTTTTTTTTTTTTTTTTCTTTTTTTTTCATTTATTTAATAACAAAAAGTCTTTAATGTTTACCTTAAAATAATTTTTAAGAATAATGGAAGATATATTCACACAATCATTATAAATGTGTATGTGTGGATATAAATTTCCTATACAATTTTCTTACACTTTGCTGTACATTCTCACACATTAAAAGGGGAGTTCTTTCTTAGAACTGATTTCATATCCTTTTTAGATTTTGTCACTTAAAGATTTTATTTAATTGGGGAGTTATTTTTTTGTTTTTGTTTTTTGCTTTTTTTACTACTATTGTTTTTCTTAAATACAAATATAATACACAGGACAATACAATAATAATAATAATTATACATACGAATATACAAACATATACACATACATACATACATACATATGCATATGTGTAGATGTATATGAATATTTATAAGTACGCACATTTAATTATTATGTACTTCTCTCTTTTTCTTTTATTATAAATATTTATTTATAGGTATGTGTTGTGTATGTAGATATAAATGTTTTGTTTTCATTATTATTATTATTTATTTATTATTTGTTATAATTAATTATATTTATTTCTAATCTGACTTACACAATAAACTTTTTTTTTGTATATATAGAGTAACAAAGAAGATAGAAAAAATAAAAAAATTACGATTTTCTGTTTAAAATCGTCGTACATCATTAATCGTTTATTGAACTCATCCGTTTGGATGCATTTAATATTTTGTATGTGAGAGTGTATGTACATTCAATATAAGAACAGTATAAATGTGTGTGTGTGGATATGTGTATGTGTTGTTTGATATGTCCCTATTACTATTATTTACATATGTATGTATGGATGTATGTACGTATAAGAGTGTGTGTTTGTGTGTTAATAAATTTGTATTTGCCTGGTAGTGTGTCATGTTTTCAAAGACCTTAAGACATGAATTGAAAGTATGTAATTTACTTGGGTTTTGTGTTGACCTTTAAATTGGTTTCAGGGACAATTGATTAACACGTTTGTCCCAAATCAAATCAAATCAAATCTCTTTAATTAAGTAAATAAATTATGTTAATGTTAATTTTTGGTTTCTTTTAAATTTGGTTTCATTATTTAAAGAAAATTTTACAAATTTTATTTAAAAAAATTGCAAATGGTAAAGGATACATTAAACATTTTTCAAACGAATATTCTTATTACAAGTAAAATACCAGCCTGTTACAACGTACATATGTATGTGCATATATAATTAAAATGTCTGGACTGCAATTAAAACCTAAGACAAGTAATTATTCAACAGTTTAAATTAAAAATTAATTGCAATAACCGTTAGTAATTGGTTATCCTAAAAATATGCTACAATAAAATATTTTCAATTCCAGTAGAAATTAATTGGCTGACTTTCAATGACTTTCAAACAATTTGTTTTCTGTGTGTACGCCATTATATTTCATATTCTACCTATAATCCATTCTTTTATATCAATTACAGTGATATGTTATATTTACAGCACACAAGGCAGATGGCTAGTAATTAAAAAAAAAATTCATTTGTGAACAAGTGCATATTCTTTTCACATTTCAGGCTGAATTTTTAGCGCAAAAATATTTAAAAAAAAAATTGTATTTTTTTATACGCTCTAGATTTGTCTTGTGTTTGCCAATAAAAAAAATTAATATAGTATTAAGAGTTATGAAAATTATAATTCTCTCGATGTAGTTATCAAATAATAAATAACAATAATTTTAAATTAATAATGATCCATGGGAATGTATTAAAATCGCAATTAATTTGTCAATTAAAATAAATGCGAGAGTGACATATTAAATATAAGTTAGTCGTAGCAGACTACAAACATTAAATGATTTATTAATTGAAATAAAAATCTAACGGCAGTATTTATAATGAAAAGTTAGCAACTTGTTAGCATATTGGACAAAAAACTGTCAAGTTTATCTCCTTCTATTTGATAACTAATTAGAGAATCCAAATATTTGTACGTTTGAGTAAGAATTTCCACGTATAGGAATAACAAACTTAGCCACTCTGTACAACGACCTGCTAATTTTTTATTATAAATAAGGAATAAGGCTATAAATATTTATTTACTATATAAGGAGTTTTTTCTTAGCTGCATTAAAACTATCGATATCGAAAGCTATGGTTTGGCAGCTGGGTTGTGTGTGGACATTTCTGTTTACTAAAGCTTGGCAAGTCTTTATGAATCACTTTACGCCAGAACAACGTGCCTAAATTTGAAACAAAAATACATTTTTGTGCATTTCATAGTCAACATAATCGACATAAAAAATGCACTGAATTGTTGTTTTTTTTATATATATTTATGTGTTGTCATTCAATTCTGTCAAATATTTTATTAAAAAAATAGTCAATTGGATTAATATTGCTAGAATTTTTATATTATTTAACTTTAGCCCCTAAAACTTAAGTGAAGTCAGTATTATGACAGTAAAAAATCTGAATCATACTATCAAAAGTTTATGGCATAGTGTTCTGTGCATAGTTAAAATCTAAAATTTTGTAATCTCTTGCAACCAAAGTTTTTTTCTATAAAATTTGCATTTGCAAAAACATTGTGTTGTTCCTTCTAAATAAGCGTTTTATTTATTTTTTTATAACAAATAACAAAAACCCAATATAAGCTCTACGTACTACCTCAACAATTTTTCGCGCTAAAAACACTGCTTAAAGCACTAAGTTGGCAACGCTTCATACGAATGTCATGTTACAAATGTTAATACGAGTACGAAAAGTAACAAAAGCATAACTCACATTTGCAACAATTAAAAAAAAGAAACAAAATTTATTTACAAAAAAAAAAAAAAAAAAAAAAAATGAGAAAAATAATTATTTCCCAAATATTTATTAATTTACATAAATTTCATTTTAATTGAATATACGGTTGCAATGTTCAAAAACGATAAATAAATAGGGATTCTGTGATAAAATATTTGTCAGTGGTTTTAATTGCATTCTATTTTATTTGTGTATTCTCTAGCTGTAACTGTATATGTTGTTAAATATCATACATAATTACACGATACTGCCCCAACCCTAATTTGTATATACAAGTATGTATATATGTACGTAAATGTGTGTATATGTTTAAAAAAAAAACTGCAATCATTTCATTAATTAACTCTCGAAAAGTAATGCATTTTCATTGTTTAACACAGACAAGCAGAGCCTATTTACCATACTTATAAAAAAAATTTTTTTCCTCTGTTTTTTTAAGTAATTTTACAATTATTTTACTTTTAAATTAAAATAATATTTATTTTCATTACAATATCCTAATCAAAGTAATTACATGCAATAATCAACGAATGAAAAATGTGCATACAGATATTATCAAAATAATAGCAGTATTTGTATAATATTTATTATTATAATTAAAAAATTACTTAAAAAATTGACAGAGAAAAATGTGTTTTTTTTTTCTAAAAAAAAAATAACAGACTTGTGTATCAAAATAATAGAAGCGCTCTGTTGCGCGATTCAATTACACGACAGACGCAAAAGAAGTTAAAAATGTCTATTGTTTGGAGTAACAATTATGTGATTTACGATACTCGATAACTCTGATTTTCTTTATGTTTAAATTATAATTTTTGTCATTAGTTTACGAGAACAGCTGATATTGTCCATTGCATATATCGGAAATAAAAGTTATTAACAGCAAAATCGGCAATTTTTTTCCTCTTTTGGACTTTAATGTTTAGAAAATTAAAATCTTTCAATGTATGAATATGTTTTGCTAATTGAAAAAAAAACCTGAACAATAATTTCTAAAACTGATTTTTTTTTTGTACTCAACAGTAGTGCGATTCACTAACTTTTAGCGACTTGTTTTCTCTTAAAACTTAAAGACTGTTTGGCTGTTTGTGCTAACGATAGTGCCATTCAGTAGTTCCTAAAAACGGAAATCAAGTGGCTTCTCTGTAGTAACTAAAAACAAAAGTTAACGAAACTACAGTATACAGCATTCGTATTCGTACAGTTGTAATAATTATTGAATGAGTCATATTTAAAAAAAAAAACTGTTTCAAATGTCTTTAATGTTTTTAAATAACCAATTGATTTATATGTATGTAGGTTTATCAAATTTAAAACATTCTAATGACTTTGTGAATTTATGAATTATTTTGTGCTTATTTTAACAACTCAAGTAAAGCTGCCATTTAAATAACCCTTAAAAAAATATTTACTAAATAGTAAAATTATTTATTTTTCTCGAAATTTACAACATGTTCTTGTAATACAGATTTAACAATTATAAACGTTTTTTTTTCTATTTACCTAAAAAAACCAACATTAAAAATTAGTTTCAAATGATGTTTAGTCATTAATTAAAAAAAAAATAAAATCAGATTTTTAGGTTAAAATAAATAAAATGTAAATATGTGCTCACATATAACATTTTAACTAATTTTGTTAAATGTTTATTTATCTAATAAATTAAAAATTATATAAACAAATACATTAATTTGCCATTTTCGCATTTATTTACCTGAGACTTGCAATCATGAAATTGTTTTGTAATAAAAAAAACGTAAGTACAGTATTACACGGATAATTGCCTCGACAAAAATGTCAACATTTTTGGGCAATTATGCGTTGAAGTCATTTAAACGAATACGTCTAATTGCCTCTTGGAGGTAATTAAACGAATACGAATACGCCTGTATACACTGCCGTCAATACATATGAAAAGCAAGTAACTTTATCTTATACTTATACATAAACTTGGTAGACTTTAATTGGAAGATTGTATCAGAAAAGTAGTTTGAAAGTAAATTTAACGAACATTTTATCCCTATATAAACATAGTTGAGTTTAGCTGAAGTTTTTAGAAAATAATTATTTTGGGTAATTAAATGAGGGAATTTTAAGTGAAATTTCTCTTTGGGGAAAATATATTTGAGTTGATTAAGCGAATAACGCAGTCAAGCGAAAGTTAAAAAAAATGATAAGAAAAAATATGGGGATTTAGAAATTGAGGTAAATAAGCGTTAAAACAATTAAACGTGGGGCAATTATCCGGGGGATACTGTAACATGAAGAAATGTTCCTCCATACTTACTGTAGACCCACCATGTCTATATACAGTGTAATGAAAGAATAAACTTAAAATACCCGTAATGCAATTTACTATGATATTTTAGGGACAGTCGTCGTAGTCTAGTATGTATTGTTTTGGCCTAGTTTGACAAGAGTTCCGGGTTCATCTTGAAAGAAAGAAATAAGAACTACATTTATTTCAGCGATATTTCAGCGAGAAAATAATTGCCAAGAACAAACTTATCAAGTCAGTCGTTCGGATTCGACTTTAAACTGTAAGTTCCGGTACTCATTGACAATAATTGATGTACCCAATATAGTTGCTGTGAGAAGCTAGGTCGTAACTATGTAAGAGTTGTTATGTGTGTATTACAGGCCGCATTTGTAGACTGCGTAAAAAATGAAGTGTTATTATCATATAAAATTTAAACAAATTTAAGAATATTTTAAAATTTTATTTTTTGACAGTAACGCAAGATAAACAAGTATGTATTTATGTATATGTACCTTTACTTCTATATTAAAATTTTAAAATGTTTCGAAGTTGTGAAGAAAGTTTTTTTTGGGATAAGTACGAGTATATGGCACTACTTATCCTTGTTAATACAGCATTGTGTGTACGAGTATTTTTTGTTAGTCTTTTATTTTACAATAATTTCTGCATCTGCTGCCCTAAATAACAGTTTCTTGAATTTAATTTTGCCATAATATTTTGTATATAAAAACTTTCTCTCATTCATACCGTTAAAATAATAATGTAGATCATGAATATTTAAAAGAAAAATTATTGTGAGGGATATGTAAAGTTATTGATATTTATCGACAATACAGTAACAATTGGCTTATTGGAAGCTAATATTTAAGCACCATTCTGGTCCATGTAAATCGTAGCCGAAAATTTTATTTAATGAAGAAATGCCATGAAATTATGTACCAGATTGTAATAAAAAATTCTCTTTCCAACAATATTTCATTTCATCATTTCATTATAACATTTCTGTCTTGTATTATTAATTTAAGTTCTCAAGCTCTTAAAAATTCGTTTTACGCAATAAAAGAATTAATACGTATATGACCAGATATTATAATGTTTTTGCTTCAAAGAAAAATTTTTTAATTTCCTCTTCAAATTGTTTGCCGTTAATTTAAACGACTACAAACTCCAAACAGAAGTTAAGTGGAGAACATTAAACAGAAGCTGCGATTTAATATTTATTCAATATGTCTCTGCCATTAAACTTTAGGAGCAAGCAAATAGAAAAAATTTGCAAAGTTTTTTACTCTTTCATTATGGTTTGAGAATAAAGAGCTTAAATGTGTTATGCTTAACAAGACTTTGACCAACTCATTATGAAGTATGAAGAGAAAGTATGTATAACTCTAATATTAGATATCAAAAGAAAAATTTTAGTTAAATAGTCGATAACCGTCGAAAAAAAGTGCAAGACTACCGTAGCCGAAAACATGTTCAGTAGGGTTGGTTTATAATTTCTTAATGGATGTCAATTTCTCCTTTGATTGAAAAATCATTGAAAAAACCATCTAAATTCATTAGTGCAATTTAATTCTGATTAATTATTATTAAGTAGTCGTCGTGGTCTGGTGGTTAATGTGTTGGCTTACTAAGACATGAGCCCTGGGTTCGACACCCAGCTCCGACATCTTAAAAAAAAGAAATATGAAAAAAAAAATATTTTTTTCGGCGACTACCTCTCAGCAGTCTTCTGGCAAAAGCTCTGAGAGTAATTAATTGCTATGAACAAGCTTCTCAAGTCTGTCGTTCGGAGTCGACATTAAACTGTAGGTCCCGGTATTCATGGATAAAAATTTACACACACAACATGAGTGCTGCGAGAAGCTAGGCCGTAATCCTGACACAGGGTTGTTAAGGCCAGTTATGTATGTATGTATGTAACTTTTATTCTAGTTTTTTTTAGACTTTACATGTAAAATGAAATATAAGTATATTGCAGCTACCAATAAGATCCAAAAAATGCAATGAAAACTAATTTATTTAAATTATAACAAAAAATATAAGTCGAAGTTAAAAGATATGAAAAACGTAAAAACTTTTGTGTTAAGAATAACTCTTATAAGGCAACGTAAAAAAATATAAATCGAAAATAAAAGTTATGAGCAACGGAAAAAAAAATTTATTATAACAGTTACTGAAAACTAAAACTTTTATTAATTGAAAATAACTCTTATTTAAAGAGAAAAAATTAATTTTTTCAATATAACTGTTATGGCACAATTTTTTTAAATATATCTTATAACTGTTATGTCTCTGATTTTTAATTTCAGCAGCAAACTGTATTATCTTTTATTATATTGAAACCTCCTTAATGAATAGATTCACAATGATATTTTTAAAGGCTAAATATGAAAAGCAAAAATGAATGAATAAGCAAATGGTTAGACGGTCGTTTGTTTAGTTGTTGAAATTAATCTGCTGCTTTTTTTACAGATATTTATGAAGGTTTGTGTGGTGTGCGTCACAAACAAAAGTTACACTCTTTTAATTCTTTCCTCTAAACAGTCTTTAAGTTTTCGAATTGTCCATATGACTTGTCACAAGATATGAGCAAAAATCAAAATAACAAAATTGTAGTTTAAAATGAAAAGTAAAGACAAGACTGACAGATAAAAAGATTTTCACGTTACAAAATAAAACTTTCACGTAAAACATACAGACACACATACATACATACATACTCTTATGCATATATACAATAGTAAGTATATACAAATGAAAAAAAGCTGTAGAAAGAAAAAGCGTACAAATAAAACTGTTTATTCGGTTACCAACAATACTCGCATGTTTACGGTTTGATAAACTTCAAACGTTTCGTTTAAAAATTACACTCAACTTCTTGTATGAATTTTATTTTTAACTAAACGCTTGGTTGTCCGTCCCACCATCACTTAAAAGAAAAACTGAACAAAAAAACATGTTTTTTGTACAATTTTATGGTTGGCCAACGAATTATGTGGATATATGTTTGTATAAATAAAAGGAACAAACATATAGATTCATTCATAGACGAATGTATGAATTTCAAGCATCATACACTTTAAAAAACGACTATATTTTTTGTATTTAAATGTATTAACGGTCTCAGACCCAGCAAACACAAGAGTGCTAAACAAATTACTTAAAACACAAAAAGAAAGTTGTTCCCAATATGAAATACATAATAAGTAAAGGCTAAGTTAGTTTACATATAGTGTAAAACTATATGCTATGCTAATATGATTACTGATTTCAATAAAAACATATCAGCTGTTGTGAGGTATACATACATATGTATGTATGTATTAGGGACGAGTAAAAATATGACAGGCGTATAGCAAAATCGAAATCTACACAAAGTTCCAAAAGAATGTATGGGACTAAAATAAAACTTAAGCTATGGCCAGGTTAGGTAAATATTTGATTTCATGAAAAAAGCATTTGTTTTTGGTTTTTCATTCCTTCAAGATTTATTAAATAAATATCAAAATATGTTTCCTTAATTTTGATATTTTGAAATAATTTGACATACAACGTATATATATTATTTAAAAAAGGGGTTACGGTTTTTTCGTCAATTACTTGCCTAATGTCAGGTATCCATTAACTAGGCTATGAGTTGGTCTGATATTTGTCCTAGTCTCTGGATTTAACTCAAATAAGTATTCGTTTTTTGCAAACCTAAAGCAATAACTGCTGAAAATATATTTTAGTCTAACGATGACACCACCTTACCAATACATGTCTATTTAGATGAGATCAACAAATTTTAAAAAAACGTTCTATCAAAAATTCATCGGCTTATTGACGCACACTGTGAGTAAGCCAAACATGATTAAAAAAAATTAAATAAAATTTTTTATTAATTTGTAATCAATCTCAAGTAGTTCTATACTTCGCGAATCACCAATGAATTTAGCATATGGTTATCATAGGATGGAAGTGATCCAAAGACTGTTTCGTATTCTGTGTTTTTAAACATTAAATTCAAATTTAAATTATAATTTTCATTAGCCTTAAGGTTCTGAAACCCGTAACTTTACGAGAATTAACATCCATTAAGGAAAATGTATAACACTAGCAGAACTGAACTAATTTGCGACCCCTGCCTCGATGGTCTCATCTTTTTACATATTAATTTTCCATATTAACTATTGAAATTATATTTCAAATAGTGATGCCAATTTGAAATTCAGAAAATTTATAATATTTAGCCCAATTATAAATAAAAATTCCCTGGAAGTTGTTTTCCTCTCCCATTTTTCCCATAAAAATTCAATTGTAAAAATTGGAAAGTGAATTTGTATTCATAATTGGGCTGATTATGTTAAATATTAAATTCAGCTCTTAGAAATATTTGGTTTTGAATTAAAGTTTTGAATTAAATTAAACACTAATTAAGAATACTTTAATTATCAATAATATTTTGGCGTTTAAGAGTATATTGAGAATAGCATTTCAAAAATATTTGTAAAAGAAATCTAGATTTGACTTAAAACAGGCTTGATTACAACTTACAAAAATAGCATATTTTAAGTGTTACACTTTGTGTTTGCTGGGTTAAAATACACTTTAAACTACGAATATATTTTTTGTATTTAAATCTGTTAACGGTTTTTAAAGTTCATTTGTGAAACATGATATGTATGTATATGTAATTGTAAATATGAATCTGTGTGTGGGTAATTCTTATGAGTATGTTTTTGTTTTAAACACTAATTATTATTCTTGAATAACTCTGTGGGTATGTGTGTGTTGTATGTGTGTGTGTATAGTGTGTTTTGTATATGTTTTCCATGGAAAAGCATTTTTATGTTTTAAATAACATTTTAGAGTTTTTGTGTCTTCTTTAGCACTGGAAGATAATTTACAATCATTTTGTTTTTTTTTTTTATAATTTAATTATAAATAATATATTTGTTTTAATTAAAAATACATATTTAATATTAACATTTTTTAAGTCAGTTTGTGATGTGCATTATTGTTAGCGCAGAAAATACAAAAATCAACAACGAAAAATCATATAAAAATGTAGAAACTAAAGAAATTTACAAATACAAACAGTGGCTCACAGCTTATGTATATCGTTTTATATAGAAAGAAAACTATGTATATGATGTACAAAAAATATATTTCTGAAATTTTAGAGATTCTATAATCTTTTGTCCAACATAGCGTAGTTTAATAGGTTGAGTTGTAAAATCAAAAAAAAATCTCTAGACTTTTATTACAAAATTTAAATATTAAGTCTCATGACATTTAACCAACAAAATGTACAAGTTTACTAAACGAGTGTAGCAAATCAATAAATGCTTGTCGGGAATTATTAATATTATTGTTACTATAGAAACCTACTCACTTTTAGTCAATGAAAATCCCTTTTAAATAAATCTTTAGATCATTTAAGATCGAAAGTAATTTTATATTCCGCCATGTTATTGGCTGTGATCAATACTCAGGGGTAAGCCCCTACTAAATTCTGTGCATTGTATTGGAATTTTTTTTTTTTGTGGAAAGGACAGTGCTACTTTCCAATAGGTGGCGCTTGTCTCCTGATCATTCATTTTTCGTTGTCAAAGGTTAAGGTGGAATAGATTTAATGTCAGGGTGCAGTTTCTTCGTAGATGGACTTCTTATTTTTGAATTATAATTTTGAAAAAACCGCAAACTAACATTTTAATTTTTCAGCCTTGCTGGGATTCGAAGCTGGGCCGTTTGAGTTTTTGTGCAAGCGCTCTAACCACGCACCCCTAATACATATGCAAAAATAAAAAGGAAGACTAACGGCAAGTTCTATTTGTGCTTTAAATTTGAATTTTACTTCTTTTTTTTATTTTAAAGTAATGAGCGAGAGTAATTTATTTTTAGGACACCTCTGTGGTCTACTGGGTAGTGTACTAGACCGCTAGTGCGAGGGTTGTGGAGTCAATTCCCACCAGGGACCATTGTCTGCGACATTACACTGCTCATAATAATAATTAGAATATATTTAATATTATATTGTAATTGAGTATAAAATAAATAAAATGAATAATTATTTTGAATTATTCTAAAATAATAAGAACTAACCACTACAATATTTATATGAAAATACAAAATCGGCTCCTTAAACAGCTTAACGCTGCTTATTTACAAAGAATTTAGTTTAAAAATTTGTTAGAGCATATAATTTGTTTCAAAGAAGTAGCAAAATTATAAAAATTTTAAAAATATATATAAAATATAATATCTTAAGCTAAAAATAGTTTCTATGTATGTATTATCATTAAACATAAAAAAAGTAAAATAAAATAATACATACATATGCATATACTCACTCGTATACATACTATAGTTTAGGTGATTTACTTTTTAATAATATGTTGTATGTACATACATACATACGAATACATACAAAGAAAGCCTTTAGCTGTTCAACTTTCAAAAATTGTTCAATTGTTTGTTTAGTTTAAATTAAAATATTGAAGACGGAACTTTCTCTTCAGGTTTGCAAATGAATAAGCCAATGATACTTGTAGTTTGATTTTAACAAACTTTGAAAACATTTTTAAAAGTTTCTAAAGAATTATAACGTTTTAATACAGATATTCATTTCACAGAAATGCATAAATTAAGTAATTTTTGTATTTGCAAAAATTTAATTAAAATCTTATAATTTAAACTCTTATACTTGAATTCCATATAAAAAATATAGACGGAACTTAACAAAAACCTAGACAAGAGAAAAAGAAGCATACGACTTGCTTGCTCATGCACAATATCTAATATAAACACTTATTAGTAATTTAAAATTAAACTTTGAAATCTACATATAATTCAGAGGACAACTTTCATTTTAAATCGATTGTAAAATTATATTTTCCATTTTTTTGGGGTTTGTAGTGTTTCTTTTAGTTCTTTATTAACTTCTGCAGAACATTATATTGATATTTAAAGAGATTTCTACTTGCCTAACCTCGACGTTTTTTTTGAACCCTTTTAGTGATCCCAAACATAAATCCACGGTGGCCATTACATGGCTTCAGGGGAATCATATTAAGTGAATGGAATAGCCCCCACAATCATCGGACATCAATCGAATAGAGAATGTATAGGATTATCTAAGAAAGAAATTTTACGCTAAATCTAGAGAAACTTTACGCAGTGACGATTAAGCAATGGTCCAAAATACATACATACATACATAATAAGCATTGCAACCCTCTATCAAGGTTACGGCCTAGCTTCTCGCAGCACTCATGTTGTGTGTGTAAATTTTTATCCATGAGTACCGGGACCTACAGTTTAAAGTCGAAGAAATAATTTTTTTATAAAGTGTGTTGTTTATTTGTTTGTTTGTTTGTTTGTTGGTTTGTACCTTATAGGAGACCAAACCTCTAGACCGATCTTCCTGAAATTTTCACAGCATTTAACTGGGACTCTGGCATGATTAATAGAGTACTTTTTTTTGACCACGCCAACTTTTACGCCCACTTTTTTTAAATTATTTAATTGCTTCCATATAGTTTTTAAAAGATATACTTCAAATTGTATACACATTACACTCCAGGCGAGATAGAAATACATATTTTTTACATCACGCCCCCTTCCACGCCCCTTTTCGCGCCAAATTTTGTTTGAAAGTTTTTAGCTTTTTGTTCTATATACAAATTTTTGTTCTATATACATTTGAATTAAAATAGTGGGGTAGCTTCACTCTCTTTCTCCCACAACTGTCTGCAAAATATATAAATAATTTAAATTATATTATATAACGAGGGGGTAGCAAAGCACACCAGGTTCAGCTAGTCTAACTTATAAAACATAGATTTTGCTTTATATTACAAAAACTCGTTTAAACGGAAATAATTGATGCAACCCTAATCTGCTAATCAGTAGTAAAGTAGATTTAAAGTTTGGTAATTGAGAGCTAGAATAGCTCAATTTTAAAGCTATTTTAAAATAAAATGATGAAATAACTTTGGTAACCAACTGCTGAAAGAGGATATTTATGGTAATTGTCAGGTAGATTTGTATAAAACAAAAATTTTAATCAGTTTGGAAACTGAGTATAGTATTAAAATTTTACCTAAACCTCAAACGTTCAATTAAAAAAATCATATAAATTCTTTATATAATATAACTTTGATCTAATTAAAGCGTTTCTGACGATACAAAATTAATTTAACAAAATTTATCACTTTTCCCGGGGCTTGAACCCGAGCCTTTAACATATAATATGCAATGCACTCGCTTCTGGCTCTGCTCTCTAACCACCACCACGGCTGCAGTCGTACATGTCGTCGATGTCGACTAATGTGGGTAAAATGGAATAACAGGGCAAAAACAAAAATAAACTGTAATTCCTGTACTATTCCTTCACGGACATCATTTCTCCTTTAATTACCAAAAAATATTCATTGCAGTTAACTTTGATCTAATTAAAACGTTTCTGACGAAACAAAAATTAAAATTTAAATTGATCACACCTTTCCTGGGGCTCGAACCCGAGTCTTCAGCACTTAACATAAACAGTAATTATGTTTCATGCAAATAAGATTACAATTACGAAAACTGCAATGATGGTGATAAAAGGAGAATATGCTAGAAACTGTTGTCTGATTTTACTTCGACTAACTCATACAAATGTACATACATATGGAAGAAAATAATTTCAGTATGTGATGTGTGAGTTAAATAGTTGATGTTTGGTCGTATATAAGCACAGTACACAGAGAACTCTGATGAGACTACCGTAGCTGGAGTCGAAAACATGTGTTCAGTTTGGTTAGTGTACTATTCCCTCACGGACATCATTTTCTCCTTGAATTATCAAAAAAATTCATTGCAAAAATCTAAATTCGTTATAGAATTTAACTTTGATCTAATTAAAGCGTTTCTGACACAACAAAATTAATTTGAAAAATTTATAACTTTTCCTGGGCCTCGAATCGGAGCCTTCAGCATATAATCATATATAGTATACTTGTATGCATATGTGAATATGTGGTATTTGAAATGATTGGAGGTTTTTTTTTGGAAGATTTACTAACCAAATTGCAGATTTTGCGGATTTGTTGGTTTTTTATGGAACTAGCAATATTTCTTTGAAAAGATGTCAATTCACAAATCAGTGAATTTGCCCCCACTTCAGCCTTAAAGTAATTTTGAATTTATAGGCCATTAAGGAACAAAGATTGTTTGGTGCATAATCACCCTAGAAACTATTCGGAAAAACTTGTTGCTTCTAAGGAGAATTGTAGTGTGTGAGCGCATTTGATGAGAATGGCGATCACAAATGTAGATGTTTGTAGACTATGTTCACAAGCATCAGAGACAGCAGAGCACATATTGTGTGAATGTGTGGCTCTTGATAGATTTAGATGGATGTATTTGGGGAGACATATGCTCTCACTGACGGATATATCCACCACTAAAGTTTCGGACCTACTAGTGTTCGTAAGGAAGGCAGTTGGTCTGTTAAACAAACAGTAGACTCAAAGGGATACAATAGATCTTATAGGTCGCAGTGTCTTGCATTTGTGCTGGGTCTAAACCAGATAATAATAATAATAATAAGGAGAATTGTTTTATAAAGAAATTAAACACAAAGGAAGCCATTAGAATATATTTCAACTGCTTTTATTTAGAATGCTGAGTGCAGTAGACTCACTATGTAACCTTCACTTGAATTGAATTGAATTGAATTGAATTGAATTGAATTGAATTGAATTTGTTCATTTATTTTATATTGCCTTTAAATTTCAGATAACAATACTTAAAAATTCGAATATGAAAAGTTTGTTCTAATAAAGAAACGTATTTTGTATAAAAATTATGCATTTGCATCCTAATTTTGATAACATCGATAGTTTTCTTCTTACTGTAAATAGCTGCTGTTTAATTAAAGCTATACGATACGAAACAAACTGTGAGTCACTGTCCTTAATTCTCTAAAAAAAATTTAAATATTTACGAGCATATTTGTATTATCATACATACATATTAAAATATATATAAATTGTTATAGTACGAGTAAGTTTTTCTTTTTCTTTATAATCCAATATAAAGAAGGATGTTTTTTTTTTTTGAATTTTTAATTCTGTTGTTGAAAGAGTGTAGAGATTTGTTTTAATTTTATTCTAATGTTGGTTTAATTTTGAGTAATTAGTTTTTCTTTTATTTTATTTTTTTTTTTTACAAAATTATTATCTATTTACGCATACACTATCACAATCCTGTTGACACGCAACAAGCGCGTTCCTTTGCTTTGTTTCTTTATTTTTTTATTCTTTTGTAATTTTTTTAATTAATTTTACATTTTATTATATTAATTCTTCAGTCAGTCCACAATCTGATATACAAAGTGATGATATAATAACGATAATGAGGATGATGATGATGTTGCATGAATGGTGAGGATAACAAGGACGCAGACAATGATAATGACAATGAGAACGATTATGAGCGCTGAGATACTTAAGATTAGTGAGTGTTGTTTAGTTTTTATTGCTTATACAAGATGTATCACCAAAATCGATGATATACATGTTTTTTTTTTTTATTAGAAGTAGAAGGATGCAACTAAATTCAGTCAGGCGCGCACATGAGATGCTGATAACAGACATCCAATTTCATTTACAAAAGCTTTGATTATTTTTTCAATCATTTTTTTATTGTTGTAGGTTTTTTTTTTGTAGTTTTTTTCTTCTATTATTTTCACATTTGCATTGAGATTTAGATTTGCAAGTTGTGTAGAGAGTAGGAAAAAAGTTTAGATTTGAATTCATTGACGATGTGCATGGGTTTACACATCAGTGCCACATCCTTCTTGATAGCCTTCGTCGGGTGAGTTGCGACTCGTGCTAATTAAGGCTCGTTTGATGGCGGTAACTGGTGGTAAAACGGGTACACCACCCTTTTGCCACACACGTATCGTTTTAGCATTCACTGATGACGATGATGAGGGATTCATTAAAATATTGTTGTGAATGGGTGAACTTCTGCTGGAGCTGTTTGGATCGAAACAAGTTGCAGGTTTTTGTCTAGGCAGCGTTCGACTTGTAAATGGTGGACTACTGCTGTTACTACTTGTATTGCTTGACATTAGAGTGGCTCGACTAAGAGGATTACTAGCACTGGATTGCCGTCCTAAAGTACCACCAAGCAGTTGCTTTTGCAAAGAATTCATTTGCATATGATGGTTCAGTTGTAGTTCCGCTCCAGGCACTACAGGTAAGCCATAATCATTTGGATAGCCGCCCATAACAATGCCAGAACCAGAATTCGATAAATTTGTCGTTGTTGTTGAAGCTGTCGATTCGGTATTAATATTGCAACTGCCATCATTAGATTGTAGGTTGTTATTAAAGCTGGTACGAGGAAAGGTTTTACTAAAGTTCTCATTACTGGTACTGCCATCATACATATCATAGAGTTGTGTGGCATCCATAATGGGTGTTTTATCAGAATAGCGCCGCAAAAATAAATCATCTGCCGATGAGGTACACGCTGTAGATGTTATATCTTCCCACAAGCCAGAAGGATACAATGAATCACAGCCACCTGCCCTTTTGTAATCACCATTTGTCGTCAGGCTAGCCAGGTCTGCAGCTAAAGCTTTTGTTAGTGTTGGTGGTATTTTCAAATCAGAAAATTCTTCGCCTTCAAAGCGTTTAGTATCGTTTATTAAATCTGGATTATTACCCGCCGAAGCGGTAGGCGATATAAAACAAGCGGCCGTGGCTAATACACTTCCCCCCTTGTCATAACTGTTTGTTGCATAGGCCATATCGGTAAGGCGTGGTGGTTTTTGCAAAGGATTAGTATTTTCGCTGGCGGCATTTTCTATATGTATGGTTTCATCAGAGATCATTTTAGAGTCCCCCATAGAACCAGATTGAGTAGAGTTAACCATGGTACCATTGGCTTGAGTCTTATTTATAATCATATTCTGCTGGTTTATGCTCGTAATCACTTCCATGTGATTTGGAGTTTTACTGGCATTGTAGGGTTCCCGTTTAAGTCTCATCAGTAAAAACATGACAAAAAGTAAGACAAACAGAATAAGTACAACCAATGCAGCGCTTAAACCCACTATTTGGCCACTGCCCAGCGAAGCCATTCCAGCAGCACGCATTTTAACATGTAAAGTGAAATTCGCCTCAGAAGATCCGGCACGATTTTCGGCGACACAGAAAAACTCACTCGAATCAATTTCCTGAGCATTGGTCAATACTAAGCGAGAGGTTTTCTCAAAACCTCCATGTTCGAAAATATGCAACCTTTGATGGGAACTAAAGGCAGTGTTATTGGTTAGCAGACGACCATTCCAGTACCAGTTAATGCTGGGTGCCGGTATGGCTTTCGCTTTACATAATATGGATGCATTTTCTCCCATTGTAGCTTCAACATAATGATTAGAGGGTAATATTTCGGGTTTGCAGGCAAAATCGTCAATGCTTAGTTCAGCAAAAGTTTGATCCAACACACGTTCGGGACCACCAGCACACACTGGTGCTACAGGATATGGTATATTTTTTTGCATTAACCATAGCTTGGCATCACGTAATCTACAATCGCACAACCAGGGATTATCATGTAACTCTATACCATGCAAACGACTTAAGGTTTCAATCGTTTTCGGTACCAACTCACTTAGCTTGTTGCCATTTAATCGCAACAGCGTTAAACCCTCTAAGCCCTCAAAAGCCTGAGGAGCTATTAACTGTATATCGCAATGTGATAAATCCAATTTATGCAAGGCAGGCGTATTAGCAAAGGCATTTGGCTCAACTTTCTGTATCCGATTGGAAGCTATTGTCAAGTCTCTTAAAGATGATATGTAGCTGAGTGCCATAGACGGCACTGCAGTTAACAGGTTTTGCGATAAATCCAGTTCAACCAGATTTGTTAAACCTTTAAACGTTTGAGACTCTATGTGTTCGATGCGACAATTACGCAAATATAGCTTTTGCAAATTTAAGAGATTCGATCTAATAAACTGTTCATTCAGCAGAGTTTGTAGACGATTTCCCGACAAATCTAAAACTTGTGTGGAAGGATCTATATTCTCCGGTATTCTAAGCAGCAAGCGGTCAATACATTCCACCGTCTGTTTGCCACCCTTCCACTTGCAAGCACACACTGTCTGACAAGTGCTCATCTGTTGATGGTTTACATTTAAATGATCATTATCCGTTGACTGGGCTAGCTGATCATGAAACGGATCCAGGTATTCCTCTGATAAAACTGGACTATCTATCATGGCATACAGATTACTGCTCACACTATCTAAATGCTGTTCGACTTTACGATGACGAGAGCCCGTTGTATACAAATTAGCATCGGTGGGATGAGATGTTGCAATGATTTCCGTTTGATGGTGGTGATACGTGGTACCGTCACCGCCTCCACCACCACCACCACCACCGCTATAATGTTTGACTTTTTGAACACGACCATAATGTGATGCGGAGGAGGAGGAGGGAGAGCACAGCGCTAGCGGTGTTATTTGTAAAATTAGCAAATGTATTAAAATTGTCATTCTCAGTTTGTTAGACTTCATTTGTATGTTTTTTTTTTTTTTTTTTTTGTATGGTTTGTAATCCAGAAAACAAGCTTTGTTTTATGCTCGAGTCGTTATTGTTGTTTTTGTTATCATGATATGATTAGATTTAATGATATAATGGAGATATTTAAAATAATATTGATTTACATTTTTGTTTTGTTTTTATAATTCTAGTTTGTTTTTTTTTTTTTTTGTTTCTACTACTTAATCACTTGTAATATAAAACTTTGTTGCATGTGTTTAATTTTCTTTTCTTTTTCAATTTTATTTCTTATCATTTGAGCATTTTCTATTCAATTGACAAAATTTTTCTTTTTCAATTTTGTTTTATTTCTTTTTTACTTTTATTTTTGTTTTTTAATTGGTGTTCGTACACTGATTTAAAGATTTATACACACATTTACACACACGCATGCATACATATACATACATATCCACATATGCATGAGTATGTACGTACATAAAGTAATGTGTTATATACAGAATATATTGCGTGTTTTGTTAATTAAACATATATGCTGTTGTTGTTGTTGTTGATGTAGATGTACGTGTGTGTTTTTCTTTTTTTTTAATTTTATTTTTTGTTTTTTTTTTTTTTTTAATTTATTTGAATATCGTAATATCGCCTTTGATTGACCTGGTAACGGTAATTAAATACAAGCACTTCTTCATCTTCTTTACAATTCATTATAACGGTAGCACTGAGTACACACGAGTCTTACTCTCGCACATACTTAGACACACACTAACACACACACACACACGGTTACTTTATTTCACGCATTTTCTTCTTGATACACTCACTTTACAAAAAAAAAAAGATATATTGAATTTATTTTTGACGCATTTTTCAATTAATTTATGCCAAATCCGATTTAAAGTTCTTTCAACCGTATCCTGATTTATATTTCTTCTTTTGTGTGTGTATGTGTATGTATGCGAATGTGTGTTTGAAATCGAATATCTCTTATTTATTTATACGTTACATTTAACTAAACGGTATTGTTAACATTATTTGCTATGGATGAATGCATTTCTGATTTGAAGTTATTTTCTTTACTTCATTTAATTTTTTCTATATTTCGATTTCAAAAAATTCTCACTTTATTTTTTATATTTTTTTTTTTTTTCTTTATTTTTTTATTATTATTTAGAGAACTGAATAAATTTCTATTTAACTGTGTGTATTATTTGAATGAAATGAAGATAAAAATTGTTTCAACACACGATACGTAAACAATTTAAAGCAGCCAACCATCGGCCATGGCAAATCGTAACGAACTGATGACGAAAAACTCAAGGCAATTTAAAGTGGCAACGTTTTGCTTCGTTTCATTTCTTTATTTTCGACCAGTCATGCTCAATATATGCGAACGTTCTCTGCAGAAAACGTACGAAAATTCAAACTGAGTATTAAAGAAACGAAGAAAATATTAAAAAGTTCACCTTCGTAATATTTCCAGTCAACATGTTGCTAGCAATTTTACAACTTAGCAGTTTGCAAACCCTAATAAATACATATGTACATACATACATACATATGTAATTGGCCACTGAAATTATTTCATAAACTTTCCATTTTAAGCCTGGTATTGAGTTCAATTTTGTGAAAAAAGTTTAGCTACATTTATTTTTCCATTCGAAAAATTTGACAAGCAACATATATCCCTAAAAGCATGCATCACCATTTTACACAACAAATAACACAGTTCAACAAAATAATTTTTTTGTTGCTTTTGGCAGGAACTGATTTAACTTTCATTTGGGGCTCAGAATCGACATGTATTTTAGTTTATCAGTTCTTCTTTTTAAGATCTGCACTTTTTATGCAATCTTTAACAGTCTAGCTGCTGTGCAGTGAGTTGAAACTATAACGATATATCATGCATTTTATGTACAGAAATTTCAAAAGAGCGCCTATAGTAATTCGAATATCCAATATAAATCTAAATAATCCAACACCAAAGCTATATCAACAGTAAAAACTCTATTCTAAAATCTTGCTCATTATAATAAAAAAAAACATTTTTGTAGGCTGGTGTAAATTAATTTTATTCGTTCGAAAGATGTGTTGACTATGTTGTTCCGTACATGAATCAAAATGTTGACAGAAACTTGTTGCAGGTAGAAAAAATGTTGATATGTAGATTTCACATGTTTTTCACAGCAAGAACAGAGTACTACTTTAGAAACAATATTTCTCAACTATTTCAAACGAAATATTTTTATATGTAATTTGACAGCTTTTCGTACGAAATTTTGAACTGGATACCAGGCTTTAGGCACAATAACACATCAAAAAATTTAAAGAATTTTTAATGAAACACAACAATGATTGTTATAGAAATTTGTACCACTTTTCTTTTGAAATCAAAGAAGAATTAAAACATGTTTGTACTTTTATTCATTATGCGAATTTTGAAATGATGTGCCTGCCGGTAGGAAACTTAGGAAGCCTAATTACCCAAAATTTACTCCCAAAAATGAAATGAATGAAAGCTAGTAAATATTGGTAAAAACAGATAATATTCAAAATAATATGTAATAAATCAACAAATAAATTAAGTTAAATTGTAATGTATTTATATGCGATAAAAGATAGTTAGAAGTAAAATTTTACAATTTATCGTATTAAATTTTTTAATAAATTTGGAATTGAAAACTGAAAGGCACTCATCATAGCCTTTTATGTAACAGGGAGAAAAATTACCAATGAAATATTTTTTTGTTTGCCCCAAAACATCCAAATATTTTCAAATAATTTGTTTGCCATGCATATTTTTCTCAAACAGCTCGTTTTTTATTTATTTTACAAAATCTTACTATAAAAAAGCAGGTGCAATAAAAGCCAGTAGGTTCTTTTGTAGGGACCTATCACTTTATTCTGTTTTTTCTCTCCTTACTGAGTAAACATACATACATATGTGTAAACTAGCATAATCAAATAAAAACTTGTATAAAATTGTACAAATTTTGGAGTAGGCAAACTAATGTTTTTAAGCGTTATTTTAATAAAATGTGTGAATAATTATAGAAAATATGAAGTGTATAGTGAAGTGTTACTACCATTTAAAATGAAAGAGATAGCCAGTAGTAACAAAATGCATATATTTATTGTGTTTAAGTGGGAATGAAATTAGCAGCAGCTGATTTTTTACTTTCATCACTGTATACCATGTGATAACTAATGTAACCCTAAAAAAAATATCATGAGTTTATTGAGAGCATAGAATATGGTATTGCATAGAAATTTGTTGCATCGACAAAATCTAGTGACAAAGTAAATTTTATTTTAAATTACAAATCTACAAAAAAAATTCTAATTCCAAGCATTTTTTATGGTTTAAATAAACCCATTTTATTATTTTTATCTGAGAAAAAATTAATGCAAAACTTAAAAATCCCCACTCTCAAATGTTGTTCAGTAAGTAAGAAAGTATAATTATCATCTCAAGAAAATTTATTTGTTAGGATATATCTTTGTTATGTTTTAAATAAAATAATTAGGGTGTTCACAGGGTAGATTTTGTTACATACATAACTGGCCTTTACAACCCTGTGTCAGGATTACCGCCTAGCTTCTCGCAGCACTCATGTTGTGTGTGTAAATTTTTATCCATGAGTACCGGGACCTACAGTTTAATGTCAATTCCGAACGACAGATTTGAGAAGCTTTTTCATGGCAATTAATTACTCTCAGAGCTTTTGCCAGAAGACTGCTGAGAGGTAGTCGCTAAAAGAAAGAAATATTTTTTTCATATTTTTTTTTTAAGATGTCGGAGCTGGGTGTCGAACCCAGGGCTCATGTCTTAGTAAGCCAACACACTAACCACTAGACCACGGCGACTACAATATTAATAAAAAAATTGTCTTGCCAACAAAAAAAATTAAAATTACATAATCTAGAGACCATTTCTTATTTATTCTGTTTACCTCACTTGGAGGTAATCAATTGCAGATGTTTGAAACATTTATCGATTTTGGCACTGTTCTTGACAAGAGTTTGAACATTAATAAGCATATTACTATGACTGTAAACAAAGCTAAATGTGTCCTTGGATTCATAAAGAGATGGGCTAAGGAGTTCACTGACTCTTATATTACGAAGCAACTCTAGGTGTCACTTATGAGACCAATTCTAGAATATGGGGCAATAGTATGGAATTCTTAATACAATGTCTATAGTGATCGTATTGAATCTGTGCAGAAGCAGTTTTTGTTATTCTGTTTACATGGCGTTAGTTGGATCTACACTGATTTGCCTTCATATTAAACTAAACATTAATTAAACTACCAACTCTTTTATGATTAATCTGATTAATGGAAATATTTCTTGTGAATTTCTTTTAAAATCTGTTAAATTTAATATTCCTTGTCGTAATTCTCGATTTTATAATCCTCTTTTTGTTCAATTTTATAGATTTAACTATAATATGGCTGATCCTTTTATGCTGCCAATATAATTTTTTATCAGATTCAATTGATTATTCTTTAAATTCTAAAATTATTAAACGTAAAATAATGGTATTTCTACATAAGTAACTAATTTTATTGTGTTAATTTCTATATATCGTTGATTTGAAAATAGTCTACCAGGATTTATTCCATTGACTTTTTTTAAAAATAAATAAATAAAATAAATAAATAAAATAGCATTTTTTAACAATAAATAAATAAAAAATAACGCCTTAATTATGTACATATATCAGAAACTATCATGCTATCATTTTTTTTTTTTTTTTGTTTTGTTTTCATTAAAGAATTCTTAACAAAATTCAGTTTCTGATCGAATTAAAGCGTTTCAAGACGAAACAAAATATTAAAACTGTATGACAATAAGTGAATCCCCCAATTATATGTAAATTTAAAAGAGTAATTACTTTTAGTACCATTGAGATCTACAAAGTGTAATTTTTTATACATACACACTCATAAACAAAAGTCACAAATTGTTTATGCAAGCCATAATGAAGTAATAAATCTTGACACAAAATATTGTATCACAGCAACATTTGTTGTAGTATTGGAATACAAAAGTATCAACATCACATTGTTTACAATCCTTCCAGTTGATGTTGAAAACTAAAAGAAACAATCACTACATATGTGTAGATGCATATGTACGCTGGTATGTATGTTTGTATGAATATGTTCTGCATTCATACATTTACACTACACACAATTATGAAAGTACATACACATACTCATACTATTTAGAATAAATACTTCAGGCTTAAGAAATAAGGCTTTTGTTTAATGCTGGGAGTACAATTTTATGCATTCCAACTGCGAAAAGAAAAAAAACAAAAAACAAAAAACTTTCAACTCTACTAAATTGAACCCAACTAAACTAAATCAAGACGAAGATTTTTTTTTTTTTTGTTTTTTTTTTTTTTGCAATACAAATTGTATGTTGTTCGACTAAAAATGTTGTTTTCTTGACAACTAGGCTAATCGATTTATAACATTTCAACACTATATATATTTTTTTTTTTTTGGTTCTTCTCTTTCTTTTTTATCGTTTAATAAAATATTTTAAACAATAATGGCAACAGCATTCTGACTGGTAGAAGTAGTAAATTTCTTCATGCTTTTTTTTATAAATTAATAATTTTATATGTAAATCTATAAGGAAGACCACATGCATAGGTAGTGACCAGTATACATACATATGTATGTACTACTGATGTATGGATATGTGTAAATGTATGAATGTAAGTGAACAACAATTACAAACAAACAAAGGGTAATAAAGTGACAGGAAGTAAAAGAAAAAGTCGCAAAAATTTAAGCATCAATAAATATACATATATAGTTATACATGCATATGTACATAAATAATAAAAATAATAGGGTGCCCCAGTAGATAACTTAGTATTGTGTAGTGGTCAGTTTCACTACACCGATACTAAAATGTTTATCTTCTCTTTGCTCTTACATCAGATTGTAATATGTGAACACTATGTAAGAATATTAATAAATCAATAATAATACTAAAACCACGTTATTGTTTATTTCCAATTGAGACGTATTGCTGTAATTGTAGTTTTTGGTGATGAGCCATTAATTTGTTCTGACAAACTTTGCAACCAATACGAAAAAAAATACTCTGTGTTACAAAGAAAAAAAATACCTGGGAAGTGATAGATTTTCTTCCATTGTTTGGTAACTAATAATTTTTTCGATTAGAATATGTTCCCCCCTGTTCTGTGTTCAGAGTGTAATCAATCAGTGCGAAATTAGAAAATTACTCGTAAAGAAAAATTGTTAAAATTTACAAACAAATTATTATCAGAGTAGGAAAATAAACAAAAAGAAACGTTTGATCTCATTTTGTTTTGTTCTTTACAATGAGTAAAACAAAAACAAAAGAAAAAGAGTGAGAACGACTGTCCCATTTAGTTTTGTATATTGTTTTTGTTTTAAGCACTACAAATACACTAACTCAAATATGCCTAGGTAGAACAAAAAATGAATAAGAAGAAAAAGAAAAGAAGATGAGAAAAAAAAGCAAATTATACGAATGTAACAGAATAACAAAGCAAGCACAAAAGCGAAAAGCGAATTGTTTCGTTTGCGCACTTTCTCATTTATATAATATTTGTTTTGGTATTGCTCATGTACAATACGATTAAAAAAAATTTTAAAAGTTTATGACTTTGTGGTAACGTTTGCGAAATGTTTTGTTTGTTTGTCCACTCTGATTTTTATTTGTTCGAAAGCTTGTGTAAATAATATGAAATATGAAAAAAGTTATGGATTACAATCGAGTTTTTAACAAACTTGGACTTGATATAGGGTAAGTGCTCCTAAGTTCGACACGTATCGTTAGTCTAGTATTTACAAAATTACAGTTAGCAAATCTGTTGAATTAATCTTAGTGTTTTTGAATTATTTTCCGCCAAAGTAAGCATCATAAATTTATGTATGTGCTAAATAAGTGTGTGTATGTGTTTACATATGCGGATATGCATTAGTATTAGTCAGTTAAATTATCTTGTAGTACCTACAAATGCACTGATATGTAACATCTTTTGATAGTTACGCTTTCTTATTGCTGTGCCACAACAGCATGTCACTTTTAAATTACATGCCGTTGAAAATATTTTAAAAACATTTTATAGATGTTGTTGTTGTCATTAATTTTTGAACTTTTTTTACATTTCGCCTATTGCAATTGTTACCCACTACATTGTTTATTGTTGCTGTTGTTTACAAAGTGTTAGGAATGGTTTTTTTTATTTTGTGCTGTTGAGTGTCAGAAAATTTGAGAATTTATTTCTTAAATTCCCACTATTGCGGTTTATTAGCCATTTAAGGGCCGTTAATACAACTATCGGACTGATATCGTTATTAAAAGATTACTTTCAGCAAAACGTAATCAATATGCTATAGAAAATTTCATATGAAACTTTACTGGCCATGTGAGCGCTCAAACACCGAAGTGTTTTCGGCTTTACATTGTAATAGCATACTTACATAACTGGCCATTACCACCCTGTTTCAGAGTTACAGCCTAGCTTTTCGCAGCACTCATATTGTGTGTGTTAATTTTTATCCATGTCTACCGGGACCTACAGTTTAAAGTCGACTCTGAACGACAGATTCGAAAATATTTTTCATGATAATCAATTACTCCCAGCGCTTTTGCCAGTGGACTGCTGAGAGGTAGTCGCCAAAAGAAATAATTTTTTCATATTTCTTTTTCACGATGTCAGAGCTGAGTTTTGAACCCAGTAATAGCATGCAGCTGAATGAAAAACAATATCTTTTATTGTCATTATTTTTCTTTTTAAATTAGAATTTTTAAAAATCATCTTGCTGGGACTTTCTCTAGTCTTTCCGGTGATTAAAATCTGACTAATCACGGTTAGACATGTTTAAGATTTCACATTACATAACATTTCATATAATATAAACTAAAAAACTTTCAATAGTGTAGGTAGGTAGGTAGGTCAAATGGCCAGTTAATCCGAAAATCCGATCAACTACAATTACCACAAGGTGCCGTTTTGAAACCATAGCAGGACCAAACTGAAATCACCTAAAAGTAGAAAAAAGAAAATAACTACAGCCAATACGTTTATTTTTGACAATTAAGGATCTTTGATGGTTTGGGGATCATCCTGCGCCGACGGGATGTTAAGGTTTGTTTTACCGAGTACTAAAATAAATTCAGCAGAGAACACCAGTCTTCTCCAGACAAACCTAAAACCATTATTTGAAAAACCAGATGGTGCAATTGCTGTTGATCATTCAAAGGTGAAGGTATAACACGGGCCTGTGAGTGATCAAACTGACAGTAATTTGTCCCACTGACATAAGGCGCTCAACATCTTCACATCTATCTATCTATATTTTCAACATTTCAATACAATGCACTTCATTTAGTAGGGATTTACCCCTTAGTATGGGTTTAAATAAAAAAAAATAGATTTCTCAGCAGATAATGCCCTGTCCATAACAGTAAGTTAAGGCGCATGTGGTTGGAGTCGTACAATATGACGACAATGCAATTGTCCAGCTTGTTCACCTAATCAGAATCCAATAGAAAGCATATAGGGTATCATAGTTCCCAAATTTTTGTAGGTTATAAGCAATACGGCACCTTATCCGAAATAGAAACCGCAGTAATTGCTAGCTGGAAGTCAGTCACAGAACAAGTTCGCTCAAATCTTATTTGCAGTATGCCACAACGAATTTTTGAGCTTATTTCTAATAATAGAGGTCCTACTCATTATTAGACCATAAACAGTTTTTAATTTTTTAAGTTAATTCCTTACAGTGCAGCTATAATTTTGCACCAAACAAAATTTGAACTTTTTGTGATAAATTTGAATAAAATTTTGTTATTTTTGTAAACCTAGCTAATTTTCATTTTTTTCATTAACACTACCTTTAATTTGTTATCATTAGAAATTTAAAATTCAACGCTATAATGATTTCGCTTGTATATTTCGTACAATGTAATGCCGACGACAAGCTCAGCAAGTCGTTCACGATTTTTGCAACATTTGTATGAAAATGTCGTTGACGAATTGTTCTGGCTGTTGTCTATGCGTCGTGCATAATAGACTATAATGGTGCACCATCCTTGAGGATGTCTTTAAGACAGAATCAACTGGGAATAGATGTTGCCCATTTTCCTAATTACATACCTATGTACGTATGTAGGTATATCATTTATATTTTATATGCAAATTTAAATGTTTATAGTAAAAACTTGTCATTTACACACCTTGAGAATGAACTTTTCTATGAATGATCCTGCTGCACATTACCTAGCATGGGGAGATGGAATATCGAAATCAAATTATATACACACTTGTTATGTACTGTAGGTATGTACATAAAAGATTATAATTATTTTTAAACACTTTCACTTTCTTCTTTCACATTCTTTAAATATTTAAACTTTCAAGTTTTATCGGTACACTTATTTTCTTTTTCTATTAACAATTGGATTAACAAATTTATTTAGCAAATACAAGTGATTTTATCAATGAATGCGCGCAAACTGATGTATAAATGCGAAAAAGAATAGTTGTAACGAAACGGAAATGAAACAACGGGAAAAAAGGTTTAACAACACATTCAAAGTGACAAACTAATAATTACCGTTATTTCAAAAAAACAAAAGCAAATCAATAATTATAAAAAAATTCTCTCGTTAAGCAATTTTTTTTAATTCAATTATTTCTCTATTAACACCTCCTGTTGATGACCACACAGTTTTGTATGTAAAGCGCTTATCAGCATCTATTAAATGTTCAAATTGTCTTAAACCTCCCCCAACACCAAAATAGTATGTTTTCGCAGCAACCAAAACAATGCCATCTGGCTGTAATTTATCGTGGAGACAGTCTAACAATTTTTTCTGGTTTTCGGGATTATAAATAGTTTCTGATGTCAAAATTAAATCAAAATTGTCTTCATTCTGCGTTAGTTGTGACCATTTTTTCCAATCACCCGAAAAAAATCTAACGTTTCTCTCTTTAAGCACATCCAAATCATACGTTTCTTCGTTTTCGTCTTGGTCCTCGTTTCCAGGAGAAGATTTGGCAGTATTAAGTAAGACATTGGGTATGGTAATTTTTTCTATAACATCTCTATTCTAAAATAAAGTAAAAAGTTTCATTATTAAAATAAGATCATGTAGCTAAAACACTTACATAGTCTTGGAATGTTACTTTTGCTCCATTTACAAATGCAAATATACCCAAAAGACCGGAGCCACAGCCCAAATCTAGAACACGTAAATTTTTTAACTTGTCGTTCGTAAAACTTTGTGACAAGTACTTAAGCAAATCATCTGTACATTCCCATATTTTGGCGCCGCCTTCATAAACTCCAGGTATTAAATCTGAATGTTGTTGCTCCGCCTTTTTAATGTCCAAGTCATTAATCTCATTATCCTTTATATCATCTAGCAGAAACCCAGATATCATGTGTTTTATCTGAACAGAATCGAAATCTCTTTGCATAGAATTTAATTTACAAACATCTATATTTTCCAAACACGTTTTTGTGGGAAATATCACTTCGGAATCGTGCCATTCAATTCGTAGATTATCATCCACTAAAGAACTTAACACCAAACCAATAAGTTTTAATTTAAAGGAATCATATGTTTTATTATATTACCTTTTTTCGACTTCTGTAGACTTAGATTCTTCAGTAAATGGGTTTTCTGATTCGACATCTTCAACATTAAAATCAAACTTAAACATTTCTAATATGTATTTATTATTTTATTTTATGTAAGTAAATGCAGAAGTTCTTCAGTTGTTTGCAAGTATTTATTTACTTTTTTGTTTCATTTACAATACGTTTCCACGTGCGTTAGACAGTCTTATATATTAAAGATGTGTCCTGTGAAAAGCTACTAAATAATAAAATCAATATGAAAATTACAAATATAATTCTTATTAGTTTTTGAAATGAAATCATTACAAGTCCATTATTAGCAGTAACAAAATAAAAATAGAAGTATTAGTAAGCGCAAATATGTATATTTCATTTAATTGTTTGACTAAAAGTACAACTTAAACTTGGCAGCACTTATATATGAATTTTTTTTCGTTAACACCCTGTGATAAAATGTCAAACGCATTTTTTTGCTGTCAACAAAGAAATCATTTAGAAACGGAACATTGGCCAAAAATTGACTTTTTCACAAAATTTTATTAGAATCTTTAGAAATATAAAAAAAAATAATTTATCATGGCAGATCCCTATAGTGGCGTAAGTTTTGTATAGAAATTTTATATTTGCCGTATAGTTCTAAATATTAAAAGAAAAATAAACATTTTTAGATTCAAGCAAATATACCGCCTGGAAGTAGCGGTATTCCACCGCCACAATTAATGCAAGGGCCACCGCCTGGTATGAGGCCGCCACCACCGCCGGTTGTAATACCAAATGCACCGAACAGCTTTCCGAACCAACAGATTCTACAGAGGCCACCGTGGAATCCACCACCTACAGTTGTTGATATTAATAAAGTGCAAACGGGGCCGGGCCTAGGGCCAACGCATGTGAATGATGTAAATTCCAATGGAAATGTCGAGAATGTTGAGAGTTCGGTGAACGGTGTTGGATCTGAAGAAAACAGAGAAAAGAAACCCACAGAAGTAGTTCTTCCAAAAGCTCTTGAAGATGTTTTGGCTTTAAAAGACCAACGTGCCGCAGAGTTTAATGTCAATTCAGATGATTTCAGCAATGCAGATGCTAATAATCAATTAGTGAATGATTACGATGCCGGTGATGACTCCGAAGATGAAGGTGACATACAAACTAATGGTGGTGTGGCACTAAAAGCCGGAAAGTTAAGTAAAGTGGAAAAAAACAAAAAGAAAAAACGCCGTAAGAAGCTTAACAAGAAACTTAAAAAGCAAAACGAACAATTACTAATTGAAAAGGGCTATAAAGATGAGGAGCAAGCAGAAGATGTTGAAAGTCTTCAAGAACAATCTAAAACATCTGAAGCGAAGAATGAGGAAACCGAGAATAAAAAACAGAGTGATAGACCAAAACAGAAGAAAAAAGATTCTGAAAAGGAATCTACAGAGCAGGAAGTTAGCGCGGAAACTGAAAATGACGTCACTATTGAGTAAGTGTTAAAAAGAATTTTAAATATAATTGGTTTTTGTTTAATATAATCTCTTATTACAGGTATGTTCCCGAAAAGATAACTATTGCTGACTTGGCTCCAATGTATAGACAATTCTATCGGGTATTTGAAATATTTAAATTAGAAAATAAGCCAAAGGTTTCAGAAAAAGATAAAAATGCCAATGAAGGAGTTGATGGCAAATCTAATCAAAAAAATTTAGCGAATAAATCGCAAGAGGACGGTGAAGAAGAAGAAATTGACGAAGATAGTAAAGATGAAAAAGAAAAGCTGTCGAAGCGAAAGCTAAAAAAATTAACACGACTAAGTGTGGCTGAATTGAAACAACTTGTGTCACGTCCCGATGTTGTGGAAATGCATGACGTAACTGCCCGTGATCCGAAATTGCTAGTGCAACTGAAAGCTTACCGGAATACTGTGCAAGTTCCCCGTCATTGGTGTTTTAAACGCAAATACTTACAAGGCAAAAGAGGTATCGAAAAACCTCCATTTGATTTGCCAGCCTTTATCAAAAAAACGGGTATAATGGAAATGAGGGAATCATTACAAGAGAAAGATGATGCCAAATCTTTAAAATCAAAAATGCGGGAGAGAGTGCGACCGAAAATGGGAAAAATTGATATTGATTATCAAAAATTGCATGACGCTTTTTTCAAGTGGCAGACTAAACCACGCATGACCATTCATGGTGATCTCTACTATGAGGGAAAGGAATTTGAGACACGCTTAAAGGAAAAGAAACCCGGTGATCTGTCGGAAGAACTTCGTATTGCTTTAGGTATGCCTGTAGGACCAAATGCTCACAAAATTCCTCCACCATGGTTAATTGCTCAGCAACGCTATGGACCTCCGCCATCATATCCAAATTTAAAAATTCCGGGCCTAAACGCGCCCATACCAGATGGCTGTTCATTTGGTTACCATGCCGGTGGTTGGGGAAAACCTCCAGTAGATGAAAATGGCAAACCTCTTTATGGCGATGTTTTCGGCACAAATATTACTGATATAGACGTAAGCACAAACAGCTCAAATTATATTTTTAAATGTATAAATTAATACGAATTTATTTTTAGAATGGAATCGATGAGGGTGACATTGAGCGAAATCAATGGGGTGAATTAGAATCTGAATCAGAAGAATCATCAGATGAGGAAGAAGAAGAAGGTGAAGATATGGGTAATCCTGTTGATGAGAGTGGTCTAGTCACTCCTGCCGAAGGTTTAGTAACCCCCTCTGGCCTAACAAGTGTACCAGCAGGAATGGAAACTCCCGAAAATATTGAATTACGTAAAAAGAAAATTGAACAAGAAATGGAAGAGTAAGTACATAAAATTAGAATATCTATTATTACTACCTAAGTATTAACATATAACATTTATATTCGTTAGCAATGAAACTCCTGTTTTATATCATGTTTTGCCTGAAAAACGCACTGATCGCATTGGTGCTTCAATGATGGGTTCTACTCATGTATACGATGTTGGTGGAGTTAAGCAGGCTGCCGTTAGAACAGCAGTAACGGCCGATCGTGAAGGTACCGTGGAATTAGCTTTAGATCCTTCAGAATTGGATATGGATAATGAGGCTATGGCTCAACGTTATGAGCAACAAATGCGTGAGCAACAAAATCACTTACAAAAAGAAGATCTTTCTGATATGTTGGCTGAACATGTTGCTCGACAAAAATCCAAACGCAAACGCCAGCAAGCTGATCCAGCTAAAACTACGAAAAAGTATAAAGAATTCAAATTTTAGATTATACTTGAGACCTTGTAAGTTTATTTTTAAATCATCTAATTTAATTCAAGTTCAATTTTGTTTTTATGCAAAATCTTTATCGTCTGCCTGTAGATGATGAGTTATAGAACACACAACAATAAAGTTTCCAATAACATTTCCAAATCTGTTTTTTTTTTGTGTGTATTTAGTTAGCTTAAAATTATGTTCTTTAATTTAAAATTGTTTAGTCTCGATTTTTTTCTGCTTTCGCTTTTTCTTAAATTTGGTAAAAATATGGGACAATACGCTAATACAAAATGTATTAAATTAAAACATATAAAGCGAACGGGTATTTAAATTCAAAGGAAATAAAACAAATTGCAAAATACACATACAATACAGTTTTGTGGGTCGGTCTGTTCATATCAAAAATTATTGATAAAAAAAAAACAAACAAACATAAATATATGTAAACCTAAAAGTAATTTATATTTTTACAGTATTCAATCATTTTTTCTATACTTAATTATGGTCAATCATTCTTCCATCTGTTCATTAAGTTGTGCTAACAATGCAGCACGCTTCGATTCAAGTTCGGATTCACTTAGTGCCTGCTCATCGGCATCGTTATGAGGACTAGAAGGAGATTGCCCACCATCGGAATGATTACTTACAACCGGGCTGAGTGGAGTAACTGAACGTTGTTTATCATGATGGTGCTTACGATCTTTATCCTTTTTATTCTTTTTCTCTTTTTTCTTCTTTTTGGAGGGAACTGAGCAATATTCTTCTAATAACATAGCAGACGGAGAACCACCGTCAATAGAGTGTGGCCGTTCTGATTCACATGATGACTACAAATTGACAAAAAGAAAATAAACATATTTAGATTTTTTCAAAAAGAAACTTATGTCCTACTTACGTCTCTAGAAGATTTCTTGTTCTTTCTCTTCTTTTTCTTTTTCAAAACACGATCACTCTCT
Source organism: Metopia argyrocephala (assembly GCA_963576795.1). Classification (NCBI taxonomy): domain Eukaryota; kingdom Metazoa; phylum Arthropoda; class Insecta; order Diptera; family Sarcophagidae; genus Metopia; species Metopia argyrocephala. The sequence goes on from OY756209.1 coordinate 1,422,695, forward strand.
TTACTAATACTCGAACTTACAGATACCTAAGGAAAATAAAAAAAAAAATAAATAAAATAAATTATATATTATAAGGCCTGTCACAGATTCCGATCGAAATGGTTTCATTTCGTATTTTCAATTCCGATCGGTTTTGTTTTAGATTCTCCAGAATCCGATTCATTCAGCAAATTCCGATTTTTCTATTTTTCTTCTAAAATATGGCAACATAATTTATACCAAAACAAAAATAATGTGTTTTAAGCGAATAGAGCAAAACAAATTGAAAAAATTGTAACAAAGTGAATAGGACCAGTTACACAAATTAAAATAATTAATAAAAAAAAACGAAAAATACCTTGAATGGAAATATTTTCTTTTTATCTCGGATTTGATGTTCGTATTGCCAGGATATAAACTTTTTAAAAATGTTTAATTTTAGTTTGAAAAAATTTGTGGTTTAAAAAATGGCTTCTTTCAGAAATCTAAAAAAGATGTGTTAATTTTTAACGAAATTAGCGTTAAAAAAATATTTTTTAACAAAATAAATCTAAAGCAATTTTTATTTCCCAATAAAAGTGGTTTTAATAAATTTTTAAAAATTTAAGTTACTTAAAATATCAATTCCTATCTCATTTGAAACTCATTTCTCCAGCTCTTTTGAAACTTACTTGTAATATTCTTATAATGACAAATAGGTCACATGTATTACATTTGAATTGAAATAAGTAAATAAATAAAAAATAAATTCTTCACTTAGGAAACTGAAAGTGGTTTAATTCCGAAAAAAATTTACGTTTTACGTTTTCTGAAGAAGCAAAATACGGAATTCATTCCACTTTCGATCGGAATGGATTTCTGTGATAGGCCTGTATATTTTACTTTAACATTTGGGCAGTTTTCATATTTACACTTACAGATCTTGAACGAGATTTTCTTTTGCGATTTTTCTCAATTTCCATAGGGTCATTTTCAATATCAGATCTTGAACTTGAACGCAAACGCTTTTTATGTTTTTTATTCTTCTTCGATTTCTTTGATCTGGAATGATGATGCGTACATGCATCTTCACTTTCACGCACGAAATCCTCCCATATTTTGTGAACACCCAAATCCTTTTCGTATATTGCGTACGCCTCCAAATGTTCGACCAACTTTTGTGCTGACTCGTAAGGTTCATGGGGCGAAACATTCGCCTCCAGCCATGCTGCTTTAATTTCATTTTCCAGCTTTCGTAGTCGTTTTGTTTCCTCTTTAATGCGTTCCTTTTCTAACGCTTCTGCCTTCTCCAACAAAGCATTGTATGTTAATTTCACATTGCCAGCATCTAAGGTTGCAGACCGTTTATCCTCACACACGACTGTAGCAAAATCTTCAAATGTCGTATTGGCTTTTACATTAAACTCTTTCTCCTTGAGAATTTCCCGAATAATTTTCTTTTCGTCATGGTATCTTGCCTTCAAATCTTCAACATAGAATTTAAACAAATCAAGGGGTGTGGATCCATTTTGTCCAAGCATTGCCGAAAAACGAATATCGGCCGAAATGATGGGGTATAACTCCACCCACAACGACATAGAAGTAAGTTTACCTTCTTCATGCAAAGAATCCAGAAGTGTTAGGAAATTGTCGCGGTTCTTACGCTGCTGTCTTTTTAATCTCTTTTTTTCGCGTTCCTTATCTTCTTCTTCTTCGCGCTCTAAAGTTCTGATATGTTCTTCAAAAACTATTAGCGCATCCTCCTTATCCATGCCCAATAAATTTACATCGTTTTTAAATGCGGAATTTTCTAGTAACATTACCTGCGCTTCGGCCCAAGTTGTCGAGTATGTTATGGTTGTCATAGATTCTAATAATTCTCCCAATACCTTCATATTTCGCTTTTTCATCAATCGCGCTTCTTCCTTTTCCCGCTTAGCTAAATTAAAAACACAATCCTCATAAATATCTCTGCGGTCTTGTTCAGGCACAGAGGTCCAAATTTTGTTATTTGCAAAAATCTCCTCGCATTTATAGTATTTTAAGGTTGAGTTCATTTTATCGGTGGTCATTAGGAATTTTTCTAAATCTTCCTTAGCTTTTTTAGCCCTTAAACGAGCCTCTTCTTTTTCATCCTTAAGCTTTTGAGTCTTGTAGGCATTAAATGTTTGTTTTTTCTCATTCAAATTTTTAAATGAATTATAGCGGGGATCCTTAGATATTATCTTTACACACTGATCCCAATTTGCATTAGAAGGTACGTTCTTTTCACGCAGTAAATCCTTAAAAGCTTCTATTGCTTCCTTTTTGTCTTTGAATATAAGTTTCGGTTCCTCCGCTACTTCTTTTTTGTCTGAAAGAGATACTTGTAAATTATTTTGGTAGCCCTTAAAATATATTAAAAACTATTCCTTACTTTCTTTATCCTCTTTATTAGAAGATGGTATTTCTATAGATGCCAAAGTTGCAGCCATTGCCTGGTCCATAGCAGACGAGGAATTCTCGTTACTACCCGGCGTTAGTGGTGAATGTATTTCGGGAGTATGGATTTTTGGAACTGTTGGCAAAGTAGCAGGTAAAATGTTTGCTAAAGCAGCAGGAGGAACAATACCGGCTAAACTAGAAGACGTCATCGCAGCCACCGCCTTTGCTGCTGCTGCAGCTCTGTATACAATAATTTTAAATTTAATATGTATCTTGTTAATTCATACACATGTACTTACTCTTCAGCCTTAACTTTTGTTTGCATTTCTAAAAATTCTGGAGGCGGATCCCATCTGGACTCCTTTGTTGTTACATTATGATAGTATACTTTACCGGCATCGGAGCGGTATTCCTTCCACGGACACTGGTGTTTTAAACGCTCAATAGGCGTCATAAGCGCTTCTGGCTTTTCCCATGAGCTCTGTTTTGTAATGTTGTTATAAAAGTACGGCCTACCATCAGGTGCTTTATGTTCAGTCCATTCTGTGCTTGGTGGTGCTGAACCGAAAGCTGCTGCTAATTCAGGAGGAGGGGGACCACCAAATCCTGGAGGCGGTATATTGAACTGAGGCACTATAGCTGGTGGAAATCCCATCCCACCAATTGTTGGCGGCACAGCTGCGGGTCCAGCTGTTGGTGGTACATTCATTATAATTTTTTCTACTTTAGAATTCCAACAAATACTTGGTTATTAAGACGCTCGCTCTCACAGACTGTTTCACTTTTATCATAACCTCAATGTCAATTAAAAGCAAAAATATATATATCTTTCGAAGCTTCACACAACCAGGAAAATTACTTTTGATTTTATTGCAAAGAATATTAAAAATTAAATATATAAGAGTTTTAATAAACTTTCCTTTGGAGCACAAAAATACATACACCACAAATTTCTGATGCGGTACTTTTATACTCTTGGCTTCGAAATAAAATTACATGTCAATTAAATTGAGAGAGAGACAGAGAGAGTATTTTCAGTGATATCAACTTCTGTTATGAAACAGCCCTGATTCAAAATAAATTTAAAAAGCGTTTTATTTTTCTTAAGGCACCCTTACACGACATGTTTTTTACACGTGTTTTTTTTTTGGTTTAAAATACATAAGTTTTACTTTGTGTATGTCAAAATTAGTCAATTTACATAAGGTTTATAATTTTTACTCACAAACGTATACGTACAATTGCATATGTAAATAAATAATAAAATTTTAGACAGACAATTTATAAAAAAAAACTATTTTACATATAATTCATCGCCGACTAATGTTTGTGCAGGCATAGAAATTTAATATGTGTGCACATACAAAATTAGAGCATGCTCTAATTGAAATTTTGTCATAAAACTTTCCTTGTGTTTTTTACACAAGCAATGTTTTAGAAGTCACACACGACATGTAACTGTTTACTCATGTAAAAGTTGACATTAACAGTGTACAAAACATGTCGTGTAAGGGTGCCTTTATATGGACTTGTTATCGGTTCTTTATCAAGATTGGGTATATTAGTTTTTAGTAATGAATTTATATAAAAAATGCTTCAAATAATATCGATTTTATTCCCTTTTATCAACATATTCCATATTAGCTGGTTGCAAATCGCTTGTGTTTTTGGAAAAAATAACAACTACACTCACCTCATAATGATGGCAGCAAAAGATTTTACACGTTTTTTGCTTCTTGAAATCAAATAATATGGAAAGTTGACAGTACTGCCGTGAAAGCATGATTGTCAACAGGACAGGGTTGTTAAAAGTGTTGCCTATTTGGTACAATCTGGAAAAAGTACTAATTTTCCATGGTGAGAAAAATTTCATAAATATCTTTAGTTAATTAATACAAACCTGTAATACCAAAATTACATATATTACTTAGCAATAACCCTTAAGCATAAAAAAATGTGTAAAGGAAAACAATTATAAATAACAAAGAAAAAATATTCACTTATCTGTATATAAAATGGTTGTAAATAAAAAACCATTATCAGCCTGCTTCTAGAACACGAATGGTTTTTGACATTCGTCTTTTAATATGAGAAACACTAACAAATTTGAGTGTTTTTGTTGTTGTATCACATATAAAAAGACGAATGTCAAAAACCATTCGTGTTCTAGAAACAGGCTGTATGATTAAAAAAAATACAAAAAGGCAAAGATTTGTTTTTATTTTGATAATTGTAATATTATTTGTCATATATTTACATATGTAAAAAAATAATATTTAATTGGTTCATGATATACCAAATCAAGAGCTCTTGCAAACGAAATATGCTCTGCGTTTGCTGGAGGCACCGATTTATAATATTATGAACAAATAATTTTTAGTTTGTCGATTTGTCTTGGGCAAACACATGACAGTGGTTAAATAAATGACAGTTCTAAAAGTAAAAATCAGCAGTTAGTAATTATAACTCTTGCCATCTCTTTCATTTTATATGATTGTAAAACTTTTGTGTTGTTCCTGTTATTTTTGTTGTTGTTAATTTACATTTTTAATTTTGTCTTTTTTTTTCATAAATAAAATGGAAAATATATACGAAGCTCATTTGTACATATTTATTTATTCATTCATTTCAATGTATTGAAAGCCTATAAGGCCAATAATAAATAATCACAACTTAGTGTTGTATATTTTAAGTTAAAGTCTACTTTATTTTTTTTTGTATGCGGGCATCAATCTCCTTTTTTAGATGGAAATGAAAAAAAATGGTAATAGTGTTTATTTGAACAGCTACAGTTAAAAATGCTACACTAACTTTGGCAATAATGTTAAACTCTTTTTTTTTTTGTTTTGTTTATAAAAAATTTTCTGTTTTTAGTAGAAGGTAAAATATTTTTAAGTCCGAAATTATTATTTTTTTTTCTTCTTTTAATAATCCCTTATCAGGTAAGCTTGTAATTTTTAATGAGCATTATCGTAAAATACCTTTGTTGCCTTCAAGCAATACAATTTTTTTAGATTAACACTAAATAAGTTATGAAAGGATCGTTTTTTAAGGAGGCCTTTTTACTCACACACAGCACACACAAACACAAATTTTGGTATCAAATAAAAAATATTCAAATTGTAGAAAATTAAGTTGCATATGTACACACATATATTTATTTATCCTTAATCACATACATTGTACTTGTTGATAACGCAAACATGCGCCAATATTATCCTCTGCACTGCCCTTGCCAGTACCATCACCAAAATGTATACCTACATAAAATGGTGTAACTGTTGATTCTATACGGCAAGGCCATTTGCCATTAGAACAAAACTGCATGCCACAGTGAACTGGTTCACAACCTGGTAATGGTCCTAAACCGGTACCAATGAAATCTTCAATTATACAAGGCATGGTAATACGATCTTTGCAGTTGCTGTAAAACTGTCTCAATTGTCGTTGACGAGAATTTCGAAATCCAAAGTCAAAAGTACTTCGTAAAAAGCCCAATAAATCGAAACCACCTCTTGTTGGCCGTGGTCGTCGGGATACATTTGAAATTGCTGTAGTAGGTCTAAATCGGGTATTGACATCATTGTCAACATCCCCACCGGAGCCTTCAACATCATCACTCAAAGGAGTAGACGTGGAAGTCACTGTAGTGGTAGTTACAGTAGTTGTTGATGTTGCTTCAGTAGAACTATCAGCAACATCGTCTGCTAGTGAAGCAGCTGCTAATAATAAAATGTAGATAAAAATAAAAATTGTCCATTATTAAAATAATTCGAAATGTGTTGATTTATTTTTTTATTTATTTATTACTTACCTGTGCTCTCTGAAGTACTGCTTGAAATCGTTGTGGTTGTTATTGTAGTAGAAATTGTACTGACAATTGGTGTAGTTGTTGTGCTTACTGTTTGTGGCGTTGATGACGTAAATGTTGCTGATGTGGGCATTGTTGAAACATTTGAAAACATTGTTTGGGTATTTTCAGTATCGTCTGCTAAAACTTGCATTTGTTGACTGTCAGTTTGTTGCACTCCGTTGCCATTATTTGGCATACTGCCACTTTCATTGTTTGTCATACTTCCACCAGAATTAGTTTCAAATTGAGAATCTCCTGATAATGAACTGGGGCCTATACGAAATGATTGCTCATCGCATGGCTGGTAAATAATTGAGCACATATCCATTTCTTGCCTCATGCATATTCGATAATTTTGATTGGCTAAATGACGACCATTATCGGCAAAATTGAAGGTCTTTTATAGAAATTTTATATTAATGTTAGTAAATTAATGTAAGTGTTTTATACGTACTTGAAATACACCCTCTGTTCCTGTGAAATATTGCAGACAACCTGCTGGTGCTCGTTGACTAAATGGAATCTGTGCTATACGTATTTCCCACAGTCTAGTTGGTAAAAATCGTGGTGCAAAGCTAAGCATTACATTAATTTCCATTGAAGTATCATTAGTAGTATTTTGATTGGGATACAAATCCTCGTAACGTAATGGCCTTAATGAACCGTATAAAGTTTGACGCGGTAACATTCGACCTCCAACATCATAGTATACTATACAATTTTACATATTTATTTACATTATTTATGCTGTAGAAAAGTTTAAAATACTTACTATGTTGTCCACTATTTTGTCCACACAATGTTAACGTACCGCCAGGCCCACCTGAGACCTTAAAAACATCGCCATCACATACCCCAGTTCGACGATTCGGCTGTCCAAGTATAAAGTGATAAAAATCTATTCGCAGTTGACTAATGTCATCGTTTATAAGTTTAATTTTTAAGCTGCAATTGGTTACATTGTTTGGCATAAAACTTGGAAAATTTGGAGATACCAGATAAGTTATATTATTATTTATGGTCTCATTACAATGGGCAATAACTTGTGAAAAGTAAAAATATAAAGAAAAATTAAGAAAATTTTATTTATTGAAAAAAAAAAACAAACTCACAGATACAACAAACACCAAAACCCAGAGCACATTCACCTCTAGATTCGCCGCCTTTGTTGCGACATTCATAAGCATTTAAACAGGAGCCAGTACGTCGGCCATCATCCGATAAGCATTCACCATCAACAGGTACAGGAAATAGATGTATAACTAATGAATGTATAATATAACAAAGAAACATTATAAAATAGAATACGCATCGTTGTTTTTAAACAATAAACGAACCTTTATGTTGCCTTGTAGAATTAAGACTATCACTATTAGTATCAGTCTCAGTGTCAGTATTAGTATCAGTATAATTTACATAAATATCCTGTAAATTTTGTTCAAAATTTTTTTCTACACTCTCATATATATTTTGTTGATAGAAGTTATTATCTTCTATTTTATTAAAATACTGAACTTCTTCAGCATTTTGTTCCAAATGTCGACTATCATCACCCCAAATATCGTGGTTTTGCATTGGAGGCCAAACTGCATGATTTAGTGTCATAGACGATTTGTTGTTGTCATTGAGAGCAGGAGGCGCCGCACTTACTTCAGAAATCGATATTACTATTGTAATACTAAATATTTGTGCGTACTTCAAGAGTTGATGATTTTTAAAAGGGACACAAATTCTACTATTGCTCGAACAACGACTCATAGCATTATTGATTCGTTCAAGAAACACTTTCATTATCATTAACTTTTTTTTTTCTTTTTTAGTTATTTCGTATTAAAATGATTTTCTGTTTGTTGTTTTTGCTTTAGGTCATTAAACTCTGTTTTATAAATTCATTTGTTTAAATGCTATATAGATTAACAAAACTAATTGTTGCTGTTGTTCTTGTTGTTGTTGTTGTAAATACTCATTTGACTTTTTCGTTTAAAATTTACGACCTTTTAGAAATGTCGACAACATTTATTTTAATGTAACGATAAGAATATTTTTCTCTAGAAAACAAAACTCTTATGTAGTAAATGTGTGCACTCTGTCTTGCGGCTTAAAAGAAAATAAGATCAACTTGGCCTAGTGCTACAATACAATGCAGTAGCTTTGTTGGTTTTACTTTGTGTGTGCTTGGACAAGTTTGAAAGTGTTGCAAAATTAACTTAAAATCAAGAAGAGAGAGTTGCTGCATTGAACATAACGTGGAAATAATTTTCAAAATAAGAATTTTGCAGAAGGAAAAGAGAAATAGATTTTATGTATTCGTATATAGTTTTTAAATTTGTCAATATCAACCAATAAAATAGAAAAAACGGAAACCTTTAGAAAAAATAAGACCAAAACAAAAGACTTAAGACACAAACTCACAAAATAAGCAAATACATAAGTTTTCATTCCCATAAACATTTTCGGTTTTTTAGTGTACAAATGTTATAAATTTAAATGTTTTACATACATACATACATATGTATATAGTTAAAACCAAGGATTATTGGTTTAATAAAATAAAACTATACTCTATAAGCACAATTATTTATGCCAACTTCTATAAATTCCCATCAAGTAATGCAATAGCAATTATTAAAAATAAAAATCTTAATGACAGCCTTCTTTACAAAATCTACTACAAGTCTTAAGCATAACGATGCAAGATAAACTTTCTTTTGAATGGTTTTTCTGTTGCAACAAGTTGTTTAACCTGATTTTCCCCGCCATAACATTTTATTATACGAATACGAATAGATTGCAATGACAAAATAAACAACCAAAATAAATACGAATACATACAAAGAATGCGAACAAGAAACATAATAAAACTGTTTCAACATTTGCTGGCATTGCAAATTTAAATAGATACTGAAGAAGGTAATAAAATTTAAAATAACTTTAATGAATGAAATAGTAAACAAGTTGAATGTAAGTATAAATCCTGATAAAAATAGCTAATGCCTATATATGTATGTATGTATGCAGTAGTAAATATATGTACCAACTAATACTAACATTGTTATCTAGACAATAGTTTAATAGGTGGTGGGAACATTGGTAGATGGTTGCATTTAAGTAAATAAAAGAACTGAAAGTCATGAAAGACTATAAAATAATTGGAAAAGAAAACAAATCAATGAAAGTAAAACTTAAAAAAGAAATGAAAAATAAAAACGATGCAAACAAATTGTTATAACAATGAAATAAAATTATAAAATGAGAAAAAATTTACCATGTAATTATTACGTTCAATGTATGATTACTGCACATAAATAAAATGTTTTTTTTTTTCAAGAAAATAAAAGCTATAGATGGGAGAGAAAAAATAACAACGGAAAACAAAAGATAAACTTGCACACGAAACTTTAAATTGAGTTGGAAAAATATGAAAGTGCATTCGCTGTATGAATTATTGGAAATTAATTGCATGCCACGATAGAAATATCAACATAAAATGTTTTAATAATTAAAGGCCAACAAGATACTCGTATGTACTGTATGTAGATATAAAGCAAAGTAGAACATTATGAACACCTTTTAATTTAATGTGAAATATACATAAAAAAGGACTGTTTGTTAAATCTGTTAAATGCCTTTAACATCTACCATTTATCAAATTAAATGAATATTCCTGCATTAAACATTGTCTTACATGATTAGGTGACTTCAAGAAACACAAATGAAAACAAATTGATTGTGAAGTAATAAAATAAATTGTAATAAAATAAAACCCTACAAATTAGTTAGGGCTATAATTGCTCGTACATTTACTTCCGTTTAATAACCAGTAAAGGAAAAGATTTTTGTAGTATTTTTTTTAATTTGTTATTTTATTTTAAAAAGTGTTTTGTTTTTTTTTTTTAATAAATTAAGAGAAAATATTAGACTCTTACATAAAAGTGCCGTTAATTTACATTTCAAAACATTAAATCATATTTATATATTATTAGAAATATATAATTGATTACAGTTTTTTCTCTAATGATTGCTCAGAAGTAATGGAAGTAAAGTTATTTCATATTAAATGCTCAGGCTTAATTAAAAAATAGGAAACTTTGCAAGTTCATTAGATAGAAAGTTGTAAAAGAAAAAAAAGAGGAAATATTTTGTACAAATGCTACTAAAACTACCTTTTAGTTCAAAAGAAATGTTAAATGTTAATAAAAAAAAATTGTACGTTCTGTTTTTCTCAAAAAGAAAAAAAGAAGTTCAATTCATAAGAAAAAAAAATAAAAAATATCGGTAGGAGTATATGTATATGTACTTATATATCTAAAGAGTATCCAAGGCATTAGGTCCATTTGGACTTCCTTCTAATTTACGCCACACTACATTACACATTTCTCGTACTAATGCTTTTTCTCCATCATCCATTTGATCAATAGTTTGTCCAGTTATACTGCCTAATTTGTCTCGTTCTAATTGTTCGCGCACTTCTAAAACTTGTAAAGCTCGAACGACAGCTTCGGGCCTACCCGAAATGGGATCGACAATGCCGCCATCATTTAATGTAGATGCTTGTTGAGCTAATTTTTGGCTATGAGTTGACAACTGCTGTGACTGCTGTGTTTCACGATGTTGTCGTTGCTGTTGTTGCTGTAGGTGATGCTGTTGTGTATTCATTTTATTTGATGTAGAATTTTGTGTTACTGTAGTACTATCATCACTTCGCTCCTTTTCAAGTTGTTGAATTCTACGTTCCAGTGATCGCACATACTGCAGAGTTTGATCCTGCAACGTTGAGCGCAGATGCAAATCCTATAGTTGGTAAGTAACATAAGGCATAATATTAGAAAACAATATAAAATATCAATATAATGAATTATTACCGGTAATTGGCTGTCATAGTTTCTTAAAGCTGTCATGTTTTCATCAGCATTTGTACTAGAACTGGAACCGTCACCATCATCTCTTAAGGCATTTCTTGTGCTGGCACCACAGTTAACACACAGTGAATTAGCTGCTATGTGGGCTCTTTCTTCATCTAAATATAAGCACAGTTCTTTAAGTTCTAAATTATCGGTTATAAGTTCTTGTTGCTTATCGTCTAGTTGCCGTAGTTTATTCTGATTATAATGATAACACAATATTAGAAGTCAAGTAATTAAAGATTAGGGGTAGTTGTTAAAATACCTGATAGGCTGCTACTTCTTGTCTCATAACACTTGCCGTATATCTGCCAAATCTTTGCCACTCTCTTGCCAATTTTCTACCTTTCTGACGATCGTCATCAAGAAAACAACACAAATCTCTCAGTTCTTGATTGTCATCTATTAGTCTTTGATTTTGTTCCTTAAGTGCTCGCAATTCGTTTATTAATGACTGCAGTTGGCGATTTTGTTCAGTAGTTAAGCGACCGGTCGTGGGTTGCATGGTTCCCGCACCACTAGATGTAACCGAGGCATTTGGTGAAGGATGGTCTTGATCGGTTTTTCGAACAAATTTCAACATATCCTGGTGATGTGGCTGTTGTTGCTGGCAGGATTCACTAGTTTGAAGCTGTTGTGACGACTGACCGTTTAATCCAAGCCCCGAAGTTGCCTGATGATTAACGTTGCTCAACCGCTGTTGCAATTGTGTTTGATGATTAGTTTGCGGCCTCTGCTGCAAGTAACGTGAAGTATTGGGTGGGTTTTTCAAAGAGTCTGGAATAAAAATACTAGAAAGTTGAGGAATATCTGGCGGATATTTTAGATTATTTAAATTTGTTCCTGAAGGTTCAGTAGAAAAATATGATGGATACGCCGATTTCGAACCGCTTGCTAATCTTTGAGTATTTAAATTTTTTAAAATACCTGTCGCCTGATTAGAATTGGATTTTGGTTGAGGTGGTGGTTGATATCGTGGTGGTATGGAGTGGGCAGGTGCTTTTAGATGGTTGGAAGATTTAAGACTTTGAAAATGATAAAAATTCCGTCGTGCAATTGAATTTGCGGGCACACTATTTGTTGTTGTTAATGGCGCTTCTGCAGAATTAACTGTTTCAGTTACAGTTTGTGCGTTACGTTGTTGTGCTTGTGAGACTGATGGTTGATGAATTGTCGCCACCGTTTGCAATTGATTTGATTGTAGGGAAGGCGTAATACTTAACGCTGTTGAATTTGGTATCGTTATAGATTGTTGTTGCTGTTGTTGTTGTTGAAGCGACACAGAAGGTATTAATGATCGTCTTTGATGTTGTTGAGTTGCCAGTGATTTTGTTGAGACTGTTGGTAATTTTGTAGTTTGCTGTTGTTGTTGTTGTTGTTGGTGAGGGTGTGAGTTATTGTAAGACTGTTGTTGATGATATTGATTATTATGCGCTGGGTTCAAATGGTTGGAATTAGACGCCAAAGATTTACTTTGTGCCGTAATAGTTCCTACTGTTGATGTTGTTGCTGCAGTATTTGCACTCACAATCAAGTTTCCATTAATTTTATGTGTGTTACTAACGGCGGACATTGTATTTATCGTCAATTCGCCAAAGAAAGGTGTTATGAATCAATTACTTATAATTATCCAAAATAAATTTGCTTTACATTTTTGTACAGGAAATCATACTGTTTAAATGTGTAACATTCAGAAAACCGTTTACAAACACCACAATGAATTCTGCAAATGTAATTACAATAATAATTGGTATTATAAATTTAATTTGTGTAAAAAATTTTTTTGATTCAGAAAATCAAAGTAGAGACTTAGAAGTAATTAAAGCACGCGTTTTATTAATTTGTAAAGAAACAAACGGTAAACACTCTTCACTGCACAGGTCCTAGCAGGCATACAAAGGAAATCAAATCTAAAATCAACAAAATGTGCAGGTTTACTACGTTTGCAACGAAAAGTGAATTCCGCTTGTAAATTCTCTTTTACGAAAAGCAAATATGAAATATAACCTGACGGAAAGTGCTGTGTTTAATTAAACGACAATGACGAATAATGCAAACAAATGAGATATTCTACATATGAATAATATATACGTATGTACACATTTTTGTTTGTATTAAATTTTATTTAACACTAGAACTACCACAACATATTGATGGTTTCATAAATTCAATTATGTAGTGTTTTGAATTTTTATGACAATCAATGTATTTGCCAATAAGGCGAAAAATATTTTTTGTTATTTTTTTTTTTGTTGTTATAAATTTGAATTATTCAGTATTTATATTTGACAGTTATGAGAAAATTTTATTTCATTGTTATTTTCTTCCTCTGTTACATGCTGCGATACATGTTTTCTATAGTTTTCATCTGTAAAATTATTGAACAATTTAATAATATGACCAAAACATTTATTGAGATATGCATATATACATAAGTATCGACCAATTTGAATTATACCTACGAAACTTTCAAAAGAACAATTAACTTTGATCTTTCTTTCTCTTTCGCTTACTTTAATTTTATTTATTGTTTTGTTATTTCACAAATTGTATTAATAAGTTTAGTTGACCTTATTATATTAATATATAAGCGTTTAATTAAGCTTTAGGTCTAATATATAATTATTTTTTCGATATTTCGCTACTTCTCTGCGTAGCTTCTTCAGGAAAAAATATATATTTCCTGAAGAAGCTACGCAGAGAAGTAGCGAAATATCGAAAAAATAATTATATATTAGACCTAAAGCTTAATTAAACGCTTATATATTTTGTTATTTCACAATCAGATGTTTTTTACTTATTTTTACTAGGTTTCCCTTCACGTAATTTTTTAGATATTTTTATTTTTGAAAGTAAATTTTACCTTACTGAGCAGCTATTGCTGGAAAACTACCCAAACGGAAATTTTCAAAGCAGTCATTTCGACAGACCGTAGAATAATTGGGTATATGTCATATTAATTATAGGAACTAAAATGGCTAAAACTAAGCTAAATAGGGAAATTAAACTGTTGTTATATTTCATTTAACAATGTAATATGAAATATATGCTTTTGGGAAAAAGTCTCCTGACGAGTCTCTTAACCCATTTCCGCCCGCTGTACTATATATAGTACACAACTTAAAGTTCAAGTAAAAATTATAAAATGCAGTTTTTTACCCGGGAAACGCTTTTTATCAGTCAATAAGAGTACATGCAACATCCACGTAGCTGTTGTTGAAAAATATCAATTATGGGAATCTCTATTTTGGCTAGTTATCTAGGAATCTCCATTTTGGTGATTTATTTCTTGTGAGATTGTGAATGGTCATGTAGTTTATTTTACATCAGTTAACTTTGAAGAACGTTAAATAGCAGTTTATTTACTTGATAACATCACATTCTAATAAAAGCAATATAAGACGGTTTAGTTCGTATAGAATTTTTTGAGCTATAGCATATTAAGTGCTGCTGTACTAAGCTTAGTATACCTGAAAAAACACAACTCAGAATATTTTTTTTGGTTATTTTCTTTTACTGTACTATAAAAAATGTTGTTTAAATTTAGTTATAAATATTGAATATTAAAAATTGTTCTTGGTTTTCATTTGGGCGTTAATGGGTTAAGCAGAGACGAAATGGCCATAGAGACATGCTTATCCCCAAAAGCATACATTTCATATTACATCAAATTTACAATTTTAAAATATTCCTGCATTTACATAAATGTTTTATTTATAACACATATGTTTCTCAATCAACTGTTTTTTATTCATCTCACAAATTCTTACTACCGAAAATGTGTCTACACATTCTTTATTATCTCACCCTACAGAGTATTTGTGTTACAAATATGATCAACTAAAAACTTCTCCAAATGTCCACACATGTTTGAGAACGCAAGCAGACCTATTGTATTTAACTATCGGTAGTTGTAGTGTTAAAACAAATGTAAACACAATTGTATCATACGTGCAAATATGAACAATGCTATTATACGCATGCGTGTTCACTCTTTTAATACAATTTCAGTTTTTAATGTTACGTAGTTTCTTATAATTAAATTGTTAACAGATCTTTTCGCAAACGTACATATTATCTACATATGTATGTATATATGTATATGTGTATTTTAAGATTGTAGAAAGTGAAACAATATACAGCAAAAAATTATTTGTAATGGTTGCAACACTACATACTACTCAAGTAAAGCCAACCATAAAAATTAGGTTGACAAACTTAAGTATTCCACAATTAAAAAGTAAGTGATTTGAAAGTATGAATATAAATAATAATAAATTGAATTTAATTGAGATATGCTTGTACACAATTGTGTATGTAAGTATGTAAGTAGGTATGTATGTATATCAGGAAATATATACAGTATGTAAATACTATTTAAGAATTCGTTTATTTCAATTATTTTTTTTCTATTGTGCACGAATGAAAATATAATTGTTGTGTGTATTATAAAATACTATAAATGCAACACTAAAACATGACAAATAAAAAGGAAAAGATCTTCCACACGTCTACATACATATATAAAATGTGCAGATATGCACATGTTGGTAGAGGTTAAATGTATG
The DNA here is from genome assembly GCA_963576795.1 of Metopia argyrocephala. Lineage (NCBI taxonomy): Eukaryota > Metazoa > Arthropoda > Insecta > Diptera > Sarcophagidae > Metopia > Metopia argyrocephala. Next base: position 1,438,399 of record OY756209.1, read on the forward strand.
GTTAATACACGTTACTCAAGCACAGCACATCAACAAATTACTTCAAATACAAGTTTCGAAAAGAAATAAAACATAAAATTACAGCGATATAAACACAACATTGATTGTAAACCCTTTTTGGTTTTATTGAAATTCAATCTCAGTTAAAAATAAAAATCAAAAAAAAATAATTTTCTGAATGCAACCAACAAGCAACCAAGCAGCCCACAAAATATATTCATTGTTTCAAAAAGCAACGTTGTCGCAACAAGTTATTGTTAAAGAGACGAAGGATGAACAAAAGAGTCCATGTGAAAAAATCTCCAACATCATTATGGAGTTACAAAATTGCTACACCAAAGTCATCATCATTATGGCTATAAAGGCAGAACTCTAAATCTGTCAAGAGATCGAATTGTGCCGCCGCCACACATAAATTGTAAAATACCAAACAAAACCGTTTTTTTTTTGTTAATAAAACAAATAAATGAAAATACAAAATACAAAGAAAAAATAAAAAAACTTAAAATCGTTCAAAACGAAATATATGAAACGCTACTCTGTGTACTATTACTATGTATATTATTTGTTGTGTATCTTCCTAAAGAATACTTAAAAAAAATTTTGATTTCCACACAAAAAAAGACAAGGAAAATTAAGTTTTTGTATATTTCTTTAACTCCCTTCCCTGTTTTCGTTGACTAGCATATTAATTTATACAGATTTTAGTATAAATGTTGTTTATCATGTTCAAATTGTTTTTGTCTGTAGGGTGCATTGAAAAATTTACCAAAAATTACTTCGTGTGTCTGAGTTACGGTTAATGAGCAGTAATGCTACATTGATTACCCGGCTTGTCTTGAAGGCATTCAATTTCGTGTATTATTTTGCACTCTATACGAGTGTATGTATGTATATGTAATGAGCGGTATGTATGTATGTATGTAGGTACGGAAATGTAAAACTACAATAATATGTTGTAAGAAAACAAAGCAAAAATAAAATTAAAAGAAATAAAAAAAAATGTCTAAAAAATTTGTTTCACATAATGTCAAAAGAGAAGCCAAAATATGTACTTGTACATACACGTACATTCATATACACAAATATGCATATAAAAGAATGTAGAGGATGTTCTTTTAAGTCCATTAAAAATTACAAACCGCTTACTTGGTTGGTCACTAATCTCTGACAAAGTGTTGTGAATGGATTTATGTTAGTCTAGGCCATTAAGGCAAACCACCAGTCATTAAGAAAAACCAATCTACGAGTATTCCATTATATCTAAAAAAAATGCACCGTTTGGTGCGGCATTATGGAACGTTATTTTTTTAAGTTATAGATCCATTTACGTATCGGATGAAAATCGTATACCATATATGAACTTTTTTTTTTTGAAAATAGAGATGCACTACATACATAACTGGCCATGACAATCCTTTTTCAGAGTTACGACCCAGCTTCTTACAGCTCCCATCAATTTATATCCATGAGAACCTGTAGACCTACAGATCAACGTCGAATCCGAACGACAGACTTGAGAAGCTTGTTCTCAAAACTTTTGCCAGAAGACCGCCAAGAAGTGGTCGCCGAAAGAAATATTTGTTCATATTTTTTTCTCGTCTACACTACTTATATTTAGAAATCAAAATCAAAATTGGTTTCTAAGGCAGCAACCGGTATCATTGCTCTTTTGCTTTTATACTGCCATGCTCACACGTATAAGAAATCAATATTGGATGTCCAACAATAGCCGCTGTGTCCCAAAATCACTTTCAAATATTAATGTCATGTATTGATCTTTCGAATGAATAATTGTTTGGTTTAAAAATTATTTTTTTTTGTGTGTTATTTTTTCTAATCTTAAGTTCTACTTGGCCTAAAAAACACACTCTATATAATTTGGAACATACCAATTGTTTCTACTTTTCATACACACAGAAAACAAACTGGTTGGAAGTCAGTTGAGATAGTAAAATTTAAGTTAAAAAACCCAGCATTGAAAATGTTTTATTGATACAACTTTTTGGAAACTCCAACTACAAACGGTTACTATATGTAAGTACAAATAAATTTTAATTTAAAGTCCTCAATAATTATAAGTTATTGATGCCATAGAATGTTTTACTACTTCTTATACATAGGTATATACCAATTATTAATACTCCAAGGGGTTGTTTAGAGTTGGGTCTTATTCCAAAATTAAAATAAGAAATTAAAAAAAATTGAAAATAAAAGAAATATATGTTTGATGGCCATGTTGCAAAAATGTCGATTGTTAAAACGAAACTGTTTTGTCAGTTTAAAATCCATTGTAGAGTCATAAATCAGAAAAATTGTAGTCTCATAACTCCGAAACTAACTCTTCATCGAAATTATTATTTTATAAATATTTATTATTTTGTATTAAGTATATAATAATAATATAAGTAATAATATAGTATATACTAATTATTAAATATTCTTTCAAAAGTTTTTGAATCACTTATGGCTGAGCAGATCACATCTTATTTGACTCAAAATAACCTTCTGTCACCACTTCAATCTGGATTTCGTATTGCTCATAGTTGTACTACGGCAGCACTAAAAGTAATTGATGATATAAGACCTGAATATGATGCTGGAAATCTATCACTTATGTGCCTACTAGACTTCTCTAAAGCCTTTGATAAGGTCGACCACTCAATCATGTGTCGAAAACTGGAACAGTTTTTTGGATTTTCGGGCACAGCTGTGACTCTGATGAGAAATTATTTATTTGGGCGGGCTCAAAAGGTAATTGTGGGAAATAGGCAATCGAACCTTAAAAATATTACATCTGGTGTTCCGCAGGGATCGGTCTTAGGTCCTCTGCTCTTTAGTATGTTTGTCAATGATGTATTTTCTGTATGCAAATATACGCAGATGCATGCATATGCTGATGATATTCAGCTCTACATATCGAATCGTATTGGTTTGATAGAAGATACATGCTACAGACTTAATGAGGATTTAGCTGCTATTGTCAAATGGGCAAATGGCAATAACTTAACACTTAATCCCAGGAAATCTTATGTCTTACCAGTTAGCAGGATAAAACATGACCCAAACCACTTTCCAACGATATACCTGGACAATATGCCTTTACTGTATGTTGGTAAAGTTAAATACCTGGGTTTTTATATCAATTCGACTCTGGGATGTTCGGACCATATTAACATTGTAGTACGTAATATATATTTAGTTCTTCGGAATTTGCGAATATCATCTAATTTTACACCAGTTGAGGTCAAAAGAAAGCTAGTTATTCAATTGATTCTTCCTTTAATTAACTACTCAGCTGAGGTGTATAGCAAGCTGGACTCGCATTCAATGCATAAATTACAGGTGGCTTTTAACAATGCCACTAGGTATGTGTACAATTTAAGTCGGCTCAGTAGTACATCATTATGGCGAAGAAAGATTCTGAGATGTGATTTGGTTGATTACCTTCGAATACGGAATATTATGTTTCTGCATAACTTGCTCTATCGGAGGAAACCCTTCTATCTTTATGAAAAACTAGTTTTTGGAAGATCAACTAGGTGCATCACATTGATTGTGCCCAGGCATGCCTGCCTAAATACCAGTAGATTGTTTTTCGTCAATGCTATTAATCTGTGGAATTCTTTACCAATTTACATAAAACTTTTATCGAGGAAAAACAGTTTTAGGAAAGCTATTTTTGACTATATGTCTTAGAACTATTGTCTTATTGATTTACATTTTCTTATAAAGATCTATGCCGTAATATTTAATCATCAATAAAATATTTGACTGTTATATAATGTTATATGTTTACTTAGTAAGAATTATTGATATTATGTACACATTATATTCATATTATTTTTAATTAATTTATATTACCATTTGTCATACATACATTTATATTAAATAATTTATAGATTTTATCCTTTTGAGCTATAAAAGAATAATATTCTTAAGGTTCTGATAAGGAAAAATTAAATTAAAATTAAATATTAAATAAAGCTATGGTCACATGAGGCAAATAAATATTTGACGAAAAAACCTAACCACTATTTTATATAAAGCCTTGTTTTTCAATTTTCCATTGCTTTAAGTTTGATTAATTAAATTTCGAAATAATATTTCTCATTAAAATTTATTGTCAAATACTCGTAATTAAGAAAAAAATATGTTCGCGCACAACGAAATTTTTCCATGAAATAGTGGTTACGCTTTTTTTGTCAAATATTTGTCTAATGTAGCCGGCCGCAGCTTAACATTTATTTTCATAATTTTAATTGGACAATTAAACACATTTCTTATTTTTGACATGTTGATTTTTATACAAAATAAATAAGTGTACATGTCCACATATGTACGAGTATGTATGTTAAAATAATTAAATTTTTTTCTAATTGTAGAGATTCCAAACAGCATTTTATTTAATATGACGAATGAACATTCAATATTATAAAAAAAAACAACTTTTATGGAAGATTTTAACCATAGCCATTAAACAATTGTATTTAAAAAAAGCGAAATGTTTAATTATAAATAAATAGAAAAAACTTAATTCAGTAAATGAAATTTCGGTTTGTCAAAAGTACAAACTCTCATGCCTTTTATGTGTTAGAAAAAATCTTTGGTAAGTGGTCAAGGTTTAATTCTTGTAATGATGGTGTATCTTGAAAAGCAATTTAAACAATAATTTTGTACTATATATGAAAAATAACAAATTACGCTACAATTAATATTTTAAAATGCTACCGTATGTACATGCATACATACATATAAATATATTCGTGTAGTATCCCTGTCAGCAATTGGAAGATTGCTTGCTCAGAAATCACCAAAATGAGTCATTTACGACTCCCTTAGGTGATCAAAAACTGATTAAATGCGCGGAATCATAAATTAATCGTGCAGACGTTCGAAATACGACGTCTTTTATTATTATTTTGCATCGTATTTTATTGTTTTCTTCTGCATTTCGTTATAATGGGATTTATTTTATTTGAAAGAATAAGAGTTATGCAATTATTGTGATGTCGTGGTATAGTGGTTAGACGCTCGCACAGAAATTCAAACGACCGAGGTTCAATCCCAGCAAAGGACAAAAATTATAAAATAAAATTTAAGGTATTTCTAAATTATAATTTAAAAAATAAGAAGAATTCCATCTTCAAGAAATCGCTCTTTACATTCCAGTCTATTCCGCATATAATATACATATAAAAAAAAGAATTCCTTCAATTGAGATTGATGAATTTATTTTTTTTTTTACATTTTTAAACAAAATACAATATTTTTATTATTGTAAAGATAATAAAAAGATAAGTAAAACTCGTTTAGTGTGCGGAGTCACAAATGACTCGTTCAAGGGAGTCATAAATGACTCGTTCAGGGGAGTCGCGGCAAGGGTACATTTTTCTCCCGACAAAACATTCATTTTCGACTCATATATGAGCTCATAAGTGACTATTTTAATCGCCTAGAGGAGTCATAAAAGACTCATAATTGACCAAAAATGCTGACTGGGTATATGTAATATAACAAATACATATACATATACATACATGTGTTTGTATACGCAATTTCAATTAATGAAGAAGTTCTTGATTTTAAATATATATTTACTTTTAATTAATTTTTCGATGCCAAAAAATGCTAGATAGGTTGTGCCGCTTCGGTCTAAACCTATAAATTCCCATTTTTAAAAAAGTAAATTAAAATTTAAATTAAAAAACAAATAAAAAAAAAACGTTTCTACACTGAGTGTTCTCTATCTATCAAAAAATTTTTTTGGGTGTTTTCGTAATCGTTTTTTTTCTCAAGTTATAAAAATGCTGTTAAAGAATTAGCTTTTTTTCAAATAATTTTAAAATTGTTTCACTATTCTTCATTCTGTATTGTGTAAATGATTAATAGTTGGCATTTTTTATCTTCATTTTGCTAAATCTAACGATTCTTTGTTCTTTGGATTAATAGCAAATGGACTTGTTCCGGTCTCATGATTAAGTAGGTTTTTTCACTCGTTCATCAAATTTTCAACAGCATTTTCTTGAAATGTAAAAATGTGCGTCACTTAAAAATGTATTTCGGAATCTTATATTTGAGGGTAATATTTTAATATGTAATATGACTACATATGTCTGTATGTACTGGTATTTCATTCATAGTTTTAGGGTGGGTGTAGAATCATTTTGTTTTACTTAAAAATGTCACGTGCAAGTTAATTATATTTATTTTTGTTCGTTCGTTCTGTATTATTTTATTTAATTTTTTCTTCTCATAAAATTGAACAAAAAAAGAAAATGATTAATGATTAATAATCGCTTTAAAATTTCTGTTTCTTTAGCCAAAGACTTGAAGAAAAGAAAATAAGCTGAACGAACGAACTAAAGCAAAATTCGGGCCTCAAAGGCTTATAAGAAGTCATACACATAAGTTTGCTTTTCTTTTTTGTTCATTGTGGTGTAACTATACCGGTATTTGTGTTTGTAATTTTTAATTTTATTTCTTAATATTGTTATTTGGTTTCATTCATGAAATGCTATACTTATTCGTTGTAGTTTTAACTGAATCATCATGAACATCATCCTCATCACGATTGTCATACAAAGTCAACACCGTCTTGTATCATTTGTCATTTGATCGAGCCATGAAGGCAACAACTGTCTAAATCCGTACACAGATATATACTCATACATACAAAATAAAGATCCAATTTAAATGAATATTCGCATAAAGCTGTGTGTGTAACCATGTACAGGGTGGTTTACTTCAACTGACTGATTTATAATTTCTAAAATATTATTTGTATTCTCACAGTTTTTAGTTTTGCAGGTAAAAAACAATTTATTAAGTTTTATTATGCACACACACAAATGCATATATCCGAACCATAAGAAAATACTGTTCAGATCTTAGTACTACAGTATTTGTTTCGATTGAGAAATCATTGCAAAAAGCAATCTAAATTCATTTAAAAGATTTTAGTTTCTGATATAATTAACCCTTTGACGACGAAGAATGTAAAATTGGAAATTTTAAAATTTTGTTTGCAGATTCTTAATCGGAAACATAACATTTCAAGACTAAAGTGTTGTCAAAATTTAAAAATTTTTACTCCTTATAGGAGAAAAATCATGGGACATATGTGTCCCATTCGTCGTCAAGTATAATTATTTGGGAATAAATACATTATAATTACGGCTCATTTTTGTCGCTATAAAAATAAACATGGGCATTATATAACAGTATAAATTAATTATATAAGAATATAACCAACAACGATTGTAATTGTGACTTAATTTCTAGTCAACTCTCGAGCGGTTTACATGCCCTAATTTGTGATTTTATATACGGTTTGAAAATATATTTTCCTCCAAAATATTTCAACATATAATATAATTTTAAGAATGAGCAGATTGCGTCGGTTTTATAAAACTGAAAGTGAAATTCTACAGATTTTGAACGTATCGGATAGTGAAAATGATAATAGTTTGATAGTTTGAGTTTAATTCACCAATAGAGTACTTTACAAAACTTTATTGTGAACAGAAAGGTATATTGAAAGTACTTTTTGGAATGATCTGCCGATACAGATTGTCAGCAATCTTTGATGGTCTACGATGGAAATATATTCAGTTCCTTTTATTTCCAAGGTTACGACTGGAGACCGTTTTCAAAAAATCCTTTCCCTACCAGCAATAAATCATTTTAACTTAGCTGTTGGAAATTCTTTGAGTCAAGCCAAATGCCAGTCTATAGATAAGCATACCGTAAAAATAAAAAAAATACCAGCCGAAATATACTGAAACAAAATATGCAGAACAAGCCCAAAAGTTAAGGGTTAAAATGGTGGTGCTGTTGCATACATAAACAGGAAAAAGGGAAAAGAGAGAGAGAGAGTTTAGCATTGGCGAATCTATTATTCTAGGTGTGGCATTAGGACTGAAAATATGGGAAAAAATTACGATAACTTTTTGAATAGTCTAATATTACTATATAAAATGATGACCAATGGAATACGAGCCTGTTAAACTTTGCGACAAAATTGTGCACAAATGCTAAAATTTGATATCAATAAAACGTTTGAACGTGGAGACATCTAGATCTTAATGTGAAATGTAATTTTATTTATAAAATGGGTGGATAACCGTGCGGTTCATATAGGATCAAATTTCATAAATCCAATCGAAACTGTAAATGTCAAACGACGCAAGGCTGGATCCGTAAATAAAATTACAGTGGCATGTCCAAAATTGACTTCGCAATATAATACAGGAGTGGGAGGCGTTGATATTATGGACTAAAAAATCGTATAGTGTTATGTAACTCCTGATTAAATTTAGTAGGAGATTATTACTTACAAGAAATGGAATAAAATGTGCTTTACGGCAAAAAGAAATTGTTTTGAAATTTATCACAATTGAGTTCGATATTGTTTTAGTTTATGTGTAGGCATAAGATATCATAATTTTAATTATATCATAAATTTAATTGCTCTTGTTTTCTTTGTTTTTCAAATATACAAGTTAATAAAATAAAAAATATGCACCAAAAAATATCCCTTATTTTTACCGTTGACGACGAATGGGACACATATGTCCCATAATATTTTCGACCTCACAAAAAAAAGTATAGAACCGATTCAAAATCTAATAATTAATAAGTTTATAAAAGGCATTGGTACAACTAATACTAAAAGTCTGACCAACACTATCAATTCGAAACCGAGATATAAGTAAACAAAAATTGTAAAAAAAAAGATACGAATTTTTAAGTTTGAGACCAGTTTAAGCCCAGTTAAAACAAAAAAAAACTTAATTTTAGTGCATATTCCAAAGAATGAATTTGTTTTTTATCGAACAACATTGATTACATTACAATTCCTTGGAAAATGGGCCTTTAATGACGAAAAATCCAAATGGGACATATATGTCCCGTTCGTCGTTAAAGGGTTAAGGTTTTTTTATGACTAAACAAAAACAACTATTACAAAAATGATTACTAATCTGTTTGAGATCCGTACTCAGACTTACAGATTATTTAACTATATAAGCATTCCGGTGGCATTTTTGTATCACCAGCACGGCTGTAATTGAAGTAATGGCAGTAATTGAATAAGAGAGCTATGAAAACTGTTGTAATTCTGTAGTCTCCATCGTCTAGTGGTTAGTATATTGGCTAACTAGACAAGAGCTCCGGGTTCAAACCACAGTTCTAACATCTTAAAAAATAGAGAAATATGAAAAAATATTTCTTTCGGCGACTTCCTGTTACCAATTTTTTGGCAAAATCTCTAAAAGTAACTGATTGCCACAAACAAGCTTCTCAAATCTGTCGTTCAGAGTCGACATTAAACTGTAGGTCTCGGTACTCATGTATAAAAATGGACATACATAACATGGATGCTGCGAGAAGCTAGGTCCTAACCCTGAAATAGAATTGTAGTGACCAATTGTGTATGTTTGTATGTAATTCTGTTCAACCAGAATTGATAAAAATGCCCAGATGGTGAGAAAAAGAAGAATAAGATAGAATGTGGCAATCATTTTTAAGTATTTATAAGTTGTATTGTGCCTAGTAGGAAACAGAATTTTGTAATCGGGTCATACTTCCAGGTGAGTAAATGAGCAGTTGATCTAAATGGCTTTCTTAAGTCTTCTATATTTCAAATTTCGTTGATCACTCCAGAGAAGAATGAAACCGTCTTGTCTGCCGGACGTCTTAAATTTAAAATTGCAGCTTTTCGAGACATAGAATCAAATACATCGATGTATCATTTGATATTGTATATATCGATATTTAATTCAAAGAAAGAAAAGCTACGCCGTTAAATTGATGTCATTTTTCATACTTAAATTTAAAAAAAATTTATAAGTTACACTTTAAAAAAGTATAAAATAAAAACAAAAACTATAAGCATTTTAAAACAGTCAGTCAATGTTTGCTTACTTACCCTGTATTTTATTCTATTGTTATAGTTTCGTAAAGTTTGAAAGTATTGTGTTGTATTATTAGCTGGATACGAGTACTTTATTTGGCTTCAAATCACTGACAGAAATTGTGAGTGACATATTGCATCGTATGAATTAAGTTTTATACCGGCTGTTGCAAACTGAATACAATTTACTCCAACAGTTTTTCAAGACGTTGAAAACAACGAGTTAATGGAGCATTAAGGAAACTGATCAATGTACACAAATATTGAGAATATGTGTATAAACGTGTATTTAAGTCTGTCTTATGGAATAAGCGTAGGTGGGGAGACTTACATAGTGTCACATTTCCGGCGCTTGTGGGAGTTTTTTTTCTTCTAATAATTTCTTATGACCACCATATCGCATTTTTAATATAAATATTTTGTTTTATTATTAGGAGCGTCCTAATAAATTTCAATAGAAAATAGAAAAACTTATAAAAACAAAATACAATAAATAAACTGTAAAATATGTATAACAAGGCGTTTATTATGAATTTCAAAAAATCCATACACAGATGTACATCAGATGTGTACACATTAGTGCTGCCAAAGTAGGCAATTTTTTCCCAACTTTGGCGTATTTAAAAAAATCCCCTTTAATATTAAAGTTTAAATAATAATTTCATTTAAATTAAATTAACTTCACTCGATTTAAATTTACGTACTGATATCGTGACCTAAACATAGCAAAAATTGCAAAAAATTTATATTTTACTTAAATTCTCTCAAATATATTTTTTATAGTTTCTGAAACATTTTATTTTATACTTTTCTTTCTTAAACATAGCAACAACAGCAAAATATATGCAGATTTTCTAGATTTGCTACACTTGGAAGAGTTGCAAGATCGTTCACAATGAAGAATGAGAAATAGAATATTTTTAGAACCTACCAGCTAACCCTATGCCTGATTTGTCGGGCCAAATGAACTAAAAAATTTTCTACATAGGAAAATTTCATACATAATTTATTGCAAAAACTAATATTTATTTTGTATGAGAGGTACCATGCCCCCTTGTCCATTTACGCTCACTTACTGACTGATGATCTGCTTTGGCCACAAACAAACTTTACCTTTAACCGTTCTCAAGATAAACAAAAATTAAAGACAACTAAGAGGCGATTTGGGGCTTACTTATCGCACACATGCGATTACGAATTTTAACCAAACATTAATATAAACCACATATGCACATATGTAGGTTCTATATGTCCCTCTTCATAAGTTTGGTTCACATCGGCCTCCATTTTTATATACACACATATGTATATAGATTTGTAAGTTAGATTGTCTTTATTACTATTAGTATATAAATACCAAAGTTTGTCACAATAGAATAATATTTATTAATTACTTACTGTCTTATTTAAAAAAAATAAATAAAAAACGTTTGTGAAAGGCTTATTTGACAAACTTCTATGCAATACTTGTTAAAAACCTGTAATATTTTGTATGAAGACAGTACTTAATTTCTAGGTTCATAATATAAAATGATAACATCAGTTTCTCCTTTAATTATCAAAAATCATTGCAAATTTACTGAATTTTTAATAGAATTTGGCTTTGATCCAATAAAAGCGTTTCTGGCGAAACAAATTAACTCAGATTCCCATACATATAACAACGATATTGTACGCTTGCTTCGGCGACAGCCACTACCCACCACGGTTACGATTGTATATGTTGTCGATATAGCCAATGTAAAAAAAAAGGGGAAAAGTTGTAATTCTGATTTATCCAAATAAGATGACAATCCAAAAAAAAAATTCAATGATTGTGACAAAAGGAGAATATGAAAGAATGTGTTCTGCTTAACAATACAAATGTATGAATAGAAGGGCGAAAATATAGTGCCAATATATGTTTTCTACAAAAATGTGAGTTAAATAGTTGATGATTGTCATTAATATAAACAGAACACAAAGAACTCTGATGAGACTACCATAGCTGAGATCGAAAACATATTCAATTCAGCTTGTGTACAATTCCTTCTCGGACATCATGTTCTTCTTAGATTATCAAAAGTCATTGCAAAAATCCAAAATTCTTAATTGAATTCAACTTTGATCTAAATAAAGCGTTTCTGACGAAACAAAATTATACATTTTTAGATTTTTTTTTTTTCTAAGCAAACAATCCCGAATCCCGGGTTTGTTTAAAATCTATTTCATTCGTCATCTCTAGCTTTCATTACTCACTTTTATGTAAAACGTTATAAGAAATATCGTTAATTGTCGGAAATAAGGCAGTTTATTTCAATAAATAGCTAAAAGAAAAGAAAAATTAAAAAACCAATAATTCTTCCGCCCGTTAAAGTAAACCTATTACACAGAATTATAAGAAACAAACGAAACAATAAGATTATAATATATCGATGCTCTATATGTAGATACTTAAGAGTATATTATGTTGTATGTATGTATGTAAAAATGAAATTTATAAAAGAATACAAAAGTAATGCACACGTAGATTGTAGGTAGAAAAAAAAATTGTTTCCGGCTTTATTTTATACTCAATTCGTAGTTTCTACATTATTTGTATAACTATTGTTTAGTTTTATTTTTAACATGACTACTTAATACAATATGTACGAGTGAGTACGTACATATATCCCCAACTATTATATTTACAAAAAAAAAACTTTAGTTTTCTTTTGAAAAAAATAAAAACTTGTACTTTTGTTAAAAGTTACTCTGCTATACAATACTATTATTATGAAGAATTTTTTGAAATGTCAATTTTAAGTAATTTTTAAATAATTATTTTGATATTGAAAAGTTTAGGTCGGCATGATAAAATAAACGCTTAATGCTCAAATTCACAGTCTTTAGTTAGTTGAGATTTGTGAGTCATCGCTAGCATTTGTTGAGCTAAAGTTTAGCTATAATTAATCATTAATTTACCTTTTAAGCAAAATATTTAAATAATATAACATTAAACAAATAATTTATTATGGCATAGTTAAATAGGCATATGCCAAAATAATAAGTATGGAAATTAAAGTGCATATTAATGGAAACTAAATAAGAAAATTGAACATTTTTAGTATCGAATTTAGTAAAGTATCAAAATTATGGCCTTAGCAGTTCTAGTGTTAAAAAAATGTATTGAGTATGTAGAGACTAATAGAACAACAACATTATAAACTATTGATTACAGTTATTTAGTCATTATGGCTCAATATGCATACTTTCAACATCATACATGCATTCATTCTATATTATTTGCGGTGATTGGTTTTGTATCAAAACGTAATGGAAATGCATATTTTTTAACTGTTTATGCGGTAAATTGTTAGAAAAGGAAGTATTGCGTGTCTGTATGTACAATGTACATACAAATATTGAAAATAGAAATACATAGTATGTATGTATGCAGTTAATCAATCAATGTTTTTCTTATCAATTATACAGATTTTGATTCAATATAATTTCTTAGTGATCTTTTAATAGTTAATTGACAAAAATCGGAAAAATATATTATTAGATAGAAAAAAATATTTTATTCTATATTTGTAGTTCTTCTGTGACAAAATATCAGCTGTTTTTGGAAAAAGAAAAAAATACAATAGTATATAAAATTGTGGCACAAGTTGTAAAAATAAACATAAGTGTTAAGAAATGAGCAGTAATATTAAACACTCATTGGATTCGGGAGACGATACATATATCTATTTTTGCATTTTTTGTTGTTTTTTTTTTCCAAACTTATTCCAAAATTTCAATGTTTATCTTGAACAAAAATTGCTATTAAAAGTTTCAAAATTTTTATAAAATTTTAAATCGACAAATAAAACTAATGTCAGATTTATTGCTGTCATTTGGAAATTCTTAAACAAAACGGAAGTTAGCAGAAAAATTAACGACTTATACATATTTTTAATGCACAAAACATAAACAGCTGATTCGGAACGTTATCTCGTTATCTAGACCAAGCGATTGTGCGCACATCCCGAGGCCAACATCGTAGTCATAGTGATAGAACGAGACAATAGTATTCCTGAAAGCACAGACAACATTACTGATAACACCATCCTGCAGGTCGTGAATCTGTTTTATAGAATAAGTAGTACATCAGTTAGCTTAAGATTTCGTTAATGAAGCTTTATTCATATTATATTACACGAAAGGAGTTTTTTGTTTTATTTATAGGAAGCAGACCTTTAAGTTCGAACCTGGACAGACTGAGTCATACCCCAGCTGGAAACATAAATATTTTTTCTTTACAGAATTTAAAATATTTATTTAATAAGTGTAGATTTAAGAATTGAAAAATAAATTAAAATAAATTTTTAAAATAAAACGAATAATTCCCTAGCATCACTAATGGTTTAACTATATGTCCACCAGTATATATGAACCGGAAGGGGGAAAAGTTCAGACCTGGGTTTTTATTTTCCTTTTTCTTTCCTTTCTTCTTTCAAGAAATTCGGTTACAAGTTTAGTTGTTATTATTATTGTTATTTATATACTCGTTTATTTAATCAAAAACGGCCTTAGAAGCTGAAAATAACCGAGAATAATCATTTCAGGATATACGAAAGCTTAGAGGTACATATACTTCTCTATATAAGTACATATCGACGATGGAATTAAAGAACGCTGTAACTAACAAAAAATCGAAAATACGTTTTTTACATCATTTTAATCAGCAGAAAAGTACGCGTCGATTGGTCCAAGTCCCAGATTTCTACGATGAAAATAAGTTCACTTACGCCGTCTGCGAAATGAAAAATACCAGTGTATTTGTTCTACATTTATGAAAGTTTTTTGGCTCTGGTGAACATTTAAGGTTTTGTCAGTTACAGCGTTCTTTAATTCCATCGTCGATATGTATTTACAATTTGATTATTCTGTACAGATTTTGATTTCTATATAGAAAACGTTTTAATCATGTTTCATACACCTAATCTGACTTAGGCTTTGAAAAAAATGTATTATACGTGGCTTAAATGTGTATTTAATTCTGTTACAGTTATTGTTATATTCATACATATGTAAGTGTGTATGTAGACCAGGGTTTTACTATTGATATACTCGTAATAACATACCTATTGCTTTAACGACAATGGCAAAAACAGTAAAAAAAAGACAAGAAAAATAACTCTCAGTAAAATGTGTGTGATAATTAATAAAAAAAAGCGGATAAAAACTTGTAATATTAAAAAATTCTCGTGGATACTACAACAAAGTAAAAGAAGAGCAAAAACGACAAAAAAAAAACAAGCAGTTGCTGCTATGATTGTAGTTGCCGTTGTTGAGAAATTGTTCTACTTCTCTACGATAAATTTGTTTTTTTTTTTTTGTTTTTTCAAACGTTTAGATTTTTAACTTAAAATTGAAGAACTTGTTTTATTTTGTGAACAGAAGAGTGTAGAAAAATTAGAAAGTATGAGTATGTTTTCTTTTACTGATTGCTGCTGTTGTTTGTTATTGTTGTTGATTTCTATTTATTGTCATAAACAAGCGGCGGAAATAGTAGGTTATGTACATATACATATCTCTGCATCTATGTTGTCATTTAAAATGACAAAACTGTTGTCAATAACTATCAACACAATTTTTATGAGGCCTCCCTCAACTGTCATATGTTTTTTATGTAAACAAATTGATTAGACCAAAATTCAAGCCCAAGACTTTAGCTTTATCTCTATTTGATTGAATTACTCTTGAATGAGATTGATATTTTGTTCAGCGTTTTAGTTGATCGTTGTTTTTATTTTAACATGTTTTACGAATAACTTGAAGTGGCTTTAACTTGATTTGGCAAGCGTGTATGATCTTAAGTAAACAAGTTTAACTTTTTGTTTATGGTTTGATTCTTATTGTAAATATTTTTATTTTTTTCTTTTTTAAATTCAACAAATATTTGAGTTTATTGAGTGAAATTGCATTCCATCAAAGAAAAGTTAAAAACCAAAATCATTAATGTAGAAATCTTTAAGTAGAAATTTATTGAAATTTGTTTAAAATATCAACATAAAATATTTAAATTATTAATAATTTTTCATAAGCAAAACAAAACAAAAAAAAAAAGAAAAAACAAAAAAAAAAAGAAAGTTATCCATGCAAATATCTTCTGCATTGACAAACCCAGCACAGCTGCAAACAAATTTTAAGATTGTTTTGAAGTTTAAATAATTTCTTCTCTTATATGGGTTTGTATTATTAAATTCTAAGTAATCTATCCATGATAAAACACTTTGTTCAGAATAATAATTTGTTTTTACCTATTCGAATTACATATTAATAAATTAGTATTTTTAATATGAACTTTCATGTTTTATAACTTCGGCACATCTCCACGGAATAGACTTGTTTTTGTTTTACACAATGCTATTTGTATATACATACATACATACATAATTGGCCATTACAACCCTGTGTCAGGATTACGGCCTAGCTTCTCGCAGCACTCATGTTGTGTGTGTTAATTTTTTCCCATGAGTACCGGGACCTACAGTTTAAAGTCGACTCCGAACGACAGATTTGAGAAGCTTTTTCATGGCAATTAATTACTCCCAGAGCTTTTGCCAGAACACTGCTGAGAGGTAGTCGCCGAAAGAAATAATTGTTTCATATTTCTTTTTTTTTTTTTAAAGATGTCGGAGCTGAGATTTGAACCCAGCACTATCGTCTTCGTAAGCCAACACACTAACCACTAGACCACGGCGACTACTGCTATTTGTATATGTGCAGTAGAAACTCGATATAAACCGAGTATAGAAGAATATGACTTCGATCAGCATGAATGCATGCGAGAAAAGTTAAAATGTCTTTGTTTCTCTTTTAATATATAAGAATGATATAAGTATACTCGTAGACCCAAGAATTTTAAAAATTTATTATATAAACTTCGTACACCTAGCGCTGTTTTTACACGTTTTTCTTTTGCACGGTTGAAAAAAATAAACTTGTCCTTACACATTCATTTTTCGTTTATACTGAATGACAGTTATGCTATAACTTTAAATATTTATATTATTTAAATATTAAAATATATTAGACGCTCTTGCAAATGTTCTTAAATAATTATTAACCCGTAATTTATATTTGAAAAAAAAAACTTTTTTAACATCAATTCTCAACCGCTACATGCGGATCGGATGAATAGAATAGAACAACGGATTTTATTAATAATTGAAAAGACATATAAAGTAAATATGTATATTAGACTTGAACTATTAGTAGAAGAGTGCCAATCTTTTAAAAAATCTTTTAAAAAGTAATTTTTTAAATTAATAGAAATGTAGCGACAGAATAGATTTTTTACTTTTTTGTTAGAATGCAATCTCCAATATTTTTGTTCTTTTTTTTTTCTCTAAAAAATCTAATCAAATACGAATATAAAACAATCTATATAGAATATATAAATAAATTTATTTTACCCTTTCATAACTATTGTATATATCTACCATATGTAGTATGTAAATTAAATTTTTAAAGTCCAAAAAATTAATGATTTGAAACTTTTTCTTTTTTCATTTGCTACAGACCGTCTCATTTAAATGTTTCATAGCAAACAGTGAAAGAAAGGTATGGCGTTAAAAACAAAATGACAACAAAAAATCTATTCTCTCTGCATTCTTGAGCCGGCATAAAGTATAAGTACTCTTACAAAACTTTCACAGATTAACGACTCAAAATTAAACGGCAACGAACTTTGCATATCAGCTAAACTTAAAACGAAACCAAGGATGTATGTATGTATGTGTACGTACACACATATGGCTTTTGTAACTTTACTGTCTTTAACAAATGTCGATCCCATTGTTGATGATATTTTTGTTTTGATGCTGTTGAATTTGAAGTGCGTGGACTCCAAGTCTTTAAATGTTGAGAGAAACAAAAGAAAAAAAAAATGAAAGGGCCTGTTATTTATAGCATTTGATAATGTTATGTTGTGGTTTAAAAGATTTTATTAAGATACCACCATTTAAATTCATTTAATTACATCTCATCATCATCATCATCATCATCATACTTATACCGGTATAATAGTTACTCTTAATGTTGTAGAAATAGTATGTATGTAAGCAAGTAGTTATGCAAGTCCCTTTGTATGTTATTTTAACAGGTTGTGGCGATTGAAACAAACGACATTGCAATTAAAAAATATCATGAGAATCAGACTTTTTCTTTTAATATTTATGAAGGATAACAATTAATATTTGTACAGTTGAATTAATTTTCTTATTATTCTTATAACGAGTATATAGTAAAGCTGAGGTTGGTCACATTAGGCAAATATTTAATAGTGTAACCACTATTTTTTTAATATATTTTATGCAAATAGTTCATTTTTTTGTGCAAACAGAATTATTTAAAGATAACACTGGTCAACACAACTCTTGTTTTCTTTAATTTTTTTTTTGTGGCCCTGAATTTGAAAAAATACTGGGAGATTGCCAACAGATCTACTTTTTGAAATATAAAGTTTTATTATTTTGACGAAAAAGTACACAAAATTAATACATCTGTATGTAGGTTAACAAAATTTCTATCAAATGCTATAAAAATATTTCCATGAATGAACGACTTTAGGTAGATCTCGTTGCAAACTCCAGCAGTAGTCTGCCATCATATATGAGCGCCAAATTCCCTGATATTGTTCTTACATTGTCCGAAGATCCTGATGAAACCTTTCACCCTGTTCCTCACTAATATCACCAAAATTTTGTGGAAATCGGTCCAAATGCGAGTGTTTATGCTTATATTGCATCCTAGCTGTCATTGATGTGACAAAAGTAGGATCTTTCACAAGTTCCCTAATCTGCGGCTAAACCACACATTTCTAGCATACAATATGAGGAATCTGATTACACAATTTTATTTTAAAGTATTCATGATAGGCAGTTTTCACATATAGGTTTTCGATATTTTTAAAATGTATAATCACCACAGATATAGCAAAAACATTCAGGATTAAGCAGACAACATATTCTTGACGAAGTCATATTAAAAACAATAGTAGTATATATTTTAATGTTCAATAAATAATAATAGTATCTGAGGGCAGTAAACTATACATTTAAAACAAGAGCTGTTATGGAAAAACCGTTGACGTATTGAAAAAATACACCACATTCTGATATAGCAACAAAAAAATCGCAGGAAACAAAAAATTTTTAGTCTTTTGTTGACCAGTGTAATTTTTAATAAGAGAATTTATTTCGATTAAATAAAATCACACTTGAAACAGTGGAAAATTCAAAAATAAATGCTTTTTTAAAATAGTGTTTACGCCTTTTTCGTCAAGTATTTACCTAATGTGACCGTATCTTAAGACCTTAAAGCTCTTAAATATTAAAAACCCTCGTTTTGTGTAAATAAATTTTTTTAGAAATTGATTAAAAACGATTAAAACGAGTAATAATATTTAAATATTTAATTAATCAAATTGGCAGCAATAAAAAACAAAATAACTAAAAAATTTAAATAATTTTTTTCATAATAAAAACTATAAAAATTTTTGTGTAATAAAAACTATAAAAAATCTTCTTTGATCTTAAAGTCTTTTAATTCAAAAAATTTGTTTTCGATACGAGTATTTCGATACTCCTTCCTATAACTTCATCAGAAATTATTTGTAAATTACTTGAAAATAGATTAGAAAAAAAAAATAATTATTTTTAGTCAAATATTTGCCATAATCCACAAACAATATCCATATATACACTGTGTTCTTCAAACAGCTAAAACGTAATTGGTACACACTTTTAAAATATTAAAAGTATTTTTATAGAAGTATCTACGTGTCCTGTAAAACGAAATCGCCTGAAATTTCAAATTGTTATAATTTTAATATGTAGCAATGTTTTGATATAGTCGGTTGACAAGCAAAACTCACTAAGTGTAGTCAGACCACATAGCACTTAGTGAGTTTTACCTGTCAGCCGACGATATATTTTGTTATCCCTTGACTTAATAACCATTAATATATGTAACGTCTTTGCTTAATAAAACGTTTAAAAATTGGCACACGATTAAACTTTATTTGCTTTGAAAGAAAAGCCACTTTTCGTTTTAACCGATCAAAAATAAATTAAGCTCAAAACGCTAAAATTAGCCAAAAAGAAATCAAAAAGTATTTATGTACTAATAAATAATGTAATAATATTAAAAAATATTGGTGTTATTTAGTTACACCTAGAGCACTAGCTATGCACTTGTTCATCAAGACATTTCTTATTATCTTCTTTTTTTAAAATAAAAGGTTGTTTTAACCTTTCAAAAAATGCGTATTGCTTTCCAAGGTCGGACAAAAATTTTACTAAGAAGTAAGTGTTTAAAACTACTCTTTCAATACATGTAAAACGAGTTGGAATTACCTGCATTCAAATTACTGGTAAATATTACTTAAATACTCTTAATGTCTCTGAACGTTTCGATTTTCTAACACAAAAATATCAAAATAAAATTCAAAACAAATTCATGGCTCATTATAAATAGCCAAAAAAATCATCAATTAAAAGCGTCCTGATTGGTGCGAAAGATCAGCTAGATCTGACAACCCTGTTGAAGTATGCAAATGTTCTTATTGGAAACTTACAAAAGAAACATTTTAATTTAAAAAATATAGGTGCGTACACACAAACATACATACATACGTACACATGTATGTATGTAATTCAAATTGTACCCAAGTATAACTGAAAATATTTTTCTTATTTTTGTATATCCTAATTTTAAATTAAAATTATTTCGAAAACATCTGTGCATACATACTTACTTATTTGTGTACTAATATTTATCTGAATTAAATACAAATTACACTAAAGTAAACCGAAAAAAAACAACGTTTTTATCTAAATTGTCTGTCTATAGATAGATATTTATGAAAATTAAAATACCTCTTCTTACCTATTAAAAGAACCAACAAGATGAAATGGAATTCCTTTTTGGCTTTGTTTTGTTAAAAGATCCCTAAAACTAGACGCTGCCTGTAATGATGATCATGATTACAACCAATGTAGTTGTAAAATAATACATAGATACGTGTGTATATGTATTCTATAAATACATACATGCATACAAAAATATTTTGTTGATGCCTTTTTGTGTGATCAGCTTGTATAACAAGTAACTTGGAATTTATTCCTCTTGCTCGGTTTCTCTCGTAGACTTTTTCTCATTCACTTATTCTTTTATAAGATGCTCACTGGTATTCTCCTTTTCATACGTTTTCGTTTTTTATTTATTTTTGTTTTTTTTTTTTTTTGTTTTTTTGTTGTTTTAGCCACATTCAATGCCAACAAATGTATTCAGACAAATAGTCAGCATTACAGTCCTTCTTCAAAGCTGTTAAAAAATTATTTAATAACTAAACGAATACAATTCTTTGCTGCTTTTCAAGGTTATTTTTTTTATTTCATTTTAATAACAAACCCGCAGAATACTTTTATTACAAAAAACTTTTTTATTTAGGATTTGATAGTGACGTAATTTAATTTTTTTTTTTCTTTTTTTTTATTACTTATAAATGCGTTTTACGTTTATTTAAGTGAACTGCTTTGCAGAGCTTGAAAATATCGCTGTTTGCGAGGGAAAGACACACTTAATTTCGGTCACAGTACCAATTGATATTTAAGTAGGTACGTCCACTAGATACATATAGACAAACTAGGCATTCACTTTTTTGTTTTAATGATCGTTATTATCTGCGACAACACCAAGAGTAAATATTTTGGACCATAATTCAATATGTATGTACATACATACATATGTACGTATATTTTATGTAAATATGTGTGTTTACTTAGTTTGTTTTGTATACACTACGCAATTGCAAAATACATACCTTTGAATGTATGTATGTATGTACGTAATTATAAACAATCAATGTACATTATTTGTAGATAGATATACACACTATATGTGTGAACGTACTTGTGTTTGTATTCAAATATATTTATTTGTTTATATTTTTTAGCTCTCCTTTTTATTCCTATGGATGATTACAAATTGCTATACAATTTAATTAACGTTTTGTGAGTGTTTCCTTTTCTTAATGTTCTAAATATTGCTACACTTAATCAAGAACAACAAAAAACAAAACACCTACATACATATGTAATTGTATGTATCAATCACTAAATTTATTTAAAGAGCCAAACAAGCAAAAATAGCCATAAATTTGTTTATTTGATTTTTTTATTTGCAGTCGCTTTTATTTTTTATCTTTTCGTTACAGTATTTGTTGTACCTGGTTAAAACTGCTCTTTTTGCATTTATATTTTTGTTAATTTCTTTTTATATTCGTTCCCTTTAATTTTCGCTCTTTGCTCTTTCCATACATATTTCTTAACTTTTTACGCATTCCCACATTAGTTTCCGTAAAATTTAAACCGACTCCACGCCGAATGTTGCGCGATCATAGCTGAGTAATAACTAAGTCCATGATGCGATATCAAACTAGTTGTAAACTCAATTTGAAAATTTGTGTACTTTATAAGTAAGACGGATATACAGTCTACCTAATACATACATACCTGAAAAATAGTACGTCCCATACATAAATCATCCTAAAACTATACTCTAAAATTTGATTTGCATATCTTTAAATCAGACTGGGTTTTCACGACTAAATAATTTTATATCATATGAGCGTATAGTTGAAATGTGTGACGTCGATGTTATATATTGATAATAAACTCAAATTACAGTGAAGAAATAAACGACAATTAATACGCATTTATTCAGTCTTTCATCCATAGTCGTAGCGTTAACATTGTGGAATAATATGTATTATTTAATTATGCGTGCATTCAAATGAAAATAAAAACACTAACAGAGTGTTTCTAGAACACTTATGGTTTAAGACGTTCGGCTTTTTCTATAAAAAACACTAACAAATTTGAGTGATTTTGTTGTTGTTTCACATATAAAAAAACGAATGTCAAAAATCATTCGTGTTCTAGAAACAGGCTGTAATTCATACATAACTGTTTATAATGTTTAGATATTGTTCAGGTATGAATTAGACCAATAAAATTATTATGTTGTTCTGTGATTCAGACTAACGTACGTAATTTATATATTACTGTTAGAATAGGTTAACAGAACTATTTATGAGATTAGCAGACCCTGTACCTGTTTTGCGAGGCAAAAAAATAAACAAATTTACTGTATTTAATGATAATAAATATCGCCTTGGCCTTGTAGGCTTACTAAATTATTACTATTAAATAAATAAAATAAATAAATAATGTGGCTTTGAAATTACAACAATTAAAATGTTATATAAACTTGGCAGCACTTGAACTTATTTTACGAGCTGCCAAATTATTTTTATTAAAATATGTAAGCCATTTTGTATAAAAAAGCAATTCTGTGCTTTGAAATTTAAAAAATATCTTGATAATTATTCAACGTAGTATTTCTTCTTACTAGATTTAGTAGCACTAACAGAAAATTGGCATCCCTGCTGCTGCTGTAAGTTGATACTAAATTAAGCAACCATGTACGGGCTTGGTAACTCTAGCCGTTTTTACACGAATCATTTCTTCATGTATTTTTTTATTTGAAATAAAACTCTCAGTTGAAAACGAATTTTACGAGAAAGAACACATAAAGTGGCATAAAATAACTATATGAAATAAGAACGGGTTAAAAGAAAAACAAACAATAGAATAGCTTGCATCTAATTTGTTTTGTTTAATTGCAAAAACAACAATTTTTGATTTTTTCTGATTAACAAATGGTATATTAAGCAAATTCTTAAATATAAATTATTGTGTGAAACTCTCACGTAGTGACTTTAAATAAAAATTGTGAAAGATAGAGGTTAAAAGAATTTTATGTGTTAAACACAGAATTAGTAATTATAAATTCATACCGCATTTAATTTAAATATATATAAAAGAATTAGTGAAAAAATAATTCTGACTCATAAATATAATATTAATAAAATGAAAAAGAAATTGAAAAGTAAACGTCATCGACCGACCGACCGAACCGATCATTAATTCTATTTTAAGTTAATTGACGCGTCGCCCGTCGATGCGGGTTTTGTTGGTGGTGTCGCTGCCTCTGCCAAAGACCCTATTGTTTTTTCTTATTCTTTTTATTTGTCGTTCATACATTTTTTTTGTTGTATGTGCATTTCATTAAGGGAATATAAAAGTTCATGGACTATCTTTTCAATTACATATGAGTGAGTAAAGAGTGAATTTATAGAAACATATGTGGGTGAGAGTATGTGCGAATATTTGGATATTTTGTTTTAGAGTCCATACCAAAACTGGAAAAACTTCAATCAAAATTTTTGGCAATATTGTAATTTTTTATTATATTGTATCTATTAAATTAATTTTTTAATAGTTTTAAAGAAAAATGTGTAAATGGGTGGGTGTGGTTCGCTGCCATTCTCAAGTTTATTTTTAGTGATTTTTTTTTCATAAGAGCGGAAGTAAACGCATATTTTTAGTTTTTGCTTAAAAGCGTTTGTAACTGTAAAAACGTTTTCAATATTCATAATTTTGTTAACAATTCATTTGCATTTATCTGCATACACAGGTATACAAATTTTTATTCATACATATTTTGGTTGTGTTTACAAAAATTCCCTTTTGATTTCATATTCGTCAACATTTTCTTATTTCCCTTTAACACCTGTTGGACACTTATATACTATGTATGTCGTGTGTAATTTATTGTCAGATTCTTGAAATTTTTCCCAAATATTTTGTTTTATTTCTTTTTCCCTTGTTCGTTCGTTCTTATGTCAAGGTCACCAACTTTTTCTCAAATTTTATCTACGAATTACTCGAATACTGGTAATCATTTTCCTCAATGAAATGCAGGTATATTTTGTAAAATGGAATCTCAATATTTACGTATGAAATTTAAACGTACATTTTGGTTCTCACTAAATATTTTATGCGTTCGTATCTCATAATATATTCTATAACCAATTCTGCATTCATGAAGCCATTTGTACTTCCTATGTTTTACCATTTTTTTTTTTTAATTTTTGATTTTTAATTACTTCTTAAATTGCTATTAAGTAATTAAAAAAAAATACTTTAGAAAAACTCTTCATAAAAATGTGCATGAAGTCTTTTACAAAACTCGATTTCAGTGTTGGCAAAACTAGGTATGTTGTTGTTCCATTTTTAATAGACAATATAAAATAGATGAATTTCTGGTTGTGGTTTTTCGCGCTGCTGAATCAACTCAAATCAAGCAACAATGGTATTTATTTATTTATTTTATATTGATTTAATAAATTTTTAATAACTGACCGACAGCCTCCTTTAATTCTCATCACACGCCTCCTACATCATCCAGAAGGTGAAAACTCGGAACTAAGTCTCAAGGTCCTCGCGGGCACATCATGAGCATGGATAACGAGACTATTAAGGCAATAGGCCGTTCGCTTCTTAACTATGCCGCCCCCATTTCTGAGTAACACCCAATGGCGAGTACTAAAGACAGCTCAGAACAATGCACTCCCAATGGCCACGGGTGTTTCAAGATGACCAATGTGGATCACCTCCATGAGGAGACTAAGGTATTGCCTGTTAGACAACATAATATTATGTTAACCAGACATTACCTGATGGCGTGTCATCTGCCAACCTACCCCAACCATCATATTATCATGGAGGATCCTTCCCCCTAGAAACATCCGAAATGACTTAAGTTGCCTCAAAGATAGCATACAGGGCGTCATCCTACCGGAAGTTAACAGGGTATCAACATTTAATGCTCAGAAGATTGAATAATTTTGCAGTCACTGAGGCTATAAATGGCTTCAGAAGCAACAAAGCCCTCCACGAACACCTGCCCATAATTTCGCATAATGAGAGGCAACTCCCCAGACACACCCGTTCCATCTTGGCACAACTGACATCTGGCTGATCCAGTGTTCTTAATTGCTACCGGGAAATAATTGTTCCCGGTTCTCTGGCTAAGTCCAACTGATGTGGCCAAATTTCTGCAGTTACACTGACATACAGAAATAAATTCTAGGAATTATTTTGTACTCTTATCTTTTATATTTTCCACTGAGAGGAACTTCCAACAACAGCAGATCTTTTTACAACAACAACAATCGCAATTAGTCCGTTTACGGTTTCGTTTTTCTTAGTTTTTCTATTGCTCAAGGGGAATATTTATTGATTTTATAAAAAGGAAGTGATCTTTCATTCATAAAAAAATATGTTTACAGAGGGTTTATTTGAAAAATTTCTTGCAGTACTTGTGAAATAAGTCCTTAAAAAACTTCGAAAGGGTATTCATTACATGTACTCTTGAGTTTTTAGATAGTGGTGTTGATCTGTTGCTTTTTATATAATTAAGAAACTATATGTGTGTTTAATTACTTATAAAATTACAAATAAAATATGTATGCATGCGCGTATTTAAATAAAGTTGGCAATTTCTTGACAAGTTGATTTAAATGCAAGGTTGAACAAAATACTGTTGCAGCGAAAAAGTCAAACTAATTTTTCTGTAAATATGTAAGTAGGTATGTTACCACAATATTGAATGGGGGACTAGTTTGGTAAGAACCGGTTTAACAAATATACATATTTAAAAGAAATCTATTGAATTTCACAAGTACTTTACAATGATTCTAATTTACGCGGTCTATGAAAAATTCAAATTATCTTTTATTTAATGCCCTTAAACAATTTAAATACTTTAAGGTATAACATAACATCCATATGTATTCTTTATTTATTTTTTGTTCATTTTGTAATTTACATATTTAAAAGAGCATACAAACATGTTTCATTTAATTCTTTTTTTTATTTTATTTTAGTATTAATAGCAGACACTGCCATTATATTATACAATCTCCAATTGAGTTAAAAAGTAATTTTTTTTCCACCTAAACTGGAGTCGACAACATGTTGAAATTTATACGTGGCAAAGGACAACAACCTTCGGCTGAAAGGCAACGATTGCAAAAGGAGTTATTTTCGTTTCAAAAAGTAAGTTTGGTTTTTATTTTTAAGTAATTTTTTTAACATTTTTCATATATCATATTTTTTTTTTTTAATATTACATTGTGTACTAATAAATCTTTAACTAAAATTAATAAATACTCTTATTAAATAACATTTATTTGTACATTAATTTACTCGTATTTGCAGCGAATGTATTTTAAAACTGAGTAAAAGTAATTACATATACATATGTATGTACATACACTTGTACGAGCTAGTCGAAGTAAAGTCAAACAACAAAAATAAACTGTAATTCGTTTCATCCAAATAAGATGACATTTACAAATACTTCAATGATGGTGAGAAAAGGAGAAATGATAGAGACTGTTGTTTGACTTTACTTCGACTAACTCATACAAGTGTTCAGTTTGGCTAGTGTACTATTCCTTCGCGGAATAGTTTTGATTTTTTACCTTAAAGTTATAAATTAAAGACAGAGTTAAAAGAAACGCTTGTTTTCCTGCACAATGATAAAGACACTGCTCTGGTATACAGTATGGTCACAAGACGTACAACCGTTGTTAAAAATTGAAGTTTTTCTACTAAATTCTGAAAATTAACTTTATTTACTTACTGTTTTTGTTTAGAGATTAAATTATATACCATATCTGATTAAAGTTTTATATTTTGAGTTTAAAAGACTGAGTATAGACATTGGGTATGAATCCAAAATATTTTGTTATTAAGAAGTTATATCTAAATTTTGCTTTAATTAATATGTAAGCAGTACAACCTTTTAATTAAAATGATCAACAAACCAAATCAATCGGATATATAATAGTCAAGTAGTTCTATTTTTGATGAATTAATTATTTATATATTTTTTTTTATTTATTTCTTATAGTCTTTTAACCTATATACATACATATATATGTGCAATATATTAATTATTTCTACAGTATTCAATTAGAAGTTTCTTAAATAAAATCATATTTTCACAATCTTTTTTGCTACTTGGTAGTTCATTATACTTTTTAATTCCTTTATATTCTAAACAATTCAAATCTTTTGTGGTCCTCATGAATGGTAATCTATAGTTATCCTTTCTCCTAGTATTATAATTATGAATTTCTTGACTACACTGTAATTTCTCACTTAAACATTCTGGACATTTCCCAAATGTTATATTATGAATAAATTTCAAGGTGTGAAAAGTAATAATAATAAGAAATGCATAATAATGTGTGGTTGTCACCGGACGCAAGTGATCCAAAGACCTAATTTGTTTTATAATACTAAATTCAGCTCTTAGAAATATTTGGTGCTCAATGGAAGTGCTATGATTTTGGAGCAACTTCCATTTTTTTGCTGGGTAGTTTTAAGAATTTTGTTTTAAAATTTAGTTTATTTAATAGTTATTAACGCAATAATTTTAATAAAGATATCAATGTCATAGAACCTTTTAAATGGTGAAATATATAAAATTTTAATGTATGACTAATATGACGAAACACCCTTCACCCATTTACACCCTATAAATGACTTCAATTCAGTTTTTTACTTCTTATCGGTTTTTGTAAAAAGCACCATGAAGAACATAAAATTACGATTTTCTAAAAAATAATGATATATAACGCACAGTTCTTTTTTTTTATTAACTTATCGCTATCTGCTTATCAGTAACACCATTTCATTTATTATTTTCCTATTTCGAAATTTCTTTGCGTTTTATGTGTATGTATATGTGAATTTTGTTTGTTTTTTCACAAAAACAAATGAGATCACTTTAAGATATTTTTATTCTTTAAGAAATCCGAAGAATTATTTAAAAAGAAAATCTTTTTTTTTTATTTTAAAAATGTTAAAATATAAATCTATAATATTCGTATAAGAAATGTTACATATTAGATTAAAACCAGTTGTATTTAAAAAGAAAAAAAGAAATAATGTGATACTTGTTTTGCAATATTTCAACAAACTAGAAAGAAGTAACAAAAAAAAACTAAAAGTTATATGCATATACTCATACTTATATGTATGTATATTTGGGTGCTATTTGTACATGCATTAAATACCTATCGTAAGAAAATCAAATGCTCATTTTTATGTTGGTTGTAAAAAATAACTGCATGTGGGTGTCAAATATGTTTGCTCCGTTTTTAACCTTTTTTCTTTATAAGTGTTTGTTAAAAAGTATAGAAGAAAAAATGCTACTTAAAAAGATTTATTTTGTTAATCGATAGGTGATTTAATTTCACTAAAGGTGTGACACAATGGTCATGTTTAACTTTAAAATTTTTGCCCTTGACAACAAATTCCATTAATTTCTTGCGTGTATCTCTTTATGTACATATCTATTCATTAATGTATGCTTCTTTATTTAATTGATTTTTTAGTATTCTTTTGAAAATTTATTCTTTTAACATCCACATCTCCATACATACATACATATGTATGTGTGATTTGTAATTTCTTACATGCGATATTAAAATTTTGTGAAAATACCTTGACCAACCTATATTTTGCCAATAGTTTTCACTAAATAAAGAGAGAGTGTGGCACGTGATTTTTATACGATATGATATCATCACAAACACAAACGATGAACCCGTTTTTGTTTTGTTTTGTTCTTATTTTTTTATTCTAATTCTATTCCTAAAGCTGCTGCTGTTTGATTAATTTTTCCGGATGCAAAATGCGATTCATTTCCGTTTACTCTCTACTTTTCTAGAGTTTGAATGATAAGTTTATAAATATTTATAATACATTATTACTAGAAACAATATTTTTATTTATAAAATACTAAAAATACAGTGTTCATTAAGGCGTATCCAATAAGGTTTATATTGCCTTTACAGTAAATAATTTTTGTTTTAGAAAGCAGCAATTGTACAATAAAAATAGTTCGTTTGATACAGCTGAAACTTATGGATTAGAAATATAAAAAACGTAATAAAAGAGGAACAGATTATGAAATCAAAGAATGAAATAAATAACTTCTCGTTGAGGCAATAATAATAATAAAAAAAGTTAAACATAATTGCAGTATGGCCAATACAAAAAATTAGCTTTTTTCCTAATTTACATCTACACACAAAAATGACGCTCACGCTTTGTTGTTATATTGTATATAATGTAGTATATAAGCTATGGTTATAAATTAGTTACCAGTTTGAAAACTCCCAATATAATAACATAGAAAACAAATTCTTGCAACAATATTTGTACCACATAATTTTTTCCATGCTTGTAGTTAACCTCTGTTTTATAAAAAAAAAAACGTTTTGTATTTAGTTCACATCAAAAATGACACACCACACCTTATTGGATACGTCTTTGATGTTTAATGTAATTTAATGTCACTGATATTTGTGCTAGTTTTTCTTATTCAATTTGATACTTTTATGACATGATTTATTATTAATTTTTTCTTTCTTTTTTTTAGTTTTTTGTGAATTATAGTTTTACAATGCAAAAATGCTAACACATTCATAATTAGTTGTAGTTATTATTACTAACTGTACATTCCATACTTTTACTTTATAACACAATGGGTTTTTATTTAATAAATTTAATGTAGTAACTACTTCAGCATTACATACATATATACATACGTATACTAATTGCTAAGATACAATGACCTCATCAATTAAAAGAATATTTAAATACATACTTGAAATATTTTAAAATTTCTTTAATTTGTTTATATGCTTGAGTTGAGTAGAGTTCTCTAAAAAAATATAAATTGAGCAAATTAAATGCATCGCATATGTATATCTACAAATAAATATACATACATATGTATGTGTTTTATACTTAGCAATGCTTATAAGTAGATTTGTAAAGGGCCCTCTAGGTTTAATATGTTAATATGAAACATACTAGCAGTGTACTTTCATGTATAGTGGATTTTGATAAAGAAAAAAAATCTTTATCCAACAAAAATGAAAAAAAAGAACAGTAAGTGGTCTGCTTCAAGGTCTCTCATATCTTTTGATTTCAAGTTCCTAGACTAAACAGATACATAGATAGATCCCTTTTAACAATTTTATTGACTACAAATAACGTGGAAAATGTTATTTTCTGGGTTTATGATAAATTTCAAAAGTCAATAGATATACATATGTAGTATGAACATTTATTTACGTATGTATGTATGTGTTTAAAATGAAAATAATGAAATAAGATAGTGTGATCGCTATCAGGGCTTTTTATTTCAGTAATAGGCATTAAGCAAAATATTAAAACCGAAATTATTTTTAAAATTTAAATAACTTGAATAATTTTTGGAAAAATTTGAATATGTACATATATGTACGTACTTGTTTCTATATTTTAATATATAAAATTCTCGTGTCGCGGTGTTTGTTGCCAAACTCCTCCGAAACGGCTCGACCAATTTTCATGGAATTTTTGTGCATATAGGGTAGGTCTGAGAATCGGTCAACATCTATTTATCATACCTCTAAATGTTAAGATGACCCGCCCCAAGGGAAAATTTATGCCTCACCTAAATAACGTACCGACGTTGATCAAATTTTGAATTTTGATTTTTTTTTAACCGTAGAGCATATATGGTTTACTTCTTTTATAACCCTCTGCGACTGATGTGGTAGTCTATCAGACACCAACAAACACAAAATAGTATTTTGAAAATGCATACCATGCCGATTAATAACAATAAACACGAATTTTCGCTATAAATTAGAAAACTAATTATATAAATAATACCTTATACTCATAAACAATAAAAAAATTGGTTTTATTAGTTTTACAAATCGGAACTTTGGAAAATATAAGCCATGGAAGTGGTGTCTGGTAGACTACCACGTCATTAGAATTTTAATAACTATATCACGTCAGTCGCAGAGGGTTAAGTACTCAGAGGGGTCGGTACAAGGGATATTTCTCTCTATCCCCATCTATTAAACTGAATTTGATTAAATTTTGTTGGTGTCTTAACACAACTTTATGTTAACAAAAGTCAATTTTCACATCTATTTTTCATCCCCTAAATGTTGAGGTACCCGCCCCAAGGGGACATTTTTTGCCTCACCTAAATAACGTACCGACGTCGATTAAATTTGAAACTAGATATGTATATCTGGGTACCGTAGAACATATATGATTTAGGTTTTTTTTTAAGAAGTACTCAGAGGGGGCGATAGAGGAGATATTTCTCCTTACCCCCAACTATCAAACTGAAGTACCGAAAATGGCGGATAATCATGTATTAAAATTATTAGTAACAAAGCCATTGATTGCTCATATCAATGTTAAATTTTGCAGTTCGGTAAAGAGAAGAGAGTATACTTGAACTAAAAAATGTTACCTAGAGCAAATTTATATGGCAAAACAACGTTTGCCGAGTTAACTAGTATTTTATAATATTAAAATAATGTAAAATACTTACATGTTAATATACATAGAAATAATATAAGTATGTATAGACTATTACTCGTATCTTATCATTTTTTACATGTATGAAAACCTATTAGGAAGGAGTTGTACAAATTTTGAATATTGAACACCTTTAGTTTTGTTGATTCCTTATCGGGGTATAACAACAGGTACAGCTATTTGTGATAAGCATAGCCTAGATAACACCCAAAACTAAACAAAACAAAAAAAAAAAAAAAAAAATAAATAAAAGACTTTGCTTAATATGTGAAACATAAAATGATTAATACAGGTTGGGTAGATAAGATTTCAAAAGTGCGATAATATTACAAAAAGAAGGCGCATTTAAGTACATACATACATACTATGTACATAACTTGCCTAACTGTGAAAAAATATGCAATACTTTTGTAACGCCTATTTTAGAACTGAACACTAACTACTGTTATGCTATAAATAAAATAGAGTGTTTTCTTCTAATATTTCATGTCCCCTATTACACAAAATTTAACTTATTGTATTGTATTTGTATTATAATTGCCACGGACGTTATATTGACATTTTTGTAATAGCTTAAAGGAAAATATTGTTTTAGTGTAGGTAGGACAAAGATTTCATAATATAACAATAAATTAAATATACGAGTATAAAATATGACCGCAATAAAAACCATTGTTTTTTAAATGAATACAAAACAAAACAATTTAAGTATTTCTGTGTTCTTGTTTTAAATTCCTACTGTTAGAGTGGGTTAGAAAAAATAATAGAAAAGATAATGATTTTATTGTTTTAGGCTCATTAGTCAAGTCTTAAGCTACGTTTTGTTTTCTCAAATATTTGATGAAAAAAGCGGAACGACTATTTTGTGAAAACATTTCATATAAAAATTTTGTTTTATGTAAACTTTCTCAAAAAATTATTTAATTGAGAATTTATGGCATTTGCTTGAAGCAAAAATCAGACTTCATTACATATCCAGCGTAAACGGCCTAAAAGAGGCTCTAAGAACTGAATGGTACAAGATTTCCCCTGATTACACGAAAATATTGATTTCTTCGATAAATTCTCGTTTAAGAAGTGTGATTAAGCAAAAAGGTTACCCCACCAAATATTAATTAACCCTTTTTTAATTTTTAGATAAGAATTGTTTTTAAGATTTGTATATGCACGAAATAAGCTGTGACTTTAATTTTGTATGAATTTTTGTTTTTGTTATATTTTTTTCTTTTTAAACATTTTTCAAATACAGTGAACTCGCGAAAACGTGAATACCCGGAAGCATGAACGACTCGGAAATGTGAACATTTTTATGTTTGCATTGACTACTCTAAAACGTGAACAAGGTGAAATAGCTCTAAAACGTGAACAAATTTTTTTGAATTGTTTTTTAAATTTTTTTCGTTTTGTTTCTTGAATTTATTTAAATTTGGGGAAAACCAGCATAAGACAAGATAAATATATACATATTTAGCTATCTATTTCAACAAAACATGCACATGTGTAGTTAAGAAATCTTAAGGAAAATGCCATACTTAAGATGGTTGAAAAATCACATATCAAAAAAATATAAGTGATTTATTCCAATAAAAGTACTATTTAGGAAAAAATCTATCTTTTAAAAGGAGTTTATTGAAGGCTGAATTCTTTTGCTACACCCATATAAGTATTCCTAACACTTTTTTTATTATATATATTTTTTTAATTATAGAAACTTTAGGAAAATGTAAAAAATTGCAAAAAGGTTTGAATAAAATTGTATATAATATTTTTTTAAATAAAATTTCCAAATTTGATTGAGTTTTAGCCAATATTTATTGCTAAAATGCATATTTTTGTTTTAAAATCTTACCGATCGAAAAGGTGAACAAATTTGAAAATGTGAACACCCTTGGTAAAAATTAGTTCACGTTTCCGCGAGTTCACTGTATTGTTTTTGTATTGTTACACGATGAAGTGCATAAAGAATAAAATGCAAATAAAATTTGTTTGTTAAATTGCATTATTGTTGTTTTTTCTTCAATAAGAAGTAAAAATAATGTCTCACACGAAATAAGCTGTGAGCCATTGTATATAAATTAGAAAAAGGGAAGTGAATCTCGATTGATTATGATTCTATTGAAGGGCACCGTTTGTGTTATAAACAAAAAAAAAGAAAACAAAGATATGTATACGAAGATGTCATTACACAAAGAAGGTGTTAAGAGAGCAAATTTGATTTCAATAGGATAAAAGTGGAAGTAAAAATAGCAAAACCTCGAAATCTTAATTATGTTTGTAAGATGCACGATTAATAGGTGTATTTGCAACCTCATCAAAGTCTAAAATAACACGTAACTGGAAAATAGTGTTAATATCATAGATAAATAGCAAAAACAACAACAACAGGTTTCAAAATTTAAAACTTCACTCTTTTTCTCTGCGAAATTTGAAAAAATAAGAAAAAAAAAATTGTAATTGAGTGAGTGCCGCTTGTTTGTTTAAATAGATAGTAGACAGTCATGTTTCTGGTAAATGAGCACATTGGTTTTGAGCTAAACAAAAGTAAGAAAACTTTAAAAAACAAAGCACTCCAAGTTTGAAACTTTAAAAGGAAAATAAAAGAATAAAATAAATACAAACCGCAATTATTTAACTATAACAACAGTATGGTTTTTGGTAAAAGCATTTTATTACCTTTTTTTCATTCCATTTCTTCTATGCTACTCAAATGAACTTTGAATGATGAGGGGCTTTATAGTTTTGTATCATATACCATGCGAATCAGTTAAACAATGTTATTATATACAGAAGGTTTTTATAGTATATTACATTTTATCGCTGGAGAAGGCGAAGATGATCATAACGGCAGCAATCACAGAGTTCAAAAGGTACAAATAACAATTTAAATATGGTAGGAAATCTGTATTTACGGTATATGCCTGCTTTAGTATTAAAGTTAATGCTTTAGAAGCATCAGTGAAGTGGTGAAAATCAAACTTTTTCATTTGTCAAAGAGTAACCTTTTTTTTTTTTGTTGAAAGTTGTAGAGTTGAACGGAACAATTATTTTGGCGTAAATTTATACGAATTTAACTTTGGTTCTGGTTTATGGTACCATTAAAATAAAACATGTTTTTACATGTACTATATAAAGTATGTAAAAATTTAAATATGGATGTGATGTACTTCACTGACACACAATAGATTTGAAAAAAAATTTCATTTTTTAATATAGAATTTTCCAGTTTGTAGTGAGTGATTAATGGTGGTAGTGTAAACGAATTTAATTCTTTTCTATGTTCTGTTCATTCATAGATCATATGTACATACATACATACAACTAAATGAATTTACAATTAGTGCAGAACGAGTTGAAAAATTATCATTGTGAGCAGCGCTTATAAAATATTGTAGAAACATTTGTTTGTTTGTAAATTCTTGTGTCGTTTTTTAATGTTGCTTATTTTAATAAAACAAATACAAAGAAAAATTGTAAATTTTTATTTCAGACAACTCAACATGGCTTTCCACATAAACCCTCAGCTTTGTCATATGATCCGGTATCAAAACTTATGGCTATTGGAACTCAGACAGGAGCTGTAAAAGTGTTTGGGCAACCAGGTGTCGAATTTTATGGACAGCACACATTTGTAAACAATTCTGGTGCCGAACTCAATATTCAATTAATTGAATGGGTTTATGGAACTGGTCGTTTGTTATCATTAACTGCGGCTAATCAATTGATTTTGTGGGAGCCATCTGGGGCAACACTAAGGGCAATAAAAACTTTACCTTTTGATGGTAAATTAAAAAAAGTTTCATCTCTATGTTGCTCACTGAATAAAGATATTGTGTGGATTGGCACTGAAGGCGGTAATGTTTATCAATTTGATTTGGAAACATTTCAAGTCAGAGAGCCTGTTATATACCATGATGTTGTATTAGAGCAAATTCCACCAACTTACAAATTAAATCCAGGTGCAATTGAAGCTATTCGTCAATTGCCTAATGAAAGGAATAAATTATTGATAGCTTATAATAGAGGGCTATGTGTTCTGTGGGACTTGGAGACCTCATCTGTTGTAAGATCCTTTATTGCATCTGGACATGGTCAAAGTGTTGGTTTGTTTGTAAACTGTTCAGGATCACAGTTTACATGGTATCACGCAGATGGTTCTTTTGCCACTTGGAATGTAACGAATTCTGATCCACCAAAAAATGTTAATTATGTTCCATATGGTCCTGATCCCTGTAAAAGTATTAACCGTTTATTTAAGGGTAAAAGGGGGTGAGTAGACATTTATTTATTTTTTTTTTCTTGAATTTATATAAGCGTTTAATTAAGCTTTAGGTCTAATATATAATTATTTTTTCGATATTTCGCTAAATAAATAAATAAAAATATTTCCTGAAGAAGCTACGCAGAGAAGTAGCGAAATATCGAAAAAATAATTATATATTAGACCTAAAGCTTAATTAAACGCTTATATATATTTATCAATAATAAGGTCAACTAAACTTATTAATACAATTTTTCTTGAATTTTTAAAATTTATTTTTTTTTTATTTTAAATTTTTATAGCTCCGTTGAATTGTCGATTTTTTCCGGTGGTATGCCAAGATCAGCATATGGCGATCATAATTGCATTTCGGTGCATGCTTCAGATAAAAATAAAGTTTGTTTAGATTTTACCTCCAAAGTAATTGACTTTTTTGTGACCTATGAGGAAGAATCGGACAACGCAGATGTACTGATTGTTCTGCTTGAAGAAGAGTTTTGTGCATATGATTTAACAGATCCGAAAATACCACCGATTAAGGCTCCATACTTACATTCTGTTCATGCTTCAGCCGTGACGTGCAATTATTTGTCTTCGCAAGTGACACAAGAAGTTTACGATAAGATCGTTAAAGCAGGTGAAGAACAAGACCAACATTATAGTTCGGCTGAATGGCCCATAAGTGGAGGAATATTGCCTGAAAATGAAGACAATGACAGTGTTTCAAATTCACATGTATATGAAATTTTGTTAACAGGCCATGAAGATGGATCTGTAAAATTCTGGGACTGCACAGATGTAGTGCTAAAACCAATTTATAATTTTAAAACTGCTATACTTTTTGGGTACGTATGT
Organism: Metopia argyrocephala; assembly: GCA_963576795.1. Lineage (NCBI taxonomy): Eukaryota > Metazoa > Arthropoda > Insecta > Diptera > Sarcophagidae > Metopia > Metopia argyrocephala. The sequence goes on from OY756209.1 coordinate 1,475,765, forward strand.
GTGTGTGTTTTTTTTCTTGCAATAAAAAAATGCAACCGTTATTCAAATATTTCAATAATATTTTATTTAATTCAAGTCATGATAATATTGATGATGCACCAGTTGAAAATTCTGAACCGTTAGATGAATCAGAGCCACCATTTCGTAAGGCTGGCTTATTTGATCCATATTCGGATGATCCACGTTTAGCTGTTAAAAAAATTGCATTGTGTCCGAAAACTGGCCAACTTATTGTTGGTGGTACTGCAGGTCAGATTGTTATTGCCCACTTTGAAAGCGATGATGAAATGAGGACACCTTTAAAAGTCAGCTCAATGAATTTAGTAAGTGATCGTGATGGGTTTGTTTGGAAAGGACACGATCAATTGAATGTGCGTGGCAATTTATTAGAGGATGATGCTGAACCCACCGGTGATGAAGGTGTTCACATAACAGGAGTTTTACAAGTATTGCCGCCTGCAAGTATTACTTGTTTAGCACTTGAAGCTGCTTGGGGTTTAGTAGCTGCTGGTACTGCACATGGTTTGGTATTGTTTGATTTTAAAAATTTTCTTCCTGTCTTCCATCGGTGTACGTTAAATCCGAATGGTATGTTTTTATAAATTTACAAAGAGAGAGAGAGCAAAAAAAAAATCTACAAATAAATATTCTTTTTAAAGATCTTACCGGTGCTGGTGAGCAGTTGTCACGTCGCAAATCGTTTAAAAAATCGTTGAGAGAATCATTCCGTAAACTTAGAAAGGGACGCTCCACACGTAATAACCCTTCAAGCCAAGCGCCTACAACGGTATGTCAGATAAAATTGTATATATCGTCATATGATTTAAAAGAAATCAAAATATATTCAAAATCTCCTTTTTAATTAATTATGATGCACCATATTAAAGTACATGACGATTTTAAGGCAAAACACTGAATTGATTTTCTATTCAAAAGTTTTTTGCTTGTACTGTAAAATATTTCAATTTAACTTGGGGTTTTTATGAATTCATACGACGATATATATATTTTATATACTTATAAAATTTTTTTTATAAATTGTTTAGTTGGAAGCACGTCCTGTTGAACGCCAAGTTGAAGCAAGATCATCTGCTGATGATGGTATGGGATCTATGGTGCGCTGCCTAATTTTTGCGAAGACTTACATAACTAACGGTAAATTTAATAGAAAAAAAATTAATATTAATAAAGTGATGTAAATATTTAATTCCTTTATAACTCTATAGTGAATATTACCTCGCCCACCTTATGGTCAGCCACAAATGCCAGTACAGTTTCAGTATTTCTTTTGCATTTGCCACCCTCGCAAACAGCTGCTACTGCTGTACCACCAACGGGAGGAGATGCTGCTCCTGCGCCACCTCGCCGAGTTTCAGCACAATTGGCTAAAGAAATCCAACTTAAGCATCGAGCGCCTGTTGTAGGTATTGCTGTAATCGATTCCACCGGCTGTCCGGCAGAACAACTTGGTGGCGGTAATGGCACACCGCCTCATCGAGTTCTTATTGCTTCAGAAGAACAGTTTAAAATTTTTTCACTTCCTCAATTGAAACCCATCAACAAATACAAGCTGACAGCAAATGAAGGAGCTCGCATTAGGCGCATTCATTTTGGCTCCTTTACGTGTCGAGTACCCAGCGAAATTATTCAAGGTGCTATGGCTAATAATTCGCCAACAAAATCTAATCGATCACACGAGCATAATGAAGCGATCAATACAAGTTTAACATCTAATGGAAATGTTGGCGAAAATTATCATGAAATGGCTTTGATATGCTTAACCAATTTGGGTGATATTATGGTTCTTTCAGTTCCCGAATTGAAGAGACAGCTAAATGCAGCTGCCGTCAGAAGAGAGGATATTAAGTAAACATTTTTTAAATGATTTTTTTATAATCTTATTTAATAATTTTTCCTTTTTTTATTTTATTGTTTTAGTGGCATCTCCTCTTTGTGTTTTACAAATTCTGGTGAAGCGCTATATATGATGTCGTCCTCCGAATTACAGCGCATTTCATTAGCAACTTCAAAAATTGTTATTTCAGAAGGTGTCATCAATTTGGAACCATTAAAAGCAATTGAATCCGCAGAAAATGATGAAATGGAAAATAAATCCGCAAAAGAAGAAGAAGCTCCTACTGCCACTAAGCGTTCTGTTACTTCTAATGCAGCTACCCCTGCAGCAAAAGCATTAGACGCTTCTAATGATCATGCTACTGGATTAACTAATGGCGTTGACGCCGGCCATTCTCCGAATCGTGCTAATGAAACAATTACAAGTTCTATGGGCGATATTACTGTTGATTCTGTAAGAGATCATCTCAACACAACTACAACTACATTATGTTCAACAACCACAGAAGAAACTGTTGGTAAGTCATAGAAATTAAAACCCATTCTCCTGTTACCATTGTTTATTGTTCCCACACATACATATTTGTATTTATTGTGAAATTTCATGGTATAGTACAGTGAACAAAATTAACTCAAACTTCAACGCATGACGAAATAGTGGTGCAGTTTAGGCAAAACATGCATGACTTTTATTTTAGGGTGTCATTGAAATTAATGCGTTTATGCGAACATATTGAGAAATTTAAGTTATTCGAAATGCATGAGGCGAAGCAATGCATAATGCATGATTCGAAGATATGTGTTAAGGAAAAAAATTTGAATTCGCTTTTATTGAATATCATTGCAAAACATATTAATTTTTGCGACTTCAAATAATGACGAATTTATTTATTTATTTAAATGAATTTATAGCATTTTCAGTTTAAATTAAACCTTTTTCAAAATAAATGAAACCTTTTTCAAAAGTCATTTTAAAAGTCATGAAAATGCCATACTTCTTGAATAATTTTCATTTTATTCTGCTAGAAATATGCAAATATTGTAACTAATAAATTTGAAAGTACTCGTAACAAATAGAATTAAATTTCATAGTGAAAGTAACTAACGGTTTGCATGCCTCATCTACAAAAATATTTCGAAATTTTATTTATGAACAGAATATATAAAAATTATTTTATTATTTTATTGCATTTTAATTGATTAGTTTATTTTTGTACTTAATTGGGTATGTTCTGCAAATACGATAAGTTGTTGATATATGTAATTATTTATTCATTCTCTAAATAACCATTAACATAACTTCTATGATCATCATCTGATTTGAATACTTGGCGCAATTAAGCATTAATTGTCTTTAAAGAAACACTCGATTACAAATTGACTCGATTTCCTTTTTCAGAACATACCCAAATATTTTGTGCTTTACTTGATTTGCTTCAAAATCCTTAAAAGCATTTTTAAATTTAAATTTCAACTATTCTAATTTAAAATACATATAATATGTGGACATATGGATTCGTAATAGACCCAGGTTACATTGTAAAGAAAATTACCGGAGAAGCAAAATATTTTTCAATAAGCAATACTCTTACATAATCCAAATTTTTGTCTTTATTTTGTCATTTTTGAATAATGCAATCAATATAAAAAAATGTTAGTAAACGATACAAAAGCAAGTTTCTGATTTTTGTAATTTAAGGCCTTTTTGAAAACATATGACGCTATACAAAGTATTGCTTGTTATTAATTGCAAATACATTTTCTACAGTTGAATTACTTTGTATTTTCGATTAGTATTATATTACATTGCATTTGTTTTCATTACTTCACTCATTCATCATTCGATTTTGTTGGTATTTATTTTCTTTTCTTTTTTTTTTTCAATTTATTTTTGGCTTACTTATGTCTACTTACACTTACTTCACATAACAATTTGCTTTACAGATAACTGTAGAAGAATGATTTAATTGCTTTCATTTTAATATAAATATTTTTTTCTGCATGATAAGTTTTCTTTTTAAAAAATCACACTTTACAAATTTAAGGTAATTAATATTTATTTTAATTTTATTTCGATTATAAAATACTTGATTACATAATCTCTCTATAGCATTTATTATTTTTGAAATGTGGAAAAAAAAAACATTAATTTAATTAAAATACTTTCACAGGCCGTCTATCTGTTATGAGTACTCAAACAAATCAAACACTAACAAGTGTGAATATGAAAGACATTAATGATATAAATATCCCCAATTTAATGGATCTGGCACCTTTAAGGTATGTAAAAAAGATAAACAACGGTGGATATCCTCCATGTAATGAAAATCGAATTCAATTTAAATTGTTTTTATTCATGCGCTTCAATGACCATCTAAATAAATTCTTTAATACTTAAAACTTGAAAATAATTGCGACATTAAAATTTTGTTTGAGTTTGAAATCGATTTTCAAAACATGGGAAATATAATTATTTGTACGAGTATAATGAATTATATTTCTAAAATTATACATTCTTGTACCATTTTAGCAATACAACTGAGACCAGCACAAGTTCGGTTGTAATAAAATCCGTAATTACCAGTATTTCACATGAAAAAACGAACGGAGAATCCGAGGTTACAACTACAAAAACGACCACCCATGAAGAAAGCCAATTCTAGAAACTTATAAATTACTTTAAGCACTCGTAACTGTACTCCAGAGATTCGTTTTAAAAAACTGCATGAATAGTATATAATGTATTCTATTTTCGAAATTCTTTTTTATTGCCTATTATGTTTCTCTATTTTATAATATTGTCAAATGTCCTACTTTTAATTCCATGGAACTGAGATATACATTTAGACTTAGATTATCAGTTCGTTTTATTATTTAATTTTAAATTTAGTATTCTTTTATATTTAAACAACACAGCATGACTGTTGGAAACATTTTTACTCTGCATCTCTTTTCAAACAAACAGTACATAACTGTGTTTCTTATTTTTTTTTAAGAATAGCCGGTATTCATTCAATGCATTCAAAAGAAAAACGAAATATATCTTAAAAAGCATTTATCATAAAACCCACTAATAACTTAAAGTACAACTAAACAATTGCCTTATGTACTTTTATACACAACATTTTTATACAAGTAATAATCGAAATAAGAAAAAAAAAAAACAAAAAACAAAAATTAAATCTGTAGTACGGTGGCAATATGTAATTCTGTTAAATTGTTCCATTAAATTAGTAAAGAGTTTATAAAATGCATGCTCATTATTTTTATGATACTTTGTGGTCCGAGCCTAATTTTAATTTACACACTTATAAATACATACAGGCATATGTATGTATCTGTTGCACGCATTTTAAAAACAAAACAAAAATTCTTTTTCTTTTAAAAATATTTGGTTATCAAATATTATATATTCTAAAATATACAAATTACCAATACATACCCAACTATATATATTTTTTATGTATATTTTAAAATCAATTTTATATGTGGAATAATATTTTTTTAACGTTTTTTATGTATTTTAAATATACTTTTTATATTTATATTAAAATAAAAAAAAAACCGTCTTAACGAATGAATTTAAATTTTAATTTAAACAATGTTCGTCTTTTTATATAAAAATAAATAATAAAAAAAAGAAACAAACACCTAAAATTTTCAGTATTACTTACATACATAAAAAGGCGGAAGTCTAAAACCATTTCCCTGTTTTAAATATTTTAGAGTAAAAAAAGAACTAAGCAGTACATTGACGGCATTAATATTGAAAATTTATGAAATACAGATGGTTTGATGTGGTGTTTCAAAAAACGGGTATCCCACTCGGTACATCCACGACGTATTTTCCATATAAATGCTTTTGGATTACAAAAAGTTTTATCAATATAATAGTACATATATGTATATGTGTATATAGTCTAGTGGGTAGTATGCTAGACTGCTTTTAGCTTTAGACATTCCATACATACATAATTGGCCATTAAGACTTAGCTTCCCGCAGCACCCGTATTGTGTACGTAAATTTTTTTCCATGAGTACCGGGACCTACAGTTTAAGTTAAGAAGCTTGTTCATGGCAATTAGTTACTCAGGACTTTTACCAGAAGACTGCTAGGAGGTAAGTCCTCGAAAGAAATATTTTTTCATATATATTTTTTTAAGATGTCAGAGATGGGGCTTGAACCCGGAACTATAGTGTAGTAAACCAACACACTAACCATCTGACTACGGCGACTCCGCACATAATAATTAGAATATAATATTGTATTGTAATTTAGTAATTTAATACAAAAATCAGCCATGTAAGTCGATTCGAAAAGCAGAAACATTCTTATATAGCTTTCGAATCGAAAGCAAATTGGTACTCTCTAATTCGATCAACACAAACGCAGAGTTGTATGTGTAATTCAGGGGGAAATAATGTAAACAACTTAGCAGCACTTGGATAAAAAGAGGAAATTAAGAAAATCCCACAATAAAAGGTTTTTTTTTTGTACATACTTATGCATGGTACAATTATTATAAGGTAGTCGCACATCTAAAACCCAAAAAACAACAGGGCATTTTTATTGTTGTTCACTATCGTTTCTGTCAAACAACAGTTGGCTGTAGAAAAGAAAACAAAAAAATAACATTATACATACATAAGGTTTGTTTGGCTACTTTTCTAGTGAAATCCACTAAAAATTACTTAGTAAGAAATTTACAGAAAATTAGATAAAATTTAGTCCCAATAAAATAATAGAGGTTAATATATAAATGTGCGATTTCAGTTCCATCAGTCATTTTTGGAACATTGTTTTGATCATATTATTAAATTTATAAATAAATTTACAAATAAGAACGTAACAGGGGAAGATATTTACGATTAAATATTTTTTTTTTCAAATTAGCGATCCACAACAGCCCAATATAAAATCGATCAATATAATAACTAAATTTCCATGTACTTATATGTTTTGTTTTTCATGTAGTATATACATATGTATCTCTATCAATTATTTTTTATTTAACTTGCAAATTCTAAATTTCAAAATTTTTCAAGTAAAAGCCAAAAACGTCAGTTTTTTTTTTACTTAATGACTTTTTATATTAACAAACACGGTCCAATAAAAACTTTTATAAATTAAAAAAAAAATGTTTGTGTACGCAAACAGACCTATTGTGAAAAACACATAAAAAAAATTTATTTTAGAAAAAAAAATATAAAAAAATATTTATTATGAACAACAAAACAAAACAAACATAAAAATTATTAGTAAAACACAAACAACATTTGACAGAACCCATAGCCAAAATAAAACAATCCGCTGACGATGAAAGAGTACCTAATAATCATAGTACCATGTACTTATGTATACTGGCGTTATAAAAGTCAAGATTTAAAAATGTGTGACATGAAAACAAATTGTGTGAATTTATGGTACGAGGAAGATAATACTAAAAGGATTCAAAGAAAATATATAAGGGTTTCTTCAAATGTTATATATTTATTATGAAAACGACTAATAATCTATATCTAATTAAATAGAATGCCGTAATCGATTATGGGTAATTGTGATTTTTCCTTTTAAAATCGTTAAGTTTAAATAAATGTTTGTGGATGACAATTAATTTTAAACCTGGTTTTTTAAATAAAACCATTAAGTACATCAATAATGCCTAAAAATATGATGCAAATTTTATAATATGTAGCACATGTAGGTTCAAACCTGTTCTATCAGGGCAGGTACGTCCCAGCAAAAACTGTGTTAAAAAAATATTGGGCAAAAAGGCAACAAATAGATATTGATTACTCCACTTTAAATGACTTATATAAATATGTTTTTCCAAACTTGTCATAATTTAAAATGATTTAATTAAATTTACATTTTTTTATAGGTGTCTTAAGTAGGAATCGCCGTGTTCCTTTTTTATTTACAATTTCCAATACATACTTTGATTTTCCGTAAAATATTAATATCTAAACTGCGAAATACATTCACGCCGACATTCTTCATAGGTAAGAAAATTATTTTGTGTAGCACCGCATCCCGAATAAAAGAAACTTACACAATTGTTCGATTTTTCATCATACGCATAACGTAACAATTTTCCACGGCATAATCCTGATGACTTTGGCTCCAAACAAGCTACAAGTTTGAAAGTATTTCGATTAACAAAAAGAAAAACGACAAAAACAATCATACATACATACTTTTACTAGTGGTTTTATCACTTGAGATATATTTTGGCTGCTGTGCCATTATAAATTGCCAAAAAGCAACGTTCATCATCAGAACAACGATCAGCACAAAAGATAAAATATTCATTATTTTGTTATACAAATTTTATATCATTTGGATCAAGTTACAACTGTTCTGTATTAAAAGATTTTTACCTGCCCGCTTGCTTAACAAAAATGAATGCGATAAACGAACTTTTAAATTGTAAAGAAACGCTACGTGTCTGTTCGTTTATTTAATTTTATTTTCAATATAATTGAAAACTTTTCAAAAAACAGTTGTTTCTTTCAATTAAAATGAAAAAATTTGCTGTAAATGTGTTGTTATTGATTATTTTCATTTATTTTGTCTAAATTATAATCATTTATAGGAAGAGGGGGGAGAGGAGAGAAGGAGTCAGTCAGTAGTAAGACAAACCTAAAACTTTATTCATATACTATGTACTCAATATATGTATACATTTATTTATCAACAATATCATTTTAAGATAACACAACATCATACTTGTTTTAAAATTTTGTTTATCGGGTGTATTCTGTAAAACGAATTCGAATGAAATGGAGACTGAGACTGAAACTGTATGAAATTTCAAATTGTTAAAATTTTAAAATATGAAAAGGTTTTGATAACACAGAGCAATAGTGAAAAAATGTACGGAATCCACAGTATAGGTTCGATTGTACTAACAAAAGTTAGTAAAATCCTGTACTCGGTTTAGTCAGATTTATTACCAAAATTTTTGTATGGACCTCAAAAGATTTTGAAAATCACTGCATAACTGAAAAAAAGGTGTCCTCAGCTAACTCAAACTTAAAAATACTGCTTAACTATGTTTGGCAATAATGTAGTGAGAACTCTTCTAAATAAATTTTAAAATATTTTTTGGGCAAAAAATAATTTTTTCTTGCACTTTTTTGAAAAATGTACGAAACAATTTTTACTTTTTCAGCATAATTTACAGGGACTCGTAATTTTTCACTAACAATATATGACAAAATTGTAGGCATTGTAAATCTGAACAACTATTGTGAACATATCAATACAATCAGAATGTTTGTTTCTAGGCATCTAAAATAGCTAACAAAGACCAATTTGTACCCTAAAAATATAATTTTTTACTACTTTTTAAAAATTAAAAAAAGTTATTTAATTATATATTGATTTATTTAATTTATATTTATTCCCTTAATGACCATATACGTAACTTCTTTAAATATCAAAACTGTAAAATAATTTGCGAAATTAAGTTTTCTTTTTGAAAAAAATAAAAAAACATTCGATTTAAATTTTACTTATTTTTGTTATAGAGAACACACCCGTATATGTATGTATGGGTCTTGTTTTTTTTTATGGGTGGATTATGGATGGCAACCGGACAGCAGTCAAAAAATTTCTATTGGTTGTCAGTTGCCCTGCGTAATACTCGAACCATTATTAGCAACTGGCAAATCCAACAAAGTTCGGTTGCCATCCATAATCGACCCATTAAATTCAGAATTCTTTAATTCGAATAAATGAAAACACATCATACATGTAGCATCATAAAACTTTAAAGTTTATTCTTTTACACGAAAATTTATTATAAAAATACATACATAATATATCTAATATTTATACATAATGTTTATTATTAAAAAATATTCAAAATATATCATTTCATACATTCTATGTTAATTAAAAAAGCCATTCATTACACAATAACCTTTCGTTTTTCAAACAAGCAGGTTTTTACTTTTCACATACGAAAGGTTAGATATTAAATTATAATAAAAAAGGATGCATTTAAAAGTTTATTATTTTTATCACTAATAGTAGTTCATGGCATCCATTCTTTAAGAAGAAATTGGAAGACATTTTTAATTAATAGTTTTTTCTATGAAAGAAGATTTTTATAAACAAATACAAAATTACAAGTTAATTAAAATATGGCTTTTGAAAATAAATCCGTTATGTTCATGTTTAAATATTTTTTTTTGCCCCTATTTAAAAATCATTATCCCATCCTGTAACATCATCTGGTGGTGGTCCCTCTGGATCAGGTGGATAATCATCGAAATTGGTTGTATCGGTCACACTTTTAACCGTAGGTTTAATAGGGGGCTCAAGTGTACGGTTTTGTAAACCCCACCAGTAAAATCCATCAAACCATCTAAAAATAATATAAATTTATTATCTAAATTAATATATGTATGTGCGTGGATATATAATTTGAAAATTTATAGTGTTTTGAAACTGATACATATAAATAACAATCACAAAAGGTTAAAAAATTACTCAATGGGTTCTACAGAACTTGGATCGACATCATAATTTGCGGCAATGCTGGGGCCAAATTGTGACATTTTTTATCGATAAGAAATTATATTTTGAATTATAAAATTGGGAAATTTTTTTATGTATGTATGTATGTAAAATTTAAAACCAAATTTTACAACCTGATCCACGATATCGAACGTGTTTGACAGACAAATCTTTTGCGTCCCAATAACTGTTTTCAATACGGCTAGTCTAATAATAAAAAAGAAATTCGAACGATAACGTAAATATTTTAGGGTCATAATTAACCCGTTTTTTTAGTTTTCGGTTAATTTGTTAAACTGTTGATTCATTACTAACATTGAAATTTGAAAATTTTTAAATATTTTACTTAAACATAGTTGGACGCTTTTTCGAACAATAATGAGTGACTTGTTTTCGTTCGCAAAGTTTTACATTCGACATCGTGGAACAGGCTGTTAATTTCATAATTTATGGAAAGTACTTTTAAAGAGTTGTGTAAATAAGTAATGTGACAAATAAAAGAAAACTTCTCATATTATGAATTACAATCGATATTTTAACACTTGATTCTGTTTAATACCACTAGAGCTTTCCTACACGATATAAAACGAACAAAAAAATAAAATTGAATATTCCAATTCCAAATAAAGTATTTCTGATTCAGAGTACAGAACAGCAGTGATTATTATAATATCTTTTAAAACGTAAAAACAACAAATCAAGTTGTAATTACTTGCGCGTTTCCTACAATTTTTTTGTGTAGCGTTATTACAATATCGTAGTATATATGCATTTAGTACATTTCGTTGTTATGGGACTGTAAATAGGAGCAGGACATGCACTATATGTAGAATATTTAAGATGTGTACTACCAAGAATAAATAAAAAAAGTATACACCTGTAATATTTAAAACACATAGAGGTAAGTACTCTTCGTTACAAACGCCCTTGCAAGCCTTGCAAAAAAGCAATCGTTGCATATATCGTATATATGCTTAAGTTTTGTTATTATTTGATATGGTTTGCTACGTTTGCAACACTTCCAAGGGCGTTTGCACAGAAGAGTGATTACTGCTAATGTCTTCTCAATTGGTTTTAAAATCATCTCAGTTTGGTATAATTATAAAATCAATTACAAATAAATACATATATTATGGCATTTGCTACAAGCGTTACAGTGCTATACAAGTTAACAAGAGTAAGAGGTTTATTCGCAATTTATTATACATACATACATACATAATTGGCCATTACAACCCTGTGTCAGGGTTACGGCCGCAATTTATTATAATTTATATAATTTTATATGATTATTTGTATACATAAATTTACTTACTTATGCTTTTGAATTTCACTAATACCACCACGCTGATATCCCAATCGTTCGGCGGGATTATCTCTACACAATTTCTTTATAAGATTGCGGGCATTGCTTGTAATATTACGCGGAAATTCAATAGCGTCGATTCCTTTCAATATTATATTGTATGTACGCATTGGATCTGAACCCGTAAATGGCGGAGTGCCTTAAAAGTAAAAAAAAAAACAACAACAAATATTACTAAATAGGTTTTTTATTGCAAATATACTTATCAGTGTTGCCAATTTGTAATTTTTCATGTTAAATCTAGCATTTTTTTAGCATATTGTAGTTTTCGAATATTTTTAATATATTTCAACATTCAACATTATTCTAAATATAGAAAAAACCTTGAATATAAAAGTAGAAGTGTTTTAAAAGAGAAACGAGAGTGTAATAAAAATTAAAAAAAAAGTCCACAAAGGTTGCAGAAATATTGATTTTTATTTGAGACCAATACTCAGGGGTAAACCACTACTAAATGCTGTGCATTGTATTGTAATTTTGGAAAGGACAGTACATATATTATTATTAATTATTATATTATTATTAAGCGCCTTAGGAATGAGACGAATTGCTGTGAATTGATCAGTGTTATACCTTCACCCTTGAATGATCAACAGCAATTGCCTCATCGTTGCATGTTGATTGTATGGTGAGTGCCTTCGCTAAGTAGGTTTAGCTGTTATCTGCTACTTCCCAATAGGTGGAGCTTCTTTTCTGATCATTCGTGTTTTGTTGACATTGTTTAAGGTGGAATAGAGTGGAATGTCGGGGAGCGGTTTCTTTGTAGATGGTCTTCCTGGAGGGGAACCTCTTATTTTTTTAAATTATAAATTTAAAAAAACCGCAAACTAACTTTTTCATTTTTCACCTCTTTTGGTATTTGACCGTGTCCTTTGAGTTTTTTGTGCGAGCGCTCTAACCACTATACCACGCACCCCCCCCATGTTAAGAAAATGGAGATAAGAAACAGCCAACTTACAAAAAGTCAATTATTGCTAATGCGATATTATTTTCCAGATAAGTTGTCTGCAGGAAAACGCAGAAACAAAAAAGCATGGAAATGTTATACTACGAATATATCACTTTATACGCTGAAGAAAATCTTCAAAATGCCGATTTAAATTTTTTTTTTTGGCTATGCATAGTTTGGGTGCACCTGTTGATTCTTTAACAAACCGTTACGAATACCAATTTTATTTGTTGTGGTTGAAGGTAAATAGAACAAAATGTAGCAGTATTATAAGGAATATGAAGATCTTTCTAAAGATTTCAATAGAGGTTCTTATTATTTGAATATTAATTTAATAAAATTATATAAATTTGATAGGATCGACAGAAATCTATGTCGACAGAGAATATGCCTCGATAATTTAACGTTTTGTACGATTTCGCTGTTTGAAATTAAAAAAAGAAATTAAAAAGAATTGCCATTTTCAGTTCCTTACAAATCATTATGGATTTTACATTGTAATTAATTTTGAGTCATAAAAGTCTTGCGTTTTTCTAATTGGCTTTTATAATTGTTTAGCATTTTTTCTAATGTAAGCAGGTTTTTAACAAAATTTAGCATTTTTTTCTTGATATATATTGGCAACACTGATAACTACGCATGTTTGTGTACATACCTGTTAATAATTCAAACATTAATACACCTAATGACCAGTAGTCAGCACTTATATCATGACCACGATTCAATATAACTTCAGGGGCTACATACTCGGGAGTTCCACAGAAAGTCCAAGTTTTACGACCGGATTGAAGTTTTTTGGCAAAACCGAAATCGACCAATTTAACGTAACCCTTTTCGTCCAGCAAAAGGTTTTCAGGTTTTAAATCTCTATAGATGATATTACGAGAATGAAGATAATCGAAGGCCTCTACTACGCAGGCTGTGTAGAATCTAGTGGTTGAATCATCGAAATTTCCTTTATCACGTAAAATTGTCCACAGTTCACCGCCTAAGCAACTTTCCATAAGCATATAAAGATACTTTTTGTCTCTGAATGTTTTAAATAATTTTACAATAAATTGACAATTTGCTTCGCCCATTATCTCTTTTTCCGACATAATATGCTGCTGTTGGCGAGTCTCCACAATTTGGGCTTTTTTCATTTGTTTCAAAGCAAATGAACGATTACTCTCACCATTGATTTGTACCAGTTCAACACGACCGAAACCGCCTACACCTAAAGTTGCAATGACACGTAAATCCGTAAGTTTAATATCACGAAATTCTTCATTAATTCTGAAATAATAGAACGAAAAAAATTAAAATTGATTAAAAAATATGAAGAAACACTCTTTAGTAGTTCACTCACTTTCTTCTTTCAAGAGTTCCTTCATCATCATAGCGGTGTTTAATTTCATCTAAATTCGATATCAATTGATTAAATGTCTCACGATCAATGACAAGACATGTTACTCCATCAGGAGAATCACAAATAATATTCGCTGTACGCAAATCATCTCTGAAAGATCACAAAATATTATAATCAAAAGAAAAGAAAAATTTAAAATTAATTAATTATTTTATTATTATTTAATTTATTTGAGCTTAAGGTCGAATAAATATTTGTATTATTTATTTTACGATATTTCGCTACTTCCTTGCGTAGCATCATCAGGAATATATATTTGTATGAAAAATAATACAAATATATTAATTAATTATTTGTATTATTTTCTTTAATGTTTTTATAAATTTTCTTATTGACTAAATTATTCAAGTTTGAGATCTGTTTTAAATAAAAAATTTTTTAAAAGATCTGAAATAATTTAATCAATAATCAAAACTATTTATTCGGCCTCATTTTGGTTGGTAACGTCGTTGACATCAGATGACATTTTTGTTATAGATTAAAAGCAAAAGTAACATTTTTTCTATATTCTAATACAAAAATGTTGTCAAACTACAATGATGCCGCCAACTGGAATGAGGCCATTAATGTTTAGGTGCAGTATTCATAAAAAATAAAAAAAGCCTTAATAAGTACTTATTTGACAAATTTCTATGCAGTACTTATACCTGTCAAATATCATAAGCCCTTAAAAAACGTATAATCGGGTATGGACTGTAAAACAAATTCGAGTGAAATTGAAATCGAGTTTTTTCAAAGTCAAATAAAAAAAACTAAAGTCGCATTAATGATTATTAAGCCATTAATTAACTAAATAAAAAAAAGTATCAAAACCGATTTCAATCGATTTTAATTTCACTTGAATTAGTGTTTCAGAACATAACCAAATAATGTTTTCAAATACGTATACGACAGTAACAGTTTACCAGTTATGAAAATGATTACTTATTATGCTTACCCTTGTAAAGCCTTCTCTCCAAAGAAATCACCTTTCGCCAATGTGCGAATAAACTTTTCTTCCTGCGTATTTGCCTGTTTAATTGTTACTCTTACTTGACCCTTTGAAATGATAAAGAAAGTATCACCTCTCGCTCCTTGTCGTACTATGTAATCACCCTGTTGATAATGAGTTTCTTCCAATACATCGGAAATTTTAATGAGAGTGTCTTCCTGAAGATTTTTAAATATCGGCACACTGTGTATAAAAATAAAAACGAGAAAAAGAAAAACAAACATTTAATCAGGAAATACTTAATTTTTGTTTTTAAATCACATTAAATCAATAAAAAGATATGAATTCGTAAAAAAAAAGTAGGAATCAAAAATTATTCATTTGATTTTATTTCATATTGTCGTACATTATCTCATACATAGAAGACAACATCCTCAGTCATCGAACTTTTTATATTTCAAGACTGACTGACTATCATCTTTGGATGGCTCGGTTCGGTTGTGCAAGTTTTTTTATTTTATTTTATTTTTTCTATCGTATTTTTTTTAATTTATGAAACAAATAATTAAATAAAAAAAATCAAATTGAGAGAAAGTTTTATTTGTAAACATTTTTAATCATCATTGCCACCAGCAGTAACCAGTAACTACTCAATGTGATGTCTATATATGGTTGGGCTGCCTGCCTATGATGATACGAGTAGTTGGTTTCTTTTGTGTTTTTCGTTTTCTTTAACGTTTTTTTTTTGCATGCCTTATTCGTGGTAGGCCTTTCAGCAAACAAACATGCTTTGCAAATAGTTAGTTAATCATATTGCTGTTGGTATTGTAAAAGGGGGCAAGTGGTAT
This sequence comes from Metopia argyrocephala, assembly GCA_963576795.1. Taxonomy (NCBI): domain Eukaryota; kingdom Metazoa; phylum Arthropoda; class Insecta; order Diptera; family Sarcophagidae; genus Metopia; species Metopia argyrocephala. The sequence goes on from OY756209.1 coordinate 1,491,648, forward strand.
TGTATTGTTTTGCTAATGAAAAGCGAATCTAACAACCCATATACATACATACATACATATTGTATAAGTATATACATACATATGTACATATGTATGCATTCATACTTTTCCTGTATGTGACAATAAACGACATCAAGTACAAATATCATTAGTATTTAACACCAAATATTTCATTGTTACAGAAACAGACAGACAGACAGGCGGACTATGCTCATGTAACGAGTACGAGTACATACAGTACTGGACATTTAGTTTGAGCACTTCATATATGAGTATGTAATGTATGTTGCATTAAATGCAAATAAAGGCCGGTGAACACAATTATATTCTGCATTACGACATGAAAAATTTTAAATAAAAAGTAAAATAGTGTAAACACCACAGGTCGGATACACATGCTTAACCCTGCTACTACGTTAGAAAAAACTTACGTATATTATGTTGTGGGTCATTTTATGACCCGATATATTTTTATTATAAAAATATTAATTTTTACAAAAGAAAAAAGTTTTGAAGACTCGTGATGATTGCAGTAGGTTTTATATAAACTTATGTTTGGTGTTTCGGTGCGATGGACACACATAATTATTACAAGTAATGCATTCTGTAAATGTCTTTTTCTCTTTACTCGCCGGAAAAATGGAATTTGGGTCATAAAATGACCCTAACGTAGTAGCAGGGTTAAAATCACGAAACAGACCCAAATTGCATAAAATTAGCCAAAAGCGTTCCAGAACACATTTTTTTTTTGCAATTAAGAGAGTAATTTTTTCACTTCCTGTACAAATTTGCACGAAGATTGATGTTGGAAAAGTTCAGACAAGAATTAACAATCTGTGGAATTTTGAAAAAACGTCTTCTCTCGAAATAAGACAATTTTCCAAGATTTTTATAGTAAATATAGAATTTCCTTGTCTTTCTTTTGCTCTAATCCCCGTATTTCTACGACCTTTGGAACGCAAGATATGAAGCTGACTAATCGACCTCTTTCAGACTTTCCCCCAATTTCAATTTGACAAAATGACTTCTTTCAGGAAATTAAGAATAATTTGAAAAATTGAATGTTTATAAAAAATCTTATTAAATTTTTATTATTATTTTTTAATAATTGGCATATTGTAGGAAAAAATAGAAAAATTTTTTTCATAAAAAAATCGAAACATATTTTCTAGATCAACTTCTTTCAACCTTTTTTTCATATTCCATTTTAACCAAACAACTTGTCTTGATTTAAGCGATTAATACTATTTTCAAATTAAATCAAAAAAATTTTGACAAAACGACTTGTATGATGGAAGCTAATTTTTTTATTTAAAATCTATTTAACAAAAAGTCTTAAATTAATTTTTTGTCGTTTTAAAGAAAACTATTGCTTCTACAGGGAAAAAAAGGTCCCATAATGTTCGTTAAGTATTTGTGTATAATATCCAAGTTCAAAATTTCTTTAATTCTCTAAGCAATAACTTCTATTAGCATTTTTAGCTGTTTTTTTGCTCTACTGAAAAATTGTTGATTTTGAAAGAAGACGTTTTGTCAAATGTCCACAGAGTTGTTCAGAAGTTAAACTGAAAAACTAACCAGAAAATTTTCTACCATTAGAAGTTTATTTTTTATTAAAAAATATATTAAAAATCAAAATGAAGCGTTTTTATAAAAAAAAGGTTACAGTGGGAGGTACATTTTTACTAACAATGATGCAAATGTCTGAAATCGTTTAAATATATTTTTAAAAATTTGTAAAAGTAAACAGTAAAGAAGTGCTAAAATAGTTTTTTGCGCTGCAACAAATTTGGTTAACTTTAGCAAATTTTACTAGTAGTTTTCATTTTACCCTCATTAGTATTCAGAAGATTTCCAGAATTATAAAAATACAAAGATAGACGCTCTAACTGCTCAGACCAGCACAAACAGACGCAAGGCGAATCGTTTTAAATGTGCGGGTAATTTTAACAACAAACACAATAATGAAATTGTTTTGACAGCTTTCACCTTAATACTACTTAATAATAACCGCTATCTGACATGTTCATTCTATTCCACCAGAAACGAATGATCAGGAGTAGAGCGCCAAATTTTGGGAAGATAACAGCTAATCTATTTCGTTGAAGACGCTCACCACTTACATTCAACATCCACCGACAGATGGAGCATTTGCTATTGATCATTTAACTGTTGTTGAGTGATCAACTGACAGCAACATGTCTCATTAAAATAAGGCGCTTACTAGAATTGAAAAAGACAAATCTTTTTATCTATCTACAAATTCCAATACAATGCACCGCATGAGTAGGGGTTTACCCCTGAGTATTGGTTTTAAATAGAAAGAAAAAAAAATATACTACAACATATTCTGACAGCTTCAACCAGCAACAATGAACAGACAGCTGATTGACTAACCCCAACAATTCGCCTCGAAATTTTAAGAATTAAATACAATTTCAAAATAAATAAATAAAAAGAAAAACAGCAAAATTACTACTAATTTAAAGTATTGCTATGTATAACAATTTAATATACAGTGCGAACTCGATTGGCTCAACTCTTACCTATTGCAATATCATGATTTTCGCTAAAAGCAAATTATTTCCATAACAGACTTTCAATTAGTGCAGCATAAATTTGTTTTTATTAATTTCTTAGCCGTAAGTGTTGTCCCAAAAAAATGTCACAAAAAACTTTCTACTGCATTTTCAATACTATTTGTTCGCTTCTAACAGCTTACGCGTGTTTTTACACAGAAACGTAAGTTGCAACAGTAGGATAATTTTATTATTTTATAAGAAAATTAGTTGCTACACCCAGCAGGTTGCAATACGAAGATCGTTTAAACAGGGGGGTTACTTTCTATTTCGATTCGAATCGAAAATCTTACGAATTCTTAAAAATTTACGAATTTTCGAAAAAATTTTGTATTCATTATTATTCATTTTTCGAATGGGAAATTTCTTTCGAAAGCATTTTCGATTCGAATCGGAATACAAAGTAGCGCCCCAGGTATTTTGTTTTGTTTTATATTACGAGTAATTAATTTGTTTATGAAAAATATACCGTAAGAGATGCATGTGACGGATATCACGTTCGCACTGTTTATAAGAATAAATATTAAGAGATTAAAAGAGCGAACGTTGGCAATGTGCTAACCTTATGTGCACCGCTGTATGTGTAAAAAAATTTAAATAAAAACCAGCCAACCAGCCAGCCAATATATTGCAAATGTTTGTACTCCTATGTTTGTATGCATGCATGTGTACAACATCCCTGCAAAAAAAATTGGACTACATAACCCAGATGAGTAGTTACCAGAATAGTCCTATGTAATTAAATTGTGTACTTTTTTGTATGTTTGAAGTAAAATTTACAATTGGGTAACACTAGCGATACATTTAAGTTAAAAAATTACTGAATGGTAACGCTGGCGGCGTTCATGTTTAGTTTTTCTCAAAGTCTGTGTATACATTAAAGTGTAGTAATAAAATATATAGGGCTTAAAAAGTGTTAAAAAAATACAATTGAAACTTGATTTATAATTTTAAAGGTTTGTAGGAAATAGTCTTCTGTCGCCGTGGTCTAGTGGTTAGTGTGTTGGCTTACTAAGACGATAGTGCCGGGTTCAAATCTCAGCTCTGACATCTTAAAAAAATAAATACGAAAAAAAATATTTCTTTCGGCGACTACCTCTCAGCAGTCTTCTGGCAAAATCTCTGAGAGTAATTAATTGCCATGAACAAGCTTCTCAAGTCTGTCGTTCGGAGTCGACATTAAACTGTAGGTCCCGGTACTCATGGATAGAAATTTACACACACAACATGAGTACTGCGAGAAGCTAGGCCGTAATCCTGACACAGGGTTCTAAAGGCCAGTTATGTATATATGTATGTATGTATGTAGTCTTCTGTTAGTAGTCCATGAATTAATGACATAAAGTAGTTATCAAAATAACTACAAAAGTTGATCCATGGAGTATATACGTGAAATAGTTATGAAACTAATCTCAATTGTATAATTCACGGAGTAGTTACATGGGAGTAGTTTTAAGGTTACTCTTATGTTATATTTGGTTGGACCTGGTCCTCTCCTAGGACATCGCAATGTAAAATGGGTCACTTTTTTACATGCATAATGGGTAAAGGATGTTACTAGTCATGGTCCATCATGGAGTACATTTTACACACGTGCATAGAGTAGTCGCACTTTTTGCAGGGATACTACATATGTATGTATGTACTCGTATGTTGGTTTTATTACTCGTATTTACAAACATAAGTATTTATTAATTGTTCAAGTTGTCATTTGTATGTTACGAGTATATGGATAAATTATTTCATACATTATTTCTTTCCTTTAACATATGAATGGACGGACAGACAAATTGTGGTACAATATACTACTCCTATGCATATACATACATATTATATACCCTCTATATTAGTACGTATTTACTTGTTAATGTTAAGTGCTGAAGTACTTTGTTGGTTTAACCATTTTTTTTCTTATATTTCTTTAAATCTGATTTCACTTTTATAGTTTTTATGGTTTTGTTGTTATGGTTGATATTTATGGAATAAAAACAAAAATTGCAATATGGATAAGTAAGTAGATAAACACCCAGTAATTTAAGAAACCATTAGACATGTAATGAATGTCATAAAAAGAAAAAAACAATATGTTCATGCTTGACAATATTAAATGAAAATAAATTATACATACAAAGTATGTATGTATGTGCATATGCATGTATAAACATTAAACAAAAATATTTAAGCAATAAAACCCTTAATTAGAAAAATTTTAAAAGGTTCCTTTAAGAAGAATAAAAAAGAAGAGTGCAGTGCACTGGCGGTAACGTGAACAAGCTTATGTTTACATTGTTAAAACGGTACAACTCGAGAACGGTTAAAGAAAATTTATTTTTTTTCTGCTAACTTATTTAAAACTTAATAATCTTTTAAACTGCATCATTAGGTTTTTTAGTCTTTATACAAATTTTAAAAGTTATAAACCATTGTTTTCGATATTTGTTAAAAATTTTGGAAAAACTGTTATATAATGTATCAAAATGTGCAAAATCATTGCCAAAACTTATTATTTATGCACATGAAATTAAAGATCGAAATATATTCTTTAACAATATTGACTCAGAAGTCGAGAAAATATCGATTTTTTACCAATTCATAACCAAAAATTAAATAGAGCTCAAAAAGCTCGATTTTTGATAAAAAATCAATTTGCGCGACCTCTAAACCACTTCCAAAAAATCTGAAAAAATTCTCAAAAATACTTTGCCTCATAGTGGTCCAAAATAAAGCTTGATCCCAAAAAAAAAATTTTTTTTTGGGACACATTAACGTACACTACTGCGGGTTAGTACGGGTAATAAATAGACTACAGACTTCGTAGTAGGTTGATAATAAACTGAGAGTTACATATATTTCAATTTTCTATTCTATAAAATGCCAAAATCAATAATAGAATCTACTTTCTGCAAAACTAAGTTTCATCTGATCTGAAAATTGTCATAATGAGATCTATCGTTTTTAGCTTTCATTACAAATAAAACCTATCCCAATAGTTCTGGAGTAACAAATGCCCTGTCATATTACAACAAGTCATATATTGTTTCACATTATCTGCGCACAATAAAATATTCGGTAAATGAAAGCATGAGAAAAGATCATTTACAAATAAAAAGAATAAAAAGAAGAATACCACAGTGGACAGAAACTCCTATAGAATATGTCCTCTGTAACTGAATGCGCTGAGCTCTCTTATCTAATAAATCCAATTTAAGTAAATAGTAGATAGAAGCCAATGATTTACTGCACCAAAAGCCATACTAAAGTCAGTATAAATTGCATCAGTCCAATAACCGATTTGGCTAAGTTCTATTGCAAAAAAATCTTATTTGCAGCCAAACTTGTCTACGAGAAAGGAAAATATATAAGCAAATAAGATTATTTCCAATACAACTCAGCCAAAATAATGCAAATACATCAAAAGAACATTTACTAAAGTAATTATAAAAACACGCTTTGTTCTGCGACTCTTGGTAGAAGAGAAGAAAATTGGTAGAAAGTTGCTGACAGAATAACGAAAGTAATGAGAGATTGTGCCACATGTATGTATAAAATTCTCTTGCCCCCTGTAATATAATATCTGAACGACAGTCCTACAGAGAACGGTAGTGGTGAGAGGTCTACATACTCTAAGGATGGGGGGACCTATGTAAAGTTTCGCCTCCAAGAAAAAACATACACATACATATGTTCACATAAAAAACTTACCTTTTAAGAAAATCTGTATATTCAGCCTGTCGTATAAGACCAGTACGCATCATAATTGTTTGGAAACATTGTCGTTCGATAGCCCATAATTTGCATTCTGATATTGCTGTTATAGTTGCTGTACGTTGACAATTGTATAGAATGGCCAATTCACCTAAAACTTTAGCGCCGGATAAGGTTGACAAGTATTTACCTTCGCGAGAAACTTCAACACGGCCCTCTGAAAAGAAAGAAAGAAAAACCAAAATAAATTATCGCATCATTTCACAAAGAATAATAAGTAATATAAGAATTTATTTCAACTTAGAAAAGTGTAGATTGATTTAAGATACGATGAATGAAGTCTTACCATCATCTGAAAGTTCAGTGTCTTTTTTATTGACTGTTTCTAAATCTTGTTCTTTAAGATTACCGGTACGTCTTTTACGAGCGTATGTATGTACTGGTACTATAAGCCGTGGTCTGGGTATAACAAATTGATCATTTATTGGTTGAGACTCTGTCGAACTTGCGTTCGAAGATTGAGCAGACAAATTAGAAGAATCACTACCCTGGCGAAGGTGGAGAGTTGAAGTAGGCTTAGCATTTAAGTTTAAGTTTTCAAACGATGACTGGAGAAGAAGCTCATTATTATGAAATGAATCTTGTTTGATGTCTAAGGAAATTTTACGTTGCCTGGTTTTTAGGTCACTAAAACTGTTATCATTTGAAAGGGCTGGCGGATTTTGAGCATTTAATGGAAATCGTACTGATTTGGAACGATTTACGATTGTTGATGTTGAGGTTGAAGAGCGAGGTTGTTGGTTAGCTTGGAAAAGTTCCTGATCTGAATGTTGGTCATTTATAGGAAAAGTCCTTAAACTATTATCACAGTTTTTGGCAGGTAACAATGTTGTTGGTAAAGTATTTTTCTTTTGGGCTTGTGGTTGTGTTGATATCACAGTTTGGTTTGTATCACTAACAGCAACAGGTGAATAAAATGAAATTGTTAACGGTGCTGATGATGATGCTGATGCTGATGACTGTGAATGATTTGGAGTATTATTAATGTGAAGCGACAAATTATCTGCACTCGGTTTACTGAGCCGTGTGTTATAAATCATGGTTTGTGATCTTTTTAAAGAGGGAGGCTTAATAGAGACTTGTTGTCTGGGTCTTTGTTGTCGTTTCACTGTTCCATAATCACTGGTGACAGAGGAATCTTGAGATTCATCTCTTTTCTCAATTGTTGGCTCTGTAGCGGAAACATCCCAATCACGATTAAGTTTTATATTTTTTCTCTTTAATGTTGATGGCTTATAACCATTTAAATCCTTTAAAGTGTTTACTATGGACTCATCTTTACTTTGCCTCTCCAAAGCTCGTACCTGTTCCAAAGTCATTTGATATTTACTAAGTGTGGACACTCCATCCTTCAAATAGCTGCCTCCACTATAAATTTCATTTGAATTTTTTGAGGGATTTTGTATTGAAAGTGAATCTTCATCTGATGCTTTAGGAACATCAATGTTGTTGCTTTCATTACGTACTCGTATTAGCTGTTGTGTGTTATTCCCCCTGGTTTGCCCGAAATTTTGATGGGCATGATACCAGTGGGCTTCATACAACTCGACCATTGCATTGTTGCGATCTAAAGACAAACTGGCATCTACTGCCTTACCAGGATATCTTTGAATTTTCATATTTTAACAAATTCTTTGTTGTTGCTTTGACTCATTCAAAATTTTTAAGCCATTATTATAGATGGCTTTACATTATTAATATAATATTTGTTTTATTTTTTATTTGCTGCTCTGATTTACTTTTATTTCTAAAACTTTTCACTTTTAATGTCGAATTTTCCAATTTTAGCTTTAAATTTGATCGCGTGTCTTTTATTACCTTTTTTTGTTTTTTTTTGAACACAAAAATATTATTTCTACCATTACCACTGGCTTGGCCTTAAGATTTTGTTTTTATTCTTTTAATTTATTGTTGTTGTATGTACATACATATGTAACTACGTATTAACAGTTAAAATAGAAAACAAAAAATTTAATAAAAACTATAAAATTTAGCAACAATGCTTGTCTTGAAAATAAAATATTAATGCAGCAGTTTTATTTTCGTACGTTTTCCAAATAAAATGATGAGCACAACATACTACTAAACTAACAACCAACAACAATACTAAAAAAAAGCCTAAACAAAGTTTACGTAACTGAAAACAAAACAAAAGGAAAACAAAAAAATAAAATTCGTTTGTAGGAACATTGATTGCATACCAAAATACTCCAACTGAGTGACGACTGACTAACTCTGATTGATTGAATAATAAATAAATACGTGAATAATAATAATAAAAAAAAATTGCAATTGTTTTATTCATTTTTGTTGTTGTTGTATAATTTCTTTAGTTTTATGCAAATGTAAAGCATACATACATAAGTACATACCTACATATGTTTTAATAGTATGTGCCCATATGCTTAAAATAATAAGTACACCCAGTGTACTTATATGATTTAGTACTTAGAATGATAACAAAAACGTATGTTTAATATCAAGATATATATGTGCCCATAATTATGAAAGTGGTCTAAGTCATATATTTCTTTTTTCAAGATATTTAATGAATTGAATTTGAATAAATTAAAAAATATTTTTACATTATGCGACATTTTAATTTATAATTTTATTGGTCTTAATTGATGGAAATTTATTATGAATATGAAATTTCGTGTGAATTTCATACGATAATATTGTTTTAAAGTTTGAATTGACTTAGACCACTTTCGAAATTAACTGAATGTGCTATAAATGACTTAAAGCAATAAAGAACTGAGTTTTATTTAAAACAATAATTTGATTGAAATAATTCGTGAACATTTATTAATTATTTTTAAACAGTAATCCATTTTTATCATTATTTCGTGTATTTAAGATTCTTAAAATGTTCCTGAAAAACTGAAGGGATGTACGAAAGTAAACTCATAATATCTTTATATTTTTCTTCCGATACTGGTCTAATGGTGTTGTATAATCAAAGTAATTTAGTATTTCCGTATATTTTGGGTCTTCCTCTTTTAGGTGAAAGATCCAAAACGTGAAATTTAGAATCATTTAAAGAATTTTTGACTTAGACCACTTTCATAATCAACACTAAATGAATTCCATATAATGTTGAAATTACAACCACTATCTAATGGTTCATTTTTGACAATTTCGTAAAAATTACATTGCAAAAATTTAGTTTAAAATAATGGGTGGTATTCTTGATTCCGTTCCGTGGCTGCGGAAAGCCATATTTGGCGCGGAAGCAAAATTTGCTATTATTCATTCCGTTATTGCCATATTGTTCCGTTGCTGCGGTATCATATCGTTACTGCGGTATTGCCTTATTATTGATTCCGCAGTATAGATAATTTTCTTCATTTTGCTTACGCACAAATTTTTCAACGGAAAGCTCACAGAAAGAGATTAAAGAAAAATAAAAAGGATACAAATTAAAATTTTTGTACTTTAAATTTTAATTTATAATATATTATCATTTGTTTCTAATAAAATAAATAGTAAAATTTAATAATTGTTATTTTAATTTATTTAATTCGCTTATTTGAACATGAAAATGAAAAATGTAAGGCAAAATATTAAATTTTGCAAAAAAATTTTTTTGAAGTTTAATTTATTGTGTTATGTATATGGGCAATTTCAAAATTTTCAACATTTGTTGAAACTGAGTTCAGATGCTTATTATTTCTCCAGTTTTTCGAATTGACCAAAACGGTCAAAAGGGAATGGTAGGCCAAACTAGAAAACTGGGAAATTTAAAATTTCAGACCATCAGTTCTTTATCTCTAAAAGTTATGGGCACTCAAATATTGAAAAACTCAAAAACAGGCTTGAAATTTACAAGAGTTTTTTCATATTTCATCACTTTTCTACTTTTAGTTTTAAACTTCCGATGCCCACTGATATAAAATAAAGTCACTAGACTTAGTAGATATTTATACTATAATAGTTATGCCCATACTACTATTTGGGAAAAAGTTGTACAGCGGTTCATTTTTGAAACCAAAATTTTCCGATTTTTCAATTTTCGCAGTTTTTTCTATAGCGTTTTTGCGCCGTTCAAGAAAATTGCATTTCGTCAACAGTATTTAAAAGATGGTATAATTTGCTAAAATTTGCGCCATATCACGTCGATGTCAGGCTGCTAGTTGCTGAGAACGATGACCTCAAACTTTTATAGAATTGGCGTAAATTTTTCAAAAATGACAGTTTTTCGCGCCTGACATTTGCAATCTTATTTAAAACTGGTTTATGTATTGCGTGATCTAAACTTCTTAGTCAATGGCACCTCAACGTCAAGAAGGCGTTAAAATATTTTGAAACGCAAAAATTTTATAAAGAAAATAAAAATTTTGCGAAATTTCATGATTTTGTTTCGCGTTTTTTTTTAATAAATCCGTGGTTTAAAATCAATGTAAAGTATTGGAAATGAAGTGCGGCGGTGAACTAAAGATCACATATAAATACGGTTGAATTCGGTCCATATTTAGAGGGTACAGTGGCATTTTTCTTCAAACACATTTTGCTTCGTGACATCTGCAGTTATGTATAGATTCCGCCGCGATTAACAGCAAATGAAAGGTTTTTTTAAGCTTGATAATAAAACCGAATAGGCATTTAAAAATTTTCATGATTTTAAATTTTACAGATCAAAAAAAAAATCCTAACCTCAAAAATAATTCTTATATAATTTTTTTTATTTTTTAAATTTGCAAGTCAAAACATTGTTTTTCTGTAAATTAGTTATGCGTTATATAAACACATATTATAACAATCGGTGAAACATTCACATTTTTGCAAAAATTCGCGTTTTTTAATGTTAAGGAAATTTAATTATATGTGATATTTTTTTGTGTATTTTATCAGTGTATTGATGAATTTTGACTGCACTGATGAATTTGAAATGAGTTTCATGCATCCATACAACATTTATTAAAATAAACCAATAAATTTAACTTTAAATTTTTTTTAAAGAGATTTTAACTTAAAACCTCCATAACTTTCGCGCCGTTTGCAATAAATGATTAACGCGAACTGTTTTGGTATGCTAAAATATCACCCTTCACGTGACCAAAGCGTCTCGTGTCATCCAAAAAAAAAATTTCGAAAAAAAAAATATCAAAATGTCGAAAATTTTTGAAATTGCCCATATATAATCGCAATAAGGACTTTTTTTAGAAATAAAATTAGAAAAATTACAAACAGCAGTTGGAAGAAATGGTAAATACGTATAATGAAATCTAAGAAAGATATTTCATGCGGTTTAAGCCAACGAACGCGAATAAAAGATGCCGGTATTTGAAAAAAATATTCTTCATTGATCTTTGATTTCTTTTGTATTATACTGTAGGTATTGACTGATTATAAAATTAGAGTGGAAAAAGAAGCTGAAAAAGACTGGAAACAGGCTGTGATCCATGTAAAAAATTCCTTTTACAAAAATTTAGGAAAATGTAAGCGCTTTCCTGAAGATTAATACCGCGGTTCGTGGCATACAAAATGTAAGCAGTTTTGGTGTTTTCAAGAAAAGCATGCCGACTGAAAATATTGCAAGTGAAGAAATTAAAACGGGGGAAGAAATTTTTATATATTATACATATCGTCGATGGAATTAAAGAACATTTAAGGTTTTGTCAGTTACAGCGTTCTTTAATTCTTTCGACGATATGTACATATATATTGATTTCACAAATTACAAAAATCTTTTATATTTTTTGACTAAATAAAAAAGAATATCACACCAAAATATTTATGTATTATTGCCATACTGTTTGTATTTTAACAACAAATCAACTCTAAACTCATTAAAACAGGAATGTTATATTAAAGTCGCGGTAAGCTAATACCGCAGGAATGAATAATTGCAATTTGCTTATCGATCGATATTTCTTTCCGTTCAGCTTTCCTTTCCGTGCGGAATCAAGAATAGCACCCAATGTGTTATGATATAACTGATAAACTAATTTTTTTTAAATTTTGACTTAGACCAGTTTCATAATTATGGGCACATATACATATGTATATACTTCATAAACTTACAGCCTTATTCTTATTAGAAATTTCGCAGCTCGTTGTATGCAATGGATAATGAACTGTCAACCAGAATACCGAATTGGCTTAGCAGCTCATTAACACAGAGTATAGTCATAACGCACTTAACTCAAAATTATAATGTTAAAATACATATTGCTATTTTCAATTGTCAACCGTATTTCTTCTAACAATCTTTGACTTTTCATTTAAATTTATATTTAAAAACAAACAAACAAACAAAAAATTTATTAAAATTCACATTTTAAAATTTTGCGAAAAAAATTAGATGGCAATAATTAAAATTGGAAATCTGTTGGAGCAGCCCGTTGGCAAACTCTATGCTAACTATACGGCAACTTTTTATTATGAATAAGACAGTTAGTTTTTCTTGAAGTTAGAATTTTTTGGAATTACTAAAAAAAATCGAGTCTTTTTTTTTTGACTCTTTTGCGCGACTAAAACCAAAATATGCAATTATTTTCTAAACATAAAAGACACTTGTCGGGAAAAATTGTACCTGAAAGCGACTCTACGCGTTGAGTCATTTTGATGATTCCTCTTGTTACTTTAGAGTCATTTTTAATCATTTTCTGATAGTATTTATTGTCTTTTTCGACTATTTTATCAGTGTTATTTCCGTCATTAGTGATTCTTGTTCGAGTAAGTTATCAATTGCATATGATACTTTTTTAATTGGCTTCCTATGAAACCAACCATAAAAAAAAATAGTTGGCTGGTTGAGTTTATCGTCAGCTAACATTCTGGGGATTGTTTGTCATTTCCCGAGGCTTTTGCGATCACTTTTGGTGATCAAAAATTGATTAATTACCTACCGTTTCAAAGGGAAGTGAAAACGAGTATTTCATTCAACGTACAGTACAAACTGTAAATTGATCATGCGGGTGTTTAAAATATGGGTACTTAGTCCGTTTTTATTTAAATTAGGGTTTAGGTATTTCATATTTAATTTGAAAAAAAAAGAAAAAAAAAATGACAAAACATAATCAAATAACTAACAAATACAGTGTGTTTATTATTTTGAACATGCATTTGTATGTGGATTTAAAAACTTATGTACATATGAATGCATATTTGCGTACATACTCGTACATTAAAAAATTTTGTTTTTGCTGAAACTCATTGTTACAACATCATCACACCATGAGTAATTGAAATACTCGTACTCAAGGTGTGTTGCATTCGTTTAAAAATATTTCATAAATTTTATTCGATATATGAATGTGTACAAACATACGTGTAGCCAAGTGGTTAAAAATTATTTTATAGTGTTAGAAGCGAATTCTTTTAAAAGCTGATGGATGGTACAATATAAACAATAAAAATGGGGCAATCCAACAAGCAGATAATAAATTATTACGCTCCGAATGAATTTTCATGAATATTCTGAAGTCCACAAAACAATTAAAGTCAACATATGTATGTACCTGGAAAATTATTCTATATTTCTGGTAGATACTAACAAGTCCAAAAGGTATCTGTTTTTGAAATTTCCTGAATACATATCTAGTTCAAAAATCTTAGGTTACGTATAAAAACCCCTCTATTATTTAAATTTTTTACTCCATACACATACAGTATTTATGAACCTTTATAATGAAAAAAATTTAACAAAATTTCAAAATTTTAACATAATGCATATTTTCTAACCATGAAGAGTGAAGAGTACAACAAAATACTAGTACGGGTACAAGTATTGTAAAACCAATTTAATAAATCTCGATTAGAATTTTGTAAAAAGTAAATAGTTTGTCCTTGAAATTTTGTTCACGATATATTCCATAAATCAAATATTTTTAAATTATCTTTTTTTTAGTTCTTATTTAAATATTTTTTTTTAAATTTTTTTTTATTTTATGACTGAATGTCTGACTTGTCTGAGCAGTACAAATAGGAACGAACTTGTATCATATAATTAATATTGAAAAATAATGAATAAAAATGAGTATCCGATTAAAGAACCATTATATGTTTGTATGTGCTTGAATATCTTCAAAGATTTAAAATAAAAACCTAAATATGTAGATGCACATATACATACATACATATGTTCATAGATTTCAGTTTTTACGAAATTAGAAAAAAAGGAAACGATTTATTAAATAATAAATATTAATTAAATCAAATGTTTAATATTTCATTTGTTTAATAACATTTTGCAACATTTAAATAATACGTTTGCATATGAATTCATTAACTTGAAATTTTTCAACACACAAATGATCTGTCAATAAATATAAACATATATGTACTATATAGTTATGTACAGTGGCTCACAATAAATATCGGATAAGTAATTTTTTTACATAATTTTTAATCATTCTTAAAAATAAAACAAACAACATATTTCTAAAAACTTTAAATATATTTATGCCCGTATTCATAAAAAATAAAACAGTTTTATTAATTGCTTATTTGACAATTACTCCATAGAAATATGTCAAATAAGCACTCTATAAACCAATTTTATTTTTTATGAATACGGGCATTAATATATAAGCGTTTATTTAAGCTTTAGGTCTATTATAAAATTATTTTTTCGATATTTCGCTACTTCTCTGCGTAGCTTCTTCAGGAAATATTTTTTATTTAAAAAATTAAAAAAAAAAAAAAATACATACATACATACATATTAAAAAATTGTGTCACATGAAAAAATATTCTATCAAAAAAAAAAAACAAATTTGTCATATAAAAAAATTTTTTTTTAAAAATAAAAACCAACAAACATATTTAATTAAATATTACAACCAACAAACATTTTTTAGAAAAAATAATTAAATTAAATAACTAAAACATAAAAAACATATTAAAAAAGAATCATAATGATATACATATGTATAAAAACAAAAATTATTTGTTAAGTCGTATTATATTAAAAAATTGAAACAAAAAAAGAAAAAACAAATAATTGTAACATAACAAATTTTTAATAGATTAAAAGCTTTAAAAAATTTTAAAAAGGATATTATTAAACTAATACATACTTATAATTTAAACATTTTTTAACAGCCTTATTTATAATAAAAAAATTTTTAGCCAAATGTACAAGTTCTTTATTTTTGATTTTTTAACCAGTTATTAAATAAAACATATGAAAAGTTTAATAATATTAATCTATAGCAGGCTATAAACTTGCCAGTTTTTGGCCTATATGTTAAGTAGTTGCTAACTTTTTATGATAAATACAGCTGTAAAAATCTAATTTTGACAATTTTTGTGTATAAGATGTCTGTATGTTTGTGCAACATTGTCTGTGTCTGCTTTATAATTTATTCTAAGTGTTGTTGGTACATTAATTATCTGTAACATCTCTAATAAATAACGACCTTTATAATTATTTTCTGTATTTAGAATTGAAACATTTTCTAAGTTCGGGTAGTGATCTGATTCTGAGCAATGATAAGATAAAGCGGTTGTTTGTGAATTAATGTCCCTATACTTTTGGTCTGTCTTTTTTTTTTTTTTTTTTTTTTTGATAGAATATTTTTGCATGTGACACAATTTTTTAATATGTATGTATGTATGTATTTTTTTTAAATTTTTTAAATAAAAAATATTTTCTGAAGAAGCTAAGCAGAGAAGTAGCGAAATATCGAAAAAATAATTTTATAATAGACCTAAAGCTTAAATAAACGCTTATATATTAATCAATAATAAGGTCAACTAAACTTATTAATACAATTTTAAATATATTTAATAAATATTATACATTTTCGAATTAAATTCGAATATTATAATGGATCTTTATTATACTTATTGTATGAAATTTAATAGCCTAAGATCCTAATACTGGTATTATGAGAATTAACATCCGTTAAGGAATATGTACAAACACTAGAAGAACTTAACTAGTTTTCGACCCAGCTACGAAAATTGATTAAAAATTGGTAATAAAAGGGTAAATTAGAAAATAAATATGTAATTCCGGTTACTTAGAATATGGTAACACTTACATTCAAAAATATGTTGAATTTGAATAAATTTCAACTAATAGTTGAATATGAAAAATGTTCAGTTCATAAAGAAAAGAAAAGACTGGTGAGAATAACATTCAAATATAATTCACATAATCTATTTCCAATAGATTGTGCTTTAAATAGAAATATAAAAATCTGAATATGTATAACACAAAGAACTTTGATGAGACCTTTCGTAGGTGGGTCGAAAACTAGTTAAGTTCTGCTAGTGTTTGTACATATTCCTTAACGGATGTTAATTCTCATAATACCAGTATTAGGATCTTAGGCTATTAAATTTCATACAATATATATTTAATAAAGTACGAGTACTTAAAAACAAAATTATACAGTGGTATTTAATAAATTAGATTCACCCTGGTTTAACATATATGAGGCCGAAAAAACACTAGAAAAACGTGATTAATTCTTTTGTTTGTTTCAATTATAAAGTTAGTAATATAAGATATAAAACTTCCCAACATAAAAACTTAAAAAACTATACATTCATAAATATTATTAAAATCGACTAATTTTGCAGTTCAAAAAAATAGATTTACCAAATTTGATGGCCTGAAAAATCTCTTCTTTATCAATTAAACCAAATTATTCCTCTCAATTATTGTTTATTTACCTCAGTTGTTAGTGTAATTACCATTATTTCTAATAACGTCCAAGAAGCATTTTGGAGTTGAGTCCATAAGACTTTAAATCGCTTCGATTGGAATGTTCTTCCAAGAATCTATAAAAAATTCCCACAACTCTTCTTTATTGGAAGGAATTCATCCTCGAAAGACCTCTTTGACAATTTGTCATAAAATTTTAATAGGATTTAAGTGGAAAAACTGTGTAGACCAGCTTAGAAGCTTACCAGCATTCTTTTCAAACAAATCTTTTGCTCGCTTTGATGTGTGTTTCGGGTCGTTATCTTGTTAAAACACCATTTAGAATAAGACATCATGATGTTGTATAGACTATTTGTGCAAACGACATCCATTGTAACAATAAAAACGTATTTTTCTTATTGTTATTAGAAAGTGAGAGCCATAGTACAACATTAAAAATAATGGATTTTTGGCTTATGAATTCAAAATAAAATGTTGGGCTTTTATTTTTGCATTAGGAAAGGTAGCTTAAATTACGAACAGCACTGTATAAGTACAAGAAGACTATAATTATTGGGGAAAAATATATACTTATATACAACATATGTATGTATACGCACATATATTTAAAAAAGACCTGACTTGATCCATTATGACTAATACCCATAATTGTACGAATAACGACTTTTTTTTGTATAAAAAGAGGCAACGGCATATGAGAGATAGAAATAAATATTACCAACAACAATAATTTTGCAAGGTCAACAAGTAAATTAAAACAAAACAAAAAAAAAATAAAAATTAAATTTCGCAAAATACAGCGACGAACTACTACAGCCAAGCCCGTACGACTATAATAAAAGAAAGGAAACCTGTTCATATTCTGTGGATACGAATGTTGTAAGCGCAATCGTCATAGTTAACGGTTCTTAAGTTTCTCTCATTTACAGAAATGAAACTTTATCCATGCTTATGCAATAATTAAGAAAAAGAAAAAAAAAACATTTTCAAAAAATGTAACACCATTGTTAAAAATTGTTTAACGTGCTCCACCCAATTGGCAATTTAATAATATTTTTTATGCCAAAATTTTGTATTGTATTGTTGCCCCTAAGCTGGCAATAGTGTTTTTGGGAGTCATTTTAATTTCAAATAAGTGATAAAATTATAATTATATAACATATTATAATATGTTAACGAATGTGGTTGGTTAGAATGTTCCTCTGAACGTTTTACATACATATTTACCAATTGTACAATTAATTACTATAATTAAAATGAACTCGGCCTGTTTTAAAATTTTAGTAATTTTTATTTAATACTCTTAAGAGGTCATAACTATGTATGTTTTCTCAAATGGAACATTTAATTGAATAAAAAAAAAACTCACACACATACACATTCATACATACAAATGTTAACTTGTTTTGTTTGTTTTTTTTTTTGCCATAGTTTTGTTTTATCTAAGAGAGCGAACATGATTTTTTAAATAAAATTTAAGTAATGGTAAGTAAATTATAAAAAAAAAATCACATTCATTACCTCCGTTTCAGATTGTCTTAATTGCGGATATGCATATATGTATGTGTATATGTAAATACATTCACACATACATAATGATTTAATAAACAAACATGCTGATGGATGAAGAGACCTTCAACTGTTGAACTAAATTCATTATTTGTAAAATAAAAATAAAAAACGGAAAAATATAAACAATAATTGTTGTTTATTTGTTTGTGTATTTAGTTTCCTTTATAAATAACCTTTTCTTCGAGTTAATTAAGCGATGCAAGAATAACAACAATAAAATTAAGATGATTACGAAAGTCAAAGTTGATTAAAATTCAAAAACATCTCGTGCATGAGATTAAGAGAGAGAGAGAGAGAAATCGATATTCTAATTCTCTTCTTGTTTGTTTACTGTATTGTTTGTATTGAGCAGAAGTCTTTTGTTTTAATAGATCGAACGAACATTTAACATTTTCGATTTGCCAAGGGTAAGAAAGAAATGTGGAAATTCAAGTCCGTTATTCATACATATCTATAACTTCAAACATACATACATAAGTACAGTGAACTCGCAGAAACGTGAACTAATTTTTACCAAGGGTGTTCACATTTTCAAATTTGTTCACCTTTTCGATCGGTAAGATTTTAGAACAAAAATGTGCATTTTAGCAATAGATATTGGCTAAAACTCAATCAGATTTGGAAATTTTATAAAAAAAATATTATATATATAAAATTTTATTCAAACTTTTTTTTGCCATTTTTTACATTTTCGTAAATATGAAACAAACAAAAAATTGTAGTTCAAACGAATTGTATACATACAAAAAAGGGTTAGGAATACTTGTATGGGTGTAGCAAAATAATTCCGTCTTCAATAAACTCCTTATAAAAGATGGATTTTTTCCTAAATAGTATTTTTATTGGAAGAAATCACTTATCTTTTTTTGATGTGGTTTTTCCAACCATCTTAAGTATGGACTTTCCTTTAAGATTTCTTAACTACACATGTGCATATTTTGTTGAAATAGATAGCTAAATATGTATATATGTTGTCTTATGCTGGGATTCCCTAAATTAAAACGAATTCAAGAAATAAAACGAAAAAATTTAAAAAACAATTCAAAAAAAAATTGTTCACGTTTTAGAACTATTTCACCTTGTTCACGTTTTAGAGTAGTCAATGCAAACATAAAAGTGTTCACGTTTCCGAGTCGTTCATGCTTCCGGGTATTCACGTTTTCGCGAGTTCACTGTATAGAAGGTGGATGGAATAGATGGAATGGATTATCATTTCTATGTTTCAATTGTATAAAAAAACACACCTTAAAATTGTGATGTTGCCATATTTGATATCCTACTAGTTAATACTGGATTTGTTGTTGGCATACTATTAAAATCGTGTCGTTGTGCCGCAACGTAATAAAATTTCCGAACAATGACCGAAAAAATAAAAAAAAAACCGGATTTTAAATGCTACAGTAACTCGAAATGTTACAACAAAAATACTAAATTTGTGTTTGCCTTTTATTATTATTTTTTAACAATAATATTGGTTTCCTGTGCTCTCTCCCTCTCACCGTGAACACATGTTTTGTGTTTTTGGCAATCAGTGTTGCCACGTTTTCTGAGAATAATGCATAAATTATCTGGGGATTTTTCGAAATAATCTAAGAATTGTAAACTTAAAACTATATAGTACCTAACAGAGAACAGTTTGATTGCCTGTTTATGAGCTTTGAATGCATTCACACAGAATAAGGGTACTGTTGTCAATTGTCACTATTTTATTATTTAAGCAATACAAGGCAACACAATAAAAAGAGTGAATGTAACGAATTTCATGCATTGCATTACTTGTTTTCTCTTAAAGTCATCTAGCTCTCAAAAAAAAAAGCAACGAATGGCATGAATGAATGACATGCCTAATGAATGAAACGCAATACAGTCGAATTCAGACGTAAGCACACCGCTTAAATGAAAAAATCGCATAATTGCAAAACAAATGTATTTTCTTTTGTTTTATATAAAACTCAAAGGTATCTAACTTTTTTAAAAGTAAATCCGTTTTAAATAAAAACCGCTTAAAAAGAACAGATTTTTCGTTAAAAAGCACCACAAAATTGTATAAAAAGAATTCCACTTAATAGGAAATACAAGTATTAGAAAATTATCTTTTCTATTTTGTGCATATTTATATTCTAAAAAGCTTTTTTATTGTTAACTTTGTATTTGTGAGAATCTGAATTTATCTAAAAAAAATATGGAAACGTTTAAACGAAAAGATTTTGCATTTATCCGAAGTCCTTTTAAAGGAAAATTCCGCTTTTACATTTTCTTATAACCGAATTCGACTGTATATATTGCTTTGAAAAGTATTTATGTATGTAAGTATATTTACAGCCTGTTCATAGAAGACGAATGATTTAAGAAGTTCGCCTTTTTTCTTATGATATACATATGTATGTATGATTATGTATATGAAAAACTCTAACAAATTTGAGTGTTTTTTGTTGTTGTTTTACATATAAAAAAATTATTACTGTGAAATCATTCGTTACACAACATGTAACAGCATTATAAAAAAGAGTATGCAAAAGGCAATCCACAATAACAAATAGTGTGAATCAAGCAACATCAGTAGAAATTGATGTTGAATGAATGCCTAGCAAAACCAACTAATGCATGAATACTTAGCAACGTGAATATATTCAATCTGTTCTCTGGTACCTAATGATTAACAAGCTTAAAATTGTTTTTTTATGAATATAAAATATTTACATATGTGCTGTCGGCCCACCAAGCATGCTAAAATTAATCTTCGGCTTTATTACACGTATGGTAATACAGATATTAAAGATGTCCCTCCCCGCGGTTATTATCTTTGCTTTACTTAACAGAATACATGTAAATAGAAATTATTTAAAAAAATCTATGTATGTACATTGTACAATATAAATAACTACCAAATGAATTAAAAACCATTCAGAGTATACGTTCAGAGTATAATTATACTTTCGGTTGTCTATAAATGCTACAGAGCCGATTTAAAAAAAACTCGAATTTTATTCTTCAAAATTGTACTTCTTTCTGCACAATGCAATGGGAAAATATTTTTCTTGAAATTAATTTATAATACTAAACATACCCGCAGTATTCAAACATTAAAGTATCACCTTATTATTTAGAGATTTTGACGATATAAAATTAAGCTGGGAAAGAAGTTGAATTTTGAGCGATGGAATATTTTTTGATTGTCAATAAGAAGTTTTAAGATTCACAAAAAAAAAAAACCAAGGAAGACAAAGAAAATCTTTATTTTATTTAAAAAATATTACTCTTTGTAAAAAAAATATAATAAGAAATTAGAATTTATATCTGTGGCATTAAATAATAATGGTTTAAATCGAAATTTCGTGTTTTGAGATGGGCATTAAGGATTTTGTCTAGAACAGATAATGTCTATGTGTGTTTAAGTTAAAATATTTAATTTCTATTAATAACAACATTTTATTCTTGGCATTTAGATAAGTGACAGAATGATAGATCTTGATGAAATAATAAGAATATGTAATAAAATGAAAAAACACTGATATGTATGTATACACATATTGAAAGAAAACAAATACAAGATTAAACCAACGAATTGATCTAAAAGAGCTGAGTAAAATATTTCGTTCTTTTTGTTGAATTGAGTGATTTCTACAGTACCCAAACAGCTCTAGTTTACACTTTAATAACTTCAAGGCTTATGGTAGTAATTTTGTTAGAAATAATACTTTTATCTTTTTGGTTTGTTGGGATATACTTTTTGCAAACAAACGCCTCAGCTTATAACCACTTTCACTTTTTACGTCTTTCTCTTTTAGATTTTTTTTAGCAAAGCTACAATTGATTTTCATATTGAGCAAGAAAATATTTGGGCCAGAATTTAAGTTAAATCTTAGAAACGAACTGACATTACATGTATCACATGTACTCATGCATACATACAGTGCCGGTAAAAATAATAGCACCAAATATGCACATATCATTTCATTGGTCATAAAATTCCTAATACTATTTTATTTAGATTGTATAGCAACACTAGATATAGTGGAGTTTGTGCCCTCTCTGAGATAATAAATTTTTCTCCTAAAATGTGAACACTTTTTTTATTATCAAACAATTTTAAGAGTAACATATAAACTCTAGCGGTAAAAAAAATAGCACTTCTCATTGTTTTTGCAGGATTTTTCTTTTGCAATTTTATTTTAAGCAAACATTCTGTAGATATTTGTAAACAGAGTGTTTAAATGAGTGTTTAAAAGTAATTACAAAAAATTTTGAAGTGAAAAAAACATTTAAAAAACAATAAATATGGGTCGTGGAAAGCATTGTACTGAGGAAAGAAGAGAAATTATTAAAAACAATTATTTCTGAGGGAAAAACCTATGCGGAAATTGGCCAGTTTCTCAAATGCTCAAACAAAATAATCAAAAATGCCATAACTTATATCAAAAAAGTCAAAACTCGTGGAAGAAAACTTACAATGTCCCCGTTACTTGTCAAGAGATTGGTACGTCAGAACAAAAAGGATCCTTTTGAGCCAGCAACAGAGTTGAAAAAAGAGCTAAAAATTGCGGCATGCGTTGAAACAGTCCGAAATCGGCTTCGGGAACATAATTTAAAAGCTTGCAGTCCAAGAAAAGTCCCGCTCCTAACAACAAGACATGTCAATAAACGAATGAAGTTTGCACATGAGCACCAACATTGACCCGTAAGTAAATGGAGAAACATGTTGTGGTCTGAAGAGAACAAAATTATATTATATGGTGGAAAAGGCTCTCGAGCGATTGTACGACGACCACCAAACGCTGAATATAACCCCCAATTCACCTCCAAGACCGTAAAACATAGAGGATCGAACATTATGATTTGAGGATGTTTTTCATATTAATGAGTAGGTCCAATATACTAAATCAAACCATTGATGGATCAACATGTTTACGTCGATATGTTGGAGAATGTAATGCTACCCTATGCTTTAGAGGAAATGATATTGTTATGGGTCCTTCAACAGGATAACGACCCAAAACACACGAGTCGAAAAGCCAAGAAGTGGTTCTAAGAACATAAAATAAATGTTATGGAGTAGACTGCTCAGCCTGCAGGCTTAAACCCAATAGAAAATCGTTGGGCTGACGTTAAAAAACACGTTTGAGAAATGAATCCTTCCAATAACGAGTCATTATGGGCAACAGTGAAGGAGGCAATGAACAATTTCCCAAAAAAAAGATGTGAAGAACTAGTTGACTCCCTGCCGCCGTTATTGCCAACAAAGACCATGCCACAAAATATTAAAATTTCTATTTAAAACTGTATTATGATCTCATTAAAAATCTTTTAATATTAAATGTATTTTTTATATATTTTTTTGTGCCTGTTAGTTGAAGTGCTATTTTTTTTACCGACCTTATTTAAGGTTTCAAATGAAATTTGTTTAACCTCTTGACTAAATTAAAATAAATATGTCTGAAATATTTTTAATTTTACTTACAATTGTGTTATATTTATCTTTTTACTTAATATATAAAATTCCAAATTCAAATTTTAGAAAAATTTACGACGAAATAATTATTCTGTCCTTAGTGCTATTTTTTTTACCGCAGCTGTACGTACATATATACATATGTACATATATGTATATGCCCCACACACAGTAACAACTGTTGCATGTTTATATAAAAGAAGCCATAATGTTTCTTTTTGAGCTCAATAATAACACTAACAACAACAACAACAGTAAAAAACTATAACAAGTGAAATAATGGAATTAAGAATTTAAAATTAGGAAATTTTATACTTTTCGTTAATCTGCAACAGCTGGTAAATTTGTATGTAAACCTTCAGCACACATGCATTATTATTTGCAGTTAAGAAATGTTTGCTATTGATTTACCCCCCAATCGTTCGTTGCCACTGTTGTCTGAAATTTACTACAAAATTTTTAAATACGCGACAATCTCTTGTTTAAATCTATCGGTACATGTATATTGATTTCGACAAAGGCTTTACAGTACTATTTATGCTAAACTACTTACTATACAAAGTTATGAAATATTCGGCTATTATAGTTATCAGATATAGGGAGCGCACAAGAATATAGGCCATATATATTTTATGTTATATAAAAGATCTTGGCGATAAAAAAAATGTTTGAAACATTCTGCCAATACAAGCAGCTCAAATACGCCTCTAAACTGTATCCAGTATTTTTTACACCCTTCCCAATTACATACATACAAAATTTTGGCTCTTTTTATAAATTTAAATTTACTAAGTTTTAAAGAATACTAAAATCATCAAAAATTGGCAAAAGTTGATTGTGTATTGACCTTTAATGGTTTAATATTCTATTTTAGTACGTTGTATTACATATTTTATATTGGAAAATTATTTCTTTTAATAATAATTTCTTGTTTATTTTACGAACACATTAGCACAAAATAACAACATAAATAAGGCATTTGAAACACTCTATTTTTCTTCAATTCAATTTTATTTCTGTTTCCGTAACATTTTTTGTTTTTGTTTCTTTTTGTACAAAACGAAACAAATCACAAAGGCAAGGTTTGTCTTGAAGGCAGTATTAATATTAAAACATTTTATTTTGTTTATTTCATTCACTTTCAATTTAAAATACCGTTATTTATAACTCCGAAAACACGTTACGCTTCGCCCAAAGATCGTCAAGCAACTGAATGACTGATGAAATTTTCAACGGTTGCCTGGTGATCGTTTGCAAACAACAAAGAGCAGAACGTGTTACGACTAGACCAGACAAAACGAGACAAGATCAATACAAGACACAATGTAAATAATAATCACTGCAAATAATTAACGTTTTTATACTGTTTTGTATTTAAAATTTTAATTTTAAATTTAAAATATATTTGTTTGTACTGAGAGTAAATGAGAAAAATTAGCAGAGAGTTTTGTGCATAGCTCTCTCTCTGTACTTTGTCAACAGCAAACATCGGAGTTGCCATATGCATAATATATACTATATTTGTGGGAGTTTTGATCTAAAATTCAGTGTTAAACATATTTACTCCTATCGTAGATATTTTTTCTCTCGAAATATTTTCTTTTATCCCATGATTGTAATCATAAATAAATTTACGCTTACAAAGTTCCTCGTATTCTGATAATTCAATGGGGAAAGAGTTCACATTAAATCATAATGTTTCTAATCGGAAATATTTTCATTTTTCCCATTACTATATTTCTGGGATTACTCAAAAAAAATGCTTGAAGAAGTAAAATTCTGTTTTTCAGAACCAAATCGTGAATACGCCGTGCAAGCGCAAAAAATATTTGTCTAATCTTGAGTTAAACTTTCAACTTGTTTTTATTACACAAATTTTTTGCAAATAAGTAAGTAAAACTGTGAATGACTTATCGTTAAAAAATATATCATATTTATCATTTTAAAGATTTCTACAGGACTGTCATCAAATGAAATATTTAAATTTGCTCCATCAACGTAAGCTGATGTAGAAAAAAGTTTCCTTTATACGATTTTCTAACAGGGACTTCAGAACTTTGACAGTAGAAAACGGGCACCTTGTTAAATCTGCATATGTAAAATTAGTCATCATTTATATATTTAATCTGTCCATGAACGGATGTAGCAACAACACGTTCAAAAAATTAAATAGTTTCATCAAAATTGGGCGCGAAATGATCCTAATTTTCATTGAAAAATCATGTTCAGCGATGAAATTAATTTCTGGATGGATCTATATAGACACGTGTCGTAAAGTTTATGACATCCGAGAGCCTCCAATGCATCCTGTAAAAGAATCCATATGGTGTGGATATTAGGCTGGCGAATTCTTCGGTTTATTTTTCTGGGAGTACAATGTTGGCGAGCGCTATAGTTTAATGATTACCAACTTCTTTTTTACTGAATTGGATAATCTGGACAACAACGGCATGTGAATTCAATAGGAGGATCATGCGTTATGATCATTGCCTGTGGAGACAATGCGATTTGACTGCATTTTTCTTGTGAGATTTTGTTAAGACTCATGTGTATGCAAATAAAGTCTTTAAAGCCAACAGCATCGGTCAAATTTAGCCTGATTTATGCGCAAGAGTTATAAAAATTGAATATGTCGGGTATGCTCCACCCACAGAAACCTTTGATGATATTTGAACGATGTTATATTCCAAACATAATGACGTAAAATGGGCTTTCAAACGAATAGTAAATTTTGATGACATCTTACACACTTTTGATTGACTTAAAATTAATGATTGTAAATACTTTATAAAAGACACGATATAAAAATTTTTACATCAAAAAATTAAAAAAAAAAAACATTAAAAATATGCTGTCTTGTATGTATTTTTTAATTTGCTATAATTAAAATCAATAATGATTTTGTTTGTCTTCTCTGGCTATCAGTTGTTATACCAAAAATACGACTGCAATTGGTGTAATTTGTAAGATTAAATAATACCTAAGATGGTACCATAGTACTATTTTGAAATACTCATACTTAAGCATTACGTTTTGGTTTATTATTACGAAAATTGTTCTTTTGTATTCATATTACTTACCTTCCATAACATAAACAATACTTCCAACATCTCCTTCCTTAATAATAAGACTCTTTGCGGCATATTTCACCGGATACATACAATCTACGATTTCATGTATTTGTGTAATATCAAGATTTTTCATAAAATCATTATCCAAAATGGCAGATTTGATAATTTCACGAGATCTGGAAAATGAAAAAAAAGCAAAAAACAAATGAATTTAATATTTCACAGAAATCAATAAAAGTAGTTCGTAATATACAGTACAAAAAAAGCAATTTAATTGTTTTAATATCTGATCAAAATTCTTACTTTAGTGATTTTGGAATTTTCATTAATTTATCTTCAGCTTCTACCAAATCTATTAAGGGCTCTGCACTGTAACCTTGACGTTTAATACGCTTGGGTTCAGATACGGACGGATATACTCTAGTCGATTCCATGCCAATTGTTGCACAGTTAAATTTGTCAAAGTCCGATTTGTGGTGTTGCAGAAAGACCTGTGTCAGTGGTTTAACCACTTGACGAAATTTATCAATTTCATTTTGTAACTCTACAACTAAAGCATCTTTAGCTTGACAATCTTCTTGCAAACGGGCAATGCTCTGACAAAAGAAACGATTACGTTCTTGACACTGTATGAGAGCGTTTTCTTTTTCTTGCAAAGCTAAACGCAACTGCTCAATGAGATCAGCCATTTCTTGATACTCTTGGGCTTGACTGAAATCATGCTTTGCTGCATGGTGATGCGACTGATGGTGATTGTGTTTGTGATGATGGTAATTACTATGACCATCACAAAGTTTTCTTAGTTCTTGTATTTCTTTTTCTTTGTCATTTATTGCCGAACGTGAAAAATTTAATTCATGACGTAACTCTGTAATTGTCTCTTCCATTTTACGATATTCTTTGGAGAAATTGACTTGATGATGATGGTGGTGCTGATGCGGCGTTTGGCTCATATTGTTCGATTATTATAAACGGACTTTTAAAAACAAACTGAGTAACAAACAAATAAATTATACTGAATAGGCCATCACATTATTTGAAAGGGAAAGTTTATAAATATAATTGTGCGTTTTTAGTTTTGTACGTGCCCTCAATAACGCTTAAAACACCAAACACACAAACAGAAAAAAAAAATCGTTTGTTTATATTTGCACAATTACATATACTATTTGTAATCCATTCATTGCGTTATGATTAAATGTAATTTAAAAATTGTGTTATCAGCTCTTTGTTTCAGTCAATTATAATTTTCAGAGTTGGGTTTAATGCATTGAATTTATAATGCATTATCGTTTCCACTACCACTAAACGATTTAGTAACAATGCAGCAATATTGCTGGCAGCACTAAATGTAGATGCATATAATTACCCACTAAATAAATGATTTTAGTGGTAGTGGAAATTAAATGCTTTAAATACTTATATAAATTTATAAATTTCGCGCCATAAAAATCTGACCGATAGTGAATTGAACAATTAATTACATTTGAAAATACAAAATTGTTTATAAAACCAACAACAACAATTATTTACTTTACACCGGCGGACTCAGCAAATTAAGGAGATTGACTTAAACTATAATAACATTACATCTATGTATGAAAGTATATGAAAACGATAGTGGAACTGAATTAGTGGAATTAAATTTGCATTCCACTATAGTACCAATGGATTTCTGTTCAATTAGAATTAGTGCAATAAACTTCCATTACAACTAAAATCGATTTGTTTAATGCACTAAATTTCCACTACCACTAACTATTAGAGGCGATAATGCCCTA
Organism: Metopia argyrocephala; assembly: GCA_963576795.1. Lineage (NCBI taxonomy): Eukaryota > Metazoa > Arthropoda > Insecta > Diptera > Sarcophagidae > Metopia > Metopia argyrocephala. The sequence continues at coordinate 1,520,489 of OY756209.1, forward strand.
TTTTTTCCACTACCACTAGATTTAGTGGAAAATTAAATCTAATGCAACAAACCCAACTCTGATAATTTTAAATAAATATGTAAATATGCAAATTCAAAAATTAGTTTTTCTAATTTCGTAATAAAAATATAACAAAAAAGTCTTTTAGAAAATTCTAAAAAAGATCGTATTGAAATGCAATTCAAATCGATTCTTTTCTTTCTAGCAAAAAAGAACACGCATTTCCAAACCAAGTTTCTTTTAAATAAGACTTCTCTGAAGACTTAAATCATTAATTGTAAAACAATTCAAAGTTATATTTAAAAAATAAGGATATTATTAGTTTATTTTTAAGATAATTATTCTTGTAGCTTGTAAGGATATTATAAATCTATTGGTTAAATAAATAAATAATGTGCGAAGTTTTCTTGTATTTTTCATATTATTTACACAAATCTTCGAACAAAAATTGATATAAATAATGAAATGAAAATTTGTTTATAAATTTTTACAAAGAGAAATTCCCGATAGCTTTCATTCTGAGTAATTTTTTAATTCTGCACCCACTGATTCCACTCTGAATTCAGAACAGGGAGAAATAGTATTATTTTAATAATTTATTAATAATACGAGAACTTCAATGTGTAGCATATTTTATAAATAGTTTTGATGTTGATGCTGGCGTTGATTGCAACATGAAAATTAATTGATTAAAAACAATGACGATAACAGTGCTATCGCAGTATAATCGTTCCGAACACTAAATTAAACTTCAATGTCACTGATATCATTTAGAGAGCGAGAGGCCGCTTAACTCAAAACAATCGTAAACAAAACTTGTAATTAAAACTGTAGTTCATGCTAATCATGATCATTTTATAACTGGGGAAAAATAAATGCGATCGTTGTTTATGAAAAAATATTTTTTTTTTCAGTATTAAAAAGTCAAATACATTATTTAAATATTAATTTTTTTTGTATATACATATGTGTGCATGTGCGTATGTATATATATTAGAAGAAAAATTAAATAAACACTGCCAAAAAAAAAAAAAAACATTGCATTTAAAAATTTTTATTTATTAAACGTATTTGTTAGTATTTTGATCGCATTGCTTTTCACGCTGCATGCATGTCGACGTCGTTTATGAACGTACAAGTACACATTTTGTAAAATTTGTGTCAACAATTTAACATAAAAATTTAAAAATATTTTTAACCCTCCCCTCCCTTAATGGCAATAACGAATAATAAAAATAGCCTTGAGATCGATTTGAGGGAGCCTTGTGTCGACGCGACGATATTAAATGGTACATTCAGTATTCCTCTCCAGTAGTATAATATGGTGAGTCAAAGAATAACAAAAACAATTTAAAGAAAACTAATTTACGCACAATGAAAAGTTACAATTAAATTCCGCCCGTTAGTATTACCAACGAACGCGACTGTTCAACTGGTAGACTCACTATTTTGTGACCAAAAACATGTTTGTTTGTACGCTTGGCTATAGCCGACAAGACAACAAATAACTGACAGTAAAATAAAGCGAAATAAACAAATACTTGTGATTGGTTTGGTAGTGTTTTAGGAGGAACATGAGTAGAAAATTTCGAAGCTGAAAGTTGCTCTCTTCATAGTTAGATATGTACATCATTACCCAGTGAAAAAAAATTCAAATGTTATGTTACTCCTAATCTAGAATTTATTTTTATTTCTTTTTAGACCTAAAAAACATTTAAACTTAAAGTGCATGCATAAAAAATTGGCTTGAAAGTATAAAAACCAGAGTAGGAAAATAAACAAAACTGAACGTTTGATCTCATTTTGTTATATTAAAACAAAAATAAAACAGAATCAGTGAGAAAGATTGTGCCATTTAATTTTGTATATTGTTTTTGTTTTGAGCACTACAAATACACTAACTCACATGTGCGTAGGTACAACAAAAAATGAATGAGAAGAAAAAGGAAAGAAGATGAGAAAAAGAAAAGAAGAAGAGAAAAAAGAGCAAATTATACGAATGTGACGGAATAACAAAGCAAGCACAAGAGCGAAAAGCTAATTGTTTCATTTGCGCTCTTTCTCATTTAGGAAGTATTTGTTTTGGTTTTGCTCATGTACAATACCATTAAAAAAATTTTGAAAAGTGTATGACTTTGTTGTAACTTTTGCGAAATGTTTTGTTTGTTTGCCCACTCTGATAAAAACATGTCTCAATGCTAAATTGTTTTTTATATACCCAAATATAGATATTTTTCACATGGCTAGTACTTTATTAAAGGTTAAGCTAGGCAAATCAACAGACAAAGACATTCTGCAGCATTGCTGATTGCTGTGTAATTAAATATATTTTAATAATAATGACGTGTAATTTTGGTGATTAAAAATAAAGAGCTTTAGTGACTTGCTCGACAAAAATAGTCCAAAAATGTTTTAGTCCGTAAATTTTCTTTTTAATAGGTTTTATTTTTTTTTTTCGAAATTGACCCATAAAGAGAGGTGCTAGAGAGTTAAGATTTTCGACAAAAACGATCCTAATAAAATATAACAATGTAACTATGAAATTTTTTTTGTTTCATTTGTTTCCCCTTTGATTAAAAACTGAAGACTTGGAAAAACTTAAAAAAAACTCAGACCAGCTGAAAGTTTATATGTTGTTGTACAGTGAAATCGTTGTATGAGTATAGATTTTTGTAAAAGTATGATGAAATCTCTTCATCTGTCTCAGAAATTAGAACCAACCAATACTGCCACATAAGATAAGGGATAAGTTGTGCTGTCACAGATAGCGTTAGCATTCGTTATACATATTCGCACTCTACATGTTTTTTTTTTTTTTTTGTACTGAGGCCAGCACTCAAAGGATGACTCCTACTCATGGAGTACATTCTGCTGGTCTAGAAAAAAATTTGTTATGGGAAGGAGAAAGAGGGATTAGTCCTTGTGGACATTTTATTTAAGCTATTAATATCGTAATTGTCAGGAAAAATTCTCGCGGGAAGTTTATTCCATAAACGAACCGTGCGGCTAAAGACCGAATTCTCTCTGTAGTGCATTTTGCGATTGACTGGACAATCAACTACAAAGGGATGTACTCTAAGAGAAGTACGGGTAGCACATAAAAATATGAGATAAAATAAACTTTGAAGCACCTGCCTATACATGAGAATTGTATTCTATCCTGAATCGAATAAACGTATTGTAAATATTAAGAAGGTCAGATGGAGTGAAGTATTTTTTGCACCGTTGTAAAAACCCGAGGAATTTGAATGCTTCTTTTGACACTCGCAATATGTGATCATTCCAACAGAAATCACAATTAATTACTAAAATATTAAGGGCGTCCGACTCCTCATAGTCACAAATGAAAAGATTGCATCATCATCACAATGGCTATGCGTGATAAAACAACATTGAGTCTGTCGCGCATTAAATTAGACCCTGTTTGCACGTCCCCTCTCGAAGATTATCTGCAGTAGATCATTTGAAAGTGTGTCATTCATAACAATATATGGAAGTTTGTTTGTTTATTAATTTTTGTAAACATGCTTGCTATTGCCAACTTGGTGTAACTACAACTCATTTAATGCCGAAAGTAGTCGGTTCTTGTTGTAATAATGAGCATAAAAACTATAAAATACAATTTCAAATGAATATCACATTAGTTCAAATGTTTGCTGTGCATACAAGTTTAAACACAAATGATATACATGCAATACATGCATACATACATACATATGTACATACATACTTATGTATAAATGGATTAATAAAAAATATTAAATGCACAATTAATAAATGATGTTCATGGTTTCATTTTAGCTTTTAATTTAATAATATATTTTTATTTTTTGTTTTTATCTTTTGACGATTATAGTATTTGAACAAATTTATAAAATTTCATTCATATGTAGAGAAATAAACACGAAGAGAGCCCAACTGCTATAAACTTTTAAAAAATCGTGCAGTTTTGCTTTTACAAACTGTTTTGATATAAGCTTTTATTAACTGAAAAAAAAAGCTTTTATTTATTTGCGAGCAGTGCATTTCAAATTGTATTTTACGATCAAAAAACAACTTTTATTTACCACAGTGCCACGAAAAAAAACATTCATACCTATTTTGTTAAAAAGGCTTCTTGCATTGAAATTTGAAAATTTCAGAATATTGATGATTCAAAAATGGGTAAAATTAATTTCAAGCGTGATTTTTTTTACAATGATGCAAGGGGAAAAACAGATTTTTTATTTTGTTGGAAATCTAGGATTTTTTTTTTGCCGTTTTCGTAAAAAATAATTTACCAAAATTTGGAATATTTAGAATGTTCTTGTTAATAGAAAAAATAAGACCCTGTCAAACAAGAACAAAATGTATGCATACATACGATTGATTGTTTGCAAGGCTTCAAACTCTAATTTGTGTTTTTTTATTTTTGTTTGTTTTTAATATTTTTTAAAATGATGAATTTCCAAAGAAGCAAGCTTTTTAATATCATTAATATAAATAAGTTATAGAAACATTTATTTGTTGCAAACAAGCTTTGATTATCGTAAATTTGGGTGTGTTGTCGTTTTTATTCTGCGGAACACTGTACCGATATATTGAATGCCACATAAACAACACAAGTGATACGATACATTTTTTTAGCTTTAAAATTTATTATTTGCAGTGATTCCTTTAAAATAAATTCATAATAAACATGATTTGCAAAATTTCTAGAAAAGACTATTTAGTGCTGCCAAGAAAGTTTTACACTTAATAAAAGACAATAAATTATTATTTAATGAAATCTCTTTCATTTAAAATTTCAAAGAAAAAATTTTAATTTTAAAAATAAAGTAAAGTAAAGAATGTATAAGTATATATAATAATGGTAACAGACATACAAACTTTAATACTGGATTATAAGTATTTGCTGTAAAAAGTAAAAATATTTTAAAATCTCTATAACCAGAATACATAATTTACTTAAAATGTATTAAATTCTTAGTAGAAATTTAGAGTTCAAATAAATTGTATTATTAGTATTAATTGTACAGCAATGATTATTGTTGCAGAAGTAAAACAAGCTCGTGTAAATATTAACATTTATTCCCACTGTTAATCAGTATTGCCTATTTAGCATTTATTAGAATTTTTTAAAAATGTCTGGCATTATTTAGCATATAATATTTTTTTAGTTACTTTTAGTATATTTCTTTATTTGTTTAAAAAATTTTTAAAAAGGGTCAAAAGTGTTACATGAAATTAGATATTTAAAAATGCAATATAGTACATATAAGAAAAATTTAATGTGAGCCAGAGTCTTAAAATAACAGAAAAAAGAGAGAAATAATAATTTAAAGAGTAAACATTTTAAAAACATAGAAATAAAGAATAGTTGTGGAAAGATTTACTTTCAAAGAACTTGTTTGGCCAGTTTGGCGCAAGAATTGTAAACTTCTCTCCCTGTCCTATTTTTCCTTCAGTATGCCCTTTCAAACCCCCCTTCCCATCTCACAAAAGGGTTTTGGCCCCACCAGTGGCATGTATGCTCCCTTTCTGGCAAGTTGATCTGTTATTTCATTCCCTAGAATACCTGCTGATCCGGGACCCAGCATAAGCTGACTTTATTGTCCCTGCTCAGCCGGTTCAGTTTCATCATACAGTCTTTGATCCATCCGTATACTATCGGATAGTTCTCTTTAAAAGTGTATGCCGCCTCTATGTTGCTCCATTCACTCTTATTACTCAGTTCAATTTTAAATCGCTTTCAGTCAAGATATGAGTTGCCAACTAACTTTGATCTCCTCAAAACAAAAACACTACTATATCATACTTTAAGACCGGACAGTAAATGCCTAAGATTAAACAAAAAAAAAATAAAAAGACCGTAAGGGTCGTCATTCGGCAAAAAAAAATATTATTTTCGAAATCTCCTTCCAAAAATAATTTATATTAGAGGCGGTACTGGAAAACTTTTTTTTGATGTACGGTCGTAAGTACACGTAAATTCTCGACATAAAACATACTGCATTTAGAAGCAGTGAGAGGTTTCTGCGTGCAAGAAATGTTGTTGAAATGCCATTTCTTTGGTTAAATATAATAATAATGTCTGAGCAAAAAATCCAAAATAAAAGAAGAAGCATTATAAATAAATTTATAAATAAATACATCTATATAAATCTATATCTATATATTCAACATTCCAATACAATGCTCTACATTTAGTAAGGGTTTACCCCTGAGTATTGGTCTTAAATAAAAAAAACATGTTGTACTTATGTTATTGTAACTAGTTTTTTAAAATAGTTGCAGTTAAAAACACTGTAATGTAAAAAAAAATTCCTTTTTCCGTGTACTATACATGATAAGTATTGCTTAACTTAGACAACTTATGAAAATTATTTGATGACATACGGTACAACTTGTCAGTGTAAAAGTGTTAATTTTTTCCAAGCGTATTTTTTCACTGTAAAAAGAGGCATCGGTGTACGAAGTGAATAAAACAAAATACATATGTATTTTCTTTAATGTTCCAACTAAAAACTTAATTTAAACAAATTTCTTTTTATTTAATTTGTTTTCATAATAACTTCATACCTGCGATTTTCGAAGCAATTGACTTGCCTGGGAATATCACATTTCTCACATAAATTAACTTTTAACAGTAATAGATATGTGGTTTTGCGTTTCTCTTTAAATTAAAACTGCATCCGTTCAACGTGTCATCCGTTGCGTATCAATCACATAAACCCCCAACTCAAGCATTTAAATTAAAATTGAAGTAACGTGATAAATTTAATCAACATTTTAGTCCACTTTAATAAAAAAAAAACTTTATACTTTAATACCTAATCAGCGAGTCAATTATTAAATATTTTATTTGAACTCGCTTCCGAATTTGAAATTTACCAAACGATGCATTTTAAATTCCCAGCGGTGGCAATATTCAATTAAATTGAAACGAATACGCATATAAAATGGAGTGCAGACATACAAAGCTTTGTGCGCATATTCAAACACACCCAAAATAATATTTTGAAAAATTATTGGGTCGATCAGGCGTACAACAGACAGTGCGTCACAACCAACTGGTTGGTAGAAATTGATACCGTGAGCAAAATTAAATGATAAAGAAAAAAAAAATTTTTTTTTTTAATTTTGAAAAATCTACACCATCAAATAAACACATTCGAATGCCTTTGTGTGAGAATTTTTTTTTTTTTTTTGTCTAATTTTATTGGAATTCACTACAGTTGCTGCAGACGTGTTAAGCGCTTTTCTTTATTGACTATAAAATTAAAAAAAATTAGCTCTATAGTGCGGCATTCTAGCCTTAAATCATAAATTATTTATTTTTATTTTAAATTTAACCATTTTAAACTGCACATTTTTTTATTCTTCATTATTATTTTGTCAAAACATGTTGAAGTATTACTCGTACTTGTTAATCAAAGGAAGATTTTTTTAATAACTAACTTTTGACAACTTGCACACTGGTGTTTAATTAAACAAAATAAAAATAAATTGTATCTATAAAAAAACCAACACTGATGTCAGCTCAGATAGTGGGCACACACAGCTAAAAATTGTAAATGAATTTACACGGTTTATGGTCAAACTAAATGGATTATTTAACAAATATTTCATATTGCAAAAGCAGTAACACGTTCTCTGTTCACTATTTACAAGTATGATACTTTGTTTTAAAAATAATTTGTATCAGATTTTTAATTTAATTTTTTTTCCATAATAAAAAAAACTTAATAACTACTCGTACATTTTTGTGCAAAAATAGTTCCATATTACTCTTAAGAATTTTGTTAACTATTTATTAAGATTAATAAATAAAAAAATAATAATAAAAATATGCCTACAATATTGTATATTTCTATGACCTTAAAAGTTTGCCAAATGTTCCATTTCGGGTACTTTTTATTTTATATTGTAAACTTTTTTTTATTTATTCGTTTAAACATTTCAATTATTGCATGGCGGCATATGTATGCACGTACGTTCGATAGTTTCCTACGTAGTTTTACGAGTATTTTATAAAAAATAAAATATATTTTCAAAAATATGTGTCTGTCTCCATATGTGATTTAAATGCGTTACAAATTATTGTAAATGCACAGAGGCATACGACAAACGTATCGCCACTTGAAATCACAAATTTGTAAATAGTTTATTTATAATTGAAAACTTAATGTGCTCATAATTATGAAAGTAGTCTAAGTCAAAATTTAAAAAAAGTTAAGTTTTTGAAGGATATAAAAAAAACATTAAAATAAAAAAAAAATAGAACTTCGCCTTAAATACACATTCTTCTTAAAAAGTGAACAAATCATTGTAGAAATGAATACTCGTATCTCAACGTAGACAAAATTCTTCTAAAATTTCGTTTACTTTAAGCAATCCTGGAGAAAATACCGGAAAGACGGGAAAATTTCACAACTGAAACCCTGATTGTTGTAGCAGTAGTCTATAGTAAGTAGTATGTTGGCTTACTAGACACGAACTCCGAGAGCAAAACCCCAACATTTATATCTTGATAGAAGGAAATATGAAAAAAACAAAAATTTCTTTCGTCGAAAACCTCTTAGCAGTCTGCTGGCAAAAACTCTGAGATTAACTGATTGCCATCATGAACAAGCTTCTCAAATTTATCTATCGAGTCGACGTTAAATTTTAGGTCCCCATGTAGGTTTCATGAATAAAAATTTATAGATGCTGTTAAAAGCTAGTCCGTAACTCTGAAAAAGGATTGTATGCATGAAATTCTGATTGTGACTGTTATTCAGGGATGCCAATGTTAGTCTTTTTCAACCAGAACTGGTAGAAAATTTTTCGTTTGTTAGAGTGGTAGGTCAAACCTAACTTTGGTAGTTTTGAAAATAGAAAATCCGAGTTTGTTATCATAAATCGTATTGGGTTTCAAAAGTGAGTGCAAATTAATAACGTTTTTCATTTTGCTTAATAAAAATAATAATTTTGATTTACTTCGTTTCTTAATGTATTTTTGATTTTGAAAATAGTGTAAGTCAATTGAAGCTTTAAAAATATTTTCGTATGATAGAAACTGTTGTGTGACTTTACTTCGACTAACTCATACAAGTGTATGTACATACTTTGAAAGAAAATACTTTCAGTATGCGATTTCCAGAAAAGTGCGAGTTAAATAGTTGATGTTTGGTCTTGAACACAAAGAACTCTGATGAGACTACCGTAGCTGGAGTCGAAAACAATTGTTCAGTTTGGCTAGTGTACTATTCCTTCACGGACATCATTTCTCCTTTAATTACCAAAAATATTCATTGCCGTTAACTTTGATCTAATTAAAGCGTTTCTGACGAAACAAAAATTAAATTATAAAAATATTGATCAGACCTTTCCTGGGGCTCGAACCTCGGGCCTCCAGCACATTAAATTTTCGTATAAAATTTACACAAATGTCCTATTCTTAATAAAGTTTCCTTAATAAAGACTAAGAAAATTATAAATTAAAATGTAGCATAATGTAAAAATTTTTTTTAATTTATTGTATATGAATTCAATTAATTAAATAAATAGAAAAATTAAATATATGATTTGACCACTTTCACAATTATGGGCAAAAATATGTCCTCTTTGTGTTTAAAATTATTCGTCAATTATAAACAAAAATGTTTGGCAATTATATGCCGCTTTATATAGACAAACAAAATGGAATCTTAATTGCACATAATCAACATCAAACCGTTAGGAATTTGTTTTTTTCCGAATGCTAAAATTAATTCATTATTTAGTATTGCAGGTTGAGATATGTTTTAATTTGTTTTCCGATCGACACAAACTTGTCACTGTTTTTTTTTTCTAATTTTAAATATATTTCTTTAGGGTGTTCGAATATTAAGGAATAAATATTTTTCTGAGATATTCAGTCCGATTTTCTTGATTCTTTAAGCTATTCTTGTATTAGAGCTGAAAATTGTAAAAATACAACTTCTGTTATAACATGAGAAATAACAAACACTAATATTTTTATATTTATTTTTAAATTTAATAATCTTTAGATATTCTCACAACTAATCTTCGAATTTAATGCAAAATGTTAACAATTTTTAAAATTGTTAATAGCAAAGTTTTATGAAAACATTTCAATGTTGGTGAATGAATTTAATAGATTACCAGGACTTGTGAAACTTTAGTCCAATGAATTTAATTTATCTTTATGTCACGAAACAATTCTACACATCTCTGGTTTACCCTAAAAAAATTGTTTTTGTTGGAATACAATATTGTAATAAAACTTTAATATATTTTATTGAACAGCCTACTGGCTTATTTCATACATATGTATGTGTGATTGTAATTTCCTTAATCAATTTATGAAGATATTTTTGAGTTGCGCTCAGGCTATTAATTTGCTATTGCAAAATACCATTTTTATATTTATAGTGAAAATGTGTAAAATATCATCATATATAGTAAATTTGCTGTAGATATAATACGATATATGTATGTACAACAGTACACCAGTTGACACAATCTTAACATCTTTGAATATATCTGTGGCAATATGGAAGAGTAGCTTAAGTCGAAAATAGAAGTTTTGAGATATCATCAATTTTGTGTAATTTTTATTCTGCATGTTTTTTGCGAATAATTTATGAGTTAATATATTTGTAACATGTTCATTAGAGAAGAAGGATTAATATTTAAAAAAAATATGTTTGATTTTAGAAGATTTTACGCCTTTTCTATTTAAGCGCTTTTTCGGAACTGAAATCTGCGTTTGACAGGTCCTTAAGTAACTTAAGCGCTTCTGTTGAAATAAAAAGTATGTATTGTGTAGTTTTAAGTAAACATAAGAGGATTTATTCAAGAACTTACATTCACTTAAGATAACTGTATACAAGAATCACATTTTATTAAAAAAAACTAATGTAAATATAAGTTATATGATAAATCGAAAATCTGAATATGTAAACAAATCTATGTGTTAATAAGTTGTTTTGTTAAATGCATTATTGATTTAAAAAACTTAGGCTAAAAAGTAAACGTACATAACATTGATAAAAAATAGAATTATTCAAAACGGACGAAACACATTTAAGCGCCTTTGCTTCTGTAATGCCCCAAACGCCTTAACTCAATTCTCTCTTATGTCGACTTAAGCTACTCTTCCATATTATGAATTTGTAACTAACGCGTTTCGTTGTCAATTTAATTTTTTTTTTCGGTAATATTGTGAAATGTTTCGTGCTTCTAATACAATAACAAATGTTTCTGTCCTTTTTATTCTTCGCTCGGTTTTAGCTGTATTAATAATAATAAACTTATAATAGAGTGCAGAAACAAGTGAATTTTTACAACTTTTGCAAGTTTTTGTAAAAAGAAAAAATTTTAATTTTTAAGTAGTATTTTTTTAAATTGCATAACTTTCATCCAAGGTTTCACAAATTTTGCCACATTTGTTGAAATAAATCATTGATGATATGTCCTATACTTAATCATGAATGTTTTAGGAAGAAGGCCAACTGGGTATGCACGCATTAATACACTTGTATACATACCATAAAGCACTATAAATATATGTTTGTTTTTTTAATCAAATTTATTTCACTCATTGATACATAAATATTCTCGACAAGAATCGAGGGTACATGTTATGTGTCGTGTAAAAGATAAAATGTACAATAACTTGTAACGTTAGTTAGTTTGAGAGGGAATACATATTTTAAATAAAAATGGGCATATGAAAAATTTGTAAAAGAATTCACGTTTCTGTGTTTTTTTTTCATTGAGGCAACTTAAATTAAAAAAAACTAAATATGAAATTTAAAAATTATTTGATAATTTAGTGTTCGTTACATGATGCCTAAGAAATTATCTATTTAAACACTTGCATTTTAATTCAAGCTCTTATAGTTTAATTTAAACAAGTTTAGTGCAATAATTATGGGGCATTTTTGAGGATAAGAAAACAAAAACCTTTTTAGATACACATTTTGCATAAATTTTAATGCCGATATAAACTGAAACTAAATTAAATAAAAACTAAATGCCAACAGTGGTGCCTCATATCGTGTTGTTAATAATAAAATATTTGTAATATTTTTTCAATAAATTATTATTTAAAATCATCTTAAAATTCTTAATATGGAGCAATGCTGTAGATAGTTAAATAATGTAAAGAAATCACCAGCGGAACGGTCACTCCGAAAGCCATACTGACAGTCGCTTAAGAAATTATTGAACTCTAAATAGCTCACAACCTTTCTTCGAGCAAGATTCAAAGGGTATTGCGTCAGCACGACGACCAGTATTGGCATGCATATTCATCTGCAAGAACCCTTTTCGGGTTTTACTGAGATTTTAATTATGTTGCCTTTTTTTCCAATAAAAAATTTGTTCCGGAAATACGTACTCTTTTACAATATTCTTGCTAAATCCTTCATTATTTTATGCTGTTCTGGAAGGCTTTAAATTATTTGATGTTTCGCTATAGTTCCTTTCCGATTCCAATTTAACAAAAACAAAAATAATATGAAAATAGTGTCGTCTTTGGTCTTTGATATAAATCTAACATTTCAAATTAGTTTTGCTTCTATTAAGATCTATTCCAATCCAAATAATGTACGCATTATTAGTAGTCAAATAAAATAGAGCATATTTTTTTTCTTGTGTTTGTGACAAATTTTGCTACAATAAGTAAAAATATTTTTAAATAACTTTAGAGAATATAAAATAAGCTTTAATAAAAGCCAAGAATTTTTGGTTTAGCTCGTATGATTTTATACAATATTCAGCCTTAAATATAACATACACGTATTGAAAACCTTCTTGTTTTACGAATTAATGGTGATTAGTGGACGTAACATTTCCTTAAACTGTCAGCATGGCAAAGAGAACTGTTTAATGCTATGAAACAATAGAAGTACAATTACAAAGTGGTTTGTCTATCGTGAAATTTTGTTTTTAATTCGTCTTCCATGGATTCGACAACAGAACAACAATAAAACAATAAAGCATTATTAGCATTTCTTTCTGCCCAAATACCCGAAACGTGTGTATGTATGATATGAAAAAGAAAAACAATTTTATTCAAGTAATTATAGAATGTTGACTTGCTAAAAAAATATTATATTTTTAAAGTAATTTTAAGCAATGGACTGCACATTCATTGCTAATGTTTTTCTACGTTTCCGTATAGAATACTCAAAATAATGCAGATTTATTTAATATATAGATAGATAGATATATAGATAGAGTTTGATGAGAAATATTATGACAATAAGTTTATTTTCCAGCAAGACAATAACACCTTATACACACAGCCAAAAGAAAGAAATATTCTTTACTTACTCCTGACTGAAATGACCTTTGGGTCATTGGAAGTTAAAAGATGTATAAAAATTGTCGAACACTTAAAACCCTCAAGAAGCTCAAAGTAGTCGAAACTGCAAAACGGAAAGATATAGTATGTAGATTAGGGTGATAACTTTTTTTGGACAATATTCTCCCCAGGGGTTTTCTAATGGCATATATTGTATTAACGATAAAAAAAACTATTTCAGTTCAATTCGGTAAAAAAAAACCATACGCACCGACAGCGATTTCTAAAATGCCTTTAATATATTTTTTTTTAATTTTGGTTAATAACAATTTTTTAAAATATGGTTTATACATATCTGTGGACATTTGACAAAACGTCTTCTCTCTAAATCAACAACTTTTCAGTAGAGCAAAAAAACAGTTAAAAAGGCTAATAGAACTTATTGCTTAGAAAATTAAAGAACTTTTGAACTTGGATATTATGCACAAACACTTAACGAACATTATGCAACCTTTTTTTTCCCTCTAGAACCAATAGTTTTCTTTAAAACGACAAAAAATTAATTTAAGACTTTTTGTTAAATAGATTTTAAATAAAAAAATTAGCTTCCACCATACAAGTCGTTTTGTCAAAATTTTTTTGATTAAATTTGAAAATTATTTTAATCGCTTAAGTCAAGACAAGTTGTTTTGTTAAAATGGAATATGAAAAAAAAGGATGAAAGAAGTTGATCTGGAAAATATATTTCGGTTTTATTAAAAAAAATACTTCTATTTTTCTCTACAATATGCAAATAATTAAAAAAATAATAATAAAAATTAAATAAAATTTTTTATAGGCATTCAACTTTTCAAATTATTCGTAATTCTCTGAAAGATGTCGTTTTGTCAAATTGAAATTGGGGGAAAGTCTGAAAGAGGTCGATTAGTCAACTACATATCTTGCGTTCCAAAGGTTGTAGAAAGACGTGGATTAGACCAAAAGAAGGACAAGGAAATTCTATATTTACTATAAAAATCTTGGAAAATTGTCTTATTTCGAGAGAAGACGTTTTTTCAAAATTCCACAGATATGTAAGTATGTAAACAAATAATAACAATAATTTTAATATCATCTTCCATTGGCATTTTGTTTAATTCATGTAATGGTATATCAACGACAGGTATATCTCTACAGTTTTTAACAACATTATGAAATTTAGTTGTTGGTCCAAATCTTGGAATTTTTTTTAACACTTATTTTTCTTTTCTTATAATTCATTTTTACCAAACCGATTTAATTTTTTGTTTTAAATTACAACCAATATATGAAAATGACAAGAATTGCCATGAATTTTTATTAAAAAAAATTAAATAAAATATGTGAAAACAGATTTTTTTATAAAAACTGCAAAAAATTAGCGGAAAGTAAAAGCAAATTTGAAAGAAAACTATTTCATTGACTCGAAAATGAACTTTACTATTGAAATCAGCATGCCTTAATTATATAGATGTGATAGTCAGACGTTAAGGCATCAAAAAAAGTTTTTTTTTTTTAACTCAAAACTTTAACGCGTTTGATGCGTAACCTTTTTTAACGATAGCGAAAAACTAAAAACGCAGTTCTTAATATTTGTCCATACCGTACACGATTTTGTCTGGGGAGATTTGATATTTGCAAAAAATGCAAAAAGTTGTTACGCTAATGTAGATATTTTCCCAAATATGTTTCATAAAATAATCAACTCTATGCCAATTCCAGGAGAACAAACAAGGTATTAAATTAAAGTAAAGAACATATTATTTAAATATTTCCTATTACAAGTTTAAGCACTGACTTTAAAATTTTGTATAAACATCATTATATCAAAATCTATTTTTCAGGAAATTTAATTAAAAAAAAAACATTTGTACCATATTTTCCATCTTTTTCAATGCCATTTTTATTCCGATAAATAAATAGAAAAATTATGTGGTTCTAATTATTGCCATTAAAAATGCATAAAATATTTCATTTTATAGAATGCCTCAGTAGTTTTTGCCTTTTTACTTCATTAACAGCTACTGATGCTATTTATTTTACGTATTTTACATTTCTTTTTTTTTTTTAATATGTAATTGTGCTATGCCTGCCGTGTGTAAAACTGAATGTACAACATGCGTATAATTAATTTGAATTTTGAAAATACTCGTACAAGAAATACTATGTCTCAGCACGCACAATACAAATGTTTGCCAATTGCAATATATGCCATGAAAAGTTTTCAGTTGTAGCGTTTTAATTTTCATTAAACAATTAACATATGCTGTCAAATGGTTCTTGTTCAAAGACATAATTGTGTGTAATGACATAAAATACTGCACCATACCCCATGAATAGATTATAAAATTGTATTGCAAAATTCTTTGCTTTAAACCACTGTAATGAAAATAATCTTTTTTTTAAGTTTTCTAAGGTGCAGTAGTGTAAGATAACATTTTTTTTATTTACAAAAAAGAAAAAAAAAAGTTTAACTATAAAATTATAATTAAAAAATATGTATATTTTCTCTAATATATGGATATTAATTATTTAATAACAATAATAATAAAAAATAAATTTTCAAAAAATAGCAACACCTATAGCGGAAACCTTCAATAAAATTTCAATTACTTCCTTATGACTTACTAAAATTGTCATATACTTGTAGTATGTAGAATTTCTTACAAAAAAAGCATAAATTAAGAAAAAAATAAACGAAAATTACAATAAATGGTCAACAAAATAAATTTCTGTCTCTATTGGTGGTTTGAATTATTATCGTGAACAGATTTAAAATAAAAATGCATTTATCCTAACGATCGAACGATTAAGAAAGAATATTTTAGAAAAAGAAAAACACAAAAATATATACGAGTAGTACATATATTCAAAACTAGTTGAGTTTAATCTGTAATGATTTAGTAGAGATCATAAATACTATTTGTAGACACGTAAATTAATCTTAAGCAGATTTTATACTCTGTAAAGCCAAGATAAGTTGTATGTACTCGCATTACGTACCAACAATTGAGCCATGAATGTGTGAATAAAACTGATTATTGTTAAGGATAATTTGTTAAGTTGTCGTTGAAAAATATTTAAATCGTTATAAATTATTGTGTAGGTTAAAATTTAAAATATTTGTATTTGTATAATATCATTTTGCTAAACTTATGTATATATGAATATGCCTTAACACTAGCAACACCACAGAGTTACGAGTATATGTCCCATAAATTTAAATCAGTATTAAAATTCTGTCTTTGATTTTAAAGCAACTTAGTTTTTTTTTATAGATAATAATAGCGGGGTAATCACTCTTCCTTGCAAAAGCCCTTGTATGAAACAAACTTACAGGGGCATTTTCAACAATGAGTGATTACCGCCTCTATGGATTATCTACCATATAATATTCCCCAAAAAAACAAAATCAAAAGAAAAAGAAGAGGAGATCAATGTTTAAAAAATTAATTGTACCATTGTGAACTGTGGCAATAAAACAGTAAAATAGGCAAGTC
Organism: Metopia argyrocephala; assembly: GCA_963576795.1. NCBI lineage: Eukaryota > Metazoa > Arthropoda > Insecta > Diptera > Sarcophagidae > Metopia > Metopia argyrocephala. The sequence continues at coordinate 1,537,286 of OY756209.1, forward strand.
TGTTATCATTTTAATTAAAAAATGCTAAATTCTATACATATAAATAATTACAGCGTTAAAAAGTAAATTGTGGATAAACATTATTGAAATAAAAAATGTTCAAAACGAAAACATATTAATAACTGAGAGGTAAAAAGTCGTTTATGAGGAATTGTGGCAAATCTTAGAAACCAAAAAAGGTTATTAATGTATTACCGAAAGTAATTAATAAAATAATAGTGAAATGCAAACACACGAGCTTCTATCGGAACATCTGCCATCCAATCAACACAATAACACTTGAATCTGTAAGTTCTCTTTTTGATCTTGGTATTGTGCTTGACTGTAGCCGCCGTGGCATGAGCCCAGGGTTCAAGTCCTAGCTCTGACATCTTGCAGAAAAAAAAATATGAAAAAGCCGACTTCCCCTCAGCAGTCTTATGGCAAATGCTCTGAGAGTAATTGATTGCCATGAAAAAGCTTCTTAAGTCTGTCGTTCGGAGTCAACTTTAAACTGTAGGTCTCGCTAAACTTGGATAAAAATTAACACACACAACATGAGTGCTGCGAGAAGCTAGGCCGTAATCCTGACATAGGGTTGTAATGGCCAGTTATGTATGTTTGTACTCAGTAATAAATGACAGTGACAAATTTCAGAACTTAAAAAATAAGAAATTATTCTACAACACAATTTATTAGCAAATTATTTTGTAAAGCTTAATCTACTTTTTAATACTTAACATAAAAGTATGTATAGTGCCAATTACTGAGTATGCTCAGGGAAAAACTGCGTTGTAAAATCAATACCGTTCGTGGTCAACGTGGCACCCCACGTTATCGATTTTTTTTTTTACCACACCAGTATGGTGTCAGTTTGTGCTCAGTTTGACAACGATATCGTTGTCGATATTTCGTTTGCCCACAAACGGTATAGATACACTTTCGACAACGAATGTGGTCAGTTTGTATACGTACTATGGTGTCATTTTTTTTCTGGTTGTACAACTCTGTTAATATGTTTCATATCATACCTTCGAAGAGGATTACTTTTAATAATATTTTTATTTGATAGTAAAAGTTTTGGTAATCGCTTTATTACACTGTCTGCATTTGTCGCCATTTTTTTTTAAATTTTTGGACAGTGTAGTAAGTTGTGGCAGAAAATCATTTTTGGAAAATATAATTTCCTGTCTAACTGAACTCAAAAAAAAACAAAAACAAAAAGATATATATTTTCCATATACATAATTTACACCCTGTGCTAATTTTGATGTTGTATTTTAATTTATTTTTAAATGACACCGTTAACACCCCGTTACGTCAATAGTTGTTCTTTTCAATGTCGTTGTCTCTTTTTAGACAGTTTTATGATTTATTTAAAAAAGAAAACGTCCTGAGGGCAAAAAACAAGACATGATTAAACAAACAAACATTCATATATATGTATATGTATGTAATCACGATGTGTTATAGGTATAAGAAACAAAGACTAATACGAAATAAACTAAAGTTCTATGAATTTGAACCACTGGGTAGTATTTTACTGTAGTTTTTTCTTTAATGCGCAAAAACGCACAAACATACATACATGCACATACAAAGTTTAACTATTGCAATAATTTGATTGATTTATTCATTTATTAATCACCGTTTATTTAATCAATATTTATCCACGTGTCATTTAAAAATATCCGCCTTTGTAATTTTATTTACATTGGCAACATTAAGTGTTTTTAAAAATCAGTTTCTTTGAATATCGTTCGTTTATTCATTCCATTAGCAGCAGCCAGTCCGCCCGTCATACGTCGTCACAATTCAATTGTTTATTATTCACTCTTAAAATATTGATCTTTAAAGAGTCAAAATCAAAGCAAATAAAAGAAAAAAATACACACAAAAAAAGAAAAACAAAAGAACAAAAAATATCTTTAAAAATTTCACAAAATATGCATGTATTTTATGAGTATCATTTGATTTAATATGTCGGTAATAAAAAAAAAATCACTTTGCAAGTGTCAAATTTGTTACAAATACAAATAAATTCATAAATAATTTATAGACACAATCATAGAATGACGTTAACAGGCATTCAGACAGACAAACAGACGCATTGAGTACCCCCCGTATGTACCTATCCAGAGACAAGAATAGTGTGAAACATTAAAACATAGAAATTTGACAGACTAAGAAAACAAAAAAAAGAAAACGTCACATCAAAATATCTGACACTTAATTCGATTGCTAACAGTTTCTGTCTTTTGTTGTTGTTGTTGTTGTATTTAAAATGTTTTTTTTTTTTTATTAGAATATTATTTGAAAGGAAGGAGGTACCTCTTACGCACCTTATTGAGTGCAATCTACAGCCGCGTATTGCTTAAGAGACAACTGCCGGTAAATAATGCAGTCAACAGATTCAGCAGAATGCATTTATTTAGACAAATTAATCGAAAAGAAAACGTTTGTTTTTACATTTCAAATCACTTGCTGACAGACAGGGTGTGTAAAACGCCTACATGTGTGTTCGTTGCGTTCTAATGTGTAGCGAATCGATGCGAAATGGTGCATTGCTTTGCATTTTCTTAATATCCTTTACTTGCATACGAATGAATGAAAAAATTGTTGGATGAACGAATGAACGAATCAATGAATGAATGGATGGATAGGTGGATAATTGTATGGTTTAATTGACAATAATTTATGTTATAAACGGTTGTTGTTGTTGTTGTTGTTGTTGTTGAAATTTGTTTTACAAACAAAATATAAAACAAATTATTCATCTTAATTACGTGTTTAGTGTGTGGATAATTATAATGCCGATAATACGAGTTTAATTAGATTAAGCTGTTTGCATTAATTTTAATTAAATGTTAATGTTTAACAAAACAGTGGTCTAGTGGTTAGTGAGTTGGCTCTTGGCATCTTGAAGCAAAGAAAAATTAAAAAAAATATTTCTTTCGGCGACTACCTGTTAGCAGGCTTCGGGCAAAAGCTCTGAGAGTAATTGATTGCCATGAACAAGCTTCTCAAATCTGTCGTTTGGAGTCGACTTTAAACTGTAGGTCCGGTACTCAGGCTAAAAATTGACACACACTGTGCTAATCCTAGCACAGGGTTGTAAAGGCCAGTTATGTATGTATGTTTAACATGTGTTAAAAAAATTAGCGAAATCCTAGTAATACATAATCCCTACACTTATATAAATCTCTATGTCGGTCTATCATGCCTAAACGATTGAACCGATTTTATTTTATCTTTATAACCTCATGTCACACATCTGTAACAAAGCGTAAAATTAGTTTCTTTCAGTATATGAAACAAATTCAAAACTACTTCAACAATTTTTTTTACTACAGCCGTATAGTTTTAAGAAAATTTTCATATTTTTTTTTTTTTTTTTTTTGATAAAAAAATAAACAGCTAATAAAATGAATGAATATAAAATTAACGCAATAATTAAAATGTAAAATTAATTTTAAACTTAAAAATAAAAATGATGAATATTTTTTGTTGAACCAGCAATTTAATTTTCTTTGATTTTATTGATTGGCGGAAGGAAGTTTTGAAGTGATTTTTTTTTTAAATTATTTTGAAAGTTCAAGTGATCATTTTCAAATATACTTATAAAAAAAATTTTGAAAAAAAATAAAAGATAATAAAATAAATTAAGTGTGTGCACAAGTGATTGGCATGTTTTTCTTTTGTTTTTTGTGCTCAGAGTATAAATACAACAAAATATTTCCAAATTAAAAAATTAAAAAATAAATTTTGAATTTCTTATACTTATATGTACACATACATACATATATTCCTGTGTACAGTAGAATCTAGGAAAAAAATTCATGTTCACACAAAAGCCTTAATTGCGCAATTAAAGAATTTACGCAATTAAGCCCAATCAAGTCAGTATAGCATTGTGACAAATCCAGTAAATATGTGAACCAAAGGCATATATATGTAAATAATTTAGGCAATCTTTATTATATATAATATTATTTTATCTTTCGTAATAAAGCGTACAAGAACTTTTGAGCAAAGTTCCTTGCAAGTGTTTTCGCGACAAATACTTCAAGACTTTTTACACATTCAGCAATTTTTGGTGGTCAATTATGGCATCTACGCCATTTGTTTGCCTGCTGTGATGAACTCGGTTGATTGAAGGAGTCGTCTTTGCAAAATATAGAATTAATATTGGACACATTGCTTTTATTTAATTTATAAGACTGCTACGTTTTATATTTTATATTAATTCCTGAATTAAATCTTGAAAAAATGTTTTGCGACGTATGTAGCTACTTTTTACTTTTAATACATTCTGGATATTGTATCATCCAAATATCAAAAGCAGCAATGCCTAATATGTCTATTAAATTATAAAATTCGACAAGAGGATAACGATTTGTTTTTCATTTTGCGGAATAGCTGTGAGATATTTGATCAAGCGTATCTACCCCGCCCTTGGTGTTATTATAGTCTATGATAATTTTTGGCTTGTTTTTGTCGTCAGGATGTGTCTTTGTATCGAGATGTAACGATGATAGTAACAAAGCCAAAACTATTTTTCTTTGAAACGTAACTCACAAGTTTCATATTTTTTCGGAATCCAAATAATAAACACGCTTATATTTTTAATGAAGCGATAATCGCTTATATTGCCGTATGAGACAGGATTAGGTGAAAATGAAATTATAATTAAAAATTCAATATTTCTAAACCAAACAACTTCAAGTAGGAATTTTAGAAGTATGAGGAGCTTTAAAGTTAATTTAAGAAAGTTAGAGTGTTTTAAAAGTGAAAATGTGTAAATGTGCCTGACAGGATTAAGGTTAAGACCTCAACTGAGCAGAATTTACCAATACAATTAGCAGTCAGTAAAACTACTAATAGAGTCACGATACAAATGCAACCCTGTGAGAAGCAGCAACTTTGCATACTCAGTGAGAATTGGCAAAGCCTAACTCAAATGTCATTAAAAAAGTATACAAATATAAAAATAAAAGTACAATGATAATAAAGGGCAATAAACTTCATATTATATTTACTCTACTAAGTGTTTGCAACAGTAAAAAAAAAATTAAATAAAATAAACCAGTGATGTCCAAAATTCTCTTTCCCTATAACGCGTGATAGGAAAACAAATTCTGCTTACGTCGAAGTCAAACACGTACATAATAAAAAGAAATATTGTTACTCTTGCTCTTTTAAGATTTTAGCTTCTCTCCAACATAGTGCAGGGATGGATAGTACATATTTTATGTATCATTTTTATTTAACTGAAATAATTATTCATTATTTCCTCCAAATTTATGTGACCTCGGTACTCCTTTATTCTTAATAGATCGGTCACATGTCTATCGGACAATCGATTACGCACTTTACTCAGAATTATGAAGAAATATTTATGAAGTTATAAACAGAAATTAATTCAAACATTCCCATTTCTGGTAGAAGTAAGCAGAGTCTTTTCTCTGCTTCATACACAAGCGCAAGTGTGTTTATGTAGTAGTGGACATCACTGAAATAAACATATGTTTTTGGGATATGACAATGTTAGTTTTTTATTTATTGATTTATGACATTTACGTTTCTACCAAACAAGCTGTGCAATATTAATTGCACCGGCTGTTCATCATTTAATACAATTTGTACCTGAACAATACGAGTATTAAGCTTGGTAAGGAGTGGTCTATTCGTGTTTATAGTGACAAATTTTATCAAAGAATAGTTGCTTTCAATTGGAATATCTGAGCTAATAATCGACCCTTCATTATCTGAGACAATTCGGAATCACAGATAATTTTTACAATTTTAATATTTTTTTAAATTTTCAATATCATCAATTCTGATGTCAACATTATCTTTTATGGCCGGAAAGACCGGTTGTTCAAAAAAAAATCATAAGTAAAAGCTTAATGTTTTACACTGGCACGTTGATGCCAAACTACTATTGACTTATCAAGAGTATTCAATTTTTCGAGACTCTACTGTATATACTATTGTATACATTTTTTTTTAGTTAAACACTAAAAACTTTTTTAAAATTTTGTTATACGATTTTCTTTTTTTCCAGTACTTTAATGAACTGCTCTGTACAAGGCAACACAAATCGAGTTTGAATTTACTTACAAGACCAATTTAAATTTTAAGTTTCGTGGATGTGTTTTGACAACAACAACAAAAAAAAAAGAAGAAGTGGAGAATTTTTAATTTTTGGTACTTACTTTTCATCCTTTTCGTATTTCGGGAAAATAACATTATTTAATAGGATTGATGATTCATTTTGAGGCTCAGCTGAAATACCCTGAGCACGTTGACGTTGAAAAGATTGACCAGACTTGCGAACTCCACCCGCCATTAGGCCGCCTGCAGCACCGCTGGCCACAGCACCACATGGTGTTGTAGCCCCACTGCGAGAGAATGGAAAAACACTTTGAAATTTATCTAAATGAGATTTAAGTTCAGCTATTTCCGTATCTTTGTATTGTAAGGCACGTTGCATTTCTTGAATTTTAAGATCCTTAGCATGAATTATCTGTATAAGACGTTCCTCTTGAGGAGTAGCCGGTACATACGAACTACTAAGTAAATTAACACCGCCTCCAGTAGGATCCATAATTGATGAGGAAGGACCAGCATTCGGTTGATTTGAGATGCATAGACCCTGCATTTGTGCAGCTAAATTGTATTTTTGTTGGGCACAATAATCTGTTGGTGCAGGGTAAAGAGTCGATGAATGTAATGAGCTGGTGGGCTGGATGACTATTGGATTGTTATTTGGCGGCGGCGCATATAGACCCTGTGTTTGAGCCTGTAACTGTTGGAGTTGTTGGTAGCGTTGTTGCAGCTGTAACTCTTGCTGATGTAATATATTTCTGGTTTGCAGATTTGGATCAGTGTTGAGTTGTTGAGCTCCTGTTGGCAATGTGCCGTAAATAAGCGTATGAGTTAAAACGTCTGTGGTATGTAAGGGCAATGATAAGCGAATAGGTGCCGGTGTATTTGTATCTATTAGTCCGCCACTCGCTGGCAAATTATTGTCGTTGTTCACAAGACCCAGATCGGGTTGAAACTGTGTGTTTGGGTTCGGATTTTGCTGCATTTTAGCTATTTTCTCTTTTTCGCTTGGACTCTCTGTTTCTATTTGCTGCTGTTGTAGTTGCTCTTTTCGCAGTCGAAAATAATCTTCGTTGTGACGCAATACAAAGTTGGCAGCGTCTCTGTTGAGATGGTCTTTTTCTTGATCTTTTTTTATTTGATCCTCTTGTTGTAGTTCTTGTTGCTGCTGCTGCTGCTGCTGCTGCTGTTGTTGTTCCTGATTATCAGTGTTATTGCCACAGCTAGCAGTAGATGTTGCGTCAAGTGTTGTCTGATTTTCTTTTCTCCCTTGAGGAACAATTTCCGATTTTTTGTTCGAATGTTTTTTTAAAATATTTTTATTTTTCGTGGGTGTTATTGAATTTTTCGCCGTTCTAAGGGAATTTCGTAATTCTGCTACTGTTGTTGTTGCCTCTGCTGAAATTTGTTCGCATTCGTTTGGTTTCTGCTGTTTTTCTACGTCTACTGTATTTATTTGTTTATTTAAATGATTTATTTTTAAATGAGAATCGAGTGGATTTATTAAAGTACCATCGGTTGGATTCAATGTCGCAACCGATCTGTAATTGTTAATCAATAACTCGGTGGTGGTAGTAAAAGTGTTTGTATTGTTTGTTTGTTTATCGGGCTCTTTTGTATTTCTATTTGTTGATGTGCAATATGGAGTTGTTGTAATAACATTTGTTGTTTCTGTTTTATTTGTTCCAGTTGTTGTTTTTGTTGTAGTTTTATTAACATTATTTGAATTGCTGAAGTTGTAACTTGTAAATGAAGCATCATTAGTTGTATTGTCTGATGAAGCTGGCCTCTGTCTAGCGAAGCACAGCCGATCAAAACAAATACGCATCCAAGCGATTTTGACGTTGAAAGTCTGGCAAGAAGTTTATCAACACAACAGCCCTACAAAAGACAAACGAGAAGAGAATAAAAAAATTATTTAAATCATTATCAGTTATAATCCCATATAAAGTACAGTTATAGATAGACTTTAGTAGGTAAATATAAAAACTTAATATACAGTGTGAGCTTAATATGCAGGCAAATATTTTATATTACCGTGGTTATATAGGCAAATATTTTTAAAAACCAGTCTCAATAAGTGCACAAAAACTTGTTTTGACTGATTTACAATACATCTCTGTTTTTAAATTTCTTTTCCAGACGAAAAAAAACCCTTTAACTGCATCTTCAATACAATAACAGATTACTTGTGTTCAAAAAAGCGTTGATTGCAGAGCAGAATTTCTGCAGATATTTTGTTTAGTTTTTAATAAAAAATGTCTTTATGAAAAATACTTTGTAAGAACTAACAATATTTTAACTTAAAACTTCGTTAAAGATAAGTGGAGTGATTTTGTTTAAGTTACGCAAATCGAGCTAGCACTGTATGTGTTATTTGACCTAAATTATTTGACATACATACGTGTAAATTACGTTTGTATGTATGTTTTAAATTATTTTTACATATTTGTAGTAGTTTATTATCAAAATTTTTTGAAATTAATTAGTTCTCAAGGAAAATTTAAACACAAAATACATGTGCATGTACTGATATACATATACATACATATACCATATGTATGTGTGGGTACAAGCAAATTAATTGCTATTTTGTGTGATTTTATTGTAAATTGTTAATCGTTTTAGCACTTTAATAGAAAAGCCGACACTACTTATATTTTTTTTTATTACGATATCATCATAAGTTATTCTTTTATACTGTCTAAGTCGTATTGATAAGATTCATAGCCCTTAGACTAGAGGTGAGGGAAAAAATGCGAGTATACGAGTTGATGTAGTACTTCAAATATGTTTTGCTTTATTATACGAGTATGTACACTCCACACCCAAAAAAGAAACTACATGTTGCGAGGAATAAGCGAAAGCTTTTGAAATGATTTTTGTTTTAATATAAGAAATACATATTAAATGCTTAATGTTATTCCTTATACAAAGAACCATTTTCAATAACATAAAAGAATTTTGAACCCAATAAATATTCGACCGATTTTATGGGAACTCGGGTTCCTGTTATCTATATTAAAAAAATATATAAAATAATGAAGAAGAGTCAAATCAAATTAATCAAATCCAAATTTTATTTTAAAATAAAAAAAATGTTCTAAAGATGTGTTTATAAGTTCCAGAGTTAAGGCCTAGCTTCTCGCTGCACTCATTGTGTGTGTGTGTTACAGTTTAAATTCGACTCCGAATGACAGATTTGAGAAGCTTTTTCATGGCAATCAATTACTCACAGAGCTTTTGCCAGAAGACTGCTGAGAGGTAGTCGCCGAAAGAAATAATCTTTAATATTCCTGTTTTTTTTTTCAAGATGTCTGAGCTGAGATTTGAACCCGGCACTATTATCTTAGTAAGCCTACACACTAACCACTAGACCACACGAATTACATAGCCAGTTAATCAGTATATATAGAGTAAACTGTAGATACCAGTATTTAAATTAAAAGTTTAACAAATACATACAACCAATCAAATGCCATTAAAAAATAAACTAAATTCTGATTGGATGCAAAGGCTACAATTACTTTATGCAACAACAGCAACAAAAAAAAAATCAAGTCAAATAATAAAACATAAGCATTGTTATTCATGGTGACCAAATTTCCAATACGAATTTATTTTCTATATCAGAGGTTCCCAAAAGTAGTTGAATTTTATTATTTTCTTTTAAGGAAATTGAATTAAAAATAGTACCAAAAATTATTTAAATTTTTTAAAAATAACATTCTGCAGGTTTTTTTTCCTCTGCAGAAAATTTTTTTTCAGATACATAAGTATGTATACATATAGTAAGTATATACATACCAATTATTTTATATTTATTAACACAATCAATAAATTAATTTCAATATGCAACTTATTCTAGGGAACACTGCTGTGTGCTACACAGTTTGAGAGCTTACAGGCATACTTTGTTCTATCGTTTAGACTATTTATAAGATAAACCTGTAAGATGAATAAATTTTATAATCTTGTTTAATCGTTGTTATTGTCCCAAAAAACTATATATTTTATACCCATACATACGTACGTACCTATGTATGTATGCATATTTTATATGTAACCATATGCAATACAAACGGCACACTTTTTGTAAAAACAATATAAACTTTATGCGGCTCCATAGCCAAACTGAATCAGTAGGAGGGGTAAAACTTTTTTTATTACTAATTTTGTAATATTTCTTTTTTAACTACTCGTTTATTAAGCAAGTATTTAAGATCTAATAAAAGTTGTGTGTAAATTTATTAAAAAATACCGTTCAATAAGAAAATATTGTGAAACACAAAATGTATTTAAAATTCGGTGATCGCAGACAAGAATAGCCTAATTTAAGTTATGCGATGTTCCCAAAAAAACTTTAAACGGTTAATTAAAAAGGTTTAGGCCTTAATTGAGTCCAATTTAGTATACAAGCCTACTTTTAATAAATTAAGAAATTAAGTTAATAATCAAGAAACGAATGGAATGAAACATAAGTGACAGACAGTTTTCATACTGAATTAATTTTGCATAAGTTAAATAAGAATCGTTATAAATAAGGTGGCGAATTAATAAATTGGTATGAAAATATATAAATTTTTTCCTACTAATTTAGAATTGACCCTCTTAACGCCTAATTAAGGTGTTATTTTTATTATGCCTTAACTTTCTGTAGTCGCCGTGGTCTAGTGGTTAGTGTGTTGGCTTACTAAGACATGAGCCCTGGGTTCGACACCCAGCTCTGACATCTTAAAAAAAAAGAAATATGAAAAAAATATTTCTGTCGGCGACTACCTCTCAGCAGTCTTCTGGCAAAAGCTCTGAGAGTAACTAATTACCATGAACAAGCTTTTCAAGTCTGTCGTTCGAAGTCGACATTAAACTGTAGGTCCCGGTACTCATGGATAAAAATTGACACACACAACATGAGTGCTGCGAAAAGCTAGGCCGTAATCCTGACACAGGGTTGTAAAGGCCAGTTATGTATGTACAACTTTCTGAAAAGTCATTCAAAATAATTAAAACTACTTTGCCAACGGGTATTACTTTTCAAAAGGGAGTTTGCAGAGTTGGCATTAACTGAAATTGTTTTTAAGTTCCCGCTCTTTGCCATTCAAATAGTAAAAATCAATAATTAGTGAATTGTTTTATTAATTTTTTTCCAACAAATGCCGTTTACTTTAATGAAAACAACTTCTTCTGCCCTTTAAAACTGAGTCTTCTATAAATTGTTTTGTTTTAATTTCATGTCAATTGAAAAAGGAACGAACAGTATAACTACAATTTTACTTGATGAAGTATTTAAACTCACCGCTAAAATCCAAATGCTCATATCTATTTATGTTATAAATAAACTATTTTTAAATTTTTTTTTGTTTTTTTGATTTTACATACGATCCAAGCACGAGTTAAGTTGATGTGTGCGTGTGTAAAACGTCAAGTGACATATGATCAATTTTGAATAACTTTAAAAAAAAAGTTTTGCATGACCAATATATTCGCTTGCTTAAAATTTATCTACGAGGGCGGGTCAGTAAGTCTGTGACTTTTTAATTTTTTTCTGCTTCTGTCAAAATTTAAACAACCTGTGCTATTTTATTTAGTTTGTGCTTGACAATAATTGATAACAGATTAAAAAATATATATACATCTCTCTTAAGTGGATACCTTTGACAGATGGACACATCTTTTAGTCCCAAAAAAATTCTTTGAGGTTTTCAAAACTTTTCCCTTTTAAACGGACAACCCCCTCATAACAGGACGCAGACACTTTTCTCCACCCAAAATTATTTGAATTTCCGCTAACCGGAAAACTTACAGCACGACGACACAATCTTTTTTTTCCGTATACATTTTTTGTTATTCATTATGTTTTCTAAAAGGTGGAATCCCGAAACGATAAAAATTTTGTTTGTTATGTTTATAGTTGTAAATAATTTTAAGATTCTTATTATAAACTTGAATCACAATGTCTAAAGATATTAAAGAAAAAGTAACTATTTTTGAAATTCATTAAAAATTAAAAGCTTACAACCTTATTATGTATAATAAAAAACGGGCAGGTCATTGTGCACAGTGGCTAAGTTTGTCATTTCAATACGTGGAAACTGTTACTCAAAGGTACAAGGTATTTAATTTTTTTGGATTATCTGACTAGTTACCAACTAGAGGGAATGGAGAGTTTTAATAATATCAGTCTATAGCGGGTGATAAACTTGCTGCAATATTGCTGCATTAATACTAAGTGGTTTAGTGGTAGTGGAAACGATAATGCATTATAAATTCAATGCAATAAACCCAACTCTGATTATAATTATTATCCAAATAAAAGTAACAGTATATGGCGTATTCGTAAAAAATATTAAACATTTATTAAGGGCTTGTTGTTGTACTATTATTGCCTTGTATTTAATGGAATTTGTCAAATAAGCCCTTGATAAACGTATTTTATTTTTTTTTTATAAATGCGGAAGTAGGAATCTAAATACATAATTTCTACGTTATCAAAATTGTAAGTGTAATCAATAATAATAGAGGTGATCATCGTAACAAAATTCATATCAATACGAGTATCATATCATATCTCTTTAAAGAATGTGTACACACGCAGTGATTATAAATCACACTGAATTTGTAGCCATTTGTTAAAAGAATTTATTAAAAAAACACTAATTTTACAGGAGAACAAAAAATATAAAATTGTTTGAAAATAAAATTATTTTTTCCCCGAAAAGCAAATGTTACCAAAAAATTACTTCAATACAATATGTATAGTACAAACATACATATAGTACATATCGTTGGTCTCAGGTAGAAAGGCCCTAACTCACATAATTTAAAATTTACAGGAGGAGGTAAAAATACAACAGAAACTGTAATTATTAATATACAACTTTTTATTAAATGCTGTACAATTACTTGTAATACCGTTAGTTTTAATAATATTGCAAAGATTTTTTGTTAGGATGTGCATATTTCTGACATTTATTGGAATACTAAAAAAAAATCAGTTTTGAAAAAAAATCGAGTTAGGGCCTTTCTACCTGAGACCAACGATATGTATGTATATATATTTATGAATGTGTGTTTAAATAAAGGTAATTAACCGCATAATTAAAAATTGAGGTGCATGTACGTACATACATACATATTTGTATATAAATTGTTAAAAAAAAAAAAACAAAACAAAATGAATTATGAATTCCAATATTTAAATACAAATTCATTAAAATCTCAAATTAATCCGGTCATTGACATTTGTTTAGGTTCTGTTAATTGTCAATTATATACAATGAAAGGCTGATATATACATATTTATGTATATACTACATATATTTTCTATATACTTATATACATATATTTTTATAGTTGTTTCAATAATTTTTTTCTAGCACTCTTTTAGCATATTTTAGCATTATAACAATAAAATCGAGAATATAATTTTTGACTCTTTTTTTACAAAACTAGAATTTAATTTTGATTTCATTGGTCTGCTTATCATACGCATTCTAGAATTACATTTTTAACTGGTTAATACTCGTAACTTTAAAAACAGCAACATTTATTAACGTTTCATAAACAATTATTGTCAATTGAATTTCTCTACCGTTACCTGAATGAAATATGAAATAAAATGCACTTTTAAAAAAGTAAAATAATTAAATTTTTACTGACATCGATACTCCATTTTTATTTGCTTGAAATCTAATAAAAATTCTATTTTTTTTTAATAAAATTTCGTTGAAAATTAGTTCAAAATAAAACAGTTACTAATGTTACTAAAAAAATTTTAATTGATATTGTTTTCAATTTGTAAGAGAGAATAACATTTACTTTAACCATCTATCCCATTTATTTATTTGGATGTATTATAAATGTTGAAATCTTTAATAAGTAAAACAGGTAAAAATGTTTGAAAGACAGTTTGTTAATTTAAAATAAATGTTTTACAAACTCATTGGAATGCGGATTAATTGCAAACTGATCATATTTTTGCAACATTTTATTGAATTTTACTTTGAATCCCATATTGACAATTGTTTTAATTATTTTAGCACGTTTCGTTTGAATTGAAAAGGAAAAATAATTAATTGGTTTTAATCGAAATCGCATAGTCCGCTACAAATAAATTGAAATTGAATTGAATTGCATATGTTTTCTGTTTATTAATAAATTTATAGAGACGGCAATGTGGAGTCGAACAGTGTCGGACAAACATGAACATACGAAACAAATGAGATTTTAGAAATACAGTTTTCTTGTAAAAATCTTAAAATAAAACCAACCTGGAATTCATAAATATTTTCGTTTATAAAAGATTTATTATTTTACAAGCCTGTTATAAATTAAAAATATTTTTTATGAATACAGTTTCAAAAACTAAATTCAAAATTTAGACAAGGTTTGTTTTAGTTATTTTAACCCACCATAGTTAACCTTTACCTACTGAGGTGGTGGTAAATTTTACCCCCTCCTTAGATTTTTTAATTTATTTTCTTCGGTTGAGCGCTGTTGAGTTCTTGTTTTGTTATACTAAATCTTTGATTTTTTATTTTTATAATCATATTTATATAAAAATGTATTTTATTGTTCTTTTAAAATAATATTTCACCTCCGTAGTTAAAGGTTAATACAAACTTAGATAGTGGGGGTAGATGATGATGACCAATTAATCAGGTATTCTATAAATAGTAGGTGCCGTGTTGACACCATTAACAGGATCACAATGAATTGCTTAATTAAAAAAAAAAAAAACTACAGCCAAGATGAGTTGTCCTTATCGCGAAGTAGAACGAGAGAATCTTGGTTAGCGCACTGCGCTCACAGATCCTCAAACGTGACTGTTAGATCTAACCATTTACAGATCTTTCTCGGAAGTAATCGCGCAGATTATGCAAATGGCGTTGAAGAGCAAACCCATCTTTTCAGGGTGCATACCGATCGTGTATTGATCAGTGAAAAATTAAAAAATAAAAACAAAATAATTTTTGAAAACTAAAATTTTCGTCACTGTACAGTATTTGTGGATTGAGAACTTAATACAGGCTTAGGGTACTCGATATCCAAAAGCACTTACTCAATACTTTCAGAGTTGTATTTTTTAGTAAAATACGTTATAATTCGACAATTTTGCGAAACAAAAAAAATAATTCTATTGCCATTATTAAATAAGTTTTTCTGTATTTTCGATTAGATTCTCAGAGTCAAAACAGATTTCCTAATATCCGGAAATGTGGAAATATTGATTTTTTTAATGATATTTTTATAGTAAATGATTTAATTTTACTGCATTTTATATAAGACTATGTTTTAGTATTAAAACGTATATAAACATTAAATTTTATGAATTAAAAAGTAATTTTAAATATTTTAAAATTCCGGAAAACTATTAAAATATTCACCCTTATAGTGTTTGGCGTAGTATTGTCGTATTTCTACATTTTTGTAAAAGATTAATAACAAATTTTGCTTGATTTCTTTAATCTAGGACAAAAATGTATAAATACGACTACGATTTCAATACCTGAAAAGTAACGAGGAGTATTGAGTACTAATAAGTATTGAAATTTTACAACTCTGCATTGCAATTGTCAGCACAAAGCTGGTAACTGAATGAGATCAAAAGTAAATAGCTTTTCTTAAGCAAACTTATGACGTTTAATAAAAATAATTGAAGCAATCCTAATTTAATTTGATCCTGAAACAAAACTCAGTGCA
Source organism: Metopia argyrocephala (assembly GCA_963576795.1). Classification (NCBI taxonomy): domain Eukaryota; kingdom Metazoa; phylum Arthropoda; class Insecta; order Diptera; family Sarcophagidae; genus Metopia; species Metopia argyrocephala. The sequence continues at coordinate 1,553,078 of OY756209.1, forward strand.
AAAATAAATATGTTGTTCTGAAACATTGAAATTTTATTTAAAAGTATGCCTAGGCTCCCTTTTCATTTATTCAAGTAGATACATTTTGAAAAATTCTCTTAATTTCAATATTTATTTTTTTTTATTATGAATTCATTTTAATACTGTATTGTTTTGTGAGCTTTAATATGTTCTCAAGTTGCATTTGTAAACATGCAACCAAATTTGCTCATTACTGTATATGTGGTCCATTAGGTGTTTTTTATTGGGACAGAATACGAGTATATTCAATAAAAAATTTCAAAGAGTAGCATCTATTAATTAAACAATTTATTACATACAAACATACATAAAATATATATAAAATTTTAAATTTTATTTACAAATTAGCTAAACCACGGCCTGTTTGGCTACCGCAATTTAAATTACTCGTACTTTGGCTACTTTGGGTGTTGTGGACTATGCGTCTTATATGGCCTAGGCGCTTTTTCTTGGCAAACTAAAAGGGATATGTCAGCACTTTTTTCTCAAAAATCAACATTTACTTCATATGAGAGATACCATGCCCACTTGTCTAATTCCGCCTACTTTTAAACCGCTGATTTGTTTTGATATACATACTATCTGTGCCAATAAATAATAATGGCTTAAGTTGACATAAGCGCTTTTCCGTTTGATTGCATATTCTTATTATTTTTTTAATGATTTATCACTCAGCTAAGTTTCAAGAATAACATGTCATTATTAATAAAACTATACGCATTTGTTTTTTAACTTTAACATACTCAGACAATATTTATTTTAGACCAAGCCCTTGATATCTCAAAATATGAAATTTCGACTAAAGCCATTACTATTTATTGCCACAGATATATACACACTCCTCTTTTCAACAAAGTTCATTAGTTTAAAATCGTCCAATACTGCATTAATTTATTCGTACTATCAATTTAGTAAGCCATTGTAGGTGATACTCATATTCTTGTTACACCCAGGTTTTTTTGTTTTTTTTTTTTGTCATACAACATTTCCCAAAATATTATTTACGTTTAAAAATAATACAATTTTTTTATTGTTTGTTTAGTTTACTTCAACTATCAATACTGTTAATAACCCTTTAAAATTTAAAAATAAACTTTAAGGTTTATAAGGTTTCTAAAAACCTTGATTAAGTTCATACATACCAATGACTTCAATGAGAGTCAAAAATAATCGACATGCATAAGCTGTATTACGACTAAACATGTATGTCTGTATGGGACTAATTAAAAGCTTTTTTTTGTAACTGATTTTACAAAATACGAGTAATTTCATATTTTTTTAAACATCTCATAAATATTTTTCATCCTACTCAATGGAATCTTATAAATTCCACAAAATATATATGCAATTAAATATGTTATTTATTAACGATAATTAACAATAAACGGAACGAATCACTTGCACTTGCATTTAATTCTGTAAGATATTGAAAACTTGTTGAAATTCAACAAATTATTTACAACGAAACGGAAAGTAATTACGAACGTAAGCCGGATCGAAATTAATATTTCGCGCTTTTCACTAAATTATTAAAAAGAAAAAAAAAATTAAAAATAAATTATTAACCAAGAACGGACAGCATTGGAGACAAAAATGAAATCAAAATCAATGTTTATCGGCAAAAAAAATAAAATAAACGAAACAAAACATAACAAATGATCGATGAAGTATAAAGTGGCTGCAAAAATCAAAATACGTTTTAGCGCAATTTCTGTGCTGCGAAATTAAAATCGCCTACTAAAGTTAAGATGTTTAGTAGCAGCCAACTGAATAATCAAAATCAAAACATGATGGAGGTGGCAGTGAGATCGTTTTTAATTATTCTCATTGATATCTCATTTACATTTTAATCTATAAAGAAATTTTATCAAAAACAAATTGATAGAGGAACGTAGCACGAACGGAAAGAATAAATAAATTGTTGCAACACCAGCAGCTCCATTTATCCACCTTAGCAAACGGAGGTCTAGCCAAATAAGTCTCACTAATATTGAAGTTATTGGAACACTGGCTGTGTCAAAATTATTGGATTTTTGCACACCTGTAGACATTTTTTCCAATGCATACAGGCTATAAACCGACAGACAGACAAACAGACGGATGCACGCACTTGATTATATACAACCAATTGAATTGAATTTACCGTTGGTTATTTGGTTGGCCGGTCGGTTGTTTTACCACAAATTAAAAACAACAATATTAAGCGCCACAGGCTTTAAACATGAATATTTTAATTCTGGCATGCGCAGTAAATATTTTTGGCTATTTTGTCTGAGTTTTTTGTTTTTATTTTTATTTTTAAAGTACAAGTACATTCAACTTAATATGAACAAATCCTCTATTTGTAGCAATTACTTCGATTGACATAAAAAATATTTACAAAATAAAAAAAAAGAAATGATCGATCGTTATAGAAAACGAGCGATCGATAGATAAATCCACTGTATTATAGTGTTAAAAGTTTAAGAAATAAAAAAAAAAAGTAAGTAATTTTGAAAAATTATGCGCAAATAAATTTGGACACAAACAACACAAAAAAAATTAAACACTCCTACGCATTCTTAACGGCAACAGAATCACAATTCTCGTAAATCGAGTAAATTTTATCGATCGTCAAATAAGTTAATTAAGATTTTACTGATTTGCCTGGTATGATCATCATACCTGACCGACAGAACTTTAAATTTTAACACAACAAATAAGTGGCCTATTTCATAATACCAGTGACACAGAAGTTTCGTTTGTTTGTGCACAAAAATTTCTTGTAGACAAGCTTTTTTGAGTGGAAACGTAAGAGTTGTTTACACATAAATTCTCATTATGTGTGGTTTCCATTATACGAGTACAATTTCTTTTGTGAGAAACGTAAAAAATACGCAATTAAAAAATTTGAAAAAATTAAAATTAATTAAAAAAGTTTCAGATTATCCGGTATTTAAATCCAAACACGATAGCTGTCTAAAGTTACAGTCACATTAGGAAAATACTTGTATTTGAGGAACAAAAAACAACCATTATGTTATGAAAACTTTTAAATTTTTATTTTAATTTCTTCTAGTGTGATGAATTAAATATGGAAATATTAAATATTATTATTCTTCGTTTTTAAGGAATATTTAAGGAAATATTACGCTGTTTTGTTCAAATATTTGACGCACCTATAGACGTACCCGACTCTCTACGTTTTGTTTTGAACCAATTAAAGTGTTAAAAAAGTATTTTCTGAATTAAGGTGTGCGTCACTATAAACTGTAACACATTAAAAGTCAAATAAAAACTGACTGGAGTAAGCTAGAGTTAAAAATAAAACAGTTTTATTTTGCATTTTTATTACAGATTTATATTCTGTATTATTTTATTTAAAAATTAATTTAATTTTATAAAATTTTTTATTTTATTCATTATGCCATCCATAAGCAATGTTATAGTGTTTTCGGTGATTTTTTTGGTACCAGCTGTCCATTTATATCGAAAACTAGTAATGGTTTTGGGAACAGATGTACTCTTCTTTAGTTCTCTTTTGACCAGAGCCCAATATTTTTCAATAGGCCGCAGCTCTGGGCAGTTTGGTGGGTTAGCCTCTTTTGGAACAAAAATAACATTATTTTTATTATACCAGTCTATTGAGCTTTTACTGTAGTGACATGTTGCCAAATCTGGCCAGAAGAATGTTGATATGTTGTGCTGTCTTAGAAATGGGAGCAACCTCTTTTGAAGACACTCTTTGATATAAATATCTGAGTTTATTGATCCCAATGTAACAAACGATGCACTTCTGTTGCCGCAGCTACAAATAGCCTGCCAAACTAGGAAATTTTTTGGGAAACTTTGATAGTTTTTTAGTTCGGAACTCTTCAGAAACATTGCCTCTACTATCCGCTACATAAAACTCTTGGCCAGGAAGCAGCGCAAAGTCTGCAAAAACGTAAGTTTCATCATCCATTACACAACATTCGAACTTTTGAAAAAATTCTTTTTTGAGGAGTTTTGCTCTTTTTTTTGCTTCAATATTCTTCTTAGCATTTCTATCCGGAACTTTTTCGACTTTAAATGTTTTAAGGCCAGCTTTAGCTTTAACTCGGCGCACAAAACTTTCCGAACATTGCACGCGCCGGGCCACTTCGCGACCAGAAATGTTTGGAAGAGCCAGCAAAAGCTTCTCAACCTTTTTGGCTTTCGCGTCGTTCGTTACTAGTTTTGCTTTACCTGTTCCAGGCTTTCTTTCAATTTTTAGGTCTTTGTTGAACTTTTTGACCACTCTGGAAACACATTGCCTGGTCACGTGGACTTCCCTAGCAACTTTTGTATAACTCCAATATGGTTTTTTTTTAATTATTTGAATAATTTTTGTATACACTTGTCTTTGATTATCCATTGTGAACTAACTAACACGTCAAATTTTACAAACTGATACATTTTAAAATCTGACACATTTTTCAAAGATATTGTGATTAAGAAAAATAATTTTGATTAAAGGTGAAAAAAGTTATTAAGAAAAATGGGTGTTACACTTTATAGTGACGCACATCTTAATTCTGAATTAAACAAATATACACATACATTGGGGGGGAGGTTGCATGGTATACTGGTTAGATCGCTCGCATAAAACTCAAAACAGCCCAGGTTCAAACCCCAGCAAAAGGAGAAAAATTGAAGAATAAACATTTGCCCTTATTATAGATAAATAAATAAATACAAACAATGCATTGCATATATGTATATAGCACACGAATTTTCTAAAAATTGTCTTTATATCAATAATGTATCGTATATGGCAGAGTACCAGACAAGACTTTAAAGCAATACTTGACTTGAAATATGTACAATAAGGGAGTTTGTTAAGCGGCTATTTTACATACGGAATTTTCAAATTCATATAATTCTGGAATTATTTAAATGATGAGTAACAACGGTCATTTAATTATTACATACATACATACATCCATACATAACTGGCCATTACAACCCTGTTTCAGAGTTACGACCTATCTTCTCGCGCAGCACCCATGTTAATTTTTATCCATGAGTACTGGGATTAGTAAAACATTAAGGAAATGTTCACATGGCACATTTTTAAGAAAACATACATACAGTGGTATATCATTTTTTTCATGCTATGGTACACGAACTCTATTTAGAATAAAAGCTACAAGCTACGTATACTATACAAATATTTTAAACGACATCATGACATTTTGTCTGTATATGAAATTCCACTTTGATTAAAATTTCAATAAGATAACAATGCGAAACACACATCAAAACGAGCAAAAGGTGGGCTTAAAAATAATGACGGCAAGGTTTTAAGCTGTCCTACACAATCTTTAAACTTAAATCCTACTGAAATTTTGTGGCAAATTGTTGAAGCGTCGCTTCAAATATGAAATCATTCCGACAAGGAACTGTTTTTGGAATTTTTTAAAGATCTCTGAAAGAATATTCCAACCAAAACTTTTTAAGGAATTATGGACTCAATTCCAAAACGCTGCTTGGACCTTATTAAAAATAACTATAATTTCACTAAGTTCAGATGTAAATAGAAGGTAATTGATAGTAATAATTTTGTTTAATTAATAAAAAATAAATTTTATTGAACAGACCAAATTTGCTATTTTAACAATATTTATGAATATGTATATCGTCGGTTGACAGGTAAAACTCCCTAAGTACTATGTGATATGACTACAGTTAGTGAGTTTTACTTGTCAACCGACGATATGGTTTTTATTAAATTTTTATCTTGGGATGTTTTGTATCCTTTATATTATTTACTTTATAGTTAGACCGAAATAAATACATACTTCGAAAAGTATCGTTCACGTTTTTCTAATGTTTTTTCGGCCTTAGAGATGTTAGAACAGGTTGATTATATTTTATTGCACAGCACTGTATATGATTTTTTGTACATACAAAATATTTATCTAACAATATATGTATAAATGGCCATTAGAGCTCTCCTGATATTGATATTGAACAACAAATAAATATTGGTTATACTTTTTTTTTTGTTAAATATTCGTATTTGCCTAATGGAACCCGGTAACCCTATACCCTCAATTAATTCCGATTAAAAAACATTAATTTTTCAGTGTTATAAAACCTTAAGGATTTTTGTATCAAATTTAAGACATTGTGTACACAATTAAATAATTTTTTATTATTTATTTTTTATTTATTTTTTAATTATTTATTTAAATGAAATTAAAAAACTATTTATTTTGTAAATCATTTGTACTTCTTTTTTGCTGTTGATAGGTATTTATCTATATGTACTATTTATTAATACGTACATATGTATGTATAAAATGTTTGTGATATCCATAAGTACACAATAAGTTTCTTAAAAAAAAAAAAGAAAAAAAATATATATAAAAAACCTCGTCATAAAACAATGATCGTCGATAAGTAAAATAATCAAAACAAATCGCGAGTAACAAAATCATGTGCAATATTAACAATAACAAGAATTTTAACAGGAATTGAATGATTGAATCAATGGGAACGAATAGACAGAGAGACAAACAGACACCGACATGACATTCGTGTCCGATGACAATTTTAACGATAATCACTCCTTTTTTTTTGTTTATTTTTATTCTTCAATTAATACAAATTGTTGTCATTTTTTTTTCAAGTAATTTATAGCCAAATAAATGCGATACGATAATTTATTTATCAGTATTTCGCTATATTTAAATCGAGCGTAAACACTAAGGAAGAGAATCAAATAATTAAATCACATGATCAATATGATATTGCTGTACTCTATGTATGAGTACTTCTTCCTAATGTGGTATATCGTTAATAATAATGGCGTAAGTGAAGCCAACTTTTCTATATTTTTGAATTTTCATTGGAATTTCTATTTCTACTTGTACAGTTTACAGTGCGAATTCGATTTTCGCAACAAGCAATTTTTCTTTACAATACTTCTCTCTACCAAAGACCTGTTCAGACACTTATGTATGTTTTACTAAAATGTTCATCTTTAACCAAAGAAACCCATTCCAACAACATTTTTTTACCCGTTAGTGATATTGCAAAAATTATTAATTTTTTGAACAGAAGCCCATGATAAAATAATAGAAAAATGTCATTGTTTTTTGAGAGAGTTAATTGCTAGGACAAGGATTGCAGTAATTTTTTATGAATTATTTCTTTATGAAATATGTAGGTATTTGCGATAAAAGATAAAGACTTTTGTTAAAAAAATTCAGTAAATGGGGAATTTTAAAATAACTGCAACAGGCCAAATTTTTTCAGGTTGCGGATATCGAGCTCGCACTGTATACTTGTATGCATTTGCAATGGTGTTACACTTGTCAAGAGTCTCATAAATCTTAAAATAACAACAACTAAGCAAGTTAATAACAATTTAATTGATATTCCTTGCTGTTATCAATTATTTATCTGGCGTCTATATTTGAATTGTTTATTTATTTGAAAAAAAAAAAAAAATTAAAATTGCAATACCTCTGGATGTTGTCAGCTTTCTTTAACAAACACTTGTTTTGCAAAATTCTTTTAGCAATTTTCTTTTATTTTTTTTTTCTGATTTTCTTTTGCAATTAAAGATAAAAAATTATTTATGAAATGATATGTTGATTGTTGCATACACAATAATTGATTGATGGGCTATTTGATTGATATTTAGGCAAACAAGATCCGTTTTGCTAACACGCGATCGCAACTTTATTGTTGCTTTCCGTAGTTAAGAAACGCTTTTTGTTTTATAAATTTTTATATATTTATTTTTTGTATATACATATATAATAAAATTTAAAACTTTTTAATAAAAACTTCCGTAAATATTTGAATTTATCACGTACGAAACGTTATTTTCCTTTTATATTTTTCTATATTTAAAAATCACTTATAGGTACTTGATTTTTTTTTATTTTTTTTATTATTTTCTTTTAAATTAATTTGCGTTTAAATATTTATTTATTCTTATTGTTCTAACATTTCATTTTTTTATACATTTATTTCTATTGACGTTATATTAATATTTTTCTCATTCATTTGTATTTTTTTTTTCTATTTTTTCATAAATTTATTTAAATTCTGATCTATTCTGTGTATTTTCTTACGATGTGTTTATGAGGAGGGCTAAAATGATACTGTTTTTCCAATCAATGTTGACAGAGAGAGCCAATCAACAAAGTTGCGAACGAAGTTATCGTGCAGTAATAATAACAGGCAAACTCACACTCGCATGCATACATACAAACTCGTAAACAAAATATTCCAAATAAAATATTTGTTTACACACATTCATAGTATATTGATCAGTAGTAGTTAGTTCGGTAATGCTTGAAATGAAAATAACAAATGTATGTTAAAACATTTCATGTTTACATGAACATGTGTGTGCGTGTTGAGTAGCTAAACTATGATTTTCACCACAGTAGTACAAACATTTAAGTAATTTAGCCTGAGTTCAGATACTCGTTCAAATGTAATAAAACTTCTATAATCAGAAGGAAGTTAAGAAAAGAGATCATTTTCAAACGAGTATGTGTTTGTGTGCGTATGAGTATTTTTTTTTTTCTTTTCGTATCATACCCATTAATTATACGAGAATACATTTTTTAATTTTTATTATTGTTTATATGAAACAGTTTTTATTTTTCTCAGTATAATTAGTTGTTAAATACCTTAAATATTCAAATTTAATTTATAAAATTCAAAAACAATTTTTCTTAAAATATTTAAAAAGCATTTCTTTTATCATTGAAAACCTCAAAGAGATTTGTTTATTTCTGAAATCAAGAATGTGTTTTTTTTCATTTACTGGCTACACAGCTAGCATACCTACCGGCAAATGTGTTCAGCAGCATTAATAAATTATTTACGGACATATCGTACTTTCTTGTTGGTGAGCTTTTCGAAACCAATTTACGATACGTTTTTTCAACCATTTTCTATTTTTGGGTAGCAATAGTTTATTTTTAAGTACATAAAACATACTTATATACATACATACATATGTCTGTATGTATGCCTGTATGTTTTGAAAGTTATTTGGTATGAAAAATATCCATTTAGCATTGCAGCATTTTTTTGACTATATCTAGCATTTTCTAGCTTATTGTAGTTTTTAATTATTTTTAATTCATTTCAGCATTTTTATAATTTTTGCAAGAAAAAAAAAAGAAAATTCGAGTGAAATTGAAATCGAATGAAATTTCAAATTGTTATACATAATCTTGAGATATTTTTTTATTCATTCGCTCAGAGCTCATTTAGGCAACTTCTTTGAATATCAAACTATAAATTAATTGGCGCAATTAAGTATTATTTGCATTTGAAAAAACAATTGTTTTTAATTTCATTCGAATTCGTTTTTCAAAACATACCCGATTAATCTAATTCAATTATTAAAAACAAAAAATTAAATAAGCAAAAATTTAAATAATCGAAATATTGAAAATGAGATATTGTTTTCAAAATATTTAAGTAGTCAGGAGTAAAAGGCTAAATGCTAAAAATAATTAAAAACAATCCTATACCTTTAGTAAAAAGCAGTTTACTACAAAGTTCAGTAGCAATATACCCCCTTAAGTTTATCTGATCCTTTGACAAATCTTTGCAAAACTAATTTCATTGCTTGTCGCTAAAACTGAGTACGACAAAATGTTGCAGCATTATATTATTATGTAACGTTAGTATTATTATGTAATAAAAAACAATCCTTATTAAAACCTAGATTTCTAATTCATTCTCTTCGGATTCTGTCTACTGATGGTACACAGACAGCTTTGCACACCATGGCAAAATTTGATTCATAGATTCCTTATTAAAGTAGTTTAGGGTAAGAAATAAAAAAAAATTAACAATTTTGCAAAGTCAAAAAGAAATTCCTTGCTTTCATAAAAATTCTGCTTTCGTAAAAATTCGAAAAGTGTTTTTTTTTTAATTGATTTACGGATTTTAAGGTTATATGTTGAAAAGGATATGTCCTTATTAGTTATAAGCGTTAATTCTATGGTCAATAAACAACAATGAAGTCAAATTTTTGATTGTAGAAAATAAAGCAATTCCTATTCTGATATGGGCATGTATCACTATTATCCCTCATTTGACTCTATAATCTGAATCTATCGATGCTTTGAAGCTCTATTAAAAATTTGGATTGGTAGCTATGTAAACGCATTGCTTGTTAAAATTTTTTATGGCTTCTCCTGTAAATTTTTTAATGTAACTTTGGGTTTTTATGAATAAATATAACGAAACATGTATTACATTCCTACTCTTATATATTTTGAAAAATTTTTCAATTTTCCAATCGTGTTTTTTTTTAACCCTTCGCACTCGAGGGCTCCGGAGCGGAGCCATTTAAAATTTATCTTCAAACTCGAGGGCTCCGCTATGGAGACAATGCAAATAATTTTCAGTTCATAACATAAGGACAAAAACAAATCGTAATAACTTCATTTATTTATTTATATTATTTATTATTTATTTATTTATTATTATATTTATTTATTATATAACATTTGTATCTATAATTAATTAAAAAAGATTTAAAATACAACTATGACTTCTTTTTATGCGCATATCATTTACTTATATGTGAATATGGTTTTTCTATTGAAATTGATTCGAGTTGCTGGTATTATGAGTGAAAAAAAGCTTCGAGTGCAAAGGGTTAATAGTGGTCTTTTTTCGAACCGAATATAAATATTCCATACAAATTTTTGTTTATATCCGCTTATATAAACGGTTAATTTTAAAACTGCTTTAAAATTAAGCACATATAAATTGCTGCCAAGTTGGATTTTTTTTTTATCTTGACGTTATCTTTGTAAAATTCTACGACATTTCATAAATTAATAAAAGAATAAACGTTGTAAATATGGCTGAGGCGAAGGAATGTAGTTATTTTTATACTGTTTGAATTGTTTTTAAAAAAATAATTACATATTTTTTTTTATAAAAGTTGTAAGTAATGCCCAATTTAATTTCTTAAGCACTTATGTCGTTTATTTCGAAGCAGTTTATCTAAGCGGCTATAGGTATCGAAAAAAACACCACTAATATTAATTTAATAATTATACTGTAAAAACATTTAAAAAATATTTTTAAGAACGCCCAAAAATATGCTAATTTTATAGTAAATTTTTCTTTTACAAAAAATCCTGTTTTTACAAAGTACATACGTTCCAGGGACAATCGTTTGAAAATGTTTTGCTAATTTTAATGAATTTAACAAGAATTATAATTTCGAAAATATAAAAAAAAATATTTAAATTTTAAAAACTACTTCAGAAATTTACCCTAATTTATTTTAAAAAAGTTTTTTTTTTAATATGTTTTTAGATTTCTTTTTTTATTTTAGGAAAAAAAAATTATTCAATAAATTATATTTAAACGAACTAAGTTTTGCGCTTTATTTAGAATAAAAACGCTATAAGTCAATATTATTTAACACTACACTACTGCATGTTTGTAAATATAAAACAGTGATGGCAAAACCAATACAATTGTACTATATTTGTGCACTATTCAATCTCGAAAAGTACAGTGGTACGCCAGTTACGTGCCATTATATAATTTTTTAAAACACATATGTGACAATAAATACTAATGGCTTATGTTGACATAAGTGCTCTTCCTCAAGATCTTATCACTCAGCTAAATTTCAATAATAAAATGTCCTTATTAATAAAAGAGTATTTAAACTTAAACACTCCTAATCACTATTTAATTTAGATAAAACCCTAAATATTTCAAAACACAAAATATCGACTTAAGCCATCAGTTTTTATTAAAAGTAAAATTTACTTTGGAATTGCTGTCGTTAAAACATTAGTATCATGAGAAAATTCAAATAAAAAACTCCTAAATCTCAGTTTTTAAGTTATATCGTGTTATCCGAAAGTTTTAAAAATTCCAAAATAAGTTTTAAACTAAAGGAGAAATGGACAACTAATTCAAATTTCTTGTGGGTTTATTTTGTTAAAAGATAAGTATAATAAATTTGATAATTTCCTATTGCCATCAAGTAAGCTATTATTATAAATTTGACACTAATCTTAAAATTTAGTTTGAAAATTGTACGTCATGGATTTGCTTTTTAATATTTTTTTCTATTAATAAATATACATATATAAAATAAAGAAACTAACTAACTACTACTAAAGAAAACAAATATGCTTTTAATATATTTAGGGGGGGTAAAAAGTACAATTTTTAAGACTTATTAGTACAATTTTAAATTTGAGAATGTCATCTCTGATAACAGATATTCTCCACATTATTACGATTTCTCTTTTAATTTAATAATTTCGAAGAGAAATTTGTAAGAGCCAGACATCAAAAAGAGAATTCTGTTACCATTTACATATATTACAATTTGCAATTATAATAAAATAATATCAATTTTTTTTCTCCAAATAATTTTAAACTGAACTGGAATGCGTTTCAGTTGTTGTTGTTTTTTTTTAGATGACATTCCATTTGAAATAGGAAATACTGAGTATGTACATTGAAAAATTATTTTGATATAATTTAACCGTCTGTGTGATTAAATTGTTGCATGCGAATTTAATACTGGGGTGTGAGTTTTTGAAAATTCCGTTATTTCAACGCAATAAATATTAGAAACTGTTAGCCGGTTTTTCCATTTCCCTGTAATACAAATACAATATGGATCACTTGTAACTTTGACATCCAATGCCATGAATTTTTATCAAAACACATGAAATAATGCGCACACATTGTAAATTATTAAGGGCTGACAAATGAGATTAACTTTTACTAATACATTTAACAACTCCAAATGATAAAAATTTATTAATTTTAAAAATAATTATTACTTTAAATAAGTTTTTTATTGCTTTATTTACCTACAATTAATTTTAAAAATGGTCCAAGTTAATTCAAGTATGTATGTATGTATGAAATTCATACAAAACTTCATATTCGTCATAAATTTCTATTAATCAAGACTAAGAAAATTAGAAAATAAAATCCGCATAATAGGTACATTTCTTTTAATTATTCAAATGCATTTCATTAAATACATACATACATATAACGCAACTTCGAACTAGAAATTTATAACCTAGACCACTTTCATAATTATGAGCCCATGTGGCATTGTTGTTTTTAAAATATCAGAAAAGCAACAGAATATACAAAAATATTTCATTATTATTGTTTACAATGAATTGCAGAAAAAGAAAGAAAAATTTAAATTCAATTGCATGCGGAGGTAAAATTAAAAAAAAAAATTGTGTTATTGGTGATGTTAAACCACATTGTAAATTCAATTTTTCTTCTCTTTCTGAACGTTGTTATTTTAAATGTGAATGGATAGTTGGATGTGCATGGATGTACATACATATGTAGGCATATGCAGATGGATAAATGCGATGAGACAAACAGCCACAATCAATAGAAAACAAACAAATATTGGCCAACAAATAATCGACTATTGAACAAATAAATAATTAAGTGTCGACTGTGATCATGGAGATCAATAGGTGATCGACGTGAGTTATTTATTGTATGTACATATTTCTAATTTTATCTGTATACACATATGTATGTATGTAATTATGCCCATGCAGAAATATACATATATGTACGCAAATCAGTGTTGCCAATTTATAAAAATTTTCTACCAATTTTGTTTAAAAAAATCCTATTAAATTTTTTTCCAACGTATCAATTTAAATAAAGCTTGATATAGCCAACCTAAAGAAACAAATTTAAATATGACTGGTATTGTCATGAATAACTGTAGAAAAGCAATTTGTTGCTGAAGTTATAACTTCCCCGAATCCATGTTTTTAAATGTTACTTAAAGCAAAATATTATTTTATTTAGAGTTAATGATTTCGAACGTTATGATTTTATGTTATGTTTAATGTTAAAAAAAGGGCTGAAATTTTGGGATGTTGACGAAATAAAGAAATATTATGTGGCTGACTTGAAGAAAATTTTATAATCATTTGTTGACATTCTAATCAAAATCCTACATACTCATTTCAAGTTATGATGTATTAGCATAACCGCCTTTTTCCTTCATAATGTATGGGGCCGACATAGCTCGATAGAAAAAAACAGAAAACGGATTTGGATTGAGAGCATTAAACTTTGTACAGTCCACATACGTTTTATTTAAAAGCTAGAAATTTTGCTGTTTACATTAAAAATCAATATAGAAAAAACACCAACTTTTGGAACACTGTATATTTTTACAACTCTCATAATAAATACTTAAAAACTTATCTTGTATAATCTAATATATAAAAAATTAATGTACATTTTGATATCACCACTAACCGCCGAAACGGATGGATCGAATTTAGCTAAAATTCCAGGGTACGTTGGGGATAGTCTGTTATTTTTAAATGAAGTTTGCGCGTTCTGGAAATATGGCATTTAGATTTTCCTACATATTCTCCTACAAATTCAATGTACAATTTTTTTATATTATGCTTTATTTATATCTTGAGAGCTGTTAAAGCTAAATTTTCTAAATTTGGTCTCAAAGACTTCATGCTCAAGGAAAATTGTCAATCAGAAAGTAGGCGTGGTACCTCCCATGCAAGTTATATATTAGGCCGTATTCCAATTGGCGACGTCGTCGTCGTTTAACGACATTTTTGTAATAGATTAAAGGCAAGAGAAAAATTTTTCTTTATTCTTCTACAAAAATGTCGTCAGACAATAACGACGTCGCCAACTGGAATAAGGCCAATTAATTTCTTTATATCTAGAGAAGTGTTAAAGCTGAAGTTTCTGAGTTGGGTGTAATTGATTTCGTAGTCAATAAAAACCATCAGTCGAAAAATGTGTACAAATGGTAGTGGTAGGTGAAGCAAAGCACGCGAGGTTTAGGCAATAGTATGGTTTTACACTTTGCTGCAGATGAGGAAAGTGGAGGACCAATATGGCTAAATGTGAGGAAGCCTCCCCGAAGTAATACGAAGAGTGGTTCCGGGGAGGCGGAAATTCCCTCGGAATAGGGTGGTGGTTTTAGTTGGTAGGTAGGCATAGCCTAGAGCCCAACATAACCTAACGGTATGCGTAACTGCATTTCCATCACCCGAGTAAAAAAAAAAAGAAAAAAAACAAATGGTTTTACATAAAATAGAATTTCTTTTAGTTCTCTATGAAAGCAAAGTTGGCCATAAAGCAATTTTGTAACTAGATTTGTAACTACATATGTATATATGTATATACTACATATGTATGTATGTATATATGTACATATATACACTATATACTTTCAACCTACCACTGTTAGGTTTGATATACCATCCTACCAACCAAAATGTTACTACCTTTTTTGGTTAGAAAAGCGCTACATTGGCATCTCTGATGCAAATGAAAAGCACTTTATTCGAACATGCTTATGTTTGTAAGTGTGTACATGTGTATTTATACGCTAATTTAATGCAAAAACAAAAAATGCATAAATATGCATTAAAAAAAAAGAGAAAACTTCAAAATTCCTGCTTATTATCGTACGTGTTTACATGCATTGGTATTGTAGGAGTATTTATAAAATATACAGCTATTGACAACTAATTAGAAACGCTTCTTTTACTTTAGTACGGATTCGGGAATGTTAAAATTTTTGGAAATGAATTAGTGTTTTTTTTAAAAATTTTTTGTATTTTTTTATTTTTATATTTTATCATTAAAAACATACATATTCGCATGTATTTACATTAGAGCGTACCACCTCACAAGGAATAAAAGGTTTCCCCGTACCGCCTCTTTTATAAAGTATTTTTGCAAGGATCATTCGAAAAAATGTAGCGCTGTTCTCTTCATTCCATTTCCAATAAAGTGGTAGATATGAGGGTTTTAACACATCCCGTGAATTCGCAATCATTGATTTGCATTATTGATAGGTAACCATCTATATAATGACTTGCTAATTGTACCAATTCTTGACATACATATGTGCATATGTATGTATGTACGTGACTACCCTATCGATAATACAAATTGTTTACTTTAGCTCAAAAATTACGATCAATCACGAGTATGAAAATTTAGCCTCTGATTTGAATTCTAAAAGATTAAAAAATTCCTTTAAAAATGCAGATGTTTTTGTTTATGTTTGAATATCATTCATAAACTATATTTTTAGATTTTTTTCTTAGAACTTAAATGACTGAGAACTTCCAAAATAAATACATACATATATAGGTCCTTACTTATAAGTATGTATGTACATAAGTACAGTACAACTTCGACACTCCGGACATGCGCCAGTCCGGTCACTCCAATAATTCGGACGCTTCTACATTTCGGACAACTTAAAATTTTTACCTATACAATCCGGACAAATTTTTTTTATGGAAGAAAATAATTAAATTCCGGGGGTTTATTGTTTTTAACTCGAATGTTTTGTTATCCATACTTTTATTTACATTTTGCACTATCATTACTTCAGTTTCGGTTCATTCTTCCGCAAGTGTGTTTATCTAATTTCATACCAAGTGCCATGTCTTCAAATAATAAACGCAAACATAAAACACTAACTTTAAAGGAAAAGAGTGATATTTTACAAAGTCGTGATGAAGGAAAATCTAGTAGGCAGGTTGCCGAAAAATTCAATGTTCCTAAATCAACACTTTTCGACTTTAAGGAAAAGATAAAACAACTTATATCGAATTTGAACCATTTTAGTTTGTATTCAGTGGGCTGAGGAGAATATTCAGGATATTCTTTGTTAAGGAGGCTAGAGCAAAAACACCAATCAACCACCTCAACAAAGTTAGTCAGCACAAAATAACTTCGTTTTTTAATAAATCATAGTACATATGTATATATTTAATTCACTTAGATTGTTACAATAATTTTCACTACTATAGTCCGGACAACTCGATAATCCGAACGTGCCTAAAACTATATGTGTCCGGATTGTCGAAGTTGCACTGTATAAGCATATCTATGCATGTGTTTATTTTTTTTTTTTTTTTTTTTTGTTTTTGGTTCTTTTCTTTACCCAAAAACACAATCACATTTCATTATTTTTGCTAAATTTTTTTTTTAATGGGGTTTCTTTTAATAAACTGATCACCTATTTCTTTATTTTAAAGTTTGTTGTCATTTTACTACTTTTTTTTACAATAAAAACACGTTTTATTATTTTCTTGTTTTTCAATCAGTGTTATTGTTCTCTTTATCTCTTTTATTCTCTTTCATTTAGTGAATACTCTCTTAATAGCTGCTGATATGGTGAAAAATAAATTTTGTTGTTATTTAAGTTCTAAATAAAAAAAGGGCATTAATCAAACAAAAAAAAAAATAATCTAAAAATAGAAACAAGTGGTTTTGTGTGAGAAAAAAATACACATAAGAATACATACATATATGGGAAGAAGGTACAATAACAAACACGATAAAAAAATAAACAATGAAATAAGAAATAAAAACGATTTAGAGTTGCCATGTATTTTCTTTAATTGATATTAATTAAGGGGTAAGTAAAGCGAAAGAAAAAATTCGACATTCGGTTTAGTTTGATGAAAAAATTAAATATATTCTAAGTTTGTTAATTACTAATTAAGACTAAATTCATTTTCGAAATTATTAACCATGTATTTACTTATAATATACAACTGGAAATTAATTCAAAACAAACATACTGCAATTCCTAAATAAAAGCGGCAAGCGTTTTCTATTTGTTAAAATTTCTCATGCCCATACAATTTGTATGGATCATCCCGAAATAAAGCGGCGGCAACGTTTTACAATGGGAAAATCTAATGTTGACAGAGCGTTTAACAGTGAAGTTAGATGGAAAAGGCAGCTAAAATGTAAACAAAAAAAGGAATAATTGATAGCCAAGAAGAACCTTCTCAAATCTGTCGTTCGGAGTCGACTTTAAACTGTAGGCCTCGGCACTCATGGATAAAAAGAAAAACTAACACACTTAACATGAGTGCTTCGAGAACACAAACACTGCACAGGGTTGCAATGGTCAATTATGCATGTATGTAATGTAATATAAAATTTAGTTTACGTCACAAACACCAATAGAGTAATGAACTTTATTATGAAATTAGTCAGTTTTTTACCAAACGATCTCCGCTTCACTCTTACCCACACTCACTCGACCGGGAAGAGTTCATCCCCAGTCCGTAACACTGCCGGTTAGTATGGGTAACTACACGCATAATAAATAAAATACAGACTCCGAAATCAACAGTTTATTCATTTATAAAACCAAATACAAAAATATAACTGTATGTATACCTCCAAGTCAGACAATCAGGAAACATTAATGCGAAATATAAAAAATTAAAAAATTCACATAGAATAGTTCAGATACAAAATTATACACTATCTGGCCAAATTATATGAATTAGAGATACCAATTATATCATACAGTGAATTAAAATTAACACATAATCTTCTAATTGGATCAGCCAGCAGCAGCAAAATGGAACGAACAAAATCAATATGCAAAAAATTATAGAAACTGGAAGCCCGGAGAGGAACACAAATTTGCAATCTTCCAATCAAGAACTTTGAACTGACATCACAATTTAAAATTTTTACCAAAAACAGGGATCCTATATAAACATATGTATATTGTTGGAATAACACTGTTTTTAATGTTTTAACCAAGCGTTCCACTTTTATTTAAGTATGGCCGTTCGGCGTAAACGCTGAGGGAAAAAAAATCCTTGCGCTTGCCCCTTTTCTTTAGGGAAGGCCTAATCCTAATTATGAGCTAAAAATGAGACATGTTTAAAATTAAGATAGTTTTTTTTTAAAGAACGATGGTTTCTCTCGTGTTCACACAGATAAACATTCTATTATGATTGCTATTATTTGATATTAAAATATAGGAAAGAATTTCAACAAAGCGCATCGCCGATCACTGAACACAAAAACGATTCTCCCTTCCCTACATGTATGTAATTTACTATCAAACAAAATGTTTCTCTTCTATACGTTCGCCCTTCTAATCGCAAACGCAATTTGAAATCAATACTTTTCTGTTTGCTAGGTAATGAATGCAAATATTTATGCATTAAAATCTAAATATATGTACCGATAGGTATGTATATTTATAATCATAAATATATAGTCATATCAGAAAATAAATTTGTCTTGTGTGTAATTTAGAATATTGTGAATAATTTTAAAGCTTTGCCTTTGTAAAATGAAATTTTTATTCCGGCAACACTGAATCAAACACAAAATGAGAAAAAATGAAAAAGAAATAAGAAATACATATTAAATCTAATCATGCAGCAATAAAATGCTATTTAGTTAGTTTTTTGTTTTTTTTTTTTTTTTTTGCTCAAAAAGAAAACAATTTTAATGGGTCTTTTGAATATTTATTAATATATGTACATACATATGTATTTTTGGCAACAGGTTAAGAAATAAACAGAAGAATACCCATTTAAAAAAATTAAATAAAAACTTACATGTTTGCGTTATTTTCCAACAAATTACAATAATAATTATTATTAAATAATAATTCATATAATTATAGATGATGTTGATGAGAATACAGCAACAGATGACATTGGCGGCAATAAAAGCAGGAGACAGGAAAAACTAAATACCTATCACGTATAAAAATGACATATAAATTGTTGTTGGCTGGAATCAAACGTTTGTATATGTAGGTATGTGCGACCCGATTATTTTTTTTTTTTAATTTATTGACTTTGAATTTGTTATTATAAATTACCTACAAACATACACACATACATATATTAACTATTTTATTATTATTATTAATTAAATATAAAAATTTTATTTGGTTGTTTGTTTATTAATTATTTTATTAACAGTCACAAAATGTTTTTATTATTTATTTTTATGTTTTTTTTCTCTTTTGTTTTTATTTATTAAAATGATACAGGAAATGCACACTGTCTATATATTTTTTGTTTTCTTTTATAAGAATTAGAAAAGAACGCAGGCGGAAGAAAAAATTATATTCAATAAAAAAATCATTTCATTTATAAGTAGATATGTATGTATATACTACTTAAAGTTTTATTTGTTCATTTTTTATATATAAAAAACCACAACACCCATTACGATCTTCATTCTTGTTTGTGTTGTGTTGTGTTTTTTATTTAAAACAAACATATTTTTTCATTCCAATGAAGTCTACTTTCAGTCTCAAGTAGCAGTTTACAGCCAGCCAGCCCGCCCAGTCACTCAGTATTCTTTCGTTTCTTCTTCTATCTTTTTAATACAATAAATGTCAAGTGAAAGATCGGACATTAAAGGCAGTACGGCAGAGGGTATTATTATGCAGGGAATATCTTAAAATTTACACATTTTTAAAAACACTCAGTATTCCTTATTGTCATTTCATTAACCGAAAAAAAATGCATAATAACACCCCAGAGTGTTTTCCGGGATTGTTTAATGGCAAATGAGTAAAATTTTAATTCTAAGCATCAGAGAATAAATGATTTTTTTGTTCTGCCTGTCTGTCTGTCTGTCTGTTTGTTTGTTATTTTAGTTTTGTTTTTCTAATTGCGTATTATTAAAACTAAAACTTTTAAGAATTCTTTGCTTTTGTCGTTGTTATTGTTCTGAATTTAATATTCATTTTATATGTAGCTGTTGTTGTTTTTGTTGTTATTTGTTTTGCTAATTCTCTATTATTTTACTTTTATACAATACATTTGTAATAATTTTTTCAATTATGTATGTAAGTATATGCATAGTTCTTATTAGACACATTTGAGTTGGTTTACTAATACCAGGGTTACCGATGAAAGTCTCATTTAAAATTTCATTTGGTGCTCAGATGCCAGTTTAGTGGATTTTTGCCAAATTGGTGATTTTTTTTAAATGATGAAAAAATATTTACTCTGGGGATAAGGATGTTTTAGGGGATTTTTGCGCAACATAGATAAACATAACTTTGTTTTAAAACTTAATGATTTAATATAGACATTTTTTTTCGACTTTTAAACATTTCGATATTCACGTCAGCAAAGACGAAAAATACTACACAAATGTTTGCTACATAAAGTGTAATGAAGAATACGGGTTATACTTATTATTTATATCGGCAAAATGTAAATAAATGAATGCAAAAATTTGAACTTGAACTTAGATTTCACGTAAGATAAGAGAAAGATGACGTTGGATAAAGATAAAGGTGTATATAGACGAAAGTCACCGTCATTTTAGTTTATACAGTGCACTCGCGGTAACGTGAACTAATTAAAACCAAGGGAGTTCATGTTAGCGAAATTGTTCACTTTAGCGATTGTTGAATTTCATGACAAAACTATACAATTTCACAATATAAACTTGTGTTTTACACGCTTGAAAGTGAAATTATTTTGTTATTTGAATTATTAAAATATAAAACTAAAACAAAACGAGTTCACGAGAAAATAATGGTCGTGATATAACTTTTTTTTTGCCAAATGTCATGGATTTCAGTGGTACCAACAACACAAGACACAATGACAAGCTAAGTACACCATAAAAGTTAATAAAATATTGCTTTAATTGTTATATCAGAGTAATATGCAATAAAAAAATGATTCACGTTACAGAGCTTTATGAGCTTGTTCACGTTACAGAGTAGTCAATGTAAACAAAAGCTTGTTCACGTTAGACGGTGTTCACGTTACTGCGAGTGCACTGTAGTATATCAAAAAAAAAAATTATATACAATGGCTAATTTGACCCATTCTCACATAATAAATTTATATTTACTTATAAGCTAAAATATAAAAAATAAGAATATTATTATTTAATTTGTTTTGTTCAATAAGGAGTTTTTTGAATTTAATTTTTAACGCGTTTAAAAAAGAGTTAAAAACTGTTTTGACAATTTTTGGGAAATAAAATTGAAAATGGGTATTGGGTCTAACAAACGAGTGGTAAGCCTAGAGACAGAAAAGATAAAGAGAGAAACGAGAGTGAGCTAAATGGCAAACTACTGCTTTATTTTTATTCGACATAAACAATAAATAATAATGGTGAGGAAATAAATAAAAAAGAAAGACAAAAAAAACATAATCAATTAAAAAAAGTAGCAATAAAAGTTAAACTATTTTTAAGTTATAGAATTATTAAAAAAGAAATATGAACTAAACCAACCAAACGGATAGACCGGGGAGACCTAAAATTATAGAACCTGAGGAGTGGTTATTGACTGACGGATTGAAGATACATAAGAACATTGTACGTACATGTATACTTATGTAGATCGATTTTTACTTTGTCTTGTTGCTAAATAAATGACAGACGTCGTCGAAACAAAATGCAAAAAAAGATAAGATACGCGCAATGTAAAATAGTTTTTATTTTTTATACCCATAGAGGAAGATTACCAAGATGAAGGGGGGCTAGTCTGGCTTAGTTGCTATTCATTTTTTGTTTCCGTTATTTATTTGTTTTCTAAAGGTCTATTCTTTTTTTATTTAATAATACAACATTTTTTCCTCCATTTTTATTTATTTTTTTATTCAGATTTATTTATTTATGCTTTCTTTTGTGTTACGGTGTTTTTTTTCACCGGGTGAAAAATTCAAGGGTCATTTTTTATTTTATAAGAGTATGTTACCCATCTCTTTTTTTCCTACACCTATAGGTACCTTAAATTTTTCTTTTATTTTTATAAAATTCCACAGTTATTTATTTGATTGTCTCACTTTTTTATTTCTACTTATTTTTATATAGTTGATATGATTTTATAAAACTTATTGGGGTTTAAAGTTTTTCTTTTTCCGAAAATTAATTGTTCATTTAAGTAGGTATTTAAAAATATTTTGCACAAAAAAAAATTCCACACCACGAAATACAAAGCAAATCAAACCGTTCGTTCTAATACGACGTTGTTCAAAAAAAGAGTCGATTTGTACTGAAACTAAAAAATTCCTCATGAAATTTTTTATGAGCTACTAAAAGAAAAAACAACAACAAAAAAAATAAAATAGAAAGAATAGAAAACAAAAACAAAACTAAGAAAAATACAAAAATTAAAAAAAAATCAAACAACAACAACAACAATACTTAATTTACATTTGATTTATTTAACTTAATACAACTATGAAACATCTCTTAAATGGTGAATTTGTTTTCTCTTAAAAAGAAGAAGATCAGTTTGGTTTTGTTAGTAGTGCTGCCTGAAAAAAAAGCTATATTAAAATGCTCCAAAAAGCGCCAAAATAAACAATCTTTCAACTCTAAAACTCCACTCGAGGTGGGGAAAATAGTCTTGATGAATGGTGAATAGGTAATCAACCATAATTAGCCAACCAAATATCACCACAGTTGATTCTTGTCTTTGCTAAGGCTATTATACAAAAACTTGGTAGCACCTTTATATAGCCATTTTTCTTGACTACATAAAATGGGTTTAGAAAAGGAAATATCATATATCCCATTATTTTAAAATTCCCTATTACTCAAAATTATTTGTAAACACCTCCCATTTCTATTTCTCCGGTTTAGTTGTTTTTTCAAACAATTTCACTAAACATGCATGTATGTATGCTTGTTTTACGTGTGTTACGGATGCTTTAAGTTAGAGAGAGAACAGTTTTTTTTATTATCTTTGTGCTTGATTTTAAGGCCACCCAATTGAGACGCCATATACTCTGAAATTGAAATTTATATTTAACATTTCTTCTTTAGCACGTGATATACAGCAAATGGCTGCTGTTTCCGGTACCAAAAAGGTGGGTGGTAAAATGGAACGGTGACTGGTGTTTGTTGCTACATTAAGAAAAACGAACAATATTTATTGTGGTTGTGTGTGTGTGTGTGGTTACAAAAAAACAAAACAAGCAAAACAAAAAAATAAGAAAAGTAACGAACGTCGGTGGTTCTTTTGGAGTTGGGGAAGAAAAGTTGATTAGATGGATTTCGTTTGGTTTTTGTGTTTTTAATCACACACCAATTTCATTTATTAAATCTTAAAACATCATCAGCAGAGCAAAAAAAACAACAAAAAAATTTGTATTTTTTTATTTGTGTGTGTGAGTGTTTCATTCACTGAAAAAACAAGTGCACTGCTACACAGCCAACAACAAATATGTACGAATGTATGTATGTATATGATAGTGTGACTGGTGTCAACATTTCATTTTATTTGCCATTGTTTTCATTTTATTTTGTTTTTATTGTTGGTAGTTTTGTAAATTATTATTTTCAATTTCATTTTAAATAATATTTTTATTGGTTGGGTGGCTGGGTAGCATTAGCTGCCTCTTTTTTATGGTTTCTGGTTTGACAAACAACTTTTTGTATTACTTTTTAAATATGTATTTGTTTTTTTTTTTCCTAAACTAATTATCTATAAATAATACCTACCTACTATAGGATATGTGTATGTATATACTATGTTGTACCCATTTGTTGCTAAAGAAAGCGGAAATAATGTTGCCCCCTCTACTTTTTGATCTTTCGATTGGAAAGAGAAGAGAAAATTAATTGAGAGTTAATTTATTTGTTTGTGTGTTTGCTTAATAAATTTTCAATGAAATATTTTATTAAAATATAAAGAATAAAATACTTTTTCTACGAGAGTGGGGGGGGGGACAAGCATTTTGGGTTGATCGAATTATAATTTTCAACATTTTATTGGATGATTTAATTTTGGTTTTTTTTATTATTTTTTCGTTTGTTTTTATATAATTTGTTAATTTTCGTTTGTCTTCTACTGTAGATACAGAGTTTGTGTGGGTAAGCTTTTTCATTGCTTATAATTCAATTGAAATGTCATTAAAATTGTCAATTTCCAATAAACAAAAATAAAGAAAAATTTTACTGCGTTTATTTATCAAATTCACGAATTGAAACACATCCAAATTGCATTTACTCGTATAAATGTTCAAATATTATTTAGCTGTAAGCATTGATTAATTGACTAGATTATTAACATACATATGTATGTATGTACATACAGGTATGTGTGTAGTGAATTCTAAGCTTTATGTTTCGTAGTCATGCTACACGGATTGGATTGGATTGGATTTATTGTTAAGTATAACAAGAATTTTAGTCTGAAATTATGGTTAAAAACCCGGGTTTTCAGGTTTGTTTTCCACAAAATTGTTAATATCTTACTCAACCATAGATGTCTTTTAAACTATTTGAATAAGTTCAGTTAGAATGAGATATGTGAGAACTGTCGACCGATATACAATGTATATTATTTAGGTAAAATTTTAAGTTCTATATACAAATATTTCTGTAACGAAAATAAATTTTCTTAATATTTATCAAATTTTTTTTAAATTCGAATAATTTTTTATGCTTAAAAGATATATTGACATCTAGTCGATGCAACTCAATTTTTTATTCAAAAAATATACTTTTTAATCCTTTCAATACAAGACATTTAAAGAAAAAAATTACATTATTTTTAAAAGCTTATTGGCAAAACTTTGAAATAATTTACTGGAAGAAAATTTCAGATTAAATAAAGAAAGTAGAAGTAGTAGTAGAAAGAAAGTAGTAGAAAAATTTTTATTTACTTTTCAATTTTTATAAATCGTTCATTAACAATGTTATACTTATTATAAGCCAATAAAGTATATATCATATATAAATACACATTCTGAACAAGTAAATAAAAAGATTACGATCTGACTTGCGTCGTTAATCGGAAGTTCCCTTGTTTTGCAGATACAAAAATTATTGCTTTATAACTAATTATACGAATGACTTGTGAGAGCAACCATACGTAAGAAACATTTACTGAGGCATGATCAAAAATTTTCCTCAATTATTTTATTTCGAAAGGCGAGCGCGGTTTTTATGTACGATGCTAGTTTTGTCTAATCTTTACCGTTTAAAATGTTAAATATTTCTGTATTTTCAAGGGTTTTTACTTTATAGTATGCAATCCTAATTTCCGAAAAAATGGGGCATTCCCCGATAAAATGTAAGACATCGCCTTTAACTTGAAGATTACAAATTGTGCATAGTGTTTTCTCACCACTTAAGTATGGCTTGAAGCATAATTTTAAAAGTTCTCCTCTGGTTTTGAAAATTGTTGTTATAGTGACCTGATCATACTTATCATTGAAGTAATTTATTTCACCAAGCTGATAATTGAGTTTACTGTAGCAATCTCTTTGTGTACTGTTCCTTGCCAGTTGTAAATATTGCTCTCTATCAGTTAAATAAATACTATTAAGCGAATCACACTGCCATACATTCCAAGTGCTATAATTTTGTATGTTTATTTGAACTTTATTTTCCTCAGCAATGGTTATCCATTTTTTACAGAAATACGATTGGTTTGATAACGCGTAATTCACTAATTTTTTTTGAAGCCGAGTATTAGGCATATTCATAACACGATTGATGTAATTGAAATGCATCTTTAACGTAAACTCATAAAGAGTTCCTAGCCCCGTACTATTCAGAGCAATATGTTTCTGCAATATGTTTTTCAAAGCTCATATAAAATTAATAAATAAAATGTATCACACAAATAATAATAAAAACGCAGGTGAAGTGCAAAATTGTAATAAAAAGCAGTGTTGCTGTTTTTCTTATGAAAACTTGTTAAATGTCAAAAATGTAATGCCAATGCATTAGATTTTGAGCAAGATTTGAAATCTAACAGCCTGTTCATAGTGGACAAATGATTGGAGGCATTCGTCTTTTTATATGAAAGTATGGTGCAGATGTAAATGCACTATAAAAATCATAATTAATCGGAGTAGATATAATTCTTTAAGTATCTTCAGTGTATTATGACGTTGGTTCCTTTCACCAATTGGCAATACAATCTTTTTAATATTCTACTTAAAAACGAGTATATTACTGGTTCCAGCTAAATCAAGAAATTATTTGTTTTTCGATTGAACTAAAAAATTGATCATTCTCCACAATGAAAAAATATGTATAAATTGGAAAAAAAATGCTAAAAGTAAAACACAATTTAGCAGAATTTCTAGAAAGTTAAATGCTAAATCTAGCCGCATAAATGCTAAAATAGCAACAGTGTATTACAACGATAAGTGCGTTTATTTATAAAATCAATTGTTAGCAATTTAATCATTCAAGTGAAAAAATTAAAACCCATAAACTTAAGAATTCAATAACGCATGTACGAGTACATGTTATATGACTTATTACCCCAGACCGACTACCTACCGCCTTATAACTTTTTTATTTGAATAAAGGAAAGCCAGTATTTTATTATCTTTTTATGTTTATATGATGGGTGTGTAATGTGTTTTTATGGCAGCATTTATTTTTCTCTTTTTTTTTTCTTCTTAATATATTTCATTTTCTTTGGACCATAAAACGGGATGGGTACTACCGTAGTAGTACCTTTGCAGGCCCATCTTACAAATTTGTGGCCAGTTGGTGGGTGGGTGTTCCTTGGTTAGGAGAGTGTAGATTCATTTTATTTCATTTATTTAAATATTTTTTTTTTCGTTTACCATTTCCGGTAGCCATTTAATATCGTTTAAGTTGTTATTCTTCTTCCCTTTCTTTTTCTACATCTTCTTTTATTCTTTATGCTCTCCAGCAGCTGCTCATGTTGGATGCTTTTTTTTTTTTGTTTTTCTTAAAGCTCTGAATATAAAATGAAAAATATTATCTGATTGCAAGTACGATGAAGAGATATGAATGGGAGTGATGGAAGAAAGAAGAGAAGATGGAGCAAGCGGGTATGCTTTAAATAAATGAAGAAAATGAAATTGATGTTATTTATATGAGCACTTGACGCGCTAAATTGCCTTTTTTTTTGAGCTGCTTTTCTTTCTTTTGCTCACAACTTGGCTTTAATGGAAAATAATTAATTTCATGTTGTTGCCGGTTTTATATGGCGAGATGTATACATTCTTTTCCATGCTCACAACGTTAAGTATGAGATATCCACGAAAATGTTAATGGTGGTAATGAATACGCTGTAAATCTGTATGGGCATGTGTATTTGTGTATTTGTTTGTGCAAATATGGCACACTGCTGTGGCCAATGAATTATGGGAAATACCAACTCAGGCCAACGCTTCTAAGAGCCAACAACAAGTAACGTAATAAGTCTACCAACTTGTTGTAGTTGTAGTTGTACATTAAATTACAGCATGACCGACTGCTACTTATGCAAGAACCGTTTAAAACATCCAATTCTTATTACCATTCAAATACATTTATTGCAAACATTTTACGACAAATTGCTTTAAATCTGTGTGTGAGTAAGTCCTTCCGTTTGTGCCATCATCTTCTCCCTCATTTGTAGAGGCATGTTTTGCTTTCAATTTAGTAAATTGTTTTAAAATTACTCTTTAGCTTTTCCCAAACTAACACCAGTCGTAAGACATCCTTTAAAAGAATGTGATATTTGATTTGATATTCTATTTTCAAAAAAAAAAAAAAACACAGAAATAAAAGAATTTATTACCTCTCTCAATTATGATTTCGAGTATAGGTAAAAACGTATTTCTGATTTCCAAATAAAGTTCAATTACATGATCACCTGAAGGTTTAATACATACATAGATAATTGGCCATTACAACCCTGTGTCAAGATTACGTCCCAGCTTCTAGCAGCACTCATGTTGTGTGTATTAATTTGTATCCATGAGTACCGGGACCTACAATTTAAAGTCGACTCCGAACTACAGATTTGAGAAGCTTTTTCATGGCAAACAATTACTCCCAGAGCTTTTGCCAGAAGACTCCTGAGAGGTAGTCGCCGTAAGAAATAATTTTTTCATATTTCTTTTTTCAAGATGTCAGAGCTGAGATTTGAACCCGGCACTATCGTCTTAGTAAGCCAACACACTAACCCCTAGACCACGGCGAGTACCTGAAGGTTTAATAGCTACCAATAAACTCTTGCATACTGCATTGGGGATATAAAATGATGCCGATTAACTTTTTAATTGAAATGTTTGCGACAAATATAGAAATTTTCACTTTAACTGTTCCCAATATATACAAAATTTAATATGCCAACAGGATCACTGCCGTGCTGACTGGTTTTTAGGCCATTGTCAAGCAAGCTACCAGGATCAATATTCTATTCAATGCGTACTGTCACAGCTGTAAACAACCAGAGAAAATGGTGACGGTGTTTAATTTTCTCTGCGAATGCCCTGCCCTTTAGGTAAACCGCTCTTTGATAATATTATTGAGCTGGCTAATGTGAGCATTGAACGACTTATGAAGTTTCTGAAACGCACACACTGGATATAGTTTCGTAGTGCATAAGTGTTTCTTTTCTAACAAGTTGATAGCGAAGATGTGCATCAACACTGCTCGAGAGTGCTAAATGGATCTTTGGATCGCCACAAGAACCAACTAATATTTATTTTATATCCAACTCCGCCCACTTTCTGATTAATTAAAAACAATTTTAACTTTGTATGAGTGTGACATCGCCCAGTTGGAAGATATTGTAAAAAATTCATGAAAATCGGTTTAACCGCTTAGATGTCTATAGTCTTCAAACAAAACCCACATCCACTTTAATTTAAAAGATATACATTTGTGGTGCGAATTTAGAAAAATCCTTTCTTACCATGAACTTTTTCGGCAATTATTGAAAACCTCCCGAATTCGTGATTTATCAAGAAATGAGGCTCATCGCTGTAGATAATTTTTCGATGAAAAATAGTCTCCCATTTCGTTTACTACTTGCACGTGTTCTTGAATGGTATATCCAACCATCGTGATTTAGCTAAACAGACTGAACAAAGGACAACTAATTTGACAAATACATAGGTAGCTACAACAAGATGGCTGCTACCAACGATCGGAAGCCCCTGTTGGAAGAATAGGAACAATCTCTCTACAGATTTGAAATCAATTGCAGTACCAGTTTCGTAGGTGCTATGTTTAGTTAGCAAGTTGGTCAGGACATTCTAAGCCTTAATCAGTCATTCTAAATTGAAGTGCAATAAACATAATGTGTTCGAGTTAATAATAAATCATTCTCAATATTGATGGTATGTATAATGATTTTTTTTTTTTAATTTATGTTTAAGAATAAGCGAATACCATTTGTCAGTTCCAACTTTAGTTATGAAAATATTAACAAAACGTTTACATTTTTGTATCCAGGACTTACAACTTAAATATAAATTTCTGATTAATTCAAATTCATATTCTACAGAATGCATTCTTTTAATAATCTCTTCTATAAAATGTACACATTTTTCTTCTGCTGTGTTGTGAGGTATAGTTCTAGTATTGCCATGTTTTTTTTATCATGGAAAATATTGTTGCTTTCTATGTTTTAGCCATTTTCGTTATTATTTCAGTAAATTTTGTTGGTTGCCGTCGTTTCTTGTTTGACTGATTTGCTGCGTGAAAGATTATTACACGCAAGATCATGACATATAAACGAGTACAAATAAGAAAAATATGCCAACATTTAGATAAAATATACTTAAAAAAAACATAAAAACGCAATGAGCGGCTGAGCGGTGAGCGACAAAAAATTAAAACATAAGGAATACTACTGAAGTGGCCACGTAATGAGAGACATTTCTGAGCGGATAAGCGGCGTCGCTCAGGAATAGAACTTGTTCTAATTTTTAGTTGATTTCATCTGTATAAAGCCGACCTACTCATGCAGAGCATTGTGTTGGAATATTGAAAATAGAAGAGAGATACATAGATTTTTTTCTTTATTGTAATTTTATTGATCGCCATATAACAACTAACTGCGCTAACCGCTCAGAAATGACGCTCAGTAATAAGCCACTTGCTCACCGCTCATTGCGTGGCCTCGGCCTTACAGGTGAGGTTTAGCTTTAAGCGTCAAAATATAAGGTTTAGATTTCTAAGTTTAAAAAGGAGAAACGTTACAATATGTACATTTCAATA
The DNA here is from genome assembly GCA_963576795.1 of Metopia argyrocephala. Classification (NCBI taxonomy): domain Eukaryota; kingdom Metazoa; phylum Arthropoda; class Insecta; order Diptera; family Sarcophagidae; genus Metopia; species Metopia argyrocephala. The sequence continues at coordinate 1,583,885 of OY756209.1, forward strand.
GTATCTTATGGTTTTGCATGAAACATAATTCCTGAAATTTATTATTTTCTTAAAGATGGCATGTTGTGCTTGTTTTCACTTTTTTTTTTTGCACAAATTTCATATTCTCAAGCCTACCAAAAATTGTGCAAAAAATGTATAAGAAAAACTAAACGTTGGCATCCCTGTTAGGATATGTAAATGGCGGCTGTATAAGAATGCAAAGACACGGTGTATAAACTGACACATGAATTGATAGTATGAGATGGGTACCTAATGAGGACCAACCATTATAAAAATTTTATTTCCATTTTTATGGTCATTTTTGTTTTTTTTATTTTTATTTTTTGCTTATTTTTCAATTTCAACATTTTACCTTTTAACTAAAATGACTTTCTTATGACGAGTAAGGTACACACTTGTACTCATAGACGAATGTTTTCAACAACACCACCAGCGATAAATGGGCAAGAAAAATATAGAAAATTTGAATAAAAATTTGTATTGCTCGTGCTTTTAGTTGTTGTTGTTGTTGTTGTCAACATTAAATTTGAAGTTGTTTCTGGTACTGTTTAATAGAAATAAATGTTTGAATCACCAATGCAAATATTGGTACTATTTTAATTTTTGCTAAACAAAAAGTACAATAACACCTCAGTGGTATATTTGGCTCCATTTAAAAATTTTGAATATCTTCTTACAATGCACGAATGCATGTCAATGAATTATATTTTATCATTAACTATAAACTTTTTTTGCCTTCCATATTTATCAGTAGTACTTAAGAAGTGGTACTAAGATATGCGTCACTATAAAGTGTAACACACATTTGTCTTAATAACTTTTTTCACCTTTAATCAAAATTATTTTTCTTAATCACAATATCTTTGAAAAATGTGTCAGATTTTAAAATGTATCAGTTTGTCAAATTTGACCTGTTAGTTAGTTCACAATGGATAATCAAAGACAAGTGCATACAAAAATTATTCAAATAATTCAAAAAAAACCATATTGGAGTTATACAAAAGTTGCTAGGGAAGTCCACGTGACCAGGCAATGTGTTTCCAGAGTGGTCAAAAAGTTCAACAAAGACCTAAAAATTGAAAGAAAGCCTGGAACAGGTAAAGCAAAACTGGTAACGAACGACGCGAAAGCCAAAAAGGTTGAGAAGCTTTTGCTCGCTCTTCCAAACATTTCTGGTCGCGAAGTGGCCCGGCGCGTGCAATGTTCGGAAAGTTTTGTGCGCCGAGTTAAAGCTAAAGCTGGCCTTAAAACATTTAAAGTCCAAAAAGTTCCGGATAGAAATGCTAAGAAGAATATTGAAGCAAAAAAAAGAGCAAAACTCCTCAAAAAAGAATTTTTTCAAAAGTTCGAATGTTGTGTAATGGATGATGAAACTTACGTTTTTGCAGACTTTGCGCAGCTTCCTGGCCAAGAGTTTTATGTAGCGGATAGTAGAGGCAATGTTTCTGAAGAGTTCCGAACTAAAAAACTATCAAAATTTCCCAAAAAGTTCCTAGTTTGGCAGGCTATTTGTAGCTGCGGCAACAGAAGTGCATCGTTTGTTACATTGGGATCAATAAACTCAGATATTTATATCAAAGAGTGTCTTCAAAAGAGGTTGCTCCCATTTCTAAGACAGCACAACATATCAACATTCTTCTGGCCAGATTTGGCAACATGTCACTACAGTAAAAGCGCAATAGACTGGTATAATAAAAATAATGTTATTTTTGTTCCAAAAGAGGCTAACCCACCAAACTGCCCAAAGCTGAGGCCTATTGAAAGATATTGGGCTCTGGTCAAAAGAGAACTAAAGAAGAGTACATCTGTTCCCAAAACCATTACTAGTTTTCGATATAAATGGACAGCTGGTACCAAAAAAATCACCGAAAACACTATAACATTGCTTATGGATGGCATAATGAATAAAATAAAAAATTTTATAAAATTAAATTAATTTTTAAATAAAATAATACAGAATATAAATCTGTAATAAAAATGCAAAATAAAACTGTTTTATTTTTAACTCTAGCTTACTCCAGTCAGTTTTTATTTGACTTTTGATGTGTTACAGTTTATAGTGACGCACATCTTATTTTCCTGGAACTTATTGTCGAGAGACAATGTTTGTTTTTACAAATTTGCCACACTCTGTCAAAATCTTAAAAAATGACACTATGGATTAAAACGTATATGTGGCAAGAAATAGTCGTTAAGACATTGTTGGCTAGCAAACCCGCTTGGCCTACCTCTAGTGTGTTATCGTTTTGTACCTCCTCGAATATGAAACATCGTAAGATTGAACAACGTCTAAAAACCTGCTGCCGTACTCGTCGCACGTCACAAAGTACCTTGTAAAAAGCTTTTAAGTAACCAGGTAAAAATTCAAAATTGAAACCACAATACTTTGCGCTTTTATTCTTCGGCCGGTCAACACCGTATCGTAAATTTTATTTTCTTTTATTTATATTGAGTGTAGACGCTTCACCTAGAAGTCCAGAACGTTTTGATACAATGATAATAATTCATACGCCAGAAAGATACTACTAATGGTCCCATTTGAATTTTATCACAAAACTATAACCGTGCAATGAGTATACCTCTCAGAGGGGGGGTCGTGGCATAGTGGTAGAGCGCTCGCACAGAAACTCACACGACCCAGGTTCAATCCCAGCGAAGGACAAAATTATAAAAATAAAAATTTGCGGTTTTCTAAAAATTACAATTTAAATTAAAAATTAAATTTAAGAAAATAAGAGGTTCCCCCCCCCCGCCCTCCAGCAAGACCAACTGCAAGAAACCGCCCCCTGACATTTTCTAATCCATTCCACCAAAAAACCAATGATCAGGAGTACAGCGCCACCTTCTGGGAAGATAACAGCTAATCTACTGAAGACGCTCACCATTCACATTAAACATCCACCGACAGATGAGGCAATTCCTGTTTGATCATTCGAGGGTGAAGGTATAACACTGGCTCTTGAGTGGACAAATTTACAGCAACTTGTTTCATCAACAATAAAAAGGCGCAAAATATACAAACATCTTTGAAAAAAAAAAAAAAAAAAAAAAAAAAACCTATCAACCATCTTCACATTCCAATACAATGCACTGCATGAGTAGGGCTTTGCCCCTGAGTATTAACAAAAAAAAAAAAAAAAAAAAAAAAGATGGCTAAAGCAGTTTTTGCAGATGATTTCAGTTAATTTTGAGAGAAATATGAATAAAAAAAATAAGTACACATTTTCTTAAAAGTCAATACAAGTCAGTGTACATCCCTGGTTTGAATATCATTATCTTTCTTTGCCTCTATGCTACTACTCAAATATGTATGACTTTTGCGGCATTATGGGCCAGAACACTTTTTATTCAAATGACTACTAAATTGAGCTTTTTGCGTGTATTTCTCTTCATCTTCTTATTATTCTACTCGTACGTTTATTGTTGTTTTTGTTGATTCCATTTGTTTGTTGGTAAAACGTTTATAACTGTTTAAATTTTATTGCGGTCGCTACCGCATCATCAACATCATCATCTTCTCTAGTTTTTACTCATATTTTCCTGGTTTTTTTTTATTTCTTCGTCAAGTGAAAGCATTTTAAAATGGTCAAAATTATGCAGATAGAGGAGCCCACTAGAAAGCAATAACACAAAACGTACGTATAGGGAAAATATAAATATTATTTGTTTTTTATTATTTTCCAAAATTGTGTTTTTTGTTCAAGTTAAATGGTTGTGCACTCATTCTGCAATTCTCAGTTATTTATGACTGACAAATTTATAGTGTACCCTTTTACCCCCTTCCTAATATCTTAACGCTATAACGTTGTACAAGTACGTTAAACATTTGCCAACCTGCCTGCCAGTCAGCCTGTTTATCCTTTGTAATATTCGTTGCTATGGCAGGAGTATTTTTTATTATAATTCTGTCTCTCTCTCTCTCTCGCTCACACACTCACGCTATTTAATGTACAATCATGGGAATGTAAATACAGTGCGAGCTCGATTTTCGCAACCCCCGATTAACGCAACATCCCGATTAGCGCAACAGGCAAATTTTTTACATTACAGTCTTTATAAGTGCAACGATTTTCAAAAATTAGTCTCAATAAGTGCAACACTATTTTTTTTTTAAATATATTTACAATGATTTCTGTTTGTATTTCTTGCTCAGAAACGTAGTTTTATAAAAGTAATCATATTTAATCAATGAATCCTATTTCAATAGCATTTCTGCCACGTTAGTGTTGTCCCAAACACGTTTTAAATCACAAATACAAACGCATCAGTTTTCTGTTTTGCAGTAAATGTATGTTTACACAGATGAGTAGGATAACATATTTGTATAATTTCACTTTTTAAAACAAAAAATTGCTCGCTACGCCAATGTTTCAACAAGAGGACTGTTTTTTAACAGTTAGTTTTTTGTTTTTTTAATAAAAAATTGTTTTTTACAAATAATTTGTTTAATTTTATTAAAAATCGGGTATTTGCAGGTACAATAAAAAGTTGTCGATAATTGCAACCTTTTCGGTAATTGCAACAGGCCAGATTTTTTCAAGTTGCGAAAATCGAGCTCGCACTGTACATATGTTTTTCTTAGTAAAACATTATTATTATTATTGCTGTTGTTATTTTATAACGTAAATTGTAAATTTAAAATGAAAATGTTTCTTTATTTTTTCATTTATTTTATTTTTGGAATGATTACAAAATATAAAAGGATAAATGAGTGCATAAATGGATGTACTTACGTATCCTTTCATTTTATAGAAGAGTACACTTCTTTAGTTTCAATTGGATTGTGAAATATTTATGATATTAGCGCAATAAGTAAAAAAGGATTAAGAAAGCCATTCAAATACAACTCACACTTACATACATAATACATATATACAAAGAAACATACCTACATACATACATATCAATAAAAAGAAATACAATAAATACATTTTATGACTTTAAATATTCACTATAAATAAGTGAATGAATGAATAAATAAAAGAAATCGAATGAATGAATACCCAAAAAAAAAGGAAAAACTGAAATAAAATAAAGTACAAGGATCATATTGAAAGCATTTGTAAAGAATTATGGTACATAGTTAACGTAGCATAGTGGTTTGAGCACTCACAAACAACTCAAAACAGTCCAAGTTCAAACCCCAGCAAAGGAGAAAAATTAAGAATAAAAAATTTGCTGTTCTTCGAAGATTTTACTAAAATTATAAAAGACAATAAGAAACCGTCTCTTGACAATCCACTCTATTCCACCTTTGGCATGCCATCAAAAACGAATAATCAGAAGAAAAGCACCACTTACAGGGAAGATAACAGCAACAGCTACCTACTTAGCGAAGATGCTCACCACTTCATAATCAACATACAGTGCACTCGCGGAAACGTGAACTAATTTTTACCAAGGTTGTTCACATTTTCAAATTTGTTCACCTTTTCGATCGGTAAGATTTTAAAACAAAAATATGCATTTTAGCAATAGGTATTGGCTAAAACTCAATCAGATTTGAAAATTAAAAAAAAAAATATATAAAATTTTATTCAAATTTTTTTTGCCATTTTTTTACATTTTCGTGAATATGAAACAAAAAATATTGTAATTCAAACAAATTGTATACATACATATATGTATACTTATCTCTTTTTGATATGTGTCTTTATCAACCATCTTAAGTATGGCCTTTTCCTTAAGATTTCTTAACTACACATGTGCATGTTTTGTTGAAATAGATAGCTAAATATGTATGTATGATGTCTTATGCTGGGATTCCCCAAATTTAAACGAATTCAAGAAATAACACGAAAAAAATTTAAAAACAATTCAAAAAAAATTGTTCACGTTTTAGAGCTATTTCACCTTGTTCACGTTTTAGAGTAGTCAATGCAAACATAAAAGTGTTCACGTTTCCGAGTCGTTCATGCTTCCGGGTATTCACGTTTTCGCGAGTTCACTGTACAACGATAGATGGGGCAGTTGTTATTGATCATTCAAATTGACAGTGTTATTCGTAAGGCGCAAAAAAACCTCTTTAATCTATCCAGTTGACGAATAGAAAAATTATGTTGATTAAAAATTTCAGCTCTGGTGTAAATCGATTAATATTGAAATTCCAAAGCAAGCTCAACAAAAAGCAACTTTCAGCTGTTAAATGGGTGGTCCAATGAAGCAGAGATGGCAACTCAAAGTTGTGACACTCTATAAAAAGAAATACAAATTAGCAGTTCTTTTCGAATAAACCATGTTTTCGGCACTCCAGGATTTTTTCATGAGCTGAAATAAAATGGAGTCACAGTTTATTCAGAACACTTGTGTTATTTCCTACAAAAACAACTTAACTAGCGAGTAGTATGCTAGGCTGCTTGTGCGAGGGATTTGATTTCACCAAATATCCAGTCTGCGACACTACACCAACTACGTATTTTGGAAATATTCGAAAAAGCTAATGCAGAACAGTGGTACAGAGGTGGAAACCCCTACTGATGCTGTGCATTGTATTGGAATTTTTTGGAAAGAATAGTAGATATACATATATATTGTTTTTTCTTATATCTAGTATTATTAAACGCCTTAGGAATGAGACAAATTGCTGTGAATTGATCATTCAAAGGCCAGTATTATAGCTTTACCCCTGAATGATCAACAGGAATTGTCTCATCGTTGCATGTTGATTGTGCAGTGGTGAGTACCTTCGCTAAATAGGTGGTGCTTTTCTCCTGATCAATAGTTTTTGTTGTTAATGGTTAAGATGGTTATAGTCGTATACAAAATTTGACTTCAAAGGCACTTTTTGTGTTTTTTTTTCTAATATATCGGGTGGGCAATTTAAAAACTTAAATTTAGAAATGCAATAACACAAAAAAGGTTTGAAAGTTAGCCATTTTTTTTTTTTTGTAAAATATAATTGTTGCTGTTAGAAATATGGCTGCCACGGTACCTCTTTTGATCGGATTAATTTTCGAGCACTTTTTCGAGTGTATGGGGTCATAAGGGGTAACCCGTAATCAATACATTTGCTTCTGTAAAACCACGTGTGGGTTTTCTGAGCTTTAATTGGGTCATTTTGTTACCTACCAAGATGAAAATGAGCTTCATCTGAAAGGATAAGTTTTTTTTTTTCATTTTCATGCAATTTCCGACCAATTGTCTTTGTTATGAAAATAAATTTCCAATAAATCCAAACGTTGCTCGAACGTAAATCGATTCATTTCGTTCAGTGGAAATAATATACTGAATTTTGTTATAGAATAAAATGTCATAAGTATTGTCAGATTCGATATAACCGGTAGTTCGTATTTAAACCGATAGGTGACCAGTCGAAATATTAAAGTAAAAAATTAAAAAATTTTACTTTTTTGTTGTTCTAGTTTTGTAAAAAACAAAACCATTTCTATTTTCGTTGGAAACCATAATTTTATTTGTAAATTTTTACACAAAAAGTTGCCTACACTCAGAAAAACAAAGTGGTAGAAAACTACGAAATTGATACCATTTGGTATTAAAATTGAGTTAAGTCCGTTTGTGCTTACTTCGTTAATGGTTGGTATCGATTTTTTTTTTTTTATTTTTTATTAACTTATGATATTTTTATACAATTGTTCACGATTTTACTACCGGCTGTTCTTGATTTCTTAACTTATGTCATTTTGTGGCATTTGTTCTTATTTTAATAACGCATTAAGCTTGATTTGGTACCGAAAGTTAAGGAAATATTGTGCACAACTTGTTCTTAATTTGATACATACATACATACATACATACATAATTGGCCATTACAACCCTGTGTCAGGATTACGGCCTAGCTTCTCGCAGCACTCATGTTGTGTGTGTTAATTTTTTCCCATGAGTACCGGGACCTACAGTTTTAAAGTCGACTCCGAACGACAGATTTGAGAAGCTTTTTCATGGCAATTAATTACTCCCAGAGCTTTTGCCAGAAGACTGCTGAGAGGTAGTCGCCGAAAGAAATAATTGTTTCATATTTCTTTTTTTTTTTTTAAGATGCCGGAGCTGAGATTTGAACCCAGCACTATCGTCTTCGTAAGCCAACACACTAACCACTAGACCACGGCGATTTGATACCCTAGGTTAATAATTTTAGAACGCCTTTTTTCCCTCTGTGTATTTAGTATTTTTCTAAGTAAAGTTTGCAGTTCAATTAAACATATGTTTCGCACAGAAATTATAAATTTCGTTATGACATAAATAGCTCTATGGATTTTAGGAATTTACATTCCTGTTGAATTTATTAGATTCAAATAAATTTTATTAATTTTCCCAATGCCGGAATTTAAAATTGGAAAATAGAATTAGGAAGCTTAAACTATCTGTTGTATAAATAAATAATAATCTAAGCAGTTAAAAAATAAAATGAAAAGTCATTCAAGAGATCTTTAAAGAAATGGGTCTTAAAATCTCTCAAAGAAGCATGAATTTGTCAATTTAAAACATTCTCAAATGTAATTATTTTCTTTACGGTTTTCTAATGTGCTGCGGTCTTTTCTTTTATTGTGACAAATGTTTTGCGTTTATTTTTCGCTTTCTTTTTCAAATAAATATTCATCTTTTCTGGACTATCAGTTCTTTATTTCATACAAATTTATTATTATAAATGAATGCTTGAATGTGAAAATCATTTTATTTATTTTTTATTTTCTTTAACAACCATTCATTTGATTTATTTCCTTCATTAATGTGTACATATGTATGTATGTACTCGTAAACACAGATTTTATTATTTTCATTATATTTATGAGAAAAGTAAATGAAAAAATTGAAAATGATTACATTTCGTTTTTAAGGTTTAAATGCATTTAATTATCAATGATCCTATCCATTTATCTAAAAATAAATCCCCATTTTCAAAATGGTATTTATCACATCACACACACACATATATTCACTCACGCATACTTTGAAACGAGTTGGTGTACAAATTCATACACACATTCATACGTACATATATGTAGTAGGAATACAGTGAAAATAAAAACAACAACTACAATAAAACACTAGATTACTGAATTGCTATCTCCCACATACATATAACTATGCTTACAATACAACAGCAATAATAAAAATGAAGTTAGTTTTCTCCTAATATTTACAAAAATAACGATCACGTGTAATGGAGGGCATATAGAGTAATAAAAATGACGAGTAGATGTGATATCCTTGTGAATGTTAAAAAACTTATAAATCCCTATACAAAATGAAATAAAGAAACGAAAACAATACCAATACTGTAATAAGAATTATATACATATACCGGAAGAGAAAGAGAAAGAGAGAGAGAGAGAGAGAATTTGAATTAAGATTTAGAAACAGTATTGCCGGCTTGTTTATTTTTACTAGGGATGCAATATAAGAATTCACAAATTTTTCTAACTTATAAGGAAATATGTAGTACTTTTTCTACAAAAACTGTTTTACTCTTTTGTTTATAAGTATATTAATCATATTTGTTTAAAATTTAAAACATAGTTAACCAAAACTCTCAATTTTTGTTTGTTTTGTAGCACAATTGTCTACAGAAAAAGAAGATTTGGATTACATTGATTTTAAATACATTTTATAGCATTTTCAGTTTAAATTAAACCTTTTTCAAAATAAATGAAACCTTTTTTAAAATGAACACAACTTTTTTTAAATTAAACAAAACTCTTTTCAAAATAAATGAAACTTTATTCAAATTCATTTAAACATTTTTCAAATTAAATTAAACCAGTTATAGAATTTAATAGAAAACAAAAGAAAAAAAATAAAACACATTAAACATATTAATATTTGTTAAAACTGATGAAGTATTTGTCCACTGACCGCTTTAAGAATTAACATGATCATATCCATAACATAGTTCGCACAATAATTTTGATTAATTTGTGCGACACTTTCCTCAATTATATACACTTACTATGTTATGTTCTGTGGTAATGTCACTTTAATAATGATCGGGCGTGGAATTTTATCTTAGAAAATGTTTTCTCTATCGGCTTCAACATAGGAGAATAAGGTGGTAAAAATTTAAGCGTACAGCCGCTATTATCCACCATATTTCAAATTTCCTGGGTTTTATTGATTCTGGCATTATCCATAATTAAAAATGATTGTTTTATTTTTTTGTCTTTTGTTTTCTATTAAATTCTATAACTGGTTTAATTTAATTTGAAACGTGTTTAAATGAATTTGAATAAAGTTTAATTTATTTTGATAAGAGTTTCGTTTAATTTAAAAAAGGTTGCGTTCAATCTGAAAAAGGTTTCATTTATTTTGAAAAAGGTTTAATTTAAAATGAAAATGCTATAAATAAAATTTACTTACAACCATCAGTATCTATTCTTGAGTACAAATTATTTTCACTTGAAATAAATCCCTTTCAAAGTAAACACAGCAAACATAAGTAAAATGGACCATAACACCCAGATAACACTGTACAAAGGTGAAATCACCTGGTATGTGACACTATTTTTCTATTTTTCTGGTAGATTTGTTAAGTATTATTTGTTAAACACCTCGAATCTGATTGAATTTCTTTAGCAAACAGAAAATACTACTGCTTCCCACGGAATTTTTCTTTTTTGTTACACGGTTTGTATATATGAGATAAAATATAAAGAGACATATGTATAGTAGGTAGGTATGTCAAATGGCCAGTTAATCGAAAACAAGGTGCCGTTTGAAACCATTGCAAGACCAAACTGAGCTGCCTATAAAGTGGAGTAAAGATAAATAGTAGACAACGATAAAATATATAAAACAGTCAAATTTTTCAAATGGAACTGAGTATGTCTTGCATTATTATACATATTCCTTAATGGATATTAATTCCCATAAATAAAATACCACCAGTTTTACAATCTTAAAATTTATAGAACTCATAACTATACAATAGATTTACGAGTAGTTAAAATTTTGCTTAAATAAAATTAAACTTTATAGTGAGCTTGAGATCTGTTTTTATTTTGGATATTTCGTACCTCCTTTGTTTAGCTTTCATATCTAAAATTTAATAAAATTCAACACAAACTCCTGTTGAGATTGGTTTTTAAAAGGTTATAATTTTTTTCTTATTATTTGTGAATTTTTTTAGCTGAAATTTGGTTACAAATTAATTAAAACTCTGGCAGCACTGTGAACCAGCATTTCTACGAGCATACATACCTCCCGTATGTATATTCATTACTAATATTTAGTCTCCTACTTATTTGTTTGATACTCGTATTTACAATAAAAGAAAGGAATTCATTTTCTAATTGAAAAAAAAAACTTTTTTAGGGAAAAGGAAAAAAAAAATGGGAATATACTCGCACAACAAGTATGAAGTGTGTGTTATATCGAAATAAAAATCAAAGTATGTAGTTGGGAAAGATGGAAAGAAGAGTGTAGTGTAGGCAAATAGGTAAAGAGTAACGTAAAAGGAAAATGGTAGCAATAGAAGTACACTCAAAAAATTATGTAGGTAAATTCAACTGAAAAATCAATGAGCCCACATGTAATTACCGTTCAAAACTAACTTTCCATTTAAAACAAAGAAGTTTGTAAGTTATTTTGAAATATTAATTATTACGTACAATCAACTGCTGATTCTTTTAATTTCTATATACATACATATGTTTCTTAAGTATAAACAATATATGTCTATGGCCATTTCGTCTACGCTCAAGAGACTCGTCAGGAGGTTTTTTCTTAAAGGTGGTATTAAATGAATGACACACTCACAAATGACCTGCAAATAATCTTCGAGTGAAGTCGCGTGAACAGGGTCGAATTTAATGCAAGCAAGATTCGATGTTGTTTTATCACGCATAGACGTGGAGGTGATAATGCTATCTTGTCATCTTTGACTGTGGGTAATGTAAAAAGTGAGGAGGCGGGCGATCTTGATGTTCTGGCCATGAGATATTCGTTGGAATGAAAACATTTTTCGAGTGTCGAAAGAAGCATTCAAGTTTTTTAAAACGGTATAAGAAATACTTTTTTTTATTTTGAGACCAATACTCAGGGGAAAACCCCTACTAAATGCTGTGCATTGTATTGGAATTTTTAGAAAGGACAGTACATATATTACAATTAATTATATTATTATTAAGCGCCTTAGGAATGAGACAAATTCCTGTGAATTGATCATTCAAAGGCCAGTGCTATACATTCAACCTTGTATGATCGATAGCAATTGTCTCATCGTTGCATGTTAATTGTGTGGTGAGTGTGCCTTCGCTAGGTAGGTTTAGCTGTTATCTGCTACTTCCCAATAGGTGGCGCTTTTTTTCCCTGATCATTCGTTTTTTGTTGACATTGGTTAAGGTGGAATAGAGTGGAATGTCGGGGAGCGGTTTCTTTGTCGATGGTCTTCCTGGAGGGAGGGGCCTCTTATTTTTAAATTATAATTTTTTTTTTTAAAAACCGCAAACTAACTTTTTCATTTTTCACCTCTTCTGGGATTCGAACCTTTGAGTTTTTGTGCGAGCGCTCTAACCACTATACCACGCACCCCCCATCTGACCTTCTTAATATTTCCAAGACCTGCATCCAATGCAGATGGAATACAACTCCTTTGAGCCGGTGCTTCAAAGTCTATTTTGAGGCTTCTCGACCGTGTACAGGAAAGAGTGAAGGTAGGGTATCCAATTCTATCTATTCATTGGAGCATCGGTACAATGTGTTCTATCGCTATTACCACGGGAAGTGCTTTTTTGAAATAAAGGCCTTGATTCCGAATAATCGTATATTCTTACGTACAACTCGTACCTGTCCCATAGCACATCTTTTTGTACTTGTTTGCCAATGAATCGCTCTTTAGCCGCACCACTCGTTTATGATATGAACAGATTCAAGTTAAATGTCCACAAACACTACTTCTTCTTTCCGCATCCTCATAATATATTTTCCTAACGCTAGTAGGGTTCTTAGTGAAAAAAAACTCTAACCTCTTACGTTCCAACAAAAAAAAAATTAGCATTTTAACTAAACGGCAAATTCGTTATTTTTTAAGGCAGATTTTTAAATAAATGCTTAAGATGTTAAAAAATAAATCTGTTTCTACTCGTATTATAAATGGTTTTTCATTAATTTTTAACTGTAAGGAAAACTTTTTGAACAGCGTACAATCAGTTACTGTAAAAATTCGTTGAGTGTAGAGAAGGTTAATATAACACTCGTACATAATGATAATAAAAAAATGAAATAAAATGTTTATTTCAATGTGTTTGTGAATGTATAGGTTTATTTTTGCCATAAGGATAAAGACGAGTATAAAAATTAGAGACAATAACAATAAAGACAATAATTCCTGATAATAAATTAACTAAATTCGTTCACTTGCCACGATGAGTGGTATCTATTACTGAACAAAAAAAAAAAAAAAACAACAACAATAATAATAATAAATTAGGAAAAACATCCACCCATATATATACCTGCATACATATTTACATACATACGTACATAAACATATTTGTATTCACTGTAAATTTCTATTGGAGGATATACATTCATATGTACGTTTGTATGTAAGTATGTATTTATATACCTCGGTTTACAGCATTCGCTAATGGCGAGATAAATAAAAAACATACAAATAACTTAATAATAAAATTTTTGTTCTAATTTATATTTTGAAATCTTGAATCTTCCAGTGAAATTTTCAAAGGGAAACCGTGAAACATTAGCTTGTGATGAACACTTTACCGAAAGTTGGTGTGATATACGAGTATGTGTTAAAAAAAAAACTAAAACACAATCTGCTGCAAAGTACCAATGATACGTATGCACTCCTATGTAAGAAGAATATAAATACACCGCCGGTCTTAATGTTAGAACAAACTCATTTGAAATTGCGTTTAGAATTTGGTGTAATTCTCCTTTTGTTTATCTACATCTTTAAGACGATTTACATTAAGAGCAACAAGATTTTAAGTAGTTTTTTTTCAATTGTTATCAATTATAATAGTTTCTATTTTATTTTCAAATAATTGTCTAAATATTTTCGATAATGTGGTGTGAGCACTTCCATTTCAACCCTGATTTTGCAATTTTCTATTTGTATTTTGGGTACCTGTGGTCGCCGTAGTGTAGTTTGTACTGTGTTAGCTTACTAAGACGGAGAGCTCCGGGTTCAAACCCTAGCTTTTACAACTTGAAAGAAAGAAATATAGCAGTCTTCTGGCAAAAGCTCTGAGAGTAACTGATTGCCCTGCTACTCAAGTCTGTCGTTTGGATTGGACGTTAAACTGTAGGACCCAGTACACATGGATAAAAATTGACACAGACAAAGCTGGGTATGTGAGAAGATAGGCCGTAAATTTAAAAAAGGGTTGTAATTTTCTATTTCTATTTTTATTGAAGAAAATTAAAGATTATACCTACTCTAAAGTACTCTTTTAAATATGTAATTTGTATTCTAAAGATATAATAAAAATGATTTCCTGTAAAAATAAATTATTTTCTTGTCTTTCTTATGGAAACAAGCAAAAATTTTCGTACTTTTAAAAATTAGAAGATTCCTGAAATTATAATCACCCGAAGAACAAAGTGGTTATAATATGTGAGAGTCTACTCTATACCTATATTTCAAACGAATGTACCTACAAGGAATATTAGAAAGTATTTTACCAGTTGTAATTATAATTATTACCGTATACTGTAAAATATTTGTTTGTTGTGTATGAATATTAATAGTATTATTAAGGTCGATGTGTATTTGTGTGTTTGTATGAGTATCACTATTGATTGCTTGTTGTTCTGGCGAGGAGAGCAAAATTAATAAAAATAAATTGAGTTGTCAAAAATGATATTCGAAATAAATTCCTCGGTGAGTAATCGTTTTGAGCGCCAAGTTTTACCACAAAAAAACAACACCAAAAAAAAAAACCTTCGCCCCAACCATCCATTCAATAAAACATTTAGCAGAGACCAGAAGAGAACAACAAACCTCAGCCAATACTCACACTCCCACACAAACCCATACCTTATAAAAAGGGCGAAATACACAAAATCAAACAACAAGCATGACGATGAGAATTCAATTTTAATTTGCCATCTCTTTTGCTTTTTCGTAGGTAGGTAGGTATGTACTCGTACATTAACTGCTAAACTTGTTTAGAGCTTTGCAGGGAAAAAAATTCTTAAAATTCTTTTCAATATCCCTCTTTCTTTTTATGGCAAAGACAAGACAAGGCTAGAGAAAACCTTAAATAACTGTAATAAAATAAAGAAACATTTTTTTTTCCAAAACAACCAGCATATATAGGTGTGCATATATACATACATATATGAAGTACATAAACGGGGTACAACTCACCTTCCACCACTACAAAATATAATATAAAAAAAAACATTGCCGTCGTACAATATTTTTTATTCAGGCAGATAATACTCACACAGTTCTGTACATATGTATGTATGTATGTATGTATTTACATGCATTTACTTCACCTTCATCAACATCATTGTTAAGTATGAAAATAACAACTTCAACGATAAGAGTGAAAATTATTACAGGCAAAGGAAGTTGTATAAAAAAACAATAACAAAAAAAAATGAGTTTTCCAACGAAACGTGAAGAAAATTCACACAAAATGAGAAAATTGTCTTTTAATGAAGACCCATAACAGAGTTAAAGTACAATTGAGTAGCAACGAGGGGACGGAGAATTATAAGTGAATGGAGTTGGTGGGAAATAAAGCATAAATACAAACATGCACAACTACAAGCACATTAACAGCAAAAGCAACAGCAACAGCAACAGAAAATTCTATTAAATTAATTCTATCACTTAATGGAATCATCAACAGCATGTATGTAAGTGCGAAAGAGATATTCAACAAATAACGATAAAAAGAGAATAAAAACACTCACCCAGAAACACATGCAATTCGAAAACAAACAAAAAATAATACAGGATTCTGCGCTTTGTACCTCAAATACAGGGAAATTTCTCTCAGTTTTCTCAAAATACACCAATGTTAGGGCGGTCTTAAATTCTGAACCCCTTTTGTTTTGTTTTGTTGTGTTTTTGCAAAATCCTTATAGACGCCATTTATTCATATGAGGCATGAGCGGTGATGATGCTTAACAAATGTGTTTTTCAGTGTGTGTGTGTCGTGTATGAAACATGTGTAGCATAAAGAGATTTTTCTTTTTTTTATCATCCGTCGTGTGAAGCAACAACATTTTGTTTATGATGATTTTGTTTATGCAAATTAAACCGTTAGATCATTCGCTACTCAGCATTGCAACTAAACGGTCGTGTGTTAATTTACTCTCTCGCGTCTTAAATTCTATGATAAACAACAAAAAATACAATATTATAAACAGTATAACGGTAATATGCCTATCCTGTTATAATTCACCATCAAATCTGTAATTAATTTATGACAAACAAAAACAAACAAACACAAAAAAATGTGAATTAAAGAAATAAATACAAATAATAGTAAAATTCAATTAAAAAAAAAAAAAAATAATAATAAAATTGAATTAAAAAATTCTAAACTATTGTGAATCATTAGCACACAACTACAATAACAATTATTAGCAAGTGATTATTTTTACTCACACAAGTGTTACAATTACTCACCTACTTACCAGTAATAACATGTGTTATAAGAAGAAATAAAACAAAACTTGTGAGTTTCTAAAACTTGAGAAATAAATTTCTTATAAGAAATACCTACACACGTGAATGCCTTAAAGAAAAAGAACAAAATCACACATGCAACACCGGCAACATATTTAGCAAAAACTTTTCGTCAAACATTTTAGAGGTAATTAAACTGCAAATCGAGTTAAAAAAGTCAAAAGTATATGGAAACCTTAAACAAAACTTTTGTTTTAAAAAATCTTTTAATCTTTTTTAACGGTAAATTAAACGCTTTGAAAGTTTAAATAGTTCTTTGTTTTTTTGTTCTGTTATAAAAGCATTAAAACAACGTGTCAGAAACATTTGAAAGGAGTTTCTTTCAACTCCTTGGATTTTACTTATAAGAATACATAAAAGCACAAACAAAAAACAACAAAAACCTGTACAACGAAGAAAAGTTTTCCATTTTTATCGTACGGACGTTTGAGTTTCTTTTTAAGAAACTCAACAAACAATTGCTGCCAAAATTTTCACAGACGGGAATAAGGTAAACGATTTATTTGTAATATTCTTTAAAAATAATATGTATTTAGAAAATTAATTTAAAAAACTAAGTATTTTCAAATAATACTTTTCATTTTCAATGCCCCTAAGTTCTGCATGACACAGTACTCGTTATTTTTTTTTTTTTTTTATTTAAACTCTCTTAACTAAGAACATCGTTAATTACTATTAAAATAGGAGAAAATAATCCTTTCTGATACTCTGATTTTCTGATACTCTTCCATACACCTGTGTGCGTCAATTAGCTATTAGTACCGGGACCTATAGTTTAACATCGACTTCTAACGACAAACTTGAAGAGCTTGTTAATGGCACTCAGTTATTTTCAAAGCTTTTGCCAGAAGACTACTAAGATGTGGTCGCCGAAAAAAATATTTTTTTTTAAATTTCTTCCTCTCAACTTATCAGAGCTGGGTTTTGAACCCGGAGCTCTCATCTTAGTAGGTCATCGCACTACATATTGAGGTTAGATAGATATTTAATATATAATTTGTAAGATAAATGTATGTTGTATCAAATAGTTTTTAATTGAAAAATATTTTTTCCAAGAAACTCTTCAAACAATTAAATTTAAATAATTTAAAAATATAATATATTTTACATAAGTATTGATAACAGACATACATATTAGACAAGACGTCCCAATACTTTACCTTATACGCAGTATTAAAATGACTTCCAAGAAACTATCAAAATATGAAATTAGTTTGAGTTATTCTTCCGTATGACTACAGATATATTCGAAGCCGGTAATAGGAACGAAAAAGTCATAATATTTTCAGGCAAGCATTTTTCCTCAATTTAACTTAAATTTCAACAAAATCTTAATCACTTTATATGTCATGTGATACAAAAAAATTTTGTAGGAGTTGTATCCAGTAGTCAGCATAGTTTATAATGTGACTTGCCGAGTATAGAAAAATTTCTGTCCTAATTATGTTAAACTGGGGTTTCCAAAATACGTTACAACCACTCAAGAAACAACAATTTTTTGGAATATCACATATTTTTTTAAATAAAATATAAGTGTCCCAGAAAAAATATTGCACAAATACTCGGAATAGGTACTAAAAGACGCATTAAATAAAATAAAGGAAGATAATATTCGAAATCCAAACATAAATGTGTTGGTCTAAGTTACAATACTGAACCAATGCTTGACCATTGTTGTTGAAGAATCTGGGAGAATGTGTTCACAAATAATTTGGAGAAGTATTGAGGATGAATGCCTACTAAACTGTGGTTTTATACTTAAAATTACTAACATATTAAACACAGTTTAAAGTTTGATTTGAGCAGACACTAAATCACGCCATTATCAACCGATCTGCCAGAAATATAATTTTCTGAAAGAAATTCTGAATAAGCTACGATTTTTTTTTTTTTTATTTGAGACCAATACTCAGGGTAAACCTCTACTAAATTCTGTACATTGTGTTGGAATTTTGGAAAGGACAGTACATATATTATTATTAATTATTATATTATTATTAAGCGCCTTAAGAATGAGACAAATTGCTGTGAATTGATCATTCAAAGGCCAGTGTTATACCTTCACCCTTGAATGATCAACAGCAATTGCCTCATCGTTGCATGTTTATTGTGTGGTGAGTGTGCCTTCGCTGAGTAGGTTTAGCTGTTATCTGCAACTTCCCAATAGGTGGCGCTTTTCTCCCTGATCTTTCGTGTTTTGTTGACATTGGTTAAGGTGGAATATTGGGCAGCGGTTTCTTTGTAGATGGTCTTCCTGGAGAGGGGGGGGAACCTCTTATTTTTAAATTATAGTTTTGAAAAAACCGCAAACTAAATTTTCATTTTTCACGTCTTCTGGGATTTCAACCTGGGTCCTTTGAGTTTTTGTGCGAGCGCTCTAACCACTATACCACGCACTCCCAAACAACTTTGACAAAATGTTAAATTTTTAGTTTTTACCTTTAAAGAGTGTGAATCAAAATATTGGCTTATTACGTCAAATTTGGACATATTTTAAAAAAGATTGGAAAAAAGTTGGGTATTTACGGCAATTTTACATGCAATCTTACCCTTTGGAATTGTAGGAAAATACGAATATATGGCTTATGTAAGGAAATTGTATATCTTAGCTTTTTATTGGTAGCATGGGCTATTTGTGAATAACTTAAATAGATACTTAAAAATGTTAACACTTAGTGATCATTTATGAATATGCGCCATTATATTGCTAGGCCAAGGTTGCAAAATGTCAAATTTTTTTCAAATTGCGATAATCAGCTCATACTGTATGTGTATGCATGCAATGGATACTTTTCTATCAAAGCATTTTATAGCGATTGTTTTCCTATAGCTTGTGTTCTTTTCTAAAATATTCTGAAAAGTATGCCTGACTTTCGAAAGTTGGGACTATAGACACAACGGCTCTTATCCTACCGTCTTTCATTTAAAATCTATTAGTGTTACAGATTTTATTGGCAACAGTTTTATTTTGCCATCTATCAGTAATATCTATCAGCATGAACATCGAAAGAAATTGCATTTTAATATTGAGATCAATGAGAGTACTTGCAATGTAGGAGCATTGCTCTTAAATGCTTAAGTTCTAGCAAGCTAGTGCTTTAGAGAATACATTTTCTTATGATTGTTGGGATTCCTCTCACTTCTACCTATACGAACCCAGTTTTATAGCTTGTTAACTGTACTTTTCTGTTTCAACTTAGGTTGATCATTTAGTTCAATTTTAATTTAATTAGTTTTTCCTGTCTCTACGCGGATTTCTTTTGAATTAAAACGTACATACATTCATAATTGGCCATTTCAGAGTTACGGCCTAGCTTCATGCAGCACCCACACAGAAAAAATTATTTTTTTGATTCAGACACGAAATTCACTGAGTTAATAAATTTTTTGTTTAATTTCGGTCCTACAAAGAAATTTGTAAATTCGAACAACAAATTTGTAATTTTTTGTTTGAAAAAAAATTGCGATATTTTCAATAAAAATGTTGCAATATTCAATAAACATTTTTATTGGAGTCACAAAAAAGAATCAAACAAAAAATGTAATAGAAGTAGATAAAAGTTTTATTGAATATTACGGTTCTAAGCAAACAAAAATTTTCTCAAACCAATTAATATGTTTTTTGAAAAAAAATTTGTTTTTAGAGAAAAAAGTTGCCAATTAAAAAAATTAAATGTTTAAAAATGAATGCAAAATTGAACAAATAATTATTCGAGACAACAAAATAATGTTCAGAAATTTGACAGAAAACTCAAATAATTTTTTTACAAATTTAAATTTTTTTATTATTAATATTATTATTATATTATTTATTTTAATGTAATATGAAATGTATAAGCATGTCTCTATGACCATTTCGTCTCTGCTTAAGAGACTCGTCAGGAGACTTTTTCCCAAAGGTGTTATTCAAAACTATAAATACTTATGTTAAAATAGTTATAGACTAAATGCGAATCATATCCCATTTAGTATATAAAAACCAAACAACATTGATACTTTTAAAATACATTCAAACAAAATTATTAATAGAATCAAACAAAACTTTATTTGAAAACGAAATAAAAATTGAACAAGCATTTGTTTGAAAATATTCTAGCAATAATTTTTTCTGTGCAGGTTGTGTGTGTCGATATTTATCCATAAGTACCGGGACCTATAGTTTAAAGATGGCTTTGAACGACAAACTTAAGAAGCTTGTTCATGGCAATCAGTTACTCTCAGAACTTTTGACAGAAGACTGCTAAGAGGGAGTCGCCGAAAGAATTATTTTTTCATTTCCCTTTTTTTTTAAGATCTCAGAGCTGGGGTTTAAACCCGGAGCTCTTGTCTTAGTAAGCTAACAAACCAACCACTAGACTACGGCGACGATTTCCAAAAATTACACATTAATTTTTTTTTTCACAACTTTCCATAACTTTAGATTATGGACAACTTTTCATGTAAACATTACATTCATTTTTCTATATTTTAGAGAATTATAACCTTTTTTTAAGCCATTCATCATATGGAGTAATCAAAATAATCATATGATTTATTTGCTGTGATTTTTGTGCGCATCTACCTTGTAAGAACAGGATTCAGTGTATTATTGCTTGCTTCTAGCATCATTTGTCCACATCAATTTTATTAAAAATTACAAATTTGTGAACAAATAGAAGAAATTAAAAAAAATATGATCTGCTAAGTGTTAAACAGTTTTTAATTAAAAATATTATTGATTTCAGCCATCTTTCTTTTTTATCATTACAAAGTATTAATGTTATTGGGGTACATATTGAACTTAATTAAAACAAAAAAAATTTCTAGCCACACATGTTGCATCGACAAAGGCAATGCAAAATGATGCAAAAATATAAAACATACCGAAACACAGAATAACAAAAGTAAAGAGATAAAAAAGTAAAGATTAAATAATTTGACTCAATATAAAATAAATTGAATCCACTCCATTAGAGTCTCATTTATTTCATCTTTTTTTTCAATTAATTTGTGGTTATCAATTTAATTTAAATTTTTTTTCTCTCTGCTCTTTCTTTTGTGTGTATCGTGTATCTGTAACAGTAAATTTCTCTATAGGACTGTATCGAGTGTACATTGTCTATAAATAAATATTTGCAACAAATTGAGGCAAGTTGTTTGTTGTTGTATGAATACGATTGAAATACTAGGGAATGTAACGGCCGGCAAAAAAATAAACACGAACCATAACGAAAGATGAACATGAAATGAATGGGTTTGATTGGAATAATTGAATATTGATTTTAGCCAATGGACGATAGGTTTCAGCCTAATATTCGTAATTAATGGCGGCGATAGCCAATTATATTAAAAATAAAAAATAAATAAAATAATTATTTTCGCAATAAATGTTTGTCAATATGGTTTCATTTTATATTGTTAAATTATTTTTATTGCTATTTTATAATTAAACAATTTGCAAAATTAATTTTGAGTAGTGTTCTGTTCTGTTTAATTTTTTTTTTTGTTTTAATTATTTATTTGATTAGTAGTAGTTGAGCACTTGAAAATCAGTTTCATGCCCTTTTACAAATTTCTGTACAATATACAGTGGCGAGCAAATTTGTTTGTGTAACAAGCGCCACTTTAGAAAAATATAAAATATAAACAAAAAAGTTATCTTGTTAAAACTGTTAAATAAAACTTTAATTTATAAAAACTGAATATAATTAGAATATAATTCATATATGTGCCCATAATTATGAAAGTGGTCTAAGTCAAAATTTAAAAAAAATTAGTTTATCAGTTATTTCATACCACATTTTTTTAAACTAAATTTGTTCAATGTAATTTTTACGAAATTGTCAAAAATGAACCATTAGATAGTGTTTCTAATTTCAATATTATTTGGAATTCATTTAGTGTTAATTATGAAAGTGGTCTAAGTCAAAAATTATACCACGAATTTTTGGTATCGAGTCATTCCTTTCTACCTAATGACCGATAAAAAAAGCAAATTACTTATACAAACCTGAGCATTATTATGAATTGATAGAAAAGTGCAGAAGAATCAATAACAAGAAGAGAAAAAAAAATACCGCGGGCGAATCTGTCTCTTTGGCTACAAATTCAATAGATGAGATTCTTGAAAAATGAACCTTATAAAATGTTTTATAAAACTTCTTTAGATGATTCTAAATTTCACGTTTTGGATCTTTCACCTAAAAGAGGAAGACCAAAAATATTAAATTACTTCTATTATACACCACCATTAGACCAGTAAAAATAAAGAAAAACATAAAGATATTATGAGTTCACTACCGTACATCCCAGCAGTTTTTCAGGAACATTTTAAGAATCTTAAATACTCGAAATAATGATAAAAATGAATTACTTTTTAAAAATAATTAATTAATGTTCACGAATTATTTCAATCAAATTATTGTTTTAAATAAAACTTAAAGTTCTTTATTGCTTTAAGTAATTTATAGGACATTCAGCTAATTTTGAAAATGGTCTAAGTCAATGCAAACTTTAAAAACAATATTATCGTATGAAATTCGCACAAGATTTCATATTCATAATAAATTTCCATTACTTGAGACTTATAAAATTATAAATAAAAATGTTGCATAATGTAAAAATATTTTTTAATTTATTTAAATGCAATTCATTAAATATCTCGAAACAAAAAATATATGACTTAGACCACTTTCATAATTATGGGCACATATATGTACATAGATGGTATCCCTCCCAGCAGTCATCTGGCAAAAGCTCTGATTGCCATAAAAAAAGGTTCTCAAATCTGTCCTTCGGACACACAACATGAGAGTGCTGCGAGAAGGTAGTCCGTAACCCTGACACAGGGTTGTAATGGCCAATTATGTATGTATGTATGCACAATAACAAAATGATAAAGAATATATCATAATTCTACATTTAATTTTTTTTTTCTTCACTATAAATATTAAAACTTTTGGTAAAAATGGCTTTGATTATTATAAATATTTAATATATTTGTATTATTTTCCTTGACCTTTTTATTAATTTTATTATTAGATAAATTATTTGAGCTTAAGGTCGAATAAATATTTATATTATTTATTTTACGATATTTTTATTTTATTTTTTTTTTTTTTATATTTATTTTTTTATGTATTTTTTTTTATAATTTTGTTATTGTTTCGTCACATTCAAATATATATTCCTGATGATGCTACGCAAGGAAGTAGCGAAATATCGTAAAATAAATAATATAAATATTTATTCGACCTTAAGCTCAAATAATTTATCTAATAATAAAATAAATATTTAATAAAAAAAATAAATCTGCCTTAATTTAATCCAGATTTTGTTATTTAAGGATTGTTGGGAAGAAGAAAAAACGAACAGATTTGGGGATTTTTTTGGGACAAGAAATAAAAAATTGAAAAAAAATGAAGGCCCTAGTTAGGGGCATGGAAACATACTATAAAATCTGCAATTGGCTTTGTAAAATTGGTACTGTGCCAGCTACCAATACTATAAACGTTTGCCTTTCATATTTTGCAAAAATTACTAAAATTTTGTCTTGGAAGAATTTTTCGAATTAGATCAAGTCAGATGCCAAGGACAACTCGTATTAGAGGCACCATCCTTCTAAAACTCTAAAAAAGCCGCAAGTAAAGAAACTATGAAACATTGGAAAAGAAGCATTACCCTTTGAACTTCTTTTTCGTACTGACAATTCGGCTTGTTAGTAAAAATCAACTGGATTTTAATCTAAAGGAACATTTAATCTATTTTGTTGAGCAAAGTTAGAACGTTATATCAGTAGGATGTCTAAAGCTAAAATTTCAAAACAAAAAATATAACCGATTTGCTCTCTACTGTACATACATACATACATTTATGTATGTATATGGATATACATATAGTTGGATGAAGAGGAAGTTCTTGAAACCTCTACAAGTGGTTTGAAGAGACTCTTATAATATAAATGTTTATTTAATTTAAGAAAACACGTTGAATTTCACAGGAAAGGTATGAATTCAAACACTTTATATAATTCGTTTTATTTTTTATATTTATCAGAAAGGAAAACACCATCTGCACTCGAATGATCTTGATAACAGTCGTATTGTTTTAGTCCAAAACTTTAAATACCATAAGCATATATATGTATGTACGTACACGTATAATTGAATTTAAAACTCAGTAATAAATAGTAAAATCAAAGGGAAAGACAATTTTTGTTAGCAAAGTTACATGGAAAATTAAATAAATTACTTACGAGTATAATGATGCGATATGATTTATTTGAGTATCAGTGATCGTACAAAGGCATTAATTAATGCAACCCTGAAATAATTATTTTCTCTTTTTTTGTTTTAATTAAATTGTTAAAAATAGTAATTTAATGTTTTCGTAAGATTGTATTTCGTTTTCACATATATTTTTTTGTCCTTTTCATAATGAAAGCACATACATATGCATACGATGACAACCCCCCCTTATCACGAAATGAAAGAATGAATGAAATAAAAAAGTGCATTTAACACGTGCTAAATTTATTTATTTTATCTATCCATTGCGGATGTTGGCACTTTTTATACAAAATTAGATGGACGTAATGAAATCAACGCTATACTTAATTTAAAAATAACGATATGATTGTTTTTATCTGTCTGATCTGTCTGTCCGCCATAAACCATAGCTGTCTACATACAATGTCTGCCTCTGTCTCTGATCGAATGTTACCGAGTAAATGCAATTTTAGACCCAATTATCACACATACTTACTTGTATTTACAATCAGTTTCTAAGCAAGTTTGTAACTGCAAGTGATAATACTGATGATATCACTTCAAAAAAATATGCAAAACACTCACACAAAAAACAAAATAGGGGCAAAGAGTACAGAAAAGAGAGAGTGTGTGTTTTGCAAAAGCGTTACAAATTGAACGGATGCAACACCCACCCACCTCTACGCCTAATGACATGACATACATTTTCTTTAAACTTGAGAGAGTGTAAATAAATTAAATGAAAAACACTTTTTTTCCTCTTCGATTTTGACAAAAAAAAAAACCATTTCACGAGTTCATTTAATTTTATCATGCAGCGTTTTATTTTTTCTAGTTTTTGTTCTCTTGTATGCTAAAATACTAAATTAGATTGATCACAGTTGTGCAATCGTTGTAGCAGTAGTAATACTTGCATAGTTTTAGATAAGTGTACCGTTTGTTTCCATAATAGAGTCTCGTCTATTGCTGGCTGTGATTTTTGCAATTAAATCAGATGTTAGGAAAAAAGTATTACGGAGCTGGACTGATCACGATTGTGTTTTAGTGTTTTAAAACAATTGTGTGTTTGTGTTTTAAATTCAATTATTGTTGGCATCACTTTAAAATTGGACACACACATACACTGCACTGAGTATCACTATCGTTCTCTCATTTTTACTCAACCCATAGACGTGCATCACAACTTATTTAATATTCAAAGCACACGTTGCTGTTGACAATGACACTTGCTCTAAGATGACAACAAAAACTGCAATAACAATAAGTAGACAAACAAAATACTACAACACAAATATCAGTTATAACATACGAGTACATATGCATTTGCCATTGCTGCTGTTACTGTGAATACCATCGAAATGGGGTTGATTGTTCAAGATGTCCTTTTGTTCTCTTTTTTGAATCCTTTTTTTTTTGTTTTCGCTGATAGTCTTCATCTCTATTGTTTTTTCTGTTTAGCCCATAACGTTGTTCTCTCTATAATTTCAAACAGTTTGACGTGCGTTTGAACTTGTTTGAACTGAAAAATTGCCTTAATTTTCTATTTAATTACACACAAACAACAGCAACAATCCATTATACCCTCTAATGAATGTTTAGACACATGAATGTTTAATTTTAAAGAGTTAAAGGGTGTTTTATTTGTTTATTTGTTGTCATAATAAAAGGCAAACATTCAAAATTCTGTAATTTCCTCTAATGAGCTGGAAAAAATATTCTTTTTAAAGAAAGAGTTCAAGCAACTATTGTTGGTTTACTTTTATAGTGTCACAGCTCAAGAAATCAATACTTTCTGAATACCTCAGCAAAAAAAAAAATTGGAAGTGGATCCAAAATCATAAGCGGTAATAACTCTTTGTTACAAATGTCCTTGCAAGTTTTGCAAACGTAGCAAGTCTAGCATATCTGCTTGTAAGACTTGATTGGCGTTTGCAATAGTGCTGGCAAAGTATTGAGTTGTGGGTACAGCGTATCGAGTATTTGTACTAAATTTTTGGGTACTAGATACTTAAAAGTACATACTCAATACTTTAAGAGTTGCATTTTTTCTTTGCAGTTGTATAGAAAATTTAAATTTTAACGGCCAAAACAAAATTCTGTCTAAAAATACAATACTTTATGAAATTGTTTTCCCTTTAATATAAAATCCGTTAGAAGCAGAGTAAACAAAACTGAACGTTTGATCTCATTTTGTTTTGTTCTTTACAATGAGTAAAACAAAAACAAAACGGAAACAGTGAGAACGATTGTCCCATTTAATTTTGTATATTGTTTTTGTTTTGAGCAATACAAATACACTAACTCAAATGTGCGTAGGTACAACAAAAAATGAATGAGAAGAAAAAGAGAAAAAGAAAATTAAAAGAGAAAAAAGAGCAAATTATTCGAATGTAATGGAATAACAAAGCAAGCACAAGAGCGAAAAACTAATTGTTTAATTTGCGCTCTTTCTCATTTAGAAAGTATTTGTTTTGGTTTTGCTCATGTACAATGCCATTAAAAAAATTCTGAAAAATGTATGACTTTGTTGTAACGTTTGCAAAATGTTTTGTTTGTTTCCCACTCTGAAAAATACAATACTTTAAGAAATTGTTTTCTCTTAAATATAAAATCCGTTAGAAGTATTGATTAGTCTTCAGTATCCAAATGAAAGTATTCAATACTATCGAGTAATGAAGAGTAGCAGAATTTGACAGCATTACGTTGTGCGGGAATTTATATGCTCTATCCGCCGTTTTATATTTCTCGAGTTAACGATGCTACTTTAGGTTTTTGACACAAAAAATTTTTAAAATCTGCAGTCCGTTTTCGACTATTTATCTCCCAAACTGGACGAGATAAACGAAAATGGATTACAGACTTCAAAAACTTAGAGTCGAAAACCTAAAGTGGCATCATTAACTCGAAATATATATATAAAAAATATGAAATGGCGTATAGAGCACATAAACTCCCGCACGACGATTAGTTTGCAACGAAGAGTGATTACCGCTATAGTATTTTTATTGAATACCAAGCATTTCTAAGCGCTGAATAATGTGTGGCATCTACATATATCTTATCCTACCACTCTAACCCGTCTTAATATTCAGTTTTAATTGTTTATAAAATATTGGCATTAAAATTTATGTACATTAATGATTGAAAATAATTTAATTATTGACATGTATGTATGTATGGCTTTTTTTAGCTGTACGAGCTTAGGCTAGAGAATCTTCATAAGATATTGGCAGCCGGGGCAGCGTCTTGAGACTTATCCACGCTCTCAAGGCGCCTACGTGCTAAACCCTACCCTCGTTCGTCCTTCTTCCGACCAATCATCCCCCCGGAACTACTGCCAAGTATTAAGTACTTCAGGGAGTGGTGTTTATCTAATGCTGCTCTACCGTTGCACCGTTGCCTCTCCGCTATTCTCTGTTTTAGTAGAACTTCCTTTGCAAAGGCACAAATATAGTCCCAGTCTTCCTCAGATGTTAGCATTAATCCAACAATGCTATTGGGCGTGGTCGGCGATCGTGTGGGTCTCTCCAAGGAACTTCGTTGACTCTCATATCGTGGGCAACAGAAAAAGACATGCTGCGCTGTTTTCCTTCCGCTTCGGCACTCTGGACATACATCACTAACGTCATGCCCGTATTTGAAAAGGTATGCTCTGAAGCATCCATGCCCGGTCAGTAACTGGGCCAAGTAAAAATTTACCCGCCCGTGTTTCCTCCCTGTCCAATCTGCCAGACTCGGTATGAGTCTATAAGTCCATCTTCCTTTTATGGAGGTGATCCAATCATGCTGCCATCTTTCCATTGCGCTGTCACTCGAATGGCCGGGGTGCGCTGCACTCGCTCTCCTTGCAGCATATTTACATTTTTCTATATCCGCTACAAACTGTATGTATGTATGTTTGTATGTGTGTATGTGAAAGAAACTCAATTTATTTAAATTACATAAAAATTTATTCAATTTGTTTTGCCTTTATTTATTTTTGGCGGCAATAAGATAACAAATTTCAGTACAAATTATTAAGAAATCAAATTATTAAGAAATCATGAACAAGCTTCTCAAGTCTGTCGTTCGGAGTCGACAATAAACTGTAGGACCCGGTACTCATGGATAAAAATTTACACACACAACATGAGTGCTGCGAGAAGCTAGGCCGTATTCCTGATTTAGGGTTGTAAAGGCCAGTTATGTATTTATGTATGTATAGTAGAGAATGTTTCCATATTTCCAAATACAATTTAATTTCATTAATTATTGTTAAAAGTTTTCTAATTCACTCTCTCGTGTCTTTTTATTTGATGTTTAAATGTGTCTAAAAATTAAAAGTGTTTTTGGTATTTGTATTTGTTATTTATATATTCACTCGTATATATATGTAAGTGAGTACTTGTGTGTATGCTTTAGTAAAATTTAACAGTTTTAGGCCTAAAATGTAACCACATTTAATTGGTTGTTCACACCAACTCTAATATGTAATGAATGAAAAGAGAAGGAAGAGAGATAGAGAGTAGTAGGTTTAGTTTATTGGCTAAAACTTAAATGCAATTTCAATTTCAATTTGAATATTAATTCAAATAGAGTCACACTATCACAGTCTGTCATTCATTACATGTTCACCATGCATACATACATACATACATACATACATACATACATACACACCAATTTCACTGATAAATTTGTTTGTATAGAGAGATACCTTTGATAGTGTGATAAAATTTTTCATCAATATTCGAGTAGATTTAAAGTGATGATGTGTGATGATTGGCTGGTGTTTCACGGTATTCATTCATGATGATAGTGATGGTGAAACATTCACGAATTTTAAATGTTTTAATGTGAGTAAATGGATGAACGAGATGGACATGATGTTTGCATTGAATTTGCATTTGAATTAGTTGATGTAAATGATAGTATGTTGTTACAATTACAACATCAACAATAACAACAACAATAGTAGCATGTAATACACAGTTATCGCTACTGATGATGCTGATATGTTACTCACAAAATGATTTTTAAAATAATTGTTTGGCGATGTGTTCATTACTAATAACGCTTTCCATATGTTCATGACAATGATGATTGCTAGTGATGTCGATTCAGTTGTGTAGAATGGGCAATATGTACCACAAAATTTAATCATTACCTCCCCCAGCATTTAGGGAATCTGGAACACAGTAATTCAAACAAAATAAGAATTCCTAGAAAAATGAAAACGAACAGAGAAAATGGTCTAGAAAATGTTTAAAAACCAACAACTAATTTAAGCCAAATGCTATAATTCCATTAGATGGTGAAAAACTACAACAAATAAAAACAACAATAAAACTTTACAAAATTGTTAGAGGAGCTGCGATTTAAGCCGACAGGCTTGAGTTGGTTGTGTAAGTACAATAATTTGCTGAAATCATCATTATTACTCGACACTTGTGAGTCGTGATATTTTCGTTGAATTTTTCAATTCACAACATTCTTTTTTTTAATTTTTATTGTTGTTGATGTTGATGTTGATGGTTTTGTGTATTGTTTAAGGATTGTTTGTGTTTGTTTTAAGTGAGGCTGATAAAAGCAATAACGTTGGCAATTGTTGTTCGCGGTGTGCGCTAAAAAGTTAATTGAATTTCGCGTGTGCGCAGCACTTATTCATTCATTCATTCATTCATTCATTTACTCATTGTCTTGTTGCAAGTCTCGGAAGTGCATTACAATTGGATAATTGCATTTATTTTGTTAATTGAAGCCATACAATGAAACCATCATGAAAACGTGTGCTTTGGCATTGACAACATAAAATTTCATTAAATAATAAAAATAAAAAAATTGTTTTAATAATAATTGTAGTATTTGTGTATATGTATATATACTACATGTATGTATATGTTTGTAAAACAAATATTTTCAACAGACAAAATTTAAATGTACATATGGATTACTGTTTCATGTAATTTAAAAGAAAAATTTATTTTGAAAGCCTACATAGACTAAAAGCAAAAACATTGTTTCAAGTATGAATTTGATCATTGAATAAATGAATTTTTTCTTTAAAAGTAATCTATATATGTACGTATACCTTTATTCTATTATTAAAGAACGGCTCATGTTTCATTCATCTAAATTCGAAAAATTCCTTGTTGTTATTACAAATTAATAATACTAAGGGTACTAATTGATAAAAATTGGGTGTTGTGAGAAGCTAGGCCATAACTCCAAAAAAAGGATTGTAATGTCCTTTCAGACCCATCTCAAAAATGTACTCTAATTTTCACAAAAGTAAAGATTTAAAATTTTTCTTTTTACAGACGTTTAAAGTTTAATTTTTAAAATTTTGTCACAATCATGAATTTTTGAAAAAGGACCTGACACGTTTGTCTATTTTGGCCATTTACATGTAAACTAAGTATTATTTTTCGAAAAAGATCAACCAAGACCAATCCACATCGCACAATTGTTTATACTGGGTCCGAAAGGGATACATATAAGTATGTATGTAATAAACAATTTTAAATAGAAATGTTTTTGGCAAAAAATTTCTTTTGTCCAGAACAATTCCAGTTTTATTGTGGGTATAAGTATGTATTTTATTATTTAAAGAAAATTGTCATATTACAAGCAGAAATCGTCAAATCATCATTTAGCTGTTTTTCACATCTATAATCGTCAAAAAATAACGATAAATCGCCACATCTGACACCAGTGTTCTTGTAGCAAAAAGGATTTGTCAGTATTTCTGTATAAATATCGGTTTTATTTTTTCTTATTTTAACTTTGACTTTTCAGAGCTAAATTTAGCATAATTATTAGCGACTACGCATAATAATTTTTCACTCAGCTCTTTTATAGTTTTTCTTTTTAAATGCAAATCATGAGTTCATAGTCAAGACGGTTTAGAAATATGGTATCTTCTTACTAGTAAACTCTTATAGACTTATACAGTAGAAATTCCCTATAATGAATTGGCATGGGAACAAATCATTTGTATAGAAACTTCATAAAAGGAAATTAAATATTTATTTTTATTATTTTTTGTGTTCCAGTGGCTAAGCGAGTATTGTACTAGATTGATATGTGGTGGTTGTGGGTTTGTTTCCCACCAGAAACCCTGGTCTGTGATCCTACACCGAGCTTATGGTCTTAGTCACTCTGCTTACAATTTACTATTGTAATACTACAATACTATTGTAATATAGTAATTAAGTAAATCTATATAAATAAAGATCAATGTTGTTCGTTGGTCATCGCATCAGAAAACGGCTGGACCGATTTTGACGATTTTTTTTTCTATTGGTCGCCGTGATCTAACTTAGGTTTTGCCTCGCCTACTTTTACGCCTACATTTTTTATTTACCTAAAATCAGAAAACGGCTCCATCGATTTGAAGAAATCTTTTCTTTTAAATGTTTGTATTAATCCATTTTAAGTTTTCATCGAGAGAAACACTGGCCACGCCTACTTTTACGCCCACCTTTTCTATTTATCTCCAAATACTGTTTTTGTATATCTTTAGAACGATTAAACTAAAGTTTCAAAATTAGGTCTGAATGACTGCATGAGCAAGACAAATCATCAGTCAGAAAGTAGGCGAAATTGGACAAGTGGGCGTGACAATTCCCATACAAGTTAAAAATTGATTTAATATAATAACTTTATTGACCTCTTTTTTTAAATGATAATAAATCTCTTTTTCGAGCTTAAGGTCTTTTTATATTAATATTAAATAATAAATATTTTATTTTAAAATTGATTTCTTTATAAATACGTATTTTTAGAAGTGTTGAAACTAAAGTTTCTGAATTTGGTGTGATTGATTTCGTAGTCATTAAAATTGATCAGTAGAAAAAAGGGCGGATAAGTAGACGTGATAGTTTCCAGACAAACTAACTATTGAGTTCAGTATATCTTGATTGCAGTAACAGTTAAAGTTTTTGAATTTGGTCTGAATTACTCAGTAGTCACCAAAAA
Source organism: Metopia argyrocephala (assembly GCA_963576795.1). Lineage (NCBI taxonomy): Eukaryota > Metazoa > Arthropoda > Insecta > Diptera > Sarcophagidae > Metopia > Metopia argyrocephala. Next base: position 1,616,723 of record OY756209.1, read on the forward strand.
TCATTAGTCGAAAAATGTTTACAAATAATAGTTGTAGCAAATGTGGTGTAGCAAAGCACGCCGAGTTTAAGCTAGTAATAAATAAATAATTTTTTTATAATCAACTATTTTAGGTGAATTGTACTATTTATTAATAATATGATAATATAATTCGATATGTATTTAAATACATTTTGAATTATTAAGAATTTTTTTCAAAAGAACTCTTAATTATTCTTACTGTCTACCAAATACTTCTACTACTTTTAGGAACAGTGTTGAGTTTATACCCCCTTGTTGATCGCTTGTTTGTTTTTATTATGTGATTGAAATTTAGTTTTTCTTTTTGCAATGTAAACCCCATTCTGTCAATAATAAATTTATAAATAATTTATTTGTAAATTAACTCAAATATTGTAAAGAAATGTCATGTCATTATGACATCAACCGACATCATCAAATATGTTCAAGCATACGTTCTCATGCTCTTAAAAATAAACCAGCAAAAGAGTCAGAAAATTGTATATGATACTGTGAAAGTATCCTTTTTGTCTAAATAAAAACCTATACAGGTTAAGTATGTTACATATGTTTGTATGTCTGTGTATGATAGAAATTCCATTTGCAACATATTAAATATTTTTAATTCAGTTCACTCGCTCATTCATTTATTTAATGAATTTTTTATTTTTTATTTTTTTTCATTTCTTTTATTTTAATTGCAACATGATTGTGTGTTTTTGTTTTGGTGAAGCAGCAAAACCTGTACATATCAACGAAAATGTGAAATTAAAATTGTAAAAACAATAAAAATGAAATGATAGTTTTGGTGTTAAACACGAACAAATTTTACATAAATTTACACACGACACTTTATCTCTAAAATGGATTTTTATATCCTTTGCACAAACACATATATGTACATACGAGCGTATGCAAGGTATATGAGAGGATCTAAAATAATAGTAAAACATTAAATGTAACAGGGACCCCAGATGTCTGGTTTGTAAAATGAAACCAAAATAAATGTTCTCCAATGTTTTATCCACACAGACAGAAATACGCATTAATTTTAGGACACTTTTTTTTGGTGAGGATGGAACTGGCATTTGTTTTTGGTTCATATTACCACAAAACTTGGCATTTTGGGTTTATTTTTTTTTTTTTGTGCGACTTGGGAATGCTAAAGTGGCCGGCCGACCCATTCATTAGAACTCAGGTGTTTTATTAATATTATTGGCTTTTTATAATGGCTTCTCTTTACGAGTGTGCGTAAGTACATACATATGTATTTATGTTTGTATGTCTGTGATGATTTCATTTTAACATTTTAAAACGAAACCCATATTAAATGAAGTACAATTATATATTTTCACTGGGTGTTTTCAAAATAATTTTTGACGCATGGGGAGCAAAAGGTGTTAAACAATTAGTTTTAGTTGATTTTTAATGAATATTTGAAATATATTTTAGTATGTAGAGTATATGTAGTACATACATATGTGTAGCACATAAGTACAGGTAAATTCGTATAGAGATGGAGAGTTTCCTCTAAAATTAATGTGTTGAATTGAATGTTAAAATGCGAACAATTTATTGTGAATTTGATTGTAATGAAACTGGGATAATCAAACATGGCAATATAATTCCGACATTTATTCAAACAAACTCATAAATCATAAATACATGCTTGTAACCAGATGCAATATTGAGAAAATTAATTTCCATTTAATTATTCGACATTTTAAGTAATTGGTAATGCAAACATGATGCCCATTTACTCTAAAAAAATTAAAAAAAAACTGACATGAATACATATTTATATCATTTTACAGATATACATACATAAGTACATAAGTACATAATATGTAGATAGAACGGTTAATGAATTTCTACTCTGATTTGTCACAGTGCGCTATACATCAGAACTCCACAATGAAAAATAACTTTTTCCTCTCCTCATTACTTGATAAAGTCAAGGACTTCTCTAGCTTTATTGAACATCAAATTAATGTACAGGGTAAAATTTCCCTTGACATATTGCATAATGTTCAGATCTAGAAAAATGTTTACAAATTGCAGTGGTTTTACCATTCAGTAGATAGTCATTTTTTTTTTTATTGAGTCCAATACTCAGGGGTAAAACCCTACTTAATGCTGTGCATTGTATTGGAATTTTTGGGGAAGAACAGTACATTATGACAACAGAACATATATTTTGTTTTTTCTTATATTATTAAGCGCCTTGGGAATGAGACAAATTGCTTTGAATTGATTATTTAAAGGGCAGTGTTCACCCTTGAATGATCAACAACAATTGCCCCATCGTTGCATGTTGATTGCGGTGAGTACCTTCGCTAAGTAGGTTTTTAGCTGTTTTATCTGCAGCTTCCCAATAGGTGGTTGTTACGGTAGAAACGCATTTGTTTGCACTTGTTAAAGTTGAATTCCATTAAATCAAAGATGCAGTATGTATAAAAATTATTAAAATTCTGCTCAAAAATGTATACTGTGAGCGTAAAATATTTTTACATCACCAGCAAACATTAAAATATGATGGTGTTTCAGTGGAATTAGATCAGTGATGTCCACTACTACATAAACACACTTGCGCTTGTGTATGAAGCAGAGAAAAGACTCTGCTTACTTCTACCAGAAATAGGAATGTTCGAATTAATTTCTGTTTATAACTTCATAAATATTTCTTCATAATTCTGAGTAAAGTACATAATCGATTGTCCGATAGACCGATCAATTAAAAATAAAGGAGTACCGAGGTCACATAAATTTGGAGGAAATAATGACTAATTATTTTAATTAAATAAAAATGATACAAAAAATATGCACTATCCATCCCTACACTATGTTGGAGTGAGGCTAAAATCTTAAAAGAGCAAGAGTAACAATATGTATTTATTTTTATTATGTACGTGTTTGACTTCGACGTAAGCAGAATTTGTTTTCCTATCACGCGTGAGAGGGAAAGAGAATTTTGGACATCACTGAATTAGATTAAAGAAGTTATATTTTGCAAATGTCATTCTCACCAATTTTTTTTTGTGTTGAAGTGATTCAAAAAATTTATTGCCTGATGCAATCAAAATTTTAATTGACTTTTTTTGTCAATCGAAATTACTCAACCGTTTGTTGAAAAACGTAACTAGTAAAGGTAGAAGTATATAGCATAGGTTACGTCGTTAACAGCAGTTCTATTGCCAACGCATCTAAAAATAAAAAGTTGACCAACTTCTATGCGTTAGATACGTTGCCAATTTTCCGAGTAACTTGCTTTATGAAACTTTACTATTTTAAACATTTTTGGCAGATGTGCGAATTGGCGCAACGCTTGTCATGCACTTCTACCTTAAGCGATTTAACTCGTAGTACCAACGTAACACAAATTTAATAACTAAAATTGATTAAAAATTCTGCCATATATTTATTTCATATATATCACGAGAAACTGCTATAAAAAGCAATAAAACCATGAGCACCATTTGAGAGAAAATATATCATTGGGTAGACAATAAATGAAGTGTTTCTACTTAATGTCACTTGCCTCTTAAGTAATTGCAAAGAATGTAATGAACCTTTTCGTAAAGTAATAGCTGTACCAATTATTTTGCCCATTGCTGTATATGTTCTTTTAACCAATGCCAAAGGAATTATTTTACTTACAGGCTACAATGTTTTTAATTCATTAAAAGTATAATACTACTCATACATCTGAGTACCAAACAGAGACATTTGCTCTCTGCAAATGAAATGCAATTTACATGCATGCACTGTCTCCACTTACAATTAATAAATTGAATGCATGTGCGGTGAAAGAAATTTTATTAAAAATGAAATTAATTTAAAGCAACTGCTTTGTTTGAGGACAATTTAATCAATTTATATAAACTGATGAATTAAGATATTGACAATATATGTATATATGTATGTACACTTGCACGTTCATATGTGCATATAATGTATAAATATGTATATAAAAATTAACAGAATTTTTACATTAAAAACCCTCTCTGGAAATTGTGCAATATCTCGGTTAGGACGACTTGTAAAGAAAAAGACATTAAAAATAAAATTCAAAAAAAACTGCATTAAAATCATTATTTTCCCCATTGTAACACACACACACACAGACAAACCAACATAAGTAAATTGAATATTTTTAACAATATTTTTACATCAAAAACAGTTGAATGACAAATGAATTTATTGTCATACTCGTACATACATACATGCATGCATATATTTTCGGTGCTTGTATGAGAAAGATGCACTTTAAAGTGAATTTATTTATAAAATAAAAACAATTACAACAATAAAAATACATATGTAATAATAAAAATAAAAAATAAAATTAATAATTGATTTTAATTGAATCGAATTAAAGGTGCAATTGACAACATTAACTAACTTACTGGCTGGCTGGCAAAAAGATGAAAATTAAACTCGTCTGTGTATTCCTTTTCTGTTTAATTAAAACTGAACTGTCTTGTTTTTTTTACCCACTTTCTTTCTCTTTGAAATATTACTAGTTTGTTTGTTTTTTTTTTTCTTATTAAAATCTAAATATTAAGAAAAAAAAATAAAAAAAATTATGGAATAAAGAGTGCATTTAACGAGTTATTATCGATTTAAATGATAAAATGATCGATGATTTGTGTCTATTGTTGTAATTGTAATGAAAATGTATCGTTCATTTATAAGACCCCTATATTGTGTACAGTGTAGTTATACATTCGTATCTGTATGTATATGGTTTAGACTCCCCGCCATCATTTTAAGTCAATTGCCACCGGGTTTTTATTGATGTAATTTTCTTCAATTACTTTAATATTATGCCGCATAATAATTGAATACTCGTATCAATTGAATTTCTAAAACAAATTATTATTGATTCAACTTGCAAGCGTGATTGAAAATAAGAAATTGAAGAGGCAAAAACAACGACAAACAACGAAAGCAAATAAACCTTAATTGAAAATATGTAACATACATATGTATGTGTGTGCATGCATATAAATTTTAATTAGAACTGGAAAAATTAGAACCAAAATTAAATTAAAAAAAAAAATTTAGAGAAAAAAATATTACTGGTCTGCAACAAAACAAAAAATCTTCAAGCTTAGTTTTTAGAAATGCGAAATTGTACTGTAATTCCCCACAGAAATCTTTGCTTTAAGCAATCCCGTAACCGTCAATAGTCGCCATGATCTATTGGTTAGTGTGTTGGTTTACTAAGACATGAGCTCAGGGTTCAAACCCCAGCTCTGACATCTTGAAAAAAAATAAATATAAAAAATGAGATATTTCGGTAACTACCTCTCAGCAGTCTTCTGGAAAAAGCTCCAAGAGTAGTTGATTGCCATGAACAAGCTTCTCAAGTCTGTCGTTCGGAGTCGACAGGCTCATGCTGCGAGAGGCTAGTCTGTAACCCTGACACAAAGTTGTAATGGCCATTTATGTATGTATGTATGTATGTATCCGCCAATAAGCTCTCAAAATTTTATAAATTCATAAAAAGTTAGAACAAATGTATTTTTTTTTCTTTTTTAAAACCAATACTAATTGGTTAATCCCTACTCATGCAGTGCATTGTATTGGAATCTGAAGACTGTTGATAGATAGAGATAGATAGAGATTTGTTTAATTATAATATTTAGGAAACCGCAAATTTTTATTTTCTATAATTTTGTTCTTCGCTAGGATTGAACCTCGGTTGTGTGAGTTTCTGTGCGATCGTTCAACCATTATACCACGAGCCCCCTTCTTATTGCAGATTCGGGTAAAAATAAAAGAGTATATAGATTATAATGAGCTTGTACATTCTGAATCTGAATAAGATAACCAAATCCTGTGCGAACTCGATTTCTGCAACTCCCGATTATTGCAACTGTTTTTAAAAAAAATCCCAATAAGTGCAACATTTCAACCACACTTTAGCCTTCTTCACATAGCGCAAAAAAATGCAATTACGATCTTTAGTCAGATTGGTGTATTGAAAATCCCAATGGCAAGAATTTTTACTTCTTCATCTCACAAGCAAAGAATAAAATGACTTCTATGTGAACTTGTGTATCACAATAACTGAGTGTAAATCAGTAGAAATTAAAGCCTTACTTGTATAAAAAACGTTAATTTTTCAGCACATTAGGGAATACATTTTAGGCTAACGTACGTGGGTTCTTTACAAAAAAGCTTAGATTGATTTCCCTTGTCGTGGTGAAAAGGCTTACACTGCAAGAACTCAACTATCTAAGCTGACGGACTAAAATAGCTCACGGGAAGGGTCTCCCATGTCGGAAAGTGGGTTGAGGAGCAGTAATTAAAAACTATTCTAGGACAAGGACAACAACAGCAACATCATCTTCAATATTATTGTTATCTATGAACAGAAATGACTACCAGGGAAAACAACAGCAACAGTCGTTGGCTTTACAAAAGTCGTATTGATTTAAACGAAAACGTGGGACAACTGGTAGTGACGCATTTGGGGCTCTTATGCTACCATTAGCGGTACATTTTTGTTTTTTTATTCCTCCTGTAATTTAAACTTTACTGTGTGGGCTTTTTGGGGCTGATTACTGTTCCTTGAATAATTATTCAACAGCAACTGATTTCCCTGCCGTTCGCATTTTTAAAGTAGAGCAGTTGTTTTTTTCTGACTGATATCAGAAACGATATTAGTAAGTTTAAATCAAAGGTCCACGCTCTCTTTCTCCCTTGCCCACATGTTTTCCTAGACCAGTACAATGTACTGAACAAATAGTTGTCATCCCCTGGGTGCTGGCGTAAATAAAAAAATAAAACTAGAAAAATTGTATTATTTTTTAAGAAAGTGAATTGCTAGGCCAAGGCTACTGGTATTTTGTTTTGCTATTTAATAAATATTTTTGTTATAAAAAATATAAGATCTAAAAAGCCTTGTGTATAAGGAAAAGTTAGCACTAAGTTAATGCATACACAGAAAAAAATACGTAGTAATGGCAAATGATTTTAACCTTGCCGCAAATAGAATTTACATTCGGATCGTTCCCAATAGCAGTTTCTATTTGTCGCAACTACAAAATTGCTGTTACATTAAATACAATTGAGCAAATGCAAAAATAGTTTTAACAAATGCGATTGTCTTTGTCCCAAATGCAAAAACTGTCCTACCAAATACAATTGTCTTTGCCCCAAATACAATAATCTTTGCCCCAAATACAATTGTCTTTGCCCCAAATACAATTGTCTTTGCCCCAAATACAATTGTCTTTGCCCCAAATGCAATAGTCTTTGTCATAAATACAATTCGACAAATGTCAAAATTTTTTTAAATTTTTAGATTTTATTTACAAACAAAAATAAAATTAAAGATTTTTCAGAAATATATACAGACGAATGTACAATGGATTGGTGACTTAGATTTAATTATATCTAAAATATTAATATAATACATAATAAGGCAATTGAGAGCACAATATAATAATACATACATATATAATATTATATAACATTATAAATAATATAATATACATACATTATAGTACATAATACATAAACTTTATTTATATACAGACTCCGAACGACAGATTTGAGAAGCTTTTTCATGGCAATCAGTTACTCTCAGAGCTTTTGCCAGCAGATTTCTGAGTGGTAGTCGCCGAAAGAAATCATTTTTTCATACACATATCTTTTTTCAAGAAGTCAGAGCTGAGATTTGAACCCGCACTATCGTCTTAGTTAGCCAACACACTAAATACTAGACCGCGACGAAGGTATGCTCCTGTAAAAAACTCACACATATTTGCTTTTTTTCACACGCACGTGTTTTTAATACCGCAAACAAAATTCAAACGAATGAAAGAAAATGTCTAAACAATAAAACGAAACTAACTGCGGATTGCATTTGAAAATACAAGACTACTGTTACCACAACAGCAATCCGTATTTGGCGTAAATAATTTTTCCATGTAATCTCAAATAAGAAAACATTTGATTTTAATAAATTGCTGTTAACATGTATTTTTAAATGCAATTACATTTAACTTAAAGAAAATTCAATTTGGATCAAATAATTTTGCTCTTGATTTATGTCAACTGCAATTTTGTAGTTGCGACAAATACAGTGTATTCGCCGAAATTCTTTGTGGCAAATAAAATATCATTTAAATCAAATACTTTTTATTTGGGACAAATACAATTTCCTCAACTGCAAAAAGTATTTGCCATAACAACACTTTTTTTTTTCTGTGTAACATTATATGGTAATACAGCATATAATAAACTCCCCATATCAACAATGTCTTGGCATTCATCTTAAATTGTTTGTATAAAATTGTTTTCAAATTTACTGAACTGATGGTCCTTTAATTATAATTATTTAATTTCGGTGTTTCACTACTCTTTTGTGTAGCATCGCCAGGAATTAAAATTAATTTTTTTTAATATTTTTACCAAAAATGTAAGAATTGTATCAATAAATTTAGTTGACCTTATTATTGATTATTATATAAACTTTTAATTAAGCTTTAGGTCGATTGAGTAATTATTATTTAAATAATAATGTAAGAAAATTGCAACAAATTACTAAACCACCAAATAGTTTTTCAAAAACGAAAAACTACCATACAGCATATCATATGCGGTATGTACATATAAGTAAATATATTCCTTTTAAGTAAATATTTTATTTCGATGCAAAGACAAAAACTTTAAATATAATGAGTATGATGAAGCATATTTTATTTTAAATTTTTAATCTTGCAGTTGGGTCCTGCTGCTGCGGGAAGAGGCATGTTTTGTTATCAATGTCCACCAGCCTTGCATCCGTGTGGTCCGCATCCGCCTCGTTTGCCTACACTGGAATACCCGTTTGCCGCTACACATCCATGTAAGTACCACAATGATAACTAATTTGTACCGATTATTATTAGATAAGAAGTTGTCAATAATTTTTAGCAGCATATGTCAAATTTATGTTAAAAATCGTACGTGTGTGAGGGAGAGCGAGAGAGGGAGAGAAAACTCTTAGCAAAACCGATAATAAGTCGAAAATGAAAAAAAGCCAAAAAAGAGCAGTCCTTTAGTAATAAAATCAAAATAAATCTTTATTCCTCCATTATACAACACTCATACCCACTAAACAGTAAAAAAGAATGAAGATAAAAAGCTAAAGATAACATTTACGCCAAAGTGCTGCCTTTAAATAGCAATAAAACAACAGAAACATGAAAAAAGGAGCACTTATTGATGATGTCTCTTCCTCTTCCTTTTTTAATTTTTTTATTTAAGATTCGGATCAGTTGAACAGTGAACTACATAAGTAAGTCACGAGTGTTTGTAACAGATGCATTAATGTTTTATTCTATTAACGTGAAATTTCAAAAGTTTCCAAAAGTATGAGTAGGTCATTCATGTGTACAGATACAGATACACACACACACACACACACCCAAATATGAACAGATACACTCACATTATGTTTTGGCATAAAATATCCGATTACTATTTGAAGATAATAATTTATGGTGCTACAAATTTAGTCCTTATCATCATTCTTCTTCAATTTGTGTGTGTGTGTTTTTTTTTTTGTTATGTTGTTGCTCTTTTTTTTTCAATATTATTTTGAGGGGTTAATTGTTTAAGGGTTGCTTGTTTATTCTATTTGTTTAATATTTTATTTTTATTAAGTAAAATATTATATTTTTTTTATTACTTGTTTTTTGATTTGATTTGATTTCTTTTTTTTTTTTTGTCAATGATCAAAAAATATTCGTAATGATTACATTGAATTTAATATTAAATTAAAAAGATTTTTGTCAAAGATTATCAAGCATAGAAAGGTAACGACAATATGCTAATAAATTAGCATCAACAGTAATGCCAGACTTAATTTGAAAAAAAAATTTAAAAAGTCTCTTTTTTACTTAAAGATTGAGCAGCTGAGATAAAAGAACAATCATTTGGGTTATTTTGAATTGAAGTGTGATTCAAAAAATTTTATAATAATTACCCATTTTCCTATAGTAATTCCTCGACAGAAGCTTAAAGTAAAGTAATACCAAGTTCACACGAATAGCAAATATCGAGGTTCGAACTCTCATTCGGGGTTCGAGGCCGAATCTTGTTTGAAACAAGTAGATTCCCCATACAAAATTGTGAGAGCGAACCATCGTTTTTCATTTTGAACCTTGTTGCTAACCTCGAAGAATGTGCTATCATCTCTAATTTTGATCACAATTTATCGCTACATTATCTAAACTAACTGACAAAACAAAAAAGGCAAAGCAATAATTTGTTAGAAATATTTTTTTTTTAGAAATAAAGAAACAAGAAATTTAATTACGTAAATATTTAATATATAAATCAAAAAATCACACAAAACGAAAATATCGTCTTATATGTAAGTATGTGTACATGCATATCGACGCTGGAATTAAAGAACGCTGTAACTAAGAAAAAATCGAAAATACGTTTTTACATCATTTTTATCAGCAGAAAAATACGCGTCGATTGGTCCAAGTCCCAGATTTCTACGATGAAAATAAGTTCACTTACGCCGTCTGCGAAATGAAAAATACCAGTGTATTTGTTCTACATTTATGAAAGTTTTTTGGCTCTGGTGAACATTTAAGGTTTTGTCAGTTACAACGTTCTTTAATTCCATCGTCGATATGTACATTATACATTGCGGTATACAGAAAACAGAAATGCCAAAATGAGACACTAAACTGTCTTCTGAACGGTGAGTTTCGCAATCGTGGTTCAGAGAGCGAACCAAGTGGTGCATCTTGTCGTGTGAACATAGTGTAAGTCATTGCGTCATTAAATACGGGTATATTTTTTAATAATTCGTTTTGAAGTTTAACATGGCAACTCTACAATACAAATTGTAAAATCATAGTTATTGGTGGCAAAAGATCCCCAAAATCGCTATTTAACGAAAATAACAGTTATTTTTAAAATTTAAAATCAAAAAGTCAGGTGGATATAATTTGTCTATCAGATATTTGAATACAGCATATTGATGCTGTTAAGCTAAGGAATAATAAACTTAAAAGACTTTAATTTGTTTGACTTTCATTAAAAAGTCACTTTATAATAGTTATTTTTTGACTTTTATTTTTTCGGTCAGAAATAAAAGTTAAAATGTGACTTTTATTTTTTAAGTCAACAATTAAAGTTAAAATTTGACTTTTATTTTTTAAGTCAGAAAAAAAAGTTAACATTTAACTTTTGTTCTTATTGAAAGCAGATGTTAAAAAAGTTAAATAAAATTTTAATTAAATATTAACACAGTTTTTATTTTTAGAATTATAAGTACATGTTGTATTTGTATTAAAACAAAAAAAAATTATAATAGAGTATCTATACAAAAAGATTTATTGGCTAGAAAGTTAAGGAGTTGGTGTTTTGCATAATTTGCTCTGAAAATACAAATTACATTTAATTTCCTTCATTTTAATATTAAATTGTTCACTCTTTCATTGCAATGACTCAGAATTCAATTTCACCATTAATATAGCTGCCAAGTTCTGTTCAGACAAATTGTAGCGCAAGTCGCTGAGAACAATCTTAAGTGCTGAAAACGCGCGTTCTACACTAACTTGTGTCGCAGGTACTTGATGAATAATACATGCCAAGTCCTTTAGACGGGGATATAAAAATTTTTTGTTTTCCCAATATTCCACAAGGTCGACATCAACGTCAATACGCTTCTCCTTGTATGAGTCAAGCAGACATGACATTATAACGGATGCATTAAACTTTGTTAAAATGGAATAGCAAATTTGACTAAAGTTGGGTTGGTTAGAAATAACCAAAACAACATCACTGATTGTCATCGATCTTATTTTTCTTATATTTCCATTACATTGTTATTATTATGGCATAGTAAATTTTTTTTATTCTAACCTAAAAAATAAAAGTCAAATTTTAACTTTAATTTTTGACTTAAAAAATAAAAGTTAGATTTTAACTTTTATTTCTGACCGAAAACATAAATGTCAAAAAATAACTATTATAAAGTGACTTTATTGAAAAAAGTCGTAACTGTTACGGTCCCTGATGAATAATAAAAATAATCCAATTGAAGCAAAAGCCACACTCCAATTAATTTATCTATAAAAAAATACAATAAAAAAGAAAATCAATGAAAATTGCTTTATGAATTTTGATCACATAGGTCCTGGTACTCATGGATAAAAATTGACACACACAACATGAGTGCTGTGAGAAGCTAGGCCGTAACCCTGACACAGGGTTGTAATGGCCAATTATGTATGTATGTAATGACGAAACAGAAAATAATTCATAAAAATGATAAACAATCTTACTGGGGTGCGAACGCGGAAAAAAATGTAATAGCTTAAAAAACACAAGCGAAGCTCAGAGGCCTTATTCTGTAACTCTCCTGAGCTAAAATTCTATCGTTAAAAATTTATAAACTTGATTTTTAGCTACGAATACAATTCTTGAATGCTTATTGTAATTCAAAAGCTTCATCCCTATTACCTCAAAACTTTTTAAGTTTACATATTTTAACGCCCAGCCTATTTCAAAAACCCAAAATTTTAGCATTTTAGCTATAGAGAATTACAGAATAGGGCCCCAGATGTGAATTTTAAAAATTATTTTTGACAAATTAATACCTTGAAGGCAATTCTTTAGATTTAATAACAATTTGAAGTGTCTTTTAATAAATTCAACTGATTTGTGACAGCTAATCTGTCCTGTTTAACTCAAATTAGCTGCAGAGCAGGTTCATTATTCATTTAACCGTTTAAACTTTTTAGGGAATTATTTTCACATCTTTAGAAAATTGCTTTATTAATATGGAGAGGTATTAAGTAACTAACCTAATGATGATAAAATTCAAAACATATTAATAATCATTATCAATATTTAAACAATTGCAGAATTACAATAAAATAAAATAAAATTGCAAAATTTGTGCAATTTTGTTTTTAATAGCATAGATTTGTTTGCACAATATGTGTACAATGAAATAAAATTAAAACTGAATTGCGGTAAAATTTAAAACTTTAATTAAAGCCATGATATGCCGCTACTCTATTATAAAAGTAACTAAATGACACACAATTTAATTCGTAATGGAAAATCATATGTATTTTCAAAGGAAAATACGAGTATCAAAAGCGGTGTTATTAAAGCAATTTTTTTTGGAATAATTTTTATTTTAAAAAATTTAAAATTTTTTCTGCTTTTGGAAAATTTGTTGTTTAAAAGCAGAAATAAAAACAAAGGGAAGGAAGAAGAAGAAGCACAGAGAATGAAATAAAATATAATAAAATGGCTTAAATTAAAATTCACACACTGTCACATATGAACACAAACACATGCAGGTCCATGCATATGTAAAAAGGGCATATTGCAAACATACACTGATTGATAGAAGGAAATCCAAATAGAGAATATGCAGATTTATTTATTAATATTATATATGTTTATACATACATACATGCATACACTGTATGTACTAAGTTAACACATTAATGGAAATTTAATAATCACTTTAAAAAAGTAAAGAGACACCTGAATATTATTGATGATGATTGTTGTCAGCGGCAGCATCAATATCATCATTTTATGTTTAACGTTACAAACAACAGCACCTTCAATCAGTTTAAAATGTATGACAATATTTTTCATTTTTTTTTTCCAATCCCTCTACCCGGTAATTTACATTCCATAGCAAAAATAACAATTTTATTATTTTTTTTTCAGTTCCAATTTTGTTCAGTTTTAATATTCATTCTCTTGAATAATTTTATCAAAAAGGTAGAAAACTAAAGATATGGAAATTAAAAATGAAAAAAAAAAAAATCATGGCACTCCTGAATTTGTTTTTAACTGATGGTATAGCCGTCATCATCATTGTCATTATCATTGTTGTTGTAATTTTTGTAAATCATAGACGTCAAGTCAATGTTATTTATTCCTGTTGACGACTGGCTGTTGTGTCTTTTGCATCAATACGAGAGAGAAAAAAAACAGATTTTTAAAATCGAATCAAATCGAATCCCATTCAATCAAATTGTTGGCAAATTGCATTCACTTTGAGTGAGTGTGTGTATGAGTTTATGCTGGCTGGCTGTAGAAACGTAGAAAGGAATGCGCTAACTTTTTGACAATTTTCATTTGTTTTTTTTCATTTGTTTTACTATCAATGTTCAGGATTTACAAAACTGAAATGACAATTTCATTACAGCCACAATCATTTTCTTTTCCATAAACATTTTTTTCTTTTTTAATTTTTTTAAGTTTTAAATTGAATTTTAGAAAAGTTTTCAATTTGGTTATTGTTGTTGTTGTTGAAATAAATAGTTTAGTGCAGGATTTCTTTTGGTTGGCCAAAGAGACAAAAAATAAAAAAAAAAAATATTTCAGTAACGTTTTAAACCCAATGTCATTTGTATAGAACAATTCAGCGATATGCCGGTTAAGAAAATTTATTTTTACAAAATATATGAAAAAAGGCTTTTGATAATGTTTGCATAATTTGATGTTTTTGATGTTTTGCATAATTAAATTGAATTCTTCTTTAAATTCATTTAGATGAGTGTGAAACTGAAATTTATGTGTAGGGTACCACTGTACGGAATAGTAAGTCTAATATAAGTAGAAATGGATTTGAAATCAAAATGTTTTCTTTAAGATGTCCGTATTTCTAAAAAAATAGAAGGTCATTATACTTTTAATTGTAATTGTTCAACAATAATTAGGATTTTATGTGTATATAATAATCAAAACGGCATCTTGTGCTAATTGTAGTTGATCAGAGTTTCGGATCAACTGGCCATTTGACATTTGACTATGTATATAAGTAATATGTAATCACATTAAGTGCATAGTTTCGTAAGAGCGCTTCAATATTTGTTTAAATTGAAGCAGAAATTGATTGGTAACACGGATTTGGCTACAGTTTTAAATTAAACTTGAAAAAGGAAAAAAAAATTATTAAAAATAACTAATAAGTGTTTTTCTTTTTAAACCTATCGTCGTGCGGGAGTTTACGTGCCGTATACACCATTTTACAATATATAACTCGGGTTAATGATGCCACTTTAGGTTTTAGACACCAACATTTTTAAAATCTGCAATCCGTCTTCGTCTATCTACCTCCGAAACTGAAAGAGATATTCGAAAACGGGTTACAGACTTGAAAAATTTGGGGTAGGAAAGTAGTAAAGTAGCATCATTAACTCAAGATATATAAAAAATATGAAATGGCCAATAGAGCACATAATCTCCCGCACGACGATATGCGTAGACATTAGAGCACTTCAAAGTGCAATAGTTTGTGTAAAAATGTTATTTTTAAGAAAGCCAAGCTATGCTTTGTAATGTTGTCTCAAACACAGTGTTATGCCATGTCATGCAAAGTCATCATAGTGTCTTAGCATGTTATTGCACATCGACTAAGCTGTTGTAGTTAGCTGTGTTCAATAGGATGTCTATGAATTCTTTTTGTGCGCAATGTTTTCAATACTGTTGTATAAATATTCGCTACAAAAACACCGAGTAATTTTTAAGAAAATAGAGTTTTTAAAACTGTATAAACTCAGGTCTCGTTTTTTGCGATAGATGCGTTCCAAAAGTCTATATGTATATATATAATTTCGTTGTTTGTCCGGATGTATGTCCAATTCTTTTCAAATTCGTCTAACGTCGCAGAAAGCTGAAATTTTGCATACTTAAAGCTCATTTTCTCCACATGTGCAAGACGGAGCCAGATTTTTGATTTTCCGACTGTTGTCGGCTTTATGACTAGTACCACATAAAAAGGTATTGTAGCTTCATATAAAAACTAATGATTCCTTCCAAATTCCTGGAAAACCACGTAAATTAAGATTTTAATCAAAAAAGTCAAAACAAATTCGCATAAAAAATCAACCAAAAAATATAATTTTAATTTATTAATTACAGAAAAAACAGAATATGATCCAAAACTTAAGCTTTAAAACATTGTTAAACGAATATCTGCCAATATGTATGATCGTTTGGAATTCATTACATGTCACTTTTATCACTTTATAAATGATATAGTTGTCTTAAATGGTAAAATATAATTTTCATCAATAAAATTTATCTGCGAATAGGGGGAAAGATCACAAAAGTTTTTGTTTCTTTTCTTGCAAAATAATTTGTCATCAATACTTGCGTTTTTGGAATTTTAAATTGCTTATGCAACTCTTGATATCCCAAAAACAGATCAGTCAGTCTGCGTTGAATCTTTTATACTCTTTCCGTATCTAGATCCATATTAGGAATACAATTTTCTAAAGCATTAACTGTGCTGAGAAAATCTATAATTTTTTTAACATTTTCTTCGCAATCACTGTCTGTACTATCCATGTTTTTCTCAGTTTTAGTAACTACACTAATAACGTCGTTGCCGGCTAATGGTTAATTTAAAAATTAAAAAAAAATAAATAATATTATTTACAAATTTATTACAAATTTTATTAGAAAAAAAAAAATTAAATAATTTTAAATATAAAACTATTATATAATTTTTCAAATTAAATTCGAATATTTATTGGATCTATATTATACTTATTGTATGCTTTTTAAATAGTCTCAAGATCCTAATATTGGTATTCTTATGAGAACTTACATCTGTTAAGGCATATGTATAAACACTAGGCTAACTAAACTAGTATTCGACCAAGTTACGAAAGGTCTCATCATTAAAAACTCTGATCTAAAAATGCCTTATTTATGTCCAGTTTTATTTTATAGTTATAAATAATTCAAACAAATGATCAGAATTTATCATTAAGAACATACATAGTATGTATGTCGCAAGCATAGTTTTTACTCCAATATATTTTACATAGTCTTTGTCATATATGTTTGTCGAACATGTTTGAACGACATAACATGGCATGACAATTGCATGATGTGACACTTGTTTCTATGTTGTATAGATCAACATGTCCAATACTTTAGTTGATTTCAGTTTCATGAGAGTGACATGGAATTTTTAAATTTAATAATTGTTGATATATAAAAGATTCGAATTAAAAAGATTTTTTTTTAAATAAATATTCCAACTTAACTTGTTCTGCTTTAAAATTTGTTTTTAATTTATCTTTAATATTATTAAAAACAAAACAAAAAGAAAATGAGAAAGAAAATGTTTCTTTTTCATATTTGTTTGCTTTTCTTTAATCTATTAAAGAGAAGGTGTTGTTGTTTAAATATTTAAAGTGTTTCCTTAATTTCATACCAATGATTTAATCTATAAAATCTTAATTTGTAACACATTATCCTCAATATTAACTCTGATAAACACGAAAATAACTTCCTTAAGCAACCATTACAAGTCTCTTGCATACAGTCAGCCAGTCGCTTACCAACTTAAGTTCGAGTTAAACTTGAGAAAACTATATAAAAATGCAAGTACATTATAAATAATAATTATTTGAAATATATGTGTGTGTACGAAGAGCACATCTTTACATCGTACGAATACTTTATATGATTTCTTAAGTGGTAACTAAGTTATGAATTTCTCTATATTTGTATACGATTACGTATATGAATGTTTCATACCTATGTATAGAATGTACTACATATGCATGTATTAGTGTGTACATTTATTACACTTACAGGTATTTGAACATATTATGGAACTTGAGACATTCTTAATGGACTCTAACCAACCATTTACAGACAACTAGCAATACATACACGAATACTTTAACTTACAAAGTTAATTCTATACGAACACTTTAACTATTCTATTCTACGAGTAATAATTTATTATCCAAATACTTGTGCATGGCTGTCTGTCTGTGCGTCAGCTTATCTTTCATTCTTTAGTTTCTTTGCACGTTTGTTTGTCTAAATAGATTTTTCGTAAAACTATTCGTTAAGATTAAATTTTACTTGAGGTGTTTTTAGTGAGAGAAAATCACCAACGATTTTATTCAACATATTTTCATGTTCATATGTACATACATACATATGTATTTATAATGTATATGAATAAAGGAAAGCATTATAGATTTAAGGATAATATTATTTAGTCATCTCTTAAGAGATAGAAATCAAAATAAATTATGAATGAATCCTAAGAATTAATTGTAATATTTATTGTTTTATTTAAACACAAGTGTATAGAATAAATTGTTTACATGAATTCTAAGTGACATAAATTTCATATTTATTATAAATTAATACAGTAATCCCTCGAACTGCGCGGTTTCGGACTTGCGCGTTTTTATTTTTACCACCAAAATTTCGCATTGCGCGGCAAAAGTTTCGCAGCAGCGCGGTTTTTTTGCATACATATTACATATTTCGTGCAAAATTTGTACATACATATTTTTTATATATATTTTTATATATTTTTTACCAAACCATTGGAGGAAAATATAACAAATTCATTAGAAGATGAAAATTAACTTATTTAAAGTTTCTTTTTAATTACATATTTACATTTTAATTATGTACATACTGTGTACAATGAATTGTTTTCAAGATTTTTTTTTTTTTGTTTAATTTTTATGAATTAATTTATAATTTTTATTTCTTTTGTTTATGTTAATGTTTAACTTTATGTTAATATTGAATAAAGTCTTTTTTTAGTTATCTACTTGGTTTAAATTTAAAATTTTCATGATTATTTTAGAATTTGGAACGTTTCCCCCTAATTTCATATAAAATAGGGTTCACAGTGCGCGATTTCGAGTTGCGCGCTGTTTTTTCAGAACGTATCTACCGCGCAGTTCGAGGGATTACTGTATATTAAAATATTTTTTTTTTTTTATTTGAAAGGTTAAGCGAATAATCAACAAATAATTTTGCAAATTTGTTCTGTAAGCGCTTTAAAATTTTGCGTTGTTTGTGTTTTATGTTTTATTTATTTTATTTTATTTAAGTTTTATTTTATTAAAGAGGATTTTGGCTTTTTTTTTTTCTTTTCTTGTTAAACCTTCAAGTGACTAGACGTAACAAGTAATCCTCTTTAAAATGTCATTTATTTATAAAGTTTTGAATGCACTTTTTCATATTTTGTTGTTGTTGTTTTATAAAGCAATTTACAATATAAATTTTGAATTATTATTGATTTTCAGTAATACTATTGTTTATATGTCTAAAGTCAGTTCAAAAAGAAAAGTTTAAAAGCTTTTATGAATACAATTCTCATCTTATCCTATGCATGCATACCTACATTACATCCCTTTTGTAGAGCTACGGCTTAGCTTCTCACAGCACCCAAATTGTGTGAATCAATTTTCACCCATGAAACCAAAATCAACGAAGCCGAAAGACAGACTTAAAAAGCTTGTTCATGGCAATTATTTACTCTCAGAGCTTTTGCCAGAAGACTATTAAGAGGTGGTTGCCGAAGGAATATTTTCAGCTCTCGTCCAATAAGCCAACACATTACATACTAAACTACGGTGATCATATTTGTATAAAGTGTATGAGTATAAAAGTTACAAAAGTTTAAACCACAGTAAAACAAAGAAATATAAACAGGGGTTCACTGAATAGAAAATTGTGTAGGAATAACGTTTAAAGCTGATTTTGGACAATCTGAAACACTTATTTTTGCAAATTTTTCATAGCTTATAAAGCCAATTTTGCTACTAACTCTTCAAACGTTGATTTTCAGGCATTAAATTAATTTTGGTTGATGGACGTACAATTGACTTTAAATAATACAAAGACGTGGTCTAGTGGTTAGTGTGTTGGCTTACTAAGACAAAGCTCAGGGTTCAAACCCCAACTCTGACATTTTGAAAAAAAAAAAATATGAAAAAAAAGAAATATTTCTTTCGGCGACTATATCTTAGCAGTTTTCTAGCAAAATCTCTGGGAGTAATTGATTGCCATGAAAAAGCTTCTCAAATCTGCCGTTAGGAGTTGACTTTAAACTGCAAGTCCTGGTACTCATGGATACAAATTAACACACTTAACATTGATGCTATGGCCGTAACCATGAATCAGGGTTGTAATGGCAAATTATGTAGGTATGTAACATAAATCAAGGGGAGTTAAATCAAACTACCATTATGCAAAATTATACTTCGATCAAAAGTTTCTTTGAGTAAATCAATTGTAGCGCGTGCTATGTCAATCAGGTTAATCCCAGCTAATTGAGGTACTAATCTAATCATTACCCTATACCCTTCAAAAATGACCATAACATTCTGACTATCATTCGCACAACCCGGGGATTGTAATTCAATGCTGCTTTAAGCAAAAATCTGCTTCATGGGAGAACACAAGCTGAATCTTGAAAGACTTTAAGCCAAGATCTTTTCTTAAAATCCTTAAATAATTGGGAAGCGGTTATATTACCTTTAGTGCACACTGTTTATGTTGGCTTAGAGAACGATTGTGGTTTAAGGATCGTTTGAATACATCTTTGAGTTAGGAAATGCCCACAAAAAAGTCGAACGGAGTGAAATAGCACGATCTTCGTATCCATTTCACATCGCCTCTACTTTGGACGACGATGCCTTCAAATCGCTTGTGCAGAATATTCAGTGTGGCATAAGCTGTTTAGCATGTAGAATCGAAATGTTGAAGCCACATGTGGTTGGTATCCAGATGAGCCAATTCAAGACCAAATAATTTCAAAGCAAATCCAATTGCACAAAAAAGTACATTTTTCAGGATGCATTAGACACCCTGGATCTTATATGGGTTAATATTACCCGAAATCCGTTGCCCAAACAGAACAACCTTTTTCATAAAACAATTTTATTATTTGCACGTTTTGTCATTTGATATATCCGTCAATGGTGATTTGGCAAAATAGATTGTATAAATAACAACTAATTTGGCAGGTGGCCGTTATCAACCTTAAGCATTTCTCTTCAACAAGACTAAATGCAAAATGAAGCCCATGAGTTCTATAATTAATTTATTACAATAAAAGAAAATTACATCAAAATAATTGATACTACATACATATTTGTAGGTAATTAATATCACCAAGAAATCATTTATTATGCATTCTTTTGCTTTACTCTAGATTACGAGAATACACCAATTCATTTCTATTCAAATATTCACATTTTCTACATAAAAAAAGGAAAATAAAAAGAAAACAAAATAAAAGGGAAAAGAAAAAGTGTATTTATATTAATTTATGTTAATTCACTTATACTCAATTTCAATATTATAACCATAATATACACTCATACACACATAATATATAATTATATATATGAAATCACACTAATACATTCAAAGACTTACATATATATGTACATACATACATATGTCCTTATGAAACAATAAATAAATGGATTGAGGCATTTGCCTTGTCATCACAAATGAGTCAAGTGTTATTAGAGCCTCTACTGTCAACTGGGTAATTATCACAAATTAAGTTTTCCAACATGCAAATCCCAGTGTATAAAATTATTTTTGTACAACAAAAGCAACAACTGAAAATTATAATACGAATTAATAAGAAAATAATAATGCTACAGGTCACGCACCCTTAAACAAAACCATCCATACAAAGAGTTTTCATTTTCGTCTATGAATTTAAAAGAAGAAACACCACCACCACCACTATATCACCACCAACATTTATTTGTTCAATTATTTAACACAGGATTAGATATCACAAATACATACGCACATGCGAATATGGAACGAACAAAGAAATCCTGATGCCACTTAAAAGCATTCAACTGACAGAAATCAAACAGCACAGCATCATGAAATGAATGGTATTTGCCTGGTTTAGTTTAGTTTGGTGTGGTATCATCAAACAAACCGCACTTGTCAAGAAGACAAGCAAATAAGGAAAGCAGTTAGGATTTACAAAAACTCCAAATATTTGCAAAAATTGAATCAAAATAGACACGAAAGTTCTTTCGATTGTAACAAATATGGTAAGTATGTATGTATGGTACGACAACATAAGCCAAATTGTTCAATATTCCTTCCCTTTTCAATAAAGAGTGTTGTTCAACGTTCAAAAAATAGAAGAGAAAAGTAAAAATACACACACACACACACACACACATATATCCACTTATACTCACACACAGATTTAATATTGAAATTGTATCACAATTAGGATAATCATGAGAAAACTGTTATCGAATGCTGATGCCAATGCCAATAATGTTGATGATGATGAACAACCCCTTAGAAAATAAAGTCAAGAGTCAAAGAACAAGAACATGGAAAGAGAAGAGTAGAGAGAGACTGTGTCTTGAACATTTTGACTTCCGTTTGAGTGTTTTGTTTATTCGATTTTTGTAGACTTAAAATCCTTGTGCTTTGTTAGGATACAAAAGGATGGCATGAAGACACATAATGAACGATAATTCAATTTTCAGACAGTTGGTTTAACGGTAAAACCATCATTAAAGGATTTTCTTTTTTCTGAAACATAAACGTTAGTGGCTAACTACGAGTATAATGATAATGGCGCTGAAATTCTTTTTCTTCATTTCTTCCTTTTACACACTACTCTGTCTCTTTCGTAATCTTAAAATGTGAATTGATTTGGCACAAGTCCAGCTATGCCCAGGCGGAAGATGATGATGTGAAAGATGGTTTTCATTATTAGAATCATCTTTGTTTTTTTTTTTTTAACAGTAATTGTGCTATTGAAAGTATTTACATAAAATTGATTCTTTACGCATTATATTGTTCGTTCTATTATTTTATTGTAAATAAATAATAAATTTTATTAATAAATCACATTAATTTACGAATCATGACTAGGGATGCTTTTAAAACATCGGTGTTCCGGTCAGAAATTCGATAATTTTTTTCATTCTTTACTTTACACTAGTTGACGTTGGTATAATAAAAAAATAACTCCAACATCGTTCACATAAACATTTTTGTATGCAAGTTAATTATCCTTAAGCCAAAATACCACATACTAACTAGACTACGTCAACTACCTTTATCGGAAAAAATTAGAGAAAAACGCCGAATTAGGGATTAAGGCAAATGATGGCGTGAAGAAATTATCCAGGAATTGTATTTAAAACCTACTACAGTTACAGTGTTTAGTAGTCTTTCGTCATCCTAAGTATAGTATTTATACAAGAGTATACTAAATAGTTTATAATAATAAACTTTGCCAAATAATAAATTATCTAGTCCTGGACTCAGAAGTCTAATTAAAAAACAGAAAAATTTTTAAATTAACACAACAATGTAACCAGTACCCTCACGAAAAAATTGTACAAAAAAAGTATCACTTTAAAAATGAAACGCGAAATTATGTTTTTCGAATGAACTTTGTCGAAAAGAATCTAATTGTTTGAACAAAAATATTTTTCTTCGTCTATTGACCAGCCAATTTCATTTAAGGACACCATGATTTAAAATAACAACTCAGAACTTGTATTGAAAAACTCTTAAAACCGTAAGAATTCATGAAATCTGCAAAAATATGGAACTATTAGTGTTTGTTTTTCCATGGGATAACGATTCTAACAACACATCGCGTATTTTTTAGCATTGGCATTCTTAGTTGCTTAATTTTTGTAACACCGTGGTACTGCGGTTTTTTTTTTTAAATTTAAACAATAAAATTTATATTCGAAAAATTTAGAAAAAATTTAAGGTTATAAAGTAGAAGTTATGCGTACTATAATAAAAGACCGAAGATAGATTTTAGAATAGAGGTTCCCGCGAATTCTTTAGCAAATTGCAGTAGATATGCTTAATACACATATACAATGAAAAAGGAAAATTCAAATAGGGTTAGAGGTAAGCACGCCGTGGTTTAGCTAGTAATATATTATTTCAAAAGCTTATATATAATTCTTTGCACCGATAACAGATCCGTTACAGATTGCAGGGACACAATTTCAATAAATTATTTTTCAAAATCATCATTACTAAGGACAAAGGTTGTCACGACGTTAGCATGAATACCAAGACATCCAACACATAATACAAACGTACGCTTAATATTTTTTCCAATATGACACGATATTTGTTTATATTTAAAGGCAAAGATATATTCTATATATTTTTACATACAAAAGAAATCAATATTTGCTCTCAATTATCTTTTGAGGCTTTTGCGAAAATATGTGGAAGCAATTGCTTGTATTCTCCACATCAACAATTTGAAAGCAATTATACAAAATTCTATTGACGTTTAAGCTTTCACTCAGTTATTAAAATTGCAACGTGTAGACCAAGCATAACAGGCCCACACACTTTTAAGAAATTTGCTGGTGTTTGCGTAATTGAAAATACAAAATTTTAAATTTTTTTTGGCACTCAAAATTTGTGCAGACTTATTTTACACCTAAAATTGTTTCGTGTTGTAAAAAAAAAGAATACAATACGATTCCAACCCTATTAGAGGCTATACATTTTCATATTTTATCATTCTATAATTACAATTTATTTTTAATATTTTTCATAGAGTTTGTTGTTTAGAAGACGGCAGAAGAATACATAAAAAGTATAATACTCGTACTATAATTAAATATTTAATATATTTCTAAATTCCCCGCGAGCGCTCTAATATATTCATATAGATCCCCACTTGAAAATCTTTAACGATAAATAAATTAATTTTTAACTTTAAAATATTAGTTCAGGCGCTCTATTCTGTGATTCTCTTAAGCTAAAATGCTAAAATTTTGGGTTTTTAAAACAGGCTGGGCGTTAGAATATATAAAATTAAAAGGTTTAGAGGTAATAGGCAATAACCATTCAAGAATCGTATTCGTAACCAAAAAGTCTTAAATCAAATTTATACATTTTTAGGTATAGAGTTTTAGCTTAGAAGAGTTACAGAATAAAGCCTCAGAAAACAAATATACATATTAAATTTAGTTTAATACGTTATGAATACGAGCATAAATATTTGAAATATTAAACAATTAACTAACATTACTAAAATTGTTCAACTTTTATTTTTAAACTATTAATTGCTTCATTAAAAATTTATGACATTAAAATGAAATTAAAGAATTCAAAATCAAGAGAAAAAAAACTGGTGTTTTAGGCACTTTATTCGACAACAAAAAAAAGAAAACAATTAAAAAGGATTTTTTCAAATTCTTTCCAAAAATAAAACAAAAAAGCAAAACTTAATAAAATAAATACTTGCACATGTAGCCTAAAAGCAGACAACAGTTTGAGTGCCATCGCAACAGACACACCTAAACACAGATTAATCGTAATACAAGCTGTTGGCAAACTAACAGTATTACTGCGCATTAAAGCATCCCCAGAGACATACACATACAGAGATACTCACAGTAAATCGAATTTAGTTTAATGGTGTTTTTATAGAAGAGCAAAAAAAGAAAAATTGAAAACGCGAGACAAAGAGAGAGAGAGAGAAAGAGCGAAAGATTAAAAATAAAAGAAGGAAAAGGGGAGCCTGAAAAGGAGTTGAATACAAATGTTAATGGAAATTCATATTAAAAAAAACAAAACAACAACAAATACAATATGTAATAAAAAAATTATGAGAAATGGTCGTTTGTTGCTTAAGTAGGTTAAAACAAATAGGAAAGCACTTGTGTATGTGTATGGAGATATATAAAAGCTTTAATCCGATTATATTTAACAGAAAATTACAAAAGTACAAAAACAACATATTAGCTGCTCCATAATCAACATCATTATCATTATCAGCGGCAAAAGTAACGGTAGAATAGCACTTTGGTAAACGATGTAAACAGCGTCTACAACAAAAGAAAGAAAACAACAATTTTTGATATTTTTATTCTTAAAAGTTTTATTTCTGTTTCTGTTGTTCTCTTGTATTTTGAATACCAAGTGGCTGCCTTTACAGCCTGTCGCAGCACAGTTTATGGTTGAATTACTTTTTAGTGCTGCTACGAGCATATTGTCGGTATGTTTTCTGGTTGTTACAATGTTTTCACTACAGCAAAAGTAACTGTAGAGAGAATAATTTCACCAACAAAAAATATGAGAAAATTAAAATTAAATTTTGTAATTTGTAACTCATTATTTATTTAAAACAAATTGAAAATTAATTTCGCATAGAGAGTCAAAATTTTTATTGCTGCTGTTGGGTTATTTTTTCTTTTTATCATCCACAAGGAGGAGGTGAGGACGTTGATAGAGAAATGTTAACACTCTTTGCTTCTTGTTATTTTTGTTGTTGCTACTGCAACAAAAAGTATTATAAATATTTAATCATATTTAAGGTTATAATGAAAGGCCTAAAGGTCAATTTGATATCATGGCCAGAATTTAATGAAAAACACACACACACACATGCATACAGCTTACACAAAAACAAATAAAAAAAAATGTGAAAAAGTTTCTTTCTTTATTTATATGTATACTGGACAAGCACAAACACATACATACATACACATCATTATTTTAATTATTATAATAATTATTACGTATGGATATGTATCATAAACATACGCGCACACATATATACATACATATGTAGATAACTGTGTAAATATCCTATTAAATGTTATATGTATCGGGTATTTCATTAAGTAGTAGTCGCCGTGGTCTAGTGGTTAGTGTGTTGGCTTACTAAGACGATAGTGCCGGGTTCAAATCTCAGCACCGACATCTTGAAAAAAGAAATATAAAAAAAATATTTCTTTCGGCGACTACCTCTCAGCAGTCTTCTGGCAAAAGCTCTGAGAGTAATTAATTGCCATGAAAGAGCTTCTCAAGTCTGTCGTTCGGAGTCGACATTAAACTGTAGGTCCCGGTACTCATGGATAGAAATTTACTCACACAACATGAGTGCTGCGAGAAGCTAGGCCGTAATCCTGACACAGGGTTGTAAAGGCCAGTTATGTATGTATGTATTTCATTAAGCTCGTTCAAATAAAAAAGACTGAGTAAAATATCATTGAAATTTTTTACTCATTTAAAAACCCTATTGATGCCATTATCTGCAAAATATGACATCACAACACGGCTTCTTTAAGTGAAGCGCTTCCGATTGAATGTGTAACGCTCGCTTTGAGAACCATTACGGTTAGTGACTTATTTGCATAAACCTGCGAATTAGAACATTTTCACGAGATCAAATCGATTTCGGTATTTTGTTCACATCACCTGCATGAGAGATGTTCACGCTATAAATTCGCTAGTGCTGAATATGCTAAAATATGCGTGATGAGCTATGTAGTTCGAATCGTCGTTCACATCATCCAATTCAGCCCAAAAGAAGTTAAGTATCATGAAGCTATAGCGCTTGCCTTTATGGCAGAGGGAAAGAGGAAGGGGCGTTTGTATACTCTGAATTTATTAATATCTTAATTAGCAGAAAAAAATTTTTGCGGGAAGATTATTCCACATCAACTACAAAAGGATGTTTTCTATGAGATGTACGAGTAGTACGTTTGCTTGGAATTAATATTTTTACTTCATCAGAGCACCTCGTATTAAAAGCGTTAAAACAGAGAACCGCATGTTACATTGCGCCGCTACTTCAATGAATTGATAGAGTTGAATCCCCTACAATCCAACGACCCAGAACAAACTAGAGTTTAAGTGCAGTTTTGGAATTTTACACGCCAGATAAGACACTAACTTAAAATAAACTATATAATGTTTTGCTTTAATTTATTTAGGAAATAAAAAAATTATCTTCTTAATTTAAAGAAACCTCAAATTGATTTGTCGTATGTAGACTTTTATAAGAGACTGTGTACTTGCCTTTCGCATTGTACGAATATGTAATATGATGAAGTGATTAAAATTATGATTTAATTATTTGTAAATAAATACACAAAATATGTGTATAAATAAATAAAGTTTAATTATAAGTGAAAATACATTAAAAAAACGATACATAATATGTTATTTTAATGAAGAAAATTAAGAAATAAAAATGAAATGGATATATGGCTGAACAATGTCTTGAATTACAATAAATTTTTAAAGGTTTATATAACTTTTTTTTATCGAAAGTGTTTAAAAAAATATGCATTTTAAAATTTATTATCAATGGTAAGCAGTGTTGCTAGATTTTGCTGAAAAACTTGCTAAAAAAGCTAAGTAATGTTAAAAAAAAAATTCTAACAAAAATTAGAAAAATATATGTGCCCATAATTATGAAAGTGGTCTAAGTCAAAATTTTAAAAAAATTAGTTTATCAGTTATTTCATACCACATTATTTTAAACTAAATTTATTCAATGTAATTTTTACGAAATTGACAAAAATTAACCATTAGATAGTGGTTGTAGTGGTTGCAACGGTATATGGAATTCATTTAGTATTAATTATGAAAGTGGTCTAAGTCAAAAATTAGACCACAAATTTTTGGTATCGGCTCATTCCTTTCTACCGAATGACCATGATTTTGGGTTGATAGAAATGAAAATAAAAAAATAAATACCTTATACAACACTGAGCATTATTATGAATTGATAGAAAAGTGCAGAAGAAGAAATAAATTTTCGATAAAGCGAATTTCGCAGCCGGATTTTATTTCAACGATAGCAGAATCAATAAGAAGAAGAAAAAAAAATATCGCGGGTGAATCTGTCTCTTGGCTACAAATTCAATGGATGAGATTCTTGAACCTTATAAAATGTTTTATAAGTCTTCTTTAGATGATTCTAAATTTCACGTTTTGGATCTTTCTCCTAAAAGAGGAAGATCAAAAATATAAGGAAATATTAAATTACAGTATCGGAAAAAAACATAAAGATATTTTGAGTTTACTACCGTACATCCTTCCAGTTTTTCAGGAACATTTTAAGAATCTTAAATACTCGAAATATTGATAAAAATGGATTACTGTTGATAAATAATTAATAAATGTTCACGAATTATTTCAGTGAAATTATTATTTTAAATAAAACTCAAAGTTCTTTATTGCTTTAAGTCATATATAGGACATTCAGTTAATTTTGAAAATAGTCTAAGTCAATTCAAACTTTGAAAACAATATTATCGAATTAAATTCACACAAAATTTCATATTCGTAATAAATTTCCATTAATTAAGGCTAATAAAATTATTAATTAAAATGCCATATAATGTAGAAACATTTTTTAATTTATTCAAATGTAAATCATTAAATATCTCGAAACATGAATTTTATGACTTAGACCACTTTCATAATTATGGGCACATATAAGAAATAAGTGGCAAAATATCGTTAATTAAATAAAGGATTTTTATTTAAAGAAGACCTTGCCCCATCGTTGCATGTTGATTGCGGTAAGTGTCTTCGCTAAGTAGGTTTTTAGCTGTTATCTGCTACTTCCCAATAGTTGCCGCTTTTCGTTAATTTTACATAAAATATATGCAAATTAGGTCCATTGGTACAACTTCCCGATAAAGTGTCCGATACTTACAGTTCACTTTAGTTGAAGCTTCAGGTTAAAAATTAAAAGAAAGTCTATCATATCTTTATGTATTAACAAAAAGCAATTTATTTGTTCGATAAAATCCTATCTTTTACTATCGAGAATTTGCAATAATAGCCCTAAAATTTGTAAATTATTGTTTTAAAATAATAATATTCAACTTTTTATTTTAATTTTTCAGATACAAGTTATTCGTATCATCCTGCCATACACGACGAAACATTTGTGCGACGGAAACAACGACGTAATCGTACAACATTCACTTTACAACAGGTAAACAGAAAGAATTTTCTAAACAATTTAATTATTTGTTTTTTTTTTTGTAATTTCAAAAAGTCTTTACAAGTTCTCTTACATGAAATTGAGTGTGATATAAAAACATGTTCCAATGGTTATTACGCTGGTGTTTAACCAGCTCATCAGGAGATTTTTCCATAAGTTTCAAATAAGCTCTAAAGTATATAAGCTCTAACGGCCGTATGTATAATGAAAAGTTAGCAACTCGTTAGCATATGGGACAAAAAACTGGCAAGTTTGTCAATCGCTAAGACCAATATTAAAAAACTTTCCATACCTTCTATTTGATAACTAGTCAGAGAGTCCAAAAAATTAAATACCTTGTACGTTTGAACAAGGATTTCCATGTATAGGCTAATTTTTTATTGTAAATAAGACCGAAACTGTATAAAAATTATTTAGAAGAAACCAATTTCATGTTTAAGAAACTCAACATTATTTTTTTATCTTTTCTGTATACATTTCGACAATCATTGTTTGACACAACAATGTAAATCCTTTTACTTTAATTTTAATAAATGTTTTCTTTTTATTTTATTTTAATCTTTTTTATTTCTAAATTTTTGTATTTTTGCTTTTAACAGTTGGAAGAATTGGAGACTGCATTTGCCCAAACTCATTATCCGGATGTTTTTACACGAGAAGATTTAGCGATGAAAATAAATTTAACGGAAGCAAGAGTACAGGTGAGATTTTAAGATATTCAAAAATAAATAAAAATGAGTTTTTCATATAAATTTTATTTAAATTTCAATTTTAAGTTATTTTGCAGAGATGAACCAAAACAATTCATCCCTTCATGTCATTTCTGTGTCCATATTTTTATTGAATTTTATATCTTTTTTGTTTTTGTCTTATTTATTCATTTTTTCTTTCACAATTTAAAAATATGCATTATGATCAAAAGGATTTCTTTATGTTTCTTGTTTCTTATCCTTTCTATTTTATTTAAAGAATA
This sequence comes from Metopia argyrocephala, assembly GCA_963576795.1. Taxonomy (NCBI): domain Eukaryota; kingdom Metazoa; phylum Arthropoda; class Insecta; order Diptera; family Sarcophagidae; genus Metopia; species Metopia argyrocephala. The sequence continues at coordinate 1,647,277 of OY756209.1, forward strand.
TTCAATTTTATTAATGCTTTTGCATTAAGACTCACTCACTCCCTCATACCTACCTCATTCAATTTTCCATTATAAAACCCAGTAAAATGTTGTTCTTACCGTATGTATGTTTTTATCAAAAGGTAAACAATTTGGTAACGGTAGCATAAAAGTTCTCTAAAATCAAGTATAAGTTTTCAAGTTAAATTGTTTGCTGGGTGTTGCTTGTCTACGAGTACTCGTACATACAAACCCAAAAGAATTGAAAAGAAGTTAAGGCGTTGAATATAAATGAACACTTTCTTATAAAATTCCATTTTTCATTTTAATTTTATGCAATTGATTAATTATTTAAGACAATCAAACTGAAAGTATCGTATTCAGGCAGGCACACACAAACACACAAAATTACTTATTATTTTCAATTGAATAAATATGAAACATTTGAATAGTTTGTTAAATAAAAATTGAAACTGGTATGAGTCATTCATTATTTCAGTTAAACTGAAATAGAAGAAGAAAAGCAAAAAAAAAACTAAAAAGGATTAAAGATCAAAAATCTTTTAAAATAATGGAATTATTTTGTTTATTTTTTTATACTTAAGACTTTTACTTTTCTTTTAAGACAATAAATACTATAAACAAATTTAATTTAATTAAATAATAATTTAAAATTACCTCTAAAAGTTTTATTGCGTAAAAAAAATTAGCTTTCTTTGGTAAAGAAAATATATTAAAAATTAAAAAATTAAAAAAACGGCTGTCGAGATTTGGATCAAAATCTAGTAAATTTCAACAAAAATTTCTACTTCTTCACAGAAAAAAAAACGTAGTAATGGCAAATGATTTTAACCTTACCGCAAATAGAATTTACATTCGGATCGTTCCCAATAGCAATTTGTATTTGTCGCAACTACAAAATTGCTGTTACATTAAATACAATTGAGCAAATGCAAAAATGGTTTTAACAAATGCGATTGTCTTTGTCCCAAATGCAAATTGGCAAATGCAAAAACTGTCCTACCAAATACAATTGTCTTTGCCCCAAATACAGTTCGACAAATGTCAAAATTTTTTTTAATTTTTAGATTTTATTTACAAACAAAAATAAAATTAAAGATTTTTCAGGAATATATACATACGTATGAACAATGAATTAGTAAATTATTTTTAATTATATCTAAAATATTAATATAACACATAGAAAGGCAATTGAGATCACAATATAATAATACATATATGTATATATATAATATTATATAACATATATAAATAATATAATATACACACACTATAGTACATAATACATAAACTTTATTTATATACAGACTCCGAACGACAGATTTGTGAAGTTTTTTCATGGCAATCAGTTACTCTCAGAGCTTTTGCCAGCAGATTTCTTAGTGGTAGTCACCGAAAGAAATCATTTTTTCATATTTCTTTTTTTCAAGATGTCAGAGCTGAGATTTGAACCCGGCACTATCGTCTTAGTAAGCCAACACACTAAATACTAGACCGCGACGAAGATATGCTCCTGTAAAAAACTCACACATATTTGCTTTTTTTTCACACGCACGTGTTTTTAATACCGAAACAAAACTCAATCGAATGAGAGAAAATGTCTAAATAATAAAACAAAACTAACTGCGGATTGCATTTGAAAATACAAGACTACTGTTACCACAACAGCAATCCGTATTTGGCGTAAATAATTTTTCTCGTGTAATCTCAAATAAGAAAACATTTGATTTTAATAAATTGCTGTTGACATGAATTTTTAAATGCAATTACATTTAAATTAAAGAAAATTCAATTTGGATCAAATAATTTTGCTCTTGATTTATCAACTGCAATTTTGTAGTTGCGACAAATACAGTGTATTCGCCGAAATTCTTTGTGGCAAATAAAATATCATTTAAATCAAATACTTTTTATTTGCGACAAATACAATTTCCTCAACTGCAAAAAGTATTTGCCATAACAACACTTTTTTTTTTTCTGTGTGTACATACCATTTCAACCCTTCATCAAAGATATGGCCTAGATTTTCACAGCAGCCATAATCTGTGCCTCAATTTTTTTCCAATGAGTACAGAGACCTACAGTTTAACATCGAATCCGAACCACAGACTTGTTCGTGGCATTTAGTTACTCTCAGAGCTTTTGCCAAAAGGCTGCTAAGTGGTGGTCGCCGAAGGAAATATTTTTTCATATGTCAAAGCTGCGGTTTGCACCCGGAGCTCTCATCTAGTAAGCCAACTCACTATATACAGACTAGACTAGACTAGACTAGACTAGACTAGACTAGACTAGACTAGACTAGACTAGACTAGACTAGACTAGACTAGACTAGACTAGACTAGACTAGACTAGACTAGACTAGACTAGACTAGACTAGACTAGACTAGACTAGACTAGACTAGACTAGACTAGACTAGACTAGACTAGACTAGACTAGACTAGACTAGACTAGACTAGACTAGACTAGACTAGACTAGACTAGACTAGACTAGACTAGACTAGACTAGACTAGACTAGACTAGACTAGACTAGACTAGACTAGACTAGACTAGACTAGACTAGACTAGACTAGACTAGACTCTTATTCCTGGTCTACACGTAGCAATTTTAATTGCTAAGCACAAGCTTAAACGGCGACAGAATTTTTATAATTGCTGCCACAAAATTTTTAAATTTTTAAAAGATACATTTCTTTGTATATCAATATATTCTAACGTAAAATGCTAATAATTATGTTGTTTTATTATTTTAAAGTAATTATTTACTGATAAGTAATACATATTTGAAACAAGTAACAACTAATTTGACAGCTCATTATAGGATAATAATTGCTTAAACGAGCTGTAAAGAAATTATTTCACAAAATGCTGTCACATATAAAAATTTGTGGACTAAACGCGGCAATTTGTATTACACTTCAGAGAATATTTGATGCCCAGAGTGAAATTAAATCGTAATTATTAAATAAAGATGAATCACATTTCTAATATGTATTTATTGAGTAAATTTTTCAACTAATTGAAGCTATTTTTTTTTTTATTTTTTTTAAGACCAATACTTAGGGGTAAACCCCTAATCATGCAGTGCATTGTATTGGAATTTGAAAATAGATAGATTTTTTTTCATATTTACAATGCACTGCATTTAGTAGGGATTTACCCCTGAGTATTAGTCTTAAATAAAAAAAAATTACACTTGAAGTAAAAAAAAAATTGTCAAGTAATATTTAGCATTAAAAGTTATTAAGAATCTGTTTATCCGTGGTGTCGGATCGCGATATGCGTCTTCCATATTCGTTAATATATCAGATGAAAACATTGCCTATTGATCCTGTATTTGTGTTTCGTGCAGCTTCGTCAGGAGTAGCGAAATTTTTTTTATTGAGGCTAGCACTCAGGGGAATACCCCTACTAATGTAGTACATTGTGCTGGTTTAGGAAAATATAAGAGGAAGGGGGATATAAACTTACTAATATCATATCTGATATCAGTCAGAAAAACACGAAGGTTCTACTTTAAAAATGCGAACTGCCAGTTGCTTTTGATTAATTATTCAATGGCCAGTGTTATACCTTCAGCACTAAATAATCCAACAGAAATCAACACCAAGAAACCCGCACAGAAAGTTTAAATTAGAGGAGGAATAAATTATATTGGAGATGATGTTGTGGTTGTTCTCCCTTATCCAGCCCCTGGGAAATTTCGAAAATAAATGTTTATATATAAAAGACCCTAAGATCAAAAAAGATTTATTTATTATCTTTATTAAACAAAAAAAAGGTCAATAAAATTTTTATTAATAAAGAGGTGTTTTAAAATAACAAATTCAGCTTTTAATATCAGGATTTTGGACCAGCTGCCTTTTTTTTTTTTGCTGCGTATGATTAACTCTGATTAACAAGGCTCAAATGTAAGGTCTACATACATGTGAGTACCTTTTTTTTAGTTTCATGCATAATTATCTGTCCTATGTATACCATTCCATCACAAGTACAACACGTACAATAAAATATATATAAAAATAATTTTATACAATAATTAGAGTAAAAAATAAAACACAACTTAAGTTTATATTCTTCGACACTTATGACTGGTAATTGGTCCGGAAATAGACTTAAAATCTACCACTAGAGAACCCTAATAGCTTTATATTCACTTACATACATACATACATACATATTCCTAAACAAACATGTGTACATGTAATAAGTACACATTCACAAACTCATTTAAAATTGTATCTCGTTTAACACGGATGTTTTAAGTGCTCAAGAGTTGGCTAAAATCAACTATAAAGAGTCGTACAAAACATAAAATATACGAATCTGTGTGAAAGTTTAAGTGGAAAAAGTATAAATGAATGCAAGAAATTGATGTTTTTGTAAGGAAGAGTACAAAAAAAAAACAAAAAAAAAAAAAAACTCTACTCATTAAAACGACAAATGTTGGCAATTAAATGTAACATTTAAAGCAAATAAAATGAGAGAAGACTAGAAGAGCACAAATACATCCTCAAATATTTATAATTTTTTCTTTTCTTCACTCTATTACAATTTTCTTTCTCTTCTCTATTTATTCTTGTTATTATAGTTGTAGTTGCTGTCGGTAATTCTTGTTGTTTGTGCAGATAAAAAAGGATAATTTGTTTTCGTTACACATCTTGCGAATGAAAAACAAAAACCGCTAATGAACGTTTAAAATGTTGAGGAAATAACATGCACGAGAATGTTTTCTTTTTTTTCTATCCGTATAAATCCTTAAGGAAAAAGGATATACTAAACGAATGCTATGCTATGGTTGGCAAATCTTGTGAAGAGATCGTAGCAACATAATTATTTTGTAATTTACAAACAACATTTTGCGTTAATTGCATTTTCTCATACTACCTGAAAAAGAAAAAAAAAGGAAAAATAAACGTGACGTTGTTTAAAGCCTTGAGTTTTAATTTTATATTTTGATTTTTTTTTTCTCATTTTGTGAAGTGTAGTCGAAATTATGAGTTCCTCTTATTGTATTCAATAAATTTTAATAATCATTATCATCATTAGTGTTGTACAATTTTTCTTATACGCGAAATAAACAAATTAGCAAATAAATGAAAAGTTAAAAGCAAAAAAAAAAAAAAAAATAACGAACGAAGCATGAAACATGATACCTTGCAAATATATTAGAAATTTTCAAAAATTTACAGTTTATTTTGCATAGAAAATACACATATTTACATACATACATATGTATGTATGTACTAGAGATATAAATAAATTCAAATTTATACACGTAGAGGATTAATTGAGGATGTGTGTGGATGGATGAATGCATGATGTTGCTACTGATACTGTTGTTGGTTGTGGTGTAAAATTAAAAACAATTGACGTCAAATTTGAATAAAGTTTAATTGAAGACAATTGAATATTAAAATCAGGTAAGAAAACATCATCTGATAAGAATAAATGACAAATGAAAACGTTTTTATTTATTTTTTTTTTTATTATTTCTTTATTAAATAATTTGAAATTCCATTTTATGTGCTTGCATACACACATAAGTACGTATGCATAAGTACATATTTATATGATTTTTAATTAGCAAATAAAATTGTTAAGATTGATTTAAGAAATCAAAATTAAATGCAAATTTTTTAATTCAAATTCAATGAAAAATGTTAAAGCTTTTATGTGTGCATGTGTATTAGGCTTTTGCCTTTCTCGAAAAATGGGATTTATTGCTAATTTTTCAGGATCCCAAGATCCCGCTCTCTACCAATAATAAAACAAAATTATTTGTTTTTTATTATTCAGCATTTTTAAAAAACCAACTAAATTTACTTTAAAACGATATGTAAATACTGAATTATGCAGGTTGCAAAACTGCTACAAATCCAATTTTCCATACCAAATTCTCCAAAAATACATTTAAAATAAATTTGAACTTCTTATAAAAAAAAAAACCTTAAAGGTTTATTTAAAAATAAAAAATAATATTCTTGAAAAATGATATCAAAAGCAGAAGACAGGCATAATACAGTGTAATCGCAAGAGAGTGAACACTTGGTAATATGAACTACTCGATATTACGAACTGCCGTTTTTTCCATTAGTTACTCTATAGAGTGAACAATGCCCAACTCAGTAGAGTGAACTTTTGTTTTTCTTATACAAAATTGACAAAAACACCAAAGTTATCTTTGATAAAGACACAGAATTTACATATTGTCCTATGAAACCATTCGATTTCCGTTGAATTTGCAAACATTTTTGTTTTCCTGTCTTTTTTTGAAGATTTTTTAAAAGTGTGAGCTAGATTACTTTAGTAATTTTTGTTTTCTCCTTGTGTTATGTGCAGACAAAAAGTTATAAAATGAGTTCTAATAAATGTAAAACATTTTTTTCTATTGGAATAAAGCAAAAATAATTAAAGAACTATCCAAAGGTGTGGGTGCTGCAGTTTTTGCAAAGAAATATGAAAAGAATACCCACGTGTAGAAAAAGCTCTTACAACGAGGCCCAAATCTACCAGTAAGAGAGAAACGTTGAGAGAAAAACCTAAAAAATTTCATTAAATGTTAGAAAAAAGGGGCGGTTTTAATGCAGTATCAGTACCAGTAGTAAAACCAGACATTACAGCAACGCATGCCGTGCAGGTTTTTGAAAAAGCTATTGACTCGGCAGAAAATAACCCAAACAATTACGAAAATATTTTAGTTTTGCATAAATTCCGCGATCTAGTGGTGAAAAAAGTTAAAAATGCTTGTACAAAGCAAAAAACTCTTGAAATTTATTTTACTTCTTTGTAATTAAATAATAATATTTAATAAGTATAGATTTTTTTAGACTCTTTAGAGTGAACATTTCCAATAGAGTGAACTGGCCTTGCACGAATTAGTTCACTCTATTGCGATTCCACTCTAATTCAAATATATGTCAAAATATATATACAAAATTGTGTATCTTCGAGTGTAAATCGAAAAACATAATTTAAGAATGCAATTCTTATAAAAATACATTTTTCGACTGATGTTTTTTAGTGCCTACGAAGTTATTTAAACCTAAGACAGAAGCTCTAGCTGTAACCAATCTCAAGATGTACAGAAATCAATAGAAACTTAAGCTTCAACACTTCTCAAGATATATAGAAATCAATATTTAACTTGTATGGGAAGTACCACGCTCATTTGTCTAAATCCGCGCACTTTCTGTCTGATGAACCGTTCTCAAGATTAACAAAAATTCGTATGTAGTTTAAATAGGAGGTAGCACGGCCAGGCCCAATTTTGAAAAAAACACATACCCTACTGTACTTTGAAAAATTTTTCTTTCGGCGACTACCTCTTAGCAGTCTTCTCGCAAAAGCTCTGAGAGTAACTGATTGCCATGAACAAGCTTATCAAGTCTGTCGCTCGGAGTTGAAGTTAAACTGTAGGTCCCGGTACTCATGGATAAAAATTAACACACACAATATGAGTGCTGAGAGAAGCTAGGCCGTTACCCTGACACAGGGTTGTAATGGCCAATTATGTATGTAGGTAACAGGAACCGTATATTTTATACATAGTATACATAGTATGTTGCCAGATACCACCTATTAAAGAACAACATTACTACAAATTTAAAAATTAAAGTATTGCCACCTCTAAAAATAGAATATTTCGTTGATCTCAAGAAGAAAGGGCCTAACTCGTACTTTAAACGAAATTGAATTTTTCACTGAATCCAGTACATTTTAAACAAATGCAGCTTCAATCACAAATTTTGTATTTAACTCTCATTAAAATCTGCAATTAAAAAGTTACATACAGATTTTGTTAAATTTTTACCATCACCTTTACAAGATACAATATAAAATATATTTAAGTTAGAGCCTTTCCTTTTTAGACCAACGATATATATTTAAAACTCTTGATTTATTAAATTAATGAACTTTGTTGGCATTTTTATAAATTAGAGATTACTTTCGCACTCCTGCTTCTTTAAAACTTTAGCTGTGCCAAATATCATATTTCTCTGCCCCCGCAATTTTCTCAATAAAAAAGGTACAACGATTTTTTCTTCACGTACTAATATACGGATTTAATATTTCGTCTTAAATGAATTAAAAGAATAATTCTAAACTCGTATATACACTAGCGTGTATATTCACATCAAAAATGGTCACAAAAATTCGAAAAATTTTATATTTCTAGATTAAATATCCAACATTAAATCAAATGTTTATCAAATAATTCCAATTTTGACAGCCTATTACACGCCGTCACATATGACATCGCTGTAATATTTTTTATTGTTTTCAAATCCTTAGAGATTTTCAAAATACCGTTCAAAAAATGTGTTTTTTTTCAGTTATAATTTTCTTAATGTTTAAAACAAAAATACCAATTCACATGAACTACTATACCATGTGTAGCATGAAAGGAGAGAGAGGAGGAAACAAAAATTTTATTATAATTGTTAACAATAATTTTGACACTTGATACTTTGAATTTAATTTAGACTTAACAATGGCATAAAAATAAAAAAAATAAAAAAAAACCATTCATGTCATTTTTAAACACGTGCTTCTGTCAAGTTACTCGTAAAACATACACAAAATTCATTCATCTTTGAGTAGAAAAAAAAACTATTCAACAAGAAAATATTTGAAAATTTTAAGAATAAACAATGATTTGTAATGGAATTCGTTTATTCTACCTACACTCTTATATTGGATTAGCAAAAAAATAAATAAAAAAAGAAGATATAAATGCTTAAAAGACGGTAAACTTTAGATTTTCTTTCTCAATTCAGGCAAAACGTTAAAGAGAAACAGCGAATAATAACGTACGCGTCGTCGTTGTACATAAATGCCAAAATGTTTTTGTACAAATTGACAAGGGTGTTTGGATTATATTTAACACAAGCCAAGTTAAGTCAAAAGCTAAACTACCAGTAAAGTGACTGACTGTTTGACTGACTACTTATGGCTGCGTTCGTAGACCTTTTGTGTCTACAAAAGGACTGCTTTAAGCTCTTCAGGGGAATCTCTTGTCATATTTTAATGTACAAGTAACTTTGGTTCTGGCGTTATTTTTCCATAAAAAATTATTTCGGTTTCTTTCCTTTTTTTTTTTCTTTTCAATTTCCAACATTATTAATGTAATAAAAATAAAAAAATTACTGCTTTAAATGTAATATTAAGAAATCCATTCATATCCCATTCATACACCTGCAGTGAGAAAAGGACAAGGGGATGTAGGCAATAGAAGAGAATTGAAAAAAAAACACAAGTTTGTAACAGAATTTATGGCAAAACGTCTGCATGAAATTTGATACCGGGTATCATTTGTGCTTTACATTACGTCTATTGCGTTTTTAATCAATTTAAGAAAATTTAAATTGTGGGTTTTTTTTTCAATCTCTTTGCGTTTCTTTCATAAAACTAATGAAATAATAAATTGAAATACAATTTATTTAACGAGCAATTACTATAGCAGATGATGCTTAAACAGAAACTTGATCCAGATATTATATTTTTAACTTTTTATCAGTTAACCGACTTTAATAAACATCAATGCTTGTATAGTGATCTGAATTGTCAAATAAATTTTTACTTAATACATCGAGAAGAGTACTTTTGATACTAATTTGCTAATGAGTCTAAAAAATCAAGCAGTCGCAGCTTTATCCAAGAAAAAACTTTGTTTTTGTTTCTAACTCATAGTCAGAATATTGGCTGTAGTTTTTTATTGTTTCTGCTTTAACTTCGAAACCAACTTGAAGTTAAAGTCAGCCAAACAGAAAGCTTTCGAATAAGTCGACTGCTGAATTTTTTGTTTTGCTGCAGTGATTGCTGTTGCTTCTGCTTTACCTTCGGAAACAATTTGAGGTTAAATTCAGTCAAACAAAAAGCTTTCGAACATGTCGACGGTTGAAGTTTTTGTTTTTCTGCAGTGTGTGCTGTTGCTTTAACTGCGACTGTTTGACTTTTATGAAGCATAAGTTTTTTAATTTTTTTTTAATTTGAGACCAATACTCAGGAGTAAACCCCTACTAAATGCTTTGCATTGTATTGGAATTTTGGAAAGGACAGTGCATATATTATTCTTAATTATATTATTATTAAGAGCCTTAGGAATAAAACAAATTGCTGTGAATTGATCATTCAAAGGCCAGTATTATACTTTCACCCTTGAATGATCAACAGCAATTGCCTCATGATTGCATGTTGATTGTGTGGTGAGTGCCGTCGCTAAGTAGGTTTAACTGTTATCTGCTACTTTCCAATAGGTGGCGCTTTTCTCCTGATCATTTCTCTTTTTTTTTTTTTTGTTGACATTGGTTAAGGTGGAATAGAGCGTAATGTCGGGGAGCGGTTTCTTTGTAGATGGTCTTCTTGGAGGTGGGGAACCTCTTTATTTTTAAATTATAATTTTGAAAAATCCGCAGACTAACTTTTTTATTTTTTCACCTTTACTGGGATTTGAACCTGGGCGGTTTGAGTTTTTGTGCGAGCGCTCTAACCACTATACCAATTTGAGCTTAATGTCGAATAAATATTTTAAATGTCTATTTTGCGATATTTCGCTACTGCCTTGCATAGCACCGAATAAATATTTGAAATGTCTATTTTTCGATATTTTGCTTCTTCCTTGCGTAGCATTATCGAAAAATAAATATTTCCAATATTTATTCGACCTTAAGCTCAAAAAATTTAACAAATAATCAAATTAATAAAAAGGTCAAGGAAAATAATACAAGCAAACATTTATCAATATCATATTTTTGATCAATGGAAAACAAAAAGTTTCAGGATTTGAAAAACTACACAACTACGTACGTAACTATGGCACCAATGAACCAATTAATGGAAACCTTTATACCAGGGATGAGCAACACGCGGCCCCCGTGCCGCTTGCGGTTCTTTCAACCTATTTATGCGGCCCGCCAAACAAATGTTACTGCTTCTCAAAAATACACATAATATACATTAATCAACGAATTTCAATTACGAAGAAACTGAGAAGAGAGCAGTTTCCATGAAAATGTTTTCCTAACCATTTATTATCGATGTGGATACAGTTCCCGAAGACTTTCAAAGGGAAGTGATGGACATGCAGAATAATACTGATGTAAAAAATGTATTTCTCTCAGTAAACATCGAGAATGTTTATAAATCCGACCACCGACCAATTACCACCGATCAAGACTGAGTAATGCACGATTAGAAACTTGTGTATGTGTACCTCCCTCATCAATTCCGGCTGATATGGATCAGGTTGTATCGAAAAAACAGTGCCAAATTTCTCATTAAAAATTTCAAGCAAATATTTTTTTTTTGGCATTAAATTTTATATTTTTTTTTTCTAATTTTTTTTATAAATAGAGTTTTGTAAATTATTAGTATTTATGTGCGGCCCGCTAAAAAATTTTAAAATTTATAAGTGGCCCGTTGATTAAAAAGGTTGCTCACCCCTGCTTTATACAATTGACAATAACTGCGCTGTCAAATCAAAAGTAAAAAGATTTGTCCGAATCATTAAACCAGAGAAGTTTAAATTGAAAAGTATTACTCCTATTTGCACACGGTAGTAGATATGTACTTATACTTCTCGATATTGCAATAACTTTGTGTCAGAATTATTGACTTGTTTTTTTTAGAAATTTTGCAAATCAGTACTAAATTATTGGTGTGCATTAACATTGTTTTTATTGGGCAACAAAACTACTCTATTCAAAAAATATTTAACAATAAATTGTGAGACACAATAATTAAAAAAAAACCCAAAATTGTTAATTTGGTATACTTTCACAACATCTGTTTAAATTTAAAAAATTTAATTACTCACATTTGTTGTACACAAAAAAGGTGTAATTATTTATAAAACCCTTTAAGCACTTTCCTACAATCATCATCATCGACAACTAAACAGTAATACAATAAATCCACCTCCTTATTGAGCTGTTTCACGATACCCGTAAGAAAGGATGCTATTGCTACTGTAATTCTGTAATTCATTCTAATTTTTACATTAAACAAATGTATGATTAAACAATTTGTCACATTAAATTGATATTAAAAGCCATGACTGACGCCCTATTTTCTTTTGCCTCTCTCTCTCTCACCACATACGTATATACTTATACTTAATTCAGTTCAAAATCGTAAATAACTTTAGCTATTAGACGAATTAGAGTCCTTAAGGCATATTATAAGAAAAAACATTATTTTCTTGTTGCAACAACTACCACTTATAATGGTAATAATGTAAATATTACGACCATTAAATAACAAATCAAAAAAAAAAAGAAAAAATAGTGCTTTGGTGCTCCACATAACAATTTGGAATTCAATATTCATGAAACCGATATTTAAGCCTAAGGCCATTAAGAGAAAAAAATAAGAAAGAAAAATAATTAAAAGGGGTTGAAAGCGTCCTTTTGCTAGCAATATTTGTAGTTTTTATAGGAATGAGTTTGGAAATATGAATAATTGCATTTGGTGAAATAATCCTTTAATGCTACTCTCTACTCTCCTGCCACTGTTCCTGCTACCAATGATGCCAATGATGAAGTCGATAATTTTATTTTATTTTTTTTTTATTTTCGAAAAATGTTCATTTAATGAAGAAATAAGCGAACTAGTGGTTTAGAAAAAAAGGGTGTTACACTGCTTGTTGAAAAGTGTTTGTGGTTAACCCTCTTCATACGCACTGAATCGGTTAGTTTAACGGAGAAGGGAGAAATGAGGCATTAAAGAGTTTGTTGGTTGTAAATACGCTTAAAATTAACACATCTGTTCATTCATTCATTCATGTGATCAAACGTCGTCTTACACTTGAACTGCATGTTTTATACCGAAAAGGGCACAAATCGTAAAAAACAGACACATTGTTTGTACAAAAAAAAAATATTTTTTTAATGTTTTTATTGTATTGTTGTTATACGAATATTACTTTTTTTCTTGTTAAGCAATTGCAATTTGTTGGTGGAAAACCTCAAATCTGTTTGTTTATTAAGAACAACGAATATAATATGAATGATGACAATGATTATGATGTTATTGTTTATTTTTGTTTTCTTTGTTTAGCCACTTGTTTTATTGTAATTACACGAAACAGACTTACAAATAAGCAAACAATTTGTTATTGTAGCACAATATTAAATAAGTTTGCTTCTATTCATTTTTTTTATATAATAAAACATATGTTGAGTAAAACATTTCAATGATATTCAAAACTTTTATAACATATTTTTGCTAAAGGCATTTTTATAAATACGGCGGCCGCACACTGGTTCAAGAGCGGCATTAATTCATTTTTTTCATGCCTTCTGATTTACCTGATTTTTTTACAGTTTATAATAGACAATCTAACTATCATGCACCAAAAATATTAGGCTTATATCTTTATGACTTTTGTGTCCAGAGACATTCAAAGTTGACCTAAGTGAATGTGTTTAAAACGACCGTATTATATATGCTACATTCTATGGCTTCAGGCTTTTAAAATACTCTTGTAATGACACTAAAAAGATTTTTTTCATACAATTGGACGTTATTTATGATATATATTCAAGTACAAAAAATTTTCAAATTTAAAAAAAATAATTTTTTTTACTACAAAAAATTGTCCAAAAATATATATCTTCTACAAATTCTATGGATTGCATCTTCTGAGCTCCAACGAGCCCCAACCAGATACTTATATCAAATTAAAGCCTGAAGTCTCAGCTAATTATTTATTAAAAATTCAGCTGCCCGTTTTTGCCCCTAAGCAATTTCGGTTTAAAAAACTAAAATTAGTTAGGAAAAATTTCCTTCACAATCATGTAATTTCAGTAGACGTTTGTATTAAAATCTGTTGCATACTCTTAAGATTGCACTTCACTGCAATAGATTATATTGCAACTTGTCAGCAGTTTTCCCGGCCATTTTCAGAAAATTCATAAGTTTGTTTAACGATCTGTAAAAACTTGTGGATTTTTTTTGGGTAAATTCAAAGAATAGGCTTTTAGGGTTCATTGGGTTCCAGTAATATAGCCTTTATTTAAAAGAAAAACTGCAAATTTTGAGGCTTAGAAGGCAATTTTAATTCGGTCATATCTCCTATACTACATACGCAATCTAAACAATTTTTTCTACGAATTATAAAGGAAGTGCTATATTTCAATAAAAACGGCATTGAAAAGTTATCAATTAAAATATCTGACATATGAAAGCTACTGAACTGTGTAGAAATTGCCCTCAGTTTTCGTTTTACAATATTTAAGTGACTTCTGTAGACTTTTTCTAAGACAAAATATTTCTTTTTAATCAAATAAATTATGAATTTGTCTCAGTGAAACACTCTTCTTTGCAACGGTATTATTTGATTTGTGAAAAATAGTTTTAAAAAATCGAATTTTAGTCACCAAAATACCGCCTACACAGAATGCAAGACGGTGCGATGGGCGTGTCAGATTTCAATGAAACTTGGCATGCGTCTTTTGTTATTTCTAGGTAGTATATGTACTAAATTTTAAGACTTTTGCTTTTATACGAAAGGTTTTATGTGAAAATATCCATTTTGATTGTATAGGCGGTGGGCGATGGGAGTGGCTGATTTTAATGAAACTATTTTATTTTATTAATTTAGTTAATATAATACTCTGTGCCAACTTTCAAGTTTCTAGGTCCACTACTTATAATTAATGCCACCAATCGTATGAAGCTGAGCCAGTGTACGGCGGCCGTCCTGTTGTCGAAATTCAATCTCCCTTTTATATATTAAACTTGAAATTGTTATTTTTATTTTAAAATAGCTTTCAAATATTAGCTTTCCCCACTCCTTCTTCACATTAACTGCAGCAAATTTTACATTCGTCCACATTTTTACAACATCTTCCTACGAATACTTCCTTCATAGGTATATCAAGCCAAAAAAGATATATGTTTTTAGCGTTTTTGTTTAAGTAGTGTGGTATGGGAATAACTTTGCAAGTTTAAATTTAAAATTTTTTTTTATTAGGAAATACTCTAAAAACATTTATTTATAATGCTAAATCTAAAATTTTTCAAAGTTACTTGACAATAGGATGATCGAGACGGTTTTTCGTAATCGGTTTTCTTCGTTTATTTGTTTTTTTTTTTTTTTTGATTCTTCACTTTTCAAATGTTGTCGAACACCTGGTTTTATTAATCTGCAAAATGTCGAATATTCGATGACACGAAAAAAAAAACGTTCTAGCATTTAGCATATCTTCTTAGCATTTTTTCAAAAACATGTTGCATTTTCCAGCATACTGTAGTTTATATTTCAAAACTTTAAAAGAACAAAATGCAAAACAATAAAATTAAATTAGATCTTTAAAAATACAGTAATTTTAATATATCCACCGTAAATATGGTAAAAAAAAAGCTGAATATGGGAATGACAAAAGATAGAAACAAAAGTATAGTAAAAAATAAAAATGAAAAAGTGCTTAAGACGCAAAAGATAGAGAGCTGTCGTTGATAGGTAGGTAGGTAGGTAGGTCAAATGGCTAGTTAATCAAAAACGTGATCAACTACAATTAGTACAAGGTGCCGTTTTGAAACCATTGCAGAACCAAACTGAAATCATCCAAAATAGGAATAAAACTACAGCCAACCAGAGCTGTCTATAAAGTGGAGTAAAGCAAGGGGGTCTAGGTTCGCACATTTAGCCAGGCTATCGAAAAAAGACACCCCAAAAAACTTTAAACTGCCAGACCTGGGCAATTACAAAGAAAGTCTCTCTTTCAGAAGTATTCCCGCAACTTCTGCAGTTCGGATTAGGGGGAGGCTCAACTTCTCTGCATGTTTACCGATCAGCCAGTATACACCGCTTTAAGTCTGGATAAGGCCTGACGAGGAATCCCCAAGATTCCTAGAGTTCTGCTCCGGTTATACCGAGGCCAAAGTGTCCTAGAAACAGCACAGGAAGTGATGGAATTCCATCTGCTCCGTCCTCTTCCAAGGAAAAATTTGGATATCCCCTCTTTAATGATAGTCAGTAGGACATTCGAGTAGAAAGCAACAGACTCCGCTCAGGCAGAGACGCTCCTAGCAAGCTCATCCGTCTTCTCATTTCTCATGACATACCTATGATTCGGAACCCAGACCAAGGATATGCTAAAAGCATTCCCAAGGAGCTTCAACTCCTCTTTACAATGAAGAACCAGGAAAGAGTTTCCCATTGGCGACGCCAGGGCTCTGATAATAATAATAAATTTTGTAAAATTTAAATTTCATCTAAACATCAATGAAAGTTAGCAAATTCTAAACTAGACAGCCTTAATAACCTGTGATTTACTCAAAATTGCTTTAAATAATGAATTCGAAAAATTACTTCATTCAAGAAAGAATGTTTTAATAAAACGTGCATACGCATGTATGTACATTGTAATGTATTATTATATAGTAATAGTATATGGGCAATTTAAAAAATTTTCGACATTTTGATATTTTTTTTCCAAATTTTTTTTTTGGATGACACGAATGACGCTTTGGGCACGTGAAGGGTGATATTTTAGCATACCAAAACAGTTCGCGTTAATCATTTATTGCAAACGGCGCGAAAGTTATGGAGGTTTTAAGTTTTAAATTTCTTTAAAAAATTTTAAAGTTAAATTTTTTGGTTTATTTTAATAAATGTTGTATGGATGTATGAAACTTATTGCAAATTCATCAATGCAATCCAAATTCATCAATGCACTGATAAAATACATAAAAAAATATCAATTATAATTAAAATTCCTTAACATTAAAAAATGCGAATTTTTGCAAAAATATGAATGTTTCACCGATTGTTATAATATGTGTTTATATAACGTATAACTAATTTACAGAAAAACAATGTTTTAACTTGCAAATTTAAAAAATAAAAAAATTATATAAGAATTATTTTTGAGGTTAGGATTTTTTTTTTTGATCTGTAAAAATTTAAAATCATGAAAATTTTTTAATGCCTATTCGGTTTTATTATCAAGCTTAAAAAAACCTTTCATTTGGTGTGAATCGCAGCGGAATCTATACATAACTGCAGATGTCACAAAGCAAAATGTGTTTGAAGAAAAATGCCGCTGTACCCGCTAAATACGGACCGAATTCAACCGTATTTATATATGATCTTTAGTTCACCGCCGCACTTCATTTCCAATACTTTACATTGATTTTAAACCACTGATTAACTAAAAAAAACGCGAAACAAAATCATGAAATTTCGCAAAAGTTTCATTTTCTTTATAAAATTGTTGCGTTTCAAAATATTTTAACGCCTTCTTGACGTTGAGGTGCCATTTATTAAGAAGTTTAGATCACGCAATACATAAACCAGTTTTAAATAAGATTGCAAATGTCAGGCGCGAAAAACTGCCATTTTTGACAAATTTACGCCAATCCTATAAAAGTTTGAGATCATCGTTCTCAGCAACTAGCAGCCTGACATCGAAGTGATATGGCGCAAATTTTAGCAAATTACACCATCTATTAAATACTGTTGACGCAATGCAATTTTCTTGAACGGCGCAAAAACGCTATAGAAAAAACTGCGACAATTAAAAAATCGGAAAATTTTGGTTTCAAAAATGAACCGCTGTACAACTTTTTCCCAAATAGTAGTATGGGCATAACTTTTATAGTGTAAATATCTACAAAGTCTAGTGACTTTATTTTATATCAGTGAGCATCGGAAGTTTAAAACTAAAAGTAGAAAAGTGATGAAATATGAAAAAACTCTTGTAAATTTCAAGCCTTTTTTGAGTTTTTCGATATTTAAGTGCCCATAACTTTTAAAAATAAAGAACTGATGGTCTGAAATTTTGAATTTCCCAGTTTTCTAGTGTGGCCTACCATTCCCTTTTGACCGTTTTGGTCAATTCGAAAAACTGGAGAAATAATTAGCATCTGAACTCAGTTTCAGTGTTGAAAATTTTTGAAATTGCCCATATACATATAGCATATGTAATTTAAAATCTTAGTTTTCATTAAAATGATACGAAATATAAACTTTTATATTCAATCTTAATTATTCATTTTGGTTTGAAAGTTCAACAAAGAAAAACAAATTATTCTCATCAACTCATAAAAAACTTAAATAAAATTACACCAATACTCGTATTTCTCAAATTAATAATAAAAAATGAAAGAGAATTAGAAAGAATATAACAAGGCGGAAGAAAAAAAATTCAAAAAAAAAAAGAGAGAAAATATAATTTATAAAATTATTTCATTTCATTTTTATAAGTAACCAACTAACTAAATTGAAATCGATGATTCCCAAAGGCTAACAACAGGAAAAGAATGAAATGAAAGCAGCAAAAATACAAAAAAAAAAAAAACAAGATGGAGCCTTGAAGCGAAAACCCCAACAAAAATAATAATAAAAATGGGGAAACATGCGCGGCAAAGGGCAAACAACCCCAAAAAAAGTAAACTTATATACAAACACTTGAACAGCATAACACACACAAAAAAAAAGAAAAGGTGGGCGTTGCAGAAAAGTAGAAAATTTTCCAAAAATAAAAAAAAATAAAATAAATAAAAAAAAACGGTAAAAAAACAATAATGGTTAAATTGGTGGGTGTTTAAGGACTCAGTTACTGCAACATATACACTCAAAACTACTCACACTCCCACCTAAAGAAAAGTTTTATAAACGGATAAATGGAAAAATATGAATATAATAACGAACATAATAAAAGAATATTGTTGAATTGAATAAAGAACGAGTTAGAAAAGAAAGAGTATGGAAATAAGAGGAGTAGTGTGTGTATGTACAAAGAGAGAGACAGAGAGACAAAGCATTCTATTAGAACAGCAGTTGTAAAAATATCATACAAATACACATTCACAGGCATACCCAGGCATACATAGGGTCTCGAGTTGATTGCATTATTTTATAAAACAAAAGCATTATAAAACCTTATAAGAAAAAAAAAAAACATTTTATTGTTTTATTGCTTTCATTGAAGAACCATACTTTCATTCTTTTACCATCCATTTATCCTTAAGGCATACAATTCAATTTTATCTCATATACTCCCATCAAAATCTTGATTATATTTTTTATAATATTTACATATAATCTTCTGTACATATGTACATACATATACTATATGAGAGTATAATTTTGTTGTTGTTAAAAAAAAATAATAAAAAGATTTTGTAGACGAACATCTCCTCTAAGGAATGAAAGTAAATGAAGTTGATAAGAAAATTATTTAAATTTTGATTAGAAAATGTTGTCCTCTTTTTGTAACTGCATTCTATGGGGATATACAAGCAAATAGAGAGTGTGAGAGAGTAAGAGATAATCGTATGGTAATGTTGTTATTAAGTAAGTGTAGTGGTATTAGTTTTCTCTATATTTTTGTGTAAAATGTCTACAGGAAACGGAAACAGAATAAACAATCAAAAACACAAAATGAAATATATATTGACAAGAAAAACAGGATGTTCAAGTACACACACACACACGCACACAAACTTCTAAATACATATATTTCATTTATATGTATGGATACACATACATACTATACTTATATACGAGTAATACAATAATAGGAAAAAATAAAATGATAATTTATGTGATTGTTATTCATGAAACAAACAAACAGACAGACACACATTGCCAAACAAACTCGTATTTACTCACACAAGTAAATTATAAAGCTAATTGTCTCATTAGACAAAGAAAACACTAACCCACAAAAAAGATTAAGAGGGGAGAAAATTACGAATATAAATTTTCCAAAATCTGACAAATAAAGTTAAGAAAATTCAAATTTCATTTGTTTCTTCTTAACAAGCAATAGAGAAAAAATATATCAATTGAGAATTTGCAAGGGAAACAAACTAATCTTAAATTTAGTGTTGCCATAGCTTTTGATTTTTTCATAGCCAAATTTTATTACAAAAGTAATCATAACGGATAATAAATAGACAACTTTTACACAATTAACCTTTAACTACTGAGGAGGTGGTAAATTTTTCCCCTCTCCTTAGATTTTTTAATTTATTTTCTTCAGTTGAGCGCTGTTGAGTACCTGTTTTGTTATACTAGATCTTTGATTTTTTTATTTTTATAATGCTATTTATATATAAATGTATTTTCTCGTTCTTTTAAAAACAAATTATTAAAAACAAAATTTTTTTTGGCAAATTTTTTTTTTTTGTAAAAAAAAGGTGGTCAAATTTACCCCACGTCATTTCACCTCTGTAGTTAAAGGTTAAGTAAATCTGATTGAGACTTCAAAACTCCAGTAGTTAAAGTTAAGTAAATCTGATTGAGACTTCAAAACAAAGCTTTTACAGACTGCTTTGGTAAAGAACCAAAATATATCGATCTATATAACACTTAAAAATAGGGTTCTCTATTCAAACTTTAGATTTTGAACTTTCCCAATGAGTATTAATAGTAGATACATATGCATATGAGTTTTGAGACAATGATTGGTTTCTCTCAGTTAAATAAAGTTAAACTTTTTTTCTGAAATTATACTTCTGTTCCGTCTCTAAATAATAGCAAATATTATAAAGATTACACGCGGTTCAGACTATGACTTTTTCCAGATTTTTTTATGTATCAAAAACAGGCTTTTTTCCTCTGTTGGCGGGGGTAAAAGAAAAGACAGGAAAGTTGAAAAAATACACGAATTCTGTTTTCTTATTAAATGAGAAGCTCTTCATTGCAACTGGTATATAAACAAAAAAATATATTTCAAATATAATAAGTAGTGTGTGAATAACATACGTTTTTTATGAAAAAAGGTCCACTTTTTCAAATTCTACTACCCTGGTTTAATAAAATGTATTATTCCTATATTAAAGGATATTAAATTAAAAAATTTTGCCAGAATGGAACAAAAGTATACATTTACAAATAGAAAAATAGAAAAAATAATAACAGCTTTGGGTTAAAAATATCTAAAACCGCAACACTGCTGAAAATTATTATAAATTTTGATTTCATGAGAACGAACTCTGCAAAAAAGTTTAATTCACTTTGATCATAATTTTAAATGTGTTATGATTGTAATTGTTTTAATTTAGGTTTCAATTATTTTATAATATCTTTACTTACCTATCGAATGTATTATTCTAAATTTTTCGTTGTTCAATAATTGTAATGTTGTTGACAGCACTTTTGTGGTTATTGCATTTTAAATTTGTTAAAAATTTAATTGCATGACCTGTAAGAAAACAAAAATTTATATTTTAGATTTTGAATTAATCAATTAATTGAAATTTTTTACTTCTACATCAACAAAAAATTAATTAATTTTTAACTGATTTCAGAAGAACACTGAAATTTATCGTATGAATTGATAGATTTTAATTTGTAACTTTAGAATAATGGCATTTGAAATGTTTAACTGAAAATAAAACAACCACTAAATATGAGTTAAATTATACAAAAAAACTTGTTATATTTTGAAATACTTTTTCTATATTTTAGAGAATGGTAAGTAGGTAGCAGAGTTGTTCCGGCCAATTAAATTACAATTACAATTACATGTAATTTGTAATTGAGATTTGTTCAATTACAAATTACAAGTAATTGTAATTGAAAAAATTCAATTACCATTACTAAGTAATTATAATTGTAATTTACACAAAATAATTACTTGTAATGGGAAAAAAAATATTTTTTTTGATAAAAATACTGAATGAAAAATGTAAATGTTTGTGATTCTTTTTATAAATATTATTTTTTTAATGAAATTTTTCAACATATTACGCCTCATTTTACTTTAAAAAATAAGATCAATGTAATTTTGTATCTCAAATGAATGATAAATTTTAGAAAATGGTATTAAAGAGCTTGTTTGAATTGTTTTGCCATTTATAAAAAACTCATATTACGCAATATATTTATTATCATAAATAAGACTGATGTTATTGAGGTGGATGAGCAATTCAAATATAAGTAAAACAAATTATGTAACTAAAATGTATATTGACTTATTGTTATAAAAATGTAAATATAATTAAAAGTAATTGTAATTAAATAAATTTTTTTTAATGATTACTTCAAAAACTAATGATTGCTTTATTTTCCACCATTACTTCATGAAGCCAATTAAATTTTTTCAATTACTTGTAATTATAAATGGAATTTTTCCAATTACAATTACATGTAATTGTTAATTGAGTCTTTTCAATTACCATTACTTGTAATTTGTAATTGAGTTTTTTGAATTACAATTACTTACAAATGTAATTGACTTGCGTAATTACAATTACAATTACTTGAAAAGTAAATGTAATTGAAAAAAAAGAATTACAATTACATGTAATTGTGTAATTTACATGTAAATAATTACACAAAATAATTGATTACGCACAACTCTGGTAGGTAGGTAGGTCAAACGGCAATTAGCACAAAGTGCCGTTTTGAAACCATTACAGGACCAAACTGAAATCATCTAGAATAGGAAAAGAACTACAGCCAATCAGAGCTGTCTATAAAGTGGAGTAAAACAATGGGTTCTAGCAGAGACGCTCCTAGCAAGCCCATCCGCCTTTTCATTCTCTACGATATCCCCGCGATACGGAACTCAGACGAAGGAAATGCTACAAGCATGCCCAAGGAGATTCTGATCCTCCTTACAACGAAGAACTAGGAAAAAGTTTCCATTGGACGACGCCAGGGCTCTGATATAGGCCTGAATGGATAGCAGAAAAACTCTAATTTCACCCTCAAAGCAATAATATTTCTTTTTTTTTTAATTGGAGTAATAGGAATAATACTCGTAAATTGTCTATAAGAAATAAGAATTCCAGCATCAATTGTCATCCTCTACAACAGTAATAAACTTATCTTATTACCGAAGGAAAATTTTAATGAGAATAAGTAACGCCAATCCGTAAAACGTATGAGACCAATAATTCCAAAAATTATTGCTCGATATCAGTCTGCTCGACACTCTTAAAGGTTATGAAAAGTATGATTAATCACTGCTTTGTGAGGTATCTGAAGCCCAATATATTTCTAAGCCGTCATCTGAGTGGTAACCTCACTCGAAAAAAATATATACAGATTTGCGAACTAATAGTAGGATTTTTTTTTTACTTGAGACAAATACTCAGGGGTAAAACCCTACTAAATTCTTGTGCATTATATTGCAATTTTTCGAAAGGACAGTACATATATTATTATTACTATATATATTCTTATTATGAGGAATGAGACAAATTGCTATAAATTGATCATTCAAATGCTAGTGTTATACCTTCACCCTTAAATGATCAACAGCAATTGCTTCATCGTTGCATGTTGATTGTGTGGTGAGTGCCTTCGCTAAGTTGGTTTAGTAGGTTTAGCTTTTATCTGCTACTTCCCAATGGCTGGCGCTTTTCTCCTCATCATTCGTTTTTGTTCACATTGGTTAAGGCGGAATAGAGTGGAATGTCGGGGAGCGGCATTTTGGAAATGGTCTCCTGAATTTAAATAAAAAAGTAAAAAAAAAACCGTTATTCTTCCAGAGTGATTGAGTTTTGGCATAATCGGTGTACATAATAATACCGAATAATCACACACGTTTTATACGTATGAAATATAATAAAAAATTTTACCGCTTCTGCTTTTAAAGGCTTTATTTTAATTTTGATTTTTAGAAATTTTTATTATCTGTTATCGCCAGTGAAATCAAGTATTTTAACCACTCTGCGATAAAATAAATTTTTTCTTTACAATAAAATACCAATACCATCTTGGTAGTCTATTTTATTCAAACAATAAGAATTTCCATTTCAAAGATTTTTTGTTTTACTTTTCTGAGTGAAAAACTTATTTAACAATAATTTTTTTTTTTTTTAAACTTTTTCAATTTATTAGAAAATATTGCCCGAGGCATCTGAAAATAAACCAACCATACACATATCTAGCTCTGTATTATTATTGTTTCTTTATTTACCGTTATTAGTTTTTGTACAACTATGCAAACATAGAAAAAAAATGAAAAAAAAGGTTTTTTTTCGAAAAAAACAAAATTTATTTATTTAAAATCATAAATTTTACGTATGAATTAACTTTTTGTCTAATTTGTTTGTCTTGGCCTGTCTCATTTTAGGTCTGGTTTCAAAATCGTCGTGCCAAATGGCGTAAAGCGGAACGCCTTAAGGATGAACAACGCAAGCGTGAAAATGGCGATTGTAGTAGTGTTTCATTGGACAAGGTATAAACAGAAACAAGTAAAAAATCATTATTTTCAAAAGTAAATAATGAATTCTAACAGAATGAATAACAAATAAATTCAATTGAAAACATGTTAAATTTTAAAACTTGAAGAAGTAAAGAATAATTATCGATGAAAGTTTTAACTTTCATTACCGGTAGACACTCTTCTCTGCAAATTTTAGACAATAACCAAATGCTAGCTTGCAAGGACATGTGCAGCGTAGAGTGTTTACAGCTATTATTATCTTCAAATAATAATTTCAGACAGCATTTACAAATAAAACAATTTGCTTTTAAAATTTGAAAACCCAATAACAATACAAAATTGTATATT
The DNA here is from genome assembly GCA_963576795.1 of Metopia argyrocephala. Lineage (NCBI taxonomy): Eukaryota > Metazoa > Arthropoda > Insecta > Diptera > Sarcophagidae > Metopia > Metopia argyrocephala. The sequence goes on from OY756209.1 coordinate 1,671,761, forward strand.
TTCAGCTTCATGATAGTCGAGAATCATCACCCGATATAACTGGAGAAATGGATGACGACGAACCACATCTTCAACGTTCTCATAGTCCAGGACCAGGTTCATTGCATCTCAGTCCACATGGCGGAACGGGAATAGACTCTGACAATGAACGACCATTATCGTCGAATCAGATGAACAGTGGTCATTCGGGTTCACAATCAGTGGGCTCTATAAGTGCCGGTTCACCTTCACCCGGAGCTAGAACACCACGTAATCCTACCAATAGCCCTTCCAACTCCCGTAATACAGATTCGCCAATTGAAGTAGGCGGACCCATATCATTATCGACGCGGTCAAGTAGCGCTTCAACAACTCCCACAACAACTTTGAATACAGCAACAACGCAACCATTTGGTACGCATATTTTCGGTACATTTGGTAGTACAAACACAGCGGGTACCAACAACAACAACAATGAAACGTAAGTACTTAAACAAAAATTTGCAAATCCCTAGAAAAAAAAGGTGATTTTTCAATCGATATTAATGGAGAACACGTGTCTGACTATTAAGGCATCATTACACTCAAACACAAAAAGGGGAATTCTTAAAAAAAAACAGAGATTCTTTAATGTTTCCGCCGCGCATAATGTTTCCTCCTGTATTCCATTCATATCCGTTTAAGATTAACACTGGCTTTGTTTGGTTTAGTAAACGTAATAGTGTTTACTGGTCCATTCTATTTGAAAGGGAATAAATTGCTCTAAAAGAAAACAACAACATCCAATAAAAGGAAAACTGCAAACATTAAGGCAAATATTTCCTCTTTACCAATAAATAACGAAAAAGAAAACAAACAAAAAAAAAAAACCAGCGAGGAAGGCATAAGTGGATAAACAATTTTGAGAAGAAAAAAAACAACAGCACACTTGAAATCGTTTTGTAGGCTAAACTGAACACCCAGTCAATTAAAAACGAAACAAAAAGTTTAATTTTAAAGTTGGCATTTCTTTCTTTTTTATATTTCGCACGAGTACGAGGGTGTGTTAATAAGTCTTTAAGTTTTTGAATTTCTTTTTTTTTTCTTTTATCTGAAAGAGCAATACTCTCTCTCTCTCTCTTAGCTGATTCCTGTTAAAAATTTAATAAAAAAGACTGTGTTTGGCAGCAAATTCTTCTCCGTGATTTGAAGAGATAATGGGAAAAAATTAATTTCATGGGCTCATTAAGAATCACTCAATCCAAGGGTTTGCTTGATTAATGCCATGGTTTACTAAATTTCATTGTAGCCGTCTACATGTCTACATACTAAACAGTGGAAAAACTTTGCAATATGGTGTTGATCGATTGGAGAATAAATGTGCGTAAAACGTTTCAATTTTGAATAATGAGTATGAAAAAGTAAAATGTCTTCCGTATTTGCTCATAATCCTCCTTTATTTTCAAATAATCTTAATGGCGCATTATTATTGTGTCGATTTGCGAGAATTTGCCGCATTTGACCTAGAAAAAATGTTAATTATTAATTAACTCCTGTAAAGATTTTAATAAGAGGCGTCATTTAGTTTGTTTTTGACAGTCATTAACAGCAGACTAACTCGTAATTTAAAAAGCAAATGAAAAAGACACTAACGCTCAAACCAATACTAAGTTTTATAAATAAACTCTGCACCGTCGATTTCAAGTATAGAAAAGTGATCGTAAAAAAATTTTGGAACATTCTGGATTTCCAGTGAGGTCTCTAAAGTTGAAACGTTTGACAATTTACAATATGACGTTGGCCTATCATATCATATCATATTAGATGCGAGAAAGCCTTTCGCAAGATGGGTTTCATGTTCGCTTACAATCGACTGTAAATATAAAGTCGAGTTTTGATTTCAACGATGAAACAAAACTAAAAAGAAATTGAAAAAATGTTAAACAAAGGGAATAGAATATTCAAAAAAAATCACTGACTTATTGTTTCGCCCTCGTATATTCGATTGCTGGTGCTGGCCGCTTTTACAGTAAACATTCGCTTTAACAATCCAATTTATGTTTTACACCCTCTTGTTATTTTACTTTTTTTTTTCAATTCATTTTTGTAAAAGCATTTTTTCTTAAATTAAGGGGTGGGTAGCGGTGGTAATGGTGTGACATTGATTTTTAAATGTAAAAACAAAAACACAAACAAAATAATGAGGACGTGGACAAAATTCTAAAATAAATACTTCTGGAATTCTATTAATAAAATCTCTTCCCGTTGTTGTTGTTGTTGTTTGCTTGTGTGCTTTCTTTACCCTCATTTCGTCATTATGTTGTAACAGAAAACAAAAAATCTCAAAGTGGCTTAATGATACGCCAGCAATTAGCAGATTATAATGCTGAAAATGTAACAATTCCAATTGTTGTTATTGTATTGTAGTTGTTTTACAAGTACAAATTTATGTGTTTAAGAGAGACTGCGAGAGAGAGTGTTTAGTGTGCTAACACACACACACATAAATAAACACTTGTTTATATTGTTGTATTACTTGTTTTAGTGCTCGGAGAAGGCCATTATAATAAAAATTATTTGCAGTCACAAAAAAAAAATTGAATAGCCGATGAAAGGACGAGAAAATGTTCAAGTTGGTTGTTTATTTAACTGTCGAAAACTCATTACCGGGTTATTTGATAAGTGCTAAAGAGTGCTTCAATTTAGATTTATTTATGAGATTCTACTATAACAAAAAGAAATTTAATGTGGGAACAAACATTTTATTTTCCTTTTTTAATTAATAATAAAAAAACGGAAAAAACACCATAATAATAATGGAAACAATTAATATGAAATAAGAAAAAAATAATAATTTATTATTAAATGAAATCAAAAGTGTAGTAAATGCTGGCGATAGTTTTTCAATTAGTGCTGCCAAATTATTCAAGTTGGGTGCCCCTTGCGAGAATTGTATAGGTTCTATTCCCGCCAGATCCATATGATCTTAATAACTTCGCTTGTAATAATAATTAGAATACAATTATCAATATTAGCGGTAATCACTCTTCACTGCAAATTTCTTTGCAATTGTTGCAAACGTAGCAAACTATGTCAAGCGATAACAAAATGTCTGCATATACATATACTACTATTGCTGGTTTGCAAGGCTTGCAAGAATTCAGAATTGTTTGAATACAATTTCTCAATATTTAAATTTCATTTTTGGTCGAACAGTATTATTGAACATTTCAATAATTAAAAATATTATTATACCAGACTTTTGGATGAACTGTGTTAACATCCCAGCTTTTTTTAGTTCTATAGGTGTAGTACTACGTTTACTTGTTTTTCCGGAATCGTGTTCTCGACCCATATTTGATGTGGTTATTCAGTAAAATAAATTTATTATAACAAAACTTTGCTTAAAAATTGTTAATTCTAACGATTTCATGTAACTAACTGTAGCAATAAAAACTAAAATATTGTAAAGAACCTTTAATTCTTATTTCCATGCTTAGAGCGTTAAACACTTTGCTAGGAATCCCACTCTTAATACAAACAAAAATTGTAGGAATAAAAAAAATATTAAATTAATTTATAATAAAAGCACTTTTGAGTTTCGCATAATATTCATGCAAAACAATTTGACTGTCCCTAATAATTTGACAACCAGTGGTACATGGCATAACAACACTTTATGCCTTTTTTTCTTAGCAAAACCTGAATATGGAAGAATATCTTAAGTCGGCAGCAGGTCGATTTATTATATTAAAGTATATATTTGTGTTCACAATTTTTTACAAGCAATAATTGCAGTAAAATTTAACCAATTTCAGAATGTTTGAAAATTTTATTTTTTGAGTTAATCTGTTTTACGTACCCAGACATATTTTAATAATTTGTCATTAATTTATAAGGATCTCTCTCTATTTTATATTTTATGAATATTTTATGAATATTTCTTCCACAAAAAAAAGAGAAAGAACAAAATTATTTTGCAATATAGTCATTCTCTTTTTTATAATATAAATAATTTTTAATTTTTTTTATTAATAATAATAATTTTTTTTTAATAATCTAATTAATTTAATTTTATTTTTTTTTAATTTATCGTTATCTTTAAAATATGTTATCGTTGAATGCTTCTATGAATTTGCTTTTCTGTACTTTAAATATAAGATTAAGTCTTGTTGTACAGGAATTGAATGATTGAATAAATAAATAAATAAATAAATAAATAAATAAATAAATAAATAAATAAAAATTTTAAATAAAAAAAGGGATTTTAATAGATTTTCTATGAACATTGTCGATTGATTTGATTGTGAATCAAATACCAAAATTTTTTCGCTTATTTTATTTTTTTTATTAAAACTACTACAGAATTAAATTGAGTGAATGTAAACACGTATTACAGTTCATTAATGATGGCAGGCACTATTTGAGGCGTGTGGTATGTGTTGCAAGTAAATTGAGGCAAACAAAACAAAATTATTGCCAACTTAACGCCCTTTGACGGCGCACAGTGGGAATGCGGAAAACATTTTTATTTGCATTTACGAATATTTCTATAGAAAAAGCCCCACATAAAAAACGGTACTCGATATACAAACACAACAGGGGATATTAACCAATGACAAAACACATACGCTTCACAAACAAAAGAATCATTTGATTGCCAAAGGGCATACAAATGTTGTCTGCATACAAAAAAAATGTTAAAAAAAAACATGGCCATTATATAATAGATCAACACATGCAAAAATACGAGTAAAAAAAGAAAAATAACAATAAATGTTAAGCATAAACAGCATCATGACATTACAACTGTATGTCTGTATTACGTATTAGAGACGACAAACAACATCATCATGACTGTCATCTACGCATATAAATAATGATGTACGAACAAACCGCAAAGCACTCAATATTAAACGACTAGAAATTATCCCCGTACTTATGCTTTGATTTTTTTTTTTGACTGTGTGCTATTATTTTACCAGGATTTGTTGTTTTTTCTTGAGTTTTATTTTTTCAAAATTCATTTGCAAATATGTCAACATAATTGTGGGGGTTGTAACATTAGAATTAAACATTAAATCATAAACAAATGGATTTGTTTTATAAATGACATTTTGTTTCCGTTTTAATAATGAAGACGTTCGACAATTATGCATATTGTTTGAAGTTCAATAACAAACGTATAGTGAATAATTAAATCACTATTAAAAAAAACAATAAATAAATTCTTAGTAGGAAAAGGTCCAACTCGTAAAGTAATAATTGTAATGTAAATGTAAAAAAAATGTGTAATAAAATACATTGCTGTAATAAAAGTGCGATTTTTCTTTTTATAAACTTTAAACATATTTTTTTATTTTTTTTTATTAATTAAAAATCAAGCCTGCATATACTCGTACATAATTAGTTTTGTACAACTTAAAGATTTGTTGAAAAGCAAAAACAGAAGCTCTTCATTTAATATGCTTACAAATAAATTAACAGCAACAGCAATTAATGAACTTTTTTAAATTAACAAATTAAGACAATATTTAATTATTCATTAAGTAATTAATAAAACACAGCCTTAGCGAATATACAAGGCAACACCAGCAATTTTCTTTATTTTTGTTTTGTTTTTTTAATAAATATAAAAAGCCATACATGTATGTGTATTTACATATGTACATACATATATTATATTCATAGACTGATAACAATATATTTTCCATTTATTTTATTTTTTAACGGAAATTAAATTTAACATCCTCTCATACACATACTTTCACCGAAAAGCAAAGCATGTGTTTTCTCTTAGCAGGCATATGCATACGTATATACATACATACATACATGCTCTCTATTTATAAATTGTATCGCACCCTTAAGACCAATTTATTATAGGTAAAATATAAATTTACTGATTTAAATGCGAGCAATTTTACTGTACATATCGCATACATTGTACATACAAGAAAAAATTAGAACTTTACATTAAAGTGTCAATTTTAAATGAAAATAAGAAAAAGTTAGTTTTGATTAGGAGGAAAAAACGCCAAACTTGAACAAAATTAGACAATTGTACAACATTTTTATAATTGGTTTAAAAAAAGTAGTCTCCGTGGTCTAGTGGTTAGTGTGTTGGCTTACTAAAGTGAAAGCACCGGGTTCAAATCTCAGCTCTGACATCTTGAAAAAGCTCTGCGAGAAGCTAGGCCGTAACTCTGATACAGAGCTGTAATAGCCACTTATGTATGTATGTATGTTATTAAAAGTATGTAGAAGCAAACATAAATATGTGAAAGCTTGACTATTCATATTTGGGAAGCTTATGATAGTTAGAATGATGTTCTAGAAAAAATATTTTTTCTCGATAATTTTGAATGTTTAAAGTGTAGAAAATTTTTTGCTACGTTTGCAAGACTTGCAAGAGCGTTTGCTACAAAGAATGGTTATTAGTGCTGTCAAATTCTGCTACTTTTCATTACTAGAAAGTACTTTCATTTGGGTACCCAATACTTCAATACTTTCAACAGATTTTAATGGAAAACAATTTCTGAAAGTATTGTGTTTTTAAAAAGAAATTTGTTTGGCCGTTAAAATTTAAATTTTCTATACAACTTCGAAGAAAAAATACAACTCTTAAAGTATTGAGAAGTTACTTTTAAGTATTGAGTACCCAAAAATTAGTACAAATACTCGGTACCCATTACTAAATACTTTGCCAGCACTAGTGGTTATTGCTGTAGTGTTGTTTTAATTATATTTTATTATTGTTAGTGTATTGTGAACCTATTTGTAGCTCACCTGTCTAGACAAATTATTGTGTTTTCTGTTTTCAAAAATTTTTTACATTTAAAGATGTTACAGAAGAAATTAAACAACTCGTCCTTTTGTACATCTTCTTCAAGTTTATTGAAAAATTTTCGCTATTAGATTGTAAAGAAAATTCCCAAAATTCGTTTAAAATTTTATTAAAAGTCCGGCGACAGTATTTACGTATATATTTTCACATTTTGCATAACAAATGCAATTACTTTTCAAGCCAATGTTTCCACCAAAACGAATTAATCATAAAAAATTAATGTTTTCTTTTCTAATCAATGCTTTGTGCTGATCTAGGAAATTCATATGTTATAGGAAGAGGTAGTAGTATTTATGCGGCTTTGATTGAAATTTATTAATATCGTAATTGATTTTTCCAAAAATGAACCGTGCGATTAAAGAACGAATTTTCTATATAATGCATTTTTCAAGTTACTTGACAATCGCCTACAGAAGAATATGCTTTACGTGAGGTACGATGACGACGTAATAATATGCGAATATTTGGAAGCTTTATATATTATCAGACCTTTTCCAATTGTAATGCCGATGGAGCAACGAAACACACTTCATATTGCGCCAATGCTGCAATTAATCAAAAGAATTGAATACCTGCGCCTTTTCCTGTACACGATCGAGAAGCCCCAAAATAGATTTTGATTATAGTTCGGTTAATGGTCTTGTAAATAAACATTTTAAGAAGGTATTTTTAAATAACTAAGGCACTTGAATAAGTAACTGTTAATAAATTTGCACGAAAACTACCGTAAATTTCGGATAAATTGAGATGAAATGAGACACAAAGTACTTTCTCAAAATCGCTCTCATTTCTCAAATTTTTAATGCAAGAAACGCTTGTGACAGTTAGTTGCATTATGAGGCACGTATATCATAATCCCGAATTTTACAACGAGCAGAATGAAATTCAAAAAAATTAATTTTTATTATTGCCTTTAATTTAAATATACGATTTAAAATGTAAATAATTGCTCATAACAAAATCTTTGTAAAACTCGTTCTTTTGCTTAAAACGATCTATATGTGTGTAAAATAAAAAAAAGCGTTGATTTTGTAATTAATAAATAAATATTTTTTTCTATTTTTCTGGCACAGAAACACATGCAAACAGTTGGTTTATTATAAATTTTGAAGGGGTATATTTAAAAGTTTATGAAAATAAAAACTTTTTCAATCTTTTATTTCAACAAAAAGTTTTGAATTTTATTAAAATTAAAATTAAAAAAGTTAGCGTGTGAAAATTTGTTAATTTTATTAATTATCTACTTGTAAAAAGAACTCAAAAGTTTGTTTAAAATTTATGAATTAAAAAAAAAAGCAAGTAAAATATCTTCAACATGATTACATCATTTCGTCTTTTCTTTTTTGTCCTCCAGACCAATTAGTCCTGGCACAATGACTGTAGCAAACACTTGTCAGAACATAAGATTCTCTTCTATATATTTTTTTTAATATATTTCATTTCATTTTATTATTTTGCTTAAATTCACTTTACGTCTCTTTATTTATTTATTTTTATCTACATATGTAGATTCATTTTGTATGCGTACAGTGGGCTAAAAATATTTACACCAAAATTAACAATACACAACATATCAGGAAACGTTGAAGTTATTATAAGAAAATAAATAAATCGCTAGAATTCCCAATATTGGCCCACTGTAATTTAGCCTCAAGCTAATAATTGTTGTAGCAAATGAAATTTCTGCAGCAGTTTTATTTTTGTTTTTGAAGTTGTTCTAACATTTGAATATACGAATATTAAGCTGAGTTGTTGATACTCATACTGCCTGCTACTGCTATTTTCCCTTATCCTTGCATACGAATTCGTATTCGCTGAAAATATGCCTGAATGTGCACATGGAAAATTTAATTACGACCAAAGGATGAGTGCTTAATTATACACAAACAGTTTTGTTTTTACTTCAAGTGTCTCAAGCAATGATAATGTTTGTAAATATGTTTGTCGTGCTTTTCCATTGCACTCTCTCTTGGATATGAATTCACTAGACATCTAAACTTTGAAAGATTTTTTAATATAAACAAATCTAACTTTTTGTTGTTATCGTTTTTAATACATTTTTTTTCTGCAAATCTTAAATAAAAAAGAAAAAAAAACATTCTACTGTACATACACATATGATAAGAATAACAAATACACAAGTCTGTTTTACCTTTAGTTAAAAATAATTTTTTTTACAATTTCACGCATAAGAGAGAGATACTTATCAATTAAAAATATAAAACGGCATTTTTCTGCTATTAAAGAACTAAAATTTTTGATACAAAATATTGGTATGGTACTTGTTTATTTTATTGTTCATTAAAAAATAATTTTAATTCAATATTATTTTGTTTTACTGTTATTAATTCTTTGGTGCTCAGTGTACTCCCCTGTCATGTGGTCTAAAACTCTGTCTGTATACTGTCAACAAGCATCCGAAAGTTATCTGAAAAAAATTTTACTAATCGTGGTAAAACTAAAAAAATTTTTTTTTCATGAGTGTAAGAGTCATGGGTAATACAAAAAATCGTCCCATGCCATGATGTAACCGCCACTGTGCTTAAGTGTCTTTTTAGTAAATAGTTCATGTAATTTTTTACCCCAGCGACAACGGACGTATTGGCTATTGCTTTACCAAAAGTTACTTTTTTATCTTCATGGTCAGAAGAACTTTAATGTTTTTCCCAATACTCAATTAGTCTCCAAGTTTTTGCTACAAATCAAATCTCTTAGGGGGGTCGTGGCATACTGGTAGAGCGCTTGCACAGAAACTCACACGACCTAGGTTCAATCCCAGCGAAGGAAAAAATTATAAAATAAATATTTGCGGTTTTCTAAAATTACAATTTAAATTAAAAATTAAATTTAAATAAAATAAGAGGTTCCCCCCCCCCTCCAGCAAGACCATCTGCAAGAAACCGCCCCTGACATTTTCTAATCTATTTCACCAGAAAACAATGATCAGGAGTACAGCGCCACCTTCTGGGAAGATAACAGCTAATCTACTGAAGACGCTCACCATTCACATTAAACATCCACCGACAGATGAGGCAGTCGCTGTTTGAACATTCGAGGGTGAAGGTATAACACTGGCTCTTGAGTGGACAAATTTACACCAACTTGTTTCATCAACAATAAAAAAGGCGCAAAAATATATAAACATCTATGAAAAAAAAAAAAAAAAATCCTATCAACCATCTTCACATTCCAATACAATGCACACTGCATGAGTAGGGGTTTACCCCTGAGTATTGGTCTTAAAAAAAAAAAAAAAAAAAAGTTTTTGCTACAAATCAAATCTCTTATTCGTCCGATTAGCTCAGTTTCAGAGTCATCGCCGCCTCCTATTATAAAGGTTGTTTTGAGAAATATAAGAATTTGAAATAATACCACAGGACCGATATGTATTGTAACCTGGAAGATAACATCGTGTCATAAATTTTTTAAATATGATTTCCGGCCTATGTTCGCCGCAGCTATGAATTACGTGGTTCATTCAATTAATTAAATCATTGACTACTTTTCTCAATAAATCGGTGGCTCGAAATAAGCCAATAACCCATAAAACGTAATCCAGTGGCGTCAAATTGCACAAATGAGGGCGCCAGTGAACTGAACCACTTATATAATAAAAGTTGTCAACAAATAAATTTATTGTTAAACAGCCTGTATGTAAGTTGCGCTGTCATATTGGAATCAAATGACGTTAAGGTTTAGCCGATTAATTTGTGAAAACAAAAATTTAGTCAATATAGGTCAATATCGTAAAGATAGCTCCTTAATAATTTCTAAACAAACAAGTACCGACAATGCCGCCAGTCTATAAACCGTATCAAATGGTAAATTTTGTTGGATGCCATGGCGATATGTTAAATGCTATATAGATCTTCATAACTAAACACAACTATTGAACAAAAATACTCAAATTCGGTCAGAAAAAATGCAAAAACAATTTTCCATTTAAAAATTAAATTTTCCAAATAGTCGTCTTCTTGAAGACTTCGAGTTAAATCAGCAATATCCTCTTCGGTACGCACGTTTATTTGCCTATAAGTTGACCGTAAATGAACATTTTTGACAAATTACAGTGATTACAAATCCAAAGATGTTTATCTGACTGTTATTAATTGCAAAGCAAAAATATTATTAGCAAAACAAATATTTTTCATGTCTTTCGAACACTGTTCTCCCTTTAAAATCACTTGTTAAATTCATTAATAATTCACCAAAAATATAACTACTTGAGGTTGATTTTCTCAATGATTCCAATAATGATTAATAAGCTCTGCCTTCTTTTTGCTGTGTAGTAGTTTTAAAGTTGTGATATTAAAACTGAAAAAGCATGTAAAAGCTAACCGACTAACCAAAAAAATAAACGTGTACTTAATATTTCAACCATACGAGTATGTTCAGTGCATACGATACAAGTACATACTAATAATGATATTTTTAACGGGTAATCTGTTTTTTTTTCAACGTCATTTTGTTTATGCTTTTCCAAACTACTATTTGGAAGCCTTGTTAAATCAATTAAAAAACAAAATTTCTTTCAACTCTTAATTGTTGGTAAAAATTTCAGTTAAGTTTCGAATATGGATAAATATCCCTACGGCTGTAAACATATAATTGTATAAAATGCAAAAACCATTAGTTATTACTCTAACATTAGTCCTCCCAACCACCCATCAACAGTCACACCTCATCATGACCATCATCGTCATCATCGTTCTCGTTATGATTCTCATTTTAAATTCTCTTTCTTTCTAAATTCTAAATAAATTGAAAAAGCAACAACAAAAAGGAAAAAAATAATTGCATTTAAAAACAGAAATAAAAAACATCGAATAAAAAAAATTTCATTTAAACTTTATAACCACTGTGAGTAGAGAAAAAAAATAAAAATTAAAAAAAAAAATCTTCCAAAAAAAAAACCTCGAATGCGATTAAAGGAAAATGAAATAAATCGCGAAAATATTTGAACATTTTTGACATGAATAAAACCATGGATTTACGTAATGAAAATTTCATTTGTGGTTTTTGTTTTTATGAGTACTTTTAAGTTTGCCAAAAGAGAAAAACAAAATTAATAAAAATAAAAAGATGGAAGCAAAATATTTAACGAAATAAAGCCAATTAAATGACATGCATTACCACAATCACCAAATTTATTAAACACATACGAGTACAAACATCATCTGTACTCAAATGTAAAGATTTTTTAATAAAAAATACAAATCTTGCTTTTAATATTTAAATAAAAAAAAACATATGGATATTACTGATTTATAAAAAATGTAATCACAAGTCCATAAAACACCATTCTCTGTCGAGTAAGGTTCAAACTGACTGTAGCGAACTTGATGGAGTCAATATGTATCGGATTGTATGAACTCCAAATAACCGACGTAAATTTCAATATCAGCCTAACGTCAGTTTCTTAATAAAACCAATAACTTATCGAGTAATCTTCTAAACCTCTTTATATTCTAAACAAACAAAAATCTAGGTGGTTTAGCACAACGATTTTCTATGAAAAAATTAGGATTTAAAGATGGTTTCAATGTTAAAACTAAAGCCCTGCACATGTTGATCTATACAACAATGTAACAAGTGTTACATCATGCAATTGTTATGCCATGATCTGTGATATGGTGAAATACCCAGCGGGAAAAAATTGATTACCTTATTTTATAATCAATTAATTAATATCTGCCTTCAGAATGTATTAGCTTTGGAATCGAAAAGGTAATTTCATGTGGCACACAAGTAAATATTGATTACCATATGTATTCCAATATCTTCAAAAGAAGGAATGCACTATTCTATATTTTATTAAAAAAATTTCTTATTTCTCGTTATTCCTTCAAATTATTAATAAAAAATAATTTTATGCATTACAAATAATGAATTCTAATGTGTATTACGGAGGGACATTAAAAACATTTATTACTTTCGTAGGAATCTAAAGATTATATATTCCTTGCATTACCTTCTGGATTCTCATTGATTATAATTTCCCGCTGGGATATGTTCTAGTCAAACCTATGCATTGTTTTGATACTCATTTATTATGTCACCACATGTGACATATTTTTGAATTGTTACACCTATAAAATAATGCTCGTATTCATAAAAAATAAAACAGTTTTATTAATTGCTTATTAGATAACTACTCCATAGAAATATGTCAAATAAGCACTCTATAAACCAATTTTATTTTTTATGAATACGGGCATAAAACTGTATAATAATTAGATATTTTTTTAGATCAGTTAATGTTTCAAATTTATTTTTTTTTATAATTTATTCGTATTGTAAATATAATAAATTATTATTGTAAAATATGAATAAAACAAAATGAAAAGTAACGCTACTAGACTAACGGAATATTTATATTTATTCTATTATTAAACATTTTATTATACATTGTATATAGTTCTACAAACTCCACCTGCAATACCAAGTGATGTAGGGTATATTTATACAATAGCATTAAAAACATTATGCACAAAAAACATTTATAGAAAAGGTATTCAATACAGACAGCTACACAGCTTAGACGATTTGGAATAACATGCTAAGACACTATAATTTGGCTTTGCATGGCATGGCATGATGCTTTGTTTAAGACGACATGACATAGCATAGCCTGGTATTTTTGAAAATGACATTTTTATTAAAATGTTGAATTTCGCATTGGTTATAACTTGAAATTAGCTTTTGCCTTTAAACCACTCCATCTGAAAATACTATTAAAGAGTTTTTTCTCTTTTTTAATAATTTTTAATTGTTTCGTAGGCATAAATTAATTCAATTTTTACAATTAGTAAATAAAATAAAATTTTTATATATAAAAAATGGAAAAAAACTAATTGTAATTAAAAAATTATTTAAACCATGAAAATAGGCAACGTTTGATGGAAAAAAAACACACACATTTTAATTAATCATAAAACATCATCATCATTGTCAACAGTAATGGTATTAAAAAAAAAAACAAAGTTATTGCAATTAAAATTTATGGAATAAACAATTAAAACAAAAAACTTCAGACTATTGGAGGCATTCCGCCACTATCCTCAACAATGTATTCCCTTCTTAAACCATGATACATACCTATTTCTAAAATGTAAACATGTTACGTATACAAGTATGAAGACATTTATTAGACTGGCACTCATTATTCATAAAGAAATTTCAAATTAAATGCTGTCGTTTATCATAGAAAATCATATCCGTTTTTTCTTTTTTTTTTAATTAAATGTAAATTTGTTTGCATTAAAAATATGATACCACCCTAATAAAAAAAATATATCAATATTATAAATTCATACATTCACCCATCCAAATGTGTGTATGTGTGTATGGATGGATGTACAATATTTTTTTCCTTTTTTAATTTGCCTGTAATTGAATGTTTATGAATAATACGATTAGACAGTAAAAATATTTTAATTTACTTCAATTAAGAATTAATTAAGAGTCATATAAATATGGGAGGCCTTTTAATAATGCAACCGTTTCCAATGGCACAATACAACACATACTACATATGTATACAATAATATAATAAATTTAATATAAACCGGGGACAGTGTGGCAATAGTGGAAGAGATCATTGCCACTATTTATATGAAAAAATAAAATGAAAAAAAAAATAATAATAATTTTTAAATGGATTGGTTGCATGTAAAAATACCCCTTTCATATCGCGCACTTGCTCAAGCTCTCTCTCTCTCTCTCTCTAAAATATTTATAATAATTATAATCATTTAAGTGGTTTTAATTATTTAATTGGAAAACATAATAATTGACACGATTTTGGATTTTATTCTTACAAATAATATTCATTTTAATAAATATTTATATGTAAGTGAACTTAAAAAACTTTATATTGTTTATTAAAAATGCTGGAACAAACAAACACATTCTTTAGTTATTGTGGGAAGTTCGTATACACAAAAGTAATAAACTGTTTTAGTTATGGGAAAATCCTGTATAGGGGGCGCTCAGTCATTTACAGCTGTGTTCAAAATAATAGGAGTGCACCAATCTAATATTTCTACAGTTGAAATTTGTTAGTGTACCAATTTGCAAAACAAGTGATATTCTAACGAAAGTTACTACGGTATGTAAGAAATCGATTACAGAAGATAAACTCATAATAACTTTTATATTCATAATAAAATTCGTTCATTTCTGTGTTTGCCATGGGTTTGAGTTGTTCAAAATAATAGGAGTGCGTGTGACGTTTTAAAAATAAAACTAAAAGGACATATAATTGAAGTAAAAAAGTGTAAAGTAAGTTTCAAAAAATGGTGTAAAAACCTTATTTACAGTGATTATATTATATTTCACATAAATTTTTATAATAGTGGGAAGAGGAAAGCGTTGTTCTGAGGGAAAAAGAGAACTAATTAAAAATCTTCGAAAAAAAGGCAAAACTTATAAGGAAATTCAGGAAACCTTAGGATGCTCCGATCAAATGATTTCAAATGCTCTAAAATATGAAAAAAGGCTCAAAAACGTGGGCGCAAACACAAAATATCAACTGTTGAAGACCGTCGTATTGTACGATACAGTAAAATAAATCCTTGGGCGTCTTCCAAAAAATTTCAAAAGGATCTAAATCTTGCCGTAAGTGGTCCTACTATTCGTAGACGCCTGATGGAAAATAATTTATTTGCAATAAGTCCACGGAAAGTACCACTACTGACAAAAAAACAGGCAGTAGCACGCTTAAAGTTTGCACAAGAACACATCAATTGGCCGAAAGAAAAATTGAGAAACATACTCTGGACCGACGAAAGCAAAATTGTTTTATTTGGTGGCACTGGGTCTAGACAATATATTAGACGTCCGCCCAATACAGAATATAAAGCCCAATATACACAAAAAACAGTTAAGCATGGTGGTCCAAAAGTAATGATATGGGAAGCTTTTCGTATAATGGTGTAGGTAGGTCCAATTTACGAAATTAGAGGCATAATGGATAGAAACGTTTATGTTGGAATTTTGAAAGAGGTAATGCTACCTTATGCAGAGTGGAATATGCCTCTAAAATGGATATTCCAACAAGTTAACGACCCGAAACATACCAGTAAATTGGCAAATAAGTGGTTTCGGGTAAATGGAGTTCAGGTTATGTCGTGGCCTGCTCAGTCTCCTGACCTAAATCCCATAGAACATCTGAGGGCAGACGTTAAAAAATATGTTGCAGAGAAACCGCCATCAAATGCGGCAGAATTATGGAACACAGTGCGCGAAACGTGGCATCAAATTCCTTTAAAGAAATACCAGAATCTTATTGACTCAATGCCTCGTAGATGTGCTGAAGTCATTAAAAACAAAGGTTATTCAACAAAATATTAAATCGGGGACACTATTTTTAAATAATATTTTACTTTTGTGACTTTAGCTTTAATACTACTAGGTTGTGTATAAACACTCCTATTATTTTGAACAGGGAATTTTGAAAGAAAACTTTGTTTTAATCAAATATTTTTTGATTTAATAATTTTAATTAAATAATTTATTGGTAAAAAATTAGAAGCTGAATAAGAGATAAATTTTATCTCAAAAGAAATTAATATTTTCTTTTTTTTTTCTACTTAATTTTAAACTTCGGCTTTGAATGAATGGCACTCCTATTATTTTGAACACAACTGTATATGAATATGTAAATTTGTCGTTTTTTTGTATTCGGCGTTTTGAATGACATGTTTTCATATAAAATTCAGCATTAGCGCTCTTTTAGTAAAACATTAAAATCGTATAAAATTATTTACTTAAGCATTTTTAAGGACAAAAAAATTGGTGGCGGATTCGAAAGTGAACACGGATTTGTATCATTTTTAGTAAATTTTTTAAATTAACAATGGGAATAGGGCCGAATAAGAAAAAATTATTTAGATTTTTGATTAATCACACTGGAAGCAACCCAAAATAAAAAAGAAAAATCATATTTTCAGAAAATAGTGGTTACATCCTATTCATTAAATATTTGTCGAATGTGACCATAGCTTCAGAATCACCATTCGAATTGTTGTACATACATCAGCGCCATAGCTGCCAGTATACATGAGTATGTAGGTGTTAAAAATTTTTGTTTTATGTGCGAAAAGGAAAACGATAAAAACACCAGTTTTAGTGTACATCTAAAAACTCAGTAAACAAATATGTAATTAGTTTTTGTTATATATTTCTTTAGCAGGTAAACAATTTTATATTTTTTTATATATAGAAATTACTACAGGGTAACATGTAGGGTTGCCAGATGGCCTGGAATGAGCTTGATTGTCAAGTTTTTTTAGGTCCTGTCAAGTGTTAAGATAAAATATAATTTGTCCAGTTAATTTTTAAAATAAAAAAAATCAATTTAAAAAAAATGTGTCATAATTTGTTAAACACCAAACCCAAAAAATAATTTTTATTTTTTGCCCAACATCAGCAAATTGCAGCATACAGCGCTGATAACGCGGCAGTTAATTACGGTGTTCATAATTCCGTATTTAAAAATCATAAATATGTAAACCAGAAAATTGTAAAGGCAAATTGCAATTGCCATGTAATAAATAACTGCATCAAAAGTGCTTTAAATGCTTTATCTGTCGACGTAGAAAACATTGTGATTAAAATGAATCAATGAATTTAGCTCATCAGCTTTGTCTAATGAAAAGTTAAAGGAATGTTTTCAGTTTGCATGTTTCAAATACAAGCATCTTCTTCGGCATATTCCTACTCGATGGCTTTCCCTTTTGTCCGCAATTGACCGATTATTATATTCTTAGCTTGCGGTTAAAAGGTACTTTTTGCAAAAGGGGAAAAACAACCGCAGAAAAGAAATCTGGAAATTTGCATCATATGGAATGTCAGATACTGAACTAAATAATGCCGATGAAGAATGCATTTCTGAAGGATTATCAGAGGCGTATTTGTATTTTATTCAAAATGTAATGCATGAATTCCATTCAGCTATATTAGGGCTTGAAAATGATTCTTGTACAATAATGGAACTTCCCAGCATAATGAGCAAACTTATGAATAGTCTTCAAAGCCGAAGAAAGGATTATTTTTATGGAAGTAGAGTTTTGGTTATTTTAAAAAATATTTCAAATAATGATGTTCAAGTATTTAAATTAGAAGCAAATCAATTTTTAACAAATGCTATTTCATACTTGGAGCAACTATATGATTTCGGAGATGAATCAATTTACAATCATATATCAGTTTTAAATCTGAAACAATCTCTCTTTTGTCATGGGATACATCATCAGGCTTCCAAAAATTTTACAGATATCAAATTCTATTGATAATGACATGTTATATACAGATTATTGCTGCCTTGGAGAAGTGTTTGATCAATTGGCAAAAGATATTCCGATTGACAAAATATGGTCTTACTTTTTCAGAAAATGTGATAAAATTAACTTGATAAATATATTTAAATTGATCTCATTTATTTTTTCTATTCCAATTAGTAATGCTTTTGTGAAAGAACATTTAGTACATTAAACAATTTATATTCTAAAGAAAGGAATAGAATGGGAACTTATAAAGGCTGAACTGTTAATAAGACAAAACTTTGATGAAAATTTTAAAAAATTTCAAAATTTTTTACTAACGCCTAAAGGAACAGAATTAGTCAAGTCTGTTACTAAAAGTACAAAGTATATGTGAAAAACTTAACATAGTTAAATGTAAATTAATTGAAGGATATTTATGTTATTTGACGTAGACTGAATTGTAATACGTTTTTGTTTTTATTAAGTCTTTGTATAAATTGTTATGTTTTTATTGTTTTTTTTTTTAATAAAATTTAGCAGTTTTTGTGCTCATTTATACATATGTATTTTATGTATTTTAATTTTATGTATTTTAATTGTCAAGATATTTTTTTGAAATCAAGCTTATTTTAACTGAGTGTCAAGCTGGTTGGCTTTTGGGACGTGGCAAGCCTAGTAACACGCCAAACGAGCAACGGTTTTAAAGTTAAAATGCTCTCAAACGTACTATAGAGTACATATATCACGTATTTAATTACCGCTTTACTATTGATATTCACTGCAAAAATTTTAAATATAAGCATTATACTATTTCATTTATGCTTGATTTTTTTAATTAATAATAGAAAGGTACACCCTGAAATAAGTTTTTGTGACTCATTTAAAAAAAATCAAAACATTGTTCAAAAAAGTGATATTTATGATTTAGTTAATTCTGACTTTTTTACGATTTTAGTGATTTATTTCTAATTATTGAGGATTTCCTGTATAGGATAACTAACAGCTATAGTCAGTGCATATAATTTAACAGTTTTTAAGTTTTTAATAGATCAATAAATATTTATACCATTAATGACAAAATGTTCAAAAAAACTTTATTCATTATATATTTCAAAGGATATTCTAAGATACTGTCCTTGTTAAAGATTTTTTTGAATTTACACATACATATGTATTTGTAATAAACTGTTATAGATTGTAATTTTAAATTTAAATTGTTTTCTTTTATAACATTTTCAGAAATTGCGGCTTTCGCCCTGTTCTAAATGACACACCAACATCAATGGCAAGCGGTGGTTCAACGGGACGTCCAAATCATGCCACTTCATTATTTCTGCCACCACATTTAGCTACTCTTAGCTCACAGTTTTCACAGCAGCCTTTGTTTCCGGGTTTAAAAGGTAAATGTTTCTGTTTTTACAAAACGCGCACAGTGAAATATGATATTTTTCAAGAGCAATCAACCCCCAAAGAATATTATGAAAACAAGAAAAAAAAATAGCTTCAAGTTATGTATGTTTTTTAAAATTTATCATTTTTAGTTGTAGAATTAATATCAGGCTTATTTCCATTATATTTATTATGATTGAGACTCATACTGCTAGAATTCACAAGAAGTTGTTTGTAAACAAACAGCAGGTAAGAACACAAGGTAGCGTGATGGACAAACATTCAATCAAAATGTTTATATTTGTTGAGATTGATAGATGATTTTCCACGACATCAAATACAATTAATGTCGTATAAGAAAAATCTTTTTTTTCTCTCTTCATCGATTGATTTTGTCAGACAAAAATTTTCAACACTTTTACCGGATTGATTTTAAGCTTTTAGTTAAATTAGTGAAGCAGCTGTTTACTTAGAAATGTCTTAAGAATAATGGTATTAATAGCGGCATTCAAGAGTGTTAGAATGTAAATTTTAAATGAAATGAAATTAGATTTAAAAAAAAAATGTTTTTAATTTAATTTTGTATTGACTATTTGCAGGAGTACCATCATTTACGGGTCTTTGTTCGTGTTGTACTTTAAAACCACCTCATTCTACAGCCAACTCTGTAACTGTTTCGTGTTCTTCGGCAACCAGTTCCCCAGAATCTCCACCTCATACAGCCCATGCAAATTGTGATCCACGTTCTTCATCAGTTGCGGAACTTAGACGTAAAGCTCAAGAGCATTCCGCTGCCTTATTGCAATCTTTACATGCTGCAGCTGCAGCTGGTTTGGCATTTCCGGGCTTGCATTTGCCACCGCTCTCCTTTCACCATCACCCATCACTAAGCAATGCTCATCATCAGGCAGCTGCTGCTGCTGCTAGTGTTCGCTTAAAAAACGAAGCTCAAGATATGACCGCCAGCACAATGAATGGTTTAGTGGCCAATATGATGCCTTCTGTTACCAATTTAATGGATCAATCATCACCCAATTCAAATCAAACACCACCTTCGTATCAACAGCAACAACAACAGCAGCATCACCAACAACAAATTCATTCAGTGTCACAACTATCACCACCAACTACACCAACTCAAACATCAAACTCATCGAAAGATACACCATTAAATTGTACAAACGGTACGATTATAACAAAAACGGAATGAATATATTTTAAAAAAAAAGAAAATTAAAATTATTTTGTTTATATTTTTCTGAATACATACATAAATTAACAAATTATATATAATTTTTTATATACATATGTACATATATATTTAGTACACAGATAAAAAGAAATTAAATAAATATTTATAGGTTATTAAAAACAAAATAGTACATGCAAACGAATAGACATACAGGGCTGCTGTTCGAAATCAAAGAAACTTTTTCTCTTTGACAACTCTGTTGATAGAGACCCCATCAAACCACTCTTATAATGTGGTCCCTGGACACATAACAGCAACGATTTATTCAAGTATATCTAGTATATACTGATAAATTGTTTTTACCTTTAATAAAGCTCTAGCGGATCAATACCATCAACCTTTATGAGGTGGCACATAATCTAAAAAATATTGGCCCATTAATTGTTATAATAAAACCAATTACTATAGAAAAGAAAAAAAATAAATAGGAGGCCAAGGGCGTAAAGAAATTACTATGTTTTCCAGCAGCAAAATTTTTGTTTTTTTTTTTCTATTTGTAAACCATAAGCCAGTGTAAATAAATGTTATATTTACATCTGTATGTCTGTTTGTTTGTACATATGCAAATATAATACCAATCATTTAATATGTATATTAAGGGCCTTATACTAAACAAAAAAGTATTGATAGAAATATTTATAAGTACCAGTGTTATGATGAAAAAATTTAAAGAAAAAAAATTCTCCAGAAAATAATATATGAAATTGATATTTTCTCCCAATATTCTATTGAAACTCTCATGTCAAGTTGTATGTGAGTTTTATAAGCATCAAAACATGTTTGATTTCCTTTATCTTCCTAACAATTACGTCATTCGACTTTAAGCGAAATTTCATGCAATTTTAAATATATCATGAATTTGATATATCTTGCCATACAAAAATTGTTCCATAAATATTTTACGGAGAGATTCAAACGTATGTAAATAAATTATAGGTATAAAAGCAAATATATTGTTTTTTTAATTAAAGAAAACTTTAAAAATCTTGCCTATTCAAATCATTGTAGTATTTTAAGCATTTAATGTAGTGAATAGACATCCTCAAGAATTATGAACTGTAACATATTTATGAAATAGAAATTAATAACAATTCTGAAATAAAATATAATTTTATGGTTTAAGATAGATATACTTACTATACATGCTATATATTCAATAGGTATGTATGCAAGTATATTGTATTATAATTATATATGTAATTGTATTATAAATTTTAGGAAATCTAATAAATAATAAAGAGATAATTAATAAAATTTTATTAAAATGATTTATTTATTCATTTTATGAAGGTTTGGCTAATAAACAGTCGCATAAATATATAGAAGACCAGATGGTCTTGATTTAGCTTGATTGTCAAGTTTTATTAAGGCACACATTGGGGATTTTGAGGAAAAAAGTCAAATTTTCAAAATACTCTTCATGGAATATGCAGTGATGTTTTGACATTTTAGACTAAATGCTACAATCAAATCAAAAAGAATTACTCCAATCTGACAGCAAATTTTTTTGTATAGCCATCTCAAACTCAGTACTTGTAGGTTTTACCAAACCAACTTAATTTAAATCTAAGAATTTCAAAGCGAATATTCTTTTATTGTGTGAGATAACGTTTTTCTTTTTATTTTTTATTTAAAGTAGGATATTTTAGCATACCAAAATTGGGAAAATAAACTTTGCACAGATTTAAGTTTTTTTTTTGTGTGTTTATTTTTATGAACATATAACAAAAATCCTTTTTTTCTCCAAACATTTGGACCTGCAATTTTAGCAATACTTCCCTACAGTTGGAAATCACTACTAATACATTGTCTCATATGTGTTTTATCATTTTTAATCAATTTCAAATGCCACCAGGTGCCACCTCTCAATTTGTTGCATTACACAGTACAACATTTTTCAGCCGATTGATTCACGACTCAATTCTGATAAGGCTCTTTTGTTTAACATAACTCAAGAACCACTAGTCGGATTTTGCTGAAATAAATATAGAAAAATCAAGAATTACAATTACTTTCATCTGTTTATATAACGTTTCGCTATATAAGCAACAGTTTCGCAGTTATAAATAAATGTATGAAGGAAAACAATTTTTTTTTTTGCCTAAAAAATAAAATTTATTTTAATTCATTAAAAATCCAAAAAGGTAAAAACGTGTCAAGTTCTACTACTTTCGCGTAAAGTCACATAACTTATGAACAAAATGAGACATAAATCATGAAAATCGATGAACGCGTTTCGCTTTTATTCACAATTAAGTAGAGGTATGAATTTAAAAAATTTGCTCGAGATATGAACAAAATTCTTTTGAAAAAACATTGAGGACTTTTTTATGATATGAATTATAAAAAAAAGTAGTAAACAAAAGATTATTTGATTTTTATGATTACAGTAGCAAAGTCATAAGCGATAATAAATTTCACATGGGGTTTTACGCCCGAAGTTTCTGGAGTTTGACAAAGACAGAACAAAGTTAACAGTTTTTGCAACAATCGCACATTGGCTTAAATAAAACTAAAGCATGAGAAATTTCTGATACAATATATAAAGGCTTTTACTCTAACTTCAAACAAAGATGGCAGGATTCTAATCGTGCGAAGTCGCGATTTGAAAAAAAAATGCAAATTGGCTTGAACGCACATTTACAATAAAGTTTACTTAGACTGAATGCCCTACCAGTTTTGCACTTGGTCGGCCACGTAAATCGTTTGAGGAGTGTACCTCTGCGAAATCTGTTGGATCATACTGCTAAAAGAGTCCTAGAGACCAAGTCAGTAAAGGCTCAAGAAAATCGTTACAAAGACTATCCAGAAAATGCATTTAGCCAGAAAGGGCATACTCTTATAAGCTCTTTTCGAATAATAATTTAATAATAGATTTAAAATAAATAATAAATTCAGAATTAAAAAAATCATTTAAATTTTTTTGTTAGTTATGGCTTTTTACATTGTAGGTAACGATATGCATTTCTCTAACTTTCTTTATTTTGATTACTTTTGTGTATTACTATATAAATAAAACTAAATTTGTGATAAAATCACTACATTTTTTGATAAATATATTTTTTTCCTCACCTTCATACAAAAATCCCCAGTGTGAGGCGTGTCAAGATTTAAGGAATAATACGAGTAAAATTTTTCAAATACATTGGGTAAAATATTTAACTATTAACTGTTTTTAAATATACCAATAGAGCCATAAATTAGCAGGTCGTTGTACACAGTGGTTAAGTTTGTCATTTCTATACATGGAAATTCTTACTCAAACGTACAAAGTATTTAATTTTTTGGATTCTCTGATTAGTTATCAAATAGAAGGTATGGAAAGTTTCAATAATATCAGTCTATAGTGCGTGATAAACTTGCCAGTTTTTTATTCCATATGCTAACGAGTTGCTAACTTTTCATTATACATACGGCCGTATATTATTGAATATCTTTTTTTTATTCATATTTTAAAATCACTTTTATTTAAAACATTTTTATTTTTTACACATATTTTCACACTCTGTACGAGAATTGAAACGGTTAAGGTTTCCACCACAACCGCCATACATAAATTCAACACACTCATTAGTGTCAGCCTTATATGACCAGGAAAGAAAAGATGCAGCGCAAATAATTACACCTTCAGGGTGAGCGGACTGTTGCAAACCACAAATAGCTACAAATTTTAATGAAACCAACAATTATTTGACAAAAAATTATTTTCACACTAATTGTATTAATTCACCATTTTTATATGCGTATGCTGAAGAAACTAAAGTGAAAATCGATAAAATCAAAGCAAAGATTTTCATTTTAAATAAGAAACGTTTTCAACACAAAGTTTCAATTATGACTGTGTTTTAAGGTTTAATAGCTTAAAACTTTTATATGTGATTCAATTGAGTAAAATTACGCAAAAATTGGAGTACTTTAACTTTATAAAACAACTCTTAATGCCATAAACACATTCAAGACTGCAGACTACCGACTACAACCTGTTAAAAATAGAACAAATGTGTTTCTCTGGAAATGATTATTTTAACGACAATAAGACCACCTTTGTAGCTGTAGCCAATAACTATTTTTGTTGGCAACAATGTTAATACAGTCGAAACTCTCTATAACGAACTCCTGTATAACGAAGTTTTCTTTATTGCGAAGCAATTATAAGAACACTGTGTTTTGGGTCTACTTTGAGTGTATTATAATCTCCATATAGCGAATATTTCCTTATAACGTAGCATTTTTGCGACCGTAACTTCAAGATTGAAGCGTTTTCAATCTCCATATAACGAATTAGTAAAACCGAACGCACGCACACAAAAAAGAAATCGATGTCGCTTTGTGTTATTGGTGTTTTTATTGTTGCTCTGTGTGTACTTTGTTGCTTTCACAACGCACAAGCAGAGTCTTATGCTTTGAATCGTTTATTTACCATAAAATTAAAAGTGGGGGAACCACCGAACTATGCAAGTGACAACTGGAATCATTACCATCTCTTAAATTTATTGCAGTCGCTATCCATTTGCCTTTGCATTGAAGAAGAAAAGTGGAAAAATGTACTTCAAACCAAAATAACTGACTACTACAAATAAAAAATGTTAAAAGGAACAATATTGTTTTTCTTTTCCATATAGCGAATTTCCTTTATAGCGAAGTAAATATCAAGTCCCTTGGAATTCGTTATAGAGAGTTTCGACTGTATATCAAGATGCAAAAAACACATTTTTTGAGTTAATATTGCCGAAATATGAGACCATATACAATGTAAAACATACCTAAAAATTGTATTTTTATCTTTTTTTCACGGAAGGGCGACCAAAAGTGTATTCTACTTTTCCTATCAGTTTGGCTAAATTAAAATGTATAAATGTGTTTATCTCAGATTCGCTTTTTTGAATTATGCCACTCTTCTCACACATAAGCGATACATATATGTATTAAATTTCATAGGTTTTCTTTAAGCAATTGAATTTTTTTTTCTTATTAATCCTTATTTTAAAATTACTTTTATTTAAATCATTATTTATTCTTTACAAGTTTTCTCACATTCTCCAAGCGAATGGAAACGGTTTAAGTTTCCACCACAGCCGCCATATACAAATTCAACACATTCGTTACGCTCAGCATTATATGACCAGGAAGGAATGAATGCAGCGCAAGCAATAAGGCCGTTACCGTCAACGGAATGTTTCAAACCGCAAATAGCTACAAATTTTAATGAAATCAACAAGTAAATTATTTTGCACTAATTAGTTTCATGCTGCCTGTATATAAAACTCACCATTTTTAATTGCGAATGTTGAAGAAACTAAAGCGAAAATCGATAAAATCAAAGCAAAGATTTTCATTTTAAATAAGAAACCTTTTCAACACAAAGTTTTAATAAAGACTGTGTATGTATGTTTAATAGTTTAAAACTTTTATATGCAATTTAAATGAGTAGAAAAAAAAATAAAAATTGGAGAAAAATAATCTTATATTGGATTGGAGATTTTTTCACAAATTGTTTTTTTTTACTTTAAATCTATGAAATTACTCTTAAATATATGCATATACATATGTATGTATGCCTGTGTACAAGCACATAAGCTAATACAGTATATATTAATGTAGAGTTGTTCATAAAGAGATGGTTTTTGATTAGAGATAATACTCTGTACTACTCAAAGAATGATTAAACGTGGCGGGCTTTAAAAGAAATTATGTCATTAAAATAATAACCAACAACAACCATTTATATATAAAAATTAATATATATGTATATGTATATATAAGTATGTACATATATAAGTATAAGTGTTAAATTTATGAACTGTTAATCAAAATTTAAACAAAAACAATTCGTAGAAAATTCAATAATAATTGGACAAATATATGTATATCGTCATACTAAATGCAAACGAACGTAACTACACAAAATTTCGAAATTGAGTTTTTTATTAATTATGGTTCGTTTTATCAAAATACATGTTGGTGCAAAATTTTAGATTCCTACGATCAAAAATGGCGATTTTATTAACGAAATTCAAACGGACGTAACTACAAGTGCGTGTATTTCAATAGCCAGAAGATATAACTGCATACATATTAATATAAAAACCTTACATACAAGCTCATTTGTTGTATATAGGTATGCTAATCCTTATATCTCTTATCTTATAATTTTCAGGATTTACAAAATTTTTGATTTTAAGGTTTTTTGTTTCTCCTGTAAAAAAAAACAAAAAGTGTATTTAGTTACATCCGTTTGCATTTAATATGACGATATATAGTTATATTTACATATTGTATATTTTTCTTAATTCAAACTCAACTTATTTGTTGTACAAAATGTACAAAAGTGTTCTTTTCGATTTCTTAATCATTAGGACGTCTACTACCAATGGCTGTTACACTAAATTCAGCATGTTATTCTAACTAACAAGAGCACTTATGGCCTAAAAAATAATCAGGGCAATTCCTATTCTCGCTTTCACCTCAAATACGCTCATAGAGTTTATTTTTTAATTCTTTAATACATTAGGGAAGAACAACTTGAAAACATACGTTTTTTTTTTCAATTTCTACATATGTATTCTAAAAAACGTGTTCACCATCACAACCAGTCGTTTTTCTCCGTCAAAAATTTTGCTGCGTTTTATATAAACAATCGGAAAAAATATATCACGAATAATTAAAGAGAAGGCTTTTTTTTACCGAATTTTGCTAGAAGTAAATCTATTAAGAAGAAAGCATCAAAAAGTAATATACAAAAATTTGTTTTCTAAAAAACAGTATTTGGTTAACTTATTGGAAAATTGTTTTTGCAATATTTAGGGCTAAAAGACAAACAACGTCAGGTCAATTTAAATTGATGGTTGATTTTATGATGGGACATAAGGGGATTGGAAGATGAGTCAGCCAATTACGAACAGAAGATCAAAATGCTTTACAGAAAGAAATCACACAAAAAGTTAATATAAATGGCCCTCCTGCTAGAGATGTAGCAGGATGGACAAAGGTAAGTAGATCTTATCAAAGGCTCAAATATGAATTCTACTTCCAATTATCGACTACATGTGAATATGAGTTGTGAAATTTTTTAAAATCCCATTTGGAAATGACTTTTTATATCTCCAAACTGGGTAATAGCAATATCGACACACATCCTAAATTTAAAATATTTAATTCCTAAGGTCTGGCGAGACCAATACAGATTGAGGCCACAGGTGAAGGTCCAAACAAAACCATTGCGTTAAATGATTTTGAAGAGGCAGTGTTTACTACTAAATTATAAAACATCCGTGAAAGGTGTTTCAAATGTAAATTCACTTGGAGTATTTAAAAAACCGGACGCATTAGAACAAGGAGTTAGTTTAAATATCAATGCTAAAGAGCCAGTACATAAAAAAAGAAAAAATTTGAACAACCGATTTTTTTACAGCAGCAATTAGAAGAGTTTTATGAAAATTACGTTACTTTAAAGAAGGATTGGGATATCTTTAAAAAATAACTGAACGGGAAGTATTTTTTGAATTATTTCTTATTTTTGTATTTTCAAGTAAAAATTACTTCTTACTATTGTAGTTATAGGACTTTAATTAATTTTTAAATTTAAATATGGCGGTTGTTATCGATAATTCATCACACGTATTTAAGAATGTATAGAATTTTAGTTGTCGAAAGTGAATAGTCGCATTCGACAATATAAAGAAAGTATTCCCGAATTGCCCTGAATATAAAAAATTAAGCACTTATTATTTGTTATTATTTTTTTTTTTTTTTTTGTATTTTTTAAATTCCTACTATTTGTTCAAAAACTCTATATCATGACCTAAAACGATATACAACGTATCATATAACCTTTCAAAAGTTTACAGAGAGAGACAAAAAACTTTACAAAATGGAAATATTGTAACAAAATTTTAAAGTCTGGATTTAAATGAAGCAGGAATATACTTTCATTTGGATACTCAAGACTAATAAACACATTTTACGGATTTTATTTTTAACAGAAAACAATTTCATAAAGAATTGTGTTTTTAGACAAAATTTGGTTTTGGCTATTCGAAGAAAAAATACAACTCTTCTTACAGTATTGAGTAATTACTTTGAAATATTGAGTACCCAAAAATTAGTGCAAATACTCGATACTCGGTACCCATTACTCAATACTTTGTCAGCACTAATATCGAGTGAAAAAAGTCTATTATTTTTAATAAATTTTAAGCCACATATCTGGCTTATACGTTATATTGAAATATTTCTTTCTAAATTAAATAATTCGTCGATGGAATTAAAGAACGCTGTAACTGACAAAACCTAAAATGTTCACCAGAGCCTGTATGAAAGTAGAATAAATACACTGTTATTTTTCATTTCGCAGACGGCGTAAGTGTATTTATTTTCATCGTAGAAATCTGGGACCTGGACCAATCGATGCGTATTTTTTTTTCTGATAAAAATGATGCAAAAAACGTATTTTCGATTTTTTGTCAGTTACAGCGTTCTTTAATTCCATTGACGATATGATACTATCCGGAACAAAACCTTTCAGAAACTTATTGCACTATATGTGGCACTGTTTTGCCAGTAACTACTCTTCGAATATTAATTTTTTAAGTTTTCCACTGATATCCCTAAATAATAATAAAATGGGGGTTAAATCATACGATCTTGGACCATTATATGAAATTATTCTCTCATTTTATTTCTTTGAGTAAATCCATTGTAGTGAGATGGGGTTCCGTCTGTTGGAACCATATGACAGCAATATTAATATCAGCCAATTAAGGTACGGAAAAATTGCTAATCATGTCCCTATACCCTTCACCATTAACAGTAATATTCAGACCATCATCGCCTTTGAAAATATATGAACCAATAACTTTGCCAGACCAATAAGCCCACCGAACAGTTATTTTCTGTGGATATAATTCATACTTTAATGCCACAATTTTTATTATTTAGATAACCATTTAACCAAAAATTAAATTTATTTTACAAATTACATAAAAAAAATATTTTTTTATTACTACTATGTAGTATCATATAACCCTTTACTGGTCACTTATCTGTCTTATTACTTTCAGCAAATGTCAAAAAATAAATGAATGAAATTTGAAATAAAAGTAGAAAAAATTTGCAATTTTACTGAAAGTACTTTCATGTATACATGCTTGCTTGCTTGATTGCTTATAGAAAAATTGAAAAGTTGTCTTTCAATCAACACTGGGTATTTCCTCTTTCATTATAACAAATTAAGCCAAAATAGTGTTTTAACTCACGTATTGAATTCTAATAGATGTATTTCATTAAATATTTAAGCCATTTGTATATACAAAAATAAATTTGTAATTAAAATATTGATGAAAATTAACTTATAAAACTAAATTATCACACTAATAACAAAGCTCTGCAATTTACAGTGATGTATGGCTTTAATTTTGTATTGGAATACTTTTTTCAGTTGTAATTTCAGATTCTGAGAGAGGCATTGCGGTCGTATTCCCTTCCTCACTATCACTCACTGCTGATGACAACTTACTTTCGAAACATTTTTGTTCACAATCTTCTTTAGTCTCGAAATTATTAGTATTTCCAGCACAGCCACCATATATGAACTCTACGCATTCACGTTTTTCCATATCATATGCAAAACGATAGAAGAGAGCAAAACAACGGCCTGTTTCTTTGGGTTGTATACAGTCTAGAAATAACAAAAAACGATTTTTTTTTTATTTTTGTGTTACTTTTGTTTAACAATAAATTACAAATTTTTTAAAGTGTTGCAGGAATACTTGCCTTCATTTATTGGTAACACTGATTCAGTTGCAGAATGTTGTGCATTATCCTTTGGCAATTCGGTTACCACAGGCTCTACAGCAGCAGCTTTAAGTCCAACAAATAGACAGCATACGCTTACAAATAATACAATAAATGCTTTCATATTTACAATTGCTGAGGTTTCACTTATCAAAGTTAAACTTAAAATGCGTTGATTATTTTGGTGAAACTCTATTAAATACCCGGCCAGTAAGATACAAGTATCGTTTTAGAAAAATTGTTAATATTCAAAATCAATATACATACTCGTACATATGTATGTGCACACACACTTGTATTTGTTTTTTTTTATTATTTAATTTAGTAATCACTTTACTTTTATCGTATTCTAAAGAAAATTTACACATTTTCTACGCAAAAAGAAAAAAAATTAAAAACAAAATTTAATTTAAAAACAAACTTCAGCAAACACGTCTCATTTTGAATGCTTTTACGGGAAGTAATTACTCTGAATTTTAATTTATTCAGATGTCGCTCATGACAATCAGCAGTAAATATTTATTTAAATAATTTGTGTGTGATGAGTGGTTTCAACTAAACACAGGCGTATCAATTACTAATCTCAAAGTTATTTCCCTACCTGTTTGGTCACTGAACAAGCAAAAAATCCAAAATAAAAGTAAAATTAAATCTTTCAAAACACTGTTGTAAATCAAAAATATTAATATTTTACAACCGAATATTGACAAATTTTAGGTGTGGCTCTTCACTTCAATAACAAAATAACTATTTAAGATAACACTTCATTAGAATAATATTTACAATTAATTAGGCCTGGTGCGCATTTACATATTTGTAATAAAAAAAAATACCATTTTCAAATACATTGTATGTATGTATGTAAATAATAAGTACAAGTACACTGTGCTTCATTAGTTCAGAACCAGCATATTTACAATGAAAAAAAAAATATTAATTCCAAAAAAAAATATATACAAAAATTTATCCTTATGTAGTCTGAAAACTGAGTTCGAATCGCAGTAAAAATATGTATCTTTACAGAAAATCTTATGAAAATGCATTTTAACGGTTGTTTTTTTTTTCTCTCACTTTGTTTGTAGTCAAAAGCAGCGTTGCCACAAAAGAAAATTTTTTCCTACCAAAAAATTTCAAAAAACCTACCAAAATCCTCTGCAGCCTACCAAAGCTCAATAATACAAGAAATTGTAAAATAATAATAATAATTTCAGTATCAGCTCTTAATAAAATTTTTAAGCCACCAACATCTCCAGCTATAACATTAGCCCTGATTACATTGTGTGGGCAGATTCTGGATAACATTCAGCAGTTAATTCATTAACATAAACGTTAGGTTGTGAATAATGCAAATCATTATTAAAATTAATTTATTCATCCATACTTGCTTTTAAATGGTGTACCGATTTTCGATCAAAATTTGTGTAATATTTGCTTGGTGTTTTACTTGGTATTAATTTTTACCATATCATTTTTATGATTTTTAAAAATTTAAATACTTTTTGAACACACAACGCAAAAAGAACAACCATCCTTTTCCTCTAACCAGTCAAAAACATTTAGCATACATAACATAACATAAATAATATTAATGTATATCTATATAAATCTCTTTGTAAGTCAATCACGCCTAAACGATTTGACTGATTTGTTGGGATTTGTAACATAAATTGCTTCAACCACCAAAGGTGCAATAAGGTATGATCTTTTTTATAATTGGACCTGGACGTGGTACCTTCCATACAAACTAAGTAGTAATTTTTGTATATCTTGAGAATGGTTTAAGATGAGTTTCTAAACTTAGTCTGAATGACTTCATAGTAAAGACAAGTGGGCGTGGTACCTCCCATAAAAGGTAAAAATGTCTATATATTTTGAGGTCGGTTACAGCTAAAGTTCCTGAAAATAGTTGTAGCCAAGCAGGACGGGTTTATACTAACAAAAAATTTAAAAAACATAACTAACTTATCTTCCTGTGTCGGCTTTGTACTGTGTGTTATATATAGCATTTTCAGTTTAGATTAAACCTTTTTCAAAATAAATGAAACTTTATTCAAAATAAATGAAACTTTATTCAAATTCATTTAAACATTTTTCAAATTAAACTAAACCTGTTATAGAATTTACAATCATTTTTAATTATGGATAATGCCAGAATCCATAAAACCCAGGGAATTCGAAATATGGTGGATAACAGCGACTGTACGCTTAAATTTTTACCACCTTATTCTCCTATGTTGAACCCCATAGAGAAAACATTTTCTAAGATAAAATTCCACGCCCGATCATTATTAAAGTGACATTACCAGAGAACATAACATAGTAAGTGTATATAATTGAGGAAAGTGTCGCTCAAATTAATCAAAATTATTGTGCGAACTATGTTATGGATATGATCATGTTAATTCTTAAAGCGGTCAGTGGACAAATTCTTCATTACTTTTAACAAGTATTATATAAAATGAATATGTTTAATATGTTTTATTTTTTTTTTTTCTTTTGTTTTCTATTAAATTCTATAACTGGTTTAATTTAATTTGAAAAATGTTTAAATGAATTTGAATAAAGTTTCATTTATTTTGAAAAGAGTTTCGTTTAATTTGAAAAAGTTTTCATTTATTTTGAAAAAGGTTTAATTTAAACTGAAAATGCTATATATTTTGCATTTATTTTTTTAAGTGCTGCAG
This sequence comes from Metopia argyrocephala, assembly GCA_963576795.1. Classification (NCBI taxonomy): domain Eukaryota; kingdom Metazoa; phylum Arthropoda; class Insecta; order Diptera; family Sarcophagidae; genus Metopia; species Metopia argyrocephala. Next base: position 1,704,950 of record OY756209.1, read on the forward strand.
AGCGAATCAAAATATATTTTCAAAAATGTTTAGAGTTGCATTTACAAACAAACACTCTGCAATGTATTACAGCAAAGTAGCATGTATTTAAGAAGTCAGCCTTTCTTGGCGTCGCAAAATAACATTTAAGTTTATTCTAAACATCGTCTATATAATCGTCTAAATGGCACATCTCTTTGAAAATGATAACGACAGAAATGAAAAAACTGGAACGGATGATAATTATAAAAAGGAAAAGGTAGAGAGAAATTCAGAATATAACAGAAAAAGTGATGTGTTTGTCAAGAAAGTGTAAGTTCAATTGTTGATGGTTGTCATTTATATAAAATCTTTTTACTTTTCCTCATATTATTGTAAAATTCATCCAAATGGATGCCAGTTTTCGTGCAGAAGAATTTCTGAGGAGTAGTGCAATCGGGGGACGTTTTCAATACAAATTCGATTATTATCACAATGTTGTTTTTCATCCAGGTAATACGAAACACTTTCATATTGCTGTGTTTGGTAGGTAGAATCGAACTCTCATTATTTGCTATGCACCAAGCAAGCTTATCTCTATAAGAAACACCATTTCGTGTCTTAAAAATTCGTTGAATTAAGCATGAATAATTAATAATAATTACTAATTCAGACTTCAAAGAAATTTTTATATCTTTCTAATATATAAAATTGTCGTGTCGCGGTGTTTGTTGCCAAACTCCTCCGAAATGGCTCGACCGATTTTCATGAAATTGTGCATATAGGGTAGATCTGAGAATCGGTCAACATCTATTTTACATACCTCTAAATGTTAAGGTGACCCGCCCCAAGGCAAAATTTATGCCGCACCTAAACAATGAATGAAAAATTTGATGAAATTTTAAACTATATATGTACCGTAGAGCATATGTATATGGTTTACTTTTTTTAAGTACTCAGAGGGGGCGGTACAGGGGATATTTCTCACTATCCCCAACTATCAAACTAAAGTACCGAAAATGGCGTATAATCTTTTATTAAAATAATTAGTAACGCAGGCATTGATTGCTCATATCAATGTTAAGTTTTGCAGTTTGGTGAAGAGTATAAAATATATTTGAACTAACAAATGTTTCCTAGAGCAAATTTATAAGGCAAAACAACGTTTGCCGAGTTAACTAGTAATTAATAAGATTATAATTTATAAATAAATTTCATTAATTTTAGTGCAACACCAATAACCAATAGTTAACGCTACGCCACTGATTAAAGAACCATTTAAGCATGTATTTTTTCAACGTTAGGGAATTACCCCTTAAATTTAATTCAAATCTTCAATGTCGTCACATATGTAGACTTTATACGTTCAATAAACTTTAAACGACTATGTACTACAAAATAGATACAAACATGATTAAATCAATAAATGTGACAATTAAAAAAAAGAAACAAAAAAAAAGACTATAACATATAAACAAAGATGACTCATGAATTCAGAAAGCTTATGTTACGAGTAGGTACTTAATTTATTAACATTTTATTCTTTTTAAATTTAATTTAATTTTATACGGGTAAAATATACACTAGTTGTTGTGAGCTTTTTAGGAGTTTTTCATTTTTTAAAAGATCTTTTTTTTTGTTATCCATTCACAATTAAAAGAAAAATATATTAACTTTTGAATATTCATTTTTTTCTCTTATTTTATAATTAAGACGAAAATAAAATTATCAAATAATTTATTATTAAAAGTACGACACACAAAATAAGTTGCGAGCCCCTGTATGTTTCTAATAAGCAGCCAATATATTCTCACTGATATTTGTATGTACGAGTATTATTATTTGATCTATTCGAGTTTTACGTGCTAAAATCTATTTAAAGTTTTGCGTTGTAATTATTCGACCTCTTGATGTTGTACTTGATTATTTCAATTTAGCTGTTGTGCGTGACAGAGGACTCATTGTGGTAGTGGTAGTAGAAGATTTATCAGCATCGGTGGTCAATGTCTTAAGCGTATCCGTTCTTAATTGTTTTCCTACCGGGGAATTCTTTTCTGTAGTCGTAGATAATGGCGCTTTGCTTACTATGGTTGATTTAATAGTTGTTGGAACAGATTTTTTACAAGCCGCTTCGCAGGTCTGTTTAAAACCAAATTTGTTATCATTTCCCTTGCAACCACCAAATGTAAATTCTTCACAACTATCGGTTTTGGCATTGTAATAAAACCGAGACAATTTCATACGACATGGACCAGGTTCCATTGGAAGCAAACATTTTGCATCTGTTTGGAAGATTTTAATAAAATATTTTATGGCATGTCAACATCGTATATAAATTCCTTTCAAAACTTGCCTTGTTTTTTCTCTCCCGTTGCCGTGGCATAGCTACTTACTAGCATTAACACTGCTATAGTAAACATAAATAAATATTTTATGCAAAACATAATTTATGAACTTTCGATTTTTTTCCGCTTTTATTGATTATTTTATTTTTTTATTAGCTTTCTCAGATGCCGTTAAACAACTACAGTTAGTTTATTATTCTAAAAGTAATCAGACTGAGCACGTAGTCATTTTATTTTGTTCAATATCAAATGATACACTGTTGATTATACGAACTAGAATATGCTCTCTTTAGCGAAATATTTAATAGGCACAGTGATACAAATAAAATAATTAAAAAAAAAATTATAATTATTTTATTCGAGATTAAAATTTACTGCGTCACGAAATGTTTGACTGATGAGATGAGATCATTTAAATCTTGACTATCTTTAATGGATTATTTTTTTTAAGCACAATTTATTTTTCAGACTTTAAAAACAAATAAGTAAAAAAAAATTTTAATAGAATGAAATTATAAAAAATGAAAATGTATACCTCTACATACATACATATGTATACATACCCTGCAGTTTTATTCTGTCAATTGACCCATTTTTCCGTTATTTTTCTGACTCAACGTTGTCTTTCGCGATGTCAATTCACACTTTTCTGTTCCTTTGTTATCGAAGAGGTTTCAATTCACATTTTTCTGTCCCTTTGTTATCGAAGAGGTTTCAATTCACACTTTTCTGTCCCTTTGTTATCGAAGAGGTTTCAATTCACACTTTTCTGTCCCTTTATTATCGAAGCGGTTTTAATTTGAAGTTATGCCTGTACTCAGAATCATTGTCAATGAAAGTTGAATTTTGTTGCTATGTGAGGTAAATGTGTATGCAGAAAAATAATCCGTTATTCATTTATTTGGTGAGTTGTGCACATAATGTATGCTTCAGTATTGTCCTGTTTAAAAGTAATTACATGTTTATAAGTAATCACTGGCTTATCAGGGAAAATAAGATGTAAAGTACTTTGGAACTATTTATTTAACCTGACCGTATTCACCAGTTAATTAACTGGTACGACGGCATCAACCACGGGATTGATACTGTGGCACCGGTAAACAGACTGTCCCATAGTTATCGATAGGGGCGTCAATTGACTGTTTCTACGACTACCACATGTTAAAATCTCCGGTCGTTTTACCGGTAAAAAGACTAACAGTGTCCCTTAGTGATAGGTGAAAGTACCAATTTGGGACCGGTCCAGCGCACTGCATTAGGGATGACGATCGGAATATATTAAAAACCCAGATTTTTTTTAAACTTGTTCCGAAATTTTTTTTTAAGCAGAAAAAAATTTGTTGGCTTTTGCTGTCTGTGTCGGTATGGGAAAATACCTAAAGTCAAAAAGTAAAATTCTGAAATGCTCCCATATTGATGTAAATTTTACTATTTATTAGTTTTTATTTTTTACACAGCTGTGATAGAGTTTATAAACTCTCTTTAAGTAGTAAATAATTCCATATTACCACAGATATACAGTGCTGAGCAGAGAAAATACAACGCTATAACAAGACATTTGACAAACAAGTAGACTTCACTTAATCGTCGCCTACAGTCGACCTTCGTGGATTAATTTTTTGTTGGCCTAGCATTTATCGGTCTTGATGAGAAGTAATAATTTGTCGACTACGCTTCCAGATGAGTGAAAATTCGACTAACAGTTGATTTGTATACTCCAAATATATAGGACTGCAACTTCGAATTTATTATTGCCACTTTGCTTTCGTTTCATAAATGTTTCTTGAGAAATGCCCAAAACCTTCACAATTAAGCTACTTTTTTAATAAAAGATATAAATTATATACTTCCCTTCTTTTTTTTGTTTGCAAAAAATATTCAATTGCTATAATTCATTAAATATTGTGATCAAATTAAAAAAGACAATCAACTGAGAATTAAATTTCTAATTTTCGCTACTATACATAATACATATGTATGTACGAATATGTACACCTATAATGCGTTGTATTTTGTCAACGTTGTTGTATTTACATTGCGAAATATAAAATAGCCGCATAATTAATTTATTTGAAATAATTGAAAGATTGTTTTAAAATAAATTCTATAAACATTTAACTATTAAAATAATAATAAAATGTATACTCAGTTATTTATTAAAAAAGTCTCTAATATGTGCATATAAGTATTTATATGTCAAATGTAAAGTGTGCTTCAAAATGATAAGGTCATCTAACTCTTTTTTATTGTAAAATAAAGATTCAAAAAGCATTAAATAGTAAATAAAGCAATCTTTAAAATAGCTGTGATCGTTTCAATAACATATCGTCGTGCGGGAGTTTATGTGCTCTATCCGGCGTATCATATTTTTTATATATCTCGAGTTAATGATGCCATTTTAGTTTTTCTACCCCATATTTTTCAAATCTGCAATCCGTTTTCGGATATCTCGTCCAGTTTCGGAGATAAATAGCCGAAAACAGATTGCAGATTTTAAAAATGTTGGTGTCAAAAACCTAAAGTGGCATCATTAACTCGAGATATATGAAATGGCGGATAGAGAACATAAACTCCCACACGACGATATTTTCTTAACACTTGTACAAAACATTGCATGAGTAGGGGTCATTCACTGGGTACTGGTCTTGTATAAAAAAATATTGGATTAATATGGAAAACGTCTATTAGGAATCTCTTCAAAATGATAATTTAAAAAAATTTCTATCTATAATGCATACATAGTTACTCTAGTTACTCTTAGAGTTTTTGCCAGAACACTGTTAGAAGTAGTCGCCGAAAGAATTTTTTTTTTAAATTCTTTATAGAATTTAACTTTGATTTAATTAAAGCGTTTCTGACGAAACAAAATTAATTTAAAAATTGATCACTATTCCTGGGGTTCAAACTCGGGTCTCCAGAACATTTTAATTTCAAACCCACTTTAATTGGATAAAAAATTTAGATTTTTTTGTAATAAAGATAACGATTATTAAATGATGTCAAATTATTTTTAAATGATCAAAACTTTATTTACATAAAAATTAAAAAAAAAAAAATGTTAGCATGACCTTATAATTTTGACGCGCACTATAAGTGCAAGATAACGGTTATTAAATGATGTCAAATTATTTTTAAATGATCAAAACTTTATTTACATAATAATGAAAAAAAAAAATGTTAGCATGACCTTATAATTTTGACGCGCACTATAAATACAAATGTATGTTTGTTTTAATACCCATAGATATTTACATATCTTGTACATATGTATATATGTATGTATGCATGTATGAACGTATATTAATATGTAAAGTTATTTCGATTTCTCTATATGTATAATGATATAACAATTTAATAATTCATATTATAATTTGATGACATTTGGCACGTTCCAACAACACATTTAATTACTAAATTAGAAAATTTGCATGAGAAAATTAAATTTTAACAGCTTTTGTGTGGTAAAATACAATTTATTTAATCATAAATACATTCCATAAATGCTCATAATGTATACTCGTAGAATACATGGACTTCCTTTGTGTTAAGCATTAATCTTAAGTAAGTAAGTACATGATTATGTATGATGAAACATGTTTCTTTATGCAATTATGTATGTATGTATGTATGTATTTTGCCATTATGTGCATAGAAATGCAAATATATATACGTATAGAGTACGCATGCATCATACTATTGAATATTTTGAGATGAATGGAATGATCTTTAAATGAATTTAAATTTATAAATTTTAATCATAAGCAACTAGCAACAGCACATTAATTTGTTTGAATTTCAATGGTGTTTTGTAAAATGCATGTGTTAATTAAATTAAATACAAAATGCATTAACGCTGCAATAAAACTAAATATGTACGTGCATATGTACAGTTATTATTGCAATTTATTTTGAGCTTGAGGTCTTAAATTTATTTTAATTCAATATTTTGTTAGAACTCTGTGTAACATTGTTAGAAAAAATTGTATTTAAATACAAGTAGTATGTAACTAATAAAATGTAAAAACAAAACTATCATAAATATGTACAGATGCTGTCAAAATAATAGCACCACTATTTAGATTAATTTTATGTTTCTATATAAGTCCAAAGTTTGTTTAAAAGTGGCAAATAGGTGTATAAGCAACTATAAGTATTAAATGAAAATCTACATGCGGATCAAATAATAGCCAAAAAAAATTATACACTAAGTTAACCTTACTTAAAAACATAAAAATATAAATTTTGGAAAGAAGAATGGCGTAATGTATTGTTTAAAGATAAAAAAGAATTCAATTTATATGACTCAGATGGTGTTCCAGGGTATTGATGAGCTGGAAGCGTTAAAGTGGCTTAGGTATGACATGGGTTGCATTTAGTTATAGAGCACGTTCTCCAATATATTTCTCATAAAAAAAAAATACAAAGAACTTTGTGAATTTATTAGATTTAGTACTGATAGAGTTGCTGAAGTAAGTTATGGCAAAGCAAAAAATTCTTTGAATACGTAAACCAAATCCAGTGAAAATTCTGTGATCATTCTAAGTCAAGAATTATTTTTCAGTGAGGCCAGCACTTAGTGGGCAGCCGCTTTTTATTCTCTACCTTTTTCTGGACTAGCAAAATAGGTCATTTTCGAACATGTAATACCACCCAAAGGTGCTCAAAGAAACTTTAATTATTAAATGGAAAAATATACCCCAAAATTCATAAAAAAAGTCAACACCTTAGACCAACGTCTCTGGTGAAAATCAAGCCTACGGCAAAGAACAATTCCTAGTCGTCTACGATGGAGTTTAATATTTTTTTATTTGAGACCAATAGCCAGGAGTAAAACCCCTACTAAATGCTGTGCATTGTATTGGAATATTTTATTGTGAATTGATCATTCAAAGGCCAGTGTTATACCTTCACCCTTGAATGATCAACAGCAATTACCTTATTGTTGCACGTTGATTGTGTGGTAAGTGTCTGTGCTTAGTATGTTTAGCTGTTATCTGCTACTTCCCAATAGGTGGCGCTTTTCTCCAGTAAAATAATTTTCAGTTTTTTATAAATCGATTTTAAGTTTAATTTTATTGTTATTACCTATATCATAATCAATTTTATACCATGAAAGGTTGTTAAAAAGAAATTTCCCGCCCTGCTTTATTTTTAATACATTGTTATAATTTGTTTAGCATTTTTTAACATAATCTAGCATTTTTTTGCTCAACAATGTGAATGTCCATATAATCCATATAATCACCTTAAATTAAAATTTGGTGGCAACAACAAATAAATTAACATTTAAACAGAATAAATTGCTTTGTTAAAGCGCTAAAAACAGTGCTAAAAGAGATATTCTTTAAATTTAAACGGCTGAATATAACTAAATATGCCTAAAGTTATGCACAGTTAATTTGCTAATAACTTCTCGAGTTTGTACAATTTTTAGCGTATTCGAGAAGTATAAAAACAGATATATCTTATAACCTTCTCTCACAAACGTTAGTCTAGCAAACTTACACTGTACATACATACATACATATATGCAAGAGACAACATCTAGAATTAATTAAAATTAATTACAATTAATGACAGTGCATGTACATCATAGGTAACAAAAACTTTAATTTTTTTTGTTTTGTAGCACAATTGTGTACAGAAAATGAAGATTTGGATTACATTGATGTACATCTAAAACATGTAGAAAACATGGCTGTTTGAAAATCACGTTTTTCAATTACATAAATTTACCAAACAGAGATAAAAAAATATATTAAAAATAAAGAAACATGCATACACGAAAGAAACTTTTATTCTTTGTAAGATCCTTGTACGTACATGATAGCTTTAATTAATAATAAATATGTATATAATTATATGTATTAGGTAATTATAATATAAATAAATAGGCACATCATTATCTCAAGAACGAATAATAAAAAACAATAAACTGCGTTTTATTATAAAAAAAGAAATAAATTATTTAATTTATTTAATTATATATATAAAAAAATGTAAAACAAACAACTGCGTTTTTTGTTGAATTTGTTTTCGTTTTTACTAATAAATTAAGTCAGACACATATGTACATACATATGTTCAGTTGAATATAAAAATTAAGTTTTTGAATAACGTACGCGTCTATGGCGACGACGATTTTTCCTATTGCAAATCTTTTCACAATCTTCTAATGATGAAAAAATTTTCTTATCAGGACTGCAGCCCAAATATTTGCAGCGCTGAGTTTCTGCATCGTAATAAATGCCTAAAGTCGATGAACCACATAATCCATTTATAGTAGGCTGACGCTCACAGATATCTACGACAGTACCTTAAAAAAAAACAAAAATCGAAAAACAAAAATTTATATATAATTTTTAAATACATATTTATTATATTACTTTATTTTTTTTACTTACGCGTACGATTGCCAGCTCCTTTTATAGGACAAACAGTATTAAAACAGATACAAAGAATAATTAGGAAATATTTAAAGTTAAAGGAATTCATTTTTTACGAAATACTGTGGTATGTATGGCCTGTGCAAAACTTTTATAAAATTGTACTCCTTTTCTGTGCGAAGTTATTGTTTTGAAACAAAAGCTATTTCCCATTTGATTATTAATAGTGCAGGCGAATTTTATTTCCAACTTTTATTAAGTTTTCAGTTTTCCTTTTTTTATATATTTTTTTTTTTTACTGCGAATAAGATTAACTTTCACTCACGTTCACGTTTCTTAGACTTTTCAGATACTGTAAATTATTACAAATGTTTTCAATTTGCAAACAATAGGATTTATTCCTCAAATATTTATAGTCTGTTTTAATTATTTTTTATTTTTAATATTTTTTTACGTTCACTGCGAATGTTCGCATGTAATTGAATGTCTGCTACAAAGATTTCGTATTTTTATTAATGGGGTTTAATTGTGATAACAGATTTTTACTTCTTTCTACAAAGATTTCTTGTAAGAATCTTAAATTAAAAGCATTGTTTTAAAAATTAAAAAATAAAAAGAGAAAAGAAAGAAGAAATAAAAATAAAAGCGCACAGAAACATGAAATCTTAGTAGGCGAGTGATAATAAAAATTTAATTTCTTTTCAGAGAGCAAAGAACAATTTATTTATTAGGGGAATATATTGATTTTCTTTTAGCATTTTTAATTCAATTTTATATACTCGTACATACACACATATGTAGGTACCTACATACATATGAACAAAATATTTTGGAAGAATATCTGAATTTAAAGATTAAGACTTTTTTTTTGTTAATAGAACTTTAATGGTTAAAATCTTTATTAATTTTAACAAAAACAACTCAAATTTCATTTTGAAATTGTGCTTAAAATGAACAGAAAAAGTTTAATACCCCCAATACAAGTATAAAATAATTAATTTTAAATACATAAAAAATACTTATATACATATGTATGTATGTATGTAAATATGTATAGACGATAAGAAAAATGAGAATGAATTTTTATATGCTATATATATGTATACAATATGTATATACATATCTACATATGTACAGTGAAAGTTAGTTAAAGGCGTACAGCCTGAATATAACAATTCGTAGTGCGGGAGTTTATGTGCCATTTAATATATCTCGAGTTAATAATGCCACTTTAGGTTTTTGACACCCAAATTTTTAAATATTTCTATTTATCTCTGAAACTGGACGAGATATCCGAAAACGGATTGCAGACTTGAAAAATTTGGGGTCGAAAACCTAAAGTGCCATTGTTGCTTCAGCAACGTGAAAATAAAAATACTTTTTAACACTTTTTTACTTTTTTTTAGTTTTAATTTTTAACAAATTTATTTATTTTCAAAATAAAGTTCTTTTAAATACTAATACAAGAGCTTTAAAATTTAATATTTATTGCCGCGTCGTTCGGTGTTCAATATCCAATTAACTAATGCAAAATTGCATTTACAGTATGTATGCATTTTCTATAATATAAAAGGTTTAATATCTTTGGCTTACGTGACAAGTCAGCAAGGACCATTATTCGAGACGAATACAAATTCATGTAAATAAATAATTTAACCTTGAACAATTTAAAATTAAAGAGAGCATATTGCGGATAAAAACATACAGGGTATGACATTCAGTGTATTTTGGTCTGAACCTCTATTAACGGCGGTAACAGCCATCATTAACTTGAGATATATAAAAAATATGAAATGGCGGATAGAGCACATAAACTCCCACACGACGAATTATAGGATCTTCGTGTATTTTAAACTACACGTCTAATGTGGTGTGGTAGTTTTTTTGCAAAAAAAGATATGGCAACACTGGCTTAATGAAAACTTTGCCGATTAATAAGAACTAACATCATATACATGTATGTATGTGCACACATAATTGACCATTTCAACCCTTTTTCAGAGTTACGGGTTTGCTTCTTGCATTACCTATATTGTTTGCGTCAATAGTTATCATTGAATACGGGGACCTGCAGTTTAACGTCGACTCTGAGTGACAGACTTGAAAAGCTTGTTCATGGCAATCAGTTACTCTCAAATATGTTCGCCGAAGGAAATATTTTCTTCCATATTTCTTTCTTTCAAGACATCAGAGCTAGGGTTTGAACTGAGAGCTCTCGTCTAGTAAGCCAAGTTACTACATACCACAAACGTTTTTGTATATATACTAGTAGTATATCTATATACAATGTTGATTCTTCAGTCGAGCACTCATTATATACTATGTGCGCTGTAAAAGTGATCTTGAACTGGGGTCGGGCAATTTTTAATCAACAGAGATTGATCCTGTATATGCAACAAAAATCACATAAATTGTTTTTAGTAGAATTTTTATATAGAATTTGCTTAAAAATTTAAGGGTTTTTATATAAAGAAAACTGAAATTCGTCTAATATGGTCCGTAATACCCGCCAATTTTTTGTTAAGCTATTTAAAGTGCTTTAAAAATTTCGGACATACAATTTTTCTACGTAAGGATATATAAATTTTGATTAAAATTTTCCAACTAATGGCAACATAATTTTTTAGTGCCTTCTCATATGTAGTTAGAATATCTCAAATACTAAATGATATTATTGGATAAATTATCTGAGCTTAAGTTTAGATATTTTGAAAAACAAATAACAAAATTAATAAAAAGTTCAAGGAAAGTAATACAAATACACTAAATGATAATCCACATTTCCCATACTTGAGCACTTTCTTTGCTATTGCCCGGCCCTCCTTAGACAATGGTCTCGATTTGGGATTAAACAGGATATCGTGGACATATCTGGTATTGATCCGGGAGACATCGTAGTGGATATTAGGAATATTCTGACCGTGGTTGCGAATTCCGTGGTATTTTACTAAACGGCGTAGAATGATGATAATTAAAACTCACATATATCTGGCACCTTAGCCAACCTACCAACCACATTTCCGGAATTTCCTCTACATTTCATATTATATTTATTAATAAAAAAAAGTTAGCATGCCATAGAATGCGTAGAAGGAACTTTTATAAAAATAATTAGTCCAGGAAAAAACTCTGAATACTTGTACTTTAACAGAAAAGGGTTCCTGAACATTAAAAATATCAAAATTTAATGGTTTTATTCCTAACCGAAAGCCCTTAAAATATGATGATTTTCTTTCCCATTTCAGAAACCGAAAATTCTTTCTGTCGCACTGTCGTTATTTTAATTTTTCTTCTCGTCGTTTGAACTTCGGTGGTAAAAGTGATAATGAATAATGGAAAATTACAAAAACAACGATTACAATTTATACTTGTTGTATCAATGATTAAAGTTCTACAGACTGCATAAACTAATCGAGGCTAATCGAAAACATATAATATATCATAATATTTTAATAAATTTTACAAGAGTTTTAAATGCACGATTTTAATTGGCTGGCATTTTTTCTCGACACTGTAATAAAATCGATTGCATTTTTCTTTTGTACATGAAATATTCTGTTTTTCCTTAAACAACATATTTTTAACTTGAAGTTTTCTTAATTAAAAATCTAATATATTGTATTCTAATTGTAGGAAGTAAAACCAAACAAAATGCACCGGTACGATTTTAATTGTCATTCACTGTAAATATATGTACATATAGTATGTTTCATAAGCCCATATAGAACAAACAAAATCAGTTATACATAAGTGTTAAAAATAAGACTATAATTTCACTTTCATTTATTGATTAATTATTGATGTTTTGTTTCAATACTTATTCCCGTCTTATATCTTGTAAACGACGAGTACTGTGAACACAAGTGGCTAAACAGTCTTGTAGAGAGCCAAAGCTTTGACCGCCCGTTAAGCGGCAACCTCCAACAGTATATTTCTCACAATTATTCTTTTGAGCATCGAAATAAAACCCTTCAATTTCAATTGTACATATACCTTCGGATCTGGGTGGAGGTTGTAAACAAATATCTGCGTATACAATTAGAAATGTTCAATATATTAGATTTATGTACTCACGTAGATTAACACGAAATTTGTAATTATAAAAATTCATTATACAACTTACTTGGTATACCCCAACTACGTGCTTCAATTGTAATCATTAAACAATTCGTTGCGAATATGAATATTAAAAATGAAATAACAAATTTTGACATTGTGTGTGATGTTTTTGTTGTTGTTTCTTTATTTATTTGATTTTTCTGGATAATACCAATTAAAAACTTGATTTATTTTCTATCTGAAAACAAAAAATCAATGATTTTTGTATGTGATCGCTCTCGGAGAATACTTAACACAGCAACGAACTGAATCTTACTCTATGTAATATCAAAATAATCGGAATTTCAAAAGCAAGTTCCATACACTATGCACAACTAAATACAGGAATTATCATCTTATCAACACAAACAAGTACAACATAAACATGAAGAAAACGATTTAAATTAAAAATAAGAAAAACAACAACAAAAACAAGAACACAAGAACACACAATTTAAAAGGAATGACCACATGTTCGAATGTATTACGCACATTAACTACTCATCAAAATGAATTTTGTATTTATTCATAGGAAGAGTAAATCTGTGTCATTAAAGTAGTATATGGCACACCCTTGACTTAATCTAGTTAATTAACGCCTACAAGAATGTACTCAGTCTACTATAGAGCTGCTTGCACACAGCATGCTTCTTAAACTAAAAATTAAAAAAAAAACACAACAAAACTTTCTTTAAAAACGTTAAGCAACTGCATGTACTTACATATTATGTGCATGCAAACATACATATGTACTTATAGTTGTTATGTATTTTGTAGTGAATTTAATATTTACAAAAATAAAAGAATTAAATTTATTAAAAATTGTTAAACTATATGTACATACATACACATATTGTACAACAATTACAATTGTTATACAATTTATTATTTTGTATTAAATAAAGCTGAAGAAAATAAAATCTTTACATACTTATACAACTTTTAATTATTTTTTTTTTTTTTTTTGTTTTGTTTTCCGTTATCTTATTTTTTCACAATAACTCCTTCATATGAATATCTTTTCGAACGGCATTATTGAAACCTTCCTTGTAACGATACCAAATGGGACTTTTAACAATTGGATCAGATTTAGCTAGAAAACATAATATTCAAGCGTAAAATTAGTATTTAATAAATATGTATGTACATTGCAAATATATTTCTCACACTTTCTTGTACAATAAAACTCAAAGTTTAAATGTGTTGTGTTCATATCCAGAGCTTTAAAGTAATACATTCATAAAAAAATAATTTTGTTGTCATACCTCCACGTCTCCGTCATTCACATTCCTATGAATGTGAAAATCTATACAAAGTTCTTTTCGTATTACTTTCTCTTAAAAAAATCTCAAAAAATTAAATACTAATTCACAAGAAAAATTAATTAAGAAATTAAAAACTCAGTTATAACTTTAAGTAAATAAATAAAAATAAAATATTAAATGTTTCATAATACGTGTATTATGAGAATTTTTAAACACGAAAATTTTAAAATCATTTGTCTTACATAAAATGTATACCAAAATGGGATTTGCCGATTAATTTTTCAATTATTTTTGTCTTGTTAATGGCCTGGTGAAGGCTCAATTAGTCTAAACCAGGGGTGAGCAACCTTTTTAATCAACGGGCCACTTATAAATTTTAAAATTTTTTGGCGGGCCGCACATAAATACTAATAATTTACAAAACTCTATTTATAATAAAAATTAGAATACAAAAATATAAAATTTAATGCCAAAAAAAAAAAAAAGTATTTGCTTGAAATTTTTAATGAGAAATTTGGCACTGTTTTTTCGATACAACCTGATCAATATCAGCCGGAATTGATGAGGTAGATACACATACACAAGTTTCTAATCGTGCATTACTCAGTCATGATCGGTGGTAATTGGTCGCTGGTCGGATTTATAAACATTCTCGATGTTTACTGAGAGAAATACATTGTTTACATCAGTATTATTCTGCATGTCCATCACTTCCCTTTGAAGGTCTTCGGGAACTGTATCCACATCGATAATTAATGGTTAGGAAAACATTTTCATGGAAACTGCTCTCTTCTCAGTTTCTTCGTAATTGAAATTCGTTGATTAATGTGTCTTCATATTATGTGTATTTTTGAGAAGCAGCAACATTTGTTTGGCGGGCCGCATAAATAGGTTGAAAGAGCTGCAAGCGGCCGCGTGTTGCTCATCCCTGGTCTAGACGAAAAGTAAACATGTCGTGTCAGCTGATGTGACAATTTCGTTAAATATGTATACATAGAAATGGTTTGAAAAATATACTAATACGCCATGTTGTTTTTTTTTTCTCTCTTCAATAAAAGTTTTATTTTCTAAAATTCTTTCTGATTTTGTAAAAAGATTTTTTTTTCGTACGTATATGTACCTTCCCGCTTGACCTGAGCTTCGAATCAAATGAACATTTACTAAAACGAAGAATTTTCGAAAGTAATTTGTTCACCAAACTATCACTTCTCCGAAAAGCATGGCAACAAAACTTTATATTCGCTTACATGTCGTCAACGTTCCGAAAAAAGTATCTACATGCATGTGTATTGTTTTTATCGAAGTTTATTTCTGATTTTTTTTAGGGTGAAAAACACGAAAGTAATATCTATTATTAATTTAAAGTTGAAATTCATTCATTGGTAGTGACATGGTATATTAGCTAAAGTGCCTAACTATGAATCAAAAAAAGCCAAGTTTTCAAATCCAGCATAGGACAAAAAATAAATTACGAATAAAAATAAATAAAATATTAAAACAAAAATATTGAAAAATCAATAAGAGCGGAACTATTTTCAATATCGATATAGATTCACTAAATATTTATATCATTCGAGATCAAAATATTTGCGGCCATAAACTGAGCGACAGCTGAACTTTATAAGTTTTTTATCGTTTCACTAGCAATAGTCGTTTTCGACTGTTTTATTAGAAAAATGTTTCCCAAACATCCGAAGGTGATATTGTTATCGAAAGTCTTGGTCATGCGATTTATTCAAGTTTTAATCAAATTTAATTATATTTTCTTTTATTTATAAGCTTTATATGTTCTGAACCTGTACTGTCTCAATGTAAATTATTTAAATTTCGATTAGAGGTTCTTATATATAAATTAAAAAATTATAAAACCTTTTTCGTTTTATTCACTTTTTGTATTATTGTAATATTCCCTTAGGATAATCAACGAAGTTGGTAGAAATATTGGATAAAAATCGTAAATTAAATGATTTGATCAGATTTAATTTGCAAGAAATATTTTATTTTCTAAAAACTAAATCTTTGAAATTAAAAACACTATCAATCGGAATTAAGTTCTGTGACAAGGCTGTATAATTACTTAATAAAAAGTAACTAAAAGTTATATCTTATTGATGTTTAGTAGGAATAGATTTTTTCCAAATAACTTGTTGGTTTTTTTTTTTTTAGTTTTTCAATTCAATTTAAGAATTGAACTTTGCATGCTCTGGTATATGTACACAATCAAAATAAATAATCGTTGTAAAATAAATTCATTGAATGAATAACAGATAGAAGAGAATAGAAACGGAAAAAAGCAGTCAAATGTAAAGTAAACAATGAAACAATATTTGTACGAGTGTGAGTATTTTTCGAAAATAACAATACAACTTAACTTACATTCTTCTGCTAATGTTTGTGCGGTGTTTTTACGTTTTATACGACCAAAGAAATCCTTAGAGACCTGTAATGTTTAGTATTTAGTATTTGTATTGAAATTGATACGAGTATCATATTATTAGCATTAGCATTATTAGTAATATTAGTATGTATGTATACGCATTTATACCATCACCAACAACAACACATCACAGCACTGATGACACAATAATGATGATAAAGTTCTTGATAATGATGATTATTTAAGTTGATACATAATAAATGTAGATTGGGCATTATATTATTACATTTTTGATTCTTTTTTTGTTTAAACAATTGCAAATAATATTTTGTTGAACTTTTTATTTTTACATTAACTGTTTGTGTAAAGTCAGCCTTTAGGTTACAAGTTACGAAAAAAAAACTTTATATGAAAGTTTATTTTCAATTTAACTTTACGATTTTATTTTTAACCAGAAACAAAAAAAACAATAAAATAAAGCACACTTGCTCAACGTACATACATACGCATACACATGTACAATGTATTCCTTCTTGGCACCTTTTCTTATTGTATTATTTGTATTTTTTTTTTTTTTTTTCTTCTTTTTTGTTTACACAGCAGAGCATATTGTACAGAGATTTGATTTCAATTTTACAGGACAATATAGACAATGAGTTTTTACGAACTCTATAAAAATAATGAGTATTTATTTTATACCTTTTTCATTATTTTATAGACTCAAATTCAAAAAAAGGAATTTCTCGCTATAAGAATTGATATTCACTGGCGTATTATTAAATAAGTGGTTTGAAAAGTAATTTAGAAAGTACAGTGAAGCCTAAATTACGGTTAACCGATAACATCCATAATGGGGATTGGTTAAACCGTCATTACATCTATTATTCGTGAAAGTAAGCATAATTTTTAAGTTTACTTTTAAACAAAGCATGATGTGAATATAGGGAATTATTTTGTTTGGCATAGTCGTTGTCTTATTTCGACATTTTTGTACAAGATTAAAAAAAAGAAACAAAATCTGTCTTTAATCTTTTACAAAAATGTCGAAATAAGACAACGACTACGCCAAACACAATAAGGGTGATAATGAAAAAGGACGATATCCTCGTTTGATTTAATTAATTTTAATTAAGAAATTTGAAAAGATCGGATTGTTATCGTTTAGTTTTACAAATGGAATAGTTGTTATCACTGATGAATCCTAATTTAGTGATGTAAAAAGCGATTACTTTTGACTACTCAATACTACTCGGTTCTTTTTAAATTGAGTGAGTACTCAATACTACTCAATACTTCAATCCTTCGTCTTCCACGATAGATAAAAGTTTAAAACAAATTCTAAACTAAAGCGCATGTTCTACAAATCTAATTCTACTTTTACTGCATTACCTTCAATTGTTTTCTTTAAATCAACTAATGAGTGTTTCGAGTCGAAATGTTTCTCTAAATTAGAGCTGCATCCTCCTATGAACGTAATATTTTAAAACAGAATAATATAAGCTCACACCGCATACCTTTATGTGAAATCATCGATTTAGAAAATTTACATTGTGCTCAAAATTAACCTGCTTCGGCACAATAATTCAACATTTGGTTTCTTTTTCTGAAGGCCACAATTTTTAAAATGCATAATTATCCCACACATTGCCACAAATGCTTCTTTTCCATCCTTTTTTATAATTTGTATTATTTCAGAGAATTTTTAGGAAATAATTGCAAAAACATACTACAGAATATAACCCTATAAATATTTAATTGTTATTTTTGAATATTGAGTACCGGTAAATATTCCTGTTATCGAGTACTCAGTACTCAAATAATAAATACTTTTACATCACTATCCTAATTATTAAGGGCAAAAGTAAGATAATTAATAAAAAAAATTAGTGCTGTGGAAATAATAATTTTACGTACGAAAACCATTCTATAGGGTGTTTTTTTAGAGGTATAGAACTTCGAATTGAAATAAAACACAAGAAAATCGTTTTAATGTCCACCAATTTGACTTTATTGGAAGGATAATTTTATGCCATTAATGTTTAAATATGATTTCGGGCATGTAGCCGCCGCGGCTAGCTCGAATAAAGCCAATTCTACAGGTCCAATTTTTAACCACTTTTTCGAGCATATGGGGCCGTATGTTGGCAATAACGCCACGAATGTTGGCTTCCAAGTCCCCTAACGTTTCTGGTTTGTTGGCGTAGACGAGCGACTTCACATATCCCCAAAGAAAATAATCCAATGGTGTCAAATCACACGATCTTGGTGGCCAATTGACAGGTCCATTCCGCGAAATTATGCGCTCATCGAATGTTTCCTTCAATAAATCGATTGTGACGTGCGCTGTGTGGCATGTAGCGCCATCTTGTTGGAACCACAACTCATCCACATTCGTGCCATCCAATTCGGGAACAAAATAGTCGGTTATCATGGCTCTATACGGGTCTCCATTAACGGTAACTGACTCTCCAGCATTATTTCGGAAGAAGTATGGTCCAATGACTCCACCAGCCCATAGAGCACACCAAACAGTCAGTTTTTGTGGATGTAATGGCGTCTCAAGGGTCTCATGTGGATTCTCTTCACTCCAAATGCGGCAATTTTGCTTTTTGACGTAGCCATTCAACCAAAAATGAGCCTCATCACTGAACAAAATTTTGTGATGAAAATCAGCATCGAGATCAATCTCATTTTCGGCCCATACACCAAAATCACGACGCATTGCATGGTCTCGCGGCTTTAATTCTTGCACAAGCTGGATCTTGTAAGGTCGCAAGCCAAGATCTTTGCGCAAAATCTTCCATAAAGTTGATGGACAAAGCTCCAATTGCTGTGCACCGTGGCGAATCAATTCATTTGGGTTCTCTTCAACACTTTGCTCTACAGCGGCAATTGTTTCTTCGGTGCGCACTGTTCGACGTCTCTGCGGATGCGTATTATCACATAGAGTAAACGTAGTGCGAAAACGATCCATGGTTAACCGAATTAATTGCTCTGATGGACGATTATGTTGACCATAAAATGGACGGAGCTTGCGGTAAACTTCGCGAACTGAACCATTATTTTCGAAATAAATTTGCACGATTTGCAAGCGTTGTTCTTTTGTCAACCTGTTCATGATGAAATGGCAAACCAAACTAAATATTAATCACTTGACAGCTGACAAAATGGCCGCCAGTTAAAAAAGTGATGCCAACTTAAAGTTCTATACCTCAATAAAAAACACCCTATATGTTGCCATGAATCCATTCATTTGCTATTATTGTAGAGCAATTTTTTTTAATTGAGCCAATTTATAATTTTATAATTGTAAAGAGTTGTTAACTGACTTAAAATATACTTGATTTAGAATATAGAAAAACATGTTTTATATAGTTTTAACATTAAAATAAATGAATTAAAGTTAAATTTGTTACTAGTCTTTTAAAATTCTATAGAGAGTTTATCAAGCATGTAAGAAAATTGCAACAAACCAATCAAACTAGCAGTAACAATGGCTGTATCGCTTAAAAGTTTTCTTGGTCATCCTTATGCCGCAACTAAAAATATTCAACCCGCAGTTTTAACTTCTAATATGTTTGACAAATAATGATGTAAGCTAATATTGTTTGTTTGTCCATTTTTTACGTTCCATTCCAATTTTCTAAAACTGATTGTAAACAAACTGATTCAATAAATTGCAGAGAAATTACCCTCTTAGACAATGATATCTTACTAGCGAGTATTTATAACCGAGGAAAGTAAAGTTAGAGCTGAATTAGTTATTCGTATGAAAGGCATACATTTGAAAGATGATTGCTCCTCATCAAATATAATTTCTAAAACTGTTTAAAAATGTGATTTTAAAAATATTTAGACGAGCAGAAGCAGTTTGAACAATGTTACGGCCTAAATGTAGTGGAAAGTAGCGTAAACATAGAAACAATCTCAGCTAAATTTAAAATAGACTTTTACCAGACATAAAATAAAACAATATCTTTAAACAATTGAAAAAGAAAAGAAAAAAAAGTAATGAGAATATAAGTACCAGTACTTTTAAAGCATTTAAAAATTAAAATTAAAAGTTAATTTCGAAATACAGAGTTTTTACTTACAATAAACAAACAAATAAAACATAAAATAAAAATATATCCTGCTTTTAAAATTAAAATAATGCAAGTTTTAGATGGTAAAAAATGAAGTAGAAGTAATAATAATAATTTTGTATTAAAAAAAAATATTTAAAATAAATTATCAACTTTTAAATCCATAATACATATGTGCCCATAATTAGTTTATTAGTTATTTCATACCACATTATTTTAAACTAAATTTATTCAATGTAATTTTTAGGAAATAGTCAAAAATGAACCATTAGATAGTGGTTGTAATTTCAACATTATATGAAATTCATTTAGTGTTAATTATGAAAGTGGTCTAAGTCAAAAATTAAACCACAAATTTTTGGTATCGGGCCATTCCTTTCTACCGAATGACCGTGTATTGGGTTCATAGAAATGAAAATGAAAAACAAATTACTTATACAACCCTGAGCATTATTATAAATTGATAGAAAAGTGCAGAAGAAGCGATAAATTTTCGATAAAGCGATTTTGCAGCCGGATTTTATTTCAACGATATCACAATCAATAACAAGAAGAGTAAAAAATATCGCGGGTGAGTCTGTCTCTTGGCTACAAATTCAATGGATGAGATTCTTAAAAAATGAACCTTATAAAACGTTTTATACACCTTCTTTAGATGATTCTAAATGTCAAGTTTTGGATCTTTCTCCTAAAATAGGAAGACCAAAAACATACGAAAATATTAAATTACTTCCATTATACACCACCATTAGACCAGTATCGGAAAAAAACATAAAGATATTTTGAGTGTACTACCGTACATCTTTCCAGTTTTTCAGGAACATTTTAAGAATCTTAAATACTCGCAATATTGATAAAAATGGATTATTGTTGAAAAATAATTAATAAATGTTCAGTTAAATTATTGTTTTAAATAAAACTCAATAAAGTTCTTTATTGCTTTAAGTCATTTATAGGACATTCAGTTAATTTTGAAAATTGTCTAAGTCAATTCAAACTTTAAGAACAATATTACCGTATGAAATTCACACAAAATTTCATATTCATAATAAATTTCCATTAATTAAGACTAATAAAATTATTAATTAAAATGTCATATAATGTAAAAACATTTTTTAATTTATTCAAATGTAAATCATTAAATATCTCGAAACGTGAAATATATGACTTAGACCACTTTCATAATTATGGGCACATATAGTATTTTAGTCACGTTTTCATTTAAATCAATATTCCTTTTTTAGGGCGCACAAAGAAAAAGTAAATTCTAGTACAATCACATGCTTTTAGTAATATTAATGGTTTAAGTTTTTTTTTTTTTAGTACGAGTATGAATAGCAAATACCATCAAGAAAAAAAAAGGTAAATAATGTTAAATTGACTTACCGCTTCAGTATTTGCATTACTTTTGGCTGTTGATTCAATACGTTTTGGTTTGAGTCTTTGCAAATGATTGGGCAAATTAGTAGGTGATGTATTTTTCGTGGTTGGTTTAGCTATTGTTTTGCTGGGCCCAATTACTTTTGGTGTAGAACGATGTATGCGCTCTAATTCTACTTCTCGCGCTACAAGCTGTCTACCAAAATACGTTAGAGTTACACCCGGAAAACCAGGAAAATGCATAATTGTGTCAATATCCGGTTCCATACGATATATATATGGACCATCAGCTGATTTAACTTGTGTGTAGGTTATGCCCAAATCAGCCATAATTTCTACACAATGTTTTAGATCTGATTGCTCTCTGCAATAAATAAATTTTCAGTTAATTTCAAGACATACGGATATGTTCTGTAAACCGAAAACGAATGAAATTGAAATCTAAGAAAAATTCAAATCACTATAATTGTAAAATACGCCAAGTTTTTTATATAATTTTTTATTCATTCTTTTAATAACCAATAACATAATTTCTATGATCATCAAAACTTTTAAATATGCGCAATTAAGTATTAATTGTCTTTGAAAAAACACTCAATTTTACTCGATTTCGGTTTACAGAACAGAACCCGATATGCAATATGGAAAACGTATTTCTTTGTTCGAAATTAAAATCGTTTGTATTTTCAGTCATATAAACTAATCGGGAATAATCAAGGAAGTAGTGACACTGATCATTAGGGTGTTGCGTAAAAAAATAACGCCAAATCTTGTTAGTTTCATAGATTATTTCAGCCGAATTCAATTTCGATTGAAATCGATTTCCATTACATGCCTGATTAATTTCAAGAAAGAAACTTACTTTTGTGACAACAATTGAATGGCAACTGATCTCAATTGTGGTGATAATATATATTTCAATAAAGGTACGGTCTCCAATAAAACTGCACTGCCTTGGCCAATACCAATGGCACTGCAAGTAAACGATTTGCATAATGACTGAAATATATTCTTCTGTGTGGTCAGTTTTTGTTGAAACTTTAAGAAAAACGAAAGAAAAAAGAAATTAAAGATTTCAAACGATTTGATTATAACTGTCCTTAGAGAAGAAAAGTTAATCATCTACATTTATTTAATGATAATGAGACATTTAAAAAAAACGAAATGAGTTTGTTTGCATGTTTTGTATAGAAAATTGCTTTGAAAAATTTGAATATGAAATTACAAAGTGTAAAATGAATTCATTTTACTATTTTATCTTTTTTTTTATTCATTTCCTAAATGTTTACGTTTTTCGCCCCTTTTCTTTTTTTCTTTTCATATCATCTTATTATGTTTCTACAACACATTTAATCTTTTGATTGCATTTTATTCATTGAAATCCATAAAAAAATCTACTTATACATGTCCTAAAGACATAAAGATTGAAAAAAAGAGGATTTAGAAATAAAATGACATTTACAAAATGAATAGAAGAAAAGTCTATTCATTCTTATTTATATACAAACAACATTTATGGAATTTTAAAGCATTTACAAAGACAAAATAATAATTATTACATGCATTTGTATGTACACATATGTATGTATATATGTCTTCTTATAAAAAAGGGAAAAAAACGAGATAAGAAAAAAGTGATGTTTTAAGGATTTAAATTAAAACAAAACATTTTTAATTCAATACTCACTTACCTCATATCCTTTGGTGGGGAAATTTATTTTAGGCCAAGCAAGTGAAGCAAAAAGTAAATGCCATATAACAAAACCATATTGCAAATATGGATAGACAGTGTAGTTTTGTAAGTGATTAATTTGAGTTTGAATTGTATCTGAAAAGCAGAACCAATTGGTAGCCTCAACTATGCCATTTAAATTAGGATCTGGCATTTTTTGTTGCAAATAATTTTCGAAAACGCCCTGCATCAGACTGAATTAAATTAAAAATGAGAAATTTTAACAACAAGCCGAAACAACAAAGTTACCGTGAATAATCGCCACCTGAATGCACAACATCGAGAGTGTGACGTACACGAGTACTTATGGACATATCAGTCATTGTAACTTGGGCCTCGTCTTCACCTCGTAGCTGTGTTAATTGTTTCTTAGGTCGTTGAATCTGAAAAATATAAATAAATATGCAAAATTTCTTAAAATCTGAATTAAAAAGTTACTCTGAATATTGAACTCCAAACATCGAATAAACCTTGATGGCGATCTTTTTGACCGAGATTATTGTTTAAAACATCTTGAAGCTTTAAAGCATTCTTTTGAGCACTTGAATTGAAAAAGAGAACAGAATAAAGTAGTATTTATACAAGCATTTTAAGTATAAAGCAAAAGGTGTACGGCTAACCTAAAAAATTGCATAGTTGATATACAACAACGGACATCATTACCCGATTTTTCGGCTAATGCTATTAAAGTACCAAAATCAGTTTTTAAACGTTCTCTTTGGGCAACTTGTACTAAACGCTCAGCTAGGCGGGCCGAGTCTATAGGAGGAAATGTAACGATAAAGGCTATTTGTCTAAGTGGTCTTAAAGCGGGATCGTAAACATCATTACAAATGCAAATTATGGGACGTTTTAAAACATTATGTTTTGCTTTGCCACCTTTGCCTTTGCCCTTAACATGAACACTATCCGTAACAAATTTTACCAGAAATTCAATAGACTGACGTGGTGCCCCATCAATTTCATCTATAAATAGATAATAATTCTTATTGTTATATTTCTCCTACAACATGTATATTCAAATAAGCATACATTACCCAATATAATACAGTTTGGCTTTTTGGACTCATTCATGACTGATGTCATTTGGGTACCATTCTCTAGAGCCAATTTAAAAGCTTCAGGACTACGATCATCAGACGCATTTATTTCCCGTATACTGTAACCTGCATGCCGTGCTATAGTGTGGGCTAATGTTGTTTTACCTAAACCTGGTGGTCCACATAACAAAGCAACTTTTTGCACTGGTCGTCCTAGTTCATCGATATTTGTGTTAAGCATCTGTTTTGATTTACGAGTGCGCCAACCACCGGTCGACTCAAATTTACCCGTACGTTTATTGAAGCTATTTAGCTCGCCATTGTAGTTAGCATTGGCCTGCAATGCTTTAAATTCTCTAGATAGGTATTATAGTTAAAAAAAAGACCATTTGTAAAATTGATTTAGTTTTCTAAAACGAAAATATATATCGTAAGCAAAGTTTGAGCAATTAGAAATTAAAACTATCTTTTGATTGTTAAGAGAATTATAAGTTTTAATGTCCCTTGCGATGAAATGAAAAGTTGATAAGGTTTACAAGTAATTTTATAATTGTTATTCATAATAAATTTAACATTTACTGTCCATGATCTACGAAATTGTTTGTTATGACGAGTGCTTGCCACTTACACAACTTTAGTAGGTTTGTTAGTGTAATAAAAAACAAAATAATATATTATTTGAGTGCCTTAATGTAGGTACATATGTATATGCTCTTTTAATAAAATGCAGTACATATGTATGTATAGAAATAAAATTAAATTTTCAATTTCTTTTTGAATAATAAAAAAAAAAACAACTCACTTTCCAAATACAACTTTATCCCACATTTTCAACCAGTACAATAGACTTCGATTGGTCATTTCATCTGACAAGAGATCAATATATTTTCTTGGCTTGTATTTTTCTACCCATAAGCGAGTATCTCTATCTACTGTAGGTTCAACAACAATTATTTGCTGGTCTTGAGTGGAAACTTCTTTGCTAGTTAGTCTCTTCAATACCAATTCATT
The DNA here is from genome assembly GCA_963576795.1 of Metopia argyrocephala. Taxonomy (NCBI): domain Eukaryota; kingdom Metazoa; phylum Arthropoda; class Insecta; order Diptera; family Sarcophagidae; genus Metopia; species Metopia argyrocephala. Next base: position 1,730,627 of record OY756209.1, read on the forward strand.
TGCCTCTTCCCAAATCTTTTGTTTATTCTCTCCCAATAAACCGCCAATAGTAGGTGCTGATGTTATTTCATTTATAGCCTTTGTTTCATAATCATTAGAATGAAAACGAACATAAACCCTTTCGTCATCACTACGTCTTAGAGGCATAAAAGGCCACTGGGGTACGGAATACGACAGATTTCTCATTTTAAATGCATGCAATGCTTCCAGGCGAGATATTTCATCTTTACGCACTGCTCTATTTTGTTCCTGTAATTTTTTACGTGTTTCCAGGATTTTTTCTATCATATCGAAATCTCGCTCTTCTTCAGTTCGGGCTTTTTTAGCTTCAGGATCTTCATAAATTTCATTGCCAAATAGGTCATCAATATTTCCAAAAAGATCTCTTTCCAAACGTTTACGTTTATTTGTTGCTTTTTGCAATTCATCCAAAGCTCTATTGGCTTTAGAAGGTCGCATATCACCGTCATCATCTTCTATATAATGCTGATAGTCTTCTAAGTCTATTACTTCCTGTATGGGAGGCATTACTTTATTTTTTGAGACTAGAGGTGTAGAAGCCCCTCTAATATGTAGCTGTTGGGGAGTACCAAACAAACGTCTATTAACTGGCGCTACTAGAGAAGAGATTTGTGAGGCATTCTCACCAAAGCTTATTTCTGATAATTGGGGAGTATTTAATGCACTTCGACTTGTAGTAGGTTGTAACACGGTGGGAGTATTTGCAACTGTTGGCTGGAATTCTAAAAATATCAGCTGAAAAATATCGCCTAAATATTATACGAACAGCTAAATTACCATTTTGTTCCTCCGCTGCAAATTCATTCAATAACTCCAGCTCATCCTGATATTGTAATTCAAATTCTTCATTTTCATCTGGATATTGATCCATTCTTTTTGATTATTTATTTTAATTGATGGTTTTTTTATTATTATTATTATTATTATTACTTTTAATATAAATTTTATTAAATTTGTTTGAGTTCTTTTTATTTTCTCTTTTCAATGTTTATTTGGCGCCTTTTTACGCACATTTGTTTTGATTCATTCTTAATGTCATTGTTTTCTGACACCTTCTTTAAAAACCATTCTTTAAGAGAATTTTTGTCATTAATAGAAGTGTATTTAGTAAAGACACCAACCTTCATGTGTTGAAAAATAATTTAATATCATATACACCTTGTTCATTACTGTACTCAAACATACCAAATTGTACTTATAAAGGTTTTTTTAGGTATTGGGAATATCAAATTTTGTTTTGAATTTTTGTAATTTCAAACTTCTGAATTTTTTTTAGTAGAAGACGCAAAATATAAAAAAAACTATCTTTGTTAAGTGGAATTAATTTAAGATTATTTTCATGACGTATGACTTTCATTTACGAGTGCCTGAACAAGTTATTGAATATCGTGATTTTAAGAATATTGACTATGGTATGCTTGAGGTAGAGTTTGACAATTTTGATTGGAGTGTGTTATATAATTTGATTTCTACTGATGAGCAACTCTCTTTTTTACAATCCAACATACAGTATTTATACAATACGACAGTGCCCTTAAGGACGAAGATATTGAATACACATGATAAGCCTTGGTTCACTCATGATATTAAACTGTCTATCAATCACAGAGATAGTTTATATGCCCGGTGGAAACGTTTTAGGACAGCTGAATTATATGAAGAATACCGAATAGCGCGCAGAATGACCAATAGGTTAATTAGGAGGGCCAAGTCGGAATATTATGCCACAAAGTTTTCTACTGCGATAGGATCGAAAAAGACCTGGCAGACAATTCGTGAGATTGGTATTGCTGGACCTAATATAGATGAACCATGCACAGTTGATGCGAACGCATTAAATATGCAATTTTTGAATATACCCAATGTACAACCGACTTCTGATTACTATAATTTCTCTGATAATGTTTCGAACAATAATTTCTTCTTTGTAGATGTTACTCAGTGTGATGTCTTGTCTAGTATATTGTCTATTAAATCCAATGCTGTTGGTATAGATGGGATGGATCCCAGGTTTTTGAAAATTCTTATTCCAAAACTTCTTCCTTTTATAACGTTTATTTTTAACAAAATTTTCACCACAAATAGTTATCCCAAAGCTTGGAAAGTCGCTAGGGTCATTCCTGTTCCTAAATCGAATTCTGATTACAGGCCAATAACAATTTTGCCTTTTTTATCCAAGGTCTTTGAAAGGTTGATGCATAATCAACTTACACAGTTTCTTGAGGCTGAGAATTTACTTTCTGATTGGCAATCTGGCTTCCGAAAAAATAACAGTTGCACCACAGCTCTGGTGGATGTTGCTGAGGATATAAGGCAGCAGGTGGACTGTGGTAATGTCACATTTTTAGTTCTCTTAGATCACTCTAGAGCATTTGATACTGTTGACTTTAACGTTTTGTGTCTTAAACTTAGATATTTTTTCCGATTTGCATCAACTTCAACGAATCTTATACGTTCATATTTGATTGATAGATATCAATATGTTCAAACATCATCCTCTAGGTCTGAATGTTTACCTTTGAGTCGGGGTGTTCCTCAGGGCTCAATCTTGGGTCCTTTGCTTTTCTCATTGTATGTGAACGATCTCAAGGATAAGCTTCAATTCTGTAAGATTAGGTTATATGCTGATGATATTCAGCTTTATATAAGCTGCACCAGCACTGCTATTGATGAGTGCGTGAGGGCCTTAAACCAGGAGTTAGATCGTGTGCATGCGTGGGCTACCGCTAATAGCTTGCAGATTAATCCTACTAAATCCAAATGTTTGATTATAAAGAAGAGATTAATGAGACTGGAATGTGAGCCGGTTATAATTTTGAACAACCGGTCTATAGACATTGTTGATTCTGCCAAAAACCTTGGTATATATTTTAACAACACCCTAACTTGGTCCAACCACATTAATATAATTTGTGGCAGAACATTCGCAATGTTAAGGAATCTTTGGAAAACTCAGTATTATACTCCAATTAAGATCAGAATACTTCTTGCTAAATCCTACCTAATACCTATTTTGTTATATGGCTGTGAACTATTTGCCAGTTTGATAGTGAGAGTAGGAGGAAGCTTAATGTTGCCTTTAATAATATTGTTCGATATGTATATGGTCTGCGAAGGTATGATCATATTTCCACCTATGCTACCTCGCTCTATGGTATTACCTTTGATGACTATTTAAGGGTACGTATTTTATTGTTTATGCATAGAATTGTACATACACGGCAACCTCAACATCTCTACTCACGCTTGCGGTTTTCGGCACTTGATAGGGGCAGGAGGCTTATTACATTTAGATATCGCACCCTGATCTCGAAGTATCAATTTTTCATCCATGCCATCGGTCTTTGGAACGCAATTCCATATAGATTGCAAACTATTAGTAACGCACATCAATTCAGGAGATATATTATGTGTCACTTCTCGACCTAAAATATGTTTTTTTTTTTATTTATTTTTATATTTTATATATTAATTTTACTATATTAATTAATTTTGATTTTTTCCTAATTGTGTTAATTTTATTTTTTTATTCAAACATGTACATTTGTGCCTTTTATTACAAAATTGTTTAATTTCTTATTGTTTTGAGAAAATTCTCGTAAATTTTATGTATGAATTATTGTTTTGTAAATTTGAACCAAATTGTTTCCCTTATTGTAATTTACATATGATTAGTTTCATACTTAATATAAGACTTAAGTCTTGTGTGTGAAACATCTAAAATAAATAAATAAAAAAAAAAAAAAAAAAAAAAAAGTGTTCGTGTTGATTTGCATTGGGGGAAAATATTTTGTACGACTTTGATGGCGCGTTCCGCACAAATGTTTCTGCGTTGTGTTTTTGGAATTTTTGATTCATCTTTCACCCAATGTCTTATTAGAAAGCATTTCTGAGCATTAGTACAGCCCGATAATGATTTGTTTAAGGCTTTGAAGTCATTTTTATTGTAACAATGGTCTGAAAACCAAATGTTGTACCAAGGACCTCATATAAATTCGCATATTGCATATAATTTGCTAAGATATGTTGGAATTAGTATGTAAGCTGGAATCGCAATATTTTATCACGATTAATTGAGTTTATACAGAATATTATTTAATATTTAATGGAAAAACTTATAATTTATTTATCATTTAATGAATTTATAAAGAAAATATTTTCATTTTTTTAGAACTTACTGATCCCAAACTTAATTGCATTTGACCCGGAACCTTTTTTAACGATATCGGATATCTAAAGATGCAGTTCTTATTGTTTTTTTTTTTTTTTTGCACTACATGGTATGGATAGGGCCAAAAAAAATTTGTCTCCCTAATGTACATACATTGTATGTCATATAATAGATTTTTATTAGAAATGCTAGAAATTATGTAAAATTATTAAATAATACAAGAGAAGTTTTTCAACTTTAAACCATTCGCTTTTATTAAAATCTATAAATATTTTTTGACTTTTAAGTTTTTTTTTTTTTTTTTTTTTTTTTTTGTACCAATTAACATTTTTTTACTAATTTACTTCAATACATTTCATATTTAAATATTTATTTTATCATTTCCTCTTTTTTGTTTTCCTTTTTCTATTCTTATTTTATTTTTTCAATTTGGGGTATTCATAAGGTATGCTATTCTGTCTTAAGCTACGGTCACATTTGTCAAATAACCACTATTTTATGGAAACATTTTATACAAAAATTTTGCTTAATGTAAACATTTCTTAAAGAACTATTTAAAACAGATAAAGACAAGAAATAATATTTCAATATGACAAAATAAATGTTTTAATAAAATATTTGACAAATGTGAACGTGCCTTTAGTGTTGTTAATAAAAAAAAACAACAAATTTAAGGCTAGGAATAGCATACTTTGGAAGAATCTAATTGTAAAGGTAGTATGTATTAAAAACAAAACAAAAAACAGAATAATTAAAATACTCAAATTAATAATAAAAATATCACAATATTCAATATAAAAAAAGAAAGAAAGAAAGAAAGCATTCATTTATGTACACGCAAATTATTTTACACTGATACAAATAAAGAGCAAAAACTAATTATTATAATAACTAAGTTGTATAAAATTTAAAAAGATAAACAAATAACACACTTTCTTTTAAACACATTTAAAAATTATTAAAATAATTTGGCAATAATTCTTTTAAGGCATCGAGCAAGCAATCAAGCACCCCTTTTATTTCTTCATTTTATAGCCCACAGGAAAACCATAGCTGTCGGCCTCTATAAAGATTAAATAAAAAAATGTCAAGTTTATTATTGGTTACGAATAACAACTATAGCAATATTGTAAAAAAATTTTAGTTGTGCTCATTAGGGTGGTTCAGTTATTTTTGGTCAACAGGTGTATAGCAAAAGCATAATCTAATGGCGCTTTCGTTTCTACCAAAAAATGTTGCCTTTGATAAGTTTTTCTCCCTCATCTTGACAAAATATTCCTTTTTAAAAAAAATATCCTTTAGAGCAACAATTAAAAATTTCGAATAAGATAAAACGAGATCAAAAAAGAATGTATAACACCCTATTTTTATGTAATATAATAATAAAATGTTACACATTTTTGTAGAAACGAAAACGCCATAAGAAAAAATTGCCCCACCCTCTACTTTAACTGTTATTACTTACTTTCAAAATCGGGAGTATAAGAATTGAAAAATTCTCCCAACAATTTGCCGGATGGCAATTCCCAAGTGGCAGTGCCACCATATTTGGCTGGTAAGAATGAGGCATCAATATGATTTGTTAATGATTTAAAATCCTTGCCATGGAAGAAAATCTAAATACAAAAATTGTTATTTTAAATTCCAAAATTAAGCTCACATGAATAAAATAAAGAAAATTAAAACAAAGCAGCAGTTAAAAATAAAAACAAAAAAACATACTTACACGTTTCCTTAGTTTCTCTCTGATGAAAGGTTTAAATATGTTAAACAGTATATTAAAAATATATGAATTGTTGACAATGTGAACAGCTTTTAAACGCATGCATATACAATCCTGTACATAATCCAATAACATGGCGGCAAAAGTTGGCGTAAACTGCATAACATGACCCATAGGCAGACCCTCTACATCAATAATAACAATGGCACCACATATTTGTGAAAGAGGTTCGACCATGGAACCAAGCACTGTTAACTGTATGCCACGGAATAAATCCACCAATGGGACCTTCGAAGGTTTCCATTTTTCTATAAGTAATATAGAAGAAGAGAAATATCATTAAAAATTGTTTAAATTTTGTGTTTTTTTTTATAAAAGCAAACTTTCTTACTTCCGGCTTCTAAAACTAAGATACGACGTCCATGTTGATCTCTATTTGGCAATAATTGTAAAATTTCAGCTTCAAAAACATTTTGCAATTTGGCGGGTAAAACATTCGAACAGGCCTCGCCATATTTAAGTTTCATATTAAAAAAACTTTTTATCTGAAATAAATAAAAAAAATTATATACAATTAATAGTTTATACGAATTTATTATAATTTGTACATTAATGCACGAGTATATAGGGTGAGCATGTGCGAAGTTTGATAATAAATGAACTGTCAAATGATGAAATGTCAAGCATTAAGCTGTCATCCTTTGACATTTTGTTAATTTATTTATTTAAAAAAACTTATTTATAATTTTAATTCTGGTTTTTCGACCTTTATTATTTAATGTAAAGAATTACTCAAGCTTTAGGTCTTTTTTTTAATAAAATCGTTTATTTATTTATCGATATTTCGCTACCCCTGCGTGTAGTGTCTTTTTAATTTAAAAATATTTATTTTTAATTTAAAAATAAATATTTCCTGAAGACGCTACACGCAAGAGTAGCGAAATATCGATACATAAATAAACGGTTTTATTTAAAAAAAGACCTAAAACTTGAGTAATTCTTTACATTAAAACTTATTTATTCTTTTAAAGAAATAAAAAATTGAAAATCTCACCCGTTTCAATGCGCTCTCTGGATAATAATGAGTCGGTCGTAAAAACATTTTCATATACTCGTCATCCAAGGGCAAATTCAATTCTGGCTCAGCTGAAATAGAAATTAAACTTTGGTTTATACGTTTTGAGCTTTAAACCTTTAGTTAAATTTACATATGGCGAAAAAGCGTAACCAGCATTTAATGCAGAAATTTTGTTTTATGTAAACGTTTCTTAAAAATTATTTTAAAGCACATAAGATGGGCATATTAATTAATTAAATATTAATATTGAAATGTACCTATTGCTCATGGGAATAAGCATATTTCCATTGGCCATTTCGTCTCTGCTCAAGAGGATCGTTGGGAGACCTTTTTCCAAAGATGGTATCACAACTATAAATTCTTATGTTTTAAAGGAAGAGAAATGGCCATAGAGACATGCTTATACCGATAAGCAATATACTTATACATATATCAATATTATAAAATGTATTTGCATACTTATATATGACCAAAAATATTTGTTGTTTTTGATGCATTAATTAATTTAATTTAATGCAAACAATTAAAAAAATTGTTTCCATAAAATAGTGATTAAGCTTTTTTTGTTAAATATTTGCCTAATGTGAATGTGCCTTAAAGAAACACAGGAAAAAATGAAAGTGTTGATACAATATCATAACATTTTCATTAAATACCAGAAATTTTTAAGAGCTGCAAACAAATTTCGGCATTCGATATCGAACGAAATTTCTAATTAAAATAAATACTATTCAGGATCACTTCCTTCCCTAGCTGTGAACTTAATTCTCTCTTACCTTGTATGAGTTCTTTAAGTTTTTTAATTGCTGCTTCAACAACTTCAGGAGTCTCACGTAATTCCTTTTGAGCAATTTCTAGGGCCCATTGTGGTGGTTCTTCTTGCTCCATACGTATTATAGCTGAACCCAAATCAATATAGGCCCTGTTCTGATCATCGTAACTTAATGATTCGGGTTTTCCCATTTTATGTTGAATTATTTACACGGAACTTTAGAAATCTATTAAAGAAAAGAAATCATTTAAATTACTTTTTTAAGAATTTTATTTAATAAAAGTGTATTCGAAATAGTTAATTTGTAATATTTAAAAACAAAAATAACATTTCCACTCTCTATCTTTCTCTCTCTACTCTGTCATATTTACATATTTGTAAAGTGTCTTGTAGTCGCCGTGGTCTATTGGTTAGTGTGTTGGCTTACTATGACATGGGCCCTGGGTTCGACTCCAGGCTCCGACATCTTCAAAAAAAAAAATAAATATGAAAAAAATATTTCTTTCGGCGACTACCTCTCAACAGTCTTCTGGCAAAAGCTCTGAGAGTAACTAATTGCCATGAACAAGCTTCTCAAGTCTGTCGTTCGGAGTCGACATTAAACTGTAGGTCCCGGTACTCATGGATAAAAATTGACACACACAACATGAGTGCTGCGAGAAGCTAGGCCGTAATCCTGACACAGGGTTGTAAAGGCTAGTTATGTATGTATGTAAAGTGTCTTAAACGATAATGCATTATAAATTCAATGCAATAAACCCAACTCTGGAAGTTAGAACTAGTTCGTAAGATAAACTAATAAGGTTTCGTTAATAAATCTGTGTTCATACTATATACAAGAAACAAGTTTTGTGTTTTTTTATTTATAAGTCAAAGAAGCAGACCTGTAATCCGAACCTGGACAGACCGAGTCATAGCCCAGCTGGAAAAATAAGCTGCATTACAATTTAACACACAAATAATTAATGAAATATGTATATGAAATATATATTTATAGGGAATTACTTTAAGGTGGTTTCATCTATTTATTTCTGATCATTTTTCTTTTTTTTCCCTCTTTTTCTTTGGGACAAAAATTTTTTGTTCCAACAACTTTTAGCATGAATTGAGTTAATTCTTAATTTTATGCGAACAATATTATTGCCATCAGGCAAAGTTCGATCGTATAATGTTCGCTTAATGTACTGTAGTACTTACATTCATTCATTCATTCGATATGAATTTATTTATGAATATCGGTTAATAATAATATGGATTTTGCTAATATAATGGAGATGTTCAGTTTTATTTATTTAAAGTGAGTCGATTTTGTTTTTTAATTTAAATTTTATCATGGTGCTGGCAATTTTGAATGTACATTTCAAATATTTATAGTTATAGCACGCAAAAATTTTACATATAAACGTATTGACTTTTAGCACAAAATACAAAATATGTTTGTCTATACATATGTATGTATACATACTCGTACATAGACAACAAATAAATACATAAAATAAAATTTATGTATTTCAAGATCAATGTTCGATAAAAGTGGATGACATTAACCTAAACCTGATTTTTTGCGTGTTTTGATTTTCTCTCTCTCTCTCTCTCTGTTTCTTTTTGTTTTTTTTATGAATATTTGCAGACAATGCGATACATTTAATCATTTAATTAATATTCATTAACAGCTTTTAAGTAATTAAATAGTACCTATATGAATCAGTGTCAGCAATTGATTGTATATCGAATCAGTTAAACTGATTTTTAAAGATATCCAAATATGTATATTCGGAATCGAATTATTTCCGTTTACATTTTTATTTTTTAAATACCTATACAAATGGTTTTTTTACTTAAAAAAATATATGCTCATATATGTATAATAACGGTTAAAAATTGCAAAATCATTTTATTTAATTAAGGGATTTTTTCTATAATTTTTTTTTTTGGTTTTTTTGTTATTAATAATTGGGGTTCATTGTATGTTCTCGTATTCGATTGAGAAAAGAAAAATTCAAAAACTATGGAAACCTTGGTGGTATGAGTATTTATTTATTTTTTTTTTATTTAATTCTTAGTGGCTGACGGTTTTTTAACTTTTCTGGTTTTTTTTTATTTGTTGTTGTGTTGTTACTTACTGTCTGTATTTTTTTTATTTTGTTTTTTCTCGATTTTTTATTCATTGCCTTTGTCGCTTTAATTGGTAATGACTAAAAGTCAAGGTCAGGGTTTTGTATATAAAATTGCTGATTGAAGAATTTTGGTTGATTTATGAACATTTAAACTAGGTTGTCTGCTCTACTTATTACTCGTAGTAACTTCTTGTTTATCTCTTAAGTGGGTGCCCCAGTGATCTAGTGGGTTGTGTGCTAGACTGCTAGTGCAAGGGCAATGTGTTCGATTCGCACCACTAAAACGAGCTTATGGTCTTTGTCAGTCTGCTGGTAACAGTTTATTAATTATAGAATATAATTTAATATTTTATTGTAATTTAGTAAATAAATAAATGAATATCTATCTTTTAAGTTAAAAATATGACTTTAAAGAGCATAATTGAGTTTAATAGAAAACAGAATAGAATACATTCTCGAGCATGAAAGCACAACAATAGAAAATCCTATAGATTGACCCGACGGTCTAGAGAATATTACCTTTAAATTTCTACATTGTAAAAGCAGACTTATATACGAAAATTTAAAAATACAATTTGTTTCTTATAAATGCAATTCGCATAACTGACACACCTTCTCTACTTCATTTTCTAAGCTTTCGTTTTTACTTTAATATTAAAAAAAACGCCGCAGATGTACATAAAATATAAAACAAAAAATAAAAAATTAGACGGTGATGTAAATTAGATGTTAAAAAATTTTATTATTTGACTACTCGTATTATTAATATAAATAATTTTTTTTTTCTAAGTATTTATTTTTTCTATAATAAATTTTATTTTAAAATATTTCAGAATGCATTTTACATTTTTCCTAATTTTTAAACATATTTTTAAAATAAAACAAACATTTTAAAAAGCATATCGAAAATTTTCAATGCAACACTGCGTTGTTCTTGGGATCACATGTTAATTGGAATTAAATCAATAAATATTTTAAAATACTTTTTCTAAATTTTTCTTCCAAGCAAACAAATTTGGATATATGTCTACATTGAAGACTCAATCATTAAATAAGTAGTCCACAGTGTCTATAAAATTGTCGACAAATATGTCACTATAGAACATTTTGACAATTATTTTTTCGTTAATAAATGATTCGCTGCCGACAATAAAAAGCAGCAAATAATAAACAGAAATATTTGAGTAAAATAGTGGTTACGCTTTTATATCAAATATTTGAGATGTCAATCGTTTACACAGCATAAATGATGACAATATACAAGACACTGTCGCTAAAACTTGTCGCCAAATAAATTTTATGTGCGACAACATTGTAAAAATTATTCACTAAATACTATTCGCGAATATTACAAACGACAAGAATCGGCAGTAAAATATTCATTCATTTGTTAAAGCCATAGCTAACGACAGAGTGTGTAAATACGATAGTTGAGTCAACTGGGTTAGTACTTATATTATTATTGTTGTAGCTTACATATAACACGTGTATACGTATACATTTAAAACATAATCGTCGTACATGACATTGTAGTCAAGAATGTTTTTAAGACATGTCACTAACGGTTGTCGACAACATCGCGGAGGTGTTTGCGGACACAACTTGTGGTTTATTTCCTTGAAGTTATCGATGATAAAATAATAAATAGCTCATACAATGTGCGGTCAACTACAACCTCAGAGACATTGTCGCTCAACCAGTCGTCCACTATTTTTGCGACATTTCTTTGAAAATGTCGTTGACGAACTGTTCTGGCAGTCTTGTATGCAAGCTGAAAGATAGTCTATTTTAGTGCAGCCATCCTCGAGTATGTCTTTAAGACAGAGCCAACTGGGCATGTAAAGACTTCCATAACGGTAAAAAGCACAATTTAAAAAGAATTTTTAAGATCATTCTCATACATACGTATAGACAGATTCAAATGCCAGTTCTTATATGTACAATTTAACTTATCACTAACAATTTACTTAGAAAGTTTTAATGAGATAAATTTATTTAAAAATGTATTTCTAAACACAATTTGTTCACATAACTGTTAAGAACAGGCTACAACAAAAACAACAAGATTAAAAATGTTTCAAATTAAAATATAAATGAATCTCATTACGACGAGCACATATTCGTACAATTGTTAAATGTGATCTTAAAATAAAGCAAATAATTAATTATGAATTCAAAACAATTACCTAGACTTTTCAATAATTGTCGTCAAAAGCACTTTTAACTGTTGTGGCAGTTTTATTTTAAAGAAAACGTTAAGAAATGTCTGTCAATACCTTTCGTAAATGCAATATGACTGAATAAATTTAAAATGAAATGATATCGTCGATTAAATAAAAAAATACTTTTAGTTTTGGTCGATGGATTAAAAAATATATGATAAGATTATAATTTATTTGTATTGCAGATTAAATTTTTATTATTATTATTTTTTTTTTTTTGTATTACCAGCATTATGCCGGCATTATTTGTAAATTCAATTTAAATCTTAATATATAAAATGTTTCATAAAGGATTACCGAAATATCGTCCAAATAATATTTAATTCAAGATCTAAGAAACTGAAATAATTTCAAAATATTTGTACAAATTAAAAAGATCAATGCAACTACTTATGCATCTATTTAATAAATTTTAATTATTTAGTTTAGAATGTAAACTATGTTCATAATTTAATGTGTTCAAATTAGGCAAATATTTTTTTTACCTAAATATTTTATGCAAAAATTACGTCTTAGACGACTTTTAAAAATTTATTTATTATAAAACGTAGATTATAAGAATTAATATACATATGTATGTATAAATTTGTATTTAATAAAATTTGAAGCATAAAATAATAAAAAAATTTTAAAATTTTTAAGTTTCATTTAATAAATTACGTATTTTCTGATTGACTAATTATTAGAGCCAGTCATTGAATTCGATTTGATTTTTTTTTTGTTTTTGTTAATTTAGATTATTATGAATTTTTTCTAATTCAATAATATATTTAAATTTAATAAACTTCCTTAAAAACGATACTGTTCCAGAAGATTACTCTTCTAACTGCAAGCATTATTGCCCGTTTTGATTTGAGTAATAATCTAGTTATATAATGATAATTTACTTCAGAAGATATTGCCGGAAATTTTAAATTAAGAAAAGAAGACAGATTCTTGAGAAACCTTGTACCATTTTTAGGGCTTGCAGATGATCTCAAAAAAAAAAAAAATTTAAGAAATTTAATGCAAAATCTAGAAAGAGAGATTTTAGCTTCGCTGTTGGTCTCGGTTCCAACTTAAAAGAAGTTCCAAACCATTTAATGCTATACAAGCTAACAGAAGAGATATATTCTCATCTAAGTACTTAATACGACAGAGCGTTTCCATTTTTGGATCAGCACTTCAATAGGCGCCTACTTGCTTAACAGATTCTGTAGAATGTTCAGAATATAAAAGTAAGCTAATGCTTAAGTTCTGAAAATGACAATTTTATTGAAGCACATGAGGGAACGAAGGGTGTGTGCACACGATAATAGGTTTGTTCCCGTAGTTTATATTTTTTTTTTTTGTATAGTTCGGTAATATGGTAATTTCTGCAACAAGATTTCTTTCTTATACTCAAAAAAAAAAAAAAAGAAAAAGAAATGCCCAAAAGTAGGTAGACTCACAAAACCAAATATTTTATCCATAAAAATTAAACAAAAACACATCTGTTCTTTATATTAAACACAACAGGCAATAATTCCACTTATATACATAAGTACATGTCAAAGAAAAACTGTTTTAAGCAAATAATAAAATTTGTTCTAAGTCTATCATCACTCTTTTACAAACAGCTGATAGCCTGTTTATTTGCACAAACTAGCCCAAAGAAAATATACGAAATGTTTTGGACAAGAAAAAGAACATTTTTATTCTGTCAAATTTTACCCAATATGTAAATATGGAAACGCTTGACGGTAAGATTGGTTCCCGCAGAATTCCAATTTAATGTACGGGAACAAACCTTATATGTAACGTAATTCACTTTGTTTGGAATTTAAAATAATAATTTACTTTAATTAGACCATTTATTTAATTAGTTGGTTAGTTTAATAAAAGAGAGAAATAAATTGTCCATTTCTATTAGCTTATATAATGCAGTATTTAACAATACAAATAGATTATAGCCAAGTTAATTGTAAAAAATAAAATTAAAATTTTTAATTATGCATACCGAAATTGCATAGCTAAGAAATTACTATAATTAAATTATAATGAAAATTAAATATAATTTTTAATCGACAATGTTAACAAATCGAGTTTCAAATAAAAGAGAAAAGAAACAATATCTTACAGATATAAACTAAACGCTTTCAGTATATCTTTTTAAAAGAACATTTCCGCTTTTGAAGATATTAATTCTGTGGAAACATTTCTTCTTATAAATTTATGCATATAACTGGTATCTTAGATTTTATTTAAATCATGTCCATATATAATGTACTTGTAGTTGTTGTAACAACAATATAAATGGAACTCGTATATGCATGCATGTCAGATAAAGTTGTTGTGTACGCGAGTTCGAATAGAATAGATGTCGCTAAACAAGTTTCGATTATTGTTAAAATACTGAATTGACTTATGAATGCATAAGTATTTCAATGTGTCATATAATTTTTAATTATATATTTATGCACACAGACAATCACATATACATGCAATCACTGTCACATAGATACGTACAGCTGAACCCCGTTTATTTGGGTCTGTGTTTTTAGGCTACTTCTATTAACCGGTATGATATTGGATTTACATCATGCTTGACATCTGTTAAAACCCCGCAGAATATATGGTCGAAGGAATTAAAGAACGCTGTAACTGACAAAACCGTAAATGTTCACCAGAGCCAAAAATTTTTTATGAAAGTAGAACAAAGACACTGGTATTTTTCAAAAGGCAGACAGCGTAAGTGAATTTATTTTCATCGTAGAAATCTGGGACCGGGACCAATCGACGCGTATTTTTTTACTGATAAATATGATGCAAAAAACGTATTTTCGATTTTTTGTCAGTTACAGCGTTCTTTAATTCCATCGACGATATGGTTTTGTTCTTTCTTTTTCATTCATCACATACCTCAGCGTACTTTTTCGATATTAAAACTTAAATTTGATCTTTTAGTAGTCGTTTTGTTTGATGAACTATTAAAAGACATGTGTTTTCTTATGTTAACGATGACAGTGCGAAATGCGCTTAACGTCACATAGAGATGACACATAAAACGCAAAGCGTTAACTTTTACAGTGACTTTTTGTAATAGAAAAACAGATATGATGGTATTAGTATTAGCATAGTACTCCAAAGAAGTCAAAAACAATTCAAATTTATTTTATTCAATTTATTTATCTTCAAAAAATCGGAATATTATTGTATCCTTGAACGTATGTAAATCAATTGAGTTTGAAAATTCTAGAAAAACTACCTGGTTTACGAGACATGCTTTCATAATAGAAAAATCCACATTATTCTCTAATTTAGCTACCTCTGACCTCTAACTTTTTTTTTATTGATACCAATACTCAGGGGTAAGCCCCTACTAATGCTGTGCGTTGTATTGGAATTTTTTGTAAAAAAGGAGAGTACAATTTAACAACAGGACATATCGTTGGGCGGAAGTTTATGTGCTCTATCAGCTATTTTATATATCTCCAGTTAATTCATGCCACTTTAGGTTTTTGACACCAAAATTTTTAAAATCTACAATCCGTTTTCGGCTATTTATCTCCGAAATGGACTAGATATACGAAAACGGATTGCAGACTTAAAAAATTTGGGGACGAAAATTAACTCTATATATATAAAAAATATAAAATGGCGTAAGAAGCACATAAACTCCCGCACGACGATATATTTTTGTTTTTCTTATTAAGCGCCTTAGGAATGAGGCAAATTGATGTGAATTGATCATGCAAAGGCCAGTATTATACCTTCCCCCTTGAACGATCAACAGCAATTGCCCCATCGTTACATGTCGATTGTGGCGGGTGCCTTCGCTAAGTAGATATTAGCTGTTATTTGCTACTTCCCAATAGATGGCGCTTTTTTCTCCTGATCATTCGTTTTTTGTTGTTAAGGTGGAATAGAGTGGAATGTCAGGGAGGTGTTTCTGTGTAGGTGTGCTGGACTTCTTGTGTGGGGGAGGGGGGACCTCTTATTTTTAAATTATAATTTTGAAAAAACAGCAAACTAACTTTTTAATTTTTTTAATAACTGTTGGTAATTAAAAAAATCCTTACTGGTAAACGCTAGCCTGGAATGAAAATGTAATGGTGACGATATACGTTTATTTTGAGGAGCTTCAAGAAAATTATTTGAATTTGAAATCAATTTTCAGAAGATTATATTGAAAAATATATTAATATTTTTTTAACGAGCTCTTGTTTTTCATTGTTGGGAGAAGAAAATTTCGTATTGGCTTCGCATATACAAATTCCCTGAAATGTATTTATGGATTAGCCTTGTTAAGCCGTTCCCTTTTGAGATTAATCCAGGTTCAACTGTACTTTTCTTTATTCATACATTCTTATTAACTCTTTCTCTCTGCATATGTATGCATGTATATGTGTGTTAAGTTTTATCAAATAAGCAATATATACAATACGTATTTAGAATTCTTATTTTGTTTTATTTTATCAAAATTATTAGAAAATATAACTGGTTAAACATGATAAATTAATGCTTTTCCCTTCTGTTTTATAAAAAACAATTACAAATCATTAGTAGCACATGCCGCACAGCTATAATAAATGTAGAACAAAAAAATAATAGTCAAAAGAACTTTTTATCAAACACCCTTTGATCTATGGAACTCGTATTTGAAAAGAAATAGAGGAGTTATTTATAAAGAAGAAGAAAACATGCCTATATGATCAAGGTAAACTGCTTTAGAACAAATAGATAAAAATGTAACATTTATGGCAGAATTGATAGTGTTATAATGAATTTAATTGAACTAATAATTATAGTTTAACAATTAAATGTTATTTTGCTGTTTTTTTAATGAATTAAACTCACAAGATCATATATAATTTCTATAATAAATACTCATTTAAATTAATGGTAAATTACGAGTATTATAAAAGTTTTCAATTTTTTTTATTGATCACTTTATTAAAATAGTTTTCTTAAAGACTTTGTAACAACTAATAAATATTCAGTGTTTTATAATTTATTCCTTAACAGTGATGTCAACTTAGTGATTTTAGTGCTATTTAAAATATTCAATGTTTTTGAATTAGTGACTAGTGCTTGCTATTTTAAATTTTAGTGAATTTTAGCATAATTTAAATTTTTAATAGAAACGTCAGTCACAGAGTTCAATTGCGTTCGGAAAGGTATGCCAAATCATATTTTAGTTAAAAAGAAAACGAAGAACATAAACATTTTTTTAAATAAAATTGTAAGACACAAAAAAACTTAATCTAATATATAAAATTGTCGTGTCGCTGTTTGTTGCCAAACTCCTCCGAAATGGCTCGACCGATTTTCATGAAATTTTGTATGCATATAGGGTAGGTCTGAGAATCGGTCAACATCTATTTTTCATACCTGTAAATGTTAAGGTGACCCGCCCCATGGGAAAATTTATGCCTCACCTAAATAACGTACCGACGTTGATGAAATTTTAAGCTATATATGTACCGTAGAGCATATATGGTTTACTTTTTTTTTAAGTACTCAGAGGGGGCGGTACAAGGACTATTTCTCCCTATCCCCAACTAATAAACAGAATTTGATTATATTTTGTTGGTGTCTTAACACAACTTTAGGTTAACAAAAGTCAATTTTCACATCTATTTTTCATCCGCTAAATGTTGAGGCACCCGCCCCAAGGGGAAATTTGTGCCTCACCTAAATAACATACCGACGTCGATGAAATTTGACACTAGATATGTATAGCTGGGTACCGTAGAACATATATGGCTTAGGTTTTTTTTTAAGAAGTACTCAGAGGGTGCCATAGAGGGGATATTTCTCCCTATCTCTATCTATCAAACTGACGTGACGAAAATGGCGGATAATCATTTATTAAAATTATTAGTAACGCAGGCATTGATTGCTCATATCAATGTTAAGTTTTGCAGTTCGGTGAAGAGTATTAAATATATTTGAACTAAAAAAATGTTTCCTAAAGCAAATTTATATGGCAAAACAACGTTTGCCGAGTTAACTAGTTTCGTTATAAAAAATGAGCAACTAAAATATGATTTCAACGGATTCGAAAAAGGAAAGAATGTCACAAGAACAAAAGCGTTAAATGTTTAAAGGATTTGATATCATGTTTTCAATTTTTTCTTTCCCTTAGGAAGAGATTTCTTGTAATAGGCGTGGTAAATTTTCCCGTCCTAATGCATCATAATTCGTAAACTGTTTACTAGAACAGAAAAAGGCATACGTTTTATCTTGAATGGTGAAAATAAAAGTATTTTATTTTAAACATAAATTGGGTTTACAGTGTTTCAATTAACAGAACTTTTAATGTGAATTCAGTTTATCGAATTTGAAAAAATAAATCGTCGCATATATGCACAACATACATAGTATGTATATGCCACATAAAATTGCTTAAAAATAATTTAACAAAAATTTTAGAGTTATTCGGAAACTATGTCACTAAAAATATAGAAAACATTTCAAAATAATTTGTTCTTTTAATGTTGGGGCTTAAGGTAGAAGTACATAACATGCGTTCCGCCAATTATGCCTATGGCACGTCTGCCAAAAAAAAATTTAGAATAGTGTATTTTCATAAAACAAGTTACTCGGACAGTTGGCAACGTATCTAACGTATAGAAGTTGCCAACTTTTAACTTTCAGATGCATTGACAGTTTTTTTTAGTTGACATTCCTTTTAAATTGTAATCGCTATTAACACGTAACGCATGCTATATATTTCTTCTTATATTTTAATAGTTTTCTATATTACATATTTTTTCATTCATTGCTTTATACAGATATTAACGCAACACTTTACATTCTTCTGACTTTATTGAATAATTTTTGTTTTGATTTTTTTACAATTTTATTTACATACGTACACATGTACTTCACATTTTGTGTATCTGACGAAACATTTTCTTTTGACAATAAAGGAACGATGGAATTTTCAACTTCACTCGTTCTGTGAGAACTTTTTTGATGAAAGAAATATAGAAATGTGAAACAGAAATTAAAACAAAAAATGTTTTCTTTTCTTTTGGTATCAAAATTAAATGCTAAAACATACTCGTGAACTTATTATTTTGATCATATGTGTATGGATGTTTACAAATTCCAAATTCTTATTGAAAAATCTTTTACACGCATTTCTTTACAATATTGTTCATACTTTGATGAATAAGAGAAATTAAATTTTGTTTGTTAAAAGATTGTGCCAAGTAGCAAAAATCAAAATTTTATGTGCTAATATTATAAAAACGTGTCAAGTTGATAAGGTCATAATAAATAATTAAATAATCATGTACATACATGCGAGTATAAGATACTCGTACATTAGTAAAAGAAAAAGTTGGTTTTTATTGCCATTTTTTATTAATTTTCAAATGTATGTATGTATGTACGTTAAATATAAAAATGTTAACGTAAAAGTATAAAAAAGTGTGTTAACGTTAAAGGTAGATGGATAATGTAATAAATATTATGACATACAAAAATCGTTTGAAATTCGAAGTCATGATTATATCCAAAACAATATTACTCCTATACTATGTACGAATACGTATGTATGTAGTACATATGTATATGAGTACATATACATATACTTTTTTATTATTTTCTTTTCTAAATTACAAACAACAAACACCATTCATTCATACATTTATTTTGTTTTTTTGAATTTCTTTTTTTTTTTATTACAAAAAAGAAAGAAAATAACCACACTATGTAAGCAAACGTCAATAATTAAGTAAAAATAAAAATTAAAAAAAGATTTCTTTAAATTTGGTTGCAGTTGGCTTTGTAGAGGAATAAAAGTATCTGTATGTTGCGATGATGAAAGATATCGGTTGTAACTCTTAAATACAGTACATATGTATTTGCTCAAGAGACATTGAGTCAAGTTTGAAATCAGTTTGAATATCTATTTTATTAACAACTTTTTTATTTTTAAATTTATGTACAAATATTTACAAAAGTTACTTTGCGGAAGTTGAATTAGTTTTATGGACGACTATGGTGTGTGTGTATGTGTGTGTTTGTGTATGAGCCACCATTATGAACGTCGCGTATTCGTATGGTCATTTTGTTAAGACTTACCTACCTACCACACACACTTAATGATTAATATTGTTGTTATTGTTGTTTTTCTTGTGTTTTAATATTTATGTTAAATTTTGTAATTTTATTTCCTTTTTATGAACATTAATTTATTATTATAATTTATGTAAAACAAAACACGTTACTTTTTAAGCACTATGCAGTTTTTTTTTTTTTTTCGATTTTAATTTTTCTTTTATATTTTTCAAAACAATATATTTAAATATGTTAATAGAGCTCTCTATAAACTACTCTGGTCAAGTTAAAAACACGTTGTAATCGTTAAAATAAATCTTTGAACGACTTATATATTTGACCGCAACTGAACTGAACAAGCAAACTAATCCCGTTTAAGGTTAGCTGGTAACTGACGTTCTACTCCGTTAAGCCGCCACTGATGTATAAAATTTAGCAATACAAAGTCAAACTTAGAGTGATGAGATATTATGAGAAAATAAAAATAAAGATAAACACACTCAAATTGAGCCGCTCCGATAAATACTTGAAAACAACTTTTTAATTAACAAAAAAGAAGCTTTATTAGGGTTCCCATTCTAACTGATTTCGAAAAAGTCTAGAGAAGTGATAGCGAGTTAGAAATTTGACACAAATTAGCTTTAACCCTTGATTGCATTGTGATGGAAATTTCCATCATAAATTTTTTTGACAAAAAAGAAAAGAAATGTACAAAAACTTTAGTGTAAATTGGTCGCTGCTGAAATATTTTGGCATTAGATTATACCCATTGGACTGTAGTTTTAGATATTTATAATAAAATATTTTTAAATATTTTTCCTTAAAATTGTGCATGAATTTTATCTGTGGCTTACTTTAGAAAAATAAAAAAATTCATGCAATTAAGGGTTAAATCTGAATTTCTACATTTTATTTAAGAATTCTGAAAAAACAAAAAATATTTTTGGCCATATAGGCAAACAGATTCAATTAAATATAAAATGTATTGCATATGGGGATAAGCAAAAGAGTTAATAGTTTTGATATCATCTTTGGAAAAAAGGCTCTTGAGCAGAGACGATATGGCGATACATTTCATATTAATTTAATTTAATATTGTTTATATTAATTTCAATTTATTTATTTCAATTATTTCTTAGTTTTTTAAAGTACATACATATTGAAGATTATGGTCCCCATATAAGGATTTAACCCTTAATTGCATGCATTTTTTGTATTTTTCTAAAAGCGGCCACTGATAAAATTCATGCACAATTTTAAGGAAAAATATTTTATTATAAATATCTAAAACTACAGTCCAAAAAAATTTATGATGGAAATTTCCATCACAATGCAATTAAGAGTTAAATTTTTATATATTCAGCCTGGTGCCGGAGTATAATTCCTCTCGAAAACGGAATTCAAATTATAAATTAGTTTCTTAAAAAACGAAAACAATTAAATTACAGATACAGGAAATTCAATTCTACTACAAAATTAAAAATTATTTTATTCAAATTTTTTTTTTCATTATAGAATTAAAATTTACAATGAATTTCAATTCAGAAAGGAATTAAACTCTGTGACATGTTTAATTATAAATAGAACAAAAGTTTTAATACCGCCTGATAGCATTTTAAATTGAAAAATATTTTTATAGCAAAGTGTGTCTATTCTTTTAACATTTTGTTTTTTAAGGAAAAAAAGAAAGTTGACTTAAAGAAGCTCACTTAATAATTAAATTTACATTTTTGTTGTTAAAAAAATTAGATTGAAATTGCAAGTTATAGAAAATGTCAATTCCGATAACATCAACAAAAATAATTGTATTCCCTAATAATAATAATTTTTAAGAAATATCCAACGAATTTCATTTTTGAATAGTGCTGGCAAGGTATTGAGTACCAAGTATCCAGTATTTGTATTAAAATTTGGTACTTAATACTTAAAAGTAATTGCTCAATATACGAATATTAATAGTTGTATAATTTTATTTAAGTTGTATGTAGTCGCCGTGATCTAGTGGTTAGTGTGTTGGCCTACTAGGACGATAGCTCAAGGTTCAAAACTCAGCTCTGGCACCTTAAAAAAAAGAAATATATAAAAAAAACTTTTCTTTCGGCGACTACCTCTTAGCAGTCTTCAGGTGAAAGCTCTGCCATGAAAAAGCCTCTCAAGTTTGTCGTTCGGAGTTGACTTTAAACTGTAGGCCCCGGCTCTCATGGATAGAAATTGACACACACAACTCTGAAACAGGGTGGTAATGGCCAATTATGTATGTATGGAAAATTAAAATAAAATAATATCCAAAACACAACTCTGTCAAAAAATATTACTGTCTGAAATTATTTTGATCTATAAATGCTAAAATTTATTATAAAAAAACCAACTTTAACAAAGCCAATGAATAATATTCTAACTGAAAAAAATTATGAAGAAGAAAATACCTTATGTCTATTATCAAAAGGTAATACACATTATGTTTTCATAAAATTTCAAGTTAGCGTAAGCATTTATGTCTACAACACACAACTATCGCATTTACGGAACCAATTACCCTTAAGGTAATTGGATGTTAAGGAAATACTCACAGTTTCTTTAATGAATAAACAAAAGGTATGCTGATGATTTGTTTTCATCATCAATGAAATAGCCATAGAAACAAGCTTATCCAAAGCTTTTAAGTAATTTATTTTGTTTCTTAATATGACACATACTTACATATACATATATGTATTTTGGAATTAGCCATGACAATATAATTATTGCAATATACATTTTATAATTGTTGTTGAAATTGCAATTACGTTTATATTGGTATATCATTAAATTTATTACTCTTTGAGGTCACGTTGCGTTCTTTTAATTTTAACATGTTAAAAATTAAATAAAAATCAGTTAAAAGTATGGGGTTGTAGTATTGAGTACTTAAATAAAAATCAAATAATAAAAATTAGAAGAATTAAATTCTGTTATATATCTGATTATAAATAGAACAAAATAAATAATTAATTGAGCTCAAAGCATTTGTAAAACATTTAAGCACAAAGTACAATTGTATTTTTACAATTATTTCAAATACATGGTTAAGAAAAGAAAGTCGACTTAGAGAAAAGAAAAAATATTTATGTTTAAAAAAAATTAAAACTTGTAAATAAAATAGGTATGTTACTCCCACCTAGCCAATGCAAAAAAAAATTAAGCTCAATAATGACAAATACAAAAAATTTCTACAAATTTTTAAACTCTCAGTTCAATATAAACATACTACATATTGGCAACCCTTGTTTTGTTTACATGGAGAAAAAAAAAACAAACATATTAAACTGAGCTTTAAAGTTTAAACTCTTTTTATCAGCATATATACTCTTTAACAAAATTTTCTCTTAATATAGGAAACTAGACCCTCGTTTAACTTACATGAAATTTAATTTGCTATGCCGGTATGCTTCAGAAATTGGATGTTTTTAATATTAGACGACTATGCTTAATTAATTGGTTTTGTAAAGTTTTTATTTCTGCTTTGTTTTACATATTTATTTACAAATTTTTTGTAACCTCTATTTCTTTCTTTAAAAAATTATTTTTCTGAAGGCCAACGTCGTAATCATTTTATATACAATAGGAAAAACAACTTTTGATATGTTTTCTGCATTTTTTATATTGTAATCAGTTTTCGATACCAAGTTATTTTTTTAAAGACATTTTACTGTTGTAAAAAGTTTGAACAAAACTTGTTTAAATAGTTTATAGTTTATAGATAATTAAGGTCAACAAACTGATGATTGGCGCGCATGAATACTATTCATGTGTGTTTATTCTACAATTTCTACTACAAGCTTTTCCTCAACCTGATTCTTCCACCGGAGATTTGGTTTTTCACTTCTATCACTTTTATATACAGGATTTAAGGTTATTAACTTTCTCACTGGAGCACTTTTATCAATTGATGTCTTCTTAATTTATCCGTAAAGCTCATGCAACCCGTAGTTTATTCGACAGAAATACTCTGCGTCAACACAGATAAATAGTATTTTTTCTTCAAAACATATTTCTTTTTATATATGTATGTAAGTATACATACAGACATATGTACATATACACATACTACTATCAAAATAATACGCAAATGCGTTTTACCTTTAATGAACACAGAAATACAGCTTACAGTTTAATAAATAAAACAGAAACTTTAATATTTTATAGTTTTCAATTTTGTACAATTTTTGTATAAAAAAATAACATTTTCTTTAAAACTGAAGGGGCACTATTTACGTTATTGATAGAGGCAAAAACTAAGACAAGTACGTAATGCGTACTACTTAATTTGATTCGTGGGACTCGTACATAATATATGCATATCTATCTATCATTTAAATTAAAATTATAGTTTAATAATAATATATCTCTTTTTTTTTTTTTTTTTTTTTTTTTTTTGAGTTTAAAAAATTATTTGTTATAATAATAATTCCTGAAGACGCTACACGAAGGGGCAGCGAAATATTGAAAAGAAATAAATATATATTAATATAAAAAGACCTTAAGCTCAAAAAAAAAAAAAAAAAAAAAAAAAAAAAGAAGAGATATATTATTATTTAAACAAGAGGTCAATAAAGTTATTATATTATTATAGTTTAATGTTATTTTGTTATATATTTATATTTCTTTTTTATTTATTCATTCATTTATTTATTTATTTTGTTTCTTTTCCGGCACTTCCCACTAGTCTAGTGGGTAGCCCTAAATGCAATTTTTATTTCATGGTATAGTGGTTAGAGCGCGTGCACAGAAACTCAAACGACCGAGGTTCAAACCCTACCGAAGGAGAAATAAAAATTAAAAAATAAATTTGCCTTTTTTCAAAAATTATACTTAATTAAAAAAAAATAAGAGGATCCCCCCCCTCCAAGGAGTCCATCTTCACGAAACAGCTCTTTTTTTTTCAGAAAAAAAAAAAATACGCGTCGATTGGTCCCGGTCTCAGATTTCTATGATGAAAATAAATTCACTTACGTCGTCTGCGTTTTGAAAAATACCAGTGTCTTTGTTCTACTTTCATACAGGTTTTTTGGTTCTGGTGAACATTTAAGGTTTTGTCAGTTACAGCGTTCTTTAATTCCATCGACGATATGTATAGCAATAAAAAGATACATTCAAGTTTGTTGCTGTTTTGAAATTGTGCAATAAATTCTTCAGTCTATCTAACCTTTTTAAATGTACAAGGTTTTTATCCAACGCAAGATGGAATGCAATGTCGCACGTTGTTTTAAAATTTATTTCACTATGAAGTGCTTTAGCAAAAAATGATTACTTTCTTTTAAAGCTCTGTATGCATGTTTTAGAACATT
The DNA here is from genome assembly GCA_963576795.1 of Metopia argyrocephala. Taxonomy (NCBI): domain Eukaryota; kingdom Metazoa; phylum Arthropoda; class Insecta; order Diptera; family Sarcophagidae; genus Metopia; species Metopia argyrocephala. The sequence goes on from OY756209.1 coordinate 1,756,092, forward strand.
TTTGCATGAACTTTTACTTTTTCTGCTTTACAATGTTTCATTTCTACATATTTGGTCAATAACTTGATATCACTTAAAAATATTTAAATAAGATATTGATGACAAAATAAATACCCTACAATCACACTTACGTATACTTGCATAGATTACTTATAATATTTAGTTCTTCTTCTTTTAAAAAGTTTATTTCAATTCATTAAAATATTTTTCAGTATGATATAACAAATTTTTTTGTCTCAAGAAGACTAATGTTTTGCCCTTACGGGCTATTGACCTCAATACTGGTATTTTCGAGACAAAAAACATTGAAATATTAATTTTTTTCTTTGCCGAACATAGGGGTCGATTTTTAATTTTTTCGTTATGTCTTTGGCATTTAAAGTCCGTTCTTTAAGTATGATATGTCAATGTCAAATGTCAAATTTTGGTCTTCCCGAGACAAAAATACTGATATATCACACTTTAAGATCGAACTGTAAATACCTAAGATATAACGAAAAAACTGATGGGAAGACACCTACATTCGGCTTAATAAAATTTGTTTTTTTTTTCGAAATCTCTTTGTAAAAATACTTTATATTAGAGGCGGTACGGGAAACTTTTTGTTTGAGCTACGATCTAATAAACATATATTTGGGAATTAAAAAAATTGCCACAAAAAATAGGAAAAACGTATGTTCCATTATTTCTTAAAAAAAAAAAGCAAACAAAAACTACAAAAAAAAGATAATTTTCATATAAATATAGATCATGTTCGAGTTCGACTATCATTTTGTTTAATTATCGATTTGATTCTTTGTTTATATGATATCGCTTGTATTTGCTTGTCATTTGTCAACTTTATGAGTATTTTTCTATTTTGTGTTCGTTCCTTCTTGAAATATCTGCATACATATGTACATACATACATACATATGTATTCGTATATTAATCGCTATTTTTTATGTAAATAAGTCTTGGATTTTGTTTATTTTAAAAATAATCGAAATTGCTAAATATTCACTTCTATAGGTATATATGTATATACTTCTTCTTCTACTTCATAATTACTTTGACAATTAATTATAATTTATTTTAATTAATTTAATTTTATTTTTTTTCGATTACGTTTACTCAGGTAAATTGGAAAAAAAATATTAAATAAACAAAACTTTTGAAATTACATTTCAACATTTCTTTTTTCTTTCTTTCATCGTAATGATAATTAGTGTGTTACAGATAACCATGGGATTGGTGGTTGTATGTGTAAATTTAATTTTGTTCTCTCGATAAGTTTTGTTTGTTTTAGGAAATATTAGGAAAATATTGATAGGACTTTGCCCTATGAGTCTTAAAAGCCCCCTCTACCTTTGTTTAGTAAAAGGGGCAATCAACTTGTTAATATATCAGTATTCCCTACCCTTCCTTCTTGACAATAGCTGCTTCATTATGTCGATTGTTTTTTCTTTTCGTTTTTTTTTTTCTTTTTTTTTTTTAATACAAACACTTAACGCGCATTCCTTATGTGTATTTGATCGGATTGATTCGTATTCGTCTTTTATTTTGACTTTTAAAACGAAATCAAATATTATATGAAACAAAGAAAATCTATACAAAAATAAAAATTATCGTACAGCAACAAAATAAAATTTATAAAATAAAAACACGATCCCTAAAAGTTATATGGGTATAGCCAGTGATAATACAATATAAATATGTTTATTAATACATGCACACATACATATGCAACAGTTACAAATTTGTTTGTCACAATATTAATGATTATCGCACATGTATACATACATACTCGTACAATACATCCAAATCGAATAGCATATCATAAGCCTGCATTATATTAAAACGATGCTTTAACAAACAAGATAGCAAAGGAATTCAATTTTCATCAGTACTCAACACAATGAATAAATTCATTCATGTTTCCGTAAATGAATTTCGCCCTTAGCAATAGTTATCGTTCATTTTGTCCTTTACAGGCTAAAAAACTCTCTCGAGAAACAGAGGTTAAATGAGGTCAACATTCAAGACATTGTCGTTGATCTTACCGTCAATAATATTTTATTTTCACAAACTTCATAGAAATTTTTAAACGATATCTTTGTACACAAAGATTTCCACAATAACTAAATACAGACATGCATAACTGGCCAGTACAACCCTGTGTCAGGGTTACGGCCTAGCTTCTCGCAGCACTCATGTTGTGTGTGTTAATTTTTATCCGTGAGTACCGGGACCTACAGTTTAAAGTCGACTCCAAACGACATAATTGAGAATCCTTTTCATGGCAATTAATTACTCTCAGAGCTTTTGCCAGAAGATTGCTGAGAGGTAGTCGCCGAAAGAAATAATTTTTCCATATTTCTTTTTTTCAGGATGTCAGAGCTGAGATTTGAACCCAGAGCTATCGTCTTAGTAATTCTGGCTATTGTAATAGCTGGCCATTACAACTTTTTTTTTCATTATTACTCAGAAGAGTGCTAAGGAGGTGCTCGCCGACAGAAATATTTGTTTCATATTTCTTTCTATCAGGATGTCACAGTTGGGGTTTGAACCCGAAACTCTCAAGACTATGATGACCACAACCTAACGTCACATGAGTTTTGACAATTTCGTAAAAATTACATTGCACAAATTTAGTTTAAAATAATGTGTTATGATATAACTGATAAACTAATTTTTTTTAAATTTTGACTTAGACCACTTTCATAATTATTTGCACATATGTATATCGTCGATGGAATTAAAGAACGCTGTAACTAACAAAACCTTAAATGTTCACCAGAGCCAAAAAACCTGTATGAAAGTAGAACAAAGACACTGGTATTTATTTGAATTTATTTTCACCGGGACCAATCGACGCGTATTTTTTTCTGAAAAAAATGATGCAAAAAAAGTATTTTCGATTTTTTGCCAGTTACAGCGCTCTTTAATTCTTGCGACGATATATAGTTAGTAGTATATGTATAAGCCATGTTGACTCTTTAATCGAATACTGATTATTTATGTGCGCTGCAAACACACTATGTATTGTCCTTAATAGAAATTTTTTTTCTAGGAGCAGTCATATGATTCATTTACTTCAATAGTATCATTAGTTAAAAATTTACTTCCAAACCCATACGCTTTCTAGAAACAGGGGGTTTTTTTGAATATATTTCCTGTAACGATTTTTAAACACCAGTCTAAAAATTGAATAAAAATTGTGTATTATGTACTATTTTTTTTTTAATTGGGGCTGCTCTTTAGCCACAGTTGATTATAGAAGGGCCGAAGCGGTTTTTTGCAGAAATATGTGTAGAAAAAATCAATTTCTTGGTTTATGGAGTATTGTATTGTATTGGATTAAATTCAACCCTGTTCGCGGGAGCCTACTCGAAGATTATTTGCAAGTCATTTGTGAGCGTGTCACTCATATTCTGCCTTCTTAATAAGAGTGAAACAAATTTGCTGTCATCTGCGAAAGAGATCTTTGAAAAAAATCAAATGAAAATTAAAATAGGGGGGACAGGCAATTTTACATGCAGTCTTACCCTTTGAAAGTGAAGGAAAATTCGAATTCATGATTTATAATAGAGGATTGTATATCGTCGATGGAATTAAAGAACGCTGTAACTGACAAAACCTTAAATGTTCACCAGAGCCAAAAAACTTTTATAAATGTAGAACAAATACACTGGTATTTTTCATTTCGCAGACGGCGTAAGTGAATTTATTTTCATCGTAGAAATCTGGGACCTGGACCAATCGATGCATATTTTTTTGCTGATAAAAATGATGCAAAAAACGTATTTTCGATTTTTTGTCAGTTACAGCGTTCTTTAATTACATCGACGATATCACCGTTAAAAGTGTTTTTCGTTTTCGATTAATCGATTCCTTTCATTTATTATTCAATGGCGATTTTAGCGTTGTTGTGAATAAAAAATTTTTTACGAATCAGATTAAATTTTCTACACTACTTGACTGTAAACTCAACTCAAAAATATATTGTTTTGCTTTGAGTTATGACTTTTTGAAGTAAATGAGCGATATATGTACTAAGTACATAGATACATTCGTATACCTTATGAGGCATAAAAAGTTATAAAAAATACCTTTAGATAAGTTGATTGGAGGTGGTAATGAATTGAGTGATTAATAAACAAAAAAACAAAAAAGCGAAATTAAATTAGAAATGAATCCGTTAATTTTATTTGTAAGGAAAAAAAAATAAGATAAGAATGTCAAATTTTTTTTTTTTTTGATATTAAATTTCTTAAACGGTAGTGTGGTTAAAAAATTCTTGTTGAGATACCAATATTCTCTAGCTTAGGAACAAACGGTATCAATTAGATTGCTTTATTCCATATACCTATACAACTTGATAAGCTAATTGATTTACGGCTGTTATACGCTGTGTTATGTTTGTACGTCTACGTCATCGCGTGCACCACGGTTTTGAAGGTTATAGCTGTTTTGGAGATACTATTTTTAAATATTTAGATATGATCTTACTATTAAAATATTCTTCCTATAATGTCTATATTTATAGGAGACAGTTAGGATAGGCTAGAAAAATGTTCGTTGCTTATGGTAGCATACTGAAAACATCTGATAATACATGTCGAAATAATCGATTTGTAAATGTTTGTAGTCTATGGCGCAGACGTTTTTGTCCCCACTCGCCAACTGTAAAAAAGAGATTTTTTTTATACGGATATTAAATATCTTTAAATTTAAGCAGTAGCAAATATACAATAACGCATCGTAAAATACAAAAATCACTCGTATAATACGGTGGTTACGTTTCACGAAAATTCCTCATAATGTGATTCACATTGTGGAAGATTTAAACCTTGTGAATATAGCGCATTTTACGAGGGACACCTGTTGGCAAGAAACAAGTATATCGTTGATGGAATTAAAGAACGCTGTAACTGGCAAAAAATCGGAAATACGTTTTTTGCATCATTTTTATCAGCAAAAAAATACGCGTCGATTGGTCCAGGTCCCGGATTTCTACAATGAAAATAAATTCACTTACGCAGTCTGCGAAATGAAAAATACCAGTGTATTTGTTCTACTTTTATGAAAGTTTTTTGGCTCTGGTGAACATTTAAGGTTTTGTCAGTTACAGCGTTCTTTAATTCAATCGACGATATATTGCATGAATTGTATAAAATCTACTTCCTCAACCAACGAGTAATTTCCACATTTATTTCCAAGTTCTTACAGTCAGGGGGCATATGTTAAAGTTGTAACATTTAATTGCTGATCTTAGATTGTAGTGAGTACGCTGTGTTATAATCATAAAGCAAAAAACTAAGATGACCTATTCCCATTTTCAAAATAATTTTCTACCACTCATGTATTAGTGCTGACAAAGAATTGAGTAATGGATACCGAGTATTGAGTATTTGTACTAATTTTTGGGTACTCAATACTTAAAAGTAACTACTCAATACTTTAAGAGTTATATATTTCCTTCGAAGTTTTATGGAAAATTTAAATTTTAAAGGCGAAAATAAATTCTTTTTAAAAACACAATACTTTATGAAATTGTTTTCTCTTAAAAATAAAATCCGTTAAAAGTATTGAGTATTATTGAGTACCCAAATGGAAGCTCTCAATACTATCGAGTAATGAAAAGTAGAAGAATTTGACAGCACTATCATGTACGTCACAAGTGCCCAAGACTGCTTACATACATATATTGTATGAAAATTTTATAAAATTTCAAGGAAAAATGAAGAAAATTTGGATTGTTCTTTTTGATATTTAACAGAAAGCATAAGATTTTTAATTTATTATTAATTTATTGTTTGTTTGTTTGTTTTTTTAAGATTTCGTGGATTAGAAAAGTTTTTGTTTTGGTTTTATTATTCCTTTCATCAACGAAAGGAAGGTAATTTGTGTTCCAGTAACAGTCGACAAGTGTAAAAAATATAAATTCGAACAATGTGTGTCAAAATTATTCAAATTTCATCGATGATTTAGCATTGTCAGCGTTTGTCACTATGATTCAGTGTGATTTTCTCCACCGGGATATTGCTTGTAAATCCTTGTATTTGTTTGCTAGACTTGCAAGGGCATTTGCTACGAAGGTCATTACTCATATTACAAAAAATGAAATAAATAAAAAATGCAAAACAAATGCTTATTGAACTGAGTTGCATTTAAATGTAGTAAATATGTATCTTTTCCAGCATAAAAATCAACTCCGCGGCAAACGCATTCATTTGAATTCTCTAGTGGATCTGTTGTGCTTGAGTCTTTAAAAATGAACAGTGGATAACACTAGTTAGTAAAACACTAGAGCCACCTCTACAGAGAACAAAAGAAGTCTGAGCAAAACTGGGGCTGGTCTTTATCATGAAAATGTTTTAACTAAATAAGACAAAATTGTAGACCCAGTGGCAAGGTATTTCTTGTATTACTTATTCAAACACTTAGAATTTATCTATTGAAGACTTAGTTGAACGCTGCTTTACAACTCCCACTATCACACCACCAAGGAGAAGCAAAATAGTAGCTATGAAAACCAAAAATGTATTTTCCTAATGGTTTTTAGGACACTTTAAACTAAATAATTTATAATTTAAAATTACAAAAATTGGGCACTTAGAAAATTAATTTAGCAAAATAAAAACACAACCGTTTGTTCTAGGATTCACTTTTCAAGTTATGCTCAGCTCTGCACAGGATACAACGGCAACGGGGCATCTGTGTAGGAATCCTGGAACAGTCAGTGATTCTGGGTCTGATGATTTTGTTTGTTGTTGTTGTTGGTGTCACTGCTTTCTTTTAAGAGCACTGCACTTTGTTCAATATTTGTTTTTATATGTTTGTTTGTGTATATATGTATTAAAGGAAGCAAAAAATTTATCAGCCGCAACAACAATATGCGCAACTGTAAAGCCAGCTTAGATAAAAGAAAAAAAGGACCAAGATCAAATATCACACATATAGTATGTATGTATGTCTGTATATAGTACATAGTACGTCTTCAAATAAAGGTGGCTAAAAAATCTGTTAATTTAGTCAAACAAGAGCCTAAAGTAACAGGAAAAACTAATTACAGCCATAAACACATATAGCCATGGCACATGCGGCTGAAGTACAAACGGAAGCTGCAAAGAAGATCGCCCAAAACACAGGGCAATTGCGTCTGACTATGATTTCTTTTTAATAACATTTTTTTTTTAAATTGAAAACAACAAAATTTAAACTTCATAGCTGCTGCCTATTACAAGTTCATTCGTATTCAAAAAGTTGCAAATGGACGACAGGTCAAAGTTCATTGAAAATTACTTTAATTACGAATAATGTGTTGATTTGTTATTACATGTGTTTCTATGTATGTACTGACAAGTGTAAAAATTTTATATCTTTGAAGACCCACAATTACACAGTTTGGTAAGAAATAGAAAGACGAAAAAAAAAGAGTTCAAATTTTATTGATGTTTCAGAGTATGTTTTCTAGTTGAAAACTAAAATTTGATCTTATAATTTCGGCCAGCAGTTGTTTTTTTTTTCCTTTTTTATCTTTTTATCAGGTTGGACCTATGAGTGACCCTTGATTATGTTTAGCCTTTGGACTTGTTTATTACCTCATATCCATTGCGGTGTTTCAACTATTTGTTGGTGATTATTTAATTGTTGTGTCAAAATAAAATAAAAAAAAAATTAAAATATATACCCAACAAAAGATTGAGTACTTTAATAAAAACAAAAGTAAATTCAACAATAATATTTCCATAATATTATTCTAAACGAAAGTGAGCGGAAACTTCTCCTCTCACTCACTCTCTCTCTCCCTGGAGGGCTGTTGTGTTAGAAACAAAATTGTTTTGGATCCAACAACACCAACAATATACATAAATTTATATTTAAAAATAATTATATTTTGTTTGTTAACAATGCTGTCGATCGATATTCGTATCATTTATACTCGTACGTATATAAGTATTGTGCATCCAGTGATAAGAATCCATGAAGCTCTAAAGTCGACTTCGTCCATTCTTAAAGTCTTACGAAGAAAACAACGAAGACGATAGCGATAACAAAACACTCGTACCAAAAAAAGAAAAAAAAAAACAAACAAAAAATAATAATAAACTGGACATTTAAAAGTATTGCTGCTATTGCTTGGCACTACTACCAGTACAATACATCAAAGTGTTTGGTATTATAAAACATATCAATTGTTTTTGGCTCTAGTTTCGGTTTTACTTTTCACTTTGGGTCTACTTAGGGATCCATTGTCACATTAAAATATCAGTTATATAGAATACCCTGAATGGTATAGAAGTACTTTGTCGATCAAATAAGTGAAATCCGGCTTTTTTTAGAGTAAAAGTAACGTTCAAATATTTTTAAACAATAAAATATTTTTATACACAGTATGTGAAATTTATATGCAGATTTTTATTTTAGTAAATAATCCTGTGAAAAACTTAACATATTTTAAAAATATTTCTTTGGAAGAAAAAAAAAAACACAACAATACACACAATATAAGCAAAACAAAAAAAATTAATAAATAAATAAATAATTATGAATTAATAACGACTAGAACAATACAAAATAAACATTTAATTTCATATTGAATCGTGTCAACAATAATAGAGCAATTTCATTGTTTTATTATAATTCGATTAATAAGTTTCTAAAAAAACAAAAAAACAAAATATTTTCTAAATCAGATTTTCATTATTATTTTATCGTTTGTTTTTCATTTTTACGCAGTCAAAATGTCAAACGCAAATAGTGAAGAAGCGTTTAATATACGCGTTGGTTATTATAAACCAGATACTATGGAAATTGCCAAAAATGAGTTGCGTGAAACTCCAGAAGTTAAGGAAGCTGCAATTAAGGAATTACGCGAATTGTTACATTCCTGTTCAGATATTCATTATAGAGATGATGATGAATTTCTTATAATTTTTCTCAGAGCTTGTCATTTCTATCCAAAAAGTGCTTTTGAAAAGGTAATTATTGAAACGAAAAGTTTGTTATGGGTTTTAAATTTAATATTTATGAAATACCAAAATAATTCAACATACGCTTTAGCCCAAATATAAGTAATTTACATATCGTCATATTAAATGCAAACAGACGTAACTGCACAAAATTTCGAAATTGAGTTTTTTTTATCAAAATACATGCTTCGTGCAAAATTTTAGATTCGTACGATCAAAAATGGCGATTTTATTAACGAAATTCAAAAATTCAAAGGATGCTCAACCTTCTATCTCCATCCTAAAAATTATGATTTTCAGAATTTACAAAATGTTTTATCTTAAGGTTTTTTGCTTCTCCTGTAAAAAAAACAAAAAGTTTAATTACTTATGTCCGTTTGCATTTAATATGATGATATACATACATACATATAATAATTTGTTTTTACTTCGATTTGGCAGATTTACATATATTTGTACCACCCTAATGTTATTAAAACTTTGAATTAATATTTCTTCGCTGTCTGTTTCATTTATATGTCTATACATATGTTTGTATGTATGCACGTATTTATGTATATGCACTTTTGAACTCTTGTCTTCGAATGTTGATAAGCTTCTTATTAATTAGAACGTTACTGTTACCAAGTCATTTATTTATTACATTTTTTTTTAATTTAATTTAATTTGTAGAGAGGTAGCTAGTTTACCTTCAAAAATTATTATGGAAAAAATAGGCTTTAATATGTATAATGATTAAAAAGAAAATCTATTATCAGTGCTATTCTGTATTGCGAATTATACTTTATTCGAAATAAGAATATTCTGCATATTTTAGCTGTTCAGTATTTAATTTCCGAATACTTTTGTTTTTTGTTTCGTGTAGGAAAATTTTAATGAAATCAAACCGAATTAACTTCTTTCTTTTTTTTAATGAAACATCCCTGAAGTGTTAAACCATCGATTTTAATCCATAACTTAAAACGTTTTCTTATATTTTTCATATTACTAGTATTTATACAACTCTTCGAATAAGTAAGTAAGTAAGTTGCTATAAATTATGAAATTAAAATTTTTATATAATTTTCAACGAAGACATATTTTCGATTTTTTTTTTCTGAACGGATTGATTCGGGACTAATTTTTTATACTGAATAGAGACGCTTAATTTAATTAAAAAATTTCAAAAAATTACTCTAATAGCTATGATTTTTAAACCAAAGTCGAATGAAAGTTTTAATCGAGAATTTTTCAAAAACAAATAATATTTAACTGAAGCAATTACTTTAAAGTTTTAATAATCATAGAAACTATATTAATGATAGAAACAAAGTGTGGGCAGTTTAACAAAAAATATAATATTGAAATACATTTTGACATCTCCCACATTCATATACTGCAATACATTTTGAAAGCTTCAACCAGGAACAAACGACTAGATAGCTGCTTGGACTAACCGAACCTTATATTATTTTAAAATTTTAGCAATTTGAAATTTCATTTGTTGTTTTTATTGCCTGTTTCCGTAAGACAAGCGACTTCAATCAATTGAAAATTAATATGAAACCGCACTAAAATATTGTGGAAAATTTAATATGTTTCGTACATACTTTCAACCGTTTGAAATTGCTCGTCTTACGGGTTGATTATGCGTTGGAAGCAACAATTGCTTTACAGATAAAATTTTAAAATATTAGGCCGTATTCCAATTGGCGACGTTGTCGTCGTGTAACGATATTTTTGTAATAGATTAAAGGCAAAAGAAACATTTTTTCTTTATTCTGCTACAAAAATGTCGTCAGACGACAACGACATCGCCAACTGGAATAAGGTCGATTGATTCCCAGCACTTATCATCTTCATTCTGTTTTTTTGACAACCCAACTAAAGTTTCATTGTCATCTATGCTCGACCCATTAATTTTTTTTTATTACTGGCAATGTTCATATGCATGTTTATTATTTTTATAGCAAAACTAATGCGATATTAATAAGAAGCTAATCGAAAAATGGTCATTGAATAAAAATATTTTGTCAGAAAAAAAGATCACCTACTACTTTACACTTTTTTACATGGTAATAAAAAATGTCATTTAATTATAGATGAAAACCACCGCCTCTTTTCGTAAGGATAATGCCGCTCTTCTACATGGTCTACTAATTGATCAGTTAAGGGAATCATTTGTAAATTATGGCATAATTAATGTTTTAAAGAACTGTGATCAACTTGGCCGTCGTGTTTTAATTGTAAATTGTGGTGCTATATGGGATCCAAGTTTAGTGCCAGCAGATGATGTGTTTAGAATGTTGTATATGGTGCATATTGCCGCTCAATTGGAAGAAGAAACACAAGTACGTGGTGTCGTTTGCATAATGGATTTTGATAGCCTTTCTATGAAACAAGTAAAGGCTTTGTCTCCAAGCTTTTCAAAGCGTTTGTTGACTTTTATTCAGGATGCTATGCCTCTACGCATGAAGGAAGTACACTTTGTTAAACAGCCCTTCATATTCAAAATGGTTTGGGCTCTTTTTAAGCCATTTGTTCGTGAGAAATTGAACAAGAGAGTAAGTATATACATACTCACCTATAACAAAAAATTACAGCCTATTTCTTGAAGACGATAGTTTACAGTCGATCGTCCTTTTGTATGAAAAACATTCAAACATTTTAGTGTGTCTTTCTTATTTTACATATAATACGATGATTGTCTTCTTGAAACAACCTGTTAATATTTTATTAATGTTTTTTGTTTTTTTTTTTCTTTTTAGATGCATTTTCATGGTAGTGATATGAAATCATTACATAAATTCTTATCGCCTGAAATATTGCCTGAAAATTACAAAGGAAATTTGCCTAAAATCGATTATGATGGTAAAGATTGGCTTCCAGCTTTAGAAAAACATACAGACTTTGTTAAAGATTGGGCTGAATTTGGCCCCACTCAGTGGTAATTTCATATATAGAAATTACATACATACATATGTAGATATAAACATTCCTCAGCAACTTACAAAAAAATGTTGTTTTTTTTTTTTGTTTTTCCTTTAATAATAAGTAGAATTAAAATGAAAGTAATAAAAATTCTTTATAAATATTTATATTACAATGAGTTGTTTCTCTATGTTTATTCGTACATGTTTCATTTTGTATGTAATACGTTTAGCAACAACAAATTATATATGATTTTTTACAATTATTAGGCGATGTTACAGTATACGAACCTAAAATGTTAATTTTACTAAAATATTTTTATTACAATGCAATGCCTTTAAAAAAAAATTATAAAAGGGCAAATAAAAGTTAAAATTTTATCATTTCCCCTTATAATTATAAATTTATAATCATAAATTTTAATAATTAGGCGTTTGGTTTGTAATAAAAATAATAAATATTCTATTTTGCAATTTAATAACAAAAAATCATTATCAATAATCCATCCAATAATTGGCTAATATTTAATATACATATATAGCATTAATATGCTAAAGGTGTAATCTGTGTCGATATAATTTGATTTGCCCTCTTTCTTTTATGAAAAAATTGATGGCAGGATGTTTAGTTGACATAAAAAATTTAAGTGAAGTGGAGAGATGGTAGATTTTTAAAGAATCATGGTTGAAGGATCTTCAATAAATTCTTGGAAGTGTTGCAACCACTTAGCTGCCACAGCACCATCTACAGTTCTGTGATCGGCTGATAGAGTCACTTTGATTACGTTTACTTCTTTGAATCTAAATATTAGAAAAAAAATATATTTCTATTTTATTCTTTTAGATTTGAAAATAAATATTTTTACCCTTTGAGACTGTCAGGATCTGCAATAAGTTTCTTTTCAGTTGTGCCTACAGCTAAAATGCATGACTGCGGTGGATTGATAACAGCACAAAATTGTGTAACTCCTAAAAATATACATTAAAATATTAAATCTTAATTATTAAGAGTTGAAGAATATGAATATTAATATGAATGAATATGAAAAACATGAACTTCTCTTTGAAACCAGACCTGTTAAGACCCCTTCAATACTATGACGTGATATATGTATGCACATACTCGAATGTGTTAAAAATCCAAACAAAAATATTTTTGGGTTTTTATAAACAAAAACAAAAAGTCTTCAATAAGAACTGTATGAAGTGGTGCTGTCAAATTCTGTTACTTTTCATTACTCGATAGTATTGGGTACTTTCATTTGGATACTCAATACTACTCGATACTTTTAACGAATTTTATTTTCCAGAGAAAACAATTTCATTGTGAGAATATTATTTTGGTATTTTGGCCGTTAAATTTAAATTTTCCATATAACTTCGAAGAAAATATAGAATTCTTAAAGAATTGAGTGGTTACTTTTAAGTATTGAGTACCCAAAAATTAGTACAAATAATCGATACTCGGTACCCATTACTCAATACTTTGCCAGCACTAGTATGAAGCATAACACAAAGTACTTTTTCCCATCCGTCTCTCCTTCTCCATTCACAAACACACATTAAAGACTGAAGGCGGCACAGGAGCGGGAATATTTGAACCCAGGACGTAATATTCTGAGACAATGCGCTGGGATTTTCCAGGCGGAGGTGTATGCCATTGAAAGAAGCACTCAATTCAACCTGGAAAAAGGTACTAAAGGACAGAAAATAGCCATGTTATCTCACAGTCAGGCTGCCATTTGAGCACTTGGCTTCTATGAAATTGGCTCGAAGTTAGTATGGGACTGTCTGGTGAAACTGAACCGACTGGGCAGGGACAATAAGGTCAGCTTATGATAGGTCCCGGGCCATGTTGATATTCAGGGAATTGAAATGTCAGACAAATTTGCCAGAAAAGGAGCACTTATACCACTGGTGGGGCCAGAATCCCTTTGTGGACTGGGAAGGGGAGTTTCGAAGGGCAAACTGAAGGCGAGAGAGGAAAAAGAGAGGCGAATGCTCTTCTTGGGCAAGACAGGTCTGAGATTTTCCAAACTTCCACTTGGCAATTATGATCGAAGAAGATTTGAGTACGAAGTATACTACGCTTTTGTAAAAACGAAAAACAAAAAGCAATAGTAAACTCACTTGTAATGTTAATTCATTATTACCAAAAAAAAACTTATTGTTTTTGCAGTAGCAGCAACATTGAATTTGACTAATTATTAAATTTCAAAAATTATGTCGAAAACACTACAACCACCAATCTTAAATGAAGAAATAAACAAAGAATGGACGACTGATCATGAAATAAAAAAATTAAAAGAATTTTACAGACGGGAAAATACAAAAAAAAAATATTTAGAGTAGAGAAAGTGCAACAAAATCTGTTGTTTCACTAATTTACAACACACACGTAAATGGTGCTCACACTTTATTGTTATAAATTGCATACGAGTATTATAAGCCATAATAATTACACTTTTTTCATTAAATATATACCAAATATGAACATATCTTTAGAAAATATCAATTAGCTCTCTTCAAAAAAAAAATCGTACAAAAAAAAACGAAGAAAAACAGGATTGTGTTCAACAAACTGCGCTTATAACAAAATATAATGTGCATTTCTTCAAGTTCAAGTTCTTCTATCGGATCTATGCTCCGGAACGAACTGATTCATGGTCGGCTAAGAAGTTATTACCTCAGAGAGGAACTTATTGCGACAGCAGAGCAGTTACAAGCACAACAACCACAAAATATAGGCAGATATGCTAAGTTTGCTACATTACCAAGACCTACAAGAGCGTCTGCAGTGAAGAATGTTACACAAAAATTAAAATATTTTTATTTTCAATAATTTTCTAGTGAGAAATAAAATTATTCTGTGAAAAGATATTCAGTTAAATTAACTAAATTTTTAATTTAATATACATATTTGAGGGGGAAAAATTTGCTATACATATTACGCAAAATGATTTACGATGTTAGTGCAAAATCTAAATATTTTTAATATTTAAAAGTGTCAATGAATTTAATCCATTAAAAATATTCGAAATTATGTATACGCAAAATGTGTCATAACTTGGATTCAATTAAGGGTACACATATATGTACAAATATTTCAGTATGTGATGGAAATCGGTTTACTATTTGACTATTGCCACCACTTTTTTGGTTATTAACTTTTTAATATAACTAAAACAGACAAGTTTTATATGACTTTGCAAATAAAGAAAGGTATCTTTCACTTCATGACATACCGGATTAAATATATGTATTTTTATGAATGCACTTCATCGCTTAACCAGAGTCCATTGCTTCACAATTATTATTTTTTTTTTTTTTTTTTGTAATGTAAATTCATACACTCCTATGAGAGGTTTTGTCTTATTTAACTTCATTATTTGAACCATTTCTTTTAACACTTGTTCGCTATGCTTTTTTGTTTTTGTTCAAAACTATTCATTTTACTTACCAAACATTCCCAAATTTGAAACGCTGACAGTACCTCCTTGGAATTCTTGAGGCTGAAGTTTATTTTCACGTGCTTTAGCAGCTAATTCTTTTACATTTTTAGAAATTTCAACAACACCTTTACGATCAGCACTAAAAACAATAGGGGTAATCAAACCTTTATCAGTTGAAACTGCAACAGAAACATCTACATTATCGAACCTATAATAAACGTATTATTTAGAATAGCACTGATCCTTTGCTACAGATGGAAAAAACAATAGATTAAACAATAATTTAACTTACTGTCTAATTACATTGCCCATCCAATAAGTGTTTGACTCAGGCACTTTACGACAAGCAGTGGCAGTAGCTTTTATGATGAAATCATTTACAGATACTTTAACACCTTGTTTCTCATATTTCTTATTAACTTTGGCGCGCAGTTTCATAAGCTGTGATTAAATTTATAATTCAATAGCAATAAATAAAATTGTTGTTGTTTTTGTAATTATTTTAAGATATACTCACGTTATCGACTTGGCACTCAACAATTACATAGTAATGAGGTATTTGCTGTTTCGACTCCAAAAGGCGCTTGGCAATAACAGCTCTAATATTACTAACTGGAATATCAATGTAGCCTCCTTGTGGAGCGGTGGCCGTTGCCTTGGCTGGGGCACCAGCAGACATTCCTGCAAGATCGGAGGATTTAATGGAACCATGAATACCACTGCCACGTCCTGCATGCAAAGGTAGGTGATTAGTGCAAAGCAAATAAAGGTTAAACACATAAAAGGGAAATTTAATATAAAACCTTCTAAACGTAATTGCTGGGCTTCAGCTAATTTTTTTGCCATTGGGCTGGCGTAAACGCGTGGACCACGTTGTTCCACAGCTGTTAAAACCTTACCGCTAGGAGCGGGTGGTGCTGCAGCTGGTGGAGGTGGAGCAGCAACAACTGCTGGTGGGGGTGTTGGTGCAGCAGCAGCTGGAGCTGGTGCCGGTGCTGGGGCAGCTGCTGGCTTAGCGGGACCACCTGTATCTTTAAAATCTTTAAAGGCTGCAATATCGGCTTCATTCTGAACGATTATGCACACCAATTTACCAATTGGCACATCTTTTGTACCAGCTGGAATTACAATCTTTGCCAAATAACCTTCTTCCGGAGTTTCAAAACCCATTGTTGCCTTATCAGTTTCAATTTCGGCCAATAAATCACCTGAAATATTTAAGTGATTGAATATAACAAAACATAAATATTACATTATATTGTTTCTAACCTTCATTAAGCTTATCGCCCTCTTTCTTTTCCCAACTGACTATTGTACCTTGATCCATGGTGGGCGACAAAGCTGGCAAAGAAACTTTAATGTGATCCGGATAGTCGGCATAAGCACGAACAAAATTTGTGTTCCATATTCCCAAAGGCTTTGATTGCTTTGCCAATATTGTTCCAGAAGACCTTTAAAACAGAACACAAACAATTACGAAATGAACAATTGAATGAATTGAAACAATAAAATGAATAAATAAAAAAATGTTATTTAAAGTAATGTCTTGGAAAGTTTGGCTTTTGGTTTAATTGATACTAATTAATAATGCGCTAATTACGTTCCTTAAGCTTTTTTTTTTTTAATTTACAGCTCTATAGTCTGATACTTCCTCAAATTACAAGCTAAATTCTTTTAGACCTTTACGAGTTTATCCGATTAGCAACACATTTTTGATTAATTTATGTACTGTAAATACCTATATTCTTTTTAAAGATACTTTTTTGTAAACGCCAATATTTCTCTGCAATCTAATTACTACAAAGGAAAAATCAAGATAAAACACAAATCATTAGCCCCATAGTAAAAATACATTTAGACGGGGGTTCGGTAAATTTACAAATATATTTGGACTTCATTTAACTGCGATTAATAAAATGCGCGCGCTTAGACAAAAAGTCAAAAACTTTATTATTGGTCCATTTCTTGTGTTTTTTTTTTCTATTACCAGAAAACTGACTTTAACTTCTTTGTTATCAGTGGCGTCATGTACTGATAACGATAGTGGTATCACTCGTATGATGAATGTTTAGCATTTAAATGTATTACGAGCGCTCCCCCTCCACAACAACAACCAATCAAAAACACGTCAGTAAACCAAACACACAACAAAATGGAAAACAAATATATATTCTCTCCATTAATTTTATAAATCATATATACATGCTGTACAAGACTGCTGCTGTGTGTTACGTTATTTGTATTCCCTCTTTCTCCAATTCCGTCATTAATGTAATATTATAAAAACATTTATTCTTTATTCTTTTCGTTTTGAAACTGACATTGGCAGTGGGTTACACAACAACATTTTCATAACCTTAAAAACTGCATTATAAATTGCATTGCAATCCATATTTTTGGCCAATAATTGAGCAACTTTAATAATTATAACAATTTCTTAGGATATGTAATGCCCACCTGATAAGATGTAAATTCCGAGCTGCTTGCGTACTAAGAACACGGGCAGCAGAACGAGATGCATTGGTCAGTGTACGACGGAAAATCCATTCATTGCGGCTGGCAATTGTTCTCAACATTTTCACAAAGTCTTTGCCAAATTCGTTTTTAAAAATTGTTCACTTTTTATTATATATATTTGGAATTGTTCGAATTATTTTGATATTATTAACCGATTTCCACCGACCTTTTTTGCACCTTGAATAGGTCAAATCGTATCTCGAATCGAACTACAAACTTTTCATTCAATTGTCAGTCGTTTGACAAATATAATTTGTAAAGTCAATATGCTGCTTCTTAATATGCACACTCACAGGGAAGTAGTGACATTATTTATAAAAATGTTGCAATTTTAAAAGTACCTTTAAATCAATTTAATACTCTGGTACTTTTTCATAAATATGTTAAAAAAAAGAAAAAATATCTTTATTCATTTCACTCAAGAGGAAAGCGAATTATAGCATTGATACACCTAGTGTTTCATTATATTCATGCACATTGTGTTGAAAATGTAAAAAATCAAATAAGAATAAATGCACTACTCATGAATTAATAAATTCATCTTTTATATATATTCTGACCACTTTATTAGCGTTAATTTCCATTTTTGTGTTTAATAATAAATAATTTTTTATTCTTCGTTTCAATAATACGCGTTCGTTTTAAAATAATAGCATGGTATAATCATCATAAGGTAGTCCCAGTATGAAATTGAATGGAACCCTGTGGTTTTCCAACCCTGCTGCTCTTAAAATTGTCAAATAAAAGCAACACTGTGGTTAACCGTTATACACAAGGCGAATTCATTATTATGCTATAAACACAACAAAGGCTACCGACCATCGACTACAAGCTGTCAAAAATAAAATGCATGTGTGCATATGAGAATAATTATTTTAACGGCTACACGACTACCGAACACACGACTACTTTTGTAGCCCGTAGCCAACTTAGGCTAATTTCTATTTTTCTTGGCGACAATAAACAGTTTAGTGCTGCCAATACAATAAGATGCATGAAAAAGGTATTTAAAAAACGCAATATATGAAATATATGCATTAAAAATGCGAAAAAAATTGGAGTTGCACCACTGAAAATAAATAATCATTTGTTTACATTTTTTGTTTAGCTTTCATTTACTTATTTCATTTATATACATAAGTTTTATTTCATTTTTAATTTATTATTTAATTGCATTTTTAGTTTCTGAAATTTTTATAAGTTTTCTTCAGACATTTGTTGTTTTTTATTTCACTTACAAAAAATATATTTTGTTTAGGTTATGTTGTGTTTTGTAGCTGTAGCCGTTATTATAATTAAGTAGCTGGCTACTTGGCTACTTTCGTAGCCAGCGATTTTTGTAGTCGTGTGTTCGGTGTTCGATAGCCTTTGTTGTGTTTATAGCATTAAGGTGCTTTGGACATACCAGCTGAGCTACTTTTTTTATTATTTGTGTATTTAACTGTCAGGCGCCATTTTTTATTTCTTTGTTGTCTCTTATTATTTACTTTTTCTTGTAAACAAAGCTGATTGGAAAACATTTTTGCAAATTTGATTTTTTGTTTAAATAAACAAAAATATTGTGAAATTTTGTGTGTTTTTAAATATTTTTTGTGAAAAATTTGTGAAAAAAATGTATGATATTTTAACGGGAAGTCTTTTAAAGTTATTTATGGATAAGTAACTTAATTTCTCTATGCCTTTGTGTGACTAAAAAAAGACCTCAAGATAAAAATATTAAAATTTATTTAAAATAAAAAGGTTACAAACGAAGTGTTGAGTTATATTGAAATTATTAAAAACAATATTAATGGAATATTGCTGTATATGCCGGAAAAGGCAAGTACGAGCAAATGGGAGTTGGTTCTTACTTGCCTATTTTTTTAAGTAAATATTAAATTTAAACTATTTAAAATACAAAACAAAATTTCTCTTTATCTTTTTCAACAATTTTTGCAGTTTTATTTTGTTTTACACATTTTGTGACAGATATGTGCCAAAACACACTTCTTGTTCTCTTTTTCTTTGTGCTTTTTTTTCAAATAATTTCTACTGACAGCTAAATATACAAAAGACAAAAATCATGTTGTACTTGTTGTAATTAAAAGGGCACCTTAATAATGAATTCGCCTTTGATAGTAGGTTATTTCCTATTTTGAAAGAAATTCAAACAAAATTTTCATCTGGCAGCACTTTATTTGTACGATACGTAAAAAATATAAGATCAGGAGATAGACATAGAGAAACCCAAAATTCCTTTCTTTCGTGCAGTGAAAATTTCGACATTGTGTAATAGAATGTAAATTAACAGCCTGTTTCTAGAACACGAATGGGTTTTGACATTCGTCTTTTTATATGAGAAACACTAACAAATTTGAGTGTTTTTGTTGTTTTTTATTTTACAACCTAAAGAAACAGACCTAATGTGTGTAGTTTTCTGTGAAAATTGTTGACGAGGGAGGACAAAAGTGTGCCAATAAAAGTGAGTAAATTTTTGCAAAAATTAATACTTAAATTTTTATTTGATACCTAACAGCAAAAAATTAAAGGAAAAACAAAAAGTAAATTTTCAGAACGTTTGAAAATTTTTATTTAAAACAAAAAAATTAGTTTTTTATTATTTTTGTTTTCAATATACATACATAAATTGCAAAACGTTTATAAACGAATTTTTACAGAATGAGGGTAAAGTTTTCAAAATTGAAAAATATTTGTAAAAAAAAACAAGAGGAAGAACTTGTTTACAATACGTATCACGAATATATATTCCTAATCTCCAAAGCGTTAATAATTGTAGCTTTATTACCATAAAGAAGGTAGTCCACATTGATAACGGTTCGGTATGGTTCTTCAAATACCCTAAAGTTAAATCCAACTTCAATTTTGATAAGCTATGATACAGCCAATTTGTGATTTTTTTCTGTGGCATAGATTTGACTCCATATGCAGGCATTTCTTTTTTTAACAAACAACACTCTCAACCTCATCAATAAACGCACAAGTTCGTGATAAAACGTTTTGCGAATTATATTGCCAATTATTTTAAAGTTTTGATTATCAAAAAAATTATTTTAATGTTCATTAAACGAATGAATAAAAAAGTATCAGATCCTAAATAATGATTCCTTATCACTCACATTTAAAAGTCATATCAATTCGAAATTTTATTCGATTTTATTTTTGTTTTATTTTTTAAGGATATTGTAAAAACCTATTTACATAAGTTGGCAAAGTAAGACAGAAAAATGTAAAAAAAAGGAAAATTTTTTTTGGAAGAAAACGCCATTAAATAATCTCGAAATTACACAGTATGTAACACATACAAGTTATATTATATTTTTATGTATTTAATAATAGTCTTCAATTCTTTAAAAAAATTATAACTTATTTTTTATTTATTTATTTTACAAACTTGTTAATTAATAACTAAAACATACATCTAGAAATATTAAAGGCCTGTTTCACGATATCGTAAATATTGTGTACGTTTGATTCCTACTTGCTCAGTTGGCAAACGTCATAAATCTTTCGATATAACGATACCAGTCAATATCAGCAGGAAATTGTATTTCAACAAATTATACACATATATACATACATATGTATGTATACTTATATTTGTTTAGATACAAAAACTTAAAATGGATGCATTAATTAAAAAGTATAATATGTCAAGTAGCGGCAATATTTAAATACGGATGAATATTTAAATTCATAAAATCATTTAGGCAACAGCACTCTGTGATTAGCAATTATAAGGCTCCGTAAAAATAATTTGATTGTAAAACTATAAAAAAAACAGAAATTTGTTATGAAACATAAAAATTGGATTATAATTAAAATTGTGTTATGTTTTGTATGTTTGGTTGGTTAGTTAACCTGGCCGTTATACACGAGCGTCAATTGGCATCATACGACACTGTTTTGAAAACATCACAATCAGAGTATTTCTTATATCCAGTCTGTCAGAATGACTATAAAGTTTTTCGAACTCGGACATATAAAAATAGGGTTAGTACATCTGCTACATGTGGTAAGGTTGTTAGTATTATTAAAATCAAGAATAGACTTACCTCATTTCGTCTCTGAACTATCCCATATCGTATGCCTAGTGGTCGCATCGCAGCCCATGATAATCGATTCATTACGGATTTCCGTCAGAGCTGCCCTTACTTCGTCGGGCGGGGCAAGATGTGAATGGTTCATATAAGCCGAGGTAATATAGAGACGATAACCTCCTAGGTACTTCAATCTGGCTAATGTAAAATGCTGCGTACGACAAAATGCTTTTAGATTCTTCTTTACTGCTAGACATATTATTGACTTACCTCTGTCTTTCACATATATTGCCGGATTATTCATTTGCTGAAAACCTTTCACATCACCACCTTGAACGAACTGTTTGTGGATGATATAAACGTCATGACGACCCGCAGATTGTCTGTAGCAACCTAAGAGTGCTTCAGATTAATATGTACGTCCTTCATTCACGTTGGATGTAGAGAGTTCTTCTAGCTACATTTTATCAACGTTAGTACTGTCGATGTTTACATAGTCAGCACTTGAACGCTGAGGGCGGAAAATGTTCACCTTAGTCCCTCTTGCTCCAAAAAACAGCATAGAGTCCAGCTTTTGCAGTGCTGCGGCTTCCCCTTCAGAGATTGGCACGAGTACGGTAATAGGGTTGTTGTTTGACAGTTCCACTTTGATATCTGTCATTCATGGATACATTTGGGTTTTGTGCATTTAGGAGTTGTAGTATCCTACTATGTATTCCCAATCTCCATTTTGGGCAACCAAACCCTGGCGTGAGGTCTCAACGGAATTTCCTTCCCTAGGATAAAGACTAGACACAGCTCTTCAAAAGCATTGCGAAGTTTCGCAATGCAATCGAATAGGAAGTTCCTACATAACTCGTCCAAAGTTGATCACTCTAAATCCCGATGGATCTCACCGGAGTCGAACCGAGGCACCGGAGAGCTCTTATTCCATTACCTGATCTGTTAATTTGGCTTTATGGTACTCCAATCCGAGATAATAGATTGTTAAACCCAGATTTTTCGTTGCCAAGGGCGACTAGCAAGTCATCCTCAACAACCTCGTCAAAAAGACGTCTGTTTGATGTAGCTGTCAGCAATTTGTTGTCACCCTTCTTTTTACCGGGTTTAACCTTCTACTGGGAGCGATTCCGCTTGAAAACATTTTCCGGAACTGATATTGAGAATACCGAAATATTAATAGCATTAGACGATATTTCATCACATGTTATTTTTGCGGCCTGAATAAAATCTTCCTTATTTAGGCAATTTTATCGACATATTTTTATATCAACAGCATCCCATAGGTTCTTAATAGAATTGAGATCAAGAGATTGAAGAAGCCACTCGAGAACTTCGATTCTATTGTTCAGTAGCCATACCATAGAAACGTTTAGAAGTACATACAGTTAGAGACTTAAGTTTAAATACACCCTAAAAATGGTATGTTTAAACAAAAGTAAACGTTTCAGAAAAACATAAAGTATGTAGTTTTATTTACTTTCATAAATAACAAAAAACAATAACAAAAAATATAGACTTCATTTCAAACATAACGGTAATTCTTATAAATAAAATTCACTGGACAAAGGTTTAAATACACTTTGGATCGTTAATACATTTTTTAAAACAATTAAAAAGGAAAAACATTTACATGGGTAAACTTTTTTATTTGAAATTATTTTTATTTTTTATTTTAAAATTTGAAAAGATTAATTTTTTTATTTTTAATAGGAAGGTAGTTGATGCAAAAATACAAATTTTACATAAAGGATATTGTTTTTTTTTCTACACTGCCATTTCCGTTTTCTGTTATTAAATTACATATTTAACTTAAACAGAGCTTAGATATATCTGTGTGTGTTCATAAGAAAAATTAAATAATATTTTTGGAGGCACTCGTCTCATATTGAATGTACTTCAACATGTGCCGGGTTTCCAAAACACCAGAGCACCTGATGAAGTACAATAGACATGGGACATCACTTGTCTGTATTTTTTCTTTTTTTTTATATTTTTCACAAATGTTCACATTTTGTAGTTTTTTAAAACATATGGTTGTAATTATTATACATACATGATAGATGATGCAGATGATAATGAGACAATGATTTTAATGACGATAGTGAGTGAGAAATATGATGTCAGTGCCTAAAACTTCGCGCGCTACTTCAGGTACCTGACTGCATTTTTTAAATATTCAGCCCCGGTCTCTGATTAGCGCGCAGAGTGCTAGACATAGTATACAAAATGAGCTATAAAACAAATTAATTATACTTACAAATATTGACTACATATATGCATATGTATGTATTAATAATGCTGATTGTTTAATTAGTATTTGTTTTAACTCTTATTTTTTAAGGTTTATGTGTACTTTTATTATTTCAATCTTATCTTTCAACAGTTCTAAATCAACCATTCATTCAAATTGTTGGTTATACAAAAGGGAAAAAAAGTATAAAATCTGGCAAATTGAACAATAATTAAATACCGTGCATAGTTCGGCGTAAGAATTTTTTTTTGTTACAATAGCAGTCTTGTAATCTTTTGCGAACCATATAACTATGTATTTTTTAACCGTATTGAACAACATAAATACTCAGAAGCTTAAAATTTTTAAATCTATCATCCAGCCTTACTGGGTTTTGGCATGTTAAGTTGAACGATGACGTGAGAGTGTAAAAAGTCTTGCTCTTGCTCGTCATACATAATATGACCTTGCGTCTGTCTATGGCATGTAAAAAATATTTCAGGGTTAATGATCTACAATCTATTCGTGTAAAACAAATGCAAAGCCACGATGTACTATATGTATATTCTACATACATATGTATGTATGTATGTGTGCATCTCTGTAAGTTTATCAAAACCGAATAAAAAAAACATTTTGTCTTACGTCGCTTACTCATCTATGTATGGATGTTTGCACATAAACTCAACACATACATACATATTTATATTAAATTGTGTGAATTAATGAAAGGCTTTATGCTAATTTAGGGTTGCCAAAGCCATCTACATTATAGATATGAAAAAAAAATTACTAAAGCTTTTTAATTTTTCTCTTTGCCTTATTCTTCACACTTGATTGTCTTGTCTTTTTTTGATCATTAGCTTTTATTTTTTAACTAAATATTGGCTTTTTATTGTAAGACATAGGTAGATATGTATGTACATATGTATATAGTTTCTTTTGGTCCCTTTGATAAATCTTTATTTGTAAGTATGTATGCACAACGTGAAGAATTTTTGTCGCAAGGAGTTTTGACTCAATTTTTGAACAATACAAATATGCGAAGCAGAGAAAAATGAACATTTATCTATTTATACTCTCAATTTAATTTTGTGCAACTTTACCCCTGTTGCTTACAAAATACTTGTTTCAGGGACAAGTCGCGCGTGGTGCAGAAACAGTTTAATAATGAAGCACTGTAAACTTTGTTTAAAAAAAATATACCTATAACTATGTACTCTTTCTCTATTTTATTTATTCTTTCTTTTCGTGTTCCTACTTTATCTGGACGATCCCGATTCAGAATACATACAATAAAATATAAACACACATGTGTATGCCTATATGTATGTATAACAGAGCAAAACTTGAAGTGTAAACCAAGTAGAATTGAAACTGGTAATTTTTTTCCTAAAATTGAAAAGAAATAAAGGATATGACGTCATTTTGTTGAAATTTTGCAAAATTGCAAAAAGAAAACGTGAAAAGAGAATAATAAATAGCAACACCTTTGTTTGTTGAGTGTTTTTATAGAATACAAACATTACATCAGTATGTGTATACTTGCAAAAGTATAACAGTCGGAGCTTTTTTATTTTTCTTTTGTACATAATGTGGATTTCATTGTGTGCATAAAACCCAGAAATGACCCTGGTTTTCTAAATTTGAATTGCGTTCAGATATGTATGTATGTATACCCATGTATCTGGTGTATAATGATAGCCAAAAATAAAAAAGAGAAGAAAAAATTAAACGAAATAAAAAATGGCAACCAAATGATCACTTCTGTTTAACTTTTTTAGCAGAATTATTAATTTTCTCTTTTACGACGCTGCTCAAAAAGAAGAAAACCGAAGGCAACCAACATATGGTTTTGCTAGATGGTATTACTCTCTTCCTTCTTGCTGCACTATTCATTTTGCGCAAATGTTGTAAGATTAACGTTTGCCCATATTTTTTAGTCTTAAAAGCAGGGTGTTAGTTATATGTATGTTCATATCTGCTGTTACTAAGCGGCATAATGTGGTGGCAGTCAAGTTTCTTGTTGTTTCTTTTTTAATGAGCACAGACGGCCTTTAATATTTTATTTATGTGCTTTTTTCACAGATAAAAATTCGCATATACTCACAAACACAATAAAGTAAACTACGATACACGTGCCCCACTACATTGAAAATCCCAAACAAATTTTTATTTTTCTATGCATACATACGTATATATGTACATACATGTGTGTGTATGATTTTTGCACAGCCTTTGTTAGATATTTTTGAATTGGCTTTACCTGGCAAATACTTGCTCAACAGAATTCCCAAGTTACTCTCATAAAAAGAAGATTGAAAGAGATATAAGAGAGCAAGAAGACAACTAAATGCTTAGAAAGTTCAGCTTGACCCGATACCAGACACTTGTTCTACTGCTAAGGAAAGATTTAAAAAAAAAACCAGCAAGAATTTTTTCGATCCATAAATCATGTATACTAGAACTAATTTGCACTAAATGATCTAAATTTATGCAAAAAAAGAGAGCATAATTTTTTTGCAAAATTTGGCATTCGTTTTTTAATAATGAACAAATGTATTTGTGTGTGTTTTTTTAGTTTGTAAATGATTTAAATTTCTTTTTATGTACGTACGTATGCAGTATATAAAATAACGATGTGACGATTCTTCGTAGCTTGACTGGGTGGGGCACTCGGGAATACTATAATCTTACTTAACTGGTATAAAACTTAGGTAGGTTTTTTATATACATACCTACATATGTACATACATACGTATAAGTATGAAGATACATTACATGTTTGATGGCAGAAATTAAAGCACCATTTTTAGTTTAGAGATGACTCAATTAAACTATGTTTAAATTGTATGTGCGTGTAAATGAACATTAAACTTACCGGCAAACTTTTAAACGTTTAAGATCAGCACAAACACTGTTATAACAAAATAATTACACATTGTATATACATTTATTCTGTACCAGACGCTCAAGCAAACCAGACTGTCAGCCATATGATTTGATTAGCTGTCTCTTGACTGGTAGTGCGGTATCCACGAAAATTCAAGCACAACCACATGAATATAAAACAGAAACGAAAATACCGGTCGTTCATTCTTCAATTGTTTCATTTTCCTCTCTCTCGGTTAGGTTTTCTTTTTAAATAATATTCGTAAGAACGTAAAAACGATGACAACTACAGCGGCATTTGACGAATACAACGAACCATGTACATGTGTTTATAACTAGCAGTATAATTGTTGGGGAATTTGCACACCCCACAATTGAAAAAAGAGCAAAAGAAAAAAGGCATAAGGTGGTAATAAAACAAAAATAAAAGTTTTAACAAAATTTGTCTGTTTTGTAAGCTTCTTCGTTTACACGGCATCCCTTCAACACTCTCTGCTATTGGTATTGCAAAATGCAATTTTTCTGTTTTCTTTTGTTACCGGCATTTTTTACATATATCAAATTATGCTTTGGCTTTTCCTTTCTTGAATTTTTCTTAAGCATACATTCATACATACATATGTTTGCACGTACTTACTATTTTGAATGTCGATTTCGCTGTTTTCGTAATGGCAGTGTGGGTATATGGTATGGGCTATGGCGTGGTGTTTGTGGTGGTATACGTGATTTGAAGAGATGGATGACGTGTGTGCTGTATGATCTAAACTTGCAATTATTTAACACACACATGCACTTAAACTCTTAAAGTTATGGGGCATAAAATTATTGTCAGAATAATCCCAAAAAATGTGCATTTGCTGCTGCTTCAAAATTCTACCATGAGGATAACGCATGATTTTGTGCTATTTCACTATACATATCTTTATTTGCAATATTTATTATTAATTGAACGCATATTTACGTAAATGTTCTTTTTTTTGTTTTTAAAAAAAGCAATAATCTTATTGAAATTTTTATTTGCATATGATAGCGATGAGCTGTAAATAACTCATTAGCATTATTTTCGATTATTGGGGAAATTCCATTGCTTGGTGTACTCTATTCTGGCCTGAAAGAGTAGCATTAAAAAAAGAGCAAATTGAAAAAAATAAATTAAAATTTAAACATACATATGTATGTACATTTTTTAAAATTATATTTGTTAAATCTCATAGGTACATATATTATTTTTTTATTATTAGGACTTTTTTAAATTCCCATTTAGTCGTGTCGTTTTTTATTTGCTAAATAATGCCGGGTTTGAATTTCACAATTTATTGCGTTTTATTAAATTAAACATATTAAAAAAGTGTTGTTGCTTTTCTTTGTTTCTTTTTTCATATTTTAGCAGTTTTTTTTTGCCTCACCATGCGTCACCACTCCATATTCAACTTTAAAAGTTTTAACCAACGCACATTCATGCATTAATGACAAACCAGCAACAATAATTATCGGAGAGATATTTATTTAAGTGTGCATGTATTTTTTTTTAATATTTATGTTATTTGTAAAATGTTTTTTTTTTTATCACATCAGTTATTAATTTTTGTTCTCAATAAATTTGTATATTCCAAGAAATTTATTTTTAAATTGTATTTTCATTATAATATTGTATAAACACTCAATCACGGAAAAAATACTTTATAAAACAAACCGTTCGAACCGGCTGCTGGCGATCAAATGAGTCCTACAGAATGTCGTCGTTTAATCAAAAGCCAAAAGTTTGCAAAAAAAAGAAAATCAAACTTTGTTGCCTTCGCTGCTGATTGCTAACTGCCTTGCTGGCTGTCTGCCTGGTGGCTCGTTGGCTTCTGGTTGCTTGACTGTAAAGCTCGCTAGCTGGCCGGCTGTCTGGTTTGTTTGATTCGTATATACAATTTGTTCGTTGAGTTGTTAATTCGGTATATTTCTTCTCCATGTGTGTCGTCTCAGTGTTCTGGTATCATAGATATGTGTGTTTGTTGCTGATATTTTCTTTATATTTTATTGTTGTTTTGCACTGCTGTCGCTGTTTGTTTGAAATGTTGGTGTTGTAGTTGCTTTCAGTGTTGTTGCTGGTTTATTGCTGTTCCGTGTGTCAGTGCGAGAAGATGGAGACTAGACGAGACATTGGGTATAGAGAACAAAGGCAAACATGTACTACTTCTCGCATATACATCGGTACCAAAAAATACCAAAGCCAGCCACAAAATAACCGAAACAAGAATATAAAATCATACATTTGTTGGTGGAATTTAATGTTTATATTGTTATTGTTGTTATATTTTTTGTTCCTGTACTCACCCGTTGTTGTCGCGACAAGACTAATACTGCCTATGTGTGCATATGTCCGTATTTATCTTCATATAAGAAAAATTTTAACATACATTCATGCACATTAATTGTATGTACATTCATATGTAAAATGCATGGTAACTATCAGTCTACTGTTCCCCCGTTCTTCTGTACGTCTATCTGTTTTATCAAAGTGAAATATTTTGTGTTCACATGCTCATCATTAGCTGTATAGCTTTTAAAAAATCTTTTGATATACTAAAACATTTGATTAATATTCTAATACCTATAATCCAAAAGGGACGAATTATTTACATATTAATAAAAATAGGTATAAAACCATTGCTAAAACTTCTTATGTGCATTTAAATTCGAATTAAATTTAACAAGAAACAAGAATAAACCGATAACTTCAAAGATTCATTCCTTCCCTACCGGTGTTCAAGAGCAACTAAATTCATACACCATTCAAGCCAAAAACTAAACCTACAATTTCGACAAAAGCTCACCGTATGATATCTTTCTTCAATTCAATCGTTTGTCCTTTCAACCCTCTTTCCAGTTCAGCCCAACACTACATACATATGTACATAGAATACTTATAGTATACTTGGTATGTATGAGTATTTCTGCACGTAAGTTTGAACTTACCCAATACACATAAGATCAAACCCTTTGAAATATGATGGTCTTGTGATTTGAAATTAAATTTAAATCTTGGATTTTTTCAGCAAAGCTTAAATTTGAGTTTTATAATGTAGTTAATTCACATTATTGTTAGCTTAACAAACAAATAACCGATACATAATGTAATATAGATCTATTATATAGCAAGGGTATTTACGATAGAGTCTATGCAATTTTGCACCTACGTAGAGGGGAAATTTCATCATTTTTATCTATTACAATTTAACTGGTAGTGTTAGAATTACCAACTCAAAATACTCTAGCAACGCTTACATGAGCTATCCATAATACAGGATCAGATTTTGCTTAAAAAATTATATTATACACCTATTATGTTTGTTCCCGTTCTTTTTGGGAAAAGTTCGGGGAAATGAGAGTAAACTATTATATTATAACAGGCAAAAATGCACAAAAGTACGGGATCGCAAAATACCAAATATTTTACTCATTTACATAAAAATATGAAAAAACACAACTTTAATTATGTCACACACATACATATTGAACATGTACATACATACATGCATAATTGGCCATTACAACCCTGTGTCAGGGCTACGGACTAGCTTCTCGCAGCGCTCATGTTGTGTGTGTTAATTTTTATCCATGAGTACCGGGCCCTACAGTTTAAAGTCGACTCCGAACGACAGATTTGAGAGGCTTTTTCATGGCAATCAATTATTCCCACAGAGCTAGTCGCCGAAAAAAATAATTTTTTCATATTTCTTTTTTTAAAGATGTCAGAGCTGAGATGTAGTCGCCCTGGTCTAGTGGTTAGTGTGTTGGCTTACTAAGACATGGGCCCTGGGTTCGACTCCAGGCTTTGACATCTTCAAAAAAAGAAATATGAAATAAATATTTCCTTCGGCGACTACTTCTCAGCAGTCTTCTGGCAAAAGCTCTGAGAGTAATTAATTGCCATGAACAAGCTTCTCAAGTCTGTCGTTCGGAGTCGACATTAAACTGTAGGTCCCGGTACTCATGGATAAAAATTTACACACACAACATGAGTGCTGCGAGAAGCTAGGCCGTAATCCTGACACAGGGTTGTAAAGGCCAGTTATGTTATGTTATGTATGTCAGAGCTGAGATTTGAACCCAGCGCTATCGCCTTAGTAAACCAACACACTAACCACTTGACCACGGCGACTACATATTGAACATGTACTTTCATTAAAAGTAAACGACAATAATTTGACTTATTCACATTAACTAAAACAAAGAAAAACATTTTTATATATGTAGTAAATATTGAATTAAAATATACTATAAGCCTTTCACTCAAGGTTAAAAAACACTTTCTAATTTTTCTTTAGTTTTCTGAAACTTTTATCCTTCTATAATTTTTTTAACAGCTGATTATTTATTTACTGGCACACACTAGTCCAAAAAAAGTACGAGTCGTTTTGGGTAAAAGCAAGAAGAAAATAACTGTTTCAAAATCTCTCTCATTTACCCAACTTTTATGTACGGATGGGCTTTTCGGTAATATTGGGATCTTACGAGTGCCCAATGTAAGGTAAAGGAACAAACTCATTATATTAAATACATGTGTATGTAATAGTGATTATTACTTAACATGCAACTTTGCTTTATGAATGTAACAATGAAAGAAAAATTAATTAAGTCTGAAAACTCGAACAGGTTGTGATAAGCAGTAGTATTATACCTATTATTAAAAATGGTAAATGCACCGAAAGTAAAAAAGTTTGTTAATAAAAAGTGGTGAGGCAAATTACAAATGTACACATTTTTTTGGTGCACTGTTACCACAAAATTTTTTAATGATCACCATATTAGTTGTGATTGAAATACAAAACAGAATTTCTGGGAGCAGAGGCAATTTACAAGTTTATTAAGTATTTTAAATAAATAAATAAATATGCAGCGAATTTTAGCTAACGAATTCATCGAGGTTGTCGAAATTCGTCGTTCAACCCAATTGCGTTCCTAGCATTAAGTTGCGATAATAAATTTAACAAAAAAATTAAAAAAAAACAGCTCGCTTGATTGAAATCCGAAATCGTATATGTGCGATAAATAATTTTCATATACTATAAATTCACAATAATTTTCGTACTTTTGTAACCTTTGACAAATTAGGAAATGACGATCCAATGATCCTACAATATAAACAATTTGCTCTTAAAATACTCCAATTTTCAATAAGTCTTGCTTTTACTATGACAATAATTAAAATATAGCGTGTACTTGAAGCTATGGAAGTCATTTAAGTAAAAACATTAGATTTATGTATGTACAGTACAAACTCGATTACTGCAACTAATATAAAATTGGGCAGTTGCGATAACCGCGGTAGTTGCGTTAACCGAGTCATAAATTTTAGCCTTGTGCAAACCAGATGCGTTGGTGCAGGCTAAAAATGTAATGCGTTCCTTGCATACTTTTCTAATACCATGACGTTTTTTAAAATTTGAGCACCATCCGTTGCTTGCATGAAAATCACAACGACTTTCATTAATTTTGTTATGTAGCTGAATAGTCTTTGACTTTAAGATTTCAGACGAAATAGGCAAATTTAATTCTCTTTGTTTTAAAAACCATTTACACAGAGCTTTTTCCATTACTGGATACTCACAGACTCTAATTACTATACGCTTTCCTGGGCCGGATTCAGCATTTGTAGCAAATTTAATTAATTTTGATTTATTTTGCTTAATTCTGGTTATTGTTGATTTACGTACATTGTATTTCTGGCATAATACTTTGGCCGATATATTTTTTTCAAGTTTATTCAAAATTTCACTCTTTTGTTGAATGGTTAATTTACTGCACTTTGTCACCTTCTCCATTTTTATGCGTTTTTAATACTGTGACTGATTGCGAAAATCTTTTTACCAAACTGATAAAAAACATCAGATACGAGTTGCTTGTCTGTTTTTATGAAAACTATTTCAAGAAATAACTGTAAAATAATGCAAAAACTATACAGAGAACAAAAAAAAAAAAAAAAAAAATAGAGTTAAAACAAATAGTTGCGTTTATTGAGGTAAATTTTTGAAAAAGTTGCGTTGACTGAGTCTACAATGCATTTGATTCAGGTGTTGCGTTAATCGAGTTGTTGCGCCTAACGAGAGTTGCAGTAATCGAGTTCGCACTGTATATTGAAAATAAAAGTATAATAAATATTAGCTAACAAAAACTGTTAAAATTCCGCTAGCTATTAATGAAATTATACCTATACATATAGTAAAAAAAAATTCAAATAAATTTTGGAAATTAAAAAATGCAATCAATTTCAAACTTAAAAACTAAAGAAAAGAAATGCTAATTATAGTTATGAATGGGCTATATTTACTACACGTTAATTTGCAATTAAAAATATAAAACCTGAGAAAAATTCTTGAAAATAGGTTTAGAATAGTGAGCTCATACTTTTTTATTTAAAATCTTGTTTCCATTGAATTCAAACTATCCTCAATTTAAAATCAAGTTTGTGTGTTTGTTGGGTATGGATATCGTATATAATAATATGTATGTGGGTGTGGGTGTGTGCGTGTCTGGCTACAGTTGGTTCAGTAAACTTTTATTTTTGCCAAAAATGCAGACAGTAGTGTTGCCAATTACTGAAATTTTTTTTCCCAAATTAATAGAAATAAACTTCCATACATCTGTTGTGTTCTAGTTTTAGGTTGTCCATTAAAGCGTACAAAAGTTTCTTGAGTTTGCTTTCACTTACATACATATCGTCGCAAGAATTAAAGAACGCTGTAACTGACAAAAAATCAAAAATACGTTTTTTGCATCATTTTTTATCTTTATTTAAAGATTTATGGTTTTTTAAGGGCAACCTTGTGGAATATTTTTTAAAGTTTTAGCAGCATTGACTTCGAACGACAGGCTTGAGAAGCTTGTTCATGGCAATCAGTTACTCTAAAAGGTTTTCCCAGAAGACTGCTAAGAGGACGCAGAGCTGAGCTTTGAACCCTGAGCCAACACAATATATACTAGAATACGGCGATCAGTAATAAATAAGCTTTTTAAGTAAGCAATATTAAAGATTAAAAAAAAAGAACGAATTAGCGAGGAAACATCGAGAGCAATCTGCATAGGATGTGTTTTCTGCCTATTACGATATTAATAAGTTTAAATGAAATGTTCACAAGCACTACTCCCTCTTTCCCCTATCACGTAATATATTTTTCCAGATCAACACAATGTACGTACTGCATGAGTAGGGTTCATCCCATGATTGTTAGACTTATGTAAGTAAAAAAAAAAAATATGCTGTAGACAGAAATTCAAAATGCACACTTCAATTACACTCAAATAACAATTTTTAGTTTAGTAGTTTGTTGAAACTACATACATACATATGTAGGTCGTTTAGGCTTTCGGTAAAAACCCAACCTTTATCTCTAAAACTCTGACAAAATTTCAAAAGAAAGCCCAAGAAATTTCATGTAGGTACATACATATGTATGTACCTGAGAGTTTAAAACATTTCGATTTAATATTTGTTATTATTACCATTTTACATGAATCTTATTGTTACATATGTACATATGTATGTATATTTTTTTTATATTAAGTTCAATTATTCTTATTAGCAATTTATGTAATGGGCTTTCTTATTTTACGTACGTTATTTTATGTACGTTATTGCTTAATTACTTATATCTACATACATATGTTTTTCCTATATTATTGATTGCTACCAACATTTTTCTGAAATGCGTCGGTCGCTAGAATTACCCATTTTTATGCATAAGTATTTGTTACTTGTTAACTGTACATACATACATACATATATTACTTCCTTTATTTCCTCAAGAGGAAAAAAAAGCTTAAAATACGTACCTATCTTATAGTAGTTTTTTAGTAATGTGTAAAACAAAACTAAATATGTAGACACTATGTAATTTCTTGTAAACTAGTATACATAATTCTTAATTAATTTAACTATACTGGAAATTTCAGATATGTACTTTGTTTTCGTTTGGGAACTTAAAGTA
This sequence comes from Metopia argyrocephala, assembly GCA_963576795.1. Lineage (NCBI taxonomy): Eukaryota > Metazoa > Arthropoda > Insecta > Diptera > Sarcophagidae > Metopia > Metopia argyrocephala. The sequence continues at coordinate 1,791,065 of OY756209.1, forward strand.
ATGAGATTGGGAAACTCTTTCAAGTTTTATTTTATAAAACTCTTTCCAACTGAATCGGTATAAATGTGTGCATAATTTTACTGTTGACTCTGATGCATACATGCATGTGTATATAAAACTTGTTTACATGTGTATGCGTATAAATATGTAAGTTTTTGTAATTTGTGTTCTACTCGCGCAGTAAAGAGATAAAGCTTCTTACATATGGTTTTTGCAACAGCAACAACAATGAAAATTAAAAAAAGATGAAAGAATTGTATATACATACATACATACAACTGATTGACAAAAAAAGTATGGATGGATGTAGCAGGAGTTTAAAGTCATCAGTAGTTTTTATTGTCTAGTAGGTAAAATGAGTGATTTTAGGTAGTACTGTGGTCCAATACTTTATATATTCGTGTGTCATTGCTTAAATATTAGATTGACGTGTAGACAAATACATATGTACATATGTTGTATGTTGTGTGTTCATTTTGGGCTATTGGTTTGAGAGAATCCTCGGAGATCTCGTCCATATCTACATACATATATACATTAATTATGAGAGATTGAGAGTGGGAAAGTGAGCTAGCGACCAAGTGAGTGTGGCATTAACAAAATGATGACTCCAATAAAATTTCGCGATTGTCGGCAGAATAATGTTTACGATTACGATATTAACATTTGTTTATATATACAGTAATAAGCAAAAGTCCACTTACGAATGAATTTTAATAAGGAATAATAAAGCAATTTTTACTAGATGTTTGAATAATTTTTGAGTTTAACATGAAAGAGAGCCTTTTACATTATCTACAGGGTTAGGCGATTGGCTATATTTTTTGTTTGTAACCTATAGTTATACATACATACATACATATGTATAAAGCTAGGTAGATATTATTAATTTTTTATTTTTAAGGTAAAAACTATGCAATGTGTGGAAATAATAAGTAGCTTCCAAAGCATTTTCCCGATTATAACACATCCATACCATTACTTGATCATTTTGGGAGTATACATACATGCATATGTACTTCTTAATAAGAAAATGTTTGGAAATTCTCCACCTTCATGCAAGCGTAACAACTCCTTTGCTCTATCCAGTTTAATTTATTTTACCATTGCGGAGAGAATTTCGTTGAAGAGAACTATTATTTTCGGAAATACCTACATACATATTTCATATGATGCTGCGTATTTATTTTTTTTTCGTAGGTATAAGACTGTAGCTTTGACCAATGCTGCCTGTATCATTATAACGATTTAGTATGTATGGATATACAAACATTTTATTTACCTTAATGCAATGAATGTAACGCTCTGGTTTTCAGGTAACAAACATAGGTATATTAAAAAATTTTGGTTATAATATATACTTTAGATGAAAAGAATTTGCAGCATCTTTTTAATAACTTTATAAATATTATTGCTTAATTTTTGCAATAGCTAAAATCTAAACGTATAGGTACATAATTATGTATTTGCATACATAATTGGCCATTACAACCCCGTTTTAGTTTTCAGAGCTTTCGCCGAAAGAAATATTTTTTCATATTTCTTTCAATCAAGATGTAAGAGCTTGGGTTTGAACCCGGAGCTGTTGTCCAGTAAGCAAACACACTAACCACAATTATATCAAATGTTCTTTTATATACATACATACATATGTAGGTATGTATTTAAGAACTTTAGCTTTAAATATTTAATATGTATGTATTGTCATCTGATATCATTCATGATGATCCGTGCCTTCTAATAATTAGGTATGAAATAATTTAAGTGAAAAGTATTTGGAAAGGTTTAAGTAGTCGTATAAAAACCTTGGTCTTTTATAAAGATTTGCTATATATGTATACATACATACATAAGTAGTTTAATATTTGAGTTTAAACAGAAATTTCAATTTTTTTTTATATTTAATTTAAAGGTTTAAAAACCCTTTTGCGATTTATGTACTGTGATAGTACTATTTTTTTACTTATAGGTATTAATTTATTTGTACGTCTGCTTTTCTACTTTAAGGTATTTCTATTTATTTGCACATGCATTCATATACTATTACTATACATACATTATCGTTCAGACGGCGGCATTACATTCAAGTGTAAGAGAATGACGTGCCTCAATGGTCTGATGAATAGTAAAACAATTTTGGGTGTATAACTTTTGAATACTAAAGGAATAAGACGCCATGCCACATAGGGTATATACATACATATGTATGTAATATGTTTTTAAAATGTAGATGCTTATTTATTTTCATTTTTAACTTTACATTTCTACTGTATAATAATAATTTCTTAAAAAAAGTAATTAAACTTACAAATTCTTTATTTAATGTATTTTACACTACATAACACATTTTAAATATACAATTTATAGCATTTAATAATTATAAAGGTATGTACTTAATGTGCAGTCGCTGAATCGTTGAGAATAATGTTTGAACCGTATAGAATGTAATATTTGTTTGTGTATATTCGATTTAATAATACGTACAACACCTGAGGCGCATGTGTGACTGTCTGACTAATAATAATCGTTGCCGAAAGAAACTGTCTGTCACAAAATGTAACTTAGTGACTCACAAAAATTTTAAAAAGCCTGGAGGAAACAAAAAACTTTTTTATATTATTTTTTGTTTAAATATTCAACTGAAGATTTCTTTGTTCAACAACTTCTGTTCGAAAGAAGGTAACTGGTTTTAGAGCGAAGAAAATGAATTGAATTGTATTTTCCATGCTTAATCATAGTTTGGTATAACCCTTTTTCAGGGAGAATCGTTATTTTGTTGTGGTACAAATGGTATCCAACGCAAACATGTTTCATCAATTTTAGGAAATGTTCCACGTCGCTTAATGCGCTCCTCATAGTCATCCAAAACGTCCTACAAAACAAAATAAAAGGAAAAACACGAATAAAAATGTATGTCACAATGTAAATTTGTTTTTTTAATCGTACCTGCTTTTTAAGTACAATATGTTTACCTTTCCAGTATTTCATCATACCCAATGCTTGGAGAGTACTAACAATATCATATGAATAAATGGCCATTTCCTATAAAAAAACAAATTAAATTTTTGACGTGCAATTAATTGTAATCCGTATTTTTGAGACAATTTATCACCTGCGATACATCCTTAATGCTTAATGTATTTCCTGTTCTATTACAAAGATATTCTAACAATACGTCTTTCCAATAAGATCGATATGATATCAAACCCAAGTCTGATAATGGTTTTTCAGGCGAACCAATTTTTCGTTCTACTCTTGTCAGCAAATAACCTAAAAGCAGGAAAACATTATTAGAATACATAGTATGCACATTTATTACATAATAATCAATTTCTAAATAGGTATCTTTAAAAAGGTTTTTTATTTTATTTTTCAGATATTTTTCAGTCTAATGGTAATTTAGATATCCTTTGATTCAAGACCCATTTACAAGTTCAACGCAATTATCAGGCTGATTCAAATGTAAACAATTCTTTGTAAACATTATTAGTATATTTGTTGTTGATTTTAGCAGTCACTAACTTTTAGAATTGAGGATTTTCTTTATTTGAGAAATGACAACTCCGGCTATTTTTTGACAATATCATTAATGTCTTACAAGAATAAAATGCTTTTTGTGTAGTTGCATTTTTTAAGTATATATTAAGTTGACTTTATAAATTAGCCTGGTTTTGGTTTTATAAGTTGTATTGAAAAACAACAGAACTTATTCTTACATTTTTCTTGGCAACTCATTTCGTCGTGCGGGAGTTTAAGTGCTCTATCCGCCATTTTATAAATCTCGAATTAATGATGCTAATTTAGGTTTTTGACACCAAAATTTTTAAAATCTGCTATCCGTTTTGGGCTATTTATCTTCGAAATCCTAAAACGGATTACAGATTTGATAAATTTGGGGTCTAAAACCTAAAGTGGCATCTTTAACTCGAGAGATATAAAAAATTTAAAACGGCGGATAGAGCACTTAAACTCCCGCACGGCGATTTGTGGTACATACCTTTTAGAAAATATAGTTTTCAAAAAGTTATTCAAAGCTTAATCTCAGTCTAAGGTTTGAGAAATATTTTTCAAAAAAGCATAACCACTTATACCTATTATGGAAACTTTTATTTGTATTTTATTAAATTAAATCTGCTGCCAAATCTTCTCATTCATGATCGAAAAAAAAATTAATAATAATTTAAATTACAAAATTTGGATCATAATTAAATAAATCTGTGTCGAGATAAGATAGCAAAAAAGTTTAAAAAAAAACTCGGGGAAAAAATTATTTTTATTAAAAAATAAAATAAACCGAAATAAAGAAAAATTTCTTCTACTATAAAAAATTTTAAAAACGTACACAAAAATGTTTTTTGAATAAAAATTCGTATCATTAACAGCTTTTTTTCAACTTTTTAAATTTGACTTAAGATGTTATGTCAAAATGCCACATAAATATTTAGAGCTTAGGTTAGGTTATACCGACCGCCGATCCGTGGATCAGACCACCTAGGCTAAAATAGGCACATTGTGATTGTGATATACATATGTATGATAGAGACCCTATCTCCACACCACCAAATCACAAGCCCGCTTCGATAACGAATATCCGCTATTGAGCTGGAATTCAGCCGGACACCAGGAGGAAATGTCCCGTGGTTACAACCTCCTCCTCCAGATTATTGGTCAGAGAAAATGCACAACCACAGCCGAAATCCTCAGCCTAGGCAAGCCCTATAATTGCTTAGTTCTCTTCAGGTCAAATATTTTTCATGAAAAATAATTTTCAATACAATTCCTTTTTCCTTGAATATACTCGTATGTTAATTCTTATTAACATATTCATGGAAATAATTATATTTATTTGTGTGTTACTTTTCGGTATTAAATAAAATAATATTTTTAATGCTCTCGTTTGCAACACTTCATTAAATGTCCTTCCAATGACAATTTTTTCATGGTTTTACCATTATTTATCGCAGTTTTTTGTGAAATAATTACAATGTTAAAAATTTAAAAATTCGGATTAAGCTTAACAGTTCTAAAACAGCAAAGTAACATTATTTGTCTTATCCAAAATGTTTTGGAACATCAAAAATATCTGTTTGTGAATAACCGAGACTAAACAGAGCGAAAGTTAAAGCATACTATGCTTTATGCTAGTTAAAAATAACGTCGACTAATCGGTATTCGATGTCCTTTTCATAAATCTCTATTATTAACCCTTGGACATCGACGGAGAAATCTTTTAAACAATATTGTTATTTTGAATTTAGTTGCGAAATATCTGCTTACTTATGAAATTTCACTTTTTGATTCTGAATTAAAGGTTTCACCAAACAACTTATGATTTTCGTGTATTTTAAACAAGTTTTATTGCAAGAGAACACATTTGTCGTACATATATTGTTTCTCAAATTATTCAATAAAAATTCATTCTGATTGCTTATCAAATGCACAGCATGACCTTCGAACCCATATAGGATAGGCTGGTTTTGACGTTGAGATCTAAATTATGAATGAATGAATGCTAATTAACCTTCAACTAAAATAAAATTTAATTTGTTTCTAATTTTTTGTATAACTTTTCGACTTCTTAGCACAGAAAAAGCTCCGTTCCTTTTGTTTTAAAATAAAAGATAAATGTTGAATTAATTTTAACTTTAATAAAGTTATTTATTTTTTTTTTTCACTTCATACTCTGATTAAATCAAACAATCACGTACTTCAAAAAAAAAAGTTAAATATAAGTAAAAAAAAAAAATCTACAAAATATAAAAAATATGCATTGTTATCCGTTGGTATAAGAAGAAAAAAAAAATTGTTCACTAGTCTAGACAGTAACGAAGCCGCCATCCATCCTTTACTCATTGTTAAATCCTAAAGTATGAGAAACGAATAGAAACAGCAAATGACCTCTTCTCAGTTACCACGGCTCTTTGACTGACTATCTCCTTATGTATTCGCATGATAATAATGATGATTACTCATTCTCCGATTCACATTATTTTACTCAATGTGACTAAGACTACGACAACAACAACAACAACAAAGATAATATAACAATAATAATAATAATAATGACAACAATAAAAACAATAACAAAACTCGGTTTTACTTTAGTCCATTCAACCCAACGTATTCTTGCATACACTACTTCTTTCCGTGTGCAAAATATGCGAGAGAATTGCAGAAGCCCAGAGAGTGTTATACTTTTTGTTTCGTGCACATTTATGAAAATATAGTATGTGGTGTGTATTTGTATACAAACATACATACATACATATGTATATGGTAGTAGCATGGATGGCCTCACAATCAGGGGCATACAGCCAGCCGTTCATCCAGGCATACAGCCAACGATCCAGTCAACCCTATTATCATTTCTTTTACGTCTACTTAGACTCAATAATGCATACATATCTATGTATATGTAAAATCATATGATATTCATTCATATATTCATATAAATATGATACACATGTGTTCATAATAATAAGTACCACCTTTAAATCTATCAAAACTGCATATTTTTTGAATATTACGAGTATTATGCGAAACCTATTTAATAGGTCAATTCAATTTTACAAAAATACTACCTCACCAAAAACACTAGATATGCCAAAAGAATGCAAACAACACATTGATGTGTAGAAAACAACATATACCTACATATGTTGTCCTCTGGCTACGAAAAATTGAATATCATGGTTTGGTAGTTTCCCGGTCGCGTAGTTTCTCGATTTGGCTATGTCAATCGGCCGCCTCTTTTTGTGATATAACGCCGCTGGATCATTCTATTTGAGTCCATTTGAAAGACGGAGTTTACGTGAAGAAACCACAAACAACTGACGCTCTAAAAGATGAAATCCGATGCTGCGTTGACAAGATAAGCGAAACTTTGTTTCAAAATATGGGTCAAAATTTTGTGAAAAGAGCGCACGCCTGTCGACGTGCTAGAAGTGGTCATTTGCCAGACATTATATTCCATTATTAATTTCCATATTTATCAATAAAACTGAATTTGTAAAAAAAAATATATATATTTTTAAACCAGGGTGTTTTTGTCTACCCTGTAGGGTTTATATTTTTTAAAATTTTTTCTTTTTTTTTTTTGTTAATAATTTTTATTCTTTTCTTACAAATCTGTGGACATTTGACAAAACGTCTTCTCTCTAAATCAACAACTTTTCAGTAGAGCAAAAAAACAGTTAAAAAGGCTAATTGAAGTTATGGCTTAGAAAATTAAAGACATTTTGAACTTGGATATTATACACAAATACTTAACGAACATTATGCGACCTTCTTTTTCCCTCTAGAAGCAATGGTTTTCTTTAAAACGACAAAAAATTAATTTAAGACATTTTGTGAAATAGATTTTAAAGCAAAAAAATTAGCTTCCACCATACAAGACGTTTTGTCAAAATTTTTTTGATTAAATTTGAAAATTATTCTAGTCGCTTAAATCAAGACAAGTTTTTTTGTTAAAATGGAATATGAAAAAAAGGATGAAAGAAGTTGATCTGGAAAATATATTTCGATTTTATTAAAAAAAATACTTCTATTTTTCTCTACAATATGCAAATAATTAAAAAATAATAATAAAAATTAAATAAAATTTTTTATAGACATTCAATTTTTCAAATTAATCTTAATTCTCTGAAAGAAGTCGTTTTGTCAAATTGAAATTGGGGGAAAGTCTGAAAGAGGTCGATTAGTCAACTGCATATCTTGCGTTCCAAATGTCGTAGAAATACGGGGGTTAGAGCAAAAGAAGGACAAGGAAATTCTATATTTACTATAAAAATCTTGGAAAATTGTCTTATTTCGAGAGAAGACGTTTTTTCAAAATTCCACAGAAATGTTTATTAACAAATATAAATTTTATATTTATAAGTTTATTGATTGTTATATACACTTATCAAACCCAATATAAAAGTCAAACACAGTGTTGCAATCGTTTGACTTAATGAAGACGACTGAAATAAGTTGTGATTTATTATAAAAAAAGTTGAGTTTTGTTTAGCTGTGCTGCAACATTGAAAATTGAATTCAGTTGAGTTTTGAATAGGGATAGTAGTTTACATGTAATAAGAACTGTAAAGGGAGCGGTAGTGTACATACTTCATTATACTTATATATAGCGAACGTATAATACGAAAATATATTGGAAAACGGAAGACAATTAATGAGATCTGAGGCAATGTATGCAAAGCAATGACTTTAATTTTACTGAGGTAGAAGAAAGAAGTTATTTCAAAGCTGTATAAATAGTTAATCACGCAAGTGTATTGTACATGATGTGAACTGATCTAATGTCCACCGCTGTATGTACATGCATACATATAAGAGAAATTTATATGCTTGTGTGCATTTCTTACAACCCAACCATTGTGGGTGAAATTTATACATACATACATACATACATAAATATGTATATATTTTTTAGGGTTGTTATATTCCTTGCTTTGATTTAGCATGCAGCAGACACTCAAAATCAAAAACACACACATACACAAGTGTTCAAAGCTTATGATTCTATTTGTTTATTGCTTTAAAATTTTTGTTGGCGTCTAAATATCTACGATGCCCCCATGTATACTCTCACTTTACTTTTAAGTGAACTTACAGTAACAGGCTTTAGGGTTGTATAAAAATGGTTCGTCATCGCTATTGCTATCGCCCCCTGTTTGCAACATGACTGACTGAAACGTCGTGGTAAAAGTTCTTGTGCGTTACTATACAAATGGTAAAAAAAGGTATAAGTATAGTAGTACAACGTTAACGTCACCATCTTTTTTCTGATTGCAATTTTGTTTGTATGTACATACATATGTATGTATGTATTTATATTTGTATATGCGTTTATATATTTTTTATTTTCCGTTTTTTTAACATTCTGATTCATATACAACATAAATATATAAGAATGGGGAAAAGCGTCGAGACGACTTTATCGATCCATGTTTAAGTGTTGACATTAAGAAACCAACAAAGTTTCAAAAGAATAAGTAATCGATTATAAAATATTCTTAATCCATGCAGGTACATAATTATAATTAAACGATTAAAATAATAGATCGGGCTACATTATATATAGGCGGGTATTAACATTGTTAAAGCGATAAATATGTATGTACATTGTATATTCACAGAAAAATTTTGACTTTGTATAGTACACAACTGGATTTTTTTTTTACAGGAAATGATAAAATTATAATAAAACTAGTATGTTAGCTTTTTTAACACAAAACAATTTTTATTTACATATTAACATTTAATTAATTTAACATATTAAATTCATAGAAAAACTTTCAGAAAGTTTTTTTTTAATTATTAGGTATTGAATTGATTTTTAACATAAAATCAGTATCAGTATATTAAGTATGAAGACTTCAGTTTGAACTTCAGTCTTGAATTGACCCAAATTTGTACAAACTTATCATATTTCACAGGCATATGAACCCCGGTGATTCCGGTGTGAAAATACAAAATATCCAGAAATTAAAAACCTATAGTTCTAATTCTAGAGTGTCAAATACATTGAAATGGCAGGTTCTAATTTCTGGACGGTTCGAGTTTGTGAGATTCAACTGTATAATGATCTTTTATTTCTGAATGTAGAAGAAATAGTTCAAAAATTTTTATTAAAAATCTTCTTTCAGTTGAAGGTTTGTTAAACAAATTATTTTGCATTTAAAATTAGAAATAATTTTAACTAATTCTCAACGATTATCCATTTAAGTTGATGTATTTAATAATAATTATTATTATTATAATCGAATAAAATGTATCTTTAAGAATACAGACACTAATAAATATGGACGACGCCTTTTTGTTGTGACCTATCCTGACCTTTGTTGCCTGTTACAAATACGTTCATACTTACATACACATATTCATACAAACATTTATAAACTGGCAAAACAAAACCAAAAAGTAAAACAATGCAAATACGGGAATATTCATTCATACAAACAAAGATACAAAGTAAAACATATTCCCTGAAATAATGACAGAAAAGTGCGAGTTCAATTTATTTTGGCCAAAACGAAAATTAACATTTAACACACCCATACATACCAGCATGCACATACATATGTATGTACATACCCAATTGGCATAATCGTCGTAAACGAAGTCTTTAAGAAATTATTGCATTGGGCGCTAACGCTTCTCGTCGATTATATAAGTAATATTTGTACGCTTTCGGAATCTATCTTTCTTCTACAAACTAATTAAATGTGGATTGCCTTCAGAGCTTTGCTCTAAATTCTCTTTTACTCGTTCAATAAGAAACCCGCAAATCGTTATACCAAGAATAAATAACGTCTTCTATGAAAAATCATTTATCGTTAGAATAGCGCGCTTCTGGAACTATTTACCACTGGAGCTTAAGATTTTTTCTCATACTAATAATGCTTTTCGACTGAAACATAGAAATTTGTTAAATTTGTTAAACTACTAGAATCTTTGACATACTTAGTTAAATCTTAGTAGCTCTTCCATATACACTGCTGGGATCAGTATTATTTCTACATTTCTATCTATTCCCTTTTATTTTCCTTTTGTGTGGGACCAATGAATTAAAGACAGTATTTCTGCCTCAGTAGCGTTTTAGTGAACATATTCTTATATTTGTAATATATTATTTTCTCTTTTCATATTACTTATATTTATTATAATTATTTCTTGTAATATATATTAAATTGGCCAAAAGTGGCTTTATATTACTTTTTAATAAATAAATAAATAATTTAAATAAATAATATCTTTGACGATTAAAATATCTTTGCAGATAATTTCTACAAAATTGTTGGAAATAAAATATTTTTGACGACAAGTTGAGCAACACATTTAACCTTTAAAAATAACGTGTTAATCGACAGAATTTGATATATTGTTACAAATATTGTTAACAGCGAAACTTATTTTCTCGCATAAGGTCAGCCTGCTAGACGACAAAATCTGCAATTAAGTAGTTTATCAATGAATGTTGTTGAACTTTTTGAAACATTTTAAAAGAAACGCTGAAAGATATACATACATATGTACATATATTTTAATTAATGGGCTGTGATTCTGAAAAGCAACCAAACTTCAATTAAGTTGACAATTGACAACTAAAACTTTTTAATTGTCGAAAATACTTTGCTTGCAACTAAAATTTTAAAATATGGGCTGCCGTTTAAAATACATTCTTTTGTGCATCTTTTTGTACTTATTCGACCCATAATTTTAGGGTGTTGTATAACTTTAATAAATATATCGGTGGTTAAATTTAAAGGGCCGATGTTCAATGTGAACCACACATAAAGAACAAGTTTTGTTCTGCATTTAATTTGACATTTCTCAATTTCAGACTAACTCAATTTAACCAATGGAAAGATACACCATCGAGCAACGCGTTAAAGTTATTCAGGCTTATTTTGAAAATGGGCGTTCAAATTAAAATATATATCCTGCACTTTATGATTTTTTTTCGGTCAATTTATTCGTCCAAATGTGCGTACAATCGAAAAAATCGTGCAAAAATTTGAGCAAACCGGGTCTGTAAGAGATGCTCGCACAGCGATAGTGTGGCTAAAGAGCCGTCCACCTCAACTGAGATGGTAACGAACTTTTTATGGCCCGAATTGGAAGATGTGGATGCGGACGATATGTGGTTTCAACAGAACGGTGCCACTTGCCACACAGCTAACGAAAAACTGGCTCTTTTGCGCAACAAATTCAAGTGGCGATGTCAATTGGCCGCCTAGATCATGTGATTTAAACCGTTGGACTTCTTTCTTTGGGGTTATTTAAAAGAAAACGTGTGCGTAAATAATCCAGCAACAAATCAAATCAGCTAAAGGATGAGATAATTCGGCACATTAACGGCATAGAACCGCAATTATGCCTCAGCGTCATCGAAAATTTAGACCATTGAATGGAGATGTGCCGTCAACGTAATTGAATCATACCAAATTATCATAATAAAAAGAAATGATAATAATTTCCTAAATAGTTTGTGTTTTATTCAAAATCAACATCGGCCCTTAAAATTTAACCACCCTTTATAAAATTATTTTTATATATGTATGCACTATTATTTCAAGCTTGAGGTCTTTAATTTATTTGAAATTTTAAGTACAGATAACCCTCCTATAAAGCGGTAGATAGTTTCCTAAAAAATGCTGAATAAACTAATAGATTCCAATACACTTTCAAAGATAACTGGGGGTCTACCCTGTAATTCGATTCGAAAAACAAAAGCATTCGTATGTATCTTTCTGCATTAGTTTACTTTATGAATTCTTATTAGAGAGTTGGCAAATCAAATTACAGGATAAACCCCCGGGTTTTAAAAACCTTTTATTTAAGTCTGTTTACTCTAAATCCTTAAAAATTTCTTGATAGGAACGCAGGCTATTTTGAAGTTTTCATCAAAATATATCTGCTCTGTTTTTGAAGATCGTTTTCTAAAATGTATTCTGCCAACTGCTTTACCAATTTAAAAATATATTTTTTAAGACAAATTCTCATGTTAGGCAAGTCTTTAGTAGTTTCTATTGATGGAATTCAATTAAAAATAATTATTGATGAGCTAATGCAGTCATCAAGTAAATCGAATGATGACTATAGTGAAATATTACAGTTAAAAAAAACGTAGAATAGTTTAACAGCATTTTTGTATATACACCAATACCCCGATTTGCATCGCTTCAGTTTGCGTCGCTTCGAAGTTGCGTCTTTTTTTAAGTTTCCAGAATTTCAATGTTGCGACGTTTTTGTTTCAGTTTGCGTCGCATGGCTTCGAAGTTGCGTCGTAAATGCTTCGATTTGCGTGGTTGATATGAAAATGTTTTTACAAAGTTAAAGCAAAAAACGGGGATTTCTTGTTTAGTAGAAAGCAAATTTGCAGGTGTGCGTTGTTTCGAATTATATCAGTGGTCTTCACAATTGTTATATTTTTATTTATTTTATCTGTTATTCAAAAAATAATAGGAAAATATAATATATTGATTTAAAAATCTTTTTCCTAAGCTAAAATGTTTAAAACCTGTATTGACCAAACGAAAATCAAATACGTAAACAATTGAAAATTCTGCTTCAGTTTGCGTCGTTTCGGTTTGCGTCCCACTTTTTCAGTCTCAATTAGCGACGCAAACCGGGGTATTGGTGTATGTATGTACATATAGAGCATTTTTGGCAAATTTAACAATTAATAAGTTTGAGAAGTCGAAATGATCCATCTGACATTTGAATTACACTAAACCACTAAAGGGAATTTTATCCATTTTTTAATTTTAAAGTTTTTCACACATTCAAAAAAAAATCACTAATAATTAGCTTCAAACCTAATCAAAGATGAGATTTATTGCCCTCTTTATAAAAAAATTTTCCCATGAGTTTTTCCCCGTTTCCCTTTATACAATGGAAGAAGGAAAACAACTTCCAGGAAACTTTTATTCATAATTTGGCTGAATATTATACGTTTATTAAGATTTTATTTGATAAATATTTCATAGAAATTGGTCAAATACGCCCTTAATAAACGTATATTATCTTTCATGAATACCCCATACTTTGTTTGAAATTTTGTTTATTTTCTTTTTTCCATTTTTTAAGTCTCTTTTGACCTTTTTATGAAATTGCCCATACGAGTATATAAAATATTTTAGGTTTAAAAATAATTTTTAATAATAAGTTCCTTCTGTATAGCATAAGTTTTTTCAATGTCTTATTTACACTATATGTATTTCAGAGATTAGAAATACATATATATTGGAAAAATTATATACTTACTGAAATCTATGAGTAATCTTCCGTATCCCTTTCTTTGATATGGTGGCAGCGTTAATATGCAGGAGACATTATAAAATGAATTCTTTTCCTAAAAAAAAGAAAGAAAAACACACACACAAAACCAAGTTAAGTTTATTGCCTAAAAAAATAATTTTTAGAGAAATTGAAATCTAGTAAAAAAAGTATTTTCTAATATTTCATAAAGTTACATCTATGCAGTTGAGTGCCATTTATTAACTTTTTTTTTGCAAACCACCATGTACCCGCAACAGTATGAATGTTTTATCAAAATAAAAGTTCTAATATTTCCATAATTAATTTTCATAAAATAATACTCTCAACATTAAAGCCTATTCTTGTATTAATAAGTACATACAAAATTAAATTCTTGAATTGTCCACATGAGCTACCAGGACATGATGTTGATTTTGGACTGCCGGCTTCCATACTTACTTTCTATAAGAACTACGTTGACTTGACCATCACCGTCTACGGCGAGCTCTATCAACTTCTTTCGAACTGTTATGAATCATATGAACGCCAACAACATGGTGCTTTTAAGAGGACAACACTACATTCCACTTTGAACCTAAACTTTTAAAAATTTTTTGTATAGTTTTATAAGTCGTAGGACTATGCTAATATGTATGTAGGTATGTCTGCAAACAACAACCATAGCCAAAGGTATCAAACAAACCAGATTAATACAACAGTTATGAAAAATTGGACAATTTGTATGAGCACCACCTAGCGAACTTGGAGCGATTACTGTAGTTTCTAAGCATTCAATTTATTATGGCACCAAAAAACTTTTAAAATCCCAATAATCTCACACAAACTGTGTTTTATTTAAGTTCAAAGATAGGAAGAGTTAAATGAAAAAGTCTTGTTAAATTCAAATAGCTTAATTTCGTTAAAATATTTTTTATAAATAATTAGACTTATACATTTATACAGTATGTCAATAATGAGTTTGCACATTAAATATAACCAGCATATATCACAATCTTTTGTAATTTAACGGTACTTTTATTACCAATAATTTTTTTTTTTTATATGTACACCAAATTTATAGGTGTTTACAGGGATTGTGTAGAAAAAAAAATTGGATTCAGTTTAAAACAAGAAAGAAATACAACAAAAACAAATTTTTACCTCATTTTACACTGTCAAGAAACTCTTTGCACAAAAATGATTTTTCAATTTTGGCTTTAGTAAAAACATTTAAAATTTAGTTTTAGATTATATTTAAACACTTTCTATGGAAGGCCTTAGCATCTGTAGCATACTATAACGATTTTTCATTGAATCTATTCATTTCTTTAGGTCATAATTCTTTGGTATTTTCTGCCACTCTTCTAATACTGCTTTTTTAAGCGAAATCATATCTTTTCTGTCGTTTAGTGACTCGTTTTTTCTAAAACACCATAAAATCTCAATGGATTGAGATCGGGACTTTGAGAGCCGATGTATCGATGACGTATCCGCAGTTATATAACAGCCACATGTGTACCAGGTGTAACTTATTTTTTGCGTCATAATCTTGTTAAAACATAAGTTTTGGTTTGTGGAACCTTTAAGTCCACATTTCTGTGAAATACTAAATAAATGGGATCGCATAATGTCTAAATATTGATGCCTATCCATTGTTGATTCTATAACAGGAAGATCACCCACTCTTTGACTTGAGATACAGCCACATATCATTATTGACATTTTTCAAAATTTTACGGTGGGAATAATGTTTTGCTGTTTTAGAGTTGCTAAGGCTTGCACCACACCCTAGATGGTCCATTATTGTAGTACAACGTCATTTTCGTTTCGACATAAAATATCACATTGTTCCAATAATCATTTTTCTGTGAAACGTTAAGAATAACGAATGAAAATCACTTTTCTATATTTGCTGTTGACAGTAGTGGTTTTTTCCTCGCTGAATATTTATTTTTTATCGTAGTCTGACGAAGTGTCTCGTGACGAACAATAACACCAAGCTCTTCCTCTAACTCTGCCGCTAGTGGTCTAGGCGAAATTCAGGAATTTTGAACCACTTTTCTTATAATAAAACGCTCGGCACCTTTGCTTATTATATTTTTTTCGCCCACCTCCTGACATTAATTCCAATCTATTCTGTTTTTCGACTCGATTTATAATGTTGTAAATTGTCCTCGGTGAAACTAAAAACATTGCCGACAACTTAACTGCACTCTTTCCCAGTTGACGATTATAATAAAGCGATGGAATAGTACTATAAGATAATTTTCTTCCCATCATTTTTAAAATTTCAAATATTGTAAATATAAGAGGTGTGTGATACAAAAATACAGTGCAAATTAATTTAAAAAGTGATTGTTATAAAAAAATTTACTTAAATTATAACGGTAAATCACCGTTTAGTTGTAAAAACTACAGGTTATTAACTCCCAATTAACATCAAATGAAAGAAATCATTTTTGTGCAAAGAGTTTCTTGACAGTGTAAAATGAGGGAAAAATTTGTTTTTGTTATATTTCTTTCTTGTTTTAAACTGATTCCAAGATTTTTTTCTGCAAGATAACTGTAAACATCTATAAATTTGGTATACATATAAAAAAAATAAATTTTTAGCAATGAAAGTACCGTTAAATTACGAATGAATGTAAATAAATGCTGGTTATTTTTAATGTGCAAACTCATTATTGACAGACTGTATGTATAGACTTAGCCCTCTGTCTACCACGGGCCTGATGGACCCGAAGGTAAATTAATGTTAGCTATAGCTAACTTACTATTAATCTATCTGTTTTATTCCTATTTGACTTTATTCAATTTTTATTTGTAATTCATTTTGTACCGCAAACTATCAGACGTGTCCATTAGACCCATACAGATAATATTTCCATACCAATGGGTGCAATTGCAGTTATTATTATCAAAGAGTAATTATGCCCAAAGGCAGACAGTGCGACCCACCGTATCCATCTGATCCCGCCGAAGATCTGAATTCTAGTTCTACTTAGTGCCACGTAGCTGCTCTGCTGTCTCTCCCTCCTTAAGACAGAGCCTGCACTCAGTCTCATCCAGGAGACGTAGGCTTTTCAAGTGATACTTGAGGTAGTAGTGCCCCGATATCCTACCAATATTCGATCTCAGTAACCCAATGAGCCCTTCTCCATACGAGAAAGGCTCCACCAGTATTCTCCCAATGAGCAATAACCAGAGAGTGTTCTCATTGGTTCACTCTCGATCAAACCTCTGCCCAGTTGATCTAAAAATAAGGTTCTGGACTCATGAAGGCCGTCGCGGATTTCCCCCTTGCCAGCCCATCAGCAATGTCATTACCTGGTATTCCGGAATGACCTGGAACCCAGTAAAGAACAATCACGTTCGCCGCACCAAGTCGCTGCAGATTGTCAAAGCACTCTTGGTATTTACTGGAAGTTTTTTTTTTTGTTGTAGACAGAGGGTTAAAAAACCAAACAAATGTTAGTTGTAAAGAACGAGAAATTATTATAAAATAATTTTAATCATTTTGTAAGTTTTTGTTTAAATTACATATTATGTATTTATTTATAAAATAAAATAATAATAAAATCATCATTATCATTCAATATAGTATGTACATACATACATACATAATTTTAAAAAATTTTTTTTTTTTTTGAAGTTCAATGACCACAGATTAATATCTATTTCGTTGGCAATAACGTCTGGGTGTACCTAATATAGTATAGACGCAGAGAAACTTTTGTAATTGTGCGCAGAATAATATACATAAGTTGTACATAGTAAACAAGGATGCAGACACATAAAAGGACAGACGTACTCAGACATAAACTTTAAAGGACAACAGCTAGCATCTTTGTATAGTTTTATTCGCTGAAAATCGAGAGTATGAGATGCAAGTTGAAAGGCAAAAATAATAGAAAAAATTTGTAAATTGTTTCAAAAGGGGAAAAAAACAAAAATTGAAAATAAGTGGCATCTGCATTTTAAAAAGAACAAAAATAGCTCAAACAATATTATAGTAATAGTTTATGCCAAAGTACATACATAATAGACGTAGTAGTAAAAATAGTACATTATATAAAATAGTTCATACTCTACATTTATAGATATATTTATATTATTATATGTATGTACATGTAAACCATATACATATGTATGTACATATAGTATATGCAAGTAAGTATAACTGACTACGCAATCATATATAATGGATGTTTCAGACAATGAATACATACATACATATGTACATACTATATAAAATTTGTAGTAAAAATATTATAAAAAGAAATTTTTTAAAAGCAACAACAAATCCACTCGCACATGTTTTTTTACTATATATTGTAGTATGTATATGTACATACCATACATATGTATATATATTTTTTTTATTCTTAAGTCTATCTTTACAGAACATCATAATTTATATACATACATATGAATATACATTTGTTCGATCAGTTTAATAAAAAATTAAACAATAATATTGAAAATATTAAAATCCTGCATTCGATAATGAATTTCATGGCGTTTTCATTTTTACGAAAAAACGTTGACATTTGAAGTTTTTCTCTTTAGCCTTGCCAAAATAATGCTTTTTCAGAATTATTCTTTATAGTATTAGTTAAAAATGCAGATTGCAATAAAACTAGATCAAAAAAGAATATATTATATATTGTAGTCGCCGTGGTCTACTGGGGGTTAACTTTGTATTTCGATTCGAAAGAAATTTCCCATTCGAAAAATCAATAATAAATGATTATACAATTTTTTAGAAAATTCGCAAAATTTTCATGAATTCGTAAGATTTTCGAATCGAAATACAAAGTAAACCCTGGTTAGAGTGTTGGCTTACTAAGACAAGAACTCTGGGTTCTAACCTCAGCTCTGACATCTTGAAAAAAAAATAAAAGAAATATAAAAAAAAATATTTCTTTCGGCGACTATCTCTTAGCAGTCTTCTGGCAAAAGCTCTGAGCCTTCGGAGTCGACTTTAAACAGAAGGTTTGGTTCCTGTACTAATGGATAAAAATTAACACACACAACATGGGTACTGCGAGAAGCTAAACTGTAACCCTCAAACAGGGTTGTAATGGCTATTTATGTATATAAAGAAAAATCCTCCTGAACAAATTTCGAAAAAATAAAAAAATAATGTATTTTCTCAAACTGTATATTAATATATTTTTTTTAATTTAATACATACACACATAACTGGTCTTTACAACCCTGTGTCAGGGTTACGGTTTAGCTTCTCGCAGTACCCATGTTGTGTGTGTTAATTTTTATCCATGAGTACAGGAACCAAATATTAATTTAATAACTTTTTACAAAATATGGGACGTAATCGTTGCAAACGCCTCTGCAATCTTGCAAACGTAGCAATCTTAGAACATTTCTCTATATTTTGTTTTGGTTTGAAGTAATTTTCTTCATTTGCAAGACTTGCAAGGGCATTTGTAAGAAAAGTATTAAAACTATATATTTTACGAAACTGATTTGTAACTATTCAGCTAAGCTCTTTTTTACAATTTAACGTTGGTAAAAACTATATTTTGTATTTAATAGTTATTTGAAAGAATTCGATATTTTGTTGTTGTATTGAAAAAATATGATGAATTTTTGAACAGTTTGCAATACCCTTCGTGAGTACCCTTATTATTTGTTAAAAAAAATATCATGCTAAATGCTTCTTTAACCTTTTAAACTTTCAAACATTTTTACGAGTTTTAAAGGTGTAAAAGGCATATAGCAGATTAATAATAGCCAAAAACGCAAGAAACCTTTTAGTAAGCCTTGCTCAACCCACCCGAATTTTTGTCATCATATGGTCATTATTTATCGCAGTAGTGTGACAGCCTGTCCATAGAAGAGGTATGGTTTAAGATGTTCGGCTTTTTCTATAAAAAACACAAACAAATTTAAGTATTTTTGTTGCTGTTTCACATATAAAAAGACGAACGTCTTAAACCTTTCGCCCTCTATGAACAGGCTCTAAAATTCTGCATTTTTACACGATACATCATAATCACTCAAAAAGTAAATTTTGAATTTTTTGTAGACGCCTTTCTAAATCATAGGACGATATGTACATATATTTTTTGTATGAATGTTAAATATAATTTATGTGTCCATTGTTCTTTTCAAAACCAACCAATTTAGTTTTAAAAAAGGTTTATAACCTTTTTAGGTTGCAGTCACAAAGACCAACCACTCACTGTCTACGCACAATCTGTTATTACAATATAGACTTGCAATTATCTTTCTTACCTTTGAAATTACTTTCTAATATTGTATGAATGAATTAAGTTAACAAAAAAACTAATGTTTAATGAATTTAAAAGAAAACAAAATAAGTGCCTCTTATTCCTTCATTAAAATAAATAATATTGTAAGGACTCTTTTATGTAAAATATACATATTGGTGGTTAAAAGTTTATTAAAAATAACACACGTCTGCATGATAAATTAAACATTTCATATTTACTTATTAAAGGTAACACTATTGAAAAAAAATCCTAGACAGTTTAAAAACATTTTAAAGTTGTAGTTGTTGTATTGGGGGAGTAGAAATGAAAAAGTCAACGGCACGACATGCGCAATTTGTAACACAAACCCAGTCTGTTCTGTGTGCAGTGTCGTTTATTTTTTATTTATTCATTGTGTTTGACGGCATCGTCCCTTTGAGGGCCACATTACATTACACTACATTGCCCTGCCCTACCTTATTTTGGCGTCTGCATAGTTTTTTTCTATTTAATGAAACATCCAGTTTGTTGTATCCACAAGTCCTAGAGCAAGTTTATATGTATTATAGTATGCAGCTGTTGGCAGTTAGGTTAAAGTACTTGAAACAAAAGATTTGTTGTATTTTTGGGAAGTGTATGTTATATACTGCTTCATTTAAATACACTTGCCTACATACTTGTAAATTTTCTGTTTCTAATATACTATATATACATGTATGTATATTTGAATGTGTACATTATTATATAAAGCATAGACAGGCAAACATAAAAAAATCCAGCTGTAACTGCACCAAAAGCAAAAAAGAAAAAAAAAAAACATAATAAGGCACACAGACAAAACAAAAGTACTCAGTCTGCACTTCAGACTATACTACTTAACTCTTACTTTGTATATCAATCGAATATTTTGGGTATGGTCAAGAACTTATATATGAGAAAAAAAAAATAGAAATATTTCCCATAGAAGATT
The DNA here is from genome assembly GCA_963576795.1 of Metopia argyrocephala. Classification (NCBI taxonomy): domain Eukaryota; kingdom Metazoa; phylum Arthropoda; class Insecta; order Diptera; family Sarcophagidae; genus Metopia; species Metopia argyrocephala. The sequence continues at coordinate 1,812,038 of OY756209.1, forward strand.
TAAATGCTACAATTTTACAAAATTTAAAGATTTCAAAATTGGAAATTTGCATAACAAAGGACTGTAATAGAAGTATGAATTAAAAAAAACTAAATTGAACAAATTTGATAAATCATAGAATAAGATATAATTCGTTTAACCTGCTTAATGCCTATTATACTTCTTAAACTCCTAAAAATATTGGAAAGCAATTTTTGACATTAATTAAAGCCCCCTAATATTTTCTTAATATTTTTTTTCATTTCAAAAAAGTTTTATGAAAATTACTATTACGGTAATATTTTAAATTTTATTAAACTTACCTTACTAAAGTAGCCCACAGTATGACAACCGTCTACATCTGCTAATGTCATGATGTAAAAGAGGAACGGTTCTACATCGTAGTACAATGTTTTGTGGTCCAAAAAGAATTTTGCCAGTAAGCACAAATGTTGACAATATTGTTTATGACGTTTCCCATCAACTTGCCATACTTGCAATTTGCCTTTTCGATAAATTTCATCACCAGGTGGATGTCGCCAGACACACTTTTGAGCATGCCGTTTAATTCCAGTTTCGGATTTTTGATAACGCAAACAGAATTCACATATATACATTTGAGGAAGTCTTGATACATCTTCAGGATACGGTGATTGGTACCACACTTTCATTTTGTATTTCCCCATTGTTATATATCTGTAATTTAATAAAATTACAGGTTAAAAATAAATACAAGATATACTCAAAATTTTATAGTATTTATAACTTACTTTATGCCTTTTCCAATGGGTAAATCCTTAACTTCCTCTTCAATTTTTGCACTTGCTAGAGCCTGGGCATCTCTAAATAGTTGCAGATCATAATCAGGTACTAAACCTATTAGGTTAGGCTCACGGTCTTCATCGTTACAGTCTTTTTCAAGTTTTACTTTATCACAATTTACCGCTTCTGCAATGGGTTTAAAGCGATTTCGTGATTCTTTAATTTTGCTGTAGAATTCCTTCTGTTCAAGGGTTTGCTGATGTTTTGTAGACGACTGGAGATTTGGCTTTTGAGCGTCTAAATTATTTGAGCTTGTTGTTGACGACTTCTTATTGGACTCGCTGCGTAACTTTCGCTCATTTGCTCTTTCCTTACATTCTGAGACGGACATATTATGGTAAATTGGACAAGCTTCTGGCAGGAAGTGGCGATCTAAATTTCCACTCAAATGACCAGAGGAATCGCAACCATCTACCGGACATCTTTTCTCCAATTGAGGAGGAGTTGGTACTCTTGACATATTCGTATAGCCGTTATTACTTATTTCTTTTTTTACACTGCATTTACTAAGACTCGTTGCACCAATACCCATATATGCTTTTTTTGCAGGGCTTCTACAAAGTGATCTTTTGGCATCAACTGTACTGTTAAAAGCATCTGAATCTGACTCTGAACCTACGCCCGGATGGCTAGCTCCAGCTGATGGTTTCAATTGCTGTTTGCTATTTCGCCGTGTGCTTAGTGATCGTGTTAATTTTCTATTTCTAGTATTTTTAGTGGGATTTTGCCCTTCTGAATCAGAATTATCATTTTTGTTCTTAGCACCAGATTCGAGGAGTCTCTTTTTCTGCTTTTTCTTACCGCCAATACCGTCTCCCTCTCCACCACTATTTTCACTACTTTCAGTTTCGCTACTACTGGTTACAGTGTCGTCCTCAGAAAACGATATACTATCGTATTCTGAATCTGGTGTGGATTTTTTTTTACTGGAAGGAGCTGCAGCTGCAGCTGCTGCCCGAAGTGGTTGTATTGGTCCATTATTTCGTTTAGTTTGAATTGTTTTTGCTTTAGTAGATGCTGCATCTGTACTATTGTTGGTATTAGACTGCCTTAATGTAGGCTTCACTAATTCTTGTTTAAGCTTTTTTACAGGAGTTGTTACTGATGTGGATTTTATCGTTGTCTCATCGGTTTTAACCGCTGAGGAAGCCTGTTTTGCTTTTTCATTCCCTTCACTTGTTTTAGCTGTTTTTGACTCTTGCGGTAATGCTGCTACATTGGTAGTTGTTGTGTTGGGCTGTGTTTTCTGTAGTTTAGACGCTGTAAGTGCAAATGGTCCGGAAGATCTTCTTCTTTGGTTCGTTTGAGCATTAGACGAAGTAGATAATCTTTTAAGTGGTTTTTTTGCTGGTGGTGTGTCATCATCGCTTGAATATGCAAATGCTTTTGCAGACTGCTTTTGACCCGCTGCACCATTTGTGGTACTAATTTTTGTTAATGCTTTTTCGGATTCAACAAGCGATTTTTGCTGATTTGCTTTATTCTCCAAGCTCTTTCTTCTTGTTGTTACCTGTTGTCGTGTCTTGTCGCTTGGGCGATTTGAATTCAAAGGCTTTGCATCACTTGAAGTTGTGCTATCGGAATCTGTTGAAGAAGATCCACTGTCTGTACAGCTTGAGCTGCCACTGCTTGTTGTGCTTCCGGATGATGTTGTAGTACTAGAATGACTAGAGTTCATTCTGGTGTTTTTTATTTTTCGTAAATATATATTTATGTATACTACTGTATATGTTATACTATATTTTATTTACAAATTTTCCAATGGAATTATCATGTTTAACAAAAAGTGCACAAATTTTTAACTTTTTCTTTTGTATTTTGTTTTCTTTTTTCGTTCCCTTTCTAAACAATCTGTAATGGTTGCATTAAATAGTATGCTTTTTAAGAAACTCTGACGAAAAAATAGTTGTAAACAATACACTGTGAAAAACTAAGCTACAAAAAAGAAGATATTTTTAAACCGTTTATCATGCTTACCCCCATAAAGGCCATGACTGACTATCTTACAAAGTCGTGCGATTATGTCAAAAAAAAATCTGATAAATTTCTGTCCTACAATAGAAAATCGCAACAAAATGTGTGTTTAGATGCCACACTGTCATACAAAAAAGATGCAAAAACATATTTACCAATGCAAATAAATAGAAAAATTAATATTGTTTTCAATTTCGAAAGTAAAAAATGTATATTTATGTTTTCCGCGTATACAATATAAATAAATAAATGATTTGCATTTTTTCTGTACAACTATTCCACAAAAAGCAACTCTGATCTCACAGAAACTCTCATTTTATGAAAAATTTCAGAAGATTATAAAATCGTACACACTTGTCAAAAAATCTGTCACACTTATATAATTTTTGTCCACACTATCACACAATCTAAACACACATTTAATTTTTGACATATCGAACGACTAAATCTGATAGTCAGTCATGGCCTTAAGCAATACATTTTATATATCGTCGTCTGACAGGTAAAACTCACTAAGTGCTATGTGGTTGTATGCTCTGTGGTAATGTTATAATAATTATTATAAAAAGAGTGTTCTTATGAGATAGTAGTCGCCGTGGTCTAGTGGTTAGTGTGTTTGCTTACTAAGACATGGGTCCTGGGTTCGACTCCAGGCTCTGACATCTTCAAAAAAAAAAGAAATATGAAAAAAATATTTCTTTCGGCGACTACCTCTCAGCAGTCTTCTGGCAAAAGCTCTGAGAGTCACTAATTGCCATGAACAAGCTTCTCAAGTCTGTCGTTCGGAGTCGACATTAAACTGTAGGTCCCGGTACTCATGGATAAAAATTGACACACACAACATGAGTGCTGCGAGAAGCTAGGCCGTAATCCTGACACAGGGTTGTAAAGGCCAGTTATGTATGTATGTATGTTCTTATGAGATATCTCTAAAGGCCATGACTGACTATCAGATTTAGTGGTTTGATATGTCAAAAATTACATGTGTGTTCAGATTGTGTAATAGTGTGGACAAAAATTATATAAGTGTGACAGATTTTTTGACAAGTGTGTACGATTTTACAATCTTTTGCAATTTTTCATAAAATGAGAGTTTCTGTGAGATCAGAGTTGCTTTTTGTGGAATAGTTGTACAGAAAAAAAGCAAATCATTTATTTATTTATATTGTATGCGCGGCAAACATAAATATAAATTTTTTACTTTCGAAATTGAAAACAATATTAATTTTTCTATTTATTTGCATTGCTAAATATGTTTTTGCATCTTTTTTGTATGACAGTTTGGCATCCAAACACACATTTTGTTGCGATTTTCTATTGTAGGACAGAAATTTATCAGATTTTTTTTTGACATAGAGCGATTATGGAAGATAGTCAGTCATGGCCTTAAAGGGGGGTTTAGACGGTAATACAAGTCGTACGACATGTCAAATTTTTGTGTAGAAGAGAATGAATAGTATCATGTAAACTTGATATGTAATGAGAGCTACGACATTGAGAGAAAATACGGATGAAAATTTGACAGTCGTACGGCTCTCTTTGTTTTTTGAAATTTTTTAAAAAACCATCACATTTCATTAGATCAGGGATGCATTTTTATGTTTTTGTTTGTTTAAGTTAAATGTCTTCACAATGCATGTAAATTTTGTGTGCATGCGTCAGAGTTGGGTTTATTGCATTAGATTTAATTTTCCACTAAATTTAGTGGTAGTGGAAAAAATAGTGCATTATCGCCTATAATATTTAGTGGTAGTGGAAATTTAGTGCATTAAATAAAACCATTTTAGTGGTAGTGGAAATTTAATGCATTAAAAAAAACAAATTTAGTGGTAGTGGAAATTTATTGCATTAAATAAAAAAAATTTAGTGGTAGTGGAAATAATATAATATATAATATATATAATAATATTATATCCATATATGAAGGTATATTAAAACGATAGTGGAACTGAGGTAGTGGAACTAAATTTCCATTCCACTATAGTGCCAATGGAGTTATATTCCATTACCACTAATTATTCAAAATTAGTGCACTAAATTTCCACTACCACTAAAATCGATATATTTAATGCATTAAATTTCCATTACCACTAAAATTTTTATATTTAATGCAATAAATTTCAACTACCAGTAAAATCGTTTTATTTAATGCAATAAATTTCAACTACCACTAAATTTTTTTTATTTAATGCAATAAATTTCCACTACCACTAATTTTTTTTATTTAATGCAATAAATTTCCACTACCACTAAATTTTTTTTATTTAATGCACTAAATTTCCACTACCACTAAATTTGTTTTATTTAATGCACTAAATTCCCACTACCACTAAAATGTTTTTATTTACTGCACTAAATTTCCACTACCACTAAAATGGTTTTGTTTAGTGGTTAACTATTTCTATCTGCATTTAGTGGTGGCCGCAATATTGCTGCATTAATACTAAGTGGTTTAGTGGTAGTGGAAACGATAATGCATTATAAATTCAATGCAATAAACCCAACTCTGGCATGTGTATGGGCATTTTATGTTTTCATTTTAGTTTGTTTTGGTATTTTACCAACCGTGTAAACGCAAAAAAATATCTGTAAATAGTTAAAAATACATGTTTACTGCACAGCGGTCAGGAATTTATGAAATCTTATGAGATTAAATGAAATATGTGTTCCCTTTATTTAACATTATGAATAATGTTAATATTAAATCTGCGTTATACTGCCTGTATTTTCTGACATATTAAGTCAATATTAATCTGTGGTGTAGACGCTGTGTTAAGTTGTTCATGTCAAGAGGTATAATTTTTTTAAGTGTATTTTTCTATAGTGTGTCTATTTTGACATTTTTATTTGTTTTGCTAAATGAGAAGAGAGGTAATCGGTATCGAATTAACATATTCTTCGTTAATTATTTAAATCAGTGTTACGTACTGTATATTAGTTTTTAGTAAAATTTTAGATAAAATAGATAATTTGTGATTATATTAGAGATTTTTAGTTACCATTAAAGGGTAACAAAAATTTTTTAACACAATTGACCTTAATTTATTATTTGAGGTTATAAGATAATTTTATTTGAGAAAATTATTAAAAGAACAAAAAGAGAAAATGAAGGTTTTTAAGGCCTTTTTAGTTACAATTACTTGTTGTGCTTTGTTGGCTTATGACTTATCACCTGTATCAGCTTTCGAAGACAATGACTTTGCGGAATTTGAAGATTTTGATAGTGACGATGATTTTGTTGAGGCACCAGCAGCAGTACAGAATGCTGGAAGAGACTCGCAGGCCGGATTAAGTGAGCGTGCAGCTACAATGGAAAAGGAGACTGTAAATGCTGGTAAAATGCACGTGCAGGATGATGAAGAGGATGGTATTGTTGAAGATGAGGACGAATTTTTTAAGGATGATGAAGAGTTTGAAGGTTTTGATGGTGGTGATGCAAAAGAAGATATTATAGACAAAAAAGGACCTGAACCTAAGCTTACAGTTGCTAAGATTCCAATACATTTCAGGTAACTAAATAAAATAATAAGGAGTAAAGTACAAAAAATTAGGAGAATATTTTTTTCTTAACTTTAGAACACACTGGGATTCATACTGGATGGAAATGTTGATGTTAGCGGGTCTTATGGTGTATTTTACAAATTTCTTTGCTGGCAAAGCTAAAAATGCTAAATTGGCTCATTTGTGGTACAGCACCCACAAAGGTTTACTTGATGATAATTTTGTATTGGTAGGAGATGATGGAAAACAGGAAAATGATAACCCAGGTTTGATGAAAGAAAGTGAAAGCTTGTATACACTTTGGTGCTCTGGTCGCACTTGCTGCGAAGGTATGTTGGTCGAATTAAAAATGATTAAACGACAGGATTTGGTGTCACTGGTAGCGGGATTAATGCGACCCCAACAAGACCAATTACACATTAAAGTTGAATTAAGCCGCGGTGTAATGGACCCATTTGTTTTTTGTGTTGGTTCTAGAAAGACAATTACCAAGGCTTTTAAGGAATATTCTGATTTAGTAAGTTAATATTATTGATGAAAACTATAAAATTTTAACATTTTATTTTAATTTTGCAGAGCAAATATTGTACTCTAGTCAGTAAGCCAGAGACACGCTATAATGTGCCAACTGGTTTTAGTGTGCTCTCTGAAATTCCAGAAGCCACATCTGCCATACTTGAGAATCGCGTTATAGCGGCTCTCAGCAAATATCAACAGTTTATTGATTACATTCATATATCGGATCAATTTAGTGGTCCTATTCAACAGGATGAAACCACTAGTTTAAAGCTACCTGAAACAAAGCCAGTATTAATGGCCGGTTTTAACTTACCTAAAGATGGTGATATGGAGTCGGTTAAACCACTGCTTATACTTATTTTTTATTTAATGGAACGTCTTAAAGTTTTGCGCATTTCCAAAGAGGTAAATATCAAGTACCAGCATTCGACTGCTTTCTTTTAAATTTTGTTTTATAATACTATCTTTTTTGTTCATTTTTTAGGGCGTACAAAAAGCTGAGAAGAATAGAAGTCGCGTTGAGGAAGAATTTATGAAAAGTACACATGTCGCTCGAGTTGAAGCTGCTGCTCAAAGACGTGAAAATAAACGTAAAGAAGAAAAGGAGCGTATGTTGACTGAAGCTGACCCAGAAAAGCAACGTCGTTGGGAGGCAAAGGAACAAAAACGTCAAGCTAAAAAGAAAGCACCTAAAATGAAGCGTTTAGCAGTAAAATCACTTTAAATTATTTGGTAACTATCGCCTTTTAATTTGTCTCATTATATTGGGCACAAACAAGAAACGGCATAAATAGTATACATTTATTTAAATTTTTGTTCTACTACGTGTATTGCATATTAATTTAGAAAAATGAACAATTTGAAATTAACAAAAATGTAAAAGAAAAATAAGAAAATAAAATAATTTTTCTCTTCAATATATATTTCTAACATTTAGAAGGAAAGCAATTTTCATTTGACATGTAAGCAATGTGATTGCGTAGAGTTTTGATTTGTTTTTGCGCAGCATCAAAACTGTATGATAGGGTGTTTAATTGCCCTTGCATTTCTCGTATTACAGACTCACGATCACTAACAGAAAGGCAAGCAGTGGCACGACATTGCGCCAATTGTTTTTCCAAACGATCTATTTGGTCTTGTTGCTGTTGCTTCATTTGTTCAGCTCTTTCTTTAGTTCTTGCTATAATCTTAGCAGATTCGGAACGTAAGGTACTTAAATCTTCAATGGTTGTTCTTAATTGTTCACAAAACATATCTCTCTGATTTTGTATTTCCTCTAGATTTTTCTTAACCTGACACAATTCCTGCTGGCAAGTTTGCAGTTCAGCTTTGGTCCCTTCATCGTTGTTCTTTTGAGATTTTGACTTGAGATTTTTTAATTCTTTGCACACAACAATAAGTTTTTTCTCAATTTGTTCCTTTTCTTTGCATGTCTGAGCCAATTTAATCTGTTCATTTTCCAAAAGTCTAGGAAATTTTAACAAATCATTAAGTTTCTCCTGAAATTTTGCACGAATTTCCTTAATTTCAATATTTATTTGCTTCTCAATGCGCTTATTATTCATGTTTAATTTGTCTAATAAGGCACATTGTTCCTCAACTTTTTGCTGGGCCGATAGATATTTATTACGGTATTCTTCTAATTGCAAAGATTGTTCTCTCATCAGGCATTTGAATTCGATTTGTTCTTCATTCATTTCATCTATCCGATTTCGTAAGAGTTGTAGTTCAGATTCGTCAGCTGTGGTGCCATCACCTTTTAAAATGCTACCATCTCCTAAATTTCCACATTTTTCGCAAGAGTTTTTTAATCTGAAATTTTAAGAAGATTCGTTTAAAACTTCTCTAAAGAAGCTACAATCAATTTACGTACTTATTTTTAAGCTGCTTTAGTTCATCATCCTTTTTACTGAACTCAGTCAAAAGGTATAGGTAGTTATCCTTAAGTTTTTTCAAATTTTCTGTTTTTCCCTTTTTATTCAGACATAATAATAATGGATCAACAGGTGGGTTTGAAGCACAAGTTTCTCGATTATTGTCAGAACCGGAAATAGCTTTCTTACACTCACGATTACAAAGTTCTTCCTTAAGTTTACATATTGTTTGCTGCATGCTGTTAATTTTGCTCTTGATACTATCCATCGATTGATTTTTTTTACAAGGTGAACGTGACTGTTGTTTACATTGCGACTGTGAACTATTCTTATGCCTGTTGCATTCTTTAAGAGCTTCGAAAATTTCCTGTAACAATTTCTTCTCTTCGCAATCGCTTAGTTGTTTTTCATTTCGTCGACGTTCGGTTGTTCCTCGTGTACAAGAACAGTTTCTATCCAGTTCGCTTGAGTCACCTCCAGAGGCTCTCCAATGTGAACCGCACTGGCGATTTGTTTGAACTTGCATTGTTGCACATGTATTAACAATTGGTTCCATATTATTCTCCTCATCAAAAGTAGTGACTAAAGGTAATTCTTTATAACGTCTTCTAGATCCGAAATTTTGTAATCGGATAGCTGTCTCAATAAGAGTAGTTAGTTTATCCATTTCCAGTTTTAACCATTCGTACAACTTTTTCAAATCTTTTCTTTCACTACTGGTCGGACAACGTTTTTGTCGCAGTTCTTGTATTTGGCTTTTAATTCGTTCCAAAAGCTCATTTTGATAATTTATATCCTTCACTAGCTTTTTGTATTCTTTATAACTACGCTGTTTTTCAGAATCTTCACTAGTGTTTAATGGTGTATAATCTTCACCCTCATCGTCTGGTTCTTCAGGCTCAGCATCGATCACGTCCGTATCGACCATGTCGGTATCGGCTATATTTGCATCATTTACATCCACATCTTCCATTCCAGTTTCTTCTTTTTCAGACATCTGGGAAACTCGCTTACTCTCCTCATCAGCCATTTTTAATTAATTTTTTCGCTCTTTTAATTTATTCTACTAAACTTGTAATTTACGTAAAAATTTAAATTCCAAAAAAATATATATTTTTTTTTGTTTTTTATTATAATTGAAAAAATTTTTTACAAAATTTTAAAATGGTTTTCTTTAACGGCAAAACTGACTTTTAATTACCGGCTGTGTGATTAAAATAAAAATTCAAATAACCAAGTTATGTATATCAAGGCCTATTTAAAATGCTAGGTACACATTTTGGAACATGCTTACGGAACACGTTTCACATTCGTGTTTCATATTTTGATACATACACTAGAATCAATAATTAAACCATAACTGAAACATCGTATTCTGTATTTTTAAATTATAAATTTATATAGTTTGTTTGCTTTAACTAAAGGTGCCCACACACTAGTGATTTGTGACTATGATTTGTTGTGTTCGACGTCTTTTTACATGTTAATGGGGCTGTATGACAACAAATCACAAAAATTTGAAATTTTTCAATTTATTGTGATTTGTAACAAAGTGTATGGGGTTGTGCGCGAACATTTGAAAAAATTTTTAAATTAGTTCACAATAAAACGCCAAAATATTCATATTAAAATATTAAAATAAAAATACGAAAAGTGAAAATATATTTTGCGGTTGCGGAGATGGCTAGCAACCAATTTTTTGTAGAATTCATTGAAATTTTACAAAATGAAAATGCCATTTAGAAAAGTAAAAGTGATGTCTTGTTGTTGACGTTTAAACTTTTTGTGATTTTTTATAGTGTGTGGAGAAATGACAACCGAACAAATCACAGTCACAAATCCCTAGTGTGTGGCCACCTTAAACTAAACCAGTAAAAACAATAAACAACGATTCACAAACTGGAACCAACATCAATGCAACAAGAAATTATCAAAATATTTTAATATTTTTGAACCCTACAATAGAACATGTTTATGAAACCATTAACATGACTTCACACTATGTAAAACATGCCTGGTTTCATACACATGTTACCAAGTGTGTACCATGTTACAGCCTTAACCAGTAAAAATAGTAAACAACGATCCACACACTGAAACCAACATATCAATGCAACAAGAAAATAAAAAAATTTTTTGATATTTTTGAAATTTAGAATGGAACCAGAAATTAAACTATGCGAAATCCATACAGACTGTCACTTAATAAACTATTGCCAACAAAAAAATTCATCATCTGCTAATTGGTCTCATATTAGCAACCGTCATAGAACCCCTAACCTTAGGTATAGGGATAATTTTAGATATTTTCCATGTAGCAGGAAACACAGACGAAGTTAAAATGACATTAACCCAATGTAGAAGGTGTTTGCAAATAAATGGGTAGGCAATTCTCAACAACCTAATAGAGAGGCCATCAGCTCACAGAATTAAACAACTCAGCTTCAGTAATAGTCGCAAATGAAAAGCTGTTACGAAAACTTAAATCAACATCAAAGCTTGGTGCAACATCAGCAGAATCTAACTGATTACTAATAAAATGCTCATTCAACTCATTGACATCAAGTTCTACATTAGAGGGAGTTTAGTCACTGCCCCAACACCACGTAAAACATTCCACATCTGCCTGGTACTGCAGCCCTCAAAAACGCGTCTGCCATGTCTCATTTTAAAGTTGCAATCGATAGATCTCCCACTTATCAGCACTCCTCTCACTATAGAAATTCCGAAGGGCAAATCCAGTCAACGAACTATAATAATTAGTGTGATTAGAAAAACAAAATGAGCCTTGTTGACCGCGACGAGTAACTCGCTTTACAGGAACAAAATTTATTAGTATCGCCAGTCAGAAAAAGGGGAGAAAAATCCAAGTAAAGTATTTGTTCAAGCTCAAGATATTTTTAAATGGAAAAGTGGTTATTTATATTTCGGCACTCTTTTGTGTAGCTTCGTAAGGAAATATGTATGTAATCTATTAGACCAGGGGTGAGCAACCTTTTTAATCAAAGGGCCACTTATACATTTTAAATTTTTTTGGCGGGCCGCACATAAATACTAATAATATACAAAACTCTATTTATAATAAAAATTAGAATAAAAAAATATAAAATTTAATGCCAAAAAAAAAGTATTTGCTTGAAATCTTTAATGAGAAATTTGGCACTGTTTTTACGATACAACCTGATCAATATCAGCCGGAATTGATGAGGTAGGCACACATACACAAGTTTCTAATCGTGCAATTACTCAGTCTTCATCGGTGGTAATTGGTCGGTGGTCGGATTTTAAACATTATCGATGTTTACTGAGAGAAATACATTTTTTACATAGTATTATTCTGCATGTCCATCACTTCCCTTTGAACTGTATCCACATCGATAATTATTGGTTAAGAAAACATTTTCATGGAAACTGCTCTCTTTTCAGTTTCTTCGTAATTGAAATTCGTTGATTGATGTGTCTATATATTATGTGTATTTTTGAGAAGCAGCAACATTTGTTTGGCGGGCCGCATAAATAGGTTGAAAGAGCCGCAAGCGGCCCACGGGCCGCGTGTTGCTCATCCCTGTATTAGACAAAGTATATTTTTCGCCCATGTGCTGGAAATCGCAAATCGTATGAAATAGGCGAACTCGATATGAAATCGCAAAAGAGGTGTGCTAGAGTTCACAATCGCCAGAAATTAGGCGTTTTCAAATCACAAACTTTTACGCATGTGATCTATAAGTGAAATTGCATATTTTCTTAAATATTTGCATATAATTTAGCATAAAAGCATACATGAATAAAATCTAATATGTTTTTTATAAATACAAAGTAAAAAAAGTAATATTTTACAATTAATTTTAATAGAAAATGTAAAATAAAAAGTATGTTCTTTTTCATTGCTCATCTCTAAGAAAACGCTTTCTAATACGTTGTTTTCTTTCATATTGTTTTTTATTTAATTAAACTTAACAATGACACAGCTGGCATTTTTATTAATTTTATTTAATAATTTGTTTATATTATGTTTGTTTTTATTACTTTTGACACTTAAAACATGTTTTCATTTTTCGAACATAACTTTGAAAAATAAAGGAAACGCACGATTTCCAACACATGAAAAATTAAAATTGGCGATTTTGAAATCACAAGTGATTTGAATGCATTGTCGTTTCTACTTCCCCTAATAATGCAGCAATATTGCTGTCATTAATTGGGGCACATGGAAATAATTAACCATTAACTTAAACAATTTTAGTGGTAGTGGTGGTGGAAATTTAGTGCACAAATTTTGATGAATTAGTGATATTGAACTATGCAAATAAATACATATAGAGGTATTGTGAAGTTATGGTAGGAATATAAAAATCAAGCAAATTTAAACAAAATATCTGTATTTTGTTCGAATATTCTGAAAATTTGTGCATCACTGCGGCTGTTATGACAAATTTTGTTGCTGACGCGCGATTATCTGTGAACTAAAATTAGTGAACATTCTGCAAAGAAATAAACAATGCTTTGCAAAATACCTCGTATCGGTTACCAATATTATTGAAAATTTTAATTTGAAAAGCAACAACTTTTTCCTAAATTATAAAAAGATTTTGTTATTTGTGAGTGGTACGTACATGCAATTAGATATGGATGATTTTAATTATTAAACAATTTTAAAATCAAATAAACAAGCAACTACATAACTACTGTTGGTAAAAAAGTAAATTAATTTTATAAAATGGTTCTTTAAAAGGCTTTATATCGCATGCATATTCGATAATAAAAACAAGACTTTAAATTTTTCTGATACAAACTAGTTCCTAATTTTAAACCTATTTCGTATTACGTGTCACATTCATATGCATATTGTTTGTTGGGTTCGAACATGGTACTATTTTATTATCTAACTAAAATCAATGTCTACTCTGTTTATTAAATTTGCCTGTAAAATTTTGATATATTATTTGACTTATCAATTGGCTAAATTTAAAGAAATTTATTTTCTTTTTTAAATAAAAGTAAACGTTTAGTCCGAAAAATTATCTGTTGTGTTATTTCGAATATATTTACAAATATTAGAGTTTCACATGAAGTTATGGAGCATACAAATTCAAAGTTTACATCTAAATTAAAAAAACGTTATAAGGTATCAATACCTCCCTGTAGTCAAAAATGTTGTGAAAATGCTGATTTTACAGATGATGATTTTGAAAAATCCGATTTAGACTATCAAATCGATAGTTTGGAGAAAAACACGAAAACGAAGGACGACATGAAATCGAAATTAAAAGACGAGCTTTCAAAGTATAGAGATGAGTTAAGACAATATACAAGTAATACCAAGGACCTTGAAGAAAAGTACATGAAAATAAATATTGAATTGAATGAAATGAAACAGAAACATGAGAGGCTTGTTTCTGATAGAAACCTAACCTGTGGGGATTTTGAGCCTCTGTCAGACACAAGCTCTAGTGGTTCTGAGTTCTCACTTCAACCGAAAAGTACGCAAGTATTTCATCATAAAAATAGCTTTATAAAATTAGTTACGAATGAGCCACTGAAGACGATAAACTATAATTTGCAAAAAAAATGTGGGGAGATGCAAATGGAAGTGGATACTAAGAAATCTGAAAACGTTAATAGACTACAAGAAAAACAACAGCCTCAAGCCGAAGGTAAAGAAAATATAGATCCATCATTTTGCTGCAACGGTTATGACAATAATTTAAAAGATGTTTATAAAGCACTCAAAACAGTTATTGTGGATAATGCAAAAACCCAAGAGTGTCCTGAAGTAAATTCGTTGAAAAACACCATCTCCAATCTTAAGAATGACAGCGAACGCTTCTGTTCCGTCATCGAACAACAGGAAAACACTTTAAAAGATTATAGATTGCGCTTTCTCAAAGCCCAACAAGTAATGAAAGAGCAGCAAGACGAAATCGAAAAATTAAATTCTAGCAACCAACAACTGGAGAGGGACACTACCGCAAGCATTGACCAGTTGCGACATAAAGTAGAGAACAAATTAAGAGATGTGGCTCTACTGTCCGAGATAATGCGAAATGAGCAGTGTAAAAAGGAGCGTGTTATCAAAGAAACCTGTATTCTCAATGAACGCATGCAAGCGATTCAGTTGGAAGCAAATCAATTAAAGGTTAAATTAGAAGAAATGACTCGTCGCAAGATAGCAACTATTACTCGTTTGAAGGCTGCCGAAAGAGATTTAAAAATATTTAAAAACTATAATACGGCTTTAAAACAAGAAAAACGTAAACTAACAGAAGAAGTAAAAAGAATGAGCGAACAGATTGAAAATATGCAAAGTTCTAGTAAACGTAATATATGTCGCCAGCGTGACCATAACGAAAAGCAGAGGCGTGAGCTACAGAAGCGTATATTTGAACTTGAAATGAAGCTTAATCGCAGTCAAAGCTCAACTACTAGTTTAATTCAAGAACGTGATAGTCTAATTGCCGAATTACAAAGTCAACTCAATAATTTAGTGCATAATTTTGAAGTTTCACAAAAGCATATACGAATTTTAAGGAGGCACATTTATTCAATGACTGGAAATGGAAATCGCCAATCCATTGCTCGTAACCGTACTACGAGTGCTTCATGATAGCTTCATATTTTTAATTTTAATACAAATCATACATAAAATTCTATTTATTTTTTTACATTTTCTTGCAATTTATTGTATAATGTCGGTGACTTCCGTTATTATCTCGAGTGACTGACTGATCTCACTTACATTGTGTAGTAAATTTTCGAATATACAAAAAAATCAATTTCACAAAATTATGTAAAAAATTAATAAATAATTTTGAAATTAAAAAAAAAATTTAACCAAAAAACTCTTTAAAATCTGTATGTAATAAATGAAAAAAAAATTATTAAAATTTTTATATAAACATTCCGCAAATATTTGGCGAAAAATGCGTAACCACTGTTTGGTGAACAGAATACAGTTTGCGGTTTTTTCAAAATTATAATTTAAAAATAAAGTAATGCCATGACATTCCACTCTATTCCACCTTAACCTTTGACAACGAAAAACAAATGATCAGGGCCCAAATCGCGGCACTCGTTATCGAATGAACGTTCGTATCGAGTAACGTATCGAGTCACGTATCGAATAACCAAATTATGGCACTCGATAGCTATCGAATCGAAATGTAAAAGATTTTTTGTTTTGTAAAAGAATCAAATAACTTTAAAATAAAAAGAAAGTAAGTAAAATTAGAGCAAAATAATTATATACAGCCCAATTCTAAATAAAAATTCCCCGGGAGTTTTTTTCCCTCTCCCATTTTTCCCATATAAATTCAATTTTAAAAATAGGAAAGGGAAAAAAGGGGAATTTTTATTCAGAATTGGGCTGATAGTTTAATTTTAACTTAATTAAAATTATTTAGATAATGGATCCATCATTTTTATGATGGACATGATGTTATAAGATTCCCGGCGGTTAGTATATATACATACATCTTTTAATTAAGTATTTGGAATTGAAATTGTGTAACGCTTTATAAATCACCTTATTCATTGGTTGCATGGATGGCACGCATATCGGACTCCAAAGGCCATAGTCCAATGA
Organism: Metopia argyrocephala; assembly: GCA_963576795.1. Taxonomy (NCBI): domain Eukaryota; kingdom Metazoa; phylum Arthropoda; class Insecta; order Diptera; family Sarcophagidae; genus Metopia; species Metopia argyrocephala. The sequence goes on from OY756209.1 coordinate 1,828,289, forward strand.
ACACATGTTCTTTAATAGAAAGGGCTTTCACAGCCTCAACTCAATGGTGGTAAGGGTGACTTTAGTTTTATACAAATGCTACTTACATTTCTGTCGCTTTTATTAAAAATAATTAATTTTTTTTCTTGTTATATTTCCAAATAAAGAACGCGTATATAATTTCGATTTGCTCTTTTAGTATCGAATGACATTTCGAGAGATGGCATTCGATCGAGTGCGATGATCTCAAATACAAAAATTTCGATTAACTTCATTCGATAACGAGTGCCGCGATTTGGGTCCAGGAGAAAATGGCCACCTATTGGGAAATAGCAGTTAATAGCTAAAAACCTACTTAGCGAAGACACTCACCGCCTTTGAATGACCAATTCACAGCAATTTGTCTCATTTCTAAGGAGCTTAACAAAATAAAAAAAAACAAAAAATATATGTACCGTCCTTGCAAAAATGAAGCAATGTTTCATAATGCATCGATTGATAATAATAATAATATGCAAGCAAAAAATACCGTTATAATTTGATGTTACGAAAAAATTATTCGCAAAAGGACTGCAGAAAAGCTAAAAATTGAAGAATATTCGGATTTCGAATTAAATTTTTCTAATTCGGATTACAGAATATTAATGTACATGTGGGCAAATGTTAATGGAATCTAACCGAATCAATATTTTTTTTTTAATAAAACGTCTCTGAAGTGTCAAAACATCGATTATACTTTAATCCATGATTTGAAATGTTTTCTTTTTTATTTTTAATATTATTTAGTTAATCTTTCGAACAATAGTTGCTATAAATTACGAAATTTAACATTCCAAAAACAAATTTACGAATTTTTTGATTCCGAGTGATTTTCAAACGCTGCTGGAATTTATATCACTGTGAACACAGAACAGCAGCGAATATATATTGCGTTTCTATTATTATTATTTTGATCAACGATCTATTAAAGTGATATTTTTAGATTAACTGGTACAAACGTTATACAAAAGCAATATACATACCATTATATATGTATGTAGGTATGTCATGACATGTCTTTCAGCGACTACCTCGTAGCAGTCTTCTGGCAAAAGCTCTTGGAGTAATTGAAAAAGCTTCTCAAATCCTTCGTTCGGAGTCGACTTTAAACTGTAGGTCCCGGTACTCATGGATAAAAAATTAACACAACAAAACGATTTACAAAATTTCTATGAGTGGTGTAAAATTAACTTAATGCAACTTAATTTTAAAAAATGTAAGTAAATGGTATTCTATAGAGCCAATCCTGTTTTCTGCAGTTATAAATTTGATACTTATAATATTGAAAAAGTCGATACACTTCTTGATCTTGGTGTGTTACTCGATCCAAAATTAACTTTTAACCCACACATTTCACAAATTGTAAATAAGGCAAAAGGTGTATTGGGATTTATTAAATGCTGGGGAAAGGAGTTCACTTTATTGGTTAGACCAATACTTGAGTATGCTTCTATAGTTTGGGATCCTCAATACGAAATTCATATAAATAAAATTGAATCTGTACAAAAACAGTTTCTTCTTTTTTGCCTCAGAAATCTTCAGTGGAATCCGAATAGAGTTTTACCATCTTACGAAAGCCGTCTAGCACTTATCAAACTTCCTACTCTCAAAAGCAGAAGAACTTGTTTCAACATTTCCTTCATTAATAATTTGATATGCGGTGTTATTGATTCTGAGACTTTACTTATGTAGCTGGAATTTATTATTCCTACTCGACCAACTAGATATTATACTCCTCTTAAGCTGCAATACTTCCGATCTAATTACGCCAATTTTGATCCTGTTCGGAGAATGTGTGCAGAATTCAACAGATATTTTTTTCCTTATTGATTACTCCTTGAACCTTAACGCTGTTAAAAATAAAATAACGAACTTTTTAAATAACTGAACTAATTAATTTTCTTATTTATTATATTTAGAATAATAAGAATAATCCAGATAGCCTGTAAGAATCTTTGTATTTCATTGGCTGAAATAAATAAATAAACAAACACACAACATGGGTGCTGGGAGAATCATATTATGTATGTTATGACATGGCGCATTGTTTACAATGAGCATTTGAAATACCACCTGAGCTACTTTTCATCTAGTTAAATTGTAAAGAGACTGTAATATTTTTCCTTATTATGTTTCTTTTAAAAATTGAACTGTTACAAATAATTTTTGTTTTTATGCTTTTTGTGTTGTTTTTTTTTGACAGATCTTTATACAAAAACAACAACAAAAGTCATATTGTACTTGTAATCTCAAAGGCGAACATTTTTATAATTTTTTTCTACCACTGTTTGCATAAAATACCCTACCCTTTACAAAAATTAAGTCTTAAAATTAATTGCATATATTATTTTTTTATTTTATAAATTCTATAATTTTTTTTATATAAAATTTCAACATAATTTTTATCAATACTGAAATAATCTTTTAAAATGCTAATGCTTCCTTTATATTATTTTAAAGTTATGAGATTTACTTAACATACTATACTTGTATATTGTATATACATTGTATGTACACATATGTATGTATGTATGTACAATTTGTATTTACATATTTATATTAACTTATTTCTTCATTTTTATCATACAATGTAATTTTAGGTGAAGCTTTTATTTGCTCCCTTTTTTTTGAGAATTTATTTATTTTTGTTTTTTTTTTTTGGTAAATGTTAAATACACTTGTATTTCATATATCCTCAAATGAAAGGTGATCGTAAGTTTGTTCAGGGTTTTTATGATTAACGACGTCTTGTAATGACTCAGTACAACACTGCTCATCGTCGTCAACATGTATTATTTCTTCATAAATTTGATGAGAAATTTCTGCTGGTAATTGTTCGTAAGTAATGTGAAGAGATTTTTGACATTTCGAAGTATTGGCATTATTTTGATCTATACAATTACATTCGGCAATTACTCCATTAAGTGGTACTTCGTAACCCTCATTGGTAACATCTGGTATTTGGTTAAGGGCTCGTCTATGATCAGTTTGTATCGGACATGGCGGTAATTGTCTAACTACATCGAAGCGTTGAGTAGTATTTGTTATGGTTGATCGACGCATACAGGAAAAATCTTGATAATAAGATAAGTGGAATATCTTTTGGCAATAAATCCACATGTAAAGTAATAAGAAAAGAAGTGCAATGCCTAAAGGCAACATAAACACAATAATTAAGGCCTCAGCTCTTTGGTTTCTTTTAAATTCCCATGGGCTTCCATATACTAGGGTATAAGTCGATATATTCATAGTTTGTTCTGGTGCTGAAACTGATAATGTTGACAAAGTCCTATTCGAAGATTTCAGTTGAACTTTCTTTGGTGACAAGGAATTTTCTGCTGGCATACATTCGAGACCATTCACATTTATTTTCGAAATAAATTTTTCATATTGTAAAATTCGAAATATTTCCGGATATTTATGTGCGAATTCGTGTAGCCACAAACAATCCCATGGATTTTGATTGGATTTCAAGCGAACTTGAGACACGTTTATATCTTTCGTACTTATATTATAATCTTGTAATGACTGCAAATAGTTTTGACTTACATCTATTAGATGTCCTTTGGGCACTATTTTCACTAATTTTTCTAGTGACAAGGATTTTATATAATTATCTTTAAGTATTAGTATATCTAAATTAGTAAGATTTGAAAACCATTCGTATGGTATCCATTCTAATTTATTACTGCTTAGATTTAGTTCTTTTAAGTTGTTTTCATGAGCTGCAAATATTTTCATGACATTGCCACTTAAATCAATGCTCTTCACGGTTGAATGAACATCGTGCAGAGTAAATATTTGCAGTGAGCAATATTTAATCGTGAGATTTGTTAAAACTAGAGCATTTATCACTACTACGGCATTGTTGTCGAGTTGCGTGTTCGCAATATACAAATCTTGCAAGGTCTCAGGTAAATGTTTAAATATTTCTGACGTCATTTGATTTAGCGCCTCTAAATGAAGTGTCTGAACAGTTGTATATTTAAATAAATCAGAGTATTTCAACATCAGCACAGGCTCATTGACAATGTGTAATTTTTCTAAAGATCTTAACGATCTAAATGCATCTGCATGTATTACTTTTAGTGAATTTCGTTCAATAAGGATGTCCTTCAAATGGGAATAATCATTTTTAAACGAATTTCCATCTATTACTGCGATCTCATTAAATTGTATGATTAAATTTTCCAGTTTGAATTGATGTTCACCATTATCTTCATTGCAATCAAAAGGTTTAAGAATATCCATATGGAAATGTCTAATTGAAACTTTTGTTATGTTAACGCAAATTGGCAAATATTCTAAACCAAAAGTTTGTGTATTTAGAGATGTTTGGCAGCCATCCAGCATTACGGATTGTACGCCCATAAAACGCTGCATAATTAAATAATTTTTAGGTTTTTGAGAATAATCTTCCTCTTTCGTCTGGTATTCTTTAACGTTCATTTTAATAATTTTACGGCAATCAATTTGCATCGATATGCCATTTGAAAATTCCAAATTTTTAAATAATTCCGTTTTAATATTGCATTCATTTTCATTATTCCAGCATGATTCGCTTCCCAACGCGTTATCCACTACATTAAGTGTTAATATTATTACAATTATTTTAAATATCAAGTATTTGTTCAACATAACTTGTTTGCAATTAAATAATGTTGCAAAAAATATGATTATTTTTATTAAAATAATGAAATCACTTGCTAAATAATTTGCAACTAAACTCTTAGCGATCGTTTGAAAAACTGAAAACATTCTCAAAAAATACCAAAACTCTTTCAGTAAAAATCGAATTAGTTTCACCTTGTTTTTGTATTAGGTTTGAGTTTTTCGCCACAATTTGATTTTTTTTTTCTTTTAGTTTTGCTTAATATTCCAAAATATGTGTATGTTTGTATGTTTAGTAAACAATTTTCTCTGTTTTTCTTTGTATATACATATGTACGCACCAACATACATACATACATATATATTTTACTTTCGTCATTGGTTATCATACATTCAAATATACAATGTACGTATTGTATGTATGTCTGTATGTAAATATTATGTTGATTTTTAATGAAACATCAATATTAAATTTAACAAACATATTCTATATATTTATTCTCTTGTAATTTATGTATGTATGTATTCACTATGTATTCTGAGATCCCATCCCATCGTAGAATGAATATAATTTTATTCTATATAGTGCGTTCGTATGTACGTACGTACAGCAAATAAATTAAATATGTATTTTGTTTAATTTTAAATTTCCTCACAGCGTCTGATTAACAAATTTAATTAATTTTTGTTTTGTTTTCTGTAATACCTATAAGTTAATACACTCGTATATATAAAACACTTTAATTAGAACGTATTTAAATGTCTCCAGAGCACATACGACACTCATTTTAACCTTATTACTTACAATACAAGATTTAAAAAGAATATTCAATCATTTACTGCATTTTATTTGGTGGCATATTTGAATTCTTAAGGTATTTGTTACCAAAATATCATATATGACTGAAACTGCTTTTGTTTCGTGGGTATCTGGGCATTAGTAATTACAAGCTTTTAAATTACAATAAGCATTCAAGAATTGTATTCGTAGCTACAAAGATCTAAATCAAGTTTATAAATTTTTAACGATAGAATTTTAGCTCAGGAGAATTACAGAATAAGGCCTCTGAGCTTTGCTTGTGTTTTTTAAGCTATTACAGTTATTTCCGCTTTCGCACCCCAGTAAGATTGTTTATCATTTTTATGAATTATTTTCTGTTTCGTCATTACATACATACATAATTGGCCAATACAACTCTGTGTCAGGGTTACGGCCTAGCTTCTGGCAGCACCCATGTGGTGTGTGCTCATTTTTATCCATGAGTACCGGTACCTAAAGTTTAAAGTCGACTCCGAACGACAGATTTGAGAAGCTTTTTCATGGCAATCAGTTACTCTCAGAGCTGTTGCCAGAAGACTGCTAAGAGGTAGTTGCCGTAAGAAATCATTTTTCATATTTCTTTTTTCAAGATGTCAGAGCTGAGATTTGTATTGTAGAATTCTATAAAAGTTGTAATTTTTAAAAGAAGAATATAAATTTTAAATTCGTGTACACATACATTTTGTTTGCTTTAGTTCACTTGTCACTACAAAAATGGCTTTCGAATAATTTTCTAGCGCTTTTTGCATAGCAAGATTAAGATTAGTATTACCGAAGTAAACATCATTTTTATTTTTAGACATCATTTTTCCTTTCATTACCAAAAATATTCATTGCATTTGACTTTGATCTAATTAAAGCTTCTCAAAAATTAATAAAAAAAATTGATAACCCGTCCTGGGGCTCGAACTTCGGGCCTCCAGCACATAAATTCTAACACTTTTTTAATGATTCACAAACAAATTGGATACAATAAACTCCACTCACCTGCATTATTTTCTAGATTGATTTTTTAAATAAAAACCGATTGACTATAAGTAAGGAAATATTTAATTCTGTATTATTGAACATAATAATAATCGGTTGCACCATTTAGCCACCCACAGTATAATACATAATTAATATTAATAAATTTACTTGACCTTATTATTGATTAATATATAAGCTTTTAATTAAGCTTTAGGTCGTAGCTTCTTCAGGAAATATTTTTTTTTTAATATTTCCTGAAGAAGCTACGCAGAGAAGTAGCGAAATATCGAAAAAATAATTATTTAATCGACCTAAAGCTTAATTAAAAGCTTATAATACATAATTAATATAAATGAGGTAAATATTTATTTTTTAGTTAATGGTTTCTTTCTTTATTCATATTTTTTGGAACGAGTGAGAAAATAAAAAAAAAATTAACCAACTTTTACAATTTTGATCCAATTTGAAAACTGAAAAATTAAGAAATAAGTTTTCTTTCTATATTTAAAATAAGCCACGGGAAGGTACTAAAAACAATAATGTTGGTGAATTTCCTTTTATTTCGAATATTGTTCTTTCAAATATTATTTAAGCTGCGGTCACATTGGGCAAATATTTGACGTAAAAAGAATAACCACCTTTTTTTTCAAATATTTTATGGAAAACATTCCTTTTATGAAAGCATTTTTTTAAGGTTTTTTTAAACAAAAAATATTAAAATATGTGATTATTAGAATAAAGCTTATAGCAATAAAAAATTAAGTAATAAATGTTTTCATAAAATATTATTTACCCCTTTTTCGTCAAATATTTGTCTACAGTGGTTGTAGATTTTTAATTTTTCATTGCTTCAAGTTTGATTAATTAAATAACGGAATTATATATTTTTTTTATTAATTTTTCCTTTTTTTTAATTAAAAAATAAAAAAAAATTTCGCACAAAACGAAATTTTTCCATAAAATTATTTTCGAAAAATAGTGGTTATGATTTTTTCGTTAAATATTTGCCTCATATGAACGACCGCAGCTTTATTAAAATGTCTGTTATATATTAATTCTCTTATTCATAAAAAATATTTTTGATTTATCAGTACGGTGTTAAAAAAATAATACAAATTTAATCATGTTTAGAACTTACAACAACTCTACGAACCAGAATATTTGATTTCTTAGTATTCGTCGACTGTTTTACAATGGCTTTGTTTCTTTTACTATTGTTTAAATCGGCATTTGGTGTGGGAATTATTTCAATGGAACTATTTGGTGATGAAGGCTCAGAGCTTAAATTGTGTACAATATCTTCCTTCTGGGAAAATTTCACATTTTTTGTAGAATCTTTTATAAGTAAATCGCTTGGTTTAGCAAGAATAGATTTAGTTGCGGTTTCAGAAATGTTGGAAGTTGATTTCTTTAAATATCTTTGAGATGGACGCATGGGGGATGGTGGTTCAGCTTTTAATTTAAGAAAGTTACCTCTCACTGGCGAATTTTCTGTATTATTGCTTTTGTTTTCTTTGTCTTCGTTTGAAGACATTTTCAAACTTTTCGTATCATTATCAGGATATGGTAACTTCTCTTCGGTTTTGATTACCTGATTTAAAATTATTGCACTTTGTTCACCATGTTCAGTTTTAATATATTTTAAAGTTTCATCTTCTCTTTGTTCCTCCTGCTTTGTGACTGCTATTGGAGTTGTTACGCTATCTACTGTAGTTTGCTTTAAAGGAGTCAAAGACGCACGTGAAACATTATTATCAAAAGTTCTTTTGGGGTTAGTCACTATACGTGGTCTAGCGCATTGTTGTTCTTTCTCGCTTATCTTATATTCCAACGCATGAATGGGAGTAAAACTTATTTTGTTTTCCGTTAAAAGTTGCTCACGGTCTAATAGAATGCAGCGTGATTTAAGCGATTCAAATCGCCATCTGAAATTAGAAGAAGAAATTAAAATTGTTTGCGACATAGAATGCATAAACTTGCCTGGCCATATCTTGCTGAGCATTTCGAAGCTGTTCTTCCAAACTAGCTTTTTGAATACGTACACTATGTAATTGGCTTTTTAGATCGTCAGTTTCTTTTCTATACACAAAAAATTTTTCTTTTATTATAATGATTGTAACACAACTTTGAACTTATAATTCTTATATCTAAACTACTTGTTTTTATTGAGTATCTTTGACCTTTTTCTTAGAAATAAATTAAATAATTTGTTGTTTAAAAGTAATTAATTAATTAATTGGCCCTTTGGGCTTTCTATGTATTGATATTAAATGAATAAATAAATAAATAAAATAAATAAAGGTAAATATGAAATGAAAAGAGAAATATTGCAATTGAAAATTTTGTCTAAAGTAGAAATATTTTAAATGGAAATACTAATGATAGAGCCGACTTTCTTATAAATCTTTCTAGATAATTTACACAAGCTGTAGCGAGCGCATTTTTTTATCACATACTTGCAAAAACTAAACATTGAATCAAGCCACATCACTCCTTTTTCGCTAGCCAACTCCTTAAGTCTTTCTTGTGTCCATTTTAGCTTGCGTTCAAGATCTTCATTTTGATTGAGTAGAAGACGCACACGTTCATTAAGTTTTTCTAAACAGAGTACATTACATTCTTTGTAATAAATTTTATTTTTAAAACAAATTTATATATAATAATTACCTTGGTACACTTTATCAGCATTACAAAATATTGAACTGCATGCTTCAAGTTCTGTATGCATTGAAATATTTTCACGTTTAAGACGACGAATTTTGTGTTCACTTTCATTATAGATTCTTTTCATTTGGGCGAAACTTTTCTTTTGGGCTGCTAGAAGTTGTTTCATTGCTTGACGTTGATCATCTACTTCAGCAAATAATGAATTTCCTTTTCGATCTAAAAAAAAAAAGAAAAAGTTATAGGAGCCAAATTTTATTTAGTGACTTTCTACTTAAGCTATATATACACCACCTAAGTTCTCATCTGAGTTTTATATAAGAGGCGCACTCAGACAGACTCAGATAGTTTAATTACAAATCTAATTTCATCTTTATTGTTTTTGCCTGAGCTCAGTTAAAAATAGAACAATTTCTAATTTCAAAATTGTTGCCGTCTGAGCTTAGGACGTGTAAATATAGCTTATTTATTTATTCATTCTCATATGAAAAACCTAGCCTTATGGCCATAATCGGTCTCATTTACAACTCAAAAAAACTTATAAAATAACATATTATTAGCTTAAAAATAATTAACAATTTTTCAATAAATAAATATACATCTCAACATATAAACGACAAATGAACAACCAAGAAACAACTAAATAAAAATTAAACGAAGGAAAATTCTTTCTGAAGCTTTCTTTTATAAGTAGCTACCGAAAAAATAAATACTTTTAAGGAAGTAGGTAACCTGTTATAGTCCCTGGCCACTCTTACAGAAAACGAACGTTCAAAAATAGGATTAATTTTTGGAATTATCAACTGCCTATTTCTAATAGAGCTCCCAAATTTAAATAATTCTGTTATATATACAGGCACATGTAACTTAAACGATTTTCAGATTTTTCAACAAACTGAATGTGCTTAAGATCCATAACGATAAAACAATTACTAGAGTTATTACAAAAAAACATAGCTTTGGTTTTACTTGCATTAATAGCAAGACCATTATCAGACATCCAATTACATAACAAACCAACAGTGTAGTGTATCATATTTTGCAACACATCAGGAAAATCAGAAAAGCTCTTAAATAAAAGTTGCACATCATCAGCATATGCGAACGGTTGACACATATTACTAGACATTTTGTTTAATTTTTATAATTGAGAAACAACAGAATTGGGTATGTTCTGAGAAACGAATTCGAGTAAAATTGAGTATAAAATAAGTTTCAGAATTTTATTTGACTTTAATTTCACTCGAATTCGTTTTTCAGAATATACCTGAATATATACAATAAGTAAGCACGTACTTAATCGTTAAGTTAATACGTCTACATAATTCATCCAATTAATTTCAAAGAAACTAAACTTGATGAAATACTCTTTTACATACAAATATAATAAAAGCAAATTTATTTGCACAAATTCTGCATAATCAGAACTTCGGATGTGTGCTTGGAAAATGGTGCTTTTTTTTTTAAAGCAAAGTTGTTCAAAAAGCTCAGGCAGACAAATGTGTTCATTTTTCCGTCTACAAATTGCAAATTACCAACTTAAGCACTAGACGACAGCTTCAAACTATTATTTTATGATTCTGATTCTGGTTTACCCCAAAGAAACTGCTTACTATCTAAACCATTGCGGTTTTGAAGGGATTATTTGTTTTTTTTTATTCCGACATTTTTAAAATTTTGTCTAAAACCTTTTCTGCTTTCATTGGGGTCAATCTAAATTTACTGCGAAAACTTTTAATATCATAGAAGATATATTCGGTTTTCCCTACCAATTTTCTTAGTTTTAAATTCCAATTTTACCCATTAATTTACTTATTTCGTTTACCAATTGCAACCAGTTTCGAAATAATAATTACCTTTTTAATTTTAAAATTGTATAGTATAAAACAAAATATTGATTTTATAAATGAAAAACTGAATATTTTGCATTACTTTCTTTTTTGTCCAATAATTCCTTGAACACAAACTTTGTTATTTTTGTTCTGTTTTAAAATTGGCTGTTATACGAGAAACAAAATGTTGATCCTTTTAGTGTTGTAAGAGATACATACTATGTGAAGTTTAAAAAACAATACCATAATTAATCTTTATTTATTTTTTGTCAAAGAACTTCATTTATACTATTGCCCGATTATGCGTTATTGTCACTGTATATTCTCATATTAAATAAGAAAAAATTTATATTCCGAACAGCTTTTTACTTACCCACGCTATTTGGACTTGACGATAACATTGCTATTTTGGCATTGGCTTCAGCAAGTTGTTCCTGAGTACTCTCAAGAATCTGCATTTTCTCTTCCAAGTCTGTACGTTTCGACTGCAGGTTTTCCTCCAAACATGTAATTTGGTTCCGCAATATTTCCATATTTTTCTTAAAAAAAATAATACAACAATAAAAAATGTGAATGTACAATACATAGTGCGATATTGATTATAAAGTGCTTACCTCACACTCAGCAATGTTTAGCGTATAACGTACAGAACGTTCCTCGAAAAACTCAATCTTTTGCAATAGATCCACATTTTCATTTTCCAACATTTGTATACGTAATAAATCATCTTCGCAGGATTTTGTTTCATAATTTGTAGTAACCTGTTCTCTCTGTTTAATAAGGGCATCTTCTAAGTTCTTAGTCAGATTGGTATTCTCTTCCAAAAGTCCATTGTAATCCTGTTGCAGTGTATTATAGGAAATTTCAAGTTTTCCATATTTTTTCTTTAATTCTGACAATTCCATTTGGGTTTTATGAAGCTCTTTTTCTACGTCAATACTATTTGAATTTGTATATTGCTCGAGTTCTTGGGACAAGTATGTTTGTGCAGCTACGGCTGTATCCAATGAACGCTTTAGCTCATAAATCTTCTGCGTGTCCGCTTCATTTGACTCACTTAAATCCTGAAACCTATCAAAGAGTTTGCAATACTCCTCGAGAAGTTCATCTCGTGTGTAATTGGCAATGTCTGCATAATCAGCCATTTCTAAATATTATCATTTAATGTTTTTAATTTAAAACACACTTTTGTTTTTCAAATTTATTTGCGCTTTCAAATGAAAAATACGGGACGATTACTGTGTGAATGACAACTAAAATGACGATTACCGATTTATAATTACAAGCGATTATTTTCCAAGCAAAAACACAGATATGGTAACTAAAACGGTACGGCCACATCACTTCCAACATTTTTAAATGAAACTGGCAATACTGCTTAATTATTTAGACAGTACCAGTGTTCTATTAGTTTGTACTTCTTAGTGATGCCAAACTACAAAAAAAAACTGAATCCTTAAATTTAAATAAAAATAACCTGAAAATAATAAAAAAATTTTTCAGCTTCAGAAAATTTTAAAATTTGTATAATTTTTATAAAAAATAAAATTATTTAAAAACAAAAAATATTTTTCACCATATAGGCAAATACATTTAATATACATAAAGCATGTCTCCCCAAAGCAATACATTTCATATATTATGTATATTAAAAATAAAATTATTTAAGTATTTATAACAATAACACATCATTGCAACAATAAATGGATAATAAATAATCTTTGTTTTCTTACCAGCAACTCATAATTTCGCACATAACTATTTGGAAAATTCGCTTGGTAGGATGGTAGGCCAAACCTAATTTTGGTAGATTTGAAAATATTTATTTATTTCGAAAAATTTCAAAATTCTGATAAATAACTATTCCATATAAAACGTTGCATTCTAGCAAGACTAAGAAAATATCATGAATTTTGCTCCGTGCAAAATCATATATGAAAAATGCAGCATGGTTTGTAAGGGGCTGTTGTGAGAATAGCTTAAGTCGACATAAGCTTAAATTAATTTATGATTTTTGACGCTTCATAAAGCTCAGTGTAGTAATAAAATGTGAAATTATTGTAGTCAATATTTGTTGTATTGTAAGTCTGCTATCCATAGGTAAAATTACAGATATTTTGCAAGAACTAATTATAGTAAAATTTACATAAATCTCGGAATATTGAAAAATTTCTTGTTTTAACTAAAGCTGTTCTTCCATATCGACACAGATATTATAGAACAATGAAATGCATCAAAAATTATATTTTTTACTGGTTTTATAAAATCAAATGCATGAAAGCTGCAGAACTTGATTTTATTTTATTACTAAGTCATTATTGTTTATATTAATTCTAAAATGAATCAGTAGGTGGTTACTTATGGTTTAGTAGGTCTCTTTTGGTAGAAAATTTTCTTTCAGGATGGCAACACTGATATTTGTATACATTTTTGCGCAATGTTAAAATTCTGGTCTTACCAGACTGTTGATAAATATCTGTAAAATTAAATATGTGTCCGTTACCTAGGCAACTGCAATTAAAAACAAATCCTTTGTAATGTTAAAATAATATATAGTTTCTAACGTTTTAGTAAATTAAATAAAATAAAATTATTGCAATGGACGAACTACAAAATGATTCTACACAAAATAATTTACCAGTCACTAATTTCCAATCTGATGATTTGTTGGAGAAATTAAAACTTTTGAATTATGAAAAAACTCTACTAAATGACTTAAAAATGAAACCTCTATCTCGTTTTTATTTTGTGAAATCCGTAAATCCCGGTGAGCAATTTTTTATGTTTACAATAATTTGCTGGTGGTTGTGTCAAAAACTGGGTAAAACCATGGAGCGCCCACAAGAATATGACGATCCTAACGATGTTATTTCTAAAATAGTAACAATACTTGAAGAAATGGTAAATGTTAAAAATTTATTTGTTTTATTTCTGCATTCTGCATAGTACAATTTTATACACACATACATATATTCGTTCATTCATAAAGGAGGTACAAAAGTATTTCGACCTGTAGATCCATTGCACAACCCTCAACTTAGCCGGGATTAATATAATATCCCCTCCAGTCTCGTCGCTCTGACGAACTTCGAAATGGCGAAATCACGAAAGTAGCTGTTCCCACTGTGCATCAAAGCTGCAGAATTGCCCCGCTCTGATGACTTCATCGCCTCGTCACAGAATCTGCACATATCGCCTGAAGCGATTCCTATCTTATTCTAAAAATGTCCATTTTACCAACAAACTGTCAAGACAAATACAATCCTTTTTATATTTATTTTGAGATTTACAGCTTGTGCTCGGACAAATTTTTATAAAATTTCGCTTTATTTTACAAGTTGGTTGTAATAACGGCAAGAATTTAAAAATGACTCTGAATCTCACTTTAACTAAAGTTACCTTTTATTAAGTCGAAATACAAGACATGTTTACCTGATAAGGGCCTTAGAAAAATTGTTTTATTTTTTAACTATTTCTCTTATAGAATTTTATAAAAAAAAACAAGACAGTGTTGGTTGTAGAGGTACAGAAATGGGTCCTCAATCATGTTTAAACACAAAATTAATATAAATTATGGTCGATATGTGACCGCTAGGCGGCCACCAGTTGTTAGGACAAGTAATTTTTCCTACACTAATAAATTTTTATATTTTTATATGAACGTAGAGAGTTACGATTACAAATTAAAAGAACGTTGGTTGTAAAATATGAGTTTTTATTACAGGATGTTAACATCGATTTTACCGCAAACAAGCTCATACGCGGCGCTGGTCCCAATTGCATTTTTGTCTTGGATGCATTGGCTACACAAGCTTTAAAGGTAATGAAAGTGTCATGTCAAAAGATGCATATAACGCAAGAGGACGAGGTGGCCAGTGATTATTTAGAAGACAATGCAGAAATAATACTCGAAAAGATAGAGGATGAACAAAATGATGCTCTAAGTGATGATAGTAGCGAAATGGATTTGAATAAAAATTCATTTAGAAAATGGGGACTTAAAAAGCAAAAGAACATAATGATTGAACATGATAATGTCGAAGGAAATGATAATAACAGTTTACAGGTTACTGATAATCTAACTGATAGGCAAACATGGCGTTTGGAATTTGAAGAAGTAATGCCACAGCTAAAAGTCTATGTACGAAGTGACATTCGAGATTGGAGATCTCATCTCAATCAAATGGATACATTCAAGACAAACATAACTGAATGTACTGAAGGTACTCAAAGTGAACTGAAAAAGTTACACAATGAATTTACATTTAGTTTAGAAAAAATCGAAAGTCGTGAAAAGCATTTAAATAATGAATTGCACAATCTAATCGTGCAATACAAGGATGTATCCATTGAATTGTCGAATATTCAATACGCCCAAACACAAGTAATTGAGGAAACTGAACGTTCTATAGAACAACTGAAATTAGTTATTGCTGAAAATGAGAGCAAAAAGACTGAAATGGAACGCCGGGGTCAAATGATGTCTGATAGCAGTAAGTTTTTATGATTAAATTGTTTTGTTTTTTTGTTTTTGTTTTTCTTTAACAAAAAAGAAAATTTTCTTTTTCAGGTTTTGTGTTGCAAATAAAAAAAGCTGTAGCAAAAGTAAAAGATGATGTGGCTCATTTAAATTTGGAAGTTGCTCTTCTGATAAATGGAATCGATAGAGATATTTTAAAAAGAACTGCAACTGGAATGGAAATTGAAAAATTAAAATAATCAATTGTTAGTCTTACAGGCGTACTAAAAGTAATAAATAATACAGTTTGAAATAGTCTTATGTTGTTTATAAAATTAATTGAAAGATAACTTATTCCAAACTTTCACTTTCTATTTCCACATCTGCTACTTTTCCAAATTCACAATAATATTTTAGTTTCCACATATTTACTTCACTCTCCTGTATTTAAGTATACCTTCAACAAAAATCCATTATAAATCAATTTCCTCTACCGAGCTTGTTTAAGATATGTAAGTAGCGTGAATGTACGCTTTTCAGTATCAAGCTTGACTGAATGACTTGATTTCAATATTTGTTGTAGATTTATTTTATTTGTGTTATAACATGATGGATAACGCCGCTGTAAATCATCGACATTTTTCCTACAAGTTTGTTAACAAATCAGTTGTCAACTTTGCAGATATTCAATTGTTTTTCTTCGTCTGTTTTTATAAGTGCGCTTCTCAATTGCGCTAGATTTTTAAATACAATTAATTTCACTTTATAATTTTATTAATATGAATTAATTAACAAAATATAAGTATTAAAATAATAAATACTGTGTTTAATTTTTATCAAGCGATTACAATAATTTGTAATGCAGGCTCCGCTCCGCTCAAAATTATTAATTAGATTATAACTTAATATTGTATTGTAATTTAGTATATATGTATAACTAGATAAATAATTAATACATACATATGTATTAACATCATACATACATACATAATTGGCCATTAAAACCCCTTTTCAGAGTTTCGGCCTAGCTTTAACTTCGAATGCGAACGACAGACCTGAAAATATATGAAATAAATACTTTTTAAAACTCTGGTGTGGAAATAGTGTTAATACTCGATATGTCATGATAAACTTTAATATCCTAAGTGATCTAAAAGAAGTACGAATTGTCAATTGGAAGGATTATTCTTAAACTATGCTCCGTAAACTGATCTACTCTATACCAGTTAAAGTAAAAAATGCTTAATTCTTTAAATTTCTTCTTTATAATGTGCCCTTAAACACTAGAATATAAATTGCCTTATTTCCTATAAAAAGTAATTTTAATATCTATTTTGTAATAGATTAGTACCATATAATAGGTAGTCGCCGTGGTCTAGTGGTTAGTGTGTTGGCTTGCTAAGACGATAGTGCTGGGTTCAAATCTCAGCTCTGACATCTTGAAAACTGAAATATGAAAAAATTATTTATTTCGGCGACTACCTTTCAGCAGTCTTCTGGCAAAAGCTCTGAGAGTAACTAATTGCCATGAAAAAGCTTCTCAAATCTGTCGTTCGGAGTCGACTTTAAACTGTAGGTCCCGGTACTCAATGATAAAAATTAACACACACAACATGAGTGCTGCGAGAAGCTAGGCCGTAACCGTGACACAGGGTTGTAATGGCCAATTATGTATGTATGTATGTTTTGTAATAGATTAATACCATATAATTTTTTCCATGACTGTATTACAAATGGATTAAATAAATAGCACAGCAAAACAAGAACTAACGAAAGTGATCCATAGATTCAGGTCTAAGAAAGTGTTGCTTTAGAATATTAAATTCAGATCTTCTAAATACGTGGTATTCAATGAAAATGCTTTTACTTTACTTTATTTTTTTAATTTAATCTAATTAAGTTTTATTTTAATCAATTGGCTTCTAATAATAATAATAATAGGGAAACTAATGCACACCAGAGTTAACGTAATGTACCAAACACTCTTAAATGTGTACTTATACAAGTGTTTGTGAACATGTTAATAAAAAAATTATCTACTAAATGGAAAAAATTGTTTGTTATTCTTTAAGAATAAAGTATGTACGTGTATCTACTAAGTAAGTGCCAGTTTCCATTATTATTCGCATGTGTACGAAGTACATGTAAATGGCATTCAAAACATCTCTCTTCTTTATGTCTTCTGTAGGTCTATCGGTATTTTCATACATCTACTTGTATTCAGAGTACACAGTATAGACACAAACGTGTTGCAAACGCCAATATAGAGATGTTGTTTTATTTTTTATTTGCCCAAGGCATCGATAAGGATTTCACAATATTGTGGCAATCCTTGTTATTTAATGTTGCATCCTTTGTTATCTTTAAAACAAAATTAAGTCTTTTTCATTTTGGTTTTCTACTTTTTTTTGTTTTATTTTTTGTCAAAAGAAAACCTATTGTGTTTTGCCATTGAGGTTATTTAAACAAATACGGGCACAGGACCAACACTTTAATTTTAATCACCTTAATTTGTTTGCTCACAACTGATAGGGCGGCTAATACGAATGAATAAGTTTTGATTTTTTTTCTCGACTAAACAAATAAACGAGAAATTCTAGCAAACAAAGGGACAGACAGATAGATCATCATTTCAGTTTCTATACGTTGTGTATATGGGAAATATTTTCAATAATGATTTTTTTCGTTTTTTTTCTTTTTTTTTGTGGAGGATACAACTCGAAACAAAAGTTAATGGTGGGTGAATTGAGTAAATGTAATAAAAAAATAAATTTAATTTCTGTTTACATTGTGGCCCAAATAGCAATGAGGTGCTATTTGTCTAATGGCTAAATAACAAATTATTAATACTCCTGAGATACATACTTGTAGTGTTAATTGAAAACTCATCCATTGGTATATTTTAAAAAGATAACTGTGGTTTCTAGGAAATTTTGAAATCAAAGAAAACATTCTTATCTGAAAACGTGATCAAATACTTAAATTTTTCTGGTTAGTTTTCATATCGAGTTGAATTATTCTCGATCTGTTATTGCAGAGAAAATTGATTTGAGTTTCCCGCCACATAACTGAAAAGGTTCGTGGCATCGCCTTGTGACGACTCCGTTTAGACCTTTAATTATGTTTAACTTCTTCTTAAGTAGTTGTTTTGTGCCTCACTGTAAATTGTGGCATATGATATCGCAACACACACTTTTTTCGTTTTACTGTTTATAGTTTTTCTTTCTCTTATTGGTCCAATGTTGTCGTCATTTTTAGATCTATTAAAACATAATGTATGTATGCCTGTATGCCTATGCACATACAACATTTGATTAAATGTGTTATACACCCTTACATACATACACACGTATTTACATATAATTTTTAAATTAACAATTTCATTAGTCAATGAGTCATTGTCATCGGTTGGTTTAAATGTGTCTATTCTGTATGGTCGTTGCTGGTATTCTTTTCCATATTGTCTTCAACTAACTGATAAGTTTTAATCAGCGACTGTTGTTGACGTCTTGTGTGGCTTTTTATATATATATTTTTTTCATTTTATTGATAAATAAATATTCTCAGGATCAAAACATCTTAATGGAATACGATGTGTAGATATAAATCGTGTGAAAATATGTAAATGCTCGTGGACAACACTTAATATCTGAATTAATTAAAACAAAATTAAATATATACTTACATATGTTGTATATATTTAAAGAGAATATAGGTATTTAAAATTGGTATACAAATTTTTAAAATAATTCTTCTTCTATATTTTTATAGTTGTATACTAGGGGACCCTGTACTGCTTTGCCAGGCAAAATAAAATAACAAATAACACAAGGACTTAACTTTAACCGTTTTCAAGTTATACAAAAATCAATATTTAGTTTGTATGGGGGGCACCAAGCCCACTCGTCGAATTCGGCTCACTTTTTGATTGATGATTTTTTTGCCTTGACCAAATTCAGAAATATTACCTTTACTCCGTTCTCCAGATATGAAAGAATTAATATTTGGTTTGTATGGGAAATACCGCGTACACTTGTCTAATTTCGCCTAATTTTTAAGTGATGAATTGCAGTAACTATAGAATCTTTTATACTAAATTCCGAAACTTTACCTTTAACCGTTCTCAAGATATAAAAAAATCAAAGACAAATTAAAGGCGATTTGGGGTTAACGTTACGCACACATGCGATATCGAATTTTAACAAAACATTACTATATAACATTATATTACCTGTACTAAGACCTACCTACTCTCCTCATAAATTTGGTTGGAACCGGTCCACCCAATTCATAATTATTCGGTGACAAGCATAAGATAAAAAGCTCCTCAATTTTTATATTTGTAAAGGGTGTTTAAATTTTAAGGGCCTTTGTTGATTTTGAATAAAACACAAATTATTTAGGAAATTATTGTCATTTCTTTTTATAATGGTAATGTGGTATGGTCCAATTATGTATGCAACGCTACCTAGGCGGCACACCTCCATCCGATGGTCCAAATTTTCGATTACGCTGAGGCATAATTGCGGTTCTATGCCGTTAATGTGCGGAATTATCTCATCCTTTTGCTCTTGAATTGTTTCTGGCTTATCGACGTAAAACTTTTCTTTCAAATAACCCCAAAGAACAGTGTCATGACCTTGGCGGCCAATTGACATTTGTATGCACATTTGGACGATATGCATTTTGATTTGAACGCTCATTTCACAATAAACGTGAATAACTTTAATGCGTTGCTCGATTGTGTATCTTTCCATGGTTCAAATTGAGTTAGTCTGAAATTGAAAAATTTCAAATGGAATGCAGAAAAAAACTTTACGTTTAGGTGTGGTTCACATTCAACATCGGCCCTTAAAATTTAACCACCCGATATAAGTATATAGAAGATTTCGAGAAAATTGTATTTTGTGACATCTACTACAATCCGGTATGTGATGAAAAACGATTTCGTTCGAAATTAAACCACTGTGTAACCACTTTCATACAATAATTCTACTTTTGTTTATTCTTCCTCTGGGCATCTTGTTCTATAAACTCATAATGTCTTGTAGTTTAGCGGATAGTGTGTGGGTTGGTTAGACTAGAGCTTCGGGTTTAAACTCTAACTAAAATTTAAATGTTCCTTAAAAAAAAAAGCCAGAAAGAACTTTGAGTATAAGTGTTCCGAACATTTTATTGAAGATTTGTATAAATTAATAGATGAAGACTATAGAGAAAATTTAACGAAACATGTAGAAGGGGAAAAAATTTACGTTAAAATAATTTTTTCCAAACTAATTAAACAGTTACATTTTCATAAATTTCTACAAATGTTTTGTTATCCAAAGAAATGTTTTTCAATCAGCTGTTTTGTATTTGTATTACAAATTCTTAGTACAGCCAAAAAATTTATAAAAAAACCAGCAGGTTCTCTGGTGTCGCTTACCTTAGTGGGTATTCATGTAAACAAGCATGATCCAGTAAAAACTTTTACAAATTTTTGAGTAAGCAAACAGACCTATTATTGATGAAAATGGTTTTTTCTTGTTTTGTTCGACAATTTAAATAAAATGACATCTAAAAAAATAAAAACCAAGAGATCCTATCCTGTAAGTCGTGAATTAAGAAAAAAATATATCTATTGTATAATGAGATGCGTTACAAGAAAAACAATTAATAGTTCAATTCTAAATTGAGTTTACGAGAGCAACTTAATTGATTATTTTAGAATTACTAATCTATACTTTCAATATAAATAGGTATGCATGTATGTACATAGATTAATCTATTATGTAAAACTGGTTAAATGATCAACAAATGTTTACGAGTGTAAATGCGCTGAAAATATAACTTGAGGGGTTCTACAAGTGTTTACGAATACAATTGCCCTTTTGCGTACATACTCGTATGTATGTATGTATGTAACCACATAAATACGTCTCATGCTAAACAACATCATCACTTTTCTCGTCGTACAATATAAAATCGGGAAAAAACAAAATCAAAAAAAAAAAAAAAAAAAAATAAAAAAAAAAAATACAAAAAACAGAAACTTAAATTGTAGTGCTTTTTTTTTAATAATACTCGTACTGCGAGCTGAACTGAGGCAGGCTAAGTTTTGCTCCATCTACAGTATCTCCTTCATTTACTTGCATAACTACTGTTCATTTCCCACGGTGTGTCAGGTTCACTGTAGAGCAAAATATAGAGAGAAAATTTTTTATAAAGAGTGAAGTGGAGTAGAGCAGAGCAAAGCAGGGTACATATACAATATGTATGTATGTATACGATATACGTATGTATGTATATGCAACAACGTTTGTATGAAAATCTTAAACAGTTGGGTACAAACAAAAATAATAACAACATTAAAGACAATAAGAAAGAGGTACAGAGATGAGTGTATATATAGAATGGGTTGGATTAGTGTAGTTCAGTATGTTGTTGATGCTGTTCGCTTTGACACTATGTTGCATATGTATAGATGCCTGCCTATGTGTAAGTTGTAAGCAAACTCAGTAACAGGATTTAAAAAAAAAAAAGAATATGAGCAGAAAATATTTTTATTCTTTCATTTCGCCTTTATGCTGTAGTTTTTTGTTTTTCTTTTTTCTGTTGTTTACTGTGTAAAATATTAGCTTTGAATGCTTTAAACAAGTGGTGAGGCGGGGTCCTGTAAGACTTTGATGTGGTTTACAGAGAATGTTTAGTTGTAATGGTGAATGGTGGACCTAAACTTCTTTTTTCGGTTTTACATTTTCTTATAAATTATTGCTTAAAGGTGACCAGCGTAACTGTATTAGTATTGGCTTATTCTAATACCTTTTGTTACTATTCGATACTTCAAAGGATTTTTTAAAATCTTAACATATTAAAAATGAAAAAAAAACATAATTTGGACTCTTAATATTCTCATATTTCTATAATTTTTATTAAATGAAAACTTAATTTCAAATTGAATAATAATTAACTTCAAGTAGTTATATATCTGTGGCATTTTGACAAAACACCTTAAGTCGAAATAAGATAGCAAAAAAGTTTTTAAAAAAAGCTCGAGGAAAAAATCATTTTTATTAAAAAATAAAATAAACCGAAATTAAAGAAAAATTTTTTCTATAATACAAAATTTTAAAAACGTACACAAAAATGTTTTTTGGATAAAAATTCGTATCATTAACAATATTTTTTTCAACTTTTTAAATTTGACTTAAGATGTTTTGTGAAAATGCCACAGATATGTACACCTAATTCTGTTTTTACGATATAGATACGTTCCTAGAAAACTCCATACTGGTATAAAGAGAGCCTTGGTTCTACGTAAAAAGAAACCCTAGTACAATAAGACTAATATACAGCAAAATAATTTATGGTGTTTCATGCTCTTATTTTATTAAACATAAAACCATAAAAAAATTATTGAATAAAGCTACGGTCACATTGGGCAAATATTTGACGAAAAAAATGTAACCATTATTTTTTTGAAAATTTATTATGCAAATATTTCTTTTTATGTAAACATTTCTCCAAAAAATTTTAAACTTAATTAATTAAACTTTAAGAAATGAAAAATTAAAAAATAAATATTTTCATAAAATAGTGGTTACGTTTTTTTCTTCAAATATTTACCCAATGTGATCGTAGCTTAAAACATTCAGGTGGAAGAAGTAATGAAAAAGCTTAAAAATAAATAAATTTTTAATGAATATCACTATCTGATAATTGCTATCGTTTGCGCAAAACTTCAATACAATTGCTGAAACGTTTCCGAACATTTTTAGGCCACATTATACCAAATCAAATCGCGTAAAGAAAGAATGAAGTGTGTTTTAAAAACCGCGTTAAGTCAAATTCGCGTAAAAACAGAATTAAGTGCATTAATTCCGATTAAAATCTTATTGACCCTGACACAGGGTTGTAATGGCCAATTATGTATGTACGTATGTATGTATGTATCTTTTTGAAGAATCCTAGAACCTGGTCCAAGTTAAATAGAAAGAAACCCTATTCACTTTTAAAACTTGACCGCTGGAACATTTCAAGAGCTCTGTATATTCTCAAAGGTCATAGTGTAATGCGTAGGCATGTGGAAAGACAACATTTATCTGCAAAAATTTTCTGCAAGAAGAGAATGTATCCCACTTCATATGCCAATGTCCATCCATTTCGGTGTAGAACTCTCTCACTTGAATTGGTTTTCGATGGATTTATTATTCTATAGATATCTGTAAATCATTGTCGGATTCATTAAGCTTTTGGGATGACTTCCAGGATATTTTAAGTGAGTAGTTATACTTTTTAGTGAATTTCTGAATTATTTATTTATTTATTTATTTCAGCCAATGAAATACAAAGATTCTTACAGGCTATGTGGATTATTCTTATTATTCTAAATATAATAAAAAAGAAAATTAATTAATGCAGTTATTTAAAAAGTTCGTTATTCTATTTTTAAGAGCGTTAAAATTCAAGGAGTAATCAATAAGGAAAAAAATAACTGTTGAATTCTGTTCACTTTCTCCGAACAGGATCAAAATTGGCGTAATTATATCGGAAGTATTGCAGTTTAAGAGGAATGTAATATCTAGTTGGTCGAGTAGGAATAATAAATTCCAGCTGCATAAGTAAAGTCTCAGAATCAATAACTCCGCATATCAAATTATTAAGAAGTAAATGTTGAAACAAGTTCTTCTGCTTTTGAGAAATAATAAATTTTCAATATAATGAACTTAAATGGAATCATTAAAAAAGATAAATAAATGTTTCTAAAAAATTTTAAAATATTTTATACATTTTTCAATATAATTTGAATTTAATTGAAAGGCAAATATTTCGATTCACACAGCAAAAGTATTAATTGCATGTTATTTATATAAAATTGTAAATTTATAATATTTCTATGCATTTGGTTACCTTAAATTTATTCTTAGAATGTATTACAGTAGTTGCTGGTTGGTTAATTTGAACAATTTTATATGAAAAAAAAAATATTTTTTCTTTCTTCTGTTCAGTAAGTACCCAACCAACCATACACCCTGATAGGTGAACACACTACATTTTTTTATTTTTTTTTTCATACTGGCATGTGAATGAATGTTTTTGAGTTTTTCGTTTTGGTTTTTGCATTTGAATTAAAAATTCTTTTCGTTTTGCCCCCGGGCATATTCACGAACGAATGAATAAATTGTTGGCCAGATTTATTTTATAATCACCGTCAACCAGGCGGTTGGGCAAGACATATGATTGGATGAAAATGGTCATTTAGAAGAACATCACAGAAACTTTTGCTGCCCGTTTTTTTGTTTTTATATTTCGTGTACCAAAATAGAAATTCTGGAATGGGAATCATAAAAATCCTCTAAAAAGGCAGATGTTTAAATAAGAAATAGGTATTTAGTACAAAAAGAAAAAGATGAAGTAAAAAAAAAATATACAATTTATTAAAAAGTGTGTTTTAAAAATAAACTCAACTATTCGCATATGTACGTATAAAAATAAGGAAAAAACAAAACACAGTTTACTTTAAATTATTTTTCAATTTTTTTTATTTTTTTTTGTTCCTTTTTAATACAGAAAAATACTCTACTTTGGTGGTTTCGCAAAGATATGTTTGTAATAGTGATGAATTTATAAAAATATGTATCGTTGGTCTCAGGTAGAAAGGCCCTAACTCGCATTTTTTCAAAACTTACTTTTTTTTAGTAAATTCAATGCATTTTAGAAATATTCCGCTCCTCACAAAGAATGTTACAATATTATTAAAAATAACGTTATTACAAGCAATTGTACAGCATTTAATAAAAAGTTATATATTAATAATTACAGTATCTGTTGTATTTTTACCGCCTCCTGTAAATTTTAAATTATTTGAGTTAGGGCCTTTCTACCTGAGACCAACGGTATGTAGGTTTTGTATTTATGAATGTACGAAAATATTTGGTTTATTCATAAAAAAATAGAAGTATGCCTGTATTTGAATTCCTATTACCCTGCAGAAAATATTGGAGTACGTAATTCATTTCGGTTTATACGGAGTGGTTACAACAAAGTCCATTGTAATGCAGACAGGGAACATGTCATTTTAAAACAAGTAGTGATTGCTTAAGCGAAGAGCATTAGTGTATTAACGAACGCAAATTTTATACAAAAACGTAGTTTACTTGGCAACTTAAAAAAAAAAACTGAGCAGTTTCAGTAATAAATTTGTTTAACGGTAACATTGGCACTACTTCATGGAGTAGCAACATACTCGTAAACTAGTTTTGAGAGTACTCTTATGTAGTGCATAGCTGGATTAGGTAGTCCTCGCCTAAGACATTGCAGTGATAAATAGAATATGTTTTTTTCATACATTTGGGTTATGTTTGGACTAGCCCTAGTCTTTTATGTACTACTCTTTGCACGCGTGTACGGAGTAGTCGCATTTTCTGCAGGGTATTCGTACTTCGCATACATACATACATACATATGTTCTTACTCATTTGAATATTCATTTGTTTGAATATGTATTTTGAAAATTCATTTAAAAAATTATTTAATAAGAGCGCTCTCGTATTAACACAGCGGGGTGTTTAGAATGACTTTTTAATAGGGTTCACAAACAGTGTAGCCTATTAAGCAGTGAAAACCTATTTTTAGTGGCGTTTTTGTTTCTGGATATAAATGTTGTCTTTAGAAAAAGTGACAACTTAAAAGCATTGCCCTAACCCCATTAAATTGCACCCACTTTTATGCCAAAAAAGAACATAAATAGTCGCACTGTTGTTTTATATAAAAAAATTTAAATAAAAGAAAAAAAGAAAAAAAGAAATCACAAAAATTGAAATATTTTAATTTTTGCTCCGTTAGAAATGCTTTAATTAGATCAAAGTTAACCGCAATGAATTTTTTTGGTAATTCAACTTTGATCTAATTAGAGCGTTTCTGACGGAACAAAAATTAATTAATAAAAAAATTGATCACTTTTCCTGGGGCTCGAACCTGAGTCTTCAGCATTTTTACTAAATATTTTAAATTTAAATAAAAGCTTATGAAGAATGTCAAATAAAAAAAAAATAATAAAACTGACAGCTGTATTCCAGTGCATTATCTGAGTGAAGGAGAATAACAACATCATCTCCAATATCATTATAATATTTTATTCTTCCCCTAATTTAAACTTTACTGTGTGGGCTTCTTGGGGTTCATTGGTATTGGATTATTTAGTAGTGAAAGCATAACACTGGTCATTGAGTAATCAATCAACAGCAACCAATTTCTTTGCGGATCGCATTTTCAAAGTAGGACCTTTGTTTTTTCTGATCGATATCAGATACGGTATTAGTAAGTTTGAATCAAAGGTCCACACAATTTTTCCCTTTTCCCCTCATATTTTCCTAGACCAGTACACCGTAGGCCCTGATTTCTGGCCTTATAAAAATATGAAAAAAAAAATTATAAAACAGAATAAATAAAAATTTTATAATTGTAAGCCTATTGAAGAGTTTTAAATATTTTAGAAGAGTACCAGGCTATTTTTATTTTTTAGTAAAATAATATAAAAAAGTACGGTCATACCAAATTTTTTATTACTCCTCTGTGTGGTGTAGACAATTTAATATATCAGTGTTGGCAGGCAATCTTTTTGTTTCCCCCAAAATAGTAGTCGCCGTGGTCTAGTTGACTTGCTAAGACAATAGTGCCGGGTTCAAATCTCAGCTCTGACATCTTGAATAAAAACATAAAAGAAATATGAAAAAATTATTTCTTTCGGCAACTACCTCTCAGCAGTCTTCTGGCAAAAGCTCTGAGAGTAACTGATTCCAATGAAAAAGCTTCTCAAATCTGGTGTTCGGAGTCGACTTTAAACTATAAGTCCCGGTACTCATGGATAAAAATTAGCACACACACTATGAGTGCTGCGAGAAGCTAGGCCGTAACCCTGACACAGGGTTGTAATGTCCAATTAAAATAGTTTAAATTTGATGTGTTTTTAAAAATAAAGTTTAAATCTTAATTTCAGTACTTAATAAACTAAAAATCGCAAAGTTATTAATTTTTATTCAAAATATCAGAAAAATATATTTTTATACAGCCTTATTATAATTAAAAATTCCTCGACAGTTTCTTCCCTTTTGAAATATTTCAATTGAATTTATATAGAAAGGACGGGAGAAGGAAAAATCATCCGGGGAAGTTTAATTCATAATTGGGGTGTTGGTTTCTGGAATGTTATTATTTATTTATTTGGTTTCTGGAATGTTATTATTTATTATTTATTTCATTTAAAAAATGAAATAGAATCGATAGTTCAAATAAACTTTGTTTGAAGCAAATGTACTATTTTAAGTAGAAGTACTACTTTAAGTAGAAATAAAATACAAAAAGAAGAAAAAAGAAATCGCTAAAATGGCCATATTTTAAACAAATTTGTTGTATATGTACTATGTTTGTATGAATGTATGTAAGTATGTATACTTTTGAATGGAGAATGTTTTAAATAGATTTTAAACCTGCAAGTTACTGTTTCCTCTAAATTTACGACATTATTGTCGAAATCTCAAATATCTCATCAGTAAATATTATAAAAATACATACCTATGTACATATGGACATACATACATACATACATACATAGGTATGTATATAAAAAAAGTTTATATTTTATGTGAAGAGAACGTATTGAATTTTATATGAATATGCTTCTACTTTTTTAGTTCATTCAGCTTTCTATGGTACTCGTACATACATACCTACATACTGTATTTTATATATGTTTTTGTTATTTAAATCAGACAGGAATAAAGAATAAAATAAAGAAATGTTTACCGAAAATATAAATAAAATAATGGGTTTTTTTGCATAATTTATGGTTTAATTTTGTTAAACTAAAACAACAACTTTTCAGTTATTTTTTTAATAACTCACGAAACACACAGAAAAAAAAGAAAACAAATCAAGAGGGTATTCTCGTAATGTAATTCCTATCAAATATTTATGAAAGATTATAAAGAAGCCACAGCAGCAGAAGCCACATCATCTTTAAAAGCTTAAACTGCTTCTTTGGCATCATTATTAAAGAACACCACCAACACAAACGGTATCATCTGACGATTCCAATACTACTTAAGAAAAAAGCAGCAGCTATTTTTTTTATCCAAAAATATATATTTTTTTATTTGTTTTTTGTTTAATAATTTAGTCAGTCTTTTTATACCCATACGTATGTATGTATGTTAATAAAAAACCGTAGCAGAGACATGATTATCATCATCGTGATCATCATCACTTTGGTATTAAGACCCCCTACTATTTTGCGGAACTCAACAATTTAAATGCAAATAAATTTTGTAATAAAAAAAGAGTTTCTTTTTTATTTTTAATACTCATCCAAGCCAGCTTACCAAAAAACGAATTCAGTGAATGCATGAATGAATTGAATGATATTGTATATGTCTGTGTATGAATATTTCATCAATTAAAAGAAAAAAAATATTAAAATAAAAACAATTTCTTTATTGTATATAAAAGTATTAAGTTTCATTAATTTCAATAAAATTAAAAATAAACAGAGAAATATATTAAAAATTACTTTTTTTTGATTACATTTTTCAGCGGCAGCCAGCACCAGCACAGTAAAAAAAACGTGATCATTTGTTTTGAAATAATAAAAAAGAAGTTTCTTCTCAAATTACTTGTAAGTGGGTGGATGAATCAATGATGGACGGTTAGTTGTAAATTTTCAATAACCTGGCAATCAAATACGACCCCCTATAGAGAGTGAGGGAGAGAGAGAAAAAAATAAACAAAGTTGGGGACTTTGCAAGAATGTTAACTTTTTTGTTTAAATTCTTTTTAAATTTTCAGTGTCAGTAGAAGTACGAGTAGAAGGTAGTCTGTCTAACAAACAAACTTTTATTGATTTTATTTAGGCAGTAGTCCCACTTATTATGTTTAAGAACATAAGTTTTCATTGCATTAGTTGACTTTTACAGTAAAATCTATTAACTGAGTATATAATTTTAAAAATTTATTCATAAAAATTACTTAAAATTAGCCTTAAATAAAAATCTCTTAAAGTTAATATGGGTTAGTCACCTTGATTTGATAACGTTGTTATTTTTAATAATCTTCGTTTATTATAAATTCAGTAGTTTGCGTTCACACAATTGGTAGTCATTTAATAAATAAATTATTTTATTAATATTTGTGTTTTTATTTTTTATTTTTAAGACTCCATAATATGCATATATTAGACATACATACATACATACATATGTAGTTTGGCAGTTATAATTTAAATAAATTAATTCTTAACAAGAAGGTGGTTGGTTTTATTCAATTTTAAAAAGCTTTTAATTTATTGTTTTACTTTTGAACCAATTTCAGAAATCCATAATTTTTGAAAATATTATGATGTTTTCTTTTTTTTTTATGTTATCTCCATTCATTTTTTATGTATTTCGTGCATTATTTGTAGTATCATGGGCTATTATTTTCGCTGCTATTGTTACTTTTAAGCTTAGTTTCGTTAGTCTCTTGTGTAGTTTATTTTTGGCTGTGTTCAGGGCACTGTTGCTGTAAAAATACCAAAATGACAATTTGACGATTTTAAGTCATGCGTATAATATAAAAATTTTTCTAAATTTAAAAAAGGGCACGATTTTTAAACCTTTTTTTAAATGTGACAAGTGCACTAATATTTACTGTGTTCTTGTGAGGCAATAGAAGATGACGAAGTTTCAAGTTTAAATTGCACACTGTTGACCAACCAGTTCGATGCTTCAAGTTGTATGATTTAATTTTAAACTAGTTTTATGGAAATAACGTTGGTTTTAACAAAATATTAGTTGGTTTTGACGCAGATGGAGCATTAGTCATGACCCGAAAGATATATTCAGTAGCCTAATATTATTTGAAATTAAATGCGTTTGGCTTTACATATTTTCCTCCTACATATCGTCATGCGGGAGTTTATGTGCTCTATTCGCCATTTTAAATTTCTCGATTTAATGATGCCACTTTAGGTTTTTGATACCAACATTTTTAAAATCTTCAATCCGTTTTCGGCTATTTATCTCCGAAACTGAACGAGATATCTGAAAACGGATTGCAGACTTGAAAAATTTGAGGACAAAAACCTAAAGTGGCATCATTATCTCTAGATATATAAAAAATATTGCATAAAATGGCGTATAGAGCACATAAACTCTCGCACGACGATATGTCTTAAATCTCCATCCATCAGCCGTTGAAACTCTTGCAAGGGATGTATACAATTATAGATCGAATATTGCAAAAAGGAATAATCATTTTGATATATTCAAAAGTTATTGGAAATTAAACCTAAAAAAAAACCATGTGAATGAGATGAGATTTTCTCTCCAGATTTTTAAGAGATTTGATTTTGAATTTCAATTTGAGTTTAATTTTCTAATACGATATGTATTTTAGTTGAGAGATTACAGCATTACGAAAGCAGGCATGAATCAATTTTCTATATACCAAAGTAATAGAAAATTTAACGGCAAGGCATTGCGATATGAAATTTTGTGTGCATATAGGGTAGGTCTGAGAATCGGTCAATATCTATTTTTCATACCCCTAAATGTTAAGGTGACCCGCCCCAAGGAAAAATTTATGCCTCACCTAAATAACGTAGCAAAGTTGATGAAATTTTAAACTATATATGTACCGTAGAGCATATATGGTTTACTTTTTTTAAGTACTCAGAGGGAGCGGTGCAAGGGCTATTTCTCCCTCTCCCCAACTAACAAATTGAATTTGTTTAAATTTTGTTGGTGTCTTAACACAACTTTAGATTAACAAATGTAAATTTTCACATCTATTTTTTATCCCTTAATTGTTGAGATACCCTCCCCAAGAGGAAATTTATACCTCACCTAAATAACGTACCGACGTCGACGAAATTTTAAACTAGATATGTATATCTGGGTACCGTAGAACATACATATATGGTTTAGGTTTTTTTTTTAAGAAGTACTCAGAGGAGGCGACAGAGGGGATATTTCCCCTCTGGCGGATAATCACTTATTAAAATTATTAGTAACGCAGGCATTGATTGCTCATATGAATGTTGACTTTAGCAGTTCGGTGAAGAGTATCAAATATATTTGAACCAACAAATGCTTCCTAGAGCAAATTTATATAGCAAAACAACGTTTGCCGAGTTAACTAGTATACTATATAATAAACTTACACGTATACTAACATTTATTTCCCAGTTGGCAAAATTGTCGTGCACGACATTGTTGCCAAGTATGTCTTTCAGACATGCCACTAACGGTTGTCGACAGCATCGCGAAGGTGTTCGTGCACGGTGTTTTGTAGTCTATTTCCTTAAAGTTGTCGATGATAAACAGAATACAGAATAGTTCATACAATGTGCGGTCGACGACAAGTTCAGTGACATTGTCGCTCGGTTAGTCGTGAACGATTTTTGGGACATTTGTTTGAAAATGTCGCTATTCTGGCTGTCGTCTATACGTCGTGCAGGATAGTCTATGGTCGTTCACTCATCCTTGAGGATGTCTTTAAGACAGAGCCAACTGAGTTATTAAAATAATGCATAAATTTATACGAATATACACACTTTGTATAAGTATAAATATTTAAAAAAAATGAATCTATTTTGTTTTACTTAAAATTTGTTGTGGAAATTTTGAGGCTTTGTCTGTGTAAAATTTGATTCGAATTCTGGTAACACTAGGTGTGTTACATATGAATAGCATCCATTCAATGAAGCAATAAAAATAATGGATTGCGCAGGTCCGTTATGAAATAAAAAAAAAGAAAATAAAATGGTGTTGTGTGATGCCACTCGGTATGCCAATCGGGATTTTCCGATATCGGAATTTTCAGAATTTAAAAATTCCTTTCAATTCGTATAGAAAATTGAACAGATTGAAAAAATTCATCTTGAATTTACATTATTAAATAGAATATATACAAAAAGGTGCCATAATCTACAAAAAAAAGAAAAAAAGGAAAGTTGTTTTAAAATCATAGCATTTTAATTGAATTGCAAGAATTTCTAAGAACTGAATTTAATATTTCAAAGGAAACATTTCTAAGTAAAATGAAGACCACAGCCACATATGTATTAAATTCATAAATGATTTCATCAATGATTTACTAATGACTAATTAACTGTGTTTTTCTGGGTCTGTCATAATATTTTACAGTAGCGTAAATATTTATTGTTGGATTGTGAAAAAAGTTCATCGAACTATAAGACTTGTCAGGCTATACATACATACATACATAATTGGCAATTACAACCCTGTGCCAGGGTTACGGACTAGCTTCTCGCAGCACTTATGTTGTGTGTGTTAATTTTTATCTATGAGTACCGAGACCTACAGTTTAAAGTCGACTACGGACGACAGATTTGAGAAACTTTTTCATGGCAATCAATTACTCCCAGAGCTTTTGCCAGAAGACTGCTACTTTTCAGCAGCGAAAGAAATAAATTTTCATATTTCCTTTTTTCAAGATATCAGAGCTGAGATTTGAACCCAGCGCTATCGTCTTACTAAGCCAAAACACTAATCACTAGACCACGGCGATTACTTGTCAGGCTATGTTTGTTATAAATCATACTTAAAGCCATTATGTTGTCCAATACGTAATTTTTGCACAAACTAAATATTATTTTAGATTTTTCATTAGTTTTTGCTATTCTTACACCACATATGTATATGTAAAGCAGCTGTATAGTATATATCAGCTGACTAAAATTTAAAGTAACATACTAAAAATTTTCCATTATCTCGGCAACTAACATATAGCAAGTACCTGCTATAGTTTTGCATTGCTTGTGTCTAATATTTTAGAAAATTACATGACCATTCCTTAGGTATGTATGTACATAAATACACAACTAGTTTTGGGCATAAAGACTAATATAATATGGTTATGTGATTATGTTTTATGTTTATTTACTACTATGATGAAAATACACAGAATGTGCTATTATTGTTTTGCATTAAACAAATTTAAAACAACAAGCTACTCGACTACTACGAGTACCTGTCCAAAATAACTAAATAAAAGTTTCATGACAACACTACTACATAACTACACGACTACCGTTTTTTGTTCGCGACAATGAACAAGTTACGTATGAGGTGCAATACATGAAATATAACCATTCCATAGACGAAAAAAAAAAGTGTTCTAGAACTGTTAACTGCTGCACAGAAAAACAAATCCTTTAATAAAAAATTATTCAAAAAAATTTATTATTATAAATTAATTGTTAATTGAATCAAAAACTACTTTGATCATCATCATCATCGTTCATCAGAGTAATTGAATGTACTGTTCTTAGAATTGCAATCAGTTTTCATTTTTTTTTCAAATTTAAGACGTAAAAATAAGAAAAAATGGTACCAAAGAGGGTTACGGTATCAAAATAAGAAAAATGTGTTATCAAAACATAACTGACAGCTAACAAATTAATACAGACACTTTGATCTAATTAAAGCGTTTCTGACGGAACAAAAATTAATTTA
This sequence comes from Metopia argyrocephala, assembly GCA_963576795.1. Lineage (NCBI taxonomy): Eukaryota > Metazoa > Arthropoda > Insecta > Diptera > Sarcophagidae > Metopia > Metopia argyrocephala. The sequence continues at coordinate 1,862,153 of OY756209.1, forward strand.
AAAAATTGATAACTTTTCCTTGGGCTCAAACCCGAGTCTTAAGCATTTAAAATAATACAGAGTTGTTTTTGAAATATTCACATCAACTGTGATCGAAGTAAGCATAAACGGGTTTAACTAAACTTCGGCCAAATGGTATCAATTTCAATACTTTTTTTTACCGCATTTTTGCCATTTCAGCTGAACCACTGAAAAATAATAACAAACTTACACATCACAAGTTTATTTTGTTGATGCGGACTTGAAAATACAGTGCACGCGTGCTAATGTGAACACCGCATTATATGAACACCGCTTAATGTGAACAGATTTTTTGCTTCATTGACTATTCTAAAATATGAATAATTGTAAAAAGCCCTATAATTTGAACAGAATTTTATTTTTTTAATATGAAATGTTAAAATTCTGTGTTTATAAGTTGCGGGATACCAGTTTTAGGTGTACATGTGCATGTATTGTATGTACATATGTATATGTATGAGTAATTATGAACATATTAATATGTATAAATATATACAAATTTAATAATAATTTGATATAATTTTAAAAATATAAAAACTCATAAATATGTATTGATTTTTGTTTACAATATGGTATAATTCTGTTTTAAAATTGTCGGTATTCGGAAATGTGAACAATTCGTAAGAGTGAACAACGCCAGTTTTAATTAGTTCACATTAGCGAGCGTGCACTGTAATTAAGTATCTAACTACTTGCCGTTATTTGCGGCTAGCGGTATTTGTAGTCGTATAGTCCGTGGTCTGTCGTCTTGAATGTGCTTAATGCCTTACTGTTTCTTTGTTTCATGAATCGTACATAATCCACAATCAATAAAACGCACTTTTTTAATTTGAACACCACCACCAGCATCGACGAAATATTGTTTTGATGATACATAACGATGATGATGTTAATGAAAATTAATTTATTGTGTATAAAAGCCACATTAAAATATAAAAATCACTAAAATTAATATGAAATACAATGTGTGATCGGACTCATATTTTTAATTAATTTTTAATGGCAACAATCATAGAATAAAACATTCAATATCAGAAAAAAACCTTTTATGTTGGTTTATTTATGTATTTCGTTCGAAATTAATTAATACAGAAAGAAAAACCAAAGAATAAAAACATTTTTTTAAACAGACCAAGAGGCGTTTGTTTGGACAGACAAACCACAACACAAAAATATCATCATCGTCTTTAAGTCACAGTCGTAAATTTAATTTTAATATTTTCGCCTTCTAAATTTAGTCTATTGGCTTGTCATAGTTTGAAAAATATTTACAAATTTTATGTCAACTCGAATGCAAATTTCAATAAAGTGAAATCAAATTAAGCCAAATCGTATGACTAATTTTGGGTATTTTTTGATTTTTTATGGCCACATTTAATAGGATTTGCATTAATTTGTTAAAAGCAAAAAAAAAAGTTATTTATTATCATGCTTATACATATTTGTTTAAAATATTTTTTTGTGGTCGTGTTTGTGGTTGTTGTTGGTTTTTTACACTTTTGTCAGCAATAAAATTAAAAATTTAAAATATGTTTTTTTTTTGCTTTTAATCTGTTTATTTAGATCGATTAGAAGAGTATATATGAATGGATTAAGTTTGAATGAGTTAGTTGGAGGTGGTGTAAGTTTGTGTCTGTGTGTGCGTGTGTAATTTTAAATTTATTGTGTGGAGCAGCAGTACCGGAAGTAATAGAAGCATATTTTCTAACACATATTTTCTCAAAACTACAGTTTTTATTTATGGCAAATGAAAATGATCTGGATATCCCAGTTCAAATCAAAATTGTTGATCAGTTTTGATAATTATTTCTTTATAAAATATCTTAATTAGATCAGTACTAAACTATATTAAATCAATTTTATATTACATATTTTTATTATTTATTAGGAGAAAATGGATTGTCCATTAGCCGAACTGAATATGTGTGCAGCTCTATCTATGGCAGTCTCATCAGGGTATACTCTGTGTCTTATATACGATCATGACTATTATCGACTATTTAAGTTACACCTTTCTCCAAAAATCATACAAACTTTGTAAGATTTAATCAAAGTCTTTGTCATATCCTCTTTTTCTCTCCAACATTGCATATTTGTAATTGTCAGTGGCACATTTCCAAAAACTCAGAGTTGCAATATCTTTTTTTTTAATTTTTTTCTAAATAATCAGTTTGTTTCAATTCTATAAGTATACATACATATCTGTGGAATTTTGAAAAAACTTCTTCTCTCGAAATAAGACAATTTTCCAAGATTTTTATAGTAAATATAGAATTTCGTTGTCCTTTTTTTGCTCTAATCCCCGTATATCTACGACCTTTGGAACTCAAGATATGCAGTTGACTAATCGACCTCTTTCAGACTTTCCCCCAATTTCAATTTGACAAAACGACTTCTTTCAGAGAATTAAGAATAATTTGAAAAATTGAATATTTATAAAATATTTTATTTAATTTTTATTATTATTTTTTAATTATTTACATATTGTAGCGAAAAATTTAAGTATTTTGTTTTTTAATGAAACCAAAATATTTTTTCTAGATTAACTTCTTTCAATCTTTTTTTCATATTCCATTTTAACAAATTTAATCAAACAATTTCAAATTTAATCAAACAAAACGACTTGTATGGTGGAAGCTAATTTTTTTATTTAAAATCTATTTAACAAAAAGTCTTAAATTAATTTTTTGTCGTTTTAAAGCAAAATATTGCTTCTCGAGGGAAAAGAAAGGTCGCATAATGTTCGTTAAGTATTTGTGTATGATATTCAAGTTCAAAATTTCTTTAATTTTCTAAGCAATAGCTTCTATTAGCCTTTTTAACTGTTTTTTTGCTCTACTGAAAAGTCGTTGATTTTGAAAGAAGACATTTTGTCAAATGTCCACAGATATGTATATACCTACCATCGATTAATATTTTTTTACTTTAATAACTAATATCTGTGTTAATATGGAAGAATGGCTTATGTCGACATAAGTTCGAGCAAATTTACTTTTGGAGGAGCTTCAAAAGTCAAGATAGTAATTTGGAAAATAAGTAACATTTATTGTAAAATTTACTCAAATTTGGGAATATTTCTAATTATAAGTTTTTTGACTTCAACTTTACTGCCTTTTGACTTCTATTTTTCTCAACTATAATTTTTATTTTTTGAATTCTCTTATAAAGTAGTTATGCACATATCAACTATGAAATCAGCCATTTTGCTTTTTTTCTGTCCTCGGAACACAAAATGCTTTTGTGTTAGTTTGGGGGAGAACCAATTCTGCAAAAAAATTTCAAGCCAATGAAAAAGCGTAAAACCGGTAGCATCACTACTGCACTGTGCAGTAAAGTTTTACTTGTTTATTTTTATATTCTTTCCATTCACTACACCAACATAATATCTACTGTGTTCACATGGACGTATTAAAACCCAAAAACAAGAAAAAAAAACACAAACAGTACAGAAAAAAGTAAATTGAGGAAAAGAACCAAATGATGATTATGAGAAATACACAATGAAAAACTCTGGTGTGAAGAATGCAAAGTCGTTTGTGTTCAGACATATTGTTCTTAAGTTGAAGTGGTACATACATATAAAAGTGATTTATTTTTTATATTTGATTAGCCCTGCCGAGACAAACAAATATTGTATAACACATTCATCCGTAACAATCAAAAGGCCATTAAGTTGTTGGCCTTTCTGACGATCTTCCGAACCCTTCTTTAGGTTTCAATACTAATTCTAAATTCTAAATCTAATTCCGTAACTATGATGTCTCTTTTTAAAATTCTAATACGAGTACATACATATCTGTGGCATTTTGGCAAAACACCTTAAGTCGAGATAAGATAGCAGAAAAAAAAGTTAAAAAAAAACTCGGGGAAAAATCATTTTTATGAACAAATTAAATAAAAATTGAATAAATTTCAACAAATAGTTGAATTTGAAAAAATTTTCAGTTCATAAGGAAAAAAGACTGGTGAGAATAACATTCAAATATAATTCACATAATCTATTTCCAATAGATTGTGCTTTAAATAGAAATATAAAAATATGAATATGTATAACACAAAGAACTCTGATGAGACTTTTCGTAGCTGGGTGGAAAACTAGTTCAGTTCTGCTAGTGTTTGTACATATTCCTTAACGGATGTTAATTCTCATAAGAATACCAGTAATAGGATCTTAGGCTATTAAATTTCATACAATAAATATAATAAAGATCAATTAAAAAATATTCGAATTTAATTCGAAAATGTAAAATAATTACAAATTAAATAAACCGAAATTAAAGAAAAATTTCTTCCATAATACAAAATTTTAAAAACGTACACAAAAATGTTTTTTGAATAAAAATTCCTATAATTAACAACATTTTTTTCAACTTTTTAAATTTGACTTAAAATGTTTTGTCAAAATGCCACAGATATTCTCTTCGATTTTCTTCTGCCTTCTTTTAGAAGGTGTCATCAGTTTTTCTACTCTGCCTCAATATAGGTACTATACAATTTTGGTGGTTCTATAGCTATTGTATGGTTCATGTATGGTTCTATAGCAATTGCGATTGTGCTCAACAAACACCTCAGTAGACTACTTTTTTAAAATGAACAATGAAAAAGGCTGAAAAAATTAAAATGCATTAATTGGCTCTTTGGTAGGCTTTAAATGCATCTGTCTCCCTTAGAAGACATTTTAAAAACCCCAGTTTGTAAGGCATTTTTATGGTCCTTTTGTAAAAAGCCTTGAAAAAGTCTTTACTTGAACCCTTTATCAGGCCTGCATAAGGAATAACAGTAAAAGTCCTTCACCAAAATGACAACCTGAATAAGGAAGGCAAAGGAATTCTTTAAGTTATTGGGACATGATTATTTAGGAAAGCAGAGAACTGTATGTCGAAGAACTGAATTTAAATTATGATGGAATTAGACATTTCGTTTTGCTGTAGACTTAACAAAAAGTAGGTATTGACTTTTACACGCAAAATAATGAAAAAGTTGCTGCAAATCGTAGAAATGTTACAATTCTTTCATGTTATAATATGTTTTTTCTTTTTGTAATTGATGAATTTTTAGCAGTTTTAAACCCTGTGTCTTGAAGAACAGAAGAAGAATCATTATTATTTCCTCCTAATCATCAGGCGAAAATCATCTTTTGAAGGCTTAAAGTGCGTTAGTTGTGTAACCTACAGAAGTGCGTAATGAGAGCAGGTATGTTTTGTGACATTTTTGTTACAAATTTGTTTTTTAATAGTGTTTTTTTTTATTTTTTAAATACCTACAACTTTTCAGTTTAATGAGCAATCGATCTATCAATTAGCGGGGCATCAAAGACAATTTTAATTTCTGGTTTGTTTAGCTGTGATTGGCTGCTTTGATTGGCATAAGAAACGCCCTCTGTCTATTTGCCTCTCTACAAGAAAAGCTTAAATATTTCAAGAAAAGAGTAAAATAAAAATACACACACACTCATGCCCATACAATGCCACACTAGCAATGCAATAAATAAAGTAGAAAATATATGGAAGTAGTGGTGGCTTGTGGTCCTTAATTTGAACACAGGCAGAAGCTAAAACGAACAAAACCAGTAGCAGGGTTGTCAGGTTTCTTTAGAAATTTTCGTGATCGACATTACTAGTTGGAGTTAAGAGTTAAAACCATAAATTTTTTTTTTTTTTTTTTTTTTTTTTGAGGAATCTCAATAAGTGCAACATTTTCTTTTTTTTAAATAGATATGAGTATCTCTCTTTTTGGCTTTCTTATTACAAAACGTAGTTTTATTAAATTGATAATACATATTTAGACAAAGATTTGAATTTCAGTAAAACTTTTAATGCTCCTTCAGTACAATACACTTATACTTATATATACATACATATGTATGTATGTACATTAGGGCTACAATCAAAATAAGACCCTATCACCATGCAGTAGCCGATGTTGCGCTGAAACCGAAAAATGTTTCCTCAGGTCATTTCGGAACAAAAACGTTCCGCATCGAAGCCGATTTCTGAAAGCTCTTTAAGATATTTTTTTCTATTTTTTTTTAAATTTTTTTTTTATAATTATTTAACTATTTACATTTCGTAATATACATATGTAATTATAGTAGTCGCCGTGATCTAGTGGTTAGTGTGTTGGCTTACTAAGACAATAGTGCCGGGTTCAAATCTCAGCTCTGACATCTTGAAAAAAAAAAGAAATATGAAAAAATTATTTCTTTCGACGACTACCTCTCAGCAGTCTTCTGGCAAAAGCTCTGAGAGTAACTGATTGCCATGATAAGGCTTCTCAAATCTGTCGTTCGGAGTCGATTTTAAACTGTAGGACCGGTACTTATGGATAAAAATTAGCACACACAACATGAGTGCTGCGAGAAGCTAGGGCTTAACCCTGACACAGCGTTGTAATGGCCAATTATGTATGTATGTAATTATATGATTATAATGAAAATCACAATCTAAAAACTATCTTTGTTATTTAATTATACAAAAGAGTAGGTTTAAATGATAAGAAAATAAATTGATAGGCCAAGTTTGCAACACAAACACCGGTTTTTACAAGTTTTATTGATTTGTTTTTTAATATATTGTAAGTAAATAATATGTTTGGAAAAAATATTGCATATGGAACTTTTTGGTAAATGCAACATTCCAGATTTTTATCCCGCTGCCAAATTCGAGCTTGTACTCTATGTATGAATATTTCAATTTCATAACAATAAAATTCTTTCTTTTCTAAACAAATTCATGGCTCATAAAAAAAGTCAACAAAAACGAGAACTTCTTTAAAAATACCCATGTCGTCAACATCTCTACATTTGGAGAGAAATTGTCATACATGACAACTCTGATCAGTAGCATGAAAAGAGTGAGAGAGAGAGAGAGTGAGCAAAAAAAAAAATTCCTTAAAAATAAGCTGTGGGTGTTGTATGACTCCACTCTTTCAAAGTCACACACATAAACACAACTACAAACAAAATGAAGTTTTAAGTTGAAATCGCCTGGTTACTTGCTACTTGTTTTCTTTGGTTTTTATTATTTATTTTGTTTTAAAGAACCGAACTCTCCAAAAAAGTTTCTCTAATTAAAATGTACATGTTGAGTTGGGTTACACACATGCATGTATACAGAAACTACTTCTGTTCTCTTCTCCTGCAGTAGCCCTTTATTTGGACGTTAATTACCAACTGAACCAATACTCCTCTGAGGGAAAATGTGGTGTAGGTAGACGCCCCCTTTTTGAATTAAAGCAGTGGGCACATAGTGAGTGGCACACCAAAAGAGGACTTTCTTATTCTTCCTCTTAACGCAACAACAACATACCAAAAAAAATCTGCTGCCACATACATACATACCTATAAATTTTTAAAAATTACTATAACAAAAACAATAACACTTGAAGCTCCTGTTTGTACGCATTTTAACGTGCCGATAAGGAGAGTAGAAATGAGTCACACGCAACAACTTCATCAGGTTGGTACCTAAAGAGACTTCTCTCTTTAAACATTTAAAATTTGTCCTCTTTTTGGCTTTTGTGTTGTGAATTTAATGAATGAATGATGTAGAAGAGGCAGAATAAGGCTAAGCTCAAAGGCATCTTTGAAGCCTTCCAATATTTATGAGTGTGAATGAAAGCGAAAAATTAGGGAGGATGAGTGATAGAGTGAGCAAGAACTACTGTCGTTTATACCTTGTTTCTTAGTTCTTTCGTTTATTTGCTAAAGAAAGGTGGTGAAAATGTGTATGAATGAATGGAATTCATTAAATTGTAATGAGTGGAATTGTGTCTCCTTTATGTGAGTTTGGTTGAGTGTCCATGAAAAAGTAGAAGCAGCAGTAAAATATTGAGCCGATAAAAAGTGATGGTGATATTCTTTCTTCATTTTTATTTTGAACAACAACAACAACAACATCAGTAATTACCTTTTTGTATAGGCCACATACTTATGCATACACACTCAAACAAACACTATAAAAAGATCGATACGAGAGTTGAAAAGTAACAATAGCAAGCGCCCTACACAAAACAAAAAAAAAATACAAAAAACAACAACCAACCAACGAGAGTGAGTAAAACGAAAGATTAGAGCAGTAGTATATGGGCCAAATATGGAACAACCGAGTTGTTCAGCATGTTAAGAAAATTGAATTTATTTTATAGTTCATCCAACCGTCAGGCACCATGATTGGTTGATTTTCGTATGTTGAACAACAAAGTTGAAACGTGTATAGGATAGTTACAGTCGTCAGTCGAGAGCGTTGGAAAAGATAGATAAATGAATAGACAGACAGACACTGAAACTCCTATACAACACAATTATGCTCAACTCAAGCCATTAAAACAGGAAAAGGTTCAAGCAACACAAGCAGATACTAAACAGAATAAGTTAAAGTGGCAATCGGTGATCACAAGACAAGTCGTTATATGAATAACGTGTAGAGCAAATCAATCGAAACGTTTTAAGAAATAAATGCTGAAAATATCCGTTTTTTGTTGTTGCTTTTGTTATTGTTTTCTCATCGTGTAAATCTTTCGCTCATTGTTTTTGTTTTTTTTTTGTAGTCGTTGTTATTTTTAAATGATTTCTTAGGAAATTCACGATTCGTTGACGACGGACAACCTGTATAAACGATCGCTTACTGAGACAGAACACAACCACCAGTTACTACCAGCAGAAGCAGAAGCTACTCGCGCGCTTAATACAGGCAGCCGTTAAGCTGAAATTTCGATCGTAACTTTGCAGTTTACTGTCGCTTACGGAAGCGTTCGGAAGTGGAATATATTTTATTAAAATATTATTATAACGTCGTCGTCTCTCCTCAACCAGCCAGCCAGACATTTAGACAATCAACCAACCCAACCGTCTAAATAAACGAGCAAATAACCAACCAGCAACCGATCAGCCAACCAGAAAAGCAGTTAAAACAATAACAACAACAACATTTATTTAAAAAAAAAAAAAGAACAACAATTCAACCACAAGCACTACTTACTTACCGCCTGTCAGACCAGACCCAGAAAAGAGACCAGCAGCAGTAAAACAGTATTTTTACTTGTGATGCGATGCGACTTGATTTGACTTGTTCACTACCAAAAGAAGCCAGGCTTATTTAGTTTGTTAGCAATCACGCACCAACAAGTAGTAACACGCGTACTTACTCTTCTCACAGTTAGTCACATAATTGACTATAAAAAAGTACAACAAAGTGAACTGAAAATAATAAAATTTTAAAAGTTATTAAAAAGAAAAAAATATTATTGTCTTAAAAACCAAAATTGCACAGAGTAACAAAACAGAAGTACATATGTATGTAAATGCAAATAAGAAACGTTTCAAATAAATGCAGAATTATAAAAAATATACAAATCAAGTGACGTATAAATGCAACGATAATATTTCATCACAACATACCAAAATTTAAATTCAATAAAAGACAACAAATAAGGTGAGTACGTTTGAAACTTTAGATATTAATTTTATTTCTTAATTTTTGGCCTTGAAAATTATTGGCTAAATCTATACCGAGTTTTGTATTCTTCGTGCTTTTAGTAACAACTTCGGCTACTGGAATTAAGCACCTCCTACTTAGTAGTACACTCCACTGCTAAATCCTTCTCTTTTTTTATTAAAGCTTTATATAAAAGAAATGCATTTTTTTACTTTTGAGTTCGTACAATATTCTTTAAACATTATTGCTAAGCAATACTCACAGGGTGATAAAAAAACTAGACTTTCCTTAAATTTTTTTAAAGGAAATTTTAGTTACACCTATTAAGTAATATTTATATGTATATATGTATTTATACAAAATATTAAAGTTTTGTTTTTTAATGAGTTTGCTATAGATATTAAACTTAAAACTTTTTGGAAATATAAAATAATTTTTTTTCTTCAGCATTTTATGAATCACGTGTTCACTGTGCGTAACACTACATTTGTTCCATTAAAAGTATTACTAACGGGATTTCTAAATTACTTTTCTCTTTCATGTTTGAATTGTTCTTTTGAATACACAAGTGTGAGCGCATGAATTTGTGCTTATGTTCTCAATTAATGAATACTCATTTATTGTGTAAACAGTAGCCATATTTTAATGATGGGATGTGGTATGGTTGGTTTCTTTTGCTTGCAAGTTTATAACTATTTAACTTGGCGCCACACACACAACACTTATGCTTATGCATTCATGCATATGTACATACTTATGTTGTTTAATATTCTTAACTAATGCCTCAATATGTACCCTATAGAATGAGTATGAATGTGTGTTTCGTTTACATTTTTCTCTTTTTATTCAATTATCCAACCAACCCCATCAATTAAGCATGTTTGCCTTTATGCGGTTATGGTGGCTTCATTCATGGTTGCTACCGGTGTTACGCTCTCTGATTGGCTCTTGTGTTGTGTTTTTCTTCTTAGTGGTTGAGTGCACAAGCAAACGTAAGCAAACAAACATGACAATGAAAATTAATTTTTTATATGAATTTGCCTCATATGTACCCAAAGAAATTTCTTTTATATGCCGTGTATGTGGTAATAATTTTAGGATTTGTATGCATTTATAGTTTAATAGGGATATTGAATTTGAAAGAGATTTTTTAAAGAGAGAAGTTATGTGTTCTTTAATAAAAAAATGAAGAAAATTGTAGCTTAAGATCTTAAAACTTATTAAAATAAAAAGTTTCTGACGAAACTACCCAAAGGTCTAGTGAAATATCGATTAATTATTCCTTATAGTATGTCAGTCAAATTATTTTATTGCTTAATTTTGTGCAATATTTATTCTTACTTTTGTTATATGTTTCTTATTATTTTTCGCACTTTGAATTAATAATTTTAAATATACAAATAGAAAAATTGTACAGAGATATATTAAAAAAAAAGGAAAAAAGTCTAATTAATCCAACTTTCAGTTAATACAGTGAGAGCTCGATTTGCTGACAATCGTGATTTCCACAACAGGCAAATTTTTTCACATTACAGTTCGTATAACTGCAATTGTTTTCAAAAATTAGTCTTAATAAGGGCAACATCATATTTTTTAATTAATTTTTAATTCTTCTCTTTTATGTAGCAAAACTTTTTTATTGCTTTACTTTTCAAGACATACATGCATACATGCATATATGTGATCTTTAAAAAATAATTGAATTTCTCACAATATTTAGAAAATCTTCATACATGTATGATTGAAATGAATATTTTGGGATCTATTTTCTCAAAATTTTTGCTTGGCTGAATGACAGAATTAACGATATAGTTGCTATATTTTTATATGTAAAAGGCGTGGATGATTTGCCTTTGGTATCCAGATATCGTCATGTGTGCCCTAGAGACAAAGCCAACTGGGGTAGTATAAAATAGTAGAATATTTTCATTATTTGTTTAAGAAAGTTACTTGATATGTAATGCTGCAACACTTTATTTTTTAGTAAATATTTTGTTTATGAAAATATACTGTTAAAATTGAGATATTTTTAGGTATATTAAATGATGGTCATATATTGCAAAATTGCATTAATTCATCGATTCGGTTTTTTACTTTTCTTTTAGTTTTATCAAACACCGTTTTAGTTTGTTATTGCTGTGATGTTCCTTTAAAAATCACAACAGTTGATAACCCTAATCAATAATGAACAATTCGCTCTCTAAGCTCACAAAATACATACATACATACATAATTGGCCATTACAATCCCGTGTCAGGGTTACGGCCTAGATTCTCGCATCACTCATGTAGTGTTTGTTAATTTTTATCCATGAGTACCGGGACCTACAGTTTAGAATGGATTCCGAACGACAGATTTGAGAAAGTTTTTCATGGCAATCAATTACTCCCTCATACTGGCCTTGATTCTCGCAGCACTCATGTTTTGTGTGTTAATTTTTATCAATGAGTACCGGGACCTACAGTTTAGAATGGATTCCGAATGACAGATTTAAGAAGCTTGTCCATGGCAATCAGTTACTTTCAGAGCTTTTGTTAAAAGACTGGTGAGAATTAGTCACCGAAGAAGTAAAAATTAAAAAATTATTAAAAATATTACAAATAAAACGGTAGATAGAACAAAACCAATACAAGTTTCTGATCCACATTAGTAGGCTTTTACTATGAAATAAAAAAAGATATACATTCGTTATAACCTCCTTAAAATAATTCTCATAAATCAAATGAAGGCCACAAGAAAACATATTTGTTTGAGAGTTTTTTTTTTTGTACGAGTGAGTGCATAAAGTGTTAGTGTCCTGTTGACATTTTCACACGCATTTTTTAATGTCTAAAGAAAAATGAAAAGAAATTAAAAAAAACCGTCACAAAACTATAGAAAAATTGTTAATAGAAGCCAAAATAAAACAGTAAGAGAAACAAACAAAAGTGGAATGTTTCTGTTTTGTTTTACGAAAACACAATAGAAGGAGCACTTGAAATAAAAAGTGCACGAGTGAAATTTTCAAAAGCCATGCCAGAGAGCAAAAGTCCTTTTTATTGTTTTTCTTTTTCTTTAAGAAGAGAGGAAGCATTTAAAACTATTGTTTAGTGGTATTTGGATCATATTATAGTATGAGAACCGTTTATCGTTTGAAAAACCTAAAAATTAACCGAAAATACTGATTGAAGAATTGTGCTGATGTTCAAAATCATATCAAATAAAGGAATCGATCGACCGACCACATGCTAGTTTTAACTTTGCTTTTGTTTTCTGCTATAATTTATTTATTATTTGATTTTGATGTTCTCTTTTTTTTCCACATTCCAATTGTCAAATGAAAATAATGAACATTAAAAAAAAATTTCCTTTTTTTCTTACTTTGTTTCTCAGAATTACAAATCATTATGAAAGAACACTTTGGTAACAATTCTTTTTAACTGATTTTCAGTTTATTTTTGTTATTGCTTTTCTTTTTAATAGACCTTTTATCATCCTTGATAAACGCCTTCTGTTTTTACTTCTTGTAGTTTTCTTTAAAAAATTGGTTACCCCTTCAGGTTTTTTCTTCTTTTCTGGGGTGTTATTCTGACAATCACACTTGAATCTCACTTAAAATTTATAAGAACAACCCAATTTTTTTTTTATAAGAAAATCGGTTTAAATATTTTTTTTTTAATTTAATTTTTGTGTTTTTACTTTTCAGTTAATGAGTGTGTTATAATGTGAGTTTTTTTTTGCGTGTTGGAATTTTTGGAAAACAATGGCTACCTTCTTCATACACGCCTAATTTTTAAATTTTGGTAAATACATTTGAAAGTATATAACGAGTAGAAGAAAAAAAAATCAAATTTTCAAGGTTTTAACAGCTTTGTGCAGTACACACATTTAAGGCTACAGGCTATTGACTACATGACAACATATGCCGCCAGCAATACATGTCTTTAAAACTACTTAATAATTTTCCAGGTTTCAGCAATAATATAAACATCTGATCTCTGTAGTCGCCGTCGTCTATAGGTAAGTGTGTTGGCTTACCAAGACGAGAGCTCCGGTTCAAGTCCCGGCTCTGACATCTTGAAGCAAAGAAATATTTAAAAAAATATATATTTCTTTCGGCGACTACCTTTTAGCAGACTTCTGGCAAAAGCTCTGAGAGTTACTGATTGTCATGAACAAGCTTCTCAAGTCTGTCGTTCGGAGTCAACATTAAACTGTAGGTCCCTAGACCGTAATCCTGACACAGAGTTATAAAGGCCAGTTATGTGTGTAAGATCTCTCGTAGCTTATTCTTTTTTTCTTATAAGAAAAAATGCTATAAAATTTCCGAAATTGAATTTAACTCTTGTCGCCTTAGTTTGTCAATTTTGTTCTTATTGTTAATAATTTATTAACTTGAAGAAATGTTGTACCGTTTATTCCTATTTTTATTACACATTAAATTTGATTTGATACTGAAAGTAATCAAGTCATTGTTGACTATTCGTTCTCAAATTGATATCATATGTTCATAATTTTAGAACATCTTGTGTGTAATAGCTACTCGTATTCCGTTTTTAAAACCTCTATTTCATGCATCTTATTATATTGACTATTTAGTTGGGCCTAGCTATAGAGGTGGTTGCCGTGTTGTTGTGAAAATAATCATTCTTATATGCACACTTGTATTTTATTTTTGACAGTTTGTAGTCAGTAGCCTGTAGTGTTGAATGTGTTTAATGTATTAAAATACTTCGAGTCAAAAGAGAGACAAAAAAATGAAAAGTAATTTGCAATGCAATGCAAACATTTATAAACATTAAAAAGGCATTTGAACGCATTTTCAGTAAAAAATAAACACTAATGTTGTGTGTGAGAAAGAGAGATAGAGAAACAAGAAGAGGGATTAACTTTAACTATTTTCGTCTTGGGCGATTTTTATTTGCAAAAAGTAGAACCAAAGAAAAAGTAAAACGAAAATGTAAATCTTATTTCATGCATTTATAAAAACAAAATACCAACACTCTGACCTTTCTTTCAGTGGCCATTGTTTAGGACAGCTCTAAGGGTTTTTCCATTATAATGGGTCGTATTCAAATTGTGCAACAAAGAGTGCCTTTTTATTGTTTTTATATAACTTTTAACTTACACATCTCTCTCCAAAAATCATATATTAAAACTACACTTTCTCTACATACTTTGTAATGAGTTGATCAAAATCTTATCAAGCACATCATGTTTTTTTATGATTTAAAAATTGAATTCTTCAGGGCTAAATTAAAGGAATATTCTTTTGACAGGATATAGAGTTGCATTGTAACAGCTGACTCATTCATTTAATTCCAATAACTGGAATGGATGACTTGGACAAAACTTTTTTCTTTTATGTTATTACATTATATTCCGAGAAAATTGTATTTCGTGACATCTACTTCAAAATATATATTAAAATTACCTTTCTTTTTACCGGAAGTGTGACAAATTTTATTAATAAATTTGAGACTAGTGCTTAAAATTCTAAATACATACAGAGCTACGGCCCAGATTTTGACAGGACCCCTATTGTGTGCGTAAATTTGTATTCACGAGTACCGGGACCTACAGTTTACAGTTGACTGCGAATAACAGATTTGAGAAGCAATCAGTTACTCTCAGAGCTTTTGCTAGAAGACTTCTAAGAAATGGTCGGCGATTTAAAATGTATTTTTATAAGAAGGTTTTTTTAAACAGTTTAATAACACGAGATTTTCTTATGTTTATTAAACAAAATAATTTAAAAATATCTTTAATTGCGTTTTCTTTTCTGGAAAAAAATGTAAAAATTTATTTTCTAAGAAGAATGTAAAAAAGGGTTGCGTGTTCTTTAAAAATAGCAATCTTACTTACTTACTTAGCTGGCCATAACAACCCGTTAACGGGTTTCGGCTTCAGCACTAGTCTCCAGGCGCTTCTGCTTAGCGCGCGCCTTCTCCAGTTGGTCACACCAATCGATGACAGGGCTTCATCAACCTGGTCCTTCCAACGTAAACAGGGTCGTCCTCTACGCCGACGTCCAGTGACCTTCGCATCGAAAACTTTCTTCGCTGGAGCAGATTCTTCCATCCGAACAATGTGGCCGAGCCAGCGTAGCCGCTGGATGTTAATACGCTGGACAACGCCTACATCGCCGAGGAGCTCATATAGCTCATGGTTGGTTCTAATGCGAAACTCATCGCCATGCCTTAGAGGACCAAAGATCTTACGATCATTAAGTGTAAAAATGCAAGTTTTCTCACCCTCACAAGCTGAAGAAAATAATGTACTGAGAAACAGCTGTCATTTTTATTATTTCTCTTTTATTTGACGTTCTTCAAAAGCTGATTTTTTATATTTAAAATATTTAAATTTTTGTGATTTCCCTTTTTTTCTATTTAAATATTTTTACATATAAAACAGGGCAACTATTTATGATCTTTTTGGCATAAAACAGGATGTAATTTAAAGAGGTGAGAGCAACGTTTTTAAAGTGTCACTTTTTTTAAGGACAACACATTTTTTCCAGACAAGAAAACGCCATAAAAAAACGATAATAAGTGGAAGCGATTACTTTTCAAATGTCGTCTAGTAGCTCTATAAATAAATAAAAGTCATCTATTCTACGGGGCATTATCTGCACTCTCGATTTACAGAGAGCAAAATATTCAATACGTTCTACCATTTTTTCCCCCCTTATCTCCTCACCAGGGGAAATACCACCTCGGAACGACATTCGCATTACTTCAAGGTGGACCCCTTTTTAGCACGGCCAGTTCCTTCTAGGTTGTCCTGCGTCCAGGACCCGTACTTTCAAATGCCTCAAAGTCCCTCTTCTTTCGCCTTAGGATACATTCAAAGTATCTTGCAACGGCGGTCCAGTTCGCCACATTTGACGTCATAATATCAACGATATTCTCAACCGTAATTCTTCCGACTTCAGACACCAGTTCCGCTCGATAGCAATGCCAGCGCCTGCATTCGAAAATGGTATGCTCCGCATCGTCAATTACATCTTCCTATACCTTCTACCATTAGCAAGGGGGAATTTTTAAAAAGAGAACTCAATACCTTTTTAGAGTGTGAAAAATTTTTAAGAAACAAACACAAAATTGCACCATTAATTTTTCTATGGTTTGTTTACCTATATGCGGTACAGTGTGTGTGTGTGTGTGGGTATGTACATACATATATTAAAATCGTAATTATTTAAAGTAAAACAGACAAAAGTGTGACTTAAAAACAGGGTGTTAAACATGGCCATTATTGATGCAACACTCTCGTTTTAACAGCCACATAACAAATTTGCAACAGCATGTGATTTTGTATGATTATCTTTTTGTTTTCTCGTATTTGCCACTATGTGTGGCAACATTAACGGCAGGACTCCAAAATATAATCGGATTTAGATTGCAATTTTTTTCTTCTCAAGGCATTACAAACACGATTTGTGTGCCAAGATTAAGCAGATGACGGATAATCGTTAGAAAATAAAAATAAAAATATATTTTTTTGTATAAGATAGATTACTATACAGTCACTCAGTCAGCTGTTTGTATGTTTGTTTTCAAAGTAAAAAAATTATTAATAAGATTATTAAAAATGGCTTTTCTTGTTAAGGGGCTATTTCTGGTTAATTTCGTGTATGTACTTGCTTGTGAAATGTATAATCAGCCAAAACAAAGATCATAAGACGATGCAGGCAGGCAGGCAGGCAGGCATTAATCAATATTTTATTTTGTTTTATTTGATCTTAAAAATATTATCGGCCACTACTGTGCGTGACAATAACAATAATAAAAACAAAAATTAAAGCGAATAATACAATGATCCTTGAAAGTTGGGTTTTGCAAATGATTTCTTGCTGTGAGGCTTAATCATCGCTTGATTTTATCATGATTACAAATATTATGCGAATGAGTAAATATTGTATGAATTTTTTTCTTTGTTTGTTTGTTTGTTTGTTTTTGTCTTGCTGCCAACCGTAGAAGCAGAAGCTTTACTTCAAAAAAAGTCATCATCGTTGTTGTCCAATATAATGAAAGAGAGTATCAGTGACAAGCGAATTAAAAACGAAAAATACCAGCAGCCCAAGACAGACATATTTAATCCCTACAATAAATAGCTGTGGTGGAGTGCCATGAAATAAAATTGTTTTTGTCCTGCTGGCGCTTGATTTTTTAATTTTTTTTGTTTTTTTGCTTTGCAATTTGAATTTTTACGAGTTGGTATTTATGGTTTTCTGTTAATAAACATTAATGTGCCAGAGTTCTGGTGAGAGAGAAACATAAATTTCCAAAAAAAAAATAATTTTTTTTCATAATTTACGACATTCATAACAGCTTGTTAAGCAAATCCGTAAAAAAAATTAAGAAGGCTCTACTGCTCTCATCTACAAATGCTACTGAGTAACTCAGTGAATATCATCATCAGTTAGTATAGGAAGTAGTAGAAGTAGGTAACCTTCCTTGTGTGTGTGTTTTTTTTTGTCTTTCTTTTCTTGCTTTTAATGCGACTTTTTCACGGTTGGGGGGTACTACTCTCTACTCGAGAAATTGTCATTGTTTTCTTAAAGATTTCATATAAAAAGACATTTAAAATATAATTCACACAAAAATATCTTTTTGGTAGTATTGATGTGCGAGTAAGTTTTGCATTTTGACGCATTTACATACTCATCAACCGATGTATTGTTAAGCTTGGCACAGCTGGACATAATATTTTGGCTTTTTATATTCATTTTTATTTATATACCATTTGGTATCTTTTTTTCAAAACACTTTTTAAAACAAAAAGAGAAAAATATTGGAATGCTTTTTTTGTTTAAAAAAGTGATTTTTGTTCTGGTCACACAGCGGGATAAAAAACAAAACAAAAAAATCTTTTTGTTTCATTTGACAAAAATACCAACAAAACAAATCCAAATTCAAAGCAAAAGCAAAAGCAGTAAAGTGAACCTTTTAAAACCCCGTAAAAATGCTCCCACAACAGCAATAATACCAGTATCAGCGCCAGCAGCCTTGAAGCTAATCCTCATCATAATGGTGACGCCAATGACGCCTAAATGGTCAGCTATTGTTCTTTTCTTCTCTGGTTACTTACCCTTTACCAGTTTCCTTGCGATCAATGTACACTGCCGCTCACTTGAATAGGTTTACTATTTTCATTACATTCAAATTAATTTTTTTCTAAAAGTAATTAAGTTTTTAGTTATATTATTTTCTAAAATGGTAAAATATTGGATTATGTGTGTTTACAATAAAAAAAATTGTTTCAATAATTAATAACTGAATTTTAGTAATTTTTTTTCCCAAAACGATTATGATTTTCAGCACAATTTTTTGGGTCATTTGAATAGGTTTACTATCATTAATTTAAAAAATTAAATAAAAAAATGATTTTTTTGTAAACCTTTTTTAATTTTTTAAGATTTCTTACAATGCTTGATGATTTTTTAAGGAGTATATCCTCCTTTATTCGATATAACTTCAAGAATACCATTTGGGAGGGAGCTATAAAGGTTTTCAATTAATGATAACAAAATTTTTGGACCAAGCTTTTTTAATTCCTCCAATGAAAGCCTATTTGGTTTCGTATTGTCTGCCGGACTCGTAGACTTTGCGAGAAAGCAAGCCCCATACATTTTCTATAATATTTAAGACAGGGGAATATAGTGGCCCCATCAACATATCGACATTTTGGCTTTAAATCCACACTTTTACAAACCTGGTATTGGGTATCGGGGCATTATTTTGTTTAAATATCCAAAGAATTGGTCTAAAAATAGTAGAAAAATATGGAAACACCTTCTCAAGTACTGTTTTGTAATTATTCGCGTTCATTTTTGATGTGAGGAATTGAAGCACAAATGTACCATAATATGAAATCGCCCCCCACACCATTACACTTCCCTCACAGAGACGAAACGACTAAGGTAGCGTTCCTCCTTATGTTGGTCGTGGAAATAGTAGTTGTATCCATCCGGACCTTCCAAGTTAAAAATTTTTTTCGCCTGAGAAGGCAACACGATACCACTCATTTTTATCGTTCATGTGTTCTCGTGAAAAATGAGACCGTGTCGCTTTACGAGCAGCAATAAAAGATGTTTTTTTTTTAATTTTTAATCTCCTTAAATGTTTAGAACGTCGAATAACACATCTTACAGTGCCTATGATAGCTGTGATACCCAATTTTTGTCTAATTTTTGCAGCAAAATCGCTCGAATTTGAGGCAGCTCTTACATTAACTCTTCTGTCCTCTTCTGTTGTGGCTTTTTTCGTCAGCCCTTTCATGTTTTTATACTAATCGGACAGATTTCTTAAAAAATTACTTACAACATTCTGGCTGCGATCAATTTTTTTGTCGATATTCCTATGGCTTAAGCCAGTTTCATTGAATGCTTTAATTTTACCTCTTCCTTCTTCAGTTAATCCCTTGCTACGCCCCATTTTACGTAAAATATATAAAATATTATTGCAGTAACTCACAAATATTTAAAATTTAAATTATACTGTCGATGGTCAAAAGCAAACTAATTTTATTCCTATTAAACCTATTCAAGTGACCCAAAATCTACACCTGTTTTCGTAGCATTTTGAAGTAAAATCAAAAAATAACAAATTTTTATTTATTGTACCTTTATTCTTTTCTTCCTAAAATTTGATTATTCATAATATCTCTTAATTTAAGTGAAAAAAAATTATTCTCCTAAAGTTTATATAAAGAAAAATTAAAATATAAGAGCAAAAATTATTAAACCTATTCAAGTGATCGGCAGTGTATAGGGACATACAATATAAATTGTTATTCAAAAAAGTTTTTATGAATTAAAAATGAAAAAAAAAAAACAAAAAATATAATACACGAGCATTGAATACTAAAATTATATTTTATTTTTATATTTCATTCTTCTTTTTTGTTCTCCCCTTTTATGGGCACACCAGCAACATTCATAACATTTTGTTTTATAATAAAGAAGTGGCGTCACATGGTCATTTTGTCGCCGTTAATCATAATAATGGCATTTACTTTCGATACACAGAGAAGCGCCCTCTGGCCATTTCAAATTCAATTCTTTTAATTGCATCCTCTTTATTAGCTGCTGGTACTAAGTCCTTACAAAAAAGTGCAGTGGCTTTTATAAAAATTTTTTAAGGGATACGTTTTTCGACCAAATTGAAGATCAATATGCATAATTAAAATTAATATTAAAATACCATATAAGGGAGTATAAAAATATAAAAATATAGGAAAACTTCAAAAGAAAAACATTTTTTTTTATCTGAAATTTATTTATAGCGCATTTACATACCTACATACATACATAATTGGCCATGACAACCCCTGTTTCAGGGTGTGTGTCAATGTTTATCACTGAGTACCGGGATCTACAGCAATGTAATCCAAATTTTCATTTTCTGTACACAATTGTGCTACAACACAAAAAAATAAATTGAGAGTTTTGGTTAACTATGATCTACAGTTTAAAGTCGACTCCGTATGACAGATCTGAGAAGCTTGTTCATGTCAATCAGTTACTCTTAGAGCTTTTGCCAGAAGACTGCTAAGAGGTAGTCGCCGCCCATTTACATTAGACAGAAATCTAGTATTCATGAGATTTTATTTAAAATAATGGAGATTTTTACTCGATTTACTACATAAGGTAGTAAATATTTCGGACTAGTTTTTAGTAGAAATTACTAAAGCAACTCTAGATATTTGTTGTAGAAAATATAAGTTTTTCTTTTAATAGTGCACACAATGTCGTAGAAACAATCTAGTTGTTCAGCAGGATTTCAAATCTAATGCATAGGGTCTTCCATTATTTCTTTTGAAGCTACATTCGTCAAATTATTTCTTATTTATTTATGTTAATTTGCCAAATCACCATGGGCAATCGAAAAATTATGTTTAACGATGACGGTCATCTCTGAATAGACGGGAGTGTAAAAAATCAAAATTGTAGAATTTGCGACAATACCAATCGATGTGACAGCCAAGAGCGTCCAATGTCAACTTTTGGGAACAGTACACCCAACCCAAGAAGTCCATCTTCACGAAAACGCTCTCTGAGCATTCCAGTCTATTCCACCAAGAAACGAATGATCAGGAGTACAGCGCCACCTTCTGGGAAGATAACAGCTAACCTACTCAAAGACGCTCACCACTCACATTCAACATCCACCGACATGAGACAATTGCTATTGATCATTCAAGGGTGAAATTTACAGCAATTTGTCCCATTGACATAAGGCGCTTAACATCTATCTATCTATAACTATGTATATATTCAACATTCCAATACAATGAACTATATTTAGTAGGGGTTTACCCCTGAGTATTGGTCTTAAATAAAAAATAAAAAATACACCAAACGTATTGTTAACTGCTCGAAGCTGGTACATAAGATGAAACCTTTTTTTGGCATGTAGAGAAAATAAGATTTCGATAATATTCTAAAAAAGCATACGGGTCCAATAGAAAACAATTTTTGTACTTGATATTGGACCTGTTGAATTCAAAAATGCAAAAGATTATTATCGACCAAAGCACATAATTCATTCAATTTCTGTTTTTGTAAATTTTTTTTTGGACACAGTCCAACTGCACACAAATGTCGAAGATATAAGATAAGTTTATGGAAATAAAGAGCATTCATTCATTGTTCTGTGTGTTTTAAAGATACACAAATTGGTCGTCTGACGATATTAAGCCAACCAGCTGTCGGAATTATTTCTTTCGGAGACTACCTCTCAGCAGACTTCTGTCAAAAGCTTTGAGAGTAATTGATTGCCATGAACAAGCTTCTCAAGTCTGTCGTTCGGAGTCGACATTAAACTGTAGGTCCCGGTACTCATGGATAAAAATTAACACACACAACATGAGTGCTGCGAGAAGTTAGGTCATAACCCTAACACAGGGTTGTAAGGGCCAATTATGTATGTAAGCTGTCATTTACATATGAGGTATGCTTTCTGTGTTGAAGAAGAACAACAATACTGGATTTCAAATTTAGATATAATTGGCCATTACAATCCTATTTAAGGGTTATGGCCTTAGAAAGAAAGCATAACGAAAAAGAGTACTAAAAATGACGTGTGTAGTGCTGTCAAATTCTACTACTTTTCATTACTCGATAGTATTGAGTACTTTTATTTGGGTACCCAATACTATTCAATACTTTTAACTGATTTTATATTTAAGAGAAAACAATTTCATAAAATATTGTGTTTTTAGACAGAAGTTTATTTGGCCGTTAAAATTTAAATTTTCCATACAACTTCGAAGAAAATTGCAACCCTGAAAGTATTGAGTAGTTACTTTTAAGTATTGAGTACCCAAAAATAAGTATAAATACTCGATACTCGGTACCCATTACTCAATACTTTGCCAGCACTAGACATGTGGTACTGTGGTATTTTTTTTAATAAAAACTATTGAAAAAAGTAAATTAGTACCGAATTTTCCTACACTGTCTTACGTTATTCTTTGCTACCATTGACTTCAAAATATTTACATATACATATAACAGATACATAGCAAGGTAGTAAGTGCTGTCGTCTGCTTTTTCTGTTTGCTGTCATGTCATGCATACATTAACTAAACCACTTTAGTTAGCTAACTAAACACTGTGAATCTGGGTATAATGAGTATAAATATTTTTTAAGTTTATAAGTACTTACATACTTATGTGTATAATCCTACATTTTGAAATTTTTTATAATATTTATCTAAAAGCATTTTTTATCTTTTATTTAATTTTTACAGTGTATGTGGCAATTGTATGATAATTTTGTAACCAATCACACAACTCAATAGAAAGAGAAATATACCAACGCCCACAACACCCATAGAGATATCAATAAGTGACAATTATAACACAACGCCATTGTGCAAAAGCAAAAGGAGCAACAGCAACAGCTAGAAAAATAAAATAATAAAACACAAAAAAGTCAATTAAATCAAGCAGCATTTGAAGAGTAACACACAAATCAGTCAGTCGTTTGTTTAGTGTCTGAAAACAAATTCTTTTTAAAAAGATTGTTGTTACGACCCCATATCAAAAACATCAGCAATAACAGCACCAATCAGAAATTAAAAAAAAATAAAAGTGCAATAACAAAGAAATCAAAATATTAAATTCATTAAAAACAACAACATTAATACTTTAAACATTAACAGTAACAACAACAAATAATAAACATTAAGAGAACTGACTGAAGCTAATAATTAAAAAAAGAAAAACAAAAAAAGAAAATAAGAGTATAATTAGTATAACGCCATCAGTGTATTAAAACGGGAAAAAAACTCAGAGAAATAAAAAAAAAGAATCTGGTGACTAGAAAGAGAGAAAAACAAAAGCAATTATTGTGAAAAGTATGAGCAATAGAATATAACAATTACACCACAATCACCACAACCAACAACAACAACAATAATAAAAGAGAAAAATACAGCGAAAAACAAATAAATCGTAAATTATAACATTTTTTTTTCTGAACCCATAATCTTTTATTGCATGACAATTGTTAACATACAGTACGTACGTAGTATATCTGTACATATAAGAGATTGTATATGCATTAGTATATTAGTGTTAATAAATGTTATATATTGTTGTTGTTGATTTTTGTATTTGAGAGTAATTTGTGTAAAACGACTTGTGAATTTGTTTGCTGGTTAAAGCATTCTTTGGGAGTGTTTGCTGAAGTTTGTATGTGTGAGTGTTTGTGAAAAAGTAGAAAACCACCACCACCTCAACAACCACCACAACAAAAAAAAAAAAACAAAAAAAAGAACGAGAACAAGAGAAACACAATCAGAAAAAAAAGCACTAAAGCCACCACAATGTTCGCTGTAATGAGAATCGACAATGATGACTGCCGGTCGGACTTTCGTCGCAAGATGCGTCCGAAGTGTGAATTCATTTGCAAGTATTGCCAGCGGCGTTTTACGAAACCCTACAATTTAATGATACACGAACGCACCCACAAATCACCAGAAATCACATATTCCTGTGAAGTTTGTGGCAAATATTTTAAACAGCGTGATAATCTTAGACAACACAGGTGAGTAAAAGTGCATTTTTATTCAAAATATTTATTCTAAATTTGTGTGTTTTTTTTTTTAATTTTTTACTTAAAACTTAAAACAAGTCACAAAAATATAACTGTAATATATATTTATTTGAATAACGACAACAACAAGAATAAAATATATAAAAAAAAATTATGTGTATATACATACATATATACATTTATACATATGCATATGTATGTATATGCCTAATATGTAAAACTACTTTTTCTTTGCGTATTGACGTCGGTAATTGGATTTTAATTCTTCAGTTTTGTACTATTTTTCCCTGTTTGTAATTCAGAAGAATTCATTCAACCTCTACTACATACATATACACATACATAATTGGCCATTACAACCCTGGGTCAAGGTTACGGCCTAACTTCTCGCAGCACTGATGTTGTGTGTGTTAATTTTTTATCCATTCCTTTTTTCAAGATGTCGGAGCTGAGATTTAAACCCGGCGCTACTATAAATTCTAAAATGCCTAGTGTTGAAAAACCCATTTCAGGGAACACTGGATGGCGCAATGTTTCGTAATTAAAAAAAATATGTTTTGTAAATTGAAGGCCGGGAATTTTCTTCCTAAATTTAACTTTTTGCACACACTTCAATATCTCTTTCAATGACATCTGACGTTTATTTAGCAAATTTCTGGAAAAAAGAGAACAATTTCGATTTGCAGATCTTTTTGTGCACCCAGATTTAAATTTGTTGGACCTTCGAACGGAAAGAGTTTCCTTTGATGAGCTTTCGTATTTATTACCATTCGTTCAAAGTTTATTTCCTTCATCTGTTTGGTAACTTGAACGTTTTCGTTAAAGTCATTTTTGGTTATGGAACACAGTTGTTCCACTCTCTTCTGTAATAACCATTCAATGAGTAAAAGCTGAAAGATCAAAAAATTCAAAGCCAAGGAAGTTTATGTTTTTCTTAAGAAGGAGTAAAGATACGACGTTTTATTAAAGAACATCAGAAGCTTTATGATATTTCATTGCGAATTTAAGTTTAAAACTGAGTACACATATGGTTAAATTAATATCAGTGATGTAGTGAACCGTAATCAATCAATTTAGTATTTTTTTTCTTTTTATTAATTTTATTATTGATTAAATTATTTGTGCCTGAGGTGCTAGACAAGACCTTCAAGTTCAAACCCCAGATGTGACGTCTTGAAAGAAAGTAATATAAAAATATATTTCTTTCGGTGACCACCTTTTAGCGATCTTCTGGCAAAAGCTCTAAGAGTAACTGATTGCCATCAACAAGTTTCTGAAGTCTATCGTTCGGAGTCGACGTTAAACTGTAGGTCTCGGTATTCATGGATACTAATTGACGCACACAATATGGGTGCTGTGATAGGCTTGAGGTGGCTTTTAAATATGAAAATATTTGACGAATTTGTTTTTAGATGCATATTTCGCTACTTTTTTTATTTTGTAGTTCTTCACATATGTGTGTTCATAAAAAGAGTTAAGAAGTAGCGACATATTCAAAAATAACTGCAGTAATCCCTCGATTTACGTCGCGATTAGTTAAAAAATGAGGAATTAATATTTCTTATACCCCCAACTCTTATTTCAAACATTAGATGCGCTTCTTAGAAAAGCGTGCTAAAAAAATCGTGTTAAAAGAAATGATGAGACATATGCATTTGGAGATATGTTGTACCACTTAAAAGAATCGTGTAAAATGAGAAAACTGTAAATATTTTCCCAAAAAAACCGTACAAAAGAAGCAATAACGAAATCCATATTTATAAATATTAAACAAACACAATTGATTTTTATTATAAAGAAAATTTAAATTGAAAACACAAACTCTAAATACAAAATATATGAAAATTTAAATTCAAATTAGAAATAAAAATTAATTTTGCAACAATTCATCGCTTCTGGATAACAAGCGTGCACGTTTATTATGGACTGGGCCCAAAATGTTATAAAAATATAAAATGAATACTTATGTACGTACGTACATATGTCAGTTACGTATGAATAACGAAAGGTTGTGTTCAAGTTGAAGTACTATGGTATGAAGATTAACATGTTTCTGTCAAAATTGAGAATAAGCAAATTTTTTACAGATTCGTTCTAGAAGAAAAAAATCATGTAAAAAAGTGTAGTTAACGTGTTATTTTAAAATCGTGTAAAAAAGAATTGGGTGTATGCCAAAGGGTGTATGTAGTCGCCGTGGTCTAGTGGTTAGTGTGTTGGCTTACTAAGACGAAAGCGCAAGGTTCAAATCTCAGCTCTGACATATTAAAAAATAAAAAAAATACGACAAAAAATTATTTCTTTCGGCGACTACCTCTCAGCAGTCTTCTGGAAAAAGCTCTGGAAGTAATTGATTGCCATGAACAAGCTTCTCAAGTCTGTCGTTCGGAGTCGACATTAAACTGTAGGTCCCGGTACTCATGGATAAGAATTGACACACACAACATGAGTGCTGCGAGAAGCTAGGCCGTAATCCTGACACAGGGTAGTAAAGGCCGGTTATGTATGTATGCCAAAAGACATATTTTTGTTAAACAAAAGAATAAGTTTAATTCACGCTTTTGAAATATTATACCCCCTATGTACGTAGTATACGTACATATTGAATTTTTATAAAAGAAAAAACGAAATTGAAAATGAGATGACAAAACCATTCAAAATTAAAAATAAACAGAATCTATGAGGACACAAAACAAAACTTGAAGGAACACACATTTTGAGGACATAAACCAAAACGACATAATCAAATCGAAGTAAACAACGTTTGGGGGAGAGGTCGTGGTATAGTGGTTAGAGCGCTCGCACAGAAACTGAAACGACCGAGTTTCAATCCTAGCGAAGGACAAATATTATAAAATATAAATTTACGGTTTTTCTTAATTGTAATTTTAAAAATAAGACGTTTCCTCCTCCCGTCCATCTCCAAAATGTCAATCTTGAAGAAACCGTTCCCTGACATTTTCAGTCTATTTCACCAGAAACGAATGATTGGGAGTACAGCGCTACCTTCTGGGAAGATAACAGCTAATCTATTGAAGACGCTCACCACTCACATTCAACATCCACCGACAGATGAGGCAATTGCTGTTGAATCATTCAAGGGTGAAGGTATAACATCAACAAAAAAAAAAAAAAATCTAATTCCAATACAATGCACTGCATGAGTAGGGGTTTACCCCTGAGTATTGGTATTAAAAAAAAAGTTGTTTTAAAACCGACATTAAGCACAAATGATTTAATCTATAAAAAATTATTTCTTTTTTTTTGCTAATGGGGGTTCTTTGGTTACTTGGATCAATTGTTTTTTTTATTTTAAAACAACAGAGTTGCATTAAAACCTATTCCTAGGTTTCTTCATCTTGGCAAATTTTGTAAGAATTTTTGTTCCGTTTTATATAAAAAAAAATTAGAATGAATGAATCAAAAAATAAATATTAAAATTGAAACAAATTGTTGTAAGAAAATATTCAGAACTTGGAATCTTTTAAAACATTAAAATAGTTTTAAATTAAAAGTTATTGCTTTTGCAAAAATATATTCCAAAAGAAAACATTTTATACTTGTTTTTAATATTTTATTATTGTTGCTGTTGTTAAATGTTATGTACATACATATATACAATACATACAAATATTAAAATTATAATTATAAGATATGAATTTAAATTGGGTTTTTGTTTCTTCTTCTCTTCTCTTTTTTTATTTTTAGATGTAGTCAATGTGTCTGGCGATAAATTTCATTTTCCTTATATTTTATTGCTGTAAAACTTCATTAAATATTTTTATTATTTAACTGTAATTGTTACTGTTTTACACCATTTATCATGCACTTTACTTTATCACAACATCTACAATAATAATAACAACAAACACGCTTAAAAAAATGCACAAAACTATGTGAAAATAAATGAAAAAAGCAAAACAAAAACAAACTCTCTTCATTAGCACTAAAAATATCAGGCTGATATTATCAGCTACTAACACCAACATAATAATCTCTAAAGGAAATAGAAATAACAACAGCGGCAGCAGCAGCAGCAACAACAAACAAAAAGAGGACAAAATAAAATCACTTGCATAAAACATCATGTTGAAACAAACACCAACAAGAAAAGACCTCAAAATCATTTTTTCTTTTTTTATTTCTTCTAATAAACATCTTTGGTGGCTTTTAGTAATGAATGCGTTCCATAAAAAGGAAATAAAGATCTAATTTATAATGACGATAATGACAATAAGTGTTGGTTGACGATGTTGGTGATGAGTTTGAAGGTGGGTGGTTGTTGTACACACTTGCATATATACTCGTGCATGTGTTGTATATTGTCTTGGCTATGGTTTTGATTAAAAAGTGAAAGTCAAAGGTGATGGATTTATTTGATAAACGAATACTTACATAGCACACTGTCTTTAAAATGTATACTTAAGTTAGCTGTTGCATGCTGATGATAAAAAATCCATCATAAACATCATCATCATTATTATGATTATGATTATTAAAGTGCTTTGGATTATTGATGGATTTAAGTGGGTGTATGTATTATTTTATGTTTTTCTACATTTTAAATAAAACATTTTCCAAAAAAAAAAAAGAAAAAAGAATTGCTTTGTTATAAAACAATACAATACAATAACAAAACCAACAACAGCTACACCATGTAAAATAATGCAAATACACTGTAACATCATGTAATATAAAAAAAAAATCTCTTCTTTGAATATTTTTTGTTTAAATATTCCAAAAGTAAGAAATAATTAAAATCAACTAAAGCATCACAACACCAACAACAAGTATTATAATGCGCAGGCGCATTTTAAATACATACATATACTATATGTATGTACATAGTATATCCCCAAAACCTGCAAAAAACATAAAATAAAAAGATTTTTCATATTTATTCCACAGAATCAAACATTCATAAAATTGGGGAAAACAAAGAAAAACAAGAAATCAACAGCTACACCTACAAAACAAAGCCAACCAACAGCCCACCAATCAATATATTTATTTTGGAAAGTGTTATTTTTATTTTGTATACAATTTCCTTTAAACGCTTATTTAACAACTTCAGTTTAGAAACTGAAAAATAAAACGTGTTACTGTGCTGTTTTCTGGAAATTCTATAGAGTGAATTTATTCTCATATTGCCTACTTTAAAACAGCTGTTTCTTAACTTTTCAATTACATACTTTTTTTTTAATTTTAATATTAAATAATGAAATAGTAATACATACATAAAAAATGTTTCATTTTCTTTATTTGCAATAATAAAATAAAAGAAATAATTTTAATTAATAAATAAAATTAAATTGAATTGTAAAAATAAAAAATGTGAAAAATGTTTAAATGTTTTGAGTGCATTAATATATAATAATTTGAGAACATTACATCTGTAATTTACTGTTAATTTTGCCTATACATACATGTGTATGTATGTATGTGTACATACTATGTACTTATAGTAACTTTGTTTTCAGACAATATATTAATTTTTTTGTAAACTTTTACTCTGGACTTCCTAAAATGCAAGTTTACAGCTCCCAGGAAGTTTAAAAAGTGAAAATATTATGTATAGAAGATGCATTGTCTAAAAACTAACTAACAATAAAATTTCATATAAAAATAGTATTAAAAAAAGAGACAAAAATAAAAAAATTACTTTTTTTTCTTTATGTTTTATGTAATTTGCTAATTTTAAAATTTATTATTTTTAATTATTAATTTTATTTTAATATTTCTTTTAAATTGTATTAAGTTTTTATATAATTTGTAAATTTTTATTATTTATAATAATTATTCAATATCACATACCCACATACAACATACATATTTACTTAAAATCAAAATTAAAATACTTTTAAACAAAAGCACACAAGAAAAATATATAAAAAAATTTTAAATAAAAAAACCACCCGAAAATAAAATTTTGTGTTTTTCTTATTTTTTTTTTTGTATTATTTTTGCATTCAATTGCATGGAACCCTGATTAAAAGGAATAATGGAAAAAACATATAAAAAGTAAGTAATAATGTACATATAGGGTCATAATAATATATTTTCTGCCATTATTCAAGTCAGGCTTAATACGCATTGTGGTGCTACAACAGTGAATTAAAAATAAATTTTGTAATTCCCATGAATTTTTTACTTCCCTGTCCATTTTTTTGTCTTTTCATAGATTGCTTGGTCATTTAATCTTTTGAAACAATTTTCTTCTACTAGAATACTTTTCAAATAAATTTAAAGTCGAATTTTATTTTGATCTTTCCCTACTGAGGACGAAGCAGTACAAAGGACATATGTACAAAAATTATATTTAAATTAATTTAAACTAAAAGATCTTAACCTTTTATTTATTTATTTATTAATATACTGCTCGCACAAAAACTCAAACGGCCCAGGTTCGCATTCCAGTAAAGGTGAAAAATAAAAAAAGTTAATTTGAGGTTTGTCAAAATTATAATTTAAAAAAAGACGACCCATCCTCCCTCCAAGAAGTCCATTTACAAAGTTAACCGCTCTCTGATATTTCACTCTATTCCACCTTAACCCTTGACAACAAAAAACGAATGATCAGGAGAAAAGCGCCACGTATTGGGAAGTAGCAGATAACATTTAACCTCCTTAGCGAAGGCACTCACCACTACACAATCATCTTGCAACGATGAGGCAATTGCTGTTGATCATTCGAGGGTGAAGGTATAACTTATATACATAACTGATCTTTACAACACTGTGTCAGGATTATGGCATAGCTTCTCGTAAGGTATAACACTGGCCTTTGAATGATCAATTCACAGCAATTTTTCTCACCCCTAAGGCGCTTAATAATATAGTAAAACAAAATATATGTTCTGTTGCCAGAATGTACTGTCCTTTCTAAAAAAAAAATTCCAATACAATGCACAGAATTTAGTAGGGGTTTACCCCTGAGTATTGGTCTCAAATAAAAAAAAAAAGAGAGAAAAGTTCTCGTTGACTCGTTATAAAGCAAAAAAGCAAAGGATTATTTTTGTATGGCTTAAAGTCACAAAAATGTTTTGGTGAAAGGAAAAAAATCATACCCACAAATTATTACTCTAGCTGAAAGAAACATATTTGTGTCATTTAGAAAATTTATTCTAATGTAGGATGAGACAGACATGTTAGATCGAGCTGTTTAGCGACTATTACAAGAAGATAACCCTGCCGGGATTTGAACTAACTTAAGGTTAAACAATAATAATTCAGAGACAACTTAACAACTAATGGATTGTGATAGAAGTTTAATATGATTTTAAAACACTTTGTCACTCTAATTGGTGAGACGTCACTCATTCTGCATAAGATTCAGCTCGCTAAAAGTTAACTCATTTTAAGTTACTTTGTGGCGCTTATAACAGAAAGGCGTTAGGACTTAGTTAGGATTTGGTTAGCTCACAAAAATCTCGCAGGGAAGCTACCTGTTTGAATAGACAGAAAGTTTCTATTGCTTTGGAGTAAATTTGTAAAAAGAAAGTAAAAAGAAAATATTTTAGTACCACCCATAATAGTCGTCTCAGCCATGAGACCAAACTGACACCTGTATGCCTTAAATATGTCGCATACCCAGATAACACATTTCATATACGATTTACCAGTTAAATTATGGTTGCGTTAAAATCGTAGTGTAATGCTATAAACACAACAAAGGCTATCGAACACCGAACACACGACTACAAAAATCGCTACGAAAGTAGCCAAGTAGCCAGCTACTTAATTATAATAACGACTACAGCTACAAAATAAACATATGTTTTGACACGTTGAACATAACCTAAACAAAATATATTTTTTGTAAGTGAAATTGTGAGGAAATAAAAAACAACAAATGTCTGAAGAAAACTTGTAAAAATTTAAGAAACTAAAAAGGCAATTAAATAATAAATTAAAAATGAAATAAAAACTGATGTATATAAATGAAATAAGTAAATGAAAACTAAACAAAAAATGTAAACAAATGATTATTTATTTTCAGTGGTGCAACTTAAATTTTTTTCGCATTTTTTATGCATATATTTCTTATTTTAAACACCTTTTTCATGCATCTTATTGTATTGGCATCACTAACTGTTTATTGTCGCCAAGAAAAATAGAAATTAGCCTAACGCTGATGACACACGTTCAATGTTTTCCTTCAATTTTTTCACACACACTTCTTGTCAAAATTTGTAGAAATCGCAAGCTGTGACGTAGGCTGCATTCAATTTGATTTTTATTATGCAATTTTATTATTCAAAATGCAACACAAAACAAAAAAACTATGACAGTCGTACAAAAAGAAAAAAAAAAGAAGAAGAAGAAAAATTAACATGGCGAATTGATAGTAAATTGAAACACTCGCATGAAAAGCAAATTTGATATCCAGTTCGTTTCAATGTCCAAAAGTGTCAGTGTATTAGTAAAAAAGTTTGAATGTATTGAAAATTGAAAGCCAGAACTTGAAAGTGTAACCCCCAAGTAAGTTGGCTACGGGCTACAAAAGTAGTCGTGTGTTTGGTAGTCGTGTTGCCGTTAAAATAATTATTCTCATATGCACACATGTTATCTATTTTTGACAGCATGTAGTCGATGGTCGGTAGCCTTTGTTGTGTTTATAGCATAAGGCTGTTTTTCGTGGCATAGATAGTGGGAATTCGGTTTCTAGTTGACACAGTCTTAGGATATCCATTGGAATTTTTTTATTACATTTGATGTTCATGTTATCAGACTTTAAATTAAATCAAATCTTTTTGTATATAAACAGCTGTTTTTCTAATTCTATTCAGGGATAACAAAACTGAAACAATAATTTTTTTTATATTCTGTTTTTAATAATTTTTGACAATAAATTGTATGTGTAATTTATTTCAAATTACAACGAAATACTTGAAGTT
Organism: Metopia argyrocephala; assembly: GCA_963576795.1. Lineage (NCBI taxonomy): Eukaryota > Metazoa > Arthropoda > Insecta > Diptera > Sarcophagidae > Metopia > Metopia argyrocephala. The sequence continues at coordinate 1,895,549 of OY756209.1, forward strand.
TTGTCTTTAATTTTATTAGTTTTTAATTTTTTATTAAACGACAGAAAGAGTAAAGCTACGGTCACATAAGGCAAATACATATTTGACGGAGAATAATTTCTTGTGCTTCTGTAGAAATAGAACTCTAATCAAATGAAAAATCAAATTGTTTAAAAAATTTCTAAAAATGTGAAAAACCATACGACTGCCAAATTTTTATATATACATATGTGTGTATAAGTACTCTCTCTTAAACGGACACCTAAGGGACTGACGAATTTGTCCGCGTATGAGAGGTGTCCGCTTATGAAAAAAATCATAGAAAGAACAATTAATAATCTATAATATAGCGATATTTAAACAATTTTATTTCCAAAACAAAAATATGCAAATAAAAATAAGACAAAAACTAAATTTTCAATAATATTCTTGTGAAATTTAAAAGAAAATAGTTTATAACCAGGTATGTTCTGAAAATCACTTTTTGTAAGAGTGATTTCAAATCACGAGAAAGGTGTTCTGAGCACAAAATTTTTTGAAATTTTGTGATTTGAAATCGTCAGGTAAATTCTTGTCGATATTAAATCACTTGCCTTTTTAAACACTATTTTACTTACAATTGGGCGAAAAAAGTAAAACAAACATATAACATCATTTGTTCTTTATTTGTTTTTACAAAAAAAAATTATAATTTCATGCAGAAAAATTCTAAAATTTGCAAATTTTAAAACACATTACAATTTTCATAAAATTTTTTGATTTGTTTACATTTTTCACAATTTGCTTTTATTTTTCAAAACGATTTTTGGAGTTGCCAGATTTACAACATGTTATTTTATTTTATGTAAAATTTGACCAAATTTGTCAATTAAATTAATTATTAAAAACTAAAATTTATAAAATTTGTTCATAAAAATTAATATAATGTAAAATAGTTTACATAGATTGGTTAATTTTTGAAATATAAATGTGCGATTTTAATGCAAATGCCAGCAATGAATCTGGCAGCTCTATAAACGACACAAAAGAGCTTAAAGTTTGTGGTTTAGAACAATGAAAAACACTTCTAAAAACAAAAAAGCTCGTGATTTTCAGAACACCTAAGAATTTCTTGCGTTATTTTAAACTTACATGTGATTTGAAATCACGTGATTTTCAGAACATGCCTGAACATTAGATATAAACTAGATTTGATCAAGTTACCCATTTGTGGTTGATTGTTCAGCGAATCGCACAATGCAATATAGAGAGAATTCGTTCTTTGGCCGCACCGCTCGTTTGTGGAACAATCTTCCGGTGAAAGTTTTTCCTGCCAATTACGATATCAGTAGGTTTAAATCAAATGTCCACAAACACTACTCCCTCTTTTCCCCTTCCCATAACATATTTTCCTCATGAGTAGGGGCCGTCCTCTGAGTGCTGGCCTTATAAAAAAAAAAAATCTTTCGTTTCGTAGATCACTGTGAATTAAAGAAAAAGCTTTTTAGTTTTCTAATGGTTTAATAACAATCTCGCTTTCTAACTCATCTTAAGACTAGTTGGACAGAGTTTCTTGGGTCTTATACCGATATCATCATTAGAGGAATCCCATTATGTCGAGCCTTTACAATCCATTCGTAGAACAATTTGTCAATGTTAAGACTTTTGGTTTTGATATCAGTGTCAGCAGTATAAGTTTAACTGATTTTGCATTTCTTTGCTAACTCCTCGCGCAAACTATGGTTTTAATATTTGCAAAAACATTTACTTTTTCTTTAATTTCTTTAGACATTGTGATTCAAATTTGTAATAAGAATCTTAAAATTTTTGCACATACATATTTACAACATTAAAGAGAACAAACAGAATTTTTATCGTTTCGGGATTCATCCTTTTGCATGCACGTATTATTAAATAAAAAACATAATGAATAACAAAAAATTTTAAAAGATTAAAAAAAATTCTGTCGCCGTGCTGTAAGCTGTCCGGCTAGCTGAAATTCAAATAATTTTGGGGTGGAGATAAGTGTCCTGGTCCTGTTATGAGGGGGTTGTCCGTTTAAGAAAGAAAAGTTTTAAAAACCCCTAAGAATTTTATTGGGACTAAAAAATTTGTCCGTCTGTCAGAGGTGTCCGCTTAAGAGAGGTGTCCGTAAAGAGAGAGTACACTGTATGTATTTTTTGACCTTTCACAGCATATTGTGTTTACTCTATTACACTTTCTATTTTATTTTGGTTTTTTAACATGTCTTAATACATATACATACATTGTACAAGTCGCTTTTGCCAATATTCTTACCCAAAATCAAGAATATATTAAAGAACATAATGCTGCCACATGCTAGGGAAAACCTACTTTGCGATGGGTTTTACGTATAAAGTGGGATAACGTCCAGAAGCACAAGTCATGCTATACGAAAACTGCCAGTCACCGGCTTTAAATTTGTTTAAAGAGAAGTCTGTGGAGACATTTAAAACAAAACATATCAAAGTAGGTATATTTTTTCTCAGTACAGGCCAAAATATTTTTCTTCAAGAGCTGAAAGAAGCTGTTTTTTTTTGTAACAGAAGTTCAAAAGGATTCTTTTTTATGTTCAAAATTAAGTTTTTTTCCAGTTTGTTTCAATAAAAGCTAAACCATAATACCATATGTACCTACATTGTATATCGTTCGTTTATTTCTTATCAAAAACAAGAACAAATAACACCTTTGACTTTTTAAAAGTGATTGTACGTACGTGATGGTGCATATGTTTGGATTTGTGTGTAAGAGATTTATGTTTATGATGAAAGTGACATGACTGACTTCAATTAAGATTTTATGATGAGTATTTAAAGAATTCACAGGAATTATTTTATTTTTTAAGAGAAGCCGATGTTTAAATGTGTAAAGTCTTGTCATAAAACTAATTAGAGTAGATTTTTTATTTGTTGTGTTGTTGCTGCAATTACACTCTCTATGCTTGTTGTTATTATTGCACCTTTTAATAGTGTAAATATTATTAAATAAATAAATAAATAATAAAAGAAAAATGACAAAAATACGGCAAATCAAAGAAAATGACAACTCAATATAAGTCTGGAAAATATAAACTCGTAAAAAAAATAAAACAGAGATATGATAATTGGATGAATGATGAACACCGAATAACACTTTATAATAATCTATTCATTACGGGCAATAAAATACACAAAAAAACAGTCAAAAATACAAAACTTATCACATGATATGATGAAATAAAATAACAAAAAAAAAATTATTGAAAGACAAGTTTTATCAATGTGTGCAGAAAAAATATATTTCTTTCCTATTAAAGTTTAATGACAAAAAAAAGAAAACTCATAACTAGGGCAACCAAAAATATGCCCTATAAAATTAGTTTTAAGCGCCTAAAATATGCATTAAAAAAACAGTTTTAAGCGTTAAAAATATGCTCTATAAAACTCATAATACATAAATGTGTTGACGTAAAATTAAGTATATTTTTTTTCAAAAATTTGAAAACATAAAGAGTAACAATTATCCACCAATCAGATAAAATAAATTTCCTTTATATTTACATATCGCTCATTTGCGAAAAGAGTGACATAACTCAAAAAACAAATTTTTTGAATTATTAATGCAGAAATGTGAGACGAACTGTGATTTAAAACATATCTAAAAAAAAATTTTTTCTCTTTTTCCACTGAGTGGCGACCTGTCTTGTACTTTTCCTCAACACATTAAATGCTTGGTCACCGTACAGAGCCCGAATTTGAAGCCCATCAATATCATTTTTGATATTGTACTCTCCGTGCGCACGTCCACCTCGCTCGGGCCAAGCTTTTCGGGTGTAGTGATTCTGACCGTCACGGCTGTCCCATAGACATAGAAAACAGGGAAACTCCGTATTGCCCCCTTGCAATCCAGATAGTATGGTTATTATTTTAATTTCAGAGCAAACTTTCCATTGATTGAACACATTTTATTTTTTGCACGTACAAAGCCAAACTTTCACTTGTTTACCGTGTCAAAAAGAGAGCAAAATTTCATATTTCGTCAATCAGGGCTACCAACTTATACAGATATTCGAATTCCGTGTTTTTAAATACGTTAAAACTGATGAGCGCCGAATATACTGTGGGAGCAATGAAAATGAAAATATTGTCGTTCCACAAAATCCTTTATAAAAACTTTATTTTTCATCCCATTTCTTTTAAAATACGCTTAAAATATTGGTAATTAAATAAACTATTTGGTAAAAAAATAAAACATTCCAGATCTTTAATACAATGTAGGAAAAAAATTAAATAAAAATGAAAAATTAAAAAAAAAAAAACATAAAAAATTGGCAAATTTTGAACTTTGAGGAGCCATATCTCAGCCATTTCCTATCAGATACAATCTTCCAGCATATCGACGGAAAAGGCATTCAATTACCTTTACATCGATATCCCACTTATCTCGATCGGACTTTTCGGTTGGTCTCCACAAGGGTTTGAGTGGGACCATAGACCGAAAAACACAAAAGTACCGTTATCTAAAAAACAGTACTTAGAAAAAAAGAAATAAGATCGCTTTTCGTGTTCAGGACGTCCCAATTAACTTATCAAGGAATGTGGCGTTCTTGGTATTTTTTGGCTGTAAACCAGGGTTATTAAGCAATTCTTTTAAACGCTAATTCCCACAAATGTATGTAAAATTTGTATGCTTTGTACTTAATTTGTTTTTTCCTTTAACATTTTTATCAAATTAGCATTATTATCGCCAATTGTTCCAATGTTAGTTTTAAGCGTTCTAATTAGTACCCTTATTATTTAATAGATTATACTTAAGTAATGTAAGTATATGGTCATTATTTTGAAAAATAAAATTTGGTAATACACGTAACATATGTAAAAATTTTTAAAATATGCCATATAAATATGAAAAAATTTGAAAAATGCAAAAGTATGCATTTATGGCGAAATATGCAAAAATATGCCGTAACAAATAGGGGTTAAACGTCCTAGTTTCTCCTAAAATGAATTAATATTTTGGTTGTTTTATCAGTAACATTCAGGAAAAAAAGATGCTAATGCATATTTTTGGTTGCCCTACTCATAACATTGTAAATGTAGGTATGCAAGCGTGATACGAGTACAGACATATGTTTGTACTTATGTTTGTGCTCTAATAACATCTTAAGAAAGAGCCACAAAACTACAAACATTTCTCTATTGGATTACTTAAGTAGGTACATACACACATACTCGTATGTGTTTGATTTTTAAACATTTCAATAATTTTCTCAATAATTACAAGAGATTTATATGGATTCTAGAAATTAATTTTAAATAAATTCTTGGCTACTGCCTTTAAGTAGCCACTTAAACATTCATTTAAATGCTTTACATTTTAACGAGTAGCATTTGTCTAAAATTATAATTTCATTATTATTTTTTTTTTCTTTTTTTTCATCATGAATCTCATGGCTATGAATTATTAATTAGAGGCCTGTATGGATGGTTAAATAGAAAAATTATTTTCGTTTCATTTTCCGTCTACCTACCGCATGTGAAAACATATTTGTATTTAATATGGAAAACAAGTTGTAGTCGGTATATTCCAACAATTTAACATGCTACATTTGATAATGAAATGTTTCTTCTTGGCAAGCTAAAGGGAATTATTAAAGAAACTGTTCGGATAGAGATATGCTTTTAGGACTGTTTTTTTTTGTTTGTGTCAGCATGAAATATTGCAAAAAACATTTCTAAATTTAAAAAATTGTTATAAAAGTTAAGAAAATTAACAATTATTTATTTCCCAAGTTTTAATAGTTTAAAAGGTTTCATACGTTTCTTAAACTAAAACTAGTTTTGGAAGTATTTCACATCTCTCAAACTCAGATTCCTGATATATTTGAATGCAGAAATTGTATCACTTCCCTATTTTTTTTCTACCACCGGGATATCTATAAGTATACCAAATTTGATCTCAATGTTTCTTATTCATACAGCTTACTCAAGCATGCACGCAATATATTCAAAATAAATAGTTTATGGTGCTGGATACAAAGAGTCAGTCATATGGTGGAACATTCTCATCAATATGTCTAGAATTTTGAATAGAAACCCTCTAAAATATTTAAATTTACATTAAAAAACAGAAGTATAAGCGGTCTTTACAAATAGTTTTATTGACCATGAAAAATGCTTAAAAATAAAGGTGTGTCTCTTTCATTGCACAGTGGGTTATTCATTAATTAATCCATAACTAAATGTAACAAAAAATATTTAATTCTTTTTGTTTTCGTTCACATGGCTTGTATTCCTTTTTATTCTGCATTCAAAATCATTATTAGTTTTTAATTTGAAACACAAAGTGGAGGGAACGAATCTAGTTTAGCTACTCTATAATTATAATTTAAAGATCTCTTTAATCAATCCCACCAATTTGAATTAATTTTCTTACACTTGAGATCCTTTTACCGGCATGAAATTAAAATTTATTTAAGAAAATATAAAAGTGAATGGCAAAGAAATCTATTTTTTGATTTCCTCTTTTCAAGTTAACCCTTACAGAGAAACTCTAAATAAATTCATTTTAGAGCTTTTGAAAACCGTAGTTAAATCAAAGAAATAATTTTTGTTTTGTTTTTTAAGACCAAAATTCAGTGGTAAACCTCTACTAAATGCAGTGCATTGTATTGTAATGTTGAATATATAGATATAGATGTTAAGAGCCTTATGTCAATGGGACAAATTTTTGTCAATTTGATCACTCAAAGCCCAGTGCCTTCACCTTTGAATGGTCAGCAGCAATTGCCCCATCTGGATGTTAATTTTCTTCCCAGAAGGTGGCTCTGTGCTCCTGACCATTCGTTTCTTGGTGGAATAGACTGGAAATATCAGGGAGCGGTTTCGTGAAGATGGACTTCTTAGTGGGAGGGAGGACCTCTCTCTTTTTTTTGTGAAAAACCGAAAATTTAATTTTTTAATGTTTTTTTTCTTCTTCGCTGGGATTTGAACCTCGGTCGCTTGAGTTTCTGTGTACGCGCTCTAGTCACTATACAACATACATAGATATGCAGATAACATGTATGTATTTCTCTATAAGGGCTTTTAGCTAATTTTTAATAACTATCAGCGATCTCCAATTTAATACAGAACTAAACCAAAATCAAAAATTTTGTTTTGGTCTAATGAAATTTAAATTTCTTTTGGAAATATTTTAATTATTCTGTACTAAGTATTTTATTTTGAATGTAATTTTCTTAACCCACATACATACATTGTATACGTAAGTGACTTTTAGATTTTAAACTAAAATTAATTGCTAACTGGCTGTACGAGTATTTTAGTGTAATTAGTTTAAATCAGATTATTATATGGTCACTTCACTATTAACTATGAAGTGGATAACTTTTAGCATTAATGCACAGAAAAAAAAAGTGTTGTTATGGCAAATACTTTTTGCAGTTGAGGAAATTGTATTTGTCGCAAATAAAAAGTATTTGATTTAAATGATATTTTATTTGCCACAAAGAATTTCGGCGAATACACTGTATTTGTCGCAACTACAAAATTGCAGTTGACATAAATCAAGAGCAAAATTATTTGATCCAAATTGAATTTTCTTTAAGTTAAATGTAATTGCATTTAAAAATGCATGTCAACAGCAATTTATTAAAATCAAATGTTTTCTTATTTGAGATTACATGAGAAAAATTATTTACGCCAAATACGGATTGCTGTTGTGGTAACAGTAGTCTTGTATTTTCAAATGCAATCCGCAGTTAGTTTTGTTTTATTGTTTAGACATTTTCTTTCATTCGTTTGAATTTTGTTTGCGGTATTAAAAACACGTGTGTGTGAAAAAAAAGCAAATATGTGTGAGTTTTTTACAGGAGTATATCTTCGCCGTGGTCTAGTATTTAGTGTGTTGGCTTACTAAGACGGTAGTGCCGGGTTCAAATCTCAGCCCTGACATCTTGAAAAAAAGAAATATGAAACAATGATTTCTTTCGGCAACTACTACTCAAAAATCTGCTGGCAAAAAAGCTTCTCAAATCTGTCGTTCGGAGTCGACTTTAAAAACTGTATATAAATATAGTTTATGTATTATGTACTATAATGAATGTATATTATAAATAAAATATATTATATATGTATGTATGTATTATTATATTGTGCTCTCAATTGCCTTACTATGTATTATATTAATGTTTTAGATATAATTAAAACTAAGTTACCAATTCATTGTACATACGTATGTATATATTCCTAAAAAATCTTTAATTTTATTTTTGTTTGTAAATAAAATCTAAAAATTTAAAAAAATTTTGACATTTGTTGAATTGTATTTGGGGCAAAGACAATTGTATTTGGTAGGACAGTTTTTGCATTTGTCGAATTGTATTTGGGACAAAGACAATCGCATTTGTTAAAACCATTTTTGCATTTGCTCAATTGTATTTAATGTAACAGCAATTTTGTAGTTGCGACAAATAGAAACTGCTATTGGGAACGATCCGAATGTAAATTCTATTTGCGGTAAGGTTAAAATCATTTGCCATTACTACTTTTTTTTCTGTGTGTTATTCAATTAATTGAATAATTGAAAATAAAATAAATAAAATTGAAAGTTTAATTAATTTTAAGTTAGTTTAAGTAATGTATAGTCAGAGCTGGGGTTTGAACCTGCAGCTCTCGTCTCGTAAGCCAACACACTACATACTAGACTACAATATTTAATTTTTATTTCGTCAGAAACGCTTTAATTAGAGCAAAGTTAACTGCAATGAATATTTTTAGTAATCAAAGGAAAAATTATGTCCGTAAAGGAATAGTACACTAGCCAAACTGAACAATTGTTTTCGACTCCAGCTACGGTAGTCTCATTAGAGTTCTTTGTGTCCTGTGCATATTCAAGACCAAACATCAACTGTTTAACTCACACTTTTTTTTATTTAAGACCAATACTCAGGGGTAAACCCGTACTAAATATATATAGATATAGATAGATAGATAGATGTTAAGCGCCTTCCGTCAATGAGACAAATTGCTGTGAATTGATCATTCAAAGGCCAGTGTTATACCTTCACCCTTGAATGATCAACAGCAATTGCACCATCGTTGCATGTTGATTGCGGTGAGTGCCTTCGCTAAGTAGGTTTTTTAGCTGTTATGTTCTACTTCCCAATAGGTGGCGCTTTTCTCATGATCATCCGTTTTACGTTGTTAAAGGGTTAAGGTGGAATAGAGTGGAATGTCAGGGAGCGGTTATACTTTGTAGATGGACTTATTGAAGTGGGGGGGGGAGACCTCTTATTTTTTAATTTATAATTTTTAAACAACCGCAAAAAAGCTGAAAAGAAAAGAAAGAATCTGTTTTTTGAAGAATCAATTATTTTTCTGTAAAGCTAAATTGTTTAATTATTTTCTGTATTTGCTATTTATTGAGAAAAATTTTTTTTTTTATTACAAATCCGGTGGTTTATCCTAATGAATCACAGTATATTGTAATGTGAAAAACAATAATTTAGTAAAGTTTGCAAAAGAAAAGTCACGCAGGTATACTTCTTGTTATTTGAGTTGCATTTGGAGACTAAATGAAGTTTCAAATATGCTTTGTCCCTATTAAAATGCATAGAAAAGAAAGTGCTGATTTGTTAGTGAAAAATGTTATAAAATTACCTGACAAAACATATGAAAATAATTAGAAAATTCAATAAACTAGTGGTAAGCTATATAACTTGTTAATGACCATAACGTGCTGGTAGCAGAACGTCGAAATTTTTAAAATTAAATTTTTCTCATTCATATGTACTTTAAAAATAAAATAATTTAAGAAGCCATTAAGAAAATACATATTCACAAACACAAATTTATTCTTTTTGCTTAAAAGCGCTGTTTGTATTATTTTTAAAATTATTGTTTTCTTTATTGGTTAAAATAATTAAAAAAAACCTGAGAAATAAATTTGTTCAAATAATTAAAAACAAAAAAAGAAGAAGAAACAAATAATGTTAAATGCAAATTTATGAGCTGAGAATTACGATGAGGTTTTATTAATTAATTTTGTTGTTTTCTTGGTGTTACTTGTCACATGTGAAGTATAAAAATAAGCAATTCAAACCGAGTAAAACCAACAAATGTGTTCAACACAAGCCAAAATCAGTTTTCACATTTTATGGAAGCAATAATTTTGCTTTTAATAACTTTATTATGCAAAACAAAAACAATTTAAAGATTGGGACACAAATTATTAATATGTACGAGTACGAGTATAAATAAGATGTCTTTGGGATTTTCTTTGAGGGGTTCTATTTTGTTCTGTTCTGTTTTGATTTGTTCACTTCATAGCAGCTTTTGGTGATAAATAAACTCATTTTTTTTTCTTCAATTTAATTTCTGGCTTATTAATTATAAGAATTTACTTCATTGTCGTTGTTTTATAAAAATTAATTGGGGTTTTTTATGAAATTGTTTATTGAGACAATATATGTATGTATGTATATCTCTCATGTACATATCTTTTTAAGCTTTATGTTATTTAAAGCTAAAATCTTGACAAATGCTTTGTTGTTGTGCTGATATGCCGCTAAAATTGATCGACTGTCATAAGTAATTAAATGCTACTTCAGTGAATTTCAGGGATCTTTAGCAGTGTATCACGTCAACGAGGCCAATAACCAAATCATACAACTAAACCAATGCCGGCTTGTACTGATTCAAATTAAATGTGAACAACGAAACATTTGTACATATGACATGTGATCATATGTATACACATTCAAACAAACACATTGAGTGGCATGTATGTACCTCCAGTGCCTATAAATGGCACAGTGTAACGTTGGTGAATAATTTATAAATTCCTTAAAACTGTTTAGGAGTGTTTAAAATTAATTTGCATTTAGCAGGCTCGTATTCAAACTTACATTTCTTGATGGAAACATTTATACGATAAGAAAGAATTTCTCTTTTAAGTAGCAATAATTTTTTTTTTTTGTCATTATCAAGCAGTAGGTTAGAAGATCTTTTGTATCCTACTATAGTTATACATAATGATTCATATGACCATCCCTGCATAATTACAATTTCATAATATCGTCGCAAGAATTAAAGAACGCTGTAACTAACAAAAAAATTGAAAATATGTTTTTTGCATCATTTTTATCAGAAGAAAAATACGCGTCGATTGGTCCCGGTCCCAGATTTCTACGGTAAAAATAAATTCACTTACGCCGTCTGCATTTTGAAATATACCAGTGTCTTTGTTCTATTTTCATACAGGTTTTTTGGCTCTGGTGAACATTTAAGGTTTTGTCAGTTACAGCGTTCTTTAATAACATCGACGATATCTATAAAACATATTCGTTGACTAGTTTTCATCTAGCTAAGTGTTCCCTATATCGAGAAGAGTAAGCTGAACGCCATGTTCAATAGATTTTAATCACATAGAAGCTGCGAACTAATGTCACTAGCCCGTCACTAAATTCGTTGCCAATGGTTTCGTATTGGCTCAAGATATATCAAACATACATACGAACATACAAAATACATAATTGGCGATTACAACCCTGTGTCAGGGTTACGGCCTAGCTTCTCGCCGTGGTCTAGTGGTTAGTGTGTTGGCTTACTAAGACGAGAGCTCTGGTTCAAGCCCCGGCTCTGATATCTTAAAGCAAAGAAATATTAAAAAAATGGTTCTTTCGGCGAGTCCCTCTTAGCAGACTTCTGGCAAAAGCTCTAAAAAAAACGGATTGCCATGAACAAGCTTCTCCAGTCTGTCGTTCGGAGTCAACATTAAACTGTAAGTCCCTGTACTCAGGGATAAAAATTGACACATAAAACATGAGTGCTAGGCCGTAATCCTGACACGGGTTGTAAAAGCCAATTATATATGTATGTTCGGTTTAGAAACACATATGTATATTGTTCGCATCTTATTGTATAAAAACATTACAAATTTAGTAAAAAAACCTAAAAACCCAATTTTTCCAACGTAACTCAAAATTTGAATACATTTTTTAATTGAGACAATTAAAATTTTAATCATTTTTGTTTTTAATTTTGAAGGTTAGTAATTGATTTCTTATTTTCTTTTCAAATAATCTAGTTAACACACACATTATTAAAAAGCGAATTAAAAATATTTTTAATTAAAATATTCGGTTGTTGGTTCAAAACTGATTATTAATTTAATTGTTTCTTTTGAATTACATTTTTTAATTGAGACAATTAAAATTTTAATCATTATTTTTTTTTTATTTTGAAGGTTAGTAATTGATTTCTTATTATCTTTTTAAATAAACTATTTAACAACACACAAATTATTAAAAAGCGAATTAAAAATATTTTTAATTAAAATATTCGGTTGTTGGTTCAAAACTGATTACTAATTTAATTGATGTTGGAAATATTTTAATTGAAATTAATTTTTATTTTCTGAACTACACATTTAAAAATCTAATGCAATGTATGCCTTTTTCTACACACTGTGTGGTGTGTCAACGTTATAGAAGACGTTGACATAATCTGGGTGATTATCTGCGTATAAAATGTCGCCAATTTCAATTTTATTTTTACTCCGATAGTTTTTTTTTGTACATTCTCTTGGATTTATTTCTTTTGTATTTTCATGTTTTATTTCGTTGTGTGTCAAAATTTGTCAGTCACGTTGATTTTCGGTATTTGCTACCTCGCCCCATAATGAAATATATGCGTACGTATGTATGTATGTATGCACGTAATCAGTTTGAATATTTAAGTCTTAATCATGTATAAAAATAAAACTAAAAATAAAAATAAAAATAAAAAAGAAAAGAACAAATATTAATACGATAAAAAATTCCTCAAAATTATTGGTCTTTTCGTTTAGAATTAAAATTGTATCGCTAAATATGTGTATCGTAATTAAATGCGAATGAATATCTTCCTTTTTTAACTGTTCATCTCTGTGGCTGATGTTTCGATACAATCCATGATGATATAAGCAAAAAAAAAAAAACTTGTCAACAATATATTGAGTTTTCTTACTTTATTTTGTATCTTCTCAATGAGAAAGAACGTCTTTTTCCTTTTTCACATTTTATCAACTGGCTGTCAAAAAAAAAAAAAAAAACAAAAATTATATGAATTGTTAAGGAATCCTAAAGCAGCAACAAAAATATTAAGAGCAACATTAATATACATATACTTGTATGTATATTATATACATACATAAGTATTTAGATAAAAATTAAATTTTATAAACATTTCAAGTCAACACAGTTGTTAAAAGAATCCATGCTTCCATACGACTGTGTTTGTGGAATATTGTCTGCAGAAGATCAGAGATATTATTATGGCCGTTATTGGATACACTTAAGATGGGTGGCCTCTTTTGACAATTGTTATGACAGTGTCAAATAAATTTTTTGCAATTTTACAAAATTTTGTTGCAGACAATGCAACATCAACAATAATAATTTTTTTTTTTTTTTTTGGTGAGAGGGGAAATGCATTTACGCACTTAGGTGGTTTTTGCCACCCGTCGTGCCGGACTCCACGCAGTTATTGCGTGCCTACCGGCTAAAACCCCTCTCTATATCACCAGGCTCCATCCTGGAACCGTCAATTTATGACATTACTTCAGGATGGAGCCTTATATGCCGGTCCAGTTGGACCCTACGGCTCTGTCGACCTTGCCAGGTCTCTCTCCTTCCGACGAAGAATCCCCCTCGCAAAAAAGGCGATCCTACTCCATGCAGCAAGGTTTCCTAACATGACTCCCGTGATGGTATTGGGAGTCAAGATGCCAAGATCCCTCTCCAGTGCACGCCTCTCCAACATCCACTTCTCACACTCAAAGAAAGTGTGGAAAGCGGAGTCGGATTGTGCTCCACAGTAGACGCATGTGGGACTTACGGCCTTTCCTATTTTAAACAGGAAAGACCGAAAGTGCCCATGGCCCGTCAGCAACTGCGTGAGGTAGTAATCTACCTCACCGTGCTGACGATTTAGCCAAGCGTCCACTTGAGGGACAAGGGCGTAAGTCCACCTTCCGCGTGTCTCAGTATCCCACCGTAACTGCCAGTCACGGAGGGACTGAGACCTTGCCACAGATTGTGCGCCTTCTCTACCAATTTCGTCCTTGTGTTGGTGGACGAATTGTCGCTCCCTGGCGAGGAGGTCGATGGGTATGACCCCGGCGACCACCAAGACAGCCGGCTCCGATACCGTGCGGTAGGAGCACGCTATGCGGAGCGCTGCTCTCCGTTGCACTGCCGCCATGCGCTTTCGGTACTTTTCGACCCTGAGCGCATCAGCCCAGACTTCAGCTCCATACAACATCACAGACTCGGCGGTGCTCAGCAGCAAACGTCTTTTACAGGGAAGAGGGCCCCCAATGTTGGCCATTACCCTGCTCAACAACGTCACTACTGAGGCCGCTTTGTCCGCTCTGCTGGATATTTCGCTCCAGAAGGTTAGTCTGTTATCCAAACTAACCCCCAGGTAGCGAACGGCGTTCTTCGTCTGGACTGTAACCTCTCCTACCTGCATGCTTCTAATGAGCGGGATGCGCTTCTTAGTAAGAAGCACTATCTCGGTCTTAGTCAGTGCCAACTCCAACCCGTGGTCACTCAGCCAGAGAGTAACTCGACGCATAACCTGGTTGAGTCGCAGTTGGGCCGCATCGACATCTTTGGCAATAATTACTGCCGCGATGTCGTCTGCGTAACCAACCAGAAATGTCCCTTCGGGCATCTCCATACGTAGAATCCCGTCATAGGTATAGTTCCATATGTCGGGTCCCAATATGGATCCCTGGGCCGCCCCTGCCGATAAGACTTTCGTCTCTCGGCCATCCTCCGTGTCATAGATTATGGATCGATCTTTCAGGTAATCTCCCATGATACGCAGGAGGTACCCTGGGAGCCGGAAATCTCTCTCCATCGCGTATAACGCATCCTGCCAGCGGACAGAGTTAAACGCGTTTTTCACATCCAGTGTGACCAGCAAACATACGGGACGTGAAAAGTGGTTTCCACGTTCCGTGCTCCTACCTGCATTAACTACCTCCTGGATAGCCGCCACAGTCGACCTGCCTCTTCGAAAGCCGTACTGTCTTTCGGAGAGGTCGCCTGCCGCTACTACTGCAGCCTGCAGACGTGGGCGAAGAAGCTTCTCCAGGAGTTTCCCCGCGTTATCAAGCAGGCATAGTGGTCTGTATGACCCAGGAGCGCCGACTGGTCCCTTGCCCTTGTCAATAAGTACAAGTTTAGCCATCTTCCAGCGGGAGGGAAACACCCCGGCCTTTAGACAGGCGTTGTACATATTGAGCAAGAGCTCTGGATGACTCCGTGACACGGCTTTCAGCACCTCTGCTGGTAGACCATCAGGACCTGGTGCTTTCCCGCTGCGCAAACAACGAGAGGCACACTCCAGTTCCTCCAAGGTGAAAGGCGGGATTTCCGTTTCTTCCGTGACCGATGCTCTATCGACCACTGGATGATCCGGAAAAAGGGCTTCCACTATGGGCCGAATAGTATCCGCATTCAGAGAAGCGTTTGGCTTAAACGCCCTCAATTTGCGGAGCACTATTTTATAGCCCAACCCCCATGGATCCCTATTTAGGTCCTCCGTTAAGTCCTTCCAGCATCGGCGCTTACTTCTTTGGATGGCGCGGCGAAGATCTTTTTTCGCCGCCTTATACTCTTCGGCTTTACGGGCTGCGTCATCTGCGTTTCCATTAGCGCGTTGAGCCAGCCGTCTACGACGGAGACAAACACGCCTCAGATCCGCAATTTCGGTCGTCCACCAGTAAGCAGGACTTCTCCCTTCGTTCGGACCCCTCCTCGGTACAGCGCTTTGACAGGCCTGATGTATAAGACTCATGGTTGAG
The DNA here is from genome assembly GCA_963576795.1 of Metopia argyrocephala. NCBI lineage: Eukaryota > Metazoa > Arthropoda > Insecta > Diptera > Sarcophagidae > Metopia > Metopia argyrocephala. Next base: position 1,911,362 of record OY756209.1, read on the forward strand.
TCCACAAGTACATCAGCCCTCTCAACAGGCGGAAGATCATTACGGATCCCCTCTGTGGTCATACGTCCCCGTTCTAGGGCTAGAGACAAAGCTTCAACGTTCATCCTAGCGGCATTCCACCTAGCTGGTCCATGATGTTGGATGGACCGATCTGGCGCAATATCACGCACACGGAATGTGATATACTGGTGATCGCTGGCCGTAAAGTCCTCGATCACCTGCCATTCCTGCACAAGTGCCGCTAGGTTTTCAGTTGCCAGAGTGAGATCAATAATGGTCCCCCTTTGGCCAGATCTTCGAAAGGTGGGCACGGAGCCGTTATTTAATACAACCAACCCCGTCCTGGACATAAAGTCCAAAATTCGCCCACCTCTCGAATCGGTTCTAATCTCGCCCCACTCTACTGCTTTTGCATTGAAGTCTCCAGCCACTACCAGATGACCTCCCATGCTCCGTAAGACATCCTCCAAGTCGTCTAACTTGGTTTGGAAGTCCGAAATACCCTCGTTTGGAGTAAGATAGCAGCTAAAGTAAGTCACCAAGCCGCTTCTCACCCAAACGAAACCATCTCCAGAGCCATGGGCCGAAACACAGAAGCGTCTCCGATCCGGGATCCATATCGCCGCTGTACCGAGGTTGTCCCTAAACCACGTAGGCGCACATCCGTCTCGGTACTGCTCACTGATCAAAATAAGATCAGCTTGTTTCTCGAGACGGATCTGCCCCATCAGGTCGTGAGCAGTTCTGCTGCGGTGCATGTTGGCCTGTAGGATGACCATCATATTGTCCGCTTAGCATCTTCTAATGCCTTGCGGAATACTCCGCAAGCGCCCGAACCTGCAATATGTTTGCGGCCATTTTCCCCTATGTCGGAGCATAGGTAGCATGTCGGCTGGGACTTGCAGTCCTTTGCCTTGTGCCCTTCTACCCCGCACAGGAAACACATATTGCCTCGGTCAGGTCCGCTGCAGTTTCCACTAAGGTGACCGTACCCCAGGCACCTAAAGCACCTGGAGACGTCCACTCTGCCGCGCATCCTGCAGTTGACCCAACCGATTTTCACTGTCCTCCTTTGGAGGAGAACCTTGGCAGCTTTCGCCTCCATCTTGACAATAGCCATGTGTTGCCCCCTCATGTTGGGCTTTGCCAGAAACACCTCCAGAACACCCTTGTATTCTACAAGAATGTCTTGGAGAGCCACTTCCACCTCCTCCACAGAGGTGCACTCGTCGAGATCTCTGATCTCTACCTTAGTCATAGGGACCAGTTCTCTGACTAAACTCGCCTCGCCAGCTGCCTTTTCTAACGCCTGTTTAAAAGCGCTTCTTCCGTCAGTGGAGGACTTTTTCAGCTCCACAAGAAGCTCTCCCGCCTTGGTCTTCCGTATTGACCTAACAGCCACTCCACAGGCTTCCGGTTTGACCTGCGATCGGACGGCACCAAGCACTTCCGCGTAGGTCTTACCAGCTGCCGGTTTTAAAAGAATCGCTTCTGGCTTTTCGCCACCACGCTTCCTCTTCTGCGTATTGCCCCTCTTAACACCTGGTCCATCCTCATTAGATGGAGCGGTACCCTGAGGAGCACCTTTTCCCTGAGCGCGGTTGCGCTTTTTCCCGGCGGGGGTTTGGGCCACCTTTGAAGAGGCAGCATTTTGAGATGCTGCTCTTGTCACGGGTGCACCGTTGTTAGTCTCCGGTTTGGAGGAGACCCCGCCCGCTCTCGCCTTTTTTGCGCTCTTCTGCGCCTCTACTAATGGTGGACTACCTGCCCTCCTCTTCCCACCTTCCTTGGTGAGACATCCGGGAGCAGCTACGTAATCCGGACGTTGCGGTTTCGCATAGCTCATGGTGAGCCACTGCAATTTTTCAACATTCTCTTCCAGTTTTGGAAGAGAGTCTTTAATTGACCTGCTTACATTGGGCTGCTTTTTAACAGCTGCCCCCATCTCCTTAATAATGGACCTCATTCCTGACAGTCCCTCCTTTAGCTGGGCTAAGGCTTCCGCAAACCACCTTTCGGTGTTTCCGAAAGACCCAACTCCACCACTACGGCCTTCGAAGATAGGCTCCATCGTCAAAGGGGTTCCACTTAAAGTGGGCACCGACCCTGACGTCTCCATACGGAGGTAATAAGTTTCAGTGCTATCCACTTTCCACTTATTACAATTCACAAAACTAATATAGAAAAGAAACAAAAAATTCGTAATAGGTACCTATTACAAATATTCAAATTTCCTCTATCAAAAATCCACCTATTACTATTCACACTAATTATCATGCGGTCGCAAAAAAACACGTCTGTACTCGTTAAGAGATCACCAGACAAATCAACAATAATAATAATAATAATAATAATAATAATAATAATAATAATAATAATAATAATAATAATAATAATAATAATAATAATAATAATAATAATAATAATAATAATAATAATAATAATAATAATAATAATAATAATAATAATAATAATAATAATAATAATAATAATAATAATAATAATAATAATAATAATAATAATAATAATAATAATAATAATAATACGTAATCAACAAAAACTACTTTAAAGTAAATTATTTGTTTTGTTTTTTTTTAGAAAAAAATTACTCTCTTCACACCTCACAGAGTCCGTTCATTATCAATTATATGTATGCGTATATATGTACATACATATGTATGAATGTGTGTGTATATGTTGTACGTGATTGCATTTTATCCCTATGTTGCATGCAGCAGTTCAATGCATAGTCAAATTGAATAGAGAATGAAATGAAGTGAAACGGAGTTTGTCATGAATATGTTATTCTTCTGAATGACATTAGCAGCCAACTCAAGACATTATCTCTACATTTCAATCCTTTACCACCAGTCTCTTTGGCGACATATTCACACGCTTATTTTGCTTTTCTTTTGTTTTTAGTTTTCTAAATGTTGTTGCTGTATGTTGTTGCTGTTTACTCACAGATCAGAGATCGAAGTCTTGACATTTTAATCGCATTTGCTTAAACTCAGTGAACAATTCCGACTGTGACATCGTCGTAACTCTGTACGTACGAGTAATATTAACAAAAGTGTGGTTACAAAATAAAATTAAATCAACAGCAACAGCAAGTAATGACGATGACAACAGCAACGACAACAACGACCAGTGTCATTCGTAATAAGACTAGATTTGCTGCCGTAGTCGCCGCTTCATGTCTAAAAATATCTTTAAAATGTCATTAAAACTTATATATGCAGATGCATGGACACAAACATACATTTCATTTCAAATATATACATTCATGTGTACGCAAGCTGATATTACGGCCGAAAGCACAGAGTTTTAGGGATGGCAATTAATTTTTGAGCTGACCAAATGGCTTATGACAAGCGTTTGTGTTGAGGAACCTTTTCTTTTACTGCGGTTTTCAAATCCAACGCTCTACACCAGAACCACAGTTGAGTATCGAACCAACCATAATTAAACCCAGCGTTGTCAACTTTTTGGCAACTATTCGCCTTCTCAAAACTCAACCAAAATGCGCTAAAATAAATTTGAATAAAAATCGAGCCGTTTATTAATAAAAAAAATTCAAAAAGTCTCCTAACGATTCCCTTGAGCAGAGATCAAATGGTCACAGAGTAATGCTTAACCCCATAATCAATACATTTCAATATTGATAAATAATCAATGTTTGAAACAAATTATAAACCATTCAAAACTTTTTGGTTTTTTAGATGAAATGGAAAAAAAAAATATTATCAAACGAGTTACGACAAAAAAAACCGCTTTTGGCATAGTGATTAGAGCGCTCGAACGAAAACTCAAACGGCCCAGGTTCGAATCCCAGCAAAGGTATAAAAAAGAAAAAGGTAGTTTGAGGTTTTTTCAGTGGTTAGTGTGTTGGCTTACTAAGACATGGGACTGGGTTCGACTCCAGGCTCTGACATCTTCAAAAAAAGAAATATGAAAAAAATATTTCTTTCGGCGACTGCCACTCAGCAGTCTTCTGGCAAAAGCTCTGAGAGTAACTAATTGCCATGAACAAGCTTTTCAAGTCTGTCATTCGGAGTCGACATTAAACTGTAGGTCCCGGCACTCATGGATAAAAATTGACACACACAACATGAGTGCTGCGAGAAGCTAGGCCGTAATCCTGACACAGGGTTGTAAAGGCCAGTTATGTATGTATGTATGTATGTATTATATAAAAAAAAGAGGTCCCCTTCCAAGAAGTCCATCTACAAAGTAACCGCTCCTTGACATTTCACTCTATTCCACCTTAACCTTAAACGAATGATCAGGAGAAAAACGCCACCTATTGGGAAGTAGAAAACCTACTTAGCCAAGGCACTCACCGCAATCAACATGCAACGATGCTATTGATCATTCAAGGGTGGCCTTTGAATGATAAATTCACAACAATTTGTTAAATTCCTAAGGCGCTTAATAATACAAGAAAACAAAATATATGTTCTGTCCTTTCCACAAAAAATTCCAATACAATGCACAGCATTTAGTAGGGGTTTACTCCAGAGTATTGGTCTCTAATTTGGCAATACTGGTTAAACTAACAGACTAGCATACTACCCCTTCGCTCAATTTAGGTCCCTTATTGTTGCAATATAATACCGTGCATATCATGAGTTTTATAATGCCAATCGAGGTTTAGATTTTTTATCACTTGGGTTTTATTTTAAATTAACTTGTACTGTTGGTGTATGACTTTTTAATCGTTTTTTTATTTTCGCATTAATTCACATTCACATGATCATCATCATCATCATCATCATCATCAACATAAACATCATAGTTGTCATTGTCTGTATCAGCTTTAGTTGCCACTTCATCTACAACGGGAGTATTTTTTATGATTTTGTTTTTGTTGGTGTTTTGTTTTTTGTCGACTAGATGTCAGCAGCAGTTTTGACACACGTGACATCTACTTCAACCGTCTGACATCGCTCATAAGCTTCAGTTTAACTCTGTCTCAGCTAAGCTTAGCTTTTTTGCGTCACCATTATATTATTGTGTTGTTGAGCCTCATAAAAAGATGATTGTGATGATGGCTTATTTAAATAAAATATATGCCAACGTGCCATACATGTACACGTTATAAGCGATGAAATACCCATAAATACGAATATGAGACGATTTATTTTATTTTGATTTCCATTTACAGTCGCATTCTCATTTACGAGTAATTGTGTGAGAATATTTTCATAAATTGTTTAAAGTTTTGAATAGTAGGCAGACTGGCAGTCAGGTCTAAATGGATTCTCTGGTTCAAAGCTCAATCAGTCAGTCAGTCGGCCACAAAGTTTATAATTATTTATATCTAGCTGCGTCCACAACTGTTGCCGAGTGTATGTTTCTAAGATGACAAAGTTTACTTTTATTACGTATTTTTTGTTTTGGGTTGTTCACTGCATATGCAGCCTCAATGCAACGTTGTTTTTTATGTTGTTTTTTGTCTTCCAGGCGACTTAATTTAAGAGATCGTGATAAGAGTTAGAAGCCGCTTGATTTATTTCCATATGCGAATTTAAGCCAAGCATTTTGATTTTTTATTTTTTTACTGCATTTAAACATTTTTTGTTTTTGCTTTTTTACTTTTGTCACTTCTTCTGGCTACAGTGAAACAAATTATTCTACAGAAAACTTATGATTTAAACAATCGTATGCCATAGTCAACCCTCTAAACTGTATGTGAATGAATTAGACGAAAGAAATATTTGGATATGTATTAGTAGATCTGGAAGTAAATAAAGTCTTTTTGTTGTACTTGCAGTGTTGTATATTAACCATAGGCTAAGTCAATATATTTCTCAACTCATTTAAAAATAAATTAAAAAAAGTATGGCTTTTAAGCTTAGCGTAGCTATCAAAAGACATTCCAAGTATACGATAGAAATAATTTAATGCAGTGGCCAAAAAAGTAATGCCAAACATGTACTTCGCATATTAAATTCACTTTTCTACTGCCATTGCAATCTACAAATAGATATAAGAAAGTGAAATTATCAAATATTTCCTGCTTATAATCATTCTAATTTGCATCAGAGTAGGAAAACAAACACAACTGAACGTTTGATCTCATTTTGTTTTGTTCTTTACAATGAGTAAAACAAAAACAAAACTGAAACAGTGAGAACGATTGTCCCATTTAATTTTGTATATTGTTTTTGTTTTGAACACTACAAATACACTAACTCAAATGTGCGTAGGTACAACAAAAAATGAATGAGAAGAAAAAGAAAAGAAGAAGAGAAAAAGAGCAAATTATACGAATGTAACGGAATAACAAAGCAAACACAAGAGCGAAAAGCTAATTGTTTCATTTGCGCTCTTTCTCATTTAGAAAGTATTTGTTTTGGTTTTGCTCATGTTCAATACCATTAAAAAAATTTGAAAAGTGTATGACTTCGTTGTAACTTTTGCGAAATGTTTTGTTTGTTTGCCCACTCTGATTTGCATTGGAGAACAGAATTGCGTGCAGTATGATTCGACCGAGTTAAAGTGCACACAAATTTCAAGTCTGCCGTATCAATTTGAAATTTATTAATCTAGTATTATTACTCTTATTACTGATCATAAGGCATTTAGACTTAGATCAATATATAGTGAAAAGGTCATTATTAAGTTTATTAATCCCCATATAAGGAAAACAAAAGTGAACCAAGTATCGAACCTCACGAGATTTTTAGGGGTGTGGATATATTCTCACTACAAGCTACCATTTACGATCTAGAACTGTTTCATATAGGACAGTTATTACCATCATCGTAGATATCAATTGAATAACCATAACCATAAGAAACTATGGTTGGGTTTGTTGTAGGGTGGTATACTAAGCAATGAAAGCAAAATATGCTTATAGGATGGCTATGGTTACTGCTCTTGCAACATGGTAAGTTAAGACTAATTGAAACTCTGACCCCGAAAATTTATTAAAATTGTATGTTTTTTTTAAAATAGTGTCAAAAATTTTTTTCTTTCAATTTATATTTTTGATTCATTTAATTTTTTTGTACTCCTTTGAAATTTTACTTAGAGATGTTGATGATGATTTTAATTTTTTTTTTATTTATTTCAAAATTTTTATTCTACGTGTACTACTGAAAGAATAAATGTTCAAAAGACTAGAAAATTTTGTGTATTTTTTTTTTCTTTTGTATTTTCAAAGATGTAATCTTTGTCGCATTTTTGGTGAATTAAGTGCAGAATGACCCCTTTTACCCAACATTGTCATCAACACTTCGTAAATAATTGTCGCTAAAATCAAGACATTTTTACCACCTTACAATTAAAATCTGCTCTGCTAAGAGGAGCAGCAGATGGTAAAGGGGCGACAGAGAGAGACCTAAATAGAGCAGGACCGAATCGAATCGTCCTAAGCTGAAAACGTATCACAAAAGTACAGAATAAAAACACAAATATTCACACTCTTTTATAATTTATGAGGATTTACTGGAATGGTTTGTAAAAATATTTGTGAGAGTGTTTAAGGGTATCGCAAAACGAATCTTCGACTTTATGTTCTGGTGTATGAGAAAGAGTGAATGAAATAATTTTAAGAAGATTAAAGACTGAGACTGAATTGTTTAAAGCTTAGGCAGGGAGGTAACATGCCAACAAACAAACAAACAAACCAACGAACAATCATAAAAAAACTTTTGTTTGTAGACTGGCAAACCAAAAAAAAAGAGTCATTGCAATACAAATAGCGGTCACATGAATGTTTTCATGCTCCAGAGTATAAAGTTGGTTTTACCAAAAAAACATTCTTAATGTTGTACAAACAAAAAGACACACAATAACTGCAATATAGTGATAAAGTAGGCAAAATAATTTCATTTAAATAATTTTTAAATTATAAATTCATTTTCTTTAGCAACTGCAAGCAATCTTTGCCTGCTAGTATAGCAACAGCAACTACAATAGGAACTACAATAACCAGCAACTAAAATGTAGCATTTTATCTGTATTTTAGAACAGAGTTGATGGCCAACATATAAAACCTTCAAATTGCGACTCATACTCATACACGTACTTCACTCTCATAGACCAAAAAATAAGCAAATAAAGAAAAAAGAGCAATTTTAAGCGCAAAAACTTATCAAATGCTCAGATCACTTAGTGATCATTTAACTAACATTTGTGGAAAATCAAAAGGAGTTACAATTTCAACTGTATACTGACCAGACAACAGACAACAGACAAACAAACAAATCCACCGACAGAAGAAGACATTGGTTGGATGTTGTTGGTTAAAAACAAAAACCAAAAAAAAAAAAAAAAAAAAAAACATTATCAAATGGATAAAGATACTTTGACTTTGAATTTATTTTATTACAAGTGCTCTAGAATTAAAATTTATTTGTCTTTTTTTTTCGTTTTGCTGTATTTTTGCATAACTACAGACCACGTGTACCGAAAAAGAAGGCAGCATTATCTCATCTTTATCGGTATTTCATACAATTTGCCAACAACAATAACACACAGCAACAGTATAATTGAAATCCGAATTTAAATCCAATAAAACAAGGAATCCCAAAATGTATAGTGTTTTTATGGTGGTGGTAATGGTGAAGTTTTATATGCATACGATGAAGATGATGATGGTGTTTAGCAGAAAATGTCAGCTATAAAATAAGTAAGTCAAAGGAGCAGCATGCGCGCATGTATGGAATTCACTAGAGATAAGAGTCGACAAATTGCTATCTTAACTGCTTTTAACGCGTCTAAAGAATGGCCATAACGTAACAAAAATATTGGCTAACTCAGACACTGAAGTGCACAAACTAGCAACTAGCAGAAATATCATTAAACAACTACAATGGCAGCGACAGCGACAATAACCGTAAAAGGTAGAAACAAGAGAAATTAACATTTAATTAAATGAAATATACGCACATTTTGATTACGTTGTTCTGCAAATATTCATTTGAAGAATTATTTAAAATACACTAAAACCCACTGCCACCACCCATTACATAAATACTAATGAATTAAATATTACTTTAAAGAAAACAAGGAAAACTCGAAAATTTAATTCGCCTCGTATTTAACCCTCTGCGACTGACGTGATATAGTTCTTAAAATTCTAATGACGTGGTAGTCTACCAGACACCATTTCCATGGCTTATATTTTCCAAAGTTCCGATTTGTAAAACTAATAAAAACTTTTTTTTTATTGTTTATGAGTATATGGTATTATTTATATTATTATTAATTTATAGCGAAAATTCGTGTTTAATGTTATTATTAATCGGCATGGTATGAATTTTCAAAACACTATTTTGTGTTTGTTGGTGTCTGATAGAATAACACATCAGTCGCAGAGGGTTAATGGACTATTTCAAGAGTGCCCTAGTAGTCAAGTGTGTATCTACTAGTCTATTATGTGTTAGTCGTGGTTTCGATTCTCCCCTTAAAATTCTGGTCTGTTCATCACACCGAGCCTAATGGTCTTCGTCACCTTGTTCTTAATAAGCTAGGATTTAATTTTTACATAGATTGCAATATAATAATTATTTCAATTACATATTTATAAATTTGTATTTAAACAGATTCCATTTATAAATCTCTCACTTACTAGTTTACCTAATATTCTTTCGAAGAACTGAATTATTCGAGTATTTGGAAAAACAACAGACGACGAAATTGCTATGCAAGTTAGGAAAAGTACTCATACAATAGTTAAATAAGAGCAATTTAATCAAAACGTAGCAAACATACATATATCCAAGAGCATCTATTCTACTATTTCGAAGCCAATTTGTGATTTCTATACGATATTCGAATTGGGAGCTACAGCCGCATCAGTTTGTTTTGCTTTACTTGAATAGTCATTGCTTTCAATACCTCTAAAAAACCCACACCACACAAACATATCGTCGTGCGGAAGTTTATGTGGTCTATCCCCCATTTCATATTATTTATATAACTCGAGTTAATAAAGTAACTTTAGGTTTTCGACCCCAAATCTTTCAAGTCTACAACTCGTTTTTGGTTATCTCGTCGGAGATAAATAGCCGATAATGGATTGTAGATTTTAAAAATTTTAGTGTCAAAAACCTAAAGTGGCATCATTAACTCGAGAGATATAAAATAGCGGATAGAGCACGTAAACTTCCGCACGACGATATGATAGTTCGAATTGTGTTATGACTAAATGGTGGTGACAATAAGAAGAGCATGGACCAGAGGTTCTCACAAGGTATTGCTTCGCGGACTCCCTAGTAAATTTCAATCGACCAGTAGACACTCACATTTTTTGAAACACATACCCGTAAGTATATGCCTATTAGACTAATGCATGATGTTCAAATCTGGTATATTGTTTTCTCTCGGTGGCACTGGTCATGAGCGTTAAATGAAAAATGAAAAAAAAAACAAATTTGTTTAGAGTCTGCAAAGGACTATGGTAAACCACCTTACTAGTAATACTCACTACTTTTTTTATTGTTTCATATTGGTTTAGAAGAAAAAATGTACTAAAACTATTTATCATACACCACCTAAACCCAGGTAGGAAACGCTTCGAGCGATATGTGCAGATTCAGTGACGAGGCGATCGAGTCATTGGAGCACATACTAGGCAACTATGCGGCATTGATGCACAGTATAAAGGTAATGATTATCGAATATCAGATATTTTAAAGTTCGTCAAACTGATGAAAATGGGGGATATGCTATAGAACTCTGATTATGTTGAGGGCTGTACTATAGATCTACAGGTCGAAGTACTTTAGTACCTCCTTTATGAACGAATCAATGAAACCCTATTTTAATTGAATAAAAAGTTCAAAATAAATAAGTATGGATAGAGTAAAATTCAGAATTGCTTACTTTTTGATTGATGACGTATATTGGCAATGAAGTTCTTTCGAAATTTTTGTTATTACCGTTCTTAAGATATAAAAATCAATATTTACTTTCGCCCATTTTTTTGTCTCATGATTTTTATTGGCCATAAAGCTAGTTGGTTCATATTCAGAAGCATCTGCTATTACCGTTCTCAATATTTATGTATATCGAATGGAGGGCGCCATTTTTATTTATCGGAATTTTTCTACTTCTTGACCCCTTTTATTTAAAAGATAGTGCCAAATACTTTACTTTGTACCAAAACATATTATTTAATGAAATTACGCGACACGGAAAATGTTAATTCTGTTAATAAAGTCAGAAATGTTTTTATTCCGAAAAATCTTATAATTTTTTTTAAGAATTAAAGGTTTATTTGAACTCTGACACGGAACTTAATTTAGTGGCAAGGCAATGTACGAGCAAATCTGAGACAAATAAAATTCGTGTTTATTTGTTGAAGAATAGGTAAAATTTGACAATTGAGCATGGCACCTCCATGAGAATGAAAAAGATTCTAAATTTGGTGTAAATGACTTCATGTTTTCCACATGAAGTAAACATTGGGTTTCTTTATAACTTTAGAAAATGTTGAAATTTGGTATAAACTTCTTCGTTGACAGTATAAAATTGAGAGTGGATATCTCCAGACTTATTTATATTAAACATTTTATTTAATTTAAATAAGGGAAGAGATGCATTTTCTTATTAAAATATGTGTATATGAGTATAAATACTTACATACATATGCTGGTAAATGAACACATGTATGTATGTATGTATACATACAAAAATTACATGCATATGTGAATATACATAAATGTTATTTACGTTATACTCCTTCTTTAGTTTCCTCTAATACTCGTAATATGTAAATTATCAGGACAAACTCCACATGAACTAAAAAAGAAACAAAAAAAATTGGATTTAAATGATAGCTACCTCCTCTGCATTTCTATTCCATTGTAAAGTTGTTCCCATTTATTCTCAAACAAAGCGTAACTTTATCACTCAACGCATATTTCTTATATTCTGAAGTCTATCTGAACGAATTTGTGCTGTATATGCATGTATTTCTTCAATAAGAAGGAGTACAACAAACATTTGGGAGTATTTTTTTATTTAATTTTTGTGTTTCCATTTGAACGTATTCAAGAGATAATGATCTTCATTTTTTCAAACCCATTTATCAGCCCTACTTTGACGGCACACAATACCATGTGGAGGACAATTGATATTGAGATGCCATGCTGAGTTGCGCTTTTAGGAGAGCACCAAATATAACAGCATTACAAAAAAACAAAAAAAAAAAAAAAAAAGAGAAAAATGAACAATATACGGACTACGAAGGAGTTCCAACAACAACGTTTGCTAGATTCTGAAGATAGATTGAATAAAGAATTGAAATAAATAATGCAGATTGAATTGGCGTTGATTTGTCAACATGACACACATTTCTGTTTTACAATTTGTTTCCTTTAAATGCAGAATAAAACATTCAAAAACACACACATTCATGTCCTCTCTTGTTTATTTATACTGCTTAAGTAAAGAGGTAAAAAAAAAGCAAAAACAAAATATACCGCACGTACATATATTATTTTGTTTGACTTTAAAAAGCAAAAACAAAAAAGATGTAGAAAACTTTTTATAAATATTTCGTCTCTACTATACCAAATCATAGTAACATCACACCACCATCATTTTCAATACACCGAAAAAACAAATGTTAGTTAATGTTCTATCTTCTAATAAAATCTATTTCTTCTCTTAGTGGCTTTAGTGGCATGACTCTGTGGTCTTTAGCCTGTATAATATATAATAGGGTTGCAGGTGCTCTGACTTAAGCACACCTTCTCCAATTTCATACATCAAGTTTTATTGTATGAAAGACCGTCCTCAACCAGGTGTAAGCCAAACTAGACGTTACACTTTGTTACGTCTAATTAAGTTGATGCTATCATAAAGCTTATAAGTTTTACGAAAAATGTTTCTCTTCAAGACTCCAAGAACAGCTACTTAAGCCAGGGGCATCTTTAGATACCGCAATCTAGCGTACTGTACTCGTATATGAGAAATATTCAGGCCACTGTGGTATTTATCAAAACGGTGTCGTAGGATGTTAATTAATATTTGTCAATGAGCGGCCACGTTAAACATCCGACCAACCAACTGAACAACAGTTCATTCATTTTAATAGCGTTCGTAAACCTTTGATATGTTTTCAATTAAGTGTGATATATTGTTTTTTTGTTTGTTAACTAACAATATTTTTTCGAGTGTAAATATACTTTTAATATTCAGTGTAAATTAATAAGTACGTGACACTGGATGATCTTTAAATAGCCGCTAACAGATTTCCTGCGATGAAAATATGTCGCATTCATAACATTTTACAGCAGCATACAATACAGAGATGGGGTGCGTATAAAACTGGGGTGTGTAAGTAATATATAAATTTTTTTTTATCTTGACTTTAAGATCTATAAGGAAGCGAGTTTTTAAATGTTTAACAACAGCCGCATTCGGACGATATTTAACTCCTATGCTAAGCGTGTAATAGAGTTGAGTAGTGAGTGTTAAGCTTTACTTGTGTTACCAAGTTTTTGACATTCGCCCTTTTTTATAAGTCGTTACAAGTAATTGTTGGTATTTTTTCTTTTTCACACCAGTGACGAAGGTTTCTTTTTTTAAATTTTTTGGTGACACTCATCTGTGTATGAAGAAGAAGTGGTAGCATAACTAACTAGTCATTTACCAATAAACCAAACCAATGGACTGAGTAATCGTTTTCATCAGCGTTATTTAATTTTTCGATTATGGCAAAATTTTGTACTACAAACGATGACGATTTTAATGCTGTTGGTTGTTATAACTTTGTGGTTTGAAAAAAACCAGCGCATGAGTCATAATGCTCCATTAAGTATTGTGCAATAGTGAGATGATGAGATGAGCAAAAGAAGAAAAAAAAAAAGACAAAAACAAAAATGTAAAAATTAAAAATAATTGTACCAGTTTTAAGCAGACTTTATGACAACTACTATTGATACAGCAATGCTACCTGGTTTGAAACTGTATAGTATATGAAGTATGTCTGTCTGTCTGACTGGCTTAGTAGTACACATGTGAATGCTGACATTTGATTTAAATTTTTATGAAAGCTATTTAATAATTATAATATGATGCTGACTAATACCAGTTTTCAAAGAAACATTAAAATTGCCTTTTTAACATATTAAAGTCTTATATTGTATTTTACACTTGCTTGTTAGTTTCGAGTAAATGTAAACTATTTAAATTGTTGGTTTATTTCTTTTATTCAACTGCTAAATGCTTGGTATAACTAGAGACTTAATTTTTGTAACTTTTTTTATTTAGTCCATAACTAAGACAATATAATAACAATAAAAGTAATTGTATCGGAAATACTTTTGATAAGATAACAAGTAGATTTTATTTCCCTTTTATTTATTTAAAAATGGTGAAAACCAACGTACATGTACGGATATTTTATACCGTAATTAGCTGAAAGGGCAACACTGCACCTGCCTACAGCAATCTCTTATTAGTCTGAAAATGATTTGAAGGGAAAGTGGAAAAAGTGAATTACGTCTAATAATTAATTAAGTCGCTTCGGTGTTAATTAATAAAATACATTAAAAATTTCATTGGCAGAATGAAAACTTTCATTGTTAATTTTTTTTTTTTGCAAATATAATTTTTCATTCTATAAATGAACATTTTTTCCTTGGATAATGGAAATGGAAAATTAAAGTTTTTGTAAAATTTCAAAACTAATTTTTTATTACATATAATAATACATGATTGTTACACAGAGAAAAATATAAAAATGTGTTTCAATTAAAAACTTTGTGATATCAATTAAAAAATTGTTTATTTTTTCACCAGTAAAACAAATTAATGCCATCAATTAAGCTGACTGTAATATTAATTAAAGGTATTTAAAGTAAAGTTGTATGAAACATCAAAAAGTTAATTAAACCAATTAAATTATTAATCAAAACAAATTAATTTTTCAATTAACTTGTTAATCAATATATATATCAATAATATTTTTTGTGGAAACACATTTTCTATTTAATAATGGATTATTAAATATTCTACATACATATGTGTGTGTGTCTCTTTTAAAATATGATCAAAATGGCACAACCCCTCCAAGCATCCATGGTATCAATGAAAAGTTGACAAAATTACGTAACTATTGACGTACAATAATTCATTATTATTCAAGTATTGGATAATTCCTACACTCTTTAATGCTAAAAAACAAAAAAAATTCACAATTTGTCCAAAAAAACCGACCTTTTGCCATTCCTTAATGAATCCTGGCTAAATGGCTCCCAAAGGATTACAATGCTACCAAAGGAAAGATGCGATTCTTAGCTAAACGGTGATATATAATTTACTATTATAAATTTTATATTATAGGTATACTCTGAGTTCGGTTTTGCTTGGGAAATAGTATATGAATTCGATCTTATGTCAACTTAAACTGCTTTTCCATATTACCACAAATATATTAATGCCCGTATTCATAAAAAATAAAATTGGTTTATAGAGTGCTTATTTAACATATTTCTATGGAGTAATTGTCAAATAAGCAATTTATAAAACTGCTGCTGAAACGGGCATAACTATATTTCTTGTTTTCAAAAAATAATTAAAAGTGAAATCAAGTAATTATTGGCAATTATTTAAGATTTTTATTTTTTATTTTTTTTTTGTAAAATATAATTTTTAGTTGAAAATATGTAAATATTCTTAAGATGTTAAAACTACTGTGATGTTGTTGGTAAAGTTTTCAATTATTTATACAAATCTTTTATTGTGAAGGTGTATATGATAAAAAAAAAACAAAAAAAAAATTGCAGCATTTGTTGTCTGGTTGGCACAGCAGTATACCAGGCGTATGCGCTTACATGCAAAATCTTTAGGTAGCCAAATCCAATGGTCGTCACTTAAATGTATTACTCGCATCTTAAAAACTAATGTTTGTTTGCAAACATTAAGATAAGCTGAGGCAACAGCAAAGCCATTAGCACGGGTAGTAAAGCAAACGATTGTCTACAAATTTTTAGGCAAAAAATAAAAAAAAAAAAACAAAAGATTGGAAAACACACACTGTGCCACAAGTAACAACTACAATTGCAACAGATTTGTGTAGTAGGAAAGGAAAAACAATTTAATGCCATCCAGTAGAACAGAAAAATTCTATGAGTTCTTAAAACCCATGCCAGACATTCAAGCTTTGCCAAATTCCTTCGAAAAACCACACGTGCCACAGCTCTCGACACCACACAGTGTGTGTAGGTTATATGTTGTTTTAAATACATATTCCAACTATTCATCCAGTTCTGTTCAATTCTTCAATTCAATCCATATATATTTACTTTTATTATTTTTTTTTAATCTTCGCCTACTAACACCATCACTACCACCTTCAATATGGAGCACAGCATCTCGTAACATTAAAGTAAATAAGGAAAATGTTTGGTACTGCACTTCCTGTCACCTCCTGCTGTAGACGCAAGTTGTAAATCTTCCATTTGTAGCCCACTAGCACGGTATGCGGGCCAAAGCAGTTGCTCTTCTTGGAATGGTCTTGTTGTAACAGCAGTAGTTACTCATTTCTTTGCATTGAACCAACAAATTTAACCACGTTCCATATCCAACTGCTTACTGCAACATATCTACTTATTCATTTGAGAAAGCAAAACAACAAAAAAAAGAAAAAAAAAAAACAGAACATCAGAATAATAAATAAATTCCATTGCAGGCGAGTGTATTGTGTATGAAATCTTTAACAATCATGCTGGTTTTAAAAGCGTTTTTTGATGGGAAATACAGTAGCAATTTAAGAGCATTCTTTACGCATTTAGTTGTCCATTTAATTCTAAAAAAAAAATCTGTCAGTAAGTGCCACAATAAGATTTGCTTTCTTCCATTTTTTGTTTTCTTGTTTTATTTTTTTCAGGTACAACTTTATTAGATTCCAAGTGTGGTACGTGGTTAAAGAAAATATATGAAAAAAAATTTCAATTTATTTTTTTGTTTTTAGTATTTAAAAGTTTTGTTAAAATTTTATTTGTTATTCTATTAACGAAATAATAAATCTTTAAACTACATATGTACGTCAACATTTGTCAAATATTTGGTGAAAACATTTTTAAAGAATTATTTAATGGCAGATAAGCGCATGAAATAATATTTAAATTTTTTATTCCTTAAATAAGAAGCAACAAGCAAAATAAACAAGAAAAAAAATGTTTCAATAAAATATTTTCATCAAATATTTGCCAAAATGTACATATGGTATTCAAAAGGCAAACAAATTCGTAACAAATAGTAATTGTTTTTACTACCATCGATAAGCAATGGAATCTTCGTATTGCCCTTTCTGTAAAATTCTATGCAATTTATGTTGGGGCAAGCCTACAACTCAATCTCTGTAAGTCTTTATTACAAACGGTTCAAGTGCGTTACCACAATCACCTTAAAGCCAGTCTAAATATCTTGCGTCTTTAGTTTCCAAACGAAAGAATCGTGACTTGTTTGCAGACTTATGAAGCTTTAATAAAAACAGTTAACCCGGTGGCCAAGATAATCACTTCACCAAGATATAAAATTTACTATTGAAAAGAAATCCCATTCAAAGCTTCCATAAACTGATACTAAAAAAAAAAATAATAACTTGAGAGCAAACCTAATAATTGTTTGTTAAATATTTTTAAATATATCCCTGCAGAAATGACACAAAGGAGTAGCGGAATATTGAATAAATACAAGATAACTTCATGCTTTAAATCAATTTAATCTTATCGGTATTAAATTAACATAAAAATTAAAATCCA
Organism: Metopia argyrocephala; assembly: GCA_963576795.1. NCBI lineage: Eukaryota > Metazoa > Arthropoda > Insecta > Diptera > Sarcophagidae > Metopia > Metopia argyrocephala. The sequence goes on from OY756209.1 coordinate 1,929,094, forward strand.
TCTACAAAGTAACCACTCTCTGACATTCCACTCTATTCCACTTTAAACTTTGACAACGAAAAACGAGTGATCAGGAGAAAAGCGCCACCTATTGGGAAATAGAAGATAACAGTTAAAAACCTACTTAGCGAAGGCACTCACCACAATCAACATGCAACGATGGGGCAATTGCAGTTCATCATTGTGAAGCTATAACACTGGCCTTTGAATGATCAAATCATAGCAATTTGTCTCATTCCTAAGGCGCTTAATAATTTCAATACAATGCACAGCATTTAGTAGGGGTTTACACCTGAGTATTTGTCTCAATAAAAGAAACATCAAGTTAATATAAATAAATTATTTTTTAAAAGCACATTGCTTTAAGCATTTTACACATATTATGTTGAATTTCTTTCAGTACTTTCAAGGAAAAAATTAAAAAACATAAGAATGCGTGTGAATTCATTTGGCACAATTGTTCTATGAAATGGGCATCAGCCAATAAAGTGGTACTGGCTTTAGTATCAGCAGCATTTATGTAAAGATTTTGAAAATGTTGTCCTAGGAGTTACAGCTTCAGCATAAAATCTTAGCACAGCCAAAAATCCACAAAAACCCCACTTTATTAGTTGTAAAAAAGAAATAAAATATGTAATGGAATTTAAATATAAAATAAAGACATTTTTACACCTAGAAACACATTTGCAGGCAAGCCTTTAACTTTCTTCATTGACTATTTTTCTAATTTTTGTTATCATTTTATAGAAGAAGACAAGGGCTTGTTATACATATGGATGTATAATAATATTGTAATAAATTAATTTGAAACTAAATTTAGTGGCAAATAAAATTATTTATTTTTTCCTTTGAAGGAACAAAAATAAAGTTGAAAAATGAATTTGTGCTAATGCCTATCACATGGAAAGAAGTGTTATTCATTTTAAACATTCGATTTCATTTAAAAATTTTTCGATATTCCACATGGTTTTAAAACAGAAATTATTAACGCAAATCAAATTGAACTGTGGCTAAAAAATTAGCGGGGGCACTACCAGCATTTTAAAACTATTTGGGAAAATAAGAAAAAATGGAAAAGATTAGAAACAATTAATGACCACAACAGCAATCTGTCTTATAGTTATTGATATGCCCTTGAAAATAATGGCAATAAATTGAGACAAAATAAATGGTTTGGATGTGCAAAATTACTATAGACATCAAAAACGTTTTACTTAATTACTGGTATTTGTCCTTAAAATAAATCTTTTGATTCAGAGACAGACCCACAACGTTTTGGAGAGACTGATTTTGTTGGTAGGCTTTTTAAAGTAGCTAAGCTCTTGAGTAGTATCTGGATGAAGCTTCATATTAAAATTTCTTTTCAAACATATTATTTAGAAAAATCATGCAAAGAGAAATCATTCACTTTCAATTCAATAAATTACAAATAAATTCAAAATTTAAGAAAAAAAGAAAAAAAAAGAAAAAGAAAAGAATGAAAGAAATCTGTCAGATTTGAGCGAAACACGTAACGAATGATTTAAAATATTGTTGTGGTGTGTGGTGATGATGATGTTGATGATGACGCGGTTTTAGTGATTTCATGGGAACCGAAAACTATATTATCCAGCCAACAGCAGCAGCAGCAGCAGAATATAAAATGGTCATAATAGCTTTGGTAAAACGGTAAGGCGACCACTCTTATTATTGCGTTTTTTCTTTTTTTGAATATTTTTCTTTTTTAATAATAATTTAATTTGCCACAATTTAGCACCGTTTATCAAAAAAAGCAATAAAATACATACTTTTGTGTTTTCTGTTTGTATTTCAATATCAAACAACAAAAATAATGATACAAAAGCATCCATATCCAAATGGATATGGTATCTCTTACACGGAAAAAAATACTTCACATTTGACATTCACATTCCATTACAATAAATTGTTTTAATTATATGAGCAATTAATTAATCAATAGAAATGTTGACAGTTGCCACAAATCAAAGTCTCCTGACGAGTCTCTTAAGCAGAGAGGAAATGGCCATAGAGACATGCTTATCCTCATATGCAATACATTTCATATTTTATATCGAATGTATTTGCCTATATGGTAAAAAATACATTTCGTTTTGAATAAAAATATTTTGTTTTTCCATACATTCGCTACAGGTTTTTGTGCCAACTAATTGTTGGCTGACTGTGGTGAAACAGAAAAATAGAATTTGAATTTTTTGAAAAACAGAAATGTATTGCTTTGTTAATACTTTTGGTTGGTTTTTATATACTAATGCCCGTATTTATAAATGTGATATAATTCGCATTTAGTTTATAACAATTTGAAATCTTAAGCAGAGACGGAATGTCCATACCCAGCAGAAAATTTTTCAAATTTGTAAGCAATAAATAAAATTGTAAGCAATAATGGAAGCATTATGTTGTTTATTCATACCTTAAAGCTTCCAAACATGCTACAGGATAAGGTATTATTTTTGATTTTGTATAATATTTGCTTACTGGTTGCAATAAATTTTCATTTCTATTGCATTTTAGCGGTTCATTTCATATAAAAATCATACATTATTGATGCGCACGTTTAAGTTATAGTTCACAATTTCTCCCATACAAAATAGCTTATTAAAAAGCACTAATTTCTGCTGGGTAGACTCTATATCTATGGCATAGAAACATGCTTATCCCCATATGCAATACATTTCATATTGAATATTTTCCATTGATTTTTATTTGCATATTTTGTTAAGTTTTAAGTGATATTTTTAAAAAATTAATTATAAATATATTCAACTCAAATCATTGGAGTGATACGATAAAGTAAAAATTTAATTAATACAGCAAATGTTTTAATTGAAAATCATTTTTATTTTTTTTTCGGTGTAAAAATGTTATTCCAACAACAGCAGTGACTACATATTCAGACTGACTACTGATATTTTGATACAAAAAAATAAGAAAACTCATTAGTTTTGTTTTTATAATTCCTTTTTTTTGTTTGTTTCTGTTAAATTTATACCGCTATTTTAAATTGTTATTATTTTAAATTATATTTTAGTTTCAGTTATGGTTTTTGTTATTGCATTTCAAAACACTTTGTCTCGAATATGGTATGTGCTCAGCCCTATTTTAACGCCCCCAATTCTGTTTGAAAAATGAAGAAGAGAAAAAACAACATTTAACTGCTACCAACTGGCATCTTCTTTTGAAACGGTTAGTAAAAAAGTTTTACAGATAGACACTTTTATAATTTTGTCTATATGCCACATGTGTCTCGTATAGCTAATAATGGGCCAGAGCTATAAATACTTGTCTTTATTGCGAGCATTATTAAACATTCTTATATTGACCATTTCATATCCATTAGTCTGGCTAAACATGGTTACGGTTCTTCATATGCCGCAACATTTTTTTAAATTTTCGCTGGATTTTTGTTTGTTATCAAGCAGTGAAATTCCTCGAATTTTATACAAAATAAAATGAAATTTTTTCTAAAAGAAAAAAAAGTTGTTTTTAATCGAATGAAATAAAATGTGGGCGCAGGATTTTTCATTTTTTTTTGCTCTTGAACATCATCTTTTATTTGTATTTTGTTTTGGTTTTGGTTGAGTTTAGAGAAGCAGCAGCAGCAGCAACAGCAGCAGTTTATTAATATATTTGCCACGGTTTCAATTTGTTCGTCTGTGCATCAAAGTATTGTCTGGTCAGTATGTTGCGTTGTGTAGTGTAGCATTAAAGCCTGTTATTAAATTGTCAAAAGTTCAAAAAGAAATAATTTTCAAAAATTTCATGCCACTGCTGTTTAATTTGTTTCTTCTTTTTCTTCTTTTACTTTTTCTTCTTAATTTATAATTTTATTGTTTTTGTTTAGAAAAATTAAATTCATTTTGTTTTTTAAATAATCTGTACAAATTAAAATTGGATTCAGAATTGTAGACTGCATTTCACCCTTAAAATTAAAACTGAAGGAAGAAAATTTCTGAAATCTCACAAAATCTTCTTCTAATATATAAAATTCTCATGTCGCGGTGTTTGTTGCCAAACTCCTTCGAAATGGCTGGACCGATTTTCATGAAATTTTGTGTGCATATAAGGTAGGTCTGAGAATCGGTCAACATCTATTTTTCATACCTCTAAATATTAAGGTGACCCGCCCCAAAGGAACATTTTTCCCTCACCTAAATAACGTAGCGAAGTTGATGAAATTTTTAACTATATATGTACCATAGATCTTATATGGCTTACTTTTTTTTAAGTACTCAGAGGGGGCGGTACAAGGGCTATTTCTTCCCACCTCAACTAACAAACTGAATTTGATTAAACTGTGTTGGTGTCTTAACACAACTTTAGATTAAGAAATGTTAATTTTTACATCTATTTTTCATCCCCTTAATGTTGAGCTACCCGCCCCAAGGGGAATTTTGGGCCTCACCTAAATAACGTACCGACTTCGATGAAATTTTAAACGGATATGTATATCTGGGTACTGTAGAACATATATGGTTTAGGTTTTTTTTAAGGAGTACTCAGAGGGGGCGGTAGAGGGGATATTTCTCTCAATCCCCAACTATCAAACTGAAGTAACGAAAATGGCGGATAATCATTTATTCAAATTATTAGTAACGCAGGTATTGATTGCTCATATCAATGTAAAGTTTTGCAGTTCGGTGAAGAGTATTAAATATATTTGAACTAACAAATGTTTCCTAGAGTAAAATTATATGGCAAAACAACGTTTGCCGAGTTAACTAGTATTATATAAAAATATGATCTATAACTGCCAAATACTGTGAGTCTGCCATATGAAATAGTGAAAATTTGTAATACTGCCCTTCCCAAATAAAAACCGTAAACGGAACGTTTACTTACGCTAAGCATTTACGCTGAACCACTATCCCTAACAAAAGCGGCAAAGTTTTGTCAAAACTTTGCATTTATTCAGGTTGACTTACCTCCATTTTCTATTAACAAATATATTGTAAATATTTTTACTTTTTGATTATTTATTTCATTTTTATTTTTTATGAAAATAAAACTAACGTCACTATTAAATGCTTTGTCAAAATTGGATTTTTTAATTGCAAAGCGTTGCCGTCGCTTTTATTTTAAAGACAAACAACACTTAATTTCAAATTGCTGTGAATTGATCATTCAAAGGCCAGTGTTATACCTTCACCCTTGAATGATCAACAGTAATTGCTCCATCATTGCATGTTGATTGTGTGGTGAGTGCCTTAGCTAAGTAGGTTTTTAGCTGTTATCTGCTACTTCACAATAGGTGGCGCTTTCTCCTGATCATTCGTTTTTCGTTGTCAAAATTTAAGATGGAATAGAGTGGAACGTCAGGGAGCGGTTACTAATAATATGCATTGAAATCCTTAGATCACAGCGTTGTCAGATAGTTTTCAATTTTTATCCCCAATTTCGAAATTCATATCCCCAAAAATCCCCAAAATCTTCGTTAGTTCATCCCCAAAAATCCGCACATAAACTGCATCAATAATTTTGGATAAATGTACATATTTTTTATTTGATATATAAATTTTAAATTTGGAGACTGTGCAGATCAACTAAAAATCTTAACGACATTCTTTTTAAACCAACCTCTTGCTTGCTTCGATGTGTGCTTCAGGTCGTTATTTTGTTGAAATACTGATCGCTGTGCCACTTCATATTCAGCATAAGACATCTTGATGTCGTTGGAAATATTTGTGTAGTATACGGCATCTATTTTACCTCAATTATAAATAGATGTCCTGTGCCATATTATGGAAAGCATTCCCATACCATAAAATAAATATAAGTGGAGAAGTAATTGTGGTCGTACGAAACTAAAATTAGTTTGTTTATCTATTCCGAAAAAAAATCCCCATTTGGGGATAAATCCCCTAATCTGACAAACTGTTAGATCAGATTGCATATCATTATTGGAGTTAGTCCTATTATTTCTCTTTTGTGTTCTCATCGGGCACATATGTGGTTTAATTCTATGGTGTTTTCGGCTAACATTTCAATGGGAATAGTTGAAAGTTTAACATAAACAATTGTGCACTGCTACTGGCATGTACTCCAAGGGTTTTTATTTATTTATATTAGACTGTAGTCTCGCCTAAAGGTTAATCATAACCTAATGTCCTCAAATGTTGTTCATAATGTGCGGTTTTTTATTTTTTTATTATACGTTAACACATATTACAATAGCTTGGTGGTGAATAAGTTTTTGTTCTAAAAGCACACATGTTTTATACTTAAGGAGCAGAATCGTAGCATGAAGCTTCTATAAGTTAAAAAGCCTCGCGTAACATTATTATTATTTTTTAATAGAATGCGAATTCAGCACACATAAGTTTACTATAATCTAACTAAAAATAGTGAGAATATTTCATAAACCAATACTCCAACTTAGCATATGTATAGATTTCATATGAATTTGTGGCTGCATGCGCCACGCCTTTTCTTTATGTAATGTTCCAAAAATTTCTCACTACATATTTGTTGTCTATGGAGAATATTTTTAGAGGATATTAGAGTAGTCGTCGTAGTCTAGTGGTTGGTGTGTTGGCTTACTAAGACATGAGCCCTGGGTTCGACACCCAGCTCCGACATCTTAAAAAAAAAAAAATTCTTTCGGCGACTACCTCTCAGCAGTCTTCTGGCAAAAGCTCTGAGAGTAATTAATTGTCATGAACAAGCTTCTCAAGTCTGCCGTTCGGAGTCGCATTAAATTGTAGGTCCCGGTACTCATTGATAAAATATTTACGAGAAGCTAGGCCGTAATCCTGCCACAGGGTTGTAAAGGCCAGTTATGTATGTATGTATTACAGTGCAATTCTTCTTATGTTTTCATAGAAATTTCGTAAACATTTTTTTTGTCAAATATCCTCAAACCAAAACTCAAAATTCTTATTTGTAAATTTTTATAAAATAAACTATTCGTCTAAAAGAAATCCATTTTTTTTTGACACAAAACGTTACAAGACATTTAATAAACAAAATATATTCCACCTTATACCATACATATAAGATCAAGATGAAACAAAATGAAAAAAAAACATAAAATAAACGTCAGAAGCCTAAGTCTAATTGGGCGTATTATGTGTATGATTCGTAGTCGTTTATTCATTTTATAGTTTTATAAGTGATTCCCTGAATGTTCCAGCTAATCAGTCTTTCAATTCTATACAAAGTCAGTCTACCGTCTGTCTCAACGCATTCAGCCATCTATCCTCCATTCCGTGTTTCCTATACAGACAACAAATTTAACAATAATCTGGCGTTTCATTATTTATTTTCAACTTTATTTTCTACACTTTGTTGTTTTTACGATTTAAATGATGACGAGGTTAAGGCGTGTGAATATTTTGTGAGGAATAAAACACACACAAAACACAAAAAAAAGGAAAAATAGATCAATTATCACTTTACACTTGATATGTATGTACCTAGAAGATGTACGTACTCATAGAAGAAGTATTCTATCAAAAAATAAATTCCAAACAACAATTTCTTTCTATTCCATTCAACCAATAAAAGGTTATTTATAAAGCACATTTACATTTCAGGAAAGAAAAATTAAGAAAAAAAAAGAAAATGAAAAATGAAATCTAAAATACTGTCTGTCAGTACAATGATTAGTGGATCCATGTGAGTTTTTTTTTATTGCTTATGAGTGCAACCAACAGCATGTGTTTGAAGGCAGCTTAGGAACAGCTTAACTTTCTGTACAATTTACAAAAGATATGTAAGTACGTACGTTTGCATTTCGTTTTGTGGCAAACGAACAATACAAATAGTGGGCGGATCACGTTTTTAATTTTTACAGTAAAATGTTACAATTTGTTGCTTCAGAATTTATTTTTATTAATGTTGCAACAAAGCCGTTACCGCCACTGTCACTCCCACCAACAAACACAATCAAGCTCAATACAATAATAATCTGGAAACTGTTTTTATTCGATTTGATTTGATTTCATTTGTAGCAGTTTAAGTGTGAATGGATTTGTAGGTAACGAAAGTATTTAGGGATAAAAATATTAAACAAGATTCAACATTCTAATTTACCTAACAGTTGCAATTTATAGAATTAAAAAGAAACACAAAATCATATATAAGTATTTTGCCAATTTCTCTCATTATTGGTTATAAACAGTTTTCATGAAATTGAACAATTTTAAACAAATTTTGTTATTTATCGTGAAAGTCACACAAGGTAATTGACAAACACCTGCCTGAAATGAAATCAGTCACGATATATGTATACGAGTACTCATACAATATGTGCAAATCATATTTTGATTTAAAAAATTGAGAATTTTAAGTTTCTTCATTCTTTCAAAGAAAAAATATTAACACACATTGTCCACCGATACAAAAATAAAATTAATATATGACTTCAATAGAAATTGCTGCTAAAATAACAAAAAATATTAAAGGTTTATTAAGGCTTAATTTGGCAAAATTTTTGATGCTGGATGTTCTCTTTAGACATAGAGTTTTGATGTTTTTTTTATTTTCATTCATTTCATTAAAATCAAGAGATGCTCAATGAGATTGAGTTCCGATTATTGCGGAGGCTTGAGTAACTGTTTAAAGACGTTACACAAAACTACACAGTTTCACTACGTCAGGCGTATGCATGTTGGATTTTACTCTTGCTGAAAGAAAAATTAATCCTATAAACTCATTTTAATAGTACTTTTACCCATATTACCCATATTAACCGACTTTATGCCAAACACCCACAAACCATTACACCGCCACTACCATGGTTCCCAGTGACAGACATACATATGACCTTTATTGACAGAAGTAGCGTTCTAAATACAGTACTTTTTTTTATTGAGACCAATAGTCAGGGGTAAACCTCTACTAAATGCTGTGCATTGTATTGGAATGGACAACATAACATATATTTTATTTTCTTATATTATAAAGAAGGCCAGTGTTATATCTTCACCCTTGAATGATCAACAGCAATTGCCTCATCGTTGCATGTTGATTGCGGTGAGTGCCTTCGCTAAGTAGGTTTTTAGCCGACATCTTCTTCATTTTTTATTCAATTATTAACTTCTATTTTTATATAATTTTTTTTTTTTTTCTTTTTTTTTCGTTGAAATTTAGACAATTTTTTATTTAACTGTTTTCCAATAGGTGACGCTTTTCTCCTGATCATTCGGTTTTCGTTGTCAAAAGTTAAGGTGGAATAGAGTGGAATGTCAGGGGGTGGTTACTTTGTAGATGGATTTTAATTTTTATGTTAATTTTATACAGCAATTGCCCCATCGTTGCATGTTGATTGTGGTAAGTGCCTTCGCTAAGTAAATTTTTAGCTATTTTCTGCTACTGTACACAAACTTTTGCTTAGTCAGAAAAAAATATTTTTTCCATTTCATATCGATAAAATTAATGTTATGGACAATGTCAGTTTAGAATATTAGTTAATGAAGGGTCACTTTGCCGGGTTCAAATCTCAGCTCTGACATTTTGAACAAAAAAAATATGAAAAAGTTATTTCTTTCGGCGACTACCTCTCAGCAGTCTTCTGGCAAAAGCTCTGAGAGTAACCAATTGCCATGAAAAAGCTTCTCAAATCTGTCGTTCGTAGTCGACTTTAAGCTGTAGGTCCCGGTACTCGTGGATAAAAATTAACACACACAACATGAGTGCTGCGAGAAGCTAGGCCGTAACCCTAACACAGGGTTGTAAAGGCCAGTTATGTATGTATGTATGTAGAGGTCACTTTACTAGAAAAAAAATCTGATTTAATTGCAATATTTAACTTTTTCGAATAATTCTTGAGAATAAAAAAAATTTGAAAAATGTGTGTGTGTGCGTATGCAGACTTTTTTTAACCTACTGTATATTATATGATCTCATTAAGATGATAAATATTCGTATTAATGTCTGAAACAAGGAATTAAAATAGAGATTAAAATAAAAATCATAAAAAATATTGGATATGACATGACATTTTTAAATACAAAATATTTACACAACAATCAACTTATATGACTGACAGACTGACTGATTGTTTGAAAAATTGTAGTTTAAATGATTCCGTAACCAAATTAAAGAAAAAGAAGCCAACATTTATTAAGTTCATGCTCGTTAATATAAAAGGTTTAAAAGTGTGAATGACTTTAAAAAGTGTTGGCCGACATCAGTCAACTCTGCAAAATACAAAAGATCATCTGTAAAATTGAAATGAAACATTTGTCACTTCCACACCACAAAATCCTATTAAATAAAGTGAATGTCTGACTGACTAACTGACTGACTGAGTGACAGACTGACGGAGTGAATAACTAAATGTGACACTGGGAGCATCTTTTATTTATTTAAAGGCCATAAAATTCAATTGTTAAGAGACATTGCAACACAATTGTCATTCTCACTGTCATCGTCACCATTAACAACAACAGTAGAAAAGGAATAAAAAGGCCACTCACTACAACTCATTTATCTTAACATTCAACACTTTATAGCCAACAATTAGTCACTTTCGTCTTCTACACTCCACATCTTACTTATTGTGTTCATTCTACTACAAGTACGAGTATTTGTTAGTTAAGGCTGCATTATATAAGTAATTTTCTTTGCCAGTTCCATTCATTTGCCATTCTGTTTGTACAAACTCGCATTGTTGTTTGTCGGCAGTTTTAATAGGAACTTTTTTTTTTAGTTTCACACAAACAATTTCATTTCAAACAACTAAGAACTGTTTGTTGTCTTTAGAGCTCGTAGTTTTTAGTTGTTCACACGGCTAATAGATGTGCTGGCTGGCTGTATGGTTTATAAGACTTTTTTTATTCTTCATTATGAATAATATTCCACATATTTTTTCTTTTTGTGAACTGATAATAAAGAATTTAAACAAAAACACCTGAAATTAGAATTTCTAAAACTGCTATAAGACACTCACTCAGGCATTAATGAATTTAGAAATGAGTTCAACTATTTTATTCTTGCTGCTGCTTCGGCTATTGCTATTGCTATTGCTGTTGCTATTGCTGTTGCTATTGCTTTTGATTTTTTTTTCTTTTTGAATCTCTAACAAAGCTCATCATCATAACCAGTCATAAATAGAGAAAGGCTCTGCTCTTTAGTATGTCTTTCTGTCAGCCGATCTGTTTAAATGTCAATTTGTCTATCATTTGTTTTTGCCTATAAATGTTAAATGTGTTGTTTTAGTGTTTTTGATCGAAAACACAAGTATTTATGACATCAAAAGAAACAAAACAAAAAACCAAAAAAAAAAAAAAAACCTAAAATACTGAAAAGATTTGAGTAAATTATGATCGACGTTTTATTTTACTGGTCTTTCTTTATCCCCATCCCCCCATATGTACATATTTAAGTGTGTTGTTTGAAATTTCGATTTAATTTGTTTAAAATCTAATTTAAAAACATCTCGTTTTATTTATTTTATTAAATGCCAGAGTGATTTCTTTTTGTTATTTATAAGCAAACACTGAATTGCGCGTCAAGTTTTATGAATGAAAATGCAAATATGGAGTTTTTATGATCGCTTTTTAATGTTTTTTTTTTACGATTAAATTTAAACAATTCTCACTGCTGTCAAATTGACCTCATTAATATAAATTATAGCCAATAAAATAAGCAGCAATAAGGTTTACTATATATGGATGGATTTCATTTTACCCGGAACTAATTTTAAGAATTTTATTATGATTTGTAGTGTTTTCCTACTGGTTTATATTGCCAAAAAAGTGGTTTCATTTGAAAGATATTGATATTTGTTGTTCAAATGAAAAGTTTATCCATACACAGAAAAAAATTTTTTTGAAATAATTTCAACTAACAAATTAATAAGTATAATTCAATTTTTTCAATTAAATTTTTAATTATTACATTAAATTAATTTTTTAATATTTTAATAGCAGCACAAAAGTAGAAATGTTTGTGCCTATGTTTTTTTTTTTTTGCCTTAGTGTTGTGTAATATTTTATATAAAGAATCAATATATGATTACTTTTTAATTTAAAATTCGAATACGTATTGTTATATACGTTATTTAATTGAATGTTTAGTATTAAAATATAAAGAAGACATATCTTTCATACATATATTTACAAGTATTTTAGTTTAAAAACAACATCTTGTATTAAAACAATAATAATTTAAAACTTTAAGTAATTAAAAATATGTAATTAACCATACAAATTTTTTCGATAAAAAAAATCTAATATCACTACCATAAAAAGAAAAAAAAAATATGTATTCGTAAAATTTGTTTTTGTTTTTTGTTGTATGTGTATGTGTATGTGTCTGTTTTTTTTGTGAACATATATTTTTTGTGTACATATACATACTTATATATAATATACATATGTATATGCGAGTATATGTGGTCGCCGTGGCCTAGTGGTAATTATGTTGGCTTACTAAGACGAGAGCTCCGGTTCAATCCCCCGTCTCTGACATCTTGAAGCAAAGAAATATTAAATATCTACGATATGCCAACATTTCGCAAGACGAGTTTGTTTAAACTATTGCCCGAATATAAAAGTCCTTCTGGCTATCTATTGGTAGGAATTCAATTAATTTTTTTCTTTTTGTTCTGTTTTATAACTCATGCATACATTTTTAATTTAGATCGACATAGATTTCACATTAAAGTTGTAAATGGCAAGAAAAATACATAAACGCTGGTCATTTCCTCAGTTCCTGAGTTTCCTATTATTATTTAATTTTACATTTTTTGATTTGTATCAAATATGCACTTGTATAAAGAATAATAATAAGTGGTTAATTTATTTTTTATAGTATTGGTTAAATATGTAATCATCTCTGTATTTTTCGTATTTATGTTCTTAGTTGTATATTTTTAATAAAAAAAATAATATAATTTGCAATTTTTTGTAAATTTGGGGGTTGCATTTAATATATCTTTATCATTTTAATTTAGCAGGATCAAATAAAATTTTAATTCTATTAATTAATTTTTTAATCAGTTTAAAATTTGAGCGTCAATTAATTTTTTAATTATGCCAATTAATTTATTTAATTAAAACGTGCCTGAGTTTATAATTAAAAGATTAATTGTCCCAATTAAATATTTAATTGAAAAATTTTTTTTGAAAAAGCTCGACACTATTCATTTTTTAATTGATATTATTAATACTGTTTGTAGGGGCAAAACTAGTAAACAATTTAATTGGTAGTACAAATTTGTTAATTGAAATCGATTTAAAATTTTTTCTGTGTAATGAAATGTCGAACCCCAAATGTTCGAGAATTTTGTTTTTTTTTATTTAAGACCAATACTCAAGGGTAAACCCCTACTAAATGCAGTGAATTGTATTGGAATATTGAATATATATGTACATAGTTATAGATAGATAGATGTTAAGCGCCTTATGTCTATGGGAAAAATTGCTGTCAATTTGATCACTCAAAGGCCAGTGTTATACCTTCACCTTTTAGTGAACAACAGCAATTGCCCCATCTGGTTGTTGTATGGGAGTGGTGAGCATCATCTTTTTTTTATGTACTTCTTGGTGAGTGGGGGGGGAACCTTTCATTTTTTAAATTATAATTTTTGAAAAACCCCAAATTTATTTTTTAATTTTTTTCTCCTTCGCTGGGATTTGAACCTCGGCCGTTTCTGTGCACGTGCTCTAACCACTATACGATGACCCCCCCTATTATTATTAATGTTGTGACGCGCATTACTTAATGAATATTAAATTCTTTAAAGGTTTACAACAGTTGACACACAGTTGCAAATGTGGTACTTTTCTTTCCTGTATAGATAAGCTAGTATGATCAGACAATTTTCTTATGTAAATAAAAACTTTTAGTTATTATGTCTATCGTCATGCTCTATCCTACAATTCATATTTTTTATATATCTCGAGTTAATGATGCCACTTTAGGTTATCGACACCAAATTTTTCAAGTCTGCAATCCGCTTTCGGATATCTCGTTCAGTTTCGGAGATAAATAGCCGAAAGCGGACTGCAGATTTCAAAAATTTTGGTGTCAAAAATCTAAAATGGAATCGTTAACTCGAGATATTTAAAATGGCGGATAGAGCACATAAACTCCCGCACGACGATATAGAAATCTTGCGCTTTGCTGGGAATCTAACGATGTGTAAGATAAGCAAATAGTGCAACACCTTGAAACTACATTTATACCCTTTAGCTTTCTCTTCTAAGAATTTTTAATCCACTAATATTGGGAGTGTATACTCCTAAACTGGCAACTTTGCTTTATAGTGGTTCATTAATGTACAGTTGCATGTTATCGCTGTTTTATCAATACAAAAATGGAATGTGCTTTTAAGAAACAAGGTTAGCACATAAATAATCCACTTCGCTCACAAACACAACTCAAAATATTTTTTTTTTCGATTTTATTTTATAACAAAGGTTCATAATCACATATCGTCATATAATTTCAGAATAGCTTTAAGTTACAAAAAAAATAAAATCTTCTTTTCCATTGATTGTGAAGCACTGTACCAAAACAAATATTCATGCATAGAAAACAAATTTTGTTAAATTATTAAATTATTTTTTAATTGAAAGACATAACCAGAAATGTTCGTGCGTATGATTACTTAGTTTGTATTTTGTAATGAAAATTTTAATTGTTACTGTTAAGCTAAATTGTTTATTAGGACAGAGCTACTAGACAACTTATTTGGTAGCACAAATTTGTTAATTAAAGTAGATTTTCTACTTTTTTCTGTGTATTTTATGTCATAAATTGGGATTGATTTTCCATGGAAAAGTTAGTCATTGCAGCTGTGAAATTTTTTCAATTTAATTTAAAGCTTTTATAAGTTCATATGACGTTATATTGTTGCTCCCTATGCAATGCTCAATGTGCTGTCGAATCGTTGAAATTTAAGACTCATAAGGGTCCAGTCAATGCAACCGATTACTGAAACGAACTACTACAATGCAATACACGCAATTGATTTGAAAATAAAATTTAATGTCACCTTTGCATTTTGCAACTGAGAAGAGTTCTTCTATTTCGTTTTCCACCCGCCCCACACACGTAATTGAAATAAATTATTGCCACAAATTGACACGCGCTTTTATAAGGAGCAAAGCCACCGAAAACATGAACAACAACCTATGGAGAATGTTGTATAGGTTATTTCTTCTGTTTCCCTTTTGTACCATATTTCCATTGCTAATGTAGAAAAAACATGTTTACATTGAATCAGGAGACGAACGATAAGAATGTTTTTTTTTTTTAAATTTTAGTTGGTCAGGCAAATAGTTTTGATTTTTATCACCGTAATATTAGTACAACATATATTGCTATTTTAGATGTCGTTGTACTTGCTGTTGACGATGGCTTTTTTGTTAAATGGCGTTGGTGTGAAAATTCATTGAATCAAAAGTGTGATTTAAATAAATTATAAAGAGATTTTTAGTTAAGCGTCTGGCACAATCAGCAAACAAATGCCCTGGCAGAGCATGTGTGCTAATAGTTGTTAAATACGACAACGCGTTAAGGTGCCACAGAGTGCAATACAGGCATGTATCAGCATATGTACATATTTGGCACATGTTGCTCTTTACGATAATATTGTATGCAAGCATACAGCAATGCCAACACCACTGGATCAATAATTAATTTGAGACTAAGAAATTGGTCAGCTAAAGTCGTTCAATATAAATTTTCTACAACTTCCAACACTACTAAGACGACGACGACTACTACTACTACCACTGCTGTGCTTACTCTGCATGCCATAATATTGTTGTATTTATTCATTATTGTTTTACAATATACATATGCATATACTACATACATACATATATGTAGGAATATACATACATATGTATGCACATATGTATGTGCAGCGGTGCTGGTGATTCACCGTATCACAGTTTTAAATTTAAAATCGCATAATTTAATTTTTAACAACGAAGAGAAAAAAAAAAATTATCAACAGGCAATATACAACAACTACAGCAAAATTAACAGCGCCACCAACAAATAGTTGAGAGCAAAATGTTAGCAATGATTAAATTTTTTATTTTTCAAAGAATATTTTGTATTTAAAAACAAATTAATTAATTTTTCTTAATTTTTTTTCTCAAACGAATACTCAAATCATTTATATTAGACACTGCTGTTGTAAAAGTGAAGCTCCAATCACATTAGGCAAACATTTCACAAAAAAAAGGTTAACCACACCAACAGCAATTGCCTCATCGTTGTATGTTAATTGTTGTGAGTGCCTTCGCTAAATAGGTTTTTAGCTGTTATCTGCTACTTCCCAATAGGTAGCGCTTTTCTCCTGATCATTCGTTTTTCGTTGTCAAGGGTTAAGGTGGAATAGAGTGGAATATCAGAGAGCGGTGAACTTTATAAATGGACTTCTTGGAGGGAGGGGGGACCTCTTTTTTTAAATTATAATTTAAAAAAAAACCGCAAATTAAGTTTTTCATTTTTCACCTTTGCTGGAATTCGAACCTGGGCCGTTTGAGTTTTTGTGCGAGCGCTCAAACCACTCTAACACGCACCTGTAATTTGACCGTAGCTTAAGGAAAATTATCCAATGGGATTTAGGTGTCCACACAATATGCATGATAATTCCTTTTGAATGAAATAAGAAGAATAAAGTTAAAATAAATATTGTTTTGCTTGCGTTCTAAAAATTCAAAATCATATTTCACGTTTGAGATTTTTTTTTTTGCGTTTCTATTTTTCATTTACAAATCATTAAATTTTTTTTAAAAATAGGCAAAATCAGCTTTTTACAGCAGCACATTTTGTTATTTTTTTTACGATGGTTGGCACACACTCACGTAAATATGTATGCGTAAATAAACAGATTACGCCAAGCGCAGGCCCCTTGATTATGTTCTTTCTTTCTCCCTTTCAATGAAAGTGTACGTGATGTAGATAGTACCCGGTCTATTTTGTTTTTATAGAAGAAAATTATTGAAAAATATGAGAAAAAAAAATAAAAAATACTGTTTTAATTACTAGTCTAGTAGGTTAGTCTAATAGTTAGTGTGTTGAATTACTAGACAAGAGCTCCGGGTTCAAGATATATTTTTTAATTTTCCACTGGATAGAATCTGATTAAAGAATGGAAATAAATAAAAATAATAAACAAATAAGAAAATAAATAGCAAATTAAAAATCTTATGCCTTTCATTATAGGCATGGAAAAGAGCCGTAACATTTATTTTTGCCATTTTTTCTTAGGCTCCTGTGCGCTGTAGAAAATAAGTTTGAAAATGGGAATGTGTCATCTCTGTTCTGTTCTGTTTCATGATGAGCATGTGCACAAGCTATCAAGTCGAAGGGCAACTGATTTTATTATATTTACAAATTTAGAATTTGACATGAAAGTTTTACCCAAAAATTTATGATTCTATTTAACAGACCATAACTGTAATTGTAAGAATAACAAAAAGTTTGTTTATTTGTATTTGTATTTCCCTTAAACTATCAGTTGAACTGACCCGTGCACAAACTTGTACATGCCTTAAGAGCTTGTTGCAGCACAAACTGTTGTTGTTGTTGCCAAAGAAACAAAATGTGCAAAAAAAAAGGTGTCAGAAAACAACTTGTCGGAATGCATCTAACAAGGAATTTGTATTTTGCTGCGGCTAATGGAATACGGCATGTTTTACCACGCTTGAAGACATGAATATGCGCGGGCTCACCTTCTACTTGAGTTAGTTGTACTTTTAGCGTTTATTTGCTTTGTTTACTTTTTTTGTTTTTTTTTCTGTTTTTTGCCCAGATTTCTCCTTGTACATATTTTTGTTTTTGTTTTTGCTTTGTTGTTAACTTGTATCGTTTGTTGTATTTGCTTGTACCTATAGATGTTGACCAACATGCATTGTTGTCGTTAACTGCTGTTGGAGTTTTTTGTTTTTTTTTGTGCGTTTGCAATATATATATATTTTTTTAATGAGTGTCCTCTAAATTGCAACATCGAAGTATCACAGAGAAATGGGAGAAATAAAAACTAAAAAGCTTGTCATGCATTGATTGGTTTTTGTTAAAATAAAAATTGTTCGGTTACGCGTTTTATGTAAAGAGACAGATTGATTGGTAAATAAAAAATATGTATGTAAGTAAGTAAATATGTATTTTTTCAGTTATATAACAAAGTACATAATTAATACATACATATACAGTGAAACCTGTTACATCTGTATATCTAACGAACACTCAACATCGCATTTTCTTGTCTCCCTATCAGAGAATACCTCATCTACGAAAGAGGTATTAATTAATTTTCTTTTAAATGCTAGATTTCATTAAGAACACGTTTTATTCAAAAATTTATTTAACTTTGATTAGTTCAATGTTCAATTGGAATGATATAAAGTCGTATCTGGCATCAGGTATTTCTACACTCAATGCGTCTTTAGAGGGAAGGAAGGGCTAGATATGTCTTACAAATTCCCATTACTTCTACTTGGTAATTATTATAGAGGGAGTTTTAAGTCGTTCATTAGATTCTCTAGTGGCAACTCTAGCATGATAACCGGTCTTTTGACCGGACAATACAAACTCATTGGAGAATCATTTCGAGTAGCTTGTGCAGATTCTGTGAGAAGTTAATCGCGTCATCTGATTACCTGCTCGACACTTGTGCGACATTGGTGCTAAAGATTTTAGTACCTTATCTCTTTGTCTTTGTTCAGCAATTTTTGTGCTGTCTATTGCTTGCATTTTCATTTAATTTTACTATTTTTAAATAAAAAAACTTTTAAGAACTCAAGAAAAACGAATCATACAATTGGACGAAAAAGACGAGAACACCACTTAGTGAAACAAAACATGAAAGGAAATGTCAAGTATTCAAATAAAAAAAAATCCGAGAACGTTTAATTATTTTTCCATTACTATTCACTTAACCGTAAAATTCTATAGGCTCAAGAGATGGGCAACTACAATCTCTCTGTGTGGCTCGGTTTTTAGTTATTATCATATACATATGTATCAGCTTCGGATATTTTGAATTGTGTCAGAATATTGAAACTTGTGGACAGATAGATATCCCCGATAAAATAAGGGTTGTGTAAGAGATCTTCAGGTCGAAGTACTTTTTAATACCTCGTGCATAAATAAATACAAGCCCTGTTTATCTGCTATAAAGCTTTTCCATGTTTATGAGAAATATTCAGAATAACTCTTTTAAAAAATTAGTACCGACATCCGATTATTGGCATATCCAGCATTTGGATCAAAAAAATTTGTTTGGCTATGAAAAGTGTTCACCTGTCGTTCGGATATGTTCTTTCCTTTATAAGAGATTTCACTGTATATGCTCACATGTATGTATTCTATCTACATATTTATTTGAATTAAAAAAAAATTCTTTTCGAAGTGTATACACCGAAAAAAAATTAAAGGAACACCAAATGAATGGTCACAAAAACTAACCGCCTTATGAATAATGAAAAGTTGTACGCAGTACATAATATGCACCAGCCATGGACTTAGTATATCATGACCATATTTTTGCTGGTTCATAGATTTGGCTCTTTAGTTGTCACTGCCAATTTTACGCCATCTTTTCGACAAACAATCAATAGAATAAATGTAATCTCTTTAAAGAGGATTTGTCTGTGATTTGTAAAACCTTATTGTCACATATATATCATAGAATGAATTAAAGAAGGCTGTAGCTAACAAAAAATCGAAAATACGTTTTTTACATAAGTTTTATCGGACAAAAATACGCGTCGATTGGTCTCGGTCCCAGATTTCTACGATGAAAAGAAATTCACTTACGCCGTCTGCGTTTTGAAAATACCAAAAATAAATATCTTTCTACTTTCATACAGGAATTTTGTCTCTGGTGAACACTTAATGTTTTGTCAGTTACAGCGTTCTTTAATTCTTGCGAGGATATAAATGAAATATGAAATAATTTTTGAAATGTGCAATGCCGATGTTATATTCATGACGTTCTTAATCTATGGGCCGTATAACCAAGGTAATGAGGTAGTAATGAGCTGCTAACTAACATACATACATAATCGGCGATTACAACCCATTTTTCAGAGTTACGTTCTAGCTTCTCTCAGCATCCATATTGTGTTCGTTAATTTTTATCTATGAGTACCGGAACCTTCAATTTAACGTCATATCCGAACGACAGGCTGAAAAGCTTGATCATGGCAATCAGAGATTTTGCCAGAAAACTGCAAGGAGGTGGTCACCAAAATAATTATTTTTTCATATTTCCTTCCTTCAAAGGCCAGAGCTCCTAACTTAAACACTACTACAGCTCAGCAGCTCATTCACACTTTGTTTGGGACGTCTATTTCCTATAGCTATGGAGTTGAAATCATACAAAAAAGCACAAATTATTTCTCTATGTGTAGTTGGGCTGTTATTTTGTTATTTTATTTTTTCCTTCTTCAAACATGATATGTTGATTGTCAGTGAATTTGTTAAACATTTGAGTACCTTGTAAAGTCACTGTTTGATTTTAAATTGAACACAATTTTGTAAGCAGGCAATCAAGTAAAAGGCATCAGAAAAGAGAAAACTACCAGTGGTGCCAAGTATCAGAAATATGTACTTCTATGAAATGCTTATTTTTTCTAAGGGGCTTTTAGAAAATCACATTCAATTCGTTATTGTGGAAAGCAGAAAAGTAGTAAAAATGAAAATGACAATTGTGAGTGAATTATTGGAATCGTAGGAATTTCTCTAAATGACATTTTGGCAAACTTGTATAAAAGGTCACATATTACACACAAATTTCAAGGTTCTTTTTTTTCTGCAATATTCTGGCATCACTGAAAATGGCAAAAACTTACGTAAACCCTTAAGTGACTGACTTCAATTTGTACAGACTACACATGTACATATAAATTTTTTTATTTTTTGTTTTTGTATTGAATATTTTTAAGCCTGCCATGATATTTTTGCTGAATTAAATTTTTGCCAAATGGTGTATCTTGTTAAAGAGAAAAAAAAAAAAATACAACAAAATATAAAACAAACATGAAGTCTTTACGTTTTTACATATTATTCCCATTAGCATTTTTTCGCGGTCCCAAATGTTATTTTAATTTTTTTTCTGTTGTTGTTGGATTTTTTTCTTCTTTCACATTTTTTTGACACGCGACCATTTTCATGCAAAAATTCGAAAAACTCAAAATGTCAAAAACCCTCAAAATAAAAGAGAAATAAAGTAGAAAAAAAAATCAACTTAAGTTACCAAATATGTGTCTCAACGCAAGTCAAACGAAGAGACGGCAGGCCGATAAATGGTACATATTCATATCATAATAGTATGTGATGTTTCACTTTGCTCGATGATTTGTATTCATTTCGCATATTGGCATGTGTCACCATCACCTTGTCTTGCTGACACAAGAGACCGAATAAGCCAGTACAAGTAATGACGACCGCAGCATTAACAACAGAAACAGAAACATTTTAAAACAATTTAAACAAAAATCTTGTTAACATTTAAAATTATTTTAAAGTCCATAAAAATGTAAAATGAATTTTAAAGAGCTTATTACACTCACCGACCGCTACGTTTCAAGGGAAAAACAAATTAAATTCAATAATAAAATGTATGATTTTACAGTTAAAATGGAAATAAAATTTAAAACTTTAAAGTGCAGCAGAAGATTTTTAATTGGATCAGCGGATGAACGAAAAAAAAAAAACTGAAATTAATTGTCAATAAATGAAACGACAAGCCCTTTTGGTTACGACGTAAGGCAACGGAAATGAAAGAAGTGTTGCTTTTAACTGCTTAATTTTTTATCAATATTGTCGTCGTTTGTTTTTTTATTTTTTTATTTTTTTAATGTTTTTCTTGTTCAAGTTGTATCTGTTAATTTTTACAATGTCAACCGAACAAAGGCAAAGAAACAACATTAATAGCAGATAAAACAATGGCAAAAACAATAACAGTAACAACAACAAATATAACAGAAAAGAACAAAACAATGGTCTAAATGACATAAACAAGTGTTAATAAAACCATAATCATTAATAAATATCAAGACAACAACAGTTTTAAGTTAACAAATGAAAGAAAGAAAAAAAAAAAAACAACACCAATAATATGCTGACTAATCATTTGTGAATTTGTCTCGAAAGTTGTCCAACCCAATCGACCGAATTCTATCGACAGCCATAAAATAAAATATTTTTTTTTTTTGCAAAAATCATTTAATGTTTTGCATTAATTGACTCCAAATGCAACAAAAATTCAACAGCCAAGAATATCAATAACAAATATCGCAACTTATTTCGATGACATGTCTTTTATACTGTCAACAGCTATTAATTAAGGTTGTTGCATTATAACAAAAACAACAGATATTGCAAACTATTTGAACAACAGACAACTAAGAAATCATTCAAAAATAAGAACAACAATTTTAATCTGAAATTGTACAACATAAATATTAACAGAACTTTAAAAGAACTTATTCAAAATCATTAAATAAATTCTATTGCAATGCATGAGTGAGTTAAGGCCTAAAATTAGTAGCTTTCAATTGATTAACTTTAGCCTTTAAGATAAGTTTGTACTCTGATATGTTTTTAAACAACGAAAGAGCTCATCAGAGTTAGTAAGAAGGAATAGAAATTCAACCAAATGATACTGGAACTGATGTGTCCTAGAATTTAGAACCCATAGAAGAAGAACTAATTACTTCTGTATAAACCTCAAATTCGTATGGGAAGAAAAAACCAGTATAATAATTTTTTTTTTTATTAAGATCAATACTCAAGGGTAAGCCCCTACTAAGTGCTGTGCATTGTATTGGAATTTTCGTGGAAAGGACAGTACATTATGACAACAGAACATATATTTTGTCTTCTTACATACATATATAACTGGCCTTTACAACCCTGTGTCAGGATTACGGCCTAGCTTCTCGCAGCACTCATGTTGTGTGTGTAAATTTTTATCCATGAATACCGGCACCTACAGTTTAATGTCGACTCCGAACGACAGACTTGAGAAGCTTGTTCATGGCAATTAATTACTCTCAGAGCTTTTGCCAGAAGACTGCTGAGAGGTAGTCGCCGAAAGAAATATTTTTTCATATTTCTTTTTTTAAGATGTCGGAGCTGGGTGTCGAACCCAGGGCTCATGTCTTAGTAAGCCAATACACTAACTACTAGACTACGGCGACTACAATTGATTATCAATTGATTAACTTTAACTTTTAATATAAGTTTTTACTCTGATATGCTTTTAAACAACGAAAGAGCTCATTGGAGTTAGTGTGAAGGAATAGAAATTCAACCAAATGATACTGGAACTGATGTGTCCTAGAATTTAGAGCTGATAAAAGAAGAACTAATTACTTTTGTTAATTAATTCCACAGTAGGAGTATCAACCTTAAATTCGTATGGGAAGAAAAAACCAGTACAATAAATTTTTTTTATTGAGGCCAATACTCAGAGGTAAACCTCTACTAAGTGCTGTGCATTTTATTGAAATTTTCGTGGAAAGGACAGTACATTATGACAACAGAACATATATTTTGTTTTCTTATATAATTAAGCGCCTTATAAATGAGACAAATTGCTGTGAATTGATCATTCAAAGGCCAGTGTTATACCTTCACCCTTGAATGATCAACCATCATTGCATGTTGATTGCGGTGAGTGCCTTCGCTAAGTAGGTTTTTAGCTGTTATCTGCTACTTCCCAATAGGTGGCGCTTTTTTCCTGATCATTCGTCATTTCTTGTCAAAGGTTAAAGAGGAATAGAGTGGAACGTATTATTTTTTGGGGAAGGATTACCTTAACACTCTTATAGTTCAGTTAAGAAGAGATAAAGAACGAAATTTAAAATACCGAAGCAGCCTTTGTTAGATTTATTACTAGTTTGTTTTATTATCCCTTTTCCATTTGATTAATTTCATACAGTTCAGTTTGCTTATTCTATATACTTTGGTACCATAAAAAAGGTAGTACAACATTTAACGTCCTTTTGGCGTTAACACTATAGAACACAGAAAAAATTATTTTTTTGATTCAGACACGAAATTCACTGAGTTAATAAATTTTTTGTTTAATTTCGGTCCTACAAAGAAATTTGTGAATTCGAACAACAAATTTGTAATTTTTTGTTTGAAAAAAAATTGCGATATTTTCAATAAAAATGTTGCGATATTCAATAAACATTTTTATTGGAGTCACAAAAACGAATCAAACAAAAAATTTAATAGAAGTAGATATAAGTTTTATTGAATATTACGGTTCTAAGCAAACAAAGATTTTGTCAAACCAATTAATATATTTTTTGAAAAAAAAAATTTGTTTTTAGAGAAAAAAGTTGCCAATTAAAAAAATAAAATGTTTAAAAATGAATGCAAAATTGAACAAATAATTGTTCGAGACAACAAAATAATGTTCAGAAATTTGAAAAATAATTTTTTTACAAATTTAAATTTTTTATGATAATTTATTTTTATATTTTATTATTATTAATAGTATTATTAATATTATTATTGTATTATTTATTTTAATGTAATATGAAATGTATTCTTTTGGGGATAAACATGTCTCTATGGCCATTTCGTCTCTGTTTAAGAGACTCGTCAACAGACTTTTTCCCAAAGGTGTTATTCAAAACTATAAATACTTATGTTAAAATAGTTATAAACTAAATGCGAATCATATCCCATCTAATATATAAAAACCAAACAAAAGTATTTACAAAGCAATACATTTCTGTTTTTTTTTGTTTTCTTTATATCATGTTTTATCAACATTGATACTTCTAAAATACATTCAAACAAAATTATTAATAGAATCAAACAAAACTTTATTTGAAAACGAAATAAAAATTGAACAAGCGTTTGTTTGAAAATATTCCTGCAATAATTTTTTCTGTGAAAGCAGTAATCCGGCTTTTAATATCTCACTTTCTCAAAATCGTGTAATAATACTTTATTTGGCATTTTATTGCTCTAAACTGAAATAATAATAGTCGCCGTGGTCTAGTGGTTAGTGTGTTGGCTTACTATGACATAGGTCCTGGGTTCGACTCCAGGCCCTGACATCTTAAAAAAAAGAAATATGAAAAAAATATTTCTTTCGGCGACTACCTCTCAGCAGTCTTCTGGCAAAAACTCTGAGAGTAATTAATTGCCATGTAAAAGCTTCTCAAGTCTGTCGTTCGGAGTCGACATTAAACTGTAGGTTCCGGTACTCATGGATAAAAATTGACACACACAACATGAGTGCTGCGAGAAGCTAGGCCGTAATCCTGACACAGGGTTGTAAAGGCCAGTTATGTATGTATGTATGTATGTATGTATGTATAAACTGAAATAATAAAATTTTAATTTTTGCATTCTTTTAAAGCACAGAATTATTTGGCAAATATTCAGTGTGTGTTTAACAAAAAATTAAAAAAAAACAAAAACAAATGAACGACATTAAAAAATAGCCATAAAGATAAGTTCTAACAGGGTTTATAAACAAAAAAAAAAAATATAAATTTTTCTTGCCCCCTACCCTTTCTAACACAACAAGTCTCCTCAACACAATTGCAAAAAGAAGTGAATTCATTCATTTGTGTTGCCGTTTTGCTGATTTATTTATTCATTTTTAGTTTCCTTCCCCGTGTAGTGTTTTTTTTTTGCTAATTTTTGAACGACTAACAATCATGTTGAAACGATACGCAGATACAAAATTACTGGTATTTGTAGCTCTACCGATATGGCATGTGAAATATCATCTCAATAATGTTTAGATTTTATCACAATTTAGTTTTTGTTTCTTTTTTTTGGAATTTTTGAATTTGTTTAAACAAATTTTTGGCTTGTTGCGTAGGAGATTGAGTCAATTTAAAACAAAATATGGGACAGACCATTTTTTTTTGTATTTCTCACCGCAATAATTTCGAATTTTATCTGTCGTTCCTTTCTTAATGCTTTTTCTTATATTGCCTTTTATATCGATTGTAAGTAACAGGTCTAATTGAGCCAGACTGAAGCATTTTTTGCTCCTGTAATTTTATTCCTTTAAATACCCGCCTAGCATCTAAATTTTGCAGTTAATTTCCAACAGTTGGCCAACGAACTGTAGGTTCTGGGGTTCTGAAAATCTTGGGGGTGCGTGGTATAGTGGTTAGAGCGCTCACACAAAAACTCCAACGACCCAGGTTCAAGTCCCAGCAAAGATGAAAAATGAAAAAGTTAGATTGTGGTATTTTCAAAATTATAATTTAAAAATAAGGTGTTCCCCCCCTCTTCTTCTAAGAAGACCATCTACAAAGAAACCGCTCCCCGACATTCCACTCTATTCCACCTTAACCAATGTCAACAAAAAATGAATGATCAGGAGAAAAGCGCCACATTTCGGAAGTAGCAGATAGCAGCTAAAACACCTACTAAACCTACTTAGAGAAGGCAATCACCACACAATCAACATACAACGATGAGGCAATTGCTGTTGATCAGTCAAGCGTAAAGGTATAACACTGGCCTTTGAATGATCAAATCACAGCAATTTGTCTCATTCCTAAGGCGCTTAATAATAATACATATGTACTGTATTCTACAAAAAATTCAAGTAAAATACACTGCCTTTAGTAGGGGTTTACTCCTGAGTTTTGATCTCAAATAAAAAAAAAGTCTTTCATTACCGCCAATTGTACCGCATTAGTTGTACAGTATGGTATGGCATTACATTTGAAAATATTATGGCGCCTAGCTTTTTGAAATATGAAGTTGGAAGTATTGTAGCCGTAAGTGGAAAGCGCTATCGTCTTATAAAAGTTATTTTTTTTAAGTCTTGTTCTTAGAAATTAACCTGAGATGTAGTTTCAGTAAGAAAAAGCTATTGCCGCCAATACCCGAGAAGCAATTGCATGTCAAAATCAAATTTTTGAGTAGCCAATAATGTCCAGAAATTCTAAAATTAATTGGTCAGCGCTTTAAGAAGTTTTGTCAACAACCGACTATTTTTTTTTTGAATTTGTTTGAAGGAGCGCAAGTTCGAGGCAATCTTTGAACTCAAGGCCAATATTGTTGCAGAATTTTAAGTTCTACAGCCACAAATGCTCTGGCAAAAAAATTGAATTTTATTTTGCCCTTTGCTTTTAAAATTCTATTTTATGATCTTTTCTAATAAAAGTTTACCTTTAGAAAGGGTATCTTTTTTTTAGAGAAAAAAAAAAATCACCTGCATATGGTGCAAAAAACTGCTGACTTTGTGTCGTTTTCACTATAAAATTTTTCTTCTTATTTAGTATCCATGTTATATTCTAAATAAAAATATGATCACAGAGTTAGTTAGTGCGGCATTAAAGAAATGTGCACTTAAACAGGGCACATTTTTTTTTAATAAAACAGCATTAGTTTAAAAAATGTCCATTTTGTGTATTTGATGGTCCGAAAAAGGGACGTATGAATGTCTATAAAGGAACAAGTTTTTAAAAGTACAGAATTTCCTTCTTAGACCTCTTCGTATGGTAAGCCAGCATGAAAGGATTAATATGAAAATTATATATATTTCATAATATTTTCATATAAAAGTAGCTTAAAATCAAAAAGAAAACACAAATTATTAATATTTTCAGTGTTATTTTTTGTGTGTGCCAGAGGATTGATGAAAACTACGTGGGAACTCAGACTTCTCATATATGTACATACATACATATGTACATGCAATATGCGAGTAATTTATTAAAGTTTCGGTATTTTTTTTTTATATATTATCTGCTAATATGACATCATTCTTTATATTTTGTCAGTTAATTTTTTATTTTTTGGTTTATTTTTTTTCATTACCATCTGTGATAAATAATTTAATAATATGTCACCACTGTCCCAAATGGCTTATATCTAGAAATCTTCCGGAATATGAGATATAATTAATTAAATTGTTTTTTGTTTTTGTATACGTTTTTTTATTTAATTTTTTTTTTCATAATCTTGGCTTATTATGTGTATGATTTTGAAATGTTTGCCTGCGTAAAAGGTGTAAAAACACAAATACAAACCATTCAACAAAGCGCACCGAAATAATAAAAAAAATTAAAAAAAACCAACTTGAGTCGCACAACTCAAAATACAAAAGAATGAAAAAAGAAAGAGTGAAAAACAAAACGTGCAGAGAGAAACGATAAAGTCACTGATTGATAACTAACAGATGAAATTTCTTTGTTTCAATAAATTTCGGTTAATTTATTACAAATTATCGTTTGGAACCTGTGACAAAGTGAGAACCAACCACACACACAAAACAACAACAACAACAACAACAAAATAAACAAATATTATTCACAAATTTAACGGAAAACAAAAGAAAAATAAATTTGATTTGGCCCGTTAACAGTCTGCCAGCCAGCCAGCCAGCCAACAGTCAAAATGAATGGCAATCAGTATATAAAATAACAAATATTGATGAAGGGCTTAAATACGCACGCATGCAAATGAGTTAGTAAAGGGTGTTCTTTTTGAAAGAGTGAACAAATTTTTAATAAACCACTATTGCCCAATGTTGGCTATAGGCAACATTATATATCGTCGATGGAATCAAAGAACGCTGTAACTGACAAAACCTTAAATGATCACCAGAGCCAAAAAACTTTCATAAAAGTAGAACAAATACACTGGTATTTTTCATTTCGCAGACGGCGTAAGTGAATTTATTTTCATCGTAGAAATCAGGGACCTGGACCATTTGACGCGTATTTTTTTTTCTGATAAAAATGATGCAAAAAACGTATTTTCGATTTTTTGTCAGTTACAGCGTTCTTTAATTCCATCGACGATATATTCTAATACAACAATTATTGCATTATGTGCTAAGTAGGTTTAGAGGTATTTTTTTCTTTGTTAGCTTTGTCATCTTTGGATGTTGATTAAGAAGGCATCGTCCTCTAAGGAGTAAAATACGTAAAATTTTTTGTTATGAAAATGTGTGTTTCTAAAATTTGTTTACAAATAAACAGCAAGGTTGCTATTTAAATAAGAGAAAAAAATGAAAAAAATGGTGAACAATTTTTTAGTTTTTCTATAATACTTTTATAGATCTGATGATAGAGGCCACAGTGGCCAAGTACAAGTTGCTTTGTTACTTCTACTTGAATTTAACACAAGTACTCGTACTTAAATATGAAGAAAGTCACTTCGGAAAATTAAACATCACCCATTTTTTAATTGATGGTGTGTATTGAGTACGAACTCATTCAGACCAAAAGCAGAAACTCTAGCTTTAAACGTACGTAAGACATACAAAATCAATATGGGAGGTACCGTGCCCACTTGGGCTATTCTGCCAACTTTCTGAGTGATGGTTTATATTGACCAGGAACCTATTTGAACTAAATTTGGAGACTTTTATAACATAACTATAACTTTTGCATCTCTTTTTAGAGTTACGGCCTAACATTCCACAGCTCTTATATTGTGTACGTCTGTTTTTCTTCATGTGTATCGAAACTTACAGTTCAACTTTGGTCTAGACGACTTCTGAGAGATGGCCACAGAAAGTACTATTTTTTTTAATATTTGTTTTCTCAAGATGTCTAATATATCAACACACCACTCACTAGGCTACGGCGTCTATGAAGATACAGACAAATAAATATTTACTTTGTATAGGTTTGGCGGTACACAGTTGGAATTTTTTAAATGTATTCTGTAGTTCCTTGCCCCCCCGGGGATACAGTAATTGCTGCTGGTGAGTACTCACGCCAGTGGCCTGTTTTCTCCGGGGAATATCGGGTTTAACCTAGCCCTGAGTGGTCTGGCGCTCGATATAGGCAGAGAATTTCGGTAATGGTGGTGCATGGCCTTAATTGCCACGCGTACTTTAAGTGTTCTCAAGGCATTTCTGGTGTTCTCCGGGCATCAGGAGCCCCCGGTAACCGAAGACTCCCAGTTATTCGGGCAGTGGGGTTACCGGTTTAGGTGCGGTCCTTCGGGAAGTACAAGCAGTGGCTGTGGTAGTACTAGATAGAAACCCCTCAGCAAGGGGGGTATCATTACCCAGAGAGTGGTGGTGCTAAATTGGCAACTCGGTGTTATGGTCTCTCTTCTGAGCGCTATGTCCTTGGGCATAGTGAGATTAGAGATTACCGGCATCGGGTGGCGGTGGTCGGACGCATTGAATTCGACTACCGCTCCGGCAACAGGCGGCGTGTGATTAAGTCTACGGACAGGTGCGCACGTTAAATCAGCATACAGTTGTAGTTCCTTGCAGACTTACAGAAATATACCGTAAAAATACTATAAAAATAGGTTCAGTTGCCTATAGACTGGAAGCAAATAAGCCCAGAAGTACACATACTATTTAATTGATAGTTAACTGATTGATGACGAAGTTGTTTGGATCAAATTTCGTTACTTTCAACATTTGTTTCCATGCTGATTTGACATTTACACAAAAAAAAAACCGTTTTCAAGTTTAGCAAAAGCCAATATTTATTCTGTATCCCACGTAGCCAAATCGACTAACTCTAGTTTGCAAAATAGTATTAGAAAGCAATGTTTTTATCTTCGTACACCAAATGTATGTAAGTGTTCCTGTTCCACGTTCATTGTCCAAGGTGAAAACTAGGGAGTGCCTCAGATTTTTTTTTGCACAATCGGTGTATTTCGGATAAGCCCCAATAAATATAAATATCTACATCTTTTAAAATATATTATAAATAGCTAAAAGGGTGTTTTTGTTAATAGCCCAAATATGGGCTGTGGACTCCATGAAACAAAATCTTCTATAAATCGTCTTCAGAGTCCACAGACCACATGTGAGCTGCGAATATTTTTAGCTTTTATAATACATTTTCTATTTTTCTATAAAATAAAACACTATTAATTAGATTTTAAGCCATAATGAGTCGAAAAGCAAAAAAACGAGATTTCCTCCATGTCCCAGCACATATTTTGTTTTTTATGGTCTGTTCTGTGAATTCCAAGTCAAATAAACGATGTTCTCTCAACATCCACAATTTTAAAGCTCTTTAAATTTGTATGGGTAAACAGCCCACATATAGGCAGTGGTGCTTTCCGTTCATAGCCCATATATGGGCTGTGGACAGTGAACGTGTTAACACCTCAAAATGGTGATCAAACAAATTTGCTTTGAAAGTAAAAAAAAAGTTTACGTCTTATTAACCAATTAAATTCGTAAAAGTGGATTTAAACGATTTGAAAAGTTAGAGGCATTTTCATTTAACAGAAATTTTTGAAACCCATTTCAAGGTATGGATTATGTGCTCTTAAACAAATGTAAATAAGTAAGTAAGTAAGTAATAAAAAGTAAAAAAAATAGAAGACACAAAGAATTTTTTTGTTTTTTTGTTGTTTTATAAAAACTGTTGCCAATGCTGCTGATAACAACAAAGAGACAATGATTCTGCTGGTAAACAGAAGTGTCAGTTGGGCAATAAATAAAAAGATAATTTTCTGGCTGCCACAGTCAAAACCAACAGCAAATTAAAAATCAACATTTTTATTCATATCCAACACATTGGAATTGAGGATATATTTGGATTTTAAAATGTACCACCACCACATACGAGTACATTATGAACATCTTGGGAGAATGTCATACCAATAATGTAGCATGCCACTCCAACAACATTCCATTAATGTCTACTTAATATCAGTTTATCTTCTTTCTATCTCATATAGGTTTAAATTTTTAACTACAACATAACATCCATACATACATACATACATGCGTTCATATGTATAAACAAATAAGATTGGTTTTAGACACCGTGTTATTACACGTTTTCTCACTCTCTCTCTCTCTCTTGCTCATGTGTTTCATGTCAACCCATGTGTCCACATACAAATTGTTATACCCTCAAGTGTATAGGACTGACTGTCCCTGTGGTCAAATTAAGTGTTCGTTCTTCGTCCATTCCTGCACTCAAATTAAGGAAAGAAAATTAAAACTGTCGCTTGATGAGCATTTGAGTATGTCTTTTTTGTGTCTGTTTCTGACCATACGTTCGTCTGTTCCTGTCCCGTCTGTAGGTTCAGTTGTTGTTGTATGAACCAGTGTGCGTGTGTATGCGTGTTTTCTTGTATATGTTTGTTTATTTGTTTTTAGTGCTGATAACAAAATTGAAACAATAAACATTTCCTCTTAAAAAAAACATACAAATCCACTTAGCAGAAGACCACCACCAACCGTTCCAACTACAGCATCTACAACATCTTTAATTGCAACCTTGTTTTCATCTCTCTACATCATATGTCCGGATACTTTTTTGGTGTTTCGA
Source organism: Metopia argyrocephala (assembly GCA_963576795.1). NCBI lineage: Eukaryota > Metazoa > Arthropoda > Insecta > Diptera > Sarcophagidae > Metopia > Metopia argyrocephala. The sequence goes on from OY756209.1 coordinate 1,961,301, forward strand.
AATAAAAATCTTTTTTTTTTAACACTTTATCGAATCATATTCAAAAGATGAGCAGACAAACAAACACAATCAAAATGCAATCAAATACAAGTTTATAAAATCAAAGGAAATTACAACAAAAAGAAGGCCATATCATCACTACTAAAGATGACACTTTCATTTGGTGTAACGAATATCATGTTGGAAAACTTGCGACAGCAGAAGCCAGTATTCATCTATTTTAGTCTTGATGAGCTTTATTGTCTTAGTTGCCACCATCATCGAGTATCGTATTATCAATTTTGAAAGTTTTGTTTTAAATATTGAGACAGACTTGATTTTAGTATTGGAATTTGTTTATATTTTATGCTTCTTTTTCTTTTTATTTTTTATTCTCTCTTGGTGTTCTGCTGTTGTTGGTTAATTTAAGTTGTTTTCTATTTTTCTTTAAGACATTTTACTGATGAGTTTATTGAGCATGCGCGTCTGGACTATTTTAATGAGTGCCACCCAGTTAAACTTACTAAGGCAACTTACATAGCGTTTCGTTTAAAGTTTATTTTATATTGTGTGCAATTAATTACCTTAATCACAGCAAATATTATGCAGATAATAAAAATAATTACATACATATGTACATACTCGTATAAGCTATATATTATATTATAAATGTCTTTGTAAGCCTATTTGTTAGCCGGTAAATCAAGTCTAAACGACTGAACCCAATAGAATTAACTACTGAATGCTCAATAGGATATATATGTATATATAATTTTTTTAAATTTGACCTGTGCTTTAAAACACAAGTGATTGAGTTTTTACTAATAAATTCAAATTTTTCTTAACTTTTGTTTTTGTACTTTTTATCTATACTTTTATATATACGTATACGTAACTTGAATGAAAGTACTTACATGTGTTAAGGCAGGGTTAAGCCTTTCAAAACACCAATCAAATAACATATAATTTTCCTGATTCCTAATAACCGCGTTCTATGAGGGATATATGTGCATGAATTCATTCATTGGGGGGGTCGTGGCATAGTGGTAGAGCGCTTGCACAGAAACTCACACGACCAAGGTTCCATCCCAGCGAAGGACAAAATTATAAAAATAAAAAATTTGCGGTTTTCTAAAATTACAATTTAAATTAAAAATTAAATTTAAATAAAATAAGAGGTTCCCCCCCCTCCAGCAAGACCATCTGCAAGAAACCGCCCCCTGACATTTCTAATCTATTCCACCAGAAACCAATGATCAGGAGTACAGCGCCACCTTCTGGGAAGATAACAGCTAATCTACTGAAGACGCTTACCATTCACATTTAAACATCCACCGACAGATGAGGCAATTGCTGTTTGATCATTTGAGGGTGAAGGTATAACACTGGCTCTTGAGTGGACAAATTGACAGCAACTTGTTTCATCAACAAATAAAGGCGCAAAATATACAAAACATCTATGAAAAAAAAAACCTATCAACCATCTTCACATTCCAATACAATGCACTGCATGAGTAGGGGTTTACCCCTGAGTATTGGTCTTAAAAAAAAAAAAAAAAAAAAAATACATTTATTGAGGGCTTATTTGACAAATTTCTATGCAAAACTTGTCAAATTAACTCCTAGTGAACCTAAAACTTGTTTCAGAGTTACGGCCTAGCTTCTCGCAGCACCCCCCATGTTGTGTGTGTTAATTTTTATCCATGAGCACAGGAACCTACAGTTTAAAGTCGTCTCCGTACGACTGACTTGATAAACTTTTTCATGGCAATCAGAGCTTTTGCCATAAAGTAGTCGCCGAAAGAAATATTTTTTCATATTCCTTTTTTTCAAGATGTCAGAGCTGGGGTTTAAATCCGGAGCTCTTGTCTAGTTAGCCAACAGACTTACCATTAGACTATGGCGATTCGTAGTAAAAAAGTACAAAAAAGTTAAAAATTAAATTGAAATGAAACGATAAAAGTAAATAAAAGATTTCTACGAACTATTCACTTTATAGGTGGGCACACGTTTTTTCATATTTTTTAAACCGAATGCCGCCAAAATAACAACAACAACAACACCAAAAACAAAAAAAGAAATAAATAATATGAAATACAAAATAAAAATCGTACTAAACAGTTGTTAAAAAGTTGTAAAATAATGAAACTTAACCATATCATTACCACAACAAAATGCTCAAAAAAAAAAAAAAAAAAAAAACCAAAACCATATCAAAGTGCCACATAATAACAGAAAAGAACACTACACCATGAACTTTTTATTATTTATTGGCATTTTGCATCCCTCAAAAACTATTTTCATATTATTATAATTATTATTATATTCTTTTACTTCTTTTTTTAATACAAAATAATAAAAAGAAAGAATTTTTAGTATAATTTTGACAAAAATCTTAAGATACGCTACACTGAATTGGAAAATTTGCTGCTATAATGAAGAGGCTCCAAAAAATACCATTCTTTTTCGGGCTGTGGCGAAAAATTATTATAACTCCGAATTCATACCGAATCCAACCGCTGAAATTTTAAAAGTACAGCTCCTATTTCGATTTCGATGCTAAACGTAAATCTTTATATATGTACATGGACATACATATGTATGTATGTGTTCCAGTGATAATGATGAAACAATATTAAGATAAATATATACTCGAAGACTTCACTTAAGAGTATAAATATCTCTGCCTTGCCAAATGCATTGTAAGAAACTAAATTAAAAAAAAAATCGCCTTATTGGCAAATACATTACCACCTTTGGGAAAAAGTCTCCTGACGAGTCTTTTAAGCGGAGACGAAATGGCCATAAAGACATGCTTATTCCCAAAAGAATACATATCATATTATATTGAAACTAAATGTCTTTAAAAATTAGAGTTTTTCTCTACATTTGCGAACACAATTTGTCCGAAAGTAAAATGTAACATGCAAAAGTCTGCAAATACAGAAACAATAAAACTGGCCACAGTTTTGTGATTTTTTCACAAGGATAATATCAACTAATTTATTGGCATAAACCACAGTAAGTATGTAATATTTAATCTGAAGTTTTGTATCCGATTAATATCAAATATTGTAATAATTGAAGCAATCAAATTAGCATTAGCAACCTAGTAATGCAAATGGGACTCTAACTTGCACCAAAAATAAAAATCCTAATATTTAGGTACACCCGTACATAATAGTTGGCAGTGGGGGCTCAAGCGCTTTAGTGTTATTGACATTACCTATCCAAGTATATATATAGCCGAATGAAAAAACAATATGTCTCCTTCTCTTTTACCCAGCATTGACATAAATGCAAGGTTCTAAAGAAGTGACCCAAACGTTTCTCTCAGTGCATATCGTCGATGGAATTAAAGAACGCTGTAACTGACAAAACCTTAAATGTTCACCAGAGCCAAAAAACTTTCATAAAAGTAGAACAAATACACTGGTATTTTTCATTTCGCAGACGGCGTAAGTGAATTTATTTTCATCGTAGAAATCTGGGACCTGGACAAATCGACGCGTATTTTTTTTCTGATAAAAATGATGCAAAAAAACGTATTCTCGATTTTTTGTCAGTTACAGCGTTCTTTAATTCCATTGACGATATAAACATTTGAAAGTATTACAAATATAACGGTAATTATAGGAATTATAATATTAAAATTAAAAAATTTGAAAATAAGTAATTTCTCTATTGGAATTCTAAGCAATTTAGTAAAATGTTTTTGGTTTTGTAACAAAATAGTTACTGAACCAAAAATATCTTTTGAAAAAATAAATTCTGATGTCAGTTAAAGATAAACAAAAAATTGAGCTTTTGGCAGAATGCCATGAATTATTACCTCGAGCACACCTTAAAGCAAGCCAAGGTAACTACAACAACAACAACAAAAACAATAAAATAATACTTTTTCTTCTATATTTTTCTGTTTTATCTTCTTCATTTAAAAGATTTCGGCATTGTTTTTAGAGACATTGTTGGATTTGTTTTTTTGTTTTTTTTTTCATTTTGTAATATGATGAAATAATGGAAGGGTGAAATATGAAGAGCGCCAGCTGAAACGCGTTATATGATCATACGCTCGCTCGTCCAAACAGCCCTACATTTGTAGATATGAATAGAATATTTGGCTGTATGCTTGAATGTTTGATGTTTTTACTGCCAGCCTATGCTTAAAGGTACGTTTTATTTTCTTTTCTCCATCTCTTCTGCTTAAACTATTTCCACTTTGTTTTAATTTTTATTTCTTTTCGGTTTTGTAACTGATGCTCGTGGGTGGGTATCATACATATTTTGGGGAATAAACGCCTATTCGACGTTCGGCAAAAAATAAAAAAAAAAATAAAAAAAAAATAAAAATAAACATCAAATCACACAAAATCATCTTTAACCAGCAAATCTCAAGTTCTTTGTTCAATTTAATGTGTTGTTTCTAACCTGATATTGTTGTTTGTCTACCAGCAATGAAGAGTAAAGAATTCATATTTTTTTCTTTACTCGTGTATAGTAATAACAGCCAACCAATCTATTCAGCCATTCATTTTCGACTTTTAACTATAAAAGGACGTTTTAAATGTTTCGTTTTTAGCGATGTCGTTATACGTCCATCATTGTTGGCTCATAACTTTAAGTTCAATAGCAAGCCGAAGGGCATTTTGCCAAACCTTGTGTTACAAATACTTTTTTTTTATTTTTTGCTTTATACAGGCAGACATACATACAAACATACATACATACGTCGTGCATACATAGAAAATACAATATAAAATATATATTTACACCCAACCAGACATATTAAGGAAGTCTTAATCGCCTACATTTGAACTTGTTATTTTATATGCATTTTGATACACTGAAAAAAAAAAAACAAAATTATTGTAAAGTTCAGCTTTAAGCATAATATGGCACTTTTATCAACAAGAAAGTTTAAAACATTGGCTGAAACGTTGTGATGTTCACATCGCTTATGTACTCCAAAATAAATTGTGTTTTTATGTTTTTAAATAAAAATATTTGCCAATTATGTTATCAACTCCAGAATTAGCTAAACAAGCCCAAACTAACACATCTAATCCATTCACTTTGCTTTACACTTAAGGATTCCATTAAATTCTTCCGTTTGACCCTTAAAAGTTAAGATTAAGATGTCCTTGATGTCTTAAGGTGATGGTGTCCAAGCAAGTATTTTAACAATAAAAACAGCAATTGCAAGCTGTGAATACCTAAAAAAAACGAAAGGAAATGCCGCCTTTGAAATGTTTTATTTATTTATTTATTTATTTATTTATTTATTTATTTATTTATTTATTTATTTATTTATTTATTTATTTATTTATTTATTTATTTTCTTAATAAAGTCTACAAACTAATTTTACACAGACTGTACGAAATTTTAAATTAATTTAAAAATGCTATAGCAATTAAATATAAAGAAAATTTATCTGTTAAGAAAAACTATTATATTGCGTTTGATAGAATTTAAATTTAAGGAGAAATCAATGAATTGATAAAGTTCGTTAAAGTTTAAACATATTCTTCTTAATGGATCAGCATTAGCATAATTGGTACGAAAGTATTTAACCCATTAACGCCCAAATGAAAACCAAGAACAATTTTTAATATTCAATATTTATAACTAGATTTAAACAACATTTTTTACAGTACAGTAATAGAAAAAAATCAAAAAAGAATATTCTAAGTTGTGTTTTTGCAGGTATATTAAGCTTAGTCTAGCAGCACTTATTATGCTATAGCTCAAAAAATTCTATATGAACTAAACCGTTTTATATTACTTTTATTAGAATGTGATGTTATCAAGTAAATAAACTGCTATTTAACGTTCTTCAATGTTAACTGATGTAAAATAAACTACATAGCCGTTCAAAATCTCACAAGGAATAAATCACCAAAATGGAGATTCCTAGATAACTAGCCAAAATGCAGATTCCCATAATTGATATTTTTCAACAACAGCTACGTGGGTGTTGCATGTACTCTTATTGACTGATAAAAAGCGTTTCCCGGGTAAAAAACTGCATTTTATAATTTTTACTTGAACTTTAAGTTGTGTACTATATATAGTACAGCGGGCGGAAATGGGTTAATAGCAAGTGGATGAAAGTATCGTGTTGGCCTAATTGGTACATTAAAATATATATTACTCAAAAGGAATTCAGAGTAGACTTCACCATTAATAATATTAATCAAAAAGGAAACGTTTAACATGGTTCTTCTGCTTTTAAATGTAGGTAGCTTTATAAGAGCTAATCTATAATGATAAGACGGTAAATTTAATATATGTTTACAAAAAAAATTTAATAAGTAGATATATATGTGTCTAGTTTAGTGAGCTCTTAAGTGATGAATGGAAATTTGATTCCGATGTCTATTATTTCTATGATATGAGAAAAAAGAGCTAATCTTAAACTTCCCTCACAGCAAAGAATTTCAAAGCGCAAAAATTATTATAAAAAAAATCTGCTGTCTTTAAAGTAGAGGAAATACTTAAACCTATTCAATGAATTATGCAACAAGATAATGTTTCTATTCGTTATGCCAGAGTTGTAAAGAATTTATTTCGAATCAAAATATTAGACTTTTTAATTGGGCACCATCTTCTGCCAGCCTGAATGTTTGTGGGTTAATTTCAGGGTAGGATTTATGTCAGCTTTGGCATCTTAAAAAAAGAAATATGAAAAAATTATTTATTTCGGCGACTACCTCTAAGCAGTCTTCTAGCAAAAGTTCTGGGAGTACTTGATTGCCATAAAAATCTTCTCAAATCTGTCATTCGGAGTCAACTTTAAACTGTAGGTCCTAGTACTCATGGAAAAAAATTAACACACACAACATGAGTGCTCTGAGAAGCTAGGTCGTAATCCTGACACAGGGTTGTAATGGCCAATTATGTATGTATGTATGTGAAGACAATATGGGAAGACAATGTTTTTTTTCTTTTGAGACCAATTCTCAGGGGTAAACCCCTACGAAATGCATTACATTGTATTGGAATTTTTTTTTTTTGGAAAGGACAGTACATTTATGACAGAACATACATTTTTGTTTTTTCTTATATTACTATTAAGCGCCTTGGGAATGAGACAAATTGCGGTGAATTGATCATTCAAAGGCCAGTGTTATATCTTCACCCTTGAATGATCAACAGCAATTGCCTCATGATTGCATGTTGATTGTGTGGTGAGTGTCTTCGCCAAGTAGGTTTAGATGTTATCTGCTATTTCCCAATAGGTGGCGCTTTTCTCCTGATCATTCGCTTTTTTGTTGACATTAGTTAAGGTCCAATAGAGTGGAATGTCGGGGAGCGGTTTCTGTGATGATGGTATTTTCTTGGAGGGGGGAACCTCTTATTTTTAAATTATATTTTTGAAAAAACCGCAATCTAACTTTTTCATTTTTCACCTTTGCTGGGATTTGAACCTGGGTCGTTGGAGTTTTTGTGCGAACGCTCTAACCACTATACCACGCACCCCCTATTTTTTTGACAATAAATTATTACTAATTTGAGCCATTAAGGATTCTTGGAATGGAGTTTCTTTGGATTATTTGAAGTCTCTCCATGATTCAATTAAAATTGTTGATGTCACCACAAAAATTTAAAAGATTATGGCTTACTAAAACCGGAAACTAACATGCTTCTATTACTTTAATGAAAATTGAATTCGAAAATTTTTCAAGTGTACTACAAAAGCGTACACTACAAAAAGATTCCATACTAATGCATAAACTAAAGGAAAAGAGAAAAAAAAAACAAAAAACCAAGCGCCACAATTCATTCATCCATTAAATATATAAATTGTGGTTTGATTTGAATGCAACATTCGGTGTTGCACAGATATATTTTAAGCCATTCATACAATTTTATAGCCCAAAAAACCATTCATCCTCACATTTTAGGTTCCATAATTTTTATGCCTTTTTTTTGAAGGAAAGAAATGAAGAAAAAGTATAAAAACAAAAGGGCTCGGCTTATTCATTCTGTCAAAGTTCGAAAATAGAGTCAAACGTCATCATCTTCTTTATCATCTGGTACCTATATTGTGATGTTGTGACTATTTCTTTTGTTTTGTGTGTGTGTGTGTGAGTGCCTTACCTATGTGGCATGCTCCACACGCGTACAATCTACGCTTCATTCAATGGCTAAACTGTTGGGATGTCTGGATAGCTGGTGTTTTTTTTTTTTTTTTTTGACTAACTTAGCCCTTATGTGCCACCTCCGCATATTTCTTTTTTGCTTTGCCGTTTGTTGTTGCCTTAGTTATTTATGTTGTTGTTGCTATTGCTGGTGGTTTAAGTTTCTTTAACGCCACATGCCTTTACAAAGAGTAACTCCGATTGTTGTTTTATTAGTAACGATCCAGCATTTAAATGCCTAAAATCTCCCCATGGTTTATTTAAAACAAATGGTTTTAAAATCATAGACCACAACGGCGACAACAAGAAAAATTAAAAAAAAAAAACTCACAGATAGAGAGAAAGCAAAAAAGAAAAAAGAACTAAAAATTATAACCACAATATTTAAGACCGTTTGTTGACGTTATCTGTCTCTAAAGTTGTCTTTCCTTGTACATATCTTAGACTCCGTCATCTTTATCTGTATGACCACCACAATTAACCAGATCGTCATTACCATTTGCAAAGCAACATATCACAGTTTGTAGGCATTGTAGTTTGCCCTTCCATCATGCAACATTATCTACTTTAGCTATGTGACCAGTTTCATTTATTAAAGTAAATATCTTTATAGCCAGTCAACGTGTCTAATGATCCGATTTGTAAATATCAGGTTACCGAATATACTTTCAATCGAAAAGGTAAAACGCCCACACTTGCTATAGTCAGCTATTCAGTCATGCAGGGGTTACAACCTCACACATTAGGTGGCTTTAAAAATACGGGTATGTTCATATCTTTGGCATTTATGGAACAATTTGAAGGTGACAACACAAAAAGAAAAATGAAACGATCAGCTTTTGTAAATATTTCCAGAACTGTCACCTCCCCTGTTTAACTTAAAAAACTTGAAGTGCAAAAACAACAAATGGATATTATGAAATGGAGTTTGAACAACGTAATTAATTAACAATTACATACATACATACATACATACATACATAACTGGCCTTTACAACCCTGTGTCAGGATTACGGCCTAGCTTCTCGCAGCACTCATGTTGTGTGTGTCAATTTTCATCTATGAGTACCGGGACCTACAGTTTAATGTCGACTCCGAACGACAGACTTGAGAAGCTTGTTCATTGTTAATTAACAATTAACAGTTTTAATTCTTGCCTACTACACGATCCAACTTCACTTGACAGCACGGCCTATTGGCATGCCATCCAGCTCGCATAATAGGGCAAAATAAGTGTTTGTCAACTTGTCCTGATGAATTTAAAAAAAAAATTTTATTATTTTGGCATCTAATTCTTAGGATAATAAAGAAATCCCGAGAATAGCAATTTTCTTGAGCCACTTCAATTGGGTTCAAAAAATTAGGAACTAATGAAATAAGGAATGCATTCATAGGAAATCATTCATGTAATGCTTTAAAAGTTTTGAAAATGGAATTCTTCTTGTTTGGCAGGCTTTGAAAATGCTCTGAAAATGCGAGGCTGTGTGAGTAAGCTTGGGTTTTTGATAGCCAGGCAGCTATCAAAACTTTGGCGACGTCCTAGTCTCGGTTATTCGCTATAGCACCTGAATAGTGCCTCTATCATTTTATGGTATCTTTATCTGGGTCATACACATCGTTTAGGGACATACAGCTGTGCTGTTTCAAGAACACTTTGGCCTCGGTATGACGCGGACACGACTAAGAAACTACTTTAGCGCGATTCCAAAACTCTTAATAATTTTGTTTTTATTCAAATTTAAAGCCTGTTTGTTTGCACTTAGAATAGTGCGATTCAGTAACTCTTCGCCAGAGGTATCTTTGCAAAAACGATAACTATTATTCAATTGCCTTTTCTGTCTATCAAAGACAGAGAAAAATTCTGCATTTTGACATTCAATTTAATTTTCTATAAATTGATTTTCAATTGCTTTTAATTTGGCAACATTATTAACGAATGTGTATATTAAATAATCAGTTGCTTTTCTTAAATGACCTGTAAAGCCGAGTACGAATCCCAGGTGGTTTTGTTTAAATTTATTTAGTTTTGTGATGAAACCAAATTATATCAAAGACCAAACCATCTTACTCATGTTCGAATAAACTTTTGTATTGAATAATAATAATTTAAAATAAAAAATCTCATAATTTCAATCCAGCTCGTACGTTTCCGAATACGACCATTTGGCTCCAGAGCTAACATTAATTCTATTAAACGATTTTAAATTGTTTGTGCACAATGATTTCTCAATCTTAGAAAGAAATTACATTCATGAGGTTATTGTACATCAACCGGCCTAAACATGTTTACAGTCTTATCAGAGTTCTCTGTAGCAATTCTTTACAAAGTATGTAGAAAAAAACATACAATTTCAATATATAACTTCTAAAATAAAGTGTGAGTTGATGATTGCCATGAATATTCATTCATTGTATGTTTTTTTCTACATACTTTGTAAAGAATTGCTCGATCGATTTTGTAGTATGAATAAGGCGAATAGAAAAAAAATTATATTTTTTCACTTTGTGTTTTGTGTAACGACTCAAATATGAAGAGCTGTCATTTACGAGTATAAAGACCTTAACGGTAATGAAAGTATTAAAAAAAAATTTTAAATTGTTAAATAAGTTCAATCAAGCAATTGTCTATAAAATTTCGTAGTAAATAATACTACTGGAGATCCTCCGAAAATCTTTATTAAGGTTCTTGGTTGTGTACAGAGGCTACTGAACAATTGGTACGAACGCTGAAAAGATTGGTCTGTCCTTTAACTCTCATGGCAGAAATTGCGGGAGTTCATTCTCTGTGATTAACCAGATCTGGCAGTCAGACGTTTGAAGTTTTTTGATTTGTCTTTTTCCAAATGCTTGGGGTATCTCACGTTGCCTGTAGTTCTTTTCCCATTTATGTATGTGTTTTATTGTGGTCACGGAGCTACTTATAGCTTCTCGGGTTCCTGATTAATCAGCCATCTGATTTAGCTATTTACCTGCCTAACAATGTTCATACTGCCAAAATATTTCAATGCCTTTTTTGTATTTTTTTTTTATTTGCATTATTTTTTTGTTGATTTTGCTTCATAAATGCTATTGAATTTAGTGTATCGTTTCAGATCACAACGTGAAAAATACATTTTGCACAGATGGTTGAAATCCTATTGAGGGAAATGTGTAAAATTTTAATGGAGGGCGTGTCTGCTCATTTTTGGTTGTCATACAGGATACCACCACTTAACTGTGATTATTAATTTTTTGTTGTTCTTATTGTTGTTTTACATATCCCTTTTGTATTTATTGCATAGAAATCTATTCATTTTATGGATAATGATTCACCCCTCTATTTTTCGTATTTTCCGCCGCACTCTGTGGCATAATTAAATGAAAAGCATTTTTTGTTTGTTGTTTTTATTGTTATAATCGCTACAAAAAAACGGTATAATTGAAACCCTTAATAATGATGTTTTACATCAAAAGCGTTACACCATATTATTGGGTTGACAAAGAAAAAAAAAATATATTTTAAAGTCTATTAGAGTATCCTGTGGATTTTAATCTCTTCCTTATTATCTTTGTCTCTGTTTCCATCATTATGTATATTTGGAAGTCTGTGAATTTTGATATGAATTGTTATTTTTGAAAATTTTTTGTTTTTTTATTCAGTTTAATATCATTATCGTTAGCGTTTCTGTTTTATAAAATTGCATGCAAATACGAGTATTTCTTTCATCTTGAATAATTCGTTCTTTTTTTTATTTCAAATTATAAAATTTTGAATCTACAAATAGGGTTGAAATTTATTTTTATTGAAGAGGAGTGGCTTAAAATGTAGATTTAAAATCTAAATCATAAAAATAAAATAAACGAATAATGAAAAATTCACAAACTCATTCACGGTTTTGAGCCGCCGTTATCTCAGTTTTGGAGTTTTGTCCAATACTTTTGATTGTTGTTTGTTAATGTTAGATCCGACCAAAATACATAAAAGAAAATTGCAAAAATTCAAAACGAATATTTTTTACCGGTAAAAATCAGTGTCTCCAGTCCTGGGGATTTTTCACCAAACTGATTGACATGATTTTTGCAGGATTGAAATATTGTTTTGAAATATTCTCTTTTTCTTTTTCCAATTCATTTGAAACTTTGAAAGTATTGGCAATATTAAAATACACAATGCACCTATATATTAGTGTGTCCCAAAAAAAAATTTTTTTTGTTCCCCCACCTTTTTTTGAAAGCTTATAGGGTAAAGTATTTTTGTGATTTTTTTCAGATTTTTCGGAAGAGGTTTAGAGGTCGCTAAAATCGAATTTAACCAAAAAATCGGGGTTGCTCGACTTTTTTTGAATTTTGCGCATTACTCGGTCCATTAGCACGATTTTCTTTGTTACTAAGTCAATTTTTTTAAAGAAAACTGTTTAAACTTTACTTCTCTGTGCAAATATTATAAGTTTCGGTAATATTTTTGCTCATTTGAGTACCCTTTAAGTCATTTTTTTGTAAATTTAGCATAAATTTTAAAAATAATGCTTTGTAACTTTTAAAATTTCTATTGAAGTTAAAAAAACTAATGATTCAGTTTAAAATGTGGATAAATTCTGAGTCATTTAAAAAAATAAATATTGAATTTGCTCTTACCGTTCCAAAGTTACGCCCAAAAAATCTAGGCAGATTAATTCTCATACCCAAAAAAAAAATTAAAAAATTATTTTGTTTATTAGCTTTCAATTACACTGGTTTACAGCCAAAGAATACTAAGAACGCCACATGCCTAGATAAGTTAATTGGGACCTCCTGAGCACGAAAAACGCTGTCATGATTTTTTCCTAAGTACCGTTTTTTAGATAACGGTACTTTTGTGTTTTTCGGTGTATGGCCCCACTCAAACCCTTGTGGAGTCCAACCAAAAAGTCCGATCGAGATAAATGGCATATCGATGGAAAGGTAATTGAATGCCTTTTCCGTCGATATGCTGGAAAATTCTATCTGAGAAGAAATCGCTGAGATATGGCACCTCAAAATTCAAAATTTTCCTATTTTTTACGTTTTTTTCAAAATTTTTCATTTTCATTTCAATTTTTTCCTACGTTATATTGAATATCTGGAATGTTTTATTCTTTTACCAAATAGCTTATTTAATAACCAATATTTTAAGCGTATTTTGAAAAAAAGCGGATGAAAAATAAAGTTTTTATTAAGGATTTTGTGGAACGACAATATTTTCATTTTCATTGCTCACATAGTATATTCCTGATTTTAATTTAAATTTTTTACGTCGAATATACTGTCTGAGCAATGAAAATGAAAATATTGTCGTTCCACAAAATCCTTAATAAAAACTTTATTTTTCATCCGCTTTTTTTCAAAATACGCTTAAAATATTGGTTATTAAATAAGCTATTTGGTAAATGAATAAAACATTCCAGATATTCAATATAACGTAGGAAAAAATTGAAATGAAAATGAAAAATTTTGAAAAAAACGTAAAAAATAGGAAAATTTTGAATTTTGAGGTGCCATATCTCAGCGATTTCTTCTCAGATAGAATTTTCCAGCATATCGACGGAAAAGGCATTCAATTACCTTTCCATCGATATGCCATTTATCTCGATCGGACTTTTTGGTTGGACTCCACAAGGGTTTGAGTGGGGCCATACACCGAAAAACACAAAAGTACCGTTATCTAAAAAACGGTACTTAGGAAAAAATCATGACAGCGTTTTTCGTGCTCAGGAGGTCCCAATTAACTTATCTAGGCATGTGGCGTTCTTAGTATTCTTTGGCTGTAAACCAGTGTAATTGAAAGCTAATAAACAAAATAATTTTTTAATTTTTTTTTTTGGGTATGAGAATTAATCTGCCTAGATTTTTTGGGCGTAACTTTGGAACGGTAAGAGCAAATTCAATATTTATTTTTTTAAATGACTCAGAATTTATCCACATTTTAAACTGAATCATTAGTTTTTTTAACTTCAATAGAAATTTTAAAAGTTACAAAGCATTATTTTTAAAATTTATGCTAAATTTACAAAAAAATGACTTAAAGGGTACTCAAATGAGCAAAAATATTACCGAAACTTATAATATTTGCACAGAGAAGTAAAGTTTAAACAGTTTTCTTTAAAAAAATTGACTTAGTAACAAAGAAAATCTTGCTAATGGACCGAGTAATGCGCAAAATTCAAAAAAAGTCGAGCAACCCCGATTTTTTGGTTAAATTCGATTTTAGCGACCTCTAAACCTCTTCCGAAAAATCTGAAAAAAATCACAAAAATACTTTACCCTATAAGCTTTCAAAAAATGCTGGGGGACCTATAAAATTCGAAAAAAAATTTTTTTTTGGGACACACTACTATATATGTGTCTGTTAAGCTTAGAGATATTTTTTACTACGAACTGTGAATGTTGAATAAATATATAAAAGGAATTACAATTTCCTATGCAATTATTATTGAAATATCTTTTCCTATGACCGAGAGTAACAATTTTTGCTAAAGACAACATAATTTTATTTGGGAACAAGAATATTGGTCTAACGAATATTTTAAATCTTCACCGTTGCTATGCTGCAGTACCCTAGAAGGGCTAAGTTTCTTTTAAAAAAACTTTAATTTTTTTTAATCTGATACTTCAACTGATCAATACAAAGAGCAGTGAAGAAAAATGTCTTATTTAAAATGGAAAAAATTACTTCCTGAGGATGTGGGTACAAATTTAATTATATTTTGGTCCAAAGTTTCTTCGTACTAAAATTCTGGTGGTTCAAAACCATTTCATGAGCATGCTAAACTACCATTGAAAATGCTTTCCAAACCAATAAGAAACGCTTGTATCGAGAAAAATAACACGACCACGGCTTGAATGTCCTTCATCGAATGTGTAATTAATGCAACTTAACTTAAATTGCGCCACAGAATGCAATATGATCTAATAGAAACACAATTTTTAGCGGTTAGAGCGCTCGCACAAAAACTCAAACGGCCCAGGTTCAAATCCCAGCAAAGGTAAAAAACAAAAAAGTTAATTTGAGGTTTTTCAAAATTATAATTTAACAAATAAGAGGTTCCCCCTCCAAGCAGACCATCTACACAGAAACCGCTCCTCGACATTCCACTCTATTCCACCTTAATAAATCATCGTGTGGGAGTTTAAGTGCTCTATACGCCATTTTTTAAATCTCGAGTTAATGATAATATTTTAGATTTTTGACACCAAAATTTTTAAAATCTGCTTTCCGTTTTCGGCCATTTATCTTCGAAACTTGACGAGATATCCTAAAACGGGTTACAGATTTGATAGATTTGGGGTTGAAAACCTAAAGTGGCATCATTAACTCGAGATATATAAAAAATATGAAATGGCGGAGCACTTAAACTCCCGCACGACGAAATGTCAACAAAAAACGAATGATCAGGAGAAAAGCGCCACCTATTGGGAGGTATCAGATAACAACTAAACCTACTTAGCGAAGGTACTCACCACACAATCAACATGCAACGATGAGGCAATTGCTGTTGATCATTCAAGGGTGAATTTCTTTGAATGATCAATTCACAGCAATTTGTTTCATTCCTAAGGCGCTTAATAACAATATAGGAAAAATATATATATACTGTCCTTTCCAAAAAATTCCAATACAATGTACAGTAGTAGTACTGTAGGGATTTACCCATGAGTATTGGTCTCAAAATAAAAAAAAATAAATATTTTACCATTTATTGGAACGAAAAAATTAAAATTTCTTTTGTAGTCTACTTTTAGATATTTTACCCCATTTCGATGCCTTCTGAAAAATAATACATTTTGTGTTGCATATACAAATATGCAACTACATTCTTTAAATATTTCTCTTTTGGGTGGGTTTCTTTTTGTGACCCTAAACTGTCGGATAAATGGAGGTTAAAATGCAAAAAAGCGTAAAATGTCCTTAAAATGATCAACGACGGCGATTCAACCAACCAACAAGGCTCAATTAACATAACTGAGTCGACAAATAGTTATAATTACTCGTATAATAATAATTATATTGCTAAAAGAACGTTTGTTTGTGCCCACCAAGGCACAGTGGTTTGTGTGAATCTGTTTGACTAGCCGTTCTGCTGTCATATTTTAGGGATAATCTTTTGTGTAACTGTGGGTAAACTTTAAATTATTCATCGTGCCGCAATTATTTCGTTGTGCATTTTTATTAAGGGTACCAAATTACGAAATGTGAATGGTATTGCTGGTAAAATCAAAGAGATGTTGTATTGGGAAATATTTTTTTCAGCTGAGTTAAAGAGCAAAGACTGGCATCTGTTTTTTATTTTTTCTTTTAAGAAAAAAAAATTTTTTTTTTTTAAATATGAAAGAGATCAACTACACTTACGAGTATTTTGTGGTCTTTGTTATTGGCCCACATTCAAATGTATTTTAATTTATCAACGTACATCTGTACCCTGTTTCGTTTTATCAGTTCTCAGCATCCAGATTATCTATTTGAAGGCATCCCTTTTTGGATTATTTTTCTAGACCATTGTTTCATTTATACACGTTTTTTAATAATACAAAATAGATAAGAGAGAATATAAAATGAAATGAAATCTTTTTAATTAATTCACACATGAAATGTGTCAGTTTGTCTCTGGGTTTTTTTTTTGTAATAATTGGTTGTAAAAACAAGATGATGTTACAAGAATTGTATTGTTTTTGTTCGAGTATTTGTCACTAATCGGCCATTAAAAGAACGTTAAGCCATCTTAGATCTTTTGGAAAAGTGTTTTAATTTGACTGGAACTGACTGACATTTTAATTGCTATTGTGTTGTGTTGGTGTCACTGTCGCTGCTATATTTTGTCATCCGCACTAACAAAAAAAAAATTAATTTTTTAGTTTGTCTTTGATCCAGGGATTACATGCTATTAATGGGAATTAACGTTCAACAAAAGTTTAAAAAAGTGAAAGTTTTGATTTTACAACTTAAGTTATGTAATATTTGAAACAAACGTTATTTTTAGAGAGAAAGAGATATACTTATAGAGAGAAAGTAATTTTGGGGTTCATACATATATCACTAAACTATACCTTTCAAAAGGAAATAATATTTTATTAGAATCATTCAAATACTTCAGACAAAGTTTTACAAAAAAAAAAAAAAAAACAAAAAAATTTAAACAATAAATTTAAAAAAATCAATGACACCAAATTCCAGAGTTGGGTTTATTGCATTAGATTTAATTTTCCACTAAATTTAGTGGTAGTGGTAAAAATAGTGCATTATCGCCTCTTATAAATATTTAGTGGTTGTGGAAATTTAATGCATTAAATAAAACGAATTTAGTGGTAGTGGAAATTTAGTGCATTAAAAAATAAAAACTTAGTGGTAATGGAAATTTATTGCATTAAAAAAAACAAATTTAGTGGTTGTAGAAATTTATTGCATTAAATATAAAAATTTTAGTGGTAGTGGAAATTTAGTGCACTAATTTTGAATAATTAGTGGTAATGGAATATAACTCCATTGGCACTATAGTGGAATGGAAATTTAGTTCCACTACCTCAGTTCCACTATCGTTTTAATATACCTTCATATATGGATATAATATTATTATATGCATACATAGCTTAAGTCAATGTCAAAATAAATTGTAGTGAATGTTATATCCTTACTTTACTGAGTCCCCCTGTATAAAGTAAATAATTGTTGTTAATGTTTTAATAAAAATTTTAGTACTTTCAAATATAATAAATTATTCAGTTCACCATAGGTTAGATTTTAATGGCGCAGACTGTTAATATTGCCAGCCGCTTATCATTCAGAATTAGTGCACTAAATTTCCATTACCACTAAAATCGATTCATTTAGTGATTTAAATTTCCACTACCACTAAATTTGTTTTATTCAATGCACTAAATTTCCACAACCACTAAATTAGTTTTTTTTAATGCAATAAATTTCCATTACCACTAAGTTTTTATTTTTTAATGCACTAAATTTCCACTACCACTAAAATGGTTTTATTTAATGCATTCATTTTCCACTACCACTAAAATGGTTTTATTTAGTGGTTAATTATTTCCATCTGCATTTAGTGGTGGCTGGAATACTGCTGCATTAATACTAAGTCGTTTAGTGGTAGTGGAAACGTTAATGCATTATAAATTCAATGCAATAAACACAACTCTGCCAAATTCAAACTGCTAATTTTGGTTCAGTATGTTGGCAGTAATTCTTCGATTTGCGTTGCAATTCGTTCGAAAAAATCGCGACATAACACTAAAGGACTGAACTAAATAAATAAAAGCGGCAACATTTTGTCAAAACACTATAAACATACATATACAACCCTGACTATATTAATAATAAAATGATTCACTGTATTGGCCTTTGTGACTTAAACTTCATTTTATAAAAAGAAAAAATAAATAAAATTGAATATATTTTTTTTAGTTTTGTGTCGTCAGAAACGCTTTAATTAGATCAAAGATAACTGCAACGAATATTCTTATTGTTAAATAGAAAATTGATCAC
This sequence comes from Metopia argyrocephala, assembly GCA_963576795.1. Taxonomy (NCBI): domain Eukaryota; kingdom Metazoa; phylum Arthropoda; class Insecta; order Diptera; family Sarcophagidae; genus Metopia; species Metopia argyrocephala. The sequence continues at coordinate 1,979,908 of OY756209.1, forward strand.
ACCTTTCCTAAATAAAAAATTAACAAGCCCGAAGTTCGAGCCCCCAGCACATAAAAAAATATTTTTTTTTTAGGTTTTTTGTTGCTTTTTACCATTAAAAGGAGTTTGCCAAACAAGATGTGTTTGATACATCAAAACCCCGTTAATTTTTTATTTGTTTATATTTTAGTTGCCTTTTGCAACCAACTTCACTATTAAATGCTCTGTTATAATTGAATGTTCCAATAGCAAAGCGTTGCCGACGCTTATTTCGGGATGCTTCATAAAAATTTTGACAGCTAGAAAACGCTTGCCGCTTTTATTTAGGTATATCAGTAATTGAAAATTTTCTCAACATATATAACTGGCCTTTACAACCCTGTGTCAGGATTACAGCCTAGCTTCTCTCAGCACTCATATTGTGTGTGTAAATTTTTATCTATGAGTACCGGGACCTACAGTTTAATGTCGAGCCCGAACGACAGATTTGAGAAGCTTGTTCATGGCAATTAATTACTCTCAGAGCTTTTAAAAAAATTTTTCTAAACACTTTACATTTTTATCATATTCTCCATTTGTTCCTTATCTTGGCAGAGCCAATAAGAAATTTGAGTCAATGATATTTCAATTGAAATTCAATTATATTCTTTTTTTTTTTTTTCTGTGTATTTTCTCTAAATTTTCTGACTAAAATTTTTAATTTCAAAATGCGATAGAACACTTTAAAATTCAAATTAAGACAAAAAAAAATTGTGATATAAAAATAAATGTCTTTTATGACTGTTGGAAATAAAAAATTAAATAAAATAAAAGAGAATTATTAGCGAATTTATTTGTGCCACCATCATCATAACCGCCATTAATGCAAAAAACATCAGCAAGGTTTTACGCCGTACAGCTTTAAATTGCATTTTATTTTTGGATTTAAATTTTTTGTTCGTAATCGACTACTTAAAGCTGTTAAACAGTTAGACCACGAAATTCATGAACAAGTTTTTTTTATTTTTAACTAACTTGAAGTTTTTTTCTGGCTCATATCGCATAACGTGTATTGTATACGTTGTAATTATACATACAAATAGAAAAAAAGAAAAAAAAATAAAACAGAAACGACAGACAAACATTTAATAAACAGCATCTAAAACATGAGATACTCAGTCACTCGTTTGTCACAATTATTTTTCGTTATGGTTAATGTTTTCCATTCTGGTAGGAGAGAAGAAAGAAGCAGAGGGCTTTTATTACATAGTTATGAGCTGTGGGAACTCTATTTTGTTTATATGGCAATTGTTGATAACCCACCACGAAGTGACTCTACTAACATTTTTCTTTTGCTGTTACATTTTTTGTACACAGAGTGTAAAGAAATATATACTACAAAGAAATTCGACTATAATTCCTTTAAATTTAATTAAAGCTTCCACCCACGGCTAATATTTTTTTTTTCAATTAATTTTTTCTTGTTTGAATTCTAATTCAAGGGCGTTTCATACATTCATACGTATGTACATACATTGTACTTATATAATTGGCCATTACAACCCTTTTTCAGAGTTACGTCTTAGCTTCTCACAGCATCCTTATTGTGTGCCGCAAATGTTTTCCATGACTACCGGAAATGGATTGATTATGGGAATACATTTTTCCTATGGCTATTTCGTTGGGGTTTTGAAACAAAACAAAAATAAAATCGAAGTTTAAAATATAAGCGATCCACTTATTTTTATTATTTTTAAATTGTTCTGACTAATGAAAGTTAATGAACAGAAATCTCTAAATTTGCCAAAGTTACCCAAAATTGTTGGGTAACTTTTTGGCATTAATATTTTTAAAATCGAAATTTCAATAATTTTTGTGATTTATTTTTCTTCTTCTATTTAAATTTTTTTTACATATAACAACAAGGTGACTATTTATGTTCTTTATTAATATAAAATAGTGTGCAATTTAATAGAGTGAGGGCAACGCTTATAAATTTTCACTTTTTTTAAAAACAACATTTTTTTCCAGAAAAAAAAACTCTATTAAATTCTGTTTCCCCCTTTTTGATGAGCAGTGTTGGGCTCGTGTGTTATTTTTGTAAAGCAAATACAATAATATATGCAAATAAAAGTATAATTTCCTGAACGAAATTTGTATGTGTACACATTAATAGTTGTCACACTGTAAAATGAATACGAGATACATTGTGTTTATGTAGTTGTTACATGTGGTTACAATTAGCTGCGTTGTTACTCTTACACTGGGACGTGATAAAATGTAGGTGCGGCAGCCGGTTTTTTTTTTATTAAAATCGAAGCAATACTTATAATCACAAAATTTGTAAACAAAATAAATAAAAATAAAATGCAAAACTAAAGAATTATTTGTATAATAAATAAAACAAGTAAAAGATAAAAATAAAAAAAAAATATAGAAAAAGAAAACGTCAATTGTAGCCTCTAATGTGTCTTAAAATGAACAAATTGTCAAAAGATTTCTTTCGATATTATCAGTCAATACTTGTCGTAGCATTTCATGGAACTATGTATGTTTGTGGATATACGTATCAACAGTGTTGCCACATAAAAAAATGTATCTCAACGATTTTGTGTAAGACTTCTTTTGAACATTAATAAAAGTCGTTTAATACTAACAAAAGGTATAAAAATGCTTCTTCTTGTAGTTAGAAACGGTGTGTCTTATTAGTGTTGAAGAATAATATGGGATCTATTGTCCATATTTTCAGTTTTGAGAACTATAGTACATAAAAAAAGTGATGAAATTTGATCCCAAAATTAATCAATGTCTGAAGGTACGATCGCATTAAGCAAATATTAGAAGAAGCAGGCGTATAATAGTTACACAATATGACCTCGAATTGCAATAATCGGGGTTTGCCAAAAATGAACTCGCCCTGTATATGGTTTGCATGAAATAAAATTCATAAAATGCTTTTAATTCTCTTTGTATTTGTATTAATTTTTCAAAATAATTTTTAATTAATTTTTTTAATTGACCTACCAAGATCCTACCACTTTGGTAGAAAGAGCACAACATTGGCATTCTTGACATTTAAAATTCAAATTCGAATACTCTGGGTCTCTTTCTAATGATTTGCCAAATGATACTACGAGTATATGAATTTCTTTGAATGTAATATTTACATGTTCACTGTTGTTGTGATTGTTGTTGCTATTCATGTTAACAGATGCGTTAATAACTTTATCTTGTTAAATTAGTTTTTTGACATTGTTTCGGCTTTTTTTTTTGTTTCTTTTTCTTTTTCTGTTATTAACTCTGTTATCAATATTCGTATATAAAGTTTCGTCTTTTTTTTTCTTTATCTTTTTGTTTAACTATAAATTCTATGAAATATTTTCAAGGGCTTTTTTCTTATGAATTTTTTCCCACCATTATCTGCAGGAGTTAATAATAGAAGTTATTACTGTGGTCGTAAGTCTTCTTTGGTGACTACGTTCATTCATCAATTCTTGGCTTAATTTGTCAATGTACGAGTATTTTAAGTTGATTGTTGTTTTTGTTGTTATTGTTACTGTTGTTTTTGATTTTTCTGAACAGGAACTCAACTTGTCAATACATATTATGTTTACTAATATGTTCGTATATTGAAGATCCATGTAGGAACTAAAATGTACAACAAAATGAATGAATGAATGAATGAATGAACTCGTACGAACGTATTCATATTTACAAAAATTACTTCCCACGATTTTTTGACTTTTCTCTTGGAATTGATAAATTTTACTCATTCATGTTTTTTGTTTGTTTCTGTAATGATTGATTTATGTTGTGCCACATTTCCGATTTTAATAATAAAATATTACTATTGGTTGTACAAAAAAAAATCTGAATTCCTCTTAAAAATGTTCATTTACAAAATTGTACTACTTTAATAGCTTTTTATTGTTCATTTTAAAAATGATTTCATATGAGTGAGAATAAGAAATGAAAATCAAATATTTGAAAACTTTTAACTATTTAGTTAAATTCATACATTTATGAAGTATTAAAAGTATTTCAACCTGTAGAATTGTACTACTTTAATAGCTTTTTATTGTTCATTTTAAAAATGATTTCATATGAGTGAGAATAAGAAATGAAAATCAAATATTTGAAAACTTTTAACTATTTAGTTAAATTCATACATTTATGAAGTATTAAAAGTATTTCAACCTGTAGATCTATTGTACAGTAGTGCTGGCAAATTCTATTACTTTTTAGTACTCGATAGTATGGAATACTTTTATTTGGGTACTCAATACTACTCGATATTTTTAACGGATTTTTTGAATTTTTAACATTTTAAAAGTGTAAAAACATAATTTGAAAATTATTTCTTTTGAATATAATTTTAATTATAAGTAAACCTGACTTCAGATTCAATAATAATTATTATAACATAATGAACATAAAATAATTAAGCATGAATAACTTCAAGTAGCTATAAATACTGACATTGACTTCGAACAAAAATTTTATTATTGAAACAATTTTATTAAATAAACTGTAGGTGCTTCATTAAAATCTATTTGTCAGAAGGGTTAAGGGTAAGGTACTGAGTAGTTACTTTCAAATATTGAGTACCCAAAAGTTTTCCACAAATACTCGATACCCATTAATCAATACATTGCCAGCACTATTGTACAGCCCTCAACTTGACTAGGGTTTCTATAGTATCTCCCCCAGTTTCGTCGCTTTGACGAACTTCAAAATGTCGGCCGCTTCCTACTTTGATAAAACCCCTTCTGATATTTGATAATCACCAAGGTATCTCTTTCTATTGTGCATTAATGTTGCACAATTGCCCAGTATGTGCTCTTTTTTTTTTTTTTTTTTTTTTCTAAGACCAATACTCAGGGGTAAAAACCTACTCATGCAGTGCATTGTATTGGAATGTGAAGATGGTTGATAGAAGATGTTTGTATATTTTGCGTCTTTTTTTTTTTTGTATTGATGAAACAAGTTGCTGTCAATTTGCCCACTCAAGAGCCAGTGTTATACCTTCACCCTCGAATGATCAAACAGCAATGGCCTCATCTGTCGGTGGATGTTTACATGTGAATGGTGAGCGTCTTCAGTAGATTAGCTGTTATCTTCCCAGAAGGTGGCGCTGAACTCCTGATCATTGTTTTCTGGTGTAATAGATTATAAATGTCAGGGAGCGGTTTCTTGCAGATAGTCTTGCTGGAGGGGGGTGGGTAACGTCTTATTTTTCTTAAATTTAATTTTTAATTTAAATTGTAGTTTTTAGAAAGTCGCAAATTTTTATTTTTATAATTTCGTCCTTCGCTGGGATTGAACCTTGGTCGTGTGAGTTTCTGTGCGAGCGCTCTACCACTATGCCACGACCCCCCCAAATGTGCTATGTGCCCTGATGACTCGATCGCCTTGTTACAGAATCTGCACATATTTAGTTAAATTACTCGTATGTTACAAAATATAATAAACATTATGAACCTCAAAATTTGTTGTAGTTTTTATTGAGTGAATTACTTTCTTATTTTCAGAATTTTAAATACACCCTCAAAGTACATTTAATTTAAATATTTCCAAATCGATTTTATAGTTTTACGCATAATACGAGGCATGATAAAAAAAATAATAAAAATAATATGCTCGATTTTCACATTTTTTTTTTCTGTTATGTTGGTAATATCAGCCATTTTGGATTGCCAGTTTGTTTTTGACAGATAAAATGGATCAAAGAAACTGTATTAAGTTGTGTGTAAAAAATTAAATTATATGCGGAAGGACATTTACCACAAGGTCGTAAGGAATACTCCCTTGAAGTTATGCGTCGTTTGCGTAAAGCAATTCGTCAGAAATCCACAGAATTGTGGAAAAACCAATCACGGATTTTGCACCATGATAACGCACCGTCTCACACATCGATGCATGTGCGTGACTTTTTGGCCAAAAACAAAACCGTTATCATGCCTCAACTAACTTCTTCCTATTCCCAAAACTGAAAACACCGATGAAAGGAAAGCGTTTTGATACGTTTGAGGAGATCGAAACAGGAGCTGTTGGCGATACCAAAAAGCGCGTTTAAGAAGTGTTTAGAGGATTGGAAGAAACGCTAGCCTAAGTGTATTATATCTGAGGGGGATTACTTTGAAGGGGACAAGATAGTTATTGATGAATAAATAAATACTTTTTGAAAAAATTGAAAATATTTTGATCATACCTCCTATATATATAGTAATCAGACAAATTTTATTCGAAAATTAAATAATTTGTTTTGAAATTACTGTCAAATAAACTTCTGAAAGTGGAGTTAATCGATTTTGGCAAGTGAATGCCAAATTCATTCATTTGTGGACTTCACGTATTAAAAAAAGGGTCTACTGAATAAACACTTATAAGCACTTGTTTACATTAAAAATTTTACACTAAAGACTTGAACAGGGCCTGACGTGTTATATTTTCTTATGCTTATTTATATAAATATATTTATTTTCAGAACTTTTTATACAATTTTTGCGTAATTTTTATCTGCTTGTCGGCGTTTCTGCACATAGATTGTTATTTTTTTAATGGTTAAAGACATTTGCCAAGATGGATGGCTTTAATCATTAAATCATCTTCCTAACCATGTCTGTTTTGAGTTCTTTCATCTCAAATATTGTAGAATAAGATTTCTGTGCAGGCTTTTTTGTATTCCTCAAAAATAAAAAAAAAAGTTTTATGACTTTAAACGCAAAATCACAACAATTTCACACAAATTGTGTTCTTGAAGTTATTTTATTTTATTTTTTATTTCGTCTGTTAAAACATAAAAGTTATTTGACCACTTTGGTGGCATGGCTTGATATTAAACGGCAAAAGAAAACTTTGTTTCAATGAATTTTCTCCAAAATCTTCTTTATTTGTATTCATGGTACGGATGTTTGCCTTTGTTTTACTCTGCTTTTGAGGAATATGTGTGTACATACAACAACACCAACAACAATAATACTAATAACATGGCACAACACGTTTAAACTTGTCATGACTGTCACAGATGATGGGAAAATGTAAAAATTTCTTTATTTGTGTTTGACTAACAATTATGACAGCCAAGCAAAACGTATAAACGGATCAGTCAGTCAGTACGATTTTCAACCAGCCAGCAATAACAACCAGTAAACAGATGACAGACAGACAGACAGACATACATTGTCGTTAAGCTTTAACTCTCCATTATGTCAATAGGAATAACACAGACGACAACAGCAACAACAACATCGTCAATAATAATAAAAAATAATATTTAAACTAAAAACAATTAAAAAAAAGAAAAGTATATATAAACAAACAGATCAAGCATTTACCGCCGACTTCATTTGACTTTTGGCGTGCGCTTTGAATTTTCCGCTTTTTTTTAAATACTCGTACCTCTAATGAAACCATAAACATAGGGACGACCAACAACTAAACTAACAACAATGTTAACAGCTTTAAGAAGAGAAAGAATCGAGAGCCATAAACACTTTGTTGCCATTCTGTCTAGTTTAAGTACGAGCGAGCACTTTGTCATACGCGTTTAAAGAAACCTGCAATAGGATCACAATAAGGGGCGTGGTGCAGAGTGTATAACTTACGATGTTCTGAGATGGTGCGTTTGTTTTTAACGCATATTTACCAGAAAAACTTAAACATTGTAAAATATAATGGTTGTTTAATTACTTACTTTGACCGTTGTTTTACTATTGTTGTTATATTATTGGTTCATATACTTATACGAGTACATACACATGCATATTATATTGAGAAAGTGTGTTCATGTTTGTCGTAAAATATTAATGAATTTTTCTAAGAATTTTCATTTAACTAGAATTTCTTATAAAACGAAATAAACTTTGCTTTGCAACAAATTACTTGTATTAATGAAACGAACGAATGAATAGTTTTTACTGTTTTTGTAATTGTAATAAATTTTAATTTCATTCGATTTTTATTTAAAAAAATTGGCCTCTTTCTATAGTAATTCCCCCAGTTTCGCCGCTCTAACGAATCTTAAAATGTCGGCCACTGTCAACTTTGATAGTTTCCTGTTGAAAATTTGATAATCATCAAGCTGCATCTTTCTACTTTGCAACAATGATATACAAGTGATTCCTATTTTATTAAAATATCCATTGAGTGTATGTAGTCGCCTTGGTCTAGTGGTTGGTGTGTTGGCTTACTAAGACGATAGGTTAGGTTAGGAGGAAGTGGCAGCCTCGTAATGACAAGGCACACTTGAGCACGCATGGCGGCCCGTTGTGATACCACATGATGTGGGGAGCCCTGATAGGCAGGGGCTCCACACTAGGAGCACTACTTCCCCAGAAAATTATGCTGGAAACCAGCCAGAAAGCCCAACAAATTTGACAATTGATCCAATGTCCAGGATCGACAGGTCAGTCAAGCCATCGAGAAAAGGAGATCCTAATGTAAGAAATCTGCGTCGAGCCAGAGATGGACACTGGCAAATATGGTGGACCACAGTCAACTCTTCCTCAGCCGACCCACAGCCACGACATACTAAGACGATAGCACTGGGTTCAAATCTCAGCTCTGACATCTTAAAAAAAAAAGAAATATGAAAAAAATATTTCTTACGGCGACTACCTCTGAGCAGTCTTCTGGCCGAAGCTCTGAGAGTAAATTGATTGCCATGAAAAAGCTTCTTAAATCTGCCATTCGGAGTCGACCTTAAACTGTAGGTCCCAGTAATCATTGATAAAAATTAACATACACAACATGAGTGCTGCGAGAAGCTAGGCCGTAACTCTGACACAGGGTTGTAATGGCCAATTATGCAGGTATATATCCATTGAGTATGCAACGACCGGTCAGAAGACCGGGATCATATTTTACTTTCCTTTTTTATTAATTTATCCTTTTCTTAAATTAAATGATTACAAATGTGAAATTTTAATACGAATCTTTCTTAATATTTATTTTAAATCTCTTTATGTTGTCATCGGTCATCGAAAAATTAAGGTCTAAATATATAATTTATTTACCTTCGCAATGTAATTGCTTGTAAAGTTTTTGTATTTCTTCTTCTTTTTTTTATTATTTTTTCTTTTTATATTTTGGTCGAATCCAATGTAAACAGATTTTGTTGTCGCTGTTGTATGACATTTGGTAACGATCATGTCAACAGAAATTATTATTAGAAGCTCATTTTTATCGGTAATTGACAAATATGAGCATTGAAACCGCAGGGTAATAAAATATTAAAACAACACATACTGATGAAAGAAATCTGCCGACCGACGACAGTAATACCGAAATACTTGATGTATTTGCCGCTTTGCTTCAGATAACATTCTTACTTTTTTATTTAAACGTAATAATTTTGTTTGCCTGTCGGCCGATAAGTCCGTCGTTTGTCATTTCAATAAAAACAAAATGTACTTCTTTTAGCGAGAACCTCGTTTTTTTTTTTGTTTTTTTTTTTTTTGTTGGTTTTGGTGGATTATAAAGCAACCAACAAACCAATTAGTCAGATAGTGAGACGGAATATTTTTTTAAGGTACTTTTTCTTACGAGTACACACATTAAATTTACAACCGGCGGTAAAATTTATTTTCATTTTAGTTCCACATTTCGTCATCAAAAGGTGGGGGGTTTGTGCTCGTATGCATTGCTTGCTTATTTTTTTTTTAATTTTTAATTTAATTTTTTATTACATTTATTTTTAATTCCTTTGCACAAACATTTTACCGCTAATCAGTCTGTTAGTCAGTTATTAACGGTGATTATCGGAAATGCAGTTTATTTCGATTTTTTCTTTAGAATTGAGTTGTTAAATATCGCTTTTCGTGCTCTATAACATCTGGTACAGTAGGAAACAAAATTGGCGGCATACTTAACAAATGCAAATAAAACACTGTTTCCAACTCATTATTACTTACAAAATAATAGGTTTTTGTTATTATTATTATTAACACCATTGAATACAATTTTTATTTAAGAAGTAAAAAAAATACTCTCTGTTTCCGTAAGACGAGCAATTTTAAACGGTTAAAAAGTTTACAAAAAAAAATTATTTTTATAATTATAATGCCTACTTCGGCTAACAAAAATACATTTTATTTCAGTCATATTTAAAAGCGTTTTTAATTCTTCTTTTGACATTTAAATTTAATTGGCAACTTATAATCATTCACTAAAATTTCAAATTACAAACTTATTTTGTTGAAAAACGGTATTTAGTTGTTTGAATGAAATTTTTTTAAAACTAATTTTGTAAATTATTTGTAAAAAACGTAAAGGAAACAAAAAATATATTCTAATAACACAGTGCTACAGCGAAAAAATCCACAGAATCCACAGTATAAGTTTGATTGTACTACCAAAACTTAGTAAAACCCTGTACTCGGCTTGGTCAGATTGAGTACCAATTTTTTTATGGAATTCAAAATATTTTGAAAATCACTGCATCACTCAAGAAAAGGTGTCCTCAGTTTTTGAACAACAGCTAACTCAAACTTAAAGATACTGCCTAACTAGGTTCGGCAATAATGTAGTGAAGACTCTACTGAACAAATTTTAAAATATTTTTTGTGCAAAAAATAATTTTTTCTTGCATATTTTTGCAAAAATTTACGAAAACATTTTTATTTTTTTTTACTTTTTTCAGCATAACTTAAAGGGACTCGTAATTTTTCACTAACAATATATGACAATATTGTAGCCATTGTAAATCTGAACAACTTTCGTGAACATATGAATACAATCTGAACGTGTCTAGTCATCCAAAATAGCTTACAAAGACCAATTTGTACCCTAAAAACTAGAAAAAATTACAAAAAAATTTTTATTTTAAAAAATAGTGAAAAATAACATTTGTAGGGTACAAAAAAAAAAGGAATTTCGTACATCTGGAGATCATGCTCTGATTTCATCACTGTGAGACCAGCTGTAGACTTCTCTTGGCTTCTCTTTTAATTTCGTTATGGATATCGTATCCATATCCAGATAACGTATGTATATCACCAGATAACTAAAAATAAAATTTAATTTATACGGGAAGCAACCACATTCCCAATTGAACCCTAGTTTTAAATCTTGTTTTGAAATCCTTTACTGTTGGATACTTGAAAACTTACAACTTTTATTCGATACATCGAATAAAACCAATTGTTAAATTGCCACCATACGAACATTCCTGTGTCAGGGTTACGGCCTAGCTTCTCGCACCACCCGTGTTGTGTGTTTCAATTTTTTTCTCGGGTACCGGGACCTAAAGTTTAGAGCCGACTCCGAACCTCAGACTTGAGATAACTTGTTAAAGGAAGCTTTTGCGAGAAGACTGTTAGGAGGTAGTCGCTGAGTAAAATATTTTTTTTTATTTTTTTTTTTTAAGACCAATACTCAGGGGTAAACCCCTACTCATGCCGTGTGCATTGTATTGTGAAGATGGTTGATTGCTTTTTTTTTTCGTAGATTTTTGTATATTTTGCGCCTCATCTGTCGGTGGATGTTTAAATGTGAATGGTGAGCGTCTTCAGTATATTAGCTGTTATCTTCCCAGAAGGTGGTGCTGTACTCCTGATCATTGGTTTTTGGTGGAATAGATTAGAAATGTCAGGGGGCGGCTTTTTGCAGATGGTCTTGCTGGAGGGAGGGGGGGGGGAACCTCTTATTTTATTTAAATTTAATTTTTAATTTAAATTGTAATTTTAGAAAACCGCAAATATTTATTTTTATAATTTTGTCCTTCGCTGGGATTGAACCTTAGTCGTGTGAGTTTCTGTGCAAGCGCTTTACCACTATGCCACGAGCCCCCTTTGTTTTAAGTTGTCAGAGCTGGTGTTTGAGTCCGGAGCTCTTGTCTAGTAAGCCGACACACTATCCATTAGACTATGACGACTACTATGGCGACACAGAGGTTAAAAATTAACAACAAAAAAGTTCACAAACATTTCTGTAAATATCAATAACATTTAGCGTTAGCACGAGTATTTCGTAAAAATACAATAGCGGTATTCACACCGAGCTTGTTAATTTGCTAGTCGTTAATATTTACTTTTTTACACGTATTTTGTTTTTGTATATTCATTGCACTACCGGATTAACATTTAACAAATTAACGACACGGCATCCCTGATAAAATAGTTGTTAGTTGGTAACTCACAAACAGCTGTTGCAGTTTCTAAATAATAAAAGTTATTTGTGATACATTTCTAAAAAAAATATTTGTTAATTAAATTATTTTTTATTTTATTTTAATAAATCATAAACTGTTCTTAGGACACTGCTACACGATATATATCACGATATTGCAAATATCACGATATTTATTGAACGTGTCGCATGCAATATTGATGGATCGCGATCCATATCGCAGAATGGCCTAAAATATGGAATTCAGGTCGCGGATCGCGCTACGTTAATATGAAGTGAAATAAAACATAAAATAAAAGACGCTGGGCAAAATATTTAACATATAAAAAGTAAACAATTTTACAACATTTGTGTAAAGTTTGTTTAAATAAATTGTAATGGCAGAAGATAGTGAAAGCGAGTGGGTTCTGCCGGTCGAATCGGAATTAACAACCGAAAAAATTATTTTGAAAAACTTTAGTTTTAATTTGGAGGCATTCCAGGAGTTGTGGGACTCCTCGGCTAAAGACATTTTTTTAATAAACGATCTGCACTCTACAAAAATAACTTAAATACTGTCGCGATAAATATTAAACGTGTAGCATACGCTCGTAATCCATCAATCCATTAAAATGAATCGCGATCCAAATATCACAATATACATATATTGAACGTGTAGCAGTGCCCTTATAGTGGATAACCAAAAGGTTTACTACGAAAGTTACCAGACTAACAAAGTTTGAAAAAGGGGGTCGTTCACAGTTGCTAAAATTAACAAATTAACAAACTACCGCGAAACAAATTAACAAGTTCGGTGTGAATACCATTAATATATAGTAGTAGTAGTAAACAATGAACTGAAAACCGCATAATAATAATCAAAATGAATTCTTTAAAAAGAAAATTTGTTCAATTGTTTCAAACACTGTAGTCGGGCAGTTAATTTAAGATTTTGCAAAATCAACATCCCCGCACCCTCAACAAAACAAAAGCAAATTAAAACGAGTTTGATGAATAAAAAATTATATTTATTTTAAAGGTAAAATATTTTTTTTTTCTTTTTCTTAAATGATACGCCGCATATAAAGCGGATTATTATTTCTGTTTTTGTTTAATGCTTCAAGCACTTACAAAATATAAGAAAAAACAAAAATAAAAATATAAAAAAATATTCACTCAAGCGTTGTACTTGCAATAATCGAATTTTAAAATAATTTGTAAAAAGAAAGTATCAAATTCAATTAAATTAAATAAAAAAAAATGATTATAAAACAAATTCTAAAAACTTTAATTATTAACTATTCGTACTGATTAACAACTAAACTTAACACTGGAGATTTCAATGGAAGCGGTATGGAACGAAGTAATATTTTAATAGATTCATAGTTTTTTAAGGTGCTTTTGGAAGACGCGATCGGAGCCGTAGTAGTCACAGAGCACACAGTTTAAAATTTCTTAACGATCGGGGGATCCTTAATAAAGTTCAGCTTTAACAGCTATTAAATCGATTGAAGACGATTTTGTGGTACAAGTGTTTGATAACATTAATGATGAACCAGTAGAGTTGGAGGCGCCAGTAGGAGATAAAAGATTATCTTTGTTGCTTGTTGAACTGTTGAGGATTTCATTTACCGTAGAGGATAGAGAGGACAAAGGATCATTAATGCCTGATGCTGAACATGAGCTGAGATTGTGTGTTAAACTATGACGCCGCAAGTCACAATTACGTCGAAATACTTTACCGCAGGCACTGCAATTATACGGCTTAATATCGGTGTGTGTTAAAAGATGAGTCTTTAGATTGGATCTCTGATTAAAGGAACGATTACAAACGGGACATTTGTGTGGTGACTCTTCCATGTGAAGAATCTTGTGTACAGCCAAGGTACGAGACTGACAAAATCCTTTACCACACTCAGCACATTTAAAGGGCTTTTCCTTGGAATGAATGTATCTGTAAAATGATGTGATATTAGGAAAAGAATTAAGAAAGGGATTCTTAAGATTGTCCAGAGCATAACAGGAAAAACATTAATTTTTTTAAAAAAGTGTTTTCAAAATGTGAGGTTACTAAACGACTATGATCTCACCTATGATCTCGTAAATGATCCTGGCGACGAAAAGCTTTACCACAAATATCGCATGAATAGGGCCGTTCATCAGTATGAGTTCTTTCGTGTATAAGTAAATTATAGGACTTGGTGAATTGGCGATTGCAAAACTTGCATATGAACTGTTTCTTAGAACGCTGAGCATTTGCCATAGCTGCCACAGTGGGTTGGCTAATGATTCCAGCACAAGTTGAAGCTTCTGTATGGTTAGTATTATGGGAGGCATGTGTTGCACTGTCTGTGGCTGCTAAAGTGTTAAGTTTGTCTTGGAACATTGCAGTTTGTAAAGTTGTCATTTGTTCCACATCCTGATTGCAGTTCGTCTGCTGTTGTTGCTGTTGTTGTTGAGCTCCTGATAAGGTATTGATTAGGGCAGTATTGAAGAGGAATGTAGTTTCCAAATCGGAAGTTTCAAAATTCAAAGTTTCGTCATGGCTGCTGAGTATGGGAAGTTCGCAGTCCTTGAGATCGGATGATGCTGAAGAGTGTAGCGAATGAAAGAGACTATTGGCTGAAGGCAATTTCGTTGTAATCTTTTCACTATTGTTGTTGTTGTTGTTGTTGTATATTGAAACATTATTATCATTCAACAATTCCTTATTGGAGTTATTACAACTAGATGAACCACCCTTTACAGAGTTTTTTTGATTTGTGCCTGCAGCAATGGCATTGGTAGTACAAGTTGTTAGAATTGTTGTGGAACATGAAGAAGTGGTCGATAATGCTGATGCGGATGATAATGTTGGCGTTTGCGGTGGTGGTGGTGATGATGATGATGAAGAAGCTGATGAGGATGTGGCTGCTGATGTTGTTGTAGTTGTTTCTGTTGAAGCATTTCCCACGGTATTGAAACGAAATACATCTGATTTACCGGTTATACGCTGCAGTGCCAAATACGATTCAAGTGCTTGTAAGTTTAAAGCTGCAGCAGCTGGTGAATTAACGGGAAGTAAGGCGGCTTGTTGCAAACTTGTTACCATTGTACCCTGCAATGATAAGACAACTGCAGCTGCAGCTGCTAAATCATTTGTTGTTGTTGTTGCTGTTGCTGTTGTTGCTACAGTTGAAATGTTGGCACTCGAATTGGTGGTGCTTTTAGTGTTAGTCGTCTGACTTTGAGTATTTGATTTGCTGCAGGCATTCACATCTTTTATTGCAGATGATTGTTGTTGCTGCTGCTGTTGTTGTTGTTGTTGATGATGATGCTGAACAGCTGAAGCATTCACCAAAACTTCCAACAAAGCTGGAGTATTGTTAATGATATCTGTAATATTTTGTTGTTGCGTTTGTGCATTTGTTGCTGAAACATTTGAATGCAGGAGATTCTGATTGCGGCTATTGACCTCGGAAGTATTATTATTCAGATACGAACGTGTATCATTCGAACTCAATTTTTTCTGATGTACATTTGACGAAGACATTGTGGTAGTAGAGGTGGATGACGAAGCTAAAGATGACAAAGACGTTGAAGATGAATATTTTGTGGGTGCAGCTGATGTAGCAGTAGAAATACCAAAATTTGTATTATATTCCTGCATATTGCTAACGGCGTTTAAGCCCATTGAGTCCATAACAAATAACAATGGTTTTTTTTTCCTTTTACTCTCTCTTCTTCCTCTCTCTTTCTTTTTATTGGTTATTGCTTTTGTTGAGCCCCAAAGTCGAAAAACTCAGCAGGATATCGAAAATGATGAAAGAGCAACTCGATGATTTGTATTATTTTTCATAATATTTGCAATCACCTACGCAAAATGCCAACATTTAAAAATGAAAAGGAAAAAATTAAAGAACAAAAAAAGCACACCAAAGAAATCGCTGCAAAATCGATTTAAAGTTTTTGCAGAGATGACGTCTTAGACTACGGCGTGCCCCTCTATGACGACAAGGAGACAGCAGAGAAGCAGCAGCAGACTAATAATGATGAAGCTTGTTAATGTTCACTTAAACGTGGTTGATTCTTAAAAACCAGAACAAGATGGAGCCACAGGATGAGTATGAATTTAAAAAACCACACGCCACCATAAATCACGACTTAGTCACGCTTTCAAAAATTCATAAAGATCGTTGTTTGACGTTTCAAACTAAAACCAAACAACGACTAAATGTAACCAGAATCAAAGAAAAAAAAAAACACACACACACACACATACATACATATATACAATCTTAATGCACGAATTAAAATAAAAACAACAACAACAAATTAAATTAAAACACTAACGGTTATTAAGATCAGTATAGGGTTTATAAATTCAAAGCATTTGGATGGACGAAATTTTTCAAAATTCAAATCCTTTTTGTCCCAATTTTTTTTTTTTGTGAGCTGTTGTTGTTGCTTTCTAATTTCCAATTGTTACAGTTTTATTTAATTATCTTTTTTTGTTTTTCTATTTTAATTCTTCAAAATGACCGCTATTTACGTATGCGAGTAGCGATAAGCGCGCACAGTGTTGAGAAGACCACGAACCAACTAAATGTCCATTGCTGAGTATATTTCACGCGGACCACAAGTGAGCACAGCTGAGTATAACATATACATGAACCCACAAACCACACTTACATTAAGAAGTTGAGTTAATTTTCATTTTCCTCAACACAAACCGAGAGCAAGAGTAAGAGAGTAAGAGTGAACAACAAATATGTTAAACAAACAGGTGAGAAGTTATCGTTTACCTGTATGCACACATACATATAAACATTTGTGAGATCTCAAATAAAACTCACGAAATTCTCGTAACAAGTTCTAAAGGAGTCGTTTTGTTCATTTAAACTGGTTAAAACGTCTGGCATCAAAGAACAATTTTACTCTCTTCTGGTCATACTCACATTTTCTCACGATCTCTCTTTTAATGATTTTGTTTTTTTGCTCTGCACATTATTGGGTTTTCTTTGCTTGTTTTGTGTGGTTGAGAAACATGGGTACGGGTGCCCGTTAACATGTTTTTACCACCAGCACTAACATTGTTTAATATTCCTCCATCTAAACAACGATCCATTCATACAGTCAGTCAGCCAGCCAGCCAACTTGTGTGGGTGTCATGGTATGAACCCAAAATGTAAATGAATGTTATTTTATTGCTTCGTTGGCCTTTGACGCAGACTAATACAAAAGCAACAGAATAAAACACAGCAATGATAACGAAGACATACGAAAAATAAAAAAAAAATAAAAATTGGCTTTAAACACTTTTAACGGAGACGAAAGCCAAGCCAGTTGAACAAAAAAAAAGTGAAATATTTTTATTTTTCTTTAGTTTTTAGCAACACACCCTAAATACGAGTGTACAACAAAATATTTTATTTTATGACTTCTCTGGTGGCTTGACTGGGTTAAAGCTCAATATTAAGTCGAAATAATTTTTTCTTTTCTTTTATTTTATTTTATTTTTTTTGGTTGGTTGGTTGGTGTTTTATTTTACGTTTAATTCCCTTTAGAAAAAAAAAACATAATTGTCGCCAAATCATGCAAAATTGCAATTGCAGGCTTTGCCATGAAAAGTCTTTCGCATCAAAATTTATTTAATTTGCCAATATGCGCTTATGCCCCGCTTATAATACTCATCAAGCAATTATGAGTGATAATCGTCAGGCCAGCAGGACAGACAAGTCGGGCCAATTCAAATCAGTGGAAACGTATAATGTTCAATAAACGCTTTCGTTTTTCTGAGCTGTTCACTAATAATAGCCAACAATAACAACAACAACGACGAACAGTTTCACAATTTATTTTCACATCAAATTGTAATTTTGTGTTCGGCAGCGTAAGACAATTTCAACCACTTATACAGAAATTATGTTGATTAATGTCACAAAAACATGTCATTCGCTCGTTTCGCCTGATCATGATCATTAACTGATGCTGATATCTTATAAGAATGTGAGCGAGTACATACAATACATATGAATGCGCATACAATCATCATATAATCTCTTTAATTGACAGTAGTAGTAATGGTAGAACACGAGTACGAAAAAATAAAAACAAAAATTGTAAAATGATATGAATGGTTCTCATGTCCAACTTATAAAACATTATTTTAAACATTTATTCGTTGGTGATGACGACTATGAATTTTGGCCATCATTTTATTTCAATTCATTTGTTTTTTTTTCTTTCTTGGCACTTTTGCCATAACTTGAATATTATGGGTTGTAGCTTTTATATGGGCTCTTCATTTGGTTGCACTGACTTGTGACTTGTGCATCTTCCTTTCTATGTTCTTCTACCAAAAAGTTTATATAATTTCATTGCCAATTTTATAAGAACCTCTTACTGCTACAGCAGCTTTAATTTACCATCATCGACATATTCATAATCGTAAAAACTTACACAGATGCAGACAAAAATTTAGAATTCGTATTCAAACCCAACTCACCAAACTCATAAAATCATAGCTAAAGTGCTGTCAGAGTGTTTGGGTTTTATCAAAAAAATAAGCAAAAAAAAAAGAAAAATATATATTTTTATACCATCTTGTGCTGTAGTAAGTTGTAGATTCAATGGTGTTGCCATGATATTTTCTTTTATGCTTAAATTTAGCATTTTATTAAGTTGCTAACACAGCCACGAACGACATTATTATCATCATTTGTATTCTCTGGATTTGTTTTTCCTCTTTTATTTAATTTTTTTTTGCTTTTTTTTTTGTTTTAATTTTTTTTTTACTTATTCATGATGGCCATAATGCGTGAAATGTTGATAATGATACTCATACCGGTAATAATACATTTGGTTTAAACAAATGCTACGTTTAATGGCATTTATCGCTTCTATCCTCTCTACCTTTTATTGAGCATTTTTAGTTAAAAGAAAAAAAATCACTCACTTTTCTTGCGCTATAGTGCAGCAGCATTCGTTGCGTCGTCTTTCAAAATTACATGGAATTTTCTTTCAATAATGTCAATGATTCTTTTTGAAAAGAATACACACATTTCGGTTTGTGCAAGTCCAGTGTATGCCATCTAACTAAGCTTTTAAATATGAAAATCACTTGCACCTTTCGTTTCCTTTCATTAGTTACGATAATTACTCGTAAAATATCGTTTTATTTGGCTGCCAAAAGCTTCTCACATGCGAATATTATTTGATGTTAAAGTGCATTTGGAAGAATTGAGCCTCAGGTCTTATTTACGGTCATGTGTGAATATTTTTTTCTTTTTTTTGCAGTCTATTCGTCTGTCATAAAAGCTTTGATTTTACGAAGACGGTTAAATAATGAAACACAAATTTTGAATGCAACATACTTAGTTTTTTTGTTATAAAAATTTATATTATTTGACAATACAATCACTATTGGGCTCTATACAGTGTGTTCAACGTTAGCTTCTTCAATTTTTTATTCCTTCCACAAAGTAAAATAAGTCAAGTCATAGAAAATATTTTTTTTTTTGTGTTTCACTTTTAGTGGCAACTCTCTTTTCGCTGCATAATATGCACTCTATGCTAAATCCAGAGAATAAAGCATGTTACGGAACCCTCTCTGGCCTAATTCATAAATGTTTACCATGCAAACCGCAGTCGCCGTAGTCTAGTGGTTAGTGTGTTGGCTTACTAAGACGATAGCGCCGGGTTCGAGTCTCAGCTCTGACATCTTGAAAAAAAAATATGAAAAAATTATTTCTTTAGGCGACTACCTTTCAGCAGTCTTCTCGCAAAATCTCTGGGAGTAAGTGATTGCCATTTAAAAGCTTCTCAAACCTGTTGTTCGGAGTCGACTTTAAACTGTAGGTCCCGGTACTCATGGATTGATATTAACACACACAAAGTGAGTGCTGCGAGAAGCTAGGCCGTAAACTTGACACAGGATTGTAAAGGCCAATTATGTATGTATGTATGTATGTATGTATGTATGTATGTATGTAAACTGCATATCCTTGTGTTTTAATACTGGACGTTTATTATTTATTTCTCAAATTAGTCTTTTTCTTAAGTGAAGTTATTGTTCTTTTAGGATGCCTTGTTGGACTAGTAAAACTATTAGTGCAGAAATTGAATTAATTTTTTCAAAGATACTTTAGTACGTACTGAAAACATGCACGGTCAACCTTAAGGGAGTTAGTCACTGCAGTAGTTATTTAATTTCTTGATACTTTGCCATTATTGAAGCCAATGGCAGAAATCCCCATTGGATTCTTTTGCCCTCCTGAATATCTCAATAAGTATTCTTACAAATTTGTAGTTGATGTGCATCATTTAGCTCTGATATCTCGAAAGAAAGAAATTAAAAAAAAAACATTTCTTTCGGCGACCACCTCTTAGTTTCGACGCTAAATTGTAGGTGCCGGTACTCACTAATAAAAATGTTTGCACATAATATGGATCTCTGGGAAGATAAACCGTAACTCTGGAAAATAGTTGTGATGACCAATTATCAGATTTAAGACAAAGGAAATTTCTAATCATGGACCAATAGCGCTTGCCGTTTACAGTATGGCCTGTTCAAAATTTTCTCAAAGATAAATGGAGCGATGACACTAAACAGTGTCTTTTTTGTTATCCTTTGGACACTTTTGGATCTTACATGCATAGGCATCGTCCCAAGTATGTTTCTGCGCGTATCCATTCATCCAGAAATGGACCGGATCGCTGAATATGAACATTTTTGTAAAACATTTTTATTATTTACACGTGTTGTTGAATGCCCTATCCGCCCATAGTGATTTGGCAAAATATACTGAGTAAATGACAACTAATTTGTCAGCTGTAGCTTCCACAAGATGGCCATTATCAATTGTCAACGGTGAAAGACAATATTGAATTTTTTTTTGATGCATTTAGTTTTTATCATTTATTTAATGGCTCATCACAAAATTAAAATTCAAAAAATTTATTGTCCAGTTTAATTAGATTTTTTCTATTCCTTTCAAAAACCTTATTATTCTTTCAACACATATGAGCAGTTATACGGTCTCAGTCTACATTTGGTTTCGCGACAAATCGCCATAAGAAAAAGAATTTAACTCTGTAAGTGATTCTGAAAATCTGAAGCATATAAACAGTAAGATACTTACATATGATTATATGTGTGAATATTAGAAAGAATCATAATTTTCTAAATGTATTTAAGAAACACTCGTAAATAAAACGCTACACCAAGATCTCATAATATCTATTGAATCGTTCATGCTTTTTACAAAGGAAGCTTCTCGGAAATAATTTAACAAAATCATCTGCCAGCATTTCAATTAGAATTTAAAGAAATCACATTTTTTAAATTCTTTAAACCTGAGATTTAAAAAAATGGAATACGAAACTAAATGTATGAGTACGATATGATAATAAAATACCTGGAATACCAAAAAAAAAACTGAAATGACTTTTAGAAAATACAAATATTTAGTCTGCCTCAAAAATCTTAAATAAAAGAAATATTTTATCAATTTGTGTGTATGTATTCACTTTTAATAAAATGAAAATCACTGAAAGATCGTATTACACAAAATTATGATTTAAATAAAAGAGTCGCAAGTCAAAAATATGTCAAACCGCATCAAAGATATAATCAAACATCAATGTGATACCGAAAATATTTGACAGGAATAACAGAAAAAGAGTCTTAAGCAGACATTAAAGGGCTACAACTACAAAAATTAAAGCCAGAGATGACACAAAAAAAATTCAATCTTTAAAATCATTGAAATGTATTTTTTTTTTGCATTTTCTTGCAAGTTTCTTTTGAAGGTTATTAGAAAGGAAAATGGAAAAACTAAACTACAGTACTTCACGGATAATTGCCTCGACAAAAATGTAAAAGTTTTTGGGTAATTATGCGTGGAAGTCATTTAAACGAATACGGTTAATTGCCTCTATGAGGTAATTAAACGACTAAGCTTAATTGCCTGTATGCATGGCCGTCAATATATCGTCGTGCGGGAGTTTAAGTGCTCTATACGCCATTTTTAAAATCTCGAGCTAATGACGCTAATTTAGGTTTTTGACACCAAAATTTTTAAAATCTGCTATTCGTTTTTGGCTATTTTTCTTCGAAACTTGACGATATATTCTGAAACGGATTACAGATTTAATAAATTTGGAGTCGAAAACCTAAAGTGGCAATTAAATCGAGATATAAAAAAATATGAAATGGCGGATAGAGCACTTAAACTCCCGCACGACGATATGTGAAAATAAAAACACTTTATACTTTTACATAAACTTGGTGGACTTTAATTGCAAGGTTGTATCAAAAAAGTAGTTTGAAAGTAAATGTAACGGACATTTTATACCTTTTTAGAAAATAATCAGTTTGGGTAATTAAACGATGGACATTTTTCTTTGGCGAAAATATATTTGAGGTAATTAAGTGAATAACGCAATTAAGCGACAGTTAATTAAATTTTTAAATTATTAGAAAATGGCAGGAAA
The DNA here is from genome assembly GCA_963576795.1 of Metopia argyrocephala. Taxonomy (NCBI): domain Eukaryota; kingdom Metazoa; phylum Arthropoda; class Insecta; order Diptera; family Sarcophagidae; genus Metopia; species Metopia argyrocephala. Next base: position 2,002,450 of record OY756209.1, read on the forward strand.
AAATATGGAGAATTAGAAATTGAAGTAAATATGCGTAAAAGGCAATTCAGCGTGGGGCAATTATCCGGGGAATACTGTAATAAACAATTGGAATTCTTAATTACTGATAACATGATAATTGTGTAGTAATTAACTAGGGGTTTATTTGACAAGTATTGCATAGAAATTTGTCAAATAAGCCCTCAGTAAATGTATTTTATTTCTTATGAATACATGCACAAATATACCTCATAAAACGCGGTTATTAGAAATCAGGAAAATTACATATTATTTGACTGGTGTTTTGAAGGGCTTAACCCTGCCTTTACACATGAAAATATTTTCCTGAAAGTTACGTATACGTTTTATCAGTATAAAGGCCTCGTTACTCAAACGTAAACTTAAACGTTGCGGAACAGCTGTTCAGTTTTGCTTATCAAGCCTATGTGTAAATGATTACTCATACGTAAACGTAACGTTGCGTTGCGGGCGAATCCAATAACTTTAAAATTTTTCTTCATTTTTACGTATCGGCTGTTTAAAAATTGGAAACCAGTAACTAACATTCGCTGAACTCGACCGCAACGTTTACGTTTGAGTAACGAGGCCTTAAATAAAAAATAAAAGACCAAAAATTAAGAAAAATTTTAATGTACTTAGAAATTTTCATGAAAGTACTTTCATGTGTAAAAGCCAGGTAAGAACTTTGATTTCAAACATGAGGTGAAATCAATTTTTTTAAATCCCATTATATGGAAAATCAGTTGTAGAAGTACTGCGTTATACGAGGGATAAATGTACATACCTTTGAAGTGTGTTCTTAACAGTAACATACTACAACAGTGCGAGTGTGTTCTGCTGCTAAACCTGCAACATTTCCGTTTGTAAACCCTAAAAAGAAAATCTAATCGACCATTGTCACTTTGCCTTCATTACCAAAAACACAATGAGACAATTCTGCGAATGAATTTTATCGTTTTCATCTTTGTCATAATCATCATCATCACCATCACCATCATGATCATAATCATTGTTACTGTTATTACAGTTTACAGTGTTTAAATAAATAGTTTGCTAGATTGCACTGATGGGCTGTTCTCTTAATGTGTGATAGTAAATAGAAATTAAATAGAAGACAAATTGACAGTATGTGTTTGAAGACAGCGAAGAAGAAGAAGAAGAAAAAAAAAAAAAACAAAAAAAGCCGAAAGAAAAGCGGCACATATTAGAGTCTTAGAAAATGATAAAGTGTGACTTATAGTTCTTGGAAGCCTCAAATGAAAAAAAGTAATTTTAAAATAAGATGTGACTTTTTTTCTTTAGCCATCTATGAAAACGCATAAATACCTGCATTGCTTCGTTCTACATGTATTTGTATTTTGTTATACGATTTGGTTATGCCATGATAATACGAGTAATACAAAAAAAAAAAAAAAATTATAAAAAAATCTGCATAAGTTTTTCACAAACCGCATTAAGTTCTTTGAGTAACAAACTTTCAATGCTACTTTGTCACATTCATTTAATACTGGAATCCATAAAACTTTTGTGGTATTTTATCACAGTATCTGTAGTTTTCAATGTTTCTAAAGATTTCTAGATTAGATAGGCATTAGGTTTAATCACAAAATTATTATCCATTAAAAAAATTAAAGAGAAACAGTGGGTAATTTTCAGTGTATAATTATTAAAATTTGTTGTTCTTTTTTTGTCCCTTTCACTTATTTTTACATATTTAGGCCACTTATGCAACTGTAAATGTAAACTTTTAGGTTTAGACCACAAAGTCCATCATTGGAGCCTTGCAAGATGTTGTACATGCTTTTGAAGCACCGCAACAGAGAAATCATTTAAGCAGACCCTGGATCTTATTGGCGACTTTAGCTTTTTTCTTACAATGCTGTTAAACAACAGTAAATAGCTTACGAATCATTAATGGAATTATTGATGAAATCTAAATATATAAAATGGAACCTGGCCATTCTTCACAAGGTGGTCAGGAATCCAATTTCGGTCTTGGATACCATGCCTTTGGAACTTTGCTTTGGCAGGAGATTTAAGGTTGAGGTACCGGACCGGGAATGTTGGTCTACTGGGTGTTTGGCTCGGAGTGAGTCTGATCTAAACTGGTATACTGATGGTTCCAAAATGGACAGTGGAGTAGGGGCTGGCGTCTATAGACCCAATCGAAACCTGTCAATTCCACTAGGGAAGTCATTGAGTGTTTTTCAGGCTGAAATCCTGGCCATAACCGCATGTGCTGAGATTAACCTGGATATCGGGCTCAAGGGCAAGACAATTAATATATTTTCAGATAGTCAGGCTGCCTTAAAGGCGCTTGACTCACATCGTATGACATCTAGACTTGTCAAACATTGCTACGACACGTTGCAAAAATTATCGCTTAGAAACAGGGTGCAGCTGTTCTGGGTACCTGGACACTGTGGTATAAGCGGGAACGAGGAAGCGGATGCATTAGCTAGGAGGGGATCTGCGACGCCTTATATTGGTCCGGAGCCCTGCTGTTCAGCACCGCTTTCTACTATTCTCAGTCAAGATAGTGAATGGGAAACTGGCAAATGTTTGGAACATTAGAATGCCCAGTCGGGTCTTAGGCACGCCAAGGCTGTGATTCGTCCGCGATTTGGGGGTGAGTTTGATGTTCTAAAGTATAGAAGGCCAGACCTGAAAGTCCTAACGGATTTTCTTACGGGTCACTGTAGTGTGATGAGAATGGCGATCAAAAATGTAGATGTGTGTAGAATATGCTCACAAGCATCAGAGACAGCAGAGCACATATTGTGTGAATGTGTGGCTCTTGATAGATTTAGATGGATGTATTCAGGGAGACATATGGTCTCACTGACGGATATATCCACCACTAAAGTTTCGGACCTGCTGGTGCTCGTAAGGAAGGCAGTTGGTCTGTTAAACAAACAGTAGACTCAAAGGGACACAATAGATCTTATAGGTCGCAGTGTCTTGCATTTGTGCTGGGTCTAAACCAGATAATAATAATAATAAATATATAAAATTGAATGTGTGTTTGTTTATTTGTTTGTTTGTTTGTTTGTTTGTTTGTACCTTATAGGAGACCAAACCTCTAGACCGATCTTCCTGAAATTTTCACAGCATTTAAGTGGGACTCTGGCATGATTAATAGGGTACTTTTTTTGACCACGCCCACTTTTCTAAAATTATGTAATTGCTTCCATATAGTTTTTAAAAGATATACATCAAATTGTATACACATTATACTCCAGGCGAGGTAGAAATACACATTTTTTACGCCACGCCTCCTTTCACGCCCCTTTTCACGCCAAATTTTGTTTGAACTTTTTGTTCTATATACACATTTGGTGCTGCTTTACTACGTTTATTAACGACTTTACCTCAAATTTAAAATATATTTGAATTTAAATTGTAAGGGCAGCCTTACTCTCTTTCTCCACAACTGTCTGCAAAATATATAAATACTTTAAATTATATTATATAACGAGGGGGTAGCGAAGCACACCGGGTTCAGCTAGTCTCTTATAAATTTCACATTCACGATGATCTGATGCCTGTAACCTAGCACATCAGAATTGCAGCAATATTATGGTTTGTTCACCGCCTTAGCGTGTCTAAGACCCATTTTACGGTTTTAGTGTTTCACATTAGGGCTCTGCATCCACAGTTTCCACTAGTCTATGCAAGATTTTGTAACAATATTTATCAAATTAAAATGTCATGTATGAGAGGCAAGCGTTAAAGGGAGAAAGCTCAAGCTGGAATATTCGACTGCATGTAATTTTGTATTTCATTAAAAAGAAAAAAGATAGATATACAGTCGAATTCGGACATAAGCACACCGTTTAAAAGCAAAAAAAAGGCTAAAAGCAAAATAAATTTATTTACTTTTGTTTTCGAGTATTAAGAATTTATCGACGACAAAAAAATTTAAGCACCGGCTCTTTTCTTTTTTATTTTGTGCATTTATTGCTAAAATTGTTTATAATTTGTGTGTTAACTTTGTCAGAATTTTGATTTTTCTGAAACATATCGTTTTGTTTTATTTTTATTTCAATACACCTAATTCTGTTTTTACGCGATAGATACGTTCCTTGAAAACTCGCGTGAAAAAAAACCGCGTAAAAAAATATAGAGTATCCATATAAAACGAGAGGATTGGTTCAGCTAAACTGAGATGAATAAAGTATATGTTATTCTAATTCATGTTTATTCGTATACAAACATACTACATATTTTATTTTAACAAAAAATAGAGAAAAATAATAGACAAAATAGTTCATTTAGAAAAGCAAATAATAAAATTCATAAAAAATATCATTCAAGTTAATTTTTAATCAGTATCACTTTCTGATAAACACATTCGTTTACCATAGACTTCATCGCTAGAATCATTTTCAATATCAGTCTGAATTGGTGGTGATGGTTCAGGGATTTTAGTCACAAATTCGTTGACTTCCAGTTTTGATAAGACTGTTGTGTAATTCACGATAATTACCCATTATTAATTTAAAATCACGTTGAAATTTCGCGGCTCTTTCCTCATTAGTATCATGGTTGCAAAAATGATCGCCCATTTAGCTGCCATTTGGAGTCCTTCCTTAACTAGGGATGCAGTGAGGGTAAGAACGTCTTCGTCATTTTCAGATTTTTCTTTGGCATCGGGTGTCTCAAGCGCAAAACTAATAATTTCATCATCGCTCAGTACCTTTTCTAACAATAATTCGTCGATGTCTGCAGACGATAAATCATCAAAACCTTCTCCGCCAACATTATGAGCTAAGGCTATGATGTTGTAATACTCAGCCATAGGTATTAATTACGCTTTTATTGAAGTTGGAAATATTTATATGTTTCTCCTTTCATATTTAAAGTTGACTTCAGTGCTGCACTGTACTCTCAATAGAACTTACTTGAAACACATGTATGTATACAATCATGTAAATCCCCTCATTATTTATTTAATTTAACCAAAACCGTTAAAAACATACGATTTCGAATAAAAATACATACATTTTTAGATCGCGTTAAATCAAATCAAATCGCGTAAAAGCAGAATTCAGTATTTTTTTGGAATCGCGTTAAATCAAATTCGCGTAAAAAAAGTTCGCGTAAAAACAGAATTAGGTGTAATATTTCAAGAGTTTGTTTTGCGATTATCCAAAGTCCTTTTAAAGGAAAATTCCGGTTATTAGAAAAAAACAAATGCTGTTTTCTTACATTTTCTTATAAGCGAATTCGTCTGTACAACATTTTTAATAATTCAATATGTCATTTAAATGTCAAAAACAATTTCCAATTACAATTAAGCCAAACATTTTTGTCTGTTTAAAATGTTTTGCAATTTATTTCTATATTTATAGACTTTAAAACTTTTATCTAAATCGCATTTAAAATATTCAATATTCAATATCTTTATGTTAAAATCATATTTCATTGAAATCGATACCAGTGGACTGATAAGAGTGAGTAGATCCAGTTTAAACTTAAAGAATTAATAATTGACAGCTCTGGTAGTGGTTGTTGTTGTTGAACAACACAGATAAATAAGTGACATTTTACTGTAAAGTTATTAACCCGTTTAAATCTTTTGAATACATTTACTAACTGCTTCTTTTCATATTCACTCACTCAGGCGTACAGGCACAGGCACATACCATACACTATAGGCAGGCAGTAAATTTATATCAAAAATCCACCAACAAAATAGCAATCTAGCAATTCTAAAATATTTATTTATTTATTATTATTATTATTTTTTCTTTTTTACCTATATATACTTAGGTACTATATAGTATTTATAGTGTAGTTGTTGTAATTGAAGTTGTAGTTATTGCTGTTGCTATTTGGTTTTTACAATAAACTCTTCTATCACTGATCGTGATCATGTAATACCAACCCACGCACTCATTGGGAGAAAAAGAAAAAAATCAACTGAAAATTGCCTTAAAAATTCATTTTGGTTTTTTTTTTCTGTCCAAACAAATTCAAAATATATGCATATTTATGTGAATGTGTGTGTGTGTATGTACGTTTGTGTATACGAAAGGATGTGTATGCTTTGCCTGAAAATCAACGGCGTTACATTGGATTTTGGAGGCCTCTTCCTAAAGAAACACACAAAAAACAACATAAAAAACATTGAAAACTTTTAAGTCAATTTAACATTAAAACATGTTATAAAACAACGTTTTCATACGAACAAAGTATGTGAACGTCAACGGCAATAGCAACCCCAACAACAACACGAACAAAATGCAACATTAATACATACTTACCTACACTCATGCAACGCACAACTAAAGTCACAAAATTTTAATTTTAAGATCATCTCTGATCCTTTTTTTATATTTTTTTGTTGTTTTTTCTTTCCTTTGGCTGTGTAAAAGACAACATTGCAAGAGTAAGAGCAACAACAACACAGCAACTACAGCAACAAAATAGGTGGTTGTATGGGTTGAAAACGTATGTTTTTCATTTTTGTACTGCATCAGCATAAGCATCACTAACAGCAACTACAAGCACAAAAACATTAAAGCAAAAAAAAAAAACACAAGAGTGTGTCAACATGATTGCGACATTAAAAATATTTTAATGCAATAAAACAAAAAAAAAAAAAAATTAAAAAAAAAGAAGAAAAATAGTAAGAAAATCAGACAGAAACGAAGCTATTTCAATATTTTCTGCTGTTATTGTCGCTGTTTGCTGTATGACGTTTATGCCAAATACCGTGTTTGTCTAGTCGCAAGAAAGCGTGATACAAGCTTTTGATGGATACCGCTTCTATGTGGCATAAAATCGTTACAAAATTCTCTACAATTGCTCTTGAATTTATTTATTCGCTGCAACTTAAAGCGGATGTGTTGTAATGAATGGCAAAATGAAATTGTTCTGTACGAGCATAATTCAATTTTCATGAAATATGATTTCAAATTTATTGAAAAATTTAATTTCATTCCTTCTTTAACTTTTCTACGAAGAATGGTTACTTTTTTCTTCTTCTCGTTTTTTATTCTTTATTATTTTGCCAGCATGACATTTCTTTTTTTTTTTTTGTTTATTAAACGGTTGTATGGTGTTGGTGGTTCAATCTAAAAATTATTTAAATTGTCCGAAGTTTAAATCTATTAGAATGTACAGTCATAGCCATATACAGTGTAAACCATAAATAAAAGTACAATTTTATAAATTTAATTATTTTTACAGTAAAAATATATCTTCAAAATGAACTCGTGTAGGCCTTAGTTAAGTTATCGTGAAAAAATATTGTTTCAGGAAATCACGACTAAAACCGAGTTAAAAATTTTGAATAGTTTTAGAAGTACGAATAGTTACATACATAACTGGCCTTTACAACCCTGTGTCAGGATTACGGCCTAGCTTCTCGCAGCACTCATGTTGTGTGTTTCAATTTTTATCATTGAGTACCGGGACCTACAGTTTAATGTCGACTCCGAACGACAGACTTGAGAAGCTTATTCATGGCAATTAGTTACTCTCGGAGCTTTTGCCAGAAGACTGCTGAGAGGTAGTCGATGAAAGAAATATTTTTTACATATTTCTTCTTTTTGAAGATGTCAGAGCTTGGTGTCGAACCCAGGGCTCATGTCTCAGTAAGTCAACACACTAACCACTAGACCACGGCGACTACTAATAGTTAAGCTTTCAAAATAATGTATTGAAATTATCGATAATATTTAGGATTTTCTATTTTTTTTTTTTTGTTTTTTTCAAATTTGTCGCCATCGTTTTTCCTATAAATTATGTGTCAAATTACTTTTTTCTTATATTTATTTTAAAGTACATATAATAGTGATCTGATCGGCATCTTGAATTTCAAAATTGATTAAAAATTTTTAATGTTGCAATATTTTTTTCTTTTTCGTAAAATAAAGTTTTAATTTTTCCTTGTACATATATGCGACTTATAAAGGTATCCCTCGTATAATGTGGTACAACCACAACGCATTTTTGATGTAACGCCTTTAAAATAAAATCATTTTCGGTACAAGTGTGAGCACATACATATACAAAACGCTCAAGTCGTCTATAACGTGGAATATTCCTGGAACGTAACCACCATGTGTTAAGTTTGTTTGTGTTTTATATAAAAAAACTATATTTCGGTGGGGTGCGTGGTATAGTGGTTAGAGCGCAGGTTCAAATCCCAGCAAAGGTGGAAAATGAAAAAGTTAGTTTGCGGTTTTTTCAAAATTATAATTTAAAAATAAGAGGTCCCCCCCGTCCAAGAAGACCATCTACAAGAAACCGCTCCGCGACATTCCAATCTATTCCACCTTAACCAATGTCAATAAAAAACGAATGATCAGGAGAAAAGCGCCACCTATTGGGAAGTAGCAGATAGCTGCTAAACCTACTTAGCGAAGGCACCCACCACACAATCAACATGCAACGATGAGGCAATTGCTGTTGATAATTCAAGGGTGAAGGTATAACACTGGCCTTTGAATAATCAATTCACAGCAATTTGTCACATTCCTAAGGTGCTTAATATTAATATAAAAAAAATATGTACTATCCTTTTCAAAAATTCCAATACAATGCACAGAATTTACTAGGGGTTTACCCCTGAGTATTGGTCTCAAATAAAAAAAAAATAAAAAAAATTGGAACTACTTGAGCTTAATTTCATCACGAGTTTTTGGTAGACTGTTTCATTCTTGGGATGTAAAACACTTTGTATTTGACCTAATGAAGTCAATATGTAGGTAGTATCCACGAAGTTAAATCGAATAATTTTTGTTTAAACGTAACAATTTATGGATTCCGCAAACAAAAATAAGTTTAAGTGTCGATGATAATGACATTTAATCGGACGACGGTGTTAAAGGTTTACGAAGTACAACAAAATAAGCCAAGAGTAGATTTTTTATGTAAAACTCTAGGCTTGGCTTGTAGTTGATTCTGCAGTGAATCGCACAATGCATTATAGAGACAATTCGCTATTTAGCCCCACCGTTCGCTGGTGAAACAATCTTCCCGCGAAAGTTTTTCCTGTCAATTACAAACACTACTCAATTTTTCCCCTTTCTCACAACATATTTTCCTAGACCAGCACAATGTACAGCATGAATAGTGGTCGCTCCCTGAGCGCTGCCCTCAATAAAAAAGGGAAATGTTGCTTGGGAAAACTACGTTACAGGGCGTCGTACGAAATAATGAAATAAGCAGGAAGAATTATAGAAAGACGCAGTTTTAAAGAAATATGGCCACGGAATGAGCACTTTATATGACCATTAATAATATTTAAAATATAAACAGACTTTCGGCAAATGAACTGGATTGCTAAAAGATTTATACTCCTAATGAAGTTGAAGCTGCAAATCTTTAAAATTTTATCCATAAATCAAGAATGATAGAACTAAAGATTACTCCATGCGCATGTTTTCCCGTTAGATGACGTAGATTCCCCTATATTTGAGATGTGACGTCATTTCTCCTAGATGCACAGAAAATTAAAATTTTGTGAGCGTGATGTCGTAATCTTTAGTTCAATAATTCTTGTCCATAAATAATTATAAGTAAAAATTATTAAATAAAATATTGGAGTAACTTATAATTGAGTTTTAAAGTATTGCAAAAAGAATATTTTATTAAGTACAAGCAAATAGTTACAAGTATATATACAACTAGTATGAAAGTAGCACGCTCCAATTCCACCCACTTCCTTATTGATGACTTGCTTTGGCCATGAACACATTCAGAGCATAACATAACATATCTGGCCTTTACAACCCTGTGTCAGGATTACGGCCTAGCTTCTCGCAGCACTCATGTTGTGTGTACCGGGACCTACATGAGTACCGGGACCTACAGATTAATGTCGACTCCGAACTACAGACTTGAGAAGCTTGTTCATGGCAATTAGTTACTCTCAGAGCTTTTGCCAGAAGACTGCTGAGAGGTAGTCGCCGAAAGAAATATTTTTTTCATATTTCTTTTTTTTTTAAGATGTCAGAGCTGGGTGTCGAACCCAGGGCTCATGTCTTAGTAAGCCAACACACTAACCACTAGACCACGGCGACTGCTACAGAGCAAATCTAATAATTTTAGCTTTAACGGTCATCAAGATATACAAAAATCAGTATTTAGTTTGCATGGGAGGCACCACGCCCACTTATGAAAAAACTCTGCTTACTTTCTGACAAGAACCAAATAAATTCCCAAATATTCACGGCAATTGGTTGTATGGTTTTTGAATTTATTGAGTACAAACAAACAGACAGACAGACAGACACACATGCATTTATATATTTGTATAGATTGATTTTTTCTTCTACATATTTCTTGAGTTTTATGCAAACACTCCGTGTATTGCGAATTCTTTTTTAGGATTTATACAAAAATTTTTAGAATTTTATGATAATTTGTTTGTGTCGATGAATAAATTCTCACCAAAATATTTGCAACATTCCATACGAAAGATTAACACGAAGATAAACATTTTGGCGTTTGAACATATGTTTCAATGTTAAGATACAACAGATATGTACTTGCAACAAACACTCACACCTACAAAAATCTCCCCCAATTTCAGTGAGTGAATATATGTGCGTTGTTGTTATTGTTGTTGCTTAAATAATATTGTGAAATAAATATTTTATGTTTTCATGCTGAATTTAAATTTTGTATTTAATTTCGAACGAAAATGAAAAATAAAACAACTTTGATATTCAGAAGGTTGAATTAGTCTTTAATTTGTTTAATAGTTTTTGTTTATTTTTTTGTTTTCGGGTTTTTTTTTTCTTTTTTTGTTTTCTGTAATTTAGTGAGAAATGAATGCGAAATTGAAATACTTTTGTTTCCCACGTCCAGTCAATCCATTCATTCATTCATCCATCCATCCATCCATCTATTTGTCCAAAAAGTTTTCAACTTTCTGTTTGTCTGTCTGAATGTCTTTCGTCATTAGTTCAATCACTGTAAAACACAATAATACAAACAACAATAACAACAATAACAATAGCCAACAACTATTAAATTGTTGCATTCATTCCAAGAGTCGTCAACTTCAATTCAAAGCCCATTCGAACAATTTCTTAAAGCCGTTTAAATGGTTAAAGTTGAATTGATGGTCAGTGATTGTGATGTTTGTTACTGTTGCCGGTTTTTGTTGGCAACTTGACTGGTTGGTTAAATGGATTCAAATGCCTATAACTTGATGCATATGCACATGTGTACGTTCCTTTTTTTATTTTTTGTTTTGTTTAATACGCGCACGTCGATAAATCGGCAGATGCAACGGATATCCCCTTTTAAAAATGATACCACCGTACAAACATTCACACTTGAACTGATATTTTATTCATACTCGTCCATGTATTCTTTGGTATTTCATTTTATTTTATTTGATTTTTTTTGTTTTTGATATTCATAAGTATTCGTTTAAATAATAAGTCAGAATGAAGCCGAAGTGCATTACTTACAATTTAATATCTGCGTAGTCTTTTATATTTTATTTATTTCTTTCTTGGTTTTATTGTAATTTCAATTTCAATTTAACTTTAATTCGGTCTTCAAAATAAACGATTTGCATTGTTTTCTTTTTTGAAATTTAATTATTTGCAGTTTACCAATTGTTTTATTTTTCTTCTTTTTTATTTTGTTTTTTGTAAAACAGTTTCTTCCCATCATTTAAATTCTTTCTTGATTTTTTTCCTTTTTTTTATTTCAATTGCAAAAAATTGGGTTAAATTTCGTTTTAAATGTAGTTTTTATTTAGTTTTCGTAAAGTAAAAACGCAAATAAACTGATTTTATGAAAACTGTAATAAACTTGAAAAGATGCTGCAATTTTTTTTTTTCACTTTAAACACTTGTCATTATGACTTTTGAAATACAAAACAATAGGTCTGTTTACGTACTCAAAAATTTGTTAAAGTTTCTGATGGATCGTGTTTAAGTAAAGTGACAGTTCAATGCAAGAGAACCTACTGATTTTGCTGGAAACATTTTTTTAGTAAAGATTTGTAATATCCTAAGATAAATATTTATTCGACCTTAAGCTAATATAATTTAACTAATAATAAAATTAATAAAACGGTCAAGGAAATAATAAAAATAGATTTGTAAGTTAAACAAAAAAACAGCTGATTGACAAATACATACCGTCGTGCTGGAGTTTATGTGCTCTATCCGCCATTTTTTGAGTTAATGATTCCACTTTAGGTTTCTGACACCAAAATTTTTAAAGTCTGCAATTCCTTTTCGGCTATTTATCTCCGAAACTGAACGAGATGTCCGAAAACGCATTTCAGACTTGAAAAATTTGGGGTCAAAGTGGCATCATTAACTCGAGATTTATAAAAATATGAAATGGCGGATAACATAACATAACATAACTGGCCTTTACAACCCTGTGTCAGGATTACGGCCTAGCTTCTCGCAGCACTCATGTTGTGTAAATTTTTATCCATGAGTACCGGGCCTACACTTTAATGTCGACTCCGAACGACAGACTTGAGAAGCTTGTTCATGGCAATTAGTTACTCTCAGAGCTCTTGCCAGAAGACTGCTGAGAGGTAGTCGATGAAAGAAATATTTTTTCCATATTTTTTTTTTTTGAAGATGTCAGAGCCTGGAGTCGAACCCAGGGCCCATGTCTTAGTAAGCCAACACACTAACCACTAGACCACGGCGACTACTATGAAATGGCGGATAGAGCATATAAACTCTAGCACGACGATATGTGATCTGTCAACTTATTCACAAATTTGATAATATTATTAAAAGAAATTTGTACTCGTACTTCTCAATTTTACTTATGAGAAAATTTCAAGGAGACAAAAACTTACAAATTTCTGTTATTCCAATTTTTTCCTCTAATTTTATTCGTTGGTTTAATTTTACTTACTAGATTTACATTCATTTACATTTCTCTATAAATATTTTCATTTTTGAGAGTAATATCTGTCTTACTCAGTGAAAAATTCTAACTGATTAATATTTTCTGGATTATCCTGGATAGGTACCTAATCAGACCTAATAACAACAATTTGGAAAATTAATTGAAAAAAAAAAATTTACTTTAATGATAAAAAGAATAGAAATTATAAAAGAATTTATCACATAATTATTTACTACCTACAGCGGAAAATATAGATTTTAATCAGCGCTGTCAGAACAGTGGATTTATTCTCAAAGTGGGAATTTTTTTTCTGAGAAGCGGATACAAATCTCCTTTTCCTTTTTGCGCTGGTTCCTTTGTTGAAAATAAATGCTTATTTTTAAAACAACAAAATATGTTTTATACGAACAAAATACTTTGAAATTGTCGATTTTTTAATGAAAGTTATATAAGATATACATATAGGGTGTTTTTTACTGAGGTATAGAACTTTAAGTTGGCATCACTTTTTTAACTGGCGGCCATTTTGTCAGCTGTCAAGTGATTAATATTTAGTTTGGTTTGCCATTTCATCATGAACAGGTTGACAAAAGAACAACGCTTGCAAATCGTGCAAATTTATTTCGAAAATAATGGTTCAGTTCGCAAAGTTTACCGCAAGCTCCGTCCATTTTATGGTAGACATAATCGTCCATCAGAGCAATTAATTCGGTTAACCATGGATCGTTTTCGCACTACGTTTACTCTATGTGATAATACGCATCCGCAGAGACGTCGAACAGTGCGCACCGAAGAAACAATTGCCGCTGTAGAGCAAAGTGTTAAAGAGAACCCGAATGAATCGATTCGCCACCGTGCACAGCAATTGGAGCTTTGTCCATCAACTTTATTGAAGGAAACATTCGATGAGCGCATAATTTCGCGGAATGGACCTGTCAATTGGCCACCAAAATCGTATGATTTGACACCATTGGATTATTTTCTTTGGGGATATGTGAAGTCGCTCGTCTACGCCAACAAATCAGAAACGTTAGGGGACTTAGAAGCCAACATTCGTGGCGTTATTGCCAACATACGGCCCCATATGCTCGAAAAAGTGGTTGAAAATTGGACCTGTAGAATTGGCTTTATTCGAGCTAGCCGCGGCGGCCACATGCCTGAAATCATATTTAAACATAAATGGCATAAAATTATCCTTCCAATAAAGCCAAATTGATGGACATTAAAACGATTTTCTTGTGTTTTATTTCAATTCGAAGTTCTATACCTCTAAAAAAACACCCTGTACTTATACATATGTATGTTTTCAATGTAGAGCTTTCAAATTCTGCCACTTTTCATTACTTGATAGTATTGAGTACTTTCATTTGGTTACTCAATACTACTACTCAATACCTTTATCGGATTTTAGTTTCAAAAGAAAATAATTTCATAAAGTGTTGTGTTGTTAGACAGAATTTGATTTTGTCTGTTTAAAAATTTAAATTTTCCGTACAACTTCCAAGAAAAAATACAACTTTTAAAGTATTGAGTAGTCACTTTAAAGTACCAAAATTTGAGTACCCAAAAATTAGTACAAATACCCGATTCTCGCTACCCATTACTCAATACTTTGCCAGCAAAAGTACAATGTACACTAGAGCGTACAACCTTACCAGAAAAAAAAAGGTTTCCCCGTACCGCCTCTAATATAAAGTATATTTGCAAGGAGATTTCGAAAAAAATTTGTTTGTTGTTTTAGCCGAACGTAGGGGTCTTCTCTTCAGTTTTTTCTTTATATCTTAGGTACTTACAGTCCGATTTTAAAGTATGATATAAAAATGTTTTTGCTCTTGTTTTGCCCTTAAAGGCAAATATTGGTATTTTCGAGACAAAAACATTTTTAGAGTTTTCGTTATATTTTTGTATTTAAAGTCCGATATTTAAGTATGATATATCAATGTTTTTGGTCTAGGTTTTTGGAAAATTTTAAGGATGAAAATTTTAAATTCCGGTATAAAAATGAGAAGCAATCTGACAACACCGACTTTAATATAAAATGAACTAAAAAGCCAGATAAACGAATAGACTTGAAAAATAGTCTTCCAAATAATTTTAAAAATATCAAATACTCAAATTGTAATGCTTAATTTTAATAGTGTTCATCCAGAATAAATGAAAATTTTAATAAAGCAAATACAATGATGAAAAGAAAATGAGAATATGGCAAATAATATATTAATTATAATTTATAAATAATAAACAAATTAAAATAAATTAATTTAATAGAACATAGTTTCTGATCTACTCGTAATTAAAGCGTTTTATAGCAAAGCAAAATTAACAAAGAAATTATTACCACAATCCGTCTAGGATTCGAACTCATATTTTCAGTCCATACAACTTTATACACATTGCTAAAGGTTTTTAATATTCTTCGACATGTTGCGCCAATTCTGGTGCACATATTTGTGACTTCTGGTTTCACTATAGCGGTAATATTACATCTCTACGATGCCAGTAAGGTTTTTGTTATAATTTCACCATCTGTACATTAGCAGGATTTATCTCTTTCCAATTTGTCATTTTCAGAGATAAGAGTTTAAATAATACCTTCTTGAACTATCACTTTGTTGGCTTAAACAATTATTAACAAAGTTATCTGGGATTTCTTTCTTTTTTTCTTTGTTTTTAATTTTTATACTTTTCGCAATGATTTCTATGTTCTACTTTTTTTTCTATTTTAAATACTATTATTTAAAAAGTACATTTTGTTTTTCAATTCCCTAAAATATCAAAATCAAATGTAGACTTTTTTCGTCTACTGTATATACATATATCGTCGCAGGAATTAAAAATGCTGCAACTGACAAAAAATATCAAAAAAAAAATAAGCGTCGATTGTTCCCGATCCCAGATTTCTATGATGAAAAGAAATTCACTTACGCCGTCTGCCTTTTTAAAATATAACAGTGTCTTCTTTCTACTTTCATACAGGTTTTTTGGCTCTGCTGAACATTAAATGTTTTGTCAGTTACAGCGTTCTTTAATTCATGCGACGATATGTGGTAATTACTCCGTTGCAAAGTCCTTGTAAGCCTAGCAAATAAGCAATCGTAGCATTGACATTTCCAATCTATTCCACCAGAAACCAATGATCAGGAGTACAGCGCCACCTTCTGGGAACATAGCAGCTAATCTACTGAAGACGCGCTCACCATTCACATTCAACATCCACCGACAGATGAGGCAATTGCTGTTTGATCATTCAAGGGTGAAGGTATAACACTGTCCCTTGAGTGGTCAAATTGACAGCAACTTGTCTCATCAAAAAAAGGCGCATAATATACAAATATCTATGAGAAGAAAAAAAATCTATCTATCAACCATCTTCATATTCCAATAAAATGCACTGCACGAGTAGTTGTTTACCCCTGAGTATTGGTCTTAAAAAAAGAAAAAAATATATATATGCCTACGTTTGCAATAGGATAGGATAGGAGGAAGTGGCAGCCTCGTAATGACAATGCACACTTGAGCACACATGGCGGCCCGTTGTGTACGTTTGCAATACTTGCAATTGTTTTAGCAACGAAGAGAGATTACCTCTTTAGATTTTGTGAACTAAGTAATAGCCGGAATATAACCATAGAATTGCATTTTAATAAAATCTCTAATTTAAAACACTAATCGACTAACAGCGTAGGAAATTTCAACAAGTTCTTTTTGATAACGAGTAAGTAAGAATTATTCTACAGACCTTTCATAAAAAAAAAATTTATAAAATTTACATTTTCATTACATTTTTCGTTTTGTTACCAATTTTTGCACAAACCCTCAAAAAAAAAGATCGAGAAAAATATTTCTGTATAAAAAATTAATAATTATAATTTCAAGCGCAACTAATTTGTGATTCTTTTTTATTTTCAGTGCCCTTCTTGAAGCGAAACGAAATTTTCGATGCGATATTAAAATAGAAATTGTACAAAAATAAAAGTTGATTATAAAATGATATGCTTGTTATTTTATTAAAGCTGATCATTTAAATCATTTAAATCGTTAATACATTTTCATATTAATTTCTAAAGCACAACAACAACATTTTATAAAATAAAATTAAAAATAAAAACAGAAAAACAGAAAAAAATTACATTTCAGACGAAAATGCCCTGGGAATTAAATGTTTGTTAGGACAGACGGATATTCATATGAGATTTAAATATAAGAAAAAAAGGAGAACTACGGCCAAGAACAATCCATTCAACTGCACTTTAGGTCAACACGTACCACAAATGAAGAAAAAATATATTGTACAGTAAAAAAAAAACAACACGACAACAAAAAACAGCAATAAAATGCAAATTAAATGCTGTAGATTGTGTTAAAAACACAAACACATTATTTACTTAGAACCTCCTGCTGTGCTTCCGAATTAAGTTTAAGTCCGGAGGCTAAAACCAAAATGAGTTTTACTAATTTCTTTCTTGTCTGTTGGGCTTGATGGACGGGTATGCCAGTGAAAACAAATGGACAAAAAAAAAACAGAAATAAAAATATCTTTTAAAGGAAACTACTCGTAGCCAACAAAAAACTAGCCGGCCAGGTCAGCCAGCCAGCCAACTGTCTGGTCATACCTGGTTGGCCACAACTGGAGAAACATATAAAACAACTGATCAGTTAAACTATTTGTTATATATTTCAATACCAAATATGAGTATTTAAGTTTTAAAAGAGGAAATTAAACTAAAGGCTGGCTGGCTGGCACGCGGTAAATTTTTTTCTCAACTTTATTACCATATCCTTGTGATTATTACAAAAAACTCTCATAGCACAACAACAACAACAATAACAATCTTAAAAATCCATTGATCGATTTTAAATGAGATTTTTATTTTTTTTTATAAACAACTGTGCCCACACCAACCAGCAACTATGGCCACAGCTAAAGCAAACACAACCAACAACATCAACAAAATTGGCAAAATACTTAAGAGCCATGAATCAAAAATATTCAAATGAGATATTGTGGCGGTTAATGAAATTATTACCTTTAAGCAGTGCCCAGCCACAGATGAAGTAGCTCTTTAAATGGCTACACCCTATAATGCTTCCAAAAATGAATATAAAAACCTTTTACAAAAAAAAAAAAAAAAATAAATAAATGAAAATATGATTAAACCCAAGAATTTAACAACATTTAAAGAATGTCCAACCATTTAACCAACCAACTGACTGACCAACAACCAAAAACGTCTGTCTTTCAATTTTGTTTTTCTACTACAAAAATAAAAAAAAACAAGAAACGCTTTGAGCCTTCTTTTCACTAATGTGCGTTTTTTTATATATAATTTCTTGTTGTTCTTGTTGTTGTTGTACGACTAAATCAAAACGCGTTGAAAGTAGGGCGTTAACGCTGTGAGCAGACTTACAAAAAAAAAAACTAAAATGCATCTACAAGAACAACCCAATCTTAGATATGCAAAATATGTTCCCAATGATCATGATGGCGATGATGATGTTGATGATGATGGTGTGTGGACGAAAATGTTTTTGCACTACTTTTCATTGAAATGAGATATTATGACGCACAGGTTAGTTTTATTTTTGGTTTTTGCATATTTTAGGCCACTGTTTAATTAAAGGGCTGTTTATAATGCATTTCAAAATCATCAACAAATATACAGACATGGAAATAATTATATGGTTTAAATTAAATATACGCTTCACTTTTAAGTAGTAAGTAAGTTAACTTTAACACTTCATTAAATATTCGTCTAATGACATTTAATATTGATGTGCGAATGAAAAACTTGTCTTATTTTTAAACACACAAATTTGTAAAAAAAATCACAACACGAAACACTAAAGTGAACAGCACTGACTTTTTTCAAGCTGCAAATTTAAATAAAACAAATTATGTGTGAGATATTATCAAAATTTATTTGCTTGAAACACCTATTGATGCCATTATCGGAGGTATATAACATTGTTCAAATGCCCGTTACAACTTCTTTGAAAATTTCTAATTTTCTGTGACTCTGGTGCAATAAATCAGACTGTACGAGTTTGTGCATGATATCTAGTGTGACCATAGCTGCCAGATAAATTGACCATGAAATTGTCAAACATCGACAAAAAAAACGTCAAAATTGTCAAATTGATTCCTTAAAATCGTCAAAAAATCGTCAAAAAATCGTCAACAAAATATAAATAAGAAAATATCACCTTTTAAAAAAACTTTTGTTTTTATTTGAATAAAACTGAAAAATAGAATTGACAATTGAAATGTATATAAAATTTCAAAACCTAAATTAATAAAAAACATTAAAAATATATTTACCCAATTCACAAAACGTTATAGTTGTCGTAGATCGGTAGAAACTATGACAAACTACAACTATTGTATATAATGTTGTTGGTAATTTCCATGTCAAAAACTACTACAACTTGTACGGCAATTTTTCCTATGTTTCGGAAATGTCGTATCAATACACCAGATTTGGAAAACTTTTTTTTTATTTTTATTTTTTTTTTTTTTTCAAATGTATTTTAAAAATTGTTTGAAATGTTTTTTTTTTTCTCTTTTTAAATTTTTTATTCAAGAAATTTGATAACACTGTATAACATCTACAACAATATTTACGACAAGGTGTTCACAAAATGAAATGCCATTTAACTATAATCTACAACAATATAACATTTTGTGAATTGGGTAATTATATTTATTATACACATTCCGTATTTTAGTCAGTTTTGGTACAATTTTAAATTAATTACAATTTTAATTTAATTATTTTCAATTCCTTATATTAGAATGGTTTTTTGTAAAAGTAATGGCCTCGAAAGACTACTTTTGTTTTTTAGATTTGTTTCTCTAAATATTCATTTTCCGTTTGCAAAATAATGTAGTAAATCTAATTTTTTTTTTCAGAATAAATTTAGATAGAGTTAGGTAAAAGAGTGGAGTTTCTCGAAATTTTTCTCTAAATTGAATAACTTTTATTGTCTTAATTCAGATTTTAGCTCTTGCCTTTCACATTCTTCAACAAAATTGTTAAATTCATTCATAAAACGAACGATTTTTTTTGGTTAATATATATTAAGTACTTAAAGCTTAATATTCGTTTTTAAAATCAAATCTTATTTGGCCACACTGTTCTAAAAAAATTTGTGAAACAAATAATAATAGTATGTTTTTCTATTTCCTTAAAAAATATAATATAATATCTTTTAAAATTATATGCATTAAATTGGTGGATATAATAGTTGCCAATTTTGGATTTTACTGTGTAAAAAAAAGCATAAAATTCCTTTCAGAAATGTAATAATATACATACATTTGAATTTATTAATTTGAATTTCCAAAAGCAATAGTTACAAATAGAGTGATAATAATTGTAACAATGTTAAATAATTCAAAGAAATAAACGTTAAAAATTTTGAATTTCCAAAAATCGTAAAAAAAAAATAAAAATCGTTAAATTAATTACAAAAATCGTCAAATCGTCAAGATGCTATTTTTGTGTCGTAAAATCGTCAAAATGACGATAAATCGTCAAATTTGGCAGCTATGAGTGTGACATGGGCTATGTTCCATTCTTTGAAACCACATGTCATTAGTATTCAGATCATGTAATTCAGGCCCAGAGACATGATCTACAGCGCATGACCTTGATATTGATAGCCATTTTCAAAGAAATACGAAACGTCAAATTCCCTTTCAACAGTTGGTTTTTTATGCTTTTTTTTTAAGACCAATACTCAGGAGTAAACCCCTACTTATGCAGGGCATTGTATTGGAAGATTGAAGATAGAACAGAGATAACATAGATTTTTTTTTTTTTTTGTAATTTTATTGATGGCCATATATCACTGAGACACTGAGACAAGTTGCTATCAGTTGGTCACTCAAAGGCCAGTGTTATATCTTCACCCTTAAATGATCAACAGCAATTTCCCCATTTGTCGGTGGACGTTGATAGTGAGTGATGACCGTCTTCACTAATTAGGTTAGCTGTTATTTTTCCAGAAGGTGACGCTGTACTCCTGATCATTCGTTTCTGGTGAAATAGACTGGATATGTCAGGGAAAAGTTTTTCTTGCAGATGGACGTCTTGTACGGGGGGAAACCTCTTATTTTTAAATTATAATTTAGAAAAACCGTAAGTTTTATTTTATAATTTTTTTGTCTTTCTCTGGGATTGAACATCGGTTGTTTGAGTTTCTGTGCGAACGCTCTAACCACTTTACCACAAACCTTTTATGGAATGGTGAGGATAGTTTAGAAGTGCATACTGAAGGCAAGAGAGAAAGAAGAGAGGCGGATACTCTTTTTAGACTAGGCAGCAATTGCCCCATTTGTCGGTAGATGTTGATAGTGAGTGGTGGCCGTTTTCACTAATTAGGTTCGCCGTTATATTCCCAGAAGGTGACGCTGTACTCATTCATTCGTTTCTGGTGGAATAGACTGGATATGTCAGGGAGCGGTTTTTCTTGCAGATGAACATCTTGGACGGGGGGAAACTCTTACTTTTAAATTATAATTTAGAAAAACCGCAAATTTTATTTTATAATTTTTGTCCTTCGCTGAGATTGAACCTCGTTCGTTCGAGTTTCTGTGCGAACGCTCTAACCACTATGCCATGTCCAATCTTGTGGATTGGCATCTAGAAATGGACGTCATTGTTGTAGATGTTTGGATGAAATATACGATACATTGCCAGAGCAAAACACCCATTTTGATAAAACAATTTTATTATTTTCACGTGTTGTTCCGTACCGGACGTAAATGGTACTTATAATTTAACAGAACACCTGAATAAATGACAACTAATTTGATAGATTTAGCTTCAATAAGATGGTCTTTATCTTTCCATTCAGAAGCCCTTGTTGGAAAACCTATATAATAAACCTAAAGAATAATTTTTATAAAAACATTTGTACCCTCTATAATATAATTTAAGCCATGCCTGTAGTTTATGATGTTGCCTTCATAAAGTGTGGACACGTGACAGCTTGAGAGAAAAAAAAAAATAAATCAGATTTCAAAAACACAATCTGATAGACAATCAAAGGGCTATGAAATGACTGCATGCGCAAACAGTCAAAAGATAAAAAGATCCTGTCCTAGTAACGGGACAGGTGTAAAATTATCAAAAGACTAATGAAACAAAAGCCTCTAAATTGCATGTGACTGAATAATAATAAAGATTAAATTAAAAACGAATTGTTTTTTTAATAAAAAAAAGGTAAAAGCAACTCCAAATATATATAACTGGCCTTTACAACCCTGTGTCAGGATTACGGCCTAGCTTCTCGCAGCACTCATGTTGTGTGTGTCAATTTTTATCCATGAGTACCGGGACCTACAGTTTAATGTCGACTCCGAACGACAGACTTGAGAAGCTTGTTCATGGCAATTAGTTACTCTCAGAGCTTTTGCCAGAACACTGCTGAGAGGTAGTCGTCGAAAGAAATATTTTTTTCATATTTCTTTTTTTGAAGATGTCAGAGCCTGGAGTCGAACCCAGGGCCCATGTCTTAGTAAGCCAACACACTAACCACTAGACCACGGCGACTACCAAATATATTTAAATTTAATAGAGTTTTGTTTTAAGGCAGGAAAAATGGTGACAAATTAAAAAAAAAACGAAAATTTATTTGCATTTCTCAATCAATTAGAAAAGTAAATCATCATTCCAACTAAACTTATACATTTTCAATGATAAGTGTAACTGCCAACAACAAAACTATCATAACGAAATGATAAAAGAAAAATGAAATAAAAGAAAATTAACATTTACGCACTTAAAATAGAAATTTTATTGCATTAAATGACTCAATTGTTTCAATGGCACAACACCCGATAGACACTAAAACATATGATGACTACGATTATCTTGGTCAGAGTATCATAAAAATCAGCAGCATCATCTTCATCATCATCAGCACCATCATCGTCATCATCATGATCAGTATCAGCATCAGTATCAGTATCATGTTCTTCTGATGGTGTAAAGAAAATTGGTGGTATTATACTACTCGTAATGTTATGCCATTTCATTTTCATGTTGAATACAATATTTCTGAGAAAAACTTTAGAAAACTGAAACTGACAGACACACCGCCAGTGCAGTAAAGCGTAACAAACAAAACGCGTTAAAAATGCTTAAACCCAGCACGACAAGCGGCAATTAAATAATGTAATAAGATAAAAATTTACTTCTTTTTTTTAGGTTTTTTTTAACACATACCTCGTACACGTACGCATAAAGAAGGTGTTTGAAAATGAAGACAAAGGCTCGGGCAATGATATATATAAAAAAAAAGAAATATAAAACAGAAAATGGAACAACCAATAGCCTGGGTGGCGTGCCATGTCATTTGAACTGATTTTTATAGACGAAAAAAAAGCGTAAAATATGCTGGTATCCACAAAAAAAGACTAAAACACCCATCATAATGACTTTGAAATTCTTCATCATGAAGTTCATATTAATGGTGATAACGCTGATGTTGCGGCAACAACAGCAGCCTGTTGTGCGTTTTATTATTATTTTTTTTATAAAAACGAACATTACAACAACAAATTGTAATCAAAACGTTTGTAAAAATAGAATAATAGACACACCACCTCCCCACTATGCAAACAATAAAAATAAAACAAATACAACAACAGCAATAGCAACTACCACACAATTCAATAAAAAACAAAAAAAAAACAAAAGACTTAAGAAAGATGCACTCAAAACTATAATAAAAAATAAAAAATATAGAAACCAAATCAACAAATCAAACCAAAAATACAATAAATAAAATAAAATGAAATGAACTGAACTGAATGGCATTGTATTGAATTAAAGAATGGTTGAGAAAATAAAGAAAAATAAAAAAAAAAACATCAAAATAATATATAAAGTAATAAAAAAACACCTTCAATTTTGTAAATGCATCTGGGGAAAATTTATTACAACATATAAAGTGCATCAAATAAAATAGAAAACTAATGAAAACAAAAACTCAGGCGTTTATATGATAACCTGTTTATCAGAAACTATACATCACTGCTTAAATGAGTTGAGTTAACAAAACACTAAAACACTTGTACACAAAAACATAGGAAAGTTGCAATATTTGACACAGAAACCAGCAACTATTTTTTTCTCCCAGTGCGGCTAACACTTTTCTACAGTGGATTCTTGGTCTAGACTAGGAAAATAGTGCTATTTGGTAAGAAGGAAATTGGCAGAAGTGTTTAATATTATAACTGACAGGAGAAGAACATATTCTCTCTATACAGAATTAGGCGATTCATGCAATTATTAAGAATGTACCGTGAGTAATAATTATTTTCTTCCTTTCCTCTAAACGATCGATAAGCCCAGAATAGACTTGGTATTTCGTAATCAGTCTATACATTGTAAACATTAAAGTACTGCAAAATAAAATATTTACAAATTAAATTTTTAAAAAAATCTTGCTGTGCTTTGTCATGTCGTCTCAAACACAGTGCCATGCCATATCATGCAAACCGATCATAGTATCTTAGCATGTTATTGCAAATCGGCTATGCTGTTACAGCTCCCTGTGTCTATAATATTTACAGTTTAATATTTAACCATAATCCCACAAATTTAATAAGAAAAATATTAAATCTGAATGTAAAACATTATTTCAACTCTGGTATAATAATTCAAACAAATGATTAGAGTTCATTATTAAGAGCATACATATGTCGCATGAGTTTACATGTTAATTTTCCATGTTGATGTGTAAAAATTGAATAAAAGAACGATGCCTACATATTTTACAATGTATGTCATTGCCGAATATGTTTCAAAAGCATAACAAAACATAGCAATTGTATGATGTAACCCTTGTTACCAAGTTGTGTAGAGCAATATGTGCAGGGCTTTTGCAATGTTTTAAAAGTCCAAAGGTACTTGAATGCTTTTTTCGACATTCCAAATATGTTTGTAATTATGCCAGCGATTTATTTTTATGCTCAGAATATCAAAATCATTCGCTTTCTTAACATCTACATCACCCATAGCCGCAGGTAACAAAACAAAATTACCACCATTTATTAGCGTGCCATTTCTTAGCGTGTCATTCCTATTCTGCCCTTTCTACAAGGTTCGGTGTACGAATATGCAAAGTCACAAGTAGTGCTGTCATTTGCAAAAGAGAAGATAAGATTGAGTATAAAAAAAGACCGATACTCTCCCATTTATCCTGAATTCGTTGAAAGAGACATCGTTTATAAACACTTTTATAGTACAGTGACTAACAAATTTTGATATGAAGTTTTTGCCGTAATCTGATGACAAAATACTTTTATAAATGAAACACCGAAAACATCAATTTTAAATTTGTTGAAAAAGTATTTCTTTCGGCGACTACTTTTCAGCAGTTTTCTGGGGGTAGAGCGCTAGCACAAAAACTCAAACGGCCCAGGTTCAAATCCCAGCAAAAGTTCAAAAATGAAAAAGTTATTTTGCGGTTTTTTCAAAATTATAATTTAAAAAAATAAGAAGGCCATCTGCAAAGAAACCGTTACCCGACATTCCACTCTATCCCACCTTAAACAATGTCAAGAAAAAAAAACTAATGATCAGGAGAGAAGCGCCACCTATTTGGAAGTAGCAGATTACAGCTAAACCTACATAGCGAAGACACTCACCACACAATCAACATGCAACGTTGAAGCAATTGCTGTTCATCATTCAAGGGTGAAGGTATAACATTGGCCTTTGAATGATCAATTCACAGCAATTTGTCTCATTCCTAAGGCCGCTTAATAATAATATAAGAAAACAAAATATATATTCTGTTGTCATAATGTACTGTCCTTTCCAAAAAATTCCAATACAATGCACTCCATTTAGTAGGGGTTTACCCCTGAGTATTGGTCTCAAATAAAAAAAAACGCTCTGGGAGCAATTGATTGCCATGAACAAGTTTCTCAAGTCTGTCGTTCGGATTCGACGTTAAACTATAGGTACTAATGGATAATAATTGTCGCACACAATACGAGTGCTGTAGGAAGCTATGCTGTAACTCTAAAATAGGGTTGTAATGGCCAATTATGTGTGTATGCATGTTAAAAGAATGATTAAAGTTGTCACAAAACAAATAAAAATATGTTTTATTTTTATTATATTTAAAATCTTAATTAATTCATGATTTGCATTTAATTAAATTATATAATTGGTTCAATTAAATGTTTACTAATTTTTTTAATTTATTAAATAAAACTTTCTATGTGACTTTTTCCAGTAAAATTTTTAAACTGATTTGGATTTAAAATTTAGTTCGTCTAACTCTAGAAATTTATGTTTTAAATTTAACTTTTTTACCCTTATTTCGCAATTGTTTAATTAAATAAAAAGAGACAAATATATGTGTAGATAGTATAAAATACCCTTTAAACATCGCTCATTTGCGAGAAGATTGGCATAACTCAAAAATAAATTTTTTGAGTTAATAATGCAAAAATATGAGGCAAATTATAATATAAAACATATATAAAAATTGTATTTTTATCCCTTTTTTGGATTGAGTGGCGACCAAAAGTTTCTTCTACTTTTCATATAAGTTTACTTAAATTAAAATGTTTAAACGTATTTATCTCAACATCGCTTTTTTTAGTTATACCACTCCTCTCGCAAATGAGCGATATGTATTCGCAACAAATATTTGCCTAATGTGATCGTATAAAGTGCTATTTAAAGCTGCGCAACTGTAAATATAATTGAATGCCTTGCTCCGTTCCTCATTATAACTTATAATTTAAACTCTTTTTTTTGGTTTATGGGGAATTTATTATAAAACACATGCTTGTGACCGCATCAATGTTAAGCACCACCGCTATACACACCATACCATCATCGTCAACCAGCTGCTGTTATGTTGGTAACACCTTGATTTACTGTAAGATATGTGGACAGTATACTTATAGACCACTCAATACAAATAGAATGCATATATCGTTTTAAATTACAATAGTTTAAAACTACAACAACAAGAGCAACAACAATAGTAACAACATTCAAGAACAATGATTACAATATTACAAACAAAACATATTTCTTTTTATTTTCACTTCACTCTCTTAATATCTCTTACATTTATATACTATACAATGACTTTATTTTGTTATATTTTTACTGTTGTTGTTCTTGTTGTTGCTATTGTAATATATTTTATCGCCAACCTTTTAGGAGTGTTTTTTTGTTTTTTTTTTTTTTGTCTTTCTTTTTTTATATTCTGAGCTCAATAAATTTAAAGTGGATATCAATAATAAATTTCACTAATTTCTGTCATTTTATGGTGGCTCAAGTGCCTCAAAATAGTTTCAGTCAAATAAAACGAAATTGTATAAGAAAAAAATAAAATAAAATTAAACGTTGAAATCGAATACAATGAAATGAAAAAGAAATCAAAAAAATATATTCGTAAGCAGCCTACAAACAATAAAACCAATTCATTGGAAAATAAATTGATTTGAATTGAATCGAATCGAGTTGAGTTTACTCAAGTCAACTCAAGCACATCATAGGAAAGAAAAGTAAAAGAAAAAAACAAAACCTTAATTTCCATATGTACGACTATGTTGGAGATTTGGACAGAGTTGGAAAATCTTAAATGTGTTTGTTGAAAATTGTAAGAACTTTAAAATGTTTTCACAAAAGATATCATCATCTGATGATGATGAGGCTAAAAATAAAAGAGCAATAAAAACAAAATTTTCCGCATTATTATTTAACACAATCAAATGACAAAAAGAATGTGGAAATTTATATAAAACTAGTGAAAGGAAATAGTGGATGAAACTTTACACATCACCCATGTTGTGTGCGTCAAAAAAAAAAAGGTTTGTCAAAGAAAAAACCCCTAATTTGCAAAACCCTATTCTCCGGAACTGATTGGATTCACTTAAGAAAAATCAGACGAATTTTCATCGTTAAGTACAGGATTCTTAGATGTGGCAGGTACAGCCAGCTGGATATTTATAACGTGTAAGGTTTGATATACATTTTAATCAAATAGAGATTAAAAATTTTTACTGGTTACAAATTAAAACCCAATTATAAAACATAGTAGAGAAGTATTAATTGAAATACCCAGTAATGGATTATTTATTTATTATTTCCAAGTATAAAAAAAAAGCTCTGAGAGTAACTAATTGCCATGAACAAGCTTCTCAAGTCTGTCGTTCGGAGTCGACATTAAACTGTAGGTCCCGGTACTCATGGATAAAAATTGGCACACACAACATGAGTGCTGGGAGAAGCTAGGCCGTAATCCTGACACAGGGTTGTAAAGGCCAGTTATGTATGTATGTATGTATAAAAAAAAGTTACTCATTTGTAGCACCGTGTTATTATTTATTGTTAAGTAATGGATTATTTTACAGCTTTCAGGACAACATTATCATTTCCTTGGTCCTTAAAAATGTTTTCGCTGATTTCGTTCTCAATTTCATCATCTGAAATATCTTCTAACACACTTTTCATTAATAATTGAATGAGGTCTGCCTCTAACTCTGTCAATTCTCTTCTTCTACGTTATTCTTTAAAAATTGAATACAAACGTGCAGCCGGTGGGGAAAAAAATAATAAGATATAGACACTTGGTTGAAATTTTAAAATAAACTCGGTTTGTCACGAGATTGTATGCAGAATCCGAATATCTTATCTTCTTCAAATCTTTCAACATGCAGTTTAAAAGCTGCTAGATATCGAAAAAATTATTAATGAAGCACAAGCGATCAGAAATTGCTGAAAATTTTTGCAATTTTCAAAAGATATAGAAAATGTGTAACCTTTTCAACTCTTTGCAATCATCTCATGCGTTTAAAGCCTTGTAAAGTTTGTAAATTGTTTACCCTCTATGGACCAGACGAAATCCCTTTAAATAGTATTATGAAATTGAAATTATTGAAATTTATGCAAATAAAGGTACGTATGTACTGTGTACATCTACATGCATCAAAGGCCTTATGCTGTAACTCTGCTAAGCTTAAACCCTATCGGTAAAAATTTATAAACTTGATTTAGGAATTTTATTGAACTCGTATTGCAACTTAAAAGCTTCATGCCTATTATTCCCAAAATTTTTAATTTTATATACTCTAACGCCCAGCCTGTTTTAAAAACCCAAAATTTTAGCATTTTAGCTAAAGAGAATTACAGAATAGGGCCCCAGGGGTTTGAGAAGGTTAAAATTTTGTTTAACTTTTAACTACTGAGGTGGTGGTAAATTTTACCCCCTCCTTAAATTTTTTAATTTATTTTCTTCGGTTGAGCGCTGTTGAGTCCCTGTTTTGTTATACTAAATCTTTGATTTTTTATTTTTATAATCCTATTTATATAAAAATATATTTTATTGTTCTTTTAAAAATAAATTATTAAAAAAAATATATTTTTGACTAATTTTTTTGACGTGGAGTAAGTCAATAATTATGAAAAAATTTTCACCTCAGTAGTTAAAGGTTAATTTCATTTGCAAAAAAATTTGTTTAAAAATTCAGAAGTCGTCTCCAATTCCAGAAAGGAAAATTTTCTTTTCGTCTAAATAAAAGCATAAAATATTTGTATTATTTTCCTTGACCTTTTTATTAATTTTATTATTATTTGAATTATTTGAGCTTAAGGTCGAATAAATATTTAAAATATCTATTTTTCTTTTTCAATATTTCGCTACGCAAGGAAGTAGCTTAAGCTCAAATAATTCAACTAATAATAAAAGCATAAAATTTATTTAAAAAAAATGTAATAATTCTTATGGAAATTACAGCTTTAGTAGCCAGTTATGGCTTTAATGCTGTAAGTGTGAAAGTCTTACATTTTCTACCACTTCATTATGGAGAATCAAAGGTTAAAAAATATTTATGCTGAGTTGGCAAACTATACAAGCTGCTGCGCTGCCTATATTTCAAATGCAGCTGTACTGTTGTGAAGATGTTAAGATGAGCTTAACGTTCATATGGATTAAGTGGCACAGTGACAGATAAAGCATTTTCAATGAATTGTTTAAAAAAACAGGAACAATAAAAAGAGTAATAAAATTAATATTAAGTTGCCATATGCATTACATTCAAATACTTTCCGTGAAATTAAATTCTTTTTTTTATTTTTTTTTTTATACATAATCTTTAAGGGGTACTATTGTATACTCAAACACATTTGATATCACCCACTTTGAATAGGAAGCACTTGAAAATTTTAAATTATTTGTTTGATAAAAACACTTAGAGATTGTCAAAGTAATGAAAATATTATTCACATGTAAGTAAATTCATTATTTTTCTTTACGTCAGTGTCAGTTAAAAAAAAAAGAGACAATTAATATGGGAGTTTATATGACTTTGTTTTTTCTTTTGTAATTCATACGAATTAATTAAATCTTAATCTAGAAATATTTTATTAGTTATTTATTTACTAAATTTGAATACAATATTAAATTATATTCTAATTAATCATAAGAAGCAGAATGACAAAGACCAAAAGCTCGTTGTAGTGTAGCACATCAGAGCCTTTTGGTGTAAATCGAACCCACGATTCCACAAACAAGTATTCTGGCACACTATCCACTAGACAGGGATGAGCAACACGTGGCCCGTGGGCCGCTTGCGGCTCTTTCAACCTATTTATGCGGCCCGCCAAACAAATGTTGCTGCTTCTCAAAAATACACATAATATATAGACACATTAATCAACGAATTTCAATTACGAAGAAACTGAGAAGAGAGCAGTTTCTATGAAAATGTTTTCCTAACCATTAATTATCGATGTGGATACAGTTCCCGAAGACTTTCAAAGAATAATACTGATGTAAAAAATGTATTTCTCTCAGTAAACATCGATAATGTTTATAAATCCGACCACCGACCAATTACCACCGATCAAGACTGAGTAATGCACGATTAGAAACTTGTGTATGTGTACCTACCTCATCAATTTCGGCTGATATTGATCAGGTTGTATCGAAAAAACAGTGCCAAATTTCTCATTAAAAATTTCAAGCAAATACTTTTTTTTTTTTGCATTAAATTTTATATTTTTTTATTCTAATTTTTATTATAAATAGAGTTTTTTAAATTATTAGTATTTATGTGCGGCCCGCCAAAAAATTTTAAAATTTATAAGTGGCCCGTTGATTAAAAAGGTTGCTCACCCCTGCACTAGATCTCTGCTGTATCCTAAAAATACTTAATTTTGAATTTTTCCTCTTACACTACGAAAGAAGCATAAAACATTTTCAAAACATTTGTTTCCGCTTCTGCTTTCAAATAATTTTTTTATTGAGACCAATACTCAGGGGAAACCCCCACTAAATGCTGTGCATTCTATTGGAGTTTTTGTGGAAAGGACAGTACATTATGACAAGAGAACATATACATATTTTGTTTTCTTATATTATTAAGCGCCTTAGGAAAGAGACAAATTGCTGTGAATTTATCATTCAAACGCCAGTGTTATACCTTCTACCTTGAATGATCAACAGCAATTGCCTTATGGTTGCATCGATTGTGTGGTGAGTGTCTTCGCTAAGTAGGCTTTAGATGTTATCTTCTACTTCCTAATAGATAGCGCTTTTCTTCTGACCATTCGTTTTTCGTTGTCAAAGGTTAAGGTGGAATAGAGTGGAATTTCAGGGAGCGGTTACTTTGTAGATGTACTTCTTGAAGGGAGGGGACCTCTTATTTTTCAATTATAATTTTGAAAAAACCGCAAACTAACTTTTTCATTTCACCTTTCCTGGGATTCGAATCTGGGCCCTTTGAGTTTTTGTGCGAGCACTCTAACCACTATACCACGCACCCCCTATGTAAGTTATTTTCTAATTTCCTCGTTACTTACGTTACTGTCTTAGAGCGTAAATTCTTCTATAAAAGTGTCTGGTTCTTCAGATTCGACAACAATTTCAAAACGATCAGTGCCTTCTTTAGACTCTATAAAATTTAATAAAATATATCAATACTCTTTTGTAATATGGACTCTTTAAGCATTTCATAACACAATTTTTGTTTAATTCACTACAATATTCCTAAAAAAATATTGAAATGCAACTTTCAATACCAATAAATTAGCATTTTGGGAAATTTTCAGCACACATTTCTAATTGCCCTGTAGGTCCCGGTACTAATGGATAAAACTAACAGCATAGGTACTGCGAGAAGCTAACCAGTAACCCTAAAACAGGGTTAAAATAATTTTATATTTGTTTTAATAATTTTTTTTACATCTCAAGGCAGTGAGTGTATTACCTACTCCTAAAAAGATAATATTCCCCTAAACCTCTAATAATACAGAGGCTTAAAGTTTGCAGTCCTGAAATACATATCTAGTCTGACATATTTTACGAATTTGTTACAAATTATAGCTTTTATGTTGCATTCACAATAATCTTTAACAAATTAAAACAAAATCGAGTAATAAAACAAAAGAAACCAACAAAAATCAAAGACCAACAGAAAAATAGGTATGAAAAGTAAAGGGTCAGTGAGTAAATAAGTGTAGATGTTTGAGTTATTGTTCCAGGAATAAGTGATCATCACATGGTTCATTCAGATACTCTATTCACTGTCGAAAAAGGATTCATTCCGACACGTAAACGATTGCATGACGAACAGCATTTAGCGAAACAAAATTTTCGTCTTTTCACTTTAAATTTATTTTTTTTTCTTTCTTTCTTTTCTGCTTTTTAACTAAACGAATGACTTTGGAAAATAAAGGCCAAGATCATAAGAATTGGAAGTAAATGATGTTAAACGATGTTAAAGGCGCGCAACGCACAAAACAAAAAAAAAATTTTTTTTTAAATCCTAAAAAAAAACGAAAAAAAAAGCAAGAAAGAAAATATTAAAGGGATTTAACCATTGATCATGATAATGCGTCAAAATGCGCTGACATACTGAATGGAGATGATGGATATAAAATGCTTACAGATGCCTAAAATCATTTTATTATTTTTATATGCAACCCAAAGAAGAAAAACAAACGTTTTATTATTGATGAAATCAGACAAAACGGTGCTATTAAGTGGATGCATTTTTATATTTTTTTTTTTTTTGAGAAAATATTATAAATACAGAAGAGAAAACAATTTGTTTAAATCAAATTTAATAGCTACACGTACCTACTCGTACATACATATGTAAGCAAGTTGATTTTAAACCCAAATTCTTGCAAATCAAGCTTAGATTTGCTTTTATAATTGAAGAATTAATTTTAAACAAAAATGAAATGAAACTCATAATTCAGTACGTACTACTAGTATGGTACCGTATTATTCAAGAATCCTATTTTCGTGTACAGGACAATCAGTGCGATAGTGTAAATGTAATACACCAATACCCCGGTTTGCGTCGCTAATTGGGACTGAAAAAATGTGACGCAAACCGAAACGACGCAAACTGAAGCAAAATTTTCAATTGTTTACGTATTTGATTTTCGTTTTGTCAATCCAGGTTTTAAACATTTTAGCTTAGAAAAAGGATTTTTAAATCAAAATATTTTCTTATTATTTTTTGAATAACAGATTTTATTAAAATAAAAATATAACAATTGTGAAGACCACTGATATACATAATTCGAAACTAATAACTACGCTTAACATGTAAACAACGCACACCTGCAAATTTGCTTTCTACTAAACGGGAAATCCCCTTTTTTGCTTTAGCTTTGTAAAAACATTTTCATATCAACCACGCAAATCGAAGTTTTACGACGCAACTTCGAAGACATGCGATGCAAACTGAAACAAAAACGACGCAACATTGAAATTCCAGAAACTTAAAAAAAGACGCAACTTCGAAGCGACGCAAATCGGGGTATTGGTGTATAATTATTTAACACTGAGAGAATATTTGTACTTATTAACTAATCCATCCTTATTCACAAAGTTATTGTTGATTTATAAAACCAAGATTCTATGAAAATTTGTTGAGGACCTTAAATCTTTTACATTGAATATATTGTTTTTATTAAATAATGAAGTTAGATGCAACATAAATGTGACATAAAAGAAGCACGCATTTAAGCGCTTGTCACTTGAGAAAATTCCTCAAGTCAAATTACTTATAATTCGACATTAAGCTGTCGTGTATATGAATACGCAAATACGTAATACTATCGGTCGTTTGTATAATGAAAAGTTAGTAACTCGTTAGCATATGGGACAAAAAACTGGCAAGCTCAACACCCGCTATAGGCTGATATTATTAAAACTTTCCATACCTTCTATTTCATAACTAGTCAGAGAATCCAAAAAATTAAATACCTTGTACGTTTGAACAAGAACTTCCACGTATAGGAATAACAAACTTAGTCACTGTGTACAACGACCTGCTAATTTTTTTTTATATAAATAAGGCTGTAAATGTATAGTAACAAAAATGTATAGAATTGTGTCTCCTAACGCCACTCACAATTGTAAGTCTTGATGCAGAATAGAAGAATAAAAAAAAATGGTTTAAAATAATTTTCAATAAAAGTATATTTTTTCTATTTAAGTGAGAAAAAGAACAATATTGTTTGGTTAAGGCTTTTTTGTTAAAAAAAATTAAAATCCAATCAAAAATCACCCCAAACTATCGTTTAATTGTCATAATTTATTTGTTAAACCATTTAACAGAAAACAATGTTTCAAATCATTTCTAATTTCTACGAACTATTAAATTCAAACAAATTGAATTACGCGTTAAAATATTGAATGGCATTTAATTTAATTGATACAAAAGTGTTCAATACAATATGCAGTACAAAGAATACAATGTATTTGACAATAATGGCCAAGATCCATTATCAAATATTCTCGCTATTTACGCAACAATTTAAAACCGAATTGACTTCTGTTATTTTTAAAATTGATTTCATGCCGATCGGACTGACAATGGATACTCACACATACTACTATATATGTATGTATGTGTGCATGTATGTATTCTTTTCATAAACAAATCCATGATCAAAAATCTTTAAAATAGTTGTCCTTTTCTTCTATTCTGTGTATATATGTATGTGCGTGTGTAAAAGTGAGTATTAAATGGAATCAATTTATTGATGGTGTATTTCATTGTTCAATAAGAGGTTTCTTCTGTTCTGATCTGATAGATGAGTTTTTAAGAAAACTATAGAAATTAAAAGAAAAAAAAAAAAAAATACGAATGCTTAACAGTTTTATTTGTTTTCCGTTTATTTGTATTGTAAAAGAATGATACAAAACTACAATAATAACAACAAATAGTTGAATTGATTGTATAAATTTCTTTTATATTTTGAACAGAAAAAGAAAAACCTTTAAAATATTATAAAAGAATCTCAAGTACTTCTTTACAAAATGTGGCATTTCTATTGTCATAGCGTGATTATTGTGTACAAGAGTGTTATAAAAATATTAGTCCAATTTAAAAGAATTAAAAAAATTAACAATTGCCCAGATCTTGCTTAAGGTCGCTAGTTGAAAAAACAGATCTTTAAAAGAATTACAATTTTATAACAGAATCGAAAACTTTTATTATTTTGTCTTGATTTGCTAAATAGGTAGTTGCGCGCCCCGATACAAATTAACATACTTTAGCACAATACCCAAAGGTGCCTGCCACCTTTACATTTTCATATATTCAAATAAAAATAATATTTTTATATGCTGGAGGCCCGAAGTTCGAGCCCTAGGAAGAGTGATCAATTTTGTTATTAATTTTTGTTTCGCCAGAAACTCAGTTAACTTTGATCTAATTAAAGCGTTTCTGACGAAACAAAGATTATATTTTATTTTATAGTAAAAGATTTACATTAGAAGGACTAGAAGGCGTTCAGTGAGAAGTTATAACACAAGAAGTTACAACATAATGACATCCATATGTACTTTGTAATAGTGCTGGCAAAGTATTGAGTAATGGGTACCGAGTATCGAGTATTTGTACTAATTTTTGGGTACTCAATACTTAAAAGTAACTACTCAGTACTTTAAGAGTTTTATTTTTTCTTCGAAGTTGTATGGAAAATTTAAATTTTAACGACCAAACAAATTTCTGTCCAAAAACACAATACTTTTTGAAATTGTTTTCTCTTAAAAATAAAATCCATTAAAAGTATTGAGTAGTATTGGGTACCCAAATGAAAGTACTCAATATTACCGAGTAATAAAGTAGTGCTGTCAAATTCTGCTATCTGATTTGGCTATCAATCTGCAAGTGGAATCATATGAACTGGGACCAATTTAATGGAAATTTTTTCACGCATAATTTACTAATTAAGAATGCTTGAACTAAATTTTGCGCATGTTTTCCTATAAGATGACATATAAATTCCCTATACAAATTTGAGAGAAAATAAAATGAGATAATAATATATTGCTTTAAAGTTATGTTTACACATTTCCCTTTTTCTTGACGTTATTTTACTTATATTGGCAAAATACTAAATTATGTGTGCATGATGTCATAAGCCGTAGTGCTATCATTCTTGGCAGTGATGACGCGATCTTGTTATCTATGACTGTGTGTACTATGAATGTTCAAAAGGCGGAAAGTTCTTGATGTTCTGGGCATGATAAATAATTTTGATATCCCTTGGAATGATGGGAAAGTAAAAAACAATAAGCTGCCTTAATTTTTTAAAGTCAATCAGATCATCTTAATTTTTGAAAGACATTTCTCTATCCCGATAATATCCAATTGGGATATGTACAGACCGGTTAAAGTTTGAGCTTCTCGACCAGTTAAAAGAAAGCATAAAGACACAATGTGGCGTTCATTTCATTGTTCTCTTGGTACTACCATACATCCATTTATAGTTTATTGTCCAGTGAATTGTACATACAATTTAAATTGTCAATTAAAATCTTTTCAAGAGAAAATATTAATTCAGGGGGGTTACTTTGTATTTTGATTTCAAGCGAAAATTCTTTCAAAAGAAATTTTCCATTCGAAAAATCAATAATAGATGAATACAAAATTTTTTTGAAAATTTGTAAATTTTTACGAGATTTTTGATTCGAATCAAATTACAAAGTAACCCCCCAGGTATTGTTCCAAATCAATTTCAAATTTAATTGAAACAAAATATTTTGATTAAAATTAATTTTTATTTATTTTTGTGTAACAAATGTTTTATATTAAAAATTACAATTGTTCTATTCTTTAACTCAGAAGCGAATAGGAAGTTCGTAACTATAGTGTAACTCGTTCGAGTTGTCATTAAAAATTGACTATGTAGTCCAATACTGTACTTTTATTCAATATAAAATACACACATACATGAAGGAACATATCGGCAATGGAATTAAAGAACGCTGTAACTGACAAAACCTTAAATGTTCACCAGAGCCAAAAAACCTGTATGAAAATAGAACAAAGACACTGGTATTTTTCAAAACGCAGATGGCGTAAGTGAATTTATTTTCATCGTAGAAATCTGGGACCGGGGCCAATTGACGCGTATTTTTTTTTTTCTTCTGATAAACATGAAGCAAAAAACGAATTTTCGATTTTTTGTCAGTTACAGCGTTCTTTAATTCTTGCAACGATATGTTAATAAGTATGTAGTCGCTGTATTGTAGTGGGTACGGTGGCAGCTTACTAGACAAGAGCTTCGGTTTTAAAACCCAGCTCTGACATATTAAAGGAAAGAAATAGGAAAAAATATTTTTTTTCGGCGACTAACTCTTAGCAGTCTTCTGGCAACACCTATGTGAGTAACAGATTGTCATGAAAAAGTTTCTCAGGTCTTTTTTTCGAAATCGACGTTAAACTGTAGGTTCTGGTACTCAAGCATAAAAATTGACTCACACAACATGACTGCTGTGAGAAGCTAGACCGTAACCCTGAAACAGGGTTGTAACAGGCCACTATTTTTGTATGTATTATGCTAATAAAATTAAGTTCTTATTGTAGTTTTATAGAAGTTAATCACTAGTATAAGTTTAATTTCCAAATTCGTATAACACGATTTCGCACAAAATGGCATTTTTTATGAAAATGCTCGTATTTACCGTGTGATAGATGACCAAACTGTAAACTTAATTTTAAATTTACAAAAAAAGAAAAATATTTATTATTGTATAAGGGAATACTTTTCATGAATTTAAAACAAAATATTTTATATTCTTGCTTTAATTTTGTTTTAGCACAACACTGCCCAATGCCAACATTATAAAAATAAAAGGCAAAAAGTAAGGTGTGCGTCACTATAAAGTGTAACACCCATTTTTCTTAATAACTTTTTTCACCTTTAATCAAAATTATTTTTCTTAATCACAATATCTTTGAAAAATGTGTCAGATTTTAAAATGTATCAGTTTGTCAAATTTGACTTGTTAGTTAGTTCACAATGGATAATCAAAGACAAGTGCATACAAAAATTATTCAAATAATTCAAAAAAACCATATTGGAGTTATACAAAAGTTGCTAGGGAAGTCCACGTGACCAGGCAATGTGTTTCCAGAGTGGTCAAAAAGTTCAACAAAGACCTAAAAATTGAAAGAAAGCCTGGAACAGGTAAAGCAAAACTGGTAACGAACGACGCGAAAGCCAAAAAGGTTGAGAAGCTTTTGCTGGCTCTTCCAAACATTTCTGGTCGCGAAGTGGCCCGGCGCGTGCAATGTTCGGAAAGTTTTGTGCGCCGAGTTAAAGCTAAAGCTGGCCCTAAAACACTTAAAGTCCAAAAAGTTCCGGATAGAAATGCTAAGAAGAATACTGAAGCAAAAAAAAGAGCATAACTCCTCAAAAAAGAATTTTTTCAAAAGTTCGAATGTTGTGTAATGGATGATGAAACTTACGTTTTTGCAGACTTTGCGCAGCTTCCTGGCCAAGAGTTTTATGTAGCGGATAGTAGAGGCAATGTTTCTGAAGAGTTCCGAACTAAAAAACTATCAAAATTTCCCAAAAAGTTCCTAGTTTGGCAGGCTATTTGTAGCTGCGGTAACAGAAGTGCATCGTTTGTTACATTGGGATCAATAAACTCAGATATTTATATCAAAGAGTGTCTTCAAAAGAGGTTGCTCCCATTTCTAAGACAGCACAACATATCAACATTCTTCTGGCCAGATTTGGCAACATGTCACTACAGTAAAAGCGCAATAGACTGGTATAATAAAAATAATGTTATTTTTGTTCCAAAAGAGGCTAACCCACCAAACTGACCAGAGCTGCGGCCTATTGAAAGATATTGGGCTCTGGTCAAAAGAGAACTAAAGAAGAGTACATCTGTTTCCAAAACCATTACTAGTTTTCGATATAAATGGACAGCTGGTACCAAAAAAATCACCGAAAACACTATAACATTGCTTATGGATGGCATAATGAATAAAATAAAAAATTTTATAAAATTAAATTAATTTTTAAATAAAATAATACAGAATATAAATCTGTAATAAAAATGCAAAATAAAACTGTTTTATTTTTAACTCTAGCTTACTCCAGTCAGTTTTTATTTGACTTTTGATGTGTTACAGTTTATAGTGACGCACACCTTATATACAAATATAAAAATGAAAATATATAAATATATGCATATGTATAATTATAGGTACATATATACATATTAATATATAAATGATTATCTTATAATTTTAAATAATAAAAATAAATTTTCAAGTCTCAAAAAAAAAAAAAAAAATAGGAAATAAAAAGGCAGTCGACAGCATGATGAGGTCCGTTTGCAACAACAAAGAATTCAAAAATTCAGTTCCAGTGAACGCTTTAAAATACAATCCCACTAATTTATGGTGAATGCATTCAAGGAGTGGGCAACATGCTGAGCGCCTGTCGACCAAAATATTCGGTACATTTAGCTTTTGATAATGATTATTATCAAGTGGGTACTCATCGTCATCATCAGCTAAACATGATCATCGTAATCATTATTATCATCGCCATCGCCATCACCATCACCATCCCCATCATCATTTTCAACACACAACAACAACATTTTAACATGAAAAAGCAACAAAAGAATGTTTATTCGTGCGCGCCTTCACAAAAGCTCACTCAGTCTTTACTCATATCATATCACTTGAAGAGACAACATCATAAGAAAACTACAAAAAAAAAAAAAAAAAAAAAATCATAAATTGTAGGCCTTAAAAAGCAAACACCCTACGCACATAATCCATGACTACCTTCAAACATATGTATGTAAAAACAATATTTTAATTTATAATTTAGATTGCTGTTGAATTGATCCAATACATGGTCTGACTAAAAGCAAATACATACTATATGCCTAATATTTTAAACATCTGGAGGTAAATTACGGCATCCGATATTGAACCTAAACTGTTTTAAAATTGTATGAAATATCGATCGATAACAAATGACGTTATGTACCCGATATTTTTTAAATTTGAATTTAATATCCAAACAGCTGTTCAGCATAAATAAAATGAAAACATATGTATATGCATGGGTATATGGGCATATCCGAAAAAATGTCAACCAACAAAAAATTTTTAAAGTTGATCAAAAATTATTCTTGATTATTTAGAGTAATAGACTATATTTGTATTCTTACGAATATCATCATAAAATATTTTTCTTTATTTTTTTTTAAGTCCACGCTATGTAACGTCCGCAATGGAAAATAAGAGTTTTTATACATAACGAAGAAACTAAAAATTTTTTTGACACCACATTAACATTCCAAACAAAACTAAAACCGTTCTTTAAAATAAGAAAAAAAGTTCTAAAATATACAAAAGAATGTTTAATTTTTTAATATCAAATTTTGTAACGTCCGCAACGGTATCGATCTGTCCTAAAATTAAGTTCGGCTAAAAGTTGTTTTGTTTTCACAAATCTATAATTGAAACCGCATACATCAATACTTATGAACGCATAAGAATTGAAGAGTTAAAGAACATAAAAAAAAAATAGAAATAATTTCAGAATACAGTAATAATATTTTGAAGGATGCACACGATTTTTACAGACTGGTCAAAAGTAATATCGATGGGATTAAACTAATATACGTTACAGAAAACGATATAAAAACCACAACTCAATATCTAGGTGAGAAATGGTTAAATATAAAAAATATTACAGGCGTAAAATCTCATCATCACTTTTCTTCGCTTAATGAAAATTTTATCGAAATGGCACGCACTGCAGTATCTCCTAAACATAAACTACAAATTTAAAAAGAAAAATAAAATTTATATTTTTGAACATAAACACAAAAATATTTTTTTATTTATATGAGTAGGACAGTGGTCAAAAATGCAACGTCCGCAACGTAACGTCCGCAACAAATATAAAACAAAATTCTGAATAAACTAACAATTATTTTTTGCCTCGAAAGTGGGTTTGATATGCTTAAACATTCCTCTTTCTTTAATGTATTTGGATTTTTTTTTTTTGTTTATACTGTAAAGTTCGCTAAAATTTATGAAAGTTTGCATTGATCTCCATAACGATTTCTGTATTGTGTAACGTCCGCAACGGCAATTTAAGTACAATTATATCGTAACTGATAAAACTCAGAAAATATTTGTAACTGCCATTTGAAAGTACTCTCAAAGGCCAACGTACCAATGTAGGTTACTTAAGAATATAACGCTCAGAGCGTCAACAGTATTCAAAAATATGCGTAACGTCCGCAACGCAGGATTAGCCCATATGTGAAATCGAAAAGAAAGTACTCGCTCTTCTTTGCAGTGATAATAATAAGAATCAGAGCTTGAAATAGGCAAAATTGTTCCCAGGTGTTCCAAGTTTATACATTTTTGTAACACCGTGCAATATTTCACACATTCATATAAATTTTCAATTTTTATTCAAATAATTATTATCTGAAAAACTCTGTTTTAAACTTTATTTTTTGCTTTTTCTTTGCGGATTTCTAATACTTCACTAAATACATACATACATACTTACACGTAGTATGTACATAGAAGAGTAACTTAAAGTCGAAACTTACGACAAATCTCATAATTTTATTCAACCGCTTTCTGTTAAAAGAAACAAATGGTGTCGAGTGTTTTTGTGTCTTTTATTTTAGGTTTTTTGGCAAAAACTAAATGGAATGCGCCATATCATTATTTTTATAACTCTATTCACGAAAAACCACCAACTGAATAAGATTTTTTCAACAATTTTTTCTTGTTGCTTTCCATATGAAATGACTGACACTGACAGTGAGACTTCAAAATAGTTGGCTAGTAATGAAAACAAAACAAAAATAATTCTCAAAAAAAATCCAATAACTGATCATCGTAATCATCATCAGTATCATTGAATGAATGTCTTCGTCATTTTCAATTCGTAACTAATTCGTTAACAATAATACAAATAAAACGCGATTAGTAAACATTGATTGATTGTTATTGTGTTTTCATATTCTCATGTAATTTTTCATAAAACGTTTAAACAGTAAGAAACAAGAGAAGAGAGAAAAAAACAAAGATCAGTCCCTTCCTTAACAAAAGCAAATCAAGGCAAATGGAGAGAATTTCAAATAAAATAAATTTACAAACAGACTTACTTGCAGATAAAATAAAAAATGATTTTAAAATATTTAATTTCTTTTTTTTTTTTTTTTTTTGTTTATCAAGACAATAAAATATGTTTTACAAATGTATATAACAACAACAATAAGTATAACAACAAAATAGAAGGTGTTTTTGATTATTGTAATCGTTACGCATGTTCATCATCATCATCATCAACATTTTCATCGTCGTCTTCTGCTTACCAAGAATTTTATTTTTTGAAATAAAAATATTTCTAGAGAAAAATGCCGATATTTAAAAGGAATACAGAACTTGTAAGGGGGCCCTTTTGTAGAAGAGGGCGGTTCTAAAGCCAGTAGTAATAAAGAGGTTTTACATAAATAATTGACTAATATTTATTTTTTCTCTACAACATGTTTCAGCATAATAACTGGTAATGATATGCATGCACAATGGGGTTTTTCTATACAGTTTTATTTACGTAAGTACGAATATACGTACATGAATTCTGTTTTGTTTTTCTCCCCTTTTTATTAAAAAGTGTGAATAAAATAAAATGTATAAATAAGAATTATTAGAACGTTATCATTGATTATTTATCAAAATACATGTTACAATTCCTTCTTTACCAGACTTTGATGATATGAAACAATTCTGTCTTTTACATACATTTTCTTATTTGTAAATGATATTAAAAAATTAAAAACTTACACTGGTTTACAAGGAAAACACAGAAAAAATAACTCACAAGAGAAAAAGTGGTCAAAATGTAGATTTTTTGAAGTTCTGGGGCCCTATTCTGTAGTTCTCTTAAGCTAAAATGCTAAAATTTTTTTTTTTGAAACAGGCTGAGCGTTAGAAAAATAGGCATGAAGCTTTTACATTACAATAAGCGTTCAAAAATTGTATTCGTAGCCAAAAAGTCCTAAATCAAATTTAAAAATTTTTAGCGATAGAGTTACAGAATAAGGACTCTGTGCAAAACTGCGTTTTATAATTCAAAAACGGTTTATCGGCTTTGAAAAAAAAAAACCACCTTTAAATAATTTGCATATTATTTCTTATGTCCAACAGTTTTAGAGTTACTTAAAAATTTTAAAAATGTTTATTGTTTTAAAACCCATAGAAATTTAAAAGGTAGAAAATTGTCAAATTTTTATAACTTCTCGTAAAGATAATTTTATTAAAAATAAGATAAGCGTATACCTTATAAAAATCGACAAAGTGATATATTGCTGTTTTTTTATGAGACCAATACTCAGGGGTAAACCTCTACTAAATGCTGTGCATTGTATTTGAATTTTTGTGGAAAGGACAGTACATAATGACAACAGAACATATATATTGTTTTTTTTTTCTTATATTATTAAGAGCCTTACGAATGAGACAAATTGCTGTGAATTGATCATTCAAAGGCCAGTGTTATACCCTCACCCTTGAATGATCAACAGCAATTGCCCCATCATTGCCTGTTGATTGTGGTTAGTGCCTTCGTTAAGTAGGTGTTTAGCTGTTTTCTACCACTTCCCAATAGGTGGCGCTTTTCTCCTGATCATTGGTTTTTCGTTGTCAAAGGTTAAGGTGGAATAGAGTGGAATGTCAGGGAGCGGTTACTTTGTAGATGGACCACTTAGAGGGGGGGGGGATCTCTTATTTTTAAATTATAATTTTTATACATACATACATAACGGCCTAGCTTCTCCCAGCACCCATATTGTGTGTGTTAATTTCTATCCCTTAGTACCCAGAGCTACAGTTTAACGTTGAATCCGAACGACAGATTTGAGAAACTTGTTCATGACAATCAGTTACTCTCAGAGCTTTTGCCAGAAGTCTGCTGGCAGGTGGTCGCCGAAATGTTTTTTCCAATTTCTTTTAAGATGTCAGAACTGGGTTTTGAATCCGGAACTCTCGTTTTGTGACCCCAACTTTTTATCCGAACATACCTAACCCCTATCCCCACTTCCTAGAGTGGTAGGAGCAAATTTTATAAACTTTGTACTGGAGTCCCCTTAGGGAGTCGAGATAGGGAGTAGGTATGCTCGAAAAAAAAGTTGGAAGTAAAATATTAGTGAGGGTCGGTCTTACATTTTATCCCTCTAAGGGCTACTCCAGGGCAGTTGTAGAGCTTTTTGTGGACTTTTACCCTTCAACCCAACCTTTGACCTCGATGAAGAGCTATTTGCCCCCATTCCACATCCCTTATTTTGGACTCGTGGATTTTTTGTAGAAACTTACAAAATAAGCGGTTCTAGCTAATCGAAATCGAAAAATCGTATACCATCCCACCACTATTAGACTAGTTTTAATTTCATTCTTTTGCGGTTTGATTTTTATTTCTTGATCCAAAAAAGACCTCCACTCTGAAATTTTTCACAACTCTAGAGAACGAAACTATCTTTGGCATAATTTGTTTTAAAATTTTTAAAAAGGTCACTTTTGGAGA
Source organism: Metopia argyrocephala (assembly GCA_963576795.1). NCBI lineage: Eukaryota > Metazoa > Arthropoda > Insecta > Diptera > Sarcophagidae > Metopia > Metopia argyrocephala. Next base: position 2,047,191 of record OY756209.1, read on the forward strand.
TATAAGCTTTCGACTTATAGGTAAAGAAATTGACCTTTGACTTTTTCAAAGAAAAAATCATGTTGCATATTAAATCAAAGGTAATCTAATACCCTTTCAAATGCGACTTTTACGAGATGAGTAGCTATAATATTTTTCAAGAAAATTACAATTAAGTAAGTGTAACTTTGTGCATTTTTGTACTTTTTCCGATATTCAAGACCTCAGACTTCCGCATCCAGAAGTTTATATTTGTCTTAGTGTTATGATATACTTTATTTTTACTAAAAATCAGCCAATTCGAAAACAGTCTTTTCAATTTTATTTTAAGTTGAGTTTAGGTGGTTTAACTACTTATATATAATATTTCTGTTAATTTTTTCACTATTTTTTAACAGTTTATTTTGATATTGCCACATCACACAGAACATACACTGCTTCTAGTTACCACTGCTTAATGAATGTATTTCAAATAGGGTTGCAATTGTAACTTGACTCAAATAGTAATGCACTTAAATACTCATTAATTAATTAATTTAATACAATTAAAGCCGTAAGTGCGCAATTAAGAAATAGGTGCAAGCATGACTGTTTTTTTTTTCAGATACTTTGTGAGTGTGGAATTCGTAAGGGTAGCTCTTGTGTGACGTACTTGCTGTAGTTACCGTCAGAGTACCAAATCGCTCACTCACTTTTCACTTATGAGTGGACGTGTGCATTTAGTTTTTATCTTTTTTCTCCTCACACATGTTTGAAAAAACAGAAAATATTTTGCTTTGCTCTTTTTCATGTGTGAATATTACTTCTTTTTCTTTTTTGACGCATATTCATTTATACAATTTTGACGAATACTCTTTTATGAGCATGAATATTTTTTTCACACACTTACTCGCTCATGTATACTCGCTTTGCTTTTCAAGTGACAAATTCAAATTTAAAATTGTACGTATGTATGTATATACAACAACAATACTTTTCTATTTGGGATATTTTTATGTAATTGTTGTATTGTGTGTTCGCGACAGGCAGGCGTCAAAAAATTTATGAATGCATTACAACAACAACGTCATGAAACAATTTTGCTTAGAAAAATATGAACGTTCGCGTGTGAAAAAAAATTTGTGCTGCTCATTTATGTGCATGAAGAAAATAAAAAAATTTCTTTACTCTTCCAGCCAGGCCCACGATATCGAAAGAAAACTTAAGCGAAAGAAACTCAGTCACTCACTGTGAATCTAAACTACGGCCCACTAATTGTCACTTTATCGTTCGTTGAAAGCAAAAAAAGCAATTCTGAGATAAATGCTTTGATTTAGCCAAACTGATAGGAAAAGTACAAGACACTTCTGGTCGCCACTCAGTGAAAAAAGAGATAAAAATACAATTTTTAGATATGTTTTAGATTAGAGTTCGTCTTATATTTCTGCATTATAACTCAAAAAATGTGTTTTTTGTCACTCTTCTCGCAAATGAGTGATATTTATATTTTATCTGGTTGGTGGCTAATTGTTACTCTTCATGTTTTTTAAATTTTTGGAAAAAAAATATACGTAATTTTACATTAACTTATTAATGTATTTATTATGAGTTTTATAGGGCATATTTTTAACGCTTAAAACTGTTTTTATAGAGCATATTTTTGGTTGCCCTATTTATTATTAATGGATTTACATCCGATTTATTGTCTAAAGCGTCTTATACTAAAATATTTAATCACTACTGAGTGTAGGTTTTTTAGTGTTGGTTTAAAAAATTTCGTTGTGGATTAGATTTTTTTTATTGTAATTAATTCATTGTGATACAATTTCTATAATTTTCAAACAATGAAAACGTTGACATTTAAATTGTGTTCGTTCTAGTCCACAGTTTGTTAAGTATTTTTTTCACATGCTGTCGTTAGAATGATAACTGGAAGAATATTTTTTTTTGTATTATTTGGGCCAGCACTCAGGAGACGACCTCTACTCATGCAGTATATGATATGGGTAAAATTGTTAGTGAACTGAGAAATGTATTATACAGTTAAAAGACAATAAAGTGTATTGCAATTACTATCTAATAAAATTCTAAAAGTGAAGTTTATCGATTTGACAAATAAAGCATTCACGTACACCCTTTAAAAGCATATTTTCTTAATATTGTTTGATAATTCAGCCTATAATCGTAATCACCACTTGTTGGGTGGTAAATTATAGTAAAAGCAAAATAATTACAACATGTTTCTTTATATAATAATAATTTATTTATTAAAAAAAAAATACAAACTTATAAAAGAAGCACTTACCAGATAAGGAATGTCAAATGTTGAAACTGCTTCAACAATTCAACATATTGAAGGGATGGATAATATGCAAAACGAACAGGCATTAAAAAAGAATTGCAGTAACCGAATGTGAAATATGCAATTTTATCTCTTCAACGACACTATACATGCTGAGAATTCGATTCGATTTCAACATTGAATATTAAAATACTACCTACACAAACATTAACACCAGTTTGTAAGAGAACAAATTCATCTTAAGCATTAAAAAAATTTAATCTCTTGGCAAAAATACAAGTTTAAAGACGATGGGCTAATTAAAACAATGTGATGAAGTGTTTTGCTAGATACTGAAATGCTTTTGGTCCCTTTAAAAAATCAAATCATTAACGCATTATATAGTTTTTTAATTAAAATAATGTTTGTAAAAAATTTTTTTGATGATAATCAAGGTTCAGCATCAACCATCATCTATAAAGAAGGAAAAAAGAGTGGATCCTCGCCACTGTACTAACTAATATAACACCGAAATTAACTATAAGTCAACTTTAGAATCTTCGATTTGCTCCATTTGTTCCCAAGAGTAGTGCTGCAGTGTCATAAATTTTTGTGTAAAACACTCTTTAGAAGCTCAATTATACATTTAGGCCCACTTGCCATTGCCACTGTTCCTATATTTTCTAACTTTAACCTATAGGTTTACCATTTTTGAAGGACTTACTTAAAGTTAATACAGTCTCCACAGCCTTTGATAAGCCATGCAATTTTAGTGCTTTTTAATTCATCAAAACGCCCAATTTTTAGATCTCGCGTCAATATTTTCCATTTATATTTTAATATTTTTATTAAAAGTAACTGTTCTACAAATAGATAGTTTTTTTTTTGCACGAGACTAGTATTCAGAGGATGACCCCTACTCATGCAGTGCATTGTACTAGCATTAGGAAAATATATTATGAGGAGGGGAAAGAAGTTAGTAGTGTTTGTGGACATTCAGTTTGAATCTGTTTATATCGTAATTGGTAGAAAAACATTTGCTGGAAGACTGTTTCATAAACGAGCAGTGCGGTTAAAGAATGAATTCTCTCTATAATGCATTGTGCGATTCATTGGGCAATCAACTACAAAAAGGATGTGCTTTGTTAGAGGTACGAGTTGTACCTAAGAATATACGATTATTCGGAATTACCAAAAGTTTTCAAAATAATCTGATTTTGCTTCGATTTTCTGACCAAAAAATTACGCTTTTTAGTGACATTTTTTAATCGATGTCCTTTTCATAGTGGCCGGGAGACTAAAGAGAATTTTTTAAAATCATATTAAATAATTCTATTCTTTTAAAACTCTGTTGTTCATATTTTAAAAATCAAACACTTGCTTCTTAAGCCAAAACTTCAATTGGAAATTAAAGCTTTGGAGGAAGAAGAAAACAAAAAACGAGAAATAAAACATCAGCTCATCTCAGCTCTATCAATGCAAATGTTTGGACACATTTAATCCTGTTTATACATGTTTTGTAGGAAAATAATGAAGATGATGACGCTAGTGTGATGGTAATGGTAATGATGGTGATGATGATGACAACGTCTCTGGCAATTATGCTTTAAAAACTTAAGTTCGCTGATGTAAGTTCCATTAAATTTTTGATATAAAAAAAGTAAGCAAATAACGGATAGACAGACAGACATACAGACAGACAAATAGGCAAACGAAAAGTCTGTCGAACAGATATTCGGTTTATTGAATTGCAATATTATAGTTTTTTTTTTAGAAGTTTTATTCTATAATCGAGTTAAATAGCAAACGGCGACTCCTTAGAGCAATGGAATAGTATTAAAAGTACGAGTGGAGAGAGAGAGGAGAATAAAACAATAATAAGAGTTAATCGAGCTCATGTTGAGATGTCGCTTTGAAATTGGCAAACCTACGCATTTTTCTACATTTAATTGGCTTGTCGAGTATTATGTTGTACAAAACTAACAACAAACATACAGTCATACAGCCATAGAGTCCATAAAACATGTGCAACAGTAATATAAAACAACAACTAAATAATAATACCAATAACAACAAAAGTTTACAAAAAGGAAAAAACAAAACCCAAGAACACAAATAAACTTGTAGAAGTAAGTGAGCGAGTGAGAGTGAATGTATTATTGAAAACATGGATCGCATGTGTAAAACAATGTGATGCGATCAATATTATGTTGCTATTAATGTTTTTTTTTTGTTGTTTTGTTGTTTTGTTTTTAATTTTAGGTATTTATGCGTTAAATGATAAGTAGAAACAACAACAAAAACAAATATCATCAAAGTGATACTAACTTGAATATTTTCGAGGCAGATTTTGCATTTTTTTAATACGTTTGAAGCGGTATATTTATTTATATATGCATGTATGCATATATTGACACAAATAGATGAATTTATTTTAATAGCTCACTTGTTCAATTTCGACCTTTGTCTGAATGATTATCTACATATTTTGGCTATGAAGCTATTTCAACAAATTTAAGAGACTCTTCAAATTAGATGATATAGGCAAATAATTACTTACTTTGTATGGGCGTGGCATCGTCCAGTTGGGATTTTTAAAATTTATACATATGTATGTATGTCAGTTCAGCTTTTAGCTTTAATCAAATAAGTATTAGATAACAAATAAAAATGTAAAATTATTAGGAAAATTTAATCCTTATAATTTAAAAAATTATTAACAAAGAATTATTACTACAATAACTGTCACGTGGTCTGAAAGCCCGAGTTCCAAACCCATTTAAAACAATAACCTCTTGAGGTACGGTCACATTTGGCAAATATTTGATAAAAAAACAAAACCTCAATTGTTTCTGTACCGCAGTATGACCACAAAATATTTTTAAGAGGAAAACAGAAAAACAGCTGATTTTGGAAAATCGTAAATGATTCACCAGCTAACAAATATTTGCCTAATGTGACTATAAAATAAAAACTGCAAAATAAATATTTTTTTAATTTTTAAGCAATTAATTGTTTTTGCTTACAAAATAAAATAATAGGAAATAAAAATATTTAAAGTACAAACTATTAATTGTCATTTAAGTAGACGTACATGTCATGTTTATGCCCGTTTTGAAAATGTTTTCATTCGCTCAAACCCGCATAAATAGCAGTTTTAAAATTTTCGAAACGTTTTCACTGAAACTGCTTTTCAAACCTGTTTGAGTCAGACCAAGCGTTTTCAAAATTGAGTATAAACGCATACCGTTTTGAAACCTTTATGAAAATAATCTGTAAATAATGTTCTGTCAAATTTGATGGGGTTGACAATTTCTTGCATTGGTTATTTTTATTATTCTATGCATATTATTATAGAAAATATGAAAAAATTAAAATTAAAATTATTTAAAATTAGCTGTTAGTTAAAACAGTTTTAAAACTGTTTTGAATCAAAACATGGGCATAAACGCATATGAAGTTATCGTTATAAGTGAAATCGTTTTGTGTCGAACTGATTTCAAAACAGGCATAAACTAAAGCTACAGTCATATTGGGGAAATATTTGACGAAAAAAACGTAACCACTCTTTTATGAAAATATTAATTTTTTAATTTTTCATTTCTTAACATTTAGTTAATCTAAATATATAAAATTGAATGTGTGTTTGTTTATTTGTTTGTTTGTTTGTTTGTTTGTTTGTACCTTATAGGAGACCAAATCTCTAGACCGATATTCCTGAAATTTTCACAGCATTTAACTGGGACTCCGGCATGATTAATAGGGTACCATTTTTTCGACCACGCCCACTTTTAAGCCCACTTTTTTAAAATAATGTAATTGCTCCCATATAGTTTTTAACAGAATTACTTTAAATTTTATACACATTATACTACAGGCGAGGTTTAAATAAACATTTCTTACGCCACGCCCCCTTTTACACTTAACTGTATTTGAAAGTTTTAAACTTTTTGTTCTCTGTACAAATTTGTTTTCATTTGGTAGTATATTGCTCTTAATACTGTTAACGTCGCCATATAACTATGAACCACGTCACCACCGTTAATTTTATTATATAACGAGGGGGTAGCGAAGCACACCGGGTTCAGCTAGTTATATATAAAAATATTTTTTCTTTTTAATATTGTCTTTAAACAATTTTTAAAGAAATGTTTACATAAAAAGAAATATTTGCATAATATACATATTTCTAAAAAATATTGGTTACGTTTTTTTCGTCAAATATTTCCCCAATGCGACCGTAGCTTAAGTAACAGCCCCATTAAATTATAATTTATATTTGAACTAAATTTAAGATTTAAAATTACGCTGATGAATAATTTTTAAATGAACTTATTAGTTAAAATCCCTTTTATATTAAAAACTTTTTTAAATTATGTTTTCAAACGAAAAGTACTGCAAATATCTTGTCGATTTTTTTTACTAAAAACGTTGTTTGTAATTCTGTTAATTGCATCAAAGCTTTTCCAAGTTGATTCCATAATTTTAATCAGCATGTAGCAGTTAAATTGCTTGTCACAAGACGAAAGTAATCCTCTGCAACTAATTTCAGCTGCATGCTTCTCTAAAAACGTATCGCACCAAAATTTTCGTTGACGCTGAATTATGCAATCTATGCCTTTAATTTAGTATTATGTTTGTTTTCTATAAGACATGTGATGATAAATGCTGTCGATAAAAGAGGTTCAGAATAGAACGGAAGTGCGCTTTTATCGCAGAAAGTTTTTAAAACATACTTTTAAGTGTGACCTTAGAAAAAACATATTTTTCTTAATACATGTTTTACAATATTTGAATGTTGTTTGATCAAAGACAAATAATTATATGCAATGTAAAATAAATATAACTTTAAAAATTTTTTTTAAGTAAATATGTACGTTTAAATATTTTTTTGACAAATATTTACCTAAAAGCACTGTAGCGTACGGCTTTGAATGTGTTTTGTTAATATACAAAGAAGTAGTACAGTATTCACATGCAATGCTTTAGAAAATAAATTTTCTTTAATAATGGGCTACAAATTAAATGAAAATATTGTTCTAAAAAACGAAACAAATAAATCCCTTCAACGTTTCAATTTAATTCTTTTCATCTATCATATTGGCGTATTTTGATTTTGTTTAGTTGGCATCTCTGTCCAATCTAACAGACATTTATGCTTTCATACACAACGTTTTTAAGTGAATATGTGTATTTAATACTTAACGTGTAGTTTAGCACCAAAAAAACCCATAAACTCTTCTTTTTCTTTCGGTTTTTATCATCCTAAATAATGTATTTGGTTAAAAGCAGAGCCTTTAAATAATGAATTCTTAATGAATTTTGTGCCATTTTTTTTTTTCAAAAAGAAAATCTTAACGAAGAAGACTAGAAAAAAAACTAAGTTTACCTCATTTATCTCCTAGACCGGATCGTAGTCTGCTAGTGCGAGGGTTTTGAGCTTGATTCCACCAGAGAGTAACTTCGTCAATCCGATCGTAACAATAATAACAATATAATATTAATATTGTATTGTAAAGTGTGATGTTTTAAGGGCTATAGGAAAGATTAAAAAAAAAAGAAAAAAAAAACACATAAAATTCAGAAAAATTAACGTTGCGGTAGGTCGTTCGGCTTCAATTCTTGCACCAGCTGTATGTTGAAAGACTTCACACCTAAATCCTTCCGGAAAAATTTTCCACGTCGTTGAATAACAGAGGCCCAATTGCTGCGAATGGCGACGAATCGATAATTGATGGTCAGCATTCACACTGGCCGATACAGTTGCGATATTTTCTTCATTTCGCACTTTCGTTGTTGGTGGCTTAATGTCCAACAATGTAAATTTGATGCGAAATTTAGTCACAATAGCCCGAATAGCCGCTTCAGTGGGTCGATTAATTTGACCATAAAATGAAAGAATCCCCAGATGAACTTCTAAACAGAGCACGCATTTTGATAATAAAATTCAATAATTTGCAAGCGTTGTTCGTTTGTAAACGATTCATGGTTAAATTATAGACCAAATTGAAGATGTTTGACAGTGAAACAAAACACGAAATGTGCGTCAGCTGTTTTAACCAGTGTTGTCAAAAAGATAATAGCTAAAAAATCACCCTTTATAAGTAGTTTAGAAAAAAAAAATTTTTTTAAAAGCATTAAAACAAACAGAATTATTCGATATTAAACTAAATTTCTATGAATATTGTTTTTCAATTGTATGGTATTTCACTCGATATTGATGCTGTAAGAACCTGCGTATATATTTTAGACTTTCAGTTCCTATTTAAAATGTTTTTTACTTGAGAAAAAAATGTATTTTTAATAAAAAACAAAATATATTTTTCTATTGCACGATTTTATTTATTTAAAGAACTGGATGATATACATTTTTCTTTCTCAAATGCTATTCAATGGATTTGTTTTTCTTACTTTTGGTAAATTTAAGTTCAGCTGAGTTAACTTTGGTGTGCTTCGAGTAGTATAACTTCTTTGTGTTTATGGTGGTATTTTTGTTGTGGTTGTTGTTGTTGTTGTGGTTATTTTTGTGGTTGAATAGAAATAATGTCGATAGCATTTAAACAAAAGATTCATTTCAATTTGTTTGGATTATTCAATTTAAAAGGTGATAATTTACTATTTTATATGAGACTTGACATGTGGGCCACCCATTAAAAAATTTGATATTCGAGTAGGTTGTAACTTCATTGTCATCTTGGTGGCATTAGCAGCAGTGCCAGCAGCATTGCAATCTCGTTACCGGTATAGTATTTGTGAAAAGCTAACACAGCTCAATAGCCATTAGTTAGTCCGTCAGTCAGTTTACTTCACCAATTTAAACTGACTGACTTACTGCAAAGAAAGAAGTATCTTTACTTATGTATGTATGTATGTATTATATTTATATGTATGTATAGTACATACATGCATATTCTACACTCCAATGCAAACTCATGTAATACACACACATATGCAGCATAACGATAACCAATTATCACAGAGAAGTAATGTGTTTTAGCCTGGTCATCTATTTTGATTAAAAGAGTAATTTAATATCATTATCTTCATTGTAATTTCGTTAATTTGCGATGATTTTCACACATTTAAAAACTAACAAGCAGTCAAAATCGGAGTAGCTTTATTTAATAATTCTATTAATGAGGGATTATATTTGATTTTTATTTATTTTTTTTTTTTTAATTTAAATTTTGAGTACGAAACGAAATTGGATCAGATTTTTAATTATAATAACTTACATGCACAGTGGTTTTAATGACAAATTTAATACAACAAAATTTGTAAATATTTTTTTAAAGTAACTTTTAATCAAATAAATTTTTATGGTTTAATTTTACGCCAAGAATAGGCGGATTTATGTTTGTTTTTAAAATGTGAAAATATTTAAAAACTTACTAAGAATAAAAAAAAGCCAAGAAAAATGCTTATTTATCATTAGCTAAATCATTGATCAAATAAATTCCAATTAATTTTATTTTTGGTGAAATACCAATAAATTGAACATTTGGTTGTTCAGCTTTAGGGTAGTTCCTTTAGGTAAATATTTTTACAGAGTTCAGCTTAAAATACAGTTTTAGATTGAGCAGTTTAAAGTTAAAGTTTGTTCAATTTTTAGATTCTTATATGAGTTGTGTTCAAATCGACGTACGCCAGGTTGGTTTCTATCTTTACCAAATGAAAATATTTCAGTTCGAAAGCACCTAATATTTGATAAATTAATATTCTCGTATAGAATTTTAATAATTTCACTATTTTTTTTATTGAGACCAATACTCAGGGGTAAACCCCTACTAAATGCTGTGCATTGTGTTGGCATTTTTTGTAGAAAGGACAGTACATTATGACAACAGAATATATATTTTGTTTTTTTTTTTTTTTATTATATTATTAAGTGTCTTAGGAATGACACAAATTGCTGTGAATTGATCATTCACCCTTGAATGATCAGCAGCAATTGCCCAATCATTGCATGTTGATTGCGGTGGGTGCCTTTGCTAAGTAGGTTTTTAGCTGTTATCTGCTACTTCCCAATAGGTGTCGCTTTTCTCCAGATCATTAGTTTTTTGTTGGCAATGGATAGGGTGGAATAGAGTTGAATGCCAGGGAGGGGTACTTTGAAGATGGATTTCTTGGAGGAGTGGTTGGAGGGAGGAACTTCTTATTTTAATTTTGAAAAAACTGCAAACTAACTTTTTTAATTTTAACCTTTGCTGGTATTCGAACCTATGCCATTTGAGTTTTTGTGCAAGCGCTCTATCCACTATACCACGCTCACATTAGTGCAATAAATTTAGTATTTATTTATGTAATAGTTTAGTTTTTTTTAATACTTTTATATTAGTAAGAACAGTATTTTAGACTCTTTTAGAGCATTAGGGTTTATTTGATTCCGTAGAAATCTTAATAAATCTGTAAAAATTTCTTATCGTTTTGTGGTGCAAGTAAATTATTTATTAAGGGTCCAAGTTATCCTTTATTATCTTAACATATACATATTTATTTTTTTTTATATATGAGACCAGTACTGAGAGGATGACTCCTACTCATGCAATGCACTTTACTAGTGTTAGAAAAAATATGTAATGGGAAGAAGGAAAGTGGGAGTTGTGTTTATGGACTCTTTATTTGATCTCCTTCACATCATATTTTTACGGATTTTAAGATTTTGTATTGAGCAAAATAGATATTTCAAATACAATGAGAGGATATATGTGCAGCATGAAGGACTTTCAATGGGTTCGCCCGCATCTCCAATTTTGGCAGATATAGTTATGGAGAAATTATTAGATGATTGTATTGGTCAATTGGAAATTAAACCTAGGATTATGACGAAATACGTATATGATTTATTTTGTATTATTCCAAAAAGTGGAATTGGAAGAATGTTGACCACACTCAATAATTTTAATCCTTTTATTAACTTTACTATGGAGAGAGAATTTAATTTCAGGATTTCATTTTTAGATACACTATTAATTAGAAAGGGTAGGAAACTAGTAATTGATTGGTATCAAAAACCAACAGCTTCTGGAAGGCTTATTAACTATTTTTCTAAGCATAGTAAGGGTGTAATTATTAATACAGCTAAGAATTTAATAGAGAGAGTACTTAGAATTAGTGACAAGGAATTTCATAAGGCTAACATTATTAAAGTTAGGAATATAATAATTGACAATAGTTTCCCATTAAGTATTATTCATAGATTAATTAGACAATGTAAGGATAACATGAGGTGTGTTGCCGATTTTAATGATAATATTCTGGGAAGGGGAAATGGAAATGGTGATAATGCAACGGCGGATAAAATTTATAAATCGATAATTTATATACCTGTTTTGTCAGACCGTTTGAAAATGTCAGGAATTTTAAATCAGGATAAGTATAATTTTAGTTATACAACATATAATACTTTAGGAAGATTATTTAGCAAGACAAAGGATAAGGTAAAGAAATGGGACAAGTCAAATTTAGTTTATAGCATTCCTTGTAACGGTAATGATAGTGAAATTTGTGATAAAGTATATGTAGGTACGACCAAGAATAAGTTAAAAACTAGAATAGCTGGACATAAATCGGACCAGAAACAAATGGATATTAATTCACAAAAGACGGCTTTATCAGCACATTGTTCAAAATTCAATCACTATCTAAATTTTGAAAATGTTTCTATCTTGAATGTAAAAAATAATTATAAAAAACGTTTAATGTTAGAAATGTTACAAATTTTTAATGTACCAACAACACACAGAATTAACTTTAAGGCTGACACAGATAACATAGCACAAGTATACAGACATTTAATAAACAGAAAATAAATTGTTAATTTCTTGTTTATTTGATTTATTATTTAATATTTTATTTAATATTTTCAATTAATTTGTTACATATTTACACTAATATTACTTTATTTCATGATTTTGTAAACATGTTTATATTATTGATTTTATTATGTTTGTTGTTGTTTTTTGATTTTTTAAAATTTTTTCATTCGACAAAAAAATTTTTTGAATTTATAAATACACATTTTCTGTATTTAAAATTTGAAAATAATTTATAAATAAGTAAATATATCCTGAAGACGCTACACGCAGGAGTAGCGAATTATTGATTATTAAATAAAAGTTTTTATTTAAAAAAAAAGACCTTAAGCTTGAGAATTTCATTACATTAAATAATAAAGGTCGAAAAACCAGAATTTAAAATTAATTTTCTATTTTTCTTTGTAATTAGGAATAACACAGTGTGACAAAAAAAAAACAGAAAAACAGTTGCGTTCGAAAGCTTACTCACTCCTCTTTCTGACTGTGTTTAAGATCGGTTAATATGCGACTAAATTATTACAAACTTAGTGAAAAGAAAAAAAATCCCCGACAATATCTATCAAAAAACAGTATCACTTTTAAGGTATATTTTTTATATTTCATTACACGGTGTAATTTATAACATTTTGGTGTAAAAAAAAGTTCAAAAAATTGTTGGTGCATTCAAGTTTTATTGTTAAGAAAGATGTTCAGTTTTATTCATTTTCAAATTAAAAAAAATAAATATTGATACCCAAGAACTTCTCTCAAACACAATTAATTATATAACACAAAAAACAAAAGATCATAAATAAGAGCCTCTTTAGTCATTGGGTGGTATGAAGAAATCAATACATTTACTAATGTTTTCCTTTTGACCCAAAAAAAAAAAAAAAATATATATATATATAGTATATATACAAATAAAGTTAAGAAAAACATCTTTATTTTTAATGAAAATTTTAATTTGTCAACCACTAACTCTGGGAAGTTCTTGTTTTATCAGGCACAATAAAAAAAAAAAAAATTCAAATGAAGATAAAAAATATTTATTTTCAAAACAAAGTATAAGAGAGAGAGAGAGTGATGTCAAATAAATTAAACCATAAAATATACCTAAAAACTACACCGTTACATAAACATTTGAAGACTAGTAAAGAATAGAGCAGATAAAATAGATGTGAACGGAAAACCCTTTTCGGTTGGACCTCCATGATTGTGTTTAAATAACACTTAAATGCTACAATTTTCACCTGATCATGTAATCTGATAACAACTTTATTAAATTTTGTGTAAAAAGAAAAGTAAAGAAAACAAAACACGAAATGCTTAAAAAACCAACAAAACAACCAATTTTATTTTTATTACCACAGATACTAATGATTGTGTCAAACACCATCAGCAGCCTGCCTAAGATTGCCTTGCCTGTCTGCCTTTCTGTATGCCAGCTTGCCTGCCAGTCATTAAATATTTACTCTGTCAAATCCACTATTTGTGTATGCCGTTTACAAGTAATGCCTCAGTTACTCTACTCACCCACTTGTATACGTACACCCGTCTATGAACATAATAATCAAACATTTCTCTCTCCCTCTTTCTGTCTTATCAGTAAATTAATATCTTCTTTAGCCAGTCAGCCAGCCAGCCAGCCATATAAGTATACCAAATACATGCCTATCGGTTTAAAAATTAAATAAAAAGGAGTAACATTTCTTATTCTGTTCTGCCTGTTTTTCATTTAAATCCATAAAGAGATAAAAAGAATTATTGTTGGTTGCCATAAAGCAAATTGATTTTAAAACAAATGAAAATAAATGTCATTCATTGTCTTTTCTATTTTTTTTATTATATATTTTTTTATTTTTATGGTTCTATTCTATTCATTTCACCATAAAAATGACTTTGCCACACATGACACACAATGGATATGCTTTTTGCTGCTCTTTTTTCTTTTTTTTTAATTTTCTCTCTATCTCTAATTAAGGAGACGCTTAAGAAAAAAAAAAGAAATTGTTTAAAAGTAAAGAAGTTGGTTTAGGCCGTATAGTGTGATCCCATGCATGAAAAGAAAGGGAAAAAGGTGTAAAGTGTTGGCGTTTATTGTGTCAATTAATGGAAGAAATCCCTGATTGATAATTAGATAAACAGAAAAAAATGTCCAACACTTTATGGATGTTGCAACAAATAGTTTTCTATTGTATTTCTTACCCTATTAATAACTTTCGAATAATCATTTGTATGGCCATCAATTTCCATCACAAAAAAAAAATGCAGTGGAAAAAACAATAAAATTATTATTTTGTTTAAACAAATTTTTCTCGGTATAATTTGTAATAAGTAAATTTACGATAAAAGATAAAAAAACAAGGCATTAATATATAAAAGGTAATACATTTACATCTGAATGCACATAAGTAGATATCAAAATATTAATGCAAGTCACAGTTTAGATGTTGAAAGTTTCTTATAACTAGAAACTTTACATTTTATTTGACATTCAAACTGTTTTTTCAAAGTTACACAGCACTCAGTACCGGGAGCTAACGTCGCCTTCGAATGACAGACTTGAGGAGATTATTCTTGGCAATCAGTTACTCGCAGAGCTTTTGCCATTTTTTCTTTCAAAATATCCGAACTGGTGTTTGAACTCGCAGCTCTCTTCTAAATAATTTGTCTATTAAATAATAGACCACGACGACCATAACAATATAACTATTCTATTTTGTCTACTTTTACTTATACTTACGTATACACATACATACATATATACATACATAATTGACCTTTACAACCCTGTGTCAGGCCTAGCTTCTCACAGCACTCATGCTGTGTGTGTTAATTTTTATCCATGAGTACCGGGACCTACAGTTTAATCGGCTCCGAACGACAGACTTGAGAAGCTTCTTCATGGGCATTAATTACTCTCAAAGCTTTTGCCAGAAGGCTGCTAAGAGGTAGTCGTCCAAAGAAATATTTTTTTTTCATATTTCTTTTTTTCGAGATATCAGAGCTGAGATATGAAGCCGGCGACCACCACTTATATATATACATTATGTTAAAATAATGAGTACAAATATATTCTTAAGCTATGCTTTTACTTGCTACTTCATTTTATTTAAATGTGATTAAAAGAATATATACTAAAATATAATAAAATTCCGTTTACATTTCGTTTCACTTTTGTATAAGTATGTTACCTCAGTTAATAAAGTGACCATTAAGATTCTTAAGAATGTGTAGACTACGTACACAATTGCCCGGGAATACTGGGTTTTTGCGAAGTAAACTTACTTATGTGACTGGATACGGGAACATTGAAGGGCGAAAACATGGTAGAATGAACCCACGCACAGAAAAAAAATGTGCTTCAATTAAAACTTTTGTGATATCAATTAAAAAATTATTTATTCGTTTATCAGTTAACAAATTAATGCTATCAATTAAGCTCATTAAGATATTTAAATTAAAGTTGTATAAGGCATTAAAAAGTTAATTTAACCCATTAAATATTTAATCAAAACAATTTTTTTTTCTCAATTACCAATTTAATTGAAAAAAAAAATTCAATAATTTTTTTTATGCGTGTATAGATATCAGGCCAATCTGGCCAGTCAGAAATATAAACAGAATGAAAGTTGCTTTAAGTTTCACAACCATACATCACAGGGTTGTTCACGCTATTCTCGTATATTGATCTATTGTGTGGGATCCTTACTAAGTATAGCACTTACAACAATATCACTGAAGCTGTACAGAAACAATATTTTCTGTATTGTTGTAGAGGTTTTGGATGAAACTCATATACATATATGTACTTCCATCTTATGAAAGCAGACTTGCACTTATTAAGCTGCCAAAGAACAATATTGACTGTTTCGTTTTTATTGGGATTATTACATGGTGATATTGATTCTGAGTTTCTTTTAAATAAAATTGTATTCAATGTTCCAAAGAGACCTTCACGCAGCTTTCAAATGTTCATCGTTCAGTTCATCATGTTTAAAAATTATTCATCCTTAACATTTAATCGATTTTTTTGAAAGTACTGAAATGTTAAAGAAGAAAACTAATATTGTACTTAAATCATAAATTAAGGAATTCTTGGCCATAGACTGAATAAATAAAATTAGTAAATAAAAATTCTTATGGCGGTAATAGCGAGACACTGGACGCTAGGTTCTTACACCCATACGCTGAAAATATCTCACAACGACGTTTGCAGAAGCAATAATGGTGTGGAAGGAGAGGAAACGATGCAATATTTTCGCGGACATTGTCCTACACTTGGGGACCAGAGAAAAACAAGTTTTGCGCAATTATAGTATTCAAGTGTGGTTTGCCTAGAGGCGGCTGCCAATTTTAAGAAAGCCTAATGCTATAAACACAACAAAGGCTATCGAACACCGAAAACTAGACTACAAAAATCGCTGGCTACGAAAGTAGCCAAGTAGCCAGCTACTTAATTATAACAACGACTACAGCTACAAAATACACATCTGTTTTGGCACGTTGAACATAACCTAAACAAAATATAACAAACTTATTTATTGTAAGTAAAATTGTGAGAAAATAAAAAACAACAAATGTCTGAAGAAAACTTGTAAAAATTTAAGAAAACTAAAAAGGTAATTAAATAATAAATTAAAAATGTAATAAAATCTGATGTAAATTAATGAAATAAGTAAATGGAAAATGAGCAAAAAATGTAAACAAATGATTGTTTTTTTTTTCAGTGGTGCAACTCGATTTTTTTCGCATTTTTTATGTACATATTTCATGTATTGCGTTTTTTAAACATCTTTTTCATGCATCTTATTGTATTGTCGCCAAAAAAATATTAATTAGTCCAAGTTGGCTACGGACTACAAAAGTAGTCGTGTGGTCGGTAGTCGTGTTGCCGTTAAAATAATTGTTCTCATATGCACACATGTATTCTATTTTTGACAGCTTGTAGCCGATGGTCGGTAGCCTTTGTTGTGTTTATAGCATAACTGTTTTTTTTTTCTAGTGCAAGTAAATAAAAATATTATTTAATTCGACACAAAATCTTACTCGCTTACAAATATTATGATTTCATCCCAGCTATTTTTAAGAAGATGGATAACTCTGATGTAATAGCACCAATATGTACTTCCACAAACAGTATATGAGCAGATACTACACATTTAAAATGTTAATAAGCAAATAAATGTCGCACCCGTTATTTCCTTAATAAAATAAAATTTATGAGGCATTTGTAAACCCATTGAATACACATTTTAATGAAATTGATTAGCAAAAAAAAAAAAATAACAAAACAGCTTAAATCTTAACGATTTAAATATTAAACAAAAACATGCGTACACGTATATGAGTTTTAAATAAAATTTAACAAAAAAAGTTTTAAACAAAAGAACCCACAACACAAACAATAACAGATTTTGTTAAACATTTCTGTAAATAATTTTCATTTAAATTTTTTTTTCAGATTTCAACGTGTTGGTAAAATTTAAAAATAAAATCTATGAATTTGATGAAATAGATTTTATTATTGTTGTTTGATATAGATATTTGTTATTATTATTGTAATTGATTATATATCGTATATAGTAAATAAATAAATGATTAACATTTTGAGAACTATCGTACACATACATACATGCTTTCAAACAAATTTAAACCATGAAATATGATTGTTTTGTCAGTAATTCAAAACAGAAACAACAGCAATAGTCCAACACCATACAAATCCAGTGTTGATGGGCATTCTTCTTTGTTGTTGTCGTTGTTGTTCTGTCTTTATTGTTTATGGTCAAGATATTCATAAGCAGCTCAAGCTGAACTCATAGATGGATGAGCTTGTAAGCGAGAATTTTTATAATCAACACATGTGAGCTGAACAGTTTTCACAGACACAATACTCGTAAGCAGCACATGTGTATGCTGTGTGATTAATGGTGTTTAATACGCGGAATTTAAACCCACAAAAAAGAAATAACTTTAAAGCTGAAGAAAAGACCAGCAGAGATTCATTTTGTAACTGATATGTACGAGTATGTACTTATGTATTGTATTGTTGCTTCATATGAATGAATGAGGAATGAATGAATGAAAGAATAGACAAAGATTTGCCTTTTGTGTTGTTCTGTTTGGCTCAAACTAGTGGGAGATGTCTATGGATAATGGATTGAATTGGGGATTTGTTTAAACGTTTGTTGTTACAAATCTTTACTACAAATTAAATGGTTTCGCAGCCAGGGGTTAATCAGTACACAGTCACTTACAAATCTTGGACTACATAGTGACACTGGTAACAAGAGTTTGAACACTCAGAGTTACAAATTGTATTCAATTGATCTGTTTAAAATAGTTGTTTCGGCCTGGGAAACTTTGCTCCTCACACTTGTATTTGGAACTTAATGCCTTTCTGGGTTGTGTTAGTGTTAGTGTTGTTGTTTTTGTTAATATCGACTGCGATAATTGAAAATCAAACTGTGTAGATAATGTGCACTCATATACACTGAACAAAAAAGGAAATAATGATCATGATCATACACAATTTAAAAAATAAAAACAAATAATTTCCATACAAACCTACAGAGTGTATACTCGTGTGTATGTAGCAAAACTTTAAATACTTGTATGTGGGAGTGAGTTTTACACAACAAACTCGTAAAATCTTTTCAAGATTGTGTTAACTTGTGATGGAGGATTTACTGATTTGCTAGAACGTCATGTTGACTATGACGTTGCTCTGAATTGTTAATTTCAGAGGAAATTCAGTTTTTTTTTTCTTTCGTCTCATTTTCAGTGTTGATGACTGTGTGTGCGCTGTCTTGACTAAATGTTGAGTTGCTGGACAATAATCGATTGAAATCATCGATCAATGTAATCAATTGGCATTGTTTCATTAACCTATTGTAAGCGTTGAGTTTTTTTTCTGTTGTTTTCTTTTTTGACTTTCGGTTTGTGATATTGCCTTTCTTCTTCCATATGAACAGAGATTTATTGGCATATATTTGTTGTTGTTCTCTTTTCTTTCTGTTTGTTTTTAATTAATATAGCGATTGTTTTTGTTTTTCAGAGTTTGACTTCATAGGTGGGCCAAACAGTCAATGTTAGAGTTCAAATATTGTTTGATTTTGAATGATTCCTTTTATCAGCTTCAGCCATATCATCAATCGATTTCGTTCCTTCTATTTGTTGTTATTTATTTGCTTTGAAACTTAAAAAAAAAGAATGAACAAGATCTTGCAAAAGTAAAGTGAAATAAAAAATAAATTCACTGAAACCAATATAAAAGCATAACTCAGTGTAATAAGTATATGGGCATTAAACACTGTTGTAATCGATGGTGATTTTTATTAAATCCAGGATTTTTGGTTTAGGATGTTAGTCAAAATGAAATTCAATATACAGATAAATAAAAGATAGCATTTGAGCGTCTTATTTTTAAAGTGGCATTAGCGGATCTGTGGAGTCAGAGTTGCAGTATTTTCACAGAAGTCGGATTTGGATTCGGAGTCGCAATTCCGACTCCCTGGTAACATTGCCAGATCAAATTATTGTCAGACAATTTACTTACTTACTTACTTACTTACTTAGCTGGCCATAACAACCCGTTAATGGGTTTCGGCCTGCCTCAACACTAGTCTCCAGGCGTCTCTGCTAAGCGGACGCCTTCTCCAGTTGGTCACACCAATTGATGACAGGGCTCCATCTACTTGGTCTTTCCAACGTAAACATGGACGTCCTCTACGCCGACGTCCAGTGACCTTCGCATCGAAAACCTTTTTCGCTGGAGCAGATTCTTCCATCCGAACAACATGGCCGAGCCAGCTCAGCCGCTGGATGTTAATGCGCTGGACAACATCTACGTCGCCGAGGAGCTCATACAGCTCATAGTTGGTCCTAATGCGAAACTCATCGCCTTGTTTCAGTGGATCAAAGATCTTGCGAAGAATTTTTCTCTCAAACACTCCCAGGACCGCTGCATCGGCACAAGACAGCGTCCATGCTTCCGCACCATAGAGAAGCACCGGAAGAATAAGCGACTTGTAGAGTGCTAATTTCGTCGCACGAGAGAGGTCTCTGTTACTAAACTGCCTACCGAGACCGTAGTAGCACCTGTTGGCCAGTATAATCCTTCGCTTTATCTCCAGACTGACATCATTCTTGCTGGTAATGGTGGTGCCAAGGTAAATAAATTCCTTGACCACATCGAATGTATAGTTGCCGGCTGTAACCTGGGAGCCGATACGTTCAACATCCCTACTCGTCGACTACATGTACTTCGTCTTGCTCTCATTTACCCATTTTAGCAGACTCTCGTTCAATAGCATTAAAGGCTGCGGTGACATCTCGCTTGGTATGTCCAATGATGTCTATGTCGTCGGCATACGCAAGGAGCTGGACACTTTTAATAAAAATAGTGCCATTACGATGTACACCCGCCTTTCGCAATACACTCTCCATGACGAAGTTGAAGAGGTCGCAGGATAAAGGATCGCCTTGTCTGAAACCTAGCACGGTATTAAAAGGCTCGGAGAGGTATCTTCCTACCTTAACGGAGCTGCAGGAGTTGCTCAGCGTCATTCTGCATAGCCTTATCAGCTTAGCAGGAATACCGAGCTCAGACATTGCGGCATAACAATAAATTGTGAGCTTTTCTGACAATCCAATGCATTGACAATCTACATACATACATACTTATGTGGTGATAACAATTTTTCATTGCCAGTCCATTGGTAGTAAGTTACCGGTTCTGACAGTATTGCAAGATTTGGCAATCATCTCAACAAATCCTAATATTGATTATAAATTAATGGTATATCTTCATCTTTTGATGGAGAGAAGCTTTACTATTCAATGCTTTAATAAAGATGATTATTTTGAAAATGGCCCCAACCATACATACATACATACATACATACATAACTGGCCTTTACAACCCTGTGTCAGGATTAAGGCCTAGATTTTCGCAGCACCCTTGTTGTGTGTGTAAATTTTTATCCATGAGTACCGGGACCTACAGTTTAATGTCGACTCCGAACGACAGACTTGAGAAGCTTTTTCATGGCAATTAATTACTCTCAGAGCTTTTGCCAGAAGACTGCAGAGAGGTATTCGCCGAAAGAAATATTTTTTTCATATTTGTTTTTTTTTTAAGATGTCGGAGCTGGGTGTCGAACCCAGGGCTCATGTCTTAGTAAGCCAACACACTAACCACTAGTCCACTGCCCCAACCACTGTTTATAAATCCATCAATAAAATGATTACTTTAATTGAGTGACGTTTCGATTATTATTATTGCATATAGTGAATCATGTACTGGTCCAAGATATAATATAAAATTGGCATTAGCTTACATAAAAACCGTACTATATTCACAAAACAGTATTATAATTGTTGATTACAAAATTGTAGTTTGTGGCCATTCTCACTTTCCCAATGATCCCCCCCGGGGATACAGAATAGGCTGCTGGCGAGTGTCACGTCAGTAGCCTGTTTTCTCCGGGGAATATTGGGTTCGACCTAGTCCTGAGTGGTCTGGCGCTCAATATAGGCAGAGAGTGCCGTTAATGGTGGTGCATGGCCATTCTAAGTACGCGTGGCAGGCATTTTTGGTGTTCTCACGGACTGACCAGAGATGCCTTAATCTAGTACTACGGGCATCAGGACCCCCCGGTTAACCTGAGACTCCCAGTCCTTCGAGAGGTAGGGTTGCCGGCCTGGTGATTGGTGAGGTCCTCCTCCGGGAGGTACACGTTGTGGCAGTGGTAGTAGTTTAACCTACTCAACAAGGGGGGTTGCTGCTATCCAGACAATGGTAGTGACGAAATTTTTAACCCAATGTCCATGGGCTCTCCTCTGATCGGTGTTTCTTGGAAATATCCGAAATTGGAAGGTACCGGCTCGCTGGTTGAACGCTTATATTCTGACTACCGCTCCGGCAACGGGCGGCGTGTGATATGTCTACGGACGGTGCGAACGATAACCTCCCACATCGTTTCCCAATGATCTCCCCCATCCTCTGGGAGTAAAGTTAAGGGCTTCTGGTGATACGTCACACCAGGGGCATGTACTCACCAGGGAATATGAAGTTCACTTAGCTCTGGGTAGCATGGCACTCGCTATAGGCAGAGAGTGGTTGGTAATTTATTACTGACGCTCTCAGAGACTGACCAGAGACACCTATCTAATCTGGTACTAAGGGCATCAGGAGCCTGTGCTCCGAAGCCTGTGCTCCAAAGTCATTCGGTGGCCTGATGGTTTGGGTGCGGCCTTTCGGGGAGTACACGTAGTGTTTGTGGTAATGATAGATAGAATTCCTCAACAAGGTGGGTATTATTACCCAGGCAGTGGTATGACGAATTGATGTCCATGCGCTTTCTTCTGAGCGGCGTGTCTTTGGCATGACCGAGATTAAAGGTCACCGGCCTTGAATGGCGCTGGTCAGACGCGGCGTATTTCACCACCACCCATACAACTGGGTGGCGTGTGGTGTGTCTTATGACGGGTACCCATGATAAACTCAATCTAGTTTTCCAATGATTGTGATATTGTTGTAAAAAAAATGGTATTTAGAAAAGGAAATATTTTACATTCTTCAAAAAATTACTGAATTCTGATAGCCGTCTGCGGCAGAAAATCCTTAACTATAGGTAATATGGAAAAAGAAAGATTTTGGTTAAACAACATCAAAATTCCCTTCCATTCAGAAGAAAATATGCAGACCAAAACGAAGATAAAATTTTGCCATGATATTCACTATAAAGTATTTCTCAAATTAACTTTCTATGAAAAAGGTGAATTTCAAAATTTGGATTTGTAAGGACATTAGGGACTTATTTAATTTTATAAGAATATCAGCAATATACTGCAATTAAGATTTCTTTTAATTTGAAGTAGAACAATATTATCGAGGACTTAATCACATCTATTTAATATGAAATTCATTGTAGTTAGTATTTACTTAAATTGATATATGTATATATGTACGTCAATTACTTACCTAAAGTACATATACATTTGAAAGTGCCATAAGCCACTTTACTGCAATGAAGATGATTGATTTTTCAACGTCTGCACGAAAATATTTAAACTGAGGAAATTGTAAGTAGCCTGGGGTAAAGTGGGCTAATCTGCTAATGTGATGGATGTGGATTCGATTTGCAAAACAGATTTTGAGGCAAAAAATCTTGTTATAAAATGCAAAACAAAAAAGTGTATGTCACACCAGCGACTAATAATGTAAGCAAATAAATATAAAACGATGTCATCATTTAAATATGTTTGAAGATAACATTTAAATAAAATTCAAATTAAAATAAAAAATATATGGGTATACGTACATACTATCTCTTACTTGAGGTTCTACTCGTATAATAAATAAAATGTTTAATCGTTAAACAAAGGCCTAAATGAGCAACAAAACTGTTCACAACTTAGAAAACAAAGGAACAGTGAAAGGAGATTAAGAAAAAAAAACAACCAAAAGTTTCAAAACACTCCTCCATAAACAGAAGAAACAAAAAACAGAAGAAAAAAAAAATGGCTAAAAGGAGGCTTGAAACACTTTGTGTTCCAATGCCCTTCCCACCCCCAACTACAATTCATGGTAAATTCTTCACAATACGAGTACTCGTACTTTCCAGTAAGCAACCAAGAAGAGGGTGTTGTTGATGGTCGTACACTTTAGGAAAGCGTGTTGATCAAATTCAAGGTATTTATGAATGTTGTTGTGATTATATGGACTCTGCACTATTTATTATTTTTGTTGTTGTTGTTTATTTTTATAAGAAGAAAAAAAAATACATTCGTTTAAAGGCACCAGAGCGACTGACTAAGAAAATGTTACTCCGTGGGAAATGGCGTGTGCCCTCGAGCGTGTGCCGACCAATTTGACTTTTTTAAAGCGCAAAAAAAAACTCTTTTGCAACATAAAAGCATTTTACTTCAGTAAAAATTACAAATCAAAAAAAAAATGGAAACTATTTTGTACCTACAAACTTTTAAACAAAACCAGCAAAAAAAAAACAACAAAAAAGTACATCATCACAAGAGTAAGTGAGTCTGCCTGTATGTATAGCTATAAAATGTTAAAGAAAATTACTGCATCCCAGTAGGCAATGTTCTTTAAGACAAACTTGATAGTAGAAAACGTGAAGGACATATCAAATAAGTCCATAACAATGTCGCTCTCTATGTTGTTGATCAAACTATGTTGTATTTACTTCTTACATTTCAAATCAATAATTTTATAATTACAATAATAGTTTTGTACACATTTTTTAAAGCAGGAACCGGGAAAGCACAATCTCGAACGCCGCATTAAGTTGTTGAAGAACGTGAAATACTCTTTGAATAGGTGCGACTTAACTGTAAGTATATAAAACCATTACTCTCAGCTAGGTCTGGCAATCAGACCATATATTGGGTTGTTCGGAAAGTCATTTCGTTTTTTTTTGGGGGAACATGAAAGACTGTTTTCGTATAATGAATAAATATTTTATTAAATTCGACAAATTTAATCTCTCACTGATCTCTCGTGTGGTTATTCGCCGATTTGCATCAACTAATGCCTTTATCGCCTCTTTGTCAGCTTCGACCGGCCTTCCAGACGTGGTGCATCTTCGACATCAAAATTGCCTAATCGAAATTTTGCAAACCAGTTCTGGCACTGGCGTACTGTTAACACGCCTTCTCCATACACATCCGTCAATTTTTTTCTTTCTTGGACAGCATTTTTACCTTTTCTGAAGTAAAAAAGTAAAATATGACGAAAATGCTGCTTATTGCTCTCCATATTTAAAAGGGCACCAACCAAAAACTACTGTGTAGAATTAATAGAACTTTTTCACACACAAGCCTTGCAATATCAGCTCTCAAGACATATAATGGTTATGCGGCTTAAGTGTGAAGTTGGTTTCGAAAAAACGTAATTAAGTCCTCTGACGGGAAAAAACGAAATTACTTTGCGAACAACCCAATAGTATGCCCCTATATCGCTGAGCTGTTTTTTGAAAAATAAAAACTTTGAGGATTTAGTCATCTCGCAGTTCATTAATAGCGGCATAAGACGTTTTCGTTGCAATTTTTGTCGAAGATGACGATTTTGAAGATTCGATTAATCAATATCGTCATCGCCAAAGTCCAGTGGTTAGTATTTGGGCTTACTAGACAAGAGCTCCGGGTTCACACCCCAGTTCTAACATGTTGAATGAAAGAAATATGAAAAAAAATATTTCTTTCGACGACTACATCACAGCAATCTTTTGGCAATCGCTCTGAAAGTAATTGATTGCCATGAACAAGATTCCCAAGTCTTCCGTTCGGAGTTCACGTTAAACTGTAGATACTCATTGGCAAAAATTAACGCATACAATATGGGTGCTGCAAGAGGCTAGGCCGTAACACAAATTTAAAGGTCCGATCTATCTTATCAACAACGACAAATTTTAAATGACAAGAATCATGACTGACAAATACAACAATTTCTTCAAGACAACTGTAGTGAAAACTGTGCCAATGGGGTTGATACAATCATAGCTTGATACGTGATACTCGTAGTAGTGTGTATATGGTACTCGCATCATACTTGTACCGCAACAACAACAACAACAACTACAAGCATCAGGGTAATAATTCACAATAACAACAACTACAAATAACAACAGAAAGTTGTAAATATTATTGTAGACTTAGTCAAGGAGCTCATGGGAACCACTTTTTTGTAATTTTGAAAAAAAAATGATTTTATTTTCTCTTTCTCATCCCCTCTCTTCAATGCACATACAACATTTAAATGGACAATGCTGATGGATAAAGCAGGATCTAAAAACTAAACAAGTAAAGAAAAAAAGAAAAAGAAAAAAAACCAAATGCTTCTCGTTTAAAAGCAGCAGCAATAATTTAAATTGACCAATAAAATGACCTGAAGATTAAAAATTTTCAAACTTTTATTATGTGATCAACTCTAAGCGATTTAAAAAAAGTAAATACACTTTTTTTAAAAAAGTTTTTAAAAAAAAAATCAATACAAGTTTTGTAAAATATTAAAAATAATTCGTAATATTAAAATATAGGCCAACTTTTCAAGCCACGAAAATATTTACAACAATTTAAAAACTATAAAAACTTTATGCATCTCGTTTATTTTTATAAATATAATTCCGTTAATAAAACGTATTTCCTAAAATAAATACTATTTTTTTTTTTTTTTTTTTTTGTTTTCTTTAAGAATGATGGAAATTTTAAGATTTTTGTTGAAAAAAAAAAATTCTAATTCGTTCAAACCAGTAAACAAACAAACTAGCACCAGTTCCAAAAGGAGGCAAACAAAACTCTAAAAATATGATGACAATCTATTAAACAGTTGTGAGGGGGTGAAAAGTCACATTAATTTTTATTTTAGAATCAGCCTTAAAATTACCAGCCAGCACTAAAGCACGAGGAAAAAAAATAATGACAGAAAGTGCTGCAATGAGACATTATAAACGACGAAATTAACAAATGGACACTCTGAAATAAGCAGCACGAAAAACACGATAGATAGACAGACAGACAGACAATATAAGTGGCGGCATAGTGATCAAATTCAGTCTGAATAATGTTGTTTGTTACTGTTGCTACAGCGGCTTATATTGCTGCTGATGGTGCTGCTGCTGCTGACGATGAAACTGCTGATGATGATGATGTGGCTGCTTCAGATGCCATGTCAAAAGAGTAGGTGGAACATAACCATTTTTGGTTACTGACTGCCTGCCTGCCTGCCTGCTTGCCTGCCGGACTGCCATAACAACAAGCAGTGCGTGTTCATATTCATGTTTATGGTTCAGGTTCATCTGTTTATGCCAACCAGCCAATATACTTCTTCTACTGACACTGACTGCCTAATTCTTAGTTCCATTGCCAATGACTGTGTGTAAAATAATTTATCGAGTTAAAATCAAATTGTAATTCAGCATAAGGCTTCCATCCTCGTCCTCATCATTATCATTATCGTCAGCTTTATTCCCATCATATTGAAAACATAACTTTTTAAGCTGGAATTTATATGAATATTTTCAGCCTGTTTATATGTATTTGCTTGGCTATTGGATAATCGTTGTTTATGTCTGTGGTGTTTGTTGTTCTAAAAGCACCGGCTGTATAAATAAAACCACGAAATCTAATGAGCTGACCGAAACGTTAAACAATTTGGTTATAACGTTACCATTATTATGCACTCACTCATCTATCCACACTACTCATCCATTCGTTTTTCTGACCATTTACTGACTTTATATTGCAACCAACACAAAACTGAATTTTGCCAACAACATCAGTTAAAAACATTTAGCCCCTGGCCATTTTTGTCGCAACTTGTACGCGGGGGTATTGCAAAATGTATTTTTCTTTCTCCTGTTTTTTTTTTATTTTTATTTTTTTTGTTTGTTACTGCTTAAAACCATGAGAAAATTCTTCGGCGCTATTGGCGGACAGACAAAATGACAGACTAAACTAAAAAAAAAAGTAAAAACAAAACTAAAGGACAGACAAGAAAATTCTTAAAGTTATATAAAAAACAGCATCTTCACAACATCAGTAATAATATTTTATAGAAAAAGTTTGCAAAAAAAATTAAATTTAATTTTTTTAATTTTATTTCAAAAAACGTTTCTTCTTGAATT
The DNA here is from genome assembly GCA_963576795.1 of Metopia argyrocephala. NCBI lineage: Eukaryota > Metazoa > Arthropoda > Insecta > Diptera > Sarcophagidae > Metopia > Metopia argyrocephala. The sequence continues at coordinate 2,074,880 of OY756209.1, forward strand.
GAAATCTATTTTAAGTTTTTGTAGAAAGACAGAAAGTAAAATAGAAATCCCCACCAATATTTAAGTATTATTTTATGGAAATTATTAAGAAAACAAATACCGTAAAAATTCAAAAGAAAATAACAAGTAAGTGTTAAAATTATTAAATTTATTTTTGCTGTTTTTTTATTTTTATATTCTGGTCATAAACAAAAATTTAATCTCAAGTTTCTTCTCATTTTATTGTTATAATTTATAGACGAGGGTGGATCATTAGGTCTGAGACTTTTTAACAATTACATATAACTCTTTAATAAATTTAGATAAAATGTTAAATGGCAATACAAGTGTAATAATAAAATATTTTTACATATAAAAATAACAAGTAATACCAACAATCAGAAAGTATTGCAAGCAATTTGTTTCACTCTTATTTGATTTGACAAGGAAAACAAAACACTGAAATGTTTTCAATTGTATTTACAATTTGTATTGTTGTAATCGTGGTTGTTGTAATTTTACAAAAAAACATGTGTTCGATACAAATTTCCTAAAGTGGGTGATTATTGTTAAATTGTTTTTCTTGCTGTTGTTGTTGTTATTGTATCGTAGTTCACTTATTTAATAATTATAACAATTCAAACTCAAAAAACATACGCATGTACAGCTGCGTGGAACTAATTAAGGACAGTAGTACTCAATATTTAAATCATTATGTTGAAAATAATACTATTAAAAAAAACCGCTAAAATTTGACCCTGTTTAGTTAATCCAACTTTGTTTATTGAAACTTCCCAATGGCAACCCTATTTTTACCGTTATTTTTTTCTTTGTGGTGTTTTTCATAATTTGTGAAATAAATTATTCGTGCACTTAATTAAGGACAGTGAAAAATTTTTTAAAATTTTAAGATTCAAGTAAGTTTTAACAGTTAAATTTAAATAAATGAGATTACACAAAGTGTTTTTCAGAATTTGATAAACATTTACTTATTGCTAAACATGGGTAAAAATAAGTCCTGTGACGCCAGTTCTCGAAAGATTATTGTACAAATGCATCAGGAAGGAAGCTCTTATAGGGAGATCGCAACAGCCTTAAAAGTTTCTAAAACAATGGTTTTCCAAGCGGTGCAATATTTCAAAAAACATTTGACAACTGAAAAGGTGCATCGTAAACAAAGAAGCCGAATTACGACAGTGCGTGAAGATGCACTGATTGTCCGCGAGTCGAAAAAAAATCCGCATAAACAAAGAAAGCTTGGGAGGCCATTCCAACTAGTGTATGTGAAAATCTGGTTAGCTCGTTGCTTCGCAGGTGTCAAGCTGTTATCGACAACAATGGTTTTGCAACAAAATATTGATTTTTTTTAATAAATACAAGTTTTTCTTAAATTTTACAATGTGTCCTTAATTATATGCACGACTGAATTCAATATTCTTTAAAATATGGCTCATATGGCTTTATAAAAAATAATTTAATTGACACAATAAACAGTTATTTTCTAAGAGTTTAAATAACTAAACTCGGAAAAATTTTGACAATATCTACAACTATTTTTATTTTTTTGCTTCAAGCTCACATGTAAGCTTCGTGTCCTTAATTAGTTGCACGCAGCTGTATGTATGTATGTTTCACTCATTTTTGAAGTACTTTTTCACTTTAATTTACTTTATCAACTTTATTCTCTTTACCCCTCTCCATTTAACACAATTATACAATATTTGTCTGTAAATTTTCTTTGAGTATGTGTGTTTGTATTATTCTGAAGCCATTGCTGATAAAAAGAAATAAAAAGAGTTGGATGGGGTGGATGGGAAAGACCAAAACGTTTGTTTTTAACCGCTTATTAGATTAGAAATAAAAAAAAACAATTTTTTTAACTAAATTCCAAAAAAGAAAATAACATACATATTTAGTGATTACGGCGGGGAGAGAGAAGAGTTAGAAAAAAAAAACGTTAGACAATTAACGTTTGACACATTTATTGAAGAACTACTGTTTAAAATGAATTGAACATGAACATCGTCATACTTAGTTACTGGGAATTATACTATAATTTGACAAGTATAATAACATTACAACAACAACAATAACAAAATCAACTGATAAATAAACAATGTCTTACGTCAAATAAATTTTGACGTAAGACACACCTTTGCAAAGTATTTACTATTTGATGGAAAGAAATGTTGAAATTCATAATGAACACATTATGATATCCTCAGTTCAAGTTGTTTATAAAACAAATAATTTAAACAATTTGTTTAAATGAATGAATGAATGAATGAATGATATGGCAAATATGTACATACATTGTATATGAAAGTACATATGAGGGAATCTAAAATAGGCCACCCAGTATGTTGTAATTAAAAAAAATAATTAAATTTAAAAATCAATTCATAGAAATTGTTATAACGTTCAATTTGTGTCTTCCATTTGGTTTCATTTCTGGGGAATTGATGTTGAGAAATGAAAAAAATGAACAAAAAAAATTTACAATGAATTGATTTTGGCCAAGCCCACCTAACAAGCATGCCAAAGTGGCAAGTGTTGCTTATTTTAACAATTTTCTAATTTACGTTTTTATTATTTTAACCAGACATTTGCGATAAAAATCTATCAGTTGTGTGTTTGTCTGTCCCTTTGTGAGTCTGTCTTTCTATCTCATTGTCTGACTAATTGCCTGTTTGTTTGCTTGCTTGGCTAGGCATACAAGTATCGTTTATTCACTTCGTATGTTCATGTACGAGTATTATAGCAACCTGATTATAATTGCCCTGCTATAAATTCATGAATTCAATTTTATGTACTCGTAATTGTTTATTTGGACAATTATGTGCCTTAACTAACAGTAGGTGGTGGCAACTGAAGTCCTCACTTCTCCTTGTAATTATTTGTGACCAGAGACAATTTGTACCTTCTTGGAATTGAGTTGTTATCGTTAGTCAGACTCCACTTTTTTTTATTTCAATTACGATTAACTGTATTATTAGAAATATGTATGTCTTTTTGGTTCAACTGACAACACCTTTTCTTTTTACTTATGACCAAAACAAATGTTTTCCAAAATTGATAACGTCCAAAAAAAGAAGTGAAAGGGAAAGAATAGTTGCAAGTAAAATGGATGTTTTGATAGCTGAAGGTCTAATAATTTACATTGTCCCTTTTGATAATAAATTCGTTCGCTACTGCTGTTTAAATTATGCTTAATTATTTCCATATTTGATTGAATAAAAAAATATATATATATTAAAATAGATGGTTTAAAACAAACACTATTGTATGCTGGAAAACACAACCCTTATGGTAAAGCACAGAAACAAAGAACAATATTTACTATTGAATAGCAGAAATATCAAAATTTCCATAGGCCGCTTGAGTTTTACCCCAAATGCCTTTAAGTCACAAAAAAGGTTTGAAACACATGAAAGGTAAATAGCTTCTCATTCCCATTAAGAATACTCTATGGGGCGGTGGGCATGGCCGATTTTTATCAAACTTGGCTTATATACTTTGTTTGTTTTAGGAGATGTACATACCAAATATAGAAACAATTTTATTCGTAAATATAGCTTTGCTTATTATGGACGGTAGGCGATGGGCGTGGCAGATTTTAATTAAGTTTAACTATTTTATTAATTTTGTCAATATAATGCTCGGTGCCAATTTTCAATGATTTAGTAATGCTTCTTATATTCTTTGTGCAAACGTGTATGAACCCATACCACTGTGCAACGTATCCACTTGCCATGCAACCTCAACTGTTTTGTAGATGTATATACAAAATGTTGCCATAATATTTATTTTATTGTGTGTTTTTTTATAAATATCTGGGGATTTTCTGTGAATTAAGTTTGATCGTAGTACGATCAAAATAAAAGATGCTTAAGCTTTTGCGTACGTAAAAAGTGTAGAGCGGTCTAGAAGCACCAAGAAGTTAATACAACCATTTTATAAGCCTTGACATTAACTCTCGATAATATATGCAAGAGCTTTAACACAATTGTGATCTTGTGTGTTTAGTTATAATCACATCACCCATTTGTTTATAAAGTATCATCTCTAATACATTAAACATAGAACGCAATGTTGCTCAGTTGGCACAATTGTCGTATATGGCATTGTTGTCAAGGATGTCTTTAAGGCATGTGACACTAATGGTTGTCGACTACATAGTAGAGGGGTTTGTGCTCTACGTTTTGTGGTATTTTTCCTTGAAATTGCCGTTGGTTAACAGAACAGTGACAACCCGCTTTCATAGTTCATAATTTGTACTGTCGACGACAACCTCATTGACATTATCGCTCAGTCATTTGTCCATCATATTTGTAAAAATTGTTATTAAATGTCATTGACGAATTGTACTGGCTGTCGTGTATGAGTCGTGCACCCATCCTTAAGGATGACTTTAAGACAGCTGGGTTGGTATCGGTCTGTAATCTTTATTGCTTTGGAAAACCAAGAATATTTCTTTAACCGCAAACCCAATTTAGGTACCGATATAATTTTTGCATTCTTTCAATTTGAGAGCTATACACGTAATAATACACTTTGGTCATATGCAAAAGAAATCTAATAAATTTGGAATGTATTTGATCATACCAGAGAATACCGCAATGCAATATCGAGTTCGGTTACATAAGGATTGTTTAAACCGTTCACTAAGAAGTCCCTTACCATGAACCCAATTAAGTGCTCAAAGATATAGAGTTTTAAAATTCAACTTTTATTAATATACAAAAGTAAAACATGTCTGTGTGCCTATTATTTAAAGCTGATGCGTATGTACTACATTCATATTAAAACTGAATTCGTATAACAAATGTAGAACAAATGTTTGATTATTTTTATAAAAAAAAAAACAATATTATAGCATAGGCTAGTATGGATGTCTAACTGTGTCAATCAAAACAGATCTGATCAACCTGCTCAGATTTACCGGTCTTAATAATAATTTCAGAGACTTCGCATAATTCTCATATACTAAGCTGAAGACCACACCAAAAACTAAAAGTAATTTGACAATAGTATTTATATCATAGACCGATAGCCGCTTAAAATTAACGAATTAAAGCGTACGAATGCCTACCCATTGCGCTATGGTCTGTGAGAATAGGCACATCATAATATTGGAATATTACACTAAAAATTAAGCAACACATTAACGTCAGCAAATGTTTTGACAATTTTGTACTGACCTGAAAAGTTCGTAACAAAGAAAATATCGTTGTATCACGTCTAAAAAAATTTCTATCTACCTTTATGGATTAATTAGAAAGCAATATGAATATGTAACGCATTGCAAATCACACCGGGTATTCAGGAACTAAAAACACACACAATAGATAGTGTTTTGATTGCCATTTAATACTTATTCTATGAGCATATGGTCACAATTTTGCCACACGTTGCATATACACAACAATCACTGGATTAACATATAAATTTCAATTGAAATATTAAAAGTCAACTAAAGAGACGTTTCATTTGAATGCTACAAAATTGTGAAAACAAAAGTCAAAAACCACTCACTCACCTGCCAATTTTGTTTTTTTTTTGTTTTAAAGTCTTAAAGATGTGAAAATAATTAAGAAAAAAACAAAAAACAAAAAGACAAAAAAAGTAATGAAATCCTGTATTAATGCCTAACAATGGGGAGAATCTCTGACACTGCGTGAGCGTGTGTGTGTGTGTGGCAAACCAATTCCCTTAAGGGCATGTGTCAAATGTCAAAAAACTCAAATGGAAATTTGTTTTTGTTTCTTTCTTGTAGCTCTTCTGCTGGTTTATTAATATTCATCACATTCTTATTCTCTTGGTTGCTTTAATTTTTCTTTTATTTTTGCCATCAATTGATTTTAAATGCCTTCTTAAGGAATTGAAAAACTAAACAAACATGCCATTAAATATGACACTGATATCCGTAAATAGCACCTTAAGGCTACAACTTTCACACACATACGCCTTAAAAATTGTAATATAAAAGACGTGGGTTATTATTTTACAAATATGTATTAACAAAAGAATTATTGTGTAAATATTTTTCAAGATTTAAAAATAAACTTAAGACAAGAAAATAAAAAAATAAAAAACAATTGAAAATTTGCCAAAATAAAAAAAAATTGGCCAAATAGACAAAGAAAAGAATAAATAGCAAATCTAGAGGTTTCATCATATGGCTTTTAAACACCACCACCACCATCACCAACCACCACCGTAAGAATCCAACTGTGTTACGACAGGATGAAAACAATTCGTTGATACTGCATGTCCATATTGCCAATTGATTTGATGTGTTATTTAAGGCCTCAAATATTTGGGCAACTGAGTGATCATAGAGTGACCATTTATTGGCTGCACAAGTTAAGCCTTCTTGCTGGTTTCTTTTTTTTTCTAAATTTTTAACAATTTCGTTGGAGGTTTATGGCCAACCAACAAAACAACCGGTAAACCAAGCCCGGCGAATAATCCAACAGAGGGCAACTCTGCAGACGAATTTGTAGTAATCTTCTTGGCTGGATACTTAACGCTAAGGATCAGCACGCCTTTTACACATACACACATTAACTTTATACAGTGACAAACAAATTTGGAGAGACTTCAGAAAATCCCATAAATGCTTAAAATATAATACGGAGTTGTCTTATTAGAAAATAATTAATTCATACTTGATATTAATGTCGGTTTCAATTAATTGTTTCAATTAATTAATGAAAACTATATTCAATGAATTGAAATTGCCACAAATCCAAAAAAAAAAATACATTTCATTTTTCGTAATCGCGTTTTTATTGCATACTAGTCATAAAGTCTGTCCATATTTTACATAAACCCACCGACCACAGTCGGAAAATCCAAAATCTGGCTCCGTCAGAGCAAATGTGGATCAAATGAGCTTTAAGTATGCAAAATTTCAGCTTTCTGCGACGTCAGAAGGCTTCAAAAAGCTGCGGAAAGAGAATTTGGCATACATTCGGACAATCAACGAAATTATAGGGTGTTTTTTATTGAGGTATAGAACTTTAAGTTGGCATCACTTTTTTAACTGGCGGCCATTTTGTCAGCTGTCAAGTGATTAATATTTAGTTTGGTTTGCCATTTCATCATGAATAGGTTGACAAAAAAACAACGCTTGCAAATCGTGCAAATTTATTTCGAAAATAATGGTTCAGTTCGCGAAGTTTACCGCAAGCTCCCTCCATTTTATGGTCGACATAATCGTCCATCAGAGCAATTAATTCGGTTAACCATTGATCGTTTTCCCACTACGTTTACTCTATGTGATAATACGCATCCGCAGAGACGTCGAATTTGCGCAAAGATCTTGGCTTGCGACCTTACAAGATCCAGCTTGTGCAAGAATTAAAGCCGCGAGACCATGCAATGCGTCGTGATTTTGGTGTATGGGCCGAAAATGAGATTGATCTCGATGCTGATTTTCATCGCAAAATTTTGTTCAGTGATGAGGCTCATTTTTGGTTGAATGGCTACGTCAACAAGCAAAATTGCAGCATTTGGAGTGAAGAGAATCCACATGAGACCCTTGAGACGCCATTACATCCACAAAAACTGACTGTTTGGTGTGCTCTATGGGCTGGTGGAGTCATTGGGCCATACTTCTTCCGAAATAATGCTGGAGAGTTAGTTACCGTTAATGGAGACCGGTATAGGGCCATGATAACCGACTATTTTATTCCCGAATTGGATGGCATGAATGTGGATGAGTTGTGGTTCCAACAAGACGGCGCTACATGCCACACAGCGCACGTCACAATCGATTTATTGAAGGAAACATTCGATGAGCGCATAATTTCGCGGAATGGACCTGTCAATTGGCCACCAAGATCGTGTGATTTGACACCATTGGATTATTTTCTTTGGGGATATGTGAAGTCGCTCGTCTACGCCAACAAACCAGAAACGTTAGGGGACTTGGAAGCCTACATTCGTGGCGTTATTGCCAACATACGACCCCATATGCTCGAAAAAGTGGTTGAAAATTGGACCTGTAGAATTGGCTTTATTCGAGCTAGCCGCGGCGGCCACAGGCCCGAAATCATATTTAAACATTAATGGCATAAAGTTATCCTTCCAATAAAGTCAAATTGATGGACATTAAGACGATTTTCTTGTGTTTTATTTCAATTTGAAGTTCTATAACTCTAAAAAAACACAATATATGTATAGATAGAAGATTTAGATCTTTAATGAATTCGTTTATTAGTTTTAATAGAATTTCTTAATTGATTCATTGGTAGGGTTTAAAATGCCTTCGCACTTACAGCTGATCATCACCAGCTGCTTCGAGTGCTGAATCCACTAAAACAATCCCTCCTCCTCCTCTGGTGAGAATATTGTAATTTGCTTCTGGTATTTTTGTATAAGTACAAAAACTTTTAAATTTGAATTCCAATGACTTCTAAAATATCGCATTTGTTAAAAAAAAAAACTTGTTCAAATTTGCTCGCAACTGTATGTTTTAAAAATGCATAAGCAAACGTGTACATGTAAGTGTGTGTGTTTAGAAATTAGTTTCACGTTGTCCACAATTGGCAAACTCCTTATTGCAACTGGCCAAAATATTTTGTGAAAGTCGCAGCAGGATTTGCAACAACAAATTCCTATACAAAACGAAAGAAAAGGAAACTTGCTGTGAAAATATACAAAAAAAATAAATGAAATCAATATTGAGATTGATTGAGTCTTGGCAGTATTTTGGTTAACAATTAAATGAATCTGTTCTGCAACCAGGGTGGCATTTTCTCAGCAGGACGACTACTCTTTAGCTCAAGAAGAAAAACTAAAAATTGAAAACAAATCAATGGGTGTTAGATGGAAGCCATTCTTGTCTATCATAAACATTTACACGCACATTTTCATGCCAATTTTTATTTATTTATTTTTATTTTTTTTCTTAATTTTTATTTTAATGTGACATTTCAAGAACAATTTCTTGCTCAATCTGTCGAAAAGTAAGCAATTTTGTATAGTCCCTTTACTAACACACCATTTAATGACTTTCTTTTGGAGTTTTAACTGAATTTGTTGGTTTTTTTTTTGTAATTTATTTATTTACAAGGACAAAAGGAAACGACATCGAACGTGTTTGACTCACGTTATACAGTTCTCTTGTATTCTTATTTTGAATCCAATTTTTTTTTATGTATGAGGAAACTAATGAATTTGTTTAGCCTTTATTATTGTGCCACTTTCATAAGCATTGCTTTGCATTTTGTTTCCAATATTATTCTTTTTTTCTACTGATTCTTCCACAGTTTATTCAGATATTAGCTCTTCGACTTGTGTATCATTTGCCAATTTTCTTGGGTAATTTGTACCTTTTTATGAGGAACAAAGAAATAAAGATCCTTGAATCGAAATGTGGTGCATGGTTTGAAAAATTTTCAAAAAGATAACATAATTAAGGCGAACTTAGGTTTTTTTTTTTGCTAGAACAAGACCACCCCACATAGAAATTATTTTTGAGAAATGAGTTAAAATTAAATGAAGTGTGTTACCAGCAGAATATGGTAACAATAGAATTTCTTTAAGAGAAAATTAAGAAATTAAATTAATTAGTTGTGAACCGAAATCAATACAAACTAAAAATGAGTTTAGATTTGCTCCGAAACCTGAATAAACAAATTCGAATAAAATTAAAGTGTATATTTAAATATTAGTCGAGTTTTGACTTCTAGAAAAATAAAAGAATTATGAAAAATATTTCTTTCGGTGGCTACCTCTTAGAAATCTTCTGGTAAAAGCTCTGAGAGTAACTCATTGCCATGAACAAGCTCCTCAAGTCTGTTGTTCGGAGTTATCCTTAAACTGAAGGTTCAGGTACTTATGGATTAAAAAATACCCACACAGCAGGGAGCTGCGAGAAGCTATGGTTTAATCCTGAAACAGAGCTGTAATGGCCAATTATGTATGTATTGTATGTATGTATTTAAATATTTTTTCTGAAATCTTGGAAAATATTCATAAATTAACTATTTAAAATTAAATTTATTTAAATTATTAAATAAATTATTTCATCATTTTAGCCTTCGATTCACCAAGACGTTGGCAACAGTACCCCAATTTGATGTTTGAAAACATTTTTGTTCAAGATTATGGTTTAGCTTCTTTCCCAGTTTATTCAGATTCTCATGTTGTTGTCTCAATATTATCCATGAGTGCCGAAACCTATACAGAAGAAATGTTTTCCGGAAAATTTTCAATTAAAAAGTTAATTGGTAACATTTAATTATCCCAATTAAGTTTTTATTTAATACAATTCAATTTTTAACCGAAACACGTATATAGTAGAAGTCCACCTTTTAATTATTAAACAAATGATAGGGATAAAGGGCCGCCTACTGGGTAGTAATAGACAAAACTAGGCAAGGATTAACACTTACCATCCTCACCACTTCACAATAGACAAAGAATTAACATCAACCGATGGGGCAAGGGTATTCCACGTTTTCATCACCGATAATAGAAGTAATCAAACAATTGAAAATCGTAGCAAACAATTTGAAAACATTGCAAACAAAAAATAATAGACTAATTTTTGGCCATCACGGTTAACCGGATCACGGATAATCGAGGCCCGACTGTAGTTAACAAAAAAAGCTTATCCAAGAACACGACTGAAAAATAATTTCTAAGTCTATTATAATTTTTTTATTTAAATTATTCAATTAAATTTTTGTCTGCTGCTATTAAATTTTTGCCTTGTATTCAAATTTACAAATTTCTTTATTGGACTGATTCAATGAGTTTTTAAACATTTTTAATACTAAGAAAAACTAGAAAATTTAATATTTTTAGAGACCAAACGACGCTATTGCTAATCCGTTAACTAGGCTATGTCGTCAATATAGTTATTTGTCAGATATTAAGGATTTTTGCTTAAAATCTTGTGCTATAATACCAAATATTATTGTTTTCCTTAATCTTTATCATTTTTATAAAGCAAAAATTTTATTTTTATTTTAAATAAAATTGTCAGGTAGAATTTTTAACCATTGACTACAACAATAAAATAAAAATATAAAGTCTTAAGTAAGTTCAAATTTTATATACAAAATGAGAATTATTTCGTTTAGTAAGAATGAACAGTTTATGAGCAGTGCGTTTCAGTTTTTCAAATTTAAATTACATTTTTCTGTATTTCCTTAATAGGGGAAGAATATTTGTTTTATTTTTTAATAAATTCTTTTAAAGAGACAGAATTGATTTTTTATTTTTTTGTTTTTATTTATTAAGCTTTAAATTAACTTTTAAAGCCAAATTTCCTAATATTCGATCAATAGGTTAATATTTTAATTATTCCGAGAACTAAAAAAAAAAAATATAAATTTGTCCGCTGTAGCCGATGTTGTGCTGAAACCGAAAAATGTTTCCTCAGGTCATTTCGGAACAAAAACGTTCCGCGTCGAAGCCGATTTCTCAAAGCCCTTTACATACATACATAACTGGCCTTATGTGTCGGGATTACGGCCTAGCATCTCGCAGCACTCATGTTGTGTGTGTCAATTTTTATCCATGTGTACCGGGACCTACAGTTTAATGTCGACTCCGAACGACAGACTTGAGAAGCTTGTTCATGGCAATTAGTTACTCTCAGAGCTTTTGCCAGAAGACTGCTGAGAGGTAGTCGCCGAAAGAAATATTTTTTTTTTATATTTCTTTTTTTGAAGATGTCAGAGCCTGGAGTCGAACCCAGGGCCCATGTCTTAGTAAGCCAACACACTAACCCCTAGACCACGGCGACTACAAAAGCCATTTAAGATTTTTCTTTATTTTTCAAAAATTTTTCATTTTATAATTTTTTAACTGTTTACATTTCTTAATATAATATTATTATAATCAAAATCACAATCTAAAAACAATCTTTGTTAAGTGAAATTAACTTAAGATTAAAAGTTCGTGTTGATTTGCATTGGGGGAAAATATCTTGTACGACTTTGATGGCGCGTTTAGCACAAATGTTGCTGCGTTATGTTTTTGGAATTCTTGATTCATCTTTCACCCAACAACAAACAAAAGTGACAGCGCCTGCTTTATTTATAAACATTTTTTTTTCTTTTACAAGTAATGTTTGAAATCAATAGCTCTCAAAAATAAATGAAAGTTAGTTTAAAAAAAAATTCTTATATTTTTCAGAGTTGGGTTTATTGCATTGAATTTATAATGCATTATCGTTTCCACTAACACTAAACCACTTAGTATTAATGCAGCAATATTGCAGCCACCACTAAATGCAGATAGAAATAGTTAACCACTAAATAAAACCATTTTAGTGGTAGTGGAAATTTAGTGCAGTAAATAAAAACATTTTAGTGGTAGTGGAAATTTAATGCATTAAATAAAAAAAAATTAGTGGTAGTGGAAATTTATTGCATTAAAAAAAACAAATTTAGTGGTAGTGGAAATTTAGTGCATTAAATAAAATAAATTTAGTGGTAGAGGAAATTTAGTGCACTATTTTTGAATAATTAGTGGTAATGGAATATAACTCCATTGGCACTATAGTGGAATGAAAATTTAGTTCCACTACCTAAGTTCCACTATCGTTTTAATATACCTTCATATATGGATATAATATTATTATATGCATACATAGCTTAAGTCAATGTCAAAATAAATTGTAGTGAATGTTATTTTCTTATTTACTGAGTCCGCCTGTATAAAGTAAATAATTGTTGTTATTGTTTTAATAAGAATTTTAGTACTTTCAAATGTAATATATTATTCAGTTCACCATAGGTAAGATTTCAATGACGCGGACTGTTAATATTGCCAGCCGCTAATCATTCAGAAGTAGTGCACTAAATTTCCATTACCACTAAAATCGATTCATTTAGTTCAGTAAATTTCCACTACCACTAAATTTGTTTTATTCAATGCACTAAATTTCCACTACCATTAAATTTATTTTATTTAATGCAATAAATTTCCACTACCACTAAAATGTTTTTTTTTAATGCACTAAATTTCCACTGCCACTAAATATTATAGGCGATAATGCACTATTTTTTCCACTAGCACTAAATTTAGTGGAAAATTAAATCTAATGCAATAAACCCAACTCTGATATTTTTATACTTTTAGCAAATATGCATAAGACAGCGTAGGCAAGTCGTAATATTTTATCACGATTAATTGAATTTATACAGAATATTATTTAATATTTAATGGAAAAACTCATAATTTATTTATCATTTAATGAATTTATAAAGAAAATATTTTAATTTTTTTATAACTTACTGATCCCAAACTTAATTGAATTTGACGCGGAACCATTTTAACGATATCGGAAATTTAAAGATGCAGTTCTTATTGTTTTTTTATGCACTACGTGGTACGGATAGGGCCATTTTAATATTTTAAAAAATTTTAAAAAAGTTGTATCCCTTATGCTTATTCTCTCTTTTAGTCGAATCAAAAAAAAAGAAAAATCCAACCCATGAAAACAATTTTTCCGAATAATGGATGTCCTCGCATAATCAGTGTCTCACTGTATATTTTTCTTTTAAACGTTACTAATTTTAATGCCATTTATACAAAAAAAAATTATGATTATTTGTTGTTTTACAATAAAATGCAGTCTTTTATTATTTCTTTGAATTTATTTTTAATTTTTTTCATTATTTTCTTTTTTTTTAATTTTGCTAAATTACAAACTACTTTAGGTACTTTTCTGTTTTGTTTTAAATTTTCTTTTTGTTTTTTTTTTATTTTCTATAAAAAAAATAAATAATAATTTTTAACTGAATTTATCAATTCAATAAAACAAAAATAAAAAAAAATCTCTTATTTTATATGTAAATATAATATAATACTATACAATTAATTTAAAATATATACAAAAAAATAAAATAAAATTCATATAAAAAGGTAATTAATGCTTTGGTATAAATTTTTTATATATTTTTTATTTCTCTACTTTTTATTGAAATATATAGTTTCTTTATTTTCTGTTGTTGTTTCTTGGTATAATATAAAACGAGGTGATGTTCTTAACTTATTGTTGTTGATTATTTGTGTAGAAAGTAATAAATAATGATAACAATGACTGACTGTAGAGGAACATGCCATAAAAAACGGTATAAAATAAAAGTGAACGAACAAGAAAAAACCCCTATAAACTATATATAAAATGTAAAAAAAATATTTTTTTAATTATGCCATTCAATTTCAAGCTATTCCAGTAGCCTCTCACCCTCCTTCACCTAGTTCTCCTGTAATTATTCATTTGCCATTTCAACTTTTATTGTTGATATTGTTGCTTATATTGGATATATAATTCAAAAATAATTTACAAATAAATTGCCTTCTCTTGTTTCATACCTCTGGCGTTTTGAATATAAAGTATGTACAGAATCAGTAGTTAATCGCTTGTACTTATGTTGCAAGTTGACCTTTTTTATTTTGCTGCTGATATTGATATTTTACACGCAGTGCGTGCGTGTTTTACATGTGAGGTCACACCATCTCCTTACTCTATATATAAATATAAAGAAGAAGAGAGAGAGAAAAAAGGAAATAAATTGCTCCCTTTTCCGTTTTATTTTCCTTTTAATGGTGGGTTTAAAAGCTTCTTTAAAGCTGATTTTATAAAACTGGTAATTATGGCTCAACACCCGTTATTGACTTTTAACGTTGGTTGCCTCTGCCAGTTGCTAATGACTATTGTTTTAAAAACATTATTTTGTCATTTATTGTTACAAACGGGCTTAAAGTAAAAAAACCCGTTCTATTCTCTGTAGAAATTAACTGAAAACCATTGCCACTTTGGCGTTGTAGTTGTAGTTGTCATTGTGTGAGCCGTAAAGCTTTTAACGGCTCATGATTTCATCGATGGTGAAACCAAGACTTCGTTTAGGTTTGCTTACACTGGGAGCACTGGATGAAGAGAGATCTAACACAGGAGAAGATACATGTTGATTTGAGTTGGTTAGCGAGTTAAGCGGGGATTCATTGCTACTCGTATTGTTAAACAATTCAGGTGGACTTGAATTCAATGGAGGGTTTGAATCATGATTACTTTCTGATGATGCAGCCAGTTGGCCTTCACTGTGGCTTTGCAAGTGAGCTTTAAGATTAGCCCGTTGATTGAAAGAGCGATGACAAATAGGACATTTGTGGGGTCCCTCTTCTAAATGTGTGATTTTATGCACAGCCAAGGTGCGGGATTGGCAAAACCCTTTGCCGCAGTCGCCGCACTTGAAAGGTTTCTCTTTGGAGTGTATATAGCGATGATCACGCAAGTGATCTTGTCTACGGAAAGCTTTGCCACAGATATCACAGGAATAGGGGCGTTCATCGGTGTGGGTACGTTCATGAATAAGCAGGTTATAGGATTTCGTAAAGTGACGATTACAGTATTTACATATAAATTGTTTCTTTGGCCGGGAACCAGTGTTAGACATACCAGCGGGCAGTTTCATTGGTGGCAAACCAGCACAGGCTCCCAAACGGGCGGCTGCTGAAGCGGGATGTAAAGCATGCAGAGCTGTAGCATAAGGGCGTATACCATGGTGCATAGGATGTTGACCGTGGTGAGGAAGATGATGATGGTGATGGTGATGATGCTGTTGATGTTGTTGATAAAGTGCAGCATTGCGTATCCATTGATTCATAAGCAAAGCTTGATGTTGAGCAGCCAAAGGGTCTATAGGGAATTGATTGGCCGCTGCTGTTGGATAGGGTACAACATGTTGAGGATGTTGCGGTGGCTGTTGGTGATGCATTTGTAACCATAAACGATGTTGATGTTGTTGCTGTTGCTGTTGCTGATGCTGGTGTTGTTGTTGATGTTGTACATGTGGTTCCATAATAGATACATAAGATCTTGCATGAATTTGGGGATTTGTCGCTGAACGTAATTGTTCCAATTCATAAAGGGAATTACTATTCTGTTGTGTTAGACTGGAATTGTTTCTACGTGCCGCCGAAGCATCCGTCGGTGTATGAGGTGGTGTTAATATTGGTGAAATACTACTTTCGCGTTCCTCCTTAATATTTATATAATCCGTTGCGAATTCTTAAAATAAAACGCAAAATAGAGAAAACATTAAAAGCAAAGCAAAAAAAGAAGAGAATTTCAAGCACAACCTAAACATTATTCTATTGACGTTGAAATGCCGTCGGTTGTAAATATTCTCAAGACTTACCCTGATTTCTGATATTGAGCTCGTCGTCTACGGTTATATTGCTAATGGGTGAAGCAGAGGTTGACGACATGTTAGTGTAATTGTTCTTGTTTTTGGTTTAAATTATTTGGTTTTTGTAATAAGTTTTGTAATTGATTTTAAACTTTTTATTTTTTTTCCTTAAAGTTAACAAATATTTTTCAAGTTTATCTCTTTTTTTCGGAATTTTTTATTTGACACATACATTTATCATTACTTTTTTGATTGTTATTGCTATAGTTGTTTGCTTTTGAGCAATTTTCGTAAAAAAAAACTATTTTGTTTCGAATAAAACTGTAAAATTTTTCTTTGATAAAATCTTTCTACTTTCTACCGCATCACTATCTTTGGTTGTGAACGATTCAAAGTGTAGTAGTGGACTGATTTTAAAACGCTTCCTAACGATAACGACTCAATCTCTTGAAAAGTTCTCACTCTCTCTAGTAGTAGTAGTAGTAGTTTTTGGTAGGAGTATTGATGGTAGCACACAGTGAGCACAAAATATTATTTTCTGGTCTTCTGTGTAAAAAATAAAAAACAAACGACCCATCCATCCATGGCGATCCATAAGAATTTCGAGTGTATGGGTGATTGAGGAAATAAAAGAGAGTACAAATGTTGGTTTACTTGTTTTGGAAAGCATTTACTTACACGACTACTGCTAATGGGAAAAAATGACTCTTTGAGTTAAATTACTACCATGTATGTGGCTGTGTTGAGTAGTATTAAGTTGTTGTTGTTCTTGTTGTTGCTGGGGAAATACAACTTGTTTTGTTTTTATTTTTTTTTTTCATTTATGTAGGCTTAACTTAAAAACATTACAGTGCGCATTATTATTTCTAATACACTGAGAGAGAAGAAGCTATACGAGCACCCATGCTATTGATAAATAAATCGAATACTTTGACTGCCAATGTAGCTGCCGTAGTGGTCATTATTGTTGTTGCTGTTGCTTTAAAATAAACAATGGTGACGATAGGAAAGGAAACACGCCTACTTTCACTGTTTTTACTCATACGATTGGTTTATTCTCTAAGCAAAATAAAAAACAAAAACACAGTCACACTAAGGAATGAACACATGCATAGACACACAGTTACTTATCTTCTCTTCAATTGTTGTTTGTATACGCACTGTATGTAATAATTACACAGTGGTAGTTGCTGTATAGGTACATGGTATCAGTGTTGATAGTTGACGAAGGAACTGTGTTTATTCCACCACCACCACCAAAAAAAAAAAAAAAGGAAAAACATCCCCCAACAAGAAAAAACAGCTGCTGCTGCCGTTAACCCGACCGACTGACTCTCTACAGCAGAAGTGGCAGGCAGCAGCTTAAACGGAAACAGTTAAAGGCTGCTGGTTGACGGCTGCTGCTGTTATGTTGCCACTTTTGCTGACGTTTGTCATCATTTCAGTTAATTTTTTTCCTATGCACACACACACACATATATTCTATAAAGATTTTAATGGCACAAACGAATTATTGGCATTCTCCTTTAACAAACGGGGTGGGGTTGTTGTTCTTTTTTTTAATGGTGGCAAATGTGCCTTTTTAGTTGGTATCGGTTTTGTTGGTATATTTTTATTTTTTTATTTTTTATTGGCTCTACACAATATTTGTTTTTTTTTTATATTCTGATAAGCTTTGGTTTATACATGTGTGTGTGTGTTTAAATGAATATTTCAAAATGTCGCAGTTTCTTTTAATCGTTTTTTCTATACATCCTTTAACAGTTTTTAGCAGGGCAGTTTTTATAAAATATCCCCTATAATAAAATAAGTTGCATGTCCTTTTACATACAGTTTTTAAATAAAAATACCTAATAAGTGTTTTAATAAAATTCAGTTAAAATTACGAGGGTTTGTATTTTTTGGTTACTCGTTTTATTAAAACAAGGTTTTACAATGCGGATCTAACATTCGAAAAATATCTAAATTAATAAGTTTTAGAAATTTTAAAGCTAAAGCACCCGAAATAAATTAAAATCTCAAAAAAGTTTTTGTTGAGCCGGCAGTAAGTTCACAGCGCCACACAATTCGAACTGAGAAATGAAGATCATGCTCATTAATCATGTTCGTCCAATTGTATCCGTAGCGATCGTACCATGTTCGATCAGTATTTTTTTTTTCTCTGCTCTTCGAATAAATTTAAATAATTCGCCAATTAAAACAGATGCAGATTTCCTGCATTTAAGTAAATCGCATAAAATAAACTCCGTGGTTTCTTTATACTTTAAACAGAGCCAGTACTTTAGTTCGTCTGGTAGCTGTACTCTTATATACAGTAAGGGACAAAATTGTTCACAAAATTACTAAAATTTATAATATATCCAAAAAAGTATGTTTTATTCAAATATATTTTAATTTTTTTTACCTATATAGAATAATGTACATCTAAGAAACTTAAAAAGAACAACATTTTAAAAGAATGTGTGTTAAGAGTAAAAAAAATAAATATTAATTTAAAAATTCACATGTGAACAATTATGACCGATGTTGAATATTGCATTGATTTTAGGTCCTAATATTTGGTATGTCTACCGTTTGCTTTTTTAACTGCCTTAATTCTTTTTGGCATACTTTTCACTAAATTCGTCAAGACATTAGGGTCAATACTTTCCCAAGCTTCAACAGCACGCTCCCAGAGTTCGTCGACGGTCTTTGGAGGGTCTTTTTGAGCAAAAATTTGTCTCTTTAATATGGACCACAGGTGTTCTATCGGGTTTAGATCCGGCGACTGAGGAGGCCAATCCAAAAGCTTGATCCCATTTACTTCAAACCAACGTTTTGTTATCTTCGCGGTATGCTTAGGATCGTTGTCCTACATAAAGATGCTATTCTGTCCCGGATCTAAACCAAATATGTCGAGACTTGGAATGTATGAGACTTCTAAAATGTCTATATAATCTTTAGCACACATTTTGCCTCTAATTCGGCGAAGAACTCCAAGTTGATTCCCCCGAAAACAGCCCCAAGCCATTAATGAGCCAACTCCAATTTTAATTTAAGACGCCTAGAGTTCGCGAAAAAATATAAAATATTCACTTTTGAAGACTGGATGAGTGTAAGATGGTCCGATGAAACAAAAATTAATAGAATCAGGTCAGACGGACGACAATGGACATGGGTGGATAAAAGTGTTGGTGTCAAAGAAAGAAATATTTGCCAAACACTTAAATTTGGAGGTGGCTCATTAATGGCTTAGGGCTGTTTTCGCGGGAATCAACTTGGAGTACTTCGCCGAATTAGAGGCAAAATGTGTGCTAAAGATTATATAGACATTTTAGAAGACTCATACATTCCAAGTCTCGACATATTTGGTTTAAATCCGGGACAGAATAGCATCTTTATGCAGGACAACGATCCTAAGCATACCGCGAAGATAACAAAACGTTGGTTTGAAGTAAATGGGATCAAGCTTTTGGATTGGCCTCCTCAGTCGCCGGATCTAAACCCGATAGAACACCTGTGGTCCATATTAAAGAGACAAATTTTTGCTCAAAAAGACCCTCCAAAGACCGTAGACGAACTCTGGGAGCGTGCTGTTGAAGCTTGGGAAAGTATTGACCCTAATGTCTTGACGAATTTAGTGAAAAGTATGCCAAAAAGAATTAAGGCAGTTAAAAAAGCAAACGGTAGACATACCAAATATTAGGACCTAAAATCAATGCAATATTCAACATCGGTCATAATTGTTCACATGTGAATTTTTAAATTAATATTTATTTTTTTTACTCTTAACACACATTCTTTTAAAATGTTGTTCTTTTTAAGTTTCTTAGATGTACATTATTCTATATAGGTAAAAAAAATTAAAATATATTTGAATAAAACATACTTTTTTGGATATATTATAAATTTTAGTAATTTTGTGAACAATTTTGTCCCTTACTGTATATACATATATACATATCTAGATGATATACTGTATTCTCCAAGGCGCCAAAGGTGTAAGAGGGGGCTTATTATGGCGGCCACAAACTCGATACTGCTGTATGGCAGCGAGATCTGGGGTAATGCCCTGGAAAGCGGGACGAAGCGCAAAGTGCTGGAGGCAGTACAGCGAACAGCGGCACTTAGGGTCACCTCAGCCTACCGCACGGTATCAGGGGCGGCGGTCCTTGTGATAAGTGGCCAGGTACTAGGGGATCTACTGGCGCGTAAGCGAAAGAGGGCTTGGGATGCGGAGAGGGCGAACGTCATCATTAGTCCCGAGGAGCTGAGAAGCCAATCGATGCAGCAATGGCAAAACAGGTGGATCACCGGGACGACCGGCAGATGGACGGCTAAACTCATCCCCTGTATAGAGAGATGGACCCGAAGGAATTTCGGCGAGGTTAAGTACTTCTTGACTTAGTTTCTCTCGTGCCATGGTTATTTCCGGAAATACTTGTACAGAATGGGCAAGGTGGCTAACCCCTCCTGCATGTATTGCGGGACGTTTGATGACGATGCTGAACATACCTTTTTCCACTGGATTGAATGGCAGGATGAAAGAGACGCGCTGAGGGAGCAGGTCGGGGATTTCAATCCCGGCAACATAGTACATAAGATGCTTGAATGCGAGAACCTATGGAGCACTTAATCCGGAGAAAGAAAAGAGATCTGGATATTTTTCAGTAAAATGAGATAAGAGGACGAGCCGGTAGCTCAATACTGGCTCCAATTCTGGCGTCCCCAGACATGGGAGAGTAGAAAATGGTTCTTATGGGGACGACGCTCTGGGCCTTCTCGAAGTAATGCGGAAAGCGGTTCCGGGAAGGTATTCTCACCAGAGGAGGAGGAGGGATTGTTTTAGTGGATTCACCACTCGAAGCATCTGGTGATGATCAGCTGTAAGTGCGAAGGCATTTTAAACCCTACCTCACACGCCAAAAAAAAAATATACTGTATTCTTATATTAAGATTATATTGTAAGCAGGTAGTAATGTGTCAATAATGTCTTATTAGCAAATGTCCTAACCAAACATAATTTTCTATTGTGCAACTCCGACAGAGTATTGCCAACTATTCACTCTGGATTATATTGTTGTGTGCGTTAATTTCTATCCATGAGTACCAAGACCTGCAGTTTAACGTCGACTCTGAAACGTCTGATTTGAGAAGCTTGTTTATGGCAATAAGTTACTATCAGTTAGTCGTCGAAAGAAATATTTTTTTCATATTTTTTTTTTTTGCAAAATGTCAGAGTATAGGTTTGAACCTGAAGCTCTTGTCTAGTAATCCGGCAGACTAATCACCAGACTATTCTGAATACGGCAGTTAAAATTTTAAAACTA
This sequence comes from Metopia argyrocephala, assembly GCA_963576795.1. Taxonomy (NCBI): domain Eukaryota; kingdom Metazoa; phylum Arthropoda; class Insecta; order Diptera; family Sarcophagidae; genus Metopia; species Metopia argyrocephala. Next base: position 2,096,331 of record OY756209.1, read on the forward strand.
TATAAGCTTTTAATTAAGCTTTAGGTCGATTAAATAATTATTTTTTCGATATTTCGCTACTTCTCTGCGTAGCTTCTTCAATAATAAGGTCAACTAAACTTATTAACCCTTAAATGCATGAATTTTTATTTCTCAACTAATGTGTCAATGAAGAATTTTGTCGATAATAATAAAACTAGCTGCCACAGGCCCTAGATATGTTTAACAACGATAAATCCCCTTTTTTATTATTAAAAAAAAACCAAAAACACTTTATAAAAGTTTCTTCATTGCAAAATACAAGCGATTCAAAATACGATGTAGATCTACATCACAATGCATTTAAGGGTTAATACAATTTGAAAAATATTTTTCTTAAAACACATTTACCTTTAATATCAGCATGTAACCAATGAAGAAGCATTTATAAGTCGTTGTAGCTGTACAAAACTTAATTCCTTTTACGTCATTTATTTTTTTTTTTTTAATGTGGCTCTTTGTTCTCTCTTTTTACCTTTTCTGCTTTGTGGGGCAAGAATATTTTAAAATAAAATACCGTTTTTATGTTTGTGTTGTTGATGTTGTTGATTTCGATGATGGAAATTTAATTTTATATTCCATTTATTTATAATATGGCTTCAGGATAATCAAACACAAAATTCTGCTCAAAGGAAACGAAAAACTCGTAAAAAAATTAATTTTGAAATGAACAAATTAACTGGCTTTTACGACACAATTACTTATTTATGCCTTTTTAATTTAATAAAAAGTATTTTTTATAGCAAAATTGCCCTTTTGTATATAATTAAAAGGCTTTTGTTCTAGTGTTATATCTATTACTTTTTTTCAAGGAAGAGAATTTGTAAAAAGGCTTAGAAATTTAATCTATTATAATTTCTTAATATTGTTATTATGTAGTACTTACATGGGTATAAAGTGTATGTATATTGTGCATAAGGAGGGGTTATTTTGTGTGAATAAATGGGTCGAAATTAAAAATTTAGCTCCGGCCTAAAGGCATAAGGATTTTATATATAAATACAATGGTGGAGATATAATTAAAATATTCCCGATGAGAGTGAATTATTCATTTTATTTTCAAAATTAAACGAAATAGAATTTATTTTTCAGTTTTTATATCTACAACTTAAACAGTTTCCAGTGAACTTGTTAAATAAATAATTTAAAATTCTGCAAGGAAAAATTATTAAAATAATATTGGCCATATAATTATAAGTTAACCATTTACTGTTTTCATTTTAATTGCAATATTTTTCGATTTTTCAAAAAAGCGGTGAACAGACCCGCTTTACCTCTCAGAGTGAAGTGAGAACAAGTCACCAGTGGAGCGGCCACTACGAAAGCCATACTGACGATCACTTAGAAAGCTATTGGGCTCTAAATACCTCATAAGGTGATGGTTTATCATACGCTCCATAATTTTGGAGAGTGTTGAGTTGTACTGAAAAGGTTAGCCAATGGACGTGCAAGCGTCGATGAGCATTGCTTCAAGACCAGTGTTGTTATACCATTTGATCCCGAAGACTTGTGTATGTTGAGGTCTGTAAGAATCCTTTTGACAGCACGAACTCGAAAGCATATATTAGGCATAGTTAATGATACCCTTTCGATCACGGGCAGCGGGTAAATGCTCTTCGGCAAACATGAATTTTTTGCAAATAATTTAGCTAAAACGTTCGCTTTTTCAACCGGCTGCGTGAATACTTTGTCATTTTGTATAAGAGTTGGAATCCAACTAGCATTATTCCTTATTCTCTTAACGAAAAACCAAAGTCTCTTACTTCTCCGAGGAAAAGAAAAAACTTTAGCACGAAGACGGTGCTCGTATAAAAAATTTTCGCATCTTATTACTTCGACACACGAAGATCGCCTGTTTGCTTAGCGAATCAATATGTGCGCATTTATTGTTGCTCCAATTCATGAACGCTTCCTCTCTGACTGCTAATCTGCACGTCTGATTAAACCAGGATTTGTCTCTTGGTTTAACCGAAATATTTTTAGACGGAATATAGTTTTCCATCCCCAATTTTATTATATTCATAACCATTTCTGTCATGGCATTAACATTTGAATCAAGAAAACAAAGTTTTCAGTTAAAGAGCCGAAAAAAATCGTTGAGCTCAGCCCAACGGGTTTTTCCATAAATAAAAACTGACCGTTTTAAAGCTTTCGTTGAAACTTCATGAAGCCTGGAAAAGTGGCAGAGATGGTGCAATGATCCGAATTGCCGAGAGGTGCAAGAATCTCAACTTTATACTTGTTAGGATGTGAAATGAGGAAAAGGTCAAGTGTATTATTTCGTGATACGAGTAGTATTTCTGTATTTCCTAATATTTCGATTTACATCTGTTTGGATTTCTCTACACAAAATATTTTTTGAGAACTCATTGGTTTACTATATTTTTTTTGGCAAAATCCAATTTGGATTTTAACATTTATCTGGAGACGAAAGGAAAATCCTTTCGATTAATTATTACCTACTTGTCTTCTTCGGAATAACTTGATCCTGTTTCACTATCTGATGATTATTTTTTGTATGCATTTTTGCTGATATCACTTAAAGCATACTTACTTAAATTTATAAAAACCTAACAAAAGTGGATATTAGAAATATGCTCTTAAAATACCAGAAATAAAAATGTTTTAACTACATAACCACTTTAAAAACAACACTTTCACCATTTCTTTTTTAAAAACAAGAATAGAAAAAAAAAATAAAGAAGGAATCAAGTGTAAAAGGGATCAAACTTATCTTTCCAGTGGAAAAGTCATATTTAAATATTAAGAGATAATATAAAAAAACTGAACAAATAGAAGATCATAGCTATGAATATAATAACTTTATTAACCTATTTTTATAATTAATAATAAATCACTTTTTTGAGTTTAAGATCTTTTTTTAAATCTATTTTTCGATATTCGAAAAGAAATATTTCATACTAACTAAAAAAAGACCTTAAGCCCAAAAAAAAAGATTTGTTACGATGATAGCACGCTGTATATACGCGCAATTATCAGTCTTCAATATTACATATTCATATTTCAAAAATTTTTTGCTTTATGAATTAACAGTGGTAAGGACTTGTACTCGTATACTCATTTTCATGTTGTATTTTACTGGGTATCTGCTTATTATTTTAATTTTTTTATGTCACACCATTTCTCATTTAAAATACAGTTGTTAGAGCGCAAAGGTTAAAAATGAAAAATTTAGTTTGCAGGTTTTGCAAAATTATAATTAAAAAAATAAGAGGTGCCCCCCCCTACCCCTCCAAGAAGACCATCTACAAAGGAACCTCTCCCCAACATTCCGAACTATTCCACCTTAATCAATGTCAACAAGAAACGATTGATCAGGAGAAAACGCCACCTATTGGGAAGTAGCATATAACAGCTAAACCTAATTAGCGAAGGCACTTATCATACAATTAACATGCAACGATGAGGCAATTTCTATTAATGATTCAAGGGTGAAGGTATAACGCTGGTCTTTGAATGATCAATTCAAAGCAATTTTTCTCATTCCTAAGGCGCATAATAATACATATAAGAAAAAATATATATGTACTGTCCTCTACAAAAAATTTTAGTATTTTGTAGGGCTTTGCCTCTGAGTATTGGTCTCAAATAAAAAAAAATACAAAAATACACAAATTTAGTTTGAAAAATTCGGTTTTTTTTAAATTCTTGTTGAAATTTTAGTTAAAAGTACAAGAAAACAAAATTTTTTTCAAACAAAATCTTAAACAAAAGACAATTTCTATAATTTTTAACTAAAAACTAATGCTATTCTAATAATTTTTTACATTTTGAAATATGGATTCTCAATAAATCGCGAACAAATGTTTATTGTTTAAGAACTGTCAGAGATAAAAACAAAGCAAAAATGAATATAATTTGGTATTCTCTGTAATTTTAGCAGAGCAATTAAAAGAAATATTTTTCATGTAAATGAAATGAAATAAATTTTTATGGCAACTAGTCCTAAAAAAACTAAATTTTGTTGCTGTTTTTGGAAAAACAAAGAATGTAAAAAAATCTAAAGCAATGCCTATAAAACATTTCACAGTCACGGAATCATAAACTATTTAAAGCTGGTGGTCATAAACGTAAAAAGGACTTAATTTTTTATTGGCGGTCATTTAAAGATCACCAGCAGTCGTTGATCTAAATGTTCTATTTTTTATGCTCTACTTCTATATTTCAGTGTTTTAAGTTTTTATTTAAAAATTGTTTTTTTTTTTTCAATGAAGGTCACCGTAACTATTGTACTAAATTTTAAAAAAGAAAAAAAAAACGAAATTGTTAAACTGGAATTTTAGAATACAACAGCCACAATACAAATTCGCGGAATAAACAGTAGAGGAAGGAAAAAAGTGCTCTTATGCGGAAAAGAAAAAAATTTAAAAGAATTTAGTGATATCCTTGTATACATATGTATGTGCTATAATGCGTAGTACTATTATGGATTGCCCAATAGTCTAGTTGGTAGTATGCTAAATTACTAGGTGGAGGGTTGTGAGTTTGATTCCCACCAAAAATCCTAGTCTTAGTTACTCCATGTAGTCGCCATTGCCTAATGTTTAGTGTGTTAACTTAAGTACTAGACAAGAGGTGCGGATTCAAACCCCGATGCGAGACTGGTTTCCTTACTTTAAACGGTAGCAGCTAAATTTTAATTTTGATCACTTAATTCTCTTGCAGAAGTACAAATGTGTCTTCATCGCAAAAGTATAATTATGTATTAGTTTATTTTGCATGTGTGTTTGCTTATAATATATGAATATAATATGTATGTATATATGTAGGTATGTACTGCATACAAATGGAAGACATTGGAGACACGCATCTTGTGTTTTCATTTGACATGTGAACACACAAAAAAATTATAAAAAATATTTTTTCAACGATTCGCTAAATCAGTAATTAAGCGGCTCATACACGTATTGTGTACAGTGTACACATTCGTTTGTTGTTCACTTTTTTCAAACTTATTGACAACAAATACGCAGATAAATTGTTTGCTTTTGTTTTTGTTTTTATTTATTTTTTGCTTTGTTGTTTTAAGTCATGTGACATGTAATTATTACTACTCTTTAGACAATGTCAATGGGTTCAATAAGAAAAAGCCGCTTTTAAAACAAATTTTTTACAGTGCATCTCATACCTTTTCATTTGCTCATTCATATAAGTATATTTTCCTAAAATTTTATGTGTCGTGTGTATTTGTATTTGTTGTTGTTAATGTTTTATAATTTGGTAATCGGTTATATTTGTTATGTAAACATCGAATAATCGTCACCAAATAATCAACTCAAACAAATAAATGGCGGCCGGCCATTTGTAAAATTTCCAGGATGCGGCATTGTTTGAATTTTTTGTTTCCACAATATTTTTATTTTTTTTTTATTTTTATTTTTCGTAAATTTCTCACATATTTGGTGGCTTACAACAGACAAAAGTTAAAAGTGAAAAGGGAAAAACCCATTAAAACGGATGTTTGAATTCAGCCAGTCGTTGTCACTGTTATTTTAACAAATTTATGAAAATGATTTATGCAAACAAATCTGTTGTTTTGGTAGTAGAAGCTAAAGAGCCAAAAACAACATAGAAAAAGTCAATTAATTAATCCTGCAAAATATCCAGCAAAATATAAAAATTATCCTGCCATATGGAAATGAGAATTTTATAAACAGAATGCAACAATATTTATACAGACATGCATACATAAGTATGTGCGTTAAAGGCACAATATATTTTTTTTTTGCTTAAATTGCTAAATGTTTAGAAATTGCTACAGTCTCAGGCTCTTGGTATGGAAACATTAGAAAATAATGGTTTTTCCAAAAAATTTAATAAAATAAATTTTTTTTATTAAATATTAAATTAAAATAACTGTTTTCAGTTAAGAAATGTCCCTACCACGTGTTAAAACATCCGCTAGTGAAAGCAAAGTAGTAGTTTCAGTTATTGCCAAAGAGTTCGATGGGGTGTGGCACGCATCATTTATATTAAAATTTGTTGCTTCTAATATCGGTAGTTATTTCTGTTGATTTATATCGAGCTTTCTTAGAGATCTCACTAATTATTATTCTCAAAAAGACAGCAACATACTAACATTTGACTATCCTTTTTTTTGTAGTCGCCGTGGTCTAGTGGATAGTGTGTTGGCAAATCTCAGCACTGATATCTTAAAAAAAAGAAATATGAAAAAATTATTTCTTTCGGCAACTACCTCTCAGCAGTCTTCTGGCAAAAACTCTGAGAGTAACTAATTGCCATGAACAAGCTTCTCAAGTCTGTCGTTCGGAGTCGACATTAAACTGTAGGTCCCGGTACTCATGGATAAAAATTGACACACACAACATGAGTGCTGCGAGAAGCTAAGCCGTAACCCTGACACAGGGTTGTATTGGCCAATATTGTATGTATGTATTCTTTTTTTTTACGTATTTAATTGTTGTACTTCATGCATTCGTGTTTTTTAAATCTCCATTTTATGCGTTTAATTGTAACGACGTCACTAAACTGTTCATATGTTGATCGGTAGTCTTGAATATTTTGAATACATACATAAATGTAAAACTAAGGATTAGGCAGGTAGGTCAGATGGCTAGTTAATCAAATCGTGATCAACTACAATTAGCACAAAGTGCCGTTTTGATATCATTACATGACCGAACCGAACTCTTCTAAGTCGGAAAAAGAACTACAGCCAACAAGTAGTGCTATTCACTACGAAATTTTAACGAAAATTGTTATGTTAAAAAGTTTTAACAGCAAAATAAACGATTTTGCTATTCAGTAAATTTTTTTAATAACTGTAGTTATCGTTAAGTGTTTTCTAAACCACAGATCTATTTGTGTTATTAAAATAGACACAAAATAAAAGTAAATATTTTATGTTCCATAATACAATATTACTAGCATATCTGGAATTCAATCAGTAAATTTATTAAGAGTTCATTTAATTAACAATTTTCAAAAAAAAAATAAAAACAATTTCAAATATTTTCAGAAAAATATTAAATTTAATGCCAAAATACAATGTGCAAGATGCGTATTCACACATGTTTAAAAAAAAATTTCCTAAATCACTATTTTGTTATAGAAAAAATAGTAAAAATTATATAATAAATAATATTTAATAAAACAAAATAAACAAATATCATAATATGTTGGATATATGACATAATTCATGTAAATAATTTTAATTTTTGTAAGAAAACTGACTTTGCGTACTGTTTTTCGTTAATTTTTTTTGCGTTCTTATAGAGATGCCACTTGATTTATATTTTTAACTACAAGCGTTAACTAGGAGTTACTGAATCGTTAGTGCAAACAACAAATTCAGCTTTTAATTTAAACAGAAAGCAAATCGTTAAAAGTTACTGAATTGCATTTATAAAGGGGAGTGACACGAAGTGATCCAGGCTTGAGCACTGTGGAAAGCTATCAGAAACTAGGGATTACATATTTAAGAATTGGGTAAATCAGAGCAACTAAATTATCCTTATTATGAAATTCAACATGAATATTTGTTAGGAAACAACTGTATTAAGAGTTATGACATTAAAAAATTGGTACTTCTTATTTCAAAATTTTAATATTAAATTCTAAACAATTTTTGTTTTTTTATATATTTAACCAATTCACAAAATGTTATATTGTTGTAGATTATAGTTAAATAAATAAATAAAAAAAAAATAAAAAAAAAGTTTTCCAATTATGATGTATTGATACGACAGTTCGGAAACATAGGAAAAATTGTCGTACATGTTGTCGTAGTTTTTGACATGGAAATTACCAACAATATTATGTACAATAGTTGTAGTTTGTCATAGTTTCTACCGATCTACGACAACTATAACATTTTGTGAATTGGGTAATTTTTTTTTAAGGCCAATACTCAGACTCAGGGGTAAACCCCTACTATTAATGTATTTTTTTTAATTCTGTGCGTTTTTGTTGATGAGATAAGTTGCTGTCAATTCGACCACTCAACGGCCAGTGTTATACCTTCTTTCTTGAATGATCAACAGCAATTGTCTCATCTCGGTGGATGTTGAATGTGAGTGGTGAGAGTCTTTGAGTAGGTTAGCTGTTATCTTCCCAGAAGATGGCGCTGTACTCCTGACCATTCGTTTTTATGGTGGAATAGACTGGAAATGTCAGGAAGCGGTTTCTTAAAAATAGACTTCTTGGAGATGGGAACCTCTTTATTTTTTAAATTACAATTTAGAAAAACCGCAAATTTTTATTTTTATAATTTTTTGTCCTTCGCTGGAATTGAATCTCGGTCGTTTGAGTTTCTGTATATTAATATTAAATTCAATATTTTAATATTAAATTCTAGAATTTTTTTTCCTTTTGTATATTCTGTTTTACAGTTAAAAAAATTAAAAAACAAATTAGGAAAAATTTTGAATTCATTTGGGATGGATTTATTAGAAAAAGTTATCACTTATCTTAATATTCAAGGACATAAAATCTTTGCAAGAATAAAATTAATACAACTTTCTTCAATGTCAGCCATCAATAATGGCCATTTAAGAACAACAAATCATGTTTAAAAATTAAAAATAATGCAATAAATAGGTATTTACCTAATTTAGATATTTACTTTAGCAGAAGTAAAGCTATTTAAATGAAAAATAAAATTCTTGGTAAAAATTAAAAAAAAATAAAATATATTTTTATGAATCCATAAATAATTAAACAAACAACCTAATCCATCAATAATACGAGAAGAGAATATGACTTCAAAACCTAAGAAAGCGTTAAGAAAATGAAATCATAATCCACCATAAATTTATGGCACACAAAAGTCAAGGACGACAAGTAAATCTCAACTACTTTAACTACTAAAATTTGCTAAAACAATAACTACAAAATGAACAGAAACAAAATACCAAATGACTTTTTAAATGAACCAATAATGACTGCCGAAATACTGACTGCTGACGTACAAAAACAGCCGCCATATAGAAGTTTAAAAAGGTAATAAAGATTTCCATAAAATTTCTTTTTCTAAACACGCTTTATCCACGACTTTAAATTTTTATGACATTTCATCTGTAAAATTATAATTTCTTACAAACACATACGCATATATACTATTGTATATATATAAATATATGTATATAGCGAGCGATGTAAATAATTTTGGTGTAAATGTTTATAATTATTGGCAGTGTATGTACTGCGTGTGTTTAAAAAGTGAAGTTACAATTTTGGCTAAAAGACATAAAAAAGGGGGTGTACCCTTTACTGTAAATATTATAGGATTTAAAAATCCTGTTCTTAATTCTTTTATTTAATGCTCTCCTTAACAATTGCAGCCATAAAGGTGTTTATTTAAGCCAGATTTTTGCACCAACGCCTACAAAATACTATTCCAATAGAAAAATGTAGGAGGAGGAAGAACAAAAGAATCTAAAAGTCATGCCTTAAACTGATTACTTTATTTTTAATTATAAAAATACAGTTGCATGGGTTGAACGAAAGCGATTAAAAGCATTCAACCCTTAGTTGACTTTATAGGGAAATTCTTATGGTGAAGAAAAGTCATGGAAAGTATTAGTCGCGGCAGGAAAATTATATATTTTGGTGAGTATTTTGAGAAAAGGCGTTTTATGTACAAATTAAAAAATTTTCCAAGAACATGTCTTGGCTGTTAGAATGGTTTCAATGTAATGCCCAATAATATAAACCGTGGAATGTATGCAAATGAAATATGTTGTGAAAAAGGGTTTCAACATTTTTAAAAGTGATTATTTTAATCCTTTTCTATTTTCTATAAAAATTAGTATATTTCAATGATATAATTGACCTCAATATTTTCAAATGTTAAATGTTTTTAAAAGACGCTTCTCTGATCACAAATATCCATTGAAAACTCAAATAAGCTCCTTCCTTTTCTTTTCTTTCCTCTTTTTAATTTTCAAGTATAAGTTAAACAAACGTTTTGTAAATTTGTCTATGAATTGTTAAAGACATCAATCCCTGTCAGCAATTGGAAGAGTCTTTTAAGACTCCCTTAGGTGATCAAAAACTGATTAAATGTGCGGAATCATAAATTAATCATGCAGATTTGCGTCGTATTTTATTGTTTTCTTCTGCATTTCGTTACAATGGGATTTATTTTATTTGAAAGAATAAGAGTTATGCAATTATTGTGATGTCGTGGTATAGTGGTAAGACGCTCGCACAGAAATTCAAACACCGAGGTTCAATCCCAGCAAAGGGCAAAAATTATAAAACAAAATTTAAGGTATTTCTAAATTATAATTTAAAAAAATAAGAAGTCCATCTTCAAGAAACCGCGCCTTACATTCCAGTCTATTCCACCAAAAACTTGTCTCATCAATAAAAAGGCGCACAATGTACATATAAAAAATGAAGAATTCCTTCAGTTGAGCCTGATGAATTTATTTTTTACATTTTTAAACAAAAAACAATATTTTTATTATTATAAAGATAATAAAAAGATAAGTAAAACTCGTTTAGTGTGCGGAGTCACAAATGACTCGTTCAAGGGAGTCATAAATGACTCGTTCAGAGGAGTCGCAGCAAGGGTACATTTTTCTCCCGACAAAACATTCATTTTCGACTCAAAAATAAGATCATAAGTGACTATTTTAATCGCCCAGAGGAGTCAAAAAAGACTCATAATTGACCAAAAATGCTGACTGGGATACTACACATGACGTCGTGCGGGAGTTTATGTGCTCTATCCGCCATTTTATATATTTCGAGTTAATGATACCACTTTAGATTTTTGACTCAAAATTTTTAAATCTGCAATTCGTTTTCGGCTGGACGAGATATCTGAAAACGGATTGCAGACTTGAAAAATTTGGGGTCGAAAACCTAAAGTAGCATCAGTAACTCGAGTTATATAAATAATTTGAAATGACGGATAGAGCACATAAACTCCCGCACGACATCATTTGCATGTACATGCAGTATGTACTTGGTGCTTAACGTGACGTTTAAATTGTAAATTTAAAACGAAATACCGCTAAGAAAAGCGTTTTGTGTTGTTGGTTCAACAAGAATCAACTATTTTTCATATACATACTACGTATGCATATACATATTTCGTTATTAATACTCCGCCCCCTAATACATATGAGGAAGAAAAGTTATTATTATTTGTCACATACATACTTATTGTCTCACATTGTACACATTTACTAGTGAACATACACTGTACATACACATATGGTCAAAATAATAAGCACACAAGTATTGCTTTTCGGCAGTAGTTTCAAAATAATTCATATCTCCTTCTGACTTTATAGATATTTCTTATTTGTAGCACAATTTATGGTAAGATGGCATTTTCAGCAAAAATTTCTAACTCTGCATCATTCCCAAATATGGACTAATAACTCCGCCTGCGCAAATTAATAGAAATTGTTAAAAAAAAGAAGAAAATTTCAAAAAGGATTAGACAAAGTGGCAAGACCCTTAAAAAATTTTAAAATCGACACTTCTGAATCACAAGGTTAACGCCTATGTATTGAAATCGGGACATTGTGTCGTTTATATGGAAAGTGAATTTTCCAACAAAGTGAAAAATTAAAAAAAAAGTTATGGGAATTTTGTTCGTACAATATTAAAGTTGCAATAGTAAACTCAAACTTGGGGGGTCGTGGCATAGTGGTAGAGCGCTCACACAGAAACTCACACGATCAAGGTTCAATATCAGCGAAGGACAAAATTATAAAATAAAAATTTGCGGTTTTCTAAAATTACAATTTATATTAAAAATTAAATTTAAAAAGTAAGGGGTTCCCCCCCCCTCCAGCAAGACCATCTGCAAGAAACTCCTCCCTGACATTTATAATCTATTCCACCAGAAACCAATGATCAAGAGTACAGCGCCACCTTCTTGGAAGATAACAGCTAATCTACTGAAGACGCTCACCATTCACATTCAAACATCCACCGACAGTTGAGGCAATTGATGTTTGATCATTCGAGGGTGAAGGTATAACACTGGCTCTTGAGTTGGCAAACTGACAGCAACTTGTTTCATCAATACAAAAAAAGGCGCAAAATATACAAACATCTGTGAAAAAAAAAGAAACCTTCTATCAACCATCAGCCATCAACCATAAAAAAAAACTCAAAGAAACCGCTCCCTGATATTCCAGTCTATTCCACCTTTGAAACGATTGATCAGAATACAGCGCGCCACCTTTTGGGAAGAGAACACCTAACCAGCTTAGCGAAGACACTTACCACACACAATCAACATACACCGCTAGATGGGGCAATTGCTGTTGATCATTCAGAGGTAAAGGTATAACACTGATCTTTGAGTGGTCAAATTGACAGCAACTTGGTTCATCATAATAAAAAAAATACAAATAAAACTGTCCATGTATCTTCAAATTCCCCTACAATGCATTGCATGAGTAGGGGTTTACCCCTGAGTATTGGTCTTAATAAACAATAAATAAAAATTAAAATAAAAAATAGCATACTAACCAAGTAGTCGCCGCAGTCTAGTAGTTAGTGTGTTTGTTTAGCATTCTTCTATCAAAAGTTCTGAAAGTAACTGATTGTAAAGAACAATCTTCTCAAGTCTGTCGTTCGGAGTCAACATTAAACTGTAGGTCCCGGTACTCATGGATAAAAATTAACGCACACAACAGGAGCGCTGCGATAAGCTAGGTCGTAACCTTGAAACAGGGTTTTAATGGCAAATTATATATGTATGTATATAGAATAACCAAGTTTCATACATTATAGGTGGAAGTAAGTCAATCAGCTGATCAATTTTTTGTTGCTATAAAAATATATTGCAGTATGTATATCGATCTAAGAGCCTTCATTATTGGGTAAACTTGCCCGTACCTGGATTATAAGTGCCCCTAAGAACTAAGAAAAATGTGCATGCTCTTATTATTTTGATCATAGATGTATATGCCATTGTTGGATACACCAACCCTCCTTTCTCTATCATATCTTTTCAAAATAATTATTATTTTTTTTTGTGTGTGTTATTTTACTCTTTTATTACAGCGATAAGTTTTTCTTTATTATTTTTTTTTTTTGTTTAAATATGGTTGCCGGTAATGATGGGTCCCATAAAATGTGTGAATGTGTCACTTTTTTCTTTTGCCGATTTTAGGGTCCCCATTTTCATCTTTACCGCCTTAACTGTCTTTTGTTGTCTAAAAATTATTTCGTTTATACAATGATGATGAAAAAAAGAAATTAAAAAGATTATAAAATAAACAAAACTAAAATCAGTTTAGATCTACATATTTCCATTGGCACCCGAATACCAGCCCACAACTCTTTAAATCCTTTAAGGCAAGCAGGCACAATATTGGTGAATATATGCAGGCAGTTAAACTGAATCAAATATTGAGATATTTGCTGTAATCGTGTGATTTTATTTTGAATATAAGTATTTTAGATTTTTTGGTAGTTGTCTTTTGAATTCAATTACGATAAACTTAAGCACTTTTAACATTTTTTTTTAATTATTGAAAGTTCCTAAAATAAGGAGAAAACGCTTCACAAAAATTCATTTCACTTTCACTCTTTATACTTTAAAAATAAGAAAACAATATTTTTTAATTACTCCCAAGCAAGAAATTCTCCATAAATTCTTCTAAGAATCTATTCTAAACACTCCAAGAGTAAATCTCTATAGAATTTCGAATTTAATTTCATTACAAAGAACTAAAGTGGATGGTATTGTATTGTAATATGAGAGAATTGTGGTGTTTGGATGCCTATTTGTCTGTCAACTGGCTGCTTAAGTAGACCACATGACCAGGGCTGATGATGATTCTCTGGTGCATAAATTATTTGTAGCCTGAAAGTCTAAATTTTTTCATCATTTCAATGGAATTCAAAACCAAATTCTTAACATTTGAGTGTGTACTGGATTTATTTGGTTACATGAGTGGTTGTTTGGTGGATTGGTTGTTTGGCTGACGGGCTGACTAGTTGGTTAATTAGTACCAACACAAATTAAATATCAATGTAAACATTGTGAAGGCTTGATGATGGAACATTTCCAAAAATTACTTTTCAAGTGTCATTTTACAATTTCATTGTTTTTCCTTTTTATGGGACATGTTTAGAATTGCATAATTTATGACTGACTGTTAAACACTGGACCCAAACAACAAAGTAACAATAATGATGATAATGATAACACTCTTAAACCCATTGAAATTGGAGAAAACGAACGAAAAACAACACAAAATAACATACTCCTGAGGCACTTCATTGCTGTGCGATTTTTGTTACATTAACTGATACAGAAACAATAAAAACAAAATACAAGTGAAAAAGGATTTGTTTTTTTACAACTCGTACTTGACACTTGCATAACCAAACAATAATAAAAAAAAGCAAAAAGAAAAATAAACATCCATATGGAATAAGACAAGTGGCGTTTGGTTGAGTTTCATTTTAAGGAGTAAAAAAGGAACAATTACGGTCAAGTGGAAAATTCATCCTGAGAGTAGTGTTTTTTGGTAGACGAAATGTTTTTGTGGGCTGCACATGTTTGCTGTGATAAATTATCAACGTTTCAGTAACAACAGACAAAAAAATGAAAGGCGGTTCTGGTCATGAGACGTCATGTCTTTCACACTTTGATTTTCCTCTTTCCAAACTAATGAAATTTGAAGAACCATTTTATTATAATGTAATACGGTTCCAAGAATCACACTTTCCTAAAACGCATAGTTTGCCTTATTGATTTATTTTCTTTTTTTTTTTTCTTGCAACTCTGGTGTAATTAATCTCTCGCTCTTTTAAAGAAATCATTAGCCAGCAGGCAGCAGCATATCAACGCTGATTGAATCTTGTTGAAGTTATATTTATTGATAGAGAGGGACAGAGATTCAGAAAGGAATTCAATTATATATTGAAATTAATAGTTAAAGTTGTTGTTCCTCTTCTCACTAGGGGTTGTCGGGTTGCTGAATTACCTTTGTTTCCCATTCAAAGGTTATTAAAACAATTGGAGGTCGTCGGTGTATGCTCGGTGGTCACACGTAATACGTCATTACCTTTTTAATGATTTGTTTTCAATAATTAAAAAAAAAACGAAAATCATTTTCATATTTTAATTTCAATTAATGAATTCTTATGGAAATAGTCTAGTATACATATGTCAAACAATGCTTATGTGTGTGGGCAGTCTTTGATCGGTATTTGTTTGTTGAGGAATTCTATTTTCGCTCACATACTGTGTAACTGAAATCAATCACCAGAATTGTTTCAAAACAATAAAAATAAATGTTTCAACTTACTTTTATTTGAAAAAAAAAAAACAAAAAAAAATCTAAATTTCATTTATCACCCGCAAAAATCTATACAATTTGTTTTCATTGTTTTGTCGTTTCGTTTGAAGCGAATGTGAGTAAGTGGTACAACACCCAGTTGGCACAAGTCTAAACTTTTTTTATTTGTGTTTCCAGTAAATATAAAAAAAAAACAAAATGTTTGACTTTTGATTTTTAATTGACGATGAAGCAGTTTAAACCTACACTACAATCGAATCTACGGCCCGGAACGACTCGACTCACAGTCGGCTAAGAATTGTCAACTCAGAGAAGGCTGTACATACCGGAAATTTTCTCTCCGAAGAGGAACTTCCACCAACAGCAGAGCTGTTATAACAACATTTGGAGACTTCTTCCAGATATACAGAGAGATATTCTAGAGTTCAATTCAAAAAACTACATAAGACAAATTAAAGAGAATCGGGTAGGTAATGCAAAATGAGATCAAGCGAAATTGAAATCGAGTGTTTTTCAAATTAATTTCGTCAATTCCTCTAAAAGTTTTGATGAGTAAAGAGTTTATATTAAATCTCATTAGGCGACCGATTAAAAAAGAAGTATCACAGCATTGTTACATTTTAAAGTTTTTTTTTTTTCATCACACACACGAATGTCTTCTATAATGACAACATAAGGGATATTGTCTTCTATATATAACTACTAGTTATCAAGACGACCACAGTAGGAAAATCAAAAGTCTGGCTCCGTCTTGCACATGTGGAGCAAATGAGCTTTAAGTATTCAAAATTTCAGCCTTATGCGACGTCAGACGGCTTTAAAAAGTTGCGGAAAGAGAATTAATTGCACATATATCCGTACAAACAGCGAAATTATATATACAAATAGTCTTAGGTAATAAAATGATGTTAAAAATTTTACAAATTGGCAACCACGACTTCTTGAGCGACTTTGTCGTTCGTTCAATCGTGCAATTATTTTTTAAACAAAATACCAACTGGGTAGTTTTTAGGCGTAAAATGTCAGTGTGTGATGACAATGATATTGAATAAATGCTGATGATGGTAATGATAGTGATGTTGATATCTGGTTGTGGCTTCAATTAATTTATTTTGTAGTGTTTATTGTGTGTGGGTTCTTCTTGTTTCTTTTATCTTCAATTTATTCTTAATCTCGTATTATGAGAGCAACAAAAAATCAATTTGTTTTTAAGTTTTTTTTGATTTTTTTATTATTATTTCTGAGTGTTTGATAAAAATTCTTTTAATTTATGAATTTTGTTTTTTTCCTATATTTTAATAATACTGGATGAGTTTTTCTTTTGAAATATGTAGTTTTCATTTTATAAAGAGTTTTCTATTAAAAATTGAGTTCATAAGTTGTTGTTTTTTTCTTTTATTTTTTTTACAACAATACTGAGATCATTTCTGAAAATACAAAAAATTCACTTTCCTAAAATACTATGCAGTCTGAAAAAATAAATATTTTACTTCGAACAGAATCTTCTCCGTTTTCAAAAATAATTAAATTGATTGATTTCGATGTGTTTTGGCATAAATATTATAATAAAAAAAAACCTCTTAAATTCCTTTAAATTTGTATTTATTTGCCAGATAGAATGTCACAGACCTAACAATGCGTACACTTTCAAGTACAACCTGGGGAAAATTTTCAAATTCCTTGACGCCCCAATAAAAAATGTTCTTACGAGCTGCGCACTAAGCCCTATATTCTGAACAAATTATGTAAAATTTCGTCCGATACTGCATTTCGTTACTGCAGCAGCAATAAATTCACAGTCTAATTCATAATAACTCCTTAATTTAGGTTTTATCCATACATTAGTTATGAGACGTTATCTGTCTTATAAGCTCAAAATAAAAAATCTTATTCGTAAACCTTTCATATGAGCAAATTAACTAATAAACGATTTTAATGTCATGCTGGCAATACCATGTTATTATTTCAGCATAGTGATGTACAATAAAAGCTATCGGTTACTTCGGTAATTTTTTAATAGTCATAAAAAAATGCAATAGTTACACAATTATACATAAAATAGATGTGATTGAAGTAATATTTACTGCTGTTAAAAATAAAACTAAAAAAAAAAAACTAAAATAAACTAAAAAAATAAAAAAAAAATTTCCTTTGAAGCACATTTTTTTAATTCATGTATAAAGTAATCGAATACTACCATTCTCTTTTTGGTTTGTGCATCACAATTCTGTTTACATTTTTTTAAATCAAAATTTGGTAAAATGGAATTGTAAACTCGAGAGAAAGAGAAAGAGAGATTTACATTCGTAATTTCTACAGGCACTGATTCCAGAGCCTGTAAGGGAAAGAGATGGCATATATAAAACAAAATAAAAACAACTTTTTGGCCATTTAGAAATTTTATTTTGAACAGAGACTGCACTCATCTGCTATTATACGAAAATTTTTAATTATATGAATTTAAATATGTACATATGTATCTATACTTGCAACTATATAAGTTTTATTCATTGTAATACTATATTATTCCACTTTTATTTATACAGTATCCAATCTAACTCACAAATGTCGTGTTATTGTACGGTTAAAGTACCTAGAAACCTACAATAAAAATTTCTTATTTATAAATGGTTTATGAGAGCGTTATGACACTGTTTCTTGTTTATGAATACAAAATTAAGAGATTTTGCTTATAAGGCTCTTATAAACACGTTTTATCTCATTATGAATTAGACTGTCAGTGTGTTAAGCTAATCGACACGAGTCTCCACGCTGTCTGTGTTGATGATATTGCATTTTAATAAACGGTTGTTTGTATCAAAAACTTAAATTAAATTCTTGGCTTCCATAAGCGGAACCTGTACATTTATTCCTTACAAAAGTGCTTAGTCCGAAACTTGAGGTGCATATTAACTTTTAGAACATCTGTGGTAGCTGCTGAGAATAGTTGCAAGAAACTACACAGAAGAAACTGAAAATCTGATTAAAATTACAGAAACGATACATTCAATTAATTTTTTTTTATTTCCTCCATAGTACAATAAATGGTTGAAAGAATTAGAAAGTTGATTAAACTTTTCTTTTAAAACACTAACAGCCTTATTTATTATAAAAAATAGCAGGTCGTTGTACACAGTGGTTAAGTTTGTCATTCCTATACATGGAAATTCTTACTGAAACGTACAAGGTATTTAATTTTTGGATTCTCTGATTAGTTATCACATCGAAGGTATGGAATCGTATTTTAATAATATCAGCCTATAGCGGGTGATAAACTTGCCAGTTTTTTGTCCCATATGCTAACGAGTTGCTAACTTTGCATTATACATAAGGCCCTAAGAGAATTGTTATTTTGATCAAATAAGTTATTGCTTCAATTATAAATTAATTGATGATAATTTTGTTTGAATAATTTTTTGCTTTTCTATGTACGATCTATTAGAGCTATTTTGGCCCTTCGAGTCTACTGTTTATTCAACTGATCTACTGTCTTCCTCATGACCAACAACAAATTTGAAATCTCAAATTATATTAATCCAGATCAAAATCCGTTAAGAGTTTCTGATCTGGTCTTCTATATTTGAAAATGAGCCTAAAATGGGGACTGATCACCACCTTAGCGCATCTAAAACCCACTTGAATGTTCCAATGTTTTAAGCATTTACAAATTTTCCATAATGTAAAAAAAGTAAAAAGCGGTGTTGCACAGTAGAGGCTTTAAATCAATGGAAAATCCCTTTCTAGCCCATACATCTGCATGCTTTGTTGGCGCTTATTCTATAGTGTTTAGATACCCAAAACAACTGGACTCTGAAATAAAATCTAAGTTTAATAAATAATATGGGAACACTACACCAGCAATTTCAATAGTAAAAAATGGATTAACCGAATTTATTTGTGTTTGTAGAAGCACGGAGGATGCCAAACATTCAAACATGACTTCGGTAATTAAACGATCCGAGAGTGCACAGTGGTTTTAATTTTAAATCAACTTGAGTATGAAAAAGTTTACCAAGTCATATCGACCACAAATGCAAACTTGTGACAGTTTTGCAAAAATTGTTGGCCGTAGTTCAACCATAATATAGAAGAGATTTTTTTGTAATTTCGTAATCTTTAAGGGATAACTTGTTGAAAACAGAGATTTCAATCCAAAGGTGAAATCATCTAAATCAACTAAATACTTATTTTAATAACCTCGACAAATCGGCAAAGGAAACATTAAAAAATAAAATCTTGTTTTAACCAAAAACCGAATTTATTGACCTGCTCTCTATAAACTGAGAACTATCCATTAAAATCCAACGAAGTGGATAATTTGAAATTTCCTTTGAAAAAGAAAATATTAAGTCGAAGAGAGAAACAGCTTAATTTGAAAATAAATTATAGGCAACGAAAAATTCAAGGTCACTTACTTACACTCTTAAAGAATACCATTCCACTCTTAAACATAATATCATAATCAAAGAATAAATGCTTAAGAACGAGTTCCTTCTCTGAAAATTATGTTCCAACAAGTAAATGCTTGCAAAACGATTCTTGTATTTCTAGTTTAATTTCAATATTTTTGTTCATTAAGGTGTTGAACGTAATTATAATTCGCATAAATATTGTTTAAATAGCTCAACTAAATATTCATAATTACCAAAAAACTGTTGGATATCAGCAATTTAACGCACACATACACACCCACACATACATGCATTCTCATGGCCAATAATAATGGTAAAAGTAACCTCAACAGACCTAAGAATGTACCACCAGCAACCAACAAACCAACCAACCCAATGATAGTAATAAAGATTTTGCAAAAAGTAAAGGAAAAATTACTTTGATTTGACAAGGTTGGTAAAAATATTTTCAACTGTGCCAAAATACTCATTCACTCTGCAGGCCGGCGGAGTAGGCTTATCAAAAAACCATGTCACTTTTTACCACTACTAAGGGCTGTTAAAACAGTACCATGCATGTCAAATAATGTTGTTGATAATGCCAATGTTAATAGTGATGATAATGATGATTTTTTGAGAGTGAGATCGTGTTGTGTGAATGCCAAGTTTTGTTGGCGAAATTATACAGCATGTATCGTGTCCAGACTAATGTCGTGATTAGCATTTGCGTTGACAAACCCAGCGGGTGTTTAATTTTTTATTTTTTTTTTCTCATTCTTATTTCTACTCTTATTAAAAAGCCACCCTGCCCCCTTGATCTATCATTTTTTCTTCTAGTTTTTCTGCTACATACTAGGGTATCCCCCATTTTGCGAAGCTAATTTTTCTTAGTGCAATATCTTTTACCAATCTTTTGCCAATCTTTGTTCGCATCTTACTTTACTATTTTATGTTATTCAGACTAATTTTTGGCCCTCTATCTGATTGACATATTGAAACAGTGAAAACTACTGCAACCTGATATCATGATTTCATATTTTGTACAGTACATTTATTTATTAATTGCATCATAGTACACAGAAAAAAATCCACTAATGAAAAAATTAACAAAAATTAAATTATTACCAATGAATTTTTAATTGAATCAATTATTTCTTTGATCAAAATAACAATTCAGTCGAAATCAGATTTTCAACTTATTTTGCATCTTTTTTATATCAAACCTTTATATGATATAGCAAAACGACACATATATATCGTCACCTTAAATACCAAACAACCTATGAGCAGTTTTAAAAAGTTTACAGAAGAGAGAAAAAACGCTATAAAATTGGAACTATTGCAATACTGAAAGGAAAATTATATATTCTGATTAGAATGAAAACAGAAATATATATCGGTTGAGAAAGCTTTGTTTTTCTAAACACAGCTTATGATATGTAATAGACCCATCTGAAAAAAAAGCCAGTGGAGTTCTGGCATAATGTATTATGGATGGATGAGTCCTCTTTTCAATTTGAAGGGTCATTTGGAAAAACTTATATGCACCTTTCTAAAGGATCGAAGCATAAAGCAGTACAACCTCTTAATCGTTTCGGCGGGGGTTCAGTAATGTTTTGGGGATGTGTCTCATACAATTGATTTTGAGATCTAATACCAATACAAGACACTCTAAACCAGGCAGGATATCTAGATATTTTGAATGACAATGGTTTTCCTTCGGCTCAGAGATTATATCCTGATAAAAATTGGATTTTGCAGCATGATAATGCTCCATGCCACAAAGCATGGTTATCAACAACGTTTTTAAATCGATTTGGACAAGATGTTCTTCCATGGCCACCCCAGAGTCCAGATCTAAACATAATAGAGAATGTATGGGCATTCATAAAAAGGCAGAGATCTATCCAAATAAGAGAAAACGAGAGGAAACTATTGATGAAATAATAAATATCTGGAACAGCTTAGAAAATGAGTTTGTACGCAATTTGATTGCAGCTATTCCAGCTATGACCTTTGGGAAAAAGTCTCCTGACGAGTCTCTTAAGCAGGGACATACATTTCATATTTTGAATGTATTTGCCAATAAGGCGAAATATATTTTTTGTTTTTTAATTAAAATATATTTTTATAAGGGACACCCTAACACACACATACATATATATAGTACACTTACACAATATCGACGAGAAGTCGAGAAAATTTAAATATGCACACATTTAGTATTTGCTTCCCCCCTCACAAGATGAATAATTATGGATAATCTTCTTTATCCTTCTCGCCAAGTATCCTACTGGGTTTGTTAATGCCCGCACATTCCACTAAGCGTTGGCCAAGAAAATTTTACTTTTTGTCTCCTCTATTCTAAACAATAAAGTATCAGTGTGTGTATGTGTATATTAAAAGAGAGAAAGGAACTGAAAAACACAAAAGGATACCTGCAGTGTGCATTCCAAAAATTCTCAAACGAAACACATTAAAAGGCAATTGTATGACAAACGAATTCACGCGTATTTCATTTAAACTCGCTAATAACTGCACTAACGATCTGTGCAACAAACAGTGTTGGATTCCTTTGATCGATATTTTTGTTATGTTGTTGTTGTTATTGTTGTTGCTGTTTTTAGTGTTGGTATTGGTGTCAACATTATAATGATAAATCCATCACAGTTACCTTGAGTGCTCTCTGGCCATACAAAAGAGAGTGTAACGACGCAATTAAGGCAAAAAAAAACAAAATTCTTCGTCAATATGCGAAGAATACATGCACGTTTTTACCTCCGCCTGTGTTATTAATGATGGAAATTTGAAAATACAGAAGGTTCAATAATTGCACCAATCATTATACGCGAAACATGTTCACAGCGTGCAGTATATATTTCTAAGATCTGTCGTTTTTCGTCATTCTTAAACAAGAGGACGATAATAAAAAAAAACAAAAATAAAAAAAAACAAAGAATCTGATGGATTTTTCACATTTCGCCACACTAAGTTGTAAATAGTTTTTGCTAAAATGACCCTGAGTTAGTGAAACTCATAATCATCATCATCAAAATCGTTTAATAGTTAGCCATAAAATTGAGGGTCATCCCACACACCCACAAATACACATATACACACACACACACAGCAATAGTTTTTTTTTAAGTTTTTGCAGTTTCTGTCTGTTGCTGCTTTTTTTCCTCTTAAATGCTACAATTTGAGCCGCTTCAGAATTTTATTCATTTAATTTTTATTATCATCCATTTTGTATTTATAAATCCATTTATGATCGTTTTATTTTTCTACATATTTTACATCTCATTTTTCTACCATCCACTGTAAGTGAGGCCAAAAAGTAAAAATAATGAAAATTAGAAAATTAGAAAATTTTACTTTTTCAACTGAATTGAAATACAAGTAAGAAAATAAATTCTTTGAAACATATTTGTCAGCTTAAAGTATCATTGTGATGCATGTTAGTTTAGGTAGTAAATGACAGCCGATTATCGTAATAAATCACGCCACTACCAATATTCGTCGCGTGGAAGCAAGGCCAACGATTACGATTAAGTTGGAAAAAAAAAGTTCAAAATAAAACATATTTTTTATTGCCACTAATTTGCAGTAATAAATACGATATACTTGCAACACAACAACGTATTCATACCTAGAATAGCAAAAAAAAAAAAGAACAATTGCAAGCAATCACAATCGATTGCAGTAATAAAAACGGAAGGCGCGAGATCTCACAAGGCGACGCGATTTTCTTTTTATGAACCTTCGAATGCTTCTTGTTTGTTGTTTATTTACAGCACATGCACACGCCTGCTTTGAATAGAATAAAAATGTCAAAGAAGGATGTTGATGAAGCGGCATAGACTGCTTCTGCTTTTAGTGCTACTCACTTTTCTTTTATTTCTTTTTTTTTTATTCATTTATGTACGTACATAGCAGTACCTACAAAGAGATTATATGTTATGAATGACCTTTGCAGAAATTGCTTATTTTTTGTTGCCGCGCCCTTCCGCGAATTCGAAAATTATTCAAAATTCAATTCTTTTATTTGTTTGTTTAAACAAACAATTAAACATGTTTTCTCTAATTTAGTCAAAATGTCTTTAGCCTTGTAAGGAGATTTTCTTAATTTTTAAAAACCTAAAATATGATATTTTGAATTTATTTTATTTTAAATTCTCCTAACTGACTGAATTCTCCTAATACTCTCTTTTTAGAGTAATACTCCAGAAAATGTGTCGAATTGGTGTTGTCAAGAAGAACTCTCAAATTTTCTAAAGAACTTAAATGTTATATGATGCGGGTGGCTGCTCGTTCTACACCAAAGTTCTGCAGTAAAATGATCCAAAATTTTTCTTAAAGTTGGGCCATACTTCACTGATGGTCAGGAACATAATTTCGGTCTTGGCTCTCATGGCAAAGGGTACCAGTTCGGGAATGTTGGTTTACTACGTTCGGTTTAAGCTGGTATATAAATGGTTCCGAAAGAGACGGTGGTGTCGGTGCTGGTGTTCATGGTCCCAACCGAGACTTGCGAGATCCACTGCCGAGATCATTGATTATTTCTTAGATTGCGATCGTGGCATTTACCATAAGTACTGAGATTAACCTGAGTAGTGGGCCCAAGATATTCTCGGACAGTAAAGCTGGCTTAACCGCGATTGCCTTTCTTTATATGGCAAGTGAACTTGTCAAATGTTGCTACCATTCGTTGTATTGGGTACCTCATATCCCATAATATGATGAACGATGTGAAGGCTATTGATGCACAACCACGATACTCTAATATTGATCTGGAGACGGGCAGTGCAGCACCGCTTTCTACTATTGTCAGTCTAATTGGGAAGTTATCAGATATATGAAACACTCAAGTGAGCCTTAAACACACTACGACAAGTCATTATTTAAGAATAAAATAGCATAAATTATATTCCAGTGCTCTATAAGCATATTTTATTTCTGTTTTTTTTTTATTAAACGTGCTCTGCAGCATCAACTACCTTGTCAAAAAAGTATTTTACTTTACTTCGATGTAGCCGTGCAAACGTGTAAGAAGCCGAACGTTCTGATCTCACATTTGAGGTTTCTACACCCAAAATATTTGACCAAAATAGATACATACATAATTAGCCATTACAACCCTGAGTCAGGGTTATGGCCTAGCTTCTCGCAGCACCCATGTTGTGTGTGTCAATTTTTATCCATGAGTACCGGGACTTACATTCAATTACACTCAGAGATCTTACCAGAGGACTGCTAAGAGGTGGTCGCCGAAAGAATTATTTTTTGTTTAATATTTCTTTTTTCTGTTTTTATAATGTCAGAGCTGGGATTTGAACCTGGGGCTTTTGTCTTAATAAGCCAACACAGTAACCACTAGACCACGCCGACTATATTTGGCCAAATTAGAGAATGAAATTGAAAGAGATTGTAGAACTCATCTCAGCTCAAACGGCTCAATTGAGTAAATTTTCAATTATCACTTGAATATGGGAAAGCTTTTTGCAACATGGTTGCAAAGCTGGCTCACAATTGACCGTAAACGAAATTTTATGACAATATTGCAGTAGTCTTTGGCATAATTTTGCCGTATTTTGTAAAAGTGGACGAAAAATCGATCCACCAAAATACACCAACAGTAAAAAATGCGCGGTGTTTATGATTAATCAGCACCAAAGTAGACCAATAAAGTTATGATGACAGTTTTTTTTTGAAAATACATGGTGTTTTATTCATACTGATAACTTTTAAATTTATAAAACTAACAATGATCGAGTACTTTTACAACTTATTGAAGCAATTTTAGAAGAATTTCGCAGAAATGTAACCGCATTTGGCCCATAGAAAATTTCTTTTGCACCAGCAATGCAACCCTGTGTCAGGCCTAGCTTCTCGCAGCACTCATGTTCTGTGTGTTAATTTTTTTCCATGAGTACCAGAATCTACAGTTTAATGTCAACTCGGAAGGACAGACTTAAGACGCTTGTTCATGACAACCAATTACTGCCACAGCTTTTGCCAGAAAACTGCTGAGAAGTAGTCACCGAAAGAAAGATTTTTTTTAATATTTCTTTTCTTCAAGATGTCAGAGCCGGGGCTTGAACCGGAGCTCTCCTCTTAATAAGCCAACACACTAACCATTAGACCACGGCGACTACGCTAGTACTTTATTAGTTTCTTAAGATTGAAACATATTTTAAAATTTCTTTTTTGGTTTATTATCTTGTTTTTCTACAACAATTTTTTCTTCCGTAAAAACAAGTGCAAATAACAACTCAACTACTTGCATATATACAATACAAGTACTGGCAATACATTTGTACTACAACTGCAATTATTTCATCCACTCGTATTCTATCCATCATATCATCTATCTTATCCATCTACTGTATTTTGAGTTAAAAGTGATACTCTTCTTGATATTGAATTGACGCTTAACTGCTGCTGTTTGCGTTGTAGCACTACCACTTAATGTGCTACTTAAAATTTAAAAAAAAAAAAAGAAAAAAAACTTATCTGTAATATTAACTTGGCAATGTCATGTAAATTGTTTATGTTGTTGTTGCATTTTATTTTCTATCTTATCCATAAAATTTCTGATTTCAAGTTTAAAAAAAAACAGAAAAACAACAATCGGCAAAAATGTTGCATTCACTTTACAGTCAATTATTATTAGTTTTTCTACTGACTGTTCTTTCCCGGTGGTTATCTTAGAATATCATGCGCTAACACTTGGCGCAGAACTCGAAATTCCACTAAAATGGTCTGTTTGTTTTCGGTTTTATTCCCCTAGATAAACTTGCTATTCTTATTTACAAATGGTACTTCATTAGCTGAAGTGTTGATATTTTGTTATCAAATTGATTTTTTTTTTTTTTTTGTATCACTTGTAATTGAATTCTGATTTATTATTTATCAATAATAGATGGAAAGATTTTATTTCCTGAGAGCTTTTGTATCGTCGTAAGAATTAAAAAACGCTGTAACTGACAAAACATTTAATGTTCAGCAGAGCCAAAAAACTTGTATGGAAGTAGAAAAAAGACACTGGTTGTTAGCGGCACGCTAGCCGAAGTAACCACTAGTGACTTTCACGGGGATTTTCAATAATGTAAAAATAAATACACAGATTTTAAATAATATTTAATTTATTAAATCCATGTAAATAATCTTACAATATATTAAAATTCCTGAATAACAAATTCAAATAATTAGGAAATATATAAAAATTTTAGGTTAGAGGACATACTTGTTGGAAACCACTAGAAACTTAAAATAAATTATCGGTAATAATCCTTACGAGTCAGTGCTTACGCCAACTTATGACTTACAAGAATGCGTGCTTAAATTAAATATGGCGATGGCTTAAGCAAAATGACCGCGCGAGTTTATATTTTTATAGCAAATTGACAATTGGAAAAATATAAATTTTTAGTACAAATATTAAGGAATTGCCAGTTCAAAAAATTTTATCTGGATTTTGAATGTGGCGTTAACACTGGTATTTTTTAAAAAGACAGACTGCGTAAGTGAATTTTTTTCTTCATAGAAAGCTGGGATTGGGACCAATAGACGCGTATTTTTTTCTGATAAAAATGAAGCAAAAAACATATTTTAAATTTTTTGTCAGTTTCAGCGTTCTTTAATTCTTGCGACGATATAGTATACATAGTATGTTACAAATGCCCTTCTTTTATATTTATTCAACTTGTAATTTAATTTCCTTTAGGCTATTTCACAAAACCACTCGTACTACAAATATTCTATTAATTTTATTTATTTTTTACTATATTGTCGCTAGGGAGTTTATGTGCTCTAACCGTCACTTCATATTTTTTATGTATCTCGAGTTAATGATGTCACTCAGAGTCGCCGCTAAACTGTAGGTCTCGGCATACATTGATAACAATTGGCGCGAACAATATAGTTGATATGAGAAGCGAGTCCGTAACTCTGAAAAGGAGTTGAAATGGCAAATTATGTGTGTACATACATACATATGTATGATGTTAGTTCTTATTAATCGGCAAAGTTTTCATTAAGCCAGTGTTGCCATATATTTTTTTACTAAATAACTAACATACCACATTAGAGGTATAGTCTACAATACCCGAAGTTCCTATAATTCGTCGTGCGGGAGTTTAAGTGCTCTATACGCCACTTCATATTTTTTATATATCTCGAGTTAATGATGCCACGTTAGGTTTTCGATCCCAAATTTTTCAAGTCTGCAATTCGTTTTCAGATATCTCGTCCAGTTTCGGAGATAAATAGCCGAAAACGGATGGCAGATTTTAAAAATTTTACTGTCAAAGACTTAAAGTGGCATCATAACTTCGAGATATATAAAATGGCGGATAGAGCACATAAACTCCCGCACGACGATATGACAATACATTACACTGAAACCATGTGCTCGGTGTAGTGTCGCAGACCAGGATCTCTGGAGTGATATTTGTCCATTAGGAGTACAACTCTGTTCCAGAGTTACGGCCTAGCCTCTCAAAGCACACATATTGAGTGCGTGAATTTTTGTCCATGAGTACCGGGATTTACAGTTTAACGTCGTCTACGAACGACAGTCTTCAGAAATTTGTTCATGGCGATCAGAGCTTTTGCCAGAAGACGGTCTTTCATATTTCTTTCTTTCAAGATGTCAGAGCTGAGGTTTGAGTGCGGAGCTCTCTTCTAATAACTCAACACACTACGAGTGTATACTAAAAAATATTTAAAAAAATTACCGGACGATATGTTAGAGAGAGTATGACAATATTAGAACCAGCGTATAAGCGATTTTAGGCATAGCCGCGGTTAATATTTATACACTTTTCGGTATGATTGATAACTCGAACGTGCCTACAATGCACACCTGTTTTAACGAACTAGTCTATCTTGTAATGAACAGATATGTTGGAGTAGGCTTAGTCAGAATGTTGATTTTCCCTCAATTTAGTATTACGTCATAATGTCATAAATTTGTTGTTGTTGTTTTTTGTATTATTAAAACTATTTTTTAGAAAATAAAAACCATTTTTCGCCTTATTGGCAAATACATTCAATATAATATGAAATGTATGCGTTTGGGGATAAGCATGTCTCTATGGCCATTTGGGCTCTGCTTAAGAGACTCGTCAGGAGACGTTTTCCCAAAGCTGGTATTCAATACTTATGTTTAAATAGTTATAGACTAAATGCGAATCATATCCCATTTAGTATATAAAAACCAAACAAAAGTTTTTACAAAGCAATACATACATTGTATTTATAGTTTGACATTATTACATTAGAGACATGCTTATCCCCGAAAGCATACATTTCATATTATAATACTATTTTTTGTTAAGAAAAATATTTTCTTTCTAATAAAAAAGTTAAAACTTTATGACAATAAGAAACAATAGGTCAGCTTGTGAATACGCCAATTGAGTTTTTTTGTTTTTCTTTGAGGAAAATTTAAAAAAAGGGGCAATATTTTGGTACGTTGAGAAAGCTAGAAATATTACAGGCAACATTTTCTGTCAGAAACGAAAACTTCATTATTCGCCAATAATAGTTAAATTTGTTTATCAACACAATCTCTTAATTAATTCCAATAAATATTTGATTTTTATATTTAAAAAAATTTGCTCAAATTATTTGCTTTGATTGTTTAAAAATGAAAGATCGTGCTTGAAAATTAAATTAAAATCATCAGAGGCATCAAGACCAGATGTTTTATTCGGCTTTTATAAATATTTGCATAGAGTGCAGAGTTCAATAAAGCAATTTTAAAGTTTTTGGGGTCGCTTCTAGAGATATATATGCATGTAGATGGCACGTACAACCGTTCTATTGTAAAATGGATGTATATTCTGTAGATGAACAACATATATGTACATATGTACATAGTAAGTTGGTTGAAATTTTATGACCTTGACGGCAATATTAACAACAAACGCCATTTGTACACAAACATAATAAAGTAATACAATGGTGCAGATAGATTCTTGGCATATGTGCATAATATGTAAGTACGAGTATATCCCTACCTTTTATAGTATTTCGTCTCTTATTTACAGACCAGTTTTATGAAAATGCAAACAGACATCACTGTCGCTGGACAAACAGATGAAATTTAATTAAATTTTGTGACTTAAACGGAGGGACAGCAATTTCTTCGCACATCATAACTTCAAAAAACAAAAATATGTTTATCCTTTGCCACTTCTATGATGACATGATTTTTGCAAAGCATACTGTGATGATGATGTCAACCCGAGTCTGTTCAATTAATTATTTAAAAACAAAAACAAAAACAAATGCCATGCTCTGGTTGGTATTTTATGTATAGAATGAAGATTTCTTTATGTTGCAGCAGGGAATCTAAAGACAAACAACACAACAAATATTTGTGTTGTTCAATAAATAATCGTAAAATAGGAAAAACAAATATTCTTTTTATAGTAAGATTTTCGTAACAGATTATTTACAGGACCATCAAAACAGATGCTGCCTGTCTAACTGTCTGTATGTCTGTCTTTGAGTCTTACTGTCTACTTTTCACACCCTTAAGGGCATCATTAAAAGAGCTGATAATTGATGATGTTCTTCTCTTGAGTGCTTCTACAAATTAAAAGCACCAATAACGCCCACTAAAAGCATGTTAAATTCTGATTTATCAATAAATAAATAATTAATTCATAAATAATTTGATTAACACAACAACAAAATACTTGTGTTCTAATAAAAAACAAAACAAAACAAACTACTAAAGTTTTATTTCACCAGATACATAATTATTTGGAGAAAAGTAAAAAATTTGTCTTAAAATCGGCCAAAAATCCATTTTCTTATCTGATGTGTCAGCCAGTCTGGTGTTGAAACAAACAAACAAACAACCATACATTCGTCTCACTTATGGAAATTATATGTTTAATTGAATAATTGTGGTATAAATTACAAGACGTTTTTTAGATGAAGTCGCTCTTATCTTTATCCCCATGTGAACAGTATAGAGAGAAAAAAACTCTAACAACAGCACACCAAGCAGCAGCAAAATATTCCCATGGCAGTTTTTTAAAAAACCAGAGGTTTATTTTTTTAAGTACATACATACATATGTACTAGTATGTATATACATATATACCTACATAAATAAATGAGGGGCGTTAAGTGGATGAAATAACCATTATCAAC
This sequence comes from Metopia argyrocephala, assembly GCA_963576795.1. Lineage (NCBI taxonomy): Eukaryota > Metazoa > Arthropoda > Insecta > Diptera > Sarcophagidae > Metopia > Metopia argyrocephala. The sequence goes on from OY756209.1 coordinate 2,127,181, forward strand.
CAAATGCCTTTTTTTATTTCTTAGATTTTCTGTTTTTGTTTTTCAATATTTTTATACTGTTTTATAGTCAACAGAGTAGTTCACTGTCGCCATAGTCTAGCCCGTAGAACGTTGATTTACTAGACGAAAGCTCCGGGCGGTTTTAAACCCCAGCTCTGACATCTTGAAAGAAATAAATATGAACAAATATTTCTTTCGGCGACCACCTCTTAGCAGTCTTCTGGCAAAAGCTCTGAGAGTAACTAATTGCCATGAACAAGCTTCTCCAGTCTGTCGTTCGAAGTCGACTTTAAATAGTTTTAGAGCCAGCGAAATTGCAATGTCGCCAATTGGAATTGGGTTTATATATATATCAGTGTTGACCATTTTAAAGTTTCAGCATCAAAGTTTACTCTTAATAGTGATACAATACTGTTCGCAAACTTAAAAATTACTCGACGAAGAAGTTGCAGTATCATTGGGATTCACACAACAAGCCATTTCTCCACATTTAAAGAACTGGGATACATTTAAAAGCAACGCGACTGATTCCCATATAAATTGAAGTCGAGAGACGTTTAAAGGCGGATTAGCATGTCGGAAATGATGCTTGAATACTACAAAAGTAAGTCCTTTTTGCATTGTGTTGTCACTGATGATAAAACTGGATACATTATGAGAACCTCAACCACAAAGAATTATATATAAAGCCCGGCCGGCCCATCAGTCAAATCAACGCTGAAGCCAAATATCCATGACGTTCAGGTTATGCTCTGTATTTGGTGGGATTAGAGGGATGTTTTGTATTAAGAGGTATTAAAATTGCTTCAGACGATTACAAGGCATCCGTATCGAACACAATTTCTTCGTTTGAAGAGAACAATCAACGAAAAACGACCAGAATAAACGATCATATACGAGGCTATAATCTTCCATCATGACAACGCTCGGCCACCGATCAAAAACTATTTGGAAAACAGTGAAAGAGAAGTTTTGGCTTACCTGCCTTATTCCAGACCTTATTCTTTCTGACTACCATTTGTTTCTCTCAACGCCCTTTTTTTTTATTTGAGACCAATACTCAGGGGTAAACCTCCACCTAATTGCTGTGCCTTGTATTGGAACTTGGAAAGGACAGTACATATATTATTATTAAGCGCCTTAGGAATGAGACAAATTGCTGTGAATTGATCATTCAAAGGCCAGTGTTATACCTTCACCCTTGAATGATCAACAGCAATTGCGTCATCGTTGCATGTTGATTGTGTGGTGAGTGTGCCTTCGCTAAGTAGGTTTGGCTGTTATCTGCTACTTCCCAATAGGTGGTGCTTTTTTCCTGATCATTCGTTTTTTTTGTTGACATTGGTTAAGGTGGAATAGAGTGGAATGTCGAGGAGCGGTTTCTTTGTAGATGGTCGTCTGGGAAGGGGAGGGGCCTATTTTCTTTAAATTATAATTTTGAAAAAACCGCAAACTGACTTTTTAATTTTTCACCTCTGCTGGGATTTGAACCTGGGTCCTTTGAGTTTTTGTGCGAGCGATCTATATACTCCAAAAATATGGCTGAAAGTAGTGGCTAACGATGGACAATACTTTGAATCAATTCATTTTGTTATTCTCTTATAATAAATGCATTTTCTAAGCAAAAAAATTTTTTTTATTAATTAAGGCGTTTCTGATGAAAAAACACGAATTTTCTTCCCATATATTCACTCTATAACTGCTAAAATGCAATGACGTTTTAACTCAAAAGTTATTTGCCAATAATATTATTTGAAAAAAGAACAACAAAATCCCGACATTTGTGATTTTCATAACGATATTAGCTTTTACGTTACGCATTTTTCTAAAGTAAATACGATAGTGAAATAATAGGAGTGTTTCTTTACTCTAAATTGGACGCCCGCGGGATCTCAACTTTACCAAAGAGAGTTGCCGTACACAAAATTTGGGTAAATGAAAGAAATTTTTATATTAACATTCTTCTTCTTCATGCACGAAATAGTCCGTACTTTTTCTTCGGGCTAGTTTGTGCAAGTAAACAATAATCAGCTGTTTAAAAAATAATAGAAAAATAAAAGTTTCTGAAAACTAAAACAAAATTAAAAAGTTGAAGGAAATTTAATAGCCTAAGATCCTAATACTGGTATTCTTGTGAGAATTAACATCCGTTAAGGAATATGTACAAGCACTAGCAGAACTGAACTAGTTTTCGACCCAGCTATTAGGATCTTAGGCTATTAAATTTTATACAATATGTATAATAAAGATCCATTAAAATATTCAAATTTAATTCGAAAATGTATAATAATTAAAAAGTTGAATTAAAAATATTTATAAACCTGCAGTGAAAGGCTTATAGTATAATTTAATTCAATATTTATATAAAAAAGTTTTTCTTTGCCTTAGCTAAGTTAACATTGTCGTTTATTTTTTGCAAAAGTATATGTTCAATATATATATGTATGTATGTGTGTGACGTAAAGTTGTGTTTTTTCATATTTTTATGTGAATGGGTAAAATATTTGGTTTTTTGCGTTGCCGTAGTTTTGGTTAAATTTGTCTCTTATTGAGAGAAATTATTGTTTACTCTCTATTTACCGAACTTTACCCAAAAAATAAAGAAACACACCTAATATAAGAGGTGGTGTTGGGTTAACATGGGGGTTTGTTTTTGTTTACAGTTTGCTAGTGTCAAATATTTTAAGTTTTATTAAATTTTTCGTTATTTTTTTGTGAACAGAGTTTGTTATGACCATACTATATCTATAGACGCTTAGATAAACTGCTTCGGAAAAAACGAAATAAGTGCTCAAGGAATTAAATTGGGCATTACTCACAATTTTTATAAAAAGAAATGTAATTATTTTTTTAAAAACAATTTAAACAATATAACAATAATTACATTCCTTCGCCTCAGCCATATTTACAACGTTTATTCTTTTATTAATTTATAAAATGTTATAGAATTTTAAAAAGATAACGTCAAGATAAAAAATTCCAACTTGGCAGCATTTTTATTTGTGCTTAATTTTTAAGCACTTTCAAAATTAAACGCTTATATAAGCGGATAAAAACAAAAATTTGTATGAAATATTTATATTCGGCTCGAAAAAAAACACAACTCTTATATGCTTTATGCATAACTGCCACACTTGTGAAAATGTTTAAACAGCTTAAACATCTAACGTAAATTGTTTACTCAAACAAAAAAAAATGTTTTTCTTACTCAAAAATTAGAAATGGTTTTTTTAACGTGAAAATCTACCAAAAAACTAGAGAAAGATGCAACCAACCAAACAAACTACCAAAGTTTTAAAAAAAAACGAAAAACTACCAATTTTGGTCCATTCGAACCAAAACGGCAACGCTGTTTACAGCGACATATGAACCGTATTGTCGATATACAACACTACCTTCTTCTATAACCGTTTTATCGACAAACTGTATTAAATTTGTGTCTTGGCTATTTCCTTCAAATCACGTCTAATAGTAGCATTCTATGTACTGTTGTATTAAAAAAACAATTTGAATTGGAAGACTAAAAAATTGTTAGCGGATAAACACTATTACCAAAGATCTGTTGTATCTCAAATATAGAATAAATAGTCTTGCTTTGTTTTCATATTTCTATGTAACATTGCCAATAATTAGTTATTCACGGTATTTTAAATTATTTTATTATATCGATAGTAAAAATTGGTAAACCAAAGGGTCACTAAATAATAATTACGCAAATATGTTCGCATTTTCTAAAATTTTTAACGCCTTATGTTAATGCTCTGACGCCATTACGGTCAGTTTAAAAGATAAGTAATTAATACTTACATATATATTCATGAAAATACTTATCCATACATATATGTATGTATATCAATTTCTCTTTCTTTTTTATTACTAAAATAGTAAAATACTAAAACACGCACAACAATTGAAGCGTTAATAGAGTAGATGCGCAAAAAACTGATCAATTACAACTACAAATATATATAGTTATCTTGGTCTATAACAGATAAATAGGTGTGTTGTTACAAACTACCATTACATATTACATACAATGTATCATTAGACGTACATTCTGCCTAATTTGAAGAACAACCTCGTAGCCATTCAAATCTCGACACAAATAACAAATTTCATTGTTTGCAAAGTTTTTGGAATAAAATGTTTTGTCTACATAACCTCTAGACGTGATTACCCGATTCGCAATAAAAATAATTCTGAGTATTTTCTTCACACTTTTCCATTTTAAAAAATTTGCTTTCAACTTTTATCTTGTGAATTTTAAATATTAAAAAATTAAACTGATTAGATAAAGCATTGGAATATGCAATTTATCATAATTATAGCTCACCAACAACTTGAACACACTCATCTGTTTCCGAAGTACATTCCTCGACAGCTAATTGTTGTCCTGGCTTAGTGGCGCATTCAGGCTCATCGGTTAAATCACATGAATAGCATTCCAAAGCTAAAATATTGTCACATATAATAAAATTTTATTATATGTATGTATTAACTAAGTAATTCAAGCAACCTACCTGCACTAAATAACAAAAGTCTAACTAGGAATACCACCGCAAAAACCAGCCATTTTAAGTTATCTCTTGGTAAAATGTAACTTTTTGCTTTCATTTGTGTTTCTTTAAGGTTTTAAAGTTATTGAATACACCGATTTATAACAAAATTTCTTTAATTTTTAACTTAAACAGTAGTACATATCGATAAGATAATATAAAAATATTCTCTATATAAACGCCTTATTCTAGATTATTAACATTCACTGAAAATGTTCAGCAAGCAAAATATTTTAATTGTATTGCTCTTCAAATTCTATTTCAAATAGAATTTGTTGAATCTTTAGACGGGCCAAAGCATTTTGTCTTGTTGTTAAACGTCTTAACGCAGGTGCACAACTTAATAGAAACTTTTCATCTGATTCCATTAACAATGCATTATTATTATCTGTATTTGTCTCAGCCGTTTGTACACTGACTCTGGGTGCATTACATTTATTTAGTACCTGCGAAGGACATTGATGACCCGAGGTAGTTTTACTCGCACCACTCTGTGTGTCAATATTATTCAATGGAATAGAAACAAATACTGATGACGTTAATGAGGGCGAAGTTTGTGGTGCATTAACTTCTTTCGCCACATGGTGCTCATGTAAATTTTTTACATCCTGCAGAGAAGAGCTTAGAACTATAGAATCACAGCTTATACTCTTAGCATCGTCTGAATTGTCACCAATTTCATCCACTATATTATCGTACTCGAAGCTACAAGATCATAATCATAATCAGATATTCTCATACTCTGCTGTAATGGCTTACCTATTAACACCATCCAAATGTGGTATAAGAAATGACATCTTGTCATAAAATACCCAGTTGCGATGTTTATTAATAACGTTTTCATCGATTGAACTTTGCATCCGTCTGTGGTGTTTGACGAATGTGTCGCGTAGAGATCGCCATCGCTTGCGCAATTCCTCCACAGGGGCATCCATTGTCTCACTAATTTCTTTCCAGCATTGTTGACGTAAGGAATACTTTCGATAGGGTTTCAATGATCGGTCGTACATAACTGGCCGTAGAGATACCTGCCTAATGAGTTCCTCTTCATTGATTACTATAAGTTTTGCAACAGATTTTCTTCTCTTTTTTCTCTTCTCTTTACCACGAACAATCATTCTCGGAAAGCTATTGCACGGGCTGCCGGCCACAGGATTTAATATAAAAATTATGTTAAACAGTAGTTAAGAAAAATATCCGAAGACAATAAAGAAAACAATAATAAAGTGTTGCATATCAATAATTTTTCTTTCATCAAAAGTAGCGATTTTAATACATAGAGAGAAAATTTCATGCAATTACACTTAAGGTAGAAGTACACAGCATGCGTTACGCCGTTAACAGCGGTTACAATGTAATAGTGTTTTCATTACATTGAGTGGATATACACTGCCGCTCACTTGAATAGGTTTACTATTTTCATTACATTCAAATTAATTTTTTTCTAAAAGTAATTAAGTTTTTAATTATATTATTTTCTAAAATGGTAAAATATTGGATTATGTGTGTTTATAATAAAAAAAAATTGTTTCAATAATTAATAACTGAATTTTAGTAATTTTTTTCCCAAAACGAATATGATTTTCAGCACATTTTTTGGCTCATTTGAATAGGTTCACTATCATTAATTTAAAAAATTAAAGAAAAAAAAGATTTTTTTGTAAACCTTTTTTAATTTTTTAAGATTTCTTACAATGTTTGATGATTTATTAAGGAGTATATCCTCCTTTATTCGATATAACTTCAAGAATACCATTTGGAAGGGAGCTGTAAATGTTTTCAATTAATGATAATAAAATTTTTGGACCAAGCTTTTTTAATTCCTCTAATGAAAGCCTATTTGGTCTGCCGGACTCGTAGACTTTGCGAGAAAGCAAGCCCCATACATTTTCTATAATATTTAAGTCAGGGGAATATGGCGGCAACTACAACTTATTGACATTTTGGCTTTGAATCAATACTTTTACAACCCTGGCATTGGGTATCGGGGCATTATTTTGTTTAAATATCCAAAGAATTGGTCTAAAAATAGTAGAAAAATATGGAAACACCTTTTCAAATACTGTTTTGTAGTTATTCGCGTTCATTTTTGATGTGAGGAATTGAAGCACAAATGTACCATAATATGAAATCGCCCCCCACACCATTACACTTCCCTCACAGAGACGAGACGACTAAGGTAGCGTTCCTCCTTATGTAGGTCGTGGAAATAGTAGCTGTATCCATCCGGACCTTCCAAATTAAAATTTTTTTTCGTCTGAAAAGGCAACACGATACAACTCATTTTTATCGTTCATGTGTTCTCGTGCAAAATGAGACCGTGTGGCTTTACGAGCAGCAATAAGAGATATTTTTTTTTTTTAATTTTTAATCTCCTTAAATGTTTAGAACGTCGAATAACACATCTTACAGTGCTTATGATAGCTGTGATACCCAATTTTTGTCTAATTTTTGCAGCAGAATCGCTCAAATTTGAGGCAGCTCTTACAATAACTCTTCTGTCCGCTACTGTTGTGGCTTTTTTTGTCAGCCCTTTCATGTTTCTATACTAATCGGACAGATTTCTTAAAAAATTACTTACAACATTCTGGCTGCGACCAAGTTTTTGTCGATATTCCTATGGCTTAAGCCAGTTTCATTGAATGCTTTAATTTTACCTTTACCTTCTTCAGTTAATCGCTTGCTGCGCCCCATTTTACATAAAAAATATAAAAAATTATTGCAGTAACTCACAAATATTTAAAATTTTAATTATACTGTCGATGGTCAAAATCAAACTAATTTTATTCCTAGTGAACCTATTCAAGTGACCCAAAATCTACATCTATTTTCGCAGCATTTTGAAGTAAAATCAAAAAATAACAAATTTTAATTTATTGTACCGTTATTCTTTTCTTCCTAAAATATGATTATTCATAATATCTCTTAATTTAAGTGAAGAAAATATTATTCTCCTAAAGTTTATATGAAAAATATTGAAATATATGAGCAAAAATTAATAAACCTATTTAAGTGATCGGCAGTGTAAATCAAAAGTTGGTTTTATCAAACAAAATTATTGTGTTAAAACCGCTTTAAAACCTCCTTTGAATTGGTTTTAAGTAGGTTTTAAGAAATACAACCCTGTTTTCGATGTACTAAAATTAGTATTATTAGAATAAAAATATTGAAACAGCTGACAATTTAAAAACACAGCATTGGTATATATAAAAAAACAAATATAAAAATAAAAAAAACGTGGTTAATAATATGTGCTGCTGAAAGAATTCAAAAAATAAATAAAAGGAAAAGAAGCCTTTGGAACGACCAGAAGGATTCTATTAGTGATTGTAAAATTGTTTACTGCTGATATAAACAAAAGTGCATTTTTTAAGGCATTTTTTACAATTTTTATAATTAAATATTTGATTTCCATGCAGCTCTTCACTTTTTAGATCCACTATTTCAAAATATTCCCTTACAAAATACAAAATGATATCTAATTTAGACCTCATTTTTTAATATTTCTTATTTTTTGTAAGCAAAAACAGCTGTTGCCCAGCAAATGTTAAAACCATTTTTAAGAAAACTTGTAATGTGAACGCAAAACCAGCTGATTATGGTTTTAATGTTAAAACCAGGTTTTAACTTTAGGTGTGAAAACACTATAAGTCAACTGTTCAACTGTTAACGTATCTAAAAGTTAAAATTTTTTCAACTTCTATACCTTAGATAGGTCACCATTTTGACAATAATTTGTCTTATAAAAAATCCATATTTTAACTTTTTTTGACAGACCTGTGAAACACACAATTTGTGCAACGTATGTATGTTATATATTTCCACCTTAATTGAAATCATGGCGAGCATTTGCAGTACAAACTGAGCTACATTTTTTTTAGAAAATTTGTGAATTTTTTTGTTTTTACTTTGGTTATTTTTCGACAGCTTTTTACCCTAGACAACAAAAAAATACCATGTTGTTTTTGCTACTGTTTTATTTGTAATCTCAAAGGCACCTTATATAAGTGATCCATGAATATGTGTTTTACGACATCATATTTCGAACGTATCTTTTTTATATATCTAAAGGGGCTGTGTTTCAATCAATAACAAAGTTCTATGGTAAAAACAAATTTTTCTGTGGTAAAAAGTTTCTCTCTTTCTGCTGTGTGAAATTATAACTTTTTTGACAGCTTACAATTTTCACATTTATTATTAAAAAAATTTTTTTTTGTTATTAAATTTGTTAATTAAAGAAGTTCATATGAAATTATTACAACGTGTGTTGTACACATACAGTTTATGAACTTTTTTATAAAATTTTTGCTGTGTACAAAATGGAATGTGTGGAATGAAACAAGCAAAGTCAGATGTTTAATAATTTCACTATAGCCTTAATAATTCCACAACAGTACTGGAAAGTCAAGTTTAATAAAATTTTTTTTACAGTCGAGCGAGTATCAGTATATTTTACAATGTGTAATTTAATTTAGTTTAAAAGTGCTAGAAGAAAAGCAAGAAGTAAAACCAATTTTAACGTTAGTCTATCAATCTTTTTTTGTATTTAACGCAGACAATTTCTTTTGTCTTAAGGTTGGAAACAGACAAATAGAAACATGCATTAGCAAGTGGAAAAAAACTAAATTACAACAAAGACGTGCCATTTCTTGTTTTTTTGTTAATTCACAAAAAATAATAATTAAATTATCAAGTTTATAAGAGACACGCAATACACAACGGGCACGAAAAATTGTTGACCTTCAAAACAAAAATAATAGGCAACAAAATTTGTACAACAATTGGCATCTTTAACCAAACAGTGAGCAGCCACTTTTTCATATTGGCCAAATAAGCACTAACTAAGATGGCATAAAATCCTCAAAATAAAGCAGCAGTAACACACAACGCCAACGAACCAAACACTAATATACCATAAGCAGAACAAATACAACAACAAGCAATTCCAATAACCTTATATATAAAACAAAAACAACAATTTATTTGTTTTTCGTGATAACAGCTGAAATAGCAACTAATAAAAGAAAATAAAAAGACTTTTTTGTTTAGTTTTTGTACAGTTTATAACCAAACAAAAGAAAAAAAATATTTATTGGTTCGTCCTCGGAGTTACTACGGAATATTCTCAACTGGTAAATAAATAATTTAAACATCGGCAGCAATAACAACAATTTCATTTATTAACAAGTTTCAAGAAAGGCAAAGTTTATCGCCCATAATCAACGTGTAAAACAATACCCATAAATTTGTATAAAAAAGGTAAACCAGTCAGTTTTAAGGGTGGCAGAGAGGGAGAGAGAAAAGAAAATCAATTTGTCTCACTTTAGTTTCATTCATAACAAATCTCATGCCATAAAAAACAATTAAAACATAAAAAATAAAAACAATTTTTATACCGCATGCACACACACCTTATATGTAGAATCTAATAGAATTTCAGGGAATTACGCACTAATCACATACACATTGTTTTCCTCTCTTATTTTGGGCTTCTATTTCATATTAAATTTTTTAATTTTTATTTTTACAATATTTATCCGACTTGATCATTTTTAGGACCCAACCTTAACCAAGAAGATATACAATCAAAATGCAACGTTGGTCATATCCTGACGATGAATCTGCTGAGGCTTGTGATGCCATGTTGGCACCGCCATCGAGTGCACGCAAAACAAGCAGTTCGTGTCCTTATCCTGAAATAATGCGGACATTCAAAGTTCTCATAAATGAAGATCTGATGACACACGAAAAGGTGGCGTTGGTGGGAAATTGTGAATCATTGGGAAATTGGCACTTGAACGGCTGTGTCCTCATGAACAAGGATGAGGGTATGTACGCTATAACAACGGTTAAAAAAAAAAAAAAGAAAAGAAGTCGGTAGGTCTTCTATTGCAAACCACATCCACACAATTTTTCCGTAACCTCTTCTCCAGATTCGAGTGTATGGAGCGTTCAGGTAGCAATACCAAGAGATCGCACAACGGAATATCGTTACCTGGTGTGTGCAATTGAACCTACCGTTGAGAAACCGCTAGTGCGTCGTTGGGAAACCCATCTGGAGCCTAGAAAAATAACAGAATTAATGGAAGAATCTACTCCGGAGAGTGTTGACATTTTTGGAGATTTAAATGGCCAAGAGAGAATCGATCGTGGTTGGTTGACTTCTGAATCTATTGTTCAGTTAAAATTCTTTAATGCTCCTTTTTCTTGGAAACAACGCATGAAACGGCGTCTAATGTTTGTCAAGGTGACACCCATGAATTTGCGTATACCGAGTAGCAGCGACAATCCGCTGGCTGGCTCAAACTGTAGCATAACCAATCTGGAAGACTCACTTTCTAATGATACCCATGACACACGGGAGAATGGTGGCGATGGTGGCACCGCTTTTGCGTTTTCGGAAGTGGTTGCATTAAAGGTCGATGACAGTGTTATTCATCCTCAACCCCAATTCGGTACAGCTTGTGGTCCTGAAGATTTAGTTATTTTCCATTTGACTATAAGTGATTTTGAAAATACCGCCTACTTAATTGATCTTTATACATACTCATCACGAGCGGATCCTGATGAGCCACCACATCATTTGGGCTATCACTATGTCTTGCCAAATTTATTTAAAGTATCCGAAGGACGTTTAGAAGTACCGATAACATGTGCTCAGCGCCATCGTCCCCTGGGTATGATGCAAATGGGATATTTAATTGTTAAACCAGTACCTTCTTTAAGCATGGACATGTCGATATCGTATTCTCGTTATTGGAATCACAAGTGGAAAGGCTTAGACGTGGGACATAGAGGATCGGGTACCTCTTTTAAAGCCAATGATTGCTTGATTAGAGAAAATACTATAACATCTCTAAAGAATGCTGTCGATCATGGTGCCGATATGGTAGAATTCGATGTACAGTTGAGCAAAGATCTGGTACCGGTCGTTTATCATGACTTCATGATTTACGTTTCCTTAAAATCGAAAAATACTATGCAGGAGCATGATTTTCTAGCCCTACCCATGCGTGAGTTGACACTGGAACAATTGAAGAACCTTAAGGTTTATCATACTGCCGAGGGACAATCACGAGCACAACGCTCCTTTCATAACGATGATTTGCAAGAACATCAACCATTCCCACAATTGGCCGATGTGCTCGATGCCATTGATCCTCATGTGGGTTTTAACATTGAAGTGAAATGGTCTCAGCGTTTGCAAGATGGCACTATGGAAGAGGAATTCGAACATGTTGTCGATCGTAATCTGTATGTCGATTGTATTTTAGATGTTGTTTTTCGCAAATCTGGCAAGCGACGCATTGTCTTCAGCTGTTTTGATTCCGATATTTGTACGATGCTGCGCTTTAAACAAAATCGTTATCCTGTCATGTTCTTAACCATTGGTCAGACGGAAAAATATAAAAAGTATTTGGATCCTAGAGGTAATCGTATTGAAACGGCTGTATTCAACTCATTAGCCATGGAATTATTGGGTATTGTAGCTCACACCGAGGATGTACTAAGAGATCCATCACAAGTAAGTTTTTATAAGGAATGTTTTAAAAAAATAAAATTTAATGAAAATTATCTGTTCCCATTTAAAAGGTTAATTTAGCAAAAAGTCGCGGCTTAGTTGTATTCTGTTGGGGGGATGACAACAATTGTAAAGACACAATAAAACTTTTAAAGGATCTTGGACTTCATGCAATTATTTATGATAAAATGGATGTATTAACATCTAAAGAGATCAAGGTGCGTCTATAGTTGAATGACATACATCTGATATATATTTTTAATTATTTTACTTTTATTTTTGCTTTTTTCTTTATTCTCTTACAGCAAAGTGTGTTTTTATTACAAGCCAAGGGAGGGCAAGGAGATTTATTAAAATTACAAGCTTTAGAAATGAGCAAAGTATGGCATTCGCCCACACCATCGTCATCATCAACAAATTAATCTTAAACAGTAGTAATTTGTACGATTAAACAGTAGTTAAAGGATAAAAGCAAAATAATTATATTACTTTATGGATTTTCATACAAGAAGTTTCATTCTGAAAAAAAAATGCTACAAATTTTTCTTTTGTGTCTTAAAAAAAAAGATTTTTTATTTTAAATTTTTTTTGGCAAATTTTCAGTAATTCACATATCGTCGTGCGGAAGTTTATGTGCTCTAAAATAAATATAAAATATGTTACTCGAAATTTTTAAAACCTGCATTCCGTTTTCGGTCCGAAACTGGACAAGATATCCTAAAACGAATTACAAATTTGAAAAATTTGGGGTCGAAAACCTAAAGTGGCATCATTAACTCGAGATATATAAAAAATATAAAATGACGTATAGAGCACATAAACTCCCGCACGACGATATGTACGTTCATATCGGTCATTCAATTCAATAGTGGCAAAACTTAAAAAACTATTTTTTGGTTAAGTATGCAAAAATGTTTCCAAATCATGTTTAGTATTCTTTGATATACAAAAAGTTAAGCACTTGACATAAAAATGTGTCGTTATTCTACTTAAGGCCTCATTACTCAAACGTAAACGTAAACATTGCGGAACAGCTGTTCAGTTTTGCTTATCAAGCCTATATGTAAATGATTACTCATACGTAAACGTAATGTTGCGTTGCGGGCGAATCCAATAAATTTAAAATTTTTCTTCGTTTTTACGTATGAGCTGTTTAAAAATTGTAAACCAATTCTACACCATTCGCTGAACTCGGCCGCAACGTTTACGTTTGAGTAACGAGGCCTTTACTTTTAAATTACAAAAACGTAACGTTGTAAAACAATCATAAATATAAGAAATTCTACAATTCTGAAAAACCTTTCTGCAAAAATTTAAGAAATGTTGTGCATTGAAAAGTATTGTCAGACATTAATGAACTTGCGTGATTACCAAAGCTATGTCTATTGTGTTTATGAACACTATACATTGCAGTGTTGCATTGCAAACTGCATTTATGAATTCAATCTATTTGTTAATAAATTTAGTTTCAACTGTAATATTGTAGTCGCCGTAGTCTAGTATGTAGGGTGTTGGCTTATTTGAGGAAAGCTCCGGTTTCAAACCCCAGCTCTAACATCTTGAAAGAAAGAAATATGAAAAATATTTCTTACGGCAAGAGCTCTGAGAGTAACTGTTATGAATAGCTTCTCAAGTCTGTCTTTCGGAGGCGACGTTAAACTGCAGGAATTGGTAATTTTTAAACATCTTTTCGGAAAAATATAGTTTTTTTTTTTTTTTTTTTTTAAATTTGTCATTATTGAAGTAACTGAATGATATATACAACATACATAGTATTTGCTATATAAAAAGAAGAAAAAGACAAAAAATAGTTATAAATTAATACTCCTTTTAAAGTAAAGTCTAATGAAATTAATTGCCTTTACTTAGAAAAAAATGTAACCAAAATACTTTATAAATATAAATTAATAAATTTATAAAATCTATTTAATGACTTAATTTATGAGCGTAGTAATGTTTGCTTTTTTGTAATTTTTCAATATCTTAAGATTAAATTTGTTATTGCCCCTGTCCCGACAAACATTCTGTTTTGAGAACGAAGAACGCAATTGAACATAATCGGAATATCTACATATTTATTGATTTCAAATCGAAATTGCGATTATCAGAACATTTTCATCAGAATCGTCAATTGAGAAGCAATACGTTACAGATATTTATGTTCTATGAATAAACAATTCATTTTAAATTACGAACAATTGTTTATATTATACATATAATACATATGTATGCACATAAGTACTTCTTTTAATTGTCCACAACATACATACATAAGTACAAACAAATGAAAATGCAAAAAGTATTTTTTTTTGCAAATTACGTGCAAAAAAGGCAAACGACTGAAATTTAATCATTCTAATTCCGGAAATTTCAAGACTATTTCAGTATTATTATAACAACAAATAATTTTATTTTTTTGTTGAAGTTTAATAAAAAAGCATACATATAATGTACGTCGAGGTTGAATGAATTCGATTGTGGAGAATAATCTTTTAAACAAGCACAGTTGTCTCTGGATAACATCAACACCTTTTTAACATTAGTGGTTATCACTGCTCATTAAAAACAAACGTAGCAAACTACGTCAGATGACTACAAAATGAAGGCTGTCAAGGTAATTTTGCAAGTACGTTTAATACGAAGAGTGATTACCGCTATTGTTTGCTCTAATACATCAAACAAACTAGAGAGCTCTAAATTTATAAATAAAATAATTGACTGCGTTTTGTCCAAACGTGGATGTTCAGAAAATGTACTCTACCTATGAAAATAAAATTATTACTCTCCTTCCATTTGTATCATCAAAAGCCCTAAGCTAACCGGTGAAATAGCCAGAAAACTATAAAATGAAATAAATTTGTCCCAATCCTCACCAATGTAGGGATAAATAAAATTATTCTTTTAAATATGCAAACAAAATATACCACAGAAAACATTCCTCTATGATGATGTGTAAGATGATGTTTAGCTCTACGAAAAAAATATTTAAGAATGATTCAAAATAAAAGGATACATAAACATAACATAAACATAAAGTGAAATAATATTAAAATAAAAATTGTATTTAATGATGTGTGAGAGATGATCTACAATTATTATTCTGTGTCAGTATTTTTAATAACTGAAAGAAATTATACCTTCTTTTTCATAAATGCTTTTCTTTTATGTTTATGTTTAAAAGTTTAGTAATAATTTATATCCTTAAGTTTTCTTTCACATAAAGAGGCAAACATCCCTCTGCCTTTTCTGCTCTCTTCGCGGTAATAAACAAAAAATCTGTGCGTTTGGGCATAAAAAAGTCAAAATGTAAATCGCGTGAACTGTTATGAACACAATTGGGGCGTGCGACGAACTTCGCCCACCAATACGAATTCATCAGCTGTTGTCATGTTTATGCCCGTTTTGAAAACGTTTCCATTCTCTCAAACTCATGGCATAAACAGCTATAAACCTTCATTGCATTGTGATGAAAATTTCCATCATACATTTTTTTGAAGAAAAAGAGAAGAAATGTACAAAAACTTAAGTGTAAATTGGTCGCTGCTGAAATATTTCGGCATTAGATTACACCCATTGGACTGTAGTTTTAGATATTTATAATAAAATATTTTTAAATATTTTTCCTTAAAATTGTGCATGAATTTTATCTTTATCAGTGGCTTATTTTAGAAAAATAAAAAAAAAAAAATTCATACAATGAAGGGATAAAAACAGTTTTGAAATTTCGAAACGTTTTCACTGAAACTGCTTTTCAAACCTATTTGAATATAAATTGAATATAAACATATACCGTTTTGAAACCTTTATGAAAATGAGCTGTAAAGAATGTTCTGGCAAATTTCCATTGGTTATTTTTATTATTCTAAAGCTACGGTCACATTGGGTAAATATTTGATGAAAAAAACGTAACCACTATTTTATGAAAATATTTATTTTTTAATTTTTCATTTTTTAACGTTTAGTTAATTATATATAAAAATATTTCTTCTTTTTAATATCGTGTTTAAACAATTATTGAAGAAATGTTTACATAAAGAGAAATATTTGCATAATATTTTTCCAAAAAAAATATTGGTTACGTTTTTTTCATCAAATATTTGCCTAATGTGACCGTAACTTAAGCGTATTATTATAGAAAATATAAAACAATTAGAATTATTTAGAATTAGCTGTTAGTTAAAAGAGTTTTAAAACTGTTGCGACTCAAAACATAGGCATAAACACATATTAAGTTATCATTATGAGTGAAATCGATTTGTGTAGAGCTGAGTTCAAAACAGGCATAAACTAAGTATGTAATTCGTTACATAAATTCCTCGTAGGAAACACTAGTAAAGACGAATATTTTATTATTATTAATTTTTTTTGTGAATAAAATTGTTTAATTTTTATGCAAAAGAATAAATAAAAAAAAAAACATTTTCAATTACTTTTAATTTCAGTTGTCTACATATCGTCGATGGAATTAAAAAACGCTGTAACTGACAAAACCTTAAATGTTCACCAGGGCCAAAAAACCTGTATGAAAGTAGAACAAATACACTGGTATTTTTCATTTTGCAAACGGCGTAAGTGAATTTATTTTCATCGTAGAAATCAGGGACCAGGACCAATCGAAGCGTATTTTTTTTTCTTATAAAAATGATGCAAAAGACGTATTTTCTATTTTTTGTCAGTTACAGCGTTCTTTAATTCTTGCGACGATATTTTTATTTATTTAATAACGTTGTAAATTGCGTCTACTCACAGTAATTCTGTTTTGTTTTTCAATTACAGCTGATAGGGTGACCATAAAAAATCATACTTAAAAATAAAATTATGTATTAATAAAACACACACGTTGAAACAATTTTAATAGTTAACTATTCTATATCTTTATTTAAAGGGCTTATAAATAGCAAAAAACAATTATTAAAAATAAAAAATAACTTTATTTAGTACAAAACTTAAAAAGTAAAAGAAAACTTGACCACCCTAAACTGATTTGTTTGTCGCGCACGGCAAATTTCGTCGTACGCAATGATTGTGTGCATATTCATATATACAAATACGAGGTATGATAAAAAATAACCGTTATTTTATATATTTTTAAGTATTTATTTATTAATCAATAACTATCTTGTCCCCTGCAAAGTAATCCCCCTCAGATATAATACACTTATGCCAGCGTTTTTTCCAATCCTCGAAACACTTTTAAAACGCGCTTTTTGGTATCGGCAACAGTTCCTGTTTCGATTTTTCCTTTATCTCCTCAATTGTAGCGAAACGGTTTCCTTTCATCGGTGTCTTCAGTTATGGGAAGAGGAAAAATTTAGCGGGGGTCAAGTCCGGTGTATACGGTGGTTGGGGCATGATAACGGTCTTCCTTAAACCACAATTGAACTTGTGTTCTGCTCATAGTAGGCTTGCCAAACGCCACAGTCAACATTTCAAATGTCCTTGTGCATTTATTTTCAGTTTTTACACAGAACTTAATACAATTCCTTTGATCCATTTTTTCGAATAATAAAAAATCGAAGAGCACAACCAAACCTTTTTATCTGTCAAAGATAAACTGACAATCTAAAATGGCTGATATTACCAACATATGTATGTAACAGTCATGTGTACCAACATAACAGAAAAAATGCGAAAATAAAAATAACGGTAAATTTTTTATCAAACCTCATATCGCACACTTAGTTCAAAAGTGACACAACTCAAAAAATTTTTTTTTGCTTTATTATTTTTACGAATAAACAAGTGCATTCTGCATAGTTTAAGCATATAAATAAAAAAAAAATTGTGTCAAAAAAAGTTGTGTCACTTTTGAACTAGGTGTGCGATATGTTTTATTTTTGCGACGAATATTCGCGACCAAAAATTTGGGGGATTATCATTTGTTTCCGAAACATTTCTTATTCGGATAACAGTTTGTTTCACAAGTAATTTGACGTTTCTCTCAGAGAGCGAGAGCACAACTTCCAAGTGGTAGGCCAATGTAAGCGCAAATGCAATATTTAATATATTGTAACATTTTTTTTACCGTTTGAACTTGACGGAAAAGAAAAAACTATGAAATAAAATGAATTGAACAGAATTCTCTATTGAAAATATTAATGAGAGTTGATTAATAAATTTATTATTCCATACAAATATTTATTCTAATCTTAAAATGGTGAATCTACTTTAAAACAAACTCGTGAACTTATTAATTTCACCACATGTGTATCTACATCAGAGTTGGGTCTACTGAATTAGATTTAATTTTTCACTAAATTAAGAATTAGTCCATTAAATTCCCACTACCACTTAATTCGTTTTATTTAGTTCTTAACTGTTTCCATCTGCATTTAGTGGTGGCTGCAATATTGCTGCATTAATACGAAGTCGTTTAGTAGTATGTGGTGGAAACGATAATTCAATGCAATAATAAATCCAATTCTGATGTACACATTCGGCCTTATTCTAGTTGGCGACGTAGTTGTCGTCTGACGACGTTTTTGTAGCAGAACAAAGAAAAAATGTTTCTCCTGTCTTTAATCTATTACAAAAATATCGTTACGACGACGTCTCCAATTGAAATACGGTCTATTGACTGCCTGTCTCTCGTTGCTGTCAAATTTAAGTCAAAACAATTTAATATTTTGACAAAACCAAAACAAAACAAAAATACATAAATAAGAAAAGAAAAATAAAAACATAGAAAATATTTAATATGATTATTTTGTTTAATATAATTGCTATTTCCATTTCTATTCAATTCAATAATTTTTTATACCAACTGTTGCCAAGTTAGTTATTTTCTCGTCAAATCTAACGAACTTCTAATACCATTTTGTTTAAAAAATATTAATTATTTTTACCCACAGTTAATGGATAATTTAGAGACTTTTATTTCATTACATTTGGTACAAAGTGAGCTTCAAATAATTTTTTTTTTTGAGACCAATACTCAAGGGTAAACCCCTACTAAATGCTGTGCATTGTATTGGAATTTTGGAAAGGACAGTACATATATTATTATTAATTATATTATTATTATTATTAAGAGCCTTAGGAATGAGACAAATTGCTGTGAATTGATCATTCAAAGGCCAGTGTTATACCTTCACCCTTGAATGATCAACAGCAATTGCCTCATCGTTGCATGTTGATTGCGTGGTGAGTGTGCCGTCGCTAAGTAGGTTGGGCTGTTATCTTCTACTTCCCAATAGGTGGCACTTTTTTTCCTGATCATTCGTTTTTTTTTTAACATTGCAGTCTTCGGAGAATCATGTTTGAAAAAGTCAGAATTTTTGTCTAATTGTAAAAGTTGCTGACCATCTTAAAATGCAGGAAGTCACTATTACTACATATCGTCGTGCGGGAGTTTAAGTGTTCTATCGGTCATTTCAAATATTTTATATATCTCGAGTTAATGATGCCACTTTAGATTTTCATCCCCAGATTTTTCAAATCTGTAATCCGTTTTAGGATATCTCTTCAAGTTTCGAAGATAAATAGCCGAAAACGGATAGCAGATTTTAAAAATTTTGATGTCAAAAACCTAAATTAGCATCATTTACTCGAGATTTATAAAATGGCGTATAGAGCACTTAAACTCCCGCACGACGATATATATTTATATTTCAATATGTTTTAAACAACTCCATTAATTGAATAATTTATATATAGAATTTAACGAAAAACTGCTGAATTTTTGGGCCAGTGTGAAATGTATCAGAATTTTAGGATTAAATTTTATTTTTTTTAGCTATTTTCTGACTATTTTTCACTCCACTTTAGCGTTTTTTATTTTGTTTTGCATCAGTGGTTATGTATGTATATATATAAGGAGTAAAATTCCAACAAAAACAATAACACATGATGTCAATTATGTGTCAGCTGTGTTTTACAAGAAAGTGTAAAATTAAAAAATAAAAGGAACTCTTTTCTATATGAAAAGTCGTTAGTTGGTGGTGGGTGGTTGTTTGATTATGTAGTTGTATTGCTTTTTCATTTAAGGCCGGTTGATTTTGCCTATGTGCACTAGTTGTGACAATACTACATACATATGTACATATGCGTGTATGTATGTGTAGGAAAAGAGTAATAATTTAAAGTTTTTGAGAGGTGCGCTCCTATGACAGCGTTAAAATTATTCCAAAATATAAAAACCCCCCACAAACACATGTATAGATACTCTCTCTCACTAGCTCTCTTAATGACACTCATACACCTACAATATAAAGGCATGGAGCAGGAAAAACTGCAGAAACAGAATAGAATAGAAAAAAGAGCGAATAGCACAGTTAGTCGCCAGTCAGTCAGTCAGTATTAGTAAAGTAGCTGCTGTTGATTAAGTGAAAATTTGTTGTGATTAAAAAAAAAAAAAAAAAAACACAAGAAACAAGAGAATTGTAATTGTAAATTGTAAACGCAATTAGCTCTAACGGGATTTAAAATATTTAAACAAAAATAATAAATAGTATATTATTAATAATTTATAAAATAATAACGGCTTAACGAATTTCTACCAGTAGAAACGAAAAAATTTGATTTTTTTTTAAGTTTATTGGAAGAAAACTTAACCACAGAGTACAGATATACTCGTAAAGGTATACATACATACATATTTACCGTTATTACTCTCGGTGAGAAAAGTCAAGTTAAAAAACAAACCTTTTTTTTCGTGATTTTTGTTATTAAATAATTAAAAATAAATATAAATTTTATTTTTGTTTGCTTGATATTGCTTTAAATTTAAATTTTAATTGCTCCCGTCATTTTTTGTTAAAAAAAAAAGAAAATTATGAAAGAATTATGCGAAAAGCAGGAAAAATAAATACTGCCAATACGAGAAAAATCGATGAAGTTTTTAAAGCAGAAGCTGAAACTTTTTTTAGTTTTTCCTTAATTTTTTTTTTGTTTGCTTTTTTGTTGGTACATATTTATAGATTAACTATCTACATACATGAAGTGAAAATATTTATTTAATCCAGAAAAGTTAATACTTTAAGACACATAAGTTTTAATAGATTAATTAAACAAAATAAAAAAAAAATTTGTACCAATACCACTCCTAAAATAATCATAATCCTCGTAAGTCAAAGACAAATTTCACTTTTGTTTTTAGCTTTCAAAGTTATTTCTGAAAAAATATTTTCATAACAAAAGTTCTTCGAATATGAACAATAATTGCCAAATAATTAAAAATTTCATAAATGAAGGTACAGAGGCATATAGAAAATCTTTTCAATTATTTATTACAAAAACTGGTTTTCTTTTGTTTTTTATAATTTTTTTATTTTTTGGTAAATTATGTTCATCTTTGAGAATTCGCAATGACTAGCATTCTAGATATACATACATACGTACTACATATGTATGTACAACTATTGTTCATAAAAAAAATATATATGCATACTTTCATATATAACTAGACTTTCACAACAATAAAAATATTTTAGAGGAAACAATTAAAGGTGGTGGCTCTAATGTCCTCTTTAAGTATTTCTTTTATTAAATGAACATTTTGTTTTACAAGAGCCTCTTGTTATGTGTGTTAAAAATTGTCGACCCCTTTAAAAGATTATAAAATAGACAGAACTATGAAAGAATTCACTTGTTAACATTTTTCTAATGGCAATTTTCAGCAACAAAAAAAAAAGTTCAAAGCATTAGCTGTTATCGGCTTTTAGGCTCGTTAATATTAAGTGAAGCCATATTGCGGTTAAAAGTAAGCGATAGTTTTAAGTCTAATACTCAGCAGAAAATTTTTAAAATTCGGAAGCTCTAATTAACTTTAGAAGCAATAATAGAGGAATTATATTGTTTATTCATACCTTAAAATTTCCAAAAATTTTATATGGTAAGGAATTATTTTTGATTTTTTTATACTATTTGCTTACTGATTAGAAAATCTATTGCTTTTTAGCATCTCATTGCATACAAAAATGTAAGTTAGTGATTGTTAACAATTTTTCCCTTATTGGAAAGCATTATTTTCTGCTGAGTAGTACTTTAAAATGTAAAAATAACCGATAAAATAAAATCTTAATCTAAAACATGGCATAACCACCTAAAAGTTATATTTTATTATTATTTTGATTATAAGGTTATTGGGATGAACATAATATTTTGAAAGAAATAATATCCAGTGATGTATTTTCTACTTGTTATTGAGTCTGTAGCAGGGACCGCAAATAACAGTTATTGTTTAAAAATTAAACTAAAAAAACCATCGTATTAGAGTCGACAGACATATATGATGTTATATACCAAATTAATCGTCTTGGAGAGCTCTCACAGAATCTGTGGTGATCTTGCAAAAATGATCATTAATCAGATTTTATCTGTTACTGTGACGGAAAAATAAAAGGTTTTATGAAATATTGTAGTCGCCGTGGCCCTGGGTTCGACACCCAGCTCTGATATCTTAAAAAAACAAGAAATATGAAAAAAATATTTCTTTCGGCGACTACCTTTCAGCAGTCTTCTGGCAAAAACTCTGAGAGTAATTAATTGCCATGAACAAGGTTCTCAAGTCTGTCGTTCGGAGTCGACATTAAACTGTAGGTTCCGGTTCTCATGGATAAAAATTTACACACACAACATGAGTGCTGCGAGCAGCAAGGCCGTAATCCTGACACAGGGTTGTAAAGGCCAGTTATGTATGTATGTATGTATATGAAATCTTTAAAAAGCTCTCTTTTTGCGAGTTTTTTTTAATTTATTTTTTCCGTTGAGAAATAACTTTTTCTGCTGACCTTTTTGGAAAAGCTCTCAAAATAACCATAAAAAATAAGTTTTTCGGTATAACTTATAATCGTTAAGGTCCCTTGGTGTGTAGTATTTGTTATGGATAGGTTTCACTTGATTTGGGAAAATTTTGTTTATAAACCAACCCATTAAGCCATAAGTGAAAACCTGTGTTAAATTATTTAAAAAAAATGGAGTAGTGTAACACAGTTCAAGCTGTTATCTATTTATAATGATTTGCCATCCTTTACTAAGCATAACTGTGATATTAAAAATCACAAGATGTAATGCAAAATTAAGTAATATTTTAGCGTTACTCTCTAAACACCTCGGCTATGGTCGTACTTGTTGTTCATGTCATCTAATGGGGATAATTTAAACAATAGGGCAATGAGAAAACTATTGTAAATCTTATAATTCAAAATAGATAATAACTAAAAGAATGCATTTAGAAAGGGAAAAGAAGAAAAGTGTGACTTAAATAATGGATTATTGTACAGATCACTAAGAGATCTGATGAAGCTACCGTAGCTGGATTTGAAAACATATTCATAAACTAAAAATAAATTTAAATGTTTGCGGTTTTTTTCAAAATTATAATTTCAAATAAGATGTCCCCCGCCCATCAAGAGGTCCATCTACAAAATACCCAGCAGAAATTAGTGCTTACCAATAATCTACTTATTTTGTAAGGGAGAAATTGTAAACAATCGCTTACTCTTGCGCATCAATAATGCATGATTTGTATATGAAATGAGCCTCTAAAATGCAATAGAAACGCAAATATATTGCAACCAGTAAGTAAATATTATACAAAATCAAAAATAATACCTTATTCTATAGCATCTTTGTAAGCTTTATGGTATGAATATACAATATAATACTTCCATTATTGCTTACAATTTTATTTATTGCTTCCAAATTTGAAAAATTTTCTGCTAAGTAACCGCTCCCTGACATTCCACACTATTCCACCTTAACCTTTGACCACGAAAAACGAATTATCAGGAGAAAAGCGCCACCTATTGTTAAAAACCTACTTAGCGAAGGCACTCACCGCAATCAATATGCAACGAAAGGGGAATTGCTATTGATCATTCAACGGTGAAGGTACAACACTGGCCTTTGAAAAACAAAATATATGTTCTGTTTTCATAATGTACTGCCATAATGCACAGCCTTTAGAAGAGGTTTCCCCCTGAGTATTGGTCTCAAAAAAAAAAAAAAAAAAAGAATTGTGGTGTAAAATTGCCTCATTTTGAAAAGTAACATATCGCTCATTTGCGAGAAGAGTGGCATAACTCAAAAATGCGATTCTGAGATAAATACGTTTAAACATTTTAATTCAGGCAAACTTATATGAAAAGTCGAAGACACTTTTGGTCGCCACTGAATGAAAAAAGAGATAAAAATTCAATTTTTAGAAATGCTTTAAATTACAATTCGCCTCATATTTCTGCATTATTAACTTAAAAAATTTGTTTTTTGAGTTATGAAACTCTTCTCGCAAATGAGCGATATGGATACACACACATATTTTGAAAATAGTTGACCTTGAACCTTGATATGTGGGTGATCTATACGAGCAGCTACATCAATAAGCGAATATTATTTGTTCAAGATATATAAAAAAAACTATGCATCATGTAAAAATAAACCGTTTTCCATGAAAATCTATCCATAAATATTTCAAAATTAATTACAAATTGAGTTGATTCTTTGAAATTTCTGTTTACTCATGAGCACTTGGCGAGGATACAACAATAACAATCATCACATTCTTCATTATACTAATGATGATAATCGTGATGATAATGGTATTTTGTTATTGCTTTTTTTGTTGTTGTTGTAGTACATTTGTTTATATTGTTGTATTTAATTGTAGCCCCAACCATGTTTTGTTGTTTTGCTATTTTTGAGATATATAAACAAATGATTCCCACCTTTTCTTTCCAAAGAAAGAAGAGCATAAAAACACTGTTGCTGTCTTCTAAGCATTTCAGTAGTAATAAATTCACCCTCCTATTTCCCCTTAACTATATTATTGCTAGAAGAGTGATTTTTCAATTTTTTTTTGTTTTCAATAAGTTTTTAAAATTACTCGTCTTTTTTAATTGAAAGAAATCAAAACATGGGCTCATTTAATTTAGAATGAAATTAAAAAACAAAAAACAATTTTTTTTTCTAAATAAATCTGTTTCAAAATTATTATTAAATTTCTTGAAATTATATTGTGGGTAAAGTGTGTGAGATTGTTACAGATTTCTATCGCAATTGGCAAGATGATTCAATTTTAAAATTTTCGCTAAAGTTTGTTTGTTATTGTTGCCAGTGCTGTTGTCTGTATGCATTTTAAGTTAAACAATCAAATTAAAATATAAACAAAAACATCAGAAATAACAAAACAAAAAAAAAAAGTAGCACAAGTACTACAAGTACTTACATATGAACGTATGTATGTATGTCTACTGTACATATGTATTACATATAGGGTTGACTAGCGGAATTGATTTTTTGATTAATCCCAAAATTCAAAAATCTGTCGGGTTTTACTAATCAAAAAATAATGAAAATTAAAGCTTTTAAATATAATAAATCTCTTCAATTATAAATTTAGCTCAAAATCTTGTGGGTTGAAATTACTTTATTTGACATTTAGCAAGACATTTGTTGTCATAACAAAAACAATTTCTTCTTTCACGTTCACAATTGCCAAATATGTATTTGAAGCGTCGTCTCCACTTTTTTTTTTTGAAACATTTTACACCAAAATTTAGTTTTATGGAAACATTTCTTAAAAAAAAGATTGATAAACGCAAGAAAAGAAGTTCAATTTGTAATTAATTAATTTTGAAGCAATAACCCAGTTGGCACAATTGTCGTGCACGACATTGTCGTCAAGTATGTCTTTAAGACATGTCACTAACGGTTGTCGACAACTCTGCAAAGGTGTTCGTGCACGATATTTTGTAGTATATTTCCTTGAAATTGTCGATGATAAACAGAATATTGACGACACGCTTGCATAATTCATACAATGTTTGGCCGACGACAACCTTAGTGACATTGTCGCTCAGCTAGTCGTGCATGATGTTTGCGACATTTGTATGAAAATGTCGCCGACAAAATTGTTCTAACTGTCGTCTATGCGTTGTGCATGATAGCCTGTTGCCGTGCACCCATCCTAAAGGATGGAAAATTATAAACAACACACACATGTATGTAAATATTTCAATTAAATATTGGGTACGATTTTTTAAAAAAAATATTTGAAAAATGTGAACGTACCTTCAGTTGGCTGCATTTTGTTTAATAATTTATTTACTTACTGCGATATTCATAAAAAAATAATGTGAAGAATGTGTAGACACGACTATTCAAACGCTTTTAAAAAAAGTAGACTTGCAATGTGCTTTTTTTAACAATTATTATTTACAGGCATTATTATTAAAATATTTATGTTTTTTGTAAAAACAAAAGGAAGAAATTTTTATAAATCCAGGAATTTCGAGATTCCGTTTTATCGGTTATCGTCATCCCTAAAACCTACACACATACATACATTTGTACTAAAAATCCCCTTTTGAATGGAAACATCTTTTCCTGTTCTTCTATTTCAAACCAAAAAAAAAACATTTCCAATTAATTTTTAATATGAGTTTGTTTTATTGTCCAAAAGTGATACAAAATTTTAATGAAAAATCAAAGTCTTGTCATGAAAATAAACAAAAAAAAAAATAAAAGGGACAGCAACAATATAATTATTTTGTTTATTTAAATATTCACACAAATTATAGAGTAAAACGTTGGATTGAATAAAACATACAAACAATGTCATTTGGTTGCTATTAACACTTGAACACTAAAATATTTTATTTCGGTATATGGTTGTATTCAACCATTCAAAAATGTACATGCAGGACTAGCTGACTGTCTTGATGGCTTGACTGGCAGTCTGATTTAGGGACAGAAAATTTAATGTCAAACTAAAAGTTTTTCAAATATTAAAAGAACTTTACAATTATAAAGAAAAATTGTATTCTGATTTTTAGGAACGTAAAAACTATACACTTAAGAATGAGTTTTAAATTGTGGTCAAGTTGTTTTTTTTTTCCAAGATAGGATACTAATTATTTTTATAAAATTTGCTCTTACTCATCCATCAACTTTCTATCATTCAGTGGCGCAGAAATTGAGAATGAATTATTAATCTTAATCCGGCATTGCGTGCCATTGTCTTTATTACTTAACTCAGCAACTATACTAGCAACCAGTCACTAAAAAATATTTAAACTGGTTGTAAGCAGAGTGGGCAAACAAACACAACATTTCGCAAACGTTACCACAAAGTCATAAACTTTTCAAATTTTTTTCAATCGTATTGTACATGAGCAAAACCAAAACAAATTCTCTGTAAATGAGAAAGAGCGCAAACGAAACAAATCGCTTTTCGCTCTTGTGCTTGCTTTCTTATTCCGTTACATTTGTATAATTTGCTCTTTTTCTTCTTCTTCTCTTTTTCTTCTCATTAATTTTTTGTTCTACCTACACACATTTGAGTTAGTGTATTTGTACTACTCAAATCAAAAACAATATACAAAACTAATTGAGACAATCGCTCTCACTGTTTTTGTTTTACTCATTGTAAAGAACAAAACAAAATGAGATTAAAGATTTCGTTTTGTTTATTTTCCTACTCTGGTTGTAAGACTGATGTTAAAAACTATAGAGGTATCGCCAAACTAAATTATATATCTATGTACACCTAATTCTGTTTTTATGCGACAGATATGTGTCACGAATTAAAAATTTTATAAATCTAATATATAAAAATTAATGTACATTTTAATGTAACCACTAACCGCAGAAACGGATGGATCGATTTCAGCCAAAATTTCAGGGGATAGTCTGTAGATTGTTTATGTGAATTTTGCGCGAAATCAGCCCATTGGTTCCGGAGATATGGCATTTAGATTTTCCTATATATTCCCATACAAATTCATATTATTCTCAACTTATACCTTGAGAGCTGTTAAAGCTATATTTTCTAAATTTGGTCTGAACGAGTTCATGGTCAAGGAAAAAAATCAATCAGAAAGTAGGCGTGGTACTCCGCATGCAAGTTAAATATTAAATTCTTTATATCTTGGGAAGTGTTAAAGCTGCAGTTTCTGAGTTTGGTGTAATTGATTTCGTAGTCATTAAAAATCAGCAGTCGAAAAATGTGTACAAATAATAGCAGTAGGTGTTTAGGTTTAGGCTAATTCAATATAAAAATAGGTTTTTATTATACAAATTTTTGGCGGGGCCAAATACCAAATGAAATGGGGTAAAATGAGAATGAATTGTGTTTTTAAAATCTCGATTAAAACACAATTAGGTGTACTTGCAAATAACCAATAAACCGATGTTCAGCTTCTTGGTCACAAGCATCATATGATGGGTTTTTCTAAACTAAAATATGTACATGGTGCAGCCTTAATTTAATAGAATTGAACTCTTAAAGATGCTAAAAAAACGACAGTAATCCCACGAACTGCGCGTTTTCGGACTTTTTATTTTTACCACCAAAATTTCGCATTGCGCGACAAAAGTTTCGCAGCAGCGCGGTTTTTATTTTTTTTTTTTTTTTTTGAGTACATATTACATATTTCGTGCAAAATATGTACAAAAATATATAAGTGATGTGCCCACACATACTATCCCATATTGTGATTGTTTGTGTAGCAGAAAAAACCAAGTTTAACTTACGCACCCCTGTTACTATTAAGCAATCACTATTAACAAGTTTTTTTTACGAAACCATTGGAGCAAAATAGAACAAATTCATCATAAGATGAAAATTAACTTATTTAAAGATTTTTTTTTGTGTGTAATTTTTATGAATTAATTTATAATTTTTATTTATTTATTTTTTTTTGTTTATCTTAATGTTTAACTTTATGTTAATATTGAATAAAGTCTTTTTTAGTTATCTACTTGGTTTAAATTTAAAATTTTCATGATAATTTTATTTGTAATTTCATACAAAATAGGGTTCACAGTGCGCGATTTCGGATTGCGCGCTGTTTTTTCAGAACGTATCTACCGCGCAGTTCGAGGTATTACTGTATCTATTATAGCAACTTCTTTCCTACTGCACAACCTCTTGTATTTTTAAGCTATTTTTCTTGATCTGGGTATTATGCTGGACACTAAGCTTAGTTTTATCCAGAACACAGATATGATTGTCAACAAAGCTAGAAGAGGAATTCATGCTTTTATCAAGATATTTTTTACTAACTGGTAACTCAGTTATTTTTAATCGATTTTACAGTTTTAAAAGTTACCCAAAAGAAGCCTCATCTACAAGTTTTATTTTTAATGTCTAATTAAGAAGTACAATCCACTATTGTAACACGAAAAAGCAAACATAACTGTCCAGTCGAGTTTCTAGTTGTTTTGTTTTACTCCTTGAAGAAAAATTTGGTCATCGACCAATCTTCTTATGAGCAATGTTTTAAAAATGTAATATTTTTGTATTAATAAGTTTAGTTGACCGTATTATTGATTAATATATAAAAATTTTTTAAAATAAAAAATATTTCCTGAAGAAGCTAAGCAGAGAAGTAGCGAAATATCGAAAAAATAATTATTTAATCGATCTAAAGCTTAATTAAAACCTTATATATATTAATTTAATATTTTTCTAAAATTTAATAATAAATTAATAAAAATGTTTAAATATAAGTAAATAAATAAATTTTTAATAATACCTTAAAAATAAATAAATAAATTTTTAATAAGACTTTAAGCTTGAATAATTAATTACGTTAATTAATAAAGGTTGGAAAACCAAAATTGAAAATTTTTTACGAGTACAAAAAAATTGATAAACAAGAAAATCCCCAACTTGGGAGATAAAACCACAAGTCTGACAGCACTGCTTCGTGCGTACAGTGTTTATAAAAAACAAACAAAATATTTTTCAGCACATTTTTTAGGTCGACTATGATGTCTTCTCGATAATTACATCGTGAACACCAAACGAGTGGCTGTAAAAATATGTTTTTTATTTTTTTATTTCATAAATATCTCAAAGCACCATTAGTTTATAATAGAAAGTGTTGTGTATGTGATTTTGTCTCAGTATGTGAATATAAAAAGGACACAAAAGCATTTTTAAATATTTAATTATCCTGTTGTGTAGTAGGATTTCTCATTTCATAGCGGAAGCGCATGCTTAAAAATAAAATTCAAATAAATTTACAAAATAAGCGCGTTTTTATTATAATGAAAGTGGAATAATGCTTTTGGGGAGGAGTAGGTTGTACGACTGAATACCATTTGGTGGTAACAGCAACAGTGTGTGTAAATAATAGACAACAAATTTTCAAGTGATTCTACTCAAAAAAAAAAAAATGCTATAAAATCCATTAAAATTGTTGTTACTTTTTTATGTTTTTGGTATTTGAAGTGTTTTTTATTAATTTTTTATAACCTTTTTATTACAATTTTGGTTTTTGTATCTGTAGTTGTAATATCAACACGTTTTCGTTTGTACTTTTATGGCACTTGAAATTTTCTTTGATTTTGGATTGTCTTTGTATTTGTGTTTGTGGTTTTGCTTTTATTGTTTTATATTGTTGCCTTTACTTAATCAGTTCAATAACCTCAATGAAAAACAAAAAACAAAAAAAAAAAAGCCACATTAAAATAAAACCAAAACCACGTGGTCTACTATATCTTTTCTTGCATTCTTTTACAGATCTGGCTTAATAATTGAAAACTGCTCTAATAGAAAATAGATTGCATATATACATACACTTACAAATATTAATAAAATACTAATTTTATCCACTTACTACTAAACAAACTCGCATGGGTATGTGAGTGCTTTTTATAATGCAACAAATGCATCATATCTTGCCACAAGGAATGCTAATATTGCTGCCACAAAAATTGCAAAAACAATGGCTTTATTAATCAGCTAATATTTTATGCGTTTGTGTGTTTGTACGTGAAAGTGTATACACATGTATGAGTCTTAAGTCTGTCCAACAAGCAACAAGCAACAACAACATAATCACTTAATCCTATACTCACTCGTATTTGTACAACAAGCTTTCGCATTTAAATATTAGAACGACAACAACAACAATTGTTTCCGATTTCCATAACAAAAGAAAGAAAAATAAAAAAATACTTAAAATCTTACAATTAATTGTCTCATCCACGTACATACATATTTGCTATTGGCTGCGAGCAAAGCTTTACAGGGCAACTATTGATCATTGAAATCAGTTTTGATCTGTACTTTTATAGAAACCAGGTTAGTAATTTGCGGTGATGTTTTCTTTATTTTCATATAAAATTAGATAATAATCATCATTTAACATCATAACATGACTTATATTCCGAAAAAAAATTCGTATTATGCACGCTCACACACAGCTATGAATTTAATAAATATGGACTCGGAGAATCGGGTTGTTTTAAATGTGGGTGGCATAAGACATGAAACGTACAAGGCAACATTAAAAAAAATTCCGGCTACTAGACTGTCAAAATTAACCGAAGCATTGGCCAACTATGATCCGTTACTAAATGAATATTTTTTTGATCGACATCCGGGAGTTTTTGCTCAGGTGTTGAACTACTATAGGTAAGTGTATAAATCCATGTTAACTTATTTTAAGTTTCAATTTTAAACGATATAATTAAGAGTAAATAGCTTTGAGAAGAAATAAAGAAGAGCATTGTTTAAGTTAACCTATTTTAAGCGCTACCCTTTGCGTGTATCATTTGTTCAGTTCAGCTAGTCTGCAACTCTATTGGTAAATTACATAAAACACTTTATTTAAATTAAAAACCTATCGTCTCAAGTCCCCAAGTGCAATACAATGTCAGAGAATATATGCCGCCGTTTCCTTTTCTCCCACGTTCTAACAGCTGTGAAGTATCTTCAGCCTTTGCCCTGTTATTACCTCTATAAGGTTTCTAAGATGGATTCTGTGGATACTTAGCGCAATTTTCATTATATTCATCAGAGTAGGAAAATAAACAAAACGGAACGTATGATCTCATTTTATTGTGTTCTCTACAATGAGTAAAACAAAAACAAAACAGAAACAGTGAGAACGATTGTCCCATTTAATTTTGTAAATTGTTTTTGTTTTGTTTTTGTGCACAGGTACAACAAAAAATGAATGAGAAGAAAAAGAAAAGAAAAAGAGAAAAAAGAGCAAATTATACGAATGTAACGGAATAACAAAGCAAACACAAGAGCGAAAAGCTAATTGTTTCATTTGCGCTCTTTCTCATTTAGAAAGTATTTGTTTTGGTTTTGCTCATGTACAATACCATTAAAAAAATGTTTAAAGTTTATGACTTTGTGCTAACGTTTGCAAAATGTTTTGTTTGTTTGCCCACTCTGATATTCATGTTCTTGACGGGAAAAATTTATGTGGGCTCTACACACATAAGTTCATTCTACCTTTTCAGGACATTGTAGATAATGTCCTAGTTTCGATGAACACTTGAAGGTCTCGTAATCCCATACAGAGACACCTGCCATTATAGAGAAATCTTAGATATGGTCTACACATTATTATGGGCCTTAATGGCCACCTTAATATCAGGAAAAAAAGTAATTTCTTTTCAATAAACCCTGTACTTGGGTATGGGCAACAATTGAATTTATTTTTTTAACCTAAACTTTTAAAAATAAAAAAATGTTGTCCAACGTATACTTATTTTGTTTCCTTTTAATATAAAAAACCAGTACGTGTTAAAAAATTTGACATTTTCTTTGATTTGACGACTTACCAGCTTACGAGGAACAGCTGATCCAAATAATATTCGAAAATGTTTTGTCTTATAGCTTTTAAACTCTTAATTTTGCATACATTTTCCGAGTTTTAGAGGTATAACAGGCATTTAGAAGATTAAACGAATCCCCCTAAAATTTATTTAGAAACCATTAAAAAAAAAATTTTGTGTTTAATGCGCCTTGATGCTAAATTTGAATTCAAAACATTGCACTCGGGATAACATGTAGTAATTATAGCCGCAGAAGTTGACCTTTCTCAGACGGTTGGTATTATCCGGATTGGACTGAGTTACTCTAAATTGAAACTATAAAATTTAAAATTATAATACAAAATTTTTTACAACCAAATAATTTTTCTTTTTAAATCAAAGAACTGGTAAACTTCATTATCCTACGGATGTATGTGGACCACTATTTGAAGAAGAACTAGAATTTTGGGGTTTAGATTCAAATCAGGTTGAACCCTGCTGTTGGATGACCTACACCCAGGTATATAATTATCGTATTTGTTTTATGTTTGTAAACGAAATTTGTATATCCATCCATTTAATTTAATTTATAGCATCGTGACACTCAAGAAACACTTGCCGTACTTGATCGTTTAGATTTAGATACAGAAAAACCGTCCGAAGAGGAATTAGCTCGAAAATTTGGTTTCGAAGAAGACTACTACAAAGGAACACTATCGTGGTGGCAAGAAGTTAAGCCACGTATATGGTCACTATTTGATGAGCCATACAGTTCGAATGCAGCCAAAGTATGTTGAAAAATATTATTTGTGAGAAATCACAGAAACAGAAACATCTTAAGTTATAAATAAATATTTAATTTATGCAGATAATTGGTGTTGTCTCAGTGTTCTTTATATGCATTTCAATATTATCATTCTGTCTGAAAACCCACCCAGATATGAGAGTTCCATATATTGTAAATAAAACGGTATTTACCGCAAATAATAGTTCCGCCTGGTATTTGGATAAGACCCAGACAAATGCCCATATAGCATTCTTTTATATTGAATGTGTTTGTAATGCCTGGTTTACTTTCGAAATACTAGTGAGTATCATATGTTTGAGGGAAATCTTTTTAGAACACTTTTATGCAATAACTTTTCTTTTCTTTACCACACGCAGGTACGTTTTATATCATCGCCGAATAAATGTGATTTCATTAAATCATCTGTAAACATAATCGATTACATTGCCACACTTAGTTTTTATATTGATTTGGTATTGCAACGTTTCGCTTCACATTTAGAGAATGCAGATATTCTGGAATTTTTCTCTATTATACGTATTATGCGTCTGTTTAAACTGACGAGACATTCATCAGGTTTAAAAATTCTCATTCAGACCTTTAGAGCCTCAGCAAAGGAATTGACCCTATTAGTATTCTTTCTGGTATTGGGCATTGTAATATTTGCCAGTCTGGTATATTATGCTGAACGAATACAAAAGAATCCACATAATGATTTCAATAGCATACCATTGGGTTTGTGGTGGGCCCTAGTAACGATGACAACAGTGGGCTATGGTGATATGGTGCCAAAAACTTATATTGGCATGTTTGTAGGTGCACTATGTGCTCTTGCCGGTGTGCTAACCATTGCACTGCCAGTGCCCGTTATTGTAAGTAATTTTGCCATGTACTATTCGCATACACAGGCACGAGCAAAATTGCCAAAGAAACGTAGACGTGTGCTTCCGGTTGAACAGCCCCGTCCACCAAGGCTGCCAGGTAAGTAAAATATTGATGTTATGCTCAGGAAATTAAAAAAAATAAACAAATATTTCTTTTATTATTTATTTCAAAGGTCAATCAGGAGGTGTAAGTGGTTGTGGTACACCTGGTTCTGGTCCTAATTCTGGTCCCATGGGTTCTGGTACCGGCCCTAGGCGTATGAATAATAAAACCAAAGATTTAGTTAGTCCAAAGTCGGGTGAGTATTTACAAGCCAAGTTATTTGACTCAAAAGATAATATTGATTTGGGAATAGCAAAGTGACACAATTTTATTCAGGAATGGATCAAGTAATTCATATTTCGAATTGTAAATATTCATGGAACGGTTTAATTTCAATGCCATAAATGATTGAAAGGTTTAAGATTTAAATTTTCTTTAGACTGAGAAGTATTTGGCAAAAACATCACAATTTTATTGGTCTTTTTTTGTGGTTGCTAGCTTTTTAAAGCGTACAAAAGAAAATTAAATTTTATTAAATTAAATAAACAAAATATATATTTCAATTTCTTGTTATAAAACCCACAAGGCTACACTTCAAACAGTTTGATCAAATTCATAACTTTTTTAATACTTGTTTGTTAAAAAAAACTCACATGTATAGTTTAATTCCGGAATAATAATTCCCATAATCTAATTTCAATAGATTTAATATATTATTTTCTTGGAAATTTTAGAATATCTCTTTGTATATATAAATATGTACACATATAATGCTACATACAAATTAAATATTTATTTGCCCATATCTTTAAGATGGCAACAGAAGGAGTCTACAAACTTGGTTCCAAAACTTCATATGTTAGTCAACAAATATTGTAATTCAAAAAGTGGGACGAATTGGACAAGTAGGCATGGTAACCATCATATAAAGTAGGTTGAATGTTGCATGTCAGTAACAGCAGATGGTTCTAAATTTGCTCAAAATATCTTTACGATAAATACTCCCCAATTAGGAGGTAGAAAATTCAGAAAGTCATGAACTTATGGGCCCCCAAGTACTTTTCTAAACGGCTAACATATATAAGGCGGGGCCAGCCTGCGGCTCTTTGAAGGAATATTTGTGGTCATCGATAAATGTATCTGAGTTCCCCTTTCATGTGATATGCGATATTTTGATAAATTATTATCCGGTATGTGTTTGAAAGTATCTTCTAAATTGTGAAAGACTAAAAACAACTTTTCAATAAATTAATTTTTCATCTAAGCTAACACTTTCTCATTGGGTATAATTTAGTTGGTGTTGGCCAAAAAATTACCTAATTTTTTCGTATAGAACTGAATTGCTGTATTTTTCCGATTTTTAATGGTTAAATAATTTTCAAGTTGTTTCAAACAAATGTAGGCAACCCTGGCCATAATGAGAATTATATTCACATATTTCTGTTAGCCCTAAATTAGCTAACAAAACTGAACGCTCTCAAACAATTAATTAATTTCAGATATACATACATAGTATATGTATGATACACGATAGCATATTACATAATCCCGAATTTTACGATAAGCAGTACGTTCAAGTACACATATCGTAATCCGAAAATTAATTTTTGCGTGACGAGTTGTGACGATTCGGGCCCTGAATGGAAAAAGGCTGCTACTATATTTTATATATAAAAAGTAAAATGCCTGTCAAAAAATGATTGTGTTTAATACATATTTTAATTATGGTTTGGGAAAAAATTTAAATTTTTAAAAACGACTCCGACTATAAAAGTGTTTGCCAACACCCGACATATACTACGTTTATACGCACGTCCTATTTGCAAATAAAGTTATTTGCAATATACTTAACTCACTGTTTATATGTAAAAGTACTTGGAAACAAATTCGCTGTCAGTAAATTGTATGGTAACACCAAAAAATTATAACATTGTTTAGAATAATGTGTGAAAAAAATATTCAATATAAAAATTTTTTATTTTAATATTTAAACCTTTTTTACAGAATAATTTTTTTTTAATTGTTGCTTTAAGTTTAATATTTTATGTTTTTATATTTGTTTCCGCCATATTTATATAGTATATTGCCTTTTATACTTTTTTCTGACTGCTGATTTTCATAAAATCTGAATTATATAGTATTTGCGATTCGAATATATGTTTGCTAAGCATTGTATATACATACATATACAAACATACATGCAAAAACATACATACAGACATGCAAACATATGTATACTTTTTTTAATTTATTTAAAATTGCCAATACATAAAAAGGATAAATATTTATGTGCATACTGTAAATATAATTATTTGTTGTTTTGGATGAATTAACAAACAAATAACAATAATAAAAACAAAATATAACACATATAAAATAAATTCTAAACGCCTAGTTAGTCGAACGTTGACGTAGCCGTAATGTAACCTAACGTACTAGATTTTAGTACGTCTGTGCTGGTCTGTGGAATTATTGAACATTTGAAAATGACATTATATGTGGATAAGTTTTATTTTTTATTATACAAAAGAAATGCAGTGATGGGACTTGAAAATTTACCAATGCTGAACCATTGGTTTATTAAAAATAGCATCAAAACTGTATTTCTGATATTTACATATATACATATAGTCGTGCGGGAGATTATGTGCTCTATCCGCCAATTAATATTTTTTATATATTTCGAGTTGATGAAGCCACTTCAGGTTTTCGACCCAAAATTTTTCAAGACTACAATCCGTTTTCGGATATCTCGTCCAGTTTCGGAGATAAATAACCGAAAACGGATTGCAGATTTAAAAAATTTTGGTGTCAAAAACCTAAAGTGGTATCATTAACTGGAGATATATAAAATGGCGGATAGAACACATAAACGTCCGCACGACGATATAAGTACTTATGTTTATGTACATATATAAATAATTTAATAGTTGATGTACTTTAAATCACAAATGCAGGAGAATTATGTGAATATATAAACATACACATCTTTAATAATGAAATAAGAAAATATGTGTATGTACTAAAGTACTGAAAAACTCAACATTTTGTGTAAAAATGTCAGATTGAAAAAAAAAACCTTGAAAATTTGCTATGTCATGTCATCTCAAACTCAGAATCATGCCATGTCATGCAAAGTCATCACAGTGTCTTAGCATGTTATTGCAAATCGGTGAATCTGTTTTAGCTCGCTGTGTTGAATACCTAGCCTATGAATGTTTTTTGTGCATAATGGTTCTAATACTGTTGTATAAATTACAGGCTACATCACTCGGTGTTAGAGGGTATATTTATTTATATAACTGGAGTTTGTACAACTGAATATTGTTTAATAAAACAAATATAAATGCTCTTCTAGTCTGCTAGCGCTATCTTTCATTTTGTTTTATTCATATATTACAATAATATTTTATTATATTTACAATACAATATAAAACAAAAATCACACAAATTTCATTAAGAGAAAAATGTTAAATATAAAACATTATTCCATTGAAAACTCTGATCTAAAAAATAACTAACTTTCCATGTTGATGTGTACATAATGTGTACAACATATTTTACCTTGTCTTAATAGGTCCTTGTCGAACATGTTTGAACGACATAAGATGACATGGCAATTGCCTGATTTGACACTTGTTACTATGTTGCATAGATCGACATGTGAAGGGCTTTAGTATGTACAATGTATATTTTATAATACTCGTAATACATATATTATTTATTCTCTATTAAATAATGTATTATTATTATTATCATAGATGGGCATTTTTCAGTACCAGTACTTTTTCAGTATTTTCTTTTTTTACTGATTATTGAAAAGAAAAATCAGTATTCAGTAAATTTTACTGATTACTGAAAAGAGAAATCAGTATTCAGTAAAAAGTACTGTTTACTGAAAAAAGAAATCAGTATTCAGTAAATTTTACTGTTTACTGGAAAGAGAAATCAGTATTCAGTAAATTTTACTGATTACTGAAAAGAAAAATCAGTATTCAGTAAAAAGTACTGATTACTGAAAAGTGAAATCAGTATTCAGTAAAAAGTACTGATTTGTGTAAAAAAATTCAGTAAACATTAAATGACTGAGGGTAGATACTGTGTGTTTTAAAAATGATAAGTACGCATTGCTCACTTACATGAATAGTGGCATAACTGAAAAACTGCATTTCGAGGAATATTTCTTTTTTGTATGTTTTTACTTTTTTTAATTATGAAATGTGTTATTGGGTAAATAAAAACTGATTTATATAGCTGAGACTTCAAGTTCAAAAAATATACTGAAAAATGTAAAATAAAATAATTTTTTCACTTCTTAATTTTTTTCGAAATGCAGTTTTTCAGTTATGCCACTATTCATGTAAGTGAGCAATGCGTACATATTATTTTTAAAACACACAGTATCTACCATCAGTCATTTAATGTTTACTGAATTTTTTTACACAAATCAGTACTTTTTACTGAATATTGATTTCACTTTTCAGTAATCAGTACTTTTTACTGAATACTGATTTTTCTTCTCAGTAATCAGTAAAATTTACTGAATACTGATTTCTCTTTCCAGTAAACAGTAAAATTTACTGAATACTGATTTTTCTTTTCAATAATCAGTACTTTTTACTGAATACTGGTTTACGTATTGCAGTAAAAAAGTAATGCAGTATGCCCATGTATGATTATTATTATATTAAGTTAAACCGAAATTAGTTGGAAGCCTCTGCGACATATAGGATCTATTTTATACAATTACAATATATTCATTACAAACAAATTAAATTATTTTCTTGCCCGCTGAGTTTCTTTATTCAGAAATATAATTAAAAAAAGGACAAAAAAGGGGTAAAAACACCCACCAGTCCATTACTGTTTAACAAATGTTAAGTAACAAGGTCGTGGTAAAATTCTATTTTCTACGGGTTGATATATTACATTAAAATTCGATAATCATAGGCATTGAATTTTGTATGCCAATAATAAACAGCTGTTTAGCAGCTACATTACGTTACACCAACGTTCGGCTAACGAGGTCTCAATATTTTATTATAATCGGCTGTTTAATTGGTGTTTGACCTTCAACATTTTTTAATTTTATTTTCCTAACAATTCCAAAAAATTAAAAAATAATTTTTCTGTTTTGTTTACTAAAAACTAAAACTGATAGTAATGATGCTGCTTTTTTTTAAACAATTTATTAACAAATAATTCTCTTTTTAAAATGACTTTCTGCTGTAAAACAAACACGAGCCAATAACTACAATACTCTACTACTGATAATGACAAACACAAGCAAGGAAGACTTCA
This sequence comes from Metopia argyrocephala, assembly GCA_963576795.1. Classification (NCBI taxonomy): domain Eukaryota; kingdom Metazoa; phylum Arthropoda; class Insecta; order Diptera; family Sarcophagidae; genus Metopia; species Metopia argyrocephala. Next base: position 2,166,776 of record OY756209.1, read on the forward strand.
GAGCTGATTTTCAAAAAAAAAAAAAAAAAAATACATGAATTTTATAAAACGAGGCTTACAGAACAAAATAAGACAACGCTTAAGAAAAAACAAAAATAAATTAATTAATTTATTTAATTAATATTATTGTATTGTTGTGTTTTTGTATTGATATTCCTTATAATCTCGTAATATGAAATATGATTATGCATCGCATCCAAAGCCAAACGTAATGCTGCTGCACATAAAGTCACTTGTAAAAATTTTTAATGCTTTAATGAAACCATACTCGCCTTTATGAACCCATTTTTTATATACTATATATGAAAATCTTTATATATATTATTTATTTAAATATATAAGTATATGATAAACCTTTTATATATTTCAATACATATTTTTTTCTTAAATGTAACCTTTTATTTTTTGTTTTTTTTTTAATAATTTTTGTTTTGAATTCCATATTTGTATAATTATTATTTAACTTGTATGTAATTTAATAAATTTAGATGAATATACGGCAATGCTAAGTAAAAATCGTGAAGGTAAAATGGGAAGACTGCTTTGAAATCCAACCCAAAAGTTGCGAAGAAAATCATCCCCTAAAATCCAAAAGTCAAAATAAAATTGAAAAGAAAACATTCATAAATGTATAAAACAGACATCCATTTATCCAGCCAACTAAACAAATATGCATTAAAATAACAACAAATATATAGAAATCGCAAATTAGTTAAAGGAAAAAAAAAAGAAATTCTTAAATCATATCATTAACAAGGATTATAAACAAGAATTTATAGAAATCCCATAACAAATCCCTACAAGAAGGACATTTTGCATTGCACCGCCATCAATTTTACCATTTTCACCTTCACCGATAATTCGCTTCATTGTTTCTCAACAACTTTAAAATGCTTTTTGTTTCTCTTTAAACGCATTTAAATGGAGATTTAATTTGAATTGATACGATTTGAGAGAAAAAATCATTCGTTAAAAAGTAAATGCCACAAGTTGCGGTATGTGATTTTTTTCTTCGTTGGATTTTGTATTTTTTCTAAACAAATTGGATTTTTAATTCTCATTCTAATTCTTCTTTTCTATTTCTATTTCTGTTATTTTTTAATTGAATTGAATTGAGTGAGTGTGTGTATGTGTTATATGTGTTTAAATGTTGTGTTTTTTGTTTCCTTTAAGTCTTTTCAGTTCAGTTCAGTTCAATTCACTTCATTCATTTCCGTTGAATTTCAAATTCATAACAGTTTACAAAATAATTTTTAGTTTTTAAACAATTAAAAAAACATGTACAGCTATCCCTCGTATAACGTGATACTTCTAAAATCGAGTTCAGGACATATAAAAAATGGTTTGGGTCTTCTATACCTCAAATCACATAATGCAGTATTTTTCTGAAATATAACTACTGCGTTATACGGGGATACCAGTACTTGTAATCCAAAAAAAAAATTACTTAAAAAATAAAAAATTTCAATTTCGGACTTTTAAATGAATTTGAAATTTATAATTTTTCTTTTTGTATATTTAATTGAATAAATAATATTCCGTCCCCTATTTCGTCAAGCGTTGTCAAGGTAAATTCAACTCGACAATAGAAAATTGGCTGTCATGTAATTGTAATGGACAACAGTTGACTTATAATGACAGTCTTATAGCGATTGTCTAGGTCTTAGTTAATAGCAAGACACTACTTATAGTGGTAAATTGCTGACAAAATCAACCAAAGAAGGCTATAATTTCTGCCGCCGAATTGACTTGAGCATAACAAGGTCTTACCATAATAGGGGGCGGAAGAATTTTCTAATTAAATGTCTTCACTGTGTGTTCTCAAATTTTAATTTTGTATTTCTTTCTTTTTTTTTTTTGTTTTTTGCTTTAAAAACTAATTTCAAATATAATAAAAAAAAGAAACACAAAAATAAAAAATTATTGAAATAAATATTATTTATCATCAATGATTTAAATACTACAGCAAAACTATTTATATTTCTTTAGTCAAGGTAGTTGTAACAAACAGGAAGTCTTATTAATAAATCCATAATTCAGGAATTTTTGAAATAAATTGTTTTTCTCATCTCTTTGCTTTAAAATGTTATTTATAATTTAAACTGTTTCAACACTAAAACATTATATGTAAATCAATAATATTTTATATTTTTACAGATGTGGCCTTTGGTTTTGACTAAAATTCATTACAAACAATAACAGTTAAACAAATCTTTAAAACCTTATTGTCAGCGATCAAATTTCCATTTATAATCAAATCATAATGAAAAATTACAAAAATAAATAAAAACTTTAACGACACAAATGACACATCAAACAAATGCCATAATAAAAAAAAAAAATTAAAAACTTGAAAAACACTTCTGCCTCATTATACGGAAGCAAATGGGAGGGTGTGTGTGCCAAATTTAGAAATTTCTTTTAACAAAAATAAATGCAAATAATTTATTATTTCTTTAAAACTTATTAAAATATAAAGTAGATGAAACCCTATTTTGTAATTATTTTCCTTGTCACCCAACCACTCACACCATAAGATGAACCCTCAGAAACATTTTTCAAAACAGCTGGTGACAAAAAAAAAGTTTAAAATTTATTTTATTCCATTATCAGTTTTTTTTGATTAGACATTTGGTAGCTTTTAATTTTTTTTAAATTTTCAATCTATTAAATACCTGTTTACACTATAATTCTGCTATATAAAACGACATGCCAAGAAATTGAAACAAAGTAAAAAGTACAATAACTTAAATAATATGTTATGATATGACCTTCGTGTGGCTTTTATCATTTTGTAGAAAGTTTTTCTATTTTTTACAAAACTCCCATTCATCATAAATCATTTGTGCTATTTTCACGTGCTGTTCAATGCTATATCCGTTTATTTCGATTTAGCACAGTAGAATGATTCAAGGTAAAATAATTTGACAGTTGTAGCTTGAGTAACTGTCAAAATTAAAAAGTCTCTGTGCAAAGACCCGGTGTATTATATTTTTTAGATTTACTTTAGGGTTTAACAAATTTTAAACTTTATTTGTGCTTAAAGTCTGTCATAATTATTTTTCATTTTAATATTTCGCTACTCCTTTGCGTAGTTTCGTCGGTTGAGCGCTCGCACAGAAACCCACACGACCAAAGTTCAATCACAGCGAAGCACAAAATTATAAAAATAAAAATTTGCGGTTTTCTAAAATTATAATTTAAATTAAAAATTAAATTAAAAAAATAAGAGGTTACCTCCCCCCCCCTTTCAATAAGTCCAACTTCAAGAAAACCGCTCCCTGACATTTTCAATCTATGCACCAGAAACCAATGGTCAGGAGTACAGCGCCAGATTCTCGGAAGATAACAGCTAACCTACCGAAGACGCTCACCATTCACATTTAACATCTTTATTCAAGGGTGAAGGTATAACACTGGCCCTTGAGTGGTCAAATTGACAGCAACTTATTTCATCAACATGAAAAAAGGCGCATAATATACAAATATCTATGAAAAAAAAGCTATCTATCAACAATCTTCACATTCCAATACAATGTATTGCATGTGTAGGGGTTTACCAATGAATATTGGTCTTAAAAAAAATTTTTTTTTGAAATAAAACGACCTCAAGTGAAAAGTGAACACTCAATTATAGTAACTGGTATTAAAATTTCTATGTTTTTTTTTTTCAAATTAAACACATGAAAACTGTCTAATCCTCGAGCGTTATTATAAATTTTTTAAACTTTTTTTTTAAGTCACTTGCTGTATAAACATTAAAATATATACAAAAATTTCCATAGAGAATTTTCCCTCTTTTAAAAATTTTAATTTTTAACAAGAAATCCATTTATAAAAAGAAATAATTTTGAAACTTTGTTTAGTAATATTTAATTAGTTCAACAGATTAGTTTATTAGGTTTAAAGAAAAAATTTGTATAAAAGTTTAATAATAAAAAAATACATTTTGCATGCATATGTACCTACATATGTACTTACATATATACGATTTCCTTATTTGTTTTTAATTTAATTTTTTATTTGCATGTATATATATATTTATATGTATATAAAAATTTAGGTGTACAGCATGTTGCATGTCCTTTAATTCTTATTAAACCTTTTAAAAATTCTGAACTATCTTTCTTTCTCTCTTTGCTTCTCTAATACTTACATATATCCTATCCAATAAGTGTGTGTAAATATTATTTTATAACTGGTATGGCTTGCTTCTCCTTATTATATCGCGCTTCTTTTTCTTCTATAAAAATTTATTATTTATCAAATTAAATATAGAAAAAAATAGAAATATAAATATATATTTATAATACTTAGTTCTGAATTAAAATATAATTTTTTTCCATTTAAATATTTATGATTTTAATACAATATTGTTTTTTTTTTCTTATTAAACTTTTCTTAGGTCCAATTGGTGCCAGTATTGTCGCCATGAGTCCTCGTACAATGCTTGATTTAAATCCAGCTTTGGCTATGGGGAAACCAACATTTGAATCACGTGGACCACCAATAACATCGAAAGACTTTAAGGGTACGGATACAACGGATGCAGCAAAGAAAAACTTTTTATAAAAATCATTTCAATAGATAATTTTATTGAAATTAAATCCACACATAGACGAAATATTATTTGTAATCAAACTTTTTTTGCTCCCAGTAGCCCTATGCTAGCTAGCTGTTCATTTTAAAATATTGTATCTCTACATATGTATTTCCAAGGCATAGCGTTTTATTCAAAGGAAATAACAAGTTTGTGTTTAAGTTTAATCAGAGTGGTCTATTCAAGTTGGAAATAATAATCCATCATAAATAAGTCTAAAATACTTATATAAGAATAATAAAAATACGTAACTCGTGCTATATACAGAGAGAGTGAAAATAAAGTGTACATTGCACTGTTTAATAGTTCAGTTTCAATTACAGTCTCTTAAATTGCAATGGCTCATAGTCATAGTCACAAAAAGCTATACTTTAATTGTTTTAAAGTTTAATTTCATTAAAAGTAATATATGTTTGATAAAACAATTATTTAACATAGACTCAAATTTCAACAGCTGTTTACTGTTTACATGTAAAACTATCAAAAATAATTAAATTAGTCTACATTGTTTTTTATTATTTCTTCTCACTAAGAACTATGGAGAAAGGTTATTCGTGTACCTACTTAAGCACTCTCAAAAATATACACTTTTGTTCAATGTTACAGGCCGCCCTTAGGTTCTTAGAATGCAATTTAAAAATTTTTTTTACATATTTTCTTGTTATTTTACAGGTCATAGATTTCTTTTTATCAAAATTTTTCTATTTTTTGGCTTTTTCTATAAAATGTTTTGAATTTTTTGTCACATTGTTTTTCTTTTCTTATTTTTAGTATCAGCTGTTATGAGATGCCACTTGATAGTAAATTTTTGCAGGTTGTACGAAATCATTTAAAATTGGTTGACTTTAGTGTTTGACTATGATTACGAGCCAGTGTATTCAAAGAATTTATGTTAATTCTTAGCTTTATAAAAGGTTTTAGAAAATAAAAAAGGTGTAGCAGGCACATTATTTTGGCAATTTCATATAAAATTTTTACTGACATCTTTTCTAAAAACAATTTTCCACACCGTTATACAAGGGTTGCAAATGAGATTTTTAAAGTAGAAAAAAAAAACTGTACCTTTTTTTTAACAATAACTACTTAGCGAAGACACTCACCACACAATCAGTATGCAACGATGAGGCAATTGCTGTTGATCATTCAAGGGTGAAGGTATAACACTGGCCTTTGAATGATCAATTCACATCAATTTGTCTCAATCCTAAGGCGCTTAATAATAATATATATAAAAAAAAACAGAAATATGTATATGTACTGTCCTTTCCAAAAATTCCAATACAATTCACTGCATTTAGTAGGTGCTTACACCTCAATATTGGTGTACTTTTACTTTCTTCTTAAAGTTTTTATTAAAAATACTTTATATAACTTTAAATACGTTGCAGCCAATTTTTTGGTGCGGTGGTCTAGTGGTTAGTGTGTTGGCTTACTAAGGCGTTAGCTCAGGGTTCAAACCTCTACACTGACATCTTGAAAAAAAAGGAGTATCGAAACAAATATTTCTCTCTGAGCAGTCTTCTGGCAAAAGCTCTGGGAGTAATAGGATAGGATAGGAATGAAAAAGCTTCTCAAGTCAGTCGTTCGTAATCTACTTATGGACAGTACTTATGGATAAAAATTGACACACAGAACATGAGTGTTGCGAGAAGCTGGGCTCTAAAACTCTAAAACAGGGTGGTAATGGCCAATTATGAATGTATGTATGTAAATACGCTTTCAGATTTTTATATCTGCCAGCGCTCAAAACTGGCTATTTAAAGATTAACGGCCAAATGGAAAAAAAAAATAAAGTGGACCTATTCTGTAATTCTCTTAAGCTAAAATGCTAAAATTTGGGCTTTTTGAAACAGGCTGGGCGTTAGACTATATAAAATTTTAAAGTTTAGAGGTAATAGGCATGAAGCTTTTAATTTACAATAAGCAGTCAAGAATTGTCTTCGTAGACAAAAAGTCCTAAATCAAGTTTATAAATTTTTAGCGATATAGTTTTAGCTTAGGAGAGTTACAGAATAAGGCCTCTGAAATCTTTTTGGCCATACAAATTTTGAGTTAAAGTCTACGTAAAATTTGTTTTTTTGCAAACGGGCATAAATATTTAATATTCCTTTATGAAACCTTATTAATTTTAGTAGAGCAATGGTGGATAATTTTCTGAGGCTATATTTTCTGACCTTAATTTGTTGTAGTCGCCATGGTCTAGTGGTTAGTGTGTTGGCTTACTAAGACAAGGGTCCTGGGTTCGACTCCAGGCTCTGACATCTTCAAAAAAAAAAAAAAAAATATGAAAAAAATATTTCTTTCGGCGACTACCTCTCAGCAGTCTTCTGGCAAAAGCTCTGAGAGTAACTAATTGCCATGAACAAGCTTCTCAAGTCTGTCGTTCGGAGTCGACATTAAACTGTAGGTCCCGGTACTCATGGATATAAATTGACACACACAATATGAGTGCTGCGAGAAGCTAGGCCGTAATCCTGACACAGGGTTGTAAAGGCCAGTTATGTATGTATGTATGTTAATTTGTTGAACCACACATAGTGTAATATCTTTTTATTTTTCTATTTCTTTCAATCATATTTATTATATGTACTCGTATACCATGCAATGAGAAATGCTTTATAATAATGCTAAATTAGTCAAAGGAGTGCTATTGTACTTTTGATATGTAAACAGTGTAATGGTACCATCTTTGCAAACCTGCTGCTCTCAGTTACAAAGAAATTTTTATCCTTTTAGGTTTTCAATGAAGCATAGAAAGAATATAAAATATTTAAATTTGTCTTAAGTTATAAAAACTATAATTAGTGTACACTTTCTTTTCACGCTTTCTGTACCTCTTAACGCGTATTGATAAATTTATTTGAATATGAATTTAAAAAAAAAAAAAAAAAAACATCAAGGTCTTTTTATAAGATCAACTCAATTTTATTAAAAAATAACTGCACAAACAACAGCATGCATTCGTCGAAAACAGCCAGAGTTGTCATTAAAAAAAACCAAATTGTTAAAAATTTTATTAAGAATCTACTGTTTAGCCGGAGAATTGGGTAGTCCTTATTAATGGCCCTTGATATACATATAAAAATATCATTAAATTTTTTTTATTTATTCCAATAAATTCTTTTTTTTTTTGACTGACGTTGACACTATCAATCAAGATGAGTATTTTTCTAAAGTAAACAAATATATGAAAAAATTGAAAAGATTTGAATTAAATATCAAAAGTTCTATTTCATACGTATGGAATTGAAAAAATTAATATAAAAAAATCATTAACGATTATTATATTCTTTACATATCAAAAATAAAATAATTTAGATTTTCTAAAGTTTAATTTCTGAAATGAAAACTACAACAAAAGCTACAACAAATACTAGACAACAAAACTACAACAAATACTAGACACACATTAGGTATGATCTCAAAATTATTTTCAAAATTTTATGTTTCAATTCAATTTATTTTAAAATAAATTAAAATTAAAAAAAAATAAATTTTTTTTTGTTAATTTTTAAAACTAGAATTATAGGTTTCATTTCATAGCCAATCTTTTAAATCCAACATTGCAGAGATATTTTGAAAATGGTTTTGAAGTCATTTTTTTTAAGCATTAGAAATTTAATTTTTCATATAAATTTTTATATTTTAGTATTGGAAAAAAAAGAAATCTTTTGTATTCAATTTTAAGTATTTTTTTTTTAATAATTAAAAAACAAAGATGTATTTGTAAAAATAAAATATAATTAAAACCTCAGGAAATTATTAAAATAATAATAAAAAAAACATTCATTTGCAATACCAAAACCAAGAGATAAAAATAAAAAAATTATTTTGAGAAAATAAAAAAAGAAAATCGCTGAAGGAAAAAAAAAAAAACAATGATCTTGATGAAATTAAAGTTCAAAATAATTTTTAATATTTTAAAACTTAATAATTTTCTATTAATAAAAGTATGTTTTTTGTTTAGATTTATTGAACCATTTCTTCGCTTAAAATAAGGCAAATTTTTAAATAAAAATTTAAAACAATAAAATTGTTTTTTTTGTTTTGAATAGAAATTTATAACAAAATTAAAATATATCATAAAATACTTATAAATACTAAAAATGATTTTTGTTAAATATTTATAAATTTCAAATACTACTCGTATTTATTTTACTATTATATATAAATTATTTGGCGTATTCACAAGGTGTGTTATTATGTGTAATTGTCATACAGCTGCAACGTTTTAATTAGTAAGAAAAATTTTTCTAATATTTAAAAACCAAAGAAGGTTAAGTTTAAGACAATATGATAATATACAGTTGTAGTACGTCCACCTTGTAAATACCCCAATTGTAAATATTTGTAATTATTTGTAATTATTTGTTAATTGATTTTAATTATGTTGGCTGTATATTGTTAATTTAAAACTATGAAATCTATTAAATTTTTATAATAAATTTCTTAAATTTATTAAAAATAAAAGAAAAAAACCAAAGAAAAAAAAAAAAAAAAAGAAAAATTGTTCTTTAGTCAAGAATATTTCATAAAAGAAACATAAATTTTTTATTTAATTACATAATTTAATAACAATTTTAAGATAATGATTTATATAAAAAAAAAAAAAATAAAAAAAATATAAAAAATCCATAAAATGTGTATGTACTATTAAAATCAGAAAAAAAAAAAACAAAATATCATAAGCAAATATTAAAAAAAAAAATAATTTTAATAGTAACAACAACAACAACAAAAACAAAAACAACTAAAATAAAATTAAAAAATTTAAATGAAATTTAATAAATATTTTATTGAGAACACCAAACAATCAAAAATAATAAAAATAAAAAGTTCTTTTATTCTATAACTATTCATTTCTAAAAGATTGTGTTTAGGGGGTAAAATTTTAGCGGTGGTGATCGAATCGAAGAAAATTACGATAGTAAGTAGATAGTTTCCCAATTCTGTTATTCGATAAGAAATGTAACGAGTTGATGGCTTTATGTTATACCTCGACGTAGATAGGAGGTTAATGGAGTAGACTAAGCCACCACCAGAAACGTTTTAGTCCATGCACGATGTGGACACAATTCAAATTCATTTAAATTTTAATTAAATGTTATTCACTCATTCACTAAATGTACTTCGATTTGAATATCTACGGCGGTATGTGTAATGAAAAGTTAGCAACTCGTTAGTGTATGGAACAAAAAACTGGCAAGTTTATCACCCGCTAAAGACTGATATTGTTAAAACTTTCCATATCTTCTAATTGAAAACTAGTCAGAGAATACAAAGAATTAAATATCTTGTACGTTTGAATAAGAATTTCAACGTATAGAATGACAAGTCACTGTGTGTCCTAATTTTTTATTATAAATAAGGCTGCTATTGTACAGCCTTTAACTAAACTAGGGTTTCTATGGTATCTCCCCCAGCTTCGTCGCTCTGACGAATCTTAAAATGTTAACAGTTCCCTATCGGATATTTGATATTCTCCGAGGTGCCTCTTTCTACTTTGCATCAATGCTGCACAAGTGCCCAGTATGTGATCTGATGACTCGATTGCTTCATCACAGAATCTGCACCAACTATGTATTAGAGACGATTCCTACTTTTTTTAAATGCCCATTAAGTCTGCAGTACCCAGTCAGAAGACCCTTTAAAATCCTCAGGTTGTCCCTAGAGAAACTAATGCAAGACTTAAATGTTATTTATTACTTGGATTAACAGTTCCATTAGAGGCTATAAGTTTATATGTCACATGGCTGTAAAAAAGAACTGTTTTGAAAACCAGTATAGAGAGTTTCCAAATTTTGTGTGTATTAACGAAAATTTTGAACGTATTGTTTCCGTTATGACAGCACTGTCGAATGTAAAATCTAAGTTAAGTTAAAAATATTTATAAGCTGAATGAAAATTCAATAAGTATTGTCTAGTAAGCCAACACACAAACCAATAGACTACGGCGACTACAATGTTCAATACTTATTAAAAATTAAAGAGGATTTTTTTTTAATAATTTGGGGTGTGCGTGGTATAGTGCTTAGAGCGCTCGCACAAAAACTCAAAGGACCCAGGTTCGAATCCCAGAAGAGGTGAAAAATGAAAAAGTTAGTTTGCGGTTTTTTCAAAAAAAAAATTATAATTTAAAAATAAGAGGCCCCCTCTCCAGGAAGACCATCTACAAAGAAACTGCTCCCCGACATTCCACTCTATTCCACCTTAACCAATGTCAACAAAAAACGAATGATCAGGAAAAAAAAGCGCCACCTATTGGGAAGTAGCAGATAACAGCTAGACCTACTTAGCGAAGGCACACTCACCACACAATCAACATGCAACGATGAGGCAATTGCTGTTGATCATTCGAGGGTGAAGGTATAGCACTGGCCTTTGAATGATCAATTCACAGCAATTTGTCTCATTCCTAAGCCGCTTAATAATAATATAATAATTAATAATAATATATGTACTGTCCTTTCTAAAAAATCCAATACAATGCACAGCATTTAGTAGGGGTTTACCCCTGAGTATTGATCTCAAATTAAAAAAAAAAAAAAATTTGCGAAAAATTAAATATCTTCTACAAATTTTTTTATTTTTAAATGTAAAAAATTGTTTTTTCGGCATCAATTTGTCCGCCACAAGTATATTCAAACATTTAACAAAACAGCTGAGTGCCGTAGGCTACCGCAGGCCGTAGTCATCCTCACAAAAAAACTGTCTCTTTCATTCTGTCTTTAGCCAACAATGTTTTAAACATTTTAAAGATATAACAATTTATAGCATTACAAACGGAGCATATGGATTAAAATAATTATTTCATAAGTTTCATAATTGCTGCTGGACGTAACACAAAAACTGATTTGTAAAAATAGAAAAGCTTTAAAAGTATTTTAAAGGTCAACAGAGTTTGTTTTAAGGCCACGTTTTGAAGTGGACTCCAATTCAATTAAAAGTGTTCCTTAACAAATGCTAATCAAATAAAATCATTTCGTTGATTCAATTGAAAGTTTCTACAACTCTGACCTAAATGTTCAAACTGTTTAAAATTTTAAATAGAAAAACAAAATAGAGAAGAAACTTACCTCACATTCATCATTTAAAAATCATTTGAATGCCAAGTTATGATGGCAGTCTGCTTACTAGGCATGTGAATTTGTTTTCTTTTTCTGGCTTTTTACATCCATCCATCCATCCGAATACATAAATGGTTTCGGGGTATTTGAGTTAAAATTGAGAAGATTTTAGTTTTAATATTCTCTTGTACTCTTTGATTTTTTTAATCTCTTATTTAAGCTTGTTGTGTTACTGAGTATGCGAGTGTGTGTTTGTGTGCTACAAACACAAAGAAAGTGTTCCTTTTATTATATTGAAATTCAACTGAGAGTTGAATGGAATGGAATTGGTAACACGTTGTTGTTGTATCTTGGGATAGATAAATAATTAACAAAACAATTTATAATAACAATGACAACAACTACAACAGACTACACATACATACTATATACATATGTATGTATATATTTGTTTTTTTGCCATAAACAACGACGTGGCTAAAAGGAAGCAAAAATGTATTTTGTCTGTGCTTAACTTTTTTATTTTCAACAAATTGTTTGTACCAATAGGTTGCCAAGTTGATTTAAAGTCTTCGATAAAATGGAAAATTTTTACTGATTACTGAGTCAGAAAATTTTAATTTTATTTTGCAACAGAGTAGGGAAATATACAAAACTGAACGTTTGAGATCATTTTGTTTTGTTCTTTACAATGAGTAAAACAAAAACAAAACAGAAAGAGTGAGAACGATTATCTCATTTAATTTTGTATATTGTTTTTATTTTGAGCACTACAAATACACTAACTCAAATGTGCGTAGGTACAACAAAAAATGAATGAGAAGAAAAAGAAAAGAAGAAGAGAAAATAGAACAAATTATACGAATGCAACAGAATAACAAAGCAAGCACAAGAGCGAAAAGCTAATTTTTTCGTTTGCGCTCTTTCTCATTTATAAAGTATTTGTTTTGGTTTTGCTCATATACAATAAGATTAAAAAAAATTTGAAAAGTTTATGACTTTGTGGTAACGTTTGCGAAATGTTTTGTTTGTTTGCCCACTCTGTTTTACAAATAGCAAGTCTGTTGTAAAAGCTAGAAAAATAAAGCAATAGCTCGTCGAAAAGAGATTTGAGCCAAACAATGAAGTTATCTTACAAACAAATAAACAGTTTGATGACTTGAACAAAACCGTTTTTATTTTTAATAATAAAAAAATTGGTCAAAATATTTACATTTCAAACAGCATTACTGCGAAGAATAAAAATATTTGTATGTACATATGTACGTACGAATATCTATATATGTATGAAATATTCACTTGAAAAATCATCGTCAGCAATGAAGCCGTTTTCTGGTATCGTTTTCTTCGTATCCACATGAGCTCCAATAGCATCTAGTGCATCGATTTGGGTTGGCGGTGTATGGCTTCATATTATTTTAGAACGATATTTGCCAACCCATTACTGTCAACGGCGAACGCTGTAGGTCTATGATTACCGAAATTTTTTTGTTTTAAATTGGATGATCTGGAAACTAACGATGTAGGGTTTGAACAGAATAGCGCTACATGACACAAAGCTATATTGAATATTCTGCACGAGCGATCTGAGCTGAGTTGAACGGACCACCGATATTGTTTGACCGTGTTAGTCCTTTCTTTCTAGTAAAGTTTTCTTAAGTCGCAGAGTCCTCAAGGATTCGCTTCTCTTCTATGAGAGTTATTTTTCGTATCTTTTCATTCCCCTCTTGTTTTGCTTCAACGAGAAGTTTGCGAATGTAGCGTTTGGCTGCCTTAAAACTGCCTATATGCTCGTTTAATAAGTATATAGGTATCCCTTGCATAACGCGGTATTTTAAATAAGCGTTTTCGACATAAGTAGTCGCCGTGGTCTAGTGGTTAGTGTGTTGGCTTACTAAGACATGAGTCCTGGGTTCGACACCCAGCTCCAACATCTTAAAAAAAAAGAAATATGAAAAAATATTTCTTTCGGCGACTACCTCTCAGCAGTCTTCTGGCAAAAGCTCTATGAGTAAATAATTACCATGAACAAACTTCTCAAGTCTGTCGTTCGGAGTCGACATTAAACTGTAGGTTCCGGTATTCATGGATAAAAATTGACACACACAACATGAGTGCTGCGAGAAGCTAGGCCGTAATCCTGTCACAGGGTTGTAAAGGCCAGTTACGTGTGTACGTATGCATGTATGTTTTCGACATAAGGCGATTAAAAAAAAACTCGGTTTCAGTACATGTGTGAGTTAAAACTCAGTCAAAATGCTCAAACCTCTTATATCGCGAATGGTGACTTGCTGGAACTTAACGTCGGCGTTGTACGAGGGATATCTGTACAATTAAAAAATTAACAGTTTTAGAAGGTTTAAAACCTTTACTTGCTTCTAGAATCGTTTTGTGAAAAAGAAATAAATGAAAAGTATTTCGAAATATAATTCTTTCTAATCTTCCTTTAGAATTTATACTAATTTAAAAGCTTGGCAACCCTTTCTGTTAAAACTAGATAAACGAAAAGGAAAAGCGGCAAAATAGTAGCAACAGTGTGTTTTAATTTTAAAGCTAAAAGAGAGTTGGCCAAAATGAAAAAGTTAGACAATAAAGAGAGCAGCAGGTCATACAAGAGAGGAAAATGTTTTCGGAATTTAAAAATGAGAGAGGAAAATTGTATAACATACTAACCGACATGCTGTTAGACAGACAGACATACAAGTACACAGAAATAGAAAATGTTGAAAAAAAAAAATAAAATACTGAATGGATTATGGACGTACTCGTATGTTTAATATGGTGCAGCTTTTGTTTCTGCTAAAGCAACATATGTGGATGAATAGATGGCGACTGCCGTTGTGTATTTTAGTAGATCTGATGGAGGCAAAAAAGGAAATATGTTATTTGTTTATTGGAAAGTATGAAAATTTTTTATCATTCCTTTTTTGTTTTTAGCAGCCTTTTGAACTTTTACTATTTTCGAGATACTTTTACAGCCTCTTTTTTTGACATTTTTCCTTTTCTTGTTATAAATCGAATGGAACATAGGCACGAACTGCCTTACGAGCATATGAGCACAAGCGAGCAAGCGACCAACAAAAAATGTTGTAACAAACAAATGCTTTGAGAGCGCAATTCTGTGTGAATGCTGTCGTGTTTCTTTGTTTTTTGGTTTTTTTTTTCTACATTGTAGTCTTTCTTCTTCCATCTGAATTTCATTTTATTTTCTCGTGTAAAGCACGGAGTAAACGGATAGATGGATGTCTGCTTTTGCTGGTTAGCTGGCTGGCTGGAAGCTGTTGTAAGACAAGATTTTTAGTCTGCTGCTGAACGCTTTTTAAAGAAGATAAAAACGAACGAAATAACTGAAAACAGAAAAAAAAAAAAATAAAATTATTATTAATAAAAAAAGAAATACACAAGAAATTTAATACAAAATTAAAAAAACGGTACATTTTATATATAAAATGAATACATAATCCTTTTTGTTTAAAAAATAAAAGTAAAAAATTAATTATAAGTTAAATATTTTGTGCTGAAAAAAGGAAATAAAAAATATGCAAATATTCAGTGAATACAATAAAATGAAGGTAAATAAACTTAAATTGTGGAAAAATGTAACAAAAAAAAAAAAAAAATAACGAAAAATGTATAACCATTTCTGTTAAAGAAAAAAAAAAACAAAAAAAAAAACAAAAACAAACAAAAGAATATGTAAATCCTATAAATCAAATAAAATTCCAGTTAAAAATATGAAAAGATTATCAACACATTGTATATGGCTGAATATAACAAAAAAATATGCATACGAACTTACATGTGTACATACATTGTATATATATATAAGTATATAAAACTTAAAACACATTTACAAATTACAAGAGAAAAAAAAAATTAAACGAAATCAAAAGAAAATGTGAAATTCTAGTAACACACAAATCAAAGTGTGCTGAAAATTGATTTTGTTTCGCTTAAAAGCATCATCATAAAAGGAAAAACGCTGATTTGAGACCTAAAATGTCATTCAAATTATTTTAAAGATAGCCTTTGTTGTTGTTGCTTTAGCACTACTCTAGCCGCTTTTTCTTCCGTTACATTTTTTTTTCCTTTTCTATCTTCTTTTACTACTATTTTTTGCAATTTTTCGATTTGCCTCTTAATCTTTGTTACTTTAGTAACCGTTAATGAATGAGACTGACAAGCAGTCAGTCAGTAAGCTATTTAGAGCGTCAGTCAGCCACGGTGTTTAGCTTCAACTGTTATTGGTTGACGCTATATTTTGTGTGTTTAATGCTGACACTTCATTAAAAGCTACCCAATAGATGAGAGAGAACGATGTGAATTAGTTAGTATGTAAGCCAGTGTATTTTGTTTGCTATTTATCTATCCCACACACACACACACACATTCACTCATCTAACCAACTTTTGCTAACGGACCAGTCGACCAACCATCCAACCAACCAACCAACCATCCATCCATCCATTCATTCAAACTTTCCTTTAATATTTCATTTATCTGTATAGCTTTGCCCGATTGTCTGTTTGTGTGGCTGTTTGTACTCATAAAGTAGAGAGTGCCTGTATAATGGCTGGGTTATAGATGATTGCATGGTTGATTGGATGGTTGGATAACTGGTTGCATGAGATGATGGTGGTACACATGGCATGTGTAACCGTAGTGGCCAAGTGGGTAAACGAATGGTGTAGATTGTATTGACTTGTATAGATTGGCTATTTAAAAGGAATCTTTAGCATTTTTATTACATTTTTATATTCATTTTTTCTTGTCTTCTTCCTTAATATTTCTTTTGCAAAAAAGTAAAAAGAAAAAGTAAACTATAAAGCAATATCAACTTCTTCGTGCTTAATTAAACTAAAAAATAGTTTGTTAAGAAAAAAAGGCAAAAATATGTTATCCGATCTAAACACAATTAAACAATAATTATGAATTTTTATAAGCCACTCATAAAAAATTCAAAAATAGTATATAAACGGCAAGCTGTTTTTACTTGTAATTGGAAGCAGAAAACTGATACAGGGGACTCTGAGCTGCCTGCTTTGTGAGGCAAAATAAAATTGGCAATTTTCTACTTTAAGAAGGACCTTTAACTGTTCGACAGGTACACACAAATAAATAATTAATTTGTATGGAAAGTATCACTCCCACCAGCTCAATTCCGCCTACTTTCTGACTGAGGATTTCCTTTGATTGTCAAAATTACAAGCTTTCCTTTTAATTGTATTTCAGGAGCATTATAATCGGAATTTAGTTTGTATGGAAGGTACCACGTCCACTTGTTCAATTCCACCCACTGTGTGACTTAAGATTGATTTCATTTTCATCCGTACTCCAGGTACGCAATAATTAATATGTGCCCATAATTATCAAAGTGGTCTAAGTCAAAATTTTAAAAAAATTAGTTTATCAGTTATTTCATACCACATTATTTTAAACTTAATTTATTCAATGTAATTTTTACGAAATTGTCAAAAATTAACCATTAGATAGTGTTTCTAATTTCAACATTATATGAAATTCATTTAGTGTTAATTATGAAAGTTGTCTAAGTCAAAAACCAGACCACAAATTTTTGGTATCGGATCATTCCTTTCTGCCGAATGACCGTGATTTTGGCTTAATAGAAATGAAAATAAAAAAGCAAATTCCTTATATAACCCTGAGCTTTATTATAAATTGATAGAAAAGTGCAGAAGAAGAAATAAATTTTCGATAAAGCGAATTTCGCAGCCGGATTTTATTTCAACGAAATCACTAGAAGAATCAATAACAAGAAGAGTAAAAAATACCGCGGGCGAATCTGTCTCTTTGGCTATAAATTCAATGGATGAGATTCTTGAAAAATGAACCTTATAAAATGTTTTATAAAACTTCTTTAGATAATTCTAAATGTCACGTTTTGGATCTTTCACCTATAAGAGAAAGACCAAAAACATACGGAAATATTAAATTACTTCCATTATACAGCATCATTAGATCAGTATCGGAAAAAAACATAAAGATATTTTGAGTTTACTACCGTACATCTTTCCAGCAATTGGTACATACATATATCTCCGATTCCAGTAAAAAAATTGCGATCTGAATATTATTACGTTTAATCTGCTTAAATGTGTTGTTTCTCTAACATTTTCTGTAGGAATAATCCTTAAATAAAATGCTATATTTAAATATCGTTTAAATAAGCTCCTTGTTGTTTTACTTTTACGCACTTAGCGATTTTAAACTTTGCAACTGTATTGGTTATTTATACACTACTAGACTAAACTTGGCGTGCCACACCTACCGCTACATTACACCAAACTCAGAAACTTCAGCTTCAAAACTTCTCATCATATAAAGAAATTAATATTTAACTTGCATGGGAGTTACCACGCCTACTTACTGATTGATGTTTTCCCTTGACCATGAAGTCGTTTAGACCATATTTAGAAAATTTAGCTTTAACAGCTCTCAATATGAATTTTTATACGAATATATAGGAAAATCTAAATGCCATATCTCCGGAACCAATGGGCCGATTTAGCGCAATTTTCACATAAACAATCTAAGGACTATCCCCAATGAACCCTAGAATTTTGGCTGAAATCGATTCATTCGTTTCCACGGTTAGTGGTGACATTAAAATGTACGCTAATTTATATATATTAAATCGGTGTTTAATCAATGCTCACAGGCATTCCAGATTTTTTAGACTTTTTCCCCAATTTTCAATTTGTTGTCCACAAAATCACCCCAAACTGTGATCTTTCATCCGTAAAACAATTCTAAATAAGAAGATCTTGTTTAAATGAATACAGATGAATTATTTTTTTTTTAAATATTGTTTTTTGTTTTACTGGGGAGTAAACCCCTACTCAAGCAGTTCAGTGTACTGGAGTTTGTTTGGATAGATAGATATTAAGCGCCTTACGAATGAGACAAATTGCTCTGAATTTGATCACTTAAAGGCCAGTGTTTATACCTTTACCCTTGAATGATCAACAGCAATTGCTTAATATAATCAAAGCTATTTACACCGATTTATACCGTTTTTATAGTCGTCTTGTTGCTAAACTGGCATTCTTGAAATACATATGTATGTGCATTGAAACATTTTTTAATATTGGCAGCACTGTACATTGTTTTTCTATAAAAAATTAAAAATTTGTGACTAATTTTGAAAAATTTAAAATGGCGAGTATTGAGTTTTATTTTTCCAATTCAAGTGACTCGTAATAAGTCCGTGCAAAAGTTCTCAAAGCTTGTACTTAAACAGAAAAGAGCTCTTCAGTGTAAATATCCGAAATACAAGGGTCTGTAGTTTTGCATTCTTTATACAACATGCAGTTCTTGTAGACAAATTATACATCTTTGGTTTAGTAGTTGAAGGGAGTCTGCAAATTATTTATGACTATCGGTATTAAGGAGCACATAGAGAACAGATAGAAGAACCCTTCTTTATATGTCGCTGTAAGCCAGTTACATAGTTAATCTAAGTTTTGCTCATTGTCATATTTAATTTTTTTAAATTACGAATATCAATATCAAAACAGTGCTTTAAATTGTTAAAAAAATGAGGGATTATTTTGCCATGGCAACTTGTCCGATTACAAGAAAATCTTGTAATTGCTGCAAAATATTTTATTTGTAAAATGAAATTAAAAAGAAAACGTTGTAAAAAAACAAATCTAAAGTAAATATTTTGTTAAAAATTTTTTTTGCTAACACTGCATATATGAGTATACATTTTCACAAAAATTTATTGTGTATGTGTTTCTATTTAAAAAATAAATATTTGTTCTATGATACACTACAGTTTTAACGATTCCAAAAATGTATTAAAAGGTATAGCAACATAAGTGCGCTATAAAAATAAAATTTCACTATAATCGTATTCGTTATGAATGGGTTTAGCTGTATGTACTTTATATGCAGTCTCAGTTTTATGTGTAAATAAGCTGTATTGGTGTTTGTAAAAGTAATCAAAGCATATGCAATTTGCAAAATATTTTTCCGTTTAATTTTTATTTTTGGAACACTTTTGTTAAATTTTTTTCTTGAAAAAGAGAAATAGAACAGCACAATATAATACTAAAAGAAAAATAAATTGCAAAAGATATTGAACAGCAACAGCAACATCGTAAACAAAAAAAAAAAAAGAAACCAATTAAAATAAATAAATAAAAACTGATAATGTTCTCTCTATATATATAAATATATATGGATCGGTAGGTCCGTGAAGGAATACTAAATTTTTGAGTTTTTTGTGACCAGTACTTCTATACAGTCGTGATAATCATCAACTATTTAACTCGCAATTTTCTCTAAAAATTGAATATTGGAATTATATTTTTTTTATATATCTGTGGCATTTTGACAAAACATCTTAAGTCAAATTCAAAAAGTTGAAAAAAATTTTGTTAATGAAACGAATTTTTATTCAAAAAACATTTTTGAGTACGTTTTTAAAATTTTGTATTATACAAGAAATTTTTCTTTAATTTTGGTTTATTTGATTTTTTAATAAAAATGATTTTTTCCCCGAGATTTTTTTTTTAACTTTTTTGCTATCTTATCTCGACTTAAGGTGTTTTCTGAAAATGCGACAGATATATATACACTTTGTTAGTCGAAGTCTTGATAAGCCCATGACATTTTTGTCTATCATTTTTGTAATCACCTTGGAATCACAGCCAATATACTATGTATATTGCGAGGAATGGAAACATTTTTGTATATGGAGAGGAATAGTATTTTGAAGCTGTGCCTAGAACTATTGTCTCATTGAAAGTACCAAAATCTTTGCAGTTTTTATTTTTCCGCACTCATTAGTAAATTGTTTGCTAAAGAGTTTAAGCATTCTATATATTATTAAGGGTACTTTCTGTTAATAATAAACTTCCAACCGACATACATACATACATACATAATTGGCCATTACAACCCTGTGTCAGGATTACGGCCTAACTTCTCGCAGCACTCATGTTGTTTGTGTTAATTTTTACTAGGGTATTCAATTATTCGATTTTATTTTTTGGTCGATTAATCGAGTGAGTAATTATTCGGGTTTTTTCTTGATCGATTAATCGAATAAAATTTTAAAATTGATCGATTAATCGCATTTTGTTTTATATAAAATAACATACCAATTTTGTGTATTTTTAAAACATTTTATTCAAAAAAACAAATAATAATAACCAAAAACATAGTAATGTAATAACTTTTTAAAAATTAATTAATTATAGTTAACTATAATGTAGAAAATGTAATTAGATCGTATATTTTACTTTCAAACATATTATTAAAAAACTAAACCATAAACGAATAAGTAATTAAAAAAAATTATGCACTTCTATTAAAGTAGTCTTGTAATGTAATTTATATGTTTAGCTTTCAACCGATTGTGGTCTTTAGTTTTAATAAAACTCGATTTTGAGAACACTTTCTCGCTGATTGTAGATGTTGGAGAAATTGAGAGAAGTGCATGGAAAAGAATATATAATTTTTCGGTTCTGTTTTTGGTTTTTTCTAAATATAAGAAATCATCCATTAAATCATTGCAGCCTCTTTTAGGTTTTTTGAAATTTTGTACACTTTTAATTGCTTCATTGAATTGTGATAATAGATTATTTTCGTTTATTTCAATTAAATCTTCTGCAATCATATCATCATCTGACACATAGTGTTCCATATTTTCTAAAAACATTCTCAAAAACAATTTGTTTGTAAAATCTTTTGTTTCAGATTTTGTGCAATATTTTAAAAAAGTGAAAATGTACCAGAATTTAGATATAAAATAGGTGTACAAAGTAGTTTTACACGTCTTTCATTTATTCGAATCTTAAGCCTTTCTAATAACTAATTTGAAAAAGGATTGTTTGCATTTTCCGTTGTATTAATAACAAATTGTATAATGCCTTCTAAATCTATCAATGTAGCAGAATCCTTGCCGAGCTCCTTCCTTAATAGCGACATCAAGTGGTTTAAAGGCTTTATTAAAATTTGATAAAACTTTAATTTCCATATCTGTAAAAGTCGTCAAACCAAAATCAGATAGAGCGTAATTTACGTATTTAAAAATACAAAGAAAATTTTCAATCATGGTAGATAAAGACGACCATCGATGCTTCACATCATGTACAAGACGAATTTCTTTTTCTTTTCTTGCAGTATAACAAATGTTTGCAATTTCTTTTGTTTTTCATTAGAATTATTAAATATTTTACAACACTTAGGAAGTTTATTAATACCATTTATTATTTCTATAAATAAAATATTTTTTTATATGGATTAATCTATTAATCGTAGGAAATTATTCGAGTTATTCGTTATTCGAAATTTGACCATTTTTAATTGTTCGAACAATTATTTGAACACAATTGTTCGATTAATCGATTAACGATTAATCGTTTGAATACCCTAATTTTTACCCATGAGTACCGGGACCTACAATTTAAAGTCGACTCCCAACGACAGATTTGAGAAGCTTCTTCATGGCTATCAATTACTCCCAGAAATTTTGCCAGAAGACTGCTGAGAGGTAGTCGGAGAGAGAAATAATTTTTTCATATTTCTTTTTTCAAGATGTCAGAGCTGAGATTTGAACCCGGCGTTATTGTCTTAGTAAGCCAACACACTAACCACTAGACCACGGTGGTGGTCAGAATCATCACATGCTAATCTGAATTATTAATTTTATTTTTCAACCTTGTTGAGTAGTGTCCCAATTTGTATTACTTTCATCATCTTTCATTAATAAAGCTTAAGCTCACCTTTAAAGCCTATGATTTCGTGTATGCTGGGCAGTTATTCAGGCAAACCCTTCATATTTATACCCGCCAGACAAAACTTTAAGCTCTTCAAATGTGATGGTTTGTGAATCTAACATATGTAGCTTTCTAAACGAGCCAAATCTAGATTTATTTTCCACTTATAATTTTGAGAACGATACCAGCAGAAAATTTTTAAGAATTGGAAGCAATAAATAAAATTGTAATCAATAATGGAAGCATTATATTGTTTTTTATACATTAAAGCTTCCAAATATGCTTTAGGATAAGGTATAATTTTTAATTTTTTGTACTATTTGCTTACTGGTTGCAATAAATTTGCATTTCTATTGCATTTTAGCTGCTCATTTCATATAAAAATCATGCATTATTGAAGCGCACGAGTAAGTCATTGTTAACAATTTATCCCTTATAAAATAACTTACTGGTAAGCACTATTTTCTGCTGGTATCTTCCTTATGATTTGCAAATGATGCACTTTTCAAGTTGACCATATTGTTTAGAAAGCTGTGAGGTTTAAATTAATTTCTAATTCAATGTTTGGTGGGTAAATACAGACCCTGGAGACGAATAATTCAGTTTTTTTTTTCAAAATTCATAATTAAAAGCAACTTAAATTATAAAAATTTATGCTTAATAAGAGTATCACAGTGTATACAGTGACGAAACTCCAACAAAAATAACAAGAAAAGCACAACTTTTTTATTACCATTTAGATTGAAATAGATAGCAAATATTAGCCAAAATACACACATTTGTTGTTTTTAAGTGGTACTAAAACTGATAACAGCTGATTTGTTCTTTTGATGTTGTTATTTGTTTCATCACTGTATACACTGTGACATTACTAGACATTATTTATATGCTTGATTATTTTAACCGTGTGGGACTTTTTTACCAAAATATTTACTATTGAATGATAATGCCAACTGTAGAGTAATGTTAAAGAAAATAAGCTTATACAAGCATTAATTTAATTTTTACTATGCAATAACTGAAGGAAATGCATCTAAAATTTGTCGGTTGATTAATTTGGCCTTTTTTGTAGATGAAAAAGAGATTATTATTTTTACCAAAGCATCATCTAATGTACAGTTATTAAAAAGTGTTTAAAAAATTCCAGTTGCTTCTTTTTTAAAAACTTGCCATCATTAAGTGTAGAAAATGCAACTCTCGCCCTCATAAAAATCACAGGCTGAAAATATTGCACTGATTTTTTTTTATTTTGATTTGAAAATAAATGATTTTTACTTGAATATTTGAGGACTTGTATCACTATTTTCAATTTCCATTATTAATATTATTTTTTTTCTGAAAAATTCCTTTAAAGTTTCAAATTTTTGTGATTTCTTCTTCTATTTCTATTAAAATTTATTTACATATAACAATAGAGCTACTATTTATATATGTTCCTTTTTGGAATAAAACAGGGTGCAATTTAACCCCAGGATTTTCGGTAACTTTTTTTTACTAAGCTAACCTCTTGGTCTGACCAGACCACAATGAGAATAACTAAAAAACCCAACTAAATAAAAAGTAAATAAGTGTATTTTTATTAAACAGATATTCATTTTTTTTAACTAAGCGATTTTCTTATTATGCAATTTATTATTTTTCATATTATTCTATATTAGAGTCGTCACAAATATTGTTTTTAGTTTCATTACCATGCTGCAAACACATTGGTTTTTCACATGCATAAACCACAGCTCAAACAAGTTTCGCATTTTGTTTTTGTTGCTGTATTGCACTTAACGCATAATGGCCGATAATTTTTAGAAGAGGTTGGGATTGGTCCGGGTTTCAACTATCTATATATGTATGTATATCTATATCGTCTATTACTGCTTATTTGTTAAATTCTTTGCGAATTAGCCTAATTGTGCGACATTGTAACTTTATACACATCGTGATGATATGGTGCCCACAATTCTTTCACCGCCTGTGTTGCACTTTGAAAATTCCGGCAAACAAAACCAATCCAAAAAAGAATATATTTCTTTTTCGTGATTTTGCTCCCTTTCTATGTGTTCTTTTATAGGGTACTTTTTATTCAAAGCAATATAAACCTCTTGTGCCTTGCGGATGGGTTCTCACCATTTCTGGTACAAAAATTTTTCTAAAAATTTGAACGGGATTTGGCAGAAAGTAACACAATGTTCCAGTGCTTGACAACCTTCTTTTCCAGAAAAGAACACGCCATAAGTTTTAATTTTGTTAGGCGCCTGTTACACGATATAACTTCTTCTGACAGCATGGCCCGATTGAATGCCACTGGCTTGAAGTCTATCAATCTCATGTCAAACACAGCATACATTTAATTTGTGATTTTTTAAGCAAACAGTACAGTTGTCTTAATTAGAGTCTGTATTTTTATTATGTCCTGACATTTGATAAATTTGGCTGAACAAAAAACCTTCTCTAATCAGGCCGACCGTAATATTAGGTAAAGTTTGCTCGTGTAATACTCGCTTTAGTATAGATTTATTAGGATTTTTTTACACGCTCATAAACATTCTGCTCACAACTATGATTTTATTTTTAGCACGTTTTTTTTGGACCGACCATTGATATACATTTACATGAATGCAAGTAATCGATGCAACAATCAGCCTTATTTTAAAAATATAAATTTCCTTTTTATTATTTTTTGTTTTGAAATATGTATACGAGTATGTAAGTCCCGTAAAGATATAAATTCTTTTTTTATTATTTTTGTTGTACTCATTGTATATTTTTCTACTCTACTCTACTCATCATCATCATCATCGTCATCACCATTCACTTACTCATAGATAGAGACACAAATGAGATGAAAATTATGTTGTTGATGGCGACAACAACGACCAGTTCTACTTTGGCGATGACTGTGAAAATAAAAATAAAATCCCAACGACATCAACACTATTGATAGTGATGATGACTTAAAAGTTGATGCAAAAAAAAAAAAAAACTGCTACTGCTTGACTATTCTACACCCACTTGCTGATATTTTACTTTTCTTTTTCACAGAAGCAATATGCTACTTTAAAGGATACTCAAATAACAGAAAGAGAAAGAGAGAGAGAGAGAGAAATAGTTATCTTTTGGTACACAAATAAAATTATTAATTTTCACAAAGTTAAAAACTTAACAGCTCATAAAGTTAAGAAAAAGAAAAAATAAAAAAATAAAAAATTCGAGAAAAGCCGCTGCACAAGTTTAAATGTATACTCCACGTTACTAAAAGGCTGTTTAGACATGAGGTTGTTATCTCGTAGTGTCATTGGCAAAATAAGGCGACATGGCATTGCCGTTAGTCACCTAGTCACTCGACTTACAATTCAGTCAACCAGCTGGTATTTAAGACTGTTAAATAAAATTAAACGAACAAAAAACGTGAAAAATAATAAAATCACACTTACACACACACACACACACACAGGCAAACAACTAAATAAAGTAAGAAAAGGAAACTGTAAGTTTGTTTAAAATAAATTGTTGTGTATGCACGAGTATAAACAGATTTCTGTTACTGATTACTTATCACCAACATCTTCGGCGAAGCTGTGTTTCTCTTCACATTCTTCTCTTTATTTGTTTGTGTAGCTATAGTAGTCCTATTTTATATATGTGTATGTATGTCTGTACACATATACATACATATTTATATAAATTCACTCGAGAAGTTGGCTTTTGTTGTTTTTAAATTGACACAATAGACACACAACCACATACACACAAACAAATATTTGTTAACATCAACTCAAAAGCAAAAGCAACAGTAGAGGAATAAATGGAAAATAAGCAAAAGTTCGTAATTTTCCTAAAACTTTCCCAAGAGGCATTCAACCATAATTTTCTAAATAAACCCACAAAACTGCCTCTCTCTTCCTTTATAAAAAAGGAAAAAATAAGCAAAATAAGAAATATAAGAGAAAAAAAAAAAAAACACTGACACTTAAAAATTTCGTAAAAAGTAAATAAAGACGGGCTAAAAACAGACATAAAAAATAGAAAAAATTTTCAAGAATTCATATTTTAAGAAGATATATTAGAAACAACAACAACCACAACGCCTAGTTAAATATATACACTGAGCATTAACAGAATGTTTATATCACCACACGTTTTAATTATATCTTTTTTAAATATATTTTAATTAGATTCTGTTATATTTCGATTACGATTAAATTGACTTGTAGAAAGCTTTTGAGGATTTTCCTCTATGCTTCTCTTCACATTGGCTACAGCTTTTTCAGTGCACATTGTTTGGCATCGCACATAATTAAAGGCCGTGATACACTATCCTATCGAGTCGTACGATTTGTCAAAAAAAAATTAGCTTCTCACAGCACCCACGTTGTGTAAGTATACTTCTTTTATCCATCAGTACCGGGACCTACAGTTAAACTCGACTCCTAACGATAGACTTAAGAAGCTTGTTCATGGTAATCAATTACTCGCCGAAAGAAATATCTTTTTCATATTTCTTTTTTACAAAATGTCAGAGCTGAGATTTGAACCCGGCGCTATCGTTTTAGTAAGCCTATCAAGTCGTACGATTTGTCAAAAAAATTGTGTGTTAAAAATGTATAACAGTGTGGCATAAAAATGCATCTGTATGACAGATTTTTTAATAACTTCATAATCTTTTGAAAAAAAATACATGCGATCAGAGTTGCATTTTATAAGATTTTAGCAAAAAGCAACTCTGTATATGCTTTGTATGTTATTTTGTGTGATGGTGTGGCACTAAGATAAGATTTTCTTGAGAATGAATCGCATGACTGTGTATGATAGTGTATCATGGTCTTAAGAGCAAACATGGTCCGAAAACGTTGCATTGTTGTTCGCACTAGGCGCTGTAAAGGACGATTATGTGTGACATAAACGGGTCGATAGTGTGACGAACAAAACCATTTTTGTTATTGTTTTATCTGTACTGCCTCCAAATACACAATCCATAAAAATAAAACACCTTTTTAATGATACATAGATCTATATATTTCGAACCCTTTGATTCATCATCAGGATGTTTTTAATAAAAAGTTTACATAATTATATAATATTTTCAGTCTTGTCTTTTTAACATTTACAAAAAACAGTCAAATATAAAAACTTTCCTCAAAAAAGTATAAATTTTAGAAATATCAAACCAAAACAGTTATCAGCTGTTAAATCGGTTGTCAAATATAACAGTATTGCCAACTCAAAGTTGTGATGCTTTATGTCATGCTTATATTATTATTTTGTAATCAGTATTTTCTTAAAAGAAAAAAATATATAAAAAAGAAATATTTCTTTTGGTGCCCACCTTTTGGCCATCTTCTGGCAAAAGCTCCGAGAGTAATTGATTGCCATGAATAAGATTCTCAAGTCTATCGTTCAGATTCGCCGTTGTAGGTATGGATGTTGTGAGAAGCTATTGTGTAACCCTGAAACAAGGTTGTAATGGGCAATTATCTATGTATGTAAGAGAATTGTTATTTTGATCAAAGGAATTATTGATTCAATAAAAAATATAATTGATAATACATATATTAACTTTTGGATGTTTTTTCTGTGTTTAGGCAGAATATAAATATTTCTTTTTTAAATTAATACACTTTAGTAACAACTAAATTATAACAATTTAGGGTGTAAATTTTCTTTTGACGCTCACCGTAAATTTTCTTAAGAGGACGGTGACTTCAGAAGACGTGAGTGAGAGCATTAATTAAGCATATGCATATTGACACTACCAAGAACAACAACAAAACCAAAGTGGAAAAAAAAACAAAAACGATTAAATAAATTTTTGGCATTTGTGTTTATCTTTTACAAACTTATGTGTGCGTTTAAGTGTGTGTACTTGTAATTTGAGTTCATTTCCAAAAAAAAAAAAAAAAAAAATAGAAAAAAAGAAACAGCAAACGAAACAAAATAGAGAATTAAAAAAAAAGGAAAAAACAAATCAAAGCATAATTAAATAAAAAACTTTAACGATTTTTTGCTTTTAATACAAACACATACTCAGGCACATATCTAGTCATACACAAACAAAAACAAACATCACTCTGTAAATACTTGTGTTTTGCCATTTGACAAACACACACACACACACACACACACACTCACCAAATTTGCTTTAAGGATATTTCTTCTTAATTAGTTCTAATTTGCTTGTGGTTGTTGTTGTGCTTATAAAACTTTAAACAACCCGTTTTAGTTAATCGGGAAGTTTGTTTGTCAACCAGCCATTAAGTCAGTCAGTCAGTCAGCTGCTAATCATTTATTCCGTTATTTACCCACTAATTGACTGAATATTCAATAAAAAAAATTAAAAAACCAACTTAAAAAAATTTACTTTACAGGATAAAAAAACGAATAGAAAAGGAAAACAGAAAATTTAAAATAATAACGGGGAGAGGGAAACAATAAATTTCGAGTAAATGAGCTGGTATGTTATGAGGCAGCATAATGAATAAATGAACTGTGACAAACCATTCCGATCTATCTTTATTCAAAGGAATATAATCTTAAATAAAACTTTTAGTTCAAGAACAGAGATTAAGCATGTATTATTTAGTTATTAATAGAGAAACCAAAAATATGCTCTATAAAATTAGTTTTAAGTGCCTAAAATATGCATTGAAAAAACACTTTTAAGAGGTAAAAATATGCTCTTTAAAACTCATAATGCATACATATCTGTGGACATTTGACAAAACGTCTTCTTTCAAAATCAACAACTTTTCAGTAGAGCAAAAAAACAGTTAAAAAGGCTAATAAAAGTTATTGCTTAGAAAATTAAAGAAATTTTGAGCTTGGATATTATGCACAAACACTTAACAAACATTATGCCACCTTTTTTCCCTCTAGAAGCAATAGTTTTCTTAAAAACGACAAAAAATTAATTTAAGACTTTTTTTAAATAGATTTTAAATAAAAAAAATAGCTTCCACCATACAAGTCGTTTTGTCAAAATCTTTTCGATTAAATTTGAAAATTATTTTAATCGCTTAAGTCAAGACATGTTGTTTTGTTAAAATGGAATACGAAAAAAAGGTTGTAAGAAGTTGATCTGGAAAATATATTTGGGTTCTATTTTTCCCTTCAATATGCAGATAATTAAAAAACAATAATAAAAATGAAATACAATTTTTTATAGACATTCAATTTTTTAAATTATTCTTAATTCTCTGAAAGAAGTCGTTTTGTCAAATTGAAATTGGGGGAAAGTCTGAAAGAGGTCGATTAGTCAACTGCATATCTTGCGTTCTAAAGGTCGTAGAAATACGGGGATTAGAGCAAAAGAAGGACAAGGAGATTCTATATTTATTATAAAAATCTTGGAAAATTGTCTTATTTCGAGAGAAGACGTTTTTTAAAAATTCCACAGATATGTTGATGTAAAATTACGTATATTTTTTTCAAAAATTTGAAAACATGAAAAGTAACAATTAGACACCAACTAGATAAAATAAAATTCCTTTATATTTACATATGGCTCATTTTCGAGAAGTGTGACATAACTCAAAAAACACAATTTTTGAGTTGATAATGTAGAAATATGAAACGAGCTGTAATTTAAAACATATTTAAATATTGTATTTTTATATCTTTTTTTCACAAAGTGGCTACCAAAAGTGTTTTGTACTTTTCCCATCAGTTTGGGTAAATTAAAATGTTTAAATGGATTATCTCAGAATCGTTTTTTTATGTTATGCCACTCTTCTCGCAAATGAGCGATATAGTTATTTTAATTCCAAAATTAACAAAAAAAAAAAATACTAAATTTCAAAAAATTCAGACTGACTAGAATACAAAATAAAAAAGTAAAAAATTAATTTAAATTATTGTTGCATAAATAACAATCATATCGCTCAAATTTTAAAACATGTAGCTTTGTCGTAAAATGCTCTTGTACATCTAGAAACTTCTTTTGAAGTCAACTGTGCAAATTTGAAAACAAACGTTTCCTAGCATAATTTCTTGAGTTGAGCTCAATATGTTTTTGATTTCCGAGGTGTTAGTTTATGGTAAATATTTTCTTTGCTGACACTGGCTTATTGCAAACTTTACAAAACAGAATATTCCTATTAGTTTTAAAATCTCTGTATTTGCTAATATTTTATTTAATCTGTTTAACACAGATTGTTTGATTTCCTGCATATTCTTACGAAAATTTAATTAATTTAAAAACTAACTTTTAATTTAGTCTTTTATAGCATGCAATTATTGAAATTTTTCCCAATATATACAACGTTGAAAAACACGCAACTTTTAATTTAGAATTCATTATTAAGCAATTTTTTTAAACGCTAATTAGCTAGTCATTATTTTGAAAAAATAAAATTTGGTTATGCACATAAATTCTTCTAACATATGTAAAAATTTGTAAAATATGCCATACAATTCTGAAACAAATTGAAAAATGCAAAAGTATGCATTTATGACCAAATATGCAAAAATATGCCATAACAAATAATGGTTAAACGTCGTAGATTTTCCTTAAATGAATTAATATTTTGCTTGTTTTGTCAGTAACATTCAGGAAACAAAAATGCTAATGCATATTTTTGGTTGCCCTAGTTATTACTATACTTATATAAAATGAAATGGCTTAGACACCAACAGTATATGCACACATACATATGTAAATACAATATATGCATGAATATCGGATTTCTAAAAAATATTACCAAAAAATTGTAAAGCTACGGCTAAAAGCTAAAAGGTCGTCACCTCTATTTTTTGAAAACATTTTTATATTTTATTTTATCTTATTTTACTTTTTATTGCCTTAAGTTTTATTAATTAATAATTTAAACATGTATTGTTTCTTGTGTAGTCGCCGTGGTCTAGTGGTTAGTGTGTTGGCTTACTAAGACATGGTTCCTGGGTTCGACTCCAGGCTCTGGCATCTTCAAAAAAAAAAAAAATATGAAAAAAATATTTCTTTCGGCGACTACCTCTCAGCAGTCTTCTGGCAAAAGCTCTGAGAGTAACTAATTGCCATGAACAAGCTTCTCAAGTCTGTCGTTCGGAGTCGACATTAAACTGTAGGTCCCGGTACTCATGGATAAAAATTTGCACACACAACATGAGTGCTGCGAGAAGCTAGGCCGTAATCCTGACACAGGGTTGTAAAGGCCAGTTATGTATGTTATGTATGTATGTATTGTTTCTTGTTATTCTTCGTATTAAAACATTTTTTTCAGGAAATGTTCACATAAAACGAAACTTTTGTATAAAATATTAAAAAAAATAGTGTTTACGCTTTTTTCATCAAATATTTGCTTAATGTGATCATATCTTAACATTAACAAGTTTTAATCGACTCTCAAAAATAAGATGCCAATTAGCTTGCTATTAAATGCACTTCTAAATAAAAATAAGCAAAAAAGTTGGTTAAGTTAGAAAAAAATGAAATTTCCAAAATTTAGGAAATAAATTGCCTTAAAAACAAATTAAGTTTAATTGATACCACAATGTAAAGTAGAAGTATGAAAATTAATAATGGAATATGATTTTGACCAAAATAAATAAATAAATATATAAATTGTTGGTTACAAGTACTGGCATAGGTTCTACAATGCAATGGGATAAAAATCAACCAACCATTTACCACTGGACTGACTGCATTTGCCACAGATCAAGCCACATTTTGTCGTTATAATTTTTTGCTTTTTGTGAAAAAGTTTTGTGGAAATCTTGACTAAATATAACCGTACGAATCAATATAATAAATTGAAATGAAATTTTATTTAAAGAATTTTTTCATAAAATTTTTAAGCTTTAAAATAAATAAAAAAATATACATTTTATATGTTTATTTATTGCGGTTTTTAAATGTCATTCTCTTTATTAAATTTTTTATGATTTTATTTTCAATAAATATTATTTTAAATATTTTATAAATTAAATTAATTTGTGCACCATAAAAATAAAACAGAAAAAAATAAATGATTTTTTCTTAATTGAAATTGCTTGAATGCAAAATATTTAAATTGACTTTCATGACCTAATTAAGGAAAAAAACGATGCGTACTATTAAATAATTTATTTTGAAATCAACAATTTAAATTAAAAAATTATATTTTATTTAAGGAATTCTCCTAATTTTTTATACTTTTTTTTTAAACGCACGCATATAGACGAAAATGAGTTTCACCTCTTGAGAGATTTCTGTCAACAATGTATTTTAATTTAAATCTATAGGTGTTTGTTGGTTGTCTCATTCAACAAAGGAGCAATAATTTTTTAGCTCTTCTAGGCTCGTTACACTT
This sequence comes from Metopia argyrocephala, assembly GCA_963576795.1. Classification (NCBI taxonomy): domain Eukaryota; kingdom Metazoa; phylum Arthropoda; class Insecta; order Diptera; family Sarcophagidae; genus Metopia; species Metopia argyrocephala. Next base: position 2,199,471 of record OY756209.1, read on the forward strand.
TGCCTTTGGCTTTGCCACTGTCTCTCTGATAACAAAGAAAATAAAAAAACACAAAATAACGAAAAGAAAAAATTAAAAAACAAAACAAAAAAAAAATGGGTGACTGAACAAGTGAATGAATTGGATGAATGAATGAAGAAAAACGCTAAAGGATATAATTTATACATTGTTGGTTGTCTTTCGAAGATGCGATGCGGTTGATTACATAAAACAAAAACAAGTAAAAACATACACGCAAGCGTTTCTACATACATACATACATACAGTAATACATAAATCCATATGTCAATGTACATTGCACACACAACCATATATATACAATATAAATCCTTTCGCGCTAGAGATGGTTAACCCGCAAAACAAGGATGAAAAAAATAAATTTATTTTAATCATTGAATTATACAAAAAAAAAAAAAAAATAAAATAATATCAAAACAAATAGTATGTATATAAATCCCGGAGTACTTCGCTACCTCTATTTGTATAAGTATGGAAAGAGCCATTTCCTGAAATCCAATACACGAAGTTGTTTGGATAAATTTTAACAACTTCTGTTATTGCCGTAGTTAAGAGGTTAGTGTGTTGGCTTACTAGACTAGAGTTAAGGGTTCAAACCCCAGCTTTGACATCTGAAAAAAAAATATATGAAAAAATATTTGTTTTGGCGACTACCTCTTAGCAAACTTATGGCATGCCTAAGAGTAACTAAATGCCATAAGCAAGTTTCTCAAGTCTGGAGTTGACTTTAAAGGTTCCTGTACTCATGGATAAAAGTTGACACACACAACATGTTTGCCACGAGAAGCTATGCCGTAACCCTGATACAGGGTTGTAATGGCCAGTTATATATGTATGTATATATATTATTGCCTTTAATAAGATATAAAAAATCAACATTTACTTGTCCAATTATGCCCATTCAATCTAAATATATCACATTGAATGTGTGTTTGTTTATTTGTTTGTTTGCACCTTATAGGAGACCAAACCTCTAGACAATTTTCTTGAAACTTTCACAGCATTTAACTTGAACTCTAACATGATTAATAGGGTACTTTTTTTCGACCACGCCCACTTTTACGCCCACTTTTTTAAAATTATGCAATTGCTCCAGTTTGTTTTGTTTTTTACACAGGTTGGCATTGCGGTGGAGCCCTTCCACTCTCGCTTCTATGCCTAGACATGATAAAATGTCTGCTAAGAAAGACCTCGTGCAAGGCTTCATAAACTGGGGTTACTAAAAAGTCTGCTTACAAAAGTGCCAATTACATGTCATTTTTTTTTTAATTAGACCAGCACTCAGTGGATAACTCTTACTAATGCAGTACACTGTGCTGGTCTAGGAAAATATAAAGGGAAGGAGGAAAAAGTGTGTGGACCTTTGATTTAAACTTACTAATACCGTACCTAATATCTGCCAGAACAAAACAAAGGCCCTACTTTAAAAAATGCGAACCGTAAGGAAATCGGTTGCTGTTAATTGATTACTTAATGGCCAGTGTTATGCTGTCACCACTAAATCATCCAACATCTTCTGGCAAAAGCTCTGAGACTAACTGATTGTCATGAAAAAGCTTCTCAAGTCTGTCGTTCGGAGTCGACATTAAACTGTAGGTCCCGGTACTCATGGATAAAAATTTACACACACAACATGAGTGCTGCGAGAAGCTAGGCCGTAATCCTGACTCAGGGTTGTAAAGGCCAGTTATGTATGTATGTATTTAATCAAAACCAAGAAGCCCCCACAATAATATTTAAAATTAGGGGTGGAATAGAAGATTATAATGATATTGCTGTTGTTTTCCTTGATCCAGCTCCTCAACTGCCTTTTGGCTTGGGTGGCCCTGCCCGAAGCTATTGTCTTAGCCAGTTTAGTCCTTGCAGTGTAAGCTTATACACCACGACGAGGTGATTATCCCACTTAGAGGGAATTTTTTTTGAATAAGTTTCTTTTTCACAGTTTTTTAAAGCAAATTTTGTAAAAAAAAATTTCAATGCATGCTTGTCCTAATAGTCAACTAATATATATTTTTTTAATAATAAAAGGACGTTGACATATGAAAAGAATTACAAGTGCAAGCTTCTGAATGAATATTTTATTAATAAATTGAACTCAGAAAATATCAACCGTAATCATTCTTCGTTCCAACCGTTCTTACAAAACTTCAAAGCGTAGGTTAAATGTACTTCAAACAACTACTAAGTGTAGTCACATACGCCAAATTTGCTACGTTTGCTAGACTAGTATGGGTGTTTGCGTTTGTGTTTACGTACATGCATATGTGTTTAGTATCAAGAATAGAATTTATAGATGAACCCTCGCACATATCACTTGATTTCAATGTCGATTTCCATCACATACTTACATACTTGAGATTGTTTGTTTAGAATACATATCTATCGCTTGTAATCTTTTCCTTCTTTGATTTTGTTTGTTCTTTTGATTAAAGGTGTGTATAATGTAATGATTATCCTCTTTGATTTCTTTACACTTTACTAACACTTACGCTGTAACAAAATCTGCTAAAGTGTATGAGAATATATAAAACCAAAAAAAAAAAAAACGCAAAAATATTTATTGTAAATACGAATGAATTTTTTCTTTTCTTAAATAAGTTTAAAAATTTCAAAAGCAGACAAAAAAAAACAATAAAAACAAATTTAAATTGCAAAGAAATATTTAAAATTGCCACATGCAGCTGCTGCCACATGAACGTCTAGAAGAGTCCTAAAAAGTTACTGTGAAATATTTATTACGATCCTTAAAGGCGATACATTTAAATATTAAAAATAAATCGCTCAAATATCCTTTTATTTTATTTTTCAAACCCACAAAGGCACACAAACTCCCAAATATATAATTTAAAGTATTTGTTCTATTTATTAAAAAATATTAAACACCACAACACACAAATACACTGAAACCTATTTATAAGGACGTTAAAAAAATTGAAACCAAAAAAAAAAAAAAAAAAAATAAAACCGAGGAGAAGAATTGCTGCTGTGATGACGATAAAAATATAATAAAATATTGCCTTCAACTCTTTCCTAAGGATTCACAACTACATTAAATAGAACATTTGGGTGAATGTGTGTATGCGTGTTTGTGTGTGTATATGCATAAAGAACTGAAGAATTGCAACAAAATTAATGAAAAAAAATTTTTCTTATTTTAAGGATTCATTGTTTTTTAGTTTCTTAAATTTTTTGTGTTGTTTTTTGTCTTTTGCTTTTTGCTTTTTGGTGTGCTGTTGACTGTTTTTGAATATTTTCGTAGTATTTATTGTTGTTGTTGTTGTTATTATTATTTCTTAAAGAATCCTTTTGGCAAAGTACTAAAAATATTTTCTATTCGCTTTTCAAAGAATTAATTCATTTCATAGCGAATTATTTTATTATCTTTTTGTTTTTTTTTATAATATAATGCCGTAGGATGGATTAAAATGGTTTTAAAGGATAAATAGTTTTTATTAAGAACTAAATCCTTAAAAATAAAAACAATTTAATTTTTACAAAACAAAAAATATTTGCAATTATTATGACCATGTACTGCAGTTATTCCTGCTCAATAAGATCTTTTCAAAAGGAAATGTATTGCTTATAGCAATGAGCGTGATTTTTTTTGTTTTAATTAAGGCCAACTCTCAGGGGACGACCTTTACTTACCAGTAAATTGTGCTGATCTAGGAAAATATGTTGTGAGGAGGAAGAAAGAGTGTATGTGGAAATTTTATTTAAACTTATTAACCTATTGGCTAGGGCGGGCACGGCTCTGCCGAACGTTCATCCTCATGTGGAAGTGGGTATACCCCTTTCTTCCGTTAGGCTCCTTATTAGAAGGAGACATTTATTGGACGCGGACCTGGACTGGTCGCGGGAGGAGTCTTGTCGAATTTCTAGACTCACCTGTCCCAGGCTGGACTTGAAGCGTTCCAATCAACTCTTTAAACTGGACCGGAGGGATATCTCTTCCGTTGTATCTATCCTCACGGGTCACTGCGTGATGGGCAGGCATGCGGAGAGACTTCGCTTGCCCGCGAATGACTTCTGTCGTGGCTGTGGGTCGGCTGAGGAAGAGGAGACTGTGGTTCACTATATTTGCCAGTGTCCATCTCTGGCGTAGATTTCTTACATTGGGATCTCCTTTTCTCGATGGCTTAACTGACCTATCGCTCCTGGACATTGGATCAATTGCCAAATTTATTAGGCTCTCTGGCTGGTTTCCAGCATAATTTTCTGGGAAAGTAGTGCTTCTTGCGTGGAGCCCCTGACTATCAGGGCTCCCCGCATATTGTGGTATCACAACGGGCCGCCATGCGTGCTCAAGTGTGCCTTGTCATTGCTAGGCTGCCACTTGCTCCTATCCTCCTATCCTATTAGTATCGTGATTGACGGGAAATTTTTGCTGGAAGATTGTTCCTCAAACGAATAGTGTGGCTAAAGATCGAATTCTCTCTATAATCCATTATGCGATTCGTTGTACAATCAACCACAAAAGATTGTGCTCTGAGAGAGGTACGAGTAGTGCGTAAGAATATGAGATTATCCGAAATCAAATATTTTATTTTATCAGAGCACCTCAAATGAAAGGCACACCTTATAGCGCCGATGCTCCATCGAATCCATAGGCTTGGATACCATACTGACATTGATGAGCAACTTTGCCATTCCTGTTATCAGTCGATACCCCTCAAAATAGACTTTGAAGCATCGGCTCATACATTAGAGTTGTATTTTATCTTGGGTCTGTTAATTGTCTTGTAAATATTAAGAAGGTCAGATAGAGTATTTCTCGCAACGTTTTAAAAACCTGACACTTGAAATATGAGATCATTACAATGCACATCACAAACAATTCTCATGCCTAGAAAATTAAAAGCGTCCGCCACGTCAATATTTACATTACCCATACACAGATATCAGGATTTTATCATCACCACCATACCACGCCTATGGGTGATAAAACAAAATTGGGTCTTGCGCACATTAAATTCGACCCTGTTCCCGAAACTTCACTTGGATATTGTTTGCAGGTCATTTGTAAGTGTTTCATTCATATTCATATTTTTGTTTTATACAGTTGTCGACATCGTAGTTACGGTTGTTTGAATTGTATTATTGAACTAGCTTAAACCCGGCGTGCTTCGCTACACCTGCAATTATCATTTGCCCACATTTTTAGTCACTAGGGAGTAATTCAGATAAAACTCAAAAACTTTGACTGTTACTGATTTCAAAATATACTAATCTCAATAGTTATTTGTCTGGAAGCTACCACGTCTACTTGTCCGCCTTTTTTTCTACTACGAAATCAATCACACTAAATTCAGAGACTTTAGCTTCAACACTTCTAAAGATACGTATGTATAAATAAATCAATTTTTAACTTGTTTGGGAGGTGTCACGCCCACTTGTCCAATTTCGCTCACTTTCTTACTGATGATTTGCCTTGCCCATGAAGTGAATCAGACTAAATTCCGAGATTTAACCGTTCTGAAGATATACAAAAATCAGTATTTAGACATAAATAGAAAAAAGTGGCAGTAAAAGTAGGCGTGGAAAATTTTTCTCTCGACGAAAACTTAAAATGGATTAATACAAACATTTGAAAGAAAAATTAGTCGAATCGATGGAATCGTTTTCTAATTTTAGCTAAAATAAAATAAGTGGGCGTGGCAAAATTTTCTTTCCGTAAAAACCCAATTTGGATCACGACGATCATTAGAAAGAAAAAATTGTCAAAATCGGTCAAGCCATGATGTGATGACCAACGAACAACATTGATTTTTATATAAATAGATGGATAGATAGATATACGAGTATAATAATAAATTCAATTATTAAAAAACAAAATAACTGAAATGCTAATTTTAATTTTTTTTCCTTATGAATTTTTAGGGTTTAGGTGACGATATATATGTTTTATATAGAATAAATACATTGATGAAATATATATAAGCTGCAAAACAAAAAGCTTTTTATTTGAACAGGAATGCAGTTTCAACAGAGAACTTAAAAATGTTTAAGAGAAATCGTTTCGCAAGATAGGGTGAAAGCAAAAGTTTCCAAGTCATTTCAATATTTTTGTTTTTATATTGGAATCCATTTGATTGTCCAAAATATTGCTTTTATTGTATTCTTTCTTTTTTTGAGTGTCAATTTTTTTTAAGAATTAAAACCTTCAAAGATCTGTTGCACCCCCTTTTCTCGTAAAAATAGATTTTTATATATTCAGATGCCTGCAAGCAATAGCATTTGTGAAACACAAATAGGAGAAATAGAAGAGAAATAAAATATATGGAGCGTTTACAAAAGAAAACTGGTTCTAAAATATAGTGCACAAGAGTAAATGAGAGCATGTGAGGTGGGGTTAGGGGACTGTAAAAAGGATTAAAAAGTCGTTTGGTTGTTGCCTGGATGGCTAAATGGCTGGCTCACTGGCTGGTTGTTTGGGACACAAATATACGTGTTCTGTAACATATATTTCATAACTTTTGTACGAGTATTTTTGTTCTGGTTGATATTTTGGTAGGAGAGTGTTTTGATTATGAATTTATAAAATTTTTCTTTTGTTGTTGTCAGGGTTGCTGCCTGTTGTTTAGCGTCACAATTTATATGCATTTATTTGCTTGCTATAGTTGTTGTATGTCAATATAATAGAGAGTTTATTTGCCGTTGCTGTTGTTGTTGTTGTTGCTGCTGTCGTCCACAAAATTGTTCATTGCCTGTTCATTGTGAATAATGCGTTTGGAACCAAAAATGCGGAAGAAGAAAGCAGAGTGTTTTTAGTTGCCACGAGTTAATGCAACACCGTACGCTGTGAATTGTAGCCGCAAACAGAGATGCCAAATATTAGAATGAATGTAACAGATTTAAAAGTGCAAGTGCAAAACATAACAACAACACTAATTACAAAAACAAATAGAAAAAGAAATCCTACAACTGTAAATGTAAGGAGAAGATACGAGTGCGTACCAAAAAGTGGTTGACTTTTTGAATAAAAAACAATAAGCCTGCCTTCCCTTAAGAGGTTTAAAATTCAAAATTTCATGGTTTTATCGATCAGCCCTCGTACAAAAATTCCCCCACAATAAAAAAATGGAACTGAACAACTCAACATAATTTGCGTAAACTTTGTGGATTTCTAATTAACTCATTCATTCATTTATTTCTTTACTCACTCATTCATTTAACCAATTAAGAGAGCGTGCGTGCGTGCTTTCGTGGGGCAACCGTTTGTCTTGTTTTGTTTTTATGCTTTTATTCCGTGTTATAAAATAATACCAAGCACACACACACACAAACACACTGATTTTCCAGCCATTACTCTCATTTTAATAAATATTTTTGGAAATAAATTGTTGCAATTTTTTATTTCTATTTTATTTGTTTTTTGAAAATAAAATTTATGAGAAGACTTTAATTAAAAATTTAATTGCATTTTAGTTCGTTCAACAGCTGCCACCTTCAATCAAAAGTTTTGTCCATATGGATGCATTGCAATAAATCCTGGCAAAGATTATAATCGGACATGATACGACACTGTTAAGCAAAAAAAAAAAAACTTGTAAGAATTTAATTTAACAGATAAAATTTTTGCAATTGGCCAGTAGATTTTGTCAATGAAAATTACACAGGTGCATGCATACATACATATACATATCGCTGTTTGATTGCAGTATAGCCATATTTAAAAAAAAAAAAACAAAATCAAAAAACAAAACTGAGAGTTACTGTCCCTCAAACTAAACAGAAGTTATACAGAATTATATATGCCATTCAATTCTAGCAAAGTATGCAGCTTAAACATTTTAACTCATTCCGTGAAATGTGATAGTTTTTTCCTTTCAGAGATAGAAATTTGTTGGTATAATGGTGCGATATGCACCTATAGGTATGGGTGTGTGTAACAACCAGTACGGATGTATTCTCTTTATTCACACACAAGTGGCAATAACATGAAAATGAATGCTGCTATTAAAAAGCAACAACAACTAGAACAACAACAACAACAACAATAAGTAGAACTATTACGGTAAAAACAACAACAATAAGAAAGTACTTAGTTATTGTTCGTTTAAGAACATTATGAATTTGAAAAGGGCTTTTAAATCAAAGTCAACTTTCACTCATTCATACATACATACATACATACATACATACATACATACATACACACACACGCACACACATACACACATCAAACTTCTAATGTGCATTAGTGTTACTGTTGTGGTTTAATTGTATTACAAATTTAAAGACTTATTTGTTTCAGTTATTAAACTTGGAAGGGCTCAAAATCATTTATTAAGGATTATAAATTTTTTTAAACTTGTCAAGTTTGGTAAACCATAATTGCTTATTTATTATTTTTCTTTATAAATAATTTTCTGGAATTCTATTAAAGTCTTAAATTAAGGCTATGAAAACGCGTGGATTTGTAGTTAGAGCACACGCACAATAATTCAAACGGCCCGGGTTCAGATCCCAACAAAGGTGAAAAATTAGAAATTTAGTTTGCGGTCTTTTCAAAAATTATAATTTAAAAATAAGAGGTCCCCCCAACCACTCCCCGACATTCCACTCTATTCCATCTTAACCAATGTCAACAGAAAAACGAATGAGCAGGAGGAAAGCGCCACCTATTGGGAAGTAGCAGATAACAGCTGAAACCTATTTAGCTAAGGCACTCACCACACGATCAACATGCAACGATGAGGCAATTGCTGTTGATCATTCAAGGGTGAAGGTATAACACTGGCCTTTGAATGATCAATTCGCAGCAATTTGTTTCATTCCTAAGGCGCTTAATAATAATATAAAAAAAATATATATGTACTGTCCCCTCCAAATATTCCAATACAATGCAAAGCATTTAGTAGGGGCCTAACTCTGAGTATTGGTCTCAAATAAAAAATTAAAAAAACGCTTTTTCGAGTTTCTGTACTAAATTGGTAATAACTCGGTCGAATATTGATTGGTTTAAATTAAAGAACATGAACGCACAGCCAAGCTGTCCTATGAGAGCTTGCCTCTCGTTAAATAAAATCCATATTTTTCAAATATGTTGCCAAGACTTGCGTTTAAAAATAGAATCCAGTTGTTTCAGGTACCAAAATAAGCGGTCCGGATTCATACTCTACAACACAGCTTTCTACTATTTATATAATTTAATTACAGATTGGGAGAACAAAAATACTGTAAAGCTCAAATGGCACAATTCTGGTTCCCTCTAGGATAGAAGTTGGGACATGAAATATGATGATAATAAAAAACCTGCTTTATTAACCTGCTTTATTTCCAACATATTTTATTAATTTTCTAAGCGTTTTGTTGTTTTTCAAACCTTTCAAAGTTTTTTCTATTCTTTATGGATTTTGGGCAAAAAGCACAGTAACCTATTCAAATTGAACGGAACGCTCTTTCTTTATTTTTTAACTTTATCACTAGTACTGTGTCATGTGGCATACTGTGTGGTATATCTGCCTATCTATTTTTACTTCGCTTTAATTAATTTCAAAAAGATATTGAAAATTTATTCCATTAAAAAAAAAGTTAGAAAATATCACTGAAAATTTTGTAAAATTGTATTTAAATCAGTGTTATGGTAGTACAGATTTCACAATTTGTATGAAGAGAAAATAAAAAAGAACCAATTTACTAAACAAAATAGTGCCATCATATGTGTACTTCTATGCATGCATGTACGTATGTTTGTATGCAGAACTTATAATTCCAATATCGTTTATGGATGACATTAAATTAAGAGGTAATACCACTCAAAGCACTTGATTACAAATAAAGCTGCTTAGCGCTTGTAAATATGATGACGATGAAAAAGTATTTCTACTTAAGAAAAAGAGAAAAAAAAGCAAAACAAATATAAATGAAATGGATTTAATAAAAATCTTTTTAAAGTTCGCACATGTTATGTTATACAATGAAATTTTATTTTGTTGAAAAAAATAAATATTACAAAACTTTTAGTCTAGACGATATGTCGTCGAATCAGAATATATTGAAATATATTGTAAAAAATTTGCCAACAATACCAAAATATTGCGTTGAATTTGCTCAACATACGTACATAGTACTCGTATGTTAAACCACATATGATAGGCATTGACTAACGATTCCTACAAACGTATGTTTACGATTTTAGCATATCGCTTAGAAGCCATATATTTACTTATTAACAAAATTCATAGGTATGTTAACTAATATCGTCGTGCGGGAGTTTATGTGCTCTATCCGCCTTTTCATATTTTTTATATATCCGCGAGTTAATGATGGCACTTTAGGTTTTCGACCCCAAATTTTTAAGTCTGCAATCCATTTTTGATATCTCGTCCAGTTTCGAAAATAAATAGTCGAAAACGGCGTGCAGATTTTAAAAATTTTTGTTCAAAACCCTAACTCGAGCACATAAACTCTCTTACGATGATATGTTATTTGTTGAATAGCGTATACAAATATTTTATAATACGGTTGATTTGCTGACATATTCACGGTGAAAGTGGCTTAAATTGTATTCTAAAAAGAAAATTATTATAAAAATGAAAATGGAGTAAATATATTTAAAACTGGTTCGATTTAGATGAGACAAATATGACTTTTAAACAAATTTGCATACATATTGTCATATGTGACTATGGGTATTGTATATATTGACAGGGCGGACACTCTTGATGTTCAGAATATGAGAATTAACCCTTACCCACTAAAGCGATGGTATATTTTACCCTCTCCTTAGATTTTTTAATTTATTTTCTTCGGTTGAGCGCTGTTCTGTCCCTGTTTTGTTATACTGACCCTTTGATTTTATTCTATTTTTATAATCCTATTTATATAAAAATGTATTTTCTTGTTCTTTTAAAAATAAATTCTTAAAAAAAAATTTTTTTTTTGGCTAATTTTTTTTGGTAAAACAAAAGGTAGTAAAATTTTCCTCACGTCAATAATTATGACAATCAGTAGTTAAAGGTTAATTGTGATGCCCGCTGGAATGGCAAAATATGTATATCGAGTATCGAAAGAAGCATTAAGGTGTCACAGTTTTTTTTGAAACAGTTCATGAAACTCTTCACTCCATTTGACCTTCTTAGTATTTACAAGACTATTAACCGACCCAAGATGAAATACAACTCTAATATATAGGCCGTTGATTCAAAGACTATTTTGGTAAGGTCGAAGCTACTTATCAATAACGCTAGGGTATCAAACTCTATCGATTCGTTGCAGATAATGAAATCCTCTCTTAGATTACATCTTTTCGTAGTTGATTGTCGAGTAGTGCTGTCAAATCCTGCTACATTTCATTACTCAATAGTATTGAGTACTTTTATTTCGGTACCCAATACTACTCAATACTTTTAACGGATTTTATTTTTAAGAGAAAACAATTTCATAAAGTTTTGTGTTTTTAGACAGAAATTTGTTTTGGCTATTCGAAGAAAAAATACAACACTTCTTAAAGTATTGAGTAATTACTTTGAAATATTGAGTACCCAAAAATTACTGCAAATACTCAATACTCGATACCAATTACTCAATACTTTGCCAGCACTATTGTCGGGTGAATCACACAATGCACTATAGAGAGAATTCATTCTTTAGCCGTACGGTTCGTTTATGGAATGACCTTCTCGCAAAAGTTTATACTGTCAATTACGATATAATATAAGTTTAAATCAAATCTCCACAGTATTGCAAGACTGGGGGTCATCACTTGAGTGCTGGGCTCAATATAAAAAAATATCGAACCAATGCATACTACGTAGAGATTAAGACAAAATTGCATTTTAAGCAATTATTATGAACTAATTTTGCTACTTATTTATTTTACCGATGAAAAACAGGCTCTCAAAGCAATGTCTTAATAATGAATATGAATTAAATAAAAAAACGTCTTTGAATTACTTATATGCATATAAATACTCGTAAATATATAGAGTTGGTTTGTATATTTTTGAGTGTCAGCAATAATATAAAATTATAATAAAAATTATTTTTTGCAGAAATGATCAGTGTGCAGTGTAACAGAATAAATGGAATTCAATTTTCAATTCAATTTAACATTTTTTTCTATCAATTTTAAAAATGATTATGTTTTGTTTTAAATTACAATTAATTTCAATTTGAAATGGATAAACTGTTATCACTCAGCACTTAAAAACTGTGTCACAATAGGCCACGGTTTTTATCATTTTTTGTGCTACAGTGGATGCATGTCAATCTCTTGTTTTTTTTTTTTATATAATTGTTTGCAACTATAACGATGTAATTTTTACAATTTTTTATTTGTGCCAACGATGGTCAATTTTTATTTTCATAACAAGAAAACATTCAATCCAACAGCCATTCAATTGAAAACAAAGTCCAATTTTATTGGAAGACTTACTTGTATCACTGAAAATATTTTCATTTTCACACATACACTCACTCACTCATTCACTCACTCACTGCCATCAACTAAATAGTAAATATTTTTATATGTCCAAGGATTGCAAAAATATTTATGAAGGAGGAGTGAGGATGGTTGAATTCATTTCAAATAAATGAATGATTGCAAATAAAAGTTATTACTTCTGTATTCAAATATTTATTATACGGATTAAGAACAACAGTGATACAGTCAGACAGTTGGGTTGGTTTGAGTGAAAGGATTTTAAATGTTCAAATACAAAATAAGCAAATTCAAGTGGATCAAATGGATCAAAAGTATATTATTTTTCTATGAATTTTTGTTTTTAATTTAAACCATAATTGCTTTGTTTAGCTTAAAAGACAGAGAAAAGAAAAAAAAATATTTTTCTGTTCTCTTTTCATTAATTATTTATTTTGTGGCAAAAAAAAGAAAAAAACCAAAGAAAAGAAAACCAAAGAGCACTTATTATGATCCAAACACAGACACAGAGAATCAATTTTTGAATGAAACATTTTCTAATATCTACAAAAAATTATTTTTGTGTATGTGTGTGTGTATATCATTTAGTATATCTGTCAAACACTTGTGTTCTACTCAGCTCATTCAAACTTGTATGTCCTTTATTTTTCATTCATCTTGAAAATGAATTTTGTATACCCCTCCACGAACCATACCTTAAAAACTGTTAAACAACTATACAACAGTCAGTCGCCCGTTGGCAGCTGGTTACTGATTACTGTTAACCGGTAACTGGTAACTAAGGTTTTTATTCATTTAAAGTCCTTATGAAAAACAATAAATTGTTGTCTTTATTTTGTCCCAGAAACCCTACAACGTTCATGCACATATCAGCAGTTACTTGCTATCACTAACACAACAATGTTAACTACTACATACAACGAGTGTCTATTATATAGACTGTATGGTATACCGAGTACATCACGAGTATTGTTTAAGTACATTTGGAATTATTTGTGCATGTGTGGCAGCATGTGTTGGGGTCATTTTATTCAGTAATAAAAAAATTGTAAAAAACCCATTGAAAATGTTTTCAAATATTTTAATAAACGAAATTACAATACCTACACTCATCGTTTTATATTACACTATTGAAATCAGTTTTATATAATGAATGACTGATAAAAAGTAGATCCTTTTTCTTTATTTCGAATTAATTTTTTAGCATTTTTTGGCATTTTTTTCTATCACTGTCAAACATTTTAGTCTAAAAATTGTTGGCTAATCGATTTTAAATATTTAACTAAAATTTCTGACACCTCCAATTTCTTTAAGGTTTCATATCTAGTCATTTTGTAGTTTTAGTACCGCCAAGAATAGTTACGTCTTCCCCTAAAAATAATAGAGAAGACAATGCCCTTTCACAGCAGAGCTGCATACACTTCTACTTAAAATTTTTTCACGTTTTAATATGATTCTACTTAACCAATGTGAGATAAACAATCCCTCCCTTCATAATTTTCTATGAAATTCTTATTACAAAATTTCTAAGCCCTTCGCTACCCTAATTTGAATGAAATTTATAAATAAGTATGAAGAGAGCTGCTTTCAAAAATCTAACACCGCTTAATGTTTGATTGCTGATGTATATTGGCAATGGATTTGTTTGTACCAAATTTCGAAGCTTTTACTATTACCGTTCCCAGAATAAAACAAACATATAAACCGTATAGGAAGCACCATGCTGACTTCTTCAATTCCGTTCACTATTTGGCTGATGGCTTGTATTAACTATGAAGCTATTTTGATAAAATTTTAAGGCTTTTTCTGTTACCACTATGAAGGCATATGACAATGTTCATTTAGAATATATGTATGAAATTTATGTATATGGTATGTATGTATGTAGGATACCCTCGTAAGTCAGACTGACCGACTATTTCCCATATAGGATAGCAGACTCTGTATGATACTAAATAACGGATATGACAGTAAAGTGGCGTGATTTTGGTTAAAACGCATATATGACAGCAAAAGAATAGAATAGAATAGAATAGAATAGAAGAAAACAGTTGTCTAGAAGCCAAGAAAAGATTAAGACGCTAATGGTCGGTAAACCCCTACTCATGCAATGCATTGTATTGGAATGCGAAGATAATTGATAGATTTTTTTTTTACATATATTTGTTTATTATGCGCCTTTTTTGGTGATGAGACAAGTTGCTGTCAATTTGACCACTCAAGGGCCAGTGTTATACCTTCACCCTTGAATGATCAAACTGCAATTGCCTCCTCTGTCGGTGGATGTTCAATGTGAATGGTGAGCGTCTTCAGTAGATTAGCTGTTATCTTCCCAGAAGGTGGCGCTGTAGTTCTGATCATTGGTTTCTGGTGGAATAGATTGGAAATGTTGGGGAGCTGTTTCTTGAAGATGAACTTCTTGGAGCGGTGGGGGAACCTCTTATTGTTTTTTTATTTAATTTTTAATTTAAATTATAATTTTAGAAAAATTTTCATTTTTATAATTTTATCCTTCGCTGGGATTGAACCTTGGTCTTGTGAGTTTCTGTACGAGTGCTCAACCACTATACCACGATTTAATAACTTTAAATAAATAAAAACACTAATTCTACTAAAATTAACTGAAGTGTTTCAATCCCACATGTATATAAATATTTTTTTCAGTTCTTGTATTACAAAACGGATGATATTATGTTTCTTAATAGGAAACCGTCAACCGTATTGTCAAAATTGTCATATAATGGTCAGTAAGGATTTTCTATTCATTGACTTCAATAAATAAATATATAAAATACTAAGCTTAAACCCAGCGTGCTACGCTACAAATACCATTACTATTTATCCAAATTTTTCGATTGATGATTTTTAGTGACGACGCGGTAATTCAGACCAAATCCAGAAACATTAGCTGTAAACGATCTTAAGATAAGCAGAAGACAAGGGTTGTTTATGTGGGAGGTATCAGACCTACTTTTCCGCCCTTTTTATTCTACTGATTATTTTTATTGAATACGAAATCAATTATAATGAATTCAGTTTTTTTAGCTTCTACACTTCTCAAGACATAAAAAAATCAATATTTAACTTGTATGTGAGGTACCACGGCCACTTGTCCAATTTCGAACACTTTCTGACTGATGATTTGTCTTAGCTAGAAGCCATTTAGACCAAATTCAGAAGCTTTAGCTTTTACCGATCTCATGATATACAAAAATCATATATTTACTTCGTATGGGAGATGCCACGATCAGGGGCCTTATTCTGTAATTCTCTTAAGCTAAAATGCTAAAATTTTGGGTTATTGAAATAGGCTGGGCGTTAGAATATATAAAATTAAAAAGTTTAGAGGTAATAGGCATGAAGTTTATAAATTACAGTAAACATTCAAGAATTCTATTCGTAGCCAACAAGTCCTAGATCAAGTTTATAAATTTTTAGCGATAGAGTTTTAGCTTAGAAGAGTTACAGAAAGGCCTTATTTTGAAAAGAAAAACACACCCTATTGTACTTTCAATAGTTTTGTCTATCTATGTTATAAATTTTATCAAAATCGGTTCAGTCGTTTAGGTCTAATTGACTGACAAACAAACCGACAAATAGACTTACAGAGAGATTTATAATATACTACCAATATACTTATATAAGGATTTCCTTCCAGACATACAAAGTAATCAACAAAACCAGTTCAGTCGTAACGCCATCTATTATAAATAGTTTTTAAGAGAGATAAATTGCATTGCATTTCATATTTTTATGAAATGACTCATACGTTTATGTTGAATTTGTGAATGGGTGGGTGGAATAGTGTTTGAGAGAGCATAGGTGTGTGTGTGGGTGTGTGTTTATGAAGTGTATGATGCTCTAAATTTACTCTCAACATACACTCAAAGCATTTCAAACTCGTTCGTTCATTCAAACATATTCAGAGACAGGACAATGCAATTTTTAGTAACATATACTTATATTGTTATTGTTGTTGCTGGTTTGCCATTTTATATATTCTCGTAGTTTTTGCTTTTGTTTTTTTTTAATATTTTGTAACCCATTATGGAATATTTTTATAAATTGAAGGAGATGACAAATTAAACTAGTTGTTGTTATTGTTGGTATTATATATTCAAACAATGAAAGAAGTTTGTTTTTACGTTAAAAATACATTTTGATATATTCATAATTACAGTGGTGAGCAAATAAGTATGTACACATGTTTTCAAAATGCGACTTTAAAACTCGGCAAAAACCCATAAATACTAAAAAAGAATAATCCTTCTAAAAATTTTCTTTTTTAGAAAGCGCCAAAGTGGTATGGATACCTCGGCTTTTTTGATAAAATTGTCAAAATTTTTTACTAGTTAACCTAGCAAACGTTGTTTTGTCATATAAATTTGCTCTAGGAAACATTTTTTTAGTTCAAATATATTTGATACTCTTCACCGAACTGCAAAAGTCAACATAGATATGAGCAATAATTACTAATAATTTTAATAAATCATAATCCGCCAGTTTCGGTACTTCAGTTTAATAGTTGGGGATAGGGAGAAATATCCCCTATATCGCCCCCTCAAGTGCTTCTTAGAAAAAGAAACGTAAACCGTATGTGTTCTACGGTACGCAGGTATACTTATTTGGTTTAAAATTTTATCGACGTTGGTACGTTATTTAGGTGAGGCATAAACTTCCCCTTGGGCAGGGTACCTTAACATTTAGGGGTATAAAAAATGGATGTTGACCTATCCCGATATGCACACAAAATTTAATGAAAATCGGTCCAGCCATTTCGGAGGAGTTTGGAAACAAACACCGCGACACGAGACTTTTATATATTAGAAGATTACGGCAAATTTAAATTTTTTTATGAATTTTGCTGAATTTTAGGTTCTTATTTTCTTTTTAATTAAGACCAATACTCAGGGGTAAGTCCCTACTAAATGCAGTGCATTATATTGGATGTTGAATATATAGATAGATGGATGTGAAGATGTTAAGCGCCTTATTTCAATGGGATAAATTGCTGTCAATTTGATCACTCAAGATGCAAGTGTTAAATTTCACCTTGGAATGATCAACAGCAATTGCCCCATGTGGTTGTTGAATGTGAGAGGTGTTATCTTCCCAGAATATTTCTTAAGAATATAACTACTTTTGCTTGCCACTGTACATTGGTGGGTATGTGTGTGTTGGGATGGTAATAGGAATTGTTGTTTTAAAGAATTTTTTTCTAGTGCCACAGATTCATGTCTGAATAAAAGTGAAAAATTAAATGAACGAAATAAAATGGAAAAATTGAAAAATTAAAAGAAAAATCAACAACAACAAAAATAACAACAAATTTTTTGCCCATTTGATGATATATTTTTATTATTGTTGTAGTAACATATTACAATAGTGTTCATATTCATACTGTTCCGTTTCGTTTTTTGTCTTCTAAAAACAATATTGTGGATGCACTTTAACAGGGTCTGTCTGTCTGCTGCATGGAAAAAGGAACACAGAAAAGAGTTGTTAACCACTCTATCAGTTTTTTTTACTATTGTTTGTGTTTTTTTTTTTGTAATATTACATACACACACCCACTCACTCAAATGTTTGTAACTATTGCACAGTGTGCAAGTCTATACGCCAGTTATTGTTGGTTAATGCACATACTGATGAATTGTAATTTCTAGGACAGTTGATATAAATCGAACACATGTTTGCTTAACTATTCTTCTCTCTCTCTATTTCTTTATCACTCTTTCTATCTGCTTACATTTCTGTCTGACTGTCTGACAATTGCTATGCTACTGCACTCACAAAGGGAAATGAGGGCTGTGTTTTGGGTACAGGGAGCTGTTTAATTGGTTGTCCTCTCATACAAAAAGTAGTTAAAAACCAATTTATTATTCAAACTGAATTTTTAGTTGATTATGAGGTTATACATGAGTGTGTAAAATTGATAAAAGTCTTACAGACACACTCTTTTGCAATGTGCATACACACTCATAATAAAATGGTCTGAAAAAGCGAATAAACAAAGAGACGGAAGAACGAAAGCAAGAATTATAAGTTAAGCCAGAGATTTTCCGTTTTTTTTTTGAAATTACTATGACCCATTTGTAAATTTTCTTTTATACTTTCTACTCAAGTGTGACATCATATTGATTGTTAAACACAAAGAAGAAAAAACACACGTTTTCATTCGTAAGTGTATAATAACTAGGGATAACGAACGGGATTGACTTTTATTAATTCTGAGATTTTGATTTTCAAAATCCCTATTGGGAAATTAAAGGATTTTCTGGGTATTAAATAGTATTATAGAGTTAAATGTGTTTTAATTTGTATATCGCAATGCACTGAGATAATGAGCGTTCTAGATATTTTTGTAGTTTCGTTTCAGCCTTTAAGTTAATGATCATAAAATGTAATTTTCTATTATCTTTATTACTTTGTTGGTTAATAATTGATAGAAGTTTGTGGTTTTGCCGCCATATTGGGGCTAAATTTTTCTGTTCCAAAAGTAAACGTATCCAGATTTATTGTAGAATGGCAAAGCCTCGTGTGTGTTAACACTACACCGTCTTGTGTTAAAAATAACCCATTGTCCTGTCAGGATTCAATGACAGATGTCCGTTACGAAGCTATAGCCTGAGTCTTGTAATCATAATTATCTTTTGAAAGGTGTTTATTACAATTAATTTATTATTAAAAGTATAAAATTTAAATTCTGGAATTCCTATCGTCATCCCTAATAATAGCCAATGTACACACAACACATTATTTTTATTCTTATTAAGAACTTTCTATCCTATTTTAGAATTGGAACACTTATTAAGTGGTCTTGTGGTTGTGTGTGGCTAAAACTCGTATTTAAATACTTTCTGTTTTATTGTTTTCTAAAATTCAAAATAGAAAGACAAATATAAAAAGGAATCTAAAATTAAAATCATTTTCAAAAAGAAATTTCATTACGAGCACCCTCCTTCCTTAATGTGAATAAGAAAATTATTTTTATTGTACTTTACTTTTAATTTCCTTTTTTTTCTATTTAGGCAACATTTTATTTATCTTCTGAAATGGATTTCGATAATTTCCGATATTGTTCGAAAGAAAATCTAATTTATGGTGGGACATTGAAAATTGACAAATTTTAAATATCTTTTGAAGCTGATTAATATCAAAAATATTTTGTTTCCTTCTCCTTTTAATTGTTTTCGATAAACAAAAGTATTTAAAGTGTGCTTTAATTAAAAATAATTTCGCTGGGTAAGCATTTTTAAAGAGAGAGAGAGAGAGAGAGAGAGTAAAAATGTTTTTTTACTGGGAAATATCTAACTAATGCTATAAACACAACAAATACTACCGACCATCGACTACAAGCTGTCAAAAATAGAATACATGTGTGCATATGAGAATAATTATTTTAACGGCAACACGACTACCGACCACACGACTACTTTTGTAGCCCGTAGCCAACTTAGGCTAATTTCTATTTTTCTTGGCGACAATAAACAGTTTAGTGATGCCAATACAATGAGATGCATGAAAAAGGTGTTTAAAAAACGCAATACATGAAATATGTACATAAAAAATGAGAAAAAAATTTAAGTTGCACCACTGAAAAAAAAAAAAATCATTTGTTTACATTTTTTGTTCAGTTTTCATTTACTTATTTTATTAATTTACAGCAGTTTTTATTTCATTTTTAATTTATTATTTAATTACCTTTTTAGTTTTCTTAAATTTTTACAAGTTTTCTTCAGACATTTGTTGTTTTTTGTTTCCTCACAATTTCACTTAAGTTTGTTATATTTTGTTTAGGTTATGTTCAACGTATCAAAACAGATGTTTATTTTGTAGCTGTAGTCGTTATTATAATTAAGTAGCTGGCTACTTGGCTACTGTCGTAGCCAGCGATTTTTGTAGTCGTGTGTTCGGTGTTCGATAGCCTTTGTTGTGTTTATAGCATAACTAATGCAATTCGTTCAATGCTGTTGCTAATGAACAAAAATTTGTTTGTTTTGCTCTATTACAGATTTCATCTAATTATGGCCAATTTTACAACTGCTGTGTTCAGTAAATGATGAATTCCCTATTTTATTCAGGAGAATTAAATTATCCATCATTTCGGAGTGTAATTAAGAATTTATTTTTATCATTCACTCGATTCACTCTCTTGTCAATTGTCGGCCGAAAAAAAATCACGTGCAGTATACTTGTGATTGCAAAAAGTTCTGGCAAAATAAACAATGAAATTGTATGCCACATGTGAATATAAATGTGGTGACAATAAGCAGCTCAACTGTAACTATAGTTGTCATTTGGGCCATGATAATATGGCCACTGGTAGTGGCGACTATCCAGAAAATACAACGAATTCTCCATCACCATCATCTCTTTATAGTAGTTGCCCGCAGTTGAATCAATATCGTAGTTTACCCAGAAATATTTTTAGTGCTTTGAGAAGACAACAACAGCAACAACTAACTGCCAACACACGAAACTTTCAGCAAGAGCAGCAGCAAACTTATAACTGCAGTCGTACCTATGCGCCGAGAACGAATTCGGAACAGGAACTAAGAAGATCAGCTTTAATTAAAAGCACAACTAGTAAAACTAAAAATTTAATTTTATGCAACAAATGTGCGGTGTGACGAAGGTATAACCTTAGTTGTGACCATCCACCACAAATTCCAAGTAGACGCTTAAAGCCTGTAGCAGCAGTACTAATACCCACAGCAAAGGCAACAACTGCCACAGAAGATTTTCAGATTCTGGAGAAATCATTAAGTGAACAATTTGCGGCAGATTTACCATTACCAGCACCACCAGGATTTCAAGACATTTCCATAGCAACACCAGCTGCTCTAACCACACAAAGAGTGTTGTGTGATAATTGTCGCTACAAAAATCAGCCATTAGTTTGGTGGGTTTCATGTCCTCGTCTGGCCTATCAACAGGGTTCGACGCAAAGTCTTAAAGAATACACCACTCACAATTCACCATTCTTGAGACCACAACATCAAAGCATTAACGATAGTACAGCCAAAGATAGTACTTTAAGTACGGATACATTGACGACAATGTTACAGAAATCAGTGGTGAAGCCAAATGTTCAAGCAACAACAATAACAACGACTGCTAGCACACCAGCTTCAACAGCAACACTAACTAGCCGCGATACCATATCAACAACAACGGGCTATAAATGTAAAACAACTGTGGCAAATGCAACGCCATCACCGCCACCACCTCCTCTAATGAGATTCCATACTCATCGCTCAATAACACCTCTGCCTAATATGGATCTTTATGATAATTATGGGGCATCAACACATGTTCCTTTAGCCGCCTACAATACTATGACATGTAGGCGACATAATAGACAACAACAGGAACCTTATATACACCAACAGCCGCAACCTCAACTACAGCCTCAGCCTCAGCATCTATTGCATCAGCATCAGCATCCACATCAACAGCAACAGCAATACACTTGTTGCAGTTCATATAATATTGACCCTCATAAAATGCAAATGCCTTCTTCAGCATGCTTATGTGGTAAACTTTATCATCAACAGGTACGCCCAAAAGAAACACTGGCACCACCTCCACCACCCCTGCATTCTACCACAAACACCACTACCACCAACAACATCACCACCAATCGTGGCTGTAATCATGGTTTCTATTATGGTTAGATATCGCATTTTGTAACACTTTTGGCAAAACAGTTTTTACCATCTCTTTCTCCTAACGAGCTTTTCTACAATTAATGGAAATTTTTTGTCTTTTTACCATTTCAGGTCCGGATTCTTCATGCATACATCAGTATGAGGAGCAAGATTCTGGATTTCCTGGTCTAAGAGATCAAGAATTTTATCTATTGCATCGCAATATACCAGCTCTTAGACGTACTGGTGTTGATACCATAGGCATACGGCAACATTTTTATCCAGACGGTGGTTGGGGTTGGATTATCTGTGGCATGTCTTTCTTGGTGCACATTCTTACAACTGGCCTGCAATTATCTTATGGTTTGACATTATTCTATGCTGTGCAGCATATAAAAAATGCAAATGGATATGGTGAGTTACTCAAATGTATAACGCAGTTGTTACAGAAAAGTTATATAAAGTTTGATCGTTAACTATTTAGAATGGCTGGGTGCTTTAAGCTGGTCCATATCGATGTTAATTTCTCCATTTGTAGAGACCATTTGTCGTCGAAAATCTACACGTCTTATGGCTGTGGTGGGAGGTCTGATACTTTCCCTGGGAATCCTCTTCACATCCTTTGCCACTGAAGTCGATCAGGTTATATTCAGTTACGGTAAGAGTAGAAGAGTTTTAATAAATAGATAAATGGAAATGGTAGAACAGAGAAATAGAATTTGAATTTTTTGGAAAACAGAAATGTATTGCTTTGTAAATACTTTTATTTGGTTTTTATATACTAAATGGGATATGATTCGCATTTAGTCTATAACTATTTTAACATAAGTATTTATAGTTTTGAATAACACCTTTGGGAAAAAGTCTCCTGACGAGTCTCTTAAGCAGAGACGAAATGGCCATAGAGACATGCTTATCCCCAAAAGCATACATTTCATATTACAAGAAATGGAAAACATTATATGGTAGAAGTTGTGTATGTCCTACTCGATTAACAATAAAATCAATTATTCGAATTGGCATAGAATTACGATCCAATAAAAACGTTTACTAATTTGTACAAATTTTTGAGTACGCAAACAGATTTGCACCATTATTTCACAAGAAAGAAACCATGATATTCAAAGAAACTGTGAGAAATAATGATCAAATGAGACAAAAAAAATTATTGGAAAAATATTTAATGAAGGTTTGGAAAAAAAATTATTGAAAATATTTATTTCCGCATTTTTAGTAAAACATATGTGCCCATAATTATGAAAGTGATCTAAGTCATATATTTAATGTTTCGAGATATTTAATGATTTACATTTGAATAAATTAAAAAATGTTTTTACATTATATGACATTTTAATTTATAATTTTATTAGTCTTAGTTAATGGAAATTTATTACGAATATGAAATTTTGTGTGAATTTTATACGATAATATTGTTTTTAAAGTTTGAATTGACTTAGACCATTTTCAAAATTAACTGAATGTCCTATAAATGACTCAAAGCAATAAAGAACTTTGAATTTTATTTAAAACAAGAATTTAACTGAACATTTGTTAATTATTTTTCAACACTAATCCATTTTTATCAATATTGCGAGTATTTAAGCTTCTTAAAATGTTCCTGAAAAACTGGAAAGATGTACGGTAGTAAACTCAAAATATCTTTATGTTTTTTTTTCCGATACTGGTCTAATGATGCTGTATAAGGGAAGTAATTTAATATTTCCGTATGTTTTTGGTCATTCGGCAGAAAGGAATGATCCGATACCAAAAATTTGTGGTCTAATTTTTGACTTAGACCACTTTCATAATTAACACTAAATGAATTCCATATAATGTTGAAATTACAACCACTATCTAATGGTTCATTTTTGACAATTTCGTAAAAATTAGATTGAATACATTTAGTTTAAACTAATGTGTTATGAAATAACTAATAAACTA
The DNA here is from genome assembly GCA_963576795.1 of Metopia argyrocephala. Taxonomy (NCBI): domain Eukaryota; kingdom Metazoa; phylum Arthropoda; class Insecta; order Diptera; family Sarcophagidae; genus Metopia; species Metopia argyrocephala. The sequence goes on from OY756209.1 coordinate 2,223,471, forward strand.
ATTTTTTTAAAATTTTGACTTAGACCACTTTCATAATTATGGGCACATATGATTAATGTTTGCCATATAATTACTGCCATAGCTGTACAAATTATTCATCATTTCGTCATGCGGGAGTTTATGTGCTCTATCCGCCATTTTATAGTTTTTATATAGCTCGAGTTAATGATACCACTTTAGGTTTTCATGCCAAATTTTTCAAGTCTGTAATCCGTTTTCGGATATTTCCTCTAGTTTTGGAGATAAATAGCCGAAAACGGATGGCAGATTTAAAAAACTTTCTCGCCAAAATCCTAAAGTAGCATCATTAACTCGAGATATATAAAATGGCGGATAGAGCACATAAACTCCCGCACGATGATTTGTTAATAATTTGATAACGATGTTTTTATGAAATAGGTTTTGTTTTTGGTATTGGTGTTGCAATGGTGCGAGAAACTTCAACTATAATGCTGGGCAACTATTTTAAGAAACGTAGACTTTTTGTAGAAATGGTTGCAATGTCTGGTGAAGGAGTGGGTATTGCTTTATTTTCGGTTTTATTAAAGGAAGGTGTTGGGTAAGTCTCTCAGTCCACTTTAAGTTGGAACTTTATTTTTTTTATAAAATTTTTCTTTTTATTGTACATTTTAGAAAAATGGGTTGGCGCTCGGGTTTACAAATTGTAGCGGCCTTAACATCAATTAGTTTTTTTGTTGGTCTATTATATAGGCCAGCCTCACTATATCATCCCCAAAGACGAGCCATACAACATTTAAAAAATCAAAGAAAAAAGGTTAAAACACAAACATACAAATAGACTTTGCTTTTGTAAACTTTCAAATAATTCTTTTTTTTCAATTCTTTTACAGTTACGAGACCACAAAAATAATAATCCTCCTGTGGAGCCAAATATTTTAAAGAAATTAATACAAGACATATCAAATTTAAAATCAAGCACTGTTAAGATTTTACTTTTGGCATCAGCGGTGTCTGCTTTGGGCATTTACACACCCATGTTTACAATGGTAAGTTTTATAAGAGTTTGACAATACGAGTTTTTCAAAATGTTTTACTTCCCCGTTTAATTTCTAGTCATTAAATGCTGCAAAAGAGGGTTCAGATATACAGGAATTGGTTCTTTTACAAACCATGCTAGGCATGTCAATCACTTTGGGTGTAGTATTAGCTGGAGTCCTTATAAGACGACCCTTTGTATTACACAATTTTGTTTTATCCACACCCATAATATCGCAGGTAATTTAGGAATTCGCCCTTAAAATCGCAAAGTATTTATTATCTCTTTTTCTTTTAAGTTTTTCCTAGCAACTGTGGCTCTGGCAATACTTTTTATGTCTTTTGTCATGGGCTACAAAGGTCTGTGCATATTGTCGGGTATTTATGGTGTGGGTTTTGGTGGATTTCGTTTTTCTTTGAAAATGTTGGCCTTGGAACGGGTTAAAGTTAAATTCTCCAAGACATGGTCTTTCATAAGAGGAATTGAAGCAATACCGGTGCTGATAAGTGTACCTTTAACAATTTTCTTAAATGATTATTCCCTAAAATATGGACGTGCTGGTTATTACATATGTTCTGCAGCTGCTGCCATAGCTGCTATTATAATATTCTTTATAGGTTACACCACTTATCCCCAAACGTTGTCGCAACGTACAAATATTAATGGTGCCGTTGTACCCACAACGCCACGCATGCGTTCCATGTCAACACAGTATATAAGAAATAAATATCAGCCGGCATTTACTGTGGACTATTTAAAAACTAATGGCTGTGATTATCCGGCCCCTGATCTTTTAAATCGTAGTTGTATTAGTTTAAACCAAATTGGTACAAGTTCGTCCTGTATATGTGAGCCCATGAGAACAGCGTGCAGTTGTCATTATCATCCTCACCATCATCATCATCATCATCAGCATCATCAACTCACGCCTCACCAGCAGAAACGTCATTTCATGACGGACTCAAGTCATGCTGTAGGTGAAGTGGGCTCATTGCAGGCAGCAGAGTTGGGACACGATCATCGTTATCCCTATATCTATGATAATGGTACTGGAAACTATTTAAGACGTAGTCTATCATTTATACAAAATGCCAATTGTTGTGGTGCCAATCAATTTCAATTACAATGTCAAGCCAATGTCCAATGGTCAAATAGAGATTTAAGGTGAGCTATAAAATAAAATTTTTTAGAAATATTTTTATTTTCTAGTTTATTGGTTTTTTTGCTTTTATCTGTTTTAGAACTGAAAACACTCAACCTTTACTCTGCACGTGCAGTCCTAATGCCTACTTACAAAACTGTAAAAGTCAAAGCGTACCCGAGGGTCTTTCAACAATGTCGCAGCAGTGCAAGTGTAAATCACCTCAACCCTTACGTGAGTATATTTATTTGCCACGCCAACAGCTGCAACCACCACTTACTTACAATTGTTCCTGCCACAATTTGGATAAGACCTTAACAAATACCGCTACAGCTACAGCTACAGCTACAACTTTAACGAGAAATATTTTTAAAGACACCGCACCTGTATATTCTACATCTACGGTACCAAAATGTCGACTAAAACGTTCACAATCCTTATCAAGACCTTTAACTTTTGTTGAGCAAATGACCACTTCCGTTTAGTTTTATTTCCTGTGAACGTAATAACGCTCTACTAAATTACCACTAAATAGATCTGCTTTAAAAGTAGAGAAAAAAGAACAATTTTTATATAAATTTTCTAGTCCTTTATATTTTTTAATTGACTTTTTTTCCTAATGCTTAGAATAGAGAAATAAAAATGAAAAAAAAAAGAAATTTTGAAAATCAATCGATCATACTGATCAAATAACTGAAAGAATTTTTGAATAACTTAAACCACCACCTTATAAAAACCAGTATGTCTTCTACCCACCTACACTCCCTCTCACTACATCACTCTCGCTCTCTTTCATACACACCACACTTTTTTAAATAAATTAAAAAAAGAAACGGCAAAATTTACAAAATTTTAGAGCACTTAAAAAAAGAATACCTGGCTCTATTAATAAGGTCAACTCAACTGATTTGAATAAAAAAAAATTTAAAATTAATAGTACCTTTGTTGTTGCTTTTAGTAGTAGTAGTATTAGTAGTTGGCAACTCAGACTCTTCCTGACAATATCATCATCGTCACACAACAACAATGAAATACAATTTAACTTTCCAGATTTTCAGTCTGTTATTGACCGTCAGCGTCAATCTACTGTTGTTTTTTTTATGATTGATTGAGTTGACCTTATAAATAAACTTTTGAAAATACTCAAAATTTTAAATTTAGTTTTCAAATACTTTCTCGGTGTTAAAACGTTTATTTTTATATTTTTTTTTTTTTTATAGTTTTAAATTTTTTAAAAATTAATAAACTTAGAGAAAATTTTTTAAATTAAAGCCTTAGGCATCATTAAGAATCTTTAAAATTAATTACTAATATTAACTTAAGTATAAATTAATTTATAATTCCAAAAATTGTAAAAAAAAGTTTAATAATTAAATGACAAAAGTCCAGGTTTTTAAATCCACCGATTATATGAAAATGAGAAATGAAATTAAAAAGAATGATAAATTTTTTAGCTTAAATAAATTAAAAAATGTAGAACTTAAAAATTAAAAACAAATGCCCGTATTCATAAAAACTATTTTAGGTTTATTGAGGGTTTATTTGACAAGTATTGCATAGAAATTTGTCAAATAAGTCCTCAATAAACCTAAAATGGTTTTTATGAATACGGGCAAAAAACTTTTGTAACGAGCAATTTGATTGAAAAATTATAGTAAATAAAAACCAAAAGTGAATAGGCATAATATTTAAAATTTATTGTCTTTTTATGTAGAAATTCGTTAAAATTAAAACAAAAATTTAAATTTAATTCTTCTCTATATTGAACATCAAAAATTTCTTATACATAAATCGTTTTCTAACTTAAGTTATATTCACATTTTAATAATATTCGTCAAAATAAGCGTAACCATCAGTGTAAAAAATGCTAAAATAATATATGCTAAAATAATGCTAGAAAATATGCTAAAAGAGTTAGAAAGTGATAAAATAACACCGATAAAATTCAACCTAAAAACGATCTGAAAGTACCAAATACCGTTGTCAAGATAACTTTCTGTCTATCCAAGATCTAAGATTTTGATTAGATAAGTTTTTAAAACTTTATACTGAAAGTAACATAAGCAACAAAACATTTCCATAAAAATAATTAGTCAGCACTATTATATAAAATGTTTTAGACAAACTTCGATTTTGAAACAAATGATAAAAATATAATAAAATTTGTTACAACACTTATAAAAAAAAAACTAAACTTTTCAGTAAAATATTTGATACGCTTATTTCGTCAAACATTTGCCAAATGTGAAGGTACCTTATATATATGTATGTATGTTTTAGGAAACACTATTGGAATAAAGACAAAAAATTTTATTGTTTATTTTTTATTTACTAGAGATAAGAAACAAATTTCATTATCATACATAACAACAACAAGATAACCCCGTCTATGTCAACCTAATTTGAGGTTTTTTATATAATTTTGATACTCAAAAATATCTTTTAAGCCTGATTTAATTATAGCAGCCTTAAAGTATGCTAATAAATATGTATAATGTACAGGAATTTTTTGGTACAATATGTATTTAGTTTTATAAGATTGTCGGACTTAATTTAACTCTTATCGTATAATTCAATGTCAGAAATTGCCAAAATTACTAAAAACATTACCAAAAACTTTTCCAACTTCTACAACGAGCTGCTAAATTGTTGTTTATGGTATGCTTTTGATATATCGATCAGAACCTAATTAACCGATATTCTTAATTGTTTTAAAATATAAATTTATATCAGAGTGGGCAAGCAAACAAAACATTTCGCAAAAGTTACAGAAAAGTCATACACTTTTCAAATTTTTTTAATGGTATTGTACATGAGCAAAACCAAAACAAATACTTTCTAAATGAGAAAGAGAGCAAATGAAACAATTAGCCTTTCGCTCTTCTACTTGCTTTGTTATTCCGTTACATTCGTATAATTTGCTCTTTTTCTCTTCTTCTTTTCTTTTTCTTCTCATTCATTTTTTTTTGTACCTACGCACGTTTGAGTTAGTGTATTTGTAGTACTCAAAACAAAAACAATATACAAAATTAAATGGGACAATCTTTCTCACTGTTTCTGTTTTATTTTTGTTTTACTCATTGTAAAGAATACAACAAAATGAGATCAAACGTTCAGTTTTGTTTATTTTCCTACTCTTAATTATATACAGGTTGTCCCAGAACTCAGCAACAAGCCGAAACGGGGATACAGGATTAATTATAACCATCATGAGAAAAGTCAGAAAAAAAATCTGTCCCATGCAGTTTCAAAATCAAGGGCATTTAAAATAGAAATTTGGTCAAACTGTGGTTAATTTTTATTATTTTTGTTTATTTAAACTTTGGAACCTTAGCTCTAAATAACATTTCTAGAACCACAGTCAAAAATAATGACGCAATTGTTCCAAGTTTTCTAGAATTAAGACTATTTCCTCGTGTGGGAGTTAATGTGCCCTATCTGCCATTTCATATTTTTTATATATCTCGAGTTAATGATGCCACTTGAGGTTTTTGACCCCAAATTTTTCAAGTCTGCAATCCGTTTTTAGATATCTCGTCCAGTTTCGAAGATAAATAGCCGAAAACTGTATACAGATTTTGAAAATTTTACTGTCATGAATGTATGTATTTAAAATTTTCAAAACTTGTCCACTTTGAAATGCTCTCTTTTAAAAAAGATGTACTGAAATGCCTTGGAAAATGCTATTAGAAGTTCTCGCATTTAATCAGGATTGTCAAATGGTACAATACTCGTTAGTTTCATACTAAAACAAAACCGAGTAAAAAAATAAAACCTCAAGTAACCCGATTTTTCCAACCCATTTTACTCAGTTCAAATGTTTTTTATTAGTTTTTTATTACCTTTCGGCTTGACATTGAGTTCTGGGACATCCTGTATATATATTTTCTTGCAGTTTGATTGATAAGGTGTACAAACAATTTTAAAATCAGTTTTATGGAGAAGCCCTAAAATCAGAAGCTATATTGTTTTCAAAGTTGATTTTTATTAAGTTATTAAGTTGATATGCCGTATAGAATTTGTTTTGCATAAACGTTGTGCCAACTAGCTGCTAAGCTAAATCGGTATAGCAGTTAGCTGCTTCTTAAGGTGGAAGTACATAACAAGCGTTCTGAGCGGCATGCGTTGCAAGCTTATGTCAAAAAAAGTTAAAACAGTGCATTTTCATAAAGCAAGTTACAAGCAAAGTATGCAACACTGCTAACGCGAGAAAATTGACCAACTTTTAACTTTTACAAGCGTTGACAGCTGGATGAATGAAAAAAAAATGAAATTACTAATACATATAAAAAAACGTGTTTATATTTTTGTGTAGAAAAAAGAAGACTTGTCGAAAAATATAATATAAAAGAATTAGTTGTGGTTTTATGATTGGCTTGTGAGAAAAACATTTTGTTTAAAAAAAATATAAAATTTTTGGAAAAAATACATTAAAGTTATAATAATACATATTTAAGTGGCGCCTGTAATGTATGATATGTAACTTGCCATTTTAAAAGCATGAAAAGTCTTAAAGCTTAAAACGCGCTCAGCAGCTAACGCTTGTTATGTATTTCCACCTTTAGTCGCAAATCGCGCCACAAAACAACATTTAAGGCATGTAATCGTACATCTCATAACACTGTTTAGTCGGACTAACTGCTAGATTTAAATAAATAAAATGGACAAAATTTTAATTTATTTTTATTATTTTACACAAATGTTTTTAAATTTATTCCTATAGTAGTACTTTTCTTAAAAATTGAATACTTTTTCTAGCAAAAAACCAAAAAAAAAAAAAAAATAAATAAAAAAAAAACGAGAACAAGAACAAGAACTTAAAAACAATCTTAAATTAAATTTGAACAATAATAAATAAAATATTGATGTGTTCATAATAATAATAATAAAAAAAACAAAATTTATATATTTAAAATGCCCTTTAAAATTAAAAAAAATAACTTTATTAAACCATATCACCTTAAACGCCTCACCTGTCTCTTTCTCCACCAACACCTTATATATATAAAAAAAAGTTTTATGTGAATTATTAAAAGAAAAAAAAAACATAAAGAAATTTTTTCTTTAAAAAACTCTTAAGAAATAAATATTAAAAATAAAATTCCTAATATAGTTGAAAGAATTGATAATTTAAATTAATAAAAAATTAAAGAATTCTTAAAAACAAAAATCACCATAAAAATGCTTTAAATTTTTATAGTAATTATTAGATTTTAATGTTGAAAACTTTAATAAAATACAATAAAAGAAAATAAAAATTAAACAAATTTAAACATTTCACAATAAAAAATGGTTTGTTTCTTTTTAAGTTTAGAAGCTTCATAAAAAACATTTGACTGAAGTCTTATCTAAAAACTAGTTATTTGCTTAATGAGGTATATTGGCATCAATTGTTTTCGAATTGCTCACTTGTCTAATTACCCTAATTTCTTAACTATAGATTTTTATTGACTATGAAGGATAACGAAGTCATTTAGACCAAATTTAGAGACTTTTTTCTACTGTTACCAATTTGAAGGCATAGACAAATAAATATTTACTTTATCTGGCAATTCTTAAAATTTATATATAGACTATAAATTCTCTTACATCTACATCTTTAGATACTGTAAAGATTCCAAGTAAATAGGTTTCACCATTTAATTGGGGAATTTAAATTTAAATGCCATATAAATAAAAAATTTAAAGTTGGGCCTTAATCTGTGTGTTACAACTGGAGATGTCAAACTTAACAAAACTTTAGGTCGCATTATAGTGATTTCACTACATATTTTAGGCTTATAAAGCATATTTTAGAGCATATTCGTGGTTTACCTGCTGACAATAGATATCCAAAAAATTGAGTGCAGCAAGATGGTTCGTTTGAAAGTTAACACTTTCTTTAACATACTCTTCTAGGTACCATTCCAAAATTTATTAGTATTCTTACTTTCTTTATAATTTAATATCTACACATGTAAAGCCATACAAATACTGACTGGTGTGGGCTCGTTTGTCGTGTGTTGGTTTACTAGACGAGAGCTTCGAGTTTAAACCTCAAGCTCTGACATATCGAAAGAAAGAAATATGAAAAAATATTTCTATCGGCGACCATTACTTAATAGTCTTCTGGGAAAAGCTCTAAGAGTAACTGATTGCCATGAATATGCTTCTCAAGCCTGATGTTAGAATTCGACATTAAACTGTAGGTATAGGTCTCATTAAAAAAAATTGACGCACAAAATATGGCTGCTGTGAGAAGCAAAGACGTAACTGTGAAAAAGGAAAATTATTTGTATATGCACATATCGTTGTGCGGGAGTTTGTGTGCTCTATCAGCCATTTCATATTTTTTATATATCTCGAATTAATGATGCCACTTTAGGTTTTCGATCCCAAATTTTTCTAGTCTGTAATCCGTTTTCGGATATCTAGTCCAGTTTCGGCTGAAAACAGATTGCAGATTTTAAAAATTTTTGTCTAAAAAACCTAAAGTGCTATCAATAACTAGAGATATATAAAATGGCGGATAGAACACGTAAACTCCCATACTACGATATGTAAAGCCATATGAATACTGACAAATTTATATTCAGAAAGTAAAACTTTTAAATTGTTTAAACACTACTGAAAGCTCAATGATATATCGTGAAATTATAATAAGAAATAAAAGAAACAATATATCAATTTCTCTCAGTGTATCTTATTAAAACTGTTAAAAATTGTAAACATTCTCTTGCTACAGTTAAAAAAAAAACAAATGAAATAAATATGTATTTATGTATGTATTGCACTGTATAGCACTTACATTGTAATGTAAACAAAGAAGGAAAATAAACAAAACAAATGACAATACAATTTTGACAGAATATTTTCAAATAACAACTGACAGACATATTCCAAGGATATGCGCACTATTAACTTGTTTGAAATATACTCCTGGAATTTATCAGAATAAAAACGAAAAGGAATGAAAAGAATTGAAATCAAAAATCAGACAGACGCGCTCTTGTAACGTAATAACGGCAACAAACGTTAAAAGCTTAAATTGTACGAGACAAAATAAAACAATAAAAAACATATGTTTTATAAATTTAGCAAAAAAAAAAAAGATATCCTTTTACGATTGGTGGCATACGCAGTCAGAAAAATAAAATAACGTGCATATGTACACTGATATTAATCGAGTTTTTAAAAATATTTGAATTGAAGAAAGAGAAAAAACAAATTTAATTTAAAATTCAGCACAGTTTTCAATTTATGACCCAATTTGTTTTCTTATTTACGTCACTGCGTTGCTATTTTAATTGCACATCTTTTTGTTGTTATTTGTGTGTGTCTTTTGCCACCAATTTTATTTCTTTCATGTGAAACTGTTTGTGAAAAATACTGAAAGAATTTGCAAAGAGTTATAAAATATACACACATGAGTTGCTCTTTAAATAAAAATTCTTGGTTTTTTTTGTGTTTCTCCGTCATAGGTACTCTTTGTGGCTCCTTTTAAAGTTACTGGCAGGATGCTTTTATAAGAGCATGAAAAGAAAATACAATAACAATAATAACAACAAAAATGTTTTTTGTTATCACAACCAGCATCATCATCTGCTGCTGTGTTTGTTGTTGGTTTCTGTTTTAGTATCATTGCTTTAGGCATGGCTGCCAGATAAATCAAACAAAAAATCTTCAAAATCGCCTAATATTGTCAGAAATAATGAAATAATAAAATAAAATATTTCTTACCAGTATTTCGTGTTCGGATATCTCGTCCAGTTTCAGAGATAAAAAGCCGAAAACGGACCGCAGATTTTAAAAATATTGGTGCCAAAAACCTAAAGTGTAAAGTATCATTAACTCGAGATATATAAAATGGCGGATAGAGCACATAAACTCCAGCACGACGATTTGTTTTCTTTTTATACCAAAACATAAGGACTGTATTGTATACAGTATTCCAGGTATAATTGTCTCGACAAAAATGTCAACATTTTTGCGTAACTTACATACATAAAAGCAAGTAACTTTATATATATACTTGGTAGACTTTAATTGTAAGGTTGTATCAAAAAAGTAGTTTGAGAGTAAATTTAACGGTCATTTTAGTTGAGTTAAGCTGCAGTTTTTAGAAAATAATTATTTTGGGTAATTAAACGGGAAAATTTTAAGTGAAATTTCTCTTTGGGGAAAGTATATTTGAATTAATTAAACGAATAACGCTGTTAAGCGAAAGTTAATTAACCGTGGAATTTTATAAAATGTAAGAAAAAATATGGCAGAGTACCAAATCGTTCACTCACTTTTCACTTATGAGTGTACGTGTGCATTTAGTTTTTATTTATTTTCTCCTCACACATGTTTGAAAAAACAGAAAATATTTTGCTTTGCTCTTTTTCATGTGTGAATATTACTTTTTTTTTTGACGCATATTCATTTATGAAAACTTACAATTTTGACAAATACTCTTTTATGAGCATGAATATTTTTTTCGCACATTTACTCGCTCATGTATACTCGCTTTGCTTTTCAAGTGACAAATTCAAATTTACAATTGTACGTACATATGTATGTATATACAACAACAATACTCTTCTATTTGGGATATTTTTATTAACTGTTGTATTGTGTGTTCGCGACACGCAGGCGTCAAAAAATTTATGAATGCATTACAACAACAACGTCATGAAACAATTTTGCTTAGAAAAATATGAACGTTCGCGTGTGAAAAAAAATTTGTGCTGCTCATTTATGTGCATGAAGAAAATAAAAAAATTTCTTTACTCTTCATATATGGACGCTTAGAAAAAAAAATGAATGCACACGTTCGCGTGTGATTTTAAGAAAATAAATTTTGCTGCTCGTTCATGTGCGTGAAAAAAATAAAAATTTTTAAAAATCGCATTCTTGATAATATTCATAAATGTTAGTTCTTGAGTATTCATAAATGGAAAAATTTTAACTCTGAAATATGGGGATTTAGAAATTGAAGTAAATAAGCGTGAAAGGAAATTAAGCGTGGGGCAATTATCCGGGGAATACTGTATATATTTTTAAAAAGACTATTAATAATATATATTAGCATAGCTAAGACCAAAAATTAAAGTTAAAAGTTTTAAAAACATCTCAAAAATTCTAGGTTGTTCTGAAAATATCTTTGTTGCATAGCTTTTTACAATAATTAACACGAAGCTTAGTTAATTTTATATCACTTTATACTGCTTGAATAGCTTTAGCATGAAAACAAAAAACCAGTTTAGATGCAGCCATATTATGTTATAGATTTTAAATATGGGTGCTGATTCACTGAAAAATATTTACAAATCTTGTAAAGATTGCAAAGTTTCTCTCATTTGTTGGGTAGCATTTTATTACACGAATTACATTAAAATAAAGATTTCTAAAATTGAAAAAGGTTGTCACAGTAGAGTAGTGAGTTCAATTCTTACAAAAATACACGACAATTCAATTTAAAACGTGTGAGTATCAATATTTTTTAAAATTAGAATTGCTTTTGCGGAATAAATTTTGTTTAGTACTTTAGTATGCAAAGAATATAATAAAAGAAAATGAATTTTTAATAATTTCTGCAAGCTTACAAATTTTGAAACTTAAAAGAAATTAAAAATTTTGATTTTGGCGTTTTTGTTTTTTGTTTTTTTTTTTTTGACGGTTTCAATGCGCCACTGCTGCTTAGTTTATCTGGCAGCTTTGTCCACAACTTAAGAGTGTTTCATTTCCTGTGGTTTAACACAAACAAAAGCACTTTTGCTTACACGTTTTTTGTTGTGAAACATACTTTTCTCTTACTCCTCGTTGTGAGCTCACACACACACACACACACAACAAACGAAAATATACGTGGGCATCCATATGCTCTCGCATATATTCTGAGATAAATAGAGAAGGAAAATAAAAAAAAAAAGATTTGATACACTCTTCTTTACGCACAAATCCGCACATACACATTGAGTTTTACTCTCATTCAGTCTCTATTGATTTGATAATGAAACAGAAGGCAGACAAATTTTTCATCACAAAAAATATTTTTCTTTCCTTCAATTAACACGAACTAACATATAAAGAAAATCTTTTTAAAATCCTAAATTTATAAAGAAATTATTAATAATATATAATTAAATAGAAATAATAACAAATAAATAATCAAATAACGAAAATTAATTTACTTTATTTTATGTATTTAAAAACAACCATAATAATTTAATACAATTTTACACACACAAAAAAAAATGAAAATTATTTATTAAATTAAAATTAAAATAGGAAAAAAAAGAAATTAAAAGAGGCCAGTTATTAAAAAAAAATTAAATGAATTACATGCATATGCTTAAAAAGGAAAAATCACAGTCAAAGTTAAAAATTCGTTCTTGCATAAGTGGATATATGTATACTTATCCTGTAAAAAGTATGCAAAATACGACCTTTTGAAAGAAAATTTTAAGTTTTCTTTTCTTTGTATAACGAAATAATGAAATTTTCCTAACAAGGAATACATACCAGTTGTAAAATATAGCAGAAAATAAAATAAAACGACAAAAAAAAAAAAACAAAAAAACAAAATTCTAGTAAAATCTTTAAATATAAAACGAATACAAATAAGGATCCTATAAAAATACGGGTATTTAATGCAATATTTTAAAAATATAAATTTTTTTTTGGTAAAAAGTACAACAACAAACGCATATAAAATGAAATTTTAAATGAATTAAAAAAAAGGAAATGAAACACATTGTATGTGTTCATCCATTAATATATATATACACGCATTACACTCATACACTCGTCTAATACATTCACAATTAATTAAATGAAAATGCTTTAAAAAACATTTAAACCCCAGCAAAATGCAAAAAAAATTTAATAATAATTACTCGTACAACAACAAGCAAAAAGGTTCTTAAAATATAAACTGAGAAAATGTTAAAAGCCATTAGAGAGCAAAAGAATAAAAAAGAAGCCAAAGAGTATAAGGCTGCTGCTAAAATAATATGCAAATTAAGGATAATAAAACAGACGAATGGATTTATGCGTTTACATCCCAACTCATCCGGTCACTTTAAATGAGTTTTCTGGTTGCAATACAAAAGTAATAGAAAAGGAACAACAATAATACAAAAACAGGATATATGTATCAGCCATAATGGAAAAATGTAATTTTCTTAATCTCCCACACTGTTTGCTTTTTACTTCACAATTCTGTGAAAGCTATTATTAGACAATTGAAAAACAAAGATTTATGCAGAAAAAGCGAAGAGTATAAATACCAGCAACATCGCATCGTATAGAATGAAAGCCAATATTTTTATTTGCACCCATTCACACTCGCACATTTTCTCTACTGAATGTTTAATTCATTGAGAGTCTGTAGCGTGCAAACCATCAACAGTAGACTAAGTAGTAGATCATCCTTTAAATTGCTGCTGTTATACCTACGATGAGTGTGGCGATGCGTATGAATAATGGTAAGTAGTAACTGGTTTAAGGCAAATACACTTCTAAATTTACAAGGCCATGTTTTAACCGTCTTCTTCAAGGTTTAATTCTCATTCTAATATGACTTCTTCCTTCTTAAAAATCCAACACATATTCTCTCTGTCTTCTTTTGGAAGGTATAATAAATTGTTTTTTTCCCCAATATATTTTTTTTTTCATTAAGGACAGCATTTAGGGAGCGGTCTGGGAAAATAAGTTATGAGAGGGGGGAAAGAGGGAGTAGTGCTTGTGGACATTTGGTAGGAAAAACATTCTCCGGAAGTTCGTTCCATAAACGAACGGTACGACTAAAGAAAGAATTCTCCCTATAATGTATTGTGTGATTCACTGGACAATCAACTACAAAAGGATGTTCTCTGAGAGAGGTACGAGTAGTCCGCAAAAATATTACGCGGAGTCAAGTCCTTTATTTCATCAGGGAGGTGCTCCCATGGAAGTACGGATAGAACTAAGTTTGTTCATAATTTATGCTGAAGAAAAAAAATATGTAAAAATTAATTATTTGCCTGTGAGGGAACAAGCATCTCTCTAAAGCTATTTTGCTTGTGCTCAATAAAATCATCAGTGGCGCGATTCAGTAACATATTTTCACGATAATCGCATTGTTTTCAACAGTAAACAACAGAATTGTCGATATTGCTATTAATTATCTTTTGCTTACGATGGCTGTTGTCGTAAACTAACGCCAAAAATTTTTATGCTGTTTATTCAGTTGGAAAATCGTTAAATTTTTTATATTGAAATTTTGTAGAGAGATGTGCCTACGCTTTTAACTAGTTTGTTTGAGAATCATTTTTGGGTGTTTTTATACCAAAAGAAACTAGAGGTTTGTAGCTTTGCTAACTTTCTACCCATTTTAATTGCCAACTACTCAAAAACTGACTGATTTTATACGGTGCTTCCCCATTATTGCAATTTAAACATAAAGAAATCTACAGTTGTCGACTGTCGATAAAATGTACTTAGTGAATCACATAATCCTTACTGCAAACAATAAAAACTGTCGACTTCTTTTGCCAATATCGTATTGTTAAAAGTTACTGAATCGTGGTACAGGAAACTTTTTTCAAAATGTTTTCGTTACAAGCTATGAAAGCCATTTCTACAAAGGTTCTTGTAACAGCACATCCTTAGAGGATCTTTTAACAGCCTTGGATATAGAAGCGATACTACAGGACCACCGCAATGACATTCTGAGTGAGAAAAAAATGAGTCTGGAACGAACTTTATTCACAAGTTGTGTTGGTTAACTAAGGGCCTCTTTTACGACAATTGACCGTTGGGTATATATGTACAATATACGAGTATAAAAATATATATTCTATTCCGGAAGACCGTCTGAAAATTAATTTCCTTGCGTTTATGTATTCCCAGAAATATACTATTCTTCTGGCATCATCTCCATACATACAACTTTTTTTTTTTTTTATTTGTAAACCCCTACTAAATGCTGTGCATTGTATTGGAATTTTTGGAAAGGACAGTACATACATATATTATTATTAATTATATTAATATTAAGAGCCTTAGGAATGACACAAATTGCTGTGAATTGATCATTCAAAGGCCAGTGTTATACATTCACCCTGTTATTTTTAAATTATAATTTTGAAAAAACCGCAAACTAACTTTTTCATTTTTCACCTCTTCTGGGATTTGAACCTGGGTTCTTTGAGTTTTTGTGCGAGCGCTTTAACCACTATATCACGCACCCCCCTGTTTTTTTTTATATCGATCTAATGCATAATTTCTTTTGGTCTATCAGCTTATATGGTTGTTCTGTAGCTTGCTGTGGCAATAGAACCAGTAAGCCATAGCCATAGCCATACCAGGGCCATCGACCATCTGAAAAAACTTCTGTATAGATAAGTCCGGCGGCAATGCTATGCACCGCCATGAACATCTACATTTTACTTCTTCAAAAGAGTAGATTAACAGAATATACGTTCCGTTGTTTTTGATGCTTAAAACCACAATCGACAAAAATTTAGATTTGTGGTCACTTCGAAAAATCCTCTCAAAGTACGTATAATTTAAAAATCCGCCAGAAGATTCAGAACATAGTTTCGATATTTTAAAACTAAGCTCAAAGTATTAGAATGATTAATTCCGAGCCTTAGCGTGTAGAGGACCCGTTTGGGAATTCCGCTGTTTTAATATTTGCCAACTTTTAAATTGTTATTTAAATTGAGAGTAGTGGTACAGAGAGCAGCACAATAGAGTTCCTAACCAATATAGGTTGTGAAAGATACCTGATTAGCTTAAACATCTACAGCCTTACTGACGCTTATTTCATACTGTCCGGGTACGCAAGACTATTAAAATTATAAATTAAAATGTCACATAATGTAAAAACATTTTTTAATTTATTCAAATGTAAATCATTAAATATCTCGAAACATGAAATATATGACTTAGACCACTTTCATAATTATGAGCACATATAAATAAGAATGCAGAGAGCCACTTTAAAGAATTCAACATCGTTCACTTTCTGATTAGAGATGTATATTGGCTTGGAATAATTTTCTAAACTTTCACTATTAAAATCAAAATTTGCTTTATGTGAGAGGTACCATGCTCCCTTTTAAATCCTGATTTGTATGGACTACTAAGCCATTGAGACCAAATTCATAAATTAATACAAATTGTGCTATGAAGCTATTCGGACCAAATTTACCATTTTGAAGATATTAAAATATAAATATTTATTCTCTATGGGCGTGGTCCCGCTTCTATAGAGTTTTGAAATTTATATAGCCTGTAGTTCCTTCCTCTGATACAGAGAAATACTATAAATATTTCAAGGAAATAGACCCAGACGTTTAGCTGTCTATAGGCTTTAAACAAACCAACAAATAAACAAACTTATAAATACACATTCCTTTTTATGTTTAATATACATATGTACATACATATGTATGTATGTACATAAATTTTTGACCCTACTGTTATTGCTGTTTTTATAATTTGACAACTCGACATATGCATGCATACATGTGTGGCTTGAATGTGAATTATTAAAAGGAAACAAATAATAGACGCAAAAAAATCCCATTAAAAATATAACAGAAACGGGAACCCATTTGTAGTGCTTTGTTTCCTTCCTTTTCAAAAGTAACAACAACAACATAAATAAATTCAGTATGAATATTGCATCAACAACAACAACAAAACAGAAGCATAACTTTTACTTGAAATTACATTCTGACTTTTTTATTTTTCTGTTCATTATACGTATGAGAAGTCGTTTCTTTATGTTTTATGTACGTGCACCTTTGGTGCTGGTAACTTCAGTTAAAACCTGTATAGTTTTACAGAAAATAGTAGAACATGTGCGAAGTGATTACAAGTAAAACATCATATTTAATAGTCACTGGCACCGAATTTTAAAAGTACTCTTAATGTTAAATAGTTGCATTGGCACAGCACTGACTCACATTTTATTATTCTGCATCTCATCTCTGTAACAGCTGAAGAATACAATTTGTTTGTTGGCTGTTACAACAACATCCGTGTGTGTATCTATGCAGGTGTGTGTGCGTGTAAATACATTTTCCTTTATTGGACTAAGCAGGATATGAACATGGAAATGGGATATTTATTAAGTTGGTATTTTTACGTTAACACAACAACAAGAACAAAAACGATAAAATTTCAACTAATTCTTGCTATATGTATGTATGTGTGACAAGTGTACTTATAAATACATTGAAAACATACAGAAATTTTAATTTTAATGTGAAATATTTCAAAAAATATATTAAAAATTAAGAAAAATCGTTATAATTTCAAAGACACAGTAGTCGACACACTTTCATAATTACATATGTAAATACAGTGTGAAACGGCAGGAAAACAGGGCAAGAATATTTAATGACTTGCTTAATGATAGATGGATATATCGCGTCTATCGCAGAGCACTTCCTATCATTACGTGGCATAGTGGTAGAGCGCTCGCACAGACACTCACACGACCACGGTTCAATCCCACCGAAGGACAAAATTATAAAATAAAAATTGGCGGTTTTCTAAAATTACAATTTAAATTAAAACAAAAAAATAAGAGGTTCCCCCCCCCCCCCCTCCAGCAAGACCATCTGCAAGAAACCGCTCCCTGACGTTTATAATCTATTCCACCAGAAACCAATGATCAGGAGTTCAGCGCCACCTTCTGGGAAGATAACAGCTAATCTACTGAAGACGCTCACCATTCACATTCAAAACATCCACCGACAGATGAGGCAATTGATGTTTGATCATTCGAGGGTGAAGGTATAACACTGGCTCTTGAGTGGGCAAATTGACAGCAACTTGTTTCATCAATACAAAAAAATATACAAACATCTTCTATCAACCATCTTTACATTCCAATACAATGCTCTGCATGAGTAGTATTGGTGTGTATGAGATATGCTCAAAAATTTTTATTCTTTTAAAAGACCTATTGATGCCTCTATGTGTGGAATAGAAAATTGTTCCGCCACACAAATGTCTAATTTACCAAAACCACGATGCACTACCCAGCCTGATTTTCAGTGATGGCATGGGTTGGTTCTTGCGTTATAAATTAAACAAGAAATATCGTAATGGGGTCAAATCCAACTATCTTGGTGGCCTCTACTTGAGAGCATCCAATGCTCTTGCAGAATTTTATATGTGGCAGTGAGCTGTGTGTCACATAGCGTCGTCGTGTTAAAATAATATATCGTTGGTATCGAAATAGTCAAATTCTGCCAAAAAGAAGTTGGTTATCACCGACTAATATGCCTGTTGTTCACAGTAATGATTTGGCCAACATCGTTCTAGAAGAAATATCGAATGACGATTCCGCCAAACTGAAACTTTTTTTTTTAATTTTAGGTTTCATCTCGCATTCGACAATTTTGTTTTTTCACATACTTAATAATCCAGAAATGTAAGAAGATATTTGGATGAAAGATCCGTTGCCAACTGGTCCTTTACGTTCAGCTTCTGTATCATTTCATTAATTTGTAATCTGCAAAAAGCAGAGTTCTTGTGAGTGATGCAAAATTAATTGCCTTGTATTCTCCTACACACTACACCAATGCTCCGATTTGCGTCGCTTCAGTTTGCGTCGCTTCGAAGTTGCGTCTTTTTTTAAGTTTCTGGAATTTCAATGTTGCGTCGTTTTTGTTTCAGTTTGCGTCGCATGGCTTCAAAGTTGCGTCGTAAATGCTTCGATTTGCGTGGTTGATATCAAAATGTTTTTACAAACTTAAAGCAAAAAAAGGGGATTTCCCGTTTAGTAGAAAGCAAATTTGAAGATGTGCGTTGCTTACATGCTAAGCGTAGTTATTAGTTTCGAATTATATCAGTGGTCTTCACAATTGTTATATTTTTATTTTAATAAAATCTGTTATTCAAAAAGTAATAAGAAAATATATTGATTTAAAAACCCTTTTTCTAAGCTAAAATGTTTAAAACCTGTATTGACTAAACGAAAATCAAATAAGTAAACAATTGAAAATTCTGCTTCAGTTTGCGTCGTTTCGGTTTGCGTCTCATTTTTTCAGTCCCAATTAGCGACGCAAACCGGGGTATTGGTGTACATTGCAAATTGCTCTCTAGGTAGGCCAGTTATTGTGACCGCAAAATGGGCGATGTACGCGGTATATTTCACAAACAGAACACCCATTTGGATAAAAGAATTTTGTTATCTGCACATGCTGTTGAATGATGATTTGGCAAAAAAGACTGCATATATGACAGATAGTTTGGCACATGTAGGTTCTACACGATTTCCTAATGGAAGTGTCAAAGTACGTCACTCTCTATTGGAGGATACTATATACAATGACATATTTTCAGTATAATTTCGAAAGAACCGCTAAAACTTTATGTTTTACTTTTATTTTCTTTTATTTTATTTCTGCTTTTTTTTACAAAATTAAATGCTTCTTTTTCTCATTTCCTTTGGCTCTTTTTTTAATTACAGGTCTTCACCATGCAGTTTCAATGGGCACTATAGATTCACATACTAAAACATCATACTCAAATCAAACTGATCGAAGTTATGATTCAGAAGATGAAAATACGCATCGTCGTAGATTAAGACATACCTCATCGACCGAACTTTACCCCAAACCATCACAATACTCTAAAGGTGACATAAGAGAGCAGGTAAACTCTAACCGATTATCTACGAAGCGAATTAGTATGATGTTGGTTTTAAAATTTTCCTTTTTCTTACAGTACTGCTTAACTGATCGCCAAGTTAATACTATTGAACGTTCGAGACGTGAGAAATTCTTTGGTTGCCTCTCACGTCGCAATACTCCACAATCGCTTTTGGGTGGTTGTGTGGGGAGACGAATACCGTCAGATGAAAATCTAGCACCATATACGCCATTTTATAAATATTCTCGTTATAATAATCAACAGTATACGAGTAGTAGTACAGCGGCTGACAATATGGATTTGGATAGTTCCTATTTTCGTCGACAACCAGCATCGATTTTGAGCAGTTCCAAAATGGTAGATGCCTCCACCGATAACCGACCACCTTCTTGGATGGAAAAGCAACAGCAGCAGCAACAGCAACATACTTACAACAACTATGATGCAATAAGTTATATCAATGATAAAGGGTGAGCTACTACAAAATCAACGCAATTATATTCCCAATTAAATAAAAAGAAAACCCAAAAACAAAAAATCTTTGAAAATTATTCCAGTTCTTATCACTGCCCTTCACATATTGGTGCCAGTTCAGGTTTACAGCAACATGCTGTAGGACCCACTACGCCCAGGTAAGTTGCATTCATTTATATGAGCTTGGCCGTATAGTTTTTGTTGTCGATTAATGGTTTTATTTCTTTGCATTTAGCAGAACTAAACATGTCAGCTTTGCTCGCTCTCATACACTGACATCTTTTGATGATTTTAATGTGGGATTTCGTTCTTCGGGTCGCATGAAATCTGCCCAATCACAGGAGCGCTTAATTGGAGGTAAAAAACCAATAGGCACCACAGGTTCCTATTACGACACCATACCTATGTGTGGACCTCCTATCACTGCCATAATGGGCTCCACCTCCACCATACATATGCTGCCTCCGGCTACAGTTCCTCTACATCAGATCGGACACACGCATCAACATCACTTAGGACACCTACAGCCGACTTATGTTCCTGGCTATGTAACTGAACAGCATGTTCAAACACAACAGCCCGCAGCATTGATGGCTGCCATACCTATAATGGATGATATGCCAGCAATTAACTTGACTTCCGTAGTACCAGTACCAGCTTTACCACCGCCTAGTCCCGAAGTTATTGTTGTGGAAAAGAAATTCCGCAACGCTATGAAAACTCAAGCAACTCAAACGGATGTACGCAAAAATGAATTTGAGCAGAATTTGGCTCTAAGTCCCAGAACCATACATCGTGTTAAAGTTGTTTCTCAAGGAGCTCAAACGAATGGCATTCAAAATGGTAAGCCTTTGGCGAAGAGTTTATCACAGATTCCATACGACAGTCATCAAATTAACGCAGAAAAGGGCAGTATAAGTGCATTGGATCATGAAGCATTATATCGTACCCAATCGGAGGAACCGCCGAAATCTCCTTTGGAGAGCACCTTTAATTATTATCAGCCACCACCACCGTTGGAATATGATACAAATCACGAGCTTTACTGTCAGCCCAAGAGAGAGCATACGGTATTACAAAAGGAGGACTCATTTTCTTATGAAAGTAACAGTTTACCACGTAGAACATGTGGATTTCGTTTAGATACCGATTTCCATAGTTTACCACGACGGGATATGCACAATGTCCAGGATGTTTGCAAACATATAACTGAATGCTCCGAACTAATGGCTGATGGCTCTTCTGATTTTACATCTGATCTATTGCCACCACCACAAGAGTACTGCCACAATGATGATGAAGATTCTTTGGATACAACTCAAACATTTCCCAAAGAGTATAATGACAGTAATCGCCGCAAATCGATGCTGGTAAGCATGGAGCCTCAAAATGATACTCCTTTTCGCCGAGATGATATACGTCGTCAGTCTATGCCCGTTTATGTTAAAACCGAAAAGCTTATTGATTTGGATTACGCACCATCTAAAGGTTCTCGCAGATTTTCGCGTAAATCGTTTCGTGATGATATGTCTGACGAAAAAGAAATTATAATCGACTTTAAACCCTATGTGGTATCTGATTATCAGATTAAACATTTTAAGAAACTGAAAACTGCAAAGCAAGTTGAGAAGGGCAAAGAACCAGAAGATAGTTATGAAAATCGTGAACCTTTAGATTCTATTTCTGTGGAAAGTGATCATAGTGAAGATCAACAACGTGATCCAGTTTATGAAAATATCCAAACGTGTATGTGCAAAATTGCCGATGTTCAGGAAGCTGAGTGCAGCGAACAGGATGAAAGAGATGGCAGAGGTTCAGGAGTTTCACAACCACCAAGTCCACTAAGAGAAGAGCCTATAGGTCATGCATCTACCTATCCGTCTTCAGATTCATTAGCCAATGATGTGACAAGAGATCATTCCGATGGTCATTGGAATGAATCTGAGGTGACTGTGTTAACGGCAGAGCAGAGATCAGAGGCATCTTTCAATTCAAATTTGCTACTCACGCCATCTACCAAACGCAAACATCTTCTTTTACAACATCAGCAACGTAGCTCTGTAGATACAGATGCACTGGATTTGGAGGAACAATTTACAGATCAAAGTCCAACATTCAGTCAAGCTTCATTAAGTATGAAATCTCGTTCACCTGTAACACCTCAAAGTGAAAAGGATTCCAGACAAGTGGCAGCTACCCAAGTGAAAATGATTTCACCATCCATAGAGATAACACCCTCCTTCGGAAAGAGCTCTACCGCACTGACAAGACCAACAGCGAAAGCTCTTATAGTTTCACCTCGAAGATCGATCATAAATACTCCCCGCGAAGAACAGCGAAGGTATATTCTTTTTACCCCCTTAGATAAAGTGATATGCAAATCGTATATCTTTTCAATTTTAGATTATCGGATATATCATTGGGTTTGTCCTCTATGACAGATATACCAAAAAGCTTTACGGGTGGCAATGCAGATAATTCGGAATGTAGCACAAATACAAATACCGAAGAATATGCCACTTGCACCGATACTTCCAGGCGTACGCCAGGTATGAGGACAACCTTAACCACAACCACTACCACAACAAGCTCATCATCTACTACACAAGTACCAGGTTTGAAAATGTCAAATTCAATTTCAATTTCAAACACAAGCTAGAGCACGATTGTTCAAATATCCCCATTGGAAAATACAACAAAAAAAAAAGTAGTTGTTGTTAAAATTTTGGATGGATAAATGTCTAGAAGTTTTCTTTTTTAAAATAACAAATTCTTACATTCATTGGAATTTTTTTTATTTTTCAAAGTTTTATTTTTAAATTTAATCGGACGCATCATGATTGCTTTTTAAGTTCCTGTGTTTTGTTTTTTTATTGATTTTGTTATTTTTTTGGACCATAATAGATGGTATTTGATGTTGTTGCTTGATGTATGTAAAGATGGTGCTTTAAGTGTGCAAATCAAAAGCTTGGCTTAGAATGTCTCTACCCTTATCAAATTAAATACTCGTTATACACTAACACTCTAGATAGTTTAAATGTTTCCTTTTTGACATTTTTACAAGAAAAGGAAATAACTTACTTATTTACTTAATCTTACATTTGTAGCATCAACCCAAAGCAGCTCTCAAATGGATAAGAGTCATGGTGAATCATCATTTGAAAGTGCTTCATCTTTGTATTCATCCAAAGCAGAAATTTTAACTGAAGACATGTTGCATGTCGAGGATATACAACGTGAGCCAAAAACAAGAACGGAATTGAATTTAAATTTGACTGTGGCACCAGTTGATGTTTCCAAAAAGTCACCCACCCATTCTGTGAGCAGTACATCTTCGGGTAGCTATAATGTAGGCGGCGGTGAAGGAAAATCTCCAGATGAAGGAAAATTGTCGCCCTCAAACGTTAGGGCAAGCACATCACCTTCGGCTCAAAGAGATGAGCAAGTGCGCATTAAAATGGCCTCTGTATCTGATGATGAAAGAAGTGAGATACGCTACTCCTCTTCCGGTTACTATGAGAGTCCTCAAGATGACGAATATCAGAAAATCAAGTCTCGCCGACATCGCCAAGAGGAAGAACGCAAACGACGTAAGACCTCAATGAAAATTGATATTGAAAAAGAAAATATGAGAGCTTTAACCAGTCCGATTAAAAGGGAACAATTGAAAAAGTCGCCTGATGGGCAAAAAGTTTCCAGTATATTAACAGAGTCGACTAGCCCTATTAAGATAAAACGTTTCCGTCCTAAAATACGTCGCCAGCTGCGGCGCTCTTCACGTGATGAAAGTTTAGTTAAACAACAAAAACGCAAAACTAACGCCGTTAGTCTCTCTCCTCAAGGCAATACGGAAAAACTTTTAGACCTAACAATGATCTCCGCAAAAACTTCATCGCCACCTGATTACAAAATCGAAATTGAAAAGATAAATGCGGCGAAATCTAAAGAACAAATCTCTGCTGCTACAAAGCAAACAACGTCTTTGGCGCCAACTTATGTAAAATCAGCATCAGAAACTTGCCAGTTAAAGGCCAAATCAATTGAATCTCTAAATCGTTCAGTATCGCCTGGTTCTGATTCTGTATTTTACAGTGAAGCTGATGGTAATAATGCCGAGCCGCACAGTGGTCACTGTTCACACTGTGGCAAAGAGGTGGAAGAGCCAAGTGTTGTTTGTGGCGATTCGGTGGAATCACTACCCTACATTGACAACGAACCAGACATTGTTAAGCCACCGTCCGATTTTGCTGATTCGCCCGTTATAAGCAAAACACCCCAAAGGCTTTATAAGAAAATGGATAAACGTTTCAGATCCGAAGAACGTTATCACAATGAAAGAGGGCGCCATTTTAAAACTCGAAAAGAGAATATAAGGGCTAAGGTTAGTATAATTATAGTAATTAGAGTTTGAAAATTAACTTTAAACGATCTTATATAAGAGCGAAGAACGAAATCAAGAGTGTAATAAGAAGACTACACCAAATTTACGACCAGCCGGTTCAAGTCCCTGCATATTACCAGAAACAACATATGATAGCAAACAACAAACCATTTATATTGGACACTACGAAAGTGCACGTTATACCCGTCTAACTGATTCCGATATATGGGCTCAGTTGGATCATCAATCTTTAGGTAAGTTTTTGTAATTACCCTGTAAGAGAAAACAAAGTAAATGTAAATTTTGAAATGTATCTGGAAAATTATGCACTATTTCTGGTAGGTTTTGAGGAGTTAAACAAGAATCTTTTTAAAATGTTTTAAATATTTCTAAAAATTTGAGATTTGTTTAAACAACTGGTTTCTTCCTACATGCCGTCCGATGCTTCAATGAATCAATAGGTTTGTATAGATAACCGTAGTTCATAAACACTTTCACTTTTTTCTGAAGAGAAATCCATAGTTTTCTGTTAAGTTCCCTTTTACTAATGGTTGAGGTAACAAAGAATATATATTTTAGAGCAATTACGTCTCTGTTGTAAGTATTCACAATATGCAGGCCTTAATAAAACAGCTTTGTGCTTCCATACGTACGAGATCTCAACAGACAATTAGACTTCGGTAAAAACTATTGCCATTTATCACAAATTTAAATAACAAAGTGTATGAGTTTGAAATAGATTTCTGTTTCGTATTTAGTCATGGTTGTCTTGACACGAAACAAAAATACGAAAAATGCCCATCTCTGGCTTGCACGCAACTGTTCTAGAGTTAAAATAATTTGTAACTGTTTTTCGAATTTTAGAATGCTTTTACGATTCTTAATAGAGTTTTTAATATTTTTACTTGTAAATAAAAATCCCCTATTTACTTAGAATGAAATTCGTTAAGTATTCGTCAAAATTATTACCTACTGAGTTAGAAATAATATTTTAGAAGTATTTGACAAATTACAAAAATAAAATCTGGTTACACTCGACAAATTCTACAAGAAAACTGGTATAATTTTTCAGGTACATATACTGCCGATCACTTGAATAGGTTTACTATTTTCATTACATTCAAATGAATTTTTTTTTTCTAAGTACTTAATTAAGTTTTTAGTTATATTATTTTCTAAAATGGTAAAATATTGGATTATGTGAGTTTATAATAAAAAAAAATTGACAACTTAATAATAACTGAATTTTAGTAATTTTTTTCCCAAAACGAATATGATTTTCAGCACAATTTTTTGGGTCATTTGAATAGGTTTACTATCATTAATTTAAAAAATTAAATAAAAAAATGATTTTTTTGTAAAACTTTTTTTATTTTTTAAGATTTCTTACAATGTTTTGATAATTGATTAATGAGTATATCATCCTTTATTCGATATAACTTCAAAAATACCATTTGGAAGGGAGCTATAAAGGTTTTAAATTAATGATAATAAAATTTTTGGACCAAGCTTTTTTAATTCCTCCAATGAAAGCCTATTTGGTTTCGAATTTTCTGCCGGACTCGTAGACTTTGCGAGAAAGAAAGCCCCATAAATTTTCTATAATATTTAATTCAGGAGAATATGGTGGCAACTCCAACTTATTGACATTTTGGCTTTGAATCCACACTTTTACAACCCTGGCATTAGGTATCGGGGCATTATTTTGTTTAAATATCCAGAGAATTGGTCTAAAAATAGTAGAAAAATATGGAAACACCTTTTCAAGTACTGTTTTGTAGTTATTCGCGTCCATTTTTGATGTGAGAAATTGAAGCTCAAATGAACCATAATATGAAATCGCCCCCCACACCATTACACTTCCCTCATAGAGACGGGACGACTGAAATAGAGTTCCTCCTTATGTAGGTCGTGGAAATAGTAGTTGTATCCACCCGAACCTTCTAAATTAAACTTTTTTTAGTCTGAGAAGGCAACACGATACAACTCATTTTTATCGTTCATGTGTTCTCGTGCAAAATGAGACCGTATCGCTTTACGAGCAGCAATAAAAGATGGTTTTTTTTTAATTTTCAATCTCCTTAAATGTTTAGAACTTCGAATAACATGTCTTACAGTGTTTACGACAGCTGTGATACCCAATTTTTGTCTAATTTTTGCAGCAGAATCGCTCGAATTTGAGGCAGCTCTTATAATAGCTCTTCTGTCCGCTTCTGTTGCGGCTTTTTTCTTCCGACCTTTCATGTTTTTTTCCATAATCGGACTAATATCTTAAAAAATTACTTACAAAATTCTATCTTCGACCAACTTTTTTGTCGATATTCCTATGGCTTAAGCCAGTTTAATTGAATGCTTTAATTTTACCTCTTCTTTCTTCAGTTAATCGCTTGCTGCGCCTCATTTTACATAAAAAATGTAAACAATTATTGCAGTAACTCACAAATATTTAAAATTTTAATTATACTGTCGATGGTCAAAAGCAAACTAATTTTATTTCTACTGAACCTATTCTAGTGACCCAAAATCTGCACCTGTTTTCGCAGCATTTTGAAGTAAAATCAAAAAATAACAAATTTGTATTTATTGTGCTGTTATTCTTTTCTTCCTAAAATATGATTATTCATAATATCTCTTAATTTAAGTGAAAAAAATATATTATTCTCCTATAGTTTATATGAAGAAAAATTAAAATAAAAGAGCAAAAATTAATAAACCTATTCAAGTGATCGGCAGTGTATATCACACCGTGCCACTTTGAATGCTACAAATTAATATGATAAAGACATAATGAATGATATTTTGTGTTTTGCAGAAAAAAATCGTGGTAGACGCAATTCAACAGATTCGGAAAGAAGCTTTTATTCAAAATATCAGGTTATACTTCATCGTTTGGTACAGCGCCGTTGTACTTTGGAAATGTACCACCGGCAAAAGAATGATACGTTCTGTAAGAACTACTTTTAAAATTTTAATTTTTATTCCCTTGACGCATAGTGTAGAAGAAAAACAGCAAGTAAAATGGTTTAGATACCCAGTATTTTTAGCGCGTGTTTCTAATTTTGGAACACACTGAGTGAATTGAGAAACAAAACATCGACGAAAAGATGCGTAAACTTGTGCCCCCAATAATAATAAGAGAATCAGTCGCTCATTTCGCGATAAAAATATTTTTTTCTTCAATATGAGCACGAATGAGTATTTGTGTTACGATTGTTTTTTTTTTTTTTTTGTCGTTTTCGAAAGTTTGGCATTTTTTGCCGTTTATTATTATTATGGCTGTTGTAGTTGTGCTAAGATATACAAATTTAGGTCTTTAATTGAGAACACAAACTGAATCGATAGGTCTGCTAGACATATTCAGTACCAACGATATGTAGTCATCGTTAGTCCAACGCATGGGATAGCCGCCGACAGAAATAAAACGAAAACTATTTTTTTTTGTTGTAATAAACAAAACAACATAACAAACGCATGTAAAATCTAAATTAAAATTTCTAAATTAAAAACCAAAAAAATAAAAGAAAAATAAAAAAAATATAAAATGCTGGGTGCGTAATTGAAGATTTTGTTTTTGTATGTTGAACTAATTACGAGCAACTCGTTCGAGTGAAAATCTTGACCTACGATTTATTTGAAAATTTTCTTTTAGAATTAATCACTTCCAACTCAGCACAAAGTTCCCTGAGGCGGCGTTTAGAGGAAATTTTAAAATTAATGCTTTTAGTGTGGGCCAGAGAAGGTTATGTACTTTCAAAACTAACACAAGGAGAATACGGTATCTAAACCATTTATAAAATTTGCAAAGCAAACATAAAAAACAAATAAGAAAAATATGAAAATACGAAAAATTTACCTAAAATCTATCTTTTAGGCGTTGATAAGACGGTAGTGGTGAAAAGTGATTCCGGTGAATTTGGCTTTCGTATACATGGTTCAAAACCGGTAGTGGTGGCGGCCATTGAACCAGACACACCAGCCGAAAGTTCAGGCCTTGAGGTGGGTGATATAATTATATCGGTCAATGGTGTTAAGGTTTTGGATAAACATCATACAGAAGTGGTGAAAATAGCCCATGATGGTTGTGAAAAACTTGAACTAGAAGTGGCTCGAACTTTGGGCGTTCTTATGAATGAGCAACAGGAACCACCAGTTCAAATTCTCTACAGTGGCTATTTATGGCGACAAAGTGGTCAAGCTAAAGGATCACCTAACACTAAAAAATGGGTTCAAAGATGGTTTGTTTTACGTTCCGATAACTGCTTATACTATTACAAGACTGAAGAGGTGTGTGTGTACATATGGTTTCAGGTATTATTTCTGTATAATGATTTATATTTTATGTTTTGTTTTACCAGGATACTCAACCTGTGGGTGCCATGATTATGGCGAAGCATATAGTAGACTCATGTCCAGCAAAGATTGGTAGACCCCATGCATTTAAAGTTGATTCTGGCGAGGGTATACCCTTGTATGTGGCCGCAGATAATGAGGAATCAGCCAATCGCTGGATAAATATTCTAAAGAAGGCCGCCAATCAGGAAAATGCTTGGCTGGATAAAAGGTAAACAATTATTGTGTTCATTATCTATAATAAAAAAAACTTAAATATTCTTTAATTTTTCAAGCGCCCGCAATCTCTATCGACAACCTAGCAGCATAGTTCGACCCGATTGTTTTGGTTATCTAATGAAATTGGGCTCCAAATGGTGTGGCTGGTCTAAACGTTATTGTGTTTTAAAGGATGCCTGCCTATATTTCTTTCAAGATGCCAACTCTAAATCAGCTTTAGGTAAATATAATCGAAATTTCATGGCCAAAAATCTGCCAGTAAGAGAGAAATGTTGAGAGAAAAACCTAAAAAATTTCATTAAATGTTGGAAAAAAGGGGCGGTTTTAATGCAGTACCAGTAGTAAAACCAGACATTAAAGCAAGGCAGGTCGTGAAGGTTTTTGAAAAAGCTATTGACTCGGCAGAAAATAACACAAACAATTACGAAAATATTTTAGTTTTGCATAAATTCCGCGATCTAGCGCTGAAAAAAGCTAAAAATTCTTGTACAAAGCAAAAAACTCTTGAAATTTACTTTACTTCTTTGTAATTAAATAATAATATTTAATAAGTATAGATTTTATTATAGACTCTTTAGACTGAACATTTTCAATAGAGTGAACTGGCCTTGCACGAATTAGTTCACTCTAATGCGATTCCACTGTATTTCGTTCCAATACGCATTATCAATATTTAATCACTAATGGGCTATTTGTACCGTGACCAGCAAATTTTAACAAACATTTATTTCTTGAATTCCAAATTGGAATCACTTATTGGATCTTTATCATGTAAAACTATTTTTATATATTATTAGTTAACTCGGCAAACGTTGTTTTGCCATATAAATTTGCTCTAGAAAACATTTTTTTTAGCAATCAATGTATGCGTTACTGATAATTTTAATAATGATTATCCGCCATTTTCTATACTTCAGTTTGACAGTTGGGGATAGGGAGAAATATCCCCTGTATCGACCCCTCTGAGTACTTCCTAAAAAAAAAAAAAAAAAACTAAGACACCAACAAAATTTAATCAAAATCAATTTGTTAGTTGGGAATAGGGAGAAGTAGCCTTTGTACTGCCCCTTCTGAGTACTTTAGAAAAAAACCTAAACACGCTCTACGGTACGGAGATCTATCTAGTTTCATCGAAGTCGGTGATTTATTTAGGTGAGGCATAAATGTTCCCCTGGGGCGGGTCACCTTAACATTTAGGGGTATGAAAAATAGATGTTGACCGATTCTCAGACCTACCTGATATGCACACAAAATTTCATGTAAATCGGTAGAGCCATTTCAGAGGAGTTTGGCAACAAACACCGCGACACGATAATTTTATATATTAGATAAGTATATCGGTCTTAAAATCTTTAGACTGGTATTCTTTATTAAAAAATAGATTTTGTCATTGTTCGACATGGTTTGGTAGCTTTGCAGCACTTGCAAGGACGGTTGCAAAGAAGAGTGACTACATACATACATACATAACTGGCCTTTACAACCCTGTGTCAGGATTACGGCCTAGCTTCTCGCAGCACTCATGTTGTGTGTGTCAATTTTTATCCATGAGTACCGGGACCTACAGTTTAATGTCGACTCCGAACGACAGACTTGAGATGCTCTTTCATGGCAATTAATTACTCTCAGAGATTTTTGCCAGAAGACTGCTGAGAGGTAGTCGCCGAAAGAAATATTTTTTTCATATTTCTTTTTTCAAGATGTCGGTGCTGAGATTTGAACCCGGCACTATCGTCTTAGTAAGCCAACACACTAACCACTAGACCACGGCGACCACAAGAAGAAGAGTGACTACCATTTGTATAAACCTTTTATACGGAAAAAAATATTTTATTTTCTTTTAATTAATTTTAATTTCAAATAATTGTTTTAATTTATTTAGTTTTTTTTGTTTCATTATTTGAGACCAATACTCAGGGGTAAACCCCAACTAAATGCTGGCTATGTTTTGTATTTCAATTTTTCGGGAAAGACAGTATATATTTTTTTATTTATTAAGCGCCTTACGATTGAGACAAATTGCTGTTAATTGATCATTCAAAGGCCAGTGTTATTCTTTCAACAGCCATTGCCTCATCGTTGCAAGTTGATTGTGTGGTGAGTGCCTTCGCTAAGCAGGTTTAGCTGTTATCTGTTACTTCCCAACAGGTGGCCTTTTCTCCTGATCATTCATTTTTTGTTGACATTGGTTAAGGTGGAATAGAGTGGAATGTCGGGGAGCGGTTTCTTTGTAGATTTTTCTTTTATTAAATTATAATTTTGAAAAAACAGCAAACTAACTTTTTAATCTTTCACCTTTGCTGGGACTTGGGCCTGGGCCATTCGAGATTTTGTTCAAGCGCTTTAACGACGCACCCCCCAATTTTATGTTTTTCAGGAATTAATTTTAATTACATTTTTTCATTGATTCAATTAAATTTTAAATATTTTTTTTTCATATTCTATGAAACTTAAAATTTTAATTAAATTTTGTTTTTGTTTAATTGATTAAATTAAAAAATATAATTAAAATATAATTAAAATATAATTTAATTTAATTTTATTTTTATTTGTTTATTTATTTCTGTCTATGTTATTTTCAGTTAAACTTTTTATTTAATGTTCATAAGACGTTAATTAATTATATTTTCATTTAAGCCCTTTAGATAGATATGAAAAATTTGGGTGTTGATATTAAAACTATTTAAAAAAAATTTAATTGACACTACAAATATTTTAATTGAAATTAATTTATCACAAACCTAAATTTTTATTAAATGAGTCACTCGAAAAAGGAAAAAAAAAAATTTCAGGAAAATATGAAATTGAAAGAATTGGTTTTAAACAAAATTCATTAAATTGTACTCGTAACTGAAAAATTCATTTGGTCGAAAATATTCTTATACAGTAAATTCAGTGTTATCTTTTTCTGTTTATATTTCAATAGTATTTCTTATAAATATTAAATAATAAATATTATAAATTAAAAATTATGTATTCTCTTTTCCATTTAGGTATGGTTTGTTTACACGGCTACAAAGTTTCATCCATGACGGCTGCTGCTTCGGGTAAAAAGAACTCTTTTGAAATTATACCACCTGAACCTAAACTAAGACACTATTATTTTTATACGGAATCCGAAATGGAAAAAAAGAGGTATGTAATGATTTAATTTGGGGTTGTTAAGAAAAACCAAAAACGAAAATGTTTGATAAAATCATTCGATAAAAACCGCAAATAGAAAATCCAATCATTTCTTTCAGTGTAATACTCTCATTATAAATAGGTTTCTCTTTATAAAGACCACAAAAATATACACATTTTCCTAAAAAGAATTAAATTTTTCTTTTTTGACTGATAAAAATTTTTCTTTCTTAATATTCGGTTACAGATGGATTTCAGCTCTTGAGTATTCGATAGATCGTTGGATTAAATCTGGGTAACTAAGGTTGAAAACTATGCCAAAATCCATTCACAGCACTAAAAAGAAACGACGTAGTTTTAGTTATTTTATGGAATAGTTAAGCACAGTCACAGGCAAAACTAAAGGCACTCACATAGACTTTTAAAACATCATCCACAAAAAGCACCCATTAAGCACAGAAGGATTGTAAAGTACATATATGATTTTAAATTACGGTTATACCGGCGATAATCATGATGATAATAATCCTTAACATACCCTATGCTTAGAATAAAACAATAAAAAGTGCAAAATTAACAAACAAACAAAAATTAAAGTGGAACAAATAAAAATACTTGAAAATTTTAAAGGTAAAACCAAATATTTATTAAAAATTCACTTATTTATTATTAAGTGAAAGTAAATACTCAAAAAGAGTGAAAAAATTTAAATAAATCTAAAATAGAAGAGAACTAATTATTCGTAAATCATTTGGAATATTTTAATTCAAAAAGAAATAAAAACAAATTTAGTGAATTTTCAAGCCAAAATAGGAAAACAAGAAAATCAGATTTAGATAAAAAAAAAAATTATATCTATAAAAATATAAATAATAAATAAATTATTTAAATTTAAAATGTATATCTATGTGTTTTTAAAAAAAAAGTAATAAAAACCAAAATTCAATGTAAATGCCAGCAACTAACAAACACACATCATCCCAACATCTGTAAAAAATATGAAATAAAAAGAAGTATTTTATGTGTTTGAAAGTGTTAAAAAGTAAAATAGACACACACAAAAAATATGTAGAAATTATATTTCAAATTATATACAAATTAAAACCAAAAAAATAAAAAGGAGAAGAAAATAATAGAAACTGATTTTTAAAATAAAATATTTTATTTTTATTTATAAAATACATGGAAAATTATTGCAAACAAATAAAAAAAAATTGATGCACTGATTGATTCCATTTTTTATTGTTTTAAATCAAATCGATTCATAACACAACATGCATTAATAGGGAAAATTAATTTAAATATCATTTCATTTTATTGTTGAAATATTTTTATAAATTTTATATATTGTAGTTTTTGTTAATTGTTAACTTCCATTTAAAATATTATACTTGACCCAACCCGTCATATGTAGTTTTCACAAATATTAAAGAAATAAAAAAAATTTTGTTTTTTAAATTTTTTTTATTATTATTTATTTGATTTTAATAATATGTATGTATTTTGTTTATAATAAACAGAAGTTTGTAAACAAATTATAAATAAAAGTGTCAGTTTTTGTTTTTCTTAAACTTTAAGCAAACTTTAAACTGGTTCAGTGACCCTAAAAATGGTGACATGTTGTCAACCAAGTAAAGCAAACAGTTTAGCACTACGCTTACGTCTACATGGGTCGTCAATGAATAAAATGTTATTTGCTCGTCCATCGATTTGGCTTGTCTAGAACGAGGTATCAAGTTTTTCGCCGGCCATCTTAAAAGCGACGTCTACAAGTACAAGTCAAATTGAAAAATAAAGGAGACACACTTGAACACACTGCACATTAAAATTTGTCGTCACATACAAATATTTGATTAAATTTTTGATATTTGCACCACACAGAAACAATTTTTTTAATTAAGAAATTAATTGGTATCATTTAATTTACTCAATTAATTTTTTAATAGCCATAATTAATTTTTTTTAACTGAAACTTATAAATAGTGGGTTGCGTGGTTAGAGCGTTCGAAAAAAAACCCAGGTTCAAATCCCAGCAAAGGTGAAAAATTAAAAAGTTAGTTTCCGGTTTTTTCAAAATTATAATTTAAAAATAAGAGGTTCCCCCCCCATCTTCGAGAAGACCATCTACCGCTCCCCCGTTATTCCACTCCACGAAGGAACAGGAGGAAACTGCCACCTATTGGGAAGTAACAGATAACAGCTAAACCTACTTACCGAAGGCACTCACGACATAATCAATTTGCAACGATGAGGCAAATCAGGCAATATCAGTCAAGCTTGAAGGTATAGCACTGGCCTTTGATTAATCAATTAGCACCATTTTGTCTCATTCCTAAGGCGCTTAATAATAATGTAAGAAAAGAAATAAATATGTACTGTCCTTTCCAAAAATTCCAATACAATGCACAGCATTTAGTAGGGATTTACCAATGAGTATTGGTCTCAAATAAAAAAAAAATTAAATTTTTGTGATTGATTTTTTTTTATAAATACAATTAAAATTTTAATTGACTTTGTTTTGTCGAAAAACTCGATATCACTAATTTTGTTAATTTTAATTATTAGTGTTATTTGTAGGGGTAAAACTAGTAAATTAATTTGTTTTTAAAATCTATTTGAAATAGACAGCTTATGAGAAATTACAGCATCATATTCTAGAGCAAAACAAAGTAAACGTTTTAGTAATTTATGGATTGAAAATAAATAAAATACAAAAACAGTATTCGGCTTTCAGCAGTAATAAATCTCCTGTAGTCATTTATAGCTTCACATTTCATTAGCGTACATTAAATTTTCAAGTCCT
Organism: Metopia argyrocephala; assembly: GCA_963576795.1. Classification (NCBI taxonomy): domain Eukaryota; kingdom Metazoa; phylum Arthropoda; class Insecta; order Diptera; family Sarcophagidae; genus Metopia; species Metopia argyrocephala. Next base: position 2,258,584 of record OY756209.1, read on the forward strand.
AAATACTCGGTGAAGTTCATTCACAAATAATAATAATGAAGTCGGCCCACTATTACTACTCTGAGGTACCCAAGAGGTGGCAGTAATTTTCCTATAATAAGTGGCTTAAAATTGATTTGTAAATTAAGAAAATGATTTTCTGACGAGCTGGTTAAGCGGTCACCAAAATGCCTATCTAGTTAAGCAGTTCTGTGAAAGGCAATTGATTTGATTGATAAATTTCATTGAAATTAATCACCAATAAATTGTTTTTAAAATTAGAATTTTTAAAATTTTTGGTTTTCATTTTAAAAAAGAGTGTGAAAATTGTTGAAACTAATCATTAGTGAAATTGTTGATGAAAACAATCTCAAGTAGTTCTAGTGTCAGTAAATCATCAATATATTTAACATATGATTGTCATAGGATAGAGTGTTACCCAAATACCTGAATAGTATTTGTGTTGTTAAAAAAGATGTGTTTTAGAATAATAAAATCAGCTCTTAGAAATCCTTTTTTTTTCTGTTTCAATTACGACAACAATTGTTGAAAATGGATTATTATTACTCATGAATCCAAAAATAATCTGAAATTAGACCACTTTTAAGGTCTAATTTGCTAAATTTTCCCGTTCTTTACATACATATATAATTGGCCACGTGTACAAGGACCTACAGTTTAACGTCGAATACGAACAACAGATTTTGGAAGCTTGTTCATTGTAATCTGTTACTCTTAAAGCTTTTGCCAAAATACTGCTAAGAGGTGGCCGCCGAAAGAAATATTTTTTCATATTTTTTTCTTTCAAGATGTCAGAGCTGGGGTTTGAATCCTGAACTTTGGTCCCATTTATTATTTAAAAAAAAACTTGAGTTAAAACAGTTATACAAACAAATATTTAAAACACTTTTTTGTGTGATCCAGTCAATAACAATATGTCTCTTGATGAAAAGCAAAAAAAAAAATTAAAAAATAAAAAAAAACAATAAAAAATCAGTTTTAATACAAAATTTATTTTTTATTTCAATCAATTTTAATACAAAATTTTATTTTTTATTTCAATTTCTTAAAGAGCTTTATTTGTCTTTTATTGATCTCATTAATTAATTCTTAATACAGGTAGTTTTATAGCCATTAAAACAGCAGCTTTTGTTTCTTTTCTTTTGTGTAAAAATAACAAAAAATAATAAAACAGTAGTAATTAAAACGTTTGTAAAGTTTAACGTTTTTTTTTTTTTGCAAATTTCAGGTAAAAAGAAAACAAAACGTCAACGCAACGGTTTCGCAGAAAAGATATATTCACACACAAAAATATTTTATTTTTCTTTTATTTTTGAGTGGCAATAAAAATGTTTTAAAATTTCACACACTACTGAATCTGTATACAAACTAAATGCTGCAGAGAGGGGGAAAAATCATTACATTCAAAATCAGTTACACTGGGTACCCTATAGATACATACATAGGTATGTGATTGTTTATTTTATACATATATATTTTAAATTAATAAAAATTTTTAACACAAAAATAAATAAAGCTGATTGTAAAATTACGAGTAAAAATAATAAATAAACAAATAAAATAAAGTTAAAATTTAATTTTGCGATAAAAGAAATCTGAAAATTATTTTTTTCCCGACTTTTCGTATAAATTAAATTGATAAGTATCAGAATTTATGTATGTTTTGATCATATTATTAGACTCTTGAATAAATTTACAGAAGAAAATTGTGGAAAACTCGTAAGGTAACCTGTCACAGAGGAAAACATTATCGTTGAAACATGTTTTACCTAAAATACCGGTCCAACCAAAATTTTTTGTATAACTTGAAATAATTTTTTCATACATACATATAATTCTCAATCAGTTAATTTTATTTATTTTACAAATTCGATCGACAGATATTGTTTAGAGGATTGTAGTTACCGTGGTCTAGTGGTTAGTGTGTTGGCTTACTGAGATGATAACGCCGGAATGAAATCTCGGCTCTGACATCTTGAGAAAAGGAAATATGGCAAAATTATTTCTCTCGGCGACTACCTCACAACAATGTTCTGGCAAAAGCTCTGGGAGTAATTGATTGCCATGAAAAAGCTTCTCAAGTCTGTCGTTCGGAGTCGACATTAAATTGTATGCCCCGGTACTCATGAATAAAAATTAACACACACAACATGAGTGCTGCGAGAAGCTAATCCGTAACCCTGACTCAGGGTTGTAATGGCCAATTATGTATGTATGTATGCATTGTTTAAAGGAAGGAGGGAATCTAGAAATATTTTCTCAACCCAAAACAAGTTGTAAAATATAGTATTACTTAAGGTTCTGTTTTAAGAAAACATCTATTTTTCTAATTTTAATTGCTTCAAGTTTTTAAAGAAATGTTTACATGAAACAAAATTTTTTCGTTAATTATAAAATAATTAAACGATAATTACCCAGCTGCCTGGGTATGAATTATTGCCCTAATCTGACAGCAGTTTTATTTATTCCACAAACCAGCAAATAGTTAAACTCATAAAACCCCCACATATGTATGTAAATGTATGCCCCCTAAACTTTTCTCGTAAGAATTATTTTATATAAAATGTGCCACGCCCAGTTTCTGAATATTTGCAATTTTATATTATTTTTATACAATATTTCCAGATATATATATATATATATATATATAAATTATTTAATTAATAATATGGATTTAACTGGTTCTACGAATAATGAAATACAAAATCAGCACATAAGTATTTTTGGCTATTATTTAAATGATTTTCTAATATTATCACACACATATAAACAAGCGTTCATATTAATGTGTAAAAACTGTATCAATTAAAAGTAAACAATACAGACTTGATCTCATACAAGCCAATATAAATAAGCAAGTATGTATGTATGTTTGTATATCGTAAAAATAGCAACTTTTAATTGATATGCTAATTTTGTCGTTTTTTTTTTTTTTTTGCTGCTTTTGTTTGTGATGCTTTAGAATTTCAATCGCTAAAACTACTGAGACCCGTTAAAGAAAAAGTTCATTATAATCAATACAAGTTTTTGTTTCACATATTATTTGAATTTTATTTCTTTTAAACATTTTTGCCACTGAATAAAAAAGAAAGAAGACATTCTCATATCATTTAAATGGATCATTAGCGAATAAATGCGAGTATTTGTTGTGCATAACAACCAACCGGTCAGCAAAACAGCGGCAGCAGCATCCGTTTGACAGTAAAATAAACTGTACCCAGTTGGCACAATTGTCGTTAAAAATGCTTTTTAAGTAATTGACGAAATTATTCTGATAATTGAACTAAAATGTTTTAATACGTAAGTTATATTGTAGAAAAGTTTTTCAAAAATTCTCGCATAATATATCAGAGAAATATAATTTAACTGTCAAGGAAACGAACTTTTTTGTATAAAAAAATTTGTGACATTAATGTTTAAATCCGATTTGGAACGTAAAAAGCATTATCTATTCACAGTCAATAAGTCACAAAAGATCATTAGTAAATCTGTGCGCTGAAAAGAACAAGTGGGCATAGTCTGCCCTTAATTTAGCCATAAATCTAATATATAAAATTATCGTGTCGCGGTGTTTGTTGCCAAACTCCTCCGAAATTACTCGACCGATTTTCATGAAATTTTGTGTGCATATCGGGTAGGTCTGAGAATCGGCTAACATCTATTTTTCATACCCGTAAATGTTAAGCTGACCCGCCCCAAGGGAAAATTTATGCCTAACCTAAATAACGTACTTACTTCGATGAAATTATAAACTAGATAGATCAGCGTACCGTAGAGCATATATGGTTTACGTTTTTTTTTAAGTACTCAGAGGGGACGGCGCAAGGGCTACTTTTTCCTATCCCCAGCTAAGAAACTAATTTTGATTAAATTTTATTGGTGTCTTTACACAACTTTAGATTAACAAATGTAAATTTTCACATCCATTTTTTATACCCCTAAATGTAAAGATACCCGCCCCAAGGGTAATTTATGCCTCACCTAAATAACGTACCGACGTCGATGAAATTTTAAGCTAGATAATATATATCTGCGTACCGTAGAACACATATGGTTTAGGTTTTTTTTATTATGTGGTACTCAGAGGGGGCAATACAAGGGATATTTCTCCCTACTATCAAACTGAAGTACCGAAAATGGCGGATAATCATTTATTAAAATTATTAGTAACGCAGACATTGATTTCTCATACCAATGATGTCTTTTGCAGTTCGGTGAATATCATCAAATATATTTGAAATAAAAAAATGTTTCCTAGAGCAAATTTATATGGCAAAAGAACGTTTGCCGGTCAACTAGTAATATATAAATATAACCATACGTGAAAATATTGTTTAATTCAGATAGGGGAAACAAACAAGGTTTGGCTACTATTTTTATAAAATGCAATAAGTTAAGGCCGAAACGCATAAAATCCGTTATACGTTATACATACTCTGCCTTTTCAACTGACAAGTAAATTCCAGTAAATTAAAATACATGTTCTCTTATAAGCTTTGTTTCATTCGGTACTGCTCCGCAACGTAAACAAGTTGGACAACTTTTAACATTTGACGTGCGTCGAGTATTTTGTATCAAAAATAAAAATTTTATATAAAATGCAAAAAAAAAAAATAGAAAATAGGCATATACTAGAATATACTGAAGACGAAAAAGCCGTGGGATTTATATTTTACAAAAATTTGGGTTAAAATAAATTAAATATATATATGGGCAATTTCAAAAATTTTCGACATTTTGATATATTTTTTTTCCAAATTTTTTTTTTTTTTTTTGATGATACGAATGACGCTTTGGTCACGTGAAGGGTGATATTTTAGCATACCAAAACAGTTCGCGTTAATCATTTATTGCAAACGGCGCGAAAGTTATGGAGGTTTTAAGTTTTAAATTTCTTTAAAAAAATTTAAAGTTAAATTGATTGATTTATTTTAATAAATGTTGTATGGATGCATGAAACTCATTTCAAATTCATCAGTGCAGTCAAAATTCATCAATGCACTGATAAAATACATAAAAAATATCAATTATAATTAAAATTCCTTGACATTAAAAAACGCGAATTTTTGCAAAAATATGAATGTTTCACCGATTGTTATAATATGTGTTTATATAACGCATAACTAATTTACAGAAAAAAAATGTTTTGACTTGCAAATTTAAAAAATAAAAAAATTATATAAGAATTATTTTTGAAAATTTTTTAATGCCTATTCGGTTTTATTATCAAGCTTAAAAAACCCTTTCATTTGGTGTCAATCGCGGCGGAATCTATACATAACTGCAGATGTCACAAAGCAAAATGTGTTTGAAGAAAAATGCCACTGTACCCGCTAAATATGGACCGAATTCAACCGTATTTATATATGATCTTTAGTTCACCGCCGCACATTATTTTCAATACTTTACATTGATTTTAAACCACTGATTAACTAAAAAAACGCGAAAGAAAATCATGAAATTTCGCCAAAGTTTTATTTTCTTTATAAAATTCTTGCGATTCAAAATATTTTAACGCCTTCTTGACGTTGAGGTGCCATTTACTAAGAAGTTTAGATCACGCAATACATAAACAAGTCTTAAAAAAGATTGCAAATGTCAGACGCGAAAAACTGTCATTTTTGACAAATTTACGCCAATTCTATAAAAGTTTGAGGTCATCGTTCTCAGCAACGAGCAGCCTGACATCGACGTGATATGGCGCAAATTTTAGCAAATTACACCAGCTATTAAATACTGTTGACGAAATGCAATTTTCTTGAACGGCGCAAAAACGCTATAGAAAAAACTGCGAAAATTAAAAAATCGGAAAATTTTGGTTTCAAAAATGAACCGCTATACAACTTTTTCCCAAATAGTAGTATTGGCATAACTTTTATAGTGTAAATATCTACAAAGTCTAGTGACTTTATTTTATATCACTGGGCATCGGAAGTTTGAAACTAAAAGTAGAAAAGTGATGAAATATGAAAAAACTCTTGTAAATTTCAAGCCTCTTTTTGAGTTTTTCGATATTTGAGTGCCCATAAGTTTTAAAAATAAAGAACTGATGGTTTGAAATTTTGAATTTCCCAGTTTTCTAGTGTGGCCTACCATTCCCTTTTGACCGTTTGGGTCAATTCGAAAAACTGAAGAAATAATACGCATCTGAACTCAGTTTCAACAAATGTTGAAAATTTTTGAAATTGCCCATATTTTTCAAAGTACTCATTGTAATTACAACATACGTTAGTACATTGCTGTCAGTTGAACAAGCCAAAGTACAACGTATGACGGATTCTATGTGACTCGGCCTTTATGCTTTGGCTTTTATAATATTTTAAATATTTATAAGTTTGTTCCATTACTTTAATAGATAAAATAATTATTTAGTAAAAAAGAAGGATATTTTTTCATAAATTTTAATACATTTTAAGCAAATAATTACTTCGAAAGACAATGCAAAAGACATTGTCTTCTTCAAAGTTATCTACGATATCGTTTAAGATATATAAATAAAATATATAATCGTGCACGATTTTTGTGAGAATTGTTGGCAAAATTCATTGTCGATTTGTTTTGTGTGGTCCTCATATGTATATTGTTTATAATTTTGTCAGAACACTCATCGTACAGGATATCTTGAAAACGAGACCAAGTGGGTTATATTAAAAATGCACATACACACAAACAGGCATTTTTGTTTTATTATTGTTGGTTGGGTGTATGCATGTTAATGATACAAAATGAGATTCAAGTCAGTTGGCCGATTTGTTGTCTTTTTAATGTTGATGTTGCGTTGTTGGCTGCTTGACTGACTGGTTGTGTTGCTCCTTTATTTTTTTTTTTTTTTTGTTTTTATAATTCCTGCATATGCTTAAAATTTAAAAGTACAATACATATTAAAAAGTAGTAGCCGTTTGCAGTAGTTCGGTAGTGTAGATGGCTGGATTAATAAAATTTATAAAAAAAAAAAAAACAGAAAATGAACAAAATAAAATAAAATGTAGAAGTTAATACAAGTTGTTTAGTTGTATGACGAGTAGCAACAAAAAGTCTCATCAAATAACAACAACAACCACAACAACAACAACCACAACAACAACAAAGAGTATTAAATAAATTTGCATTGAAAATAAATACAAAATTCTATGAACAAAACATTACTAAAATTGCACTTCTATGCACTACTGCCATTAACTACTGCTACCACTTGGACTGTGGCTATAAAAACTATTCATATGTGAACAGCAACAACTGCAACAACTGCAACAACAACATGTTTTCATTTACTACCTAATTTTCCAACTTAAAACAACAAAAAACAACATAAAAAATAGTTACAAAAAATCATATGCGTTTGTGTGTGAGTGTGAGTGTGTGTATAAATGTTACTAAAAATAAACGAATAAATATGCAGTCAACCAGTTAGTCATTCTGTCTGTCAGTTTACCAGTCAGTCATAAACACACTCATTTACACACACACACACACACACACACTGATTACACACACTCATAAATCTATACATTTTAATAAAGATACGTTTTCAACAGTTGCAGTAAATTGGTAGCAGATTACAGTTTGATGTGCCTACTGACTGTTAAATCATACAATACGGCTGAAAAAAAAAAACTTTAAAACAAAAACTATAAAAAATAAAGCTTAAAAAAACTGAACTGGGAAAAGAAAAGATGAAAAAGAAAATGAAAATGAGCAAAAGATGATTTTTAAGTTGGCTTAAAACAACTACAACTACAAAATTAAATAAAAACGGCTTAAAACAAAACACAGCAGCACAAAAATGAAACAAAATGAAGCAGCATTGCTGGCAGTTGTTGTTTGAAAGACAATTTTACCACTAAGATGACTGAAACTTATTGGCACTCTACGATCAGCAATTGTTTATAAATATTTTGGAAAATTGTGTTTTTAGAAAGAGTTTTTCGATTTAGATTAAAAGAAAAATTTTATAAATAATTGTCCTTGACCTTATTATTGAGTAAAATATAAACTTTGTGTTTAAATTTCAGGCCAATTAAAATAATACTTATTGCGATATTACGCTACTATTCTGCGTAGCTTCTTTAGAAGTACAGCAGTAGCGAAATATCGAAATAATTATTATTTTAATTTACCTCGAGCTTAATAAAAAGTTTATACAGTCGAATCTCTCTATAACGAACTCCTGTATAACGAAGTTTTCTTTATTGCAAAGCAATTATAAGAACACTGTGTTTTGGGTCTACTTTGAGTGTATTATAATCTCCATATAACGAATTTTCATATAGCGAATATTTCCTTATAACGAAGCATTTTTGCGACCGTAACTTAAAGATTGAAGAGTTTTCAATCTCCATATAACGAATTAGGTAAAACCGAACGCACGCACATAAAAAGAAATCGATGTCGCTTTGTGTTATTGGTGTTGTTATTGTTACTCTGTGTGTACTTTGTTGCTTTCACAACGCATAAGCAGAGTCTGATGCTTTGAATCGTTTATTTACCATAAAATTAAAAGTGGGGGAACCACCGAATTATGCAAGTGACAACTTGAATCATTACCATCTGTCACATTTCTTGCAGTCGCTATCCGTTAGCCTTTGCATTGAAGAAGAAAACTGGAAAAATATACTTCAAACCAAAATAACTGACTAATACAAATAAAAAATTTTAAAAGGAACATAATTTTTTTTTTCCATATAGCGAATTTTCTTTATAGCGAAGTAAATATCCAGTCCCAGGAATTCGTTATAGAGAGTTTCGACTGTATATTAAAAGAAATATATTTGTTATATGGTTTTCTGAGGTCATAATCAGCTCTCTAACTCTAATAGCCTTTTAGCAAGTTCTTTTTGGCAAGTGACTGAAGCGGCACCACTTAGCCGCTCAGAAATGCCGCTCATTACATGGCCACTTCAGTAGTATTCCATATGTTTTAATTTGTTGTCGCTCGCCGCTCAGCCGCTCATTGCGTGGCCTCGGCCTAAGGAGAAGTATACCTGCGAATTGGTTATTGTTTCCTAAAAATTGTTCATTCATTTCTACAAAATTGCAAGAATAGCATTTATATGTTTTTCAACTTTGACTGCTCATGTGGGCACTCAAGCGCCGAAGTGTAATCGGTTTCATATAAAACTATACGGTCAAATGAAAAACAACCTCCTCATTTTCCCCAGAAAAATATGCTTTATTAAAATAAGTGCTGCTAGTTTAGCAGTTTTCAGTCTAGGTTTTGCATATTTCAAAGTGATTTAACACAGCAAAAACCGATTTAGCAAGTAGCATAATTTTTAGCATTTTTCTAAAAATGCCTAGCATTTTCTAGCATATTGTAACTTTAGTTCTATAACATTTTTATAACCGGCTTAATGACATTTAATATTGCCTGACGATATGTCAAGCATAAAACATTCAAAATTTTCCATTTTTAATTAAATAAATTCAGCAAGGTTTTGTTTTTATTCCCATTGCAGTTCTATATTATTAGACGAAAAATAAACAAAAGAGGAGATAATGAAATACATTTTTATGTTTATTATGCCAGACAATAAAAAATATTTAAACAAATTTTTAATATCAGCATTTGTTGCAATCGCAACAGCTACAGTCTGTTATAAAAGTAGCGTTATCAATTAATCGTTTATGGCCTACTGTTTTATTTTACTTTTTTTTTCCTCTTTGTATTTTTCCATTATTTTTTGAACAATCGCACAGCCACCAAAAAAAAAACACACACATGCACTTCAGCACAAGATAACGCCGCTCAGGAAAAACAAATACAACAAAAATCAAAGAGAAGAAAAAATAAATAAAAACAACAACAAATAAAATAAATAAACAAACACATGCAGAGAACGGTAAGCAGTAGTTAAAATACAAGGTAATCATCATTATATAGAAATCCAATAGAGTTGGTCGAATCAGATTTGGAAATAAAATATATTTTTATATAAAAATTCAATTTACTAAGTGGGTAATTTTGTATACATACGTTTATAGATTTGCAGATGAAAGTGTTTCGAATTAGATGACGGCAAATATTTGAGAGTAAATAAAAAAATATTTGTTTGCCTATTAAAATAGGTATTTAGTTCATCACCTAAAAAGAACTGTATGAGGTACGAAAAAAAGAGTTAAAGTGCCACCTTTGGAATCGTCAAGCTCATGCTTGACATACATAGTACCTAGTATCTACAGTGCTGGATATTTTTCCCACAATTAGGGATTTATTTTTTAATTAGGGTACAAGATTTTTGCCAATTCCCAGGGTATTTCCTGCAGATAACAATCAAATTCGCCAGGTTTTGGGCAAAATAAAATATTATTTTAAAAAGTACTTTTGTACTTTTTGAATTTCAACACTTTCAATTCTCAGCATTGTAATGCTAAAGCAGTGCAATAGAACAGTCCAAGATTAGTTCTGATATTTCAACTGATCACTATAAAGTTCAGTGGAGAAAATGGCATATTTTAATTGGAAACATTTTATGGCGGAAATATGGGTCCAAACTTTTTACATCACCAGCACGATTTACAATCATTTGAAATCAGGTAACGCTTGCAGTAAATGTATTTTCTCTGTAATGAGTGCAACTAAAATTCCTGCGTTTAATTCAAGCTACATATATTCAGATTCCTAATTCTTTGCTTTCATATTTCTGTTGGCCTATTATATTCATTTAATCAAGATTTTTTTTATTTAGGGATTTTTCAATAAGGAAAGTCTTAAGAATTTTTTGGGCACACAAATTTCAAAAGTTTAAAAAAAAGTTCTGGTATCGCAAACCTATAAAACTATCAAATAAAAATTAGTTTGCACTACTGTATAATATGTATCAAGGTTTATGAAAATATTTGCTTAAGTATATTTTCATTAACGTCAAAAAGTATTCTAGTTTTTGAGCACATATCTGCTCTGGTAGAATATTGTAAAAATGGTAAAACAGTACAATATTTGGTACTAATCAAACTCGAAACTCTTACCAAATTTTTTTAAAGAATTACTTCAACAAATCAACTTTAAAAAAAAACTCCGCTTCTGAATTGGAGACTGCAAGTGTTTCCAAAAATACTTTTTTGGAAAAATCCACCCCTACGATGGTCTGTGTGCAATACTCGTTGGTCTTAAGTGAGTCCACATTGGACTCACTTATTACCAGTTAAGTGAAAAAAAAAACTGAAAAACCTATTTCTTAACCCTAACTGCTGATTTAGGAGGTCTTTAGTCAATTTCAAGAACAAGGACTTGTTGTACTAGACAACACCTACTACATAGAAAAAAAAGGATCCCATACTTGATATCTCTGTTTCGTTCTTTTTTGTCACACTGTGTAATTATAATACGTGTGACAAAAATACAAATTATTGTTATAAAAGACTTGAAAGGAATTTAAAGAAAAAAGAACTCATTTAACTATAAATACTGTCAAAATAGTACAATTTTTAAAACTGGTTGAAACAATTTTAAAGTTCTTAATGCCATCTCTAGTTCTTATTACTGCTTACCGAATATGAAAAATAAACTAAAGTTTTAATGGACGCACTATATAGTATGAGAATAATGAGAGAGAGAGGAGCGTATAAATTGTTATATGGACAGACACATGCACTCTCTTAAAATAAACCAGTTTGCAGTGTACGAAGTGGATAAAATACCTTACGGGCAACAAAACAGGTATGATTACGAATGAAATACAAAAGGTACCAGAAAACTTATTGGAGATAAAAAAATAAAAGATCGTTAGTAAAGAGAAAGTATAAATGAGAAACGATGAGATATTTTGAAATGAGAGTTAAAATTTATATGCGAGTATGTAGATAAATAAGTTGTGTATGAAAAGGTTTGCATCGTTTGGGTTTTTGTTGCCCCCCTCCAAAATTGAGATACTCACGGATTAGTCTTAAAGAGTTGATCGTTGGTAACGCACCTGTAAATTTGAAAAGACGGAATAACAACAGATAACAAATAATTCATTTTTTTTTTAATTTGTTTTTTTTTTTTTATATAAAAAGAAACACTACATGGATAAGATGGTGAAAATGTGTGCATTCAAATGTATCTGTGTGAGTGAATGATAACCATGGTTTCAAAGCCATGAAAACGCAGATTTTTTTAATTATTAAATAAACAGATACAAAATAAATGATAAAAATTATTTAAAAAAATAAAATATTTTACAAAAAAACACAACAACAACAATAAAAAATATTTAAATTAAAAAAGAAAAATTTCATAAAAATCCTTATCAAACATCTATGATCTCCAAAATAGTTTCAATAGAGAAAAAATTAAAAATAAAAAAAAAAATAAAGCAAACAAAAAAATCAAGTAAGTTTTTTATTAGAAATGTATATGTGTGTGCGCGTGTGTTGTATGTGTATGTATGTGTAACTAACTGAACGATTTAAAGTACATATTTGTGAGTGTATAAGTGCCTGTGTGTGTAGGTATGTATGTACGTTATACGAGTTTAACTGAACACTAAAATATATGGTACTCGTATAACGTAGTCCACAGTTTTTATATTGTGGCGTGTGGGAAGACATTGGGACTACTTGAGGAGCGTTTTGGTAGCTGCACTGGCTTCAGCTCCCATTTCAAAACAAAATGTAGAAAAACACATTGTAACTGCCGTATAGAGTAGACGATAAAAACAAAAAAAAACAAGAACGACAACAAAATAAAAGTTGGTTAGATGAATATGCCTGGTCTTTGAGATCGTTTGCTGGCTGGTTGGTTAGTTGGATGAATGCTTAAGTTTGGTTTGGTTGGATGGCTTTGAGTCGTGCCATGCAAAGGTTCGTTGTTCTCTAGGCCTGGCATAAATAAAATTTTAATAACACGTTTGCTTCTACTGATAGACAGACAATTGATCAGTTGTTCTGTTTGTTTATTCGTTCATTCATTCGTCTGTCCGTCGTTCATTTTATTATTGGTATTAAGTCTGTAATACCATCCATCCAGTAAGTGACTGGATGGATAAAAGCACAAACGTTGTTCAAACCTTTATTTTGTATTTTTCTATAGAGTTTGGCGCTGTTACTTACATATGCTCAAGAGTGTTTAGATTGTGTAAAGTAAAGAAAAACGAATACTATATATTATTTGTTTTCTTTTTTCAACTTTTTCCATTAGTAAGGAATAAAAAGAAGGAAAGAAAGATGAACTAACAAAAATAAAAAAGAAAAAATTTTTTTCATTGAAAAAGAAAAATAAAATAAAATTCCAAATGTGTAAATAAGTGAACAGGTTTATACTCAAATTCTTCTCTAGTTGTTACTTTTTTCTACCTAAAAAATTAAAGAGATTTAAAAACTTATATTAAAAAACGGATATAATGAAAAGGATTATTTTAAATATAAATTCACATGGTGCGCGATTGCGTCATATTGTTGTAAAGTAGTTATTCTGTTATTAATGAAATATGTATTGTTTTTAATATTATTTTTGTGGTCCGCGGTAATTCTTGAAAGAAAGAAATATGAAAAAAAATATTTCTTTTTGCGAGCACCTCTTAGCAGTCTTCTGGCAAAAGCTCTGAGAGTAACTGATTGCCATGAACAAGCTTTTCAAGCCTATGGTTCGGATTAGACGTTAATTATTTTGTTAAATTTTCATTTAAAAGAAATCAAAATTAATTTACCATTACATACTATTAAGAGCCATCATTCCATTATTGTGCCCATTGGGTGTTTAGTAGTAAAAGTTGACCAACACGTTAAAAGTTAGAGAAAAGCCTTCCTTCCCAATTGCTTTAATGTTAACTTTTATCTTAAAGTTTACTCATATTTAATAAAAAAAAAACAATTTATCTACCCTCTAAAATCCCACCTATCTAACCTACCTCTTCCTATCTGTAACTTTTAATAATAGCCCTAAATCATGTAATAAATAACTGGTAGTTTTGAAATAAATGTTGATGGTTTTATTGATTAGATCTAGAGCGTATTATTTTTTAGAATTCATTGCATACCAAATTATCTTTTTATACGATATACTATATAGGAACCATTTAGTGCACAAACTGAGAGAGATAATATACTCGTATTATACTTATAATTGCCATATTAATGTGCGTTTCAGCATTTTATTTCTATAAATGCCGGATAATTTTTAAATGATAAATTTTAAATGGTCCTATACATATATACAAGAAAAAAACCACATAAATTTTTTTATAATCAATTGGCGAATTGTTCCATAAAGTTAAGTTTAAAATTAAAAAAAAAAACTGAAGTTCTTCTAATGTAGACCACAATACCTGCATGTTTTTATTTGTTACGCTATATTTTTTTTATTTGAGACCAATACTCATGGATAAACCCCTACTGAGCAGTATATTTTTTTATATTATTATTAAGCGCCTTAAGAATGAGACAAATTGGTATGAATTGATTATTCAAAGGCCAGTGATATACCTTCACCCTTAAATGATGATTAACAGCAATTGCCTCATCATTGCATATTGATTGTATGGTGAGTGTCTTCGCTAAATAGAATTAACTGTTATCTGCTACTTCTCAACAGGTGGCGCTTTTCTCCTGATCATTCGTTTTTTGTTGACATTGGTTAAGGTGGAATAGAGTGGAATGTCGGGGAGTGGTTTCTTATGTAGATAGTCTTCTTGGTGGGGTGCGACCTCTTATTTTTAAATTATAATTTTGAAAAAACCGCAAACTAATTTGTTCATTTTTCACTTTTGCTGGGATTTGAACCTGTGCCCTTTGAGTTTTGTGCGAGCGCGCTAACCACTATTCCACATACTGGGCTTTAACAAAATTTTGCACATAAAATTTTGCTACGCAGGCATATATAATTTATATTTATAAGTAAATATGTGCATATATTTAGCCAACAGATCTACCAATTAGTATGAACTCCTCCTTATATTGTATTCACTATATCAAAAAAAAAAAAAAAAATTAATAGTAGTCCACATTACATGACCATGAATTTTTTACTATTTCATTGGTGCTTATACAAGGGCTGTTAGATTTGAGGTTTTGTTCTTAAAGTTTGGATATTTTTTGTGGTCAAAAGAACGAAACAATCGGTTTGGGGATTGTGAAATTTAGTAGATTTGCAAATACATTTTGGGGATTTTTCTCTCATGAAAATTTTTCTGTGTTTGAAAACTTTAAATATCAATCAAATTTTTAATTCATATCATAAAATACAGAATTTTTATATTTTTTTTATAATTTTTTTATTACATAAATACATATGTATATAATTGACCATTACAACTCTGTGTGAGGGTTACGGCCTAGCTTCTCGCAGCGCTCATGTTGTGTGTGTGTTCATTTTTATCCATGAGCACCGGGACCTACAGTGTGATGTCGATTCCGAACGAGAGATTTGAGATTCTTATTACAAAAAAAAAATATTTCATATTTTTTTAATTAAACATCGTACTGATTTGAATTTCAATGCCAATTAAATCTTTTAATTGAATCAATTAATTATTTAATTGAATCAATTAATTATTTAATTGAATCAATTAAATATTTAATTGATTACTGAGCTTTATTAGAATTCGCCACATATAGATATTTGACACAAAAAGAAGAAAAATACATTTTATTTTTCATAATCGTGTTTTTACTTATAAAAATAAAAAATGTTCGTTCCAAAAATAATTTTTTATTTAATTTAATTGAATTTTTATTTGCTATTAAATTAAACATTGTAATTAATATTATTTAAAATCTAACAAAATAAATTTTAAATTAAAATATTTTTCTTGATATGATTTAATTAATTAATTAATTAATAATTTAATAACAAATTTAATTGATATTAACAATTCTTTAATTGAAATTCTTTTTAATAATTAATTAAATATTTTAATTGCATTAATAAAAAAATTTAATTGCAAAAAGAACAAAAACGTAAGATTTTGAGAATATCATTCAAAAATTATAACTTCCATAATTTAATTTCAATAGATTGTGCTTTAAATAGTATAAAAATATGAATATGTACGAAAAACTTTGATGAGACCTCCGTAGTAGGGGTCGAAAACTAGTTCAGTTCCAGTAGTGTTATATATATATATTCCTCCACGGATGTTAATTCTCATGAGAATACCAGTATTAGGATCTTAGATCTCTTAATTTATAGAATAAATACGAGTATAATATAGATCCAATAAAGATTCGAATTTGGAATTCGAAAAATTTATAATAATTAAAAATTTAATTAAAAATTATATTTTTATTATTTTTATTATTTTCCCTCACCTTCTTTTTATTTTTATTATTAGTGAAATTATTTGAGCTTAAGTTCGAATAAATATTTAAGTTATTTATTTCGCTACTTCCTTGCATAGCATCATCAGGAATATTAATTTACTAAAACCAAAATAAAAAAAACCAATTAAAAATTTTATTAAATTAATTACACAATTTCATTAAAATGAATTTACAAAGTATTTAAAATATATTATACCTATGCAATAAAAATGCGATTATGATATATAAAACGTATTTCGGTTTGATTTGTGGGAATTGTCATAATTTAAATGATATCTTAAATCAATTATTAAATAATTTTTCTATAGGTATATTGTAAACTTGAATAAAGTTTTAACAGCGTCAATTTATCCATGATGATCTGTCAGATCATATTCATTACATCAAAAAATAGGAGTAGTATGACGACAGTTCATTTGACAGTTAACCTTTGTTTTTAAAGGGTAGGGCTTAAACAACTCACTTATATACTTCTTAATATAAAAAACCTTAAATATAGATCTCTAGTAGGTATTAAAAACAAAAAAATGTTTATTCGCATAACAACTGAGCATTCAAGTCATAAGAACTCAAATTATTTGGTAGCGGGTGTAATAATTGAAAACAATAATAAAACAGAGTCATAAAAATAAGATTTCAATACCATTTACAATCACCAATAAGAGCAATTACAACACACGACAACAGGAGCAGCTACAGAAGCAAAAAAAAAAAGGATATTGAAAAGAAAAAATAAAATAAAATTAAGAAAATCTATTCAACTTAGTTCAGTTCTTGTGGAATTTTTGCTCTCTGGATATAATTTTGTATAAACGTATGAGTGTATGCATGTTAAGCTGCTGTTATAGTGTGCGTGTCAAAATGTTGTTACTGTTGATGTTGTTGTTGCTTTTCTTAAATTTTTTGTTAACTAAACTATTCTACTCTACGTTGGCGGCTTATAGAGCAACCGCACACACGTTTAACATACAACTGTAGCTGCCACTGTCATTGCCACCGAACACAGTGTGGTGCCGTAACCAGTGAGTATACAACAACAAATACAAAAAGAAAAAACAGAAGAAAACAAAAGAAAACAGCAACAACGTTATTAACGTATCTATTGTAAAAAAAAAGAAAAAAAGATAAAAAACTAAAAACTAAGACTCAATGAAAGACGGAAAAATCAGTAATTTAACCAACTCAACAACGTCAAAACCTGACAGACCTCTAAACAAGTTTCTCTCTCCCTCTCTCTTTTAACAATAAGAAAAAAAAATGAATATTTTTAAAAATCATCTCTGATCTTTTGCTCTCAGCAAATCATTTACATTCTCTTTAAGTACCTTTTTTTCACATTGTTTTTGGGGGTTTTTTTTTTATTTGACTTCATTTGACTTCAATTCTTATGGTCGACTTGAGTTGAGTCTGGGGCCAAGACTAATTAAATCTATTTGTCAGAGTAGTTGTTGTTGCTGTTGGCATTATTGGTGTTTCTGTGTTATCATTAGAGATTCTTTTAATATCAACTTGACTTTCTTAACTAAACACAGCTTTTACTCCCGTTTACAGCCACCTCTTAAACCCCCTCGTCTTTACTTGATTAAATTCCCTTTAGCATCTTCACATATATTGGTTTTTGTATATGCTGTTATTGTTTTTGTTGTTTTTGAAACTTTTATCTTTTGTCCAGTTTTTTTACTCTGCAGCAGCAGGCTCAGTGCAGTTTATTTCGGTTTGAATTTTGAACTCATATTTTAAATGTTGATTCTTTTAATTTGTTTTTGTTGTTATCGTGGCCGTTGTTAGTTTCTCATGTTGCAAGTTAGTTGTTGTAACTATTTATATATTTTTTATTTTTTATTTTAATCTCTCCATACCTGCTACATGCATACATACAATCATATGTAATAATCATGGATGTATGTACGAGTATGTGTGTAAAGAAAATGGTTTACATAGGAGTTCCAAGTTTTTTTCAGCAAATTATGCTGCAATTTCTTTTGTTGTTGCTGACACTGTAATGTCCCCTTTAAGGTGCATTTTACAGAAAGTTAAAAGGTTTTCTTGTGTTTCAAGTTTAATTTCCTTTTTGATGCTTCTGAACTCAATCGTTTAGTTTGTAATTTTAATTTTCTTTATTCTCGACCAACTGACTGAATACCCTCTCTTTTTTGTATCTCTGGTTACAAAAATGACCATTTTTTCTTAAATGACTTTATAGTTGTTATAGTTTACTTATGATCTCTAATTATCTTACCTTTAGAAAAAAAATTACAAGACAAAACTATAATTAGTAAAATTTATGGTGTTTACAGTGGCAAGAAACTAACAAAGTGAGAGCACTTATAGTAGTAGGCCCTGATAAGCTGGGCTGTCAACTTATAAATTTCAGCAAGCACCGGAAAAAAAAGCAACAAATTTAAACTTTATAAAGCCAAAATTAAAATTTAAACTAATTCTATCATTACCAAATAAACAATAAAGTATAAACATTTATTTTCATGCAATTATCTGTTCGTTTATACAGGGTGGGTAAATTTGAGGTTAAGAAATAACTTGGCTTAAAAATAAATTTTTTTTGGATAAATTCAGTTTTATTGATACCAATGTAAATTAGAGAAATATGGGAATTAATAATGGAATATGGTATGTGGCAAATCTATTACGTCGGGAGAGCCTAGTCTTTTTACAAAATTTTGAACCACATTTTAAAACAAAGCTTCACTTATATTGTCAATGCAGCGCCGAATTTCATCTTTCGGAGCGTCAGTTTAGGTTTGTGGTTTGTTTACGAAACTCCGGTTTTGCAAATGCCTCCAAAGAAAACAGTCCAGTGGCGTTAAATAACAAGCAGTAGACGGCCAAGTTATATCGTCTAACCAAAAAATTACTCGACCGGAAAATTTTTTATGCCATAACTTTTTTGTTTGGCCGGCTGTTTATCGCCATCCTGCTACAACCGAAACCAATAATGACATCATTAGCCATTTTATTTATTTGTAGTAACGTTTGTGTTTTTTGCCGGGAATTTGGACTACGTGCTAATCCTGGCAAGCCGGAGATGATGCTCTTTACGAGACAGTACAAGGTACCTCATTTCACTCTGCCCAGTCTGAACGGGGTTGGACTGCATTTGAGTACCTCGATCAAGTATCTTGGCCTCATTCTGGACCCCAAGTTGAACTGGGGACCTCATTTGGCTGAAAGGGCGCGTAAAGCTGTCTGTGCTACTACTAATGCCGCAGGGCAGTAGGGGCAAGATGGGGACTACGTCCCCGCGTGGTTCGCTGGATTTATTCGGCGATCATAGAACCGAATCTTTTATACGAAAACGAAAAAATAGATAATTCCCAAGTTTACGGTTAAAAATTGAGGCGATTATCGCCAAAACATACTGTAGTGTGGGTTGTGAGTTCTTTTATGCGGTGTTCGACTTGTATATTATCATATCAAATCCAATTAAGAAAGACATACCGTCGTGCGGCAATTTATGGTCTCTATCCGCCATTTCATATTTTTTATATATCTCGAGTTAATGATGCCACTTTAAGTTTTCGACCCCAAATTTTTTAAGTCTGCAACCCATTTTCGGATATCTCATCCCGTTTCAAAGAAAAATAGCCGAAAATGGATTGCAGATTTTACAAATTTTGGTGTCAAAAACCTAAATGGCATCATTAACTCTAGATATATAAAATAGCAGATAGAGCATATAAACTCCCGCACGACGATATATGTTAAACTCTTAATCAGACGTAATGAGGTTTACAAGTTATGTTAAAAATGTTTTTTTCCTACTTAATAGTAAAGCTACCAAAGAAACTCTTATGTCCAGATGCACAGTGTTTTAGGTAACTCAACTGCTTTAGTTAATGCTCTTCTTTGGGCGTTTAGAATTGTTGGTATCTTTGTTATCTGTAGGACCACATAGATATTTAGTAAACAATTTTTTTTTACCACATGGAGTGTAACATAAACACTGGCTGACTTCATAAATGCAGTTTGCATTGTAACATTGCAAAGAAAAATGTTTACAAGGCAAAGTAATAGTGTATGGCAGCACTGCTTTGTAAAATAATGCGGTGACATTTTAGTACATTTATGAACGCATAAATTGACAAAATCACATATTTATATTATATTAGATTTAAATTACCACAAATCAGCCATTTCTACCACAAAATTTAATTATTTATCACAAAATGAATTAAAGAATGTACTTAAATGTTTACAAAGAATCATAAATAAAAACCATGTGAGAAATTGTCAAACAATGCGCAATGAAAAGTGTTGCCATGCAATTATGAACATTAGGCACTGCCAAAATTAATATTACTGTTTTTATGAACATCATGCATTGCCAGGTTACATTGCAATCTGCATTTATGAAGTCAGCCACTATTACCATTTCAGTTAGGAGGTGGGAGATTTTGAAATTCACGGAGCAAATTCACTTACCCTTTTATATCCCGTATTTTTAAATTAAAATGCATAAAAAGTTAATGAAAAAGCGAGTATGTAGTAGCAAAACATATACTAAAAACACAATATAATTAATGCAACCACTTGTGGCAAGAACAAGTCTTAATACTGGTTAAAGAATTAAAAACGTTTTTTTTTTGTTAAAAGTACATATGAAGGTAGGCGATATGCTTCAACGCTTTTATATAACACACGATATTATATTTAGTTGTGGTAGATAATTGAAATTAAAAAGTTTTTTTTTTGTAAAGAAGTTAATTTATGAGAATCATTTGAATGAAGTAAAATACAGGAGCCAAATTACCACTTTCATGATCAAATGAAAATCGTCGCAATTGTCTGTTTTCAAGGTACGTACACGTACTATCGAAATTTTACATTACAGCATAGGATGGCTTGCACATGAACGAGGGTTTTGTTTCGTAAAATCATTTCTGAGCTTTGCAACAATCGAACAAGACAAACGTTTGCAAGTCTAGCAAGGGCTCTTGCAACGAAAAGTGATTATCGCTAATGTTTTAAAATTTTTGTATTGTACTCCTAGTCTTAATGGCATAGTCTGTAAGGAATTGTTATCCATAGACTGAATAAATAACAAAAAAAAAAAAAATCCTATATACACACATACATATGTATGTGTTTACTCGCCTGCTTATTGAAACTGCTTACAGTACAAACAAAAGTAAAACAATTTAAGTAAGAAATTAAAAGTGTTTAAATCGTTTAATTAGTCTTAAATTTAAACAAAAAAGCAAGTGGACAATAATGTCAATATGAAAGTTATCTTAGAAATTTTATTTTTATTTCAATAATTTTTTTTTTTTTTTTTTTTTTTGTTAATAAAACTAAAAATGATCGTCAACTATTCGATTTTATTCAAAAGTCGAAAACATACACTTGCTCGATTACATATGAATTATATGATCGTTCATCATATATAAGCAGAGAACGTTTTTTGTTTTTATTTTCAATTTGTTTTAAAGCCATTTTTAAATTTTTTTTTTAATTCTTTTCACGTTTTTATTTTAAAGTTATTTTTCCACTCTAAACAAATCTGGATGTTATTCAGAGATACCACCAGATACTTGTCGCTCTCTTAAGGGATTCCTTAAATAACACTGAACATATTTATCTTCTCCTTTTTCATGTTGTATTTTCTTTTTTTCAATAGCTGTGTGTTTAGTTTTTATGTAGTGGTCCAGTATTAATAAAAACTCATCTCTGAGGAGCAAAAAATTTAACAAAAAAAGGAAAAGAAACACGAACACACAAAATTTAAATTTTAGAAAAGTTGTTGCTGTTCTTGTTTGAGGCCGTTCTCTGCCCATGTTAGTGATTGAGTCTGTACGCAGACTTAAAATTCATTGTAATTTTTCTTCAGATTTTATTTCTTTTTTTTCTTTCTTTTTTTTATTCCATCAATATCGGATCAGTTAAAAACGTTTGTTGTTGTTTAAAACTTTGTTACTCCTCTTATGTTTTTTTAACGTCATTGTGGTTGTTGTTATGGTCGTTCTTCATGTGCGTGTTGATGTAATTTTTAAGCCGTCTAAAAAGGCTTAAGTCAGTGATGAACCAGTAGTACAAAATTTGGACTTATTTTTTTAGACACGAAAAGTACCCACAGAGGGACTTTTTTAGTTTCAAATTTAAAAAATAAATTCACTAAAATCTTATTATTTAGGCAACAACAACAGTGATGTGAGAAAAAGAGGTAAATAAACTGAAATAAAAAAAATAAACTTCAATACTATCGTTCATTCATGTGTCATACTGACTGACCAACTAACTGACTATCTCATCATTTTGTTTTTTTATTTTTTTTTTTCATATTTATTAATAAAGACTGGCTTACTGGGATGGTTGGTTAGTTGGTCGATTGGTAGTGTATGTTTGGTTGCTTGGCTGTTTGCCTGTCTGGTTTACTGCTGTTGTTGGATTCTTTTTATTTAAAGTTAAACGTCATCATTGTTGTTATTATTAGAGTATATACATACATACGTACATATATGTACATACATATGTGTCTACATAGATATTTTTTATTTTGTTGTCCATTATTATTGTTTGTTTTTTCTTCTTTTGTATTTTATTTAAAATGCCGAATGCACAGTTTTCTTTCAGCCCTTTTTTTTCAAAGTAATGGGAAGAAATTCTTTAAAAACATTGACTTTTTGTCTGCTTTCAGCTTCAGTTTTAGCTATAGCTTAAGCCTTTTCTTATTATCATCAGTGACATCAACAGCCACAAAACGAAAAAAAAATTAGACTTTAAAAAACATTTTATTTATAATTATTTTCTTATATATTTTTAATATATTTGTATTATTTTCCTTGACCTTTTTATTAATTTTATTATTAGATAAATTATTTGAGCTTAAGGTCGAATAAATATTTATATTATTTATTTTACGATATTTCGCTACTTCCTTGCGTAGCATCATCAGGAATATATATTTGAATGTGACAAAACAATAACAAAATTATAAAAAAAATACATAAAAAATTATGTCATACATATTTTCATATAATAAACTTATATATTTTTTATAAAAAAAAAATATTCTTTAATGATGTAAAAACGCACATGAGAATAAAAACTAAAGAAAATACGTGTTGACCACAATTGATTGCCCCGAATGTATAACAAAATGAAGCGTAATTCTTGAGAATATCGTGTTTCCACATTCGTTTTATCATTTTGCCTTAAAACAAAAATCTCGAAAATGATGACAAGTAGACATTAAATCTGAAAGTTAATTAAAATGCCTCAACCAGTAAATAAAATTTAGAAATTTTCTTTTTTATTAGAGAAATCTGTATATACTCGTAGGCATGAAAAACTTGACACAATAGTACAATATTTCTTTTGGCATTTTTCAATCTGCCTTATAAAGTTCTCAAAAAGCATTTTGAAATTTTTGTAAATTTAAAATATCCAGTAACAGACGAATGCTCTCGTCAATAATTTCAGTTGATCGTATAACGGACCAGTAAGAACTACTCAATTACATACAACAATATTAAATTGTGGACTACACAAATAGGCTATACATTGAATTGCTTTGTGTCTTTAATTACTTAAACGATTTTTTAAATTTACAAAATTCAAATTCCAATTGTTAAATAAATAATTTTTAAAAATGTAATTCTAACTTCTTAAATCAGAACTTAAATATTGTCGCAAGAATTAAAGAACACTGTAACTGACAAAAAATCAAAAATACGTTTTTAGCATCATTTTTATCGGAAAAAAAATGCGTCGATTGGTCCCGGTACCAGATTTCTACGATGAAAATAAATTCACTTACGCTGCCTGCGTTTTGAAAAATACCAGTGTTTCCTTCTACTTTTATACAGGTTTTTTGGCTCTGGTGAATATTTAATGTTTTGTCAGTTACAGCGTTCTCTAATTCTTGCGACGATATGTACTTATACAAAAAAAATTTTTGCTAAAATATTTCAATTAAAATATTAATTGGTTTTATTTAATTCTCACAATTAAAATTTTAGTGAATACAATTATTTTTTTTTTATCAAAAAATTTACGTAAATAGAAATATTTTTGAGTATGTTTTCTTGTTTTGATTACTGCAAAATAACTTTTAATTACGCCAATTAAAATTGTAATTGATTTTTTTTTGCCGAAAAACTAGCAATTACTAATTTTGTTAATTCATACTGCCAATACAGTTTGTAATTAAAAAATTACACATTTTTATTTTTGAAACAAATAAATTTAAATTTTTATTAGGGAGCGTAACGGTTTTAAGTAATATAAAAAATAATTTTTATTTATTTATTATTTGTTTTATTTTAAGAGTTTTTCCACAAAGGTTTTATTCAACGGAAACAAAAAGTATGAATATGAATGGCAAAAAGAACTTTAATTTTTCCGTCTAAAAATAAAACTTATTTTGAAACTAAAATTTGAAGAAAGCTTTAAAGTTTATATTACACGTGTACTTAAGAATACAACAATATACGTAAGTAGGGTTGTCATGCGTCCTCTTTTCCCCAGACACCGTCGTTTTACAGGGTCGTTCCCGTCTCGGTCTTTTTCAGTTAATAACCTTTTTATGGAGCTGGGAGCCCAGCTCCGACATCTTAAAAAAAAAAAAAAAACATGAGTGCTGCGAGAAGCTAGGCCGTTATCCTGTCACAGGGTTGTAAAGGCCAGTTATGTATGTATGTATGTAACCTTTTTATGGCGTCTAATTTTGTGCATTATTGACATCGCCGTATTGGCAATTATGCCAATTTTGTCAGAGTAGAGAGATGTACTTAATGTAGTGAGTGATAAAGGCAATATTTTTGGCATTAATTTTTTGTTTTGTTTTTATGTCATTATGATTAAAAGTTAGTTAAAAAAGAAGAAGTGACTCATTGCTTATAAATTTTTCCTTCGTGAGATTTACAGCTTTACAACAGCATTTGTTTATTTAAAAATGTTATAACTGAGTCGTCTTTTCGCATGTAGTATATCGTCCTGCGGAAGTTTATGTGCTCTTACCGCCATTTCATAATTTTTATATATCTCGAGTTAATGATGCCACTTTAGGTTCTCGACCCCAAATTTTTTAAGTCTGCAATCTGTTTTCGGATTTCTCCTCCAGTTTTGGAAATAAATATCCGAAAAGAAATAGCAGATTTTAAAAATTTGGTGACAAAAACCTAAAATGGCATCATTAACTCGAGATATAAAATGGCGGATAGATATCCTGGCGTTTTGCTATATAATTTTACAAGAAACAAATTTTCTTTCTGATTGCAATATTGGAAAACTTATTGTTTTTATAATTTTAGAAGGCCGAAACACAAGTATATATTTAATGAGAAGTTAAAGAGTAAATTTCCCTACACAAAAAGGGATAATTTGGAAAGTCTAATAGATAAAAATATATTTCCAAATGTTTTAAAAATATTAACATTACGTCTACATGAGCCATCTCACTATGCATGATATATGAGCAATCTTATATTGTAAACAAAACTTTGGCAGCGCAAATGACAAACATTATTTGAAATAAATATTTTGTACGGGTTCATGTTTATGATCTCGATTTTCAGTTTGCTTTAAAGAGGGCGTTATGTTTGCTTCGTCGATTTAGAATGTAATTGGAGATGGCATCTTTCCTTCTTGATGTCAACACATTGTTGTTCAAACAAATGACATTCCAACGATATTCGACTAAAACCATCACAGGAAGATAATCAGTTTACAAGAGCAAAATTGATTAGCTAACTATATCTTATAAAAAACTTACTTATTTTGCGTATCACTACTAACAATAAAGGCCCAACCATAATGTGCTTAGGCTAGCTTAAACAACTATGCGAATGCATGCAATTAAATGTGTATAACCATAATGTACATAACAAACGTTTCATTGAGTTTCGTTCAATTTCATTTTTTTACGTTTGGAGCGAAGCCGATCGCACCAAACGTACGCAAACAGCTGTTTTTGTGTTTGTGTAAACAATAATAAACAAAAGACGGCAGTGTGCTATGGAAACCGAGGATAACTTTATTGAAAATTTGATTGAAAATATAAAAAAAAAAAACTATTTCTCTGAGGCATATGTGTATCTTATTAATTTTCAACCATTTAAATATTTTTCTTTTCTGTTCATTTTGTAGCGTATTAATACCAAAATGTAAACAAATGTGCTTGTGTTTACATTTGGAATGAGCGCACGGTTGCATTTTTTAGTACTATTTTTTATTTATGATTTATTTTTTTTAATTAACAAAAATAAATATAACTGACGTGTTTTCGGTAAAATATTTAACCGTTGTAGATATTAAATAACATTTTGTGATAAAAATCTGTATATTTATGAAATATAGAGCCAAATCAAATTTAACATAAGTACTAATGTTTGCAACTAAGAACAGCTTGCACTTAAGTTCAAAAGGTACATTATAGCCACTCGAAAGTTTCGTTAGATTTTTGACAGACGTTTCGTTGATTTTTAACATTAGCATACGTTTACGAAAGTACATTATGGTTGGGACTTAAGACATTTGCTATAAAGAACTTTTTCTGTGAAAAATGTAGTGCTTCAAAATGGGAACTGCTCATATCTAATGTATGCAAACCTAGCTTGCCTGAAGCTCATTTTTTTATTATGCATGTATGTTGTTCATTGTATACTAAATCGATGGCTCATGTAGACGTACTGTAAAGGTTTGACTATACAGACTTGCATATGTATTGCTGTCACTGTTGCGTTTTCTGCTGTAAGTGCTGTCAATTGATTTAAACTACTGTTTACAATTTTATTTTTGACATAAAACCTCGTTCTTATTCCCTGTTAAAATTAACCTGCTTGTGTATTTGGAAAACTTTTACAATTACAGAGTCTTAAATGTATTAATTCTTTATTTATATAGAAAAATATGAAATCATTTGTATTACAACCAAATCGAAAGAGTTTCTTTATATATCTGTTTGTCCGTAACGTTATCAGACATTAAGTCTCTATGATATATACAAGTAACAACAAATACAACAATAATATTAATGGCAAGTAAAAAAAAAATAGGAGAAAAATATATTAAAAAAAACCTTATCTGGGTAATGTTTGTACTGTCGGTTTCTGTATATTTTTGTTGCGTTCTGTTCGTTAATTACACTCTACTGGTATACACTGCCAAACAAATAGTAACAACTGAAATAATGGTGGTTATGGAATGAATTTCTATAAAAAAAATACACACACACACACACACGTATAACGCTAATGAAACATTTTAGATAAAAAACAAAAAACCGAAAGAAAAAAATTAAATTCATGATCACTGAGACTCTGGTGAAGTCTTGATAAACAAATAAATGGAGGAAAAAATAAAAAATAAATAAAACCCATAAATAATATTTATTTTTATGTCAGCAAAATTTAAATCTCATATAATACCAGTACGGAGTAAAAAAAATAAATAAATGAGATTTTTTTTTTAATATTTTAAAATACTGATGCATGACTTTTTTTCTTTTATTTTATTTTCTTTGTAGAACTCAACACTTTGATTTTTATAATTTTTAAATGGGAAAATTATGAAATTTTTACGGCAGAATAGCTCTGACTTACACACAAGAATCTCAAGTTTAAAATGTCATTCTGAATTGGTTTAGAAAACTAAAAAAAGTTGCAAAAAAAAAAAAACAAAACATGTCCAATAATAATCCATCAAATTCGGCTTTTGTGCCGGTATTGCCATCACATCGTAGTACTTTAAGAGGACCTGTATCACTTTATGCCGGCATGATGGAGGCTGAAGGTGGGAAAGATCCCAAGAGAGGCTCAAATTTTGAAATTATGGCCATGATGGCTGATAAACGTAAAGAGTTGGCTTTAAGAGAAGCTGCTGTAGCAGCAGCCATGCTAATGCCTCGCCCTGGTCAGGTACCACCACCGGGAGTAGCAGGTTCTGTAATGTATCCTCCTCCCTATCTGGGCGGTCCCGGACCATCACCTACTGGAGCAGGTAGTTTTACTTTTCCATCAGCTACAGCTGCCGCCTTATTTCCTCCAGGTTTACCACCCACTATGCATGCTGGCCTCGATAGACGTTTATTGCGTGCTCCTGGTCGTGCCTCTAGGCCTAAGAAGCAGTTTATTTGTAAATTTTGTAATCGCCAATTTACCAAGTCCTACAATCTGCTTATACATGAGAGAACCCATACTGATGAACGGCCTTATTCGTGTGATATTTGTGGTAAAGCCTTTCGCAGACAGGACCATTTAAGGGATCACAGGTGAGTTTAAAGTTAAAAGTTTTCAAAAGTTCAATACAGATATGGTTTTCGTATGTCAAATTTCCATTCCAGATATATACATTCAAAGGAAAAGCCCTTCAAATGCACTGAATGTGGCAAAGGTTTTTGTCAATCACGCACTTTGGCAGTTCACAAAATTTTACACATGGAGGAATCTCCCCATAAGTGCCCCGTTTGTAGCCGTAGCTTTAATCAGCGTTCAAACTTGAAAACTCATCTCTTAACACATACTGATCATAAACCTTACGAGTGCAATTCTTGTGGCAAAGTATTTCGGCGCAATTGCGATTTACGACGTCATACACTGACACATGCTGTGGGAGATGTGCCAGGTGAATATGTGGATGTGGTAGAGGAGGAAGATGAATCACGCAATTTGAGTGGTGACGAAGAAGATTCACTGCTTGAAGTTGATTCTCCACGTCACTCTCCTCTACAGGGACATTTGTCGGGTTCACCTACACAGGATTTAGAAGGCGATCACGATGCTGAAGAGGAATTGGAAGGGGATCAGCGAATATCTATGGCAGAACGTTTAACCTTAAAGCGTAAGGCCCAGTTTGATCGAGAATTACTGGAGGATGAATCTGATGATGAATTGGCAGAAGAACATGAAGATGACCTAGAAGAGAATCCGGGAACTGAAGAAATCTCTACAGCTAATGAAGAAAACTCTGCTAAGAACTACCGCAAACCAGACAGCGATACGGTAGATTGTCCAATTCAGAATAAAAATCAGGGTGTTACCCACTGTCATGATGAGGGAGGTGAACAGTATACTATGAGACCCATACAGGATCAACAGCGGAACCCTGAGGATTTAGTCATGTGCAGTTCAGGGAATATGAAAACAACAACTACTACTTTGCCAACGCCAACGCAATCGGCTAAGGATTATGTAATGCCCAGTTCAAGTACAAGCCTACAAGCAAACTATATGCCATCCTTAACAAATCATAACGTAGCTGAAACTAATGATCCGTATATGCCTTTGCTGCATGTACGTAGAGATCTTCACACTAAAAGCCTTATGCAGAGTTTAGCTGATTTAAAAGATCAAAATCCATCAACTGGATCTTTGCCGATTGTAATAGATGCCAACAGAATGCAAGCACCACCACCTCCCCCAGCGCCTTTACATTCCCCTCATGAGGCTGTGCCTAGTTTTTTGGGCTCCATACCCATACGTAAACGTTCGTTAGGTATAGAATTTGAACATATGCAAGCCGCCTTA
This sequence comes from Metopia argyrocephala, assembly GCA_963576795.1. Classification (NCBI taxonomy): domain Eukaryota; kingdom Metazoa; phylum Arthropoda; class Insecta; order Diptera; family Sarcophagidae; genus Metopia; species Metopia argyrocephala. The sequence continues at coordinate 2,288,301 of OY756209.1, forward strand.
AGTCAAAGAGCATCACCTTTTAGCGCCAATCCCAACATGTATGCCATTAACATGTCACGTCCTCATTTACATGCTTTACAAACAGCCGCAGCGGCTTCGGTCATCAAATTAGATTGCTCAGTTCCACCTTCTCACTTAGGCCCTCCACAACCTCCACCGGGTATGTCTTCTAAGCCAGGACCATATTTACCAACAAATTATCATTTAAGCCACCATCCACCACCGCCGCAAGCCCAGTCAAATAAATCTATTACTGGTCCCACAGGACCCATCCTAACCGATACCTATATGCTTCATTCCAATCGAAATTCTCTTACAGAGTCGTCAACTGCTGCTGCGGCTGCTGCTGCTCCTGCTACAACGAGTACTTTTAATACTTCAAGTGCGGGTTCAACATCAGGTTCATCATCGGTTCAAAGCTCTACTCAACCGCCACCGAATCCGCTACCCATAAAACGTACCGGCTTCAGTATAGAAGATATAATGAGGCGCTAATTAATTCAATTTTTTTATTAAACTGTTCAACTAAGTTAAGTGAAAATATTAATTTTGTTTTGCTATGAAAAACCCTTTAATTAAAATATTTGTAAAATCAATTAAGTTTTTAATTGATTTCAGAGCTGAACAAATTTACCACATCAGTTAATAGAAAATATTTTTGAATAAATTTTTAATAATATTAATTAAAAAGTTTAACTGTAAATAAAATAAAAATTAATTAAAATTTTTAATTAAATCAATTAAAAAGCTGAATTAAAAACAAAATCAAAAATTATTTAAAATTAATAAAAATTATTTTTAATTTATAAAAAAAAAATAAAATAAAATTCAATTAAAATATTTACTTTTGATTGAAATGTATACCCAGTAATTCTCATTATAATCGACTCAGATCAGTTACTGTCTGTACAAATAGATGATTTAAAGAGAACTACACAGTAAAAAAAAATATTAAAAAAAAAATAAAAAAATAAATGAAACATTCATATGTAAACTTAGTTACTTAAATCCTTTAATGCAAAAAAAAAAAAAAAAAAAAAAAAACATAAAATATCATTTATTTTGTATTTTATTCATAATTATTACTTTTAGCTAAAGATACTTAATGGCAGTGATGTCCAAAATGAAAATTCGGGTCGTGTTTTATTAGCGAATACATCATGCACTGTGAGAAAAGTGGAAAGAATATACAATTATGGTACTTTCTAAACAGAATAACATTTTTGATCAATTTTAAGAGAATTTTACAATTTATATTTTAAATTTTTAAATTCAATAAATTAAAAGAGATTTAATATTTACCGGTATTAACGAACTTAATAATTTAAATCAAATTAATCCACACAAAAAGTTTCTCTTGTAAGGTATTACAATACATTTCTTGCAGTGCTTTTCAGAAAAAATAAAAACCATTAAAGGAAATAAAAGAGCATAAGAATATGTGTAAATTCTCACAGCTCAATTGCGCTATGAAATGGGCATCAATGCTTAGAAAGATTCCTTAGTTTAAGCAAAACCAATTGTATTTTATAAATTTCTTCTTGAGTAATTTAAAATTAAAAATGTGTGTATATTAGGGAGGATCATAAAATGATAAAATAATATTTGAAACAAATTAGTTAAACTTTAAACTATAAAAATTTTGTTATATTTTTTAATTAAAAACTTAATTTTGTGGTCATATTTTCAAACGATTTAAATATTAAGGAGCACTTGTTTTGATTTTTTTTTGTTCTTTCTTTAATATATACTTGCCTCTGCCAGAAGAAGAACACTTAGTGTTCAACACAACTATTTATAATTTAAAGAAATATCTTTAAATGCATTTATTTTTGTTTAATTCCGCTTTCATTTTTCGTAGACTTAAAACTTATTTTAGAATTATAAACGTATTTTCTTATATATTAAAAGTAAAAATAAAATTAAGTTTTAAAATTATTATAAATTTAAATAATTTTAATTTTCTATAGTTAGCTTAAAATTAAGATTATTTTTTAAATAGAACTCTTATGATATCGGAATAATTTTAAAACATTTTTAATAATTATTGTCATCCTACCATGTCTTCCTCTGTTTTAACAAACTTAGTTTTTAAAAAGAAAACATATTATTTTTAATTATTTTTCAATAAACTACATATTTGAAATAAATATTTTTAAAAGTAAAAATGAAGTTGCAGTGGAGTTTTATTTTATAATAAATCTTCAATTTCAAAAAATTTTGTTTCTTTAGAAATTCTTTTAGGCATGCTTTTACAAGCATAAAATAAAATATATTTTTTTTATGCTTATATTAAAATATATTTTAAGTCTTAGATGTTAAGCACAGGAGCGGTTGATACAGACAATTTGTAGGAAAAGTTTATTATTCCCAGTCAGTTATTAAATAAAATATTAATTTTTGTGCAACTCAGAAAAACAGTTTTTATCTTGTCGGATGAAAAGAGATACAGATTGAGCAATGCGATATTTTTTGTATTTTGCAACTTCTTAGCTAAGTGAATCGCTTCTTGTGAGGAGTACTACTTCTCAAAAGCAACTCTGAAGGTTTGCATCAATTAATTTGTACCGGTAAAAGAGAAGATTGTGTTGGTAAAGAGCATTTTGGAATTGATTTTGAATTTTTCGCTTGATCTGATATACTCTTTAATGTGAGCTTTGCTGAAGTTGTTTATTTAAAATAAAAGAGTTTTGAAAATGAAATAAAACATTCGATGCCACAATTGCGGTCAACAATACCAGTTTTAAGGCTATATTACACGATTCGGCTTCGTTTGAAAGTGCGACCTGATAAGAGGGATGGCTTTGCTATTATATTGTACAACCAAATTTGTCAAACTTCAGCATACATCGCTTACAAAAACACAATTTACACTGTATTTGACAGAATTGCTATTTCACGAGTTTAATGATCTGATGGAAGACACAAAATATGAAACATTTTTGAAATTCATCAAGCCAAGTTAACATACATGAATTTGGATCTATTACACAACCTGTATGGAATGTTATTGGGCAAAGTTGGGTTGTGTAATGCCTCTTTTTATCCAGATTAAGCATATACAATTTCTTTTTTTCTTTATCTATCTTCCTCTCAGATCTTAACTGTGTAGGCAAACAAGCACAAAGCAAATAAAGCCGTTAAGAGCTGAGAAATTCAAAAAGACTTGTACTTATTGGCTTACCCTCGTATGATAGAAACTCATGGTAATTTTACATCTTAATTAAACTGCATGGCAATTAAAAATTATAACAAAGTTATTGATCTTAAGGTCTTTAATCAGAATTCAGGATTTATTTTTTTTTAATAAATACTAATTTAGAATTATAAGAATTTTATTATAAAAAGGTACTCGTAACATCCGCTATTATGTAAGGAGTTCTCTGGGTCAACACGATACAAAAAAAATTATCCCTTATTTAGTTGTTTTAGCAATCCATTGATAATTAATGACAGCTACTTGCGATTATTTAGGTATTAGAGGATATTGAAAGCCTATTAATGGAGTCCATACATACATACATACATACATACATAATTGGCCATTACAACCCTGTGTCAGGGTTACGGCCTAGCTTCTCGCAGCCTACATGTTGTGTGTGTTAATATTTTTCCATGAGTATCGGGACCTACAGTTTTAAGTCGACTCCGAATGACAGACTTGAAAAGCTTGTTACTGGCATTTAATAACTCTCAGAGCTTTTGCCAGAAGACTGCTGAGAGGTAGTCGCGATCATTTTTTATATTTCTTTCTTTTTTTTTAAGATGGAGTTTGAACCTTGGGCTCATGCCTTAGTAAGCCAACACACTAACCACTAAAACACGGCGACCACTTTATAGAATATAGGCTGGGTTAATAAGTTCATTGCTTATTAATCATCCATCTTTTTCTAAATGATGAGGCTTTAAAAAAAGGGCTGGAAAATATCGATTAGATAGTTTTCATAACAGAACTACACCTTAAAATTGAAATTTACACGCAGATATTAGTCATTGCCAAATGATTATAATTATTATAGATTGCAATGAGATTTAGTAGTTTTTTTTCTTGTCTTCTAACCCTCTTTAAAAACTTTTAAGTTTTTTTTTTTAACCGATCACGTTCAATTGCTCAGTTTTGCTTATCAATTTGAGATCATATAGTAGTGGATGACAACTATTCATTCAATTATGTTCGTACACAATTGCACGTAAATTTTGTTCATCATTTTCATAGAAATACGAGTAATTGTCATTTGTACGTTTTTTTGGCTTTTTGGTTTTCTCTTGAAAATGGCTAAAACCGCTAACAACTACTAAAACAATGCAATGAAAATGTGTTTATTGTTTACTTACAGACACAATTATTCATAAACATAAAAATTTCTTCAATAAAAAATTATATTGTGCACACAGCACAATAAACAAAAACAAAAAAAACAAAAAAAAAACTAAAACCACAAAATTTTTTTTATCACTCCATCAAAAATAAAAAGACAAAAAGAAACATTTATTTCATTTTTTTATTATTCTTTTTTAATATAAAGTACGTGCATTGCATATTGAATGCGTTGAAATTTCATGATCGTACAACTAAAGAATAAAAAAAAAAATCATCATGTCGGTTGTCATTCAGTCAGATTTGGATTTTAATATAAATTATCAAAAAAAAAAAAAAAAAAATAAGAAAAAAAATTATTTAACAACACTGTTAAACAAATTACAACTTTTTGATTAGAACAAGATAACCACCCTATAAAAAAAAGAATCAAATTGACCCATATTCACATAAAAGTTCACCATATAATACAATTAGAATTCTCTTAGATAGTAACTTATAAATTTTTTTTCATGCTCCCTTTCACTGAAAAACGAGTATTTTGACCCACTGTAAAATAAAAATACTCATCCAACTGTTTCAAAAATACTGTTGCACAGTGTACAACATTTGAAATTTCTTTGCGTGCATAACAACTCGTTTGTTTTAAATTATGATCTATGGTTTTACCTTAAATAGTTTATGGATTTTTAAATTTATATTCGTTAGAATACTTATATATTGTAAAAATAACAAGTACATGTACACAAATAAGCCCTTTTCAGTAATAAAAAAGGGTCGTGGCATAGTGGTAGAGCGCTCGCACAGAAACTCACACGACCAAAGTTCAATCCCAGCGATGGACGAAATTATAAAAATAAAAATTTGCGACTTTCTAAAAAATTACAATTTAAATTAAAAATTAAATTTAAGAAAAATAAGAGGTCCCCTCCCCTCCAGCAAAACCATTTGCAAGAAACCGCTCCCTGACATTTCTAATCTATTCCACCAGAAACCAATGATCAGGAGTACAGCACCACCTTCTGGGAAGATAACAGCTACCATTAACATTTAAACATCCACCGACAGATGAGGCAATTGCTGTTTGATCATTCGAAGGTGAAGGTATAACACTGGGTCTTGAGTGGACAAATTTTCAGCAACTTGTTTCATCAACAATAAAAAAGGCGCAAAATATACAAACATCTATGAAAAAAAAAAACCTATCAACCATCTTCACATTCCAATACAATGCACTGCATGAGTAGGGGTTTACCCCTGAGTATTGGTCTTAAAAATAAAAAATAAAAAAAATATAAGTGATATATGGTATCTATGTGGTTAGAAATATATATCTTTAATGAAATAAAAAATACTCTCAAAATTTAGCATCAATATTTTTAAACTTAGTAAAACTAAAACTCGGCAATATAAATTAAAAATTTAAAAATAAAGTAGCTTATGCCACATTCAAAATTAATGTTTCTTATATATTTTATTTATTCCCATAACAGGCCTTTAGAACCCTGTGTCAGGATTACGGTCTAGCTTCTCGCAGCACTCATGTTGTGTGTATCAATTTTTATTCATGAGTACCGGGACCTACAGTTTAATATCGATTCCGAACGACAGACTTGAGAAGCTTGTTCATGGCAATCAGTTACTCTCAGAGGTTTTGCCAGCAGTCTGCTAAAAGGTAGTAGCCGAAAGAAATATTTTTTTCATATTTATTTTTTTGAAGAGTCGAACCCAGGCCCATGTCTTAGTAAGCCAACACACTAACCACTAGACCACCGCGACTACAAAATTTAATACATCTGTAAATAAACCAAGGGCACATTACGGCATTTATGTTTAAAAACAGTTTTCATATAAATTTCGTTCAATATCGAATGTCGTAATTTGCTCCCAGTATATCAGCCTGTTTCTGTATGGCAAACAATTTTAAGCAATTGTAAATTTTTGTGAAAAATGCTTAAAATTATTTTAAAAATTTAGTGTTTTTCATACAAATTTTCAATCGTTTGAAATGGTTTGTCATACAGAAACAGGCCATTAATAAAATATTTTATTTTAATTTCTCAATTTCCTAAAATTTTCAGTGATCTTGTTCTCATACATAAGATCCCTTTCATATTTACCCGCATTACCTTATATTTACATATGTATGTATATTATAAGGAAAAAATTGGAATATGTTGAAAGATAATTCTTAATTTGGATACTCATTAGGTAAAGTATTTTTGAGAATTTTTTCAGATTTTTCGGAATTGGTTTAGAGATTGCACAAATTGGTTTTTAATCAGAAATCGAGCTTTTTGGTTATGAATTGGTAAAAAATCGATATTTTTTGGCTTCTGAGTCAATACTGTTAAAGAAAATATTCCGGTCTTTAATTTCAAAAATATATATATATTTTTTGGCTTCTGAGTCAATACTGTTAAAGAAAATATTCCGGTCTTTAATTTCATGTGCATAAATAATAAGTTTTGGCAATGATTTTGCACATTATATAACAGTTTTTCCTAAATTTTCAACCAATATCGAAAACAATGCTTTATAACTTTTAAAATTTTTATAAAGACCAAAAAAACTAATGATGCAGTTTAAAAGATTATTAAGTTTTAAATAAATTAGCAAAAAAAATTAAATTTCTTTTACCGTTCTCGAGTTATACCCTTTTTGTACCTTATAGTGGTCCAAAATAAGCTTGATCCCCAAAAATTTTTTTTAGTGGGACACACTAATGTCTATATGTATTTGTAACATTTAAAATTAATTTGAATTTTTATGAATATTGATGTTAATTGTTAAATTAATAAATAAATTTTTTCTGCCGTATTTATAAAAAAATGTAACAGGTTTATTAGGGGTTTATTTGATAAGTATTGCATAAAAATTTGCCAAATAAATCTATTTTATTTTTTTATTAATACGGGGGTTATTTTTTAAAGAATTCTAAATGACAATAAAAAACAAATTCTTCAGTTAAATATATTGATTTGTTTCAATAATTTTAATATCCGTTAGTTTTTTGAATGTTTTAATATATTACAGCCACTGTTTAGTATTATTAGAATTTTCGAAAATAACGGTCTTTAAAGAAAAACTTTTTGGTGTTGCCAAAATCTTTTTATACACAAGTAATGATTACTTTTAAAAACAAAACCAGAAAAAAAGTAGTCATTTGTTGGTTAACTTGTCTTGTTGCTTATGCTAACAAAACACAGTTTCAGTTTCTTTCATAGTGGTGCTTCCAAAGCTAACTGTCAAAGTTAACCAACACAAAGACAAATTGGCATTATTTCAGTTAGAAATTCGAAACGTAAACAAAACAAAATAAACTTGACAACCAAAATACCACCACAAATAATCAAACACATACTCTTATGAATTAAGCTCTCTCTTAGTCTCTATGAACAAATTAAAGAGTACAAGCATGTGTACATGTATGTGTTTGTGATACCACAAGCAGCAGGTTGTTGCTGATTTCAGCCATTGTGAGCAAGACAGTTCAGAGTAGCTTTTCCTAGAAGTTAAACGTTCGTAAGTTTAAACGGTCTTTGTGTTACGACGGTTGTATTTAAAAACTCGTTAACATGGTCGATATACAGTGTTAACTTGTTGAATATTGTTATTTTGTTGTTGTTTTTTGCTATTTATCTGTTCAGTGTATGTGTGCGTTTGATGTGTAAAATATATTTAAGCTGACCGCACCTTAGTTTTTAATAAAATTCAATTTTCTACCACCAATTTTAAAATATTTCAACAAAATTTAGAAAAAATTTAAAGATTTTTATGAAAATAATAAAATTATTTAAAATTATGAAAGAATTGCATAAAAATTTGTAATATAATTATGGTTTTAAAAAATGAAAAAATTCAAAGTGCTTTTGTAGTGGTAAAGCTAATATTATATGAGTATGTGTGAGTTTAAATACCAATTGATATCAACTTTTATCTGTTGGCTCTAATGGTGGTTCTTTATACCAAGAATTCAAAGAATATTAAAAAAAGCCAGCAAATGGATTATAAAATAAATATTAAAAACCAATGGTTTGGAAAATCACATAAAAACCTATTGGCAACCCATTATTTTACACTTGAAAATAATTAAGAAAGAAAGATGGACACCAGATAAACTTCAATTCGCATCACCTACACTTACCGCGTTAATTGTTGAGCAAAACAAAGGCGAATCAAGAAAAAAAAAAAAACAAAAAAGTCGTATCAACTCGTTTTAATTAAAAAGCAAAAAAGGAAATAAAAACAAGAAGTAAATAAAAATCAAAAAAGAAAACAAAAACAAAAACAATATTAATTTAGAAAAGTGTTCAGTTAAAGCTTAACCAATGAGTGGCTGCCAACAAAAAATTATTTTTTGGGAACGCTTTGTTGCACATTCAGAACATTGAGCTTTAAATTGCATTTTATCGGTTGGAACTGACTGGTGCAATAAAGTGGTGGTTTCGCTGGTTGACTGCATATTTTGGGTTTATTGCCTTCTATGCCAACTGAATGCTATTGAATGAGTGACAGTGTGTTTGGATGGCTTTAATGTAACATTGTGGAGAATCTATGGTTGTGTTTGTGTTTGTGTTTTTTTTTTTTGTTTGCTTAAATGTTAATTTAATGTGTCTCTCTCTTTTGCTTTTACATGGTTAATAACTCCAGTTTATTGAAAAATTATATTTCATAGTTTAAGACATGCTGACTGTGTTACTAACAATGGTTTTCAGCGCAAACATTTTCACACGTACGTGTGCGTATGCAAATTATTGTTAAATAAAGCTTAAATAATAATTAATTTATAAAAAAAACACACATTGAAAACAACATACCACTTATTTCAACCACAACCTATCAAAAATAGAAAACAAAACTTACATATGGACAAAAGTAAATAAACGGAATATAACTTCGAAGTGATACTATTTTATCGAATTGAGTGTAATAATCATCTGGGTTGGAAATGTGAAAAATAGCTGTTGAAAAACAAGGTTTTCAGGTTTCCTTCACTTTATCTAAATATGACCAATATTGATTGATTTAAACTAATGAACTTAGAAAGAGGAGTGTGCAACCTTTCAAACAATATATATTATTAGCCTTGTCACAGAACTCAATTCCGATCGGAAGTGGTTTCAATTCGGAAAATTTAATTTTTAGAAGATTAAATATTTCTTTCAAATTAAATCATATTAAATAATCAAACTGATATTTATATATGCATATTTTTGGTATTAATATAGCGGTATTACTTTCAAAGTTAAAGAGTAATTTCATTCCGAAAAATGTTCCGTTTTCAAAAACTGAATTTTCGGAATTAAAACCGCTTCCGATCGGAATTGGGTTTCATGACATTGCTTGATATTTATGGAGGCTTTAGAAAATCTAACAATAGGCATTATATGTAAATTGTAGAAAATAGCAGTATTATAGTCTAAATATAATATGTTATCGAAATATTCGATAATGAAAGATAATACATATGAAAATTTGCAAATCGTACGGCTCTCACTGTTTTCTGAAAAACAAAAACAAAATTATTTTCATTAAAACTGAGTAGTATTTTTGTTTTTAAATACTTAAAGCAATAAAAAACAATTTTTAAATGAATACTGTTTTATTTTTCTAACTAAAAGTAAAAACACAAAAGATTTGTAGTACGATTTTTATACACACAACCCTGTTTCAGAGTAGCAGCCTAGCTTCTCGCAGCACCCATATTGTGTGTATCAATTTGTTTCCGTGATTACCGGAACCTACAATTTAAAGTCGACTCTGAACGACGGACTTGAGAAGCTTTTTCATGGCAATCGGTTATATTCAGAGTTTTGACTACCAAAAAGTAATCCCCTAAAGAAATATTTTTTCATATATATATATTTTTTTAATTTAAATGGTTTGAATTCGAAGCTCTTTTCTAGTCAGCCAAAACACAAATCACTAGACTACGGCCACTACTCCTTTTATATATACACTCCTTTTAAAAAATATCGTATAGAATTGCATTTCGTTTTCTCTCAAATTTTTTGTACGTGAAGGCGTAAAGTCTAAACTGCCCTTAAGTAAAATTCAAAAATCTAGTATATGTACTCATACTTTTGTAATGAACTTAAATATTCTTAACTTTTATCGCAATTATTCAAATTCAAAGATGCAATGTCTTAGATTTGAGATTAGATTATAGTCTGATTTTAGTTTCAGTTAAAAAGTATATTTTATAGAGATCAAAACGAGCCTGAATTTTTAAAAATCTGTTGAAAATTATTAAGATTTTTTTAAATGTAAAATTTATTAAAATTAATAAAAGAAATACCTCTTTATATTTTTTTTTTATTTTCAAAATCCATGGTAAATTGATATCAATCACTGTCATGTATATGCCTTGGGTTTGATGTGACCAGATTTTTGGTACTACATATTAGAGCTAATTTGAAAATTTTTTAAAACTTGTTGATTTCATTAAAATTGTAAAAATATTCCCTTGAAACTCTCAACACTCGTACCTAAAATACGATTGTTACATACAAACATACATAATTGGTCATTACAACCCTGTGTCACAGTTACGGCCTAGCTTCTCGCAGCACCCATGTTGTGTGTGTTATATGATTATTAGTAAAATTTAAACTAACATATAAGAGCAATATATTCCTTTGGTACCGTTTGGGTTAAAAAAGTACTCTCAAGGAACTTCTTTTATTCTTAATTGAAAATCATATTTTCCAGCACTGTTTTAAAGTAAAAACTTTAAAATAAAAACAGAAAAAACTATAATTTAATGAAAGCATGTTGTGTATGAACCCGGCGCTATCATCTCAATAAGTCAACACACAAACCACTAGACCACGGCGACTACATTTCAGTTCTGACATCTTGAAAAAAAGAGATATGATAAAATTATTTCTTTCGGCGACTACCTCTCAGCAGTCTTCTGGCAAAAGCTCTGAGAGTAACTAATTGCCATGAACAAGCTTCTCAAGTCTGTCGTTCGGAGTCGACTTTAAACTGTAGGTCCTGGTACTCATGGATAAAAAATAACACACACAACATGAGTGCTGCGAGAAGCTAGGACGTAACCCTGACACAGGGTTGAAATGGCCAATTATGTATGTATGTATGTTGGTTATGCATATTGCTCTTCATTTTTTTACTGTGTTCTTACAGTCAGAAAAGAGTGACATGGTTTAAATTTTAAAATTAAAATGCACAGTACCGGGCCTACTAATCGGATTCTGTCAATTCTTTAACTGCTAATTTGTATTGATTATGAAGCTATTTGAACTAAATTTCCTGACTTCATCTGTTACTATTTCAAAGATATACACAAATTAATATTTAATTTTTATGGGCGTGTCATTGAGCAGTTAGCCTACAAAGAGGCACTGTAAAAAGTTAATTTAGGCGTTTAGCTGTTGATCTTGATTTGGGAAACTTAAAAAATTTCGGCTGTTACCGAAAAGTTTTAATGATCGAACATTGTTTAATATTGTTTAATATATTTGAAAACACCCCATTCTTTAATAGAAAACCTTGTCTCTCATTTCATATTTGTATTAAAAAAATTAATAAAATACCTAAAAAATTATCTCCGTGTTGCAATCCTAAAAAAATAACATTTTGTATGCTCCTACCATTTCAACCCACGCTTCTGTGTAAAGAATAAAAAAAATTTAACAAAACACGATATATGTATATACAGCTAAGGCAGAAGGTCAATGAAACTAAATGGCACAATTTAAAAATTTTTACTATTTTAATAGACACTTTCTTCTTATTACAAAATAACAAAACGAAAGCTAAAAAAACCAGTAAGTACTGTAGGGTATTTATTTAATTCAAAGATGCCTTCAAATGCCTATCATTTTTTGTTGTTTTACTAAATACTAGTAATTTCATTCATTCACTTACACTTTAAGTTTGTTGTCAGTGATCTTATTGTTTCTGTTGCCACCGTATTAGTAAGTCAATGACTAATACTCGTACTTTACAGACGTCTATTAAATAGTTTTTAATTTTCTATTGAATTTCTTTAAATGAGACGCTTTTTTTGATATTGCTTTTATAAGCAAAGTGTGCACTTAGTTTTTTAATTTTATAGTTTTTTGTTCAAACATACAACCAATTAACCTTGACTTTTCCTTATGGATACATTATGATCTATTCAATTAGAGGGGAGACATAATTTTTTTCTTAAAAATATTATTTTTCAATAATGAAAATTCAACAATTATCTACACTTAACGAAAAGAAAGTAATAAATAATTTACTAGTATTAAATCAATATACTTGAAAATATTATGCTTTAATTTTTATCTCTTAAAAGTATCGACATTTGAAATATAATTACAATCTAATACAGAAGAAGACTTGCAAAATCTACTTTAGGTAAAAATATTAAATTATCAACTGCTTGAAATTGTAATAACGTTTGTCTTATTGAATTAAAAATTTTAAATTAAAATAATTATACGAAGTAAGTATAACAAATTTCTTGAGCTTAAAGTCTTTACATTAGATAGCGAAAAACGAACTTACCAATCACTATGGAATTATTGATGTAATGAGCCTCAAGTAGCTCTATATAGGGTGAGTCACAAATATATTCAACATATGGTTGTTATATGATGGAAGTGATCCAAAGATCTGTATAGTATTCTATTTTCTAAGATAGATTTATTTTAAAATGTTAAATTCAGTTCTTAGAAATACTTGTTGCTCAATGAAAAAGAAAATATCAACCAATATTTCTATAAACGTTTTATATACAAATTAAAATTTTTTGGAGGGAAAAATTTGTATACGAACTACAAAATATTAGTTTTTAGTGGTAAAATTTATTCATTAACAAAAAAGTTACAGTTTTATAACAATAAGACGTAATAGCACACCTTGTTTATAGCCTCAATATATAAATTTTGATTTAAATTAATTGAAGCAGAAAGTAACCCACAAAATAAATGTTTCAATAAAAGAGTGGCTACTTTCATTCTTCGAAGTTGAAAAGTTGGGACATTTTAACCATAGAACGCTACACTGTCATTGTTTGCGTCGAACACTTGTAAATTGGCTGTTTGAAAAATTGACCGAAAAAAAAAAATATTTCTCAACAAAATCATCTTTCGTGATGAGACCATGATCGCCGATTTTTTGTGGCCGTAATTCACTAATTTTGACAGTACTGGCCTTTTTGACAAAAGTAACACATCCGCCCAAAAAATTTATTTATTGCATGAGGAATTTCCCGGTCGCCATTCGGCGATGTCAACTGACCTCATAATGCTTGATTATTTTTTCTGGGGCCATTTGAAAGACCCTGAAAAAACCATTAACAACTGACGCTCTAAAGGCCTCTGGAGACGATCAAATAAACTCATCAACGCCTTATATGTGTGCGTGTTTTCGTTCTTTTTCGGTTACACATAACATTGTCGGCTTTGATTGATGAAAAACAGAAAGTTTTTATTTTTTTATTTGATGACCTTTTATTTGAACGTCTCCTACATATTGTGATTTACAACAATTATCCCAGTTGAATCAATATCGTAGTAGTGAACACATCCAGGCACTATAAAAATTTGTTTTATTGTGATTGTTGTGTTTGTATAACAAAAGCAATAAATCGTCATCCGATGAACTTATTTTGACAAACAAGTACTACAAAATTAAAATGCAACTGATGATTGTCGTTTTTATTGGTACGTCTCCTTTTAATCGTCAAGCACACGACACTAAAACATATGCACTCATTTTCTAAATTATTTGATCGTCTCCGGGTCGCTTAAAAGATGAAATTCGGTGCTGCACTGACCAGATAAGCAAAGTTTTGTTTTGAAAGGTGGTTCAAAATTTTGTAAAAAACGCGAACGTCAGCCGATATGCTAGAGGTGCACATATGCCAGACATCATATTCGATTGCTAATTCCCATATTTCTTCTTTACATTGGTATCAATAGAACTGAATTTGTTGGAAAAAAATGTGTTTTTAAGTCAATTTACTTCTTAACCTTAAATTTGCTCACCCTTTATATAGTTATTGGCTACTTTATTTAAAATGCCACTAAATTGTACGAATATGAAGCTGACAAAAAGTATTTTAAATTATTCGTTTAAGCGAGTACTCGCATTTAACTTTAATATATCAATCGATAAGCCTACATTCCTCGCCGCCGTTAAAAAACACTACTTGTAAAGTTGTAATGCCCAAGTTAATATTTCTCCCATAAGAGCAGAGAAAAGTAAAATGAGAAACTTTTTTTTTTCTTGTACAAAAACAATTTAGGAGAGTAAAAAGCCGTAAAAACATTACAGCAAAAGAACAAGAAGAAGAATAAAGTTCTAAATTAAAATGTAAACAAGCGAGTGCCAAGTTAGTATTTTATAACGGTTCTTTGCGTATAGACGTGTTTGGTTAACAAAATTATAATTCAAGTTTTTATTTTTTTTATTTTTTTGGGAAAAGTAAAAAGGTTACGATGGCTTTGTGTTATTGTTGTTCTTGTATTTATTTGTTTACCTACTATTGAACGTGTGTAAGAATGTTTATGTTTTTATGGTCATAAAAAGACTTTTGGGTCGGTCTAAAACGCCAAGAAAGAGAAACAGAAGTCTACTGTTATTTGTTAAAGAAAAAACTTATATTTTGTGTGTGTGTGCCTACTTGTTTATGGTTCCATAACAACACTCAATTTATGATGACGACACAATAGAAACCCGTTAGTTGAGAAAAATTATAAAACAAAGAAAATAAACATCTTTTTCTTTTTTGTTACGATTGTTTCCATGTGTGTGCGTATGTGTGTAGTGTATATTTGAATTTGTTTTGATTTGATTTCAAATATTTTTCTGTTTTTACATTTAATTTCTACAATTTCAGTTTCATTTTTTATATGAAATGAAAGCATAAAAAGAGAAACATTAAAAAAAAATAGAAATAAACATGTGGCCTTTTAAAAAAAGTGTTCTTATAAACTGGACTTGCAAGTAATTTGTTGAAAACCAAAAATTAAAAAGAAGAGTCTGTTAAAGTGTGTTAAAGGGAAAAGTTGAAAGAAATTAAAAAAAAAAAAAAATTGCCAAAAGTGCCTGACAATATGACGACGCCTAGACGTCTTCAATTAAATCGATTTGTAACGCTTCTAATAATTTTAAGTTTCTCCACATTAACAATACAAACGCAAAAAAGTGAATTATTTGAATCTGCAGAGTTCCCTAACAGCCAATATGACGTCGACCCAGATTTTGTCAACAATACTCAGTTGAAATTTGCACCACCACCATTGCCAACAACACATTCACCATTGTCGCCGCCACCACTATTAGAACCCTATGACAATACGCTGATGTCATCGGCTTCTTCGAGTTATACCGAATTGAAGGGTGGCATCATAACAGGCGAACGTATATTACGTTCTACTGAAAGTCCTTTTGCTGTAAGTGAACAGGTTGTAGTAGAAAGGAATGGAAAACTCATAATTGAACCTGGCGTCCGTTTGGAGTTTGCTCCTACTGTTGGCATTACAGTACGAGGAGTTTTACATGCTGTGGTAAGTACGAAAAAAAAGAGAAATAATTTTTAACCCACTATCACCGCACAGTGTAATGAATTTTCATTGTTTTACTAACAAAATATGTGTAACTGACACACATTTTTTTATTTTTTTTTTTAGTTTAGTTGATATCTTTTGTTGTTGTTCTCATTTGTTTTTTATTTTTTGTTTTTTTTTTGTTTATCAAATGGCAACAGTGATTCATTCATACATATATTGTAGATATAATTGGGTTCAACCACATTATTTTTATTATTGTAGTTGTTATTGTTGTTTTTCTATTATTTAGGTATGTGTTTGGAATATAAAACAATTCACCTGTTGCTGGAAATTATTAAGTACGATTTTCTTATCAACACGTAACGTTTTTTTTTTCTGCTTTATCATATATCAGCTTTGTAATATTTGTCATTGTTATCAACTGTTGCGGAATTTTGTGCTCTTTTGCTGTAGACAGTGTTGAGCAAAATATATCCTCTATTGTAGTTCAAATATGAATTTTAATTAACCAGTTTTTTTTTTGTTTTATTTGAGACTCATACTCAAGGGTAAACCCCTACTAAATGCTATGCGTGGTATTGGAATATTTACAAAGGACAGTACATGTATATTTTCCTTATATTATTATTAAGGGCCTTAGGAATGAAGCAAATTGCTGTGAATTGATCATTGAAAGGTCAGTGTTATACCTTCACCCCTGAATGATCAACAGCAATTGCCTCATCGTTGCATGTTGATTGTGTGGTGAGTGCCTTCGCTAAGTAGGTTTATCTGTTATCTGCTACTTCCCAATAGGTGGCGCTTTTTTCCTGATCATTCGTTTTTTTGTTGATTATTTAAGGTGGAATAGAGTGGAAGGTCGGAGAGTGGTTTCTTTGCAGATGGTCTTCTTGGAGTTGGAGTTATTGAATCAACATAAGTTTAAAATAGTTTTACCTAGTAGTCAACATAGTTTATAGTTTTTACTGATATTTTTTTGAAAGTAGGGTTCCCACAATATATTAGAACACCAACATTTTGGCATTTGAGGTATTTTTTAATTAAAAAGAAAATATCCTCGCATAGTTCTCAGAACAGGCACTAAAAACCACACTAAATGAAATAAAAGAAAGCAGTATATCGGTAAGTTAAAGTAAATAAATATGGTGTTTCACTCTCTTTGTTACCAGATAGAATCCATAGGCTAATTGCTTTAGAATGAGTTCAGTAAAAATTTAGAGAAATATTGATGAGGAATGCCTATTTAGCTCGCATTATGGCTAGATAAAACATGTTTTTACACTAAAAAATGTAAAAGAAGAAGTATATTGCGATTTTTGATGATGGCAGAAAATAGTAAAGAATAGGAAATGAGCAGCACACAGTGACGGACTTACCCTGCATTTGTAAGAAAAAGTTCCAACTGTTGTGAATGATTTCGAATGAAAGCCAAATTGTGGAATATTTAATTAAAAGCTTTAATCCCACATTCTTTATTTATTTATAGTGGCCAAATAGTTCAACTAGTTCATTAATCACGTCAGGGATTTTAGAGTTAAAAGGTTATATCAGTTCAATTTTGTAAGATATATAAATATAAATTACATAATCACTTACTTAAGCGGTACATGACATTATGGTTTGTAACCAAAATTTTCCTTTTTTCTTTTTTGTCTTATATTGTATATGTTATTTCTCTAGTAGAAATCAGTGTCATAACCCTTATGATGGTAAACTTGCACAATAACCTTCAGAACAAAGATGTGGTATCGTTTAGTGAAACCAAATCCCACTGAGTATTATATACTTTTAATTTATATAGTCTCTTGATAGCATGATACATTTACTCTAACTTTGGAAGTGACAAATTCGGAACATCTGTACAACTTTAATATTTTCACACCACAAACACGCTTTGGTGTTGACAAATCGTTCAATAACGACCTCAGAAGAATCCTTATATAAACGATTTTTGTATTTTAACATCATTCTAAAGGTAAATTAAATTCATAGTAACAATATGGAGGTCATTTACTACTGGTAATAACAGATCAAAACGTTTTGACATTTCAATAAGCCATTGGTAGAATACACATTCTTAGTGTATAAACCCCAAAAAAGTGTTATTGAATCCCAAACAGGTTTAAAATATCATGTTTTTATAAATTATTTTTATAATTTTTTATTTTTAAAGTACAACCTGGGTACCTAAAATGACTTCCAAATAACTCTTTTAATAAAATACTATTCACAAATACCTTTTTTTGTTATTTTGAAAATTTTAAACATTTAGTTATTAAAAAAATACCGTTTCAGTTCCTGCAGGATTTATTATATACGATTACAACAAACCAACAAGTGCAAAATTGTTGGCGACAATTATGTTCTTTCTTCCAAAATGTAATTTCACATCAATTCAATATCAAATTGACAAAAGCCTTGGTAATAAATAAAAAAATTAAATAAAAACGAAATCGTTAAGTCACTGACTACTGGGCTGCATCTACTCTATAGAAACTAATTTTAAATTGTAAGAACTCTTCTATTATACATTAAGAGCTTTAAAAAATTAAAGACTCTTGCTTTATTTTTCAAGTGTAAATGCTTTGGTTTTTTGTTAAAATTTAAATTCTCTCAAAGTGTACCATGGGAGACGATTCTAATACCTTGTAATGCATGTATGTACCACAGTTGTAAACACAAAAAGATCCTTATTTGCATTGATCGCGAGTTGGAATCAAAATATTTCCGATCATTAAATTTTT
The DNA here is from genome assembly GCA_963576795.1 of Metopia argyrocephala. Lineage (NCBI taxonomy): Eukaryota > Metazoa > Arthropoda > Insecta > Diptera > Sarcophagidae > Metopia > Metopia argyrocephala. The sequence continues at coordinate 2,306,897 of OY756209.1, forward strand.
GTCATATAATATTTTTCTGGATGGGTAGACAGTTTTATTTTTTATTATATACATACATATATACATACATTTAAGGAAGCACAACATAAAAATAATTCTCTCAAATACTAAAAACATTGAAAAGAAAGGAGTAAAAGAAAACAGCAAATAATAAGTGGTAATGAATTCCAATTACAAATTGCTAATCGTTCAATTGCTTTATTATTAAATACCTTTTCTTATTACTCTACTTACGGAAGTTTAATCATTTCGTTCATGAAAACTAACTTCCCCTTTATTAACATTCTACTTCCGTTTTCGATCATGTTGTCGTTACCACAATAACGGTGAGAAAGAAGAAAACCATCTATTTGAGGTAATTTTTTTTTTTCAAAGTGTTAAGTGAAGTTATTTTTTTAATGATTTCCAGAGCATTTCCTCATTGTGAGAGCCTAGTCTGGTATACTTAGAATGCTGCAGCCAGTGCAGTCAAAAGAACGAGAAAAAAAAATTAAACAAAATTATAAAATTCCATAATAAAATGACTAATACAACGTTTTATTTTATTTTTTTTTTATTTTTCTTAAATTTTATCATGTTGTAAGAAAATCATAAAAGAAAAACTGAAAAAAAAATCAGCTTATGATAGACACTTGCCTTTAAATTGCGGAAGCAGAGGTCAACGCATGCACACACATACATATGTATTGTATGCATATGAAGGAATAAAAAAAAAAGAATAAAAGAATGGGACTTTCTTATGACACATCTTATTTATGGAGCATAATCGAATTATAATTTTATTTTCATAATTAAAATACATTGAATGGAATTCTTTACAATTCTTTTCATACATATATTTTCTATATGATTAAGTACTTGTATGTACATAGTACATACATATGCTTGTGGGTACAGTGGTCAATAAAAATTACTCCACCTTTACAAAAAATTTGTGCATTTATTATAAAATAAAAATAATAGAAAATCTTATTTTATAAAAAATATTTAGATAAAGTTTTATTAGAAAACGAAAAGTATTATTTCACAAAAAAAAAAAAAAATACTTTTGACAAGTACCATCTGTTTCCCTTTGACAGCTCATACATCATATCTGACAAGAGTTGTGAGTCATAATTAGGGTATTCAAACGATTAATCGTTAATCGATTAATCGAACAATTGTGATCAAATAATTGTTCGAACAATTAAAAATGGTAAAATTTCGAATAATGAATAACTCGAATAATTTCCTACGATTAATCGATTAATCCATATAAAAAAAATACTTTATTTATAGAAATAATAAATGGTATTAATAAACTTCCTAAGTGTTGTAAAATATTTAATAAATCTAACGAAAAACAAAAGAAATTGCAAACATATGTTATGCTGTAAGAAAAGAAAAAGAAATTCGTCTTGTACATTGTGTAAAGCATCGATGGTCGTCTTTATCTACCATTATTGAAAATTTTCTTCGTATTTGTAAATACGTAAATTACGCTCTATCTGATTTTGGTTTGACGACTTTTACAGATATGGAAATTAAAGTTTTATCAAATTTGAATTAAGCCCTTAAACCACTTGATGTCGCTATTAAGGAGCTCGGCAAGGATTCTGCTACATTGATAGATTTAGAAGGCATTATACAATTTGTTATTAATACAGTGGAAAATGCAAACAATCCTTTTTCAAATTAGTTATTAGAAAGTCTTAAGATTCTAATAAATAAAAGACGTGTAAAACTACTTAGTACACCTATTTTATATCTAAATTCTGGTACATTTTCACTTTTTTAAAATATTGCACAAAATCTGAAACAAAAGATTTTGCAAACTAATTGTTTTTGAGAATGTTTTTAGAAAATATGAAACAAAATGTGTCAGATGATGATATGATTGCAGAAGATTTAATTGAAATAAACGAAAATAATCGATTATCACAATTAAATGAAACAATTAAAAGTGTACAAAATTTCAAAAAACCTAAAAGAGGCTGCAATTTTATGGATGATTTCTTATATTTAGAAAAAACCAAAAACAGAACCTAAAAATTATATATTCTTTTCAATGCACTTCTCCCAATTTCTCCAACATCTACAATCAGCGAGAGAGTGTTCTCAAAATCGAATTTTATTAAAACTAAAGAAAACAATCGGTTGAAAGCTAAACATATAAATTACATTACAATACTACTTTAATAGAAGTGCATAATTTTTTTTAACTAATTTTTAATTCATAATATGAATTATTTTTAATTACTTATTTAATATTTTTATTGCATACGAAGTAGTAAATTATTACTTTTATATATTAAATCGTTATATATATAATCTCAAATATTAAAATTAATTAATGAATTATTTGTGGTTTAGTTTTTCAATAATAGTTAACTATAATTAACTATAATTAATTAAAAAGTTATTACATTACTATGTTTTTGGTTATTATTATTTGTTTTTTTGAATAAAATGTTTTAAAAATACACAAAATTGGTATGTTATTTTATATAAAACAAAATGCGATTAACCGAACAATTTTGAAATTTTATTCGATTAATCGATCAAGAAATTCGTCGAATAATTGAATACCCTAGTCATAATGCGGATGAAAACTAAACGAAGTCAGTCAAATGAATAGCTGCATAAAAGCTGATTTCTGTTATAATTCAATTTATAAATTCTAATAAGAAATGATCAACTATAACACAAATTTCAGTTTAGTTGTGAATCCGAATAAAGGGAAAACATATATAATTATTTTTTTTTTTATTTTTTTTATAAAGCCATATTAATATTTTTATGAGATTTAAGAAAATATCTGTAAATGAATGAATATTTTTTTTGAGTACTGTTTATATGGCGTTCTTATTAACTCTAATGACAGATGAATGAATGAGAAAATCTAATTAAAGAATATGTCTTTGATGTTGTACGAGTAGCAACAACTACTTCCTATATTGTTTGGCGCATGAACGCAATGTACGCATAAGTTTATACATTAAGGTGGCACACATTTATATAAGTATACATACATATAGCATATGTACTTATATATTTGTAACTGTTGTGCATATCTTCTTTGTATTTAGCAATGTTATTCTAATTTTCATTTTGATTATGAAGCCACCCTAATATGTTGTACATGTAGATGCTGCAAGTTCACGAATAAAAAGTTGAATTTCTAAATATTCATAACAAACAATTTTAACAGATGCAAACTGGCAATATTAATTGTGAACAACAACATAATTATCATATTAATGCGCGATTAGGTCAGGAGATCATTCTGCGTTAATTGTATTTGAATATCTAAAAATGAATATGAAATAGTGGGGAACTCAGCAGCAAGTCGTCATGATAATTGAATTGATACTTATGATAATTCTAATTTCATTTGCAGGGGAAACCAACAGCACGCATTACTTTGACGGGGCAAGGTCATAATATTGAACTGCCGGATGTGGAAGAACGTGGCATACGTTTAGTGGACGGCCCAACACCCTTAGAGGGCAGGTTAGAGATCTTTCACAGGGGTTCATGGCGGTCTGTTTGTACCAATTCAAGAAAGTAAGTATTTTTATATTTCTTTTCAGTACATAGATTTATAGGCGTTGTCGTTGTTTATTTTATTTCCAGTTGGACTACGGTAGATTATGAAGTGGCTTGTCGACAATTGGGTTTCAAAGGTGGACGCTTTTGGAATTGGATAGATCGCAGGCCAGATCAGAGACCACGCTTACTATACGAGCTTCCAAACTGTAAAGGTTCTGAAAATTCTCTTTTGGATTGCCAATGGTCTACGAGGCAATTGGGTTCTGGAGTATGTGACTACCACAGCGATATTGGTATACAATGTAAAGCACTCCACAATATTCAGCTATCCCATTGGCAGGGCTTGTATTTTGAAAATGCTCCCACTACCAAAACTTTAGCTATGGACAACACTGTTTATTACACCAAATCTAAATCGATTTTGAAATATGTAGACATCATAAGAGCCGGTAATGGTTTGAAACAGGCTGTAAAATCGGCCATTGAATCAGTGGGTCTGCCACCGGTTACCCAACATGTAGTCATTAGCCATTCTGCCTATACTGGCTTCAACGCTACTCGCCCATATGGTGGCTTTCAGCTACAAAATGTAACCATACGCAAAAGTAATGGCATTGGTATATTTGTTAACTCCAGCCAGGGTTATGTTCAACTCAGTGGCTGTAATATTCAAGACAATTTTGCTGATGGTATCAAATATGTAGGCCATGATTTAAGGGTTGACGAAAGACCCGACAGATCTTCAATATATGACTTTTGTACCCTGCCAACTACTTCAGGTCAAACCTATCCTATCACCTTATCATTTACACAGAAATTTTATGTCGGATCTGCTAAAGAATGTGCCAAATACTTCTTTACCAAACCGGGTTACGTTTTAACAGTGCAATTTGAACAATTTGTGTTAAAAAATAATGAAACTGCTTCGTTGGAAATATTTGATGGTGCTTCCTCTAATGATCGTTTGTTATTTTTCTGGAAAGCTCGTAATTTCACCAGACCTCAAAGTGTAACTTCTACCAGAGAAAAGCTTTTTATTCGAATAAAAGCCGATATGAGAGAAGAAATCAATGGTTTTATACGGATAACTACCGGTGAATCAAGTGCGTTTGATTTGCGTGTTTTAGACTCCATCATACAAGATAATAGTGGCCGTGGTATAGCTGTAGATAACTTAAGATCCAGACTGCATGTTCATGCATCTTCGGTATCAGGTAATGGTCATGTGGCTGGTGTTCATATCTCAAGTGGTGCTGGTGATTTAAATATAACAGAGACCAATATAAGTTATAATCAAGGATCGGGCATTAATATCACTTATACGGGAGGCAATCGTAATGTATCACGCAGTCACATAAATTTTAATAACGGCTTTGGTATCGCTGTTTGGCTAAATGACACCAACGATCCCAATCGGGTGGAGTACATACCTTTTAATCAAACAACTGCAGTTGAATATTCGCACTTGAATTCAAATTTAGAAACTTCTATTTTACATGGTAACTACTGCCGACCCATGTGGATTAATATAACAGGAAACTACTTTAATGGCAGTTTTGATAATGACATACGTTTGGAAACCTGCAGAAAAGTTTTAGAACCTAATGAGCCGAATACATATTTACAAATTGGACACAATTCTTTTGAGAATAGCCAGCAAAACTCCATATTTATAAGTCCGGCTTTGAATCTGCAAGGCAAAATCGATTTTAATCAATTCCGTTATGGTCATTACGGTTGTATTTACATACGGAATGACTTTATATTTCAAGAGTACAATCTATTGCCCGTACGTCTGCTTATACAAAGTAATTACTTTATTAAGAATCAAGGTGTTCATGTGGTATCTCTAGGTTTGTCACCCTATAGCCGCAAAGATGTACAAAGTTTATTGTTTACACGTAACTTTGTAAGAGAAAACCGTATAACAGAGATATTTGGTCCCCCAGTTGAAGGTAGTGAGGGTTCTGATGGTGCTGGCCGTTTAAATCCTCGTTCACGTGTAGCTGCTGCCGTGGTTGTGGGTTCCAATAATGTGGATATTTTCCGTAATATTTTACATAATCTCGATTCGACGTATGAAATCGGCTCCCAGTTAAGCGATCAAAGTCAAATAATCAATGCCACCTACAATTGGTTGGGTCATACGGATGAAACAAAAATATATTCTCGTCTATTTCATCGCAATGATCGTTATAATTTGGCCAAAATCGAATATATACCCTATCTACTACACAGTTCAAACCCTGGGTCTACCACCGTTATAGCCATTTCAACATTTGTGCCTAGATTTTATAGAGAGGGGTCTGAATATATAGGCGGAGAGGTAGATGGTCAAGAAATGATACCACCTGGTACCTATACGGTGAACAAAGACATCAACATACGACCCGGTGGTAAACTAACATTACAACCGGGTGTCAATTTACTATTTGAACCGAGTGTAGGCATGATGGTAGCTGGAAAACTTGAAGCTCGTGGTAGAAGACCTGATGATATTTTGTTAACCCTAAAACGCAATACCATTATGCCGATGGATGTGGACTCATCAACAAATCATGAAATGATGGATGTAGAAAATATTGATATGGAAACTGAAAGTATAGTGGGTAGTGGCGAAGAAGTGCCAAAAGTAAATGTAAGACTTTTGGGAGGAGCTGGACCTTATGAAGGACGCTTGCAGCTGTTTGTGAATGGAAGATGGGGCACAGTGTGTGATTATGGTTGGACGGAAATAAATTCTGCTTTAGTGTGCCATCATTTGGGTTACACATTAAACCCAAAAGATTGGCGTCTGTTAAGATCACAAATACCTCCAGTGGGCTTGACAGAAGATGTTATAGTTTCCAATGTCCGATGTACTCCCAATGATCGCGATATAACAAAATGTAAGGCAGAGTATTTACACAGAGGAGATTTTGAAAATTCTTGCAGCCACGATAACGATGTGGGTATACGGTGCTATGAAGGAGCTTGGGCTGGTATGAGATTTAGCATGTTGGCCGAAAGAGCAGATCTGCAATATGTTACCGTTGAAAAGGCGGGGCTTTTTGACTACACCACAAACTCTTTTAAGCCGGCTTTACAAATGGATTTCGCTCGACATAATCTGGAAAATGTTAGAATTGTTGATAATTTAGATGATGGCTTAGGAGTGATATATGCTGACATTTATGGCGGTAAATCCATAAACAATATTCGTAACTCTGAATTTGTAGGCAATCGTGGTAGTGGAATTAGTTTTAAACAATTGGACTTTCGGATTCAAGGTTCTGTTATAAAGAACAATAAGGGAAGTGGCATATCTCATGATCCTGTAATAGCAGCTAATGATCAACTGGAAATTGGTGGTTGGTTCAAAATGGCCACAGATTTCAATACATTCGAAACAAACTATGAGCCCTACAACCTGCCTACCGATGAAGGCAACATTGAATTGGGAACCTGGGAGAGTAAATACATACGTACTGAAGAACAATTAGGCCAGTCTATACGACGCAAACTTTTTGTCAGATGTCCTGCTGGTTATGTATTGGGTATACAACTCCTTAATCCTATACACAATCAATCAACTGAAAGTCTCTTGGTATTAAACTCTCAGACAGAAAATTCTAGATCTCAGTTATGGGATGTTAAGAGAGACTTGAATATTTTCCCTACCACTAGTAGCAGTTACGGTATTATCATTTATTATGAAAGCGGTTTGAATGCTCTGGGTGGAGCTGTTTTAATGTTTACCACTGTCACAGCACCCATACAAAATATTCGCAATAAAGTTGTAGGGGGACCAGTACCCTCTTTACACTTACGATCCACAAAAATCCAAAAAAACTTAAGAGGTATATCGGCGATTTACTACAACAGATATCGCGGAAATGAGGGTGAACATTATTTACGAAAGTCTAATGAATCCATTAAGATAGTCAACTGCGAAATCAGCAGCAATGATATGGAGGCCATTCTTCTCTACTCCCCCTTCTGGGATGTAATCAGTAGCAATATCTCCGAAGTTACTGTGCATTTGAATAGCTCAGCCATTACACAAAACGGTTATGGAATACGACAACTTTCTAAAGATTTAAGATCTTCCAATAATCTCTTCCATTACGTTATTCAAGATACCACTGTGGAGGACAACAAAAATGGTGGCTTTCAAGTCTCCCTACCATATGTGTGGCAGTACAATGAAAATTTTACCCACACTATACATTTCGGCAACACCACTTGGCAGCGAAATCATAATTTCAACATTGAAGTTGCAGGCCATTATGCCGACTTTAATATCACTTCAAATGCATTTTTAAACAATCAATGTCCACAAAGTTTAATTGCTGTTTCAGGCATGGAGAAACGTATCAAATTCGATTACAATCGCATAGAGCAGAACACGGCTAAATTTATTATGGAATTCAGAGCAGATAGCTTAAGCGAAAAATTAGGTGAAGTCAAAGCAACCATAGAGTACAACACTATTAAAAGGAATAATAATTACGAAGTTCTAAGACACTTGCCTGCAATGACACATGCCTCAAAGCTGGCCACTCAAAATTTTATGCCTACAGCTGTCATTCGCATTGATGGCATACAAAATGTTAAATTATATCGAAATCTTATAGCAGAAAATACTCTTCGTTTCAATTTAATCGCTGGTCTTAAATCGGCTAGATTAAATAATTACTTCTACGCCAGTGAAAACTGGTGGGGTTCAAGTGATATCGAGTTTATTGAATCAAAAATTTTTGATTTTGATAATTGGAACGATCATGCCGATGTTATTTTCCAACCCTATTTGATAGAGGATTCTTTTGATGCCAGTGTTTCATTAGTTAAAGAGAATAGGGATGTTGTTGATTTGAACACCTGGCAAGGAGGTCGCATCTTTCAGGATCTGTATATAAGAAAACGTGAAGAGCCTTATATTATCAAAAAAGATATAACAGTCATGCCAGAGGCCACCTTAACTATACAGCACGGTGTAAGGTTGGAATTTGAACCCAATATTGGCATGTTAGTTTTAGGATCTCTTAATGCCATAGGATATGAAGAGTCGCCCATAGTAATGAGACCTTTTAAAAACGCCACACATGAATCATACTCCCTGCTGAATAGAAGAGCCCTGGAAAATATTTCACAAATGCAGTCAAATGATTTCATACGTTTATGCACAAATTCCCAAAATTGTACTACTGATACCAGCGATATGTATGGCATTAACGAAGGCTTTTTAGAGTATTTCAATCATACCACTCTGCAATGGGTGCCCATATGTGATAGTCGTTTTACGGAACGCAATGCCCAGGTTGTATGTCGAGAACTGGGTTATGATCCTTTAAATGTGTATTATGCGCACGATCGTAGAATTGAATATCATACCAATTCATTGACACGCATTTGGACTTGGGTGCAACCGTTAGAATGCCGAGGTGATGAAGCGCGCTTGTCCGATTGTGAGGAACGCCTTAATGGTCAAGTGTATGGACATCGCCACGAATGTCGTTGGGATGATGTCTTTGTGTTTGTAAGCTGTAAAGGAACGCCAGAAGACGAAGTCTATTGGGGAGGCATACGTTTTAGTAATTCTCAGTTTGAAGAAAATCAATATGAGCATCGCTACCATGATACTCACACTCACAGTCTGCAGAGAAACAAAAACAGCAGATTGGAATTTGTAAGAATTGAAAATGCTGGTATATTGCACAGTCAGAAATCAGCTGCCATACAGGCCATTTACAAAACACCCTCTATATCGGCTGTTACAGTCATAAATTCTGCCAACCATGGTATTAACTTCGTGGCACCAAGTGGACCCATTAACTTGAATTTACTAAATATTTCCCAGGCTTTGGGAATAGGCATAAATATAGTATCACTTACCGGTGAAGGAAGAGAAAGTGAAGAGTCCAGTTTCACTCCACTTAAAAACTTAGATATACCCTATAACTTGTTCTCCATGATTGATATCTGTGATACCCAAAAGTCTATAATAATCGAGGAGAGAGTATTGGTCTACTACAAATATGATAATAATCCAGTAAACTGTGTTAAGATGTTTACATCTGCTTACAGAGCGAAGCCTTTAGGCTTTCGTTTGCTGCAATCCAATCTATTCAATCATTCAAAATTATATGGCCGCATGGACTCTATACGTTTGTACGATGGTGATGTTTATAATGTTACTTCAGTATTTATGAATCAAATCGAATCGGATACTCGTAATCAGAAATCATTCTTTAAAACTCAAGGACCGACCTTGAGTGTGCATTTAATGGCCAGTGGTGCTCCAGAGTATCATGGCTTTATTGCCGAAGTGGTTACTGTACCAATTTCCACTATTGGACAGTGTAAGTATAACTCTTTAGTGATCAGTTAAATATTTAATTAATTTTAATGTAAATTTAATTTAAATTTTTTAAATTATTAATTTTTTGCCAGAAGTAATATTTTTTTTTTTTATTAATTTTTTAATTAGTACAATTAATTATTTTAATTAAAATTTGCCTCCCTTTAAACGGCTACAATTAAAACTTTAATTGACTACAATTTTGTCTCAAAACTTACAATTTTTAAGCCATTAATGCATAATATTAATATTGTTTGTAGGAGCAAAACTGGTAAAAAATTCCAATTGGCAACGTCGTCGTCGTCTGACAACAATTTTGTTATAGATTAAAGGCAAGAGAACAATTTTCCTTTCTTCTATTACAAAAATTTCATAAAGCGATGACGACATGGCCAACTGGAATAAGGCCTCTTATTTTTGTGTTATCTTTTGTATTGAGAGAATTTCGACAATTGCCTCAAATCAAACAAATTTACATTTTATTTTTGAAAATAGCGTTTGATTAAATTTTAATTAAATTGTTTAATTCATTCAATCAAGCTTTAAAAAAGTTGTTTATATTCTTTTCAATTAAATTTTTAATTGAAGCAATTATTATCTTAAATAATTTATGCATTGTTTTCCATTAGAATTTCTATTTGATATTATAAAAAGATTAAGTTAAACTATTTTCGATTAGTTGAAAACTAATTAAAAATTTAATTAAGACTACAAATATATTAATTGACATTAATGTTTATTGTTTTCTCTATATGCATATTAATTGAAAATGTTTTAATTTTGAATTACTCTTAGATCGTGATGCTTTGCATAATATCACTTCTTCACATATAAGGGATACAACCAAAGGTGCTGTTATATATTCATCTGCCGGAGAAATTACACCCACTTTGACATTGAGCTCAAATCGTATAGAAAATAATTGTAAACAATTATATGGTAACTTTTCGACTTGCTCTTCAGCTATTAATCTGGATGTACAAAATATGAATTCGTTTCATTTTATGGTGAGATTTCTTTAAATTTCCGATTTTTATTAATGAAAAATTGCTAACCACCTTTAAATAAGTTAATTAAATTTGAAAAAAAAAATCTCTCTCTTAATTACAGAACAACTTAATTAAAGATAATCAAGGAGGTTTAAAATTACGTGCAGATTCTCGTGGCTCTGCTACTTCTTTAAGAGGTTTCATACATCACAATTTATTTCTTAGAAATCGAAATCGTCCAGCATTATTTGTTGAAGGTCGTCAATCCTCGCCTTATCAGGAAGTGGAATTGTATCGTAATTATTTTGCTCAAAATCAAGCCGCCTTTGAGGACGTCATACGGCTGCGACAGGTCGTATCAAATTTTAGCTACAATTATGTTCATAGTAATGTGGGTGGACGCATTGTTGAAGTTTCCGGTTTCGAAAAAGTTCGTCTACCCATTTACCAGAGTACATCACATAATGGTTTTTATAGGTAAGTGTTGGTGGTTTCATGTACATAAAGAATTTTACAATAAAAAGTTAAATAATAAATTCTGTTTTTCAGAAATGTTGCCACCAATTGGATGGGGAGAGCTACAATTATTGCTGGTACAGCCGGCCAGCAATACGTGGACAATATATTTGAAAATCCTGATAATGATTATGAAATCATTACTGTTAATAGCACCATGTAAATATTAATTTTCAATGTGTTACTTTCATATTTCATATATTTTTTTTTTATTTGAGATCAATACTCAGGGGAAAACCCCTACTAAATGCTCTGCTTGTATTGGCATTTTTTTTTGTTGTTTTTTGTAATGGACAGTACATATAAATTTTTATATTTCATAAGGGCCTAAGGAATGAGACAACTTACTATGAATTGATCATTCAAAGGCTAGTGTTATACCTTCACCCTTGAATAATCAACAGCAATTGCCTCATCGTTGCATACTGATTGTGTGGTGAGTGCTTTCGCTAAGCAGGTTTAGTAGGTTTAGCTGTTATCTGCTACTTTCCAATAGGTGGCGCTTTTCTCCTAATCATTCGCTTTTTGTTGACATTTGTTAAAGTGGAATAAACTGTTGGGAAGCGTTTTTCTTTGTTGATAGTCTTCTTAGAGGGGGGGGGGGACCTCGCATTTTTTTAATTATAATTTTTAAAAAACCGCAAACTAGCTTTTTCATTTTTCACCTTTGCTGGGATTTAAACCTGGTCCGTTCAAGTTTTTTTCTTAACATACAAACTTATATTAAATATTGGAGAACCAAGACGATTATTAGAAATATACTTCCCTAGAAGTTAAGTAGAGAAATTAAAGAATATATTCATACAGATAGATTGTAAACCTTTCTATCATTGTTCGTCATCAAAACAAAACCCTTTCACGTAAAAGGAATGCCACTTTATAGATCAAAGACCGACATAAAAGTGTGCAGGAAAAATTTTAAACATAGGGTTAAAAAAAATCTGAGAGCAGATTACTTCACTGACTTTAAAACATTTCGACTAACAATGTGGTTCAGTTCGCGCTGATGATTCAGTAAGGCATCCTTTTAGATTTGTTAAGCTTCTCACTTTAAAAACTTTCCATAGCAGTAGGTTAATCAATAGATACAATGATCCTCTTGAGTACATAAAATTTAAGAAATTCGATTGCATAGGAAAAAGACGTAATTTTTTTTTTAAGTTTTTAATTTCATTTCTGTTACTTTTATATAACTTTAAAGCTCATTTCATTTTGTCACACATATACGAGTACATACACATATAAAAAAAGCACTAATTCTTGTTATCTCTTTAATTTATCTTTTATTCTTAATCCTTAATATTATCTGCATGATCTTAACTGTAGTTCCAGTTTTGACTATCGAAACAGGTAATACTTATTGCTATGCTTGTCTCAATTCCTCTTTTTTTACTAATTATGCTCTCAAAACAAATAAAAATCTTTTTTCTTTTTTGGTATACTCAACAGCACAATAGAGTTATGGAGATCAAAAATCGATGCACGTCATAATTATTGGAGTTACAATAATAGTATATCCGTACAGTCGAGAATAAAAGATAAATCAGGTTAGTAAAGCGATGTGACCTAATTAACGCTACAAGAAGCTTACAAATTATTTTAATTTAGATGACCCGTTATTGCTGGAAGTACAAGCGGTACCCTTTCTAATGAACAACCAGTCCATTTTAGATGGTAAATGTCCACCTGGTTGGGCTCAAGTGCATGACACCTGCTTTATGTATGTGGGTGTACCAATGACGTTCTATGAGGCAAAGGAATTTTGTAGATCAGAGAACTCATCAATGCCTTTTATACGAACAGACAGTGCTACTTTGTGGTCTTACCTGCAATCCCAAATGAGGCATTTAAAGTAAATTACTAGAAGGCCACCAAAACGTATAGTGGGCAAATGAAATAACAAACATTTTTGTTTCTTTTAGATATCCGGAGAAGGTATGGATACAAGACTTCAATTATATCGATCGCTGCACCAGTTTTGCTTTCTCTGAAGTAACAATAGAAGAGTGCTTCAAAGAAATGGGATTTATCTGTGAAATAGATCCCAAGGTATTGCTAAAATGTTTTAAAAATAAAAAAGAAATAGTGATGATAACTTAACATTTTTCTTTCTTTAAGGTGGTTATTGATCCCTTATCCTGGAGAGCTGATATTTTTGCCATCAGTATTATATCTGCCTTTGTATTGGCCATTATTTTATTGATTTTGGTGGCCATATGTTGGTATGCAAAATCGAAACATCGCCATGTACAACGCTTACAACGACGCAATAGTATTAGACAAAGCTTACGAAGTTTAAATAGCATAGATCCTCAGGGTTCATTGAGACGAAGAAATTTTGTATGATTTTTATTTCTTGCTCCTTATTTTCTTTTAAATTTTGTTTCTTCATTTAATTTTTTTAATTTTATTTTTATTTACTTTCCTTAGCATGTGTCCACATCAACGGGTACTTTAACAAAAGCCCTGCCTCAAGATTATAAAATAATGGGCAACGGTTCCTTTGAATCGATAGATAAAAGTGTTTTAAGTTCAGAGGCAAGTTTTGAGCCTTACGAGAATCATCGTAATGGTGAAAAATCTGAGTATCAGACACCAAAGAAATCCCAAAATGAATATGTAACCAGTACCGTAAGATCGGGTGCTTCACAAACACCACAACGAATTGCCACTATAGGCTCAGCTTCTAAGGCCAGTGCAAGTCGAGGACGAGCAGCAGTAGCTGCTTGGACTGAGCACAAACCAAATGACTTTGAGCTGTCTTATCGCAATGAAGGTTTTCGCGATAACTCCACCTACTCAGGTACACGCAATAATTCCATTAGCAACAGCATGGCAGAAGATACACCCATTATTCATCAAACGGATGTCGAAGAAACCGGCTCTGATTATTATGGCAATGCCAGTACATTGCCTTTACGTCATGATCCCACAGAAAATCTGTCCTTCCTCTCGGAACTTAAAAAGAATATACCCGAACACCATACTAGCACCATATCCGATAGGCCACCCAGTTCTTTTCTACCACCACCTGCCCATAAAACACCCTCACCCACAACGAATCAAACGTTTCACGGCAATAATAATACACTTGCCGATAGCTTAACTTACGAACAAAAAATCGATAATTTAAATTTTAGTTCTTTAGCCGAGTTACGTAGTCATAATAATAGCCAAGCCAGTACAGCTTATGGTGTTGGACTACCCCCCGAGCCCATAAGGCGTCCAGATTCATATTTGACAGCTGTAGGTGCCAATAGGCTATCAAGGCCAGTTTGCTCTTTAGGTAATACACCCAAATATGATTTACCCACTGCCCATGCGGCAAGTAGAAGGCCCAAAACTGTATATGAAAGTGATGACAATACCACTACACATATACCTCCATCATCAGCAACGTATCAGCAACGTTCACGTTCCGAAGCCTTACTAGAGACTGATCTTGATTTTAGTAATACACCGATAATAGATGCCAATGGTCGTTCCCATAGCCAACCATTAGAGACCTCAATGTAAGTGGGCCACATCAATGTTCATTCAAAATTAGTTTTAAACGTTTCACTACAAATTAGTATTGTGATCTCTTACATTAGGGATTTTCTCTGATAATTTTTTTTATTATTTGAGTATCGCAACATTCTAATTTAGAATTTAATTTAATGCAATATTTGTATTTTTTTATTTTATTTATAAATAAAATAATAAAGTTTATATTTCATTATTTCAAGCGGAAATCGTTTGAATAAATATTTTTATGAACAACAAAAAGAGAACAAAGAAAACTATTCTTTTTTTCTATTACTTTTCTTTTAAAGGCTTCATATGTAGTAACTGCTTGCTTACTCGTAACATCACAATAATAAATTTTATAATTTTTTTTATAATTTCGTTGTGCGGGAGTTTAAGTGCTCTATCCGCCATTTTATATTTTTTATATATCTCGAGATAATGATGCCACTTTAGGTTTTAGACCCCAAATTTATCAAATCTTTAATCCGTTTTAGGATATCTCGTCAAGTTTCGAAGATAAATAGTCGAAAACGGAGAGCAGATTTTAAAAATTTTGATGTCAAAAACCAAAATTAGCATCATTAACTCGAGATTTAAAAAATGGCGTATAGAGCACTTAAACTCCCGCATGACGATTTGTTTTCTTTTTTTATAATTTCTTCTATTTTTTTTATTATTTCATATTTTTATTAAGAGAAAACAAAAACGCGCCAACAAAAAACATATTCCCTCCATTAAGTATTTAAGAATTTAAATTAAAAAACAAATAATAATAATTTTTATTTTATATTTTAGTAATAAAAGATTTACAAACAAAAAGAAAAATAGCAATAAATTATTTAAAATATAAAAATAAAAACCAGTTTATATTTACAAATTATTGTTTAAGTGCTACTCTTTGTTTTATTATTTAATAGTTTGTAATAATTTTGTACGAGTATACAAGATATATAAATATAGAGATATTTTTTATTAATTGTATAAATAAATTATCTGTTTATGTAAATATGTATTGTGGAAAAAATAAAGAATAAAGAATAAAGAAAAAAATAAACATTTTTAATAATAAAACCTACGACTTTCTACTCGTATGACCAAATGCCGTGTTTTGTCTGAATATTTTTTTTTTATTTAAGACCAATACTCAGGGGTAAACCCCTACTAAATGCAATGCATTGTATTGAAATATTGAATATATATATAGATAGATAGATGTGAAGATGTTAAGCGCTTTATGTCAATGTGACAAATTTCTGTCAATTTGGGCACTCAAAGACCAGTGTTATACCTTCACCTTTGAATGATCAACAGCAATTGCTCCATCTGGATCTTGAATATGAGTGGTGAGCATCTTTTTTATGTAGATTAGCTGTTATCTTCTTAGAAGATGGCGCTGTATTTCTGATCATTCATTTCTTGGTCGACTAGACTGAAAATGTCAGGAAGCGGTTTCGTAAGGATGGAATTCTTGGTGGGAAGGGGGAGGGGGGAGGGTGAACCTCTTATATTTTAAATAATAATTTTTTTGAAAACACCGCAAATTTATTTTTAAATTTTTTTCTACTTCGCTGGGATTTGAACCTTGCTCGTTTGAGTTACTGTGCACGCGCTCTAACCACTATAACTTATAGCTATGCTATGTCTATGTCTAGTTTGTATTGCCTCTATAAATCCAGATTGTAATAAAGGTTTTCAAGATTTGGTATTCTTATTGAGAAGTAACATCCATTGCTTCGAGTTCGTTTAATTAAATATCGAAATAATTTTCCTTTTTGAAATTTATTTTTAAATAATATTTAAAGAAATGTTCACACACTCGTAACACAAAAAATGTCCATAAAATATACCCAAAAAATAGTGGTTACTTTTTTTGTTTTTTTAAGTATAGAGAGATCCACTTTCATATATCTAACATCGCCCACTTTTTATTAATGGCGAAAAGTGGAAAAGAAGTTGGGTGTAACAAATTTCTAAACTTTAAAAAACTTTTGTTCTCAAATTTAGAAAATTTTGGATTAACCGTTCTGGCAATGTAAAGAAATTAAAATTTAGTTTGTATTGGAGGTACTTTGCCCACTTGTTCATTTTCGCCCACTTTTTTACTACTGGTTTCTTTAGACTATAAAGCTATTTGAGCTAAATTCGGAAACTCTGAAGTTTATAATTAAAAAAAATAAATAAAATCCAGTATATAATTTGTATGAGAGGTACCATTCCCACTTGTCTAATTCCGCCAAGAAATCTCTCTGGTCGATTTTTATTTAACTGAGCGGTGCCACGCCCATACTAAATTTTTTCGTTTTTTTATATCTTTCAAATGGTAACAGCCCGAAGTTTTATATGTAGTCCAAATAATTTTGCCATCAATACAAATCATCAGCAAAATATTGGGCTGAATTGGGTAAGTTGAAGTGCCATCTACCCTACAAAGTAAATATTGAATTTTGTATATATGGGCAATTTCAAAAATTTTCAACATTTGTTGAAACTGAGTTCAGATGCTTATTATTTCTCCAGTTTTTCGAATTGACCAAAACGGTCAAAAGGGAATGGTAGGCCACACTAGAAAACTGGGAAATTCAAAATTTCAGACCATCAGTTCTTTATTTTTAAAAGTTATGGGCACTGAAATATCGAAAAACTCAAAAAAAGGCTTGAAATTTACAAGAGTTTTTTCATATTTCATCATTTTTCTACTTTTAGTTTCAAACTTCCGATGCCCACTGATATAAAATAAAGTCACTAGACTTTGTAGATATTTACACTATAAAAGTTATGCCAATACTACTATTTGGGAAAAAGTTGTACAGCGGTTCATTTTTGAAACCAAAATTTTCCGATTCTTTAATTTTCGCAGTTTTTTCTATAGCGTTTTTGCGATGATTAGATGGTGTAATTTTCTAAAATTTGCGCCATATCACGTCGATGTCAGGCTGCTAGTTACTGAGAACGATGAGCTCAAACTTTTATAGAATTGGCGTAAATTTGTCAAAAATGACAGTTTTTCGCGCCTGGCATTTGCAATCTTATTTAAAACTGGTTTATGTATTGCGTGATATAAACTTCTTAATAAATGGCACCTCAACGTCAAGAAGGCGTTAAAATATTTTGAAATGCAAAAATTTTATAAAGAAAATAAAGCTTTTGCGAAATTTCATGATTTTGTTTCGCGTTTTTTTTAGTTAATCAGTTTTTTAAAATCAATGTAAAGTATTGGAAATGAAGTGCGGCGGTGAACTAAAGATCTTACATAAATACGGTTGAATTCGGTCCATATTTAGCGGGTACAGCGGCATTTATATAGTGAAGGTTCCTAAATTTAGTATAAATAAATTTGTGGCCGATGATGGATGAAATTTTTTTTTTCTTCTTTGATGTTCACCTTGTTTTTTCTTATAGTTTCTTTTATTTGCAGGAAAATGCTAATTTTTTCTATGAGGTCCCATTTTTAATATTAAAACTTAAAATCAATATTTAGATGAGACGTGCTAGAAGTGCGTATTTGCCAGACATCAAATTCCATTATTAATTCTTATATTTCTACTTTACATTGCTATCAATAAAATTGAATTTATCGAAAAAAAATCTGGTTTTAAGCCAATTTACTTTCTAACTTCAAATTTGTTAACTAATAGTAGGAATTAAAAAAATGCAATAAAATTAAAAAAATAAAATTTAAATTGAAAATTCCTTTAAATATGTTTTAAAAATTTAATTAAATTTTATTCCCGACATAAAAACCACCTTAAAATATTTCTCCAATGATTGAATGAATTATTATTATATCGATATTTACATGCATACATACATGCGACGTTATTGCTTAATGGAATATGCAAATGAAAAACAAAAATATATTTGAAAACAAATTAGTTGAAATACAATTTTAAACATTCATGCACATTTTCATGCATTTATGACTCTGAATACAAATAAAAAAGTAGTGCAATTGATCCATTAGAGTTGATTGTGTGATGTCGATATTTTAAAATCCCAACAAATAAATTAATAATTTTTATATGTAAATAAACAAAATTAAAAACACAAAAGATGTGGAACAGTTCAATTAAAGAAAACTGATATCACATCCATTACGGTTGAACACTATTAAAGTGTAGTTGTTATTTATTTGTTTGAATTTTACTCCAAAATAATTTTAACAAATTTTGTTTTATTTAAATTCATTTTCAACATGCATGTATAGGAGTACACGAATAATATTGTGCACTTGTAATCAAGTTAAAATGCATGAAAGAGTAGAAATATGCACAAAAATATAAATTTTTATTTTCAGTTTATTTCCTTCTCGAAAAAAAAAACTCATTCGCTTATTTGTATGTTTTTCCTTTATTTTCTTTGCCTGATATGTGCAACATACCTACACACACTTACACCACTTGCACACTGTGACTGTGGTGATAATGATAATAATGATGACAATCGTGAAGTCTCGCATATATAGTTGTTTAGCTGTTTTCATGTAAAACATTTTTTGCATCAACAAACAACACATCAAGTTAACAGTGCACAAAAATTGTTTAATTACAGCACAATACGAATATAGTGCGTTGTTTGAGTATAAACTTTCTTTCCAAACTCATATTTGCCTTTTATTAAATCATCGGGAATTATTTTTAAATACAATTGACAGTTATTGATACATTTATTGAAACTAATATTATAAAACTTAATCTGAGTTTGTTGTTTGTTTAAAGTCTATGGACAGCTAAACGGCTGAACCGATTTTTTTAATTACATTTCAAAAATACCAACTGAGCGGTATCACGTTTATAGAAAGAAAACATTTGTTTGTAATTTTCTTTAAAATGATTAACTTTAAAGTTTCTGAATTTAGTCCAAATAGCTTTATGGTCTAAACCAATCAGTAGTAAAAAAGTAGACGAAAGTGAACAAGTGGGCAAAGTACCTCAATACAAGCTAAATATTAATTTTTGTACATTTTGAAAACGGTTAAACCAAAAGTTTCTAAAAATGAGCGGTACCTCTCACATGAAATATAAGTATGTGGATTACTTTATATCCTAAAAACAAACTGACAAAAAATTAAGAGAAAGAACTTATTTGACAATATGTAGTCGCCGTGGTCTAGTGGTTAGTGTGTTGGCTTACTAAGACATGGGCCCTGGGTTCGACACAAGGCTCTGACATCTTCAAAAAAAAAGAAATATGAAAAAAATATTTCTTTCGGCGACTACCTCTCAGCAGTCTTCTGGCAAAAGCTCTGAGAGTAACTAATTGCCATGAACAAGCTTCTCAAGTCTGTCGTTCGGAGTCGACATTAAACTG
The DNA here is from genome assembly GCA_963576795.1 of Metopia argyrocephala. Taxonomy (NCBI): domain Eukaryota; kingdom Metazoa; phylum Arthropoda; class Insecta; order Diptera; family Sarcophagidae; genus Metopia; species Metopia argyrocephala. The sequence goes on from OY756209.1 coordinate 2,327,090, forward strand.
TAGATCCCGGTACTCATGGATAAAAATTGACACACACAACATGAGTGCTGCGAGAAGCTAGGCCGTAATCCTGACACAGGGTTGTAAAGGCCCGTTATGTATGTATGTATGTATTTGACAATATACAGAAATATTTGATCTTTGGATCCACTTCCCTTACTAATTTACATTAAATTTATATATTTAATTCAAGTAAAGGTACTAAACGCCAGGATTGAGACACTTATTGAAGAAAAGAGAAAGTTATTAAAATTAAAAAAACAAAATTATATTTAACCAAATGCTTAAAAAACCACAAGCTGAAGTAAGATAGAAGGACTACTGTTGCCAAAATATCCCAAGGGAAAAATGCTAGATTTTGTTAAAAAAGAAATTATAGAAAAATTGCATAAAAAGATTTTAAAAAATATATTAAAAATTGTTAAAAAAAATTAATAGAAATATTTGCCTTTCAGGCTATAAATTTAATTATAACATTCTTAAATAGAATCGAATTAATAAACATTTATCATAAGAAACTTAAAATAAACAAAAATCCGAAGAAACACATAAAACGTATAAATTGTAAACGAAAAATTATTAAAAACGTTACTGGCTGAAGATACAATTTAATTAAAATAAAATCACAAATTACTTTAAATCGTGGTATACTAGTTAGAGTGTTTGCACAGAAACTCAAACGACCAAAGTTCAATCCCAGCGAAAGATAAAAAAAATTATAAATTAAAAATTAGCGATAAGAGGTTCCCCCCCCCCCCCCTTCATAAAATCCATCTTGAAGAAACCGCTCCCTGACATTTCCAGTCTATTCCACCTGAAACGAATACTTAGGGGTAGAAAACATCTAACCTACCGAAGACGCTCACCACTCACATTCAGCATCCATCGATAGACAACATGTCTCATAAACAAAACAGGCGCATAATATATAGAGATAATACAATATATCTATAAAAAAATTATCTTCAAATTCCAATACAATGCACTGCATGAGTGGGTGTTTACCCGTGAGTATTGGTCTTAAAAAAAAAATTTAATAAAAACCCGATTACAAAAACTAAAACATATTTTTGTTTGATTAGTAAAAATTGTTATAATTTTCTCACTATGACTCATAAATCAATTAAACGTGTAATTTAATCAATTTAAACAATTAATTGAGACTGAAATTGAAATCAATTAAATTTTTAATTAAAATCAAATATGAAGTATATTTTATCTGTGTAAGGGCCAGTATTACAACTTGTTATAAGGTGTGCGATAGTTAAAGGCAACTTTCGTTAACGGGAGGAATTAAGTGACTTTTAATTGCTTTTCGTTACTACAACTTACCTTTAAGTTACATTTTTTAAAATACGGCAATGTCAAAACAAGGATTTGTTTAAAAGACACCAAGTGGCAACAACACGCATGTCTACATGAATAAATAAACATACAAAAAAAGGAAAAATTAAAAAATTATTTCTTTCGGCGACTACCACTCAGCAGTCTTCTCTCGAAAGCTCTGAGATTAACTAATTGTCATGAACAAGCTTCTCAAGTATGTCGTTGGGAGTCGACTTTGAACTGTAAGTCCCGGTATTCATGGATAAAAATTAACACACACAACATGGATGCTGCGAAAGATACGTCGTTACCCTGAAACAGGATTGTAATGGCCAGTTATGTAGGCATGTATTTATTTAAAATGGGATATAATTCTCATTTAGTGTATAAGATTTTGAACATAAGAATTTGTAGTTTTGATGCAGTTTTTGTAAAAAAGTCTCGTTACGAGTCTCTTGAGCATAGAATAGCCATAGAGACATGTTTATCCCTATAACTAATACATTTCAATATTAATAAAAAAATATCTTTAAAAATAAATATTTCCTGAAGACGCAGGAGTAGCGAAATATCGATAAATAAATAAACAATTTTTATTAAAAAAAGACCTTAAGCTTGAGTAATTCTTTACATTAAATAATAAAGGTCGAAAAACCAGAATTAAAATTATTAATTTTCTTTCCTTTATATCAAAATTTTAAAAAAGTTTTAAGGAACTTTGGTGTCTTTTTCAACTTCGAAGTTTCAAGTCAGTTAAACCCTTTCCTAAGTTGTGTAAACTTCCCAAGTGCTACTTTGCGTTTTCTTGAGACTGTACAAACGAATTATTTGAGATCAGTTAAAATGTACCAGTTACGGTTAATGATGAACACAAAAACACTCCATACGAAAAAACTATTTAAATTAAATAAAAAAAACACCAAAATAAAAAAGGAACGAAATGGTGAATTATTACCGGCTCATGTACTACACGGTAGAGACACGTTTATATGCGACGAATCGTAGTGTAGCATTAAATGTTGAAGGTAAATTTAATTATTTTGTTTGAACACAGAAGAAGGCGTTGTTGTTAAAATAATTATAAATGATTGTATACGGTGTATATAAGTATGTCCGTATATATGTACGTATGCATTTTGTATGTGTACTAGTAACAAAGTGCTTTAAAATGCTGTACAATAGGTTTTATTGCTCACAGTAGTTGTTTATTAAATAGTTGTGATGAAGAAAAAAAAAGGAAACGACAAAAACTAAATATTACAAAAAAGAAAAAGATCAATAACAACAGAGTGCCACCAACGAGAATTATATTAAAATTCCTAAAAAAAAATATTTAATATTATATAGGTTTATTAAGGGCTTATTTAACAAATATTGCATAGATGTTACAAGAAAGAATAAGAATCTCTGGTAAGACGCAGGCTAAAGGCAATATTTATTTATATCTTTAGTATTTTCTAATTGAATAATTTCATATTTTTATCATTCTCAATTTTTTTCATTATTAAGTTAAATTATTTTAAGTGCTGCCATACACATACATACATAATTGGCCATTACAACCCTGTGTGAGGGTTACGGACTAGCTTCTCACAACACTCATGTCATGTGTGTTAATTTTTATCCATGAGTACCGGGACCTACAATTTAAAGTCGACTCCGAACGACAGATTTGGGAAGCTTTTTCATGGCAATTAATTACTCCCAGAGCTTTTGCAAGAAGACTGCTGAGAGGTAGTCACTGCCACCTCGACTAAAAAATGTGCAAGGGAAGCTGAAGAAACATCTTTCTTAGTAATCGTCGTAAATTTTTTTTCTGACTGAAAAAGAACAGCAAAAGGTAAAAGTATATTTTGGAATAGTTATCTTAAAAGTTTTGACATATTTTTAACTTTCTATTACACACACAATTCTAATTAACATGATACAGCTGTACAAAAGAATGTATTGTATTAAGAAAAAATTTTTTCTGCATGTTATGATAAGTTAAGTCAGTGTAAATGTTTATAGTGTAAATGTATTTATGCGTCTGAGGCTTAAAACAAACGACTACTTTAGCTACTAAAACAAATTTACTTCAAGTTTTCTAAGTTTACAATTTAAACAGTCGGCCTGCTTACTGCAAATTTGTTAAAAAATCAAATAAACAGACAAATAGTCAGACATTAAGTTGTCATACCAACATATTAAAACAATTAAACATTTGTGTGACAGTCCGTCAGAGTATTAGTTGAGTTGCTGACTGTTTGTCTGCTTGGCTGCTTAGCTAGATGACAAGTACGTTTAAATTGTAAATATTTGTTTGGTGAGACTGTAACATTGCAAAATTATGCGTTTTTGCTGTTGCAGTAGGATAAAGAAAAAAAACAAATAGCAAAAGCGAAAGATGAATATATAAATGAGAAAGTAAGAAGGAGAGAGCAAAAATTAGCTACTTTTGCACTCGCAATGTTCACCCACCATATCTGATGATGAATTTCTGTGTGTGTGTGTGTTCTTTTAACATTAATTAGCAACAGTGTTCGTTGAGGCATTAACCACACACTTATAAAATAGTGAAATAATAAACAAATACACGCACACATGGCAACACACACTATTCTGCAACTTAAAAAATCAAAAGCGTAAATTACGAAAAACATAAAACCAAAAAAAAAAAAAAAAAACAAAAAAAAAAACAAAAGAGTTAAAAATCTAAACGGTAAAGGTGAAGCAAAGAAAGTGTGTGAAAAAATTTCTAAATGTCACAGGCTTTAAATCTAACACCTGGTATTGATTTTCAATACACTCTTATAAGTATACAACATATGTGCATACCCAGCAAACAAGAAGACGAATGCTTTAGACTTTTGTCTAATTATACAATTAGACAACGACAAGACATGATTTCAATGAAGAAGGTTCTCAAATCTGTCGTTCAGTGTGGATATTAAACTGTAGGTTCCGGTACTGATTCATAAAAATTGGCACACACAACATGCGTGCTGTGACAAATTAAGACGCAAGTCTGAAATAGGGATGTAATGTATGTATGTATATATTCTAGTCAACGAAAATTTAAAGGTAAGCGATTGTTTAATACTAGTCTCTTTATTTATAAATAATTTATGTAGTAATATTATTTTATATTAATACCTACACAAAAGAAAAAAGTAAAAATTTATTTCAATTAAAAAATGTTTATTATCAATTAAATTCTTAATTGATTTCGAACCAATTTTTGGTATCAATTAAAAGATTTTAATTGCAATTTAATATTATAATATTATAAATTAAATACAAAATAAATATATTATAAATTAAAAATAAAATAAAAAATCAACTAGAAATTTTAATTGAAAGCACAAAATACAGAATTTTTTAAAGTAATTCTGAGATCAAGTAAACAACACAATTTAAATTGAAGCACAAATTATTCAAAACTTTGAACAACAAATGAAACAATGAATCCAATAGCTTAACGCCACACAGTGTGACAGCCCCATAGTAACAGCGGCAAAAAATGATTTTTGGCGTGTCGTCCAATTTAGATGAATGATGTCGTCCAGTATATTAACAGGTATATGAGTAAAAATTCCCTGAAATTTCAGCCTCATAACTTCATTACTTTTTGGTTTAGAGCAAGTCAAAGTTGAGGTATGCCAATGCGCTTGAAATATTTTAGTTCAATATGTAATATTCAAAAGCTTATTAATAAAAAATACATAATAAATATAACTTTAAAGTATTTTTTTAATTAATTTATTTGTTGTAGAATGAGTAGATGAAAAAATAAATTTAAAAAGATAAACACAAAAAAAAATTTCTTAACAACATAATTGTGGTGTAAAAATTGAACATTTTGCATTTTCAATGGACTAGGAAATATAGAGCAGCCATTCGCCCTAGGTGCAGACTTATATCAAATGAAAGATTGAAGTCTCAGCTTTCATTTAAAGTAAAAGACATATAGCAAAAGTTTGCGAAAGTACTTTAAACATACAAAAAGTACGCATTCTGTCGCTATACGTATGTTAGCATGCCATAGCATGTTTACAACTTTTTACTTTAATTTTTTTAAATTGTTCACAACTATTTACTTATTGTTTATTATTATTTTATTTACATATTCATTTGATTGATAATAAGAATACCATGATGATATTAAAAAATTATTGATAGAATGAAAAAAATTTTTTTTCTTTTTTATTGCATTTAAATGGGAGGTGGGCGTAATACTGGGCGTGTTATTGTAATTTTTGCATGAAACATTTTAAATTGTATAAATTACAGTAATATCACATTTGAAGGTTGTACCTAAAATATTTTAGAAAATATGGCACTTTTTATGTTGAGGTTGTATGGGTGATGGGAGTAAAAGTGGGCCAAAGTTCAAAATTTTTTTCCGATAATGTTTGTAACAATATAACATTCAAGTATACCAAAATTGAAAGTTATACGTAAAATATTACGGACAATACGGCATTTCAAAAATTTCGATTGTATGGGAGGTGGGCGTAAAAGTGGGCGGATTTTCTTAATTTTTTTTTTTCAAAGAACTGGAGTTGTCTCAAAAATAACATGTGAAAAATTTCAGAGCTCTACAATGACTCCTTGTATTTAATGCCGGCGTTGTCACACTGTGCGCCATAGAAACAATGGACCATTTGTGTTCTTTCAATTTGGACGTAAGGGTACGTGTGAGTGTTTGCTAAAATGTATAAATAAAAACAGACTCAAGTATGTATATGACAATAAATAGTATAGGACACCATTATATGATTTTGTCTACTGCCATCGAATAACTAAACGTATGAGTAACAATAGGGAGTACATCACTCATACGTACAAGTGGTACATATTTTTGTTCAATTATTATAAAGAAATTATAAAATTGGAAACAAATATTTACGACATTTTATTCAATTAATTTAATTTCAAAAGAATTTCAAAACTTCTCATGAGTTTAATAAACAAAATTATTAAAAAGATTTTCGAAAATAGAATAAAATTTTTTATTAGAAATGATTATTTCATAAAAATAAATAGTTTTTCTAATAATAGTTGAATGTATTCATCAAATGAAAAGCATTAGCGGAAGTATAACTTTTTTAAATATAGAAAACAAAAAACAATCCTATATCTACATATATACCGCACATTGAATGTCGTCTCAGTTGTTTGCTGATTAACAGAAAACTACAAGAAAATTACAATGTTTGTGCATTTTCAATTGTTTTAGGGGATGCAAGAATTTCAAATGACTTTTTGCATCTGTCATTGCAAAAGTTGCAATCAAGAAGATAAATTACATTTAAATTGAATGCCCACAGCTGAGCAAATGACTTTCTTTTTTTTTTGTCAATGTTTGGCAAAGTTTTGGTGTTAATTTAATAGATAAGACACTAGTGATTGATATTCTTTTTCTATTTTGTTCAATTTTTCTTTCTTTACTGAAAATTATGCCAAAAGCTTTATGTTTTTAATTAAAACTAAACGAGTATGAGACATAAAAAACTACTTTAGTTTCTGTAATATGACAGTAAGAGGAGTAAATAATTTAAATATGAACTTAAAACTTCAGGCAAATGAAAGAAATTTAAAAGAGAACTTTCAAACAAATTACCAACGAACGTAAAAAAAGACAGAAAATAGTAATTTTTAATTCTTTGCAAGTGAGAATACTCGGGTAAGAGACTTGCAAAAAGACAAACTTAGTAAGTACTCGTAGGAGAAGTGACAGCTTTAAAATAAAATTTTATATATTTTTATCTTTTTCTTTTGCCCTTTAGCAAGTAATCATTTGAAATTAAGAAAATTATTTTGTCAAATTATTTATGAATTTTAAACTAAATATAGGGTGACTTAATTCACTTGAATAAAAATATTTATTTAATTTTGTTTCATCATAAAACGAATTGATTAAATTAGAACAAAGTTTTTATTCATTGTGCAATGATTTCTCAATGAAATGTAGCGGCAGAATTGAAATTATCAGTAACACCAAATGTCTATCGTTTGAGAAGCTGCTAACAAAAGTTTTGGTCTATCTTTCAGCACTTTTTATTCGCGCCCATTTAAAGAAAAATATTAAAATACATAGTATAGTTGGCCATTAAAACCCTGTGTCAGGGTTCGGGCCTAGCTTCTCGCAGCACTCAAGTTGTGTGTGTTAATTTTCATCCATGAGTATCGGCACCTACAAACGACAGACTTAAGCAGCCTTTTCATGGCAATCAATCACTCCCAGAGCTTTTTTTATTTGAGACCCTACTAAATGCAGTGCATTGTATTGGAATTTTTGTGGAAAGGACAGTACATTATGACAACAGAACATACATTTTGTTTTCCTTATATTACTATTAAGCGCCTTAGGAATGAGACAAATTGCTGTGAATTGATCATTCAAAGGCCAGTGTTATACCTTCAGCCTTGAATGATCAATAGCAATTGCCTCATTGTTGAATGTTGATTGTTTGGTGAGTGTCTTCGCTAAGTAGGTTTAGCTGTTATCTTCTACTTCCTAATAGATAGCGCTTTTCTCTTTATCATTTGGTTTTCGTTGTCAAAGGTTAAGGTGGAATAGAGTGGAATGTCGGGGAGCAGTTTCTTTGTAGATGGTGTTCTTGGAGGGGACGCCCTCTTATTTTTAAATTGAAGAGAAGAAGATTGCTAAGAGGTAGTCGCTGAAAGAACAAATTTTTTCATATTTCTTTTTTACAAGATGTCAGAGCTGAGATTTGAGCCCGAGGCTATCGCCTTAGTAAGCCAACACACTAACAACGGCGACTTTGTTGAATATTTGCCTAAAATGAGCGCAGTTTAAGACCATAACTCGATTCTTTTCATACCAAATAACAGAACTAGAAAATTTCATGCCTTTCTATCATAACTGCCAGCATTAGCTCCCTGTTTACCATGTCGACCTAATTAAGCAAATATTGTTGTATTTTGTTATTCTGAACAGATAATTGAAACTTTTGTTATTTGTTTATATGATTATTAAACTAAACTATTAGAAATATATAGACAGTTTTCATTGGTTACATGTGACATTGAAAATCTTTAACACAATCTATCACATAAAACCCAATTTATTGGGGTTTTACCCCAAAATATTTCTGTTTGTGTGTTTGTATACTCAATAGTTGAAATATTGTTTTTCCGAAATCCCATAATGGTCATAAAAACTCATAATACTCACAATCTGGCATAAAGATAAGAAACAAGAAAAGTTTTGTCAAAGGAACACAAAGTTGTTGAGATGCAAACAAAAAAAAAAAATATTGATGTCTTTCAGTCTCTTAGTTTTTAATTTTTATTTTAAGAAAATAAATATTTTTGTTAAGAAAATGTTAAAGAGAACTTTTCTAATAGATTAAGTTGCTGTTATAGAAAAACAAGCATACAAATTAATAAAAAAAATACAACAACAAATATGACTCTTTAGTGTCTTTAAATTTGTAATTCTTTGATGGGGAATTAAAAAAAAAAATTTTTAAATTTTAAGAATTGAAGCCTACCAACCCTCATATTTAAACTCTTAACAGACAGCTGTAAGCTAAGATGTGTTCTAACTATTAAAAGAGAGCTGAATAATAATAAAAAAATAACAAATTTAAGGTGAAGGGCAGGATATGGTAACAGCTGTTGATTTATATTTCAAACACAAAATATAACATTGAAAACATGCCGTTACAAAAAACCTCAACTACTCTAAAACCTAATCTATTGGCATGTGTATACGAGTGTGTATAACTGTATATATTGTAGTTGTGGATGGTTAAACAAGTACTATGTGATACGAATACTTATAAATATTTGGCTATTTATATTATTTTTTTACTTTTGTATTCACTTTAAAAAAATTTTCTTTTTTTCTTTTTATTCGGCTTTACTATCATTTTCCTTGTTGGCAAGGACATAAAATTAATTCAACTTAAATTAATGAATTGTTATGTCACACTTGTTAGGATAAATTAACTTTACAGAGCTATTTAAGAAAAATGATACACTTTTAGATTATTTTAAAAATTATATTTAATAGATCATAAAAGTGTGTTTCTTGTTTTCTTCTTTAAGAACAAGCAGAATTTGTTTTAAATATGTTTTAGCAAACATACCTTAACTTCCTATTCTTAAATTTTTATAAAACACAGTTTTCGTGACATGCCATCGAAATTTTTTATTTATTTGAAGGCCATTATCTGTAATGTCGTTTAAATTCTCTGGGTGGAGCGCATCCGAAATATCGAATTTTATAATGCTGTGACTCACAAATCATGCCTTCAAATTTCTTGTACCGTTGTTTAGTGCAGTATAAGTTGCCGCCTTGTATAAACCATATCTCGTTGGTGTTGAGATCATCCAACTCAGGTCGTAGAGCACACCGTTGGCAATGATAGCCTAGCTAGACCGACAACGCCAACAATCCAAGATTCACAACACCCAATGACTTTTCCGCCATGCATTAGGCACTCTTGGATCTCATTTTTCGATTGACACTTTTCAAAACCCGACTAGCAAGTCGTTAAACAGATGTAGCTCACACACGATGACGCTTACCTAATGTCAAAGCTCTAAAGACCCCCTTGAAAGCCCCTTAAAATATGTTTCCACCTTGTTTTGTTGATAAGTAATAAAAATAATTTTAGCTTTGGTTAGTTTTTTTCACAAATATTTATGAAAACGTCAACAATTTTGTTTATTTCTAATTACTAATTTGTAACTATTTAGGGGGGGTCGTGGCATACTGGTAGAGCGATTGCACAGAAACTCACACGACGAAGGTTCAATCCCAGCGAAGAATAAAATTATAAAAATAAATATTTGCGGTTTTCTAAAAGTACAGGGCCACCTTCTGGGAAGATAACAGCTAATCTACTGAAGACGCTCACCATTCACATGTAAACATCCACCGACAGATGAGGCCATTGCTGTTTGATCATTTGAGGGTGAAGGTATAACACTGGCTCTTGAGTGGACAAATTGACAGCAACGTGTTTCATCAACACATAAAGGCGCAGAATATACAAAACATCTACGAAAAAAAAACCTATCAACCATCTTCACATTCCAATACAATGCACACTGCATGAGTAGGGGTTTACCCCTGAGTATTGGTCTTAAAAAAAAAAAAAAAAAAAAAAAAAAAAAAAAAAAAAAAAACTAACAGCCTATTTCACAATGTCGAGTGAGTGCTTTCTTTCGTTTGTTGGGCGAAAACAAAAATGATTTTAATTTCTCTACATCAGAATTGTATGCGAAAAAATCGAATAAGAAAAGAGAAAAACGTAATGATTTTCATACAAAAACCAATTTCACAATGTCGAACACACGCGAAGGCAAACGTCAAAATGAGTCACTTGCCGTTTTGCTTTCGTTTGGTGCAAAACACGAAATAGTTGTATTTACATACAATCACATACTGTACAACAGATGCATACAAAGAGATTTAAGCCATAAAAATACAAAAGCACACTCACACACACAAACTCTTTTCTTTTGATTTTATGTCGACATTTTTTATATTATTAAGCTAACCCATACGCGTTACAATTGCAAGATGAAACTGAGCCAATCACAATCGATTAATAAGTGTTAAACATTGTTTTGACAGCTGGAAGATTATTTGTAACGGATATGTACAAGTATGCACTTGTAAACAGAGTTGCATTTGTTGACAAGCAAAATAGCAGTTTATTTTCTCTTTTTAGAGAAATTCTCATCTGGCAACATTTTATTTTTACGATATGTAAAAAAAAAAAATAGAGACTCGTAAGAGCAAGCGAAAAACATAGAGAAACCCAAAATAACTTTCCTTCGTGTGTTTTTCTTGCGCTGAGTGATTGTGAACTAGGCTGTAAATATTCGAAAATGCAACAACAAATAACATTTTGCTTATAGATAAATAATACATTTTGTAATTGTTTCAAATTGAATCTTTAATGAAATCCTTTTGAAAATTGGGCCAAAATCTGTCTTATCAAAATTTTACAAATAAAGTAACAGTGAAGCACAGAAATTTAAACTAATTTGAAAACAATAAAATTACACACACATATCGTCTTGCGGGAGTTTATGTGCTCTATCCGCCATTTTATTTATCTCGGGTTAATGTTGCCACTTTAGGTTTTTGACACCAAAAATCTGCAATTCATTTTCTGCTATTTATCTCCAAAACTGGACGAGATATCTGAAAACGGATTGCAAACTTGAAAAATTTGGGGTCCAAAATCTAAAGTGGGATCATTAACTCGAGATATATATAAAACACGAAATGGCTGATAGAGCACATAAACTCCCGCACGACGATATGTTGACAAAACTAAAGTTTAAAATTAAAGTCCGATTGAAAATCGTAATTGTTTTATATGGTTGTAACGAAATTTGTGTTGTCCCCTCTTTGCCATTCAAATTGATGGTTCAGAGTTATCGCTTAATGAGGATCCAAATTTACGTTTTGCTATTTTTTCGTCAAATCGCAAGTATATTTGGTCTTAATGTCTGTAAAATATTAACTATATGATTTAGCTTATAAAAATTTTAACGAAAATCAATCGTCAGATGCCTATTTACAGCAGCACTGTTGTCTTTTCAGTTATGAGGTGGCAAATGCAAAACTTCACGGACATATTAAACTCCCTTCGTGTACACAGTTCTTTCAAGTTTACATACATACATGCATAACTGGCCTTTACAACATACATACATAACTGGCCTTTACACTCATGTTGTGTGTGTCAATTTTTATCCATGAGTACCGGGACCTACAGTTTAATATCGACTCCGACCGACAGATTTGAAAAGCTTGTTCATGGCAATTAGTTACTCTCAGAGCTTTTGCTACAAGACTGCTGAGAGGTAGTCGCCGAAAGAAATACTTTTTTCATATTTCTTTTTTTTTAAGATGTCAGAGCCTGGAGTCGAACCCAGGGCCAACTAGACCACGGCGACTTTCAAGTTTTCTTATAGAAAATATATACCATTTGAAAATTGAAAGTCCATTTTACAATTCTACTAAAAAAAAACGATGAGTTTATATTTGAAGAAAAAAAGTTTCAAGAAACCACTTTTAACACTGTTTAGCAATTTCTCAAAAATTTTCTTTTATGTCACACTGTATTGTAGATGGATGGGTGTTATCAAAACCTTTGTGTAGCATCTTTAAAACCAAGTCCCTTTTGGCTAAATTCGTTGTGGTTTTACACTTACATTTAATATAATTGTATCTTCAGTTGTTGCCACAACGTTTTCCTTGCGGTTGAGATGATTTTATAAATAACTGCAGCAACAACAACAACATCAATTGGTTGCAGCAACAAAATGAATTAAAAACTTTTAAATAAAGGATATGTGGTTGAATGCAACGGTTGCACACTTGGCTGGCTTTATAAGCTTAAGATACATAGAAATGTATCTGTTGTGGCATATTGGACTATAATGAGCTATTATTAGGGAGGTAAATATTTATAAGAAAATTATTATAAAATAAAAATTAAAAAATAAAATTTATAACTAACAGCCAAGTGCTAAGAATCAACAAAAATTTTAATATTTAACTTCTTTAAACTAATTTTTTTTTATTTTATTTTTTTATACGCAACTGAAGTAAGTAGAATGAGTAGCATCCAAATATTTATAAAAAGTTTTATTAGCACCTTCATATGAGTGTGTGTTCGCAATTTGAAATTCACTTTGTTTGTCTACTCTCTGATTGTATATTCTTATACTAACGAAGTGTATCAATATTTCAAATTATAATTTCTAATGGTATGAGGCTTCTACAGGTAAAATGCCAATGCAAAATTGACTAAAACCGACACATTTAGCAAATATGTGCAAGAAAGGAAAAAAATTATTCTGCAAACGCAACTGACAAACAAGAGAAAATGTATTCTTAACTTCTCCAGACAAACTTGCAAAATTTAATTCTTTTTTCTTATATTCGATACTATTTTTATAGTTGGTCTTTTGTGGAATATTACTTTTTTTTATTTAAAACATATTTGTGTAGTTTAAGAAAAATACTTGACATGTAGTTTTAAAACTTTATAAAATAGTGATGAGCCACAATAAATCTTTTAAGTTTTATAGCTTTACATACATACACAATTGGACATTATCACTCTGTTTTAAAGTTACGGCCTAGGTTCTCGCAGCACTCAGGTGTGTGTCAATTTTTATCCATGAGTACCGGGAAAAATTTTTTCATGGCAATCAGAGCTTTTGCCAGTATATTGCTAAGAGGTAGATAACTTTTCGTACAGATTTACAGCTTTATGTAGAAAAAAAAACCTTTAATTGATTTTAAGTTCAATTTCAATCAATTGTTGTAATTAACTCAATTAAATATTAAATTGATTAGTGAGCTTCTAGTAAAAATTGGTAACTATTGACTTTATCAAACAAAACTCGTTTTTTTATATTTAAAGACAAAAATCTTTATTGAATATTTAAAATCTAAGATAAATTAGTTACTTTGCTTACAGAACAAAAAATATTCTCGGCCATGTAGGCAAATACATTAAATACTAATAATAATATGAAATGTATTAAGTACTTAATAAGCATAATGAATAACACTTTGATTTACTGAAGTTGATAAATAGCAGCGCTAAATGAAAAACACATAAATGGGACTAAATTTGTAACAATTAGTGTCCCTGACGTTTTCCAGATACAATAAAATTTAAAACAAGAGGCGTTTGTAACTGCTTTTTACTTCGAAAGAAGAAAAGGCAAGAGCCTTTGTAAAAACAGTTTAATTATATATATTTAAACATAAACCAAATCATAATGATAAGTTTATCAAAATGAGTGAAGGTCAAAGTCAAATCAATACTACTTGATAAGTTTCTGCGGTAACTTTTCTATCAAGTCAAGAAAACCAAAGAAAATATAAGGAATCATTAAAAAATTAATAACAAACAACATTTTTCTAATCCAAGATCCGCCGAAAATTGATTACAAATCAAGACCTACTTTTAACTTTTATAAAAGGAACGCTCATGGGACGACCCTCAGTCATACAGTACATTCTTCTTGTCTTGGAAAATATATTATAGAAAATTGGAAAGAGGGAATATTGCTTGTATACTCTCGATTTAATCTTATTTATATCACAATTGGCAGAAAAAAACATATGCTGGAAGACTTTTTTATAAACGAACAGTCCGTCTAAAGAACAAACTCTTTGTATAATGCATTGTGCGGTTCACTAGATAATTAACTAAAAATGACTGTAAGAGATACGAGTAGTATACAAAAATGTAAGATTTTTTAGAATTAATGCTTTTATTTAATCAGAGCACCTCCCATGGTAGTACCGATAAAACAGTGAAATGCACCCCTCAATCAACTGATGAAAGTATTGATTTACTAAACTGATAATCCCATCATCTCAAGTCCATACATACATACATAACTGGCCTTTACAACCCTGTATCAGGATTGCGGCCTAGCTTCTCGCAGCACTCATGTTGTGTGTGTCAATTTTTATCCATGAGTACCGGGACCTACAGTTTAAAGTCGACTCCGAACGACAGATTTGAGAAGCTTTTTCATGGCAATTAATTACTCCCAGAGCTTTTGCCAGAAGACTGCTGAGAGGTAGTCGCCGAAGGAAATAATTGTTTCATATTTCTTTTTCAAGTCCATATCTCTTATTAATCAGGTTTTCGTTTTAATTAATGTTAAACAAAAAGTACTTTTATTTCATTAACTATTCAACTAACATTTAGTACTTTTAAATATTGTACTTTTTCCTTTTACGAATTCACTAATCTTCTACTGACTGACTGACTGACTGACTGACTGACTGACTGACCTTTCTAACTGCAGGCAAATGCTTCTGTAACTGTTGAAAAAAATTTTCTTTTTTTGTCTTCTTATCCTCCCTCCGTTTATCTCTAGGACCAGAAGAAAGCATGAATGAAAACTTGTGGTAAACTTAAAATTTCTTAACAAAAATGCCAGTTTGACTTATTAAAAGTTGTTTTCCCTCTACTTTAGTTTTAAGCCAAATTATACATTTGAATTCTACAGCTTCTTTCAGTTTAAGAGAAAGAATTTTTTTTTCTTTTTTTTATAAAAATAAATGCAAACCACATACATTTGAAAGTTTTTAAGACAATTATTTTCTAGGAAATTGTTTTAGTTGTTTGCGAGAAATGAAAACAATTTATTAAAATTCAATAAATCATTATTTTATTTTAAATTCACACATTTACTCACGCGTAAGATAATTTTGAGCCGATTGTTTATATATGGAAAAGCTTTTTTTTTGTTTCTCTCATAATATCGTCTCGTATTGCAGATTAATTTGGAATTAAAATTGCATTGCTCTGGCTTATGTTGTTTGCACGTATTTGATCCATTCCATCAATTACCGTAGCGAACAAGTGAGTATCTCAATGAGATTTGCTGTCTGCATCAGGTGAATTTTGTAATTAAATCTACTTATATGTATATACTATACATACTTATATAAATATATGTTTGTAGAATATTTTAATTCAATTGAAAGGTCGATACTCAATTAAAAAAGAAAAGGATAAACAATGAAAAAAGCCTGCGTTAAACGTATAAAAAATAAAACAGGCATTTAATGGCCATTAAATTGAAATCATGCAGTAAATGTTTTCACTTTTACTTAATACTTAATACATACATATGTGTGTGTGTGTATGTAGACGCATGTTATCGATATTTCACTTGATTTTCATTTTTTGTGTTTTCATTGCGCTACACAATTTAAAATATGGCGGTGTACACTATGGTTAATGTGTTGGCTTACTAAAATGACAGCGCCGGGTTCAGATCTCAGCTCTGACATCTTGAAAAAAGAAATATAAAAAAAAATTATTTCTTTCGGCGACTACCGCTCAGCAGTCTTCTGGCAAACGCTCTGGGAGTAATAGATTGCCATGAAAAAGCTTCTTAAATCTCTCGTTCAGAGTCGACTTTAAACTGTAGGTCCCGGTACCGGTACTCATGGATAAAAATTAACACACACCAACATGAGTGCTGCGCGAAGCTAGGCCGTAACCCTAACACAGAGTTGTAATGGCCAATTATTTATGTATGTATGTGCAAACTATTAAGCGAGCCAGTATTCAAGCATACAAGTAAGCTTCAATTATTTTTTTTTTAAACACACTCTAGCTGTACCTATTCATTTAGTTTTATAAAAAACTTAAACGGAATGATAGAATTGCTGTTATTATTTATTTAGATCTTTTATTAATTGTTGATTTAGTTTCAATTAAATTGTTTCAAATAAACTTTTTAACATTTTCTTATTTTATTTTCAGCTAAACTTTGAAATTTAAAACTTTTTGGTTTATATTTAATTTTCATTTTAGTTAAGATTTCTAATTGATTTTATTAACTGAAGTTAATACAAAAATATTTTGTACTAAAATCGTTTAATTTTGCTTCCTCAGAAACGCTTTAATTAGATCAAAGTTAAATTCTATAAATAATTTAGATTTTTGCAATGAATTTTGTTGTCCATCAAAGAAGAAAATGATGTCCGTGAAGCAATAGTACACTGCCAAACTGACGTTTCAGACGAAACAAAATTAATTTTAAAAAAATTATCACTCTGGGGCTCAATCTCGGGTTTTCAGCATATTTTTTTTTTAATTAAGACCAATACTCAGGGGTAAACCTCTATTAAATGCAGTGCATTGTGTTGGAATGTTGAATATATACTTAGATATAGATAGATAAATGTTAAGCGCCAAAGGCCAGCCTTATACCTTAACCTTTGAATAATCAACAGCAATCTGGATGTTGAATGTGAGTGGTGAGCATCTTTTTAAAGTAGGTTAGCTGTTATCTTTTATGCAATAGCTTAATTTGTTTAATAAATTTGGGTGTTGGTCCTTAAGTAATTAAAATTTTAATATATGCTACAAATATTTTAATAGAAATTACTTGTTATCTCTTTTTTGTTTTGTGCAAGTGTGTCTGTATGTCTAAATGGCTGGCTGTTTATTTGTTAAAATGTTAATTGGATAAAAGGATGTAATTAAATTTAATTAATAAATAATGAACAAAAAAACATACAGTCACCACAGGCAATTCTCAATTGTGTTAAAAAAATAAACAATAGTTTGTCTGGTTATCGTAAAAAAAAAAGAATTTGAAAAAAAAAATAAAAAATTAAACTGATATGATTAAGACAATTGACCCAATTTATATTTAAATAGATTACAAGTAAACAAAAAATTATTATTTTGTTTTCACACAAAACATAATATTTATTCAGTTATAATTATTATAATGAAAATATTTTATATTTAATTAAAACATATTAAGTGATTGATATAGAAAATTGTTAATCTCATCAAATAAATCGGATTGGGGGATGCGTGGTATAGTGGTTAGAGTGCTCGCACAAAAACTCAAACGGCCCACGTTCGATTCCCAGCAAAGGTGAAAAATAAAAAAATTAATATGCGGTTTTTTTCAAATTTATAATTTAACAATAACAGGGGAACCTCCAAGACGTCCCTAACATTCCACTCTATTCCACCTAAGCCTTTGACAACGAAAAACAAATGATCAGGAGAAAAGTGCCACCTATTGGGAAGTAGCAGATAATAGCTAAAAACCTACTTAGCGAAGGCACACACCGCAATCAGCATGCAACGATGGGGCAATTGCTGTTGAACATTAAATGCTGAAGGTATAACACTGGCCTTTGAATGATCAATTCACAGCAATTTGTCTCATTCCTAAGGCGCTTAATAAAAATATAATATAAGAAAAAAATATTTGCTTTCCTTTTCATAAATTCCAATACAATGCACAGCATCAGTAGGGGTTTATAATATACACACACTCCTACTTCTCCCGATCAGATATAATTTATCAAAATGGTAATGGAGGAGCACAAAGTTAACTCTCTTTCATATACTTATACAGACATATGTATGGATTTGTATTAAAAAAATTTATATAAGTATTTTTGGAAATATACTATCTTGTCATTAAAATCATTAAAAAAATAATATAAAAAAAAAGAAAATGCCATAAATTGCTGAACAAATCTATTATAAATTCAAATACAGTGCACTCGCGGTAACGTGAACTAATTAAAACCAAGGCAGTTCATGTTAGCTAAATTTTTTACTTTAGTGATTGTCGAATTTCATGATAAAAGTAGACATTTTTACAATAAAAGCTTGTGTTTTCTATGCTTGAAAGTGAAATTATTTTGTTATTTTAATTATTAAAACAAAACGAGATCAAGAGAAAATAATGGTCGTGCTTTAATTTTAATTTTTTTTTTTGCCAAATGTCATGGATTTCAGTGGTGCTATCAACACAAGAAACATTTACAAGCTAAGCACACCATAAAAGTTAGTAAAACAATACTTTAATCAGAGTCATACGCAATAAAAAATGATTCACGTTATAAAGCTTTCTGAATTTGTTCACGTTACAGAGTAGTCAATGGAAACCAAAGCTTGTTTACGTTAAGCGATGTTCACGTTAGACGGTGTTCACGTTACCGCGAGTACACTGTAATCTCTTGCCATTATAATACACTATCCAAACGACCAATCCATTTGGTCACAGTCACCCATTTTGACATAAAACTTTTTGCTTCCCTTATACATATTTAATGGCCATTTTTTTTTTATTAACTTATTACGTTAAAAATAAACTCAAACTCAGCAAATAAAACGTTATTTGTGAAAATTAAAATACAATTTTACGAGTATCATTATTATTCCAAAAAAACAAATTATTTTCATGAAATTACAATATTTTTTTCTGTGGCTGATAATTCACTCACTTTTCCTATAACTGTTTGGTATGTTGCACAGTGTGTGCGTGAAAATTCATAAATTTTATTTCAACTCATTTCTGGGCCAAATATTGTAGTTGTAGAACAGATAATGAAAAACTGAACATTTTCGAATATATAGGCTAAGGCTGCATATTGTCTATGTGCAACATTGTTATTGTTTTCTAAGCAAAATGAATAAATACTCATGCCACACGTTTAAACAATTGCATGATATAACGGACAATGATGATGCCTTGACGAAGTGATGATTTTGATGATGACAAATGTCAGTCAGTTGTTGTTGGAGGGTAGAATAATGACAACGATTTTATTTACATACAAACACAAATAGACATATTGATGATGATGATGGTGATACTTTCATAGACATAAATAGTATGTTTCTTCTGTTAGTGTTTGTTACATACGACTTGTATGTTTGTTGTCTGAAACATATCCATCTAAGGTCTTAAAACACAGTAGCATTTTACAAAATGACAATTAGAAATTTGCAAATTTGTCCTTTTTCCTTTTTCTTTCCTGCGTCCCTTTCTTTGTGCACAATCATAAATATGTATGTACGTATGTGTTGTTGTTTTTTTTTCATTTTTCACTTCAGTTTAATGCTTTAATTGTTACTGTTGTTATTTTGTTTTTGTTTTTGTTTTTTTTTCATTATTTTTTGTAATTATTATTGTTGTTGTTGTGAACAATATTTCCCTTTTTCTTTTTTGTTGTTGTACTTTTATTGCAATTAGTGAAAGGAAATTAAAAAGTGAAATTGAATTGTCATGAATTTGTTTTACAATGAGAAAATTAATGAAGAAAAAATACATTTTTATTTCAACAAGTGTGAGAGAAAATTTTAATTTTTTGCCTTTCAAATCATTAGAAAACTAACAAGAATGTTCTACGTGAGTAGTGATGCCAAATGTTTAAAAAAATATTGTTTTTTTCTAAGTCATATAAAAATAAAATTTAGCAACGTATGTAGAAAAAAAAATATGAGTAAATTAAATAGAACTCACCTATGTGTGACTAGTAAGAAGGCTTTCTAAAGAAAATAACAGTAGTAGCTGGTATTACTGCGTGGTATAGTGTTTAGAGCGCTCGCACAAAAATTCAAACGGCCCAGGTTCAAATACCAGCAAAGGTGAAAACTGAAAAAGTTGGTTTGCGGTATTTTCAAAATGATTATTTAAAGGTAAAAGGTTTCCCCATCCCCCTCCAAGAAGGCCATCTACAAAAAAAACGGCTCACCGACACTCCACCTTAACCAATGTCAACAAAAAAAAAACGAATGATCAGGAGAAATGCGCCACCTATTGGGAAGTAGCAGATAACAGCTAAACCTATTTAGCGAAGGCACTCACCGCATTAAATTATAGCTTGTTTTTAATTCAATTTCTTGTTATTTAATGCAGCTGATAAAAATGCATAACTTTTAATATAAAATACGAATCAAAGTTTTTAAAATCCTTAAAAATCAGAGAATTAGTGCTTTATTTTTTCTATATCAATTATGTTCCGTACGTGTCGAAAAATGAAAGCCATTGCCTAATACGCTGAACAAATTCAAAGAGTTATCTCTAGAAATTTGTGTGGTAAATAAAAAAATTTTCTTAAGTTACCATTTATAAATATTAAAAATATTTGGAAAATAACTTTATAAAAAAATATTCATACCTTTGACTTTTCTGACTGTATTTTGTTTAAAAGGAATATCATTTAAATAAAATTTATTATTTTAAACCACTTTTTTCTATTTTCTCCTTTTTTCTTTTTTCTTTTTCTTTTTTTATTCTTACATTTTTATTTCGTTTTCTCAGATACAATTTATTTATTAACTTGATATCACCACTTTTAATAATTATATCTCACCATAACACACCATTCAAATGTTTTGATCATATAAGCAAGCCTGGAAGTATGCTTTTTTTAATTTCACCACGAACTTTACTAGCGCTCTCTTTAATATTTTCATATTCTGATTTTTTTTTGAAAGGTTTTTGCCATAACTGAACTTTTCTATTTTACTTTTAAAGTGGTTAAAGATATTTTCTAGCAACAGCTTTTAGACTTTCATAAAGCTTTTCAACTTTTCATTTAAGACCTCAGTTTTAGTTCTACGAACGTCACTACACAAAACTTCCATACGTACTTCCGCACAAAAAAAGCAAACAAACGAACACATAAACAATGACGGCCGGTTAGCACAAAATTTTCACACATTCAATTGATATTTTTATTACTTTTTCTTTTACTTTCTGAAAATAGTTGCTCATAAAACTATAATATAACAATTAAATAACAACTTTATGTAAAAATATTTAAAAAAATTAACTTTTTTACCACTTTAATTTAATATTTTCTACCACACAATATTTGCCACAACCGTACCGATCTAACTCTAAGCGCAAACTAACAGAAGCAAATAATTGTGTGTATATGGCTTAATAAAGCTTTTATCTATTTAAGATGACCGCTTATGTTATCTAAAATTCTTTAAGAAAAAGAAGAGGAAATAGGAAAGAGTGCAATATTATGAAATTGGTGTGATTATAGGAAACGGAATTTATAAAAACGGGATATAGAATAAAATCGTTATTTTATGCAATGGATTTACATAAAGAATGAATGGTTAAAAATAAATTATATCTAATCTTTCCAATAAATTATTTTATAATAAATTATAGAAGGTAATGAACAAAAAGAAAAAAAATATTATGTATTACATAAGTATATAATACAGATTAATATCTGCCATTAAGAAAAAAGAGAAGAGTGTAGGTTCTAAACGAAACTCTAAAGTGGACATTTTATGAGTAAGTTTCAAAGAATTAAATGATTATATAAAATATTGTATAAAAAAAAAACAATAAATTTAAACTAAAATAATATGAAGTGAATGGTGATTTTATTGAAAAATTGCATTCATTTTATTTGTAATTACATAACATAAACAAAGAAATTTTAACCTAACTTGTACATAAAACAATTGCTGACAAAACGCTCTAGCTTTAGAAAATAATAAATTTAAATCATGCAATTCTAGTTGCCGTGGTGTACTGGTTAGTGTGTTGACTTAATAAGACGATAGCGCTGGGTTCAAATCTCAGCTCTGACATCTTGAAAAAAAAGAAATATAAAAAAAATTAATCCTTTCGGCGACTAACTCTCAGCAGTCTTCTGGCAAAAGCTCTGGGAGTAATTGATTGCCATGAAAAAGCTTCTCAAATCTGTCGTTCGGAGTCGACTTTAAACTGTAGGTCCCGGCACTCATGGATAAAAATTAACACACACAACATGAGTGCTGCTGCCGTAATCCTGACACAGGGTTGTAATGGCCAATTATGTATGTATGTATGTATGTATGTATAATTTAAAAATAAGTGGTCCCCCCCCCCTCCAAGAAGACCATCTACAAAGTAACCGCTCCCAGACATTCAACTTTAATCCACCTTAACCAATGTCAACAAAAAAACTAATGATCAGAAGAAAAGCGCCAGCTATTGGGAAGTAGAAGATACCAGCTAAACCTACTTAGCGAAGACACTTATCACACAATCAACATGCAACGAACAGGCAATTGCTGTTGATCATTCAATGGTGAAGGTATAACACTGGCCTTTGAATGATCAATTCACAGCAATTTGCCTTATTCCTAAGGAGCTCAATAATAATATAATATACGAAAAAAATACTTGCTGTCCTTTTCATAAATTCCAATACAATGCCCAGCATCAGTAGAGGTTTACCCCTGAGTATTTGTCTTAATAGAAAAAAACTATGGCAGCACTGTATCTGAGTAAAATAATAATAATCAAAATAATGATCAATTAAATTTTTGATTTTTTTATTGAAATAAAATTTTTGTACACACATGCATATGTATGCAGTACATGCTTACGTAATCATTATATGTACATATGTATATAACACATGTACATATAACTCATTATAATCATTAATTAAAATATATTTAAATGTCACATTAACTGCAATTAAAGTTACAAATTGTAAAAAATATAGTTTTTTTTAATTTATTGAAATTTATAAGTAAACGTAGATTTAATTCATATTTACCTGCCTGCTTTGAAATTTGCAAGTTTGCCATTTTGTTGCTGCTCAAGTATATCAATGACAATGAGGATACAGCAGTAAAATACAATAATAATCTTATCAATAGCTCAAGGATGTCTGATAATTACTGTGCAAACAAGGCCTTTTGTAATGCTTTCTCTCTCTCTCTCTCTCTTTTGGCCTTCATAATTAAAATGGCATTAAGAAGCAAAATGCAATATCATTAAGAATAAGTTCTTACAAAGATTTTCTCGTCGTCTTGTTGTACGTTATTAAAATACACTTAAAAAGGATCATATATTCTAAGTAATAACGCCAAATCAAAAGTCTTCAGATAATTTTTAAGTATTTTTTTTATTTGCCTCTAAATAAATTTAAAAATGCAAGACATTAAAAAAATAATGTAATCCCTCTCCATGTGACACAAAGAATTAAAAAGCATATGAAAAGAATTGGAATAATTGTACGGATTGAAACGGTAAAATAAAGTAGAAAAAAAGAACGTTTTTAATTTCTTGGAAAATAATATGATTTTCTATTATGCTGTTCAGTGAAATGGAAAAAAATGGAGTGGGACAACATCTTATTAAAAGGAAAATAATAAGACAAATTTAGTAGCAATGGTTAGTGTTTTTATTTTTTTAATTCAATAGAATTTTAAATTGTAAAAAGTAACAAAAAAAATTTATTTTTACTCAAACAACTTTTTATTTAAAATAACAAAATCTTTTCTGTTATAATTTAAAGCCTGTTTGGTTGTTTAAACAAATTCTTGGCCTATGTATGCCTATTTCTTATAAACTATTTTCATTTTCTTTATTCCTACCTCTATGGAATAAATGTTACTTAAATGTAACGTCAAAATTATATTTGTGGCAATAAATAATAACGACATAAGTTGACATACACACTTTTTAATTTTATTGCATATTCTTCTTTTCGTGGTCAACATTTATCACTCAGCTAAATTTCAAATATAAAATATGGATATTAAGAAAACTATACGCAGTTATACTCCAGCCTAACCCTTTCAGACCGTGATGTATCGATTGTACGGGTGGGCTTAGGTCTCACTATTTTCGTTTATATTTGATCAACATCAAAAAGACCAACATGCATCGATTGCGCTGATTGTTCTTTATATTTGTTTCTCACACTATTCTGCTATTCATTTTACCGTTATTTAAATTATTTCGAAAATCTTGCGTCAGATTTCAGTTTTGTCAAAATGAGCGGAAGGAACAAATTGTGTTTACAACTACTAACGCCTAATAAATAGTGAATTGTGGCATATTTTAACTAAAAAGATTATAAATTTCAATGTTTCAAACCATTTGATGTAATAAATATGCATTTCAGTTAAAAAGGTTAACAAGTGCATCAATTGTGTCACCTTTGACCTTGAAGGTCAAATCTAAACATTGATTATATTTTCGTACGATATGGAGACCATATATTCCAAAAATCAGTAAAATACTCCCATTAATTTAGTATCAGGTCTGAAAGGGCTAAACATACCCAATCACTATTTATTTTAGACAACAGACCCTTAATACCTCAAAACACGCATTTTCGACTTAAGCCGTTATGATTTGTTGCCACAGATATGCACAAATATGTATTATAAATTTTACTCATTTTTTTTTAATTAAGACCAATACTCAGGGGTAAACCCCTACTACATTGTATTGGAATGTTGGATATATACTTAGATATAGAAATATATTAAGCGCCTTATGTCAATGGAACAAATTGCTGTAAATTTAATCACTCAAAGGCCAGTGTTATAACTTCACCTTTGAAAGGTCAACAGCAATTGCTCCATCTGGATGTTGAATATGAGTGGTGAGCATTTTTTTAATGTAGATTAAATGTTATCTTCCCAGAAGATGGCGCTGTACTCATGATCATTCGTTCCTTGGTAGAATAGACTGGAAATGTTAGGGAGCCGTTTCGTGAAGATGGACTTCTTGGACTTCTTATATTTTAAGTTATAATTTTAGAAAAACTTAAAGTTAATTTTTTTTATCTTTCGCTGGGATTTGAACCTCGTTTGTTTAAGTTTCTGTGCGCGCGCTCTAATCACTATACCATGACCTAATTAATTGGAGTTTATTATTCTGTCACATATCATATCGTCGCAAGAATTAAAGAACGCTGTAACTGACAAAACATTTAATGTTCACCAGAGCCAAAAAACCTGTATGAAAGTAGAAAGAAGACACTGTAAGCAAGTAAATTTCTTTTCATCATAGAAATCTGGAACCGGGACCAGTCGACGCGTATTTCTTTTTTTTTTTCTGATAAAAATTATAAAAAAAACGCATTTTCGATTTTTTTTATCAGTTACAGGGTTCTTTAATTCTTACGACAATATCTGCTTAATAAATTATAAATAAAATAATATTTATTTCTCTGCTCAGCGTTATTAAATTTAAATGTTCTCAATTAATAAATAAATAAATTTTTCTCAATAAATAAATTTTATAAATTTGCTGTATATTTTACTTATACAAAGTACTCGATAATGATAATGTTTATTAATAATAAAAAAAACATTATAACGGTCATAACAGTTCTTGCTTTAAGGTTTGCAGTTGTTTGTCAGCTCTTATGATTTTGCAAAAAATTATGTCCATCAGGCTTTTGTTTATTTTTTAATACATTTTCCTTATGCTACTGTTTCTCAACATTAGGGGTATTCATGTGAAAGGATTTATGTTTACCAGTTAAAATATAGTCTAACCGTGCAAATAGTCTACTGGCAGTAAATAAATTATTTTATACCCCATATAAGTCACACTTAAGCATATGGGAAAAATAAATTACAGGCTAAAACTATCATCGTGCTGGTGCGGCCCAGCCAGTTTTTTATTATTGAATCAAATTAGAAACCTTTGAGAATATCTTAAACAAAAAATATGTGGGGAATACTGTGGTGAATAGTTTGGTATAAAGTTTGTGCGCATTGTTGTCACAAACTTATTTGCTTGTTGCAAATAACTCAACACAATCTGTTGTAAAATAATATTTAAATAAAATTTTACTTAAAAATGTTTCAAATGTGCGAATAATAATTAACTTCGTTCTTCTTTTGTAGCAGTATTTTTTCTATAAAAGCCTAAAAAATTGTTTCATGAAAATTAAATCAATGATAATGTCTTCATCATACAAAGGTGTTTTTCATTCACTGATGTGCAAAGAAGATATGGGATTAAGTCTCAGGTTTAGGACTTGAATTGTATTGCTCATAGCGTTACCAGTTAGTCACAGAACTTCAATGTGTTAAAAAATATAACAGAAAGGAAGTTTACTAACATGTAATTTGATATCAAAGTTAAGGTGTTTTCTACATTTTTCTATCATGTGCTTATTATTTTGACCGTAAGTGTAAGTATTTTTTTCTGTTTTTTTTTTTTGACATCTAATACATATATTAACTTTAAGTGAACATACTTGATGTGCAATTTTTTTTATGACATTTTGTATTCAGTAATGTGTTAGATTTTATACCTTTAGGTTAGAAAATGTTCTACTGCCACCCTAAGATACAAAAAAAGGGGGGAAACAAGAAACTGTAACAAAATGAAAAATTGTTCTCTAAATACAATAAATAGTATTTATGAATGTGTGTAATCTGCAGATCTGCTAGAAAGTATCATGCAAAACATGAAAATAAAACATGACTGGAGAAGATAAAGGACACGAAAAGAAGAAAAAAAAATAAACTTCCAAAACAATAAGTTGAATGAAGTAAAAGTCATGCTGATATCAATTTTAATTTTCTTCGCCTCTTTTTCTATTCTGGTCTATAACTTTTTTCTTTTTCTGTTTTCTATAATTTTTATATTTCTTTTGGCTTTTTTGGATGATAAGAAAAAAATGCATATTTTGTTGTAAGAGTTGGCTTTTTTGAATTGGTCAGATTGCAGACAAGAATACCAACCACCAGCAGATGTTTTAGAATTAAAATTTTGATGACATCAAGTAAATTTTAAAGGACCATAAGTTAAACAATTCATTTAAAATTCAAGCTCTGCGTTACTTCACATATTTAAAAATTTCTTAAAAAACATTTTTTTTAAGAAACAAAGGCAACATGTTTCAAGAAGAAATATGTGAAACTTTAAATGAATTGAAGATAAATTTTGCATAAATTTGTAACAAAAAATAAGAAAGCAAAATAAGTACCTATACCAGAGGTGGGGAACCTTTTTACCATTAGAGGCCACATTTAAATTAGTCAGCAATACAAGAGGCCGCATAAGCTGATTGACCTAAGAAAGTGACTTTTTGTAAAATTATTATAGTTTTTCTATAGATTTAACAATTTATTTAGAAAAAATAAACAATAATACTCCAAAATTTTAAATAGAATAATATAAAAATATTATAAAAAAATACAATAAAAAATATTTCATTATTTACTAAGTTCGTGACTTATTTGGCTTTGATTGTGTTTGACAGTAATTGTATATTTGGATCAAGCTTCGTAACACACAGCTTTAATTTGTTTTTATTTTTGACATGAGAAAATATATTCAGGGCAATTCGGCAATACTTTCTTTATAATGTCGAATGGGACCATTCACTTTCGACAACTAAAATTCTATACATTCTTAAACACGTGTGATAAATTATCGATAACAACTGTCATATTTTTGTCACCACTGCTTACAATTTTATTTTTATTGTATGATTAAATAAAAATACATGTAAAAAACATAAAATTTAATACAAAAATATTTAGAAAATCTTCGTACTACCCTCAAAATATTACCGAATGGCTTTTTCAAATTTCATTAGATGATGAAGTCCTATAACTACAATAGTAAGAAGTAATTTTTACTAGAAAATACAAAAATAAGAAATAATTCAAAGAATACTTCCCATTCAGTTATTTTTTTAAGATATCCCAATTCTTGCTTTATGGTAACGTACAACCTGTTTTTAGAACACGAATGGTTATTGAAATTCGTCTTTTTATATGTGAAACAACAAAAAAAACACTCAAATTTGTTAGTGTTTCTCATAAAAAAAGACGAATGTCAAAAACCATTCGTGTTCTAAAAACAGGCTGGTAATTTTCATAAAACTCTTCTAATTGCTGCTGCAAAAAATTCGGTTGTTCAAATGTTTTCTTTTTTTTAGGTACTGGCTCTTTAGCAGCAATGTTATTGATATATAAACTAACTCCTTTTTCTAATGCCTCCGATTTTTCAAATACTCCAAGTGAATTTACATTTGAAACACCTTTCACGGATGTTTCATAATTTAATAGTAAACACTGCCTCTTCCAAATCATTTAGAGCAATGGTTTTGTTTAGACCTTCACCTGTGGCCTCCATTTGCTGTTTATTTATTACCAGTTTGCTTTTTGTATTGGTCTCGCCAGACCTTAGGAATTAAATATTTTAAATTTAGGATGTGCTATATTGCTATTACCCAGTTTGGAGATATGAAAAGTCATTTCCAAATGGGATTTTACAGAAATTTCACAACTCATATTCACATGTAGTCGATAATTGGAAGTAGTAGAATTCAAATTTGAGCCTTTGATTAGATCCACTTACCTTTATCCATCCTGCTACATCTCTAGCAGGAGGGACATTTATATTAACATTTTGTGTAATTTCTTTCCGTAAAGCATTTTGATCTTCTGGTCGTAATGGGCTGACATCTTCCAATCCCCTTATGTTCCATTATAAAATCAACCATCAATTCAAATTGACCTGACGTTGTTTGTCTTTTAGCAATAAATCTTGCAAAAACAATTTTCCAATAAGTTAACCAAATACTTTTTTTAGAAAACAAATTTTTATATATTAATTTTTCATTCTTTCTTCTTAATAGACTTACTTCTAGCAAAATTTGGTAAAAAAGCCTTCTTTTTAATTATGCATGATATATTTTTCCGATTGTTTATGTAAAACGCAGCAAAATTTTTGACGAAGAAAAACGACTGGTTGTGATGGTGAAAACATTTTTTAGAATATATAGAAATTGAAAAAAAACGTATTTTTTCAAGTTGTTCATCCCTAACGTATTATAGAATTAAAAAATAAACTCTATGAGCGTATTTGAGGTGAAAGCGAGAATAGGAATTGCCCTGATTGTCTCGCAACAGTAGGTACTTCCGAAGCAGGAGAGTAAACGGCGAGCATGTTCTCGAAGACATGGATATTAAACAGCATTTTTCCGGATTTATATGGGATCCTTTTTAGCGTTAAAAATCAATGAACTCCATTTGTGGAGCCTCGGATCTATCTATTAAATGTGGTTCAAATGCCAGTTTCATAGCAGGAGTGTGCTAATCAAAATCAGAAAATCTATTAGTATACTCTTCTATTAAACAATCCAAGGCACCTACATATTCATCGAATATTTTATTTTCACAAGCAATGTTTTGAAAAATGATAAATTACTCAACAAGGAAGCGTTGAGAGATGCGAGTCAGAGAAGCTAAAGCAAGGTGTGACAAATGTGCGATCTGAAACCGAGTTATGTTTACTTCTTAGACAAGGTAGTTGGCGCTGCTAGCGCTAATTTAAATTTTTTTTGCAAATTTTATTATTAGTTAAATTATTTGAGCTTAAGGTCGAATAAATATTTATATTATTTATTTTACGATATTTCGCTACTTCCTTGCGTAGCATCATCAGGAATATATATGTATTTGTATGTGACAAAACAATAACAAAATTATAAAAAAAAAATACATAAAAAATTATGTCATACATATTTTCAAATAAAAACATAATGAACATTTAAAAAAATTAATATAATAATTAACCAACAAACAACATTAATAAAAATAATAATAAAATAATAATGTTGTTTGTTGGTTAATTATTATATTAATTTTTTTAAATGTTCATTATGTTTTTATTTGAAAATATGTATGACATAATTTTTTATGTATTTTTTTTTATAATTTTGTTATTGTTTTGTCACATACAAATACATATATATTCCTGATGATGCTACGCAAGGAAGTAGCGAAATATCGTAAAATAAATAATATAAATATTTATTCGACCTTAAGCTCAAATAATTTAACTAATAATAAAATTAATAAAAAGGTCAAGGAAAATAATACAAATATTTTTTTTGCAAACACAATCAGCTGACTATGTATGACAAATTTTGTAAATAGTGTTTTATAATTTTAATTTATTTTTAAATAAATAGTACTTAGAACATTATTCGTTTTTTTAGATATGTAAATTACATAAACTTTGTGGAATTTTCAGTAAAGTGAAAAATTGTTTATTTGGATATAAAACCAACATTTCGGCAATACTCTGAAAAAATCATAATTGATTTCTGAAATTCTGAAATCTCCGAATAAATAATTTTAAACTTGCCTAAAAATTCTACAATTTTGTAATTCCCAATATTCCTTCTAAATAATTTTTTCGCGCAACTGTCATGGCGTTAATGTACAATAGTTGTTTGATGTACAATACAATGTACAATGGTTTGTTTGTACTAGGTGGCAAAGGGCCGCACTAGAACCTCGCGGAGGCCGCATGCGGCCTCGAGGCCGGAGGTTCCCCACCTCTGACCTATACAATAAAGAAAAAAAAAAGAGATACTGTTTTAATTTGTGTTGGAAATGTAGTACTCAAAGCATATCACCCAATGCCTTAAACTTTTTATAAAACCATGTGTAATACATGTGCATGTACATATCGTCTCAAGAATTAAAGAACGCTGTAACTTACAAAACATTTAATGTTCACCAGATGCCAAAAAACTTGTATGAAAATACTGGTATTTTTCAAAACGAAGACGACGTAAGTGAATTTTTTTTTTTTTTTTTCATCATAGAAATCTGGAACCGGGACCAATCGACGCGTATTCTTTTCGGATAAAAATGATGCCAAAAAATGTATTTTCGATTTTTTGTCAGTTACAGCGTTCTTTAATTCTTGCGACGATATGCATATGAAAGTCTATTTCAAGAAGATAGGGATACGGTTAAAAAATATTTAAATGTTCATATTAAAAAATATTCATACCTTTGATTTTGCTAACTGCCTTTAATTTCTAAAACTTCATTCAATTAATTTATAATATTTGAAATCAATTTTCTTTGCATTTTTTTTTCTTTTATTTATTTATTTATTTATTTATTTATTTATTTATTTATTTATTTATTTATTTATTTATTTATTTATTTATTTATTTATTTATTTATTTATTTATTTATTTATTTATTTATTTATTTATTTATTTATTTATTTATTTATTTATTTATTTATTTATTTATTTATTTATTTATTTATTTATTTATTTATTTATTTATTTATTTATTTATTTATTTATTAAATATTAAAACTTTTTATTATTTATTGCCTCCGCAATATCTCACCATATTAGAACATATGCGTATATGTAAATATATACTTTTTTCACCACTAATTTATTTTCACTCAAATTTAAAATTTTTTTTTTTTCCATTTTAAGATTTTTATCTGAACTGAACATTTTAATTTAATTTTTGAACCATTTAAAGATATTTTATAGCAAAAGCTATTTATAGCTCAAATTTAAAGCTGTTTTTCATTTTAGTAAAGGGCTAAACTTAAGTACAAAAAAATACCACTACACTTGTATGTACGTACTACCGCACAAAAAAAAAAGAACACACGAGCAACAACGACCGGATAGCAAAAAAATTTCTGATTTGCAATTGATATTTGTACCACTTTTTCTTTTATTTTCTTATTAGATTTTATCATAATAATATAACACAACTATAATATTACAATTAAATAATAACTTTATGCAAAAATATTTATAAAAACTAACTTTTTTACCACTTTAATTTAATTTTTTCTACCACACAATATGTGACACAACCGTACCGATCTAACTCTAAGCGCAAACTAACAGAAGCAAATAATTGTGTGTATACGGCTTAATAAAGCTTTTATCTATTTAAGATGTCCGATTAAATAATCTCAGAATAAGTAGAGGAAATAGAAAAGAGTGTAATATTATGAAATTGATGTGATTATAGGAAACGGAATTTATAAAAAGCAGTTTATAAAAAGAAATCGTTATTTCATACACCTGATTCACTCTAATTTTTTTTATTTTTTATTTTTTTTTCTTTTATTTTTATGAATGTTTGTAGAGTTAATGAATTGAACATTTTTTATAAACTACATACACACATATGTATTATTAAATTATTACGTAAAAAATAAAAAAAGAATTAAATTAAAAACAGACTAATTTAAAGAAAAGTAAATTGTACATAAAATTTTAATAAATAAAGAAAAGAAAAATTGAATGTTTCAAGATCAACTAAAAGAATATATAAATAGTGAGCAGTACCAAGTAAAATGAATATGAAATTTTTTTTTTTTAATTATGAAAAGAAAGTAAAACTTTTTACTGCTGTATTCATATTCATAAAAATCATTTTAGAGTTGTCAAGGGCATCTTTGACAAGTATTATATAAAACATCTTTCACCAATTCGCCAAGACATTAACACCTTCCATAAGAATTATATAGGGGAGGGCAGAAGGGACAAATTTACAAGTTAATTTGAATTAAGACTGCCAATGCGTATTAACGGTATCGTCTGTCAACGGTATCTATTCAAATTATTATTTGGATTATCCTATTTTCAATACGCAATAGCTGTGATATAAATGCAGAAAACAATGCTGCATTTAAACTGCATTAAGCTCTTTTAAGATGGCAACACTGCGTAAAATTAGTCAGTTCTTGGCTAATTGTTTACTATTGGTAATTAAAATGGATAGAAAGTAACCAAAGTTACAAACCTCTCATTTCTTTGGGTATAAAAGCATATAAAAACAATTATGAAATAAACTTACGTTTTAGTCTGCCTTCGCTATAAATACAGAAACTGTCGCCTGTAAGGTTAAAATGAAATAAAATAAAAATTGGCATTAGTAAATTCGTAGCGTAAGTAAACGTTGTCGTCCATCTACCTTATAAAGAGGGTATAACTTTGATAAAAGTTAAAACGTTTCCAACCTATTGTTTTTATTTATTCTTTGCACCTGCCACACTGACCAATATTATTTGTAAATTTTTTTTCAAGTATGGGGAGCACTGCATATATATAGAGATATAGCATTTTTTTTAAGATCGAATGCCCTTCCACCTTTTTGCGAATTGTGTCTTCAAGCAGGTTGTTTCTTGGACAAAACTTTTTAATTAAGTGCAAATAAAACAAAAAGAGGTAGATGGCCGTGATAAATATATTTCAAATTTAATTTATCCACTTGTTTTCAAATTGTTTATAATTTGTGTCCCCTATTTAAAAATACTTATTCCCAAAATTTCTCAAAACCTTGTTTTTATCATGCTACATAATTTTTAGGTTATAAAGCGTGAGCATTTCAGAGGTAGTGACTCTCACGAAAAAAATACCTCGATGTTTTTTCCGATACAATGCATCGTGAACTTATATCAATGTTTTGCGATATATCGAATAAAAACATTGATGTTTTCGATGCATCGTATCAAAGTTTTATAAACATAATTTCGAAACAAAAAAATATATATAAATTTCAATAAAAATGCACATTTTGTTTTACCAAAATTTATTATAATAAATTTATTTGTGTATGTTTTAAATGGTAGTCATAAAATAAAAATTTTGGATACCTTGTTAATCAAGGAAAAAAATGTATTAAATTATTTTTATAGGTCCCAATACTTTTTGTCTAAAATTTGTAAAAATAATATTTTTTTTACCCTTTTAGTCTGCACTCTACTTCTTTGCTGTGTCAAAACTGAAAAAAGCCTTTCAGAAGTCAGGGAATTTGCAACTATTATTAAGTGTTTGTACGCTATATTGTACACTTTGAAGAATTGTACCTTATAATCGGTCATACATATAAAGGGTTTTCATTCAATCGACTTACATGATTACGTAAATCTTCTTCTTCATTTCTAATTGTCTTCCTATTGTTGTGAACTAATTTGTGATGATCGCTCCAAAGACTAAAGTCGGATCAGAGGGTTTACAAAATTTATTTTTTTAAAGCGTGGAACCAGTAGAAAAATTGAAAAAATGTCTGTAATTTAATTTTTCCTAAGTGTACATCCGGACTAAAGAACTATTGACAAATATACATATACATATGTATGTATGTACATAAAATGTTATCGATAACTAGAAATTCTTATTGTGACTTAGTACTATAAAAAATGTTTATGGCAACATTCTTCACTGACATTTGCAAATAATTCATGAATATAATACACAATTATAAACAGTGTTCAAGCCAGGCTGACGGGTGAAAACCCTTCAAAACTAGAAGTATGGTAAAATGTAATGTAAATTTTTATGAAATTTTTATACTGAATGTAAATTTTTATTATCTCCATTGCAGAAAAGAAAATTTTAGGGATAAATCTCCTAATCTGAAAACATTGATAACTCTGCAAGTGAATTTTTTACTAAAAAGTCTATTGAGTTAATTATAGTGAGATTTTTAAAAACCACGTCATTTGTACAGGGATTTTCCATACCTGGGCCACTCTTAAAAGAAATAGTGAGATAGTGAAAAAGTAATTTTTAAAGTGCTTTGCCTTAATTGCATGATTTAAATTTATTTTTTTCTAAAGCTAGAGTGTTTTGTCAGCTATTGTTTTATATACAAGTTAGGTTAAAATTCCTTTGTTTATGTTAGGTAATTACAAATAAAATTAATTCAATTTTTCAAAAAAATCACAATTCACTTCATATTATTTTAGTTTAAATTTATTGTTTTTTTAATATTTTATATAATCATTTAATTCTTTGGAACTTACTCATAAAATGTCAACTTTAGAGTTTCGATCAGAACCTATACCCTTTTCTTTTTTCTTAATGGCAGATATTAATCTGTATTATATACTTATGTAATAATGTTTTCTTTTTTTTCTTTTTGTTCATTACCTTCTATAATTTATTATAAAATAATTTATTGGAAATATTATATATAATTTATTTTTAACCATTCATTCTCTATGTAAATCCATTGCATAAAATAACGATTTTATTCTATATCCTATTTTTATAAATTTCATTTCCTATAATCACACCAATTTCATAATATTGCACTCTTTTCTATTTCCTCTTCTTTTTCTTAAATAATTTTGGATAACATAAGCGGACATCTTAAATAGATAAAAGCTTTATTAAGCCGTATACACACAATTATTTGCTTCTGTTAGTTTGCGCTCAGAGTTAGATCGGTACGGTTGTGTCACATATTGTGTAGTAGAAAAAATTAAATTAAAGTGGTAAAAAAGTTAATTTTTTTTAATATTTTTGCATAAAGTTGTTATTTAATTGTTATATTATAGTTTTATGAGAAACTATTGTGAGAAAGTATAAGAAAAAGCAATAAAAATATTAATTGAATGTGTGAAAATTTTATTCTAACCGGCCGCCATTGTTTATGTGTTCGTTCGTTTGCTTTTTTTTTGTGCGGAAGTACGTATGTAAGTTTTGTGTAGTGGCGTTCGTATTACTAAAACTTAGGTCTTCAATAAAAAGTTGAAAAGCTTTATGAAAGTCTAAAAGCTGTTGCTAGAAAATATCTTTAAAAGCATAAAAATAAATTCAAAAGTTCAGTTGTGGCAAAAACCTTTTTAAAGAAATAAAAAAATAAAAATATTAAAGAGAGCGATAGTAAAATTCGTGGTGAAATAAAAAAGAAGCATACTTCCAGGCTTGCTTGTATGATCAAAACATTTGAATGGTGTGTTATGGTGAGATATAATTATTAAAAGTGGTGTTATCAAGTTAATAAATAAAAATAAAATTGTATCTGAGAAAACGAAATAAAAATGTAAAAATAATTAATACAAAAAGAAAAAAGAAAAAAAATATGAGAAAATAGAAGAAAGTTGTTTGAAATAATAAAATGTATTTAAATAATATTTCATTTAAACAAAATACAGTCAGAAAAGAAAAGTCAAAGGTATGAATATTTTTTTATGAAGTTATTTTCCAAATATTTTTAACATTTATAAATAGTAACTTAAGAAAATTTTTTTATTTACCACACAAATTTCTAGAGATAACTCTTTGAATTTGTTGAGCGTATTATGCCATTGCTTTCATTTTTCGCCACGCACGGAACATAATTGATATAGAAAAAAGGAAAAAAGGAATTTTCTGGTTTTTAAACTTTTATTATTGATTCGTACTTTATATTGAAAGTTATGCATTTTTATCAGCTGCTTGAATAAAACCGCAACAAAATCACAAGAAATTGAATTAAAAACAAGCTATAATTTAATGCGGCGAGTGTCTTCGCTTAGCAGTTTTAGCTGTTATTAAGTGTGGTGGCGCATTTCTCCTGATCATTCGTTTTTTTTTTTTTTTTGTTGACATTGACATTGGTTAAGGTGGAATGTCGCGGAGCGGTTTCTTTGAAGGGGGAGGGGGGGGGGTGGAACCCCTTACTTTTAAATTATAATTTTGAAAAAACCGCAACATAACTTTTTCATTTTTTACCTTTGCTGGGATTTGAACCTGGGCCATTTGAGTTTTTGTGCTAGAGCTCTAACAACTCTACCACGCACCCCACTTTTATCTTCCAAAATTGTGAAATATTTTTGCTGAAAAAATAATATTCAAATTAAACTATTTTTCAATAATCCAATGTTTTTTAATTATTTTTTTTATGAAAATAAAAGATTTCTTACATTTAATAAGCCAACACTATTATAGCAACTTTATGTATGTACGAGAATATCTGCATAATTATTGTAATGAATTTCAAGTTAAAACAACTAAAAATTTAATTAAAAACAAAAAAAAAACTAATATTAATACTTTGAAATTTCCAATGGCTTGTAGAATGTTTAATAATAGTTGTTTGAAATATTTTATAAACTCAAAAGAATAACAAAACATGACGAACAAGTCCCATTTATTAAATTTTGTGTTAATTTGCCATTTTAAGATTTGCATTTAAACTTTTAACACCAACTCAAGTATGACTTTAATGACCCTGTTTTGGTGTTTTATTCAGTCACACGCAGAGAGCAAAGTTGAACCACAACTGTTTAGTGTAGTTAAGTTGGAAATGGGAAAAGATCATAATTACCTTTTGACAATAATTAGGACACGACATGAAAATTTCTATTTTCGTAATACAAGTGTATAAGCGGAAAAATTCTTCTGCTCACGGTGATGGCACTTATTGTTACTTCAAGCGTTAAAATGTTGACAGTTTTCTTTATTTTGATTTTGTTTTTTTCACTTTTTTTTTAATTTTCGTATTACTTTGCTGGAGACATTTTCAAGTATGTACTTTAAGAGTTTGTAAAAAAAATGAGAACAAAAAATATATATTTTTTTTACTATTTTTATAAGAAACTATTGTTGCAAAACAAGTTTTCTTTGGCAGAATTATACAAAAAATTTAAATGTGTTTAAACGGATAAGATGAAAGACAAAATCTTTAAAAAAAAATGTGTATTTGGAAGAGCAACAGAGAGAATTGCTGACTTGACAATAATACTTAGAACTTCATTATCATTATTTTAAGATTCATTATGTTCTTCAAAAGAAATTCACACCGTTCCTGTAGAGATAAAAAGTAAATCAGTTGGCCTATTTTATAATTTTCTTGTCATTCTAAAGCAAGCTGGACGTTAGAAGATACGCAATTAAAAATGTTCATCCATGGCAGTCATGAAGTTCGTAAATATATATATGGATGTGCTAAATCTTAGAAATATTACAGAATATACCTGCAGATGGATTTCACCACGACTTGTTCTATTCAATAAAAATATAAAAACATAAAAACAAAATCGGTTCCCATAAATTCTATATTTCAAAGAAATTCAAGAATTAAATTCCATTACTTAGCATTTTTTTTTTTGGCATAAAAGTGAAGGATGTAATCCTTCCATTTTTGTTTTCTTGTCTTTTTTTGAAGATTTTTCAAAAGTGTGGGCTAGATTACTTTAGTGATTTTTGTTTTCTCCTTGTGTTATATGCAGACAAAAAGTTATAAAATGAGTTCTAATAAATGTAAAATATTTTTTTCTATTGAAATAAAGCAATAAATAATTAAAGAACAATCCAAAGGTGTGGGTGCTACAGTTCTTGCAAAGAAATATGAAAAGTCGTTCAAAAAAACAGAATACGCACGTCTTGAAAAAACTCTTACAACGAGCCAAAAATCTGCCAGTAAGAGAGAAATTTGAGAGAAAAACCTAAAAAATTTCATTAAATGTTGGAAAAAAGGGGCGGTTTTAAAGCAGTACCAGTACCAGTAGTAAAACCAGATATTACAGCAACGCAGGCCGTGCAGGTTTTTGAAAAAGTTATTGACTCGGCAGAAAATAGCACAAACAATTACGTAAATATTTTAGTTTTTCATAAATTCCGCAATCTAGCGGTGAAAAAAGCTAAAAATGCTTGTACAAAGCCTCAAAAAACTCTTGAAATTTACTTTACTTCTTTGTAATTAAATAATAATATTAAATAAGTATAAACTTTTTTATAGACTCTTTAGAGTGAACATTTCCAATAGAGTGAACTGGCCTTGCAGGAATTAGTTCACTCTATTGCGATTCCACTGTATATGGTACGAGGGAGGGAACGAAGCACACCGGGTTCAGCTAGATTTTGTATAAAAATTGATTACCATTAAGAATACATAATAACAGGAAGTCTTAATGATAACCCTGTAAGGAAAACTTGGTGTGTTTGACGAAGACGCTCACCACTCACATTCAACATCCACCGACAGATGCTGTTGATCATTCAAGGGTGAAGATATAACACAGGCATTTGAGTGGTCCAATTGACAGCAACTTGCTTTATCAACAAAAAAAGGGGAAATATGTCGAATAAAAAAAAGTTATAAATTTCTACTCAGGACCGCCATGAAATATTGTTTTTTATTCACTTATAAATTTGATTTCATGTATTTGCGCACACAATTGGTTGCAATAAAATTACACTTCTATTGCATTTTAGCGGCTGATATCATATAAAAATCATTTTTTATTGATGCGCATGTGTAAGTGATTGTTCACATTTTTTCCCTTACAAAATAGCTCATTGGTAAGCACTAATTTCTGCTGGGGTACTTATACATATATTTCCTAATCAGCTGTTTTTTACTTATCATTTTTTACTAACAAAAATGTGTTTAGTACAAATCAGTAAATTCTCATGCATCTATGTTATCACAGTGTATGCAGTAACTCCAACAACTATAACAAGAACAACATACATAGCAAAATAGCCACAACAAAATCTTTTGCATACATTTTCTTTGCTCCTCCCACTCATATATATTATAATGATACACAAAATTTTCTTTCTTTGTTATTGTACTCGTAACAGCTGATTTTAAACTTTTTGAGCTGTCATTTCTTTCATCACTGTATACCCTGTGCTGTCACTTTGCTGTCTAATTTTTCTCTCTCTTTACTGAGTATTTGTGCAAACAAACACAATCTAGTAAAAACTTTAAAAATTTGTGTAAAATTAAAATAAATAAAGAGGAGTAATAGTGCTGAAGCCTCGGGTTCGAGCCTCAGGAGAGGTGTGATCAATTTAATTTTGTTTTTATCAGAAAACGCATTAATTAGATCAAAGTTAACTGCAATGAATATTTTTTGGTAATTAAAGAAGAAATGATGTCCGTGAAGGAATAGTACACCAGCCAAACTGAACAATTGTTTTCGACTCCAGCTACGGTAGTCTCATCAGAGTTCTTTGTGTCCTGTGCATATTCAAGACCAAACATCAACTATTTAACTCACACTTTTTTGGAAATCGCATACTGAAATTATTACCGTATGTACATACACTTGTATGAGTTAGTCGAAGTAAAGTCACACAACAGTTTCTATCATATTCTCCTTTTCTTACCATCATTGCTGTTCTTGTAATAAATAAAGAACAACTACATGTAAAGTATACTGTAAAACTGTTTTGGAACAAAGAAAAGCCAAAAGGTATTTTCACTCATTAGTTAGAAATTCAAAAATTTCGTATCATGTGGCAACTTCTTTTAATATTGAGAGATATTTATTCCAACAATATCAGTTCTCTTAAATTATATATAAAGAGAAAAAAAATCCTAATGCTATAAACACAACAAAGGCTATCGACTACAAATATCGCTGGCTACGAAAGTAGCCAAGTAGCCAGCAACTTAATTATAATAACGACTACAGCTACAAAATAAACATCTGTTTTGACACGTTGAACATAACCTAAACAAAATATAACAAACTTATTTTTTGTAAGTGAAATTCTGAGGAAACAAAAAACAACAAATGTCTGAAGAAAACTTATAAAAATTTAAGAAAAGTAAAAAGGTTATTAAATAATAAATTAAAAATGAAATAAAAACTTATGTAAATAAATGAAATAAGTAAATAAAAACTAAACAAAAAATGTAAACAAATGATTTTTTTTTCAGTGGT
Source organism: Metopia argyrocephala (assembly GCA_963576795.1). Lineage (NCBI taxonomy): Eukaryota > Metazoa > Arthropoda > Insecta > Diptera > Sarcophagidae > Metopia > Metopia argyrocephala. The sequence continues at coordinate 2,367,737 of OY756209.1, forward strand.
GCAACTTAAATTTTTTTCGCATTTTTTATGTATATATTTCATGTATTGCGTTTTTTAAACATCTTTTTCATGCATCTTATTGTATTGGCAGCACTAAACTGTTTATTGTCGCCAAGAAAAATAGAAATTAGCCTAAGTTAGCTACGGGCTACTAAAGTAGTCGTGTGGTCGGAAGTCGTGTTGCCACTAAAATAATTATTCTCATATGCACACATGTATTCTATTTTTGACAGCTTGTAGTCGATGGTCGGTAGCCTTTGTTGTGTTTATAGCATAAATCCCATTTCAGAATATTTAAAAATTTTTACCTTCATATTCATAAAAAATTAAAATAGATTTAGAAAAAATATCTATGTGGAAAATTTGACTTAAAAGTCATTTTACATTTTATATATTTTTTTTATAAATACGGGCATTAATACTAGTTGACAGGATAAGAGATTTTAACATTTTAATATATAGAGAAGCACTTTTTTTTGTAAAAGAGAAAATATAAAAAATTTATTATCAATTGGTTTTTCGATTGCTCACTTTTCTTGTTAAAAGAAAGATAAACGATTATTTAATTTTCTTTTTTTATTAAATGACTAAAAAGTTTAAAAATATTTCCAATTACACTTCATTTTCATAATATTCTTCATAATCATCTTCATAGTCTTCATCATCATAATAAAGAGTCTCCTTTTTGGAACATTTTCGTATAATACACCAGATAATTAATACGAAAACTACGAAAGCAATCACAGAAACACCATAAATGTTGGCGATTAATAATTCACTGACTTCCTCAACGTCGGCCAGAATATTCTCTTCCTTAATTTCGATGCCTTCATTACATCCATCTGTGGTACAGTTTTGGCATTTGTAATGAGTTTCACAGTGCCAATTCGGTTTTACACATTTCCTTTTAATATTTTCATTAATTCTTAAATCCACTAGCAGGGCACATTTCGTTTCATCAGGCTGACATTCTTGAAGAAAAGCGGTTTTAACATTTTCCAGCTCAAAACATTCTGGATTTTCAATTGTTTCGCAAACATAGCATTTCAGAGTTAAAGCTTAAAACAAAAGAAGGCATTTAAATTAAGAAAAAGAAAACATGATATATTTTTCGAACATACAGTATATGTATGGACTCACCTTTTGATATGCAGATTAAAAAAATAATTATTTTTAACATTTTTTTCTAAATCTGAGAGCCGTTAATATTTACGAGTATACATACACTTGTCTTAACTTAAGATATGATAGCAATTAAATTCTTTTAATCATATATTTAATTCATATTGTAGGACTTAAAATAGCATTAGACGAACTTTTTATACCCTGCTTACACGTTCAGTTGCCTATTTAGATAACAAAGTTTGTCATGAAACTCTGTAAACGAGTGATTATGGTTGAGTCGTTTATGTGATTTATAAAAATCTTTAGTATTTATAGAGAGTTTTCGTATTTCTTAACCACAAGTGACTCAATGATTGTTTTTTATAAAAATATTTTGTTTTATTTTATTCAATTAGTGTTTCTTAGTTAACCGCAAATTCTATTGTTTTATATAAAAAATTATAAAATATTTGTTCTCTATTCATTCAATGTTTTTTTGTTTTCGTTACGTTTTCCGTTATTCTTTGTTAAACATTTAGAGAGAAATAAAAAGAGACAAATTTAATTCAAGAAACTGAAATAAGTCTGTGTAGAGAGTCTTATTTTTATGATTTTGGTTAATTCTTCTTTGAACTATCTTCGGCGTTCAGACAATATAATTCTCTTCTTTGACGTCATGTATGTCATTTACAATTGTGAGTATGAATATATACAAATTACAAATGAGAGAGTTAAGCGTACAAGATAGAGTGTACTCGTTTCTTTACCTCTCGCCACCTTCACCTATGAACATTCAATCTTAAAAATAAGAATCTCTACGTGTGAACGCAGACTAAAGAAGAATCCAGTAATATACATATGTCATGCACTGTCTTTATAAGTAATCGATTTGGTGTTTCATGACAGCGTTAATGTTAAATTTTTGTTCTTATTTTTGTTTATGGGACCAGAGTGACCAGATTTTAAAACAAATTAAAGCTAAATTATTTTACATCTAAAGAAGGCTAAAAGACGACAGCATGATGATGACAGTACGTGCTAAGTAGATTATGGCACATTGAATATTCAGCACGAGCGATTTGAGGGAATGATGATTTTCCGTGGAAACTTTTTCTTAAGTCGCAGTCAAATTCAGGCTGAGTTATGTGCCAAAGTCTTAAAAAATTTGATGTTTCTCATGCACTCATTTATTTATTATGGACTTTATTCAAAAACCTTGATAATATTTTCTATGATCTACTTAGTAGTTTTTAAGTGTTTTTAACATTGTTTTTATTCAATTAATATCAAAAGAAATATTTTGAATTGAATATATGGTTATGTTTTCGTTTTGTTGTTCACTCTACTGTTACTTCTAAACTATAAATCTGGCTACCCTAATAATAAAACTACATTTCACCATCACGAATCTTTGAATACAGAGAATTTAATTGGGGCTTGTGTCGAAATAAGTTGCTGTGGCGTACTAACCTACCATTGATACATTTTTTAAAAAACATAAAAAACAAAACGAAGTTTCTTAAATTCTAAGTATAAAACTTGTTATAAAGAAAACCATTGTGGTGAAATAAATCATATACTTTGAGAGAGGACCCAGATGATTGCTGCTGTTGCATAAACTTCCTTGACATTTATAGCAGCGTTGTGTATTATAACCATAATTTCTGATATCCTTACAATCCAAGTCCTTAAAAAAGCTCATGGCACCATAATAACAGTCACGGTATATGATGATTTTGCCTTCCTCTATTAAAATACTTCCCATTAATTTATTAAATTCAATCCAAAATCAGTTATTTTCTCTTACCTGTTCTAATCCATTGTTTAACACAACCCGTAGCTTTGCCTTTACACTCTTCTAACAATTTTTCATTGCTGATGTCATTTGTAATATTTTTACAGCCTGTATTTTTCAAACTGCTGCATTTATAACATTTAACAGATTTGGAAGGGAAAAATGAACTCAGTGATATTTCAAGAGGATCTTTAAAAAACAAAAGCGAACGGTTTTATTAGCAAAAAAAGAACATATTTTTGTTGTTTTTTTGCAGATTAAAAATAGTTGCTTTACCAGATTGTGTGAAACATAAAAATGAAAGCATGAAAATTATGAACATTTGCAATTTATAACACATTTCTGTTTCTGATGTGTAACAGATAAACCGTTTATTTACTTTGAATAAAAAGCAGATACTAAAAGTATATTCCGAGTATTGTTTTAAAAACTCAAGTGAATGATAAAGGATGACTAATAATACGAAGACTATTTTTATTTAAATATCTTATAATACTCTTCGATGCTATGGAAATAAATTATTTATTGTGTTTTATGACAATAATCGTAAAATAAGAATGTGTTGCTTGTCTATAAAAATAAATTGTTTATTAAATTGAACACAAAATATTAATCCCTTGCAAGCCTTGCCAACAAGCAATCGTAGAATATATGCCTACATTTTGTTATTGTTTGACATGGTTTGCTAAGTTTGCCACATTTACAAGTCTGTTTGCAGCAAAGAGTGATTATCGCTAATACATTTTTTTTAAACGGGAAATTTGTAATTGTTATGAAACGATTTCAAAATTATATTTAATTTTGTTTATAAATAAAAAAGCCTGTGCACACTACAAGATAAAACAGAACTAATAAATAAATATGAGTTTTTAATGTGGCTTTTTGCTTAAAAAAAACCCAAGAAATCCATAATCACGAAAACGCTCCCTGGCATTTCCAGCCTATTCCACCAAGAAAACGAATGATTAGGAGTACAGCGCCATCTTCTGGGAAGATAACAGCCAAAAAACAGATGCTCATCACTCACATTTAACATACAGATGGGGCAATTGCTATTGATTATTCAAAGGTGAAGGTATAACACTGGCCTTTGAGTGATCAAATTGATAGCAATTTGTCCCATTGACATAAGGCGCTTAACATTACTTCTTCACATCTATGTATATCTATATATTCAACATTCCAATACAATGCACTGCATTTAGTAGGGGTTTACTCCTGAGTATTGGTCTTAAATAAAAAATAAAAAAATAAAAATCTTTTTTCAAAACTATTTGTTGTGATTATGGTCCCCTGCAACAAATTTAAGTAGGATTGATTCTTACAGTGATCAGTAGCGATTCAGTAACATATTTTTACGATAATCGTATTGTTTTCAACTTTAAGCAACAGAATTGTCGATATTGTTATTCATTCACCCTTATTCTGCGTTTCGATTCGGATCGTAAATTGCTCAGTTTGGCAAATTTGGTATTCTGCGTTCCGTTCCCCGTAACAATTCAATTTGTTTTTCGATTGTATGTATTCTGCGTTACGATCGTAGCTACGTTTTTTCAAGTTGTTTATTTACTAACGGAAAGTTTTTCGATTTTTGTTTTTGTAGTTAAAAAAGTATATAATTAAATAAAATGTGAGTATAAAATGCTATAAATTTATTTTGTAATAAATTTTGTTTTTTTTTTTTAACCTTAAAGCTTTATTTAATTTATTTCAGGTCAAAAAACACAACACCTGAGCAGTATGAAAAGCTGGCGAGTTTAATGGCAACGAAGGATGATATTGCGTCTGGGTATCATAAGCGTCCCAAGGAAGAAGTACAGGCATTCTGGGAAGAAGTTGCAAACGCACTTAACGCAATAGGTCCACCAATAAAAACTGACGCTGCATGGAATAAAGTATGACATTTTAGTTGCATATGTATGCATATTAAAAATATTTTTTAAGGTGTGGATTGACTGGAAAAGTTATATAAAACGCACGTTGACAACAAACAAAAAGGAAATGATGAGCACCGGAGGAGGCAACTGTCGCTTACAGCTCATTAGCCACCTTGAGGAAAAAGTAATTCAGCTGACGGGCTTGGTAACAAGTACAAGTGGCATTAGCGGTACAGTGGATTTTGGAGTGGCCAGCGAGATGCCAGATGATACGCGACCTACCGAAATGGATATTTCCGCTCGGTCTGAAGATCTTGCTGATGTAGCTACTACTTCAAAAAGGCGTCAGCAGCTTAGTACAAAAAAAAAAAAAAACACTTCGTCTTTGCTGAAAGAGCAAATAACTGCCCAGAAAGAATTTCACAACGATGTCAGGAAATTCAATGAAACCATTTTGAAAAGGAAATCGAACGGTTTCATAAGACAATATATAACTTCTGTGTCTTTATCAACGATAACTTTGGTGTCTTTGTCAACTTTGTATAAGAGAAACAAAAGTTCACTCTACTGAGTTGGGCATTGTTCACTCTATAGAGTAACAAATGAAAAAACACGGGAGTTCGTAATATCGAGTAGTTCATATTACCAAGTGTTCACTCTAACCTCTCTCTCCTCGTTAACCTCTCCTTTCTCCAATCAAAATTTCATATAGCCTATTACTCTTTCCAGAAGATCGGTCAAAGGTTTTGGCCTCCTATAAAGCACAAACAAACAAACAAACAGACATAAAGACATTAATTTTTATATATTTAGATACAAAACTTATACAATATTTATTTAATTTATTAGCTTTACTGTTATATTAGGAATTATTTTAAATTGTTTTTAATGCTTTGAAATATTTAAATCTCTTGAATGTTACATGTTACTAATCTGTCAAAGGGAATGTAGTGATGGTGATATTAAATAACAACTTTTCCAAATATTATTTAAGTTTTTTGTTTTACGTAAAAATATTATATTTCATAAAAAAAACGATTTTCTATCTTTTCGTTTGTCGTACTACAAAAAAAAAAACAAAAATTATTTTTGAAAACAAAACCTGGTAATAAAAAAAAGGAAATAATTTTGAAAAAGAATCACTTACTCCATTGATTCAATGAGAAATAAAATTTTCCACTCGTTTAAATTATTTAAATTTTCTTTTATTTTTTGTTTATTTTTAAGTTTTTTTTTTTTTTTTCTTCGTGTTATTATACAAGTTTTGTTATTGTTATTGTAGTTGTTGTTGTTATTATTTGTAAATTGCTAAAAAAAAAGAAAAAATAAAAGAAAAACAGTTTCAATGAAAAATTAAAGTAAATCTAAAAGAAGAAGTTTGAAAAAGATGCTGGCTGGTTTTCTTTTATTCTTTACAATTTTAAAAACGTCTCTACTATGAGCATATTTTTTATGAATTAAAATTTGTTCATTGGACTATCAAAAGAGAACAGCAGTAGTTTATCTTTTCTGTGAAGTTATTGTTGTTTTTAAATAAGAAAAATTTCTAAAAATAATTATAATTTTAATTGTGTAAAATGCATATTTATTGCATTCCATTTTTGTTTTTTTTTATTAAATTCGTTATAATACAATTACATATAGTATATTTACAAATTTCTATATTTCTTTTAATTTTATTAAATAAAAAATTTTAAAAACTTTTAGTATTTTTATATACAAAATGTAGAATTTAATACTCAGCAAAATGTTATATTATTTAGAAATAAATATGCTTAAGGCCAGTTTACACTATTCTACTAGTCTTGAGATATTAATTTAATTTTGTTAGAAAAAGAAAAATCAAATGGCTTTTCGTCTGTGACATCAAAATCAAATTTAAATTTTCTTCTCATTACATTTCACATTTACACTATAGCAGTTCAGATAAAATGGAAAATTTTTTACGGTTTATAAATAGCTGTTTATGTTATTCTCGATCCAGTAACTTCTTTCTCATGGATGCTGGTAGTTCAAAATAGAAAACAAGTGGCATCTCTATAAAAACGAAATAAAAAACAGTGTGCAAAATCCATATTCCTTTAAAATAATAAAACGAGTACTATTTAAACTGAATCAATAATTTTGCATATATGTACATATTTTTTATTTAATATATAAATTTTAAATTTGGTGACTGTGCAGATCAACTTAAAATCTTGACGACATTCTTTTTAAACCAAAAACATTTCCATATCATAAAGTGTAAATGGAGAAGTAATTATGGTCGAACGAAACTAAAATTAGTTTGTTTATCTACGAAAGAAGTAATTTAGCTGTAAGAATACCCTCTAATAGTGAATTCCTCCGCAATAAAAACCACTAAAAAAGATGGCGAAAACATAATGAGATGGAGATGTTAATATGTATTTACATGAGAAAATAAATTAAACTAAAACCAAGAGCACACGTTGCAAAAATTTTTTATGAAAGTATGAGTTTTAAACAAGTTTATAAGAAAGTCTTGAAAATTTAAATTCTATTAAAATTCTTTCTTCCTGTGTTTCTAACGTAAGAAGTTTATAATATATAATTAAGCAAGCAAACAAATTTTAAATATCGCCGAAAACTTGTCGATTATCCGCAATAAAATCCCCATCCCCAAATGAATTTTTTTATCCCCATTTCAGAAAAAAATCCCAATTTTGGGGATAAATCCCCTAATCTGACAACACTGATTAATATCAAAAGAATCAAACACTGCTAAACATTATTTGTAAGATCATATTGATCTCTTATAGCAAGAATTAGCTAAAATACATACGATGCCTTAGAAGATTGCCAAACAAAATCTTATCCGAATTTACTAAAAGGCATCAAAGACCATATGGTGTTATTTAAGCAAAAGCGAAACTTACGAAATACGTATTTAAACAATTTTTCTTAAAGGATTTGCACTAGTCGCCGTGGTCTAGTGGTTAGTGTGTTGGCTTACTAAGACGAGAGCTTCGGGTTAAGCCCCGGCTCTGACATCTTGAAGCAAAGAAATATTAAAAAAAAAATATTTTTTTCGGCGACTACCTCTTAGCAGATTTCTGGCAAAAGCTCTGAGAGTAACTGATTACTATGAACAAGCTTCTCAAGTCTGTCGTTCGGAGTAGACATTGAACTGTAGGTCCCGGTACTCATGGATAAAACTTTGACACACACAACATGAGTGCTGCAAGAAGCTGGGCCGTAATCCTGACACAGGGTTGTAAAGGCCAGTTATATATCGTCGATGGAATTAAAGAACGCTGTAACTGACAACCTTAAATGTTCACCAGAGCCAAAAAACTTTCATTTCGCCGACGGCGTAAGTGAATTTATTTTCATCGTAGGGACCGTAACTAATCGACGCGTATTTTTTTCCTGATAAAAATGATGCAAAAAATGTATTTTCGATTTTTTTTCAGTTACAGCGTTCTTTAATTCCATTGACGATATGTATGTTTTTAATTTTTTGTTTTTTTGTGCACTTTTTTAGCGCTTAAAATATGAAATGCATTTTGAATTTGTTTTCTAATACTTGCTGTTGAAGGAATTTTGCAAAGCCCTTTCAAAAGTTTAAAAATAAAAAAAAAATATTTAAATTATTTGCATTTAAATACTTACTCTTACAATAAAATGAAAACCTTAAAGATAACAAATCATAATTCACACTTCGATTTGACCCTCATAGCATAGCTGAAAGAACACATGCTTGTTTGTGGGTGTCATAAGTCACTGACCTTTTGAATTTATAAAATCGTTTTTAAAACAAAATAAATTTTAAATTAAAGAAAATCATTTTGTTTTTCTTTTGCTGAATAATTAATGGCATAATTTTGTGTAAATATTTAAATTTTATTCGTAATCTTTATAAAAAACTTTAGTTTGTTATGCTGTTTTGTTGGTGTAGTTATTTTCTAATGTTGAATATTGAAAGTAATTTTTACTTTTAAATATTTCATTTCAATAATTCGTTTCTCCCTTTTTCTTCTCTCGTTTTTTTTTTTTATTTTTATATTTCTTGTGATTCAAAGAATGTTGTTTTAATTAAAAATATTTCTTGAAGAAAATAAAAATATCAATTGAAATTATGCTCTGCTTTCTTATATTTAAATTTATATATTTTTTTTTTAAATCTTAAATCTTTAAAATGTTATTTTTTTTTTTTTTGGTTATTTATTTAAGTGTATAAATATATTTCAAAAAAGATCAACTCTTTCATTTGATTTCATTTGTACAGTTATTTTCTTCGTTCTTTCTTTCTTTCTTTTTCTAATTCTAAAAACTTGGAACTACAAAAAACGATTTTTTTAATGAAATTTATAAAAACTAAAATAAATTCTCTCTTTAATACACATTTTTAAAACTATCATGATGTAAGCGATGTCATTGAGAATTTTAAAGATTTTCGAATTTTTAATGTATTTTTCTGTTTGCTAATCTGGTAAAGGTGAGGGTGTTGGTGATGATAATGGCCATGTCGTTGTTTTTGTGAACAATAATAATTATTAATTTGCCATAATTGTGGATTTGTTTGATTGAAAATTAATAAAAATATTAATAAAATTATTATTCTTATTATACTTTTATTATAGAAATATTTGCAATTTTGTTGTATTACTCCTGTGGCAAAACTTTTTTGCATGGCAGCAGGACTTTCATCTAATTGCCAAGAAACAAGAAATAGCCATCAATGGTGGTAGTTAGAGTTAAACCAGTCGTATCAGAATTATATTCCGCATCATCAATATGTTTTGTTTGGTTAAGAAAAGAAAAAAAAATTGAGAAATAAAAATTGTGTTTAATAAAATTATTTAAATTATTATTACAGCAACTAGAATACAATCATGTGTCTCATTATGGTTTTTTTGTGTATGTATTGTTATACGAGTATATACAATGTATGCAATATACATACACTGTGGTTCATTAGGATATATTCTAACCACATAGAAATATAAAAAACTATTTTTTTTATTGAGACCAATGCTCAGGGGTAAACCCCTACTAAATGCTGTGCATTGTAATGGAACTTTTGTGGAAAGGACAGTACATTATGACAACAGAACATATATTTTTGTTTTCTTATATTATGAAGCGCCTTAGGAATGAGAGAAATTGCTGTGAATTGATCTTTCAAAGGCCTTCACCCTTGAATGATCAGCAGCAATTGCCGCATCGTTGCATGTTGATTACGGTGTGTGCCTTCGCTAAGTAGGTTTAGCTGTTATCTGCTACTTCCCAATAGGTGGTGCTTTTCTCCTGATCATTCGTTTTTCGTTGTCAAAGGTTAAGGTGGAATAGAGTCAGAGAGCGGTTACTTTGTAGATGGACTTCTTGGAGGGGGGGCCTCTTATTTTTAAATTATAATTTTGAAAAAGCCGCAAACTAACTTTTTCATTTTTCACCTTGGCTGTTTGAATTTTTGTTCGAGCCTTCTAACCACTATACCACGCACCTCCAAGTTTTGCAGAAAGTCTTATGAAAATGAAAATTTTTATCTCTTATTGCTTGTAATCAAAATTACAAATTGATTTTTGATGTTACTGGAAATGTTTAATAATTCGCAGATTTACAATTACTCATAATAACTTTTTAAATTTTATCTCATTGATAGAGATTTGAAATAGTCAAGAAATATTTCATTGCACAAACCACAAACCCAAACATTTTGTATAAAATTCAGATCGGGAGAAAAGGGCAAACAATTTAAAGTCACAATACTTTGGCTGGCAATCCACGATTTCAATACATGTGCCTTATGTACAGGTGCGTTATCATGTTGATAAATCCACCGTAATGGTCTAAAATATCTTTCAATAGGTTTTTGTAATTATTTATGGTATTACGCATATTGTAGTCGCCGTGGTCTAGTGGTTAGTGTGTTGGCTTACTAAGACGATAGTGTCGGGTTCAAGTCTCTGCTCTCACATCTTGAAAAAATAAATATGAAAAAATGATTACTATCGGCAACTACCGCTCAGCAGTCTTCTGGTAAATGTTCTGAGAGTAACTGATTGCCATAAAAAAGCTCCTCAAATCTGTCGTTCGGAGTCGACTTTAAACTGTAGGTCCCGGTACTTATGGATAAAAACTAACACACACAACATGAGTTCTGCTTGAAGCTAGGCCGTAACCCTGACACAGGGTTATAATGGCCAATTATGTATGTATGTATGTAAGTAATGTATTTTGAACAAATAACAAGAAATCGTGGTAATAAAAGTTGTTTTCATCGGCATCATCCACATTAAACTTTTATTTATCCTGAAAAATTACTTTTCACCAAACATTATCATTTAATTGTCTTTCAATATTCCAGGTAATGGTTTTCAGCAAATTTAAGGCATTTTTGTTAAAGAGTTGCATTCAGTTAAGGTTTTTCTTCAATTTGCGCAGTTGTAACAGAACAACTTAAATCAAAGCATAAAGCCCAACGTAATTTTGCTCCTTATCATTAACGCTATAATGAGTAACTTAAATAAAAGCGTCAACATTTTGTCAAGGACCGTAATGTGTTCTGCAAGACCAATTTATTTTTAATCTGCTGCTCTTAAACGTATGAACCACAGTGTATGTCTGTACGTTTTATTGTGTGATTGTATTCAAATGTAAATTTTAATTAAAATGCTGATATTAATAAATTTTATTAAAGTAGAACCACATTTGGCTTTCATTATTAGATTTTTGGCATTATTAAATATGCATATGGTTTTGTATTTTAAAATTAAATTTAGAATAATTTTTTTTTTATTTTAATTTTTATTGTTGTTAATAGACTATAAATTTAAGACATTTATCTGTATTTTGTGTATTTATTTAATTACCATTTAAAACATTGACCATAACACTGGCAGCTTCAGCTGTAGTTGGCATGCAGGTGTAATTGCCTGAATCGGCCAATTGGGCATTTGATATGCGTAATCTGTAAAGAAAATTGGATTTTTTTCTCCTAATAATTTTTCTTATTACTATTATTTAAAATTATCAAGTAAAAAATTTAAAGAAAAGATTTACTGCCATATTCATAAAAAATAAAATTGGTTTATAAAGCGGTTATTTGCCAAATTTCTATGGGATAAGTACCAAAAAGCCCTTAATAAACCTATTTTAGTTTTTAACGAACACGGTAATACAACTAATTGTTGTATTACTAAAATATTATAGGAGAATTAAAAGAAAAACAAAAGATTTAAGGCTTAAATTCAACTCGAATGATAACTGAATATATCGTCGATGGAATTAAAGAACGCTGTAACTGAAAAAAAAAAATCGAAAATACGTTTTTTGCATCATCTTTATCAGAAAAACAAAAATACGCGTCGATTGGTCCCAGTCCCAGATTTCTACGATGAAAATAAATTCATTTACGCCGTCTGTCAAATGAAAAATATCAGTATATTTGTTCTACTTTTATAAAAGTTCTTTTGGCTCTTGTGAACATTTAAGGTTTTGTCAGTTATAGCGTTCTTTAATTCCATCGACGATATGTATGGGTTTGTGCTCAAAATACATGAGAACGTATGTATGCATATGAATGTATAATAACTGTGACTCTTTATTACGAGTATTATGTGTGTAACATATCTTTGTACTGTTTTTAACAAACCTGCTTTGCAATTTATCACCCAATTTTGATTCCATTGAAATACGCTGCATATCAATTGCTGCCTGATTGGGATGTACAACAAACGGTGTCAATATATAGGGGCCACGATACCAATGTATTGGTCCAATATCATGGACTGAGGATGGCTGTTTTATATGGCACGTTAACGTTATGACACTACCGATTTTAACATACAAATCTGCTGGACCGGAAATTGATGCTTTCGCATCTGGTGGTGTCACTTTAATAGCGCAACATAGTCAGGAACAACATAAACGTGTATTGTAGAGAAAGAGAGCAAAGAAAGAAAATTAAAAAGAGAACAATTAAAGCACACGTTAAAATGTTTCTGTTTTGATTTTCCATTTTTTCAATGTTTGTGAAAAAAAAACGTTTCAGATTATAAACGATTTCATACGAAAATAAAAATGAAAAAGAATATTCAATCTAAAACGTGTACAAATACAACTTACCAATAACATTTAAACGGAAAGCCATTGACATCTTTGGTTCCGTATTAACTTGACACTCATAAATGCCACTATCACGTGGTTGAGCATATTTTATGTACAACGTCCACTGTTTCCTATCCGTTGTTCGTGTCACCTTTTTGGAACACAGAGATATGGCATTTAAATAAAATATAACATTATGGAGCATTATAAGGTGTATTAATATTCATTTTTCTCTATTGAAATAAAATTTAACTAAAAGGGCAATACAGAGAAACCTATTTTTATACGGTAGATAGGGGCCGCATAAAATTAATCGCATAAAAAAAAAATAACACCAAACTTCACAAAACGCTATTACAAAAAACTTTTCGCAAAATAAATAAAAAATTTTTTTATACAACTAATAGGAACCGCATAAAAAGTTTTATTTAAACATTTTGTTTATATGTGTATCTACTTGTTTTACATACAAAAATCCACTTAATCATTACATTACATTACTTCACAATGGCTTTCATTACTAAAAAATACCAACTCGCTTACCATGTAGGTAGTAGGTAATCGATTTTTGCGACGTTGGTTGTAAGCGTTTACCGGCATAATCTTGACTGAAACTAGTAGATTTGTCATACAAAATTTGGGAGCGAATTATTATTCTTCATTTTTAATCTTGTTGCGAACCTCCTCTAAATTGGTAACAATTTAAACTAAACTCTTGTGTGAACATTGGTCTTTCCAATCGTGGTTCAGAGAGTGAACCAAATGGTTCATATTATCGTGTGAACCATTACATATTGGGATGAAAAACATATCAGTAATCGATATAAAGAAAATAAACCTATATTTTTGTCCAAAACATACGTTCCATAAAAGATTACCGAAATATTTCGTAATTCTGTATATTTCTTTTACCAACACTGCTGATAAATGTGTTTATTATGTTTAACTATCATATAGCGACCAGAAACTACACAAAAAAAACATCGCACAAAAATATTCCTCATAAAAACAGGTTCTACTGTACAAACATGCTGAAACAGTCAAGTAATTGTACTGCAATGAAATTCAAATAAATATACTGGTTAACAAAAAAAAAAGATTTTTTTGCGCCAAAAAAAAACAAAAGTAGTAAAAGCGTAAAGGATGTCCTGAGCAAAACTATGTTTTCAGTTTTATTTTATCAGGTCGAGATTTGTTGTAATGACGTTTTATTTTGATTATTCATACGACTTTCTCACCAGAGTTGCATTTCATTGAGCCGATCAAGCACAATATTGATTGAGTATGCTATATGCTCCCCAAAACCAAACAATTGGCATTCAAAATGAATCATGTGGTACTACATTTAAATATGCGAATTGCCTAAAATATATAAATTAGCTGAATTCGCAACAATAGTGATCATATCGCCATGCAAGTGTGATGGAGTTAAAATAAAAATATATCGTCGTGCGGGAGTTTATGTGCTCTATACGCCATTTTATATTTTTTATATATCTCGAGTTAATGATGCCATTTTAGGTTTTCAACCCCAAATTTTCCAAGTCTGCAATCCGTTTTTGGATATCTCGTCCAGTTTCGGAGATAAATAGCCGAAAACGGATTGCAGATTTTAAAAATGTTTGAGTAAAAAACCTAAAATGGCATCATTAATTCGAGATATATTAAATGGCTTATAGAGCACATAAACTCCATCACGACGATATATAAATATGTGACAGAGTTACGGACACTGCAAATTATTCTGTATGAAAGCAAGTTGGTAATTGCAGCAGAAATATGATGGGGAATCGTAATAAAAAACTATTGGTGTAGACCTACCCAATGCCCCAGCAGAAAATAGTGCTTACCAGTAAGTTATTATGTAAGGGAAAAATTGTAAACAATCACTTACACGTGCGCATCAATAATGCCTGAATTTTATATGAAATGAGCCGCTAAAATGCTATAGAAATGCAAATTTATTGCAAACAGTAAGCAAATAGTACAAAAAATCAAAAATAATACCTTATCCTAAAGCATATTTGGAAGCTTTAATTTATAAAAAACAATATTATGCTTCCCTTATTGCTTACAATTTCATTTATTGCTTTTAAAATCTTGAAAATTTTCTTCTGGGGCAATAAAATTGCTTGAAATTTTATTCCAATCACTTATTAATTGCAACTCTTTAAATTTATAATTTGCTGCTAAGCAAAAGAGTGTCATACCCCCAATTATGATGTACGTACAGACATATTCAACTCATAAAGCTTTGTAGTCAGTAGTCTGCTGTGATCTCTGTGTTTAAGGCTTTGCAAGAAAATCTTATACGAAAAGAATGTCTGTAATAGATTTTTCTTTTATTATTTCATTTAATTTCTTTGTTTCATATTTTTTTTTTTTTTTTTATTTCTTTAAAAAGTAACCTTGGGATTTAAGAAAATTAAAAATTGTTCATTTATTACTGTTTGCGTATTGGTTATTGTTCTTTTTGTTAGCATAAATACCTTAAATCTTTCATCTGAGGTGTAAGTCAATATGCCCGCTGTCAGAATGTGCAAATCTCGTTTTCGTATCCAAGATACCTAAGAAATAAAGAAAGAGAAAAAAGAATTAAAATTAAAGGAATGGAAATGGAAAAACAGTTTAAAGTGAATTAAAGAAACCAGAAAAATAATAAGCGTAGACATGAAAAAAAAAACAGGAAAATTAAAAAACAGATTTACAGGCGTTTAGACACAATATTGAATGATTGTTTTAATTAAAAGCAAACATTCAACAAAAACTAGAAAATAAAACGTTTGATGTTTCCTTTATTTTTTTTTTTCTTCTATTTTTCTTCTATTTTTCTTGTTCATTTTCACTGAATGAACGATATGCCTTAAAGGGAAATGGCTTTTGAATGGCAGACAGCTAACTTACTGATTTATCACCCAAAATTTCCACACGACAATTTATGGCCGCTATTTGTCCAGCTCGTGCTGTGATGTTACGCGGCATCGTTAAATCAAAATATGGTTGAGGAATTTTTGGAAAACTTTCTTCTTTTGAGCCCTCTTCACCATTTGTACCCAGTGATGTCGTGTGATGTTTGCCATCTTTGCTCATACGTACTCTATTGCGGTGGGCATTCAATGAATTGTAATTTATGTCTACAATATTGTTGTTGTGCTCGTTGTTATCCATATGGCCAATAGTGCCACTTCTACTTGAGCCACGGTTCGTTGTCATCGTTTTATGTGTCATTATTTGTGAAGTAAATTCGATAGAATGCTGCTGGTGCTGTTGATCCATTGACACTGTAATAAAAAAACAAAAAACCAAATTGTGCATTCATGAATAACAAAAGCAGGAAATATCGTAAAATAAAGATTTTCACAATTGATAAGACATATGAAAATGTTTATATTTATAGTTGTGGATTTATTTTAAGGAATACAAAAAAAAAGAAAAAAAAAACATAAAAGTTTCAAAAACTAAAACCGATTTAAGAGATTTAAAGAAGTGTGCCACAGTCGACTCGACTAGTGGGTTCTATTCTTATCAGAGGTGCTGTGTTATAGTGCTTTTACATCTGCACAAAATCATCGATGTGTTTACAGTACTTTTTTTTTGACATTCAACAAAAACTCGAAATGATAAAAATGGAATACTATTTTCTTTAAAAGTATTTAAAAAAAAAATGTTTATGATTTATAGTATAAAATTATATAAATTTTATATAAATTTTTATATATAAATTTTATACCATTAAAGTTATTGTTTCAAATAAAAATCAAACTTCTTTATTGCTTTAGTTATGGCTGGATGGTTGGATGGTTTAACTCAACTTAAGCTTCAAAAACATTATTCAGCAATGAAATTCATACGAACTTTCATATTCAAAAATATTTTCCATCAATCAAAGCTAAGAAAAGTATAATTTAAAATGTCACATAAAGTATAAATATTTTTTTTAATTTTTTAAAACTCAATTCATTAAAGACATTGAAACAAGAAAAATACGACTTAGTCCACTTTCATAATTATAGGCACAATAAAACATAGCACAGCTCTTTTAGGGTATTTAGTCCAAATTTGTTTGTTCATGTCTCTGTCTCATGAAGCAGGTTTTGCTATTGACTACTGTTTCTAGTATAATTCACGATTTTAATGGAAAAAATTTAATGTCAAAAATAATTAATTTTCAAATTCTATTGTTGGCATTATCAATAATTCTCTGTTTGAATTATTCCTTGAATTGTTTTCTCTAAAAGTTGCTGTTAATAAAACAACTAAAAAAAGATGGAAAACCTTTATAAAGTGCTTTTGGCCACTTTACTTTTAATTTGTTTTTGTTTACAGTTTGGTTTGGCTGGTTTGTAAAACGGAAAATGTTAATCTTAATTTTGATTAAATTAATTTGTTCTTAAAGTGTTTTTTTTTCTTATTTGTGCTTAAACCTAAATAAAGATAAAAAATGTCAAGGTATTTTCATAAATATCATGTTTACGAAGAGCAAAGTAAAGTAAAGTAAAGAAGAAAAAATAAAGAAAAGATAATAGGAAAGGACAAAATTAAAGCCGTTTACAAAATTTAAATTACAGAGTTGACCAACGACATTAATTGCTTAAAAATTTGTCACAAATTTCATATACAAGTACAACACTATTGTTGACATATATTTCCATTAAACCTAGTGGCTTTGAAAACCGGATAAGGCAGGGTAAGTTTCGTGTTACTTCTTAGGATAGAATTTTCTGAACTATCAACAGCCATTAATGTTGCAGAAGACATTGGAATCAGTGATCCCTAGTTTGCAATTGTTCTTTTCGGCTTATTTAACTCTCAAATGTGTAAATAGAAGTTGTAGTCGCCGTGGTCTAGTGGTTCGTGTGTTGGCTTACTAAGACATGAGCCCTGGGTTCAACACCCAGCTACGACTTCTTAAAAAAAAATATGAAAGAATATTTCTTTCGGCGGCTACCTCTCATCAGTCTTCTGGCAAAAGCTCTGAGAGTAATTAATTGCCATGAACAAGCTTCTCAAGTCTGTCGTTCGGAGTCGACATTAAACTGTAGGTCCCGGTACTCATGGATAAAAATTTACACACACAACATGAGTGCTGCAAGAAGCTAGGCCGTAATCCTGACACAGGGTTGTAAAGGCCAGTTATGTATGTATGGAAGACCCACTTCCTATAAAGTAGGTGAGAGAGTGAAAATTGGTCACATTCGTTAGTACCTGCGTGAAGGAAGGTTAAGCTTAAACTGCATTACATGAAGCTGGGGGTTTAGTAGGAAAATCCATCCTTGGAGTGTAGTAGATTACTCTAAATATCGTCATTGCCAATGTTAGAAATGGATTTCTGGTGCTTTGGCAATAATTTTACCATATTTCGTCACTAAGCTGGAGAGAGTGCAGAGGACTGGCTGGAGAGGTATCACTGGAGTATATAGAACTTAACTTAATATTGCTTTTAACGTTTCCCTTAACTCGTAGCCGTTCTATATTGATTTCGGTTCCAAATGCAATCCGACTCTGTTTACAATTTCTTGGTGGCCACAGCAAAATTCTGATGCTATTTGATAAAATTCTGTAGCAACCAGGCTCTCCGAAAGTTGAAGCTTTCTAATTAGAGAGAGCTGAAGAATGATCAGACTTTGTACACTTTAATGTCTTATGATGGTCATTAAAGGGGATATATCCAGGTTTTTCTGTGTAAAAGCGTCAAACAAATAGCATTTTTTGTAGGATTTCATAGCGGCATGTAGTTGCCGTGGTCTAGTGGTTAGTGTGTTGGTTTACTAAGGCATGGGCAAACTGTATAACATGGATAAAAATTAAGACACACACAACATGAGTGCTGCGAGAGCTAAGCCGTAACCCTGACACAGGTTTGTAATGGCCAATTATGTATGTATGTATGTTCATAGCGGCATATACGGTTCACTAAATGATTGGTAAACATGCTAAAAAGTTAGGTCTGCTCTTTAACCTTCACTGCAGAAGTTACGGGTAAACTTCTAAAAAGAAGACTATTAGCTATTGGCAGTCAGACGTTTAAAATTATTTGAGGTGCTTTTTTTAATGATTTGGTCCAGTGCGTGAGCCTGGACTCTTACGTTCTTCCACAACTTAACAGACAGCTATAGTTCTTTATCTATTTGTGATCCTGTATTGGTATCAGAACAGCACTTTCTTCTACTTTTATTTAATCGTGTTATTGGTTGATTAACCATCTGACTTACCTACCGTTATCCAGTTATTAATAAGGTGGTTTCGAAAGGTGTCAACAGAAAAACACAAAAGAGACAACGTGATAATAATGAAGAGATTTATTAAAATTATAAAAAAGGGTTACTAGACGCAAAAGAAATCAATGTTTTTTTTTAGTAAAACCTTTCGTAATTTATTTGTTTTTACATTTTTGCTAGACATTACTTATATTAAACATTCTGGGAATACTTTAAAGAATATTTTTTTAAAGCCTATTATTTTTTTTTTTTTTGCGAATATTCATAAAATTATAAAAAAAAATTTAAATAAATTCAAAGATGACAATTCTATGGGTTGGCTTTTGTGCTTAAGCTGGTTTAAACGTCAAATTAAACAAATGGAAAACAATAATGAAAAGGAATACAATTATTAAGTTGGTACACGCATATCTATACATCAATAGAAAAATAGACATTGCTGGAATATACAGAGTATGTACATCAGTATGTATGGAATTTAATTTGTGTTGCATATTTATACACATTTTTTTTTTGTTCATTTATTTACGAGTATTTAGTTGACTTACATTTAAGCTATAAAATGTGTCTGAAAAATAAAATCTTCGTTGATGGGTATTTCTTGCTTCAAGTCATAAATATTAATATTTAAAATGTGTTGTTGTTTAAAGTGCTTAAAGATTTTCTTCTCTTAACAATTTTCTAATTTTAATATTTAAATATTTCTGTTTGTGTTTGTTTCCAAGACAAACAATAGCAACAACAAGAAACCATAAAACAAAAGTATACCTTAAAAAGCAACAATTTTCTGGTTGAAACTATGAAGTAAAAAGGCCAGCAAAAACATATTTTAGAAAACATTTACTTGCCAGAAAGAAAAAAAACTCTTCTAGTCTTAATTTGCTGGTAGTGGTCATAAAATATTTATGGGCTCATTCCTTCTACATATAAATATTTAATAAATTTAAAAATATTTACAAATACAAACATCAGCAAACAAAGTTCCCATAAAAACAAAAAATAAAACCAAACACATACAGAATATAGACACACAAAAACAAAAAGAAAAAATATTGTCGTATGAACAAAGAATAGTTATATAGATAAATCGATGAATCAATCAATCATTCCTTTTTATAACTCTTTATAAAGCAACCATCTTAAATACCACGCAATGTTGCCACACAAGAATTTTTATTCCTACCAAAAATGCTCAAAAAACCTACCAACTAAATTGTTTTTCGTTTCCGGTTTTATCAAAAAATAAAATCCATCTTACCTATTGATTGTATCTTAGCTAACTTTTAATATGCATTATGAATGATAATGTTCAAATATATTGTACAAACCCAAACCGTCATGCATCGTTTTTTAAGGGCAATCTGAGGCCTTATTCTGTAACTCTCCTAAGCTAAAACTAAAATTTATAAATTTGATTTAGGACTTTTTGGCTACGAATGCAATTCTTTAACGCTTTTTGTAAGTTAAAAGCTTCATGCCTATTACCTCTAAGGTTTTTAATTTTATATATTTTAACTGCCAGTCTGTTTCAAAAACCCAAAATTTTACCATTTTAGCTTAAGAGAATTAGAGAATAGGGCCCCTGTATATTCCTTATTTTAACCAACAAATTTAAAATATATTTGGTGTATTGAAACTAAAATTTTCGATTGTTTGATAATGAGGATACATATTGTGCAAACATGTTTGGTTACGTACGCTACAATTTCACATTATTAGCTGAGCCAAAAATAAATCTTCAGTATTATAAAACAGGGAAGAGTAATACATTATGGGTGCGTGGTATAGTGGTTAGAGCGTTCGCTCAAAACTCAAACGGTCCAAGTACAAATCCCAGAAAATTTAGAAATAAGAGGTCACCCTCCTCCAAGAACTCCATCTACAAAGTAACCGTTCCCTGACGTTCCACTCTATTCCACCTTAGCCTTAAACTATGAAAAACGTATGATCAGGAGATAAGCGGCACCTATTGGAAAGTAGCAGAAAACAGCTAAAAACCTACTTAGTGAAGACATACACCACACAATCAACATGCAACGGTGAGGCAATTGCTGTTGATAATTCAAGAGTGGAGGTATTACACTAGCTTTTTGAATGATCAATTCTCACTCAATTCTGCTAAGGCACTTAATAATAATATTAGAAAAAAATATATTAAATTTAGCTCTTAGAAACGCTTGATATTCAATCAAAAGGCTTTGATTTTGCAACAACTTCCAATTTATTTTTTTTCTGACTTAAAAAATTAAAGCAACTACTAAAATTTTTTTTCAAAAACGAAAAACTATCAACTTTGGTCCGATCGAACCAAAATGGCAAGTCTGATACCACATTAAATAAGAAACTTTTTTACACACACACAAATGCACATAAATTTCTGTTTTTTTTTTTTTTCTTTACTAATTCACTTTTATAAACAATGACATATTTTATAAATTTTAGATTCAAAAAGAAGAGAAAAGCATTTCCATCAACTTTAAATTGTTGCTGAAACTTTGCTTTTTTATCTTATGGTTTAAAAAATAAAAGATGATCTCGCCACTTGACATTCCTTTCACAAAATTTCTCGTTACTTTGTTTCATTTTAGTTTCCTTTTGTTCTTTTTGATTACAAGTATGTCGAAACAAAGAAAGATAGAGAGAGAGAGAGAAAAGAGAAAATTTCATGATTCAAAATAACTCATTTATCAAGTGCATACAAAGAGTCATATACTACAATAGTATATGCTCACCCATACACTTGCTTACATATGAAAACATTTTTCAGATTTGACAACTTTTTGAATGGTGATAATCCTTTTTAATAATTTAGATATTTATGTGCAAAAGTTTGTTTCACTAAATGTCTGTCCAATTGACAATCTGTTTATTCTACTTTGTTTTGGGAAAATATGTATGCAATTTTAAGATTTATAAACACAACTTAAGAATACCCAGCGAACATAACTCATACATATGTAACTCTTGTTTTAAGATAAACTTGGACTTGCTTTACAGTTACAAGGCAAATTAAATAAAAGCGATAATTCAATACTAATTTGCGTTCAAATGTTATTCTTAAATTACTCCTACACTCAGACTAATAACTTGAACGTACGTTCACATTTCGTTGTGCGGGAGTTTAAGTGCTCTATCCGCCATTTCATATTTTTTATATATCTCAAGTTAATGATGCCACTTTAGGTTTTCGACCCCAAATTTATCAAATCTGTAATCCGTTTTAGGATATCTCGTCAAGTTTCAAAGATAAATAGCCGAAAACGGATAATAGATTTTAAAAATGTTGGTGTCAAAAACCTAAATTAGCATCATTAACTCGAGATTTAAAAAATGGCGTATAGAGCACTTAAACTCCCGCACGACGATTTGTTAAATACGTACAAGTATTCGTATTTGATGTGAAAAGCGTAACTACTATTTTAATTTGATAGAATATAGTTCTGGTCTAATTAGGGAGATTCAAGAAAATAATACTTTTCTTGTTATTGGTTTTAAGTAACTGTAACTTTTGATTTCAAATTTTTAAAAGAAAATGCAATGCATGTGCAATTATTCTATCACATTGAGTGCCAAGAGGTTCTGACGAAAACCTTCCCAAGAGGCCAAACATTTTTTGTTTGTTTAATGAGCGTATTAGTGGTAGAAAAGGATTTCTGAGATATCCCTAGACCATTCTGCCGCTTACTTTTTATTTTATATAGGCTTTTTTGTGTCGTACATTTCTGTACAATGCTGTTTACAGAATGCTTTCAACAAAGCATGCTACAGTGGTGTTATCCGATTCAAATCAAGAAGATGTGCCTTATATATCATCAACTGGTAGAGCAAAAACACGCAAAAGTATAGTTAAGCCAAAACCATTAGCTATCGTTGAATATAACAAAGACAAGCTGGTATAGATTTATCGGACTAAATGTTCTAGAATAGTAGCACCCTACGCAAAGGTTTGAAGTGATATAGAAAATTGGCAGTTGAATTATTAGTTGGCCTCTCAACAGTAAAGAAGCTACAAAGACGAACATCAACATACGCAAATTCCATTAATGTGTAGCTAATGACCTTTTGGACCTAACTTCTCCGGAATCAGTAAACCCCTGCAAGCACATTATAACACACACATGACACATGTCGTATATAAAAGAACTACTGATCTTAGTAAAAACAATGACTGTCGTACGGAAACTTACGACAGGGCACCCCACGACGGGATAGGTGAAGTACGGAAACGAAGCCTACATCTACAGTCCAATGATAATAACAATTTTTTCGAATTTTTTCAAAGACAGTGAAAGCCTATCCATTAATTTTTCATGTCATACGACTTTTTTAAAATCAAGCATTTGTGTTTGGTGGGCATGTGCTGTAGAGTAGTATTTATTTCAGTGTGTAAATATGTGACCTTTTCTTATATAAAAATAACTTTTTAAAGTTTTTATAACAAAATTTATTAAGTTTTCAATTTTATCCGGAGCATAAAATTTTTGTTTATTTAAAAACTTTTTTTTTTATTTTTTATTTTTAGTTTGCCATCATCTCCAACTTAATATGTAAGCCGAGTAGTCTTTAAAAAATACAATAAAATAGTTGAACTAAAAAATAAACAAAAGATCCACTTTCGACCATAAAACTACACACAGAACTGGAAAGGGTTTTAAAAAGTTTTTAATATATACTGGGGAATATAATACGAGTACGTGTAGACTAGACATACACACACACACGTGCACATAACACAAAATATAGAAAAACAACAAAATGTAAAAGGTAAGGATTTTCATTAAGAGTATTAAAGAAAATCGTACATAAATTGTTTTAAATATATGAGCACATACATACATATGTATGTAAGTATGTATGTTCATATGTATACATATTGTAAAATAGGGTTTAATATTTATTTATTTTAATAGATTATTAATATTATATTCCATAATGAAGAGTTATAATTCCCTCAGAAATACTTTAATTTTTTCTAATGAATTTCAAGTTTATCGGAACTCATAAAACTCTACAAGAAACTCAACAATAATTTTTATGATTTTTGAAAACAAGTGGTGGAAGTTTAAAGGTTTTTGAAAGTATTAAACTTCTTAGTGTTTAAATGGTGTGAATCCAACTTTGTTTTAAATATTTTATGGAAAATATACAAGCGTTCTCAAAAGTTTATCGGCCTTTTATGAAATACATATATTCCTTCATTTACAATGTGTGAGAAAACGTGCAAATCAAAGAACAAACATTAAAATTGAATATTTTACTTTGGCATTAATCAGAAGGGACAGCCCAAGTCACGTTTTCTGTTTAATCTGTTAAGGAATTAGAGTTGTGTAGCTCATGAACGAACTAGTTCAACTGAGCTATTCACTCAAGTGAGCTAAAAGAGCCGTTCATTACAATATGCTCTTTTAGCTCAGTAGTTCATGTTTCTTTCTTTCTTTCTTGTGAATCCACGTTTCTTTTCGCTCATCTTCCTTATTAGTTCGTTCTATTTCTTTCTTGAATCTTTTTTATTTGGTAATGCCAGCTGCAAATAATATGCGTAGCTGCCAGAAACTTTATAGGACGTTACATTTTTGGAAATTTAACGATTTTTATGATAATTGTAGAAGCAATATAGAGGGGAATTATATTTATTTTTTACTGTCGAATTTGAATAAAAATTAGCATTTTTAATAAAATATTTTAAATTATTAGATAATAACCAAACTTGCAATTACAATAATAATAATTTCGTGCATGTATTGTATATACATGAGTAATTTTTGAGATCGAAAATAAAATTGTATATTAATTACAAAATTCTTTAAATTTTTCTGTAAGGCTAAAATTATTTTGTATACCTGAATTTCACTAGAGTATGATAATTGATAACCGATTACTGTAAAACAAAATCGATTGAGTTTGAATTTAAAGGCAAACTACGTATACAAAAGCTACGTATACAATTGATGCCCACAACATGAGCAGTACCAAATGAAAATTGAACTAAATGAGCTATTGAACTAAATGAGCGACATAGTTCATTAAAGTGAGCTGAGCTAAGAAGAGCGCTCACTCAAAAGAGCTAAAAAACCCAAGACTATAAGGAATGATATATTTTAATTAATGCAGTTAATTATGTCCAAACCATTTTTTTTTTCTGAAAAGTTTTATATGTCCCTTTAAAAGTCTTTGGATTGTGACATAAATACCCAACCATACCCAACCAACACTTCGGTATAAATATCTTGGAATATTAATGAAAAAATAATTGAACAATAATAAAAATTTTGTATTTGTTTAAAGCAAAAATTAGCCAAATCAATTTTTAATTTCAATTGCTCTTAAATCCACCACATAGAACAGGTAGACCTATTTAGAAATTATAAAAATATTACAGCACAAGAGGTTTAAATGCAATTTTTTGGCTTTAAAGGTAATATATGGGCATTTGTTTAACTAGAGGATGCTATTTTGTATTTTGTTTGATGGAAATATATTGCAGGATCGCTATTTACTAAAAAGTAACTTACTTTTGCTAATTTTTACACATACATAAGTCGCTCAAACACTACCATTGTTTACGTGTACCGTATGTGTTTGATGTTGACATCAGTGGCATTTGACGGCTATACAATTAAGTTATTGCATGAGAAACTTCCCGGTCGCGATTCGGCGATATCAATTAGACGCCTTGTGCTTGTAATACAACACGGCTAGATTATTCTGTCTCGGGCCAAACCACAAACCGGGTTTACGTGATCAACCACAAACTACTGACGTTCTCAAAGAAGAAATTCCGAGCAAGACTGACGAGCTAAGTAAAGAATTGTTGCCAAATATGGTTCAAAATTTTTTGAAAGCAACAGACGTCTTGGGTCGCCCTCAAACAAGACAGTTCGGATTTAAGGCGAAAACATAATCCAATATGTAGTCGCCGTGGTCTAGTGGTTAGTGTTTTGGCTTACTAAGATGATAGCTCAGGTTCAAACCTCAGCTCTGACATCTTGAAGAAAAGAAATTTGAAAAAAAATATTTCTATCAGAAAACGCTTTAATTAGATCAAAGTTAACTGCAATGAATATTTTTTGGTAATTAAAGAAGAAATGATGTCCGTGAAGGAATAGTACAAGTTTGGCTAGTGTACTATTCCTTCACGGACATCATTTCTTCTTTAATTACCAAAAAATATTCATTGCAGTTAACTTTGATCTAATTAAAGCGTTTTCTGATAAAAACAAAATTAAATTGATCACACCTTTCCTGGGGCTCGAACCAAAGTCTTCAGCACTTAACTTAAAAGAATATTTCTTTCGCCACTACCTCTTAGCAGTCTTCTGGCAAAAGCTCTGTTAGTAATTGATTTCCATGATAAAGCTTCTCAAATCTGTCGTTCAGAGTCGACATTAAACTGTAGGTCCCGGTACTCATGGATAAAAATTAACACACACAACATGAGTGCTGCGAGAAAATAGGCCGTAACTCTGACACAGAGTTGTAATGGCCAATTATGTATGCATGTATGTATGTAACGGACATCTACCGACCTGCTAGAAATTTGCTAGACATCATATTCCCTTATTAATTCCCATATTTTTACTTTAATGACTATTTGAAAAATAAGTTTTAAACTAATTTATTTCCTATACTCAAATTTACTTAACCTTTAAAATCTGAAATGAAATTAATAAAGAAATGCACTGAATTTCAAGCAAATTTTTATACCTAATTGAAGAGATTTTCTGCAGATGTAAATACACTATAAGTTGACAACGCTGGTTATATGTTTTGTCTACAATTAATCCGAAATTATCTGCATGAGGGCGTTTGAATTCTAAAAGTAAGCCGATCTCTTTGCGTTTTCTCAAAATTATTTCTGAATAATTACGTTCATTATGTGTTAACTTTGAGGTCGGCTGTTGGACTAAGCAAAGTGTATTGTTTGAGAATGTTTAAATAGCAAAGAAGGAAGTCATTTTAAAACATAATTAAACTAAAGTTTACTTTTTATTCAAAGTTTCTTTTTGTTTTATACTCTACATTGTTAAAGCTTAGAATGTCCTCTTCAACTTACATTCTATTTGAATTTCTCATAAACAATAGACACACAATAGAGGAGAATAACCAGTAGCAGTAGTATTATACACCCATTTTTTTGTTATTATTAATTTTTTTTATTATTTTTATTCAAATACAAGAAGTGCTAAATTGCAAAACCACAAGTATGAGGAGACACATTTAGAAACGAGATTATTTATTATCTTTATGGCTTAAAGAATAACTGGTAAATGGAATGAAACTCTTTTAAATTATTAATGATACATTGTCGTTGTTGTTGTCCTTCTTGTTCTTGTAATCTGTAGTACAGCTACCACTGGCTTGCTTACTTGCTGCTGCTGCTGCTGCTGCTGCTCTATTGTAATTGACATCAATTTGGAATTGGTTTTAGAGAAAACAAGTGTATCCAGTTACTATATAGAATCAGAGTAGTCAGAGTAGCTGTTAAGCAAACACATACAAACATACAGATAAAGGGAAGATAATCTCATTATTGCTATTAAACATATGAGACGATAATATAATTTGTTTATATATGTATGTGTGTGTGAAAGTGTATTTACACATATTTATAGTATATTTTTATTTGTGTTCATAGCTGCCAGATAAACTAAACAGAAAATTGTCATAGTTTAAGAAAAAAATCATCAAAATCATACAAATGGTGCACTGAAATCATCAGAAAGAAATTAATCAAAAACAGGGGGCAAATTACGGCCTTCGATATCGAACGGAATTTCTATGTAAATTGTTTTAAAATTTTATGAAATTTCGTTCGATATCGAATGCCATAATTTGCCCCTAGCATTTTCTTTGACAGGTTTTGTATTTTAATTATTCCAAAACCTATTCAAAGCTATTTCTATTATTAGTTTAATAACACGGTACTTTAGTACGTAATCCAATTCTAAATATAGGATGCACAAATTTCAGGTTAGGAACTAAATCGGCTTAAAACACATTCTTTTCTTTGACAATTCAGTTATACTTATACCAACGTAAATGGAAATTAATAATGGAATATGATGTCTGACAAATGTTTACCTCCAGAACGGCGGCAGACGTCTACTCTTTTCACAAATGTTGAAAAACATTTTGCAACAAAGCTTTGTTTGTATCATTAATGCAGTGCCGATTTCATTTTTCAGAGAGTTAGTTGTTTGTGGTTTGTTCATGTAAGCATGGCCTTTCAAATGGCCACAAGAATGAGCCATCCAATGAGCCATTCATATTCAATATCCACCAACATATGGGGCAATTGCTGTTGACCATTCAAGGGTGAAGGTATAATACTGGCCCTTGAGTAGTCAAATTTACAGCAACTTGTCTCATCAACAAAAAGGCCCACAATATAATATAGGGTGTTTTTTATTGAGGTATAGAACTTTAAGTTGGCATCACTTTTTTAACTGGCGGCCATTTTGTCAGCTGTCAAGTGATTAATATTTAGTTTGGTTTGCCATTTCATCATGAACAGGTTGACAAAAGAACAACGCTTGCAAATCGTGCAAATTTATTTCGAAAATAATGGTTCAGTTCGCGAAGTTTACCGCAAGCTCCGTCCATTTTATGGTCGACATAATCGTCCATCAGAGCAATTAATTCGGTTAACCATGGATCGTTTTCGCACTACGTTTACTCTATGTGATAATACGCATCCGCAGAGACGTCGAACAGTGCGCACCGAAGAAACAATTGCCGCTGTAGAGCAAAGTGTTGAAGAGAACCCGAATGAATCGTTTCGCCCCCGTGCACAGCAATTGGAGCTTTGTCCATCAACTTTATGGAAGATTTTGCGCAAAGATCTTGGCTTGCGACCTTACAAGATCCAGCTTGTGCAAGAATTAAAGCCGCGAGACCATGCAATGCGTCGTGATTTTGGTGTATGGGCCGAAAATGAGATTGACCTCGATGCTGATTTTCATCGCAAAATTTTGTTCAGTGATGAGGCTCATTTTTGGTTGAATGGCTACGTCAACAAGCAAAATTGCCGCATTTGGAGTGAAGAGAATCCACATGAGACCCTTGAGACGCCATTACATCCACAAAAACTGACTGTTTGGTGTGCTCTATGGGCCATACTTCTTCCGAAATAATGCTGGAGAGTCAGTTACCGTTAATGGAGACCGGTATAGAGCCATGATAACCGACTATTTTGGATTACATGAATGTGGATGAGTTGTGGTTCCAACAAGACGGCGCTACATGCCACACAGCGCACGTCACAATCGATTTATTGAAGGAAACATTCGATGAGCGCATAATTTCGCGGAATGGACCTGTAATTGGCCACCAAGATCGTGTGATTTGACACCATTGGATTATTTTCTTTGGGGATATGTGAAGTCGCTCGTCTACGCCAACAAACCAGAAACGTTAGGGGACTTGGAAGCCAACATTCGTGGCGTTATTGCCAACATACGGCCCCATATGCTCGAAAAAGTGGTTGAAAATTGGACCTGTAGAATTGGCTTTATTCGAGCTAGCCGCGGCGGCCACATGCCCGAAATCATATTTAAACATTAATGGCATAAAATAATCCTTCCAATAAAGCCAAATTGATGGACATTAAAACGATTTTCTTGTGTTTTATTTCAATTCGAAGTTCTATACCTCTAAAAAAACACCCGTTATCTATATATTTCCAAAATCCAATAATATGCACTGCATGAGTAGGGGTTTACCCCTAAGTATTGATCTTAATAAAAAAAAGGTTAGATTTTGTTGAGAAATGAGTTGTTTTGGTTCAGTTTTTCAAACAGCCAATTCACAAACGTTTGACGCAAACAATGTTAGTGTAACGTTCCATGGTTAAAATTTTCCAACGTTTTACTGAATGCATTCATAAAAAGTATTATAAGTTTATGAATGGCTTATTTGATAAATGTCTATGCAATATTAGCCTAATAAACCCTTAATAAATCTATAATATATCTAACGAATACAGCCGATTAAATAAAAGATTTTAATATATAAAAAAATTATATTCTGCAATGAATGTCCATAGCAAAACTCTAGCTATGTACTGGCTAAAACAGTATTAATGGTAATGCTGACCTGCTATACCGTATTCAAACTAGTTTACTGAAATGAGCACGGTTTCGCAACAAAATAACAATCTAAGTGTTTCAAAAAAATTAATTCCTTTAATATTTTCTCTCTGGTCTTTCGACCTTTATTATTGAATGTAATGAAATTCTCAAGCTCATATATATTATATTTTTATTAATTATAAAATTGTTTCTTAATTACTGTACGTCATTAAACATTTGTAAAGTTGTAATTTCTAAAAATAATCAAAATGAGAACAAAACTCGTCAAATCGTTAAAATGCTACGTTGGGGTTTAAAACGCCATCTAGAAAGAAACCACTCCCCGACATTTCACTATATTCAACCTTAATAAATGTTAACAAAAAACGAATGATAAGGAGAATAGCGCCACCTATTGGGAAGTAACAGATAAGAGTTAAAAAACTATTTAGCGAAGACACTCACCACACAATCAACAGGCAACTATGAGGCAATTGCTGTTGATTATTCAAGGGTGAAGGTATAACATTGGCGTTTAAATGATCAATTAACAGCAATTTGTTTCATTCCTAAGGCGGTTAATAATAATATACATACGAAATAATATAATGTAAAATCCAATACAATGCACAGCATTTAGTAGGGGTTTACCCCTTAGCAATGATCTCAAAAAATTAAGATACATTTTCAAATCTGGCAACTATATCAGTGTTTCTAATAATGTTTTCTTTGTTGGTAGGAATGTAGCAAACAATCTGCAGTGATTTTAGGGTCAATGCATTTCAAAAAGTACATTTTTGTGATTTAATGTTCATAAAAATTAAAATTATTTGTTTCTTTTTTTAATTATTGTTGTTTTTATAATTGTTACTGTTGTTGTTGTTGTTCATTACTCGTATAATTATTATTATACTCATAGATGCACATTATAAAAGTACAAGCACGAGTATGTACTTGAGTTATTGATGTTGGTTTTTTTTTTTTTTTTTTTTTGTTTTTGTCATATTTTCTATTGTTTTATTGTGATTCAAGTACTATACACATATAATGTATCCATTATCATTACTTTGTAAGGCGACAACTGAAACATTTATTTTGTTAGATAAAATGTACTCACACTCATACAAAAGTACATGTGTGTGTGTTTAATCAGAAAAGCATTGTACGTCATTAAAATAGAAATTTTATTTATTTTTTTTAATGAAATAGAATTTGTTTTTGGCCATTATTTTTGTCAAATCTCTGGGATTGTTTTAAAAATATGAACATATTTGCACATACACTTTTTCATATTACCGTACTGTTCAAATTATTATAATGACGTTTTGATGTACTACTTAGTATTTTAGCATTATGATTAGAATTTTTTTTCCCTAATCTGCTTACTTTCTAGCTTGTGTTTTAAGCTGTCATTGTAAAAAGGACAAAAACCTCAAAATTCAATTAAAATATGTGTAACAATAGAGCATTCCTTTTCATGCATATTTTTTATATGCATTATACTCGTATGAAACCAAATGCTTTTGTTGGTATTAAAGGAAAACGTGTTTGTGAAACCCAACAAAAGAAAAAATAAGAAAGAAAAAAAATATTTGGCATTCTATGGCTTATGGGTAAAATAAACTCATGTGTTTGTAAGTTTATTTTTTTTAAGTAAAAATAAAAGTTGCGCTTTTAAGGGCAAAATTGTGTAGTTTTTTTTTTGTTTTTGTGCACATGTGTTACAGAAAAAATATTGTACAGCACCTGTCAGAAATGTCTGTCTGGCTTATGGACTGCTTTTAACTCAATTGTTAATAAGTAGTTTATGGTCTGTGGTGCTATGAACCCACTTTATCTTTTCGGTTCGGTTCTATTGAAGTTCAACCACTGAAACTCAACAGTCAAAAGCGTTTGTACTTGACATTCTTAAAAATGTTGTTACGCAAACAACACAAAAATATATGGCAATTTATTAAATCTGTATATTTCAAGTGCCTGATGTTGGGTTTAAATGTTTGCAAATTGGCATAAAGACTCAAAAGATTGCAATAATTTAGTTAAAGCCTAGAGACACCTAAATGTCAAGGCTGTGAATAAAATTTTTTTTTACAATTTCACACAGAATATATGCAAATATTTCCAAGACGAGTTTGTTGTATTGTTGTTCTTTCATTCAATTAGTCTCTTATTTTGTTTACGAGTATCAATAGCTCTTTTTAACACACAGTTTATATTCATTTCAATTATTGTCTTAATTATTCATGAATAGTTCTTGATTTTTTCTTGTCACTCATTTTAAAAAGTATTTTTTTTATAACTTTATTTGCAATTTACTTTACAATAAATCAAAAAAAAAAAATTAATAATTAGAAAAAGAGAAAAGCATTAAAAAACAATATACGTTTCAAACCCCTGTTTAATTAAAAACATTCTTAGGAGTTAAAAGAATATTAAATTAAAATTAATTAAATTGATAGCATGAATGAAAATAAAAATATAAATAATTATTTTATTGCAAGTACACCATTCCATGTATTACCTCAGCGCCAAATTGCCTTTATAAAGGCTAAAAGGCAATTACTTATGTACATTCATATATTGCTTATCAAATAATTTATGTTTAAACATTTATTTACATACATACATATATAATTGGCCATTAGCACCCTATTTCAGACTTACGGCCTAGCTTCTCGAGGGACTCGTTTCAGCTTTTAATTGTCTAATACTACCTCTGAAATCAAAGATAGACTCCCTACTTGCTCAGACAGGCTCCAACAGATGCTTTTAAAAAATATTTTTTTGTAAACAATTTTTATTTAAAATAAAAATTCAAAAACGTTTAAAAAAAATAACTTAAATATCATATTTTAATTGAGACGCAGTTCACATTGCGAAATTATTTCATGTAAACAGTTGATTTTACAAAAAAAAAAGAGAGAAAGAGAAAGAACATACATACACACATAACTGGCCTCTACAACTCTGTGTGAGGACTACGGCCTAGCTTCTTACAGCACTCCCATGAGTACCGGGACCTACAGTTTAATGTAGACTCTGAACGACAGACTTGAGAAGCTTTTTCATCGAAATCAGGTACTCTCAGAGCTTTTGCCAGAAGTCTGCTAAGAGGTAGTTGTCGAAAGAAATATTTTGTATTGTTATTTTTTTATATTTCTTTTCTTTAAGATATCAAAGCTGAGGCTTGAACCAGAGCTCTCGTTTTAGTAAAACGCCAACACACTAACCACTAGACCACGGCGACTACAAAAGAGAAAGAACAATCATATAAAATACAGTTTTTTCGTGTATTCTTTCTTTTGTCTAATTCGCAAATGTTAAACCGAATTTATCGGTAAACAAATTTAAAAAAACTTTAATTAACATGCAGTCACATCTTACGTTCAAAAAACAAAATTAACAGCCTGTTCGTTAGACGTCAAGACGAAGACACGGACGAATACGTAACAATTTGAAATTTTATAACACCTTTCATGTGCTTTAAGTTATGTGGAGCACATGTCTATGTAGTGTTAGTACACAGTATTGCTATTCCACAACAAAACTTGACTTGTTTTCTTTTGTTCCTAGAAAATATTATTTTTAGCACAGAAAGGGGTAATCCTAATATGGCGGCAAAAAGAAAACAGCTGTAAGCAAACAAAATACAGTCGGGCCTCTATTGTTCGTGGTAGTCGGGACCAGAAGCATTACGGATAATCGGTTTTCACAGTTAATCTAATAACAAATTTGATTATAGAGTTTTTTTAATATTTTTATTGTTTAACAAGTGAACATTGGTGTAAATACATATTTACATTAAAAAAAATTAATTCAAGACAGCAATATAACAAACGATCTGTATCCCAACTTCGTATTTTTCAGCTAGCATTTTAACACTCATATTATTTTTTGAATTCTCGTTAATTATTTTAAATTTTTCTTAAATATTTAAAACGTTTCTTGGTTTTTTTACCACTGGTAACGATGCCATACTAAATATATTGAAATCTAACCACTCTCTGTTCTCAAATTTCAAAATTAAACTAATCATTTATAAATGCTTCTGACTCATTGTAAGCACACAAGGGAATTCCCCGTTTTCATCACGGATAATAGGGGTAATCACGGTTAATCGAAGCAAACAATTTAAAAACATTACAAACAAAAAACAATAGACTGATCTTTGGCCATCACGGTTAATCGGAGTTACCGGTTAACCGGATCACGAATAAGCGAGGCCTGACTATAATAAATAGAAATTTATATTTTTAGAAGTTGATGAATATTTTTAAATAAAACATAAAAAGAAATTACAAAACTGTGTGGATTAGATGTAACAAATGTGCTCATTACATGTAATTTAAATGCTTACTTGTTGACTGTTAGAAAAGAAATCCAGCATTTTTTTCTTACACTTCTTTAACATACATGAATGAATAAATGAATGTATAAATGAAAAACATAATTTTGTAATTATTTTGTACAAAAGTTTTAAAAACCACTTGTTGTATCATTTCCTAAACTAGTTTCTATTTTATTGGTGTCATCATTATACAATACTTTTAAAAAACTTGAACTTTTTTCAAAAATCTATTAAATCTCTTTCGTTTTACTTTTAATAAGTTTCTGCATAGTTTTCAAGAAGCATTTCTATATAAATGGGTATTCTGTGGCATTAGTGGTGACCAGGAAATAATTTTGTTTTTCCATAAAAAAAAGAACAGTTTTACACTTTCTGATTCTCTATAGTGATGTTAATTTTCCTCTTCTTTTCTGGTTTCTTGTTTTTTTTTCTTCAATACCGCTGTCTTGAAACTAAAAAAATATTTTTAAAAATACAATATTTTAAGCACAAGTTGGTCACCAAGATCTGAAAGATTTTCCTTTCTTATGCTGCACATTCGACTTTTTCTGCAGAACTTTTTTGCTACAGTGAAACCAACACTAGTTTGTGGTTTTTTCTTTCTTTTCAACAAGTTGATACTCTCGCATCATAGTTAAATGCGTTATAAGAACCGCACTTGTTGAAGATGAGCTCAAGAAAATTAAATTGTATTGCCAATAATAAAATAAAAAAAATAAAAAAAAGAAACCGTAATAAAATTTCAAATGAATCACAAAGAACAATATAATACTATAGTATATTGCATTAATAAATTTTATTTATTTTATTTCTTGATTTTATTTGTGCCAATTCAATAATTCATTTTATGAAAAACAAAAAAGAAAAAACCAAAAAACGAAAAAATAATGTTTTACGTTAAAAATCACTGAAATGTGCAACATTTTGCGGTAGAACTTGATTATTTGAATAATTTTTCTGTTGTTTCCAATGTTTTTTTGTTTTTAGTTTTCATTTATTGTTGCTGCTTCTGTGTCTGACTTTGTCCACATTTTACAATTGTTGTCTGTTGTTTTTTTTTTCTATAATACTGGTACTCACAGTAATTGTGATAAATTCTCTCCAAATAAATAATAAAAAAAAAAATAAACTTTTCCATTCGTTTGTTTTTTTTATTATTTTTTCAATTGCGGAATTTCAGTGATTGCTTGTTGTCAATTTTTGTTTTTGTAATTTTTTTTTGTTCTTGAATTTATTTAAATATTTTTATACATCGTATGTATGTGTGTAAATAGGATTTCTTCATCTATAATATACTCATTTATAGAAACATACACATACTTAACAAGAGTAGTTTTATAGAAACAACTTTTGCAAAATCTAGGTTTTTTATTATTACTAAGGAAGGCCAATAAGTCCCTAAATTGTTAAATATTCCGCCTAGTCCAGCATGTGTTTGGCTATATATAAATTATATATTCGCATTCGCCATAGTCTAGTGGTTAGTGTGTTGGCTTACTGGGTTCAAATTCAAGCTTTGCCATTTTAGAAAAAAGATATATAAAAAGCTATTTCTTTCTCCGACTACCTCTTAGTAGTCTTCTAGCAAAAGCTCTGGGAGTAATTAATTGCCATGAACAAGCTTCTCAAGTCTATCGTTCGGTGTCGACATTTAACTGTAAGTCGCGGTACTCATAGATAAAAATTGATACACACAAGATAGGTGGTGCAAGAAGCTAGGTCGTAATCATGAAACCGAGTTGTAATGGCCAATTAGGCATGAATGAATGAACTATATATACGATAGTCCAGATTTAGCCCATAGTGACTTTTTCCTCTTTCCAAACTTGAAAAAATGGCTCGCAAGAAAAAGGTTCATCTCAAATGAAGAAATGATTACCGAAACTAATGCGTATTTTGAGGAGTTCCCAAAATCGTATTATTCAGATGGTATAAAAAAGTTGGAAAATAGTCTACCAAGTGTATTGAGCTGAAAAGAGACTATGTTGAGTAATGAATAGTTTTGAAAAAAAAATGTTTATTTCCTACTTAGGTAGCTTCAGTATCAATCCGCCCTCGTAAACTTCACATTACTGCGAGTTCACTGTATCATAGAAACTAAAATGCTGTCAAAGTGATACAATTTTGAGTGATGATAAGATAATACGGGTTGTTTTTTTTAATCATGTCTCTGTACTTTTGATCTTTATTATGACGTGCAATTTTAATCTTCAGCTTATATTTAGTTGTACATCTACACACATGACAGATAAGTCTGCCATCAACCATGTTATTGACACACAGAAAAAAATAAGTGTTGTTATAACAAATACTTTTTACAGTTGAGGCAATTGTATTTGTCGCAAATAAAAAGTATTTGATTTAAATGATATTTTATTTGCCACAAAGAATTTCGGCGAATACACTGTATTTGTCGCAACTACAAAATTCCAGTTGACATAAATCAAGAGCAAAACTATTTGATCCAAATTGAATTTTCTTTAAGTTAAATGTAATTGCATTTAAAAATGCCTGTCAACAGCAACTTATTAAAATCAAATGTTTTCTTATTTGAGATTACATGAGAAAAATTATTTACCCCAAATACGGATTGCTGTTGTGGTAACAGTAGGCTTGAATTTTCAAATCCAATAGGCAGTTAATTTTATTTTATTTTTTTATATTATTATATTTTTCTATCATTCATATTTTGTTTGTTATATTAAAAATACGCGCATGTGAAAAAAATGGAAGACCATCCCAATGATACAGTCGAAGTTCTCCAAACAAATGTTGTAGAAGTGAAATATTTGATGTGGTAAAACAATGGGGTGTAAGTGACCAGACGGTGTTAAATTTAGTGTAATGTGGTGTAAACACATTTGAAAAAATAAAGATGATGGAACTTAGTGACATCAATGAAATTTTCAGCGAAAAAAGACAAATTGGCAAAAAAATTATTTTTCGCTATAATCTCAATAAGTGGCGCGTTGCAAATAAGGTAAGTAATTTAGTGAGTGTGTTTAAACATACATATATATAAAAAAAAACTATTTATTTTGCAGTCATTTAATTGCAGAATACAATGGAATAAAACTTACAAACATTAGTTCACCAATAAGTAAAAGTCATATTCAACATAATAATATGAAAATGAATGCCGCACAGATGCAAATATATTTAATCGGCCAGGAAATAGAAACCAATTTTTCAAAAAAATTTCAATCACATATTATTTTAAGAGCACTTAATTGCTACTATATTGAAAAAATTGAATTGAATTGAATTTTCATTACCTTGTAAAAAAGTCCTTTTGAATAATGGTAGCACTGTTGTGCGAATAAAATGAATTAATTGTGCCTTTTTAAAAATTAAATTTTACTGCTGGAAATACATATAAATACATATGTGGTATACCGTTCTTGTGTAAAATTTTATGAATTTTTAGTTTTAAGATTTTAAATATAATTTATATAGTTTGTACTAAATATAATATATGTATATTATATAATTTATTATTTATGTGTGTTATATACTATTATATATGTATGTATACAATATAATTGTGCTCTAATTGCCTAACTATGTATAATATTAATATTTTAGACATAATTAAAACTACTCGTAACTTACCAATTCATTGTATGTAGTCTGAAAAACTTATAATTTTTTTATTTTTGTTTATAAATAAAATCTAAAAATTTAAAAACAATTTTTGCATTTGCCGAATTGTATTTGGGACAAAGACTATTGTATTTGGTAGGAAATTTTTTGCATTTGCCAATTTGTATTTGGGGCAAAGACAATTGCATTTGTTAAAACGATTTTTACATTTGCCACATTGTATTTAATCTAACAGCAATTTTGTAGTTGCGACAAATAGAAACTGCTATTGGGAACGATCCGAATGTAAATTCTATTTGCGGTAAGGTTAAAATCATTTGCCATTACTACGTTTTTTTTTCTGTGCAACTAAAACCTTCGTACATTTTCTTAAAATGTTTTGCCAAAAGTTTTCAACAAATTAACTTAAAAACTGAACAGCAAAGAAACAAAATGAATGAAAATTAAAACAAACAAAAAATATTCTTTAATCTGCACACAGAAAAAAAAACGTAGTAATGGCAAATGATTTTAACCTTACCGCAAATAGAATTTACATTCGGATCGTTCCCAATAGCAATTTGTATTTGTCGCAACTACAAAATTGCTGTTACATTAAATACAATTGAGCAAATACAAAAATGGTTTTAACAAATGCGATTGTCTTTGTCCCAAATGCAAAAACTGTCCTACCAAATACAATTGTCTTTGCCCCAAATGCAAAAACTGTCCTACCAAATACAATTGTCTTTGCCCCAAATGCAAAAACTGTCCTACCAAATACAATTGTCTTTGCCCCAAATACAATTCGACATATGTCAAAATTTTTTTAAATTTTTAGATTTTATTTACAAACAAAAATAAAATTAAAGATTTTTCAGGAATATATACATGCGTATGTACAATGAATTGGTAAATTATTTTTAACTATATCTAAAATATTAATATAATACATAGAAAGGCATTTGAGAGCACAATATAATAATACATACATATATAATATTATAAAACATATATAAATAATATAATATACACACACTATAGCACATAATACATAAACTATATTTATATACAGACTTCGAACGACAGATTTGAGAAGCTTTTTCATGGCAATCAGTTACTCTCAGAGCTTTTGCCAGCAGATTTCTGAGTCGCTGAAAGAAATCATTTTTTCATACACATATCTTTTTTTCAAGATGTCAGAGCTGAGATTTGAACCCGCACTATCGTCTTAGTTAGCCAACACACTAAATACTAGACCACGGCGAAGATATATTCCTGTAAAAACCTCACACATATTTGCTTTTTTTCACACGCACGTTTTTTTTAATACCGCAAACAAAATACAAACGAATGAGAGAAAATGCCTAAACAATAAAACAAAACTAACTGCGGATTGCATTTGAAATTACAAGACTACTGTTACCACAACAGCAATCCGTATTTGGCGTAAATAATTTTTCCATGTAATCTCAAATAAGAAAACATTTGATTTTAATAAATTGCTGTTGACATGAATTTTTAAATGCAATTACATTTAACTTAACGAAAATTCAATTTGGATCAAATAATTTTGCTCTTGATTTATGTCAACTGCAATTTTGTAGTTGCGACAAATACAGTGTATTCGCCGAAATTATTTGTGGCAAATAAAATATCATTTAAATCAAATACTTTTTATTTGGGACAAATACAATTTCCTCAACTGCAAAAAGTATTTGCCATAACAACACTTTTTTTTTTCTGTGCATATGACAGCATAAAATTGTTTAAAATTTATTAAAAATTGTTCATGTACGAGTACATAAATAATGTAAACGAAAAACGAGTGAAATGAAAAAACGCATAAAGCTATGTTCACATATAAAGACAGTTATTACTTTCCGTTTGATTAAACTTTAAGTGTATCTTATAGACAGTCGGCAAACAGTGTGAACAAGTAGTTTTTTATTTATTTTATTATTAATAATTGATTCAAGAGTTGACCTCTTAATTAAGATAAAATTATGTAATAATTTAATTTAGTTTGAGATTTTATTTATTGGAGCAGGCAAAGGTTTGAATTGCTTTAACTGAACTTGTACTCGATTATTCAGCTAGTGGCTAAATTCCGAAAATTTCAGTCAATTCTATATCAAGCTATACGCTGAGTGAGTACTTATTTTATAATTAAACACAGTATTGAAGGGGGGTGCGTGGTATAGTGGTTAGAGCGCTCGCACAAAAACTCAAATCCCAGCAAAGGTAAAAAATGAAAAAGTTAGATTGCGGTTTTTTCAAAATTATAATTTAAAAATAAGAGGTCCCTCCCTCCAAGAAGACCATCTTCAAAGAAACCGCTTCCCAACATTCCACTATATTCCACCTTAACCAATGTCAATAAAAAAGCGAATGACGCTTAATAGTAATATAAGAAAAAACAAAATTGTATGTTCTGTCATAAATGTACTGTCGTTTCCAAAAAAAAAAATAAATTCCAATACAATGCAATACATTTAGTAGGGGTTTACCCCTGAGTATTGGTCTCAAAAGAAAAAAAAAAACCTCTTCCTATTTCACATGTCTATCCCAGCTGTGTTAATAACCGATGTGCAATGGGAAGAAGTAGAAAAACATTACATTACTTGATTCAGTTATGAATTCAATCCCAAGGTAACGAGTATTACTTACCGAGGATTGTAGAATTAGAAGTCAGGATGCCTTATATGAATGAGCTATTCATATGAGAGGCATACAGTCGAAAGCTGGACTATGTTGTGATTACTCTTCATTGTACATAACTCCTGAAGGTTTTGAAAAAAATTATTATTTTATCGCTATTCAAATTTAGACATTAACAGCCTTATTTTTAATAAAAATTTAACAGGTCGTTGTACACAAAGGCTAAGTTTGTCATTCCTACAGGCTGAAATTCTTACCCAAACGTACAAGTTCTTTAATTTTTTTTTTTAATTCTCTGACTAGCTATCAAATAGAAGGTATTGAAAATTTTAATAATATCAGTCTGTAGCGGGTGATAAATTTTCCAGTTTTTTGGCCCATATGCTAACGAGCTGCTAACTTTTCATAATACATACAGCCGTAAATATTCAATTAGAAGGTACTCTGCTTTGAATACTACAGAATCGTTGCCGATACGATGCATATCCTTTGCCCTGGACATTTAAAAATCTTATAACTGAAAACTCTTTATCATTTTTTCAGCTACTTTTTTTTCTTGATAACAAAATATCATTTGTCAATGTAATCCAAATCTTAATTTTTTGTACACAATTATGCTACAGACGCATTTTGTTTATTGGGAGTTTTGGTTAAAATTAAATTTTTTGAATTATTTTTTAGTAATTAATTTTTTATTATCTTATAGTTTTTTTTTTTTTTAATTTAATTTACGTTTAAAAAAAATTTTTGTTTTTTATTTTTTTCTATCACAACGAACTATAAATTTTGAATTAAGCAAGCGCTTAATTTCATCATCCTGTAAACCAAATTTCTATCAAAATACTTTAACAAGTGTATGAAATCTGTAAAGCATAAACTTTTCTAACACACTGAAACCACCAATATGTATTAATCCCTGTCCATCAAGTGTCAGTTATTTAACATTCAAAAATAATTAAAAGTCAGTTACATATAAAGGCATGTTGAAACTAAATATTTTCGATTCCAAATATTGCCATTATACCATGTATGTATATACAAATATTTATTTATTTTTAAATTGCATTTTTCCACAACAGCGAATATTCCCACATTTAATCATTCACACCATAGTCGGGAATAACAAAATCATGAAAAAACTAATATTTTACCAAAATTATGATAAATTGCTAATTAAGACTTTAAAAGTCTCTAAAGGATTTTGGCATCACATTAACGGAAACAAAAACCTGTTAAATTTTAGTTTTTATTTCCTCTATTTAAGCCAAATGTGAAACAAAATAAAAACTTATACAAAAATTATATGCAAAAATAAAAATAAAATAAAAAAAAAAATAAACGAAAAAAGCAAAATGCAAAATGGTTGATATACATATAAAAATCCTTAAAACATAAATCATTTCTTAAAATTGTAGCATAAAAAAGAACACTTACACACTACATACATATGCTAAATGAGATATTCTAAAAATGATAGAAGAGACACTAAAATAAATGGAACACAAAATTCCCTTGCACAATTACAGCTTTGCATAACAAAACAGAAAAATAAATTTTTTTATTGGATAAAGAGAGATAGAGAGTGAGAGAGTGTAAGAAATAAAACAACTAAAAGGTGTTACTTTGGAATTTACTGCACTTACCACGCACACACACACACATATACACAACTTTAAATGATGTTTTATTACATTTAAAATGAGCATTAACAACTTAGTGCTTTTTTTAATTTGCAGCCTTTTTTCATTTTCAGTGACATTAAAGGCCTGGTTAGCCAAACGTTGATGTCGTAAAAACGGTACGTACGTTAATGTACGTACGTATGTGCAGTTATACAAACGTGTCATCTGTCAAGAGAAGATCTAAATAAAAACAAAACAAACCAAAAAATTATAAAGGCATTCATTTGCCTGTACCACTAATATTAATTTTTCGTCGTCCACTAAAAACAAAATATAATAATGTTTTATTTTATTAATATTGATAATATAATTTATTATATTTTTCTACTTATTTTTCACAAAACACAGCACAAATAAAAAATTTTAATTTTTAAATGGCAATATGAAGCCAGCTGTTTAGAGCAGTGATGAATGTTGTTAAATTAACACAAAGTTAAAAAAGGTACCAGAAGTACCAAAATAAGAGCATATTATAATTACTTCTTGTATTTTATGCTTCCTAAAAATTTATTCTTATACTACTACTGAATATTCAATTTTTGGTTTAAAGCCATTATTCATTGAATCGGATCCATTGGTCCATTGTGGACCGGAAACGAAAAAAGTTAATTTTTAAGTAGAACTTTTTAAATAAAATTGTAATTATCTCGGTAACTAGCTAGCACGTAAATCAATCATGCATCCCATATGCTTCTTTTTAGATAATCGAAAAATTTTTCATTTGGTATGTATATAATTCGTCTGTCGAAGATATGTTAAGTAAAAAATGGGACTTTGAAATGAAAAAAAAAAAAAATTAAAAACAAACTTTATATTCACATAAAAATTTAAATTATTCACATAAATATCATTATATGTATCTAAAGACTTCAAAAATGAAAGTCTTTTTGCACACATAAGTATAAAAGAAAATGATTTGCAAATAAGCATGAAAGTACCAAAAAGGGCATTTGGGCCACATTGTCATTTAACATACAATAGTCCCATCACTCGCTTTGAAATGTAACGTAAAAACGTTGAGAAATTCTATTTTATACAGATTCTTCCGTCCCGTCAACGTGACATTTATTTTGGATAATCATTTGCATTGTTTTCATATGCTAGAAACCAACGTACGTTGCGCTACGTTACATCAACGTTCGGCTAATTCTACCTTAAGTGTCAGCTTGTATGAAGCCCTTGTCACAGGCACATATGTATAGAGGAATTTCGCTACCAATGAACTTTCTAAAACGGGTGTACTTCTGTTGGTTGTTGATTCATTCGCAAATTTTGACATTCTTCTAACATAACTTCTTTGCTTAACAAAAGGATTAAACTTTATTTGTCTTTGAAAAAAAAACTATCGGATATGTTTTGTAAACCGATAATGAATGAAAGTG
This sequence comes from Metopia argyrocephala, assembly GCA_963576795.1. NCBI lineage: Eukaryota > Metazoa > Arthropoda > Insecta > Diptera > Sarcophagidae > Metopia > Metopia argyrocephala. Next base: position 2,411,528 of record OY756209.1, read on the forward strand.
AAATCGAATAAAATTTAAAATCTTTATTATTTTAAAATAATATATATTATTGATATAATTTTTTATTCTGTTCCTTAATAACTTATATAGTCATCAAAACTTTGAAATAATTAATATAATTAAGTTTTAATTGCCTTTGAAAAAACACACGACTTCAATTTCACTTGATTTCGTTTTTGAGAACACATTCGTCTATTTTAATTTCAAGTGATTTCTTCTTACAGCACATATGTATGTATGTACTTGTATATCTTGGTCTACCGGCACACACTGGTTCGGCTTCATACATTTTTGTGCAAAAAATATAAGGAGTGGACCTAGAAACTTGAAAGTTGGCACAGAGTATTATATTGACTAAATTAAGAAAATAAAATAGTTTCATGAAAATCAGCCACACCCATCGCAAACCGCCCATACAATCAAAATGGATATTTTCACATAAAACCATTCGTATAAAAGCAAAAGTCTTAAAATTTAGTACTTATACTACTTAGAAAAAACAAAGGACGCATGCCAAGTTTCATTCAAATCTGCCACGCCCATCGCACCGTCTTGCACTCTGTGTAGGCGGTATTTTGGTGACTAAAATTCGATTTTTTTAAAACTATTTTTTACAAATTAAATAATTCCGTTCCAAAGAAGAGTATTTTACTGAGAGAAATTCATAATTTATTTGATTAAAAAGAAATATTTTGTCTTAGAAAAAGTCTACTGAAGTCACTAAAATATTGTAAAACGAAGACTGAGGAAAATTTTCTCACAGTTCAGTAGCTTGCATATGTCAGATATTTTAATTGATAACTTTTCAATGCAGTTTTTATTGAAATACAGCACTTCCTTTATAATTTGTAGCAAAAGTTGTTTAGATTACGTATGTAGTGTAGGAGATATGACCGAATTAAAATTGCCTTCTAAGCCTCAAAATTTGCAGTTTTTCTTTTAAACCGGAATTGCTTAGAAGCAAAAACGGGCAGCTGAATTTTTAATAAATAATTAGCTGAGACTTCAGGCTTTAATTTGATATAAGTATCTGGCTGGAGCTCGTTAGTGCTCAGAAGATGCAATCCATAGAATTTGGAGAAAATATATATTTTTGGACAATTTTTTGAAGTAAAAAAAATATTTTTTTTTAAATTTGAAAATTTTTTTATTTGCATATATATCATAAAAAACTTCCAATTGTATGAAAAAAAATCTTTATAGTATCATTACAAGAGAATTTTAAAAACATGGAGCGATAGAATGTAGCATATATAATACGGTCATTTTAAACGCATTCACTTAGGTCAACTTTGAATGTCTGTGGACAAAAAAGTAATAAAGATATAAGCCTAATATTTTTGGTACATGATAGCTAGATTGTCTATTATAAACTGTAAAAAACTCAGGTAGATCAGAAGGCATGAAAAAAATTAATTAATGCCGCTCTTGAACCAGTGTGCGGCATTTGTAATAAAATTAATATAGATGAGAATATGCAAAAATCCACCTTGAGCAGAGAAATTCGTATGGCCGTCACTCAATTATTAATGCCGCCAACTTATAAAAAAGAAAGCCAAAGTTCTTATTTTTGAGGCTACTTGCTCGGGTAATTCTCAGAATTGGGTGTGAAAATCAAGTGTTGTAGTGTGTTAGCGTTCGTAATGAAATTACGTTCTACATATGACATAAAAATTTGAAGAAACAAATTATAAATTAAACTTATGTAGTAGCCGTAGTTAAGTTATTAGTGCGTTGGCTCACTAGAAAATAGCTCCGAGTTCAAACCCCAGCTTTGACATCTTAAAAATAAAGAAATATGAAAAAATACATTTCTTTTTTTCTCTTATAACTTTTATGGCAAAAGCTCTGAGAAGAACTGATTGTCATGAACAAGCTTCTCAGGTCTGTCGTTCGATGTTAAGCTGTAGGACCCGGTACTTGGGTTGCAATGACCAATTGTGTACGACGTTATGTAAATTATAAATAAAATTAAAAATAAAATATGCGATTTTAAATCCATCCTTCTTTTTAATATGCCATGCCATCCTTCTTTTTAATACGCGTTTTTTTACACTTAAGTGATTTTTGAATTTTTAAATTTGTTAACATTGTTAAAATATTTTTTCTTTTTTTTTTTTTTGTGAAAGCACAATAGTTTTTCTATTTAATATTGTTACTGTTTTTGCTGTTGCTACTGCTATTGTTGTTGTAGTTTACAATAAACAAAAACACATTTGTTAGAAATACAAAAGAGGAACAAAACAAAAACAATATCATCACACAGTTGGCATGGTTTTGTCATGTTTTATTTGGTTTTTATATGGCGATGTTGTTTGGAAAACCACCAACAACACATGAGGCTTTTCTCTACAAAATCCTTAAACACTAAAGCACGCACACACACACATGTGTGTGCATTTATATTTCTCCATATGAGTGTATGACCGTATGTTTTATGTGGCTATGTAACTGTGTTATAGACGGACAGGCAAACAACACCAACTACAAAAAAAGAAAAAAAAACAGAAATTTTTGTTTAATACAAACATGGCATGTACCACTCTCTCTGCCCGTTTGATGATTTTCGTGGAATCGGTATGTCAGTGTCGTGCATTGAAGAGGGTTAAATTATTGTTTCCCTCTTCACCGTTGTGCCATACAACATAAGCTTTTGATTTTTTTGGCTATAAATGATGCAAAATTTAAACAGTTGCATTGTGTAGTCATATTTTCTATGATCTTAATCGTACAGCAAAAGCAATTATTGCTACTTTTTCTATCTATTTCATTACGATTGTCTATTTCTGCTGATGTTGTTTTGTCATTGCTTTATAACAGCGATGACGATAGATGAAGATGGTGGTCAAGAAAAGTGAATTTTTATTTTTTCGTTTTGAGAAAACGTACAGTACAGCCACATCACTTAAACAACTTCATATATGTACATACACTACATAAATTATTGTTTCTTGTTTTTTATTTATTTCTTCTTTTGTATTTTTGCCGTAAATAACAACACTTTTTGACAGAGTCAAGGCGAAATTTCGACATGAAACAAATTAAAAGGCAACAACAACAACAACACCATCAATAATACAAGAGAAGACACTGTGTAAATCAAATAACCAAGTGGTCATTAGCAGCACACATGCTGCAAAATGATTTCCTAGAAAAAGAACATATACTGTTAGAAGAAAGCAGGATTTTATATGTGATTTATAAATTCTTGTAATTTCTATATTGAGATCTCATGGTAAAAAATTTAATATAAACTGTAAAGATTTGTTGGTTTATTTTTAATTTAATTTGTAAGACTAATTGTAAACACCATTGTATTGCCTATCTGGGCTTTATCCACTTTATTACCTTTAAATCAACACTTTCAATATCAATTTAAAATGAATCAATACTGTTTCATAAGAGCTCGATAAAATAAGTTTAAATTTATAACAATTATTTTAATCTCATGCACATACATAGCATATACTCGTATGTAGATATTAAAATTAATTATGATTAATTCCATCTCAATTTATAAATAAAAAGGATTGCTTAATGGAAAAGCATGTCCCAATAGACATTTCGCTGATGCTTAATCAACTCATCAGGAGAATGTTTTTATAATTTTAAAATAAGCTTCTGGATAATTATGTTTTAAAAATCTTGAAAAACACTTCAGATCGTAGAGAGATAATCGTGTCACCAGACCATTAATATAGTATATGTAGTAGGAAAAGGTACGTTAATATAGTGTGGAAAATTGTTAAGTTTGGTTACGGCCGATATTTTGAAATTCATCAAAACGACGATTCCAGAGGAAGGCCTATAGGAAGTCTATATCATTAGAAGGTATACAATAGATTTTTTGTTGGTGAAGTATGAAGAATTAATTCCTTGCTTAATGGGAAGCTTTTGTTCGTTCTTTTAACAAATTGATATTATAGACTCTTGAGCTTTTTATGTATTTATGTACTCTCACATGTATTAAAACTATATTTTTTAAGTCATTCGTTTGTATTTTTACCAACTACTTGACTCCCAACTACTTGTAGTCGCCGTGGTGAAGTGGGTAGTGTGTTCTCTTACTAGGACATAAGCCCAGAGTGCAAACCCCAGCTCTGGTATCTGGAAAAAATATGAAATATGAAGAAATTATTTCTTTAGAAGACTATCTCTCAGCAGTCCTCTGGCATATGCTCTGAGAATAACTGACATGAACAAGCTTCTCAAATCTGTCGTTCGGAGTCGATTTTAAACTGTAGGTTCCTGTAGTCATGGATAAAAATTAACACACACAACATGGGTTCTGCGAGAAGTCAGGCCGTAATCCTGACACAGGGTTGTAAAGGCCAGTTATGTATGTATGTATTAAATGTATGTATTATTAAATTCCTTTTATCAATATATACACAATAAAACATTCATTTGGTAATTCAAAATTCAATCAAAGCACAGCAGTAAATTTGTAAAGGACTTAACTCAGCTTTTAATTACATCATCAATCGTGTTAAGCGAGGGTTATGTGTACAATGCGCTTGAAATTTAATAGCCAATTCAGAGCTTAAAACTTTACATCTTTCTGTTTTTTTTCTTCTTTTTTTATTGAATTTAAATTCAAAAATTTTAAATTTATTTTTGTCATCATATTTTCTTTTAAATAAAAAAAAAACAAAGTCTTTTAATTACCCTGAGCTCGAATTTAACGTATTTTTTAGCCTGCTGATCATGCGTTACTTTATATATAAAATCATCACATAATCAGAATTGTCTTTTAAATTATTTTAAAATTATTTTAAGTTTTTAAAACTTTATAAAAAATTATAACAAATTTCGAAAGCTGAAGGTCCTTAAATTTTAATAATAAAAAAAATATCGATATTTCGCTTCTCTCTTATGCAGCCTGTACAATAATAATTTATTTTCTATGAATTATTTTATTAATTTAAAAGAGAAAACTTTAAAACTTAGTAAATGTTCTCTTCGAAAAGTATCTGTATTTTAAAATGTTATACTGCCAAAACTTTTCCTAAGGCAGTCATTCAATTAACAATAAATATTAAACGAATTTACTAGAAAGTAATCAATTTCAGAGTAAAACAGTAGAACTTTTGAAAAGGATTTCATTATGATGTTTACATTACAGCCAAAACAAAACAAAGTAATGAAAAAAATATCTCTAAAAACACAAGAAATTTCTTCAAAAGCCAAATAAATTTTAGAGATTCACTCAGCCATTTATCTCAGTATTTATTTCTCTTCCACAAAAAAAAAAACCGTTTAAAAGCTGAAGATTGAAATAAAAACTCTAAAAGTACACTTAATAGCCATTAATTTCTTATAAAATATTAATAAAAAATCTTAATAATTTCTATTGAAAAACACCACCACACGCAGCCTTTAAGTCAATACAGGGCAAATAGTTAAAACAATTTTTTTGTTGTTGTCTTATTAAACTTAAACAACAACAAAATGTCATTTTAAAGTAATTTAATCAATACTTTTCTAATAATTACACTTTAATTATTCATCTTTAGCATTTCCCTTCCTTCGTTTTTTATTTATAAAAAAAAAGATATTAAAACTACATTAATCAGGATAATAATTTAGTAGTACTTGGGACGCGTGTTCTCTTTCACTTGCTTTTCTAATAAAACAAAAACACAACAGAACAATAAAAACAGGCCTTAGAAGCATTTAATTAAAGCTCATGTCATCAGCTATTCCCCAAAACCCTCTTGCAGTCCCCTACTCAAGCACACAATTTATAACCAACACTTTATCATAATTTTAAATTGTCTGATGATTTAAAAGAAAAAGGCGAAAATGTTCCTCTACTTACGCTCTATGCCTCTTAGACAACAACAACGACGACTACAACTAGAACAGTTTGTGCTCTCTTGAGAAATTATGCTCATCTTTTAATACTTTAATGCTGCAGAAAAGAAAAAACACTCACTAGAATATGTTGAGTGTACGAACTTAAAAAGGAATTTTTTTTTTTCAAAAAAAAACAAAAAAAGGTACCATTAAAATGAAATGAAACGGTACCCTCTAAATTTATGGGCCACTTGTTTATTAATCAAAAAAGAAAATATTAAGAAAAAATACTTATATTTTAAGAAAAAATATGTAGGAATGTTGTATATTTAAAGAAATGAAGAGAAAAATAAAATAAAAATGTTGTTGGAAAATTTTTACAATATTGTTTAAAGTTTGCTCACTTCTTTTGTTGTTTTTTCTTTTTTGTTTTTCTGCTCTGTAGAGCAAAATTAGAACAATAATAACAAAAACAACAACATTCAAAACTACAAGAAAAACTTCAAAAGAACGCCAACGGCAAAACTGCTATAGAAATATAATTAAATGTGTATATGCGAGAGTGTATATGGTAAGAGAATACCCAGCAAACATGAAGAAGGATGATTAAAGAACCCATAGTGTGTGATTCTCTTTCGTTACCCATTTAATTTAATTTTTTTTAATGTTCACCAGAGCCAAAAAACCTGTATGAAAGTAGAACAAATACACTGCTATTTTTCTAAACGCAGACGGCGTAAGTGAATTTCTTTTCATCATAGAAATCTGGAACCGGAACCAAACGACGCGTATTTTTTTTTTATAAAAATGATGCAAAAAAACGTGTTTTCGATTTTTTGTCAGTTACAGCGTTCTTTAATTCTTGCGACGATATACTTATTTGTATATAACATTTTTTTTGTTTTTGAATGAATATGAATTTTTTTTTTTATAAACCAATACTCAGGGGTAAACCCCTACTCATGCAGTGCATTGTATTTGAATGTGAAGATGGTTGATAGAAGGTTTTTTTTATATAGATGTTCATATATTTTGCTCCTTTTTTGTTGATGAAACAAGTTGCTGTCAATTTGTCCACTCATGAGCCAGTGGTATACCTTCACCCTCGATTGATCAAACAGCAATTGCCTCATCTGTCGGTGGATGTTTAAATGTTAATGGTAGCTGTTATCTTCCCAGAAGGTGGTGCTGTACTCCTTATTATTGGTTTCTGGTGGAATAGATTAGAAATGTCATGGAGCGGATTCTTCCAGAAGATCTTTCTGGAGGGGTGGAGGGGAGGGGGAGAATTTTAATTTAATTTTAGAAAACCGCAAATTTTTTATTTTTATAATTTTGTCCTTCGCTGGGACTGAACTTTGGTCGTATGAGTTTCTTGTCGAGCGCTATACAACTATGATACGACCTCCCCTAAACTAATTTTAAAATCAAAACTACATTTGATTTTCACATTTTACATTGAAAATCAATCCAAATATTTGGGAAAAGTCGTTGTTTTTGATCGTACACGTAAAATTAAAAACTTTTTCAAGAAATGAAGTTTAATTACATTCACAATAATCAAACAAAAGTAGTATGTGTGTCTATAGACCTCTTTAGGCTCAATCCTTCAGACTTTTTCCGCACTAATATTTGCTTTCCTAGTTTACAAAATGAAATAATATTGTAATAATAATACAAATAAGAATACCTGCTGGAAAGTGATTCTTATTTCTGATAGGGTATGTCGCGTATATGAGTTTTAAATATACAAAACACATTCCAAATCGTGTTTCCCTTCTACTCTGTTTTTGAAATTTCTTAACAATCCTCTTTTTCTAATGTCAAGCACATCTACTCTTTCGCAGATAATAGCAACATTTCTCACTCTATTGGATCATAGGACAAGCCTTTTGGAATTTAGGATGAGAAAGCAAAATATGAATGTTAGTGGAATCGAGTGAACAGGGTCAGTTTTAATGCACTTCAGAGGCAATGATTTTATCTGGTAGCGATGAAGCAATATTGTCTTCTATGCCTATAGTTAAGTTATATTGAGGAAGTGGACGCTATTGATGTTCTTAACACGAGAAAAAACTGTGGCGTTAGGCAGTTAAGTGTCTCGGTTCCCTTAATGCAAAAAAATATTCCACTCCATGCGACGTTTATCTAACGCAAGATGGCATGCAACTTTCATATATGCCGATACTTTTAAATCTTTATTGGTGATTCTCGACCGCATAAATGAAACTGGAAAGATATTTATCAATGATAGAAGGTATTCAGCTTTATCAAATCAATGGAGCACAATGTGTCATGCATTACTGTACTCCATCGATACTAAAATACTAAAATAGAAGGTCTTCTGATGAAATAAAAACTTTAATTCCTAGCAATGGAATATTCTTATGTAGTATTCAGACTTCCCAAAAATACCATGAAATATCAAAATTTTTTGGAGGAAGCTATTTATTTATTATTTTTATTAGAAATTAAATTTTTGTTATAAATTCTTTTGCCATATTTCTTTCTTTTCTTTTTTTCTGTTTTAATTTTTTTTTATTATGCAGACCAGCATTTAGAGGACTACCCCTACTCATGCAGTACAGTGTGCTGGTCTAGGAAAATATGTTATTGGAAGGGGGAAAGAGGAAGTAGTGCTTGTGGGCATTCTATGTTGTCTTAATCAATTCTCACTAAGCATACGTTCATTATAATTAGCACTTCTCACTGAACGTACTTTATGCAGAGTCGCATTTATAAATAAAGTATTTACTGTGTATCTTATTAATTAATTATGTGTGAAGTGTTATAACTGACAATCAACTCTGTGTTTGCTGGGTTACTATTCTTGAGTGCATAAGCATTTGTTTGTATGTGCAAGTGATAGTGATATTGTTTAAGTAATAATGAAAACAATCGAGAACTTTTGTTTTTGGAGAAAAAAAATATAAAAACAACAACAAAAGTTTTCCTCAAAACAGTCAGTCACAGTATTTCTACAGGTTTTTGTTTTGTGTGTCAGTAGGTTAAGTTTTATTCCTTAAAAGAGAAAAAAAGCTGTAAATAGAAAGAGCTAAACAAAATGGGAATAAAAATTGAAAAAAACGCAAAAACATTCAACAAAATCAGCATCTTTATCTGTGTCTATGAAATGAAAATGACCCCAAGGAAAATACATACGCACACCCATACCCACATTTACTGAAAGTATTAAAAGTTCATTCAATACTAAATAGAGAGAAAATAGGAATTAAAAATTCAAATTAATTCTTGTGGATTCTCTAGTAAAAAAACAAAAATTAAAAATTAAATCAGAAAACTTAAAAGTCAATGGATTATCTTATGTAACAAAAAATATATTCTCAGTTTTCTTTAAAAAGTTTCCTTCTTTTGTTTCCCAAATACTTATAATGTGACTTTAAAATTACTTGCATATAAAAAATTATTTTTTCTTTTTTGTTTATTTAAAAACAATTACAATAAATTTATTTGAAATGGCATAGTAAATAAAAAAATAATCTTAAAAAAAATTTACATTTTAATGAAGATCTGCATGGATATTGTTCGTAAATATATAGAATTTATGAGTGTCTGTCTTTTGTTTATTTTTTTCCTTTTTTGTATAAATGAAGGAAAAAAATCATATCGAAAGGATTTCCATTTTTCATCCTTGAAGCGATTTTTGTTAACTAAAGCACCAATTAAGACCGATTTTTTTTCCTTTTTTTTTCTTGAATAACTAGAGTATCGAATATCTAAAACAAACAACGAAACAATTGGAGCCAAAAATGAAAGTTTTGGTATTTTTTTTCTATCTCTTACACTCAAAGAAATACACATGTAGTCTGCATACAAAATTAATAGATTAATAATAGAATTGCATTAAAGGGCAAAAACTGCAATGAAAAATTTGACAAAAAACTTACTTCAAGTCGTTAGCATGCATTGAGATAGGGACTGTTAATGTAGTTCCATTGCTTGTTGTAGCCTAGTAAACCCACATATTTTTAATGCTTTACTTTGGTATACTATTTCACGCCTAAGTTAATGAAATAAAACCCAGACTACGTTTTTATAGCATGATTTTTACATAAAGCCTTATATGCATAGCAATTTTCTATTTCCACTTTTTATCGTGATTTTGCTGAAATCAGACTGAAAATCTTTCGATGGAAACGTAATATTTCAATAGAAAATCAAGCTAAACAATAACAAAAAATGTAGCAAATATGTTAGATTTACTACGTTTGCAAGACTTGTTAGGGCATTTGCAACGATGAGGAATTGCCGCTTTTATTTAATATGTAGTACAAAATAATTGTTTACACATTAATAATTTTTTTTTTTAGTAAAAATTTATTATGATATAACAATATATACTTAATAATTTAAAAATATGTTGATTTTAGTTTTGGGCTTTTTGACATTGAAATTGGGGAAAAAGGCTAAAAAAGTAAATCTAATAAGGCTGTTTATTAACTGTTGACACCTGAACGTATGAGTAATAATTAATTTCATCGCCCGTACACATACTGCAGCATACTTTTGAGGGTACATTGAGTACGATTAATGCAAACATAAGAACATGGATAGAAAATTACAAAAAATGTTAACAAAAAAATTATTAAAAAATAAGTATAAAAATGGGACTATAAAAATAAAATAAAGGCCATAAATTGGCCACTTTTCCTGGGGCTCGAACCCGAGCCTTCAGCATCTAAAGACCATTAACCTTTACGTTTTTATTTACATTTGTATTTAATAAAATATTAAATTATTCAAAATATTTTTTAAACTAATTTTTTTTATAATTACAGTGTGAGTTCGACTTACACAATGCGTTTCACATAGAGGGCAAATAGTTTATATTACGATCTTTGTAACTGCAACCAATTTTAAAAACGATTCTCAATGAGCGCAATATAAATTTTTCTCTAATTTTAAAATTCTTCTTTCCTTTTAGATTTCTTGTCAGACAAGTAGTTTTATCGAAATATGCATATCTACTAGCCAAAGAATCCTCTTTCAGCCAACTACTTTTATTTGCCAATGAAGACATGAAACCTATTTTCTGCTTTTTCAAACGAATGTGTATATACACATACATACATATGTACATGCGTATTAGACCGTACCCCCCAAAAAAAATATCTTCCCCTACAGCCTCTAATATAAAGTATGTTTGAAGGAATATTTTTTCTTATTTTTTTCAAGAAGTCAGATCTGGAGTTAGAACCCGAAGATCTTGTCTAGTAAGCTAACACACAAGTTTTTCCACTACTTCCCTTTGCGTGCAGCAGTTATTGTTACAGCTGGTCTAGTCATGTAAGTAAAAAAAGGTTTTAGTTTAATGATGGTTTCAATTCAGTTATTAGTACTCCTCCACCATATTGTTTGATCTAAAATTTACTAAAATTTTTGCGGTTTAGACAAGCCTGTTAAATTAAACTTTTGAAGTAATTTTTTTAAGTAAGTAGATTAATAACCGAGTATAAGTTCCTGTAAAGTAATTGAGACACTAGCTTGCATCAGGAAGTACACGAGTAATACCAAAATATTCAAATTATTGCATAATTTTATATTAATTTATGCGGGTCTTTTAATGAATTAATTGTTATAAAATATAAAATGTTGATTTTCAAAAATATTGAAAGATTTTTTGATTTTTTTTTTTTGCATGTGTAGTACCGAAAAATTATTTTATTAGGAGTTGGGAATATTTGTAGATACCTCGACCTCAACTCCGACTTCACTATACTGTTAAATAGACGTTTTAATGTCTAACTAATTTTCTAATTTTCCCCTATAGACCCTAATATAAAGTACTTATGTTTACAAGGAGATTTTGAAAAACAATTTTTATTCGCCGAACGTAGGTTAGTGTCTGGTCTTCTCGAGACAAAAACACTGATATATCATAAGATCGGACTGTAAATTCCTAAGATATGATGACAAAACTAAAAAGGCCACGTCTACAATCGAACGTACCTTAAAATAATATGGGGAAGAATTTCTTTATTCTTAAAAGAATTTCACTCTCACGTCAGGATTCTAACACGGAGACCCCTATTCTCAAAGGAACTCTGTTTATAATTTCAATAATAATAAATAAATGTAAAAATAAATGTAAGTGAATGTTCACAATTTCTTCCCTGCAAAATAGCTTACTGGTAAGCACTAATTTCTGCTGGGTTACAGCAGTTGATATTTAAAGCAGATTTCCTAAGAACTTTTTTGTGAATCCCTTAAGTCATTTGTAAGCTGGATCATAGTTTTTAAATATTTATTTATTTATTTATTTATTTATTTATTTATTTATTTATTTATTTATTTATTTATTTATTTATTTATTTATTTATTTACTAAATTACACTACAATATTAAATTATATTCTAATTAATTATTACAAGCTGACTGATTAAGATCATAAACTCTCTGTAATGTTGCAGACCAGAGTCTTTTGTGGTATCGGACCCATAACCCTCACACTAGAAGTCTATCACACTATAAACTAAATCACTGGGGCACAATTTTTTAAAATAAAAATCGTCATTTGTAAAATAATCCTTAAAACGTGGGTTTGCCAAATATATTCTAAAATTAGTATGTTATACTGGCAACATTGCAAATAATGTAATAAAGCGAATAAACTCAATTAAAATATTTGCTTAAATCGCAGAATCCTGAACATATTCATTTCAAATTAACTCTATTACAGTGGCACATACGAGTACATGTTTCTACAAAACTTTACAATCAAAATTTTCAAAATTTTTTTCTTTTGTGTCCAACGTACTTTTCGTTTTCGTTTTTATTTTTTATAAACTTTATTTCCTCGACTGTAGGAAATGATTGGGTAAGGGAGGATGTAATAAAGCAAAGAGGGTGCATAAAAGGAAAAAGGAAAATAAAAAAACAAACTTTTTAATTGAAATAAAAATGTTTTGTTGTTGCTTCTAGACAAGTAAGCATTTGTATTTTTCTGTACTCGTATGTACATACATATGTATGCGTGTTGTACATATGTATATATGTATTCTGCATGTGCCAGAAAATAAGAACGAAACTGAAAGGGATAGTCTTTCTTTCTATACGCATTTAAACACAGAGTTGGGCTTTATTGCTTTTCTTGTTACAGTTGTGGTACAAGTTTTCTTTTCTTTTTTTTTTTTTTGTTCTTTTGTTCTCTTGTTATTGTTAAACTTTTACTTTCTTACTCAATTTAAACAAAATAACAACAACAGCAACAATGCACACTCATGTCTACATGCTGTTGATTTATGTATTTATTTATTTATTTAAAAAGAGAAAAATGTTTTAAAAAAATTTCTTTTTAATTATTGATTTTATCGAAAATGCATCTTTCATAACCAAAAGAAAACTATGAGAAAATATTGATATGCTATAACATTTAGCTCTCTGTCTAACGCACGGGTCTAATCAACCCGAATGTAAATTGATTTTACTTTTATCTTATCAATTAGTAATGCAGATGTTGTATTTCTTTTTAATTTTATTCCTTTGCTCACGTTGCTTGTGTTTGTATGATCGTTTTGTTGAATCAGTTTTCTACTGCAAACTACCAATAGGGTCTATTAGACGCTTACTGCTTTCATACAAATGGGTTCAATGGTCACAGTTAGGTAGTTTGGTAGTTACTGCAAGTTTTGTTGTGCTAGACAGAGGGTTAATTTACAACTGCAATGAAGAAATATTAGGCAAAGAAAGTCAAAACCACAGATATAAATATTTTCCTGTATAATAAATAATGAATTTGAACAAATACCTCCGATTTATTAGATTTTTAACAATTAATTTTCAACCAGGCAAGCTTTAAAATTAATAAAATCAATAAAAATATTAAAATAAATTATTTATTTTGGACTCGTCAAAGTTGTTTATCTAATATTTCTCTCTATGAAATCTGGTTTTATTGATTTAGTATAATAGTACAGAATACACCGAAACTTGTGTCTACCAAGGCTTGTGTCGACTATAATGTCGTGTCGATTAGAGCAGCATACTGGATAGTTTTATGGCAAAATTAAAAGCTCATCTTTATTTTTCAAGTTTGAAGAAAGTACCTGATTAAAGTATATTTAAACTGAGCTAAGACCCTATCCTATTTTCAACTAAACTTCAACCACATCTCTTATACTGCTTCTGCAGTTCTAAATATTTTTCAAAGTAATCTTTTTTAGCGGACTCAGGATTTATGTTTTATCAACAGTATTTATTTCGTTATTTAGCTTTCAATTGGATTACTTTCATACGAATGGCTAAATTACATAAAACACCTTTAGCTCAAAGTTTATGTTTCTCGGTCAGTAATACTCGGATCATGTCAGCGATGTATGTTTGCACCGCTAGTAGAAAACCATTACTTAAGATAGTAATTTTTCTGCGCCTCATTAAATACTTAATTAAAGCAGCTGTTTTACAATTACATACATAATTGGCCATTACTTCCGTGTTTCAAGGTTATGGCCATGTTGTGTTCGTCATTTTTATCCATGTAACGACACGTTCTCGCTGGTTGCTGGGGTAGTTCAGCGGCGTCCAGTGGTTACATAAAAAAAAAACACTTCGTTGAAGTTTGTTTAAATATTTATTCACAAAAATAGTTCTACTCACTAAATTATTATAGAATTTAAAAAAATGAAAAAAAAAGAATTAATTATATGCCCTAAGCCGGCTAAATTAATATTCGTCAAGTACGACTGTCCAATGAAGTAAACGGGTGTCAGAACAACAATCAAAAGGCCTACGCACAGAATGACCGTTGCTCCAACAGCCTGTTTGTCTACGTCAGTCCAATTTGTCCAATCTATTGGGAGAATCAGAATAACAATCAAACGGCATACGCACAGGATGATTGTGATTCTTGATGTCCCAATGACGGACGTCAGATCAAATTGTCTAATTAAACCAGTGGAGGTGCCAGAACAACAATCAAAAGGCCTACGCACAGAATGACTACTGTTCCTTAGCCTCCACGTTTTATGTAAGTCAGTACTAGGAAAGATTTTCCCGAACAACAATTGTAAGGCCTACGCACAGAACAATTGCCGTACAGGCTCTCCCAGTCAGCTGCCGATGTGCTGCTGATAAATAAATTTTATACTAGTGTGGTCTACCACGCCACTAGTATATTCATTTATTTTTCTCTAAGCGAAAGTCAATGTTATTAAAAAATAAAACCGACCTCACTTAGCAGCAGCTCGTCACCAACTGACTCTCTACTCAGTTGCGCTTGCTTATTAATGCAAAAATATTAATAGACAAATGCAAACAAATGTGTTCGCACATTTGCCCATATCAAACATGTTGTATCATACTCTACACAATATCATTTAGAGAGTAAGCAATCACCACTGAGCAGAGAGGCTTTGTATGTAAATTGTATGTAATACAACAACCGTTAATAAAAATAACTAAAAGTAGATAATAACTCTTCATAACAATTTTATATGAAATTCCTTTTGCACAGTGGGACTTATAAATTCAATAAACAAAACATTTTTTTATATCATTAATATATAAGAAAAAATACTTGCAATAAGAAATAATAAAATAACTCTATATAACTCAATACTATTGTATTGTATAATATAATAATATATAATATATATCCGTATCATTCAATACTATTGGAAAAAGTAAAAAAAATAAAAATAATCAGATTGGTGTCTTGACGAGTCGGTGATATGGATACGGTGTGGACAAAAACAAGGTCGCCGCCTTTTGTCGTCACACTACTCCCCCTCCTGGATCAAATAACTGTAACTGTGACTTCGCCGCCTCGCTGGATAGTGATTCGATACGTGTGGCCCCAAAATTCTCTCTTTAACCTTACCCGCGTTCCCTTTTGATATTCTCGTACCTCGTTTATCTTCTTTCTTATTTCTTCGGGTAATTGTTTTAGCACCGGGTGGTCGAGTGCTGATATTTTGGGTATGCGAGGTGGTGAGGGTACCAGTGACCGGTTTTGGATGAATATTGGTGGGGGTGAGGGTATCGGTGACGTATTGTTCGGCTCGACAAAAACTGGCATCGGTTGTTGGAGATTCGGCGATGTTCGGGATTGAAGGAAGATTTGTGGGTTGATCCAATTTCTACCCGGGGTTACGGGGATTGGTGGATGTAGGTAGTCATGTGGCAGTGGGGAAGAACATGGTTCTAATGAGGCAATACCTTCCAGCTGCTGATGTGTGTCATTCGTCACGGCCAACGAGGATGTCGTTATCCGTGTCTTCTCCGAATTTGACTTCGACATCGGTTGAGCTGAAGTGTTTTGGTGGTTATTTCGTCGACGGTTAGACGGTCGATTTTTAGAGGAGCTTGAAACTTCACCGTCTTCTGAAAATATTTTTCGCGTCTTATTTTCTCTTTCTAGTTGGATATTGCGCTGAAATTTTCCTCTGGTTCTTTCAAATTTCTTTAGGTTTGTTTCCATATTTTCAACGTGTCGTCCGCCCGTTGATTGAAATCTAGAGGAAATTAAAGAAAAGGAATAATTATTAGCGTGGTATGGCTTTAGTTTGCTGATGGGTACAGTATGTCTCTCGTTAGTTTCTATGGCCCTAACATTAACAATGACCGAGGGTACGAATTCAGTAACTATGTATGGACCCTTAAATTTTGGTACCCGCTTTGCGGTAGAATTTTCTACTGTCTTGAATAGTGGATCTTGGCGTACGAGTACTTGGTCGCCGATTTTTGGTGCCCAGCTGCGGCGTCGCAAATTATAATGATGCCGCTGCTTTTGGGGGGCTTTAATTTTCTCTTCCTCACAAGCAAGATAGGTCTGCTGTTTATTTGCGCCTATAGAGTTGGTTGTTGGTAATTGTAAGTTATGAAGCATGCGATGGTGTTCATTGCGGCCTGGCTGTTTGGGGGTGGGTATACTTTCTAATTCAGCGGCCAAGGATAACAGGTCATCCAAAGTTTTGAAATCTCTCCTTTTAATGTATCGCTGATAATCGGGGGACGAGTTTCGGAAAATTGTTTCCAGTTTTTCCTCTTCACTCATGCTAGAATGATACATCAGATCTTGGAGGGCGAGCAAGTAATCTTTGAAATTTTCTCGTGGCCGTTGTGTTCGGGAGCGAATCTCTATTTCTAAATTCTCAAAATACCTTTGTGGCAGGAAGAATTCTAGTAGATCTTTCTTGAAATGTGACCAGTGCTCCCATGGCTTTCGATTGTTTCTGAACCATATGAGGGCACGGTCCTTTAACAGTTCAAACATTACTGGAACGACCGCGCTTAAATTGATCTCATATATAGTGGCCAATTCTTCCAAACGATCAGTAAATTTTAGTACATCCTTATCTCCATCATATTTAACACCCCATTTTCTAATTTGTTCAACAGTGGCGATTCTGTCCTCCCTCGTTGATGGTGTGGGAGGTTTTTCGCTTTCTGCTTCTGGCATAGTTTTGGAGGCGATATCGGGTGATGCTGGAGACAAAATTGATGACTTCAGGACTTCATTCTTTTCACAGGGCACACTCAGAGAGACGCTGGGGGACCCACTGCTGCTTTGGTCATGTTGTTTTTGCCATTCCAGCAATTGGTGGGTAACATCCTCGTCATGTTCCGTAGTGATGAATTTTGCCAGCCTTTTACGCATTTCTTCAACAGTGCCCATCGGATCTTGCCCACACTGTAACAAATAAGTGACGAGCTCTTCTTGTTTGAGAGAGTAGACCCATGAGGTTTTTAATATTTCACGGTGACCCATTGCGGCAGGTATGTTATCAGGAGGCTACGGCCAACTATTACTCACGTGCTAGCGAAAACAGGAAATATTAAATGGGTTAGCTTTATAATAAAATGGACAAATAGGTCCCTGCTCGGGCGCCAATGTAACGACACGTTCTCGCTGGTTGCTGGGGTAGTTCAGCGGCGTCCAGTGGTTACATAAAAAAAAAACACTTCGTTGAAGTTTGTTTAAATATTTATTCACAAAAATAGTTCTACTCACTAAATTATTATAGAATTTAAAAAAATGAAAAAAAAAGAATTAATTATATGCCCTAAGCCGGCTAAATTAATATTCGTCAAGTACGACTGTCCAATGAAGTAAACGGGTGTCAGAACAACAATCAAAAGGCCTACGCACAGAATGACCGTTGCTCCAACAGCCTGTTTGTCTACGTCAGTCCAATTTGTCCAATCTATTGGGAGAATCAGAATAACAATCAAACGGCATACGCACAGGATGATTGTGATTCTTGATGTCCCAATGACGGACGTCAGATCAAATTGTCTAATTAAACCAGTGGAGGTGCCAGAACAACAATCAAAAGGCCTACGCACAGAATGACTACTGTTCCTTAGCCTCCACGTTTTATGTAAGTCAGTACTAGGAAAGATTTTCCCGAACAACAATTGTAAGGCCTACGCACAGAACAATTGCCGTACAGGCTCTCCCAGTCAGCTGCCGATGTGCTGCTGATAAATAAATTTTATACTAGTGTGGACTACCACGCCACTAGTATATTCATTTATTTTTCTCTAAGCGAAAGTCAATGTTATTAAAAAATAAAACCGACCTCACTTAGCAGCAGCTCGTCACCAACTGACTCTCTACTCAGTTGCGCTTGCTTATTAATGCAAAAATATTAATAGACAAATGCAAACAAATGTGTTCGCACATTTGCCCATATCAAACATGTTGTATCATACTCTACACAATATCATTTAGAGAGTAAGCAATCACCACTGAGCAGAGAGGCTTTGTATGTAAATTGTATGTAATACAACAACCGTTAATAAAAATAACTAAAAGTAGATAATAACTCTTCATAACAATTTTATATGAAATTCCTTTTGCACAGTGGGACTTATAAATTCAATAAACAAAACATTTTTTTATATCATTAATATATAAGAAAAAATACTTGCAATAAGAAATAATAAAATAACTCTATATAACTCAATACTATTGTATTGTATAATATAATAATATATAATATATATCCGTATCATTCAATACTATTGGAAAAAGTAAAAAAAATAAAAATAATCAGATTGGTGTCTTGACGAGTCGGTGATATGGATACGGTGTGGACAAAAACAAGGTCGCCGCCTTTTGTCGTCACACTACTCCCCCTCCTGGATCAAATAACTGTAACTGTGTCTTCGCCGCCTCGCTGGATAGTGATTCGATACGTGTGGCCCCAAAATTCTCTCTTTAACCTTACCCGCGTTCCCTTTTGATATTCTCGTACCTCGTTTATCTTCTTTCTTATTTCTTCGGGTAATTGTTTTAGCACCGGGTGGTCGAGTGCTGATATTTTGGGTATGCGAGGTGGTGAGGGTACCAGTGACCGGTTTTGGATGAATATTGGTGGGGGTGAGGGTATCGGTGACGTATTGTTCGGCTCGACAAAAACTGGCATCGGTTGTTGGAGATTCGGCGATGTTCGGGATTGAAGGAAGATTTGTGGGTTGATCCAATTTCTACCCGGGGTTACGGGGATTGGTGGATGTAGGTAGTCATGTGGCAGTGGGGAAGAACATGGTTCTAATGAGGCAATACCTTCCAGCTGCTGATGTGTGTCATTCGTCACGGCCAACGAGGATGTCGTTATCCGTGTCTTCTCCGAATTTGACTTCGACATCGGTTGAGCTGAAGTGTTTTGGTGGTTATTTCGTCGACGGTTAGACGGTCGATTTTTAGAGGAGCTTGAAACTTCACCGTCTTCTGAAAATATTTTTCGCGTCTTATTTTCTCTTTCTAGTTGGATATTGCGCTGAGATTTTCCTCTGGTTCTTTCAAATTTCTTTAGGTTTGTTTCCATATTTTCAACGTGTCGTCCGCCCGTTGATTTAAATCTAGAGGAAATTAAAGAAAAGGAATAATTATTAGCGTGGTATGGCTTTAGTTTGCTGATGGGTACAGTATGTCTCTCGTTAGTTTCTATGGCCCTAACATTAACAATGACCGAGGGTACGAATTCAGTAACTATGTATGGACCCTTAAATTTTGGTACCCGCTTTGCGGTAGAATTTTCTACTGTCTTGAATAGTGGATCTTGGCGTACGAGTACTTGGTCGCCGATTTTTGGTGCCCAGCTGCGGCGTCGCAAATTATAATGATGCCGCTGCTTTTGGGGGGCTTTAATTTTCTCTTCCTCACAAGCAAGATAGGTCTGCTGTTTATTTGCGCCTATAGAGTTGGTTGTTGGTAATTGTAAGTTATGAAGCATGCGATGGTGTTCATTGCGGCCTGGCTGTTTGGGGGTGGGTATACTTTCTAATTCAGCGGCCAAGGATAACAGGTCATCCAAAGTTTTGAAATCTCTCCTTTTAATGTATCGCTGATAATCGGGGGACGAGTTTCGGAAAATTGTTTCCAGTTTTTCCTCTTCACTCATGCTAGAATGATACATCAGATCTTGGAGGGCGAGCAAGTAATCTTTGAAATTTTCTCGTGGCCGTTGTGTTCGGGAGCGAATCTCTATATCTAAATTCTCAAAATACCTTTGTGGCAGGAAGAATTCTAGTAGATCTTTCTTGAAATGTGACCAGTGCTCCCATGGCTTTCGATTGTTTCTGAACCATATGAGGGCACGGTCCTTTAACAGTTCAAACATTACTGGAACGACCGCGCTTAAATTGATCTCATATATAGTGGCCAATTCTTCCAAACGATCAGTAAATTTTAGTACATCCTTATCTCCATCATATTTAACACCCCATTTTCTAATTTGTTCAACAGTGGCGATTCTGTCCTCCCTCGTTGATGGTGTGGGAGGTTTTTCGCTTTCTGCTTCTGGCATAGTTTTGGAGGCGATATCGGGTGATGCTGGAGACAAAATTGATGACTTCAGGACTTCATTCTTTTCACAGGGCACACTCAGAGAGACGCTGGGGGACCCACTGCTGCTTTGGTCATGTTGTTTTTGCCATTCCAGCAATTGGTGGGTAACATCCTCGTCATGTTCCGTAGTGATGAATTTTGCCAGCCTTTTACGCATTTCTTCAACAGTGCCCATCGGATCTTGCCCACACTGTAACAAATAAGTGACGAGCTCTTCTTGTTTGAGAGAGTAGACCCATGAGGTTTTTAATATTTCACGGTGACCCATTGCGGCAGGTATGTTATCAGGAGGCTACGGCCAACTATTACTCACGTGCTAGCGAAAACAGGAAATATTAAATGGGTTAGCTTTATAATAAAATGGACAAATAGGTCCCTGCTCGGGCGCCAATGTAACGACACGTTCTCGCTGGTTGCTGGGGTAGTTCAGCGGCGTCCAGTGGTTACATAAAAAAAAAACACTTCGTTGAAGTTTGTTTAAATATTTATTCACAAAAATAGTTCTACTCACTAAATTATTATAGAATTTAAAAAAATGAAAAAAAAAAGAATTAATTATATGCCCTAAGCCGGCTAAATTAATATTCGTCAAGTACGACTGTCCAATGAAGTAAACGGGTGTCAGAACAACAATCAAAAGGCCTACGCACAGAATGACCGTTGCTCCAACAGCCTGTTTGTCTACGTCAGTCCAATTTGTCCAATCTATTGGGAGAATCAGAATAACAATCAAACTGCATACGCACAGGATGATTGTGATTCTTGATGTCCCAATGACGGACGTCAGATCAAATTGTCTAATTAAACCAGTGGAGGTGCCAGAACAACAATCAAAAGGCCTACGCACAGAATGACTACTGTTCCTTAGCCTCCACGTTTTATGTAAGTCAGTACTAGGAAAGATTTTCCCGAACAACAATTGTAAGGCCTACGCACAGAACAATTGCCGTACAGGCTCTCCCAGTCAGCTGCCGATGTGCTGCTGATAAATAAATTTTATACTAGTGTGGTCTACCACGCCACTAGTATATTCATTTATTTTTCTCTAAGCGAAAGTCAATGTTATTAAAAAATAAAACCGACCTCACTTAGCAGCAGCTCGTCACCAACTGACTCTCTACTCAGTTGCGCTTGCTTATTAATGCAAAAATATTAATAGACAAATGCAAACAAATGTGTTCGCACATTTGCCCATATCAAACATGTTGTATCATACTCTACACAATATCATTTAGAGAGTAAGCAATCACCACTGAGCAGAGAGGCTTTGTATGTAAATTGTATGTAATACAACAACCGTTAATAAAAATAACTAAAAGTAGATAATAACTCTTCATAACAATTTTATATGAAATTCCTTTTGCACAGTGGGACTTATAAATTCAATAAACAAAACATTTTTTTATATCATTAATATATAAGAAAAAATACTTGCAATAAGAAATAATAAAATAACTCTATATAACTCAATACTATTGTATTGTATAATATAATAATATATAATATATATCCGTATCATTCAATACTATTGGAAAAAGTAAAAAAAATAAAAATAATCAGATTGGTGTCTTGACGAGTCGGTGATATGGATACGGTGTGGACAAAAACAAGGTCGCCGCCTTTTGTCGTCACATCCATTATTAGTGGGATCTATAGTTGAACGTCGAATTCGAACTACAGACTTGAAAAGCTTGTTCATGATAATTAGTTACTCTCAGAGCTTTTGCTAGAAGACTGCTAAGAGGTAGTCGCCGAAAGGTATATTCTTTCTTATTTCTTTCTAGATGTTAGATCTGGAGTTTGAACCCAAAGATCTTGTCTAGTAAGCTAACGCACAACTTTTTCTCCTACTTCCCTTTGGGTGCAACAGTTATTGTTACAGCTGATCTAGTCATGTAAGTAAGAAAAGATTTTAATTTAATGATGTTTTTCAACCGAGTATCAATACTCCCCCATCGTATTGTTTGATATAAAATTTACTAAAATTTTTGCGATTCAGTCAAGCCCGCTAAATTAACCACGAACATCTTTTTTAAGTATTATTGATAATCGAGTATAAGTTCTTGTAAAGTAATTGAGACACTAACTTGCACCGATAAGTACACGAGTAATACCAAAATATTCAAATTATTGCAAAATTTTATATTAATTTATGCGGGTCTTTTAATTAATTAACTCTTATAAAATAAATTAAAAACTGCTTCACGTCACCAATTTGAAAAAGTCTGATTTTTAAAAATATTAAAAGATTTTTTGATTTTTTTTTCACGTGTCCTACCGACAAATTATTGTATTCGGAGTTGGGAATATTTGTAGATACTTCGACCTCAACTCCAACTTCACTTTGCTGTTAAATAGACGTTTTAATATCTAACTAAGGATCAGCGTTGCCGTTTTGGTCCGATTGGACCAAACTTGGTAGTTTTTCATGTTTTTAAAACCGTTTGGTAGTTTGGTTGGTTTGTTGCAAGTTTCCTAGGTTTTTGGTAGATTTTCATGTTGAAAACACTATTCATAATTTTTGAGTAAGAAAAAAAACAAACAATTTGCAATACTGTTAACACTGTTTAAAAATTTTCACAAGTAAAGCAGCTATGTATAAAACATCGATTACATTCTATTGCATAGGTATGATTTGAGGTAGAAGTACCTATACATGTAATGGGTTCTGCCAATTGTGTGTTTTGCACTGCTGTCAAAAAAGTTAAAATGGTGAATTTTCAGAAAGCAAATTACTGGCAAAATTGTCAAATTATTTAATGTATAGAAGTTGAAAAATTTTTTAATTTTAGATTCGTTGATAGTTGGACAGTTGACTTTCACTCTTGCTTGTAGCCGCTGTTAACTACGTAACGTACTTCTACCTTTAAATGTAATTAATTTGTAATATGGTCTTAATCATCTCTGTTTAAAAAAACAAACAATGTAATGAAATTTATAAAAAAATATATTCAAACATAACTTGTAGATTTTTATCAGAAACACAGAAGTCGAATGAAACTGAAAATTTAGAGGACGATATTCCAACAACCAGGTAGAAACAAACAATTACAGTTTGTTTCTAAAAATTTCTACATTCAGTGACGAAAACAAGAATTTAACAAAATAAAATTTAGAGCCGAGGGGCTAAAAAGGATGGTTGTCCTTTTTGTGTATTCAAAAAGCATTAAAAATCATCAAAATGCTATGGAAAAAACCGAGCAAATTACCTAAATTTGGATCGAATATTGGTACACCATTTAAAAGCAAGTATGGCAGCTGAATTAACTTTAATAATGTTTTGCATTACCCACAACCCAACGTTTATGTTAATGAATTAACTGCTAAATGTTATCCAGACTCTGGCAACACAATGTTATCAGGGCTGGGCACAGATGGGCTAATGGTATGGCTAGAGATGTTGGTGCCTTAAAAATTTTATTAAGATTTGATACTGAAATAATTATTATTATTTTACAGTTTTTTATATTATTGAGCTTTGGTAGGCTGCAGAGGATTTTGGTAGGTTTTTTGAAATTTTTTGGTAGGAAAAAAATTTCTTCTGTGGCAACGCTGCTAAGGATGTATGAAAAATGTCACTCATTGTCTTCAAAGATTTAGAACAAAAAAAAAACACAAACAAAAAAAACAAAAAACACAAATTATTTTATAAAATTAATATCTGTCTCTTTGCATCATGTACTCCTTATTTACTGATTTTATAAGACCAATGCTTGTTCAAGCTTAACATTAAAAAATGCTTCAACAAAAAAGCGTTGAGAAAACTTTTTCAATATTTTAAATTTGAAAATGGAGTGAGTGAAGTAATGATTTCGAATTGGAGCAAAACGTACTACTCATATTGTGTTTAATCCGTTTGTGTGTGTGTTCATATATATGTATATATACTGACATACATACATATGTACATATGTAATCATGTTTTTTGTTATTAAGTTTTTATTTTTCCTTTTTTTATTTTTTCTAAATGAACCAATTGAATTTGTCTGGTAATTCGTTTTGTTTCAGCAGATAAATTTCTATTTCTTTTATTGTTGTTTATTTAACTTTAATTTATTTCAATTACCATTTATTTCTTAAACAGATTCAATAAATATTAAGCAAAAGTTTGTTTCTTTTTCTCTAAATTATCTTGTCGATTGTCTTTATTTCAAGAGATTTATAGGCAGAAGGAGGAAAAAACTGCATAAAAGCTAATTGTTGCCATTAATTTTCTAATTTCTTTTGAAATAAAATTAGAATTAGAATTCAAACTTTGTATAAAAAAAAGGGATAATGTTACAGATGCTTTTATAAAAGTTTGCATAATTACATGTAATAAAAACAAAATCCTGAAACAAAAAAGAAAAAAGTAATTTATTTTAAATAAGCTAAAGAACATACGTATCCATGTACATATATTTGAGAATAGAAATTATGCTGAAGTAGCATAACCCTTATGTGAATGAAGGAAAAAACACCATGACGAAGTACCCGGGTACTTATATGAAAATATATAGAAAAAGAAGTTATTTGCTCCAGATTTATAAAAAAAAAGATTTTAAACCATGCACACATTGGCCATTACAACTATTTTTCAGAGTTACGGCCTAGCTTCTCACAGCATGCATATTGGGTATGCCAATTTTTATCCATTAGTACCGGGACGTACAGTTTAGTGTCGAATTCGAACGACAGTCTTGAGAAATTTGTTCATGGCAATCAGTTACTCTTTACTAGCTTTTGATAGAAAAAGTGGCCTCCGAAAGAAATATTTCTTCATATTTCTTTATTTCAATATGTCAGAGCTGGGGTTTGAACACGCAACTCTCGTTCTTGTAAGCCAATACACTACATACTTGACTACGGCGACCACTCTTAAAACATACTCGTTAATATTTAAAAAGCTGTCAGTTGTTAAATAAAAATCTAAAAAAATCAAAAAACTAAAAATAAAAATCAGCATATAGTCGTGCGTTAGTTTGTGTGCTCTATCCGCCATTTTATATTTTTTATTTATATTGAGTTAATGATGCCACTTTAGGATTTCGACCCCAAATTTTTTAAATTTACAATCCGTTTTCGGATATGTCATCCAGTTTTGGAGATAAATAGCCGAAAACGGATTGCAGATTTAAAAAATTTTGGTGTCAAAAACCTAAAGTAACATCATTAACTCGAGATATATAAAATGGCGGATAGAGCACATAAACTCGCGCACGGCGTTATAGCAGTTAAGAAAACTTTTTATTTAAATACGTTTTGGAATTCTAATATTCGCGATTTTAATTTGAGATTATATGCACGTTTAACAGAATTGTGGAAACTACATCACCGTGGATTCAGATTATGATTTTTACAGCATTAATATTATTACGAGTTAAAACCTTATACGTACACGGTGTAGTGCTAAAGACCAGGGTCTTTGATGGGAATCGAAATCACAATCTTCACGCTAACAGTCTAGTAAATAGCAGTTATGCATCCTGTATTTATAAATAAAGAACAAATGTTTCTACGAAACCAAAAAGACAAACTGCACACTGAATATGTTATAAAAATAAAGCTTTAAAATCATACAATCGAAAAAATAGTGTCCATTGTACTACTACCGGCTATTTATTGACTTCTGGTGTGTACTTCAAACTTCTACAACATAACACTTATAGGTGGAGTTTAAAAAAAATCGTTTCCTACAAGGGAATATACAGTCATATAAAGAAACGTTGGTTCTATTTAATTTTAGCACGGTGCACATAAGGACAAATAACCGAATTACGACAACAAAAATGGAATTTTTTATTTTGGTAAGTGTGACTATTATTGCACTTAATATGTTCTATATACCAGTAGGCAATCAACCTATAAGTATTAATTTTTTTAACCCATTACATTAGCCTATACGTGCATGCGAAGTATTATAACCTGTTACACTCACTTATACCTGTCAGCTGCATCTTTAACGATTATTGTTGCTCTACTTGATAATTTCTTGTAAACTTACAGGTTAAAGTTTTTAAGGCATATTTTTATGCATCAGGTATCTAATTTTGTTTACAGTTATTATTAAAATAGTAATTATGTATATGTAGTGAACATATAGCATAATGTTTTTATTATGAAATATGTTGAAAAATTTACTTTAGCAAGAGCTATAAAAAAGTTCCAAACAGTTCCACGACTTTTCCTTAGAAATTAAAAAATAAAACTACTAATAAGTGTAAAAAAGTCGAGTTGTGATCCCCCCGTTTCCCCCTTCAATAAGTAGAACCTATTTTCCTTAGGTCGTACACCCAATTCTGAAAATCTCGCATGCAAACGAATTTTTTTTTAATTCGTAAAATTTTCATTCTATGAAGTCTCACTACAAACTACACTGATGTATACTTAAAGTGCTATAAAAAGGGGAATTCCCTTATTAAACTTTAACTAACAGAACCACAATAGCTAAATTTTTTATTCAGTGCAGTCTTCTCACAAACTAATTGTGTGCATGAAAAGATATTAGAAAGCAAAATTTAATAAAATTGTACTAAGTATGCTAAGGCTACCCACTTTCTGTGTCGACGAAGAAAATAATTATGAACAGGAGCTTGATGACATTCAAGACTATGAAGATATTAATATAGAGTAAAATAAAAATTTTCGTATTGATAATTGAAAAAAAATTTTGAAACAATTATTTATAATTCTTACTATTTTAAGTAGTATCATACAAGTTGATAAATTTAAATAAAAACTTTTAAAAAATATAATTATTATTTCCGCTTTTATAAGTATTCTCGTTGTATGTTTTTCATTAGGCCTAATGTTCTCAATTTGGATTTTTAGTTTATAAAAAATTGACATACAAAATCCCGTGCAATAAGTTTTAATAGAATTCGATCAATTATTTAAAAATTGTCCGACATATTAGATCCGCTATTTTAAATTTTTAAAAACTGACCTCAGATTTGTAATCAACAAACTTAAAAACCTTAAGTTACCTAGTTTTATTAAAATTTATTCAATCCATATGCAGTAATTAATTTTGTCGCACTAAATTTTCATTTCGTCCCTGTGTGCGGTGTGACAAAAATAAATATCTGCAAATTGATTTTTCTGCTAGAAATTGTGCGGTTTGAATCCGTCGTTCTTGTCTAGCAAACCAACACATCGGCCACTAAACTACTATAATTCTCTGAATTAGAGTTCATTTAAACATAGAAATTTTTGTTTTAATATAATTTTGTTTTAATTTAATAATTTGGGGGGGGGGGGGGGGGGGGGGTCGTGGCATACTAATAGAGCGCTTGCACAGAAACTCACACGACCAAGGTTCAATCCCAGCAAAGGACAAAATTATAAAAATAAATATTTGCGGTTATATAAAATTATAATTTAAATTAAAAATTAAATTTAAATAAAATAAGAGGT
This sequence comes from Metopia argyrocephala, assembly GCA_963576795.1. Lineage (NCBI taxonomy): Eukaryota > Metazoa > Arthropoda > Insecta > Diptera > Sarcophagidae > Metopia > Metopia argyrocephala. Next base: position 2,439,537 of record OY756209.1, read on the forward strand.
TCCCCCCCCCCTCCAGCAAGACCATCTGCAAGAAACCGCCCCCTGACATTTCTAATCTATTCCACCAGAAACCAATGATCAGGAGTACAGCGCCACCTTCTGGGAAGATAACATCCACCGACAGATGAGGCCATTGCTGTTTGATCATTTGAGGGTGAAGGTATAACACTGGCTCTTGAGTGGACAAATTGACAGCAACTTGTTTCATCAACAAATAAAGGCGCAAAATATATGGAAAAAAAAAAAAAACTTCTATCAACCATCTTCACATTCCAATACAATGCACACTGCATGAGTAGGGGTTTACCCCTGAGTATTGGTCTTAAAAAAAAAAAAAAATATTTAATAAAAGTATTAAAAACTCAATATATATAAACAATTGTTTTTTCAAACAAAATACAAAAAGCTACCCAATTACCTATTTATGACGTCAATGGTGTAGGTGTAGGATTGTCTTGCATACCCAAAATAATAATAAAATGCCCGAAATTTTATAAAGGTTGAAAATATAGTCAATGTTAAGTGTTCTCTATTTGTATGTAGATTCTGAATAACTATGGAAAGTATTGGACAAAAACTCTAAAATTATTCGGGTACCTTTTCATTAGCATTAGGGTTAACAATTAAAAGAATACGACAAAATCAAAACTATCAATAGAATTAACATACGCGTACTATTTATTTAAACATAATAATCTCATGAAATATTTACAGATTTGTAAAATAAATTTAAATTAATTACAGCAATTAAGAGAAAGTCTCCCTATTAGCAATAATTTAAAATTATAATGATGCAGTATAAAATTCAATTAAGTGGTCATTTAGGTTTCAACTTTACAATTCTAAAATTACTAGTAGATTATAGGCATGTTTAGAGTAATGCCTTCCAAACTACATAAAAAGAATGATTTTACATTTTAAATAAAGTTCTCTTTTATTGTCTATGAAAATGCGATAAAAAAAATAAAATCCTCTTTAAAATTATTATTCATCTGAATAAGACATTTGTGAATGCCACTTACAATTACTTTTATTTCACAATTTAACGTTAAAATGTACACATATTGTGACGAAGGACTGAGAGAAATAATGATGGCATTTACTGCCTCTTAAGTGGAATGTTAAATATCATTAACACACTCAACAGCCACAGCCACAGTGACTCCGACACCGACACAAACACGAACAGAGACACCAGCAATGCAACAGTTAAATTGGTCTCATTTGCCAACCTTTATAATGTAACTGTGGATAGCCAGATGGGCAAAAACGCAGGCAATACATGGCAGGTCTTTTGAACACAAAAACACAGCACATTACATGAGAAGAAAATGAACGAAATTGTAGACAGACTGTGGCGATAAGTACAGATTTATAACCAAATTATCATTCTTGTACGTTTTTGGTTATTTAAATAAAAAATCGCAAAATGTTTCGAAATACTTACATTCATCAACAGAAGAACAGAAATATTGTGTAAAAACTCTGAAATTGCTATTGATTTTTTAGCCTTTTCGTTTTCGTTTTTGTGTTTTTTTTTTTTTTTTTCTTTAATTTTAAATTTTAACTTTTATTAACAATAAGTTGATCACTGAAACAAATTCCAAACAAAATGTAGTATTTTAATAGGAAAACACACAATGACATGATAAAGTTATTATGGCCACTTTAAAATAAAATACAAAAAATTAAACGGAATTTAAAAGCATTTAAGCGTGAAATCGAATACAATACAAAAGCCATATGACAACACAGGCAACAATTTGACTTGCCCTCCTTTCTGGTCAAGTCAATCAATCATTCAGTGTCATAACAAAACAAAAATTAAAATAAAATGAAGCTGGAAATCGCACTTATTCAGTGACATTTACTTCATTATTTCAAACTAAAAACACATTTTTGCTCTCTCACTGAAAATAAAAAATAAAAAATAAAAACCATATGGATCCACACAATTGAATTGTTTGAACGAAAAACAAAAACAAAAAAAGAAACTTTAACAGTGAGCTGCCTCAGCAGTTTACAGGGCAAAACAATAACAACAATAACACCATCGACAACAGTATCAAAAAATAAATAACAAGCATTAAACATGATTGTTTCCCTTCATTTTATTTATAAATACTCGTATCTTCTTCTTCAAATATCCTGTGGTGACACTAAATTAAAAGTTTATAATACTGTTTTAAAATGTCAGTCAATCAGTCACATATCCCAGCCAGCCAGCCAGCCAGCCAGCCAGACATCCAGCCAGGCAGCCAATAAATCAACAAAAATTATTTGCTTTTTTGAAATATTAATCCCTGACCAATTAATCCTTAAATCCCTTGTCCTTGTTTGTTGTTTAATGGTTTTATATTCATATTTCGCTTCAAAATGTTATTAACAGTAAAGGACAAAAAGAAAAATATATTAATTTTAAAACTTCTATCCAAAGATGTGCCTTAACAGGTAATATAACTTTTTCTTTTAAGATCAATTCCTACTTAATCACTGTCTCTCTTCTTGTTTGTCAAATATTTGTTTAGTAGACCTATCATTTATTAAGATGAACATCAGCAGGTCTATATATTTTGTAGAGGATATGTTCCCCTGTAACGGTCATGTGCCTCCTTAAATAAATACGTTTAAGGCTATCAACAGCACAACATTCCCAAAAAATATGTTTCGCTGCCTTTGATGTCTGTAAACACAATCTGCAAGCATTTCCATTTGCCATCTGTATTCACACGCTCTCAGACCACAATAATCAGTAAAATCATCCGTCAGACGGAACCAGAAACTCCTGACTTGATAATCGTCCTTATTCCAGTTGGCGACGTCGTTGTCGTCTGACGACATTTTTGTAGCAGAAGAAAGAAAAAATATTTCTCTTGCTTTTCATCTGTTACAAAAATGTCATTATACGACGACGACGTCGCCAATTGGAATACGGCCTAATATCTATTATTCTTCTCTATCTCTTGCTTCCGAATACACGACTATAAATGCTATCACGTAGTCAACTACTCAGTTACATTTAAAACGTCAGCAGCAAACTATACATCTGATCTATAAGCTGACTACTCTTTCTCAATGGTGACGTCACATAACATGCCTATATATTTACGTACATATTTAACTTGCCCGTATATTTACCTATTAACAATATCGTAGTGTAGTATAATTCTCATCGAGTTGATGAAAGTAAATAAGTACATAAGAGGTCGCATTCTGGCGAGTGTAAGAGCTCTCGAATTCTTCTTACATTCCTACTAATCGTAGCCGACGAATAGATCTTCCGAATTTTTCTTGCCGTAGCACAGTGACCAATTTGGCTTCGCTAGCAGTATTAAATTCAAATTTTCAAATTTGAAAAACCGTTAATTTTTTTTACAATCGATAAAAAATACATTCACTCGATTTGTATCGATTCTTAAAAGCTCAGCTTACAGGTGATGAACAGCTGTGAGCTGTCAAAGTCAGCATATGTTTCTGCAAGTGCAAAATATTTTCCCCTTTTTGATCATCGTATTGCTATTCGTGTTAAACTTGCAAATTTTATTATTTTCATTAAAAGTTTTGTTATATACTAAAGCCAAGGTATGTATTATATAAAAAAAAACTGTGGTTGTGATCTGTGTATACTTATGTTATTTATAAAACGTAATCGTGTTTAAGTGTATTAGCAACTCGCCCATTGTAACGTACACCTGTCTTTCGTGGAGTAGAACTTACAAAATTCACCTGCATTCAGTGTAATTGTAAATTTTCCTATATGTGTAAACCATTGTGTGTCCAAAATGTCCAAAATTTACTGCGAGTACCTGCGAACCTTCAATTTATTGTACTTTTTAGGCAAAATGTCAGTGACAAAACGCACCCCTTTTTAATATGGGGAAGTTTCTCGCCGTGGAAAATTATCTTCTTGGTACCGTTTTGAGCAAAATTACCTATACTGAGAAGGAGCAGTGCGAAATTGGAAGGAAACTGCGAAGTTTTGCTAGTAAGCTTATCCAAAAGTGGAAGACCTGTGGCAGAAGTAAGGTGTTTTTCGAAAAAATTAACCAAGAATGCCTAGATACACCATTGGTATTATTGGGAAAAAAGCAAATGAAAATATTGGACGACCGGAAAAAGAGCTTTCCAAGCTGCAAGCTGCAGTTTATATAAAGCTGGAAAGCGCAGTGCTTCCAAAGTTGTAGAAATGGTAAAAGGCGATGAGGATTTTAGCGGAAAGGTAATAAAAAATATAAAAAAACAAAACCAAAGCTTGCTTATAATGCATCATTTTGAAGATGATTTCTCTGAATCTGATACTGAAGAATCTGATTAATATTTCTTTTATAATATGGTTTCTCTTTGAGTTGACAATTTTCTTTTTTTATTTTATATATGAATATGTGGTGGAAAATGTTTATTGAATTAAAAATAAAATAAAAAATTAAAAATAAAACATTTAAAATTAAAAAAAAAAAAATAAAAATAAAAAAAAAATTTAATCTTTTTTCCAAAAATTGTTTCCTTTTTTTCTGAATTGAGAAAAAAATTTGAAGATATCTTCTTTACTTTGGAAGCTATGAATAAAATGCCGCTAGCGAAGCCAAATTGGCCAATGTGCGTAGTTATTATTTTTACCGTAGCGTTGCCAAATATTAATCCGCTTTAACAAGAAACCCGATATCTTGTACTTTAGAAGTACCAGCGGCCCACAGATTCCTGCACGCAACCCCCGTATTTCAACTTCCAACCGAAAAATTACCCGAAGTCTGAAAGCAAATCCGAATCCCGAGAACGTCAGTTATTTTTAAGTATAAGTAGAAGGTTTTAATACAAGGTTTCGTAAGTAAAGCTTTGTGCATTTAGTTAACACAAAGTATCCGATTGTGTTTCATTTCAAAGGAAGCGGACCTTAGACTCCGAACCTGGGCAACCGGAGTTATACCCCGGCTGGAAACAAAAACTGCATTACATGTATTGCGTCTTAAAACCTCTATTTTAAGCATCCTCTTTTATTGACGGCACTAATCTGTTTAATTGTAGCCAATGTTACTCAGAGCTAGAATAGTGGTTGTGTAGTCTTGTAGGCGTGTTTTGGTATTTTATTTTTGTCTAGTTGTAGTCGCTGTTCTGTAGTCTTGAATGTGTTTAAGGCATTTAAAAAATATGTTCTCGTAACCAAACAAAAATAATGCAAGGATGAGTGCTCGATTATGAAAGGCTTCACTGTTATAGTAAAAAAGTTTTTAATTTTTTTTGTTATATCTCTCCTATAACACTAAAACATAAAACGAAATTTAATTAATGAATTAATAGTTGAAAGAACTATTTTAATATAAAGTGTCATCTACAGCAAGTACAAAAGGAATTTATTTAAACTTGATTGGGCGAATAAAAAGTATTTTGTTATACGAGAGAGTATGAACTAATGGACTAGAAATTAGAAAAAGTAGAACAAAAACAGTTTGCAGCTTAAGAGTTGAGTTTTATTAAAACTGTTATAGACATATGGCTGTCCAATAATTTCATTCCTTTTAATTTCCCCGCTAACTGCTATTTGATGTTGATCTGAAAATGCTTTTGTAGAAATGCATTCCTTGGCGTGTTACCCCCAAAAACTGTAACTTTTTCCCCTATTGTTTTAAAAATTAATTCAATTTCATTCAATTTTTTCTTTTACATTTCATTTTTATGCAAAAAAAAACTCTTGATTATTGCGATCATAATGCCTGAAGGTGTGAATACGAAACGGAATCAATAGTTTAAATTATTCCAAATATCTTTATATTCCTATGTATGTATGTATTAATGCTTAATATATCGTAACAACTGTAACAGGAACACCAAGAGACATAAATGATATGAAAAACTAATGATTTTATTTTATTCATACATTGTTAGTGAAATCCTGTCAACTCCTCTAACGATTACTTGAAATTTAAAGACGCAAAAACTGTAAAATAGAAAAAATGAAATAAATCATCGTCGGGAACTCATTCATAAATTGAAAAACACTTTGTGTTTGTAACCCCCTGTCGGGATTTTTTAAACCATCTCCTCAGTAACAGACTTAATTCCACATTAATGAGTTATTGAAAAAAAATTAAAAATTAGAGACGAACAAAACGAAGAAAATAAAAAATTATGCCGGTCAACTCACATGTGTTTTCATTTCTTTTTCCAGTTTCTATCCAATCTGAATTTTTTTTTTTTTTTTGCAGTTCGCAGCAGGTGTATCGGCTTTTTATGCTAATGGTTCATAGCTTCTAATAAAGTAACTTGGGGTTAGCTAAAATTACTGCAGAGTGATTAAAAACTAATTAGCTCATGCGACATCATAGGTTAACGCTAAATTAAACTTTTCTAAGCCAACTTATGGCTAGCTCAAGCTTATGCAGTTATCAGCTCGTATGACGATGTATTTTATGGACTACAATCTAACTTATAATGAGTAATCTTATGATACGTTGCATTTTATGAATAGTGAGCGACCCCTTATATCGTGGGTTTAAAACAGATAAAGTTTTTTTATATAACTGAGTTTGTTATGGAATTACCTCTAATTTAATATACATATTTAACTTTAAATTAGCTTTAAGTTAACTCAAGTCTCGGTAGAGTCTTGATGTTAAGAATGCTTTTAATTCAGCGATTAGAAAAGAAGCAATATTTGTTCTTTTCCTCAACTCGGTCGTTTTAATACAACACTACGTCAGGTATCGACTCCTCATCTAAATAGCACCACGCTACCCAAAGAGTAACTTAGGGTACGGTTTTGGGACTCTTGCTGTGAAATGTCATGTGTATATGACTAAAAATTTATGTTTTCGCAGAAAATATATCTGAAGCTGACATAGCAACCAATTGAAAAATACAAATTGTAAAAGCAAGGATGACCTACAACTGAGCATAAAACTGAAGTTGTTTTAATTACTAGCAAGGTAATTAAAGAGTGTATACATAGATTTTTAAGTAAGTGACTGAACTATCACGAGTAAGAATACTGTAAAGCAGAGGTGAGCAACCTTTTTAATCAACGGGCCACTTATAAATTTTAAAATTTTTTGGCGGACCGCACATAAATACTAATAATTTACAAAACTCTATTTATAATAAAAATTAGAATAAAAAAATGTAAAATTTAATGTCAAAAAAAAAAGTATTTGCTTGAAATTTTTAATGAGAAATTTGGCACTGTTTTTTCGATACAACCTGATCAATATCAGCCGGAATTGATGAGGTAGGTACACATACACAAGTTTCTAATCGTGCATTACTCAGTCTTGATCGGTTGTAATTGGTCGGTGGTCAGATTTATAAACATGCTCGATGTTTACTGAGAGAAATAAATTTTTTACATCAGTATTATTCTGCATGTCCATCACTTGCCTTTGAAAGTCTTCGGGAACTTTGTCCACATCGATAATTAATGGTTAGGAAAACATTTTCATGCAAACTGCTTTCTTCTCAGTTTCTTCTTAATGAAGTTCGTTGATTAATGTGTCTATATATTGTGTATTTTTGGGAAGCAGCAACATTTGTTTGGCGGGCCGCATAAATAGGTTGAAAGAGCCGCAAGCGGTCCGCAGGCCGCGTGTTGCTCATCCCTGCTGTAAAGTAGTAATAAAGAGTGATCGATATGCGACTGTCCTTTAAACAACATATCGAATATGTGGAGGAAGAGGCAACCAGGATGTGTAAAACACTTGACGGTACAATGTCTTAAACTAGAGGCAAAAATGCTGGAACGGACAAGATATATAGAATGCTGCAACTATTGGAGTAAATCTAATAAAGAACAACTTATATCGGAATGAAATGGAATTACTGACTTGACACAGTGAGGCCAAATTTAACACAATTGTAGCATTTGTTGCACTTTTGAATGTTTACTGAACCTATTGTGCTTTAAGTGATCGCCGTAGCTCGGTATGTAGAGTGTTGTCTTACTAGACGAGGGCTGCGGAATCAAACCCCAGCTCTGACATTTTGAAACAAGAAATATAAAAAAATATTTCTTTCTAATAAAAGCTCAGGAAGTAACTGATTGCCATGTAGAAGTTTCTCAAGCTTATTGCTCGGAGTCTACGTTACACAATAGGTACTCATGGATAAAAATTGACGCACACAATATAAGAAGCTAGGCTATAACTCTAAAAAAGGGTTGTAATGGCTAATTATGTATGTATAGTGCTTTCAAATCTATTTTTGTCTTTTCAGTTGTAAATTTTACTTTCCATTATTGCCATATTTATTAAAAAATATTAAGAATGTGAGCATGAACTTCAAAACAAATACATATTAAAATGAATAGACTAAGTATTACCAGAATGTATTTTCTCAACTTCTTTGTCTTCAGTTATATTCCAATTAACAATATAAGTGCTGTGCCAAAGTTACTGTAAACTATCATTAATCATTGATAGATTAGATAGAACAAAGTACTTAGAAACTTGATACAATACATGTTATTATAGTGTTTATTACGTTCCTAATTAAAGGATTCCAATCTTTAGAAATAAATAATCTATCAAAAGTCCCGTATTTCATATTAAAAATGAATCGTATGTACGAAACATGTTACAAATATTGTACATATGCTTTGTTTTATATGTTTATCCCTGTGTTACTAAAAATTATATCGTTCTAAAATAGAGTGTACAAGTAATTTTCAAAGATACGTGCAGTTTTATTTATTTATGGCTGTTGTGTCTGTTTTAGAACACAAAGTTTTCTTAAATTTCTTGCAAAAGTTTCAAAATATTGTATATACAAGCGTTTGGTTAAAATAAACAAAAGTTTTTTTTTTATTTATTTTATATCCATGATGGACACGAATTATATTGGTAATCCTTTTGGCAAATTTATGGTATCCGTAGTCTAGTAATGGTATTAATAAATTTGTTGCTGTTGCTGTTGGTGTCTCAAAAGATTGTCAAGTAACGTTTAAAAATTACCTCACGTTCACTAAGCACAATAGGACATTAAACTCTACAAACTTGTGTAAAGAAATTAAAACTAATAATTCATAAAAAAAGGGATTTGGGCCAGTTGCAATATATTATTGTGTCTAATGGCTTTAACACTATAAATGCCGAAAGTTGCAATAATCCAATAACTGCCACTGTAATAAGAATCATAAGATATGACATGAAGGTTGTAACTAAAATATATGAATGATATTAAAAAAGAAAAAATAAGCCTATAAACCGTGTATCGAAGAAAAAAGTAAGCAATTTTGGTTAGAAATAATCAACACGGTAACACTGTTTGCAAAAATAAGTCAGCATTTACAATGTAAAAATTGAAGGTCGGACATTCTTTAATTCTCTTTCATTCGTGCCTAGAGCTTTTACAATGTAGAGCTTACAAAACAAATAAAATAAGTAAAAGTTACGAAAAGTAGAGAAAAAGACTAAAAATGTCCGGTACAACATACATACATACATATATAATTGCCCATTACAACCCTGCGTCAGGGTTATGGCGTAGCTTCTCGCAGCGCTCATGTTGTGTGTGTTAATTTTAACCCATGAGTGCCGGGACCTACAGTTCAAAGTCGACTCCGAACGACAGATTTGAGAAGCTTTATCATGGCAATCAATTTATCCCAGAGCTTTTGCCAGAAGACTGCTGAGAGGTAGTCGCCGAACGAAGTAATTTTTTTATATATATATTTTTTTTTGCAAGATGTCAAAGCTGTGATTTGAAACCTCCGCTATCTTCTTAGTAAGCCAACACACTAACCACTAGACCGGTAAAAACATTCGTATATTCCACTCTTCAAATTTTAGTCCCCATTTCTAAAAGGTTCGTCTGTCTGTCTTTCAATTTCTACATTGTAAATACTGGACTAAGCGTACAAATAAAAACTAAAACCATAAAAATATCAAAAAATTTTGACAGATTGTTTCAAACAGATGTTTTTTTAAGGACTTAGCAAGTGTTTGATTGCTCGTAAATGTGAGTAAAGCAAGTGAAATTTAAATCGAATGAATTCTTTAATACTTTTTTATTCATTCTCTTAATCTCCAGTAAAGTAACTTCTTTGAATAGCAAAACTATAGAATAATTCGCCCAATTTAGTTTTAATTGTTTTTGAAAAAACTTTTGATTTGAATTTTAATCGAATTCGTTTTTCAGAACAACAGATTAAGTAATTAATCTGGTATGTGATGAAAATCGATCTCGATCGAAATTGAACATTCGAATGAAATTTCAAGTTGCTATAACTTCCATGTCTTTTCAAATTTAGAATACCTCTTTTATTCATTACATGAATGACTATTGTCACTACATCCTTCATTGTAATTATTTTAATATAATTAAAACCGATAAGTTTTATATGACTTTGATAATACAAACGATTTCAATTTCGAACGAAATTGTTTTTCATCACATACCAGAATGTCTGTACATTGTTTAGACCTTACATTTACTGTGCGCCTGCAGTTTATAGAGTCTAGTCTAGAAAGTAGACAAAAACGAAACAACGGCTATTCTAGTGTTAAAAGTACATATTTTATAGGCAAGCTTAAGTAAAGAAAAGAATATAGAAAATAGGAATGAAAATAAAATTTATTTATAAAAAAAAATAAAAGCAATAAAGACAATAAAAAAAATTTAAAGAAATACTTTTAAGAAAATAACAGACATGTACTAAATGAAGGACACTTTTACAAAATGAAATTATCGATAAAATGATTATTTATAAAATGAAAAAATAAGTCTGGATAATAAATATATATAAATTAAATTAAAATTATATAAAAACAGAACCTTTTCATAGAAATGTATATATTTTGTTATTTAGTAAAAGTAACCTACAGTCTTATGTATAATAACAAATTAGCAGGTCGTTGTACACACTGGCTAAGTTTGTCATTCAAATACGTGGAAATTCTTACTCAAAGGTACAAGATATTTAATTTTATGGATTATCTGACTAGTTGCCAAATAGTGGGTATGGAGAGTTTTAATAATATCAGTCTATAGCGGTTTGTTTCATATGCTAACGAGTCGCTAACTTTTCACTATACATATGGTGGCTGATGTTTAGGTGGCGGAAATATTTATTTTTTAACATATTTTGGTATGTGATGTAAAACGAATTTGACTTTAAAACTTTAATTCTTGCATTATTGCTTAAAATTTTTAATTAAAAGAATTAAAATTTTATATTTAATTTTGCTTTAATGAAATTAATGATATTTCTGCAATGTAACACATTTCGGCAATACCTTTTTAGATGTGTCTAAAAATTGGTTAATTTTTTTAAATGAAAAATTTCTATAATAACTTGTAAAAATTAATTAAAACTAATCTTTAAATTGATTAATTAGGAGGAAGCATAAAAATAGTCTTAAAGCAGATACCTTAGTAGGTCTTGTTAAAAACCATCGTGATGTGTCGAGAGAATTTACAAAAGCAGATAAAGTGGACATAGAAAATTTATAAACAAATTTAGTTACTGATCTATATGGCATTGAGTTGACAATTGTACTAAAGGGAGAATTGATAATAAGGAGAGGTCGTGGTATAGTTGTAGAGCACTCGCGCAGAGCTCAGACGACCGGGGTTCAATTCCAGCAAAGGACAAAAATTATAAAAAATAAAATTAGCGGTTTTTCTAAACTCATCATTTATAATTTAAGTGGTTTCCCCCCCCCCCCCCCCCCCCCAAGAATTCCATCTTCCAGTCTATTCCACCAAAAATGAATGATCAGGAGTACAGCACCCACACCTTCTGGGAAAATAACAGCTAATCTACTGAAGACGCTCGCCTCTCACATTCAACATCCACTGACAGAAGGGCCCATTCCTTGTCAAATTGACTGCAACTTCTCTTATCAACAAAAAAGGCGCATAATAATAAAAATTAAATAAAAAATCTTTCTATGTATGTATCTTCATATTCCAATACAATGCACTGCATAAGTAGGGGTTTACCCCTGAGTTTTGTTCTTAAATAAAAATAAAAATACATCTCTTAATGGCTTAATCGAAAATACTTAATAAATTTAAAAACAGAAATAAAACAAAAAAACATAACAGTTTAACAGTTTCTGTTGTAGTATTTTCATTTAGAATTAAAAAAATTGCAGCAGCATAAGCTACTTTGTTAATAGACACTGGCAAAGTCATATTGCAAAGCTGCACTTCAGAATTCCAGAGCTAAAAAAAAAACTCTAAATGCAGACTTGAACGATATGTATTCCACAATTTTGTTCTAAAACATAATCAAATCTGTAGCAATTAAAGTAAATGACGTTATTGATCATCGAGGAGAACATAAATGGTTTTAAATTAACGTATTTTTAATGAAGTTCAGGGGCCTTATTCTGTAATTCTTTTAAGCTAAAATGCTAAAATTTTGGGGTTTTTGAAACAGGCTGGGCGTTAGAATATATAAAATTAAAAAGTTTAGAGGTAATAGGCATGAAGTTTTTAAACTACAATAAGCGTTCAAGAATTCCTTTCGTAGCCAAAAAGTCCTAAATCAAGTTTATAAATTTTAAGCGATAGAGTTTTAGCTTAGGAGAGTTACAGAATAAGGCCTCAGTTCACTATTTAATGTTTTTTTATATTTTTCTTTTATAATACATACACACATGCATACATAACTGGCCTTTACAACCCTGTGTCAGGATTACGGCCTAGCTTCTCGCAGCACTCATGTTGTGTGTGTCAATTTTTATCCATGAGTATAGGGAACTACAGTTTAATGTCGACTCCGAACGACAGACTTGAGAAGCTTGTTCATGGCAATTACTTAGTTACTCACAGAACTTAGACTGCTGAGTGGTAGTCGCCGAAAAAAATATTTTTTTCATATTTCTTTTTTTTTAAGATGTCATAGTGGGTGTCGAACCCAGGGCTCATGTGTTAGTAAGCCAACACACTAACCACTAGACCACGGCGACTACACCATTCAAATATTTCGTATTAAAATTTTGAAACACAAATCTAAAAATTTAATAAAAATTACCTAATTTACTAAAACAAAAAATAATAATTTTCATACCAATTTCGCAGTAGATGCCATAAAATATAATTTTCTCCCCTATTCCACATAAATTGTTCCACAGCTGTGCGAGTAGATTGTATTTTAAAAACAAAGGATTGCACTAGAAAATTTTAAATTTATTGTGTTACTCCAGAACAAAAAAAAAAAAAAAATGCCAAAAATTAAGCCAAAATAAGTACCTACTCATTTGTATAATATCCAAAAATATTTTTAATTATATTGCATTGTTCTCGGTAATAAAAGATATTTTAATTAAAAATTTATAATAAATATTTATATCTAAAAATGTGCTTATATTTAAACATACAAGAAAGTACAAGAAAGAATGTGTATGTACTCGTACATACAAATATTTACTTTATAATCCTAATAAAGTAAGTTGCCTTTCCTTTACTTCATTACATTCTCCATAACAAAAGGTCGTTTTAAATCTAAAAACTTTCAAAAATATATAATTTTTCTCTATTTTCTTTGAAATATCTTCCTGACAACTTACTGTTGCTCAAGCTTTTGTTGTAGTCGTTGACATTGCTTACATTGTGCAGGAGTTTGCAAGGAATATAATAAATACATAACTGAATAAGATTAAAAGTATGGGTACAAATTTTATTATTTATCAACATCTTCCTGTACATTCAGGCACTTAAGAATGTTCCTTCCTTTGGCAACACTATAGAACAACAGTAAAAAATATACTCTCTTTCTTTCATTTGTTGAGAAAAATTCCTCTCTCTTTACTTTTGGATTTAAAGTAGTGTTAGTTTAAGGGAATAAGTATGCGATTAAGGTAATATAGAGTCATTTTATACTCGCATATCGTACTTAAGTAAGTATATACCGGTGCTAAAAATACCTGTAAAGCTTTTCGTCTTTTCCTGAGAATTTTTTTGTATTTTCTTTTTTTTTTTTGTTGTTTTGTTTTATTCTTTTTTGAGGTTTACAGCCAGTTAAGCACAGTGCAGCATAAACAAGCAAGTTGTGATAAGAATGTTTTGAATATAATTATGAAACATTTTTTTTTTTTTTTTTGTTTTCTCGTTTCTTATAATCACTGTGTACCACTGTAGTGTTTTGAATACAAATATCAATACAATAGCGTCTATTGTTTGTTTGTTGTGCTTTTATTCAACTTTTATTTTCACTTCATTTGTTTTGTTGTGGCAGAGAGTGCCATAGTTCTGTTTGCCTAAAGCCTTTTCCTAAATAAAACAGCTTAACGACTTTTTATCGGACATAAAGATCAGGTGTAGAATATACAGATGATAGTAGAAAATAAAAAATAAAATACACGCAAATACACAACCAGGCACACACAGATTTCTTGTACAAAAATGTAAAAAGCCTTTAGAGGATAATATGTGGCAGAGAGAGAGAGAGAGAGTAAAGAAAAGAAAATTCGCACACAGCTGACCACACACCACCACATAGAGAGAGCGAAGGTTATTAAAGTAGAACAAGCATAATAAATATGTAAACGGAAAGTGAAAATATCGACAGGGAAAAGCGTTTAAAGGCTTTAATGAGTACTCGTACATCATAAACATAAAAACCCAAAACCACCAAAATTCGTATTGGCATTGTATGATATGGTGTGGCATATTGTACCGTTTATAGGTGACACAAGCCATTAACTTATCGAGCATGCTGGAATAGTGGCAATAAAAAAGGTAAAAAAGAAAAACTCTTTGTAATTTTAAGTTTTAACAAAAAGGTGTTTTATATAATTCATTGAAAAGCTATACGTTGTACCAAGAAACCATTTCCTCTTTTTAAAAATTCAAAATTAAATTTTGTATCATTCAAGACTTTTCATGCTAAATTCAAATGTTTAAAAATATTTTCTTAAAAATAGTTTTGATCTACAACAATCATAAGCCAATCAATTTTCTTTAAAAAATTGTATAATAAACCTTCTATTCTATGAAAAGAAGAAGAAATCTATAAAATTTTTAAAACATATCCTGCGAGAAGCTAGGCCGTAATCCTGACACAGGTTTGTAATGGCCAGTTATGTATGTATATTGTATGTATTTTTTACATACACTTGCACCTTCATAGGGAAAATATGTTTTTATACAAAATATTTTATATTTATAATGATGAATATGTACGAGGTATGATCAAAAAATAACCGTTATTTTCAATTTTTTCAAAACGTATTTTTTTATTCATCAATAACTATCTTGTCCTCTTCGAAGTAATCCCCCTCAGATATAATACATTTATGCCAGCGTTTTTTACAATACTCGAAACACTTCTAAAACGCGGTTTTTGGTATCATCAACAGCTCTTTTTTCGATTTTTATTTTATCTCCTCAATCGTAGCAAAACGTCTTCCTTTCATCGGTGTCTTCAGTTTTGGGAAGAGGAAAAAGTCAGCGGCGGCCAAGCCCGGTGAATACGGTGGTTGAGGCATAATAACGGTTTTGTTTTGGGCCAAAAATCACGCACAAGCATGTACGTGTGGGCTGCTGCGTTATCATGGTGCAAAATCCATGATTGGTTTTTCCACAGTTCGGTGCGTTTCTGACGAACTGCTTCTCGCAAACGGCACATAACTTCAAGGTAGCATTCCTTATTGACCGTACGACCTTGTGGTAAGAATTCATGATGCACCACGCCATTGCAGTCGAAGAAAACAGTGAGCAAAGCCTTCACATTTGACCGAACTTGACGTGTTGTTTTCGGTTTTGGCTCTTCTGGACGTTTTTATTGGGATGATTGGGCTTTAGTTTCAATGTCGTAGCCATACACCCAAGATTCGTGACCAGTTATGATCTTATTGAGAAAATCTGGATGGTCGTTTACGATGTTTAACAACTGCTGAGCGATGTTAATGCGACGTTGTTTTTGCTCAAAATGTTGCTATTTTGGAACAATCATCGCTGCGACACGTTTCATGACTAAAACATTCGTAAAAATTGCTTGGCATGAGCCGAACAATATGCCAACATCATCAGCAACCTCTGGGATAATGACTCGACAATTATTCAAAATCATTCTCCTCACTGCGTCAATGTTTTCATCGGCTGTTGACATGCTCTGGCGACCAGGACGAGCATGGTCATTGACATCTTCTCGGCCTTCCTTAAACCGGTTATACCAAAATTGAACTTGTGTTCCGCTCATAGTAGACTCCCCAAACGCCACAGTCAATATTTCAAATTTCCTTGCGCATTTAATTTCATTTTTTACACAGAACTTAATACAGGGTTTTTTTTTTTCAATTTCATCGAATAGTAAAAAATTTAAGAGCACACCAAAACACTACTAATCTTTTTATCTGTCAAAGGGAAACTGACAATCCAAAATGGCTGATATTACCAACATATATAACAGACATGTGTACCAACATAACAGAAAAAAAATAAGAAAATCGATCATACGTAACTCACGAAATTTGAAAATAACGATTAATTTTTGATCAGACCTCATATATCACATTCCTTCTAACTACTGTTCAATTTTTGAGCGACTCTTAAAGACAGAACTGGTTTGAACAATATTGAATGGATTTTAACATAACTATACAACGTTATCTATTAGCTCGTTGGCTCTGACTTCAAATCCCAGCCCTGATATCTTGAGAGAAAGAAATATGAAGAGATATTTCTTTTGGCGATCACCTTTTAGCAGCCTTCTGGCAAAATCTCTGGTCTGTGATTCGGAATCAGTGATAAACTGTAGGTCCCCGTACTTATGGTTAAAAATTGTCGCACACAACATGGGTGCTGCGAGAAGCTAGACCGCAACTCTGAAAGAGAGGTATAATGGCCAGTTATGTATGTATCTCAAGTGTTTATCTTTTCACATGAGACGTACAGCAATAACAGCAGAATATAAAAAGGTTCTATATGTTTTGTTTTAATTCTAGTTCAGATGTCTAATGTTTTACTTCAAGTTTATTTTATATTCAGTTTAAATATAAATTTTAAAATTGTCAATTCCCAGAGAATTTTTATTTATACTTGAGCTGATTATTTTTTTCTTATTTTTGTTGTCTTGATATTTATTTTCAGTTGCTTTTTAACAAGAATTTAGTAAACGATTGTATTATCGAGTGAATAAAAAGAGTCCCTATATGAAATGGTTAATGATTGGCTGTAAACCATTCTTGTACTTTTAAAAATGAAACTATTTTAACCCATCCATCCATCCATCCATCCATCCACTTAACTCCACATACAACTTAATAATAATTTCCCAAACTATTAACAACTTGAAAATGGAGAAGAAGAAAAAAAAATAAAATAAAGTACTTGTAGTTTAAATTGTGCCACACACATGATTGAATCATTTCTTCTTCAGATTTTTTCAGAATTTTTTTTTTTTTTTTTTTTTTGTTGCAATTTTATCATAAAAAAGAACGAATCGATATAAACGCTTTCAGGAAATAAAACAAAGCAGAACGCAAGTAGTTGCATTAAGAACTCGTTTGGATGATATTCTTTTTGTAATTTTCTGCAATTTCCACTTCATTGATGTCGAATGTCATCAACATGGTTGTTATCATGCCACATGTTGCAACATTAAAAACTACTTATTCAGCTGACATCAACTAACGACTATAACCACCAACCATAAGAGTATGCACAGTATATGGTCAGCAAAACAAGGAATACCTCTGAGATTAAAATGTTGCAAAAATACTTTTTGACATTTCTTTCTAGTTGAACAATTACTGTATTGTGTGTGTGTGTGTCTGTATGTGTTTGGAGAGCAGTGTAGTTGGTTATTTGATAATATACTCGTATTTTGTTTTTGTAACCATAAACTTAAATGTTTTTTTTTTTATGACAATGTCCTTTACACTTTTCCTGATTATTTCTTTGTCATTCAGTTTTATTTTTCGTTTTTTTTTTCTTTTCAATTTATGACCAACCAAAATGGTTTTCATTATAAAATATTGATAAAAAATTTGTTTGACATCAACCAATTGTTTACTTAAAATATTGTTCAAAAAAAAAAAGAAATGCAGGAAAATAAATGGCAGAATATAAAATTCAAAAATTGGGTCAAATTACATATTGTGATCATGTGATGTGTTCAGGGCAATTGCAGAATGGTAGTCAATATTAAAAAAAAAGTAATCTTAAATATTTGAAGTCAAATATTGTACAATTTTTATTAGTTTATGTTGAACTTTATGCTGACTGAACCATATATTCTTTATACAACTGCACTGAATATTTCTAAAGGCATTTAAAATTGAATAAAATGTAGTTGGTTTTGCTGCAGCTTTTTATAGCAAAATGTATTTTTTGTTAAATTGTCTTTAATATTTGCTTGCCTACTGACTTTTAATAAGTTGAACGCTTCACCATGTGAAATAATAATCAATGATAATCGAGCTGGCAGTACATAGAATGCATATTTTATAGATTTAATAATTAATTAAATCTGAGAAAGTAATAAATTATTTTCTTATGGCCGCGTTCAATTTTATAATTCATAGCTTTTATAATTTATTTTCTTTATTTATTAAAGCAATTAAAAAAATATTTTAAATAATTAAAAGCAGAGATATTTCAATACCAAAATCAAGAACATAAGAAAAAAACATTTTCAATAATAAATTAATTAATTATTTATGAAAAAAAAACTACCATCTCCACTGCTACGTATTTTAAAGCAAATAGTGTCTTTGACAACTAGAAGACTAATTAAAAAAAAACAATTATTTCTTATATTGTATTTGGCATGACAAAGGTATGAGTATTTATCCTCAAAGGTAAAGTCTTGGATGTACACCCAATCCTTTTTTTACAAGGTCTTATTTTGCACGATTTTAAAATAACACGATTTAAAAAAAAAAATTATCTTGTTTTAACACGACTTTTTTACACGAATAAAAATATATTAGAGAAATGATCAGTGTATGTGGTGCATAAATTCATAATGCATAGACGAGTGTTGCCACATACATACTTTAGATGACGGTTAATAAAAATCTTGTTATGTGGTAGCACAATTCTTCATAATTCAGCCTTTAATAACCGCCAAAACATTTTTTGGCAAATAGTCATGAGCACAAAAGAGCTATAAAATTTCAATCGGACTTGCAATCATGTATGGATTGATACAAGCAGCTGTATAAAGATATCTCTAAAGTGGGACCACAGTGTTCCATAACTGAATTCGACTTTAAAATAATTAAGCCCGTTGTAACTGAAGCAGAAATTGATAGCAAAGATGAAAATGCAGTCTTACTAGACATATTTTGCTACTACACTAGTATTAAACCACCGCAGCGTAACAAAATGTGCTTTCTATTAGAGACTGATACTGATTCTTAAGAATATGATTTATTTTTGGAAAAATTATGAATTACTTTTTAATTATTATTTTAAGTACAAGTGTGGATTTAGTTTTTATTTTGTCTGTTAAAAAACGAATAATTAAAAACGACATTTGAAAAGGTAAAAATTATACAAAAATGTCAAATTATCATGTATGTACACTTTTTTGTACGATTTTTTTTCAGGGTATTTTCTGGAACGTATGTACCGTGTAAAAGCAGGATCTGGTGTATATTTAACTTTATTAGTTTATCATCTTTAAAATACAAAATTTCAATTCTTCAATTAAGAGGTAGCAAAATGTAGGCAGCTAATGTAGAATTACTACGTTTGCCAGACTTGCAAGAAAGTTTATTAATATTACCCCTAATGTAAAATATAGCAGTGTTGTCAACATGTTTCCAATAATGTGTCGCCTTCTTTAAGAATACCAAAGGAACGAAAAAAAAATCAAATCGATATCGACATAGAAATGACAATCATAACTACAACAGAGCGGAATAAAAATTAAAACACGCAATTGTCGGAATATACTGGTAATCAGTATATAGTTAATGATTCTGACAATGTTATCCTCTGGACTCAGAGGTATAATCATTATCTGAAGTAATATACTTATAAGATCAGTTCGTTACGTCATTATTCTGTTTTTATCACCGCGTTAATTCTCTGTCATTCTCTCTATATCTTACTTTCACTTTAAAATAATTAAAAACACAGATATTTCAATACCAAAATCAAGAGCACAATTATATCTTACCTTCACTTATATTGTATATACTTCTCTAATTCAGTTTTTATTTTTGGTTTTTCGTTACACCATTCAACAAATCTTTTTAGTTTTTTTTTTTTATTGTGACCAATACTCAGAGGTAAACCCCTACATTGTATTGGAATTTTTGTAGAATGGACAGTAGATTATAACAACAGAACATATATTTTGTTTTTCTTATATTATTAAGTGTCTTAGGAATAAGACAAATTGCTGTGAATTAAAGGTCTGCATGAATGTTTTGCTTTTCTGCCATTTTAGAATGATTCGAGAAGTGTACTCTAATTGAGAGTAAATTCAAGCATCGAAACAAATATTCATTCTATTCGTTTTGCAGCCAACGAAACGAAACGGACAGCCTCAATAAACGAATAGAGTAGAATAGAATAAATCTATATTTACTCTCATAATTCTAAATTATTATGGAGACATTCGAATGTCTTGAATGTCTTGAATTTCCTTTGTGAATGAAAGCATGTATTGAAGTAAATGCGATAGTTTGTAGTACAAACAAGCGAATGAAAACAAACAAATTAAAATCTAGCAAGAAGAATAGTCTGTGTATATTAAAGCATTTAAAGGCAAAAAAAAAACAATTACTTTTTGAATATGTAATTTATTTATAATTTTTTTTTTTTTAAGTTTTTGCAAATATGTATGTATGTATTTTTAAAAATTAAGCCAAAAATAAAAAAAATAAAGAAAAATAACATAAAAAATTATTCAGTTCTTACTTTTATTATTCAGTTCTTTAGTACTTATAATACCAGTAGAAGTAATTCTTTTCTATCATATTACAAACGAGACATTCTATTCACTCTATTCATTCCATTCTAACTCTTATGTTTCATGTCTCTCATGTCTCCATACTCTCTTGTCTCTATTCTCTCATTATTAACATTCTAACTACAACAACCACCTTTTATGTTTGTTTTATTCGTTTCGCTTTTACGAATTAGAGTTGGAAGTGTGTTTGAAATTTTTAGAATGTCTTGAAGATCGTTTCAAACATACCCGTGCAGACTTTTACTGTGAATTGATCATCAAAGGCCAGTGTTATACCTTCACCCTGGAATGATCAACAGAAATTGCCCCATCGTTGCATTTTGATTGTGGTGAGTGCCTTCGCTAAGTAAGTTTTTGGCTGTTTTCTGCTACTTCCCAATATGTGGCGCTTTTCTCCTGATCATTCGTTTTTCGTTAAAGGTTATGGAGGAATAGAGTGCAATGTCACTGAGCGGTTATTTTGTTGATGAACTTCTTGGAGGGGGGGACCTCTTTAAATTACAATTTTGAAAAAACCGCAAACTAACTTTTTCATATTTCACCTTTGCTGGGATTCGAAACTGGGCCGTTGGAGTTTTTGTGCGAGCACTCTAACCACTATACCTGAATTTCCACCTTTACTAGCTAAATATAAAAAAATATTCAATCTCAAGGTATCTTTAAAGAACTCCTGGTTGAAGCTACACAAATATTCAGTTGATTAAAATTCAGGGGAGCTTTTTTCTTTCCCCCATTTTTCCCATATCGTCGTGCGGTAGTTTATGTGCTCTATCCGCCTTTTCATATTTTTTATATATCTCGAGTTAATGATACCACTTTAGGTTTTCGACCCCAAATTTTTCAAGTCTGCAATCCGTTTTCGTAGTCGCCGTGGTCTAGTGGTTAGTATGTTGGCTTACTATGACATAGGTCCTGGGTTCGACTCCAGGCCCTGACATCTTCAAAAAAATAAATATGAAAAAAATATTTCTTTCGGCGACTACCTCTCAGCAGTCTTCTGGCAAAAACTCTGTGAGTAACTAATTGCCATGAACAAGTTTCTCAAGTCTGTCGTTCGGAGTCGACATTAAACTGTAGGTCCCGGTACTCATGGATAAAAATTGACACACACAACATGAGTGCTGCGAGAAGCTAGGCCGTAATCCTGACACAGGGTTGTAAAGGCCAGTTATGTATGTATGCAATCCGTTTTCGGATATCTCTTCCAGTTTCGGAGATAAATAGCCGAAAACGGATTGCAGATTTTAAAAATTTTGATGTCAAAAACCTAAAGTGGCATCATTAACTCAAGATATATAAAATGACGGCACATAAACTCCCGCACTACGAAATAAATTCATGTTTAAAAATGGCAGAAATTAAAAATGCACGGGGTATATTTATTTATGATTAGGCTGGTTGATAACAATGATGAATGTTTATTTAAAAAGACCATGAGCTTTAATAATTATAATGGTTAGAGTGTTGGCTTACTAAGACAAGAACTCCGGGTTCAAACTCCAGCTCTGACATCTTAAAAACTAAAGAAAGATGAAAAAATATTTCTTTCGCCGACTACCTCTTAACAGACTTCTGGCAAAAGCTCTGAGAGTAACTGATTGCCATAAACAATATTTTGAAATCTGTCGTTTGAGTCGACTTTAAACTGTAGGTCTTGGGTTTACACAGGGTCCTGACACAGGTTGTAATGGTTTAATAGAAATACAATAATAAACGCTTTCTTTTACATTTTACAAAATACAGGCCCACAGTGTCTTAAAATAGGAATTTATTACAAAATCGTTACAATTTTACCTTATTATGGACCTCATATATGAGTACTGTTTTTTTTTATTTTTGCATAAACTTATCAGTTTTTATAGCATTTTTTTAATGGTTGTCATAAAACCCATTGTTATAAAAGTTAGCTTCAAAAACGAGAAGAAAAAAAACAAACTTTTTTCATAACAGGACAGGAATGTCTCACTTTTTAACATTCTCAGCTGACAAACCACAGTTATGGATAACGATAGATCTCATGTTGGTTAAAGAAAAAACACCCTAAAAATATTTATAAAAAAAAATTGATGGAATTTGTTAATAATATTACCGAACTAACTTTACTTTGGCATATGTATGTAAGCCAGCTAATCAAGGCATGTCATGAAAATTGAATTAAAAAAAAATGAAGTAAAAAACATTACACCTACAAAAATTGATTACTTTTGGATTTCTATACAAGTTCTCATATTCATTCTTTGCAACTATACAAGACAAGTATTTTCATCTAAACATTTCAATTCGATTTATTTTATTCGCTTCAGGCAATATATCATTTTTAAAATCTTGAAAAGAAAAGAAAAAAAAAGATGGAAACTGAAAGGAAAACCAGGAAGAAAAAAACTCCTGTAGGAAAAACATCATTCAAAATTCACATCAACATCAACAACTACGTGTTTAAATCAAATAAATATTTAATTTCGTTTCAAGAATGTATAACAGAAACATTTTTGTACAGGTTTATAGGCATTCCGTTTAAATGAGAAGACACAAAATAAGAAAGTAAAATTCATAAGAAAAGCGTATTAAATTAAATTTAAATGTTAAAAATTAAGTTTCCTCTTTGATATGTACTTTCATTATGTTTGTTTAAAAACCGATGAGAAGTTTCACAAATGATTTGTTATTTCACATTTAGTAGAATTTTAAAGCTAATAGTTGCATATATGGTATACATATGAATAAAGGCTTTATTTGCCAAATCGATTAACTCCACTTTCTAAACTTTGTTAGCTAGTAATTTAAAAACATTTCATTTCTCTGGTAAAATTATTTTATAATATTTATTCATTACACATAACTATGTCAAATATTATTATTGTATATGATATAGTGGAGTTAGTCTATTTGGCAAGTAAAGCATTCATATGTTATTTAGTATTTAATTAATATTGCGATTTCATATATTAATTTTGTGGCTTGGGGTTATGAAATACATATTTTTTTGTTCTGTCATTACATTTCAATTATAATTTCTAATTATAATTAATTTTCATTAATAAGCCATCATATCATAATGATCAGCAAATATATGAGAGAACATTAATCAATAATGTTTGTACATATTTGCAATGCATGAAAAACTTAAAATTTATTATTTTAAAGCAAATAATATAAAACGATGAAATAACAAAAATTGTAGATATAAATACACAATTACGAGTTTAACACTGGACAACATTATTCTTGTTTTCTTAAATTATGTTTTTGTTACCAAGTACTTCTATTGAATAGATTTTAAATAAAAACACTTCGTAACAGTTCTTATGAAATATCCAGTTTTATTATTTTCATAAAAAAAATATTCCGGGTTTAATATGAGGTGATAAAAGAATGGTGCATTCATAGCATTTCTGTGCACTTTTCAGAGTTTTTAGCAAGAAAATATTTCCCTTTTAAACGTAAAATTTCTGAACCTATATTTGGTAAATTTTGTCTCTTACTATGGCATTTATAATTTTCTGATTAATGGTTGTAGTGCTGTGAAGACTAACAGCCAGGCCCACGATATCGAAAGAAAACTTAAGCGAAAGAAACTCAGTCACTCACTGTGAATCTAAACTGCGGCCCACTAATTGTCACTTTATCGTTCGCTTTGCTTTACGTTACCAACGTAATGCAATTAAACAACAAAGCTGCCATATCAACATATTAAAAAATAATCGCGAATATACACGAAAAAAGCGCTGAAATGCTTAAATTGTAATCAATCGAATTTATTTTTGACGACACAAAAATTAGTGTGCCTTAAATCAGCTGTTTGTCGCTTCAAACTACACGATTCGATATCGTGGGCCTGGCTGTAAATTTGTAGTTTCCAGTTTCTAAAAGAGCAATAAATTTTCTTTATTATCCAATAAAAAAATAAATATAGTAAATATAAGTAGTAAAAATGAGAAGAAAAACTGATGCCATATTTTTAAATTGCGTGCCAATTTGTGATAAAAGCAACAACAAAAACGTACAGGAAACACAGACATTTATTTGTTTTGTTGATTAGTGTAATCTATAAATAAAGCAATAACGTCATAATAATAATATTGTACAATAAAGTTTGTAGTGGCAAACAAAAAAGAAAATAACATTCAACACTTGTTATTCATTCATATCGCAAATCATTTGTCTGGTCGAATATGTTTAAAGCACAGCAACCAACAAACATATCATGCTTTTATTTTTATTAAAAAATTGTATTACTTTTTAGTTTTTCAATTTTTGTACGATATCATGGTTTCACTATTGTAGCACGGATATTGCATTTCCTTTTTTGTCATCAAAAGCGCTGTCATTTATAATACTCGTAGTGAAAATGTAAGCTTGAAAATTGATGAGTTGTTGTGTCTACTTATTTCAACCTCATAAATTACTGGATATACGCTATACAGTGGCACATATTCGTATCATCACATGACTTTTTTAATACACTCGTCGTTTTTTCACGAGATCAGTACTCAGAGGATGACCCCTACTCATGCACTGCATTGTACTAATGATAGGAAAATAGAAGTAGTTCTTGTGGATATTTATTTGAATTAAGTAATATTTTTTAATATCGTAATTGACAAGAAATTATTCGTGCCAAGATTGTTTCATAAACAAACAGTGCGGCCAAATAACGATTTCTCTTTAAAGTGCATTTTGCGATTCATTGGATAATCAACTTCAAAAGGAGAGATCCGTTTCTTAGAATCCTTCCCTAAACTTCCCTTTAAATATTAAGTTATTGTTCTGAATAATAACAGCTGTACTCGATTAAAATGGGAATAGTATAGTCATTCTAGTATAACGTACTAGAACTGTGACCTTTGCGACTCTATAGTATTGATTTGACTCTTTCATTATGTTCTTGCCACTTATGAGCCTCTTTGAAATGTGCCTTCTTGTAGCATTTGGACCCAAATCGCACTACTTATTGATCATTTTTAGACTGAGTAACACCAGATGGCTATTATTTTAATCAATAACAAGCAGAAGAGTTGTCAGAATCACAATATTTTTTTAGAAATGTGCCTTCTTGTAGCATTTGGACCCAAATCGCACTACTTATTGATCATTTTTAGACTGAGTAACACCAGATGGCTATTATTTTAATCAATAACAAGCAGAAGAGTTGTCAGAATCACAATATTTTTTTAGAGTACAACTTGAGGAAAAATCCATAGCCAGGCCTTGCTTGTCCCTCAGTAATAAAATTTACTTAAAAGTTTTAATACATATTTTTCTACTTATGAAGAAAAAATACACAATTTTCCAAACTGAATTATCAAAAATTATTTATTTCATTCGCTCAACATAAGAAATTTTAACAGAATTTTTATAAATTTTTCAAAGGAGAATATCTGTGGAACTGTAATTCCTCTTAATGAAACAATTAAATATCTGGGTGTTGTTTTAGATAAAAAGTTGACATTTAAACACCACATTACTCAAATATGCGAGAAAGCTATTCGTTGCGGTAGAGCTTTATATCCTTTGTTGAACAGAAAGTCTTGCTTAAAGTTGAAAAACAAAATTTTACTCTATAAAATGTGCATACGACCAATAATGACCTACGGTTGTCAAGTGTGGTCAAAAAGATGTGCCAAGACACATATTAAGAAACTTCAGATTATACAAAATAAGAATTTAAAGATCATCTTTAACTTAACAAGGCGTTACTCAACAAACAGACTACATAGCAAATTCAAGCAGAACATGTTTACGGCTGTAATCAATAATATGACACAAATCTTTGAAAATCGCAACAGGTTTTAAAGTTATTCTTTAGTAAAAAATTTGTAGTATCACCAGCTTCCTCAAGTTCATCTGAAGGGTAGATATAAAAACTTCTTCAAATTTCAATAAGGTTTTTTGCTATATTTTTCCTTTAATGTGCGATAAATATCTTTATATGTATTTTAAGTTCAACCTAGAATAAGTTTTTATTTGTTGCAATACTAACTAGTAAAATCTCAAACTATGTATATATATTAAAATTTTTATATTTTTAACTTGCAATAATGATAGTAAATAAAAATAATAATAATAATAACATTTGACAAAACGTCTTCTTTCAAAATCAACAACTTTTCAGTAGAGCAAAAAACAATTAAAAAGGCTAATAGAACTTATTGCTTAGGAAATTAAAGAAATTTTGAACTTGGATATTATACACAAATACTTAACGAACATTCTGCGACCTTCTTTTTCCCTCTAGAAGCCGTAGTTTTCTTTAAAACGACAAAAAATTAATTTAAGACTTTTTGTTAAAAGATTTTAAAGAAAAAAAATTAGCTTCCACCATACAAGTCGTTTTGTAAAAATTTTTTTGATTAAATTTGAAAATGATATTAATCGCTTAATTCAAGACAAGTTGTTTTGTTAAAATGGAATATGAAAGAAAGGTTGAAAGAAGTTGATCTGGAAAAAATATTTCTGTTTCATTAAAAAAAAATACTTCAGTTTTTCGCTACAATATGCAAATAATTAAAAAATAAGAATAAAAATTAAATAAAATTTTTTATAGAAATTAAATTTTTCAAATTATTCTTAATTCTCTGAAAAAAGTCGTTTTGTCAAATTGAAATTGGGGGAAAGGATGAAAGAGGTCGATTAGTCAACTGCATATCTTGCGTTCCAAAGGTCGTAGAAATACGGGGATTAGAGCAAAAGAAGGACAAGGAAATTCTATATTTACTATAAAATATATATATATATATTTTTTCAAAACTCCACAGATATATTACAAAATTCGAATAAAAAATAGCAGTTCGAAATTGAAATCGTCTGTTTTAATTATTTCCAAATCAAGGAAGTAGCGGCAATTTTCATTAAAGTGATAAGTAGAAAAATAA
The DNA here is from genome assembly GCA_963576795.1 of Metopia argyrocephala. NCBI lineage: Eukaryota > Metazoa > Arthropoda > Insecta > Diptera > Sarcophagidae > Metopia > Metopia argyrocephala. The sequence goes on from OY756209.1 coordinate 2,467,272, forward strand.
TTTCAAATCGGTATCGGTTTGCAGATTTGTAACTTCAAATTCCAGTTGATTTACATCACATATCTGATTGGATTTGAAAGCACTTTTCGCTAGGTTGGGTACCAGCAAGTGGCCATTGGATATGCTTTTTCGTCGAATAATTAATTTCAATTTATTTTTTTTCATTGAGGCCAGCACTACTCCTGCAGTACATTGTGCTGGTCTAATTAATTTAATTTTAATTGAAAAAATTTTAAATATCATTTGATAATTTTAATTTATATTTATTGTTTATCAAAGTTAGTCATCCTTAATTCCAAAATATTTTTACAAATTATATGAATTGCTTATGAGGAATGATCTTATCTCTACAGCTATTTCGTTGGTGCTTAGCCAACTCTCATCAGAAAACTTTTTTCCAAAAAGTTTATAGAAACTCTCGATTCTTATATTAAAAATTGAATAACATTTGTCACATAAAATTTAGACACAAAATCAAACTTTAAACTATAAGCAACCAATTCGTTTTTGTTTTATTTTACTTTTTCACACTATAGTCACACCAGCATTGTTCATCATTGATTTGATTTGTAATTGCTGTTACAATTGTTACAATCAATGACTGATTGCAACTTAAAAGGATGCAATTAATGAGTGATTTGAGGGATTTTTTAAAACAATCTTTTTGTTGTTGCGATTGCATAAATTAGAAATTAGTTTCAATCAAAATAGTTTACAATGTGTTCCATTACTATGTTTAGGTAGTGTGCCATTGCTGCACATTTTTATATATGGCAACTGAAGACATTTCCAGTCCATTATAATTTAGAATTTGCTATGAGATAGCTTTTTTATAACCAAATTTTATTTTAATAATTCAAATAATCAGAGAGTGAGTTAAACGCAATTAAAAAAAAAATTATAAAAAAAAATTATTAAACCCATTTTAAAATATTTTTAAATTTATTTGAATACTGATTTTTAATACTCACATACATATATGCAGTTATTATTATATACCTATATACATATGTACATATGTATATCTATACAATAGCTTTAATTAAAAATATATTTCGTCCTTTGGTAATAAATTAATTTGAACTGTTCATTACTGCACCAAATTAATCACTTTTAGACATTTTAAGACTTCCAATTATTTCCAACGATGAGTTAAACAAATTCTGTCACTGTGTAACAACTCATTTGTATATATTGTACGCTATACTATACAGTTTGTGTATATATTTGGAGAGTATATAATATTTAATTAAGATCATTTATGTTCTCATTTACGCCTATTGCACTTTATAACCTTAAATAGTAAATAGATGGTATAATTTATTTCATTTTATCACACATGCACACACACTAATACACATACATATACATAAATTTACTGCAGTAAATAAATATTCATATATGTAACAAAACATTCATTCATTAACTGTCTGTCTGTCTGTCAGTCTGTTGGTCTGTGTCTCTGACTGAATTTCATTCCTTTCCGCTGTGACATGTTTTTAAATCCACAGAAAATTCATGGTTTCAAATGCTGTAAATATTACAACAAGATACTCACAACTAATGACACGTTATCATAATATAACAGTTTATTCAAACACACATACAGACACACAGATATTAAGTTACTGTATAAATGAATGTATAATAGGGAGTCCCCTTGTTCAGATTAAGGCATTGACACCACAATTTATTTTTTTTTTAAATTCTCACTATCTGTATATTTATATTTTACTCACACTTTTAACCGTTGAAATACATTTAATTACCCTTGTAGGGGATGTTACTTACTGTTGGAATAGTTTTTTTAAAACATTATGTAATTAATTATTAGGCTGAAAAAAAATTATTAAATTTAAGAATGCCTAAAAATATACTCATTTTTACTAATTTTTGTTTTACTATTAATAGTACACCTGATCCTGTTTTTCCATGTGAAAATTAAGCAAAAAAAAGAGTGTTTGCCTCGGTGCAATCACGGCAATGAGAACATGTAAGAAGGGTTGGTTCTATATTTTTTTTATTAATAATTAAGCAGGGTTGCATGGTGTAGTGGTTAGAGCGCTTGCACAAAAACTCAAATGGCCCAGGTTCAAATCACAGCAAAGATAAAAGAAATGAAGAAGTTAGTTTGCGGTTTTGACAAAATTATAATATTAAAATAAGAAGCTCGCCCCCCCCCCCCCTACTAGAAGACCATCTACAAAGAAACCGCTCCCCGACATTCCACTCTATTCCACCTTAACCAATGTCAACAAAAAACGAATGATCAGGAGAAAATCAACACGTATTGAGAAGTAGCAGATAACAGTTAAACCTACTAAACCTACCTAGCGAAGGCACTCACCACACAATCAACATGCAACGATGAGGCAATTACTGTTGATAAGTCAAGGGTGAAGGCCTTTTAATGATCAATTCACAGCAATTTTTCTCATTCCTAAGCCGCTTAATAATAATACAAAAAAAATCTATATGTACTGTCCTTTCCAAAAAATTCAAATACAATAAACAGCATTTAGTAGGGGTATTTACCCCTGAGTATTGGTCTCAAATAAAAAAAAATAATTTGTAGAAATTTAGTGTCATTTAATAAAATAAAAACAAATAAATAAAATTTGGCGTATTTATAATAAAGATTTTGTCCTATTTTGAAAAATACAATGTCATAGGGTCTACCCTATTGCAATACGCAATCATAGCTGCCACATAAATTTAGCTGGAAATCATTATATTTGCGGTTTTCTAAACTCGTCAGCAAAAATTTTTATTTTACTTGTAATAAAACAAAAAGTCATTTTCATTCCATACAAAATTCATTTATTAATATTTAAATAGAACGTATTTTGCTTAAATCTTTTGAATGTTTGTATTAATTTGGACAAATTATTCTAAAGTTTGTCAAATTTGTAAATTTTAATAATTGTTAAAATAAGAACAAAAATCTTCAAATTATTAATTTGCTATTGTTGTTATGAGTAAATCATAAAATCTGGCAGCTATGTAACCGTATACAGTGCTTTTTATCTCATGGAAGTTCAATTACATGAATGACTTGCTTGCTTTCCTATATAAATTCGTTTGATTTGTTCCCATAATTTATGGCAATTATTATAGGAGTGATAGCTTATCGAAGTAAATTTATTATTTTCAAATTATTCAAATATACATAATGCTTAATTTTTGTTTTCGTTACTAAACAAATAATTGACAAAATATATACAAGTATGTAGAATTTGTTTAGCATAATCTGGCTGTTAATTTTATACCTTAAATAACTTTTAATTACAAGATAAGAAACTAAAATTAGTGGATTTATTTTGAATTGAAATCTTATTTATTAGATTTCAAATCTTATTCAAAATCCAGATCGTTTAGATTATATACGAGTAGTTTTGATAGTTAGCAAGATTTAGTGCATATAAACGTATAATGTAAAGGCATTATGAAGAGAAAATTTTACATTCTTTATATCACACAACTTTCCACAGCAATCTTAATTGCAGTTTTTATATTTCGTAAAAAAAAGTTTAAATTAAAAAAATTAATTTCAAATAGATTTCATTAAAATCAAGTGGAAAATCTAGCAAAAAACAATTAAATTTCAACCAATATTTTCAAACTAAAAGCTTTCGTGTAGCTGTTAATGTACTTTAACATGACTTTCGAATTAATCACTTGGGTTAAAATAAATAAATACCCAAATATTTAACTTATTTTATAATGAAATTAAACACGACGTGCTTCGCTACACCTAGCACTATCATTTGTCCCCATTTTTTTAAATTTTAGCTTAAACACTTTTAAAAATACGTATGTATGTATAAAGAAATCAAAATTTAACTTGTATGGGAGGTGTCACGCCCACTTTCGGAATGAAAGTGTCAGTCAGACCCAATTCCAAAACTTTAGCCTTAACCGTTCGGAAGATAAACAAAAATCAGTATTTAGAGATAAATAGTCAAAAGTGGGGGTAAAAGTAGGCTTGGATTAATACAAACATTTGAAAGAAAAATTTGTCAAATTGATGGAGCCGTGTTTTGATTTTATGTAAATCAAGAAAAGTGGGCGTAAAGTAGGCAGGCAAAATTTGCTTTCCAAAAAATATTCAAAATCAGTCCAGGCGTTCTCAACTGATGTGATGACCAACGAACAATAATGATTTTTATTTATATAGATAGATAACACATCACATATGGAAATTAAATTATGAAATAAAATAACACCCCAAATCACAAGATTCCTCTATTTAAATTTGTTTTTATAAAAAAAGGTATTTATAATGAAACCATTCAACCATCTCTGTAGTCGCCTTAGTCTAGTCTGTAGTATGTTGGCTTATTAAGACTAAATCTTTGAAATCTTGAAAGAAAGCAATACAAAAAATATATATCTTTTGTGTACAACCTCTTACTAGTCTGCTGGCAAAAACTCTGTGAGTAACTGTTTGCCATGAATAAGCTTCTCAAGTCTTCGTTAAACTGTAGGTTTCGGTACTCATGTATAAAAATTGACACACACAATATGGGTGCTGTAAGAAGCTGGGCCGTAACTCTGAAAAAGGGTGTAACGGGCAATTATGTTTATGTACTTATGTATGGATGTAGTATAGCACTGACATGGTTTCCCTGCCTAAAACTGTACTATATTTTTAACGAAGCTAAGCCATGTAATCGCTGTACTAGTGTTTTAATACTTGGGCCTGGCCGAAGGCGAAGTGAATAGAAAATAATACTGTTTTCTTTATCCTTTTTGGACTGCTCACGTGCACTTCCTTTATTTGAACAAGTAAATAAAGACGAAACAAAGAAGAGGTATGCTCTGAGCCCAAATGTAAATCCTGTGTATATTAAAAACCAATTAATTAATAAATAAAAATAATTAATGAAAAATTTTAAACTGAATAACTAAATATGCGAGGATGAAGGTACCAGACACATTTTTAGAACATTTGAGTATTTAAAAGTGTTAAATTTAATTTTTTAACACAAGCTTAAAGCACTTTTTTTTTTTTTGTGGAAAATCCTTAATTATTCTATTCAGTTTTTCCATCTCATCATCACTACCCAGCATCAGCAATATCATCATTTTTAGTATCCAACATAACAAGTTTATTTGAAATAATTTTCTATTGTTTTCTTGCTTAAACAGTCAAACCGGACATTAAAGGTCATGCACATGAACAGCATTAATGAACCGAAGCACAAAGAGGAGACATTGGTTTTCAGTCTTATTTTAGTTACAGTTGAACCTGGGTTATCTAAAACGTCTACAGCTATTAAGCGGCATAATGTTCGATTTGTATTATGCCCCAACTTACATCTATTTTTTAATAATTTTTAACACAGCAATGGCTATTAAAATATGTCCTTATGTTTTTTGTGTCCTTTTACAACCTTTGTTAATATTAAAGCAGTTTAATCGAGGTTCAACTGTTTTAGAATATTTACTTTTCTAGTAGGGGATTCCTATAAATAATCACTTTTCAATTTTCTTTTCAGTTTGTATGGTTATATCGCAAAGAATCAATAGAATCAATTTACCAATTGCATTAAGAAACTGGTAATGTTGGTGATGTTAAAGAGAGAATAAAAAGAAGAGCAACAACAACAAAACTGGCACGTAAATATGTATATCATTTAATTAATATACTTTTTTTTCTTTTATTTTCTTGGCTTTATTTCTTTTTATTTTACTGGCACAATGGTTTTATCTAATTGTCGTTATATTTTTGCATTGTCTTTTGTTTCATTTTTAATTTATTCTCATAATTATTATCATTATTATTAATATTAATACAATATCAGTAAATTAAGGCTATTGTAAACAAAAAAAAATAAAAAAAAGTATCAAAAGTATGTCTACAAAAATTGTTTGACGGGGTTTTCTGAAAACGGCATTTTAGTAAAATTAAAATGGACAGAATTTTTTTCTTAATTTAATTGAAAGAATGAATAAAAAAAAGTATTAAGAGATTTCTCTCTCATTCGGTTTCAATTTCACTCGAATTCGTTTTTCAGAACATACCCCATTGTTGCCGCCACTGGCAAAATCGCTTAAAATTTAGTAAATATGTTTAGTAAATTTTAATTTAAATTACTAACTGTAAATATAGATTTAATATTAATTATAATGTTCGGAGTGACGCCATCTTTAGTAGATAAAAAGGTCCAATTTTTTAACCACATCATATAATTACAAGTTGGCTTAACGTGGTGGTTGTCAGTCCGGAGAATCTTCTTGATCTACATTTTGTTTTTAAATCAAACTCTTGTGGTTTCCATACCAAAAAGTAAGATATTTTCATATGAATTGTAAAATTATTCTTAATTAATTTGAATTGTTATAGGAATTTTAATATAAGAAAACCTATTGAAATAAATTAATTTTTTTTATTTTTAAATTGGTTCTTCTTTATTCAAAATCCCCGTGGAAATCACTGGCGAGGCAAATTCCTCTTTCAACACCCATAATAAAAATTAAAATCTCAAAGTACGTTCACATTAGACAAATATTTGGGAAATAAACGTAATCAATACTTTATGGAAATACGTAAAATGTGGTTTTATTCCTCTGAATCAACAAAAATCTATATAAATAAAAATCAATGTTGTTCGTTGGTCATCGCATCAGTTGAGAACGGCTGGACCGACTTTGACGATTTTTTATTTCTAATGATCGTTGTGATGCAACTTAAGTTTTTACGGAAAGAAAATTTTTCCCCACCCACTTTTACGCCCACTTTTTTATTTACCTTAAATCAGAAAACGGCTCCATCGATAAGAATACAGCAAACCCTACATACATATCTGTGGACATTTGACAAAACGTCTTTTTTCTAAATCAAAAACTTTTCAGTAGAGCAAAAAAAGGCTAATGGAAGTTATTGCTTAGAAAATTAACGAAATTTTGGACTTGGATTTTATACACAAACACTTAACGAACATTATGCGACCCTTTTTTCCTTCTAGAAGCAATAGTTTTCGTTAAAACGACAAAAAATTAATTTAAGATTTTTTGTTAAATAGATTTTAAAGAAAAAAATTAGCTTCCACCATACAAGTCGTTTTGTCAAAATTTTTTTGATTAAATTTGAAAATTATATTAATCGCTTAAGTCAAGACAAGTTGTTTTGTTAAGATGGAATATGAAAAAAAGTTTGAAAGAAGTTGATCTATAATATATATTTCGGTTTTATTAAAAGAAAATACTTCTATTTTTCCCTACAATATGCAAATAATTAATAAATAACAATAAAAATTAAATAAAATTTTCTATAGACATTTAATTTTTCAAATTATTCTTAATTCTCTGAAAGAAGTCGTTTTGTCAAATTTAAATTGGGGGAAAGTCTGAAAGAGGTCGATAAGTCAACTGCATATCTTGCCTTCCAAAGGTCGTAGAAATACGGGGATTAGAGCAAAAGAAGGACAAGGAAATTCTATATTTACTATAAAAATCTTGGAAAATTGTCTTATTTCGTTTTTTCAAAATTCCACAGATATGTATGTATATGAATAAAATTTTAATTTAAAATGGTTTTTTTTTTCTTCTTTTTAATGCATTTTAAAAATCGAACGCAAACATTTTTTCTAATATGAACAGGACAGCGTCTGTCGGGTCAGCTAGCAATAAATAAAGTACCTTTATAATTCATTTTTATAAGATTTTTTGTGTTTAAATTGTCATTTGAAGAAGAAATCATTTTATACAATAACCACATTTTTTATATTTGCAATTCATATTGTTTTTTTTTTTAATTTTTAATATGCTGGTTGTATACTGATAAATTACAGCGTTCCACTTGTGATACAGTTCTGTTGCTGATTACTATACTTTTTGTCATAACTTTTATTACTTCACCACTGGATTGAGGACAGGTACATATGTATGTATTCAAGGGTGCATTTAAAAATTTTTAAAATAAAAATTAAATTTGAAAATAATTCACAAATCTAAACAACTCATAAATGATTTTTTAAATTAGTTTTTAATACCAAATTCGTGTACAGCCTGCTAATTTTAAAAGTAATAGAAAATCCTTAGTGCTACATTCTTTGTAATATTTTATAATTCTACTCCAACAAAATAAGCATCTTTAGAAAATATCTTCTTACAGGCTTTCATTATGTCATACTTGAATGATTTGAATCTGCTTAATTACTTAAAAGATACACACAAAAAGGAAAAAAAAAGATACAAAATATAAATACGAGATACAATAGTTACGAAATATTGTAAATATTCATTCATTTATTATTAAAAACATTCTGGTTTTAAACAGAATTTTATGTTAAAATTTTAATACGTTTTCTTTTCTGTTACAAAACAAATAATGGGCTTATATTAAATAAAAATATTTCAAAAAAAAAAAAAAATAAAAAGTTAAAGAAAAATTAAAAATGATAAATGAAAAACAAGAACCAACCAGATTATCCTTGAAAACAAAAAAAAAAAACAAAGAAACAGAAAAAGGAAAAAGAGACAGATAGATAAAAATTAATAAAAAAAATTTACAAAATTTCTTTTCTCGTATTATTTTAACACTACACTGCGAGAATTGTGTTTTTTTTCAAACTTCTTCCTATTGACAGTTTTATAAGTAACACCAGATGAGTGTATTTTACGAATGTGAAGAAAACAATTGAAAATAATTTCTTAAGGATTTGTATTTATTTGAAATGAGTTTTATTGCCATGAATTTCATAAACTGCGAGCATATAATGAAAATTATTTTAAACAATCAGAAGAATTATTGTGATATGTAGCATAGATTTGCAAATGAGATGGTTTTTTGTTCCCCCTTAACAAATTCTTTGAAATTCAAAGATACCAAATGAAAATGTAGCAAAAAAAGTTTAAACAAAAAGTGTAATAAATGTGATTCATTGAAATAAAATAAATAAATTTATTTAGAATAGAATTATGGCCTGAATTGTTTTCGAATTATACGAAGAAAGTAATTCTGCATTTTTTAAAAATTAATTCCTATGGCTACATAATAACAGCAGTAGCTTTCAAACAGATACATGCGACTAAAGGTAAGCTGTGACTGTGTAAATTTGCTTAAGGCAAATATTTGACCAAAAACTGTGAAATATTTGTTTGGCATAGAGTGAGAATTAACTATTTTAGAGGTCCAAACAAGATTTTGAGTAAAAAAAATTTGTTTGCAATTAAATACAATACATAATGTAACTAACCTACTATTACAAAGCAATATCATACTAATTTAAAAGCATTCATAAAAGCATACATTTGGAAACCGAAACATTTTTAAATCACTTGTTTGTGTCAAATTGCATATATCATATGGTCCTGGGACTGAATAAGTCAAAAAGAATGTTTGCATCCTAGTTTGAGTGTAATTATTATTATGTAACAAAAATTCACAATCTTTTTATTAATTAGGGGGTGCGTGGTATAGTGGTTAGAGCTCTCGCAAAAAAACTCAAACGGCTCAGGTTCAAATCCCAGCAAAGGTGAAAAATGAAAAAGTTAGTTTGCGGTTTTTTCAAAAATTATAATTTAAAAATAAGGGGTCAACCCCCCCCCCCCCTCCAAAAAGTCCCTGACATTCCACTCTATTCCACCTTAACTTTTAACAACGAAAAACTAATGATCAGGGGAAAAGCTTCACCTATTGAGAAGTAGCAGAAAACACCTAAACACCTACTTAGCGAAGGCACTCACCGCAATCAGCATGCAACGATGGGATAATTGGTGCTGATCATTCAAGGGTGAAGGTATAACACTGGCCTTTGAATGATCAATTCACAGTAATTTGTCTCATTCCTAAGGCGATTAATAAGAAAAGAAAACAAAATAAATGCTCTGTTGTCATAATGTACTGCACTTTTCACAAAAATTCAAATACAATGCACAGCACTTAGTAGGGGTTTACCCCAGAGTATTATTCTTATATAAAAAAAAATATTTTTCATTTAATTCTTCCCACTTTTGGCTAATGTAGCCCTTAGATGAATTTTTATACCGCTCACACTAGAGGGTATGGCAAAAAAAAACTTTGATTTATAGATTCCTAATTCAGGTATTTTAAGATAGCTTTAAGAAAAAGCTTTGTAAACACGAAGTGAAAATTGGGGATGAAAGGGTTAACAACAAGGGCATTATTCGACCATGAAACCAACCAAGACGTTTATAAATTCCGGCCATTGATAATTGATTTTCAAGTAAATCTGTACAATTTGGTAGCATTGTAAAACCCACTTATGCTGATTTGATCATAGATATTAAAAAAGAGAAAGCAATATGAGAGTTAATTTAACAGCTAACCTTTCAAAATAAATTTAAAAGAATTTTTAATTATTTTTTAAACAAGTGACCAAAAACGATAGACAAGACAGTCAAATTAGTTTTAACATAAAAGAAAGTAAGCGCTTACATTGGTGTCCGAGCATTGAAATTTTCTCCATCTCCCATAAGGCAGATGTTAGTGTCTGTCCTGTCCTGTCCTCTCATATTAAATTTTCTTCTATTTAATAAATATTGTATTTCAAACCTTCTGTCGGAAAGGACTGACATGATGAACACTGACATGAAGCACTGACTGCATTTTGGATCTAGTCTTTAGAAAAAGAAAAGCTTGTCAGCTACATAGTCAACAAAATCCCCATGCTACCGTCCATGAGATGAGATTTAAAGCAACTTACCTATGTTGGGATATAAAGTGTCATTATATTTGTTTTAAGGTTAATAATAAGTTTATTTTAGATTCAGTTATTAAATAAAAAAAATAAATAGTAGTCACTTTTATTTTTCCAACACTGTACCCCGCTGACCTATTCCAACATAAGAACGTAATCGTGTCGCCAAAATTTGAAAAGTGTGTTTCTTGAATAAATTTATTCGCACCACTAAAGGTAGATGTTTTACGTAAACAGATTTTAAAATTTGGCATTTTGTACGTGTGTTCCAGCCATATACAGTAATCCCTCTATATACGTAGCAATTGTTGTCAAAAATGGCGGCGTTAATCGATAAGACATAGAGGACAATTATAACTTTTCATAAAACAAGAAGACATATTTTTATTAAGCAAATTACAACAATTCATTACTTCATTCTTTTGAAATATCATACAAATTTAAATTAATAATTTTTAATGCTCTTATTAAAAAAATGCAATTCAGGGTTTTGAAACGACAAACATTTTTAGAACTCAAAACGAAACGACGTAAATCGAGGATTGACTGTATGCCCAAAACCATAAATAACCACACTTGGTTGTTGGTACCATTTGCTGGAATAAGAAAATATTCAAAAATGCTAATCAAGTCACTTGTCATTGTGCTTGTTATCATGAAAACTCAAAAAGTTAGCAGACAGACAATAAAAAACAATAAGAAAAGCCTCTAATAAAAGGCAGAAACAATTTCATGTTAAAACGTCAAACACGTGCTTAAAAATTAAAAATGCGATAAATTAAAGATTTATATATACATTGGCCTATATTTACCAGAAAATACCTGAATAGCTGTTAGAATAATAAAACAATAGCATAGAAAACACACATCCATGCATACATACATAAAAATGTATGTATATGTACATTTGTGCCTACATAGAAATTACATATGGCTCTTAAATAATGCCAACATATGTTTTTAATCCACAAAGTCTCTGCCTTTCATTTACAAACAAATGTATTTATCATACGTGCATGTTAATCTTATATTTAATTGTGGTATAAAAGGGAAATTTTATTTAAAGCTTTCTAAAAAGGGATGTATTAAATCATTGTCATATAATACACAATTACCAGTTACCTACTACGCCTATAAATAGGCTTACAAAAGTACATATTCACACATAAATTTATGTGTTTTTGTTAACAAGTGTATGCATGTGTATGTGTCTCAAAAAATTAAGTTTCATAAATGCTACAGTGCTGCCAGTTTTGTGGATTTTTTTTCAGGATTTGTTTTCAGAAATGAGAATAAACATTTTCGGTAAAGGTGCCTTAGTAGTCTATGGGATGTATGCTAAACTGCTAGTGTAGGTTATTGTAGTTACTATTTTGATATCCCCCTAACACTCTGATCTATGACACTACACCGAGCATATAGGCTTAGTCACTCTACTTAAAACAATTAAGAATTAAACTTTAAGGTTGTATTGTAATTTAAATAAATTAATAAAAAATGATCTGCATACCCTTACTGCCAACCCTAAACAAAAACGGGCACTGTTTTCTAACTGTCAATATTTCAAACGGCCATACAATTTAAATGAAGTATCCCGAAGAGCGATAAAAAAACCCTAAAAAATATCCTCAACCTCGAATAGATTGATTTGTTTTTTTGACGAACAAAAAATGCCTAACTTTGAGGACAAAAACACAAACCTGATAGTCCTAATTTAGTTTCATAATTCTGAATAGCCGGCCTCGTTTTTTTTATTAAATAAGTATATGAAAATAATAAATCTTAGAGTTATTTATTTTACTAAATTATATGGAAACAAACTCTTAAATTGTTTCATTAAAGAATATATGTATTCCTGCATATATTCAATTTATTTACTGTTTATGGTTTTATTTACTTTGTTTTCAATTTCTTGGCTTAGTCAGATTATACGGCAAGTCTCTAAATGTATTTGTAATTGTTTGGTATTTTCATAATTCGTAAAGCAATTTCAAAAATAATTAGATTAAAATAGATTTATATAAAGCAATTTAAATTTGTGTTCTAATAAAGATAAGCTAAGAATTTAAACAAATATGATGGAGAAAATATATGCAAACACAATCAACTAGTAACTACACAGCATATTGTAAGTGAATACATAATAGTTTTCATTTTTATTTTTCTAAAATCGTATTATAATAAATGTTCGAACATTTGTTATGTGCTCAGGAAACTTTATTTTAATACTTTTAAAATTTGCAAAGAATTCCGACAAATTAAATTTTCTTATTTCTTCTTTTGCTTCATAGTATGCCTAAATGGTTTTTATTTTTCTTTTTTTTTTTAAGGATTTTTTCATTTCATACTCTTTTTCTACATATTTTGTGCGTTAAACACAATTTTATTAAATTCTTTACATGTCAATAGAACAACAAACATGTATACGAAGTGTTGCTTTGGTATGACCGGGGGAGTATGAAAAATGCCAATGCCGACATATCACTCATACGCCTCTTAAGTGTGCGTTTGTTTATTTGGCTGTTGTTGTTTCCCCTTTTTTTATTTTTTCTCTTTTGTTTTTTTTTTTGCATAAAAAAAGAAGAAAATAAAATACCAAAGAGGCGAACTTAAATAAATAATTTCTCGCACTAGCACTCTCGCTCTCCATCTCTCTCACTCTCTAATTCTAATATTTTACTTTTTTGCACAACGAGTAATACTGCGAACATGTAGTATTTTATTTGTAAAGATATGTTAAGTGTACAGATATATTCGTATAAGAAAATGTGTATTCGGCTGAAAACTCGTTTTGGTGTTGTTTTTATTTTTATTTACTGTATAATTTTAGAAGAAGCATGACATGCACATATGTTTGGGTTTGTGATTGTTGGTTTCGTTATTAAAACATTGTTTGCATACAAAACTTTGATATGTTTCTGTTTACAAATATGGTTAAAATAATAAGTACACATGAACCTTTTATGAAAACAAAAAAAAAAAACTTTTTTATGGGGTAAATGTCTCGTTTTTGTACAGTTAAAAAAATATATATTTTGTGGGGATTTAAATCTTAATTATATTTATTTTTTTTACATTGTTGGAAACTGAATCTGCTATTAAAAAAAAGTAAAATTTTTAATTATTTGTATAAGAAAATAATTTATTACCGGTTGTGAGCACTAATTGGAATGGCTAAACATTGTTTTGTACTTTTTGTAAAATTTCCCTTTTTTAACAATAATGACATTAAAAAATATGCCTCGCTTTTAAATTCAGTAACTGGTTGGGAGACTCCAGCAAGATAATAATATTATTGTAGCCTAAATCCAAACTTAACGCTGCAAAACCCATTAAAAAATGGGTTTCTTTTAATCATAGAAATCATTTTATTATATCTAGTCGGTTGCTCAGGTGTGTTTGGCCAATTAAGATTTGCAATTTTTATAAAAATGTGCATGCTAAGCTTGAGAAAAGAAGTAAAAACATAGAGAATAATTGAGCAACATGCACATGTACTTATTATTTTGCTTACGTGTGTAGATATACATATACATACATACATATTTATAGGTGTTTATATGTTGATCTATGAGACTTTAAGTATTTTTGCGTTCAAAATAAAGTATTTTTTACAAAATAAAATAGAAAATACGCACATTAAAAACAAATAAAACGAAACAGCTGTAAGAAATTGGTTTTAAATTATAATATTATCTGTTTTTTTTTTTTTTTTTTTTTTACAATTAGGCTTAGTGTGTGAAACAGACCACAGTCTCTGCTGATAATCAAAGTCACGACTCCCACAGTAATACTCTAAAATACTATTCTCTGGTCAACTGGGGTACGGAAAATCTTTTTATATTATTTTTATTCTGGTAATAGCAAATTGCACAAAAATTAAAAATTGTACTCTCTATTGCATAATGTTCGTTTTTAAGCCTGATACAAAAACATTAAGATAACGCGTTCCGGTTGGCAAAATATTTTTTTCTGCGCATCTACCTCACACCAACCAACCATAAACAATAAACACACAGACACTCGTATTTGATATTGGAGAATTTTGTTTACATTTAATTTTTTGGTCACAATGATATCACAAAGTGAGAGAATTTATAACGGACCTTCGCAAAGCACTATCTTTATTTTTTTATTTCATGGTTTTTAAGTTTATTTTTTCTTTTTCTCACTCTCTTATGGATAGAAAATAGCATTGCACTCCTTTTATATACATTATGATGCAAAACTGAGCCAATGTAAACAAAATTTCTGCTAATGATCTGCTAGTTGTCTTTTTGTTTTACAAAAAACGTGAGTTTTTACATTTTTTGATTCCATATTTTCTCTTTTCTTTATTCGGTTCTCTTATTTGGATCTCTTTAACTGAGCTGCATTAGCTCATTTTTCAGTTACTCAATTAACGGTAACAAAAAGTAGGTAAGTGTTTGCATATAATAATTTTATAAACTTTGACAAACCTAAAGATTGTGTGCATATTTAAGAAGGCCATTATCTATTGAATTAAATAACGCAGTTTTTCAATAAATCGCACACTTTTATAAAATAGGACAGCAGTCAGTAGCTAGAATAATTGCTAATTATTAAAACTTTAATCCAGATTGATTTTATTATATATTTTGTTGTAAACATAGACTTAAATTTTCACCAGAGTGTATAGACATATTCACAATACAAGTTCTAACTGCAGTATTCATACAAAATAATTTACATTTTATACAAGTAAGTACTTATTTGATGATAGTTAGATAGAAATTTGAGAAATAATATTTCAAAAAAATGTAATAATTTCGCAGTATTTTATAAATTTTTAATACTGATTTTATTATTTATTTCTTTTACTACACGGTGCTACAGTGAAAATATACTTGGAAAGTGACCTAGTGTACGTTGTAGGCTTTATTTAGTAGATCATAAATCAATTTTTAAAAGTTCGGAAACACCCTCAAATTTCGGAGTTATTCCGAAAAAACTATTTTCGGGTAGGTTTGAGTACTTTTGAATACGTAACTCACTTGATTTTAGTCCGATTTTAAATTTTTAAACGGTTTCAGAAAGAAGAAATATGTGCCTTTTTAAATATGTACACATTTTGGTATTTATATTATTTATTTGGTACACTAGGTCTCTTTTCAAGTATAAAAAAAGTGCTCATTTGTAGCACTGTGTTATTAGTTCACAAACTTGCCACAGTGACATACAACTGGATAAAAAGTAAACTATTCTTCATTTCCTCTTCGAATGTCCAGTCTTGTGGGTGGTTAGAAAGAGTATCAACTTTGCATAAACAGCTGATAGCAAATATTGAGTAGCAGCTGGCTGATGTAAGCTTTGCACGATGGTGCATTACCGTTATAAGGACGACGCGAAAGGGATAAAAGATTCTTTAGATCACCACACCAGCCAATCTTACATACGTTCATACACCACCGTGCAATGCTTACATCAGTCAGCCACTTGACAGCGGCTTATGCAAAGTTAATACTCCTACCCACCACAAGGTAGGGCATAAAGAATAGTTTTCCTTCGAAATAATTTTGCTTTGCATTATACATATCTAAAAAGATATTTTTAATAAATTACAAATTGTCAAATTACAATTGTCAAAATTTTAAAATATAAGTAAATTTACTCCTACAATTTTAATGATTTTTCACATTCAATTTAAAGAAAAGGCAACCCTGTTGTGGCCTAAAATAAAATCTGATTTTTCATTTCCTTAGTTTTGCTTGATTTGAAAATAAATTTAAATTATTCTGCATTATTCTGTCATACGAACGAACATAGGTGTGTAATAAATTTTTTTAACAAATTATTGTTTGGCATGACATACTCGTACTTTATGCAACAACCTTAACAAATTAAAACAACAAACATATTATATTCTTAAAAACTTTTTACAATTATTAAGTCATAAACAATATTTGTTTATTTAACAAAAGTAGAACTACAGGCAGACATATGTACGTAATAGAGTCATTTAACCCTAATTGAATCAAAACTTTTTCTATCCCCATACTCTCAACAAACTTTAAACAACTCAACTAAAGTTTAGTGACAGTAAACATTAGAAGTTTCCGTTATATGATCTTGTGGGTAACTGAAAGCCAAGCATGGCGGAGTATATGTCATATGGGGAATGCCACCCAGAGAAACAATTTCATCTGTTGCCCGTTATTTTCAGGACTCAGAGTGCTTTATGAACAATCTGTCTGTCCCTTACTAATAAGGTATACGTCTTCTATGCCTGTTTAATGTTTTGTTTTGTTTGTGGATTACCAGTGCTCTAAAAAGGTCGTCACAATTTTGCAATGGCAAGTTTTACCATTATTATAAAGAAATATATTTTTTTTTGCTGGCTATTTTATATGTACGAACGGATACACGTAGACAATTCGGGTTAAGTTTAAATATGTATTTTTTTGAGGATTTCTTTACATTTTAAAATAATGGTTTTTTCTTGTTGTTATAATTTTGAAGTGCATTTATTTGTCAAGCCATGCCATGCCATACCATTTTGGTAATTAAATACAAAATATTTTTGTTTCCTTTTGTTTTGTGGTTCGGTTTCCCTTTTACGTTGATGGTTGCTGTAGTTTAATGGTTTTATATTGTGATTTGTTAAGGTTATATTTCATGTCTTGCCATCATTATTCTTTAAAGAGCTAATTAGTATTATGGATACAAGAACAGAAACAACAACAACAACAACAACAGCAACAGCAACAATACTTGGAATAACAATTAAAGCCACAGCACTGACACCAAAGCAAAAGTAAAACAGAAAATTAAGATTTATTGTATTGGATTTCAAATCAAAACACACTAGAAAACCAGCAACAATAAAAAAAAATATATTTTCCACTGATATAAAGAATTTTAATGATGAGCAAACACAGCTACACACCACAAAGAGTTGGCCATTAAATTTTTACTTAAAGAAAACATAAAAAATACAAGACGGTTTTAACGAAAACAGTTGTAGAAAATGTAGTTTCAAGGTAGAATTTTTAAAATCAAATTAAATGTATTACAATAACAAACACTTATATTATAATTAAGATGCTACACTAGGGATACCAACACTTTTAAAGACTGGCCACATCAATTGACTCTAATGAATGTTTAAAGAAAAATTAACGAATCACAAAATTGTTATTCATTAAATGAAATATATTTTTAACTTTTAAATTTTCTTCTCTCTGGCTGTATTCAGACAATGCAAATCTCATTGAAAAGATTCTTACTTCTCAGGCTATAGATGTGAAGCGAAGAAAACGCTTTGTTTTCTTATTTATAATTTTACTTTTTCTTTACAATTATTTTAATTTAAATTTCAAACATAAAAAATTAAAATTTGTCCGCAAAGACCAAAGAAAGTTCAAGGTGGAATTAATAATAATCTCATCACAAAGACTGGCATTGTTTGAATGCAGACTTAATAATGAAATTGTTAAAAGCAAGAATTATAAATCAATAGAAAAACTTACAATAAAATAAAACCGTTTTCATAATTAATTGAAATTCAAACAATCTCACCTTCTATCTCTGTGATGAGAATACAACTTTTCTTTATAGATATTGTGCCTCCAATTAGTGAAACCTTTAATCTTAACTGAAAATCATTACACGTGCATTTGAATCTTGGGGTTGGACAGGGCATACTGAGCGAAAAAGAGGACAGAGAGAGAGACGATTACTCTCTTTGGGTCAGACTGGCCTTAGAGTTTTCAAACTCTTACTCGGTATCTATGATAGGAAAAGGTTTGTGCTATGCATTAGATTCTCTTACAATAATCTGAGGATATTAGAGAGACTCTTAACCGGTCACTACAGACCAGGCATGTGCAAAAATAAAAATTTCATACACAATTGTGCTTTAGCTAAACTCACATGTATTCTTACGCTCTTGCTTTCAGTCGTCACTGAAACAGCGACGAGTTAACATGCGTGGTGGGTATACGCTGATTTATTGTTTGCAGTGGGAACAAAATTAATAGCAATGCATACAAATATTTTCTATTATAAATGAATTTGTAAATCCAATACCTTATTTATTTATCATAGAACATTTAAAAATATAGTTTAAAAGTTTTTCAGCGACATTTTCATTATTTTTATAAAATTTTTAATAAATTTAATGAAAAAAAACGAAACTTAAAAATTTTTTTTGTTCAAAAATTAAAAGTACTTTTTATTTCTTTATAGCAGATTAGTATTTATAAATTGCTCATAAAGTAATTAAGTTTTTAGATGAAATATTACATATAAATTTTACTTAAAAAAAATTCATACAGTTGCAGAAACTGCTACTTACACGTACAACAGTGTAATTCTCATTTTCTCACCAACACAACTACATTTTTACTTTTGCACAGGCCTGCTACAGACTCAATGTACATTTCCATAGGCTAAGACTCGGTTACAGTGATTTATGCAGATTATGTGACAAAGCAATCGAGTCGTCAGAGCATATGTATTTGTGCAGTATTAATGCACAGTAGGATGAGGTACATTAGTGATTACCAGATACCAGACGGGGAATTTGTAAGTTTGGCACCGGCCGACATTTTTAATTTCGTCAGACCGAGAAGACTGGGGGAGATTATATTAATCCTGGTTAAGTTGAAGGCTGTACAATAGATCTACAGAACAAAGTGATTTAGTACCTCTTTAAGAATGAATATGAAAGAATAAATATACCCGGGCCTCTATTAATCGGCTTCAGCGTCTTCGTTTTTTTTTTTTTATTTTTTTTTATTTGAGATCAATACTTATGAGTAAACCCCTACTAAATAATGTGCCTTGTATTGGACTTATTATTTAGCACCTTAGGGATGAGACAAACTGCTGTGAATTGATCATTCAAAGGTCAGTGTTATACCTTCAGCCTTGAATGATCAACAGCAATTGTCTTATCGTTGCATGTTGATTGTGTGGTGAGTGCCTTCGCTATGTATGTCTTAGTAGGTTTATCTGCTGCTTCTGTTATCTGCTACTTCCCAGTAGGTGGCGCTATTCTCCTGATCATTCGATTTTTGTTGTCATTTGTTAAGGTGAAATAGAGTGGAATATCAGGAAGCGGTTTCTTATTTTTTAAATTATAATTTTGAAAAAACCGCAAATTTACTTTTTTATTTTTCGCCTTTACTGGAATTTGTGCCTCGGCCGTTTGAGTTTTTTTGCGAGCGCTCTAACCACTAATTAATTGTTCAATAAAATTGGTTTTAATTTAAAAATGACCAATAAAACCCATTTCATTGATATTAAAAATGTATTTATTATTTTGATTTAAATTTATTCAATAGCAAAAAATTATCCCTTTTTAAATAAAAATTTTCTTCGCTGTCCTAAGTAGGAATTGATATAAAAATAATTTTTGTATATATGTATGTATGTATGTAAATACATATGTAACTTGCTATTCTTTACATACATAGAATATAAAAATATATTCAAAACGAAATCGAAAAACTAATATTAAAGTAATGAAAAACTCATTATGAAAATATATTAAAAATAGTTTAAAAAACTGAATTTGTTTTTATCTTTTTCCCTTTATTAAAAAAGCATAACTTTGAAAATGAGATTTTAATTTTTTTTTATGACAAAACGATAAAAGTTATTTCAAGTTGACCGGAAGTTATTTCTATTTTTAAAGAGAACTTCTATTTTTTTTTTTTATTTACAAAGATTTATAAATTACTAAAAAAAATTTAAACTCTGGCTTTAAATATTTCCAACGTTTAAAAAAAGAATATGTTGTTGTCTGAGACAGTTTGTTGCTCTGTTTTCTTTGTGTATGTATGCATGTTTGTAATCCGTTATTTGTTTTATTTTATTTGCAGTGTTTTTATACTTGAAATCCCCTTTGGCATTGATACATTTATAAATAAAAATATATACATTTTAAGACAAATACATAGAAAACGAAACAAAAAAAAAACAATCATTTTCACAAAGAGCAAGTAAAAGGTTGCAAAGAATAAAAAAGAGTAAATGTGCATTTGTTTTTGTGTAAGTGAAATAATAAAGGGTTTAAGTCTCTCTGTCTCACACTTCTTAAGAAAGATAAACAAATACTCTTAACAAACAAGCACTCATTTCAACTCAAATCATGCTCATACACATAAATACTTAAAACGTTTATTTTTGTTTTCCAATAAGTAACGGTCATTATTATTTATGCTCACTCTTTCTCTCTCTCAAAATTGGTACAATTGTACTTCTTTTCCACTATTTGCAAGCCAAACGTGCAATAGCACCCCAATGCTAATTTGGCACTATTTCAAAATTTTCCCTATTTCAGAATATTGCATGATAATGACAGTATCCTTAGGTTTATAGACAAAAAAAAAAAACATTTACACTAAGTACTGGAAAGTATAAAAAGAAAAAGTTTTTTTAGAAACGCGAATTTAATATAACTTAACAAATTATTATTATTATTTATTGATTGCATTAATGTGAATACAACAAGATCCAATTTTATACTGAAAGTACTTAGACAAAACATTTAAAAATAAAAAAAATAAAGTTTAGATATTTTTATTTTTATATTAAATTTCTATACAACCATCACTATCAATTTGTTTGCATACATACAAATGTAAGAGTTTTTTCGATCTTCAGAAATAAAAATAAAAACAAATATTTTTAAAAGCAGGTCTTATTAAAAATAGGCGACGAAATCGCCATTACCTTATAAAACGCTGAAAAAAATTTGCAATGTTGCCAAATAGAAATCTGGATGCCAAACAAGTTGTGTAATCTCCACAATTTGCCATAATCGTCAAATCTGACAACCCTAGTGAGTAGTATTTCGTCATCTAAAATACGATATAGCGTATTTTCAACAAATTTAAAATTGATGTTGTTTCGTCAGAAACGCTTTAATTAGATCAAAGTTAATTGCAATGAATTTTTTGGTAATCAAATGAGAAATGACGTCCGTGAAGGATGTCCTGGGGCTCGAACTCGAATCTTCAGCATATAATCTATGTTTTAATGGACTAAGGTTCACTATATCATAATAGATATGTATGTACGTGCATAAAATTGTATACTTCTAATGTGAAATACCATCAAGTTATAAACAAAATATAAACTTTACGATTTTGTTCCAACATTGCAAGTATTGACAACAGAATATACATTTTGTTTTCTTATATTATTAAACGCCTTAAAAATAAGACAAATTGCTGTGAATAGATCATTCAAACGCCAGTGTTATACCTTCACCCTTGAATGATCAACTGCAGTTACCCCATCGTTGCATGTTGATTGCGGTGAGTGCCTTCGCTAAGTAGGTTTTTAGCTGTTATCTGCTACTTCCCAATAGGTGGCGCTTTTCTACTGATCATTCGTTTTTCATTGTCAAAGGTTAAGGTGGAATAGAATAGAAAGCCAAGGTGCGGTTACTTTGTAGATGGATTTCTTTCTTCTTTTCTCTATTTCCATGTTATAACGCTTTTTACTTCTCCTGAAAACTTTTTAAAAGTGATGATAAGTTGTTTCGCATTTTCGCTGACGATCTGTAGGTTTTCTTTTCTAAGTCTTCTATCTTTACCAATAGCTTAAGCCTCACTAGTTGTCAGTCAATCACCTCTCTTTACAAGTCTATAGATTGTTTTTTTTTTAACTGAGTATGTGTTTTATCGCAGGTGATTTTGTTATTATTATTTAAAGAAGTCAAGTAAAAACATGGCAATTCACATATGAATACAAGAAGGGGTTTTATTAAATGGTTATTGAGAGAATGTTTAAGCCTAAAGCTATAAAAACAATATAAAATGTATGTTAAGCTTTGCTCATAGACGTACACACACACCCCTATTATATATGTATGTGCATTAGGGTACACCTTTTTTTTAAAAGTGCGAATTTGCACTATAACTCATCCCAAAAATGTTTTTCGTGGTATATTTTAGGAAGATTGTATCAAGAGAAGTAGTGCCACAATCACCCTCAAGCTCACAAAGCTTTCTAAAATCATGTAAAATTAGCGCAAATATGATTTTTTTTTTTTTGCCATAAAAAGGCTTCTCAAGTCTGCGTTCGGAGTCGACTTTAAACTGTACGTCCCGGCACTCATGGATAAAACTTAACACACACAACATGAGTGCTGCGAGAAGCTAGGCCGTAACCCTGAGACAGGGTTGTAATGACCAATTATGCATGTATGTATGTATGTTTTTATTTTTTAGAAAGATGAAAATAATTATAGTGGAATTATGCGTCCGAATGAGTTTGAGTCTGAAAACCAAATAATAAAAAAATGTGGTAAGTTGTGCTTAAAATCCCTGATATTATTACTGTAGCGGCCCAAATTATTATTGTATTTTATTATTTAATATTATTATTTTATTACCTATTTTATTATTCTTAAACACTCTGTAATTTTGGAATATTCTGACCGTTAAATACATTTAATAGTATACTATTCACCCTGTTATTAAATGTAACCGATAACCATAGCAGGTATGGTGAATTAAAAAAGCACATGTCACAACTGTGTGTGTGTATTGTTAACAACATATATGTCTCTACACCAAAACAAAAAACACGAATACACACAAAGCAAAATGTAAACAAAACATAAATATAAACAAAACTTTTGACAGGACCGGTATGACCAAAAAAAAACCCCAGCTGGGTTGGCAACACCACCTTGTAAGTAATTCCACCATGGCATAGATCATAGTTTTATTGTAAAAGCTCTCTCTTATTATTCACATTCTCTTTTTATCGAATTTATTTTACTATTTTGTTTTTGTACTAAAGCTTTTCGTTATGTTCTAGACGACTTGTATCATTTTCATAAAGTTAAGTAAGGTCAGGATCATGGTGGAATTACTTACAAGGTGGTGTTACCAACCCAGCTGGGTTTTTTTTTTTTTGGTCATACCGCTCCTGTCAAAAGTTTTGTTTATATTTATGTTTTGTTTACATTTTGCTTTGTGTGTATTCGTGTTTTTGTTTTGGTGTAGAGACATGTATGTTGTTAACAATACACACACACACTTCTCACATGTGCTTTTTAAATTCACCATACCTGCTTTTGACATTAAAGAGCTGAAAAAACAAAAACAAATTCCCTGTTGTTTTTGTACTATATTCACCTGCCACCACCTTGTAAGTAATTTCACCATGGTCAGGATATTAATTGCATTTTGTCATTCATTGCATAACTTTTGCACAATAAAGAAGTGAAAAGCACAAGAGCGCTTGTTTCAATTATGATCAATTAATAATTAAAGTGTTAGGACGCAGGAAGACCTTTGTGGACTACTGTGTCTGACACTAATAATTTAATAAAAAGGGGTTAGGACGCAGGAAGACCTTCGTGGACTACTGTATCTGACCCTAATGACTTACTAGAATATATTGTTAGGACGCAGGAAGAACTACGTGGACTACTGTGTCTGACAACTATAATTCAATAAAAAACCCATAAATAAATAAGCCACCATAAATACGAAAATACCTAGTAACGGCATTTGTTTATTGATCTACATTAATAGAGAAATTCCCCGCTGCTTCATTATTGCTTTTTAACCAAATTCAGACTCAGATTACAGAAGATTGTTATTATCTATCTAAAAATAATCAGAATATTTTATAAACCAACCGTCACGTTAGCATTTGTAATTTTTTTAAATTATTTTGACATTTATATTTTGGCTGCTAGAAAGAGAATGCTCCCACATATTTCTCTCGACAGAAAACATATATATATATATGGGGGGAACTTTTGACCAAAACTCTACCAAAAAAATTCACCTACACAAATAAGGCGCACCCTAATGTGCATACACAGCAGAATCCTTAAGTATTGGCTTTCTTTTGGCTTTAGATTTAGAAAATAAAAGAAAAAATGAAACGTTTGAATGTCTTCTTGTTTATGATTGTTTTAATATAATGGCCTAAAGAGATTAGTGTTTTATTTCTTTAGAAATTGAAAAAGAAAATGTGAATGTTCTTTTACAAACATTTATAGCAGTTTTCTTTATTTTTTTGTGTTTTTATATGAAAAACTGTTTTATTTATTATGAACGCAAAGGTGCTTAAAAAATAAATAAACAGGATTTAAAAATGTGCTTTTTTATCAAACAGATCATTTTTTAGTGTACTAGAAATACCTGAGAATGTATGGATATGTGCACGTATGTGTATTCCTACCATAGCAACATTTTCTATTCATCAAATTTTTCTTATCTTTGATAGCATATTCCGTGATGAAGTGAAAACATATTTAAAGAAGAAAGAAGGATTTTGTGAATACACATCCACACTTAAAAATACTGAACAAAATGTTGTATATTAAAGACAGTGAGACAAATCATAAATCATACAGTAAATTGCATTATTTAGTAACAAGTAAAATATTGTATAGAAAAAATCCTAAAATATCATCAGTTACTCTCTTCCACAGCTAAACAATATTTAAACTTTAAAATTTATATCTTTTATTTGTGGCAGTGTCATTTAGAGACTTACATTTACGTATGTGTAGAAGCACATAGAAAGATATTTAATATGAAGGTCTCTCCGTATGAGTAACAAGTACATGAATTTATTCACGAATGTAATATATGTTGAACATTAATATTATTCGTACCAATTGATATGCAAATTGTTGCACAGCATTACATTGTCTTTTCACAAGCACACAGACAGATACTTTTAGACATTTTTAAATTGCTTGGCAAAGCAATGCAAAAATATATTCTGCATATTTTAATATTCATTTGAAACATTCATTAGCGAGAATAACATCTTAAAGGCAAAATTATAAATTTCAGGTAAAACATATTTAAATGTTCAAA
This sequence comes from Metopia argyrocephala, assembly GCA_963576795.1. Classification (NCBI taxonomy): domain Eukaryota; kingdom Metazoa; phylum Arthropoda; class Insecta; order Diptera; family Sarcophagidae; genus Metopia; species Metopia argyrocephala. Next base: position 2,492,767 of record OY756209.1, read on the forward strand.
ACCAAAATCAATTCTGTGTTTCCCACCCACCCACAAGTTTTGTTATTTGGGTTAAAAATAATATGGGTTTTCTCTTTCTGTTTTAATTAAATTAATCGGAATTTAAAGCAAAAACATTTATGTTATCATGCCAGTTGCAAAATCATATAATTTTATTTGAGGCAAAATTGTTGCAAATTTTTTCTTTTTACTATTTTTTTTACAATTTTATGCACAGGCACCCCATTTGGATGTTCACAGATGACACTTTTGGTTTTGGTTAAATATGTGCGTATTTCAATAGTGTTTTCATTTTATGCTTTTTGCTTTCACACATTCTTGAATCCTCAACCTGATAGTAAAGTATTTCTCTGCGGTGTATAAACCACAAAAATGCAGTGCTGGGCAAAATTATAGCAAAACACACACACCTTATTAAAATAATTTTAGCTACTCACAGAAAATAATTTGATTTTCATATAAATTTCAATTTACTCTTTTAATAGTTTCAATTATATGTTTAATTGTTTAATAAACTATGTATATTGAAGTAATGATTTCAATTAAACGAAGCAGACGTAAAATTTTTCATAATTACGTTTTTATTTTACCTTTAATGTTTTATGTAAATTTGTTAAGCGATTCAATAAAATTTTTAACAACTTTTAATTTTATTTTCAATGAATTTTTTCAGTTGAGGCAATTAAAAGTTTAATTAAGTTTAAGTAAAGAAATTCTCAAGCTCAAGGTCTATTTTTAAATAAAAAAGATTTTTTAAATAATAAAGGTAGATAAACCAGAATAAAAAATTATTAATTTTCTATTTTTTTTTTATTTTGTTTACAAATTAAGTTTCCAATATTTTATGGTTGGGACAATTAGAATTTTAATCAATTTGTGAAATGAATTTATTACATTGTTAATTGATTTAATAAAATTTTTAATAATTTCTAAAATTAGTTTTTAATCATGCGTTTTAATTGAATTAATAAAAAGGTTAATAGGATTCTTTTCTATTAAATATGTATCAAATGTATTGCTATGGGGATAAGTATGTCTCTATGGCTATTTCATCTCTGCTTAAGAGACCCGTCAGGAGGCATTTTCACAAAAGTTGTAATAAAAACTATAAATCCTTATGTTCATAAAATCATAAACTAAACGCTTAGTTATTGCTTTTGTTTGATTTTTTTTATATACTGAACGGGATATTATTCTCATTTAGTTCTTTTTAATAAAATCATAAATAATCTTTGATTTTATTTTTAATTCAGCGTTTTAGAAATAAGAATTAAAAACAACTCAATTAAATATTTGAGTGTAGGTAAGATAACAATTAACTATATAATTGATACTACAAATTTTTTAATTGAAATCAATTTTTATTTTTTCCGTAAGTTGTAACTGCTATTTTGTCTAATGTTTTAAGAGAATCAAGAAAGTATATCAGTGGGCAATGCTAAAACCAATAATGGCTCACCATATAAGCATTAGTAACTTTAACTTTGATATACTGGACAAAATTATAAATATTGATTTCAAAAGTCAACAGAAATTTTTATCTACTACCAAGAGCCGCTTTGTTTACAGATACAGTTGAAACGCAAAACTGTCGAAAATAATTTTGCTGTTACATGGCGCAGTAGTATGGCGTTTTCGAGAGAATATTAATGTGTAGAATGTTTGGACCCTTTTACTACATAACTTTATGCCGTCACTACAATAGAAAAACACACATATGTATGTATGTGAAAATGCTCTGCCGAAAAAGTGTTTTGAGTATGTAGCTAAGGTGGCAATCAAAACTCTGATAGACAAATCAAACTGAAAACCTTTTAAATGAAATTTATGCCAAATGTACAACTAATATCAGGACACTATAGTGTTATGCCCGTATTCATAAAAAAAAACAGTTTAATTAATTGCTTTTTTGGCAATTACTCCATAGAAATATGTCAAATAAGCACTATATAAACCAATTTTATTGTTTATGAATACAGGCATTAGTCTTTAACAGTATCCCATCAGAAAATTTTTAAGATTTGGAAGCAATAAATAAAATTGTAAGCAATAATGGAAGCATATATTGTTTTTTATACATTAAAGCTTCCAAATATGCTACAGGATAAGATATTATTTTTGATTTTTTGTACTATTTGCTTACTGGTTGAAATAAATTTGCATTTCTCTTCGATTATTGATGAGCACTAGTAAGCACTATTTTCTGCTGGGACGGTTTTTTAGTTTTTTCTTTAATAGAACTTGTGAGCTAGGTGTAGTGCTATTATTTTGCCCATCACTGTAATTTATTCATCTACAATGTCATTTGAATACTAGTACTAGCGCTACAAGCATATGTTCTACGCATTTAAATAAATTTTTATGGAGGCACTCATGTATGTACACATAAGTGTGTATGTATATGTTGCATATTTAATAAAAATAAAAAAGTCAAACTGTATTGAAAATATTTCAGCGTATGTCTATACACCTGACAGTGTATGTGTATGAATGTGCATGTATGATTGAATAGAATATTTGATACAAATTTGCATTTTATACAAAATTTTAAAAGTAAATGCCAGCAACTTGAAAACGAAATATTCAAATTGAAATCATAAATAACGAGTACCTGTTAAAATCACTCAAAATATTATTTGAACCGTCAAAAAAGTACATACACACTCTACTATAGTTACTTAAATATTTTTTTCATGTATAGAAATAAAGACAGGTATTCACGCAACCAACCAACAATAGTGAACAGAAATATAATTAAAAAATAACTGCCTACATACTACGAGTATGGGAAACATATGCAAGCAAATATGTACTTCACAGCCAACCCATTTACCTATGGAAAGGCTTCTAAAGTAAAGAGAGTCAAATAAAATGTAGTTGAGCAACAGCAACATCAGGTAAAGATTGTACGTTTGAAATAATAATGATGACGTACTACTACTACTGTTGCCACCATCATCACCAACAACCCACAGTTAAGCAATAAACTATGCAAAACGACGATTAAATCTCTACATATAGAGGGCACAGTAATGCAAAATTATTCTCTTCTTCCATTTCAATACAAACGTATGTACCTATACAATACGAAAGCTTATTGTGTGTGTGTATGATAAGTAGAGAAAAACTGTCTGTTTTTTGTAAAGATTTTAATCGAATGCAACCGGAAATCATACATTTTCTTTCCGTTATGAGCTGTTCAACATTAAATGTTTGATGACAGCGGCAATATTTTCCTTTAAAGCAGCAAAAAGGAAAAAAAAATAAAAGATAAATCAACGTGTACGTGGAGAAATGTTAAATCGCAAATAGAATTCTATTTCGGTATGACAATGGAAGATGATTAAGTGGAATTAGAAACGGCAAAATGGTTTGCAAAAATTAAATGGAAAAGAAAATCGAAGGAAGGAAGAACAAAATACTGTAAAAAAAGTGTGTAAATGAAATCAATGGCAAGTGAAGACATTGAATATTAATTGTAAATCGCTTGAATGGTTAAGCATGCGGGCGCACATTAAAAATGAAAGCTTTTTACAAAAACCAAATTGCAATCTAATGTGCGAATTACAAGAATAAAAGTAATAGCAGCTTGAATAATTGTAAAAGAAGCAAAGCGTTAAAAAAAGTAAATACTAGAAAATTATGTACAGGAAAGTTGTAAAAGATTAATTTGTTAATTTTTAATAAAACATGAGTATGTTGTAAGACAAATATTTTACTATTTAGCTTTTTTTCAAATTTTTCTTAATAAGGAATAAGAAAGCATTTTGAATCTAATTTGTAGCTATATATTAACACTTTGGTTATCCATAGTGTTCCTCTAGTACAGTAATATCGAAAATCTGTTTACATCTTTCCTCATTATTGAAATTGACCTTTAAAATACGCCTTTCTGGATATTATTCTCTTGTTCTGGACACTAATAGCTTTTTACTGTAACAATAAGTTCTCAGAACGCCAAATAATTTGTATTTAAAACAAAAACAAATTTAGTTTTTATTTTTATTTCTGGTATAAATTGGAAACAGTTGATCAACTACTTATTTACAGAATTTACAGAAAAATTTTTTTCAACTTTGCAAAAAATATTTCACAAAAAAAAGAAACACAGTGTTGATTTTGTTTGACAAATGCCAAAGAAACAGGGTGGCAAAACCACACAGTTGCAGGCCATTTGACACTGGGACTACCTTATGATGATGGCACCCTAAAAAATGGCCCCAAAGAAAAATGACCCCAAAAATGTTAATGGAGCACAACAGCACGAAATTTTGGGGTAATTTTTCTATTTTTTGGGGTCATTTTTCATTTCTTGCTTTGGGGCTATTTTGGATTATGAAAAACGGCCCCAAATTTTAATAATATTGCAAAATAATTTAAAATTATTTTGGGGTCATTTTTCATAAAATGAGTAAAATATAAAAAGGTACAAGAAACCTTACGGAATTCGTTGTTCTGTTAGTGGTTTTTTGTAAATAAAATTAAAATTTTGGTTTTGTATTCATTCGTTAAGAAAATATAATTAATGTTCGTATAAGGCCCATTATTACAACTTGCCGTTAGTTAAAGGTAGAATTTTATCAGACAGATAATTTGCTTCTTGTTGTTACAAGTAAACTTTAACCATTAGGTAAGGCAATCTTCCCAATAACTTTATCGATCACTTTAGGTTAAAGTTTACTTGCAACAACAAAAAGCAAGATATCTGTCTGATAAAATCCTACCTTGAACAAACGGCAAGTTGTAATAATTGGCCTAAAAGGGTTTAATTAAATATTTCTCTTTTTTTCATGGAATAAAAACTTTATTAAAAAAAAATTTAAGGCCTTTTGTGTTTATTGGGGCTATTTTTCATTTTTAAAAAATTACTTTATTTTAAGTTATTTTCTTTTTTCAAACTTTGTTTATTTTTGGGGTAATTTTTCACTTTAGTTTGGGGCCAAATTTCATAATGATTATTGGGGCCATTTTTCATTTTATGCGTTGGGGCCATTATTCTTTGGGGTCATTATTCATGGTGCCTGTGATAATTATACCATGCTGGAAACACACTCTTAATTTACAAATACATCCAATAAATACTATAATGACGTCACAAGTGACATTTTTTAATTTAAAATTTAGAGGTATGTTTCTACACGAGATAATTTCTAAGTGATCGCAGTTGTTAAAAAAGACATGGTCTTGCCAAATTTCATAAAACATCCACTAAAGAAAATTTCAATTTAAAGTAAATTGTTATTTTACAACTAATTTTTTAAATATAATTTGTCGTCTCCGAAGGATAGACTCGAGAAGCTTTTTCATGGCAATCAGTTACTCTAAGAGCTTTTGCCAGACGACTGCTATGAGATAGTCGCCGAAGGAAATATTTTATTCATAATCGCTTTCTTCAACATGTTAGAGCTGAGATTTGAATCCCCTGCTCTTTTCAAGAAAGCCAAAACACTAACCACTAGACTACGGCAACCAGTATCTTGTAGTACACAAATAAAAAATTTCTTAAGAAATATACAAATGCTATTTAAAAGAAATTCATTTCGAATTTCTCCCTCTCTCTCTCTCTCTCTCTCTCTCACTCTCTTTCACTTCTCTTAAGTGGTTCAATTAATACGAAACATTTTAAAAGTGAAAATAAAATAGAAAAAGCCAATAAAAATGTTTAACAAATTTTTCTTTAGACTGCGATTTAAATGATTCCTCTATAAATTTTTAGGATAACGAGAATTTCTTACAAAGTAATAAAAACAATGACAATGACACTTTGAAAATGTTACCAACAGTAGTTCAATGTCCTTTAGATTTCAAGAAGAAAAGAAAACAAAACCAGAAACTTTTTTTTCACCACCAACAACCACAGCCAATATTTAGGAAACATTTATAAAGGCAAACAATAAAATTCATGTTTGTTCTGCTTTTCATAATGACCCTGAACTAAAATTGTGTCAACAAAGTTGTATCCTAAAAAAAATAACAAAAACAACAAGAGAATAAAAAGCAACTAAAAAAGAATATAAATTTTTAAAACAATAACAACCAAATAAAAATAATAACACTCTCGCAAAATGTATAAAAAGATAATGAAGAACAAAGATATATAGAAAAAAAAATATTAAAATCTGTTGATGTTTGACAAGCGCTTTTTCTAAAAGCTGAACCCTGAATATAAAAACTATATCTAATGGTTCAATAAAAGCAACAACTACAACACGATAAAAAAATATTAAAAAAGTGGCACTATTTACTAGTTTTTAATTGACAACCAAAATGGTGGTTTTTCTGCTAGAACTCTAGTTTATTTAAAGACTAACTTTTAGCAACTGGTTTTCCGTTAAAGCCTGGTGTACAGTTATAATTTGAAAAAGTCAAACTCACATGGTATTCATGGTATTAAGAAGATGATACGTGGTTAGATATACTGCATGTAGTTGTTTGTATACAGTGGGTAACAAAACTATTCGTTTTAGCAAAGATGGAAATTAATTTTGGTAAATGATATTCAATTTTATTCGACTTTTATATCTTAATATTAAAATTTATATTGTACTCATGACTGAATTATCTATATAGAATTTTACAATATATGTAACTACGTTCTTTATTTTTACTAATTTAAATTAAATTTTTGTTGTACCACAATCTGTAGATTCTTAGTAAAACTAAGTATAAAACAAAAACCAAAAAATTATTATTTTCCAAAACATCTACTACTGTACCAAAATTCACTCATTTTTAAATTTAAAATTTGTAAAGTATGCCACTGTACACTGTATGTGTATGTGTATGTGTCTGTTTTTGTTATTTTTACCAAAATTCTCCATAGAAGTACATATTGTGTTTGCAGAGAAACACACATAATCCTCTGTAAATGAATAAAAAATAAATGATTTTAATATGTACTTTAGTTTTGTTTTGAATTATTTTTTTTATTCCCACTTAAAATTATACACACGAATACCAACGTTGCCAATTTTGGTGTAATTATCCATAAATAAGACAAAAAATTGTTTTCTTTAACAATTTCTTAAACATTAGCAACCTGATTTATAATAAAAAATTTAGGAGTTCGTTGTACGTAGTGGCCAAGTTTGTCATTCCTTTACGTTTAAATTCTTACTCAAACGTACGAGTTCTTAAATTTTATGAATTCTCTGACTAGCTATGAAATAGAAAGTATAAAAAATTTTAATAAAATCAGTCTATAGCGTTTTTTTGTTCTATATGCTAACGAGTTGCTAATTTTTCATTATAAATACACCGTAGATTTTTAATTTGAATTTTTATAAATTTTTTTAATAAACGTTTTTGTTTTGTTACAACCTTTTTTAATTTGAAAAATATTTTGTTTAAATTCTGAAAATGAGGAGTTACCAATTATAAAAATTGGCGTACGGCTTACAAGAATCATATGTTTTACAATATTTCTGTAAGAAAAGAAGTTTAAATTTATAATTCAGTCACTTTCAAGTTCTTTTTTGTACCTCCTATGTACCTATGAATATTTTAAAAAACATTACTTTCATAGAAGAATTATGTTCCACATTAAGTCATGTCAGAATTGCATTTGATAAGCTTTTTTGTGCATAAATATTGGGTCTTTTCCTTTACTCTCTAGTTACCGAAAAAATTTTTGCAAATAAAAATTGAGTAAATGAGAGAGATTTTGAGAGAATAATATTCTTCCTCTTCTTGTACTTTGTCTTCGGCCTAGTTCTTACAAGTAGACATATAATCAGCTGTTTTAAAAATAAAAACTAATAATGGCAAAAGAATTTTTTCAAAAAACTAAAAAAAAAAAATTAAAAGTTGAATAAAAAAATATTTAAAAACTGGCAGTGAAAGGCTGGTAGTAGGTATATTTTAGTTCAAAATTTATATGAAATGTATGTATAAGTCGAATTATTCACGTTTGTTTTCTATTAATGTACCTGTTGTATATGTGTATGTGACATAAAGTTGTGTTTTTTCATATTTTTATTTTATTCGTTTCCGTCTCTTGTAGAAAGTAATTATAGTTTACTCTCACTTTACCGAACTATTCCCAAAAAGTACAGGAACAAACCTATTTCGGCTTTATAAACAGTTTTTATTATATATAATAAATAATAGACAAAAAAGAATGCCATGTGAGGTTCCGGAGTGAACGTTTTTAGCAGAGTTGTTCCGGCCAATTAAATTACAATTACAATTACATGTAATTTGTAATTGAGATTTGTTCAATTACAATTACATTTGATTGTAATTGATGCAATTACATTTTTTGAATTACAATTACATGTAATTATAATTGAAAATTTTCAATTACAAATTACAAGTAATTGTAATTGAAAAAATTCAATTACCATTAATAAGTAATTATAATTGTAATTTACACAAAATAATTACTTGTAATGGGAAAAAAAAAATATTTTTTTTGATAAAAATACTGAATGAAAAATGTAAATGTTTTTGATTCTTTTTATAAATATTATTTTTTTAATGAATTTTTCAACATATTACGCCTCATTTTACTTTAAAAAATAAGATCAATGTAATTTTGTATCTCAAATGAATGATAAATTTTAGAAAATGGTATTAAAGATATTGTTTGAATTGTTTTGCCATTTATAAAAAACTCATATTACGCATTATATTTATTATCATAAATAAGACTGATGTTATTGAGGTGGATGAGCAATTCAAATATAAGTAAAACAAATTATGTAACTAAAATGTATATTGACTTATTTTTATAAAAATGTAAATATAATTAAAAGTAATTGTAATTAAACAAATTTTTTTTAATGATTACTTCAAAAACTAATGATTACTTTATTTTCCACCATTACTTCATGAAGCCAATTAAATTTTTTCAATTACTTGTAATTATAATTGGAATTTTTCCAATTACAATTACATGTAATTGTTAATTGAGTTTTTTCAATTACCATTACTTGTAATTTGTAATTGAGTTTTTTCAATTACCATTACTTGTAATTTGTAATTGAAAATTTTCAATTATAATTACATGTAATTGTAATTCAAAAAATGTAATTGCATCAATTACAATCAAATGTAATTGTAATTGAAAAAAAAAAGAATTACAATTACATGTAACTGTGTAATTTACATGTAATTAATTACACAAAATAATTGATTACGCACAACTCTGGTTTTTAGTCGGTATTATTGTGTCCAACATAAGACAGTGGTAATGAACTTGTGTAAGGGTAAAAACACTTTTCCTCCTTATCCATAAAAAAACCAGAAAAGAAAATTTTCGGATTTTAGGGGATTTTTTCTTTCCCTGAGAACCTGGCCAACAATTGTAAGAAAATCGTTGACTAACGCCCACAAATCATATTGTTATATTCGTCAGAACCATCGAATTAGGTTACGGTTTATTTCCACAGAACCTGGTCAGCAATTGTAGGAAGAATCGTTGACTAACGCCCAAAAATCATTTTGTTATATTCGTCAGAACCGTTGAATTACGTTACGGTTACTTTCTCACAGCGCCCATATTGTGCCCCCCAATCTCCAATCCGTCGAATCCGAACGACAGACTTGGCAAGCTTATTCATGGTAAACAGTTACTTTCAGATATTTTGCTAGAAGACAAATTACAAATTAATAAGTATTCTGCCGAAAAAAAAAATAACTCTGAAAGTAATGTTTGTGATGATTATTTTTAAATTTTGGATAATTTTAAAACATTTTCGGTGTTTAAATTAAATTTGGATTCCGGCAACTTGGCCGCATAGTATATTTGTATATGTTATACTCGTAACTAACAGAACAGAACACAACAACAAATGTTAAATTTTGTTATTGTTATACATATTTTTTGTTTGGTATTTTAGTTGTTGTTGGTTTAGTTGTAAATGTTTTTCTTTTTTCGCAAAAATTTTTTACAAAGAATGTGTAAAATGATATTTTAAGTGTTTATTTCTTTCGGTTTCATTGTTACTTTTCTTGCTTGTTTTTTCACACTCCGATGCTCTCTGTCTCTCTTTCTATGTTTATCTATTTATATAAACGTGTGTGTATGAAATTTTTTGGTTATGGATTGAGGTTGCAATATAAAATGTTTAAATTTTTGTTGTTATCTGTATGAGAAAATTAAACTTTATTCATGCTAAAAAAAGGGTTAAAAAGTCATTACATTGAATAGTATTTGTTTTTTTTTTTTTTTTCTTCCACATTTATTTTATGATTGTGTCTGAATGTTTCTTGTTGTTTTACTATTTACATATCATGTACGAGTATATGTACTAAATCGTACTCTTGGTTTTGGTGTATGGATTTAAAAACGATATTTTTAAAAGTTTTTTAATGTTAAAAACGTAAGTATGAATGTATGTAAGAATTTTAGTAAATACATATGTATGTACAGTGAACTCGCGGAAACGTGAACTAATTTTTACCAAGAGTGTTCACATTTTCAAAATTGTTCACCTTTTCGATCGGTAAGATTTTAGAACAAAAATGTGCATTTTAGCAATAGATATTGGATAAAACTCAATCAGATTTGGAAATTTTATTAAAAAAAAAAATATTATATAAAATTTTATCAAACTTTTTTGTCATTTTTACATTTTCGTGAATATGAAACAAAAAAAATTCTAATTCAAACGAATTTTATACATACATATGTATGTATGTATGTACATATAAAGTTTTCTAATTCTAAAGTTTCTATTATTAAAAAAAAATATAATACAAAAAACTCCTTTTAAAAGGCGAATTTTTTCCTAAATAGTACTTTTATTGGAAGAAATCACTTATCTTTTTTTGATATGCTTTTTTTTCAATCATCTTAAGTATGGCCTTTACCTTAAGATTTCTTAACTACACATGTGCATGTTTTGTTGAAATACATAGCTACATAAATATGTATGTATGTTGTCTTATGCTAGGATTCGCCAAATTTAAACGAATTTAAGAAATAAAACGAAGAAAATTTAAAAAACAATTAAAAAAAAAATTTTCACGTTTTAGAGCTATTTCACCTTGTTCACGTTTTAGAGTAGTCAATGCAAACATAAAAGTGTTCACGTTTCCGAGTCGTTCATGCTTCCGGGTATTTACGTTTTCGCAAGTTCACTGTACTATATACAGTGGGTTGGTGTATTTGAGAGTTAAAAAAGTTTTTTTTTTGCACTCTTTTCTATACACTCACTGGCTTCCTTACTTGCAATAACAATCCAGGGAATTTGCGTGAGTGTTTCTCTAATTCTCTTCAAAAAAAAAAGCAAAAAAAAAACAGATACAATTATACAACACAATTGTAATTTGTTTGTATGTGGGTATGGTTATTGTTATTGACGCTAAAATTGCTCATTGATTTTTATGTGTATGTGGATAAATGATTGTAGTTGTTAGATATTGTAATTGTTGTTATTGTTGTTTATACGAGCATTGTTATTTTTTCTATACATTCGTTTGTTTGTTTTTTATGTTAAAATATATACATATACCGTTATTTTAGCTGTTCAGCTGTTATGAGTGTATGCCTCTGTGATTGTAACAAATTTATTAAAGATTAAAGTCTACTTTTGGGAATATGAGTATTTGAATTTTAGCACTCTTTTAATTAAATTTTACAACATTTTCTAATATTGGGTTCAATTTACACTCTTTTATTTAAAAACAAAACGTTTAATCTATTGGTTTATAGGTCTTTTGTGAGTAAATATTTCTTTTTTTTATATTTTTGTTTCTTCTTTCACTTAATTATTCCAGTTAGATGGTATTGCACATTATAAGTGTATTTGTAAGGGGTCAGCATAAACCCTTCAGATGGTTTTGTTCAAAAGCGTTGATTATTTTATGCGGAAGGTGTTTATTTAAAAGGAAATAGAGTGTAGTAATCGAAACACAGAAAAAATTTAGTATTTTCTATAGAATGTGAAGGTGTTTAAAAGTAAATAAAAACAAAATTTCAAAAATCATTGACACAGTTATAAACAAAATAAAGCAAATTTCGTTCTAATTATTTTCTTAATTAGGCTTAAATAGAAAATAAACACATAAACAAAAACAAAAAGAAATGTTAAATATTTGTTTTTTCGTTCAATATTTCTATAACTACAAGTATTGACAATGAATAGGGAATATAAGAGGAAAATAATGGTGGTGACGTTGCTATGATGTTCGTCCTTAGTAAGCAAATAATCTTTTTACCATAAAATATAAGACGATATAAATAATATAAAAATAATTTTCTTTTAATAAGAGGGGAACCATATAGAACAAAAACAAAGAATAATAGAAAATGTAATACATCAAGAATAAAATTGAAAAACAAGTTCTTTTTTATATATAGAATATACATATATGTATATAAAGAAGGATTATTTAATAGATATAACCAATAACAATAATAACAGCAGAATATTGGTTTAAATATCTATAATTAAGAACCAATCAGAGAGTTTCAGAATATTCATAATTTTACATAAATTAGCTCTAGACAAACTATATTTTCATATGGAAACATATTTTTACAACATTTAAAGTAAAACAAAGTGACTTTATTTGTTCATTTCAGCGACAGAAATTTTTAAATGCAAAACTAAACAATTAAATTTATATTAAAGATCTGCATATATTGATCTAAACAATATTGTAATTGTGATAAGTGGCACATGATGCAATTCCTTTGCCATGTTATGCCGTTCAAACATGTTCGACAATGACTTATTAAGACATTGTAAAACATGTTGCAGTCTAACCTATGCATCAACATGGCAAATCGACATGTTAGCACATGTTTGAATTATTATACAAGAAATAAATAATTGTTAAGAAAACTATTTTAATGAAATTTTTAACCGTGTTAACCTACAGCTGATATGGTTGAACTGAATAAAAATTGAGGATACGATTTCGCAATTGCCTTGCCTTTAGTTTTTTTCTACAAAGAAACCGCTCCCCGATATTCCACTCTATTCCACCTTAACCAATGTCAACAAAAAACGAATGATCAGGAGAAAAGCGCCACCTATTGGGAAGTAGCATATAACAGCTAAACCTACTTAGCGAAGGCACTCACCACACATTCACCATTGCAATTGCATATATTGATCATCAACTCATGAATACCAGAACAGTGGAGGAAAATCAAAATCTAATAATGTCTGATTAACAAAAAAACAGTCTGAACTACCGAAAATTTCAATAACAATTTTGCGGTATATCGTCAATGGAATTAAAGATCGCTGTAACTAACAAAAAATCGAAAATACGTTTTTTGCATCATTTTTATCAGAAAAAAAAAAATACTCGTCGATTGGTCCAGGTCCCAGTTTTCTACGATGAAAATAAATTCACTTACGCCACCTGCGAAATGAAAAATACCAGTTTATTTGTTCTACTTTTATACAAGTTTTTTGGCTCTGGTGAACATTTAAGGTTTTGTCAGTTACAGCGTTCTTTAAATCCATCGACGATATGTAAAAAAAATATTCCCTTTTTTCGGGATTATCCTACATGCGTACTTTTAAGGAAAATATACTTAATCTTGCAACAACAACAAATAAACAAACATTAAGATCAGTATTAAGAGCACCATATCGTAAATGTTTATTAAAATTTCGCTATTGTTTTTTTCTCTTCCTGTAGTTCTCAATTTCAAACCCTTAAATTAATTTTCTCTCTGACACACACTTTACATTTTAAATGCATTTAATCAGTGCAGTGTTCAAGTATAAGTGTGTCTAATGTATTCTTTATTTGTATTTCAGTATATACTTCTCAATGTCTGTCTGGTTGACTGTGTTTACGAATTTTGCAAATTTCAAATTAATTTCTCTGCTTGAAAGGTTAAAGTGTTGAAAAAAGGAAAACCACAAAGACATAGAGAGCTGTGGCAAAAAAAAGAGAAAAAAGAAAAATAAAAAATACAAGAAACAGGAAGAATTGCAAAACAAACTGCAAGTGTTTCTCTGGTTCTATAGCTATTTAAGAAATTTACAAATGGGATTTTTAAGATGCTTGTTTTTGCGGTTGAGCAATTATTCATACCTTATTTTTCTTTGTACTAAAATTGTCAATATAAATAGTTGCTGGAGTGGAAAATACGAGTACGTTCAATTCGGCTGGTGTGCAATTCCCTTACGGATGTCTATTTCTACTTTGAATAAGAAATCATTGTAAAATATTGCCGTTGGAGCGCTCGCACAAAAACTCAAACGGCCTAGGCTCGAATTACAACAAAGCTGAAAAATGAAAAAGTTAATATGCAGTTTTTTTCAAAACTATAATTGAACAATAAGAGGCCCACCGCCCTTCAAGAAGTTAACCTACAAAGTAACCGGTCCCTGACTTTCCACTCTATTCGACCTTAACCTTTGACAACGAAAAGCGAATGATAAGGAAAAGCGTCACCTATTGGGAAGTATCAGATAACAGCTAAAAAACCTACTTAGCGAAGGCACTCACCACCCAATCAACATACATTGATGAGGCAATTACTGTTGATCATTCAACGGTAAAGGTATAACACTGGCCTTTAAGTTATCAATTCACATCAATTTGTCTCATTCCTATGAGAAAATAAAATATATGTTCTGTTGTCATAATGTACTGTTCTTTCCACAAAAATATCAATAAGTAGGGGTTTATCCCAGAGTATTGATGTTAATAATAAAAAAAAATCAATAAAAATTTAGTTCTGACCTAATTAAGGTGTTTTATAACAAAACAAAGTTTCTTAACGATATACTATTTTTAATTCCAAATCCTATTTACTCCTACCCATATGACAGCATAATTTGTCACTCGTGTTCATCTAAGGCGAAACTCTTTGAAAACTGCACTGAGAAGGCATAATATAAATGTCCTGCTAACAATGACCGAGTGGGTTCTAGTGAAAAAAATCAAATCTGACGCGTAGACAGAGTTTTGTCATCTGTGATTATGATTAAACATTTAGGACTTTCCTGATTTTACAAGCATTCGATTTCATTACAATATCCGCTGGAATGATCACATCTAAGCTTCGCTTTTTTAAAACTGTGTAAGAAATATTTTACACCATCTGACCTTCTTTATATTTACAAAAACTTCATCCAGCCCAAGATGGAAAACAGATCTTATATATGGTGCAGTACTTTAAAGTCTGTTATGGAGTTTCTCGACCGCGTACAGGAAATGTGCTTAGCTAAGATGATAAGGTCTCATAATCTACCGTTTAATTGGATCATCGACGCAATGTGTAATTCATTTATCTACTCTATCGGCGCTACCATAGGAGGTTCTCTAATAAAATAACAACATTAATTCAAAATAATCGCATATTCTCATATACATACTACTCGTACCTCTAACAGAATACATCCTTTTGCAGTTGATTAGCGAGTGAATTGTACAATGCATTGTAGAGATAATTGAATGAGCTTCAAGCGATAATTCTTCGTGCCAATTGCAATGTTAATAAATTTAAATCAAGTGTGTACAAACACTTTCCCCCCTTTCCCCTTCTCATGGACTATTTTCTTAGACCAGTGCAATGCACCGTATGAATAGCGGTGGTCTACTGAATGCTGGCACCAACGAAAATAAAAACAAAAAACAAAATTAATAAATTTACTCAGAAATTTATGCATGCACAGTCATTTTCACCGTGCCATCATTGTATTTAAAAGAAAATTAATTTTTTTTAATAAAATATGCAGATCTTTGTAATGAAATTTTATCAGTTAGCATAACCAACACTAAGACCCTTTTTGTGAAAATTTTTTTAGCACAGTTTACACACATGCGGTGCACAAAAACAGTCTCATTTTTATTATGTTCTGTTTGCGTCGACTATTGCTCTATAGCACAACTGATGATAAACCATTTTTTGTTTCTGCCAAACAAAACAACTCCCATCAATACAACAGCCACGTTTTCCAATAAATTGATGAAAATGTTACATATTTTAAGTCACGTATCAGATCATATTACGAGAAAATAACAATAATTTAAAAAAAACTTCACTTCCCTTTAGAATTTGGCATTAGCAAAAGAGGAAATTTTCACATTGTTTTAAAAAGTAATTGCTTTCATGTGTTGCAGCACTAAACTGCACTGAATTTTTAAATAAATAATTCTGAATGGTCAGAGGGGATGGGATAATGGCATGAATGTATTAAGCAAAGTAATGACTTTATTTACAGGATCGTGATCATAACGTATATTGGCATTTATGTTATGCAATCAACTAACCAGCCATTATACCAACTAACCATCCAAATATTTTTCGTTTAGCCCCGAATCATAAGGGAAAAGAGAATATTCTGTTAATTTTTATTTTTTTTTTTTCTTCTATACAATGAGACCTTAAAAGCACTTTAATTTATGAGTGGAATCTCAGCAAATATGCTGATGGCAATTTGCTCTTATATTCTCATTTATTCATTATTCGATGTATTTCTTGTCGTTTTTGTTGTAGTTGGTTGTTCTTGTTGCTGAGAAATTAATCATTATCATTTTTTTTTCTTTCTTCTTGTTAGCCTGCCTGCATTAACTAATAAAGTCTTGTAATAAAGTGAATTTAAAATACCGTAATACATACATGCAAACATAAGTATGGATATGTTAGTAATGCCTTTGTAGCCTTAAAATATCCCAATAAACATAAAGGTATGAGTGTAAAATATGATGCTTTTGTGAGTTGATAATAAGCAATATTCGAAAGCTTTTTTTGTCGAGCTTGTATTTTATTTTCTAATTGAATTGAAATAAATGTTACAAGTTATAATTCAATTCAAGGAGTAGTAATTGCACTATCCAACAATTTAAGACTTTTTGATGGGAACAGAATAGTGAACCTGTAAGTCTGAAAGGTAGTTTTTCTCTATTCATAAAAGAGTCTTAATGTAACTCTAAATAGTACAATATTTATTTTATTGGGGCTCGAACTTCGGGCCTCCAGCAGATGAAATATTTATAAGAGATTTTTACAGGCCAACCTAAACTAGAGCGTAAAGCTCAACGTAATTTTGGGCTCAGCATTAATGCTGCTAATAAGTAACTTAAATAAAAGCGTCAATGTTGTGTCAAGCACTGTTATGTTTATTTACCTGGTTTGATAAAATTGCTACATAATCATAATAAAAATAAATGAAATCAAAAAGTAGGCCGGAAAATAGCAAAAATTTTATCACTTAACAATTATAAAAGAAAAAAAAAACAACAAAATCTGTTTTACAACTAACTTCACTTTATTATGCACTGTCAAAATTGGATTTTCCATTTACAAAGCGTTGGCGCCACGCCATTTGACTTGGTCACACACATTTTGTATGAGCATGAGCATTTTTTACAGATAGTTTGCAATTTACGCTCTGATTTCGCTTGGTCTGTTAAATCATTTTTAAAGTTCGTATTTAAGGAGTTTATTGTGATTCTATGTTTTTATTTTTTATTTAATTGCCATATACATAGTTGTTCATAATGCTATATACTGCCGATTTATTGCACTCACTCAGTTATCAAGTATACCATTAATTGTTTTATAAATATTCTATGAAAAATATACAAAAATTCATCCTATAATGCGACTCACTACGAAATTTTGTATCATGAAAGTCTAATACAAAATATACAGCCTCATTTTATTTCTTCGAAAGTATTTTTTTAGTTTCTTAGCATTGGTTTCTAGCATTATTTTAGCTATTTTTAGCATATTTTTGGCATATTTTTGGTATACACAATATAACTAGAGAAAAGGCTTTATTATGAACTGAGAAGGAATCATATTTGATATTAAAAAATTGTTCGTCTTTCGATAAATACAAATAAATGTTTACTGCTTGAGAAATTCATAATTTATGACTACGCAATTTTGAAATTAAACTTTCGTGTTAGCTGGTATTAAAACATTATTTGCATGCAAGTATGTGCGTGAAAATACAAATACCATATATACATGTACACTTATGTACTACATATATGTGTATTTATTTATTTTTTTTTTTTTTTTTGTATTTAGCATAATAGAAACATCACCATCATCGTTAGCTAAATCTTCATTATTATTTCGCAATACCCAAAAACCAGCAGGTGGTTTTAACAAAAGAAAATCCTTCTCGAAAAGAACATCATTATTATCATCACCATGTTCATTATTAAGAAATCAACTTCAAAGAGAGCAATTTTTTTTTCTTCTTTATTTATCCATTGCTGTTGTGGATTTTAGAAGTGTGAAACTACTTTAACAAAGAGCAGAAGAAGGAGAAGAAAAAAAAAAATAAAAATGAACAACAATTTTAAATGGAAAATAAAAAACTAACAAAAAACTACAACAACAATTTAACCATCTAAGTATTAAAACAAAAAGAATATATACTAAACCAATGAATAAATTGAATAGCAGTCAATATCAATAACGCCAACACCAACAACAAATACCACACATAAAAAAATAAAATTCTCGTAATAAATACAACCCACACATACTAAGAAAAACATATGCATGCTTTACAGCACAGAATAGTTAGTACAGTGGAGAAAAATATAATTCAATTAATTGTGGGGCTTTAAAAAGAAAGTATTCCAATTTATATATTAAATAGGAACTTGAACACAAATGTAAATCACATTGTACTACAATTTTTTACTCATCATAACATTGAATAGTTACTTCAATAGTTTTTTGTAAATTTGTTCAAATTTTAACTGCATACTCTAAACTGAAATATGAAATTTTATTTGTCATAAAAACTACTCATTAACACATCGTCAATTATTTCTTACCATAAATATATTATATAAGATATTATAGTCATAAAATATTCATTAAGTTTGTGCTATAATAATTAATATGACTTTTCTTTCTACATACAATATTTTGGTATAAACTGTGGTTCTATAAATTGCAAATATGTATATAAAAAAAATTATCTTTGGAAAAAAAATCATACTTTTTGCTTCAAATAGAGTCTTTTTTTTATTTGTTTTGAATCATAAATATAAAATTCGTTTTTAATTTGTTTAATTATAAATATTCGAGAGAATTGCACCAATTGGCTTTCGTTTCATACTACTTTCCTTCTTCGCATTATTACGGGTTAGCCACCACCAAGTATTTTTGTATTATGGTAAGGTCGAAAAACTATGGCGGCCAATTTAAGGTTTTAATATTTTGATTAGCAAACGACTATTTACTGCACGTACCATGTATGTCGATACAACCACTTCAGTGGTCCAAAAATATATTTTTTCTTTGAGAAAATCTGTTTCAAAACATACATACATACATAATTGGCCATTACAATCGTGTCACGGTTACGACCTAGTTTCTCGCAGCACTTATGTTGTGTGTATTAAATTTTATCCATGGGAACCGGGACCTACAGTTTAAAGTCTACTCCGAGCCAGAGATTTGAGAAGAACCTTTGCCAGAAGATTGCTGAAAGGTAGTCTCCGAAATAAATAATTTTTTCACATTTCCTTTTTTTAAGATGTCAGAGCTGAGATTTGAACCCGGCACTATCGTCTTAGTAAGCTAACACACTAACCACTAGACCACGGCGATATGTTGCAGTAGGTTTTTGTAATTATTTTCTGTCATTCATACATACATACATAACACATAACTGGCCTTTACAACCCTGTGTCAGGATTACGGCCTAGCTTCTCGCAGCACTCATGTTGTGTGTGTCAATTTTTATCCATGAGTACCGGGACCTACAGTTTAATGTCGACTCCGAACGACAGACTTGAGAAGCTTGTTCATGGCAATTAGTTACTCTCAGAGCTTTTGCCAAAAAACTGTTAAGAGGTAGTCGCCGAAAGAAATATTTTTTTCATATTTCTTTTTTTTGAAGATGTCAGAGCCTGGAGTCGAACCCAGGGCCCATGTCTTAGTAAGCCAACACACTAACCACTAGACTGTCATTCAGAAAAACGAGATTAACATTGCCCTCGTCTCTGCCGCACTATTTAATATAAATTTATTAAAAATTATATGCTTATTTTAATAACATTTATTGATTTAATATAAATAATTATTTATTTACGTTTTTATTTTTACCTTTTTATATTTTTCATAGTTTTTTTTTTTTTTCTAAAAATTTTTAAATTAAAAATTAAATTTAAAAACAAACAATTTTAACTCACAAACCCCACTGTCTGTTTAAGTTGGAATCTTTTTACACTTTGTTGTTGTTGTTTTTTGTTTTTTTAATTTTGTAATATAAAACAAAAACTCTCGTATGTACATATGTATTGTATATACTTACAGACTTAAAATGTCTTCATCAATATTGCTACTGTTGTTGTTCTTGTTGTCATCGTAATAGTTATCTGGATGGTTAGTTGTTTCATTATATCCCCATCGGAACTTGAACTCATATCATTGTGCGGGAATTATTGTGCTCTATCCGCCATTTCATATTTTTTATATATCTCGAGTTAATGATGCCACTTTAGGTTTTCCATGCCAAATTTTTCAAGTCTGCAATCCGTTTTCGAATATCTCCTCCAGTTTCAGAGATAAATAGCCGAAAATTGAGTGCAGATTTTAAAAATTTTATTGTCAAAAAACTAAAGTGTATCATTAACTCGAGATATATAAAATGGCGGATAGAGCACATAAACTTTCGCACGAAAATATGATTTCAACACACTACATCACACGCGCTCTACATAATTTTCAACTAATCATAAGTTAACTCATTATAAGTTAGCTTATGGAGCTTCAAATATGATATGTTTCAAATGAAACCATGATCCTAACTTAAAAAAGGAACGAAAACATTTTGATTTTAAAATTCTTCAATAATAACTTATATATTTGCATCAGTTTCGAGTTTAGAGAAAGTCACATTAGACAAATATATGTATGTACGAACAAATATTATATGGAAATATATAATATCAAATATGTGCTTAACGTTACCGCAGCTTTAATTTTAAGTCAGTTATTACTGCTTAGATAGTTCATAAAGGTCCGACAGGGATGGTAAATATACTCTCAAGCACATTTTTATATGCACAATATAAGTAATTGTACATTATTTTGTAGCATAAAAGTACAGTGAATGTGAATGAAAAGAAACTAATGAACGCTTTAATGTGAGTATGTTTTCTATGAACATAAACAGATTTTATATACATTGTAGTTGTGTGTGAAGAATTTTTTCTTCAACAATTTTGCTGATGCTCCCTTTACAATCATTTAATAAACTCTGATTTCATGGATGCTATTTTTACTACTCATCATTTGGTTATGCAGACAGCCCCACTCTCAGACTCACAAATGCATACAGTGATGACTGAAAAATTATTATTAAACTGAAAAGGCTGAAAATTAAACTTGTGTTGGAATTAATACGAATATTTCATTTCTAACTTGTTATTAAAATTTGTAACTTTTCTTTAAAAGCTTTTGGTTTGGCAGTAAGATTTTGTATCATTCTTTTACTTTCCTCAAGTTTTTGCTATATTTTAAAGCTCAACTGTGTTTTTTTATGCAGAAGTATGGTGTGAGTTTGGCGACTTTTTTATGTATTTAGCAGTTGTTTATTTTTAAAGTTTTAACACATACTCGTCTATCAAGTACAGAATGCATACACAGATTTTTGCATGTGATAACCTAACAAACTTGGTAACAGTCAATAGACAACTGAGTACAAGGCTATTTGTCTATTAACAGCTAATTTTGTAAAATACTTCTCTTTTAATTTTCCTTTTGCCGCAACACCAACTAAAATGTAAAAAGGCTTTACTTTTAGAAATTTAAACCTTAAAGAAATTTTTAATAAATTTTGAATGTACTTGCAGTTTGCATTAAATTCATCATTCATCTACCGTAGCATGGCAACTCATGTTCCACTTTATAAATGAGATTAAAAGCATATACACACAGGTTGAAAAAAAATTGAATTAAAGCAAATTTGTGTATTTACAATGCCAAAGATAGCTGCTGTTCTAAATAACAAAATTAGCCAAAAATTTATAACTATAGTCAGTTGACTTTTAAAATTTTTAATAATCCATATGAAAATAAAATTTTTTAAATAAAGAGGCAAATGATGAAACAAATAAGAAAAATTTTAAATTTAAAAAAAAAAATTATTGTTTTATATTACAAAAAACTTTTCCAAAGACATAGATTTTACATTGTTGATACTCAAAAATAAACCGATTCTTATAAAGTTTTGTGTGAATGTTGTTGGTCTGAATACAGAATATTAGCTGTATTGAACATTTTTCCTACCCTTAAGTTATCACAGTGACTTCACACCCATGGAAAGTTAATATAGTCGCAAGCATTAAAAAACGCTGTAACTGACAAAAAATCGAAAATATGTTTTTTGCATCATTTTTATCAGAAAAAAAAATACGCGTCGATTGGTCCTGGTCACAGATTTCTATGATGAAAAGAAATTCCCTTACTTACAGCGTCTTCTTTCTACTTTCATACAGGTTTTTTCGCTCTGCTGAACATTAAATGTTTTTCAGTTACAGATAGGGTATTCAATTATTCGACTTTTTGTTTTGGTCGATTAATGAAGTGAGTAATTATTCGGGTTTTTTCTTGATCGATTAATCGAATAAAATTTTAAAATTGATCGATTAATCGCATTTTGTTTTATATAAAATAACATACCAATTTTGTGTATTTTTAAAACATTTTATTCAAAAAAAAAACAACCAAAAACATAGTAACGTGTAGTGTAGAAAATGTAATGAGATGGTATATTTTACTTTTAAACATATTTTTGAAAAACTAAACCATAAATAATTAATTAATTAATTTTAATATTTGAGATTATATACTCGTATATAACGATTTAATATATAAAAGTAATAATTTACTACTTCGTATGCAATAAAAATATTAAATAAGTAATTAAAAATAATTCATATTATGAGTTAAAAATTAGTTAAAAAAAATTATGCACTTCTATTAAAGTAGTCCTTTAAAAAAAGGATGTAATTTATATGTTTAGCTTTCAACCGATTTTTTTCTTTTGTTTTAATAAAACTCGATTTTGAGAACACTCTCTCGCTGACTGTAGATGTTGGAGAAATTGAGAGAAGTGCATGGAAAAGAATATATAATTTTTCGTTCTGTTTTTGGTTTTTTCTAAATATAAGAAATCATCCATTAAATCATTCAGCCTCTTTTAGGTTTTTTGAAATTTTGTACACTTTTAATTGCTTCATTGAATTCTGATAATAGATTGTTTTCGTTTATTTCAATTAAATCGTCTGCAATCATGTCATCATCTGGCACATTTTGTTCCGTATTTTCTAAAAACATTCTCAAAAACAATTTGTTTGCAAAATCTTTTGTTTCATATTTTGTGCAATATTTTAAAAAAGTGAAAATGTACCAGAATTTAGATATAAAGTAAGTGTACTAAGTAGTTTTACACGTCTTTCATTTATTCGAATCTTAAACCTTTCTAATAATTAATTTGAAAAGGGATTGTTTGCATTTTCCATTGTATTAATAACAAATTGTATAATGCCTTCTAAATCTATCAATGTAGCAGAATCCTTGCCGAGCTCCTTAATAGTGACATCAAGTGGCTTAAGGGCTTTATTCATATCTGTAAAAGTCGTTAAACCAAAATCAGATAGAGCGTAGTTTACGTAGTTATAAATATGAAGAAAATTTTCAATCATGGTAGATAAAGACGACCATCGATGCTTTACATCATGTACAAGACGAATTTCTTTTTCTTTTCTTGCAGCATAACATATGTTTGCAATTTCTTTTGTTTTTCATTAGATTTATTAAATATTTTACAATGCTTAGGAAGTTTATTAATAACATTTATTATTTTTATAAATAAAGTATTTTCTTTATATGGATTAATCGATTAATCGTACGAAATTATTCGAGTTATTCGTTATTCGAATTTTACTATTTTTAATTGTTCGAACAATTATTTGAACACAATTCTTCGATTAATCGATTAACGATTAATCGTTTGAATACCCTAGTTACAGAGTTCTTTAATTCTTGCGACGATATTTCTCTGTTAATATCTTCAAAATAGTAAAAGTAAGAGTTTCTTAATTTGGTATAACTAGCTTCATATTTGGTATACATATGTAGTTCATAAGTGGGCCAAATTGGATATAGTACCTGCCATATAGATTAAAACTTATTTTCGTATATGTTGAGAACGTTTAATCCGAAAGCGAGGCGCACCTCATAACTTCCATTATTATTTTACTTTTACTCACATAGTTTTTAAAGCTTATTTAGGCTTTGCAAACTATTCCGACAATCTTTACTTTCTCACTGTTTGCTGTAGGTTTGCAGCTTTTTGTTTTATATAAAAAAATTCAATTCTAGGAAAACTATTTTGGGAAGATTCGATTCTACAAAATCTTTTCACTTCATATATATTATCTTGTTTTTGTATTCTTATGTAAAGTGCTTCACATGATTGTGTTATTGTTCACTTAAAGCTTTTGTGTGTTATTATGCGAGTGTGTGTGGCAAGAAAGCCAAGTATTAGAAACAATTTTTCATAGAAATATGTATGACTTGCTTCATTCTATTACCTTATTTCTTCGTAAAAATACCTATATTTACAGCCAAAAGTAGGGATTAAAACGAATTGCAAAGAAAGCAGACCTTCGATTTGTCTTTGCTTCTCTGGAAATAAACTGCTTCCAAAGTTATTTAAATAGAATTTTACTTTTTATTAAGTAATAATACCAGTAAATTGAAGAAATTAAATTTTTTTATTGTTTTTATCCCCTTTCGTTTCAAATATTTCCTTTTGCAGATCCAAAGCTGGCTAAAACTCATTAAAATACTCTTAATGTGCAACTAAAAGTGAGCACAGAAAGTTCAACAGACGATTATAATTAAACAAATAAAGGAAACTTTTTAATCCAAATGCTATTTCCATATTTCATAAAATAACAAAAAAATATAAATCATTTGATGTAATGCCATACTTGCCAAGTAAAACTATTTTCTTTTTTCGTTTCTTTTTTTTTTTTTTTTTGTTTCATTATTTATTACACAAAACGCTATAATTTTTATACCCCTATTGCCGACTCTTTAACATTTTAGCACTTTTTATTTGGCCCCTTTTATGATTTCAACTCATTTGCATAGTTTTCCGTTATTATGGGAAATTTGCTTTTTAACTTTAAGCACTTGTAAAGTTGCAGTCTAGAGTTGCACACAAAACAAGAGCTGCTCGTAACCAGAGGAAAAACGAATGCATTATAATATTTTCAAATTAACACAACATAAAAATTTATTTTAAAAAGAAGAAAAATATATTACAAAAATATATGAAATTACAAAGCAGTAATAAAATATCCAACACTATAAAAGAAAACATACCACTGGTACATACCCAGCAAACACACAGTGGGAAAAATTGAAAATCTAGTGGAAATTTATTAATAACTTTTGAACTAATAATAATATTTTGATTTAGAAAAACAATTTTAAATAAAACTTAATACAAAAGGAATAGTAATATTTTTAATTTTTATTCTACAATTATTTTTATAAAAGTGTTTCACGCAATCGCAGTCAGTATGTCACATAATATTATTCTTTTTATCGGTAGCAGAGAGGGAAGATTTTACAAAGAAATATCTAATATCTCATTTTTTGTAAGGAGACACTAAAGTTTTCATTTACAAGATAATAAAAAGAACTGAGCAAACCAATCAAATATGTACGAAGCCATTAATGTTGTTTTCCCTTGAAGTTTTTGAGTCTAACGAAGACAACATTTTCTGAGGTCTTTATTTTTGACCTCGAAAGTTTCTTTTATAAGAAGAGATAAAAAACCATGGATACAAATTGATAAAAATAATTGTAGTATTAATTTCACATTCAGTATCGAAATTTAAAAATTAGTGAACACCTAACACCAGTTATTTTTTTTTTTTTATTTGAGAACATTACTCTGGGGTAAACCCCTACTAAACTCTGTGCATTGTATTGGAATTTTTTGGAAAGGACAGTACATTTATGACAGAACATACATTTTTTTGTTTGTTTTATTTTTTCACCCTTGAAAGATCAACAATTGCCTCATCGTTGCATGTTGATTGTGTGATGAGTGTCTTCGCTAAGTAAGTTTTAGCTGTTATCTGCTACTTCACAATAGGTGGCGCTTTTCTCCTGAACATTCGTTTTTCGTTAAAATTGGTTAAGGTGGAATAGAGTCGAATGTCGGGGAGCGGTTTCTTTGTAGACGGTCTTCTTGGAAGGGGGGGGACCTCTTATTTTTAAATTATAATTTTGAAAACACCACAAACTAACTTTTTCATTTTTCACCTTTGCTGGGATTTGAACTTGGGCCGTTGGACTTTTTGTGGGGGTGCTCTAACCACTATACCACGCACCCCCCCCCCCCCAATTTGAGAATTATTGACTTTTTGTGGCTTAAACTTTTTCAAGCCCTATGAATTAATTTTCACGGGATATTTTACAGTATCAATTTTAAGAACTCAATTAGGCGTGTTCTAATTGTCTCCAAAAACCAATGAAGCGAAAATGGGTATTGAAAACTCCACACATTTGTCTCAACGAATAAAACTTAGCGTAATTTGAATGAATAATTGTAGTTTAAAGAAATATAGTATCTTGTTTGGCAATTTTGAACTATTATTCATGCATACACACATAATTGGCCATTACAACCCTGTTTCAGGGTTATGGCCTAGCTTCTCGCAGCACCCATGTTGTGTGTGTAAATTTTTATCCATGAATACCGTGCCCTACAGTTTAATGTCGACTCCGAACGACAGACTTGAGAAGCTTGTTCATGGCAATTAGTTACTCTCAGAGCTTTCGTCTGAAAACTGCTAAGAGGTAGTCGCCGAAAGAAATATTTTTTCATATTTCTCTCTTTCAAGATGTCAGAGCTGGGACTTGAAATTTTAAAATAAATTTCAAAACTTTTATAAATGATTTTTTATAGATTTAGGGTATTAGGGGTCTCTTAGTCAGATACCTATGTAAAAGTCCAGTTGAAAAAGGTGTTAGAACAGTAAATTATACAAAATGTATTGAAATATCACATACATATTATCAAAAAAGTTTGAAAGTTTCAACTCACACATGCGTCATTTTCAAATACCGGATTTTTTGTTTGTTGGGCTATAAATCTAAATGAAAGTCTGCATGTTTACGCATACAAGTGCATATTTGCATATGCTGTAATATTTTAACTTTATGTTTTTGTTTTAAACATTAAATTATATACTGGTTTGTAACTGCAGGTAATAATATCTAGAAAAAAAAAAACTTTTACAAATTAATACTTCCACAAGAAAAGGAGAGGAAATTTTCCAAAACACTTCTACACAGTTTTAAATTTCTGGCTGTTAAGCATTATAATTAAGAACAAGTAAGAGCTCTATATGATTTAATGTCTGTAATTTTACTAAAAATTTTTAATTTCCAAAAAAAAGAAACAAAAATTTATTCTTTTCATGTACTGGCAGTTGAGTGCTAATAATTACGACAGCGTAATGGGTCTTATCTTACAAATACCAGAAAATATATGCGTGTTGGTATTAAAATATATGCAAGTGTGTCTATACGATTATGGCCAAAATGAGTTTCAGATAAAAATATTATGCTCGTTTGAAGTAAAAACCATTATTAACTTACATTTATATATGTACGCACGAATGTATGTATAGTTATGCACCCATTAGTAATATGCACAGTGGGTTTAAAACAAAAAAAAACTTTATAAAATAATAATGGGATTTCAAAAATATAAAAGAAATTCACTCCTTTCACTCTTTCTTGTAAAAGGCCTTTCAACAGAAAATCTATGCATTTTCATCCAATGCGGAAATTGAAACAAAATTTTTGATAGTGAGCCGAGTAAACACCTACGATACAGAAACTTTTAGATAACTTTTGGCAAAGAAAAGTTTTAGCGTGTAATGCATTTCAAATTTTTTTAATGTTTTCCAAGTTGCTTATGAAACATATAATTTGAAATTAAACAGTGGAAAATTTACATTTGGATTGATTTTCTTCTAATGTTACAAGAACCATATCTTTGACTCCTCAATGTACGTAAATAAGTGGAAATTTTAAAAACAGTAATGCTGCCTTACGCTTAAATGGCTGTTTCCACAGAATAGCGATCCCAAACATACTAGTAAAAGAAAAAAGAAATGGTTTTAGAAATGTGA
Organism: Metopia argyrocephala; assembly: GCA_963576795.1. Taxonomy (NCBI): domain Eukaryota; kingdom Metazoa; phylum Arthropoda; class Insecta; order Diptera; family Sarcophagidae; genus Metopia; species Metopia argyrocephala. Next base: position 2,520,898 of record OY756209.1, read on the forward strand.
AGCAATTATGGGAAATATTTCTATTGAGAGAGGCAGATCTTTTGTTGACTCAAGGAGATAACAATGTTATCACTTGTGATATATTATACTTGTATACACGAATATATCGTCGATGGAATTAAAGAACGTTGTAACTGACAAAACCTTAAATGTTCACCAGACCCAAAAAAAACTTTTATTAAAGTAGAACAAATAAACGGGTATTTTTCATTTCGCAGGCGGCGTAAGTGAATTTATTTTCATCGTAGAAATCTGGGACCTGGACCAATCGACGCGTAATTTTTTTCTGATAAAAATGATGCAAAAAACGTATTTTCGATTTTTTGTCAGTTACAGCGTTCTTTAATTCCATCGACGATATATACATTCTCTTACAAATTCAGTTGATATAGATTTAAGAATGTATGATTTGTTTACTGCAGCCTTCATGGCTTTTAGTTTATTAAGTGGGAAATTTAGTTTATTATTGGGAAGTAACAGATAACAGCTGAGCCTACTTAGCGAAGACACTCACCACACAATCAACATGCAACGATGAGACAATTGCTGTTGTTCATTCAAGGGTGAAGGTATAAAACTGGCGTTTGAATGATCAATTTACAGCAATTTGTTTCATTCCTAAGGCGCTTAATAATAATATAAGAAAAAATATATATATACTGTCCTTTCCAAAAATTCTAATACAAGGCACAGCATTTAGTAGGGGTTTACCCCTGAGTATTGGTCAAAAATAAAAAAAAATAAAAAAATGAAAAAAACAAGAAACACAAGTTTAAAACTCTAACAATAACTCTTTAAAAAGCCATAAAGAGTAGGATATTCATTATATTACATTACATTTTACACAGGGCAGAATTCATAAAACTCTCTTAGTGTTCGTGGAATGCAATTTTTTTACCACCATTTAGAAAATTTTCACAATAAATGCATATTTTTAAATCTATTAAGATTAAATTTGGCCTACCATCCTACCAGGTTTGGTAGAAAAAACTCAACAACTTTTCTGCATATAAATATAATTAAAAAAAAAAACAAAGCACTCTAAGAAAACAGAACTTGTGGGTCACTTATTGTAGAGATAAATTTTCAAACCTTGCATGCACAAGGCAATACTTTTATATTTGAAATTGCATGACAACAACTATTTGTTAAAGTATAACAAATAAGCAAGAAATAACAAACCCACTGTTTCAGATCAATTTTTCCAATTTAATTTATTTCAATATAAAACAAAAATAAAGTAAAATTGCACATGCTCGTACTATAACGATAGCAATTACCGATGTCAGGTTATTAATATTTAAATTCTTTGTAACAATTTTAAACGACAGCAACACAAAAGCTTTTATTTCCCCTTTATTTACCACTATTGCTTCTGTTTCACTTATAAAGTAAATATTTTTACCATCCGTTTATTTGTTATCGTTATTTTATTTTTTTGTGTTTTTTTATATTTTGCAATCCTTTCCTCTAAAGAAACATAAGGTTGTTACGAAAATTCACAACTTCAGCATATGATGCCATATAAATTTAACTTCATTACATTATGGTTTATATAAAAGCTTAAAATTGCATGTAAAATATTTTATACTCGTACACAAAAGTATGTTAACATACACTATACACACACACACACACGCCCATAAGTACATTTCTCTTAGTAACATAGCTGCCAGATTTGACGATTTATCGTCATTTTGACGATTTTAGGACACAAAAATAGCATCTTGACGATTTGACGATTTTTGCCCTTAATTTGACGATTTTTATTTATTTTGACGATTTTTGGAAATTCAAAATTTGCAACATTTATTTCTTTGAATTCTTTAACATTGTTATAATTATTATCACACTATTTGTAACTATTGCTTTTGGAAATCAAATATAGAATATTACTCTATTTCTGAAGAGATTTTTGTATTTTTTACACAAATAAAATCCAAAATTGGCTTTTGGAAATTCAAATTAATAAATTTAAATGTAGAATATTATTCTATTTCTGAAAGGAATTTTATGCTGTTTTTATTCAGTAAAATCCAAAATTGGCAACTGTTGCATCCACCAATTTAATGCATTTAATTTCGAAAGATGTTATTATTAGAAATAAAGCCAAGATCAAACATTTTGATTTGGTAGATTATAAAGGTAAACAAATTTTTAAACTTCGAAGAAAAGATATTTTTTTAAGGAAATATAAAAACGTACTATTATTATTTGTTTCAAACATTTTTTTACAACAGTGTGGCCAAATAAGATTTGATTTTAAAAACCAATATTAAGCTTTAAGTACTTAATATATATTAAACAAAGAAAATTGTTCGTTTTGTGAATGAACTTAACCATTTTATTGAAGAATGTGAAAGACAAGAGCTAAGGGCTGAATTAAGACAGTTAAAGTTATTCAATTTAGAGAACAATTTCGCCCAAAAGATCCTTAAACTGTTAGATTTGAAAAAAAAAATATCAGAAATGGAAATGAAAAACTCCACTTGTTTTGCCTAACTCTACCTAAATTTATTTGAAAAAAAATTAGATTTACTACATTATTTTGCAAACGGAAAATGAATATTTAGACAAATAAATCTAAAAAAAGAAGTCGTCTTTGGCGGCCATTACTGTACTGTCAATTCTATTCTTCAGTTTTACTCAAATTAAAACAAAAGTTTTTTTAAGAAGGTTATATTTTCTAATTTATATTTTGTTGACGATTTTTTGACGATTTTATGGAATCAATTTGACGATTTTGACGATTTTTTTGTGGATCTTTGACGATTTCATGGTCATTTTATCTGGCAGCTATGCTTAGTAAGCAGAATGTGTGCGTATGTGTTTATGTAAATACTCGTCCAAATAAACAAAAGACAACATTCATAACCCATTAAATTAACGTATACAAAAATGACCCAATAATTGAGGCTGTATGTGGTTATGGGAATACAATAATGAAAATGAAATAACCCAATAGACATAAAAATTTTATAAATTTTTTAAAGAGATTTTTCAATTTAAAAATATTAACAAAATATTATTGAAGTTTACTTGTAAGGGAGATAATTTTTTTTTTTATTTTTAAAATGGTGAATTGTTTAAAAGACTGAGAATGTTTGCATGGACACGTAGGGTATTAAATTTGATAATACGTTTCGTAAAACATGAGCTCTGTCTATAGGGAAAGACAATTTGCAGTAAGACATTATGCCTATAATTCTCTTAATAAGAAATTGTTCATATAACACGAAATAATAATTGCTATAGAAGTTAAAACAAAAAACAAGCGGCTCCCCTTTTTCCTGTCATTTGATAAATTTTTGACATACACTCTTTATTAAGTGATTCGAACCATTTAAAGTTTTGTTTTTCAAGGAATTTTCTCAAAATGATTCCACTCATATGAACCACAAGTCAAAGTACTTTAGTACCTAGTTTATGACTCTTAGGGAAAAAAAAAACTGTATTTTTTTCTCTTCCAAAAGAAATCTTTAAAACTATATTGCATTAAACTTAAATGTTGCTGTTGTTATTTCGGAAATCTTAAGAAAATTCCCTTTCTAATAGTTGTACAATTTTTGCTCTCTAAAACATTCCAAAAGGACATGGCCTACTAAATACAGAAATTTAAGTGGCACTAATCTTCTTGTTGGCATTGTATGTTACTGGAAATACGAAATAAGTAAAATAGTGTTTCTGTATGAAATATGGTATGTTATTAGAAATGTTACTTGTAATTGAGCTGTTAAAAAAATTTTAGTAATAGACTATGAGATGCAATATTTAAACTAAAGTACATAGTTATTACTGAGAGGGAGGTATTTGAAAATATTAAGCTTTCCTACTTGAAAAAAGAAATTAAAACGAAATGGCAAAGGAAAATGAATTTCTCTTTTAAATAGTTATAAAAATTATGTATTTTTTTTTTTTAAGTTTACTTTAACAAAAATCTTAATAATAGATTCATTTTGGAACAGATTTAAAAAAAAATTCATTTTAATTTCTATAACATATAAGTCGTCGTATAATTTTTTTCACTTATAAAAAAGTGAGACTGTTCTGTTGCTAATAATGTTTGTTCTGGTCTGCAAAGCAGTTGCTTAGTCCTTTATAAAAAATTTAAAGATACGTTTTTATAAAACAACTCGTTTGTATAAGCATACATACATAACTGGCCTTTAAAACCCTGTGTCAGGATTACGGCCTAGCTTCTCACAGCACTCATGTTGTGTGTGTAAATTTTTATCCATGAGAACTTCGACAGGAGAAGCAAAAAACCTTAAAATTAAAAATTTTTTAAATACTGAAAATCATATAATTTTCAAGATCGAGATGTAAGGATCAGCATACCTATATACCTACATATATATGTATGTAAGGTTTTTATATAAATATGTATGTCAATATTTCTTCTTGCAAAACTACACGCACTTGTAGTTACGTCCGTTTAAATTTCTTTAATAAAACCGACATTTTTGATCGTAGAATTTTAAAATTTTGCACGAACATGTATTTTAATAAAACGAACCATCTTCTGTATATATAATTTCGTTGTTTGTCCGAATGTATGTCCAATTCTCTTTCCGCAGCTTTTTGATGACGTCTGAAGTCGCAGAAAGCTGAAATTTGTCAGATTTTTGATTTCCCGACTGTGGTTGACTTTATGACTAATAATTAATAAAAAAACTCAATTTCGAAATTTTGTGTAGTTACGTTCGTTTGCATATGACGATATGTATATCAAAAAAACATATGGAAATACAAATTAGGGTTGCTGTTGTGTACAAACTTCAACAAGTTCTTATATATTTCATAAAAGCATTTGTGAATTTGAAAAAATTTCAATAAAATATAAGAAAAATTCCGTTAGTTATGGAAATACTCATAAATTTTTAAATTTTAATTAAAAGGCCTCTAACTCATGTCTTTCACTGTGTTGATTAATTTAAAATCGATCTATATTGCACTTAAAGAAAATACTAATTTGTATACTAGTTTTGCCCTAAAAGACAATATTAATAGAATCCATTGTTGAATTATTTGAGTCTTTAAAATTTTAACCGATTCAAATAGAAAAATCGAATGTTATATACATGTACATACATACGTACATACATACATAAACGGCCATTACAACCCTATGTCAGGGTTACGCACTAGCTTCTCACAGCATCCATGTTGTGTGTGTTAATTTTTGTCCATGAGTACAAAGGCCTACAGTTTAAAGTCGACTCCGAACGACAGACTGGAGAAGCTTGTTCATGGCAATCAGTTACTCTCAGAGATATTCGCAAAAAAAGAAATATATTTTTTTTTCATATTCTTTTTTTCACGATGTCAGAGCTGGGGTTTGAACCCTAAGCTCATGCCTTAGTAAGCCAACACACTAAACACTAGTGCAGTATAAGGTTGTTCTGATTAGCAAAACAAGAAAATCTGATAAAAGACTTATTGGCCTGTTTAATTATTCCACAAAATATTTTAAAGAAATTGAGGAGTTCAAAAAAAATTAAATTGTAAATAATGGTTTATGAAAATTATAAATTACAAATATAATAAACTTTTTGGTTAATGCTTTAGATTTGGAAATCTAATCCTAGTAAGATTGTCCATAATTTTTTATTAATTAATTTCTGTTTTTATATCGTTATATCGCAATTATAATTGAATTGAAATGGAATACAAAAAAATATTTTTACGGATAAATATTAAAAAAATATTATTGCAAATCCTAAATAAAATGTTAACATTTTTTGTTTTTTACAAGTATATAAATATGCATTTATGTATATAAGAGTATCTATATATGTATGTATCACAATTATTTTTGATTTATTTGGACTATACATTTATTTTTTTTTTTCGAGTATCCTTAATATTTTTTTTTTTTTTTTGTTTTCTTTTTAAATGTCTATTCGTTTATTTGATTTTATTTGTACAAATAATGAAAAAAAGAACATCATATTGTTCATTTTTAAATACAAAAAATGTATATCTTGCTGTTTTAATTGTTGTATTTCTATTGTACTTCTACTTTCTCCAATTTCAATATTTAGAATTCATTATTGACATCCAATATACTTACAAGTGCCTGTGTGTATGAATTTATGATATTTTTTCCTATTTAAGGTCTAACAATTATTGCAAGAGAAAGATATTTAAAATAAAAACAAACAAAAAAAAAACATTTTATATACTTATAGGGGTAATTCTATTGTGCTTTGCTTTGTACTGCTCCTTCATTAAATACTTTTTTGTACAAACATGTAAGTTTTTTTAGATATTCATTTGTGGCGTTGATAAAAAATTTCATACTGGTTTTGGCTTTTACTTTTAATAATTTTTTCATAGAACTTTGTTTCTTCAATAGCTTTTGTAAAACTTTCTCTCTATCGTAAAACTATTTTTTGATACATTTTGATAAGTCGTAAATTTAAATCGCCGATAGTAATGTGGTAGAGTATTTCATTTTCTTCAAAAAATAATTTTGTGTTTTGGAATTCTATAAAACAAACCGCGTTTCCACTGTATGCTGGAATTATTAGAGTTTTTTATTATTTAAAAACAAAAATTTTCGATGTGAAGGTCACTGGACATCGGCATAGGGGACAACCGTATTTAGTTTTTACAACTTTTTTTTGAAAATTATTTGTAAATTATTTTTCCGTTTCGTGTGGAATTGCTCACAACAACAAAATGCTTTTTTTTTGTTAAATTCTATCTGTCTGCCTGTATCTTTGTATTGGTCAATATTTTAAAATTCTAAAATGTCTTGTACAAATATTTACTTAAAAATAATACAATATTGCAAATGTTTGTCAATTAAATTGGTTTATTTTAAGTAGTAATTTTGAAAAACAAATGTATTTTGAAACATATTTTTATTTTCTAGACATACATACTCGTCAGAGTTGTAAACGAATCATTCATTTTTGAATTAATTCGTGAATCATTCATGCAATGAATTGGAAAAATTTTGAATTAATTCTTTTCTCCAAAAAACGAATTGAATTAAATTTGAATTAATTCATTTGAATTAAGCGAACATGAATTGCAATTCATTTTCAATTCAAATGAATTGGTAAAAAGAATTGCAATTCATTTCCAATTCATTTGAATTGAATTGATTTTGAATTAATATAAATGAGTTAGAAAAAATGAATTGCAATTCATTCCCAATTCATTTGAATTGATTTTGAATTAATTCAAATGAGTTAAAATATGAATTGCAATTCATTTTACCAATTCATTTAAATTAACTCTAAAAATGAAGGAAGCTTGGTACTCAATTCAATTAGAGACTTGTCAGTCACTTGTCGAATCAATGTCCCGGAGATGTTCGGCGGTGATTCAAAATAAGGGATTTTCAACAAAATATTAGAAATTTTCTTGCAATTGCACTTTTTTTGTATAAAAATGTCATTCTCTTTTCAATGAACCTATTTATTTGCTCGACAGGCATCAATTAATATATTAAATATATAAATTTTTCTCATTTTTTTTTTAATTATAATTAAATAAATTTTATGTGATTATTTATGTTTAATGTGATAAATATCGCTTTATTGTATATTACCGCTGTTTAAGTTATTTGAAGGCGAATTTATCAAAAAATGTGATGTGAATCTATTTATCTGCTCGTAACTGATATATACATAGATCTATTTTCAATAAATATTTCCTGAAGAAGCTATGCAGAAAAGTAGCGAAATATTGAAATAATAATTATTTAATCGACCTAAAGCTTAAATAAAAGTTTATATATTAATAAAAGTATATTTTAAAATTTTGCAAAAGGATTCTTGAGTGGATTTGAGTGCTGATACAATAATAAAACAGTTAGCGAAATATCTTTAACACGTTGAGTGCCACCATACAAAATAAAAATATATTCTCAAGGTTTTTGTGATAAAAAATTAATTTGTGAAAATCGCTGTTTGTGTATGAGAGTTTTTTGTACCGTTACCGGTGTCACAACATAAAACTTATTAGAATTACTGTAGTGCCACAAAAAATATATGTATTTAATTTAATATTTAATGCACATGTAGCTGTGCACCGCCGGCGGTACACATGGCACTCTAATAAAAGTAAAGTGTGTACCGCCGGCGGTGCACATGGCACTGAAATTGTTAATGATGAGTACCTACAGTGAAAGTAATCAGTTCTTTTAAAGTAAATAAATTTGATGTCACTATCAAAAGAAAATTATTTGATAGTACCATGGCACAATTATCATAAGGTGCGTTTGAGATTACAACAAGTAAAACAGTAACAAAAACAACACAGCATTTTGATGCTTGTTAGGGTAGTTAACTGTCAAAAAAACCAAAACAAAAAGTATGAAAACAAAAACAATGTACATAAAACAAAGCAAAAATTGACAACTATATTCACAAATTGGCTGAAAAAAGTAGCTCAGCTGCCATGTCAAATGCACCTTATAATCAATACGCCATGGATAGTACTTTCACATACAGTGGTGGACATTAGGTTAGCACACTAGCTATATGCATTCTTTCTTACCGAATATATGCTTGTAGAGTTATAACTGTAAACATTTATATGCCCTTATATGTCACGTGCTGTCCAATAAATACATTGCGTTTTGTTATACATTTCCAATTTACTTGAATTGAATTGATTCTGAAAAAAAGACTGCAATGCAAAAGCATCACCCTTTTTCCAAGTACTTCTATTCTGTACTTTATAATAAAAATATATCCACTACTAATCACCTATTTTCTATTACTTTTAATCCAAGTATTTATTACTTATTTATAATAATTCTCTTAATAATATAATAATTATAATAATTCTCATAAGTATTACTAAAGTGTTTGTCCTTTAATGTTCGTGCGTCACAGAATTTCATAAATTATTAATAGGTTTTAAATACTGAATGTCTTGTTATTCAGCGTATATCAAAAGCGACATAAGTAGTACTTGAAAGACCAAACTCCAAACACCAAGTTTACTTCAATTGAATGCAATTCATTTTTGATTTGATAAATTTGAATTACAAGTTACTTTTCTAATTCATTTGAATTAATTCCAAATCATTTCAATTCAAATGAATTAGAAATGAATTGCGATTCTTTTTACCAATTCTTTTGAATTAAAAAATGAATTGCAATTCATTTTGCCTAATTCAAATGAATTGCAACTCATTTTGCCTAATTCATTTGAATTGGAAATGAATTGTAATTCATGTTCGCTAAATTCAAATGAATTGATTCCAATTTAATTCAATTCCTTTTTTTGTTGAAAAGAATTAATTCAAAATTTAGCTAATTCAAATGAATTGAAATCAAAAAAGAATGATTCATTTACAACTCTGATACTCGTACATACTTATATTAAAAGCATATTCACTTACGGTTGAAATAGTATTACATTTATTGGTTAAATTAAAAATTAAATCTGCATTAAATATATATTTTATACACACAAGTAGTTTTAATAATTATTTCCAAATTTATTATCCTTAAAAAGTCATCATAATTATTTTTAAGGTCTTTACTAGTATTTTATGCTTCCATTTTGAATCATACAAGCCAGCAAGTGATTCTTATTGTTCAATATACATTTAAAGGAATTTTTAAATATTTCATAAAATTAACAAGAATTAAAGCTATTAGCCTATAGAATTTTTAAAGATTTAGTTTTTCAATACAATATTTGTAAAAGTAAATAATTGGTTGTCATTAGTGCTAGCAAAGTATTGAGTAACAGGTACCGAGTATCGAGTATTTATACTAATTTTTGGGTACTTAATAATTAAAAGTAACTACTCAATACTTTTAAAGTTGTATTTTTTCTTCGAAGTTGTATAGAAAATTTAAATTTTAACGACCAAACAAATTTCTGTCTTAAAATGAAATTGTTTTCTCTTAAATATAAAATCCGTTAAAAGTATTGAGTAGTATTGGGTACCCAAATTAAAGTACTCAATACTATCGAGTAATGAAAAGTAGCAGAATTTGACAGCACTAGTTGTCATTACACATTTACTGTGTAAAATATTTTATTTACTTAAAAACATCTTAATTATATTTAAAGTATTATATCATGAATATTATACGAGTACTATAGATCAATATGTGTGCAGCTATGGTGCGGTCACACGCCTACCGACCAAAAGACCTGACGACTGACCCATTTTAACAGCAATTTTTAGCAGCTTTTATTTCTCATAAGCTAGTGTGACTGGTTATGAGTTTAGGATAACCCGCTCAAAGCCGGTTTTGCACTGTATGATACCTTTCAATGAATCTGAAAATAGAATCGCATGCAGCTCATTGATTTAGAAAATTGCTCCTTGTAAAGGATGGAATATTGTGAAAATAAGGGAAGTAGATACATTTGATAAGTTGGGGGTATTCAAATCGAGCAATCAGATCAAATTTATTTGCAAATAAAATATATTTTTTTTATATTTAATATGATTGTAATCAACTGCTCTAGCTGGTTAATGTAATCCCAATCAAGAGAGATTGCTTTAAAATCTTTTTTTAAATTCCTCATTTATTGTAACATTTTTGAAGGAACATAGAGGATTATTTAACGTCAATCAAAACTCAAAATAATGTTTAAAAAATTATTGAAACAAAATCATAAAAATAAAAATTTGTAAAAAATATCGTGATGTTGGGATTTCCATAGCGAGAGTTTATGTAAAGAATACTTCTTTGATAATATTTTAAGCACTCTTAAAAAATAAATGTCAATTAGCAAAGGTTTTTCAAGTTTTGTGAAAGTATATCACAGTTAATTTTTGCTGAAAAAGTTTGGGCGGCTTAATACTTAATTTAACTAAACCCCTAAAACTTGAAATCCTAAAGCTACTCTCGCATTTGCACAAGATAACAATAAAGGGTTCTTTCAACAAATCTGCAAAATATCTAGAGGACGACAAACAAATATGTAGGCTGCCTAACTAGTTGTTGCAATGATTTTAGTAGAACACGACTTAAAACTTGATCTGGATCAATACTTTCAGAATTTTTCAATATGAGTATTGCTTTTAAAATTAGTAGATGGGTGTAGTTTCATATATGTTCTGTGTTCAAAATTTGTTCCATTTTTTTTTTTGAATAGGAGGAAGAAGAAACGATAATTAAAATGGTGATGACGATAAGATTAAAATTGAAAAGTGATTTCTTTTTTAATGCTTTCAACATTTTATACTATAGAAAAAGAATAGAATTTTTAAATAAAAACAAGACGTTAAAAACAAATACAGTACGATTTCGATTTTTGCAACTTGAACAAATCTGTTTTAGAGGTCATTTGTTCCCTTTGGTAGGAAATCTCTGGGTTAATATATGATATTTCTTAATAAGCTCAAAAATGTAAACATTTAGAGTCAGCTGTACCTACCTATAGCACTGGAAATTAAATCATATGTTTGAATGTATTGAACAACCAGTAAAATATTTTTGCGACATCATTATTGATGAAACAGAACTGGAGCTTGACGATTTTTTCGATACAAATTGATACATAAAAACGCTGCAGAATGCTGTAGTGAAAGAGAATATATTTTATTTTGACAGTAAAATTGCTTATGCTCTCAATTTGAGACACAAATTCTCTCAACAATATTACCACACTTTTGTTCAATTTCATACATTTTGTAAACAAACCCACATATTTTATAGTTTTGGTACAAAAAAAAAAATAAGAACAAAAGAAAATCAAAAGAACATTTGAAAGTTTAAATAAATTAAGTAAAAAACAAAAAAAAAAAAAAAAACAAAAAATATTTTTCGCCTTATTGGCAAAATACATTCAATACAATTTGAAATGTATGCTTTTGGGGAAAAGCATGTCTCTATGGCCATTTCGTCTCTGCTTAAGAGACTCGTCAGGAGACTTTTTCCCAAAGGTGTTATTCAAAACTATAAATACTTATGTTAAAATAGTTATAGAAAAAGTTGGGAAAAAGTCTCCTGACGAGTCTCTTAAGCAGAGACGAAATGGCCATAGAGACATGCTTATCCCCAAAAGCATACATTTCAAATTGTATTAAATTAAGTAAATTTAAATAAATTTGTTAAATAAAATGAGTGCTATTATAAAAAAGTAATTGAAGAAGTGCGTGAACATGAATAAATTAAAAAATATAATTTCAATTCTCAGCAAAAACTCTTATAAACTTAATTTTTAATAGCTTTACATGCAAGAAATATAAAAACATTAAATGATAGTTCGTGAAGCTGCAGCCGTCGTTTTAATTATGAGCCTACGTTTTTAAACAAGAATTAAGGTAGAATTAGCCGAACGTTGATGTAACGTAACGCAACGTACGTTGGTTTCTAGCATATGAAAACAATGCAAATGATTATCCAAAATAAATGTCACGTTGACGGGACGGAAGAATCTGTATAAAATAGAATTTCTAAACGTTTTTACGTGACATTTCAATGAGAGTGATGGGACTATTGTATGTTAAATGGCAATCTGGCCCAAATGCCCTTTTTTGTAGTTTTATGCTTATAAGCAAATCTTTTTCTTTATTATGCGTACAAAAAGACTTTAAATTTTTAAATTCTTTAATTTTTTTAATATATCTTAATTTTTAAAGTCTTTAGATACTATTATGTGAATTATGATATTTTTGTGAATAATTTAAATTTTTATGTGAATATAAAGCTTGTTTTTAATATTTTTTTTAAATTAAAAGTCCCATGTTTTACTTAACATATCTTCGATAGATATACATTAGGGTGGGTCAATTTTTTTGCCTACTAAGCGTATAGCAAAATCGTAATCTACGAGAAATTCTAAGAACTTTTCCCAAAGAAACCATGGTTCTAAAATCAAAATCGAGCTTCCGGTTTTTTACGAGAAAATTTGGTGTTCAGGTCATCCGAAAATAATGCTATTTTTTTGGAAGTATTCATTGCAATTGGTGAATAGTTGACCTGTAACGCTGGAAGAGGGCTTATTTTAAAGGAAATTATCTCAGCTTTCTATATCTGTCCTCATTTATAGAAAATTTTTTACCCAAATAATGGTTTTGGAGGTTTATGTCACAATAATAATAGTTTTAGGTTTTTAACAGTTTTACTATTATTATTTTGACATAAACCTCCAAAACCATTATTTGAGTAAAAAAGTTTCTATAAATGAGGACAGATATAGAAAGGTGAGATAATTTCCTTTAAAATAAGCCCTCTTCCAGCGTTACAGGTCAACTATTCACCAATTGCAATGAATACTTCCAAAAAAATAGCATTATTTTCGGATGACCTGAACACCAAATTTTCTCGTAAAAAACCGGAAGCTCGATTTTGATTTTAGAAATATGGTTTCTTTGGGAAAAGTTCTTAGAATTTCTCGTAGATTACGACCTTGCTATACGCTTTGTCATGTTTTTCGGTCCCGAACAAATTGACCCACCCTAATATACATACCAAATGAAAAATTATTCGATTATCTAAAGAGAAGCATATGGGATGCATGATTGATTTACGTGCTAACTAGTTACTGAGATAATTACAATTTTTTTTTTAAAAGTTCTACTTAAAAATTAACTTTTTTCGTTTCCGGTCCACAATGGACCAATGGATTTTTAGGAACCATAAAATATAAGAAGTAATTATAAAATGCTCTTATTTTGGAACTTCTGGTACCTTTTTTAACTTTGTGTTAATTTAACAACATTCATCACTGCTCTAAAAAGCTGGCTTCATATTGCCATTTAAAAATTAAAATTTTTTATTTGTGCTGTGTTTTGTGAAAAATAAGTAAAAAATATAATAAACTACATAATCAATATTAATAAAATAAAAAATTATTATATTTTGTTTTCAGTGGACGACGAAAAATTAATATTACTGGTACATGCAAATGAATGCCTTTATAATTTTTTGGTTTGTTTTGTTTTTATTTACAATTTCTGTTGACATATGACACATTTGTATAATTGTACATACGTACGTACGTTAACGTACGTACCGTTTTTACGACATCAACGTTTGGCTAACCAGGCCTTTACAAATACGTATAGAAAGAAGAAGAAAACTACAAAAAATCTAATATTGCAGTTATTGTTAATTTAAGTTTTTGAAAATAGTTGCAGTTATAAATCTGCTTGTGGTACACCTCGCCGTGTTGTGCAAATCGAACTCCCACTGTATATAAAAAATAGAAAATTTTCTGAATTGTTCTTAAAGAAGTAAAATTATGTTTTTGACAGAAACATGAAATGAGACCTGAAAATAAATTAAAAGCTATAAAACAAAAGAAAGAAAAAAAGCATAGAAATTAAATTAATAAAGTTTTACCTCTTCCCATATCTACTACTTCTCTAACAGCTAAAGAATTTATTAAATATTTATTTGTAATATTGAATTTGAAGAAATATCTCTGACTAAAAGGATTAAGCCGTTACTGAATTGCTTAATATAGGGTGTATGGTAAAGGAAATTTGTACAAGAAAATTATATTTCTCAACTGAGATATTTGAAAATAATGCTTTTGCTTCTTTTGCTCTTCTTGCATACTAACACATCCAAAAAAAATATATGCGCTAAAATAAGAAAATTATGAAATTGTATTCAAACTTAACGTGTTTATATAACGGTATTACATATTATATTTGTTACGTTTTATAAGTTTGTATGTGATTGTGAGTGTTTTACAATTGAAAGTGACAATAAAAACCGTTTACATGTGTTTCAATGCGTGTAAGTTATAAAGATGGAACACAGCAACACATCCTTAAGGATGTATGCCAAGGATATATTATAAGTTACAAGAAAGAAAAAAAAAACGCAAACAAATAAAAAGATTTTCCTTGAGCATGAATTTCGTTTTTAAATTCATGAATATATATTACAAAAGAATGAAAAAGAGACACAGAAGCAAAAGCAGTAGAAGAAGTAGACATATTCCCAAAAAAAAGAAAACAAAATGAAAAAAAAATAGTTTTATTTTCTTTTTATTTCATTTACACTTTAAGTAACACAAATACATTTATTCATACTATGCACAGTGGTTAATAATAAAACAAATTACATTTAAAAGGAGATACATATATAATTTATTTATAACACTTGGAAGACATTTACATATACTCGTATGTACATACATTATGAATTTATGTATTATAGCAGATTATTTGCAAATGATAATAAGAAAAATTCTTATTAAAAACATCAGGTTAAACTAATTAATGCACATACATACTCGTATGTGCGGATATACTCATATGTATATAGGCAAGTGTATAAATAATAAAATAGTTTTACTTTAAAAATTCAAAAGAAAACTACTACAAAAAATAACGAATTTTAATATTAATTGCAAGCATTCATTTATCTTCTTTGTCATACACTTATAAATTAATTAATTAATTTTATTTGGTCTACTAGAAGTCTAATCAGATATGTACGCACTTCTGCTAAGCAAAGAATGGATAATTTGTTACAAAGAAATATGTGAAATAAAATGTGTGTAAATTTTGTATCTATAAAAAATGCAAAATATGAAAAGAAATAATGTGAAGACATTTCGTGAAAAAATACCGTTAACAACAACAGCTGCCTCTTATTTCATATGACATGTGCGTGCCACACACACGCAATATAATGGACAATAACAGAAATATGGTAAACACTTTACATAAGAATACAAGCGAAATCTTCCGGCATTCATTATCTATAACATCTATAAGAAAAGTTTATGTTAAAAATAAAACGTACAAACTGCCAAATGAAATCAACATCCAAAACTACTTCTTATTTTTAAATTTTTTTATATTTTTCACCTTTGCTAAGATTTAAGCCTGGGCCTATCTTTATGATATTGTGATAAAAGCGGAAGAAATACTCATACATAATTCTGATAAGCATATCGTCGTGCGGGACTGTAAGTGCTCTATACGCCATTTTTTAAATCTCGATTTAATGATGCTAATTTAGGTTTTTGACACCAAAATTTTTAAAATCTGCTATCCGTTTTCGGCTATTTATCTTCGAAACTTGACGAGATATCCTAAAACGGATTACAGATTTGATAAATTTTGGGTCGAAAACCTAAAGTGGCATCATTAACTCGAGATATATAAAAAATATGAAATGGCGGATAGAGCACTTAAACTTCCGCACGACGATATGTTCTTTCCGCTTTATTAGCTGAAAGACCTGAAAGAGGTGATTTAGAATATTAAATTCAGATTTTAAAATTACTTGGTGTTCAATGAAAATACTAGGACAACTTCCTTTTTATTTATTATTTATGTATCTAAAACGAAAGCTAATTGTTAGGTCAGCTTAATAACAACAGAGTGAACTCGAGTACTTGCTTTTGATTGCAAATGACTTGAAAAATCGATTAAAAATAATAATGGCTTACTAAACGAAAGCTTACTAAGACATGAACCCCGGGTTCTATACCCAGCTCTGATATTTAAAAAAAAATATTTCGTTCGGCGAATATCAGCAGTCTTGTGGGAAAAACTCTGAGAGTAACTAATTGCCATGCACAAGCTTCTCAAGTCTGTCGTTCGGAGTCGATACTAAACTGTAGGTCCCGGTACTCATCCGTAAAAATTAACACACACAACATGAGTGCTGCGAGAAGCTAGGCCGTAATCCTGACACAGGGTTGTAAAGGCCAGTTATGTATGTATGTACATATGTACTCAAGAGAATCGTGTTATGCTACAATAACAATATTGTCTTCGACTGGCATACTTCTTTGTCTTATTTGTAATGCAGTTTATGTTTCCAGCTGGGGTATGACTCAGTCTGTCCAGGTTCGAACTTAAAGGTCTGCTTTCTTTAAATAGAACACAAAACTCTATTCGTGTAATATAATATGAACAAAGCTTTATTAACGAAACCTTAAGCTAACTTATGTACTACTTATTTTATGTATGTATGTATGTATGTATGTATGTATGTATGTATGTATGTATGTATGTATGTATGTATGTATGTATGTATGTATGTATGTATGTATGTATGTATGTATGTATGTATGTATGTATGTAACAAACGAGAGCTCTGGGTTACTAGATTTTCATAAACAAGCTTCTCAAGTCTGTCGTTCAGAATCGAGGTTAAACACAAGATCCCAGTATTTAGGATAAAAATTAACGCATACAATATGTTTGCTGTGAGAAGCTAGGCCGGAACTCTGAAAAAGGGTTCCAATAGCCAAGTATATCTGTATGTATGTTAATGCAAGAATCTTATCATAGGAAAACTTAATAGATATAATCAAACTAAACGAAATGTGAAAAGATATGACAAGGGGGGTGCGTGGTATGGTGTTTAGAGCGATCCCACAAAAACTTAAATGGCCCAGGCTCGAATCCCAGCAAAAGTGAAAAATGAAAAAGTTGCGGTTTTTTCAAAATTATTATTTTAAAATAAGAGTTCCCCCAGTCGAAAAGTCCATCTACAAAGTAACCGCTCCCTGATGTTCCATTCTATTCCAACTTAACCTTTGACAAAGAAAAACGAATTATCAGGAGAAAAGCGCCACCTATTGAGAAGTAGCAGATAACAGCTAAAAAAACCTACTTAGCGAAGGCACTTACCGCAATAAACATGCAACGATGGGGCAATTGCTGTTGATCATTCAAGGGTGAAGGTATAACACTGGCCTTTCAATGATAAATTCACAGCAATTTGTCTTATTCCTAAGGCGCTTAATAATAAAAGAAAACAAATTATATGTTTTGTTGTCATAATGTACTGTCCTTTTCACGAAAATTCCAATACAATGCACAGCATTTAGCAGGGGCTTACCCCTGAGTCTCACTAAAAAAAAATTAAAAATTGGGTTATATTTATATCCCAACCCTTTTAAATACAATATATCTCAAGCATACGATATTTATTGTGTGTTATGAATTTTTGGCATATTCGTATCTTATTTCAAATTCAAAGTATATATACGTAGAGTAACTTACTCACTGTATTCAGGATGCTATCTAACTAACTTGTGCTTGCGGCATTTGTAAATTTGAATGTAGGAAATACTCTACACACGACCTATTTGCTCAAAAGCTTACGTATGCGCATAATATTAAAGTCACTAAAACTAAAATAAAAGTATAAAAACAACAACAACAACAACAACAGCAATAACTAAATATATAGTTATGCACATACATAAACGATAACAATAGTTGGAACTGGCTTTACCATTTATTTAAGCAGCAGAGCAAAGAGAGCAGAAACTCAAAATAAGAAGTAGAAAATTGTAAAAAAAAGAGAAAAATTCAAACAATGAGATAATCCACTCCTTTGGGAAAAAAAACTAAAAACAGCAGAAAAAAAAACGAAACTTCTTTGACTGTTTTTTTACGGATAAAACAACTACATATTTGTAAAGTGAACCTACTAACACTGTGCACAGTTTACCCAACTAACACGGTGGCTTCATTTCAAATTAGAAACATTTTGACTGTAACAGTTTTCTTAAGTGGTAAGTGGTGTTAAAGAGCAATCTGAAAAAATATGCTGAAAAAATAAAACATTCTTAATAAAAAAAAGAAATTTTACTCAATTAGATGCACTTATGATGGCTCACTTTCAGCACATAATAAAAATAATAAGCTTTTTGTACATTTTGGCTATTTTTTCTTGAAGCTAAAAGGGTACTTTTCTAAACATTTAATTATTTTTAGGCTTGAAATTTTCCTTACAAAAGAAAGAGTACTTATTGTTATTGAAAATTTATTTTTTTTAGTTTTGTATACTAAATAATAAACTAAAAATGTCTAATTTTCTAAAATATATATAAAAAATTTTAAATTTAGATTTTCTGTACTTGCTTTAAAAATTCATTTCCAGCACTATGCCCAAAACTGTCAACCACAATCTTGAAATAGTCTGTATGTGTAAGTGTATCTACCGGTACTTCAGAAAAGGGCAAAGTTGCTTATCAGTGACGGTAGAGTATCCAATTATAATGTAGCGTGAGTTTCTCTGTTCTATCGGTAGTACCATGGGAGGTGTTCGGATGAACTTAAAGCACTAATTCCGGGCAATCGCATATTTCTTACAACTCGTATTTCTCACAGAGCACATCCTTAAGTAGTTGGTCGTCCAATGAATCGCACAATGCATTATAGATAGAATTCGACTTTAACCGCAGTGTTCGTTTATGGAGTGTTGTTCCAGAGAATGTTTCAGGTTCAGATCAAATATTCACTAATACTACAAGCTTTTTCCCATATTTTTACTTGAATTGTAAAAAAAATATATATTAAAGTTGTTTTAGAATTATTAAACCAACACATATTAGCAATAGTAAGTTCTCGAGTAATAGTAGCTTTTTTTATTATTTTTTTATTTGAGACCAATACTTAGGGGTAAACCCCTACTAAATGCTGTGCATATATATTATTTTCTTATATTATTATTAAGCACCTTAAGAATGAGACAAATTGCTGTGAATTGAACGATCAACAGCAATTGCCTCATCGTTGCATGTGGATTGTGTGGTGAGTGCCTTCGCTAAGTAGTTTTTTTTAGCTGTTATCTGCTACTTCCCAATAGATGGCGCTTTTTTCCTGATCATTCGTTTTTCGTTGTCAAAGGTTAAGTTGGAATAGAATGGAACATCAGGGAGCGGTTACTTTTTAGATAGACTTCTTTGAGGGGGGGGGGGGGGGGGGGGGGGGGGGACCTCTTATTTTTAAAATTATAATTTGAAAAAACCGCAAACTAACTTTTTAATTATTCACCTTTGCTGGGGTTTGAACCTGGGCCGTTTAAGTTTTCTAAGCTTAATTTGGAAAAAAGGTTTAAGGCTTAAGCTAAATATCAATTTATTAAAGCATTACATTTAAAGTGCTAGTTTTCATGTTTTCTGGGTATTTGGATGTGTATATGTGCATGTCTTAATGGTTATCAGTGTGCTCATATGCACATTTCTATATGTATGTATGTGTGTATACTTGTATATTTTAAAATCTAAATAAGAGAAAAATTCACTTGCATTTTCAACTTTGTGTGTGTGTGTGTGTAAGTTAGTATCAAAGACAAAAATAAACATGCATGAAGATTCGTTCACGCACGTGTAATTCTCAAATGAATTTTATAGTCAAAGTACGTGCTAAAGTCAAAGTTAAAGTGACATACAAACGTTGCAACGCAATACAAGTTTCTGCAAGTACAACTGTAAATAAAAAGCAAACAAACAATTGCATGTACACACCCATATGCTTACCCTGACTGACAGGTGTTAATACCTTGTAGCAGAATAACTTCCCGTTGTCAATTGCTTACATTTGGCCATTTCCTTGACGTTTTTTAAAGTGTGCCACTTTAGCATTCTTATAATATTTCAAATATAGTGTTATTGTGGTGGTGAATATAAAGCTGGTTTTCTTTTATATTTAAATACAAGCATTTGCCTTTTTGCTTAAGGTCATCCATCATCACTTACCCAACCACACATACCTGCCTACACAACAGGGGAGATGATAAACATCTTATTTTAAAGGTTTTTGAAATAGAAAACAAATGAAAATGAAAGCACCGCCGTAAATATTCATTAAATTTAGTGAAATTCTTATTGCATCTTAAAATCTTTCTTTGATAAACAAACACGAATCTCGTGTTAAGCATTTGCTAAATTATTTTATTAAAAATCACAAAACGCCTCTGTTGTAAAGATTAAAAACTTTTAAGCTTTATCTTTCGGGTACAGGGAATATTTGTATGAACATTTAATACAAGCAAAAAAAAAAATTAAATTATTCTGAAGCAAATTATTTATGCTCCAGAAGTCTTACACATATTTAGTAATTTTCTTTTAGTGTTTCTCTTAATCTTATTCCTGTCATATGTATCTCTTGCGTGTTATGCAGAAATAACATAAAAACACTTCACATTTTGAATATATAATTTATTTTAAGGCAAAACAACATGTTGTCATATAAACAAATTTTATTTTCATGTATTTACGCACCAGATTACAATTAAATTATTTGCACTCAATGTAAATTCCTTAATAACACTTTAGTAGAGAGACATTTTTAAGGTATTAAATTATTTATCTTAAGGGTGCAAGTCACTTGAGTATTTTAAGATGTTACATCACAACAAAATGAAAAATCACTTTTAATTCCAAAATTTGTAGGATTTACGTATTTCAATAAAAAGTACATTCCATCTGATGATATTGTTAGAAACCTTTAAAATCACTTCAGCCATCGTTCAGTAAAAAATTCCAATGAATTCATGTACCCGTTTGAAATGGCGAAATAATTCAAATAATACCAGAACGTATTTATCAGTTATTCGTGCTTTCAAAATGGTCCTTGTAGATCTTAATATCCACGAGTCTTCTGCGCCGTATGTTTTCAACGCTCACGTGTTCTTTAACTACTTTTTCCTGTACGGCAAATCGTACCGGTGTTTCCTCACTTAAAATGACTGCCTAATAGCTATTTACTCAACACTAAAGGTCTGCACGGGTATGTTTGAAACGATCTTCAAGCATTCTAAAAAGTTCAAACACACTTCCAACTCTAATTCGTAAAAGCGAAACGAATGAAACAAACATAAAAGGTGGTTGTTGTAGTTAGAATGTTAATAATGAGAGAATAGAGACAAGAGAGTATGGAGACATGAGAGACAGGAAACATAAGAGTTAGAATGGAATGAATAGAGTGAAAAGAATGTCTTGTTTGTAATATGATAGAAAAGAATTTATTGTACTGGTATTATAAGTACTAAAGAACTGAATAATAAAAGTAATGAACTGAATAATTTTTTATGTTATTCTTCTTTATATTTTTGGCTTAATTTTTCAAAATACATACATACATTAGGGTGGGTCAATTTGTTCGGGACCGAAAAACATGACAAAGCGTATAGCAAGGTCGTAATCTACGAGAAATTCTAAGAACTTTTCCCAAAGAAACCATGGTTCTAAAATCAAAATCGAGCTTCCGGTTTTTTACGAGAAAATTTGGTGTTCAGGTCATCCGAAAATAATGCTATTTTTTTGGAAGTATTCATTGCAATTGGTAAATAGTTGACCTGTAACGCTGGAAGAGGGCTTATTTTAAAGGAAATTATCTCAGCTTGCTATATCTGTCCTCATTTATAGAAAATTGTTTACCCAAATAATGGTTTTGGAGGTTTATGTCAAAATAATAATAGTAGAACTGTTAAAAACCTAAAACTATTATTATTGTGACATAAACGTCCAAAACCATTATTTGGGTAAACAATTTTCTATAAATGAGGACAGATATAGCAAGCTGAGATAATTTCCTTTAAAATAAGCCCTCTTCCAGCGTTACAGGTCAACTATTTACCAATTGCAATGAATACTTCCAAAAAAATAGCATTATTTTCGGATGACCTGAACACCAAATTTTCTCGTAAAAAACCGGAAGCTCGATTTTGATTTTAGAACCATGGTTTCTTTGGGAAAAGTTCTTAGAATTTCTCGTAGATTACGATTTTACTATACGCTTAGTAGGCAAAAAAATTGACCCACCCTAACATACATACTTATTTACAAAAACTTAAAAAAAAAATTATAAATAAATTACATATGGGCATTTCCTGGGGTCGCGAACGTACGTTCGTACGCTTTTGATGTACAAAGAACATGGAAAAAAAACTTTTTCTAACATATTTTTTTGCGATTATATAGCATTTTGGAAGCTCTATGTGTAGTGCAAAATATGGATTTAATCGAGTTGAAGTTTTCATAATAATAGTTAAAAACACATGGTCACGAACGTACGCAAAATAGAAAGCAACTTTAGCTGGCAGTAGTGAAATGTAAAATTCTGCGAAATGGAACGGAATATTTAAAAGCGATTAATTTATTTTTAAAGCATATTAGAGTAGGTCTCTATCCAGTATTTTCACAATAAAATATCTCTATTGGTTTTTGTTTAATTGGCTTAAGTATCGGTCGCGAACGTACGGGTCGCGAACGTACGATATTTCCATATGTTTTTTTACTATTACCACCATGCATTTTCCCATAAATATCTTCAAATGTCATTAATAAAAACTTAACACTCAATTTATAGCGTATAGTAACACTCATAACAAGAAATGTACCAATTTATTTAATATGAAATAATGAAATTTTAACAATATATATGATATTTATTTTTTTTTTTTTTTGAATTGGCTGTTAGAGCCATACTTTATTCAAATACCTAATCACAGAAAATCAAATTATCCTGATACCTGGAACATTCGGTACATCATTCCATTTTTCCAGAAAAGTGGGGAACATCTTACAAATTTTATCAGCTCCAATGTATATTATATTAATTCCAGTAATGTGGTGATGGGCACAGTTGTAAAAAGCCAAAGCATCAGTTAAAGTAATGTTTTCTGTTGTGGTTATTTGAAAAACCTTTCTCTTTACAATCCCTCCAACGCCTACGTTGGCACCTTTTGCATGTGATGTTGTAAAGAAATGCCATTCAAGTGTTTTAAAAGCAAATTTAGCCATTAAGTCGGGTAAGCTCCAAAAAATAAATTTATTTTGGAATTGAGAGCTACTTCCGTCCGAGAGAATCAATATGTTTTGAAATTTGCCATGTTGATTTATAATTTCTTCAATAATCTTCGTTATAAAAAAGTACACATCGATTTTGCATTTGTTCTATAACCTTTTTATTTTTTTTTAATGCTAACCGTCGTTTCCGCATCCTCTCAGCAGATTTTCCCGTGAAATGTTTAGTTTTTGTGAATCGTTTTTGATTTTGTTTTTCATTTTGTATTATCACACGTTTTGCCCATCTACGAAAGTATATTATCGTGTAATGAAAATAAATATATATATTGTTTATGAAAAAATTTACTTACGGTCGCGAACGTACGAAACTTTGCAAGTAAAAAAAAAGTTTATTTAATTATAACACTGAAGTTTTTTTTTAAGTACAAATTAGTGACACCAAACTTAATTAAAATATGTTTTGTCCGACCCCTGTGGACTTTTGATACAAAGCAATTACAATAAAATGATTTTTTCGGTCGCGAACGTACAAATAAAACTTAGATAAGATAAAAATTAAAAATTAACCGTTAATCGAACTTTTTTGTTCTCCATACACATTTTCCTTATTAATTAATTTGAAAAGAGAGGTTTTGGATAAAGAGTAAAAATATAGACCCTTTTTAATAATTATTAACAATAAAAGGTGATTATTGTCAACATATTATTTTTCAAACTTGGTTGACCTTTCCGTGGAAATGCCCATATTCAAAAAGTAATTGTTTTTTTTTGCCTTTAAATGCTTTAATATACACAGACTATTCTTCTTGCTAGATTTCAATGTGTTTGTTTTTATACGCTTGTTAGTACTACAAACTATCGCATTTACTTCAATACATGCTTTCATTCACAAAGGAAATTCAAGACATTCAAGACATTCCAAGACATTCGAATGTCTCCATAATAATTTAGAATTCTGAGAGTAAATTTAGATTTATTCTATTCTATTCGTTTATTGAGGCTGTTCGTTTCGTTTCGTTTCGTTTCGTTGGCTGCAAAACGAATAGAATGAATATTTGTTTCGATGCTTGAATTTACTCTCAATTAGAGTACACTTCTCGAATCATTCTAAACTGGCAGAAAAGCAAAACATTCATGCAGACCTTTACTCAACACTTTGTAAGGTTATGGAGAAAATGATAAATCATCGCCTTGTGAAGAGTCTAGAGTCTAATCACTTTCTAACTGACCGTCAGTACGGCTTTCATAGTAACCGCTCTACTGTTGATACTCAGATTGTTTACTACAAAATTTACTAAGAAACGAAATTTTAAATAAAAAAAACGCCTTTATTATTTCAAACAAACGGAGGGTTGTTTTTAAAAACTATTCTAACAGGTCCTATTAACCGTTTTATAAATAAATATGAAAGTATGGATGTGATTATGGATGTAATCAATATAATTTTAACAAAGATTGGTATAAAACACTCGTAGAATTTAATTTTGTTTTATATCTCTAGCTTTTTAATCCGATTTCTATATATGTGTGTTGTTTGTGTAAGTGGTTCTGTTAAAAGTAAATTCAAATATTGTTATGAAATTAAAAATTTTTGCATGCCAAGGTTTTATTTCTCTCTCTCTCTCTCTCTCTCTCTCTCTCTCTCCCTCTCTCTCTCTCTCTTATAATCATAAGACTTATAAACACATTTAAATAAAAGTATTTGCGTGTTTGTGTATATGAGCATATGTATATACGAGGTTAAATTATTTTGTGCATGATAGCCATTGATAGCAGACTATCTCGTAGCAAAACAAAATTAAAAAACGTTACACAAAGTGTTTAAAGAAAAACACTGTTCTAAATCAGTGGTCTTCACAAAGAGAGTCACACAAAAATACACTGAGAGATCAGATTGGTTTCTTCATTTGTGTTGTTTTTCAAAACTTGAATGAAATTAGTGAAAAATTTCGTTTCGAAAACCTTTAATTTTAAAATTTATACTAATTTATGAAAATTATTCATAAAATAAATTGTTTGTAAATGCTATAAACAAATTGAAATGTAGTTATAAGAAATATAAACATTAATAAGTTTATGTTGCTTATTATCATAACTTCTCAGTGTCTGACAAACAAATTTAGTTCTCTTGAAAACTAATAAAACATACGCAATTTTTGTCTCACACACATGTTTTTGTAATAATTTTGGTTGCCGTTTGGCATGATGAAAACAAAGCGTATGGATTTCTTTTTATGAAAGATTTTTAACATTGCAAATTTTTTTATAATTAATTAAATTTTTGATAGGAAAATAAAACAAAAACTGGTTTCCAGGAATTCTGAAAGTGATATCTGTTAATAAAGTACACCACATTAAATTTAAATTTAATATAATAAGAATTAACGATACAGGTAGTTTTGGTACATTTTAAGAAGCTGTTTGCCAGAATTTTTGTTGGATTAAGCAACCCTGGTTGTAATATTCACGAAGAGAGTAAGAAAAACTAAACAAAATATCCGAACAATTTCGTTACCTGAGTAAGATGGGTGAAGACCACTGTTCTAAATATGCAGCAATGGAAGACGGGAATCTATAGCTATAACATTTCCATTGAATAGAAGTATTTTTGAGAACTCAATTTACTATTTTAAAACACTTCTTTCAGAGCAAAACGAATAACATTCAGGTCTCAGGATTACTTCCGATTACATATTAAATTTATTGTTGATTAACCCAAAGTCGAACTACTTGAACTTGGCTTCATCAATGATTTTACTAATGATGGGTTTTTAATTTAAAATTATTCGGCCTTATTCCAGTTGACGACATAGTTGTCGTCTGACGACATTTTTGTAGCAGAATAAATAAAAAATATTTCTCTTGCCTTTAATATATTACAAAAAGGTCGTTACACTACGATGACCTCTCCTATTAAAATACGGCCTATTATGTAAAATTATTTTTCTTATCAAAAAACTAGGTTTTATTAAAAAAAAAAACATCACAAATTCCGCCCTCGTAGTTGAAACATTTTACAAAAATTCTTTTACTTTTACTTTTCAGTTTTCTTTGGTTTGCCACTGTTAAAGTTTTTTCAATTTCTTCATTTGCATTTAAAATTTTTTCATTTCATTTCCTTTTAGATACTTTTTGTGTAGATGGTTAACCATAATATTTACATTTTTATTTAATTAAAATTACTTATACGCCTAGAGGTGAAAAGAAATAACAGAAAAACAATGAAAAATACAATATTAGAAAACAAAATTAAAAATATAAATTTGTTTTTCTTTCTCGCTTTTCTTTTAAATAAAAAATTGTTTTTTTTACATGTTTTTACACCTCGGTAGCGTATTCAAAGAGATATGGTCATTATGACATTTGCATGGCAGAATCATCATCACAGTATGAGTATCAAGTCGTAAATTGCTGGATATTATCATACATGAATATTTTCATTGGTGAGTGTTCGTGATAATGACACAAACAGAGATAGTTGTTATGCATGACAATTTCGTTGAAGTGACACTTTATCTAAGAAAATAGAAATTTTGCGACATTGTGTGTTATGCGTCGTTTTTCAGCTGAAGATTTAAGGATTTTGTTTCTATCGATGAGTATATTTGATTATATGGTTTATATTTTCTACTTTTTTAGTTCCTGTGTTCCTCTGCTTTGCTGGCTTAACTTAAAAAGTTTGCTTAACTTTTTAATGCTCTCCTTAAGATGGGTTATTTTGTTAATAAAAACTGTTTTTTTATCTTTTTCGCATTGAATTATTTTGTCACCAATGTGTCGGGAATATATATTTTTTAAATGAAATTTATAAAAAAAATCTTCATAAAAGAACAATTCCCAGGCAAATCAAATTATTATTTTCTGCTACGAGTCTCTGCATTAGCGCCACTTTGTGTAAAAACTCACTGTGAATCTCGCTGATATTATCTGTTGTCTGTTCACTAATATGCGGACGACTAGGAGACAAAATAAACTTAAGCTATGCATTGCATTTTTGACAGCATGCAAGTACGACTCCAAGTAAATTTCAACAAATGGTATCGAAGATAAATCCCTACGACTTTGCTACTGAGAAGTTGCGAGTATATATAAAAACAATAAATATTGTTAATAACCTGGAAATCCGCGTTCAAATCTCAGTAAGATTGTTGATTATTTTTATTAATTTCTGTTTTCTCATTAAACGCCTTAATTCGATCAGAATGAAATTCTATATGACATACTAGAAGGAAATGTTTTCGATACCAGCTATGGAAGTTTCATCAGAGTTATTTGTGATCTGTATGTAATCAAGAGAATCATGTTATGCTACAATAACAATATTGACTTCGACTGGCATACTTCTTTGTCTTATTTGTAATGCAGTTTATGTTTCCAGCTGGGGTATGACTCAGTCGGTCCAGGTTCGAACTTAAAGGTCTGCTTCCTTTAAATAAAACACAAAACTTCATTCGTGTAATATAATATGAACAAAGCTTTATTAACGAAACCTTAAGCTAACTTATGTACTACTTATTCTATAAACAGATTCACGACCTGCAGGATGGTGTTATCAGCTATGTTGTCTCTGCTTTCAGAAATACTCTTGTCTCGTGCTATCACTATGACTACGATGTTGGCCTCGGGATGTGCGCACAATCGACTGGTCTAGATAACGAGAAATATGAAAAAAACAGAGGTCGGATTTATGATAATTGCTGATCTAAGATTTGGAAATAAAAGATACCACGACGGCAAGGGGTATTCGGAGGCTCTTGTCGTCGGCTACGGTTAGTACAAGTATAAAAGGAATTCGGGGGCTTTTATACTCGGAAAAATACTTCGACTACGTACAATACGAGTGTAAGAGAGCTTCGGGAGCTCGTACACTCGGCAATTCTACAAAATAAATCATCAATAAGGCGACAAAGGAATTCGGGTGCTCTTGTCGTCGTCTACGGTTAGTACGAGTATAAAAAGAATTCGGAGGCTTTTATACTCGGTAATCTACGAAATTAACTTAATATAAAATTACGAATGGAAAAGGAGTTCGGCAGCTTTTCCATTCAGGTAGTTAATAATAAAAAAATAACTACTATACTTAAAACTATGACGCCTGTCGGCTATACTGGAGAGTAAGTGTCGGGCTATTGGCCGTCGCCCACCCACTCTCGATTTCATCCATCAAACTCGAACATCTTATGCAGAAAATATGTTACCTTAATGAGAATTATAGGGTTCACCATATTCTTAAAATCTCATTAGATGGAATATTCATATCGTCATTGGTATTAGTTTTATTATTTTTCTGTGTTCCTCTTTGTGCGATGTCCGTAGGTTTGATCGTTACACTGCTGCTTATGCTTGAAATAAATAGAGTTGTTGTTGTTTGTTTCATTTACATTGATAATAGCAGTGTATGTGGTTGGTGTGAGGGTACTGGTTTATTTTATACGTCTATATATATATTGGACTTTTGTAACGCCACGTTAAATATTCATGGACTGGAAACAAACAGAGTTGAATTACTGAAAAACGATTTATAAATCTACAAATTTCCACAATTCGGAAGAATTGTTTTGTTCTTAAACAATTCCAGATAACTGAACAGAAATACCATTCTCAGTTATCAAACTATAGTTATCGATATTGTAGTTTACTACAAATAATTTAACTGTTTGAATAATTTTTATAATATAACTTTTGCTTAAAAATGTTTAAATCCCGCATATTTGCTTGCGCAATTCTTTTTTGCCTTAAGCAACTTAAATCTTTCTTTCACTTCTATTCGCTTTTCTTTTTAATATTCAATAGAACTCTTTAGGACATATTTTTCTCTTGTCACAAAAATTATTTTTTCTTGTTTCTGTGTAGATTTTATGAACCCTTTTAAGTTAATTAAGCTATTTTACTAAAATAACAGCAACACGTGATGTTTTTTGTTTCAAAGAATAACCAGCAAAACACTTAAAAAAAGAGTATCAAACTGAGAACGCAAAAAAGGTGACATTTTAAATGAAAATACGTGCAACTTTATCTAAATAATTCCTTCCTTCATTCGCATGTTTAAATACATGCATACATACATACATATTTGTAACTGTATAATTTTACTTGGATGTTCACAAATATGTGCTAAAGTAGTGTCGCATTTCCTAAAATATATTTACCAGCACATACACAATACAAGAGAAGTATGTTAGGAAGTACAACAGATGAAATGGCTAACAAATCTTGACGGCATACTTTTACGATTATGATGACATAAGATATATGAAACATCTTAAAAAATCTTCAATTATTAAAATTATCTTTTAATATTTAATAACTTTTGAAATCTATTAAGTACAGTAGCAAAAATTATTCTTAAATATTTACAGTTGAACTTTCATAATTCGAGCTTCACTAACTGAAACAAATTTCATTGGAAGTAGCTTAAAGAAACCAAACTCTATGACATTGTCTTTCTGTAACTCGAACGAATGACATACATAAGATTTCTATGCATACATACATACATAAGTAGCCATTACCACCCTGTTTCATTAATTTTTATCCATGAGTACCGGGACCTACAGATTTGAGAAGTTTTTTCATGACAATCAATTACTTCCAGAGCTTTTGCCAGAGGACTGCTGAGTAGTAGTCCCCTAATGAAATAATTGTTTTCATATTTTTTTTCAAGATATCAGAGCTGCGCTATCGTCTTAGTAATCTAACACACTAGTCTCTAGACCATGGCGACTATATATAACTCGAAGTATTCAGCAGTTTTGGTTGGTATTTTGATTTGGTTTTGATTAATTAATTTTATATTTTATTCAGTTTTTATTAAATAATTTTTCAAATCTTAAAGAAAACAAATCGTCTAATGAAAGAATTAATCAAAGAGTTAAATTTGTATCAATTAACTTTTAATTGAGTCAATGATTCCTTTAATCAAAATAACAACTTTCTTAGTATTAAAAAAAAGAAGTTCATTTACGAGTATCTTTCGTTCATCGAAGGAATATCTGAAATCAAGTTTTCAGTGTTTTCTGTGAATTACGTGCTTTGATAGCTTGTTTTAAATGACTTTAAATCATTACAAATTTATTGAAATTTAAAAGTGCATTTAAAATTAAATTAATTCATGTAATTATTGAAAATGAAAATGGCAATCTGTTTAAACAACTTCCCTTTTATATTACTGAGGTGTTTCCAAAAGTTTGGCGATGAAAGAAAAAAAAGGGTGGAGAAACAGTGGTGAAATGCTTTGTGGAAGTTCGACTGTATATTATAACTTATGTTTTCTTTCTTTTAGAACCTTTTGCTAAAATAAAAAAAGGGCATTAATTTAAAAAAAAATTAAAAAATAATTAATATGTATGCACAAATTACTCTTTTATATTGTATCTATTCCCATATAAAGCTTAATTACATTTATGGAAATCAGATTTATATCTCAACCCAAAAACCCTTCAGCAAATAGCATTTAATACATGTAATTTTAAGACCACTGCTTGTTTATGTACGAACTATATACTGCCACATTGTACTTATACATGTTCATAACTAAACATGTCATTTGAAGTGCTGCAGTAAAAGCAAAAATATATTTAAAATTTACGATACATACGGGACATGACATTGAAAATGTGTTCGTGTCAAATGAGAATATGATTGTGAGCCAAAAAGTAAAAGTGTGTAACCCCCCCCAAGTAGGAAGTAAGAGTATATCCTGTGTATGTTAAACAAACCACCACATGTTTAAAATTTAATTTAAAAAAGTATAAGCAGATTTGTTTTTCATTTATTCTTTACCTGCTTCCTTATTTACATATTTCCAGAATAATAAACCTTCATCCTCAGAGAGAACCTATTTAAACCATAAATTTCAAAGGAACACACACAACAACAAGTGTATTTGTTTTATATTAAAAAAATATTGCAAATTTACAATAATGGAGATTTTTTTGAAGCAAACAAATTGAAGATTTTTATAACAAAATGATTTGTTCAAAATATGTAAATTAAAACGACATAGAAAAATAGTAGAAGCACATGTAAGTAGCCAGCCACACAGAGAAAATACGCAATAGTCGTATTGTAAACTTTATAATTATTGGTTCAAATTTCTAATAGAAAACAAACAAACTTGGTAGCAACTTAAATCATTATATAGAATTTATAGCCTTAATAATGGCGATTACAATGAAAAGCTTTTAAAAAATACTTTTTAAAAAGATTGATGATATATAGGGGTTTTTTTTAAGCCCCATAGCACTTTAAATTATAAAAAAAGAAATATTTAACATTTTTGTTCGAAAGTTACTAAAATTTTATCGGGCATTTAGTTATCGTTAAACACATTTTAGAAATCAAATAAGTTGCAATAATTTTACCAGGGTTGATTTTTAAGATATATCTGAAAAAATTAGTCAAGCATTAATTTATTTAGCAGAATAATAATATTTGGGATTTTGAATAAAACGACTTTTAGCTCAATAGTCTATTTCAAAGGTTTTTCTATAACAAAAACTATTTTTTATTTATATGAAAATTTATAAAATTATTTTGATATACTGATTAAAATATTTTTTAAGGCTTTTTGTAAAGTGTTTGACCGACAAAGTGTTTTTTGTTCTTTATGCTTGAAAATTCTTCCCCACATCTCGGCCATCCTGCAGGTCATCCAGTAAGAAATTTTCACAACTTTCATCAGGCCAAGGCTTTATATATTCGGAGCAGGTGGTAGTGCGTCTAGGGCCTTCAAAGTCTGTGTATTTCATTTCTTCATAAGTGTCATTTAGTTTTACTTTGACAACTCTATAGGGACCTAAATTTTAGGTCGCAGCTTCAGACCTCCTCTAAGTTGAATTCGCTTAATTGCCACAAGATCGTTGACTTTGTACTTCAGAGCAGGTCAGGGTTGTCAGATAGTTTTCAATTTTTTCCCCAATTACGAAATTCATATCCCCAAAAATCCCCAAAACCTTGATTAGTTCATACCCAAAAATCCCCACATAAACTGCATCAATAATTTTGCATGTATGTACATAGCTTTTATTTAATATACACTTAAAATCTTGAGGACGTTCTTTTTAAACCAACCTCTTGCTTGCTTCGATGTGTGTTTCGGGTCGTTACTTTGTTGAAATACCGATCGCTGTGCCATTTCTTATTCAGCATGTATAGTATACGGAATCTATTATACCTTAATTCTAAATAGATGTCCTGTGCCATAGTATGGTACATATTCCCATACCATAAAGTATAAGTGGAGAAGTAATTGTGGTCGAATGAAACTAAAATTAGTTTGTTTACTTTCGAAAGAAGTAATTTATAAGTAGAAGACCCTCTATTACTGAATTCCTCCGCAACAAAAACAATTGAAAATAGTGGCATAGACATAATGATATGGGTATGTTTCTATTTATATGAGAAAATAAATCAAACTAAAACCAAGAGCACACGTTGTAAAAAGAAAGTTCATAAGAAAGTCTTGAAAATTTAAATTCTATTGAAATTTTTCCTTCGTGTGTTCCGAATGTAAGAAGTCTATAATATATAATTAAACAAGCAAACAAATTTTAAACATCGGCGAAAAATTGTCGATCATCCCCAATAAAATCCCCATCCCCAAATGAATATTTTCATCCCCATTTCAGAAAAAAAAATCCCCATTTTGGGGATAAATCCTCTAATCTGACAACACTGGAGCAGGTTTCCTTTTTCTATTAAAACTTCTACGATTCTCGTATTGAATTTCTAAAATTCGTTGTTTAGCTGCGTCGCAAAGCTCGTTGCGTTGGTCATCGAAATTGGTTATAAATTCTCTCTCAATTAACTCTTTTAAACGGATATCATCTTTGGTTTGCCTCCTTAAGCCAACTAATAGCTGAAAAGGTGTTGTGTCAATACTACGATGATATGTAGAGTTAATCATCTGCTGTACTCTACTGACAAATTTATACCCTTTGCTAGGATCATCAACACTTAATTTAGATAGGACTGAAATTATGGTACTGTTAAATCTCTCGACCCGTCCATTACTTCGTGGCAAACCAGTTGTAATTAAGATATAATTAATCTTCTGATCATCACAATAGGCCTTAAAATCTTCACTGGTAAATCCACGTTTTCTCAAAAATAGTTCTTTGCATCTGCAGGTGGGAAACACCGTCTTTTGTTATTCCAGTTGTTTAGAAAAAAGTCTTTGTCAGAAATTATTATTAATTATTAATTTTTTTATTGTGCAATAATTAAATATGTATTTTGAAATCTATGATTAGAACGTGTTATTGGTAAATCATTGGATTTTCCTTTTTTTATATTTAAATTCAAAATATATTTTTACCACACAACCAGACAAAAGCTTTTGTTTATTTTACCTCAGTCACGTCGAATGAAAACCATAAATGTTGCTAAAGTTCACGTACACATACAAATTATTTAATGCAATGAACTACAGGAGCATACCGGTAGAGGTAATTTTTTTTTTTTTTTTTGTTAAGAATGAGAAATGAAATCATTAAAATAAAAAATGAACAACAAAAATACATGAAAATGATTTTTCATATGTTATTCGCTATATAATACCCAGTTGGCTGAACCATCACTAACGATATTGTCATGGAATTGAAATTATTATTTTTTATCTTAAATAATCCTCAATTATATAATAATCGTGCATTATGTACTTCCTAAAATGTGTGGGATATGAAATAATAATATAGACTACAAGATCAGCGACAAGATCCATCAAGCTATCAGTGTTTATCTTCTACAAAGGTTAAGTTCATCTATAGAATTTTATTTGTTGGCCGCCATAAATATTGTTTTTCAATATTTTCTGCTGATAAGAGCCTCAGTGACAAAGTCTTAAATAAGTCGCCTAACAACTATTGGTGAAAAATTCTACTTCCTTGCATTACTCAATAGTATTGAATACCTTTGATTTCAGTACTCACCACTCTACTCAATACTTTTAACACATTTCTTAAATTTTTATGTTTTAAGCAAAGCAAAGAAATGATAAAAAAAACTTGAATATTTATTACTTTGGTATAATTTTAATTAAAAATATAAATTTAAATTTAAATGATTAAACAGAATTGGGGCATGAAGTTTTTTTCCATACAAATTGACATACAAAAACGCTGGAGAATGCAGTCGTAAAATATAATCTATTTGATTTTGACAGCGATTTTTGCTCTCAGTTTTAGAAATACTTAAATTATTAAATTTCATTCATTTTGTAAACAAACCTATTTGTTTTTTGTTGTTGGCGGAAAGAAAATCAAGAACAAAAGAATATCGAAAAAACATTTGAAAATTTAAATAAATTAATAAATTTTGGAATTTGTTAAACAAAATGAGTGATATTATAGAAGAAATAATTGAATAAGTGCGTAAAGATGATTAAATTATAAAATATAAATTTAATTCTTCGCAAAAACTCTCATAAACTTAATTTTTAATAGCCTTACATACAAGAAATGCAAAAACAATAAATGACAGTTTGTGAAGTTGCGGCCGTCGTTTTAATTTTGGGCATGTTTTCTCTGAGAGTCTTTTTTGCCTGAAGTTGCGGTCGTATTCTGTTTAATCATTAAGGTAAATAATAAAAATCAATGAAGTATGAATAACTTCAAGTAATTGTAAATACTTATACTCGTATATTGATTCCGAATAAATATTGTATTAATAAAGCAATAATATTAAAAGAACTGTGGATTCTTCATTAAAATCAAATTACCAGAAGAGTTAATTTCATTACAATTTTCTTAATTATTAGTATCTGTAAATGATTGCTTATGGGGGGAATAATTATGTCTCTATAGCCATTTTGTCTCGGCTCAAGAGACTCTTCAGAAGAATTATTCTCATAAGCAATACATTCCATATTTAATATTAAATGTATTTGCCTATATGGCGAAAATATTTTTTTGTATTAAATCTAAATATATAAAATTGAATGTGTGTTTGTTTATTTGTTTGTTTGTTTGTTTGCTTGTACCTTATAGGAGACCAAACCTCTATACCGATCTTCCTGAAATATTCACAGCATTTAACTGGGACTCTGACATGATTAATAGGGTACTTTTTTTCGACCACGCCTACTTTTACGCCCACTTTTTTTAAATTATGTAATTGCCCCCATATAGTTTTTAAAAGATTTATTTCAAATTGTATACACATTATACCCCAGGCGAAGTATAAATAATAATTTATGACTCCACGCCCTCTTTCACGCCCCTTTTCACGCCAAATTTTGTTTGAAAGTTCTATGTATTTTTTCTATGTAGAAATTTGTATTTTTTATTTGGTAATATATTGCTCTTAATACTATTAATGTCGTCATATAACTATGAACCACGCCCAGTTCACCGCTCCCTTATCTTTTAATTCAGAAACTTACTTACACCACTAATAATGTTTGCTATACAAAACACTTTTTTGTAATATGTATATAACGAGGGGGTAGCGAAGCACACCGGGTTCAGCTAGTTTTATATAAATATAAGTATACATAATACTGTATGTATCACTTCTCTTTGTAAGGCAATTTTTGTTTACAAATTTTTCATTTGTTTTATTGATCAACAACAACTTTGTTATAATAGCACCAAACACCGCTTCTTTCTTTAGATTTTACAATAAACTTAAGCTTAATCGTTCTTCAGATACACAAAAATCAATATTTAGTTTGTATGGTGGGTACTACAATACATCCACTTATCCATTTCCACCCACCACACTGACTGAAGATTTTCATTGGCTGCGAAGTCATCCAGGCGAAACTCAGAAACTGTATCTTTAACCGTTCTCAAAATACACAAAAATCAAGAACAATTTAGAAGCGATTTGGAGCTTATTTATCGCACCCATGCGAAACCATATAGCTCTCAGCGTAATACGGCGACATTAGGGTATTCAAACGATTAATCGTTAATCGATTAATCGAAGAATTTTGTTCAAATAATTGTTCGAACAATTAAAAATAGTCAAATTTCGAATAACGAATAACTCGAATAGTTCCCTACGATTAATCGATTAATCCATATAAAGAAAATACTTAATTAATAAAAATAATAAATGGTATTAATAAACTTCCTTAGTATTGTAAAATATTTAATAAATCTAATGAAAAACAAAAGATATTGCAAACACATGTCATGCTGCAAGAAAAGAAAAAGAAATTCGTCTTGTACATGATGTAAAGCATCGATGGTCGTCTTTATCTACCATGATTGAAAATTTTCTTCGTGCTTGTAAATACGTAAATTAAGCTCTATCTGATTTTGGTTTGACGACTTTTACAGATATGGAAATTAAAGTTTTATGAAATTTGAATAAAGCCCTTAAACCACTTGATTTCGCTATTAAGGAGCTCGGCAAGGATTTTGCTACATTGATGGATTTAGAAGGCATTATACATTTTGTTATTAATACAATGGAAAATGCAAATAATCCTTTTTCAAAGTAGTTATTAGAAATGCTTAAGATTCCAATAAATGAAAGACGTGTAAAACTACTTAGCACACTTATTTTATATCTAAATTCTGGTACATTTTCACTTTTTTAAAATATTGCACAAAATCTGAAACAAAAGATTTTGCAAACAAATTGTTTTTGAGAATGTTTTCAGAAAATATGGAACAAAATGTGTCAGATGATGACACGATTGCAGAAGATTTAATTGAAATAAACAAAAATAACCTATTTTCACAATTCAATGAAGCAATTAAAAGTGTACAAAATTTTAAAAAACCTAAAAGAGGCTGCAATGATTTAAGGGATGATTTCTTATATTTAGAAAAAACCAAAAACAGAACCGAAAAATTATATATTCTTTTCCATGCCTTCTCTCAATTTCTCCAACATCTACAATCAGCGAGAGAGTGTTCTCCAAATCGAGTTTTATTAAATTTAAAGAAAACAATCGGTTGAAAGCTAAACATATAAATTACATTACAAGACTACTTTAATAGAAGTGCATAATTTGTTTTAACTAATTTTTAAGTCATAATATGAATTATTTTTAATTCCTTATTTAATATTTTTATTGCATACGAAGTAGTAAATTATTACTTTTATATATTAAATCGTTATATATATGATCTCAAATATTAAAATTAATTAATTTATTATTTATGGTTTAGTTTTTCAATAATATGTTTGAAAATAAAATATAAGATCTCATTACATTTTCTAAACTACACATTACTATGTTTTTGGTTATTATTATTTGTTTTTTAGAATAAAATGTTTTAATAATACACAAAATTGGTATGTTATTTTATATAAAACAAAATACGATTAACCGAACAATTTTAAAATTTTATTCGATTAATCGATCAAGAAAAAAACCCGAATAATTACTCACTCGATTAATCGACAAAAGAAAAAAGTCGAATAATTGAATACCCTAGGCGACATACGTAAGTCAGAAATCGGCTTAATTTTTAAATATCGTCGCAAGAATTAAGGAACGCTGTAACTGACAAAAAATCGAAAATACATTTTTTGCATAACTTTATCAGAAAAAAAATACCCGTCGTCGATTAGTCTCGGTCCCAGATTTCTACGATGAAAATAAATTAACTTACGCCGTCTGCGAGGTGAAAAATACCAGTGTCTTTGGTCTACTTTCATACAGGTTTTTTGGCACTGGTGAACATTTTTGGTTTTGTCAGTTACAGCGTTCTTTAATTTCATTGACGATCTATAGATTTAACAATTACATAAAGAAGTATTCATACCAACTGTGGTCAATGACATGATAAACGACTTTGTCGCTCATATTATCTTGCATAATTTTTAAAATGTTTTTTTGTTGTTGACAGTTTTCATTTAGTTTCCCGTACATGTCGTGTAAAATTTTCTATTGTCATGCAAACAGAATAAAGAGTGCCCTAAAGGCAAGCCAACTGGATACGTATGTACATGTATAGATAAATGAGTATGTTCGTATGTGTACTAAAAAGGTGTTTTATATGGTATATTTTATTTGTATTGTTTGTTATTGTTATTTCTAATGAAATTATATTTAAAGAAAAATTTGTTTTCATAAAATGTGTACGAGTATTGAATAATACAATGGCAACCACATTTGCCTATACATATATATACTTTCAATTTGTATATTTCCTTGTTTGTGTTGGTGTTTGTGTATGCGCAGGTGTTTGTGTTTTATTTTCTTTTTAGGATATAATACTCGTATCTGCAAAATAATACACAGTAAAATGAATAACTTTGTAAATAATAAAAACACTGATCTGAGGTGTTTATTTACTATTATTTTTATTATTATTATTTTGATATTATTGTTATTGTTATTTTTTCATTTAGTTTTCTTGTTACATATTAATTTCACTTATTAACAAGAAAAAGAAGCAAAACAACCAGCCATTTACATACATATTCACTCGTATAAGGGAGTCTAAGTATGTATGAGTAGAGTATTTAAAAATAACAAATATATATGTACAGACTTATTTAATGGAAAAAAACAATCGAATGTGTATTCTCTGCTACAGGCTGATATCTTGACAATTGAAACATATGAGTTTAAAAAATATGTAGAAATGAATTTAATAAACAGATAATTAATTAATATTAATGATAATTTACACTCCTACAAAAACTGTAGTTATTAAATAGGTGAAGATTAGAACAAACTTACTTATTTACTTAGCTGGCCATAACAACCCGTTAACGGGTTTCGGCCTGCTTCAGCACTAGTCTCCAGGCGCTTCTGCTTAGCGCGCGCCTTCTCCAGTTGGTCACACCAATCGATGACAGGGCTTCATCAACCTGGTCCTTCCAACGTAAACAGGGTCGTCCTCTACGCCGACGTCCAGTGACCTTCGCATCGAAAACTTTCTTCGCTGGAGCAGATTCTTCCATCCGAACAATGTGGCCGAGCCAGCGTAGCCGCTGGATGTTAATACGCTGGACAACGCCCACATCGCACAGTGTGACTTTTGTCAGTTTTGGGATGCCAAAAGTCGTAACAGTCAAATAAAAGTAGATATGGCAATAAAATTTTGCAATAATAGCGATGAGATGGATATAGCATTGGACACAAAAAATAGGCGTGTTTCGCCTACTTTTTGGCCACCCCCATATAAGGTGTGTTTTCAAAATGCCGTAATTTCTAATTTAATAGTACTTATTGGGGCGAAAATATATAAAAATAATTTTAATTTCACTACATTTTTAGATATACACAATTGCCTTCAATTAGTAGTTGTTTTGAGATGATTAATCTATATTTTTGAAAACAAATTTTAATTTCATATTAAAAAAAAGCAATCTGGAAATAATAATAATTACTACGAGTCAATATCGTTTCCATATTCCGGTACGGATAATAAGCCAATAACTTCTTTTGGTAATGATCGTCGCTTTGTCTTAGTCGCTTTCCGCAAGCTGCGTATAAAGGCGTCTGACGATATGAGTAATCTGTGCAACAAATCCAAATTACTTTCAATTCTAGATGTTTTTCGGGTAAAGAGTTCTCGATAATTTCTTGCATCTTTGTTTGTGGACTCATGAGCCTCTCCAGAAAGTTGACCAATAGGAAGAATGGGAGATGCTATTATATCCTTTCCATGAAAAAGAATTTTATGCACACTCACTGGCATATTGTACCATGCATATTCCCATCTCGACCGAAAATCAAAAGAAAGTTTGATCACAAACTTTTTTAATTTATGTTGGTCCACATCTTTTTCAATTATACTGGAAATGTGATTATGTACGGCATCATTTGTGCTTTCTTTCTTGTTTCTGAGCCAAACATCAAAGAGCGCATTTCGTGAAACTGCCATGTTTTTTTGCGAAAAAATCAAAATATCGCAAAAAGGAGCAAAAACTTATTGTTGAATCTGAAACTAGATATATGAACCTTCAATCTCCATATAATCACTTAACAGAATTCTACAGAATCATGCAAGTTTTTCTCTATCGAAAAACATACATTTTTGGATATTACTCAATTTTTGGTTATTGCATATTTTTATTGATTAAAAATTAGAATAATAACGTTAAAGCTTCAGAAACTTACCAGCCTTTATAGAAAAGGTTTCAACTTATTTAAAGCAATAAGCTAAAGCTAAAAATATTTTGCCAAAAAAAAATAATGCCACCGCAAAGTTCAACAACAAATGAAAACTATAAACAGTTTTACTACATTTATCACAGTGACATAAGTTTGATAACTGTTATCATGTTAATTGTTGTTTTTTTGTTTTGTTTTGAGTACATATTCGTAATAGTTGTACAGTTTAGTATTACATAGCATAAAATTGTTCAAATCGGAGAACATATTTTTTTTTACTTTTGGCATCCTAAAAGTAACAAAAGTCACACTGTGCATCGCCGAGGAGCTCATACAGCTCATGGTTGGTTCTAATGCGAAACTCATCGCCATGCCTTAGAGGACCAAAGATCTTACGAAGAACTTTTCTCTCAAACACTCCCAGGACCGCTGCATCGGCACAAGACAGCGTCAATGCTTCCGCACCATAGAGAAGCACCGGGAGAATAAGCGACTTGTAGAGTGTTAATTTCGTCGCACGCGAGAGGTCTCTATTACTAAATTGCCTACCGAGACCGTAGTAGCACCTATTGGCCAGTGTGATTCTTCGCCTGATCTCCAGACTGACATCATTTTTGCTGGTAATGGCGGTGCCAAGGTAGATGAACTCCTTGACCACATCGAATGTATAGTTGCCGGCTGTAACCTGGGAGCCGATACGATCAACGTCCCTACTCGTCGACAACATGTACTTCGTCTTGCTCTCATTTACCGCCAGACCCATTTTAGCAGACTCCCGTTTATTCAATGAAAACTTCAGATTAGAACAAAGCTAAAACAAAAATTCAATAAGTATAGCAAAAAGGTTTTTTATAATTGTTTGAGCTATTTAATAAAAATAAAGTCATAAAAATACGTTTGCATATACAAATCGAAACTGTCATGTTCATTCTGTTGAGCTTTATAGAAAACTGAATCTAGTTTGTTTTTAATTATGTAATTAATAAAACAATTAGTAAAGATTTAAGTGTTAAATAAAAAGGTAAATATATATAAGCGTTTAATTAAGCTTTAGGTCTAATATATAATTATTTTTTCGATATTTCGCTACTTCTCTGCGTAGCTTCTTCAGAAAATATTTTTATTTAAAAATTTTTTTTTTTTTTTTATAAAAATATTTCCTGAAGAAGCTACGCAGAGAAGTAGCGAAATATCGAAAAAATAATTATATATTAGACCTAAAGCTTAATTAAACGCTTATATATATTTATCAATAATAAGGTCAACTAAACTTATTAATACAGTTAAATAAAAAGAACATTTCATGAAAACGAAGCACAACTACTTCCAAAAATTATTTTTAAAAAGTACTAGGCTAAACCCGGCGCGCTTCGCTACAGCTTCCGCTATCATTTGTACACTTTTTTCGACTGATGATGTTTAATGCCTACGAAATCAATTACACTAATCCCAGAAACTTTAACACTTCTCAAGATATAAAGAAGTTAATATTTAACCTGCATGGAAGGTACCACGCCTACTTTCTGATTGATGATTTTCCTTGACCATAAAGTCGTTGAAACCAAATTTAGAAAATTTAGCTTAAACAGCTCTCAAGATATACGTTAAGCATAGTGTGAAAAAATTTTACATTGAATTTGTACGGGAATATAAGAATTAGAATAGGGAAATCTAAATGCCATATCTCCAGTACCAATGGGCCGAATACGCGCAAACTT
The DNA here is from genome assembly GCA_963576795.1 of Metopia argyrocephala. NCBI lineage: Eukaryota > Metazoa > Arthropoda > Insecta > Diptera > Sarcophagidae > Metopia > Metopia argyrocephala. Next base: position 2,563,105 of record OY756209.1, read on the forward strand.
CACATAAACAATCTACAGACTATCCTCAACGTACCCTGATACGATATACCCGTTTCCGGTGGTGACATCAAAATGTACATTATTTTTTATATATTAGGTAAGGCAATGACGTTAAATTAATAAATTGGTTTACCGCAATAGAACCATATTTTTGTATCGTTTGGTTATCACGAGGATAAGAGTGATGAGGAAAAAAGATTGTAATCCAAAAAAGCAAGGACATTACTTCAATATTACTTTCCTTAATTAATTCTAAAAACCAGTGGGTCTTATGTGACATCCTTAATATTACACAGAGGGAAAAAAGGCGTTCTAAAATTATTAACCAAGGGTATCAAGTTAAGAACAAATTGTGAACAATATTTCGTTAACTTTCGGTACAAAACCAAGCTTAATGCGTATTTAAAATAAGAACAAATGGCACAAAATACCATAAGTTTACAAATCAAGAACAGCCGGTAGTAAAATCGTAAACAATTGTATAAAAATATCATAAGTTAATAAAAAAAATCGATACCAACCGTTAACGAGGTAAGCACAAACGGACTCAATTTTAATACCAAATGGTATCAATTTCGGTAGTTTTCTACCACTTTTTTTTTTTGGGTGTAAAATAAAAATTAATAACTGAGATTTAAAACTGTAGATGTTTTAAAAATAGTAAAAAATTTCTGGAATCCTATACACACAACCTTGCTTCTTTGCCGATCGTCAAATAAAAGCAATACTGTGGTCGGCTGTTGTGCACAAATAAATATCTGTGGCAATATGGAAGAGTAGCTTAAGTCGACATAAGAGAGAATTGAGTTAAGGCGTTTGGGGCATTACAGAAGCAAAGGCGCTTAAATGTGTTTAGTCCGTTTTGAAAAATTCTATTTTTTATCAATGTTATGTACGTTTACTTTTTAGCCTAAGTTTTTTAAATCAATTATGCATTGAACAAAACAACTTATGTACACATAGATTTGTTTACATATTCAGATTTTCGATTTATCATATAGCTTATATTTACATTAGTTTTTTTAATAAAATGTGAATCTTGTATACAGTTATCTTAAGTGAATGTAAGTTCTTGAATAAATCCTCTTATGTTTACTTAAAACTACACAATAAGTACATACTTTTTATTTTAACAGAATCGCTTAAGTTACTTAAGGACCTGTCCAACGCAGATTTCAGTTTCGAAAAAGCGCTTAAGTAGAAAAGGCGTAAAATCTTCTAAAATAAACCATATTTTTTTTTAAATATTCATCCTTCTTCTCTAATGAACATGTTACCAATATATTAACTCATAAATTATTTGCAAAAAACATACAAAATTAATGATATCTCAGAACTTCAATTTTCGACTTAAGCTACTCTTCCATATTGCCACAGATATATTATTTTAAACAAGTTCTTTACTCTTCCTCTTCTTTTTTTTTTTTTGTTTGTTTAATTTTCTTAAATGTTGAAAAAATTTGTTTTGAAATTTATATTTAAACAAAAATAAAAAACTAATGGCGTTTTTTTTTCTGGAAAAAAATTTTGTCTTTAAAAAGAGTGACAACTTAAAAGCATTGCCCTCACCCCATTAAATTGCACCCTGTTTTATGCCAAAAAAAGAACATAAATAGTCGGCCTGTTATTATATGTAAAAAAAATTTAAATAAAAGGAAAAAAAAGGAAATCACAAAAATTTAAATATTTAAAATTTAAAAAAAAGATTATGAAGAATGTTAAATAAAAACAAAATAATAAAAATGACAGCTGTATCTCAGTGCATTATCTTCACCCTGTGATTTTTTGAGGGTGAGAAAAGTTGCATTTTTATAATTAATGATGGCAATTTTTTTTTTAAATAACACGCAACCCCTTTTTAATGTTACATTGTTTTTAGAAAAGAACTCAAAATTTAATTTTGAGGGCTAAAGGCAAAAAAATTTTATATATTTTCCAGAAAAGAAAACGCCATAAATTTGTTTTTGTTTTAAATACAAATTGCCAAACGTTCTGAAAAGTTACTTTTACAGAAAAAGGCTATTAGCCTTCAGAACAACAGAATAATAACCAAAAGGGTATATTTATAGGTCAAAATGATGTGGAGAAACTTAACCAAAATTTGGACACCATTATTATAAAGGATGTACATGCAAATTTGATTTCTAAAGCACTAAATTCCCTTTAAAGAAAATTTATTCTTGTTTGTTTCAATTGTTTTCCCCTAAGTTTGTTGGTAAAAAAGAATTCCGTTTTTACACTCTTCTTCATTTCCTTAAAAATAAAAACTGAAACGAATACCCTTAACATGTTTTTTTAAGAAAATTTAAAGATTACAACAAGTATTTATGAGTAAAAATACATTTTTATACTATTTTTGTTCACATATTTCAATGAATGACAAAAACGTAACACGGAAATGTTTTCAAACAATTCAAACATACGAATGTATTGGCTACTGTACTGTGTATGTGAAAACGCTTGCGGTGATATTTAAAACACAAATGTTGTACTAAAAGAAACAAAAGCAAAATCTATCATTCATTTAAACAAAAACACACATTCTGTATTGTATGGCATAACCCCAGGGAACTTTTGGAAACTCTTTGAATAAGATTTTTGAAAACATTCCACTCTCGGTAAACTTAATGTGTAAATGTCGGTGACATTTATAAAACTCATAAATCAAAGAGGGAATTTTCTTTCCACAGAATTGTTGCTTCTTTTTTTTTTTTCTTTATATCTTTTCACTGCTAAACTCTTATTAGTTTTTAATAATCTTTTTGTAACTTAACTTAAGCTAAAATATTAACCGAGAAAATGTTGCAGGTAATACAGAACCTGAATGATATTCTCATTTGTAATATGTTGTTGTCGTATATGTATGTTGGTGATAAATAATTTTTGATTTATGGCAAAATAATTAACCAAAAAGGATGAACGATACAACTGAAACGACAACATATATGTGCCCATTATTATGAAAGTGGTCTAAGTCAAAATTTAAAAAAAATTAGTTTATTAGTTATTTCTTACCACATTATTTTAAACTAAATTTATTCAATGTAATTTTTACGAAATTGTCAAAAATTAACCATTAGATAGTGTTTCTAATTTCAACATTATATGAAATTCATTTAGTGTTAATTATGAAAGTGATCTAAGTCAAAAATTATACCACAAATTTTTGGTTTTGGGTCACTCCTTTCTACCGAATGATCGTGATTTTGGGTTGATAGAAATGAAAATAAAAAAGCAAATTACTTATACAACTCTGAGCAATATTATGAATTGATAGAAAAGTGCAGAAGAAGAAATAAATTTTCGAAAAAGCCGGATTTTATTTCAACAAAATCACAAAAAGAATCAATAACAACAAGAGTAAAAAATATCGCGGCCGAATCGGTCTCTTGGCTACAAGTTCAATTGATGAGATTCTTGAAAAATGAGCCTTATAAAATGTTCTATAAAACTTCTTTAGATGATTCTAAATTTCACATTTTGGATCTTTCATCTAAAAGAGGAAGACCAAAAATATACGGAAATATTAAATTACTTCCATTATACACCACCATTAGACCAGTATCAAAAAAAAAAAAAAATAAAAAGATATTATGAGTTTACCTCCCTACCTTACTCCAGTTTTTCAGAAACATTTTAAGACTCTTAAATACTCGAAATAATAATAAAAATGGATTACTATTTAAAAATAATTAATAAATGTTCACGGATTATTTCAATCAAATTATTGCTTTAAATAAAACTCAAAGTTCTTTATTGCTTTAAGTCATTTATAGGACATTCAGTTAATTTTCAAAATGGTCTAAGTCAATTCAAACTTTAAAAACAATATTATCGTATGAAATTCACACAAAATTTCATATTCATAATTAATTTCCATTAATTAAGACTAATAAAATTATAAATTAAAATGTGGCATAATGTAAAAATATTTTTTAATTTATTCAAATGCAAATCATTAAATATCTCGAAACAAGAAATATATGGCTTAGTACTAATTTTAAATTTCATTTAAATTTATTTTCATTTTATAGCCACTGAACTTTAAATTAAATTTGATACATATGTACAGCTAGTGCCTCAAGGAACGCCAACTATTTAAATATCAGAAAAAAAGAAACTTTACTTAATAGTAGCTAAAATAGTTTATGATACTCGTATTTTGGTAATTAATATCTGTATGTAATGGTGGCATTAGAAAATCTTGGCTGTTTGTAAATAAACAAATTATTCAAAATTTTAAATCTATATAAATAAAAATCTATGTTGTTCATTGGTCATCGCGTCAGTTGAGAACGGCCTGGACCAATTTTGACGATTTTTTCTTTCTAATGATTGTCGTGATCCATCTTAGGTTTTAACGGAAAGAAATTTTTGCCCGCCCATTTTTACGCCCACTTTTTCCATTTATCTCTAATTTTTTTTTATATCTTCAGAACGGTTAAAGCTAAAGTTTCTGAATGACTTCATGGGCAAGGCAAATCATCAATCAGAAAGTGGGCGAAATTGACGAAATTGTGTTAGAAGTGTTTAAGCTAAAGTTTCTTAATTTGGTGTGATTGATTTCGTAGCCATAAAAATTATCAGTATGAAAAAGGGCGAACAAGTAGACGTGGTAGCTTCCAGACAAACTAACTATTGAGTTCAGTATATCTTGAAAGCAGTAACAGTTAGAGTTTTTGAATTTGGTATGAATTACTCCGTAGTAACTAAAAATCATCAGTCAAAAAATGTGGACAAATGATAGTGGTAGGTGTAGAGAAGTATGACGGGTTTAAGCTAGTAAACCTTTTAAATTTTTCATAATTAAGGACAATTCGTATCATCAGTAAGGGGAAATACTGTTGCCTTTAATAGCTTCTTCCATGATTCGATAGAATTTATGCGAAAATATCAATTTAATTTACATAAATAGGTATTTAATTCGCTAAAAAAATTAAAAAGAAAAAAAGAAATTTTGAGCAAATTTTAGATTCTAATAAAAACATAATTATTATAAATAAAATTTGCGATAGAAATTTTTCTTTCTTCTCATTCCTTTCATTGTATAAATGAAATTTACCCCGAATTTTTATTTTTTCTTTTTCCTCAAAGAAAAATATTAACCTTCATCTGCTCCTCAAAATAAATTACATTGTCTACCCTGGCGTCGTTTTCGACGCACAATATATTTCTTATGGTTTTTAATAGAAAAACGCGAAACACACATGATGAGAAAACTAAAAATTGCTAGTATTTATATTTGCTTAATATTAAAACATTGCTTTTAGTTTTATTATATATTAGAGTGAATTAATATCAATGCATTTAACACATACGTTTTGGTTATAAATATATGTTTTTACTTGCACTTTTTGCACAAAAGCAACAAATAGTAGTATGCATGTTATTTTTTGAAGTAGAATTCCTTTCAAAACATATCGAACACCTTTGTGTACCTTTAATTTGTGAAGGAACGCTTTTTTATCTCTTCGGTGCATATGATAAAAATGGCAATTAAATAAAATTTACAAATGAACTTGATCGTAGCTTTCCTGTTCCATTTTTCATACAAAGGATAACCACGATTCCCCTAGAAAATTCCTTTTTATTGTAAGTTTATGTATTGGTTGGCAATTAGAATTAATTTTTTTAAAATAATTAAGTCATTCAATGCAGCCATGTCGAATATATTCGCAAATACAGCCATTGGCCTCTTGCAACTGTTGCAAGAAAGCATCTTATCGACCCTATCGATACAGTCTATATTGAAGTAACAAAACTATTTAAAATTGTGGTTTTGTTATAATAACTCATAATTGTTGGCAACATTTTAATCCCCGGGTTCAACTTTTTTAGAGTTATGCAATATATTTTGTAAAATTGTACACTAATTTTTTCTACCAATATATCAAACAAGTATTGTATTGATTGTGAATGCAAATGTTGAATTGTGCAAAGGTAAAAGCCAATATCATCATCTAAAGGAATAACTTCATTGACATCTTCAAAAATGTTTTTCGATATAATTGCCCTCAACATAATACGACTATACTCTGAATCGAATAAATCAGCATTTGATTGATTTTTTGATCTAAAGAATATACAATAATATACTTCCTTTTAATTATTTGATATATTTTGTTTACAAAAATGACTTTATCACCTATAAAAAGCACAATGACTGGTAAAAAACAAAGTTGCCCGCCAAAAAACATACGCTTTCTCAAATGCGTCGAAAACGACGCATTAGGGAAGCCAACGTAACTTTTTAGATACAATAAAAAAAAACAAAATTTATAATACGAAAATAAGTCTAAATGTGCACATTATCGTGTTCTACAAAGTCAGGAAATTTCACGAACTTTTAGCTAGCCATATTAATAAAAATTAAAAAATCGTATTGGGTATGCGTCGTTTTCGACGCAAAGAGCAGATAAAGGTTAAGTATTCTAAAGTTAAAAAAGAGGGAAAAAGATTGTTTTCAATTTAATTTTTTCACTTACATTTTTAAAGGGAGATAGAATAAAAATGTTAATAAAAACTAATCAAAGAAAGTTTTAATGTAATGTGACAGATATGTATGAGCATCAGAAATTGCGAGTATATAATACTTTAACCAAACAGCAGGTGCAATTTATTGACGCTTATGGAAGCAAATCCAGTAATAGGTAACGGGTATTTTTAGAAAAACGACAAAGACTGCAACAAAATTACTACATTGATCATTTAAAAACTATTTTTCAAACATAAACTAAAATGTCTCATTATCTTTTTCTCCAGCTGCGAATGGAAAGAGTCCATATGAATATTCCTAATTGAGTTCAATATTTTTCAAATGCCTTATAGCAAAAAACACAAAATGCCTTTAAAGGTTTGCTTTTTCAGACCACTAAAAAATCATTTATATTATATGTACGTTGGCACACATAATAAATTTTTAATTATTCAATTTATAGCGAAATTATTTATTATCTTTAAACAGCTAACAAATTAAATTAATACCTCATTTAGGAGCAATAAAATACTAAAAAAAAAGTCTGTAATTATTAAAGAAAATAGAGAATTTAAATGTGAAATGCTTATTAATTGAAATAAATACCCTTTCAGAAATACCATCATAACAATTTACGGAGGAGTGAGATCGAAATGCCAGCAAATACAACCGCACACACTCTTTCTTGTATCCATTTAAAATTCCATTTGCTTTCATCATCCTCAAGCACACTCACACATATTCCCATACTCTGTTCCAAGAAACAGAACAAAAATCATTCAAATATCATAATTGCCATAGGCTTTGCACAGCCATGTTAAAACATTTCTTAACATTCCATTTATACCACCAAAGAATTTATCTGTTTTTTTGTTCTTTCGGTAAATGTGGCCTGGCAGCGTTGAATTACTACGAATATGAGATACGAGTGTACTAAACAAGATATTTATTATGTGGGTTTTGTTCGTTGAATGAAAGGCTGAATGGTTGAATGTTAGATTGACTGACTACTTTGACGGGCTTAACAAGTGAAAATTAAGCAATTGGATTAACGTTCGCGAATATGAATCTACTTATGATAGACATCTTTTCTTTAAAACTGTTCAAATTTCAAGCATAAAAGTTTAAGGTTTCCAATAACTTTATGTGTTTAAACAAATTCTTGTAAAATGTCGATACACCTACAATTTGTTAAGTAAGACAAAACCAAATATTTATGGATGCTTATATATGTAGTATATCGTCGTATTAAATGCAAACGGACGTAACTACACCTTTTTTTACAGGAGAAGCAAAAAACCTTAAAATAAAAATTTTTTAAAACCTGTAAATCATTATTTTCAGGATCGAGATATAAGGATTGGCATCCTTATATACAACCAATGAGCTTGTATGTAAGGTGTTCACATAAATATTTATGTTATTATGTCTTCTTGCATTTAGAAATGCACGCACTTGTATAATAATAATAACATCGCCATTTTTGATCGTAGGAACCTAAAACACGAACATAAATTTTGTTAAAACGAACCATAATTAATAAAAAAACTGAATTTCGAAATTTTGTGTAGTTTCGTTCGTTTGCATTTAATATGACGATACAAAAAATTAAAACTTTTAAATCGTATCAACTTCTTACTCACATGAAGTCATAAGAAAACATAAATATATATATACGAAGGCAGTTTGTTCATTCATGCAATAATAAAATTATTTCGATCTGCGGATGCGATTGCCCACAACAAAACTAGGGTTTCAATTGTATTACTCCCAGTTTCATCGCTAGGACGAATCTTAAAAAGTTGACCGGTGATAGTTCCCTATCGGATTTTTGATAATCACCAATCCAGCAGAAAATAGTGCTTACCAGTAAGTTATTTTGTAAGGGAGAAATTGTAAACAATCATTTACTCGTGAGCATCAATAATGCATGATTTTTATATGAAATGAGTCGCTAAAATGCAATAGAAATGGAAATTTATTGCAACCAGTAAGAAAATAATACCAAAAATCAAAAATAATGCCTTGTATAAAAACCAATATACTGCTTCAATTATTGCTTACAATTTTATTTATTGCTTTCAAATTTTAAAAATTTTCTCAAGGGGGAGGTACCTCTTTCTACTTTGCATTAATGCTGTACCAGTTCCCAGTATGTGTCAGAAGATCCGTTAAAATCCCCAGAGAATATGTCCCTAGAGAATATAATGCAAGACTCCTTTGATCAAACACTTGCTTAAAGAGTACATTAATATATAGGTTGTTGAAAGGTTGTGCATTCAAAATACACACTTCGGATTTTAGAAGGGCGTAGTCATGACGTCGTAGTCGCCGTGGTATAGTGGTTAGTGTGTTGGCTTACTATGACATGAGCCCTGGGTTCGACACCCAGCTCCGTCATCTTGAAAAAAAAAGAAATATGAAAAAAAATATTTCTTTCGGCGACTACCTCTCAGCAGTCTTCTGGCAAAAGCTCTGAGACTAATTAAGTAATTGCCATGAAAACGCTTCTGAAGTCTGTCGTTCGGAGTCGACATTAAGCTGTAGGTCCCGGTACTCATGGATAAAAATTTACACACACAACATGAGTGCTGCGAGAAGCTAGGCCGTCATCCTGAGACAGGGTTGTAAAGGCCAGTTATGTAGGTATGTATGTAGTCATGACGTTGTTAAAAAAAGGTCCTTCCGAGTTTTTTTTTATAATCGTAAAATTAACAATTCATGGAGTGATTAAACATTTTCATAAGAAAGGTTTGTCAGGACAAAAAATAAATAATGATATCGTCGCAATAATTAAAGAACGCTGTAACTGACAAAAAATCGAAAATACACTCTTTGCATCATTTTTATCAGCAAAAAAATACGCGTCGATTGGTCCAGGTCCCAGATTTCTACTATGAAAATAAATACACTTACGACGTCTGCGAAATGAAAAATACCAGTGTATTTGCTCTGGTGAACATTTAAGGTTTTGTCAGTTACAGCGTTCTTTAATTCCATCGACGATATGGTTGTAGAGATGAGGTTATAGAGACGAGGTTGTATTGAAAAGTGAAAATATAATACAGAAAATAATTGAGAAGTAGCAGATAAAAGCTAAACCTACTAAACCTACTTAGCTAAGACACTCACCACACAATCAACATGCAACGATGAGACAATTGCTGTTGATCATTCAAGGGTGAAGGTATAACACTCACCTTTCAATGATTAATTCACAGCAATTTGTCCCATTCTTAAGGCGCTTAATAAGAATACATATAATAATTAATAATAAGATATGTACTGTTCTTTCTTGACGCATTTGTAAACAGTTCACTAAAAACACATTCGAACGAATAAAGTGAATTAAAATGGATTTAAAAGTCCAGCACTACACACCATAGCCAAAAGAACAATCCAAACATTGAAGTGAATCTGGTGCAAATGCAGCATAGAAGGTAAAAACAGTTTATTTGGCTGGTAAGCTCATAGCAACGGTTTTTCTGGGATTTAAAAGGTATGTTATTGGTTTACTAACTTCAAAAATGTAAAATCGTATTAAATTCAGAAAATTTTTATAATTTTCGTCAAAACAATTCACTGTTTCACAAGTATGTTTTAACAATGGAAAATTTCTATGAATTGCTTGACCGAACGCCAACCTTATTATCTTGATTTAGTTTCTAATTGCTCTCAAATCTAAAAAAAAATTTTTGCTAGCAAACATTTTACCTCAATTTAAGATGCAAAGACGACTGCAGAAAAATTATTTTAAGCAAGGGATAAAATTGTTAGAAAACGTTTAAAAACAAAACATATCTCTTGATTTTCATTGTTACGCACAGAACATTTTGTACTGCCCTCGTATATGTACATATTCATACAAATAGCTGTGGCTTTACCTATAATAAAATTCATTTATAACACTTAAACACTGATTTCAAATCTCCAAAAAATAAATTTAAATATACAAACATATTACGCACATATATTACATGAGTTTATCGTCATCCAGCCTCACTTTAAGGGACCAAACATCTTTAGAATATTACATTATTAAATATTAAATAAAAATGCGATTTAAGCCAAATTTATTTTTAATTTGAAAAACTATTTGGAAATGTTATTTTGCTGCTTGCTTTAGCCGATTATGTTGGTATGAAAGTCTGCATTATTTATATTTCCATTTATAAAGATCCATGAAAATTATCATAAAAATCACCAAAAACAATAATGCCAACCTTAAAAAAACAAAAATAAAATACCAGGGACAACAGAAGGCCTATATAGTACGTATATACGTATGTTCATTTAAAACGAATGATTTCGTTTTCATTTCACTTTCATTTTATTTCCCCTGTGAGTAAATGTTTTTAATCACAATGTGGTATTATATAGTAAACAATCGTATGTACATTTGGCATATTCTTGTATTAAAGATTTTCTTCATTCTCATCTACATACCAGCGATAGCAGCAGAAATTTCTAAAGGATCTTTTCATTCCTTATAGTACAACAAGACGTTGATGGCGAAACAAAATAAATACCAACAGAGGTAAAGAAAAGATTATTTCTTTTTAATTTTTCTTATGGTATGCGTATGATTACAAACTCGTAGATTTCAATATGACATTAGGGAAATACAGTAGAACATGGCTTTACTGAACGATGCACAATTAAAGACTTTCCATAATAATATGGTTTTTTTAAATAAAATAAAATTTACCAATTCAGGCCAAACAAAATAGTTAATTTTCAAAATGCGTAATTAAAGACTCTTGATTTTTGCGTATATTTTTTATTATATTTTTATTCTTATTTCTACTTGTTTTTCTTTTGTATTTTGATGAGGTCAGCACTCAGGAGACCGCACCTGCTCATGTGGTGCATTATGCTAGCCTAGGAAAATTTGTTATGGGAAAAGAGGAAATGTTAATAATGTAGTTTGGATGATTACATTTAAATTTATTAATATAGCAATAGATATAGTGATAGATATGATAAAGCAATAGTGTGGCTAAAGAACGAGTTAATTCTTTAGTGCATTATACGATACGTTAGACGGCAATCAACTACAGAAGAATGTGCTCTGTAAAGGATACGGGTACTACGTAAGAATATGTGATAATTTTGGTAGTACCCAAGGTCATAGAGTCGTCAAAAAATAGTTCTAACTTCAACTTAAACCACTGAAATTTTAAAAATCCGATACAGATTTGTGAACATATGGAAATATTTATAAAAGCAGTGATAATAATGCTGTGAGTAATTGGTGCAATACTCGTATAATATTTTACTTTTGAAATACTCTATTAATTATTTTCAAAATACTATAATCCCGGAAACTTTAAATGGTAAATCTAAAGATAAAAAATGCTCTGCATTTGTCCTTAGAATTGGAATCAAATCTGTCTCTATCAAATCTAATTCATGAGCGCAGAAAATAATCGTTCTTCTTCTGAAGCTACGAGTAACAATATCTAGCGATCACTAACCGTGCTTGTCTGATATTTTTTAAAATATTCTCCTTCAACAGCCTCAGAAATTATGCTTGAGGAAGAACTGTATGTCTTTCATATGAATAGATAATTCATATAAGGAATCTTTAGTTCTAACTTTACGTCCCTAAGTTAGTAACACTCGGACCTTGGGATCGACGTATGTATATACTCACTAGTAGGTAGTCATTGTCTAAGTGGAGAGTTTCTCTGTTTATCATTGACTTCTTAATTCAATCACCTAAGTTTTATGAAAACTATTTTTCTAATATGCTCAAATCTGTCGTTTCGAGTCGACTTTAAACTGTAGGTCCCGGTACTCATGAATAAAAATTAACACACACAACATGATTGCTGCAAGAAGCTAGGCCGTAACCTTGACACAGGGTTGTAATGGCCAGTTATGTATGTATGTTTACCTGTACTGTGTATGGTGGTAATTTTAACTAATTGTGTCTGTATTGAAAGAATATTTCAGAGTGTTTATTTTCCATTAAAACTAGTGTTCAAAATATAAAGTAATATTGGTTTATTAAAGCAGTACAATACACGTTGCATTTCTTTTGTTCTATTAACACACTATATTTGCAAAACTTGCACAAATGTTTGCTACGTAAAGTGATTACTGGTAATATTAATATTATATTCTAATTATTTCGAGCAAATTGACTTCGATCATATTATCGGCGTGATGCATCAAATCAGAGTTTCTGGTGGGAATCAGAAAAGGTAACTGTTTTAGGAGGTCAGAAAATATTTAGTGAAATATCTGGTTTTAGCTTTTTTTTTAATTTGGGGAAATCACAATTTTTTGTTTATCAAAGCCGCTCTTTATAGTAGATTTTTATTAACATAACTAAACAAGAGTCATAAGAAACCGATAGCTATGTAAGGACACAAAAAATCTTATGGATTGAAGTGTCTTTCTTTGGAAATACCACTTATAGGAAGAAATAACTGATATGACTTAAAATTTAAGAGGAATACGTTTCGCTTATCATTTGGACTTTTACTTTTATTAGAAATAAATGTAATGCATACACATGTACGTATGTGTGAATATAAACAAATTATAAAATAATATTTCGATTTATAAATGGAGGCCCCTGCCAGGTGAGAGCCTATGGCAGAAACGGTACTGGCCACAGTCCTATGCCAATAAGCTTTAATGAACAAATATTCTTTCCATTTTATACAACTCAGCATATCAAGCAAACTGAATTAGATTATTGTGAAGTAGCAATGGACGTTTAATATGTAGCACCTATTAACCATATGTGTACATATGTATGTACATACTTTATGACAATAGCTTTAACCAAGTATGTTTGTAAATTCTTTTCCTTAAGTATACTAGGTACTTAAATGCATGTGTGTGAGTGTGTAGATACCACAAGAATATAACTCTTTGATGTTGTTTGCCATAGAATTCTCACATACTTATTTTAAATATTTGTAAACTGTATACCTTAATGTATGTATGTACATATGTATGCATGAATTTATATAGGCCTATATAAATTAATGTGTATGTATATAAAGAAATAGGCAGTGGCATGAGTAGTATTTACACAGTAGGCAATGATATGAATGAAGATAATGGCATAAGTAAAAAAGTAAATGAATTAAATGAAGCATAAATTTCTTGAGTGTTTTTCAATTATTTTTATACCCCTTTTTGTTTACTTTAACTCTTCGTACAAAATAGCTTTGAAAATTCATACCAAAGCTATAAAAAATAATTTTTTTAACGTTTATGCGTGCGTTGACAACAATGAAAGTACACATTAACAGGCAAAAAAGAACATGTACTCGTATGTAAATGAGGAACCTGTAGAAAAACACTGAAGATAATAAAATGAAAACTCAACCTTAAAGGCTGCAATAATTTATATGGCAACAGGATTTAAAAGACATATTAATTCTATAATTAAATCATATTTAAAAACTTATGGAACATTTTAAGCGAATTTTTTAGAATTCTTAACTCTAATCATGTACGTTACTTGTTAACATGATTTTAGGCTAACACGTGTAACAAAGATAAATTTGTTCTATTATTACACATTTTTCTTTTATTTCACATGAATTCTCCAGTTTTTATGAATTGGTTTTTCCATTCTTTTTTTTTTTTTTTTTTTTTTGTATCAGTGGTTTGTTAACGAACGTTTCTCATCTTAAAGTTACCCTTCTTCACCCAACGAAGGAGAGCTCATCATCATTACAAAGGGACATTGAATCGAAAATATTATAGAAAATTCGGATATATAATTATGCATGATCTGACCGAATTACAGTTGAACCTCGCATTTCTAGGACTATATATGTGCCCATAATTATGAAAGTGGTCTAAGTCAAAATTTAAAAAAAAATGAGTTTATTAGTTATTTCATACCACATTATTTTAAACTAAATTTATTCAATGTAATTTTTACGAAATTGTCAAAAATTAACCATTAGATAATGTTTCTAATTTCAACATTATATGAAATTCATTTAGTGTTAATTATGAAAGTGGTCTAAGTCAAAAATTAGACCACAAATTTTTGGTATCGGATCATTCCTTTCTGCCGAATGACCGTGATTTTGGCTTAATAGAAATGAAAACAAAAAAGCAAATTCCTTATACAACCCTGAGCTTTATTATAAAAAACATAAAGATATTTTGAGTTTACTACCGTACATCTTTCCAGTTTTTCAGGAACATTTTAAGAAGCTTAAATACTCGCAATATTAATAAAAATGGATCACTGTTGAAAAATAATTAACAAATGTTCAGTTAAATTATTGTTTTAAATAACACTCAAAGTTCTTTATTGCTTTAAGTCATTTATAGGACATTCAGTTAATTTTCAAAATGGTCTAAGTCAATTAAAACTTTGAAAATAATATTATCGAATTAAATTCACATAAAATTTCATATTCGTAATAAATTTCAATTAATTAAGACTAATAAAATTATTAATTAAAATGTCATATAATGTAAAAACATTTTTTAATTTATTCAAATGTAAATCATTAAATATCTCGAAACATGAAATATATGACTTAGACTACTTTCATAATTATGGGCACATATATCTGTGGCATTTTGACAAAACACCTTAAGTCGAGATAAGATAACAAAAAAGTTTTTCAAAAAACCCGGGGAAAAAATTATTTTTTTTAAAAAATAAAATAAACCGAAATTAAAGAAAAATTTCTTCTATAATACAAAATTTTAAAAACGTACACAAAAATGTTTTTGAAATAAAAATTCGTATCATTAACAACATTTTTTTCAACTTTTTAAATTTGACTTAAGATGTTTTGTCTAAATGCCACAGCTATTAACCGGTCTGAGGTTCGTTATGTACTGTACCTCCCTTAGTACATCTTTACATCTTTTATTTCTACAAAAAATTTCATGCGTTCTTTTCATACATTACCGTACGTACATACATAATTGACTATTACAACTCTGTGTTAGGGTTACGGCCTAGCTTCTGGCAGCACTCATGTTGTGTGTGTTAATTTTTATTCATGAGCACCGGGACCTACAATTTAAAGTCGACTCCGAACGACAGATTTAAGAAGCTTTTTCATGGCAATTAATTACTCCCAGAACTTTTGCCAGAAGACTGCTGAGAGGTAGTCGCCGAAAGAAAAATTTTTATTTCATATTCCTTTTTTTCAAGATGTCAGAGCTGAGATTTGAACCCAGCACTATCGTCTTGGACACTAACCACTAGACCATGTCAACATTTGTATATTATAAATAAATTAAATTTGATCTGGTCAAAAGAACCATTAAAATTCTCAGGTTGTGCCTAGAGAAGCAAATGCAGGATCATAAAAAACTGCTTAACAGTAAGTTTTAATTTTTGGTTTCGATTAATCGTACCGTAAATAATATATCATGTTAACAAGGAAAACAATAAATTTTTATTATATTATTAATCCATCTTGGAAACATAAATTTCATTGTGTGTAATTATATATAAACAGTTTTTCGGAACTCCGCAATCAAAGCAAAATTTTTAGGTTAATTCAAATACAAAAACCATCTCTTCAAATCTACGAACGTATCAATAATTTTTAATTTTATAAAAACTCTTAAAAACGTTTACACACTCACTTACTTGTATTTGCATATTTATTTATATATTTATTTAGGATTGTGGTTATTAAAAACACACACAATTAGGGTTTCAAGGACACCATGAATATCATGTAAACGCGTCTTTAACTTTTCATCTCAAAATATGTTTGCGAAGAGAAAAAGTTTGCCTAATTTTTCGTCTACAAAGATAAACTATTAAAAGAAAACTAAAGTTTTTCTAAATGATTAGTGAATTTTTGCAAAGTATTAAAACATTATCTATTTAAGTATATTGCATACGTATGAAGCCAAAGTTAGCAAAATTATATCGGGTCTTTCATTAAACGCTTCCTATCTTTAAATTCAAATAAAACAAAATGTGTGTAATATATTATTGAAATTTGTTACTCATTTAGATAACCTATTGATGTTATTAAAATCTACAAAGAAACCGATACCCGACATTCCACTCTATTTCACCTTAACCAATTTCAACAAAAAACGAATGATCAGAAGAAAAGCGCCACCTATTGGGAAGTAGTACATAACAGCTAAACCTACTAAACCTACGTAGCAAAGACACTCACCACATAATCAGCATTCAACGATGAGGCAATTTGTCTCATTCGTAAGAGGCTTAATAAGATTATATATAATAATAAGATATGTGCTGTCCTTTCCAAAAAAAAGGCCAATACTCAGGAGTAAACCCCTACTCATGTAGTGCATTGTATTGGAATGTGAAGATGGTTGATAGATAGATTTTTTTTTCATAGATATTTTGTATATTATGCGCCTTTTTTGTTGATGAGACAAGTTGCTGTCAATTTGTCCACTCAAGAGCCAGTGTTATACCTTCACCCTTGAATGATCAAACAGCAATTGCTACATCTGTCGGTGAATGTTGAATGTGAATGGTGAGCGTCTTTAGTAGGTTAGCTGTTATCTTCCCAGAAGGTGGCGCTGTACTCCTGATCATTGGTTTCTCGTGGAATAGATTGGAAATGTCAAGGAGCGGTTCCTTGAAGATGGACTTCTTGGAGGGGCAGGGGGGAACCTCTTATTTTTACATTTAATTTTTAATTTTAAATTATAATTTTAGAAAACCGCAAATTTTTGTTTTCATAATTTTGTCCTTTGCTGGGATTGAACCTTGGTCGTGTGAGTTTTTGTGCGAGCACTCAACCACTATACTACTGATTATGTGATAAAATAATGTCCACCACGGCTTCTGGAACGCATCCAAAATGTTATTCAATAAATGACAACTAATGATAGATATATTTTCAGCAAGCTGGCCGTTATCAACTGTACAAGTTCGTTATCAATTTTCGAAAGTCCCTATTGGAAGACCCTATACTTATGCACATACATATTTATACATTTAAGGAGTATAGTAGATATATTCATGGTTAAGAGCGTTTAGGTGGAATGTTTTGTATAGATTTAATTTTAGGAAATTAGTTTTCCATACAACATATCTACATACAAATAAGAAATAACAAAAAACAAAAACAAAACAAATTTAACTAAAATTAGGAATAAACAAATCATATATCTGATTTAGTAAAACCAAACAAAAACTTATGTTTTATTTTTGTTAACAATAACTTCCTTCTAATTTCCGTCATATATTATATTGTGGTTACTGTATAACTTTAGCCAATCTTTGCTTTATTTACTGGCTATATACATACATATGTAGGTTTTTTAATTGTAGTACATACATATATATATGAACTTCAGAATGTGTTGATTAAATTACAAGTGTTTGAGGATATATATTTTTTTTTGTCTTCTCATTATCTACTAACTCACATGATAGATAAAGTTTTTGCTGAAAATTTTTTAAATAAATCTGAATATATACTAAAAAAAAAAATTCGAATACTTAAAAACACGTTTCCTATTGTTTGTTCATTTATTGTCTGCCAAATTTATTTATTTTATATTGCAATTAGCAGCTGTTTACTTACTGATGTCTATTGTTTTATTGTCACATAAAACTTTTAAATATTTATTTTACGACTTTCAACTTTCTTTCAATTCGTTTATGTCTCTCCACTTTTCTTTATGTGTGTCTTAAACTTCAACTGGTATTTTTTAGTATTTTAATAATTATTCAGAGTTGGTATGGTTTTTTTATTAATGTTAAATAAACAACAATTACAACATTGTCCTTAATGTGGCATCAACTTTTGCATTCAACACTTCAACAACTAAAAATGCTGATGCAAATGTTAAGTTTTATTAAAGTCAAAAAACAAAACAACAAAAAATAATATAAAACGTTATATTTTCTACATGAACTTTCTTTGCTCCCTTTTAAACTCAAACACGAAAACCAACAACATTTGAAAATAATATAAAAATTTTAGGTGTTGCCAGATGATTGAAAATTGGAAAGATTAAACACAATTACTGAAACCGAATGCAATGCATGTGTGTATGTGTTTTTTCATAACACCCCGTCTATACGAGCCATAGATTTGGTATGCATACATACATAATTGGCCATTACAACCCTGTGTAAGGGTTACGGCCAAACTTCTTGCAGCACTGGTGTGCAAAATTTTATCCATGAGTACTGGGACCTACAGTGCACACTAGTACGGCTTCATACATTTTTGTGCAAAAAATATAAGGAGTAAACCTAGAAACTTGAAAGTTGGCACAGACTAAATTAAGAAAATAAAATAGTTTCATGAAAATTAGCCACACCCATCGCCCACCGCCCATACAATCAAAATGGATATTTTCACATAAAACCTTTCGTATAAAAGCAAAAGTCTTAAAATTTAGTACATACACTTCTTAGAAAAAAGAAAAGACGCATGCCAAGTTTCATTGAAATCTGCCACGCCCATCGCACGGTCTTGACTCTGTGTAGGCGGTATTTTGGTGACTAAAATTCGATTTTTTAAAACTATTTTTTACAAATCAAATAATTCCCTTCCAAAGAAGAGTGTTTCACTGAGAGAAATTCATAATTTATTTGATTAAAAAAATATTTTGTCTTAGAAAATGTCTACTGAAGTCATTTAAATATTGTAAAACGAAAACTGAGGAACATTTTCTCACAGTTCAGTAGCTTGCATATGTCAAATATTTTAATTGATAACTTTTTAATGACGTTTTTATTGAAATACATCACTTCCTTTATAACTCTTAGAAATAGTTGTTTAGATTGCGTATGTAGTGTAGTAGATATGACCGAATTAAAATTGCCTTCTAAGCTTACAAATTTGCAGTTTTTCTTTTAAATAAAAGATAGGTCCGGCTATATTACTGGAACCGAATAAACCCTAAAAGTCTATTCTTTGATTTTACCCAAAAATATCCACAAGTTTTTACAGATCGTTAAACAAACTTATGAATTTTCTTAAAAATGGCCTATTGCAGAAAAGTGCAATCCTAGGACTATGCAACAGAGTTTAATACAAACCTCTACTGCAATTACATGATTGTGAAGGAAATTTTTCCTAACTAATTTTAGTTTTTTAAACCGGAATTGCTTAGGGGCAAAAGCGGGCAGCTGAATTTTTAATAAATAATTAGCTGAGACTTCAGGCTTTAATTTTATATAAGTATCTGGCTGGAGCTCTTTGCAGCTCAGAAGATGCAATCCATAGAATTTGGAGAAACTATATATTTTTGGATAATTTTTTGTAGTAAAAGTAATAATTTTTTTTAAATTTGAAAATTTTTTTTATTTGCATATAAGTATATCATAAATAGCGTCCAGTTGTATGAAAAAAATCATTATAGTGTTATTACAAGAGTATTTTTAAAGCATTGAAGCAATAGAAGGTACAGTATATAATACGGTCGTTTTAAATACGTTCACTTAGGTCAACATTGAATGTCTCTGGACAAAAAATTAATAAAGATATAAGCCTAATATTTTTGGTACATGATAATTAGATTGTTTGTTATAAACTGTAAAAAAAATCAGGTAGATCAGAAGGCATGAAAAAATGAATAAATGCCGCTCTTGAACCAGTGTGCAGTGTAAAGTCGACTCCAAACGACAGATTTGAGAAGCTTTTTCATGGCAATCAATACTCCCAGAGCTTTTGCTAGAAGATTGCTTAGAGGTAGTCGCCGAAAGAAATAATATTTTCATATTTCTATTTTTTCAGGATGTCAGAGCTGTAACTTGAATCCGGCTTTATCGTCTTAGTAAGCCAACACACCAGCCACTAGACCACGGAGACTACAATTTGAACAAATTACAGAAAAATAATTGCCTTCATATCAACATATCTACATATATACTCCAATTTTTATATTTGTATGTGTTTACTACATTCTTATTGTGGCCTTTCCAATTTTTTTAAATTATTTTAATCTGACTTAAAGTAAAAAAATTAATGAACGCCTTTTAGTATTATTTTCTCTTTAGAAAAATATAATATTTTGCTTTATTCCAATTTATATGGCAACATTCTAAGTATTTTAATTATTATCCTTGAAGAAGGACTTTCTCATGTAATAGAAAAAAAAGAAACTGCGCAAACAAATGCAGTTAATAATAGTCTACAATAACAAAAACCATTTTATGGCTGGTGCTGCGGATGTAGCTGCTACTAATATTGTATGACATTTAAAATGGTTACCACGTCACGGTGTTGATGTTGCTGTTCTAAGCTGCTGCTCCTCTTACGAATTTTTCTTTTATACTATAAGTAAATGTGTTAAAAAATAAAGTAAATTCTTACAACATAAAAACAAAAATAGTGTAATTTGGCCAAAACAATAAAGACGACAATGGATACATAGAATGCCAATAATAATGACGTTGAAGATAATGGTGATAATGATTAACAATGTGACGAAGTAATAAAATCATTTTACGATGTCATGCCTTATGCAAATTAAAATAAAAATAAAACTTAACT
This sequence comes from Metopia argyrocephala, assembly GCA_963576795.1. Taxonomy (NCBI): domain Eukaryota; kingdom Metazoa; phylum Arthropoda; class Insecta; order Diptera; family Sarcophagidae; genus Metopia; species Metopia argyrocephala. The sequence continues at coordinate 2,584,042 of OY756209.1, forward strand.
TTAAATTGAGTGGATTTCATTGCGCAAGAAACAAGAAAAAAAAAACAAAAAAATGAAAAAAGTAAAATACAAATAAAGATTACAATGCCATTCAGCCTACATTAGTATATACATATCGTCGCAAAAATTAAAGAACGCTGTAACTGACAAAAAATCAAAAATATGTTTTTTGCAGCACTTTTATAAGAAAAAAAAATAAGCATCGATTGGTTCCTGTCCCCGATTTCTACGATGAAAATAAACTCACTTACGCCGTCTGCGTTTTGAAAAATACCAGTGTCTTCTTTCTACTTTCATACAGGTTTTTTGGCTCTGGTGAACATTTAAGGTTTTGTCAGTTACAGCGTTCTTTAATTCCATCAACGATATGTATGTATGTAAGTATGGATGTACATTGTTTCTATGTCAGCCAGCTAGTTGGATCACTTTAAAGAATTTTCTGTTTTTTATTTAGCCAAAGTTTATTTCCTTAAAACAACAAAAAACAAGTTTAATCGATTGTTTGTTGGTTTTAAGTTTTTATTGTTAAAAAGAAGAAAAAAACAAACCCACATCAAATCATTGAGAAATAACAATCAAGAAAAAAATTCTCTTTTTTTTTCTAAAAATATTCCCGGTTATTTCCGTTTTCAAGTGAAAAACAAAAAATTAAATTCTTTTTTTTTTATTTACTTCTAGTTGCTGTCCTTTCGCTTGAAAAATAAAAGAACATTGTACAAAAGAAAATGTAAACTTGTCAACAACTAATAAAATCTAATGAATTTTTATGAGTGAATAAAAGATAAGTAAAAACAACAAATTAGCTTAAAAAAAGCATTTTCTGTTGGTGTACCAATTAAATATATTGTATAGCCATGCTTTTCTTTAACTTTTTTTTCCTGTTTTTTATATTTTAAATAAATTTTCAAAAAATATTTAATAATGATGCCTTAATGGGACGTATAAGAAATATATAATTATTTATTTAAATATTACTCATACGCAGAGGAGGTGAAAACCAAACTATCATCTTGTCAATTGTTAAAATAACATAAATTCCTCAATAACACACATACATACATACGTACATATGTATATATATTTTATTGCTCGGTTTAGTTAACACTCAATTAAAATCAGTATATTAAAAAGTAACAATAAACAACAAGTTAATTAAGGCTTTAATTGTATTCTATTAGACATTTTCTATTTAGGATTTAAACTGAACTTTATACAAAATAGCTGAACCCGGTGTGCTTCGCTACCTCCTCGTTATATAATAAAATTAACAGCGGTGACGTGGTTCATAGTTATATGGCGACGTTAACAGTATTAAGAGCAATATACTACCAAATAAAAAAAAAATCCGTTGGAAGGAACAAATTTATCCAGAGAACAAAACGTTTAAAACTTTCAAATAAAATTTTGAGTGAAAGGGGGTGTGGCGTAAGAAATGTTTATTTATACCTCGCCTGTAGTATAATGTGTATACAATTTGAAGTAAATCTGTTAAAAACTATATGGAAGCAAATACATAATTTTAAAAAAGTGGGCGTAAAAGTGGGCGTGGTCGAAAAGAAAGTACCCTATTAATCATGTCAGAGTCCCAGTTAAATACTGTGAAAATTTCAAGAAGATCGGTCTAGATGTTTGGTCTCCTATAAGGTACAAACAAACAAACAAACAAACAAATAAACAAACAAACATTCAATTTTATATATTTAGATAATAATTAGTTTAACATTTATGGACTAAACATAATGAGAAAATATAGAAAAAACCGAATAATTCCAACCGGTTACCATAAGAAAATTTGCAGAAGCTACTAAAAAAAAAATCATACACGATAATGTCGGTAACAATGTAGCCCAGTCAGTTGTTGGAAATTAATTTTATACTTGTTAAAGAAAAAACAAAAACTACTTTACTTATTCAACATTTATATTTTCGAGTAGTCAATGACATTTTTTTTATGTCAAAAATTAGAAAAAATAGATATTTTTAAACTTCTTAGGGCACTGCTACACGTTCAATAAATATAGAAAATTAGAAAAAATAGAAATTTTTCACACACAACTTTCAAACTTCTTAGAAAATAGTTTGCTTTAATAAACTTTATCATTTTTATATAAAAACGAAAATCGTGTAAATTTATTTTCCAAAAGGAAGTCAGTCTCAGTTGTTAACCCTAACTCTGTGGAGATATAGCGCAAAATATCGTACACGAAGATTTTCTCTATATTGTTATTAAAAAAAATTATAGTCGACAAAAATTGTCAGTGCCAACTTCAATAATTTTTTAAAGCCTCTATTAACTACCCGTCTGTGTAAAGAGCATACTTGTACATAAGCTGCATTACAGGAGCAGTAAAACTTAGTAAAGAGTAAGAAATGTTGTTAAAATGGTATTGTTTTATGACATGTGATTATATTGATAAAACTACGTTTCTTATTAAAGCTCTGCATATGTCGATTTATACAACATAATAAAAGTATCACACCATGCAATTCACATGCCATGCTATGCCGTTCAAACATGTTCGACAATGACATATTAAGACAATGAAAAATAATGTTGGAGTCAAACCTATGCATTGTTTTTATCTTAATTTCTTACAAATCAACATCTAAAATTAACACGTCAACACATGTGACATGCATATATATGTTCTAAACCACCACTTTTGAACAATCTGCAAAAGTTCTCAAAAATACTTTACCTTATAGTGGTCCAAAATAAGCTTGATCACCTAACATTTTTTTTTAATGGGACACACTAAGGTACATAAGCTGCATGACAAGAGCAGTAGAAATTAGTAACGCGTAAGAAATGCTGTTGAAATAGGATTGTTTTGTTACATGCATATGTATGTCGATCTATACAACACACCACGCAATTGCCATGCCATGCTATGCCGTTCAAACATGTTCGACAATGACATATTAAGACAAAGTAAAATATGTTGGAATCAAACCTATGCGTTGTTTTTATACTTATTTTTTACACATCAACATGGAAAATTAACATGTCAGCACATGCGACATACATATGTTCTTAATGATGAAATCTGATCATTTGTTTGAATTATTATATCTAAAAAATAAAACTGCACAAAAATTAAACATTTTTAAAATCAGTTTTTAAGGATGGCTCTAAGATGGAATCAGGATTGGGGGCTGGTGTTTTCTCCGAGTCTGCCAAATTGGCAGAGTCTTTTAGACTGCCGGACACATGTAGTGTTTTTCAGACCGAGGTGTTTGCTATTATGCAAGCTTTGAGGATACTGAGGAAACGATGCATTGGGGGTAAAATTTGGGTTTTTTCTGATAGCCAGGGCACTATCAGAGCCCTAACGTCACCCATGGGAAACTCTTCCCTGGTTCTTCGTTGCAAAGAGGAATTGAATTGGGAGTGCTTGTAGCATATCCTTGGTCTGGGTTGTGGATCATAGGGATATCGTGGCGAATTAGAAGGCGATGAGCTTGCTAAGAGCGCCTCTACCGGATGTAATATCCAAATTTTTCCTTTCGAAAGCACAGAACAGATGGAATTTCATCACTTCCTGTTTCTAGGACACTTTGGCCTCGGTATAACCGTGGCAGTACTCTGGGAATCTTGGGGATTCCTCGTCAGTCTCTGTCCAGACTTATAGCTGTGTATACGGCTCACTGGCTGATCGGTAGACACGTAGAGAGCTTGGGTCTACCCTTTAATCCACACTGCAGAAGTTGCGGGAATACTTCTGAGAGTGAGACTGTAGTTCATTTCCTTTGTGATTGTCCAGGTCTGGCAGTCAAGCGATGAATGTTTTTAGGGGTGCCTTTTTTCGATAGCTTGGCGCAATGTGCAAACCTACACCCCCTTGCTTTACTTCACTTTATAGGCAGCTCTGGTTGGCTGTAGCTCTTTTCCTATTTTGGGTGAATTCAGTTTGGTCCTGCAATGGTTTCAAAACGGCACCTTGTGCTAGTTGTAGTTGATTACGTTTTCGATTAACTGGCCATTTGACCTACCTACCTACCTACCATACATTGTATATATGTGGAGTTGTACAAATTCGTGTTATATATATAAATATATCCTTTAATACCGATATTGCGAATAAATTAAAAATAATCACAAGCGATTTACAACAGCTTAGCCGATTTACAATAACATGCTAAGACACTATGATGACTTTGCATGACATGACATGATACTGTGTTTGAGACGACATGACATAGCATAGCATGGTTTTTTAATGACATTTTGACACAAAATGTTGCGTTTTGCAGTACTTCATTTCTTATCAATGAATAAGTGAAGAAAAAAGCATAAAAGTAACGGAAAAAAAAAGAAATTGTAATGCACTTATTGAGACTCATTTTGAAAATAAAGACTGTAATGCCAAAAACTTTCTTGTGGCAAATAAATAAACACATAAATGTGTTTTTTAAAATCTCCATTTATCATTTGATAACGTGTGTGGTAGTTCAAAATATGCCATTAATTAAAAATAATAATTATATTATAAATAAAATGTTTATCTCATAAAGACAACTATATTCTGTTTTTTATCTAAATTTACATTTAAATTTAAAGATTTAATTTTTTTTTTTAATTACTTATGTTTGTACGTGTTTTATGCAAATTAGTATAACTTACCCGTTTGTTGATTTGAATTTTGAAATGTTTCCATAAATTCTGTTGCCATATGTGGTGAATATGGATAATTTTGATAATATGGCAAATATTTTTGTTGTAGTTGTTGTTGATATTGATGATGCTGTAACTGTAATTGCAATCGTTTCTTATAATTTAATGAAGAGGAAGAAGATACAGTCGGTGTAGAAGATAAAAATGTCATGGCTGTTGAAGTTTTAACAGATTTAATTGTTGCTTCTGATATTATTGATGTGGCTGCTGTTGCTGTTGCTGTTGTTACAATATCTTTTACCGCTGCTGCTGATGCTACTGATACTGTTCGTATTGCTGTTTTAGGTGTTATATTGTAAACAGTTGCAATAATTGTTGAACAAAATAAAGTGAAATTAAATGTCAACAACAGCCATATTATAATGTGAAGACGTTTTATTATTTGCAACAACATGTTGTTTGTGTTGTAATTATTGTATTTATTATTTTTTTTATTTCTTTTTGTTTCGTTTTATTATTATAAATTAAGACTTTTTGTCGTTTAGTAATATTTTTTGCATTTAATTTATTAATGCCATTTTATTTTCAATATTTTTTTTTTTGTTTTGTTTTCAATTAAATATAATGTGTTTTATGTAATTAAATTTTTCAAACTCTCTAACGCACTAGTAAAATTATAAATATTTTTCAATTAATTTTAATTCATTTAGTGAATTAAAAAAACAAAAGAAACATTTTGTTTTAAGTCAATTATTACGAAAAATATTTGCTCAACTGTGAAACTAAATATTATTTATATGTATGTGCATATGTATGTATGTATATACAGCGTATGCACAAGTATGAATTTTTGTTAAATAGTAAATTAATTTCATGTCATGACCTAAAAAAGGCTTAAATAAGTTTCTAGTTTTTAGACCGTTTAAACTTACAAGTTAATCCTGCAAAAGTCGGTTTATCTATGTACTTAGAGCTAATAAATAGGTAAGGCTTTTAACTCTGGTTGAGTTAAACTTAACTGAAATGTATATATGGGTTAAATTTAAAACCAGTAATTCAATTTAGGAATGAGACAAATTGCTGTGAATTGAACATTTAAAGGAAAGAGTTATACCTTCAGCCTTGAATGATCAACAGCAATTGCCCCATCAATGCATGTTGATTGGGGTGAGTGCCTGTGCTACGTAAGTAGGTTTTTAGCGGTTATCTGCTACTTTCCAATAGGTGGCGCTTTTCTCCTGATCATTCGTTTTTCGTTGTCAAAAGTTAATGTGGATTACAGTGGAATGTCATTGATTTATAGAATTATGCGTTTAAACATATTACAAATGAAAGCCAAAGATAATGTTGAACTATAAGTAATTTATTAGCCCTTAGTCTAGCTTAAACAAACAAATTATATTTTATTTTAATATCTTTGTTTACGATTTAATTAAATTTTTTTGTTAGTGCTATTACTACACGACTCTGATTATGCAAAATCTATTAAATTTTACTACTACGAGTTGACGTTTTTTATTTATTTCTTGGAGTCTGCAGATGCATTACCCTTACAGAAAGATATTAACTTTTTGAATAAAAAAACTAAATTGCATTTGATAGAGTTATATATATATAGAGAAAAGGAGTACAGAGGCCTTATTCTGTAACTCTCCTAAGCTAAAACTCTATCGCTAAAAATTTATAAACTTGATTTAGACATTTTTGGCTACGAAAACAATTCTGGATCTCGTATAGTAATTTAAAAGCTTCATGAATAGTATATCTGGAATTTTCAATTGTATACTTATATTCTAACTCCCAGCCTGTTTTAAAAACCCAAAATTTTTGCATTTTAGCTTATGAGAATTACAGAATAGGGCCCCAGTTTATTAAATTCAGTACAAGTTTTCATTAAAGGATCAGAGTTCGCATAGTGTGTTTTAAATATATTAAATGAATAAAAACAAAAATGGGGTGTAGGATGAGATGTTTCTAACATTTAAGACTAACATTACATTTAAAATTGTTCTGCAGCTTTAAAGTTTTGGTAACTTCATCAGCGCTAATCAACTCCTATGAGGCGGCAGGTTAAAAGAATTCCATTGAAGCTTTTGTATACAAAGTAATATTGTAGCAACTGCTCTTGAACGGATTCAATGCAATCATTGTGAACTTTATAACCATTATCCTAGATTATCAATCCGTGTTCAAGAATCGACCATACCCGACTTGTATAAAGTTGTTCCGTTATATATGGATTTTCAAACTACTTTGCCTATCGTTTTATAAATCCTAGGTATGCTCGAGCTTCATTAATAGTTATTTTTTTAAAATATGAATATTTGGCAAATATGTCACATTTTAATGAGTTCGTAGAAAGAAATATGTAGTCAGCCCACATCAAAACATGAGAATATTGGCTTAATAAGTTACATAAGTGTGCTTTCAATAATTTTGTTTGTAAATAAAATAAGTATTTGTTTATCCTTTTTCGTATTATTGTTATATTGTCACCAATATATTTCGTACAGGAAATACATGAAAAATCTCTTTTAAAACAACACATGAAAGTTTATTTCACAGGCTAATCAAACTGATATTTTCCGCTGCCAGTCTATGTTTTAGCAACGCATTGTGTAAAATTCACTATAAATCTCCATGATAATATCTATAAGAATTCACCAATACGCGGACTCCTACAAGATAAAATCAATTCCATTCATATATGACATTGTCAACGGATGCCTTAAGAATGCATATGTCATCTACGATAAAGAATTGTCACAATGATTCACTATGAATTTTGTTACTGGGTATATGTATATGGGCAATTTCAAAAATTTTCGACATTTTGATATTTTTTTTTTCGAATTTTTTTTTTTGGATGACACGAATGACGCTTTGGTCACGTGAAGGGTGATGTTTTAGCATACCAAAACAGTTCGCGTTAATCATTTATTGCAAACGGCGCGAAAGTTATGGAGGTTTTAAGTTAAAATCTCTTAAAAAAAAATTTAAAGTTAAATTTATTGGTTTATTTTAATAAATGTTGTATGGATGCATGATGCATGCATTTCAAATTCATCAGTGCATTCCAAATTCATCAATGCACTGAAAAAATACATAAAAATATCAATTATAATTAAAATTCCTTAACATTAAAAAAGGCGAATTTTTGCAAAAATGTGAATGTTTCACCGATTGTTATAAGATGTGTTTATATAACGCATAACTAATTTACAGAAAAACAATGTTTTAACTTGCAAATTTAAAAAATAAAAAAATTATATAAGAATTATTTTTGAGGTTAGGATTTTTTTTTTTTGATCTTTAAAATTTAAAATCATGAAAATTTTTTAATGCCTATTCGGTTTTATTATCAAGCTTAAAAAAACATTTCATTTGGTGTCAATCGCGGTGGAATCTATACATAACTGCAGATGTCACAAAGCAAAATGTGTTTGAAGAAAAATGCCGCTGTACCCGCTAAATATGGACCGAATTCAACCGTATTTATATATGATCTTTAGTTCACCGCCGCACTTCATTTCCAATACTTTACATTAATTGCAAACCACTGATTAACTAAAAAAAACGCGAAACAAAATCATGAAATTTCGCAAAATTTTTATTTTCTTTATAAAATTTTTGCGTTTCAAAATATTTTAACGCCTTCTTGACGTTGAGGTGCCATTTACTAAGAAGTTTAGATCACGCAATACATAAACCAGTTTTAAATAAGATTGCAAATGTCAGCCGCGAAAAACTGTCATTTTTGAAAAATTTACGCCAATTCTATAAAAGTTTGAGGTCATCGTTCTCAGCAACTAGCAGCCTGACATCGACGTGATATGGCGCAAATTTTAGCAAATTACACCATCTTTTAAATACTGTTGACGAAATGCAATTTTCTTGAACGGCGCAAAAACGCTATAGAAAAAACTGCGAAAATTGAAAAATCGGAAAATTTTGGTTTCAAAAATGAAGCGTTGTACAACTTTTTCCCAAATAGTAGTATTGGCATAACTTTTATACTGTAAATATCTACAAAGTCTAGTGACTTTATTTTATATTAGTGAGCATCGGAAGTTTAAAACTAAAAGTAGAAAAGTGATGAAATATGAAAAAACTCTTGTAAATTTCAAGCCTGTTTTTGAGTTTTTCAATATTTGAGTGCCCATAACTTTTAGAGATAAAGAACTGATGGTCTGAAATTTTGAAATTCCCAGTTTTCTAGTGTGGCCTATCATTCCCTTTTGACCGTTTTGGTCAATTCGAAAAACTGAAGAAATAATAAGCATCTGAACTCAGTTTCATCAAATGTTGAAAATTTTTGAAATTGCCCATATACCTATGCATACTTACATACTAGAATATTACAGTAAAACGTCTATATTTTTCTAAAAGATTAAATAAATCATGAAGAAGAATTGTAAAATGGTGACGACTTGTATTGGCAAAAATGGTCTACTTTACAAAATCTATAAAATTCTTAAATTTTATTAACAAAATATGTAATTGAATTTGACAAAATTAATCTAAAACAACACAAATTAATGAGTGGTAATCAGTTACCATCAATCTAATGTTTAATTCACGTAAAGAAGGTCGAAAGTTTCAATAAAAACGATATCCTTAAACTGGTGGACTTACTATTTTATGTGAATATTTCCATATAAAACAAACTAAATTTGTATAAATTGATTTTTGTAAGCAATGTATGGAAACAGTATTATTTGTATGCAATGTACAATGTACATATTTAGTTATATAAACATATGGGCTCTTCCATTAAACTGTTAACCAGCTTTCGAATGTGCTTTATTTTAGTATTTTCAAGCATATGCATTTTTAAACGGATTGTAAGAACTAAATATATTACAGTCTCTTATGGGCGTAAAAATGTCAAGTACAATATATGGAAATGCCCATATGTAAGTATGTACATATATATACATACATATGTATGAACATGAGTCTGATTGTAAATGGGTAAACCTTTAAAAACAAAAACAAAAAAAACACTGCACACATATTGTGAGATCACATATGCAGATGAATATTGTTAAATTGACCTCAGTTTTCGGCCATTTAGATATGATTGGAGCACGGGATTATTATATGAAATTGCACAAAAACAAATGGTTATCTAGATTCAGCAAATTTAAAAAAAAAATGTATTGTGTTTCCACTTAAAATGAATACGGTAAGTTTATTTATTTATATTTTTATTAATATTTTTGTTTATGCATGTTGGCTTTAAAAACCCGGCGTGATAAGCGTCTAAATGAAATATATTTGTCGGAAGATTACTTGTCAGCACTAATAAACACTGCCGTTTACATTTGTCACATATTAATTTACACACACACAGACACAGGCACATTTACAATTTTATCACTTTAATGATTAAAGTTGACACCACGTTTTAATATTTAAATTACATACGAATAAGCAATTAAACACTTTTTTACTACAGAAAAGAAATGCATTTTTAAAACTTTGCGCTTTAGTTATTTTTACTTTTTAAAATATCTATTTTTATTTTAAATTTTTATTGTTATTGTTGATTAAGGATTTTTTTTTCTTTGTTTTTTACACTTAATTTTTTGTTGTTGTTGTTTTGTATTATTATTATTTATTATTTGACTCATTGTTTAGCATAAACAGAAAAACTAACAAAAAAAACAATCATAACCAGATATCCGAAATATGTATTTCGTACGATAAAAGTAATTCAACCGTTGAGTACCATTTCGTGTACCAGACTTTTGAAACTCTTATAGGCAACTGAAATGTATGTTACTCCGGTATGTTTTTGTTGGTCTTGCTGACACTGACAAAGCGTTACCGTCTTCTTGTTCTTCATTTTTCAACTTCTTCGACGAATTTTGCTTTGTTGGCTTTTTGTTCTGCACTTGGGCTAGATTTTGGCTGCACTGATAGGGTTGTTTATCTGCAAACATTTAGCTTTTTGGGCCAGTGAACGTGCTTAACTCCTTAAGTAAGCTTTTCGCTTCAAAAAAAGCTTTTTATATTGTTTCCCCTCAAGGATTTTTCTCCACAAATAATAAATTACCCTTGGATTTTTTTCTAAGTCATAAACCAAATTAGAGAATTTGGTTAAGCGTGTGCTACCACCGTCTATAAAAACTTGACGAAAGAAATTTAATCTAATTTTGTTATACACTTTTCTTATACACATATGGCAAATTGTTGACGATACATACTCTTACATGCATGCATATGCCTAATATAGTATAATTTCGATATCTTGGACATCTACAAATCCGGACAGTGCGGTAATACCGACACTTATTTTACAGTAGACTCTGTATTCCGGACATCCTAAATTTTTTCTACCTCAATAATTGGGACAGCACTTATGCATGTACAGTGCAACTTCGACAATCCGGACACATATAGTTTTAGGCACGTTCGGATTATCGAGTTGTCCGGACTATAGTAGTGAAAATTATTGTAATAATCTAGTGAATTAAATACATACATATGTACTATGATTTATTAAAAAACTAAGTTATTTTGTGCTGACTAACTTTGTTGAGGTGGTTGATTAGTGTTTTTGCTCTAGCCTCTTCAACAAAGAATATCCTGAATATTCTTCTCAACCCAGTGAACACAAACTGAAAATGATTTCTTTGCATCTGCATTAGATATCTTTGTTTTTCATTCATTTCTATAAAGATTTTTAACTTTATTTTGGTTCAAATGTTACCGGGTCCATTATAGGTATTCGATATAAGTTGTTTTATATTTTCCTTAAAGTCGGAAAGCGTTGATTTAGGAACATTGAATTTTTCGGCAACCTGCCTACTAGATTTTACTTCATCACGACTTTGTAAAATATCACTCTTTTCCTTTAAAATTAGTGTTTTAGGTTTGCGTTTCTTATTAAAAGACATGGCACTTGGTATGAAATTAGATAAACACGCTTGCGGAAGAATGAACCGACACTGAAGTAATGATAGTACAATATGTAAATAAAAGTATGAATAACAAAGCATGCGAGTTAAAAACAACAAACCCCCGGAATTTAATTTTTTTCTTGCATAAAACAGATTTGTCCGGATTGTATAGGTAAAAATTTTAAGTTGTCCGAAATGTAAAAGTGTCCGAATTATTGGAGTGACCGGACTGGCGCATGTCCGGACTGTCGAAGTTGTACTGTATATCTATTGCTTTTACCCAACTGTCTATTCTATGTATTGTTTCTTAAGAAATTTTATCGTTAGTTTTTTGCTTATATTCTACATTTACAAATATTTACTTTTGTGATTGTTGGTGGTTTTATATTAATGTTTTTTTATTTTATTTACATATTTAATACCAACTTTTTATCCACATTTGTTGGAGTCTTTATTAAACATAAATGTCCATTTTATAAACAATGAATCATGTAGAAATACATGTAGTTTCTCTTCTGAAATGGTAAAACTCTTTTGAAATTATTGATTTTTTAAGGAATTAACTTCTAAGCTATATAGGATATACATTAGAGGTAGAACCAAAATAAGGCCCTATTACCACGCTGTAGCCGATGTTGTGCTGAAACCGAAAAATGTTTCCTCAGGTCATTTCGTAACAAAAACGTTTCGCGTCGAAGCCGAATTCTGAAATCCCTTTTAGGTTCTTTTTCAAAATTTTTTATTTTATAATTATTTAACTATTTACATTTCTTAATGTAATTATATGATTATAATCGAAATCACAATCTAAAAACTATCTTTGTTGAGTGAAATTAACTTAAGTTAAGAGTTCGTGTTGATTTGCATTGAGGGAAATATCTTGTACGACTTTGACGGCGCGTTCTTCATTCATCTTTTACTCAATGTCTTAGGGGGGTGGTGGGGGGGTCGTGGCATACTGGTAGAGCGCTTGCACAGAAACTCACACGACCAAGGTTCAATCCCAGCGAAGGACAAAATTATAAAAATAAATATTTGCGGTTTTCTAAAATTACAATTTAAATTAAAAATTAAATTTAAATAAAATAAGAGGTTCCCCCCCTCCTCCAGCAAGACCATCTGCAAGAAACCGCCCCCTGACTTTTCTAATCTACTCCACCAGAAACCAATGATCAGGAGTACAGCGACACCTTCTGGGAAGATAACAGCTAATCTACTGAAGACGCTCACCACTCACATGTAAACATCCACCGACAGATGAGGCCATTGCTGTTTGATCATTTGAGGGTGAAGGTATAACACTGGCTCTTGAGTGGACAAATTGACAGCAACATGTTTCATCAACAAATAAAGTCGCAAAATATACAAAACAAAAAAATCCTATCAACCATCTTCACATTCCAATACAATGCACACTGCATGAGTAGGGGTTTGCCCCTGAGTATTGGTCTTAAAAAAAAAAAAAAAAAAAAAGCATTTCTAAGCATTAGTAAAGCCGGATAATGATTTTTTTAAGGCTTCGAAGTCATTTATATTGTAACAATGGTCTGAAAACAAAATGTTGTACCAAGGGCCACATATAAATTCGCATATTGCATATAATTTGCTACGATATTTTGGAATTAGTATGTAAGCTAGAATCGCAAGAATTGCTCTAGAATTCCATCTAGCATTACTAATCGGTGGTATAGTTTTAAAGTTTATAAATGGAAATTTTTTGTGCTCTATATAGTATTTAAAAGCCTGTCCTAGTTCATATCATCTCGGGAAAGAAAGAACGCTGTAACTGACAAAAAATCTAAAATACCTTTTTTTGCATCATTTTTATCAGAAAAAAAAATACGCGTCGATTGGTCCCGGTCCCAGATTTCTACGATAAAAATAAATTCACTTACGCCGTCTGTCAAATGAAAAATGTCAGTGTATTTGTTCTACTTTTATGAAAGTTTTTTTGGCTCTGTTGAACATTTAAGGTTTTGTCAGTTATAGCGTTCTTTAATTCCATCGACGATATAAATATTGCATATCATCATGCCAATTTCCCAAACTAAATTGCATTTGACGCGGAATCTTTTTTACCGATATTGGAAATCTAAAAACGCAGTTCTTATTGTTTTTTTATGCACTTTATGGTATGGATAGGGCCATTTTGATATTTTCAAAATTTGGAAAAAGGTTTTATTCCTAATATATGTACATACATATGTATGTATAAATTAGTATATGTGTTTACATCCATACATACATCAAAATTTTTTGAAGTTTCTGGAATGATAAAAACAAGATTATAGGTAATTTTGAGGATGAAAATTTCAAATTCGGTTTTTAAATAAAAATCAATCTGACAGCCCTGTTTTACATCCAAAAATATCCACATTTTTCTTATTCAGTGTCTTTGATAAGTTATTTTTTAAATTTCCAATATAATTTCGTTATAACTTTTCGAACCTGTATTCAGCACTGGAAATATGTATGTGTATGGTTTATATCTACGATATTGTAGGATAATCCGATTCACATACTATTTACTTATAAAATAGTGTTGCCGTATTTACTGCCGTTTTTTAAATGAAGGAAAGAGTAATTATACAATAAAAACGATTAACAAATGCTAAACATTACGAAAAATTACAATTTATCAAAAAATTTTAAAAATGTGTTGCTTTAAGGGCAGTTTGGACTGTACGACTTTTAACATGCAAAAAATCTGAGAGAAAATAATTGAAAATTTCTCTTTGGTTTTTTTAAAATTAGTTTAATAATCGTGCTACAAATCTTCTTTGGTGTAGTAACACATAAAACAAAATAAAAGCATTCGATGTCAAATATATATAGTAATAATAAAAATTTCTATTTCTTTGTTACAGTCATGGTATATTAAATAAGGTAGCCTCATAAATAAAACAAAAACAACAGGCATTTTGTTGTTGGAAGTTGTACGCTGAAATGTCAAAATCAACTGTTTTTGTTTACAAAAGTGGCAAGCAGGTTGGTTTTTTTATTAATTAAATAAAAAAAGTTTAAAAAATAAAAACAAAACAACGAATTTTTTTTTTTTTTAATTGCATTTATGCGTAAAATATAAACCCAACAATAAATAATGCAATAGCCGTTGCATTAGGTTTCGAAGCAGCTTTCTATGTGGTAGTGGTTGCATAAGGCATTTGTTCAGTTTCCGAAGCAGGTTCTAGTTCCATTGCACATTCTGCTAATAGTTTTGGTTATTAAACAACAGCAACTTTCTCTACTGACTCTTCGATAAATTTATATTTTATGGGTTCATGTTGTTTAGGAGGTAACCAATATGGTATGATTGTATCATTATTGTATTAGAGATATGGTTTTCAAAAACGAAATATTCCAATGAAGCTGTCGTGCATTAGATGACCTAAACAATCATAAACCTCTAAAAAGTTTTGAGAGAAAAGATTTTGTTTTGACATTATATAAATTATTCGTCCATACACGCGTTTTTAGAATTACCAATGTATAGTTTAGTTCTACAGATTATGCATCATCTCGGGGTAGACACGTTCTGTAACAATTTCATGTAACTGGTGTTTGTTCTTAATGGCCATTAGTACATGAGAATCAATGTAAATATCTTAGGTTGTTCTACTGAGAAAATTTTCAGTATCGAAATTTGGAAATGAATTTCTTTTCTTGCCTTTCGCCGACAGCCGAAATAAAAGATTTTTGTTATCCCTCTCTGGTAGCTCACAGGGTTCAAATATACTTCTGGTACTATTGATATAAAAAGTCTCTCCAATCACGTTCCCTCATTCTCTTCTTAAACTCTTCTTGAGGAATTTCTGAGAGCTTTTGATGAAAGTTCGTTATATCCATTTTGATAAATTTAAATTTTTGCAAACGTTGGCTTGTACACCAGGTAAAAACATGACCGGTCGTAGACACTAATTGTAGCACAAAGAAAAATTTACATGAAGGAAATCTAATGGATATAAATATACCTACAGCAATTTAGTCCAGTCTCTGCTAGAGGTTAATATTTCCATAGTTACGTAAGTTTTTAGTAATATATTTTTAAAATTCCCAGGAGTATTCTTTACACAATTAATTTTAAAATTATTTGATTATTTTTTTTTTTTTTTCAAAATTTTATTTAATATTTCTCAAAACACAAAAAGTTAAAAAAAAATATAAACATAAACAAATTTGACATTCCAGCGAACCAAAGTAAAAAAACCGGCTGCCCTTGTGAGCCTACCTGTTATTCTTGTACCATGGTTACAGTTTTTAAACCAAAACTGTTTTTTTTTATTATTTCAAGTCTAATAAAAATTTTTAATTTTTTAAAAGTGTTCAAAAAACAGTGAGAGTCTTACAACTGTCACTTATTCAAATGCATTTTCTTTAATTAACGAATATTTCGATTACATACATATGTATGTATGTATCTATATTATTATTATTTAAACACTAAAGACTAATGCCCGTATTCATAAAAAATAAAATTGGTTTATAGAGTGCTTATTTGACATATTTCTATGGAGTAATTGTCAAATAAGCAATTAATAAAACTGTTTTATTTTTTATGAATACGGGCATAAAATGCTATTTTAGTATTGACTGACTTGGAAGACTCTTAGTCAAGCTATATTACCATATTTGAGTCTAAAATGTTCCCTATAAGTTATCAAATTTCATGCAATAGCGCTATTCTCAATCATATATTGTGGCTTATCTGACGTACCAACGGTTATTATCCACATTATTTCATACACTCATTAGTTCGGACGGTAAAATTAAATATCTAACAATGGATTATAAAATAAGATCAAATATTTTTAGGTGTTACCAACAAAACTTGTACAACAGCATGCATACAGATTTAACAACCCTTGTTATCTTTTTTAAATTACATTGGAAAAATTTTGCAGGAGAAGCAAAAATATTTCAATATGTCAGCTTCAACATAGAGAATTAAACAAAAAATTTTTACATGAGTGTAAAGTTTTATAAGATAATATCTGTTGATACTGGGCATCATAATCAAAGAGCTGATTTTGAATTGTTAGTAACTTAGCACTTTGTTCCAATCATCTGACAATATGAGTATCGAATGAATGCAATATAACAGAAAGAGCACACTTTTAATCACATTTTAATAGTATTTTTTATTGATCTAAAACTTTTAGAACTAAACGATCTTTGTTAAAATCATTCGTCTTTCCATTTATAGTATGTAAACTTCGTAATGTGGAATGTTTGCAACGCAGCATGTCACACTTCAAAGCATAACTGTGATTACAAACAGGACAACAATATGGTTTTACGTTCAGGTGAAAACCTTTCAAATGTTGTAATAAACCATTACGACGCTTAAAAGAACGTTGACATAAACTACACAAATGTTTTCTCTCATCGGTATGAGTTATTTTATGCTGTCTTAAACTGTTAGCATTAGAAAATGATTTTGAACATTCTAGACATTTAAAAGACATTTTTGTTAAGGCTTTACTATCCTCTACATTTATTACTGTACTGAAGGTAATAGCTTTGGTCAACATTTTTGCCTCGTTTGTATTATTAGGCAATACGCTTTTAACAGACTGAGTTTTAATTCTTGGTGTAGCTCGTTTTTTACTTTTCGGTCTTGATTGCAATTGTTCAACATTTTCTTCCAGGTTTAAGCATTTCTTTTGCAATTGCTGGTAGAGTCTTCTAAGTTGTTGATATTGATTTGCCATTGCATTGAGAGATACATTTTGGTGTTTTCGGTATTTAGGAGAGACTTTTTTTTGTCTTTTTGATTTATGAATTATTGCCTTTTTCATTTCTGATGCAACTTTCTGTTCCGAAATTTGTAATTCTAGAATCTTCTGCGAAACGGCCATTTTGTTATTTTCGTTAAGTTTACGCAGTTCTACTGTATGTTCGGTAGTTTCCTCTTTAGTCTGATGCAAATTATTTGTTTCATTTTCACTTAATTTACTTTGTTCTGCTCCACGTGAACTATTGTCTTTAATTATCGATTCTGTTACATTTCTAGGAGTTTCAACAAGACTCTCAGAATATTCTTTTTCCATTTTACACGTGCTCTCTGTTAACTTCTCGAATAAAATATTACCTCCTGGCACTGTAACCATAGGAGTACCATGTGTTTGCGTGTAATGCTGTTTAAGACTTTCTACTGAGAAAAATTTAAGTTGACATACCATACAAGCATGAAGTTGAAATCCACAACCAGATTTAACAATACTCTCGTTTAATACTACTATACCATTAGAAGAAGATTTAGTGGGTTGTTGAATGGCACTAACCGACGTAACAATAGGTTTAAGTGCTCTTCTTTCAAATCCAGTTGTTGTTTTCTGTGACAAAGAGTCTATAGAATTATGCGAGCTAATATTAAAATGTTGCTCCTGGTTATTTTCGACAGGTTGCTGTAGCAGTTGTTGGTTTTGTAAGTTATAAATTGGGGCATCATATTCCGTAAATCTTTCATCATTTTCGTATTTTTCTGTTTTATATATTTGACTTTCCTCTTTGAACTCTGCCTCAGCATCGACATAAGCGTAATTATGTTCTTCCAATAACAAGTGTGATTGCAACAGTTCATGTGCTGTAGGCATGTAATTATTATTCATTTGCTCTTGTATGGGTTTTTGTAATATTTCCTCCTCATCATTTCCTGTTGTTGGGTTATCGTCGTCTGGAATATTTATAAATGGGTCATCCAAATTTATAATCTCCATAATGTCGCAATCGTTGATGATTGGAAAATCGCAAAATTCATATTTCTGGTCATCACCTTCTTCGTGTACACCACCGTCGATAACTCCTTCACATTCTTCATTTACACAGCCAACACCATTTGTGTCCTGATTTCCTTCATAACCAGTTTCGCTGACCTCCTGTTTTACTCGAACTAAAGGTTCTTGCTTAATTTTTACAGGCTTTTCCACAGCTTTCGTACGAAATTTTCGCTGCAATTCAGTTTGGGCAGCCCAAACACGGTCAACAAAATTTCCAAACTGTTCCAAGTTCTTATGACAATGCCCACAAAGTACTTTTGGCAGTGCATCTTCCTGCTGGATGTTTAAGGTGGGAAAACATTTTTGTAACAAACCGTAAATCTCATAATTGTTGAGAAAATTTGCTGCAGGTATTGAGGAAATACCACAAAGTCGACAATTTGATTTTGATGTGTTTGAAATTAAACCCTCTCCAACTCCATCCTCTAGCCTTTCTTTAATGGCTAAAATCTCTTTAAATTCTTTATCTCTGGTAGTCTCACACTGCTCTACAAATCTCTCTAAAGTTTTTTTATTCCTCTTCTTCTGTGCGTCGGAATTCTTAACAGTGGTGTCATCTCCCAGTATTGTTGGTATCGCTGTTTTCTTTAATGTTCTCCGTTCATTTAAGGATCTGAAGTCTTCCTCTTTAAAGTGACGACTGCATAAAGAACTCCATCGTGAGGCATGCCAATCTTTACCACGTTGATTTTGTATAAATGCCTCCCATTTTTCTAATAGAAATTGACGTTTTAAAGGAAATCTACACCAAAAAAAAATAAACAATATTAGTTCATTACATGGATGTATGATGGCACTTACTTGTGAAATGAAATATTTTCGGAATGCCCATATCTATCGTTACAATTAACCACAGCACAAAACGAGGGCATTTATTTTTTTTTAAGCTTAAAAACTATTTTTTCTCCAACTTTATTATCAATTATTATACTTTTTTCTATTAACAAAAATAAAATGTATGTTCTTGTTTACAATATTTATTTGTTTATTTTTGTTTTGTGATGAAAACAAAGGCATTCATTCGGAACTAATATCTTGTAAATGACAACAATGCTCGGTATTAAATTGAATAATAATTTTTAATCAAATATTTATTCCAAAAATATTTTAAGTTTTTTTAAACGTGACTATCTATTAAAAAAAACATCGGTAATATTAATATATTTTATTATACCTACTCTCTTTCAAATTATTTCTTTATACATGCATATGTACATATGTATATGCGCCCAAATCCGGTTGGTAACGCTAAGGAAAAATTCAGGTTGAACAATCCTGTTTTATTGTATATATATGTATGTATAAAACAGATGATTCTGTTTTTACTTTCTTTTCTATTTTCCAAAAAAGAGAAAAATAGTTTAATTACCGTGATAAAAATAGAAAAGAAAAACTGACAAATAATGCAACAAAAGTAAGAAAAGGAAATTATGCCACTTAGCATATAGTATTTACCGTGTTGGTTGTTAGTCTTATCATATTTGCTTTTGTGTCAAATGAAAAAAAACAGATTTTATGTTCGAAACGCTTAACGTCAATTAATAAGCCCTGTGGATTAAAGAGGTCTCAAAAAATATTTTAGTCCAATTCACCGCGTGAAGGTTACATAAGGTCAAGTAGCTGTTTCAAATGGGGATGATGTCTGTTTTAAGAAATACAATTGCACACACGCAAAGGTCTAAACTACCGTTAGCGATTGCCGTTAAACAACAGAGATGGCAACACAATCAAAATAACAGGTAATATTTTTTTAAAACATCAAAAAAATATAAGAGCGCACTGGAAAAAACAGTTATACAATCGTCGATAAATTTTTGTGATTTAATAGCAGGGACTATGATTTAGTTGTTGTTGGAGGTGGCATAGTAGGTGTGGCTTCTGCAAGAGAAATACTTTTGCGTCATCCCTCCATGAAAATAGCCATTTTGGAAAAAGAACCTAAATTGGCAACCCACCAAAGTGGACATAATTCGGGAGTTATACATGCCGGTATTTACTATAAACCTGGCACTCTTAAGGCAAAACTTTGTGTGGAGGGCTTGCGTCTATCCTATGAATATTTAGACAAGAAGAAGATACCCTACAAAAAGTGTGGCAAACTTATTGTGGCCACGGACAATGTAGAAGTTACCCGTCTAATGGATCTTCATGAAAGGGGTATTAAGAACAACGTACCTGATTTACAACTAATTGATGGCAAAAAAATCAAGGAAATTGAACCCTATTGCGAGGGTATAAAAGCTTTATGGAGCCCTCATACCGGCATTGTAGATTGGGGCCTAGTTACTCAATACTATGGTCAAGATTTTAAACAAGCTGGTGGCGATATCCGTTTAAATTTTATGGTAAATAAATTTACAAATAATAAAGTAAGATAATGCAAACCAATTTAGTATACATATGATTCTCTCTATAGGTTAAAAAATTCACAGAATCTGAAGATTCTAATTACCCTGTTACTATACACGGTAGTATGCCTCATCAATTAGTGCGTACTCGTAATGTTTTAACCTGTGGTGGTCTGCAATCGGACTTATTAGCCGAAAAGACGGGTTGTTCACGATCACCCCGTATTTTACCGTTCCGCGGTGAATATCTTCTATTAGCAAAGGAAAAATGTCATATGGTTAAAGGTAATATATACCCAGTACCTGATCCTCGTTTTCCCTTTTTGGGCGTTCACTTTACTCCACGTATGGATGGTAGTGTATGGTTAGGACCTAATGCGGTTTTAGCATTCAAAAGAGAAGGCTACAGGTAAGGATTAGATAATCTTTTTAAGTTTGTTAGTATTAATAAAATATTCATAAAAGAAATATAGCGTTAATAAGGTCTTATTATTTGTGAACTAGACGCTTATTAAACATACTATTTTATTTTTATGAATACGACAGTAAGCATGTTTTTCGCGGTATCTTTCTTTATTGGGCAATGTCCGAAATTGATTAGAACAATAAAAATATCTACCCAATATATATAAACAACTCAAAATGGTTACTTCCATTTTGATTATAAAAAGTAACATTAAAAAAAATAATTTTTTTACCATTTTTATTTTTTAAGTTGGGGTGATATTAATCTACTAGAACTGTTTGATGCCCTGCGTTACCCTGGTTTTATAAAAATGGCTGCTAAATATATTGGCTTCGGTGTAAACGAAATGATGAAGTCTGCCTTTATACCGCTACAGATTAAAGACTTACAAAAATTCATTCCTGATATAACAGAATATGATGTGAGTAGAGGTCCAGCTGGCGTAAGAGCCCAAGCTATGGATATGGATGGAAATTTAGTTGATGATTTCGTATTTGACCGAGGAACCGGCACTGGCGCTCTTGCTAAACAGGTTTTACATTGTCGTAATGCACCATCTCCGGGTGCTACAAGTAGTTTAGCAATTGCCAAAATGGTAGCTGATAAAATTGAGCGGGAATTTAATATTGGAACATAATAGTACAAATCAATTCTAAATTAAATTTAGACAGGTGAACATTTTAAAATAATGCATTTAAATTGGTATTTAACTAACATTAATTATTACCAAAACTATTTAAATTAAGTTATTTAATAATTTGTTACAAACAGTTTGTTTTTATTATCAGAATGATTATATAATATAATTTATTACACCAAATGTCATATACAAAGTTTAATTTATTTCTAATATATGATTATTCAGACTTTTTGTGGGCTTTTCGTGTATTCCCATAACTTTTATTTCTTTTTCCAAAGTGCTAGATTGTAAAGCATTCTTGAACAATTCTTTACATTTATCATTCAAATTTTTCAGACCATTTGAGGCATGTACACGCATTTTCTCATCAGTTGTCTCAGAGGCTGCCAAATATTTTAAGATGCGATAAATAGGCAAAAGCATTTCCTCATAATCAAATAGATTATCCATGCCAGATAATAATTCGCTTAAAACCATAACCGCAGCTCTTTTTGCTGGTAAATATTTACCTGTTGATATTTCACAATCTATAAGATTTAAAAGCTGAAATGGCATTATATATTAATAAATATGCATATAAACATATATGTATGTATATGGAGAATATTAGCACTTACTTCCTGAAAATAATTATGAACTTGATATGTTAATAAGCGGCACAATTGAGATAAATTAGAAAATGCTGATAAACGAAATTCATCCAAAAATGAGCGACAACCTGACATGTAGGTATTCAATAAGACGTTCTTGTACTTATAACACAATGGGCCTTTAAATAATTTAAACATAGCAAATATTCTTTTATTTATTTATAAAGTTTTACGCACCTAATTCACAACAAGTTTTTAAAATAGCCTCTCCCACAACCAAACGATAATCCATGTTTGCAGAGTCATTTAAATATTCATCTGATAAAAGTTCTAAAACTTTTGATTCATTAACATTTACCAAAGACACAAATAATCTTACGCAATTTAAGAATGTGTAGGATTCGGGAGATTTAAGTGTGTTTAAAGCCAATACTGTCAAAACGTGACAATTTGTAATTGAAAATTCTTCACGTTTATTTATAAGTTTTATCATTTTCTCTATGCCTTCCACCTGTAAATAGGACTCATGCGATTCTATTAGCTTACGAGCGTCTTCAAATTGACTTTTTGCAAAATCATTATGGCAGTTGGATAAAGTTTTCCCTATTTCTACTAATTTTATTAAGAGGTTTATTTGATATTTTACGTTTTTACCCTCTACTTGAGTTAGAAGTTTTTTCAGTGGTTTAAGCAATGTACCTCGCAATTCATTTGAATCTATAGAAAAATTCTCTATAATTTCTCGTATTAAAGTTATTAATATCATAAGAACATCATCGTTCATATCCATCAAGCCTTTAACATTTTCAGTTGTAGCACATGCAGTCAAAATATTTTCAAGAGCTTTCAATAGCTCAAGCATATTATCATTTATTATGGATTTAAGAGGTTGGTGTTGTACAAGAGTTTCTAGTGACGTGATTATGTTGATTTTATGTTCGTAATTACGGGAAATGTCAAACAGAATTTTATTGCAAATTTCATCATCAGATACTAATAAATTGGTATTTGTGGAGTGACAACTTGTGTCCCTAATTAAACAAGGCACTTTCTGGAGTAGTATTATGAATAGTTGATATAGTAATAGATTATATGATGAACTTTTAAGTATTTTGATTAAACATCCTAAATGGTTTGGATTTTCTTCACAAATTTTGTTTGCACTGACTTCCATAAGACTTAATTTTAATTCCTGCATATTTAACGGATTTTCTTTTATATGAATTGTGTAATGTAATTGATACCATTCTTTGGGATATTGTTTCATTACTATGTAATTTATGGTTTCGCTGAGTTCATTTTTAGAGCGATTATTTATTATTTTTAATATAAGATTTTTTATATGATTATTTAAGGTTTCTTGGTTAAAAAAGCATTCCATTTGATTATACAATTCTATGAATAGAGGCAAATATGACAAAAGTAATTCACTGGGCAAAGTAGCTATTGAAGATGTACAGAATATATGAAATAATAAGGATATCAAATCAATAAATTCGTCCCATTCCATAGCTACTAAATTCATCTCATCAACTTCAACTAAGGGATGCATTTGTTTTTTAAGCCAATCTTTTAAGTAATTCTTATTTTCCTGTTTATTATCGTATAGTTTACGAAGTGATAATATTCCGGAGCTCATAAAAGTAGATAATTCCTTGTTTTTTAGACTAGCTTTAATAAATTGTAGAATTTGTTGTATTAGCGATTGTTGAGCCTTAACAGAATAGTTGGGTTGAGCTACTAAACATGCTATCATTTCATCAAACGATTGCTCATCACCACGCTTTGATTCCGCCATGGCTAAAAGAAAGGCCATAAATCCTCCATCGGACCACAGCCTTAGTAGCATTTCTTTATGAATTATTGGCTTTTTTTCATCTGATGAAGTTGTATAGAGTAGCATTAGATTACGGTAATATATTCGTTTTGACAATTCCAACCACAATTTCTGCAATTTAGCCCGTAAATTGCTGACAGATGCAACTTCCAAATAGTATTCTTTGGAATCAATTGCGAGTAAAAGACTAAAAATGGCTGCCATATACCATAGTTGCACATCGTCTAGTAATTTTCCCACATGTAGTTGTTTGATATGCAGAAAAAATGTAAATGCCTCTATAAAAAATTCTAAGTGACAAAAGTTTGTGTTCTTATTAAAGCTTTTCTTAAAGAGTGCTCCTTTTTCTTTGTAAAATGTGCGATACAAATTGCCTTGCAAAACTCTTTCTCCCAAATCTTTCAGTCCTGAAATTATTAGCGATTTGTGTCTTTCAGATATTAATTCCTCCTTGCAATCACTTGTAAAATTTACATTTTTACAGATTTTCAGTAGGACGTCTAGTAAATATATACCATACAAAACGTTATCATCCAGATTTTTGACTAATTCATGCTGTCGACTTTCTAAATATTTAAAATGTGGCTGCTCATTCGTTATACTTTCAATTATTTGCTGCGGCGTCAATTTTATACATTTTTGTAATTCTTTTAAATTAATTTTTGTGCGTTCCTCATCGCTTAAAATGCTTTCCTTTGGAACTTTTTTAGAGGAAAATAAAAAGTATGTAAACGTATTAAAACCTTATAGACTTACCTCCAACAATAGGAAAGTTGAGTGATTCTAGTATTATCCAATATTTATTTATATTTGCCATATTTTAAAAAAATTTTTATTAATTAATATTTAATGGCATGTGTTTGTTTACAATTTTTTAATTTGCATTCATACTTTACTTCTTGATATATGTTAGTGTTGCCAAGAAATTTCTCGGTCCCAAAATTATCGGGATTCAAAAATTATTTTTCAATTTGTATAGAATGTTATATTTTGGGTATTTTATAATATCTTACTTAATTATACAGCATTTTCACAAAAAGCAACAAGATCTCAGAAAATACTGCTCTCCCTATAATATGATATCAAAAGAAGGGTTTAGTATAAACACACATGTATGTACTTACACACTGCACATCGCCAGCAAATCACCCACACACATAAATTAAAATCTCAATACCGATATTCGTACAAATCGTTTCTGATTGGCATCTTTGAAACTTATAGTTTACCTATGACCCTTTTTACATTATGTAATTAATTGGCTAATGAAAGAAAGGTGTGGGAGATTTGTTGGCGATTTTATGTGTGTAAGTACAAACATGTGTGTCTATGCCGAATGCATCTTTTAATACCATTTTAACTATATTAGACACACATACACTTATGTATACACATTAACCAAAAAAAAAAAAACTCGAAAACACCTGTCTGCTTTATATGTATTTCAGCAAATGTAAATTATTTATGGAAAGCTGAACAGATTTATGGATATTTTCGATGTTTAATACCCACATTGTATACAGTGATCAAACAAATCACTGCTCCAAAGGTAAAAATCACCTGTTATTAATTTAGAGACAACAAATATTATTTACTTCTACCTTTGTTATATTTGTTGAAGTTTCTTTACTGTATACATTGTGAGGTAAAGACGATTCTAGGCTGTCTTAAAAGTTACAAAAATCTTGCACGTCTGGCAATATTATTTCCTTTTTATACTCTCTTTCTTCTTCTTTGCGTTTGCAGTTAACAACTGTCAAGTTCTTACTAGTTCTCTGTGTTAATTTCTCCTTTGTGCAATCGCTGGAAAATTTTGTGAAGTTTTTTTTTATTATTTTATTTTCCACAAAAAGTAAGAAATTAAAAAAATACTGTATAATAATTAATAAATATAAAAAATCAGTAATAGAGATAATTTGCAAATACTTGTTAAATAGACGCGAAAAATCAATGAAGAAAATATAATATATTCATCTGTGAAAAAATAATTGTGAAAAAAAACTTGCAACAGTAAAAATAAAAATTAATTAAATTTTTTTCCTTTTCTTTAATGCGCAGATAAAAATGAAAACTTAAAGTTAATACAAGACTTTTTAGTAATGAAATGAAATTGTGGCATTAGGAAAAAAAAGTAAATTTTTACAATTATTTTTTACCTGGTTTTTTACCTTTTTTCATAATCGTTTTGCATACTTGGCACAATCAATAACTGCAAGTTGACCGTCAACATTCAAGCAGATAGGCAGCAGCAGGAAAAAATTACACATAAACGTACATGTATATATGCATACATACGTCGACGGAAACGTCAGCGTAGCTGTTTCGCAAATCAAAACAACAGCCAAAGCAATATTACAGAAAACTAGTTACTGCACATCCAAGTTGTAATCTTTGGCAAAGCCAAAAAGGCGAAATTAATATTTTCGTTTCTGAGCAATTTTTTGGTGGAGTTCTTTTTCTATCACGTCCACACAAGTGAAAAATAGAACACCCCAACTTCAACAACATTAAAATCGAGGAATTCTTCTAATACATTTATCAAAATGAAGAAAATCTTTTCAAAGTTTGATAAAAATGAAAAACTTGAATCACTGCATCATAATATTTCGGCTAAAGAAACCAATACTAATTTTGTGGGCAAAGTTTTCACTGTCGGTCGTGTCACGGTCACTATAGAGGATGTATTGGCTGAAGGTAAGTCAATGAATGAGTCATTAGTATTAAGCTATAATATTGAATAGGTATAAAGTGTGGAGAAGTATTAGAATAGTAGGTATTGTACTAGTCGGCAAATATGTTGGTTCATAGGCTTATTTTTCGTCTCTGAAAAGTCAAAATTTACCATGAAAAAAAAAAATAGTCTAATTACCCTTAAAGGTTGTCACAAGTCACTTAAGTAATCAAGAAAATGTGGGTCATTTGTTTATGCCTAACACATGAAATACTTACATACATACATGTCTACAATCTCTTCTTTTTATTTTTATTGTCCGACTCCAATTTGATTAGATAAAAATTATGATTATATCTGTTTTTAATATGTTATGCCCAACAGAAGCACTTATAAATGTGTTTAATTTTTTCTATAAAGTTTTCTTATCAATTCCTTTGCTAAAACTTTTTATATTTTATCAAAAACCAGACGCTTAAATTTTAAAATCATCATATCGTATACATGTCGTGTTATGATTTCAAAATAGCCCTAAGACACAAAAATTCAAAATAGACATTTTTGTAGATTGTAAGGCACCGAATCAAAATACATCATAATGAAAATAAAAGTTGTGCTGAAGAACCAGCAAAATTGTTTTGTTTTTGTATACTTTTATTGTGTTGTATTTGTTTTGATTTGTTTGTCTTTTAAAATATTTGAAATTAACTTAAAGTTCAAAAGCAAAAAAAAAAAAAAACAAAATGCCCTATTGTTTTTGTATTATTATATCATCATGAAATACATTCCAAAAATGATGAATTTATAACAAATATGACATAGAATAAATTTTTGCTTATCCTGTAAAATATTTTCAATATAAAATAGTATCTTAATCAAATAAAATTCCTGAGTTTCTTGGAAAAATAATTTTTTTTGTTGATATTAAGTAGTATTATTAATACTTTTAAATTACATTTTAATTTAAATTCAGGGACCGTAATCATTATGAGTTTTATAATAAAAATTACACAGTAATGATTATATTGTGAGTTTTAAAGATTTTCTTCAATGGTAATGATTATTTTTGAGTAATATTAATAAAAATCAGCCATAATCATTATTTTTGAGCAAAAGAAATAAAACTCAAAAATAATCATTATTTATGATTTTTATTTTTTTCGCTCAAAATAAAACTCACTTTCAATTTATGACTTTTTTTTGAGGTTGTTTACATATAAAAATTTGGTCAGAACTAATAAAAGAAAAAATATTAAGACATGCTTGTTCATTTTGTTATATAAAATATCATTTTTTTGCAAAAAAATTATTTTTTTTCATATATAATATATAAAGTAAATTAAAAGTGAGTTTTATTTTGAGCGAAAAAAATAAAAATCAGAAATAATGATTATTTTTGAGTTTTATTTCTTTTGCTCAAAAATAATGATTATGGCTGATTTTTATTAATATTACTCAAAAATAATCATTACCATTGAAGAAAACTTTAAAAATCAAAAATTTAAAATTCATGACGGATATGCAAAGATTGTTAAAAAGTAATAATAATGGTGCAAAAAATTTTTATTTATGTCTGTTCTAAGTGATTGATTTTTTTATTTAAAAAAACGAACAATAATCATTATTTACGGTCCCTGTTTAAATTTAAAAAACGAAAAATATAATATGAAATATATAAAATTTACAAAATTTACAGGCTCTATATATTATTCTTTACAAAATTTACACATTTTCTTCTAAATATATTTGTATAAGTTTCAGTCTTAACTTCAAGTGGCATCATATTATAAAGACTTAGTCCTTTATAAAATAGTGTCTTTTGCTTTGTGCTGGTATTAGCTTCTTGAATCCGGAAGTCCATGGCGTTTCTCAAACTATATGGTTGTACCTCCCCTACAAATCGTAGTTGTTCTAGGAGATATTCTGGTGCATTCCCTTTCTTCATTTTTTATATAAAGTTTACTTATAGTAGTCGCCGTGGTCTAGTGGTTAGTGTGTTGGCTTACTAAGACGATAGCACTGGGTTCAAATCATAGCTCTGACATCTTGAAAAAAGAAATATGAAGAAATTATTTCTTTCGGCGACTACCTCTCAGCAGTATTCTGGCAAAAGCTCTGGGAGTAATTCTTTGCCATGAAAAAGCTTCTCAAATCTATCGTTCGGAGCCGACTTTAAACTGTAGGTCCCGGTACTCATGGATAAAATTTTGCACACACAACATGAGTGCTGCGAGAAGCTAGGCCGTAACCCTGACACAGGGTTGTAATGGCCAATTATGTATGTATGTATGTTTACTTTTAGTCTCTCTTTTATATTTAACCATTTCAAAGTATCTAGCATCCATCTTGTTGATGTTAACTTATGTACTCTATGTATTGCACGCATCGCCTTATTTTGTAACTTATGTAGTCTTAATATTTGTTGATCCGAAGAGCATGTATAGATTATTGTTGATCCAAATTCAAAGTGTTTAAGGAATAGTAAAAAAGCGACCTTTCAATGTAAATATGTATATCCCATCGAAAACGCTGTATATACATACATATATACAATAATTCTCATACTATGTTTAGTTTTTCACTTGAAAATATTTTTATGACCAGGCCAAATGCACCGCTACCAAAATAGCTCTATTCTACAAAGCCTACTATGTTAACTTCGTACTTTAAGGCCCTAAATGCTTATAAACACAAAGCGATTTTTGGTATTCTACAATTTATGTAAAAGCTAAAAACTGACACTCTGCTTTGAAATGTTTTCCATAGAAACCAGTGGTCAAAAAGTTTCCCCATCTCCAAAGTAAATGAATGATAGATCAAGAACTGTTTGGCGTGATATTAACGGCACAGTTATATCAGAGTTTAGCGAGTATTTTCTTTCCAATATTTTTAAAGGATTTCATTAAGATTAGTTTGCGTAAAGGATCGAAGCAAGTAAGGGACAAATACGTTTCTCGTTTTGCTATGTAGATAGTCCGCATTTCAAATTTAATTATAACAGTAATGAGTTTCCCTAATTTGGTGAATCAAACGCACTCACATGTTATTTTTGAAGTGATCATGGTTGTGCCAATAGCTTTTAGAGGAGCTTGATTATGTATATTATATACATATATTCTTAATTTTTGTAATCTTTGTTGTTGTTTTTTTTTTTTTACCTAATAGTTAATACTCTAATACAGCATGTAGATAAACAATCAAAATTTAGTAAAAATGTGTGTGTTTCATTCATTTTTTTTATAAAACTTGAGGGGTACCCCTATGAATATTTATTCTTTTAACATTATGTATAAGAAGTTATTCTTATATAAATAGGTTATCTACACATGAAAATGATTACATAAAGGAAATTTGTGACTTTCAAGCAGCTATAACTGGACAATCGTTGCCGGATTTTTTTTTTTTTAAGAACCTACCCTGGCTTTCACAGGTTATAATATAATAATATTCATTATTATTTTTTTCTGTTTTTATTCTGATTTTGTTCTTAATTCCTTAGGTTTAAGTATATTTAGAGTAAGAGATTTACTCTCAGGCTATGGTTAAATGTTCTTTATTCAAATAATTTTGTAATATATGTTTTATTGCTTTTTAAAAAAAGGTTCAATAAATTAATTAATTATTTTTTTATGTCTTTAATTTGAAAACTTTTCGTTTATTGTATATCTTAAATTATTTAATTATTCTTCATATTTTCTTGCTTTGTAGGAGGTTTTGCGATGGTTTTTTTGGCAAAAGCCAACACAGGCAACACCAAATACGCTCTTAAGCGTATGTATGTTAATAATGAACATGATCTAAATGTTGCTAAAAGAGAAATACAAATAGCGGTATGTTGCAAAAAGAAAAACAACTGTGTTCACAATAAAAGAAACAAATTTATTTGAAGCAATTAATATTAAATTACTTACTATATTCAGTGCTTTTTATTTTTTAACATTTATTGTTTCATATTTATTTAGAGTAATTTAAATGGTCACAAAAATATAATTGGTTACGTAGACTCAAGTATAACACCAACCGGTAATGGAGTATGTGAGGTTCTCCTCCTAATGCCATACTGTAAGCATCATATGCTGGCCATGATGAATGCGCGGTAAGTTGCATGAAATATGTAGAATTTTTTTTTTTTTTGCTTTTGATTTGTAAATTATGGGAAGCAGCTAGTTTATGTAAAAATTATTATAGTTTACAAGTTGGCTTTACCGAACAAGAAGTTCTGACCATATTCTGTGATATTGCGGAGGCAGTTTCAAGGCTTCATTACTGTCAAACACCTATTATACATCGGGATTTAAAAGTCGAAAACATTCTCCAGAATGACGCTGGAAATTTTGTTTTATGCGACTTTGGTTCGGCAACTGCTAAGATTTTAAATCCTCAGCAGCATGGTGTTGCATTCTGTGAAGAAGAGATTCAGAAATACACCACACTTTCATATAGGGCACCAGAAATGGTAGATCTTTATTGCGGAAAAAGTATTACTACTAAAGCAGACATTTGGGCCTTAGGTTGCTTACTTTACAAGTTGTGTTTCTTTAATTTACCTTTTGGTGAAAGTACTCTTGCAATACAAAATGGTACTTTTTCAATTCCTGACAATTCGAAATATTCCAAAGGAATGCATCAACTTATCAAATTTATGTTAGAGCCTGATGCTGATAAACGTCCTAATATTTGGCAAGTTTGTGAAGTGGCATTCCGATTAGCCGGTAAAGATAATCCTGTGCAAAATTTACATGTAAGCTGTTTATAAAAGTTTACCATATTCGTTTTATACGGCTTTTTAATAAACTATCATATTGTTTGTTTGTAGAAATCACCACCAGTCAATTTTGAGCAGTTATCAGTACCTCCATTTGAGTCTGAATCCAAGCGTCTGTTATCTGCCGCAGCTGCGGCTGCTAAAGCTGCGAAACCTCAATCTGTAAATATTGTTGAGTCTGGCACAAGTGTTGCTCCACGTCAAAGACCAAAAGGATCAACCTCAGCACATTCTCAGAAGACCTTAGGTTTGGGGTTACCTCCCAGTCCTTCGCCTCGTAACAACATAACATCACCACAACCACAGCAACCAGTAGTAGAACAATTTCAGGCTAATTTCCCCGCTTTAACACCTGCAATACCACCTCCTTCAGTTGTACAAACTGCAAACTCCGCAATTAGTCAGCAACAACCGAGCTCTGAATGTGTTTCGGAAATTTCTAAAACTGTTGTCACAGCTCTTACAAAAACCTCTGCACCTGAAGTCTTAAACAGTCTTTTTGAATCAAATGTTTACCCAGATCCTTTTAGTGAATCATCATCTAACACACAAAACCAACCAACAACCGAAGCAACAAGTACTACATCCGATGAAGCGTTAAAAAGCAATGCAGCAGAAATTACTACATTGGATTCGACGACCATTACCACGGCTACTGCAACAAACACAATGGCCTCGGCCGGCACCGAAGACAATGCTATAACACAATTGCTCTCGCCGCCAAAATCTTCACACGCAAACAATTCATCTGGTCATCGGCGAAATGTTAGTGATACATCAGCTTTTAACAAGTAAGTTCTTAAATTTTCATATTTTTGTTCTACTTTTAACAACGAAAAGAAGGTATAACACGAACAATTTTCATATTTTTAAAGAACTAAAACATTAAGCAATATCTTGGAATTTTTTATTAAACAATATTTTTTTTTTTGTTTGTTTTTTAATTTAGGCCATCCCAAAAATTTCGTGTAATCGATATTTTAGCCACTTTATAAATATAGTCTATTTATTATATTTCTGACATACCATTTATTTATTACTTTTCATTTCATGGCACATTTTATGCACGACCAACTCCAACTCTTCTCTGGCCCTAACC
The DNA here is from genome assembly GCA_963576795.1 of Metopia argyrocephala. Taxonomy (NCBI): domain Eukaryota; kingdom Metazoa; phylum Arthropoda; class Insecta; order Diptera; family Sarcophagidae; genus Metopia; species Metopia argyrocephala. The sequence goes on from OY756209.1 coordinate 2,616,760, forward strand.
ACTAATATTTACTCTAAAACCCGTAACCAAAAAAACAAAAAACTTACTCACAGAACCTTTGCCAATGAGACCTCACAATTTCTAGCACCTTATGATCAATCAGTTAAAAGTCGAAGTGGAAATTCTTCAACTGGAAGCAGTGGCGATGCTGCCTTATCAAATAATAATTTCGGTGGCTCTAATCCTGGATTATTTACAACTCCAACAACACAATCTTCGGTTTCAAATGCAGAACTGACAACTACCCAATCAGTACAGATAAGTCGTGGAGGTGTGGGTATAGGGGATACAATAGCTGCGCGCGTTGATACATGGAATCCATTCGAAGAGCAGCCATTTGGGCAAATGACTGAAGATCATATTTTTGAGGCAGAATTTGATAAAATTCGACAAAGAGGAAGCCAAGGAAGTAAGTCTTAAACTACTACTAAATATTTGTATGGATGTATGTAATTTTGATTGGGTTTATTTTTCATGTTGCAGGCATTACTGCAAAATCGACATCTACTACATCAACTCTTACTCCAACTGAAACTAATTATATAGGAGCAACTACTAATGCAGTCAATTCCAGTCAATCACAATCTGCTTCGGCAAATTTACCAACTAACACAGCTGGGACGGCAACATATGTTGTGCCATCTATACCCGAAGATCCATTTGGTTCTGCTCCGTTTAGTTTACCACCTGGATTAAGGGAAAAAGCCGCATCTTTACGCAAAACTGGAGGTAAAGCATAAATATTTATTTGTTGTTTTATTTAATACTAAATTTGCCTTCAATTATCCTTTAAATCCTTTACAAAGCGAAACTCTTAAGCAATCTTTAAAAACATAACACTTTAAATTTAAAAGCTTTATTTTTAAATAGTGTTATGATTTTTTAAAGTTTTGTGTTGCCAAACAATATATAATGGCTAAATGGCTTTATTAATGCCATATTATATTTTTTTATAGATTTATATATAAATTTTATTTTGTTTTTATATTATTTTTATATCATTTTTATTATTTTTTTTTCAATATATTTTGCCCTTCCCTGTGGTTTTTATTTTTTTCTTCCTTTGCTTTCTTATTTTTAAATTACCAAAAGGCAAAAATATTAAAAGAAAACGTTTTTTATTCTTTTTTTCTTCTTAATCTTCCTCATGATTTTTTTCATTCAAAGATGAAAACCAATTAGATAATAATTCTTAAAGACACCTCCCCTCATATAGTATATACATATATGACAAAAAAATAGTATAAATAACAAAGTAATAATATGCATAAACTTATTGTGGTTCTTACCAATATTTAACAATTAAAATAATATTTTAATTTATAACTAACATGAAGCGAACTAAAAGATATTTTCACGCATACGTTTTTCATCACCCCACGCTAAAAGAAAACACAATCTAACACTTTTAAATAGTGATGGTCTCACATTTCGTTTTTACATAGTGTAATATAATTGTATATTTTTATTTCCAAAAATGTGCTTTTATTATTAATATTACTAAAAATATTTTGTAATTTAAATAAAATTTGGTTGTGGTTTCAGTTTACATATTAAAACTAATAATGAAAAATTACTTGTATTTTTGTTGTTGTATGTAAATGTTTATTTATTTTTATTATTTTAATCAGAATTCTATTTGGCATATCACTGTATGAAATAACATAAAACTATATTATGTAAAAAAATTCTTAGCACAATTTAATTTAAGAAATTATTTTACATTTTGTCTTAATTGTTAATATAAAAAAATAGTTATAAATATTAAAAAGATTCCATAATTGTTTTCTCTTTGTAATTATTTAGATCTTATATAGAACGCAATATTTTATTAGCAAAAGATTATGTTATTAAAAGCAATTAAACAATAATGAAAAGTCAATTCACGAAATTTTTAATATTAAACAATTTACGTTTTTGTGTTTTTAAAAAATAAAAAAGTGCAATATTGATTGTAAATTTAAAAATTTTAATAATAATTTTTTAGTGCTCAAAATTATTGAAAACAGTTTTGAATTTGGCTTACAAAAAAATAATACATGTTTTTAATCGAAATCTTTCTAATAACTAAAAAGAGTTCCTTTTCTATGATTTAAAAGAAAACCAAATAAAAAAAATTATATAACAAAAAAATGAAAATAAAATTTTAAAAGTTAAAGACAAGTAAAGAAGATATTATAAAGCAATCAAACACTATTAGTATTAAAAAGAGATATAATGAATCGATCAAATTATTTAATAAAAAATCAAATATTTTTGCTATAATGGAACTTATGTATACACCATACACTATATTTATATAATAAATATGAAAAATGTTATTACATCTATTTTATCTAAAGTTATGACAAAGAGTAAAATGGCCACAATAAGTTGTATTAAAGTATCCAAAACAAAATATAAAATAATACCAAGAAAAACAATATTTATTTCTTGAAAATTCGTTGACTATCTTCAATCAGCTAGTGTATGTATGACAAATAAATAAAAAATATATTAAGAAATAATATAATAATTAAAACTTAGCTTAAGTAAATATGAAATGTACGCATATTACGAAAATATTGTATTTCATTAAATAAATTGAAATTATATTTATGAAAAACTTAAAAACCAAAACAAATATTATATTAATTTGCTCAGCCAAAAGGGCTGACTGAGTTCCTTTCTGTAGTAATAACTTTAAATACATTAGATATTTTTTTTTTTTTCAAAATTATTATTTTATTTTATTTTTTTTTTTGTTAATTGACTTTTCTTGTAGTAGTATTATAATTTTGTTTAATATATTTTTAAGTTTCATTTTTATTTTCCTTTAGCAATCATTTATCACTACCCGTTTTAAATACAACATAATTTACATATGTATATCAAACCTTATATTTTAACTTTAAACATCCACTTTCGTGCCTATTAGTTCAACCAAATTCATTGTAAATTAATTTTTATTACTTTTTCTTTCTTATATAATTTTATTTTCTTTCTTTATATGTTATATTGGCTTAATTTTTAGATTTGTTCGCTGTTTGAAAAATAATGACACACAATTTTGAAAGCAAACAATTTTTAACATTCACAATATCATTTTGTCGTCTAAGCAATATCACAGTATTCAATGTACATAAATACATATTTATTTTTCCATATATCACCCGATAATTAATAACGAAGACGTAGTATCTGTGGACTTTTGATAAAATGTCTTAAGTTGGCATTTTATTTTCATCGCTAAAATTAAAAAAGATAAATATACATGTCTAGTCTTGATATTTTAATGAATTTAGATCAAAAGATTTAAGGGCACATAAATTAAACAAAATAATATAACGAAATAATCTTTTTTTTTTGTAAATTTTCAGTTAATAAAATAGCTTCCTATTTTAATAAAATGTCAATCGTAAAAGTAATAATTCATTTTTCTATATCAGCTCTTCTTTTTCCCATAACATATACAAAACTTTCTCTTGTAAAATTAGTGTTCTTTAAATGTGTCCTATTGTCACAAGTCTACTGATTGCTAAACTCTTACAATACATACTTTCATAAGAGAGATGTAAATGCAAATATTTTATAGACTCAAAACCATCAACGGCAATAATATGTTTTGCGAAGATGGATTAAATTAAATTGCGTTTGCAAGAATCAAGAAATAAATGAATTGTGAACTGTGAACCGTAGGATCGTAGTATGAATTTACGTTATATACTAAGTGTTCGTAGTTTAATTATTCAATTTAAGCACTTATTTAATCACTCATTGACTCAATTCCCCCTCACGTACACACAATGTTCAGTTCATTTCTTTTTTATCACATACAAGAACTTAATTTTCTTTAACAGCAAAATATCTTTTGGGAAACAACTGCACCACCAATACCACCACAGTTTTATCAAACGCTAATAATATGGGAACTGCTTACTGTGGTGGTACCACAACATCATCAACATCTTCAAAATGGCTTTTGTCACCTACTTTAGAAGTGTCAAGCGAAGAAAAAACTTCACTAATTAATAATTTGAAAACAGATTCAGAATGTGGTGCTGGAAACGAAGAAGACGGATTGAAACCAGAAGATGACGCTTTAGTTAATTTAGGTGGCACTTCATTGGTATTATCGTCAGGTGGTTTTGTCAAATTACCATTAGAAGATCGCAATAAATATGAAAAATTACGCAGTATCGATCAGGCAACATCTGACGATTCCGATTCGGAATTCTTTCAAGAAGATTATAATTCTGGAATTACTACATCCAAAAAGGCAATTTTTAAGCAAATTGTTGCAAATAACATACCAGACACAATACATAAAATTCATCAGGCTGCTTATCACAAAGTGGACAAAACGCAAATTAAAGTGCCAATTGTAAAAAAGCTTAGAGAAAAAACTTCTACCAAAAAACCTTCTTCCGCTGCCCAACAAGTGGCTCAACAGGTGAATGCAGCTTTGGAAAAACATGAAAAACAACAAAAACAGGCAGCTGAAATAGCAGCTGCTGTCGCTGCTGCAGGGGAAGCAAACAATGAAGATGCGGATTCAATTGGTTCGGCCTCTGATCTTCGAGCCGAAGATGATGACTTTTTCGATGAAAATCACATGAATAGCGTTTGTAAAGGCAACATTAAATTGAAACGCTCCGATTTGGATGGCATAAGTGAAAGTGTTAAAACGTGTAATTCATCGGCCTATCATGCAGAATGCGAATCCGTCACGACACATGAAGATGATATAAGTCGTGTGGTGGTTAAAGTTCGTATGCGCAAAAAAGATCGTATTTCAGCCTTGCAGGCAGCCTACAATGATGCTTCAACTAAAAGCTTATCAGGTGCAGGAGGTAACTTAGGTTGTGAAGAAAGTGAATTAAGTCCAAATTCTAGTGAATATATAAATAAATTGGGTGATAAACCATTACTTCTTGATGATGAATTAGCCTATAACTCTGGTGACTCGACAGATTCTAATAGCAAAAATTCAAGCTCTGATGATGCCCCCGCTCCACATACCATTCTTAATAATGAGTCAAATAATTCAAATATACAAGTAGATACAGATGAATTAGATGTTTTTGCAATGGCACCATTCAAAATGCCGAAAGGTTTGCCACTAAAAACTAAGCTAGAAACTAAAAATATACATCGGAGGAAATCTAAAGAAATGCTACCTTTTAAGCCCCAATTAAATCAATCTTCTGAAATTTGGTCATCTACTCCTGTAAAAAATTATAATATTACATGTCCTGAATTAAATATGCCAACAACAGCCCCTAGTGTATTAGGGACTGGTCCCTCATCAACAACATCTTCCCGAATTACAGTTCACTCATCTAAGCATCATCCAGAATATGATGAATTCAACGAACCTGTTTTCAACCCATTCGTTGATCCACAAATTTCTAATTCGCTACAACAAAACGATAATGTTCATATACAGAGCTCATCTCATTATGGAATGGTAACAGTAATCTCCACTAATACACCAGCGAACACGGGTCTAACAGAGACATCCTCAACCACTGCATTAGCACCATTAATGCCAACTCAAGTAACAGCACCCGAAACAACAATTGAGCAACGTGATTTATTTGATTCCGAACCCTTTCCACAGGTAATTAGCAAATGTCTTAATAATATTAAACAAGATATTGTTAATAGCGAACAAGGATATAAGGACCGTAATATTACACAAATTCAAAATACCGCTTCTACTTCTGAAACTTTCATTACAACACCAGTTCATGAATCTAGGCCCCAACTTGTCACTGTTAATCATTCCATTATAATTAACAAAACTCCTGAGCCGGCATATACCATGCCTCAGCAACCTCCCCCTCAGAATCCTAGCAATAGGTCAAATATACAGAAAAAAAATTCTCTTGGAACTGTAAATCCTTTGAGTACTTATGTAAATGTAACGACATTAGCAAACCCGTCTGTTCAGTCTAAATCTTTCAGCGGCTTAAGTGCAAGCTCTTCTAAGGATCCCTTAACTCATAATGTTATTATGGTTCATTCTCCTAATGCTTTACAGAAATCAAATACTAGTACCCCAATAAAACAAAACTTTGCAAATAATCCATGCACGACTGTACCAGGAATTACGAATAAAGTTTTGCCTACAGCAAACGTTATCTGTCAAACACTACCTCTGCATATGTGTACTTCCCCTCCTAGTGATCAAACTATTTTTCCAATAGCTGATAATGCTTTTGTGCAAATTTCTCAAGAATTTTGCTCGGACTATACGCCAGACGATGAAGAAGAGCCAGTTGTTTTGCACTCTAAAAATAATTCCGAACTGGATGCAACAACTAACTCATCAATCGTCTCCCCATCCACCCTTTCAATAAACAACTCACTATTGCCTACAACAGTTGCAGCTACAAAGTCTAAAGAGAAAAAGAGTCACATAGGCGTAAGAACATTACCAGCTAAACTTTCACAAAAGGTAAGAGTAAATGCCTATAAAAAGGTAGTTTCAGGTGATTATTCTCAAACGCCATCATCCGGCACAAGTCATACAATATCAGCTTTGGGTTCATCATCATCGCTAGGAGTGTGCCCCATAAAACAAAAACACCAGCGTTCAAAATACAAATCACATACGGATGAGTTTGATGATGAAGAAGACTATGAAAATATGTTGTCGTCTCCAAACACTGCAAACAGTGGCTCCTCTAGCACTCAAAAACATTCAAAGTCATTTTCTGGTAAATCATATGGTAATTCTTCATTCCAATCAAATTCTATAAAGAACTCAGCCAAAACCGGCTTCAGTAACATGTCATTTGAAGATTTTCCATCGGATCATGAAATGGATACCGGTGTGCGCACAGTGCAAACAAAAGCATTACCCTTTGAGGTAGTTCGCAATGAAAAAGCACTTTTGGAGGCAGAGAAAAAGTTTGGATCTCTTAAAAGGCGTAATAATTTATTTTCCTAGAAGAGAGCTAAACCTGTGAGTAAACAGTTGTTAAAACAGGAATTCAAACAAATCTTAAAAAAAGTATTAAAGCCTTCATCGTCCGCCTCGACACTTACCAAGAATTAACTTAATTGATTGTTAGCTAGCATTTCAATTGCATCCTACTATTAGAGCCCTTACGAGTAGATTGAAAATAATGCATACATTTAAAAATTTAAAAAAAGTTCAGAGTTTCATTGATAGTTCTAAGTTTACTATTTTATACACATACATACTTACAATATATTCATGCAATAATTGAAAAACAAGAATAAAATAAGCAATTTTAAATCACAGAAAATGTATGTATGCTTAGGACGAATCTCTGTTACTTCCCTTACAAAATTGTGCAAAAATTACAAGTTATGTACGTATACACTTTTCTTACTAGCTAGCAGTACATTCTGCTGTGCATTAATTATGAGTAAATGAAGTATTACATTCCAAATACAAGGTGATGGAATTAATTCAGATTTATCAACAAAAAACAAAAATTATAATACAGCCAACTCGCAAAAACGTGAACACCCCGAAAGGGTGAAAACCTCAGAAATGTAAACTAATTTTTTTATACAGACTATAAAACGTGGACAAAATGTGATAGCACTAAAGCATGGACACTTTTTTTTCGTTCATTTTTATACTCTTTACATATTTTCAATTGGAAAATCTTCAAATTTAGAATTCATTTGTTTGATTATGTTAAATTTGTCTTCTTTTTATAGTTTCCGTGGTTTGGCAAGAAAATACTGCTAAATCAAACATTTACTCCATTAAAAGGAAAAAGAGTGAATTACAAACAATTTAAATAATACTCTTTATATTACCAAAATACAAAGAGTACTGAATATGTTGCATCTATGTAATTTTTTTCCTTTGTAATCAATAAAATAATTGCTTGATTACTTGTTTCACATTTTTTTTTAATTTATTAAAATACTATTTCTGATGATAAATAGGACACATTTGACATTCGAAATCAAGAACAGTCTTGAAAATGTAAACTGTCTTGGTAAAAATTAGTTCACGTTATTGCGAGTTTACTGTATACACTTCTGCAAGACTGAATTTTGAAATGGTGTCGCTATGACGATTTTTTGGTATATTTCAACATTTTTTATTAAGTAAATGCCTTTTGAATTTAATAGAAATTGCAGAAAAACAAAAAAAACAAAAATCCTAACCTTAAATAATATACTCAAAAAGCTTTTAGAAGACAAATAAAAAAAAAACCAAAAATTATGAAAATAACTTTAAATGATAATATACATATATACATATTTATATAATAATAATATTAAAAAAGAAAAGAAAAATTAATAAGTACGCATATAAGGAAATTATGAGAAATCAGTTACATATTTTGATATGGCCAAAATAAGATGTTTTTTATATAACACCTTTTTTATTTCATTATTTCCAAATATCATTACAGTTTGGATAGAGAAAAGAAGCCTTAAAATACACTATATACTAGTACATACTATGCTTGATATACAGAAACAATAAAAATAATGATTCAATCAATCAATATATGTATGTAATATTTAGTTTACCAGAAATAAACTACTAAACATACATCCATACATACATACGTATATTATTAAAAAATTAAGAATTATTTTAATCAAAATAAGTTGTTAATATTTTATGTATTTAAAAACCTATTTATAAAAAAGCGGAATGCAGCTAAAATATAATAAATAAATAAAATAATAATCATTTTTTGTAATAAATAATCAGATATGCCATTCGAATAAAAGAAATATTTTTCTGTAAGAGTTGAAATTTAAGTTGTATGTACATACATATGCAAGAGTATTAATAAAAATGGTTGTTGATTGTAAAACTTATTTTTCCAAAAAATGATTATTTTTCTTTATTACATATTATGTTACCTATTATTTCTTAGCGTTTTGTATTAAATAAACCTTTAATTGCATATATGTATGTACGTATACATGCATATATACATACATATGTATGTATACAGTTGAATTTATTATTCAAAATTATATATTATATTTGTAGTTTATTTAATACGAGTATATTTGCATTATACAGAGATGTTTTAATATTAATTTATTTTATTGCTTTTAAAGTGTTGCTTTTATTTTACATATAAGTAAATATTCCATTTATCACTACTATGTATGTATTCTTCTTAAACAAATACAATATTATACTAAAAATTAGTTATTAATATTATTAGATTCCTGAAAAAATATGAAAAAAAAAATTAACCAAAGTTTTTTTTAGTTTTTCTTCTATTCGTTCAATTATTGGTTTACACTATTTTGTTAATTATATACCCCTTTTTATATTTGTAACGAGGATTTTATATAAAATATATTTTATCGTATTATATACTAATTTTATTAACATACACAACATTATTATAATAATACTATGCAAATAAAAAAAATAAAATAAAGAATTGTTTAACAGTGTTGCAATTACAAATAAATGAAGTGCATGTATGTATATCTGTGGACTTTTTACAATGGATCTTTAAAGCAAATTCACAGACTTACTATTAAATTAGGGATAAATTTAAATTTAGTAAGTGCTTAACACCGAGATAAAATAATTTGAAAATTATCATAGTTGACTAGCATTGCAAACCATAAATAATAAAAAAATATCGAGTGCCATTACAATTTTTTTAATTCCTACTATTCACAAACAGGGTAGTTAAACTTATAAATTTGTTCTATTCATGAGCTCAGGTTTAAATAAATTTTATTACGATTGTATTCATTAATTAATATTATTAAAATATAGAAAAAATATGTTAATTCTGTACTATATTTGTTTACAAAGAATAGCTCACCCAATCCTGTTTTTACACGGGATTGTTATTAGTTCTATTAGTAGTTTGCCCAAAGGAAAAACTGCTATCTAGAAAATCTTTTGTGCCCTACTTTACTCATATGATCCATATGGAACGAAACCGAATAAGGATATAAGATTGTGAGTAGATTATAAACTTACTTACTTAGATGGCTATAACAACCCGTTAACGAGTTTCGGCCTGCGTTAACACTAGTCTAAAGGTGTTTCTGCAAAGCGCGCGCCTTCTCCAGTTGGTCACACCAATTGACGACAAGGCTTCATCAACTTTGTCCTTCCAACGTAAACACTGTCGTCGTCTACGCCGACGTCCAGTAGCCTTCGCATCAAAATCTTTTCTCGCTGGAGCAGATTCTTCCATCCGAACAATATGGCCGAGCCAGCGTAGCCGCTAGATGTTAATGCACTGAACAACTCCCACATCGTCGAGGAGCTCATGGTTGGTTCTAATGCGAAACTCGTCGCCATGCCTTAGAGGACTAAATATCTTACGAAGAACTTTTCTCCCGAACACTCCCAAGACCGCTGCATCAGTACAAGACAGCGTCCATCTTCCGCACCATAGAGAAGCACGGGAAGAATAAGCTACTTATAGAGTGTTAATTTCGTCGCACGAGAGACGTCTCTATTACTAAACTGCCTACTGAAACCGTAGTAGCATTGTTGGTCAGTGTGATTCTTCGTTTGACCTCCAGACTGATATCATTCTTGCTGGTAATGACGGTGCCAAGGTAGATGAACTCCTTGACCACATCGAATGTATAGTTGCTGGCTGTAACCTGCGAGCCGATACGTTCAACATCCCTACTCGTCGACAACATGTACTTCGTCTTGCTCTCATTTACCGCCAGAGATTTAAAGGCTGCGGTGACGTCTCGCTTGGTATGCCTAATGATGTCTATTTCGTCTGCATACGCAAGAAGCTGGACACTTTTGTTAAATATAGTGCCATTACGATGCACACCCGCCTTTCCCGAAACACTCCATGATGAAATTGAAGAGGTCGCAGGATAAGGGATCACCCCGTCTGAAACCTCGCACGGTATTAAAAGGCTCGGAGAGATCTTTTCCTACCTTGACGGAGCTGCAGGAGTTGATCAACGCCATTCTACACAGTCTTATGAGCTTTACAGGAATACCGAGCTCAGACATTGCGGCATATACGCGATCTGTTATCGGGCTATCGAACGCTGCCTTATAGTCTACAAAAAGATAGTGTGTATGGACTTGACTTGCCTTCTCTAGGATTTGGTGCAGTGTCAATATCTGGTCAATGATGTACTTACCAGGTCTGAAGCCCTACTGATAACGTCCAATCACTTAGATGGCGAATGGCTTCAGTCATAAGAACCTTATATGCGATAGGGAGAAGGCTTATACCCTTGTAGTTGGAGCATATCATGGAGTCTCCTTTTTTCAGGATGGGGCAGAGGGCACTGAGATTCCAATATTCGGGCATAATTTCCTTTAAAGAGCTTAGCGGACAGACCGTGAGGTCCAACCGCTTTGTTACCTTTCAGTCGCCGTGTGGCGACCTTGACCTTTTCATGGCTGGGTGACGGAATTTCAACGTCGTCGTCATTGACTGGAGGTACTTGGCCGAAAAGTGCTTAAAAATTAATTTTTTTTATCTTAACATTATCTTTTTAAAATTCTATGACATTTCATAAATAAAAAAAAAGAATAAACGTTGTAAATATGGCTGAGGCGAAGAAATGTAATTATTTTTATATTGTTTGAACTGTTTTTAAAAAAATAATTACATATTTTTTTATAAAAATTGTGAGTAATGCTCAATTTAATATCTTAAGCGCTTATAGGCATGGTACAAACATTTACAAGGTAAAACACTGTGTATTTATGACATTATAAAATAAAGAACATGCAAAAGATTAAAAAATACTTATTTATATTTTTTAAATTGTAAAAACTTTAAAAATCCCTCATCACAATCTCTTTATTCAGAATCACTTTTACAAGAAAAGATTTAACGTTTGTTTTAAATCAACATTCAAATGAGAAGAATGCCAGAAATAACGGAAACGAAATATTTGACACATAGAAACATAACATTTGAGTTTGCCTAGTAAATGATTGTACCATGCTCATAGGTATCGAAAAAGACACCACTAAAGTTGTATTGGTTTTATGCTATTAATGTAAAGTGAATGCCGATTATTGAAAAGAAGCATAAAAATACAAAAAAAAAAATTATTGTCAGCAGAAAATTTATTTAAAAGAAAAAAAACGTAGTATATAAATAAAGAAATGAAATTAATGTTGATAAAGTGATAAAAATATAAATTAAAAATATATTTAATTATTTTTGAATAGTACTATTCTTCTTCTTATATGATTATTGCTGTTTTCGATACAACGTACATGAATACAATCATGGTATAACCATCATAAGGTCGTCCCACTTTACCAAAATAATTACAGATGTTTACTTGCGATTGCCAAAATCTTCTTCCTTTATTTATTTTGACGTTAAGCAAATTTGAGTTTAATATTTTTTCTTTGACAACAAATTAAAATTGAAAGTGATGAAATAAATGCAATATCAAATTATCAATACCATATTTAGTTTTTTATTTTTGTTTTAAATATAAATTGCAAAACATTTTTATTTTTACAGAACGAAAGCAAAATTTTCAGCTTTCAAAAAAATTTTCCACAAAAAAAAGAGGAAGAACTTGTTTACAATAATATACATATTTATTTATGTACAACGGTCAACCTCAGTGTTGATTTTTTTTTTTGACAATTGTAAGAGCAGCAGGGTTGCAAGACCACATGGTTCTATGCCATTTCAAATTGGGACTACCTTATGATGATTGTACCATGAATACAATGTTCACAAGCAAGTAAACAAAAACTGTTTTCAATACTGCATGCAACCATACTGCTACATATCAATTTATATATATTAATTTTTATTACTGAATTTATTTTTATTTTTTTTTTTTTTTATTTTGAAACCAATACTCAGGGGAAAACCCCTACTAAATTCTGTGCATTGTATTGGAATTTTTAGAAAGGACAGTACATATATTACAATTAATTATATTATTATTAAGCGCCTTAGGAATGAGACAAATTGCTGTGAATTGATCATTCAAAGGCCAGTGCTATACTTTCACCCTTGTATGATCGATAGCAATTGTCTCATCGTTGCATGTTAATTGTGTGGTGAGTGTGCCTTCGCTAGGTAGGTTAAGCTGTTATCTGCTACTTCCCAATAGGTGGCGCTTTTATTTCCCTGATCCTTCGTTTTCTGTTGACATTGGTTAAGGTGGAATAGAGTGGAATGTCGGGGAGCGGTTTCTTTGTAGATGGTCTTCCTGGAGGGGGGGGCCTCTTATTTTTAAATTATAATTTTGAAAAAACCGCAAACTAACTTTTTCATTTTTCACCTCTTCTGGGATTCGAACCTGGGACCTTTGAGTTTTTGTGCGAGCGCTCTAACCACTATACCACGCACCCCCCAAATTATTTATTTCGGCTTGAGTTTACTTTCTTACTACATTTTTTATAATTTTTTAAGAAACTGTCACTTAAATATTTTCATAAAATAATTGTTACACTTTTTATCACTGCAATAATAAACACCAGGGACCGAAAAAGCAGTTATTGCTAAAAAAATTAAACTAAAAAAATCATTGTCTTAAGAGTCGACAGATACATATGATGTTATATACCAAATTAATCGCCTTAAAGAGCTCTTATAGAATATCTGGTGACCTAGCAAAAATCATCATTAATCGGATTTTAACTGTTACTTTTTGACGGAAAAATAAATAATTAGATGAAGCCTTTAAAAAAGAGTTTTATTTATTTATTAAATACTTATTTATTTAATAAATATTAAAAAAAAACATATGTAAAACCGTATGACATTTCGATTACAATGTAAAAAACAGCCAAAAGATATCTGGGGAAAAATTGGCTTTAATCTCTTCATTTGTTTCAACACACGTAAACCCTTCTTTGGCATTATTTGTTTTTTTTTATTTCTTGTATTTCTTTGCCATGACATTTGTTATTGTTTTCGTTGCTGGAACTTATTGGAACATTGGGAATTTCTTAGGAGAAAGAATAAAGAAACCAAAAATAATAAACTATCAAAAACTGAAAATAAAGTGCATATGTATCGACTGTAGTGAGCAAAGAAATCTTTGAATACTCTGATATAGAGAGTGCTACTCAGCTTTTACAAAAAAAAAGAAAATAATAATTATTTGTAAATCGTAATTTGTCTTTGTTAAAGATTGTTATTAATTTTGAAGAATTTTTTTAAAAGTAGCAATAATGGCTTCACCTAGTTCAAAACAACGCGTCTTAGTAAAATGCGGTGGATTTTCTACGCAATTGGCCAAGCATGTTGGAGAAAGAATTGATGGCCATCCATTATGGGGTTCCCGTTTTGATTTGGTCAACCCCACAGCTGTTGTACAAACGCATTTAGATTTTTTGGAAAGTAAGTATAACAAAATTCTTTTAAATTACATTTGAAAAAATATATCTTTTATTAGATAATAAGGGGTTCAGGAAATAAGTGCGTAGGTTTTCTGTTGGAAAACATCAAATGTCGCATTATTCAAAAATTTGTAGCGCCTCTGTTCTGTAAACCGATGAACTGTAATTTGGTGTTCTGATTTATCACTCCATTTGATTAAATTTGAAAGGTTAGGTTAGGTAGACAGATTGTTGTAGAAGACAAACAGAGAGAAAGAAATGTAATCGCCATCACAGATCATCAAGGCACTAAAACATCGCTTTCCATTTCTTCAGTGTGGAACAATGACATGCGGGAGATCGTCGTGTACTAATCCACATCACAGCCGATGCGAAAATTTTTGATGAGCATAAGTTCTTAACAGAGGAAATCAACATATTTTTCCAGAGCCATGGTAAAATGAAATGATGTGATTGTGCCATGGCAAGAGTAGTTATTCGATTCGATTTATAAAACACCAAAAAGTATGTAAAATTTGTTTCAAATTAAATCGTATTCGGTTTACAGTACAGATCCGAATAAAATATTTTTGAAAAGAAAAAAATGTTTTTATGGAGTAATACAATTGTAAACGATTTACATATATAGATGGGGCACAAATTATATTATCCAACACCTATCAGTCAAGTGTAGAAGGATTTATGAAACACTTAAATCTAACTAAAGAAGATTCTATACAATTAATGCGTAAAAGTGTACAACTTGCTAAAGAAGCAAGAGAGAAATACATAGATCAGGTCAAAAGAGCTAATGGCATTTTAGAAGCCGGTTTTCCAATGATTTTAGGATCAGTTGGACCATATGGAGCAATGCTCCATGATGGATCAGAATATAATGGTTCATACACCGATAGAGTTTCTAAAGAAGAAATCCAAAATTGGCATCGAACTCGAATTGATGCTCTACTAGCAGAAGAAGTCGATGGTTTAGCAGTTGAAACAATTCCATGCCAAATGGAAGCTGAAGCTGTTGCTGAAATGATTTTATTTGATTACCCAAAAGTGAAGTTTTGGATATCGTTTCAATGTAAGGACGAATTGCATTTAGCTCACGGTGAAAATTTCGCCAATGCCGCAAAATCGATATGGGACATGGTTAAGCAGGCAGATGCTAGGGATAGAATATTTGGTATCGGTGTTAATTGCCTTAATCCAAAGGTAATGCAAATATTCCATTTAAACAACAATACAATAAGTTATTTATTATTGTTCTTTTCAAGTTTGTGGTTCCGCTATTTAACTCTTTTCATGTTTTGTTGAATCATAAAGACTTACCCCCTTTGGTGGTTTATAGTAACCGTGGAGAAACTTTTGATGTAGAAAAAGGCGAATGGCTTGATCAAGATAAATGTGTACCTCTGGAGACTTATGTTTCCGATTGGATACTCTTAGGCGCTACAGTAATTGGTGGATGCTGTCGAGTTTATCCGGCTGACATACTTAATATACGCAAAAGCATTGATTGTATGGGCAATAACAATATGTAGGCTTCATTTATTTTAAGCCAAATAAATTTATATTAACTGCACACTTGAATATATTTGATATATGTATATTACATTTTTATTTTACATAACTCAAGGAAAAGGTAATTGTCCTGAAATATTTAATTTATTTTATACGAATTTTGATATTTAAAATGAATTCTAAAAAGAAAGTTTTCGATCATAAATGTTTCCTTCTAATCAAAGTCATCAAACTTTTCAATTCAACACATTCAATTCATTTATTTATTATAATGAATACATGTGTTATAATTTTATAAAACAAAATCTGGTTGATACAGTCTAGGGTTATCACGAGCAGACTTTACATTATATAAATATGAATATATATTAAGGGATCAGAAATATGAATGGTTTTTGCATCATAATTTAGTGATATTTTTATAACACACATACATATGTATGTACATATGTATTGTATCTAAGTAGATACAAATTTTTTTTTTTGTAAAGAATATAGCATTAAATCTATTCAATAACATTTGAAATAAATAAAATAAAATTTATCAGAATTGTATATAAATATAACTCAAATAATGAAGGCAAAAACAATAATATTGTAATCTCTTATGTTAAGTATTAACCCATTACTTACATTTTTACGCATGTATATAATTAAAATATCTACAGGAATCATAAGAGCGTAAACATATGTATGTATATATGCAGCCCAATTATAACTAAAAGTTCTGTTCTGTTTTTCCAAATTTTCTGCTTTCAATTGAATGGGGTCGATTATGTATGACAACCTAACATCAGTTAAATTTCCAGTTACCAAAAAGCTAAATAAAGATGATCTGGTGTATTCATAATAAATATTATATGTTCATTAAGGGCTTATTTGACAAGTATTGCATAGAAAATTGTCAAGTAAGCCCTTCATATGCCTACTAAGAAGATTTTGTAGTACTTATGTACTTATTTAAATAGGAATCTTATTATTATAATTGATGTTGAAATGTTTGTTTTTAATAAAAAGCACCAATTTTAATGGGTTAAAGATAATGAAATTAATTGGGAGTTTTGAACATTTTAATTCTCTCATACTCTCATGTTTGCTTTTACAAAACACCTTATCACGAAACATAGCAGAATAATATTATTATAGTCTGTCTATCAGTACAATTTAATAAACAAAAATATAAATTGATATAAATTTATGTTGTCCCAAGAACTACTTATAAAAAGCTGTCGCATATTAAAGTTGCTTAATCTATTGTAACAGATTGAACAAGCTAAATATTGTATTAACAAAGTATATTTTTACGTTTTATTTTAATAAATAAAAGTGCTTTAATCTGCAGTGACTTAACTTACAATAGGTATGTTACTTAAAAAAATATATTTGCATATAAATTTAAAACTAAAATGATACTGTGCTTAATTACATTAAAGTGGATGTTTGTTTTTCTTTTATATTGAGTGTTAAAGAAATGCAGAACTAAATTTACAAAAAGAACAGATTTTCTATTGATTCAATTAAGAAAGTTTTAAAAATTAAATTTAAGTAAATAATTTGATCAAAACTATCGGTTTTGTCGGGATGCTAATACGCTACGAACATTATTACTAAAATGATTCATTAATTTAAGAGACTGGCGCTAATGAACCCTATGTCAAGGCTCCTTTTAGACCATAGTTAACCAAAACTCTTAATTTTTTTTGCATTGTAGCACAATTGTGTACAGAAAATGAAGATTTGGATTACATTGTATTAGACTTTATTACTATATGTTACAACAGAGATAGAAAAACAAACAAAAAACAAAAGGTACACATACCTTAAACGTACTATTTAATTAACTCCCTAAATTATATTGAAGAAATTCTATAGAAGAAGAAAACAATTTTTCAATAATCAATGAAATCATAAAATCAATATAATTATTGTTAAAGTTAAAAGTGTTTATCGCAGCAGTGTAAAATTGTACAGGAGGAACATGTATTTTGTAGTATATTTTTAATTTTTTGTAAGTGAGGGCTTCTTTCAAATCATATGACGATATGTAGATGTGTTTTCATATAGCAAAGTAAATTGCAAATATAGAAGTCTTATCAGCAATAAAATAAAAACTATAAAATACCTATTCCCGTTTAGACTAAATCTATATACATATGTACATATATATGTATATATATATATAATAATTTGTACCCCTAAATTACGGGGACAGAGGAATGGAGAAAGTTAATACTTTGTTGAAATAGATAATGCTTAAAGATTACATGAAATTAATAAAAAAAAGTGTATTAATATATTCATTTAAATGTTATATTGTTTTTAAGAGATAGTCGGTTAGCCTTGTACTCAATCTCCAGAGTAACGTTCAAAATTAAAATTTAAACGAACGTCAAGGCGATCATTCCACAATATGGGTGCAATTTTGATGTTCTAAAGTATAGAAGTCCTGACCTGAACACTCAACGGATTTTCTTACAGGTCATTGTGATGACATGTTCAAATTGCAAGGCTTGGTAGTTCACAGTGTCTTGCAATTGCTCTCGGTTCAGATTGAATAATAATGCTTAAATTTTAACAACTGCATGTCTAGTAATAATAAAAAATATTTAGTATAAGTTTTAGCTAAGTTGAATTACATATTTATGTTTTTTGTTTTTTTTAATTAAACTTGTTTAGATACTCTTTTAAACTATTACTTAATATGCGCGAAAAACGTATTCTGGTTAAAGATGGAGGCTTTGGTACCCAAATGACTGTGCATGTAGGCGATGCTGTTGATGGAGACCCTTTATGGAGTGCTAGATTTAATGCAACTGATCCTGCAGCCGTAATTAGTACCCATCTTGATTTCTTACAAAGTTTGTATTTACCGAAATATACAAATTTAATTTAAATGGAAATAAAAAATTACTTTGGCATAACGTTTGTTTAGATGGCGCTGATTTAATTTTAACCAACACTTATCAGACAAGTGTTGAAGGTTATATGGAACATTTGGAATTGGATGCTGATCAAAGCATAGAGCTCATTAAAAATACAGTACGCTTAGCTCACATCGCTAAAGAGAAGTACTTAACAGAATGTTATCAAACCCAGTTAGAGGTAACTGATGGTGAGCACTAAGCATTATTGGTTATTTCATAGTTTTAGTATAAACGAAACATTATATGTGTAGGTTTTCCCATGATTATCGCTTCCATTGGCCCCTACGGCGCACATTTACACGATGGTTCTGAGTATACTGGAGAATACGCGGATTATGTGCCAGCTAAGGATATCACTGATTGGCACAGAATACGTATTGATGCATGCCTTGAAGCAGGAGTGGATGCTTTAGCAATTGAAACAATACCTTGTCAAATGGAAGCAGAAGCTCTAGTTGACATGTTATGTGATGATTATCGTGACGTTAAATTTTGGATTGCTTTTCAATGCAAAGATGAAAAAACGTTGGCACATGGTGAAGTGTTTACTGAAGCGGCCAATACTATTTGGAATCTTTTAAAGGAGCGCAACAATCAAGAAAATTGTTTGGCCATAGGAGTTAATTGTGTAAATCCAACATTTGTAACACCTCTACTCAAAGCCTTAAACGGTGATCGGAGCACGGAAGACAAAATACCCCTAGTCGTATACCCTAATAGCGGGGAGGTTTATGACGTTAACAAGGGTTGGATGGGCAAAGAACATTGCGTTCCTCTTTCAACTTATGTGCCAGAATGGGCACAACTGGGAGCAAAAATTATTGGTGGCTGTTGCCGTACCTATGCCCGTGATATACGACGAATAAGTGAAGCAGTACAAACACTAAATAAGTTGAAATTTTCTTAACAAAAAGTTTTATGTTTTTATTTTAAGTCTACTGGATTTTTTTAAAGCTTTATTAATTTCCCAAAACACAGTTTTGCATGAAATATATTCATAAATCCTGAATAGAATGCGCACAATAAAATTTATTATTTTTATTATACTTTTATTTTTATTTTCAAAGCTAGAAAAAAATAGGCAAAGTTAATAATTCTAATATATGCACATACATATGCACATATGATGCAATTGAGAAACACATATTTACAGATATTAAATGAGAATCGACTAAGAACTTAATTTCAAAAATGATATTGATTATTCATGCCGGAAAATTGTAAAAAAAAAAATATATAGATTTTGAAAAATGGTAGAGCTCATTTAACTTGAAAAGACTTCGCTGGATAACATATCTGTGGAATTTTGAAAAAACGTCTTCTCTCGAAATAAGACAATTTTCCAAGATTTTTATAGTAAGTATAGAATTTCCTTGTCCTTCTTTTGCTCTAATCCCCGTATTTCTACGACCTTTGGAAGGTTAGATATGCAGTTGACTAATCGACCTCTTTCAGACTTTCCCCCAATTTCAATTTGACAAAACGACTTCTTTCAGAGAATTAGGAATAATTTAAAAAATTGAATGTCTATAAAAAATTGTATTTCATTTTTATTATTATTTTTTAATTACTTATCTAGATATTGAAGGGAAAAATAGAACCCAAATATATTTTCCATATCAACTTCTTTCAACCTTTTTTTCATATTCCATTTTAACAAAACAACTTGTCTTGACTTAAGCGATTAAAATAATTTTCAAATTTAATCAAAAAAATTTTGACAAAACGACTTGTATGGTGGAAGCTAATTTTTTTCTTTAAAATTTGAACAAAAAAAATTTAACAAAAAGTCTTAAATTAATTTTTTGTCGTTTTAAAGAAAACTATTGCTTCTAGAGGGAAAAAAAAGGTTGCATAATGTTCGTTAAGTGTTTGTGCATAATATCCAAGTTCAAAATTTCTTTAATTTTCTAAGCAATTACTTGTATTAGCCTTTTTAACTGTTTTTTTGCTCTACTGAAAAGTTGTTGATTTTGAAAAAAGACGTTTTGTCAAATGTGCACAGATATGTATGTATGTACATTAGACTGTACCTCAAAAAATTTTCTCTACACCCCCTCTAATATAATGTATTTTTGCAAGGTGACTTCGAAAAAAAAAATTGTTTTTTTTTGCCGAATGCAGTTTTAGTTTAGTTTTATTTATATCTTAGGCATTTACAGTCCGATCTTTGCCTCATTTGTCTCGAGAAGACCAATGTTTTCCCTTAGAGGTCATTGACCTCAGGTATCTCGTTCTAGTATTTATCCACCAGATCTCAGTTTGTACCACACTAATTACCGAAAATTAATGATCGGAAGAAACTATGAAACTTTTGCTAAGGAAGCAGATCGATAATTCCAAAAGAACATTTTTTAAATTTAATTGGAAAATTAAAGCTCATTAAAAATCATTATAGTTTTATCAAAGAAGAAGTACTATAATTCCTGCAGGACAGTCAGATCTTTAAATATTTATAATGAAATCTTTCTGTCTACCTCTCTTGCTTCTTTCACCCGTTTGTTTATAAACAAAAGCAAATATGCTTTTGATTTACTTGTTTTTTTTTTCTTTCCAAGTAAATAGAAAATATTGACACACACGCTTATTAGACAGTAAAAGGCCATAAAATATAAAAAAAACATGAAACAAAAGTCCGATGCACAAAAAATAATTAAACTACCTGTTTTGGAAATGAACATTTTCGTGTTTGAATTTATGTATACAAATCTTAGTATTTTATTGCCGTTTCAATGTAAATTCCCAAAACAGATATTTTTATCTTACGTGGAAAGAAAAAAATAAGAACGAACTGTAAATGCCTAAGATATAACAACGAACATTCGGCAAAAAAAACTTTTTGAAGCCACCTTGCAAAAATACATTATAGGTATTAGAGTCGGTGAAGCAAAACTTTTTTTCCCTTGTAAGGTGGTACTCTCTAATGTACATACACATACAATTAAATATCGATTAAATGTATTTTAAGCCATCATAAGTTGTCCTTCTTTTTCTGATTTAGTTTAACAAGTTATTTAGTTTTCATTTATTATCCATGCCCATAGTTAGTTACTTATAAGGACGCTTCAAAAAATTACAAGTAACTCTTGAAACGAGCGTGGCGACACGTTTATCTTTTGTGGAATTGCCGACTTCACTGTCAAAATTAAATTTATTAAGATTGTTATCCACCCAGCTATTTTTTATTTATTTATTTCACCACTATCATTTTTAGTCTTCACGTTAAAATACAAATTTCATATAATCTAATTTCTTTTTAAATTGTTTACTAAAGTACTTAAAATTTGTAATAATTTTACTCTTAAAAATATACCATTTAGCAAGAGATTAGCTCTTCAGAAGTTCGAGTGGATTTTGGGATTGCTGGAGGCGTTTTTTTGCTGCTAATCGTTCTTGAGCTAATCTTCTATTTTCAGCAATTCGGGCCATTTGTTCAGTTGTTAAATGCTTGTTAACTGGTGTCGACGGTTGACTTGGCGGCAAAGGTGTGGCCAAGTCGCTATCGTTTATACTATTATGTCCTATGTATGGAGTTGACACAACAGCGTTGGCACGAGAAAACGATGGTGTGTCAAAACTGCTGCTCGTTACAGAAATATTTGTAGAACTGCAACTAGGATGCCGTGATCTGTTGGTTCCTGGCGTTCGTGAACCAACTTTGGAGATGGCAATTTGCTCATCTAGTAAGGCATCGAACTCATCGTATGGTTCATCAACAGTGTTTACCGGCTGTTCATCATCATCGTCAATTCCTTCATTTATTTCTCCATTAATTTTCATAACTTCCAACATTCCTAAACGATACCGAGACATATGTACTTGTAGTGGCTTCTTTTTTCCCAAGCGTTCTATATTTGTAAGTACGTCATCAAACTTGTACGTGGGGTACATTCTATGGCCCCAATGTTGCAAACGAAGCATTACTTCATCAAGATCCTCTTTCTCATACCCCTTGCCTTTATACTTTATATCTTTAAAGTATTCCTCAATGGTGTGTAAGCCACGTGTGCCCCTAAGTACATCAACTCCTAAACGGGGTCTTGGATTAAGAACAGTACGCTTTTTCGGCTGAACCTTAACCGGCAATGCAGTTGCTCCTTCTGCATTTTCACTTTCTACTTGTTCTTCTGTTCCAAATATTTTATCGTTGTCATCTCCTTCACCGGGTTGTTGATCCCCATCAAAAATTTCAATATTATCATTTAACAAATCGTCAACACCACCATCATATCCAAAATCTGACATTTTTTTTAAATGAACTTAATTTTACTTCAAAACAAAAATATATTTATGTGTAAACAGACCCGCGTAGTACTGACGTTTTATAACGTTGTTATTACGAATTTTATTCTACAAAACTGGAACTGGCAACATTTACAATGTTGTTAACTAAAAAAAAATGTTGCGATATAAGAGAACGCGAGTAGATTTAAATGCTTTTTACTAAAAATTTTTTCCTTCAATGCATTTTGTTTTTAAAATTAAATGGGAGGTCGTGGCATAGTAGTTGAGCGCCAGCACAGAAACTCAAAGGACCGAGGTTCAAATCCCAGTGAAGGAAAAAATAAAAAAAATTAATTTGCAGGTTTTTCCAAAATTATAATTAAAAAATAAGAGGTTCCCCTCCCACCCTCAAGAAATCCATCTTCACGAAACTGCTCCCTGGCATTTCTAGCCTATTCCACCAAGAAAACGAATGATCAGGAGTACAGCGCCATATTCTGGGTAGATAACAGTTAACCTAAATAAAAAAAGATGCTCACCCACTGCTCACATTCAACATTCAGATGGGGTAATTGCTGTTGATTATTCAAAGGTGAAGGTATAATACTAACCTTTGAGTGATCAAATTGACAGCAATTTGTCCCATTGACATAAGGCTGTTAACATTACTTCTTCACATCTATGTATATCTATATATTCAATATTCCAATGCACTGCATTTAGTAGGAGTTTACTCCTAAATATTGGTCTTAGGTAAAAAAAGTGCAATGGTAAATAAAAGGTAATGTAATTTCTTCTTACATGTGAATTTCTTTTAAATATCACCTTTACACTAATGTTGCAGAATTTTTTTTTATATTTTACTGAACTGTTTTTATTGTGGCTATGAAAACTCTCTAATGTCAAAAAAATGCAATATAAACGATGTAGATTCCAAGGAAGATTTAAAATCTAATTTAGTAGATTTCGGTGGAATGTAAACGCACTATGAATGTTTTTGTAAACAAATGAATCTTTTTAACATTGGTACTATTATTGCCGCAAGTGGCCGCTAAATACTATTTTTCTTTAGCGTTTAAAATTGCACAATTGACAAATTGTTCAAGTTTTAATACGTTTTTTATCAACTGATAAAAATAGTGGTGAAATAAATAAAGCAGTTTTTGTAGTGCTGAAGCCATTTTTTCTCGGTTATCTACGGCATTTGAAAGAAATAAATATAATATAATTAATAATTTTAATAAAAGATAAGACTCATTATTAAATAAAAAGTAATTTGTTACGTCTGCAAAAAGGAAGATATGTACAAATCAATTGCCATTTGAGAAAAAGCGTAATGGTGAAAAATGCGCATTTATCAAAAACAGCAAACAAAAGGTGAATTAAGTAAATGCACTAAGGAATGGCAAAGTAAAAAGAAACAGAGTAAATTTGAAGAATAACAACAAAAATTGCAAAAATAATTTTAATTTACTAGAAGAATATTTAAAATTAATCAAAATGGAAAATAAATGTAATAAAACACCGAATAGTAATACTACTAATAAATATATTGACCACATTTACTGTCATACAAACCAAAACAAAGGTTCATACAACAGCATAGCAACAACGCCGGGTGGTGGCATTGGAGGAGGTGGTGCTGCAGCCTCTCCTAACGCGGATGTTCTGGCATTGCTTAAAGAAAATAAACAATTAAAGGCAATGTTAATTTTACATTTAGATCTCATACAGGAGCAAAGTGATCAACTTATGGCTAAAGAAAAAATTTTAATCACACGCAATGAAGAACTAGAGATTATAAGAACACGCAACGCAAGTTTAGAGAGCCAAGTAAAGGAATTGCAAAAACAACTCCAACAGCAAATAAAAAGATCTGGTGAAATATCGACATTACCACCACCACCTTTGGCAAAAATACAATGCAAAACTAATCAACCTCTGCCAACAACAAGTTTGAGTCCCTCATCTGGAAATTGCACTAAAATTATACCAACGACAGGAGTGGCTAAGTCAAATATCATTGGCGAGTGTAATGGAAAGCTAATAAGCAAAATCGTACTCCATAGAGTTAATATGCCGTCTGGCAGATGCAAAAGCTATCAAAGTCCCCAGAGTCAAACGACTGATACAGAGAACGAAGAGGAGGGAGGTGAGGACGCTGAGGATGAGTATCACGAAGAAGTTGAAGATGAGGAAGTGGACGGAGATGGGGAAGATGAAGGATTAGATGATGAGGAGGAAAAGGATGAAGATCACCTTGAAGAAAGTCTAGAGCAAGACGAAGACTTCCCAGAGAATTCCAGTAACGAAAGAGAAAATGAGGAAATAGAGAATTCTCAGGATTCTATTGACAACAAATCAAATACACAACCTGTAACTGACGACTTGTATGACACCGGCAACACTACTGAAGATAGTAATGAAGTTTTGGCGGTACAAAGTAAACGTTTAAGACTTCGTCAAGCAGCGAAACAGTCTCTGTCAATTTCGAGAGGTGCTAAACCAAGTATATCCCCAGCTTCTACCACAACAAATGACGGACAAACAGCTTTTAGAGCTGTGAAAACATCCTCAAATACAATTCATGCAAGTAAGCAGCCACCTACTCCGAGCCGAGGTAAACAGATGACAATTATGAGGTGGCATGCTCCAGACTATAATACTGATGAGTCCGTTAGCTGTGATTCAAATGTGGATGTTGAAAGAGTAAGTTTTTCTATAACAAAAAACAAATCTTTTTTAAATATTTTCACTATTAATATTTAATTTGTAGAGGTCTACTTCAACCACATCTTCACCTTTAAAACCTTCGCCAAATGTTACTGAAAAGAAACGATCTCATGGTAATTCTGCACCGGCAATCCATAAAACGAAAATACGCCGATGCCCTTATATTTCCACACATCAACTGTACAGTACACGAGAATGGGAAGATGAAGCGTTTAGTTGTGATTACGATTATGAATTCTTGAAAGCAGAAGGTAAACTTTTGCATGTCAGCAATCCGAAACTAGAAATACCTAAATGGACAGAACATGAACTTACACCATCCTACTGCATTGAGGGGACCGAAGATCTTTCAGATGAAATATTTTTTAAAAGGCATGCAAAATTGGAAGTGGATGAAAAACGCCGCAAAAAGTGGGATGTGCAACAAATTAGAGAACAAAGACGTATAGAAAGACTCAAAAGACGACATTGCAAAGATGAAATACAGGCAACGCAAGATGCTCCAAGTCTACAAACATTTTATCCAACAAGCGAAAACCTTCAGACAATTTGTTTCGTAAACGATTTACCGGTACAGGCTTTTGGTGAAACGATTCCTAGGCTTTCGACCGTTTTGGGGGTCAGTTCCAATGTAGAACGTAAGGGTTTTCAGCTACCATGGTTGGATAAGGAGCTCTCACAATATATTTATGATAATAATAAACAACCAACTGTTAGTACGGTCAACCTAAGAGATTCAACATCTCTTCAAATACAACAACAAATGCTAAATTCATCGTTTATTTGTCTTAAAAAGCGTAGGAGACAGCAAAGTTCTTCATTTGCTAACATATATCATACATCTCGCCACCGTAATTTAACATCAAAGCTTGTTAATATTACAACTCCACTCAATACAACTCCAAATACCACAGTTAATATCATACCTTCTACAACACCAACAACAACAACTTATTCCCAAACATTTGTAAATACAGTTAACACTGTTTCACCCTCCTCAACATCATCTAACCAAATAATTGGCCGCTTCAATAATAATTCAAATTTAAGTACGTAGGTTTAAATTTAAAACTTTGTGACGCACACGTATATACTATAAAAAAGATGTGTATGTTCTTTAGATTTGGAATTAAATAGCTTTCACCATATTTACATATTTATTTATGTATATAAGTTATAGTTCTTAAATGTAAAGTTATAAAAAACAAATTTATTAAAATTTTGACCTAAGAAAATTGTGATAAATCAAAAATCTCCAGAAAAGTTAGTTAAAGAATTAATTTAAATGCATTTTGTAATAAACTTAAGTTTAAAGTATTTCAAAGTAAACAACAACTGGACATGCTGCACATATGTACATAAATTTAATTGATTTGAATTGAATAAATTAATGAATTATACTGAATCGGCATTGTAACATAACATAAAAAAGAAAAACAATTATTTTAACAAAAATGTATTGAACAATAAATAAATAACAAAAAATACGTAGAATAAACATCGTTACTTCTGATTTTTTTCGAAGGATCTTGGTAAAAATATTTAATTTTTCTAATTTTATAGCCAACATAACGAGCATTTTATGCACAAGACTATTTTTAACTTTTAAATTTAGATGACCAACGTATTATTTCAAATAACTTAAATATACATTTTGTACAGTGTTTATACATAATACTTTATTTAATTGATAACACATTATGATAATTGACATAGTATAAGTAAAGGCATCAATATAATACATATATATTTGATAACAAAAAAAAGAAAGAAGACACAGTACTAAAAAATAAGAAATGTAAAAAGAAATTATTTAAAACTTCGTGTCAAGTAATTATCTGCTGACGTTTTCCATAATTCATCGATTTTTTCAAATTGCACCCTCCACAACTCTTCAATTAATTTCCAACCCTGATCTTGTGTAACTAAAACGTATTCATTAGATGGGTCAAGGGAATGGGTATACGATCCCAACACTAAGCTTTGAGCTAAGCGAGCGGCAACACAATACTTTAAATACTTTTTAATATCATCTGTTAAGGGATAGATTGATTCAAAACCAGCCAAAAATATGCCACCACTTTCCAAATTTTTTGCTTGAAGCAACATATATGTCAATGCTATACCAACTTCAAATATAACTGGTGATTTGTTGGTATCACCAAAATCTATAATACTTTTTATCATGAAATCAGCACCATCATTACATTGTTCGACAATTAAATTTTGCTCATTAAAATCCCCATGAATAACTTGGACTTCAAACTGAGCAATTTGCGTTAAAATTTCGGTTTCAAATGCATTTATAACTTCCTCTATAATTTCTCTTCTACCTTGATCTTGCAGCACATAAAGAAAATCCTTTAGTTTGGGAACAGACTGTAATTGCCAAGTAGTTTTATGTGTTTCATATGCAGCATGTTGAAAATTCTAAATCAAACAATTTCATTACTAAAATACTTTTTACATATTCAAAAACAATTTATAAATACCTTTAAGGCTTTTACCATTTTTGCTAAATATTCACCACTTTGATACAATAGATAATTTGTTACAGTGACTTCGTGAAACATTCTGCCTGGTATATATTCAAGCAGTCGAACAACATGTTCAACACCATTTATATACTCCACTGAAAAGTATTTACCATTAACATTTGCTATTGGCCGAGGACACTGGACCTGTTCGGCTATAACAATAATTTTATAATTAAAAACAAAAAATTTTATTAATTTGGTGTCTTATATACATAAATACAACATCAGTTGGTTTTGAGCATCAACAAATTCAATTTTTTTCGAATCCAAGGAATTCAAGATTTTTAAAACGTAACCGTGAGGCCAATGGGAAGCAATCAATGGATTTTTTATATTTCTGAAAATTAGAAAAAGAAAACAAAAATATGTATTTTAGTTGAAAAAAAAGTTAAATTTTTATGTTTTAAAATATCTTCTGATTTCAAAAAAAGCCCCAAGTTACAAAATATACCAAGTCTACATGCCCCTGCAAAATTTTAAACTCCTGCGATCAAAAATGATGACTTTTGGACAAAAATTTGTATTGATGTTCTATATAAAAGTATTATTGATTGCAGATAGAAAAGTTTTTACTTCCACTTGTAAAAACTTTGCAATGTAACTTAGGGCGTTTATTAGTTCATATGACGAAATACCATTAAAACGATATGATGTGGTAACTTTGAAAATAAATTCCGATACGGCATCACTTTAACCAGTTTTTCGCGCGCAAATTGTAAGAAAGAAATAAGTAAACAAAACAAAAATATAATCTTGGGATTGCATAGAAAACAAAAGAAAATAAAAACGTAAATAATAAAAATGCAGCTTTTGTACAAAAATTAAATGCGATAATTTATAATTGTTAAATACATAGTCAAATACAATGGGTATTACAGGTTTAATACCATTTCTGGAAAAAGCTTCATGTTCTATTAATATTAGACAATTACAAGGATCTTCTGTAGCGGTAGACAGCTATTGTTGGCTGCATAAAGGAGTTTTTGCTTGTGCTGAGAAGCTCATACGAGGTGAGACTACTGACATTCATATACAATATTGTCTGAAATATGTTGATATGTTGGCAAGACATAAGATTAAAGTCATCATGGTTTTTGATGGCAGACATTTACCAGCAAAGGCCGAGACAGAACGTAGAAGGAGAGAAACAAGAAATGAAAGTAAAAAGTTGGCTAAGGAATACTTAAGGTTAAATGAAATAGAAAAGGCAAGATCTCACATGAGAAGAGCTGTTGATGTTACACACGAAATGGCTTTGGAATTGATAAAAGCATGTCGCAACCGAGATATTGACTGCATTGTAGCTCCTTATGAAGCAGACGCACAAATGGCTTGGCTAAATAAGAAAGGTTTAGCAGAGTACATAGTAACGGAAGATTCTGATTTGACTTTGTTCGGAGCTCAAAAAATACTTTTTAAATTAGACTTGGCGGGGAACGCTTTATTAGTGGAAAGTAATAAATTGTATATGGCTATGGGTTGTAAACCTGAAAAATATACGTTTGATAAATTTCGCAGAATGTGCATTTTGTCCGGATGTGACTATTTGGATTCTTTACATGGTATTGGTTTGAAAAAAGCTTGCAAGTTTATTCTTACCACTGAGGAGGACGATATGGAAAAGGCTTTGAAAAAAATTCCTAGTTATTTAAAAATGAAACAATTGGTGGTGACGAAAGATTATATTGAGTCATTTCTTAAGGCTGAAGCAACATTTAAGCACATGTTCATCTACAATCCTTTAGAGAGAAGAATGGAACGAATGAATGAGCTTGAAGATTTTCAAACCGATGAAAATTATTGCAGTAATGCTGGATGCTTGTTAGAAGATAATGAACAAGCTTTTCAATTAGCAATTGGCAATTTAAACCCTTTTACATTAAAAAAACTTGACAACTGGCACCCTGATCAAAATTGGTCCAAAATAAAAAACAAACACAAAAGCATATGGCAATACTCCACAGATATAAAAGATAATGATGACAAAAAAGAGATAAAGACATCTCAAAAATCGGCAGTATTTCATTTTAAGAAAATTGAATTTAAAAATATGGCCATGATGGAAATACAAGAAAAATTATGCGAAGAAAATCATAAGCTTGAAGAATCAGAAATATTTTCTATGTATAAATATGCTTCTCCAAAAAAGGAATTAAAACGTAAACGGCGGCAATCGTCTTCCACAAGTAGTGATGATGAAGAACATAAACAAGAAAATAGCGATTTACAGCAGACACCAAAGAAAGGAGTCCACAATCCATTTGCTAGAGCAAATACAGTAATAGAGGATTCACATAATCCTCCTGTATGCAATAATAATTCTTTTCTAAAATTGTTAAGTCCTAAAAAAGGTTCTGCGCAAGTAAAAAACCCCGAAAACGCTTCAGTTAAATCTAGATTTTTTGTCGACAATATTAAGCAAGCTATGCAAAAGTCTTTCGCTGCCCGGGATTTAACATCCAAAATGATTGAGATTGAGGAAAAGACAAGTGCATACGTAGATCAACAAAAGGATTTATACAATCTTTCTCCACAATCGCCTAAAAAGCAAATGCATAATAATGTACTGGAAAAATGTAAAAATACTAGTGAAATAAAATTTATTGTATCAAACGAAGTTTTAACTCATGATAAAAGTTCCGAGATCACAATTAAATCCAGTGAAGAAACGATTTCTGTTTTAGATCCTAAAAATAACGAGGTGATTTCACTGTCAGATTATGAAGAAGAAATACATTCCCAAAATTCTTTATCATCATCTAAGCCTAAAGTGAATACATTATCTCAGTCATCAGTAGTAAGCATTAGAAAAAATCATAAATCTAGTAAAAAAACGTCCAAATCGATAGTAGCTGATGGTACTAAGCAATCAAAGTTAAGTATGTTTGGCTTTCAGAAGAGGCCCTTGTTGAAAAAGTTATAGGCGAATATCCTTTTACTTGTGTATTCTTTTAATAAATGTATAATTTTTTAAATATACTTTTACATAAAAAATAAAAATTTATATATGAACCGTTAATAAACTGTTACTACTTAATATACATAAGAATACTCACGCATCTTCTTTAACGAAATAATTGCGGTCGTCGTATGATATTAATTCTTTAATTTCTCCAATGGTTATACCGTACAAGCGGCGTAGCAAACTTTCTACAATTTCGTTAGTTACACTCGGTTTTATATTTGAGCCTGGTTGCAAAGTTGATGAAGGTGATCTGTTTGTACTAAGATTAACAGAACACGCATCAGTCGGCAGCCCTTCATTGTTATTATTACAAACGTATTTAGCATTTGTATCGTACTCATGATTTAAAGTATACGATTTTTTTGACATATTTGTCAGCTCGACATTATTCCAAGTGTCATCCATATCCTTCAAAATTTAATTTAATACTTTCACTTTTTTGTTGATACTAAAAATAAATACAGATGAATATTTTTGTAAATGTTTATCAGCCTATATTTATATTAAATTATAACCATATTTATATACATATATTTTTCAATTGAATTTAATTAAGTTAAATGATATTTATCGTCTCAGTAGATATACAGTCGGGCCTCGATTATTCGCCCTGGTCAGGACCAGAAGCATTACGGATAATCGGTTTGCACGGTTATCCGAAAAACAATGTTGATTATAGTTATTTTAATATTTTTATTATTTAACAAGTGAATACTGGTGTACATAGTACATACATATTTACAATAAAAAAATTAATTCAAAATTAATTCAATTTAATTCCCAACTTCGTATTTTCCATCTAGCATTTTAACGCTCACATTATTTTATGAATGCTCGTAATTCATTTTTACTTTATCTTCAATATTTAAAACGTTTCTTATTATTAAACGTTTCATATTAAATATATTTAGATCTAATCACGCTCACTTCTCAAATTTCAAAATTAAACTAATCACTTGTAAATGCTTTTGACTCATCGTATGCAAACAAGAGAACTCCCCGTTTTCATCACGGAAAATAGAGGTAATCACTATTAATTAAAGCAAATAGTTTGAAAGCATTGCAAACAAAAAACAATTGATTGATCTTTGGCCATCACGGTTTACCGGTTAACCGGATTACGCATAATAGTGACCCGACTGTAATCTGTTCTATAGAAAACAAAATAAAAATACGTATGTATATAATTGAAGTGAAAAAACACTTGATTTTACCTTAAAGTATGTGTATACAATTTATATCTAACTTGTTCTATGACTTGTTTTTTGTATAAAACGACGATATTTTGTACATACATACATATATCTATATTATTATGACAGATAAGATCATTAATATATTTAACATGAAGGGGGTCGGCTATTGTTTGCAATTGTAGCAACTGCTAATTTATTCTGTATTATTAAAATTTTTAAGTTTTTTTCTTATACACGTATGTACATATGTATATATGGTGTATATACTATGTACTATATGTATATAATAACTCAAAATATAAAAGCAGATCGAAATACGTACTCTGTTTATATAATATACATACATATGTATATGCATATATGAGTTTTAATACGTTAAATATACATTTTTAAACATACTATATTCATACAGGATTTCTTATAAATGCAGGGGTGAAAAGGAATTAAAAGTCAGCTTGAATACGTAAAGGTTTTTAAAATATTTCTGAACTGCCGTTTTTACTAATGCCTGTTTTAGCCAATAAGTGGTTGTAAAAAGTGCATAATTTGTATGTTTTTAGTCTTATTAAAGTCTTTCGTTAAAAGAGAAGATTGAATAGGGTAGGGAAAATACTATGGATATGTAAATGCATAGGTACTTGATAAATTCTTTAATGTGGTCCAACACGTCATCTGTCAAGGGTTAACAACCCCTTCAAGAGCTCACTGACATTTTAACAATCACAGAGAAAATAAAAAAAAAATTTAATCTTATATATTAACAATAAAATAGAAAAAAAATTTATTCTTGTATATGAATATGACTTGAAGCAGTTGAATTTACATGCACATTGGAAACACATTTTACAGATAAAACATTGCAAGAATAAATATTTGAATTGGATCACCCCTTAATAGATCTTTAAGCGGAAATATTATTTAAAATAAAAACTTCATTTATTTATTTTTTTATATACATACATATGCATATGTATATAAATAATCGTTTAACAAAATGTCCTTGTCCTATTTATAATTTTTATTGTTAAAATTACATCACAAATAACAAGTATCTAAACTTTTTCCATTTTTGAGTTGTTTTTAATAAAGGAGTAAAAGAAGACAGTAATAAACTTTACTTACACAATTATAGACGACTCGACTTGTGCACACAAAATGTTAAACAAAAATAATATAGGTATAAAATATATAAAAATTATTGTTTTTCTCTTTTTAATACATAAATGGGAATAGAAAAAAATAATAAACGCGAAAATAAACAATAACAGTGAACATGTGATTATAATTCGATTAAATGATGTTGCCAGACTATCGGACTTTACCCTAAAATTTATAAAATTGTGTATATCGACGATGGAATTAAAGAACGCTGTAACTGACAAAAAATCGAAAATACGTTTTTTGCATCATTTTTATCAGCAGAAAAATACGCGTCGATTGATCCAAGTCCCAGATTTCTACGATGAAAATAAGTTCACTTACGCCGTCTGCGAAATGAAAAATACCAGTGTATTTGTTCTACATTTATGAAAGTTTTTTTGCTGTGGTGAACATTTAAGGTTTTGTCAGTTACAGCGTTCTTTAACTCCATCGTCGATATGTATATTATGTAAAATTTACCAAATTTATATGTAATTGATGTTATTTAAAACTGTGGGCGTAAATGAAGTCGCTTTGAAAAATAAAATACAATTTAACAAATTTAAGTGCCAAAGTAAAATCAAACTGTGCAATTGCTTTTAGCTATTTAGTTTGTTTCTCCTTTTTTTCAGTGTATAAAACATACCCAATTTGTACATAACCTCAATACTTAATGTAAACATTGAACTTGACTGTAGAGAAGATTAATTTAAAATTAAACTACAAAATAAGTGAACATCTATACAATATGCACCAATTGTATATAGAAATTGAATTAAGTACATTAAAACATGCAGAGACAGATGTGTTTACAACTGTGCCATCTTTTTTGGCGCTATATGTTTATCGTTTTTTAAACTCCCCGGAAAACATTAAATTAAATTTTGTATGCTCAACTTTACCACCTAATGTAGGAAAAGTAAAATTACGTTCGGAGTCCTTGAAACGTGAACTTACGGATGATAGGATTCTCAACAAAATTAATTTAAAATTAAAAGCTATTCGGGATTTACGTCTGCCCGTTTTTGCTAAAGAGGAGGACACTTTTATAGCAGGCATGTGTGCTGTTTGCCGTGAGCTTATTGCACAGCAACCTAAAAAGGAAATGCATAAACTATTAGGGTTTAAAGAAAGTTGTCTGCTGGCACCATCAGAATCGTCAATATGGACTAGGTTCTGTGAAGTAGATGTGGTTGAATCGCTATCGAGGCTACTATTAATTATTGATCAAGAAGGCGTGTATAATGAAGTTCCAGTGGAATGTTCAAGATTTGAAAGGCACATGAATGAGCCAGTAAGAATGCATAATATTTATAAATTGGCTAGAGAGAAAGCAAATGAAAATGCTGATCAAGGGATGAGAAAAGTAGAAAAGAAACGCAAAAATAAAGTAACAATCGAATGTTCTGTTCCAAAGGAAACATTAGCTATCAAGCACACGTTTGCGGAGGGTGTCGAATTTACCATTGCCGATTTAATACTTTATCCCTGCATGCGTTTGATTTATAATTGCTTCCCAAATATAATACAACAGTTTCCTTCGACAAATACTTGGTTAAATGAGGTAGTATTTAATGGAAAAAACATTTATGTTGAATAATTATTAAAAAAAATATGTCTTTCAGATTGATAGCTTTGAATGTAAGTGTGAGCAAATTTTAAGAAACATTTGCATATATCCTTCTACTAAACAAGTTTTGGATAAGGTGTGGACCATACTCGATTGTGATGCTACTAGTTTGTATAAAAGTGATCCTAAAAGATATAAACCTCGTAATCGGATATTCACAGAACAGTCAGAAGTTGAAAGCATTCTTACTAAACTTGAACTACTTAAGATTAATTTTAGTAGTGAGTCTTCAACAAGTTTTGGACAATGCATCATAAATTGGCAAGAGATAGAACCAGCACATGCAATAAATTCAGCTCTACCACAGGAGCGATTAATACGTAAACGCCAGCAATTGGAAAACTTAGCCAATGCGGTGGTCTCATTGGCAAATAATAATGACCGCATAATAGACTTTTGTAGTGGCACTGGGCACTTGGGTATATTGTTGGCATTAAAACTGCCACAATGCGAAATAATTTTAATGGAAAATAAAGCAATATCATTGCAGAGAGCTAAAAAAAGGGCACAAGATTTAAAATTAAACAATATTAGATTCTATCAGTGTAACATCGACTATTTCGAAGGTAATTTTGATGTGGGAACATCTTTGCATGCCTGTGGTACAGCGACTGATATCGTTCTGCAACAATGCCGTAAAGTTAATGCAAACTTTGTTTGTTGTCCATGTTGTTATGGTTCTCTACAGCCTATGCCTCACATAAGTTATCCCCTTAGTAAACAGTTTCGAGAAGTACTAACGCAAAAAGATTTTATGTATATAGCTCACACTGCAGATCAAGCACATGCTCTTGGAACTTTAAATTGTAAGCCAGAAATTTCACTACAGGGTCAGTTGTGTATGGATATTGTAGATACAGATCGTAAACTACAGGCAGAAGAAGCTGGTTATAATGTTATATTAACACGTTTAAAACCAGAAAATTGTACACCGAAAAATCGCTTGTTGGTAGGGATATTTGTTAAAGAAAATACAAAAGAACTTTGACAACTACCTAGTAGTAAGAATTATCAAATATACTGTTTTGTATTATAAAAAGGAAAGCACAAGAAACAAATGAGAAAAATAAATCCTCGGAAATTTGACCAAAAATCTAACACACTTGAATTCTTAATTTTTTTTAATCCAAATTTAAAACGTTCATTTCAAAACTTCAGCTTAACATTTTTATTTGTTTATATCATATACATATATATTTTTTTTACAAAGATGCGTTCATATAAAATAGAATAAAAGAGCCTTAATTAATAGGCACCGCCTCGTAAAGCCAAAACCAAATGTAAAACAGAACCTCCTTGAACTTTATAATCTGCAGCTGTTTTATCATCGTTCCTAAATCACAATAATTCAGCAAGAAACAAATATAGTTTTAAAGTGTTTTTCAAAAATATGTGTGTATTTCATAAGATCGCACGAAATAGTCTAAGCGTTTTCCACAACTTTTGTAGTGCATGTATTCTAAATGAATTGTGCATTCCTTTCAAAATGGTTATAACAGTATTTTACTGTAGATCTACCACCTGTATTTTTAAAGAAAACCGTATTGACACTAGTCCGCATAGTAACTTTTCAAGTTGACACTGGGACTCCAAATTTGTCAACATGTGACTAATAAGCACTATATTCGTCAAGCACTACAAAAAATTGTTGAAAAACACCTTTACATATACGTATGTACATATATTAACTCACATTTGTTTCCCAGAAAATATTAAACGCTGTTGTTGGGGTGGTATACCTTCTTTTTCTTCCACACG
This sequence comes from Metopia argyrocephala, assembly GCA_963576795.1. Taxonomy (NCBI): domain Eukaryota; kingdom Metazoa; phylum Arthropoda; class Insecta; order Diptera; family Sarcophagidae; genus Metopia; species Metopia argyrocephala. The sequence goes on from OY756209.1 coordinate 2,653,663, forward strand.
TTCCTTGATGCGGTCAACTTTGTCTGTGGGCTCAATATCGATTTCGATTTCTTTTCCAGTAAGAGTCTTTAAAGTAAAAGCCGAATGTAAATAAAATTGTTAAATTTGCATTATGGAAAGAAACTAACCTTGACTTTGATCAACATTTTGCCTCTTGATAAACTTGTTTTCCTTTAAAATTATTACTTTCTATAAATATAAAATTATTTTTACTAATTTTAATATACTGTGTGCTATTTCCCGGTTTATCAGCAATTATATTATAAATTCACAAGCCTTAGCTGTTCTTTTATTTTTTTTGGCAATTTCCAATAGTTTATTTCTTATGAATTGCAATTTGAGAAATACTAACAGGGTGATCCGAAGAGTTATAAAAAGTGACATTAATATTCTTAGTTGTTTTTTTCATTTTTTTGAAGAAAATGATAAAGCACCACAGTCGCACTTAATTAATTTGATAAAAATATATTTGTTTTATTATATTTCATGTGAAAGTTGATATTATTACCAAGAGAGTTGAGAAATGGATATTCTCATCACCCCTCTCACTCATAAATCATAACAGTACAAGAAATTATTTTCTTTGTAATGTGAAAATATGTGTGTTTATATGAGTTTGATAAAATTCAAGATATACATATTTGATGTACATTGTACATACTACGTTTTGCAGCGAATATTTGAAATAAGTTTAATGTATTTGCAGATAAATATGTCAAATAATTATCTATATTAACAAAAACATTATCTATATTTTCAAAAAATTATGTAATAAATTTGAAAATTGTTCAAAGGTTATTGATTGAAATCGTATGTATTTTCAAAATCATATAAAAATTATCTGGGGGGTTATTTTGTATTTCGATTCGAATCGTAAAAATTTACGAATTTTCGAAAAAATTTTGTATTCGTTATTATTGATTTTTCGAATGGGAAATTTCTTTCGAAATACAAAGTAACCCCCCTTGTTTTGTTTTAGGACTATATTAATTATGGAAATAGTGGCAATAGTCATGAAGGTGATGTGTAGAAAAGAAATTCCAAATCTTTTCAGATTTATAAATTATACTAACTTGAAATTTCACATACAAGAATATCTTGCCCATAAAATAAATTTAATAGTTACTATTCTGAAACATTTGTCTTTATTCTGATATTAAATTATAATTATTTTATGAATTTTTTTATAATAGTATTAGTTTAATCAAGAACAAAAGGACATAAAAGGGACAAGACAAAATATAACTTATGAATTATCTAACAAAAAGATTAAGATGTATCATATATGTACATACATACATAACTGGCCTTCACAACCCTGTGTCAGGATTACGGCCTAGCTTCTCGCAGCACTCATGTTGTGTGTGTAAATTTTTAGCCATGAGTACCGGGACCTACAGTTTAATGTCGACTCCGAACGACAGACTTGAGAAGCTTGTTCATGGCAATTAGTTATTCTCAGAGCTTTTGCCAAAAGACTGCTGAGAGGTAGTCGCCGAAAGAAATATATATGTATCATATACGTATGTATTATTATAAATTTAAATGTACTTTATAAAAATAAAAAAAAATAATATTAATAAGGTTTTAAGATAAATTGTATTTTTAATAGTCTTAAGATCCTAATACTGGTATTTTTATGAGAAGTAACATCATACAATAAATATAATATAGATCCCATAAATATTTCAATTTAGAATTCGAAAAAATGAATAAATTATAATCCCCCTAATCTCTGAACTAATTTCAATAGATTGTTAATATGAAAAATTAAGATGTTTAACACAAAAAATTCTGAATTGGCTTTCGAAGCGGGAGTCGAAATATACCACAAAATATACCATATAAATAGACAATATTAATACATGTTTAAAATATCATTTATTAACGATTAAAATATTACAAGAGCAAAATAATTTACAACATACGAGTATATATAAATATTTGTGTAAAAAAGTTATATAAATAACATTTTCAAAAGATACTAAATACTAAAGCTTATCTCTAAATAAACGTTGGATTTGAAATTCATTAAGTTTTCTTCTTTGGAATATATTCGAATAACAATAAATTTATTTTTGCATTTTCAAATGACAAATGTTTGGTGTAAAAAGAAAATAAATTAATGTAGAAAAAAAAAGGAATGGCAGGATGGTCACATATATAAATACATACTTACGTACATATATGTATGTGTTATGTATTTACAAATATTTAAGTACATATAATACTTTTTACAGTTGGTCATTTGATGAGAATATTTCACAATACCTATAAAAATATTAAACACTTTTTTCCACAAATTATATCGAATTGTAATTTATGTTGTCGAAAATTTAAAAAGAATTTGTGGAATGAAAGCTAAAACCTCTTTAGCTTGTTGAACAAGGTTGAGGTGCTGTGGCAAAGATGTTTTCAAAGATTGTGTATCCTGTTTTACAATTGGCAGTTGCTGCTTTAAATCGGGATTCACTTTTTCATTAACTGTTTCATCTATAACTTGTAATACGCGCTGATAGAGAAATGATTGACGAAAGATGGGCTTTGATAAACTCAAATGATCATCTTTTAGGACATAAAAGTCACCATGATTTATACAAGCCGATTCTTCGGTAACTATTCGCAATGGAAATTTGAAAGAGGTCAACATGGTAGGGGAGCCTTCAGCTATGCTTACAACTTTGACATTTCTGAAATTTGTACGAAGGCAGTTCATAAAACGTTGATGCAATTCAAGAAGTTTAGGCGCATCTTCTTCCATCTCTTTCACTTCAATGGAAGGCGATAATATCATCTGCATATGCTGTTTCCATTTCGCAATAGGTGAACCCCTATGAGGAACTCCTAGGAATACGATGCCATTAGTATTTGCGGCAATTTGTTGAGCTTGCGAATCTGCACTATCTTTGGCTTTCATCAGTATTAATTTTGTTAATATGCCACCCATGGAATGACCAATCCAGACAACTGGTCTGTCATTACCAACATCTGCTTTAGAAATGCGTTCTAGTAAAGATGTGGCCCGCACATCTATTTGCCCTTGGCCTTTTTCACAGGGGCAATATTTGGTAAAATTTGCTGACCATTCTGTAACAGCAGACGTATAATCAATGCCAATAATTCGTGTATTCGGATAATCTTCTGGTAACCATTCCATAGGCCAACAGTTAGTATATTCCTCTTCACTATCCTGATTTAGCCATTCGTTGCCGGCTACACTAAATTCTCCAGAGCAATTTTCACTAGCTGCTAAAGGAACGTCAGGATGGACTACTTCCCATTCAGGATCTAACTCAGCCTCGTTTTGTAAAGTCTCTACTAATTCTTTTGTAGCATCATCGCTAATTTGTAAGGATTTATTTGAATGCTTAGTAGCAGCTTTTAAAAGGACATCTGTAAGAAAAAAAAAAACAATGATATTAAATGATCTAAAACAAAAAACTCTATAAAACTTGCCTGTTTCCAAGGGTATAGCCTCTTTATTTTTATTAACCGATTGAATTGATTTTTTGCCAATATTTTCCGTAACTTCCTTCGTATTTGTGTTACTTTGTGATTTTCCATTGGATATTGTTTTCGAGTTATTGTTATTGTTGCCATTGCCATTACCATTCCTTTTCATTTGAATACGTCTCTGTTCGCCAACCAGAAACACATCATCAGTTTCACTAGTATAGAAAGCGTTTTTACCATACAGGCCTAACTCAGTAGGCTTGCGATCCTTTTGGCGCCACGTGTAAAAAACTCCACCCAAGAGTCCATGAACAAATATAATATCAGCTTTTGGTTTACTACGAGTCCTTAGACGTGGATGGAGAGGATAAACATTTGGAGCATAAACAGTATAATTTGGATCATCATGATCAAGATTTGCCATAGTTTTGGCCGATATTACTTGCAAACGTAAATCGGGGCACGTTTGCCATTCGGCTAGAACGCCAATCCAGCCACTAACAAAGAAATGTTCCACACTGTCCTTAACTATTGACATATTCGCTAAAACTTTGCACAATGTGGAAAGGGTTTCATTGTCTTCAGCAAATATTTTGTACAACTCCATTAGATGTACCAAACCGCCTTCTTTTATGATTTGTTCAGCCACGTCAGGCTCTTTTGTAACATGATGCAGAAAGGAGATAATTTCCTTAAGCAAATCTGTTTCCTGAACATTAAATGATATGGGTTGTTCTTGTGTAAAGAATTCACAAATATCCTCCTACAGCAAACAGTATGTTAAAATGTAACTCACAAAAGCAAATTTACTTATTTTCTATTACTTACCACTGGGTCTTGCTGAGGAAAATACTTGGCAAAGAAATGTTTAACACAAGAACGGGGTCTAAGACGTTCCAACAGCCCGTGCAATTCAGATAATACTAACTTCGGATTTTTTATGCAACCTTTCATGTGAACAGGGATAAACCAACGTGTATCAGCTCCAGAACGTGCCAAAGAAACGGCAGTTCTAGCATCACATATTTGTGCTAAATGACGAAAATCCCAATCTTTTAAATGATCAATACGGGCCAATTGTCGTACAGCCTTTAAGCGTTCATGATGCGAACCCGTTTGTGCTATATTAAGTAACCTCCAGGCAACAGAATGTTTTACGGCTTTCCACCATTTTCCAACCGGATTAACAATGACACTTATCCATTTCTTTTCATCTTCTTCTTGTTGTTTTAATTTAAGCATGGATTCCTTATAAATGTGGTATTTAATGTAAATATAATCAGGTTCGACTGTCTTCTCATTTTGGTTATTATTCTTATCAACAAATTTCGAAATAAATTTTTGTAAACGACGTTTGTCGTATAGAATAAGACCGCATCTGCAAATATAAAAAGATAAAATGTTTATACCTATAAAATAAATAATGTTTGAAGATGCTACACGCAGGAGTAGGGAAATATCGATTAATAAATGAGTTTTAATGAGACCTTAAGCTTTAATAATTATTTACATTTGTATATATAGGATACTTTGTAATTTTTAGTTGATCAGTACTAGAACTATTACATTAAGTAGTCATACAAAGCCACATGTAATAGTAACATTAGATTTACATATATTTAGATTAATTTTCATAATTTTATTGCTACTCGCATTTTTTCAGTTGTATTTGCTTTAGTGCAAATGTATCATTTGTAATAAACTTTAATTTTAATGTAATATCAATATGCGCACCTTTTTTCAATTAAATTAATAAAAAAAACCTAGGAAATCTGCCTACATTTTGATGTTGCTTGACAGGGTTTGCTACGTGTGAAAGACTTACAAGAGTATTTGCTACTAAGAGTAGTTACCGCCATATTATTTATCAATACATATCCGGAAACACACCTAATTCGAGTAATTTATTAATTTCTTTAAGACACTTTTCGCCTTACTTGCTAGATTTTTCAGGCATAACCTTGTCTGATATCTTATATTGATCAGTTTTATTTTTTATTTTCTCAATTATATCCTAAAGCATATGTACAATACATATGCATGTATGTGCATAAATTGCACAAATTTTTAAATTTCAGGAATCATTGCTCAATGGCTAGTTCCCATATTGTACATTCATTGATTCATTTATTTACTTATACCTACAAAATATCTATTAAATTTATTAGCCAAATCTAGGTTATCATTGTATTCTATATGGTCAAACATCACAGTCTTAAGCGCATTTTAATTCTTCTTGTAAGCACAAGCTTAGTTTTGTCCATCATGTTAAATCAAAATCTTACAGAAAAAACCTAATTAAAGCAGGACTTGGTGTGGTGTGCAAAGTAAATAAAATAAAAATTTTCTTTGCTGTCCTAAGTAGAAATTGTCATTAAAAAGATATTTTAATATTTTGTTTTATTTTTAATTTAGAGCAGCCGATCTATGGGTATCGAATGTAAACAAATAGTGATATCAACGAGTTATCGATACGCTTTCGTTGAACTAATGTTTCGCATAATAAAGTGAAATGCATAAGTAGGTACATATGCACCTACATATCTATTTATAAATTAACGATTCAAATGATTTTACGTTTTTTGAATCAAAATAAATTCTACTATTAATAGGTATGTACATGCAAAAAATATATAATGTACGTCAGATACATTCTCTCTTTCATTTTTTATTAAGGTTAAGGCAAGTCAATGATTTGAAGTTATGCAGGCATTTCAAATACTAACATACCTACCTACTAACTATATCAAGTAATTTGGGTACAGCAAATAACATTTGATTAGTGACAATTTGCCAAAATCTCAAAATTAAATACATATGTATGTATGTATGTATGTATGTATGTATAAACATAAAAATAGGTGGCACATCCAAGATATGTAGGTATGTCACTATTTAAAAATATCTAAAATACAGTCTGATCATATAAATTGAAAACAAAAGCCATTCAAAAACGTAAATATGTATGTATGTATGTATGTATGTACATGATACAATCATCATACACTGTGACTATTCTTTAAAAACAAGAGTTATGCTGAACTTATGGCAAATTTCAATGAATCAGTGAAGAAGGGCATATAGCCTATCTCTTTTTAACAAAATCGTATGTTTTGTTTTGATCATTACCATTCATAACAAGAGAGTTTTTCATCAAATAACAATAACAATTTTCTTAAGAAAGCTCTCTATAACTCTATAATGCTTCTTAAACAAGTTTGAATTAGTTACTCAAGTTGACCAAGTTTTTTAAATATTTAAATTACACGCCCAACTATCGCGGAACACACAATTGAAACGTTTATGACTCACATTAATTTAATTTAACTGATCGCAAAAAAATTATTTGTAAACAATACATATGCAATATCATTTCACAGAGATTTTTGAAAACATGTTTACAAATGTTTGTTTACATTTATCAACAAGAAGGTTTATTGCTTCAAAATATATGCAATTTTTTAAAACGTCATTATGTAAAATTAAAAATGTAAACAAATGTATATGTATACCTACATTTTTACATATGTATTTGAATCAATTAATTCTTAATAATAATTTTTTCAATAAAGAAAACACGAGAATTTCTTAAGAAAGAAAATGAGATAAAGTTGTCCCATTAAATTTTGCCTTGTGCGATACAAAAAAATACTAACTTACATACATGCATGTGTATGTATGTGTTTATGGATTCAATACTCTTCCTAAAGTGACGAGCCCCTTTTTAAAAGTGACATAGTTTTTGGGTTTGTTCTGATTAGAATTATGTATACAAACTTTTTGGGAGATATTCATCAGGTAAGTTTTTCTGGTTTATTATTTAAAATGTGAAAATTAGCGTTTGTCTAATACGTACATACATATTTATAAAAAAGCACCAATTACGTGGTTAAATAACAATATGTATTTGTCTAATGTCAAATTTAAAATTATTTTCTAATTTGTATAGGTAGGTATGTATTTACATATTATAATTACTTTACTTACGTGGTTAATAAGCCAACACTGCCGATAGTTTTTGGATAGCGACGTAATTTTATTGTTAAATTATTCATCGAACGCTGCTCTGACAATTAATTTTTGAGAAAAAGAAAAATTGGCAAATGCTCTTCCAAATGTAAAACTGTATTTTATAAATTTATAATGTATTTTATAAATTGTTTTGTATAATGGGAAAAACAAAGGATATTTCTTTGGCAATTGCCACGAAATAAAATATTAAATTTGTAATCCAAAAATTTATTTTTTTTTTCTTTAGTCAATAAGCAAATAGATATACATATGAAAATTATCGAAATAATTTTTATTCACTTTTCTGGTTTGATTAATATTGCTATTTTCTTTAATTACACTGCACAATACTCTGTATTTTAAGTGCTTATTTCTTTAATAGTCTTTTTTTTTAATTTGCTGAACTAATCACTTCGCTTCTTAATTTCCGAATGGTTATTCATCAAGAAATATTTATGCATTTGTACGTAGTCCAATCGTTTGTTTTGTTTTGTTTTCTTTCCCAATTTTGTTTTTGTTTTCGTTTATTATTGTTGTTTACCGCTAGTTGTTTATTTTAGTGTTGAATATTTTAATTAAAATTAAGAAGAGATGTGGTGGGGTTAAACTAAAAATTTTATCTTACGACTTATGACGTCACAGACGTCACTGTGACATACATGAAAGTATAAAATCAAAACAAAAGGGGCAACATGAAAATAAACAAGAGAAGGGATGTGGTAAAAAATATTTTTATACCAGTATATGTAGTATATATGTATTTTTTTTGGTAAATATTAACCCTTAATATTTAATCTTCATTAACCCTGCGAACACAAGGCCAAATTTTACTTCAGTTTTTTTTCTTTTCACAAATTCAAGGTTATTACTTGTTGTTTAAAAAATGTTTTATGTGTGGCCCCCAAGTTATTAAATTTTTAAAATTTGCTGTTTGAGTACATCTAAAATATGAAATGTAGTAATTCTAAATAAACGAATTGAAATTAAAAATGTATGAATTTTTGGTGTACATAGGTATTTAGAATAAATAACAAACATACCAATTTTGTTTTTGAATTCTAATTGTATTTCTAGGATATTAAAAAATTGTATAAAAGAGTGAAACTGAATTTAAATTAAATTTTACATTTTTAAATACATTTAGAAGGATTGGAGAATTATTGTATATGTGAATTGGATTTAAATATTTGAGCCCAATTAGATTTCATATATGAAAATATTGCAAACATTTATTTACTATTTTCCGTCAGATTAAAAACTACCCGATACTTGCGATTATTATTAAATGTTACCACACATCTGTGAATGTCATTGGCCAATTTTACACATCTTAATTATTAACTTTGTCCTATTTTCAAAGGTAAATATTGGTCAATAAAATACATAATAATATATATATTTTTTTCTACTATAGGTATTTAAAAAGCGAAAAAACGGAGTACAAAATTTATAGAGGCCAAGTGTAAAAGGTGTTTAAAAAATATGCCAAACACAAAACAAGAGGAAAGTTTAATTGTAAATAAAGAGTCATCCAGCGGTTCGGAAAAAGAACATGAAGAGTGTACAGCAACAGAGGAATATTCTGTTCTGCCAGATACATTCTACTCGCTACCTGTTGAAAACGTTCCAAAAGAGGGTGGAGCCTTTCACAAACGAAAATATGAAATTTTTGAGAGACTTGAAAAAGCCATCGTTGATTGCAGCAAGCGATTTTGTGGTCGCAAAGAATTGGCCAGTGAATATGACGTTGGTGTCGCTGAATTGTGTGAATCACTGGAGGAAGCACTGCAATATGGTTTGCTCAGTCAGCAACAATCTCAATTAAACTTTGTGGTTTCAGCCGCCTACCTGTTTCAAAATATGCAGGAAATTGTCACAGGAAGTTCTTACAATAAAACAACAAGTAATTTAAGTGCCTCTTCGGAATCAAGTTTTTGGGATTTTTGTCAAAACTTTCTTACGCCCCATGAAAAAGAAAGGTTTGATAAATTAAAACAAGTCTGGACGAAAACTGGAAAAGGTAGAGCTTTTCTGAGGTCATCTCTTAATGAACATTCCCTACAAAGATATTTGTTGACATGGCTGTCTGAGGAAGAAATATTGAGGACTTACTATAGCCATTGGTCTATTTTAATGGATGTTAAAATGACAAAATCTCTAAGTGATCATATAAAAACATTAGACAAAGTAATTTTTGCACTGTCGGTAGACAAAACTGAACTAAATGTTGTTGTTAAAGCTGCTAACATACAGCAGACTGTGGTAAAGGAGGAGCCAGTAATATATGCACCAACTCCCATAAAAGTTGAAACGAAAATAAGGAAAAAACCGTCTGTTGTTGAAAGACCAATAGCATCGACCAATTCTACAGACGATCTTCTGAAAGAAATTCAAAATAATACTAAATTGGAATCTTATGCGTTGGTATCGGAAGAGTTTTCCACTTCCATAGAAGAAACAGAGGCATACGATAATACTCCACCTGATCCCATAGAGCCAGAGTTGGCGTTTCTGAAAGAACCCTTAGTATGTTTACCAACAGAAAAGATTGCTGAACTTTCAAAGGACAATGGTTTGACAACATTAACGACTTCATATCATGATCCAGATGGAGATACATCATCTCAATCCAGCAAGTATTCGACTAATAACTTTGCCTCTCAAAATATATGCAACAATACTCAACATCTAGTACTAGAAGAGAAATTAAAAGATGTTAACGAACGTTGTTCTCTACTTGAAACCAGAGTAGCCCAGCTAAGCCTTGAAAATCGTCAACTAATCAGAAGATTAAAAAAACATTTTGAGGACTCCGGTATAGATCCCTCCTCTTCATTTGCTACAAATTTTCTTATTACCATTCCGCATACAAAACTTCAAAAATCTAAACATGCTTCTGGTTCATACCACATGTATGAAATTCATATTACCATGAGACAAAATTTGGAACACTGGTCATTGTGGCGTCGTTATAGTGATTTTAATAAATTACACAAATCACTCTTAAAAACTCATCCAAGTGTATCAGCAGTTGAGTTTCCGCCAAAAAAACGTTTTGGAAATATGAATTCTAAATTTGTAGAAGAGAGACGCCAACAATTACAAATTTACCTATTAAACTTGGTTGAAACTTTACCACAAGTTGAGGCATGCAAAACCAAAGCTGACCTACAGAAAGTATTTCCATTTTTAAGGGAACATTTTAAAACATAATTTTTTTTTTTAAATATGTACGCTTTCTATATACAGTGAGACAAAAAAAAATGTAGTCACACTCTGACATTGTAATTATATATGTAAATTTATATCTTATTCATTTTTGTAGAGCCTTTGTAAGTAATATAGCTCTAATTTCACTATATAAGCTTTCTTCTTATTCGTACTCTATTATTAACTCAATTTTAAAATTATTTAAAAAGCCTGCCATATGTATTACAGGCATTAAATCATTTCCATATCGTTATCGAAGGACGTTGATCGAAACAATTACATTTTATAATTTAAATAATTATTATTCGATAGTAAAGTTTATTCGATCGGGTGTGATATGATTTGCCGTTATTTCAGTATTCTCTTGATGGACTCAGCATGTGACCGTTTCCATTAACATCTCGAAGTTTGATGGTGTTTTAGTAAAATTTAAGTAACGACGATCATATTTAAGAAAAAAAAAACTTTTTGATTCAATGCAAGTATTTTACTTATCTTAAACTTACAACTTTTGAAATAAATAGACTATAGGAATATTCTATATTTTTTAAGACGAAAGCTAAAATCGTCACTTTGTTGTATAATTTATTTGAATTTTTACAAATAATGATACAGAATTCATGAACAATTATTTAGTGAAGAGCAAGTTTAACTAATTGATTAAATTCTACCATATACTCGTACATATGTATGTATGCAGTACATTATTGTATTGTATACCTATAATGATATTTAAAATTAATTTTATTTGGCAAAATTAAAAAGGATCGCAAAATATTGAGAAAAAAATAAAAATATAAAAAAACACAAGATCTCAAGATTAACTTAATAATAAATACAACTCAATTTTGCTTACTTAAATAAATTATATAAACTTGTGGGTTATTCAAAAGGTGTACTGTTATGTCACATGTGCAAACTTTATGACAATAAGACAGGTGTCTTATAGCATATCTTCTGAACACCCCAATAAATGTTCTATTTACTTTAAAAATTTAATCCCATTGCATTGGTTTTAAACAGGGACTGAAACCGAACCCGAACCCATTTCGGTTCGGGTTCGGTGCTTTTATAACCATGAACCCGAACCCCGTTGAGCCCCAAAACTCATCTAGATTCGGGTTCATAAAATTGAAAAAATTATTTTTGCACATAAAAATATTCTGTGTACTTAATAGAGAGTTGACAAAAGATTACCAAACAAAAACATTATCCAAAGAATTATATTCGAATATTATTAAAAGAGCAAACAACTTTATTAATAATCCACTGCTGCAATCAAAGCAGTATATCTAGACAGCAGATTTAGATTAATGCTAAGTTCCGAAGATATATGCAATGCTAAGAGGCAAATTTTAAAAACTATAAAAATTTTCAAAAATTTACAAATGGAGAGAGTAGAAGAAAATTTTATAAGAACAGAAATTTCTAGTTCTTCAGGAGAAGATGAGGATATTCTTGAACAAGTTTTAAAGAAGAAAGGAAAATTTTCTCAAATTAATTCGTCAAATATAAATGCTACCTCTTCAATTGATAGTTCAGTTAAAAATGAGATGAAAATATACGAAAATTATCCAGGGCTGGTAAAAGAAAAAAGTATTTTAAGATTTTGGGAGCAGTATAAAATGGAAACACCATTATTATATCATGTGGCCCAGATCATCTTCGCAGTTCCTGCAACGCGAGTAAACGTAGAAAGGGCTCTTTCAGCTTTGAAATTTATTTTATCACCACAAAGATCAAATTTAAAAGAAGAAAATTTAAAAAATATTTTAATTATTAAATTAAATGAAAATTTTTTTGAAAATTAAATAAAAATTTTTTAAAAAATAAATAAATGATATTGTACTTTTTTTTCTAAATTTTGAACCCGAACCTGAACCCTGGAACGAACCTGAACCCAAACCCAATTTTTTCAGGGTTTCAGTCCCTGGTTTTAAATCCCAAAATTTGTGGTAAATTCTCTTAAATATTTTGCCAGTTCAGTTTATAACCAGCTAATAACTTTGATTATTTCAGTTGTTATTTCATAATCTATTGAAGTATTAATTAAGAATTTGCATAGAAAACAAAAATTTTTTAAATTAAATTGTTAATATACCTTTCTCTTACGAGAACAGGCTGTAAGTACATAGTAGAAGAATCAGCTACAAATAAGAGAATAAATTAATATTTTTGTTAAAAACCCGTTACTTCAGCAGAAACAGTTATTCTTTAATGATTGTTGTCACGAAGAATCACCGCTTAATATTTTATACTTTATTTGATCGCAAGGTGGTGTAGTTAGAAAGTTTAAGTCTTTTTCACAAATTTTAAATAAAATTTAGGTTTCCGAAATGGTATCCACTATCAGGAGTGTCGATGATTTTGAAAAGAAAATATCAAGTGCTGGAGATAAATTGGTAGTTCTTGACTTTTATGCTACATGGTGTATGCCGTGCAAAGAAATGGAACCCCATATTAAACATCTTGTTAAACAATTTAAAGATCGCGTAATAGTCATAAAAGTAAATGTGGACAAATATGATACCATTTCTGACTACTACAAAGTTCGAAGTATGCCGACATTTGTGTTTATTAAAAATAAAAAACGCATTTCTAGTTTTGCGGGAGCTGATCCAAAACTACTTGCCCAAAAAATGACATCTTTAATTAAATAGTTTTCGTTTTTTATGTATGTTTTTAATATTTTTGTATGTGAGCTGTTTTACCAATTTGATATTTGTATGTTATTAATTAATAAAATTTAAAAAATTATTTAAATAGAAAACAAGAGTACAATACATTTATTTAAAATGGATGGCAACCGAAACCTTGTTGGGTGGTATTGTATAACTTTGCATTTTTGTAAGATTTCGCTTTTGTTAGAACGACAACTTGAAATTTAAAAAATATCATAGCTAATAAATAGCATTATATATAATACAAGGTAGTGGTTTAAATTCTATTTTCTTTTTTTGATCTTCACCAGCATTTCTCTTAATAACAATTAAAACAAAGTTGTGTACTATGACTATATGTTTTAATATATATATTTGTATACAAATAGATTAAAATAATTTTAAGAAAGAAAAATACCAAGAAGTAAAAGGAGATTGCCAAATTAAAGAAAATACGAAATAATTTTAGTAAGTTGTAACACAATATTCATATAGCAATAAAAAAGAAAAAAAAACGAATAGCTAATATGTACACAGTAATACTAATAATATGTATAATAAAAAAATAATAAAACTTTTAGTATATGTATGTAGATTAACTTAAAAAATAGAAACGATACAACAATAATCAATTAAAATATACTTGCATTTATACATACATATATATATATATATATATTCTTTTAAGTTTTTGTTAATATACTCATATTTTATTTTTTTTCATTGTTTAGATACATAAATATTTTCGTAGTTTTCATCAAAGATTTTATATTGTTTTTATAGAAAAATATATTTTTTTATTATAAGGAAGGCTTTTTTTACTTTGTGATTTTCGCTATGGGGTTATATTTATTAATAACTATAACTATATATGTATGTATTTTTTTTTTTATTTTTGCTCATATATCCAACTGCATTCGTATATAATTTAAATGTTATTCTACTTGAAATAAATTAAGTATTTTTTTTTATTATATTTAATATATGTATAAATTAATTTTAATATTATATTTGTAATATCTTACTTTCTCTGTGTACAAAATGTTTTTGTTGTGCGCCACTTACTTCGTATTTTTATTTTCATTCGTAATAGAATTGTACGATGTAGAAAATGAAATAAGCAAGTTTATATATGTGTATGGGGGTAGATATTGCGGTATTGCAATTAATTTGCTTTAAAAATTGTTTCCAATCACTAATTGATTGCAATATTTTTTTATTATAAATTTTTTTTATTGTTTTAATTGAATGAAAAATTTCATGTTACATCAAAAAGGATTACAGGAAAAAGTGTTTTTTTAACCCCAATCTATTTTTAAAAGCACAATGTATCATGTAAAAATATTGCTTTAAGCCTTAAATAACATTATAACAAAAATACTATAAAATACACCAAAAATTAATTAATTTGTAATAAGAATTAATTAATAAAAAAGTAAACTTAATACTAATTAATAAAAATATTAAACAAAAATGTGAAAATGCTTTTGTATTTTTTTTTCCTTTTTTTTTTTTTGTTACTCCTATAAAATCAGAAAATTTAAGAATTTAACTTTATGTATCTCTTGTAATAATAATAATTAAATAAATGCTTTTAAAAATAAAAAAGAACCAGAAGGAATTTAAAATTCATATACACTTACTATATATATATTTTGTATTATTTCATCCATACGTTTTCCTTAATAGACAAGGCTAAAAGAAACTCAGTTTATCTCTAATACAATATTAATCAAAATTATAAAATAAGTAAATTTTTTCTTACTTCATTAATAAATCAAGCATAAAAAATAACAAATTTAAATTACATATCTAGGGAATAAAAATAACTTCTTTTTTTAATTAAAGACAGCTTAGAATAAAAGAAATAATTTGTATAATTTGGGAATTAAGTTAGAAATCAAAATCTTAGTTTGATAAAATCCTTTGTATTCTCCATAACAAAATTGATATTTTAAAATGTAAACATACTTGAATGACATATCTGCTTACAAAATGAATATTTTGTCATTTGCATAAACGATTATCTCCAATTGGATAAAAAAAAAGAGAACGTCAAAATTATAACCAACTAACTTACATAATTAAAAAGAAAAATAAATTATGAAGATTCCAAGCTGATATTCGCCGAGTGTTGTTGGTTAGAATTACGTCTCTTCTTATACGGAGGAGGACTATTACTACAACCAATAGTTTTATCGCTACATTTAGCCTCAGAAGCAAAAAATTTCGAACAATTTTCTCCAAATTCTACATTGGAGGGACGTTTATTTTGTTGGTGTGTTGATTGAAAAAGGCAGGAATTTGATGATACTGAATTCGAGAATGAAGTAGCAGGGGAACAGCTTTCCTGCTGCTGCAAAATTGTTGTTGTTATGTTACTTGTAGAAGTAATAGCTTTAACCATTTCATTTTCCACAGAAGGCGTCATAAGGGGAGATAGAGGGGCGTGATTTGTATCTTCATCTTCATTACATGGATTGTTGTCGTACTCATCTATATTCTCAGCTTCTTCCTCCGAGTCTGAACACCAGGAGACTTGTGCTCCTGGAAAAACATAAGACGCTGAATTATCATGGACATAATACGTGCCGGTATGCAAGCGATCAGCAGCACTTTGATATTTAATTTGTCGTTTTAATCTTTGCTTTTCTGCTTCAGAAAAATTTGTGTCTACGGTTTTTGTATTATGCAGAGTATCAACCGATGCATTATTTGATATAGGTTGTGTTGTAGAAGCAGGCATATTAAAACTTTTCATATCAGCTGCATCTACTAAATGAGTAAATGATTGTGCTAAACATGAATTGGAAGCATCGCCCAAGATGCCGCTGTCTTTAGATGAGTCAATCGAAAGATGCCTATAATTGCAGGATCTTCCAAAACTAGTCGATTCAATGGGTTCATCTGTATATTCGGGTGATAAAAAATCACCATCCTTTTTTGAACACATCGATGAAGTTTCAAATCCTGAATCTGAATAAATGGTTGTGGTTATATTTGCCGCTTGTAGAACTAATTCTGACGACTGGTCGGATTTCATGGAAATTGCATCTATATTCGTTGAAATTTCTTTTGCTGTGTCTTCATCAATGAATTCGTTTTCAAGGTGTACCAATTCTTTTGACTCTGTTAATATATCATCATCAAAACAAATATCTTTCCAATCATCCCCTAAACGGTGGCAAATTTGATTAATAATAACGTCACCATCACCAAGTAATTCAACATCGAATTCAAGGTGATGTAACTGCTCACGGTTTATAAGTATTTGTGGTACATGATTTGGTATAGAACTGGGTATTAACGCTACAGGCCTTACTTTTAAAGAAGATCCCATAACAATGAGTAAATCACATTTATCTTTATCACTCGCCATTACTGTATGAAATTCATCAGGTAAACCTAAAAAATTGTTTTCATTTGTTGTACTTACACAAATATTTTGACAATTCACAGACTGTTAGTGGGCTCAAACTTACCTTCGCCAAAGAAAACAATATCGGGCTTCATTATGCCATTTTCTACCAACTGCCTCAATTCATTTTCGGAAACTGGTTCAGATGCATCTAAACTTTGCTCAACATTGGGTTGACAACGAGGACACACTGGTATACGCTGAGCAAATATATCACTGCGTATACTGTCGGCATCACACTTGTACTTGCACTTGGTGCAAGAGGCGGTCGAAAATGATCCATGACATTCAATTACATTCTTAATCCCAGCCACTTGTTCTAATGTGTCGATATTCTGTGTATAATTTCTTAAGAGTTTTTGTTTCTGCTCCAACATTTTTATAAAACGATGGCATGGAGATGGTTTAAATTGTCCAGGATATATTTCACGGGCAAATTTGTAAAAGGGACGAGGGTCACGCGAAAAATAATTTATATCAAACATAGCTTGCGGATCAGGCAAATCAGGGAAATCTTTAGCTAAACGGGAATAAATGCCATCGGCTGATCTAAAATCCGGAATGCCACATGACACGGAAACACCAGCACCCGTAAGAACGATAACATTTTGTGATTTTTGTAAGAGATCAATAACATCCTCAAATGTATTGACATACGACAACTTTTTCCTCCTAGGAGGTTCAGATAGCATACTGGCCAATATACGCCATAAAGTCATATCGGTTAATTCGGGACTAATACGTTGTACTGAAGAGGGTAGAAACTTCGAGAGTATTTCCCTGGGATTTGCCCCTGAGTGAATTTGTTTTTGGACCCAATTCAAAGGCCTTTGATTAATAGGTTTCCATTCTCGTCCGGACATATCTGAAAGACCACTCAAATCAGAAAAGTCTGAATCTGATGTGGAATCATCTGAATCGTCTACAGGATTGTCTTCGTCATTATCTTCGTGTTCTTTAGAAGTAAGCCTTAAACTTTCAGAGTCCTGCGAGATTTGAGAACTATCATTATTATCGGTTTGATAACTCTGTTCTCCATCTTCTTCCTGACCCTCATAATCACTTTCATTATTTTTCATATCACGTCGTTTGCATTCAACGTTAAAAGCATCATAATTATCATCGACACTTACTGGAGTATCTGCTATTAAGGATTTTTCCAAATCATCACTGGCTGTTGGCGGCAATGTTAATGTTTTGATTTCATTTTTTGTTTTGACCTCTTCTTCACTACAACTACTGGCGTTTGTTATTGTTGCCATTGGCGATAGAGTCGGCATTGTTTTTGTATTTAAAATATTAGCGCCAAAATTAAAATTTTGCTGATTAACTGTATATTCTTCCACACAATTGAAGAATTCATTCCTCTCATGTAACTTTAAAGGTTGTATATCATCCATTCTGTTCGAAGTTATTCTGGCCTGTTCATAATCTTCCATCATTTTCCAGAAAATCAAAACACTACACAAGTAACGAGAGCCCAAAACACCAGTCCCAAATATTAATAAAAACAATAAAAAACAAAAAGGAAAAAAGAAATATACGAAGCAGCTACAGTCGTTTCTTTCGCACTCTTAAATCGTCTCTTTCCTTCTTTAGTATTTTTTGCTTTTTATGACTTTCTACACAAATTCGTTTGATACACACACAAAATTTTCCTCAAATTGGCTGATGTGAAAAACAAAAAAAAAGTCCACTCAATTTAAGGCTTTAACAATTGGTTTTGTCTATAACATTTGTTTTATTTATTGTAAATGGATATGTAAAATAATTTTTTAACATTACTTTTTTGCACTTTACGTAGTTTTTTTACGCAAAATTTCCACAGATTCGACTTTTACGTCTATCCACAAGCATTTGTGTGACGTTAATAATGTAAAAGATGGCCGTCGTAGTTGTCCATTCAACGTAGTTGTTTTATTTGGTAGTAGTTGTGTAGTTAATGACTAATACATATCTTTTTGTTCTGCGATTACACAACAATTGCAATATATTAATAAATTTCTTGTGGAGCTCTGTTTAACTATTTTAGATTGATTTTTATTTATAATTAATATAGAAACTAATTAAGAATTATATTTTACTAAAAAAAAGAATCCGGAATGCAGCCCTGACGTGACGTGATCTAGGTGTTTGATGAAAATGGCTGACGACATAAAGAGTTGCCAAGCCCATTGATGATTTGAACTGTTTTTTAATAATTACCGCAATTATTTTTTCTGGCAATGCTAAAAACAAGCAAGGTATATTTTAAATTTCAAATAAATATTCTGCTATTAAAAAATTTGTAACAGTTAAGTGAATTTCGTTTAACAGGTGAATTTTAAGTTATATTCAAAAGAAAATCAGGTGTAACAATATGCATAGTTAAAATATGTATTAATATTTAATTTAAATCTTGTAATTTATTCCTTTTCTATAATATAATTAAGAAAGGTTCACTTTATCTCTTATACAATATGTTTAATTTTTATAGATCTAGTAGGAAGAAGCAGACACCTATGTCGAAAATTAGCTGCTTATTCTTTAAAAGAACTTTTATGGTTAGGATTGCGGGTACCTGGAATAGCCTCTGTTTAGAATTACGCTTGCTTTCGCATAGCAATAGTGCTTTCCGCCTTAAAATTTGCTCGCTGTTTCTATGATGTACATATATATGTATGTTGCTTTACTTTGATACTCATGTTTATTTATATCATTGTTTCGGACCTGAATTGATACTGATTAACAGACTTAAACTATTTTTTTATCTTGGCTGGGGAGCTCTCACATTTGAATAACTTCAAATTTGCAATCTTCTGTACATTTTTTTTTATTTTGCATATTGAATACCTAAGTAAGTTTATCTATATTACTTTAATATTATTACTATGATACTTTATTTTACTATACTAATATTATTACCTTTATTTCGGAACTACAGTTCATATTGTCGGCTCATTATATTTTTATTTTTCCTCTGTAATACGTTATTTGGCCTTGGTGGCTTTGTATTATTATGTTAATTAAACAAATAAATAAAAAAATAAAAATATGTACGTATTAAAGGTTTAAACGTACGAAGTTATTTGTAAATAGAAGAATTTTTAAAGCATCCTAATTGTGGCCAAGATTAAATTAAAAAATTGTGACAAGTAAAACAGATAAAAAAATTAAACTATATAAACACACACTCTAAAGGAAACGAACAATTAAGAATGATCGTTTTGCAGAAATATGCCGTAAAACTCTGTAAATGGTTTATAACTTTGTTAGTCGTTGTATATTTAAATTGCTTCAATAAATTTTATTATAAAAATTAGACATATGTATGTATGTATGTGAATCCACTTTTGGCTTTATTTTTAATAAATAAATAAAAAAATAAAAATAGAATACATAATTTTATAATATCAAAGCAAGCAATCGGGGGTGTCTTAGAATCCAAGTCGGTTTTGCTTTTTATTGGAATTGAAATCCAATATTGGTTTCATTTGGTGTCATGAAAACGTCTTGGTTTTGCTTTTTTCGAACAAAAATAAAACCAATAATCGAATCAGCTGTTTTGCGTGGTTGTTGATATGTTTATATTTTTAATGTAATTTTTTTATAAAATTTTTAGTACATTGTGGTAGTTCTGATAAAATTTTGTGTAAAACGTGTTTTTTTTTCAATAAAAAGCTTTGTAACGTAAATAATAAAGTAAGTTACATAAAAAAACAGAAAATGTCTTCCGCCGTTGCAGTTTTTTGGTTACTTGAAAAATAAAACATAGAGAAGGTGACTAGAAAAGTTTTAAAGGACTGCAGTAATCCACTTGAAGTTCCGCAGACTGCGTAAGTAATTTTGTATGTCGTAACATACACAATTTAAAGTTACCTTGCAGTTTCCAAGCACATTATAGGTAAAATAAAGAGGCTTTTCTTGACATACTCAACACCATTGAAGGGCAACTTTCACAATCAATGATATCACCATTGCTCCAGTTAGCCGCTGGGCTAAGGTTTTTAGCTGAAGGATCCTATCAGCGATCTGTTGGAAAAGACTCCGCTATAAGTTTGGCAAGAAGTACCATTTCGACAATTTTAGGTGATGTCATTATGGCTCTCGAGCGTTGCATTTGTAAACAATGTATATTTTTTGTAGTCGCCGTGGTCTAGTGGTTAGTGTATTGGCTTACTAAGACATGGGCCCTGGGTTCGACTCCAGGCTCTGACATCTTCAAAAAAAGAAATATGGAAAAAATATTTTTTTCTGCGACTACCTCTCAGCAGTCTTCTGGCAAAAGCTCTGAGAGTAACTAATTGCCATGAACAAGCTTCTCAAGTCTGTCGTTCGGAGTCGACATTAAACTGTAGGTCCCGGTACTCATGGAAAAAAATTGACACACACAACATGAGTGCTGCGAGAAGCTAGGCCGTAATCCTGGCACAGGGTTGTAAAGGCCAGTTATGTATGTATGTATGTATATCTTCTTTTGTAAAAAAGTTGCGTATATATACCTTTTTCCACCCATTAACATCTTTTTGGGGAGGACCAGCACTATTTAGGGATTCAGTCAATTGTTGCCAAAGGGAATCAACAGTTGGTTTATCTCGTTTGGTAAAGCCTTTAGCCAAATCGGGATACTTTTCCATAAACTCTATGATAATAGAGTTTTGCGTTCTATTTTTATGTTTACCTCTGTTTTTCAATAAATTATTAAATTGCACTTATTTTTCCCAAAAAATAATATAATTTACTTAAATTTTTTTATAAAAAAAACAAGATTAAAAAAACATTAAAAGCACGCAAAATAATTCTGTTAGCAATCAGCTGCTTGTTTTATTTCCAATACGAAAACCAATAACATTGGTTTCTGTGACACCTAAAACAGATAAAAATTCCAATTCGAACATAAAACCGATAACATTGGTTTCTATGACACCAAATCGATTTTTTTGTTGGTTTTAAATCCAATTCCAATAATATTGGATTCTATGACACCCCCGAATGCTTGTTATTGATAACATAAACCAATAATAATACATACATACTTAATAACATTGTGAGTTTTGAAAAAGTACCTAATTAATACTTAAAAATAGTACTGTAACAGTATGCATTGGCAACTCTATAACAGATGACATGAGAGTGTTGTTTCATTGTTCTTGTCATTGCACAGCAAGACAAAACTGATATTTTTTAAGCCAATTGAAGCGAAATTTTCTTTTTGTACGAATTACGATATAATTTTTTTCGGTAATTGTATCAATTAAACATAACAAAGTGAAGTTAAAATTATTAATCTGTGAAAATTATGGATAACTTAGATTTATATGCAATTCTCGGTGTAACGAAAACATCTACAGATGCAGAAATCAAAAAGGTAGACTTTTATTTATGAATAACATAATTAAAAAAAGAAAATTAGTAGGTGAGTTAAGAAATATAAGTAAAAATACATTGCATGCAATGTCAAAGGTGCATTATATGTGTGAGAGAGAGACATTGGAACAAGTAAACCTGTATAAACCTAAAAAAATCGATTAATTAATGTAAATTGCGGATTAATCATATGTGAAATTCCATAAGGATAATATTTTATTTGTTAACCAGATTAGTTTTTATTTTATTTGTTATATATTTTTTTTAAATTTTGAGAGAAATTTTAAGTGGGAGAAACATATGTATGCATAATTTTTGTGTGTGTTTTCCAATCGGCAAAAGTGGCGTCAATTCAGCGCTTTTTATAATGATATACAAATTAAAAATGTTTATATACAAAAAAAAGTTAAACATTTTGAAACTTCCCTCATTTTCATTTACCCCGGCGCATTATTGAAGCGTAAAATATCTGACGTTTACAATAATAACAATTTATAATTGACTTTCAATTACTAAGTTGATTCTTTTGCAATTTTTGATATTTAAATTATCTATAAATGTTTAAATCTTTGCTTTATTAAATAATTACTCAGCGATAAAATTATTTGTAATATCCATATTTGGCCAAAGGGCTATGTATATATTACGAATTAAATTATTAAATAAATACATTTTTATTCTGAACTACGTAAACACAATCAAGCAATAAAGAGGGAAGAAAACTGGAGTAACACTCAAAAGAAATACGTATGGTATTCATGAGGAACAATTCGGAAATAATTTAACATTTTCTTTTATATTAAGAGTTTTTATTTATATAACTTCCGCTAGTTTTATACTAGCGGAAATGAACTAGTTTCGACCCCTGCTACGATGGTCTCATCAGATTTCTTTGTGTTGTATTACATATTCATATTTTTATATTACTATGTAAATATCAATCTATTGAAATTAGTTTATCGGAATTATACTTTTTTTAATGCTATACTCATCAGTATTTGTACCGATATTTATTTTCAACTATGTGTTGAAATTTTTGAATTCAACTATTTATTGAAGTAGAACAATTTGAACTTTAGAACAATTTAAAGTATACATTATTAATGGCAGTTATTATTTACCAATATTTTTAGTTCAATATTGTTTTCTAAAATACGTGCTTCTTCATATCAGTTCGCATTTATAGCTGATTTAAAAAAATCGTTTTTATAAGAAAATTACGCGGCTTTTTGCTTTTTACGAGTTGACAACACGGTATGCAAATATCTACAGAGAGAAATATAGAGAGCAAAAGAGGAAAATATAGTTTAAAAATTAACAATAAGTGTTGCCATTCAATTAACTAACATGTAGTTTTTTTTAGGAAAAAGTATGAAAACATGCAATAATGCGAAATTTGTATCAATTAAGATGAATCATGATTACCTATCCATTGGATATAATATGTTTGCACGAAAAAGATATAATGGATCAAGGCAATGCAGTCTTCCCCTTTAGATGACATTTCCAGTCTATTCCATTAGAAACGATTGGTCAGGAGTACAGCGCCTGGGAAGATAACAGCTAACCTACTTATTTTAGGAGAAATATTAAAACTTTAAAAAATTGAATTCATATGAAATGAAATTAAATAAAAAAATTAATTCGTTTTTATTGAATATTATTGTAAATCAAATGATTTGATTTTTGGTTCTTGTTTTGCCTTTAGTAATTCAATCGAAGTAAAACTTAGGCTTCTTTAAAATTTGAAATCGGCTCATCTTCAGGATCATCTAAAAAAACATTTTTTTTTCGATTTCTCATTCAAATTTTCAAAAATTTAAAAAAATTAGAAATTTACTGGAATTTAGAAATACGTTTAAAAATATTTCAAATCATAATTATGGAAGTTAATAAAATAAACTTATAAAAAAATAAAACTTATTCGATTGCTTTGCTAGGATAGGGTGATAGATAGATAAAGCCCTACTGTTAAATTAAAAAATTTCAGTATCATAACAATTTTCTTAAAATTACTGAAAACTTAAATTGGATTGCTTCGAATATCTGAAAAAGAAATTAGCTAAAGCTTTTTTTGTATTTAATAGAAATTTTTAAATAAATAGAAAAAAGTGGGCATAAAAGTAGGCGCGGCAAAATTTTCTTTCCGTAAAAACCTAAGTTGGATCACGACAATCGTTACAAAGAAAAAATCGGTCCAGTCGTTCTCAACAAATGCGAAGACCAACGATCAACATTGATTTTTATTTATATTAATAGATAAGTTTAAATCTCACTTTTTAAATATTTTTAATAAATATAACTTACACTACTCTAAAATATTTGCTTATTAAAAGCAAAAAATACTTTTTAATACCAGTTATGTACTATATTATTAAAATATTACATTCTTTTCAGAACTATCGAAAGCTAGCTAAAGAATTTCATCCTGATAAAAATCCAGAAGCTGGTGACAAATTCAAAGAAATATCATTCGCTTATGAAGTTCTCTCAGACCCGGAAAAACGAAAAATATATGACCGCTATGGTATAAAAGGCCTTCAAGAGGGAGCAGATGGATTTAGTGATGCTGGTGAATTCTTTTCCCATTGGTTTCCTTTTAATATGGGTCGTGAAGGTCGAGGTAATGCTGGTCAAGTTGTTATAAAGCTGGAAGTTACTTTAGAGGAAATGTACAATGGTAATGTATCGAAAACTGTTGAATATAAACGAACTTCATATTGCCAACAATGTAATGGCGAAGGCGGGCCTAAAGATGCACAAGAAAAATGTAGTGCTTGTAATGGTATGGGACGCACATCTGGTTTTGTATTTATGGGATTAACTCCAGTTGAAACGGTAAGGCATTGTGATTTATTATGGTAACATTTTTATGATTCTTTGTAAAAAATCGATATTTGAGAAATTTTTATCTTCGATAGTCACAGTACACGTAATTTGTTTGTCATTTAAAATGAGGTATACTTTGATTAATCATTAACAGCCATATGTACTCGTATAATAACAAATTAGCAGGTCGTTGTACACAGTAGCTAAGTTTGTCTATCCAATACGTGGAAATTCTTACTCAAAGGCACAAGGAATTTAATTTTTTGGATTCTCTGACTAGTTACCAAATAGAAGGTATCGAAAGTTTTAACAATATTAGTCTATAGCGGGTGATAAACTTGCAAGTTTTTTGTCCTATATGCTAACGAATTGCTAACTTTTCATTATAAATACAGACGTAAGTTTCAATATAGAATTTGTATACGCATTCTTTCAATTTTTACTGGATACTAAGCCTTCTTTAAAAATTGTAAATTTTATACATTCGGACCAAATCTCTTCATTCGTGATCAAAAAAGCTTTTGTGTGGACTAAAATAGTGACTTAACTTTACACTTTATTTAAAACTGTATATGTCCTCCTTAACATTAATAATAACATCGCATTGGCATAGAACATTTTTCAATTGTAGCTTTTTGTTTAGCTTATTTTATTTATGGTGGTAAATGTTCAACCATTTTAATATATATTTCTTGACTGAGAATTGCCATTGGCTTAAAGTCACGAGAATTGCCATTGGACCATTTCAAAACTTTAAAGAATTGTTTTGTTTGTCTTTTTGACGGTCTGCTTAGATGTATTGTTTTGCGGGAAAGTAAATTTGTTGGAATAATTTTTTCTCAACAAACCATGTCCATGTCGCATCCAACTAGTCTATATATATATAAAATTAGTTTAATAATACAAAACCAAAACAAATTTAGTACAATTAAGTTACCGGAACACTAGACATACATATAGGTACGAGTATTTGTTGCCAAAATAAATATAAACACATATTCGTATGTTAAATAGCAGTTTAATATATCTCGTAATTCTCTTTTTTAGATTTGCTCTGCTTGTGAAGGCAATGGTAATATAATTCCTGAAAATTTACGTTGCGATACTTGTCACGGAAAAGGTCTAGTCGAAGAGAATGTTAAACGTGATGTTCTCATCGAAAAGGGTGCGACACATATGTTAAAAATTCCTTTTCAATCAGAAGGTAATCAGGGTCTTCATGGAAGTCGAGGTGATTTAGTCGTCGTTCTAATACAAGCCGAACATCCTTTATTTAAACGTCGTAACGATAATCTTATAATGCATAATGTTCACATCAATTTGACACAGGCGCTCTGCGGTGTAGTTCACTGTTTTAAGCATTTAGACGGACGAAATATATGCATTTCCACAAATCCTGGCGAAGTAATACGTCACGGGGAAGTAAAAGTTGTGCCTGGCGAAGGAATGCCATTACGAAATAATCCATTTGAACGTGGTGATCTCTTGATACCGTTTGTGGTCGACTTTCCTGAAAGTGGCTTTGCCAGTCCAGAGCAATTGCAACAACTTGAAGCCTTGTTGCCACCCAGAGAACCGTTTGTTATGCCTGCAGATGCTGAAGAAGTGCATTTGACTGAGTTTCAACCACGTGATGAAAGTGATCGTCGTGGTGCTCAAGGAGGAATGGATGAAGATGATGATGAATACGAAGGTGGTGCACACTTTGAAAGGGTCCAGTGTCAAACCAACTAAAACAAAACATCTGCAATATTAAGTAAAAAAAAAATATATATATACATACATATACATATGTATAGAGATATATAAAATATATATTTTTAGGTTTATCTAATTGTATACGTTTGTATAACTTACTTAAAACAGTAAATAACCATGTGAAAACGCTTCTAGAGCTAAAAGCTTTATATAATTTTATTTAACCTTAACTTTATTTGTACATTCATTTAATTTCAAATTCGTTTTATATCGTTAAATAGACTTTAAATAATCTAGGAATTTTTTAATTTTTCATTATTTAATAATAAAAAATAAAAATTATTTATTTTTTTTTTAATTTTTAGCTTAGACACTTACAATTCTATAGTTATTACTAAGATTTAAATAAAAAAAATAATTTAAAACATTAAATCACACACGTAATTAATAATAATAAAAAAAAAATAGTAAAACATTTGTATAATTAAAAAAGAAGAAAAAAAAATAAACTAATGAAAAAAAAGAAAACAAAACACTAAAAATATCAAAATAAACTTAAAATAAAAAGCAAGAATTAATTGTTTTAACCTTTAAAGAGAATTTGTTTAAAATAAAACTATAAAAGTTGTAAAATATTACGACAGGGTTTTTAAATATGTATGTATTACGATTCTTATATGCACATACATATGTATATCTCTTCGGCTTTATTCCATTTTTGTAATAGAATAAAGAAAATGAATTTTCTTTTGCTTTTAAACTATAATAAAAATGTCGTTAGACGACGATGTCGCTATCCAAAATAAGGCCGACTATTAATCACTCATAGGTAGGAATCGTTTGTCTTATTGTGGCTAAAAGATGGCTTGAAATAAACTTAAGGCTTTTTGTCTTATAAACTTATAAACCAACTCGGTATACACAGCTTAGAGCAAGCACAACAAGCAAGACATTGTCGCTTGTATTGTCTTCAATATAATTAAATGCCATGTAGTTCATTTACAAGTAGACGCTTACGAAAATTTTAAAAACATCATCGCCAAAGGATTAAATTTGTACAAAATTTTTTAGTGACCAATTGGCAATTATTGGAATACCGGAACCCTCAACGGGAACTTAGACACGCTAATCCGATGATGAGTACACAATTTGAGCGCTTTACTGATTTTTTCAAGTATAGAATGCCGTATCTAATATTTCTGACAGATTGCCTTAGTGGTAATTGCTGTTTAAAAGCGCATTTACCGAGAAATTAATCACAGATGAGTTTAGGGGGTGGCACATGGCTCAAAGAGTTTGAAGTGTTCAAAACTAAAGACCTGCTAGCATTCGTTCTGCATGTTTGCTGAAACAACAGTGGACTCGAAGGGACTCGTAGTGTCTACATTGAGTAATTAAACTATTAAAAGTTATTTAAAACATTGTTAAAAAATCTGCAATCGGGTAATTTTGTGCTTTATTTTAAAGCAATTTTATATAGCATAAAAATAATTTTCCTATATATAAGCTTTTAATTAAGCTTTAGGTCGATTAAATAATTATTTTTTCGATATTTCGCTACTTCTCTGCGTAGCTTCTTCAGGAAATAAAAAAATAAAAAATATCGAAAAAATTATTATTTAATCGACCTAAAGCTTACATATTAATCAATAATAAGGTCAACTAAACTTATTAATATAATTTTCCTATATTTATAATGAAAATAAGTAGCTTTAAGAATTTCTTTTTTCTAAATTTAAAAACATTTTACTCGTTTGAATGAATGTGAATATATATTATTCGAACATTCAAACAAATTCGAACAAATCCCTGCAGAATTACAAAATTACTCGGAATTAAAAAACTCGGAAGTTTGTTTTTGTTAAAAATTATAAAAAAACTTTAAATTTATTTTTTATTTATTCAAACTTTTGTTCGGAGAGTTGTATAAATAATACGAACAATTCAAGAAAACACTTCAAACTATAGTTTACAATCTATGTTTTAAGACTTCTGAGACGTTTTATTGGTGTTTCGGTATGATTGACTAACGATTTCCTACACGAAATAAAGCGAACAAAATTAATTGGCAATTGAATGCAGAACACGTAAAAAATGCCGAGTGTTCTGATTTCGAATAAAATATTTGGAATACAGAACAGCACTGGTAATAACAACAAGTGCTTTGTAAATGTCAAAAACAACACACATACAGAAGAAGGTCATTTGGGTGATAAAAACGGCAGTATGAGTAGTCATACAGATTGTTTTCTTAACAGAATTATTGAATTTTGGGACTACTAAACGTCAAAAAATTTAATTTTGTTTCGTCAGAAACGCTTTAATTAGATCAAAATTAATTGCAATGAATTTTTTGGTAATCAAAGGAGAAAATGATGTCCGGGAAGGAATAGTACATTAGCCAAATTCAACATATCGTTGCAAGTATTAAAGAACGCTGTAACTGACAAAAAATCGAAAATATGTTTTTTATATCATTTTTATCAGAGAAAAAAAAAATACGCGTCTATTGGTCTTGGGCCCAGATTTCTATGATGAAAAGAAATTCACTTACCCCGTCTGAGTTATGAAAAATACCAGTGTCTTTGTTCTACTTTCATACAGGTTTTTTGGCTGTGGTGAACATTTAATGCTTTGTCAGTTACAGCGTTCTTTAATTCTTACGACCATATGTTTTTGACTCCAGCTACGGTATTCTCATCAGAGTTCTTTGCTTCCTGTGCATATTCAAGACCAAACATCAACTATTTAACTCACACTTTTCAAGAAATCACATACTGAAATTACTTTTTCCATATGTACATACACTTGTATGGGGCTTAAACTTCGGGCCTCCAGCATATAAAGTTAAAAATTCTATTTGCACCGCAGGTGGCAACTATATAGAAACAGCTTAATGTTATATTACTAACTTTTTGAGTATTCTTTTAGAATGCTTTTTAATAATAAATATATATTTACATATACTATTTATTTGCTTTGATTTGATATAAATTTTAAGTTTAAAAAAGAAAAAAAAAGCAAATACTTAATTATAATTCTAATTTGCAAGTCTCAACTGTATGTAGCAAATACAATTTCCTATAAAACAAAGCCTGTTACTTTTGAAACATTTTTAGTTAATGTTATAACAATATCACTTTATTGGATACGCCTTGACACAATCAATAAAAAGGAAAAAGAAAAATGACTATTAAATTATTTAAAATTATATTTAAATTGTAATTATTCGTGTGTCTATTAAATAAGTCCTTAACATACATTCATTTAGACATACTTTTGTAATTTGCATTAAAAACAAAATAAAAATATATTTCAATTTATGCATATGAAAATTGCTTGAGACATTTAGAAGTCAAAGAATCAAAGAATCAGATTTATTTTGAATTATTAAAATTGTTTTTCATCAGATCATAATTATGTTTTCTTACAACAAATATTGATTTCCATGGTCGATATACATACTACATAAAAATACGCTCATAATGCAGCTGTTAATATTATTGTCTGCCTGTCTGCCATAACTTCTAGTCGATCTTGAGCCAATTTGCTAAAGGCAAACAAACAAACACTCATACATTTAGTAAATGTGTTCTATTTGAATGATTAGATCAGCGACCGGCACGCTTATACTAACGCATTTGCAGTTGTATGAGTAATTTGAGAGTCTTATTTTTTATAAGACACTGCAAGAAAAAGTTACACTTTTTTTTACATAAATCATTAAGTACACTGGAAAGAATGTTTTATATCTTAAGTGTACATACATATGTATATGTATGCATATTTTAAAATTAATTCTTAAAATAAAGAAAAGGCTAATAACAAAATGCAACGGCGAAAAAAATATAACGAAAAATAGGGAAAAAAACAATTATCAACAAAAAATAAAAGCAATAATCAACAACAAAAACAGTAACAAATATCGATGATAAAAACAATAACAAAAATAACCAAATTCACCAGTAAAAAAAGGATATAACAAAGAAATAACGGAAAACTACTAAAAAAGAGAAATTAAAATAAAAACCCAATATAAATTAAGCATAAACATTAAATAGAACTTTGAATGGCATCATCAATGTTAATTTCATAATAATAATATTTTCATATTTCTTGTGAAATAATTGAAAATGCATTTCTATATTAAATTTTGTTGATTGTAACAACGAGCGTTGACACACCAAGTGTTCAGCCTTACCAAAAAAAAATTTTCTGAAAATAGAAATTGATATTCATACATTTTATTAAACATTTTCTCTCACTGTATTATACATAAAATAAATAAACTGTTTATTTTCTGCCTATACGTGTGAGTACGTACATGTGAGAGAAAAAGAGAAATTTAGCTCGGAGCTGGCTTTTGCCGGACGCTGGATTAGATGGATCCAGTAAATATGTATGAATGTATGTACAAAGTTTTCATAAAAAAAACAAAATAATGCAATAAATTCAACAAAACAGCCTAAAAGAGTTAAGGCAGACATATGGTAAAACATTTTTATTTCATTTATTTTTTTTTTCTGCTACATTTCAAAGCCATATAAATTTATTTAAAATTATAATCGGTAGCAATGATTGTCTATAAATGATTTTGATTTAATGCTTTATTTTTAATAAAAACTTTATTACTTTTGAACAATAATTATTTGACTCTAATTTTTTAAAAATGCTTCAAATATTTTTTTTTATTTTAAAAGTAAAAAGTAGCAACATAATGTATGTGAATCGTAAAAAACAAAGACCAACTCTGTTTTCCTTATGATTTGTTTCCGGTTTTTATTTCCTTTTCTCTATTGTAAATATCAGTACTACAAATTGTTTTCTCTTTCATCCATTCGTCCCTTTGTTTACCTTTTCTTATATTTGCCATACATGACCCAATTCGTCGTCCAACTAGCAGATACGAATATCAATATTATTTTTTCTTTCGCCCAACTATTGCCCAATTTAATTGCTTGATTTTGTTTTGTTTACCAACACGTCTGTGTCGTCTAAGTGTCTCATTAGTTTGTTTACTTTTTTGTTTATTCTATGCTCTATTCTCTACTCTTTATCACTTAATCATTCTTTAAGATGTCATTTAGTGCGCGTTTTTATTCGTACGCGGCGCAAGCAACTTCCAATTGGAGAAATATTATATTTTAGTGTTAGAATTAATAAAAAAAGATGTAAATTTTTGTTGCGAAAACAAAATTACGGTACGTGAGTGTGAAAATGATAAAGAAAAAGTGAAATTTGTAAATTCTTTTAGCAATGTCTGACAAGAAAGTAGATTTAAACCAAATGCACACACCCACCCATCCATATGTGTAAGTACATACAAAATACATTTTTTGTGTCGTTCATAATTGAATGTGCAATTTCGAAAAGGGCACCTGTCGGAATATTTAAAGTTTACAGGAAATGAAAAAAACAAATTATTTTTTAATGACGTAGAGTAGTTCAAAAAAATGTATATGGATTATATTTTGGGGGTAATTTGTAACTGCAAATTACAGAAATCTTTGGGTACTAATTTTATGTTTGTTTATGTTTTTAAAAAATAATGAGATGTGGTGCCCTTTCCGAAATTTATGATATAGAGTAAACAAAACTTAACGACTTAAATTAAGCCCATTAATTTTATTTTATGTATTAGAGAATTAAAGGCAATACTTAATCAAAAATCTTCTTCAGAAAGCTCTGTTTATTTGTAGCTGGCCATTGCAGTATTCCATAATAAAATTCTCTAAATTTGGCCGGAATATATTGCTTTTGTTTTACAATATCTGCAATTTTAAGATAAATAATAGTTACTTTGTCTCTATAAGCTTGATCAGCTTGGGTTGGTGAGTTACTGCAAGTACCTTTTTCTTTAGTGATTGATTACTTTTCCAGGAGTTTTTGGATCAAAAGTAAACATCTAATAAGTCGATACTTGCAAACTTGCAAACAACTTTTTGGTTTTAGATACATTTTTTCAATAACTTCTTACTGATAAAGGTTTAGCCTTAAAATTATTTGGACCCATTTCTTAAAATCTATTATATCCTCTGTATTTACTTTTACAACACAAAATTTATTGGTATTATTGGACTGTACTATTAGATAAATATATTGTTGATGGGTGAACACACGATCTGCACCATGCTTCATTACACATCTGCGGTCACGTACATATATCTTTTTTAACACCTTATTTTTCTCAATACTAAGTTTTCTTTAAATTTTTCTGTTTTCGTTTGCACCAAGAGTTTATTAATATGGACATTACAGTGGCTCAATCGTTTATGTCAAATGGCATACATACATATATAGAAACACATAATCCAGTAAAATTCATTTGGAGAAAACTTTCCTAAGCATTTTTGGGTCTAAAACAAAATTTATCACCCGATGAGGGTTTGTTAGACATTTTTTTAAAGTTTTTTTTTCGTTTTTTTCTATACAACGTATTGCAACGCGTGTTTACCGTGTTTTTCGATTATGCTTGTTAAGCTCAGTCATGTTCGAACCAGTTAATCAAGCAAATATTCAGTAGTTCTATAACGTAAACGGTTAAAAAAATAATTTAACTAACTTACTTCCTTACTTACTTAGTAAATAATTTAACGTTTTTCTAATTTTTCTGAAATAGATATTTACCTACATAACTTTAGTATTTTTATCCTGGGGGTTCTGTTTATTTTAAGTGTTCTGTTGTTGTTCTTTTATTTAAATTCCAATTGAACAGTGAAGCATTAAAGCTAAGCTTCATCTGTTATGTGTTGTTGGATAACAAAATTGATCATTTAAAATAAATAACATTTTCGCGTACATGCTTGTTTTGGCACTTATTTGCATTTATTGTATAAACGTATATGCATAGGTATTGTGATCTTGTAATGTTTTTCTCTAAATAAATGCATATTTAAGGTAAAACAACCACGACTCATTTATGTATATCTCACTAACCTTGACCCAATTCTTAGAAATTACTCAAGTTAACAAATAAAATGCAAAAAAAAAAAATTCAAAAGCAGAAAAGCAGAAAAGAAAACATAAAAAGGAAAGAGAAGTGATAAGAACCCCAAGATGCAAGAACCTCGTATCCATAGACACTCCGAATTGTCGTACAATTTCTCAAAATATTTAAATTTTTTTGTCTTTCGTTCAAACATCGGACAAAACATAATTGTTTCGTGTATAGTTGTCGTAACTAGCAATAAAGATATTGTTTTGTTTTCGTTGTTTAAGGGGAGAAATTATTACAATTTTGTTGTTAAAAAAATTAGAAAAACATTCCTGTATTAAATTTACTTTTCTAAATTTTTATTTTTTATTTTTACTCAATCACTTTATTTGATTTTGTTTTGCAATTACATAATTCCAAAAGATTTTTGTATTAAAGTTTTCGATTAGTGGGATGAATGTAGAGTTGTCACACTTGTTATTTTTTTGTAATTGAATTTTATTATTACTTTTTGAGCTTAAGGTTGAATAAATATTTAAATTATTTATTTTTCGATATTTCGCTACTTCCTTGCGTAGCATCAACATATGAATACTGTTTTTAAATTGGATAAGAAATAATCAAATATTAAATTTTAGACAGTTTTATAAACAATTCTATCCAATGAATTAAACGTCGAAACAAATGCCCGTATTCATAAAAAATAAAACAGTTTTATTAATTTCTTTTTTGACAATTACTCCATAGAAATATGTCAAATAAGCACTATATAAACCAATTTTATTTTTTATGAATACGGGCAAAAGTTTTTACAAACTGAATTAAGGCCAAAATACTTATATATACGTAGATTGAAAAAGAATTAAAGTAGGGTGTTATAATAGCAAACTCCTATTAGTCATGTTAAATTTTTGAACTTATTAAAGAGTAGGAGTCTCTAATTTTAGCCCAAACGGCGTCAATTCAATACAAATCAGATAAGTTTGGAAACAGATAATTTAGCAGGGAAATTCCCATACAAAGTTAGTACAGTAGAATCTTACAAATTCGAATCCTCACAAATTCGAAACGTCAAGAAATAAGAACCCGTCATTTCGATGTATTGAATACTCTAAAATTAGAACTACAGGTTCTAAATTTCTGGATTTTTTGTATTTTTTTGTTTGTTTGTATTTTGACTACAAATTATTTTTCTCGCTCATTTAAATAAAAAATAAAACGGGGAAACACCGAGTTGTTCGTGGTGTGTACAAGTCGGTCACAAGGGCGTAAAATTGATTGGTTTGTAAAAATTGGGTCCGTTGATAGCTGAAGTACAAAGTGATATGTTAATACTTGAGACATACTGATTTTATGTTCAAAACCACTTCAGTACCAAATACATACATATCGTCGTGCGGAAGTTTAAGTGCTCTATCCGCCATTTCATATTTTTTATATATCTCGAGTTAATGATACCACTTTAGGTTTTCGACCCCAAATTTTTCAAATTTGTAATTCGTTTTAGGAAATCTCGTCAAGTTTCGGAGATAAATAGCCGAGAACGGATTGCAGATTTTAAAAATTTTGGTGTCAAAAACCTAAATTAGCATCACTAACTCGAAATTTAAAAAATGGCGTATAGAGCACTTAAACTTCCGCACGACGATATGTAATTGAAAAACTGGTTGAAAGATTTTCTATGAATTTAATATGTTCAATTAATTAAATCTTAATAAATAAAAATTATTTTGTGTTTAAGAAAAGCCCACACAACTAGTTGTATTATAATTTTATCATTTTCTTAAAAAAATGTCCAGAAATTCGAACTTTTTAGAAATTCGAATTGCCCCGTGCACAAAGTGGTTCTAATTTCTAAGATTCTACTGTATTGGTTTTTAATTTCTTGAAAAGGGCTAAAAGCCAAAGATGCTGAAATCGGTCCATTCATAGTCATTATCAGTAAAAGAAAATCAGTTTAAATCAGTATGTAAGTATTTCTATTTGTGTGTGTGTGTGCTAGCATTTAAAACAAATTCTTTGAGATGCTATTTATTTAATCTATGTATTATTACGTTTATTGCATTTTAAATAGTCATTTTTGTGTTTTTATTTTTGATGTGGTTTTTATTGAAATGTAACTTAACAAACCAACAAACAAAGTGGCAGGCAGGAGGTTAAATTTAATTCTACAATTTCAAGTTTCTTTTTTAACAAAAAACTTACTTACATATACATACATACATACATACTTACTTACTTACATATATAGTAAAAATTCTGTTCTAAATTCTGAACGTTTTTCTGTTTCTAAAACAGAAATTATAAACGAGGTGATTTCGTCATTGAGTTTTAGTTAAGGTCAATGTTGCACCATTTAATTTAAGCTTAAGGCAGTGTCACTAACTCATTGTCAACATGTTTTCACTCAAGTTTCATGCAATTATTACCACTACAATACATATGCATGCACACATATAGACCTATGTATGTATGTATGTATTTAGAAACACTGTTTTAAATTCGTATTTGTCTCTAATTGAACGAATGAAATCTACAAGCCAAAAGGCTGTATTTAATAATTATTAGAAGGTGAAGCATGAACAATTGAGTCATATAAAGAATATATCGTATATAAGTATTTATTGAATTATTAATGCTTCTTTTATTGTCTAACATATATAACAGAAATATTAAAAAAAACGAGTTGTAGGAAATATGACATATCATCCACTTATTTTGTAAATATGTCATTAGCTTTTCTTTGTAATTATGATTATTAGAAACAAAAAACCAGCTTAAGAACTTATTAGTTATCTTATTTAAATATTTATAATTGAAGGAAATGTATATGTACTCCGACCAGTGTTATCAATTAAGCATTTTTCATGCTTGATCTAGCATTTTGCAAAGTAATTTGGCATTTTTTCAATATGTCTAGCATTTTTTGAAAATTTTTTTTGTAGTTGTTAGTTACTTTTATTACATTTCAACACTTTTACAATCGTTGCTGAAGTTGAATAGAATAAACAGTAAGTAAAGGTTGTTAGTGCAGCCATTTTAACAG
Organism: Metopia argyrocephala; assembly: GCA_963576795.1. Taxonomy (NCBI): domain Eukaryota; kingdom Metazoa; phylum Arthropoda; class Insecta; order Diptera; family Sarcophagidae; genus Metopia; species Metopia argyrocephala. The sequence goes on from OY756209.1 coordinate 2,690,268, forward strand.
AAGAAAAATTGTTAAAAATTACTGAACCACACTACTGAGGTCTTATTTTGATTGGAACTTCAAAATTGCCTGAGACGTGATTTAGGTTTTGTTTTAAATACTTTTATTTATAAATAATTAGAAGAAAAAATCTGTCACTTTTTCCTTTACATTACAAAAAAAAAAAAAAAAAAAATAACAATAATTTGACATGGTTGATTGCAAAATGTATTAAAAAAACGATGCGTTTTTCTTGCTCCATATTTTTTAAACCGGTGCGGTGCCATTTGTCAAATAAATGTATATGTTCAGAGTTAATATATGTATGTGTGTAGTAACCCGGTGGTGAATTCAAAGAGACATGGCTATTAATACATTTTCATGGACGAATCATCATCACACAATCAGTATCAAGTCGCATTGTGCATGAAATTTTCAATATGAAAATTTTTATTGAAGAACCTTCGTGACAACGACATAAACATAGATACTTATGCGTGACAATTTCATTGAAGTGACAGTTTGCCTAAGTCTAAACTTGGCGACATTGTCTGTTATGAGTCGTTTTTAAGCTGAGAGCTGAAGGATTTTGTCTGCTATACGTCTGCATTGATGAATTAACCAGAAATAATGGAACAGTTTTGCTATTCTTTGTTTTATCTTAGGTTTTTATATTATTTTCATTTTTTAGTCTCTCTGTTTTGTTTTATTAAAATTTCTTAATGAGGTACTTACATACGTACGCTTTAAGTTATTTTGTTAATAAAAAGGTTCAATGTAAAATAATTATTTGTTTATCCTTTCTGAGTTGAGTCGTCGCTAGCAAAGAGACTCATATCACATACATACATATTTCATAGATGAACATTATGAAAAATCTCTATTCTAACGACACATAAAAGAATAATTCACAGGCAAATCAATGTGATATTTTCCGGTACAGATCTCTACATTAGCGATATAGAGTGTAAAAATTCACTATAACTCTCGATGATAATGTATTGGTATATTAGCACTCACTCATCAATAGTAGAACTCGTACGAGATAAAATCAACTTCAGTCATATGTATATGACGTTTTGGGCGAATGCCAGAGTATGCAAACAAACAAAACATTTCGCAAAAGTTAAAACAAAGTCATACACTTTTCAAAAATTTTTTAATGGTATTGTACATGAGCAAAACCAAAACAAATACTTTCTAAATGAGAAAGAGCGCAAATGAAACAATTAGATTTTCGCTCTTGTGCTTGCTTTGTTATTCCGTCACATTCGTATAATTTGCTCTTTTTTCTCTTCTTCTTTCCTTTTTCTTCTCATTCATTTTTTGTTGTACCTACGCACATTTGAGTTAGTGTATTTGTAGTACTCAAAACAAAAACAATATACAAAATTAAATGGGACAATCTTTCTCACTGTTTCTGTTTTATTTTTGTTTTACTCATTGTAAAGAATACAACAAAATGAGATCAAACGTTCAGTTTTGTTTATTTTCCTACTCTGGCGAATGCTTTACGCATTCATGTAAGACTCCAAATAATATTCCGAAATTGTCATCGATGATTAAGCATTGTCAGCGTTTGTCACGATGAATTAGTGTAATTTTTGCCACAGGGAATGTATTGTATAATTTTAAACGTTTTATTTTTTTGTATTGCTCTCTTTTAAAAACGCACTTTTTGTGTTTTTTTATTTTTTTGCTACAGGCGTTTGTTTCGCAATTGCAGAGAACATATTGCACATAAACGAAGACGTAATAAACACATAATGTTATTTTTTTATTTATTTTTTCTTAAGACTATTTTTTGTTGTAAATACATATGAATGTATATGTAAGTATATATGCATATGTATGTTCTAATTTAATATTACAATAAACGTCACCCACTTGTCGACTGGCATCCCATCCATTGCAAATTGCATGTTTGCCATAAAATGTTCATAATTGTTGTTAATAATGAAATTGTTGTTATTGTTACTGTTTATGCCGTCTGTAATGTTGTTACTGTAGTAGTATTGCTTTATTCATACTCGTAGTTTAAGGCTGTTGCTTTACATAAGTATGCATGTGTATTTTTGTGTATGCGAACTACTTTCTGTTGTTCAAACTTTTCATGATATTGATGATGTTTATCTTGGCATATGTTTTGTTATTGTTATTCATAAAATTTACTCAATATGATATGCCTGCCGCCTCTTCCATTTATCAGACGAAAATTGAATCTTGTTTGTAATGAGAATAAATACCGAACTAAAAACATAACATAAACGACTGTTTAATCGTTTGTACGCATGGATGTGTATGTATGTATATATGTATGTATGAACGAGAACATAATTGTTGTTGTATGTGTGTAGGCACAACATCAGTATGTTTCCTTTTCTTTTTTTTTTGCTCTCCTTATCGCTTTTTTAATATTTATTTATTTTTTTAAAGACATTATTATAATGCCGTTTATTTTGTTGCTGTTGTTTTTGTTACTATTGTTGGTATGTTTTTCTTTTTGCTTGTTTTTAAATGTACGTGTATGTGTACTTATACATACATATGTTCATACTTTGATTCTTGAACTTTTTCAGACTTTTTCTCGTTGTAATTTGTTGTGTTTTTCCTTTTATTGTATGAGTTGTTACTACTGTTGTTGTAGTTTTTGCAAACATATTCTACAGACAGACTTTCATTTGAAAACTGTAACATCTTTTAAGTCTATTTGTTGTTGTACGAAAAAGTAACAAAAAGAGGGCAATTTTAAGAAAATATTAAAAATAAAAAAAAGTAATAAAAGCAATGCTCTAATGTGTCTGCCATAGTGTAAAGTGTACATACAAGTATGTGTGTGTGTTTTTATATAAACACACATATAAATTTGTTATTATGGTTGTTAAAATTGCATTCAGTAAAAACGATGACCCAATTTATTATTTAATAAAATTATAAAAATAAAAATAACAGAATAAGAATGAAAATTAAATTTTCTAATTAAATTTTTTTTGTATTAATAAGTATACGCTGAAAAATCTAGAATTGGTGAATTTGAGATTAAGAAGTCAATTATGACAATGACAAATTAAATATTATTGATACCAATGTAAAGTAGAAATATGGGAATTAATAATGGACTATGATGTCTAGCAAATGTGTATTTTTCTCACGTCGGCAGACGTCCGATCTTTTCATAAAATTTTGAACCACATTTTGCTACAGAGCTTTGCTTATCTCGTCAATGCAGCGCCAAATTATATCTTTCAGAGCGTTTGTGGCTTGTTCACGTAAACCCGGTCTTTCAATTGACATCGCCAAATCGAGAAATTACACATTTTTTAGCTATAATTTTGAAATTTCAAACTATTATAATGGCATTTAAATATTTAATGTGATATTTTGTTATTTGTTTTTATATTCAAGAAAAGTTTTCATAATAATTTATAATAATTAAACATTTAATCCCCATTTAATGCCGATTAATTTCATGAAAATATTTTCCTGCTTTTAATGCCAGCCAATATAAGAAATAAAACCAGAGCATTTATTATAAGCAATAGTTTAAGACAAATATTATTATTTAAATACATTTATTAATAAATACTACTCAGATTAATTATTAAAATACTATTCAAGGTTTAGACTTACATTCAATGCGTTATATAGAAAACTGTCAAATTATTAATGGTCTAACAGTCATTAGTTAGACAATGTAAGTTCAGTTAATGTTCATTATTGTATCATTTTCCTTTCTAACGATAAACAAATAATAGTAATAATGCAAACATTTGTTAATTATGTTAACTGCTGTGAGTAATGAACTTTCCGAATCACATTTTGACTGATTTAAATAAGAGTGAAAATACATATTTATTTTATAAAATTTCTGCAGTGTCTAAACTTAAAAAAAAATGCTTTTAGAGGTATAGAAAACACAACATTGCACAAGTGTTTGTATTAGACTTACTGGCTTAAACCCGGCGTACTTCGCTACCCCTACCACTATCATTTTTTTACATTTATCGACTGATGATTTTTAGTGACTACGGAGTAAAAAAGTTCAAAAACTTTAACTGTTACTGATTTTAAGATATACTGAACTCAATAATTAGTTTATCTGGAAGCTACCACGTCTACTTGTCCGCCCTTTTTTCTTCTAATAATTTTTAATGACCACGAAATCAATTACACCAAATTCAGAAACTTTAGCTTTAACACTTCTAAAGATACGTATGTGTAAAGAAATCAATTTTTAACTTGTATGAGAGGTGTCATGCCCACTTGTCCAGTTTCGACCACTTTCTGACTGATAATTTGCCGTACCCATGAAGTCATTCAGACCCAATTCTGAAACTTTAGCTTTAGCTGTTCTGAAGATATACAAAAATCGGTATTTAGAGATAAATAGAAAAATAAAAATAGGCGTGGTAAATTTTTTTCTCCATGAAAATACTAACATTTGAAAGAAACATTAGTCAAATCGATGGAGCCGTTTTCTGATTATAGGTATATAAAAAAGTGGGCGTAAAAGTGGGAGAGGCAACATTTTCATTCCGAAAAACCTAAGTTGGATCACGACGATCATTAGAAAAAAAAAATCGTCAAAATCAGTCAAGCCGTTCTCAACTGATGCGATGACCAACGAACAACATTGATTTTTATTTAGATATGTGCCCATAATTATGAAACTGGTCTAAGCCAAAATTTAAAAAAAATTAGTTTATCAGTTATATCATAACACATTATTTTAAACTAAATTTGTGCAATGTAATTTTTACGAAATTGTCAAAAATGAACCATTAGATAGTGGTTGTAATTTCAACATTATATGGAATTCATTTTGTGTTGATTATGAAAGTGGTCTAAGTCAAAAATTCTTTAGATGATTCTAAATTTCACGTTTTGGATCTTTCACCTAAAAGAGGAAGACCCAAAATATACGGAAATACTAAATTACTTTGATTATACAACATCATTAGACCAGTATCGAAAGAAAAACATAAAGATATTATGAGTTTACTATCGTACATCACTTCAGTTTTTCAGGAACATTTTAAGAATCTTAAATACTCGAAATAATGATAAAAATGGATTACTGCTTAAAAATAATTAATAAATGTTCAGGAATTATTTCAATCAAATTATTGTTTTAAATAAAACTCAGTTCTTTATTGCTTTAAGTCATTTATAGCACATTCAGTTAATTTCGAAAGTGGTCTAAGTCAATTCAAACTTTAAAAACAATATTATCGTATGAAATTCACACGAAATTTCATATTCATAATAAATATCCATCAATTAAGACCAATAAAATTATAAATTAAAATGTCGCATAAGGTAAAAATATTTTTTAATTTATTCAAATGCAATTCATTAAATATCTTGAAAAAAGAAATATATGACTTAGACCACTTTCATAATTATGGGCACATATATAGATTCATCTTTATTTTATTGGGAGTATCTTAAACTCTTACGCTTGCATATATTTTATGAGTTTATAGCTCTTAAAAAAGGGTTTTAGCAGTGTTCGATAATTAAGTACAAAATGTTCGATTAAATTTATTTAGTGTTGATCAATTCAAACTCATTAATTTGAACTGCACTAAATTTTTTTTTTTTTTGAATTTTTTACCTTCAAGCACTTGGAACTTGAAAGTAGTGGCATGCAATAATTAAAACAAAATTATTTTTTACTACTGCACAATATTTTTAAATTTTATTTGGTATTTATACTAATTTGATAATTAAAATAATAACAAAATTCAGTATCAGTGTACGTAACAAAAAAAAAAACAAAACATTGCAAATTTTTATGACAAATAAAAAAAATTAAAATCAATTAAAAAACCTGGTATTAAGTTACCAGACAAAACAACAAAAAATTTAAAAGAAATTTATGCAGACTACAGATTTTTAAATAAAAAAAAATAAGAATAATAATTTTGATTGAAACATAAAACTAAAGAATTTGTGTGAAAAATAAAAATATAAAAATAAAATAAAATAAAATAAAATAAAATACAATAAAATAAAATAAATGCATATGTATATGTACATATTTTAATTGGACATAAACATTCTCCCCCGCGTTGAACGGATGTTCAACAACCTGCGATGGTGGACAGCTTGATTCGAGTGATGTTAGACATCGAGGACGAATTTGCGAGTATGTATATGTTGACGCGGCATTGGTGTTGGTGTAGTATTGGTTGTTTCATCAGCTTTTGCTGCATGTCGTCTTCTGCATGTTTTATGGCGAAGCCAAAGCATAATGATTGTTATTATACTTAAACAAAGTGCAAGATAACCAATCACGTGGTTATGTAATTGATGGGATTTCAATTTGTTAGGAAGTTCCATTATGTTTTCTTCCTTTAACGAATTTTGTAGAATTGAAAGCTCTTTGATATTTTTGGCATATACATCCTCTAAATATGTTGGGGTGGAATGATTATTGTATATGGGAAATGTGGTATTGTTCGGTAACGATAATTCTGAGATTTTTCCAAGACTTGTGTATGAATTTCTTACTGTGCTTGATATAACCTGTCGTCCATTCATTGTGACAAAATCGTGTTTGAGCAAGCATTCTGGATCCAGCGACAATAGACCGGAACTCTTCAGTGATATAGGAATAATTTCCCTATTGCATACAGCTGTGGCTTTTGAGGACGGTGAAGCAGCATATATCCATTGATTTTCTTTGTTGAGGGGTATCCATCTGACATCAGTTTTTTCAAGAATGCAAGTTGGTGTTGTTTGATTATGGAATAGATTAATTTCACATGCGCAAACATCTGAACCATAATTATATCGAATTTGAATGTTGGAACAAATAAAGATGTTTGGTTTTATTGTATTACAAGAACCAAACTCTGAACTTGTAAATGGAATGTATTGTTTACGGGGTATATTTATGCCCAGGAAATTAGTACATGGCTTAATGGCTACCATTGTATTGTTCATTATGTTGGGTACAGCAATCAAGTGAAACATGCTGAATCTTTCATGTTCAACCAGTGGTAAGGTTATTTTAAAAACAGCATGTTGCTGCGTCAGTCTGCCTTGTATTTTCATAAGTTTGAATAGTTGAAGCAAGTCAGTCTGTTCTGATACGGGAAGACTCAATGACGGTGGCGAATGAAGTGAAATCTGATTAACTTCCTTTTGTAATTGTTCTATAGAGAGCAGCCAAGGATTAATTTTGCCATGTCTCGTACCCATAAGTGTCTCAAGAATTGCAGACTGGATTTCTTTTAGGTTGCTTGCAATTAGAGTTAATTGAAGGACTACTGAATTAAATAGTTGATTAAGATGTAATTGTAATTGTAAATGTGATAGTACTTTTTTAATATCATGTATATTTTCCGAGTACATTTTAATTTCTTGTTCCAATCTTTCAAATCTAGTTTTCGCGTCCACCTGGTTCTGTCGTATGATATTAAGTGTTGAATCAACAACTGATGTTTGATTTTTTAGTAATTTTAACAAATATGATTCATTTTCATTAACTTGTTCTATTGTTTCAGACATTTTTTCAGCGTATTCTGAGTCCAGGATACCAAACAGTGAATGCGCAATATTACCAACCACATCTAAGGCGCCTCTTTTACCTCGTAATAATCCATTATCTAGTTGGAACTCATTTTCCATTTGTTGAAAATGTTCAATAGTCCCAAGGCATGACGTATTTTGTTCTAACATCTTACAGAGGGTTTGTATTGTCCTTGTCCCATTAATAAGGATCGATGTTTCGGACCAGTAAGATGATAAATCATAGTATACGAATATATTCCAATCAGTGGTTGAAATTGCGACTGTTCCAATTTGTTCGAAATGAATTCCGACCTTTGATCCAAATTTTTGATTTTTGACTGGGGTTGCTGAGGATAATGGCAATATTAGTAGAAGAGTTAGTAACGCGAGTGTTAACTGTTTTGATGGTATTTTAATTCTCTTAGCCTTTGGTTCATCAGTTGACTTGATTATATTTTGGTTGTTGTCATCAAGAGGAATAGTTTTTTCTGGATCTGGATTTGTAGGCAATAACGCAAGACGATGTATTGGACGCTTGAATATCCCTGAAGCCGTTTTTACTTCTGCAACTCTTGCTGCGCCATCATCCCCAGTATAAACTTTAATTATTCTTCCCAACGGCCACTTCATAGTGGGTACACTGTCTTCCTTCACAATAACCATGTCTCCAACTTTGAGGTTAACAAATTGTTTTTGCCATTTACCACGTTGTTGTAGTTCATTCAGGTATTCTGTGGACCATCTGTTCCAAAATTCTTGCTTAAGATGGGATATCAGCTTCCAATGGGATAAAGTTGACATATTTGGCAGTTTTGCCCTGCTATCTACTTGAGACGTAAGTGCTTCACCAATGAGGAAGTGGCCAGGAGTTAATGCTTCAAGGTCATTTGGGTCATTTGTCATAGGTGTTAAAGGACGAGAGTTTAGTATCGCCTCAATTTCCACCATGATTGTTTCTAATTCTTCCTGCGTTAAAGATGCATTTGCGACGCTCCGAACCAAAAGATGTTTTGCTGATTTTACAGCTGCCTCCCACAAGCCTCCAAAATGTGGTGCTCTGGGTGGGATAAAATTAAAATGTATTCCCCTTGAGCTAGAAGCAGAAATAATTGATTCCTGTGCTTTACACGAATAAATGCTATCAGCTAGTTCTGCTAGCTGATTTTTTGCTCCAACAAAATTGGTTGCGTTGTCACAATAAATGTTCTGACATCGTCCTCGACGGGCAACAAATCGTTTTAAGGCACCAATAAAGGCATCTGTTGATAGGTCTGACACCAATTCAAGATGAACAGCCTTTGTAGAAAAACAGCAGAATACAGCTATGTATGCCTTCACTGGTCGCTTGTCTCTAATCCTGTAATGAATCCAAAAGGGTCCACAATAATCTACGCCAGCGTTGATAAACGGTCGTGCTGGTGTAACTCTAGTATGCGGGAGATTACCCATAATTTGCTGACATAATTGTGGTCGTGCCTTGGTACATCTTATACATTTTTGGACTATTGACCGTGCCATTATTTTTCCTTTTATCGGCCAAAATCGTTGTCTGATTGTATTCAAGAGTGCTTGAGGCCCACAATGATTGTTTTCTTCGTGAAACATTGTGAATAAAAGTTTTATAAGAGAATCATTGTATGGAATCAGCATTGGATGTTTTGCGTCATATGATAATGATGATGCCTCTAGTCGACCTCCTACTCGTAGTATGTCTGCGTCGTCTAAGAATGGAGATAGGCTGATGATAGAACTTTTCTTGTCAACTTCTTTATTTTCTCGGAGCTGACTTATTTCTGGGGAAAAATCAGACCTTTGAATGGTTTTAAAAATTAAGTACAGAGCATCGTCGAGTTCGGTGGGAATTAATGCCTTAGATTTTTGACGGTCTTCTGTTTTCATTCGGGTATTTCTTATGAATCTGAGAATGTAACCTACGATCCTTTGAAGGGTTCTGAAAGAGTTTTTGTGGGGGATGTTATAAATGAACTCATTGTCGGAGCAAGTGGCAGCTAAAGTGACCATTGTTTTCTTTTTCTCGATGTCAGTATGAATGAGTCGTTGCGAATATGTGGGTGGCCACATTTCTTCTCTCCCATGTAGGAACAATGGCCCATAAAACCATAAAGTGCACTCGGAAAGTTTTGTTGCCGGTAGTCCTCTGGAAAGTATATCAGCCGGATTGTCCTTTGATCCGACATGGCGCCACTGCTGAGGCAATGTCAGTGACTGAATTTTTGAGACTCGATTAGCTACAAAAGTATGATAGAGAGAGGATTGAGCGTTTATCCAAGATAGTACTATTTCCGAGTCTGTCCATAAAAATACAGCTTGATCTTTAATCTGAAGATCAGTCATGATTCTGTGTACGAGTTGAGCAGCCATGGCTGCAGCACATAATTCCAAACGTGGTAGCGTCTGCTGTCTTAGAGGAGCAACACGTGTCTTGGCACAAAGTAATTGTACAATAACTCTTCCATCTTTAAGAGTTGCGCGGATGTAAGCAGCTGCACCATAAGCCTTTTCAGAAGCATCTGAAAATATATGCAGTTGAGTTTTTGCTGGGATTTCCCATCTAAAAATGTGTCGAGGGATTTTGAAGTTGTTGAGACTGTCCAACTCATTTCTGAAGGCAGTCCAAACTCTATTAAGGTCCTCAGGCAATGGTTCATCCCAGTCTAGTTTGAATTGCCATAATTGTTGAATAAATATTTTTGCCTTGACAACTACAGGTGCAAGTAAGCCAAGGGGATCGAATAATTTTGCCAGATCTGAAGTTGCAGTACGCTTTGAGACAGTATCTGAATGATTAATCCTAACCTTGATGCAAAAATGGTCTGTCTCAGGCAACCATAATAATCCCAACGTTTTTATTGTATTAGTGCAGTTATTGTTGAAATCTAAATCCACCTCTTGATCACCGAGTGGAATATTCTTCAGTAAGAGTGGATGATTCGCGCACCATTTTTTCAAATTAAAACCATGACGTTTTAGGATGATAATAAGTTCCTTCTGCATTTCCAATGCGATATTGAGACTGTCAGAACCATCAATGCCATCATCCACGTAAAAATTGTGTTTTAACATTTGTGAGCCATATGGATAGTTTATAAAATTTTCGTCTGCAATTTTTTGTAAGCATTTCGTAGCAAGATAAGGTGCCGATCGCGTGCCATATGTAACCGTGTTTAGTTTGTAGTAACTGATAGGAAGTGATGGATCTTCTCTCCACATTATTAACTGGTATTTTTGGTCATCTGGATTAATTAAGATCTGTCTATACATCTTTTCTATGTCGGTAGTAAAGACAAATTTTGGTAGTCGGAAGCGTAGTAGAATTGAAAACAATTCACTTTGAACAGTTGGCCCAGTATACATAAGATCGTTCAATGAATGACCTGATGATGTTTTTGCTGATGCATCGAAGACTACCCTGAGTTTTGTTGTGGTACTATCTGGTTTCAAAACACAGTGGTGAGGTATAAAATATTTAGGATTCGTTATAGTATCAATATCAAGCTTATCCATATGTCCTAATTGTTCATATTCTTGCATGAATTGTATATACTGAGTTCGTATATCTTCCTTCTGTAGGAGACGACGCTCTAGCCCCAAGAATCTGTTGTATGCCATCGCTTGGGATTCTCCTAACGCTGTGGGATTTTCTCGAAAAGGAAGACTGACTATGAAGCGGCCATCTACATTAGTGTGTGTATGTTGAGTGAAATGTAATTCACATTGTTTTTCTGATGGTGAAAGACTTTTTTCGCTGACGTCAATCTCGTCCAGTTTCCAGAGATTCTCTATAGCTTCTTGTAGTGAGGTGTCATCAAATACTGCACATGTAAGTGCACATAATGGTTTGGTAACTGGATTTTTTCCAATTGCGCCGCCCACAATCCATCCCAATACTGTATTTTGCAATGTTGGGAGACTGTCAGCTAAATGTATGGTTCCATGTTGAACCAACTTGTAATAGAATTCTGCTCCAAGCAGCAAATCTATTTTTTCCTGTTGATAAAAATTAGGATCCGCTAGCTGGATATTGTTTGGGATATCCCATGTTGAAGTATCAATGTACTGGCTGGGTTGCGCAGGGATTATACTTGGTAGAACATAAGCCTCCACATTCGTTGAAAATTTAAGATCCCTGGATTTCATTTCGATATTGACACGATATTGTGCTTTTCTTTGTATTTCACCAATACCGTCAAGACAAAGTGATGCTGCCAATGGCGAGATGCGTAACTTTTGACAAAGACGTTTTGATACAATATTAGCTTGAGAGCCTGAATCTAATACTGCTCTAAATTCATTGGATGTACCATTTGAGGCTGTTATTATAACTTTTGCTGTTGCTAGCAGAACGTAACCTTGGCGTCCGGCAATGACGTTGGTTGTTGCTGAAGTAACCGCTACGACCTTTGAAGAATTAAGAGTTGAGATACCTTGGCGGCCCGCAGCGACGTTGGTTGCTGATATACCTGTGCCGTTTGATGTAGGCTGCTTTTCTACCGATGACCTTTTGCTGTTTTGGATATTGTCGTTTTTTTGCAAGTGGAGCAAAGTATTGTGTTTCTTAGCACACTTCCGGCAACTACCATGTTTGCATGATTTTGAAGCATGGTCACTTCCGAAGCAGTTGACACATAAGTTCTGTCGCTGGACCCATCGTAATCGCTCTATCTCTGACAATTGTAGAAATTTGTCGCAGTGGTGTAATTTATGACCACTGTGGTTGCACAATGCGCATTTGTAATTATTGCTGGATGTTATTAATGCTGAAACTGCTTTATGTGCTGATTTTTCTTTTGGAGAAATCGCCTCCATTGATTGGAATTGCAGTTCCAGAAATGATAGAAAATCAGCTATAGTTGGTATGTCTCTTGGGTTAATTAATGACTGCATGTACCTGATATGTGTGTTTCTATCAAGTTTTTTAATCAGTAGCTGTATGAGTAACGCATCCCATGAGGATGTTGTAATTCCCAAATTATTTAATGCTAATAGACATTCTTTTGTGGTGTCATGGAAGTCTTTGATCGATTGGGCGGATGATGATATAGACTGTTGGTTGAGTATTTTATCAACCAAATTAGCTACCAGAATTCTTTTGTTGTTGTAACGTTCCTGTAACGTTTTCCAAGCAGTTATGTAATTTGTTTCGGAAAGAGAAAATTGACTTATTAAGTGATCAGCTTCTCCTGACACGTTGCTTTTCAAATACCACATTTTTTGGATAGCTGGAATTGGTTGTTTGTCTACCATTTCAGAGAATAGGTCATGGAACTGTCGCCATTTCAAATAGTCGCCATCAAATTTTGGTATTGTTAATTTTGGTAAATGTAACGAACTATTAACATTTGCGACTGGTTCTGCAGACCTAGTTTGTGTAGTGGAATTTTGTCGCAGTTTGTCAGCTCTAACAGACAGATTAATTAACTTTTGTTGCATTAAGTCATATACATTATCGTATTCCACTTGATTTAGGCCATAAGCCAATGGATTTGTTAATTGATCATGAGCTTCATCATGCAGCATCTCAATTTGATCCCATAATCTTTTAATTGTTTGTATATTTAGTTCAAAATATTGTAGGGGTTGGTCTTCTGTATCTATCAATCCCCTTAATAGCCGGTTGAGAGCTGTTACTCGAGCTCTCAGCCTGCGTATAATACCAACGCTGGTAGAATCTTCACATGAAGATTTCTCGTTTGTAGGCAAGTTATTCTGCTGCTTGGAATTTTCAGTGACTAAATGTTCAGTTCCCTCAGATACTTTGGATTGTTCATCAATTTTTTGTTTTAGGCGAGTAGCTTCACTCTTAAACAATTCGATATAATCAGAGACTAAAGTTTTGATTCTATCGTAGTAGCCTTCAGAAAAATATTCCAACCTCATTGGATCGTCGCAAACATTTCGTATCTTTGAATCTGTATCCTGGAACTGGTTCCATGAATCCTGAAGGCGTCGTGATCGTTCCTCAAAATAGCTAACTTTTGCTTTTCTGTCTGCTGGGTCTTTTTTGAAGTTTCGAACAATATTCTGGATTGTTTCACCAGTCTCAGATTGGAGCTCCAACAGATCTTCGATTTTCTCCATTTTTTAGTATGGAATTTGAAACGGATGTAAGAAGATAATGTCTCGCTTATTCCTGATTGTAGCCCTGTGCTACTGGATTGTTGATGTAAAATTTGTAATTGAAAATTGATGTGAGTGGACTGCTGTATCCACCTGTTGTATGTAGCCCTGTGCTACTGGAAATATCTTATATGGTTATAAGATTTTACACGTAAACTCCTACGGTATTGCACCAGTTGCGTGATGCTTCTTTTAGGGGTCACCAAAATGTTCGATAATTAAGTACAAAATGTTCGATTAAATTTATTTAGTGTTGATCAATTCAAACTCATTAATTTGAACTGCACTAAATTTTTTTTTTTTTTGAATTTTTTACCTTCAAGCACTTGGAACTTGAAAGTAGTGGCATGCAATAATTAAAACAAAATTATTTTTTACTACTGCACAATATTTTTAAATTTTATTTGGTATTTATACTAATTTGATAATTAAAATAATAACAAAATTCAGTATCAGTGTACGTAACAAAAAAAAAAACAAAACATTGCAAATTTTTATGACAAATAAAAAAAATTAAAATCAATTAAAAAACCTGGTATTAAGTTACCAGACAAAACAACAAAAAATTTAAAAGAAATTTATGCAGACTACAGATTTTTAAATAAAAAAAAATAAGAATAATAATTTTGATTGAAACATAAAACTAAAGAATTTGTGTGAAAAATAAAAATATAAAAATAAAATAAAATAAAATAAAATACAATAAAATAAAATAAATGCATATGTATATGTACATATTTTAATTGGACATAAACAAGCAGATTAAACAAACATTCCTCTTATAATATTTAGAGAAAATTATTATTCATAAAAAATAAAATATAATGTTTATTAGGAGCTTAAAGAGTCAAAGGAGACTCGAATTTGATTAATAATTCCAAGAAATGCTAGCTGGGATATACTTAATTCTATGCCTGTATGTGTAATGTTATAACGAGTTATAATAACTGTATTCTTACTGGTTGAATTTACGAATTTGAAAATACCTGTAATTCTCGCATAGCATATACGTTGTTGGTTGACAATCCAATAAATCACACAAGGCGATGCAAAGAGAGGATGCATTGTTTAGAAACCCTTTTTGTTCATGATCAATTCAAATAAACATCAATTAATTGTTAATAAATACAATTTAATTTTTCTTACTTTTGATTTAATTAAATATTTAATACAAAATAACATACAACATTTCTTTTCTTTTTTCTATTTTTAAATTTAAAAAAAACTTTTTTATTTTAATACTTTAAAAAGAAACTGTTTGTGTTCGTGTTCTCCTTGTTTCTGGCTTCGTATTTATTTTTTCGTTTCCTGTTTTTCATGTGTGTGTTTGTGTATGTGTGTGCCTGCACACAAAATTCAAGCCCATTTATAGAGTTGCTTTAAAACTGTAACAATTGGCTGTTGGCCAAAAATGATTTTTTTTTTGCAACAAAAAAATGACACACACATTTTTATCACAATTGATACAATTCATGATGATTTTATTTTGTTACCAAGACTTCCTTTAACTTTCTAAAGTTGTTTTTCTCTTCCTCTGTAATGTTGTTTGTTCCGCTACAATTAAATATGTTATTAGAAAATATAAAAAAAATTCAATGTTTTCTGCTTTAGTTTTTATTATATTTTTTAGCGTCTGTGACCTTGAAATTATTTTGTATATGTGATGCTGCATATAAAACTTTAAAGGATTATATTATACCGCATTGAGCAATTTTAATATTGCTGCTATTAACAATCTACAGTACCTCGTTTCTGCAACTCTCGTACCGAGAAATTTTTCATATAAAATTTAAAAACTTAAATCAATAAGACGTGATTACAAACAAGAAGATATATCTCTCATAAAAGCATTTCTGTAAATCTTCTTTGTAAAAATTATGTATTTTGTTTTTCATATCTGACTTGAGCTACTCGAAATATAGGAATAGAAGAAGTGTTTATATCATAAAATTCTTTTTAAAAATTTCTTACTACAGCCCTCAAAATAACTCAAAATAAAAAAACGGCGCAAGAACTATATTTTTTTGGGAGAAAAAAAAAATAAATTCATTTTACCAATTTTACTTTCATGTGTTTATATAATTTTTATCCAGGCCTGTTAATAAGGACGAAGAAGTAGTCGCCGTGGTCTAGTGGTTAGTGTGCTGGCTTACTAAGGCGATAGTGCCGAGTTCAAATCTCAGCACCGACATCTTGAAAAAAGAAATATGAAAAAAAAAAATATTTCTTTCGGCGACTACCTCTCAGCAGTCTTCTGGCAAAAGCTCTGAGAGTAACTAATTGCCATGAACAAGCTTCTCAAGTCTGTCGTTCGGAGTCGACATTAAACTGTAGGTCCCGGTACTCATGGATAAAAATTGACACCCACAACATGAGTGCTGCGAGAAGCTAGGCCGTAATCCTGACACAGGGTTGTAATGGCCAGTTATGTATGTATGTATGTATGTATGTATTGTATTTTCACTTAAAAAAAAACAGGTACAATTTTTACGCACAAATTGAAACGATGGAATTTTTTGTTTCATACTTATCGAAGTGAACAATTCTCACAAGTAATTACAGAAACGAGCCACTGTACACATACATACATACACATATAGTTTGAGCATAAAAAAATATAAAAAATAAATTTAAAAAATAATAAATCATCTTCATTGGGAATGCTAAAATACAAACTTGTCAACAGATTGTTTTCTATATAATCCTCATGTAAATGGTGAGCTGTCGTTAAAGATCATTATAATGGCGATGATGTAAAAAAATAAAAAACAAATAAAAAATTGAACTCAGCCAACAAACAAATGATGTCTTCAACTAAATTTAACAAGCAGTTGCCGTCGATTTCCTTCTTTTTGCTTTTTGTATTCATTCATATCGTTTCTTAATGTTAATGAAGTGCTAAAAAGTGCAATTTGTGCTGTTGTTGTTGTTGTAGTTGTTTTTTTTGAATTCATAAATAAGACACAGCCTTACAGAGGAACTTTTTAACATTTACCACCTGTCTGCTAAAACACTTTCAGACACCAGTGTTTCTCAATTAAAACTCCATAATTTTTCAATTTAATAGGTTTCGTTTGTCTTTATAGGCCATCATAACAGGGCATCATAAATTTTTATGATGCAGTTGCATTATGCAAAGGCACAGATATGCATTTTTAACATTTTTATAATGAAATCTGTATATTCATGACTTATTTTTCAAGAGCCATAATAGTTTTTAGCAATCCGTTTGGTATTGTAAACATACGCAGGGCTAAAAAATAAATTATGAAAAAAAGCAAATATTATAGGCACGGAATAAGGAAAACACTCATGAAAAACAAATGATCATATATCATCTATTAAAGCTCTGCAATTGTTGGAAATATGTTCGATAATGTCATATTAAGACAATATAAAGTATGTTGTAGTCAAACCTTTGCATTGTTTTTATACTCATTTTGTACACGTCAACATGTAAAATTAACATGTCAGCACATGCCGCATATGTTCCTAGTGATGAATTCTGACCATTTGTTTGAATTATTATACCTATAAAATGAAACTGCACATAAATTCGACAATTTTTAGATCAACGTTCTTAATGCAATCATGTTTTATATTTATTATTTTTTAAATTAAATTTGTGTGATTATTGTTTAGTATTGTATTGTAAATATGTACAATAAAATATTATTGTAAAATATCAATAAAACAAAATGAAAGATAACGTTAGCAGACTAACAGAACATTTATAGTTGTTCTATCATTAAACAAACATTGTATATAGTATAGAGTTTTACAAACTCCAGTTACATATGTATATAAATAAATATGTATACCCTGTAACACCGAGTGATGTATCGCATAATTTATACAACAGCATTAAAAACATTATGCACAAAAAACATTCATGGACATGGTATTCAACACAGCCAGTTACAAGAGTTTATCCGATTTGTAATAACATGTTAAGATATTGTAATGAGTTTGCATGACATGGTATAACACTGTGTTCGAGACGACATGACATAGGATAGCATGGCTTTTTTAAAAATGGCATTTTTACACAAAATGTTGCGTTTTGAGGTACTGTATCTATTTGGCCATAGTGACTGCCTGAATTTAGAAATCCTGTAAAAATTATAAGACTGTAACACGAGATCATAATCTAAAAAAAGACATGAGCTTTCCGAATCTCTTAATATGGAGCAGTTGAAAGAACAGTTACGATTTACACCAGAATCTACATGCTACTGCCGATTATATTAATATCATGGATCGAATATTGTAAGATGATAGTGGTAGTCAATGAATTAATCAAGTTGAATGTATACCATACCATTTGGTATCTGCAAATTAGAGACAGAGAGTATCTTGGTACCGGCAGGAATAAAAATAGAGCAGTATACTTCCTCACAGGTGCTCTTTTGGCCCAAACAGGCAGTTTAAAAGCCAAGCTCGGAGGAAATTTATTCTCCCTGACGAATAAACAACATCGAAATTGCAGTTAAGTGTCAGAGTAATTAAAGAAAAAAGAGTGGACTTGGCTCAAAAACTTTCCAAATTGTTTACAACAATATTTGATAGGCTACTTAAATCTAAAGGTTTCTAAAACTCTGGTTCACATTTACACTTAGTCATCTTAAAAACATGAATTCAAATGTTTGGTTTTTAGTATACGTATAACGTGAAATATTTTGAATTCTCTTGTTAGAAATTTTCTAAAATACATACAATTATGCTGAAACGAAATTACACAAAAATTAGATGGTCAAGAAACACTTTTACCCATTTTTGGATAACTATACAGAAATTGGCAACGATGCTTAAACAACATTGAAAGAACATTTTTTTTAAATATTTGTACATATTATGAGAAGCAGTTGAACACGCTAAAAACATTACTCAATGCACACGGAGGTCATTATTGCTTACCTTTTTTATGTCATAATTTTTTGGAGTGTACTTATATTTGATCGCTGACATCATCGCCAACTTCGCTATCACTTGTTTGCTTTTTAAAGTTTTCGTTTTTTTTTTCTCTTTTTACTGTTGTTGCTGCAATTGCAGACATTAAAAGTGAAACTTCTTAACGAATGATTGCAATTGAAAACAAAACTTATTTTTCTTATTTTTTTTTTAATATTTATTTTTGTTGTGTTTTAGTGTCTGTCTTTTAGTTCACAGTTCTTGAGTAAAAATTGAAAAAAAAATTGCATTAAAAAATAAATAAAAAAAGAAGAGAAATAAATAAGACATTAAAATAAGGAGAGAGACGAGGTTATGAGTGGAAAAAGGAAACGGAAAGAAGGGAAAAAACAGTAGCATGACTACTGACCCATTTTAGTTCAGCTGTGTCATTGTTTGATTTCATGTCAAATAAAACACTTGAAATATTATGATTATTATTATTTGTTGTTGTTGTTGTTGTTGCAGTCGTTGTTTAAACATCATTAAAGAAAACCACAAACTTTAACAGTAACAACAACAACATTTTTAACAATATAATGCTAAAAATAAAAGAAAAACAAAAATACAAGCAACACTCTTATTTAAACAAAATAAAAACTAAAAATTCACAGAAAAACACCACAATAAGGGAATTGATCTTTTGACTAAATGGTCATTACTGCTCCTGTACAAATTTGGACAGCTTCATTGCTAAAAAGGAGCTATACCGAATTTCATTGTCTTCTTCTTTATTATTGAAAAGATAATTAAAATAATATCAGCAAGTGAAGAAACTGGAAAAGCAAGTTCACATCCCAGTAAGATTCATCAGTTCAGATTAGTTTTGTTAATTAATTTTTTTTTACAAAAAAACGCTTTAATTAGATCAGAACTAATTCTGTTAAAAGAATTTCGATAATTTTTGCCATGATTTTTCAATCAAATTAATGTATAACAGTCGAACTGAATGTATGTGCGTCATCCGCTCCGGATATCAGTTATGCTATCTAATTTAGTCGTTTTATGACGATATTTTTATATTTATTTTGATTTTAATTAATTATACGTGAAGGAATTAAAAATTTAAAATAAGTGTTTTCATAAAATGCAGCAGTCTTGGGAGTATTCGAGAGAAAAGTTCTTCGTAAGATCTTTGGTTCTCTAAGGCATGGCGATGAGCATCGCATTATAACCAATCATGAGCTGTATGAGCTCCTTGGCTATGTGGGCGTTGTTTAGCGCATTAACATATAGCGGCTACGCTGGCTCGGCCATATTGTTCGGATGAAAAAATCTGCTCCAGCAAGAAAAGTTTTCGATGCGAAGCTCACTGGATGTCAGCGTAGAGGACGACCGTGTTTACGTTGAAAGGACCAAGTTGATGAAGCCCTGTCGTCAATTGGTGTAATCAACTGGAGAAGGCGCGCACTTTGCAGAGACGCCTGGAAAACAGTGTTAAGGCAGGCCGAAACCCTATAACGGGTTGTTATGGGCATCTAAGTAAGTAAGTAAGTTTTCATAAAAAAGTTGTTATGTTTTCTTCGTCAGATATTTACTTAAAATCAGAGTTAGCAAACAAACAAAACATTTCGCAAACGTTACCACAAAGTCATAAACTTTTCAAATTTTTTTTAATCGTATTCTACATGAGCAAAACCAAAACAAATACTTTCTAAATGAGAAAGAGCACAAACGAAACAATTCGCTTTTCGCTCTTGTGCTTGCTTTGTTATTCCGTTACATTCGTATAACTTGCTCTTTTTCTCTTCTTGTTTTCTTTTTCTTCTCATTCATTTTTTGTTCTATCTACGCACAAAACTAAATGGGACAATCGCTCTCACTGTTTTTGTTTTGTTTTTGTTTTACTCATTATAAAGAACAAAACAAAATGAGATCAAACGTTTCGTTTTGTTTATTTTCCTACTCTGCTTAAAATGAACTTAATATTTAAGAAAACAAAATAAACAAACAAATGTTTTTTTTTTTAACAATTTTTGAGAAAAAGAAGAATAGTGATAAAGGGAGTACGAAAACTGATTTGGTTTTTTCTTTGCTCTTGCGTAGAGTTATCGCGGTACCTTTATTGCGAACAGCTGAACCGACTGAATAGCAGAAGGCTTGGTTTTGCTGTTAAACATATCATGGCAAGAATTAAAGAACGCTATAACGGACAAAAAATCTAAAATACTTTTTTTTGCATCATTTTTATCAGAAAAAAATACGCGTCGATTGGTCCCAGTACCAGATTTCTATGATGAAAAGAAATTCACTTACACCGTCTGCGTTTTGAAAAATACCAGCGTCTTTGTTCTACTTTCATACAGGTTTTTTGGCTCTGGTAAACATTTATGGTTTTGTCAGTTACAGCGTTCTTTAAATCTTGCAACGATATTTAGGCAAACAATTGTTAAAATTGTATCGTCGTGCGGGAGTTTAAGTGCTCTATACGCCATTTTTTAAATTTCGAGTTAGTTATGCTAATTTAGGTTTTTGACACCAAAATTTTTAAAGTCTGCAATCCGTTTTCGGCTATTTATTTCCGAAACTTGACAAGATATCCTAAAACGTATTACAAATTTGAAAAAATTTGGGGTCGAAAACCTAAAGTGGAATCATTAACTCGAGAACACTTAAACTCCCGCACGACGGTATATTGAATCGCACTATGCAGATTAATCTGATTCTGAATAGCCAGATTGTTGAGGCATTGCGACATTTCAGCTATGGCTGGATATGTACAACTGCTTTGAGCTCTGATTGATTGTCAAATAGTATTTTAAACGCATTTCCGTGCGTTCTGTTTCGGATATAATACCTACGGCTTCCACTATTTTGTGTATAACTAATTAATACTTTTATTCTTTTGTAGGAAACTTAAATCATGTTAATTATTATTTTACCTAAAATTACTTATAAATTAAAATTTTTTTAAAATTGATTTGTTAAGAAAAAAAAAAAACTATTTTAGCATTCCCGGATGTTATTAATAAAATAGCCATGTAATGAAATAATTAAAACCAAAGAGACGATTCGTTTAATTACAAAAAAAAAATGTAAAACTTTATGCATAATGAAATCGACAGACAGACAGACAGACAAGCACAAAAAGCCAAAACAATTAAAAGAATGAGAGAAAAAAATCTTATTATTCCAGAGATGGATCACTCGATTAGCATAGCGATTAAAAAGAAAAGACAAAAACGCGTGCTCGCAATCAAAATGAAGCTACACGTTAAACAGTGAAAAAAAGAAGACACAATTATAATGATGGCTAAAGCGATAATGATGATGAAGACTCAACACTTGTCTTTGAAAGATATCAGCATGCATCAGACTAGAGTAGAGGGTATTTATTTTTTTTTGTTAAGCTGACTGGCTGGGCTCTAAGAGCTGCAAAAGAAAAAAAAAAGAAAAATTAAAAGACGGAATAATAAGAATTGAAAGAAAACAAATTTGAAATAAATAAATTTATTATTATGCAACAAACATCATCGTTATCGTAATCGTCTTAATCATTATTTTCAGTCAAAAGCGACAGTACGGCAGCAGCAGCAGTTTAAATAATTTAATAATATGAAGAGAAGAAAAAAATAACATATAGACACGCATTCTCTTGGTTTATTTCAAATTTTTCATTTTACTTTTGTTTTTTTTTTTTTTTTTTCTAAAATTATTGTAATTTTTTAAAGTGTTTAGAATACATTTTAAATTACGGCATTTATAGGGTAAAAATGGAGCTCCTTATTGTTTTGCTTCATTAAGCACTTAACAGACATCAGTCGGATCTTTCTTAATAAATAATTTCATATATACAGGGCAGGCCAATTTTAAGTAACTGATTTAAATGATTGTTGTTTAAGAAGATTAATTAAAATTGTGAAAAATGATGACGTAGGAGGTTAAACATTAATTTGATTTTAAAATTGTAATTGAAATTGAATTGCTTAACAAGGATGGAAGAAGGATTAATATTATTGCATTTGAGAAAGTAATTTAGTTTTAATTTTTTTTCTAATTGTGCATTTAAATCATGAGTTTAAAACTTTGAAACTGCGTTGCAAATGCTTGCATGTTTTTAGTTATTCCTCGGGATTGTTAGTGCACATATTCGTATCATTTTAGATGCAGTTAAACCCCAAAACATACCAATATGCTTCACTTGTATTGATTTGATCAGACTAACAAGCAATGTAAGAGGCCTTGTAATTTATTTTTTCTTTTTTTTTAACTTCCAAATCTCCAATTTTTCTGTATTTTAATTTTAAGGAAATCACAACAATTTTAAATTTTTTCTTTTGATTTTTATTTGCAAACTTGATTTAAATCTTTAAAAAATCCAGCAGAATTTTAAATTTATCGGTTTAGAACAGTACATACTTATATTGTATTTTGATGGGAATTATTTGTCGTAATTGTCGTTGTGTGTTTAATTATATTGTTGCTACAATTGAATGCCATTAAATTGTCAATTGCCAGTTTAAGTTAGCATGAATAATTTGAGACTGAGTAAGAGAGAAAGAGCGAGAGAGATAGAAATAACAACAAATACAGTAATCATAGTCATTATTAAATAACATTTAAACATAAACAAAGTGGATAATAAAGAAAAGAAAAACAAAATTGCATGAAAAAATAAAATTACACACACAGTTTTCAAGTTCAAAGTATTTAAAAGTAATTTGTAATTGAAACACGTGAGAATTTCACAACAACAATAGAAAATACGAAATTATAATATAAAAATAAATATTTTTCAATTGGATGTGAGTGTTAATATGTACGCGTGTGTGTGTATACATTTGGATTATGACTGCTTAACAACCGCATTCTATCAGTCACTTACCCAGCAAACATAAAGTCAAACTCTTGTAATAAGTTGCATTTTTAAGTTGATATTAAAGCCAAAATCTAAAACAGGTATATGCTTTTACAATAGTCTTAAATTAACGCTATAACTGTCGTTTGGAGTCGAGGTTAAACTGTGAGTCTATGTACTCATGGATAAAAATTGACGCACACAATATGTGTGCTGGGAGAAGATAGACCGTAATTCTGAAAAAGGATTGTAATGGCCAGTTATGTGGTTCTATATGGTGGATGGCAAAATCTTCTGTTTGTTGCATGCATAATTGAATTAAAATACCGTTAATAGAAGTATCAAAACGATGCACAGATAACACAGTTCATAAAACAATGCGAGAAGGATGCTGGTTTACTAAAAGCTCTCATGATCAATAATCAGTAGCAAAAAAGTATAGCTGCCGTATACTTATATAGCTTATTCAACAAGTAATGCGCAAACATTTGTCAAATAGGCCCTAATAAACCTAGTTTACTAGAATTTTTAGTATTTGTATACTGTTACAGCTACTTAAAGTTAAATAAATCTTTTTTAATTTTATCTTAAACACTACTGTTAATATAGTCAATCCCTGTTATCCAATGTGTCATTCATTTCCTGCTTAAAAAAATACGTAAAGAGTGAGACAAAATAAAAATTTTTCAATAGCTCGAATTAAAGTGTGGCAAAATCTTGTTACTTTTAGATGCTACACACAGATTTACGTTTTCCAAAACTATGAACAGTAGGGTTGAAAAAGAAATTTTATTTTCATAAAATTAAATTCTGAAGATGCTACGCGCCGGAATAGTGAAACATAATTTATAAATGAAATAAAAAAAAAAATAAATAAATTATAGATAAATATGCTATTAGCAATTGTTCTTTTGTGCTCAATAGAATATACTGTTAGGCGGTCAGTATACTTGAAGAAATTATCATATAACTTAAACGAAAGTGTTGAATTTCTTTTCCGTGTTCAGCGTTGAGGCGTATTCTTGGCTTAACGGGCTTGACAATTAACCGAATTGCTATAACAGATTCTATAGACTCTATTATAACAAGAAAAATAAATTGTGCAAATTGTACTTTCTCTATAAATAAAGATATACTAAATGGCACAGCTGTTTTAAATGTTGACAGCAGCCAACTTACAGATGCCTGCCTCAAAATGTCACTTTGTTATAGGCCTACGCTCATATATAATCCTCTTATTATAGCGGTTGTTTTTGTTTATTTATTGTTTTAGCTTTAGAATATCCACGAAAGTCGGATTTGATCGGTTATAATTTTCTTACGAACAGTGAATGTTTTAAGCGTTTGTTTTTAACAGAGTTGTAAACGAATCATTCATTTTTGAATTAATTCGTGAATCATTCATGCAATGAATTGGAAAAATTTTGAATTAATTCTTTTCTCCAAAAAACGAATTGAATTAAATTTGAATCAATTCATTTGAATTAAGCGAACGTGAATTGCAATTCATTTTCAATTCAAATGAATTGGTAAAAAGAATTGCAATTCATTTCCAATTCATTTGAATTGAATTGATTTTGAATTAATATAAATGAGTTAGAACAAATGAATTGCAATTCATTCCCAATTCATTTGAATTGATTTTGAATTAATTCAAATGAGTTAAAATATGAATTGCAATTCATTTTACCAATTCATTTGATTTAACTCGAAAAATGAATTTGTTATACATTTCCAATTGCAATAATGCAAAAGCATCATCCTTTTTCCAAGTACTTCTATTCTGTACTTTATCTATGTCTATTACTTTTAATCCAAGTATTTATTACTTATTTATAATAATTCTCTTTGTTACATTTATTTCATAAGTAGTACTTGAAAGACCAAACTCCAAACACCAAGTTTACTTCAATTGAATGTAATTCATTTTTGATTTGATAAATTTGAATTACAAGTTACTTTTCTAATTCATTTGAATTAATTCCAAATCATTTTAATTCAAATGAATTGCGATTCTTTTTACCAATTCTTTTGAATTAAAAAATGAATTGCAATTCATTTTGCCTAATTCAAATGAATTGCAACTCATTTTGCCCAATTCATTTGAATTGGAAATGAATTGCAATTCATGTTCTCTAAATTCAAATGAATTGATTCAAATTTAATTCAATTCTTTTTTTTGTTGAAAAGAATTAATTCAAAATTTAGCTAATTCAAATGAATTGAAATCAAAAAAGAATGATTCATTTACAACTCTGGTTTTTAATTAAAATAAAATTAATTTTAAAACACAAACTTAAGTTATACAATTCTTTAATCTATTTTTAATTCTGGTTTTTCGACCTTTATTATTCAATGTAATGAAATTCTCAAGCTCAAGGTCTTCGTCTTCAGGATATATTTATTTATAAATTATTTTCAAATTTTAAATACAGAAAATGTGTATTTATGTATAAATTCAAAAAAATTTTTTTTTGTCAAATGAAAAAATTTTTAAAAATCAAAAAGTGTTCTACCCAACAAACATAATAAAATCAATAATATAAACATGTTTACAAAATCATGAAATAAAGTAATGTTAGTGTAAATATGTAACAAATTAATTAAAAATATTAAATGAAATATTAAATAATAAATGAAATTAACAAGAAATTAACAATTTATTTTCTATTTATTAAATGTCTGTATACTTGTGCTATGTTATCTGTGTTAGCCTTAAAGTTAATTCTGTGTGTTTTTGGTACATTAATAATTTGTAACATTTCTAACATTAAACGTTTTTTATAATTATTTTCTACATTCAAGATAGAAACATTTTCAAAATTTGGATAGTGATTGAATTTTGAACAATGTGCTGATAAAGCCGTCTTTTGTGAATTAATATCTCTTCGTTTTTGCTCCGATTTATGTCCAGCTATTCTAGTTTTTAACTTATTCTTGGTCGTACCTACATATACTTTATCACAAATTTCACTATCATTACCGTTACAAGGAATGCTATAAACTAAATTTGACTTGTCCCATTTCTTTACCTTATCCTTTGTCTTGCTAAATAATCTTCCTAAAGTATTATATGTTGTATAACTCAAATTATACTTATCCTGATTTACAATTCCTGACATTCTCAAACGGTCTGACAAAACAGGTATATAAATTATCGATTTATAAATTTTATCCGCCGTTGCATTATCACCATTTCCATTTCTCCTTCCCTGAATATTATCATTAAAATTAGCAACACACCTCATGTTATCCTTACATTGTCTAATTAATCTATGAATAATACTTAATGGGAAACTATTGTCAATTAATATATTCCTAACTTTAACAATGTTAGCCTTATGAAATTCCTTGTCACTAATTTAATCTATACAAAAATTGCTTTTTATTCTTGTTAATACATTTATCCCACAGTGCATTGCTTAAGTAACCACCGTTGGAGGATTCACTACGTCTACTGTTTTGAATTGAAGATTAAAGTAGATTGTCATGCAACACTTTTTTTCTATTCTGTGCAAAAGTTAAGTTGAAATATTTTTTCCTAGTTTTTTTTGCTTTTCTTGATTTTATTTATTTCTAGCTAAACCCCGGCGCACTTCGTTACAACTATTTGGATTAAATAAAAATTTAAAAAAAATATATGCATTTTAATATATAATAATTTAATGCTTACTTTTCCGATTCCATACAATTCTTAACTGATGTTTTGTATTGACCAGACACATACATATATAATAGATCTTTACAAACCTGTTTTAGGGTTACGGCCTAGTTTCTCGCAGCAACAATGTTGTGTGTGTCAATTTTTATCCATGAATATCGGGACCTGTATGTATGTGCTACATACATATATGCTTTTGTCGCTGTATTAAAAATCAATAAAAACTACAATATGCTAGAAAATGCTAAAAAAATATGCTAAATGCTAGATGGTTGTTTTTTTCATGGCAAATAATTCTGAAAAATGCTAAACCTAGCTTCAAAATTCCTAAATTAGCAACAGTCATTCATACAAGATGTACTTGGTTCAGCGATTTAGCCCTCTATAGATTTCAAACAAACAAACAAACTCACAAGCACACATTAATTCCTATATAATAAGAATAATAGTTGGTTGCATTACTGGCGGCTGAATTTTTCTATTTCTTTTACTACTCTCCTTCTTCTTCTTCTTCTTTTGCATCTTTAAATTGTTTGCAACAATACGTAGTAAGGTTTATATATATTTTAAATGTGGCCTAGTTACTGAGGTTCTTCTTTGTCGTTGACTCTTTAACAATTTTCATAATATTAATGCGTTGAGTATTAAATTGTTTTTACATGTAGACTGTCTGGTAGTAATATTTTCTTTTTTTTTTGCATATTCATCTTCTCTATTAATTTTTTGTCTTTTACTGGTGGTTGTTACAAAATTGAAATGCATTTTTGTTGAGAAGTCGAGAGAGAAAATAAAAAATCAAGTAAGACATTTTTAATATTATATGACTTTTGCTTCTGTTACACAAGAAGAAACGATGTTAACAAAGTAGTTTGCAACACGTTTGTATTTCCTACTGGGTATCTTCTTACTTAATATGGAATTTATTTTAATGTCTGGTCGTTAAGAAATATGTTTTTTTTTTTAAGTTTAGACTACAACTGATAGATAGAAGGAACGGCATAATGCTTGACAAATTCCTTTTGGCGTGTCAAGACGTTTAACTTTCAATTTCTGATGACGACAAAATTTCTCAAAAAAAGAATAAAAAGAAAATTAAATTCTTGAAAAGTTTTCAATATACTGGAAAAACTTTAAAGAAACATGCAATGAGAGAAGTGAAGAAAATACGTGTTATGATTTAAGAATTACATGTTATGACTGTTTTGTTACAGTGTTTGTCTAAGTCCAACAGTGGTGGCAAAAGTTAAAAGCTTTTCATAAAAGAAAATAAATAAAAAAAAAAATTCTTAAAATTAATTTTACACTTGAATACCTTCTTTAAACATATTTTTTTATTTTATTTCAAGTGAAGATTGTAATTGTTTTTCTTTTCTTTTTTTTTGAATTGTTTCTTACTTTTTCTTTTAATAAATTAAATAAAAAAAAAGAAAAACAATTGTAACCCTGAAGTTGTTCTCATCATGTAATTATAATATATAGTTATTATTTATATTATTATGTTATTTTTAATATTATAAAAACATGTTTTGGGTAAAAGAAAAAGTATGAAATTATTGTTATTACGAGTCAGAAACATTTTAAACTTTAGACTCTGATTTGAAAGTTAAAAAAAAAACTCTTTTTCACAACCCCCAACATACTTCTCATAACTATTGAAACTAAAATCTTAATTAACTTCCCTATAATGAATTTGCAAGCGATCAGACAGTCTCTTTATTATAAAGAGAGAGAGAGAGAGGGTATCTTTTAAAAATAACAATAGAAAAAAGTTACTTTCATTTTTAATAATCAGATATTTTAGTTTGAATTATATTATTTACTAGCTGAACCCGGTGTGCTTCGCTACCCCCTCGTTATATACATATTACAAAAAAAGTATTTTGTATAGCAAACATTATTAGTGGTGTAAGTAAGTATCTAAATTAAAAGAGAAGGGGGCGGTGAAGTGGGCGTGGTTCATAGTTATATGACGACGTTAACAGTATTAAGAGCAATATATTACCAAATAAAAAAAAGATTGAAATTTCTACATAGAACAAAAAGTTTGAAACTTTCAAACAAAATTTGGCGTGAAAAGTGGCGTGAAAGAGGGCGTGGCGTAAGACATGTTTGTTTATACCTCGCCTGGAGTATAATGTGTACGCAATTTGAAGTAAATCTGTTAAAAACTATATGGGAGCAATTACATAATTTAAAAAAAGTGGGCGTAAAAGTAGGCGTGGTCGAAAAAAAGTACCCTATTAATCATGTCAGAGTCCCAGTTAAATGCTGTGAAAATTTCAGGAAGATTGGTCCAGAGGTTTGGTGTCCTATAAGGTACAAACAAACAAACAAACAAATAAACAAACACACATTCAGTTTTATATATTTAGATTTATACATTTAGAGATATTAAATACTTTTTTTATTTATTTTTAAATTAATTTTTCTCAAGAGAAATTCTACTTCTACTTATTTATTTATTAAATTACAATAGAATATGAAATTATTTTCTAATTATTATTAGGAGCGGAGTGACCCGGGTCCCCTGTAGGAATCGAAGCCACAACACTTGCACTAACAGTCTAGAACATTACACACTAGATTACTGGGGCACCCAAAGTGTCATTTTGTTTTATTTTTAATTACAATGCAATATTAAAATTATGTATATTCTTATTATTACAAGTTGAGTGACTAAGATTATATTATGGGTGTAGTGTCACAGACTAGTGATTCACAACCCTTTTTCTAGAAGCTTAGCACGCTACCCTATACACTTCTGAGCATGGTGGAATTACTTACAAGGTGGTGGCAGGTGAATATAGTACAAAAACAACAGGGAATTTGTTTTTGTTTTTTCAGCTCTTTAATGTCAAAAGGAGGTATGGTGAATTAAAAAAGCACATGTCAGAAGTGTGTGTGTGGGTATTTTTAACAACGTACATGTCTCTACACCAAAACAAAAACACGAAACACACAAAGCAAAATGTAAACAAAACATAAATATAAACAAAACTTTTGACAGGAGCGGTATGACCAAAAAAAAAAAAAAACCCAGCTGGGTTGGCAACACCACCTTGTAAGTAATTCCACCATGCTTCTGAGGCTTTCTGGTGTTTTTTTATTTCAAGCCGTGTGGACATTTGCTATTTTCTATTATTTGTCTAATATGTCCGTACCTTTACTAATAAGACATATTAAGCCCGTAAATGATGATCGCAGGCAAAAGGAAATCTTATGAGTGATTAGTTTTTTTAAAGTCCTAATGAATTAAATAAATAACAAGTTACCTGTATTTGTAATCACCTTGATAAGTTTGCTTTTTTTTGTTCGTAATGTGTAGCATGCATACCGGCTTACTTTGTTCCTGCCATCATCTTTTTTTCTTCTTCTTTAGTTTCTGTAATTTTTTTTAAGTTACATAAAGAAGTTGACTTTGTCGGTGAATTTAAAGTGGGTGAACGAGTAAAACACAACAAGCAGAAGCTGAAAAAAAACCAAAAGAAAACAAAACAATCCGCAACATTATTTTCCTCTACACCGTCGTCTTCTTTAATAATGAATTTCAATGATTGTTGCTGTTTAACTGAATATGAAAGAAAATCTTTTATCTGCGTATAGGCGTTCATATGCCCCCAAAGCACAGTGTCACTCAAATGGATGTAATTTTCTCATTCCATATAAAGCTGTTGCAACTGCACTTGGGGTATTACAATATAAATATGTCTTTCAATCTAACTTTACTTAACAAAGTATTCACCTTTTGCTCCTTAAACTTTATTAGGAGTAAAAGAGTTTTATTCGGAAAGAGAAGAAAGACAATGAAATAGACAAATTAGAATAAAAGATAGAAAGGCAAATGTTAGTTAAATGGTTGGAATTTAATTAATAAGAACTCATTTGAAATTAATTAAAAATTAAAAATTCCAAGACCGAGATAAAAGCAATGGGAAGAAGTATGAAGAAGATTAAAAATATGAAAATTAAAAAAAAAACAAAAATAAAATAAATAAAATAATTGTTTTTTTTTTCATTCTAAAAATCCGCAAATAATAAAATCTTGATTATTTTGAAAACGATCCTTGCCCCACACTTACCCTCCCTCAGTCGATCAAGAAGGGCTTGTCCTCATTACGTATAAACACGTACACACAATGGTCTATACAACTGCGGGTTGGTACTGGTAATAACTAAACTACAGATTCCAAAGTCATCAGTCTATTTATTGATACTAACAAATTGCACAAAAAAAAAACAGAAATCTCCGGGTTTAAACCCTAGCTCTGACATCTTGAAAAAAAAAATATGAAAAAATATTTCTTTTGGCGACTGCCTCTTAGCAGTCTTCTGGCAAAAGCTCTAAAAGTAACTGAATACCATGAACAAGCTTCTCAAGCCTGCCGTTTGGAGTCGAGGTTAAACTGTAAGGCTCCGTACTTCTGGATAAAAATTGACGTATACAATATGCGTGCTGGGCGAAGACACACCGCACACTGGTTCAGCTTCATACGATTGGTGGCATTAATTATAAGGAGTGGACCTAGAAACTTGAAAGTTGGCACAGAGTATTATATTGACTAAATTAAGAAAATAAAATAGTTTCATGAAAATCAGCCACACCCATCGCCCATCGCCCACCGCCCATACAATCAAAATGGATATTTTCACATAAAACCTTTCGTATAAAAGCAAAAGTCTTAAAATTTAGTACATATACTACTTAGAAAAAACAAGAGACGCATGCCAAGTTTCATTGAAATCTGCCACGCCCATCGCACCGTCTTGCATTCTGTGTAGGCGGTATTTTGGTGACTAAAATTCGATTTTGTAAAACTATTTTTCACAAATCAAATAATACCGTTGCAAAGAAGAGTGTTTCACTGAGACAAATTCATAATTTATTTGATAAAAAAGAAATATTTTGTCTTAGAAAAAGTCTACAGAAGTCACTTAAATATTGTAAAACGAAAACTGAGGAAAATTTTCTCACAGTTCAGTAGCTTGTATATGTCAGATATTTTAATTGATAACTTTTCAATGCCGTTTTTATTGAAATATAGCACTTCCTTTATAATTCATAGAAAAAATTTTTTAGATTGCGTATGTAGTGTAGGAGATATGACCGAATTAAAATTGCCTTCTAAGCCTCAAAATTTGCAGTTTTTCTTTTAAATAAAGGATAGGTCCGGCTATATTACTGGAACCCAATGAACCCTAAAAGCCTATTCTTTGAATTTACCCAAAAAAAAATCCACAAGCTTTTACAGATCGTTAACCAAACTTATGAATTTTCTGAAAATGGCCGGGAAAACTGCTGACAAGTTGCAATTAAATCTATTGCAGAGAAGTGCAATCCTAAGAGTATGCAACAGATTTTAATACAAACGTCTACTGAAATTACATGATTGTGAACGAAATTTTTCCTAACTAATTTTAGTTTTTTAAACCGGAATTGCTTAGGGGCAAAAACGGGCAGCTGAATTTTTAATAAATAATTAGCTGAGACTTCAGGCTTTAATTTGATATAAGTATCTGGCTGAGGCTCGTTGGTGCACAGAAGATGCAATCCATAGAATTTGGAGAAAATATATATTTTTGGACAATTTTTTGTAGTAAAAAAAATTTTTTTTTAAATTTGAAAATTTTTTTTATTTATATATATATCATAAATAACGTCCAATTGTATGAAAAAAAATCTTTTAGTGTCAGTACAAGAGTATTTTAAAAGCATGAAGCGATAGAATGTAGCATATATAATACGGTCATTTCAAACGCATTCACTTAGGTCAACTTTGAATGTCTCTGGACAAAAAAGTAATAAAGATATAAGCCTAATATTTTTGGTACATGATAGTTAGATTGTCTATTATAAACTGTAAAAAAATCAGGTAGATCAGAAGGCATGAAAAAAATGAATTAATGCCGCTCTTGAACCAGTGTGCACCGTACCCCTAAATCAGGTTTGTAATGGCCGTAAACATGGACATATTCATATACATAATTGGCCATTACAACCATGTTTCAGGATTACGGTCTAGCTTCTCGCAGCACCCATGTTGTGTGCGTCAATTTTTATCCATGAGTACAAATTAATTCGAAATATTAAAAAATAAAAAGTAAGAATAGGTACTCGTAGAACAATTCAAATACTAAATTATACACAATTGGACTGATTTTTATGAATTAGACATAACAATTACATTATACAGAGAGTTAAAATTCATACATTGGATCAGAACTAGCAAAATAGAACGAAAAAAACATGCAAGCTCGGAGAGGAACACAAAATTATATAATATTTATAGGTAAAAGATATATCAAAATATAATATTTTAGGAATTAACGCTTATCATTTCAAATACTACACAGTTAAAATTTTTTGATTCATTAGAGGCGTTATTCTGTAACTCTCCTAAACTTGATTAAATACTTTTTGTCTACAAATACAATTCTTCAGCGCATATTGTAATTTAAAAGCTTCTCTAAAATGTATAATTTTCTATATTCTAACGCCCAGGGGCCTTATTCTGTAATTCTCTTAAGCTAAAATGCTAAAGTTTTTGGTTTTTAAAACAGGCTGGGTGTTAGAATCAATAAAATTAAAAATTTTAGGGATGATTAGCATAAAGATTTTAAATGAAATTACGCGTTAAAGAATTTTATTCGAAGCCAAAAAGTCCTAAATCAAGTTTATATATTTTTGCGATAGACTTTTAGCTTAGAAGAGTTACAGAATAAGTCCTCAGCCTGTTCTAAAAATCCATAATTTTAGCGTTTTAGTTTAAGAGAAATACGGAATAAGACCCCAGTTATAACATTTGTGATGATTGAGGAATTATTGCAAAACCACTCTAAATTAAATAGTTTCATGACGACACAACATTTTCAATTTAATTTAAATATTATTATTTATAATTGAAAAGAAAAAGAAACCTTAGAAATTAATTTTATTAACCTTTAGATCTAAATTATCAATCAAAGTACTACTAATTGAGAGTCTACTAATGGCACCGACATGAGTTCAAAACATCAGATAGAATATTAGTTTTTATTTTAATCAAACCAACTTGAAGTATTAATTGAATTAAATTATTTGTTTTATTATCTAATTAATTCGTTAATTAAATGAACAAGCAAATAGCTTGTTTGACATACTTGTTACATTTAATGTTTTACTCTTAATTTAATTTAATTTTTTTATATTTTATGGTTCATTAACAAAACTTTGTTTTAATAAGAAAATGCAAAAAATTTTATTAAAAATGTATAGGTTTTCGTGGAGATTCAAGGACAGCGTGACCATTTGTGCCACTAAAGTATCAATTTGCTACCTTTCGGACCTACTTGCTACTTTTAGTGCCACTCTTTTAAAATGTGCTAAATCTGCTACATTTTTTTAAACATTGCCACATTTTGCCACTTTTTAAAAATACCATAAAGTTTTAATTTTTTCGCAATTCTTATGGCAGATTATTTTTTTCCCAACAGTTTGTTACAAACATTTCAGCTTTCCTATAGCAACTGTCACTATATCTGTTTCTAAATTGTCAAACTCAATATACGTTTCTATGTATGTATATACATACAGGAAAATACCGTTTTATTTTTCAAGTGCTAATGGACCTTTTTCATAAGATTCTTTTTTTCTGCAATTGTGAGTGAGTAAACGCAAATCGTTGAAAAATTCCAAAATTTAAATTTTTTGCTGCTTCAATGATCTAATTAAGTTCTTATCTTCATTTAAATCCAAATGACCGCATTGACTCTTTTTACATAGTTTTTTAACAGAATAAGCAAAAGGCTTAAGAAATTATTTAAACATATATAGAAATATAGAATATTAGTAATTTTAGTTTTTTTTTTATTTGACAACATACGAGATAATTAAATGAAAATGGCATAATTGATTACATTAAATTAAATTAATTGAAAAAAATATTAAAGTACAATATTTTTTGTGGCAGAAAAAGTGTATGTACATACTAAAGGTGAATTCATACTGTTCTATAATCTCGAATATGACAAAACACGAATTTCTGTAAATTTTAGGCTGAGATATCTTGAAAACCGGATGCGACAGGATAATGATAATATCATCATAGAGTTTTGCGACTAAGTGTATTTGTACCTTACGGTGTTTTGGACTTACTTGATAAAATGTATGTCATTAAGAATATGAGCAAACATTAATACCTATTTTATAGGTATTTAATAAAATCGAATAGAAGTCAGTGAGAACAAACAAAACAAACAAAATATTGACCAAGAGTTAGATTTCGACTAGGATGTTTTTACAGACGAGGCTTAAATACGATATAGAAGCAAAAAAAAAAAAACCGTTTTGTATTGCTTGCAAACAGCAGCTAATTTGCCAAATAAAACCATATTGATCGTCATGCAAGAACAACCAAACATTCGAAAAAAAAATTGTTGGAAGTTGATCTGCAAGATTGGAGTCCGACAGAAAACCTTGCAAAGAAGATTATAAGTACATTTCCAAAGAATTGAAACTTTAAAAATTTTACCTGAATGTTCAAAAAATACTTTTTGAAAGTATAAAAACTCTGATTTTATTATAAATGCTTTTATGAATCTTATCGTTTTATGTGTGTTGTTTTGTGTTATTAAACTTATAAATAAAATTTAATGTCTAATAAAAGAGCAAAATAAACTTAAATAGTTTGTCCCTTTTTTACAAAAAATCCTTTTTTTTGTGCCACTTTTATTTTTTTCATCCCGTTTTAGTGCTACTTTTCGAAATTTGTCAACGGTCACCCTGTTCAAGGAGCCAATTAGCACTCTCTCTTTTCTTGTTTTTAGACATTTTTACGTTTGAGATTAATATAAACCCCGCTCATTTCAGACAGACCTTATTCTTGTGAAAATAAAAATGTTGTCAGAAATTTGTTGTAGTTGGAAAAAATGTTTCTCACAAAGAGAAGAGAGTCATACTTTTGCAACATTTTTTCATGTGTGTAGATATATTTCGTATGAAATATTTTTATAAAGAATTTGACAGCATTTCTGAAGAAAATTTAAACAAGAAAATTCGGATGTCGTATGTCCATTTGTACATATCGTCGATGGAATTCAAGAACGCTGTAACTGACAAAAAAATCGAAAATACGCGTCGATTGGTCCCGGTCCCAGATCTCTACGATGAAAATAAGTTCACTTACGCCGTCTGCGAAATGAAAAATGTGTAGGTATTTGTTCTACTTTTATAAATGTTTTTTGGCTCTGGTGAACATTTAAGGTTTTGTCAGTTACAGCGTTCTTTAATTCCATCGACGATATGTTTCCTAATTTTTTTTGCTCTGCCCGCTTTTGAACTTCAGAAATACTTTTTACTTACAAATCGAGAAACGAAGGAATTTTTTAATTCAAACTTTTCGCTGTAAAAACTTTTTTCAAATACAAATCATAACAGAGACAAGGCAATGTTGATTCGTAGCAATTATTTTAATATCAATCTTTTTTCTTTGTCTCTTTAAAATTTAAATCCCAACTTACATATGCATTTTTTTCTTTTATTTTTTTCTTTTATTTTTTTTTCTATAAATACGACCTGTTTTGCAATGTTGATTGATTTACATATGGAATCGCATTTCCTGCTTTTGCTTGGCAGATTTCATTTCTTTTGTATTTTTTGTTCACTTTTCTTCTATTTATTGTGTCTGCATTCGTATGGAAATTTATTAGAATTTTTTTAAATGAAAAAGACGACAAGAATTATAAAAAAGAGAGAAAAAAAAAGAACAAAACAAGGAAGTCAATAAATTTAGCCCTGTTGTTGTTGTTGTAAAGAAGATGAGGTGCTTTAACAAAGATTGCAACTTTAGTTATGACTACTGAACAGAACTGTCAACGTTCATCATCATTATTGATGGTCATGTTTAATTTTTGTTTGAATATTATTTGTTGTCGCTTATATTTCAAGAAATACGAGGCAAAAGAGCAGTTTTAAATAAGTTTATTTTTATATTTATATGTAATTCGTTTTTACTTTATTTCTAACATTTTACAAGTCTACAACTCACCCCTTAAGGGATGCTGATAATTGAAGTATACAGAGACGCTTAGCCAACAAGTCATGAAACCATTTATCTGTCCAACATCCCAGCAGAAATTAGTGCTTACCAGTAAGCTATTTTATAAGGGAGAAATTATAAACAATCACTTACTCGTGCACATCAATAATGCCTGAATTTTGTATGAAATAAGCCGCTAAAATGCAATAGAAATGCAAATTTATTGCAACCAGTAAGCAAATAGTATAAAAAATTAAAAATAATACCTTATCCTATAGCATCTTTGGAAGCTTTAAGGTATGCATAAACAATATAATGCTTCAAATTTGAAAAATTTTCTGCTGGGTTCATCACTAAACAATTTTTGTGTAACACAATGACTCTTCTATGCATCCAAAGGGATAGTTTGATATTCTTTAAGAAATAAATGAACACACAAATATTGATTTTATTTAAAGCAATGGTTTTAGAAAATAATCATTTCTCTGTGTTTATTTGATTGTCATTCGTGGTTTATTTTTTATTTGAATATTTCATTATTAAGTTGTTAAATAAAATAATCGTTATTGTTTGTTAATGTAAAAATTGTAACCGCAAAATACATTCAATCGTTTGATACGTTTTAATTGTCAGAATTTGTTATGGTTGGTTAAAATAAATAAATAAAAAGTGACATTAAAAGTCAATTTTATATGTACTTGTGCCATCAGGTGGCAAGTTCACTAAAAATATGGGTTTGTTGTTAAAAATAAAAACAAATTAGCACATTATTGTCCAATTAATTCGACTATATGGTACTCTATACTACAATTATTTCATTATCAGCAATCATAGAGCTGGGGAATAGCGCTGCTGATGAACTTGCTAAAGCGGCAGTTGATTCATTATTGAATGTTTGTATAACACCAACCTCTGTCAAATGGCTGTTTAGGCAGTGGTATCTATTGAACTATGATGCTTGGGAACATGTTTATGAAACCAAGCATGTTCCGTTGTTGTTTACATAGTGTGTAGTCATGTTTTTGCTTCATAAACAAGTTCCATTCTAGATTTTAAAAATATTAAAATATTTTGGTATTTTTTTGTTGCATTGATTTTGGTTTCAGTGTGTGTATCGCTGTTTATTGTTTTTACTGGTTTAATTTATTGAGAACAAGCAAATTGTATAAATTTAAAATTTTAAAATACAGAACACGATGTTTCAGTTATGGTTTAATTATTTGTTCCAAAGTGTGTACCTAGCACGACAGATTCTGGGCCGAGAAAGACTTTTGTTCCACTGCTAGACAAACTTTGCAAAAATT
This sequence comes from Metopia argyrocephala, assembly GCA_963576795.1. Classification (NCBI taxonomy): domain Eukaryota; kingdom Metazoa; phylum Arthropoda; class Insecta; order Diptera; family Sarcophagidae; genus Metopia; species Metopia argyrocephala. Next base: position 2,728,632 of record OY756209.1, read on the forward strand.
GGTTAGGAAATACAATCATCAACTTATAGCACATCCCTTCATAGTTGATTGTCGAGTGAATCGTACAATGCACTATAGAGAAAATTCGTTCTTTAGCCGTACGGTTGTTTTTAGAACAACCTTTCCGCTAAAGTTTTTCCTGTCAATTATGATTTTAATAAGCACTAGAATTACTCCCTCCTTCCCCTTTCCTACAACGCATTTTCCTAGACCAGCACAATGTACTGCATGAGAAGCGATTAACGCCTGAGTGCTGGCCTCAATATAAAAAAAAAGAACATCACAAATAGTTTATCTGATTTCCTATAAAACAGATATTAAAAAAAAAAAATTATTTACCCAAATAATGGTTTTGGAGGTTTATGTCAAAATAATAATAGTCAAACTGTTAAAAAACCTAAAACTGTTATTATTTTGACATAAACCTCCAAAACCATTATTGGGGTAATAATTTTCTATAAATGAGGACAGATATAGAAAGCTGAGAAAATTTCCTTTAAAATAAGCCCTCCTCCAGCGTTACAGGTCAACCATTCACAAATTGCAATGAATATTTCCAAAAACTAGCACTATCAAGTAAAATAGAATTATGGGTCTAAATATTTTTGCTTGTTGTTCAGTAGACGGAAGAAGATTTTCCATATCATAATAAAAAATTAATACGTCGCTGTAACTGACAAAAATCGAAAGTACGTTTTTTGCATCATTTTTATCAGAAAAAAATACGCATCGATTGGTCCCGATTACAGATTTCTTTGATGAAAAGAAATTTACTTACTCCGTCTGCGTTTTGAAAAATACCAGAGTCTTTGTTCTACTTTCATACAATTTTTTTGGCTCTGGTGAACATTAAATGTTTTATCAGTTAAAGCGTTCTTTAATTCTGGCGACGATATGTTTCTTAGTTCTTCGCGAACACCCTGAATACATTTGATACAGCTGTTTTTTTTGCTAAACTAGAAAATTTTAAATACATACCGTCATTCACTTAAACCTGAATTAAAGTCTTAATTACAAACAGAGGCATTTATTTTCATTATTGATTTTAGATTGAATAACTTTTAATGTAGTTATAAATTCTTATTTAGTTTTTTTTAAACACATATCATTCACATATTCAAGCCAATATTATATTCCAATATATAGAGTGTAGGGTGACATAAACTGAAATAAAATCCAATTTAATTAAATAAACATGTTTAAGAATATGACAGTGTAGGAAAATGCAGAGAATAAACAATTGGCGTTGTATTAGAGAAAGAGAGGATGAGAATGTAATTTAATACACTGATGGCGCCCCTTCAAAAAATGTATTCCAAAAAAACAAAAAAAAGAAAACATGAAATTGGAATGCGTAACTAAAATTTCATTTATTTTTGTTGGTGGAAAATATTTGAGGTTTCAAATTCATTCGTTTGAACTTTGAAATGAGAAAACAAAAAAGGAATTAAAATGCATATGGCATATACATATGTATGTATGTATGTATTTACTCGTACATAAATAAAATCAAATTGCATATTAAACTTTGTTTATCAAATTATATTTGACTTATTTTACATTTTTGTTTTATTTTTGTAGTGCATTTTTTTTTCTTAAATTAATATTTGATTTATTAGTCATGCCAAAAAAATGATAATTTTTTTCATTTTAGTTTTGCAGTACTTTCAATCAAAATGAATAGAAATTCAATAATTCTGTCTACATAAAAGGGGTGTGAGCAAATGAGTGCTTTTAAATGAAATAAGAACAAAAGCAAGCATTTAAACAAACACAACAACAACAACAACAATATGTAAGTAATTATTAAAAAATTATAATTTAATGATGAAGTTATGAAATTACTTATATAAGAAAGTAATTTATGTTATAAAACCGATATATCATATCCAGCAAGCGGTGGTGATAGGTACAGTGTGCAATAAAAGTGGTAAATTTTAATAAAAACATAAATTATTCGGTGTTGTTATCAAGGTTGTCTCCATCTTGTATTCAAATTCTATTTACATTAATTGTTAATATTTTTAAATTTGGGATCAATCCGTTGTAATTGTTGTGGTATGACATTGATTGAGATTTTGACATTTTGTAATTTGAATTTTTCAGCCATGTTCACAGATTCCTTTCGGAATAGTATGATTCGGTAATTGCATTACGATTGAATTTTTGTTCTTTACTTGGTGCTTTGGACTCCGAAGGTTTTTATCAATCCGAAAAATGTAGTTCTTTTATTTATAAATAATTTGGCATAATTAAATAAATTAATTATGTTAAAGCATAATGTGACAACATGCAATCTGTTTATTACATTTGAATAAATAATAAGTAAATTGAAAAGTTTTTAAAAATTAAATATAAATAAATTCTTTTCTAAATGTTTTCTTTTTTTTTTATGTGCTGCCACTGTAGAATTTTGACAAAATTAATTGTAAAAAGAGAGACGACAATGTTTTACAAACTGATTCCGACACTTTCGTTTACTCCTAAACGTTTTCTGTTATATTTTTAAAAAATTATCAAAATAAAGGAAAAAGAAATATTTATTTTTTTACTGATAAAAGTAGTTTCAAGCATTTATTTTAAATCTGAAAGTTTTTTATTCTACGGGCGGTCAAATAGGGTAAAGCATCTCCCCTGAGTAATCTATCTACTAGCTGGGAAACGAAATTAGCCAGAGAAAAAATGCGCAACATTACAGAAAAGGTAAATTCCGTTTATGAAAATACAGTAAAAGCAGTTCCAATCTGTGAAATTTTCTGAAAAACCAAATTACAGAGTGAATTCCGTTTCCGAATGGAATTGAACTCCGTAACATGGCTGATTATTAATAAGTACGGAAATTTATTGTTCATGAGTTTTTTATGCGGATTGAGATCATTTCCGACTAGAATTTTTGTTTGAAGTCATTTTAACTAAATCTCCTAAAAAATAATTCATTTATTCTGCTATAAAGGATGGTAATTTTGATACTTAAATTTTAATTGAGTCTACTAAGTTTCTGAAGTTCTAAATAAAAAAAAACACAAAATATTTACATGGTTTAACAATAATGATTGTCTTTGACATCAAGCAGAATAGCAAACCTATAATTCTGAAAGACCTCGTTGAGTAGATTATTTGTAGAATAAACGTATTTTGAGTTTTTCTTTACTCAATACACCTTTTTAAAAATTATAAGGTCGCTATTCTGTTCCAATCAAACAATAATACTTTTGTTCGACAATGTTATTACTTACCCCTTAATTCCGTTTCATGAAAATATTTGAAGAAAATAATTTTTTTTATTACAATATAACAAGCACTTGAGGTATGAGATTGTAATACAAGTTAAATAATTCACAAGTAAATTCAAGAGATTGTAGGTGTTTCGTGAGAAAAAATTAAGTCAAGAAACAAACTATTTAATATAGAAATTAATGAAATCAGTAATCAATGGGAAAAATATTTTTTATAAAAACTGGCATACTGGCAGTTACACTGCAAAAAAAAAAAAAAAATAATTTTGTATTTGATATCAATTAAACAGTTGATTGACTTTAATTTCAATTAATTGTTTTAATCGATTTAGATTAATTATGTAAAGAGCTATTTGGATTTTGATGACCGTTGGCTAAATTTGATCTTTAATTAATAAATGATTTTATTTTAATGAAATTGTTTAATTTATTTAATACATGCTTTAATATATTTTTTATTTTGTTGTCATTTATGCACTTCAATTTTAACTTAATTTTCAGTGAAACTTTTTAATTGGTATTATTAAAATGTTAATTTAAAATAATTAAAAATTTAATTATTATTACAAAACTTTTTATTAAAACTCTTTCTAATTTTTTTCTGTGTAAATTACAATTTTTAAATTATTTATAAATAAAAATGATTAATTAATGTAAGAGAAATTAAATTAAGCGTATAGAGATTTGTTCTGTAAACTACTTATGAATAAAAATTAACACACACAACATGAGTGCTGCGAGAAGCTAGGCCGTAACCCTGACACAGGGTTGTAATGACCAATTATTTATGTATGTATGTATTACTGTAAGATTTTTTTCAATTTTTAAACACTGAATTAATATTTGTCGCAGTACAAATCTTTTAATCTATCCCGAGCTACTCTTGAAGATGAATTAAATGGAAACTTTTAAAGAAAATATGTTCATGATTTGCACAACAAAATAACACATTTGCTGGTCATAACTAAAATATTTTCTGTTTTTAATTCAGTCATTTTATTGTTAATAGAACAGTGTTTTAATATTTAGACTTTGATTCTTAAATAATTTCAAACATTTCCTTAATGACTCATTTTAATTGCATATTTTTTGTATTCTTGTCGTAGGTGGTAACCTGCAATTGCCACATGTCCACATAAAATCTTGACTGCATAAAAATTATCATAAAAAATTAAGAATTAAGACTTGTATCATGATAATTATGACGATGATGAATCACAATCATGACAAATGGCTATAATTTAAATTATTTCCAAGTAATTTCAAATAACTTGTTGCAGTTGTTGTTGTTGCTGCAGTAAAATGCAAAATAATTATTTAAAAATTATTTCGCCATTACAAATACCTGACGAATACTTTACAGATTAAAGAAAAAATGTTTTGTTTAGTAATTTTCACTAAAACCTTGTTTAAGACCACACCTATATATTAAGCCTTCTCAGCTTCGACCCCTTAAAACAAATTTCCCTTCTGTGAACATACGAATATATATAAATAAACCTCCCTTTTGGTTTCCAATTAATGCACCTGTCATTTCTTTGGTACAGTGGAACAAACACTGTTTAATTACTTGATTTTTGATTTTTTTTTTTAGTTGCAGACCATAATTTGTAAATTTTAATGTTTTAAATATTTTTATTGATTGAATTATTGATGCTACCAAATTTACAGACCGGTTTTAATTTTTTTATATTTTCTCACACAACAATTTTCCAGTTCAATTAATTAATGAATTCAATTGGGAAGATTGCCATTGGATTTTGTATGAATAAAGTTGAAAAGTTTGTTGTCTATTTTCTAATTACGTTTTAAAACTTTACAACTGTATTGCCGGACGACCTTTACTTTATCACTGTTTAATCAAAACAGTCTTTTCATTCACTTCTTTTTTTTAAACAAAAATCGTATCTGCAACATTGTGCCTTTAAAAATTTCGGGTATAATGCTGTAAAATTGTGGGTGTATTGTTTGTTTCACAGAAATTTTTTTTATATAATTTATAGATAACTAGTTAACTAGTCAAAAAGCCGACCACAGTCGTAAAATCAAAAATTTGGCTCCATCTTGCACATATAGAGCAAATGAGCTTTAAGTATGCAAAATTTCAGCTTTATGCGACGTCAGACGGCTTCAAAAAGCTGGAATTGGACATACATCCGGACAAACAATGAAATTATATATATAGATGGGTGCTGGAAATTTTTAGTTGTATTCTTATGTAAAGTATTTACCATGTTTCTGTTATTGTCTTTTATTGTGCTTTTGCATGTTTGAAACACGCAAATTCTAGGAAATGTTATCACAGTATCTGTTTTCCGGTTTTCCGTAGTAATACGGTTAACACAGTTTTATTAATACAAGTGTATAATATTTCTACTTAACCTGATTTTCTACTTGTTTTTTTATTTTTTTTTATTAAAATACAACTCTGATAAAAATAAAATTTGAATTTTTTAGAAAACATTATAAAAATTATGAGAGCCATACGACTATCTAAGTTGTATTTTTTGTTATTTCATGATATATTGTTTTTAAACTATTACATATACTTTCTATTTTATTCTGATTTTCTGATATGTCGTAGTTCAAAGTATTATGGTACGAGTATAAACTGGCTTTAATGATTTTTATGTCAGAAAATATAATAAAAATTTTGTTTTAACAAATATTTTGAAATCGAAAATAAGACTTTTATAAGATTTTATTCTATGACTTTCGTTTTTGTGTCATTGTTTAAAGCCATTTAATCATTTATCCTTTAAATAGAGTTCTAATTATATTTTTTACTTTTTATTTTATATACTTATAAAATCTTTTGTTATAATTTTGTTTCTAAAAGTATCATCTTATGTGTTGGTTAAAATGAATAAATTCAGTAGTAAAAATTGTTTCCTTTTTTTTCTACATAAATTGTATTGTTTTTGGTCACTGTGCGGTTAAATTTAATTTGCAAATGTATATATATGTGCAGTATGTATGGATGTAAGTACTTAAATAAGAATTTTTATTTGTTCTTTGAAAATTATTTAAATTTTTGCTCGCTTTACTTTACTACTGTGTTGTTTTTGTAGTTGTTTTTATTGTTGTATTATATTATTATTGTGCTTAAAATATTAACATGTTACAACTTGACAATTATTTTTGTTCTCATCATTATCATTATAATCATTATAATTATTATTTTGATTATTACCTGTATGTGTGTATAATGAATAAATTGTTTTTGTTTTTGCTTTTGTTATTAACGTATGAGAGTGTTTTTTGTAAAACAGCACAAATACAGCAGCTTGGTCAGTTAGTTAATTAAAAAATTACAATAATAATACTACAATATTTGTTATTGTTTGTTGTTATTATTCAATTACAATGAGATATTTTATTTTCTTCTTTAATAAACAAGACAGAGAGAGACAGAGACAGAGAAAATAAAATCAAAATCTTGTCTTTTAAAATTTTATTTACTTGGTTTATTATTTGCCTGTGCATATGCATGTATGTATGTGTAAATGATTTAATATTTGTCAGGAAAATTTTTCCGCATCTTCTCGTGTGTTGAAAACCGGTTTTTTTTCTAACCAAACCACCACCACACTTGCAAACTCTGCCATCACGAAACACATCACCGACTGGCAATAAATAAAATCATGAGTTTTACAGTGTTTTGCTTGGTTGTTGGCTGGTCCAGGTTGATCTTAAGAGAGTAAGACTTGTTGTTATTGTCACTGTAGTAAATGAAAGATTCTCAATGTATTGGATAACTGATATCAAGTTCAAGGTTAAATTAAAAATGCATATTTGAAACACGTGTATACTTGTGTTTAATTGTAATAAAATATTAAATTTAAAAAGAAAAACATTTTTTTTTGCTCGTGTAAACCAACTAACCAAATAGCCATTGCTGTTAGACATGGTTGGTATACAGTTGGAAAAAATGTGTTTTTTGTAAATTGGGAGAACAATTTCGTTATAACAATCAAACTTTTTGCAAATCGAATTTGATGACCACACATAATATACTTATATAATATAAGGCAAAAATAGGTATTTATAAACAACTAAAAAGTCTAAACAAACAATTATTCAGGAGTCTAAATTAAAAATTAATTGCAATAAATATTTTGTAGTTGAAGTTTTTGAAAAGTTGCTTCAACAAAGAATTTCAATTGCTATAAAAATTATTATTTTTTTTTAAACTTAAATTTTATTTTCTCAACTGACTTCCGACCAATTTGTTTTCTGTGTGTGCATGTTAATTACACACAATGACAAAAAAATTATTCTTAATGGGACTTTCTTAAGTATGATTCTAACTAACTAATCGCATCCACTGTGTAAACAGAGCTTGCAAGTGTTATTGTTTTATTCTTCAATTTAAAATCAAATAGTAAATAATTTAAATTATTGGACAGCTATTAATTAAATAATACAATTTAATTTAAATTTAATTATAAATAAGGTACATATTTAAAATTTTCTGATTTTTAGTTTTTTTTGTACAACAAATCAAACTATTTAGCTCTGGCATCTATTAAATTAAAAGTTTTTTTTTTTTCATTAAAAGTTTGTGTTGTTTTTAATGTTGTTTTACAACTTAATTGTTTTCCCATTTGTTTAACGTTTAATTACTGTCAATCTTAATTAAACTTCCATCACAAGAAAGCAATAACAATAATAAATTATTAACAAAAAAATTCAAATAATTCACACAGTAAGAATAAAAAATACAAAAACGACACTTCATACAGAGTTATTTACATACATACTGATGTATATGAAAATAATATTAATTTTAGAAACAGTTTAAAAAATGTTATGCAAGCGGGACAAAAGCTGTATGTATTCTTATTGAATTAAAAAGTAATCTTTTCATCGTAGTAGTATATAAATACCCAAGAAATTTGAAATTTCTTAAGGTACGTTCACATTTGTCAAATATTTGATGGAAAAAGCGTAACCACTATTCAATTGGAACTTTTAGTTTTTTGAGTGTTTACTTTTTTGAATTTAATCTATAAAAAATGAAAATATTAGTTCTTCTTATTATCATGTTTAAAATAATTTTTTAAGAAATGTTTACACAAAAGAACATTTTTGTATAAAATGTTTTCATAAAATAGTGGTTACGCTTTTTTCATCAAATATTTGCTAAATGTGAACGTAGCTTTACGGAAAGAAGCATATTATATACATATTACAATACTGCAAAACGCAGTGTTTGAGTAAAACTCTCATTAAAAAAAAAACATGCTATGTCATGTCGTCTCAAACACAGTGTTATGCCATGTCATGCAGAGTCATAATACTTTCTCAACATGTTATTGCAAATCGGTTAAACTGTTGTAGCTCGCTGTGTTGAATACCAATCTATGAATAATTACTCTGTCGTATAAAAATTTACTTACTAAGGCAAAAGCTAAGGGTTCAAACCCCAGTTCTGACATCTTGAGAAAAAGAAATTTTAAAAAGAATTTTTTTTGACAACTACCTCTTAGCAGTCTTCTGGCAAAAGCTCTGAGAGTAACTGATTGCCATGAACAAGCTACACAAGTCTGCCGTTCGAAGTCGACTCTAAACTGTAAGTCTCGGTACGCATGGATAAAAATTAACACACACAACATGGGTGCTGCGAGAAGTTAGGCTGTAACCCTGAAACAGGGTTGTAATGGCCAATTATGTACACTGCCGATCACTTGAATAGGTTTAATAATTTTTGCTCTTATATTTTAATTTTTCTTCATATAAACTTTAGGAGAATAATTTTTGTTTCACTTAAATTAAGAGATATTATGAATAATCATGTTTTAGGAAGAAAAGAATAACGGTACAATAAATTAGAATTTGTTATTTTTTGATTTTACTTCAAAATGCTGCGAAAACATGTGCAGATTTTGGGTCACTTGAATAGGTTCACTAGGAATAAAATTAGTTTGCTTTTGACCATCGACAGTATAATTAAAATTTTAAATATTTGTGAGTTACTGCAATAATATTTTATGTATTTTACGTAAAATGGGGCGTAGCAAGGGATTAACTGAAGAAGGAAGAGGTAAAATTAAAGCATTCAATGAAACTGGTTTAAGCCATAGGAATATCGATAAAAAAATTGATCGCAGCCAGAATATTGTAAGTAATTTTTTAAGAAATCTGTCCGATTAGTATAAAAACATGAAAGGGCTGACGAAAAAAGCCACAACAGAAGCGGACAGAAGAGTTATTGTAAGAGCTGCCTCAAATTCGAGCGATTTTGCTGCAAAAATTAGACAAAAATTGGGTATCACAGCTATCATAGGCACTGTAAGATGTGTTATTCGACGTTCTAAACATTTAAGGAGATTAAAAATTAAAAAAAACATCTTTTATTGCTGCTCGTAAAGCGACACGGTCTCATTTTTCGCGAGAACACATGAACGATAAAAATGAGTGGTATCGTGTTGCCTTCTCAGACGAAAAAAATGTTTAACTTGGAAGGTCCGGATGGATACAACTACTATTTCCACGACCAACATAAGGAGGAACGCTACCTTAGTCGTCTCGTCTCTGTGAGGGAAGTGTAATGGTGTGGTGGGCGATTTCATATTATGGTACATTTGTGCTTCAATTCCTCACATCAAAAATGAACGCGAATAATTACAAAACAGTACTTGAAAAGGTGTTTCCATATTTTTCTACTATTTTTAGACCAATTCTTTGGATATTTAAACAAAATAATGCCCTGAAACCCAATGCCAGGTTTGTAAAAGTGTGGATTTAAGGCCAAAATGTCGATATGTTGATGGGGCCACTATATTCCCCTGTCTTAAATATTATAGAAAATGTATGGGGCTTGCTTTCTCGCAAAGTCTACGAGTCCGGCAGACAATACGAAACCAAATAGGCTTTCATTGGAGGAATTAAAAAGCTTGGTCCAAAAATTTTATTATCATTAATAGAAAACCTTTATAGCTCCCTCCCAAATGGTATTCTTGAAGTTATATCGAATAAAAGAGGATATACTTCTTAATAAATCATCAAGCATTGTAAGAAATCTTAAAAAATTAAAAAAGGTTTACAAAAAAATCATTTTTTTCTTTAATTTTTTAAATTAATGATAGTGAACCTATTCAAATGACCCAAAAAATTGTGCTGAAAATCATATTCGTTTTGGGAAAAAAATTACTAAAATTCAGTTGTTAATTATTGAAACAATTTTTTTTATTATAAACTCACATAACCCAATATTTTACCATTTTAGAAAATAATATAACTAAAAACTTAATTACTTTTAGAAAAAAATTAATTTGAATGTAATGAAAATAGTAAACCTATTCAAGTGAGCGGCAGTGTATGTATGTATGAACAACGAATATGAACAAAACCAAACTATTATATTGAAACGGCATCTCAATGTCTTTCATGTTTTCAAACGAAAATTTACAAATATGTATGTAGATTATGGTGTGTGAGAGCACTACAGTGACCATAAAGTGTAAACAGTGTCAAGAAGTGATTATTTATGGATAAGCTCATCTCTTTATGAGCCAATTGAATACCTTTTTTGAGAAAAAAAAAACAAAGAAGCTTATTCTACAACATAGTTCACCAAAACCATCAATAAATGAATTGCGTCTATAGCACAATTGTGTACAGAAAATTAAGATTTGGATTACATTGTCCTACAAAAAAGATCTACTCAATATGCTCTTTTAAACTTATGAGGTCGCAATTCTTTTCCAATCCAAAAGTCTAACTTTGTTGGACAGTGCCTTTTGAATCTTTTTGGTAAAAAATGTTAAAATTTCTGATGTCATTCTTGCATCATTGTTGTCAACCAGCTCAGCGTTGTTGAGCTTTTGTCGTCTTGATTCTTGATATTATTTATGATTTTTATGTATTGCAATTGTTGTTTTTGTAGTGTTGTAATTGCCGTTAAAACCTGAAATGATGATGACGTTGATGACAACATCTTTATGTCAGCTTTTGCCAAAAAACAAAAAGAAGTCACTAATGTAAGCGACGGTAGATATTGAATTGAATGTTGAATGGCATATAGTGGAGTTTCATTTGCGATAGAGTTAAAAACTTGTATGCTGGTTAAGAAAGTCAATGAAGAGAGAGACCATAATAATGTTGTTTATGCTGATACTCGTACTGTTAATGTCATTCCTTATTTGTCTTTCACGGTTATCAAAATGAATCGGCTTGTTTTCATGTTCGTTTTTGTGCTTTTTAAGCCATACGTATATACAGTGAAACGTCGAAATTACTTTTTTCCGGTTATGAAAGAAGTACGCCTGAAGACTTTAATTCAAAATTTGTATGGCACATAAAGACTCCAGGTCTACTTATTTTTTTTTTTTGGCCACAAAAAATTCACCGCCTATGGGAGTTTGGCGTTATGAGAGGTTTCACTGTATTCTTGAAAGTCAGTTGCGTTAATTTTGTGTGTGGTTTTTATATTTTTTTTTCAACTTGGAAATAATTTTTGTACGTGTGTTTGCTTGATAGAGGTTTTTTTCAACATTTCCCTGAATTCAATATATGAACTGGAGCTTAAGTGCGTGCCTGACTTGGCTGCCTACAGTTGCAGTTGTTGTGTTACTCCATAAAGATTTAAATTTTATCACTTCTATGAATTACTTAAATTGTGTTTTTTTTCTATTCCAAAAATCGTCTTATATTTGTGGTCTTTTATTTAATATTCATGCCGCATAAATTGATTTTTAAGTCTTTTCAGTTTTTAACAAGAACTACACACAACCATTTGACTCTTTAATCGGCTGTTGTTGCTTTTCTTGTCAGTGGTATCTATCTATAAAGTACTCAATTTGAAATCCACAGTGAATGTGTTATTTTTAACACTTTTCATTTCGATAGATACTCTTGTAGACAAGAAAATGAAAACAAATATGCAGTAAATGGGTCATTGCCAACATTGGAATATTTTTAGTGTTTTCTTGTTTAAATTGAAAGAAAAATTCTTTTCTTAAATAAAAAAAATTATTTCTAATAAATATTTGTTTACTAAAGTGGATATATCATTTAAATACTTATTTATTTATTTATGAGTTTCAATTTTAGTACACAAATAACCCAAATATTAAATTAAAATATTGCAGTAATTATTCTTTTTTTCTTTCTTTTTTTCTTTAAGAGAATTAATTAATTTTGTTAAACAGGTCCTCTGTTTTTCGTATGAGTTTTGAATACTTGTTTATTAAAAATAAAATTATACGAATTAATTATTTTCAATATCAATAACAAGAAAAATAAAATTTTAATAAAAAGCAAATAAAATAATTCCTTAACACTCACAAACTCGCCAAGACAAGATAAATCGTTTGAAGCAAGTACAAAAACATATCATTTAAATGCAGTTAAAACGGAAGTTTAATGAACTTGACACAATATTTTTCTTATAAAAGTGATTTTGTAAAATCCAATTTGACTAAATTGGAAAGTAGCACTGGCTATACCAGCATGGGCCGAACTACCATTCATATTTAATCTTGTTTGTATATCAAGTCGTATTTCTTTAGAAATGACCACTAAAAATGACCAGAAAATTTTTTTTTATTAAAGTGATTCCTTTTAAGAGCTGAGATTTGATCCCGGCGCTATCGTCGTAGTAAGCCAACACACTAACCACTAGACCACGGCGACTACAAGAGAAGCTAGGCTGTAACCCTGACACAGGGTTGTAATGACCAATTATGTATGTATGTATGATTCCTTTACAAAATCTGAAAGGCCTACCGGATATACCACACTATAGAGGACATCCTGTACTTCCGCTTGGACACATAATATTACATATACACACACATACATATTATAAGTACATAAATATATACTTCTTGCATAAAGCCTCTGTTAAGGCAAAATGTGAATATGCTAAACAAGTGGTTTGTATCTTTACTAATTATACAGTGGGGACTATTAAACCAGTAAATCAATTGAAAAACAAACGTGTAGAAATAAAAAAAATATGTCTTTCTTTGAAAATATTTTTTTTTAAGTCATTTATTCTTTTTCTGATTTTATTTATTTTATTTTTTATTGCTGTTGATCTTTTCAATTTGCACTTGTTTATGCAGTTTTTGGAATATTTTATTATTTCATGCTAAACCAATTCAATTCCATTCAAACGATTTTATTTCAAATCGCTTTTGCTTTATTTATTTATAAATTTTTATTTTTTGGCAATTAAAGAGGCAAAAAAGAAGAGCTTCGTTTTACCAAAAAATAATAACTCGTAATGATGACCTTGAATTTGTGTTAATTTATAACTTCTTTAACATTTTTTAAGAAGATTTCTTTGTTTAGATTAAAATTGAATCACAAAGAAGAAAAAAAGTAAAAAGACACTTCAGCCAACAATAAATTAAATAAATTATTTACAGTGATGTCAACATATAAATGTATATATGAAAATAAAAAAAAAACAACAGAGGCATGTGATTAAAGAGAATCAGAGACCAAGAGTTTTGCATCAATTCTTCTCTGAAGACTCGATTGTGCCATCATAAAATCTTCAGAAAATGTTCCTAGAAAATCTAATGCAAGACACAGTTCTACAACTTATTCAAACATCTTAACATCTATTTATATCTTAAACCAGGGATGAGCAACACGCGGCCCGCGGAACGCTTGCTCTTTCAACATATTTATGCGGCCCGCCAAACAAATGTTGCTGCTTCTCAGAAATACACATAATATATAGACACATTAATCAACGAATTTCAATTACGAAGAAACTGAGAAGACAGCAGTTTCCATGAAAATGTTTTCCTAGCCATTAATTATCGATGTGGATACAGTTCCCGAAGACTTTCAAAGGGAAGTGATGGACATGCAGAATAATACTGATGTAAAAAATGTATTTCTCTCAGTAAACATCGAGAATGTTTATAAATCCGACCACCGACCAATTACCACCGATCAAGACTGAGAAATGTACGATTAGAAACTTGTGTATGTGTAGCTACCTCATCAATTCCGGCTGATATTGATCAGGTTGTATCGAAAAAACAGTGCCAAATTTCTCATTAAAAATTTCAACCAAATACTTTTTTTTTTTTTGGCATTAAATTTTATATTTTTTTATTCTAATTTTTATTATAAATAGAGTTTTGTAAGTTATTAGTACTTATGTGCCGCCCGCCAAAAAATTTAAAAATTTAAAGTGGCCCGTTGATTAAAAAGGTAGCTCACCCCTGTCTTAAACGTTCCAAGACAATGCGCAGCATGAGTAGGGTTTTACTATCCTGAGTACTTGTCTTAAAAACAAAAAAATCGATTTTTGTTTCACCTTTAAAAATTGCATCAAAATGACAATGGCTAGTGTGTTAGCTTACTAGCCAAGAGCTCCGGGTTCAAACCCCACCTCTGACGTCTTAAAAGTAATGAAATATGAAAATTTATAATCCAGTACTATTTTTTTCAATCTGCAATTTTATGAAAAGGGGCAAAAAGCAAATATTTCATTATTTCTAAAGTTTGTTAAGGCCCAACTCTAGTGGTGGTGCATTTAGATACGCCCTCTGTTCCCTTAGCGCTTAGTGTTTACGTAGTTTAGTTGCTATATTTACAATATTTATTTTTTTGCATTTGCATTTGCCAAAATGGGTCAATATAATAGCAAAGTGAATTTGAATTTGAATTTGGCACTTGAATTTTGTTAAATAAACTTTCGTATGCATTTGACCATATGATTGTGTGTGTTGGACTGTGTATGTGTGTACATATGGTTTTGTTTGTGTGTGTTTTTATGTCTGCAACGTTATTCATATTTGATTGCGAATAAAGTACTCGTTACTCTCTAATGCACAAACAGTGTCAATTACGCAGTGTGTGCGTTGAAGAAGAAAAGTGCATTAATTGAACAAACATTTCATATTCGATTGTTTATTCGATTACATATTTGAGTCTGTTGTTGATGAAATTTTGGTTTTTTTTAACAACCAATACAAACGAGTAGCAGGCTTTTAAGGCATGCAAACAGATCAGAGTGGGCAAACAAACAAAACATTTCGCAAAAGTTACAACAAAGTTTTCACAACGGGCCGCTATGCGTGCTCAAGTGTGCCTTGTAATTACGAGGCTGCCACTTCCTCCTCCTCCTCCTACAACAAAGTCATACACTTTTCAAAATTTTTTTAATGGTATTGGACATGAGCAAAACCAAAACAAATACTTTCTAAATGAGAAAGAGCGCAAATGAAACAATTAGCTTTTCGCTCTTGTGCTTGCTTTGTTATTCCGTCACATTCGTATAATTTGCTCTTTTTTCTCTTCTTCTTTTCTTTTTCTCTTCTTCTTTCCTTTTTCTTCTCATTCATTTTTTGTTGTACCTACGCTTATTTGAGTTAGCGTATTTGTAGTACTCAAAAGAAAAACAATATACAAAGTTAAATGGGACAATCTTTCTCACTGTTTCTGTTTTATTTTTATTTTACTCATTGTAAAGAATACAAATGAGATCAAACGTTCAGTTTTGTTTATTTTCCTACTCTGAAACAGATACAAATTATCTCAATGAATAACTTTTATTTTTTTTATAAATTAAATTTAAAAATGTAAAAAATCTATCACTTCTATTGATTTTTGGTGCCTAATACCTTACCAGTATATAAAAAATAGAATCTATTATTTAGCAATGAAGAATTAATAAATTTTCCCAAAACTATGTCACAACACTTGTTGCAGCGTTTTTCTAATGCTTCTGTCTTTTCATTAAAGTACGATTTCAAATACTCATCCACTCTCGGCTGCTTTCTGTCACTTGTCATTTGATAAAACGAAAGACCAAATGTTTTTAAAAAAGTTGAGAATGTAAAAAAATGCATCACATTGAGCCTGGTTGCAATAGAATAATGCAATAAG
This sequence comes from Metopia argyrocephala, assembly GCA_963576795.1. Lineage (NCBI taxonomy): Eukaryota > Metazoa > Arthropoda > Insecta > Diptera > Sarcophagidae > Metopia > Metopia argyrocephala. Next base: position 2,744,729 of record OY756209.1, read on the forward strand.
CCACAATGTGACCATAAGTATTGACATATTTAAATCAAAATTTGACAATAAGTTTAAGATTTAGAAAATTGAAGCTGCCAATTGGTTTTCGAATTCGTAAGATTCAACACGATCACTTGAAATACCTAATTTTGCACTACAATTTTGAAACCAATATTGTCCATGACAAATGGAAAAAGTGACCCAATACTTAAAGTTCAAAATACTTTTTGTCAACCTGACCAAGCATATGCTCAAAATCATTTGCCAATATTTTGGAAAACAAATTTTTTTTTTGTTTAAAATCTTTATTTACAGCGGCGGCGAATTCTATTTCGTAATCAATTGTTTTTATTTATTCTAGGCTGTTTTTTTTAACATATATGATGTGTTCTTCGATCTATTTTGTGTGTTTACTTTTGTAATGACTTGCATGTGCGGTTTTTCTTCTGGGCGTATTTGGCCATGTGTGTATTTGTTTCTGCGTAAAACTATCGCGGCCTTCGATCCAATTAAAATTGCATTGTAAATTCTAAATAAAAAATAAAAAAGATAAAGATAAAAAAAAACGCTTCTGTTACGGATTGATGCATTTTTAGTCATTCATTTATGTTTTTTTATATCATTGAAAGATCAGTTGCATAAACAATTGGTTGTGATGTCTCGAAATTGGGTCAATTGTTAACTGGAAAAATAAAAAAAAAATATTTTTATTTTTTATTTTCGTTTTCGATAATAAGTAAAGAAATGTTCAAAATTTATGAAAAAAATTAAAAAAAGACAGACAGTAACAGTTTTATGTCGTTGCATTGGCGATCAGATGCTAATGCTAAAAAACTCAAACTGCTGAGGAATTCTCCTCTAAACTCATTACTTCAAAGCTATCTTTTTATTTTAATTTATTTCAATTCAAATATAATACATGTGACCTATTGGTCATTACTTCAATGTAGAAAACCGGTAAATTATTTTTATTTGACGATTTTGACAATAAAGTACACATTTGTATTATTAAAAATGTTCTTCAATTTCAAATTATTATAAATCCGTTTTAGTTAAGTTTGTGTGCATATAGGGTAGGTCTGAGAATCGGTCAACATCTATTTTTCATACCTTTGAATGTTAAGGTGACCCGCCCCAAGGGAAAATTTTGCCTCACCTAATTAACGTACCGACGTTGATGAAATTTTAAACTATATATGTACCGTAGAGCATATATGGTTTACTTTTTTTAAGTAGTCAGAGGGGGTGGTACAAGGACTATTTCTCCCTATCCCCAACTAATAAACTGAATTTGATTAAATTTTGTTGGTGTCTTAACACAACTTTAGGTTAACAAAAGTCAATTTTCACATCTATTTTTCATCCCCTAAATGTTGAGGTACCCGCCCAAAGGGGAAATTTGTGCCTCAACTAAATAACGTACCGACGTTGATGAAATTTTAAACCAGATAAGTATATCTGGGTACCATAGAACATATATGGTTTAGGGGTTTTTTAAGAAGTACTCAGAGGGGGCGATAGAGGGAATATTTCCCCTTATCCCCAACTATCAATCTGAAGTACTGAAAATGGCGGATAATCATTTATTAAAATTATTAGTAACGCAGGCATTGATTGCTCATATCAATGTTAAGTTTTGCAGTTCGGGAAGAGTATTAAATATATTTGAACTAAAAAAATGTTTCCTAGAGCAAATTTATATGGCAAAACAACGTTTGCCGAGTTAACTAGTTTTTATATAAAATGAATCAAAACTTATACCCCATCTACATGAAGGTTGTGTACATAAATAAAATAAGACGACAAAACAAAAATTTAAAAGTGCCAAAAATTGGCACTTATTCATAATAAAATAAATAATATTCCAAATATTAAAATAAAATAAACCAAAATGAAATGAAATATTGTTACAACATGCACTTTTATAATTTTTTTTAAGCATTTTTTAGCATTTTTTCTGGCTTTTTTTAGCATTTTCAAAAAACCTGCAATTAGGACTTAAAAATGCTACAAACATGCTAAATGGAAATACAAAATAATAATAAGTAAAGCTATATTTGGCAGGAAAGACCCTAAAAAGGTTATTGTGTTTACGATGTTTATAAAAATTTAAGAATTCTTTGTCACAAGAAAGGAAAGAATACATAAAAAAATAAAAAGAAAAGTAATTAAAAATTGCACTCAATTAAAATATGGACACGCTTTGGTATTCAATTATTTGTTAAACACTTATTTGGATTCTGTTAAAATATTTAACCGCTTTTTGTTAATTTTTTTCTTTTATTGTTCTTTTGCGATTGTCCGAAAAATGTAGAAGGAGAAGAATACAAATTTTAAAAAGTACAGAAGCTATAATTCAGCAGACAATAAATTTCGAAGGAATTTTTTTTTTATTTTTTCTAACATGAAATCACCTTAACACAAAAGAAATGTATTTATTTTTACAAATGAATAATTCGCACATACATTTATAAACAAATCACTTATTGTTTCAGCCAACGTTGCCACAAGTTTTGACATAAAATTAAAAAAAAAAACCGAAAAATTAAAAATTTTATTATAAAGAAAGAAATCATCATACAAAGAAGTGTTAAAAATTAATTTGAAATAATATACTTTTAAGAGCACTTTTCTAAATTATTTGTTCAAAATCAAGTTATGTTAACTTGTAATAAAATAATCGCCTTATATCGGGCGAAATTTGAATTCGATAAAAGTAAACTGAAATCGCATGTGCCTTTAGCGCTTTAAAATCCTTATTTCATATTAAAACTGGCTTCTGATATCTACTCAGAAAAGAATTTGTATTTGACTGCTTGACTGTGTGTTTGCTGGGCTATTTCAGACCAATGCAATACAAAGAAATTCAAAAGCAATTTAATTTATGGCCCAACCATAGAAGGCAAGACATTTGGTTTGTACAGTTTTTAGTACGTTTTAAAGTCTTGTTGCATATTTGTCATAAAAAGAAAAATAAAAATGTTTTTTGTTGCTTTTTTATGGTCAAACACACAAAATAAATCATTTATTATTATGAAGCAAAATATATAAAAACAAACAGAAAGAGAATCTTTACTTTATATTCTTAAAGAAGTAAAAACGAATTTTAAACACTCTATACCTTTGGAAGAAGTCGCCGTGGTTTAGAGCTGAGATTTGAACCCAGCGCTATCGTCTTAGTAAGCCAACACACTAACCACTAGACCACTTTCCTTCCTCTATCTGTGTTCTAGTGGTCGACGGTGTTTCTTATAACAAGAGATATTTGAAACGTAAAATGATAATATCCTTATTTAAACAAAAGTGTTGTCAACATTTACTGCTGTGTTAAGAAAAGATATTGAATTATGTCTCAGGTTTACAACTTGTTAATACGGGAGCCAGATAGTCACAGAACTCCACTTTGATTATAAACACTCTTTGGAAAATTATTAATGCATCATTATTCGTATTCAGTTGTAAATGATTTATTGCGTTCCTTCCATTCATTTGCTCAATTAAATTGTTAAACAAGAAATTATGACATCAACAGCAAATCTTATTCTGCATATTGCTGATGTTTTCGGTTGATTGTTTTTTGTTTTTTTTTTTTTGTTTTTACTCGTAATTACCAGTATATCGGCTGTGTTAATGGTGTTTGTAATTATTTTTAAAATAACAATTTGACACTACTGCCCATGTTGTCATCGTTCATTTTTGAAGTGTGACATTTTTAGTACTTTTAATCATTAAATAAATGAAATCATTATTTAAAATAACTTCCCACTTTTTGTGAATTAAATTTTTTCCAGCAGCCATACAACAAAAATTAATTTAATTGTTCCGAAATTAGTTGCAATTTAAAAATTTTAACAATCTTAGCAATTAAGATGACATTAAGATACAAGAGGTTCTTCTTAAGCTTTTTCGTTATTACTTACATATATAATACTCTACACCATTATAAGCGATTAAATTATAAAAAATGTGTTTGGGTTTATACCCAACAATACAGAAATTAATTAAACATATGGTTGTTATAGTACGGAAGTAATCCAAAGACCTGAATAATATTTGTTTTGTTAAAGGAGTTTAGAATAAAGAATTCATTCAGCCTTTAAAAAAAATTTGTATTAAATAAAAATGTTATGATTTTGTAACAACAAGAAACTTTAAAAGCTGTAACAAAATCAACAATTAAACTTGAAAACCGCTAAGATGTGTTGCACTCAAGTGAGCAATGGTATATGTGTAAATGGGGAACGATATCGAGATATGCGAACGCATAATTTTTACAAATTCATTATTCAATCGGCCCGCTCGTTTGCCGGATTTAACAGCACCTAATTCCTCAGCTCTGACATCTTGAAAAAAGAAATATGAAAGAATTATTTCTTTCGGTGACTACCTCTCAGCAGTCTTCTGGCAAAAGCTCTGGGAGTAATTGATTGCAATGAAAAAGCTTTATAAATCTGTCGTTTAGAGTCGACTTGAAACTGTAGGTCCTGGTACTCATGGATAAAAATTAACACACACAACATGAGTGCTGCGAAAAGCTAGGCCGTAATCCTGACACAGGGTTGTAATGGACAATTATGTATGTATATATGATTAATTCCTTTGAGGATATTTGAAAGAAAAGGTGTATTTCAATAAAGCCAGAATTCTTGAACTAAAGGGGAATATTCGAGCAGAAATAGAAGCATTGCAGTCAGATGCTGTAACTCGTGTTATGGAAAATGCTGTTAAAAGAGCTCAACTTTGCGAGGCTTAAAATGGTGGACACTTATGTGACGTGACCATTCACACCTAAATTTAAATTATCTCCAAACATTATGTTTTATTATTTTGTAAACAAAAAATTAAATTAAAAAAGTTATGATTATTTTAAGACCCTTCGCGTCTTTTGCCCCACCCTGTATATACCTTGTGTGGGCGTGACATCACCCAGCTAGAATATTTGAAATTTATATAGCCTATAATTTTTCCAGACATACAGAGAGATACTGTAACAGTTTAAACAAACAAATAAACACAATATACTCGTAGTTTGTTTTTATATACAATATTCTATTTATATAATAAAATAATAAAACGCTACACTTTTTTATGGAAAAGAAAACACCATAAAAGTTGCACTACTCTTAGATACTTAGAGATTGTTTGAAATTACAGGATGGGGCGAGGAGTAAAATGCCATGAAATAAAGAGAGAGAAAGTAAGAGCAGAAAAACAAAAGTTTAAAATTACAAAAAAAAAAAAAAAAAAAACAAAAATTCATTTAATTATCACAGTTTAAGTACTTTTCAACACTTTACAACTCCCTATGTTTACAACTGTGTATGTATGTACTTCTCTACATTCAAATTGAACCTTTAACAAGAACAACAACAACAATAACGAGAGACTGAAGAAACTTTTTTGTTTTACTAATGTTCTAATTGTTTCTAATAGCTGTTACAGTGCCTGTATTGCTGTCGTTGTTGAATTTTTTTATTTTATTTTTTTTTTGCTGTCGTTCTTAATGGGTTTATGGGCTGCCACGGTCATATAACGACAGTAATAAAAACACAAGTAACGTCTTATTTGTTGTGTGTTGTGTGTGTGTTGTCTCCATCGTTTTGCATGAAGACGTTAATTATGATGCTGATGTTGTGATGGCGGCAATGGCGATGGTTGGTTGCTGTTATTGTTGTTTTACTTATTACTCGCTGCAATTGCCTTTGGAATAATAAAGATGATGCTCTCTTTACTCTCTAAACATCACATTATTCCCGCTATTTGAAATATAATACATATGTATGTGTGTATGTGAGTGTGTGCTGGCAAATTTGCACCGCTTTACACTTTAAAAGAATTGCTTTAAAAATTATGAACATTGTTTGTAGTTTTGTAGGTGAGAAGGGAGATTAAAATACCAGTTTTCTCAACTCTTTTTCACATAAATTTATAATTTCTTCGTTCATATAAAATAAAGAAGTTTGTGTGAATTGGGGCTTTGCTTAGCGATTAAATTCGACAACTTTACTATCCTCATGTTCTTGTTTCTTTTGTTATTGTGGTTTAAAATTATTTAAATGGTTTTTCTTAAAATTTTTTTCGTGAGTGCTGATTAAAAAGGTGTCAGAGAGGCATTAGTCGGTTTCTTTGAATAGTCCCAGAAATGGTTGGTTTTCAGTTGGTTTGATTTAAGTTTGTTATATTGTGTGTGTGTGTTGTTGCTCTTTGTGACTGATTGACTGCCGACTGATTTGTTGATTATTATTGTTGTAGTTTTTTTTCTTTTTGGTTTTTATTTGTTTGTATTTTTGCTGATTTGCTTACTTTGGATTGTGTCAATGGCCTTGAAAATTATTTTTCTATTTTTATTTTCTTCTATTTACATCTCTAAAACTACAACTGCAGCCATATAACACTGCACAGTGGAATTGCTTAATAAAATAATATGGTTTGAGATTCTTTAATAGATAGATAGAATTTATATAAGTACATTTGTACTTAACTAATACAATACATAAAATTATTAAAAATTATCTTTGTACGTGTGTATTAATTTTTGTACTTGGATATGCACATGCTATAACACAAGCAACTTTTAACACTTCGTATAACTTAATTTAGTCATAATTCTCATGGCACATTGCTTTAGAGATTTCAGTAATGTTGTTGAATTTCACTTTCACCCAGATTTTAGTCAATTCATGAGCTCTTATTTAATAGAAAAGAGTTGCATTCAGTACTCTGGGTAACAATATTACAACATTTTCTTTTGGTTTTAAGTGTAGAAATTGTGCTGAAAAATGTATATCATGAGTGCTATTTACAAACAATATACAGTAGAAACTCGATTCATGCACGTAATGAAAACCGATGCAAGTTCGAGGTTGTCGCAAGTACCGAGTATTAGGTTCAACGCATTCATATAACAGTAAATACATAATTTATGTGGAATTAAAGTAATTCAAAATTTTTGTTAGTTTTGTACAAACTCGTTTGTTCAGTAGTACACTGCTTCTTAGTCTCTGGAGCATCATAATATCGTCTAGAGTCGGATCCAGATTGCGCCACAAATTTCTTTATGGTGCTTTTATTTTTCTTAACATATATACACATGAACATTTTTGGCTAAGGAATTGATGGAAAATCCTGCACTTAATTTCTTTAAAATCTCAGTTTTGTCTTTAATTGTCAGCAACGTAAAGTTTTTCTTTGCCATTATGACATAGCACCTCAATAGTCAGCTTAAAAATGATTCAAAATAACATACAACATTTTATCAGCAACATAAAAAGACGGGGATTTCCCGAAATATATTCAGTCTAAGAAAACGTAAACAAAGCAGCATGCTTGTTTGTGGCAATCGGTTACTTTCAGAGCTTTTGTCAGAAGATTGCTAAGAGGAAGTCGCCGAAAGAAATATTTTTATTATTTCTCTTATTAAAGAATTCAGAGCTGAGGTTTGAACCCTGAGCTCTTGACTAGTAAGCCAACACACTAACCACTAGACTAACTAAAAAAGTAACAGAACAATAAAAGTTATCAAATTCATAAATTATGCTTCCCATAAAATTAAACATTGATTGCTGGGCTAAGCGGGTAAATGGGAAAAACTGAAGTTGATTGAAATTTTTCAGCATTAAAATATTTGATCCCACGGTACTCTAGTATAACCCACTATTTGCATTTTTAATTGTAATTGTGTTTGTGTTTTTATAAAAATAATATTTTCCATGATATTTTATTTTTCTACTCTCTTAGCATTATCGTTGATTTGATGTTGTTTTTATTTCACTTGTTGCTGCTGTTATAGTTGAGTTATTTCCTCAATGATTTGTTATTATTACTATTGTTATTGTTATTGCTGTTTCTATTGCTGTTTCTTAAATACTCGTACACGAGTATTTAAATATTTCTGTTTTTTTTTATTTTATTTTTTATTATATTACTTAAGATTAGAAAATCTTACAATTCGTTTTTTTTTTCTTTTTTTTTTGTAATTTTAAAATTTTCGTTTTCTTAGAATAGAAGAATATTTTTCAAATGGATGGAAATATGTATGTTCCCTCTTAGGCTATCGAGCAGCCAGCCAGCCATCCAGCCATTTAGCTATAGCCTACTTTTCTTCATTCTACTCGTTCGTTTGTATTGGCTAAGTGACATACTGACTGACTAACTGACTGGCACACTGTTTTAATTATTATGGCTGTTGTTGGGTTTTTGTATGCATTGCTGATTAACAATAAAGGCGACTGATTGTGCTAAAAACTGCAACAAGAACGACAACTACACCAGTAAAAAGAACTTAAAAAAAGAAGAAAAAAACAATTTTTTTTAAAACGAAGAAAAATCATCTATCAGAACTTGAAACAGAAACGAGCGGCAGCACAAATTGTTCAGCGTCAAGAGATTATTTCTAATGCCTGCATACACATGCATTTTTATAGACTTGGAATTTTATATTTATTTGTACAATATATATTAATTTTTTTTATATTTATTTGAATTTTTAAGGTTTAACTATATGACCAACAACAACAACAACAACAACAACAACAACAAATATAAACACATATTAACTCACACAGAAATTGTTTTCAAGGACACGTTTTATTTTTTTATTTTTTATGTGGTCTCTGTTATTATCGCTTATGGTGTTTGTAATTTTTATTTAAATTTACACACTACACTGCGTGTCATAACTATAGACGCATATAATATTTAGTTGATACTCTAACAAAAGAAGAAAATTAGACCATGAAATTATTATATTCGATAGAGTGGTTAAAAACACACATGATTTAATAAAAAATGTTTATTTATTATTTATAATTTAGTTTTACTACATTTTTTTAAACATAGTGCTGTTTCATAACTATAGACGCACATCTTCTAAATTAAAAAAAAAAACCATAAAAATTAATAATGGGTTGGGCTCTCTTTTTTTTTTTGAATAAGTTAAAAAATTCTGTCTGTCATACTTTTTATCAAATTTGTTCGCAATTCCTCGTTGATTGACCGCCATTCATCAATAATTGCTTCTTTGAGTTCAAATACTGTTTTGTATTGACGATTGTCCATATAAAAACGTCGAGATAATAATCCCCAAATGTTCTCGATTGGGTTTTGGTCATGTGAACACGCAGGCCAGTCCATGGTTATAATATTTTTAGACTGTAACCATTCCTGAGTATGTCTACTCTTATGAACTGTTGATACTCTTATGACTGCTTTCTAAAAATGGAACCAAATTCTCTTCCAAGATATTGACATAGTCTATCGAATTCATTCGACAACTGGGAAACACCAAATTAAGCATACCGTCACTGCAAAATGTTCCCCATACCATTAATGAACCGCCACCGAAATTTTGGTTTGAGAAATACTTTGGTTGTTTTCGTAAATCTCTCCAATAGCAATTAAAATCATCTTTACCATCAAGGTTAAATTTTTTCTCATCTGAAAAAATCACCTAAATGAGAAGAAAGGAATAATCAAAACTGAATAACCTTATTCCAGTTTGTTTGCAAATTTTTCTTTGCAAACTCCAAACGAGCAAGCTTGTGACGAGCAAGTAGCTTAGGCATTGTCAACAGCTTTTGTCTGGTAATGGTTTGGGACTGCTTTAATACTCTACTTATTGTAGATTCAGACACTTCCAGGTTGCATTCATTAGCAATCTGAAAAAGACTTTTCATAGAGTTGCTAGCAGCGTTGACAACTTTGCGTCTGTCTTTATCCGATAACTTTTTTTTCGGTCCTCCACTTTTATTTGTCCCGTCACCACTTTGATTTTTTGCAAAATTTCCTACAACCTTATCCGATCGATTAATTTTACGATCGATTTCCCGAAAACTTAAACCGTTTTCTAAAAAAGCTAAAACTTTGCCTTTTTCGACTTCGGAAAGGTACTTACCACGTGGCATTTTATTTAAAAATGAAAAAAAAACGGTACAAATTTACGAATTTGTTTTAAATTATGTGACATTTAAAAACAGTGAATTCACTTAAAGCGATTTTTTCTGCAATGCGTCTATAGCAGTGATGTCCAAAAATCTCTTTCCCTATAACGCGTGATAGGAAAACAAATTCTGCTTACGTCGAAGTCAAACACGTACATAATAAAAAGAAATAGTGTTACTCTTGCTCTTTTAAGATTTTAGCTTCTCTCCAATATACTGCAGGGGTGGATAATGCATATATTTTGTATAATTTTTCTTTAACTGAAATAATTATTCATTATTTCCTCCAAATCTATGTGACCTCAGTATTCCTTTATTCTTAATAGATCGGTCTCATGTCCATCGGACAATCGATTACGTACTTTACTCAGAATTGTGAAGAAAGAAGTTATAAACAGAAAGTAATTCGAACATTCCCATTTCTGGTAGAAGTAAGCTGAGTCTTTTCTTTGCTTCATTAACAAGCAAATTATGTAGTAGTGGACATCACTGGTCTACAGTTATGAAACTCTAAGAGATAAGTTAAAGAGAATAGTGCTCTTAATTTAAAGAGTAGATATTTCCAATGCTTAAATAAAAAAAGTACCGTTACATTATCATAACATACTACAGTCAGTTGCAAAAAATATACAGTAAAGCTTTAATAACACAAACAATTAAATGCGTCTATAGTTATGACACGCAGTGTATGATGGCAACAAGTGCAAAATTGTAGCAGCAGCAACATCAAGGAAACTACAACAACATGAATATTTAAATACACAGATAGTGCAGCAAAACTTGTGTTTTTTTTTAAACATTTCTTTCAATGTACAGTCAATCGTAGAGCTGCAAAAGATTTTTTTCTTCTATTGAGTTTATTATTCCAGCTGAGCCATAAGTTTTGTATTTTAATGGTTCATGACATTAGTCATCGATTTATAAGATTTGGAAAATATCATTTAGTTTTTTAGTTTCTCATTTTCATTAAAAATTAATTTCTTGACAGATTGTAAGCATTGTAATGCATCCTTAGCCAACATTCCCAGATCAAATTTGCAGACATATGTAATGAATGGAAAAAGGGGGGAAAAATAAAGTAGATGAAGTTCATGATTTGCATACAAATTTTGAATTTAATTTAGAGATTTTTAGTTTAGGTGTGAAAGATTACGTCACGTAAGTGACCACCATTTTCAGCCTCGTAAAGTTAAGCTCTTTTAATAGCATTTTTCATAATTTTTTTCAGATTAGGGAATTTATCCCCAAAATGAGGATTTTTTTCTGTAATGGGGATATAAGAATTCATTGGAGGATGAGGATTTTATTGGGGATAATCGATAAGTTTATAAGAAAAACTTGCCAGACTTGCTCATATACTTGTTTAAAACTCATACTCTTTTGGTTTTAGTGTAGTTTGTTTTCTCATATAAATAAAAATTTCTCCAAACAATTATACGAAATCCGAAGCACTTATCGAAGCGACTAAAAGGTTGGTTTCAAAATAATGGTGTCAAGGTCTGCACAGTCTCCAGCTTTTAATCCTCTTAAAAATTTAAGTCAAATTTTCGAAGCTGCTCTTAGAGCAGAAAATCCTTCTATTAAGGAAAAGTGTGGGAATTTGTTAAAGTTATGTGGAAGAACATGGCAATCGATATATTTTAAAAACTTGTAGACTCAATGGCAAAACGCTTCTGGGACCTTATTAAAAATCAGGGTAATTACAGTAAGTACAGTGGTAAATAATATAACATATGTACATGCAAAATTATTGATGTAGTTTCTGTGGGAATTTTTGGTGATAAACTAATCAAGGTTTTGGGGATTTATGGGAATATGAATTTTGAAATTGGGGATGAAAATTGAAAACTATCTGACAACCCTGTTTTTAATGACACGACTCAGATGGTCTGGCTGCAAGGCTCTTATTTCAGTTCGGATAATCTCCTTCAACTGTCCAAGAGTTCTTACTTTATTGAAATACACCCTCTTTTTGAAATTTTCCCAAAAGAAATAATCAGGTGCTGTTAAATCGAGCAAACGGGCAGGCCGATTAAATGCTGAATTTTTGGCAATTAAAGCTTGGCCAAAAATCTGCCTTAGAAGCTGCATAGAGGCTCGAGCAATGTGTGCAGTGGCCCCCTCTTATTGCAACCACATCTCTGTATTGTTAGAAAGAGCTGGCCTTAAGAAATTTTGAAGCATATCTTGATATCGCTCGACAAAGCGTGTAAAGCTACTCTTTCATGGGTATTGTTATTTAAATGGTTTATAGTGAAATCCAAAAAAGCTTATGCTGAATGTCTCTCCTCGATAATACCAACTTGCTCTGCATCGAATATATAAGAAGTACAGAATAGCGGCTGTAATATTTTAAATTCTTTGATATTTAATGTAATGCGTTCTGAAAACGTATAGGCGCTAGTCAAAGCAGAGCTGACACATAACTTTTGTATCAAAATGCGGATATATTTATGAATGGATTACTCAAATGTTTGGCAAACTTTATTGTTCTAGCATAACTTCATTTAAATGTTCAGCTTTACTTACTTAAATGCTTTAAATCTTCAATAGAAATGGCCACTGCTTATGAAAGTCTAGGTTCTTAATAGTTGAAAAAGCTTTACAAGCTTTTGTTTGCTTTATAAAGCTAAACCATTAACAGTGCCAGTTGGCAAGGCAATAAGATGACTCGACTGACTTATTGCTGTTGGTATGAACTATAAAATTTGTCATCTGCCAGAGATTACATGGTGTAGGCAACTTAAAACTAAATAAAAATTAATTTGTTTTACGACTAAGTATTTGGAGTTTTAGTTTGTTGTTTCCTAATTAATTTTTTTTTTGTTTTCACTCTATTTCTATATCTTCATATTTTTATTTCTCCGTTTTATAATTCTGCACTTCATTTATCGCTACAATTTTCTATTGATTTGCGCTTCAAAAAAAAATTTTTTTTTATATTTTATAAGGGAATTAATCGTTTAACTTTTTAATATTTGCAATTGCTATTAAAAAAGAAAGAAAATAAAATTTTTTTTCTGTATTTATTCAAGATATTGTGCTGCTACTAAAATGGAGTGATTTCATGCTGCCTTGTCAAGTTCAGGGTTAAAATAATTTTTTTCCTGTTTTTCTTTTTTTGCTCAACTTTTTCATGTATTTTAACCGCTAATTAGAGCTACTGCTACTTTTTTCTCGATATTTTATTTTAAATGCCATGAAAATGTTGCTGTTGTTGTCAAAGCTTTTAATATCATTTGATAGTCTTTCATGTTTTTGCGTGTTTCTTATTATTTTATCTTTTTATTATGACAGTTAAACCGTTGATCTGCCAGTAAATTGCTAAAGTCTGATCCACAACTAAAAAAAAAAATGTTGCATGCAATTTGACAAAAAATAAAAAAAGAAAAGGCAAAATATACAAATATTATGATGTCATTCAAAATAAAGCTATAGTGGAGACAACGTATTATATAGGAGCTGTAAATTCATGTATTGTTTTATATTTTTTTTATAGCTACTGAAAAAGATTATTTCATTCAAAATAAGCGAATTTTTTGGCAATCGTTGTTCCCAAAACTATTCCAGACAACAATTTTTGTACCAAACAGAGAGAAATTAAAAGATTTTTTTTTTCAATTTCCTCTACAAATTTACACGAACTTTGTTGTGAGTAAGTCCTGTTTCCAGTTGTCATTTTGACAAATAGGCAGGCAACTACGATAAGAAAAAGTAAACAATTGCGTTAATTTTGGTGCTGTGAATAGGCATCTATTAGGCGACATTTATGTGACTATTCTAATCAGCTAGAATTACTGCCTTCACAGTAAGTATAGAAATGTTTAATTTGTTTAATGTTTGGACGTATTTAGTACATCTAATAGCTTTAAAGCCTGATAATATTAGGGAATGAGACAAATTGTTGTGAATTGATCATTCAAAGGCCAGTGTTATACCTTCACCCTTGAATGATCAACAGCAATTGCCTCATCGTTTTACGTCGATTGTGTGGTGAGTGTCTTCGCTAAGTAGGATTAGCTGTTATCTGTCACTTCCCAATAGGCGGCGCTTTTCTCCTGATCATTTCTAATCATTCCTGATCCTGCTAAGAATCTAATTTATTATAAAAATATAGGCTCTTTTTTATAATTATAAGCAAAAAAATACTATGATTATCAACATATTTTTTTTCGATTCTGGTTTACCATTTTGAGGAAATGCCCATATATTATTATTAATTATTGTTAAGCACCTTAGGAACGAGACAAATTGCTGTGAACTGATCATTAAATGGCCAGTGTTATACCTTCATCTTTGAATGATCAACAGCAATTTCCTCATCGTTCCATGTTGATTGTGTGGTGAGTGCCTTCGCTAAGTAGGTTTAGCTGTTATCTGCTACTTCCCAATAGATGGCACTTTTCTCCTGATCATTCGCCTTTTGTTGACATTGGTTAAGGTGGAATAGAGTGGAATGTCGGGCAGCGGTTTCTTTGTAGATGGTCTCCTTGGAAGGGGGGGGGGTTGGCGACCTCTTATTTTTAAATTATAATTTTGAAAAAACCGCAAACTAACTTTTTCATTTTTTACCTTTGCTGAAATTTGAATCTGGGCCGTTGGAGTTTTGTGTGCTGTCTTATGACCAAAAATATCTTCACAGCAATCACAAATATACAGTTGCCATTATATTCACTATTTAGCAACTGAGTTGCCAGCTTTCAGCTGATAGTTGCCATTTGTAATACCACTTTGGCAACAATCAACACAATTCACGTTCGGTTGCCATCCCTAATCGGCCCTTTATAAATATGCCTGTCGTTTTCAAGTTAATTAAAAATTCATATATAAATACGGTCACCAAATTAAATTACTTGCTTCTGTATATCATCATTGCAACTAAAAAATTATGTTCTAAAAATTATATTTGTAGGCTTATTTACTATGGCCATCTACATAACAACCCGTGAACAGGTTTCGGCCTGCCTCAACACTAGTCTTGAGGCGTCTCTGCTAAGCCCACACCTTTTCCAGTTGGTCACAACAATTAACGACAGGGCACAGTGTACCCATTTCATATAACGAGCGGCCAAAAATAGAAGGAGTTATTGTAGAGTTTTTAAATTTCGTACATTTTCGTAGAATATCTAAATTAGGAAAAATACAAATTTTTAGGATAATCAGGCGAAGGACACGCCCACCGCCTAGATGTGGTGTACTTACAACAACTGTTGTTCTATACATTCATATAATGAAAATTGTTTACAAATTTACAAATGTCATACACCTAAAAATTTACTTGCAGATTTTTTCTAAAATTGCAACAAGGATTTTAAATTCTGTTAAATATCCTTCAGATGAAAAATTTACATCTCTTTCAAAATTTGTTTGATTTCTTTGAATTACAATTGTCTTCCGGTATTATATCTACTTACATAATATAGAAGATGTTCCACATGCGAAATTATATTTTCTTATTCTTTTTTTAGACAGTTTTCATTAGTTTTGAATTTATTCAAACGAATAAAGTCAATTGAGGCTCCATAACTTTGGTAATAAGTAAATTTAAAATAAAGATAAAATTTCTGAAACTTACTTTAACAAAAATAGACAAAAGGCAAATTTCTTTGTTCCTTTTTTTCTTTTAATAAAGCTTAAACAAGCTTATTTTAACTTAACTGTAAGTATTAATCACTTAAACTATCATATTCGATATCACTTAAGTACTTCGTTTTCGCTTAAATTTAAACTGTTTATATCAGATAGATATTTTTGGTTCTTTATTAGTGGATTCACGACTTATTTTCCTAGTATAATTTAATCGTGTATTTATAATACTTACAAGGTTTAAGTCTTCATCACTTGCAAAGAAATATGAATCCAGCCATGTACCATTTTTTTCTTCAAACTTTTTCTTAATATAATAACTCTATTTTCCATTTAAGTAGTTTCTATTTTAAATAATATGAAATGAATTTCTTTTATCTTTTTTTCACTTAATTTTATTTTAGAATTATTTTCTACATAACTTATTGCTGCAGATTTTGCATCACTAAATTTTTTGTGTCTAAGCCAGATAACAAAAAAAAAGCACGAATTTTAATACGTCTTGGCATTAAAAATTGTAAATATAAATCAAAGTTGGACGAAGTTGGAAATGAAACCAATTTTTTTTTAAATGTACTTACTTGTAGAAGTATTATATTAAAATATGGAAAAAGTATTTTTTTGTATTTTTTTTTAATTGTCCACTAAATTTGTAATATTCACAATAATTGATCTGTTTCTTTTTGTTTGCTTTCTTTGTAACGGTAAATCGTATATGAGTTAAAAGTTGTAAAAAAAAGTATTGGTTTAATAACATACCTGTGTTACAATTATATTTTGGACTAAATTTTACTACTATATCAAAACCCTTTTTAAAACCAATTCTTTGAAGTTTGTATACTTTTCTATCATTTTTCCAAATAATGGCATACTTAACTACAACCTTCAACTTTAAATCATCATAACTTTTTTAAAAGTCAATAGTTTTTAAAAATTATTTTTGATTTAATCAATTCAGAATGCTACTAATAACATCAGATAGTGCTTTTCTTTTTATTCAGTATTTAGTTTTTTTTATTTTTGGCCGCCCTCGTTACAGTGTGCAGGGCTTCATCAACTTGGTCCTTCCAACATAAAAACGGTCGTCCTCTACGCCGACGTCCACTGACCTTCGCATCGAAAACTTTTCTTGCTAGAACAGATTCTTCCATCCGAACAATATGGCCGAGCAGGCATAGCCGCTGGATGTTAATGCGCTGAACAAGGCCTACATCGCCGAGGAGCTCATACAGCTCATGATTGGTTCTAATGCAAAATTCATCGCCTTGCCAAAGATCTTATGAAGAACTTTTTCTCGAACACTCCCAGGACAGCTGCATCGGCGTCCATGATGTTTTCACACCGTAGAGAAGCATCGGAAGAATAAGCGACTTAGCACGAGAGAGGTCTCTATTACTAAACTGCCTACTGAGGCCGTAGTAGTACCTGTTGGCCAGTGTGATTCTTCATTTGATCTCCAAACTGACATCATTTTTGCTGGTAATGGCACTGCCAAGGTAGATGAACTCCTTGACTACATCAAATGTATAGTTGCCGCCTGTAATCCGAGAGCCGATACGTTCAACATCCCTACTTTGAAGGCTTAGATAGAAAAAAAGTGGTTTTGAATAATAATTTTTGATACAAATTTTTTGGCTAATACAGTGCGACCTCGATTTTCGCAACTTGAAAAAATCTGGCCTGTTGCAATTACCGAAAAGGTTGCAATTATCGACCCCTTTTTATTGTATCTGAAAATACGCCATTTTGAATAAAAAGAAACGAATTATTTGTAAAAAACATTTTTTTTTATTAAAAAAAACAAAAAACTAACTGTTAAAAAACAGTCTTCTTGTTGAAACATTGGCGTAGCGAGCAATTTTTTGTTTTAAAAAGTGAACTTATACAAATATGTTAGCCTACGCATCTGTGTAAACATACATATCGTCAATGGAATTAAAGAACGCTGTAACTGACAAAAAATTGAAAATACGTTTTTTGCATAATTTTGATCAGAAAAAAATACGCGTCGATTGGTCCCGGTCCCAGATCTCTACGATGAAAATAAATTCACTTACACCGTCTGCGAAATGAAAAATACCAGTGTATTTGTTCCACATTTATGAAAGTTTTTTGGCTCTGGTGAACATTTAAGGTTTTGTCAGTTACAGCGTTCTTTAATTCCATCGACGATATGCTGCAAAACAGTTTTAAAATGTGTTTGGGACAGCACTAACGTGGGAGAAATGCTATTGAAATGGGATTCTTTGATTACTTTTATAAAACTACTTACGTTTCTGAACAAGAAATACAAACAGAAATCATTGTAAATATATTTAAAAAAAATAGTGTTGCACTTATTGAGACTCATTTTTGAAAATCGTTGCACTTATAAAGACTGTAATGTAAAAAAATTTCCTGTTGCGCTAATCGGGGTATTGCATTAATCAGGGGTTGCGAAAATCGAGTTCGCACTGTATATACATTAAAGCTAAAGTAGAAGTTTTTTTATTTTGAATACAACTGATAAATTACACAAGCCAATGGCGAACATTTTTTTTAGATCAATATACGGTTTCTATAACGCCTGGACAATATTTAATTGTTCAAATGAAATTTTAGATTATCCGAAATGCTAATGTTTTTCCATGCTAAGTGATATATTTCTGTTTTAGAAATTCTTTAGTTTTTGGCTTAAAAAGAATTTAAAAATTTCACTTTTTCATTGCATAACTACAATACTATGGGACATGTGTTTCTAAAAAGTCTTTGCATTTTTCATGTTTGCTTTTTAAATTTCTATTCACAATCAATAGCAGCGAAAAACAAATGCAATTTTTGTTTTTCGTTGAAATACATTGAGTTTTTGTTGTAAATTTTGCATGGCTCATAAACTGTTTTAATTGTAGCAGAGTTGCTGCTGGTTCTAGTGCTGCTGCTACTGCTGGCGTTTTCCCCAGCTTTTTATTTTTTATTTTATTTTTGATGCAATAATTTCGTAATTTTTCCATTGAAATGCATTAAAATTCACAAAATGCATTTCTAGACAACCCCATATATTGCGTCTTATTGTCTTGGGCTAAAAAAGTATAGAAATACAGAAAAATCGTTAAAAATTCTATTCATCTGGGAAGAGGCAGGCAGGCAGGCGAATGTATGGCAACACAAAAACGATCACTGTTGTGCCGGGCTGTGCTGGGCTGTAAAAAATTCTTTGTAAATCTTGTTTTCTTACGGGCAGCATGTTTTTTTAATATTTCTAATATGGGGTACATATAAAAAAACAACAAATTAAATAGAGAAAACGCTGTCGAAAAATTAACAGAAAAAAAAACTAAAAAAACAAATTGTGCTGGTAGCCTACAAAGAACCTAAAGAGTATTTCATCAGCCATCCTCATCAGCACATGCTTAATTTTTTGTTTTTTTGCAAACATGTAATGCATAACATGATAATGATTACAATGATAATGATATTTTATTATTATTCATTATATCACATTTAGTTTAACAAGTGAGTGAGGGCAGAAGTAAGAGGAATTCTTTGTGAAACCATCTTAAACGCGTTTAGCTTTTAAGCATTTGGTTTTATTGTGCTTGAAATTCATTTCATTACGAAGCTATTCGCTTGAATCTTTTTTTTTTTTTTTTGTTGATCAGCTTTCAACTGCATTGGAATTGAATCGAATTGCAAATGGAATTGATGGCAAGCAGTAGTGCAATTATAATTTATTTGCGGTTTAATTTCTATGGCCATCATTCTTGTTATTGCTGTTGTTATTTTTATTTTTATTTTATTTTTGTAAATATTTATGGCACCATTTTTAATTTTATTATTTTATTCTTTTTAAGTTTTCTTATTGACTAGATTTCTACTTATATGATGTGCAAGTGTTGTTTTGTTTCTCTGTTGAGAATATCTGTTGAGAACCTGTTGTCTGTCTGTATGTTTGTGGCTTCCTGATGCATTTAAGCCAATCTTTTAATATTTAAAACGCTTGTAATTTTAATCATATTGATTCATTTCATAAGATTTCCTCTTCCGTAATTAATTTTTTTTTATTATTATTTCTTTATAGAAATGCTTTTTATTTTTAATAGCATCTGATAATGTGCTGATAAGTTGATGGTGATGGTTAAGCAATTTTTACAGAAAATATTTCTCATACGCAGGAGGGGTTGCTAATCATTATATCGAGCCGTAACCGCCAAAAAAGCGTAACCAACATAATTTTCG
This sequence comes from Metopia argyrocephala, assembly GCA_963576795.1. NCBI lineage: Eukaryota > Metazoa > Arthropoda > Insecta > Diptera > Sarcophagidae > Metopia > Metopia argyrocephala. The sequence goes on from OY756209.1 coordinate 2,764,450, forward strand.
ATTTGCGTTTTTTTTAATAAATGAATTCATTGACAACATCCGCATCATCTCCTAAAATTTCATCGTCATACAAAGTACCGTTACAAATTTAGAGCAAAAACAATTTTAGCGTAAGTGCACAATGTTTCTTTGTTTATATTTTTGATGACCGCAGATTGTTGGTTACACTAAAATTCTCTTTTAAACCTAAGTAAACTGTATAAAAAAAGCATTTTGCATTCATTAAAATACCTTTATAATATTAAATATTGTTAAAAATTCGCACTTTATAATAATTTTTTAATCTTTTAACAATATGGCGGAGGTAATAAACATTTTTTTTATTCCACTTGGATGTTATATAAGTATCAATTTATAAACGTGTCTTCTAGAAGTGAGTTCGATATGATCTAGTACCATACAGTGATAGTGATACATCTTCAGATGTAAATTATTCGAAATCTGAGACTAATGAAGAAACATGTGTGGGAAAAAGAGGATATAGAAAGCAAAAAAAAAAAAATACCCAAAAGGCTGCGAAAGGCTAAACTTCGTGACAGAGATGTTTGGCCTGACCCATGCCAAAATAAAAAATGTGGGAATTCATGTAGCTCTAAGCTTACGGAAATTGATAGACTAAAAATAAATGAACACTCCTGGGAAATTGGCAATAAAATTAGACAAAAAGATTGGTTGAAGTCTTGTATTAAGAGAGTAAGCGTTAAAAGTCAGCGTTATGTTAACTTTTAAAATGAAATTAACTAAAAGAATTAAATAAAATAATATTTATGTACATATCGCTAATTTGCTGCAATAATGTCAGCTCAAAAAATTTTTTTTTCAGAAAAGCAGTTTATCCACAACGCAAAACATTAATGTTTATTTAGATTCTACACACTTTAGTAAATTGTTTTCATCGCATAATAAAATTTTAGGAATCAAAGATTGAGATTTATTAAAAAATAATAATATCTCTTTTATTGTACAACGATTTTGTAGCGTCTGAAATTTGTCGTTGTTGTATTAAAAAAATAAGTAGTATCGAATCACTTTCTGATCCTAAACGCTCAAAATCATTCCGATCACAATAGGTTTTATACACAATATTATTTACGATATTGGGAACATTTCTACATATTTAATTCAGAAAAACGCACTGTTGCAGCAAATGAGCGATATATGTAAACAGTATACAATTGTTTCTCTAAAAAAAGATTTTTTTAGCTTAACTGACATAAATATCATCAGTAGGTTACAAGAGTGACAGCGAAAAAAGAGTAAGCGACAAAAATTACCGTTATTATTCTAAAATGTGAGCAATTTTAAATGTAGTATATAAATCGTGAAAAATAACACTTACATACTAAATTTCATGACAATAACTGCAAAAACAACGAAGATATTAAAAAAAAACCTTCTCCTTTAAAATTTTATTTTTGTTGGTTACGCTTTTTTGGCGGTTACGGCTCGATATACTGATAGCACGAAAAGTTGTTTTTGTTTTTTTTTTTTAATATTTTAGTGAAATAAAATTAAAGGCGGAATACATTTTTGCTAATCTCAGGTGTATTAAAGGAGACAACGGGTATATAAAAATAATCTTTTATTTTTCCGACATTTGGCTTCTTCTTCTTATGTAGTGAGTTACGGCTGATATGCCACATCCTATATTAGTAGAAGCTTTTCTGGATGGTACAAATGGGTTTCTTTCAGAGCGAGAGAGAGAGAGAGAGAGAAATAGAACAATAATTATTTGATTTTGTTATAGATACGGTGACCATATTTGTTAAACCAAAATACAGAACAAGGAAATATTTGACCAATAACAACTATAAAATGCAAACAAACAACCTTTCATACGTGCATAGGCCTGTATTTATTATATTAATTGTTTAAATGCAAAATTAACAAAAACAAAAAACTAAAATAAATCAACCAAAAATTCAAAAATAACTAAAACCTCGTGAGATCATTAAATGAGTACATAACATACATACATATATATCGTCATATTAAATGCAAACGGACGCAACTATGTACACAAAATTTCGAAATTGAGTTTTTTATTAATTCTGGTTCGTTTTATCAAAATACATATTCGTGCGAACTTTTAGAACAAATTTTAGAAATTATGATTTTCAGGATTTACAAAATTTTTGATTTTAAGGTTTTTTGCTTCTCCTGTAAAAAAACAAAAAGTGTAGTTACGTCCGTTTGCATTTAATATGACGATATGTACATAATTTTTAAATACCATAAAATAAAAATTAGAAATTAAAAAAACTATTAGTTTCAAATAAAAGTTAAGATTAACTATAAAAAAATTTTTAAGTAGATCCACAGAAAGGTGCATTGGTAATACAAATTACAACTAATTTTGGTATTTTTGTGATAAATAAAATTGTTTTACCAAGTTATCTTTTACCTTTAAATATTCTTTAAACTCTATAAAATCATAGTTTACTTTATTGACCAAAATGGCTTTGATGGTTTCCATTTTCATTTTAGTTTTATCATTGGTCCATATATTATTTAATAGAGAAAATACCCTTTCTGTTGGAGCATTTGAACCAGATAAACACAAACTGAACTCGACAACCGTCAAAACATTTTTAAAATGTATATTTCCTTCTCTGAAATGTACATACATATGTATATGAAATGTATTGCTGATGGTAATAAGCATGTCTCTATGGCCAATTCGTATCTAAGAGACTCGTCAGGAGACTTTTTTCCAAAGGTTTAACACCTAAAACTACAAGTACTACTTTGAGGCATGAAAATACAGAACAAATACTGAACATTAAATAAAATACAGAACATTTTTATGTTTTTCCCTAATGAATAATTTATACAGAACACGGGTTTCAAATACAGAACTGTTCTGTATAATACAGAACAGATGGTCACCGTAGTTATAGATAACTTGTCTTGCGGGAGTTAATGTGCTCTATCCGCTATTTCAAATTTTTTATATATCTCGAGTTAATGCTGAGGTTTTCAACCCCAAATTTTTCAAGTCTGCAATCCATTTATGGATATCTCGGCCAGTTTCGGAGATAAATAGCCGAAAAAGAATGGCAGATTTGAAAAGTTTTGGTGTCAAAAACCTAAAGTGGCATCATTTACTCGAGATATATAAAATGGAGGATAGAGCACATAAACTTCCGCACAACGAAATGTGTTAAAATCTTGTAAAATTATTACTAAAATGCAAAAAAACTGAACTGTAAAGTTGAATTTATAAAATACAAATTTGAAAAGGAACAAGAACAACAACAAGAAACTGTAGGAATGAAGCATGTTTTATAATCGACTATCATACATACATACATAACTGGCCTTTACAACCTTGTGTCAGGATTACGGCTTCTTGCAGTACTCATGATGTGTGTGTCAATTTTTATCCATGAACACCGGGACCTACAGTTTAATGTCGACTCTGAACGACAGACTTGAGAAGCTTGTTCATGGCAATTAATTACTCTCAGAGCTTTTGCCAGAAGTCTGGTAAGAGGTAGTCGCCGAAAGAAATATTTTTTTTAATAATTCTTTGCTTCGAGATGTCAGAGCCGGGGCTTGAACCGGAGCTCTCGTCTTAATAATCCAACACACTTACTACTAGACCACCGTGACTACTATCGACTACTATTAAGCGGCTATCACGTCTTAATAATTTTTCATTGCATGCTGGCAATACTATAAAACACTCAATACTGACAGTACAATTTCCCAATTACAACTTATTTGACAGAAACTCATATTTATTCTAAATTTTTATAATAGTAGCGTTTGAGCTCGTCAGAGAGACCGTGTGTTATGGTGTGTGGTGAATATTTGTTTTGAAGAAAGCGATATGCAATATCAGAATCATTAAGATATGCTTCTTTACCTTATTTTGATCTTGTTGTCAGAAATTTGGACGAACCATGGACACCGACAATGTTATTTATTTTTTCTGAGAAAAAAGGTTACGCAAAAATGCCCTTTATCTGCATTTGGTTATTTTTAACCATTATCAGTATATTTATATTATTTTGGTTACCGTAACCAATTACAATGAGAAAAAAATTTTTTTGGTTATAAGTAACCATTATATCAACCAAAAAATATTTTGGTTAAGAATAACCATTATTTCAATCAAAAACTTTTTTTGGTCAGAAATAACCATTATATCAACCAAAAAAATATTTTTTTTAAGAATAACCATTATTTCAATCAAAAACTTTTTTTGGTTAGAAATAACCATTTGACCTAAAAAAAATTTTTTGGTTACATCCTGAATTTGTAAAATCTTTTTATTGATTTTAATCATTCTTGCAATAGCTTCCTTTGTATCATCCAAAATATACAAAAAATGTTGCATTTTGTGGGGTAATAACCAAAAAAAAATTTTTTTTTTTTGATATAATGGTTATTTTTAACAAAAAAAAAAATTTTTTTTTTAATATAGTGGTTATTTTTAACCAAAAAAATTTTTTTATTAGTATAATGGTTATTTAGGACCAAAACAAATTTTAGGTTGATATAATGGTTATTTTCAACCAAAAAAAAATATTTCTCATTTTAATTGGTTACGATGACCAAAATAAAATATATTTCTTGTTAATGGTTAATTATAACCATTACATAAATTCATTGTCATTAATGGTTAAATATGACTGTTTCGTAGTTTCTCTTATAACTGTTACCGTCCCTGTTTGCAATAGTTGCAGAATTGTTTTATACAAGTGGTCCACACGACAAGAAGATCTATTTCGATATTTCAATTCCACAACTTTGTAGAAAGTCAAGTAACCACCAAACTGATTGTTATTTCTGTTTAACAAAAGTTGCTGGATTCAATATGAAAAATCGAAAAAATATTACTTACGCGAATGTCCCATTGGTTTCCAAACAAGTTCAATGTTCACCAAATGATGCATTATCAGTCATTGCTAGTGCTGATGGTAAACGGCACTTAATTACTCAAATTAAGCTGAATTGTCTAATTAGCATGCAGCAGTGGAAACATCTCGCAGTTTTTTTTAAGACCAATCAATACTCAGGGGTAAACCCCTACTAAATGCAGTGCTTTGTACTGGAATGTTAAATACATAGATATAGATAGATAGATAGATAGATAGATAGATAGATAGATAGATAGATAGATAGATAGATAGATAGATAGATAGATAGATAGATAGATAGATAGATAGATAGATAGATAGATAGATAGATAGATAGGTAGATAGATAGATAGATAGATAGATAGATAGATAGATAGATAGATAGATAGATAGATAGATAGATAGATAGATAGATAGATAGATAGATAGATAGATAGATAGATAGATAGATAGATAGATAGATAGATAGATAGATAGATAGATAGATAGATAGATAGATAGATAGATAGATAGATAGATAGATAGATAGATAGATAGATGTTAAGCGCCTTATGTCAATGGGACAAATTGCTGTCAATTTGATCACTCAACGGTCAGTGTTATATCTTCACTTTTGAATGATCAACAGCAAGTACCCCATCTGGATGTTGAATGTGAATGGTGAGCATCTTTTATATATAGATTAGCTGTTATCTTCCCAGAAGATGGCGCTATACTCCTGATCATTCGTTTTCTTGGCGGAATAGACTGGAAATGTCAGGAAGCGGTTTCGTGAAGATGGAATTCTTGGAGGTTGGAACAAAAGTAACATTCTATAGAGAGAGATAAGCTTAGAATTGGCTGCATATTTTGAAAAGAAACACTGTATACTATACTGTATAGACGTTGATGGTTCACTTCACAAAACCAACCAGTCATATAACAAAACTGAATGGATGGCTCTCAATTCAGTTTAAAGTCTCTTCTTGATTCATCAGCATATGATGAGCAAGAGGGTGCCCAAAATCCCAAAATAATTTGTTTTATTCTTTTGCCCAATAAAAAATCCTCTACTTTGGTGAAAGAATCTCATGTCTGAAAAAGCTGCCTACAATACAATAATCCACAGAAAATATTGTCAGTAAAGAAGATGAACTTGAGGGTGAATAAAATATTCATTGAAAATGCCACATCTTAATACTTCTTTAATACTTCTTTTTTAATACAAAAAACAAACAACAAAAAAAGTAGTATCGGGTTAAACTATAAGTATAAAGTGCCACATTTACATAATGCTCAATTGGTTTTGTTTTTAGTTTAAATAATAAAAAATGCACAATGAAACACAATGTTTCGACATTATTTTTATAGCATCTGGGTATTAAGAAATGAATATAAAATGTCATGTTTTAACATGATTTATTCTCAAATTTTATTTCTCTCTTATATTGTTTTTGAAAGAAAGCAGCAGATTCTTAAAATGCATGTTTAATAACCATTAAATGGTTTAGAAAATCAAAAATATTTGGTCTGTTTAGTCATCATTTTTGGGAAACCTAAAGACCTGAAGAGTCAATAACCCACAAATATACAAATATTTCTTATTTAATTTTTTTTTCTTTTTTGATTTAAATTTAAGCAGCAATAAAAGTTTATTTTCAAGTTCATTAAGTAAAGGTAACATTTGTTTGCAAAACATTGTTGCCAAATCTTGGTCAAAAAAAAGGTAGCTTTTGTCTGTAAAAAAAGACTCTGTTAGTTGATAATAATAAATTAATTCTATTATATATTGCTTCTTTTTTAAAGAAAACAAAACAAAAAACAAAAAAAAAAAAACCAAGAGCAAAGTTTAGTTGACTACAGGCATGGAAATAATTATATGGTACAAATCAATCATAGCGGTTACTTTTCGGTACAAAACATACATAACTAGCCTTTACAACCCTGTGTCAGGATTACGGCCTAGCTTCTCGCAGCACTCATGTTGTGTGTGTCAATTTTTATCCATGAGTACCGGGACCTACAGTTTAATGTCGACTCCGAACGACAGACTTGAGAAGCTTGTTCATGGCAATTATTTACTCTCAGAGCTTTTGCCAGAAGACTGCTGAGAGGTAGTCGCCGAAAGAAATATTTTTTTCATATTTCTTTTTTTTAAGATGTCGGAGCCTGGAGTCGAACCCGGGACCCATGTCTTAGTAAGCCAACACACTAACCACTAGACCACGGCGACTACAAAAACAAATAAATATTTTTAATATTATTTGCAACATTTTATGAACAATATGGTCTTAAAGTTATTTGTCTTAATTTCTTTTGATGTCATAATATAAGAGACAAAATATAAGTATTGCATGAAAGTGATTACACAATAAGAGTAATTGAACTCACATAGAACATTGACCTAAGCCAACAACAAAAAAAAATTATATGTCAAAGCCAAAATCTTCTGGTATTACAAAATTTCAGAGTTGTGCGTAATCAATTATTTTGTGTAATTAATTACATGTAAATTACACAATTACATGTAATTGTAATTTGTACTTTTACTCGTAATTGTAATTGAACAAATCTCAATTACAAATTACATGTAATTGTAATTGTAATTGTAATTTAATTGGCCGGAACAACTCTGCAAAATTTTCTAGCAAGAGAGTTAAGGTAACAGGTAAGTAACAAATTATTTAAGGTCCACTTAAATAAGATTCTATATTAATAAAATATTAAATGACCTCTCTCAGAAACCTAAGTTTGTACGACATAAAGACTCAGACGAATTTAAGGGCCTTAGAGAGCAAAGAGTCAGTATCAGCAGACAAGAGTAGCACAAAATTTAAAAAAAGAGGTTTAGTCGGGTTGTATCTGAATATAAAGCACATTCCCCAATTTCTTTTATGGCTCCTAAAATAAATACAGAGAACCTTATGGATTTAATAGATAATATTACTTTCAAACGAGATAAAAATTTAGCATATTTAGCATATGTCATGCTAGATGTAGCATATTTCTAGCATAAAGCATATTTTATAGGTTATTTCTAAAACTGTTTAGTATTTCCTAGCATATTGTAGTTTAAAGTAAGTTTTAATCTGTGACGAAATAATGCTAACTTAAACTCCGATTCAATGTTCTGATGTGATTATACATCAGTTCTGATGGAATTATTTATGATACTTTACATATGTGACCGATATATCCATCATGTATGAATACCATACATAACTAATAATTTCATCTTTTTTGCTTAGAAAAAAATAGAGTAAACAGTTCGGCATTATTTGAAATCTCAATGTACATAAAAGGAAAATGATTGGTACTGCTAAATAATATTTCAGTCAGCTATGACAGACATACATACTATGTATGACTGGCAGTGGTTTTGTAGGTTTACTATAAAAAATCATATTAATATAATATTATAGAATAATTCTTTTAAAAATATTTGTACTACTTATATACATACTTATATATACAAATTAAATTATAATATGATGTAATTTTAAAAATAAAAAAATTCATAAATAAAGAGTTTTGTTTAAAAGATGGTATAATTCTGTTTTAAAATTTTCGGTATTCGAAAATATGAACAATTCCCAAAAGTGAACAACGCCAGTTTTAATTAGTTCACATTAGCGCGCGTGCACTGCATATAATTTTTTCCTTGCCTGTAGAAAAAGTAAGTGTTTGAAGTGCAGCCTTTAAGAAAAAATAAAAATTAATTTTTTCTTTTAATTTCTGTTGGTTTTGAGAGTTCATAAGTGGTGCCATAAAAATCTGCCAAAAATATTAAAAATGCATAAAAACACACACATTCACATATGCTTTAAAACTGGTATGAAGAAACACACAAAAATAAATAAAAATAAAGGAAAAGGGGCATAAGTGGGAACGATATGGGTTAAGTTAAAAGTGTTAATAGCTTGGCTTAAATATAACCTTGAATTTGGTTAATAGTCTTTAACGTCTTATTACCTTTTTTTTTTGCTTTGTTTGTGCGAAAATAAAAGTATAATTCGTTTTTTTTTAATGCATTTCAAGCCAAAATAAAACAACAACAGAAACAACAAGAACGGCAACAGTAATCAAAAGTATTGGTTTCTTTTTATTCAAAAATTTGTTTTACTCGTAACTTCTCGTTGTGGCTTGAATTCTTGTTTTTATTTCTGTTAAACTGCCAAAAAGCCAGAATACCCAGAAAGTCAATAGGGTTGATTGTCTCTCTTTCATTTGATTTTTTTTTTGGTAAAATGGAATACGAAAGAAACACATACAAGATGATGAACTTTGAAAAATTGACAAAATCACGCAAATTAAACCAGGTTTTAAATATTAATTTTTTTGGTTTTTTTTGCAAAATTTCCTTAAAAAGTATTTGTTTTTTCTTTTTTGTAAGAATTAATGGTTTTTTTCGCTTTAAAAATTAAATAAAAATTTATTTGTTTAAAACGTAATATTACTGGTATGGCTTCAAAGAATAATTGCAATTTAAATGGCCAATAAATTTTATGGCCAGTAACAGCAAAAAGTAATGACGAAATTTCCATTTCAGCCACTTTTTTCAATTTTTCTTTATAATTTTTGAATCATGATCAGCATGTAGAAAGGTGACTAGAAAATCTTACACTCTATAAATCAATAAAACACTTAATAAAAATTGCTTTAAAGTCGTTCTGAATGTCTGTCTTTGGTTTTATCTACTTGCCATTCTACTCTATGGTTGGTAGATGATATGATTTGGAGGTTGTCTATCTATTGGCTGATTAAGTTGGGTTGGGTTGCATTGAAAATTAATACTTTAACGTTGATTGTCGTTGTTGTTGTGGTTAATGGTGATCGTACTAGATATTCCATTGCCAAGACAATACACGTAAGTAGAATCTTTACTTGACCTTGGCAGTGAAGCATATTAAATGATTCATTTGCAATGGCAGATACAAATGCTTAGAAATAGATACAGAATTTTAAATTGAATTTCAATCGCATACAATATTGTGTTTTATGGTAATTGTAAACTGTGAGAATTTGCTGGTTATTTGTTACTGAAAAGAAAACAATAAATCCTAAAATTACTAATTTCCTGTTTGAAATTTAAATTTTTTAGAAAATAGTTGGAAAAAAAAGAAACAAAAACAAAAATTATTTGCATTTGCAAATTACAACAAAACTCACAGAAATTTAGATTCTAAAGAGAACCACAAAAAATTTATCGCGTTCGATTTACACTGAGAAAAAAAAACAAAAATAGTGGCATAAACCGTATGAGAGCGGTTGTGAGCGTGAGCATTTTTATTCTCTTTTAAAAAGCTCGGCCAAAACTTCTATGAAAGAATCTTTTGAAACACAAATGCCGGCAAAATGTCTCCCAAGTAATTAACATTTTCAATAGTTTAAAAAGAATCATACAATTTCAATAAAAAAATTAATTTTTCATGGTGTATATTATGCAGTGCATTTACTTTGTTGTTGCTGTTTTTTATCTTTTAATCTTTTTTTTTTGTTGTTCATTTCATTCTTTTCAAAATCAACCATGCAAAACTTGTTTTTGTGTTTTATTTTTAATACAAAAAAATTTGAAACAATCGAAAAATAAAAACAAATATTCAAATAAATTATTTATTAATTGTCAAAACTAAACCACCCACCACAACTCGATAAAGTAGAATTTGTTTCGTTTTGAAGCGGTTTGTGAAAAAAAAAATTGTTGTGCATCCATCACTGCCACTGCCACTGCCAGTACCATCATCATTATTTTCTCTCAATTATTTTTTTATTGATCTTTAATAACAATAATTGTCATCGTCATCATCATTATTATTGTGAAATCATTGTTTGCATCCAATTTCACATTTTTAAGAAAAAACCTTTCGAAAGTCTACAGCAACAGCCACAGACATTTCAAAGCTTCTTGAACATGTTCACTGTTTTTTTTGTAACCAACAAAATTTGGTTGTCAGAAATGATGATGATGATGACAATGACAGTGCCAGCAATAACAATAATAATTATTAATTAACTATTGTTTATTTGCAAGTTTTTTAATTTTAATTTTAAATCGCATTTGATTGTTTCATGCCAATGATTACAAATGTTTTGCAAGTTCAAGGTCTTCTTCATTTCATGCATTTCAATAGAATTTTTTTTGTCCAAAAAAAATGTTAATCATTCTTTAAGAGGATAGTTATTAAAGTAAGAAATAATTTTAGTAATTTTGGCTTTTGTTGAATAAAATAAAAAATGTGTCAGTCTTGCCTAAAAATACTCTCGTACTTCTGACAAAGCTACTGCTTTACGTTTGTACAAAATAAAATATGAAGAAGAATATACGGGTATCCTTATTTATTTATTATTTTAAATTTTTTCAAAAAGTATTTATTTATTCATCAATAACTATTTTGTCCCCTTCAAAGTAATCCGCCTCAGATATAATATAATTATACCAGCGTTTTTTCCAATCCTCGAAATACTTCTGAAACGCGCTTTTTGGTATCGCCAACAGCTCCTGTTTCGATGTTTCTTTTTTCTCCTCAATTGTAAAAAAACGCCTTCCTTTTATCGGTGTCTTCAGATTTGAGAAGTCGAAAAAGTCAGCGGGGGCCAAGTGCGGTGAATACGGTGGTTGAGGCATTATAACGGTTTTGTTTTTGGTCAAAAAGGCACGCACAAGCATCGATGTGTGAGCTGGTGCGTTATCATGGTGCAAAACCCATGATTGGTTTTTCCACAATTCTGTGCGTTTCTGACAATCGAACTTGCGTTCTGCTCATAGTCAACATTTCAAATGTCTTTGCGCATTTACTTTCATTTTTTACACAAAACTTAATACAGTTTCTTTGATCTACACAGAAAAAAAAAGTGTTGTTATGGCAAATACTTTTTGCAGTTGAGGAAATTGTATTTGTCGCAAATAAAAAGTATTTGATTTAAATGATATTTTATTTGCCACAAAGAATTTCGGCGAATACACTGTATTTGTCGCAACTACAAAATTGCAGTTGACATAAATCAAGAGCAAAATTATTTGATCCAAATTGAATTTTCCTTAAGTTAAATGTAATTGCATTAAAAAATGCATGTAAACAGCAATTTATTAAAATCAAATGTTTTCTTATTTGAGATTACATAGGACAAATTATTTTCGCCAAATACGGATTGCTGTTGTGGCAACAGTAGTCTTGTAGTTTCAAATGCAATCCGCAGTTAGTTTTGTTTTATTGCTTAGACATTTTCTCTCATTCGCTTGAATTTTGTTTGCGGTATTCAAAACACGTGCGTGTGAAAAAAAAGCAAATATGTGTGAGTTTTTTACAGGAGTATATCTTCGCCGTGGTCTAGTATTTAGTGTGTTGGCCCACTAAGACGATAGTGCCGGATTCAAATCTCAGCTCTGACATCTTGAAAAAAAGAAATATGAAAAAAATATTTCTTTCGGCGACTACTACTCAAAAATCTGCTGGCAAAAGCTCTGAGAGTAACTGATTGCCATGAAAAAGCTTCTCAAATCTGTCGTTCGGAGTCGACTTTAAAAACTGTATATAAATATAGTTTATGTATTATGTACTATAATGTATGTATATTATATTATTTATACATGTTATATAATATTATATATGTATGTATATTGTGCTCTCAATTGCCTTACTATGTATTATATTAATATTTTAGATATAATTAAAACTATGTTACCCATTCATTGTACATACGTATGTATTATTTGTAAATAAAATCTAAAAATTTAAAAAAATTTTGACATTTGTGGAATTGTATTTGGGGCAAAGACAATTGTATTTGGTAGGGCAGTTTTTGCATTTGTCAGTTTGCATTTAAGAGAAAGACAATCGCATTTGTTAAAACCATTTTTGCATTTGCTCAATTGTATTTAATTTAACAGCAATTTTGTAGTTGCGACAAATACAAACTGCTATGGAGAACGATCCGAATGTAAATTCTATTTGCGGTAAGGTTAAAATCATTTGCCATTACTACATTTTTTTTTCTGTGTATTTTTTTCGAATAGTAAAAAATCGAAGTGCACACCACAACACGACTAACCTTTTCATCTGTCGAAAATAAATCAGAGTGGGCAAACGAACAAAACATTTCGCAAAAGTTAAAACAAAGTCATAAACTTTTAACATTTTTTTAATGGTGTTGTACATGTTGTTATTCCGTTACATTCGTATAATTTGCTTTTTTTTCTCTTCTTCTTTTCTTTTTCTTCTCATTAATTTTTTGTTGTACCTACGCACATTTGAGTTAGTGTGTTTGTAGTGCTCAAAACAAAAACAATATGCAAAATTAAATGGGACAATCGTTCTCACTGTTTCTGTTTTGTTTTACTCATTGTAAAGAACAAAACAAAATGAAATCAAATGTTCAGTTTTGTTTATTTTCCGACTCTGAAACAAACTGACAATTCAAAATGGCTGATATTACCAACATAAGTATATAACACACATATGTAACAACATAACAGAAAAAAAAAATTTGAAAACCGAACATACGTAACTCACGAAATTTGACGGTTATTTTTTGATCATACCTCGTACATGCAAATATATATAAAACATTTAAGTCTTATATAACACGAATCATAGAAAGCAGAATTTTCCTGGAATGTAACCTCCACAATATACGAGTTAGAGCTTTATCGATAAATTACAATAATTCTGTGTTTTTGCATTTATTTGGTTAAAAATTTAATATCTTTATACATAAAATATATCATTACAAAAAATAATGAAAAATTTTTTGCCTTAAAAACGAAACACTTTATAATACGAAAACATTTCTTACAAAGTCAATATGTTCTGAGCGTATGCGTAAAATCCGAATATACGAAATAGGGCTATAACAGTGGCATACTGTTTCAGATCACCTATGGATAAAGAGCGTACAAAGAGATAAGCCCAACTGGACTAACGAAGCAGCATCAGTAGCTTAGGCAACAACAGCTAAACACAGTTATAGTTCATAAAACATGTTAATGTGAACAACAACATTAAAATTTAATGTTCTGCTATACCATAGACTAACACAATATACTATTGAGTCCTACAATTTAGAAAAAAAATAAAAAAAAACAATTGTGTGTGTTCAAAGAGTTTGATAGTGTGGACTCAAATGGCAGTCTGTACGACTTCATAACCTTTTAAAAAAATTGCCAATGTTATTGTTTGTATAACTGGAGCCTTTAGCATATTGCATTTTAGTTTCGAACAGATTTGTTTCAGAACGTATTGAGATACAATTTTATTGAGCCTGAATTTGTTCAAAAATCTTCAAAAAAGATGCATATGCATAAAGGTGTGTCAATATGGAAGAATAGCTTTACTTAAAATAAAAATTTTTAAGATATTCCGCAATTTTTTTTTAAATTTTTACTGTAAAGATTTCTCGAAAAAAATTTGTAATTTAATATATTGATTAGGGATGTATTTGGAAACAAATTTAGACTACAACACTTTATATTACTTATAATACAGTCGGGCATCGTTTATCCGTGATCCGGTTAACAGTTAACCCCGATTAACAGTGATGGTAAAAGATCAGTCTATTGTTTTTCTTTTTGCAATGTTTTCAAATAGTTTGCTTCGATTAACCGTGATTACCTCTATTATCCATGATGAAATTGGGAATTCCCTTGTTTGTATACGCTGAGTCAGTGATTACCACTGGTAAAAAACAAAGGTACGTTTTAACTATTAAAGATAAAGTTAAAATAATTAATGAGCTTTCAAAAAATAATGTGAGTGTTAAAATGCTAGCTGAAAAATACTACGTAGGGATACAGACCGTTTATGACATTGCTATCTTGAATTCATTTTTTAATGTAAATATGTATGTACACCAATATTCACTTGTTAAATAATAAAAATATAAAAAAAAACTCAATTCCGAAATTGTTTGATTAACCGTGAAAATCGATTATCCGTAATGCTTCTGGTCCCGACCATCACGGATAATCGAGGCTCAACTGTACTACCTATGCTGACTCCCAGAATGACTTAAGCTCCCAGAATAATAAATTAATTCGAACTTATGCTGACTTAAGCTTTCTTCCTTATTTGGAAGTACAGAAATAAAAATTCAATTTAAAGTATAAAATATACCCCCTTTTTAGAGTTTTTCTATAAAATCCTTGTGGTTTTATTGAAAATGCCACGCCCTATTTTCAAAACAGTGTAACAAGGCACCTTATATTTTTATGACTACATTTTCTTTAGCATTTTAAGCAAGACGTTTGTGTTCATAATTAAATGCATAATTTTATGTGCTCAACAATTTACTTAAAACATTATTTCATAAATCCTTATCAGCAGATTCATTTCATTCACTTTCCCTTTTTTTCATTCATTAATTCCATGGTTTTGTTTGTTTGTTTTTCTTTGAATTGCCAGCCACTTGACACTGACGACGGAGATGACACACCTTTGCACTGCATTGTATTACACTGTGCACGATATTGTAAGACCAATTGCATATAATAATAATAAATTCTATATGATTTTATTTATTTTTAAATTTTTGCACACAATTCATTAAAAAGGAAAAAAAACAAAAAAACAAAAAACTATACATTAAACAAGTAAAGCATGGTGTGCCATTGCATATCGCATCACACATTTTTTGATGCCATTTCATTTCAAGTGCATTCATTATGTATGCGCATGCGTAACAATTTGCCACATAATCGACATTGTCCGTCCATGTATCCATCTTTTTTAGTCAAACCATTTTTAAACGTTTATGTTTTAGTGACTGGAGAGTCATAAAATAAACCAATTCAGGGTTTTTTTTGTCAATAAATATTTACAAAAGATTGTTGACTTTTTTTCCTCTGTTTCATTTAAAATTATTTTATTTTGTATTTTCTTTTGAAAATAAAAACGTAATATTTACATTTGTACTCAAAATTAATAAGAAAAATACAAAAATAATAATAAAAAAAATAAAAAAAATTACAAAAATATGGGTCAATATGCAATTTCGCTTTTTTTAGGTACTTATACGTACTCACACTCATCTAGGGTTTAAGTTAAAAAAATTTTTTGATAAAAATTATGGATACAGGGAAAAAATGATTATGAAAATATTTTTCTGTACATAAACATTCTGTCTAGAAGATCAATGCATAAAGGTTTAAAATTAAAAAAAAATAAAATAAAAAAAAATTAGAATTAAAAGAAACGATAGGAAATTAATACAAATAAAATTCGTTAAAGAAAATATAAAAATACGCCTAAAAATATGCAAATTTTCTACTACATGCTCTACAAAAGAAAAAAATATTAGAATTAAAAGAAGCAATAGAAAAATTAAAATTGCTGTCGCCGTGGTCTAGCGGTTAGTGTGTTGGCTTACTAAGACCTGAGCCCTGGGTTCGACACCCAGCTCCGACATCTTGAAAAAAAAAAAAGAAATATGAAAAAAAATTTTTCTTTCGGCGACTACCTCTCAACAGTCTTCTGGCAAAAAGCTCTGAGAGTAATTAATTGCCATGAACAAGCTTCTCAAGTCTGGCGTTTGGAGTCGACATTAAACTGTAGGTCCCGGTACTCATGGATAAAAAATTTACACACACAACATGAATGCTGTGAGAAGCTAGGCCTTAATTCTGACACAGGGTTGTAAAGGCCAGTTATGTATGTATGTATGTATGCAATAGGAAAATTAATACAAATATAATTTATTCAAGAAAATATAAAAATATCCCTAAAAATATGCAAATTTTCTGCTACATGCTCTACAACAAAATATTAGAATTCTACATGCTGTCCCATAGTTGCAGTCTTTTCTTTTTTTGTATTAAAAACCTGAAGAAAATGTATTAGGCTATGGTTTTTTGGACCTGGACCTGCCAAACAAACTAAATTTGGATTTTATATACATATTTAGAGAAGGTTAAAGCTAAAGTTTCGGAATTTTGTTTGAATGATTTCATGGTCAAGGCAAATGATAAATGTGAAAATACAAACTAAATACCGATTTTTATATATTTTGAGAGTGGTTAAATCCAAAAGTTTCGGAATTTGGTCTGGATAACTTTATGGTCAAGGCAAATAGTCAGTCAGTGTGTTGAATAAAGTTTCATTATATCCTGAGAACTATAAACAAAACTCTGCAGTCTTAAAATGTGGACAAATGGACACGCCGGATTATACTTAGCTAGTTTTTCTATTTCTTTATTATTAAATTTGATAATTTTTTACACTATTTAAAATATTTTGCCACCTTTTACACTACATTTTGGGGTACAATTAACATTCTCAAATATCATTCCTATTGCAAACATGCAGAGCAAATTAGCGGAAACGAAAGCAGCACGGTTGGCTGGAATCTGAATAAGAAGGCTTATGTTTTTAGTAATCGAAACTAAATTAATAGTTAATAACCAAATATACCGAGATTATAATTAACGAAAACCATATCCAATTGAATCCTTGATCGACTCGAATTTGTAGATTATTCCAGAAAAAGGCAGCATAGTTTTGTCAGCAAAGAAAATATCATAAAAACTGTATTTTTTACTAGACAGGTTTCTAATATTTTTACTGCCGTAGTAATAAAAAATAATTTACATTTATTAAGAGCTTATTTGACTAATTATTAAATTTGAAGTATTTCTTTTTATGAATATAGCAGTATTGTTTTGATAAGATTTGTCTCCTTTTGTTTTTAGAAATATTATTAATTTTTAAAATCGAAAAAGTGTAAAATTTATTAATTCATACAAATGAGTATTTTTTTTTTATTAACACATCTTAAACAGCTATCGATTTATATTTTATCATTAATCAATAGATTTATTTTTAATGTTTTTGTTTTCTTTTTTCTATTTGTTTTAACCAAAAGTTTGAAACAGACAAAATTTGAAAGATTGAAATGAAAGTTGAATGAACTTTTCGCAGTCATTGCGCTGCGGCTGGTGAATGCATTTGAACGAAATGAAATGCTATAAAAAAAACCAAAGTGTTAATATTTATAATATTATTGTTGATTTTGCTATTGCTGTTGTTGTTGTTGTTGTTGTTGCTGTATTTAGATGTCTAATTTTAATCATATTGTCTCAGTGTGTTGTTGTTGTTGATTGTGTTGATAATAATAAATTCAAAACATTTTAAAATAATTTATTATGCTATAAAAATTACATCATTATACATAGAATATTTGATGAGTAGCCTGTCCCATAGTGCTTTTTAGAGAGCTGCATAAGCAGAATTTGAAAATGGATTACAAGTATTAATCTTCCGTTGTATACATATATACATATACTGCCTCTTTTGGTCTTTCTCTTATTAAATTTCTTGTTCTTTTGTTTTCAATTAAACTTTTTAATCTAGACGGTTAATGTTTTAATTAAGCATAGTTTGCATTTACAAACGATATTACATACATACATACGTGATTGGCCATTACAACTGTTTATCAGCGTATCGGCCTAGCTTCTCACAGCACCCATTGTAATGCAGTTATTGTTTCCAGCCTGGGTATAACTTCCTTCGAAATGAAACAAAATCGGATACTTTACGTCAATTAAGTAAATGAAAATTGCTTTACTTACGAAACCTTATACTTATTCTTAAAATCTACATAACTATAATAACTGGCGTTCTCGGGATTCGGATTTGCGTTCAGGCTTTGGGTGAATGATTGCTGGAAAGTCGAATTACGGTGGTTGTCTTCAGAAATCGGTGGGCCGCTGGCACTTTTAAATAAAATACAAGACATTGGGTTTCTCGTTAGAGCGGATTACTATTTGACAACTCTACGGTTAAAGTAATAAAGAGGGCAAGAAGAATTCGGGAGCTCTTGTCTTTGGCTACATATGAAGATAAGAAGAATTCGGGAGCTCTTACACTCGGCAAATCTACGGTAACAAAATAATCTACGACATGTGTCGGTTCCCTGAGGAGTCTGTATCGGATTATTGACCGTCAACAAACTCGCTTTTCGTTGAGTAAAACTTAACCTCTTATGTATTTACTTTCATCAACTTGATGAGGATTATACTACACTACAATGTTGCTAATAGGTGAATATATGTAAATATACTGGCATGTTGTTAATAGGTAAACATAGATAGTAATGCTATGTGACGTCACGTCAAACCATATTATGTGCGTAAATATTTATCCATGAGAACCGGAACCTACAGTTTAACGTCGACTCCGAACGAAAGACTTGAGAAGCTTGTTCATGCCAATCAGTTGCTCTCAGAGCTTTTGCCAAGAGACTTTTAAGAGGTGGTAGCCGAAAGAACCCGGAATTATTGTCTCGTCACGGCGACAACGGCATTAATAATATCAACTAACGGATTATCAAACCGATTGAGGTTTTAATTTCATCAACCAAAAATGAAAAAAAATCAGGCAAACGTACGAATTTTCGTTTTGTGTATTTTAATTCAACAAATTAATTGCATTAACTAAAAAATTAATTGGAAAAATTAAATGATCTGATGAGTTAATTATTAATCAGAAAACGACCGCAACTTCAGGCAAAACGACCCTCAGAGAAAACGTGCCCAAAATTAAAACGACGGCCGCAACTTCACGAACTGTCATTTATTGCTTTTACATTTCTTGTATGGAAAGCTATTAAAAATTTTGTTTATTAGAGTTTTTGCAAAGAACTGAATTTATATTTTAAAATTTAATCATCTTTACGCACTTTTTTAATTATTTTTTCTAAAATATCACTCACAAATTCCAAAATTTATTAATTTCTTTAAACTTTCGATTTTCTTTTGTTCTTATTTTTCTTTAAACCAACAACAAAAAACAAATGCAAATGCTTTGTTTACAAAATGTATGAAATTTAATAAAAGTTTGGTAACATTTTTGAGAGAATTTGTTTCTAAAAATGAGAGCATAAGAAAAATCGTTGTCAAAATAAAATAAATTCTATTTCACGACTGTATTCTCCAATGTTTTTATCTGTCAATTTGTATGGAAAAAAACGTCATGCCCCAGTTCTGTTTAATCATTTAGTCTGAGTTGGAATTGGCGGTAATTATTCTTTAAAAAATTTGCAAAAACTGTCAAAATGAAGCCATTGGCAGGTTCAGTCTTCATGAGGAAATTCTATACATTTTAACTTATTTAACTACACTCCAAATGCAAATAAAGTGTCATTATCCCTAAGAATAAGATATAATTTATATATCGCCCATTTGCGAGAAAAGCACATTTTTTGAGTTAATAATGCAGAAATATGAGACGAATGTAATTTAAAAAATATCTTAAAATTGTATTTTTATCTTTTTTTTCACTGAGTGGCGATCAAAAGTGTCTTGTACTTTTGCTAAATTAAAATCTTTAAATGCATTTATCTCAAAATCGCTTTTTTTGAGTTATGCCAAATGAGCGTTATGATTTTCTTCAAGGAATTTTGTTGTTGTTTTATTTTGTCAAAGTAAGTGACATTTAATTACAGATTCATATGATGAAAAAATAAAAATTTAATGAGAGTTGCAGTACATATTTTTAATATGTTGCAGTTAGTAAAATCAAAAAAAAAAAAAAAAAACAAATTGCGACAACATCCAGCTGTTATTGATTGTAATAATAATTGTTTCCGCAGACAGAGGTGAGTGAATGTCTCAGTCTGTGTACAATATTAGTGGTGGCAAAATTCCAACAGATGTATGATGTTGACTTATTAAATACAACGTCAACAAACACCTTCAAAATACTGACAACTGAGCCTATTGCGTGTACTCTGTAGTGCCGCATACACACTGTAACCACAGGGTTCATACATACTTGACGAAAACTCTGAGAACCTGGGACAGACACATAAAAATTAATCATTTTCTTGTCACCATTTAAAAATAATAAAGAATCCAAAGAACTGTATCGTAAAAAGAAAACAGTAAAAACATACAAAACGCTCATAAAGTAGATGAATTAATTTGTAGAAGAAAATTATGAAAATAAAAAATAATTTTCTTTCGTTATTTTTGTTTTTGCGTTTGTGACTGTAAATCCATCAGATTTTATTTAATGTTCTTTAAAAAGGTATAATTTATAAATTCATAAAAATTTTCGTTATTTTATTTTGTTTGTTTTGTATATTTAAACAACAGATGTTGTGCGTTTCCCCTTGGCCGAGCAGGGCCAGTCCGTCAGTTTGGCAGGCGATAAATTTCAAGATGAGTGGGTAAAATATTCGCAAATATTTGCATTTATTTTTTATTAAACATTTTTGTGGAGACATTGAAATGATCATCATTTACATTTAATGTGCAACTCATTATCACTTATTGAGCATTTCTTTGGTGGCAGTGGACAATTTTTGCAAATAGACCATAATTTAAAAAAATCGTATAATTTTATAGGTCCATTTTAAATTACCATGGATGCTTTTAATAATTTGGAAAGAGATATATTCAATAAAAAAATAACACTTTAAATATTAACAGAAAAGAAAACAAATTTTTTTAAGTATTAAACTGAAAGTTGTTCTAACATGCTATAAATTTTTATTAAACACCAAGTCTTTCCAAAAGTTAAATTTAATATTCTAAAACACCAATTTTTTTTAGCAAAACAAATTCCATTCAGATCTTTGCAAGACTTTCGTTCTATGACAACCATATGTATGTTGAATTCACTGCTGTTTCACCAAAAATAGTTCTTTACTTGAGGTTGAATTCATCAATATTTTTGCTAAAGATAGATAAAATCTTGTTTTGGCTGGGTATTCTGTTGAGATCATACTTCAAGAACTGTACCGAAATAATATGAATGACTTACAAGTAGTCATTTCTTGTTCTCTTCCATTTAAAAAATTGAGGGGGTGGTGGTATAGTGGTTAGAGTTCTCGCACAGATACTCAAACGACCGAGTTTCAATCCCAGCAAAGAAAGCAGAACATACAGAAGCATATATTGCCAATTTATATATTTTTGCTGTTGCCATAGCTTAGCTTTGAATTTCCTCAACTGCAACCCCAACAGTATTCTAGTATTCATACTCTGCTTGCTACAACACAACATTAAGAAAACAATTAGACATGGCGGCCAAATAAACAGTTCAGCTGTGCAGTTAAGACAAGTGAAGCGTGCATTCTTGAAAAAACATACAAAGCACATAAAAGGGAGAAGTCTGTCAAAATAAGTTGAAGTACTGACTTACTTACTTAGCTGGCCATAACAACCCGTTAACGGGTTTCGGCCTGCCTCAACACTAGTCTCCAGGCGTCTCTGCTAAGCTCACTCCTTCTCCAGTTGGTCACACCAATTGATGACAGGGCTCCATCTACCTGGTCTTTCCAACGTAAATATGGACGTCCTCTACGCCGACGTCTAATGACCTTCGCATCGAAAACCTTTTTCGCTGAAGCAGATTCTTCCATCCGAACAACATGGCCGAGCCAGCGCAGCCGCTGGATGTTAATGCGCTGGACAACATCTACGTCGCCGAGGAGCTCATACAGCTCATAGTTGGTCCTAATGCGAAACTCATCGCCTTGCTTTAGTGGACCAAAGATCTTGCGAAGAATTTTTCTCTCAAACACTCCCAGGACCGCTGCATCGGCACAAGACAGCGTCCATGCTTCCGCACCATAGAGAAGCACCGGAAGAATAAGCGACTTGTAGAGTGTTAACTTCGTCGCATGAGAGAGGTCTCTGTTACTAAACTGCCTACCGAGACCGTAGTAGCACCTGTTGGCCAGTGTAATTCTTCGCTTGATCTCCAGACTGACATCATAAAGAAAGTTACTCGGAAAATTGGTAACGTATCTAACGTTTCAAAGTTGGACAATCTTTATTTTCATTGTCAGTTGAAGAGATGACTTACATTACACAGTGTAACCGCTTTTAACGACTTACAGCATGCTGTGTACTACTACTTTAAGTTTTCAAAAACGCATAAATTCGAGTTTAAGATCTGTTGTTCCGTTTGCAAGAAAGAAAAAGAAAAAAGAAATTGTTTTGAGTAAAACATCAATACCCTTATTTATAATAAAAACTTTTTATTAAAAAGTTAGGAACTCGTTGTACGTAGTGGCTGAGTTTTCCTATACATGGAAATTTTTACTCAAAACTACGAGTTTTTTAATTCTTTATATTCTCTGACCAATTATTAAGTAGAAGGTATGGACAGTTTTAATAGTGTTAAGCTATAGCGGTTGATAAACTTGACAGTTTTTTGTTCTATATTCTAACGAATTGCTAATTTTTCTGTAACTGTGTAAGGTAACAATTTCTCTATTTTTTTTTTAGTAAAAACTTTATATCATAAATTACAATGAAAATTTTTATTCCATCTGTTGGCCGTTTGTGCGTTGCCAGCTGTGTTTTACGTACTCATGGTCACTTTAATAAAAAAAGTGAAAAACAATGCATGTGTGCATCTGATTTTCTTTCTTTAATTTACTTGATCCATAAAGAAGCTTTTCACACAATTTTCCTTCCAGTAAATAATCAGGCATTTAGTATTTATTCATTGCGATGAAAAAAAAAAATTAAAAAAAAAAAATAAAATTGAAATAAAAAATAAATCCTCCCACTTGTGTCTTTTAGGCCTTAAATTATGATCTTGTCATTTAATGACATTTTGACGGAAGTTCTTTGCTTTTTTTCTTATTGTCTATGTTGTTGTTTTCTATTTGTTTTCTTATTGTAAATCTTTTTATGGGTTTTTTATTTTTTAATTTGTTTTCCTCTTAATGAAGGCTGTTGCATATATGCTGACATTTAAGAGGACATTTTTATGTCACAAAGACAAATTACAAGTTAAAGGGTGACTAAACTTTGCTTGTGAAATTATCATGAACTTATTTTTGTTTTCTGTTTTTTTTTTAATTATTTTCTCTGTTGTTGGTTAAACAAGAAAAAAAAAAGAACAGTGAGTTTCAATAAAATTGTTAAAAAATGTTGCATTTTTGGTGCGCTGATAAAAATGCAGGCACTGCAAGCAGCAACAAAATCATATTTTGTGAAATGAATTAAAATGAACTCTTAGTCCAAAACAATTTTTTGTTGTCTTGTTCAATATTTGCAATAGAAAATTTCAGAATTGGTAAAAAGTTGAAAGGTCTACAATATATAAATCTGAAATGAAGAGCATTCTAACATTAAAATCTCTTTATTTCATTTACGTTAAAACAATTGATTGCTACAAAATGAATTATTAAATTAAAACCGAAAAGCCAAAAATTATTTCTCTACTCGTAAGCCTTATCTGTCAGCTTGATTAAAATAGCTTGCTTAGAATCATTATCAACAGATTGTATGCTTTATAGTAGATGTGGTCTCATATTAAGTATTTTATTATCTCACCGTCCACACAATACTCTCAACATGAACCAGAAACACAAAGTGTTTAGCAATACTTTGAAACCTCTACAATAGCAGACAGCCCAATCTCATTTTAGGCTTGCTATATAGTGTAGTGTCAAATTTTTTGGCCAGATATATAAACTTTCCTGCGATTAAGGCCTAAACCATAGATGGACACTTCATACCACCATTATGAAATTTTCAATGAAAAACCGCGCCGCTTACAAAAAACGATTGCTAGGCTCGCAGATGTTAACCAGAAAACAGTTTCTAAGGTAATAAAACAATATAAGGAGTCTTTGAGTATTGAGAGAAAGCGTGGAAGTGGAAGAAAAAAAGGATTTGCCGACCAAAACAAAGCAAGTTAAATAATCGTATTTTTCTAAAACACCCTAACATGTCTGGAAGAAAAGTGGTTCAAAAAGTTGGATGCTCTGAGACCTTTGTCAGAAAAGTGAAAAAACAAGCTGGGCTTAAGAAATTTAGGGTCCAGAAGGTGCCTGACAGAAATGCAAGAAAAAATTTGGAGGCTAAAAAAGGGCCAAAATTCTGAAGAAAGACTTTCTTAATAAACGCGAGTGCTGTGTAATGGATGATGAAACATATGTCTTAGCAGATTTTTCTCCGCTTCCTGGTCAAGAATTTTATTTTGCAGATTCTAGAGGGAACGTTAAAGAAAAATTTCGTGTACAAAAAAAAACTAAGTTCCCAAAGAAATTTTTGTATTGGCAAGCAATTTGCACATATGGCGAAAGAAGCTCTTCGTTCATTACTAGCGGCTCTATAAACAGTGATATATACATTAGCGAGTGTCTGCAAAAACGTTTGCTTTCGTTTTTTAATAGCCATAAGGTATCTCCATTTTTTTGGCCGGATCTTGCCACATCTCACTATAGCAAAAAAGCTATTGAGTGGTACCATATCAATAGTGTTGATTATGTACCAAAAAAAAGCTAATCCACCAAATTGCCCAGAACTTCGTCCTATTGAAAGGTATTGGGCGTTAGTAAAAAGACATTTAAAGGTCACGAAGGGCTTACCAAAAAATGAAAAAGATTTTAGCAGAAAGTGGAAAACTACTAGCAAAATGGTAACGAATGGCACAATCAAAGCCTTAATGGATGGTATTAAAAGAAAATTAAATAAATTTGTTAAAACACATTAAAATGTATTAATTTTATACACAAAAGAATTCAAATAAGTATTATTTACTTTAATTAGAATATAAAACGAAAAAAATCCGCCACTTAGTTTTATTTCTATAACGAAAAGTGTCTAGATTTTTTTGTGCGCACTCCTTATATTCAGGAAAAAATAATGTCTGATGAGCATGTAAATTTCGACAAACGCAGGGTATTTTGAGGCATATGTCTATTAACAAGCTTGTTGAGCAAGAACATAATTTTGCTATATGGAGAATTTGTGAATGAATCACTAATTCCAAAATGTGCGCACTATGACAGTTCGTTTGACGTTCAACTCTTCATAAGTTCTACTGAGTTTCTACTAATTAATTACCAACATTTTTTTTACTTAATTATTACTTCCAAATCATATTAAAACAATTTTTTTATATTATTTTATAAATAATTTATTTGCACATTTAAATTTTCGCGCTCTATAAAACAATTAGAACCCAATGCATTTGGCAAAAAATGAAAAAAAGTGTATAAAAAACTAAATGAATGAATTGTTAAAAGAGTACTTGTTGGTCGATTAATGGGTGCGGTGCGTCATTTTGTTTTACAGGTTGCGGTTATTTTTTTTGTCTTTTTAAAGGTCATTGTCATTAATAGAGAAAATGAAATATTAATAATTGTAATTTTATTTTATTTATTTTTGTTGTATATTTTGAAATTAAGTTTTTACTTAAACAGATTAAAATTAAAATGGTTTAATGATAATTCCATTCGTATGAGGCCATAATTGTGTGTAGTTTGCTCTGCATTGAATTGTGGGTGTCAAGTGTAAAATTATCACAATAATGATGCCAATTTTAAATGATAGCTTTAATTGGCATTATTTTCTATTTAAATGTGATTTTTTTAAATGGTTGTGACAAAAAATTATAATAAATACCTGGGAAGTGATACTATTTTTCTGATAGGTATTGTCGAGTATTTTTTTTTATTTCAGACAAATACTCAGGTGTTAACCCCTACTAAATGCATTGTATTGGAATTTTGGAAAGGACAGTACATATATTATTATTAATTATATTTTTAATATTATTAAGCGCCTTAGGAATAAGACAAATTGCTGTGAATTGATCATTCAAAGGCCAGTGTTACACCTTCACCCTTGAATGATCAACAGCAATTGCCTTATCGTTGCATGTTGATTGCGTGGTGAATGTGGCTTCGCTAAGTAGGTTTGGCTATTATCTTCTACTTCCCAATAGGTGGCGCTTTTTTCCTGATCATTCGTTTTTTGTCTAGTATAACAACAAATAACTCTGAATTTGAAAAATTGTGAAGAAAATTAAAGAAATTTATGTACGTTTTAGAATTAAATATAGATATCTAGATTTCGATTTAATAATACACGGTGGGCAAATTTGAGGTTAGAAAGTAAAATGGCTGTCAAAAGATGAAAATTCAAGAATTGAGCTTTTATGCCTTGACATTTATTTAGTAGAAAGTTGGGAAATTTTAACCTTTATATATAGTCGTATATACTGCATTGACGAGATTAGAGAAGCTTTTTTGCAACATATAGTTCAGGGGCCGAATTACCGCATACGTGAACGAGTAAGCTATCGTATCGAATAAAATTTTGTCACGTATCGAATGGATGGATTACAGCATTCGATAGCAGACGTATCGAAATTTTTACACAATGTGTATCATTCTCAGGTGAATGACACTAAAAAGAAGAAAAAGTGTGTATATGTTTAATACAAAATAAAAAAAAAAAAAACACAAAACCAATTTTTTGAAGTTATCTAAATAAATAAGTGAATTTTAAAAACCAAAAATTATAAAAGAAATGACTACACTCTTATCGCTGTGCTCATCGTTTTACATCTTTACGTCTTTAGTTAATGGTCCATAGGAATTCAGCTTAAGAGCAAGTTCCTTGGCTACAATTTGGCAACATATTTTTGGCCAAATTAGGATGATCAACCATGTACTGCGCCATAACATCTTTTTGTTTTTTACTTATTTTGTTGATGTTAGTCCTATAAACAATTATAATTTTCTTTGATTGTTTTAAAATTTAAATATTAAATAATAATATTATTATTAAATATAAATCTAATAATAATATTATTAAATAATACTTTAAATATTATAATAAATTTACATTTTATTTTTTTTTGCACACAAAATGTTTTCGATCAGTCTTGAGCAAACGAGTAAAATGTAAACAGCTGGCACTCGATTATACCCTCGTTAACGTATGCTATCATCTCAAATTTCGATAGTACTTTTTCGATAACGAGTGGTGTAATCTCAAAAAGAAAAATTACGAACGATTTTGCTCGTTCACGTATGCGGTAATTCGGCCCCAGAATTTTGTTCTGCCTACGTGCTAGGGGTGGACATTTGTCAGACATCATATTCCATTATCAATTCTCATATTTCTACTTTACACTGGTATCAATACTGCCCACCCTTTATATATGTATGTATATATACATATAAACGTTCGAAAGGCCTTACACTCCTACTTCACCAGTTTCTAATAGGTCAGTATTGGACTAAGTTCAATACCAATTTAGTGAAAAAACTTAAAAACCGTTTTTTTTTTAATGTAACTTAAGATTTTAATACTGGTTTTTCGACCTTTAAGTTCAAGGTCTATTTTTAAATCAAAATCTTTCATTTTGTTATCGCAATTTCGTTACTCCTGCGTGTAGCGTTTTCAGGAATTATTTATTTATAAATTATTTTTCCGTTTTTTTATCGCCTATTTTCAACTTAGATTCTTATTACAGTCGACAATATCTTTCCAAAAAATAGTACCAATTACTTACCAGGTACTTTTTTTTAATGAATTTTTGCTTTTTTTTCAATTTCTTGCTTTTTATTGTTTTAAATGCTTGTTTTTATGCTCCGTCATGTGCTTGATTTCTGTGTATGTGATAATTTTTAATTTTATTTTTATTTTATATTGAATTTATTTATAAGTATAGAGGTACATGTATAATTTTTTTTGTATTATATTTGACCGACTAAAAGTTTTGAAAAAAAAAAAAAAAACTTTCGTTTTCATTCAACCTTGAATTTCTGGCTATTTAATGCTCTGTTTATGTGTTCTAAAGTTCTTGTCTAGATGTCCATAATAGTTCGTTGTTTTTTTTTTCCCTCTAATTTTTATTTGATTTTATTGTTTTTGCCTTAATTTTATTTTGTTAACATCCTACTTGCCTTTAAGCAGTATAATGGGTTTACAGTAGTGATATGCAACCATGTCAGCCTATTTGTTGCATTCTATACTGATTTGATTACTTTGTTAATAATTTTGCATTTAGGCTTTCAAAATTTTAATGTAAGAATATTTAAAACCCATGCTTATACGAGTAGTAATATCATAGCCTGATTATAAAACTAAAATAGACTGTCTTAGTTCAATATTTGGATGTACGTATTACCCAACAAAATATAATGAATGAGGGTGAAGACAAATGTTTCGTTTAGACTTTTAATGCATTCCTCTATTTTAACATTTTACCATTACAACCGTTTTAACGAGTTACGATCTACTTTTTGCAGTACCCATGTTTTGTGCTTTAATTTTTATTCATGAGTACCGGGACCTACAGTTTAACGTTGACACTGCTAGAAAGGCTTACGAAGCTTGTTCATGTCAATCAGTTACTTTCATAGGTTAAGCCAAAAGGTTGTTGAGAGGTGACAGCAAAAGAAAATATTTATTTCATATTATTTTTTTCAAGATCTCAGAGCTGGAGCTTAAACCCAGAGTTCTAGTCTAATAAAAGAAAATACTACCCATCGGCAACCTTTAATCAACATATGAATCAAATATTGGGCATTAGTTCGATTTACTAACTTTAAATGAATTCAATTTTTTTAAATTCTCTTACAAACACACAATGTTTAACGACACGCTAATGCTGATCACACACAAACATGTTTTACCTACTCGTGATTTTATTACATTTCTGCTAAGCAATATTTCTTTTGGTTAACAAAATATATTGAATTACACGATTTTAGAAGGGCTACTTTTTCAATGAAACACAGATTTTTGAGTAAACAAAGAATTTAATTTTTCAGTGTAGTCTTCTTTTTGTATACACTTTGTCTCTTTGACTCATTGACGAAACAATTAAAAAATGCCTCAATATTGCGGTTCTGTGATGTTGTTATACAAATACGTTCGTGTTCCTTTGAAGTTGATAGACAGCTAAACTGCTGAACCAATTTTCTTGTCATTTTTACAGTATCTTTGTATATCCGCACATTTCAAAAATTGCAACTGGGCTGTGCCACGGCCATACGAAGTAAAAATTTATTTGCTCATATGTTTAAAATGGTAAGCGTAAGTCCCTTAATTTAGTTCCAATAGCTTCAAAGGCAATACAAAGCATCAGTCATAATATGCACAGAATCCTTTAAGTAGGCGTGGTACGTGTACCTCCCACACAAAGTATATATTGATTTTTGTATATTTTGAGAACTGTTACAGCGGAATTTTCTGAGCCCAAATAGAAATGGACAAGAGGGCGTGACACTTAAAACACACAGAATATATACTAATTTTTGCTTATTTTAAGGGCAATTAAAGTGAAATTTGTTCTAAACAACTTCTTAGTCAGTACAAATTGTCAATAAAAAACTGGGTGGTATTAGAAAAGTGGCCATGATACCTTTCTTATGTCGTCAAACTTGATTTTTTATATCTAGAAGACGGTTACGGTGAGTGTCTAAATTTTGTGCAAATAACTTTGTTGGTAATACATATCGTCGCAAGAATTAAAGAACGCTGTAACTGACAAAAAAGCGAAAATAAATTTTTTTGCATCATTTTTATCAGAAAAAAAAATACGCGTCGATTGATCCCGGTCCCAGATTTTTATGATTAAAATAAATTCACTTACGCCGTCTACGTTTTGAAAAGTACCAGTATCTTCTTTCTACTTTCATTCAGGTTTTTTAGTGAACATTTTTCTGTTGAACATTACATGTTTTGTCAGTTACAACGTTCTTTAATTCTTACGCCATTATATCTGTGGCAATATGGAAGAGTAGCTTAAGTCCAAAATTGAAGTTTTGGGATATCATCAATTTTGTGTAATTTTTATTCTGTATGTTTTTTGCAAATAATTTATAAGTTAATATATTGGTAACATGTTCATTAGAGAAGAAGGATGAATATTTTAAAAAAATGGTTGATTTTAGAAGATTTTACGGCTTTTCTACTTAAGCGCTTATTCGAAACTGAAATCTGCGTTGGACAGGTAACATAAGCGCTTCTGTTGAAATAAAAATTGTGTGTTGTGTAGTTTTAAGTAAACATAAAAGGATTTATTCAAGAACTTACATTCACTTAATATAATTGTATACAAGAATCACTTTTTATAAAAAAAAACTAATGTAAATATAAGTTATATGATAAATCGAAAATCTGAATATGTAAACAAATCTATGTGTACATAAGTTGTTTTGTTCAATGCATTATTGATTTTAAAAACTTAGGCTAAAAAGTAAACGTACATAACATTGATAAAAAATAAAATTTTTCAAAACGGACTAAACACATTTAAGCGCCTTTGCTTCTGTAATGCCCCAAACGCCTTAACTCAATTCTATCTTATGTCGACTTAAGCTACTCTTCCATATTGCCACAGATATGTATGCATGACATCAATCAAAAAGTAGACGATTTTTGATTTTTGAGAATGGACCTCTCCATACTATGTTTGTATTTGATATACCAAATACCAATACTATCTGCTTGGACTTCTACTATAATTCTAGTTCAAATTATTGTAACGCTTAAACTGTAGCATACATGGCTATTCGTTTCTAGCTTGAATATTTTAAATATTCACACACAGAGTTGTTTGTTTTTTTTTTCACTCTTTGAATTTTGATTTTATTTATGCGATATTTGTTTGATTTTTATTTATTTCTTTACGAAAATGTGAGACGCATGAGTTTTTTGCGCATAAATTAATTTGATAGACCTCCGCCAATGTCGCATGCGGAATTTGCTACGTGTGATATAAAAAGGCAATAACAACAAAACAATATTATTGATAGACAGACATCATTTATGAGTTTCCGCGCTTAGTTATGAATGAGCATATAAAACGAATGATTACCTGTTCATTGTTAATGTTTCATTTATTTTTCTATTTTTTTTTTTTTGACAAATTTAAATTTTGACAAGTTTTGTTATGATTTTTTTTATGTATACAAATCTAAACTACATATTTTGTTTGTTATTGTTTTATTATTATTTTTTTTTTTTGGCTTAATTTATTTAATTTTTATTTCAATTTTATTTGTTTAGTTTTGTCTGTCTGTCTGAGATTAGCAGGTGTTTAAAATATTTATGAAAAATTAAAGGCAGAATGACGAAAAGACGATATTTTAATTAAAAATTCAAATAAAACTTTAAAAGAAGTAGCAGTTGTATGGAAGGGAAGCTTTTAAATTAAAACACAAAATTGTTTAATGAATACGTTTTTAAATTTTAAATAAATTAAAAGTACTCGTAAGTTTTTTTTTTTTTTGTTAAAAATTGTCTATTAAATTTGTATAATTTGGACAAATTAGTTTTAGGTTTTTTAATAAAATTGGTACGAAATTATTTTACTTGTTTTTACATTGATGAGAACCTATACATGAACTTATAGTTGATACTTAAGAGAGGATAACCTTTTGCATATAAAATATTATTTCCTTCTTTTTAAGTTTTTATATCGCTAAAAATCAGGTGGCATTTAGAGTGGAATTTCTTACAATTTTAAAATAATTATTGTAGAAATTTTATTCGACATCGCAGGCACAGATACTGGGCATGTGTAGGTATACGACTCAGATTACAAAAGTTAATTAACTTTAATAAAGAAAATTAATTTCACAGTCCAAATGTTAACTTGTGGTCAGGCCATTAAACTCGAGTAAAGGAAATTACATCAAACACTGTGTACAAGTAAATATGAAAATAGGCCACCATGTAAATCTCGGGTTATAATAAAAACTTAAATTTTCACTCTATTAGCGTGCTATTAAAGTAATAAAAAATAATTAAAAAGAAGAAAAGAATAAACGACAATTTCAATAAATCACTTGGGCGATTTTGAGGATTCCTTCCTTAATAATTGACGGCTTTATGATCCATCCTTGAACAATTCATTTGTGCTTTGATTATGACGTCTTCTACCAACAGGTTGTAAATGTCATTTATAACCTATTATGTAATTTTCTTAATATTCTTGCTAATTATGTAATGCAGAGTGTTTTGTTTTATGTTTCTTCTTGTTCGTTGCATTTAGCACTTCTTTTTCTTTGCTTTATTTTAGTGTTGTAGTTGTAGTTGCAATTATAATTTTATAAATCGTATTTAAAATTAACCTTGAACTTGATATTACTTACCGACTTATTTGTATGAAACACAAGAAACGACAACGACGTTGTATTTTTTTTTTCTTTTTTTTTGGTTTTTTTACAGCAACCAACCAAACCAACAAAGCGAAACTGGTTTTACATTTGTTCAGTCGCGTATACTTGAGCAAATCGACCAACAAACATACTTACAAACAAATGTTCCATCTCTAACACGTTTGAAACGACTAAAATAAATATCAAATAAGTAAAGATATGCACATATTTGTCCAATTGCTTATTTGTGTGGCTGTTTATCAGTCGGTCTTTTTTTCTGAACAACAATTGTCAGGTTGGACTCAGAAAGTGATTGAAGTGAAGCAAATTGTTTGATTGAATGAATAGATTTCATTATTTGCCATAAATAACCGCTGGCAGAAAAAGCTGAATGCAAAATGACTGTAAGCAATATTGCCATTATATGGAACAGGTTGTAAAAGAATGTAAACATTCTACTACATTTAAGGTTGACTGTAAAAATCCTTAAATAAATAGAAGGAGAGGGTGGTATTGGACAGATTTGAAAAATTAGTTAAATTTTAGATTTTTAAGTACAGGATTAGAGAGAAATTTATTTTTTTAGAACTAAAATTTTTTGATAATTCATAAGTTATGAATCATAACAAATTAAAAATACATTGAAAATAATAAAAAATAAAAAAAAATATCAATTCAGGCATTAATTTCAGAATGGCATTCAAACAACATTAGCAATGTAGAAAATAATATTACAAGAAGGTTAAGAGCATAAAAAGCAGTTTCTTTTACCAGATGGTATGGAAAAATCGAATATTCCATTAGCCTTTTTCAAAACTTCCAACATTCGCTTAAGAAGCTACTCGGTAACTAAAAAATTGTTAATGATTGAAAAAAAAATTAAATTCTAGCCGCCTGCACAAATGGTCATTTATTGACAAATCTTTTTACAACATAAAAAAATAAATTTATAAATTTCCAGCGGATTGAAAACGAAAATCAAATTTAAATATTTCTTGAACTAAATTGTAAAACATAATAGACAAAATTAATTTTTTTTTTCGAAATTGTCAATCAACCTGATTGAATGGCCCAGAGTTGCATACTCAATCAATATTAAAAATTAAAGCACTGTTGTAGAAATAATTTTTGACAGTCATTCAATCAGCCACTTTAAATTTGAATTGCTAGGTTTGTTTCAAAAACTTTTTTATATGCAGGTATGAAGTCGGACAAAATGACATAAAAATTAATCTAAATTTTGTTTATATTAGAGGCGTATGGACACTTTTCAAACCCCAGATCTGACATTTTGAATGAAAGTAATGTGAAAAAATATTTCTTTCAGCGATCACCTCTTAGCAGTCTTCTGGCAAATGCCAGTAATTGATTGCCATGAACAAGTCAAAGTCGTCGTTAAACTCTTGATCCCGATACTCATGGATAAAAATTCAGGCAAACAATATGGGTGCTGTGAGGAACTAGGCTATGTATGTATCGTTTCAATAACAGAAAATTAATAAAGAATAAAAATTTTTTCAAGAATATTTATTGCCATTGCTGTATGTTATTATTAATTATTCAATACTGTAAAATGAGACTTTAAGCCTTGTGTGTGGAATTGAAAATAAGATAAATAAATAAATAAATAAAATTTAATGAATAAATACCTTTTATACTCTGTGTAGCAGTTAACAGAAAAAATTCATTTTAACTTCGTGTAAGACAAGCGGCAATTAAAGAACGTTGGTGGTTCTGAACATTTTTTTTTCGTTTAACTTCTCTCAAATAGAATATATTTTGTTTTTCAAAAATGAAGATGATGACGGTGTTTGTCAAATTGACGACAATACTTGTTATTGTTTTTAGTTCGTGTTTTTATGTTTTTCGTAATAATTTTTTTTTTAAGTATGTATTTGTGCGCCGTAAGTGTTTAGTGTACACAGTGGTTTATCACCATCATATTTAAAATTAAAAAAAAAACACTATAAATTGCAAATACAGAAAAAGTAAAAAAAAAAAATTAGTTCTTTGTGGGAAAATAAATCCTGCTAAATACTTGATTTTAGATGTAGATTGGACTGTGTAGGTAAGCGCTGTGTAACTACACCTATAGTCATTTTTATAATATGTTTCGTGAAGTCTTATATAATTCATTACTACGTTATGACTTCGTTTCGATTTACAACAGAGTAGGAAAATAAACAAAACTGAACGTTTGATCTCATTTTGTTGTGTTCTTTACAATGAGTAAAACAAAAATAAAACAGAAACAGTGTATGACTTGAATGAATTTTAAAAAGTGTATGACTTTGTTGTAACGTTTGCGAAATGTTTTGTTTGTTTACCCACTCTGATTTACAAAAGTAAAGCATAAATTTTCGCAATTTCCCACGAATTTAAACCACTTTTTTTCACAACCATTCTACTGACTTCACTTAAAAATACATGGGTTTCTATTCTGAATTTCATACTATTGAGAACAGAACCACATCCCAGCAGAAAATAATTCTTACCAATAAATAATTTTGTAAGAGCGAAATTGTGAACAATTACTTATTCGGGCGCATAAGGTACGCACGATTTGTATATGAAATGTGCTGATAAAATGCAATAGATTTTGCAACCAGTAAGCAAATAGTATTAAAAAATCAAAAATAATAGCTCACCGTATAGCATATTTTGAAGCTTTATAATGCCTCCTTTATTGCTTACATAAAAACATACATAAATAATTGACTATTACAACCCTGTGCCTGTATCCATGAGTACCAGGACCTACAGTTTAAAGTCGACTCCGAACGACAGATTTGAGAAGCTTTTTCATGGCAATCAATTACTCCCAGAGCTTTTGCCAGAAGACTGCTGAGAGGTAGTCGCCGAAAGAAATAATTTTTTCATATTTCTTTTTTCAAGATGTCAGATCTGAGAACCCGGCGCTATCGTCTTAGTAAGCCAACACACTAACCACTGGACCACGGCGACTATAATTTACTTACAATTTAATTTATTGCTTCGAAATTTTCTGCTGGAATAATGAATTTTCCTAAGATTTATATTTTTAGAGACTTTTTTGTTTTTTTTTTTCTTTAACTTTAAATATAATATGGTTCTAGCCTGTTAAACAACAGTGTAGATATTTGAAAATAATCCATACATCCCTATATACATATATATTAGAAATCTCTTTGTAGTTCTGTTTGCCTGTTTGTTTTTCAGCCATTCACGCCTAAACGACTAAGACGATTTTGTTGAAATTTGGAAAATAGGTAGACTTAACCACCGAAAGTGCAATAGTGTATGCTTTCTTAAATTTTGTACCTCCCATACAAACTAAATACTAATGTTTGTATATCTTTATTAAATCCACAGTTTCTGAATTCAGCAGTCAAAAAGTGGGCGTAATTGGACAAGTGGGTGTGATATCTGCCATACAAGTTAAATATTGATTTATTTACAAGTATATCATGACAAGTGCAGAAGCTAAAATTTCAGAATTTTGTAGTGTAGTTCAGTGTAGCGAAGCACGCCGGGTTTAAGCTAGTATTTAAATACGTTAAAAAAATATTACAAAAATTTATCAAAAATATAGAAAAAAAAAAAAATAAACAAAAATAATAATTTAAGTTTAACGTTGACGTGTTTTTAGTCTTTAATTTATATTTTAAACATTTTTCTTTTTCTCATTGAGTGGCTTAAGACAACTTCTTTATTTCTTTTAAATATTTTAATTAAATAATTTTATTTAAATAATCCCAGAATAGCGCAATTGTTTTTATTGTTGGTTTTATTTTTTTTACCACGATTAACTTGTTTCAAAATGTTGTGTTAAAGTGGGGGTTTTGTTTCTGTGCTGTTCTTAAGTGGGTAATTACAGACCGATTACATTTTTTCTTTTCTATTTTGTTTTATATAATTATTATATAAATGTAAATTCATTCTTAGCTTTTCATTAACAATCTTTGATTCTTTTTTTGTCTGATTTATTCATAAATTACAAGTACATATACTCGTATGTAAATAAATAAATTATTTTAATAGTAAGAATTAAATTTAAATAAACAATTTAAAGACTTACACGAATTATATGAGCGCAGAATATTTTAATCATTTAAGTATTCCATTAAGTTTCTTTGTTTGCAGTATTACAAGAACTAATAACGTATAATTCCCTCATTCAAGCTAAAGCTTAAACTGTTGGCTCAAAGGGGATTTTGCTGTTTTCTCATAATGATGGCAGCTGGCTGTTTATATGTTGCTGATGATGTTCAGTCAACTTATTATTGGTTATTATTTGAATAATTAATTTTATAGGAAATTTTAATGTTCATTTTTTTTATTTATTTTTTTTATTAATTTCTTAGTAACTAACCTTGATATAGGAACTAGCATAGAAAAAAGTTTTTAAAAAAAACGCTGTTGTGAACATTTTTTCTCTCGCAATATTGCGCCCCTCCCAAAATTGCAATTCTGTGAAAATAATCTTTGATGTACAATGTTTTCACTTTTTCAGATAATTTAACGGCGAATTTTATACCTGAAAAGGGCTCACATTCAAACATAATTTTTTTAATCGGAAATATTCTTTAACCTTGAAATATTATAATTTTTCCCACTTATTCTGAGTCAGGTAATTAAACACGTGGGAATAATAAAATTGTTTTATCAAAATAAGTGTTTATTTTCGGCAACGTACAGAAATATTTTCACCAAAAAATCATCTTCAGCGATGAGACGAATTTCTGGAGAAATGGTTGTATTAAACAATTGTCGAATTTAGCATGATACCAATCTACTATATGATCTAAGAGCCACTATTTGGTATAGGTTTTGGGCTAGCGGTATTATCGGTCCATATTTCCTTGATAACGGCATTGACCAGACCAGAAGAACGATGATTACCATATTCTTTTAGCCTGAATTATATGATCTGGACACAAACGATACCTACATACATACGTAATTGGTCATTAAAACCCTGTGTCAGGGTTACGGCCTGGCTTCTCGCAGCCCTCATGTTGTGTGTGTTAATTTTTATCCATGAGTACAGAGACCTAGAGTTCAAAGTTGACTCCGAACGACAGGTTTGAGAAGCTTTTTCATGGCAATTAATGAGATAGTCGCCGAAAGAAATAATTTTTGATATTTCTTTTTTTTTTAAAGATGTCAGAGCTGAGATTTGAACCCGGCGCTATTGTCTTAGTAAGCCAACACACTAACCACCAGACCACGGCGACTACCATATAGCTCATGCTACATTTATTATTTCCCATGAGCGATTTGTGGGCAGGTGGTAAATACATAATGGTCATGGAAAATTGAACACATCAGAGGTGCTCCACCCAGAGAAGCTGTGGTGAACATTTGAACGATGTTATATTGAAATAACTAGGTCTTTCAAACGAATAAACAATTTGGATAGTATCTCACACACGCTTTGTTTTATTTGAATTTAGAAATAGAAAGCGTTAAATGAAGAACCCTGTATTAAATCAATTTTAAAAATTTTCTCTGATATTTGTCAAAAAAAAAAATCAACCTTGACACCTGTTATCCATTTTCATGTTATTTTTTTTTCACAAATAAACTCAAAACAGCGCATTAGTGGAAGGAAGTTCATCCCTTAAGTGCTGGTGTACTCGTAACAAAAGAAATCAAAAGATTTCAGATTAGGGGATTTATCCCCAAAATGGGGATTTTTTTTTGAAATGGGCATGAAAAAATTCATTTGGGGATGAGGATTTTATTGAGGATGAACGACAAGATTTCAGCGATTTTTAAAATTTGTTTGCTTGTTTAATTATATGTATATTATAGACTTCTTACATTCGAATTCTTTTTTTTAAACATTTTAACAATATATTTGAATACATAATGTTTTTTTAATTTTGATCTTGAGAAGTTTTGTGTTTTTATATTATTTAGTTTATAATTGAAATACAATGAAAGCAAGCAAAATATTAATGACGCTTTTCTAATGTTTTTCGGTCTCAAAGATGTTAGATCAGAGTTATCCTATTCTATTGAACATGAATACATAAATATTAAATAAAATATATATTTACATATCAAATAAATCATATGTACATGCAAAATTATTGATGCAGTTTATGTGGGGATTTTTGGGGATGAACTATTGTAGATTTTGGGGATTTTTGGGGATATGAATTTCGAAATTGGGAATAAAAATTGAAAACTATCTGATAACCCTGTTTCAAATGTATTTTTTATAAATGAAATCAATTCATTTCTTTTCTATTAATTACGCCTTTTGTAAGTTAAACAGTGAAAGCGTTTTTTAAGGTTAGGCCTCTATAAGTTATTAAATTAAAACAGAAAAAAATTTTACTTTTGTAAGGCAATGAATGCAATTTTTCACATTTTATTATAAAACGTTTCAAACATGTGGGCTGCAGTGATGAAATTGACCATAAATGAAGGCAAGAATAGCAAAAAAATAAAGAAAAACACTGATGATAAAATTATTTTTTTTTGTACTCAAAAAGGTTCTGTTATGGAATATCAGTAGAATGTTAGTTATGGTGTACTATGGCCTAAATAGAAAACAAATGACAACAACAACACCAATGAAATTGTATTATTAGTCATATTAACACGAATTCTTGTTAGAAAAACAATCTCTCATATAAATTCTAATTAAGTTGACTATTGGTTGGCCCCGTAAATATTTAAAAATGGCAAGAAAACAAAATACGACGTAATTTAAGAATTGGTTTTTTTATGGTTTGTTGTTTTTTTTTTTTTTCTTGAAACCATAACAACTTGTTGATTACTTTACGAAAGTGTTAGAAATCATTAAATTTTATTTGAAATTAACAAAAAATATCTTTTTTTTTCTTTTTCAAATATTGTATTCAATACCAATAATAAAGTACAAATAAATATTTTTCTGTTTTTTTTATTGAACAAAATAAGAATCACGTCACTAAAACGACACTTACATGAGTCATGGACTTGTATTAAAATTTGTTTTTTTATTCTTTAATAAACATGAAGCATGTGATACTTACTTACTTAACGATCAAATCAAATAAATTTATCATGAATAAACATGATATTTTGTTCAAAGGGAGGGGGGGAGGAAAGGAAAAGACATGAGAGAAACAAATCATTTCTTGGAATTGTTATTGATCTAATGGCCGGCACAGGTACACAAAAGATATCAAAACATGGTTCAGCCATAATTAAATCGCCAATAATTAAATATGATTAAAAACAAATGTTTTGTAAGAGATTACAATTGACTTCCTATGAAAATAATAAAAGACGTTGGACATATTTTCCAAGTATTTTTTTTTTCTTACTTTCCAAGTAATTTAATGCAACATCAGTGCAAAATTTTATATAGAAAAATGCGTGGTAACAGCTGCTGGTGATGAGATACGAGTATTTGAGAACAAAAAATAGAGGCAATAAAATATGGAATAAATAAAAAAATAACTGTGACTTCATAAATGCATTTGCAATGCAACACTGGAGAGAAATTCGGTTATAAGGAGAAGCAACATTTTATGGCAACACTGCTTTGTCAAGTAATGCAATGACTTTCAGTATATTTATGGACACACAAAATTTTTTTTATTGAGAATATTTTAACAAATTTCTAAAACTGCAATCTTTTGTGAAACATTCATAAATATGCATTAATTTCATTTAAAAACTGTAATAAACATCCAAAAAGTAGTAAAGTAAAAATAATGCACAAATTTAACAAATATTGCGCATTGAAAAGTATGGCCATGCAATTATGAACTTTCTGCATTGAAAAAACTATGTCTGTGTTTATGAACACTACACAGAAAAAAAGTTTTGTTATGACAAATACTTTTTGCAGTTGAGCCAAATTTATTTGTCGCAAATAAAAAGTGAGAGATCAAACGAAGAATCACACTGGCCAACAGGTGCTACTTCGCTCTCAGTAGGCAGTTTAGTAATAGAGACCTCTCTCGTGCGACGAAATTAACACTCTATAAGTCGCTTATTCTCCCGGTGCTTCTCTATGGTGCGGAAGCATGGACGTTGTCTTGTGCCGATGCAGCGGTCTTAAGAGTATTTGAGAGAAAAGTTCTTCGTAAGATCTTTGGTCCTCTAAGGCATGGCGATGAGTTTCGCATTAGAATCAATCATGTGCTGTATGAGCTTCTCGGCGATGTGGGCCTTGTTCAGCGCATTAACATCCAGCGGTTACACTGGCTCGGCCATATTGATCGGAAGGATGAATCTGCTCACTGGACGTCGGCGTAGAGGACGACCGTGTTTACGTTGGAAGGACCAAGTTGATGAAGCCCTGTCGTCAATTGGTGTGACCAACTGGAGAAGGCGCGCGCTTAGCAGAGACGCCTGGAGACTAGTGTTAAGGCAGGCCGAAACCCGTTAACGGGTTGTTATGGCCATCTGAGTAAGTAAGTAAGTAAGTAAGTAAATAAAAAGTGTATTTGATTACTAAGACGATAGCGCTGGGTTCAATTCTCAGCTCTGACCTCTCAGCAGTCTTGTGGCAAAAGCTCAGGGAGTAATTGATCTAGTGGTTAGTGTGTTGGTTTAATAAGACGATAGCGTTGGGTTCAATTCTCAGCTCTGACATCTTGAAAAAAGAAATATGAACAAATTATTTCTTTCGGCGACTACCTCTCAGCAGTCTTAGGGTAAAAGCTCTGGGAGTGATTGATTGCCATGTAAAAGCTTCAGAAATCTGTCGTTCAGAGTCGACTTGAAACTGTAGGTCCCGGTACTCATGGATAAAAACTAACACACACAACATGAGTGCTGCGAAAAGTTAGGCCGTAACCCTGGCCAGTTATGTTTGTATGTATGTCAATTTGGCAAGATGCTGTCAGTTGATCACTCAAAACCCAGTGTTATTCCTTCACCCTTGAAATGATCATTTATTTTTGTCACAGTCACAGTAGGCAAATATTTAAATATTTGAGAAAAAAACCAATATTTTATGATTAATGAAATATCAAAATACATTTTCTTATTAAAATTCGTTTTTATTTAATAATATTTAAAGAAATGTTTACATCAAACCAAATGTTTACGTAAAATATTTTCAATAAATAGTGGCTAACGTTTTCGTTCGTCAAATATTTGCCTAATTTGATCGTAGCTTTATAAACTTATGCTATATATGTACATTAGGGTGATAACTATTTGCATTTTTTGCAAATATCAAATCTCCCCAGACAAAATCGTGTACGGCATGGACAAATATTAAGAACTGCGTTTTTAGTTTTTCGCTATCGTTAAAAAAGGTTACGCACCAAACGCGTTTAAGTTTTGAATCAAACAATGTTAAAAAAAAAACTTTTTGATGCCTTAACGTCTGACCATCACATCTATATCATTAAGGCATGCTGATTTCAATAGTAAAGTCCGTTTTCGATTCAATGGAATAGTTTTCTTCCAAATTTGCTTTTAATTTCCGCTATTTTTTTTGCAGCTTTTTATATAAAAAAATCTGTTTTCACATATTTTATTTCATTTTTTTTTAATAAAAATTCATGACAATTCTTGTCATTTTCATATATTGGTTGTAATTAAAAACAAAAAATTAAATCGGTTTGGTAAAAATGAATTGTAAGAAAAGCAAAATAAGTGTTGAAAAAAATTCGAAGATTTGGACCAAAAACTTAACTAAATTTCGTGATGTTGTTAAAAACTGTAGAGAGATACCTGTCGTTGATATACCATTACATGAATTAAACCAAATGCCAAAGGATGATGATATTAAAATTATTGTTATTATTTGTTTACATACTTACATATGTATAAACCATATTTTAAAAAAATTGTTATTAAAAAAATTAAAAAAATATATATTAAAGGCATTTCAGTAATCGCTCTCGGTGCGTAAGGTTTTTTTACCAAATTGAACTGAAATAGTTTTTTTATCATTAATACAATATTTGCCATTAGAAAACCCCTGGAGAGAATATTGCCCAAAAAAAGTTATCACCCTAATGTACATATACATAAATATATACTGTTGTCAATAAATAGCACTTACCATCTCAGCATATTGTTATCAGACTCCTTTGAAGACAAAATTATTTGTCACTTTCAAACATTATGAAGAATCCTTATAAATATATGCAAATAATATACTGATTGATTAACACTAATTGGTTGTCTTTTATCAATTTATTTATTTTTAATTAGACTGTCATGTGCTTTCAAAGTGAACAGATTAAATTAAGAAATGAATACTTATAAATTCAATGAATGTGTGCAGAGTTTTTCGCTGGCTTTTTAGAATTCAAAGTTTGATATCAACTTTCAGAAATGTTTCAGAAATAGT
Organism: Metopia argyrocephala; assembly: GCA_963576795.1. Classification (NCBI taxonomy): domain Eukaryota; kingdom Metazoa; phylum Arthropoda; class Insecta; order Diptera; family Sarcophagidae; genus Metopia; species Metopia argyrocephala. The sequence goes on from OY756209.1 coordinate 2,807,464, forward strand.
TCAAAAGTTATATTGAAATTGTACGACTATTATTAAAACTATTGCTGAAATAATTTTAAACAAAAATCTTGTTTAATTTTTTTAATTTTTATAAATTGTTTTACTATTTGTACCGATTCTCGCGTATGTTCTGAAAAACGAATTCGAGTGAAATTAATCGTCATTGTCATGTTCAATTTAAATGTATTCGATGTTGGATTCTTGGAAATGGTGGGAGGGTAGGTAGGACAAATAGCGCAAAGTGACGTTTTGACCACATTGAATTTACCAAGGAGGGACTATATGAAATTTTTTATTTATTTCAAATATGAGTAGTGAAGCACGCTGGCGTTTAGCTAGAACTGCTATAAAATCTTTTCATTATAAATACAGCTTTAAGCGCCATCTGGCTGTGATTTTTTGTAATTGTTTTTTAAATTCATTTGATATGATTTAAATGACAATTTTCAATCTGTCCGCCTCAACAAATTTCATAATTTTTTCTATATTAAAAGCTGTTTATGCAAATTGATATGTTTTCTCTTTATTACTGAGGGTTTTTAATTTTTCTTTCTTTTGGGCGTTAAAAATATTTGCCGACTTTTAAATTGATTTGTCTAAAGTGATGGCAGAGATAAATAATTATTTTGTAATTTTGTTATGAAATTAGAAGTTTTCTTTATTATTTTTTTTTTATTTTCAACAAAATTGTTTTTTCTTTATAATTTATAATGATTAAATTTTATGACACCTAAACAGGAGTTATAGACTTGTTGGAAATAGAATAGAAATGCTTGCAGGGCAGCAAATCTTTTGCTAAATATAAATAAATTTCTAAAATAATAGATTTGTATTTTTTTTTAAATAAATCGCCCCATACACAATTTTACAGTGGCAGAAATTAGTGCAAGCGCATGTTACATTTATAAAACAACCTCTAAAAAACCGGGGCTGAAGGATCAATTTCATTTAACATATTCTGTTTTATGTAAAAAATCACTGAGGAGCCTTTTTTGAACACCTCTTACTATACGAATAAGTTACCAAATCTAACTGAAATTTAGCATGTGTTCATATGACAAGTGAAAGCTTCCATTATACAAACCTTGTTGCCATTTATACTGCCATCGTCATGTCAGGCTAAAAAACGTTCATACTGCTCTCGTAAAAAAAGAAGATATGCATTCATAGTTGTATGTGCCGCCACGGCATTTTCGTAATCACTTTAAAAATATTATTTAAATAAAACTAAAACTACAATTGTAGGAGTGTTACAATTGCATGCAAATTGGGCCTTTACAATGAGGCCTTTAACAATGTTTTGCATCATCATTATCACATACATATATGTACGCATGTACGTATTTAACATTTTTAATAATTTCAATTTGACCTTAAAATAAATGATTCTCTGTAGTAGGGATCCATTAATAAAACTCATGTTTTGTAGTAAAAATTTAGGCCAGTGGAGTAATAAAATTTGTATCTGTTTGACGTTTTGTCAGTGTAAGTTGCATTTTTAATATGGCTCGTGCTAATGGTTATTGTTGTGTAACTCATCTCATTTGTTGGCTGTCAACCATGACGATTTAATCGATCATTATTTGCAAAAAAAATCTCCAACTTTTTAGTGCTGGTTTTTTTTTGATTGTTTTGCATCATCATGTGCATTATGGCATGCCATCCCATAATATTCTTTCATTGTTTTTGTTTTTTTTTTTTTCAATATTTGTTTAAATGAAATATGCAATTTTAGTACTTGGTTTCAATTGACTGTGTGTGAGTGCGTAAAAAACGCTTATGGGTCACATTCATACAGGGATGGTTAACATGATATAATTTGTAGATTACCAACTAGGAGGACAGTAAGAAATATGTAGTAATGAAGATCAAGAGCTAGATTATAGAAATTATTTTTAACTTCAATATAATCTCCTGAAACTGCAATACATTTAGTCCAACGTTCTTCTAGCAATTTAATCACTTTATTTAAATAATTTTCCTGAAGCTTCTTTCTTTTTCTTTCGAAGTAAGCTGGGTAATAGGTAAAAGTCAGTGGGAACTTAATCAGGTGAATAAGGTGGGTGTTCAAGCAATTCCTATTTCAATTCGTTAAATTTTTCCATTCTTAAAACACTCATGTTGGATGGTGCGTTGTCTTAATAAAAAATTGTTTTTTCAAACTAACTTGATCCACATTCCTCTATAATTTATCATCTATAAGTTGTGCGAGGACCTAATTACCGTAGTTATAGGTAGATTCATTCATGTGGTTTGAACAACATTATTGTCTGGGCAAAATTTTTCTTGTATTGAATTTAACGTCTTACTTTTGAAAGAGATAGATGGAATGTATTTATTTCACACGCTCTTAACTTGAATTGGTTTAATTTTATATTTTTTCCGAACAAATTTGAACTGCGATACCGATTGTCATTTTTTTTTAACTTTGTAGAGCTATTTTGTGCTTTTGTTGGGACTTTTATTTGAATAAAGTTTCGAAAAATAAAAAAACTAAAATGTAGCTAAAGGAATAGATTGTCGAAAAAAGAAGTAAAAATGTCAGTCACTGCAGTATTGCCACATTGCAAAATCAATGTATTGTTTTCGTATTCAGCAACTTTAATTTTTTATTTTTTCATTTATTTATTTATTTAAGAAGTATTAAAAATACTTTTTAAGTTGCAATCCAAATTATAAATTAATCAAGTTAGTATCAAATTTTACAAAATTTATACATTTTTTAACAAAAACTTTTTAATTTTGTTCTTTTTTTATGTTTAAAGGTAGAGCATTAAATAATTTCAGTCCCTTGTAGAAAATAGTTTTTTGCATCATTGTTGATGATGCCCTTTGAACATAGAAGTCATCAGAATTTCTTAGTCCGTACGGTTGAGCTTCAGCTACATATCTCTGTTGCTCAGTCAGATATTCCGGTGCATTTCCTTCTTTTATTTTCTTAATAAATTTTAGGGTAGAAACTTGAAGCCTTTGTTTAATTGTCATCCAATCATCAGAATTACCCTCATAGCCTTGTTTTGAAGCTTTTGCATCCTCTCTAAATGTGTGTTGTTACAACAACTACATATAAGTGTTGCTATATATAAGTGTTGCGTTAATCGTGTTGCAGAAAGCTCCCAGTAAGAATATTTTTGTTCATGTGAGTGATGCCACCTTAATACTAAAAATGGGATTGCAATGTTCAAGTATCAATCTTTTCAGGATGATTGGCCAAAGTTCATTGAATATTAATATCAAAAAGTGAGCGCAGTACTTAGGTTTGTTTAAGGCTATGATACACTATCATACACATTAGTGCTACACCATCACACAAAATAGGATGCAAAGCATATGCAGAGTTGCTTTTTACTAATATCGTATAAAATGCAACCCTGATCGCTTGAGAAAAAGATGTTTATGAATTTGTTCAAAAGATTATGAAGTCGGACAGTCAAAAACAGTCACACAGATGCATTTTTATGCCACATTCTTATACTTTTTTAACACACACGATTTTTTTTGACAAATCGTACGACTCGATAGGATAGTGCATCACGGCCTTTAACAGTAAAAACTTTTGTAAGTTGTACATGGCTTAAGAAACCTAATTCTAAAAAACAGAACATTTTTTGTTCTACTTAGTTAGTTAAGTTGATATCCTCGCCACAAACAGTATAAGAACAGTAATATCAAAATTCACTACAAACAAGAATCGAATTAGTGTCAGCTCTCAGTGTTAAAGTCCGGGCAATATATACAAACAAACAATTTTAGTTTTTTTATTAACTTTGGTAATAATTATCCAAATAATAAGCAAATACTTTTTTCAAGCTCAAGGTCAAGTTTATTTTCAATTTAATAATCAATGTTTCGATATCCTTCGGATATCATCTTCAGGATTTAAAAACTAAAAGTTAAAATTAATATATATGTGTATCACTGCACCGACGTTGTCACATTACATACTATAATAATTCTAAAAAAATGTCTGCGGTGCAGGATTTATTTAAAAATATAATCAACATACTCTATATTGACTGTTTTTCGAAATTCGAAATCGAATTCAATTAAATGTCTCCTAATAATTACAAACTATCTCTTATCGTTTCATCTATGTACAACTGCAACTTTAAAATGTGGTTGTTGTTAAAGAATAAAATTCGTACTTCCCATTTCTGATTTATAAGTAAGTGGATGAAACAGAAAAATGGTAGTGATGAAAACTTGTGTGTGAAATATAAACAGAGAAAATAAAAAAAGAAAGAGATAAAAAAGTAACGACAATACATACTCACTCGTATTTGCTGGTTTCGCTCGAGTGAAAATTTGCTATTTTTTCATGGTCATTAAAAAAAAAATGGTAAAAATGTGTTGTAATACAAAAATCGTAAAAAGGTGTAAATTTTTATTGAAACTTAATTGTTAAGTGATTTAAGGCTTTGCCTTATGCATTAAAAGCCACGTGCTACTTCCTCAAAGCCAAATTCCTGTCTTTTTATTTTAAAAAATCTGCACACTTATATAATATTATAAACTCTTACACTGGCTTCGCATATGTTTTCCTCTACAACGACAGATTTGGGTTTAGAATATAGTTCTAATGTACGATTTCTACAAAAGTGTGACTTAAATAGTTGATGAAACAAAGAACTCTGATGAGACTACAGTAGCTGGGGTCGAAAACATGTTCAGTTCGGCTGGTGTACTATTCCTTCATAGACATCATATTCTTCTTTAATTATCAAAAAATCATTGCAAAAATCTAAATTCTTAAAAGAATTAAATTTGATGACGAAACAAAAAAAAAAAAAAGCCCCGCAAAGTTTGTTTTTTGTTGTTGTGTTCAATATAATTTTTAAAACATTTATTAAAGAATTTTTCACAAAATTACTGTAATTCAACATGAATCTTAAAAATTTTTTTAACCGGTTTGGCTGAAAATTTTAATTTAATTTTTTAGTTATGACGCTATTGAAGTAAATGCACGATATAGATAAAATAAATAATAAAACTTTTATTTTTTCTTTCTTATGAGAGAAAGAAAGAAAGAACAAAAAAAAAAAAAAAAAAACAATGAAACTGAATTGAATTTCAATAATTGTTTATTTTCAACTTGGGAAATTATCTATTTGGTCTTCAGATATTTAATCATTAACAATTAATCAAATGGTTGTACTTGAAAATTCTAATAAAAACAATACAAAAAAAAATGTTATGCCTGTTGCTGTTGTTAATGACGATGTCGTAAAAGATTGTTGTTTTCTTTCGATATTGACGATAATCTTTGTATGTACGAGTATATGCAAACGTATGTACGTCATTTGTTAATAAAAACAACTTTTTTTTTACTTTAAACCAAACTTTGGATACATTAAAACGACTGGTTTAAAAATAGTTTTATTTGTTTAATTATTATAGAAAATTCACGCTAAAAACGATTTAATTGAAAATTAAAATTATTTTAAATCTTTAGAATGAATTCGAATATGAAAAACAAAAAATAACTGCTACCATAGAATAATTTTTTTTAATTATATTTCTTAATTATAGTTTACTTTAAAAATTTTCCTTTAAAATCACTTGAGAATCATTCCTGATTGTCTCTAGTCTACATATATGTGTGCTAAAAGTCGACATAACAACCCTGTTACAGGTTTACCTCCTAGCTTCTCGTAGAACTCATGTCGTGTGTGTCAATTTTTATCCATGAGTACCGGGACCTACAGTTAAAAGTCGACTCCCAACGACAGATTTGAGAAACTTCTTCATGGCAATCAGTTACTCTCAGAGCTTTTGCCAGAACACCACTAAGATATGGTCGCCGAGAAAGAAATATTTTTTTTTATATATTTTTTTTTTCAATACGTCTGAGCTGAGGTTTAAACCCGGTGCTATCGTCTTAGTAAGCCAACACACTTACCACTAGACCATGGCAACTACAAAAGTCGACATAAACTCGAAATAATTTAGTCCTTTAATAGCTTTATAAAATTCAGTTTCATGCATTCTAATGTATGTTAATTTTCTTTTATCAAATCCACTTAGAATTTAAAAAAATATTTATCTTTTGTATAATAAAATGATTTTAGATTTAATCAATAAGTCTTTGTTAAGTTTTTTGGATAGATTAATCGACGATACATACATACATAACTGGCCTTTACAACCCTGTGTCAGGATTACGGCCTAGCTTCTCGCAGCACTCATGTTGTGTGTGTCAATTTTTATCCATGAGTACCGGGACCTACAGTTTAATGTCGACTACGAACGACAGACTTGAGAAGCTTGTTCATGACAATTAATTACTCTCAGAGCTTTTGGCAGAAGACTGCTGAGAGGTAGTCGCCGAAAGAAATATTTTTTCATATTTCTTTTTTTTTTTAAGATGTCGGAGCTGGGTGTCGAACCCAGGGCGCATGTCTTAATAAGCCAACACACTAAGCACTAGACCACGGCGATAGTAAGATCTAATCGACAAACATAAGCATCCACATTTCTGTAGTATTATTTGCTGTTTTTATAATTTGTAATTATATGGAAATCAGATATTCTGCCTCATTTTTTAGAAAAGTATTACAAATTAGGTATTTTTAATGCAGATGAATGAGAGTTATTTTATAAATGTCTACTAAAGTATGTACTGAAAAACACAATATTCTGTGTAAAAATGTAATTAAAAAAAAAAACATGCTATGCTATGTCATGTCGTCTCAAACACACTGTCATGCCATGTCATGCAAAGTCATCATAGGTGTCTTAGCATGTTATTGCAAATCGACTAAGCTGTAGTATTATTTTTTGTTTTTATAATTTGGGATTATATGGAAGTCAGATATTCTGCCTCATCTTTTAGAAAAGTATTATAAATGAGATATTTTTAATGCGGATGAAAGAGAGTTATGTTATAAATGTCTACTAAAGTACTGAAAAACACAAAATTTTGTGTACAAATGGGATTTTTTTAAAACATGCTATGCTATGTCATGTCGTCTCAAACACACTCTCATGCCATGTCATGCAAAGTCATCATAGGTGTCTTAGCATGTTATTGCAAATCGGCTAAGCTGTTGTAGCTCACTGTGTTAAATATATTATCTTTCAATATATTTTGAGTAAAATGTTTTTATTACTGTTGTATAAATATTCCCTACATCACTCAGTCAAATGCATTTTTTTACAAAAGTCTCTAAATTGTAGCTCGAGTTGCACAAGTTCAAATGTATATTGATTGGTATACACATATGTACATATTTCAGGGTTTTGAAATTTTTAAAAGATAAGTTTTTTATTTTTTCACATTCGAGTATTTGTTTTGACAAAGAAGTGCTTGACTTTCATTAGGAAATTCAAAAGCTTTTTAACAGATAAAAACAGTGTTAAATTGTCACGAGTGCCATAGCCATCATCATTACTTGCTAGTGGTCAAATAAAATAATTTTTTTCATTGAATTGTAAGGTAATTGAGTTTATATTTTCATTAAGCATTTTAAAGTGTAAAGCATTAAACACATAGACAACAGCAAGCAGCATGACAGCAAGCAGCAAATGTAGCCGACATTATTTGCTGCCATGCTATCGGCTACATAAATATTTTGAAGGCAGCAGCAGCAAAACAATAAAAAAACAAATAAAATAATTAACATGTGTTTGTTGTTGAAAAAAATATTTCAGTGATACCACTTTCAAGTGTACAAAATCGCAAAAATAAAATCGCTTGTTTGAAATGTACATACATATGTGAATATATTTTTTTTTTATTTTAATTTTTTTATATATTATTAGTATTAAAAACTTTACAAAACTCATTAACAAAATATATTTCTTGCTAATTTTACACATAATCTTTAAAAAAAAATTACAATTTTGCTCTCATCTCAAATTACGTACGGCTGAATTTTCGTCAAATATGTTTGAAGATTAATAATCTTTATCATTTAATTGATCTTTCTGAGAGTAATGATTCCTTGAAGAGAAAAATTATTTTGTATTTAAATCATTATGTAATTATAAAATATTGTTTGTAAATTTTACTTTAGTCTGTAAGAAACTATTATCCACAGACATAAATAAATAAATAAAAAGATATTTGAAAATAAATCTCCTGTTCACAAAGAAATTTCGATGCATCAAAACGTATTTAGTTCTTTGTTTTACATTCAGCTACTTTATCGCATTTCGCATCATACTATACAAGCAATTTTAACAACAATGCATATTGATCCCTGTGGATCACCAAACATAACTTTAAAATCTTAAATTTTATTAAATAAATACCGCCTTGTAATGTTAAAAATGTTTAATTGTTATTATCTTTATTAATAAATAAATTTTTTTAATTGTAATAAAAAATATTTTTTAGGTCGTATTTATTTAACATTTTATATTGTATTAGCATCACTAATTAGTTTATGCCGCCTCAAAAAATAGAAATTATTCTAAGTTGGGCAGCAGCAGCAAAGGTTTTTGTCTGGGGTTTTGCTGTGCTGCCTTTAAAATAATCGTTTCCATATAAAAGTGTGTATTCTAATTTTGACAACTTGCTGCCTGCTGCTTGCTGTCGTCTATGTGTTTAATGCTTAATGCAGACAAATTTTAAGTGATATTCCAAATTAATTGAACATTTTAATTGAAAGTTCTAAAACCATTAAAGGCTTTTAACAAGTAATTGATTTGATTTCAAAGACAGTTTCATCAAAGTCTCTTTTGTTTGATGGTGTTAATTTGATATGTGTTGGAAGAAAACGTAAATATTTTTTTAATTTGTTATTTTTCTAAAAATTAACAAAAAATTGAAAAAAAAACTAAAAACTTAAACATTATTATTGATTATTAAGCATTAAACACATAGACGACAGCAAGCAGCAGGCAGCAAGTTGTCAAAATTAGAATACACACGTTTATATTGAAACGATTATTTTAAAGGCAGCACAGCAAAACCCTAGACAAAAACCTTTGCTGCTGCTGCCCAACTTAGAATAATTTCTATTTTTTGAGGCAGCAAAAACTAATTAGTGTGAGGCTAATACAATATAAATTTTTAAATAAAAACGACCTAAAATATTTTTTATTACATAGATAAAAAATTTATTTATTAATAAAGATAATAACAATTAAAAACTTTTAACATTACAAGTCGGTATTTATTTAATTAAATTTAAGATTTTAAAGTTATGTTTGGTGTCCCACAACGATCAACATGCATTGTTGTTAAAAATACATGCATAATGTGATGGGAAATGCGATAAAGTGGCTGAATGAATAACTAACTACGTTATGTCTTATAAGAAATATGCAAATGTGTGATGCACCAAAATATCTTTCTTATCAGGGGATTTTTATCGGAGATAGGCAGCCGTATCAGTTGATGAATACACAGCATTTCAGAATTCATCGGGCAACATAAACGGCGATGCAAAAATCATTATTTTCCAATTATTTCCAAAAAATTTGAGATTAGACCATAATTTTAATTTTTTTAATGAGTTTTATAAACAAATTAAAATAAAAACAAACTATATATACATTTCAAACAAGCGATTTTATTTTTGCGGTTTCGTATACTTGAAAGTGGTATCACTGAAATATTTATTTCAACAACAAATACATGTTCATTATTTTATTTGTTTTTTTATTGTTTTGCTGTTGCTGCCTTCAAAATATTTATGCAGCCGACTGCATGGCGGCAAATATTGTCGGCTACATTTGCTGCTTGCTGTCATGTTGCTTGCTGTCGTATATTGATAAATAAATTTGAATTAACAAAACTATTAAAAGTAGCAAGCAACCCATTTCTTTGTCGTTCGCATTTTTAAGTATGATATTTGTTATTTGGATTGGATTGATTTGCTATCTGTCTTGATGACTGGTAGTTTTCGCACAGAATTGTTGTACTGCACACAGACTAAAGAGAAATAATATATTCGCCCTATGTGAGACTTAGCTTTCTGTAAATGTTGATCCACAGGATTCTCATATCCCTAGGTATTACTTGCTTTCACTTTTTAAACTTCATAGAGACCTTGCTGTAGGTATTTCCAATAACGAACGTACGTTTTCGGTTTTACAACTTCAAAAATTAGTGGAATTTTATTGCCTTTAATGATTATTGTAAAAAAAAAATTACAATATTCCAGAAAAAAATTTTTTTCAAAAATTCTATTCACTAAGCCAAACAATATTTCATACGAACATGAGCCTATCATTGTGCAGATTTTCTAACTTAAAAGCTTTATTTTTTGCGGGGATATTCTATGAGAAATTAGTTTAAAAATTTCAATAATATATTCATTCCCCATATATTGGGTGTGGTAATTACTTGTAAAAACAAAAATTGTTTGAAACCATGATGGTTGTGGGTTTTACTGATGCTTCGTATCGCTCAAAGTCAATCATTAAACACAAAAAGTTACAGAAAAAAAATAACAATTTAAAATAAAAAAATACAAAAAAAAAAAAATGATTCTAATAATGACATCTCTACACCGACAATAACAATACAGCAACTGTAGTACGGTAGCATTAACAACGGTAATGTAACAATAATTATAGCAAATAAATAAATAAATTAGAAAAAAAAAAACAACTACAATAATGAAATGCATTCATCGAATTGAATACATTCCGTGATTTTGATAAACCAAATAGCATTGAATATGACTTTGAATAGCAGCTACAACAACTACAACTCTAATACATACTAGAGAAAGAGATGTAAACTTGGCTCAAACAATATCTATGAATTGTTTTTATTATTCTTGTTGTTGTCGCTGTCGTCAAATATTTATTTTGCTACCGTATACAAAATAGGCTCTCAAAAATTATATAAAAAAAAATAGAAATGTTGGTTAATTGGTTAAGTAGAAGGATAGAGGGGGATTATTCAATTTTCTACTCTCCTACAAATTCTTAAATTAAGATTTGAGAAGAACACAAATTTTCTGAGATTAAACAAAATATACTTTCATATGTATATGTTTTTTTTTTAAGCAAACCTTTACTTTGTCTCTCTCTCCCCCTCTATCTTTATTTCCACCTTTCGATAGGTTACATTATAGTTGAAATCCATTGTTTTATAAACACGAAATTTTAAATTTTAATTGAAATTAAAAAAAATATTCTCAGAAAAAGAAAACAATTGAACAGAATAAATTGATTTCACAAAGATGAAATTGGATAAAATTACCAGAGGAAGTTTGTAATGAGAAGCAGAGTTGGTGTTCAGTTTTAAATATTTTTCAGAATATCACTCAAGATCATAAGAAATTCCTAACGACAATACAACACGATGCTACAAAACTAAATAGACTTAAAAAAAAGTGATGCTATTTTTCTTAAGTAAGGCTGAGAAGATCGGTTTTAAGGTTTTTATCACAAAATAACTTAAAAATTTGCAAATTTAAAGGAATTTAGTAGAAATGCATTTGTAGTTATTACAATTTGAGGCCGCGATACAGTATTATATATAGTCGTACGATTCAGTCACAAGAAAATCTGATCGTTTTCTGTTCCACTTTTAAAAATCCTATCAAAATGGCAACATTAGTGTCACACTATAATACAATGATGCAATATATCCAATATGATTATAATACTTTATTCCTCCCCTAATTTAAATTTAACTGTACGGGCTTCTTCCTCCCGGGGATACAGTAAAGGTTGCTGGTGATTACTCACACCAGGGGCCTGTTTTCTCCGGGACATATGGAGTTAACCTAGCTCTGAGTGGACTGGCGCTCGCTATAGGCAGAGATTAGTGGTGATGCATGGCGCCGCGTGTGCTATCGGAGACTTGGCTGGCATCAGTACAGGGGGCTGTTGTACCCGAGACAGCATAGGGTACCTAGTTGGTTCCTGAAGGTGTTGGTCTTGTCTCTGTATGTGTGCGTGGCAGGCATTTTCTGGCGTTCTCAAGGACTGACCAGAGATGCCTCAATCTGGTACTACGGGCATCAGGAAGCCCCCGGTTATGTCTGTGCTCCCCTGTAATTCGGGGAGTGAGGCAAACCGGCCTGATGGTTTGGTGCGGCCCTTCAAGGAGTACTCGTAGTGGTTGTGTTAGTGCTAGATAGAAACCCCTCAACAATGGTGTATAACTACCCAGGCAGTGGTTGGTGCCAAATTGATAATTCGGTGCTATTAGACCTTCTTTTGACTGGGGTGTCTTAGACATTACCGAACTAGAGGGTACCGGCATCGGGTGGCGGTGGTTGGATGCACTGTATTCAACTACCGCCCTGGCAACGAGCGGAGTGTGGCATGTCTATGGACGATACGAACATTAAACCCCTACATAGTTGTAAGGGCTTCTTTGGGTCGACTGCTGTTGGATAATTTAGTGATGAAGGCATAACACTAGGCATTGTATAGTCAATCAACAGTAACCAATTTCCTTGCGTTCCCCATTTTTTAAGTAGGATTTTTGTTTTTCCTGACTGATGTCAGTTATGATTGTATCTATTAAGTTAAATCAAAGATCCCAACAATTTTTGCCCCTTCGCCTTATATTTTCTTAGACCAGCACAATGTACTGCATTAGTAGGGATCCATCTTCTCTGTGTTGGCCTCATTAAAAAAGAAGAAGAAAAAGATGCATGCAGAGTTGCTTTTTGTGAAGATCTTATAAAATGCAACCCTTCTCGCATGGAGAAAAAACAGTTTTTAAGTTTTATCAAAATCTGCCACTCAAATGCGTTTTTATGTCACAGTATCATACTTTTTGAAAACACGCAATAATTTTGATTGTGCAGCCTTTAGAAGTCATGAAAATTTTATTCTTGTTGAACCATTTCCATTTTATTTTGTTGGAATAATCTAGAATTTTGACAAATATATTCTAAGTGTTAAATAAATGGTAACATTTAATTACTGATGACTAAACCATGGAACAAAAGACAAATACAGGTGCCTAAGGTTGGGCACTTTAATTGTTGTTGTTATTTTTACAACATATTGGTGCTGATGTAATTCTCTGAGTGCAAACAAATTTCAATTTTACTGCTTTGTTACTTTTTTTTTATTTCAAAAATATAGTTGTTTTTGCTGGTGTTGGTTTTTTTTGTCATTAAAATGGTTTTTTTTATAGAAAAGTTTTACTTTTGTTAATGCCTTTTTTTAAACCAAAAACGACAAGCCAGTTGGACTTGAATGTGCATTTAGAACAACAATAATAAAAGTAAATTTAAACTATTAAAAAAAAAATAAAAACAAAACAAAACGAAAAACAGCACAAATATTTGTGGTTTAGAATAGAACATGCCTTAATTGTACAAAAAAAAAAACAAAAAATCGAAAACAACAAAAATTATATATTTTTGTTTTAATTTCTGTGTGACTTTATGACAATTTAAATTCAATGAAACCAATGACAACAACAAGAACTAATATAGAAAAAAATAATTTTGTTTTCTTGGTTATTTTAGTTGCTTTTGTTTCTGTTTAAGTGGATCTTTTTGTGTATTTCTACGTGCTTAACGTTACAAATACAAAAAATTAAATAAAAATAAAACAGAAAACACAAAAAGAAATAATTAAGGGTTTTTTAATAAATCAGTATTACTTATGGTACAAATATTGTCAACATTATGCCATATTGACCATTCAACAAAATATGTAATAATAAATGCACAATTAACGAAGGTCGTCTTATAAGTTAGAAAAATAAATGATCAAAATGTTGATTGTATTTTAAAAAGTATTTAATTTCAATATTAACTGACCACAACCCTCGCACTAACAGTGTAGCACACTTTCCACTAGACCACTGCGATACCCGAAAAATTTTCACCTTTACTGCTCGGCTGAGTACTTATTACCCTGTAAGTTAAGAGTATAATAAGCTTTCAATTTAAGAAGTAATTCCGAGCAAGTATTACCCATATAATACAAAATGAACCTCGTTTGTTTTTATCAGAGCCGAAATACATATATACATACAATACTGTCCTACAAACAGTTTTAAAGTTTTTAACCCAAATTAAGAATGAATGAATGACCAATTACTATTGTTTAAGTCTTTAATAAAAAAGCAAAAAATATAAATTAAAAATTCCAATTAATATATAATTACTAGGGCAACCAAAACTATGCATTAGCATTTTTTTTTTCTGAATGTTAATGACAAAACAACCAATATATTAATTCATTTAAGGAAAATCTACGACGTTTAACCCCTATTTATTACGGCATATTTTTGCATATTTCGTCATAAATGCATACTTTTGCATTTTTCAATTTTTTTCAGAATTGTATGGCATATTTTACAAATTTTTACATAAGTATGTTAGAAGAATTTACGTGTATAACCAAATTTTATTTTTTCAAAATCTATAGAGAAAAAATCTACTAGAAAGCAAAAAACAAAATTTTACATTTAGGGGAATTAGCAATTAAAAAAATTGCTAAAAAATAAATTCTAAATTAAAAGTTACGTGTTTTTCAACTTTGGCATAGCTAAAAAACGATTCAGAGATAATGCATTTAAACATTTTAATTTAGTCAAACTGATGGGAAAAGTACAAGAATAAAAGTGATAAATATGTAAATAATAGGGAATTTTATGTTAGCTGGTTGGTGGCTAATTGTTACTTTTCATGTTTTCAAATTTCTCAAATTTAAAATTTTTTATACGTAATTTTACATCAACATGTATGTATAATACATACATTTATAGAGCATATTTTTAACGCCTAAAAGTGTTTTTTCAATGCATATTTTAGGCTCTTAAAACTAATTTTATAGAGCATATTTTTGGTTGCCCTAGTAATTACTTAAAAAAAGCAACACGAATTGTCGTTTTCTTTTAAACTTTAAGAGTTCTTGGCGTTATGTTGTCGAAATCAATTGATTTTCAAAGGTTTTGCAGCATGTTCGTAGTATTCGTATACATAAGTACTTAGGGACTCTTATTATCACGAGTGTACATACATAAGTATACATATCTGTGGAATTTTGAAAAAACGTCTTCCCTCGAAATAAGACAATTTTCCAAGATTTGTATAGTAAATATAGAATTTCCTTGTCCTTCTTTTGCTCTAATCCCCGTGTTTCTATGACCTTTGGAACGCAAGATATGCAGTTGACTAATCGACTTCTTTCAGACTTTCCTCCAATTTCAATTTGACAAAACGACTTCTTTCAGAGAATTAAGAATAATTTAAAAAATTGAATGTCTATAAAAAATTGTATTTCATTTTTATTATTATTTTTTAATTATCTGCATATTGAAGGGAAAATAGAACCCAAATATGTTTTCCAGATCAACTTCTTTCAACCTTTTTTTCATATTCCATTTTAACAAAACAACTTGTCTTGACTTAAGCGATTAAAATATTTTCCAAATTTACTCAAAAAAATTTTGACATTTTTTTCTTTAAAATCTATTTAACAAAAAGTCTTAAATTATTTTTTTGTCGTTTTAAAGAAAACTATTGTTTCTAGAGGGAAAAAAAAGGTCGCATAATGTTCGTTAAGTATTAGTGTATATTATTCAAGTTCAAAATTTCTTTAATTTTCTAAGCAATAACTTCTATTAGACTTTTTAACTATTTTTTTGCTCTACTGAAAAGTTGTTGATTTTGAAAGAAGACGTTTTGTCAAATGTCCACAGATATTATTATGACCATTTGAGTATTTGGGTTAAAATAGCCGTATTCTAGAATAGAATAGTCTATTCAAGTTCCTATTATATATGGACTCATAACTGTCTGCAGCCTGTGGGGACTCATAATATATTAATATGCATTTGGTTGTTTATGCCAATAAATCTCTATAGATTGTAGATCTCCATTCGAAAAACTTTTAAAATTTAAAATGTAATATCGATTAATCTCTTTTGTTATAAAATGTATACTAAACACCTGAAATTTTGTATTTTCTTTTAAATAAAAGCATTAGAATACGAAAACCAACACTTTCCATTTTGGCGAGAAGGTATGAAAAACCACAATTTTAAATTAAAATCTATCAACGACAAATCATTACAATCACAATCGTCAGCATTATTTTTTTAACATTTAATGGATTTCATTTTATTTATTGTAATTTTGAGTAGAAAACAAAAAAATAATAAAAAACAGCAACAATTAAAGCGAATTAAATATTCAACAGGTGGTGGTGGATTAATTTTATGAGACACAATATAAAAAAGTACTTCCCAGTTACATACATACACGCATACATAACTGAAACGGAAAATTGATCTCATAAAGGGTCTCATAAAAAATAACTGAGTAACGACTGTGTTCTCATTGTTTTCTCATTTTTTTATGAAATAATTCGTCCACTCACAGTCAAACCAAATCAATATTCACTTGTAAAGTGTGAAATAAAAGTACTTTTATGTATTTTGGTTAATAATTATTCATGATTTCTATTGTTGTAATTGTTTTTTCTTTTTTTTTTCTTTTTTTGTTTAATAAGGAATTCTAGGGTGACTAATTTCTTGTATTTCTTTTCAACAAATGATTAAATTGCCGTGACAACAGAATGGCAATAATGAAGGTAATATTGACGCCTTTTTTCTGATGAATTTGTAAAAACAATTATGAATGTTTTTTTTTCTTTTTGTTAAAAATAATAAATCAGTTCAAAATTCATATTTCTTTTTGAAATTTTATCATCACGTTTTTGAACAGTGTTTTTCATTGTTAATACAATTGTTAACAGTCAAGTGCATGACATGTTCACATACATACACCTTTGCAACAGGCAACTTATAAAATTATTAACCACGTAAAGTAGGGAGGAGATGTAAAGATAAAAAATTACAATTAAAAATGCTTGCTTACTTACTTAGCTGGCCATAGCAACCCGTTAACGGGTTTCGGTCTGACACAGGTCACAGAAACTGACCTGGTCCTTCCAACGTAAACAGGGTGGAACTCTACGCCCACGTCTAGTAACCTTCGCATCGAAAGCTTTCCTCGCTGAAGCATATTCTTCCATACGAATAATAAAGTCGAGCCAGCGTAGCCGCTGTATGTTAATGCTCTGAACAACGCCCACATCGCCTAGGAGTTAGTATAGCTCATAGTTGGCTCTAATGCAAAACACATCGCTATGTTTTAGAGGACCAAAGATCTTGCTAAGAACTTTACTCTTGAACACTCCCTGGGCCGCTGCATTGACATAAGACAGCGTCTATGCCTCCGCAGCACAGAGAAGCACCGGAAGAATAAGCGACTTGTAGAGTGCTAATTTCGTCGCACGAGAGACGTCTCTATTGCTAAACTGCCTACTGAAACCGTAGTAGCATTGTTGGTCAGTGTGATTCTTCGTTTGACATCCAGACTGACATCATTCTTGCTGGTTCTGGCGGTGCCAAGGTAGATGAACTCTTTGACAACATCGAATGTATACTTGCCGGCTGTAACCTGGGAGCCGATACATTCAACATTCCTACTCGTCGACAACATGTACTTCGTTTTGCTCTTATTTAATGCCAGACCCATTTTAGCAGACTCTCGTTCAATAGCACTGCGATGACATCTTGCTTGGTATACCCACTGATGTCTATGTTGTCTGCATACACAAGAAGTTGGACACTTTCATTAGAAATAGTGCCATTACGATGCGCAATCGCCTTTCGCAAAACACTCTCCATGATGAAATTGAAGAGGCCGTAGAATAAGGTATCACATAGTCTGAAACCTTACTAGGTATTAAAAGTATCGGAAAGGTATTTTCTTACCTTCTTCAGAGCTTATAAGGCTGTGCAATACCGAGCTCAGACACAGCGGGCTTCTACAAAAGAGCTTCGACCTTTCCTACCGACTAGATTACAACAGCACAGACAAAATTATTGACGTATTTTTTCCAATTAACATGTTAATTAAAAAAAAATTTTGCTTTAATTAAATAATTAATTGGTTTGATTAACTTTTTAATGTTTTATACAACTTTAGTTTAAATACCTTTAATTAATATTACAATCAACTTAATTGATAGTATAATATGTTTATTGGTGAAAAAATAAGTAATTTTTTAATTGGTATTACAAATTTTTTAATTGAAACACATTTTTATTTTTTCTGTGAGTCAATCATATCTGTAAGAAAACAAAAGTAGCTGCTTACTTTGCAAAGAAACAACGATCAGTCAATGTAAAAATGTTACAGTTTTCAAACTTGTTCACCACAAAAGCAAACTTTTCTAGAATTAAAATCTCACCATCATTTGACACTTACAGACCTACTGTAATACCACATGCACTTGTTTAAATGCTGCCACCACTGTCATGTAAACATCTTGTTTCGGTGTCTCTTTTTCTTTTTTAACAAGGAAATTACAGAAGCTTTTTATATTGTTGTAGTTGTTGTTCTTGTAACTGAGTGTAGGTTTACTTTTATCGTTGGCGGTTTTTTTTTAATTTAATTTATTTAAAAACGTTAATTTAGAAGGGCACTAATAACTTTTTTAATTACTTTTGTTTATCCGTCTTCTCATTTCAGCAAGAAGTTCAACCAGTTTACATGCATCTTTTAACCTCTCAGATAAGGTGTTCTAAACATAAGGTGAGTCGATATTAAAAAGTACATGTTTTTAAAGTGTAACGAAAAATATTAAAGGGAGGTAGCCTTAAGACATACGAGTACATATCATATTAAAAGTTATATTTTAAAAATTCTTAAAATGTTTTTGAAATCTCTAAAAAGCAGAGTTACAACATATATGAATGTAGACTTGTTTTACATACTATATAACTAGCCACTGCTGCACAAAGAGTATTTTTGATTTTTATTGGTCCCAAATCCAAAAAAAAGTCTGTGAAACTGACTACTGAAATTATTTTTTTTTTAAAAACTTAATTTAATAGTTTGTAAAAATAAGCGTGACATCAAAAATATTCTTTTAACGTTTTATGCTTAAGAAAAAGAAAGAGAGATAGAGCGAGATAACAAGAATATATTTAAATGTTTTCTTTAATATTCTAACAATACATTTAAAAAAAATTAAAAAAAATTGTTTTTTTCTGTTTTTTTTTGTTGTTGTTAAGCATTAAGTGAATACTCGTACATATTTTTCATTTGTTTAACTAATTTGTATGCATTTGAAATTGCAATTCTAATATTGAATTTCAGTTTGCCAACCACCAAAAAAATAGAATGGAAGTGGTAAGTGCTAAGGCTTGTAACTTTTTAAAATAAAGCGCTGTTTTCTATTTGATATTCAAATTCGCATAGAGATGTTTATAACGAATACAATAATTGTCAAGTATAATTAATAAGACAACGAGCTAATGATAAAATGTTTGCTTGTTTGTTTGTTTGTTTGTTTCTGAATGACCTACAAAAAATGAATTAGAATTGAAATCGCAATATTGAAATATTGGAATTGGAATAAACAATTGAAGGTTTATTTGCAATGATTTCCTTCAATGTCAACAATTCAGAGATTATTACTTAATCGAAAATTGTAGAGTTGCAAAGTAAAAGCCAAGTAACATATTTATTTAAAATAAATAGATTTTAAAGTAGTTATCAATTACGTTAACTTACAGCATATGTATACATATCGTCTTATTAAATACGAATGGACGTAACTACACAAAATTTCGAAATTGAGTTTTTTTTATTAACTATGGTTCGTTTCATCAAAAGACATGTTCGTGCAAAATTTTAGATTCCTACGATCAAAAATGTCGATTTTATTAACGAAATTCAAACGGACGTAACTACTAGTGCATGTATTTCTAAATGCGAGAGGATATAACTACATAAGTACATATTTATATGAAAACATTACATACAAACTCATTTGTTGTATATAGGGATGCCAATCCTTATATCTCGATCCTGAAACTTATATGATTTTCGGGATTTACGAAATGTTGGATTTTAAGGTTTTTTGCTTCACCTGTAAAAAAACAAAAGCAAACGTCCGTTTGCATTTAATATGACGATATGTACATATGTATGTAATATACAGTGCATTATGCAATGTGCTTGCTAGGGCTGTTAAAGCTAAAATCTATATGCATATGTATGTTTATGTACTTATGATCAAGATAACAATTATACAAGTAAAATATTTTACATATGAGATTAATGAAATGTAAGAAAAAAATAATGCAATTTTAAAATTAAAATATCGTAGATGGAATTAAAGAACGCTGTAACTGACAAAACCTTAAATGTTCACCAGAGCCAAAAAACTTTCATAAATGTAGAACAAATACACTGGTATTTTTTAGTGAATTTATTTTCATTGTAGAAATCTGGGACCTGGACCAATCGACGCGTATTTTTTTGCGGATAAAAATGATGCAAAAAACGGATTTTCGATTTTTTTGTCAGTTACAGCGTTCTTTAATTCCATCGACGATATGTACTTGCTGCCCAGTTTTTAACTTTATATTTAAATATGAAATTACATACATACATACATAGTTGGCCATTACAACCCTGTTTTAGAGTTACACCCTAGCTTCTCGCAGCACCCATGTTGTGTGTGTCAATTTTTAACCATGTGCACCGGGACCTACAGTTTACGTCGACTCCGAACGATAGACTTTAGAAGCTTGTTTAGGCAATCACTTAAAAGAACTTTTGCCAGCAGACAACTATATTTCAATTTCTTTTTTTCCAAGATGTCAGATTTGGGGTTTGAATATGCAATTAATCAAGTTTATTTTAGGTTTAAGTCGCATTAAACTATAGCTGCAGTTTTCCATTCAGTTTGTCTTGAATTGTGATAAAATATGGTAATACTACTGATGGAATTCTATAGATTTAGATTCTTTCTGTACTACCTACCGTTCATATACGAGGTCTGATCTGTTAAATTTTCGCATTTTTTTTTCTGTTATGTTGGTACACATGTCTGTTATATATCTGTTGGTAATATCAGCGATTTTGGATTGTCAGCTTTCTTTTGACAGATAAAAAGATTAGTCGTGTTTTGGTGTGCTCTTCGATTTTTTATTATTTGAAAAATGGATCAAAGAAACTGTATTAAGTTTTGTGTAAAAAATGAAAGTAAATGCACAAAGACATTTGAAATGTTGACTGCGGCGTTTGGCGAGTCTACTATTAGCAGAACACAAGTTCAATTGTGGTATAACCGGTTTAAGCAAGGCCGAGAAGATGTTAATGACGATGGATTTTGCACTATGATAACGCAACAGCTTACACATCGATGCCTGTGCGTAACTTTTTGACCAAGAACAAAACCGTTATCATGTCTCAACCACCGTATTCACAGCACTTGGCCCCCGCTGATTTTTTCCTCTCCCCAAAACTGAAGACACCGATGAAGGGAAAGGGTTTTGCTACGATTGAGGAGAAAAATCGAAACAGGAACTGTTGGCGATACCAAAAAGCGGGTTTCAGAATTGTTTAGAGGATTGGAAAAAATGTTGGCATAAGTGTATTATTTCTGAGGGGAATTACTTTGAAGGGAACAAGACAGTTATTGATGAATAAATAAATACTTTTTGAAACAAATTAAAATAACGGTTATTTTTTATCATACCTCGTATATAATCCTCTAGAGAATTTTCATGTTTTTCATAAAAGTAATGATTCAATAATACCGACTAACTTTCTAATTTAAAATTTTTCGAGACAATTATTTTCTTATGTAAATATTTGTGGTCAAATAATTGTCTGTCCATAAATAAGGAAAGTTATTATCATATACACAGCTAAAATTGGATTTTACTGATAAGCGGATTTAGAAGGAAGAGAAGCCAAATATTCCCTTCAAAACATGTTAAAGATGGCATGATTTTTATATGACTAAGTAGTTTCCTCTTAAAAGAATTACTTTTTAGAGAGCGAAGTTATTTAATAATTTTGTAAATATTGCGAATACAACCCGCTTCAATTTAACCATATTGTCAGTTAAATATGCCTAAAATATCTTAAAACCGTGTGAACTAACAAAGTTGTCAGAAAAATTATTGTCAGACAACAATCTGACAACCGTGTAGACAGTCTTTCAGCAGTTAAATTAGTTTCGTCTACAATAATTAAAAAAAAATTGTTTTAATGGTTTTGTGCTTATTTCCTGCATCTCGGTAAGTCTTTCGCAGTTAAGTTTCTTCTAAGGTTTAAAAATTATAAAATCTGATTGCTGGGTAGTATTAAACAGTAGCAGGTCACAGTAGGCAAATATTTGTTTACAGGCAAATAATTTTGTTTGACCAAAACCAGCTGTTTTATTGTTTGCCTAGTTAAAAATATTTTTTGGAAACGAAATAGTTTTTGTTTTGTCAAATACTTACCAAATGTGACCATGCCTTTAGTAGTCCTTGTTTTTAGGCTAGTAAAACATGTATGGTATTTGTTATTGTTAACCTCAATAAAATGAGCAGGTCAAAGTATTGAAAGTAAAGGCACATATCCAACAAAATTTGCTTACAAATGAAATTGTATTATCAAGTGGCTTAAATAAATTTGCCAATTTTTATGCCCAATGATTTTTAACAAAAAGCCTTTCAAACAATAAATTAAAAGAAAAAAAAAATTCTAAATTTCAATTAATCGTTCACATTAATTTGGGTGTGATTTATTTAATTATTTTTATTTGTTTTTGTTCTTGTTACTCTAAAAAATATTAGCATTGAATTCAGTTAATCAGCACAGTTATGCTTGAATTAATTGCAACAATAATTAAATGCTTTCGTTTTTTTTAAATATTTAAACCAATTTGTTAGATACTCTTGAAAAGTAATTCAATCATGATTTTTTTTCTCTTTTGCTAATGTGTGTGTGCAGAATATTTCTCAAAAAAACAAGAAAGGACATGTAAGCTGTTACATATTGACTTGTTAAGCTTTTAAAAACAGGGCGATTGAAGTGAATATTTTCTCCCCTTCATAATTTATAGCCTTTCATTGGCTGCATTTGTAAATTCATTTGCTTGGTTTGACCTTCGTTTATTGTATCTTAAGTGTCATTGTGAGATGCTGTTCTTTCTTAAAGATTGTAAATCTTTTCCTACATTTTATTTTATTTTTGTTTTTGTTTTTGTTTTTGTTCAAGAGAATGTCACTTTTATGAACTCAGGGACATTCATAACGTTTAGAACAGAGTTGTGCCCTACGTATCGTTGTTTAACTTTTGTTTTGGTTTCCATTCTTGTATCCTGTGACAGTGACTAAAGATATTTAATCAAGGAATCAAGGTCATTACATTAAGCTTAAGATTTAGATTAAATAAAAAAAAAATATTTTAAGTTTTGACTCTTGTACGCCACGTTGAACATCAATAGTCCATAAAGAACGAAAATTTCCATTTCATAAGTGGAAGAAAAAGGAAAAAATTAAATTCTGGTTTCTTAAATACGTTTTTTGTTGGCCTTTTTAATTTTTTTATTATATTGGTTTGCAGTTAAAAAAAAAATTATTAAAGTTGTTCGATTCGATATTCGAAGTTGCTGTTGCTTTTGCTGTTGCTGTTACTGCTGCTGTTATTAATAATATTTTAGAAATCGACATTAAAAAGAAAAAAATCTGGTATAAGATTCTAGGGAAGCATTCCAAGTAGTTGACCTCCAAATTGAAATTTTAATTTTTTTTCCATCTTCTGTGCTTTTTTTAACAACCACCACTGCTACTACCATCACTACTTAAGGCAGTACTACCAGCCTGCTTTGATTAAATAATGTTGGTGGTTGAAGTGTTTATTTCTTAAATATTTAAACATGTGCAAAATACTTGTTGACCATTTGTGTGTTTTTATTCTTTCTGAATTTTTGTTTTTCTCTATAATTTTTTATTAATTTTTTTTATTGTATTGTTAAGGTTAAAGTCTCATCAGAAACATACCACTGTTACGTTCATCGTTGGTTTGTCGGTAGTTGGTTTGATTGGTTTGGTTTGGTGTGCATCTCATCATGGACTCTTTTTATTGTCTAGTTACAGAGCTGTAAAGGTATTAATTTTTTTATAATTATAATGAGTGTTCATAATTGAAAAACTCTTTTAAACTTTAGATGTTTAAAATGCAACATAAAAGAGTTATAATTTATAAAAACGCATAAATAATAGGTTTATGTTGAATAAGTTTGGATAAGTTAGCATCTCCAAGAACTTAAAAACGTAACCAGGGTATTATAACGCAAAGAATCATTACAAAAATTAAAAGGAATCGTGAATTCAATTAGAATTAAGAACACAAATTATTTTATTTTGTTTATATTAAATTACTTTTACATATTAAGTACACCATAATTTACACGTAATTCTTTTTTACACGAATTTAATTTAGAGCGATTTAAAAAAAACACGGCCTAAAATTTTATATGTTTTAGTCAGAAAAATGTAAGTCTGAATGGAATTTGTAAAATTTTAAAATTAATACATTTAAAGCAGGCAGCACTGAAAATCGTGTGGTACGAAGACTTACCACAAAAAAATAGAATTTCCCCTAGCAGATTGCGTTATAAATAGCGGCTTAGTCGCTTCTAACACGGTTTAGCATACCGGCATCATATTAAGGGGCTCACGATGTTGGAGCAGAAAGCGTTGATAGTTTATCGTCCACAGATATAGAGAAATTAATGTTAGATAAGATTTTAATCGATGATGAAATC
Organism: Metopia argyrocephala; assembly: GCA_963576795.1. Classification (NCBI taxonomy): domain Eukaryota; kingdom Metazoa; phylum Arthropoda; class Insecta; order Diptera; family Sarcophagidae; genus Metopia; species Metopia argyrocephala. The sequence continues at coordinate 2,831,977 of OY756209.1, forward strand.
ATTAGTTTTTTTTTCCTTGAGACCAATACTCAGGGGAAAACCCCTACTAAATGCTGTGCATTGTATTGGATATGTTTGGGAAGAACAGCACATTTTTATTTTTTCCTTATATTATTATTAAGCGCCTTAGGAATGAGACAAATTGCTGTGAATTGATATTTCAAAGGCCAGTGTTATACCTTCACCCTTGAATGATCAACAGCAATTGCGTCATAGTTGCATGTTGATTGTGTGGTGAGTGCCTTCGCTAAGTAGGTTTAGGTGTTATCTGCTACATCCCAATAGGTGGAGCTTTTCTCCTGATTATTCGTTTTTTTTTTCGTTGACATTGGTTAAGGTGGACTAGGATGGAATGTCGGAGAGCGGCCCCTATGGCACCTGAAGTAAAAAAACAAGTGATGATTCCGCCCTAACTGCTTCCATAGTTAAAGAAGATCGCCAAATGGTAGCTAAATTGAGTGATAATTTTGCAAACAAGATCCTAAGGAGGAAAAAGTCGCAAAATTTCAACATGATTTGAAATTTTTAAAGGGCAATTTCCGTGAATTACTTACGTAATAGCGTAGTCCAATTAGGCGATTTGGGCAATCAAAGTGAAGTTCTTCATAAACGAAAGCGATTATCACAAAGTGATACTTATTTATTTTCTTTTATTTTTAAGTTTTTTGATTATTTTTTTTAAATTAATGTTTTACTTATTCAATAATTACTTTTTTATTCTTTTTAGTTTAATTAAATGAAATTACGTACATACATACTTGGCTTTTAAAACCCTTATTTAGGGTTACGCCCTAGCTTTAAACAGCACCTATTTTGTGTGGGTCATGAATGCCGGGGCCTACGATTTAACGTCTAATCTCAGCGACAGACTGGAGAAACTATTTCATGGCATTCAACTCTCAGAGCTTTTGCCAGAAAACTGCAAACAGGTGGTCATACATACATACATACATACATACATACATACATACATAATTGGCCATTACAACCCTGTGTCAGGATTACGGCCTAGCTTCTCGCAGCACTCATGTTGTGTGTATTAATTTGTATCTATGAGTACGGGGACCCACAGTTTAAAGTCGACTCCGAACAACAGATTTGAGAAGCTTTTTCATGGCAATTAATTATTCCCAGAGCTTTTGCCAGAAAACTACTGGTCACCCAAAGAAATACTTTTTTTTATAATTCTTTCTGTCAAGATTCCAGCGCTGGAGTTTGAACTTGGAGCTCTTGTCTGGTAAGCCAACATACTACATACTAGACTATGGCAACGAATAATAAAATTAAATTATTTAGTTGTATACTTGTCTCATATTTTGCCAGAGTTTTATTTTTACGTGGAACCAATGCTCTCTTTTTACTCGAATTTTTTACGCAGGTTTTCGAAAAACGTATCTATCGCGTAAAAACAAAATTATGTTGTTTATCATTTGGAAGAAGATTTTCCACATCATATATCTAAGATCCTCGCGAACTCTCTGGAATGTGTATGAGAATACTTAATACAGCTGTTCATTGGCTATGATGTTTTTATGTTTTATTGCAGACTTTCTTTTTTTTTTGAGCTATAACTTTACAAGTAGCATGCAATCCGCTCTGTATAAAATTAAATTTAATTCTCTTTTTTCATTTTACAGGCAATCAACGATTTAATTATTTTAAATAACTTCTTTCTTCTGGTGTTAATTGCGATGGTTAAATAATGAGCGAATTTTTTGTTGGTTGGCTGCTTATATTAACCAGTTGCCTGGTGTGATGTGAAATTTGTTGTTCTTTTTTTTAGTGCATTTAACTGATTTTTTGTTTCACTGTTTCTTTCATTATTGATACGCTACAACTTTGTCTGCAACAACAAAAACTACAGCAGCATTAAAAGAAGCAGTTTTTTATTGTTTATTGTCTCCGCTTTTGATCGTTTTTTGGTTTTTGCTGACCATTTCTGTCAACTGATTTTATGTTACCATTGTGTTGTTGCTGCCGTTGTTGTGCTTCTTCTTGTTACCAATATTAAATTGTTATCAGCATTCCCACTCAAGTCATTATTTCTTTTTATTCGTTTCTGTTCTGCTTTAAATTTTTTTCTTCTTGTGATTTGTTTAAGAAATTCAACTTCCTGCTCTTAAACATCGACAAAAACAAAAAAATATTAAAAAAGAAGCATAAATTAAAACGGTTAAAAAAACACAATAAAAATTAAACAAGAAACTTGTTTTATGCAATAAATACCAATTCTTTTTTTTTTTAATTTTGAAGATTTTTTTGGTATTAAAAAAAAGATTAAAAAAAAATTGACAAGCCCTTACCAGCGCAACTCATTATTGCTGTTGTACACCTAAGCATGTAAAAAAAATCGTGCAAAATAAAACTCAATTAATAAAAATATAATAAATATGTTAAATGTGTGCATATATGCTTTATTTTTCACCCATATAGTACAATACTCGTACTATATAAAGATGCCTACTTATGCATATGCCACTAAATTTCACGTGGAAAATGGGGTGATTATGAATGACACACTCCATGTTTCCGATCCTTAACTAGGACTCTTAATTTAGTACCAAGTTTGTTTTAGCTTTGCTGATTCTATTTTAATGCAGCTTTACTTTTGATATTGCTGTATAGTCTTCTTAGAATATTGCCAATACACATGCATTAGCGTTTCTTACAGCCTTTCACATTTTTTATGTATAACCAGAGTTCAAATTTTTCCATTTATGAATACTCAAAAACTAACATTTATGAATATTATCAAGAATGCGATTTTTAAAAATTTTTATTTTTCTTCACGCACATGAACGAGTAGCAAAATTTATTTTCTTAAAATCACACGCGAACGTGTGCATTCATTTTTTTTTTAAGCGTCCATATATGAAGAGTAAAGAAATTTTTTTATTTTCTTCATGCACATAAATGAGCAGCACAAATTTTTTTTCACACTCGAACGTTCATATTTTTCTAAGCAAAATTGTTTATTGACGTTGTTGTTGTAATGCATTCATAAATTTTTTGACGCCTGCCTGTCGCGAACACACAATACAACAATTACATAAAAATATCCCAAATAGAAGAGTATTGTTGTTGTATATACATACGTACGTACAATTGTAAATTTGAATTTGTCACTTGAAAAGCAAAGCGAGTATACATGAGCGAGTAAGTGTGTGAAAAAAATATTCATGCTCATAAAAGAGTATTTGTCAAAATTGTAATTTTTCATAAATGAATATGCTCATAAAAGAGTATTCGCCAAAATTGTATAAATGAATAAGCGTCAAAAAAGAAAAAAAAGTAATATTCACACATGAAAAAGAGCAAAGCAAAATATTTTCTGTTTTTTCAAACATGTGTGAGGAGAAAAAAAAATAAAAACTAAATCATAGATGCCCAGTAGTCAGCGTTGCCACAATTGGTAGAATTCTACCAAAACTGGTAGAAAATTTTTCGTTTGGTAGGATGGTAGGTGGGAATATGATTTTGGTAGATTTTAGCAGAAGCTAAAAAGAATTGCCCATTGTAAACAATCTTAATAAGGAATTTCAGTAGGAAAGTTCAAGATTGTCGTATTTATATTCAAGCATAAAATCTAACTTTTTATTCATATTAAGCAATTTTATCAAAAAGATTTAATACACAACACTTAAACTGATTTTAAAAATTCTAATAATCACATTAATGTTTCAAAAATTTTTATCGGTACAAAAGCCGAAATGTATCCTACTAAAAATCTTAACCCGGGAAAAGTTTTTGATATTAAACATGAGATTTTGCAATTTTCCATTGAATTACTAAACTAAATCAATGCTAGATTTGTTTTTATTGCAGAAGATATTAAATTGTTACAAATAATTGCTCCTGAGAAAGTATTGTCAAAAGAAGACTTGCTTATGTAAATTGTCTCTCGTTTTAAAATGTTCTAATCTTATAGACTGTGATCCTGATATTATTATCACCCAGTGGAATCTGTTGCGATTAACAGGAACAAATCTTTCAACGGAATTAAACATTCAATTATTTAGTTATAATATTAAATATATAATATTATAATATTAAAGTTAGTTCAATTGGAAACGGTTTAAATGAGAAAAGTTTTGATGAATTAACCAACTTTGTTTTTAATTTACTTTCTCTTTCGCATAGTTCTGCAGCAGCTGAACAAAAATGTTTAAAACTTTCCTTAATCAAAACCAAATTTAGAAACAAATTCGAAATCGACTGAAATTTCAAACAGCTAAAATTTGCAAATCTGACAAGGTTTTGAATTATTTTTTACTTATGGGTATTAATTATTTAATTATGTATTGTTAAGAAATTGAATTGTTTTTGTTATATGTTTATTTTTTATATGTACATATTTTCGAAGAACTGAATTCTTTTTGTTATATTTTTTATTTTTGTTTATTTATATGTTCCAATACATGTAAAGGTGTTAATAAAAATTGTTTTCCATCTCAAAAATGTATTCTTAAATGGTTTTTGGTAGATTTTGATTAATTTTGGTAGGTTTTGAAAGAAATTTTGGTAGAATTTAAATTTTTTCAGTGGCAACACTGCCAGTAGTGGCTGATATCAGCAAATTAAACTCTCACGTATACTTACGCTCTTTTGTTTGATCGTCAATAAACCAAGAGGAAATCAGCATGTTGAGTGGGAGAGACAAACTACACTTGCAGAACTTCTGTGTCTTATTATATATATAAATATATAATATATATATTGGTTGATTGACAAACAAAAGAGCGTAAGTATACGTGAGAGTTAATTTGCTGATATCAGTCACAACTGGGCATCTATGAACTAAATGCACACGTCCACTCATAAGTGAAAAGTGAGTGAGCGATTTGGTACTCTGTGTAAAACACTAACAAATTTGAGTGTTATTTTTGTTGTTTCACAAATAAAAACACAAACGTCTTAAACCATTCGTTTTCCTGTTCATAGGCTGTTAATTTTGTTTAATCTACGGTTTATTCGAAAATTGTTTATCCTATTGCCTGTTAAGGCCAAAAGCTTGTCAGTCGAAGTAGTGTTAAAACCATAGATGACACTGCTGACTTTTGCCATGTTCTTGTTAGAATTCGTAATTTCACATCTTGTGGATCCATACAGTAATGCAATTTGGTTTTAGGGGCATCTGTTTGATCTTGTTTGATAGCTTGTGAAAAGTTCAAAGGGCAACTATTACCTTGGAAATACCAGAAGAAGCAGAACACAGATGTCATCCTCATAGTTGATGTCATTAAGACCACGAGTTCTTACAAGTTAAATTTTTTTTACTTATATATGCATAATTTGATCATTACAATTTTGTTTCAAAGCCTAGCTTCTCACATCACCCATATTGTGAGAGTCAATTTTTATTCAAGAGTAGCGGAACCTACAGTTTATCGTTAAATTCAAACGACTTGTTAATGGCAATCAGTTCCACTTAGAGCTTTTGCCAGAACACTGCTAAGAGGTGGTCGCCGAAAAACAAATAGATTAATACACACAACTTACTTGTTACAAAAAAGTGCAAGATTTTGTTTAAAAAATGCTAAAAATGCTAAATTAATGCTAAATATATATTAGAAATAAAGCAAGCTGTTATATTTTAATAAGTTAAATTAATTATATTAAAATAATTAAAGTTAAAAACGTAAAAACGGTTTGTTACAAACTAAATATAGCAGTTCCCCTAATTTTAGGCATGTTTCTGTTCTGGCATTGAAAAAGTACGGAAAAAGTGACGAAAAAGTACGGAAACAAATCTGTTATTATTTTTCGAGGTTTACAAACCTAACGTAATAATATTTGCCTTGTCAATTTGCCTACCAAAAATAAATTCATTCAGTTAATAATACTGCTGATCGCCATGCGCAAACGCATACCGCGCATACTGGCTTTCCACCCTTAAGAATACAAACAATTCGTATAAATATTTTATTAGTTAAACACTTATCTCTTAATATTCACAATGAATTGTTAAAAGAAAACTTTATATTAACAAAATTTTTTTCTTTATTTATTCTGATGACTTTGTGATTAAGACCCCTCCTTGTTTTAATGCGCTGTAATATAACCGCAAAAGCAACAACATCTTATAGGCTTCCTATTTACGGCTTAAGCTTTAAACTATAATTTGATTTGAAGCCAATATTGTATTTCTTTAACACGATTTGAGTACTCAATTTCATTATAAAACACTACTTTTCTGATACTCTTTTCCGTGTATTGAATTTGTGCGTTTCTAAATAAATTCTATTGCATTTAAAATTCATTTGAAGTGCATTCGATATACAATTGTATGTATGTATGTATGTATGTATGTATGTGCCAGTATACAATAATTGCACTGGTAAATGTGAGATTTATTTTTTGGTATTGGTAAGAGTATTTGGCTTTGATTGATTGGATTTGTTGTTATTGTTTTATACATTTTTTTTAAGTTTTACTAGCGTATAGCCAAGCTCTTCATGAATTTTATTTATTTATTTATATTTGTTTTTGTAAATACATATTTATTGCAATTTAGTTTCCTGGTACGCAGTTGTCATCTTGTGGATGATTACCAAGTTCAGTGTTTTTTTTTCGAATTTCAGTAGAATTTCTATTGAATTTGAAATCAAATCGAATTTATTAAAAAGCAATCCACTTGAAAAAGAAAACGAAACAGAAAACAATATGTATTAACAGAAGGCATTCGTACTAATTAATGCAATAATACTCGTAGAATACAAATAAAAATTAAAAAAAAAATAAAGCGCAAGTGTTAATTTTAAAAATTCTAAAAATAGTTTTTATCAAAAACATAATAAAAAATTCAATTAAAAACGTTTACACTTACTTTACGTAAGTAATCGTAATACATTCATACAGATGTTTGCATGTATGTGTGCACATATTCACTCGGAAGTTTAAGAAGCGATTGTGTTTTAAATAGACGCATAAATCCTTGCAAATAATTCGTTTGATTACCATAAATGCCGTTACACGTTGTAACAGGATTTCTTTTTGAATTACTTAATAAGAATGGATAGTTATGGGGGGTGGAATTCATATGCACCTTTAACTCCTTATCATATAATAAATAGTTAGCGATAGTTGGAATACTTTGTAGATGTATGATAAATAATTTAAAACATAAAAATAAAGAATAAAAGTTGGCCGTTGCTTGAAAAAGGCAACAAATTCGGGATTGATAGTGAATTTTTGTTTGTTTTTTAATGACAAAAAAAATTTAAAAATATGTCTCATTAGTATTTTGAAAAATGATTGGATATCGATATAAACACAAGAACTATAGAGGGTATGTAGAGCTTTGTCCATGACTGTATACACTGAATGGGAAAATTTCAGGTTAGTAAGTAAATTGGTGGTCAAATGTTGAAATGTCAAGAGTTAAGCTGTTATTTAAAAGGGGGTTTTACAAGGGGGTAATACAAGTCGTACGACATGTCAAATTTTTGTGTAGAAGAGAATGCATAAACTTGATATGTAATGAGAGCGTACGACCAGTGTTACCACAGCCTTCAATATTTTGCATCCAAATTTCAACAAAAAAGTAACCAAATTGAAAAAAAAGTAACCAAAAATATTAAAATCATGCGTATTAAAATTTTTTGTTTTTTTTTTTCAGTTTAACGTTTGCATTGAACTTTACCAAAATTAATCAATTTTCTGGAATGCACTATGGTTTTAAAACGATTTTTTTTGGCATAAATTAAGATTATCATTTCAAAGCTTTAATTTTGGCTGATTTGGATTAAAAAGAAAATAGTCAATTTGTCCACGCCTAATTAAAAGGAAAAAAGTTTAAAGGTTTGCTCGTTATACAATTGTAATGCTATTTTACCACTTATTTAAGAACATGTCATGTACTCTGGTCAAAAAAGATTGCATATTTAATCACTAAATCTGCTTTATTTTCTACCTTTACACTTCTTGGTAACTTTACGATACAATAAATTCTAATAATAAATGTTAACAGAATTAAAAATTTTTGTGGAATAGTATTTATATTTATTAATACTATTTCTCGAAATATTTTATTTTTTCTTTGAGAAAAAGTAACCAAAATAAGAAAAAAAGTCCACATGTACACATTGAAGAAAGAAGGAACCAATTTTGGTTAAAAATAACCAAAACGGCAATACTGCGTAAAATGATGGATGAAAATTTGAAACTCGTACGGCTCTCTTTGTTTTTTAAATTTTTTTTAAAAACCATCAAATTTTATTACTTAAATCAGGGATGCATTTTTATGTTTTTGTTTGTTTATGTTAAATGTATTCACAATGCATGTAAATTTTATGTGCATGTGTATGTGCATTTTATGTTTTTCGCGTAAACGGAAAAACTATCTGTCGTAAGATTTTTACTCTCGCTTTTAAAATAATATGGAATTTCATAATATTTTCTTCTTGATTTTACGTACGACTTGTATTACCCTCTAATCCCCCTTTAGTAAAAAGTTGGAAAATTTTAATCATAGAACGCTACACTACAATTGCTCGTGTCAAACTCTTGTAAATTGGCAGTTTGAAAAACTAAACGAAAACAAAGTATTTTCCAACAAAATCATCTACTATGAGCTTTGTTACAAAATGTGGTTCAGAGTTTTGTGAAAAGAGCGGTCGTCTGGCTACGTGCTAGAAGTGGACATTTGCCAGACTGAATATTCCATTTATAATTTCCATAATTTTACTTTACATTGGTATTAATAAAACTGAATTTTTAAAAAAATCGTGTATGTAAGTCAAATTTGCGCATTCTTTATAAGCTAACATTTAACAAAATCAGGATAAGCTAGTTAGTTCACTGGTTTCTTTACATAAATAGAGCAAATGGGGAGACTGCAAAACGGAGCTTTTGATTTATTTCCAGAACTAACATTAAGCAGTGAAATATCAATTTTAACCTCGAAGTATTAAATTTTCATTAAACACATACTTCTCACAAACATACATACATGCATACATATGTACATATACATATATTTCTTACATCAATTTCTTTGTAAATCAATATGTTTTTTTACTTTTCTCGCATTATCTCTGTTTTTGTTTTTTTTTTTTATTAATCTGGTTGTTTTTATTGACATTAAATACGAAGGAAATGCTTTCACAAGTATTTTTCTTTCTCTATAAACTATTCTAAGCCAGTCTTTGTTGATTGTGAAATTTCTAAATCAGTACTTTAATGAAATCTTTTTTGTTGTTACTGCTATACTTTTTTGTTTTTTTTTTTAAATCTAATAATTAAATAACAAACTAACCTTCAATTAAGAGACTTATTACACCTCATTAACTCATAAATATCAACTGACAATACTCATAAGGTTTTTGTATTTATAATCTGTTGTACAAAAACAACAATAACCACAACAAAAGAGAAAAAAAAGAAAATTAAAAGAAATTAATCATTTAAATGAAATTTAATTTCGGATTTAAATTATATGCAACTAATAGAGGCAACTTTTTAGTAAAAATTTACATATTGCATGTAAATAATGTTGGAAAATAAGGAAATATTTAAGAAAGGTATTAAAAAAGTATGATTCACTGAATTATTTTCTTCCTTCTCTCTCTAATTGCAAGAGGTAGGCAAAAAAAAAAAAATGTCTAAGTCTTATGCTTTTCATTGATTCTATTTCATAATCTCTCTTTGTTTGAAAAGCATCAATATTCCTTCTAAATGAAAACAAAAAAAAACTTACCATTTAATCGTACTTCTTTAAATCGTCAATTCATTTCTTATATGCATTTCAAATAAATACTAACTTTCTGTTAAATGATAAAATAAAATACAAGCAACACTTGTGTTTTTTTGTTTAATGAATTCATGAAATAATTCCATGAATATCATCATCAAATCAATAAACAAACCAGTCAGCAGCCAACCGGTCAGTCATTTATTATTCAAACTGTCAGTGGCACATCATTATCTTGTAGTGACAAATTGTTGATGGTGATCATAACGATGAAGACAATGGTTACGATTATTATTGATTTTGTTCTTTGTGACAACGCAGCAGCAACAACAATAACAACAACAATAGCATAAAAATAATATATAACATAAAAAAGAAATATAACAATGCGTACATATGTGTGTGTGTATGCATGTACATAAATGATTATAACAAATGTTTGACTATGAATTTATGACAATTAATGCGAATAATAATCGATTAAACGAATTTATTGATTCGCATATGATTACGATGATTGCTGTCATTTTAATTCAATTTTTTTTTATCAATTCGCATGCATGTTTTTATATGAAAAAAAAAAGTATTTTATCTTGATTTTTTCATTCCATAAAAAAATTTGTAATTAAAATCTAGTTGAGTACTAATGTCCGTGAAATGTTATCAGTGGAAACAGGGTACTGAGTACGCTGTCGTAATAATCTACCATGGTCATAGGTTGAATTTCTCCAGCGTCCAGTCCCATTCTAACTCACAGCACTAACCGTCGTTGTCCGCATAAAATACATATCAATCGGCATGACATGTGTAAGTACAAATAAGTACACTTACGGCTTCTTCAGGGCATTATTTAGTCTCATTCACCGTCAGTGCACATGCAGTTCTCTGGATTCTTCCAAGAAGCCTAATATTATACGGTTACTCCGACCCCTCTACCAAACTAAAGACCCATTTGGTTGAACTGGACATATAACCGCATTATATATACATATATACTAGCATTACAAATTTTGAATCAATGATGCGAAAACACGGAAATGAGACCATACCAATTCGACGAATCGTAACAATAACGAACTTACGACGGTTTCTCTCATAGGGATGTATAATTTTATACGATTGTCGAACGAATTTGAAGTCTCTTACATGACACAACGTGTCAGATTAAAAAGTTGCTGTAGTAAAAATTTTGTAAAGAAATAAGCCTTAAAATTTCAAATGAAGTAATAGCGTCAGATAAAAATTAAACCAAGACTAATAACTCTTTTTGAGAAAATGTAAATATTTATAGGCAGTTTTGTGACTCAAACATATTGCCTTGAAAAGGTGGAAACATTTCCTGAATTGGAAGTATTATTTAATTGAAAGCTAACTCACACATCTCTCAAACTGTGAATAAGGCGAAAAGAATTTTGGGTCTTAATAAACGCTTTCAAAAGTAGTTCAATTAATCATATGTTTTAAAACAGGGGTTACCAAAAATTTTTTGGTTGTGTATTAGTGAGTAAGAGAGAAAACAGAAGTTGAGAGTGTTTATTTGTTTACAGTCATAGAAAAATTTTAGTAATATACGCTATTCTGACATTAATTTCATCAACATGCATATGTGCCCATAATTATGAAAGTGGTCTAAGTCATATATTTCTTTTTTCAAGATATTTAATGATTTGCATTTGAATAAATTAAAAAAATATTTTTACCTTATGCGACATTTTAATTTATAATTTTATTGGTCTTAATTGATGGAAATTTATTATGAATATGAAATTTCGTGTGAATTTCATACGATAATATTGTTTTTAAGGTTTGAATTGACTTAGACCACTTTCAAAATTAACTGAATGTGCTATAAATGACTTAAAGCAATAAAGAACTTTGAGTTTTATTTAAAATAATAATTTGACTAAAATAATTCGTGAACATTTATTAATTATTTTTAAGCAGTAATCCATTTTTATCATTATTTCGAGTATTTAAGTTTCTTAAAATGTTCCTGAAAAACTGAAGGGATGTACGATAGTAAACTCATAATATCTTTCTGTTTTTCTTCCGATACTGGTCTAGTGGTGTTGTATAATCAAAGTAATTTAGAATTTCCGTATATTTTGGGTCTTCCTCTTTTAGGTGAAAGATCCAAAACTTGAAATTTAGAATCATCTAAAGAATTTTTGACTTAGACCACTTTCATAATTAACACTAAATGAATTTCATATAATGTTGAAATTACAACCTTTATCATTTTTGACAATTTCGTAAAAATTACATTGCAAAAATTTAGTTTAAAATAATGTGTTATGATATAACTGATAAACTAATTTTTTTTAAATTTTGACTTAGACCAGTTTCATAATTATGGGCACATATAGGAAATAAAAAATCCATTTCTTCTCCTTAAAAAATATTCTTTAAAAGTGCAAGTATATACATATGTACATATGTAACTGGGCTTTAAGATAAAATCTTCTACATTTATACTTATATGATAGTTTCGTATTTGTAGAATGTAATTTGTTGCGTTGCTTGACCAAATATATCTTAAGTGGGAAAATATTTGTATTATATAGAAACACCATCAGTAAATGATCTACCCTTTCTAACAATTTTTTCTAACTTATTAAGCTTGAAATCGGGATTTTCAATTTAGGATCTAATTTTGCATTATAAATTTCCTCTCCTACTAACCAACCTTTTAATGCTTCTAAAAAAATTGAATTTTTTAACATAAATTTTTTTTTTGAGTGTAATCAATCAGTTTTTTTGAGTAAACCTGAAAAAAATAAAAGAGCGTAAGCAATAGATGTGAATGCTCTCTGCACAATTGTGCTATGAAATGGTAATCACTGTCCTAGAGTATGAATTAGTGTTGTGGGATCCTCAATATGATATTCATACAACTAAAATTGAATCCGTTTAGAGACAATTTTTTTGAATTTCGCCTTCTTTAATGGAAACCAAACAGAGTTTTCCACCCTACGCATGCTGTCTTGAACCTATTGAACCAACGGTACTTAAGAGTTAAAAACATTTATGAATATTTCTGTCGGAAATAATTTGTTACGCGGTTTTAATAGTTCTGAAACTCTTTCGAGTAAAATCGAATTTGTGGTTTCATGTCGCCCGACAATATTTTCGTTTAAGAAATTCAAATTTTCATGCGTTTCGAAGAATGGGTGCGAATTTCAACACCTTTTGACTTTTCATGGGATAATCAAACAACAAGAAGGCGCTTAAATGAATTCTTGAATCATCAATGTGGAATATTTCAGTGTGATTAAAATATTTGTAGTAATTTTGTAAAATAGCCTGTAAGAAATTAATGCATACGTTGAATAAATAAATACTTGTTTGGTGGCATCTTATTAATGCCTGATGAATAAAAAATTTCGCGATATTCAAGTGTTCACTTTTGTTTTTTTTTCTCTCCAATAAGCGTATAAATAAATTTGTTTTGAATTGTTGGTTATTATTTATGTTGAAATAAATTTGTTGCCAACACCAATTAATATCATAACCAACGTATGTTGATGATGGCATTAATGGTTGGTAACGTAAGTAGTGGATGTCACTATAAATCAGCAAATGTGTGATAATGAACAGAACAAATGAATGTCTGGTCGTATATACGCGTATTGTCGTATCTATGTATGTACATGCATATATATATGATTGATTATTTGATTGGATAACTGATAGACATACTCATACAGATGGAATAATGGCATATTTAATTTGGAATTTAATATGGAATTTTATTTTTCATTGTGTTGCCATTATTGTTTATTCATACAGTGGGTAATGCTGTTGGGCTTATACTCCGTATGAAGATGTTATGAAAGCAACAGGAACAAAACACCACACCATCATTCTCGTAAACTATAATAACAGTTTACGAGCATGCATGAATATGCGAGTAATTTATGCATTTGGCAATTGTATTCTGTGATTCGTAATCTGCATGCAAATGTTTTTTTCAATGATGATTAGCTTTATCTACTTATTTTTTATTAATAATTTTTTATTTCAAATATTAATGCTCTTGTTCATAGTCTGATGTTTTCTTTTTTTAAATTTTTATTACAAAAGTAACTATTTATTGGGTGTGTGAGTTTTTGTCATATTTTTTTTTGCATAAACATTCTGGTACTTCTTTAGTAACCAAGTCATTTTGTATTGTTGAGTTTTGATCGTTCATCTTTTTATTTTTTTGAAATAAAAGCAGAAAGAAATATGATTTCTTGCATGGCATATTAATTATTGAATGTGGCGGTATCGAGACTATTCATCATTTTCATCATCATCGTCTTGAATGGCATTGTCATCGTTATCTTTATCGGCAGCAGAGACATCAACGCCATCACAACCATTATCAAATCACCATAACAAACAAAATGATGACTTTTATTGTTGTTGACTGACGGTGATGGTATTGTATTGTATTGTTGTGTCTTTTTATAAGTAATATTTTTTTCCAAATTTTTTTTTGCATATTTTTTAATTATTTTTAAAAGTAATTTTTTGTTTTTGTTTGTGGTTTATTTTTCCTAAAGATTCCTTTTGAGCCTTTAGAGACCAACTATTTTTACGCAGTAGCATAATGGTTGGCTGGCTGGTTTATTGATTGTTTAAATGACTGCCTGGCTGATTAGTTTCCTATTCACTATTAAGTACTTACAATAATACTCGTACATTCCAACTGTTGTCCACTCATCATTATGGTCAGTTTCGAGTCATTTAGGGTAGAATATATAGATTTTTGCTTAAAAATTATTCGTTTTTATTCTTTTTGGTTAATAAAAAACGTGATTAGAATAGAAAAGTTTCTTTTTTTCTTTTTTGTCAATTGCTGGTTTAACTTAAAAATTGTTCATATTTAAATAAAGAATGGCACAAGTCAAGTAATGCCATGTTTAAGTCACCAATGGCTCCGTATTGTTTTAATTTTTGCATATTCCGCAAAAGTGAAACGATCAAGATTATGAGTTATTGATAAAACTAGACTACCAGAAGAGTTTGGTAATAATTTGTTCTTACCTTTGCAAATAATTATTACATACAGTAGAACCTCTCTTATCTGATTTGCACAGCACCATGATTAGCGCGACTAATCGGAAAAATCGGTTTATAGAGATTGTACTGAAAAAAATATAAAAGTTTGTAAATTTGGAAACTAAATTCGGTAGGTTTTTACTATAATCCGAAATCGAAACAGTTTTGTTTTTAATCAAAAACACTATTTTTGCTCTTTTTTTGACACCATATTACCGCCAAAATTAATTTTCAGTATGAACCGTATATACGTTGTAAGCCTTGTTAAGTGAATTTCTACTCTTCTTTCAGTATTTTGAATACACCCTTGAAATCTGAAGTCATTGCTAAAAAAAGCCTTGCACAGGAATTAACGATCAAAAGTATTTTAAATTAGTTAATAAATTCGGAATAAATATTTTTGATTAATTCCTCTTTTTTCCAAACACAACCTTCGTTTAGAGCAATGCACTGTTCTCAGAGATATTCAACAGCCTCCATTGTCATCAAAATTTTTATCACTGAACTATTTTTTTAAGTTTCGAAATATAAGATTATATAGGGGGTCGCCGTGGTCTAGTGGTTAGTGTGTTGGCTTACTAAGACGATAGCGCTGGGTTCAAATCTCAGCTCTGACATCTTGAAAAAAGAAGTATGAAAACATTATTTCTTTCGGCGACTACCTCTCAGCAGTCTTCTGGTAAAAGCCCTGGGAGTAATTGATTGCCATGAAAAAGCTTTCAAACCTGTTGTTCGGAGTCGACTTTGAACTGTAGGTCCCGGTACTCATGGATAAAAATTAACACACACAACATGAGCTACGGGAAGCTAGGCCATAACCCTGACCTGTGTATATAAATGTTTGTATATGGGGCTGAATCTATCAAAACTGGTGCGGTTTTAATTTTTAGTTCATGGATTTTGAACATCGCAAAAGAGAATGTGTAAGTAAACTGATTCATTATTTTGATGCAATAACACTTTCTATTTTTTTTTGCCAAGTCGGTCCTTTTCTTCTTACTTTCTTCACTTAAATTCAGAAATCGTCTATGATTACTTTTCCTCTCTAAAGACAATCAATAAAAATATTATCGTCTCAAAAAAAAGAACTGATGTGGATGTGAAACTATCTTCGTCTTATTTGGACAAGATTTTTAATTTCCAGTCCATGTTTTGATTGCTCTTTTGTCTGGTGGGTGAAGTGAAGCACCCTTGTCTCATCGAATTAATATGAAAATTCGACTTTATTGCGGTGAAAAATCCCCAAACACTCAATTGAAACATATTAACTATGTAGTTTTTGTTCTTTTGTGAGTAAAAGCGGCTCTGATCTTGCTCATAGCTTTCTCATCATCAATTTTTTCATCAAGAACAATATTTTATTACTTCAGTCATTCCTATATCAATTTTTGTAAAACCATCTCTGATTTAATATTCTTAGGTGGAATCTAACTTAATTTTAAATTTAATAGTATTGAGATCTTTTCATTAAAATATTTTTAGCATTTATTAAATTTTTAATTGATTTGTAATCCATACCCGAACTTATCATATCAGTTAAGAGATTTTATTTAATTGAAAATATTTTTAACTCATTTTTTTCCATATCGATTTCAAATATAAAATTTTAATTGCAGCAATTAAAAAATTTAATTGAAAATACGATTGAATCAATTAAATAATTTAATTGCAATAAAATTACGAATTAGTTAAGATTATTTAAATTTGATTTGCGACAATTCTTAGCATTCTTTCAATATAACTCGTTAATTAATTGCCTATTACATTGAATCAATTAAAACAATTAATTTTGTTAAAAATTTAATACAATTAAGTGTTTAATTGAAATCAAATATGAAATACAATATATTTTTTTGAGGAAATAATCACTCAAGATCTATATAATCCTGTGGATTGGAATTATAAGATATTTTTAATTCAGCCGAAGCACACTAAATATTAAAGGGTTGTTCACAAGAGTCGTGCTTTTCAGGCTGTTGTTATAGAACATTTAGTTTTATGACGCTCTGGGAATACCCCAAATAATTAAAAAAAAATATTTGTTATGAAACCAATTATTGGAAGAAGAACTTTTTATTTTTTAAAGATTTTTGCCCGTATTCCTAAAAACTATTTTAGGTTTATTGAGAACTTATTTGACAAATTCCTATGCAATACTTGTCAAATAAACCCTCAATAAACCTGAAATATGTAGGATTATTTTGTAATATGTAGGATTATTTATAGTTTTTATGAATATGGGCATTGTCCATTAATTAAAAAAAGCATTTATTTTTAATTTAAAGTGGAACATAAATAATTTGTCACCCTGTAATTTGACATTTTTTAAAATGTTGTCTTCGTGTTTCTCATTTCCTATTGATTTTTTTGCTGGCTCTTAATTTTTCTACTTGTTTTTGTTGGCCTTTCCTAACAAACATCATCCACCCACCTACACAATTAAAAAACTAAAGAAAAAGAAAAAAAATTCTTTTCAAAAATGTTTCAAATATTTTGAAACTGTTTTGAGGATTTTCAATGTGTTCAGTACGAGTATGTATAGAGAAGAGACACAGTCAAATAATTATAAGGCAATGCCAGTCATAATACCTGATGGACTGAATGACTGGCTGTTCTTTTTTAAATTATTTATCCATGCGACGTGTTTGCACAAGCCTTTGCATGAGTTATTAATACACTGTGATCATAAATTTAAGAGTTGTTGCTGCCCTTATTGTTGTTGTAGCTGTTTTGGAATTATTATTTTGTGTTTCATTATAAATTCGATTCGATTCTTTTGTTGAGCAGTTTTTTTCAATTTTATTTATTTATTAGTTGGGACTTTTTGTGTTTTTCTTTTTTTTTTGTTTTGTTTTGTCCAAGCTAGGTCCGTATAATTTGCTTGTGTTTGTCTTCAATCCATTTTTGTTTTTTTTTTCTTGTTCTGTTTTGAATTTCTTAAGAAGCAAACACAGATAATTTGCATATTTAATGAATTTGTGCATTTTGATCTTTTCTTTAGGATCTTTTTTGTTTTTTGTTTGGTTTTATTTTTTGAGTTATAAATTGTTCGGCATAATTACTCATTCAAATGGCGCCCACAACCATTGTTCAACATGACACATCATCAATGATGACACTTTTAATATGCCATTGTCAACCAATGTTTTGCATGATTTTTGATTGTGTCTGTCTGTCTGTTTGTCTGCCTCTATTTTTCTTTTGCTCAAAAAATCAATTTTAACAAATTTATTTTGGATTAATCTGAAAGAGGGATGATTAATTATAACCAGAGTAGAATAATTTATAATTGTTTAGCAGGTATTTGTTTAAATTTGTTTAGATAACGATAATTTGTTTATAATTAATGAAAAGTATAGACAGAGCATTTTATAAATCAAACAGAAATCACTAAATTTTTAATAAAAACTGTTGCATTTATAAGTGGATGGAACAGACAAATTTGTATTCAAAAAGTGTCAGTTATATAAACTGATCAAAGGGATTTCATTTATTCTCAGTTTGATTTGATCATAAACAATTTTAATGTGATGTTTTATAATCAATTTGTCATTTTTCTACAATATTTAATTATAAATATACTTTAATTTATAGGTCTGATTAAAATATTTTGATAATTTTTTGAGAGAAGAGCTATAAATTCTGAAATTTAAAAATTAATTATAGATTAATACAGTGCACTGTGGTTAACTCCAAACAAAATTCTATAACTTTTTTATTTTTTTTAATAAATAGCTAGGAGCGCCGTAGTCTAGTAAGTTTGTTGTTTTACTAGAGGAGAGTTCTGTGTACAAATTTCACTTCTGACATATTGCAAGAGAAAACTTATATATTCAGCATATGGAATTTATTGCTGATTTTTTTCAAAATTAATATTTTAATTTAATAATAATGAAATCAGGATTCAATTAAGCATAATCCAATGAGGGGTTAATTATGTGAAGATGGGTGCTGCGCACTCATTTTTCTAAACGGGACAATATTCTTACAATAGATTTTCGTTGTAGCTGCATATCAAAGGAAAGTAGCCGTTGAATTAGAAGATCGAACTAGTTAATTTTTTTCTTTTTGAACTAAAAAGAGCGCTTACTTAAATGAACTATTAAGCAAAAGTCTAGTTGCATATCACAGTTAATGTTGACATTAGACTTATGTAGTACATGAACGACCTAGTTCAATTGAATTACTCACTCAATTGAACTAAAAGAGCCGGTTGCAACAATTTCCTCTTTTAGTTTCATAATTCGTTTTTATTCGTTAGTTCTTCTTATCGTCTCGTTTTGGCTCATGTGCCTCTGTAATTTTAATTTCTCTTTAGTTTAATTTTTTTTTCGTTGAATGTTTCACATTGTTTTTACAGATGTAACGTAAGGGTATATTTTAAAAATTTTACGAACATATGAGACAAAAAAAAAAAAGAGAAATTGTTAAAATTTATAACAAATTTATTAAGCTGTATTTAAAAAACATAACTCTTTTAAGAATTCCATAGAAATTTGGCAAAAAAGCTTATAATAAACCTATAAAATTTTTTTAAATACAGCCGTACAAATTTATTTATCGGCTTAATAAATTTGTTATACATTTTAACAATTTCTCTTATTTTTAATATAATATAGCTGTATGAGATGACAGTATACGAACTAACGTACTGCTGAACTAACGAACTAAAAGAAAGACCTAGTTCAGTTTAGAGAGTTGTACTGAGAAGAGCGATCAATCAAAAGAGCTAAAAAACCCAAGTCTAGTTGACATTCCACATGCACTAATTTTAAATGGTTTTTAAAGCTATTATTGAAAAGCATGTACCCGGCGATTCATTAGGATAGAATCAATGTATTTAAAACTAAAAGTAAACTCTATAAATTGCAGAAAAAAACTTGATTTTTCAAATGATAATTTAAATACAAAAAATCTTTGGAAAATGCATTATTACGGTTGGTCTTGCTTTATGTTTCATTAACTTGTTGGTCTAATAGAATAGAAACATCCCTTTTCATAATAAATCAAACAGACAGGCTGCATTGTGAACTTAAAAAGGAATTCTATTTTTCATTAATTGTTAAAGGGATTTTAAATTTTATTAATTTTTTTATTTACTAGCTGACCCGACACACGCTCTCCTGTCCAAATTAGAAAAAATGTTTGCGTTCGATTTTTAAAATGCATTAAAAAGAGAAAAACAACTATTTTTAAATTACAATTTAGTGGATAAGATCAATATTCAGGTACCCGTAATAAAAAAAAAAAATAAAACTTATTCGATTGCTTTTCTACATAGGATAGAGAGATACTGTAAAATAAAAAAAAATTTCTTAAACTTACTGAAAAAGAAATTAACTAAATTGGTGCAAATTGTTTCCGATTTTTAGATAAATAGAAAAAAGTCAAAGTAGGCGTGGCAAATTTTTCTCTCTGTAAACACTTAAAATCAGGGACCGTAACTATTATGACTTTCATCAAAAAAATCAAGAAATAAGAGTTATTTTTGATTTTTATATTTTTAGATAGAAAATAAGAGTTATTTTTGATATTTATTTTTTTAAATTAAAAATAAAAGTTATTTTTGATTTTTATATTTTTAAATGAAAAATAAAAGTTATTTTTGATTTTTATATTTTTATATCAATAATAAAAATCAATTCAAAACTCTTATTTATTTGTTGATGCCGTATGTATTATAATATGCTGCTTCATTCAAATTTCTATATGAATATAATGTATTAGTGTGCTTGTGTGAATTGGCCCATTTCCTGCGGTACGCCACCTGTTGAAGAAAACTTATTTGTAATGGATGAAAGCTCCGTTGCTAGCTCTCGATCTGTTTTAGCAGACGGTTTAAGATCTATGGAGATGAATTATTCGTCTTCGGACGACAATGATACTCCTACGACAATAAATGACAGCGTCCACAAAGCTTATTTTGAAATAGACAATTACAATTACAATGAAAAGCGTTTCGATACTTCTGCTAATTTATTTGAAATTTTGGGAGAGCAAAAAATTTGTCTTTCCATGACTTCGAAAATTAGCCCTAATTGTTCATTCTGTACCTGCCACTCAAGTAAGTGTATAAAGGTCATTTTCAGCACTCAGATCAATATTGGGAGACTTGAGATATAATTTATCTGAGGAACATTTAAAATCAATTATGATGGTAAAATCGAACACCTGAAAACGACCTCTTAACACTGACTTGAATGGCAGCCAAAACTTATAAGCTATTTCTATGCACTCATGTTTTTATAGCTAATAATGGATAAGTCACATAATATATTATATTCATATAGAAATTTGAATGAAACAGATTATTATAATACATACGGCATCAACAAATAAATAAGAGTTTTGAATTGATTTTTATTATTGATATAAAAATATAAAAATCAAAAATAACTTTTATTTTTCATTTAAAAAAATAAAAATCAAATATAACTCTTATTTTTGATTGTTAAAATAAAAATCAAAAATTTAAAAATCATGCAATATGTTGGATGCATTTCGCCTAAATCATAATGGTGTAATTAAAAATTTTCTACAATATTCATTTATGTATGATTTATTTCTTCAAAAATTGCAAAATAACTCTTATTTCCGGTCCCTGCTTAAAATGGATTAATAAAAATATTTGAAAGAAATACTAGTCAATGGATGGAGCTGTTTTCTTATTTAAGGTAAATCAAAAAAAGTGAGCGTGGTAAAATTTTCTTTCCGTAAGAACCTAAGTTGGATCATGACGATCATTAGAAAAAAAAATCGTCAAAATCGGTCCAGCCGTTCTCAATTGATGCGATGACCAACGAACAGCTTTGATTTTTATTTATATAGATTTATTACTTCGGGTAATTTGGGTCAATATTGCCGTAGTAGGAAACGAAAGCTCATACCGTAACAGCTCTCTCTTTCTCTCTCTCTCTATGCTGTGATGGCGGTTTAGAAATTTTTCTCTGTGCGAATATCGTGGCCATCAGAACAATCCACATTAAAAGTTTTATAAACATAATTATTATATAAATGCATGCTGAATTTAATACTTTGTGGGATACACTCTCAAATATTTTATGATAAAAGCTTAATCAGCACAAAAACTTATTCACCCTTGAGAGTTGTAACACCACTGAATACGAGTAATAAAAAAACTATTGGATTCACATCTTAGAATACTTGGATTTAGACTGAATATTATACTGACCGTCAATATATGAAACATAAATAATTGTTTTGGTAAGATATTACCAACTTCAAGTCTAATATTTATTATTGAAATCAGAAATTTTTGAGGCAAAGACTTGAAACAAATTTCAACCTGGTAATTATTTAAAATTGCTAGAAGAATATCATGAGGGCGTTTTCTTTGTATTTGAAAAAAAACTCTCATAATTTATTTTTGTAATTGTTTCTTTTTTATGAACAAATTTATATTTAAAAAAAAACTTACTGTGTGTATAGGCTTGTCGTAAAAGAATATGACATTTGTTGTCATTGTTTTGATTGTAAATTTGAAATAAATTAGCATTTAAGTCACATGCTTTTTTTTCACAACAACTAATTACTCGTATTATTGCCCATGTAAAGAGTTGTTGTCTACTCCGTATGTACATAGTATGTATGCATGCATGTATGTACGTCTATGGTCTGTCATTTGGTATGCCTGCTGACTTGCTTGGTTGTCTATTTAGTTGGTGTTGACCTTCACCTACAAGCCATCATAAAACTCAACAAAAAATTGAAAAAAAAAATTTATCATAAATGGTCATCATGTTGGTATCTTTACATAAAAACAATTAACGATACACATACAGATTATGTGTGACAAGAACATATTACTCGTTTATGTACCTGGAGATACTAAAGCGTTTAACCCGATATTGTTTCATTTGCACTGTACAAATGTTGAATTTGTTTTTCTTTTGTCCCCGCCAGTAACCAATAAATGTTTGATTTCTTCTTATTACTGCTTTTGATTTATTTATCATTCAGACTTGTTATTCTGAGCAGTTAATTGATGTCATAATTTGTATGATTTAAAAATAATTTTGGATTTTATTTTATTTATTTTGGACATATTTGGTAAGATTTTTTGTGTACAACTGGCTGAGATGTAAATGTTGTCTTTTAAAGAAACAGAATAATTGTTCTACTACTACGATGCTATAATTATGACAAGTGAAGAGTTTTAAGGTTTCCTATTACACTAGCCAACAAGGTTTTTTAAAAAAATATCTTTTCTAATCTAATTTGGTGGGCTGAATTCGAATCTGTAATTAGCTTTTCTCTATCACGACGAGATTTTTTGTAATGGGCGTCGCAAATTTTGCCCCTTTTATAAAGTGACTACTCTCCTTTATTACATCATAACTCGAGACTGGCTTAGCGGAGTTAAAAATATAAATCGTAAATGATACTGCAGAAAATTACCTTCAATATATGACACTTTTTTAGTGTCGAAAAATTAAAAAAAAATACATAAAAAAGTTTCTTCAAAAGATAATTTTTTTTTCAAACAAACTGAGCTATATTACACCAAAATTAATAAACAAATATATAATTTATTAACCCTTAAATGTGCCCATAATTATGAAAGTGGTCTAAGTCAAAATTTTAAAAAAATTAGTTTATTAGTTATTTCATACCACATTAGTTTAAACTAAATGTATTCAATGTAATTTTAACGAAATTGTCAAAAATGAACCATTAGATAGTGGTTGTAATTTCAACTTTACATGAAATTTATTTAGTGTTAATTATGAAAGTGGTCTAAGTCAAAAATTAGACCACAAATTTTTGATATCGGGCCATTTCTTTCTACCGAATGACCGTGATTTTGGGTTGTTGGAAATGAAAATAAAAAAGCAAATTCCTTATACAACCCTGAGCTTTATTATAAATTGATAGAAAAGTGCAGAAGAAGAAATAAATTTTCCATAAAGCCAAATTCCCAGCCAGAATTTATTTCAACGATATCAGAATCAATAGCAAGAAGAGTAAAAAATATCGCGGTTGAATCTGTCTCTTGGCTACAAATTCAATGGATGAGATTCTTGAAAAATGAACCTTATAAAATGTTTTATACAACTTCTTTAGATGATTGTAAATGTCACGTTTTGGATCTTTCTCCTATAAGATGAAGACCCAAAACATACGGAAATATTAAATTATTTCCATTATACACCATCATTAGACCAGTATCGGAAAAAAAACATAAAGGTATTTTGAATTTACTACCGTACATCCTTCCAGTTTTTCAGGAACATTTTAAGAATCTTAAATACTCGAAATAATGATAAAAATGGATTACTGTTGAAAAATAATTAATAAATGTTCACGAATTATTTTAGTCAAATTATTGTTTTAAATAAAACTCAAAGTTCTTTATTGCTTTAAGTAATTTATAGGACATTCAGTTAATTTTGAAAATGGTCTAAGTCAATTCAAACTTTGAAAACAATATTATCGAATTAAATTCACACAAAATTTCATATTCGTAATAAATTTCCATTAATTAAGACTAATAAAATTATTAATTAAAATGTCATATAATGTAAAAACATTTTTTAATTTATTCAAATGTAAATCATTAAATATCTCGAAACATGAAATATATGACTTAGACCACTTTCATAATTATGGGCACAAATGAAAAATCGCATTCTCAGTTAAATTCATTCATAATTACACTACTGATCCCCAAAAAAGGGTTATTTTTCTTACAAGACCCAACGTTGTTCGATCAGTTGATTAGTTACCAACAAATTAGCTTGTCCACATATATAAATATTAAAATTTACTTTTTCAAATAACTTAAAAAATATAATTTATTTACTTAAATACAGTATGTCACAAAAATATGACACATTTTTTTATATTCTATATAATGCACAGATGTACTAACAGTAACGGCTACGACAACATTCGGTTAACGGTTTGTTTGCTTTTCAAGGAAATGTTAATGAAGAAATCTTACAAATAGAGTGTAATTTTCTAATTATTATTTAA
The DNA here is from genome assembly GCA_963576795.1 of Metopia argyrocephala. Lineage (NCBI taxonomy): Eukaryota > Metazoa > Arthropoda > Insecta > Diptera > Sarcophagidae > Metopia > Metopia argyrocephala. The sequence goes on from OY756209.1 coordinate 2,856,710, forward strand.
GATTTTTTTTTTCTTCAAAAAAACAAAAACATCCATCATTTATTTATTATTAACTGCCAATGTGTTACTTGACTGACAGTCGCCTATCCATCAATTTGAACAATACGAGTACATATGAATGTAAGTTTGTTTGAATGTAATCTAACCTCGTAAAAGTTTTTCATTTAACATTCGCGTGTTTAGATTTTTATGTCTTTCCATATAATTTTTGCTTTTTGTAAATACTTTTTAACAATTTTTTTTTAAATTCATTTTCTAACAATGACTTGTTTGTTTTCTTTTTTTTTTTCTTCTTCTCTAAATCATTTTTATGTGCTGTTTTTAATCTTTTTTTTTATTATTTTCTCAACTGATTAAAAGCTTAAGCTGTAACGAAAAAAAAAAAATCTCGTACAACAAAATGCTAAAAAAAACTGAGAAAAAATAAAACCTTAGAATGTCCATAAGAAACCAAAGGCCACACAGCAATGCAAACAACAATCGCGTTACAAAACTAAAATAAGCCAAATCAAGTCGAGCCAAGTTGAGAAAACGATAAAAACCGATTACACATGACACCGCATCCCGACCCACTTCCAGTATTGATAAAAATTCAAAACAACCAAACCCAACCATTTATGCCTCTGTTTTCGTCTTTACGCCTGCCAATTTTCAGAGAATATTTTTTATGATTTTCTCAAAGCAAAAATAGAAGAACAAAAAAAAAAAAAACAAAAACAACAACAAGAGCAGCAATGCGAGCAGCAGCTACAATAACAGCAGCGGCGCATTATAATAATTTACGATCGTCAGAGTTTTCTTATCGAGTTTCTCTTAAAATTTTACATTTTACCCACATTTTTGTTCATTTTTTGTTTTTCATTTTTGTTTTAATTCTTATATAATGGGTTTACAATAAAGGCGTCAGGCTGCAAGCTGTGCTTACATACATATATATACACTTAAAACTGAATAAATGATTAGAAAATGAAGGAAAAGAAAATACAATTTTATTTTTTTTGACAACTTTTAAGTTCTATATTAAGAGAGTTTTTTTTTATTACATCATGTAGCTGCTAACTAACAGATTACACTGTAATATTAGGAGTGTTCCACAAGATCTTCCGCAATTTCGGACTAATGAGATTAAAATTCAAAATACTCTTTAAATTTGGCAAAGTCACCCAAAATTGCTGGAACGTAAAAATCAGGTCTGCACTTCGTAAAATAGTAATGCTGCATAGCTTTTAAATTATGATTGTTTTAAGGGATTTTTAACGCTTAAATTTATAACATTATGCATTATTCTTAACAGTTGTAAAAATAATTTAAAACACTCAAATACTTACCATTTTAAGTTTTTCAATAAAACCTTCCTTGATTTTTATTTATAACGTATTATATACATACATACCTACATACATAATTGTCAGGGTTACGGTCTAGCTTTTCGAAGCACTCAATGTTGTGTGTGTTAATTTTTATCCATGACTACCGGGACCTACAGTTTAAAGTCGACTCCGAACGACAGATTTGAGAAGCTTTTTCATGGCAAGTAATTACTCCCAGAGCTTTTACCAGAAGGCTGCGGAGAGGTAGTCGCCGAAAGAAATAATTTTTTCATGTTTCTTCTTTTCAAGATGTCAGAGCTGAGATTTGATATTACTTATTACAGATAAAATAACTTCTCGCACAGAGTGTATCCTTTTGTTTTTTCATTTGTTGACACACTTTCAACGTGGAATGAAGTGGCCATTCATGCTTTTTTAACTTATTAAACTGAGTTATTTTTTATATTATTGTGGTCACCATAGTCTAGTATATAGTGTGTTGGCTTACTAGACGTGAGCTTCGGGTACAAACTCCAACTTAAAAAGACAGACATCTTGAAAGAAAGAAATATAAATTCTTCCGGCGATCATGTCCTAGCATTCTTCTGGCAAAAACTCTTAGAATAACTGATTTCCATGAACAAGCTTCTCAAGTCTGTCCTTCGGAGTCGGCGTTAAATTGTAGCTCCCCGTAGTTGTGGATAAAAATTGACGCAGTCACTATGAGAGCTGTGAGAAGCTAGGGCATAACTCTAAAAAAGGTTTGTAATGGCTAACTATGTATGAGTTATTGCTATTTGTCACAAAGCCTTAACTATTGGTAAACTACTAATTCACTTGTCCAGCAGTATATTTGTTATATTTGTTATCGGCATAAATATATGTATATACACTCCAGAGCATAATGCTACCATCACTAAGCTTTAGAGTAGTCCGCGTAACAGTTGATTTTTATTTTATCTGAAAATACAACTCTGCTTAATTTTCGAATTGTCCAAGTGACAATATTTCCAACCGCTTCTTATGGGTACGATTACGGGATTAATGATTTTTCAAGAGAAAAAATCCTACACAGATTAGTGAATAATTTAATTATATCGTCGCAAGAATTAAAGAACGTTGTAACTGACAAAAATCGAAAATACGTTTTTTGCATTATTTTTATCGACTGGTCACGGTCCCAGACTTCTATGATTAAAAGAAATTCACTTACGCCGTCTGTGTTTTGAAAAATACCAGTGTCTTCTTTCTACTTTCATACAGGCTTTTTGGCTCTGGTGAAAATTAACAGCCTTATGTGTAATAAAAAATTAGCAGGTCGTTGTACACAGTGGCTAAGTTTGTCATTCCAATATGTGGAAATTCTTTCTCAAAGGTACAAAGTATTTAATTTTTTGGATTATCTGACTAGTTATCAAATATAGGGTTGCAGCGTTCTTTAATTCTTGTGGCGATATAGTGGCACTTAATTAACTGCACGTAGCTGTATATTCTCCCTTATTAGTACGAGATTAAAAAAAGTCAATTTAAAAATATACTGAGAAAACATTCCTTCATATGCAGTATTAAGGAAGACATGTTACACCCTAAAAATGAATTTTTTATTTTTCGTATAGAATGTTTTCTATAAATTTATTTAATTTTTTTATTTCTTTTATTTACTTTTCTATTTAATTTCTAACAGAAACGAACGATCATCATATTTACTTACACGTATGTATGTATACTCGTACAACACCATCATATTGTATTTACTCTGTACTGTAGTGTTGTGGTGCTGTGAAAGATGTGTTGCGTTTTAAAATTGTTTTCTTTCTTTTTTGTTTTTCTATATTTTCTAAATGTAATTCCACAACTATTTTTTTGTTATTTTTTTTTTTGTAACCTTGAAAATTTCCATGACTTAGAGGAAAGAGAGAAAGACAGAGAAAGAGAGTGAGATAGATAATAAATAAAATATTATTGCAGTTTTTTTACTGCAAATAGTCAGCAGTTGTTTGTGTTTTTGTTGCTGTTTTTCTTCTTTTTTAATGCATTTTTTCTTTTATAGATTTTCTAATTAAAGATGCAAAGAAATATTATAATAATTAGTAGTTGAAAAGAAATACATATACAGACATTTATATGCATGTGTAGGTATGTATGTACGTAAAACATGCATAAATAACCATATACTCGTACTATATAAAGAGATTGATGTGTGTCCAAATGTCTGTCCCTCTGCTTGTCATATACTGGCTGTTTTGTTGCTGTTGTCGTCATTTTTTTTTCTTTATCATGCAAAACTTATTATCAAGTCTCTTACAAGGGTCAAAGTTGCTAAAAGATCACATTGAAACGTTAGTTTCTTCGTCTTGTTATTTTAGATTTATTCTTTTTTTATTTTAGAAATTCTAATTTACAAGATTAAAACCGGGTAATAGACAAATGGGTGTATATTCTTAAATGAATGTATAAATGAATAAATTTAGCATGATGCTGGTGATGATGAATTGCAAAGCATTACTCCATTAAATATGCTCTGTATGACGTTTATTTGGGTTTTGGTGGCATTAACAATGCCATAGAATTTTTGACGAACATCGTTAAATAGCCTAAAGGTTGTTAGTTTCTAAACAACTTTTAGAAGAAGCCATAGTGACCTAAATAAACGACAGTCTTTAAGCCATTCTGGTTTACTACTTAATTTCAATGACAATTTTTTGATTGAAAATTTTTAATAGGAATGCAAACTTTCCACCTGAAGAAAGAAGACACCTGATAAAGCTAAACAACAGATAATTGTCAAACACTTGAAAAGGTGGTAGTAGTTTAAAAGCCACAGAAAAGCTTTGAAACATGCGTCATCCAACTATGTACTAAAAATAAATTAAATTATTACTTTTGTAGAAATTCCTTATTTTGTAACCGAGCGCAAGTTTTCGGCTGCTAATGACTACAAGCTTTGTGGCCGAATAGCCAGAAAATTTGTTTTCCTTGGGATTTGTGAGTTTGATCTTCTTAAAAATATTTGTGTAAATATTGTAATGCAGTTTTTGTTTCCAGCCGGGGTATAACTCTGGTTGTCCAGGTTCGGAGTCAAAGGTCTGTTTCCTTCGAAATCGGATACTTGGTGTCAATTGAATGAACAATGCTTTATTTACAAAACCTTATACTAAAACTATATAAGTTCTTATACTTAAAATCTACTTAACTAAAATAATTGACCTTTTCGAGATTCGGATTTGCGTTCAGGCTTCGGGTGATTAATCGGTGGGCCACTGGTACTTCTAAATAAAATACAAAACATTGGGTTTCTCGTTAAAGCAGATTAATATTTGGCAGCTCTACGGTAAAAATAATAACGACGGAAAGAAAAGCTCTTGTCATCGGTTACGATTAGTAGGAATGTAAGAGGAATTCGGGAGCACTTGCACTCGGCAAATCTACGGTAATAAAATAATAATCTACGACAGTAAGAAGAATTCGGGAGCTCTTGTCGTCGGCTACAGTTAGTACGAATGCAAGAAGAATTAGGGAGCACTTACACTCGGAAAATCTATGGTAATAAAATAATAATCTACGACACCCGTCGGTTTCCTAAGGAGTCTGTATCGGGCTATTGACCGTCAACCAACACTTTTTTCATTGGGTAAAACTTAACTTCTTATGTATTTATTTTAATCAACTTGATGAGAATTATACTACAGTACGATGTTGTTAATAGGTTAATATATGTATGTAAATATACTGGCATGTTTTTAATAGGTAAACAGCCTATCTAGGCATGTTATGTGACGTCACGTCATAATATTCCTGTAATTATAGGTAACCCTCCTAATGTGTACTTCTTTTTTATATTTGAAACTAAATACATACTGTATATAAAAAAAATAAGTTTTGCAAATCGTCGTGCGGTAGTTTAAGTACTCTATCCGCCAATTCATATTTTTTATATATCTCGAGTTAATGATGTCACTTTAGGTTTTCGACCCCAAATATTTCAAATTTGTAATTCGTTTTAGGATATCTCGTCAAGTTTCGGAGATAAGTAGCTGAAAACGGAATGCAGATTTTAAAAATTTTGGTGTCAAAAACCTAAATTAGCATCATTAGCTCGAGATTTAAAAAATGGCGTATAGAGCACTTAAACGCCCGCATGACGAAATATGTGAATATTTTTATTAAATTAATTTCTTTCTTCCTTTTTTTTTTCTTTGTTACTGTAAAAAGTATTGTAAAACATACTTGTGTACTTATTATTTTGATCATATGTGCAGATGTACAAGTACTTAAACGGTTCAATGCCTTCATTAAATGCTCTAATAAAGAGTAAGTAACTGCCTATTTTTTTTCTTTTTCGTTTGCTTAAAGTACCATGTATGCTGTCTTTCTTATCAACTCCGTAGAAATGTTATGAGATAATAAGATAACACAATGCTTTATAAAGATTTTCCTAAAGTGCGATTATTTTTATATTGATTTACCACAAGTGTTTTATTTTAATCTTTTCTACATTTTGACAATTTTATTTTCTAGATCATTGACATTCTTTGTCTTAATTAAACAATAACACAAACAAGTGGTTAAAATTGTATTGAAATTTTGTAGACTTGAACAAATAAATAAATAAAAAAAAATTTCAGACTTTACTGCTGCCAGTAAGAACAATAATCAAGAAAATAAACATAAAGGGTGTTTGTTTTATAAACAAGTTTAAATCAAATATTAAATAAAACAAATAAATAAATTTTTAATATCAAAAAAATGAGGTTTATTGAATAAGACATTAAACGATGTAGACAAGTAACTTTACATAACCCCAAAGAAAATAATCCAATGGGGTTAAATCACATGAATTTGGTGTTCTATTAAGGGGACCATTAAGTAAAATTATTCTTTCATTAAAAGTTTCTTTATCGAAATAAATTTTAGGGTGCGCTGTTTACATAACATGTCAGCTAGCCAGATTAATGGCAGCTAATTGAGATACCAACCAATAACTACTTATTCAGCATTGCCAGAAACACTATTTATCGTTGATTTAAAACCATATGTCACAGTGATAAACAGTATGTGGATTACCGTCAATCTAAATACGACAATTGTGCTTATTTACATACGTACTTACATAACATACATAATTGCCCATTACAACCCTTTTTCAGAGTTTCAGCCTCACAGTACCCATATTGTGTGCTACAATTTTTTTTTTCTATGAGCACCAGGACCGACAGTTTAACTTTGACTCCGAAGGACAGACTTGAGAAGCTTATTCGTGGCAATCAGTTACTCTCAAAGCTTTTGCTAGAAGACTGCTAAGAGGTGGCAGTGGCTGAAAGAAATATGTTTTTTATATTTTGGGATTTGAACCCGGAGCTCTCGTCTAGTAAGACAACACCCTACGTACTATACTACAGCGACCACATTTTATTTATTTACGTACTTATTAATTAAAAGAAAAGCTTCAATATCAATTTGTGGTGTTTCATTCCATTGGCTAAATTGCGAGTATATGCGGTACTCTTTTAGTTTTCATTCCTTTGCAAGTAGAATCTTCTAAGCCAGGGATGGCGAACCTTTTTTTGACTGCGTGCCAATAAAAATTATTTTTATAAAATGAAAGTACATGCATTTTAAGAATTATATATAGATTCATTCCTATAATATGCTGACTTATTTTTTAATAGGATTTTTGTTGATGAATATTTCTCGATAATGCCTCAATATCCGGATCATAATTTGATTATTTTAATGAAATACAAGCCTCCCACATTCATCGGTAAGTCTGTTTCGTACATCAGATTTTATATTATTCATAATCGAAAATAGACTTGCACAGCTATACGTTGATGAAAATATTATTAGAATAGCTAAAGACAATTTCTTCATCGCATTAAATGTTTCTGGGAGCGAACACCTTGTCTTCAACCACATATTATTCATGTTCTTCTTCATTTAATCTTTTTTTTTCATTATTTTCTATTTCTTGCCTCAACTCTATAGATTTTTGCTTCCAAATAGAACTTGATTGAAACTCTGCCAACTGCATTTCTAAATTCACCAACTTTAACAATTCTAATTGATCTATTTTATCAGTTTCCAAATCAAACTTGTCTGGATATTTAATAAAGTTAATTAATGGTTGAAATCTTGAAATCTCTTAACAAAATTGTCTTGTATGTTACTTATAACTTGGCTATAAAAATTTATATTAATTTCAAAAATTATATTAATTTCATTGTCAATATCGCGTTTAAATATTACTAATTTGGATTCAAGACCTTCAATAATATCGAACATATAAAGGAGCCAGAAATGTGGAAGTTTGTTTTTAAATATTAAAATTTATGCATTAAATTTGAATTGAGTTCACAATTTTTTCAATATCCAAAATGCATTTGAATTAGTCAGTACATATGTATGAAAATAAAAAATATTGTACGTGACAGCGAAAATTTATCTGCGTGCCACTTTGGGCACGCGTGCCATAGGTTCGCCATCCCTGTTCTAAGCTATTACGCCAAGACGACGGCCTGTTCAGATGTTATAACAGTTAAGCTTCTTTAGAGCTTACTGTGCGATGTATCACGCCATGCATATTAGCAATAAAAGTAAACGTGGTTCAAAACCATTATGTTTGAATTAGTCACTCTGAAGGACAATTTTGTACGCCACTAGATGAACGAAAGTGTTTGATAAAACGTTGCTCTGGTGTAAGCCTATACATATTGAAATGTCAAACCAAATTAAATAAAAAGCAATCATCAGCTGTTAAATCGATTGATAAGTGAAGAAGTGTTGCCAACTCCAAATTGTGAACCTCTATAAATGAACACCCTTTAAATTGTAAATATGTACATAAAATTTTATTTTAAATTTTATCTTTAACAAGTTGAAAATTTTCTTTTGCTTTTTTATTTATTTTTTTATACACAAATTAGTATTATTGGCTTGTAAATAGTACGAATTGTATGTATAAGTATATGAGCAAGTTATCGCTGTACAAAAGACTGTCCTAATTAGTTTCACCTGTGTCATCGCAATTATTAAAAAAAGGCAAAAAACAAGCAAAAAAAATTTTTTTTTTGTTAAAAACGAAAATTAAATATAAAAAAGAAACCGCTATTAAGAAATATCTTTCAGCCACAATTACTTGATCATATTGCCAATTGAAAGAAAAACACATTTTTGGATTATTTTACAAGCAAAAGCGTAAAAATCGAAAACATACTTTTCTGCCACCAGAAATAAAGAAGGTGGTGCTTAAAATGAACAACGACCAGGCCAGTCCATCATTGTTTATTGAACAAAAAAAAAAAAAAAAAGAAAGAAATTGTTTGATGCCCATAAAATTGATAAATTTCTTAATGGTATTTAAATTTTTGTTTTTTTATTATAAAACTTTTTTTTAACCATAATGATTATTAACGACTCTTTAGTATTAAACGAGGCTCTGAAGTTAATCTCTTTTTCTTAAATACCTAAAAAGAAAAAAAAAAAACACACTCTATAACCTAAAAACCTCAAAAACGTTCGTTCATATTGCTGCCGTTGTTGGTGTTTGTTTTGCCATTTCAAAATGACTGAAAGGAACAAAAAGTGCAATAAAATTTTTAACAAAATATTCGCTATAAAAATCTTTCTTTTTAAAGGGGTTTCCTCCCAAAAATAATACAATTTTATGCCCTCCAAATAGTCAGCCAACCTATTTGTCACGTTTGGTGCATAAAAGAAAAAACTTTCAAAGCAGATAACAACACCAACAACAAATTATAACTGCACTAAACAGTATCGAAATGAATTGATGAAAACCATAAGTGTTTAATACAGGGAGGGAGGTATAATGGTTAAAAACACAATACCATACAAATTTCACTTTCTTATGGGGTGCAAAAGGTAGGCGTCATACATGCGTACGAGAGAGAGTATGTTCATGAAAGCATTTAATGAACCAACAAATGATTATTATTTACGTGTTCATGCATTTCATAAAGACACACACACACACACCTCATAATGCATCAGAAATGAAATCGTTTATGAGTGGCAGATACGACAGCAGCCATGAAACTGTCTGCATCGTCTGTCAATATGTTGATATTCTTTGTCATATTCTGGTTCATTTATATTAATTTTTGTTAATTTCTTTCTTTCTCTTATAAATTACTACGTAAAAGTACAAGCGCAATGAAGTTCTGTACCAATACCCTCAATCGATTGTGGAGGTGTCCAACTAACGATATATCGTTTCTAAACTTTCAAGACTTTGAAAAACTATGGATGGATTGCTTAAACTATTTTTTTTAATTTGTAAAGATGCCAAAGAGATATCTGGTGTTGAGCCAGAAGACATTCTCAAATATTTTAATGTGAGTATTTTTACCGAGCTCACGAGTGCTGTGTGTGGTATTTTTCAAAACGGCGTCGTATGATACTAATTAACCCTCGTGTGTGAGATGTCAAGTACAACGTTTTATTTAAACGTTATTTCGTAGTTCAGTTAAGGTGCGTTTAGACTGTGCTAATATTTGTGCAAAATCATAAAAATTTTGTTTGTCCTAGTGTAAACACTCAAATTTGTTAGCCACCAAATATTCTTCGACTGTTTGTTGGCTAAAAAAATATTTGTTTGTGAATAAAGATTTGCATAGTGTAAACACTTTGCCAGCACGTCGTTACAAATATTTGGCTCGATATTTTGTTTGTTCTCACAATATTTTTGGTGGAACAAATAGCGACAAATAATTGTAGAAGCGTGGGTTGCCAACAGTATTTTTGACGGTGCTTAACATATAGAAAATGAAATAAATTAAAATGGCAATACTGGTCAATTCGTTTGATAGATTGGTAAGTAAAAAGCGCTTTTTTGTAATTCTTTATTATAAAGCATATTTTTCTGAAAGAAAATGGACAACATCTGCCAAAAAAAAAACCAAAAGGAAGAGGATGACGCACGACTGGAGCGAAGAAAATATATTTAAATTGATCGGCGAATTGGAATGCCATCCTTGCATTTGAAATGCATCAAGTGCTGACTACTATAAAAAACCCATGCGGGATAGCGCATGGACTGAAATTGGCGATAGGCTTCTTAATGTTACAGCGGAGGAAGTTTCCACAAAATGGTCGAATTTGAGAATTCAGTACAGGTGCTACCTCAACAAAAAAAAAAAAAAAAAACAAATGCAGACAATGCACTAAAGTGGAAATATTTCAACTCCATGGCTTTTGTTGGACGTGCGGAGGCTAGCAAGCGGCAACCAACAACAACAAATTTAGCAACTAACTAGCAAGTATGAGGTGGAGATTCTTGCACCTCTTGGTATATTTAAACAACATACCATTTCTCAATATTGTTTGTTCTTCAGAATTTTTGTTAAACTCAGGCAAATAAAAAAAAAATTCTGGCTTAATCCAGATTGGTGGCATAATAACAAATAACTATCTATGGATTCCGTACGCAAACAGGCGGTATTTTTAAGTGCCCCAGTACTAAGACGTGAAAAGGCTTTATATGAGCAACGTCATCTTACAAAAACTGTTTCTTTTTCTTGAGGAAGTAAGAGTTTTTTTTAAGAGTTTAGTTTTTTAATAATGGTAAGCTATCCAACTATATTGATTCAATGCAGCATTGCGCAATATGGCATATGTTTCACTGTCCTCATGAATGATAGAACTAAAGATTACGACAAGCGCATGACTTTCTGTTAAATAACATAGATTCCCCTTTCTTTCAAAGAAAATTCGAAAAAAAAAAATAAATAATTATCTCACTCTTGTGTGTACACATTTAACGTTTTTGTGACGTCATTTCACCTAGATGCGAAGAAATTTAAAATTTTGTGTTCTTGATGTCGTAATCTTTATTTCTATCATTCTATCCTGTTATGCTACCCTATCGGTATTATAATGGGAGTTGCGGCTATGCATTAAAAATATTCATCCCAAATAATCGTAGTCGTCGTGGTCTAGTGGTTAGTGTGTTGTCTTACTAACACGATAGTGCTGGGTTTAAATCTCAGCTCTGACATTTTGAAAAAAAGAAATATGAAAAATTATATCTTTTGGCGACTACCTCTTGCCAGTCTTCTGGCAAAAGCTCTAAGAGTAACTGATTGCCATTAAAAAGTTTCTCGAATCTGTCGTTCGGAGTCGACTTTAAACTGTAGGTCACGGTGCTGCGAGAAGCTAGGCCGTAACCCTGACACAGGGTTGTATTGGCCAATTATGCATGTGCGTATGTAATCCCAAATAATCACATGTTCTTACATACTACTTATACCTCTTAAAGACCAAATTTTTTTGTAGTTGATTGTCTAATGAGACTGAATCACACAATGCACAGCATTGAGAATACGTTCTTTTAAGCACATGGTTCGTTTATTTAAGAATCTTGCCGCTAATATTTTTCTGACAATTACGATATGAACAGGTTTATTTCAAATGCCGACAAACATTATTCCCTCTTTCCTCCTTCCCATAATATACTTTTCTAACGGTAGTACAAAGCAATGCATGAGTAGGAGTCATTCCCTGAATATGGGTTTCTCGAGAAAACAATTATTATTCATGCAGAGTTTAATTTTTCTCTTCTTTTTTTGGAAGGAGGCCTATTTACTAAATTATTTTTGGATAATTTTGATATATTTTCAAAGTTGTCTTTTAAGCCATTTTTCAAAAAACTTTTTATCTATCTATCTACTCTCTAAATTATTTGGGTGAAATACAAAACGGTTAATTTTTTTTGTCTTTCTTTCATTTGGTGACTCGAGGTTATGGTGGCGATAACAACGATAATGTTGCTGTCGATGATGCAGCTGATATTGTTGACAGCGACAATGATGAAATGTATGAATAAATGGATATGAAATGAAATGAGTACTCACGTCTGAAACATAAAAAACAAACATAAACATTTTTGTACGTCTTGTCGTTTTTTGTTTCGTTTTTTTTTTTCAGTTTCAACCATCAGATGGATTTTCACTTTTTATGACTTTTTTCTCTTTTATTTTTTATTTTTTATATATTTTTTATTTTGAACAACTGAGGAAAATATGATGCACAAAATTTTGCAATTGTTTACTTGAAAAACAAAAAAAGTATAACTTCTCTGAGCGATTGAGCAATTCAGCAGCCACAAATCCACAAACCAGCAGCAAACTCCATACAAAAAAGGCCAGAAGCCAAATAAGAAAGTGTGTGTTTTCTGTGTTTGTTGTTGTTGTTGTTTTGTACACAATAAAATGCTATTTGGCCTTTAAAAAAAACAAAAGTAGCAGACGTAAGTAAAGGTATTAACTGTTCATTTAAATATTCCAAAAAAAAAAAATATACACAAACAGACCACCGTTTATTTGATGATGGATCAACCGAATTTTTAAAAGAAAAAAAGTGAAAATTGTGTACTTTTCATTCTGTTTGCTGCTATTTAACCAGCATATTGACACAATTGTTAAATAAATTTTACAAAAAAGAGCGAAAAAAAAACAAAAATATTTTTTTTCTTTTTTTTTTAATGAAAAACGTTTTATTAAAAATACTTTTCTATGCTTATGAAACAGTAAAACAAAGAAAACAATGAAATATATTTGGCGATACTTTATAATTGTGAATTATGAAAGCAAACGTTTATAAGAGAAGAGCACGTTTTTCGATTCCATTATTTCCTTTTGTATATTTTTTGTAACTGCTATGAATTCTTATTTAAAATTTATTGTTCCTGTTACATCACCAGAATCATAACACACACTAACATGACATGTTCTTGAGCTCTTTTTTCTTTTAATTTCTGTGCCATAAATCAAGCATCTAAAAGGTTTGGGCGGCTTTATATTGTTTTTTGAGCAGCAAAGGCCATATGTTGGCTAAAATTTAAATCACGAGTTATTTTGAGCGAAGACAGACACACTATTTCGAGTCATTTCAATTTCTAGTAAAACTTTTAGTGATTCCTGTATTAAGTTGTTATTGGCAAAGAGTGTAGAACTGAGTACTTCAAGTTCTTTTTTCTTTTTTGTTTTTATAGAGCTGCGGTTTCAAATTCCAGCTCTGAAATCATTTCTCAACATTCGGTAAAAGCTCTGAGAAGCTCCAGAAATCTGTCGACATTAAGCCGTATGTCCTGGTACTCAGGGATAAAAATTGACACCTGCAACATGGGTGCTGTGAGGAGCTAGGCCGTAACTCTGAAATGGAGTTGTAATTGCCAATTACTTATGTATGTACGAGTATTTACTTAGTTTAACAGATTACGCGTTTATTGCTTAATTTAATATATGTGCCCATAATTATGAAAGTGGTCTAAGTCAAAATTTTAAAAAAATTAGTTTATTAGTTATTTCATACCACATTATTTTAAACTAAATTTATTCAATGTAATTTTTACGAAATTGTCAAAAATGAACCATTAGATAGTGTTTCTAATTTCAACATTATATGAAATTCATTTAGTGTTAATTATGAAAGTGGTTTAAGTCAAAAATTATGCCAAAAATTTTTGGTATCGGCTCATTCCTTTCTACCGAATGACCGTGATTTTGGGTTGATAGAAATGAAAATAAAAAAGCAAATTACTTATACAACCCTGAGCATTATTTTGAATTGATAGAAAAGTGCCGAAGAAGAAATAGTACATTTTCGATAAAGCTAATTTCGCAGCCGGATTTTATTTCAACGATATCAGAATCAATAATAAGAAGAGTAAAAAATACAGCGGGTAAATCTGTCTCTTGGCTACAAATTCAATGGATGAGATTCTTAAAAAATGAACCTTATAAAATGTTTTATACAACTTCTTTAGATAATTCTAAATGTCATGTTTTGGATCTTTTTCCCATAAGAGAAAGACCAAAAACATACGGAAATATTAAATTACTTCCATTATACAGCATCATTAGACAAGTATCGAAAAAAAAAACGTAAAGATATTTTGAGTTTACTACCGTACATCTTTCCAGTTTTTCAGGAACATTTTAAGAAGCTTAAATACTCGCAATATTGATAAAAATGGATTACTGTTGAAAAATAATTAACAAATGTTCAGTTAAATTATTGTTTTAAATAAAACTCAAAGTTCTTTATTGCTTTAAGTCATTTATAGGACATTCAGTTAATTTTCAAAATGGTCTAAGTCAATTCAAACTTTGAAAACAATATTATCGAATTAAATTCACACAAAATTTCATATTCGTAATAAATTTCCATTAATTAAGACTAATAAAATTATAAATTAAAATGCCATATAATGTAAAAATATTTTTTAATTTATTCAAATGTAAATCATTAAATATCTCGAAACATGAAATATATGACTTAGACCACTTTCATAATTATGGGCACATATAATACTGTGATCTAATGTCACAACTACAAAGTGCTGTAAGTATGTTGTTATTCTATAATTTCAAGGCTTTTGCATTTTCCCTGGTTAGTCAGTTAAGGGTTAATTTAAAAACTTTATCCATCTATTTATTGCATTGTATGCATGCAAATGTTGATGTTGTTCATTAGAATACTGAAAAAGAAAAAAAAAATTAAAAATAATAAAACGAATACAATAATAATTTGCATGCAAATATATTGTGACTTTGTTATTGTACTTCTAATTATGGTTGTAGTTGGTGTTATTTTCATTATTGGTACTTGCAAACTATCCAACATTTACTTATTTTTTTTTAATATTTTTACTGCTGTTGACACTCTTATTTACTTTTTCTATACAATTCCATTGTTCGTGCATATCACATTAATACCGGGTGTATATGGAGATGATATTCACAGACAAGCATTCATTCATCCAAACAACCAGCCAACCAACCATCCATCCAACAAACTATCCATTTAAACAGTAAATGTTTGTATCAATGTGGCTAAATTATCATCATCATGATCATCATCGTCAGTCATCATCATCATCGGTATATTGTATTAAAACTATAATTAATTTGACCATGAAATTTGAAATAAAAATAACAAAAAAAAAAACAAAAACAAAAATATTATGTACGTTAATAAATATGTAAAGATACCAAATACAAAAAAAAGAATACATATGTATGTACATATAGTAGGTATTTAAAGAATGATCTCTTTTGAGTTGTAACGATCTCCTCCTCCTGTCTGCCCTACACCCACTACCACTCAAACTAAATATTAAAAAAAAGAAAAAAAAAATAATATAAAATTTACGGACAACAATTTGTGTTTTTAGTATTCTTTTCGAGGGCATTTCTTTTAAGAATTTTTAAGATGTTGTATTTTTTTTTTAGTAACAACATGTAAATTTTTTTTTATTGCTATACTTAATTCTGTTTTTTTTGTATTTTATTTTTTAATTTCTTTCATGGTTAGACAGTTTAAGGTTTTACATTTTATTTACACGTAATTACTAATCTAAATAAACATTTTCAAATAATTCATTTATTAATTGGAAAAGCATTTTATTTTAAATTATACATCAACCTCCGTAATACTGTTATGATTGAAAAAGTAACGCCCAAATCCATAAAAAATAAAATCGATTTAAAATAATTCTTACGAGTCAAATATTCCATACACATTCCCCCCAGGGCTACGAATAGGCTTTTGTTCTTTTAACCAGGGGTATATGGAGTGAACCTAACTCTCAGTTGCCTAGTTGTGCAAGTAGTAAAAAGATGTTTCTGATAGATGCCTTAATGTAGTAAGACGGGTATCAGTTTAACCCAAAGCCTTTCGCATCTCGCCTGTGCACGAGTTTTGTATAATCGTTGGTTGCCGCCCTTCGGCAAAAAGAAAGTAGCAGTAGTTTTTGGTGCTAAAGCGGGACAGTATGCATTCTCCTCAGCAGGGTAGGCTAGGGCTTTCCAGGCAAGACCGCAAAAAAGGGGGTTCAATGTATGACCTACGTTAAGCTGTCGTTTGGTGTTGACTACAGGCATTGTATTTTCCCCTAAGCAGCGTGTGGTATGCCCATAGACGAAACGCACGTTAAGCTTCAAAATCATTCCATATATTTCAAGTCTATTTGAATTTTTTATAAATTTGTAATTGAATCTTGTTCGGTAATTAAGATTTGTTATTAATTTGTTATTAAAAATGTCAAGTAGCAAATTAGTATTGTCGAGCATTATGACAAAAAAAAAATCAATTAAAATTTTAATTGTATTTAACAAAACAATAACACATGCGCACAAACATTTCTATATATGTGTTCCAATTAAAAAAATTAATTGTATTAATTAAAAAATTGTTAAACAATTTAAATGATACCAATTAACGTTTTAATTGAAAACTTTCTATAAGTAAAAAACTGAAAGTAAGTGAATTGAAAAAACTATATTTACAGACCACAGAGAATTTTTATTATGAAACATGGCTGTGATTTTGTTTTCGCTTTTAAACGTTGATATACCGCGAAATTCAATTCGTTGATATTCCAAATTCAATAGCCAAATGAGATATTAGTAGATATATACACAAGAGGCCATATGAATAAGTACACGTATATATTTTTGAGTTATTTAATTACATTTAATTTTCTTTTTTCAGGTTTAATATGACACTTTTAACTTGGTATGGTGAAATCTGTTTTGCTTGGTAGCTCTAATTTAAGTAATTTTGTTCAATCAAAAACTACAACTCTCGAGAATTCGATCAAAATCGACCTTTTTATTGTTATAACTAATACTCATGGGTTTTTACACCCTAAATCATGCTGTGTGTTTTATTGAAATTTGAGAGATATATATTTTTTTTCTATGAAGGGTCTCATGACAATGGGACAAGTTGATCACTTAAAGGCCAGTGTTATATATTAACCCTTGAAATGATAAACGTCAACTGCCCCATCTGTTCATCGACCACCTCTTATCATTCTTCTGGCAAAAGCCCTGTAAATAACTGAGTGCCATGAACAAGCTTCTCAATACTGTTTCAATGTTAAACTGTAGGTCGTACGTAATACTTATATATTTGCTGTAAGAAACTATTCAGTAACTCTGAAAAAGTGTTCTAATGTTCTAATAATTCATATACGAGTATGCATTGTGATTTAGTAAAATAAATAGATAAGTAAGGACCTCTTTATTTATTTTTTCAAAAAAATAAGTAAATTGACGCATAAGACGAAGAGATCGAGAATTAAGATCTACCACTAGATTTAGTGTCATAAAATTCTGCAATATAACTCTGTCAATAAAAATTCCCTCTGTTATAAATTAAAAAAAAAAAATTATGTTCGCCGTGGTCTAGTGGTTAGTGTGTTGGCTTACTAAGACATGAGCCCTGGGTTCGACACCCAGCTCCGACATCTTAAAAAAAGAAATATGAAAAAAAATATTTCTTTCGGCGACTACCTCTCAGCAGTCTTCTGGCAAAAGCTCTGAGAGATTATTAATTGCCATGAAGAAGCTTCTCAAGTCTGTCGTTCGGAATCGACTTTAAACTGTAGGTCCCGGTACTCATGGATAAAAAATTAACACACACAACATCTGTGCTGCGAGAAGCTAGGCCGTAATCCTGACTCAGGTTTGTAAAGGCCAGTTATGCATGTATGTATGTATGTATAAATTAAAAAAAAACTTATAAAATTTGTTCTACAACAATTATCTACTCAACATGCCCTTTCAAAATTATAGGGTCGTTATCCGGTTTTAATCAAAAGGACTCAAACGAAATATTAACCGCCTGTTCATAGACATTTGTTTTTTTATATGTGACACAACAACAAAAACACTCGAAATTGTTAGTGCTTCTCATGTAAAAAGACGAATGTCAAAAACCATTCGTGTTCTATGAACAGGCTGTAACATTTTTGACTCACTGTAAAAAAAAAATCAGAACAGCTAGTCTATAAGTTTATTCTACAAAAATTAAGAAGTTCATCAACAAAGAAACCGTTCCCTAACATCCCACTCTGATGACAGCTAAACCTACTTAGCGAATGCACTCACCACACAATCAACATGCAACGATGGGACAATTGCTGTTATCATTCAAAGGTTAAGGTATAACACTGGCCTTTGAATGATCAATTCACAGCAATTTGTCTCATTCCTAAGGCGCTTAATAATAATATAATATAAGAAAAAAATATTTACTGTCCTTTAAATAAATTCCAATACAATGAAAACCGTCAATATAGGTTTACCCCTGAATATTAGTCTCAATAAAAAAAATTAAGGGGTCGATATTCTATTCATACGATATTCACGCCTACGATGAAAAAATCTTTTTTTATTTAATAAT
Organism: Metopia argyrocephala; assembly: GCA_963576795.1. Taxonomy (NCBI): domain Eukaryota; kingdom Metazoa; phylum Arthropoda; class Insecta; order Diptera; family Sarcophagidae; genus Metopia; species Metopia argyrocephala. The sequence goes on from OY756209.1 coordinate 2,875,228, forward strand.
TTGTACAAATTCCAGCAATGCCAGTATTTATTTGATGTGCTGATACTAAAACTGATTTTTCTTTTTTTTTCATTTTAGATATCAAAAGAAAAGAAGACAATTGCAATTAAATGCTTTTGATAATTTGATCTTTGATCAGCTGAGCCAGAAAAGGTACTTAATTTCATATTATTTTGCATATTGTTTTTGTTTCTTTGCATTTAGCAACGGTCATATGATGCAAGTAATTATGGTAATGAAATTAATTGGAATTAAAATAAAAAAGAATTCAGTAGTTTGTTTTTTTTTTCTTTTTCTTTATTAATTATGAACATTATAATTTGTTAAATACTTTTTTTTACTCACTCATTCATTTTTTTTTTAATTTTTGCTTCAAGAATGATTGCGATGATTATGACTATTTTTGTTCATTTTTCTGTTTTGTTTTTGTATTTTTTTTTTAACAAAAAAATTAAAATTTTATATTTTTTTAATGATATTTGACTTTTATTTTTTTATGATTTTTTTTCTCAACTTTTTTTTATTATTTTATTACGAGTATTATTTTAAATTAATAGCTAAACAAATAGCAACAACAACAATAACAAATAAAAAAATAAGTAACAAACGAAGTAACCAACAACGACCCACCGACCAGATACAATTTGTTGCTGATTTTTTTCTCTTTAATTTTTTTTGTTGTACTTGTTGTGTTGCTGCAATTATTTATTAACTTTTCTGTTGATGCAAGTTCAAGGTTGCAATTGTTGATGAAAAAAAAAAAAAACAGAAAAATCAAAAGGAAAACAACACAGTTTAGAATAAAGTACAACAATAGCAGTAGCAACAGTGTTCAATTACAATAATAATAAAAAAAATAATATTTTTGAAACATTGATTTTATTTTTCATATTTAATTAAATACAAGTATCATGAAGGCGAACACGCATTTGCAAAACAAATTAAACTTAAAGTACATCTTTCTACAGTATTCTCTTTAATTACACTAGACAACAAAGTTTTGGGCTGCAGCTGCAGCCACCATATAGTTTTTTTTTTCTTCTTCTTGTTTATGGGCTGAATTCGATACTGTAATTAGTTTTCCTCTATCAGGACAGGTTTTTGGGATACAAAAAAGTCTATGAATTTTTAAAAGTGAATAGGGTTGTTTGAATGTTGATTCTGTTAGAGTTTAGCAATAGTCTCCCAGCATGTTTTCGGCCCAAAATCTTTGATAATTTTTCTAAATTTTCATTAAATCTTGGTGAGTACGCTACAATTGGTATGTATGGTTTTTCATTCCCATAATGCAAAAGAAGAGCCTTTAGGCTGTACTTAGAACCATCAATCTCCATTCAATTTTGTTATACGGCGATGGTTCATTTTTGAAATAAATCATCAATATCAGTACAGTATAGAATAGAGTGTCTCTTTTCAAAATATGCAGCCAATTCCAAGCTTCTATCTCTATGGATTGTTACTTTTGTCGCATTAATATATGATTCTGATATTGCATATTCTTTTTGTACAACCAAATATTTATTATTGAATCAGTAACACATGATATTCCTGACATGATTAAACGCTACTGTTATGAAGATATAGAATGGATGTGGGCTTCTGTCAAATTAGTTGTAATTGTGAAATTGTAGTGTTCACTGTTTTATAGTGTTGCTAGCATGCGATACAGAATGAATAAGACGTGATAGCCCAATTTTTATGCCAGATTCGCCGTGGTCTAGTGGTTAGTGTGTTGGCTTACTAAGACATGAGCCCTGGGTTCGACACCCAGCACCGACATCTTAAAAAAAAAGAAATATGAAAACTACCTCTCAGCAGTCTTCCGGCAAAATCTCTGAGAGTAATTAAAAAACATGAACACGCTTCTCAAGTCTGTCGTTCGGAGCCGACGTTAAACTGTACGTCCCGGTACTCATGGATAAAAATTTACACACACAACATGAGAAGCTAGGCCGTAATCCTGACACAGGGTTATAAAGGCCAATTATGTATGTATGTATGTATTCGATTTCAGCGCACTCAGATTATTAAAAAAATGTTGTTTTTTCAGGCAATTTTTTTCCCAAATTTGTAGACTAGTGTTATTAAGACGTTAAATTTCTTTTTTTTTTTTAAAGACATGTTTTTTTTTAATAAAATTTCTGCTACAACAGATGTTTACAGGTATTTCATAGAAAAAAAAAAGAAAACCATTACTTAGTAGTAGAGAAAATATTTGCACACACATATGTACAAAATATGGAAAAATTTTGTGCACCTTGTTAAGAAAATTACTAGGATAGAGGACTTTGTAATTTAAAACAGTAAATATTTATATGGAGAAGTGCAGGAAGCCATTTTTTTCTATAAAAATAGTAAAAAACTGGCATTAATTTATTAAAAAGAAAATTACGCACTGACTAACATAATTTTAATAAACACATATATTGTCAATACCCTACTTTTCAATACTATCTACAGCGTTGTCACACGAGGAAATATTGAACAAAACACATATAAAAAATCTATGCAGCCTTTGCTGTTCTGTATTCCGAATTAGAAAGATTTTATTCGAAGATAGAATATTTCGCATTTCTTAGCAGTTCTGCATTCTATTTCCGAATAATTTTTATCTTTTTATTTTATTCAGGAAAATGTTAGTGGAATCATTTTTTTAATAAAAATTCTGTGAAGTATTAGGAAGTCTATTTTATGGCTCGATTATCGATTGCAACTGAACTTCAGTGGAGTTGCCAGCTGCCAATATTGCATTACAGATGGCAACTTGCAAATAATAGCTGTTAATTTCAGTGGCAATGCCGGCAACCATTTTCTTGTAGTGTCTGAATTATTTTACAAAATATTTTCTAAAATTAAATTAGTTTTTTTCACAAATAAATATATTAAAAATGGTTAAATGTACAATGAAAAAACAATTCGAGGAACTGATTCATCAAATGGAATTAAATCCAAATATTGGAGAAACAAAAGCCAGTGCCGAATTAGTATGGACTGAAGTGTCCAACAAATTAGATAGCTACGACCATTATACATAAGTATGTATATGTGTGCCATCGATGCACCCGACAACACCAAGAAATTTTGTTTTGGAAAAAAACAATTTTTTATTTTGGGACTTTTCTTCATCCGACATTTTTGAAATAATCCATTTTTTGCAAATTTTCCTCTCCATAAGATTTACAACTTCCGTCAAGTTTACAGACATTGTAGGTTGAGCTATTCCAATGTTATAGTCGTTTCCATGGAACTTTTAAGAAGCTTCCCTCAGCAAAAAACCTTAAAGCGGCACATACTTTCAAGATAGGAGGTACTGCTGTGACCCGATGGCTCTTTCTAAAGTCGATTTATTTTTTAATCTACCTCAATATACTAATTGACTCACAGGGTAGGTAGTAATTCTAAGGGATTAGAGTTACCCCTTAACCGTCTTCTAATGAATGCCACATTTTTGTCCTCATCTTCTTCGACATCAAAAAATAGTTCCGCGGAACTAATCATTTTTGATTTTATATAAAACAATGTATTTGTAGTGTAGTTATTTATTTTTGTTAATTTTTTTTTAATATATTTTGTAACAAAAACACTTCTTCACAAACTTTTGATGATTACATATATGTATGTACTTTTTTTCAAGAAAAGTTTTTTGTTTACTTTTTGTAATTAGAGATGTGCAAAAAACAATAACTTTAGGCAACTGACTAAGGTTGCCGTACATAATAACATTTGCTTGTAAGCAACTCCACTGAAGTTCAGTTGCAATCGATAATCGAGCCATTAATCTATAATTTATAATAATTTATAATTTTCATATTATTTACACAACTTTCTAATTAAAATTGCTAATAATTAGATACATGCTTAAACGCTACATGCATAGTTGGCCATTACCACACTCTTTCAGAGTTACGGCCTAGATTCTTGCAGCGCTCATGATGTGTGTGTCAATTTTTATCCATGAGTACTGGGACTTACAGTTTAAAGTCGATTCCGAACGACAGACTTGAGAAGCTTTTTCATGGCAATCAGTTTCTCTCAGAGTTTTTGTCAAAAGACTGCTAAGAGATAGTCGCCGAAAGAAATATTTTTTTCAAATTTCTTTTTTTCAAGATGTCAGAGCTGAGGTTTGACCCTGAGCTATCTTCTTAGTAAGCCAACACACTAACCATTAGACCACGGCGAGTTTATTGCTAATAATTATGAAATTAAAATTTGTCTTTAAATTAAAACAAATTTAATTCCACTCTGAATACAGAAGTGGTTACGCATTTTTTCGTCAAATATTTGCCTAATGTGACCGCAGCTTTAAAGTGTTTTTTAAAGTCGAATTATTGTTGTTTGTTTTTAAAAACATCTTTTTTCCATATTTTTATTCGAAAGAGTAAAATATTTGGTTTTTTGCGTTTTCGTACATTTATAAATTTTTGTCCTATAATACGTTTTCTTAAAACAACTGTCGTTTCTGCGCAAAAGAATTACATAAAATTCTTAAATATAATTTCTAATTTCTGCCCTTTTATCACAAACATTTTAAGAAAAACAAAACGCAGAAGTCAAAGTATTTATTTTTCGCTTTCATTTAAATTTTAATTTCATTTTTTTTCTTTGTTGTTAAAATAGAAAAAAAAAAATACAAAAACGAATGATATTTTTTATATTTTCTTTAAGTATGTACTTTTTTTTTGTGTGACACTAGAGGGTTAATGCAGTTTAAGTTCAATGTTGTTGAAATAATTAACAAAGTAAAAAAAAAAAAACAACAACAAGAAAATAAAAAAAAATAATTATTAAATAAAAACAAAAAACAAAATCTTACAATTTTAAAAGCAAAAAGTACTTTGACTACTTGGAATACAACTCTTGTAAATGATTTCAGAAAAAGCGTGCACAAAAAAATTTAATTTTTTTTTATTGTTAATGAACATCACTAGAAAATTTTATATCTTATTTTCTATAATTACGGGCCCTATGATATATAAGTTGTTGTTGTTTCAGATTAAAGTCCAGAATTATTGTTTATTCTATTTTACAAATTTACAGTTGACAACGGCGACTTACACAAAATGATTATCAAATATGTACGTGCATGTAAAAACAGTTAAACTTTTAGGTCATTAATAATTCTAGAATGAAAGGGCGAAACAGTTTAAGGCAGCAAATTAAATAGTTAAGAAATATTTTGCAATATTTAATGAACAAATGCAGTCAGAATCAGAATACAATGCTTTTATGCAGATATATGAGGACTTTGCAAAAAGTCAATCACTTCTCGAATGATACATGAGGTTTTGAATAAATAATCTTTTAATTTTTCAACATACAGTGTCCTCGGGATAACGTCAACTAATACGAGTATTAGACGCGCATGTGTTGACGTTTATGGCCGCAAAAATTTTAATTAAAACACATTCTAATGGTGCAGTTTAAAGTGTGTAAACTGTTTATAAACTAAAACTAAATAAAAAAAGTACATATGTATTTGTTCTTCTTCTATAGATGTACATATCGTCGTACGGGAGTTTATGTGCTCTATACGCCATTTTATATCTTTTATATATCTCGAGATAATAATGACACTTTAGGTTTTCGACCCTAAATTTTTAAAGTCGGCTTTTTATCTCAGAAAACGGATTGCAGATTTTTAAAATGTTGGTCTCAAAAACCTAAAGTGGCCTCATTAGCTCGAGAAATATAAAATGGCGGATAGAGCATATAAACTCCCGCATAACGATATGCTTACATGCAGATTTTTATGGTGAACTTTTGTAAATCAGCTTTCTTTCTTAAACATCTTGATATATTTGAGCCATTTTCCTCAACTTTATCGCATTGAGTCTAGTTCAAAGCCCGTTTGAATATTTCGATGGCTTTGCTATATTAATTTTTCTAAACATTTAAATCGTTCTCAACTTCATCGGTGACTTTTAACTCTTCATTTTCACGCGACTTTGAAACATAATCCAGGAAGATTTTTTTATTCCATTCCTCAATGAATAGAATTGTGTAATGAACCTTAAGAAAAAGTATTACTGGCATCAGTGTGTCTTTGCAACATATTCAGTAAAGCAAAACATGTTGCTGTTAAAGTTCTGAGTACTTTAAAGTCGCATATATAGGAGAAATGTATGCCTTTTAACTGTTGCTAAAGCTAAAATTAATTTTGTTTTACTTAGAGTTAATATGTAGGAAACTTGCAGTTTCGTTAAAATCTTAAAGTAGAAAATGTAAAACCAAAGGTTCCAAGTTCTTTTTTGGTCCCAGTATTCAGAACACAAAGAACTCTGATGAGATTACCGTAGCTGGGGTCAAAAACATATTCAGTTTGAGTGGTGCACTATTCCTTCACAGTCATCATTGTCTCGTTTGATTATCAAAAAATCATTGATAAAAACTTTACTTTTCAAATGCGCTCGTTTGTTTTTAAATACTCGTTAAATAGACCAATAAATTACCCTTTTGAAGGTAGTCAAGGGTTATTATACTGCCTGCATCTCAAAAACAGTCACTAACGCATAATTAGCCGCCAAGACATTCCCTGTTTTGACTAGTTGTGTATCTCTCATGTATTGAGTGAATTCCTGACTTTTTTCTCCAAGATTATTACTGCGGGTTGTCACATTGTTGAAATTGTGACGAACTGTAAAAGAAAGCGGACCTACGTGATTATTTTAAAATTAAACAACTGAGCCTTGTATTTTTTTAATTTGTTTCGGACTTCGAGAACTCAAATAGGCGCTTAGAACATTTAGAAACTGATATTTTTTTAGGGACACAACAAAATTAAATCAACAACAAAATCATTTAAGTAATGAAAAGACTAACAAGGCAAAATTTAGCGAACTTTAAAATTAGTCCCAGAAGGTCTTTAGTATATGTTAAGGCAAATTGTTTTAAACTATTACCAATATGAAGTGATGAGTTTATAGGTAACGAGCTAAAACCCGTTGAGCTTTGCTACACCTATTTAAAAAAAGTTCAATATAAAGCATGCGTTCTTGAACTTCTATTGATTTTTGTGTTATTTTCTGCAATAAATGTTGAAATTCTTTGAGTATAATATAATTAGTTGGTATGGGAGGTACTACGCCTACTTGTGCTAAAGATTTGTATTGGCTATGAATTCAATCTGATCAAAGCCTGAAACTTTAATTTAAACCGCTCTCAAGATATACAAAAAATTAATATTCAGTTTATATGAGAGGTACCACGCCCCAATCAAATTTGGAAACAAAAAAACGAAACCAAAAACAACTTTCTATAGTGTGATAGGTCTACAAAAAACAGACTTACAAAGAAAGAATATAGAAATATCCTGAAAACACAGAATAAGAAAAAGTTAATATCTAAACGAAATTAAAATTTAAATTTATATATTGCGTATTTTTGCACGGAAAATAAACGATTTCGCTATTCAGTAATTTTTTTTTAAATACGTACTTTGCAAACTATAACTTTTGTTTTTTTTTTTTTAATTTGGATTTTTGTTTTTAAGACTAATACTCGGGGATAAACTCCTACTCATGCAGTGCATTGTATTGGAATTTGAAGATATATAGATAGATTTATATTTTATTTATTTTTTTGTTATGCGCCTTTTTGTTGATGAGACAGATTGCTGTCAATTTGACAATTGAAATTCCAGTGTTATACCTTCACCCTTGAATGATCAACAGCAAATGCCCCATCTGTCGGTGGATGTTGAATGTGAGTGGCGAGCATCTTCAGTAGGTTAGCTGTTATCTGCTCAGAAGGTGGCGCTGTACTCCTGATCATTCGTTTTTTTTTGTTTTGGTGAAATAGACTGGAAATGTCAGGGAGCGGGAGGGGGGACCTCTTATTTTTTAAATTATAATTTAGAAAAACCGCAAATTTTATCTCATAATTTTTGTCCTTCGCTGGAATTGAACCTCGGTGTTTTGAGTTTCTGTGCGAACGCTCTAACCACTATACAACGGAGGGGTCGTTGTTATACTTTGATTTCCTTTTTAACTACCAGTGTTAATAAAAATTTATTGAATCGCACTATCGTTAGTTGAAATACCCGAAACAAGCCGTTAATAGTTGGTAAATCGCACCATACTCTTACGGCCGTATGTATAATGAAGAGTTATTAACTAGTTAACATATAGGACAAAAAAGTGCAAGTTCATCACCCACTATAGACTATTTGATAACTAGTCAGAGAAACCCAAAAATTAAATACCATGTACAACGACCTGCTAATTTTTTTTTATTATAAATAAGGCTGTTAGGTATTACAAAATCGATACTATTTTTTATGCCCTTTGAAAATTATCAACTTCTGCTTAAATGATTTAAAGACCACCAATACGTAAAACTGGAAGAATTCTGTAGATTAATAAAACTGTATTTAGGAGTAACTAATAATTCCTTTAAGTATCTGAAAAATTTAACCGTCTTTAATTTTGCTACTTCTCTGTACTTGTATTTGCAATTGTTCATGCCCAAAATCAATTGTAAGAGTACTCATCACATGTACGAGTATGTACTCACGCTTCTATTACTTGTATGTCATCAAAATCAGTGATGCGTTTAAAATTTAGCAAAAACAAATGTGTAATAAAATAGAAAAAAACGTAACAAAACTTTTAAACAAACAAAAAGAAAAAAAAAGTAGGAAAAAAACTCAAACAGGAAATGCTAAATTTTTGTTCTTTTAAACTTTTTCTATTTATTTTATTTTTTTTTTAGTTGAGTCGTTGTGTTTGGATTTTTTTATGGTTTATCATGATCTAAGTTTTCAAATTGATCGCTTTTTGTTTTGTGTCTTTTTGTTATTTCTTTGGGTATGTTCAACGATAAGTTTTATTTGTTCCAATATCGCGTCATCGGCGTCATCATTGTCACCCAGTTCAGTTCAGTTCTTTTTTTATTTTATTTTTTCTTTTCAAAATATTTTTCATTGATAATCAATTGACAAATAAGAGTAAGAATGGCTCTGTCTGTCTGTCTATCCATATGCTTTTCTGTTTGTAAATAAATGTGTGCGTGTGTGTATGTGACTTTTGGCTGGTGGTTGAGCCGACATTTGAAATTAATGTCATCCTCTTTTATTTTAGTCGTTTTGTTTGCACTCTTTTAAGGTTTTTTTCAGTATTTTTTTTCTTTTCTGAGTTCAGCTCATAATAGCTTAGTCCGCTTCTTCATCTCTATTGGTGTTGTTCCAACAATTTCAATTATAAAGCTACAGGCGACCTATAAGCGCTACAATGCATTGTTCAACTTGCCCAGGGTTTTAAAATATTTTCTGTGTTCGTCCAACCATCGCGCCATGTGATTGTTTAATTTTGTATTCTTCAACAACACGATTGTGGTGTGTATGGGCGAGCGTATAGGCGAAGTTGCGGTGTTAGAGGTGCTGGTACCTTTTTATAGAATATGAATTCTTTTTTTTTTTTCATACAAACTTGTATAGCTTTTGTCTTTTCTTTTTTTAATGTTATTTTGAGTTTCTTTTGTTCATTTTGTTGCCATTTGTCAGTTCATTTAGCAAAATGTATGTGTGACTTCTCTTCACCTTTTGCCATCGAATTTATCGAGAGCAAATTTTTAAAACTGAACAAAAACAATAATTTCGTTATTGATTTTATCAGTCATAGACATAATGAAGCACAAATGTAACATCCATTGAAGTGTGGGTGTGTCAGCTTTTTTAAGTTAATTATGAAGATCCCAAGTTATTCGTACATTTAAAAGCTAAATATGTAAGAGTAGTTGCTTAATGACTAAATTGTGCAAAATGTACGAGTATTACATTAGACATGAATTGTAACAATTGAATCATGACATGTTATACCAAGAAAATGTTTAAATTTCCAGTATTTTAACCGCTGAATTAGGTCATGCTTGACAATTCTTGAACGCAATTGTAGGCGCTGCATCCTTAACAAAAGAAAATTCCAAATTTTTTCAACTTTTCTGTATTAAACTTTCTCATCTTATATGTATAAAAAAGGAATGAGTGCTTCTTTGTTTGAAGTCAATAGACAGCTAAAGGTCTGAATCGATTTTCTTGAAACTGGGTAGTGCCACTCCCTTATAAGGTAAGTAATTATTTGTCTATATCTTCCAAATGGTAGCAATGAGAGTTAAAATTTGGTCCAAACGACTTCATAGTCAATACAATGTAATAGTAAGACTCAATGAATCTTGACATCTGTGACTATGGGTAATGTAAATATCGAGGCGGCGGACGCTCATGATGTTGTGGGCATGAGAATTAATTGTGATGTCCGTTGGAATGATCACATATTTCGAGTGGCGAAAGAAACATTCAAGTGCCTCGGTTTTTTAAAACGGTGCAAGAAATACGTCACTCCAACTGAGCTTCTCATCCAACCTAGGTTGGAGTACAACTCTCATTTATGGACCGGTGCTACAAAGTCTATTTTGGGGTTACGCCACTGTGTACAGGAGAGAGCGATACGTTAGAGCATCGGCACAATGTGGTGTGTGTTTATTTTTCTATCGATACTTCCATGGGAGGTGCTCTTGATTCCGCATAATCGCATATTTTTGCGGACTACTCGTACCACTCTCAGAGCACATCGTTTTCTAGTTGATTGTCCAGTGAATCGCACAATGCACTATAGAGAGTATTCATTCTTTAGTCGTACCGCTCGTTTGTGGAACGGGCTTTCAGAGAATGTTTTTCCTGCCAGTTACGACATCGGTAAGTTTAAATCAAATGTCCACAAGCACTACTCCTTCTTTCCTACCTCACATAACATATTTTCCTAAACTTAAGATCTCAGCTTTATAAGCTTTAAATAACCCTTTGTAATGGGAATGAATGACGGCAAAGAAGCATACGTAAGTATGTATGTGTATACTCGTAGATTATTTAGAGTTATAGAATTTTTATTATAGAATTTTTAAAACATTAACCCATTTCCGCCCGCTGTACTATATATAGTACACAACTTAAAGTTCAAGTAAAAATTATAAAATGGAGTTTTTTATTCGGGAAACGCTTTTTATCAGTCAATAGAGTACATGCAACATCCACGTAGCTGTTGTTGAAAAATATCAATTATGGGAATCTCCATTTTGGCTAGTTATCTAGGAATCTCCATTTTGGTGATTTATTTCTTGTGAGATTGTGAATGGTTATGTAGTTTATTTTACATCAGTTAACTTTAAAGAACGTTAAGTAGCAGTTTATTTAGTTGATAACATCACATTCTAATAAAAACAATATAAAACGGTTTAGTTCGTATAGAATTTTTTGAGCTATAGCATATTAAGTGCTGCTGTACTAAGCTTAGTACACCTGAAAAAACACAATTTAGAATACTTTTTTTTGATTTTTTTCTTTTACTGTACTGTAAAAAATGTTGTTTGAATCTAGTAATAAATATTGAATTTTAAAAATTGTTCTTGATTTTCATTTGGGCGTTAATGGGTTAATAATGTGTAAACCATGCTTGTTCTTCAAACAAATATCCGTATATTTACATTAAAAATAAAGTGTTTCTGTATCAGTATTTGTAAAATTATTTGCAAAATTCAAAAAGCACACACTCTTAGTATAGCGCTTAGATTTCATACATTTTTTCCATTTTTTTTTTGTAGTTCAACAATTTTCGTAAAGTGGGAAAACATTATTATCTCTGTAGGTCAAGATAAGATTACAAACGATTCACCACCAAAAACAAGGCAAAAATCTTCACAACTTGACAAAAAAAAAGTTTCGTAAAGTAGAAAAACCAACTATTTCCACAGAGACTATAAAAGATATAAAAATTAAAAATATGAAACTGGTGTTGACAACATGAATTTCAGAAATTTTGCAATGTTACACCACATTTTTTTTCAAAAGCATTTTGCAAGATAAGCAATTAAAGATAAAGGAACAGAGAGATAGACATGTTAGATTTTTTACTTAAAAAAACAGCAATTGGGAGTTTAGGTTTAAAATTAAAAAAAAAAATAAATTAAAAATTAAGGGCCAATGAAAAAAAAAAACCTCTTATGGTAACAGATTGTTTAGTTTTAAACCTTTTATGCGGTATACAACTTTAGTTTTTTTTTCTTGAAAATTACATCTCATTTCCTTTTTATTCTCGTTATTTTCTATATTATTTGATTAATTGGTTTTCTTTTCACAAGAGGGGTATTATTAAGTATCACACTTTTGTAATTCAATTAAAATGATATTCTTGCAAAGCTAACAAAGTCCACATTTTTTCAATTCTATTTATTACAGTTTAGTTGTATATGGCTGTTATAGAACCACGCAATAATTCAATTTTAACCAATATTTCTACAGTTTTTTCTATTATCTTTTTGCTATTTATTTATTTTTTTATTTTTCTAACACATTTAAGTAAAAATAAACCAAATTTTATTGTTAAATTGTTGTTGTGCTGTTTTTTATGGCGATGGAAAAACTTAATTGACTGGTTGACTTGACTTGATAAATGAACTGACCGAATAATAAGAAAACAACTGTTTCACATGGATATGAAATGTTTGTAAAAGACCATTATGGACATTTAAAGAAATAGAACACTAACATTAGAATTGCATAGACACACACTCACAAAACATACTCTTACAGAAAAAACAGAAGAAGAAAAATAAAAATCTTTATTACTGTCCACTTAAAAGTTGAATTTTTACAAATGAAAACGTAAAATGTGAATACCAGAATCAAAGACATCGCCAGCATCGCCATCATAATCACTCACCATTACCATTACATTCACTACTCGAAATAATTCTAATTCTTATGTTTGAAAATGATGTGACGACGATAATGGACTTAGATTGAATAAATGAAGACAAACGAACGAACGAACTACTCAACTGAAGTGAACTCAACAAATACTTCGACATCTAGCAAGTTTTGGTCACAAAAGAAAACATGACATGAAAAATGAAGAACATGAAAAGCAAACGGATAAAACAAAACTCAATAGATCACCCAGATGACATTATTGATAAAAAGAATAAGACAAAGAAAAAAAAAAATTATGAATAAATAATAATACAAGCAATTCATATGTAACATAATAATCATCTTTAAAACAAACTTACCGACCACATAATTTCAAAGCATATATCGGAAAAACTTTAACCAAATTGAGAGCGCACTAAGCAGGTTTAAGAACATACAAACTAAGTGTGATTATCGAGCAATCGGTGGAATGCTGATCCCCATTTATTTAACATATAAAGATATCAATAAAACTTTTGATTTTCTCTCGCACAAAGGGATCTTAGTGAGTTGATCTTATTAAAACTCTATATAAAGAAGGAAACGGACGAAACTTATATGAAATCAAATTAAGCCTAACAATCCTAATACTCGGGGATTTTAGGCAGGACTACATTATACTCCATTATACTTCAATATAGCTCTCAAAGTAATCATAATGTGTAAATTGTTGTATCATTGTCTCACAATGATACCGACATGTGAAAAGAAACGAACAGTGTTACTCAAGCCAAGTCCAGAGCAAGATTAAAGGGATACACAATATAATAAGCAGAGGGCTTTAAAAATAAAATCGATAACACCTTTAACGAAGTTGACAACTTTAACTACTATTTATAGCGAAAACAGACGGCTTTTCCATGAATATAGTAAGTAGAGTAGACTCTGTAAAACAACTTTTTTAAATGGCTGGGAGCACTGTGCAAGCTTGCAACTTAATGACGTCTTCTCACGCATGGGCATGGTGGTGATTATGGAATATTTTCATGTGTGACTATCGTATCATATCCAAAATTTTTGATTCATTGGAGCATCTGCGCAATATGGCATGCACTCCACTGTTTCATTGTGTGATGCGTTGTGATGAATTAAAAATATTACATACATACACACATAATTGGGGGGGTCGTGGCGTAGTGGTAGAGCGCTCGCACAGAAACTCATACGAACCAGGTTCAATCCCAGCGAAGGACAAAAGTATAAAAATAAAAATTTGCGGTTTTCTAAAATTACAATTTAAATAAAAAGATTAAATTAAAAAAAAAAAAAAATAAGAGGTCGCCCCCCCTTTCCAGAAAGACCATCTGCAAGAAACCACCCCCCTGACATTTCCAATCCATTCCACCAGAAATCAGGAGTACAGCGCCACCTTCTGGGAAGATAACATCGAATCTACTAAAGACGCTCACCATTCACATTTAAACATTATCCGACAGATGAGGCAATTGCTATTTGATCATTCGAGGGTGAAGGTATAACACTGGCTCTTGAGTGGACAAATTGACACCAACTTGTTTCATCAACAAAACAAAAAAGGCGCGAAATATACAAACATCTCTGAAAAAAAAAACTATCAACCATCTTCACATTCCAATACAATGTACTGCATGAGTAGGGGTTTACGCCTGAGTATTGGTCTTAAAAAAAATTGGCTATTACAACACTGTGTTAGGGTTATGGCCTAGCTCCTCGCAGCACTCATGTTGCGTGCGTTAATTTTTATTCATGATTACCGGGACCTACAGTTTAAAGTCGACTCCGAACGACAGATTTGCGAAGCTTTTTCATGACAATCAATTGCTCCCAGAGCTTTTGCCAGAAAACTGCTTTGAGGTAGTCGCCGAAAGAAATAATTTCTTCATATTTCTTTTTTTCAAGATGTCAGAGCTGAGATTTGCACTCGGCGCTTTTGTCGTAGTAAGCCAACACACTAGCCAGTAGACCACGGCGACTACTAAATAAAAATATTAGTTCCTATTAACTGCATGTTCGTAAGTAGTAGTCGTATGTCCCACAGAGTAAATATTAAGTATTGGATTGTCCAGTAAGTTAAACAATGCACTACAGAAAAAATTCGTTCTTTACCCATACGGTTTGTTTATATTACAAACTCCCCGCCAATGTTTTTCCTGCTATTTACGATGTTGACAGATTCAAACAGAATATCCACAAACACTACTCTCCCTTTCCTAAACCCCATAACATATTTTTCCAATACTAGTACAATACGCTGCATAAGTAAGAGTCATCTCCTTAGTAACTGATTGCCATGAGAAAGTTTCTCAAGTCTGTTGTTCAGAGTCAACTTTAAATTCTAGACCCTGGTACTCATGGAAAAAAATTGACACACACAACATGGGTTTTGCTAGGCCGTAACCCTGAAACAGGGTTGTAATGGCCAATTATGTATGTACTTATCCGAGTATGTACATATGTATTATTCCGAACGAAATTTTAAAAATTAAGTTCCTTTATAGGAAGAGAGTAAATTTAATAAAAAAGTATTGTACAAAGTTTGCTAAAAATTTATTTGATAAATTATTATGAAACAGAAATATTTTTTTGGCGTTATAAGCCTTTAGCCAAATTAACTTTGTATGGAAATTTGATTTATTAGACATTTATAAAACGGAGATAATATTTTGACAGATAAAGAAATTTGTGTATAATCCATTTGTGCCTTTAGTGTAAATCCAAAACCTTTTTGGCTGCTTCTAATACAGTCGAAACTCTCTATAACGAATTTCAAGGGACTGGAAATTTACTTCGCTATAAAGAAAATTCGCTATATGGAAAAGAAAAACAATATTGTTCCTTTTAATATTTTTTATTTGTAGTAGTCAGTTATTTTGGTTTGAGGTACATTTTCCACTTTTCTTCTTCAATGCAATGGCAAATGGATAGCGACTGCAAAAAATGTGAGAGATGGTAATGATTCCGGTTGTCACTTGCATAGTTCGGTGGTTCACCCACTTTTAATTTTATGGTAAATAAACGATTCAAAGCATCAGATTCTGCTTGTGCGTTGTGAAAGCAACAAAGTACACACAGAGCAACAATAACAACAACAATAATACAAAGCGACATCGATTTCTTTTTTGTGTGCGTGCGTTCGGTTTTACCTAATTCGTTATATGGAGATTGAAAACGCTTCAATCTTGAATTTACGGTCGCAAAAATACTTCGTTATAAGGAAATATTCGCTATATGGAAATTCGTTATGTGGAGATTATAATACACTCAAAGTAGATTCAAAACACAGTGTTCTTATAATTGTTTCGCAATAAAGAAAACTTCGTTATACAGGAGTTCGTTATTGAGAGTTTCGACTGTATTTTAAAATTGTCTTATCAGCCATATTATGAAACTTAATTCCGATCGAAAATAGTTTTAATTCCGAAAAATCAGCTTTTTGATCATTTCAGATATTTTTATTTGGAAGAAATATTGAATTTTCTAAAAATTCAATTTTCGGAATTCAGGCTTATGACGAGGCTGTATATAGTGTAATGTGTTGTTGCACGACTGCGACATGTAAAAGAGAATTCTCTATTCCATTTATTTTAAATAAACAATCAAAAAATCCCAAAATCGCATTATTTGTAAAGTAAAGTATACCGTTTTCCCAAGTAGAGAAGTAGTTATCAAGTACTCATTTGTACCTGCATGTTACAACACTATATGTGGGTGGCATATTTTGGGTGGTAAAATGTTCATTTTCTTTTTAGTATTTTTGAAAGCAATTGAATACAGTTTTTTGTCTCTCTCTCATAAACCGCATTATTTTGCTCTTCACTGTACATTTACATTTAAGATTTATGCGTATGTTTTTTGTTTTTTGGTTGTTGTTGCTGTGTAGTATCAGCTCATATGCGTATAATTTTCGTTTTATTTTTTTGTTTATTCTTTGCAAAGTGTTGATAGTGTTACACCAACCACATCAAGTAAATTTATGTTAAATGAAGATGTTTTTCATTTCAGATCGTTTATGTCGTTTTCATCTTATTTTTAGCTGCTATTCTTGTAGGTCTTCTCGTTTTAGTTTTTTTTGTTTGCTTTGTTGTTGTTGTCATTGCTATTGTTTTGATGGTTACTTTTATCGACAAGATTAGGATGCTGTTGATTATATTGTTGTTCTTGTTGGTCTGAAAAATAGAAAACGAAGATTCTTCTTCAAAATATTTTTAGTTCTTATTCGTTTTCTCTTGGATGTTTTTTTTTTATTTTTTTTGTATGTTTTTGTATTTTTAATAAAAGAACAGAAGCAAAACACGCACAAAAGTCATCAGAGTTCTTCTACTGGCTGCTGCCAGTTTGCTTTCAACATTTCCGCATTAAGATGAACTTTTTTTTTTTGTTTTCCTCGGGAGGGTTTTTAAAATAGAAATTTTTATATCATTGACATGATACTTGAACAAACGAACGAGTAAACGAAACGTCTGTCTCTATATTGTATGTCTTCATTAGAGGCATTTCAATGTTTGATAAGAAAATCTTTTATAGTTTTGTTTTATTTCACTTAAAAACATACAGAATATATACTCGTAAGTATATATAAAATCGTACCATTTAAATTATACTTTATTTTATACGAGATACATAAATAAGTATAACAAACTCGTGTCAAGTATGACCAAAAACAAATAGGAAAAAAATAAAATAATTATTTCTTTTCACGGGGGCAAATATTTTTAATATTTAAAAAAGATCGAAAAACATATGCTGATAAGATAATGGGATAATATGACTTCATTTTTATTACTGTACTGATTGTGTTTAAATGGACACGACAAGTCAATTAAAATTAATATCCTTTCTTTTTGTTTAAAATTTAATTTAATAACCAGCACTTATTAATACAGAAAATTTTTAATATTCTGCCATTACAAAACAGTTCCTAATTGAGGAGTTGTTACGAGTATTAATTTTGTTTAACAGTTTTCTCTGTTAATGTTTCTTTAAGTAAGTCATAATGAGCTGCAATTAATTTTATTTTTGTTTTCTGTTTTTTCTTTTTTATTCAAGATTAATCACATTTTTTAATCCAAAAAGGCTTTTAAATGCTTGTATGGGATGACATTATGGAGTAGCAGTGATTCATTCATTATAAAAATTCTTAACATTTTATCACTACAGTTGTGTTAAGAGATGCAAACTGATATCTATGAATCACTGTGTCTTAAGTCCACTTTGGCATAACAAATTTATCTCTAATACCAGGTGTGAACAGAGAATAAAATGGAAATTAGTAGTTACATTTTCCACGCCCTTTACGTTTTTCCCACCAACTTTCGGTAAAAAAATTAACAAAATTTTTAAATCAATCATTCTGGTAGAAATAAGTGACTAAGTTGTCTTCAACCATTCCCCACTCGTAAAGCTTTTCTTTATAAAATACAAGTAATTCCTTATATCTGGATAGCCACCATTATAAGATTTCACAATTTAATTAAATTTTATCAGTTTATATTAATTTTTTACTTATGCGATTAACTCATCAAAACCCATAATTGTCTCAAAATTAATAAAAAAAACATTGTTTGCCGACTTCTTTAAATCCTGAAACTGATATTCTTATAAGAATTAGCACCGCTAAGTAAAATGTACAAGACTGGTGGAACTAAACGAGTTTTCGATGCCCGCTACAAATGTATCATTAGAGTTCTTTGTGTTTTACAGTTTCAGGATTTTAATACTGATCAAAATTATACAATAAAATTACATAATAAAGACCCAATAGGCATTTAAATTTGGAATTCAGAAAATTTATAATAATTGCTAATACAGTCGGGCCTCGATTATTCGTAATCCAGTTAACCGTTAACCCCGATTAACCGTGATGGCCAAAGATCAGTCTATTGTTTTTTGTTTGCAATACTTTTAAATTGTTTGCTTCGATTAACCGTGATTAACTCTATTATCCGTGATTAGTCACAAGCATTGACAAGCAGAGTGGGCAAACAAACAAAACATTTCGCAAACGTTACAACAAAGTCATATACTTTTCAAAATTTTTTTAATGGTATTGTACATGAGCAAAACCAAAACAAATACTTTCTAAATGAGAAAGAGCGCAAATGAAACAATTAACTTTTCGCTCTTGTGCTTGCTTTGTTATTCCGTCACATTCGTATAACTTCTTCTTTTTTCTCTTCTTCTTTCCTTTCTCTTCTCATTCATTTTTTGTTGTACCTACGCACATTTGAGTTAGTGTATTTGTAGTACTCAAAACAAAAACAATATACAAAATTAAATGGGATAATCGTTCTCACTGTTTCTGTTTTATTTTAGTTTTACTCATTGTAAAGAACAAAACAAAATGAGATCAAACGTTCAGTTTTGTTTATTTTCCTACTCTGTTTACAAGTGATTAGTATACATAATTTTTAAATTTGAGAAGTGCGGGTGGTTAGATCTGAATATATTTAGTATTGCATCGTTACCAGTGGTAAAAAGACAAAGAGTGGTAAGAGTCTTCAGTTTTTTAGTGTACCTACTGCCTGCATTATAAACACGAGCAATTTAATTAATCCTCAATGTAAATCTGGGTAATTTGTTAACGTTATTCCAGAGCCAGTAACAAAAAGTAATTGCAGTTTGACAGTTAATCGATTCGAAAGTTCTGTTAGGCTTAAAAAACATCCCATGCCACAGTACTACTCTCAATGAAACCTATTATTTGGGCTAAAAGTATTAGAAAATCAAGAAACACTAACTACTCTCTGTTTCTTTTTTTTATTGAGACCAATACTCAGGGGTAAACTCCTACCAATACTGTACATTGTAGTGGAAATTTTGTAGAAATGACAGTATATTATAACAACAGCACATATGTTTTGTTTTTCTTATATTATTAAGCGCCTTAGGAAGGAAACACACTGGGCAGTGTTATACCTTCCCTTTTGAATGATCAACAGCAAGTGTCTCATCGTTGCATGTTGATTGTGTGGTGAGTGTCTTCGCTAAGTAGGCTTAGCTGTCATCTGCTACTCCTGATCATTCGTTGTTTCTTTGTTGGCATTTGTTAAGGTGGAATAGAGTTAAGTTTAAGTTATAATTTTGAAAAATTCGCAAACAAAATCTTTAATTTTTCACCTTTGCTGGGATTTGAGTTTTTGTGCGAGGGCTCTAACCACTACATACAAATATTTGAGTATTCGACTCTATTGCGATTTTTAAGCGAAATATCCTTTCAGAAAAAAACTTCTGTAAGATTTTATTTGAAATTACAGAAAAAACTTTAAACAGCACAAAACAAAATCAAAAAGTTAAAAGTTTAGCAAACACTTGGAACAGATTAGGCATTTAAATCAGTCTTGTTTGTGTCTTCTAAACAATTACAATAAATACAATAATTTGTAGATAGAAAAATAAACTGAGAAATTATAAAACGAAATAAAAAGAAAAGATAAAAAGTTTTCAACAAACTAAAATGTGTCTCGTAAAGAGACAAGCTGATGACAATAAAATTTAATCCAAAATAGAAAAAGAAAAAACGGACGTAATTTGTGTAGTTTTCAATGCATAGCCAGCTAAAGAGAAGAGGAACAGAAAGAACTATAAGATTTTGAACTTTTTTTCTTTCTAAAAAGAAAAAAAAAAAACTATTCTGTTTTCTTTTATTTAAAACAGCCACTTAAATTTTTAACAAACGAATAAAAATGAGCCAGTAGTGGAACCAGTAGAAGAAGATGTTGACGCTGAGGCTGATGAAGACTACAACTAAAAACGCCATTTAAATGGCAAACAAATACAAACTAATTGTAAATGATGGTGTTGAACTAGATAAGATAGTTTTCTATTTCTTTCAATTTTGTCTTTTTTTTTCTTTTTTCTTTACTAAACAACTACTGAATCTAAAAAGAAAAATCTCTAGTACTACTAGAAGAAATGATACTAAAAACCTATAGAGTTAAAGAAAAATAACAAGAAAAAAAAAGAGAATGAAATGATAAAGTAGCAATGAATTATAAAAATGTTCATACGCGACATTTTTAAGTACTCGCAAGTGTAATTCAAATTGAAAAACCAATATATTGGGGACCACAAAACCCTATTACAAATACGAGTACACCATTGTTTAGAGAAAAAATGTAAGAATAAGTACAGCAATCATGATGATGAAATATGAATTAAGACTTAGAAGAGTGCGTAAATTTTAAAAGTATCTGCTTGTTGAAGTCTTATGTTTTTGAGAAACCCACTACGAGTATAGAAAAATTCATAGAAAAAAAGCAAAAACTCCAAAGAGTTTAGATGATAAATCATGAAAGCAAGGCAGTTCACAATTAGAAAAACATTGTGTTCTATAGCAGCAAATTGAATAATTTTCATAATCGGTTACTTTAAAATCGTCTTTGGCATTACGTAAATGTGGCCCTAGTAGTTCGGGGGACATACCAAAGATTTTCCTATAGTTTTGATAAGAGTAATTGTTTGAATTACAAACATTACAAAATTTGCGGATTATTATCGTTCCAAATTCAATAATTTTATTTGTTCACATATTTATTCATTTAGAATTGGGCCTCATCGCTGAAGATGATTTTTCGTTGTAAATTAGGATCGATTCAGTCACCTATTCTGATAAAACAATTTTACTATTTACAGAATTGTTAAAATTTAATAACGGATAGCGAATAAATTACAACTTATTTGACAGATGGAGCTTCAGCAAGATGGCCAACTGTCAAAATTAGGAAGTTTCTTTATATATAAAAAAAAAATTTAAAACCACCGGCTGACCAGAACACGACGAAAATGACTGATTTATTTAAGTTGACTTGGTCTTATAAATGGAAATAAAAGATGTACGTAAATATTGTTGAAAATTGATGTTTTTCTTCGTGAAAAGCAAGTGCAAGTGTGCATTTTAAGAATTGAAATTACAACTATTTTAGTTGTTCCTGTTATGTGAGTATCATAAAATAAAAAAAATTATATAAAACACGCATCGGAGCTAAATTTTCGTTATCTATAGGTAGTAAATACACTCGGACAACTGTTAAGAGTTTAACGTGCGCACCGTCCGTAGACATATCACACGCCGCCCGTTGCCGTAGCGGTAGTTGAGTTCAATGAGCCCAACCACCGCCACTCGATACCGGTCCCCTCTAATCCGTTCATGCACGAGGACACGGCGCTCAAAAGAGGGCCCATAGCATCGAGTTGGCAATTTGATACCACCACTGTCTGGGTGATGATACCCGCCTTGCTGAGGGGTATCTATCTAGTTACTTCTACAACCACTACGTGTACCTCCCGAGGGAGGACCTCACCAATCATCAGGCCGGACATTACTTCCCAAATGACTGTGGGTTATCTGTACCGGGGGCTCCTGATGCCCGTAGTACCAGATTAAGGCATCTCTGGTCAGTCCGTGAGAAATACACTCGGACAATCAGACTCCATGTTGAAAAGTTAGGATTTCATTGCTATGTTTTAATGCTATGTTTTTATCTAAACTTTTAATTTCATTGGTATAGCGGTTAGAGCGCTCGCATAAAAACTCAAACGGCCCAGATTCGAATACCAGAAAAGTGAAAAATTTTAAATTATAATTTAAAAAAAAATAAGAGGGTTTCCCCCTCCAAGAAGTTCATTCACAAAGTAACCTCTCCCTGACATTCCACTTTATTCCACCTTAATCTTTGACAACGAAAACCGAATGATCAAAAGAAAAGCGCCGCCTATTGGGAAGTAGAAGATAACAGCTCAAAACCTACTTAGCGAAGGCACTCACCGCAATCAACGTGCAACGATGGTGCAATTGCTGTTGATTCTTCAAGGGTAAAGGTATAACACTCGCCTTTGAATGATCAATTAACAGCAATTTGTCTCATTCCTAAGGCGCTTAATAATATATGAGAACAAAAAAATATATGTTCTCTTGTCATAATGTACGAGTACCGTCCTTTCAACAAAAATTCCAATACGATGCACAGCGTTAGTAGGAGTTTATCCCTGAGTGTTGGTCTCAGTAAAAAAAAATATTAAAACACACAACACTCCTAATTGTTGAATGTCTATTTACAAGAAATTGTTGCAGAAAAAAGAACAATTAGTTAAGCATAACATGCTCAGACTTTTGCTGTTGCTGTTGCTGAGCTGTCTGATCCAAACGATATCCACATTCAGCAAATAAATATCTGTGGTATGAATGGTAAATAGAAATAATTTGGCAGGCAAAAAGCCAAAAAATATTTCGACTGTTAAATGTTTGTTGTCTGGTCAGTTCTAAATTTCGGTCATTGGCTGTACATATTTTCTTTTATTTGGGTGAAATAAAAAAGTGCAACTTTTGGGAAAAGAAAAAAATAAGAATATAAAAGCTAATTTCTAAGAAAATAAACATTTAATTGCATTCATTAGACAAAAAACAAAAACAAAAAAAACCTGATTTGCATTCAAAAATATATTAAAAGTGCTGAAGAAAATTCTATACAACAGCACTTGCCTCGCTTAAAGTATATAAATTTTTCTTTTTTCTTTAGAATTGTCTGCATCCAAAATAGAATTTTTTCTTAAAATGTGTTTAAATAATAACTTTCTTGGTTTCTGCTTGGAACAATCATTATAAAATTACTAAAATTCATGCATTAACACTTGCCATTATCAGGGTCTTTAGAAAAATGTCGGAAAACTTATTACAGTAGAACAAATTAATTAAACTCAAGTTAATTAAATTAAAAAATTTAATTAAAATTAAAACATGAACTGAATAATAATTTAAATATACAATAAAAACGTTACTGTGCAAAACATAATGTAATATTATGCGATTTATGCCAATTGTCATCATTCTTTTCAAATACTTAGTTAGTTAATCAATTAAATATATAATTGAATCAATAAAAAATTAATTGAAATTGAAATTAAAGTCAATTATGTGTTTAATTAAAACCAAGCGTAATATAATTTTGTGTTATTAGAGCGTTTTATAAGTACTGCGATCTTATAATCTATTCTACATCCTTAGACTGGTTTAGGAGCTTCCTTATAATAACTCTACTGGCTGGCTGACAAACTTTCAGATGTTTGTCGGTATCAAGAATGATATTTCGCTACCCAAAACTAGAAAAGCATTTTTCTAGAGTGCATTAGACCTATACAAGTATCAAGATTCGGACGACTTTGTTGCCTGTGCTGTTCAAATGATCGTTAGGTCTGCAATGACCGGTCGGAAGCATTGTCACTACTCTCAGGTTAGTCATAGACAATCCTATACAATACTTAAATCTCTTCCTCTTATTTTTCAAAAGTTTAGAATGTTTTAGACCTGCATGATCTGAAAACAAATGATACTACTCCAAGCTACTGGTCCCAATCCATAGAAAAGTTTTCACAATGAAACCTCCGCGTAACGTGGGACTAAGCACAACTTGACTTTATTGCCACACACTAGCTTAGAGTGAATTTCATAGGATCTAAGTGCTCGAATTCTGGCTGGACTATCAGATAGTATGACTATGTCTCGTCCTTTGTATCTTCTAGCAAACTAGAACAGAGCACATCTCTTAATGGCATGATTCTCTATTTGCACAATAGTCCTTAATATTCCATTCTCGGGCCAAAAATTTCCGGTATTGTATCCACGTTCTATCTTTGATTCCGTTGTGTTGATTGTATCAATGCTGGCAATACTATTTTCTTCAAAGTAGTATGCAGCCGCCAATCTGCTCAGTTCGCTATTATTGCAGAGGTGTATTCTAAAGCACCTCTGAAAGTTTAGAGTTTCAATATTTTACATCATGAATACTTTTTCAAATGGAGATCATTTTTGGAGTTTTATAAAAGAATAGCAAAAAGCTCTTAGGACATCTGCCGCAAACTTTATAAGAGAATGTTCACAAGTACTCAAAACATATTCAGAATAAAGGGGGATACACTTGCTACTAAACAAACAATAAAAATAGATCAAAATAATATTGAATTAAAATAAATGTGGCGTCTTTAAATTAAAATAAAAATGTAAATTACGACCAGTGGACGAATATATTAAAAAAAAGCTTCATATAAGTCATCATACTATGGCCACCAAGATCAAAGTAGGACACAGAATACCTCTAAGTCCAAATATAAGTCGCTGGGCAACCGTCTGCTTAATAATTTTTAATAATTGAAATTCTATTTAGAACACAATTCTTATACATATTTTTAGAACATATTTGTCGTGGCATACTGGTAGAGCGCTTGCACAGAAACTCACACGACCAAGGTTCAATCCCAGCGAAGGACAAAATTATAAAAATAAATATTTGCGGTTTTCTAAAATTACAATTTAAATTAAAAGTTAAAGTTAAATTTAAATAAAATAAGAGGTCCCCCCCCCTCCATCTGCAAGAAACCGCCCCCTGACATTTCTAATCTATTCCACCAAAAACCAATGATCAGGAGTACAGCGCCACCTTCTGGGAAGATAACAGCTAATCTACTGAAGACGCTCACATTTAAAACATCCACCGACAGATGAGGCAGGCCATTGCTGTTTGATCATTTGAGGGTGAAGGTATAACACTGGCTCTTGAGTGGACAAATTGACAGCAAAAAAAAAAAAAACAAAACAAAACGAAAAACCATTTAAAAAACATTTTTCAATACGCAATTCTTAAGTTTAATAATTATGTGTTTCGGTCCTATATGCTGGCAAACTTATTGTAGGTACGAGTATTACATAAAATACTTTGAATAGAAAATATGAATAAAATTTGAATATTACAAAATCGTGTTGTTTTCATACTCGTATTTTATTTCCTCTTGTAATTCTGCAAACAAAAGGTTTGAAAATTTTAAAAATACTTGACATTTGGTTCGACATCTTTTAATAGCTGGCCAGCAGGTATACACACTTTGGCACGCACACATTTAATTAGTTATTAACCAACAATTTAGTTGTTACCAAACTGTCATTTTGTGGTCATGATTTATACATTGTAAAGGGGTGCTGTTGTTTGAAACATATTTTTATGTTTTACTGTCTTTTCTTAAAAAAAAAAAATACAAATTAAGATTTTGTTTAAAACGCAAAACAACACAGACATATAAATACAATACATATTTACACTATAATTGTAATAAAAATAACTTTATTTTTTTTTTAAATTTGCGGTTAAAGTTTAAAAAGAAAAAGAAAAAACTAACAAGAAATCAAAAGAGCGTTAGTGATGGTATTTGTCTGAGACCCAGCAAATATGGATGTTATAGTAATGGCAAAGAGTTCAAAAAGGTTTCTTTTTACAGAAAGAAAAAGTGTAAAATTATAAAAAAGAAAACATGGTAAAACATAATGAAATTTCTAATTAGCTAACAGCAGCTGTATATATATTTTAGTGAATATAAGAGGTGTGAAACCACAGCCATACGTTTTTTCAATATAAAGTTTATTCTTTAATCATATCATGTGTGTTCTTCTTGTTGTTGTTGGTCATTTGTTTTTTGAAATATTTCTAAATTTCTGTCTCCAAAAATTCACATCTTAATGAAATCAAGGTTAGTCTTGCAATTAAATAAACCAACCAAAACTGCACCAACGCCTTTAATTCCATAAAATACTTGAATATATTAAAAGCGGCAGCAGCTACAGAAATATACAATGAATTAAAGAAGAGACACACAATAATAACGACAATAAAATAAAGAATAGCCAACAAATCCAGCACCAAAAACAGAAAAAAAAGAAAAAAAAACTTTTTTTTTATTTCTGTTTGAAAGACTGCATAAATCAATAAAAATATTTTGGCGTTATGGTCAAACCATAAAAAGACACAAAAGCTTAAAGTCAAACAACCAACAAACCAATATATTTGTGATAAAAAAAAAAAAAAAACAAACAAACAAACCTTCCTACCATATTATACGACTTAAAATAACCCCTTTTTAACGGGCAACCTTATAATGACGTTTATTTGTTAGTTATTTATGTAGTCGCCGTGGTCTAGTGGTTAGTGTATTGGCTTACTAAGACATGGGCCCTGGGTTCGACACCAGGCTCGGACATCTTCAAAAAAAGAAATATGAAAAATATATTTCTTTCGGCGACTACCTCTCAGCAGTCTTCTGGCAAAAGCTCTGAGAGTAACTAATTGCCATGAACAAGCTTCTCAAGTCTGTCGTTCGGAGTCAACATTAAAACTGTAGGTCCCGGTACTCATGGATAAAAACTTACACACACAACATGAGAAGCTAGGCCGTAATGCTGACACAGCGTTGTAAAGGCCAGTTATGTATGTATGTATTGATGCGACTTTTGGTTTTCGACCCCAAATTTTTCAAGTCTGCAATTTGTTTTCGGATATCTCGTCCAGTTTCGGATTTAAATAGACAAAAGCGGATTGAAAATTTTAAAAATTTTGGTGTCAAAAACCTAAAGTAAAGCAACATTAACTCGAGAAATATGAAATGGCGTATAGAGCACTTAAACTAACGCACGAGAAATTCTAATAAAATATTAAATTATATTCTAATTGTGCCCATAATTATGAAAGTGGTCTAAGTCATATATTTTTTGTTTCAAGATATTTCATGAATTGCATTTAAATAAATTAAAAAATATTTTTACATTATGCAACATTTTTATTTATAATTTTATTAGTCCCAAGTAATGGAAATTTATTATGAATATGAAATTTTGTGCGAATTTAAATACGATAATATTGTTTTTAAAGTTTGCATTGACTTAGACCATTTTGAAAATTAGCTGAATCTCCTATAAATTACTTAAAGCAATAAAGAACTTTAAGTTTTATTTAAAACAATAATTTTATTGAAATAATTCGTGGACATTAAATGATTATTTTTAAAAAGTAATTCATTTTTATCATTATTTCGAGTATTTAAGATTCTTAAAATGTTCCTGAAAAACTGCTGGGATGTACGGTAGTAAACTCATAATATCTTTATGTTTTTCTTTATTCTTACTGGTCTAATGGTGGTGTATAATAGAAGTAATTTAATATTTTTGGTCTTCCTCTTTTAGGTAAAAGATCCAAAACGTGAAATTTAGAATCATCTAAAGAAGTTTTATAAAACATTTTATAAGGTTCATTTTTCAAGAATCTCATCTATTGAATTTGTAGCCAAAGAGACAGATTCGCCCGCGTTATTTTTTTTTCTCTTCTTGTTATTGATTCTTCTAGTGATTTCGTTGAAATAAAATCCGGCTGCGACATTCGCTTTATCGGAAATGTATTTCTTGTTCTGAACTTTTCTATCAATTCATAATAATCGGTCATTAGGTAGGGAGGAATGACTCGATACCAAAAATTCGTGGTATAGTTTTTGACTTAGACCACTTTCATAATTAACACTAAATGAATTTCATATAATGTTGAAATTACAACCACTATCTAATGGTTCATTTTTGACAATTTCGTTAAAATTACATTGAATACATTTAGTTTAAACTAGTGTGGTATGAAATAACTGATAAACTCATTTTTTTTAAATTTTGACTTAGACCACTTTCATAATTATGGGCACAATTATTTATAAGAAGCAGAGGCAGAAAGTGCCCCAGACTAGGGTCTTTTGTGTGAATGGATCCCACGCAGTCCAGCACTACTGCCGACTAGACCACTGGGAAGCCCTAATGACGTTTAAAACTTTCCTGTTTATATGTGACGAAAAACAAAATTGTAATACTGATTCATCAAAATAAGATGACAGTTCCAAAAATGTTATAATGGTAAAAATATCAGCTGTCATGCTGTGTTTGACAATACTTCGACTAACTCATTACAAATATAGTCGTATGCAAAGCGAATATAATTCCCATATACGACTTCTATACAAAGTGTGAGTTAAATAGTTGATGATTGACATTATACATGTCGACTGTAGCTGGGGTCGAAAACATGTTCAGTTCGGCTTGTGTACAATGCCTTCTTGGATATAGTTTTCTACTTTAATATTAAAAATCATTGCAGAAAAATAATTTAAAGTCCTTTACATTCGTGAATATTATCTTTTATAAAGAAAATTTATAAGTAGGGTGTGTGTACTACAGGCCACATTTCTTTAGTAGTAAAAAAAAAAGAATGCAAATCTTTTCAGCTCAGTGTTTTAAAGAATTTAACAATTTGTACAATTTATTCTTTTTTTTTTCTTGTTGTTGATGATTTTCTTGTCTTTTGTTCTTATCTTAAAAGTTTTGTTTGATTTTTTTTATAAAAATAATTTTTTAATGAAGTTTTTTTTATGCAAATGAGGTTTTTTAACCAAAAAAAAAAGAACAAAAAAGCCAAAAAGGAAAAA
Source organism: Metopia argyrocephala (assembly GCA_963576795.1). Taxonomy (NCBI): domain Eukaryota; kingdom Metazoa; phylum Arthropoda; class Insecta; order Diptera; family Sarcophagidae; genus Metopia; species Metopia argyrocephala. The sequence goes on from OY756209.1 coordinate 2,904,218, forward strand.
CATAAAAAACAAACCTTTTAACTTTCATACGTTAAATTATTTATTTATTTTTTTTCTTTTTTAATTCAATAACACCACAATTCGTTAAGGATACCTCTTTAGGTAGAAGATATTTTAAATGATTCAATGATATTATGACGACCGATGTTTTTTGAAATTATTGTGTGTCATTTATTGGTTAAAGAACTTAAAATGCACAACATTTTTCCTTCTCCATAACTTGAGTGTACAAATGTATTGTATGTATGCATAGGTGAAGAAGAGACATCATGGAAAAATTTGTCACATTAATTCATAGGAAAAATTTATTTCTGTTTGCTTGTTTTCTTTTTCTTTTATCGTTTTTATTTGCATTCAGTTCTATAATTATTAGCTTTAGCTGAACAAGCAGGAAATGGGCAAGAAACTATTGTTTGAAATCGATAATTTAAAGCAGACATATCGGCACTGGAAACTACCAAAGGACGGTCATTTTCGGTTTTTTCACTTACGCGTATGACACAAATATCAATAAAATTATAAAAATTCACTCAGAAAATTATACCGCCAGATACATTTTACATACACACACATAATTGGCCATTACAACCTTGTTTGAAGTTTACGGCCTAACTTCTCGCAGCACCTACGTTGTGTGCAATAATTTTTATCCATGACTACCGTTCAAAGTCGACTCCGAACGACGAACTTGAGTATTTTTTTACATTTTTGTTTATTTTTATCTCATGTAGAATCAAAATAATCCTAATTCCTCATAATGAAAATAAAATATATTTTTTTTTTTAATTTGAAAATATTCCTAATTAATTTGGTATACCAGGTCTGATCAAAAGTTAACCGTTATTTTCAAATTTCGTGAGTTACATATATTAGATTTTCGCATTTTTTTTCTGTTATGTTGGTACACATATTGGTAATATTAGCCATTTTAGATTGTCAGTTTGTTTTTGTGTTTTGGTGTGCTCTTCGATTTTTTACTATTCGAAAAAATGGATCAAAGAAAGTGTACATTTGAAATATTGACTGTGGCGTTTGGCGAGTCTACTATGAGCAGAATACAAATTCACTTGTGGTATAACCGGTTTAAGGAAGGCCGAGAACATGTCAAAGACGATGCTCGGAAAAAACGCTGGCATAAGTGTATTATATCTGAGGGGGATTACTTTGAAGGGGACAAGATAGTTGTTGATGAATAAATACTTAAATACTTTTTGAAAAAATTGAAAATAAGTTATTTTTTATCATACCTTGTATTACTTAGTTAATATGCACAAAATAGACTCAGGTTTTTATGAACATTCTAACCCGTTTATGTTTTTATTTTAGTAGTGCTACTGCGTTTATGATTAAACAGAATACGACCGCAACTTCAGGCAAAAACGACTCTTAGAGAAAACATGCCCAATATTAAAACTACGGCCGCAACTACACGAACTGTTATTTATTGTTTTTACATTTCTTGCATGTAAAGCTATTAAAAATTAAGTTTATGAGAGTTTTTGCAAAGAATTGAATTTAAATTTTATAATTTAATCATCTTCTCGCATTTATTCAATTATTTTTTCTATAATATCACTCATTTAATTTAACAAATTCCAAAATTTATCAATTTATTTAAACTTTCAAATGTTTTTTCGATTTTCTTTTGTTCTTATTTCTCTTTGTGCCAACAACAAAAACCAATGGGTTTGTTTACAAAATGTATGAAATTTAATAAAAGTGTGGTAACATTGTTGAGAGAATTTGTTTCTAAAAATGAGAGCATAAAAAAATCGCTGTCAAAATAAAATAGATTCTATTTTACGACTGCATTCTCCAGCGTTTTTATCTGTCAATTTGTATAGAAAAAAACGTCATGCCCCAGTTCTGTTTAATAATTTTCTTGCCGATTGTATTCAAATGCGGCAGCCATCTTGTAAAAAGTTTCTATATTCCCTGGTAATCATTTATAATAGAAACTACTGATCTCAAACACAATCTATGATTGTGAATGTTTTTTTTAATTGTATAGAGACCTCAACAGAACATTCACAGCGTTTGGTATATTCCATGCTTGTACGGTCACAACAAAATCCTGTAAAACACTTTTTTACCATTAAAATTGATGGTTTAGAGCTTCCATAGTATTAATTAGGCTTAGGAGATGGTTTTTTTCTCCAAAAAATAATGCTTATAGAACACAAGAAATTTACTTTTTTCAAGTCTACAATGGATTTTAAGCTCAAACTAAATGCAGCAGATTCTAAATGTTTGAGTCTGCTACAAAATCGAATTTTAACCACAAATATTATAGCGTTTTTAATTTTTTTTTATTTTAAGACCAATACTCACGGGTAAACCCCTACTAAATGCATTGAATTGTATTGGAATTTTTTTGGAAAGGACAGTACATTTATGACAGAACATACTTTTTTGTTTTTTCTTATATTACTCTTAAGCGCCTTAGGAATGAGACAAATTGCTGAGAATTGATCATTCAAAGGCCAGTATTATACCTTCACTTTTAATTGATCAACAGCAATTGCCTCATGTTTGCATGTTGATTGTGTGGTGATGAGTGTCTTCGCTAAGTAGGTTTAGATGTTTCTGCTATTTCCCAATAGGTGGCGCTTTTCTCCTGATCATTCGCTTTTTGTTAACATCAGTTAAGTTGGAATAGAGTGGAATGTCGGGGAGCGGTTTCTTTGAAGATGCTCTTGTTGGTGTAGGGGGGGGAGGGGAGGGGACCTCTTTATTTTTAAATTATAATTTTGAAAAAACCGCAATCTCACTTTTTCATTTTTCACCTTTGCTGGGATTTGAACCTCGGTTGTTGGAGTTTTTGTGCGAGCGCTCTAACCACTATACCACGCACACCCCTATTATAGAGTTTTTAAATTATTTAAGCTAAATGAATACCGTAAAGCACAATTATAAAGAACTCAAAGAGACTTTACAAGGGACAAAACAAGAGGTAGTAATTTGTACGAACGGTTAATGCAAAACCACTTTTCGTTGTAAGCATAGCTCGTTCAACAAGTGGGTCTATATGTTAGAGCGTATTCGTTTTGTAAGAATCTGTTTTTTCACAGGCTGACCTGTAATCATGGTCGTTATAAACGTATATATTATTTTACAATTTTGATTTTTCATATTCTGGTATGTGACGGCAATCGATTTCGTGCGAAATTGAAATCGACTGAATTTTCAAGTTGCTATAAATTTCAAAAAGGAAAATGTCATGTCATATTTTCTTTAATTTAATTTTTAATTTAAATTGTAATTTTTAGAAAACCGCAAATTTTTATTTTTATAATTTTGTCCATCGCTGGGATCGAACCTGGGTCGTAAGAGTTTCTGTGCGAGCGCTCTATAACTATGCCACGACCCCCCTTTTTTAACCCTTAATTGCATGATTTTTTTTTTTTTTCTAAAATAAGCCACTGATAAAATTCAAGCATAATTAAATTTAAATAATTATAAATATCTAAAACTACAGTCCAATGAGTATAATCTAATGCCGAAAAATTTCAGCAGCGACCAATTTACACTAAAGTTTTTGTACATTTCTTTTCTTTTTCTTTAAAAAAACTTATGATGGAAATTTCCATCACAATGCAACTAAGGGTTAAGAATTAAAAAAAAAATTTTACGATTTTTTTATTATATTTTTCTTTTACAGCTTTGAAACAACTCTCTTTAAAATGGCTAGCTTTGAGTTAAAATATAACTCACTTACTGATTTACTCTGTCGCCCCCTTCTACCAGCGATATTTATATTAAATTTAGAATCTAAAATTATTCTTTCTTGTAGAGAAATTAATTAAAAGATTTACCAGCAAAGTTTATCCTATTTAAAAAAAGATGGCTTTCAAAAATTTTCTGCACTTTGTTTTTTTTTTACAAAATTGCCAACTATTCAGATTTTTGTTTAAATTTTTCATTATTTTATCTTATGGTCTTATGGTTCTTTTCTTAAAAAGCTGTATTGATATTTGACATCTTTTTTTTTTACTTTTTTGTTTTTTTGTTGTTGTTTAAGATTAACACAACAACAATGACAAAAAATAAAGAAACTCTTACTTCTCACCAAATACTTAAAGATTCATTAGTTTTTGAACTGCTGGTCTTTTAGAAAAAAAAAGACACAGAAAATCACTCATATATCATGAAACTTTGATGCCAAATTTTTACATACGAGCATGCATGTGTATGAGGAGTGTGTTTTTGTAGTATCTTAAGAATGCGTTTGTAATTGTGACACTCGTGTACAATTTATAAGATTTGACAAATTGAATCAATGAAAAAAAAAATTGCTTTAAAAAGCTTAAAATACATAATTTATTCTCCCCAATTTCATAGTGTATGGCCTGTACAGTGGGTCATTTTCCTATAAAAGATGCACAAATTTTTTTTTTCATCCTATTTCATTTCATAATTTTTACTGAGTTATCGTCACATCAACTTAATGGGATTCCTTATTCACTGATTCGAAATTGACCTCTAGAGCAGTAATCAAAATTAATAATGGGAACAAATGTTTCCCTCCTTAATATCTGTAATAGAGCAGCAGGAAATAACATAATAAGAGCGAAGGAATACAGAATAGCAATTACCTTAACCCGGAAAACACTTCACGTGCCTGGTAATTGAATGTTGCCAGGTTCAGGGTAAATACCAACCCCAAAAAGAACCAAAGAAGAAATATATCCTGGCACAATTTCAAGCTTCCGGAGGGTCTGCTTTGTATATAATTTTCTTGAATGCTGAGGAAGTAGCCCCAGAATGTTACTCTGGCCACCAAAAAATTATCGCCGAGTCACAACCTTAGCACCCTAATGACTTTTAACAGGTTATATGTCTAGAATGACGTTCAGAGCAACATTAGGGCAAGGCTTGCATGCCTCAGAATTACCTACACACGTAGTCCTCTGTAGTCGCCGTGGTCTAGTGGTTAGTGTGTTGGCTTACTAAGACATGGGCCCTGGCTTCGACTCCAGGCTCTGGCATCTTAAAAAAAAAAGAAATATGAAAAAAGTATTTCTTTCGGCGACTACCTCTCAGCAGTCTTCTGGCAAAAGCTCTGAGCGTAATTAATTGCCATGAACAAGTTTCTCAAGTCTGTCGTTCGGAGTCGACATTAAACTGTAGGTCCCGGTACTCATGGATAAAAATTGACACACACAACATGAGTGCTGCGAGAAGCTAGGCCGTAATCCTGACACAGGGTTGTAAAGGCCAGTTATGTATGTATGTATGTAGTCCTCTGCACTCTTTTTAGTTTAATTCAGATATATCACATTAAGAAATCGTGGGTAAAATTTGGGAGAATCGTCTGGTTGTACAACCACACCAGCATTTTTACCCAAATATGAAATATTAAGAGTAAAATGGGATACAGGCCTTTTTTACACTCTTCTTGATAGCAAAAACCTACTTAGCGAAGGTACTCACCACACAGTTAACACGCTACGATGAGGCAAGTTGAAGGGTGAAGATATAAACACTGGCATTTGAATGATCAATTCACAGCAATTTGTTTCATACCTAAGACGCTTAATAATAAAATAAGAAAAACTGTATGTGTACTGTCCTTTCCAAAAATTCCAATACAATACATTTAGTAGGGGTTTACCCCTGAGTATTGGTCTCAAACAAAAAAAAAAAATACCAATAAAGCTTTGAATTCCAAATCATACCAAGATATCTGACTATAGATGAGAGTTATAGAGTTTGAGCCTGAACGAGGATGGTTTGTATCTATTAGTGAATGGAAAAACCATCGTTTTATCTTAGAGTGTAGCCAAAAGCATCCTTCAAGATCACACTAATGATTGAAGGGAACGGGTGAGGCTTGAATAAATAAAAATAAATAATAACATTGGATTATAGGAATATGTGCCACTGTATGTTTGTATGTAATTACAAGCTGTTTGTGTACGTCTATACTTATGTCCGTCCAATTCGTCTGACTTTTTGAATCTTTTTTTTTTCTTTTTTTTTCTTTTTTTTCTTTTATAAAGTATTTAAATTTCATATTATAACTGACCATTGTTGTGTTAATTTTTGTTATTGTTGTTATTGCTGATTTCAGTGGTGGTGTTATTTAAAACCAATTTTTTTTTGTTCTTTTTTTTTGTGTACTGTGATGTGCTGTGCTGTGCTGTGTTATATGTTTGGCTTTCAATTTCGTTATCACTTCTTTTTTAAAACCCTGATCAATTTAAATGTACAAACTTCTGGTCTGTGCTATGCTAAGCTGCTGTTTGGATGGCAAGCAGACAATCATGCAATACAATAATTTGTTTAAGACACCGATTTTGTCTTTTTTTAAGACCTACAACAACCAACCACACACTTATCGTAGTTGATAGTTTTAATGTCATACTTATGAGTGTATGTATGCATGTGTATATAAAAAGGTATATACATATTTAATTCGTTTTTTTTTTCTTTTTTTTGGGTTTGATTTTTTTTTTTAGTATAAAAATATTTTAAGTGTTAATTTTGTCAGTTAATGGACGAATGTCAAAGATAGTGACATTTCATCAAAATTCCATTAGTGTTACTTTTGTTTTTTTACTTTTCCCTTCCTCCAGTACTTACACGCTCAACTTAACTTACACAGAAACACACAAGCAATGACACAAGTTTGTGAATTTAATTTTTTATATTCGCCGGTTTGTTTTTGTCACATTTTTGATTTCTAAAAGAGATTTCTTTCAGCCTTTGTTTTGCTAAAGTAATTAAACATTTTGTTAATTGACAATTATTCAATGACAAATTGTTTTTTTTCCTGTTTGTCTAAATGAAATTAAATTTAAAATAAAAACTACAGCTAGAGAATTTAAAATTTCAAAAGCCATTAAAAAAAAATCTACTGTTGTCGAAAACATGCGAAAAAGTAGTAAAAAATTAAAATAAAAAACCGTTTAATTGCTCGTTTATCTTTTAACTGAGAATTTTAATCAGATTTTAAGTCTTTTTGAAATTGAATTCTTGTCCTTCGTTCTTGACATTGAACCAGTGGTCCAAAATAAACTTAAAATACTTGTTTGCCGCTTAATTACACCTGCTACGTCAAGTGTCGGCATATAAAGCATATAACGATCTAGATTTTATTTAATTTTTGTTAAACACTTACTGATACAACACAGATACTTCAGTTAAGGTTAGGGTTGCCAGATTGAAATTTTTAAAATGCTTGACATGAACAAAAGAGAATATCGGTATTGAATATCTTTTACAGATTAATAAGAAAACAATTACAAAAAAATGTATTTGACAAAAGCAAATGAAATTAATAATTTTTTGACTACACTTTACACCCTATTTAACATAAATTTTCTTTATTAAAGATGGTAAGAATTCCTTACAGGGATAAGCACGTCCCTATGGGCATTTTGTCTATGCTCAAAAGTCTCGCGAGGAAACTTTTTGCCAAATATAGTAGTAAAACTATAAACTATTATGTTACAAAAATTATTAACTAACTGAGAATTATATGCCATTTAGTATAAGTATAAAAAACAAACTAAAGAATTTAAAAGCACTACATTCCTGTTTTTTTTTGAATTTAATTGGTGAAAAGTATATTTTTGCTTTTTAATAATTAAATTATTAATAAATTTTATAAATTGTTATGCCCGTATTCATAGAAAATATTGTAAATATATTAAAGGTCTATGTTAACGCTACTCCCAAAATCCCAATGATTTCTTTTCAATCCGGCATCACTTATTCTATTTCGAAAAGGAAAACTTAATAAGTATGACGTGTATTTTAATTTAACGAAAATTCTATTTGTCAAGAAGCATTTTACCGCCTTCGCCATCTTTTTTTTTTGTAAGCACTTGATTGTGAAGCGGTTCAGACGTGATTGCCTCTTAAATACATATAATTTCAAATAGAATTTTCCAGGAATTTCCATACCAAAAAGAGTGTAAAACTATTTGTAATAATTTCTAATTTAAATGAATATTGAATATTTATATATGTATTATTTTTTGTAAAGGAATTTTAATAAAATTATATTGCGTGATAAATCAAGCCTCTTATTACGATTCTGTAATTTATTCAAAATCCCATGGAAATTGCTGGCTCGGCCGATAGCCTTCTCAACAGTTTATTTGACAAGTATTGCATAGAAATTTTGTCAAATAAACCTTCAATAAACCTAAAAAATATTTTATGAATACGGGCATTAATCTTTATAAAGAAACTAATTAATTGCACTTTTTGAAGAAAAAAAAAAGGAATAATTTTCGCATCTTTACCTTCACAAAAGTAATTATGCATAGTGCTGTTGTTCAGGACTATCAGATTTGTGATTTTGTACCCCAGGAAAGATCTTTTGTTGATTAAAAGCAAAAAAAATAAAAAAAACAACCAATTTGGAAATTAGGGTATTTTAAGGGGATTTTCAAAAATGAAAAAAGAGATTTTTTTCCATTTTTTCGAGATTTTTTTAGTCGCCTGTTTTTTTTTTTGGAAAAGCTGGACTTGTCTCAACCGTGCTACTAAAACAACGTAGAACAGTCAATTCTGAATGGTACACAACCATTTGCTTGCCAGTTGTCTTCCAGTAAATCAGGAAAACCAACCGCTGAAGACGGATCACTCTTTACCACGACAATGCGGCTCTCACACATCAGCTCAAACAATTGCATTTTTGAGCACCCAAAACATCGATTTGATGAGTCATCCGCCGTATAGTCCTGATTTGGCACCGAATGACTTCTTTTTATACCCGTTTGTAAAAAACAAACTGAGAAGTCAACGTTTTTTGACACCTGAAAAAGCGGTTGCTGCGTTCAAAATGCATGTTTTGGATATAAAGTTAAAACTCGATTAACCGAGACTCTATTAATCGGTTACATCTATTAACCGGCCAGCGGTTCCTTTTATTTTTTCCCGTTATTGTCCATGCTTTTTGTTTTATGACTCTATTAACCCTGCTTTACCCCTAGTATCCGTGCAGCATTCATATGTTTTTTATTATGTAAATCTGAAGCCGGTGGTTCCCCTTTTTTGATTTTATATTCTTTATGACGATTTGTATATTTTGTTTAAAAATATGTGGTATATCTTAATCTGTAGTTACATAAATCGAATGTTTAAATAAAAATAAATAAATTTCTGTATATTTTAATATATCCTCATTAACCGTGTATGTATTTCGATTATCCATGCTGGTGCCGGTCCCACTGGAGAAAGGGTTAACTGTACCTCTATCAGAGTGGCAAAAGTGCTTCTTTAATTGGTTCAAACGCATCCAAAACTATATAGATCTTAATGAGGAATATTTTAAAAAACAATAAAATGATTTTCGATGATTAATATTTGTTTCCGTTTTCTAAAACCGAAATATAAAAGGCAACCCTCGTACTACTAAGCCCAGCAAGATTTTATGCGTATCACGCGAGTTCAGTTTGCTGAATACTACAGCAAAAGAATTAATCAAAGGAAGTATCAATTGTATAACAAGTCCATTTTTAACCTTAACCGGTGTGAATCTAGATAACATTCTCATATTACAAACCACATACATATGTGCCCATAATTATGAAAGTGGTCTAAGTCAAAATTTTAAAAAAATTAGTTTATTAGTTATTTCATACCACATTATTTTAAACTAAATTTATTCAAAGTAATATTTTACGAAATTGTCAAAAATGAACCATTAGATAGTGGTTGTAATTTCAACAGTATATGGAATTCATTTAGTGTTAATTATGAAAGTGGTCTAAGTCAAAAATTATGCAAAAATTTTTGGTATCGGCTCATTCCTTTCTACCGAATGACTGTGATTTTGGGTTGATAGAAATGAAAATAAAAGAGCAAATTACTTATACAACCCTGAGCATTATTTTGAATTGATAGAAAAGTGCAAAAGAAGAAATAGTACATTTTCGATAAAGCGAATTTGATAGCCGGATTTTATTTCATCAAAATCAGAATCAATAATAAGAAGAATAAAAAGATACCGTGGCCGAATCTGTCTCTTGGCTAAAAAATCAATGGATGAGATTCTTGAACGTTCTGAAATGTTTTTTAAAACTTCTTTAGATGATTCTAAATTTCACGTTTTGGATCTTTCTCCTATAAGATGAAGACCCAAAACATACGGAAATATTAAATTATTTCCATTATACACCATCATTAGACCAGTATCGGAAAAAAAAAACATAAAGGTATTTTGAATTTACTACCGTACATCCTTCCAGTTTTTCAGGACCATTTTAAGAATCTTAAGTACTCAAAATATTGATAAAAATGGATTATTGTTGAAAAATAATTAATAAATGTTCACGAATTATGTTAGTCAAATTATTATTTTAAATAAAACTCAAAGTTCTTTATTGCTATAAGTCATATATAGGACATTCAGTTAATTTTGAAAATAGTCTAAGTCAATTCAAACTTTGAAAACAATATTATCGAATTAAATTCACACAAAATTTCATATTCGTAATAAATTTCCATTGATTAGGTCTAATAAAATTATAAATTAAAATGTCATATAATGTAAAAACATTTTTTAATTTATTCAAATGTAAATCATTAAATATCTCGAAACATGAAATATATGACTTAGACCATACATACATACATAACTGGCCTTTACAACCCTGTGTCAGGATTACGGCCTAGCTTCTCGCAGCACTCATGTTGTGTGTGTAAATTTCTATCCATGAGTACCGGGACCTACAGTTTAATGTCGACTCCGAACGACAGACTTGAGAAGCTCTTTCATGGCAATTAATTACTCTCAGAGCTTTTGCTAGAAGACTGCTGAGAGGTAGTCGCCGAAAGAAATATTTTTTTCATATTTCTTTTTTCAAGATGTTGGTGCTGAGATTTGAACCCGGCACTATCGTCTTAGTAAGCCAACACACTAACCACTAGACCACGGCGACTTAGACCACTTTCATAATTATGCGCACATATCAATGAAAAAATTGAAAAAGTTTTGTTTTATTTGCCTGAGTAGTATAATTTTAATTTTCCATGAAACTTTGAAACATGCGCTCATAAAATAACAAATAAAGACTTCTGTAAATAATACAAACGTGTGTACCTACATACCTACATACTAACATACAATATAAAGTTTCTTAAAATAGTATGTTTTGTTTAACGATAAAAAAACAAATACATATTTTTGACTTCTTATAATTAATAGCCATTTATATATACACTTTAAATATTATGTTTGTGTTTTAACCAATATGCTAAATTGTATTTCATTTCTTCATTGTCCGCACACCTACGCAATAAGCCACAAACAAACAAAAGTATGTTTGAGAGTAGTTTTACAAATTAAAGCTTCAAAAATAAACTTGAAATTTTAATCATCAACCTTTAGAAACAAACTCTGTTAGTCCATTAAAGAAACCTCACCTTTTTAACAATAAAAATGAAAACAAATCTCTGCATAAAATGAAGAAACTTTGAAATGTTAAAACTAAAGAAATCCTGTTAAATGAACAACGCGATTAGTCATGCCAAAGTTATGTTTTCGTCTCATGAACTCAACCAATTGCCGGACAGCCAACCCTTTAAAAAAGAAATACATTTGAATCGCTTAGAATTAAAATTTAAAAATCCTTACAGATTCCACAGAAATATTATTTTAAAGTGATTATTTCTGATGATTTCTGTTTTTTTATTTCTTCTGCTGCCAACACAACAAAAGTCTAAATGGCGTTAATCTGTGAATTATTACCGAAAAGCATGCCAAAATGTATTGAAACATTAAGACAGAAAAGAAACTACTACTCGTGCTCGTAGCAGGTAGAAAAAAATAAGAAGAGAAGAAATATTAATTAAATATATGTATGTACGTATGTACGTACACGAAAACAGCAATCAAAAGACCAGAGAAATTAAGCTTAACATAATCGACACGTTTCCAATGTATCGTATATATACTTTAAAATTAAAAAAAATTAATATTTTCACTTTAACTAATTTGCAAAAAAACCAAAAATTGAATTTTTTTGTAAGAGTCACCCAAGACTATCGAGTTATCAAGTTCAAGTCACAGGAAACCATTTCAAACAAATATTTACAGCTTAAAGCAAGCCCATATCAATTGCTGGCGACGCTATTGTCTCAAATACAATAATGCCACCAACTGGTAAATAAATATGAGTTTTTTGGTATTTTTGTGTCCATTATGATGGCATTTGTTATCATTAGAAAAGTTATTCACATGCAAGACACTTTTGGTGTTGGTAGCACATTTCTTAGTTTCTTTTTATCTTTTCTGTTCCTTTTTAACATTCAAATAACAATGTTATTTGGGTTTTATTTTTAGTCATAAATGTTTACTTTGTTAGCATTAAGCATCAGTTAATACGACTGACCATCAAACGTTCTTAATCATTTCATTTCGGTTTTAAGAACATATACAAAATATTTTATTACACTGCAGGTAACAAACAAGAAAAAAAAACTAAATTTGACTGTCGCACGGACAGCAGACAGCCAGTCATTAAATTAAGTATTTGAGGGCAACAAAAAACGTCTATAGAAAAGAACTCATTAGTGCCTTTTTTTTGTAACAAAACAAAACAAAAGCAAAAACAAAATTAATTCGTTTTTCATATACTCTAACGTATGAGTAATATTGTGAAGAATTTTACCTGCATTACTAATTTTTTTTATTTTTTTTTCTTTAATATTTGTTTTTAAATTTAAAATATTTTCTGTTTTCTTAAAATTTGAATGTGTTTTAAATGGTTTCTATATATTCGCATTTGCGAGAAGTTTATATCAATATTACAAATAATGATGTGTACCACACCGTTCATGAGCCATATCCGTTACCGCCAAAAAAAACCCCGTATTTTTAAAACCTCATCTTTTGCTTCTTTCATACAGTGTGAAACACTCTATAGTAAGACGAATTCTTAAACTAAGTAAAGGAATCTAATATTAGTTTATTTAAATAATTTATTAACTCAACTTTGAATAATTAAAAAATTTTGGTTATATTGTTATTAAAAAAAAATATTTATTTTGACCCCGATTCTTTTGATACACATCGTGTGTGATTGCAGCACAACAAGACTTAATAATTGTTACAGATTCATGTGCTCTTTAAATCAATTAAAATTTTAACTTATTATATAAATATTTAGTGGTTGGAGGGCACCATGAATAATGACCCCAAAGAAAAATGGCCCCAACGCACAAAATGAAAAATGGCCCAATTTTGGGGCAATCTTTCAGAATGAAAAATCGCCCCAATAATCATTATGAAATTTGGCCCCAAACTAAAGTGAAAAATTACCCCAAAAATAAACAAAGTTTGAAAAAAGAAAATAACTTAAAATAAAGTAATTTTTTAAAAATGAGAAATAGCCCCAATTAACACAAAAGGCCTTAAATTTTTTTTAATAAAGTTTTTATTCCATGAAAAAAAGAGAAATATTTAATTAAACCCTTTTAGGCCAATTATTACAACTTGCCGTTTGTTAAAGGTAGGATTTTATCAGACAGATATCTTGCTTTTTGTTGTTGCAAGTAAACTTTAACCTAAAGTGATCGATAAAGTTATTGGGAAGATTGCCTTACCTTTTGGTTAAAGTTTACTTGTAACAACAAGAAGCAAATTATCTGTCTGATAAAATTCTACCTTTAACTAACGGCAAGTTGTAATAATGGGCCTTATACGTACATTAATTATATTTTCTTAACGAATGAATACAAAAACAAAATTTTAATTTTATTTACAAAAAACCACTAACAGAAGAACGAATTTCGTAAGGTTTCTTGTACCTCTTTATATTGTACTCATTTTATGAAAAATTACCCCAAAATAATTTTAAATAATTTGCAATATTATTAAAATTTGGGGCCATTTTTCATAATCCAAAATAGCCCCAAAGCAAGAAATGAAAAATGACCCAAAAAAAATAGAAAAATTACCCCAAAATTTCGTGTTGTTGTGCTCCATTAAAATTTTTGGGGTCATTTTTCGTATTCGGGTTGGGGTCATTTTTCTTTGGGGCCATTATTCAGGGTGCCGGTTGGAGCGCTGGCACAAAAACTCAAACGGTTCCGTTCAAATCCGAGAAAAGGTGAAAAATGAAAAAATTTGTTTGCAGTTTTTTAAAAATTATAATTTAAAAATAAGAGATCCCCCCTCCCCCCCTTCATGAAGACCAGCTACAAAGAAACCGCTCCCCGACATTTCACTCTATTCCACCCTAACCAATTTCAATAAAAAACGAATGATCAGGAAAAAGGCGTCACCTATTAGGAAATAGCAGATAACACCTAAACCTACTAAACCTACTTAGCGAAGGCACTCACCACACAATCAACATACAATGATGAGCCAATTACTGTTGATTATTCAGGGGTGAAGGTATAATACTGGTCTTTGAGGGATCAATTGACAGCAACTTTTGTTATTCTTAAACCGCTTTATAAGAAAAAAAAAACAAACTATTTGTTCCAAAAAATTCCAATATAATGCACAGAATTACTAAAATAAAAAAAAATAAGCAATAAAAATAATTCAGCCACTCAATTGTTTTTTTTTTTTTGTGTCACAGAAAATCTACCTAAAAAGTGTCACAAACGACTGATTACATACTCGCAAAACCATCACTAGAGAAGAAAATAAGACTGATAATGGAATCAAAAAATACCATAAAAAATTATTCCAAAAATACAGGAAGATGGAATCATAAATGACTCATCATACAAGCCGTCCGTACAATTTTTACTGATAGAATTATTAGCTTTTTAATAACGCAACAAATTCAAAATAGTCCCGTATTCGGTTAAAAATTCCAAAACAATACTAAATGTGGGATAGTAACTATTTTTCCTATAATTGGTTTTTTACTATTATTTTTTTTATGAAATTAATATAAAAAAATTCTTTAATCCTGACTTCATTTAAATTTATTCAATCATTTAAAAAGAAGTTTCTTTGTCTCATTTTATTTTTATTATTTATTTGTTATTAATAAATATTTGTGTATACATAAATATTATTATTTTTATTTATTCCTTGTTTTATTGCATTTGATATTTTACATTCAACTTTTTTTTTTGTGATTTTGTCTAATCAGATTAATTGTTTATTTGGTTTATTACAAACTTGATCTTATTATTTCTAATCTGTATGTATTGGTACGAGTATGTGTTTAAAAGAGTGTGTAATTTTAGAACATAAAAATATTTTTCTAAATACTGATAACAAATATTCAAAATTTTCTTATCTTGCAGAATATTAAAAAAAAAAGCACACACTCAATCCATGCCATCATACAAAAAGATGTGATAATTGTTATAATAAATGATTATTCCTACACAATAGTTTGTTAGCTTAAAAGAGAGGTTGGAAGAGAGGGAAAATTACAAGTAGAATATAATAATATTAAAACTCTCTTCTTTTTACTATTTTCTCTGTTTGCAGAGCACAGATGTTTCTCTTTATAAATTATTAACAATATCACAGCCATGTGTACATACAAACCTACACACATTTATAATCTGTTGTATATACAATATGTACTCGTTTGCTGAATTCTGGAGAATATTTAAAAATAGAAAAAGAATAACAAAATTGAAAACACTTGTAAGAATTAACAAAAAAACAAACAAATTTAAAGAGACCCACTATTAAAAGATATAATTGGACAGACACATACACAAAAAATCAGCCATTATAAAAACATTTGATTGTGTTTTATTTATTTTTTTTTTAGATAATTTTCTTTTACTATTTTTTATGTTTGTTTTCTTTTTTGATGTTTTTTTTTTTTGTTTATGTAACAAGTGTGTGTTGGAGAGATGCATCATCATCTCGGACGTATAAGAGTTGTATTAGTAGTGTTGTCCATTATATCACCACCATACCAACCCCTCAATATATTCTTAAGTTTTCGTTTTCATTCGTTTGCTTTCTGTTTTCTTTTTTTTATTAGAAAAGCTTCGTTTTGATATTTTCGTTTCTGAAGAATTTATTTACGGATTTGTAAGGGTATGTGTTAAAAAGAGAATTGGTTCGTGTAATCTAGTGGTTGGCTGTTTCTCTCTTTTTTTGTTTTTAATTGTATGTTTCTTACCGTACATATGTGTGAGTGTTTATTTTTTCTTTGCAATTTTCATTCTTTCTGTATGAAAGTATGTATGTATGTCATGTATTGTTTAAATGCATTTGAAAATATTTGTATTACTTTTGTTATTGTTGTTGGGTGATAAAATGTGCGTGTTCGTTTGTTGATGTGCTATTCTAATATCCATCCATTGTGAGTGAGTGAGTGTTATTCTTTCTTTTGTTTATTTTATTTATTTACTCAGAGTAAGCAATTTAATTCTTATTGTTGTTGTTGTTGTCGTTCTTCATATTGCTTTGGTTTTACATTTTGTATTTACGTTTTAGTTGTGGTTATTTTGCCACTGGATGTTATTGTTGCTGCTCCTACTGCTGTTGCTGTTGCTGCTGTTGTTAATTGTTGATTTGTAAAGTGTGCTTGGCTGGCTGGCTGGCTGACTAGCTGGCGGACTGAATTTGTTTGGTTGCTCTCTGTACTTTTACTCTCTTTTTTTTTTGGCTTTAGTTGGTATTGTTACTCTTGGTAACTCTTGCTTTCTTTGCATTATCACTTGTTGTTTATTTGAGGTATTTGAGGCGTTATACTTATATTTCGTCTTTATTAGTGTGTTGTATGTAGTCACTCTTCAGTCTTTTGCATGTAATGGACTCTCGGTAGAAGTCTTGATATTTAAGTATTTTATTTGCTGGCGAACCGACTGACTGCCTATAAAATAACACCGAACATATCAGAAGACCATTATAATTCAGATCTACGTGTGTGATTTTCATGTTTATTTTTGTATGCGTTTAAGTTTGTGTACGTGTGTGTGTGTGTGTGTATGATACGTATGTATGTTAATATTTGTGCTGGGCTGTTGTTAATGTTGCTGCTGCTACTGCTGGCTTTTTATTTAACTTTAGTTTTCGTTGTCATCGTTGTTATATTTGCCATTGTTATTGCTGTCGTTGTTGATATTTTGATTGTTGTTGTTGTTATTGCTGTCTGTTATTTTTATTTTTTGTCTTGGTTGGTTGGCTAGTTGGCTGGCTGGTTGGTTGCTTGGGTTGGTTCGCTAGCTGGCTGTTTGGCTTGATGGGTCTGGCGTTGCTTGTGCACTCTTTCTGAAAATAGTTACAAGATGTTCATCGAAGTGAATAGAACATCCAGCGGATGATGAACATTAATACGGTTTAACAATAATTGTTATTGTATTTTAAACAACAACATCATCATTACCGTCAGCACTGTTACCATCTCCTTCAGTAACAGACAGAATATCAAATTATAGAAGAAAAAAAAAATAACACAAAATCAAACGGCATCTCCATTTTACCCGGCCGTCAGTGTAATATTGACATCATCCTCTCGTGAGTGAGTGTGCGTGTGTGTGTGTCTATATGGGATGCATGTCGTATGTATATGTATGCGTTTGTACATATATTTGTGTGTTGAAAATAAATGGCTCTTTTTTCGTATTGTTAACATTTTAAGCATTTCATTGGGTCTTTGTTGTACTTTTTTTTTGTGTGTCTGAAACTGCAATAAATTTGTGAAAAAAATAAAGAATAAGTAGCAACAACAACTTTAGCAGTTAAAGAGTGTTTATCTGTAAGAGCTACCGAGAGTATCAATGCGCGCAGCATAGTATGAAGAATTATATGGAATAAAATAATTGGCAAACCAGAATTTACTTCTTAAAACAGCACATCTGCTTTTACAACAATTAATCAAAAAAGTGAAAATTAAAGAAAATTTTAAAATATTAAAATAATTATTAATAATATTAAAAAAGTAACACAAAATTGACAAGATTTAAAAAATAGAGTTGAAATAAATTTGAAGAACAAACTCTAAAAAATTTTAATTAAAAAAAAAAAAAAAATTAAAAAAAGAGCATTTAAGAATTCCAATTAAATAAAAAAAAAATATTTCTGTGTTTTATTTTTTTATTTTTGCATAAAATGTTATCGTTAAACAAACACAAAAACACACATCCATGCAAACATTTCTGAAATATATAGAAACACATGCAAACGTTTTAAATATTCTTAAATATGTTTAACATTAAAATGCAAAAAGTATTGAAAAACCAACACTATAACCATCAGCAACAGCATCAGTAGCCAAGAAACAAAAATGGGCTGCTATTAAAGAACGCAATTAATACAAAAAAAAAAAAAAAAAATTAAAAAAAAACAAAAAACTTCCTTGTGCTAAAAATATTCCGAAAATTTTATTTTTTTTTTTATATTTAAATGTTTGTGATTTTTTAAGTGTATTCAGATGAACATACAAAAAATAAAAGAAATTAACTCAAGTTAAAAAAATAAAACACCACAAATGATAGGCTAATGCCTAAAAAAAAGTACATCTTTTAAAATAATCAAAAAGAAACATAAATAACTTGTTGACTAAAGAAAAAAAAAAAAATAAAAGAAAAATCAAAAAAAGTTTCATACCAAAAGCAAAACTCTAAATAAAGAAATAGTGATAATTGTTTACTTAAAAATATAAACCACCCCCACTTGGATTTGGATTTACTTTAAAGAAAAAGACAAAACAAACATAAAAAAAACAAAAAACAAAAAACACAAAAATAAAGAAACAACGTTTAACTTATATTTTTATGGTATTTTGGAATAATTTTCTAGAACATTTTCATTGCTTGGATTATTTAACTTTTTTTTTCTTTAAAAATTAAGGTAAGTTAAAAACTATTTTTTTTCTTTTTTTTTTTTTTTTTGACAAATTATAATTTTAAAATAAATTCAAATTTGTATGCCAAATTACCTGTACTCAGCTATACCATATGGTTATGTGTCGAGTAACAGCACTAGAGGTGTGTTTTTATCACTCACCACTAGCTCTGTGACACAATCCAATTATTTAAATTTACTTTACTCTAAGGCATATTGTCGAGAATAAATAAAAATATTCAACTTTAATTATTTATTATTTTGTTATATGATTTATTTTAGTAATTTAAATAACCACTTAAAATGTGTAAAAAATAAAATATTTACCCCAAAAAAAAAAACTCGTATAAAAGAGTATATACGAACATAAGTTAATATCTGTTACCATTCTTGGATTCTTTATTTAAATACAGGTTTAAGCCTACATTGTAGTTATATAATAAAGATTTACAGGTTTATAGAACGTGTAATACTTTTAGTGTTTACTGTAACTAACATACATACTTAGTTGGACTTTAAAATCCTTTTTCAGAGTTACGGCCTAGCCTCTCACAGCACGCACCCTTATTGTGTGCGTCGAATTTTATCCATGAGTATTGGGACCTACAATTTAACGTTCACTCTGAAACTTGTTCATCGTAATCACTTACTCTTCATGATCATGATAGTTTTTTTTTATATTTTTTTCTTTAAAGATGTCAAAGATGTAATTTAGTTTGTTAAAAAAAATTATTTTTTCTGAAAAATTTGTATTACGATATTTAAAAATTTTTATTTTAAAATACATTTATTAAATCAGACAAACATATGATCACAAATAATTTTTATTGTTGAATTTTTTTGGAGTATATTTAATGATATATGAAACATTAGCAAATTAGATTAATTTTTTTTTAATTTGATGAAAATTGTATTACAACCGTAACTCAACAACTTATATAAATATAAAAGGAAATTCATAAAAATATTTTTAATTTCAATATTATACTACTTTATAGAGTAACTTTTTGAGGGAAATTGTTTTATTTTGAAATTTAAATCTTAAATAAATTTTAAAACATACATACATATGTATTTGAAATATAATTTGAATTATTTTCTTTGAATCTGTTATATATTTTTTACTTTTTATTATTTTTTAACAGCCTTATTTATGATAAAAAATTAGCAGGTCGATGTACACAGTGCCTAAGTTTGTTACTTCTATACGTGGAAATTCTTCTCAAACGTACAAAGTATTTAATTTTTTAGATTCTGTGACTAGTTATCAAACAGCAGGTATGGATATGGTTGAAAAACTTGCCAGTTTTTTGTGCCATATGCTAACTAGTTGCTTACTTTTCATTATGCATACGGCCGTAAATATATATTTAGTACACATTTATTTCTGAATTCGTAATTGGAATTGCTTATAGAACCTTTATTATTTAAATCTGTTGTAAATAAAAAGAAGAATACCAGGGTTAGGATCTCAAGACATATACATATAATAATTATACAATATATTTAATACGTCAAATATGCATTTAAAATATATGTATACTTTTTCCACTTATGTATGCATTTTTTTTAATTCATTCATCGGATGCTCAAATACATGGCTTGAATGAAGGTTTTTCTTTTAAGGTTTATAATGATTTTCAATTTTATGAATATATTTCCAATTAAGGCGTTACTTTTTAAATTGAAAATAATTTTGGTTTTCTAAACAAATTAGATTTTTCTTCTATTTTTCTTTGAGTATTCAAACCATATTTCAAAAGAGCAATTCGTTAACCAAATTTTTCTATTCTGAGCCCTAACACTAGCATTGCAACTAAAATTTCAATTAATTTGTACACAAGTTTCTTCCGCGTCTGCTTTTATAACGACCACATGTTCAATTAAAATTTCTTAAACGGTTGACATTGCTCTTGGTTGGACAGATAGATTTTATTTAAATTTATTTTGCGCCGTTTGGCTATAACACTTTATTACTAAAATTGCAGAGGTTCGGATAATTAAAAAACATATTTCATAAATTATATATTTAAGAGGTAATTCAACGTATTCATTTAAATACCTTCCTCGCATTATTATCCAAAAATAGGTGAAATTTTTTTTTCCAAATATATTTTAGAAATTTGATGCCAATCAATTTTAAGTGTCTTTTCGTTCGACACATTGTAAATATTCAGGGAGACAATTTTTATTTTAAATTTCAATACTAAAAGAAAAGCAATTCAAAATTATGAGGGTCTGCTCAATTATATGAAACTATTGATCTCTGTTCAAAATCTCTTTATAATTCAATATCTTAACACATTCGGCTGCAATTAAATTTAGCTGGTGCCTGCCAGAGAATCAATTAAATTTTTCATATAAAAATAATAACCGGGAATTGCCGCTTTTTATCATTGAATTAAAAAAATTTTTTAAATTAGAGTTTGGTTGTTAGTTTAACAATCCAGCAACTCTATTGCTGTACAATGGTAAAAATATATAGGTTTGACGGTTAATAAATTTGATTTGAACATAAGCGGCATTTCCCGTCATTAGTTTATGTGAAGACAAAAGAATGACGGGAATTTCCGCAGTTAAGCCGAATGTATTAATTTCATTTAATTCTTACTTCCCAATCTTACTTGATTAGACGTTTGTGACCATTAACGCCAACTCAGTTGCTTTTATCCCATCTTTTTTTTTCAAAAAGTCGAATTTTTAGGTTTGGTACCAAAAAAAGTAAATACACTAAATTGGTACTTTTTAAAATCTTTCATTGATGATTTAGAATTGCTATATATTTAAAATGTTTTTAATAAAAACTTGCAGTCAATATTTTAGCTAAACAAAATATTCCGGGAAGCATTTGCCTTATATAATTTGGGAAACCACCGTGGCTGCCGGGGTAATGTCGACTAATGTTGATAAATGGAAAAAAGAGCAGTGAAAAAACTGTTATAATTCTCATTATGATAGAGAAAATAAAAGAATTTGGCAAAAAAAAACATAAATGTGATGAATATTTTTGGTTATTAAAGAAGAAATGATGTCCTTCACGGACTTTGATCTAATTAAAAGCGTTTCTGACGAAACAAAAATTTAATTATAAAAATATTGCTCAGACCTTCCCTGGAGCTCGAACTTCGGCTGGAAGCCCGAAGTTAAAACATAAATGTGTTTGACAGGACTTCAACTAGTTTATTACAAAGTCTATAGTCTAGTATGTTGTGTTTTGGCTTATTAGATGAGAGCTGCTGATTCAAACCCCAGCTCAGATATCTTTAAAGAAAGAAATACAAAAAAATTTTTATTTTGGCGACCACCTCTTAGCAGTCTTCCGTCAAAAGTTCTGAAATTAACTGATTGCCATTAACAAGCTTCGCAAGTCTGTCATTCGAAGTTGACGTTAACCTGTAGGTCCCGGTACATATGACCGTAACTCTGAAAAAGGGTTGTAATGGCTAATTAAGTATGTATGTAGAGAAAGTATGATTCCAATATAAGTTTTCTAGAGAAAAGTATGAGTTAAATGCATAGTTGATGATTGTCATGAATATGTACAGTGTACAGCCCACAAAGAATTCTGTTCGGTTATTGTACTATTGCTTTACCAAAGTCAGTTTGTACTTTGATTGAAACATCACTGCATAATTTAATTTATTTATTAAATCTCAAACATTTTTAGAATAATCTGTGTTTGTACTTCAAAATTTATAAAATGCTGCATTCTTTTATTGTTGTTTGACTTACTTATAGATATATTCAAACAAAATGCTCTTCTTGCTTTTTTGATCAGGAAATAAAGAATTTCAGTACTTTTTTTTATTAATTACTTGCAATGTTTTATTTTCTTTATTTTATTCTTGCTTAGTATGGCTTTCTTACTTTAAATGCATTCATATGTAATAGAAATTTTTTAAAACCATAACAAAAACCCCCGTAATTCAATATAAAATTAAATATTATTTAAAACATTCCATATTTTATTTAATTTTTCTAAATATAAATAAGAAAATATATGTATATATTTTTATTTAATATTTAATAAGTAAACAATATAAATCCAATTTATGCATAAAAAAATCTTATGACACTTAAATGTCACCACGTTTATGTCTTTTTTTCATATTACGAGTGAGTATATAAACAAAAGCCGCTTCATCTTCATGTGTCATTTGCCTGAGAATTGTCTTTTTTGTATTTTTTTTTTCTTAAATTACCAGTAAATTGTATAAAAAAAGAAAAGAAGAAAAAAAAAATAATACCATTTGATAGATGAGACAAAATAATTAATTTTTTGACGAGAAAATATATATTTTATTTATTATTTTATTATTCTTATATGCACAATATGTGCATACATGTGTACATACTTATCCATACATACATGTATACTTGCATTTATATTTTATTTTTTTCTTTTTTTGTCTTATGCGCCCCCAAAGTATGCATTTAGCAGATTTATGATCATTATTATGGGATTTTAATGAATTTAAAAAATTTTTGATTTTAAATTTTTCATAAGTAAACTGGCTATTGTTTGTTAAACTGACTTTTTTCATATTTTAAAACCTTTTAATTAAATTTAAATATTTTTTCTTGTTGAATATTAAAATAAAAACAGTTTTTAAAACCCTTTTACATTTTATTCAATGGTTTTTATCTCATTTCTTTATAATAAAATAATTTTATTGACCTTTTCGTTCTATACAAATTACAAGATATTTATTGAGCTTAAAGCTATGGTCACAGGTTTAGAAATAGTTTATGCAAATATTTGGTTTTAGCCGTTTTTACTTGTATAGCCGTATTGTATTCGCGATAATTTGTATGCCAAAATACTATAAGAACGATATTTTTATACTTTTTTTTGCATATTTTTTAATTTTGAATTTAAAAACTTTGATTAAATATGCACATCAATAGGAAATTTAAGCGAAATTTTTTTCGCAATTTTTTTCACGCGAATTTTTTTCGGAATTCTTTTCATAAATTTTTTTTTGCTTCGAGTTTGAAATTAATTCAAATACTCGTTAGCAATATTCTCTAAGTTTGATTTTAATCAATCTACTTTGATAAAATTTAAATATGGAACATGATAGAAGTAGTATAGCAGTTTGTATTGTTTTTTCGCGAAAAAAAAAACAGATGTTTGGAGAAAAAAATAACAACAAAGTTAAATTGATTTAAATTTAAAAATTATCCCAAAAGTATAAAAATAGCATATTTTTTTTGTACTTTAGTGTACAAATTTTTAATGGCGAATATGGCGAATACGAGCGCTAACTTCTAAGAACGGCTAATGTCGTTTAATTCAGCGTACTCGAATTAGCTTAACCAGTAGGGTGCCCAGCTGGTTAAAACAAAAGTGTCATATTCGAACACAGTGTAATTATTTAAAAATGTTTTATATGTAATTACTTACAGTCATGGACATAAGTATAGGCACAAGCAGTACTTTCAAATAAAATTAAAATTTTTACGTATTCCCAGACATAAAATAATAATTTTATTAACTGATTATTACTACAGAATATGTTCATTAATAAAATAACAGAAAAACTAAAACAAATTAGTTTCAGGAACAAAACAATAACAAAAAGTACTAAATAAACTCAGTTTTCTGCAGGACAAAATTATAGGCACAGCCATTCTTGTGCAGGCAAAAAATCATACAGAAGCTTGAATTAATATTTTGTTGGCAATCCATTTTGTTTTATAACAGCCTTTAACCTATCTGGCATGGAAAGTACCAATTTTTTTGTGAGCTCTTCGCCTATTTAATTCCATTCTCCGATCGACGTTACCTTAAGATCAGCTTTGCTTAATAACTCCTCTGATCGAATTCTTAGGTCCAGTTCTTCCAACAAATGTTCGATGGGATTTAAGTCTGGGGACTGCGGAGGATGTGGCAAGCCATATGCGGTGTTATAAACAAGTCACTACTTCACGTCGCGGGCCGAATGTTTCGAATCATTATCATGCTGGAATTTACTTTTTTTTTTTGTCAAATATTTGCCTAATGTGACAATAGCCTAAGGTCTTTAAATTATAGATACCTAGGCCTGCGTATAAAAATAAATAATTCCTAACAAAGCTACACTAAAAATATATGTAAATGGAAAACATTTAAATTTCTAATCTAATATCTACAAGCACGGTAAGTGACAAGAGCTCAAAATGCCAAGTTGAGGATCTCTACGCCGTTAATAACTGAAAACTAATATGGCCATTCATATGGCTGAATATTTTATTTATCTGAGAAAATTCAAACTCGAACTGATGTAAAAATCTATAAGTAAACTGCAAGGATAACACATACATATAAATAACTGCCGCATTAGCTCACAAGCGGCTTGTAAACCAAAGCATATTGGATTGAAAAAAAATGCTCCGAAATTGGTCGGTTTAAGTGAATTTTCAGATTAAACCACGGTTTTTAATTTTATTGGTTTTTAGCAACAAACTCTACTATTACGCAAGTGTATTTGATGTTGTTCAATCAAAAATTCAAAAATAATAAAAATTTCATTTCACTTGCAAAACTCTAACGTGCTCGTATATTCAAGTGTCTGAATGGTGACCTCGCCATATTTAAGCCTAAAACTACTTAATGTTGCATTTCGTAACTTCTATTTTTAATTTTATTTTTATTTTATTTTTTTTTGTTTTTTTTTGGATTCATATGAGTTGTGCTCTTTTGAGTTTTACGAGTATTTGTTGCAACATTTTTTTCATCTCTATTTCTTTAAGAACAAACATAAGATATGTGCTGAAGAGAAAAACAAATGAAAGAATTTTCTTTCTTATTTTCAATATTGTAACAAAATAATAGAAAAAGAAGAGAAAAGCAAATAATTGTAATGACGTTGAATAGTTGACTGGCTGTCGAACAGTCAGTCAGTCAGTCAGCCAGTTTAGCTGACAAGTTATTGTTTAGTTCTGCTGCTCTTCTGTGCTTTTTAACCATGGCTGTTTGGTTGGTTCGCTGGCTGGCTGGCTGGCATTAGCAAGTTTTTCTTTAATTTTTGCTTTTTTTTTGTTTTGTTATATTTTAATTTCAAACAAAACATTTCTACTTTTTTGGCCAACTGCCAAAATGTTCTTGTTTAAACACACTTGTTTTTCTTTTTCTTTTATTATGATTTCATTTTTCTTTTTTGTTTTTTTTAGTTCATTTTATTCTTTTGGTCTAGAAAGCGAATAGTGGTACCTACTACTGGTGAATGTTGAAGATGAACATTTTTGTTAATGCTGCCCAGCTTTTTCTTACACTCACGAATAAAATTATAAAAACATTTAGGGAAAAGTGTATATTTCCTTTTGATGGCAATTAAAATTGTTTAGCAAAAAGGAAGAGCTTACCCATCATTTGCAAAATCAATGAATTTAAATCATGGTTGGCATAGAACAGAAGTGATTCTTAGATCGGAACAGTATTTGTTTTGCTAAGAAAAAGTTGTTGTAGAATATTGCATGCAGCTCTTAAGTTAGGAACACATTAGGCAAATATTACACTAAAAGCACAACCACTCTTTTATGGAAATATTTTCCCTTTAAGTGAAAATTTCTTTCAAAATTTTGTCAAAAACAAATAATATCTGTGGCAATATGGAAGAGTAGCTTAAGTCGAAAATTGAAGTTTTGAGATATCATCAATTTTGTGTAATTTTTATTCTGTATGTTTTTTGCGAATAATTTATAAGTAAATATATTGGTAACATATTCATTAGAGAAGAAGGATGAATATTTAAACAAAATATGGTTTATTTGAGAAGATTTTACGCCTTTTCTACTTAAGCGCTTTTTCGAAACTGAAATCTGCGTTGGACAGGTCCTTAAGTAACTTAAGCGCTTCTGTTGAAATAAAAAGTGTGTATTGTGTAGTTTTAAGTAAACAAAAGAGGATTTATTCAAGAACTTACATTCACTTAAGATAACTGTTTACAAGAATCACATTTTATTAAAAAAACTAATGTAAATATAAGTTATATGATAAATCGAAAATCTTAATATGTAAACAAATCTATGTGTACATAAGTTGTTTTGTTAAATGCATTATTGATTTAAAAAATTTAGGCTAAAATAAAAAGAATTTTTCAAAACGGACTAAACACATTTAAGCGCCTTTACTTCTGTAATGCCCCAAATGCCTTAACCCAATTCTCTCTTATGTCGACTTAAGCTACTCTTCCATATTGCCACAGATATAAAGAAATAATTTTCGGGCATTTAATTAATGAAAACAAAATTAAATATTTTGATGAAATGTGACTATTTGCTTTAGAAGATCTTAGTGGTCAAGGATAATGGATTCTACACTTTTTTTTGCTGAATTTTTAACATGATTTACGTTGTAAAATATGTGATTTATTTTTTAAAATTTGTAAAAAAAATATTTTTTTTTTAAATGTCTAGTCTTTAGTTTTGTTTTTGTGCAAATTTTAAGATAATGTTTGTGGTTTTCCTAAATTATGTTCTAAATTTCATTTAAAATATTAAAGGCCCGTTAATGGTAAGCCATTGTCTTAAATATTGGCTTATATTTCAAAACAAAATACTTTTGTTATTAAAAAAAAGCGTATTTTTTATTTTCTCATTTCTAAGAGATTTTTTATTGCTTTTAACAGTATATTCCTCCTTTTAAATGTATATGTTTGCTAAATATTTTTAAAATCTTGTTCTGGTTTTAAGGTCTTCAATTCATTTGATAAGATTTTTTATACTGTTTTTTTTTTTTAATTTTTCCCTTGTACGTATAATTGTGAAAGTGGTGTCAGACATAAACATATAAATTGCATGTGAAGAAATTAGAAAGTACTTTTAGATCCAATGCTGTTCTGTAGTCTGAAAAAATAAACAAAATTATTTGGAATCGGAATATGTCGCATTTCTTAGCTGTTCTGCATACCATTTTCGAATAATTTCTATCGTTCCCTTTCGTTTAGAAATATGTTCGTGGTATGAAACCAGCAATTCCAGTCTTTGTTTTTTAAGTTCATCCCTAATTTTAGATTTTCTGTTCCCAAAAATCCCTAAAATTTTTAAGCAATAAAACTTTGATTAATTGACTGACAACCATTTCACTTCAGGTTCACGTTTGACATACATACATACATAATTGGCCTTTACAACACTGTGAAAGGATTACGGCCTAGGTTCTAGCAGCACCCATGTTGTGTGTGTTAATTTATAATCTTGAGTAACGGGACCTACAGTTTAAATTCGACTCCGAACGAGAGACTTGACAAGCTTGTTCATGTCAATCAGTTACTCTCAGAGCTTTTGCCAGAAGTCTGCTAAGAGGCAGTCGCCGAAAGAAATATTTTTTTCATATTTCTTTGCTTCAAGATGTCAGAGCCGGGGCTTGAACCGGAACTATCGTCTTAGTAAGCCAACACACTAACCACTAGACCACCGAGACTACCATGTTCACGTTTGATGCTCCTAAAAACTCCATTGAACAAATTTAATTCAAAATACTGTGGTGTAAAGTAACTGCTAAATTTATTTTTAATTTCTATTTCTTTTTTTTTTTTGAATTAAAACTCAAACCACTTTTGTAATTATGAGCACAATTTTATATTTTTATTTTTCACAAAATTATTGCTTTGAGCGTAAGAAAAGCACTTGAAAGCATAAAAGAAAATGAACATCTATGATTATCCGTTTTCTCTCTTGTTACATGCCCAGGTTTTCCAACAACAATTAAGCACGTTTTTCAGTTTTCTTTGCAAATAAAAAAAAAGAAACAACACATCTGAAGATTTATTTTCCTATTTTAACAAACAAGTCAAAAAGAAATCACAACAG
The DNA here is from genome assembly GCA_963576795.1 of Metopia argyrocephala. Classification (NCBI taxonomy): domain Eukaryota; kingdom Metazoa; phylum Arthropoda; class Insecta; order Diptera; family Sarcophagidae; genus Metopia; species Metopia argyrocephala. The sequence continues at coordinate 2,932,755 of OY756209.1, forward strand.
AAAGAAACAAAAAGAACAAATACTTCTGTCAAATGATATAAAACATGTAAATTTTATAATTCTTAAAAATGTTTACAACTCTAGAATCATATAAATTTATAAAAAAAAAACAAAAAACAAAAAAATACATTTTATCTCCAATTAATTGCAATACAGAAATATATATTTTTATTAACTCATCATAAGTTACTCATGTCGTTCAGTTCTTGTGCACAGTATGGCAAGAGGAGCGTTCCATGCACGAAACTTATAAATTTCTTAAAGCCTTTTTGTTTTCTTTTCTTTTTTTCTTTCAATATTTTAAATATTTTGTGGTTAATTTGAAATACTAAAGAGGTTTAATGGTTATTTCTTTATTAAAAGACTTTAAAAATAAAATAAATATGTATATAAAGAAAAATACTGTTAAAATAAGTGTTAAACGTTATTTATTATTTTGTTTAGAGAACATTATTTTATGGGTTTTTAGTGTATCCCCACAACTATAAAAGCATTGATGACGAATACAAGACCTTAAAAAAATATATATAAAAACCACAAACGCACACATAATAAAATTACACAATATATTACAGTACGGAGAAAAATTAGAGCACTATACACACATAAGTGGTGTTTATAGCTGCTGATTGTGCTTACCAAAGTTCTTACAGTGTAACGTATTTGCTAAGATCATCAGAAAGAACTTTAAATTCTGAAAAACTAAAAAAGTTATATAAAAATTAAATTTTTAAACAATTCTTACTGAAAACAATAGAGAAAAAATTAATTTTATTTACGTTTTATTTTTTATTTGCAAAAGAAATTATATCAAAAAATGCAAAATAAAGCCACTATACGTGTAAAAGCAAGTGTCATCTATCAAACATGATTGGATGGGATTGATTTTCTATGCAAAAACATTGCTTCTTATTTTAAGATTTTTACTTTACCTGTAAGATGTTTGTAATGTAACACTAAGGTTTTACAAATTCATACAACAATACAAAGTTTCCAAGCTATACTCCCCTAGCGAAAAAGTGCTTACCCATCATTAGCAAAATTATTAGTAAAATCAACCTCAAGTAGTGGTAGTAGTCTTGGTAAATCACCAATTAATTAGTTATGTGGTTGTTATTTGGCGAAAGTGATCGAGAGACAGGAATAGTATTCGTTCTGCTAAGAAAGAGGCGACTGTCTCTTAGCAGTTTTCTGGCAAAAGCTCTGAGAGTAAACTGATTACCATGAAAAAGCTTCTCAAGATTGTCGTTCGGAGTCGAATTTAAACTGTAGGTCCCGATACTCATAAGTAAAAAATGTACACACACAACATGAGTGCTGCGAGAAGCTAGGCCGTAATCCTGACACAGGGTGACACAGAGGTGTTTTAGAATATTAAATTCAATTAAAATGCTTTGATTTTGTAACAACTTATAAAAACAGAATCGAAAGCAAATTCTAATGTGGGTGTAGTAAAAGCAAATCTAAATTATTTGGTAACGTTGTTCAAGCGTATACTCTAAAAAGTTTGCTACGTATAACAGTGCCAGTATGACAGTTAATCCTTTCGTAAGCTCCATAAGTGAAAAAAATACAGTTTGATTCCGTCAGAAACGCTTTAATTAGATCAAAGTTAACTGCAATGATCTCAGTTTGGCTAGTGTACTAATCATTCACGGACATTATTTCTCCTTTGATTACCAAAAATATTCATTGCAGTTAACTTTGATCTAACTAAAGCGTTTCTGACGAAACAAAAATTTATTTAAAGAAATTGGCGAATGTATTGGTAAACGTCACATTGTTGGCTATGATGTCTAAACGAACACTATTCATGATAATTTATCTATAAATTCTGCGTGTATTGGAGAGATATATGATATAAAAAATTTATACTCCAGTTCTTTCCGTTAATAAAGATTCATTTCTTTAGAATTAAAAGAAAAAAAAAATTGATCACTTTTTCTGGGGCTCGAACTCGAGTCTTCAGCATATAAATACATTTTAATTTGTGATAAAATTTTGATCCCACCTGTAACGTTTTTAAAAAGATTTATTTGAGTATTTTAGTGGTCGAAGGTGACGACAAAATCTTGATGTTGTTGATGATGATGATGTAGTTCAAGTATTGCCCCGACTTGGACAAGGCGATATTGGTGATGATGTTGATGGTGGTAGTGGTGGTGGTGGTGGTGGTGGTGATGCTGGTGGTAGCAGTAGTGCCAATATTGAAATTGTTAGTGTTGGGGTCGGAATAGTAGTGCTGTTAGTAAATTAAATAAAATATGTTGAGTGCTATACTCGTCCGTTTTAATTTTTCTTTTTTTTTTGTATATTTTACTGTTTCAAAAATAAATTGCCTCGTGCTGGTGCTACAGTACATACAACAACTGTTGCTATTGTAGTTGTTATTATTATTGTTGTGGTTGAAAACAATAACAATAACAGCAATTGAAAAGAAAAAATAAAATAAAATAAATACTCGTATATTGTTGCTTGATCTTTCACAAAAAAAAAAAGAAAAAAAAAATGCGTTTCTCATAATAAAACAATTTGTTTTAATTTTTCTGATTGCTCGACAATGCTGTGGTAGTGGCCGTAGCCTCCTCTTGCCTGTTATAGCTGTTGCTGTTGGTGCCTCTGCTCTGCTGCTATTTCTGCTGTTGTAGTTGCTATTTTTTTTTTTTTTTTTTTTTTTTTTTTGTATTCTGTTGTGAATTTTTGAGGCCAAGGTAGCCTGTGTTGAGTGACATTCGTGGTGCGCTGTTTTTGTTGTTGCTGTTATCTATTTTTGTGGCAATACAAAAACAACAAAAAAGTCGGCCTTTTTCTCATTTTATGGTTTATTTTAAACAACAACAGCAAAATTAATAATTTCTATACAAATCTGTCATTGTTACTAAATAAGGCAGGGTGTGTGTTTTTAAAATTTAGTTAAGAAGTTTTATCTCTTTTGTGCTTTTTGGACATTCATCAATATATAAATACATATATGTACATAATTGTAGACATAGTAGTATGTACATATGTCTATAAAGTACATAAATAAAGATATTTCAATAGTTTAGTTTATCATATCGATCTTAAGATCCTATAACTGGTATTCTTTTTATGAGATTTAACATCGGTAAAGGAATATGTATAGTACTAGCGGAACTGAATTAGTTTTCGACTCCGCTCTGATAATTATGTAATAGAAATACATACAAATTGTTCAAAGTGTCCCTTAGTAATTTAAGTTTTAAAAATAATACACAAACTATTAATATGTATCTTATATTAGTCCACTATTCCTCAGGTCGTGGATTTAACTTGCAGTAGAAACATTGATCAGAAACGTGAGGCTTGTAGGCTATCTCTGAAAAATCACAAAAAATTTTGCCAGAAGCCAAAAAATATTATATATCCCGTGCACCACAAAATGTACTCGTACACGCACGTATATATTTATCATGTTTTATTTATTATTATCTTTATTTTATATGCATTTCAAAGGTTTATAACGATTACCTTAAATTTTGTTGACCATCAATAAAAATTAAAGCAAAAAAAAAAAAAAAAAAACATTACACACCCTAAAATCATTGATGCTGTAAATAAACAAAAAAATAAAGTAAGAAAAAAAATAAAATAAAATAAAAATAAAAAACCAATACCATGGGTATTCATTCGTTTAATCTGCTAAATACCTCTTATACCTTTCAAACTCTTAAACATGCAAACATTTGTATGCGCGAATACTCCTACTGTGTAATAAACAAAAATAAATATAAAATCAGTAGCGTAAAGTCATAAAATGTTTACATTTACAATATCGTAAGACTGTTAATTAATAAAGAAAACACAAATTCTATAAAGAATTAAACAGACAAGGTCTTCTCACAAGAGATACACTAAAAGAAATAAAAAACAAAAACAAAAACGTTTTTATTTTAAATTATAATAACAAAAGTGAAATTGAATTCACGATACGAGTATGTAAATAAAAAAATATTTATTTAAAAACTTAAAATTTTGATTTTAATAATGATTTTTCTTAAATTTGGTAAATTATTTTACAGCATGGCTGGCCATGTGGGCGCTCAAATATCGGCTTTAATAATGTAATAGAAAAGCTGAATAAAAAGCCATCCCTTCATTCTCTCTTCGGCCAACGCTGTTTTAAATCGTCGTTTACCACAACGACTGCAATAAAAATCATAAAAATCAAACGGGTATTAAAATTTAGTACATATCGCTATGAGGAGCCTCATGAAACATATGGTACATATCGTCGATGGAATTAAAGAACGCTGTAACTGACAAAACCTTAAATGTTCACCAGAGCCAAAAAACCTGTATGAAAGTAGAACAAACACACTGGTATTTTTCATTTCGTAGACGACGTAACTGAATTTATTTTCATCGTAGAAATCTGGGACCGGGACCAATCGACGCGTATTTTTTTCTGATAAAATTATGCAAAAAACGTATTTTCGATTTTTTGTCAGTTACAGCGTTCTTTAATTCCATCGACGATATCATACCATTAAGAAGGGCCAATTTCATAGAATAAAAATTTGGAATCCATTTTTATTTTAACATTTTTGTGTAACAGGCACACACACACTGTCATTATCATCTGTAATCATATTTAAATGCATACTATTGATCTAATTTTGCTTGTTTTTATTTGCTATTGTTGTAATTATTTTACGATTATTTTACAATTTTGACGAAATTAAATGGTCAGAAGAAAAGTTTTTAAAAAATTTTGTTTTTTTTGTTGTTGTCAAAATCATTTTTTACAATAAGAACAAGATTTTATAAAATTTTTTATTGTTTGATGTTAGTGGGTATTTGTCAAAACAAAAACAACAGCAACAGCACCAATAATAAAAACAGTATTTTATTGTAACAACAAAACATTTATTGTTGTACAAATTGATAACATTGAACATGAATACCTTACAAGTACATAAAATGTGTGGATGTATGTATATGGACACAATTTGATCTCCCTCTCTTTCTCTCCCTATCGCTCTCTTACATTTTAAACATTATCAATTTATGTTTATACGTGTGTACATACATATGTATGTGTGTTGTAATATAATACAGAATATTTATATTAAAAGCAACAAGAACCGAAAATATACAAAATAAATTGATATTTGGAATTGTATATTTCTTACACTCAAAGAAATTTTTAATTACATGAATCAATTAATTTTTGTTTGCAACTAACAATTGTGCCCATAATTATGAAACTGGTCTAAGTCAAAATTTAAAAAAAATTAGTTTATCAGTTATCATATCATAACACATTATTTTAAACTAAATTTGTGCAATGTAATTTTTACGAAATTGTCAAAAATGAACCATTAGATAGATAGTGGTTGTAATTTCAACATTATATGGAATTCATTTAGTGTTGATTATGAAAGTGGTCTAAGCCAAAAATTCTTTATATGATTCTAAATTTCACGTTTTGGATATTTCACCTAAAAGAGGAAGACCCAAAATATACGGAAATACTAAATTACTTTGATTATACAACACCATTAGACCCGTATCGGAAGAAAAACATAAAGATATTATGAGTTTACTATCGTACATCCCTTCAGTTTTTCAGGAACATTTTAAGAATCTTAAATACTCGAAATAATGATAAAAATGGATTACTGCTTAAAAATAATTAATAAATGTTCAGGAATTATTTCAATCAAATTATTGTTTTAAATAAAACTCAGTTTTTTATTGCTTTAAGTCATTTATAGCACATTCAGTTAATTTCGAAAGTGGTCTAAGTCAATTCAAACTTTAAAAACAATATTGTCGTATGAAATTCACACGAAATTTCATATTCATAATAAATTTCCATCAATTAAGACCAATAAAATTATAAATTAAAATGTCGCATAAGGTAAAAATATTTTTTATTTTATTCAAATGCAATTCATTAAATATCTTGAAAAAAGAAATATATGACTTAGACCACTTTCATAATTATGGGCACAATTGTCCTAACAATTAAAAAGTTGCTTGAAATTTTTTGTTATTTTGATTAATTTAATTAGAAATTAATTAATAATAATTTAATATTTTGGTAAATTCTTTCATTAGTGGATCTTTGTGCACCGGGAAATTCGAATTTTTCAGAACATTTTTTTTTCAGAAAATTATAAAATTGTAATAAAACTTGTTGTGTAAGCTTATTTTAAACACAAAACAATTTTTCTTTGTTAACATTTAATTAATTGAACATATTAAATTCATAGAAAAGCTTTCAAAAAATTTTTGATTTTATTGGTATTGAATTGGTTTTCACATAAAATCAGTATGTACCAAGTATGAACACTTCATTTTCAACTTCTGTTATCAACGGACCCAAATTTGTACAAAAACATATCAAATTTCACATTCTTTTGACCGACCACCACAAATAACTCGGTGATTAGCCATTTATTTTTTATTTTAATGAGCGAGAAAAATAATTTGTGTTGCAAATACAAAAAAAAAAGCACAAAACATCTAGAAATTAGAACCTGTAGTTCTAATTTTAGAGTATCCAATACATTGAAATGGCAAGTACGAATTTGTGAGACTCCACTGGAACTGTTTTTCGTTCGAATTGAATTACACAGTAAAAAATATATTTGTATTCCTTTAATTTTTATATTCTCTTTTAACTTTATATTTCTTTTTCGGTGTAAATTTAGGTGTCAATTCATATAAATTCCATTGACAATATGAGATTTATTTTATTTAAAAAACTAAACTAAAGCTCTTAAAATTTGATCATTTAATAAAAAAAAGGGAGAAAATAGGTGACATAATTCTATTTTTATACAGGAATTCAATATGAGATATAAATGCATGACATTTTTGTAAAACTACATATTTACATATCTGATGTATGAATAATCGCCTAAGAATTTAAAACGGACTTTAGACTATCACGTTAAACGTTTTGTAATATTTTAATTATATTAACAAGTATTGTAAAGAAACGATTAAAAAGTAGAATTTTTATTTATAAAAACCAAAATTTAAAGCATTCAATTATCCAAATCATAAAGCCTTATGTACGTATGTATCTTCTGTTTAATAATTAATCACAATTCAAGCAGAAATAATTGCCATCATAACTGAGTATATTTCAGTTAAAACAAGAAACTAATAAACCTTCCTATTTATGTTTTTTTGTTTTTTTTTTGAATATTATGAAGCTTATTTACCTCTTGGCTTTAGAAAACTATTCAAGTGATTGCAAATACCTTTAAAATCTACACAAAAAACCTGCCATTAGAAAAGAGAAAAAAACAAAAATATATAGAAAATACCCCTCATTAGAAAACAATAGAAAGATAATAAAAAGAAAAAAAGAAACAACTAAGAAAACACACAAGGATACTTAAGAAAAGAATGGCATAAGAAAAGAAAATGAGGATTTGTTTTAACTTTAGTGTTTAACAAAGTATTCTTCTCCCCTGTTTATAAATAAGAAAAAAAAACAAGAAAAAAACAAAACAAGAGGAAAAATGTTAAACGTCATTCAACAATGAAAAGAAAATTTTGTTGAAACACTGAATAAAAACAAAAATAAAACATCACAAGTTGCCTATATATACTCCCTTCTATATAATCCCACCACATTATAATCACAACCAAACACAATAACAAGAGAGACATAACGATGAAAGAAAAAGAAAAATAAAATAAAAAGTAAAAATTAAGAAAGAGAAGCACATCTTTTGCATTGCAATTTCTAAACCAAAGACGATGTTCCTCTGTTTTCTTCATCTTTTACAATTCTGCGGTTGTTGTCTATTAAAGCTGCAAGAGAACTAAAAAAAATAAAAGAAATAAAACATGAAATAAGAAAAATCCTTTTTGTTTATTATTTTATTTGCAACTGTATGTTCAGGCATCATTTCAAATTTATCCTTGTCAGTCATTGCTCTCTCTTTTGGCTGTTCTGTTTTTTCCATCTTGTGTTTTTTTTTTGCTCTACGTTAAAGGATTATTAAGGATTTTAAGTTCTTTTTAAAAGATTTCATAGTTTTGAGGTGTTGTTTAACATAAAATTTAATAAACACAGTATTTTAAATCCTCTTTATATGAGTATGTGCCACATCTTTAGTCAAGTACAGTGCACTCGGGATAACGGCAACTAATTATAACAGACAAAATAAAAGTATAGATGGCTCTGGAAGAAAAAATATTATTTCTTGAAAGAATAGTGGAGTAATGCATTGTTTAGCTATGAAAAGTTTAATTTTTATACCCCGCCAGAGGGTTGTTAAGGGTATTGGTTTGAAAGAGATCAGAATTAGTGGATTAGAGTACTACAACCTTTCAAAGAAGGTTCACCAATTTTTTGTATATCTCAAAAAATAAATGCAGACAACCAGGTATAAGTAGATTTATTAGATAATATTCTGATAGAGTTTTTTGAAGAAAATTCGGGAATCACTTTACTTTCTAGCAAGAAAATGCACATAAAAACACAGCCCAGGCCATTCGGGAAATAAAAAAAAATAAATATGAAAAAATTATTTCTTTCGGCGACTACTTTTCTACAGTCTTCTGGCAAAAGCTCATTGTCACTGCCATGAGCAAGCTTCTTAAATCTCACGTTCGGAGTCGGCTTTAAACTGTAGGTCCCGGTACTCATGGAATTAAACTAACACACACAACATGGGTATTGCGAGAAACTAGGTCGTAACCCTGACACAGGGTTGTAATGGCCAGTTATGTATGTATGTAAAAATTGTTGGTGGACTATTTCAAGTCAAGAGATATATCGTCGCAAGAATTAAAGAACGCTGTAACTGACAAAAAATCGAAAATAGGTTTTTTGCATCATTTTTATCAGAAAAAAAAATACGCGTCGATTGGTCCCGGTCCCAAATTTCTATTATGAAAAGAAACGCCGTCTGCGTTTTGAAAAATACCAGTGCCTTTGTTCTATTTTCATACAGGTTTTTTGACTCTGGTGAACATTTAGGGTTTTGTCAGTTACAGCGTTCTTTAATTCCATCGACGATATAAAAATGGTCGAACAGTGTATACACTAAAGCTAAAAGAAGCTCTAACTTAAAAATAAAGTAATTGTTAAGCAAGGAAGGCATCCACGGCTTTAAACTAATTTTTTCAAAGCAGTTGAAGTCACATTAAGTAGTCCCAGTAGTCTAGTATGTAGTGTACTGGCTTACTAGACAAGCGGTCCGGCTTTAAACCCCAGTTCTGATATCCTGAAAGAAAAAAAATATTTGCTTCGGTGACCACCTTCTTAGCAGTCTTCCAGTAAAATTTCTGAGAGTAACTGATTGACATGAACAAGCTTCTGAAATCTGTAGGTCCCGGCACTCATGGCTAACATTTGTGTACTGTGAGAAGCTAGGCCATTACTTCGAAAAAGGGTAGGTACTTAGCAGAAATTAGTGCTTACCAATAAGCTATTTTGTAAGAGAGAAATTGTGAACAATCACTTACATGTGCACATCAGTAATGCATGATTTTTATATGAAATGAGCCGCTAAAATGTAATAGAAATGCACATTTATTGCAACCAGTAAGCAAATATTATAAGAAATCGAAAATAATACCTTATTCTATAGCATAATTGGAAGCTTTATGGTATGCATAAACAATATAATGCTTCCATTATTGCTTCCAAATTTGAAAAATTTTCTGCTGGGTAATGGCCAATTATGTACGTGTGAAAATGCTTAACTTACGACATATTTTTCATAAACCCATTTGCCTTCGGCATAGCAAATAATTGTCTTAAAAACTTATTAAATTATAAGATAGATTTCAGTCTACGTGCTGTCAGCCTGTGTAAGCAGTTAACATTGTAATCTCTTGTATTGGCACAGAAGTAAAAGGTTTTTTGCGATATCCATTATAGACAAGAAATCTTGTTTGGCTAAATGAAATATCCTTCACAAAACTATGTGACTGGACGAAAAATCTATTATGTTGCACTTATTGGAACTTATTTTTAAAAACAGTTCGTGTTGTAAAGTATTGTTGCAAACATTAGGAGTTTCGCTTATCAATTTTGGACAATATTTACACTAGACTAAACATTTTAATTAAATACTACCTGACTTGCTATAAGAAATCATTTCAATATCCATTTTGTAGTAGATGTTAAAAAATTCTTGAAATACTCGTAGAACACATCCAGGGGCCCTATTCTGTAATTGTCTTAAGTTAAAATGCTAAAATTTTGGGTTTTTAAAACAGGCTGGGCTTTAGAATATAAGTAGAAAATTAAAAATTTTAGAGATATTAGGCATTAAGCTTTTAAATTACAATACGCGCTCAAGAATTGTATTCGTAGCCAAAAAGTATTTAATCAAGTTTATCAATTTTTAGCGATAGAGTTTTAGCTTATGAGAGTTACAGAATTAGGCCTCAGAACATAAAATTATTCTTGTAAAAGCATATGTACCCTATAATTTTTTTCATGCTTGTATTGTAACAAAAAAGGCATAAACTTTTTAATTTTTAGAATTGTATGAAATACGAATATTTCTAATGATTTTATTACAGATCTGTTTAAAGTACTTATAGAAAATTTTCAAAATATTTTTTCTGCGCATAAAATTTTAATAAAACAACTTTAGTTTTATATGAATACTTTAAATTATCAACAAGCATATTTAGTTTTTTTTTTATATATATAAAATAATTTATTTTTTTTTTGTTAAAAATAAAACACTTGGTTTTATAAACGTTGCCTTGGAATATTCTAACGAGCACGAGTATTGACAATCATTGCAAATACAAACACTTGACTATTTCAAGAACTGACTTAAATGTGAAAATAAATGACTGATGAACAACTGACTGACTAAAGTATTAAGCAGAAAGAACTATTGTTAATAGCAAGCAAGCAAGCAAGCAAGCACATCACTTTTCAGTTGAATGTGAAAAAAAAGAAAAAAAAAAAAGAAAAAATTAAAAGTGTTGTTATCTAACACTACACTATTATTCTTGTTGGTTAAGTTTAAACATTCCTTTTACATATCTCTCCCTCCCTCTCGCTCCCCCTCTCTATGACATTATATTAAGTCCCTTTAGCATAAAAATCGTTTAGAGTGATATTAAAATACTGAATAGTAGAATGAATATTGAGTTAAATCAAGCAACCCACTGAATCATAACTTAATGTGAATAGTGAGAGTATTATGTTGTGTGTGTGTGTGGTAAACAGAATAATGAATGATATCAGTGTGAATGCAGTCGACGAGAATGAACATCGTGAATAACATCATAATCATTTATGACTGGCTGCCTTAGCATATGCATCAACATCAACATCATTATCGTTATTGTTATCGTCGAAAATAACATAAAACATGTGCCAGTGCTATTTACTCAATGTATCATCGCCGTCGTCATCGTCATATTTATTAAGACCTGCAGTGACAGACCAAATATATCCCATCAAACACAAAGCCTTGCTCTCAAATTAGGTATCATTTGAATTGAATAGTTTTCTCAAACAATAAGCGTTTAAAGGAAAATCATAATGTTCTTCGTTCTTAACAAATAGAGAAAACATTTTCTCATACAATTGAATAAATTAAGCCCTGCTCGTCTTATTGACCCACAAAGCAAGGGTTCTGTTAGAAACTAGGCCGTAAAACTGAAAAAGAGTTGTAATGGCCAATTATACCTATACAATATATAGTATATATATACAGATCACAGTGTATGGTATTTGGAAAACTATTTTTTGGCAAAGAAGTGAAGCTTTTTCTTCATTTCATAAGCCTGGCTTTAGTGGGACTTAAAATAACATTGATTTGAAGAAATGTAAATACATGCAGTCCAATTATTATTAGTAACTATCAGATTGGTGCGTATTCCCTGGAGAAAGTTAATACATTTCTTGATCTGGAAGTATTTCTTGATGAAAAGCTAGAATGAGTTTTGGTCTGGATAAAAGAGTTCAATAATCCATAGTCTGTCAGATAATCTTTGATAAACTGGTTGATAAACAAATTGAGACCAGATGTACAGTAAGAATTTAAACGATTCTAGTATTGTTATTAAAAAAATACATGCAGACTCTAAACTTGTCTTGAATACAAGCTTAGGATTTGGGTTTAATATAAACTTAGAAAAGCTTCATCTTTATGTTTGCTGGGACATTACAGATCATACCACACAACATACTTATTCATATGTATGTACATATGCATGTATGTTTGTTAACACATAGCAAGACAAATTGACAGGCATATAAACCGACTGACATTCATATTTCTATCAACACTATAATGATAACGTCAGCTAGTCAACCATGCTAACCAGATCACACTAACATGCAACAGATACACACACACACACATAAGTTCATATTCATGCAATATCTGCCTAAACTTGCAACGAACTCTTAGAAACTCATACATACAAGGGGCAGGCAGCATCACATTTGCCATACACTTTATATTGCTATTCATTGTGATGCTCGCTTACTGCTTTTTTTTGTATTTTTTTTTGTTGCCGTGTCTGTCTGTGTAGCTCAATGACAAAATGTTTGACCTATTGATTGATTGACTTGTTTGAAGAAAAATATAAAAAAAGTAAAAAATTAAAAAAAAAATAATCCTACTGAATATAATGCAAATGTGTACTCGTTTATAAAAACAGCAGACTACATTAAACTCACACACATGCATTCATACGTATAATGTACTGCCAGTGCACACAAACAAAAAGCATTGTATCCCATATATGCATTCAATATGTATATTTGCAGACTTTATAATTAGACGACAAACAGTAAAAATGGTCTATATGTATGTGCATACATAAGCACAAGCCTGCATATGTGTTTGTACATTGAAAGTATATTACAGAAAAAAACAAAAAACAAAAAAAAATTTAATAGTAAAATGAAATAGAAAAGAAAACTTCACTATCGCCATCATCATCATCAATTTAAATAGAAAAAGAATTCATGTGGCAGCATGCATAAGGGCCTTTCATATAGAATTTGGGTTAAATACTCATATAACTTTTACAGCAAAAACAGAAAACAAAAACAAGAAAACAAAAAAAGAAAGAAAAAATATTTTAAATTAATTTGGACTGCAAATAATGCGATAAGAATTAAAAAGTTACTCATTGTTATTGTTGATGCCTATGAAACATAAAGCTAAAGTTAAAGTCAGATTGTGGCAAAGCTATTGCGAGACAAAATCGTATACTTGAGTATTTATGTAATACCTACAATATCTTTGTGTAAATAAGGAGGCTAAAAATTGTATTTCTCTGGAGGCTTCAACAAGGTTTTTAACTTAATTTTAAAAAAATCTACTTCGTTTTCGACATGCAATAATACATGCGTTTAAAATCCAACTTTGTTTCTAAAGAAGAAAGAAGAACAACAAAAACTTTTTGGGATCAAGGAATCAGAATCAGTTTTAAATTGTGAATAAATCTGAAAAAGTTATAGAGAGTCAAGCCGATTTTGTTTTAAAAATATTTTTGACATTAAAACAATTGAAAGTTGATCCAAAATTATAAAATTTTAATTACTACCAAGTATTTCTATATTCTGAATTTAATATTCCCGAACATTTATTTTTGGCAACTTCTGAGAAGATATGAATTAAAGTACTGCAAAAGTGAACATTTTGTGTAAAAATGTAATTTAAAAAAAACCATATCAAGTTGTCTCAAACACAGAGTCATGCCATGTCATGTAAAGTCATCATAGTGTTTTAGCATGTTATTGGCAATCGGCTAAGCTCGCTCGGTTGAAGCCCACATCCTCACTCCGCTCGTAATTGTAATATAATTTCACATTGTACTGGCATAGAAAAATAACTAAAGCAGTACTAAATAACCATCAGTATTAAAAATTAATTAAAAAAAAGAAAATTTTTGAAACAGAGAAAATAGAGATTTCATAATTATAGAGATATCTGAGAGTACCAAATATGTTTGATTCAAATGCGTGGTATAGTGGTTAGAGAGTGCACAGCATTTAGTATTGGTGTCAATAAAAAAAATACGATCTTGCTTACCTTTCCATCACTGTCTCTGAGCCCTTAAATAATAAAATTTAAGGTGACTCTCTCTCTCTCTCTAAACACTCTCTTTCATCTCTTGCTTAGATTAAAACATTTGTACTTAAAAAAAAAATACGATCTTGGTAACCTTTCTATCACTGTCTCTGAGCCCTTAAATAATAAAATTTAACGTGACTCTCTCTCTCTCTCTAAATACTCTCTTTCATCTCTGGCTTGGTGAATAATAAATACATTTCTACTTAAAGTGGCAGGGCATTTAACATAAATTTTACGAAGAAATTTTAAAGATGTTTTAATTGATTTTTTTTTTTTTTTTGTAATAAAAAAAACGTTTTACATTTTGTTTTCTCTTACATTGTCTACACTTGTGCTGTGGTACTCTTATCGAATTATGCTCATTTTTATATGCTTTTTCAATATTTTTCTCTTATTTGAAGAACAGAAATCATATAAAAGGCCTACTTTTGTATACCTCTATTAAAATTATGTTTTCTTTTTTTCATTTCTCTTTATTTAATTATTCTATTTTTACTTTTGTTGTTTGTTTTTTATTATGATTTCAATAAAGAAAAGACAACATCAACATCTTATTTTTATGCTTTTAGGCACGTTTATTAGACTCTTCTTTTATTTGCTTTAAAACAGATTACTTTTTTCCAAATGGGGGGAGGTTAAGTTAGCTCACAGTTTATGTTGGCGTTGGGTAATGTTTGCTTTGGTTTTAGCTATAGACCCAATTCCATATTTTGTCAAACTGTAAGTAGTGTGTGTTATAAATATCTTTTTTTTCGCTAATTTTCTTTGTCTTGCTGCTATTGTGGTACAACCCTGACGAAAATATTGCTGGCGATGATGATAATGATGCTCGTATTGTATTTTGTTTGTAAAAAGAAATAAAAAATAATAATAATAAAGAAGGAAAAAAGTTGAAAAATGTTTTTTATATATGCAGCACTTACCTTGTTTAGTTTTAGTTTTATTTGAATTTCTTGGTTGTTTTGTTTTATTTTTCTTCAGTTAAATATTATCTTTTTGTTTCTATGGCTTTTACTCGCTTTCGCAAACAGTTCTTACTGTAGGCAGAATTTATAGCAGTAATATAGACATTTTTAAGCAACACTACAGTTTATAAACAACAATCAATAAGTGCGTCAAAGTGTAACAATAAAGGAAGTTATTTGAAGGGAAATTTAAATCAAATGTTTTATTTCTTTATTTTGCAAAGGTTTATAGAAATACCACATTAAATCAGGTTAAACGCAATAGTATATTCTGTAATAAGTTAGTCGATGTTCTGTCAACATAAAACAAGTCTCTCTATTAAGTTTTGATTCTTAAGGCTAAAAATTAGAAATACATAGAACGTTACTGCTCGACAAAAAGACGTTTGAGCTCAGATTTTTGAAAAATGGATACACAAAAAAATATGAAAAATTTCAACAAATTGTTGAAAATGAAAATAATTCAACACAAAAAACTGGTGAAAATTTCACTCGAAAGTGAAAAAATATAATTCCTATGATCTAATTTTAATAAATAATACAAAAACAGAAAATGTACAACACAAAGAACTCTAACTGAGACTTTCGTAGCGGGGGTTCAGTTCAGTTCCGCTAGTCTTATTCCTTACTGAATGCTAATTCCTTAAGAACACCAGTTTTAGGACCTGAAGAGCGATATAATAATTATAAAATAAATTTACATAATAGAGATTCAATAATTGACTCCAATTAGGAGGAAGAGAAGAAATAAAAAATTGTTAAAAATTTTATGGCACGAGTATTATCAAATACGCATATTTTTTCGATGTTTTTATTAGAAAAATACTTAAATTTTTATTTTATTTGTTATAATACGGACTATTAAATCTATTTTGTTAAAATTTGTCTTTATTTGATTTTAAAATGTAACACAAGTATTCCTCGAGGTAACTTGGTACTGGTACTTCTACAATGCATTTTCGATATAACACGATGTAATGAAAAGTCACTTACAAATCTTTGAACTATTTTATAGCGCATATTATATAACGCAGAACCACATCATTATGCGAGGGCCACCTGGACTAATATTTGCTGTTGTTGCTGTCCTTCAGGTGCAATTTTATTATTGTTGTCATGTTATTATTTTGTGGTTGCAATGTATTCTTTACTATTTTCTCTACAAACCTTTTACAAAACGAAAAAAAAAACAAATTTGTTTCTTTATTGTAGTCAACGAAAGATTGCAATGGATTTTGCCGTTGTATTGTTACAGAATTATTACCATCAACATTTGAAGCCCGTCAACTATGGCCATCACATTATTTCAACATTTTGGTTTTAAATAAAAATCCAACCAACCAACCAACCAGCCAAGCATTTATCATCATAGAAAAGTTTTAGCAACTTTTGTATAAGAATGCGGTTAATGGTTTGTCATTCACATTCATTGTTTTGTTTTGGAAACTCATTTTTAAAGCTTTTAATGATAATGACTTGTTAAGCTATTTACGTTTTAACTTT
This sequence comes from Metopia argyrocephala, assembly GCA_963576795.1. Classification (NCBI taxonomy): domain Eukaryota; kingdom Metazoa; phylum Arthropoda; class Insecta; order Diptera; family Sarcophagidae; genus Metopia; species Metopia argyrocephala. The sequence goes on from OY756209.1 coordinate 2,949,283, forward strand.
TTTTTCTCTTTCTGTAATTTTGCTATTCTATACACTACATATTAGTATATGAGAGTATGAGGACGGAAGCTGGCACTAAACCCTTGTTATTTAAATTTATTCACAACATCTGGTTAGAGTTGATGTCGACAACTTTTTGGCATCACAATTGACCATTACATTCACATATGTGCGTTTCCTTAACACAAACACTATTTTCTGCTCTCAATTTAGGAAAACTCTAGTATTACAGAAGGATTAATTTGAACACATTTAAGCTGGTGTACTCAATATAAAAGTTTTAGCTTTCAGTTAGCAGTTTATTTATGCCCAACTTGTAAATAGAAGAACAAACATAAATCCTTCAAATACATTTAATAACCTCTGTGCCACACATATGGTGATGGCAAACTAAACTAAATCAACCGTATTTTATCTCTTCAGCTTCAGAGGGCTTAACACTTTTTCAAAATAATTGGCAAAACTCGTTGGTCATAAATTAGTTCAAATGCCGACATAAAATACAAAAAAATTAAAAATTCTAAACAAAAAAATATGGAGTTAAACGTTTTTATATAACAAATTTATAATTTGGCTGAATTTTAAAACATACAGTGACTGATTAAAAGAAAAGAAAAAAAATGATAAAAATAAATACAACACGAATGTTTGCAAATGGTTTTTAATTTTAAAATTTTTATTATTTTTACTGAAAGAGAATGTTTGCGAATTTCATAAAATGCAGATAACAAAATGCCATCCTAACCCTTACGTACGCAAGACCATCTATAGACGGTCATCAAAAAAAGCAATTAGAAACAAAATTAGTTAACCTTAACAGTGCAAGGAATACAAATTCCTCATAATCGGCACAAAGATATACTACAACAAATATTATTGCGGCAATTTAATTTGTATTTTCAATTCAGGTATTTAAGGGTTAACAGCTTGTATGAGATTTTGAATAAATATGTATGTATATGTGGACTTTTAAACGATATCGTATTCGACTAGCTGTTAACCCTTAATTATGGTATTTAATCCTTCGACTGTCTAATATGTGATATACAGCTTCATATGTGATATACAGCTTGTCATATTTCCTTTAACAAAGTTTGTATGAATTGATGAACAGTAAAGGATTTAACGCTATGGGCATATAGAAAACGTCTTTTTATATAAGATTTTTTGGGTTATTTGCAAAGACAATTAATGTTATTCATGTTAAAAATATAATAAAAAAATAAAACTTTAGATAATTTTATTAGAACTTATATAATAAATTTATAAAAGAAATTAGTAATAATAATTTTTATGAATTTTTTTAGAGCAAGCTAAGCAATATTAGTCGGTGTACCATATGTGAAACACGTCATTTTGATTAAGATTATGAAGGTGAACGTACACTATAAAAATTTTATTTCGGACAATCAAAGAGTTAAGGGTTAAGAGCTTGTATGAAATTTTTGAATAAATTTATATGGTGTTTTAAAGAATGCCGTATTCCTAATCAGTTAATATTAATCTAAAAAAATAATGGATTTATTTCATTTGTTCCCCTCTAACAAGAGTTAAATTCTTAAATGTCCTTCTTGTTTATAAGATTATATTTTAGAATATGGGACAAAACACTGGCAAGTCTATCAGCCGCTATAGACTAATATTATTAAAACTTACCATACCTTCTATTTGATAATTGGACAGAGAAATAAAAAAATTAAATACCTTGTACGTTTGAATAAGAGTTTCTACGTATAGGAATGACGAACTTAGCCACTGTGTACAACGACCTGTTAATTTTTTATTATAGATAAGGCTGTAAATTTACATGTTTGAAATATTTTGCTAAATTTAAATTTTTTTTCTTTTTATATGTATTTGCAGTGTACCTAAAATTAAAAAGGCCAAATGATGTAAGTAAATGTAAAGTAGAGTAATTTTCAACAAACATTTAAAAAAATATTTTTAATTAAAATAGATTTGAAAATATATCTTCAACGAGATAAACATTCTATGGGACTTATAACAAACATTAATGAACGTATTCATAAAAAATAAACTAAATTTTAAGTAAAATTTTCCATTCAATTTTTCTCAAATCAAATTTCAAATCTATTTTAATTTTTATGAATATTTGGCTCATATTTTTAGTAGAAATAAAATATTGGATTTATACTTTCCCTTTATATGGTAACGAAGAAATCAGTTCGTAAGAACTGCGCAAATCTTATTTCTATGAAAAATACAAAATAAATTAAAGCGCAATAAAAATAATTATCTGACAACTGTGTAATATTGGCTTTCATGTGATGTAACGGTACTTAAGGACCATCAACAATTATTAAAATTTTAAAATAATCACACAAATACGAGTAAATTAATCTTCTCTTTCTCTGTTTTTAAACAAATTGCTGTAAAATTTTATAGAAATTTATAACCTGAAAGTATGCTATACGTTTTAACATGGCATACAAATAAACAGTTAATACATTTTCATAACAGTATACACACTCACACAAACATACTTAAGAATACATACATATGTCTGTACTTTGTTTTATTAAATATAAAATCTCATTAGAAAAATAAATATTTTGTGAAAAAATGGGGAATTACTATTTTTATTATTTAAATTTGGTTGTATTTTGAGTTAATAATGCATTAACATGAAACTTAAATCAACTAAGTAATTACCAGATTTCAATTGAAATCTAGATTTCCCATATAAAACAAAATCTACTTCGATTTCAACAAGATTTTGTCGAAATCTAGTAAACCTTCCAATCCCGACACTATACTACTGTAAGTCGGGTTTTACAATGTGGAAATTAAAAGGCAGACAATTTTTAATTCTCTTTTACTCTTGCCTAAAACTTTTACCATATCGTCGTGCGGGAGTTTAAGTGCTCTATGCGCCATTCTATATTTTTTATATATCTCGAGTTAAGGATGCGACTTTAGGTTTTCGACCCCAAATTTTTCAAGTCTGCAATTTGTTTTCGGATATCTCATCCAGTTTCGGAGATATATAGCCAAAAGCGGATTGAAGATTTTAAAAATGTTGGTGTCAAAATCCTAAAATGGATTCATTAACTCGAGAAATATGAAATGGCGGATAGAGCACATAAACTCCCGCACGACGATATAGAACTTAGAAGGCAAGCAGAAGAAGCGAAAACTACAAAAAGTGGAAAAGAAAAAGGACAAATGTCCTGTACAAACATTTGTGTACTACATTTTTTACATTTTCGTCACAATTTCTAAAAATTTCGTCTGTCTGTCTTTAATACCCATCTTGTTGATCAAATGCGATATGTACGCACGTATGTATGTATGTATGTATTATTTCTTATTATTTTCCATTTATTTACAAATACTTTTTTTTTTAAAAACAAACAAATAATGATTACACTTTTTCTAAATGTCAAATACATATTTGCCTAATGTGAGCGTACCTTAAATAACAATTTTTTAATATACGCATATTCATGTCATAAACACATACATACATATGTATGTACGTAATACATACATACAATAAAAATGCTACGAATGTTACTATTGTGGGTGTTTATTTTTATTGTTGTTTTATAATGTAGCAAAAAGAAAAGAGAAATTTTGTCAATAGAAACAAGTCATGTCATGACTACCATCATTGCCATTACAACAAAGTCTGTCTGGATGTGACAGGAAACGTATAAATAAATGACACAAAATGTTTTGTTTTTGACTGATATGTTTTAGAGTAGGAGAATAACAGAAAACAACTTAATAAGGTCGTTCACAATGGCATTTTTAAATACTTTTTTATAGCTATTGTAATGCTTCAATTGGAATACCTTATTAATATGGGTTGGGAAATATGTATGCTGTTCTTTTTTTTCGCATGTAAACAAAAACTGAAATTAGATTTATAATTTTAAAGTCGACAAAAATGGGACAATATTGAGGAAGAAAGAAAAAAATTTAAATAAATAAGGGCCAAAAATATTAGTCTTTAGATGCCGAAGACTCGAGTTCGAGCCCCAGGAAAGGTAATCAATTTTTTTAATTAATATTGTTTGTTTAAAGCGTTTCTGACGAAACAAATATTAGTTTTTATTTGATCGTTTTTTGCAGTTCAATAACAAACGCGACAAGTTTTGCCCTCTTTTTAAAGCGACAACTCTTCTATTAGATCATAACTCGAGAACGGTTTAGCAGTTTTGGAAAGGTAAAACTGTAAAAAAAATTGCCTCTAAACAATTATAACTCAATCTTATGCTCTGTTAACAGTTTTAAAACTGTGTAAGACGACGTAATATTGATAATAGAAAATTTAAAAAAACACATCGTGAATGCCTTTACTGTTTAAAAAAATGTTTAAATTTTTAATTAGAAAACAACTGCCGTATTCTTAAAATATTTAAGGACTTAATGAGAATTATTACATTGAAATTTGGCAAATAAGACCTTAATAAAGGTATTTTATCAAGAATACAATAACTTTTGATTAAAACATTAAATGTATTCACCGGGGGTATTTTAAAGTCTTATTTAAATTTATTAATTTTGGAGCTATTGTAATTTAATTACAATAAAATTTATTAAAAAAAAATATTTAAAAGAAATCACTTGGTTTATTCACTTTGTTTATAACATTTAATTGCACAGACACCTTTTCACAAATACACACACACACACAAGTTTTTATGCATTTCCTGTACGGCTTTTATAACATTATTATTTATACATATTCATGATTCTTTTTAAGTTTTGTTTTTGTTTTCAACATCAACTGTTATAATTACAACAAAAACTGTACATATGAATTTAAATTAATGTGTTTATGTTACTCGTATTGCTTGCTGTTGGGTCTGTGTGTGTTGGCTTAGTTGTGTGGTCTTTTTACAATAGATGTCAAGTGCTTTTGTTGTGTTTTAGTCTCATATCCTGATAGTGAGTTTGTGTTACAAATATGATGTCAGTCACACTCTTTCTCTCCCTCTCTCACATACGGGTGAAAATACGGGTACCTTTAATGTTAATTGCACATAAATAATAGTTTTATAACACATTTAAAAGAAAACAGTTATTGGTGTTATTATTATTTAAAATGTATTTTTTAATAATTATTTAACCCGTTTTTTTTTCTTATATATTCAGTAAGTAGAAGAAAAGTGGTGATTATTCAGAATACGATGTTACTTTATGGTCAATTTAGTTAAATGTGATTTGCTAATATGTTTTTTACTCACCATTGAATTACTTTTAATATATCTAAATACAATACAATTTGAATTTGATGTTTATTATTTGTTGCCAAACTAGCTTTTGTCTTTTAAATATGTTACTTTGAAAATTTTGAATATATTTCCAACCGCTTTTATTTTATTATGCATCATAACGAAGTTAATTATTCATTTCTGCTTTTAATTGTATTGCAGTGTATTTGTCGTTGCACTAAACTAATGCATCTTGTGTTTTAGATTTGTGAAAATGGTTCAGATTTTATATTTTCTTATATAATAATATTAAAATGAAATATAAAATTTAAAATGAGTTTTAAGTTAAATTTTTTTTACAATTTTTTCTAAAATTAATTTCAAATCTATTTCAATTTTTTTTCTTTTATAAATATGGGAGTTATATTTTAGTGGTATAAATAAAAAGAGCCGAGAACCCGTAATTGTTATCTGTTATTATAAAAAATTTTAAACTTCCTTTAAACAAAATGTACCAGTTTTACATTTTTTTTATAAAATTTCCGCTCATGATAAAAGTTCCTATTTTTCTTTTTCTTTTTCGTTTTGTTAACCTTGATAACATCCTTGATGTCATTTGTATTCTTAAGTTTTAAATAAAATGAAAATGAAAAAAAACAACACAAAAATTGGCAACACCTTGACTGTTTCTTTTAAAATAATATTTCTTTCTTTTTGTTTAATTTCTGCCGATCAGAAGGCACACAAAATAAAAGTATAGCAAAACCTAAACCAGAATACATATATTTTTTTTCTGATTATAAAACAGAAATAAAACTTTATTTTCTTAAAAAAATTAAAAAAAATAAATAATAATTTCAATGTCGTCAACATAGTTTGTTTTACCAAAACAAGCAACTACCAAAAAAGTATAAAACTGCAACAGTACCATAACAACAGCAGCAACAACAGCAACAATTTTACCACAATAATACTGTTTTTTAGTCTACGACTAAGAGTACATTGACTGACTGCCTGCCCGACAGTCAAACAACTGGTCAACCGACGCACATTTTTAGTGAGGAAAAGAGAGAATCTTTTATATTTATTTTAACTTGTATTGTTAAGCTTTTGGCTAGAATGCTTTTTAAAATATTAAGAAAACAAAAAACAACAAAAGACAAAAAAAAAACTATTTTATTTCAACAGTTTTGGTTATTTGTAGTCAGGTTTTCTTATTTAAACAATAATGACCAGACCATATGTTCAATAAACAAGTTGAAATGTCCTTGATTTTTGCAAAATTTTACAAATCACTTTAAAATTTCTTTACAGTTTAAGAAAAAAAAAATAATAAGTTTCCTTTATTTAAAATGTTTATTAATTATGTTAAACTTATGTATTTCTAACCTACTCACTTGTTTACTTGCTATAACTTTTCAGAAGTATCCATTAAATTATTAAATTTCTATAAATAAGCAAAAAAAAAAAAAAAGGAAAAACATAAAAACTTATGGCAAAATGAATACATAAAATTATTTTAGATGTGGTTGCTTCTTCGTTTTTAGATATTTTTTTGTTATTTCTAAAAAAAAACCTTTGAATTTCAACAACATCACTATCAACCTTACCAACTTTACCTCAACCAAGGACCAGAATTATTTAGAAAACTTTCATTTTCTTTTAATGAAAGTCAATAAAGCAAACAGCAGCAGGCAGCAGAGATTTTTATTTAAGAGAAAAAGGTAATATGTGCCAAAATATAATCAATAGAATGTATGTACGAGTATATATAAAAGTACACTTAATGGATCTCTATATTAAGAAACACCAACATATGATACCTTCTCCTTCAAGTGTGAATGATTGACAGAAAGTAGATTCTGTTATTGATCTTGACATTCCTTATGATAAAAAAAATTCAATTTTAACAATAAATACGTTAAGTGAAGACAATTTCCAGAATATGTTTTCATAATTTGGGATCCGCAATGTAGTATAAACGTTAATAAGATTGAGTCAGTACAGAAACATACCATATCAAACCCAGGGCTCATATCTTAGTAAGCCAACACACTAACTACTAGACCACGGCGACTACTCAGTACAGAAACAATTATTATTATTCGAGTTCTTAATCGAATTATTCGTCTAATATATACAGGAAGTTTAGAGTTTAATTAGATCATCTTTATAGAAGAACAAATCACGTCTAGCGTAAGGCACCCTTACACATCTTGGTTTTTTGCATGCGTTTTTTTTAAGTTTCATGTAAACAGTTTACTTTTCTTTCTTCTTCTTTTTTGCTATATATTAATATACCAACATGGTTCATTTACAAAACGGCTTAAAGCCGCTGCGAATTAGTCTTGGGTTTTTTAGCTCTTTTGAGTGAGCGCTCTTCTTAGTTCAGCTCACGTTAATGAACTATGTCGCTCATTTAGTTCAATATTTTCATTTGAATCATATTAAACTTTTTTTCCACTGGTACTGCTCATGTTTGCCTTTAAATTCAAACTCAATCGATTTTGTTTTACAGTAATCGGTTATCAATTATCATACTCTAGTGAAATTCAGGTATACAAATTAATTTTAGCCTTACAGAAAAATTTAAAGAATTTTGTAATTAATATACAATTTTATTTTCGATCTCAAAAATTACGCATGTATGTACATACATGTGCGAATTTATTAGGATTGTAATTGCAAGTTTGGTCATTATCTAATTATTTAAAATATTTTATTAAAAATGCTAATTTTTATTCAAATTCGACAGTAAAAAATAAATATAATTTTCTTTTATATTGCTTCTAAAATTATCATAAAAATCTTTAAATTTCCAAAAATGTAACGTCCTATAAAGTTTCTGGCAGCTACGTATATTATTTGCAGTTGGCATTACCAATTAGTATGTACCTTCAACATGAAATGTCTAAGAATAAAAAAGATTCAAGAAAGAAAGAGAACGAACTAATAAGAAAGATGAGCGAAAAGAAACGTGGATTCACAAGAAAGAAAGAAAGAAACATGAACTACTGAGCTAAAAGAGCATATTGTAATGAATGGCTCTTTTAGCTCACTTGAGTGAATAGCTCAGTTGAACTAGTTCGTTCATGAGCTACACAACTCTACTGCGAATTTTTACCGACGACACAATAAGTTTTATAGTTTTTTTTTTCTTACCTAAATTTCCATTCCAGTTAAAATTGTTAAACTTGTATTAAAACATTATTATATTACTTGTCTTATTGTTATTATGAAAACAAAACTAAATGAAAAAAATTAATTAATTACTTCTAGAAAATGTTTCTTTCAGCCGGCTAATGATACTACTTATACACATAATCCAGCGCCGACATATATTTGTGCCCGGCATCGGAATTTGATGTCATCTGTGTTCACATACATGTGTTGACATTTGAAATTCTATCACATATTTTATAAGTCACACACGACATGTATCTGATAACACCTTTTTTAATTAAAACCAGAGTGGGCAAACAAACAAAACATTTCGCAAACGTTACAACAAAGTCATACACTTTTCAAATTTTTTTTTAATGTTATTGTACATGAGCAAAACCAAAACAAATACTTTCTAAATGAGAAAGAGCGCAAATGAAACAATTAGCTTTTCGCTCTTGTGCTTGCTTTGTTACTCCTTTACATGCGTATAATTTGTTCTTTTTTCTCTTCTTCTTTTCTCTTTTTCTTCTTCTTTTCTTTTTCTTCTCATGTATTTTTTGTTGTACCTACGCACATTTGAGTTAGTGTATTTGTAGTGCTCAAATCAAAAACAATATACAAAATTAAATGGGACTATCGTTCTCACTGTTTCTGTTTTATTTTTGTTTTACTCATTGTAAAGAACACAACAAAATGAGATCAAACGTTCAGTTTTGTTTATTTTCCTACTCTGATTAAAACTGTGAAATCTGAGTTCTTAACATGAAAAGTGAAATTTTATGTACCTTTCCAGGCTTTCGAAATTTTAATTCAAAATCGTGTAAAAACGGGATTAGATGTAAAAAGTAGTAAATAATATAAAATATTTCTTTGATATATTGATCCTGAGTAGGAATTCTTGTTATGTCTCAGCATATCCCCTTGTAATATTAATGAAAAAACCAAACTTCTCTTTTACGTCGATTCTGATGGAGTAAACTGAACTAAACCTTAAGCTTTATTGGTGTTTGTCTTATCAACTTTACTCAGATATTTACAAGTAACAAAGGAAATAATAAAGCCTTTCATGTTTCTTTTTTCTGCTTCCAAGATAAACTCTTTGCCAACTGAATTTTAAAACCTTACAAAGTGAAAAAACATAAAAAAAGAATGATTTTATTTTTTGTTGTGCATTGATGAAGAAAATTTTAACTGCTACCATTAAAATGTTCGTTATGTTGTTACTTCATGATGTATTTGTTGTTCTTGTTTTTGTTGATCGTCACCATCACTGTCATTATACCATATTGTTGATTATAATGATTAGAGCAGCGACAATTTGTTGTGTTGAGTGCCATGAAATTGACACTCAATATTATTTGTATAAAATGTATGAATATTTTAACATTAAAATGCAATTGTAAATGCAAATGTTGTTGTTGTTGTTAATGTAGTTGTAGTGGTTGTTGTTGTTGTTGTAGCCATAGTAGCGAAACAACTCAATTAACCTCGACCTTCGTTAAAAAGGCTTGAATGATAATTCAACTGACTACAACGATGATACATAATAATGACGATGATGGTAATGATGATGTTACAACTCATACATTTACGAGTATATCTATTTGTAACAGTTATGAGTTTAAAAATAGCACAGCAATTTGTTTAAAGTTTTATAATATTTATTTATAGCTTTGTTACTGCTATTTGTTTTCACTCAAGTGCCAACATTTATAGTAATGTGGTTACTTTGAATATGACGTCATTATTGTAGTGAAAAGAATTTATTTATTTGAACAATTCAACACTTGTGCATTTAATTCAAGTAAATTAAAGAACTTTAACACAAATTCAAGGTCATAGCAAACAAACAAATAATTAAAGCCAACTTATAATTCAGGTTCAAATACGACAATACAATAAAACAAAAAATACTGTCATCAATATTCTATTTGTTTACCAACTGACCATCGCAAATGCCATAAATGAAAACAGCTTATAATTTATTTTATTGTTTGACAATTTTTTTTTTTTTGCTTATTTAAAAAAAAAAAACTATAATTAATTAAACATTAAATGCACGCATATTTTTTTAAGCGTTGCCTAAAACACCAGTTAACAGCTTAAAACGCCCTCTTGTTAAGAAAAAAAAAAAAATACACACACTTAGCCATGCATTTCAGTGCTGGTATTGTGTGTTGTGCCAAAGAAAAAAAAAACACATTAAACTTGGTAAGCATGCGTAACCATTGTCAATGTTAAAAGACCGAAAGACCAACCATATGTGTGTACAAACTCGTACTCGTCGTATATTTAAGCAAAAAGCAAAACTATCTTAAGCCAACACACGTAATTTCGCATAAATATGTTCGCCCGTCGGCCTGTAAGTCCACCAGCATTTTTTTATTTTATTTTTTATTTCGCATTCATGCATATAGAAACTTGCATTTTTTTTTTCTTAATTGTTTCGATTTAAAACTTGGTTAGCAGGCATACAAGTGACTGTTTTTATTTGTTGTTTTGCTGTTTTAAATGATCTTGCATGATGCCACAAATGCATTTTATGCATTTATTGTTGTTGCTGTTGCATTGTTTAATGTTTTAAGTCTCGTTTTCATTTCAAGAACCAGGTCAAGGTTATGTTTATATGCGGCTTTATAACAACAACAAGCAACAATAACAACATTAAACACGACAACGACAACTCAGCCTCGCTTGCCATAAACGTAATACATGTTTGTGGTTGGTATGGCTGGTATTCCTTCAGTCAAAGTCAACGTTTAAAGTCAAGTTTTACTTTTTTGCACATTTTACTCTTCTCTCTCTTTTGTATTCAACTGTTACTGTGATTAACAATACAGTTTTATGTCTGTTTGCTCATGAATACATGATCATACATGTTTTAAACATAAATGTTTGATACGAGTATCAAACAAGTTTTGGCCTTTAAGCCAAGTAAAATAGTTACTCTTTTGCTCTCTTGTGTAGTAAGTTGGCAAAGCAGTTTTCTCTTTGGTTAAAGTTTTGTTGTTTTTTTTTTTTGTTTAGTTTTAAGATCAACTCTCATCTATTTTCCTCCCAGCATACCAGATTTAAAAAAAAAATTCCCAATATTACTTTATTTCTGAACTCTAATTTGCAAGTATGCATTATATTTTAAATAAATTACAAACTAAATCTCTCAGAAAAAATGCGAATAACTAGTTTTCGACACCGCTGCGAAGGTCTCATCAGAGTTCTTTGTGTTGCACATATTGATTTTTCTAGATTTTCTATTTAATTTGGTAATGTTTTTACTCTTTGGAATAAAATTCTGACCAGTTTTGGGTTACTTTTATTTACAACTTTATAAGTGTTGAAATTTGTAAATTCAACATATTTTTCAGTGTAAGCACTACAACATCGAGTAAGGATAAATTACGCATATTTACAAAATTTGTTATACTTAATCTATAAGAAATTTTAAAAGATTTTATTAGAGACTAAACACAAAAAGGTAATCAAAATCAGTGAATCTCTTTTTATTTTTATACTAGTAAAAACCCGGATGTGCTTCGTTACCACTTTCTGAATTAAAACATTATTTTTTTTATTATTTCTTATCCAGCAAAAAATGAAAGTTGTTCCAAAATTATGGCATTTTCATTGAACAACAATTATTTTCTAAGAGATGAACTTAATATTCGAAAACACCTTTTTCTTAACGAAACAAATATTATTCAGGTCTTTGGATTATTTCCGTACTCTGACAACCACGTGTTAAATTCAATGGTGTTTCATCGGAAGTACAACTACTTCAGGTTGATTTTGCATATGATTAGTAAGCTCCGCTTTTGCTGGATACCCTTAATATAAAATAAAAATGATAAAATTTATTTATAAAATTGTATGTGTTTTTTTAATGGTCATTTACCACAAAATTAAGAAGTTTTTACATTAAATGGAAGTTGCCATTTCCACTTGTCAAATTCCGCCCATGTTTTAATTCATTTCCAGCACTCTCAACAAAAGATTTTTATCATACGGTGAAAAAAGTCCATCTACAAAGAAACCACTCTCCCACAATCCACTCTATTCCACCTTAACCACTGACAAAAAAAAAAAACCAATGATCAGAAGAAAGGCGCCACCTATCGGGATGTAGCAGAGATAACAGCTAAACCTACTTAGCGAAGACATTCACTACACACAATCAACATGCAACGATGAGGCAATTGCTGGTGACCATTCAAGGGTGAAAGTATAACACTGGCCTTTGAATGATCAATTCACAGCAATTTGTTTCATTCCTAAGGCGCTTAATATTAATATTAGAAAAAAAAATACTATCCTTTTAAAAAATTACAGTACCATGCACAACATCAGTAGGGGTTTACCTCTGAGTATTGGCCTCATTAAAAAAAAAATAACACTCAAGCTCAATTAAACGGAATTTAAATGTAGTCATTTGACTCTAATAACGCTCCTTAAAAATAGCATGTAATTTATTAGTCAGCTTATTAGTCAGATCGCTATTTAATTTGTCAGAAACATTTTCAATAATGTTTAGTCTTTAATGAAGATTGAAAATTATGTAAATGAGGTACGTTCCCTAACCTTCAACAGAAGAATTTTGTACACTCCTTAAGCGCTAGTCGATGTACTGCTACCACTATGCTCATCAACCTCATCCAAGTGAGTAGTGTTAGTGTCATTAAAGTCAACACTTTTAAGATTAAAGATTTTAAGATTTTAGAAACTGGGACCGGGACCAATCGGCACATATTTTTTTCTGATAAAAATGATGCAAGAAAACATATTTTCGATTTTTTGTCATTCATTTTATAAAATTGTTGAAAATCTAAACCACTAATAAGTTTATAGAAGTTATTCAATTTATTTATGATTTTTTTTTATTTGAAAAATATGTTCCATCTGATTTAAATTCGATGTTTTGGCTTTAAGTAGCTCAAGCCCGATCTTTTCAGAGCTTGAAGTGTACTTCGGATTGTTATACTGATTAATATATCGTCGTGTGGGAGTTTATGTGCTCTATCCGCCATTTTATATAACTCTAGTTAATGATGCCACTTTAGGTTTATGACACGAACATTTTTAAAATTTGCAAACCGTTGTCGGTCCGAAACTGGACGAGATATACGGAAACGAATTGCAGACTTGAAAAATTTGGGGTTGAAAACCTAAAGTGGCATCATTAACTCATGATATATAAGAAAATATGAAATGGCGGATAGAGCACATAAACTCCCGCACGACGATACATATGTCTGCATTAATTTATTTTTATGTACATGTATGTACGTATATATGACAGTATTATCTACTCTGTAAATAATATATTTTTGTATTCAAATCGGTTAACAGTGCTGGTATTATAAAAAATTTATCCAATTTATTTTACCCTAAAAAGCAGTACCACTCTATGATGTTACTTTAGCAAATTAAAGAAAAGGCTATGTTATATCTTCTTTTTATATAAAAAATTTGCTCTCTTTAATTGTTAATAACAATTTATTCATTAAAAAGCAAATGATTTAAAGCCTTTCTTTTAATGAATTTTAATTTGCATATTTAATTTTAAATAAACATATCTGTACATATGCTGGTATATATGCATATACAAATGTCTGTTATATATTAATTAAATAACTGAAATTGTATGTCATATATTTTAAATGCAATAAACAATTTAATATTTTAATAAAAAAAAGCTTTATGGACATGCAGTATACAGACATCGACATATAATTTTTATTGATTAACAGAATGAATTTTCAAAGTCAATAATGAATTAATTTTATTTTTATATACATACATCTACATATATATTTTGTTTATCTTTTCATTTAATTTATATTTTAAATTCAAGTATTTGTTAGTTTACATGGCTGTGTTTATATTGTTTTTGTGTTTCTATTTGCAATCTTCTAAAATAACCCTGATTCTTCTGAACATAGTCACAAATACCAAATCATTTGTACAAATAAAATTACACAACAACAAAAACAAAAAAAAAAACAAACAAAAACAATGACACAAACACTTTTCCACATATTTGCAACACACGCACGCTCATTCTTACAACAAAATTTTAAACAATTTTTCATGTAACAGATGTTTGTGCAAACGACTCACACTCTTTTGCAAAAAAAGTTTTGCTGTTTTTGCCATGTGTTTTTTTTTTTGTAAATCATTGTCATTTAAGTTTTTAATTTTTGTTTCTTTTTTTTTCATTATTGTTGTTGTTGTTGTTGCTTTTTATAAATGATGCAGCAGTATCAAGTGCAACCACATTTTCTTAAATATTTGCTGCCGTTTGTAGTTGTACTTGTTATAACATCATCAATATTCATGCGTTTCATATTTAATACGAGTTTGTCATACAACACATGAGTATGATCAAGTGTGTGTTTTTAAGTTTTTAATGTTTCTTTTTAGTTTTTATTTTATTTTCGTCTGTATTCAGACAATGCAAGTCTTATAACATATTCTGACTTTTTAAGTTAGAAAGACGGGGGAAAAATAAATCAGAGAACATACTCAGAGTATGCTTGAAATATGTTGTGTTTTCTTATTCATTTTCATTATACTTGTATATGAAAGCTAAGAAAAGTTGAAAGGACAAAAAATAAGTACCTTAATAATCATTAAGAAAGACTTTCTTTGTCCAAGCACATGTTTAATGGGAATAATAATAAAACTGTATCGTTCTCTACTTTTCTTTTAAATCATAGACCTTGAAATATGTGGAAAGTAACGGACTGTTATTGTGAAACAAAAATACGATTTGTTCTTAATATAAGTATAATATTACAAGTGTGTGAAGCCATTCTTTTTACATTTACAGATCGGTAAAGTATTGTATTTCATAGAAACCGATTTGAAGTGGTGCCTCACCACCACATACAGGTTTACTTGACTAATTGTTAACGTTATTGTAGCGTACCCAAGGTATTTATGAGACAATTGCATTAAGCAATAAATAGGGTATGAATTGAGGTGGGCAGTCGATGTTGCAGTGTTTTTATGGGAGTCGGAGGTATTAAATCAAGTAGAGAAATTTAATCGTGTTTCAAACTCAGGAATTAAAGACAAGATTTCAACATATTCTGATGCTACTATAATTAAAATTATTTGTATAAAATAGTATATTTTAAAGCGATTGACAGTTTTGTATTTCCTTAAGGTAAAATGATTTCAATTATGGTTACATATGGACAGGGCGTATGATTAATGTGAAATTAAACAATTATTACTTATACGCTCTGATATTTTTCAGTTGCTAACAGGGTTGTTGGACTTATGCCGAATTCGTAGTTAAATACGAAATTATTTAATTTTAATTTAAACTTAAATGGCATTCAAATACAGTTTCAATTTTTCTGTCATACTTATATTTATAAGAAAGTATTTAATGTTGATTGTGATAAAAGGTAAAAAAAAATATTGAGGGTTTTTTTTTCAAGAAACAACTGTGATTGGCTTTATTAAAATAAACCTTTTAAGAAATAAATCGCAAATAATATTAATTAATTTAAATTTTTAATAACATAGTTTATTAATTAATACTAATTTTGTCAATTTTTTTTATTTGCAAAACATAAAAACTGGCAAATGCATACGATTATAGACAAAACTTAAGTGGGCATTGCTGATCACTTACTTTCATTTACCTTTGTATTGAAAAACTCAAAGTGTGTGTTTAAGTATCATTTAAACTTAACAAACTGGGCAGTATTTTGATATTTTTAAGCAAAATGCTTGTGAAAAATCTAAAAAATTATTTATATTTTATAAGTTTTATAGTAAAATACACAGTTTTTAATTTTTTTTTAATTTTTGATAATATTTTTTTGTATATAAAAAAGTATAATGCAAAGTAAATTTATTTCGAAGGAAAGAGATATTTTGTGACTACTTGGCTTCCGTATTAACAAGTTGTTAACCTGAGACATAATCCATTATCTTTATCTTTGTAGTCGCCGTGGTCTAGTGGCTAGTTTGTTGGCTTAATAAGACGATAGCGCGGGTTTAAATCTCAGCTCTGACATCTTGTAAAAAAAATAAATATAAAAAAATTATTTCTTTCGGCGACTACCTCTTAGCAGTCTTCTGGCAAAAGCTCTGAGAGTAATTGATGGCCATAAAAAAGCTTCTCAAATCTGTCATTCGGGGTCAACTTTAACCTGTAGGTCCCGGTACTTATGAGTAAAAATTAACACACATAACATTAGTGCTGCGAGAAGCTAGGCCGTAACCCTGACACAGGGTTGTAATGCCCAATTATGTATGTACATTTGATTCGAAAAGTTAAAATGTAAAAAAATCACCATGATACTCATTTTGTTTAAATTTTGTATAAAATAAATTAAAGCAAATATTTATACACACACATTGAAGATACCGATATAATAAATCGATGCTTAATGTTTGAAAAATTGTAGACTTATTTAGTCACAGTTTCTTTATGTAGATGCATAGGAGTATATAAGTATACATATCGTCGCAAGAATTAAAGAACGCTGTAACGAACAAAAAATCTTAAATACGTTTTTTTGCATCAACAATACGCGTCGATTGGTCCCAATCCCAGATTTCTACGGTGAAAATAAATTCACTTACGCCGTCTGCGTTTTGAAAAGTTTCAGTGTCTTTGTTCTACTTTTTTAAAAGTTTTTTGGCTCTGGTGAACATTTAAGGCTTTGTCAGTTACAGCGTTCTTTAATTCTTGCGACGATATATACTTATAGAAAACTATACACTTACAGTCCAACTTAAACTAGATCGTAAAGTTTAATGTAATTTTGCGCTTATCATTAACACTGTAAAATGTAACTTAAGTAAAAACGTCAGCGTTGTGCCAATAACAGTAATGTTTCCCTACCTTGTTAGATAAATAAAAACACAAAATTGAAATGAAAGTAGCTAAAATGTCATTACTTAACAAAATGGCAGATTAAATTGTAAAAGAAGAAAAAATAACAACCAGTTGTTTTGCAACTAACTTCACAACACTACGCGCTGACAAAATTAGATTTTCAATTGCAAAGCCTTAGTGTCGTGGCATTTGGGTTAATTTCATTCATTTAGTATGGGCAGGAAAATTATTTACCTAGAGTTTGTGCTTTATGCTTTAATTCTGTTTGATTTGTTAATTATTAGAAGAGTTCTCATTGTTATATTTTTTAATATTTTTTTTTTTTCGAAATACATTACGAGTACATGGGAATTGCTCAATACTTGATCTTTGCACTTAAGGCGTTTTCTTTTCTACAAAAATTTTTTTATTATTTTTTATAAATATAATACGTTATATAAGCTTATTTGAACTCATTTTACTTCATATGTATACTGTACAGAATATTTCAAATAACGGGCATTATTTTGATCATCTGAGATAGAGGAAACTTTATAAGGCAACATTTTTCTTTGTTTTGTTTTTCTTTTTTTTTTTTTTTTGTAGAAAAAAAAACACAATTAGTAATTAACAATTTGTAACAACTAGTTTCTGGTTTAGCCATTTTTATAGTCACTTTTTTAGATATGTACTCGTATGTATGCTTGGATGAATGTATTTATATAATGTCAGTGCTTATTGCTAAACGTACGTACATATACATATAATGACATAATTAAGTTTCCTTTTTAATTGTCAGTGTAATCGTCATATTTAAAAACATGGCTAAAATGCAATTTATGTACAATAAAAAGCCTACAGTTTTATAATAAACATTTTTACTCCTAAATGTATAGAGAAATGTATGTGCGTGTTTGCAAACATTATAGAATAGCCTCAGGAATTCAATTTCTTTATTTCTTTTAACAAAAACAAAAGTCATGTGCTCATGTCATATAAATGTTATGACACCAACAATAAAAATACGTACAGACACACACTCATTTACACAAAAACATAACATTGTTGCCCATTAACCCACAAAATATGAAGTGTACCAAAGCCATACAACAAGTGTTTGTAGACAAGCGTAATGGATAAAATATTTTTGCAGCAAAAATTTTGTTCTTTTCATTTAACACCCCCCCGTACCCGCCTTGCCACTCTTGGTCTTTGTCACCCTTTGCTTTTAGCACCAACATCTCTTTTTATTTTTCTTGTCTTTCTTTTTGTGGAAATTTTTTTTGTATTTCAATGATAGTTGTTGTGGCTGCATGGATGACACATACCAAGTGTGTGGTTGGCTGGAAAGCATATGCGTTTAAGAATAACCTTGGCGACAACAATAATAAAATTAAATTTTATATATACATATTTTTATATATACTCTGCAGAAGAGTATATAAAATAAATATAAATATATTTTATATGAAAAAAATATATATTTATAAAAAAATGTTGAGATACAAGAATAAAAGAAATCCATACACATACAACCAAACATAAGGGAGATAAAACAGTTTTCTGTCTATATATTAATAGTTAAGTGCATGTGTGTATGCGCTTATGTTTACAACTTAATAATATTGAAAATAAATTTTTCAAGAATTTTTACAATTTATTCTTAAGCTTTAATTGTTTAGAATTTATCTTGTTAGGCGAGTACACATGCCCATACTAATAATAAAATATTTACTTAAAAATAAGTCGTTTTTGTTTTTGTTTTTGCGTTTGTTTTTCTTCTTTTTTGCGTTCACGCACTCATACTCTTATAAACGTTTATATGAACCTCAGGGACAAGGTTAAAAATATTCTCGTTGCCACAAACGCTAAACAACATACTACATACAATCATACTCTGTACATACATACATCTGTATGCACAGAATTACATACTTACTCATCGATACTAATGCTGATTTGTATTATTTGCTATTATTGCTGCTATTTGAGATATCAAATCACAATTATGGCATTAGAAAAAGTAATTGTATGAACACTGATATTTTTTATTTTTTCAAAATTCTATTGCTGGTTTGGCTGATCTTGAACTAATTTTTTAATATAATATTTTTAAATAATTCAATTATTATGTTTATAATAGAAGTAAGTATGCATGTATGTATGAATATATGCATGTAGTTTTCCCATATCATTAGATTTCTCTTTTTTAAATAATTTTTTTGTTTTTTAGGTGTAGTGAAGTTCTATTGTTGTATTCATAAAAAATATTACAGGTTTGTTGAGGATTTAATTGATAAGTTAGCAGCTCTAGTTTAGTCTTTTAAGAAATTATTTTAAAATTTAAGTAATTTTTTTTTACAATTTTAAGGTACGTTCACAAATGTATGTCAAATATTTGATGAAAAAAACATAACCTTTATTTTATTAAAACAATTAATTATTTTGTTTATTGTTTGTTGCTTCAAATTTAATAAATTACTAATTTAAATATGATCTCTTGTGTTAATCTGTTTTTAAACAATTATTTAAGAAATATTTACATAAAACATAATGTTTGTACAAAATATTTGCATAAAACAATGGTTGCGCATTTTTCATCAAATTTTTTGACAAATATGAACACATCTTTAGTTTGTTTTTGTATTATTATTAGTGATTATTTTTGATATCATAAAAATATCATATATTTACTACCGTCCATCCCTTTAGTTTTTCAGAAACATTGTAATAAATTTTTGAAAATATCTTTAATAAAAATGAAATTTAATTTTTGTTCAAACCATTAAAGTTGTAAAAATATTTAATCAGTTTATATTAATCTTTTTTATAACTTTAAAATTATGAAACTACGATAAACATGAACAAATTCATATTATTCACTAGAACTTTAGTTCGAGAAGTCATCGAATGACTTCTGAACCAATTAAGTTACAATAGCAAAAAATCCTAAAACATATTTTTTGTGGAGAATTATCATGTGCTGACATAATCCTTTTATTAGTACAGAACTTACACAAATCAAAAGTAATAAAAAAAATAATTTCAAAAATAAGAGCTGCAATGTGACACGATTTTTTCTATTTGAAATATATTTATAACGATCGAGAAGAAAAATTCGAACATTTGCTAAAAAAAAGTACTACCCTAATGTGCATAGTCATTAGCTTAAATGCTGGCTATGTTGGTGTTTGGATGCTACAATTTAATTGGCTTTGCATGTATCAGTCAGTATACAGTCAAATGAGAAAAATTATCACTCGTTCTCTCTTTAGCCAGCCGTTATTGGCATGGCTTGTTATAGGAGCATAAGATATCTTAATACATAATTGTTTTATAATTTTAAGGTTCGTAATATTCTTACATACAATAATGTTGATTGTTAAGTAAACATATCTAAAATTTTTTTTTTTTTTGTATTTTTACCGAAACACATAGCTTTTCTTTAAGAAATGAAAATATTTTTGAAAATCATATATTTAATAGTTCTTATTATCTCATGTATTTGTGTACCAACAAATAAGTTTTACTCACCTCTTTGCCATTTATAGTAATATTTTCAACTCAACACTTTGTTGCAAAAAAACCTATAAAATAATTAAAAGAATTATATTTAAGGATATACAAATTGTATAACACATTAATTCAGAAACATATCAAAACCTCCTTTATGGCTGACTTTTAAAATAAATAAACTTTGAGTAGCTTTTTCTCTCACCCACTTGAGATTATTTTCAAGTAAGCTGTGCAATTTTCATAACCTTTAAGAGTAGCAAAGTGTTGTATATCATGGTAGTAGTATTGGTGATGTTCATTTTTTTCATTTTGTTTTTACTCTCTCTCTTTTTTATATTCACTTTTATTCACAAACAGCATTGTCAACTTAGCGCTTTTAGCATTGATTTTTTAAAATATACGAAGCGAAAAATTTTAGGTTTAGTGCCTGCATAGTGTTCTTTATTTTAAATTTTGTGCTTTTCTTTGTTTTTGATGGCAATACATCTTTATTTAAAATTTCTCAGAAGCATGACACGAGTACTATCAAGAAGGTAGTTTCGATTTATTAGAAAACTTTAGCAACTGGAACACTGACAATTGTCAAAATCATTCTACTTCTTCTTTGTATTTTAGTAGTTAATTAAAAAAGCTAAAATTCTGATATTGTTCTCTGAAAATCCAAAAAAAAAATTAAGTTTAATAGTGACAATTTATCAAAAAAACCTATTAATTTTACATTAACACAGTAAAAAACACACAAAACAAGAGGAAGCAAATATGATAAATTGTTTTCAAGAATCAACAAGAGTGTTGCATACACTTTGCAAAATGGCATGGTTGTATGCTATTTCAAACTGAGTTCACCTTTTTGCTCATATCGTGTTGAGAAGCAGTAACACAATATTTTTGCAAGTGAAAATTCAAACACAACCCCAAAAGTCTAATAGTTAGTGTGCTGTAAGATTAATGAGATTGATTTTTACTAGAGTTACTATATGTTTCATAGGAATAGAAAGAAAAAAGAGTGAATTGGGATGATTAAATGGCTCGCAGGTGTACATGCGGATTCGAATTTATTTTTGCAAAATAAACGCCCACATACATTTATATTTCAAAAAATTCTTTATCTAACTTTAAAAATGAAATATGGATATATACATATCTGTGGCAATATGGAAGAGTAGCTTAAGTCGAAACTTGAAGTTTTGGGATATCATCAATTTTGTGTAATTTTTATTCTGTATGTTTTTTGCGAATAATTTATGAGTTAATATATTGGTAACATGTTCATTAGAGAAGAAGGATGAATATTTCAAAAAAATATGATTTATTTTAGAAGATTTTACGCCTTTTCCACATAAGGGCTTTTTCGAAACTGAAATCTGTGTTGGACAGGTCCTTAAGTAACTTAAGCGCTTCTGTTGAAATAAAAAGTATGTATTGTGTAGTTTTAAGTAAACATAAGAGGATTTATTCAAGAACTTACATTCACTTAAGATAACTGTATACAAGAATCACATTTTATTAAAAAAAACTAATGTAAATATAAGTTATATGATAAATCGAAAATGTGAATATGTAAACAAATTTATGTGTACATAAGTTGTTTTGGTCAATGCATTATTGATTTTAAAAACTTAGGCTAAAAAGTAAACGTACATAACATTGATAAAAAATAGAATTTTTCAAAACAGACTAAACACATTTAAGCGCCTTTGCTTCTGTAATGCCCCAAACATCTTAACTCAATTCTCTCTTATGTCGACTTAAGCTACTATTCCATATTGCCACAGATATATATATATATCACGAACTACTTTATTTGAAAAGAGTGGAATGGCATAAGGAACTAGTTAATCTAGGTATTAAATTCATGGCGCTTTCATATTAAAATGCTGAAACCAAATCCTCGCATTCGTTATCTAAAGATCTTAATCGAATTATGACTTCAATGACTATTATTTGATACGAAAGTTTTTTCCATCACGAGTGAGACGATTTGGTTCCAAAATTGAGCGAATTTTCAATGCAATGAACTAGCAATATTTTTTAATTTAGTAACCAAACAAATAATTAAATATATTTAAATAATAATTTATTTCACATTAATTATTAAATTATTATCATATTTTTATTAATTTTCTTTTTTCGCTAACTGCTGTATTTATAAAAAATATTTTACGTTGTTATACAAATTTTTTTCAACATTAGACAAATTTGCCCTTAAAAAATAAAAATAAAAAAGTTTAAAAATTGTGTTTTTGTTTCAGTTTACAAATATGCGATTATTTCACAACTTTAGTGCTTTCTGTTATTTAAAAGTTGACAACACTGTTAACAAAGTTGATATTTTATTTCATCATTGTACTGTTAAAGTGTCAGTAAAACTTTGTTAAATATTTGTGTTTGTATTTGTATAAGTAAAAGTGTTGGTTATAGTTTTCTTTACAGAATGAACTAAAAAAAAAGAAAAGAAACACTATGTTTACAGGATAACTCTACAGAAAAATATTATCACGTTGTACAAGTTAAAAATAAATATTTATTTAAGATTGTATTACAACACTATTAAATGTTGATTTGAAAGTAAGAGAGAGAGAGAGAAAAGAGTATTCATTATTTAAAGGCTTTTTCTATTTTATTTCATAATATTGCTTATTTTTAAGTGACATTAAACGCCTGTTGCAATTCTAAAGAAATTCACACATTTTAACAACAATTTGTCTGGTCAGGCAGCAGAAAGAAATGTCAGAATATTTTTCAAATGTTTCAATTTCTTTTTTGTTTCTTAGAAAAGAAAAAAAAATTACTGCAGTTCTTTTAAATTTTATGGCATTTGAAATGATTGTAAAAATCAAAATGAAGTAAAAGGTAATTTGGTAAAGCTCTTTGTTCGTTTGCTTTTTAAAACTTTTTCGTAGTTGTTTGGAGAAATAGGTCTGCTATGAAAGCCAAACAAACTACGTACTTGTCTTTCCCTTCTTAAGAAGTTATAAAGATTTGAAATGTTCATTTTCTTTTATTAATATTATTGAAAATATTTTTTTTAACTTACAATACAATATTAATATAATACTTAATTTTTAACAAACGAGTGTGACACTCGGTGTAGTGTCACAGACAGTCCACACACTAGCAATCTAGCAAACTACCCAGTAGACTACTACGGCACCCATCGAAGAAAATAACAGGAAAAAACCTTCGATTAAATACGTTTTTATTTATTTCTACACAAGTTTTGTTTTGAATATATAAGCACATATTCTTATTTAACCTTTAATTACTGAGGTGGTGATAAATTTTACCCCCTCCTTAGATTTTTTAATTTATTTTCTTCGGTTGAGCGCTGTTGAGTCCCTGTTTTGTTATCCTAAATCTTTGATTTTTTTATTTTTATAATCATATTTATATAAAAATGTATATTCTTGTTCTTTTAAAAATAAATTATTAAAAAAAAAAAATTTTTTTTTACTAATTTTTTTGGTAAAACAAAAGGTGGTAAAATTTACCCCACGTCAATAACTATGAAAAAATATTTCACCTCCGTAGTTAAAGGTTAATAAAAAGAATTTTCATTAAAAGTACACTGAAAGTATGTGCATTGTTGTTCATCAGAATAGGCTCAGCATATAAAAATTGAATACAGAAAAAATAAAAAGAATTTGGCTTTAGGCAGAAAAATAATTGATCCTTCAAATGACAGATTAAACACAAAAAATTTTATGAAATATCCGCTACGACTTCTCTGGGTGAAATGCATTCGAAATGTGAAATTTTTTGTAAATTTTACAAATCGCTCATGCAAAATATTCAGTTTGGCATGAGCTGTAATGCACATACCGCCACTCTGTTGAAATCACATGTCATTGTTGTCTAGATTATCCAATTTAGGCCAATTGGCCGTTGACAGTGATAAGTATGTATACGTTTCTAGTGATTTATTTAAACCGTAAAGAATAAATATTTTTTCCTATAAATTTCCTTTTAAAATGTTCAGCCCTTTTGCAGCCCTTTGTTTGTTATTCTAAGTAGGAGTTGACTTGAAAAGTTTTTTATACAACTTGCTTATATAGAACTTGCTGTATATATATTTTTTATTAAAACAAAGTGTTCACTTCAAATTTTCTTTTTATTGCTATAAAAAAATGTTTCGGTTACATAAAAAAACAACATAATACAAGAGCGTGCTTTCAAAAATGTTTAAATATATTTTATTCTTTGATAAAAAATTTGATTTATAGCAGTAGGTTAAAATTAATTAAGAATTTTATAGTTTTATAAACACTCTTGGCACACACAAAACCAAAAATAAAAAAAAAATTTATTTAAAATTTCTTTACAAACTCTTTCTTTAACATATTTTTCTCTTTTTAACAAAATGTTCTCTTTCAAGTGAAACATTTTTTATCACAGCCTCTGTAAATATTTAAATCTCTGCAGACATTTTTGCCAATTCTTTTTTTCGTCGTTTTTGTTGTTGTTGTTTTTTCTTTCTGTTTTCATACACACAAAAACTAAAATGGTAACATTTGCCAACAATAGACTTCTGTCAGCCAGCAAGCCAGCCAACAAGCAGCATGTTTTCTTTGATGCTGTTTGGAACAGTTAAAAATGAAGAGAAACCACTGCAAGAGTGGTAGTTCACAAGTTTAATGATGATACTCAGATATTTGTTTCAGTTATTGTCAGACAGTAAGAGTGTTCAGTTGTATATGACGGTATTAAACTTCCGGTATAAAAAGAAAAAACAATTTTTTTTTGGTTTTTTTTATTGTTGCTTAAATGGAGTAGTATTTATAACAGTAATAAAATGTGTACAACAACAATGATGTATAAAATATAAATATTTAAAAGAAGTGACATTAGAGCAACAGTCATCATTGGTATATTTGATTATCTTTAGTGATAGTGTTCTATGTGTAAATGTAAATGTGGATGTTAATACAAAGCATACATATGTGTGTATGTATAAGTGTTATTAACATTCAACAGTGTGAGAGTAAATAAATTAAACGCACAACCAAACGTATAAATACATCTGTATATACTTATAACTATGAATATATGTATGTATGTGTGTGTGTAGCATATTATAGCAGTCGAACGTACATACATACATAT
The DNA here is from genome assembly GCA_963576795.1 of Metopia argyrocephala. Classification (NCBI taxonomy): domain Eukaryota; kingdom Metazoa; phylum Arthropoda; class Insecta; order Diptera; family Sarcophagidae; genus Metopia; species Metopia argyrocephala. The sequence goes on from OY756209.1 coordinate 2,975,086, forward strand.
TAAGTATACTTATACACACACATATATATTTCTTTTAAACGTTTAAGTAGTAGCTATTATTGTTGTTGCTGTTTACTTAAGTTATACATACATATGTATGTATGTATGTGTGTACTCGTATTTGTTTATTTGTACAGGATATGTTACAATGCTTTCTTTACAGTTTTAAGCAGTAGTATTAGCTTTTGGGTAAATAAAGAGACAGACTACCCCGTATTGTAAGTAATTTTACAGAGTCAGTGAACAGCATTATAGTTCTTGTTCTTGCTGAGAGTGTAGGTTGGCAAATTTTCATCTCTTATGACATTTATAAATATCATACGAGTATGTACTAGCATGTTCTGTTGTTGTCTGTTCTTTTTGCTTTCTTTTTTTGTTTTTGAACGTTCTTCAAAGGGTTATTGTCTTTTAGTTTTGTTTGTGGTTTTATAACACAATACACACACTTAAGTATACGCCATAGTATTGTAGGTTTTTCTTTTTTCATCCTTTGTTATCGGTTTAACATTTTCCTGTGAGTATTCAGGCCATAATACATACACTTACACACATTTATCCATTTAACCGTGCGCATACTATCTATGTAGGTATGTATGTATGTGTGTGTGCATCCATCTCTATACGAGTCTCTATATTTGACTACCTAACAATGCTTTACTAATGTTTATTTCAAGCATAACTGTTAGAAAAAAATTTCTATGTGTGGGTGGTGTGTGTGTGTGCTTTATTATCTGTTTTTGAGATAATTAGTTTTTATTTGCTTATATTATTTAGTTTTTTAATAGTCATAGAGCGTGTTAATACAGCTAATACGAGTATGTGCTTTTTTGTTTTTGCATTTTTTAAAAATATATCCTTTTTCCTTTCCCATATGAAGAAAGCAAATAACAACGCATTAGATGATAAAACTGTTAATCGCTTAAAAAAAGTGAAAAATTAGGCAAACATTTGAATCTCTTTTTGTTTTAATTAAATGTCTTAAAACATACAAATTTTATATTTAAAATAAAATCCTTAATAAAACCTATTTTGTTTTTCCACTTAAAAAAGGCTGCTCTTTTCGATATAACTTGGTTTAAAAAATATAAAAACTTTTAACATTATTGGTAACAGTTTTAAGCTACTCGTGCGCGTTCACGTTTGGCAAATATTTAATTTAAAAATAATTAAAAAATATTAAAAACAGGTAAACACAAATATTTATGTATATGTTTAGTTAATTAAGAATAAAGCAACAATGTGTGCAGAAAACAAAACTTTCAACACTTTGGCTTCAAATATTTGACAAATGTGAGGGCACCTTAAATTTTAAACATTATTGGAAAAAAAGAAACAAAAACTTATTTTATTATTCGATTGAATGTTTTAATTAAAAATAACAAACAACCGTATTAAAAAAAATCGTATTTATTACGAATAAAATAAATAACCGATTTATTCTAATTCTTTTGATTTTTTTACACATCACTTATTGGTTTTATTTCAATTTTATTTAAATTTACTGAAATCACATGAAATTTCAAATTACAGTTAAACCTCGATTAATCGAGCCTCTATTAATCGGTTACATCTATTAACCAGCATGCGATTCTTTTTATCCGTGCTTTTTGTTTTATACCTCTATTTACCGTGCTTTACCCCTATTTTCCGTACAGCATTCATATGTTTTTTATTATGTAAATCTCAATCCGGTGGTTCCCCTTTTTTCGATTTTATATTCTCTATCACGATTTGCATGTTTTTATTAAAATATGTGGTATATCTGAATCTGTAGTTACATAAATCAAATGTTTAAATAAAAATAAACAAATAAATTTCTGTATATTTTAATATACCCTCATTAACCGTGTATTTCGATTATCCGTGCTGGTGCTGGTGCCGGTTCTACGAGAGCCGAATAATCGAGGTTTAACTGTATTATAATTTTAAAATGTGAGAATATTTTGATATTTTTATATTGATTGGCTTAATGACCATTAACAGAACTTTTTTGCTTATCAAAACTTTCAAATAATTGGTGCGATTAAGTTTTATTTGTCTTTAAAAAAAACCCTCGATTACAATTTCACACGATTTCGTTTTACAGCACATACCCGTTAGTAAAAATTTACTCGTAATTAAAAACAGTATAACCTCTCTAATCCGATGTAGTTTCATCCACTGTTCGGATTAGTGGATCGTCCGGAATAAAATTTGAAACCTATTATCTACATACATATACATACATATTTATAACTACATGTACATACATACATACATATGTATATGCATATAAGAAAAAGAAAAGAAAAATAATTTGTTTGTATTTAATTTATTTGCGGAAATTATAAAAAACCTACTAAAAGTGACAAAAATTTTTCATTCCGTAAAATTATATTTTTTCATTTAATACACATTTTTGTATGTTATTTTGTAGGAACTATTTTTGAGTTCTTTTAACAATAAACATTCTTTCCTGATGCTTTGGTTTGTTCAGCTTATAAAAAAGCGTTTGGAAACAATTTGTTTGCTCCTTTAACAGGTCGTTGTACACAGTGGCTAAGTTTGTCATTCCTATTTGTGGAAATTCTTATTCAAACGTACAAAATATTTAATTTTTTGCCTTCTCCGAATAGTTTTCAAATAGAATGTACGAAACGTTTTAATAATAACGGTCTATAGCGGGTGATAAACTTGTCTCATAAGCTAACGAGTTGCTAACTTTTCATTATACATACTGCCGTACGTAAATTAATTTTCACTGCAACAATACCTTATAAGTAAAACATCTATAGGTTAAAGAAAATTTTAACAGCCTGCTGATAGAAGACGAATGGTTTGAGACAAATGTCTTTTTAAAAATTTAAGTGGTTTTTTGTTGTTTAATATATAAAAAGACGAACTTACCATTCGTCTTCCATGAACAGGCTGTAAAACTTTTAAAAAAAGATTTTTGCTTTACGCATGAAGTCTAGTAAGTGTATAACTCTGCCATCTTAAAAAAAGAAATATGAAAAACTATTTCTTTCGGCGACTACCTCTTAGCGGCCTTCTAACAAAAGCTCTGAGAGTAACTGACTGCCATGAACACGCTTCTCAAGTCTGTCGTTCGGAATCGACATTAAACTGTTAGTCCGGGTATTCATGAATAAAAATTGTCACACACAATTTCGTTTTTAGGATCAAGATTTTCGTGTTCGGGATCAATATCTGAGTCCTTCTTCAAAATAAAAATATTTTATAAAATGTATGCAAAGCAGTTAAATGTTGCAAAAGGTGACAATCCATAAAATAAGACTGATTGTATAATATCGTCGATGGAATTAAAGAACGCTGTAACTGACAAAACCTTAAATGTTCACCAGAGCCAAAAAAACTTTCATAAATGTACAACAAATACACTGGTATTTTTCATTTCACAGACGGCGTAAGTGAATTTATTTTCATCGTAGAAATCTGGGACCGGGACCAATCGACGCGTATTTTTTTCTGATAAAAATTAAGCAAAAAACGTTTTTTCGATTTTTTATCAGTTACAGCGTTCTTTAATTCCATCGACGATATACTCTACTATTTACAAGAATTATTTTTTTTTAATGATATAGCCTTCACTAGTGTTTTTATAATGTCACTGATAAAACTAACAATACTACCTGGACGTTTTATTCTTATTATGTGACCACGAAAGTAAATTTTTAAAACTAAATTTCCGTTCTCTGGAGAATTTATGAAAGGAGTGTTATTTCCTTTATTTTTAGTTGTGCTGATAATAAAACTTAGCAATAGAACGAACCACTTGATATTCAAAAACAAAAAAGTAACAACAACAACAACACAACAAAAGTTAAAACTATTTGTCCTTTTACTTTTTACGTGATAACTAATGTAGTTTTGTGTCTGTGTGTGTGTGTATTTATGATAATTTATCATTGTTGGTCATATGTTAACACTGTCAACAAAGAAAATTTCCTGAACTCTGTTTTGTATGGTGGTTCTTAAATACGCTGTATTTGAAAACTGTAACAGCATTGACCTAAATATGATTACAAAAGCAAAAGCAAAAGCACGAACAAAAACAAAATTAATACTTTTTAATGTCATCAACATTCAAAGTCAATTACACTTTACATACTATGGAAAAGCAATGTTCAAAGATATTGATAATTATGTATGAGACCCATACATCGTGTGAGAATTTTCTTCAAATTTTAAATCATTTTCAGAGATTCCTAAGAAATATTCAAGACAATCAAAGTATGCACTTGCTAAAGTACTTGAAAAATAGCAACAACAAAAAAAAACACAAAAAAAACCATAAAATATGTTTACTTTGGATATTTTGTTTTTTCTCAACCAACTAAATTAGCCATGAACTTTAGCAAAAGAAAAATACTTACATAGAAATGTGTGTATGTGTACACACACTTTTTCTTTCAAATAAAAAAGAAATTTTCGAAACAAACATTGTAATCGTTAAACACATTTGTTTGGTTTTCTTTGTAGAATAATCTCAGTTCACCGTAATATACCCTTAGAGGACCAATAAAACGCCATATTTTTTATTAAACGACCAACCCACATAGACAACAATAAGCCATGGAGTTGCCTTCAATGGTTCAAAGATCCGGTGATACATTGATAGTGCGTAGCGTAGTCAGTGGAAATCCCATTTATATGGATCAAGGAACCGTAACAACGGCTGCCAATAACAATGTTAACAATAATAATAACAATAACAGCAGCAATACTATGAATTGCTCACCCACAATGGGTACAACTTTAACAAATACTTTAATGTTAGAACAGCAGTTTGAACAGTTCAAGCGGGCTCAAGAACAATTAATGCAACAGCAGCAACAACATCACCAACAGCAGAGTCTTGCAGAAGAACAACAGCGTCAACAGGCAGCTGCTCTAGAACTTAAGGAGGAAGGATTGCCACAATGTAAAATAAAACGCAACTACAGTTGCAATTATTGCACATATTTTACTCAAAATCCTCGCTGTCATTTGACCCATTTAAGGGATGTGCACGGCGAAAAAATTGTCATTAACAAGTGCAAATTGTGCCTTTATGCATCACGTCACTATCAGAAGCTTGTGCGCCACATGAAAATGGTTCATGGCTGTACTGATGGCATAGCCAGTGGTCATGGACAGGCACGTGGCAAGCGTGGAATGAATCGAGAGACCAGAAAACGCAAACTGGATGAATGTGTTGTCTCGCCAAGAGGCATAAATGCTTTGAGTGTCGAGGCAATAAATGCTGACCATGTAAGTATTTGGCATCAAATATAACAATTTTATGGCAAAAATTTGTTTTGATTTTTTTCTTTTTTTTTTTTGAAAAGTTAAATTCAAATGACGACTAGAAAATAAAAACGAAAATTTTTTACATTTTTTAATAATTATTTTTTATTTTAATTTTAATTTTCTTTGTGTTTAGCAAATCAAATCCGATATGGAACAGAAATTACAGCGTGATATTGAAGCGTTTAAAAAACAACAGGAAGAACAACAGAAAACTCAACAGCAGCAATTAAGTGAAGCCATATTTGCAGCTGCCTATGAACAGCAATTAAGAGTCCAACGAGAAATTGATAGAGAGGTCTTGAAAGCTGCCCATTCCAATTATGAACAAACATCATCACCAATACAAAATCGCGCTGACAGTCCTTCCCAAATAAAATCGTATGACCAAAAACAACCTGCCCATAAACAACAAACACAGCAATCGCCACACATACAAATACCACCGCAAAGATCGAGCATTGAATTGACGACGCCTTCTCCTTCGGGTAGTAATTCATCACCGCCGCCACCGCCACAAACACCTTCAAACGGCGCTCAGGGTCAGCCACATGAAACTTTAAGTGCCGGCAGTGTTACTCCAGGTGCTTCGTCGGATGAGCCTTCCAATAATAGATTAATGAAATGCAGTTTGTGTGATTTTACTACCCTGTATCGGAATGTATTGTTGGAGCATGAAATCGAAGATCATTGCAATGCCAAGTTCTATCGTTGCGAAAAGTGTTCTTATGTGACACACATCAAAGCTCGCTTTAGCAAACATGTCAAGTATCACTCCATGCCAATGATTAAATGTGTTACGTGTGATTTTCGCACGCCTTATAAATGGAATCTGGATCGCCATATGAAAAATCATGGTGGAGCAGGACCATTTAAGTGTGCTGCCTGCGATTTTACCGCCGACATTAAACAATCGTTAACAGTGCACGAAATGAATCATCATGTGCCTCCTGTTGGTCATGCAGCTGGCATGACATTAGCTCGCAGACGTCTTAAAGTAGGAGCTACTGATCTCAATGAAGATTTCTTCAGTGACTCTACTGATATGTTGGAAGATCACTTCAACAATAACAATATGGAGGAATATGACGAGATGCTAATGACGGCTGGACCTTTGGAAACATATGAAAACAAACGTTCGCGTTATGATGATGATGAGCCCACAGATCTATCACAAAAGGGGGGTTCATCCGATACCTCATCGGTACACAATTCCAACTTAAGCATGCCAAAAGTAAAGAAACCTCTACCGAATCTGATACCCATTACCAAGGAAAGTGAGAATATTTTAAATCTCTCTGCAGATTTGGCTTCCCGTTCGGCTCTGTCGGATATAGCCTCAATGTTTTTCAATGAAAAGCAAATATCAGAAATGCTACGACCTATTGATAAAACGCAAACGGCGGGAGGCAGTGCACCCCAATTGTCACCGACTACCACCATAACTTCCTCGGCCAGTAGTAAAAGTCTACTGAATCGTAAAGCTGGTTCATTTTTTGATAAAATTAAGTCTTCCTCTACCACCAACGAGAATCTAATTTGTTCTTGTGGCCATATGGCCAAATGCTTATCGGAATCAATAATACACCGTAAAACCTGTACATTCTCACCTTTATCGGCCAACGATGATATGGATCTGGATGACGATCACGATGAGGATGGTGAGGAAGGACGTCTAGAAATTGATTTTACGGAAGATGATGAGTTTGATAAGCAATCACACTCGGCCTTAAATCTAAGCGTCACAGGATCGACTCGCTGTCGTCACTGTCGTCATCGTTGTAAATCGTCGGCAGATTTGTTAAACCATTTAAAAATCTGCTCTGAGGTTAATAGCCGTTGTGACTCTTTGTCTGGAGATAGTTGTGCCGGTAGTCGTAGCGGTAATTTGGTTGAAAATAGCACAGCTGTAGGAGACCTACAACATCCTATGGAAAATCGTGTATTTATTTGGAATAAATTACCTCGTAATCAACAGGAAGGTAATGGTGCTGTAGTTGGCATGGGCAATTCTAGTGAAAATGGCTCTCACTATATAGAGGGAAATCGCCAAGATTCAGAAAATGTCAATAATTCTGTCAACACTGGTGGACATTTGTTAAGTGCTAACAACGATGAAAACAGTTATTATGGTGTGGAAACTGCCCCTGGCTATGGCGAGGTAAGAGACAACAGATTTCATATCTTCTTAACAGAGTAGGAAAATAAACAAAACTGAACGTTTGATCTCATTTTGTTTTGTTCTTTACAATGAGTAAAACAAAAACAAAACAGAAACGGTGAACGATTGTCCCATTTAATTTTGTATATTGTTTTTGTTTTGAGCACTACAAATAGACTAACTTAAATGTGCGTAGGTGCAACAAAAAATGAATGAGAAGAAAAAGAAAAGAAAAAGAGAAAAAAGAGCAAATTATACGAATGTAACGGAATAACAAAGCAAGCACAAGAGCGAAAAGCTAATTGTTTCATTTGAGCTCTTTCTCATTTAGAAAGTACTTGTTTTGGTTTTGCTCATGTACAATAACATTAAAAAAATTTTGTAAAGTGTATGATTTTGTTGTAACGTTTGCGAAATGTTTTGTTTGTTTGCCCACTCTGCTTCTTACAAACAGTCGAGAATCTATTTTAAACCTCTGGGTTGATTATGGATGGTAACCGAAATGTAATTTCTTTGCCAATTGGCAGCAAATTGCTTTCTTGCAAATTGCTGAAATTTTCTTTTATAGAATAGAGGTTGCATGTTGCCATATGTAATACCTTTCTTGGTATGTGGCAACTTAGATAAAATTCGGTTGCCATGCATAATCGACCTTTTAAAAATTTCTATTATCCAATGAAATTTGAAACTTTCACCATTTCCAGGTAACCAAAAAGATGACACCCGAGGAGGAGGCTGCCAATTCGTCGCTTAAGAAAGTATACAAGTGCCCACATTGCTCTTTCTGGGCATCGACAGCATCACGTTTTCATGTACACATTGTAGGCCACTTGAATAAAAAGCCTTTTGAATGCTCTTTGTGCTCCTATCGCTCTAACTGGCGCTGGGATATCACCAAGCATATACGTCTAAAGACTATACGTGATCCTAGTCATAAAAATGCTAGAGTTCTTATGAACGATGAGACCGGCAGACGCAATTACACCAAGTACAACAAATATATAACACTTATGAAAGTGACAGAAGAGGATGGTGATCCCAAACTAATGAAATCGGGTGAAATGACTCCCAATCAAGTAGCATCTCTGGCATTTATCAATGACTATAATAATAAACAGCAACAGGGATCCTCCTCATCCACATTAAATCAAACTGTCAGTAACATTTTAAATGGTGTAAGAGAAGATATCACCATAGAACCTGTACCGCCTAAATCTGCAATGTCCACAGCAGGTCTTTTGCCTTCGATGATGACAGCCAACATTACATTGCCTGACAATGCACAACAAGATGATAATGGTCATACTGGCGCAACTTTATTAACACCATCTGTATCCATATCAGCTTATAAAAAGGATCTTAAGGGCTACTTAAATGGTGAATTCACCCAGGAAGTTCGTCAGGAAGGCAATAAAGAAGTTACATATTTTAAATGTCGTAAATGTGACTACACGTAAGTATGATTAGCTGGTTAAACTTTAAAAATTTTTAATTATATCCCAGCAAAATAACCTGGAAATTGTAAATGCATTTCTAAATTTCATTTAATTTGTAAATTTTTAAAGCCATAAAAATTATTATCAAATGAATGATATTCAATGGAATCGATTTAAAATTGTTTTCGAAAACACACGAAAAAACGTATTTACGTAACGCATTACGCATTCGTGCGATTCATTCATTTCAAATTTTGCTAGGAAAGCATATAAACAGAATTCAATTCGTGTAGTGATTAAGAACTTGTGAAAAATATATTTTTCTTGAGCCACTTACATTTGGTTTTTTGCTGGGGAAATATTTTACTGGGATGTACTTGAAGAATCTTCATTGAGTTTTAGTTTAATATGCTGCAAACATCAAACTAAAAAGACTTTTGTAATAAATTTTCTCAATTATTTCTTTATACAGACATATTAACCGGGAGCCACTTCATATTCATACATTGTTACATGTCTTGGAAGAAAGATTAACTATTGCTTCGACAAATACGGACAATAATTCCATCATGCCAATGGCATCTAATACAAATGTTTTTATCAATAAGCCTGCAAACGCTTTGGGCCTTTCACAACAACAGCAGCAGCAAAAGCAGTTACAACTGTCCAATATGATATCAGCTGGACTACCAGAGCAGGCTAACAATTTACAATTAAGCAGTTTGGCATTAGCTTTAGCTGGTAAATCTCCTTTGAAATCAACGCAATTTATTGCGGCTCCAAATATACTTGAGCACGGTGAGCAGAAAGCGAGTCTTAACGAGGCAAGTGCCCAAAACACAACGACGTCGCCAAATCAATTATTAACCATTAAAACATCACAATCTCAACAGCAACTACAACAACCTATTCATGCGACGGCGTCTTCATCTTCAATCACAGTAACAGGTGTTGGGTCGAACGGTTCGACAAATTCATCATCTTTACAACATTTATTAACATCACCCCGAGGCTCTTTCTCACAAACAATACCAAAAAATCAAAATGATGATTTAAATATTATCAATAACAGTAATACTAGTGATTCTATGGTAATGGGTTCGACACTTGTAAAAAATAAAAACGGACTAATGGCAGCAATGTCAACAACAACATCACCATCGCCCTCGGCAACACCAACCACAATTGTAACTACCACAACTACTAGCAACAATAACTCACCTATCGCTACACCAAATCATACATATCAACTAATGCCATCACCCCACCACCTCTCACAATTTAATAACGATTGCGTTTATAGTAGTGTTGGTGGTGGCGGTGGCGGTGATGGTAATGGTAGTGGTGGTGGTGGAATTTTACTAACTTCTGGTGATATTGGTGGTATAAAAGATCATAATACTCATCATAGTACTTTTGTAAACAATAATGTGGTGGCAACAGCTTTATATGCTGCTAACACAGTAGTTACAGCAGCAACACCACCATCTTGTTCTTCATCATTATTGTCATTGTCTAATCAAAATTATGCTCAAAATCAAAGTCATTCATCCTCCTCTTCTTCTAATAATAACAGTAATAATTTGGGTATTATGGTAACTGGTAATGGTTTATCAAACAATAATAATTATAATTATAATAATAGTGGTAACGGTAACGGTAATGGTAACAACAATAACAATAATTTATTAACGCACGATACAACAACCGCCGATAGGCGTGATCCATCGCCATATCGTTGTGGTCATTGTCATCAAGTATCAAATTGGAAGCATGTCATTCAGGTATTATTCTAAATTTTCTGTTCTGTGTTAAATGTTTAGAAAAACAAAATCCATTTCTTTTTTTAGAAACCATGATTTTTTTTTAAAGATAAAAAAAAAACAAAAAAAAATTTAAAATTTTACTCATAAATATAAAAATAAGGGGGTTTTTAAAATAAAAAAAATACATACATATGTATATAGGACAAGTTTTCTTTACAGAAATTTGAATATTACATAAAATAGGGAAAGAGTTCGATATGGTCTTAAGAAATTTTATAAATTTTATTTTTATATGGTACATATACAGTAATCCCTGGATTAAAATCGCAGTTGCTTTCAAAAAATGACGACGTAATTTAGGACACAATTAAAATTATATATTTTTATCATGCAATTTAAAGTGCTATTAATTTAGTATTGTACGATTGAATTCACTTTTATTAATATAAACATAAACAGAAACAGAAATTCGTTAAATCTCTTTATCTTTAGCTGTCTATTCAGAGGGCAAATTACGGCATTCAATATCGAACGAAATTTATATGAAAATTGTTTTTAAATTGTATGAAATTTCGATCGATATCGAATGTGTGGAAAACATGACCTGGGTTCAAATTAGTTTAATTCTAAAGGCTTCTGTAAAGCTCATGTCTGTCTTTCAAAGCCTTTGAACCTTTTGATAATCACTCAGTTTTAGATATAAATGTACTTCCTAACATTCGTTTCCAGACTAATCCAGTCTCATCGGAATTAAAAACTTTCGAAAGGGTATACTCACCATAATTAATTATTGATTTTAATTTTTTAGGAAGTTTTTTTTTGTCTGCCTGCTTTACTACTTGCTCTTGTGGATTGTTCTACAACTTTTAAATTAAAAAGTCGTGTTCTTTAAAAAATTGTACAACCTAAATTGAATGATAAAGCAAATAAAAGAAAACAAAATTACGATTCAAATCGCACCAACGTAAATCAAGGGATTACTGTATTGTGTGAATCGGGTATAATTTTTGTCTCATTTTCGTAAAGGTTTGCTTAAAATAGATTCTTAATTAAAGCTAAGCAAAAATCGTACATGCATACATAAATACACATAAAAATATTGAATAATTTAATATGAAATGTATGCTTTTGGGGATAAGCCTGTCTCTATGGCCATTTCGTCTCTGCTTAAAAGATTCGTCAGGAGACTTTTTCCCAAAGGTGGTATTCAAAACTATAAATTCTTATTTTAAAATAGTCATAGACTAAATGCAAATCATATCCCATTTAGTATATAAAAACCAAACAAAAGCATTTACAAAGCAATACATTTCTGTTTTTCAAAAAATTCAAATTCTATTTCTCGATTTCGATCGAAATTATTGAACATGCTTATTTCCAAAAGCATACATTTCATATTATATTAAATGTATTTGCCAATAAGGCGAAAAATATTTTTTTTTTTTTTAATATTGAATAATTTTTATATCCAACGAAAAATTGTTTTCAAATTTTTTACATTTCATTGCAGTAATACTGTATTTAAAAAATTGGTAACTATTTCGTACATTTTTGTTAAAAAAAATTATTTTCTATTAATTTTCTCTAAAAAGAAATTAAAATTTTTCTAATTAAACACAAAAATTTACTGGTATGTGAAGGAAATCGATTTCGATCGAAATTCAAATCGATTTAAATTTCAAATTGCTATAACTTGCAAGTTTTTTCGGAATTGGAATTCCTCTTTAACTCCTTATGTTAATGACAATTGCCACTATATCCTTCATTATTATTATTAGTTTTATATGACTTTGAAAATACAAACGATGTCAATTTAGAACTTGTTTAGAAAACGTTTTTCATCACATACTTGATACTCCAAAGTAAAAAAGTAATTTGGAAATACATATTTAATTAGAAAACTTTTACGGGTATGTAATGAAAAACGATTTCGATCGATATTGAAATCGTTTGTATTTTTAAAGTCATATAAAATTTATCTGTTTTAATAATTTCAAAATTTTATTAATAAAGGACAATAGTCGGTAAGTTAATTATTAAAAAAGGAATTCCCAATATAAAAGGATTTGGAAGTTATAGAAACTTGAAATTTCATTCGATTTCAATTTCGATCGAAATCGATTTCCATCACATACCAGTTAAATTTTATTGAAAAGTTAGAAATATTTTAAAGCTAATTTTATCTCTATATGTGTCTATAATTATGAAAATGGTCTCTAGTATAAATTCATTAATTTTACATTCAATGTTATTCTATATTCCGAATCAAAAAAATTTTATTCGACTTCGGAATATTTCGCATATATCAGCTATTCTTATCTATTTCCGAATTATTGCTTTTGTTTTACATCGTGTAGGGATATGTTAGTGGTATCAATTTGATTCGATTTTTTTTAAATAAAACTTCTCCGAAGTTACACAACCCGTCGAGTGTGGTCTGTTTCATAATTTACATAAAAAGAAGTTCTTATTTTCTTTACACCAATACCCCAATTTGCGTCGCTAAAGTTTGCGTTGCTTCGAAGTTGCGTCTTTTTTTAAGTTTCAGGAATTTCAATGCTGCGTCGTTTTTGTTTCAGTTTGCATCGCATGGCTTCAAAGATGCGTCGTAAAGCTTCGATTTGCGTGGTTGATATGAAAATGTTTTTACAAAGTTAAAGCAAAAAAAGGGGATTTCCCGTTTAATTGAAAACAAATTTGCAGGTGTGCGTTGTTTACATGTTAAGCGTAGTTGTTAGTTTCAAATTATATCAGTGGTCTTCACAATTTTTATATTTTTATTTTAATAAAATCTGTTATTCAAAAAATAATAAGAGAATATATTGATTTAAAAACCCTTTTTCTAAGCTAAAATGTTTAAAACCTGTATTGACTAAACGAAAATCAAATACGTAAACTATTGAAAATTCTGCTTCAGTTTGCGTCGTTTCGGTTTGCGTCTCATTTTTTCAGTCCCAATTAGCGACGCAAACCGGGGTATTGGTGTATTTATTTATTTTTTTTTCTATATCATAAAAATTACATTGAATAAGTTTAGTTTAAAATACTGTGGTTTGAAATAACAGATAAACCCATTCTTCGTTGTTTTTTTTTTTTTTTTTTGTAATCTTGACTTAGACCACTTTCATTGTTTTGGACACAAACAATAGTAAATTTAAGGTGTCGGGTGTAAAAATGTAAATATACATTCATATGTATATATGTAAAACATATATACTATGTACACTAGAGCGTACCACCTTACAAGGAAAAAAAGGTTTCCCCGTACCGCCTCGAAAAAATTTCGAAAATTTCGATTTCGAAAAAAAAAAATTTTTTTAGCTGCACGTGAGCGTCTTCTCTTCAGTTTTTTCGTTGTATCTTAGTCACTTACAGTCCAATTTTAAAGTATGATATAACAAATTTATTTGTCTCGAGAAGGCTAATGATTTGCCCTTAAGGGCTATTGATCTATTGGTATTTTCGAGACAAAAACATTGACATTTCAATTTTTTGCCGAACATAGGGGTCGATTTTTTAGTTTTTCCGATTTTTAAGTATGATATATCAGAGATTTTTTTATCTTCTCGAGACAAAAATACTGATATATCACACTTGAAGATCAAACTGTAAATGCCTAAGATATAACGAAAAAACTGATGAGAGGACCCCTACGTTCGGCTAAAAAAAATAAATAAAAATTTTCGAAATTTCCTTGCAAAACTACTTTATATTAGAAGCGGTACGGGGAAACTTTTTTTGAGGTACGGTCTAATATACACGTACATACATAAATATTTCGTATAAGGCTTTGGTGTCAGTATTTTTGTAAAATCATTTGTTAATTTTATGTGTATATTTATGTCACAGGAATCATTTAAAGGGTTTTGGTGTGCATTTATAATTCATTTGATTTTCTTCTAGTAATTTTCAATATCCATGCAAAACCAATTAATCATTTAAAATTGTTTATCGTTAAGTTTAATGAGAATTTTTAATTTTTTTTTTTTAATTTTCCTTTTAATTTACAGCGTCATTGTCGCTTGAAGCACGCTGGCGTTATCAACATCGAAACCCTTGATCGTACAGCAACATCTGATCATCATGCGGCTCCCATATACAAACCCTTAGTAAATGGAGCTACAAATGAAGCAAATAACAACCAAAATAGCAATTCTAGCAATACAGGCAATAATCAATTGAATTTGACTTTAAAAGCATTACAGCAGCAGCAGCAGCAACAACTCAAACAACAACAGCACAATAGCGTACTTATCAACAAAAGCAACAATAATATAAATAATAATAATAATAACAACAACAACAATAATAACACTATGAATGCTGTTAATAAAACAGACAATAACGATATAAAATTTGAACAAACTCATGCTCTTCTTAATTCCCAACTTACTTCGGCTATTGCCACACTAAATGCGGCAAATACTCCACAGGAAATAATGGCATGCGCTGCTGCCGCTCAAAAAATGACAGGCAACACTTTGGCAAGACTTCATGATATGGCCTCCATAATTGGCGAATTAATGTTAAAGAAGCAATTGTTACAAAACGATCAAATTGAAATCACCAGAGTATCATCTGCCAGTCATAATAATAATAATAATACTAATAATGCAACAAATGCTAACACTAACGTCAATAATATTTTAACCATTCAACCGACTACAAGCAATTCAAATCTGGCCCAACTATTGGAGGCCAACAATAATCAAGTGAATCGCACCGCATCACCACAAAACAATAACAAGTCCAAACAGCAAAAGTGTCCCCTGTGCACATACATTTGTGATAGTAAATCTCAAATGAATTATCACATTTCTCTGCACAAGCCCACCCAATACGAATGCCACAAGTGCACGTTTGTTTGTGCCAAAAAGCAGCACTTAAGCAATCATATGCGTACAGTACACCAAATAAATCAAAATCATGCTTTGCCTATTGCTCAGTCAACAAATGCCAACTCTAATAGTATTAACATCGACTTAAGTATGGCTTTAAAAATGGCTGCAGCAACTCAAAATCAGGTACAATTTATTTTAAAACTCTATTGAAAACAATGATTTTTCTAAGCTATGGAATATTTATGTTTTTTTAGGAACCACCAGCCACATTGTCAACACCATTGGCTATAGATTTATCACCTGCCACAATACCTCAGAGTAATCAAATGCATCAGGGCCAATTACCGCCTGAATACCAATATCGTATGATTTATTACTGTCCCAAATGTCCGGCCCGTTATGCCCAGAAACACAATGATCCCCTAACGGCTCAAAAAGACTTGGACGAACATCTTAGACAACATGAGGCACTATCATCCAGCAACGAGGACAAACGTAAATATCATTGCGATTACTGTGACTATCGGGCCCTGCACGAATCCATTATACAGACTCATCGCCACGTGCACACCACTCAGTATCAAGAAAAGTGTAATGAATTGTATAAAAACTGTAAAGAAGATAATGTTTATCGAGCACCAAAACTAATGCATATTACAGCTGCCAAAAAGCCTCATACACATGAAACCATTTGGATAGTCGATCATGATTTGAACGAGGGTCACCAACAACACGTTAAACATCATCAAAACTCTATAATAACATCGAGTTCACAAAGCAGTTCCTTTGAAACGGGCAATTCCCTTTTGAAAAAACAATTAGAGTCCAGACAATCGTCAACGGCACCGACAACACCACCTAATGAGGACTTGACAAATAATAAAGCAAATCCAACTGAAGCCGAGGATTCCAATACGGCATCCACATTAGCTTCTGTGGCAACCGGTGATTTGGCTTATGACAATGATTTGCAAAACACTAACAACAACGCCAAAAAAACAAATAATCGTTCAAGAGCGAACACCGTAACTAAAGAAAAATGTGAACACTGTCCCTTTGAAACCTCTAAAGAAACAGAATTAAAATCTCATTTACAACACCACATCTGTGTTAACCAACAGAAGCAGGCCTTTGTATGTGATCATTGCGATTACACGGTAGAGGAACAAGAACAACTCGATGAGCATACGCGAGTACATTTCAATGGCATAGAAAAGCTTAAAGATGTAGCCTTCTTTACACGTTATGAAAAATTGGAAATCAGTGTTGAAGACAAAGATATGGTAGAGACAACAGAAGAGCACGGTTCAGGCAATTTGAAAATTAAAAAAGAATTATTAAATCATACCCTTAATAACAACAGCAATAACAATAATGAAGAAAATCGGGTAAATGAAAATTTAAAAGAAACAACAAGCGAACCATTAACGTCCAATACGGAGGATAAACAGCCAAAATGTGCTAAAATAATTCTATATAAAAATGATGGCTGTCTGAGTATTAAAAAAGAGGCCAATGCCACTGAACAATCACAACAGCAGCAACAGCAACAACAGCAAACAAATAGTATCACTGAAAATATAAGTGATCGCTTAAGAAGACGTATAAGTCGTCAAGGTGCTTTAGCGAGCACATCTCTAAACAACAACAACAATAACAATACCAGCAATGAAGAATCCACATTGACCACAACGTTAATGCAATCTGCAAGCCATAAAACTATACTAGTTAATGCCAAAACTGGTCAAGTTATAAGCAGGAATTAAATATTATCCATTTAGTATAAAGAAAACTTTATTAATTTTGTGTTTTTTTTTTGTTTGTTTAATTTAAATATTATAAATTACGTCGTTATGTTACGTTATATAACGGAATGTTACATTGTTTCCGTTTAGTGTATTCAGTTGTATGTTTTTTCTTTATCATCATTATAATTATTATTATTATTATTACAATTTTTAATATATAATAGTTGTTAATTTGTTTTTATTATTATATTATTTTTAAATATTAATTTTTTGTTTTCTCTCTTTCGTTTTGTTACTAACATTTTATTAATTTTGTTCTGTTACGCCGTTATGTTAAAATAGTTTATAAAATAAACTAAAAAATAATTTATAATTTAGGTTTTATTTCCCCCTTTTTTTTGCTTTTATTTTATTTAAACTTTAATACTTATTAGAAAAGCATAGAAGAAGAAAAAAATTAAAAAATAAAACAGGCAGGAGCGGCAAATTGGTTTGATTTTAAATCGAAAATTAAAATTTAAAAAACTACAATTAAACAAAACAAAATACAACACTGTGATGTTCAAAAAATATAAAATATATACTTTAATAAATATACATACATACAGATATTTATAAATTAGATATAAACAAATTAGAATTAAATAATTATATAATACAACAAGACATGCTTCAAAATTATTACAAAAAATAATTTGAAAATTGAAAATTGAAAATTTGAAATGCTGCACCTTTAAATGAGAAGAATGAAAACAAAGGAAAGGAAAAAAGAAAGATGAATATTTGCACATTTATAAACAGAAATCTACTACTGTTACATTATTTTTAAATATTTTTATTTTTTATTTTTTTTTTTTTGGTTTTTGTTTTTTTGTTATTAACAAATCCATTATTGTATAAAGATTCTGAGCTAAAAATTCTAACCAGAAGAATGAATAAAAAACAAAAAAACGTTATTTTAAATATTTTAATAATTTCTAAATATATTTAAAACAAAAATGAGTAGCAAAATAGTCATTTATTTTTTATTATTATAAAAATAATTTACAAAAAAAAAATAAAAAATAAACAAAAACATTTGAATATAAAACAAATTTATATGAAAACTAGTTATATTTTTAATATACATTTATATACAGATACATATAGAAAATAATTTTCACATTTTACAAGTTAAAGTTGGGTTTCTTCCTCTTTTATAAGCTCTAATTTTAATATACATTTGTATGTATTCCCACCATAACATAATTTTACAACAACAAAATCCAATTTTAAATGTAGTTTTTAAGCATTTGCTAATCAAGCAATTTTATTACACACATTGATAAACAAAAAAAATAAATTCTAAACAATAAAAAAAAAACAAAAATTTTGTTTTGAAACACTAAAACACATTCTTTATTGGAAACACTTTCTTAAAACGTTAAAAACAAAAACAAACAAAAAATTAAAAATATTTTTGGGCCTGTTCTGAATATCACGTTTTGTGAAAGTAGTTTCAAATCACAAACTGGGAGTAACTTACAGCATTCGATATCGAACGAAATTTCTATGTAAATTGTATGCGATTTTATTCGATACCAAATGCCGTAATTTGTCTTTTGCTGTTTTGTATATAAAAATATTTAATTTGCTTTTTAAACTTTAGAATAAAAATTAAAAATTTTATATAAAAAATGCAAACAATTAAGAAGAACTTGGTTGACCCCTTTACATTTTTCCTAATTTTTTTTTTTCAGCAAAATATTGATTCGAATTGAAAATGCTTTCGAAACAGATTTCCCATTCGAAAAATCAAAATGAAATACAAAAATTTTTCGAAAACTCGTAAATTTTTACAAATTCGTAAAATTTTCGATTCGAATCGAAATATAAAGTAACCCCCCGTAATGTATTTGTTTCGGAATTTGAAAGATTTTCGCCCGCCCATGTTCTGAAAATCGCAAAATGCTTAAATGCATTTTCAAAATAGAATGCCTTTGAAACCGAAGCGTTTGTCCAATTACTTACACGACTCTTTGGATAAAAATTAATAAAGATTATTAAATTCGAATTCAAACTAAAAGCTTATTTCCTGAAAAAAGAGCAGAAACGTATATTTATTTCTAAGCTAAATATTGGGCATGTGCCGTAAAATTGAAATTGAATTCGAGTGTTTTTTACAAAAGCATATTTACGCCAATTATTTTAAAGTTTTAATAATCAAAGAAGTTTTGTTAATAGTGGGTCATTAAGCGAATGATTAAAAAACAAAAAACATCAAAACCTGTCATATTTTAAAATTATAGTAATTTGAAATTTCTTTTGATTTTGCTCATATTCGATTTACAAAACATGCAGATATGTTTTTTAAAATAAAAATAATTCTAAAAAACGATTTCGTTCGAAACTGAAATCGTTTGTATTTTCAAAATCATTTAAAACTTATCTGTTCTAATTGATTTTAAATTTTAATAATCACGAAATTAGTGGCAACCGTCATTAAGGTGATGAGTAAAAAAGGAATTCCTTATCTTTGTATTTTTGTAAGTTATAAGCAAATCGACTCCCATTACATACCAGGGGGCAAATTACGGCATTCGATATCGAACCAAATTTCTATGTAAATTGTTTTAAAATTATATGAAATATTGTTCGATATCGAATGCAGTAATTTGCCCCCAGATAGCAATAAAAAATTCTTAATTTTTTTTTGCCATTTTTATGATTTACAGAACAAAGCAAAATCTCAAGTGATATGAAATCACGATCACGTAACTTTCAAAACATGCTTGTTTATTAAAAAAAAAAAAAAAAATAAGTACATCGATTACGTATGAGCCAGTTGCAAAAAAGGAATTATAGAAAGCAACTGGCCACTATGGTTTTATTGGGTGGTAACTTAGTTGTTCAAAAAAATAAATTTAAATATTATTTTTTAGTTGTTTTCTAAAATATTTTTGGGGCAACTCAAATTAAAGTTTAGTTTCCACACATAAACGATACATAAAAGTAACGGTTAAAGTGTTTTTTAAAGGCGAAGATTTTTCCTAATTTTGTTTTTCTTATTTAATAAAATAAATTTACCATTTAAGGGTTTCAGTATAAAAACATACAAACACTTTAACAACAACAACTTTAGCTTGTAATTTGTTTATATGAAGAAAAAAAAACATAAAAAAATATTTTAAAAATATTATACAATTTAAACTTAAATGTAGTTTAAGAAGTGAACTTAGAAATTAAAACACTTGTGGAATAGCGGGGCCATAATTTTACTGATAATACAAGTAACATAATATTTAAAATTTATTAAAAAACCAATAGAAAATTAAAAAAAAAAAACAAGAAAAAAATTAAAAATTTAAATTAAATTAAAAATAAAAATGAAAAAAAAAACTTAAATGTACAAATATTTCCATTTATTGTTAACAAAAGAAAAAAATAAGAAAAAAATAAGCATTTAAAGCAAAATTGGTGCAAATACATTTATGATTCTGTAGGTAATGATGTGTTTAAAGCAAATAAATCAAAAACAAAAATATTTATATAATTTTCTTGTTGTGTATCTAGAATTTTAGCCCTTCATTATAATTTGTTGTTTGTAATTGATTTTGTCTTATTAATTTTTATTTTTTGTTTTGTTTTGCAACATGAAATAGATGCAATCATGCACACAGTAAGCACTTTACGCACATAAATTTAGAATATATTTTGAAAATAAATTTTTTGAAAAATGAACATTAAGGGTGTTTTTTTTTTTTGTATTAATTTTAAAGTGAAGAGAAGTACAAATGCATACAATAATCTTAATCTATCGGAGACAGATTATTGCTTATTTGAAATAATTTGTATTGGTTTTAATGTTTGAAATGTATTGCTTTGATAATTTCCGATATTTTACTACTTTATCGTATATTGTATATCGAAAAATAAATACAACAAATAATTATTTGAATGCGTTATTTTATCCGGTTCAAATAATTTAATCAATAGTTGTATTAAAATTAATAAAAAGGTCAATGAAAATGATAAGTAATACGTGCTGTTTTGTATTCGGAATTAGAACAATTTTATTCGAAATCGGAATTGCGCATTTCTTAGCTGTTCTATATTCCATTACCGAATAATTTCTGTTTTGTTTTATATCATGTAGGAGAAAAAACTGAAAAACCCGATTTTATTTAACCCGTAATTCAATATTTTTTAGGTGTTGTACATTTTTCAAACTCAGATTCCTGTTGTGCTCAACAAAACAAACAATATTTATTGTTTAGACATTTTTTAGACTTTTAGATAAGTTCTCTTTGAAGTTATATTTTAATTTTATTTAACTGAAAATTATCAAGAGCTGTATTGCGTCGAATGTGGCCTCCGTTATTTAATATGTACTGTGTTGGCTTACTAAACGAGAGCATCGGGTTGAAACCTCAACTCTGACATCATGAAAAATAGAAATATGAACAAAATTTTCATTCGGCGACCACCTCTTAGCAGTCCCCTGGCAAACGCTCTAAGAGTATCTGTCTCGAAAGTCTGCGTTCGGATTAGGCCTTAAACTCTAGGCACAATGTATACAGTGATGAAAGAACTGACAGCTCAAAAAGTAAAAATCAGCTGTTCGATTTGTTTACATTAAGTGTGTTTCTTTACTTTTTGGGTAAAGTTCGGGAAATAGAGAGTAAACAATAATTTCTCTCTATAAGAGACAATTTTGCCCAAAAGTACGGGAACGCAAAAAAGCAAATATTTTACCCATTCACATAAAAATATGAAAACACACAACTTTATGTCACACACACACGCATATTGAACATGTACTTTCGCAAAAACAAACGACAATAATTAGACTTATACATGTTAACTAAGGCAAAGATAAACTTTTTTATATAAATATTGAATTAAATTATACTATAAGCCTTTCACTGCAGGTTTATAAATATTTTTTAATTCAACTTTTGAAATTTTTTTTAGTTTTTGAACCTTTCATTTTTCTATTATTTTTTAAACAGCTGATTATTTGTTTACTTGCACAAACTAGCCCGAAGAAAAAGTACGGGCTATTTCGTGCATGAAGAAGAAGAATGTTACTCTCTCAAAAATTCTCTCATTTACCCAAATTTTGTGTGCGGGAACGCTTTTTGGTAAAATTGGGATCCCGCGGGCGCCCAATATAGAGTAAAGAAACAGACCTATTATTTTACATTGTGAAAAAATCGACAAAAAAGCATGAATTCTTTTTTTCTTGTTATAGTTGTTGGAGTTTCATTACTGTATATATTGTGCTCTAGGTCCCGGTACAGAATTATAAAAATTGACACAATATGGATGCTTTGAAGAAGCTACGTAGAGAAGTAGCAAAATATCGAAATTATTATTATTTAAATCGACCTAAAGCTTAATTAAAAGTTTATGTATTAATCAATAATAAGGTCAACTAAACCTATTGATACAAAAATATAAATTTTTTTTTGTGCAAACTAATCTTTGGCAGACTGTACTATGCATGCATACATATATATGTGTGTGTGTGCAGTTGGATTGACATTTACGCCATCTAGCTGACAAAAAAAAAAAAAAACTATTACAAAACCACTTAAGGTGGGGTTTAGATGGTAATACTAGTCGTACGAGAGAGAGAGAGAGAGAAAATAAATAGAATCGTGTAAACTTGATATGTAATGAGAGTGTACGACATTGATAGAAAATACGGATGAAATTTTGACACTAAAATAAAAACCTAAAAGGCACATCCCCATGCACACCAAATTTACATGCATTTTGAAAACATTTGACATAAACAGAAAAAAATCATAAAATTGCATCCCCGATCTAATGAAATGTGATGGTTTTTTAAAGAAATTCAAAAAACAAAGAGAGCCGTACGACTGTCAAATTTTCATCTGTAGTTTCTTTCAATGTTGTACAGTTCCGTTACATATAAAGTTTACACGATACTATTCATTCTCTTCTACACAAAAATTTGACAATTCGTACGATTTGTATTAACGTCTAAACCCGCCTTTATTAATGCATATTTATATTTTTTTCTATACTCTTTCTCACACTGCAGATTCAATAGAAATACATGCAGCAGTTTATTTAATTTAGTTATACATTCTTTAAAAAAATGAATACTTTTCTGAACATTGACAAATTTACATTTAAAACAAAAACAAATTTCGTTTGCAAACGAACAATTTCAAAATTGGGGTGTTGTTATGTTCAATGAGTATCAGTGACTAGAAACAAAACCCGCCAAAATGCTCTTTTAAAATTTTATGTATTAGGTAATCAATACTTTTTTTCCTTTTTTTAGTAAATAGTAAATAATTCTAAAACTATTTTTAATTTAATTTATAAAATTACGTTCTGTTGGTTTTTATCCATTTTTTGAATTGTTTTGTTCAACGATTAATAATTTCAAACAACATATACGCACGTTTACCAACACTGACATGTTATACAGAGTTGCATTGCTACAATATTTTACTTAAACAAATACAACCCTTTGTGTGTTGGCATTTTAGTTTTTGCTTAAATGGATTCCACAAACATCGACAAACGAAAATCAATAGACTCTCATTTTTACTGCACGCGTGAATTGAAAGAGTTTTTATCTTCTGTGGTTTTTGGTTGAAATTGGAAGAAAAAGTTTTTCTTTTAACAGCCCAGTTAATTGTTTTTAATCATCTTTTAAGGTAAATGTAATTATATATTGAACAATTATTTTACAACAAACTAATTACGTCCATAAAAAGTATATTGTTGTTGAAAACTATACATATTTCGTTTTTTTTTTGTTCGATGTTTTGCGGCGGTTTTGTTATAAGCGCGGCGTCATTTTTTTTTTTCATACTCATCTGATACAGTGAATCTAAAAAAATTTTTTCAAGTTTTTACTAATTATTCATTGGTTTATTGCAGGCAATACATTAAAAATATTAGCAATGAAATCAAAGAAGAGCGAAACTGAAGGTTCTGGCAGTGGTTCCTCTGATGAAGATGCTGAGTATGTTGTGGAGAAAATCTGTGCCAGACGTGTACGCAAGGGAAAGGTAATTTTATTTCTTTACATAGAAATTTGTTCTAGATGTTTTGTTGTAGCTTTAATGGACGGACGACACACTTCTCACATATTATTTTTGTAATTTCAGATTGAATACTTTTTGAAATGGAAAGGTTATCCCGAATCTGATAATACATGGGAACCAGAAGAAAACTTAGACTGTCAAGATCTAATTCAACAATTTGAAGAACAACGACTTAAGGATGAGGTATTTTTCTGAAGTATTTTTTTTTTTGTATTAGAATTTTATAAAATTATTCAGTCACGAAATTTATGGTGTACAGTGCGGAATCGTTTAGCTTAAATGATATATTTTTTTTTGTTTAATTTCTTATAATTAGTGTAGATGTGGGAATGGTAACATCAATATCAGATCTATTTTACATTGTTTACTAATATTTTTGGCGGGATAAAGAGTGTTTCATAATATTATATATGTATGTACGTATGTACATGCATACATAATGCTGTAAACAGAGGGTGCTGATGGAAATAGGACTTCTTTATTTTTTTTTTTATTAAAAATTTTGTCGCATTGCAGTGGAGTGCTACTTTTCCGAACCTATCTTATTCTTGAGTAACTGCCTTAAGCAGGAAATTCTTATGGGTATTGCATTTATACTGCGAGAACGATTTCCCTGACGAGCAAATGTATTACATTGCGGTCTTTGTAACTACTGCAACTCAATAAGTTCAATAACATAACATAAAAAACAAACCTTTTAACTTTCATACGTTAAATTATTTATTTTTTTTTCTGTTTTAAATCAATAACACCACAATTCGTTAAGGATACCTCTTTAGGTAGAAGATATTTTAAATGATTCAATGATATTATGACGACCGATGTTTATGAAATTATTGTGTGTCATTTATTGATTAAAGAACTTAAAATGCACAACATTTTTCCTTCTCCATAACTTGAGTGTACAAATGTGTGTATGCATAGGCGAAGAAGAGACATCGTGGAAAAATTTGTCACATTAATTCATAGGAAAATTTTATTTCTGTTTGCTTGTTTTCTTTTTCTTTTATCGTTTTTATTTGCATCCAGTTCTTTAATTATTAGCTTTAAATGAACAAACAGGAAACTGGGCAAGAAACTCTTGTTTGAAATCGATAACTAAAGGCAGACATACATATCAGCACTGGAAACTATCAAAGGACGATCATTTTCGGTTTTTCACTTAGGCGGATGACACAAATATCAATAAAATTATAAAAATTCACCCAGAAAATTATACCGCCAGAGACATTTTACATACACACACATAATTGGCCATTACAAACCTGTTTCAAGTTTACGGCTCAGCTTCTCGCAGCACCTACGTTGTGCTCAATAATTTTTATCCATGACTACCTTGTAAAGTCGACTCCAAGCGACGGTCTTGAGAACTATTTACATATTTGTTTATTTTTACCCCATGTAGGATCAAAAAAATCCTAATTCATCATAATCAGCCCAATTCTAAATAAAAATTCCCCTGGAGTCTTTTTCCCTCTCCCATTTGCCCATATAAATTTAATTGTAAAAATAGGGAATTTTTATTTAGAATAAATATCTTTTTTTTTAATTTGAAAATATTCCTAATTAAATTACTTAGTATACGAGGTCTGATCAAAATTAACCGTTATTTTAAAATTTCGTGAGTTACATATATTCGATTTTCGCATTTTTTTTTTCTGTTATGTTGGTACACATATTGGTAATATCAGCCATTTTAGATTGTCAATTTGTTTTTGACAGATAAAAAGGTTAGTCGTGTTTTGGTGTGCTCTTCGTTTATTTACTATTCGATAAAATGGATCAAAGAATCTGTACATTTGAAATATTGACTGTGGCGTTTGGCGAGCCTACTATAAGCAGAACAAAAATTTAATTGTGGTATAACCGGTTTAAGGAAGGCCGAGAAGATGTCAATGACGATGCTCGTCCTGGTCGCCCAAGTACGTCCACAACCGATGAAAACATTGAAGCAGTGAAGAAAATGATTTTTTTTTTATTTTTAAGGCCAGCACTCAGGGGACGGCCCCTACTCATGCAGTACATTGTGCTGGTCTAGGAAAATATGTTATGGGAAGGGGGAAAGAGGGAGTATTGTTTATGGACATACATACATACATACATAATTGGCCATTACAACCCTGTGTCAGGATTACGGCCTAGCTTCTCGCAGCACTCATGTTGTGTGTGTAAATTTCTATCCATGAGTACCGGGACCTACAGTTTTAAAGTCGACTCCGAACGACAGACTTGAGAAGCAATTAATTACTCCCAGAGCTTTTGCCAGAAGACTGCTGAGAGGTAGTCGCCGAAAGAAGTAATTGTTTCATATTTCTTTTTTTTTTTTAAAGATGTCGGAGCTGAGATTTGAACCCAGCACTATCGTCTTCGTAAGCCAACACACTAACCACTAGACCACGGCGACTACAAATTCAATTTTTTTTTTAATTTACAATCGGATTTATTGTGTAAAACTAATTAGAGTAAAATGTCCAGTCAAGAGCTTACTTCTATTCCCTTCAGCAATTATTAAAACCTTTGCGTTTTACGTACTATCTTCTATCTAAATATATAAAATTGAATGTGTGTTTGTTTATTTGTTTGTTTGTACCTTATAGGAGACCAAACCTCTGAACCGATTTTCCTGAAATTTTCACTGCATTTAACTGGGACTCTGACATGATTAATAGGGTACTTTTTTTCGACCACGCCTTCTTTTACGCCCACTTATTTTAAATTATGTAATTGCCCCCATATAGTTTTTAAAAGATTTACTTCAAATTGTATACACATACTCCAGGCGAAGTATAAATAATAATTTATTACTCCACGCCCTCTTTCACGCCCCTTTTTACGCCAAATTTTGTTTGAAAGTTTCAAACTTTTTGTTCTATGTAGAAATTTGTATTTTTTTTTATTTGGTAATATATTGCTCTTAATACTGTTAACTTCGTCATATAACTATGAACCACGCCCACTTCACCGCCCCCCTTCTCTTTTAATTCAGATACTTACACCACTAATAATTTTTGCTATACAAAATACTTTTTTTTGTAATATGTATATAACGAGGGGGTAGCGAAGCACACCGGGTTCAGCTAGTGAAAATATAAAAAGGAAAAAAATTTTCTGTAATATTTCTTTGGGTAAATGTATGGTTTAAGATAAGATTACGACGTTCTGAAACCCTAAAGAAATATTTTAACTTACAAACCATTCAGTCAGCACAAATATTTATTACATTTTTTTTTTCATAAAATAAAAAATCTATCGGTGCAAAAGTGTCGAAATCAATAAATATGGACACTTGCAGATAAAAGTGTTATTAGGCAGGCAGATTACAAAATGTTACAGTAATTATATTGAAAACATCTCTTTAAATGTATGCACCAAAAATTCAGCTTTCTATAAAAATAGTAATAATAATCGGGTATGTTCTGTAAATAAAATTCGAGTGAAGTTAAATGAAATTTTAAATAGCTATGAACAATTGAAAATGGTTTGACACACTTTGATAATCATTCATTTAATGGTTATTAACACAACTACAGTGCGAGCTCGATTTTCGCAACCCCCGATTAACGCAACACCCCGATTAGCGCAACAGGCAAATTTTTTACATTACAGTCTTTATAAGTGCAACGATTTTCAAAAATGAGTCTCAATAAGTGCAACACTACTTTTTTTAAATATATTTACAATGATTTCTGTTTGTATTTCTTTTTCAGAAACGTAGTTTTATAAAAGTAATCATATTTAATCAAAGAATCCCATTTCAATAGCATTTCTCCCACGTTAGTGCTGTCCCAAACATGTTTTAAAACACAAATACAAACGCATCAGTTTTCTGTTTTGCAGCATATCGTCGATGGAATTAAAAAACGCTGTAACTGACAAAACCGTAAATGTTCACCAGAGCCAAAAAACCTTTATCAAAGTAGAACAAAGGCACTGGTATTTTTCAAAAGGCAGACGGAGTAAGTGAATTTGTTTTCATCGGAGAAATTTGGGACCGGGACCAATCGACGCGTATTTTTTTTTTCTGATAAAAATGATGCAAAAAACGTATTTTCGATTTTTTGCCAGTTACAGCGTTCTTTAATTCTTGCGATGATATGTATGTTTAAATAGATGCGTAGACTAATATATTTGTGTAATTTCACTTTTTAAACAAAAAATTGTTCGCTACGCCAATGTTTCAACAAGAAGACTGTTTTTTAACAGTTAGTTTTTTGTTTCGTTTTATTCTTCCTTGTAAGATTTCATTTAAAATTTTTGTAAATAGAGTGCAGATCATTATTTAAGTTGTTTTTTAATAAAAAAATTGTATTTTCCAAATAATTTGTTTCTTTTTATTAAAAATGGGGTATTTTCAGGTACAATAAAAAGTGGTCGATAATTGCAACTTTTTCGGTAATTGCAACAGGCCAGATTTTTTCAAGTTGCGAAAATCGAGCTCGCACTGTACTTTGAATTTTAAAACTATAAAATAATTTACGCATTTAAGTTTTATTTATAAGTCTTTGAGAAAACAATCGATATGAAATTCACTCGAATTCGTATTCCAGAACATACTCGATTAATAGAGTTGTAAATGTAGTGCAAATATTGCATTCTTTTGTGATTAAAATTTTTTTAAACATGTATTTTTTTAAAAATTTTTTAGGCTGCCACGTCGTCAAAAGCGGAAAAACCTGCTGGTAAAAAAGAGAAGGAAACTAGTGGACGCACAAGTTCAGCAAGCAACAAACGTAAAAATGATGACTCTAAAGCATCGGGTAAGTGTTTTTTTATTTTACTCCATGAAACCGTTTATAATTCGTGTTTTTTATTTGTTTAATCTATAGGAAGTAAAAAGAAACGTGTAGATTCTGGCAAAGAAGAAACAGACACAGAATCTGTATCGGATGGTTCCACAAAACATTCAGAACTAACAGGATTCGATAAAGGCCTAGAAGCCGAAAAAATATTGGGAGCTTCAGATTCAAATGGCGGCCTTTATTTTCTAATTCAATTCAAAGGAGTAGATCAAGCCGAAATGGTGGCCGCACCAATTGCACACGTTAAAATTCCTCAAATGGTTATTAAATTCTATGAAGAACGCCTCTCTTGGTATTCCGATAATGAAGAATAAATACCCCAATTTTTCCTCCTGTAAAACAAACAGGATTTATTGTCTTTAAGTTCTGTTCACTTCCATATAATCATATCTAATGCATTATAAAAAAAATATAATAATAACCATTTTAATCTCGTTGCATAAAAACGAGTAATTGGACGGGTTTTCCAAATACAGTTTCTTTATTTTAAAGTTAAAATGAATTTATGAGGATTTGTTTTAATTTTTGAAAAATCCTTTACAATAAATAAATACAAACACTTCTTTTTCTCTTTTTTTAATATAAAACATAACAATAATTTTCGAATTTCCGAATCTAATTTGTATGGCTTAGATAAATAATAAATAAATAATCTTTAAATTATTTTTATATTATGTAGTCTTTATGTTTTTGACCAGAATTATTTAATAAAACATAAATAATACATACAAAAGTCGCTATATGTAAAGTATACAAATTTGTCTGGGTATTAATTATTGAAAAACCTTTTTTATTTTGTACGAGTGCAAACATTCTTCTCTAACATACGCTGCGTTCCACATGCATATTCAATTCTCACCAGGGGGGGTTACTTTGTATTTCTAATCATAAATCTTACGAATTCGTAAAAATTTTCGAATTCATTATTATTGATTTTTCAAATGGGAAATTTCTTTTTAAAGCATTTACGATTCAAATCGAAATACAAAGTAATAACCCCCCAGGTTCTGAAAATCATGTCTTAATTATTCTTTCTTTGATTTTTCTTTTATAAAATGTTTAATTTAAATAGTATAACAAACAAATAATATTGTTACTGTTTTCACATAAAATACTGGCATATATTAAAACGCAATACATACTGCTTTTTTTCTTTGTTTAAGTATAAACTTTAAATGGTTTGTATTTTCTTAATTAGCTGATGACAAAACTTGTCAACAAATAACAAAATGCATTAACTCGTCCATCATATTTAAGTAAATATGCTTGAATGGCTGACATTTTATTTAAATAATGCTGTAAATACATTCTATCAGGTATGTTCTGAAAGTCACTTTTTGCTAAAGTAATTCCGTATCACAAGAAATGTGTTCTGTATACGAATGTTTTTGAATTTGCCTACTTTTTCAGTATATCTTTTAGACTTTCACATATGTTGTACAGTATTGCTCAAAATATTTTCAACTAAAGCAATATTAAGTTCTTCTGGAATAAAACTCCTTGGAGAAAGAGAAGTTTTTTAAAATAACGATTGTAAATTTGGTAAAAATTTTAAAAATGTATCATTAATTGTTCCAGGGGGTTGGTTACTTTGTATTTCGATTCGAATCGAAAATCTTACGACTTCGTAAACATTTTCGAAAAATGTTTGTATTCATTACAATTGATTTTTCGAGTGGAAAATTTCTTACGAAAGCTTTTTCGATTCGAATCGAAATACAAATTAACCTTCCAGGATTTGCATACTGTAGCAAATGTTTTAACCACTTCTGTATGTTGCGTAGGAAGAAAAATAAATAGAAATAAACAAAATTGGGAATTTTAAATAAAAAACACAAGAAATTAAGCAAAAATGGAGACCACTTTTATTCCCTTTTGTGATTTTCTTCTATATAAAACTAACTACTAAATCTAAATTCAGAAGAAAACTGTTATAAACAAATGTTTGTTTCTCTTATTTTTCAAAAAATTAAAATAAAAAAAAAAAATATGTAAATAATCTTGTTATTTGAAATCACGTGATTTTCAGAACATACATAAGTGTGTAACATATGCAGATATGTACGTATGTACATAAGTTAACAAATTGTTTTGCTATTTATTATTTTTCTTTATTTAGATATTGAAAATCTTAGTATTTTGGCACCTCTATTTTGATTTCATTTTTATTTAATGTAATTTTGGAAATGAAATATTTTTGTTACGGCTTTCTTATGAATAATTCTCGTATGTATGTATGTGCATTAGAGCGTACCACCTTATAAGAACATAAAAAAAAGGTTTTCCCGTACCGCCTCTAACATAAAATATTGCAAGATTTCGAAAAAATTAAAAAAATATCAAAAAGCCTAAGATATAACGAAAAAACTGATGAGAAGACCCCTACGTTCGACTAAAAAAAAAAAAATTTTTTTTGAAATCTTGCAAAAATACTTTATATTAGGGGGCGGTACGAAGAAACTTTTTTTTGAGGTACGGTCTAATGTTACGTACTTAGGTATTAAGAAATTGTTTTAAAATCAGTCCATATTGTTTTGCTTTCCACGCAATCTTTATTTCAGATTACTTTGAGGGTCAAAAACTCTTTTTGTACTCATTTATACGAGTATTATGGCCAAAAATAACATTTTTGTTATTGTTTTTAAAAATAGTCATGCATACAAACATTTAGTAGGAGTATATTGACATATATACATACATACATATGTATGTATGCATAAGATTTTTTAAATTAAATATTACCAACAGGTGTTCTAAACAAAAGTATTCAATTATTTTTTCCGATATTATCAGAAAATTTGTCACTTGTTTAAAACAAATAAAACAATGTTGCACAAGCGTAAACTGTGAAATGAATATAATTCATGTGGTAAATGTTAAAATTGTTCATAAAATTGTTAAAAGTAAACTCATAAGAAGACAAATCCATTTTTTTATTATTTTTTTTTTTTTTATTTTTAGAAAATAACAACAAACTTGTTCACAAAAATAAAATTTCTACATAAATACTGCATCTGTATTTCAATTGCTTTTTTAATGGCTGTGTTCTAAAAGGCAAAGTCGAATTGTGAGCGCACTTTAATGGCCTGTTTCTGTATGACAAACAATTTCAAACGATTGAAAATTTGTATGAAACATTTTAAAAATTATTTGAAAAATTGAGTGTATGTATGTAATATAAATATTAAAGACCTACTAAATTGAATTCGTTATAATAAATATGTATATGTTGTATATACATATACAATTCAATAAATAATTTTTATACGTGGGAGACCATTAAAATTTTTTATTATCTTCAAACACAACATCAAATATCACAGTTTACACGAAATTTATCAACTTAAATAATATTTTGTTTTCTTTTTAGAAATTTGGTTTAAAAACAACACATATTGTTAATTTTTTAACTAAAAAACAAACTAGAGGCGAACTTCCAGTAGAATTAAGATTAAATGTTTTATCAGACATTGAATAGGGAAAAGGTATTCTAGCCAAACTGAACAATTGTTTTCGACTCCTGCCAGTGTACTATTCCTTCACGGACATCATTTTCTCCTTGAAATATCAAAAAAATTCATTGCAAAAATCAAAAATTCTTTATAGAATTTAATTTTGATCTAAATTAAAGCGTTTCTGACGAAACAAAATTAATTTAAAAAAATTGATCACTTCTCCTGGGACTCGAACTCGAGTCTTCAAAATATAATATGTATGTCATAATGATTATACTTACACGCCTAAATCCACTGATATATCAGTATGAAACTATAATAGAAAGTAAAGCTTAACATGCAATGCCTATCAACAATAAAACTTTTGATTCAATAGAATGCATGCAACGCCCAATTTATGTATATTAAACTATAGTATTTTTGCCTTATATGTATGTTAGCTTGAGAGAGGCTGACTTCATAAATGCAGTTTGCAATGTAACCTGACAATGCATGATGTTCATAAAAACAGTAAAATTAATTTTGGCAGTGCCTAATGTTCATAATTGCATGGCAACACTTTTCAATGCGCATTGCTTGACAATTTCTTGCATGGTTTTTATTTGTGATGCTCCGTAAACATTTAAGTACATTCTGTAATAGCGGCAAAACAGTTTTGTAATAAATAATTAAATTTTGTGGTAGAAATGGCTGATTTGTGGTAATTTAACCCTCTGCGACTGATGTGGTAGTCTATCAGACACCAACAAACACAAAATAGTATTTTGAAAATGCATACCATGCCGATTAATAACAATAAACACGAATTTTCGCTATAAATTAGAAAACTAAGTAATTATATAAATAATACCTTGGTTTTATTAGTTTTACAAATCGGAACTTTGGAAAATATAAGCCATGGAAATGGTGTCTGGTAGACTACCACGTCATTAGAATTTTAAGAACTATATCACGTCAGTCGCAGAAAGTTAAATCTAATTTAATATAAATATGTGATTTTGTCAATTTATGCGTTCATAAATGTACTAAAATGTCACCGCATTATTTTACAAAGCAGTGTTGCCATACAATATTACTTTGCCTTGTAAACATTTTTCTTTGCAATGTTACAATGCAAACTGCATTTATGAAGTAAGCCAGAATTACAGGATTATCGGGCCCCTGGTTAAATTCCTTTATTAAGAGCTTGTTTGACAAATTTCTATGCAATACTCGTCAAATAAGGCCGTAATAGGTTTAACAGTTTAAATGGCAGACAGGCAGGCCACTTGTTTGTTTCTGTTACGATAAGACCACCGCTAAGGAAGAATTCTTTAAAACGCATTCCCCAACTGGAGCAAAGCCCTTAAACTTATGTCTTATAAATTAAAAATGAATGCGTGTTTATTTGTTTCAAGTCCATAGATAGCTGCACGTATAAATTATAAACACTAAGAGCCTGTAAATTTGCTCCAAATAGCTTCGTGGGTAATACTAATTATCAGTTTAAAATTGGGCGGAGTTGAACAAGTGCACATATTACCTATAATTACAAAATTTGACCTTTTGAAATTTTTCAGGAGTATTTTTCGATTTTCTTTTAGACTTTGATGCAGCAATTTTAAATCCAATAAACTTTTGTTTTTTATATACAGAATTTTTGTATTTAAGTGAAGTTAGAAGTACTTTTTCGGATTTTATACAGCTTTGACATAAGTTACGATAAAGTTATCGCAATGTCTACATTGGTAGATTATTGCTGGAGCTTAAAACGAGATTTACCACAGGCTTCTCATGCAAGAAAATCGTCCTTTCCTACTTTCGAAAACTGAATCAGCTTTGGTAATTTTCTTTTTATAGGAAGAACTATACCTCAAAAACTAAGGCTGAGGCATGAAAATGGTTTTTATTTTTCAGAGTCAGGATGTCAAGTTTCTACATAAAAGCTATTAAACTTTCTGGAAAAAAATCTTTATCGTTATGTGTTATCTTCCATACGATGTTAATATGGAGTTTTTATTATATTACTCGTATCATAAAAATGGTTAAAGCTATAGTTTCTGAAGTTAGTCTAAATGACTTTACATTCGATACAATTTATCATATCAAAAGTGGTTAAGTGGGCATGGTAGCTCCCTTACCAAGTAAATGTTGATTTTGAGATTCTAAAGTGCGAATACAAGTAGGCGGACGATGGCTGGATCTTCTGAAATGGCGTTTTCTATACATACTGATACTTTTAAAGTAAATTTTTTTATAACTCAAATATGAATTTAGGGAGTATCATATATACATAATTATAAGTGTAGTAAAACTAATCTTAATAAACAACTGGCTCTAAAACTACAAAAAAAAAAGAAAAAATTAAACCCTGCAAAAAAAAATTGGACTACATAACCCAGATGAGTAGTTACCAGAATAGTCCTATGTAATTAAATTGTGTACTCTTTTGTATGTTTGAAGTAAAATTTACAATTGGGTAACACTGGCGACACATTTAAGTTACAAAATTACTGAATGGTAACGCTGGCGGCGTCCATGTTCAGTTTTTCTCAAAGTCTTTGTATACATAAAAGTGTAGTCATAAAATATATTAGGGCTTAAAAAGTGTTAAAAATATAATTAAAACTTGATTTATAATTTTAAAGGTTTGTAGGAAATAGTCTTCAGTTAGTAGCCCATGAATTAATGACATAAAGTAGTTATCAAAATAACTACAAAAGTTTATTCATGGAATATATACGTGAAGTAGTTATGAAACTAATCTCAATTGTATAATTCACGGAGTAGTTACATGGGAGTAGTTTTGAGGTTATAGGCTTTTCACACTTATCAACATCTAACATCTACCATCAATTTGCGAAGATGTTGAAATTTTCCCATAAGAATTGTACAGGACTAAAATTCAACATCTTTCAACATCTCCACGAAATGTTCCTAAATCATTTTGTTCCACTCAACATCTCTCTTAAAATTAAGTGTTATCACTAGAATAACTATCGAAAAATCGATTATTTTTGTGTCATCACTAATGAAAACATATTTAGTACATATAAAAAACTGTGTATTTCTTTTACATTATGGCAAATGACCATTTTTTATTTTTCTTATTTGTGTTCAGTTCTTGTCAAAAGTGAATTGTTTTTTTAATATTCTTTTTATAAACAATTTCATTTTCTTTTTAGTTTTCTTAAAAAATGCATACTTAAAAAAACATTATTTTATTGACAAGACACTTCGTATGTATGTATATATGTATGCCCTGGGTGAAAATAAAATAAACTTTTTCTGTTTTCTTATTTTGTTAATAATTTATTTTTAAAGAAAAAACTATAATTGTGTTCTTTGAACCAACATACATATTTGTTTTCATTCTTTTATGTTTAAATCCATTTCCTAGTCCTATTTTTGTTAAAAAGCTTATACATGCATTTTTTTTTTTTTTTGCAGCTGAATTGATGGTAGATGTTAGATGTTGCAAATGTGAACGCATGTTTCACATTTTCATCATCTTCCATGCGTTCCTACAAAATGTACTCAGGTGTGAAAAACCTATTACTCTTATGTTATATTTGGTTGGAACTGGTCCTCTCCTAGGACATCGCAATGTAAAATGGGTCACTTTTTTACATGCATAATGGGTAAAGGATGTTACTAGTCATGGTCCATCATGGAGTACATTTTACACACGTGCATGGAGTAATCGCACTTTTTGCAGGGAGTATGTAATTCAAAATCCAAAGAGCTGCAACTTATTCTTGGAATTGAATACCACTTACGGTAGAGTGTATTTTGTTAACATACAGACATACATGTGTATGTACATGACATGTGTGACATACTTATTTATTTTGTATTTAACGTACATACATATGTATAAACATACAAACATGTGTGCTTACTTAATTTTTTTTTTACGCAGAATTTTGAAACATTAATTTTTTTAAATTTAAAAATTTTTTATTTTTTTGGCTGTTTTTTATTTTCCAAGAAATAATGTCTATTTGAATTTTCTCGTATATATTAACAAGAGTTTTCCACCATATTTTTCTTTTCTGAGTGATTTATCCGCAATTTTTATTTTTTTTTTATATATTTTTCTCTTTATAATTTTACATTTTTTTTTGTTTAAATAAAAATAAGTTGTTCTGGACTTATTTAATAAACAACTTAGACTAAAATCTTTAGTAAAGTATTATACTTGCAACAGTTAATAACTGTCTCCAAATCAAATTTAAATACAAATCGATAAAACAAAAACTTAAAGGTGGGAAAATTAAAAAAATAAAAAAAATACGAGTTTCAAAATATTCAAACTTTTGTTTGTGCACTGAAATAATAAAAATTTTTTTTACTGATTAATTCTACTCCATGCAAATTTTTTAATTATTAAAATTTTTTTTGTGATTAAAAACGAAAATATTGGCTTGCAGCCAATTTGTTAATCAGGTTTTTCTTTTATCAAAGAAATCATAATTTTTTTTTAATAATTCAATCAAAATTATTGCAAATATTTTTTAATGGTTTCTTTTTTCGTTGTGTGACTAATTTTAAAGAATTTGTTACTTAATCTTCAATGTTTTTATTAAAATTACAATTTCAATGAAAATAATATATGAGTGTATTTATTAAAGACATTAATGAAATAATTTCGTAATTGAATGTAAGAGGCAACAATTCGAGTAGCTTAACTCAAAATGACAGTATGAAATATTTCTAAATTTGTGTTAATTACGCTGTAATTATTACTTGCCAAGGATCTGTAGCTTAACATATTGATAATAAGCCTATTAGACAAATGGACACTGCAATTCTTTATATTATAAAACTATCCTGACTTCTTGGCAGCTCCTGAAGTACTAATTTAATTCTATACCTTAAGTCGACTTAAGCTATTCTTCCATATTACCACAGATATGTTTACATTTATTACATAAATTGTGAAAGTGGTCTAAGTACATATCTGTGGCAATAAATAATAATGGATTAACTCGAAATTTCTGGTTTTGGGATATTAAGGGTTTTGTCTAAAATAAATTGAGTTTGGATACGTTTAAGTTAAAATGTAAATGGGTATAATGATTTTAT
Source organism: Metopia argyrocephala (assembly GCA_963576795.1). NCBI lineage: Eukaryota > Metazoa > Arthropoda > Insecta > Diptera > Sarcophagidae > Metopia > Metopia argyrocephala. Next base: position 3,012,721 of record OY756209.1, read on the forward strand.
ACTTGAAATTTATTTGATTGATCTTGAAGAAGATAATAGGAATATGCAGTAAAATGAAAAAACCCTTAAGTCAACTTAAGCTATTATTATTTATTGCCACAGATATGTAAATTGTCTATCAGCGAAATATTTAATTAATTGCGTTTAAATTAATTAAGACATACATTTTCTTTGCATTTTAATTAATGGATAAAGATAGGAAAAGGGTAAATACCTGGTAAAATGAATTAAATATTACAGGTATTTAATTAATTTAATTAATTTTTTAATCGTTTAACAGATTTTTTTTAGTATAAAATATAAAGTCAAAAACAAATATAGTCACTGTTTGTATGATTAAATTTGATTTTAATACTCCATTTTAGATGCCCACGGTTACAATAGTTTTATAAATCGTCGTGCGGGAGTTTATGTGCTCTATCCGCCATTTTATATATCTCGAGTAAATGACGCTACAAAATTTTTAAAATCTGCAATCCGTTTTCGGCTATTTGTCCCCGAAACTGGACGATATATCTGAATAAGGATTGCAGACTTGAAAAATTTGGGGTCGAAAAACTAAAGTGGCATCAATAATTCGAGATATATAAAAAATATGAAATGGCGGATAGAGCACATAAGCTCCCGCACGACGAAATTTTGCTTTAATTATTTTTTTATAAATTTTTTTTTATTTTTATTCATATTTAACATTTGCATGTTTTCTTTTTATTTATTTAGCAATCAACATGAGTGAAGGCCAAAGTTTATTGTCCACCTTTCTTATATTGGCCGCATTGTTGACTTTCCTTTATGTTTTGTATGCCATGTTCTAAACATGAGTTTCGATTAAAAAAAAAAATATTTCAAATCTTATGACAACAATAACAGTTTTTTAGTAGTTTGTAGACCATCACTAATTTAACAAAAACATCTTTTGGAAAAGTCACAAAAATTGGTAAGTAGTTCTCTTCTATTTCAATTTTATTTCAATTTTTTTGTAAGAATATAAAATTTTTTTTGCTTTAAGCAAGGACGAAAATATTAAATATTAAGAGCGTTTACCTCAAAATACATAAGGGCCTTAATGTTATTTTATGCGTATTAAAAACAATAATAATTTGTTTAATAAAATAAAATAAATACAAAAAATTAAACATTAATTAACAAAAGATTCATTCATACACTGTATTTAGAAATTTAAAAGCATTTAAATACGAGTACTCGTATGTTATGAAAAAGTAAAATTTGTATTTAAACAGAAACACTATTAAATATAAAAAATTGTTCTTTAAAAAACGAAAACATACGCCCATGTGTTGGAAATCGCAAATCGCATGAAATAGGCGAACTCGATATGAAATCGCAAAAGAGGTGTGCTAGATTTCACAATCGCCAGAAGTTAGGCGTTTTCAAATCACAAACTTTTACGCATGTGATCTATAAGTGAAATTGCATATTTTCTTAAAAATTTGCATATAATTTAACATAAAAGCATACATGAATAAAATCTAATATGTTTTTTATAAATGCAAAGTAAAAAGTAATATTTTACAATTAATTTTAATAGAAAATGTAAAATAAAAAGTATGTTCTTTTTCATTGCTCATCTCTAAGAAAACGCTTTCTAATACGTTGTTTTCTTTCATATTGTTTTTTTTTTCAAATTAAACTTAAAAATGACGCAGCTGGCATTTTTATTAATTTTATTTAATAATTTATTTATATTATGTTTGTTTTTATTACTTTTGACACTTAAAACATGTTTTCATTTTTCGAACATAACTTTGAAATCGCACGTTTTCCAGCACATGGGCGATAGTCCGGTTTAATTGATCGAATCCACATGATTTTTGTTATTTAGTAGGTCATGTATTAAAAAAGAATATATTTTTTGTTCATTTGGTTATATCGTCGTTATATGAATTCACGTTTTAATAAGCAATGTATCGACAAAAAAATCATTTCAATTTTATGTCATGAAGTCATTATTTTTCATCGCAGGAGCATTTTTTTTTCTTTTTTATTAAGACCAATACTCAGGGGTAAACCCCTACTCATGTAGTGCATTGTATTGGAATGTGAGGATGGTTGATAGATAGAGATTTTTTTTTGTGAAATACCTTCACCTTTGAATGATCAAACAGCAATTGCCTCATCTGTCGGTAGATGTTGAATGTGAATGGTGAGCGCCTTCAGTAGATTAGCTATTATCTTCCCAGATGGTGGCGCTGTACTCCTGATCATTGGTTTCTGGTGGAATTGATTGAAAATGTCAGGGTGCGGTTTCTTGAAGATGGACTTCTTGGAGGGGGGAACCTCTTATTTATTTTTTTTATTTAATTTTTAATTTAAATTATAATTTTAGAAAACCGCAAATTTTTATTTTTATAATTTTGTACTTTTGAACATCGGTCGTGTGAGTTTTTGTGCGAGGGCTCAACCACTATACCACGACGCCCCCTATATTTTCTTAGGATGCATAATTTTTCTATTTATTAAGGCCAGCACTCAGTGGATGACCTCTACTCATGCAGTACATTGTGCTGGTCTAGAAAAATAGGCGGAAAAAGTTTGTGAACCTGTGATCAGTTCGAAAAAAACAAAGGTCCTACTTTAAAATGCGAACCGCAAGGAAATCAGTTGCAAGCCTCTACACCACGGCAAGGTGATTATCTCACGTAGAGGGATTGTAAATTTTTTTGAACTTAAGGCTTTTTTTTAAATCATATGATATTCTGCAACTATTAGTACTTTGCAATTTATAGGCCATGGTTATTGTTTTTGTGGTCACCGTAGTCTAGTATGTAGTATGTTGGCTTATTATACGAGAACACCGCATTCAAGTCCTATATCTGACGTCTTGAAAGGTAGAAATATAAAAAAAAATATTTCTTTTGGCGAACACATCTTAAAAGCCTTCTGGCAAAAGCTCTAAGAGAAACTGATCGCCATGAAAAAACTTCTTAATTCTGTCGTTTGGAGTCGACCTTAAACTGTAGGTCCCGGTACTCATTGATAAAAATTGATGCACACAATATGGGTACTTTGACAAAGGGTTGCCCAATTATGTATGATTATTATTTTTGTTGTTACCCATAATATATTAAAAATTATGTCTCGTTAAGTAGCACTAATTATTTGGATCTCATCAATTGAACAGTAGTGTAGGAGTATATAAACAAGCCTAGTATCTTACCATATCAATACTTAATCAAAATTAATTTACTTTTTTATAAAAAAAATATGTATTTCGGAAAGATATATAAAGTAATTATAAAATTAAATGCACACTTAAGCTTCGTGAAACGGCATTTGTTTGAGTTTTAAAAAATTTCAAACTACAACAGCGTGTATTTATAAACAAAAAATTTACAGACTTTTTGTTTTACTTAGATTTCTGTAGAAAGTTACAAGTTGGTAAACGAAACCGATCAATTTTGATTAAAATAAAGTTTGCAATCTCAACCAATTAGATTTTTATTCTCAGCAGATTTGAAAATAAAAATATTGCAATCGGAATAAAAAGAAAAAATTGAATTGTTTTGTTACAGACTGCTTTAAAATTTTTGTTCAATCACGCACTGATTGGAAAATTTATTAAATTATAATAATAAACAAAATATATGAAATGTATTGCTTTGGGGTTGCAAAAGCAAATATTTAAGAATGTCTTGTTTATTTAATGTTTAAAAATATATTCTAAAAAAAACAAATTGTACATCAAGTCATCAGTGTATCATTAGATGTGTTTTTTAAGCCCGATAGAACTTTAAAAAGTAATGCAAAAATCCCTTAAGCCCATAATGAGCCTCAGAGCTAAAGATATTTTCGAAGTAATCCTGATAATATGTCAGGGTTGTATATTTTAGATCTGTTTTCGTGCTCAAAAATTTGAAAAGCTTTTATTGGTTGGGGTTTGCTTACACAACTACTCACTAAGAGAAAAAAAAAAAAAAAAACAAGAGTAAATTGACAAGTCGATGTAAGGGAACTTAATGGTTTTTACTGGATAATTTTTTGCTAATAAAAGAATTTGTAAGATAAATAAAAAATAAATGATTGTAAAGCAAGTTTGTAAGAAAAACTAAATATTTGTGAAAATATATAAAAATTTCTTTATTTAATTTGATCAATATTCATATTTGGCTATTGTATATCGTTGTTTTGGCAAAAAATTATTTCATGGTAAAAATTTTTCCCTTGTTATGTCTAACGTTATATGTTCTTAAAAAATTTAATAAAATGATCAACTCTTATCTTACTTATCAACTTTCTTTTATCGTATACAAATTCTAATTTTAACTTCATTTATTTAATGCTTTTAAATTTCACAATTAGCTGTTTTTTCGTAAATTTTAACGGTCATAAAAAACCACCCTTTTTGTATATTTGTGACCTATAGCTTTTTGATTTATATTTAAAAAAAACAGGCATGCGAAAAATATTTATTTTATTTTTCACAATAGGGAATTTGGTCCAAAAACAAATTATTTAACAAAAACACAAATAAGATATGGAACTGTTGCGCCCACCCATCTTTGTTTTTTTTCCTCACATTTGTTTCAATCACATACACGCTTTGGATTAAAAAAAAGCAGGCATCTACAAAAGAAAAAAAAAAAGAACAACAACTCAGCAATAAAATTGAAAATTATTAATAATTTTTTTTTTGTGTTCATTTTAATCATGTTGATTTTGTTGTTTTAGAAATAATTTTGGAATTCTCATATAAATTTCTTTTGGATACAAGTGAATATTTTTCCAACAACCAAATCATAGAAATAATTCAGTTTGCACGTATCAATCGCTACGAACGGTGTTTTGTTTCTTTCGTCTTCTCCATTTACAAGAAAAGTGCGTTAAAGTTTATAAATTCAAAAAAAAAAAATACAAAGAATTTTATAAATGTTTTAAATTTTTTAATATAATTTTTTCATTAACTTGAATTTCATAATTTTATTATTTTTTCTTTTGTTTTCATTTTTAGAGAATCCCTATACAAAATGAATGAAGCCAGAAGTTTATTCACCACATTTGTTATCCTCGTTTTCTTGTTGTCATTATTATACATTTTCTACGAAATAGTTTTCTAAATTGCTTTTTCAACTACTATTTTCATACGCTTTTAATCCAAAAAAAAAAAAAAAACAACCAGAAAAAAATGTATTAAAAAAAAAAATATTTCAGTTGCCTTTATATCTATAAAACAAAATATTCCAAATATTGCCGTTTATAATATAAGATGAAACTTAAGCAGATAGTATCTAATGGATTTAATTCTAAAAAAAACTATTAGTGTTGTAAGGAGAAAAAGGTAAGTTTCACTATTTTTTTTTTTTATTATTAAATACGTTAAGAAATTTCCTTTCGACCGGTTCAAGTAATCGAAATGTTAAAACCAAACAAAAATTACACAAAAAGAATAGTTTGTTTAAGTTTCTAGATGAATAAAATCAATTGATTTGTCCAATAGAATAGAAAAATATTGACGTTTTTGAATACTGAATAATACTCGGTGTTCTCTTTATTTATTTATTTATGTCTATGGACATATAGTAAAATTTACAAGCAATATAAATATAAGTAAATATTTAATAATTAATGTTTTTTTTTTATTTGAGACTAATACTCAGGGGCAAACCCGTACTAAATGCTGTGCATTGTATTGGAATGTATTGTATTGAAAAGGACAGTTCATACATATATTTTTTTATATTATTATTAAGCGCCTTAGGAATGAGACAAATTGCCAGTGTTATACATTCACCCTTGAATGATCAACAGCAATTGCCTCATAGTTGCATGTTGATTGTGTGATGAGTGCCTTCGCTAAGTAGGTTTAGCTGTTATCTGCTTCTTCCCAATAGGTGGCGCTTTTCTCTTGATCATTCGTTTTTTTGTTGACATTGGTTAAGGTGGAATAGAGTGGAATGTCGGTGAGCGATTTCTTTGTATATAGTCTTCTTGGAGGGGGGGAACCTATTATTATTTTCAAAATTATAATTTTGAAAAAAAAAATGCAAACAAACTTTTCCATTTTTCACCTTTGCTGGGATTTGAACCTGGGCCATTTGAGATTTTGTGCAAGCGCTCTAAAGTCGCCGTGGTCTAGTGGTTAGTGTGTTGGCTTACTAAGACATGGACCCTGGGTTCGACTCCAGGCTCTGACATCTTAAAAAAAAGAAATATGAAAAAATATTTCTTTCGGCGACTACCTCTCAGCAGTCTTCTGGCAAAAGCTCTAAGAGTAACTAATTGCCATGAACAAGCTTCTCAAGTCTGTCGTTCGGAGTCCACATTAAACTGTAGGTCCCGGTACTCATGGATAAAAATTGACACACACAACATGAGTGCTGCGAGAAGCTAGGCCGTAATCCTGACACAGAGTTGTAAAGGCCAGTTATGTATGTATGTATATATCGCAGTGTCAAAAATACAAACACACATGTAAAATGTGGTTCTTAATTTATATGAAAAGAATAGAATAGAACAGGGATGAGCAACACGCGGCCCGCGGGCCGCTTGCGGCTCTTTTAACATGTTTATGCGGCCCACCAAACAAATGTTACTACTTCTCAAAAATACACACAATATATAGCCACATTAATCAATGAATTTTAATTACGAAGAAACTGAGAAGACAGCAGTTTCCATGAAAATGTTTTCCTAGCCATTAAGTATCGATGTGGATACAGTTCCCGAAGACTTTCAAATGGAAGTGATGGACATGCCGAATAATACTGATGTAAAAAATGTACTTATTTCTCTCAGTAAACATCGAGAATGTTTATAAATCCGACCACCGACACATTACCACCGATCAAGACTGAGTAATGCACGATTAGAAACTTGTGTATGTGTAGCTGATATTGATCAGGTTGTATCGAAAAAACAGTGCCAAATTTCTCATTAAAATTTATAAGTAATTTCGTTTTTTCTGTTCTTTTCTGTTTCTGTTTCTGTTTGTGTTTTTTTTTTTTTTTTGCATTAAAATTTATATATTAAATTTTATATTTTTTTATTCTAATTTTTATTATAAATAAAGTTTCGAAAATTATTAGTAAGTGTTTCATTATGTGTGGCCCGCCAAAAAATTTTAATATATAAAGTGGCCCGTTGATTAAAAAGGCTGCTCACCCCTGGAATAGAATATGCATATGTACACACCACGTATGTAGATTAAAAAATAAAATTTTGTTTAGCTAAATTTGACATTGTCTAAATATCGAAATGTCACTCTTTTTGATAGAAAGAATATGTATTTGCATGCATACTCGTACATATGTGCTTGAAAAGAAGCCCATTAAAATATAAAAATAGATTACATTATACATACGTCGTATGTATATTGTATATGCGTGTATATGTATGCGAGTATGTACATTGTTGGAAATTTAGATCTTTTTCCGAAAAATTGGAAAAGTTAAAAAAAAAATATTTTAAAATTTTATAGATCTAAATATGTATGTAAATACGATCCTAAACCAAAAATAATTACTCGATTTTGAAGTTGCGTTCATTCTGAAAAAGGTTTCATTTATTTTGAAAAAGGTTTAAGTTAAACTGAAAATGCTATATTAAAATATTGTTAAAAGTTTTTTTTTTTTTTGTAGTGGTTCAAAGGTTTCAGAATAAGTACTTAAGATGTGCGTCACTATAAACTGTAACACATCAAAAGTCAAATAAAAACTGACTGGAGTAAGCTAGAGTTAAAAGTAAAACAGTTTTATTTTGCATTTTTATTACAGATTTATATTCTGTATTATTTTATTTAAAAATTAATTTAATTTTATAAAATTTTTTATTTTATTCATTATGCCATCCATAAGCAATGTTATAGTGTTTTCGGTAATTTTTTTGGTACCAGCTGTCCATTTATATCGAAAACTAGTAATGGTTTTGGGAACAGATGTACTCTTCTGTAGTTCTCTTTTGACCAGAGCCCAATATCTTTCAATAGGCCGCAGCTCTGGGCAGTTTAGTGGGTTAGCCTCTTTTGGAACAAAAATAACATTATTTTTATTATACCAGTCTATTGCGCTTTTACTGTAGTGACATGTTGCCAAATCTGGCCAGAAGACTGTTGATATGTTGTGCTGTCTTAGAAATGGGAGCAACCTCTTTTGAAGACACTCTTTGATATAAATATCTGAGTTTATTGATCCCAATGTAACAAACGATGCACTTCTGTTGCCGCAGCTACAAATAGCCTGCCAAACTAGGAACTTTTTGGGAAATTTTGATAGCTTTTTAGTTCGGAACTCTTCAGAAACATTGCCTCTACTATCCGCTACATAAAACTCTTGGCCAGGAAGCTGCGCAAAGTCTGCAAAAACGTAAGTTTCATCACCCATTACACAACATTCGAACTTTTAAAAAAATTCTTTTTTGAGGAGTTTTGCTCTTTTTTTTGCTTCAATATTCTTCTTAGCATTTCTATCCGGAATTTTTTGGACTTTAAATGTTTTAAGGCCAGCTTTAGCTTTAACTCGGCGCACAAAACTTTCCGAACATTGCACGCGCCGGGCCACTTCGCGACCAGAAATGTTTGGAAGAGCCAGGAAAAGCTTCTCAACCTTTTTGGCTTTCGCGTCGTTCGTTACCAGTTTTGCTTTACCTGTTCCAGGCTTTCTTTCAATTTTTAGGTCTTTGTTAAACTTTTTGACCACTCTGGAAACACATTGCCTGGTCACGTGGACTTCCCTAGCAACTTTTGTATAACTCCAATATGGTTTTTTTTGAATTATTTGAATAATTTTTGTATGCACTTGTCTTTGATTATTCATTGTGAAGTAACTAACAAGTCAAATTTGACAAACTGATACATTTTAAAATCTGACACATTTTTCAAAGATATTGTGATTAAGAAAAATAATTTTGATTAAAGGTGAAAAAAGTTAGTAAGAAAAATGGGTGTTACACTTTATAGTGACGCACATCTTATTTCAAACGTAATCAAATCAAATTAGTTTGTGCTTTTTTTTGCAATCCTTAACTATCCAATATTTATTTATTTTATACAACATTGAAAATTCATTTAATATCTAAAATTAGTTGTTTACTTAGTAAAACACATACATATCGTATGTAACGCGAGTTGTTTATGAATTTGGCAAAATTTTGAAACGAATTTTCTTATTTACAACACATTTTCAATGTTTATTTCAAATTTTATAAAAATTTTTACTGCTAAACAGATTATTTGTATATTTTCTTATTAAAATGGATAAAAGTGCATATGGAGAAATAACTCAACCAAAATATCGACATACATAAATTTAAAAATTTTGCTTTTTAAGAAAAAAAAAATCGAGTAATTATTTTTGGTTTAGGATCGTATTTACATACATATTTAGATCTATAAAATTTTAAAATATTTTTTTTTTAACTTTTCCAATTTTTCGGAAAAAGATCTAAATTTCCAACAATGTACATACTCGCATACATATACACGCATATACAATATACATACTACGTATGTATAATGTAATCTATTTTTTATATTTTAATGGGCTTCTTTTCAAGCACATATGTACGAGTATGCATGCAAATACATATTCTTTCTATCAAAAAGAGTAACATTTCGATATTTAGACAATGTCAAATTTAGCTAAACAAAATTTTATTTTTTAATCTACATACGTGGTGTGTACATATGCATATTCTATTCTATTCTTTTCATATAAATTAAGAACCACATTTTACATGTGTGTTTGTATTTTTGACACTGCGATATATAGAAATAGAAAAAAAACAAGAACTTTTTTATTTTCCAAATAAAATTTAGTGAAACGTGCGCAACTTTAGGTGTTCAAAATATAAAAAAAATTATTGTTTTTTATGTTTGTTGAAAGTCAATATAAATAAATAATTTTTGTGTTTTTAAAAATTTAAACAAAAAAAAAAAAAAACATATTTTTTAAACACTTGAAAATTGTAAATGTTGAACTGCTGATTACTTTTTTGGCAACAGAAAATGTTCAATAAATTTATCCAGGCAGGCTTTTAATTTCAATTTTAACTCAATATCAGATATTGAATATGAATAAAATTTTATTATTTAAAATGCATCGATATTGCCAAGTATAACAAATAAAAATTATTTATAAACATGAAATACATTGTATAGTGCATTTTAATTTTCATACTTATATAACTGAATGCTTGTTTTTTTGTACTTCTAGTTGACGTCATGACATTTTTGTTCAAGTAATCAGCCATAGGTTTCTTTATTGAACGCTTCTACTTTCGGTAGGTATCTGTTTTATGTTTTATTTTTGTACTATAAAAAATGAATTTTAAATATTTTTTTTTTCTTTTTAGCCCAACTTCTCTGATGTCGACTTTATGTAGATTATGTAGAAATTTTACTTCTTTTTTTTAATAATTAATTGTAATTAATTTAATAATTGACTTTTTGTATGAGTCTCACTATTAGTTATTCTGAATTTTATTAGCTGTAGTCTTTATAATTATTTATGAAATACATCAAAACCACAATGCCTGTTTAAAGTAATTTTGTTTTGTTAACAACCCAGAAAACAAAAATTATTGAAAAGAACATCAAACAAGTAAATATTAACAAAAGAAATGGTATCTGTAAAATAACATCTAAAAGTTTTCAATAAAACAAAATAAAATTACATAAAAATACCAATAATTGTCTTTTTATTAAAAACCAGTCAAACTAATCAAAATCAGAGTAGGAAAATAAACAAAACGAAACATTTATTCTCATTTTGTTTTGTTTTTTACAATGAGTAAAACAAAAACAAAATATAAACAGTGAGAGCGATTGTCCCATTTAGTTTTGTATATTGTTTTTGTTTTGAGCACTACAAATACACTAGCTCAAATGTGCGTTGGTACAACAAAAAAAGAATGAGAAGAAAAAGTAAAAAGAGCAAATAACAATAACAAAGCAAGCACAAGAGCGAAAAGCGAATTGTTATGTTTGCACTCCTTCTCATTATTTGTTTTGATTTTGCTCATGTACAATACGATTAAAACAAATCTGAAAAGTTTATGACTTTGTGGTAACGTTTGCAAAATGTTTTGTTTGTTTCCCCACTCTGATCAAAATATAAAACATATGTTTATGTACATACCTTGTTCAGAGTTACGGCCTAGCTTCTCACAGCACTCATATTGTTTGCGTCAATTTTTATCCATAAGTAGCGGGACCTACAGTTTACAGTCGAATCCGAACAACAGACTTGAGAAGCTTGTTCATGGCAATCAGTTACTGTCAGAGTTTTTGACAGAAGACTGCTAAGAGGTGGTCGCCAAGAGATATATTATTTTTATATTTCTTTTTATATTTCTACTGATATCGTAATTGTCAGGAAAAACTTTCGCCGGAAGATTGTTCTACAAACGAGCGGTGCGGCTAAAGATCGAATTCTCTCTATAATGCATTGTGCGATTCGCTGAACAATCAACTACAAATGGGTGCGCTCTGAGAGAGGTACGTGTAGTCCGCAGGAATATGCGACCACCCGAAATCAATTCCCCTATCTCATCAGAACACCTCCCATGGTAGTATCGATAGAACAATGAAACGCATGCCACATTGCGCCGATGCTCCAACGAATCGATAGAGTTGGATACCCTACCGTCGCCGATAAGCACTTTCGCCCTTTCCTGTACGCGGTCGAGAAGCCCCAAAATTGATTTTTAAGCACCGGCCCATACATAAGAGTTGTATACCATCCTAGGCCGGATGAAGATTTTGTAAATATTGAGAGGGTCAGATGGAGTGAAGTATTTCCTGCACCGTTTTAGAAAACCGAGGCACTTGAATGCTTCTTTCAACACTCGAAATATTTGATCATTCCTTAATATTTACATTACCCATAGTCACAGATGGCAGGATTAAATCATCACAACGCCTACGCGTTATAAAACAACATTGGGTCTTGCGGGCATTAAATTCGACCCTGTTCGCGAGACCCCACTCGGAGATTCTTTGCAGGTCATTTTCTTTCAATGCTTTTAAACAAATTATATATACAAAGAATTTTTTAAGTTAATTCAGTCAGAAAGATTTTATTTATTTTGTACACCTAATCCTGTTTTTACACGGAACTTTTTTTTTGCGCGATTTTGAATTGACATGGTTGACAAAAATAAACTCCTTACAAGATATTTTCATTTCAGATTGACAAGTAGTGTCATATACCTACATACATACAGCAAATAGTTTCCACATCTTGTCTGAATTATGAGAAATTTGTCTTATATGGGCATTTTCGTATGGACATAAGAGTGACTGCATTATACATATTTGGTAGTTTTATATTCCATTCAAAAAGTGCACTTGCATATTTGAAAGAATTAAACTAAAACACATTAATAACTTTGTTATTTAAATTAGTTCATATATCGTAAGAAATAAGTGTATCGTACATACATTTTTATGGAAATGCCCATAATTTTTTCACATAATTAGTTATAGCTTTTGTTCAGTCTGTGAAAGTGGTCAACATAATACTGTGCAAGTGTCTTGTATGTATGGATTTATAAACAGGATTAGGTATACTGTAGCTTGCAATGGAAAACTATCCACGACAAAATTAAAAGTTATTTTTTCATTCCTCTTTATACACTTGACAATTTGGTTAATATTTCAAACTACAGAGGCATAGCAAAATTAAGTATAACTACGAAACTTTTTGAAGGACTAATGGTGTCTTTTCACTTCAGGTTTCCACTGCGTTAAATTTTAATTCAGTTTTCTGCAACTAGATTTGCTTCAAGTCTCAACATACTAGTAGGGCTTTTGATAAGGTTTCTGTTGTTGAAATTGAAATTATTACGTTTAAATAATAGAATTGTGAAGTGGCTTAAAATCTATATAGAAAACAAGGCTTAATACGATAAGATTCGCAGGTTGTATTTCAGAAAAAAGTTATGTCATCTCTAGTGTTCCCCAGGGTAGTTATCTGCGGCTGATTTTGTTTAATATTTGTAAATAAACTGCTCTCGTATATTCCGGATTCGAATATATTAATATATGCTGATGACGTTAGTCTATATATAACTTGTTCTAATTTCTTTCTAAAAAAATTCACATCTTGACTATAAACAGAATATAAAAGAATGAAAGGTTATCCAAAAATATGTTTCTTTCTATTGTATATCACCCATATATGCATGAATGTCTTTTATATCTTTTGTAACAATTAATTATTGTCTTCACTTACAAGGTTAACACATCCAACATCTGTTGTGAAGTTGTAATTGTTCAACCGTCAAACTGTTTGCATTGTTTAAAGAAGCAATAAACCACTTTGAGCCAGTCAGCTACATAAATTTTGGCAATACATACACACATATGATCAAAATAATAAGTACACCTACATACATGTGGGAATATATAAATTTTAGTTGCTCTGTTATTTTTACTTCCCTTCTCAAGTAAAGTCCTTCCTTTTTTTAAAGTTTAATGATTTAAATGAAAACTGTTGAAAATTTCTACTACTTTTCATGTTTTCTCAACAAATAACTAATTTTCTGTTTTGTTAAATTTTTGTAAAAGGCTTTTTTTATTACTAAGTCCAGCACTCATGCAGTACATTGTACTGCTGATTAACAAAATATGTTATAGTAAAGGGGAAAGATCTAGTAGTGCTTGTGAACATTTGACTTAAACTTACTGATATTGTAATTGGCAGGAAAAATATTCGCTGGAAGACTGCTCCTTAAACGAACGGTGCGGCTAAAGAACGATTTCTCTCTATAAAGCATTGTGTGATTCACTGGACGATCAACTACAAAAGGATGTGTTCTGAGAGAAGACAAGGCTTGCTTATCTTTAGTTGAAGTTATTAAAACAAATGCTCACCGTAGTCTAGTATGTAATGTGTTGACTTACTAAGAAGAGAGCTTCTGGTTCAAACCTCAGCTCTGACATTTTAAAAGTAATTGAAACAATATTTTTTTCGGCGACAACCTTTTAGCGGTACAGCTTTGACAGTAACTGATTACCATGAACAAGCTTCTCAAGTTTATCGTTAAAATTCGACATTAAATTGTAGGTCCAGGTACTCATGGATAAAAATTGATGCACAGAATATGGCTGCTGTGAGAAACTAGGTCGTAGCTCTGAAAAAGGGTTGTAATGGCTAATTATGTATTCATGTTTTGTATTAAAACAAATGAAGTTTGATTTACCTTCCTGCCAATTGAAAAATTTCCTGCTAGTTTTAATAGGAAAGCTCAGTATTGATATCGCTGGTTCAGAAGAATGTTTTATAATAATTTTCGACAGATGAAATTAGAGACTGCTTACCAGAGACATCATTGTTGTTTTAGGCATATCTTTGCAGTCGATTTTGAGTGATGAATTATGCTTTAGAAGAGTTCACCCAGCAGAACATTTTTAAGATTTGGAAGCAGTAAATAAAACTGTAAGCAATAATGGAAGCATTATAGTGTTTTTTTATACATTAGAGCTTCCCAATATGCTACAGGATAAGGTATTATTTTTGATTTTTTGTACTATTTGCTTACTGGTTGTAATAAATTTGTATTTGTATTGCATTTTAGTGGGTCAATTTTTATTTACATTTTCTCCCTTACAAAATAACTTACTGGTAAGGACTATATTCTGCTGGTTAGCGTCAAGGGCAAGCCAAAATCATAAAAAAGACGTCAGAATAAAATTTTCAAAATTCGCTTTTGGCACCTCAAACAAATCAACCCATAGCTGTCAGTAACTGTACTACAAAGTTAGTTTAAATTACAAATTTACCTGATTCTGATAAGCACATATTTTTTATGTTTACAAGTGTAACAAAAATTTAGTCTTTTTTTTTAATTATCATAAACGGTAAAACATATTTGTGCACTTATTATTTTACACATAAGTGTACTTGAGCACGTACATATAATACACAGTAAGTATTAAAGAAACAATTAAAAAGTTAAACCTAAAAGTGAAACCACATAAAAAATAGTCTTATGTAGATACATACGAGTATGTACTGACATAAAATTTTAAACATTAAAAAAAAATCGTGGTTCTTTTGCAGAATTCCGGTTTTTGTTAAAGTAATAATTTCAATGTCATCTTTTGTTAAATAAAAGCAAAAAAAAAACTAAAATTAAATGACAAAATATATTTTTAATGTCAAAAATTACTATTCTGTTAATAATAGTGGTCATTATTTAGCATTTTTAAGTAATAGTTGCATATATGTAAACTATGGGGCGGGAATTTATTATGACATATCGTTTATATTAAAAGTCAAAAGTTTAATCAACCGTCAACCGTATTAACTTTTACCATTTTATATGAAGAAATTCACTTTTAACGGTCAACGCCACAATGATTTTCTTGTTTTCTTATGCCAGCCTGCCATCAGTTGCATTGATCTTTAAAAACAAGTTATAATCGAAAGTAAAATTGCAATAAAACGTTATGTAATTTCTGTGCCACAAGATACTCATACAGGTTTTTGTATTTAAAAAATAAGAAAATAAGCATTGAAAACTTCGAAATTTGCAAAAAAAAAAAAAAAAAAAAAACGTTTAATTTTTCTCTTTAAAAAGCTTACGGCTTAAAGCGTCTTTAAAAATACTGTGTTGCAACAAATTGACATTTGGATTGGCATTAATTTAAAATTGTATTGTAAATATAAATAAAGAACATTGAGGAAAAAAGTAAATGAATTAACTCATCAATTACATTTGCATATTATTCATTAGAAGTTTGGAACATAAGTAAAGTGCAAATTTTAAAGCAAAGTAGCACGATAATGTAGTTCCAGTGCGATGTAACAAAAGTGTCAAGTAGTTTCAATGCCGGCTTACCTTAATTTTTGTAATACAAAGTAACAAGATTTATTTTAATGCCAAAAAATATTTATTTTTTAATATAAAAATTATAAAATTTTACATTTTAGCCTATTTGTAGTACTTAAAAATTTTATTTTGTAACATGAGAATGTTTAAATAAATTGTGGATTTATTAATAATTTTAAGTGTGAATAGAAAATGTTATGATTTTTTTTTATACATACTATATAGAAATGAAAAAAACTTATTTATAATAAATTTATATACAAACTGATTATCAATAGCTACAACTTTAAAGTATTTATTAAATACAGTCTTTTTACAATTAAATGCGTACATACATGCATAGCTTAACACTTATGCCAATTTTGTTTTAGCCTGTGTACTAAAGTATTCATTGCGTAACTTACTGGTCATGCGGTGACTTACGCGTGTTCTTAACCATTCGGGTGATAGTTTCATAATAAAATACTAAAATGAAGTTTTAAATTAAAAATCTCACGCATGAACATTTAACAATTATTTTTAAATATCATACCTGTAAGCCATGAGACCAATAACCTGTTGTTTCAACAGTCTTACCTAAAGTATAGACTAATGAGCGGGTATAGGACTGAACATGTGGTATTAAAATGTTGCCTTTCATAACAGTATCGGAATATTGATTCATTTTTGTGACCACAAATAAGGGTGTTACACATTGTACATCAATATTGTAAGCGGCTAATTCACGTTCGATGGCTAATGAAAAAGAGCGCACATAACGTTTTGTGGCAGCGTAAACGGCCATTAGTGGTATAGGTTGTAATTCACTGCCCGATGAAAGATTTACAATAGCACCTTTGCCTTGTTTTTTCATATGAGGTATAAGCATGCGTGACATGAGTGTGACAGCGCCTATATTTATATTGATTAAGTCCCATAAAATATCATCAGATATATTATCCAATTCATCTGGATAATCATACATTTTTCCCACATTGTTGACTTAAATGTTTAAAACAAGAAGAGTGAGAGAGAGAAAAACAAAACCAAAAAAGTTTAATAAAAACAAATTGCTTTACAATTGTAATGACAATTACAAATTTCCTACCCAATATACCCACTGGTATGCCAGCCAACTCCTGTTCTATGTGCTTATAGACTTCTTTGCCTTTAGAGAAATCAGCAGTAATCCATTTGGTTTTAACCTTATAATCAGCTTCTGTAGTATTGGAAATATACATAAGTTGGTATGTATGTATGTATGTAGTTTTATTAAGAGCATAACATACCAATTTCATTTGAAACAGCGACTAATTTTTCTTTTGTACGTGAAATAAGCACAACATTAATTCCTTGTTTTGCCAACTCTTTAGCATATTCTTTGCCAATGCCATCAGTAGCTCCGGTAATGACTGTTGAGGAAAAAATTAAATAAAACATTAAGAGGAAAAACCATCAAATCAGCCTCATCAACATCGTTAAAGACATTAAACTTAACGGCCATAACTAAATAAAAATGTAGTAATTAACGCCTTAATGTTAATTACTTAAATAAATGCAAAATAAAATAATTGTAAATTTTAAAAAATAAAAAAAAAACATATGAAAATTTAAATACAAATATGTGCACACATACGTGTATGTGATGTAATATTTTTTTACATCAATTACACAACTAAAGCTATAGTCGCATTAGGCAAATATTTGAGGGGGAAACGCCAACACTATTTTATGAAAATATTTTTTTTTTTAATTTTCATTCTTTTACGTTTAATAATTTAAATGCCGAGATTGTTTTTTCTGATTAACATTATTTTTTAAATAATTTTTGAAGAAACGAAATATTTGCATAAAATATTTCTAGAAAAAAAATAGTGGTTTCTTTTTTTCGTCAAATATTTGTGTAATGTGACCGTAGCTTAACGACTACAAGTGAAAATTATTTTTATTTTTTATTATCAATAAGTATAGTATATGTACATATGTAAAGTATATACTTGCTATCAGTAAATGGAAATGATTATATGGTAAAAATTAATCACACGTGTTAAATTTTAGTACTAAATACGAAGTAGTTTTACAGATTTCGTATAATGACAATTCATTGTTCATTGTTTATTCACTTTATTTTGATGCAATCGAATAAATAAAATCATAAAGCAGCTTTTTATTCGTATTTAAGTACTGCTAAGACAAAATTTTGTGTAAAAATCGCATTAAAAAAAACCATGCTATGCTATGTCATGTCGTCTCAAACACAGTGTCATGCCATGTTCAGCAAAGTTATCATAGTGTCTTAGCATCTTATTATAAATCAGCTAAGCTGTTGTAGCTCGCTGTATTGAATAGCATGCCTATGAATGTTTTTTGTGCATAATGTTTTTAATACTGTTATATGTATAAATTATGCGATATATGATTCGGTGTTACATTTTTAAATTATAATTTTAGAAAAACCGCTAATTTTATTTTATAATTTTTGTCATTCGTTGCGATTGAAATTCGGTCGTTTATTCATATTTTATAATAATATCGTATTATACTTGTATTTACTTACTTGAAAAAAAGAAATATGAAAAAATTATTTCTTTCGGAGATTACCTCTCAGCAGTCTTTTGGCAAAAAAGTTTCTCGAATCTGTCGTTCGGAATCGACTTTAAACTGTAGGTCCCGGTACTCATGGATAAAAATTAACAAATACAACATGAGTGCTGCGAGAAGCTAGGCCGTAACCCTGACACAGGGTTGTAATTGCCAATTATGTATGTATGTATGTGCTCGTATTTACAATACAATATTTAACAATAATCACACAAATTTTAAAAATTATATATAAAAAATTATTGCCTTAAGAACTCTGATCTAAAATATGTCTAATTCATGTGCCGATTTATTTTATAGATATTATAACGCAAACAAATAATCAGAATTCCTCATTAAGAATATATTACACATGTTCTGTAATGAGCATAACTTGGCATGGCAATTGCCTGACTTGAGACTTGTTACTATATTGTATAGATCAACATGTGCCAAGCTTTAGTTCGTATAAAGCGAATGTCATAGCCTGTCTACAGTAGAAAGCGAATTGCTTGTAAAACTTTTAAAATTTAAGGGATTTTGTATAATCAGTTTGTGAATTGTTTGTTCATTTTGTTTTGATGCAACATATATAAAAAACATTTCTGTTAAAAGATAATTACTATCTTATGTTTCATAAGTTTTCTTATTTTTTGCCCATTAATTTTGATTTTGCTTTAGATACGACTGTATTGAGTGACAGTTTTTCTTGAATTTTTAACCTAAAATGAATATGTTGAAGGGGTGTTTTACAAGATTTTAAAGTGTCTACTGCATTATGACGTTCTGAGTACATGCCCACATAACATCAATATAAGTATATAATAAAAAATAACAAAATCATATAATGTAGCCCTTTACATATACATATTAATTAATACGCAGATATTTTAAATCATGTTTTTGTATAATTAAAAAAAGAGATAGAAATTATATTAAAATCTTTAATGATTTTAAATATTTCGTTTTTGTTTTTCTTATTTATGAATGCATGTTAACAGATGACGGTAATCATTCTAAGTTGTAAACTCCCTTGCAGGTTTTTTAAACGTTGCACACCTAGCACATCAAGACTTGCAAGGTCGTTTGTAAGAAAGAGTGATTATAGCTATTATTTACAAGAATAGTTTTATAATAAAGTTTTTATAGTTTTGATAATAATGCATAAAATGTACGTACATGTGTATGTATGCACGAATGTAAATATTGTACTGTTTTTTAATGTAATTAAAAAATTAATTACTTCTTGAACTTGACTTTTTATTTTATTTCATCTTTGTTGTTTTTTTTTTTTTTTTTTTTTTTTCTTATTATAATTATTTTAAAAGATATTAAAAGTTAAATTCTGTTTATTTAATTACTCTACAATATAATAAAATAAAAACCATATACATACTATACATACAAATGTGCATTATAAAGAGACCTCTACTTACGAGTAATGAATGAAACAATTACACACATTTTAAGTGCGTAAACTTTAAAAGAAACCAGAGTTATAAACGGTGGCTGCCAAATGAAGTTTTAAATAACAATGCAAGGTCAGCCACAAGAAAAGCAGAAAAACAGAAACAATCTGTTGAGATTATTAATAATAAAAAAAAACGAAAAAAAAAATCGTTGTTTAAACTTAATCGAATAAACTTAATCAAAACAAAAAAATAAAAAAGAAGAAAATTATCAAAAGCAGAAAAAGATACGCGCAACAAGCCGGTTAAAATTGTTTACGGCTAAAAAAAAAGTTGTTTTTTCTTGATTTATAACAAAAGCACACAACCGAACGAACAAAATTTTCATTTTCTTTCATTTCTTAATAGGTGAATGACTGTAACACTTTTATGTTTTTAATCATTCAGACATACATAGTATGCTCTTAGTAATTATCTTTTAAATACTTTAAAGGGTAACACAAACATATTGGTTTTCTTTTATCATAAACTAGAAAATTATTATTTATTATTATAACAGCAAACATAATTAAATCTAAATGCTCAGCCAACAGTTTTTGGAATTATTAATCAAATTCGAATCTTCTTTGGCTCTTCTGCGCAATTACAAATACTTTTGTCGGGAGAAAATGGTATCCTACTCGCGACACTTATTGATGAGTCTTTTATGATTACTTTTTTCTTGTTAAAAATAATCTTTAACAATTTTCTGACTTGGCTTAATTGAATTCTTGATCTGTCTTATGGCATATATATACATGCATACATACATAATTGGCCATTACATTCCTGTTTCTGACAGCACCCATATTGTGTTCGTCAATTTGTATCAATGAGTACCAAGACCTACAGTTCAAAGTCGAATCCGAGCGATAGACTTAGTAAGCTTGTTATTGGCAGCCAGTTACTCTCAGAGCTTTTACCAGAACATTGTTAAGATTTCTTTTTTTCAAAATGTCAGAGCTGGGGTTTTAACCCGAAGTTTTCGTCTTAGACTAAGGCAACCACGTCTTATGATCTCTATTTTATTGAAATGAAATTAAAATAATATTATTAGTTATTCCTTTTCGAGCAAAATATAAGTTGACTCTTTTCAATAGGTTTACTATAAAAAATATATAATTATCTGGCTGACTTTATTACTACTTTAAGGTTTTTAACCAGGGGGCAAATTATGGCATTCGATATCGAACGAAATTTCATACAATTTTAAAGCAATTTACATAGAAATTTCGTTCGATATCGAATGCCGTAATTTGCCCCCAGATTTCAGTTTTATTATACTAATTTTTCGTCTGTAAGTTAGAAAGAATCTTTCAACTCTATTAATTTGTGGGATTCGAAACCTCGAGAATTAGACCGGCAGACCACAATTGTATGAATTTGTCCAGTGAGTATTTTTTTTATTTAAAAAAGAATGTGTCCACATTTTTAATCTTACAACTATCTTTTAATCGTCTATCTGCTTAAAATAAACAACAAATTTAATACAATTCAAAAGCCTATATTGTATTATATAAGTATATGTATGTATGTATATGCTTTCAATCAAGTGGTTTTTAATATTCTATATGATTTATTTCTATACAATTTGTTATTGTATTTTAAAATAAACACTCTTAAAAACTAAGTTTAACTCGTTTCCAAACAATTTTTTAATGTGTATTTGATTAATCAATTTTGAATCACTAAAAGTACTCGAAAAAAGCCAGCTAGGTATTATCCAATAAATAATCGAATTCTGAACCAATGTAGTGGCAAACATAGCAAACTGAGATTACCACAAATGCTTATATTTTAATATCTCTGTCTTCTTTAACCACATACTCCTTATATGAGTGACTATTGTAAAATCATGCAGCTTTTGTTAACAGTAGTAGAAACAAATATTTATTATATTTTTCAACTAAAAATTAAATATTTATTTAAATGAACTGCAGTGAAAAAAAGTACGAAAATAAATTTGCAACTTTTTGAAATTGTTTTTGTTAAATTTTTTAAAGTTGATGAATAATTAAACGCATTAATCATTTGCAAAATACAAGTATTTCTACAGATACAGTTGCGAATGAATAACATTTTATATTGAAATATTAACTTAAAATCCTAAAAATATAAAATACAACAGAATTTAAGGCACATTATCGCTCCATCTTACTACTCGTATGATAGTGGTTATTACCATGTAATTCTAGGGCGACGTACGCTGTATTTGCACACCTGTAGTTGAACAAAAGTGGAATGGAATAGAAAGTTACGGCATTTCTGTATATTTTCGACATTTAATTTTGGGAGTACTTTTTAGAACGCTGTATTTAGTAAACTTGATTCGTGGTGCAGTTAAGTATTAATTTTACAATTTACTAATTGATCTCTTATATATAGTAAATTTAGTTCAATTAAGAACTTAATAGCGTAAATTCCTCATTTGCACAATTAAGGCTTAAAAATAATCTATAAAATAAAATGTTTAACTACAGTGTTAAATTAATTTTACATATTGATTTTTATTAAAAAAAAAAACAAGTATTTAATAAATAATAATGTGGGATTGGAGTCCTATCGTACCACTGTGTATTAATATTATCCGTTATTATAGAATTTTCTGCATGTCGCATAATTTGATGATACAGACAGATATTTTATCGTCCTTTGGTGACTATCATTTGGAAGACGAGCGCATACATATTTATATCTTGACAAAGAGACGAGTAATGAGTATACTGAATAGTATAAATATACGACTCTTTCATCCGATAATATGGTTGGTTTTAAGTTGTGAAGTTGACATTAAAGAGGAAATTAAAGTAGTAAGTTGATAATAAAGGTTGGGAAAAAGCAGATAACAGCTAAACCTACTTAGCGAAGGAACTCACCACACAATCAACATTCAACGATGAGGCAGTTGCTAATGATCATTCAAGGGTGAAGGTATAACACTTGCTTTTAAATGATCACAGCAAATTGTGTCATTCCTAAGGCGCTTAGTAATAATATAAGAAAAAGTAAGTAAGTACTGTCCTTTTCAAAAATTCCAATACAATGCACAGCATTTAGTAGGGGTTTACCCCTTAGTATTGGTCGCAAATAAAAAAGAAACATTGTTCAAAGTTGTAATCCCGTGACAATTGAATATTGTGAACTCTAAATAACAGCCTGCTCATAGAAGAAAATTGTTTTATGATATGTGAAACAAGTACAAAAACACTCAAATCTGTTAGTGTTTTTCATATAAAACGATGAACGTCATAAACCATTCGTCTTCTATGAACAGGCTGTAAAACTTCTACCTATAATAATAAAATATAAAGCTTGTGTTTAAAGTTGTGTTTTAACAGAGTTAAACTCTGTCAACACTTATTTAATGCTTATTACATCTACATACATATGTAGAGCATATGGTTAAATGAAATTTTTCTTTACAGAATTTATTTATGATACTATTTATTGTAAAAAAAAAGTATGGAGTAGTATAGCGTAAAATGTAGTCGTTTGTGATCGATAACAATTTCTTGTTTCGGTTTTGTACATGCATATATTAAATTTAAATATAAAACCTACGATTTCGTACTTGACCTTTATTTAAAAGTCTAAAGCCCTTTTTTTAAAGAAAAAGAAAAAAAAAATGTCAATGCAAATGTGAATGGAATGATATATAAATTTATATTTAAATCTGTAAAATTAAAATATATGGTAATTTTTTAGTTTTATTTTAATAAAATTCTTTTTACCACAACATTATATTTTATTTTTGGAAGCACTTATTGAACTTAAAACAATATCAGTACTATTATAGCACAATTTCTATATTTGTCTTAGTAGTAGTACCTGAAAGAATAACACATACAATATTTAATGTTTTTATTTGTTTTACTATTTTGTAACACACAAGTAAATTCTTTAATTCTATAGACTCAGAGAAATCAAAGATAATACAAAACTATTGTTCATTTGTTTAATAATGTTTGCCCAAACAAAGTTCAAAGTTCGACAACTGGACACAATCTCAGGTTTAAATTATTATTACTAATTATTTATAAAAATTGTACAACATTTTTGTTTATAAAATAATCTTGAATTGTACAAATCAAAGATATTGTTATAGCATTCCATTCTTAGAAAATTATTGATGAAATTAACTTAAAAAAATAGTTCTATTTCTGGTGAAATACCAATACATTTGTCATGTGGTTGTGATCCAAAGACAAGAAGAGTAAACTTTTTGCTAGAGCTACAAATAAATAAATATTTGATGAAAAAAACGTAACCACTATTTTATGAAAATATTTATTTTGAAATTTTTCATTCCTTCACATTTAATTAATTAAATACCACAATACTTTTACTTTGTATTCAATAAAAATGCTGCGATTGTTGCATTTTTAGAAGAAAGCTATTTGTAATTATTAAAAGTTGATTTTCCGTGATTAAGTTTTCTTCAATGGTTTCATTTTGGCACAGAATTCAGTAATACAATAAATAGCTTTTGAAAACTTTAGAGTCCATTACCGAACAACTGACTCCAATTTAAAGTGTTAAAAACACAATAATTTTTGGTTCTTAAATTATTTTCAAAAGTAATAATGAGGTTTTTGGCCTTCAGTTGTGTTTAATTTAGACTACGAGGAGAGTGCTGCCTAACTTTTTTCCGATTAAAACTAGCCATCAATTAACTACAATGGCCGAATGCTTTATACATTTGTGTTAAAAATTTTCTAAGAGCAAATTATTTTACCCTATTTAGTTTTTTAAATATTTGAATTACCTGTTTTATTCATAATTATTTCTGTAATAACACGGCTAAATATAGAGCCCCAAACTATTACATTTTTAACTCCTTGTTTAACAGTATACATCTGTACATATATATAAGTAAAGTAACAGTGAGAAAAGGACCCAACAAAAATATAACTTATTTTTTTAACCTTTTGGAAATACGGGAAAAATTTGTGAAAAAATAAGATTCGATTAATGGAATATGAAAATTTGCTTTTAATTTTATTAAATTGGGTAAAGTGCAAATATTAACTGGCACAAAATGGACGTGACAATTATTTTTCTAGAGAACAAAAACCAATAACTTTGCTAATAAAAATAATTGAACTTTAATACATATAAAAATATAACAATGACACAAATTCAATTCACAATAGAATGATAATAGAAAGAAAAAATAAATCGAAATAATTTTCCAAAAACAATAAAAATGCACTTAATTTCTAAAGAATAAAAATTTAAACCCGTACTTAAAACAACATATTATAGTGGGCATTAATTCAAAATTTTTTTGTGTAATAAAAACGTTGTTTCTTTTGTGTATGACCGTTAAGTTTTATTGAAAAAAAAAAATTTTTTTTTTTTGAACACTTTTCTTACCTGCCCATTTTCCATATTTGTCCACTAAAGCCTGTGGTAATTGAGGTTGAAAATAGGGCTCTAAAATCGATTTCAGTATAGAAATAACCGATTTAAAATTATCGTAGAGAAACAATGCGACTGTCAATAAACCTATGAAATACACTCCCACCGAAAATAATTGGCTTATGCACGCCATGCTGAAGAGATATGAAATGAACGATAATTCTGTTTGTAACATGTTGTTTTTTCTTTTATATATTTTATTGATAGATAGGAAACAAAAATAATTTTTTTTTTAATTTATATGATTAGTTGCGATAATACAATGAATTAGTTACTGATTAAATGCAATAAACAAATTTGTTTTTGGATTCATTCTAATAATAGTGTTAAATTTTTCACATTATCCAAGAATAAGTAAATGATTCAATTATATATTTTAATTTTATTTTATTGCAACTAAGTAGGTAATTATTTTTAATTTTTATATGAAAATCATTTAATTTTCGAACCGTACGCCAGCTTGATTAAACACGCACTGATTCAGTTATTTTGTGTTTTACATGTTGCGCTTAATTTTCAGTTTTTAAATTGTAGCTTTTTCTTCAAGTTTTGTTTGTTTTGTCTTTTTACCTTTTTTTTTTTCTTCTTTTTTTACAATAAAATTGTATGTCTGCACAACTACTATATCGCCATTCATACAGGTATCTTCAGCATATACTGGTTAGTAAGTGGCAATAAGATGTTGGTTTTGGCCAAACAACAGCAGCAAATATTTAAGAAAAATAACAAAAAAAAAAACACAAACAACTTAAAGTTACGAAATGTTAACATTAAATCCTGATACGAGTATAGTTTTTTTTTAAATAAATTGTAATAATAATGAAATCGAGCAGCATCACTTGAAATAACTGTTAAAAATAATCATTTGTAGGACAAATACTTTTACGCTTTCAAGTATTACAAATATGTAATGGAGGTGGGGTGGTATTTACGAGTATTATTTGGGGTATTGCATGTTTTTCACATTTAACTGAAAAATTATATTAAAACGATTTTTAAACGATTTTTATATGGTACTCGTTGTAGAACAATTAATGTCATTTTTGTTTGTGTTATTTGTTTGTTTGTTGAAATTTATACCGTAACTCTCTGTATATCTGTAAGGAAGTATAGGCTATACATACACTTCTTTATGTATTTATATATAAAATTTGAATATTCGAACTGCCCATTACCCTGCCCACAAAGAGTA
Source organism: Metopia argyrocephala (assembly GCA_963576795.1). Classification (NCBI taxonomy): domain Eukaryota; kingdom Metazoa; phylum Arthropoda; class Insecta; order Diptera; family Sarcophagidae; genus Metopia; species Metopia argyrocephala. Next base: position 3,039,130 of record OY756209.1, read on the forward strand.
AATATTTACTTGCCTTTACATTCAAAATGATAACAGAAGAGTCTCTAAATTTGGTCCAAATAGCTTCATAGAAAAGAAAAAAAGAATTACCGGGAATGGAGAAATGGGAATGGGGTCTCTTATAGAAAGTAAATATCTATTTTAGTACATCTGGAAAATGGATTATTCGAAAGTTTTTAACTTTGATCTAAATGGTTTCATAGTAAATATAGATCATCAGTCAAAAAGTGGGCATCATCGGATAGGTGAGCGTGATATCTTCTATACCAAGAATATAGGGACTCATATATACACAAATATACGAGTATTTATATTTTTATAAATAAATTTTGTAATTTTTATTTTACGTTATGTTAAAATTTGTATTAAATTCATATAGGGATAGCGAAGCACGTCGGTGTTTGGTTAGTATTGTAAAACAATTTGTATTTCATTATTAAAATTTTTCGCTTAAAAAAATATGTATGTATATAATATATACATCAAAGAAATAAAAAAATATAAAATAAAAAGAACATTTATTAAGTGGTATGTTAGTCTGATAGCGTAAGGGTTGTTCGGTCAAGTCACATCAGAGATTCTAGTCGGAAGCATAAGGGGTGCAGTTCAACTCATAACAATTAAACAGATTTAATATGTAAAAGAAAAATTAACATATGGTGTTTTCACAATTAAAAAAAAGAAAAAAAAAAAAAGAAAAAAAACAGAAGAAAAAACTTTCATTCGAGTTTATTAATTTAGTTAAAACGTGAATTAAATGAGATTGGATTGATTGCCAGAGGAATTTTACTTGGCCTGGCTCTGAAGCTTTTCCAATCTGTGCCAGGACTCGAAAAGTAATATAATTTATCAAGCTAGAATGGAATTTTAGAAATTTTTTATAAACAAAATTAAAAATAAAATAATTTTGTTGACCTTTTTTGTTAAATAGAGGTGATAATAAATCGTTTTGTAAATAAATATTATATAAATAAATAATTCGTCGTGAGGGAGTTTATGTGCTCTATCCGCCATTTCATATTTTTTATATATCTCGAGTTAATGATGACACTTTAGGTTTTTGACCCCAAACTTTTCAGGTCTGCAATCCGTTTTCGGATATCTTGTGCTGTTTCGGAGGTAAATAGCCGAAAACGGTTTGCAGATTTTAAAAATTTTGGTGTCAAAAACTTAAGTTGGCATCATTAACTCGAGATATATAAAATGGCGGATAGAGCACATAAACTCCCTCACGACGAATTCCTAACAAAACTACACAAAGGAGTAACGAAATATCGTAAATAAATTTTCATATTTAAAAATATTGTCTATTGTATAGTTTTTAAGATAATAACACTGGTATTCTTATGAAAGGTAACATCCGTTAAGGAATATGTACATCACTAGCAGTACTAAATTAGTTTTCGACCTCCGCTACGAAGGTCTCATGAGAGTTCTTAGAGTTATACCTATACATATTAATATTTTTATATTACTATTTAAATAACAATCTATTGAAATTAGATTATGGGAATTATATTTGAATGTCATTCTCATTAGTCTTTTGAACTGAAAATGTTCAAATTCAACTATTTGTGGAAATTTTAAAGTTCAACTATTTTCATATTTTTTAATGTAATTGATACCATTGTACAATTTCCTTAACGGATGTTACTTCTGATAAGAATACCAGTAGTAGATCCTAAGACTACTAAAAATTATACAATAAATATTTGAATTTGGAATTCGAAAAAATGTATAATAAAAAAATTATCTTTATTTATTAAAAATTAATAGTTTTTAAATGTACAAATAACGTCCTTAATAATGGAGTTTGCAATTTCTATTTTTTTATAATTGGCAAATGAATATGAACCAATTATCAAGGCAAAATGGCATACTTATCAGAAATAAATATTTGAAGAATTTAACTCAGCTTCTCTAACAATCAGGAAATTAATCCAATATTCTGAATTTGCCTCTATAGAGTATAAATATCTTCTTCGACACGACCCACTAGAAGAAATACGCTCTCGCCGGTGGCTGTCATATTTGCAGAACTCTTGTATTATTAAAGCTCAATAATTATTATTGATATTATTGATTAAGTTTTTTTATACTATTTAGATAATGTACTTTGACTTGATATATATTAAAGATTACTTCACCGAAATACATCGATATTCACATTTATTTACTTATATTGGTACTATATATGTAGGTACCTTCATATAAATTATAACCAACAACTGTTTGTTTACTGTTTTTTTTTTCAAAATAATTCAAAACCAATATTTGTTTATTGCTGTAACCAATAAAATGAAATGTATGAAATAACAAAAAAAAAATATATATAAAATCATTCCGATAAATTACTATTTAACCAAATGATTGCACAAAAAAGTATCAAATGTTGAGTAGTTGTAGCCGCTAAAAACAGCCGGCATGTACTTTTCACCTGTAAACTAAAATATTGATTTTTAACACTTTTTCCAAAAATTCACTTAATATTTCAGCAGCACATGTAACTAATTTTACAATTCTCTTTGTATACCCAATTAAGGTTTGAAATTAATTATAAAAGTTTAAATAATTTATTTTTAGTTAATTTCTTTTCCACTTTCGACAATTTATATACAATATTTTGTTGTGTTCCATGCTTTTCTTATCATCGAATAAAAGAAGCAGAAATATAAATTAAAATCGTATACATGTACTATAAATACATATATGTACATCAACATACATACATACCTACATATTTGTATTTTCAATTAAATATCCGCACATACCCTGTCAGGATTTGAGTTTACTTAAAGCTAACTTATAGCTAACCTGTAATGAGTCAGAGGATCTCAAATCCCAGGACTTGTAAAAAGCATTTCCGATTGGTATTACTAGTTGTACATGAAAAAGTTGTACTGCAAAAAGTCAGTTTGATTTCGAGTTAGTTCATAAAATCTCTATAGGGTATATGTATGTGTGTATGAGTATGCACATAAATGTTTTAATTTTTCAATTTTATTTAAGCTATAGCTTTCTTGTTCTTATTTTGTTTCGTAGCATAGACACGAACCAAATTTAAAGCTTTTTGTTGGGACGAACAACAATGTGAAATGAAAAATACATGTTTTATAAATAACTACATGTTAGGTGGAAATAATAAGTACATACATGTTTCTTAATTAATAAGGTCACTTCTTATTTCTTCTTTTCAGGTTTAATCTGTCATGGTAGCACTCATTTAAATAAAAAGTTTTATGAATTTTTATGAGATATTCTTGTTTATCTGTTCATTTTCTAATAAAATGTTTAGTTTGTTTTAGATTGTTTTGTAAATGTATATTTTTCGGGAAAGGTTTATTTTATTTTTTTACGGCTCGTACGTAGATAAAGCTAAAAAATATAATAAAATCTTTCGTTCATGTGACACACATCTAGATGGGTCAATGTAGTTTTTGGGATTTTAAAAAAACCCACTATAGTTCCAAATAGAGCTCTTTTTTAGCAAAAAAAACTAAAAAAAAGTTAAACCGGTAGGTTCTGAGAAACAAATTCGAGTGTAATTGAAATCGAATGAAATTATAAACTACTATATTTTTTGAAGGTTAGGTTAAACCGTTATGCGAATTTTTTCTATTTATTCGCTTAATAACCAAATAATGTAACTTCCTTGAATAACAAAACTTTAAAATAATTCTCGGATTTGAGATTTATTTGTTTCTATTTCACTCGAATTCCTTTTTCAGAACATAACCGTAAATTAAAAAAAAAATAAAAAAATAGGTATTTCAGAAATGAGACATGTAGCCTACGGTCAATAGTTTTATGGCATAGTTTTGAATTTTAGTTTTTCGGAGCCCTTGTGGTATTTGATGTTGTGGCTGTATAGGTTTGCACTATCAACATAACCTATAAGTTCCGTGGACCAATAGTAGTGTTTGGATATGCATGGAAGTGTTCGTCAAAGCGTATATATTTATATCTTGCCCGCATTTTTCAGCAAACTTCCACAATTGTCGTTATATGGTCTGGAAACCCGAGTTTGAATCCCAGTATTTTTACATTTTTTAGTATAGTTTTTGATTATGTTGTATGATGTACATACTAATAGATGATGTGCAAACTAATACTAAATAAACAAATATTAATTTCCTAATTGGAATCACTATCGGATCTTAATTACAAGTATGTAAATCTATTGTATAATTTCATTATCAGTAAACACTAATGATAATCAAGTTATTATTCCCACTAAAACAATTTCATGTGTTTCATCCAGAAACATTTCTACTGATGTAGAACGACGACTGCAAGAATGTTTTGAATTTCTAAATTCAAAATTCATATCTCTCATTGAGTGAACATGTTTTAGTTTTAGAGTACACTGATATAATTCATCTCAAAATAATTCGCTTTTTTTTAATAACCTGAAAATTAGACTGTTCATAAACGCCTTAACTATATCGGATCTAAATTCTATTAAATGAATTTCGATCACTTTTGGACGGTTGAGTTAAAAACAATACATAAACAACATACATACATAAAGTCTTACATACCTTATCTTTGACTCTTTCTAGCTTTTGTTGTTTCCTTCTTTCAAATATATGTAAGTATATCAAATAAATTAAGGTTTATTTATAAGGTCACCTTAATTTTATAAAAATACAACCACTCTAAATACAATAGGCATTTTTTTTATTGAGAACAATACTCAGGGGTAAACTTCGACTAATGCTGTGCATTGTATTGTAATTTTTCTTGTATGACGATGGATATGTTTTCAAAAATAGCCAGAGAGAGAAAAAAAAAAAGAGTCTAAAAGATAATGTAAGATCATAATACTGCTAGAAATTTAGTGTGATAGAAGCTTTATTATTTTTTGAAAGCTAAAATTTTTGTTCACTATATCATTTTACCAATTTCAGTTTGGCAACCCATATATGTACATTAGACTTAATGAATACCAATTAGTTTAATACTCGTTTATACTCGTACATCTTATAATAAAACACATATTTATAGCAATATTTTTAATATGATCGTTAATATTCTTCAATCAAATAAAACTGCTCGTACCATTAATGCGTACGCAATAAAATGGAAGAAGTACACCTATCCCCCGATTTGCACGGAAGATCGGTTCCTGAAAAAACCGTGTAAATCGAAATCAAATTTTTTGTATGAAAAATCGTGTAAAACGAAAAAAGTCTAAAATAAGTAAAATCAAATTAGTTTTTTAATTAAATTAATTTTTGTTTTATTTATAATTTTTTTTATTTATTTTTCTTTCATTTACATACGTTAAATAAAAATAAAATATACACCTACTAAAGAAACAAAATATCCATTCAGTTTTGTAATAACAAATATGTGCATGTAAAAAAGAATTACATATTTTTAAAAAAATTAGAAAATTACAAAAAATATATCAAAGATTTGAGCAAATTTAATCACTATCGATGACTCTTTCATCACTTGATATATATATATATATATATATATATATTTGAGGCGATTCTCTAGTTGATGGCTTGGTACCAGTTTTTTTATGGGTTGTACTCAGTGCTGTCGTTTTACAAATTTGGGATGTAGTGTTTGAAATAAAAAAGGGTGTAGCAAAATAACACAAATTTTTGTTTTTAACAGTTTTATTTTGTAAAATTCGTTCAGCTTAAAAATCGTGAAAAAGCGAAAAATAACGTTTAAATCGGGGGAGATATCTTGAAAAAATCCGTGTAAAAGTGAAATCGTGTAAAAAAAGTACCGTGTAAATCGGGGGATAGGTGTATTTAAAAACACTGATAATGTTTGCAGTTACATATTGCAAGCGTAAATAAGAAGACAAATATTTCGTGCCTTTAAGAAAATGTTATTATTTTTTACTGTAGTGGGTATATATGCTGTAGCATGTTATTTATATGACAATTTACGAACTCCACTGTATCTGTGGCATCGCAAGTGGCAGCAACGTAATGGTAAACAACAAAACTTATTAATACAGAATAATGGAAAATGGGCAGGTAAGTTTAAAATAAATATTATTCAGAAACTGCAAGATATATAGGTACTATATAATGATTTTCCTTTAGCTGTTACTGGTGCTACAGATGGCATAGGAAAATCGTATGCTAAGGAACTGGGTCGTTTAGGCTTTAACATTGTATTGATCTCCCGCACAAATTCAAAACTAAAACAAGTAGCACAGGAAATTGGTAAATTATTTTGTTTATTTATAATCCTATAACAATCTAATGTTAAATTAAATTCTAACTAAATAGTACGTCAAAGGTGACGAAGACGGTGTAATAAAACAGACTAGTCTCTGGTGGGTATCGAAACCACGATTCCCCCACTAACAGTCTATTAAGCTACCCATTATTCCAGAAAGACACCAAGTTGTTTTATTAATTTATCTCTATTTTCTTTTCTTTTTAAGAAACTGAATTTAATATTGAGGTATACACTGTGCAGTGTGATTTCTCTAAAGGTCGCGAAGTCTATAATGATCTTTTTAATAAATTGGAAGCAATACCAATAGGAATTCTAAGTAAGTTATGAGTAACGTATTTTCATTATTTTTTAGTATTGTCAAATAAAGCCAGATTAATGCAATACGTTTATTCGTGTTAAGTAAATAACGTTGGCATTGGTCACAATCCTCCCGGAACTATAAGCACTTTCTCAATACAACATATATGGGATGTAATTAATATTAATATTGGAGCGGCTACTTTGTTATCACGCTTCTTTATTGAAAAATGGCACAAAAATGGTGTAAGAGGTCATATTGTTAATGTGTCATCTGGTTTAGGATGGCAACCTTGTCCATTTGGTTCTATTTATGGTGCTAGCAAAGCCTACATGCATAGTTTAACCCTAGCTTTACAAGAAGAAACAAAACATTTAGGCATCACTGTTCAGTTATTGATGCCCAACTTTGTAGTCACAAAAATTAATAGTTATTCCAAATTTGTAATGAAAGGTAATATTTTTATACCTCAAGCAGATGAATATGCTAAATCGGCTATAAAAAGTTTGGGAATAGTGGATGAAAGCACTGGTTATTTTTGGCATGGCATACAGGTAATGAATCTGTTTTTTTTAAGTATTTTCTTTATAACTCTATATGTGATTCTATTACAGACTGCAATTTTAAAACTAAGGTGTGCGTCACTATAAAGTGTAACACCCATTTTTCTTAATAACTTTTTTCACCTTTAATCAAAATTATTTTTCTTAATCACAATATCTTTGAAAAATGTGTCAGATTTTAAAATGTATCAGTTTGTCAAATTTGACTTGTTAGTTAGTTCACAATGGATAATCAAAGACAAGTGCATACAAAAATTATTCAAATAATTCAAAAAACCCATATTGGAGTTATACAAAAGTTGCTAGGGAAGTCCACGTGACCAGGCAATGTTTTTCCAGAGTGGTCAAAAAGTTCAACAAAGACCTAAAAATTGAAAGAAAGCCTGGAACAGGTAAAGCAAAACTGGTAACGAACGACGCGAAAGCCAAAAAGGTTGAGAAGCTTTTGCTGGCTCTTCCAAACATTTCTGGTCGCGAAGTGGCCCGGCGCGTGCAATGTTCGGAAAGTTTTGTGCGCCGAGTTAAAGCTGAAACTGGCCTTAAAACATTTAAAGTCCAAAAAGTTCCGGATAGAAATGCTAAGAAGAATATTGAAGCAAAAAAAAGAGCAAAACTCCTCAAAAAAGAATTTTTTCAAAAGTTCGAATGTTGTGTAATGGATGATGAAACTTACGTTTTTGCAGACTTTGCTCAGCTTCCTGGCCAAGAGTTTTATGTAGCGGATAGTAGAGGCAATGTTTCTGAAGAGTTCCGAACTAAAAAACTATCAAAATTTCCCAAAAAGTTCCTAGTTTGGCAGGCTATTTGTAGCTGCGGCAACAGAAGTGCATCGTTTGTTACATTGGGATCAATAAACTCAGATATTTATATCAAAGAGTGTCTTCAAAAGAGGTTGCTTCCATTTCTAAGACAGCACAACATATCAACATTCTTCTGGCCAGATTTGGCAACATGTCACTACAGTAAAAGCGCAATAGACTGGTATAATAAAAATAATGTTATTTTTGTTCCAAAAGAGGCTAACCCACCAAACTGCCCAGAGCTGCGGCCTATTGAAAGATATTGGGCTCTGGTCAAAAGAGAACTTAAGAAGAGTACATCTGTTCCCAAAACCATTACTAGTTTTCGATATAAATGGACAGCTGGTACCAAAAAAATCACGGAAAACACTATAACATTGCTCATGGATGGCATAATGAATAAAATAAAAAATTTTATAAAATTAAATTGATTTTTAAATAAAATAATACAGAATATAAATCTGTAATAAAAATGCAAAATAAAACTGTTTTATTTTTAACTCTAGCTTACTCCAGTCAGTTTTTATTTGACTTTTGATGTGTTACAGTTTATAGTGACGCACACCTTACTACACTGTCGTTTAAGAGTTTATTTACTCAATAAATTATTACCACTGATTGTCGACAATTTAAATGATGTTGGCGCTAGTTGTAAAAAATAGGATACCGAGTAAAAGTACCAGAGTCAACACTTTCAGGGTTTTTTGGTTATTTTTTTTTTTAACTAAACAATCTCCCTGGCTTTTGTGTTTTTGATATTACAATTAATTAGTTTAGATTTCTAAATTTAAATTTAATTATTTCATAAATAATGGAGAAATTTATAAATTTTTCAACAACAAAAAAAAAAAAAAACACCAAATTTTCCTTCATTATTAACGTTTTTTAGTTTGGTTTTAAATAACAAGAATGTCGACATGTAATCATAACCAACATAAGTTAGTTTTATTAAATATAAATTTTTATCATTGAAAAATATTTTATTTTAACAATATGTACTCGTACCACTAAAAAGAATATCAATTCCAACAAACTGTATAACTGCAACAACAATTTTTAAGCATTTGAAGTGGAAATCATAAATTAGGCGGAAATCCTTTGTAAAAAAGTCATCGTATTCCCTTCTTTTCCATGCAACATAAACGCATGTAAGAAGGAAAAGCTCTAACTTTTCATTAAATAAAATAATCGTACATTAAAAAGTCAAGTAATATTCAAAAACAAAAACGAACAGAATTATGGTGTGATGCTGTGAAATGAACTTTGAATATGACTTTTAACGCACACAGATCCCCCATGCATTCCACACAAACTAAATAACGAGAATAGAAGACTTACAAATTTAGATAGAAGAAAGGAGTACTCATAGCATTAGAAGTATCAAGAGTATAGATGGATAAGTGGCTTGAAAATAGAAAACAGATATTAAGGATAACCAAAAATTGTTAAATAGACATAGATTTATATTTTAGAAAAATTACCAAAAGTTCTAAAAAAGACCGCATTTTTTTAAGTGTCAAATAAATTCATACAGATTTTATTTCTTTCATTTATTTCTTTTAACAAGAATAGGAAAACTTGAAAAAGGAAGCAGGAATAGGAACTGTAATTACGTGAGATGTGTGTACGTAATCCACATTGTTTTCAATTTTTATTCAACGCTGGAAACTATACTTATATGTATCTACTCTGCACAATGGGCTGGTTTAATGAAATATCATTGAAAATTGGTTTATTTTTATTTATAACCTTTAAATACCTGAATTTGTAATTTATAATAATTAGTTGTACAATATTTCTGACTGCTTTATTCATCACATTTTAATTTTATTTTATTATATCCATTTTAACAGACTGTTCATAGAACACGAATGGTTTTTGACACTCGTCTGTTTACATGAGAAACACTAATAAATTTCAGTGTTTTTGTTGTTGTTTAACATATAACAAGACGAATGTCAAATGAACAGGCTGTAACTCATATGCATTAGACATATTTAGATTAAAGACTACAGACCACTGACTACAATCTGTCAAAAATGTAATATATGTGGCCATACAAAAATAATTATTTTCATGACTATCATGACATCGTTGAAGGTGTGGCCAACTTATTCTTATTTTTGTCAATACCATAAAATGAAAGAAATAGGGTTTTTTAAAAGGCAATGCATGAAATATAGCTGAAAAACTGATTAGTTGTTTTGTTTGTCTTCGGCCATCTAATAGTTTGTAGTAGTGTAGTCCGTGGCCTATAGTTTTGAATATATTTAATACATTAACAGCCTGTTTCTAGAACACGAATGATATTTGACATTCGTCTTTTTATATGAGAAACACTAACAAATTTAAGTGTTCTTGTTAGTGTTTCACATATAAAAAGACGAATGTCAGAAACCATTCGTGTTCTAGAAACAGGCTGTAAGAGTGTATAGTTTACTGATTTTGTTTATAACTTGTTTTTGTGATGAATGAATTGAAAATGTCATAATACTTTACTGACTCAGAACTATGTTATATTCAAAACAAATTTTTGAGATCGTCATTAAGTAGTAGTTTTTATACTAATGAATATATAAATTTATTTTGGATATTACAAAGTTAATATTACTTTCTTAAAACGTCTATAAAAGTGGAATAAAGAGATTTGGCGAGTGAAGCAGCCATATAAAAACCAATTTATACAATTCTAGAAAGAAATGTTTACACAAAACGAAATTTTTCAATAAAGTCTGTGGCAATTTGGAAGAGTAGCTTAAGTCGACATAAGAGAGAATTGAGTTAAGGCGTTTGGGGCATTACAGAAGCAAAGGCGCTTAAATGTGTTTAGTCGGTTTTGAAAAATTCTATTTTTTATTAATGTTATGTACGTTTACTTTTTAGCCTAAGTTTTTTAAATCAATAATGCATTTAACAAAACAACTTATGTACACATAGATTTGTTTACATATTCAGATTTTCGATTTATCATATAACTTATATTTACATAAGTTATTTTAATAAAATGTGATTCTTGTATACAGTTATCTTAAGTGAATGTAAGTTCTTGAATAAATCCTCTTATGCTTACTTAAAACTACACAATACATACTTTTTATTTCATTAGAAGCGCTTAAGTTACTTAAGGACCTGTCCAACGCAGATTTCAGTTTCGAAAAAGCCCTTAAGTAGAAAAGGCGTAAAATCTTCTAAAATAAGCCATATTTTTTTAAAATATTCATCCTTCTTCTCTAATGAACATGTTACCAATATATTAACTCATAAATTATTCGCAAAAAACATACAGAATAAAAATTGCACAAAATTGATGATATCTCAAAACTTCAAATTTCGACTTAAGCTACTCTTCCATATTGCCAACGAAGTGTTTCCATATAATAGTGGCCACGCTTCTTTCATTTAATATTTAACAAATGTGAACGTACCATTCATTACTTACTTAACTCCTGCAACAAGGGGAAGTTCTCTAAAAATAAATGAGCTGCACTCCATTTTAATCTTATTCAAGAAAACCTATAATTTTGGCACTAGCACCGAGCAGTAAATGCATTATTTAGAGAAAGTTTTTAATAGCCTCATACCAATAACAAGTCGCTTGCTAATGTTATGAGTGACATCGCTGTTGAAAATTGTTGATGATCTAACCAAGAATTCCTACCACACCACAACGTCACAAATTGATTAATTTTTATATAAATTTATAAAATTGTTTAGCTTCTTTCTGATTGTTTTACTGTGTTTGAATGTTATAATTCTGACCCATAGTACTTGGCTGACAAAACCTTAAAAATTGCGGTAAACCGTCAGAATAACAGAGCAGAGTGCAAATATTGTTTTAGTGGTTTAAATACCAGAAAAGCTTAACTGAAAATTAATTAGTCATTTAAAAAATAAAATATATATCTCTTCTAACAGCATTTTAGTCACATTTTGAAAATTAAAAAAATCTCTTCTAACAGCATTTTAGTCACATTTTGAAAATTAAAAACTTTTGTTAATCTATTTTAATTGCTTTTTAAGCATATCACTAGGCGAACTTTAAAATAAATTACTCATACGCCGCATGTATGAATATGTGCATATGCGTATGTGTGTATGTATGTATGGATATGTACTAAAATTTAAAATAGTTTATTTGTTTTATTCTTAAATTGTCGTCTACATTATTAATAACTTTAATTTTTAAATTTTTATAATTTTTTTTTTAGGATTTTATAAATAAATTCCGAAGAATGCGAATCAGGCAGCTTTTAAAAGTTTTTTTGATGGAAAATGTAAAAGCTATTGAAGACTATTCTCTATATATTAAGTTGTGCAGTAGATGTCATATTTTTTCTTTTCTCTAGTTTTTTTATTTTTATTTTAAATACAACTTTATTAGATCCTAAACGTGGTGGTAGTGGTGGTGGTGCATGTTTAAAGTAAACTATAAACAAACTTTTCAATTTATTTTTCAATATTTAAACATTTTGGTAACACAGTATAGCAAAAATAATTTAGTAAATAATAGAGAAGTAATACTATTTTTATTTGACAGCTTGAAATATGCAATACATCTCCATAGTCTTGAGTTATAGTTAAAAAAAAAAAAACTGGAGAATTCTATTTTTGGTTGTACGAATACAGAAGAAGTTATTTGTGAAAGTGCTCCACATTGTGCTTGGACCCGATAGCCATTAATATCAATTCATTTTCTATTTAATAAAGCCCTTTTAATTGGTATTAAACTATATTTCTTTACTTTATTACCATTTCAGCTTATGTAAAAGTAAAAAATATTCTATATTTCTATTTCCGTTTCCTACTTTTTAAACTAAATTCCTATAGCTTTAAGCAATATTGTCTGTATCTGCTTTAAAGACAAAGACTTTTTGGTACATTTTTATATTTTTTACATCCTTTTACTCTCCCCTCTTAAAAAAAATATTAATTTTATAGTATAGCCAACCATCCTCATTCAGAGTTGTTGGGTTTTCAGATGGCAATTACAAATCTTGGTTGGCCCTGTTAAACAATTTGTTTTCTCTATTGGTTCTTAACTTTTGTTTCAACTTAATGTATAATTTTGTTTTATTTTATTGTTATCATTATTACATTTATAACTTATAAAAGCGTAAAATGTTTTCAGTTTTATTTGTTTTTAGTACCATTTTCCGTTGTTGGTGTCTTTAAAGTGAAATAGTTGTATAGGAAATATAAAAATGACACATGGTTCTGCATACAAATTGTTTTACTTACAAACAAACAAACAAAACAAAAAAAATCCTTCATCCCAATAATTTCACCACTTAGATGACGTTTATGTATTGTACTCGTATTTGTGGTAGAAATTGTTATTGTCAAATCCAATATCGCGAAGTACAGAGTTTGGGTTTTAAGTGAAATAATTTTCAAATACGAACATGTCTTGTGTAGTTTTTTTCTTTTTTGTTATTTGATTTTTTTGGCGTTTTCCGCTTTTGATGCCAAAGTTAAGTACAAAACAATTTTAGAGAATTTCATTTGAGGTTTGTTTGCTAAAAGCCTATTCTATTTACTGCATTAGGGCGGATTGTAATATTAGCGTAGAATTTTTTTTTTCATATTTTCAAGTAAATTTGATGTGAATATTAAACAGTGGACTTATGATGAAAAATTTTTAGAAAAAAATATAAAATTCAATTGAAATAAGAAATATTTTTTTTTAAATATTTACATAAAAAGGGTTTATCGGGACAAGAAACTCATAATGATATGGTGAATGTACTCCTTCATAAACAACATTAAAAATTGATGTACTGAAATTAGGTGTGGTCGTACAAGCATTGAAGATGATACACTATGTGGAGGTTCAAAAATTGCAAGAACGCCAGAAATTATGAAAATGCCAAAAAAAGGCATCACAATTTATTTTTTGTTAAAAATTAAAGATAAAAACTGCATTTATTAACAGTTAACTAAAAACTAATTCGACTAAATATTTTTTTATATTTTCTGAATTGATTTAAGCAAAATAGATTTTAGGCGTCGTCTCAAAACTCATGATCAATTACTGTACATGATAAACAAACGAATAATTAAAACAATGGACTGAGGTGCACCAAAGAAGGTATCACTTGGTAAGGAAATTGCAACGGTTTTCTAGGATAATTATATACATAATTGGCCATTACAACCCTGTGTCAGGCTTCTCGCAGCACCCATGTTGTGTGTGTTAATTTTTATCCATGACCTACAGTTTAAGGTCGACTCGGAACTACAGATTTGAAAAGCTTGTTCATGGCAATCACTTACTTTTCAGAGCTTTTGCTAGAAGTCTGTTAAGAGGTAGTCGCCGAGGGAAATATTTTCATATTTCTTTGCTTAAATATGTCAGAGCCGGCCTTGAATCGGAGCTCTTGTATTAGTAAGATAGGATAATTAATATTCGACGATAAATTCGGTATATAATGGTAACCTCTTGGATCAATTTAATTTGAAAATTTGAGAACAAAAGTTTAGTTTACAACACAAAAAATATATTTTTCATCAAGACAAGGCAGCTATGGCACAAGAGAGTTTTGACAATTACAAAATTCAAGAGCATGAAGACTTTCTAGACTATCAACTTATTCTCGTTTGAGCTGGATGAGGAAGCTAAAAACAATTATTTTAAGGAGCTTCAACAAATTATTTTAATCAAGAAATAGAGTTATCAGAAAAAAGTTGGACTAACTCCCAAATTCGCAGTGTTTAGTTGGGTAACTAAAGTGGTTTAATTAACGTTATTACCTCCACAGTCCTTGTATAGATTTAGAATGTACTGGACTATAAAAAACAAAGGTTATACTAAGTTTAAGCAAAAGCTTTGAATATTTTACCGTTAACTAAACCATTTTTGTTAGCTAACTAAACACTGTGAATCTGGGCATAAGTATATTAAAATTTTAGAAGACTACTGCCCTCTTGGTTGGCGGTTTAACGCGTTTGTATATTTGAAACTATTGCTTTTGCATATGTGAATTTGAAATAGGGCACAAGATTAGTTTTTACAATAGCGATAATCACTCTTTGTTGCAAGACTTGCAAGGGCGTTTGCAACAAAGAGTGATGACTGGCAATTAATTATTTGAGATATTAATAAAAACATTTTAAAGTACATATACATATAGTATATAGCGCATATCAGGTAAAATTTAAATGACTTTAGTTCTATATAAAGATGACGTTCTTTGTAAAATTAACCAATTTTCCGCTTGTGTTCAACCTTAGGCATCATAATGTTTATTTGAAAATTGTGTGAAATTTCTCTTGCTGAGCTGCTTGAGCACAAGCAGTCAATTTTATTTGAATGAATTAACTTTGATTAATTTCAAAGTTCGAATTTAAATATACTCCCAATAATAGTTAATAAATTATTATAAAAAAATAAATATCAAAAAGTGAGCGCAGAATAACCGTTCGTTTGACAATTAATTATTGTTTTTATGAATTCTATAGGGTTTAGAAAACACACTTTAAATGTTAAATTTCCCACTTAATGGGAAACAAAATTTTAACAACAATTAAAAACTTTTTAATTTATATATAATTTTTCATATCAGATTTATTTGCAGTTTTTCAAAAAAAAAAAAAAAAAAAAAAAAAAATGGGTACAAAAATAAAAGTTTTGGAGAACTTTAGCAATCAAATGGTTAACATATTTTTTTATTCCTTTTTTTTCACAATATCTAAAGTGAGTTTTCCCTTTTGCAATAGTTAAAATTATTTTTTTTTTTTGTCTTCATTTTGTTGATGTTGCAAATCTCTGCCCGTATATAGAATGAGCCACCTGTTAAACTTATTTTGATACAACAAACGACTTTTGCCAACCAAAAGAAATCGAAAAAGAACAACAGCCTTCAGGCAATAAAACCATAAAAATTGACTTATAGTATTACGGGTAGTATGTACTTGTATATACAAAACTTACCTATAGACGTTCATGCATACATACATACATACATACTCGTATATAGTATAAGTACTCGTATGTAGTTTAACATTTTTCAATTGTAATGGTACGTAATATTGTATGTTATTGGCATTAAAATACAACCGCATTGTCTAAATGGTCTAAATGGCAGTGAAGATATGAAAATAAAAACGAAATTGTAACAAAATATCAGAGTTTAAAAATCATAAAAAGTCATTTAGTAAAGTGTTATAGTCAAATCTCAAAACTAATAAAAGTCAATTGAAGCCCATGAAAAATAACTTATAACCAGGTTAGTTCAGTCATTGAACATTTAAAAGGAGTCAACTACTAAAAGACAAAAAAAAAGACTGTTTTTTATCTTTTTTACTCGTATGATTTAAAAATATGATTTAGATGCAGAAAAAAATCACTTAAATGATATACCCCTTTTTTTATTCATAAAAAAATAGATTTTAAATGTATTTAAAAAAATTGTGTGGAAATTAGATTTAAGACACATTTTAGATCTATTTTACAATATTAAATTCATATTTTATTATATAAACAATGGTTCAAAAGGGCAAATCTTATAAAACGCAATGTTTAATTTTTTAGTCATCTGAATTTTTAAAATCTAACGCACAAGTTTGCTTTAATTTTGTTTAAAAAACGTTTTAACATTTAAAAATTAAAAAAAAAAAATAACACGGTGCTACAGTGAAAATATACTTGGAAAGTGACCTAGTGTACGTTGTAGGCCTTATTGAGTAGATCATAAATCAATTTTTAAAAGTTCGGAAACACCCTCAAATTTCGGAGTTATTCCGAAAAAACTATTTTCGGGTAGGTTCGAGTACTTTTTAACGCGTAACTCAGTTAATTTTAATCCGATTTTAAATTTTTAAACGGTTTCAGAAAGAAGAAATATGAGCCTTTTTAAGTATGTACACATTTTGGTATATATATTAAATTTTTGTAATATTATTTTTAATTATATCTGATTTTAATTTTATTTTTTCCAAATTTTTTTACTTTGGCGCAATTTTTTTAAATCAGATTGTTTAGAAACATACCCTTATGTATATATTTAATTAAAGATAATTTAGTTCTAAGTTAAGCCGGCTTTCAATAAATAAAATCGAGTAAAAAATAAAAAAGTTATTAAGGTTTTTCAAAAGTTAAAAATCTTGATTTTACAAATATGTATTGATCAAGATACTACATTATTCTTTATTTTTTAGTCTTATGATTATGAATAAATAATTTTGCCACCATTACACCTCAAATTGCAATACATGAAGCAGTTCGTGAAACGTCTGGATAGGGAAAGCGATGCCTTTTTACACTTAAAATCAGTTTTCCCAAGAATAAGTGAAGCAAAAATAAAAGAAGGTACAAATCCTTATTGTTTTCTAAACATAATTGTATTATTTTTTTATTTTTGTTGGACCTCAAATCCGCAAAATCATGCTTGACGAAGAATTCGCAGTGACATTAAATGTGTGGGAAAAATTGCATAGAGAAGCTTTATTAGTTTATGGGAAAATTTTTTGGGAAATGAAAAAAGTGAAAATTATATTGATGTAGTAAATGAATTTCGTGAGACTTTTGTAGAAATGGAATGCAGAATGTCCACTGAAGTTCATTTTCTGCATGTACATATAGATTTCAATGAATGATTTCAAATAACTGCTGGTCACTTAAGCGAGAAACAGACGATTTGATGTTTAAGCGAAAGAGGTCTAGTAAGCACTTTTATCAAATATTCTAAATTTCTAAATAAAATAATTTGATTACTGTTAGTTTAAAACATTTATATACTCATATCATGATAAGACTAAAAAAATAAAGAAAATGTAGTGTCTTAATCAATACATATTTGTAAAAACAAAATTTTTAACTTTTGAAAAACCTTAATAACTTTTTTATTTCTTAATCGATTTTATTTATTAGAAACTAGTTTAACTCAGAACTAAATTAGCTTTACTGAAGTATATACATAAGGGTATGTTTCTAAACAATCTAATTTAAAAAAATGGCGCCAAAGTTAAAAAATTTAGAAAAAATAAAATTAAAGTCGGATATAAATTAAAATAACACTGCAAAAATTTTATATATGTACCAAAATGTGTACACATTTAAAAAGGCATATATTTCTTCTTTCCGAAACCGTTTAAAAATTGAAAATCGCGTTAAAATCAACTGAGTTACGTGTTCATAAGTACTCGAACCTACCCGAAAATAGTTTTTTCGGAATAACTCCGAAATTTGAGGGTGTTTCCGAACTTTTAAAAATTGATTTATGATCTACTCAATAAGGCCTACAACGTACACTAGGTCACTTTCCAAGTATAAAAAAAAGTTTCTCATTTGTAGCACCGTGTAATTACCCAATTCACAAAATGTTATATTGTTGTAGATTATAGTTAAATGGTTGTAGATTATAGTTATAAAATAAATTAAAAAAATTAAAAAAAAAAAGTTTTCCAACTCTGGGGTATTGATAGGACATTTCGGAAACATAGGAAAAATTGTCGTACATGTTGTAGTAGTTATTGACATGGAAATTACCAACAACATTATGTACAATAGTTGTAGTTTGTCATAGTTTCTACCGATCTACGACAACTATAACATTTTGTGAATTGGGTAAATAATTCTTATTATAGTGTAAAAATACAAGTAAACTATAACTAGAAATTAACAATTAATAATAGTTAACAATTTTTAACTCAAAGAAATAAAAAAAAATATTTAGACATACGGGGTGTTTTCGATTTGAATCAAAAATTTTTCGAAAAAATTTTGTACTCGTTATTATTGATTTTTCGAATGGGAAATTTCTTTCGAAAACGGTTCGAATCGAAATACAAAGTAACCCTCCAGATCTTTCATAACATGCCACGTGGAAAACGACTAAGTTTTCAAGAGTATCATATTACTGTGGTAAAGACATGACAACGAGACAAAATACTTTTCAATTAAATAGAAGTAAGATAATAGTCATACATTATTAAAATTCATAAGAAAACTACGGAAAAAATAAAAGAACAGGAAGAATGCTCAAACTAACTGACCTCAATATAGCGGATACAAAACGTTTAGCTGTAAATAAATCTGTTTCTCCACCCAATGTTATTGATACTTTTAAATTAAATATTATTAAAAAATGTATAAAATAAATTCTACATTCAGACAGCAACCTTTAATATTGTAAACGTGTTGCCAAACCAAGGCTTCCAAAAGTCCTTAAAGCTGCCACACTTATGGCGTTTTCGTTTCTACCAAAAAATGTTGCCTTTCATAAATTTTTCTCCCTCATCTTGACAAAATATTCCTTTTTAAAAAAACTATCCTTTAGAGCACCAATTAAAAATTTCGATTGAAATAAAACGAGATCAAAAAATAATGTATAACATCCTATTTTTATATAATATAATAATAAAATGTTACACATTTTTGTAGAAACGAAAACGCCATTAAATTCGCCGAAAGGTAACAGTATTGGAAAGAGGAGTGGTCCTCAGTAATTTTTTCTGATGAGACAACACTTAATCTTAATGGGCCAGATGGATATCAGAAATATTGGCATCATAGAGAAAAGAAATGAAATATATATAGAACTGCTCGATCGCTCGCTAGTATTGGTAGATTTTGGTGAAAATATGCCTACTGAAAACTGAATTATTAACACGACATTGCAGCTGTACATAATTGAAACTTGATTAAAACTTTACCGTCAACGAAAACGCACCTGTTATGTAATGGATGGTCTGTAGTCTTGACTTGAATCCCATTGAGAATTGTAGGAATCGTTTTCATTCCTTGATTATGCAACGTTACTTTGTAGTTAGAGTATGTCGAATATGGCACTCTGCTCTTCACTATTTCGATAAATATTTCACGCACTCGCTCAGAGAATTTGGGTTCAAAATCATTTGAGTTGTTTGATTTTACATTATTCTAAGTGAGGATGGTATTATATTATTATCATTTTGTTTTTTAGTTTCGAAGATACTATCCATATCCAGGATTAGGTTTAAAATTTTTAGTTTTTTTAGTTTACAATTAAATACAAAAAAGTGTAATTTTTTCAATTTTTACTATGTAATCACTTTGGCCTTCTTGGCTTAAAGATTATGAATACTAAATAAATAAATGAAAGTGAAAGCGTAAGAAAGTTTGAAAGAATCAGTTATTGAAAAATGGCATAAAATACACGCATTATTAAAAATCAAAAATATAAAAACTTTTATTTTTGTTATCAAAAATGCTACAATAATTATTTATTTTTAAAATAATAGTTCTTCGATAATATTTTTGCTGTAAATTAAATAAAATTAGTATTCAGTTGTTTATGAAACGAATTTTTGTTCAACTTTACTTTACTTATCCAACAAATATTACAAATATCAAGCCAAAATCTGCGACTTATTCAAAATCAAAGTTTAGTTTTATAATTATTTCCCCAACTGTATTCAATGGCAACCAAAGTACTTATGTATTATTTCTTTTGCAATCAGAAGGTTTATCGAATTGAAATTCCATATCCTCATATTTTTAAGTCAATTTATTTAATGTTATAATACAAATTTTGTCTCAATAAATTCAAGTAAATTTTATTGAATTTTTAAGAACAAGATTTAGGTTTCCTAAATATAATAAAATTTTAGCTTTGACATCTCTAATGAATTTTATATTTACAATTATTTGCAAAAAACAAAAAAACACTTTTTGAGAACTAAATCTCGGCCATACGTTAAGAAATGAAATAAAATAAAAAAAATCTAATAAAATAAATAAAAATGCCGCTTTTACTGCAATTGTTTAATGCGATGAATATAAATTTGTTGCAAAACAAACTTTTTACTGTGACACATCCAACGACTACAAATAGAGACATACTCGGTATGGTTTTTTCTTCTTGCTAAAATAACAAAAATCACATGACGGTCTAACTGAACTGACTGACTTTCCATGGTTATAAAACTACGCATTTGTAAACAACAACATCAACATCTATTTAACAGCAATAGCTTAAAATGAGTGACAACATTTCAAATACATTTGGTCATTAGCTCATAGATAAGCATAAGATAACTACAACTATATATTGTGCATATGTATGTATGCAATGACTATGAATGCTTTATTAAAAAAAATGCAGTTATTTAAAAAGATTAATTGTTCCAAATTTCATTATTCTGTAAAATTTTTTTAAAAGTAAAAAAGTTTATAGGGCATATAAAAAAATAAATAACCAAGATTCTGAAATATTTCTATTAGTAGAAAGTTGTAGTAGTAGACAAAATTTTTATTTATTAATAGTTCAACAACAAAGTTATACATATTTTAAGTCAATAAAGTACATATATATCATATATAAATACACTTTCTGAACAAGTAAATAAAAAGATTACGATCTGACTTGCGTCGTCGATCGGAAGTACCGTTGTTAGGCAAAGACAAAAATTATTGTGTAATATCTAATTATAACTTGTGAGAGCAACCATACGTAAGAAACATTTACTGAGGCATGCTTAAAAATTATCCTTAATTATCTTATATCTAAAGAAGAGCGCAGTTTTTTGTACGATGCTAGTTTCGTCCATTGATGCCCAAGGTAGTAGTATTGGTGAGAGTGACGAAATGTAAGACACAGAAGTTCTGCAAGTGTAGTTTGTCTCTCCCACTCAACATGCTGATTTCCTATTTGTTGATTGACGATCAAACAAAATCGCCTTTAACTTTGAGATTAAAAATTGAGCATAGCGTTTTCTCACTTAAGTATGGCTCGAAGCTTAACTTTAAAAGTTCTCGTCTGGTTATAAAAATTATTGTTATAGTGATCTAAGGCCTTATTCTGTAACTGTCCTAAGCTAAAACTCTATCGCTAAAAATTTATAAACTTGATTTAGGACTTTTTGGCTACGAATAGAATTTTTGAACGCTTATTGTAATTTAGAAACTTCGTGCCTGTTACATCTTAACTTTTTAATTTTATATAGTCTAACACCCAGCCTGTTTCAAAAACCTAAAATTTTAGCATTTTAGCTTAAAAGAATTACAGAATAAGGCCTCTGATCATAAAGTAATTTATTTCACCAAGCTGATGAGTTTACTGTAGTAATCTCCCTGCCAGTTGTACATATTGCATCCAACATCCCATACAAAGTAAATATTGATTTTTTATATAAATATTTTGATAACCGTAAAAGTGAAAATTTTTAAAATTTTTACAAACAGCTTCCTTGGCAATATACGAGAGTACATACACCATCAACTATCAAAAAGTGAAATTACTTCGAAGTTGTAAAAAAATTGCCTTTAGCAGTAACATATCTTTCGATCTAAAGTTTTAACAAATATCACGTCTAGATGACAGATCCAGACATCAACAATTTTATTGAATTATTTAATGTTACGTTTTACCAAAAGAACTCCTTTATAAACTGACCAAGCGAATAGAAACAGTTGTTGTTTTGTCTTTGACTACAATTGTAACAATTATTATGCAAAATAAGTATTTTGCGTAAATTTAGCAAAAAAAAAAAGAGAAAAACTTTAAGTAGAAAACAAAATACGTGTAATCAGTAATTGTGGTTGCAGTTGCAATATTAAGAGAGAAAAAAACAACAACTTAAAAAATTGTTGGTTACAAATTAAATCAGGTTATGAAAACTATTATTGTGAAAGTTGTAGTGTTTAACCATTTGATTTCTAACGATTAAATGCAAAAAAAATTAAACAAAAAATGGATAGGGGAAAATCAAAGAACGTGATTTAAATTATAAAATTCTAAACTGATACAGATCCTGTTGACAACAAATTATGAGAATTTGATTTTTTTTATAAATACGAAGGGGGTCTAATTGACCTGTGACTTTTTATATTAAAAATGAAATTTTGGATATAGAATTATATTATCAATTTGTTTATTCTTCATAAGGAAATAAAATTTATCGTCAAAATATGCCTTTATTTAGAAGATAATTTCATCGTTGAATTAAATCTCTCTGTGCTGATCCATATATTTATTTTCATAACCATTCAGATATATTCTACGAACGTAAAGCGTATGAGCTTACAATTTGTAGTCAAATCCACGGATTTTTGCAAATTTTAATTGGCCGGTTGCAAAATACGATCGTTTTTTTCCAAATCCTTCTTTAATTGACATTATATTCGCCTTTACCCTTTTGAAGGTAGTCAATATGAATTATACCGCCTGTTGTTTTTAAATCACTCGGTAGTCTATCGTCAATGGCTGTCAAACACCGACTACATAATGCAACTTATTTAAATTTTTAGAGGGGTCAACTGAAGTATTTTTGTTGATGAGAATTTCAAAAAGCCATGGATTTATTGGCCCGAAGGTCTAATCCCATGTAAAATATTTCTTTCGAAAACAGCCTGTAGAAGTAACCATGATTTGACACCATATATGCAGCAACACGGCTAACATCTGTGTCTTGTAAAGAGTTATATCTATCTGGCGAGATTGTGCCCTTCTTTTAAATATCACTTGTATTATTATTGTTAATCTTATCAGGAAATGAGGCCATTTCTTTTTTTTTTATTGATAGCGTTACCGAGATTTTTCTTTTTTATCTTCAAGTTGTAGTTACCAATGCTCCTGCTGCTGACATATTAAATAAAATAACCCTTTAATGTATATAAAATGCCTAAACAAATCGTCTAATAATATTCAAAGAACTTACAAGTATACACTTTTTTTGTCTTATTGCATTGTTAACTTAAATAGTCTTTAACAATTATTTGCATATATAATGTAGTCTTTTTGTACTACAAAACAAGAAAATAAAAAAAAAGAGCAAATAATCCACTTGACAAAATATTTAGTTGAGATAACAAAAAAAAAAAGTTGTAAGAAAATTTACAAACTTAATCTAAAAGAATTGATAAATAAACAAAAGGACATTTGCATACAAATCTTGTATGTAAAGGATTACTTTGGCATTTCAAATATGGTACCTTACAACTTAGTTCACATATAAATGAACACTAACGGCCATATGCAATGAAAGAAGTAGACTTGGAGTCTTTATTATCCCTAAAAATTTTGAAATAAAGTCTACTTTAATTTTTTTTTGCATACAGGCGAATCATATGTGCGGTGTTTTAGCACGTACAGATGTCTGTACTTTAATAATTTAAGAGCATATTTCAATCTAGATTATAATTAAAGATTTAGTTAACAAGTCCATAAGATTCAATTGATTTAAAATACAGTCGAATTCGGATATAAGCAGACTGTTTAAAGTAAAAAATCGGATAATTTAAAAGAAAAACCGCTTATAAGCACAAAATTGTATAAAAAAAACTCCGCTTAATTGCAAATACGAGCATTAAGAATTTATTGACGACAAAAAAATTTTAGCACCGGCCCATTTATTTTTTATTTTGTGCTTACATTTTCATATTTTTTATGGCAAGAATCTTAATTTATTACTATTGATAATTTAAATTTTTCTAAAACATATCGATTTCTTTTATTTTTATTTCAATAACATTTGAAAATTTCATTTAAACGAAATAATTTTGCATTTATCCGAAATCCTTTTAAAGGATAATTCCGGTTATAAGAAAAACAAATGCTGTTTTTTACATTTTCTTATAACCGAATTCGACTGTATGTATGTATTAAAATTAATTAGTACTCAGGAAAAAAAAATAAATTTATGTTGTTCCAAAATCATAGAATTTTTCAATTTTAAAATATTTCTGAAAGCTGAATTTAACATTCTGTAACAAAATTAATTAATTGTAATTGTAATTCCACTCTATTCCACTTTAACCAGTGCCAACAAAAAACGAATGATCAGGAGAAAAGCGCCACCTATTGGGAAGTAGCAGATAACAGCTAAACATACTTAGCGAAGGCACTCACCATACTATCAACATGCAACTATGAGGCAATTGCTATTGATCATTCAAGGCCTTTGAATGATCAACAGCAATTGCACCATCATTGCATGTTGATTGTGGTGACTGCCTTCACTAAGTAGGTTTTTATATCCGAAGCTGGACGAGATATCCGAAAACGAATAAATGACGATGGATTATTAACGCTCTACTGCAATCTTCAAGTTGGCAGAAAGAGGGAACTTTGCGCTCAAATCTGCAGGGAAAATTTGGAAACAAATAAGGTGCTTAATAATAATATAAGAAAATATATGTACTTATATAAGTATATGTATGTACTGTCCTTTTCAAAAATGCCAATACAATGCACAGTATTTAGTAGCGGTTTACCACTGAGTATTGGTCTCAAATAAAAAAAATATATATAAAAAATTTTATTGTAACCCTACATAATCAATATCCAGTCGAACTTCTCTATAACGACTTCGCATGGGAACCTCAAGACTAGAGTATTAAATTCAAAAAAAGAAATTTTTTTGTAAATAGTAAAGAATTCTGCTTTGGATTATACTATTTATTTATACGTTTAGAAATTGAAATACTTTTTTGATTATTAATTATTATTTACAAAGGAATAAATTTTTTTTTTCAAAAAATTCAAATTCTATCCCAACATACCATAAAGCAATCCTTCTACAATGCAACTTGAGAATAAGCTTACAAAAACAGTAAAATGCAAGCATTTTTTAAATTAATTTATAATATTATATATAAAATTTGAATTTACAAACGTTTTTTAACCATCCACAATTTAATTTAGGAGATTTCCACAAATAAATCGAATGTGCTAAGCAATAAATGTCAAAACGTTTTGTATTTTCATTTAGTTTGAAATTTGTGAGTGAAGTGCGTAAAAAAATAAGTCCATTAAAAGGTAATAAATATTTACTGTATTTTTTGTGTAATAAATAATATTAAAGAATTTTTCTTTAATTGTAATAAGTAAAACAATATATTGGTGTTTTAATGTTTTTTATACTATTATGCTAAAAATGTTATGTAATATTGAGACGAATAAGCTTTTTTATACAATAATTAATATAATATTATTTTTGTAAGATTATTCTACAATTGAAAAGTTAAGCTTTTAGTAAGCTTGAAAATATAACATTACCATAAGGGTTCCGTTTTGATTTTTCTACAATTGTTACGATAATCTTTTTCAACAAATTCTATAATGTTTTTCAAACTTAAGGCTTGTGTTGGTAAGCTTATTATGATATTATTCTCAAGCCATTTGGTATGTTGGGATTTCTCTGTTCTACATTGAATGTATTTGCCAATAAGGCGAAAAATATTTTTTGTTTTTTATATATTGTAATGTTGAAAATAAATAAAAAATTAATTTTTTTAAGAGTGTTCACAATTTGATGCGACATTTTTATTTATTTCACGTAAGAAACTTCACGTATTGTCATTGCTATTATGGTCTTAGTTTTGTTAAGTATTTATGTTATTAAAAATAACATTTACGTACTTGTGTACTTATTATTTTACACAGATGTGTACTACATACTGTGCTCTCTCTAAAAAAAATAAATTTAAAAAAAGAAATAAAAGATTAAGGCAACTGACTAATTTAGTTAAAATTCAACGTTATCGATGGTTGTCGTCTCCATTCAACTGATAATTGCCAACAGTTTAGCTAATCCTTTCACATAATGAGCTAACAAAAACATAAAAAGGGTGTTTACAAGCAAGTAGACCTTATGTTTAACTTAAACTCTTTTCATTTTACTTTTATCGAGACGGTTTCAAAAATATACGAAAGAAAACACAAATTCTAAAAAGGCAAAAATAGCAAAAAATATAAAATGTAGAATTAGATATTTATTCCATGAACTCGGTGTAGGAGAGTATGTTGAGATTTTCACAAGCATTATCCATTATCGAAAAGTTAACAGGTCATTAAGTTTGGCAAAGTAAAAATATGTGTGAACACAAACTGAAATATGCTGTCAACACTTACACTACTTAATAAAAGAAAAACAAAAAGAAAAATATATTAAAAAATTTAATTTTAAAGGTTTAAAATAAAAATTTTAAAAATTGTATATGTACGAGTATATTTGGAAATATTTTAAATTTCTTAAATACTATTTTTGAAAACAAATTAAGGAGAATTCTTTTATTTCTTTCCTTTTAAAGCACCCTGCTAAACGAAATGACAGTTATAAAAATATGGCTGCAAACATTTTTATTTTATTTGGCATTTTCTTTTTTACATACTCGTACATATGTATGTACGAGTATATGTAATCCTGTTTAAGTAAAACAAAAGATATTTGAATCTTCTTCTATGCACGCAGAAGATGTACAAACACACATTAACGGATTTTTTCAGAGTGGATTGAAATAACGTTTAAATATTTTTATATGGTTGAATGCAATCGCCGGGAGTTCCTCACTACATCCGTGCATAGTGTGTGTCTTACCAGCATTGACTAAACAAAATTTAAGCCAACATTAGCAGAAAAAAAACCAAGAATAGAGACAAAAAATAATGTAACATTTTAGAATATTCGCACAAGAGTAAGAGGAAGGAGGAGTATGTAAACGTTATTCATATTATTTGGCTACATTTGCTTTTGACGACGTGTGGGCATTTCATGTTTTTATTTCGCATTATTTTGAGGACCTTTGGCGTCTGTCTACTCAAGTTCACTTTTTACTGCTGCTACTTTTTCTAATAATACTTGAACTTTGTATACGAGTATGTTGTGGCGGCATCATGCATCTATAAATGTTTAGATATTTTTTTCTTTTTATTTATTTGAATTCGAATTTATTTCTTTGCTAGAATTTGCCTTTTATTTGTGTATTAATGAAATAAATATAGAAAAAAAAACTATTCTAATACACTTACATTTTGTATGTACATTTTTTGACAATAAATTTAGATGAACAATCAGGATAAAATTTTTGCAATCAGAAAAAATCGTACCTGCATGCAATACATGCATTTAACCGCTTACTTAACCCTCAATTGCAGATCTTAAATTATTTGGGACGGTATTACAGACCATTGGAATGAATTATCTCTATAATGCAATTCACTAGACAATCAACTACAAAAGGATGTGCTTTAAGAGAGGTGTGGTACGTAGGAATATGTGTTTTTTTCGGAATCAATAGAACAATGAAACGCAAGGATAGAGTTGGATATCCTACCGTCCTTTCTACGGACCTTCGCCCTCTCCTGTTCTCAGTTGAGGAGCCCCAAAATAGATTTGAAGCATCGGCCCATACATGAAAGTTGTATTCCGTCTTGGGTCGGATAAAGGTCTTGTAAATATTAAGGTCAGAAGTATTACTTACACCGTTTAAAAACCCAGCGGGAAATGGTAATCAATGAGAATCGAGAAGGTAATACAAGGAATATATAATCTATTGATTACGGAAAGCATTACACCTAACACAGATCATGTCCTACGAAAGTAATAAATTCTTTTACTGTCCCCCCGTAATAAGTATTAGAATTCATTATTGGTATGAAAAAAAAAATACAAAAAATAAAAAAATTCCCAAACAAATATAAGTAGAAACAATACCTTCATTCTTCTATATATGTGGGAATGTACATGGTAATCGATATGTAAAATAGAAAAAACCAAAATAACGGTTTTTTTTCAACAAAATATACGAAAAAGACAAAAACCAACAAACAGTAACGTCTTTCTACTATAGATTTGAGAATGCACATGGTAATCAATATTTACTTGTGTGCCACATGAAATTACCTTTTCGATTTTAAAAGTAATATATTCTGAAGTAATATATTATATAATTGATTATTAAATAAGGTAATCAATCTTTTCCCGCTGGGAAACTGAGGCATTTCAATGCTTCTTTCGACACCCGTAACATGTGACATCACAGTTAACTGTCATGTTTTATCAGTAGCGTGATAAAACAATATTGAGTCTTGCGTGCATTAAATTCGACCCTGTTCGAGCGACTCAGAGATTCTATGCAGGTAATTTTTGAGTGTATCATTCATATTCTATAGAGATCTAGAAAAGGCTGTAAAACTCTTGAGATTAATAAAATTGCATATGTTTTACAAGAAGAAAATAAACACAGACCTTTTTTAACGTTGCAAAAGTATATTAAAAATTTTTTGTATTTTCTTTTTAGTTTTTCATTTAAAAATATTCACCACATTCTAAATATATAATTTTCTATTTTTTGCTTTTTTTTTGTTATTTCGTTTGTTTACAATTAGCAGCTGTTTTTCTTTTTGCCACCGTATTAGAATTACCCTTTTTTGTGCTGAAAATAATAATTTTCTATGACCAAAAGTAGAAAAATCAAGTTTTATTACGGAATGGCAATACTGTGTGCTGAGTCTACATAGACATGTAAAACACATAACGTAACGCGGACGAAAAATATGATATAAAAAACAAAAATGTTACGTATTCGTCCATTCGATACGTTCGTGTCTTCAGTCTGACGTCTTCTATGAACAGGCTGTTCATATCGTCGTGCGGTAGTTTATGTGCACTATCCACCATTTTATATTTTTCTAGCTAATGATACTATTTTAGGTTTTTGACATCAAAAAGTTTTAAATCTGCAACCCATTTTCGGCTATTTATCTCCGGAACTGGATGCGATATCCGAAAACGGATTGCAGAGTTGAACAATTTGGGGTCGAAAACCTAAAGTGGCGGATAGAGCAAATAAACTAGCGCAAGACGGTATGTTAAAATATGGAAAAATTTCATTTCTGATGTCCGTACACAATGCATTTCATATTACATTATTTATTTTAAATTTAAAAAAAAAATTGGTTTTTCTATTCATTTGTTACAGGCAACTATCAAGAGATTGTTGTTGAAAAACAGAAATGTATTGCTAATAAACTAAAAAAATCTTTTATTTGGAGTTTTATATACTAAGTAAACTAATTCTCATTTAGTAGGTAAAATTTTGAATATAAGCATTTATTATAAACAAGATCTCTAGCACTAGCACACTGGGTCTAATGACCTCTGGGTGTTTGTGCTAGCTTTAAGCACTACATGTACTCTCATCTACATAAATATCTAAATAAAAACTAAAGTTTTTTGCAAACATATTTCTAAAAAGCAATGAAACTAACAAATATTATTCCTTGAATCTAAAGAAGAAACTTTTCTTGTTAACAATATTTGCATTTAAAGGAAGATTCCAGTTGCACATCTTAAGCCTTTTTAAGTAACAAAAATAAAGGATGACAAACAAAGATATGAAAGTACAAATAGTGATTGCAAATTATTTTTTATTTTCTGAAGACAAATTTTAATGAATACAAATGGTCAACAAGTCGTTTAAGAAATTTGTAAAAGCAAAAATTAAAAATGTAAAACAAAATGTATAAAATGATAAAAACAGAAAATCTCATAAAAATTTTTATGATTATAAAGTAATTGTTAAAGGCACAAAACAAAAATACATACAATTGAGCAACATTTTGAAAATTAATAGTTTAAAGCAAATTTTTTTCCTCTTTTTTACATAATTTTGAGAATAACAAAATTTTTAAAGTTTAAAATTTTAAAGCCAACATGTGGTAAATGTGTAGAAAATTGGAAACATTTGCAACATTATTTACGCAAAAACACTACAAATAACAACTACAACGATAACGACAACAATTTTTGTTTATGGGACAAATTATGCGGCGTTAATTTCAAAAATATTTGTGTATAATTGTAAAGGCATAAAATTTGGTAAATAAAGTCGGAATAATTATGAAATTGCTCAAACTATGGGTAACAAAAAAAAAATAATATACATATTACTATATATCTGTGGAATTTTGAAAAAACGTCTTCTCTCGATATAAGACAATTTCCCAAGATTTTTATAGTAAATATAGAATTTCCTTGTCCTTCTTTTGCTCTAATCCCCGTATTTCTACGACCTTTGGAAGGCAAGATATGCAGTTGACTTATCGACCTCTTTTAGACTTTCCCCCAATTTCAATTTGACAAAATGACTTCTTTCAGAGAATTAAGAATAATTTAAAAAATTGAATGTCTATAAAAAAATTGTATTTCAATTTTATTATTATTTTTTAATTATCTGCATATTGAAGGGAAAAATAGAACCCAAATATATTTTCCAGATCGACTTCTTTCAACCTTTTTTTCATATTCCATTTTAACAAAACAATTTGTCTTGACTTAAGCGATTAAAATAATTTTCAAATTTAATCAAAAGAATTTTGACAAAACGACTTGTATGGTGGAAGCTAATTTTTTTCTTTAAAATTTAAACAAAAAAAATTTAACAAAAGGTCTTAAATTAATTTTTTGTCGTTTTAAAGAAAACTATTGATTCTAGAGAGGGAAAAAAGGTCGCATAATGTTCGTTAAGTATTTGTGTGTAATATCCAAGTTTAAAATTTCTTTAATTTTTTAAGCAATAACTTGTATTAGCGTTTTTAACTGTTTTTTTGCTCTACTGAAAAGTTGTTGATTTTGAAAGAAGACGTTTTGTCAAATGTCCACAGATATATATATGTGAACCTAATTTTAAAATATTTGAAGTAGACTTAAGAAATATTTATTCGTGATATTTCGTAGAACTAAAATCAACTTTCGTTCAACTCATATATTTTACAAAAAATTTAATTACGATTATATAATTTTATAAAAATTCTATTGGGGATAATATTAAAACAAGTGCAATATTTTCATAAAATTAGAGGGATAAAAATGAAAAAGGCAACATTTCTAGCAGAAAAGAAAACCCTACAAATTGTATTCATTTATTTATTCCCCTTTCAAAAAATAATACTATTATAATATTGTTGAAAAGATACGTATAAATTAATTTAAATAAATTTATAAACTAGATTTTCTGGGCATAATTATTGTTGTACACCTAGTAGATTTAACAAATACTAGATTTTCTTAGAGATAACCAGGTTTTATCTAAAATTTTCCATGCGAAGTTTATCAATTAATCCAACCAGTTTTCTCTGTCGAGTCAGATTATATACGTATCGTGTAGCATTATTAAAAGATAGGTATAACTTGTACATTAAATGTGAATCCAATTTGCTTTATACTTTAGAAAAAAAAAATTAGTCAAAAGAAGTATTAATTGCACAACAACCCTGAGATTTCCAGTCTATTACGCCAAGAAACGAATGATCAAGACTACAGCGCCAAGTACTGGGAAGATTACAGCTAAAAAAGGATGCTTACCACTCACATTCAACATCCAGATGGGGCAATTGCTGTTGATTATTCAAAGGTGAAGCTATAACACTGGCCTTTGAGTGATCAAATTGACAACAATTTGTCACATTGACATAAGGCGCTAAACATCTTCATATCTATCTATCTATGTCTATATATTCAACATTTCAATACAATGCACTGCATTTAGTAGGGATTTACCCCTGAGTATTTATCTTAAATAAATAAAAAAAACTCGCAATTTAACTCCAACCGGTTCAAATCTAAATGACATTTGCATATTACGAAATACATTATTTTATCAAAATATACAGATATCTGTTCCCCAGGTATACATACATACATACATAACTGGCCTTTACAACCCTGTGTCAGGATTACGGCCTAGCTTCTCGCAGCACTCATGTTGTGTGTGTAAGTTTTTATCCATGAGTACCGGGACCTGCAGTTTAAAGTCGACTCCGAACGACAGATTTGAGAAGCTTGTTCATGGCAATTAATTACTCTCAGAGCTTCTGCCAGAAGACTTCTGAGAGGTAGTCGCCGAAAGAAATATTTTTTTCATATTTTTTTTTTTTTTTAAGATGTCGGAGCTGGGTGTCGAACCCAGGGCTCATGTCTTAGTAAGCCAACACACTAACCACTAGATCACGGCGACTACAGGTATACTGTTTGAAAATAGAAGTAGAATTTTTTAGTATTAAGTTATTAACCTCTGCCCATTCGATTGTAAAAATTATATCATTGTTGAGTTTGTTGTATGTATCCTCTATTACACTAATACGTTTGTAGATATAAAGTTGATCGTTGACATATTTATCTAACCGAGTGTATGTACAGTAAACACATCATTGATGAACATACTAAATAGTAGAGAATTTAGGACTGACCCCTGACACCTGATGTTATACTCCTTAATCCTGACTGCTTATTACCCAAAATTACCTTCTGAGCTCGCCTACATAAATAGTTTTTCATTCGAATTAAAGTGGTGCCAGTAAAACCGAAGTAGTGTCTTTGTTTTCTGCAAAGTATTGAGTGTATCAGATCACAAGCCTAAGTGATATCGAGCTGGCACATGAGAGGTAAATTTCTCATTTCGTATTCACATTTTATATCATAGTAATAATTTTAAGAACCATGAGCACCAAGAAATAACGATTACACGAGTTATTACTCTTGTTGAGCAGCCAACTAAATCAACCAACCAACTAGAGTTGCCGTCGTTCTTGTCTTGCTACATTTTTGTAAAAAATTTAAACCATGATGGCGGCAAGCGTAATAAGTCTATATATATTAAACAAAATTATTAGGATAAGGATCCTTTTATTAGTTTAAATACATATTTTTTTACTAGACTGTATACTAATTTACCGTATTTTGTTTTTGCGACAGTTTTATACTTGTTAACAATTTTTTCACCAAAATGTCATGAGGCATAGTTTACTATAATAATTACAAAAACAACCACATGAAAAAAAGAGAAAAAATTAAAAACAAATTACTACACAATGATTAACTCGAAAATTTAGAGACCTTCTAAAAAATGTTTTGACTAAAAATTACATGTTTATTTTGTTTCGAAAAGCCACGTGTTTTGTGGCTTTTATAATAGAATATTTAGTTTAAAAATAAACAACAAAAACATTGCAGCCAACAACAACGTTTTGTAAACAGCAACAACACGTGGTCCTTGTGAAACACAAACAACCGCACACTATTTACATTAAAAAAAAAACAGAGATTTTGTTGCCCATCTTTCTCTATGACACACATGGATATGTTGTCCTTTCACCACTACCGTTCAAAGTAGTTCAAACATTTAAGCGTCGTATTATTATTTATATTTTTAAATGCAAAACTTAACAATGCCATCGTTGAAAGAACCACATTGAACGACTCAATTGGCAGCACAACAAACAACCATTGGACAGACAAAGTCCACTTTAGTAAAAACAATACCAGAAAATTGAAATACAAAAACAAAAAAAAAATCAAAAATAATAAGTCCCACACACACTTGTTTTACAATTTTTCTTTAGACTTGTCTGCCGTCTTCCTTGAAGACGACATGTATAAGAAGTAACGACTAAAAGATAAACATAAAGCATAGCAGTAAGAGGAGTAGTGGGATGACTAAAAGACAATTTTCCAATTCAACAATAGCAAGAAACACTGCTGGTATTACAAGTAAGACATGCATTTAAACAAGAAGAAGAACAAAAAAGTGGGGAGACTTTTAGTCAATGTACTCGTATATAAAATATAAGCAAAGATTGCAGGGATAACAGCTCTTTAAGGAACCCAATCACGTAGAATTTCTTTTGAGTGGTAGTGGGCAGTTCATTGATGATGGGCAAGAGTGCATAAAAGAAAACCAAAAATTATTTTTCAGAATAAAATAAAAATAAATAAGATTTAAACCTTTTTGCAAATAACACTAAAAACAGTAATACTGAATTAGAAAATACTACGAAAAAATTAAGATTGGGATACCTGAAATTGTTGCCCATTTTGCTAACAACCAATTAATAAATATTTTTTATTAAAAAACTCTTTAGATATTAAGAAGTAATATCCAGTTCTTAAAATCGATTCTAATAATGCGGGGATGAACCCCTTGAAGTGGAAGACACTTGATATAAAATAATTTTTTACAGATATTAATTTGTTAATCAAGTTGAAATGGTAGGTAGGCCTAATGGCCCTGATCAACTACAATTACCAGAAGGTGCCGTTTTAATACCATTGAAGGACCAAACTGAAGTTACCTAAAAGTAGAAAAAGAAGAGAAAATAACTACAGCCAACCAGAGCTGTCTATAAAGTGAAGTAAAGCAAGGGGGTCCAGGTTCGCACATTGCGCCAAGCCGTCGAAAAAGGGCACCCCAAAAAACTTCAAACGTCTGACTGCCAGACCTGGTCAGTCACAAAGAAAATGTTCCACAGTCTTCCTCTCAGAAGAATTCCCGCAACTTCTGCATTGCGGATTAAAGGGAAGGCCCAGCCTCTCTGCGTGTCTACCGATTAGCGAGTGACCCGTATACACTGCTATAAGTTTGGACAAGTACAGTCTGGGAATGAAGTTGAAATAAACAAATAAAAAAAATAAATTAGAACGCCTTGAAATATTCTCATTTTATTTTATAAGTATATCTAAAATTGAATGTGTGTTTACTTGTTTGATTTCAAACAGCTTGAAATTTTTAGACGCACTATAGGCCATATAAATTTTAAAAATTCAACGCCCACACAAAGTAAATAATTATTTGTCAACATCTTCAAAATGATGTCAGTAAAAATTTGATATACATAAATAAAAGTGTGCCGATTCATATACATAAGTGGGCATGGTACCTCACATACCGAGTAAATATTGAGCTTTGTATACCTTGTGAACGGTAATAGTAGCAGTGTCTAAATTTGATTCAAACAGATTCATAAAATACAAATTATGATTCAAAAAATGCGGCGAATTGGACTATTATGTGTCCCTTGGTACCTCCTCGACAGAGTAATTAGTGACTTTTTATCTTTAGAGAATGGTTAAAGTGACATTGCAACCCTTTTTCAGACTTAAGGCCTCGCTTTTCATAGCACCCAATTTTGTGCGTAAATTTTTAAACCTGCAGTTTAACATCATCATCAGTTATTTTCAAAGCTTATATTTATAATAATATTCTTTTTTTCTTTCAAGTTGTAAGAACTTTGGTTTGAACCCGGAGCTCTCGTCTAGTACATACTAGACTAGACTACAGCTAGTTAATAATTAATGCTTGCACACTAGATTCCAAAAATGGAACTTATAACTTAACTTATATGCACTTTTAAAATGAACTGATGCACGTTGACGGCCTTGTTTAAAAATTTGAATAGAACCCCGAAATATGAAGTTTACAAAAAAAAAAATAAAATAACAACCTTTCTGCAGGACTCCACGGTCAAAAATAATTTTGCCTTAATTAGTTCTGAACCGATTAAAAATTTTTAAACGGTTTTAAAAGGATGAACAGTTAAGCTTTCGTAGAATTCAAACGTTTTATCTGAACTTCAATTTGAATTTTTGTATATTTATATATATTAATGGTGACAATATGCATAGCAGTTAAAAAAATAAATCGAAGGGTTTCAAACTTTCTACAGACTGACTTTACGCAATGAAAAATTTCAATTCAAAAGTATACGTTTGTTGTTTAGAAAGAGATGAGAATCACATGTTTCTTACCCCTTTTTTCTATAGACTGATATTGTAATATGAAATTATTACATAGTGTAAATACAGGCATAACTTGACGTTTGCGGTACTTATTATTTTACAAACACTACAACATTCTCAAAAAGCGCCAAACATTTTAAATAAGGCATGGAAATTATGTCGTCAAAATATTTTTTGTAAACTGATTTTTGGAATAATTAAGACAATAGATCTTCATACGAATTAAGGATGTTCATACATCAAATGAAATAAAAAAGAAAAATACAATTTTTAAAGTTTTAAACATATTGACAACAATATAATATGTCCAACAATACCTCAAGTTCATTAAAGACAAACAGATAAATAGAGAGTTTCATAGTCATCACCGACATTGTCATCGTTTAACTAGAAATTGTATTTTCAGCTACACATGCAAATGTTATACAAAGTCAAACAAAATGAAAACAAACAAATGAAAATAACCGAATGCACACGAACACTTAGATACTCCCAGAAAAAATTTACGAAATGCACTCGCAAATACTACACAATAATAACAAAACTGAAAAGAGAAAATAAGAGCAAAAAGATTTTACAACAATCCGAAAAATCTTAGGTTGAGGCAGTGGGTTTTGCTAAATGTTTGCCAACACTGTTCTTTGCAGTTGTAATATAGGGAACATTGGGTGGTTGCTAAACTGTGCCAAACATTTAGTATTTATATGAATAAGTGATGAGAAGTACAAATTAGTTAAAAGTACCTAAATTGTATTTTAAAAAAATTTTACTTTTCTATATTTTATATTATGAAAGCTGTTAAAACTTTGAATAAACTGAATATCTGATGCGCTTTTTAGATTGGGTTGTCAGAACCTGCTCTTGATATCTGCCAATCCCAAGCCTCCTATGGTCTGATTGATTAGGAAATGAGTTCTGATAAAGTAGCAGAAACATTGTGAGAATAAGTCTGACTGTTGTGTGGCTAAAAACCTCTTTCCCTGGGTTAATAATCTCACGACCAGTTAGAACTTTTCAAATTTATATAGCCCTTATTTCTTTCCAGACATACAGATACTGCAAAAATCTAAAACAAATATTGGTTCAACCGTTTGGTTGACTATAGACTCTAATTAAAGAAATAAATACACAAGTCAATAAACTACTAGAGCATTAATGGTTTATTTTAAGCAACAAAATTTTACAAAAATTGAAATTTCCAGTACTGTTCATCATTATTTGATTGTGGCTTTTGTAAAGAGAACTTTTGATCGATTCAAACAATTTTGGATAAATTTGTACGACATCGTATTGAAAGAACACCTAAATTTATTTTTAAGAATTTAGTATTAAAATACACCAGAGGATGCAACATTAATATCTTCAGAGAGACCGTTATTAAAGTGATACTTCAATCACTTCCAATATTCCGTTTCAGCGAAGAGCCGTTAAATTTCCATTTGCAAAGGTTTGATCAACACGTGCAACCTAACTGTGCACAGTCGCAAATAAATTAAAAAAATCTATTAGAAGCTGAGGACTCGGGTTCGAGCCCCAGGAAAAGTGATACATTTTTTTAAATTAATTTTTGGTCTGTCAGAAAAAGAGATAAGTTAGTTATTAATTACACACATAACACATCTATGCCTTCTTTTTTCAGGCTCTAGGCTTTTTATTTTGGATATAAAAATGCATTTGCAATATTAGCGGAAGGCTCTTTGTAAGTCGACTGTTTTTCGTATCCATTCTCTTAATTTGTTAAAAGCTTTTTCAAATACTTATGTTTTACTCATTTTTTGTTTGTTTTAAAATTATAACACACTCTCGTTTCAATACTATTCTTTAATGAATTAGATTGGAAAATCACTCAACGAATTTAATTTTTTTTCTTACCATTCATTTAAATTAATAATGTTAATATTTTAGTACTTTCTAAGCGATAATTGCACTCAGAAAAGTACAAACATCGCTAATCTTTGCGGCTCTAATTTATGCAATTGTTCAAAAAGTGTTCATATGTATTTGTTTTTGCTCTTTCGACGCATTTTTAACTCTTCTTTGTCTTCTTAAAATCATAAGTTAGTATAGTGTGGATGAAAAACATTCATTCATGTGGCTGATGACGATTAAACAAGAAAAAAAAACAACAACGACGAAGGCAAAGACGTCGTTGAAAACATTAGCGACACTACTAGACAAACTATAACTGCTGGCTTGTTTGCCTGCCTGCTTGCATGTTTTGCTGGCACACCGTAATGTAGTTGATAGCCAGCTACGTTAGTCGTCAGTCAGTTGGCTAACAATAAGGCAGGCAGCCAGCAAAGGCGCGAGCCAACATGAGTTGTGTGTACGAGAAAACTTAATATTTGTTGGCTGACTGACTGGCGGCTGGCAACGAAAGTTTGTGTGCCCTACGGCAACCAGCACGGTTATTTAATTTGTTTTTTTTTTTTTTAATTTTTTCTTCATCATTTTCTGTCTTTTATGACTGAAACGCATCCAAGAAAATAGCCACACGCCAGCAAACCAACCAGTCAGCCAGCCTGTAATAGAATAACAAACAAACCAGAAAAATCATCAGCCAATACGATAAAATACGAATGGTAAACCAAAAAGAAAGAAGAACAACATTTTTTTCTGGTCAACTCGACATGTCATCAAGTGGTGATGGTCCAAGATGTTCATAAAACAAATCTAACAACTAAAACAACGATAAAAATATGGCAATGGAATCCAAAAGGATTCATCTTTAATAAAACAAAAAAAAAAAAAAAAACAAAAACAATTCTTTTTGTTTTTGGCCAAAACATCATGATATTTTTTAATAACAAATGTCATTGTCCAACGATGAAGTATGAGAAGATTAGCCAAATCAAATAGAAGCCAATATTTTGGAGTGCCAAATCAAAATATCGTTTATGAACATAAAGAAACACTAAAGAAGCATTCATACATAACTGGCACTCAGTAATAACCAGTTAAGAAATAAAGTTCAGAGAAAGAGCCTTTGGAATTAATTTCGGGTATAAACCAGTATTTCAATAGAAGTTCAACGCTTACAAACTAACAACCAGCCAGTCCGTCTCGATCATACAGTGTGTAAAGAATATTAAAATAAATGGACTTGGTAATCTAGAAATACCATCCCAATCTAGTGTATTGGACTTGTATTGCAAATAATAGTATTATACGCGAAAGAGAAACATTTTAAAACAAAATTAAAAGTGACATTAAAATATAAAATAAAAAATTAAAAAAAAAATAAAAAAAACCAAATAAATAATTAAAAAAATAGTGAAATATTAAAATAATTCTTAATTAAAAAAGCAAATATTCCCATAAATACATATAGAAATATAGGAGTAATAGAGAAAAAAAAATTAATATTAAGAGTAAAAGATAAAGATTTATTAGAGCACAAGTGCTCATTAATAAAATAAAAATTTTAAATAATTTTTTTCAATATTAAAAAACTTTTCTTCAAATGACATCAAAACATATAAAACCCATAAAAATAAATAAATAAATAAATATAAAAATATTCATAATTTTTATGAGTGCATAAAGCATATAATAAACAGCAATAATTTAATTTAATTAAATTTAAATAATATAAAAAGTAATATAAAAAAAGAAAAATTGCATTACAATTATGTAGATTGGATTATTAAATAATAAAATATCTATTACGCCTTAACAAATAACCTAACAATTATCATTAAATT
The DNA here is from genome assembly GCA_963576795.1 of Metopia argyrocephala. Lineage (NCBI taxonomy): Eukaryota > Metazoa > Arthropoda > Insecta > Diptera > Sarcophagidae > Metopia > Metopia argyrocephala. The sequence goes on from OY756209.1 coordinate 3,078,983, forward strand.
TAAATAAAAAATGTAATTTTATCATCATGTAAATAATGCTGAAATAGTTTAACGTTCAACACAAATTCATATCGATTAAGGGGAAAAAATCGTATAAATATACTCTGAAAATTATTCAACTTTAAAAAGGGGTAAGTAAATATAATTAATTTATTTAATTACATTTATTTGTACAATTCAAACTTAATTTTTTTTTTTTTTTGAAGACGCGAGTTAAAAATTTATTGTGCTTTAGATTGTTTTAAATTTTTTCTCTTGTTTTGTTTTTAATTAACCTTGAGACTAGAACTAAATTTTGTTTGCTTTACGAATAGTTTTTACTTTTTTTCGATCACTGATTTTTGTTTTTAAATAATTTAGCTGTGTGGGTGTATACTTATGTCAGTTACACTACAGCAGAAATATCCCGTTGCATAGTCAAAGTGATATTTTAATGGAAAATTCATCACCACAGAAGCGAAGCAGTATAAATATTTTCAACGATATGTCTTAGTGACAATGATACAAACAGAGATAGTTATTCATGAGAATATCATTGAAGTTACATTTTGCTTCACGACACTGTCTGTAATGAGACTTTTTTAAATCTGTTGCAGGCTTTTAGTATGCCAGTTTTTTCTTACGTTTTCATTTGATTTTTATATGTTAATTATTTAAAAAATTTACGTTTTTTATTTACAATTTTGAAAGGTTTTAAGAGTTTAAAGGAAAGTTTAACTAAAAAATTTAAGTTTCCTTATCAATCATCAAATCATTAAATTTTATGACAATAAAGTAAAAAAAGTATTTCTAACAACAATGAAAGGTGGGAGAAAAACACCAAATTCTAGAAATTTATTTGCAAAACATAAAAAAATTTTATTTCTTTCTTAGCACATATACATATATGTACATACATACATATATGTATATATAAAAAAAAGGACAAATATAGGTGTTTAAAAATTCTTCAAATTCCTCGCTATTTTATGGACTTGAGTATAATAAATAAAAATTGTATAACAAATTGTTAATGGCTTAAATAAAATAACACCCACTCTAAGAAATCATTTTACTTAATTATGTTAAAAATAAAAAAATTAAATACATATAAGATATAATAAAAAATTCCATAAAATTAACATCTAAATGCCCTATGATTTGTTGATCGTTAAACCAAATTAAAATATATATATATATACAAAATTGTGTTTTTTTTTGTGGTGACTAATAAAAATATTTAAACGACTGTGGTTTTTGCTTAAAAAATTTATTGCAGTGAACAAATGTTACAATCAGTCTCTTTAAAAATAACATTATGGCGTTTTCGTTTCCACCAAAATATATTGCCTCTTGTATACTAACAAAATATTCCAGAGTTATGGCCTAACTACTCACAGCACTCGTTTGCCAATTTTTATCCATTAGTACTGGGACCTACAGTTTAATATCCGTCAATCAGTTACTCTCAAAGCTTTTACCAGAACACTGCTAAGAGGTGGTCGCCGAAATCAATATTCTTGCATATTTCTTTCTTATAAGTTGTCAGAACTGGGGTTTGAACCCAGAGCTCTCGTCTAATAAGCCAAGACATTACATACTAGGCTACTGCGACCACATGGTATTACATACATACATAATTGGCCATTACAACCCTGTGTCACGGTTACGGCCTAGCTTCTCGCAGCACCCATGTTGTGTGTGTTAATTTTTATTCATGACTAACAGGACCTACAGTTTAAAGTCAACGCCGAACGACAGACTAGAGAAGCATGTTCATGGTAATCAGTTACTCTCAGAGCTGGGTTTGTACCCTGTTTTGTCTTCGTAAGCCAACACACTAACCACTAGAGTACGACGACTACCACATAATATTGCCTTTATTTAAATTATTCATTTTAGAATGCGTTAAAAAAATACAATAAAAGGAAACGAAATATAGTTTACTTCCTCTGCATTGCAATTGACACTAGCGACTATTTCACCGGCATTACTTCTGTTCTTTTAATTCACCGTCGGACCCATCTTGACACTTCAGATTCCGATTTTTGAAAAAGTTCCAGCTTCATCTCTTTTTATCCTCCCGACAATACCTTTATCATTCACAAAAACTTTTGTTTTTTTTATTATTTTTTCAATTAAATTGTTAATCCTGTCTGAGATCCCTTACAGTAGCGTAAAGCTTGGAGAAGCTGCTTCCAACTATAACTAAGCTTTTGCATCAATGAGTGTAATTCAAAAAGAATAATTTAATTACCTTTTAAAAACAACAACCCTTATATTTATAAAAAATGTAAATTGATTTGAAATGTATTCTAAAGAAAAAAATGTGTACTGTACTGTACTGTACTGTGCTGTGCTGTATTGTACTGTACTGTGTTGTACTGTATTGTATTATGCTGTACTGTACTGTACTGTACTCTAATGTGCTGTACTGTGCTGTACTGTACTGTACTGCACTGTACTGTAAAGACCGTTAAAGTCCAGTAGAAAGGTGCACTAAATTGCCAACAATGTGCGTAAGAAACACATAACAAGAAAACAAAATTTACTTTAAAATCATGCATGTAGTATGTACATGGAAAATTTGGAAAGAGAGCAGATTCACAGAAACATTCTTTATCGTCAAAATTCGTAACTCCCTAAAACTTGGTTCAGTTAAACCTCGATTATTCGGCTCTCGTGGGACCGGCACCAGCACGGATAATTGAAATACACGTCTACTAATTGTAAAAGCTGCACGGATAATAGAAGTTAAGAACGATTAATAGAGAACGGTATAAAAAAAGAGCAAAGAGGTAAACACGGTAATAGAGGGAAAAAATAAAAACATTAATAGATGTAACCGATTAATAGAGGCCCGCTTAATCGAGGTTTAACTGTATATAGTTTTATAAACAAAACTATGAAGATAATTTGAAATATTATCTGAAAATTTTTTCTAAATAAACTCAAAGATTTTAACCGGTTTTAAGCCTGCTGACTAGCTTGGCCACTATAGCAAGGCAGTATTAGTACACTGGAACCAAATTAAGGTCGTTATACTGCAGAAAAACAATTTTTGCCGAAAAAAATTAAATTAAAAAATTAATTGCTGTCATTTAATTTTCTCAATTCCTTATTTAGTTAATAAAATAATTTTTTTTAAATTGCAAAATATAAATGGAAATGTTCGACTATATGTTTTCTTGTGTAGGTAATATATACAATTAAAATTTTAATTGATTTTTTTGTTAATTGATACTATTAATGTTGTTTGTAATGTCAAAACTAGTAAACAAATCACAAACGTAATAAATATTTTTTCTGTGCATCTTTATTGCATTATAAAACAAAACCTATCATGCTTAATTTGTTTTGATAAATCATGCACGGACAAGATTTTTAAGTGTCATGACTACAGATGAGATGAAATCAAACTTGGCAAAACTTAATCATGCCTTAAAATTTTTGCTCCAAACCAATGGAATCTTTCTGCCTATTCGAATGGGGAGGTTCTTGTAGTTCTCAGCAAAACTTTGTTTTGGATAATATGAATGTTTTTTTTTTTCAATATTAATAACTTAAACCACCATCACCGTATTTACAATATTTTTTCTTTGAAAGCAAAAATCGTCACAAGAAAACAAATTTTATTGTTTTACTTTTACTGATGTGGAAAAAAAACTTTTTATTTAATAAGTTGTCTTTAAATAAATATTTACTATAAGTTTTTATTAATTTTCTTAAAAATATGTATATGATTTTATATATTCTCTTCAAACAAAATAAGAAAATAAATTTGTTTCTTAAGATATATAAATGCACATTTGTTGCAATATGTAGGTACGAGTATACATATATGTCGTCATATGAATTTTAAACAGCCCTAAGTTACATTAAACAAATATTACAAATATTACAAAAAAAGCAAAAAGATATTCAATTCGCAATGCAGAGTCATCATATTTCAACGCAAGGACGTACAAATTTTTTCAGGAGCATATCTTTCGATGGAATTAAAGAACGCTGAACAAAGACACTGGTATTTTTCATTTTGCAGACGGCGTAAGTGAATTTATTTTCATCGTAGAAATTTGGGACCGGGACCAATCGACGCGTATTTTTTTTCTGATAAAAATGATGCAAAAAACGTATTTTCGATTTTTTGTCAGTTACAGCGTTCTGTAATTCCATTGACGATATCTTTCGATACGGTGTTTTATCGTAATCATTAAAAAAGTAAATTTTGAATTTTTTGTGACTTTAAGGTTTTCTTTTAAATCACATGACGATATATACACTTGTTAATACGAGCTCTGAAGTTGATATCTTTATAATTTTTAAGGGAAAAATATGTACGAGTATATACGAGTACTACATACATACATACATATGTATAAGTATGTATTTTGCGATACAATAAATGTTGGAAAAATTCATATACATTTTTCTAGATTTTCCCATAAATAAATATGTTGTTTGTGTGTATGCATTTATTTAAATATACATACATACTCTTTTTAATATTTAGACGGCCTTTTCTGTTTGTAGTATTTTTTTTTCTTTTTTTTTATCTGTTCATTTTTGATTTGTGTTGTGCAATTGTTGTTTGTTTTATTGTCATTTTTGTAGAATTTGAAAAATATTTATGTGGCGCCAAATTGCCATGACATGAGCTTAGAAATATAAAAAGATGTTTCTTAAGAATATATTTTAAATATTAATTTTTATGTTTTAAATAGAAAGCCTGTAAAACCAGTAAAATTGCAATAAAACTCTTTTTAAAAATACAAATTTATATGTATTTTATTGTATGAAATTTTAATAGTCTAAGATCCTAATACTGGTATTCTTATGAGAATTACACTATTAAAATTTCATACAATAAGTATAATAAAGATCCATTAAAATATTCGAATTTAATTCGAAAATATATAATAATTATATGTATTTTATAAAAAGAAGTTAACTGTGTACAGGAAAAACTTTATTTACTTTACCCATCTGCAACTTAATCAGTTTCAATCAAAATCCAGAAATCAGGACAATTCCAGCGAAGGCATTTAAATTAAACCAAATAAATAGACAATTTTACTATACAGCGAATGGACTTTAAGTTTGATCTCTAAGTTTCCTGATATTAGCTCTGCAAATCGTTCAATAGCCAGTGATAATAACAAAGACATTTTCTTACAAATATTATCTAAATAGATTGGTGTGTCTTTCGAAATACACTATATTTTTTAAAGTTAGTTTAAGATTAGTTTTTGCTAAAACAACATTATTTTATTGCTCAACATATGGAATGGAAGTTTTCATTACGCAAAACTTTTCTCTGTTTACATTGTTATCACTATGTCAGGCTAAGAACACTTCGTACTACTCTCGTAGCTAATCTCTTGACTCTTGGTGAACTTTCTTCTGACTTTATATTTTTGCTCTGATCTGAACAATTTTAAAAACTAGAAAAATAGCACGTGTTGCGTCAGCCCTTAATAATAAAAAAAAAAAGAAATTAATTAAATCTAAATATTTTCTAAATGAATTGTGCTTCTCATCAAACAAGATGACTAGGGCCCATTATTACAACTTGCCGTTAGTTAAAGGTAGGATTTTATCAGACCGATAAATTGTGTTTGTTATTACAAATAAATTTTAACCTAAAGTGACCGATAAAGTTATTGGGAAGATTGCTTTACCTTTAGGTAAAAGAGAACGGGGCCCCCCCATTTATTTAATTAAAAAGTATTTTAAATTTGAGGTAAAACCGTTAATAAACGTAGTAAAGAAGTCGGTGCAGAAGTGTGCATAGTCGAAAAATATTATCATGTAATAAGTATTCATGAGTCAAAGCTGCATTTTGTGAAAATTTAAGATCGGTTAACAGATCCAACCTCCAATATATCGCAAATGAAGGGGCGCTCTCTGCTCACTTTTCTTTTGGTACGTATTTCTATTCATGCCAATAACATATATAGCATATACTGCCGCCGCACAGTGGCGCCTTTTCCCTAAAAGCGTTGCAAAAATCAAAAATTTGACAGAAGAATTTGATAAAATGAATAATTAAATCTGATAGAGAACTTCTCACTGATTTAGAATCCAAAAAAATTTTTGAAATCGGATAAAAATTATGAATTCTAGAGTCAATCAAAGTTGACAATTTTTCGGACTTACAAAAAATGTTTAAATTTAAAAAAAAAATATCATATTTTCAATTGAATATCAGGCAAACTATGCAACCGATCATTAATTTTTTGGTGTCGGATGAAAGGTATGTTAATTCCAATGAGACGATGTAAAAAAAAGGGTTATTCGGTCCAATACTTTTTTTCAGGCGCAATTTTGCAAACACATGATATTTCGGTATTTTTTCACACTTAATAGAATAGAACAAAAAAAGTGACGGTTTGTGACGGGAACTATTAAACAAAGGTTGTTCAGTATTTAATACTCTAACTTATTTTCTTGAAATTGGGTGCCCGTACTTGCCCGTGTACATGAAAAAACAATAAAACTGTAACAACTTTTACTAAAAAAAGATATATTTTTAAAATATTCATACAGATTTTGGGCAGCACTGAGATCCACTCTAATTGTATACCAAACTTAGTAGATGTATTGGTCTTTAATTTATTATTTAGTTTTTTTATGCGTTTTCATTTGCTTACAACGCCCCCTAGCGGAAAAAAATTTCGGAAAAGTTACCACTTTGATGAGTTCTATCTCCTGAACAAATTAAGATATTTTAGAAGTTTAAATTTGGGATTTTAAATAAAAAAAATTTTAAACATATGAATTGCAAAAAAAAAATACTTAAGTACAAGTATATGTGTCATGTTGGGATTTTTAAGAATTTTTCAAACCGACAAAGTTTTATGTACAAAAAAAAAAATAATCTAAATTTATTTTTAGTAAGTTTTTAATTTGTTTCTTTTCTGTTCGTTAATCCAAGACTTGGCGCCCTAAAACAAGACAGTTCGGATGTTAGGCGAAAACATAATCCAGTATCTTTTGTAGTCGCCGTGGTCTAGTGGTTAGTGTGTTGGCTTACTAATACGATAGTGCCGGGTTCAAATCTCAGCACCGACATCTTGAAAAAAGAAATATGAAAAAAATATTTCTTTCGGCGACTACCTCTCAGCAGTCTTCTGGCAAAAGCTCTGAGAGTAATTAATTGCCATGAACAAGCTTCTCAAATCTGTCGTTCGGAGTCGACTTTAAACTGTAGGTCCCGGTACTCATGGGAAAAAAATTAACACACACAACATGAGTGCTGCGCGAAGCTAGGCCGTAATCCTGACAAAGGGTTGTAATGGCCAATTATGTATGTATGTATGTAAGTTTTTAATTTAAAAAGTATTAACATTTTGGACCATAGTGAATGAGCTGTTAAAATTGAACCTACAGCTAATTATAAAGAAATGTAATTAAAGCAATAAGTATTTTATCTTGCACTTAACTGAACATTGTAAAAAAAAACAAAAATAAAAAATATTGTAGTAGGCATCGGCAAGCACACACATTTTTTAAAGCTTTATTTCCAAATATTCTGCGCTAATAATGTTATCTAGTCTCAATATCTAGCCAGTGACAATCAAAGTGAAAAAAGTGTGTGGAAAAAACATTCAAAAATTTTAAACAAAAAACTAGTGATAAAATTAAAATTAAAAATTTTTGCCACAAAATAGGTCGAAATGTGTCACTGTGCACAGTGCCGCAGTGGGCCTTTTACAATGCAGGTGCGGTTTTCTTGAAGCTAAACGAGATAAAATTCAAGTGCGTTTTAAACATTAAATATGTCCTTATAATTTCAACAGTTATGATTTTTGCATCGAAACGATGCACTGTGCCGGCCATACCGGTTAATTATTCTTAAGCTAAAGGGATTATCTTTCAAATACTTTATAAATTTTAATAATATCTTTATTACTTTAAAAGTTATAATGATTACAACGAAAAACGTCAAAAGACAACACTGTGCACAGTGCCGCGAATGGCCTATCACCTTGAGGGTCATGCATTTTGAAGCTAGGGGAGTTTTCTTTCAAATTCTTTTTAAATTTTTAAAATATCTTTATTACTTTAAAAGTTATGATTTTTGCAACGAAAAAGGCCAAAAGGCGCCACTGTGCGCCGTTGCACAGTGGAAAATCGTAGAGTAAGGCCAGCCCATAATTCATTTTTAAAAAGGTTCGAATTGCACCATAATTTGTTTTTTATCGAAAAGCTAAGATGTTGAACTTAATAATTTAAGAAAAATATTTGATGTTTCGTCAATAGTAATACTCGGAAATAAGGACCGTAGTCACAGCTTTTTCCGACAACGATTTATTACTATAAGAATAGAACATATTTAAGAGCAAATTTTTAATCTAACTCATATTACAATTAAGTAGTTATATACCTTATTGGAAAGGTAATTTGATGTAGATTCCGATTTTATAAATAGCGGATCAGGTTTTAGTAAAAACATTTGAAATTTCAGCTGCTGTATGATGTAATGTTGTTTTGGCAGCATGTAAAAACTTCGGTAAGGCTTTTAACTAGGAGCTCTGCTTAGCTCTGCACTCATTTGTATACGACTTTAAAGCTTAATATATTAATAAAATAGTTTAAAAATATTAGCTGCATATTCATGCCTAAACAGAAGTTACAGTCAATTATGTTAAAAAACTTAATTATTTAGATAATTGAACAAATGATTTTTTCTAAAGTACTTAGCTTTGCATTGTTATCTTCTTCTAAACTTGAAAAGAAAGGGTGAATCTTTCGATGAATTAGAGGCGTTAAGTGTATTTATTGGTCTTGACTTGACAAAAGCGCAATACATACATATACTTAAGAAATCTTATGATGGAAAAAAATATACTGTTCTTCCTCCATACTATAAAATTCAGGAAGCAAAAAAAAGTTGCTGCCTTCCACCAGATTTATTAGAAGTAACAAATGCTTATGCTAGAGTTAAGTCTTTACAAGATCACACTTCAACCAGGATTTTAGTGATTGATGTTGTGGATAATAAAAGCTTTATAAACCTAACTCTCTACTGTAAATGGGGTTGTGATGGCTCGTGAGGTCAATCAGAATGTAAACAATCGTTTCCAGAGGAATCTTATCTAATTTCCAATGCAAACCTATTTATAACATTTTTAGTACCAATTAAACTTGTAAGCGAAGAAACAGATGATATTATTTGGCAAAATCCAGTCTGCTCATTTGTTCCATATTGTCGCCCCATTTCAATTAATTATTGATAAGCCAAGGCAAGGAAGTGGTAACAGCAATGATGGTAATTCCCCTAGAAGATTTTTTTTTAATTTTTCGCGATCTGCTGATATAACTGGAGTAGATGAAGAATTAATAAAAAAGTCTCACATCAATCTTCAAGTTTTATCGTCTGATTTAGTAATAGACTCTGAAAATGTGGCGAATATGGAATGGAAATAGCAAGATTGTATATAAAAAAACACATCTGGTATCATAACTTCGATGGAATTAAAGAAATCTGGGACCGGGACCAATCGACGCGTATTTTTTTTTTCTGATAAAAATTATTCAAAAAACGTATTTTCGATTTTTTGTCAGTTACAGCGTTCTTTAATTTTTACGACGATATGCCATCATCTCTCCACAAAATATTGATACATGCAGTGTTGACTATTGGTCAGCTGAACCAAGACGCACAAGAGTCGAACAATAAAGACTACAAAATATATCGTTTACATCACTCTCGAAAATGTTCACGATCAGCCACTAATGTTTTCAACATCTTAACAAGTGTAAGAAAACCATCCGCCAAACTTGCAAAAGGTTTGAATGAAGATACGCTTAAACTGATGAAGTAACCACAAAATAGCGATTTTGTACCAAATACATGTACAAGTCATCTCTATATGCAAAAAATAAATTTCTTACCTTAATTCTGTAATAAGTTCTGGTTTAATTTGGTTCATATTTTACAGAATAATAGAAAATACACTTAAGATTATTCGTGCAAAATTTCAGAACTTTATCTCTAAGAACAAAAAAGTTACAGATTTTTGATCCGATAAGGACTAAAATTTTCCACTGTGCGTTGGTTAAAATATGCCCAAGATATGATGATATTAAATTTTGGGTTATATGGACGGTGCCACGCCTCTTTTTCCATTCAAAACTTCATATAGCCTATTATTCCCTCCAGAGTCACAGTAACATGCTGTGAAAATTTCAAGAAGATCAGTCCAAGGGTTTGGCCTCCTACAAACCACAAACAAACGAACAGACAGACAGATTTTCATTTTTATCTCGATCAGCTTTACAATCAATTGGCAACGCTTTTGAATTTATTATAAAAATACAATTTAAAAATTAAAAAACTTAATTTAAAACTTTAATTTTTGTTTTTTTTCTGTCCTTAAAAACTTTATTAGTTTATTGATATTCATTTACTTATTATTTATTTTGTTTAATTTACATAATTGCCACTACGAAAAAAAACAAGTTGTCATGCTTAAACATTGTATTCATTTTGCCAATACATAAATAGCACTGATTTAGCAGCACTCGAACAACATAAAAACAAAAAACACCTAAAACATGCCACGAATTTGAAATTTATAACCAACATTAAAACAATTAACAATTTAACAACAGAAATACATATAAAGCTCTCCACTCATACCTGATTTTTAAGCAAATAAACTAATTAACAGACACAGAAATTAGCATCCTTTTACATGTTTTTCAAGTAGGAAAAGGAAAAAGACAACCGATACTGATGTTATTCATGGACTTCTCCTGCAGCCTCAAGTAATAAGACAAATTACCAAAAAGTCATTACAACACAGAAGAAGATTTAATGGGGCGCGAAAAGTGAATGATATTCTGTTTCGTTTTTTTAAGGACCTTTTCATTATATCAATTCTTTTTTTAACTTCTTTCTCAGTAGCCACCTTTGAACTGAATGTTCAAACAATTCTAGCCTGTGTCATTGGCAAAGAAAGAAACATAATTTTTGTTCACGATTTTAAAATAAAATTTATTTGCAATGGCCAGGAATTTCTTGGCAACTAAAAAATTTAAATACTTCTGACACAAACAATGCTTTGGATATTCTGTTTAAATGATATTTTATTTTTTTTTTCTTAAAAAAAAATAATTTGAATATGAGAAAACGGGCAAAAAGTCAAAACTATGAAAATATTGCAGTTTTTCTTTTTGTTTTTTTTCTTTTTTGATAAAAATATTTAAGCGGATATTGGCAAATATGTATCTTATTGTTAAAGTCAATGTTATTTTTTTTTTAATTTTTTTTATATTTCTTTATTTGACAATTATTTTCTCTTGAATGCCTGCATATGCACAAGTCCTTTTGTTATTTTCTTTTGAACACAGGAAATGCTGGTCAGTTGCTAAAGGAACTAAATTTGTTCTCACTATTCCCTTTTTTTATCATTTCCACCAAATTTTTTCTTACTCTTTACACTGTTTGTTCAAATGTCGTTTTTAAGATTTATGACTTCCTAACGTTTACACTGGCTTGCCGGTCATGCCCGAAAATTTTTTTTTGAGAATTGTATTGATGTTATAGATTTAAAAATAAAAGAAAAATGAAACAGAAAATGATACCGATTTTTATTTTTTTAATTTAAATAATTTATAAAAGGCAGAAAAAAAAACAAGAAATTAATTGGTAAAATAAAACATATGCACCAGTTTGAGTTTCAAATTCTATGAATGACATAATAAATGTCTTTCAAATTGTTGTTAAATGAAAACATTAGAAGATTTAAAGGCTTTTTAATGACTAGAGCTTGGCAAATGTGTATGCTCACACGAATTCGTTATCTACACCAATGATGAAAATATTAAGTGCACAAATATGTTTGACATATTATGTCAACAAAAGGAATAAGTTACACAAAGGAGTAGCATAATATCAGTGAAAAAAAATTTAAAAGATCTAAAGCTTGACAAATTATTTGAATTTATAATACTACAGTGCACTCTTGGTAACGTGAACAAATTAAAACCAAGGGAGTTCATGTTAGCGAAATTGTTCACTTTAGCGACTGTTGAATTTCGTAACAAAAGTATAAGATTTTTTCAATATAAGCCTGTGTTTTATACGCTTGAAAGTGAAATTTTTTTGTTATTCGAATTATTAAAATATAAAACTAAAACAAAACGAGATCACGAGAAAATAATGGTCGCGATTTAATTTTTTTTTTTTACCAAATGTCATGGGCTTCAGTGGTATCACCAACACAAGAAATATTGGAAAGCTAAGCACACCATAAAAGTTTGTTTAACAATGCTTTAATTATGATATCTGAGTCATATGCAATAAAAAATGATTAACGTTATAGAGTTTTCTAAATTTGTTCACGTTACAGAGTATGTAACGATGCTCACGTTAGACGGTGTTCACGTTACCGCGAGTGCACTGTACTTATAAAAATAGGTTTTCATAAATATTTAAAAACGTTTGCAAATTTATATGAAAAGTGCTCAAAATTATTTTAGAATAACATTTTAATATTAAATTTAAATCAAATGTACTGTATCTCGTTTTGTTTTATTCCTTTTGAATAACGTTTTCACTCCCTATCGGCTGGTAATTGGCGAATAGAATAGTCGTTGACATACCAAAGCAGAAATTAGTGCTTACCAGTAAGCTAGTCGTAGTCGCCGTGGTCTAGTGGTTAGTGTGTTGGCTTACTAAGACAAGGGTCCTGGGTTCGACTCCAGGCTCTGACATCTTCAAAAAAAGATATATGAAAAAAATATTTCTTTCGGCGACTACCTCTCAGCAGTCTTCTGGCAAAAGCTCTGAGAGTAACTAATTGCCATGAAAAAGCTTCTCAAATCTGTCGTTCGGAGTCGACATTAAACTGTAGGTCCCGGTACTCATGGATAAAAATTGAAACACACAACATGAGTGCTGCGAGAAGCTAGGCCGTAATCCTGACACAGGGTTGTAAAGGCCAGTTATGTATGTATGTAGTAAGCTATTTTGTAAGGGAGAACTCCCCTGCAGTGCGCTGGACCGGTCCCAAATTGGTACTTTCACTTATCACTAAGGGACACTGTTAGTCTTTTTACCGGTAAAACGACCGGAGATTTTAACATGTGGTAGTCGTAGAAACAGTCAATTGACCCCCCTATAGATAACTATGGGACAGTCTATTTACCGGTGCCACAATATCAATCCCGTGGTTGATGCCGTCGTACCAGTAAATTCTTTTGAGTACAGGCATAACTTGAAATTAACACCTCTTAGATAACAAAGGGACAGAAAAGTGTGAATTGAAACCTCTTCGATAACAAAGGGACAGAAAAGTGTGAATTGACACTTATTCGATAACAAAGGGACAGAAAAGTGTGAATTGACATCGCGAAAGACAACGTTGAGTCAGAAAAATAACCAAAAAATGGGTCAATTGACAGAATAAAACTGCAGGGTCTTGAATAATCACTTATACATGCGCATCAATAATGCATGATTTTTATATGAAATGAGTAGCTAAAATGCAATAGAAATGCAAATTTATAGCAACCAGTAAGCAAATAGTACAAAAATCAAAAATAATACCTTACTCTGTAGCATATTTGGAAGCTTTAATGTATAAAAAAAATTATAATGCTTCCATTATTGCTTACAATTTTATTTATTGCTTTCAAATTTAAAAAATTTTCTGCTGGGACAGTGCAACGAATAACACTATAAGCTGTCAAAATTTAATGGCAGATTTAAAGTCAACATAATGCGTAGCTGTAGTTGTCGCTGCAGTAGTAGTTGAAGTAGTAGTTAAATTGCAAAATTCAAAGTCTTGAACTTTGTTGCGCGATATAGCACTATCAGCTGATTGTTAAATATGAATTGATATCAAGCATATATTATATATATATATATATATATATATATATATATATATATATATATATATATATTTATATATATACATATATATATAAGAATATAGTTTTATAGTTTATTACCTGAAAATGTTCAAAAATTCGCATAATTTTCTTGTACAATTCTCTAAGTTTTCTAAAAAGCTATTCGGCATTATTTGTTCGCATTTTTCTTGCTACACTACTTATTATGCCATTTTACTCTGTTCCAATCCTAATTGATAGTAAGTTGGCTGTAGATATGCGATTCTTTTTAAGGAAACTTCAAATAAGTTCTCAATTTCAGATACTTTTTGTTTTCCATGGACTGACTGACTTTTGATAAAATAAAATGTTATTCTACTTATAGGCGCAATATTGAACTTTTTCAAAAAGAAGTAATAAAATAAGTTTTTATTAAAATTTTATAACCTGCATCTGGGTGCAATTTTTGTTTACTTTCTTTCATTATTGTTGAAATCTCAGTTGGCATTGTCACATCACATAGAGTTGCATTCATCAGTGAAAAATTTGTAATTTATTTGAATGGCTATTTTAGCTCAATTAAAATCTTAATTGAGCAATTAAACCATATGTGTGTATGGATATGGCATAAAAATCAACAGTTAAAGGTTAAAATAATAAAAAAAAGTCATTTTTTGTTCTCACTTTTATCTCTGTCGTGCGTTCGACGCAACACTTTCAATTATTTGCTAGAAACGAGCAAAATTATTAAATATAAATTAAATTGCAATCAAAATATATTTAGATTTACAAACGAAAAAACTCACATATGTATATATAAATAAAAAGAGAAAATATTGGCAAAGAAATTTATATAAAAATATTAACTAATGCCAACATTAAATCAAATATCAAAATTTTTGTTGCTGTTGTTAGGCAAAATGGCAGCCAATAATTTTCTAAAGAGTGAAAATGTAAACAAGCCCACTTTTTTTATATTAATTTATACCCCTCCCGATTTCAGCAACAATTAACAGACGACCGCATTTATTAAGTGCCAATACATATGTATGTAATCGTAGAGATAATAAAAGGTTAATAACCTCCAATGAATGAATGCAACTGATAGACTTGCCAAACTAATCAAACTTGAAATATTAAAACAATCATTTCAACAATATAAATTATAAATAAAAATATAATATTTATGTAGATGTGTTTGTGTTTGTGTACAAAGAAAAAAAGAACAAGAACAAGGAATGTCATCCAAGAATCATAACAACCACCTGTTTTCTCAATAACCAATGGCGACGAGGATCATCATGAATGAATATTGAAGAAGTCGCAAAGAAAATCCGTTCGAGAGCCAAATAGGAAATACCCCAGAAGGCTGGCCAAAAAAGAAAAAAAAAACAAAAATTAAAATTAAAAAAAAAATTGAAACAATTTTGATGAGCCAATAAATACGAGATATACGAAATATTTTCAAGATACTTACGAATAGTGGGCGCAACAGATTATGCCAAGAAATGTATACAACAACTGCAGCAAAAACAACAACAGCCATAAAAGTCTGGGCAACATATCAAAAATGTGCGTCAAACAAAACAACAACACTAACACTCAAGAATTATAAGAATAAAACATAAACTAATTGGCAGGAGAAAGAGGCACACGACTAGTTCAGGTCATTATATGGCACGCAGCCACACGAGATTTTATAGAACAAGAATGCAAATATTTGCAAAATAAAAACTCACATTCAATAAAAAATCAAAATACAAACAAATTATAAAAACATGAAAACATTAAAGACATAACATTCAGTCACTCAACAAATAATAAGAAAATCTTTTAAACAAAAGAATCATCAACTGAAATATATTTAAAATCATCTCCATAAAATTACAATTATAGCAGTAACAGTAAGCAATAATACATGCATATATTCCTTTAAAATAATAGGATAGGACTCAAGGAGAATGCCAAAAACAAAGCTAAAAATAAAAATGTTGACTGTTTTTTTTTTTTTTTCTTTAATTATATAAAATTTATAACATTCTTTATTTGGCTTAATACCAAATAAATATTAAGGACTAAATGAAATCCCTCTCTACAGGAAGTAAAAGAGATTGTCTTTTTACATCGGCAAAACAGAAGAAAAAGAAGAAAAACAAAAAAGAAAATTGTAGATATTTGTTATGTGTTGGCGATATTTTTCATTTTAACATGTTGTGTGTTGAGCCCAAATAATGCAGCAGACAAATAGGCGCTCTAAATTGCAGATTTTTTGATGCGGCATAATGTTTATCATTTGATTTACAAAAACATATTTAGGCACACATTTTTCATACATGCTTAAACATTCTCTTTTTTGTTTCGAAATTAACTATCGTAAGAAATATTTAAGATGCATCATAATAAAGTATGAGTGATATGAAAAATAAAAACACTCATACGTAACGAGTTACAATTTATGGTAAAAACTTGTCGGTTTTCTTACAAACATATCTGTGGAATTTTGAAAAAAACGTCTTCTCTCGAAATAAGACAATTTTCCAAGATTTTTATAGTAAATATAGAATTTCCTTGCCCTACTTTTGCTTTAATCCCCGTATTTCTACGACCCTTAGAACGCAAGATATGCAGTTGACTAATCGACCTCTTTCAGACTTTTCCCCAATTTCAATTTGACAAAACGACTTCTTTCAGAAAACTAAGAATAATTTGAAAAATTGAATGTCTATAGAAAATTTTATTTAATTTTTATTTATTGTAGCGAAAAATTGAAGTATTTTTTTTTAATGAAACCGAAATATTTTTTCCAGATCAACTTCTTTCAAACTTTTTTTCACATTCCATTTTAACAAAACAGCTTGTCTTAACTTATGCGATTAAAATAATTTCCAAATTTAATCAAAAAAATTTTGACAAAACGACTTATATGGTGGAAGCTAATTTTTTTATATAAAATCTATTTAACAAAAAGTCTTAAATTAATTTTTTGTCGTTTTAAAGAAAACTATTGCTTCTAGAAGGAAAAAAAAGGTCGCAGAATTTTCGTTAAGTATTTGTGTATAACATCCAAGTTCAAAATTTCTTTAATTTTCTAAGCAATAACTTTTATAAGCCTTTTTAACTGTTTTTTTGCTCTACTGAAAAGTTGTTGATTTTGAAAGAAGACGTTTTGTCAAATGTCTACAGATATGAATATAAAACTTTTAGCTTTAATATAAGGGACTCTAAAACCGTGGAAAGAAAAAGGGTTCAGGTTGCAGGTCATGTTAATCGAAATAAAAATATTGGGTTTAGAGTATAACAAACAAGAAACTTTTTTAAAGAAGCATTTCTTTCCAAATTCTATTTGTGCATGAATTAGAGCCAAACGACCGAGGTAGATGATACCAACACGACATATGACAAACCTAATGACAAACTAATATTGGTATTGAATTTTCATTTAAAATTTTGTTCTTCGATTAATCCTATATTTTGGTGAATAGGGCAGATTCATCAGTCTATTTGTCTTTAAAAACTATCATCAGAATGAGTGTGTCAATGATGAACAGTATATGGACATGATAATACACTTTTTCTAACAAATAGTTAACAGGACTGAAATATTAAATTGATTTACTCAAATAAACTTCTGGTGAACGAATAAATTCATGTAATGGTTTAATTATTTGGACATTAAGATTGTGTGATATCACTCCGTTGTGTTACTTTGTCTGGGGTTATGAAAAGTCCCTTGTCTATGTCGATAAACCAGAGACAATTGATCAACTGAAAATAGACAATAAATTCGAATACGATCACAAATATTACGAACAGTTTGTACAAGACCATAAACCTTCTTATTTAATAAACTCCAGCTATTGATATTAAATTTGTGTAACTATAGTCGCTGTAGTCTAGTCGATTAGTCTGTTGGCTCACTAGACAAGAGTTCTGGGTTCAAAGAAAAGATATGTGAAAAATATTTCTTTCGGCGACTACCTTTTAGCAGTCTTTTCTTAAAAGCTCTGTGAGTAACTGGTTGCCATGAACAAGCTTCTCAAGTCTGTCGTTCGAAGTCGACACTAAACTGTAGGTCCTGGTATTCATGGATAAAAATTGTCACACATAAATGGGTGCTGCGAGAAGCTAGGCCGTAACCCTGAAACAGGGTTGTAATGGCCAATTATGTAACAAACATAAAAATTTAATAAAAACACACCCTATAACGCCTATAAATCCTTGGTCCACTATTATTATTTATGCGAAGAACGATTTGGCATCCATTTCATAAAATTTTTACAACAAATAACTTTCTAAATATACACAAGATTGCTCAATTACCAACTTAAGATCTCGCACAATTTTGTAAAGCGGTTTTTGTGCAATTTTTCATAGATTTTGCGTCATATGTATCCCTAAAATTTTTCCATTAATGATTAAACAGAATACGACCGCAACTTCAGGCAAAAACGACTCTCAGAGAAAACATGCTCAAAATTAAAACGACGGCCGCAACTTCACGAACTGTCATTTATTGTTTTTACATTTCTTGTATGCAAAGCTGTTAAAAATTAAGTTTATGAGAGTTTTTGCAAAAAATTTAATTTATATTTTATAATTTAATCATCTTTACGCACTTTTCCAAATATTTTTTCTAAAATATCACTCATTTTATTTAACAAATCCTAAAATGTATTAATTTATTTCAACTTTCAAATACTTTTTCGATTTTCTTTTATTCTTATTTTTCTTTGCGCCAACAACAAAAAACAATTGAGTTTGTTTACAAAATGTATGAAATTTAATAAAAGTGTGGTAACATTATTGAGAGAATTTGTTTCTAAAAATGAGAGCATAAGAAAAATCGCTGTCAAAATAAAATATATTGTATTTCACGACTGTATTCTCAAGCGTTTTTATGTGTCAATTTGTACGGAAAAAAACGTCATGCCCCAGTTCTGTTTAATCAGTTAGATATAAAACTGGATTATGCTTTTCATACAAAATCTAATAGTGGATTTTTGTTGTGCAATTCAAAACTTCGTGATGGCTTTCTAATTTAGATAATTCAGCTGCTACTCAAATTTCGACTGCTTAGTGTGGGTCTCTTTACTCCATAATATTTACCATTTAAAAGAAGACCGTATGACGTTAGACTGCATCTGATCTAATAAACATTCAAATTACAACAACTTGCTTAAAGTTTTGCTGTCAATACAAATTGTCATTGATTTAGTAGCCAATATAAGATATAATTTGTTTTACCAAATGCATTAAAAAAAATAGAGAAAGCAAGCAACAAAAAAAAATAATTAATTAAAATTAAGATTTCGTTTATATGAATACGAGTACATCCCTTGGTAGTGTTGTCATTTTATATACTTGGGTTTAAGCGCTAGGGGGTATAGTATAAAACACGACACTTGTCGCTCTTGTAGAAAAGGTTTCCGCTGTCTTTTCTTACAACCATTTCAAAGAAACTAAGTACATGCAATTTAAAGTAAATTATCGGTTGTAGAGAATATAATTTTTAGTGTAAACCAAAAATTTTTAAATAAAGACAAGTTTTTCTATTGTTTTCTTTAAATTTCATTATTTTTAGTTTATTTTTAAAACAGCATCCACAACAACTCTTCTTTTGTTTTTCCAATCTCATTCATTTTGTTATTTTTCACATTTCTTTTATTTAACGGCCGAAAAATGCAAATAAAGTAAATCATTATCACTTTGGTGGGTGTGAGTTTTAGATAATTTGTTTTTTATTTGCACCCTACAGTCGCTAAATAACGCATATTTTACAGAAAAAAAAAGAAATACAATTATACTAATGACTCCGAATTATTTCTTAATAAAGTTTTCAACTGTTTCAACTCAACTATTTTTTAAGTTTTATAAGTTTCATAATATATGAAATGTATTGCTTTGGGGATAAGCATGTCTCTATGGCCATTTCGCCTCTGCTTAAGAGACTCGTCAGGAGACTTTTTCCCAAAGGTGGTAAAAGTTTCCCTAATTAATTTAAAACCTACGGATCTAAAAGTATGCATTTAATGCAACTCTAGCCGATAATGACAATATTTTTTATTATTTCTATAATTTTTTTTGTTTTAAAACTACAAAACTTTTAAGGCGTCAGAAATCGCCCAACGCAAATTGTTTTTTTTTTCTTCTTGTGCAGGCCATAAAACAACTGTCCAGTGCAATTATGGTGGCGTATTATAAACAGATTTTTTCTTCATTCTTTTATTTTATAATTTTTCTTTTTTATTTATTTGAACTTAAAATGCTAAAGATAGGATACGATAATAACTTACTTTGTATTTTCAAAAACATCTCTTGTTTGTTTAATAAAAAAAAGGAAAGGAGCCAACGAGCAGAGAAAGAATATGATTTAATGATTTACTAATGCAGTATTTAATAATGCCTTTTGTATGTTAATCATTCCACAGTACGGTTTCTCTATAAATATATTCCAAAATAAATTTTTTTTATTAAAATTCTATTGATTTCGATCACAGACGAATAAATTTATGTGTCAAACTTAAAAAAAATCAAATGAAAACTAAAAGAAATAATTATAATTAAAAACTTTTTTGATAAGTGGTTCTTTGATTCTTTGTATTTTTGTAGTAAAAACTGCAGTGAAGTAAAAATTTTATAAATTTCGCATTTAAAGGGGATTATTTGGTTTATTTTTTTGTTGCTATATTTGTTGAATTTGTTTCAATTGCAAATGAAATGAAATGCAACAGAAGGGAAATAAATAAAAGACTACGAACTGGTAAAGCTTCCTTTTAAACGATGACATACATTCAGAATAGTAATTGAGAAACTTACGCAAACGATAAGTGATTTTTGTTTCCTTTCTGTTGCAAATAAAGTAGAACAATATTTGATGACTTGCAATTGTACAGCGAAGGATAAAAAAATAGCACATTTTAATTAGACATACAAAAAAGTCAACGACGCCATGTTTGTTTTCGAAAATTTTCTCTTTGATAAGCTTTTTCGTACAGTTTCAAGTTAACAAAATGAACACATTTGTTACGTTAAATTTATAAGTAATTTTTTGTCAAATATCTGTGCTAGATATTTGTTTACAGCTGCTGATGGGCAAACAATTTTTATTGCAAAATAAAATATTTATTTTTTATATTTGTTGGTTGAGAAAAATATCTGCACATGAAAGAAATATGGAAAAACAGATGCACATTTTATTATTAATTCTGGTTTGTTTTTTTTTTATTACATAAAAAAAATTATACAAATAAACAAAAATATTTAATAATAATCAAAACTGAAAGATATAAAATCCATTATATAAATAATTTTGAAAATAACACTATAAACGTTTTAAGCACTTTCAAACAAAACTTAAAATTTAAAACAAAAATAAAAATTAAGCCTTGTCGGAATGAACAGAAATTAGCTTGAACTGCAGATAAAACTGCAAAGTTTTTCAAAAAAAGGTCAGTAAATTAAAATTATCAAGCAAATATGTATATTGTATGTCTATAAAATGCATTTAATATGGAAGACAAAAAGAAAAGTTAAGTCTTATATACATATAACAAGTTATAAAAAATTGTCATTTCTGACTTAAGACATCAATAACAAATTTTTATTCAATGACTTCACAGCACTTATATTGTTTTACAACGATTTTTAATTAACACGGTTGACAAAAATAAGCTCGTCCTAACATATTTATTTCCATTTTACACTTACAAGTGTTGCCCTATATATCAAACAGAACTTATCAAAATTATAGAACTGATCAAAATTATTAAAATTAATTGTTTTAAAAAACAAAAAATATTTTTCGCCTTATTGGCAAATACTTCAATGTAATATGAAATGTATGCTTTTGGGGATAAGAATGTCTCTATGGCCATTTCGTCTCTGCTTAAGAGACTCATCAGGAGACTATTTCTCAAAGGTGTTATTCAAAACTATAAATACGCATTTAGTCTATAACTATTTTAACATAAGTATTTATAGTTTTGAATAACACCTTTGGGAAAAAGTCTCCTGACGAGTCCCTTAAGCAGAGACGAAATGGCCATAGAGACATTCTTATCCCCAAAAGCATACATTTCATATTATATTAATTTCGCTAAATGAAGGAGCAGCGAAATATCGATAAATAAATAATTTTTTATAAGACCTTGAGCTTGCATAATTATTTAAATTAATTAATAAAGGTTCAAAAACCAGAATAAAATTTATAAATTTGATCTAAATTAATACAAATCATCATTCAAAAAGTGTAAGTATTTCAGTATGATCCAAATAGCTTCATAGAACATACAAATCACCAGTCAAAACTTGTTCGAAATCTGATAAGATATGCTACAACACATATAAATTAAATACTGATTTTTGTATACCTTGCGAACGTGAAAGAGTAAGTTTCTAAATAGTTTCACGGTGAATACAATCAACAGTAAAAAAGTGACCGAAACTGACTGAATATAAATATTTTTTTTAAGAATTATCTTACCTTATGCGTATTGACTTAAATATACGAATAATAACAACAATTACCAATAAGCACATGAACATATGCTCGTTTATTATATATTTATTAATTCTATTCTTACTCTTGAACTTTCAAGCATATTTAACAGTTTAGGCATTTAGCAAATTAAACGAATACGATTAAAATGTGTTTTTAAATTATTTTTATTAGAAATAACGATAGAATTAATCAATTATAAAAAGAAAAATTGTAAAATTGTTATACATCTCTTTCACAAAAATTTTGACATAAAATCTATTTCATTTTAGTATTAATAATTTTATATCTTTCTGTTATTAGTACATAGTCGGGTCGATCAATCATTGACACAAAGTTTAAATATGTCTTCGCTTTTCTACAGCACACATTAATTTTTTTTTGTATAAAATATTCAACTCAGCCTAGTAAGCATATTAATATGTTCTTAAAATAAAATAATGTTTTTGTTTTCGTTTTTGTAATATTTTTTTTTTAGTTCATATGAATGCCTTATAAATTTTCAACGTCTGTTTCATCCGAAGTGAAAGTGACAAAAAAACTGTAATTTTTTCATTTGAATCATTAAAATTTTCACTTGAAATTTGAAAAAAAATATTCTCTTAGTATAGGGTATTTCTTAAGGCCAATAGAACTTTCAATCCCTCAGTTTTTCACATACATATTCATTAAAGATAATGAGTGGATTGACGCCTGAACGAAGATAACAAATTTTCCTTTTACAGAAAAAAATTTTCCTTTTACAGAGAAAAGTATTGTCAAAATATGAAAAATATTTGTTTCGGCGACCACCTCATAGCAGTCTTCTGGCAAAAGCTCTGAGAGTAACTTATTGCCATGAACAAGCTTCACAAGTGTGTCGTTCGTATTCGATGTTAAATTGTAGATCCCTGTACTCATGGATAAAATCTGACACACACACAATATGGATCGTAATACTGAAAAAAGGATTGCAATGGCTAGTTTTGTACGTATGTATGTATTGTCAAGTGTAATAAAAATTACAGAAAAACGGTTTTCAATTACTAAAAAAATTTATATTTGCAATTCCTCCGTTGAAAAAAAAAATTAAAAAGTTGATTGAATTTTATTTTTTTTAACTCTAAGAAAATTGTTATTATGATCAAAAATTATTATTAATTCAATTAAAAATTAATTGGAATATAATTTTCTGATTATTATCTCTTTCAGTAGTGGATTTTTTCCCGGCTAATGTACACAGAAAACTTCCAAAGTTTAGATTCGCGATTTAAAAACCAGTTTTATTCACTGAACTGGTCATAATTTAGCCCAATAATGGCCGATTAGAAACCTATGAATACATGTGGGACCTTTCGAACAACTTATACATACATTTATATTATTTCAGTAAAATTTAGAAATCTTAATGCAATTCTATAACGAACATAGATTTTCATAATTTTTATAGCAATTGTTTTTTAATTCAGAGAGAATTATATGGAGAATTAAATAAGATTTATGACCTGTTTCTGTATGACAAAAATTTAAAAAAAACAAACGATTGATAATTTATATGAAAAACACTCAATTTTTCAAATAATTTTGAACACTTTTCATATAAATTTAAAATTGTCTAAAATTATTTGTCATACAGAAACAGGCAATTGATTTTTCAAAGTATGCTAGAAAATAATGCCCGTATTCATAAAAATAAAACAGTTTTATTCAGTGTTCGAAAATTTACCTTATAAAACGTACTTTAGTGTTCTGTACTGTAGAATATTAAGTACAGAAACACTAAAAGTGTTTGTGTAAGAAATTCAAAACAAACAAAAAACATTATAATATTTTTGAATTTTCTACATAACGAATATACTGTTCTTAACCTATAGAAAAAAAAAAAAACAAAGGAAAAAATTTTTTTTTGTTGTAATTTTTTTTCAATTTTTTTATTTTAAACTGATTGATAAAAAATGCAAAAAAAGAAAATATTTTGAAATTTGGGGAAAAATAACCCAAGATCACTAAACCAAAATGTATACAAACACTAAAACTGTACTGTTTTAAAACAAAAAACAGAACGACTTATTCTGGTTGTGTAGAAATACACAAACACTAAAAAAATAAATACCGTTCTTGGATTTGTGAACCGTACATATAATAATGTACAGTTTATTTTCGAACACTGGTTTTATTAATTGCTTTTTTTGGCAATTACTCCATAGAGATATGTTAAATAAGCACTCTATAAACCAATTTTATTTTTTATGAATACGTGCATAAGACTTTTGTTAAAGCAAAATTTAAAAAAAATTAGAGTTTTGGGCTATTCCTATTAAGAAAATAATTATTAGACCGTTGCTAGCCCTCATTAAAGCGGCTAAAAATTGTTATACATAATAATACCTATAGCACAGTATCAGTTTAGAGTGATCTTAAGTTTATTTGTTTTTATAAACTCGTTGCTATTGAATTATATGTGTATCTTCTAATAGAATTGACTTTGTCAAGAAGAATCTCGGTCGTCATATGGCCTTTAAAAGTTTATGTTCAGAGTATAGAAATTTAGAAAAAAAAATTATTTTTTTTTGCATTCCAATTAAATTTTTGTGTTGTTTTAATTTACGGCCTATTTCTGTAAAGGGGGGTCGTGGCATAGTGGTAGAGCGCTCGCACAGAAACTCACAGGGTCAAGGTTCAATTCCAGCAAAGGACAAAATTATAAAAATAAAAATTTGCGGTTTTCTAAAATTACAATTATAATAAATTAAAACGTAAAATTTAAAAAATAAGAGGTTCCCCCCCCTCCAGCAAGACCATCTGCAAAGAAACCACCCCCTGACATTTCTAATCGATTCCACCAGAAACAAATGATCAGGAGTACAGCGCCACCTTCTGGGAAGATAACAGCTAATCTACTGAAGACGCTCACCATTCACATTCAAACATCCACCGACAGATGAGGCAATTGATGTTTGATCATTCGAGGGTGAAGGTATAACACTGGCTTTTGAGTGGGCAAATTGACAGCAACTTGTTTCATCAACACAAAAAAAGGCGCAAAATATACAAACATCTATGAAAAAAAAAAAAAAAAAACCTTCTATCAACCAACTTCACATTCCAATACAATGCACTGCATGAGTAGGGGTTTACCCCTGAGTATTGGTCTTAAAAAAAAAAAAAACAAACGAACGATTTAAATTTTTTTATATGGAAATGTAAAATAAAAACACTTTCTGAAACTATCGGTCTTAAAAAATACCCTTTATTTCTAATTAAATTTAAAAAAAGAAAAACAATACTCACATATGATTTTTACGTTAGAGTTGGAGTCAATAAACGTTGTTTTCTGAAAAGAAAAGATAGAAAAAATTATATTTTTGAAATTAGACTGAATGAAAGGCAGCAACAGGTGCATTATGTAAATCAGGAAGCAAAAACTTTTTAATATACATATTATTAATAGAAAAAATTCAATCTCAATCTAATTAGACATTTGTATAAAAAAAATTAAACATAATTAGACGTTACTAGATGTCGCCCCACTGCTAATTGTATAGTTCAACCATAATTAATTTAAATTTTGAGTTCGAAAAAAGAAATAATGCTATGAAACGCATGAAACTGTTAATACATTTTTATTAATATATTCCCATATTTTGCAGGAACATATCTCTTGATAACAATCCAAATCAATCTAAAAGTATATTTTGATTTTTTCTAACATAGAGAATTTTTAAAGTCATATAAAGATATGTATGCGATTTTTTTATTAGTAACCTCATGCAAATAAATATAATTTCGGCACTTGTTCTCCCTAAACACGTTAACTCTGCTAAATTGCTTTGTGATTTGGGTATATATTTTGTATTTCGATTCGAATCGAAAATGCTTTCGAAAGAACAATTTTTTCGAAATTTAATAAAATTTTTACGAATTCTAATTGTTCAAGCAATTATCGTAAGAAGGGTTATGAAGTTTTTCTTCGCGTATTTATATTAATACATATACATATATGTATACATAATATATAAGTATACTTAATAAGACACTCAAAGTAAAAAAAGTATTTCAAATAAATAGATTACATACACGTAACACGAAGTATTTTATATGCGTCATAACATTAATAAGACAAACTATAAGTACAATTTTCATCGGTACTATTTTCAAAGAATAACAACAAAATTAAAAGAAATCACTTAAAAAATAAAAAAAGAACGACAACATCAAATAAGCAAAACAAATAAATATTACATTTATATATCTTTTAAATTGAAGAAAAAGAGGGAAAAAAATAAATAAAGATTTTCACATGGGTAGACAAACGATGTGCTTGTCAAACTGAAGGACGGGCAAAGATTTTAGAAAAAGAAAATAAAATGCGCATAAGTTGTCACACAAACATAATGAAGCACTTGTATAGAACTGTATTAGTATACCTCTACAAGTAAAATATTTATTAACCAAAAACAATACATGATGTCTATGGATTAATGTATATGTATATTCTCTTATGTATGCATGTATATACTACATACATACATATACACATACTATCGAAATAATAAGTACAGAAGTATGGTTGATATTACATGAAAAATACAAAAAGAAAAACTCTTAATTTGAATATTAATTATAAAAAACTTACTGATGTACTAGAGTTAGGAAAACAGGTTATGGGAAGGAGCAACGAGCGAGCAGTGTTATAGGGGATTTGATTTGAACGTGTTCACATCATAATTGAGAGGAAAATTAAACGCAGGGAAATTTTTGAATAAAGATATCGGTAGTGCATGATAGATCACTTGTAATTGTGACGTATATGAGAAAGAATACTTTTAAATAAAAGTATTTTCTAGCAATATTATTACGCTCTATTTTTATAAAGAGTTCTTTGTATCAGTCTTTAACTAGAATAACTTTTGGAATCCGAAGAATTAAATACCAGTGGACAAATCGTTTCACTCGTGATGGAATAATAATAATTTACTTAAATTACAAAATGTCATAACTATAATAAAGGTCGTTCGTTTTCTCAAAAATGAATGTATTCAAAAAAATTTAATTGGATATTTTCTGTGTTAAATATCTCCAAAACTTTTTTAATGGATTGAAATCCTGTAATAATAATTGCTATTAGTCTAGGACCTATCCTGTTTAAATTAATAATTCTTTTAAAGCAGCCTTCTCAGTGACATATTTTCTCTCTTACACGATATGATGCTGTTATTTTCGCATATTTCCATGTATTTCCACACCTCTCTACATGTAATGATTCCACTCTAGCACCATCGTTATTATATTATCATGATTACGTCTGATAGTATGGCCTATACACCTCAATTTCCTTTTTTTGTCTGTGCTATTATGAGTTCCTTGGTGGTCTTACTGATGTTATCTGACCAAAATATCACATAAACTGGTTCATAGTACAATATACTCGTAACATAGAAAATTGGTCCCATGTTATAAAAAGTGAGCCAGCTATTCCGTTGGATATGTCACATTATATCTTCAATGGAATTAAAGAACGCTGTAACTAAAAAAAATCGAAAATACGTTTTTTAAATCATTTTTATCAGAAAAAAAAATATGCGTCGATTGGTCCCGGTCCCAGATTTCTACGATGAAAATAAATTCACTTACGCCGTCTGCGAAATGAAAAATACCAGTGTCTTTGTTCTACTTTCATACAGGTTTTTTGGCTCTGGTGAACATTTAAGGTTTTGTCAGTTACAGCGTTCTTTAATTCAATCGACGATATGTCAAAACCTTCTAAGTGTTTCAAACCTTTTTGTGGTATTTTAAATAAAACACAGTAACCTGCGCAGCTACTTTTTTTAGCTTTCTCATGAGCATTTTTTTTGTTGTTGCTAAAATCGGATGTTAGCTCATTCATGCATATATGAGGTATTGAAGTACTTATTCCTGAACAGCCCTTTACTTAACTAGGGTTCCTAAAGTGTCTTCCCTAGTTTCGTCGCTCTGTCGAATTTAAAAATCTCGCCCAAGATGGTTTTGTTACTAATCACCCATGCTGCGCAAGTATTACCCTGATGACTCATTTAGCTCACACCAGAATCTGCACAAATTCCTATTTTATCTGGAAATCGAAATCGATCGAAATTGAAATCGAATGAAATTTCAAGTTGCTATAACTTCCAAATCCTTTTATATTTAGAATTCCTTTTTTACTCATTATGTTATTGACTATATCCTTAATTATTAAAATTTAAAAATTCTTAAAACAGATAAGTTTTATATGTCTTTGAAAATAAAAACGATTTCAATTTCGATCGAATTCGTTTTCAATCACATACCGGTATTTAAATGTCGGATGTTTAAAAAATATTTGAAATTATTTTTCTTATACCTATAAATTAAAATCCTGCTACCACTATACACTTAAGCAGTATTGGTAACACCATATGGTATAACACAGTAGCTGCCTTAACGACTTTTTTGCTCTAATTTAAACTACATATCGTCATATGAATTTATAAAGGCCCTAAGATACATTGAAGAAATAGTACAGAAGAAGCAAGCAATTTTTCAATAAAAAAGGCTCTTATATAAAAACTCAATATAAACGTTTGTCATAAATTCCTTATTTTTGATGGCAGAAACATGGAGAATCATAGTTATTCAAAAAGTATATTGCGGATTTTTTGCAACTTGAGCCTCTTTTGAAATCATATGACGATATTTATGTATGTGTTTAGTAGTGTGCTTGCTTTCGTATAGAAAAATCATTAAAACTTAGAAAAAATCATAAAATACGACAAAAAGCTAAAAGTGATTTTCTATTTTCAGTGTGTCGTGATAATTTTTTTTTTTTTTTTGCTTTTTGTTGTCGACAATGATCGACATAAAATTAACGTAAAACGAAAATTCTTTTTTCTTAATTTTGTTTTTAAAATCTATTTTTAAAAAAGCACTTTTTTCCTTAAGGTGTTTATTTTTCTTATTTTTTTTTTAATTTTTTTATTCTAAGGTTTTGGTATGTTGTTATGTGACCATATAATCATTTTAAAAGTATATCTGCTTTTGTTTTTTCTATTATTGCAGCAGCCGTTGTTTTCATTTCATACAAAGAGAAAAAAAAAAATAAGAAATTAAATGCGAACAACAAATTTATTTACAGAAAAAAAAAGAAAGATATGTACTCGTATAATGAACTAAAAATGTTATTTTGTTTCTGCCATTTTTATCACTAAAAATTGCAGCAGCAACATCAAGAGCAAAGATAGAAAAGCAAAAACGAAAAAAGTGGCAGTCGAGTTTTTCGAAAATAAAAAAACAACAGCCGTTAATGCCCATCAAATCTTGTATAATCACGGGTACTGCACAAATACAAAAATTAGATTCGCAAGTACTAACAAATGAGTCCACACATACATACATATGTAAATGCATACACTGTGGTTCAACAGGATAGGATCAGCATAGTTAAAAATGAAAAAAACTCTATAAACTGCAAATAAAAAAGAGATAAAAAGAGTAGTTTTGCAGAAAAATAATTGATTCTTTAAATGACAATTTAAACACAAAAAATGTTATGAAAACGCATTATAACGCTTCCTATCTCTCTCTGTTTTTAGTCAAAATCAAAAAATTCTGCATTAATTTGTTGGTTCATCAGAACACAACCACGTGCAATTCCAATCTAAATAAGTAAGTAAGCGAGCCATAATCATTTGTAACAGCTGGCTTCATCTTCTAAAGCCAAGTAAAATTAAAACTGATGTAAGTGGGTAAATGGTGTTTTAAATTCGTTGGAACTACTGAAAATTGTTGTCTACTAGGACTGGAAAAGTATTGAGTAATGTGTACCGAGTATTTGTACTAATTTTTGGGTACCAAATACTTAAAAGTAACTACTCAATACTTTAAGAGTTGTATTTTTTGTTCGAAGTTGTATAAAAAACTTAAATTTTAACTGCCAAACAAATTTCTGTCTAAAACCACAATTCTTTATGAAATTGTTTTCTCTTAAAAATAAAATCTGTTAAGAGTAGTGAGTACTATTGGGTACCCAAATGAAAGTACTCAATAATATTGAGTAATGAAAAGTAGCAGAATTTGACAGCTCTATTGTCTTATTATCTTATTTTTGTGTAAAACTATTTTTTTTTCTGCATTTGAAATTTATTTATTTCTGTTTTATTTTTATTTTGCTGATTTTATTCCGATGAACCACAGTGTCATGTGCATACAGTTTGAGTAATAATTATAATAAACATATGTACAGACACAATTTAATTAGAAGATACATATGTTAATACAATGTATATATTTGCCCATGTTGCGTCTTGCATTGAAATTAATATTGTTGCATATGTACATACATATATTGTTGTTTTTATTGCTTTTTTGTCTCAAAATTTATTCCAAATAAGTTTTAATACTTTGGCAATTTTTAATTGTAAATTTGTTTTTTTTTAGTACTAAATCTTATTAATATATATCCATTAGAATTTTTAGACTCTACTTATACAACAATATTTGTGATAATTAATTCATATACAAAAAAAAACAACGCATTTTAAACT
This sequence comes from Metopia argyrocephala, assembly GCA_963576795.1. Classification (NCBI taxonomy): domain Eukaryota; kingdom Metazoa; phylum Arthropoda; class Insecta; order Diptera; family Sarcophagidae; genus Metopia; species Metopia argyrocephala. The sequence goes on from OY756209.1 coordinate 3,109,826, forward strand.
AAAATAAATGTGTTTGTTTGTTGTATTCTTTGGTTAATTAATTTGTAGAAAACCATATATAATTTCTTACTAAATAATTGAATAATTTTCTTTTATTTTTTAATTAAATAGAGGAATTTTCAATTCATAGAATCTAAAATTGTAATTTGGTTTTAATTTTATTTGAATTTCTTTTGCTATATTTTACCCAGAAATTATAAAAATAGAATTCTTAATTTAATTTAAATTAAAAATAACAATAAAATAATCTTTATGCCTGGTTTTTATAAGGCGTATGGACATACATATCGTCGCAAGAATTAAAGAACGCTGTAACTGACAAAACATTAACGGCCGTATGTATAATGAAATATTAGCAACTCCTTAGTATATGGGACAAAAAACTGGCAAGTTTATCACCCGCTATAGACTGATATTATTAAAACTTTCCATACCCTCTATTTGATAACTTGTCAGATAATCCAGAAATTAAATACCTTGCACCTTTGAGTAAGAATTTCCACGTATTGGAATGACAAACTTAGCCACTGTGTACAACGACCTGCTAATTTTTTATTATACATAAGGCTGTAAATGTTCACCAGAGAAAGAAGACACTGGTATTTTTCAAAACGCAGACAACGTAAGTGAATTTCTTTTCATGGTACAAATCTGGGATCGGGATCAATCGACACGTTTTTTTTTTTCTGATGATGCAAGTAAATGTATTTTCAATATTTTGTTAGTTACAGCGTACTTTAATTCTTGTGACGATACGTATTTACATGTCTGAAAAACACTTAACTTTTTGTTTGTTTTTAAATACCTTTCACACAAATTCGTTTGGAATTTCTTGTATTAAAATCATGTTTTTCTTTTAAGCACAACATTTTTTACTAACCTTTAAATATTACTCTCTAAGCTAACCTAAGATTTTATTTGGGATAATAAAGACAAATACTCGTACATGTCGTCTAAAAGAGGCTTAAGTGCTTTTTGGCTACAATGAAATTCTTGAACGTATATTGTTTGTTCTAAGGACCAAAGGCCTTATTCTGTAACTCTCATAAGATAAAACTCTATTGCTAAAAATTTATAAACTTGATTTAGGACTTTTTGGCTACGAATACAATTCTTGAACGCTTATTGTAATTTAAAAGCTTCATGTCTTAAGGCATGAAACAGGCCCAGCCTGTTTCAACAACCCAAAATTTTAGCATTTTAGCTTAGGAGAATTACAGAATAGGGCCTCAGCTTATTTTAAAAATACTAAATTTTAGCATTTTAGCTTAAGAGAATTACAGAATAAACCTCCTCATGGACAAATAGTGTACAAACAAAGGCTTTCTCTCACGCTTAGCCAAAACTATACGATTGCAGTTCACTAAGAAGAGTTTTGTCAAATCTGGCAATCACTCTTTTGAAACAAACAATATCTAGGGAATTAACTAAGTGGGGGCATGGACCATTCTGTACCTATACAAGGTTCTTTAGAAGGATTCGATGTTTAAATCTCAGAGCTTTTGACTTTCACTACAGTTGTAAATTCCGTGTTCACCTACGAAAGGCGGAGAACGTATTGGATAAACTTACATCTCAACACTGTATTGAGATGGCAGAACGCAATGATAGTGGCAATACTCCCACTCCCACGATTTCTCCGCTGTCGATTATAATCGATAGTATTAATAAATAGTATTAAAAAATTGTCCAATTTCGCTTACTTTCTTAATGATAATTTGACTTGCCCATGAAGTCATTCAGACCCAATTCTGAAACTTTAGCTTTAACCGTTCCGAAAATATAAAAAAAATTTGAGATAAATAAAAAAAGTAGGCGTGGAAAATTTTTTTCTCGATGAAAACTTAGAATGGATTAATACAAACATTTGAAAGAAAAATTTGTCAAACCAATGGAGCCATTTTCTGATTTTAGGTAAATCAAAAAAGTGGGAGGGGCAAAATTTTCTTTCCATAAAAACCTAAGTTGGATCACGACGATCATGAAAAAGAAAAAAATCGTGAAAATCGGTCCAGCCGCTCTCAGCTGATGCGATGACGATTTTTATTGATTGATTCTTATTTATAAAGAAGAACATATAACAATATTTTCTAAAACGTAAACTTTTCTATAAGGGTGATATAACTTTAGGATAGGATATAACTTTAGCTAAAATAATTCTCTTTAAAAAATTTCTGTTCACGATCAATGGCCGTAAAACTAGAGAAGCATCTCTATCAGCGTCGTAACGGCCACTCATCTTACGAATAGGCAATAGACAATAGCTTTCAGGCAATCATGTTCAAAGCACAAATAGAGTGCAAGTGCCTCAATCTTCTTAACAGTTATGTGACATTAAATTGAATGAGGACTTTGACCGTGCCTGCATATAAATACATTAAATTTAATGATAAAGATGAAATCTCAAGGTACTGTGAGAGCCAGTCTCGTGATAGTCGCCGTGATCTAGTGGTTAGTGTGTTGGCTTACTAAGACGATAGCGCCGGGTTCAAATCTCAGCTCTGACATCTTGAAAAAAATATGAAAAAATTAATTCTTTCGGCGACTACCTCTCAGCAGTCTTCTGGCAAAAGCTCTGGGAGTAATTGATTGCCATGAAAAGGCTTCTCAAATCTGTCGTTGTAATGACCAATTATGTATGTATGTATGTATGTGTCCCGTGATGTCTAACGTAAAACTATGCCAACGAAGACAAGACACTCTTTATTGTTCGAACAAGCGTCCCAAAAAAAAAAAATACTGGAATGGTTAAATTATGATCCTGAAATATTTACGTTATCGTTCAAATTTATTTTCGTTAGACTTGTCGTACAGTTCTAGTTCTAACTCAGCATACATACATAAAACAAGGCTGCCTATTATTTTGCAAATCTTTTTACAATTTCTTAAATAATTTAAATTAAAGTAAAAAAAAAAATTTAAAAACAAGTAATAAAACCAAAGTCTAATAACCAACTACAACACTTAAAAAGCCAATTATTCACATCCGTTGGCAATAAATTTTCTATATTACACAACACTTTATTAATACCACATATACGAGTATTCAACCAATACATAAGAAGTCATATTTCTAAATCTCTTATATGAAGATGTCCGGTGTCCTTTTACGAAGCATCTAAATCACTTTAAACACTTATAATTAACACTTGCAACAGCAGGCTGTAAAATATGTGTGTATGCATTGTATTTGGTATACCAATTTGGTGTACGCAGGTTTTAAATAAAAAAATAACACATTATGCTCGTACAACAGAAATAGCCATAAAATTTATTAAAAGAAAACTTTGTTCCAAAAAAAAATCGAATGCCTCTATACATACATACATGTTGTATAAATTACTTAGAAATTCAATAAGTCTATAAACATTTTATCAATTATCTAAATAAAAAATAATAAACTGGCACATTGTGTAATGGATTATGGCAAACAAATTAAGGCAATAGAAACCTGACCTTACCAAACACGTGCAAGAGTGGCCTTAACAAAAGAAATTTTATTAAATATTTCCACATAATTTCATAATAATATTGAATCTGTATTGTTGTTGTTTGTATTGAAAAAATTGAAAAACAAACAAAAACTAAACCAAACAATTATAGAATTAAACAACCACCAACCACTTTTAAAGAAACATACGGACATACATACATACGTACATATATAAATGTTTGTAAAATAAATCTGTTAAAAACGAGTGATCATGAGCCAAGAAATGTTTTAGTTTACAGCGGCGTCATAATCTAGAAAATAGAATAAGAAAAGAATTGTAAAAGAAAAACTGAAAGAAAAAAAACATTTGGGAACATATCCAGAAAAATATTTATTGGCAAAACTCCATGATCATAAATTATGCAATCTCATCTTTGCTTGAATTGGTAGCCAAAATGGCATCAGGCTCAACCAACAACAATAACAATCATATTCACCACTATACACTGATTAACCAACTGACAAATACAAACAAGCAAAAGGAATTTTTATGAATGAATAATTTGAAGGAAAATTACACAAAATCTTAACGTCTCATCGTAAAATTTAATATAAAAATAACATTTTATTTTTCTATTTTTCTTTTTTTTTTGCTAATTTATAAAATATAAAATTAAAGTCTTTTTCTTTAGTTTTATTTCTCTCTAAACGAGAATCTACGTCATAAGAACAATTATTTTGGCACGATTTATATAAACAAAAATTCTGTTAAACTTCTGATAAAAAATAAAATAAAATAACCAGAGAAATATATCAAATATTAAAAGTAATTCACTTACATGCACATATGGCCATAATAATAAGTACACTAGTTTGTTTTACCTTTCATGATAACAAAATGAAAACTTAGGGGTCGGTTATAGATGCCAAAAGAACTTTAGTTGAGTTGCCAGTTGCCCAAAAAACCCATATATTTTAAAATCTTACTTTTAGAAACAATTTTTTTTTTCGAAAATCAGAAATATTTAATTATCAAATAGCAACGCAACTAAAAAAAAGTAAAAATTGAAATGAATTTAAATTTTAACATTTTCCCCAATATTCATAAAAAACAAAATAGATTTGAAATTTATTTTAGAAATAATTTTTATCAAAATTTTACTAAAAAAAAAAATAAAAAAATTTTAAATGAATTTTAAGTAAAATTAAAAAAAAATGTAGTGGCTGTAGTCTAGTGGTTAATTTGTTGGCTTACTAGACAAGAGCTCCGGGTTTAAATCCCAGCTCTGACATCTTGAAAAAAAAGAAAATTTTAAAAAATAAATCTTTCAGCGATTATCTTTTAGGAGTGTTCTGACAATGCTCTGAGAGTAACTGATTGCCTTAAAAAAGCTTTTTAAGTCTGTCGTTCGGAGTCGACTTTCAATTGTAGGTCCCGGTTCTGATGGATAAAACTTAAAACACACAACATGGGTGCTGCGAGAAACTAGGCCGAAACCCTGAAACAGGGTTGTAGTGTCCAATTATGTCTGTATGTATGTATGAATGTAGGTTTATGTATAATTATGAATGTATGTGGTATAGTTGCTAAAGCGCTCGCACAAAAACTCCAACGGCCCTGGTTCAAATCCCAGCAAAGGTGAAAAATGGAAAAGTTAGTTTGCGGTTTTTTCAAAATTATAATTTAAAAATAAGAGGTCCCCTCCCCCCTCCAAGAAGACCATCTGCAAAGAAACCGCTCCCCGATATCCCACTCTATTCCATCTTAACCAATGTCAAAAAAAAAGGAATGATCAGGAGAAGTAGCAGATAACAGCTAAACCTACTTAGCGAAAATACTCACCACACAATCAACATGCAACGATGAAGCAATTGCTGTTTATCATTCATATAACACTGGCCTTTGAATGACCTATTCACAGCAATTTGTTGCATTTCTAAGGCGCCAAATAGTAATATAAGAAAAACAAAATGTATGTTCTGTCATAAATGTACTCTCGTTTCCAAAAAATTCTAATACAATGCAATGCATTTAGTAAGGGGGGGGGTTACCCCTGAGCATTGGTTTCAAATAAAAAAAAAAAAAAAAAACTATTTAATTTTCTTTATGTAAATTTTTAATTGATGACATATTTTTAGGCTCTCCTAAACTGTTATTTTTTTGGTGTATTTCTTATCGCTTAAGTAAACACATACATACTTAGTTGACCATTACAATACTTTTTCAGAGAAAAGCCCATCTTTTTACAGCACCCATGTTGTGTGCATCAATTTCTATTCATAAGTACTGGGACCTAAAGACTTGAAAAGGGATTAATTTCAGGCGATTTCGATTTTTGAAGCAAATACCCGTATCATCTATGACTCAAATACCAAAAGTTTTTTCCAACTTATGCTAGGAACACAATTGGGACGAACGACGAATTTCGTCCAGCATAACGAATTCGTTGTTGAAAGTTCGTCGCGTAAATTCGCAGTCTGACGCACAATAAGGACGAAAAAATAACAGATGTTATAATAAACAAAGTTGTGTGTGGCAAAAAATAAATACTCAAGTTCAAGTTTAATTTATTGAGAATTTTTTCTAGTGTGTGGCAAAAGTGTTACCGTTGGGAAAAAATAATTGAATGCAAAAATTAAGCATTAACAAAAAACAATTAAAAAGCAATTTTATGGTAAATAATTGTGTATATTTAAATTAAATTGTGTTATTGAAAATCAAACAATTATAAAAGATTGAAATATATCTTCTTTTACTAGTATGTTTGAAAACAAAAAAGAAACACGGTAACTCTGTACTGATTTGTTCGTCGTTCGTCGGCGTTAAAAATAGAAATAAATCTATCGCAGTGTTCGTCACGCACGACGAATTTTGTTTGACGGCGGTATTGTGTTAATTTTCATAAGCACAAATGTGTTTTATCTTTGACGACGAAAATTCGCACCGAAAAATTCGTCGTTCGTCCCAATTGTGTTCCTAGCATTAATCAGATGAATACAACGTATTTTAATAACTATGGAAAAGTTTAACAGGATATACACACTATGAACTTGGTTTGCTTAACCTCCTAATATTACAACACCCCGATTTTCACATCAGGCAAATTTTTTATAAAAAGTAGTTATGAAGTTTGCATAGTTTATTTAACATTTATAAAACAAACAATGCTATTTTAAAATAAATAAAAATTTAAATATATATGCGCGTATTTTTATTCTATACTTAATGCAATTTTATTTCTTTTCATTTCAGTATTTTGACCAGCCAACTAAATTCAACCCCTACTAGTAGTGATAAAAGGAGATACATACTTACAAATACTACATAACAAAAGCTAATAAATCCTGCCAATTGTCAAATAGTTTTGTGGCTTTAATTTACAAAACTTTTATATATACACAATGCACATAAGAAATATATACTGTATACACATTATGTGCTTGTTGGTATATATAAAAAAAGCTTCACTTATTGGCCTGACCAACCAATAGGAGAAGAGTAAAACAAAAGCTCAAACCACCACCGGAAATGCATTGCTCTAAAAAAGAACTCAACACACATATATACATCATATGTATGTATATGGAATATCGCTTACCTATGACGTATAGGTTAGACAAAGAAAGACGACAAGAAAGTTAAAATTAAAATAAAAGAAAAGAAAACTTCCACTTTCTTATACGCCTTTATTAAACAACACGGCGTAAATATATAATGGGTTTTTATTTACTACAATGTACATATATTTGCTTGACTTTCAATCAAAGCAAAAGAAACAAAAACATACACAATAAAACAGTTCTAGTATTGGTCTTAAGCACTACATGGGATAAATTTTCCTTTTAACCAATAGCATTAGAGTTGTGCAGAAACAACAAATCCTACTACTACTTGAGACTACAATTATTACTGACTGTTTTTGCATTTCTTAAGAATGCAAGAAGATGCCAAAAAGTGAGAAAAAAAAACTCATTAAAAACGAATATTTTTGGCAGTGATTTTGTTATCCTTTGAAGAAGCTTAAAACGATTTTAAATTCAAAGGAATACTTACAGATAAACAGGCATTATTTATATCATGATAAGAGTACAAGAGTAAAATTAAAATATTCAAATTAATTCAATTGCGTACATACATATTACAAGTAATAATTGTAAATATCTACCATACATACATACATTAATGCTATAATTAGTAAATTCATAATAATTTAATTAAAATTTAGCTTTTAAGTAATAATAATATTTTTATTTTTATTATTTTATTTTTTCAATCATAATATGAAAAAGAAATTGCAGTTCTAGTAACCTTAATGTTGTTTCATTTTGAGATCACTAATAAAACCCAACAACAACAACCACATTATTGAAAATAAAATAAAACATTCACAAAATAATTAAAGGAACAATTTTACATAATTTAACATCCTTATGTGGATGCACATGTTCTTCTAAAATACAAATATTATTATATTTTATAATTAGAATTTTATTAAAATAATAATATTCATTGCATCTTTATTATAAATTAATCTTTAAATATTAAAAATTAATTAAACTTATAAATAATTACAATATTTTTAAGAGATCAAAATCTAAAAGTAAAAAAAAAATCAAATAAAAATGTGTCAAAGAAAAAGGAAATAAATAAAACAGTCGTTTAGCTCACTGAGAAACCAAACAAAATTGTCTTTCTTTTTTAATACTTTAAAAAATTGTATATGTAAGTACAGTATAATCTCGATAACGTTAACTGTCTTGTTAACTTTTTTGAGAATATGAATTTTAATGCACTATATTTTGAAAGTCCGATTTAAAGCCGGCACTATCGTCTTAGTAACGATAATCACTAGACCACGGCGACTACAGATTACTGGTCAATTAAAAACACAAAAACACAAGGTATTCGCCATTTCAAAATGTATGAAGAAATTAAGCAGATCGAAACCGGCAAGAGGCTTGGTATTCCAAAGAAAAAATTCAATTTTCCTTGAGAATTTGAAATGGGGGTTGGGTAATGTAGTGGTTAGTCCTGTTACTTGCAACACAAAGCAGATAAGTTTCAAATCCCAGCAAAGGAGATAATGAAGAACAAAAATTTGGGGTATTTTGAGGTGGGTTCCCCCCACCGAAAAGTCCATCCGTTAGAAGCCGCCCACTGACACTCCACTCTATCCACTTTTGGCTTTGGCATAAAACGTATGATCAGGAGAAAGCATTATCTACTGGGAAGTATGTAATAGATGACAGAACTAAGCAAGAATCGTAACCTGCCAACTTAAAAAAGATCCTTACCACTTCACAATACACAATTAACATCGACATATGAAGCAATTGCTGTTGAACATTTCAAGTATGAAGGTATAACACTGGCCTCTGAGTGATCAACTGACAGCAACTTGCCTCATTGACATAAGGCGCTTAATGGAATAGAAAAAATCTATTTATCAATCTAAATTCCATTACAATACAATGCACAGCATAAGTAGGAGTTTACTCTCCCGAGTATAGGTCTTAGAAAAAACAAAAAAAAAACAAAAAAATGCAAGTATCAGAGGCCTTATTCTGTAAGTCTCCTAAGCTAAAACTCTATCGCTAAGAATTTTTAAACTTGATTTATGTATGACTTTGTGGCTGCGAATACAATTCTTCAATGCTTATTGTAATTTAAAAGCTTCATGACCATGAGCTCTAAAATTTTTAATTTTATTGATTCTAACGCCCAGCCTGTTTTAAAAACCCAAAATTTTAGCATTTTAGCTTAAGAGAATAACAGAATAGGGCCTCAGGTCTTTCATTAAGCGATTATTTTCTTTAAATTTAAATACAGTGCGAGCTCGATTTTCGTAACTTGAAAAAATCTGATCTGTTGCAATTACCGAAAACGTTGCAATTATCGACCACTTTTTTTGTACCTGAAAATACTCCATTTTTAATAAAAAGAAAAAAATTATTTGTAAAAAACAATTTTTTATTAAAAAAACAAAAAACTAACTGTTAAAAAACAGTCGTCTTGTTAAAACATTGGCGTAAGCGAGCAATTTTTTGTTTTAAAAAGTGAATTGTGTTTTAAAACGTGTTTGGGACAGCACTAACGTGGGAGAAATGCTGTTGAAATGGGATTCTTTGATTAAATATGATTACTTTTATAAAACTACGATTCTGAACAAGAAATACAAACAGAAATCATTGTAAAATTATAAAAAAAAAATAGTGTTGCACTTATTGAGAATTATTTTTGAAAATCGTTGCACTTATAAAGAGTGTAATGTAAAAAATTTGCCTGTTGCGCTAATCGGGGTGTTGCGTTAATCGGGGGTTGCGAAAATCGAGCTCGCACTGTAATACAAAGTGTGTTTCAGATACCATCGATAAACTAAATTCACTCATATATGTATATGTATGTACCTATGTACGCCATAGCTTTTTTGGGTGGAGTTCATCTGAATATCCTATTTTCCTGAATTTGAAATGGGTTAAGTTGACTTTGAGAAAAGCTGTGGTTTGTGGCTAACTCTCATACCCCTGCGACTTAAGAATACACTACAAAAAGGTCTAACGAGGATCAATCACAGGATCCCGGTGGCGAGTTCACATCATCTTCACCTGAAATGAATATGTCCTCAAATAGCTTATGCAGAATATAAAATGTAAAATGGCACGTAGCACCGTCGTGTTGAAACCACATGTCTTTGGTCTGCAGATCATTCTATTCAGGCCAAAAGAAGTTGCTAATCATCGAACTATAGCACTATTAATTGACAGTGATATTCTGGCAAAAATTGTGCTCAAAAAAATATGGACCGATGACCTTTTCGGAATTTCCCATTGATTGAAATTAACTAAAATTGGATTTTAGATAGGTACTTAATAAAATTGTGATTTATTTTAGTTACATAGGTATTTTCTTCCATTTCTTTTCTTTCTGCAATTCTTTTTTTACTAATATCATTATATACATTGATTACTTTTTATACTAATTGGTGAATATGTTTCTTAGCTCTTCGCGGAACCCCAGGAATGATCATACAAACCCCCTTCTGCTCTGTTTACAATGTATCATGACATGAACACTGCCGCCAAAATAGTGTCATTTACTAATGAACAAAGGCTTTTACAGTCAAGAGCACTATAAGCTCGCTATGTATTACAATTTTTTATTTATTCTTCAGTAATCATAGGTATTGAATACAAAGATTCTTTTCTTCTAAATGGCAACTAAACATTGCTGTTAATTTTACTTATTCTAATAACATACCTTATGAGTAATCCAATAAACACTTATATAGAACGCAAAACTTTTCATATATTTAACACATTTTATCACTATTTTTTGTAGTAAAAGTCTCACCTGAACAAAACATTATAGGTACCTTTAATTTTAATTTATTTTTCACTATTTTTAATTAAAATATCACGTTAAAAAATATTTTCCTTTACTGAACCGCGATTTATAAAGTAATAACGGCATACCATCGTTATTGTGAATGATAAAAACAGCTGCTATCAAATAGGGATGACGAACAATATTAAACAAGGGATACCGTTTTATAAAAAATCCCAATTCAAAAATATAAGGATATATATACAAGTTCTTATTTAATAAAATTTAACATAATAATTATTTTGAATTCATTAAATACACAAATTTATTTAAGAGAAAACGAATTGCATACGATATTTTAAATTCCTTTATAACTTACAATGTTTTTTTTTTAATTATTTTTAAATCATTTTTTAATTTAAACTTTAAACTTAGATATCTATAAACTTTTAAGAAAAATAAAACTTATTTTAAAATAATATACCCGTATATGCAAATTATGCAGGAAGTGGTGAAATATATGTAATGTATGCTAGGCAATAATATATAATTGTACCAGCGAACCCCTTGAAATTTTCTCAGTGTAATCTTTGATACCATAAAATACAACAATGCTTATTAAACATATGTTTTGTTGTTTTTCTTATTTGACATTCAAATTGCATCTAAAATTTTTTTCCTATAATTGACGCCAAAAAAATTGTGAAAAAATTTTGTAGGCATAAGAAAAAAAAGACAAAAAATTTAAAAAACAGTTATTAAATTCAATAAATAATGAGTTCAAGTGAATGTGATACAGAAAAAGATTCCAGGACATACGAAGATAATGGAAACTTAAGGGAAAATAAAATTAATTTCAGTAAAGAAGTAAAACAAGTAATCGACAAGGTGAGTGAGTTGCAGTTTTCGTGGCAAAAAAATTATTCATTTTCTCTTTAAAAGGTTTTAAAATCTGAGGATCCTATGGATGCACCGGATTTTAATTGTGTTGATTATATCAATCAATTATTTCCCAATGAACAATCATTGGCCACCATTGATGAAACAATACAACGCATGCAATGCGAAGTGTCACTTATTGATGACAATATTCGTTCAGTAGTCAGGGGACAAACAAATACCGGACAAGATGGTCAAATAGCATTAAATGAGGCACAAAAAGTGATTACTTCCCTATATGAGCACATAATCGATGTTAAGTCGCGTGCCGAAAAGACTGAGGAAATGGTTAAAGAAATTACCAGAGACATTAAACAGTTGGATTGTGCCAAACGAAATCTTACATCGGCCATAACCACTTTAAATCATTTACATATGCTTGTTGGAGGTATAGAAAGTTTAGAGAAATTAATAGAGAAACGTTTGTATGGCGAGATATTAAATCCTCTACAAGCTATAACCGAAGTAAATCAACATTTTCAACAGTATTCAGATATTGAAGAAATAAAGAATCTCTCACAAAGTGTAGACCGCATACAGTTGACATTGGCACAACAGATAACGGAAGATTTTAAGGAAGCCTTTAGCGGAAAATCTTCAGCCAATAATTCTCAACACCGTTTAGGTTTAAATCAGTTGGCAGACGCCTGTAAAGTTGTATCCGTATTGGATCCCAAAGTAAAGAAAGATTTATTGAAATGGTTTATAGCTCAGCAACTGGAGGAATATTTACATTTATTTCATGAAAATCAAGATATAGCTTGGCTTGATAAAATTGATAAGCGTTATGCCTGGCTAAAACGACATCTCTTAGATTTTGAAGATAAATTTGGTAACGTGTTCCCTTTAGACTGGGAAGTTTCCGAAAGAATTACTGTTGAATTTTGTCGTTTAACTCGTGAACAGCTTTCACATATAATGGCGAAAAGAGTAAATGAAATAGATGTGCGCCTTCTACTGTTTGCTATAAATAAGACACAAGCTTTTGAACAATTGCTTTCAAAAAGATTCACTGGTGTTACATTGGGCTTAAATAACCAAAATGTCGATAAATCTACATCAGTAAATGAAACTTCTACAGCCACAACAGATTCTCTTACGCTACAATCGGCAGTAGTTTTCCATGATCAAATCGGTAGTTGTTTTAAAAATCATTTGGACATTTACATAAAAAGTATTGATCGTAATTTGTTGGAATTAATTGAGAAATTCATTGAACAAACTAAAGAACCGTTTAAAGTGGCCGAAGCCAAGACTACTGTGTATCCCAGGTAGTACATATTTTAATTTTTGTATAAAATTTGCATGTGACTTGCTTAACGTTTGCTTTACAGTTCTGCAGATCTATTTGTTTTCTATAAAAAGTGTATGGTTCAATGCAATCAGCTGAGTAACGAACAGCCCATGTATGAATTGGCGATGGTGTTTAAAAAATATCTGCGTGAATATGCTAGTAAAGTATTAGAGTTTAGTATACCGAAACTGTTGCCGTCAACCTCATCAATTGGTAAGTTTTGATCCTTTTTATTTATTATTCATTGTTTTGCATATTTCACAAGCTGGTTTAAATAGTATGCCTTTTTGATAACTAATAACTGTAAATGTTTAATTTGCATGACATTTTTTGGTTTTCCTTTAAAACAAAAATTTATAAAAGGGTCTAACATTTGGCATCAAACATACCCCATTTAATAAATAATTGCAATAAACATAAACATATTACGCTGCTTTTTTAATATTCAACATTATACTACAATTTTGACTCTTTTACTCATATGGTTAGAAATAAATATTTTGTACATATTCTGTTTTTCACTTTAAAAACAGAGAAGTTGTCTTGCCTTCATAGGGAATTGTTTTACAGAACTTATATTGTTTTTCTTTTATCATTATTTGTAATTTATTTGCATGCTTATTTTTATTTAAAACAACTAATTTTAACAGTCAAAATGATAAATGCTATTGAGCAAAACAATACTGTTTCGTTTTATAACACAAGAATTTAAAGGAAAATTAACAAAAACTTAAAAATAATTATATTGAAGACATAGTCTAGTTGAAGTATCCGCAACAGCGTAGTTAGATCTGCATAATTGAATACAAATAGAATAGTAATGACGAGAAGTACGACAAGGAATATTGAATTCAACAGCGTTTAACATATATTCACAGCAAATATTTACAATGATTAGGGTAATCAAAAATTATATATAGAGAGTAAAGAATATTAATGCCAGTCTGCTCGTGTATGAGAGTATATCCATGTAGTTCGATTTAAAGAGACGCAAGCAAAGTAACCGAAATTATTTTTACATACAAGGCTAATAAATTAGTCTACCATCTCCTTTTGATGACTACTTAGTGAGTAATTAACAGCAATAAAATTACCTCTTGAGAACCATAGGCATTTACAGTTTTTAATAGTCAGTTCTATCATGATTAAAGGGAAGGAAACTTTCACATCGTCAGCATACCGTAGGATATTAGCAAAATTATTAACATTGGGATGATCATGAATAAACAGCGAATGTAGAAGTGTGGACCAAGAGAAACAGTCTGCTTTCTACGAGTTTAAATTTCTCTTTTTTTTATTAATGAGGTCAGCACTCAGGGGATGACCCCTACTCATGCAGTACATTGTTCTGGTCTAAGAAAATAGCTGGGGAAAGGGGAAAAAATTACTAATATCATATCTGATATCAGTTCGAAAAAACCAAGGTCCTACTTTAAGAAATCGGTTACTGTTGATTGTTTATTCAATGGCCAGTGTTATACCTTCACCACTGAATAATCCAACTGTAATCAACCCCAAGAAGCCCGCACAATAAGGTTCAAATTAGGGAGAGGAATACAAGATTATAATGATATTGGAGATGATGTTGTTGTGGTTCTCATTGGTCCAACCCCTGGGATAATTTTTGGTTACTGCTCCTCAACTGCCTTTCTGGCATGGGAGACCCTGCTATTGCTTTCCGCCTGCTTAGCCAGTTGATTCCTTGCAGTGTAAGCCTCTACACCACGACACGGTGATTATCTCTCAGTTGTTCTTAGTTAATTCAATGTGTTTATTTAAAAGAAATCTGTTATTCACTATATCGATTGTTTTGCTGAAACGTACTGAGTTATTGAGACAAATAATAACAGTTTTAAACTGCAACAAACGAGAGTTATATGAAAAGTGTTTATAAATTATATGAAGTTTCACTCGATATCGAATGCCTTAGAGTGCTCCCACTCTTTATGCCAGGTTTAAAAAGCAATAAGAATATCCCTGCTTAATCCAAGCTTTAAATATAAAACGATTCAATATACCGCTTGGAATGCCATCTGGATTATAACTAAAAAACAACTAAAGTTTCTTCAAGTACACAAATATATCACACAGTCATTGAGAATAGGGAAATTTAGTACTTGATGCAAACGAAGAAGTATACACAGTTCTGCAAATAGAAACAGCATTAGGCCGAGGCCATGCAATAAGCGGCAGAGCTGCGAATTTGAGCGGCAAGTGGCTTATTACTGAGCGTCATTTCTGAGCAGTTAGTGCGGTTAGTTGTTAAAATGCCATATTTTTATTTTCAAATTTGATAATCTATCTTGTCATAATAGCGGTCGGCTTTGTACAGATGAAATAATAAGCTCCGCATTCACTTTTGCCATGTTTATATTTCGCCGCTCAGAAATCGACTAAAAATTAGAATAAGTTCTATTCCTGAGCGGCGCCGATTAGCCGCTCAAAAATGCCGCTAATTGCGTGGCCACTTCAGTAGTATTCCATATGTATCAATTTTATGCCGCTCATTGCATGGGCTCGGTCTTAGAATAATATACCAGTTTCGTTATTACAAGATTCTTCATTACGAAATGTTCTTCAGTTTTGATTCTTTCATAACTTATAAATTCTCTGTTTTTCTTTGTCGAATGAAATGAAATGGACGACTATTTATTCAAATTTCGCCATTAGTTTTCAAGAATCGTAATGCAACAAATTGTAAAATAATTGTTAACAAGGTTGTATATTTTATGGATTTCGAGAAAAATAGTATCACAGTAAAAAAAAGAGAAAAGTTCGAATATGAGAATCGAAATAAGGCTGATAATTTTGACATCAATTATACACCATCTTTGTTTATTGTTTCATGCTGGCTGAATTACAATTAGATCTAAATATAGAAGTATTTATTTGATAATCCCATCAGCAAGCCAGTTTCTACCAGTTATTTTTTTAATTTCTTTTTGTTCTTTTCATTTTAATATTTAATAAAATTTGTTATAATTTTGTTTAAAGTTCTATATTACGTATATTTGTATATATGTATTCTATACTAAAATTAATTTATGCATTAACTTTGTCTGTCTGGTATTTGGCTAAATATTTTTGTAATATATGCGATTTTTTATTTTTCAATTGAAACCTTCTGATTACAGTTGATTTTTTAGTGGTTCTGGTCTATCATCCTTTTCTATTTTACACTCGTAGTTTATCTATTTACACTATAAGTAATATTTTTTCTTAAATGCAGAATTAAAAAGCTGGTGTTGATAAAAATTAAAAGTGTTATCATGTACATATAGAAAAGCAAAACATCTTAAATTCACATTCAACATTAAATATTTATTTCACATTCATTCATTCATAATTAATGCACGCTGTTGGTGTTTTTTTTGTTGTTGTTATTGTTGTGTTTATAAATGATTAAATAAAAATTGAAACTAAAAAAGAAAACATAAAATCCAATAGGAAAAAGTATGTCTCTTTTAACGCGTGACATGCAGAATCTCTCTACGGCAGCTGGTCAAGTTATACATAATTTTCTGAAAGAAGGTGATGTCCAACGTTTCTCAAAAGATGACTTGATACGCATCTGTTGCGTTTTAACCACAGCAGAGTATTGTCTGGAAACTGTGCAACAATTGGAAGATAAATTAAAAGAAAAAGTTGCTGCTGCCTACGTTAATAAAGTTGATATGTCAGAGGAAAAAGATGTATTTCACCGGTAACAAAATCATTTATAAAATAAAGAAAAAATCTTAACAGTTTTTCATGTTTATTTCTTTTCTCTTTCAAGCATTATTTCGAATTGCATACAGTTGTTAGTGCAAGATCTTGAGGCTGGTTGTGAGCCAGCTTTACAGGCCATGTCTAAAGTTCAATGGCAAACTATCAATAATGTGGGCGATCAAAGTGGTTTTATTTCAACTATTTGTGCCAACTTTAAGCAGACTGTGCCTATTCTACGTGATAACTTGGCGAGTTCTCGTAAATATTTCACACAATTTTGTCACAAATTTGTAAATGTCTTCATACCGAAATATATAAATGTTTTATATAAATGTAAATTAACTCTATCGGATGGTTCAAATAACGTATTGGGCTGTGAACAGCTGTTGTTGGATACACACAGTTTGAAAACAGCTCTGGTAGATTTGCCTTCGATTGGTTCGAGTGTGAATCGTAAAGCTCCTACATCCTATACTAAAGTGGTAGTTAAGGACATGTCCCGCGCTGAAATGATTATTAAAGTGGTAATGACTCCGGTACAACCACCTGCTCACTTTACCCAACAAGTTTTAAAACTTTTGCCTGATGTTACAATTGCTGAATATCAAAAAATTTTAGACATGAAAGCTGTTAAACGTGTTGATCAATTGCAATTAATAGATCTCTTTAAGAGGACTGCATCTACTGCTGCCTTTGCTGGTTTAACAGAATCTTCAGAGAGTGGTTCAAATGCTGAACTGAATGCCAGCAATACTGTGGAGACAAATTCCGATAATTTAATGGTGGATGCTACCAGTGTTGACAGTACAGCCACTTTACAAAATATTGCCAGCAATAATAACAACAATACCAATAGTTCTGCTGTTGCAACTAATTCCACGCCTAAGAGAGCATTTATATTTAGTGTGGGCAGTTTTTCAAGTGGTACAAACAGTGCTGATAAAAATGCTGATGGTTCTTCGCAGTCAGGTAGTGATCGTGGACGTATTAAGAAATTGGAGAATCTTCTCAAGAAAAGATTACCTTAAGCTGTATTACCAATTTATTTGAGTTTTACTTGAAATGAAAAAAATTGTTATTTTTATCTTCTACATTCCAATTTATTTATTTATTTTTATTAATTTGCAAACAATTATTGTCATTTATTTTTAATTTTTATCTGCAATATTAAGAAAAAAATATATATTGTTTCGCAAAAATGCTTAAGATTGCCTTTATTTTTTTCTTTAACGAGCTTTTTCAGGTAGCCCGATATCAGAGTGGTTATAGACGGAGTTTAGGGGTTAGTGTATTGGCTTACTAGACTAGTGCTGTCAATTTCTACTACTTTTCATTACTCGATAGTATTGAGTGCTTCCATTTGGGTACTCAATACTACTCAATACTTTTAACGGATTTTATTTTTAGGAGAAAACAATTTCATAAAGTATTGTGTTTCTAAAAAGAATTTTGTTTTGACCGTTAAATTTTAAATTTTCCATAAAACTTCGAAGGAAAAATGCAACTCTTAAAGTATTAAATAGTTACTTTTGAGTATTGAGTACCCAAAAATTAGTACAAATACTCGATACTCGATACCCATTACTCAATACTTTGCCAGCACTATACTAGACAAGCAAAAGCTTCGGATTGAAACCCCGGCTCCGACATCTTCAAAAAAAGAAATATGAAAAAAATATTTCTTTCGCCGACTACCTCTCAGCAGTCTTCTGACAAAAGCTCTGAGAATAACTGATTGTCATGAACAAGCTTCTCAAGCCTATAGTTCGGAGTCGGCTTTAAACTGAAGGTCACGGTACTCATGCATAAAAATTAACGCACACAACATGGGTGCTGGTATAAGCTAGGTCGTAACCCTGAAATAGGATTGTTCACGTAATTGTCAATTATGTATGTATGCATGTTGAAGCATATGGTTTGATTCTTTATAGTTTTTTAATGAAACAATATAGGACGTGTTTGTTTGCATCTTACTTACTTACTTACTTAGATGGCCATAACAACCCGTTAACGGGTTTCGGCCTGCCTTAACACTAGTCTCTAGGCGTCTCTGCTAAGCGCGCGCCTTCTCCAGTTGGTCACACCAATTGATAACAGGGTTTCATCAACTTGGTCCTGCCAACGTAAACACGGTCGTCCTCTACGCCGACGTCCAGTGACCTTCGCATCGAAAACTTTTCTCGCTGGAGCAGATTCATCCATCCGAACAATATGGCCGAGCCAGCGTAGTCGCTGGATGTTAATGCGCTGAACAACGCCCACATCGCCGAGGAGCTCATACAGCTCATGGTTGGTTCTAATGCGAAACTCATCGCCATGCCTTAGAGGACCAAAGATCTTACGAAGAACTTTTCTCTCAAATACTCCCAAGACCGCTGCATCGGCACAAGACATCGTCCATGCTTCCACATCATAGAGAAGCATCGGAAGAATAAGCGACTTATAGAGTGTTAATTTCGTCGCACGAAAGACGTCTCTATTACTAAACTGCCTACTAAGACCGTAGTAGCACCTGTTGGCCAGTGTGATTCTTCGTTTTATCTCCAGACTGACATCATTCTTGCTGGTAATGGCGGTGCCAAGGTAGATGAACTCCTTGACCACATCGAATGTATAGTTGCCGGTTGTAGCCTGGGAGCCGATGCGATCAACATCCCTACTCGTCGACAACATGTACTTCGTCTTGCTCTCATTTACCGCCAGACCCATTTTAGCAGACTCTCGTTCAATAGCATTAAAGGCTGCGGTGACATCTCGCTTGGTATGCCCAATTATGTCTATATCGTCTGCATACGCAAGGAGCTGGACACTTTTCTTAAATATAGTGCCATTTCGATGTACACCCGCCTTTCGCAAAACACTCTCCATGACGAAATTGAAGAGGTCGCAAGATAAGGGATCGCCCTGTCTGAAACCTCGCACGGTATTAAAAGGTTCGGAGAGGTCTTTTCCTATCTTGACGGAGCTGCAGGAGTTGCTCAACGTCATTCTGCACAGTTTTACAAGCTTTGCAGGAATACCGAGCTCATACATTGCGGCATATACGCGATCCCTTATCGGGCTATCGAACGCCGCCTTATAGTCGACAAAAAGGTGGTGAGTGTCGACTTGACTTTCATGGGTCTTCTCCAGGATTTGGCGCAGTGTGAATATCTGGTCAATGGTGGACTTACCAGGTCTGAAGCCGCACTGATAAGGTCCAATCAGTGAGATGGCGAATGGCTTCAGTCGTTCACACAATACGCTCGTAATAACCTTATATGCGATAGGGAGGAGGCTTATACCCCTGTAGTTGGTGCATATCGTGGGGTCTCCCTTTTTCAGGATGGGACAGAGGGCACTGAGATTCCAATCTTCGGGCATACTGCTCTGCATCGCAAAGGCTAATTTTTACAACAGAATAAACAATAATGCACGTTCTAGAAGTACAACTTAGCGCTTCCACTTCCTTCTATTTACATGTTTATTTTTATTGAGACCAATACTCAGGGGTAAACTCCTACTAAATATTGTGCATTGTATTTGAAATTTATGTGGAAAGAATATATATTTTATTTTCTTATATTATTAAGCGTCTTAGGAATGAGACAAATTGATGTGAATTGACTATCCAAAGGCCAGTGTTATACCTTCACCCTGGAATAATCAACAGCAATTGCCCCATCGTTGCGTGTTGATTGCGGTGAGTGCCTTCGCTAAGTAGGTTTTTAGCTGTTATCTGTTAACTCCCAATAGGTGGCGCTTTTCTCTTGATCATTCGACCAGTGTTATACCTTCAGCCTTGAATAGTCAACAGCAATTGCTCTATCGTTTCATGTTGATTGCGGTGAGTGTCTTCGCTAAGTACGTTTTTAGCTGTTATCTGCTACTTCCCAATATGTGGTGCTTTTTTCCTGATCATTAGTTTTTCGTTGTTAAAGGTTAAAGTGGAATAGAGTAGAATGTCAGGGAGCGGTTACTTTGTAGCTGGACTTCTTAGAGGGGGGTAGTTTTTATTTTTAAATTATAATTTTGTGAAAACCGCAAACTAACTTTTTAATTTTTCACCTTTGCTGGAATTCGAACCTGGGCCGTTTGATTTTTTGTGTGAGCGCTCTAACCTCTATACCACGCATGTGAACAAATTTGTAAATTAAATTAAATTCGATTGGTTTCAATTAGTAATGCAGATGCAAGGGATATACATTAATGTTGTCAAACTGTAGCATAAATTATTAAACAGGATTTGTTTGGCTGCGTTTGAAGAAATTATTTTCAAATCATCCTTATTTAGCGCCGCTTACGAGAAGTAAAATTTTAAAATCGTTTTTGTTAGAAATAATATCGTCTTTGTTGGGTTGTTATAATCTTACATGAAGTTGCACAAAATTGAGGCATTCATGCAGTGATTCCAATGCCATGTAGAATAGAGTAGAAGAGATACAAACCGGAGAATGGCATGAGTTGATTCGATTTTACTGCCTATTCATATTATTAGTGCTTTTGTTTTGTTTTTATTCATCAACAGTGGCAACTGTATTGCTTGTAGAGTTTTCTTTTGTAAATGCATTGTTTATTATTAATTAATTAATTAATTATAATTTTTTAGATACCATTAGCAATAACAACATGCAAAACACTCCTTTGTATACAAAACACTCAAATGATTCATTAAAGCTCAACTAATAAGAGGTTAAACCGTTTGACTGAAACAGTGTTTTTTATTATTTTTTATTTTTAACCGCAGTAATTCGTTTCTTAACAAATGTTTCGAAATAAAAATGAGAAAATAAATTTTTAATTATCTTTTTATTTAAAATGAAATAAACATTACCTTAATTTTTATATTTAGAACTTTAGAAATAGAAATTGTTCATTTTTAAAGCTATGGCCACATTAGAAAAATATTTGATGAAAAAAGCGTAACCACTATTTTATGGAATTTTTTTTTTGTCCAAAAAGTTGTCCTTTACCAAAGTTTTTTAAACAGTTTTTAAAAACAGAATATATGAGGATATAATACTCAAGTTTTTTATTAATTAAATCTGAATTATAAGATAATAATAAAAATAAATTTTTCTAAAAAATAGTGGTTACGCTTTTTTCATCAAATATTTTTCTAATGTGACCGTAGCTTAAGAAATATAACATTTAGTTTTGTTTCTTAACTTTTGAAGTATAGCTGATATTTTGTGAACTGTCTTTTTTAACAAATTAATAATATTTATTACTTTTTATACATGCGTTTTAGTACTAATAAATAAAAAACAAAGTAAATAAATAATAATAAGCAAATAAAAAACAAGTAGCATATTTTATTAAAAATATAAGAGAAACTGCATTATTTTTCATTACAATCGTGTTATTGTTTTTCTTGTGCTCGTAGTTGGTTTCACATTTAAACAGTGAAATACTCAAATATACTTACTGCTTTTGTGATAGGTTGGAGTGTTTAGCATTTGCAAGCAACTACAAGCATTTTGTAGCAAAAGACATACTAAATTGAATCATGCAATAGCAGCATTCTTTTAGTTAGTGTGTATTGCTAGCTCAATATTCATTTTTAAAAAGTCAAAAAATTGCCATTTGAGTGCGATTCCTGTCATTCTCTGATACAAACCTTACTGCTTGCTGCATTGGCCATTAGGCAGTCATGAAAGTTTAAATAATAACACCAATCTTTTGTTTTTGTTTTTAATAAAAAATAATTCATTTTTAATTATATTACATTATGCAGTAGTACTTGAAGAGAAATACGATTTCTTTAAGTATTCCGCACTTATTCGTCTCTTAACAAACAAACTTATCGTAATACATTACATTACTAATGACTATTTTGTTTTAGCAAAATAATATTGTAATTATAAAATAATAATATATTTGCTTAGTTTATAATATATAAAGAAAAAAAAAATATTTTAATATAAACTTAAATTAAAAACTTCCAGAGTTCTATCCTGTTACTATTGTTGATTAAAAATGTATTTTTGCAAACTCCTTTTTAATAGTAAGAAAAGAGCTTTTCCAACCGTAATAGTACAACATAAAACAAACGAAAGACTTAAGACACAAACCTTATAATGAATATTGTGCCTCTTCTAAAATGTCATCTTTGATAAAACAAAGAAAAAAGAAAATAAAAAATAAAAAAAAGAATTAAAATTATAATTTTTTTAAATTTTGTGTTTGATATTGACTTTGGTTTGATTCCAGCACGATTTTTATTTATTAACACCCCGTTTAGAGCTTTGCTTAAATTAACAAAATAAGCTTAAGGTGGTTGGTTAGTTGATTAATTAATTAATTGTAAATTACATTGTTTTGTTCGTTTTTTTTCTTTCACTTAGAAAGATACTTATTTATTAAATAAAATTAATTGTGTGTAGTGATGTTTTGCCTTTAATTTTTATTCTACTGAATTACTATATACAGATAAAAAGCGTTCATTAAACATAAATAGCAGTCTAGTGCTACTTGAGTGAAGCTTTTTTTTTTTCTTTTGTTTTTAATCATTTTTCTCTTCTCCTCATTCCTTTCTTTTTGGTATAAAACATATGTTATCATTTCATTACATTTTAATTACTTACATACATACATACTATATACATATACAAAGAGAGAGAAAGAGAAGGGGGTGGGGGGGGGGAGGGGCTTGAGTAATTAATTTTGTATTCTTTTACACAAACTTATCTCCTACAGTGGTAATTTTAACTTGAAACTTGAAAATACACAGTATTCATAAATGTTAACAGTAAAAACTACATTTTTAAGTTTAATTTCTGATCTGAACTCGTACATATGTATGTACTCGTATGCATACGAGTATGCAAGCATGTTCGCATTTAAACTGCTACTATTTTGCTGGGATCAACTTTGACTCTTAAAAATACAGTGTCGTCTTTGATGAAAGGGCGCTTATAAAGTAAATCATGAGCTATGAAACGTGGAAAACCAAAACCTAATTGATCGGGTTCATTAGAGGGGCGTTGGAAATTTTCCCAAGTTGGATCTGGAACAAATGATTCAGCTACACCACCTTGGCCAGCCTGAGCTCCTTGCTCGAAAAGTGTAAAGGTAATTGAATGCGAGAAAGGCCATTTTAGTAGAGCATCATATTCGCCGGGTAACACTTTAATGTATACCGAAACATGAGTATTTTCTCCGGGACCATTGCCATTAAGAAACATGGAGGCTTGCAATTTATAACCATATTGAGAAGTATAGAATGGTGGTGATACCAATTCCAAACCGTCTTTGCCTTTAGCTTCTGACATTTTAGCCGACCAGTCAGTTATTTTCCATAATAATGTGCCCGTATAGTTGATGGACAATTTTGAAACGGCCGATTTTAACATTTGTATTTGTTGTCCCTGTCTAGCGGATAAGGCTACCATTAAAGATAAATGAGAAGCGGCATTAGCCTCCAAATGAGCCTCCAACAAATGGCGAGGCCCTTTAAATCGGCAGCCAGCTTCTTTAAATGTGCAAGCAATGGCTAAAGCTTTACATTCATCTCTCAAATGGGCTTCCATATCAGCTCTTGCAATGGGGCCTATATCGCAGCGCTGTGGGCATACTGCCGGTGCTCTGGGACACTGATTAACATGCAAAGCCAACGTATCAGCGGAAAATTCCCGATTACAATGTAAACAGCGTCTTAAACGTTTGGAACAATCTTTGGATTTGTGTAAAGTCATGCGTCCCCTTAACACTCTTTGACCACATTTGGCTTCACAATATATAGGCTCTTGGCCACAAGTACCGGTATGCTCCTCTAAGCCAGCACCCGAAAACTCACTTTGACAAAATTCACATTTTGTGCGTCTCATCGTGCAAGTATACTGCAAATGATCGGTCATCATAATACGCGGTATTTGAGATCCACATTTATTTGGGCACTGAGTAGCATCATGTTTGCAGACATTCAAATGGGCCTAAAAGTAGTAGTAAAACAAAAATATTATTTAATCAAAATATAATTAAAAAACAAAGAAAATCATTTTATTTTTAATTCATTAGTAAAGTTCTAAAAAAAAAGAAAGAAAAATAAAAAACATTTTAACTTCCTTAACATAATTTACTGGTATTTTTAATGTTCTTTTTTGTTTGTTTTTTTTTGTTAACTCTGGGAAAACTTACCCAGAGTTTTGTGTTTTTATTTGCTTAAGAGCTTTAATACTTTTTCTTTTTTGTTTTTGTTTTCTTTAGAATTGTTTCTGACTTTGTTGGTTTTTATGACCATAAAAATCCCACCATAAGTAATAAAATTCTTGTAAGAAATAATAAAAAAGACAACCAAAAATTATAATTAAATTTTGTTGTCTTTTTAAGAAAACTACTCGTAGTATTCGTGTACCAGTATGTAACCTTTAAACACATTTTGGAAATGGTTAAAATAAATTTGTTTAAGCAAACATATCACTTTAAAATTTTATTAAAAGATTCTTTTAAAACATTTTCCAAGAATTAAAAAACAAACATACAAAAAAATAAATTTTAAATGCAATAGTTTTCTAACTCATAATGATGTTGAAAAATTATTACAATTACTTAGATTTGATTAATGAAGTTAAAAATTGTTTTTTAAATACAGATTTCGATAAATTATGGGCGCACTCAACAAACTAATTACTGATATCGGGCTAATAGGTTTGAATTCGCTTTAATAAACCCATACAAATTATGCTCTTGAATCAGGAGACTTTACTTTTATTGATAAAAATTTTTTTCTTAACAAAACTTACCTTTAACTTTCTCAATTCATCGGACCAGGTGCAACCTTGTTTGTGATGTATGCAAAAGACCAAAGAGCCCATAATTGCTTGTTTCGGATCAGGTCCAGGGTAAATCTAAAATACAAAATAAATAAAAAGAATTCTTTTTATAAATCGCAGACAATAAGAAACAAAAACATATATTTCTTTTGTACCTTAAATTTAAAGTGTTTTGTGATACAAAATCCTTTCTATTATTCAATAATGAAAGTGACATGTTTTCCAAAAGATGCACATCTTTAAATACCACAAAGAAACGAATTTTTTCAAAGTGATAAGAATACAGGCGTATTATAGGAATTTTGTATGTTTATAGAGATTTTCAAATGTAGAGTGATAAGAAAATCATTTTCGAGTTGATAGGTAGGTACTTTTCCAATTGAGTTCAAGAGTAATGACTCGATTATGAATGGCAGACGCATTTTAGTTGAGTTTTCATTTGTCGACAAATGTATTTAATAAGTGTTGTCAGTTGCCAATTTAACCATTTTTCAAAGTTATTTGACAAGAAAAATAACAATCTAGCAGTAGCATAATTTTAGCATTTTTCTCAAAATATTTAGCTTTTTCTAGCATATTGCAGCTTTGAGTTTTTTTTTAAATACATTTCAATAGTTTTATAATTTTTAAAATATATAGACGAAAAAAAAAAGAAAACAATAGCAAACTAGATGTTTAAATATGTAGGCCTGGTAGGCCGATTGATGTGATATTCGATATTCTAGCAGTAGCATAATTTTAGCATTTTTCTCAAAATATTTAGCTTTTTCTAGCATATTGTAGCTTTGAGTTTTTTTTTAATAAATTTCAATAGTTTTATAATTTTTAAAATATATAGACGAAAAAAAAAAGAAAACAATAGCAAACTAGATGTTTAAATATATAGGCCTGGTAGGCCGATTGATGTGATATTCGATATTCTAGCAGTAGCATAATTTTAGCATTTTTCTCAAAATATTTAGCTTTTTCTAGCATATTGTAGCTTTGAGTTTTTTTTAAATAAATTTCAATAGTTTTATAATTTTTAAAATATATAGACGAAAAAAAAAGAAAACAATAGCAAACTAGATGTTTAAATATGTAGGCCTGGTAGGCCGATTGATGTGATATTCGGAGAAATTATTTCTATTATAATGCAGACAACCGCTAAGGGAATCTCAGTTTTGTTTTTAGGATATTGCCGTTTAAAATTAGATCACTACAACTCTTCGTTGCAAATGCCCTTAGAAGTGTTGGAAACGCAGCAAACCATGCTACGATTGCTTGTTTGCAAGGCTTGCAAGGGCGTTTGCAACGAAGAGTTTTTACCGCTACTATTCAAGTTTATTTTATAATTTTGTAATATGAAACAGTTTTTTTTTATTCAATTTCCTAATAAAATATTTTTGTTTGGAAGCTTTTATTTACAATTCTTTATTACTATTTATGCTTAATTGCATAAAAATTCCTAAAATTAAATTTCTTGCATATGCTCAACAAACTCATCAGGAAGCCTTTTCCAGAATTTTTTTTCGTAAACTATTAAAAAAGAAAAATATTAAAAAAATCAAAATGAAGTGACATGCTGTTGGTCAGTCCGAATTATGTAGAAAGCTCTACACAAGTCCTTTCTTAGAATAGCTTGTATTAGACCGGGATATGAAAGCAAAATTGAGAGGTTTTAACCGCTCTGACAAACTGTGTGGAAAAGAAATGCAGAGCTTGTGTCTGCTACGGAAGGCTTCTTTTACGCTACTTTTTATCACTGAGAATGTATAATTTTTATCTAAATGAAGAATTTATTTTCAGTATATTAGTGAACGTTTAAAGGTTTGATATTATCGTTGTTATATATCATGAAAGGTTGAACAAATATATCACCTTCTTTATTCATTTTATATTTTTATTTTAGCATTTTTGTCAACAAAATCTAGCATTCTTTTCTCAATAAGTTCTGACAACACAGTCAACATTTTAAATTATTCAGCTGGCAGGTATTATTCACATATTGTAAGTAGTACTTGCAATCAACTCATTAAATTAGTTAGAAAATATATTTTTTATTAGAAAATTCGTAAAATAAGAAATTTCAATATTTTTTTTATAATTTTTTACGCTTCACTGAAACAACTTCCGCTTAAAAACCGTTTTTCTGTCATTTTTTTCAGTATAAATGACCCTTTTCAGAGAACCTATACACAATAGGCACAAGAAGTTTCAAATACGAGTATAAATTAATTAATAATTTAATTTTTTTTATTTTTTTTTTAATTTTTGACTGCTCCAAACATAAATTCAGAAAAAAAAAAAAACAAAACGCATTAAAATTAAAAATATTTAATACCATAGACTGTAGACAGATAGTCCCTCCCTCCCTTTAAACAGGGTTTTTATTTAAAGACAATTTTTAATTTATTTTTTTTAGTTTTATTTTCAAAAGACAATTTGTAACTCTCTCTCTCTCTCTCTCTCTTTCTCAACTTCTGGTTTCAGGAAATTTATAAAGTTCGTTGTAAAAATGCATCTTTTTTTTTTTCTGTTGAAATTTTTTAAAGATAATATTTATTTATAATTTTTTTCTTGTCTTTTGTCTTTTCATAAGCAAAATAACCCCAGTTTTGTAGTTCGTTCTTTTGCACAGAAAAAAAGGGGGAAACAAGTAGAATGAAACTGCATTTAATGCTGTAATTCTGGATAATTATGGTTGCAGTTGCATGCATGCATGCATGTCTTTTTAGTTAACGCTGGTTTATATCTTAACGTTTTTTTTTCTTAAGCCATAGATGACTGACTGGCTGGATGGCTGCAGCCTCTATTTTTATGCAAAAAAAAAGAAAAAATTAAAGTTTGCTTTGCTTGTAGTTTTTAACATCCGGTTTGATAAAGTCAATGTTATAAAAAGGCTTTTATGGCGGAATTTTTTAAACACAGACACCAGCTATATGAAAAAGAAAAAAGAGGGATAACTTAAGATTGTGTCAAACAGAATATTAAACCATTGAAATTATTTATTAATCATTAAATTTTACTTTTGATTAATTTATGTACAAATTTATTACTCGTTGCTATGCTTTAAAGTCAGTCACATGTTGTGTAAAATCGTTTTAATATTAATACTAAGAGAGTATGCAATATGAATTTGTTACTGAGTGGTAGACAAGCTTTTTTTAGAACTCTAGTCTCTGATATCCTTAAAAAAATAATATAAAGAATATAAAACGAAAGTAGCTTCGTAGTTTATGTCAATTGTCACAATTTTTAATTCTTGCTGCTGTAGTGACTTTTGGGATGCTTTGATCAGAGCGTTTTTAAGTCATTGTTGACATCAGTTTAACCTGATAGCAGGAAATGGACCTTATGTAACCATTGTAGACAACAGGAGGCCTTAGAGCCTGTTTCCAGAAGACGATTGCCTTTTTATATGACAATAACTCAAACATTTCAGCGTTTCTTTATTGTGTCACATATCGTCGTGCGGGAGTTTAAGTGCTCTATCCGCCATTTCATATTTTTTATATATCTCGAGTTAATGATGCCACTTTAGGTTTTTGACCCCAAATTTATCAAATCTGTAATCCGTTTTAGGATATCTCGTCAAGTTTCGAACATAAATAGCCGAAAACGGATAACAGATTTTAAAAATTTTGGTCTCAAAAACCTAAATTAGCATCATTAACTCTAGATTTAAAAAATGGCATATAGAGCACTTAAACTTCCGCACGACGATATAATAAGTCTTTAGTCTGCATACAATCGTCTTGTGGAAACAGTTTGTTAGAGAGAAGAAGGGACCAACTACACAAGGTTCAACACAAGTCTGGAACTTTGGTGAGGTATATGTTCCCCAGAGAGACCATTTGTTTCCCAATACATATTCATATACATTTATTCAGAACCTCACATTCACACTGTATGCGTTCTGCTGTTTCTGATGTCTGTACGTACAATCTCCAAACATCTACATCTGTGATAATCGCCATTTCCATAAATATTTAGATCAGTGCTGGCAAAGTATTGAGTAATGGGTACCGAGTATCGAGTATTTTTACTAATTTTTTTTTTTAATTATCTACTCAGTACTTTAAGAGTTGTATTTTTTCTTCGAAGTTGTATAGAAAATTTAAATTTTAACGGCCAAAACAAAATTCTATCTAAAAACACAATACTTTATGAAATTGTTGTCTCTTAAAAGTAGCAGAATTTAACAGCACTAGTTTAGATGTAAATGCGCTTTAAATTACATATTTTAATATAAAACATATTTTTGTACAAATTAAAAATCCGATAAATTGAAATTCTACAACCGGACTGACGAATAACCCGCACAATTGGTATTACAAATACTCTGTCTGAACTGTTATTGTATTAGTAATTATATTTGTTTGCACGAAAAAGGAACATATTTAATGAATTAATATATTTGCAGCTCTGTTTTAAGGTCATTAATCATAAAAACTGTGAAATAATGCTGTTTTTTTTTCTTTTTTGGTTCATCACCAGCTTTAAGCATTTAATTATTTAAGGCAATTAAAAATAATTCCATTATTGGTGTGACTTGATGATCTTTTTAAAATTTTTTTTAAATAAAATTTTCAACTCATTAGGTTTTAGTTGTCTATCTTAAAGGAATTGCAAATAAAGCCCATTACTAAGGTACCTTTGTCACCCTTTGCCAAAAAAAAAGAATTTATTGATAATTAATTCAAATTTAATTCATTACAAATTTTAATATTATTTCTAGCGTAGTCATCTGTTTTTAAATAGTTTTTTAAAAACTTTTTGTATAAAAAAAATTTTGGGATTATATGTGTGCATATGGTTGATCCTCGTTGTGATCCAAAGATTCAATTAATATTGATCGCTAATGAAATATGAGATCCTTTATTTTTCTGAATAAAACACAAACTTTTCTTTGAGCTTTAAAGCAGATTTTGTTTTTCCCAATATTTTAAAATTTTATTATAAAAATAAATCACGAGATAACAAACATACTAACATACTACTAAAATAAAGTTGGTCTCTTAAAATCTCATTTGACAATTATTTCGTGGAAATATGTTAAATAAGCACTTTATAAACCAATTTTATTTTTTATGAATATGGCAGTAAGTATTTGAACTTCGAAAAAAGTAAAAAAGAAGTTTAAAGTCATCAAACTTTGAGTAAATATTTCAAAATTTGTAGAAAGAATAAAAACTCATTATTATAATTTAGTTTTTTTTTGTTTGTTATCAATCATGGCATGGGTCTCCTCTTCTTATATGTTATAGAGACCAGAAACTAATTAGTTAACAATGTGTTTACAATTTATGATTGAGTTTAAAATCGTTTGACTTTAGCCAGACACAAACTGTCCGTGTCATTTTTAGTGGAAAAAATATAAAAAAATAGACAATAAAACATATTTTCATTTGAATGCATTTATTTCCGTTTGTTAAAGTGGTGGCATATGGGATGGCATTTATTTTTTTTTTTTTTACTTTATTTGTTTCTTGATTATGATTTTCGAAGAATGTACTCGTTTAGTGTTGTCTGTCTGATGGTTTAGATGTTTTGTATCGAAGTATGTGCTTAATGTTATTTTTATTTATTACTTTTCTGTTAATCTAAAAAATAAATATCGTTTTTATTTCTTTTTCTTCTTCTTTTATAAAAAAAATATATAAAAAAAAGCTTTGCATGGGTCTGGTGTTTATTGTTGTGTCAGGGTTTAATAACTCGTGTCTGATTTCTGTTTTTTTTTCTTATTGCTGGCTTTAGATTTTGGTTTTCTTAAGAAAATAAAAAGGGGGAGGTAATAAGCACAAAGCAGACCAATTCCTTCACACACACACACACGTGTTGTTAGCTTAAAAACAGTATTCTTTTTTTTTTCTTAAATATTTAAAAATTAAATATTTATTTAAAATTGTACCAAACAGAAAATGATAATAAACTACAACATTCCATACATAAATAATTACAACCACAGTTTATTTTTCTTATACATAAATATTATTTTACAGACATTAATAATTAGCGAGTCTCTTTTCTTTTGTTTGGAATTCAGTTCCCATATTCGAAAATTTTCATAAGTGGCCTAATTTTTCTTTAGCTAAATTATTAATTTGGCTTTTCAACGTTAAATAAAAGTTTTTATATACATATTTCCTAACCGCGGCGTGATTCATGAATTGAATAAAATGTTTAATATAATAAAGTATAGAGAGAGCCACTGCCAAAAATCCAGTAATGCTCACTTTTTAGATTGACGATGTACAGACATATATGCAACCAAGCAAAATTACCATTCTCATTTGTCCAATTCCGCCCACTTTTTAAATGGTGAGTTGTATTTTTAAGATTTTGTCGTATCCGCCATTTTATATTTTTTATATATGTATCTCGAGTTAATGATGCCATTTTAGGTTTTCGGCCCCAAATTTTTCAAGTCTGCAATCCGTTTTAAATAGCCAAAAACGGATTTTAAAAATGTTGGTGTTAAAAACCTAAAGTGGCATCATAAACTCGAGAAATATAAAATGGCGGATAGAGACTATAAACTCCCGCATGACAATATATTAAGAACACTATGTCTTCCCAAAAATTAAACTCAACTTATTCTCAATTTGAATTGTTGCTTGGTTTGCTGGGTAGTTTGGTTTGCTGCCTTTAAAGATGTAATACATGCATATGTGACGACTTAAACGCATAGTTTTTCAATTTCATAACAAAAGAAAAATCAAAGAAAAAGAAACCGAATATTGTTTAATGCGGAAATATTTGTTTAGTAGCCAAAAAGGTATTTTTCAAACAAGTTTAAAAATTTTATTTCTGTATGTACTTTAATTTAAGAACTTAATAAATAAATTCTTAGTAGAGAGCTAATTAAATAAAGGTTTTTAATGAGTAATAATGACCTGTTTAAGTGATATCAGTATTAGGACCCTAAAATTTTATTTTAAACAAGTTTTAAAGGTTGACAGAAAACAATTTTTATAAAAGTATGTATGCACACACATATGCGTATGTATTTAACAACGCAACTACTACATGTACTTTTTGTATAAGAAATTATTATTCTGGATTAATGCTGCATAAACACATTTAAGGCCACTTTTTAAATACATTTTTTTATTCTCTATAAGCCTTTTTTTGTTGTATTAATTTTTTTTTCATTTTTTTTATTTTCTTTTACAGGTAAGTCTTTGTCTTTAATTTCATTCATATTTCAACATATTTAAGCATAATCATTCATGTTTTTGTGGATTCATAATATCCGGTGTAAATTTCATAAACAAAAAGTAAAATAAAAAACAGCTGATCTTTCAAAATTCAAGCAATACCACAACAACAATAGCAAAAAAAACAAGTTTCAAGCTGAAAAGTATGAAAAAAAATTGTTTTTTTTTAAAAAAAGCAAAAAAAAAAAAAAAAAAAAAAAAAATGTTGAGAAGACCAGAGAATGAGAAAAAACAAAACAAGTTTTTGAACAAAAACAGCAGCTGATCTCAAATAAAAGGTATTTACGAGTATTTATTATACAAACTTTTTTATTTTATTATTAAAACAACAACAAAACAACAACCGCACTTCCAAACACTTGCAAAAGAGTTATAAAGCAGTATTTAAAAAAATATATATATTAAATTCATTATAAACAGTGTTGCCATTTCGATTACTATTTAACAAAAAATTGCTCATTTTTCCTAAGATGTGTAGATGGTGTACATACATACATATGTAATCTTTAATTAATTTGGTCAACTTTTTTTTTCGATAAAAAAATTTGTTCTTAAACATTTACTTGGAATTTTATATTAATAATTACATTTTTCCCCGGATAATTGCCCCACGTTTAGTTGCCTTTCACGCTTATTTACCTAAATTTCTAAATCCCCATATCTTTTCTTACCATTTTCTAATAAAATTCCATTGTTAATTAACTTTCGCTTAACTGAGTTATTCGCTTAATTACCTCAAATATATTTTTCCCAAATAAAAATGTCATTATTTTCTAAAAACTGCAACTTAACTCAACTATGTTTACATAGACAAATGTCCGTTTAATTAACTTTCAAACTACTTTTTTGCAATTAAAGTCTACATACATAATTGTGCATGGCCAATCGGCCATTACAACCCTGTGTCAGGTTCACGGTCTAGTTCCTCGCAGAACCTATGTTATGTGTGTTAATTTTTTTCCATTACAGTTTAAAGTCGACTCCGAACTTATTATACATAATTATTTATGCTTAAATAGCCCGTGTGCCTAATCTTACCTCTATAGCTATTTAATTGATGCTTAACCAACTCATAATGAGGCTTTTTCCCAAAAAAGTTTATTTAAACTATCGATTCTTATGTTTAACATGTTATAAACTGAATGAGAATTAATTTATCCCTTGCAAGACAGTTGAAAAAGTAGCAAAAAAGTAGTAAAGCACACTCTAGGTCGGCAAAGAAATCATTTTAATGATAATCATATTAAACCTCATTGTAGCGAGTTTTGTTACGACGCTTTACATAGAATTATGATACACGATCAAGATTTGCTTTCAATACACTTACAATGTCTTTTTTTACTAATAATACATGTAATAACACATGTATACTTAAAAAAACATTTAATGAATTTGCTATCAATTATTCACGCCCTTTGCGTTTCAAATTTTGTTTTAATTTTCTTTCAAGAAAACAGCTGTTTGCCACAATTACGTACAATATGTTGTATTTCTTCTTTAATTTTTGTATTGACGGCATCCTGAAAACAAATTGTTTCAAGATTGCATGTAACCAGGTCACAGCTTTCAAATTATGTGAATTTTGACAAGTACTTATGTGTGGAAAATTGAAAACAAAATTTTCACGAGTAACGTAATTTATTTATCTTTTTCTATTGAAATTTGGTTACCAAAAATTGAAACAGTTGGCAACACTGATTAAATATAATGATGAAAACCCGGCTTAAAATGTATGTATTTGTTTTACAGCAGCCTCAATGTTTTTGATGTCTATGCCATAGACTTCGAATTTCTTTTTTTCTATTAATTTATCTCTTACTCGTATTTCTATTCTTTTTTTATTAAATCCTTTAATAACAACAACTGCTATATTTTTAAATAAAGAAAGAAATTTTATTTTTTTACTGTCATCTGTAATAGACACGTTCGTTGACGAGTGTACATGATAATATTCTCACGGTTTACCTACCTAAAATGTACATATTTTGTTCATGTTCAAACAAGGCTTTACAGTTTTTCAAATATGCAGGTACATTCATACATACATACTTACATACGTATACAGTTAATAAGAAATTTTTTTTATTAGTCTAAACTAAAAGTACTTACGACTGTCGCTCTAACTGTCAGTCGGTCTGTTTTTTGTTTCTCTCTTGGTGTTTTTTTTTTTGATATTTTCTATATTTATTTTTAATTATGGAATGCGTTTAAAAAATACTCTTAAATTTATTTTTCAATTGCTATTTTTTAGATTTTCTCTTTAGTTTAGTTTGGATTTTTTATTGTTCTCTGAAAAGCAGGTGAATACATTTATTGTTGGTGGTATTGTGTTAACAACAGCTGCAGCTAGTTTTTTCTTTTCCTTTTATTGCTATAAAATGTGCAATACAATGTTATTTAAAAATTATGAATATTTTGTTGTTGTTATTATGTTGTTGTTGCATACTAAAAAATTAAAACTGCGGGTAGTTGTTATGTTTCTCGCAAAAAAAGTTATAAACATTGTGTAGTTAAACGAGGTCAGATGCAGGTTGTTTGCCACAAAGCGAACAAACAATATTAACAATTACAAATAACAAGCAAAAGGTTAAAGCAAATTTACTTTTAAGGTAAAATAGCACTGTGGTCGACTCGAAATTTTTGTTTATGCATATCGGATTGAAATAACTGCAACAGCACGACACTATGTTGCAAAAATTTGTAATTGACATACAATACTTATGCATGTTCAAAACTTGTTAATGTGGGGACGAAAAATAGCAAGAAATTTTGTTCTTCAATTAAAACTTGTACAATTTTATATAACGTTTTTGTTAATATTATTTTTAATTACTGTCCAAATGTTATTTTTTCTTTATGATATTTATGTACTTTTCATTTGATAGATCACATATGAGTAATTCCAGATATTCACTCACTAAAAGAATTGATTTTTCTTTAATAAACGACATTTCTGCAAAACTTATTAAATTATATATTCAAATATTTAGTATATATGTATGTACGAGTATGCATATAAAAATGTCGCGTTGTCTCGCTGGTTATATCATTTAAAATGACACAGCAATATGCCACAGCATTTTGTCTTATTGCTCAACTTTGCCGCATGGTATCACATCAGTTCAGCTGCCACTTGAGACCACTGATTTCTTTTATTTATTCATTAAAGAAATAATATTTTTCTTCTTGTTTGTGTTTGCATATCATATTTTCTTTTCAATAAATTGGAAGAAAATAATTTTTAATCACTACTAAAAAAATTTGATTTGATTGCGAATTGACTTCAAGAAAACCATCTACAAAGAAACCGCTCCCCGACATTCCACTCTATTCCACCTTAACCAATGTCAATAAAAAACGAATGATCAGGAGAAAAACGCCACCTATTGGGAAGTAGCAGGTAGCTACTTAGCGAAGGCACTCACCACCCAATCAACATGTGTTAGGTCACCGCATAAACATCTTTAATATCTTATCATCCATTTTTTGTCTTTTTATTTATTTCATATTGCATTAATTTTTCATTAGAACTTCCTATTAATTGTATTAATTTTAATCATGTAATTTTTCATTAAATTCCACTTCGTTTTGCATTTAAATACTTTCACATTTTTGCTTTTTCTAACCCATTGTAATTTGATCACTTTTTCGTGTATGCTAAACCACTGTGACTTGGTTTGGTTGTAACCCGTTAGGTTTTATTATTTGTTTCTCACTTGTTTTCTTTAAATTTTTAAATAATATTGTTGTTCTTGTAAACAAAATATTATTTATTTGCAATGATTTTGTATGTACATTTTTTATGCATAGAGTTAAATAGGGACAAATTAACGTTATGCAGTAGCAGCGAGAAACAAATAATAACAACAAAAACAGTGGCTCCTTATATATGAAATTTGTACTTAGGTTTAAGAAAAATATTTTTAAATAAAGCATTTATTGTTAACCTTGAATTCATTCGAGCAACTTGTTTTTACATTTCTTTTGTTGAGACACGGTCGCAATTTCTCTATTTAGTTTTGGAAATTAAATTATCGTTGCCCAAACAACATTTTAGTGGCATATAGACAATAGTAATACAAATACTTTACTACTCTATATCGCCACCGGTGAAGAAAACGCTCCTCATCGTACATTTTGGCGCCCAACGTGGGGCACGATAATTTAAACATCGTTCTGGTTTTGTCGTGCGGTCCGTGGTAAACCAAAAAATCGTTGTTGAAGTGCATCTTTCATTACAAGTGCACAGGTCGTAAGTGAAGTAGAAATCGTTTTGAAAAAAAATTAAAGACTGTCGGGTACCTCCTTGTAACAAGTGTACGGTCGTATAAAGTGAAGCTGTTGTATTGGAACTTATTGTAAAGACTCCTTGCGAGCAAATTAAATAAGTATTGTTTTGAAAAACATTTTGAAAAAATATTGTGTAGTCCAGAGGACAATAATTTTAAAGTAAAAAAAAGGTACTGTGTGGTGCATCAAACATTTTGAAAAAAAAAAAAAACAAAAAAAAAAATATAGAAATAATATTTTACATTTTTGGCTCAGTGGAGAATTATATAAAAATATTAAACAAAAAAAAATCTAAAACTGTGTTTCGACAGTACCGCTAATCGTTGTACATAAAAATTTATAAATTTTTTTGTTGTGCTTTCGTTGGTTTCAGTTACGGTACATAATATACACATTATATACAATTCGTTTTGACAAAAATTTTGTGGCATCGGTTACAGTGCTGATCAAAATTGTATTGCCGATAATTAAAAAATTTTTTGGTGTAATTTTTGGCTCATTGGTCATTCAAATTAAATTTGTTTTGTGTATTTGAGAAATATTTTTGTGGTTCAACGATGACTCTAGAAGAAGCTAAGCAGCAACGGGCTAATACTAAGAAAAGCATCACCCGTATCAAGAATCAGGTCGAGGCCAATGCAAGGGGTGAAGGAAAAACGCTTTCGTCAGTGGAGCTCAAGTGCCGTTTGGGGATTTTGGAATCATATTTCAAGCAAATCATGACATTTCAAACCCTAATCGAGAAATACGATCCTGAGGACAATGGTCGGCCCGAAATTGAGGACATGTACATTGCCGCTAAAATGAGTATCCTGTCCCAGCTCAGCGAAGATGTTCACAACACTTCAATGTCTGAATCTACAGTTTGTTTCCCAGCACCCAGTCATAAATTACCAGCACTCAAATTGCCGACATTCAGTGGTAAATATAGTGAGTATAAAAATTTTATAACGTCTTTCAATCAAGTGATCGATCGTGAGCTTGGCCTTTCAAACATTGAGAAATTTAATCATCTGCTCAACTGCCTTCATGGACAGGCACTGGAAACGGTAAAGGCGTTCCAAATTACCAATGAAAATTACCCCAAGGCTCTCGAAAGGCTAAAAACGCGTTATGACAACAGCTCACTTATTTTTATGGAAAACATTACCACTCTTTTTGAACTTCCCAACATGTCGAAACATAATTGCACACAACTTCGTAGTCTTGTCGACAATGTTTCCGCCCTTTTTAGCTCTCTGCTATCTCTTGGCTCACACAGTGACATCGCACAATCAATGCTGATCTACATCGTTATGGAAAAGGTCGATGACGACACCAAAAGGAAATGGAAAGATTCATTGGACTTCACCAAACTGCCATCATGGGAAGACTGCTCTAAGATTCTAGAAAGACATTGCCAATTTCTGGAATCGGTCGAAACTAGCCATACTCATGTGTCTCCTCGTAAGTCTGGTCATCAACCGTTTGGTAAGTCCAATGATAAAAATTCTAAATCAGGCTCTAGTTTTTCTATTTCCAAACGTGTTTGTCCGCTTTGTTCAAAATCTGACCACACACTTAGTCGTTGTCCTCGCTTTAAAGAGATGAATGTCGGTCAACGCTTTGAAAATGTCAAACGGCTTGGCCTTTGTCTTAATTGCTTGTCAAAGGGGCATCATGTTAATAACTGTTCCTCCTCATTCAAGTGCAAAACTTGTTCTCGATTACATCACAGCATGCTTCACCGTTCTCAATCTGCGTCAAGGCCCTCGTCCCCTGCTGCAGAACCAACCTCTTCTCGTGCAACTTTGAATGAAAATCCTGCCTCGGTCCACACGCATGTGGAAAGGTCATCGCCGGATCAGATATTGCTTGCTACTGCCATGGTTCTTGTTCGTGATTCAACTGGATGTTTTCAATTGGGACGCGCCTTGTTGGATTCTTGCTCTCAATTGAATTTCATGACTGACGAATTTTCTCAAAGGCTGCATTTGCCCCGCACAAAAAAAACTACGGAAGTTGCTGGTATTGGAAACTCTCACTGTAAAAGTAGATATAGGTCGTCAACAAATGTTAAGTCTCGATTCACTGATTTTGAAGTTTCACTCTCATTTTGTATCACGCCTCATATCTCGTATCAACCCGATGCTGAGTTAGATATCTCATCGTGGAATTTGCCTCCAAATACTCAGCTCGCAGATGAAGATTTTTTCAAATCTAAACGTATCGATCTGCTTATTGGTACTGAAACATTTTTTGATATTTTGTCGGTTGGTCAAATTAGACTTGGTCCTAATTTACCCAAATTACATAAAACACTTTTTGGATGGATTGTAGCAGGCCGTTATCAATCTCATGTTTCTAGCTCGTCTTGTATGCTCTCAATAGAAAAAGAGGTCGATTTGAAGTTACAACGTTTGTGGGAAATCGAAGAAATACAATCTAGCTCAAATGGTTTGACTCCTGAACAAAATGATTGTGAATCATTTTTCAACAACACCGTCTATCGTGAATCTTCTGGTAGGATTGTTGTCAAATTGCCGTTCAAGGAACCTGCCGAAACTTTAGGCCTTTCTCGAAACATGGCTCTTAAAAGATTTGCAGCTCAAGAAAGGCGCTTTGCTCGTGACAACACTCTGAAAACCCAATATGTTGCTTTCATGAAGGAATATGAAGATTGCGGACATATGAGCCTAGTTAGAAGCCCTCATTTGGATCAACCTCATTATTTCATCCCTCACCATTGCGTTTTCAAGCTCAACAGTACTTCAACTAAGCTTCGAGTTGTTTTTGACGCCTCGTGTCCCTCATCTTCACAGAAATCGTTAAATGACATTATCATGGTTGGTCCCACGATTCAAGATGAACTCTACAAAATTTTACTTCGCTTTCGTCTTCATCGCTATGCTCTAACAGCGGATATAGTTAAAATGTATCGTCAGGTCCTCATTGACCCTCGCGATAGAAGATTTCAATACATTTTGTGGAGAAATTCGGAAGAAGAGGAAATTCGCACATACGAGCTTAACACTGTTACTTATGGAATGGCGTCTGCCCCTTATCTCGCAATTCGAAGTCTTCATTATCTTGCTGATCAATATACGGACCAGTTTCCACTTGGCTCAAGAACGATCAAATCATCATTCTATGTTGATGATTTTCTAGGTGGGGCGGATTCACTGGAAGAATTGACTCAAATAAAGCGGGAGATGATTGAAGTTCTTAATCGTGGTTGCTTCGAACTGGACAAATGGCATTCAAACCATAAAGACTTTCAACACGATAACACTATCAAAGATTTAAATATTGACGACTCTGCTATAACCAATGCTCTGGGTATCACTTGGAATCAAAAAAGGGACGTTTTCCTGTTTTCGTTTTCGCCTAAGTCTCATGTTGATGAGAAAATCACCAAACGTACTATTTTGTCGCTCTCATCGTCTCTTTTTGATCCCCTTGGACTCTTGGCTCCGATTCTTATCAAATCAAAAATCATCATGCAAGAATTATGGATTCTGAAAATTAGTTGGGACGAATCTATTCCCCAGGAACTGCACTCGGCATGGGAACATTTCGTCTCAGATCTCAAAACTTTAAGTTCACTTGAAATTCCTCGATTTTGTCTCGCTCCTGATTCTCAATCAGTTCAACTGCATGGCTTCTGTGATTCGTCAATTCGTGCTTATGGCTGCTGTTTTTACTTACGTGTGAAAACTACGTCTGGAAAAGGATCTGTTCGCCTTTTCACTGCCAAATCTCGTGTTGCACCTACAAAAAGACAGTCTCTTCCCAAGCTCGAATTGTGTGGAGCTCAACTTCTGGCAAAATTGTACTCCAAAATCAAAAACCTGCTCACGACTCCAAATCTCGAAGTATTTCTCTGGTCAGATTCTCAATTGGTTCTTCATTGGCTTAAACACCACTCTTCAACTCTATCAGTTTTTGTTGGCAACAGAGTATCAGAAATCCAGGATCTCACTAGTGGTTGTGTTTGGCGTCATGTCCCAACGCATTTCAATCCTGCTGATATCGTCTCTCGTGGTTCTTCTGTAAAAGAACTATCCTCCTCAATCTGGCTCACCGGACCAGAATTTCTCGCTCTCGATCCCGCTCAATGGCCGCCTGAAAAAATTGATAAGCTTTCGCAAGAAAGTCAACAAGTAATCGACAGAAAAAAACGCAAAACTACTCTTTGCCTCGAAGTTAGGTCGAATTACATCTTGGATTGCATCGAAAACTATAGCTCGTACCTGAAAATAATTCGTATTGTCGCCTGGATGCTTCGTTTTGCTCAAAAACCAAAAACTAATATCTTTAATTCTGACTTTTTGCAGCCCCAAGAATTAGAAAATGCCTTGATTCGTATTGTCTTTAACATCCAGAAGCAGCATTTTCAAGATGACATAGATAGAGTTCAGAAGAAGAAAGATCCGGAAGGCGCTCTGAAGTGTCTCAACCCCTTCCTCGACTCATCAAGTGGGTTCAATTTGCTCAAGGTTGGAGGCCGCCTGGAATACGCAGCTATTTCTGAAGGCCAGAAACATCCCATCATATTGCCTAGAAAAAATCATTTTGTCACTTGTCTTGTGCGACATCTACACCTTCAAAATTATCACGCTGGACCTAAGGCTCTAATGGCGTTCATTCGTGAAAGATTCTGGATCATCAACTCAAGGGAGCTGTGTCGTCGTATTGTCAACTCCTGCCCACAATGTATACGCTATCGCCCGAAATTGTTAAATCAGATGATGGGAAATCTGCCAGTAGAACGACTCAACACCTCAAGGCCCTTCGCAAGATGTGCTGTCGATTTTTGTGGTCCTGTCAATACTTACCTAAGAATAAGAGGAAGGGTTCCTTACAAAACTTACATCGCAGTTTTCGTTTGTCTCGCTACCAAGGCAGTCCATATTGAAGTTGTCTCGGACCTATCAACTGACGCCTTTATTGCTGCTCTTAAAAGGTTGATCGGACGCAGAGGTTTGCCCACAGATATATTCTGTGACAATGCTACAAATTTCGTTGGAGCAAATTCTAAGTTGGCACAATTAAAATTGTTCCTTTTTGATCCTAAAAACTCTAATGCTATTATAAATTATTGCTCAAATCAATTTATAAATTTTCGTTTTATTCCCCCTAGGGCACCACATTTTGGCGGATTGTGGGAGGCGGCCGTCAAGTCGGCCAAGGGTCATCTGACGAGGGCTCTATCAAACACTAGGCTCACTTATGAAGAATTAACAACTGCAATGGTCGAAATAGAGGCCATACTAAACTCGAGGCCCATTTCACCTTTGTCTTCCGATCCTAGCGACTTTGAGGCCCTTACGCCGGGCCATTTTCTGATCGGCGCTCCCCTGCGAAGTTTGCCAGAGCGTGATGTCCTGTCAAAAGAAGTCAACAACCTAGAATACTGGGCCCGAATAAGCGCTATCAAACAGAGTTTTTGGAAGAGGTGGTCCTACGACTACCTTAATGAGCTCCAAACCCGTAACAAATGGACTGCATCCAACCCTAACGTCAACCCAGGTTCTCTAGTTATTGTTCGAGAAGATAATCTACCCCCGCAACAATGGCTCATGGGCAAAGTCATAAATATCATCCGTGGAAGAGATGACCGGGTCCGTGTTGTCGATATCAAAACTACAAAGGGAAATATGCGTCGCCCTATCCACAAACTAGTTCTACTATCTTCTTGAAAGGGTCCTTTCAATGGGGCCGGTATGTTAGGTCACCGCATAAACATCTTTAATATCTTATCATCCATTTTTTGTCTTTTTATTTATTTCATATTGCATTAATTTTTCATTAGAACTTCCTATTAATTGTATTAATTTTAATCATGTAATTTTTCATTAAATTCCACTTCGTTTTGCATTTAAATACTTTCACATTTTTGCTTTTTCTAACCCATTGTAATTTGATCACTTTTTCGTGTATGCTAAACCACTGTGACTTG
This sequence comes from Metopia argyrocephala, assembly GCA_963576795.1. Lineage (NCBI taxonomy): Eukaryota > Metazoa > Arthropoda > Insecta > Diptera > Sarcophagidae > Metopia > Metopia argyrocephala. The sequence continues at coordinate 3,152,710 of OY756209.1, forward strand.
GTTTGGTTGTAACCCGTTAGGTTTTATTATTTGTTTCTCACTTGTTTTCTTTAAATTTTTAAATAATATTGTTGTTCTTGTAAACAAAATATTATTTATTTGCAATGATTTTGTATGTACATTTTTTATGCATAGAGTTAAATAGGGACAAATTAACGTTATGCAGTAGCAGCGAGAAACAAATAATAACAACAAAAACAGTGGCTCCTTATATATGAAATTTGTACTTAGGTTTAAGAAAAATATTTTTAAATAAAGCATTTATTGTTAACCTTGAATTCATTCGAGCAACTTGTTTTTACATTTCTTTTGTTGAGACACGGTCGCAATTTCTCTATTTAGTTTTGGAAATTAAATTATCGTTGCCCAAACAACATTTTAGTGGCATATAGACAATAGTAATACAAATACTTTACTACTCTATATCGCCACCGGTGAAGAAAACGCTCCTCATCGTACAACATGCAATGATGAGGCAATTGCTGCTATTCATTCAAGGGTGAAGTTATAACACTGGCCTTTGAATGATAAATTCACAGCAATTTGTCTCATTCCCAAAGCGCTTAATAAAAATATAATTAATAATAATATATGTACTGTCCTTTCCAAAAATTTCAATACAATGCACAGCATTCAGTAAATAAAAAATAAAAAAAATTAAAATTGATTTTAATACCCCCAACTATAGTTTATATGCATTCAGAATGCTAATATCTCATGTAATCAGTAATTATTTAATAAAATATTTAACTTTATTATCCCTATATTCAATTCTAAAAACCTATAGCCGCTTAGATAAACTGCTTCGAAAAAAACGACATAAGTGCTTAAGAAATTAAATTGGGCATCACTCACAATTTTTATAAAAAAATATGTAATTATTTTTCTAAAAACAATTCAAACAATGTAAAAATAATTACATTCCTTCGCCTCAGCCATATTTACAACGTTTATTCTTTTATTAATTTATAAAATGTTATAGAATTTTAAAAAGATAACGTTAAAATAAAAAAAATCCAACTTGGCAGCATTTTTATATGTGCTTAATTTTTAAGCAGTTTTAAAATTAACCGCTTATATAAGCGGATATAAATAAAAATTTGTATGGAATATTTATATTCGGTTCGATAAAAAACACCACTACAAATGATTGGGAAGATATACTTACAGTGAACCCGCGATAACGTGAATTAACTTTTATCAAGGCAGTTCAAATTATCAAGATTTTATACGACTTAGAATGTCAAATGTTTAAGTAAAAAAATGTGAAATTGGATTGATTAAAGAAAAAATTAGGAGATTTCACAATTAAAAGTGCGAGTATGTAGAATTTAAAAAAATAAGGAGAAAAAGTATTTACGTTTTATGTGGAAACTCACATTTTGTTCACGTTTTAGAGTAGTCTGTATAAAAAAAAAAGTTCATGTTTCTAAGACGCTCATCCTTTAAAATGTTCACGTTTTCGTTTCGTAATTTTGATTTCAAATATTTTGTGTTAATTTTTTAAATCTACTACACGTATTTCATTTACACTGAAAACAATTGCAAAACTCGGCAACCTACAAGATCTATTGTGTTCCGCCACCTACATACTTGCAACTGTTTATAAAAGAGACATCTTCTACAAGTTCTGGTTTTTATTCAAAAATATACTTTAAAATCATTGAACCTTCAAAATTTTATAAAGTTCAAGTTTATAGGAAATTATAGATTTTTGTTTATTTTTAGAAAACGAGGGGAGGAAAAATAAACAAATGTTTTGAGCAAAATCTAAATCATGCATAACAAATACATTTTTCAAATGTTTAAAAAAAATCTAATGCATGCATACACACATACATACATACATACACATATAAAAACTTAAAAGTAAAATTAGTATTTCGTTTAAAATGAAATCAATGACCGCAAAGAGGAATCAATTAAAGTGTTTCACAAACATTAGTAATTTAGAGGCCAAGTGGCGTAAATGTAGTTCGACTAGAAAGCAGCATTAACTACCTAATGAAATGAAACAATTTTTCCTCAAATAAAAAATCATTATCAATTGTATAAAAAAAGAAAATAAATAATTAAAGAAAACTAAATATTATGAGAAACATGTGCTTTTTGATTTGAAAAAAAACTGAACATAAAACTAAAAAACATAAATCGTAAAGTAAAATATAAAACTTCCATACAATCATGAGGCAATGCAGCCTTAGCACATATGCAACGCAGCACACTATGAATGACTTGCACTTGCAACAACGAAATCCCTGAAAGATGTTTATGTGTGAGTACGACAATAAATTTGAGAAAAAAATGGAAAAATACCAAAATGCGTTACTTTATCTATTACATAAGTATTTACCAAATGAAAAACAAAATTAACAAACAGACACAACCATGTTGATGATGATGATGATATTACTATGTGTAGAGTATATTCGATATACTAGGGTGGGTCAATTTTTTTGCCTACTAAGCGTATAGCAAAATCGTAATCTACGAGAAATTCTAAGAACTTTTCCCAAAGAAACCATGGTTCTAAAATCAAAATCGAGCTTCCGGTTTTTTACGAGAAAATTTGGTGTTCAGGTCATCCGAAAATAATGCTATTTTTTTGGAAGTATTCATTGCGATTGGTGAATAGTTGACCTGTAACGCTGGAAGAGGGCTTATTTTAAAGGAAATTATCTCAGCTTTCTATATCTGTCCTCATTTATAGAAAATTGTTTACCCAAATAATGGTTTTGAAGGTTTAGTCACAATAATAATAGTTTTAGGTTTTTAACAGTTTTACTATTATTATTTTGACATAAACCTCCAAAACTATTATTTGGGTAAAAAATTTTCTATAAATGAGGACAGATATAGAAAGCTGAGATAATTTCCTTTAAAATAAGCCCTCTTCCAGTTAAATTCGAATATTTATTGGATCTGTTTAATACTTATTTATTTAATTCATATTACCTTTAGTTTTGAATTAACATTCAGCGTTTTCTTAAAAAATTTTTCAAATTGAGCAGCCACTTGTCAAAACTGCATGTTTTCTTTTTAAAATATTTGCGTTCTCCCCTCATCCAATTATTTTCCCAATCTATTTGCATTTTAAGTTAGCTTGATAACAAAATAAATTGAGGAACACTTAAATAAAAGACTTTGACGTCAACAGTGTCACTAAGGAGACAGGATGCAAGACTTTGTCGTGCAAAGTGTCTTTAAAGAATACAAAATACTCGTTTACAATTTTATTGATTATTTTGTTTTCTATATACAGCTTAAGGGATAACAATAAAGAAGATATAGTCGCTCATTCTGTCCAATATTATTTTATGGAAATTTCAATATTTATAATTCCCAAGGAGTCTAGTGTGCTTGACTGCTAGTGCGAGGTTTGTGGGTTCGATACCTACTACACCGAGCATATAGTCTTAGTTACTCTTCTCGTAATAATAATTAGAATATAATTTAATATTGTATTCTAATTTAGCAAATAAATAAATAAATTCAATAAATTCGTAAAAAAATATCATCATGTCGTTTACAACGATTGTGCCAATTGGGATGTATGATAATCAGTGTAAAAATGTTGGTGTAGTTTTTGTAGATTGCAGTATTAACACTCATACATAATAATGTTGGGGTATTGATGTTTTTGGTATTGTAGTAAAATATCGTATTTATTTTATACTGCATTGTTTAAAAATTATAGAAAAAAAATAAATAATCATTTGTATGCATGTTGGGTGTTTGTTTACAGAACTAAAACACAAAAATACAAAAAAGATTACAAATGAATGTACATACATAACGTACACCTATATATACATAGTATATAGAAAATTATTTGATGAAAACTATGCTACTACTAAATGGCACCACTGCTACTATTTACTACTGCTGATAGTTGTTGTAGTAATAGAATTTTTTTCTTTTTTTTTTTCAATTCCAGATAAAGAATTTCAGTTTGTTTGATTGTCATTGTGTCTATCTGTCTGTCTGTCTCTCTGTCTGTTTGTTTATATGTAAGTCGTTCAGTGTTAATACTGTGTGAAAACGAATGTCATTTCCGTCTTTCATTAAATTGAAAAGAAAAACAAAAGAAATGATAAAAATAAGAAATTATTAAACTGTTTTATTCAATACGTTTTCCCTGGAATTCCTGGATTTCATTACTTTCCTGTAGCACATTAAGTTGTAACCATTCATTTAACAATAAATCCATTTATAAAGTCCGTCTATCCATTAATAACTCATGCATAGCCTAAGCGCCAATGATAGAAAGAAAGTTTTATTTACGAAAAAGGAAATAAAAAAATATATATAGTGAGAACCGTTATTCATTCAATTGTAGGCTTCAGTCAACTTTGGATTTTTGGTTTTAAATTTAAAGCTCTCTAAACATACATATAAAAATTACCAAAAAGGCCTTAAAAAATATTTTGAATTATTTTTAAAAATTATCTGCTCGTATTATTGACTAAAAATCTTGGTTACTGCAATATTTTTTTTTAATAACAAAAAGCTAAACATATTCTGCCTCTAAATAATGCCAATCTCTGTGCTTTTAGTCATGGTAGGTATGTGTAATGACATTAACAAAATGTTTAAGTAATTTTGTTTGTATATTACGCTGCATATTTTGTTGAACTAACAAAACCAAATGAACAAAAAAAAAACAACAAGAAAAACGTTGACTAAACCTGATTTTCTGTTTCTCTATGCAAAAAATTATAAAAAATTCAGTAGCGAAATTCATTCTTGGCTGTAAATGCCATTGAAAGTTTTGCAGAAATGGCAAACACTCCATATATGCTACATTTTATGTATGTTGAGTTAGCAAAATGAGGCAGCTATGATGATATGTTCGACTGGGTTAACACCATGCATGAAATTATTTCATATGAAAATATGAATTTATTAAAATTAAAAAGAATGGGAAACACGCCCGGAAATACCGGCAGATACTGTATCAAAAATTACCACAAATCATTAGCTCTAAAAAATACTTACTTACTTACTTACCCCAAAAATGGGGCCATTTTTCATTTTATGCGTTGGGGCCATTTTTCTTTGGGTCATTATTCATGGTGCCCTTTTTTTACATTTAAATAAAATGCCAGAAACTGTCGCCTAAATAAATTTGGAACTTTAATAAAAAACATTTAGCGTTTCTTTTCAGAAACTTTCCGCTTTTTACTTATAAAAAAAACACCGTTTTGATAACACTGTTTCTGACCAATGAATTCATACTTCCATATGAAATTATTTTATTATGTGAATCCAGTCTTTGCTATATCTGCAAGACTTATAATTTCAATTCGTAACGATGAATTTCTGTCGTTCTTTTTTTGTTTTTTGTTTTTTTTTAGTTTTTTTTTTCTAAAATTTAATAATTTAAAAATACTGGCTTGTGTGTTTGTGGCACTTTGAAAAGTTGTTGCAGGTACTCGCAATGTTGCATAATTTAATTAATACTTGAACACAAAACGCCTTTTTAACTTTGGCATTTAAATTGCAAAGAGTGCAAAGTAAAATCATTAAAAATACTGGGCACGTACATATATGGTCAAAATAACAAGTGCAGTACACAAATATGCAAACAAGAATAGAAAAACTTAATTTTAATAGTTAAACAGTTTACGAATGAGCATACAGAGAGTAAATATGTGCTGTAATATGTCTCGTAATTATTGCTAAAAAATTCCGCTCAGCTGTTTAGCTGCCTATAGTTTTCAAACAATCAAACAAATAAGCGTTAATTTCTAAACGTAAGATTGTAAAGAAAATATATAGAAGTTTTTTTTTCAAACATTTTGATTTGTTGACCAAATTTAGAAAAATTGCTTCTAAAAAACAACCCTTACTTATGGCAGAATTTTAAACAAATTTTTGACATCTTTTTTAATCTTTAATGTACACACTTGTCATATTCGGCTAATGTTGAATTTTTCGCCATCTATTAAGTAAATAAAGTCTATATGAGGCCACATTGAAAGTGAATGTTAAACACATGTGCCACATAATTGGAGTGCATATTCATTAAAGGGCACCTTTTAAATGACTCTTTATACTCATTTTCTTTAAAGATTTATTTTCTTTTTTCTTTAACATCCTGTTTATTTTTTTTATTTTTATTTTATTCTTTAAACAAACGGAAACAAATGTTTATTGTTTATGTAAAAAAAAAATTGTCGTTTATTTTTTGTAACACTATTTTCCCACACGTTAAAAACTGCAACATGTGTCTCCAAGATGTGATTTTTTTTGTAATTCCTTTTTCTTTCATGTGTGTTTGTTAACAATTTTTTACATTTTAATTAAAGTAAACAAACAAGTTTTAAAAGTTCAAATTCTAAGTGTTTATAGAGACAAATTAAAAAATAAAAAAAAACTCAATTGATCTGAATTATAAATGGCAAATAATTGATATAATAAGCTGATCTACTTGTTTTGTAGGTTATAGGAAAATACAAGATAATGAGCTTTTATTTATTGTTGACAATTGAGATCAATAGTTTTTATAAGAACGAGTTGCCACTGTTTATTCGTATGTACATAGATACATACGTATATGCAAATTGCTGTATTGTGTTTGGTACCATGTTTTTCTTTTCCACTATAAAAAAGTAGTTTAGCAGTAGTTATTCAAGACAAGAGTGTTAATTAAAAATAATTAGAAAAAGAAAAAAAATTTATAATTGCTAAAAATCTGTTCAAAAAGGACAAGTTTAATTAAGAAAAAACGTATGTTTTTTTCGTTTAAACACTGGCTAATAAAATTATTTTTATTAATAAGTTTAGTTGACCTTATTATTGCTTTTAATTAAGCTTTAGGTCGATTAAAAGCTTATATATTAAAATTATTTTTATAAATTTTTCAAAAATAAGTTTTAAATTTAATTTTTTTTTATTTCAAAAATTGTACTTTTTTGTACTTTTTTGTATTTTTTTTTTTTGTACTTTTAGTACCTCATGAATGAAGACTGGCTATTTAGAAAATTTTTTTGCTTTCAAAATTGTATTATTTTGTAATACATACCTTTCTTAGTAGCTTACTATTGATATTTAATTAATAAATTGATAAGTTTTTGATAACTTAATTTTTAGTACTTTAATCTAAATATAAAAAATTGAATGTGTGTTTGTTTATTTGTTTGTTTGTTTGTTTGTTTGTTTGTTTGTTTGTACCTTACAGGAGACCAAACCTCTTGACCGATATTCCTAAAATTTTCACAGCATTTAACTGGGACTCCGGCATGATTAATAGGGTACTTTTTTTTCGACCACGCCCAATTTTACGCCCACTATTTTAAAATTATGTAATTGCTCCTATATAGTTTTTAACAGATTTACTTAAAATTTTATACACGTTATACTACAGGCGAGATATAAATAAAAATTTCTTACGCCATGCCCCTTTTCACGCAAAATTGTATTTGAAAGTTTTAAACTTTTTGTTCTCTGTATAAATTTGTTCCTTCCGACGGATTTTTTTTTATTTGGTAGTATATTGCTCTTAATACTGTTAACGTCGCCATATAACTATGAACCACGTCACCGCCGTTAATTTTATTATATAACGAGGGGGTAGCGAAGCACACCGGGTTCAGCTAGTCTATTATATAGATAACAGTATCATATACATACATATATACGTACATATGTATGTACAAAGTTTCAATTTACAAACGTAAACTAAGTACTACCTATACTAAACTCCTCGATCCTTATTCGAATTATATAAACAATTTAATAGAAGGCATATGTTTTGGTATACATACATACATAATTAGCCATTACAACCCTGTGTCCGGGTTATGCTCTAGCTTCTCACAGCACTCATGTTGTGTGTGTTAAATTTTATCCATGAGTACCGGGACCTCCAATTTAAAGTCGACTCCGAACGACAGATTTGAAAAGCTTTTTCATGGCAATCAGTTTCTCTCAGAGCTTTTGCCAGAAGACTGCTAAGAGGCAGTCGCCGAAAGAAACAATTTTTTCATATTTCTTTTTTTTTTAAGGCACTATCATCTTAGTAAGCCAAGACACTAACCACTAGACCACGGCAACTACTATTACGACTACTACTCTCTTTATACTTATTTATATTAAACGCTTTTTTTTAATTCAAATAGGGATAGCGATTAAATATTCGTTTCAGCTTGTAAACAATAAAGTTAAACAATTTTATTTTCCAAACATACAATTTTATTTATTGTTTTCAAATTTTAAATGTTTTCTGCTAGAATAGTATCCCCCAGTTGAAATTGTTAAATTTATATAGCATGTAGTACCTTCGTTCATGAGAAAAATCGGTGCAGCCGTTTAGAAATCTATAGACTTCAAACAAGGAAATAAACACACATTTATTTGTATGTATACGTAAGAATTTACATACATTCGGCCAGTGGGTGTGGTACCTCTCTTCAAACTGCACATAGATTTGTGTATGTCTTGAGAAAGGTTTCTAAAATTAGTCTGATTGACTTCATGGTACAATCGGTGCATAGGCAATTCGTCAGTCAGAAAGTGAGCGGAATTGGACAAGTGGGCGGTATACCTCTTATACAAACTAAATATATTTGAGAACGATTAAAGTTCATTTCTTATGTAGAAAATTTCTTATTTTATTTTGCCTCGCAAAGCAGGCACAGGGTCCGCTAGTTATTTATAAAATTAAAAATATAGTGAAATTTTTATCTTCTTGTACTCTTGCAGAAATGCAACTTGGATCAAATGACAAATTTAATTTTTTAGCAATATATATAAAAATGGTGGAAGCCATACGACCGTCAAATTTCTAAACGTATTTTGTCTTTATAGTTCCATATCATATTTCTTTTACACTATTATGCATTCTATTTTATTTTAGATTTTTTTTTTGACAAATCGTCATACTCGTACGCCTTAAGCAATACTACAATAAGCATAACTATCTTCTTTGTTTAGTTTATCAACAGATTACCCAAAAAATAAAATAAAATGAAAGCATATTGTGAAAATTTAATTGAACCAAATTTTATAATATTTGTTCAGCCGTCAGCAAAAAAAATAACTTTTATTTTATTTTGGTTTAGTTGGTTTCCACAACAAAAAATTTATTAAGTTTCGTTTGTTTCGATACGCTTGAAAAAATTTTCCAATTTAAAGTAAAAGTTTATTTAGAAAACTCATCTTTTTTTAAGTTTAATTAGATTAAGAAAGGAAAATGCAATAAAACTAACAAGCTGTAGTTGCAGATAATTTATTATTATAATTGTTTTTTTTTTTTTCATTTTTTTGTGATGTTATCAGAATCTCGAGTTTGTTAGAGCGTATAAAAGAAAGTCATTTCATTATTCACTCTTGAATTTCTTAAATAGCATACGTTTTTTTTTTTTTTTTTTGTTATTTCATTATTTTTAATTCTGTAATTAAATGTTGACCTGATGTGTGTGAACATTTTATGCCTTTTCTGAAGATCATTGAAGGCAAAGCCAATGTTTGTATGTCATACATATACACAAGTGATGAACGTATTAATACAAGAAAACTATGAATTCAGTACAGCTTAGTTTGGCCCTACACACTGTCTTAGGTATTATGTTGTGCTTAAAATGATGTTTGTAACAGGTAAACATACTCGTACACACATAATTGGCCATTAAAACCCTTTTTCAGAGTTACGACTTAGAGTCTCATAGCACCCATATTGTGTGAGTATATTTTTATCCAAGAGTTAATGGCAATCAGCTTTTGCCAGACGACTGCTAAGAGGTGGTCGCCGAAAGAAATATTTACCCAATTCACAAAATGTTATATTGTTGTAGATTATAATTAAATGGCATTTCATTTTGTGAACACCTTGTCGTAAATATTGTTGTAGATGTTATCCAGTGTTATCAAATTTCTTGAATAAAAAATTTAAAAAGAAGAAGAGAAGAAAAACATTTCAAACAATTTTTAAAATACATTTGAAAAATAAAATAAAAAAAAAAAAAAAGTTTTCCAACTCTGGTGTATTGATACGAGATTTCGTAAACATAGGAAAAATTGTCGTACATGTTGTAGTAGTTTTTAACATGGAAATTACCAACAACAAATTACCGTTTTTACAATAGTTATAGTTTGTCATAGTTTCTATTAATATAAGACAACTATAACATTTTGTGAATTGGGTAATTTTTTTTTCTTAAAATATGTCAGAGCTAGGGTTTGATAGCGAAACTCTCGTCTTAGTATGCCTACAAACTACATACTGGACTACGGCGACCAATAACAGTCATATGGTGATAATTATAAGTACTCGTTTATTAAAATGGCTTGGGTATTCCTTTACTTATGCAGACGATTTGTTATTTTATTTATTATCTTTTAACATTGTTTTTTTTTTATTAATTCAAGGAAATAAGTTTTAGTTTTCTTTTCTCTGCCTGAAAGTTTAACAAAAATTAAGTGTACTTATAATTTTGACCATATGTGTATATATATTAACAGTCAAAACTTAGTTTTGAAATTTTATCCCTTTTAGATTTATTAATGAAAACTACTTAATTCCCGCAAAACCCTCATGTAGGTCGAAGGGGGGATATCACTCAACCAATGAACTATTGATTCTATTTTCAGCAACTCTCTTGGGATACTAAAATATTGATTTGAACCTTTTTTCACTCTCGTTACTTTTTCTGACCCTTGTAATTTAGCCTTTTGTAACATTTTCAATCAATTTGTACCACTTTTTAACCCTTTGTAGGCTGAGCTACACCCGACAATTTTTTGTTTTAATTTGTCTTAAGCAGAATTGTAAAACAATTTTCAAAAAATTTTTAGTGCACAGTCGTCAGATAAGAAATAAAAAAAAAAAAAAATAAAAAAAAATTGAAGTTATTCCACAGTCATAACATTTTCATTGAATTTAATGTTTTAAAACAACTCTTTTTCTTGGTTAAGCGATGACTATTCAGGAAAATTTTCGGGCAACAATTTTTACTATCTGATATAGTCAAATATGGGACTTGGGACTTTATTAATTTGTCTCTACATACATATGTATATACAGAAAGAGGCCGACAATTGTACTCCAAGTGAGGTCTTAATTAAAAATTATATGTGCCCATAATTATGAAAGTGGTCTAAGTCATATATTTCATGTTTCGAGATATTTAATGAATTGCATTTGAATAAATTAAAAAATGTTTTTACATTATATGACATTTTAATGAATAATTTTATTAGTCTTAATTAATGGAAATTTATTACGAATATGAAATTTTGTGTGAATTTAATTCGATAATATTGTTTTCAAAGTTTGAATTGACTTAGACCATTTTGAAAATTAACTGAATGTCCTATAAATGACTTAAAGCAATAAAGAACTTTGAGTTTTATTTAAAACAATAATTTAACTGAACATTTGTTAATTATTTTTCAACAGTAATCCATTTTTATCAATATTGCGAGTATTTAAGCTTCTTAAAATGTTCCTGAAAAACTGGAAAGATGTACGGTAGTAAACTCAAAATATCTTTATGCTTTTTTTATAATAAAACTCAGGGAAGGAATTTGCTTTTTTATTTTCATTTCTATTAAGCCAAAATCACGGTCATTCGGCAGAAAGGAATGATCCGATACCAAGAATTTGTGGTCTAATTTTTGACTTAGACCACTTTCATAACACTAAATGAATTTCATATAATGTTGAAATTAGAAACACTATCTAAAGGTTAATTTTTGACAATTTCGTAAAAATTACATTGAATAAATTTAGTTTAAAATAATGTGGTATGAAATAACTAATAAACTAATTTTTTTAAAATTTTGACTTAGACCACTTTCATAATTATGGGCACATATATGCACAGTGTCTTGAATTTTTTTTCTATAAAAAATCATATCGATATGTAATGTAAAGTGAACATATGTTTTTACCAATAGAAAAATTTGTTGATTTTTTGTTTATAATAAACAGGAATTAACAATTTGTTTTTGTTGAAAGGATCCGTTGTTTTAGATCCGTTTCTTTTTTAAAAATATTTTTAAAAGTAACTCTGGTTTCAAGACACTTTACATTATAACACAGTTTAAGTAAATCGTAATAAGAATTGAATTCTGAAAATGTGCAAAAGTTGTTAATTAGAAGGTGTGACAAAACAAAAAAAAAAAAGGAGAAAATAACTGGAACAAGAATCTGTTTTTGATATTTTGCCCAAAATGTAAAAACCGGTTTTACATTGATTTTTTTTTGTGCTAATGAATAGTAATATTAACCGTTGATATCTGTTTAATATTATTTCATCATAAATGTTTAGTTTTTCAAAATTTTAAAGCAAAATTAGAAAAGTCTTAATAAATTAGTCTCTCTTTTCCTAGCTATTGTTATATAAATTAAATTGACAATAAAGAACAATTTTCCAAAACTTTTTGAAAAAAAAAAAAAAAATTTAAATGAAAACAATTTAAAATCTTTAAGATTTCAAAAATATCTATTTTGTACATTTTTCAGTCTATGCTTTAACGTTATTTCTTTGATGGCAAAATTCGTTGACATTTAGCAGAAACTTAACACTTTTTCTCTATTTGCATTCTATGGCGTAATTCTCTGTTTAATGCATTACATTTTCGAAATTCTTAGAATGTAAAAATGATTTCTTTTCATTTTCTTTTGTTTTGTAAAATTCAAAGGAAACTTACAATTTGTTCCAATTCCGTTATGGGCATATTGTTGTTATTGTTATTATTTGAAGAATTTGTTGAAGTGCCAGAATTTGATGACACGGTCGATGATGATGATCTCGAAGTAGCACAGTTTGAATTTTTATTTCGTGGCGGTGTAGGTGGTGCTATGGGACTAGTTGTGGCATTTAGAGTAGAACAATCCTTAGAATTACGATTTGGTGATAAACGTGAAGGAAAACTTAAGGTTTTCGTCCACTGAGCCAAACTGCGCACCATTTTTATTGATTTGTTTTTAATTTTATTTACTGATTGTAATTAAATATTTCGTGTTTTTGCTTTTTTTTTTCTTTGTCGTGTTGCACTTTGGTAATAATTTTCTTAAATTCTAGTTTTGTTTTGTTTCTTTTTATCATCAAACACACACAAGTTTTTATTAAATTTCATATTTTGTTTTTATATTCTTATTTGTTATTAACGTTTTTCTATAACTTTTATATATTTCTATTTTAAAGTCTTTTAACCGTTAGACGTTTTAAGTTGGTTCCGATCATGCCGCTTGTTCAAAAGCAACTGATTTAATAAAATTGTGAAACTTCTTGTGCTTCACTGCCTTAACAAAATTATGGTTCAGTTTTTTCAATATGTGCGCAAATGACTTTTGGAATTGTTAAAGAAACAACAAATACAGCCAGTCAGCAGTAGTACCTATAGCCGTAGTCTCGTTTAGCAGAATAGTGGTGAGTGAGTGTCGACCGTATTGCAAAAGATACACTTTAAAAACAACAGTTTAACATACACCATCACCATCAGCACCACCACCACCACCACCACCACCACCACCACCACCGTCATCAGTGTCAATAAAAACTCCACCACCAGCAACAAAGAGACTAAACTTCATTCTCCATTGCGAAAAGAGAAAGAGAATATTTTTAAACATATGTTTACATTTTAATAAGGCATTTGCGTGTACAACAGAAAGAGTACACAATAGATTTAGTATGCAGTTTAGAAAGAGTAAAAATGACCAAATTGTTTTCTTTTCAACAAGGAACTCTTATCACAAATTTTAAGAGCAAATTTTGAAGAGTGTAATAAAGTAAAGGTATTGAACCCCAATAAATATTCTAAAACAATCAGGCAAAAACAAAAATAAACAAAAACAATTTAAGGCCAAAAATCGTATTTAACAAAATTTAAAGCAGCTGTCATATGGCAGTTTTAGGCCACAAGAAAATCCATTGAATCAAACAATAATTAGTTTCATGTTGGCACATAAAAAGATGTTATAGTTACATATCTATATACATATGTACGAATGTGTATAATAATCTTCAGTTATATACAGAGTCAAAAGTGACTTAAAAATTAGTTTTAATTGCATTTAATTTCGTTAATAAAATACAGACAGATGTTTGATTTGTTACCAATTCATACATATGTATGTATGTATGTGTTTAGGTAAATGCATATGTTTAAGAAAATTGCAGTCACATTTAAAAACCAGACTTTAAAGAAAAATTTAACCTAAAATTGAAATGTTTTCTTGATTTCTTTTTGGAATTTTTAACATGCTTATGCATGCACAAACAAAAAATAATTTTCTGCCTCCGTTTTTTTGCTTTAAAATTTAAAATCCGGCTTTGCAATGAACGGCCTTGTGAAGGTTGTATTGTCGTAACATTCACATTTTTCAGCTGAACTGCGCAGGAGTCCAGCAGCAGCAGTAACAGTGAAACAAGCCAAACTTTGAGCCAAGCGTGGTGAAAAAAAGAGAAATAAAACAAAATAAAATAAAAGCTGTTTATAAATTTGTTGTTTGTTGGCAGCGAAAGCAACTTGTCAACACACTTACATACATAAATACTTGTACAAACAAAACAAACCAGAAAACATGATTCAAGTTTAAACTTTTTTTTTTAAATTCTTTCACCACTTATTCTTGCCATCTCTCTTTTTATTTTAATATTTCTTTAAATCATCTGGTCGAAAAGAAAATAAAACACACAGCTGATGGTACTGAGCTTGTTTCTTTATTTTGGCTGCTGCTTTTATGTATAAAAAAAAAGTCTTGAAAGTGAAAAGTTTTGTATGTTTTTTTTTTGCTGCAATACAAGTTTGAAAGAGTTTTTAAATTTTATGTAGGCGTAACTAAGAATAAAAACGTCTTAAAATACGCTAATTTTGTACTATTTGTAAAAAATTATAAAAAGTAGGTTAGTGTAGGTGATAATCGTACCCAATCCAACGTTAAGACCACCTAGACCAACAAAGGCAATTTTAATGCCGCAACTGATAATTATGTATGTCCCAGCAGCAGTGCTTTTTTCCCTTCATGTACAATGCAGCTTCGATAACGACGCCATTTACACAGCCTTGCTAGAACATCCAGTATCAAACCTCAATATGGACACCCCAGTAGGAAATATCTCTTCTTCAACACATTCTCCACCCAGCAATAACTACATACTATATAAAAGCTACCATATTCGAACAGACCACAAGTCTACCCACCGCACAGAGAATAATTGCATCACAGTCAAAATCGTTTGTCTTGGCAAGTTCAATAGTTGACTAGTCCTTCTCCGTCAGCTATAACTTCTTCGCCTGTCCTCTAGAAGAATTTTGTCTCCATCTATGTAGAATGGAGCTGACCCAGTTTCTAACATGCAGCCAACAAGTAGAGATTGCCATGTTAAGACTTTCTTTTGCCAGAGGAAGCTGTGTTGACGTGTTTTCTAAATAGGAATTGCTTTAAAATAATTTTTTATATGACTTGTTTGTACAAATAATGTGAAGAAAACTATACATGCACGATAATATTTATTGAGCCCATAACTGTCAGAAATAAGTTCTATAGTTCCCTCTCTGAAGTAGGGTAATCGTGCATGAACTCAATAATGATCAAGTAATTGCCAAATAAATGGCATTTAGTAGACACTGAAAGTAAACACTTAATTGCATTTGATCATTATACCCGAATAATATAAACTGCAGAAATTCTATTTACTATACTATACATATGTAAGTATGTATGTTCATATGTTTATACGTATGCACATATGTTGCTATTGCTGGGTATAATACGAAAGGTTTTACATATTCTTTCCATGTGGTTTAAAAAAGTTAAAGTTCTGTTCTGAGTGTCGCATTGAAAAAACATCGCTTTAACTTCTTTCTTCATGCTTTCAGAAATTAGAAAATCCTGAAATGGAATTAAATTTATTTAAAAGGCAATGAGATTATTTTTCCCACACTTAATGCATATTTTGTGTGGCCATAATATGCAGCACATGTGTGTGCATCGATCTATACGAAACAACAAATTTTTTTCTACAAGTATTTTATGCTTTATTAAGACAATAATCAAATAATACTTTAAAATCAGTTGCTAAAAAATATTTCGAGTTTGATTTTTAAACTCTTTTTTTTTAACAAAAGTTCTTGAATCATTTTTCATAGTCTTTTGTATTAACCGCAAAGAGCCTGAAAACCAATTTGAATCTTTATTAAAGACTTTTATTTGCTTTTAATAATTTGTTTTTGATATAAGTGAAGAAAAAATAAATCATTAATTAAAATCTTTTTTTTTTTGTTTCTATGGAATGTTAAATGGTTTTCTTAAAGAATAACAGAAATATTTAAAGAAAATATTGTACCGCTTAGTAAAATCATTTATTATTTCCTTTACAGCCGACAGCTTAATGATTATCAGTTCTATGGTAAACTTATATATTTGTTACACTGAATATCATTTGAATTCTTCTTGCTTTTGTTATCAGTTTTGAGTTTCATTCTTATAAAAAAAAAAGAGTTCAAAAATTAATTGTTATTAAAGGTGGGCGCCTAATAATTAATCTCGTTCATACACACTTTCAAATAATGGCGATTTATGTCAACAAATACCTCAGAAGCTCTGTAATAAATTTATTTATTATTTAAAATAGTTTTTTTTTTAGATATTTGTTTTAAACTTTAAAGATAATCTACTAATTTTCATATTTATTTTTTTATGAAAATTGTTTTTCTTCTCTTTTGGGCAGTATTCGAGTATGTTCTGAGAAACGAAACGGCTTCCTTCAATTTTTTTTTTTTTTTTTTTGATTAGCTTTCTGATAAAATTTTAATTTAATATATATTTTTAATTTTGATTTTCTGTTTTATTTTTTTTTTTAATTTTTTTTTATATATATATATTTTTTTTTTTTGTATAAAAAATATTTGCCAAATACCATTGTTATAAATTTACTTTTACGCTTCAATTTGATTTACGCGGAAGTGTACATATATAAATTGAAAATTTCCCATTTTTATTAAGATTTTTAATATTAAATAAAACATTCAGCAAAAGAGATGGAAAATAAAAATGAAATCCCTATTAAAGTGCAGTTTAGTAAAACACAAGAAAAAATAATATGAAATGCGATACGATTGTAAAAATGAGATTAAAAATTGCACAACAATTCTTTTTGTCTTTACACTTTTGATACAGAAAAATAAATGAAAAATAAACCGCAGTTGCCAAAGAATAAACTCCAACATAAATAATATGAAAAATTATTTTTAAGTATTTCTAATATTGAAAAAAAAATATCTAAGTCTATACATACATACATATATTAATATATTTTTTCAGCTCTACTAAAACGTTGTAATTTTGTTTAATTAAAAAATATAGTGAAATGGATTGTAAATTGTCAACGCATTTTTTCTCTCAGTGTCGAATATTTCTATTGCATTTGTGCTAGTGAATTCCAGTACTTTTCATTACTAATTTGACTACTCAATACTACTCGGTACTTTTGAAGAATTTTTCGAATTTTTAGCATGTTAAAATTGGAAAAAAATTAACATGAGTCCTTACTAATTATATCGTCGTGCGGGAGTTTATGTGCTCTATCTGCCTTTTTACCAATCTCGAGTTAATGATGCCACTTTAGGTTTTTGACACCAACATTTTTAAAATCTGCATTCCGTTTTCGGCTATTTATCTCCGAAACTGGACAAGATATCCGACAACGGATTGCAGATTAAAAAAATTTGCTTAGTTCAACTAAATCTAAACTTATATTGAAGTACAATAATAATTTATTATAACAAATAATAATTTATTATAATAAATAATTAGGCAAAATCTAATTGCCAGAAGAGTTACCTTCACTAGAAAATTCATACGTATTTCATTAATGTCCGTAAACTACATAGCTGGGTGTTATAAACCTAAGTGCTTGCGCTAACTTAAGATTCATCCAACTAAAACTTTTAATAAAGTTATAATGTGTTTCATCTGTTGATAAAAAAGAACTTAAGCTAACCTTTATAAAATATTTTTTTTCACAAATTTCGCATGTTGATGATCAGTTTTATTATATTAATGACGCTTCTTCCTTAAGATTTTTTCATTATTTGTAATATTTTTAATCACATTAAAAGTGTTTTATTTTGAATGCATTTTTGATGAAAAATACAACTCCTAAAGTATTCTATACGCAAAAATTAGTAAAAATACTCTATACTCGGCACCCATTGCTCAATATTTTTCCAACACTGTATTACATATTACATTGCAAGTATCACACGACTACTATTCTGTATAAAGGTTTAGCACATCATACGACTTATGAGATAGTCGACTGCCTTCTATTAGAGGTATTAAACACATTCAAGAGAATGGGCTAACGACTACAACCTGTCAAAAAACTGAATACATGTGTACATACTTATACATAAAAATAATTATTTTCTATTAAAAAACAAAAAATATTTTCCACCATATATGCATATACTTATACAAATACAACAGAAAAATAGAATTTAAATTTGAAAAAACCAGAATGTATTGCTTTTTCAATTCTTTTGTATACTAAATGGGATATAATTCTCATTTGGTTAATAATTTTTTGCAAAAACGAAGAGGCCATAGAGATCTGCTTAGCAATACATTCCATTTTTAATAATTATTTTTAATACAACACGGCTACATGACTACACAGCCACCATTTATGCTGTGGCCCACTTAAGGTACGGTCACATTAGGCAAATATTCGCCCAGAATATTTTTAAATACATATATGAAATATTATTGCTTTTCAATTTACATTTTATTTAAAAACAATAAAAACACAATATTTATAATTTTTTTTTCGAAAACTGTTGTTCTTTTTATTTTTCTATACCAAAAGCGCAATGACATATAAATTTCAGCCATCCCTAAATAAAAGCGGCAACGTTTTGGTAAAACATTAAAAACAGGGTAATACAACAACATATGCTTATATAACAATTCTTACTATTTTAATAATAAACTACATTATTCAATTGGTGTTTGTAACGTAAATTAAATTTTATAGTACTATTTTATTTATTTTTATTATATTTTATTTATTTATTTTATATTAATATTTATTATCTTCTATTTTGTTTATTTTTTTGCCTTTACGAATGAAACATGGTAATGCAAATAACATATCTTTATATCACAACCCTGTTTTTTTTTATTTGTTTACATTTTAGTTGCCTCTTGCGACCAACTTTACTATTAAACGCTCTGTCAAAATTGGATTTTCCAATTGCAAAGCGTTGCCGCCGCGTTATTTTGGGATGCTCCATACAAATTGTATGGGCATGAGAAATTTTGACAGCTAGAAAACGCTTGCCGCTTTTATTTAGGGTATGATTCTTATTGCCCCTTGAAAAAATCGTATAAATTGTTTGATTGTATATTTTACGTACATATTGTGGTACAGTCTAAACTGCCCTTAATGTAAAATTCGTAATGTTTTTCCATTCATATTTAATAAAAAAAATTAACATTTTAACTTTATCACAGTGACCTATCAACTGTACTAATTTCTTAAAAAAAAAATAAAAAAGAACACTTTCTTTTTAATGAACATTTAATAGTTTAAAATGTATGTAAATGAATATATTTTGCATTTCCTCTCCACATTCTACGCGGCATAAAATTATCGCCAATAAAGAGTGGGTTTTTATTTTTTTATCACGCAAAAGAATGAAAGTGATTGAATGTAACAGTAACGCACCCATGTAAATTAATACTGCGCATAATGAAGAAAAGCAAAAACAAATAAATTTAAAACTCCACAAAGATATGACTTGAGAGCGATGCAGAATAAAATTAAGGTCAACCAATAATACAGAATGGTCGGTCTTTCGGTCATAATCGCTATAAAATATATCATAACAAAAGTTAAGCTGCCATCGAGTTGTGTGCTAATCAGTCAGTCAGTCATTTTTTTTTTTTTGTTCATTGTTTTGCTTTTTAAAGTCACATCTGGGCAATGTTTAGTTTTGTTATCGCTTTACTTATGTAGAAGCGATAAAAACTTTTCTAACTAAATGAAACAAAGAAACAAAGGCATCTCAATCCAGTCGTACTCATATAAACAACCATTTAATGAAACTGAAAAAGAATCACTTCATACAGAGAATTAGTGAAAGTTATTCTAATTTTATTCTGTTTTGTTTTATTGTGATAAATATTTTTTGTTTTTGTTACTTTATTTATAAAAGAATTAATTTCAAACAAAACATGTTTTAAATAATAATTTTGAATTTCTTTGTTAGTAAAAGATGAAATAACTGAAAATTTTCAATTCAATTCTTTTTTAATTTTTTTTTTTTTTTGTATTTTTTAAAGAAGATTTTCTTAAATAGAAATTTTCTCACCATTAAATGTCAATGCCGGGTTCAAATCTCAGCTCTGAATATGAGAAAATGATTTCTTTCGGCGACTACCTCTCGGCAGTCTTCTGGCAAAAGCTCTGGGAGTAATTGATTGTCATGAAAAAGCTTCTCAAATCTGTCTTTCAGAGTCGAATTTAAACTCTAGGTCCCGGTACTCATGGATAAAAAATTAACACACACAGCATGAGTGCTGCGAGAAACCAGGCCGTAACCCTGACACAGGGTTGTAATCGCCAGTTATATTTTTATGTATTAATTCAGCCCAACATTATTTTCAAATATAGTGCTCTTTTTTGTTTAAAAACACTATGAGCATATATCGTATCCGTCTCTATACCTATCTATTCTTCTTGTTTTTAGCTCAACTAAAAGTATGCGAAAGTAGTCTCCGTAGTCATGGAATTGCCAATATGTAAATAAAGTGATAAAGAAATATCAAAAAATAAACTCAAACACGTACAGTAGTTTTATTGATTTTTTTTTGTTTTGTTTTAATTTTGAACTTTAATCCAAAAGATAAAATTACAAAAATTCCCATACACTAATATTTAGACATTCTCATTTACAAGTAATCGCTTCATATATCTACGAGTAGATAAAGTGAAATTATAAATAATTAGTTTTCAGAATTTTTTTTTTCAATATTCATAATATTTATGTATATGTGAATATTTAAAAAGTGTTTTTGTAATTCTCTGTTTTATTAGTCACAAATATTTGGCATATTTTAAGAATGAATAACATTTTTGAACCTAAAAAAAATCATGCTTTCAAAAGTTTTCTATAAAACGAAAAACTAAAATGCATATTTCAAGAAAAAAAAAAGTTAACAGTTACTTTTGTAATATTAGTCATAAGCAGTTTTTAAGATACAGATACATATTTGTATTTATTTACTAAAAAAAGGTTGGTTGCAAATTAATACTTTTAATGCTTAAGTTGAACATATAAAACAGTAAATGATATGTGCCCATAATTATGAAAGTGGTCTAAGTCAAAATTTAAAAAAAATTAGTTTATTAGTTATTTCATACCACATTATTTTAAACTAAATTTATTCAATGTAATTTTTAGGAAATTGTCAAAAATGAACCATTAGATAGTGTTTCTAGTTTCAACATTATATGAAATTCATTTAGTGTTATATATGAAAGTGGTGTAAGTCAAAAATTAAACCACAAATTTTTGTTCCTTTCTACCGAATGACCGTGATTTTGGGTTCATAGAAATGAAAATGAAAAACAAATTACTTATACAACCCTGAGCGTTATTATGAATTGATAGAAAAGTGCAGAAGAAGAGATACATTTTCGATAAAGCGAATTTCGCAGCCGGATTTTATTTCAACGATATCACAATCAATAACAAGAAGAGTAAAAAATATCGCGGGTGAGTCTGTCTCTTGGCTACAAATTCAATGGATGAGATTCTTAAAAAATGAACCTTATAAAACGTTTTATACAACTTCTTTAGATGATTCTAAATGTCAAGTTTTGGATCTTTCTCCTTAACTAGAAAGACCAAAAATATACGAAAATATTAAATTACTTCTATTATACACCACCATTAGACAACTATCGGAAAAAAACATAAAGATATTTTAAGTTTACTACCGTACATCCTTCCAGTTTTTCAGGAACATTTTAAGAATCTTAAATACTCGCAATATTGATAAAAATGGATTATTGTTGAAAAATAATTAATAAATGTTCAGTCAAATTATTGTTTTAAATAAAACTTTGAGTCATTTATAGGACATTCAGTTAATTTTGAAAATGGTCTAAGTCAATTCAAACTTTAAAAACAATATTATCGTATGAAATTCACACAAAATTTCATATTCGTAATAAATTTCCATTAATTAAGACTAATAAAATTATTAATTAAAATGTCGCATAATGTAAAAACATTTTTTAATTTATTCAAATGTAAATCATTAAATATCTCGAAACATGAAATATATGACTTAGACCACTTTCATAATTATGGGCACATATATTGATTTGTTCTGTTTTCATAGGTCTATTAATTTTTATTTATTAACTTTAAAAATGTACAAAAAATTTTTTATCAATGCAGTTATATCCCTAAAATATAAAGCAATTGCTCTGAGAAGCTTTGACAATAAAGCGATTAGTCAGGTGTTGTTTACTGCTTGGAAGTGATATCGACTTTTAGAATAATAAAACAAATTTTGACATGAAATGACTTATAAAACATATGTATTGTACTTATAGTTGCTCCTGTATTTTTAATCAACAAAACAACAACCGTACGCTTTGAGATACTCTTAAGTTGCACATGAATTCTAAATGACAGACGAATGTCATGTGTTATCACATAATCGTGTATTAGTTTCAGACACAATATTTGTGTATTTACAAATGAAATTATTTTTGTTTTTCTATTACACCCAATTACTCGTAACTATTTTAAAGTTTTTTTCCCCCCACTGCAAGCAGCTTAAATCTGAGTCACATTTTTCATTTGGAATTTGTTTTATTCGTTGCGTTTGTAAATTTATTGATACTCGTTTTATAATTATCATATCCTTAGTGTTCGAATTTAATCTCTTTCAATATAAACTCATTGGAATTACGAAGTCAAGTGACACTCTGGCAAGTTGCTACGCAGCTTTAAGGAAAATTTATTACACAAACAAAAGTATTTTACCCATTTAAACGGGTGGGAAAATGTTTTAGCATATAAGAAAAGTATTTCACTTTTGATATTTTTTTTTTTTTTTTTTGTATTATTTTATTTTTTATAATTTTTTAATATACATATGGGCAATTTCAAAAATTATCGACATTTTGATATTTTTTTTCAGAATTTTTTTTTTTTTTGATGAACCGAGTGACTGCAGATGTCACAAAGCAAAATGTGTTTGAAGAAAAATGCCGCTGTATCCGCTAAATATGGACCGAATTCAACTGTATTTACATATGATCTTTAGTTTACCGCCGCACTTCATTTCCAATACTTTACATTGATTTTAATTAAATTAAAATTAATAAAAAAAACGCGAAACAAAATCATGAAATTTCGCAAAATTTTTATTTTCTTTATAAAAGTTTTGCGTTTCAAAATATTTTAACGCCATCTTGACGTTGAGGTGCCATTTATTAAGAAGTTTAGATCACGAAATACATAAACCAGTTTTAAATATGATTACAAATGTCAGGCGTGAAAAACTGTCATTTTTGACAAATTTACGCCAATTCTATAAAAGTTTGAGGTCATCGTTCTCAGCAACTAGCAACCTGACATCGACGTGATATGGCGCAAATTTTAGCAAATTACACCATCTATTAAATACTGTTGACGAAATTTTCTTGAACGGCGCAAAAACGCTATAGAAAAAACTGCGAAAATTAAAAAATCGGAAAATTTTGGTTTCAAAAATGAACCGCTATACAACTTTTTCCCAAATAGTAGTATGGGCATAACTTTTATAGTGTAAATATCTACAAAGTCTAGTGACTTTAATTTATATCAGTGAGCATCGGAAGTTTGAAACTAAAAGTAGAAAAGTGATGAAATATGAAAAAACTCTTGTAAATTTTAAGCCTTTTTTTGAGTTTTTCGATATTTGAGTGCCCATAACTTTTAAAAATAAAGAACTGATGGTCTGAAACTTTTTATTTCCCAGTTTTCTAGTGTGGCCTACCATTCCCTTTTGACCGTTTTGGTCGATTCGAAAAACTGGAGAAATAATAAGCATCTGAACTCAGTTTCAAAAAATGTTGAAAATTTTTGAAATTGCCTATATATGTATGTATATATCACATTTAATTAACTGTTTCGTAATATTAATATTAAAAGTTTCATTGTCTCAATGAAGAAGTTTAGTTGGAAACAAAATTATTAAATTTTCTAAAAACACCATTTAATTATTATTTTAAAATAAAAACGCGATAAAAACCAAACGTATTATTGTTTGTTTTAGGGCGGTTGTCATAATTTTTCCAATAGCAGCTCATTAGCCAATTAAACATGTAATTGAAACAATTAATTAAAAATTAAATAAAAATTAATTAAGTGTTTAACAGAAATTAAATATGAAATATTTTTTCTTTCTGTGATACAATATATTCCCATTTTATATTTCTAGCTTAAGAAGCATTAAAATTGTGTGACTTTTTCATTTAACAAAGATTCATTCATACATACAATGGCTTTTGTTTCTTCTTTTCTTTTCTTTTTTTGTCTTCAATCAAATTTATGTATTTGTTTAAATGTGGTTTTTTTACATATTAATTTTTTAAATTGTTCTTAAGCAGAAATCAAAGTTAAAACATAAACACTGATGAGTATAACCATACAACCATATGGTTATACAGGAGGAGTCCCTTTATTAAGATAGATGCCTTATCTGTTAAAAAAAGTAAAAAAAAAATCCGGTTTTTACAAATAAAATTTTCTCACCATCTTCTTTACAACCATCTCTTAATCATGCCTAACTTTATGATGATGAACATCATGGTTAAGGTCTTGTAATCCCACTACCTAAACCGTCACAATCAACATGACTTTGTAGAGGTCGTTCGTTATCTTTGCTGCTATTTTGGTTTTTATTTTTATTCACTTTGTTTTTGTTTTTAACCAAAAGTGTGAAAGACAAGATGAAACAAATAAAAATAAAACAATTTGGAAAAAATTGTTTGTATCTTATTAAATAAAGTTCAGTTTAAATTACAAAAACAATAAAAATTCATGAATGAATGTGTAGTTTTGAAGTAAAGCAACAAGCCAAGATGGTCGGAATGTGTCTTAAATTTAAAACTGAGGATGAACACGCTCAATTTCCGCTGTTGAATGAAATTATAAAAGAAATATGATAGTGGAAAATAACATTCAGATAACAATAATTTTATTGTCTTTAGTTAGTCAAATCTTTAAATTGGTGTCAGAGAATTTAAAGAATTATTTATTTGTTTTTATTTTTCTTGTTAAAACTGATAAAAAAATCTTACAATTAATACACCACACCTCGTAAATCTTAGGTTTTATGTGACACTATAGATTAATGGTAAAAAACCTTAATGTCGATTAATTTTCTATTGAAAAAACTTAGAATTTAACCATTAATAAATAAATATTTTTTTATATGCTTACTTGAACTTCAAGAGGAGACTGTGGTCCACTATATTTGCCAGTGTCCATCTCTGGCTCGTCGCAGATTTCTTACATTAGGATCTCCTTTTTTCGATGGCTTGACTGACCTGTCGATCCTGGATATTGGATCAATTGCCAAATTTATTAGGCTCTCTGGCTGGTTGCCAGCGTAATTTTCTGGGGAAGTAGTGCTTCTTGTGTGGAGCCCCTGCCTATCAGGGCTCCCCACATCATGTGGTATCACAACGGGCCGCTATGCGTGCTCAAGTGTGCCTTGTAATTACGAGGCTGCCACTTCCTCCTATCCTATCCTACTTGAACTTCAACTTCACTTTTAAAATGGACAGGAGATAAGCATTTCACTCATTTATTTTAACAAAAACCAGTCTTATAAAGGGTGGTTAAATTTTAAGGGCCGATGTTGATTTGAATAAAACACAAATTATTTTGTGATAACTTGAAATGGTTCCATTATGTATGAAACAAAATATGGGCCAAATGGCCGTCGCGACCTAAACGGCACACCTCCATTGAATGGTCCAAATGTTCGATGACGCTGAGGCATAATTGAGGTTCTCTGCCGTTAATGTGTTGAATTACCTCATCCTTTAGCTCTTGAATTGTTGCTGACTTATAGACGTACTTACATCTTTTCTTCCAAATAACCCCAAAAAAAGAAATCCAACGGTGTCAAATCACATGATCTTGGCAGCCAATTAACATCGCCACCACGTGAGATAACACGGCCATTGAATTTATCGGGCAAAAGAAACATTGTTTCTTTAGCTGTGTGGCAAGTGGCACCGTCCTGTTGAAACCACATGTCGTCCATATCCATGTCTTCCATTTTAGGTCATAAAAAGTTCGTTATCATATCACGATAGCGAACACCATTCGCAGTAATTGCTGACTGGCCTGACCGAACAGCAGCAATATTTTCTGCAGTACGAGTTGTACGAACATACACTGTTATTTTCAGATCTCCTACAGACCCGGTTTGCTCAAATTTTTCCGACTGTACGCACATTTGGAGGATTAAATTGACCGAAAAAATCACGAAGCGTGCGACATGCATATTGATGCATTTTTTTCATGTAAATCCGATCTTTCAAATGGCCCCAGATAAAATAATCTAGGTGAATTGACATCACCATATTGAGAAAATAAACGACCAAAAAATTGAAAATTTATTATTAAATATTCACAAAAGCCCGAACAAATATTGTTATTTTAAATGCATACATAGCAAGCTTTAATGTACATACTCTACCGTCTGATCCTACTACTGTTTTTTTTGTGGAATACAACACTAGTAGAACTGCACTAGTTTTCGACCCAGCTACGAAAATGAGAATACTGATATTAGGATCTTAGGCTATTAAAATTCATACGGTAAAGTATGTACATTAAAGCATGCTATATGTGTATTTAAAATAACAATATTTGTTCAGCCTTTTGTGATAACTTATTAATAAATTTTTAATATTTTTTTTCAATAAATATTCGAATTTAATTCGAAAAAATATATATTGTACATACTTCATAAAATTTTTCTTTAGAATACAGCTCTGTGACTGTTTTAATGTTTAAGTTTTTGAATAAAAATTATTCTATTTTTAAAGTGGTCAAAGAGATAATAAAGATTTTCGGAAAATAATTTATAAAATAATTAACTTTATACATAAACTGATATTCAAATATTTTGTAAAAATATATCAAAATTCAAAATTTTGTCTGCAAAATGTGTTGTTTTTTTAATGAATACATTAGTTGCCTGGCCTGTCGATCTTCATAAAAAAATATATAATTTTTTCAAGACTCGCTTTAACAATAAGAAATAAAATTATTATATTTTTTTTTTATCATAAACAAATTATGAACTGAAATATTTTTCTATAATTATTTATCACAAAGGGTTCATTGAATTCTATTTCACATGTTATGGTTGAGTTTTAATAAATTAAAATGCATTATTATTTCTTTTTTTTTCAATATTTTAGTCTTCTTTTTTAATGAATAGTGTAGGCAGTTGAATTTTTATGATTTTATTTCCTAAAAATCCGAAATAAAATAAATTATTTTAATTTAAAAATTTTTTAAGCGTGGGATTTTCGAATACATGCACGTACATACATATGTATCATGTGTTAGATTGTTTTTGCTTTTCTTACAGGTTTCATTGTCTTTAAAATCTAAATCATATCAAATTGAAATAATTAAACATTTTATGTAACTTTTTTTTTTTTTTGTTTGATGAAAAGTATACAGTTTTTATTTAAATTTTCTCTTCAATTGTTATCTTTTGCAAGCAACTCTGTTTGTCTTTCATATGAACTGCTAAGCTAAAGTGGACTGAACTTAACTTTGGCCTGGAGGTACTTATTTTTATTTGAAAACATTTGTTTTTCTTTACATGAGAGCATTTCGTATAGACTGTTTTTTGATAAAAAGTCACGTTATTTGCATTTGTGTCAAACGATAAGATTCATGTCCATATCCATTAAATTCAATTCAATGTTTGTTTTTGTTAAAAAATTAAACGACTTGACTTTAAAGCGGTTATTGAAAAGATTAAAACTTTTGTAAATTATCTGTATAAGTTACAGTCAATGACAAATAAAAGTCTGAAATGTAATTCTTTTGTTAACTGTCATCACATACATATGTACGTCTATATTTTCTTAATAATACATATTAAAAAATTTCTAAAAAAAATTATTATTAAAAAAAAAGGATTAAATTCAAGATTTTTATAAAACCGTTCATGATTTAAGAAAGATTTAAAAAATTTTCCTTAGAAATTTGTCATTAATCGAAAACATTTTTTATGAATTGTGCAATTTGTTTAAGAAAATTAATTTAAAATTAATTTACATATTCGTACATACATATTTCGTCTTTTTTAACCATCAGATTATAAAACTTAACATTCCAATTCTAAATAAAAATTCCGCGGAAGTTTTGTTGCCATTTTTCCTATAAAATATTTTCGCTAAATGTCTCGTATGCCTCTTAAACTCTGAAAAATATATGGAAGTTTAAAAGTTTAAAATGCATTTAACAGATTAAATGAATATTTCTATTTTTTTGTACAGATATTCTATTAACTCAACGAAAATCTCTGTATGGGTTTAAATAAAAGTTTTTGGCGACATAAGCCAGCAGCAAACAGTTTATAAACTAGGCAACTATGTTAGTAAAATGGATAAAATACGTTTAAAATGAATGAACAATTTTAAAACTTTACAGTTGAACGTTGATTTGCCCTCATAAGCAAACATGAAACAGTTTAATGAAATTTATATTTCATTAAAAAAATTAATATACTTTTGATCCTTCGAAACAAACATTTGATGACAGTTTAATGTATGTGCATATAAAGTCGTCAAAATCTATATTAAATAACTAAAACTAAAACCATACTACACACGGAAAAATGAAAATGAATTTTAATTAAAATATTTGTAGTATCATTAAAGTGTTTAACTAATTTAGGACCAAAAAACCTTATTTTTTATATCAATTAAAATTTTTAAATTATAATTAAAAAAAATATATTAGAGGTTCCTCCCTCCCTCCCTCCCTCTTTACGGCTTATACAAAAGCGCTACCTATTGGGAAGCGTTTGATAGCTACTTAGCGAAGGCACTCACCACCCAATCAACATGCAACGATGAGATAATTGCTGTTGATCATTCAAGGGTGAAGGTATAACACTGGCCTTTAAATGATCAATTCACAGCAATTTGTTTCATTCCTAAGGCGCTTAATAATAATATAGGGGGTCGTGGCATACTGGTAGAGCGCTTGCACAGAAACTCACACGACCAAGGTTCAATCCCACCGAAGGACAAAATTATAAAAATAAATATTTGCGGTTTTCTCAAATTACAATTTAAATTAAAAATTAAATTTAAATAAAATAAGAGGTTCCCCCCCTCCAGCAAGACCATCTGCAAGAAATCGCCCCCTTACATTTCTAATCTATTCCACCAGAAACCAATGATCAGGAGTACAGCGCCACCTTCAGGGAAGATAACAGCTAATCTACTGAAGACGCTCACCATTCACATGTAAACATCCACCGACAGATGAGGCCATTGCTGTTTGATCATTTGAGGGTGAAGGTATAACATTGACTCTTGAGTGGACAAATTGACAGCAACTTGTTTCATCAAAAAATAAAAAGGCGCAAAATATACAAAAAACTATGAAAAAAAAATCTATCAACCATCTTCACATTCCAGTACAATGCACACTGCATGAGTAGGGGTTTACCCCTGAGTATTGGTCTTAAAAAAAAAAATAAGAAAAAATCTATATGTACTGTCCTTTCCAAAAAATCCAATACCATGCACAGAATTTAGTAAGGGTTTACCCCTGAATATTGGTCTCAAATAAAAAAAAAAATTGAAAGTGAATTTTTTTTATTTTTAAACATAGAATCACTATAATTAATAAAAATTTTAATGGAATGAGTTAATTGAATTTGAAATGAAAATCAATTAAATGTTTAATTGAAATTAAGTAACAAAAAATAGTCTATTCTGTGCTATTTGTGAAAAATTGAAAATATTTTGTCTAAATGAACGAACAAATATAAATTTGTTTGAACAATTCTATATGTGGATAAGCTGCTTTAGATATTTAATTACAAAAATACTATGGATTTTAATTTACTTTTAATTTTTTCTTATCTTTAAATATTTTATAGGCGGACAATATTTTTGTCGTCGATGGTATAGATATGTACATGAAACAACGTAATGTATTAAAACAATTCCTCAATATTATATATTTTTTTTGTATTTCTACAGTGTTTGTTTACACATTCAAATGTTGTCTTATTTCCATTATATTTTCCTTTTATGTAAATGAAAATTTATTTTTCCTATGTTTCTCTAACACTTCTAAGGGGGAGAGCTATTCGAGATATTTTGAAACTGAAAAAGAAAACTTAAGAAAATGCATGTATGGTTTTAAAAAAAGGTGTTTTTAATATTTATTTAATATGTAACTACGTAAGTACATTTTTCTTTTATTTTACGATCGTAATAATTGTTGTAATTACTGGAGTAGCAATCATCATTTTTCATTTGAAAAAACAAAAAAAAAAACAAAAAACAAAGAAGATAAAGATAAAGAAAATTTAAATTGTCATGTCATACACATTCGAAAATAAATTAATTGTTATGTAAATACAACAAATTATAGACATTTTTAGGCAGTATTTCGGCGACATAAAACAAAGTGCTTTTTTTTCTTCTACTTCATTTTAATCCCTTTAGATTTGTAAGTATTAGACGTAACGAGTCACGAACTTATTGGCCCATCACTTTTTGATTAAAACACAGGTTTTGGATTAAAAGATTTAATTGTTCGATGTACATATTCTTCTTTAGGCTTTATACACTTTATATACAACGTTCTTTAAATTTTTTTATGTCTGGAAAAACTAAAGGCGTTATTTTTCTGGCAAAAAAAAAAAAAACGATTTAAGGTGCTTATCAGTAAGTTATTTTGTAAGGGAGAAATTCTAAACAATTCCTTACTCGTGCTCATCAATTATGCATGATTTTTATATAAAATGAGCCGCTAAATTCCAATAGAGATGCAAATTTATTGCAACCAGTTAGCAAATAGTACAAAAAATCAAAAATAATACCCTATCCTGTAGCATATTGGAAGCTTTAAGGTATGAAAAACGATATACTGCTTCCATTATTGCTTACAATTTTATTTATTGCTTCCAAATCTTAAAAATTTTCTGCTGGGATGGCAGAGCCATTTCTTTAGTTTTGAGAAAATCAGAACTAAACACTCGGAAAAGAACAAATGAGGAAGCAATATGTACTACAATTAATTTTTTAATTAGAAAATAAATAGAAATGTTTGTATACAAACGTTAATAATTTTTTAATTATACCAATTAATTTATTTAATTAAAACGTGCATGAATTTTTAATTAAAAGATTAATTGTCCCAATTAAATATTTAATTGAAATTTTTTTTGTGAAAAAGTTTGACAATATTAATTTTTTAATTGATATTATTAATATTGTTTGTATGGGCAAACCTAGTAAACATTTTAATTGGTAGTACAAATTCTTTAATTAAAATCGATTTTAAATTTTTTCTGTGTATATATTTTTTATTGTTTGTGTTGCTACAATTAAAATTTTAATTGACCTTTTTTTCTCGCACAACTCGAAATTACTAATCAATTATAGAATAATATTTATATTGTGCATAATTGCAAAACTGGTAAACAATTTAATTGGTAGCATAAATGTAGTACACCTTTCGTCGTGCGGTTGTTTATGTGCTCTATACGCCTTTTTAAATATCTCGAGAATCTACAGTCCGTTTTCGGCTATTTATCTCCGGAACTGGAGGTACAAAGAACTTAAAAAAAGGCATATAAATCTTATAAATAAAAATAAATATGAGTTTGTTTGAAGTCTATAAACAATGAAAACGGTAAAATATTTTGGCACAAAAAATAAAGGCCTGGGTAGCATATTCTTATTTTACTTTTGTGTTTCTTAATAACCATTTGTTTTGAAAAAAAAAATAAAATATTTCTTTAAGTGTATTTTGTTTTGTGCTGACCTGCGAATTTAATTACTCAAAAATTCTTTTCAAGGTGAAACATCATTTTTAGTGAAGAAATGATTGATACTCTATTGAGCATCTCTAATTCTAAAAACGTTTATATACTTATACTTATATAAGTTACAATAACATACTTGAGTGTTTCAGATTAGTTTTTATGAAAAAGAAGAACTAGAAAAAAATTTATTTATTTTTTTTTCTACCTGTTAACCATTCACTTACTTACATATACTTGAGGATCGTTAGAATGAGTTGGGCTTTTTTACTTTGTCACATAAATACGATATTTGGGCATATTTATGTATCTATTTAAAATATAGCAGATACTGAAAATGTATTTGAAATATAAAAAACTATTTTTACAGTTCACCCTTTTCCAAAGCAACACTGAGATGTTTAGTTGACAACACCATAAATAACTTCTTTGTTTCCAAATATATCCTCTCTGTCCATTTTTATGCTTCGCACTAACCCTACCGCGTAAATAATTGTGTAAATATTTCATCAACTTTTATCATATCTTTTGACAAACGATAACAATTAATGCGGTATTCTTTGGGGTATGGATTTTGTAAATATTTGTCTATTTTCAGGTTCTTTTTTCATTTTGTAAAGATCGATTTTTTTATTTTTGGTTTTGTTTAAACAAATATAAAAAATATTTGCTGTTGCTTCTGTTTCATTTGAAATTTGATATGAGTCGGGTTTATTTATTTTAGTTTTTGCTTTAGTTTTTAGTTTTTACTTTTGTTTTTATTTTCGTTTATTTTTATACAAATAAAACAAAAAATATTAGAGAGCGAATTGTCATTTGAAATTTTCATCATAGTTTCAGTTTATGAAGGTTTATAAAAATAAATTTCTATAAAAATTCGTTTTACAAGACTGTTATAAATTGAAATTATTTATTATAACTACGGCTGTTAAGAAAGTTAAAGATTTAAAAAAGAGTGCAATTTGATTTCGGTGTTAGTTGGTGTAGTATTTCAAGTATTTGTCACATTTTATCACTCCTAAAAATCCATTCAAATCCTTAAGTTTTGTTTACAAATAAACACAAAATTGTAAATCCATTTTACTTTTGCACTTTTTGAAATTCAAGTAGTTTGTCAATTGTATTTGTTCCGCACTACTTGAACACAATGAAATATTTTATTATAGGACTGAAGTACCTAAATATAGGGTGTTTTTTTATTTCTTGTAGGAAATAAAATTTAAAAATAAATATTTTGCTTTAAAAAGGTATGGTATTAACCAGAGTGGACAAACAAACAAAACATTTCGCAAAAGTTACAACAA
Organism: Metopia argyrocephala; assembly: GCA_963576795.1. Classification (NCBI taxonomy): domain Eukaryota; kingdom Metazoa; phylum Arthropoda; class Insecta; order Diptera; family Sarcophagidae; genus Metopia; species Metopia argyrocephala. The sequence goes on from OY756209.1 coordinate 3,186,091, forward strand.
AGTCATACACTTTTTAAAATTTTTTTAATGGTATTGTACATGAGCAAAACCAAAACAAATACAATTAGCTTTTCGCTCTTGTGCTTGCTTTGTTATTCCGTCACATTCGTATAATTTGCTCTTTTTTCTCTTCTTCTTTTCTTTTTCTCTTCTTCTTTCCTTTTTCTTCTCATTCATTTTTTGTTGTACCTACGCATATTTGAGTTAGTGTATTTGTAGTACTCAAAACAAAAACAATATACAAAATTAAATGGGACAATCTTTCTCACTGTTTCTGTTTTATTTTTGTTTTACTCATTGTAAAGAACACAACAAAATGAGATCAAACGTTCAGTTTTGTTTATTTTCCTACTCTGGTATTAACATTTAAGGGTTATTACAGGAAATCTACTTTTCCCAATTAAGTTTTTACTTACGGCGAAATTTTTAATTGAAATACGTAACTATAATTTTTTTGGGCGTACTTTTAATTGATACTATTAGAACTGTTTATAAGGGCATATCCAATAATCACCTTAATTTTTAGTACAAAAGTACTACAAAATTGTAAATTAAATTCTATTTTCTGGGACAAAGTAGAATCTGGACCTCCAACTTTGGTCCACATTTTCTTAAATTGTTAGCCATATATAATACTAATGTCTTCAAGTCGTCAGTTGTTGCTGGCTTATCATAAACCAGTTATTTCACAGGGGGGATCGTTGTATAGTAGTTAGAGCGCTCGCACAGAAACTCAAACGACCAAAGTTCAATCCCAGCAAAGGACAAAAATTATACAAATAAAATCTGCCATTTTTCTGAATTATGATTTTAAAAAATAAGTGGTCACCTCCCCCCTGACCAAGAAGTCCATCTTCAGGAAACCGCTCCCTGACATTTCTAGCCTATTCCACCAAAAAAAGCGCCACCTTCTGGGACGATAACAACTAACCAACTGAAGACACTAGCCCCTCACATTAAACATTCACCGACAGATGGGGCAATTGCTGTTGATCATTCAAAGGTGAAGGTATAACACTGGCCTTTGAGTGGTCAAATTGACAGCAACTTCTCACATCAACAAAAAGGCGCATAATAAAAAAATAAAAATAAATCTATCTATGTATCTTCAAATTCCAATGCTATGCACTTCTTGAATAGGGGTTTACCCCTGAGTATTTGTCTTAAAAAAAATATTAGAGAATCAATTTATCGTAAATTTTTTATTAACTAAGTCGATATTTGCTGCCTATTGAAACCTCATCTGCTTCGTATCCATGTTGTCCATTATAAAAAAAAATTCATTGTTTATAAAGCTAGCTTTAGCTTAATCTGTAATAAATAATAAAATTTTTGGTGGTCTAGTATGTAGGATGTTGGCTTACTAAGGCGAAAGATCCGAAGGCTCCCAAGGTCTGACATCTTCAAAGAAAGAAATATGAAAAAATATATCTTTCGTCGTCCAAATATTATCAGTCTTCTGGAAAAAAGCTCTGAAAGTAATTGATTGCCCTGAAGAAGTTTCTCAACTCTGTCGTTCGGATTCGTTGTGCTGTGAAAAGCTAGGTAGTAATTCTAAAAAGGTGGTAATTCTAACTGGGCATTATACAGTAGTTTATGTATGTGCATAAAATCCAGTGATCGAGGAGCACAATTGGTAAAAGTCACAAAATGGCACATTTTTCTGTATGAAATGCAATATGTTGTGGTAATGAAATATAATATATGAATTTATTCCTTTGGGGATAAGCATGTCTCTATGGCCATTTCGTCTCTGCTTAAGATACTTGTCAGGAGACTTTTTTCCTTCCATATATTATATTGAATGTATTTGCCTATATGGCGAAAAATATTTTTTGTTTTTTAAAATAATTTAACTTTAAAATTCTGAAGTCAAAACTTACCCTTATTGCTGAACACGACGATATGATAAAACATCATGGCTGAATTTCAAATTAAATCTGAACAATTTTGTGGCGTTAATTAAGCGTCTAATGATGATTTACACCAGAGTAAACTGATCATAAATATCAAAAAGTGGTCGCATTATGAAAGTTCTATCAGCCTTTAAATATCACCCTTTTGTAGTTTAAATGCATTTCATTTATTTTGCCATGTACTTTTGAATAAGAAAGAGTAATGGTAGCCATATGTTATAAATATCTCGATATTTGTTTAATTTAGGAACAGAATTTTTGGGTAAACAATTTGAAAAATAGATTTTTGGATTTTTATTTGTTATTGTCATGACGCCGAACGTTATTGTTGTTGTTTTATTTAAAAAGTAGTGACCATTTATTTATTAGAAAAAATATTAAGACTTACAAAAGGATGCTATATTAGAATAAGCAAGTAGGAATGCCAACTGTTTTGGAAAGAAAAACACTAAAAAGCGTAATTTCCAGTTTAGTAAAATAAGAAAGGCATTCAGATTATTTTATTTTATCATATTTTACCAACATGCAAATATATGTAGGTTTGTTGTCACACAATGACAAAAGTACGAGTTTGATAAACTTTCAAAATATTTTCATTGACAAATTAGAAAAAGACAATAATTCTGATCAGATCTTAAAATTTGGCGTTATCTCGAAAAAGTATTTAATTATAAGAAAAATGTTCCAATATCTTTGATTAAGCAACATGTGAGTATTCTCACATTATAAAGAAGGAAAAAATAATAGCGGTAATCCCTCTTCGTTGTAAAAGTTGGAAGTGTTGCCAACGTAGCAAACCATGTCAAATAATAACAAAATGTAGGCATATATGCTACGATTGCTTGTTCGCGAGGCTTGCACGTGTGTTTGCAACGAAGAGTGATTACCGCTAATGAATTTAAAGCAGGGCTATTAAAATACATTTGACAATGGCCATATTAGATTTAAAAAAGAGAGTAAACACTAAACATATAACGTGTACTTATTATTTTGACCATATGTATATAACTCGTATATGGATATAAAAGATCTGTTGTTTTATTAATTTTGCTATTCAGGTATGCTCGCTCGTCAATAGGCAAAAATGTGTTGATGAGACGAGACTAGTTTGATGCGTGTGTGCGGTAATTGAAAACAAGAAATTTTTTATAGCGAAAAGAAAAGAAATGAAAAGAAATTTAAATTCCAAACAGCAGCTGCACAAATTTCTTCTTATTTTTAAATTTAACTCAATACAAGCAGAAGAACAGCCAAACTATAAACAAAAAGAAAACAGGACCAATGCAGAGAAATAAAAAATTAAATGGAATTTTATTTATTCAGTTTACAAACACCGACACAAACCAATGAACATGAACATTATTGACGTCGATATCCTGATACTAGCACACGAGTCCTTTTATACGCACTTTCAATAGATAAATATCAGAGGGCGAATGACCTGCTTAATTTAAAGGCACAAACAATAACATGTTTCTAAAGGAGCAGCTGCTTCTTTTGTTTCCTTTGAAATTTCATTCTTTGGGATTTTCTTCATGATGGTGTTCATCATCGTAAATTTAATAAATAAATTGGTTAATAGTCAGTTGGAATTTTTATTTTTGTTTATGCTTTTATTTACCAAATTACAATAAAATATTAAATTATATTCTAATTATTATTTCGAGCAGAGTGACTTTGGTGGAAATCGCACTAGCAGTCTATCCACAGACCTCTAACTATTAAATATTTTATTTTTTTGTTTGTTTGCAAAATAGTAAGAAAAAGAGTAAATGATTAACCCTAGCTCTGGCACCAATTTTTTTCAAAATGATTCCTGAATATTTCAAGATTTTTTAGATTTGATCAGCAAAATATGAGAGAGAAAAGATCCCTAACTGACAAAGCTGCACCAATTTCGAAAATTTTTGAAATCGAAATTAATGCAAAAATTACAGGCCAAACGAAAGTATATCCGTAGATGAACAGCTATTTCCTTTCAGAGGGCGTACCAAGTTTATACAGTATATACCGTTCAAACCTCCCAAATACGTCATAAAATTGTGGTGGGAGTGCGATGCCGAATCGTGGGCAAATATTAACCTTCAAATCGGGAAACGTTAGAGTTGTCTCTCTAAGGAGAAAGACTAGCAAAAAGACTTGGTGAAGCAATATAAAAACACAGGACGGAATGTCACCTGTGACAACTTTTTTACAAGTATTTCATTACCCGATATACTCACAAGTTGGAAATTGTCTATGGTTGGAGTACTGAAGAAAATAAACCATATTTGCCTACGGAGCCCTCCCTCAAAAAGCAGAACATTCGGCTAAATTCGGCAAACTAATCCATCACATCTCTCGTCAATAAAAGGTAGTTTTTTTGAACCGAGTAATTGTGCAAGCCAATAATTATAAAAAGAGCACAAATTCCCTTTTCGACGAAGAGTGAAATCGACTGCATAATGGGCGTTCCTATAGAAGCACAGATGAAGATTACCGAAGATATTCAAAAGTAAAAGGTGCTTGCTATCTATGTTAACTCAATGAAAATAAAAGATGCTAATCGAAAAAAATGCGGCCAATGTAAAAATCCTCTTTGTATTGAACACAGCAAAGTGCAAACGAAGTGCAGTCAATGTGTAAATTTTTTAACTCTTCTTTTTATTATAAATTCTGTAAAAATGTAATAAATTGAAATGAATTCGATGCAAATAACATATAGTAGTAATATATTTACAAATGTAAATTATGCCATATAACGACGAAAAAATTACAAAGTCCAAAAAAATAACGGTAAAAAAATTTAGTGGAAAAAGTTTTTTACAGCAGCACATAGAATATAAAAACTTAGTCACTGAGACCATCCCATATTCAAATCTGACCATAAATACACAAGTTATAGCCTATTTAAAATTGACATATTTACATATGTAAATAGTGCCAGAGCTAGGGTTAAACAGAACTGGGGCATGACTTTTTTTCTATACAAATTGACAGATAAAAACGCAGGAGAATGCAGTCGTGAAATAGAATCTATTTTATTTTGACAGCGATTTTTCTTATGCTCTCATTTTTAGAAACAAATTCTCTCAACAATGTTACCACACTTTTATTAAATTCCATATATTTTGTAAACAAACCCATTGGTTGTTTGTTGTTGGCACAAAGAAAAATAAGAACAAAAGAAAATCGAAAAAACATTTGAAAGTTTAAATAAATTAATAAATTTTGGAATTTTTTGAATAAAATGAGTGATATTTTAGTAAAAATAATTGAAAAAGTGTGTAAAAATGATTAAATTATAAAATATAAGTTCAATTCTTTGCAATAACTCTCATAAACTTAATTTTTAATAGCTTTACACGAAAGAAATGTAAAAACAATAAATAACTGTCCGTGAAGTTGCGGCCGTCGTTTTAATTTTGGGCACGTTTTCTGTGAGAGACGTTTTTGCCTGAAGTTGCGGTCGTATTCTGTTTAATCATTTAAATGAAATCATTTTAAATGAATCTAGAAATGCTCTCTCTTACTTATAGTTTTTTCTCATTGATTTGGTTTCTTCTTAAAATAACTTAATTAGAGCAGAAACTAGCATCTATTAGGAATTTAGGAGAAAATGATATCCGTGAAGGAACTGTACATTGTATTGGAAATTTTTGGAAAGGACAGTGTATATATATATTTTTTTTTCTTATATTACTATTAAACGCCTTAGAAATGAAACAAGTTGCTGTGAATTGTTCATTCAAAGGCCATCGTTATATCAATGGATGATTGTGTGTGGTGAGTGCCTTCGCTAAGTAGGTTTAGCTGTTATCTCTGCTACTTCCCAATAGGTGGCGTTTTTCACCTGATCATCTGTTTTTGGTTGTCAGTGGTTAAGGTGGAATAGAGTGGAATGTCAGGGAGCGGTTTTTTTGTATATGGTTTCGACTTTAGCTCCGTAAGTCTTTTTTATTCTAAAATGTTCTTTTAATTATGTTCTATATTCTTTAGTGAATCTAGATATAGCCTCAGATATTTTTCTTTCTTTCAATCCGCAGGCCAACAGGATAAATATTAGCAAAATATATATTAGTATGACTGTAACATCTGTAATACAGTTTTGATTATTCCATTTTATTATCATTGTTTTTTGATAAGAAGAAAAGAAAAAGAAAATATAATTACAATAATTAAGAAAATTGAAAGAAAAAACTTTAATTTCGATTTTGTATTGAACTACTTTGAACCTTTTGGGCTGTTTTAAGTATAAGAAAATGATTTTTAACTTCCATCTGTCTTCTTCTCTACACTTTTGTTACATTGCTTCCACAATGAAATGTAAATAATTGTCATAAATTTTTGTTACATCCGTCTATGACACTCTCTGATTACTTATTGTCTTCATTTTATTCTTTATCAGCTACAAATGACAATGAAAATGCATCTGCTGCTTAAAAGAGCACTTTTTTTCTTTCTTTTTTGGAAGACTTCTTTATGTTTGCAAAACACAGAATCGTCTATCGGATATGGAAACAAAAATTAAAAACACTTCTTATACGACGATTGGTTATGATGTAACATCTGCTAATGAGAGAATGAAATGAAAAGCGTAAGAAACACGCTTTCAATGTAATTTGTCTCGATTTTTCTTTGTTGTTACCTCTATGAATTTTGCAAAAGTATATTAAGTATAAAAAAAAATTTAGTAATACATTTTTGTAAAAAATATGTAGTTATTTTTTTTTAGAAAACTCAACATTTTTTTATAATTTAAACACAACCACACAAAATGTGTAATGATGAAATTGAATTCCAAACTCGTTTTGTCTCATTTTCTCCATCTATGTGTTCTTCTTTTCATTGGTCTTGTAAGTCTTCATATGGATCATTAAAACCATTTGCAAAAGAATCAGAAAAAGTAAAACTTGTCATGGCCATATTGTGTCAAATCATAAGACTAACAATTAAACTGGTAACAAACATTTTAAGCCAAATGAATGTATCAATTGATTGTCTTTCTTATTACTTTTTTAATTATTTGTTTTAAACCAGAAGGCAGATGTTACAAGTATATTTTCTATTTTATTTTTTCTATTTTCTTTTTTTTTTTTCTATTTATTTTCTCTTTCATAGTTTTAGTCGTAAACCACAAAATGTTCATGCTTTACATCTAAAGATGATACATACATACATAATTGGCCACTACAACCCTATATCAGGGTTACGGTCTAGCTTCTCGCAGCACTTATATTGTGTGAGTTAATTTTTATCCATGAGTACCGGGACCTACAATGTAAAGTCTTCTCCGAACGACAGATTTGAGAAGCTTTTTCATAGCAATCAATTACACCCACAGCTTTTGCTGGAAGACTGCTGAGAGGTAGTCGCAGAAAGAAACAATTTTTTCATATTTCTTTTTTTTCAAGATATCAGAGCGGAGATTTGAATCCGGCACTATCGTCTTAGTAACCCTACAAACTAACCACTAGATCACGGTGACTACTAGAGACGATAGCCATAAATAATTTAAAAGCTTTATATAGTTATCCGACAAAAAAATCTCTAGCCACATAACAAGCATATTTAAGGTCAGAAAGCACTGTCATCAAAAGGACCCATAACATTAACATCTATTTTGGTTTTAAAGAGTTTAGGCACTCTTATGCATCCTACCTATGTATGTGGAATCACAAAAATATCGTCAAGGCCAAGGATGTTTTCAAAACTTTCAAGTCACTTACACATTCTCGAAGAGAACAAGTCTGTTTAATTGTGGTTTTGTTGCAACCAAAACTATTTTCCATTTTTATTTTTTACTCTCAAAACATTGTCCTTTAAAAAATATCTTTTAGAGTACATACTCGCATAAAATTTTTCTTTTACCTTCGTAATCCTCCTCTCCACAGATTTCGGTTAGGCACAGCAAAGTCACATAGATGACTATTCGTTTTACAACCGATTTATATATTCGGAAAATCATTCTGCAATTTATACCTACCAAAGAACTTTGGTTGGTAAAAGCAAGACTTTTTTGGCCTTGTGGTAACTTTTTTCAGATCTGTGTTTCAAGTAAACATTTTGTCCAGCTTAGCAATTCAAGTGTCTGTCTAATTAAAGGATTTCAGTGGTACTTCATTGATATTCCCCTTACTGCTGAGCAGTGGAAAACGTCGTCTTGCATTTGAATTCATCTCATTAAATACCATTAGATTGCATAGCAGTGCATCGTAAAAATCATTTGATGTAAAAAGAAAACTTGTATGTTAAACATGCCAAAGTTACCTGTGAAACTACCAACCAAACCAACCAATGAAATGTTAAGAATCCATTGCAATACTCTCTTTTTTATTAACAAATCGTCGTGCGGGAGTTTAAGCGCTCTATACGCCATTTTTTAAATCTCTAGTTAATGATGCTAATTTAGGTTTTTGACGCCAAAATTTTTAAAATCTGCAATTCGTTTTTGGCAATTTATGTCCGAAACTGAACGAGATATCCGAAAACGCAATGCAGACTTGAAAAATTTGGGGTCGAAAACCTAGAGTGGTATCATTAACTCGAGATATATAAAAAATATGAAATGGCGGATAGAGCACTTAAACTCCCGCACGACGAAATGCTACTGAGCATTTAGCTCTTGAGTTTATTTATTTCTATTCAAATGACTTTTAAGAAATATTCGTAGGACTTCAATTTTGGTTTAAATCCATCTAACAAATGTGTTGATTATGATGTGATATGATCATTCAAAAAAAAAAAAAAAAAAATTAATTAATAAAACTTTAAATGTAAAAGAGCCATAAAATTTTCATTTCATGATAATAAAGCCCTATGAACTTTTAAATTTCAAATTTAATTATGCACTTAAAATTTTATGAGTGTTTTTTTCTAATACTTTAGTTTTCCCCTCGATTACAATAGAAGTCATAATTATTTGAAAGCAATTCTTCTGATATGTATGCATATGTACTTATACATCATACATATGTTACATCGGTATGTATGTGCATCTGTATGTAATCTTTTTGAAAATTTCAGCTGTTTTATGTTTCATATAAAACTACAGGCTGTGCTTTATTTTAATAAAAGCAAAAATCAATAATATTTTCTTTTTTAATTTCATTTAAAATCGTTGCACTTGTCTTTATTGAATAATTTTTCCTAATGATAGACGTTTGGTTAGAGAGATACGAATATGCCTTTATGTACAGTGGCAGTCATAAATAAGTAAAAAAAAGTATTATTATTTTTTTTAATTCAATAGTATTTTTTGTCAATACTTTTTTTTATAAATATTAAAAATAAAAACATACAGTGCATTATAAATAAGTAGACATAACAGTTATTAACCGCCTATACCCACACTATTTTGTCACATATTTGACAACCGTTATGGTAAAAAATAAATTCCGCACTATTGATATGAAATATTTTAGCAGTAATAGTTTTTAAAATCAAAAACGTTGTTTTGATAGCCTCGTTTCGGATGTTATAAAAATGTAATTTTATATTTCCAAAAAAAGTCCAATACCTTTAAAGAGAAAGAAAGATTTAAGGATATTAGAATACTCAACGGAATATAAATTTGAAATTCCGTTATTGCGGGCGTTACACTTTTTCTACTGTTTAAAAAGAAAAAAAAGACTCCGAACGACAGACTTGAGGAGCTTGTTCATGGCAATCAGTTACTCTCAGAGATTTTACCAGAAGGCTGTTGAGAGGTAGTCGCCGAAAGAAATACTTTTTTTCATATTTCTTTTTTTTTAAGATGTCAAAGCTAGGGTTTGAATCTTGGGCTCATGTCTGGGTAAGCCAACATACTAACCACAAGGCCAGGGCGACTACAAGTTTTGGATTACCATCGTAACAAACGAATAAATTTCTACGAGTTTTGGTATGAAAATGCTATGATTTTGGCATAACTATCATTTATTTTCTCTTTTTTCCTTTGATTTGAAAAATAATTCAAATTCTTCAAATTGAAATATAAAAAATTATAGAGTTTGTTTACTTATATTGTATATGACAGCCACTGTATTTGTTCATTTGTATGTATATGAGCAAGCCTGCACTTATTTTTTAATTAAGTCTGTTGATTTTGTGTTATTTATAAATACAAATATATGTCAGTATGACAAATTGATAATACCAATAAGTCTGTCATTTTTCTTTTTTTTTTAACTGCATAATATTAAATACTTGACTTAATTGTATTGTTTTTAGGCTGCCTGTCTGTCTAAACAAATTTTTTAATTAAATCTAAAATGTGCGAGTGCATATGCTGTATGACTGATTACGTATATGTGTATGTCATCAGTTACGTTCATAATAAATTTAAGTTGCAGTTATAAAATTCAGATATTTTTTATTTCTAATAAAATGTAAATCATTAAATTACTTTTAGAGAGAAATAATTTCTGAGTCATGTAGATCGCAATTTATGAGTCGCCTTTTAAACTTTCAGATAAGCCATGTCATCTCAGTGATAAAATTTTTCTAAAAAATAAATAAAAAATAGTAGCTGGCAGAAAAATTAATATATATATATAATATATAATAATAATAATATATATATATATATATAATATATATATATATATATATATATATATATATATATTATATATATATATATATATTATATATATATATATATATATATATATTTACTTCAAATAGTTTACACTCATACTATATTTAGTTTTATAAGGTGTTGGACGAAAGAATTTTCCAATTCATTTATTATTAAAATTTCGAGACCACAATTCTGTAGTCTCGTTTTATACAACTAGACCAATGAGATTATGATGAATCCTAAAGTGCTATTCTTATTGCCGTGTTTGCATTTAAAACTTTAAATGGTGGTGTAAGATCAGAGCTCTTGATAGGCGGGTTGTAATTTTCGTTTTAATTTGTCTGCTGGTGATCCAGTTAAAATCATTGTATAATTGATATTTATATCTCTAATTCATATAAATCTGTGAGATAATATATAATTTTGTATGTATACTGTTGTATATGATTCTTGTTGTTGTATTTTCTAAGATATTTCAAATAAAAGTTTATTGATTATATGATTTCAAGATATAGTTTTGGGTTTATTTTGCATTGCATATATTTAATTGAGGAGGCGGACGCTTTTGATATTTTGGGCATGAGAATTAATTGTCCATTTGGATGAAAACATATTTCGAGTTTCGAAGAAGCATTCAAATGCTTTGGTTTTTTTAAACACATTGCAAGAAATGCTTTTTTATCTGATTGTTGAGTGAATCGCACAATGCATTATAGAGAGAATTCGTTCTTTAGCCGCTCGGTTCGTTTATGGAACAGTCTTCCCCCGAATATTATTCCTTTACGATATTAATAAGTTTAAATCAAATGTTCACAAGATAATATCTGTTTTTGCCCCTTCCCATCGCCATTAGCCCCATATATATATAAAAATGAATAAAATGACGACTACAGAGGCACAATAGTGGACTGCTCATTATTTGAGAGAGGTCCGTCCTACTTATCCCACTTGGGATTTTGTTTGAATTAAAACTATAATTATTAATAAAACTTTATAAAAACTAATGGTTACACTTAAATATTTGCGTAATATGATCATACTTTAGATTTGAAATCATTATTCTTGACTTACCTCTTCATAGGTGTTTTCACGAGAACCAGAATAAATGGAACTGTCAGCAATAGAGTGGCGAAACATTTCACTGCAAAGTACAAAAAAAAATATTAAACAAACGATAGATATTCATATTTCTAAATATACTAGCTGAACCCGGTGTGCTTCACTACCCCCTCGTTATATAAGAAAATTAAAACTATTTATATATTTTGCAGACAGTTGTGGAAGAAAGAGAGTGAGGCTACCCCACTATTTTAATTCAAATGTATTTTAAATTTGAGGTAAAGTCGTAAATAAACGTAGTAAAGGAGCACCAAATTTGTATATAGAACAAAAAGTTTAAAACTTTCAAACAAAATTGTCGTGAAAAGGGGCGTCAAAGGGGGCGTTGCGTAAAAAATGTGTATTTCTACCTCGCCTGGAGTGTATACAAGTTGAAGTAAATGTGTTAAAAACTATATGGGAGCAATTACATAAATTTAAAAAAGTGCGCGTAAAAGTGGGCGTAGTTGAAAAAAAGTACCCTACTAATCATGCCAGAGTCCAAGTTAAATACTGTGAAAATTTCAGGAAGATCGGTCAAGAGGTTTGGTTTTCTGTAAGGTACAAACAAACAAACACACATTCAATTTTATATATTTAGATAAAAGAAAATAATTCAATATTTTACAGACAAAGTTGTTTTTGATTTTGATTTTGATTTTTTTCAAAGAGTATATCATGGATCATACACGTCGAAAAGTGAAGGCAGTATAATAGTTCGTTCTACAGTTAAAACTATATTTCCTATTAAGGTTTATTGGAAAATTGCACCATACTTTTCTTAATAGAATAACTTGAGTCAGCATAAGATCGAATTAATTTACTATTTCGGGATCTTCATAGAAATCAGGATAACATTATAATGTAAAGTATTATAGTGTACATTTTCTGTCAGTCTAACAAATATATTACATGCATACATAATTGACCATTACAACCCTGTGTCAGGGTTACGGCCTGGCTTCTCGCAGCTTTTTCATGGCAATCAATTACTCCCAGAGCTTTTGCCAGAAGACTGCCGAGAGGTAGTCGCCGAAAGAAATAAAGTATTCATATTTCTTTTTTTCAAGATGTCAGAGCTGAGATTTGAACCCGGCGCGGTCGTTTCAGTAAACCAACACACTAACCACTGGACCACGGCGACTACAAATATATTAAATTACAGATTTCTTGGTAAAAAATCATTTTAATAAAATATACATAAATTTGGGAAGACATATTTTAAAATTTACTTTCTTGATAACATCATATTCCAACGTTGTTTTAAAATTTTTATTTTCTAAATTTGTTTAATAAAAAAGAAATAATCTTTTTTTTTTTTAATTTCAAATGCTAATTTTGACAAAAATCCAGCAAAAAAAAATTTTATTTTCTTCTTTTAATAAAGTTGAAATAAAATACGTGGGTTGTTTGTTAATTACCACTTATGTTTATGCATGTAAATTAATGCAGAAGATTATAAAAACTTCTTTAAAAGTGAATGAGAAAAAACATACAATATGCGAGGGCGGGTAAATAAGTCGTTGGTTTTTTATATGTTAAAAAAAAAGTTCTATATTCTGTAACGTAGTCTTTTTGGAGCTTTATACACATTTAAAAAAAATTAAATTCATTTTAAAGAAATTAAATTCGTTTGATATCAATGCAAAATGCATGACTTTTAAATATAAGTTTTTGAAGAAAACAATTTTACTTTTTTTTAAGACCAATAGGTAACAGAGGTAATAGGTGTAAACCCCTACTTATGCAGTGCATTGTATTCGAATTTGAAGATAGATAGATAGGTCTTTTTATCAAGTTTTTTGTAAGCACCTTGTGAAAATGAGACAAGTTGCTATTAGTTGATCACTCAAAGGCCAGCAATTGCCCCATCTGTCGGTGGATGTTGAATGCGAGTGGTGAGCGTCTTCAACTGAGTAGATTAGCTAATATCTTCCTAGAAGGTGGTGCTGTACTTTTGATCATTCGTTTCTGGTGGAGTAGACTTCAAACGATTACAGAAAACTTGCTTTGAGAGTTTGTTTTTAATCGGCGACATAATATTGAAAGTTAATAAACGCCACTAAATATATTCTTAATATGCAATTTTTGATTTTAATCTTTCTTTTGAAATAGTAATTCAGTATTGTTTTCATGTCATTTATACATCTCCATTGGATGCTAATTTTTTTTGACGTCAAATAATGTCAAATTTATAACGATTTAGGAATGCATCTTATTATTCTAAAAGCTGTGAAAATTATGTTCTTCTTAAACCACTTTCATTTTATTTTTTTTTTGCCTAGCTTAACATTTATATAATATGTTTCCATTCGTAAAGTTTCCTTCTAAATTTTTCAGGAATCTTACATCCGGTTAATATTCGCCGAAAATATTTCTTTATAAAAAACAAAAAGAACTCAATTTGCAAATTTTAAAAACAGACTGTTTTTATATGCATTGCCTATCAGGTATTTAATTATTTTGTCAAATAATGTTTTTACCAATAAAAAAAAATGATTTTCATTTAGTATTTTGGGAACTTTTAAATTGGCCCTCGTATGTAATTAGTTGTATTACAAATCCCTATTCAAATTATTACAGATTTCAAAATGTTTACCTTAAACGTTGACATGGTGTAGGTGCTACTACCGATACATGTGTCCTTGAATTTTTCTTATTGTTGTTGTTGTTATTACCGCTTAGATTCATGTTAGAACAAGAATGACGAATTTTAGTCGTGTGACTTGTGGGCAAACAAGATGTAGCAGAAGATGATGATGATGAAGTGGTCGTTGTTGATGATAGAGATGGCGGTAAAGGTGGTGGCGGTGGTAGTGGCAAGATTTGTTTCTGATTATAAGACATTGTCGAAGTTGACATTTTTTCGTTTGTTTTGTGTTGTTGTTTTTTTTTTAATTTATTTTTATTTAATGGCCAGTTGTTACACACACTTTTACAATTTAATTACAAGTCAAATATGGTTTTAAATTGAATTTTTCTGTATAAATTTCGCTTAAAAATTTTCTAAACTTGTAAAGCGCAGTTTTTAAAATCGTGTGGTGCTTGTCTATAAACAAGTCTTTTCTATATTTTATATTTTCTTTTTTATATTTTTATAATTTATTTATTTATTTTTTTGTTATTTATTTGTTACACTATTGATAACACACGCTTGCACGCTTTAATAATTTTTCGCACGATCTAAGAATTATTTGTAAAAATTTTATTTATAATTTTAATTTCAAATTTTTAATGAATAATTTATTATACAAGTCGTTGTTGTTGTTGCTGTTGTTTTTTCTTTTCTAGCATATATTAAACGTAAAAGGAAATTCTAAAAATGGTTAAAATTATAAAAAACTGTTGCAAACATTTGTTTTAAACTCAAATTTTAAAGTAAACATTTTTATTAAACGAGGGTCAGCGTATAATGTTATTGCCATATATGTTTCAAATATGTTTTTACTATTAAAATTTTTTCTGTCACTTGTTACTGCGTTTGTTGTTTTTGTGTGGCTTGAACAGTTTTACTGTCAAAAATTTCAAATGTCATAATTTGTAAACTTTGGAAATCAGTGTCTATTGCACAGTTTTTTGTGGCACATAACAGCGCGAGAGAGAGAAAGAGAGAAAACACGCGCTATCAACTGTTGTTTGCTGTTACTATTTGTGTTACTGAGATTGAAATCTTAGATTGATTACGATCACACCGGGATACGTCAGCACTTGGCAAGTGGACAATTAGTTCTACACGTCAATACACTACAGGAAGCCGCTTTCATAAAAATTATTGGCGTAACCATCATCATTATCTTCATCACAAGCAACAGCAACAACAAACATGCATACTTGCAACAATATCAGCAACAATTACAACAACTGAAATGTCTTTAATAAAGAAAACAAAAAAAAAAAAACAATGAAAACCAAAAAGAAAAAACCCCATCAGCAAAGCGCACCACAATATTAAATATAGTACGAGTACAATAAAGATACGATAATAATGATGATAATGATGTTGGTGATGAATATTTCAAAGTATTGCATAAAAAGAAGTAGAAGTAGGATTCATCAACTGAAATACAGTCAGTCAGCTAGTCAGTTAGTTAGACACTCATTCACTCCCATATACTGTTTGCATTATATTACCAACCACATTGAAAAAAAAAAACAACAAATAAATGAAGAAGTACTTCATTTTACTACTAAAATACTTGTACAATGGGTCATCAATTATAAAAAATAAGTCTTAAGAATTGTTGTCATAACTTTACAAACTTCTAAAGGCTAAGCCAGTTTTAGCAAGATTTTATTAACTTCTTGGCCATTGTGCAAATATTTTCAAGTCGTTTTTTTGCTTTTTTCTTTCTTTATCTTATGACTGAATACTAAACTTCTACTCATAAAAAACCCCAACTAAGCTGGAGAGTACTCATATCTTTTAACAGACACAAGTTGTAGTTGCGAAGCATTGTTGTACATTTTGATATTTTTAACGAACACTTAATACTTCTGTTTCTCATCATTTCATAAACACATTGACACATGTGTCATACACTCAAAAAAGCACTGTTGGTAGTTTTTAAAAGTCCATCATGTAGTATGTTAATGTTTTTTTTTTTTATTTTGCAATTGAGTTTTGTTACCAATATTCTATACAAATAATGCAGAGACATTTTATTTTTGTGTTTCCTTCTTATATTTTTTGTGTGTTTAATTTAACTAAATGAATTTTTTGGCTGTATCTTAAACACTAAACCCTTTTTTTTGTGTATATACTTTGCAAGTTGAAACATATTCCTTTTAAGTTTGTTTTTTTTTCTGATTCTTTTCTACTGGCAAAAATGATCAAATGTCCTTCTACGGATGTAAGCTTTGGTATTAATGATAAATATGTTGATATTTGTTTATGTAGTCACAAAATATATCAGTGATTCCCAAAGGAAAATAACTTTTTAGCTATAGTGGTTAAGACAAAAAAAATTATTATTTTTTTTTGCTACAGTTCTTTGAGTTTCATAATGAAGCCAGACTTAACTATTTTCTTAATATTTAGCAGATAATGAAATTGTTTAAATTTCAAGAAATGTCATAATTGTACATACTGAAAACACATTGTCGCAAGAATTAAATAACGCTGTAACTGACAAAACATTTAATGTTCACCAGAGCAAAAAAACCTGTATGAAAGTAGAAAGAGGACACTGGTATTTTTCAAAACGCAAACGGGGTAAGTGAATTTCTGTTCATCATAGAAATCTGGGCCGCGACCAATCGACGCATATTTTTTTCTGATAAAAATGATGTAAAAAACTTCTGTTCGATTTTTTGTCAGTTACAGCTCTCATTGACACAAGATTGTTCTTGTCATTCAGCTTCACGTAATCAATATTTCATGGAAACATTTATTTATTTCTTACTAGCTAAGCTCTGGCTTTGTTTTTTTTTTAAGACCAATACTTAGGGGTAAGCCCCTACTCATGCAGTGCATTGTATTGGAATTTGAAGAATTTGAATTTTTTATTATGCGCCTTTTTGTTAATGAGACAAGTAGCTGACAATTTGACCACTCAAAGGCCAGTTTTATACCTTCAACCTTTATTGATCAACAGCAATTGCCCCATCTGTCGGTGGATGTTGAATGTGAGTGGCAATCGTCTTTAGCAGGTTAGCTGTTATCTTCCCAGGTGGCGCTGTACTCCTGATCATTCATTTTTGGTGCAATAGACTGGAAATGTCAGGGAGCGGTTTCTTGAAGATTCACTTCTTGGGGGGAGGGGGGGGGGGGCGTAACGTCTTGTTCTTTAAAATTATAATTTAGAAAAATTGCAAATTTTATTTTAAAAATTTTTGTCCTCGGTCGTTTGAATTTCTGTGCGAGCGCTCTAATCACTATACCACAACCCCATAACAATTGAAAATAAGCAAATATGGAGAGACTCACTTTTAAAATTTCAACAGCGCTCACTTTTTGTTTAATTTGATTTGATTGACAACGAAATATTTAATACGGGTATTATTTGTTTGAAAATATTTTGTTAGGAAATGTTTAAAAAATATAATTTTTTTTTTTTAATATGAGTTTTCTCTCAACTTTCCTTCATTTTACATTAAAAAAAGGATTCAAACTTTTCAAAGATTAGCATTCTCTGGTCAACACATTAATTTAATCGTTTATTATCGAATACAAAGAAAATATTAAAGCAAACCTCCTTCCATGACACACACCCCTCGCAAATAGACTGCCTGAATGCAAAAGTAGTTGTAGTCTACAGCTTAAAAATGTTTAATCGTTGCTGTTGCTATTGCTGCTGTTGTTGCAGTTGCAATAGTAGATCTTTACATTCGTACTTTAAATGAACGCTTTATTACTTAAATGGGTCTCTTCTTATACTTACAATCGAACTGGAACATTAAAAATAACAAAAAATAAAATAAAAATTAACGATTAATGAACAGAATAATACACAAGAAAAAATAAACCTTAACAGAGAGGGGAGCCAAAACCAAAATGAATTTCTAAGGAAGATATAAAACAAATCATTGGAGCAGGGAGTGAAAAAACAGAAAACAAAATAAAAACTTTGGAGAGACAACATTTATACATCTGGTGTTGGTATACGATTTAAAAATTAAGAATTTTTTCTTCTCTGCCTTTTTTTTAAATTCTTTTTAACTTGTAATATATAAATATTATAATAGTATTTCTACGTTTATTGAACTTCTCAATAAAAGCCATATTTATAATGAAATATGTCAATAATATGTATGTGAACTACTGAATGAAACATATTTTTTTTCAATTCAGTTAGTATTGAAACGGGAATTTTTGTTAAGTTTTAAATTTCTACAAGAAACTTACAATATCTAGAATAATCACCATAAAATTATTAAACATATTTGTGTATTTAATA
This sequence comes from Metopia argyrocephala, assembly GCA_963576795.1. NCBI lineage: Eukaryota > Metazoa > Arthropoda > Insecta > Diptera > Sarcophagidae > Metopia > Metopia argyrocephala. The sequence continues at coordinate 3,204,543 of OY756209.1, forward strand.
CTACAAGTAACATGTAGAGGATTATTTATTTCTATTCCTGTACATATATTGTTCTGGTTTTCATATTCTTAAACATGATTCTAAATGATAATGACAGTTTTGTTTTAATCTTTTGTTCAAACGAGTGTAAGTAAAAAAAATCTAAATATGTAGCCTTTCAAAATATACATTTTTTGTTTTGAAATTACTTTTGAAAAACCATTGTATTATAGGTATATAGAGTATAAGAATATCACACACAAATCCTTGATAATTAAATCCAAATATCTCTTAATTATTATCATTTTAAATCTCAGGTGGTGTTATTTTTACACTTTTTTTCAAACTTCCTTTAGACATTTTTTTCCTATCATTTCTTGTTGTTCTTTTTCATAAATTCACGGTGCATAATTATCTGAACACACTTCGTTTTTTTTGTCTTGTTTTTTCATAACAGATCCGACAAAACCTTGTTAAAGATGACCAGTTAGCAGTAGTTGAAGAGTCAAATTACAAGTTTTTAGTTTTAAAGCATCTTTAAACTAAAATCAGGCCGTTTTCTTATTCTTTTACTGGATAAACCGCACACGATAAGTGAAAAACGGAAGTTCAAAAATTAATTACTTGAGTCTTTAAAAGATTAAGGAATGAGAAAAAATAATCGATACAGATACTGTATGAAGCCTTAAAAATGTTGGCAGGAATTTTTCAACATCCGGATTTGTTTGATTTTTTTTTTTTTTTAATAAATTTTATTACCCGCTTGTGCATATAATGAAAGTAAAATTAAGGATGAATTATGATGTAATATAAGATTTTGAGTTTGAAAAATGTGTTTATGGGAAAATATTATATTAAGTTATATAAATAAATAAATCTTTAATATCTTTCCGTAATTAAATTTCTTTTTAGCGTAGGTTAACAGTAACACCTGCCCACGAAGAATAACATTAATCTGGTATGTGGTAGAAGTTTTAAACTGCTTTAACTGAAAATATTTGAGGAATTTTTTAATGACTACTTCCCTTCACATTAACACTGTAAAATATTTAAAACTGATAAGTTTGATATGACTTTGAAAATACAGACGATTTCCATTTCGAATGAAATCTTTTTTTATCACGTACCGAAATATGGTCTTAAATAAAAAAAATATATATACTCATAATACCGGAATATACACAAATGTTTTATAAATGATTTGGTATCTTTTTCATCGCCTCATATTTGTTCAGCTTATATTACACAGGTTTACAAACCTTTAATTTGGAAAAATACCAAGATCGCCACATGCCTAGATAAGTTAATTGGGACCTCCTGAGCACGAAAAACTTTAATTTTTTTCTAAGTAGTGTTTTTAGATAACGGTACTTTTGTGTTTTTCGGTGTATGGTCTCACTCAAACTCTTGTATAGTCCAACCGAAAAGTCCGATCGAGATAACTGGCATATCGATGGAAAGGAAATTGAATGCTTTTTCTATTTGGATTCTATTTGATAAGAAATCGCTGAGATATGGCACATCAAAGTTCAAAATTTGCCTATTTTTTAGGTTTTTTTTTCAAAATTTTTCATATTGTATGAAATTTAATAGCCTAAGATCCTAATACTGGTATTCTTATGAGAATTAACATCTTAGGCTATTAAATTTCATACAATAAGTATAATAAAGATCCATTAAAATATTCGAATTTAATTCGAAAATGTATAATAATTCAAAATTTTTCATTTTCATTTCAATTTTTTTCTACGTTTTATTGAAGTTCTTGAATGTTTTATTCTTTTACCAAATAGTTTATTTAATTACCAATATTTTAAGCGTATTTTGAATAAAATCGGATTTTATTAAGGATTTTGTGGAACGACAATATTTTCATTTTCATTGCTCACACAGTATATTCGGAGTAAATTCAAAAAATTTTAATTAAAATGACGAGCGACTTGAACTTTTGCGTTCTTTTCAGATGTATCTTCGCAAATGAGGAACCAACAATGTCCGCCATCATTTATTCATCCCACCAGCCTTTGTAACGTCTCTCGATTTCTTCCATTTCCTGGTGAAATCTTTCACCTTGTTCATCACTTTCGGAGCCCAAGTTCGTGGGGAAAATAAATAGGAAAAAAAAATAACAGCGTTTTTCGTGCTCAGGAGGTCCCAATTAACTTATCTAGGCATGTAGCGTTCTTGGTATTTTTTGGCTGTTAACCAATGTTATTTTTAAACTTTATCAACATAAGACAATGCTCTTATTTATGACCACTTCTCTAACTAAGGTGTCACATTTCTTATAAATTTTTATTGGACAATATTTTTAGTTTTCTACCCTGGTTTTACCTATAAGATCTGTTGTTTTCGCAACCTATCTTTGACATCGCAATCAATATTTTAAGCCAGAAATTACTTTTTAGTCTACATTTATAAAATTTTTTCCTGAAAATTAGCATGAAAAACAAGCTATTAAATCAGGAGATTTGCAATGATTTAAAGAAAAAAATATGTTTTCGACAACACATGAAGGAAGGTCTTTGAAACACCCATTAGGCATCGGTTTAATTTATTAATTTTAAGTGAGTTTAATTTCTTTAAATGTTTACACAAACGAACGATTTTCAATTCCAAACTAGTTTTAGTATTACTCGTATTATGCATGTTTCACCTGAATTAAATCACTCTGTCATGTCATGTTGTAGTCGCCGTGGTCTAGTGGTTAGTGTGTTGGCTTACTAAGACAAGGGCCTTGGGTTCGACTCCAGGCCCTGACATCTTCAAAAAAAGAAATATGAAAAAAAAATATTTCTTTCGGCGACTACCTCTCAGCAGTCTTCTGGCAAAAGCTCTGAGAGTAACTAATTGCCACACAACATGAGTGCTGCGAGAAGCTAGGCCGTAATCCTGACACAGGGTTGTAAAGGCCAGTTATGTATGTATGTATGTATGTCATGTCATGTTGATTCCGTGAATTCATAACAATTTTGCTAAATTGTCACGGAAAGTGCGGGCAAATTTGAGTTTAGAAAGTAAATTACCTTAAAAACACTTTTTTTATTATTAAGTCCAGCACTTAGGGTCAGGGGACGGCCCCTACTCATGCAGTACATTGTTCTTGTCTGGGAAAATATGTTATGGGAAGGGGGAAAGAGGGAGTAATATTTGTGGGACAAACTCAGCTTTATTGATATCAAGGTAAAGTAAATCCATGGGAGATAATAATGGAATATGATGTCTGGCAAATGTCTAACTCTACCATCTTCAAATGGAAACAACGCTGAAGAACGAGGAAGATAGACAGCGAGACTCATACCGAATATAGGCTCATGGATGAATCGAAAATTCGGAGAGGTGAATTATTATACCATACAGATGTTATCGGGTCACGGATATTTCAGAAAATATCTGCACCGAATGCGAAAGTGTGACTCCCCTTTCTGCATTTATGAGGACAAAGAAGATGTGATTGACGACGCGGAGCATACCACTTTCGAATGCAGTCGCTGGCATTGCTATCGAGCGGAACTGGTGTCTGAAGTCGGAAGAATTACGGTTGAAAATATCGTTGATATTATGACGTCAAGCGTGGCGAACTGGACCATTATTGCAGGATACTTTGAATGTATCCTAAGGCGAAAAAAGAAGAACCTTGAGGCACTTGAAAGTGCGGGTCCTGGACGCAGGACAACCTAGAGGGAACTGGCCGTGCCAAAGAGGGGTCCACCTTGAAGTAATGCGAATGTGGTTCCGTGGTGGTATTTCCCCTGGTGAGAAGATAAGGGGGTTTTTAGTCGGTATACCCTTTTGGGCGAGTCCGACATATCATGCGAGGTGACGACCTCCGCGAAAGCATAAAGCTTTCTCCCTCCTTCCCGCACAAAAAAAATGTCTAACTCTAGCACATACGCAACATTTTGCAACAAAGCTTCGCTTATCTTGTCAATCCTGAGCCAAATTTTAAATTTTGAGAGAAAATAATTCAGCACGAGGCGGGCAATTGACAACACCAAATATCTCGTGCAATAACTTTATTGTTTGGCCGGCTGTGTGGCTTGTGGTGCCGTCCTGCTGAAACAAAAGTTCAACGATATCAACATTAGCCAATTGTGGCCACAAAAAATTGGCAATCCTAATTAGGTGTAAACTATTATCAAATTAAAATAGGATAGGATAGGAGGAAGGAAGGAAGGAAATTAAAATAAAAATAATAAATTATATTCAGACGATATTATCTACAGTGTGTACTCACTCGTACACGTATCTCTCCCATTCAAAATTCTTTAATTTTCTCTTGCTTTTACAGTTTGTAAACATGCCTTTTTCTTTATATAAAAAAAACTAAAGTAAATCATGTGCTTTTTAAAAAAATTAAAAAATTATTTACAAAACCATTAAAGTGTAACAATTTCTAGATGCACATTTTAGCACGAGTTTTTCATTTAATTCTTCGCATATGAATGTTTTCTTTAACTTACAATGCACCAGCAGTGTAATAGCACAACCATAATTATTTCTGTGATGACCACAAAGTGTATTACACATGATATTGAAACTACATACATAAGCACATCACTACATGCATATATGTATGTAACATATGGATATATGTAACAAATACGTATGTTTTATGGTTTATCGTACGCGTGTATATATAAGAATTGCTATATATTTATAATAGAAAATATTTTTTAAACATTTAACAGAGAGGAGGAGAGACTCTAGCACAGACACATGTTTCATACTTCTGATTTCATGATTTCATAATCGGTACTTATTATATGAGTGAGTAAAATTAAAATGAATATGTAGAATGCATGCATCCAGTGAAGAATCTTGGTTTTAATATCAAACACTTGAGGTTTTCTACGATTCTATTTTCTATTATTTTATTTTATTTTCCTTATTTTTGCTTTTGTTTTCTGTTCTAAACTACTACGGTTGGCTGAATGTAATGGATCAGTTGGAGCCGACAGACAATCTGTTGGAGATAAATTCCATTTTTTCAAACTGATTATAACCATGAATTTAATCATAATGATCATTATTTTAATTATTATGACGTTACAAAACGACATATGTCCGTATATATGTATATATAACTGCCCTAACATGCAGAATAAATGCTAAATAAATGCGTGCGTGTGTTAGAATGAATGAATGGTTCGTTGGTTGGTTTGCTATCATAGAAAAAAAGTATAAGAAACCTACTAATTTACTATAGGTCTGCACAAACATAATTTGAATGGTTAAAAAGCAATTATCTCCCATTTCATATATAGACATACATACATACATAATTGGCCATTACAACCCTGTGTCAGGGTTACGGCCCAGCTTCTCGCGACAGTCACGTTGTGTGTGTTAATTTTTATCCATAAGTACCATGACCTACAGTTTAAAGTCGACTCCGGCCGACAGATTTGAGAAGTTTTTTCATGGCATTCAATTACTCCCAGAGCTTTTGCCAAAAGACTGTTGAGAGTTAGTCGCCGAAAGAAAGAATTTTTTCATATTTCTTTTTTTCAAGATGTCAGAACTGAAATTTGAACCCGGCGCTATTGTCTTAGTAAGCCAGCACACTAACCACTAGATCATGGCGACTACCATTTCATATACTATCTCTTTTTATTATTCAATTTAGAATGGACACATTTGCTAGGCTGTATGAGCTGAATAGATTTATTGTGTTCCTTCGAGTCTACTGTGTGTTCAGCAGACGTACTAACTTTGTAATGAACACCAGTAAGTTTATTGGTTTAGTCCCTAACTATTAAAAAGCGCACAATGTGAGTTTCGCTGCTTCTGATACTTTTGAGCACAATCTAGAAGTATTTACATTTGCGGCCGACATTCTTTGTAATTGCGCTCAAATAAATACTTTATTAAGTGAATATTCCAATCGATAACGTAAATATAAATTACAAAGCTATGGAAGAATAGCATACAAATAATTTAAAACAAAACCGAAATGTAATAAAATAATGTACTAAAACAAATTGAGTAGAACATAGCAGCACTAAAACCGAATTTAAATTGAACAAATAAAACAATGTTATATGTAATATACATGTTTGCTATATGATCTGGAAATACGAGTTCGAATCCCAGTAAGAGTGAAAATTTTTTCAATTAATTTTGTTTCGTCAGAAACGCTTTAAGCAAATCAAAGCTACGTTCTGTAAGGAATTTAGATTATTATTTTTTTTTTTTTTGCAAATTTTCGTGAAGGAATTGTATACAAGCCGAACTGAACATGTTTTCGATCTCAACTACGGTAAGCTCACCAGATTTCTTTGTGTTCTGTACATATTCATGACATGACCATCAACTATATAACTCCCACCTTTTATAGAAATCGTGTATTGGAATTATATTTTTCCTTTTCTCTATACATATGTGCCCATAATTATGAAAGTGGTCTAAGTCATATATTTTTTGTTTCGAGATATTTAATGAATTGCATTTAAATAAATTAAAAAATATTTTTACATTATGCAACATTTTTATTTATAATTTTATTAGTCTCAAGCAATGGAAATTTATTATGAATATGAAATTTTGTGCGAATTTCATACGATAATATTGTTTTTAAAGTTTGCATTGACTTAGACCATTTTCAAAATTAACTGAATGTGCTATAAATGACTTAAAGCAATAAAGAACTGAGTTTTATTTAAAACAATAATTTGATTGAAATAATTCGTGAACATTAATTAATTATTTTTAAAAAGTAATTCATTTTTATCATTATTTCGAGTATTTAAGATTCTTAAAATGTTGCTGAAAAACTGCTGGGATGTAGGGTAGAATAATAAGTAATTTAATATTTTTGGTCTTCCTCTTTTAGGTGAAAGATCCAAAACGTGAAATTTAGAATCGTCTAAAGAAGTTTTATAAAACATTTTATAAGGTTCATTTTTCAAGAATCTCATCTATTGAATTTGTAGCCAAAGAGACAGATTCGCCCGCGGTATTTTTTTTCTCTTCTTGTTATTGATTCTTCTAGTGATTTTGTTGAAATAAAATCCGGCTGCGACATTCGCTTTATCGAAAATGTTTTTCTTGTTCTGCATTTTTCTATCAATTCATAATAATGCTCAGTGTTGTATAAGTAATTTGCTTTTTTTATCGGTCATTAGGTAGAAAGGAATGACTCGATACCAAAAAATCGTGGTATAATTTTTGACTTAGACCACTTTCATAATTAACACTAAATGAATTCCATATAATGTTGAAATTACAACCACTATCTAATGGTTCATTTTTGACAATTTCGTAAAAATTACATTGAATAAATTTAGTTTAAAGTAATGTGGTATGAAATAACTATTAAACTCATTTTTTTAAATTTTGACTTAGACCACTTTCATAATTATGGGCACATATATACTTGTTATGAGTTACTACTGAGTAGAGGCTCACCATTTTGAGTTGGCAACACTGCCTAATTTGATATCTAATTTAAAAGCTTAACTAGATTAGACCAGCGCCACGAATTAAAAAATTATTTTAAAATTTCTGCCTACTAGCCACCAGTTTTTATTGTGGTTAATATCTATGAAAGCTTTTTAAAAAAAAATATTTAAATTTTATTTGTACATATTTGGGTGTATTTTTATTACACTCATGCATCACGATTTGTTTTTTTTTTTATCATTTATACTGCACTTACTTTTATAAGAAATATATATTTACATATGACTGTATGTATACATATGTAAGTCTGTTTATGTGAATTTATTTGCATAAGTTTAAATGAAATTTATTTTCTTAAGACTTTTTGTTATCTGACCATCTGCACATCAGTTGAACACCCCAGTTAGCGCCACAAACATTTACAATCTTTTTTTCATTATTGTTCATATTTTACTACTTCACTTGGAACCCAGAGTTTAATCGACCATCTATTTCTCTTCTTTTCTTGTATTTATGCAGTTGTTTTTTTTTTTTTTTTTTTTTGCATACAGGCATTGTTCAAAATCTAAACTGAAAAAAAACCAATTTTAATGTCTGTTTATAAGAAAAAATTATTTAAAATTGTAAAATAATTGAAAGTAAAATTATGAACACATTGACTGTTAACAGGTGTTAAAACGTAAGAATATGTATTAAAATTTTTCAGGTTTTAGAAAATCTATAAATAAAATATGTTTTTTTTTTAAACTATAGTGGAGAAACGGAATCATTTGAGAACCGTGACACATTGCTCTAGAAATTTATATACTAGTGTCGAGAGATAAAACAGGCCCTATTCTATTTGTCTTTTTCCTCTGACAGCAAAAAAAAACGATAGATTAGTATTACCTAAAAAAAGTTTTTCTGTGCGTTCTCAAGGTGTATAAAAATTAGTTTGAGACATACCAATTGTCCAATTCCGCTTATTTTGTATTGACTATGAAGCCGCTGTGGTCTAATGGTTAGTGTGTTGGCTTACTAAGACGAGAGCGCCGGTTCCAGCCCCGGCTCTGATATCTTGAAAAAAAGAAATATGAAACAAAAAAATATTTCTTTCGGTGACTACCTCTTAGCAGAGTTTTTGCAAAAGCTCTAAGAGTAACTGTTTGCCATGAACAAGTTTCTCAAGTCCGTCAATCGGAACTGGAAACCAGCGACGTGTGTTTCCAACAGGACGGCTACTCAGCTCATGCCGCATTAGATTTTCTGCACAAAAGACTTAAGAGCATGGTCATTTCTGATGGTGGTTATATGAACTGGCCTCCGTGTTCGTACGATTTGACTCCGTTAGACATTTTCTTGTGAAGTTTTGTTAGATCCCAGGTGTATGCGAAAGAGTCATAAACCACAGCGGTCCTTAAAGCTAATATAACCCATTCCATTGAGCAAACTAAGCCTGATTAATGCGCCAAAGACATAGAAAATTGGATTAGTCGGATGCGTTGCACTCAGAGACACCATGTCGGATATTTGTTGAACGATGGGAGCAATAGGCCTTTCGATTAAAAAAATTAGATGATATCTCACACACTGTTTGTTTTATTGAAACTTGAAGATAAAAACCCCGATATTTGTACACACAATAAAATCGTACAAAATATATCTGTTGTTTTTGATGAAGAGCTATTTGTTGTAATGGCCACCTTATTAAGTACGTCTTACTCTTGGCATTTGTATTCAAAGAATTAAAAGAAACTGAAACTATTTTCAAATTATAACCAGTTTTTTGTTTCTTTTTTTTTGTTGTTGTGAAATATGAGTCATAATCGCCAACTACATAACTAAATTTGAACATGCACAAGCATGTCATCTACCCATGGCAAAGGTAAACAAACAAAGCAGTGGGAAAATCATGATATTAAAGCATTTAAAGAGATGCTTTGATTTTAAATGTGTATTTTCAATAAAGATTCTCAGTGGCTATTGGTTAAACACCACACCCAAATTGGAAATGGAACACAAGTGGCAAAGAAAAAATGTAAAAAACAGGTAGATTTAAGTCAGAATAAAAAAAATGGTTAACAAAATACTGGCGGCAACAGCAATAGATTGCAAAAATGAATGCAATGAAAACAGGTTTGTTGCTCAAGTCTTTTGTTTTGATATGGAGTTTTTCGTTCTTGCTTTTGTTTACTTTAAAAAAGTGAGTAAAAAACAATACAAAGTTGTGAAATTCAATTCATGAAACTTGTAAACTCTTTATTTGCTTGTGTGTTTTTTTTTTTGAAAACAAAAAAAAACAAAACTCTAATAATGTAAACAAAATAAATAAAAAAATAACAAATAATTTAAATATTTTATTTATAGACTTTTTGTTTTGCTCTTATTATTTGGCAGCAAAAACAAAAGCAAAAGAAGAATAAATGTCGCAAAAAACTTTTAAAAACAAATTGAAATACTATTTGTATGACGAGGTCTGCATACATAATAAACGCAATGATTTTTGGATTGTTATACATGGCAATATATTTGATTTAACCCCGCTACTTAATGATCGCCAAGATTCATGGAATACCGTATAATATACTTTTAAAAATTATAGAAATAAAAGAATATGACCTTTGTTTTTCTTTTTCCTTTTTATTTGCAAGAATTTGGATTACTTAATGGCTTTTGGAGGCAAAGATTTATCCCATTTTTTTCATTTCAATAATTTACCCAAAACTGAAACATCACCTGTAACTGGTAAGCCACGTTTGCTATTTCCTCCCATATTAGAAGTAGCCCAGAGTGAATTTAACAAAACCAAGAACAAACTTTGGAGTCAAGATCCTTTGTATCACATTGGTCGTGTTACTCGTAGAGAACGCAAATTACGTCTCATTAATACTCTTACCGGCACAACAACATTCATGAAGGTCTGTGATGAGGATTCCATTTATGAAATACAAAGAAAATATAAAGAAATTTACAACAATCATGCAGGCAGCTATTTATGGCGTAAATTTTCAAATGGTGTAAATATTTTCTTATCTATTATGTGATAGATTTACAAGAAATTTTATTGTTTATTCTTCTATACACACACATACACAGGGTCAATGCTCTGGTGAATTGGTTTTACATGAAACTCTTGATGGCAATGGTTTAATTGAAGAGGAAAATTCTGATATTGAATTACCAGTACCTTCAATCTGGTTATATTACACTGATGATTTGACGGTGGCTTAAATTATTGTCTTTGCACTGCGAAATTTTTGTTATTCATTCTTTTGTATTTGTTTTTATGTGTTTTGATGAGAAAAAAAAAATGTTCTTTGAAACTCTTTAGTTGCCTTTATTTTCACATAATTTTGTCTATTTTTTTTAAAGTTGGCGTTTTTTATTTCTCCTCTGGCGGCAGAGCGACACATTTTATTCAAATTATATAGAATTTTTGTATTTTTTGTTTTCAATAGCTGTTTAGATTGTAATCTTGTCTTTGTGATTTTATTCTCAGGATTTGTCATGTTTGTTGGCAGTTTATTCTGTGTGTTTAATGAGTGGGCGTTGATGGAATGTTTTTTTTTCCTTTGGTACTTCCAGAGACAATGAATGACATACACATTTTTTCTCAAAAGAAAAATTTACATTTTCTTGAGTTTTAAGAATTATATGGCATTCCTATCCAAAAAAAAGAAAGAAAAAAAATACGTGTAGTACACCTGGATAATCGCATTCCTTTCCGTTTGTAATACAAACAAGTGAGACGTGGCAAGTAGTAAATTCGAGGGATTATTTTTCTTGTAAAATACAAAGAAAATCTAATGGATCTCTCGCTGATGGATGGCAATCAAACTTCAGCTGTGGAATATTTATTTAAAAGTGAAATTTTAGAGAATTGCTGGTCTGTCGTTGTCTGTATCACTGTTTTTGTAACAACTAGCATCTTAAGCTCTATTGCCATTTATAATCTTTCCATTAAAGTTTTATTTTATCTTTTTTTGTTTTTATATAAAAAGGAATACTTGCAATGATTCAACAAAAACCTACTTGTCAAGATGTTGGAAAAAATAATTATAAAACTTTTCTAAGTCAAAGCCTAATTTAAAATCTATTTTTACATTATGAGACATTTTCGTTTATAATTTTCTTACTTTTCATTAATGGAAATCTGTTGTAAATGCGTATATACTCGTAAATTTGTTAGAATTTCATAAGAAAAATTTATTTTAAATTTAAAGTTTTTATAACTGAAATATTGTTTTTTTGTTTTATTTGAAACAATAACTTTAATTATGATGGTTTATAAATTATACTAGATGACCCGTGCGAATATTTCGCACCATTAGTTGTCATTTTTGTAACATAAAATGAAAATAATTAATAGAAATTTTAGTAACTTCAATACATTTTATTAAAAGTATAAAAATATTAGAACTCATAATATATCATACATATTTACATACATACATACATATGTTTAAATGCTTTTATAATACTTCTTTGAATACAATGTTAGAGGTAATGACATGATCATCGTTAGCTTATTGCCCGTACGAATCTTTAATACAAACAAAAATATCTTTAAACGTACAACTACTGCAAAGTATTGCCAAAACAGCTTTTTATAGTAAATAGCGGTATTGCCAGAATGGATTTTAATATATACATACTATATTATGGAGAATTGCATTACTATTAAGCGACCCTATATTACCACACTTGAACAAAAACATATAATCATAATGACAACAGAGTATTATCATGCAGTTCTATATAAAATATAATTTTTATCAATGAAAATATTAATTTTTTAATTTGTAATTATTTTTCGTCATTAGTGTTAGAAATAAGCTTTAAAATGATATATCATTCATTAAATTTGATGCAGTGGTATGGGAGATATTTGCAACCGACAAAAAGAGTGCTTTAGAAATAATCACCCCTATTATGAATGTCGAGGTCGACACCTATCACATCGACGGTGTAAAAACGGTATTATCTATGTCAATAGTGATTAGTATCGATAACTATTGACAGTAATTTAGTATTATGAAAGGCGACATTAAGACGCCGTTGACTTAAAGTGACTTTGATTTTGTCGACGCTATTTTTATGATTGACATGAACAAAATTTGTTACAATCAACGCATTAAGGCTAAAAAATCCTTTCCTGTTGTAATAAATATTTTGTTCTTGCTTGTTAGGAGCCAAAATTTTTATGTGAGTGCCATCTACACACCCTATAACACCTGGAAATTTAGTTTTGTTAAAAAATTCCAGCTTACATTCAGCTTTCTCCTCTTCCGTCATTTCAAATTTTATAAAAAATGGGCAGATAATTTCTTGCAGTGCTTCTAAAGTTTCCTTCAAAATTAAGGATACTGCTGGTTGTGATAATCCAAGGCAAAAATTATTTCCAACACTTAATTGTTACGAGCCTTGTGCCAGGAAACGTAATGTCGTTGCTAGTTTTAAATCATTCGAAATAAATATTTTTCTAACACCACTCTTCATTTGAGGTTCAATTTTATCCAAAACAAATTTGAAACCTGCTTTGCTCAATCGAAAATATTCAATAAATCTAGAAGATATTTATTTTCTTGTTTTTTAAATTGTATTTGGCAAGTTTTTGTATTCACTTACTTATTATCTGGCAAATTAAAAATATCTGAATTTTGCCTTATAATTTTCCTTTGAAGCTTAAGGTTTTCTTTATCGCTGGAATAATCACTTGAATCCATCATAAACAACATATTTTCACTAAAATTTTACCTCAAAAAAATTAATTTAATAAATCAAAATACTTCGTATATTAGAGATGTGTTTATTTACATTAGAGATGTGGTTATTAGTATCGATAATCAGTCGTCTCAACACAACTTATTTACATAATACCAAATTAGTGTCGATGTGAAGTGATGTTGACTGAAAGTGAAAGCGACAACGAGACTACTGTTGACACTTGTAATAAGGGTGAATATATACATATATATGATGATGGTTTCTGTAATTCATTTTGTTCACTTCGAGTTTTTAGGATTATTAAAATGTTCTTAAAAAATAAAGGGATGTATGGTGGTAGTGACACAAAATTTTTATTTGTTTCTTCCACTACTGATGCAGTAATGGTGTATAATGGAAGATATTTAGTATTTCCATAAACATACTTTTTGTCTTCCTCTTTTAAATGAAAGACCCACAACGTAAAATGTATAACCTTTTAAAGAAGTTTTATAGCACATTTTATAAGGTTAAGTTTTCATCCATTGGACTTGCGGTCAAAATACAGATTCGTTTGTAGAATTTTTTTCTCTAGAGATTTCGTTGAAATAAAATCCGGCTTTCATTTAATCGAAAGTGTTTTTCTTTTCATCATCTATCAATTCAAAATAATGATCAGTGTGGTACAAGTGGTTTGCATTTCTTATTTGCACTTCTCTAGAACTTTTTAAATTTTTGACTTAAAACAGTTTCATAATTAGCACTGAATGAATGCCATAACGCTGTAACTACAATACAACCACGATCAAAAGGTTAAATTTTGACAGTATTGTTATTGCTAGTTAGTGGTAAATAATTGATAAACTTCTATTTTTTATCTTGACTTATATATTAATGGCTACATACATATTTAGATCTGAGCAGTTGTCCTTAGTACTCCAAATTTGTTGGATAATTCTTTAGTTGACCCTTCATTTGTTCGTTGTAAGTGTGTATTGGGATTTTTTTGTTGTTAATTTTTATTACATTGTAATAAAAAAATGGAAGGTCTTTAAATTTTAATCAAGTACTGACCACTAACAATTAATTTTTATCATATGAATTGTACATAAATTTTTCCCTTCTATGTTGAGCTTTTATTGTCTGTTTACTTCCTAATTTGGTTCCGCTAGCAAATTGTACGCATACTTATCAAGTTTTGTTTAATTTTGTTTAGTTTGAAACTTAAAGTGCGTGCACGAAAAAGTTTTTTCTAAAGGGAAAAGAAGTAAAGAAAGCACAGGTCCTATTAATTGGATCTTTTATGACGTTTTGAAACCAATATATTTGGGGTAGCTCGGGCTCTTTTCTAACCAATGCATCCGTAGCTGTACTCTGGACTCAATAAAACATTTTTGTGCGCTTACAGAGCAGATTCTGTGCCAATTCACAAGATATCGGCTTTTTTCATTAAAGTAGTTTAATACTCGGCAAATCTACCGTAAAAACAACAACGACGGCACGAAGAATTCGGGAGCTCTTGTCGTCCGCTACGCTTAGTACGAATGTAAGAAGAATTCGGGAGCTTTTACACTCGGCAAATCTACGGTAATAAAATAATGACGACGGCAAGAAAAGTTTGGGGTCTCTTGTCGTCGGCTACGGTTAGTATGAATGCAAGAAGAATTCGGGAAGTTTTTCTCTCGGCAAATCTACGGTAATAAAAATAAGAGTGATGGCAAGCAAAATTCGGGAGCTCTTGTCGTCGGCTACGCTTAGAACGAATGTAAGAAGAATTCGTGATCACTTACACTCGGCAAATATATGGTAACAAAATAACTACGACACGTCAGTAAACTTCTTATGTATTTACTTTCATCAACTTGATGAGAATTATAATACACTATGATATTGTTAATAGGTAGGTTGGTAGTAGGTAAATATATACCTATATATACATCCATGTTATGGGACGTCGACGAAAAGAAGAGTATGAAAGAGAAAAGTGTGAGGTGTTTGACAAGAGTTCGTCTAACTCATTACCAAGTACATACATAACATAACATAACTGGCCTTTACAACCCTGTGTCAGGATTACGGCCTAACTTCTCACAGCACTCATGTTGTGTGTGTAAATTTTTATCCATGAGTACCGGGACCTACAGTTTAATGTCGACTCCGAACGACAGACTTGAGAAGCGTGTTCATGGCAATTAGTTACTCTCAGAGCTTTTGCCAGAAGACTGCTGAGATGTAGTCGCCGAAATAAATATTTTTTTTCATATTTCTTTTTCTTTTTTTTTTAAGATGTCAGAGCTGGGTGTCGAACCCAGGGCTCATGTCTTAGTAAGCCAACACACTAACCACTACACCACGGCGACAAATCATTACAAACACCATCTAAATTCTTTTAAGAGAATTTATTTCTGATTTAAATTTTTATATTTTTGTGAAACCTAGTTTGCCGCGTGCACACTTTTTTTATTTTTATTTTTTATTTTTTGTAATAAAATTTTACATTTTTAATTATGAATTATAAAGTTTTATTTTCGTTGTTTATTTACTGTCATTATTAATAAAATTGATGTGCCTTCAATTAACAAGTCTATAGTCACGTCTCTGCGGTCATATAGCCGGACATGGACAACGGATCTTTTTAAGGCAGTCATAATTTTTCATTTATTTTATTATTTTGTTGTTGTTGTTGTTGTTGTTTTGTTTAATCGAATTATAAACGAAAAGAAACGAAATTGAAAAGATAACAAAAATAATGTTTAAGAATATTAAATGAAGTGTTAATTTTAGTTTTTTTTTCCATTAATTGTAAAAGAAACAAAAAAAAAACAAAAAACAAATGAAGAAGAAAGAAATGTCAACAAAAAGAAAAAGTATTTCTGTGGTTTATGGCTGGCCAAACTATCACTGTTTACCCGCTGCTGACCATTAACGGAAGTTATTCCAAGTTATGCTAAAGTTTACCATATTTGACTTAAAGCTGCACCTAAACCACCTAAAAACATATAAAAAATGGTAAAAATTTAAAAACAACTTCCTTTTGCTATTGACTACTGACAGAATATGTTTTTTTTTTTTTTTTTCATAAAACTTATTTGAAATGCTTATTTTCTAGTTCGTTTCAATTAAATTAATTAAGATTTAAATATGAATAGAAATGACCTTCATTTACAAGAGAAATTTAAATTTTCTATTCCAAGTTAAAATTTTCAAATAATTTTAAATGTTTTAAGAATGAAATTTCTATTAAGGGTGAGAAAAAATAGAACATTTTAACATTAATTTGCATTTCTGTTCTTTTTTTTTAATTATTATATGTTTTAATGTTTTTAAAGGCAATTTATAAATCGTTTAGAAAACAGTCGATTTCATGCTCTATTAATAGTTACAGTGCGGTTAATCAGGATAGGTCTAGTGCATTTAAAATTAAAAAGAAAAATTAAATTAAGAACAGATTACAACTCGTACTTCTTATGGAGCACATTTTTTTGTAGTTGATTGTCCAATGTCCGTAATGCATTATAGAGATAATTCGTTCTTGAGCCGCACTACTCGTTTATGGAACAATCTGTCAGCAAATGTTTTTCCTACCAATTACAATATGAAAAGATTGAACGTCCACAAACACTACTCGCTTTTTCCCTCTCCTCATAATATATTTTCCTAACACTAGTACATGCATTACATGAGTATGGGCCATCCCTTGAGTGAAAAAAAATGTGTTTAAATGACGATTTAAAAATAAAAAATCTTATGAAAATGCCTTGTAACTGTTCTTTTCTCTCCTTGTTTGTAGCTGAAAGTATACAATTTTCAGCAATTTGTTGGTACAATGCTCAAGGGCCGAAAAGTAATCGGCTTTATATATAGAAGTATACAGGCGATTGAGAAAACAATCTACTCTGTTTTATCTTTGTCCATCCATGGTTTAAATTGTCAACTGGTTTTTTGTATTTTTGTTTTTCATTTGAGACCAATACTCAGGGGTAAACCTCTATTAAATGTTCTGCATTGTATTGGAATTTTTGGAAAGGACAGTACATATGTACATGTAAAATGTGAGCGTCAGAAATAAATGAAAGCTTCACAATATTTGAAATTATTATTGTAGAGATTTATTCAAAAGTTCATTTATTAAAATTTTATTAATAATATAAAAAAGAGATATAAAATAAATTATTAACTTTTTAAAACTTTAACTGCCTGACTTTGGGACAACTTTCCAACTTGATATCAACTTTTAGAATTACTTACAAGAAAATTACTAGTTGTAATATTATTGTAAAAGCATTGCCAACATAAAACAATTGGTTTAATAAAAATATATCAGCTGCTTGTAAACCTTAACCCTGGTTCGCCCTTTTACATACATATATATTTTTCTTAGAGTATAATTAGGAATGAAACAAATTGCTATGATTTGATCATTCAAATGTCAGCAACAACAGCCATTGCCTCATCGTTGCATGTTGATTGGGGGGTGAGTGCCTTCGCTAAATAGGTTTCGCTGTTATCTGCTACTTCCTAACAGATGGCGCTTTTCTCCTGATTATTCGTCTTTTGTTGACATTTGTTAAGAGTGGAATGTAGGGGAGCGATTTCTTTGTAGATGGTCTTCTTGGAGCGAAGGGGGGACTCTTTTTTTTTAATTATAATTTTGAAAAAAACCGCAATTTTTAGAGTTTCTTTATTTTTTATTTTTTTATTTTAAATATCATGTTTCTATTCTGCTGAACCACAGTGTAAATTCATAAATTAAATAAGAATAAAATAAAAGAAATGAATAAATTTACCCGACCCGACCCGATCTGGCCTGGCTTGGCCTGGTCTAACCTTTTTAAGAAGTGTTTTAATAAACAAATTCATGTTAATACTTCCGTTTAGTTCTAAATTTTTCTCGTTGATGTTGTTTTTGTTTTTGGTTACTTGAGTTGAGTGTTACTCCAGTTTTTGTTTAAATTTTAAAACAAAAATATGAAATTAAAATTCTCAAGCACTTTTGTTACGCATTCTTTTACGGGAAAAAGTTTGTATTACTTTTTTCCCCAGTTTCATTCCTTTTTTTCTTTTCTGTTTCTTCATTTTATTGTGGCAACATTCCAATGTTTGCGTGATGAATTTAGAAAAAAAATAGCATTTGTAGTGGGAAGCAATTAGTTTTTCTTTTCTTTTTGTTTTAAATTTTAAATATAAAATTTCTTTTATTATTTATTATTATTATATAGCTTTAGGTACACCCTTTATATCATATCATATCATACTCTAATAAATTTCAAATGTGTGTGTCTGTCTATCTGTCTGTATAATTAATGTTTAAATGATATACAATTAAAAATTTTACTACCATAGTATTGTCATGGAATTTCTCTGTTTGTAAATTTTTTTTGGGTGAAACATATTTTATATTTCGCATTTAAACTCTTCGCCAAATATAAAATTACGGTCTCAATGGAATTTGTTTTCTTTTCAAAATCAAAGAGATTTTACCATTAACTTAACGTAGATGTCTGCAGTTTTTCTTTTGCTGCAGTTTTTTTTATTACTTCAGCTTTAACTTTGGAATCAACTTGAAGTTAAGGTCAGTCAAACAAAACCTTTTGGAACATGTCGACTGTTGAATTGAGTGTTAAGTTTTTATTAAGGAAATTTGAAGATATTTATGGAAAATGCATGGTGGTAATAGTAAAAAAAAACATATGGAAATATCGTACGTTCGCGACCGATACTTAACCCAATTAAACAAAAACCAATAGAGATATTTTATTGTGAAAATACTGGATAGAGACCTACATTAGTAGGCTTTAAAAATAAATTAATCGCCTTTGAATATTCCGTTCCATTTCGCAGAATTTTAGATTTCACTACTGCCAACCAAAGTTGACTTCTATTTTGCGTACGTTCGTGACCATGTGTTTATAACTATTATTATGAAAACTTCATCTCGATGAAATCCATCTTTTGCACTACATATAGAGCTTCCAAAATGCTATCGAATCGCAGAAAAAAAATGTTAGAAAAAGTTTTTTTTTCTATGTTCTTTGTACATCAAAAGCGTACGTTCGTGACCCCAGGAAATGCCCATATACGAGTTACAACTGTATTACGTAGCAGCTCAATGCCAAAGATTGTGTGGGAAATTAATTTTTTTTAATACTAAAACATAAAAAATTACAAAATCTGTTCAGTTGCTCAGTCAACTTAATTAAAAATGCAATAATAAGTTTTTATTATTCTTAATTCTTTTACCTTTAAAAGGCCTCACATTCCTTTAACCATTTTTGGTTATCGCCTTACAAAATAAAAACAAAACGATTTTAATTTAATTGTTTGTAATGCTGCTTTTTTGCATATTTTATTTATCGATTTATTTATAGAAAAATATTTCATTCAGCTTTTAAGAATGAAATGGTCATGTAGGATTGTTATTAAATTAAACTCATAAAACCAGCTTAAAAGTAATAAAAAATAAAAAAATTATTACAAACATGTCGGCAACAAACAAAAACTAAAAAAAAAAGAATTATTTTGTTGTTAAATTTCTTGTGATGACAACTTTTCGTTTAAAAAAATCATTCAACTCATCGCAATGATTTCTAACAAGTCATGATGATTTGAATTTTACAAAATCATTCTCGTTACATCTGTTACACGGTGTCTGACTGAATAGATAGTGTAACAATGACTGAATGGTTTTCTTTAAGATATTTTTTTCTTTCAGTGAATTGACAATGTAATTACCAACGACAACATACTTTTCCCCTTAACCAATAGTACAGGCTAATTATATAATGATTTGACGAAATTATTACTTAAAAGATTTGTTGATCTTCTAAACAAGCGAAGGAATTAGAAAGTATTGTGCTGACTGTTCAGCGTTATGCTATAAACACAACAAAGGCTACCGACCATCGGCTACAAGCTGTCAAAAATAGAATACATGTGTGCATATGAGAATAATTATTTTAACGGCAACACGACTACCGACCACACGACTACTTTTGTAGCCCGTAGCCAACTTAGGCTAATTTCTATTTTTCTTGGCGACAATAAACAGCTTAGTGCTGCCAATACAATAAGATGCATGAAAAAGGTGTTTAAAAAACGCAATATATGAAATATATGCATTAAAAATGCGAAAAAATTTAAGTTGCACCACTGAAAAAAAAAAAAATAATCATTTGTTTACATTTTTTGTTTAGTTTTCATTTACTTATTTCATTTATTTACATCAGTTTTTATTTCATTTTTAATTTATTATTCAATTACCTTTTTAGTTTTCTTAAATTTTTATAAGTTTTCTTCAGACATTTGTTGTTTATTGTTTCCTCACAATTTCACTTGCAAAAAATAAGTTTGTTATATTTTGTTTAGGTTATGTTCAACGTGTCAAAACATATGTTTATTTTGTAGCTGTAGTCGTTATTATAATTAAGTAGGCTACTTGGCTACTTTCATAGCCAGCGATTTTTGTAGTCGTGTGTTTGGTGTTCGATAGCCTTTGTTGTGTTTTTAGCATTAGAGGTGGAAACTTTCAAAATGTTACGTATTCTTGTTTTTAGCTTTCAGTTAAATCGCTTTAATTCTGCTATTATTTTTATAAGAAACTACAATTTTAAATATAAATAAAAACAATATATGGCAACATTATAAAGAAACTGGAAAAGACTATAAGCATTACAGATGTTTTAAGACCTGAGCATTATCGCAATGTACGTACTGCCCAAAAATATAGCTTCTGTTAGTGAAAATATGGCAGATAATCTAAATTTGGTGATTTTTTTTTTTTGCCAAACAAAAGAACCTTCATAAAAATGAGTTATTATTTGACAATGTAAATAAGACGAACATATGAAAATGCAACAATTTGGGTGTACTCGTATATTGCAATTAGATTTATATTTCTCTCCGTATAAAATCTAACTGATGCAATTAAAGCCGGCTGAATATTCTATATAAATTTTATATTAAATTCTCCTTTTTTTTTCCATACCGGCGATAATGATTGACTAGTGGAACAACATGCTTTCAATGCTGATTTTTTGAAAAAATTTTTCTTCAACTATAAAACCCATTTCTCACTCCGCGGTTACCTTGTTGTGTATGAGTTTCGGAAAACCCAGTTAAAAAGCCTTTGCATGTATTATGGCCTGGAGGTGTCAGTGGGTCATTTTTATTTTTATTTTTACTGTATAATATAGTTTTTCAAGCGTTTGATAACCGCCTTTTTTTACCTGCAATTGGAGACTATGAACTGGAAGATATTTGTTTTTAACAAGACGATGCCACAAGCCACACAACACCATCGATTTTGGTTTTATTGCAGGAGAAGTTCTTTATTCGCGTAATTTCTCAATTGGGAGACGTCAAATGGCCATTAAAGTAGTGCAATTTGTAGCAGTTAAAAATTTTCGTTTTTATGAAGCTACGTCAACACTGATAAGGTTCTCATCAAAATACCGCTCGATATGTTGGAAAAGAGGGGCCGAAAACTGGTTCAAAAATATGGACTACTGCAATACATTATGACTTTAAAAAGTCAGAATTTAAAATACCTGCTACAAAATAATACAGGGGATCAGAGAATTTTTTATGAATTGCTGACTGATTGTCGTTTGAAATTTTTAATTTGAATTTTTTCCCCTTCTAAAAATAGACTTTAGTTCCTCTTAGGTTTTATAAAAACCTCTTTATCTTTAGAATCAATATCTTTTTTAATGCAGATTTCATTTTAAAGTTAAACACAAAAAAATTTTAGCATAAATTTACAGTTTTTTAATTACGGTCGGTTTGAAAATAATTATAAATTTAGTTCTCAATACAACAACTACAACAAGATTTAAGATTTCAAAATAAGTTTTTTTTTTAACAATTATTAATGATTACGTTTATGCAAAGAAAGAAATAAAAATTTCTGTTGAACAAAAATTTGCAAGAATACTGCAAGAATTAGGGTTTGTTTTCCTCAAAATCTTGTATCTCTTATAAATATTTCTGGTCCTCTTTTAGGTTTTTCTTATTGTTTTGTATTTAAATGAATATTAAATTTGAACATTTATTTTTTACTTAAAGTGCGCACCATAATTTTTTTATTCGTGAAAAAAGGGGCGCTATCAACTTTAAAAGACCCTTTACCTGGACATTTGCATTGTAAGAAATAAAACAGGAAAGAAGAGTGTAGCCAAGCCTTTTTTCATTTTAGTTGGCAAACAAACCCTTTTCATAATTTTCATTTTTCCTTGCAACAACATTAAATGAATATTTATATGAAAAAAATTCTATTCTCTTGTATTTCAACATTATGTTTCACATGAAGAAAGTGTTAAATTCTAATTGAATTTCTCACTGGTTAACAATCAAAGTAATTAAAGTCTGCAAAAGGAAATACAGAATTACAGTTAAAGTTGAGTATAATGACTGGCTGACTAATTTACATAATAATTCTAATTGTACTCACATGCATACATACATACAGAAACAAACCACAGTTACTTAATTGCCTTGAAACACGTGACGGACGAGGCAAGGAAGTAACAAACCCTTATCTTAATAATAATAATAAAAAAAAAATATTAAATATGAAATGTTTTTTAAGGGTTTTATATAGAAAATTTATTGATTTTTTAAAGGCTTATCGCTCAAAAAAATTCCCAAGCTTTATAATGTACGATAAAATCTTGAGAAAATATACTCGTGTAGGTTCAAAAAGGGTAGATTTTATTAATAAAAAAAATAAAAAAATATTGGTAAAGAATTGTGAGAAATTTAAAACAATAAATTTATTAAACATTAATTAATATTAAGTTTTTTGTAATACGATACACGTAGTAGAAGTATTAGACTTTTGATAAAACATCTTAATTCGAACTAAAAAAAACATTCCAAGATTTTGTAGTCAAAAAAATCGTTAAAGATGTAACAGCCTAATGGTGACATTTCTATGAAAAACCTTAAAACAGTCTACAGACATAACGAAATATTTTTATTCTTTTCTTCTTCTTTCTTTTTTCTTTTTAATTAAATTTTGGCTATTTTTACTAAGAAAAAGAAAAACTGTCTTCTTCGATATTTTTAATTGGCGAATATTAGCCCGAATTAATTTACTTTTTTCGGAACTTCATATAAGTCAAGTTAATATTATATTGCAAAGTTTTATAGGGTACATTATAATAAATCTCTAATCTAATCTCTATCTAATAAATCTCTTATCACTACATTAAATGATAGATTTTGGGATTATTTTTATTTTCTTAAGCATACATCTATAATTGGCCATTACAACCCTGTTTCAGGGTTACGGCCTAGCTTAAATTTTTATCGTTCAGTACCGGGACTTACAGAGTAAATACTAATCCGAATAACAGACTTGAGATGCTTGTTTTGCCATAAGTTTACTAAGAGGTGATAGCTTAAAGAAATATTTTTTCATATTTTTTGCTTTCAATATGTCAGAGCTGGGCTTTCAACTGGAGCTCTTGCCTTAGTAAGCCTACACACTGCATACTAGACTACGGCGGCCACGTCACAGATATTATATATTCTTTATAATTTTTAGTGCATAAATTGTTCGATAAATTTCAGACTAATTGCATAACACTGGTTTACAGCCAAAAAATACCAAGAACGCCACATGCCTAGATAAGTTAATTGGGACCTCCTGAGCACGAAAAACGCAGTTATTATTTTTTCCTAAGTACCGTTTTTTAGATAACGGTACTTTTGTGTTTTTCGGTGTATGGCTCCACTCAAACCCTTGTGGTGTCCAACCGAAAAGTTCGATCGAAATAAGTGGCATATCAATGGAAAGATAATTGAATGCCTTCTCCGTTGATATGCTGGAAAATTCTATCTGATAAAAACTCGCTGAGATATGGCACCTCAAAATTCAAAATTTGCCTATTTTTTACGTTTTTTTTTTCAAAATTTTTCATTTTCATTTCAATTTTTTCCTACGTTATATTGAAGATCTGGAATGTTTTATTTTTTTACCAAATAGTTTATTTAACTACCAATATTTTAAGCGTATTTTTAAAAAAATCGGATAAAAGATAAAGTTTTTATTAAGAATTTTGTGGAACGACAATATTTTTATTTTCATTGCTCACACAGTATATTCGGCGTAAAGGTCTTAAGGATACCAATCGTTTGAAGTGTAGTTGCCATTTTTTTGCTAAAAAGCAATGCTCTATTAGCACATGTAACGTTTTTCTTAACCATTTTTTCCACAATAACAACAGTTGCTTCACTCAGAACTAATTGTCCGATAGCTGTCAAATTAATTCGCGTATTTTTTGAAGGTTGGCATTTACTTAAACCATATAAATTTAGTTCCAGTAATGGCATCTATAAGCTAGTCGGTGTTTCAATATAAGGTGTTTTTCAATCTTTATATTTTCAACAGAAACAGTTGTTTAGAAATTTCCTAGAAGACGACATTTTTTATATGGTTTTCCCAGGAACGTACCCTTCGTACTAAACTGGATTATGTTAAAAAGAAAAATGTTAAATAAAAGCAAAGTCATAACGATTTTAAATTTAGTAATTTTTATGGAAAACACGCGTTTTTCTTCATAGCTGGTCTAAACCCCCTTAAATAGCTAACATTTGTTTAATAAAATATTAATTTTATGTATGAAAAAAAAAGTCAAAAATAACCATTAACTGTAGTTCTCAACTCAATCATGACGAAGTTTATTTCTTTGTCCTGTATCCTTTACTCCCTATATTCATTTTTTTTAACCAGCTGCCGTTATTATTTTAGTTGTAAATGCATAATTATATATTTTAATTTTCTAAAAATAGAACACCTACTCTTTCTTTTCTTTTGCCCTCCCCCCCTAAAAATGTATGTCCTTTCAACCCATTTTTCACCATTTCCTGTCCGTTTCGAAACGAACACACACAAAAAAAAACAGAATTTATTCCTTTGAAAATGCATTATTTTCAAATATTTGTTGAAAAACTTTCAACCATAAAACTGACTTTGTTTAGTTTTGAACTTTAAAACAATACGCTTGACTTGTTTCAGAAATTACCATAAACAGCCAGCCAGTCAGTCATATGGCACATGCTGCTGCTCCACATGGCTGTTTGACAAATAAACATTTTCCTTCATTATCATTGCAATTGCTATGATCTTGTCAAATGATCATTAAATAAATATGTACTCGTATGTGTGGACAATGAAAACTGTTTAATTTTATTGTTTACAAGCAAAGTCATCGGTATGCTTCGCTACCCCTATTTGAATTAAATAAAACGTTTAATATTAATAAGTATAGAGAGAGCAACTTCCAATAATCTAATATCGTTTAACAATGAAACTATTTGGACCAAATTTAGAAAGTTTCATTACTACCCATCTCAGGATTTATAAAAAAATCAACATATATTTCGTATAGGAAGTATCAAGTGAGCATGTCCACATCCACATACTATATGATTGATTGTTGATTGCATGGACTCTGTATTGACATTTAGACATAATTTCGAAACTTTAACTATTATCCTTCTTAAGTTTTATAGAAAATCAACATTTACTTCGTATTGGATGCCCATTTACCCGATTCCGCCCACATTTTCACTGCTGATATATATAAAGAAGATACATATGTACTGCTTATTTGACAACTATTATATAGAAATTTGTCAAATAAATCCCTAAGAAACCTAAAATATTTTTATGAATACGGAGTTAATGTGTATGGGCGTGGCATCTTCTATTTGATACTTTGGAAATTGATATGGCCTATAATATCATCCAAATATAACTATCAATTTAATGATTTAAGTATTGAAATGTCAGAAAAATTGTTTTTATTTTTAAACACTTTGTAAGTAAAATTTTATGACATACTGTATATTTAGAATTTATTAACTTCATTTTGTCTTACGAAGTATGTATTCAAGTGGCAAGCATGTAAAAACAACTATTTTTAATGCTGGTTTTGCCACTATTTTTTTCATACACATTTTGTTGTGCTTTTCTTTACATGTGGAAAATATAGAATTTGTTTCAATGGTTGGTCGTATGTTGGTACGTGTAAAAAGAAAATGTCATGGTCGAAAAACTCCATATAATTATTCCTTTTTTTTTTATTTTTGTTTTTTGCTATTTTTACTTGGTCTTGATTAAAGTAGTTTAATTTACTATTAAATTCATTGCACTTTCCACAAAAAAACATTTCTAAAATTTTTTATTATCGTTGGATTAGTGAAGGGAGGTTGTTCATGTACTTATACATACATATGTACATATATACCATATAAGTTGTATACCTGCATACATATTTTTTAATAAAAAATGTGCATTTATGTTAAATAATTATTTATCATAATAATAGTATGTGATAGCAATAGTAAGTACATATATAAATATAATATTTTTATTATTGTTTTCATGTGAACTTGATGATGGCACGCGTTTTTGATATAAAATTTAAGAAAAAAAAATATTTCTCTTTGCTGATAAAGAACTCCGTATTTAAATGGAAAAATATTGAATAAATTAATAAATAGGGCAACCAAAAATATGCATTAGCATCTTATTTTTCTGAACTTTACTGAAAAAAAGAGCAAAACATTAATTCATTTTAAGAAAAACTACGACGTTTAACCCCTATTCGTTACGGCATATTTTTGCATTTTTCGTCATAAATGCATACTTTTGCATTTTTAAATTTTTTTTTATATTTGTATGGCATATTTTACAAATTTTTACATATGTTAGAAGAATTTACGTGTATAACCAATTTTTTCTTCAGAAATGACTACATACTGATACATAACTTAAGTATAATCTATTGAATAATAAGAGTACTTTTGAAAACGCTTAAAATTAAATTGTGAAATTGGAGATATTGTCAAGAATGGTTCATGAAGCTCCTTCTTAAACTATTGTGCAATAGTTAATGTCAATTTGAAAGAAACATCGAAGCAAAAAACTAATTACTTTTAAGTGAATAAGCGTTTAAAAAAATTGCTTAATAATGAATTCTAAATTAAAAGTTACGTATTTTTCAACGTATTGGAGAAAAATTGCATGATATAAAAAATGAAATTAAAAGTTGATTTTTAAATTAATTAAATTTTCGTAAGAATATGCACACAATCAAGCAATCAACCAAACAGACAAAATAATATATTAGCGAATACCGAGATTTTATAACTAATGTGAATATTTTGTTTTGTAAAGTTTGCAATAAGCCAGCGTCAGCAAAAAAATATATTTACCATAAAACAACACTTCGGAAGCCAAAAACATATTGAGCTCATCACAAGAAATTATGCTAGAAAACGTTTGCTTTCAAATTTGCACCAATTATTTCATTATTAACAAAAGATGTGTGTTTTGAGTTATGTCACTCTTCTCGCAAGTGAGCGAGATAAAGGAGTTATATCTGGCTCATTGTTACATTTCATGTTTTAAAATTTTTGAAAAAAAAATATAAGTACGTAATTTTACATCAATATATGTATGTGTTATGAGTTTTATAGAGCATATTTTTAACACTTAAAAGTGTTTTTTCAATGCATTTTTAGGCGCTTAAAACTAATTTTATGGAGCATATTCAACGAAACATATTAATTATGGCATTTGCTTTTCAAGAAAAAAATTGTAAATTTTATGTTTTTCTTTTAAATAATCATTTAAATAATTCGTTTACAAAAATATTTAAATAAACTGAAATCAAAAAAATTTTATAACGTTAGTGTTACAATTTAGAATTTGTCATGCATGGCACGAAAAAACTGATCTAGCATTTTTTAGCATTATCTAGCATATTGTAGTTTTTTTAGAATTTATACTAAATTACAACATTTTTATAATTTTTCAAAAGTATGCAATAAAAAAACGTAAAAATATAACAATTTCTAAGTAAATTTTTAAAACTAAAATAATGTTCAAATTTGTGTCGATATTGCAGAATAGCGTAAGTCAAAAAAGAAATTTTGATATATTTCATTTTTTTAGTTATTATTATTATTTTTAGTATTATTATTTTTTGTAAATTAATAAATTTATAATAGACCATTAGAGAACAAGTGTTCCATATAATACATTACGTTATAGTACTATATTGACTTCAATGAAGCTTCCAAAATACTAAATTAATAAAAGCTTATGTCGACTTAGGCTATTCTTCCCTATTGTCACAAATATATCTGCATTTAATATGGTAAAATTAAAGTTGAATATTAAAAAGAATTGTTTTTAAAGATACAATGATAAGAGTGAAGTGCTAATTAAAAAAGAAGAATTTCACAAAAGTTTCAGGAAGTTTCAGATTGTCTTAAGAGTCCAAAGCATTGTTTTAAAAGCTTGAAGTGAAAATTAAAAAAGAGAAAGTTTCAGAAAGATTGGCTGAAGAATCTAAAGCATCCATTTGTAAATATTGCAATTTAATTGATAATAAACCTGTCATTTTTAATAATGCCTGCTACAAGACTCAGCACCAAGAGGCCGTCTTAAATTTGTTCATGACAGGGAATAGGATAAAATTCAACAGCATTATAAACTACGAAGATATTCATTTGGTTCTTACAGTATTGTAATATAAATTTCAAATAAATTATATAAAATTATAGATATTCTTAAAACAAAGTAAAATGTCTTGCTTTCAATATCAAGTCTCACATACGTATCGTATGTAAACGTATAAATGGGATCGATCGAAAGTTATTTTTTAAATAAAAGCAAAAATTCTTTTAATAATAGAAAAACTATGTTATATACACAAATACATACATATATACAAACATTTATATGTATATGAATCGAAGGAAATGCTTTCTATTTGCTTTATTTCTAATATTTTTATTTTTTAAGCATCTTTTAGCATGTTTCGCACCAAAATCTAACAAATTTTTTATTAAAATTCAAAATTAATTTTTATAGAAAAGAAATATTTTCCCAAAAAATTAAAATTAAATCAACTGTTGTAAAATAATTATAAAAATAAAACCCTGACTCTTTGACTTTAGACATGTAACAGTTTATTAACATTAAATGACTCACTCATTCACTTACTTCCTGTATTAGAAATAAATAGAAAGTATTCACTTAAAATATAATGCCTCTTCTTAATCTAAAACTAATTAAGATGTCTTCCTTTTAAAAGTACTCAATGATGCATTTGATTTGTCGTTAGAGACTGTCAATGTCATATCTAAAGTCAGTAGTTTTGTTTACTTGTGTTGGCAGCAATGAAAAACAGCCCGCCTTTTGGATTCGTTGAACATTTCTATTCTGTTGCTGTAACTTTAATACACACAATGTCGACTTTATGTCGATTTAGTTTTTGTAATTGTTTGTTATGCCATTAACCTTTTTTTTTAATAAATACTATGTCTTGTAGGAAATGCTCTACTTGGCTTAAGACCTAACTGCGGGTGTTCGGATATTTTAGTAATCACAAATTTTTAAGTTGTTTAAAACTGTCACTTACAGATGCCAGGCTATAATAAAAAATACAATTTGTGGTACTTTTGTGGGTTTATTTAAATCAGATAAACGATTTTAGAATCTAAAATTTTTGAATTTAATGTCTGGAATTCGTTGCATATAAAGGGAGACTTTAATAAGTGTGTCAAAGAAGAGAACAGAAAGGTACACTCAAAAAAATATCACAGGTTAATCTAACCAATTTTGATTGTAAAAAAATTGTCAATGTAAATTGTTGTTGATATTTTTTAGATTACAACTTTT
Source organism: Metopia argyrocephala (assembly GCA_963576795.1). Classification (NCBI taxonomy): domain Eukaryota; kingdom Metazoa; phylum Arthropoda; class Insecta; order Diptera; family Sarcophagidae; genus Metopia; species Metopia argyrocephala. The sequence goes on from OY756209.1 coordinate 3,234,310, forward strand.
TAATTGGTTACATCTACCAAATCACAATAGTAAGCAAGTTACTAATGTAATTTGTTTTTGGAATTTTTATAAACAAACAATTTTAATTGGTTAAAACAACCTTTTCTAATAGTAACAATACCTACAATGTAAATTGTTATTGTATTTTTTTTTTAATTTACAAATTGTATGGGTTAAAATAACCATCGAACATTTGTAGTACAACTTCGATATGAAATATGAAAGCTTTTTAAACAAATTATGACAGTTAAAATAATCATGCTAATGTAGTTAAAAATATCTATTGGAAATTGTTATTTTATCTATTTCCACAAATTTAATTGTTTAATTTTACCTACCCCCGAGGTTAAAATAATAAACAAATACTTACAGTTTTAAGAGGTAAAGTTACAAAAAGGATTGTCCAACTATTTTACTCCCATACATTTTCTTTTCTGTCATGCATACATACATAATTTGTATAACATTTTTCCTTAAAAAATTTTCATTTTACAATAAATTATTGAACTATAAAGATGTGTATAAAATTAATGTTTTCTGAAATTGGTAAAATGCTAAGTGATAAAGAAGAAAAGCAGGAACCCTTTTCATCAACTTGTTCTCCTTCTAGTCAAGAAGATGACCTTTATAAATTGTTGGACGAATGGAATTTTGGATACATGCTAGAAAAATTACAATGTGAGTATAAGTGTCATTAAAATAAATATAAATTTATAAAAAAAAATTATTAAAACTTTATGTATTATATTCTAGGGCTGTTCTGAAATTGTTTCCACAAGTACGAATGTATCAAACAATTCAACAAATTTGAGTACTGACTCAATACTAATGAGTACTCTGACTGTTCCATCTCTTTTGGATATATATATAAAAGTGGTCGTAAAAGTAGGCGTGGCAAATTGTTCTCCTGATGAAGAATTAAATTGGATTAACACAAACATTTGAAAAAAAAAAATATTCAAATCGATGGAGCCGTTTTCTGATATCAAAAGGTGGGCCTAGAAGTTGGCGGGGCAAAATTAAAACCGTAAAAACCTAAGTTGGATCACGACGATCATTAGAAAGAAAAAATCTCCAAAATCGGTCCAGCCATTCTCAACTGATGCAATGACCAACGAACAACATTGATTTTTATTTATATAGATTATATTATTTCCAATAAATTAAAATGAACTAAGAAAATATCTTTTAATAGAGAAAGGGATGGGGAAAAGAAAAAGAAATATAGTAATTTTACTATTAAAATAGTATTATTACAAAAAAATTATTCTTTTACACATTTAATAGTAACATTACTATAAAAACTGCTATTTTACAACTATTGTTGTAAAGTTACCCCATTTTGTTGTATTTTTACTATTACAATTGTATTATTACAAGCAAATTGTTATTTTACAAATATTATTGTAAAGCTACTGTAACTCATGGTCAGTTTTACAGTTTGTTTTATGTTGCCCAACCATAAAAGTTGTACTTCAACAACATTTTTGGTTAAATTCCATTTTACAATTCGCATCAGTTATTTTAACTGTATTTTCTTGGTTAGTGCAATTCCAACCAATGAAATTGGTTAGATTAACCTATATATTTTTTTGGGTGTAGATTTGAGATAAGTGTTTAAACTGTTGCATTTGTTTGAGTAATTAGAATAGAATGGGCAATCAAACTGGATAGTATAATAATAAATATTTTCGAATAACATTTTTAATTGAAAATCAAACCTGCATTTAAAATTAATTTATTTTTCTAAAATAAAGCAATATCAAGGACATTTAAGCTGATTGTTATTTCACTCCTTTCTGTAGCAGCATCCCTTTGTTTTTGAAAATTTATGATGCAATATGTCCACTTCCATTTTCTCTATTGAGTTGTCAGCACATGTTTAAAAACGTGATTTTAATATCCAAACGAAATGAAATGTATCTGAAAATGTTTGAAACTCAAAACTGTTAAATGTTTAAAAGTTGTTTAAGTATCACTTACAATTCATCTGTTCTTTTTTTTATTTATGGAGGCCCAACTTCTAAAAGAAAAAAAAAACATCTGTTTGGTTTGTGTTTCATGTAATATTTTAAACACTTCAAACTGGCAGATACACTCTTAAAATAAAATGATCCTTTTTATCATGTGCATACATACATATGTATGTGGGTTTCAATAAAATAATAAAAATTATTTAATGGATTTTCATTTTTACTCCTATTTAACTCTCTTTCTCCCCTATTATCTCTTTCTATTTAAATTTAGATATTAAACGTGTATTTAAATACAGCTGCACATCATGTGGGTTGGGTCAAGGCGTGAAAGTACGTGACTAGTGGGATGAGTGCAAACAGGAATTTAATTTGTTTGAGTACATCGCACAGAAAGTCTACAAAAAAAAGGAGGAAAAACTAAATTTGGCACTTTTGAAATCACACAATTGTTAATACGCTTGTTAGTAACTGTGCATGAAAATATCATTTTACTGCTACTCTTTTTTACTTTCTTAGTAAATTAAGGACCTTTTTTAGTTTCTGTTTTATCTACAAATTTGAAAATATCATATTTATACATACACTGGTATATCTATAAGCATTTTCTATACTTTTCGTTGTTTTTTTATTATAAAATATTAGTGATGGACACATGAGAAGTCTGAGAATTAAAAAAAATATAATTTAATAATGAAAGGATATACCTGCGTTCAATATTTCTACATTTAAAGGTTAAGTTTTTTAACAAATTATTTATATTTTTAAGGTATTGCTGTATGGTGGTCAATTTCCGTCAAAAATGCTTTCCTTTATTATTTAATTTTAATGAAATTTAAATGGTAATTCAACGCTGACTTTAACTATATTGTAGAATTTCGAGAGCATTTTATATTAAAATGTTTAACCCTTAATTGCATGAATTTTTTTTATATTTCTAAAGTATTTAAAAATATTTTATTATAATTATCTAAAACTACAGTCCAATGGGTATAATCTAATATCGTAATATTTCAGCAGCGACCAATTTACACTAAAGTTTTTGTACATTTCTTTTCTTTTTCGTCAAAAAAATTTATGATGGAAATTTCGATCACAATGCAATGAAGGGTTAAGAGTGCAAAGTTAGCAATTCTACTTACAGTTTTGTTTTAAAGTTTTTATTAATAAATAATAAAGACTGTTGATTTATACAACATAGTTACAGGTGTCAGTTCATGCATTTGCCATGCCATGTTATGTCGTTCAAACATTATCGATAATGACACACATCAACATGAAAAATTAACATGTCAACACATGCCACATATGTTCCTAATGATGAATTTTAACCATTTGTTTGAATTATTATACCTATAAAATGAAACTGCACACAATTTCGACATTATTTAGATCATAGTTCTTAATGCAATTATGTTTTATATTTAATATTTTTTTTGCGAATTTTTTTGATTATTGCTAAATATTGTCTTATAAATAAAATAAAATATTATTGTAAAATATTAATAAAAAATAAAAGATAACGGTAGATGGCTAAGGGAAAAGTTATATTTGTTTTATTATTAAACAAATATTGTAGTATACATTGTATATATAGTTCAACAAACTTTATTTGTATTTATAAATAAATATACTATATAACACCGAGTGATCTAGCGAATATGTATACAACAGTACTGAAAGCATTATGCACAAAAACATTTTTTTTTATTTATTTATTAAGTCTATAGATAACATGTCCTTACAGACTAAGCAATAATGTACATATATATAATTTAAATTAGGAATTAAAGTGTAAAATAATTTTTCTTTTCAAAACGACATTACTCTCAGAAAAATCTATAATATTATAACATTTATTAAAATTCAAACAAATGCGACGAAATGGATCATTATTTGCATACACAGATCTATAATAATTTAGACTTAACAGCTGGAGCACTAATATTAACTTTACCAAGCAGGACTTCGGAATCAATGTCACCTCTAATTAGTCTAAGCATAAAAGAAACGCTAAGCATAATTCGGCGACTCTTCAAAGTTGGTAACTTAATAAGACCAAGTCTACTTTCATATGACGGCAGCTCATAAGAATTCCAACCAAGGCCTCGTAAACAAAATAATAAAAATTGCTTCTGTACAGATTCACTACTATTAATATGGATGGTATAGTACGGATCCCATATAATCGAACCATATTCTAGTATTGGACGAACTAATGAAGTGTATAATTGCTTTGTTATATAGGGATGAAACCAAGAACACCATTAGCTTTGTTTACAGTAAATGCTATATGGTCACAAAAATTTAGTTTTAAGTCCAACAAAATACCAAGATCCATAATCTTATCAACTTTTTGCAGTGTATTACCATTTATATGATAGTTAGATCTCATCTCGTTTGTTCTAAAGAATGATATATGTTTACATTTAATTCCATTAAATTTATTTGACACCATTGAAAAATTTTATCGATATCTGACTGCAGAAAAATATAATCTTATGGGGTATTCAAAGTCTTGCATATTTTTACATCATCAGCATACATTAAAATTATTCAAACGAGAAGTTATTTTAGGAACAGTTTCAGATAAACAGTGTTGTAAAACAGAGTAAAAGTTCAATACAATATTGTCGATGTTATTTTCAGATAAAATCGAATTCCAATCAACATTACATAACAAGTAATTAAGTTTTGTAAAATCATAGACATTGTATTCAACAAAGCGAACTACAACAGCTTAATCAATTTGCAAGAACATGTTAAGACACTATAATGAGTATGCATGACATGGCATGACAATGTGTTTAAGTCAACATGGTTTTTTTAAAATTGAAATTTTTACACAAAAAGAATTAATTTTTTTTTTATTCGGTAACTTATATACATGCATACATTCAAAAATACAATGAACACGTAATTAGCAGGTGTGTTCTGTAAACTGAAATACTCATGAAATTGAAACCGACTGATTTTTGTCCCTGACTTTATTTATTCACGATTTAGAGTTTCACTATTATTCTTTCCTATTACATTATGGTGTTAATAGAAAACCACTGCAATCTGTTTGTCATTCGTGTATTAGCCCAGTTATTTTATAGATTAATCTGTTTAAAAATAGTGCCCCCACCCAAAATTTATAATTCGTGTATACCACACACCTCAATAAAAATCTATCTATTTTTATTTATTTACCTGAATCTATTAGTACGCTTTATATTTGGTCAGGTTTAATTCGACCGTTGAATCGTATCGATTTGTGATTTGCTCTAATTTTACAAGCTCCATGCAGTTATTCAAAACTTTTTGGTTTTGAAAATCATCGGCCTGAATTTTAATAAAATTGTTCAGCCTTTACTGCTAGATGTCAAAAAAATTCCGGTGCTTCTCTATGGTGCGGAAGCATGGACACTGTCTTGTGCCGATGCAGCGGTCTTGGGAGTATTTGAGAGAAAAGTTCTTCGTAAGATCTTTGGTCCTCTAAGGCATGTCGATGAGTTTCACATTAGAACCAACCATGAGCTGTATGAGCTCCTCGGCGATGTGGGCGTTGTTCAGCGAATTAACATCCAGCGGCTACGCTGGCTCGGCCATATTGTTCGGATGGATGAATCTGCTCCAGCGAGAAAAGTTTTCGATGCGAAGGTCACTGAACGTCGGCGTAGAGGACGACCGTGTTTACGTTGGAAGGACCAAGTTGATGAAGCCCTGTCGTCAATTGGTGTGACCAACTGGAGAAGGCGCGCGCTTAGCAGAGACGCCTGGAGACTAGTGTTAAGGCAGGCCGAAACCCTTTAACGGGTTGTTATGGCCATCTAAGTAAGTAAGTCAAAAAAATTTATTATAAATTTGTGTTCAAACTCAAGTTTTTAAATTCTTTTGTTGGCTTCAAAAAAAATTAAATTTATAAAAAAAATATATATGGACTTAAAAAGTAAATAAAGTATAGCTTCTTTCGTTAATCTTAACTATTTCATCTATAATACATATTTGAAATAATTTTATTTACAAAAATATGTCGACATTATTTAGGGTGAAGTTATTCTTGCCACTAATGCTTCCTTTCTACCCAAACAATTAAAAAGAAAATTCTTCTCGTAATACTCTAATTTTTAGTTATAAAAACATCTGCTAAAACCGCAAATATTATTCACATCTGACGTTTAGTGATTTGCACAATTAATTCCATTAACAAGGGTTGTGTTATTGTCACCCAAAAACGCTTACAACACCCACTTTGTTTCAAAAATTCAACAAAATAAACAAAACGGTTTGTTGCTTTTTCTGATACTGCTGCTGTCATTTAAGCAATTAACAAATCATATGTTGCAGTTTTGCTTGATGTCAACTGGATATAAATTTTGTTTACATATGTGGTATATCCCAGCGTTTTAATGGTTTGATTAGAGAAAAAAAACCCATAAATGAAAGATATGCTCTCTTTTGAATTTATTATTCTAAAACATCTCTTTCCTAGCAAAATAAACAACCCTATGTTAAAATCATTGGGGAGTCTACCAGAATAAGACCACTTTTTGTAAATTCCATTAATGATTTCACTAAAGATTTGTAAGAGATGCTGAGAGGCTGTAAATTGATTTTTATATTAATATTGAAACTCAATTCGATTCAAATCAATTGCATTTTTTTAACATTCTACAGGAAATGATTAAAAAAAATTAAATTTTCTGTAAAAGAAGAAAAGGCTTAAAAAACAGGCCTTTTAAGGGTTATAAAGCAAAGAAGAAAAAAAAAGTAAAGAGGGTTTACAGGCAAAACAATACAATACAAAAAGAAAATATTGAAAGTAACACGTGTGGCACGCATGCTTACAACATACAATATTAAGTACTAACTTGCAACCACCATCATCATCAGCATTGCCTTCACTAAAGCAATAACATCATATTCTAAAAATATCGTCACTATAATTATTTTTATTTTTATTATTATTTTTTATTGTAGGGTTGCAACTGCAACAGACCAGCCAGTATACATTTAAATGAATATTATGATGGTGGCTTAATTATTATACGACTTACATATATAAATATTGCTGTGTTGTGATGATGTTGGGTTTTATGAGCCTTAAAGGATATAAAACTACTCGTAACACTTAAATAAAACAATACTTTTACAATAATGGGTCTCTTTTTTTCCTCTCTTAGCAATGATGAATGTAATGAAACTTGAAATTTTCAAAAAACTATTCAAATTACAGGAAATACTTAAATATTTTCTATACAATCCAGTGGAGTATTTATTTAGGAAGCAATTGTATGCATTGTATCCTTTAAAAAAATGTTGAACTCCAAAGTGGATTTTAAATTCTATGCTTAAGACATTTACAGTCGTTTGTATCTGCAGCTGCCAAAAGCTTATTTGCATAACTCACTTGTTATTTTACAAATGACGACATTATTTGTTTTTGAGGGTGATATTACACAATAGGCAAAGGAAAGGTTTTTTAAAAATTGTATTAAAATTATAAAACCTTGTTTTACATATCTTTAGAACAGTATTTAACAAAAAAATTATATTTAAATTGGAAATTGAATTCAAATAATAAGTTGGCCAACGGAAATATTTTAAAATTTACTAGAAAATGCGTTAATCATTTGTATAAACACAGGCATTCAATTTATTTTTTTTTATGAAGGAAGCAGCAGATTTTCGTCAACAGACCTTAATTTTCATTGTTTTAATTTTTTTAATCGAGTTACACTCAAGTATAGAATAAAAAATATTTTTCTTTGATTTAACAACACACAAAATAAAATTCTATTTTTGCAGAAACGTAGCAATCCATGTCAAACTATAGCATAAGGTAGGCATACATACATATGTGCCCATAATTATGAAAGTGGTCTAAGTTAAAATTAAAAAAAAAATGAGTTTAGCAGTTATTTCATACCACATTAGTTTAAACTAAATTAATTCAATGTAATTTTTACGAAATTGTCAAAAATGAACCATTAGATAGTGGTTGTAATTTCAACATTATATGGAATTCATTTAGTGTTAATTATGAAAGTGGTCTAAGTCAAAAATTATACCACGAATTTTTGGTATCGAGTCATTCCTTTCTACCTAATGACCGATAAAAAAAGCAAATTACTTATACAACCCTGAGCATTATTATGAATTGATAGAAAAGTGCAGAACAAGAAATACATTTTCGATAAAGCGAATGTCGCAGCCGGATTTTATTTCAACGATATCACTAGAAGAATCAATAACAAGAAGAGAAAAAAAAAAAATACCGCGGGCAAATCTGTCTCTTTGGCTACAAATTCAATAGATGAGATTCTTGAAAAATGAACCTTATAAAATGTTTTATAAAACTTCTTTAGATGATTCTAAATTTCACGTTTTGGATCTTTCACCTAAAAGAGGAAGACCAAAAATATTAAATTACTTCTATTATACACCACCATTAGACCAGTAAGAATAAAGAAAAACATAAAGATATTATGAGTTTACTACCGTACATCCCAGCAGTTTTTCAGGAACAATTTAAGAATCTTAAATACTCGAAATAATGATAAAAATGAATTACTTTTTAAAAATAATTAATTAATGTTCACGAATTATTTCAATTAAATTATTGTTTTAAACAAAACTTAAAGTTCTTTATTGCTTTAAGTAATTTATTGGACATTCAGCTAATTTTGAAAATGGTCTAAGTCAATTCAAACTTTAAAAACAATATTATCGTATGAAATTCGCACAAAATTTCATATTCATAATAAATTTTCATTACTTGAGACTAACAAAACTATAAATTAAAATGTTGCATAATGTAAAAATATTTTTTAATTTATTTAAATGCAATTCATTAAATATCTTGAAACAAAAAATATATGACTTAGACCACTTTCATAATTATGGGCACATATATGCTACAATTCCTCGTTTGGAAGGCTTGCAACGTCGTTTGCAACTAAGAGTGATTACCTTTATTTGAAACAAAAACACACAAAAAACCTAAATAAAATAATTATATATAAACATACGTATCTAAATATGTAAATAAATTTCTAAAAACAAAAAAAAAGAAGTAAAAAAAGAGTGCCTGACGTGTGCCAAAAAAGAACAAAAACCTATTGATGTTTATATGCATATACATGTAGAGAAAAGATATAGAAATTGCTATGCCATATGATATGGCATTTGCACCTTTCACAAAATTTTGTTAATAAAACAAACCCATTGAATATTTCTGCATGAAAAATTATGGTTACCACCCCCCTAATCTAAAGGCTTCTTGCAATTAAAACAGGACACCATATGTTGCACGTTTTTCAAAACAAAATACTGTTTTCTATCCTCTCAAAAGAGTTTAGCAGATGCTTAGAGATTAAGCAACTAAACATTTTAGGATTCCATTATTAATAATTATTAGTAAATAAAATAAAATTTGATAGCCGATGAGGGATAACAATTTGTAATTTGGTCTCAGTTTAATCATTGAAAATTGGAATTTAATCAACTTTATTACACTGCTAGCTAATCCCCGGCGTGTTTTGCTATCCCTATTTATTTAAATGGGATTCTAGATAAATGGTAGGCTGCATAAATGCATCGTTTTCTTTTAAGCCGATGGTTAGAGCATATAAATATGAATATTAGTTTATATGGATATTAATTTATATGAGCAAATATACAAAATTCCATTGGCAATAATTTGCAATTAAAGAAAAAAAAATAAATAAACAAAAACGAAAACAAAAAGAAATTAGGATTTTGAATAAACATTTTGTAATTTTATTGAAATAAATTCTTTAGTAACGTTACTTACTGGACAGAGGATAACTCAACATAGTAAATATTGCAATAAAATCAACTATCACTTGGTTCTGTTTACGCGAAATGATACGCAGTCTCGCTCGACACAAATTTAACTGAGAACGGTACAGTGGATCCCCACACACTTTCACTTCAGTTGAAACTGATAGTTAAAAATATAAAAATTTTAAAATTCTCAGTTAAACTGAACAGTTGAGTTGAACTGTCAGTTATTAACCACATACGTAGAATTTTAACTGTCAGTTTCAACTGTCAGTTTAAACTGTACGTGAGTGGCCGGCCTTAAGAAAGCACTGTATTTTTATGCTAAAATTTAATATAGGATTAACATCATATATTATTTTGTGTTGTCCATATCTTTGCGACAAAGTTGTCCGGATTAAATTTAAAATCTTTTAATATTATCGTTCTCAAGATATACAAAAAAAAAATAATAATACTTTGTATGGGAGGTACCATGCTCACTTGTCAAATCCCGCCCATTTTTAAACGGACGATTTGTATTGACTATAGAGCTACTTGGCTAAACTTTAGAAACTCTTACTGTTATGATTTTGAGTATGGGCGTGACACCGCTTTGTTGGAATTATTTTAATTTTTTCAATTTTTTCTACTTATAACAGAGGTACTGCCAGAACTTGAAGAAATTCAATTTAGCTATCTATAGACTCCAAACCAATAAACGCACATTTAATTTTTTTATATAAGATTACAAAGTCATTTAGATTGCAGTAAGAACTGAAGTAATGGAGAATTGCCGCCTGTTAACTGAAAGCGCAACACAGATCCTGAGCTCAAGTATCTGGTTTAGTCAAAATTTGAATCAGCTACGTGATTGAAATTGTGATTGACGGCCATAAATAGCAGATTATATAAAAGTTTGAGGAAAAAGATATACTTCTTGCATACGAAATGAAATTTTTTCTTTACAAAAGGTATATAATTTTCTTAATACATTAGTGGTAATCAGTCTTCGTTACAAAATCCCTTGCATGTCTTGGAAACGTTGCGAACCTAGCATATCTGCTTATATATTGTAGGCATTTGATGTAATTTGCTACACTTGGAAACACCCATGCAATTCGAACAACAACAAAATGTAGAAACATATGCTAGCTTTGCTACATTCGCAAGACTCACTCAAATCTAAGCTAAGTTTGAAATATTAGAAAAGTTATCTACTGATCGACAACGCTGAACGTTATAGAAACCTAATTTAGTATAAATATTTACTTACTTAGTCCGTGATATCAGGCATTGAAATTGCGAGAGATTGTATAGGTATCTTAAAAAGCTCAGTGATTTATATATTTTTAATTGATAACTTGCGTATAAAACAACTTTGCGCTGGATATGTGCCTCCTTTGTCCACAATTGCTCAATAATGTCATAGTGTGACAATTGCGCACGAGACTTTGTCATTTTTACACCGTTTAGTAAACTTGGTAGAAACGTGGACTTACAACAGACTCTAAAAAGAAGTCTAAATAGTGGATTTCTCTAGGAAAATCGGCATCAAAGACGGCCAAGGGGATCTTGTCAGTCAATAAAGTCATGAGAACCATTTTTTTTGCACATTGACTATAATGAACGGCACATATTATTCCAACTTATTGTATCGTTGTAGAAAATAAAAATGTCACATTTAGCAAAGTTGTTTTACAACAGAACATTGCAAAAAGCTATGACTTAGTATTTCGTCGTGTGGGAGTTTAAGTGCTCTATACGCCATTTTTTAAATCTCGAGTTAATGAAGCTAATTTAGGTTTTTTAACACAATAATTTCTAAAATCTGCAATCCGTTTTTGGCTATTTATCTCCAAAACTTGACGAGATATCCTAAAACGGATTACAGATTTAAAAAATTTGGGGTCGTAAACCTAAAGTGGCATCATTAACTCGAGATATATAAAAAATATGAAATGGCGGATAAAGCACATAAACTCCCGCACGACGATTTATTTAACTTTAATTCTAAAAAATTATACATACAAGTGAAATTGAATTGTATGTGAGAAATAAGCTTGTCTCTATTAAATAAAAAAAATTATTGCAATCATATTGAGTCTACTGATTGCAACAGATTGCAATATCCTGAATTTTTTTTTTTTTTAATTTTATAAAAAAAAACAATAATTTGTAAAAAAAAAAAACAAAAAAAATTATGTTCTTTTAAATTAAACTGTTGTCCTTGGTATTAAAAATAACAATTCAATGCAGCCTTCAATACTTTTGACAATCAATTATTAAACCCAAAAGCAAGGATGTGGTATTTTCATAACAAAAAAAAAATATTCATTTCTTATATAAAATATTTTACATAATAGTGCGTGTGTTTGTAAAAGCAGCTGCATTTAAATGTGATCGTATCCTTTGTAACAATTCTCCATTAAAATAATATTTAAACATTTTTAACTTCCTTTGCCAGGGCATATTGTAAAATAAACCACAAAATATTTTTTGTTCACATATTTGCTTTTTCTCTCTCTCTCTTCAAAAATGCAAAAAGTAATATTGCAATAAGTCACCCATTAGATGCTACCTTTTATTTCCAGGTTTCCTTTGGTTTTGACCACAAACGATAAAAAAATTTATATATAAATAAAAGGATTGAGAACAAAAATAAGCCACAAAATGTATTATTTTGTATCCGGTTAGGCGACTCCATAAGCTGCAATTGAAAAACATTTTTTTTCTATATATTCAACTGAAAATTATTTTCGTTTAACAAAAAAAAAAAAACCAAAAACCAACAACTGTTACCATTTACTGGCACCTCTTTTGAGCAGATATAAAACGTTCTTTACCATTGCGACCTTGCAATGTCATTATTTGTCTTTTAATTTATTTTTAAGCTGTCATGCAGCAAATGTGTGGCAACAATGAAAACTGTAAAAAAAAACTTTACATTGTACATATTTTAAATTTAATAAAACAAAAACAAAACTACAATAAGTAACTGTATTTGGGATTGGCTTTCTTGTTTCCATCATCCTAAAACTGTTTGAAAGCAACTGTTATTGTGTGCCGGCAGACAATCAGAAATCCAAAATAATCGTATTGTAGTTGGTTGGTCTGTCTTTCTATGCACACAATGAAGATTTTTCCCAAACTTACATGCCCGCTTTTAAAAAATTCCAACATGCAACTTAGTTTTCTTAAAGTTTTTGTACAAGTTGTACCCTACAGACACAAAAGAAAAAATTGGTAGCAAGAGAGGATGCTTTAAAATGTATTTCTTATTAATTTTTATAAAGAACTAGCTAAACCCGGTGTGCTTCGCTACCCCCTCGTTATATAATATAATTTAAATTATTTATATATTTTGCAGACAGTTGTGGGAGAAAGAGAGTGAGGCTACCCCACTATTTTAATTCAAATATATTTTAAATTTGAGGTAAAGTCGTTAATAAACGTAGTAAAGAAGCACCAAATTTGTATATAGAACAAAAAGTTTAAAACTTTCAAACAAAATTTGGCGTGAAAGGGGGCGTGGCGTAAAAAATGTGTATCTCTACCTCGCCTGGAGTATAATGTGTATACAATTTGAAGTATATCTTTTAAAAACTATATGGAAGCAATTACATAAATATAAAATAGTGGGCGTAAAAGTGGGCGTGGTCGAAAAAAGTACCCTATTAATCATGCCAGAGTCCCAGTTAAATGCTGGGAAAATTTCAGTAAGATCGGTCTAGAGGTACAAACAAACAAACAAACAAATAAACAAACACACATTCAATTTTATATATTTAGATGAAGCCTTCTGTAAATCATATTCGCTGAATGTGAATAGCATGAGATTTAAAAAACCAATTTTTCCGTGTTACAGCCTAGCTTAGAATGTGTGCATCAATTTTTATCCATGAGTACGAATCGATGTCGAAGTCAATTATGGAAAATTGTAGACAAAAATTGACTACAAGCGATAGCCTCTTACGGTTTTTAGGCCCTTCAATAGAGGTCTACAGTTCTATGCGATGCCTACCCATTTGAATTAAATACTTAATTGTCTACATCTTTTTGAGAAGCTTTTTCATGGCAATCAATCCCAGAGCTTTTGCTAGAAGACTACTTAGAGGTAGTCGCCGAAAGAAATAATTTTTTCATATTTTTTTCAAGATATCAGAGCTGAGATTTGAACCCGGCGCTATCGTCTTACTAAGCCAACACACTAACCACTAGTCCCAGTACTCATGGATAAAAATTAACACACACAACATGAGTTCTGCTAGAAGCTAGGGCGTAACCCTTACAAAAGGGTTATAATGGCCAATTATGTATGTATTAAAATAGTAACAGTAAAATTCTTTAAATTTTATTCAAAAAGCTTCACAATTAATACAAATAATTTATTGAAAATTGAAGAGAATCCTATAAGTGGGCGTGGTACTTCTCATACAAACTATATAGTGACTTGTGTATGTGTATCTTGAGAGCAGTAGAAGCAGAAATCTATCAATTAAGTTTGTAATAATAAAAATTCTTAGTTAAAATTCTATCTGTACTTGTTATATTAAAATTTTTATTTAATTAAAATAGGTGTAGCGAAGTTCACCGGGGTTTAGCTACACACCAATAAATTATAAATTTATAAATTTTGTACTGCAACGTTTTAGTCATCTATTACCTTTACAATTTGTATATGTTTTTACCTGACGATTTGAAAACCTTTTTTATCTTCAAATGTTGTTGTCTCGTTAATATTGTTACTGTTGTAATCTGTAAATTTCATGCTGGCACTGGTGCTGCTGCTAATGCTGATATTGTTCAAGTGCCTTTAACCGTTTAATGCCTTAATGTTGTTGCTTAGTTGTTTAGTTTTGTTCTTTAACGTTACTTTGGCATTTGTTTTAACTTTAATAACGATTTCATAATTTAAACACAATTCTCTACAATTCTGTCTGAGCGAAAACAATTTGTTTAAAATTATTTATTCAACTTTAATATGAACATTTAAAAAGCGGTTCGGTTTAAGTAGTGATAGTTTAGGATTTAAAATAAATGCTGATTGCGAAATAACAAATATTGGCTATCAATTAAAAAATGGTTTGGCTTTTAACAAATTTATTGTAAATTTTAAAAATTAAAAATTTATTGTTTTTACTCATATCTCAAGCTTACAATAATTAGCTGCTCATTTTAATAACAAATTATTTATTTATTGTATTTAACTCAACTTATTAATTTTTTTTTTATTTATCGCAACTAGAACATGACATTAATGGTCCCTTACATACCATATTGGTCGTTCTAATTTGTGATGCTCTTTAAGTCGTTAATCAACTTAATTCTGTTAAGTTTTGTTAAAAAAAATAAATAAAATTAAAATCTCTTTTAAATCTTTGTTTTAAAATTCTTTTAACCCAATATGGCATTTTTAATTTGTAATAAATTTTCAACAAAACACAAAAAACATAAAATTATTTTCATAAATGATGTGTTTTCGTCATTTAAGGCAACTTGTGTTAACAAGTAGTTTCTGTTTTAAAAAAAATTAAGCAGAATAATACCATGCTACGCACTGAATGGATTTAAAAAGAAAAAAAAAAGAGAATAATCAAAGCGTTTAATTACGTTTGATAAGCAATGCTGTTCGCCTTTATACAGACAAATATGGTATGATATGAGAATTATGTTTTGGATTAAATTAAACTCTTAATAAGAGTCTGTTTTCAGACAATGCAAGTTTTATTGCTAAAACTTGTATATCTTTTTGCTTTGAATTTTCTTTTCTTCTTCACACGGTGCAGGTCACAAATTGCCAACAACACACGTATAAAACGTCAAGCAAAATTGCGTTCGGGTGAATGTTGTTTTTTCTATCTGAAAGACGTAACAACTGATAGATAATTTTGGTTTTTGTAATATGAACTTTAAGTGAAAAACAAAACAAAAAAAGCAACGCCAACAGGAACTTTTTTAAGGTAGAAGTACACAGCATGCGTTACGGCGTTAACAGCGGTTACAATGTACAATGTAAGCCAATTATTGAACTATCAACGCATCTAAAAGTTAAAAATTATTTAACTTCTATACGTTAGATGCCTTTCCAATTTTGCCAGTAACTTGTTTTATGCAACTTCACTATTTTAACAATTTTTTACCAGACGTATGGAACACACAACTGTCACAACGCATGTTATATACTTCCACCTTTAAGTCCAGCAAAATTAAATAAAATTTATGGGAACTTTCTGCCATTTACACTGATATATGATGTGTGTGAAGATAAATTCGAATTTGAAAAGCAAAGACATAAACCATCTTTCTTTAGCTAACACATTTTTTGCGTTAACAGAGCTCTGTTAATAGTTTAACAGCGACTATGTACGGGTATTTCAGGACTTATTAGGCGTTTAATGGACACACATTCCAATTTTAGGAAGAAAAGGTACCCCCATATGGAAGCTATATTGTTCACTTTGTATCTCATAAAAAAAAAATTCATATTTATTTAGTTTTAGGTTAAAAAAAAGCCGAAACAAATTCTTTCAAAAAAAACCAAATAAGTGGAGAAGATCAGTGGCCATTATGGAAAAATACGAAAATGCACATATATCACACTATATGGAGATGATACTCCAAGGGGTCCCCAATGACGCTGTATTAGTGGTATTCCTGAAATAATTTTGGGATTTGAGAAAATTAAATTTGAAAAATTCAATTTTTTTGCAAAATGACTGGAGAAGATCAGTGGCCATTATGGAAAAATACGAAAATGCACATATATCACACTATATGGAGATGATAGTCCAAGGGGTCCCCAATGACGCTGTGTTAGTGGTATTCCTGAAATAATTTTGGGATTTGAGAAAATTAAATTTGAAAAATTCAATTTTTTTGCAAAATGACTGGAGAATATCAGTGGCCATTATGGAAAAATACGAAAATGCACATATATCACACTATATGGAGATGATAGTCCAAGGGGTCCCCAATGACGCTGTGTTAGTGGTATTCCTGAAATAATTTTGGGATTTGAGAAAATTAAATTTGAAAAATTCAATTTTTTTGCAAAATGACTGGAGAAGATCAGTGGCCATTATGGAAAAATACGAAAATGCACATATATCACACTATATGGAGATGATACTCCAAGGGGTCCCCAATGACGCTGTATTAGTGGTATTCCTGAAATAATTTTGGGATTTGAGAAAATTAAATTTGAAAAATTCAATTTTTTTGCAAAATGACTGGAGAAGATCAGTGGCCATTATGGAAAAATACGAAAATGCACATATATCACACTATATGGAGATGATACTCCAAGGGGTCCCCAATGACGCTGTGTTAGTGGTATTCCTGAAATAATTTTGGGATTTGAGAAAATTAAATTTGAAAAAATTTTTTTGCAAAATGACTGGAGAAGATCAGTGGCCATTATGGAAAAATACGAAAATGCACATATATCACACTATATGGAGATGATACTCCAAGGGGTCCCCAATGACGCTGTATTAGTGGTATTCCTGAAATAATTTTGGGATTTGAGAAAATTAAATTTGAAAAATTCAATTTTTTTGCAAAATGACTGGAGAAGATCAGTGGCCATTATGGAAAAATACGAAAATGCACATATATCACACTATATGGAGATGATACTCCAAGGGGTCCCCAATGACGCTGTATTAGTGGTATTCCTGAAATAATTTTGGGATTTGAGAAAATTAAATTTGAAAAATTCAATTTTTTTGCAAAATGACTGGAGAAGATCAGTGGCCATTATGGAAAAATACGAAAATGCACATATATCACACTATATGGAGATGATAGTCCAAGGGGTCCCCAATGACGCTGTGTTAGTGGTATTCCTGAAATAATTTTGGGATTTGAGAAAATTAAATTTGAAAAATTCAATTTTTTTGCAAAATGACTGGAGAAGATCAGTGGCCATTATGGAAAAATACGAAAATGCACATATATCACACTATATGGAGATGATAGTCCAAGGGGTCCCCAATGACGCTGTGTTAGTGGTATTCCTGAAATAATTTTGGGATTTGAGAAAATTAAATTTGAAAAATTCAATTTTTTTGCAAAATGACTGGAGAAGATCAGTGGCCATTATGGAAAAATACGAAAATGCACATATATCACACTATATGGAGATGTGACTCCAAGGGGTCCCCAATGACGCTGTATTAGTGGTATTCCTGAAATAATTTTGGGATTTGAGAAAATTAAATTTGAAAAATTCAATTTTTTTGCAAAATGACTGGAGAAGATCAGTGGCCATTATGGAAAAATACGAAAATGCACATATATCACACTATATGGAGATGATAGTCCAAGGGGTCCCCAATGACGCTGTGTTAGTGGTATTCCTGAAATAATTTTGGGATTTGAGAAAATTAAATTTGAAAAATTCAATTTTTTTGCAAAATGACTGGAGAAGATCAGTGGCCATTATGGAAAAATACGAAAATGCACATATATCACACTATATGGAGATGATAGTCCAAGGGGTCCCCAATGACGCTGTGTTAGTGGTATTCCTGAAATAATTTTGGGATTTGAGAAAATTAAATTTGAAAAATTCAATTTTTTTGCAAAATGACTGGAGAAGATCAGTGGCCATTATGGAAAAATACGAAAATGCACATATATCACACTATATGGAGATGATAGTCCAAGGGGTCCCCAATGACGCTGTGTTAGTGGTATTCCTGAAATAATTTTGGGATTTGAGAAAATTAAATTTGAAAAATTCAATTTTTTTGCAAAATGACTGGAGAAGATCAGTGGCCATTATGGAAAAATACGAAAATGCACATATATCACACTATATGGAGATGATAGTCCAAGGGGTCCCCAATGACGCTGTGTTAGTGGTATTCCTGAAATAATTTTGGGATTTGAGAAAATTAAATTTGAAAAATTCAATTTTTTTGCAAAATGACTGGAGAAGATCAGTGGCCATTATGGAAAAATACGAAAATGCACATATATCACACTATATGGAGATGATACTCCAAGCGGTCCGCAATGACGCTGTATTAGTGGTATTCCTGAAATTATTTTGGGATTTGAGAAAATTAAATTTGAAAAATTAAATTTTTTTGCAAAATGACTGGAGAAGATCAGTGGCCATTATGGAAAAATACGAAAATGCACATATATCACACTATATGGAGATGATACTCCAAGGGGTCCCCAATGACGCTGTGTTAGTGGTATTCCTGAAATAATTTTGGGATTTGAGAAAATTAAATTTGAAAAAATTTTTTTGCAAAATGACTGGAGAAGATCAGTGGCCATTATGGAAAAATACGAAAATGCACATATATCACACTATATGGAGATGATACTCCAAGGGGTCCCCAATGACGCTGTATTAGTGGTATTCCTGAAATAATTTTGGGATTTGAGAAAATTAAATTTGAAAAATTCAATTTTTTTGCAAAATGACTGGAGAAGATCAGTGGCCATTATGGAAAAATACGAAAATGCACATATATCACACTATATGGAGATGATACTCCAAGGGGTCCCCAATGACGCTGTATTAGTGGTATTCCTGAAATAATTTTGGGATTTGAGAAAATTAAATTTGAAAAATTCAATTTTTTTGCAAAATGACTGGAGAAGATCAGTGGCCATTATGGAAAAATACGAAAATGCACATATATCACACTATATGGAGATGATACTCCAAGGGGTCCCCAATGACGCTGTATTAGTGGTATTCCTGAAATAATTTTGGGATTTGAGAAAATTAAATTTGAAAAATTCAATTTTTTTGCAAAATGACTGGAGAAGATCAGTGGCCATTATGGAAAAATACGAAAATGCACATATATCACACTATATGGAGATGATACTCCAAGGGGTCCCCAATGACGCTGTATTAGTGGTATTCCTGAAATAATTTTGGGATTTGAGAAAATTAAATTTGAAAAATTCAATTTTTTTGCAAAATGACTGGAGAAGAAGTGTGTGAAGTTAGCTACGAAAGTTAAATTCTTTTTAACAACAGAATTAGTTAACAGAGTAATGTTAACATTACCTGCATATGAAACATATAGTGAATCAAAACTAAAATAAATAACTAATACTAATACACTAATACAGCGTCATTGGGGACCCCTTGGAGTATCATCTCCATATAGTGTGATATATGTGCATTTTCGTATTTTTCCATAATGGCCACTGATCTTCTCCAGTCATTTTGCAAAAAAATTTTTTCAAATTTAATTTTCTCAAATCCCAAAATTATTTCAGGAATACCAATAACACAGCGTCATTGGGGACCCCTTGGAGTATCATCTCCATATAGTGTGATATATGTGCATTTTCGTATTTTTCCATAATGGCCACTGATCTTCTCCAGTCATTTTGCAAAAAAATTGAATTTTTCAAATTTAATTTTCTCAAATCCCAAAATTATTTCAGGAATACCACTAATACAGCGTCATTGGGGACCCCTTGGAGTATCATCTCCATATAGTGTGATATATGTGCATTTTCGTATTTTTCCATAATGGCCACTGATCTTCTCCAGTCATTTTGCAAAAAAATTAAATTTTTCAAATTTAATTTTCTCAAATCCCAAAATTATTTCAGGAATACCACTAACACAGCGTCATTGGGGACCCCTTGGACTATCATCTCCATATAGTGTGATATATGTGCATTTTCGTATTTTTCCATAATGGCCACTGATCTTCTCCAGTCATTTTGCAAAAAAATTTTTTCAAATTTAATTTTCTCAAATCCCAAAATTATTTCAGGAATACCAATAACACAGCGTCATTGGGGACCCCTTGGAGTATCATCTCCATATAGTGTGATATATGTGCATTTTCGTATTTTTCCATAATGGCCACTGATCTTCTCCAGTCATTTTGCAAAAAAATTTAATTTTTCAAATTTAATTTTCTCAAATCCCAAAATTATTTCAGGAATACCACTAATACAGCGTCATTGGGGACCCCTTGGAGTATCATCTCCATATAGTGTGATATATGTGCATTTTCGTATTTTTCCATAATGGCCACTGATCTTCTCCAGTCATTTTGCAAAAAAATTAAATTTTTCAAATTTAATTTTCTCAAATCCCAAAATTATTTCAGGAATACCACTAACACAGCGTCATTGGGGACCCCTTGGACTATCATCTCCATATAGTGTGATATATGTGCATTTTCGTATTTTTCCATAATGGCCACTGATCTTCTCCAGTCATTTTGCAAAAAAATTGAATTTTTCAAATTTAATTTTCTCAAATCCCAAAATTATTTCAGGAATACCACTAACACAGCGTCATTGGGGACCCCTTGGACTATCATCTCCATATAGTGTGATATATGTGCATTTTCGTATTTTTCCATAATGGCCACTGATCTTCTCCAGTCATTTTGCAAAAAAATTTAATTTTTCAAATTTAATTTTCTCAAATCCCAAACTTATTTCAGGAATACCACTAATACAGCGTCATTGGGGACCCCTTGGAGTATCATCTCCATATAGTGTGATATATGTGCATTTTCGTATTTTTCCATAATGGCCACTGATCTTCTCCAGTCATTTTGCAAAAAAATTGAATTTTTCAAATTTAATTTTCTCAAATCCCAAAATTATTTCAGGAATACCACTAACACAGCGTCATTGGGGACCCCTTGGACTATCATCTCCATATAGTGTGATATATGTGCATTTTCGTATTTTTCCATAATGGCCACTGATCTTCTCCAGTCATTTTGCAAAAAAATTGAATTTTTCAAATTTAATTTTCTCAAATCCCAAAATTATTTCAGGAATACCACTAATACAGCGTCATTGGGGACCCCTTGGAGTATCATCTCCATATAGTGTGATATATGTGCATTTTCGTATTTTTCCATAATGGCCACTGATCTTCTCCAGTCATTTTGCAAAAAAATTAAATTTTTCAAATTTAATTTTCTCAAATCCCAAAATTATTTCAGGAATACCACTAACACAGCGTCATTGGGGACCCCTTGGACTATCATCTCCATATAGTGTGATATATGTGCATTTTCGTATTTTTCCATAATGGCCACTGATCTTCTCCAGTCATTTTGCAAAAAAATTTTTTCAAATTTAATTTTCTCAAATCCCAAAATTATTTCAGGAATACCAATAACACAGCGTCATTGGGGACCCCTTGGAGTATCATCTCCATATAGTGTGATATATGTGCATTTTCGTATTTTTCCATAATGGCCACTGATCTTCTCCAGTCATTTTGCAAAAAAATTTAATTTTTCAAATTTAATTTTCTCAAATCCCAAAATTATTTCAGGAATACCACTAATACAGCGTCATTGGGGACCCCTTGGAGTATCATCTCCATATAGTGTGATATATGTGCATTTTCGTATTTTTCCATAATGGCCACTGATCTTCTCCAGTCATTTTGCAAAAAAA
Source organism: Metopia argyrocephala (assembly GCA_963576795.1). NCBI lineage: Eukaryota > Metazoa > Arthropoda > Insecta > Diptera > Sarcophagidae > Metopia > Metopia argyrocephala. The sequence continues at coordinate 3,256,482 of OY756209.1, forward strand.
TTAAATTTTTCAAATTTAATTTTCTCAAATCCCAAAATTATTTCAGGAATACCACTAACACAGCGTCATTGGGGACCCCTTGGACTATCATCTCCATATAGTGTGATATATGTGCATTTTCGTATTTTTCCATAATGGCCACTGATCTTCTCCAGTCATTTTGCAAAAAAATTGAATTTTTCAAATTTAATTTTCTCAAATCCCAAAATTATTTCAGGAATACCACTAACACAGCGTCATTGGGGACCCCTTGGACTATCATCTCCATATAGTGTGATATATGTGCATTTTCGTATTTTTCCATAATGGCCACTGATCTTCTCCAGTCATTTTGCAAAAAAATTGAATTTTTCAAATTTAATTTTCTCAAATCCCAAAATTATTTCAGGAATACCACTAATACAGCGTCATTGGGGACCCCTTGGAGTATCATCTCCATATAGTGTGATATATGTGCATTTTCGTATTTTTCCATAATGGCCACTGATCTTCTCCAGTCATTTTGCAAAAAAATTAAATTTTTCAAATTTAATTTTCTCAAATCCCAAAATTATTTCAGGAATACCACTAACACAGCGTCATTGGGGACCCCTTGGACTATCATCTCCATATAGTGTGATATATGTGCATTTTCGTATTTTTCCATAATGGCCACTGATCTTCTCCAGTCATTTTGCAAAAAAATTGAATTTTTCAAATTTAATTTTCTCAAATCCCAAAATTATTTCAGGAATACCACTAACACAGCGTCATTGGGGACCCCTTGGACTATCATCTCCATATAGTGTGATATATTTGCATTTTCGTATTTTTCCATAATGGCCACTGATCTTCTCCAGTCATTTTGCAAAAAAATTGAATTTTTCAAATTTAATTTTCTCAAATCCCAAAATTATTTCAGGAATACCACTAACACAGCGTCATTGGGGACCCCTTGGACTATCATCTCCATATAGTGTGATATATGTGCATTTTCGTATTTTTCCATAATGGCCACTGATCTTCTCCAGTCATTTTGCAAAAAAATTGAATTTTTCAAATTTAATTTTCTCAAATCCCAAAATTATTTCAGGAATACCACTAACACAGCGTCATTGGGGACCCCTTGGACTATCATCTCCATATAGTGTGATATATGTGCATTTTCGTATTTTTCCATAATGGCCACTGATCTTCTCCAGTCATTTTGCAAAAAAATTGAATTTTTCAAATTTAATTTTCTTAAATCCCAAAATTATTTCAGGAATACCACTAATACAGCGTCATTGGGGACCCCTTGGAGTATCATCTCCATATAGTGTGATATATGTGCATTTTCGTATTTTTCCATAATGGCCACTGATCTTCTCCAGTCATTTTGCAAAAAAATTGAATTTTTCAAATTTAATTTTCTCAAATCCCAAAATTATTTCAGGAATACCACTAATACAGCGTCATTGGGGACCCCTTGGAGTATCATCTCCATATAGTGTGATATATGTGCATTTTCGTATTTTTCCATAATGGCCACTGATCTTCTCCAGTCATTTTGCAAAAAAATTAAATTTTTCAAATTTAATTTTCTCAAATCCCAAAATTATTTCAGGAATACCACTAACACAGCGTCATTGGGGACCCCTTGGACTATCATCTCCATATAGTGTGATATATGTGCATTTTCGTATTTTTCCATAATGGCCACTGATCTTCTCCAGTCATTTTGCAAAAAAATTGAATTTTTCAAATTTAATTTTCTCAAATCCCAAAATTATTTCAGGAATACCACTAACACAGCGTCATTGGGGACCCCTTGGACTATCATCTCCATATAGTGTGATATATGTGCATTTTCGTATTTTTCCATAATGGCCACTGATCTTCTCCAGTCATTTTGCAAAAAAATTGAATTTTTCAAATTTAATTTTCTCAAATCCCAAAATTATTTCAGGAATACCACTAACACAGCGTCATTGGGGACCCCTTGGACTATCATCTCCATATAGTGTGATATATGTGCATTTTCGTATTTTTCCATAATGGCCACTGATCTTCTCCACTTATTTGGTTTTTTTTGAAAGAATTTGTTTCGGCTTTTTTTTAACCTAAAACTAAATAAATATGAATTTTTTTTTTATGAGATACAAAGTGAACAATATAGCTTCCATATGGGGGTACCTTTTCTTCCTAAAATTGGAATGTGTGTCCATTAAACGCCTAATAAGTCCTGAAATACCCGTACATAGTCGCTGTTAAACTATTAACAGAGCTCTGTTAACGCAAAAAATGTGTTAGCTAAAGAAAGATGGTTTATGTCTTTGCTTTTCAAATTCGAATTTATCTTCACATACATTGATATATGAGCACATGTGTATGTTTCTTTCACCAATACACACATTTTTGTATTTTTTTTTTAGGTTTTAGTTTAAAAATATTCACTAACTACTCAAAATATAACTTTTATTTGGTCTGTTTACAACTAACAGTTGTTTTTCTTTTTGTCGCCATATTAGGTTTACTCTTTTTGTGCTGAAAATAATAATTTTCTCTTATAAAGGGGGGTTTAGACGATAATACAAATCGTACGACATGTCAAATTTTTATGTAGAAGAGAAAGAATAGTATCGGGTAAACTTGATATGTAATGAGAGCGTACGACATTGAGAGATAATACGGATGAAATTTTCACAGTCGTACGGCTCTCTTTGTGTTTTGGAATTTTTTAAAAAACCATCACAATTCATTAAATCAGGGATGCATTTTAATGTTATTTTTTGTTTAAGTTAAATGTATTCACAATGTATGTAAATTTGGGGGGCATTGGTATGTGCATTTTATGTTTTCATTTTACTTCGTTTTGGGGTTTACCAACCGTGTAAACGCCAAAAAATCTTTCTAACGATTTTAACTCCCATTTTTTAAATACGGATGGTATTTCATAATATTCTAAACCCGCCTTTAAAAGTAACGAAATTAAGTTTTATTGTGGAATGCCACCACTGTGTATTGACACTTCATAGACATGTGCGCCACATAACGTAAAGCGGATGGAAAATGTACTATAAATGTTATAAATACTCATACACGTTTTGTTTGTGTCTTCAGCCTAACATTTTGTGTGAACACGGTATTAGTTTTCACATATTTCGTTTGTCAATTCGTACTACACTCTTACTATATGTGTATGTACAAGGAAAACAAAGGTTTCCCCGTACCGTCTCGAATAATGCAAGGAGATTTCAAAAAAAAAAATTTTTTAGCCGAACGTAGGGGTCTTCTCTTCAGAGTTTTCGTTACATCTTAGGCACTCACAGTCCGATTTTATAGTATGATATAACAGATTTTTTTTGTCTCGATAATACTAATGTTTTGCTCTTAAAAACTATTGACCTCAATATTGGTATTTTCGAGACAAAAACATTAAAAAATCAAATTTGTTTTGCCGAACATAGGGGTCGACCCCTAAGTTTTTTGGTTATATCTTTGGCATTTAAAGTCCGATCTTTAAGTATGATATACCAATGTTTTTGGTCTTCTCGAGCAAATATACTGATATATTTTTAAACTTTAAGATCAAACTATAAATACCTAAGATATACCGAAAAAACTGATAAGAATAAAAAAAAAATTTTTTTCTCGAAGCCTCCTTGCAAAAATACTTTACATTTGAGGCGGTACGGGAAAACTTTTTTTGAGGTACGGTCATGTACAGTGACTTTCATAAATTACTACAAAAATGTGTCCTTTGTACAACTGATTTAAGTACTGACAACTTTCATTATCATAATTGAATAATAATAATCCATCAAAACGAAATTTACTACCTTCGAGATTTCGATCAAATTCTAGAAGATCTCAACGAAATAAAATCTACTTCACTACGAGATTTCGTTTAATTCTAGTAGATTTTGTAATGCAACTATATTTTTTTGTATCTAAAATGTACTTTTTAGTACTAAAAATACAACAGTATGGGGGAAAAAATTACATTAATTTGAAAACAAAGCGGGAAAAATTTAAAATAATATATTGGAAGGAAATTAGAGTTTAAGTAAATTATTATTAACAAACGAACCAACAAAAAATATATATTTTTAAAAACATGTGCAAAATTTTAGAAAAAAAAAATTCACCTAAATTCGTCTGGTTAATGTCAAAAAATTTAACGTACACACTACACTTTAAACAAGAACTTAAATCTTATTGACGAGATTTTCTGCAAATAAAAAATACCTTCTTTAATTTAATTTATGTTTTTTTGTAAAAATAATGTATTTGTACAAGGGCTTTAACTGGTAATTGTTTTAAACAATGCCATTTAACTTAAAACAAACACAATAAACCATCTACGTATACTTATAGTGGTTAAGGGTAAACAACTCATACTGTATATGAAAAGTCTTCATGAGATGTGAAATATTTTAATGTGCTAAAAGCCGTTTAACAAATTATTTAAAATTGTATTGAAAAAAAAAGAAATTGTTAATATGAAAAGTAAACATTTTTCTGCTACATATTATACATGAGATCAAAATTAAAAAAAAAAAAATTAAAAAGTATTGAAACAGCAGATAATTTAAAGATTTTTATTAAATTCCTCTTTTGGCATTCAAATTTTATTTTTTAATTTTCAAGATTTATTTTGATAAATTTGCAAATATTTCGTACTTCGTATGACGCTAAACAGTGTAGTTTATTCGCTCACGAGTATTTGATTAAAAAGTCAATTTAAGCAGTATTTTTTAGCTTCAACTCTAGCCTTACGGTTTTGCATAACAAGATCATATAATAATTCAGTTGCTAAATATATATTTTGATATAGACACTGAGGTAGAGCAATTAACTAAATATCTTTAAACCATAATTGTCGGCCTGTAGGATTTTAAAGACAATTTTAAATATTTATTCGGAGGCCCCTTCAAATTTGAGATAATATTTAAGAAAATTTTAACCTTTAAATAGCGTATTTTTAGAATAAACAGTTGACAGCGATATGTGAAAGCATTAGAACATATTCGAAACTTTAGAGTGATCAACAAATTGGAGTAACTGAAAGACCCTTTGTGCCTTGTGTTTCAAGCACCTACCCATTACTCAATCCTTGAATAGATTTAGAAAGGTAGTAAGCGGTACAGCATAGAAATACTGCTAACCAATGGTAGGGTGTCTGGAACTTTTTCCAAGTCCATGCATCCCCAGTTTAATTGCCGCTTATTCCAAAATATTAAACCATTATTTTTATCTCTTTTTTTACTGAGTGGCGACCAAACTATCTTATACTTTTCCCATCAGTTTGGCTAAATTAAAATGTTTAAATACATTTATGTCAGAATCGCAAATGAGCGATATTTATTTCAATTCCAAAATTAACAAAAAAAATAAATAAAAAATTTCAAAAAATTCAGACTGACAAGAATACAAAATAAAAGAGAAAAAAATTTATTTAAATTATTGTTGCAATAAATAACAATCATATCGCTCAAATTTTGAAACATAAAGCTTTGTCGTAAAACGCTCTTGTACATCGAGAAACTTCTTTCGACATCAACGGAAGTAATTGATGCAAATTTGAAAGCAAACGTTTCCATAATTTCTTGGGTTGAGCTTAATATGTTTTTGACTTCCGAGGTGTTGTTTTATTTTAAATATTTTCTTTGCTGACACTGGCTTATTGCAAACTTTACAAAACAGAATATTCCAATTAGTTTAGCAGTAGTATTAGATTAGTATTAGATAATATATTATTTAGTCTATTTGACACAGATTGCTTGATTTTCTGCATATTCTTACAAAAATTTAATTAATTTAAAATCAACTTTTAATTTACTTTTTAAATCACGCAATTAGCAATTTTTCTCCAATAAGTACAACGTTGAAAAATACGTAACTTTTAATTTATTCCCATAAATGAATGTAAAATTTGTATGCTTTGTATTTAATTTGTTTTTTGCTTTAACGTTTTTATCAAATTGGCATTAAATATTGCACAATAGTTTAAAAAGGAGCTTCGCCAATTTTCCCAATGTTAGTTTTAAGCGTTTTCAGGGTACCCTTATTATTTAATAGATTATAGTTAAGTAATGTGTCAGTATATGGTCATTATTTTGAAAAATTAAAATTTAGTAATACATGTAAATTCTTCTAACATATGTAAAAATTTGTAATATATGACAATAAATATGAAAAAATTTTAAAAATGCAAAAGTATGCATTTATGACGAAATATGCAAAAATATGCCGTAACAAATAGGGGTTTAACGTCGTAGTTTTTCCTAAAGTGAATTAATATTTTGGTTCTTTTGTCAGTAACATTCAGAAAAAAAAAGATGCTAGTGCATATTTTTGGTTGCCCTAATAATGAGTTAATGACACAAATAATTTTTTAACAACGCTTTTCATAATGCATGTGCAACAGATGTTAACGCATATTTCTTTAGCAATTTCATTTTCATTAACCAATAATTTTTCATTTGAGAAAAAAGTATGTTTGTATGATACTAAGTGTATATGTATGTGTAGAAATATAAAGTGGTTTTTCTTTATTGAATTTATTTTTGTAAATTTTGAAAATATCTTTTAAAACATGCAGAGACTTACTAAACGAATGTCAGTCAGCTGGCTAATATCAAAATAGCAACCACTGTGTGTGTGTGTGTTTGTGGATAGATGGATGCAGCAATAGTAAAACAAGTGCCAGCCAGTCTCAGCGATGATGCCGCAAACTTTTGGTTCGCTCGCAAAAAAGAAAAAAAACAGCAACAAAAACAACAAAAGCAAAAATAGACATTTTCATTTTTCTTCATATGATTGTTGTTATTTTTTTTTTTTCTTATTTAGTATAAACCATGTAAAATATAGCGCATTATATGAGAAAGAAAAACCAAAAAAAAAAAAACTAAATTGTAGAAAATTTTCACATTTTCCTCTGACTGGCTATCGTTTCTGAACTCTTGGTAATGAAATCGGAAAACTCCTTTGAGGATTTCGAACAAAGAAAACACTTTGGCATCGGTATACCTTTGATGTTAATGTTTGAATAAATGACTGTTATGGAACGCACATACTTTCATATGTACATACATACATATGGAATCATGTGTGTGGTTGTGTGTGTGTGTTTGTGTATATTCACGTAACCGTAAACTTATATTTTTATCATTATTAATTTGCTTTTCAAACAAAAACAACGTAAAGAAAAGGTTAAAGTGTTAAAAAGCCTATATTTAGACATCCAATATTCAGCTTATATGAGCACATACAAGTATTATTGACTGCTGCTCTTCTACCACTTAATTTATTTATTTTGATGATGAAGTTAATGGTGGTCTTTGAAATTATCAGCCACCCTTCTATCGTTTGGTAGTTTGTTTGGAAATGTATAGGGAAAGTATTTTAATTTTTTGCTTAGTGATGCGCAGCTGTTGACTTTTTTCCATTTTCCCAATTTTTTTTTTCATATTCATTTTCACTCCTCAGACACACATTTATGTGCTTTTCTTTGCTTTTTTTTCTTCTGATTTTTCACAGCAAACAAAAACTAAAATTTATAAAGACAAGCGCAAAGTATCTCTTCTCCTTCGCTTTCTGCTATTGTCTAAATATACGTTTTCCATACAAATAGAAAAGCAGTATGCGTGTTTGTGTGTGTATTTTGAATTTCCCAAAAATTTATATATTTTGTTTGTTGCCAATTTAATTTTGGGATGTGCGTCAGTTTGTGAGCTTTCTTCTGTCACTTAAGGCAATGCTGGTCTCCTGATACAATTTTCGCGTAATTTATTCAATTTTAAAGTATTTTTTATTATCAAAGAAAACAAACACTACAGAGAGATAGATAGACATAAACAAGTGAGTAAGTAATTTTTTGGCTTATAATAAATTTAATTTTATACATAAACAAACGCACGCATACACCAATTTATCAATTAATAACTGAATTGGATTATAGCACTAACTAGCAAAACCGCCGCTCTTCGGTATCCCCAGACTCCAGGCTCTGACATCTTCAAAAAAAGAAAAATGAAAAAAATATTTCTTTCGGCGACTACCTCTCAGCAGTCTTCTGGCAAAAGCTCTCTGCCATGAACAAGCTTCTCAAGTCTGTCGTTCGGAGTCGACATTAAACTGTACTGTACTCATGGATAAAAATTGACACACACAACATGAGTGCTGCGAGAAGCTAGGCCGTAATCCTGACACAGGATTGTAAAGGCCAATTATGTATTATGTATGTATGTAGGTATGTTCTAAATTATGAAAGTTTCCTTCCTTCCCACTTGTTCAATTTCAACCACTCTTTGACTTATAATTTGTAATGGCTATGAAGCCCTTCAGAATGATTTTGAAGATTTTGATTTTGAAGGTTTTCATTTTGAGGATATAGAAATAAACATTTTCCTAAAATAATGGTCAGATTTTTTTGGTCAAATATTTGCCTAATGTGACCGCGGCTTAAACAACTGCACAAGTGAGGTTCACAACTTGTGGTAATACTGCTTTATTTGCAAATGAATTTTTTATCTGATGGTTTTTTTTAGTTTGGTTTAACGTTCTCTTATTGCTAGACTTACACCAGGTGAACGCTGACAAATTTTTAACATTTCTTAAGAAACTGATGTGGTTACGTTCGTCAAACTTATTGTGCACTTTGTTTATTTTATGGCGTAAAATAATCGTTTTTCAGAACGGGTAATTCATATAACAGTATATAGTTTTCGAAGACACCGAACAAAGCGCATAAAAGAAGACCTAAATCAATTAATTCGTCATTATTCTCCGCAACTGAGGTTGTGTTCTACCGCTTTATATAAGATTTTATCAAAGCCACTTGGCTTGAAAGCTTTTACAAAATTGAGCTTGTGCAGCAACTACAGGCAAATGATCATTATATGCACCGCCAATTCGGCGCATTAGATGAAGCACAAATTGATATTTATATTGAAATTTCAAATTATTTCTCCTATTAAGCTTGTATTTGGTTAAATGGGTCTAGAAAAAAGAAAACTTGTTGTATTTGGGATGAGCAGAATCCACAAGCTCTTGTCGAAATCTCAGTACATCCACAGAAAATGTCAGCTTGTTGCATTTTATGGGCTGGCGGAATCATTGGCCCATGTATGTTATGTAGGAAACATATGATTGTAATAAATGTACATGAAAAAGATTTTTCTCTTCATTAAAAAAAATTATTAACAATTTAAAACGTTTTTTCACAAATTATGCGAAAAAAAACTAGAATTTAGCACAATTTTAAAAAAGTTAAATGTTATTCAATAAAAGAAACGGCTAAATCTAGCATTAAAAATACTGAAATGGCAACAATGATTTTAATTATAAAAAGTTGCTAACACTGGTTGTAGCATATCAAAATATTATATCGTTTTTCTAGAACACCTAAAATTATGCACCAAAAATTTGTTAAATACTTGTACTTGAATTAAAGCATTACCACACTCTTAAATAAATTATATGGGTTTGTGTCAAGGAAACTTGTTTATGGGGATCGTAAAAAATATGTGAGAGCTTCAATTAATAATTAAAAAAAACAACTGCCTTGCCCGATTTGTTTGGTTTTTTATTTTTTCTAAATTCACATTAAGCAATTGACTTGCGCAAGCAACTTGTTCAATTCTTGTGTTTACTCGTATAGTTGAATTTCTCGTATTTGAATACAGACTCATTTTCTTAATTTTTATATTTATCAGTCAGTGTTGCCGCTTTTGTTATTTCTTACAAAAATTGTATATTTTGCTCTTCAAAGTGTAATTGAGTATCTTTCCATTGGGGAATATTCAAAATATTTTATACGGATTCAAGGCAATGCAAAAAGAAAAGAATCAATTTTTACCTCGTTAAACTTGGTTTAGCCTATTGCCTTTTTTAACCCTATAAAGTTTATTTCTGCGAATGGGCTGAAACACATAATGTTGGATTTCTATTAAAAAAAAGTTATTCTAAAAAAAAGCACAATTTTAGTTGAATTGGATACGTAAATAAGTTTGTTTGGGAACTCATTGGCTCACAAGTCCCACAAATAAATGAAAAAAGTGAAGTGTATAGGGACGTGATTAGAAATTTGTTCGTATTTGAATTAGCTGACATAATATCATGATGACAATAGAAAGGAGCCGCCACATGACACACATCACTGCTTGCGCTACAATTGATTTACTTAAAGAAACTTTTAATGAAAGTATCACGTACAAATGTATGTACATATGTACATTCCTGATTAATTGACCACCTTTAGATTATTTTAATAGGGGTTTCGTAAAATCACTTGTCTGTTTCGGCAAACTACAGACAACCAAAGGTCACATTAAAACACCATTGTTATATAATTTTCCATCCAATCAAGTTCTTTTTTTATTTTTTATTTGAGACCAATACTCAGCGGTGCACTGTATTGGAATTTTCTTACATTATTATTATGAGCCTTGCTGTGAATTAATCATTCAAAGGCGAGTGTTATACCTTCACCCTTAAATAAACGACATTAATTGCTTCATCGTTGCATGCTGATTGTGTGGTGATTGTCTTCGCTCAGTAGGTTTAGTTGTTATCTGCTACTTCCCAATAGGTGGCGCTTTTCTCCTGATCATTCGTTTTTTGTTGACACTGGTTAAGATGGAATAGAGTGGAATGTCAGGGAGCGGTTTCTTTGTAGATGATCTTTTTGGAAGGGGAGGGGAGGGACCTCTTATTTTTAAATTGTAATTAAAAAAAAACGCAAATTAACTTTTTATTATTCACCTTTGCTGGGATTTCAATCTGAGCCGTTCGAGTTTTTGCACTAGCGCTCTAACCACTATACCACTAAATGTCATTAAAAATATATTGCTTTAATGTGCTGGAGGCCCGAAGTTCGAGCCCCAGTAAAGGTCTGATAAATATATAATAATTACTTTGTTTTATCAATTTTTATACATGTGTAACAGTGGAAAAACAACACCCTTTATTTTATGTAGTCTTTCTTTTAAAAACTATTTTTAACACATTCAGTTTTGAAAATTATTCTGTTCTCCTGTTATTAAAAGCGGCTTTTTTCTTTGAAAGTCTTTTTTAACCGCAAAGGTTGCCGTCACTTATAGACACGCGCCTTTGTTTTTTTGTTTTGTTGAAAGAAATATTGTTTAAAGTAACAGGGTGAGTTTTTATGTAAAAATATTGCTCATGATGACTTTTAGAAATGGCAAAAGAAAAAGAGAAAAATATCGATTTGAAATAAAAAGGATTTTAATGAATATCAGCAGTGAGATTAACTAAATTTGTAAAAATTGTTAACTGCTGGAAACAAAAGACCGTTTTGTTATTTACACTTAATTCAGTGACTCTTCGTTAACGTCGGTTGTTATCATGGGAAATCTAGTGGCATATAGCAAAAAACAAGTGAAAGTTGTTGCCAACTGCTTGAATTTTTAATTTGTGAAACAATGTTGCATGTAATAGTGTCTTGGCTTTAATGTTTGCACCAGCGTCATGGACGCAGAAAGCCTCAAATTCTACAACCGACGACGAATCCATAATTTGGGTTCTTCTTCCACACTCTCGTTTTCAGCGGCGATATTCCGGCGATTAAAGCGGTTAAACTTGTTACACCCTTCCGAAAAATATTTAAATCAACTTTGTGCTAAAGTCGCCAGAAGCCTTTCGTTGTACCCACTACTTTTACTATAAAAACATTTTGTACATTGCATTTAAGTATGATTAATGGCGTTTTTCTTTTCTATAAAAATAAATGTTGCCCTTTGTATTTTTTATTTTTAGAATTAAGCTTTATTTATAGTTAACCATTTTTACGGTCTGGTCTGTAAAGCTTAAAAAAGTACCCTCTATAAATCGCAGCTAATTGTATAAAAAACGCAAATGTCGTGACTTAAAAAACTGGTGACTTTTTATTTGCCTTTATTGTTTGTACTGCCAAGATTACTGTGAGCACCCTTAAAATCCTTTGATTGATTTATTTGCATTATTTTCTTCATAGTGATCAAATTCTGTGTTTTTTTTACCAAAAATTATCATCAAAGTAATTTGCCGCTGTGTTAAACAGGATTCCAGAAATATTAACGCGTTTATATATTTTGCATTTCTTTTTTTAACGATATTTTGATCCTTTGCTCTCCCTTTCAACATTAATTACCTCAAATGAAAGGTATTCATCAAAGGTACACGCTTGAAAAGGGCAACAAAGAAATGGGGATGTTTTCCATTTGCCAGTATTAAGCGTGTCAAACAGCCAATTGAATGTAAAAAAAACAAAAAAACAATAAAACGGCAAAATCAAAGTGATATGCCATGCCGTCTTTATGAGATTATAATGCAAATATTTGCAAAAAAAAAAAGGAACATAAAAGATGTTCAAATCAAACTTCATGCTTTTAATACAAGAAAAAAATATTTGCATTCAAACATTTGTATTTAGCAATAGTTTCCGCGGTTTCCTTTCATCATCATAATTTTTCCAAATCCCTTAAAAAAAAAAAACAAAAACCAAAATAAGGGTGTTGCATGCGAAATAATTATTTGGGTATTGTGTTGCTGTTACTCATTCATATCGCTTATATGGCGGCTTTTCAAAGAATTTTATCGCTTTAAGTAGCAGGAGTTCATAATTTAAAGTAAAATTTAAGAAATAAAAAGGGACTAAAATCATTAGAAAAATATAAGAATGGAGTGGAGTGAAGTGTAAAAGATCTGTTAATATTATTAAGAGCGGATTTTATCAAAGTGAGTTGCGTTAATTGAAGTTACCGCTTGACGCTTTTGATAAAACCGAATGACAAAAAAAAAACAACAACAACAAAAATTACTTACCAATAATATGCTGCGAGAAGAGCATTGTAAACTGTGGCCTTAGAAAAAAATTTTTCTATAATTGTTTTGTTCTGTTTAGCAATCCATCAGTCCATGTAAACCTTTTAACAAATTAAAATTAATCATTGACCCATTGTTTTTTGACAGTTATGAAATGCAAAAAGAAAATTTAAGAAAAACCGAATATTTGATATCCTACAACATACTCTAAGCGAGATATTGAAAGTTAAGTCGTGTTATTAAAAACAAATTTCAAATTGGGGGAGTGTGTGATATAGTGGTTAGAGCGCTCGCACAAAAAACTCCAACGGCCCAGGTTCAAATCTCAGCAAAGGTGAAAAATTAAAAAGTTAGTTTGCTGTTTTTTCAAAATTATAATTTAAAAATAAGAGGTTCCCCCTCCCCCCCCCCCACCCACCAAGAAGACCATCTACAAAAAAACCGCTCCCCGACATTCTACTCTATTCCACCTTAACCAATGTCAACAAAAAACAAATGATCGGGAGAAAACTTAGCGAAGACACTCACCACACAATCAACATGCAACGATGAGGCAATTGCTGTTGATCATTCTAGGGTGTAGGTATAACACTAGCCCTTGAATGATTAATTCACAGCAATTTGTCTCATTCCTAAGGTGCTTAATAATAATAATATAAGAAAAAATATATCTGTACTAACCTTTTCAGACATTTTAATACAATGCACAGCATTTAGTAGGGGTTTGAAAAATATTCAAAAGAATGCAATACCCCCATGATACCCCATGATAATCAAATACTTTTGAAATATATTAGCGGTAATCACTCTTCGTTACAAAAGCCCTTGCATATACGCCCACATTTTGTTTTTGTTTTGTTTTCCATGGTTAGCTACGTTTGCAACACTTGCAAGAGATATCCAAAATACTTGTATTCCCAGTAAATTGTAAACGAAATGTACAGAAAATATTCACAGCCATGACAGCGCGTTAATATGTTTGGATGACATTTAGCTCTCCCCTAAGCCATCTCAAGATTTGGAAAGTGTTCGTAAATTTCAGATACATTTACTCACTTTGCAAATATTTTAATTTATATTTTTGATTTCTGTAACATGGTGTTATCTAGCTATTGTGAATTCATTAATGTTTTTTTTTATATACTTACGGACATAAAAAAAGTTCACACCACCATTACCACACACCCAAGAGGCACAACTTGCCATCTTAGACATTCACTCTCATTTTCATTATCATTTTATTGTTTTTTTTTTTTTTTGCTGTTTGCTGCTGGTAATCTGCAGCCAAAACACAAGCCATTATTGTCATCAAAATCATTATTAGTTTTGCTTAGACGTGTGCTGAAATATTCAAAGAATTTTGCCGCTTTAAATAACAGGAGTTCATAACGCTTTTTTTGTTTTTTTTTTCTATAAAAAATTTATTTTCCATTGAGCCACAACAGTTTTTCTCTTTAAGATGAGCAAACTGCTGTTGTGCATTTGTAATCAAAAACCCAAATTGGTACATAATAAAGCAAAAGAGGGTTGGTTGCTCCACTATATGTACTCGTATGTTAATGCATATGTACGTATGTATGTCTGTCTGTCTGTATAAAGACAAACACTGTCGGTCTTTTCTATGTGTCTCTTTATGCATATTAACGAGTAAATGTTAGTGTTTTAGTTCTTTAGTTATATTTAATGATGGTCTGCAATTACTTATCCTATCAAGTGTGTTAAATGTATTCTTAAGGCTTTTTTTACTTCTCATGCTTGTCGCTCTTCTCATTTCATTTCATTTCATTTCATGTCATTTATCTTTTACGGCCTTCAACTTTTTCAAAGAAAAGCACCGCTTTTCTATTGGGATATCAGAAACTCAAGAAAATTGTTATCAATTTAAAGGAAAAGTTGTACATTTGGTTAAAAAAAATTACAGAAAAGAACAGAGTTTGTTGGCATTTGACATTTTGTATAAAATAAAAATTAAAATATAAAACATTTGTTTTTTTTTTCAATTCCAATAGTCCCCTCCCTATCTACCAGTATCTCATGATAAATGCATTAAAAAATTTATTTTTGGCAAATAACTACAGATAACCAGAATTAATTAAGAAATTAGCGATAATTTAAACTCAATAAATAGTATTCTTAAGCTTGTTGGCATTTTAAGATTTTAGTTTAATTGGAAATTTACAAGACAGCAAAAAAATTTTGATTTTTACAGCGATTTTTTTTTTTTATTATTTGAGGCCAACACTCAGGGGTAAACACCTACTAAATGCTGTGCATTGTGTTGAAATTTTTGGAAACGAGAGTACATATATTTTTATTAATTATTACATTATTATTAAGCGCCTTACGAATGAAACAAATTGCTGTGATTTGATCATTCAAAGGCCAGTGTTATACCTTCACCTTTGAATGATCAACAGCAACTGCCTCATCGTTGCATGTTGATTGTGTGGTGAGTATGCCTTCGCTAAGTAGGTTTAGCTGTTATCTGCTACTTCCCAATAGGTGGCGCTTTTTCCCTGATCATTCGTTTTTTGTTGACTTTGGTTAAGGTGGAATAGAGTGGAATGTCGTATAAAAGGTGCTAAATTTTATTATGATTAATTATAAATATGATATATATATATATATATATATATATATATATATATATATATATAATATATAAATATGATATATATATATATATGTATGGATTACAATATCAGATAAATATCCGCCTCTGTTAGCCTCACAATTGCTCACCCTTTTGAGCACATTTTTCATTACATTCTCATACATTTCACGAGGTATTTCATTAATTTCATCACGAGTATTTTGTTTCTACTTTGTTTGCATAAACCTCCAGATATCCTCACAAAAAGAAGTCCTCACAATCAGGGGACCGTGGAGGCCAATCAACATTACCATTCCTTAAAATAACTTGTTGTAGAAAGAGGTCTTTTAGTAATTCCATTGTAATTCTGGTTGTATGCGATGTGGCACCATATTGTTGAAATCACATGTTAGTCAAGCCCAAAGCATGCAGTTGTGGTATTAAAAAGTTTTCAATCATATAACGATATCGCTCCCCATTGACAGTTACCGTTACTCTGTTTTCAGTTTCAAAGAAGTGAAGTCCAATAATTCCTCCTAAACAAATTGCACACCAGACTGTCACTTTCAATGGATGCAAAGGTGCTTGGGCCTATCAGCTACAGTCCGTCTTTCTACGAAAGCATTCACTACACGATAAATAGTGCGTCTTGTTGGCACGTTGTTTCTTCCAAAAATTTCACGTAATTTCTCATCGTCACAGTAATCGTTGATTGATTTTGATAAAATGTTTTAACGATTAAAACACGTTGGCTAACCGAATATTTTTCCATAATAAATTTTCCATGTCTCTACTTCACGTCTGCCAAATATGAACTGTAAAGTCGAATATTTACCAAAATGGAGGCAAAACAAAGTGGTATACCTTCCCGGCGGATACTCTGTAGTAGACAATTTTTTTTATTATCTTTGTATTTAAATATTTTCTTTTCAAGAATCCTCTTACAAAAAAGGTTATTATGTGATTGGACAAGAGAGAAAAAAATGGGAAGGAGTACTTTTTCTGGTAGAAAGAAAAACGTCATTAGTTTTAAAATTAAATTCCTACAATTTTGACATACTCTCTCCAATATATCGGCCAGTATATAACGTATTAACTCTTCAATATTGGATTCCGTTGCGTCAACAATAAAACGAATTATCAGGAGAAAAGCGCCACCTATTGGAAAGTAGCAGATAACAGCTAAACCTACTTAGCGAAGACACTCACCCCACAATCAACATGCGACGATGAGGCAATTGCTGTTGATCATTCAAGGGTGAAGGTATAGCACTGGCCTTTGAATGATCAATTCACAGCAATTTGTCTCATTCCTAAGGCGCTTATTAATAATATAATAAAAAATATATATGTACTGTCCTTTCCAAAAATTCAAACACAATGCACTGCATTTAGTAGGGATTTACCCCTGAGTATTGGTCTCAAATAAAAATAAAATAAATATATACTTGTTCACAATTTAAGGTTTATAGCAGTCAGTACCTGTAAAACTCCTTGTTAGTTTGAGCAATTTAATTTTGAAAATGCAAAATGTTGTTAATAACCATTAAAAAACAGAACTGTATACCAGTGATGTCCACTACTACATAAACACACTTGCGCTTGTGTATGAAGCAGAGAAAAAAACTCTGCTTACTTCTACCAGAAATGGGAATGTTCGAATTACTTTCTGTTTATAACTTCATAAATATTTCTTCATAATTCTGAGTAAAGTATGTAATCGATTGTCTGATAGACATGTGACCGATCTATTAAGAATAAAGGAGTACCGAGGTCACATAAATTTGGAGGAAAAAATAAATAATTATTTCAGTTAAATAAAAATGATACAAAAAATATGCACTATCCATCTCTGCACTATGTTGGAGAGAAGCTGAAATCTAAAAAGAGCAAGAGTAACAATATTTCTTTTTATTATGTACGTGTTTGACTTCGACGTAAGCAGAATTTGTTTTCCTATCACGCGTTATAGGGAAAGAGAATTTTGGACATAACTGCTGTATACACTTGGGACTCTCAAAGTTTAAAAAAAAGTACTCTCAGAAAACTCTTTTGATACTCAAACGTAAAACAAAATTTCCATCGCTGGTATTAATTTTGTACTGTGAAGCAACAATTTTTAATATATGTAGTTCGAACAAAATCAGTTTTCTATCTCTCTCTCTCTGAGGGAATCGTCCAATTGCATATCGTCACAAAAATTAAAGAACGCTGTAACTGACAAAACATTTAATGTTCACACCAGAGCCAAAAAACCTGTATGAAAGTGGAAAGAAGACACTGGTATTTTTCAAAAAGCAGACGGCGTAAGTGAATTTCTTGTCATCATAGAAATCTGGGACCGGAACCAATCGCCGCGTATTCTTTTCGGATAGAAATGATGCCAAAAAACGTATTTTCGATTTTTTGTCAGTTACAGCGTTTTTAAATCTTGCGACGATATAAAAAATTTTGTCCGAACAAAAAAATGTTTCAGAAACAAATGGGTAAATCGGCGATGCCTTAAGTCCGCGATACACTATCCTATTGAGTCGTATGATTTGTCAAAAAAAAATCGTGAGTGTTCAAAAGTTATGATAGTGTAGGCTAAAAAAGGCATCTGTGTGGCAGACTTCATAATCTTTTGAAAAGTTTCATAAACATTTTTGTTCTCCATGCGATCAGGGTTGCATTTTATAAGATGTTAGCAAAAAGCAACTCTACATATATACATTTGCATCTTATTTGTATGGTAGCGTGGCACTAATGTTGCCATTTGGATGCGAGTTTTTAAAGTGGAACAAAAAAGGATAAAAATTTCTTGTGATTGACTGTGCATGATAATAGTGTATCATGACCTTTAATTGAACCTTTAAATGCAGTTTCTAAATAAAACATGTTTGCTTTTATTTTGTTATTTTCATCTGTCTCTTCACTTTATTTCTTCTTTTTTTTTTTTTTTTTTTTTTTCTTTTTTGTTCAAAAATTATTATTTTTTTGAAATTTTTGTTCTATTGTACCTGTTCTATATATTTGTTAAAATATATTTTTATTTTTTATTTCTTTTATTTCCTTTGTATTGTTTTTTCTTTTTGCATAAGTTTGTATGTATGTTGTCAGACGAAACTGTTACGTTTGCGTGAATTGATTTCAATTTCTAATAATTTTCTCTTTTTTTTTAAATAATTGATAAATTGTTTTCATTTTGTGTGTGTTGCTGTAGTATATTTCATAGAATAATTTGCGTTTTTTTTTATTTTATTTTATGCTGTTTTTCTTTTATTGTTATAATATTAATATTTTATAATAATTAGTTTTATTATGTATATATGTATTTGTTTTTCTTTATAGAATAATAAATAATAATATTTTTATATGTATTTTAATTTCTTTTTGGAATTTTTTATTTTTCCTTTTTGTTACTTTACGTGTTGGTTTAGTTTTTTTCATTTTTAATTACTTATGGTTGTTAAACAAATAAATATGCACATCAATAAAACATTTATAATTCATACACATAATTGAATAGTTTATTATTGTTGTTGCTTATTGTACAATAATCATAATAAGTATTAACGTTTATGAAGAATTTTTCTTTGTTTTGGTTTTTCTTAAAATTTGCGTTTTTCTCCTTTTCCTAAAATTCATAAAATGTGCTGTTTTATCTGATCAATTTTGTAAATGCATACATCGTATTTTAATTGTATGTTTTTTAATTTAATTTTATGTGTAAAGATTTCCTAATACATTAATTAATTAATTAATTTCTGCTTTTGAATTACAAAGAGAATATTTTTTTTAAGGAAAATGTATCGATTTCTTAATTAGTTGTTCAAAAAATTATTTAATATATAAATATGTATATGAATCATGTACTATTTTTTAGTATTTTTATATTTAATTTTTATTTTTATTTTATTTTGAATGGTCAAGCCATATATTTAATAACAGTTTTTTTTATAATAAAATACCTCTAATCAGTATATATTTATTTATTTTTTTTTATTATTGTAACATTAATAAAAAACAAAACGAAAAAATTGCATGAAAGCCTCAAATAAATATTATTTTATATTTTATATATTTTCTTTTTTTTTCTTTTATGCTTAAAAATATTGTTATATTTGAATATAATTTAAAAATTCTTTAATAATGTTTTTTTTTTTTGTAATTAATGCAACATATAATAATAATTTCTGAATGTCATTATTAAAAATTTCTTTTTTTTTATATATAAATTTTATATATGTATTTATATAAGTATATATGTTTGTAAAAATTTGTATAATTTTTTTTTTTTTTTAATTTTCTTTGGGAATTTTTATTTTTTTAGTCAATTTTTAATATTTCTTTATCAATTTCTTGTCTAAAAATGTCCAATAGTTTTTGTAAAAAACAAATTTTTAAAGGAAAAGATTTTATTTTAAGAGCCTAAGACTCGGGTTCGAATCTCAGGAGAGGTGTGATCAATTTAATTTTTTGGTTTTTATCAGAAAACGCCAAACTAGTGGCTAGTGTACTATTCCTTCACGGACATCATTTCTTCTTTAATTACCAAAAAATAACATTGCAGTTAAATTTGATCTAATTAAAGATTTTATTTTATTTTTAAATATTTTATAATAAAAAAAATTACAAATTTTATTACCATTTCTAGAAGAAAAATTGCTTTAGAAGTTTGTTTTCTTTTTCTTGTTTTTCAAAGGTCGATAACCATTTGTCTTGTCAAAACAAGCAATGTTAAGCGATAAAAACTTGCTGTGAAAAACCCTTTCAATATAAATTTTCAATAATTTAAAAATGCTTGTTTTGTGAAACAGGCAGTTTCTTAAATAATCATTTCGAATATAACTCTAGTAGTTCGTTACTTTATTGTGTAATTTCTTTCGGGAAATCTACCAGAGAATAAAGATAAATTGGTGTATTACACAATTATTATTACAGACATTGACCTGAAGCTCCCTTAATTAGACAAAATTTTTTTATGAAATAAATTCCGGAATGTTCTAAAAGCGTTTTAAATTATATAGGAAAATCAGAATACATTTATTTTTTAATTGCATAATATTTACTTTAAACCACAAATTTACTGCCTGTTTCCGTAAAAAAAGAATTTCAAACGACTGAAAATTTGTATGAAAAACACTCAATTTTACAAATAATTTTGAGCACTTTTCATATAAATTTTCAATTGCTTATAACTGTTTGTTATACACAAACAGGCAGTTACAATTTTAATTAAGAGTGAATATATTATATTTTTTTGCCTTAACTTTTGGAAGTCAAAAAGTGTCTCTTTAGTTTTTTGTATAAAATTTACATCCTATTTCCAGAAGACGATTATTTGTAGATGAATGTCTTTTTATATGAAAAACACTCACAAATTTGAGTATTTTTTGTTGTTTTACACACATATAAAGATGATCGTCTGAAAATAATCGTCTTCTGAAAACACCCCGTTAAAGTTAGAATTTTTAGTGTTTTTCATATAAAAACTACTGCCTAAAGCCATTCGTCTTCTGGAAATAATGGTTTAATTTTTGAACTTGTAATTGAGTAAAACAAGTTGTTACTTTAGCAAAATCTTTAGTTCCATAAGACAAGCAATATCAAGTGAAGTAACAAAAGCCATCAAAAATTTTTTGACCAATTCAAATTCTCACTCATTTGCAACAACTCGTCTTACAGAACTAGGCAGTTAAATAACCTCTTTACAGAACATGATTGTATTCAAGTGAATATTGTTTTATTTGTAAACCTAAGCAAAAAACAAAAAAACACTCAAATGTATACGTGGTTTTAACTCATTCGCATCTCTTTTGGAAACATGCTGAAAACGCACAAAACATGGGAAATTCAAAAGATCGTAAGTAATATATAAAACACTTGAATTTATTAGAAAAATTTACTGCCTGTTATCGTAAAAAAAACAATTTCAAACTATTGAAAATTTGTATGACAAACGCTCAATTTTTCAAATAATTTTGAGCACTTTTCGTATAAATTATCAATTGCTTTAAATTGTTTGTCATACAGAAACAGGCTCAAATTTACAGTCTTTTAAAATTGCTTGTCTTACAAAATAAAAGACATTTGTTTTATATGTAAAAAAAAAAATCTCAAATGCTTGAGTGTTTTTAATATAAAAAGGCATTCGTATGATAGCAATTTCCTTCTGGAAACAGGCTAAAAATGTACAAAATAAAAAAATTATTAATTGCCTGCTTCGGTAAGACTTGCAATTTTAAACTACTGAAATATTTATGAAAGTCACTCTTTTTTGCCAATATGTTTGAGCACTATTCATATAAATTTTCAATCATTTGAAAATTGCTTATTTTACGGAAATAGGCAATAAAATTTAACCGCCTATTTCCAGAAGACGCATGGTTTAAGACGTTCGTCTTTTTATATGAAAAACACTCAATAAGTTGAGTGGTTTTTTGTTTTAACTCAATCGTCTTCTGAAAACAGGCTGTAAATAAATTTATACTCAAATTAAAAAAAAGAAAGGAAAATATTTTGAGTGTACTTTCTGTGTTTATATAAATATATTTTATTTACAATTATGTTTAAAGTTTTTGTACTTTTTTTATTTTCTAATATACGATAAAAGTGTTAAAAAAACCAAATTATTTTTAAAAGAAAAGTTTAATATTAAACATATGATTCATTTTTTTTTCTTTCTTTCTTAGAGTTATTAATTATTTTTTTTAGCAAAAGCTTGTTTTTATAAAAAGTTATGTTTTTAGTAAAAATATATAAAAGTCCGTTTAGTAAAAGATTTCGTCTGCAAGTACATTATGTGTCCGTTTCATTTAAATCAGTTTTTTTTCATTCACAGTCGATTAAGTCCTTTTTTAAGTTATAAAAGTCCTTCCGTCCATTTAGGAACTTAAACCATCTTTTTTTGTTTTAGAAAGATTTTTTAATGAATGAGGCTTTATGTAAGGAAACTAAAAAGGAAAATATTTTTATAAGAAATAAATAAAAGTACCAAAAGCTCATTATCAGCCTGTTTCTAGAAAACGTATAATTGCAAACGTTTGCTTACTTAAATGAATCTTTGAATCTTTTGAGATTTTTTGTCGGTATTCGTAATACAAGCCATTGCAAGTAAATGAAATGAGTTCGTTGAAAACTGCCTAAAAATATTTGATAAATTGATTATTTTTCAGCAAATTGTGAATCGCTTAAAATTATTTGTGCTACGGTAAAAGAGTATAACTCAATACTTCCAGAAGATTTATGCTTTCACAGTACTTTTTATATACATACATATATACATGTAAATATGTTTAAATATATGAACAACAACAAGATAAAATATCAAGGTTTTGATTGTTTTTTATATTTTAAGGCGAACAGCTAAAACTTCTCATCTTCTGGAGTTAGGGGTTTAATATCTTTACACCTTTAAAACTTCTTTATAAAAACATTGTTGTTTTTCTTCATAAAAATTTAAATGGTTGGAGACTTTCGTCTATTTGAATAAAAACAAAAAAAAAACACCTAAGGTTTTCAGTGTTTTTCCTATAATTCCGTAATACCTTCGAACTTTTAAAAATGGTATTTGAATGCGCAAAAGTATTTCAGAATTTAAGAGTTTTTTTTTTTTTTGCATTAAAATTATAAATCGTTTAAATTATTTTGGACGTTCTTTTGTTAAAAGTTTCAAATGTTTTTCACATAATTCTGTAGTACAAAAGCAACTACAGACGTGCTAAAATTTGTATGGAAAGTGCTCAAAAAATTGAGTGTTTTTTTATACAAATTTGTAATCGTTTAAATGGTTGGAAACTTTTGCCTATTTATATGAAAGTAAAAAAAAAAAAAAAACTCAAAGCTTTGAGTTGTTTTCATATAATTCTGTAGTACTACTTCAACGTTTTATGAAAAGTGCCTCATAAATATATACAAATTTTACTGCCTGTTTCTGTATGACAAACAATTTTAAGCAATTAAAAATTTATTTAAAAAGTGCTCAAAATTATTTAAAAAATTGAGTGTTTTTCATACACCTTCAATCGTTTGAAATGGTTTGTTTTACGGAAACAGACAATTAGAGTATTTGTTTTAAGTAAAAAAATTTATGTATTTCCCTTTTTTTTCAGAAGACGAAAGGTTTAAGACGTTCGTCTTTTTATATGAAAAACACTCAAATATTTGAGTGGTTTGTTTTTGTTTCACATATTTCACATATAAAAAGACGAACATTTTAAACCATTTGTCTTCTGGAAATAGGCTGTTAAATAAATAAGAGACTCTTCACCACGTTTCAAAAGTTTAAAAAATTATGAAAAAAAAATAATTAAAATATCACTTTAGTTGTTAGTAAGAATTCTGTTGTAAAAATTGAAATATATTTTAGACAATTTTTTTTTATTGTTTACACTGCAAGAAATATTTAAAATTTATTAAAATCAAAAATCTTTTCCTTTAATTTTGAATTTTGAATGAATTTAAGTAGAATTTCTAAGTTATTGAAATTAAATTTGAAATTTGTTTGTCTTAATTTTTTTCTTTATTTTTTATTTCTTTAATTAGCATGAGATTTGTTGTTAAGATTTTTTTTTAAGGTAAAACGTTTATAAATCGACATTTTAACTGAAACATAACTAAAGATTTGAAATGAATTTTTTGTTTTTCAAATTATGTTTTAATATAACGAATATCTCTACATGCATATACATTGTAAATATATAGAGTGTATTCTCTTATATAAATTTATTTTTTTGTAAATATTTTTTTTAATCTACACCATCATTTTTTTATTTTTCTCTTTTTTTTGTTTTTGTTTTATATAATAAAATAAAATTGCAACAAAGTTTTTGGTTTTTTGTTTTTATGCATTTTGCTAATAATTTAGATATTTATAGCATATTCTTTATTTATTAATTGTTTTTATTTAATAATAATTGAATTAATTAATGAATTTATTTTGCTATTTCAATTTTCTACTTTTAAAACATTATATTTTGTTTTTTATTTTTTGTCAAATGAATTTTTTTTTTTTCTTTTTTTTAATAAAATTGTTTTTAAACCAATGCTGTTATTTTGGCTGATTTGTAGATTTTATTTATTTTATTCATCTTTGCCACAGTTATTGTAATATTTTATTTATTTTGACAGTTTTTATACTTTTGTTTTATATGCAAAACAAAAAAAGTTTTAACATGTTTTTTTTTTCTTTAAGAGTTTTTTGTTTGTAATGATTTCAAGTACTTTTTTTAAGACTATTTTTTAAATATGTTGTTTATTATTATTTTTTTGGTTTTAAATATATAAATATTTTATTTCTTTTAAAGTCCGCTACTTTTTTGTGTTTTAAATATTTTTTTTTTAAGTTTTTAAGTTTTTAAGTAAGTATTTATTTTTTTTTTTGTATTTCTTATTTAGCTTTTAGGTAAAAAAAATAATAAAGAAAATAAAACTAAAAATTATTTGTGCTTTTGGTGGTATTTTGAGCATAATATTTAATTTTTCATTTTTTATTTATGATTTTTTTTTAATTTGTAGCTGCCCGAGTTACAGTTTTAAATAATTATTAAAAATTTTTTTTTTAAATAAATGCCTTTCGCACATTAAAGAACATTTTTAATACATTTCACAAATTTTAAAGAATTTTTATGCAAAACTTTTCATATAACAAATTACTTTTATTTGAATAATCTAAAAAACCAAATGCATATATTGTAACAGAAATTATTTAATTAAAAATTATTTTATAATAAAATAAATTAAGAATTAATTTTTTTTTTAATTTTTTTTTTTATTTTATTTTTTTTATTTGTAGGTATGCATATAGTATGGTACTTATACGTAATAGTTTTGTTTTAAATTTCATTACTTTAAATAATTTTTAATAATTTATTTGTTGTTTTGGTTTTTATATGTTTTATAAGGTACACATAATAATTTGAATGATATTTGTTTTTCATTTGTTGTTTTGTTTGTGTATACAATATGTAATAATTAATTTCAAGTAAATATATATTTTTTTTTATCTGTATATATATAGAGTATATGTATATAATTAATTCACATAAATTATTTTTATTTTTATAATGGTTTTTTTTTAAGTTTATGCAAAATAGAATGATATTGTTTTTTTATTTATTTATAATTTGTAACATACGAATTTGATTCTGATTTCACAAAAATAAAATACACTGTAAATAATTAGACATCTATAAACTTTTTCTTTTGTTTATTATATACCATATTTTTTTCTTTGTTGTTGTTTTTTTTTTGTTTTAAGTAGTACACTTATTCATTCACTTTTTTAATTTATTTTTAATTGTTTTTTGTTTCTTTTTTTTTAATAAATATAATGTATAATGAATTGAATTTTATATATAGTATGTATGTATAGAAAAAAAGGTTATTGTATACATTTATTTATAGTATATGTAGTGTGTGGATTTATTTTAAATATATACGTACTTTAATAGAATTCTTATATGCTACCAATATAATATAATTGTATTTATAATTATTTCTTCATTTATTTATTTATTATATTTACTATTACACATGTACTTATATATAAATTTAGAGTTGCTTTCAAAGTTCTGTTAAGGGACTATTGAGTTGATAAAACGTTTTAAAGTTTTTACTAAAGGGCTGGTTTATAGCAAAACTCTAATAGTTCCATATTATCTAAACCCAAAACCTTAACACGATCTTTGAAAACATTTAAAAAACAAAAAAATTTTTATTCTCTTTTTGTTTTAAATAAAAACTAAAAATACACAAAAATTAAAAACCCTCTTCTTAACTAACATTCCATATTTAGCCTTTTTCGAACCTTTGCCAAGCCAATAGTTTTTTATAAAAGAAAAGTTAAAAAAACTAAAAAAACGCATACAAATTATATTTAAAAAAATAAATATTTTTTAACAAATAATAGAAAAATTTAAAAGTAAATAAAAAAGTACTCCTCCAAAAAGTACTCTAAAATAATTTGCTAAATATTTTTTATTAAAAAAAAAATTTGTATTGAAAAAAAGTCCACTTTTTATAAAGAAATAATTAGAAAAATATAAAAAATTATATATATTAATAACTATTAATTTGAAATAACTGAACTTGATATCGGAAATTGATTTAAATTAACTGCCTGTTTCCTTAAAAAAAAAATATAAAAAAGATTGAAAATTTGTATGAAAAACACTCAATTTTTCAAATAATTTTGAGCACTTTTCATATAAATTTTTAATTGTTTAAAATTGTTTGTCATACAGAAACAGGCAGTAAATATTTAAATAAATTTACATATAAGAAAATAACTTCAAAAACCATAAATGATAAATTAAAAATTATTGATAAAAAAAACAAAACTTTTGTATAGAAAAATTATAAAATAATTTAATAAACAATTTTTTTCAGCGATTGAAAATTTTTATGAAAAACACTAAAATTTCCAATATTTTTAAGCAATTTTCATATAAATTTGCACTTGTTCTACTAAAAAAGTCTATAAAAAAAAAAAACTTATTAATAGCCTGTTTCCAGAAGACATATGGTTTAACACGTTTGTCTATTTATATGAAAAACACTCAAAATTTGAGTGGTTTATTGTTGTTTCACATATATAAGCCATTCGTCTTCTGGAAACAGGCTGTAAAAAATTTAAGAAAATTTTGTAGACAAAATTAAATTAAACACAAAACCTTAACAGTCTGTTTCCTAAAAGACATATTCTTTCACACCAACCTCGTTTTGTATGAAAAAGCTCAATTATTTGAGTGTTTTTTTTTTTACTGTTTATAGAAGATGCTCTGAAAATAATGGTCTTCTGGAAACAGGCCGCAAATAAATAAAAACACAAGAACTTTTGTTTTAAATCAATGAAACAATAAATTTTAAGAAAAAAATATATAAATTTTCTTATTTTTACTTCTTTTTGGTATCCGCTTTTGATTGTTTGACCGGTGTTTGTTTTGTCACTTCCTTTTCCTGAGCCGCAACTGTCGCTTCTTTTGTGGTTGTTGCAGTTGATTCCTTTTCATCTTTAGTTGAAATTGTGGTCGGTGCTGTTGTTGTTGCTTCTTCCTCTTCTTTCAATACACCCGTTTCTCGTGTTTCCACATCTTTCTTATCGTTTGAGGTATTCGCTGGCAAAGCTTTTAAAATTGCGTGCACTTCTTCGGCAACAGCCATTAAAACGAATTCAAATTGCTGACGTGTAGCCACTAAACCGGCTCTTTGATCTCTTAAATGTTCGAGAGTGGCAGCTATATCAATTTCTCTGGCTCCCTTATTCATACGTCCTAACACAAGATCAAGTAATATATATGCACCAGTTCGTCCGGCACCGCCACTGCCATGCACCACAATAGGACAGGATCGACCCCTATAAGATTTGTTGACTTTCCTATAAGAAAATAGACAACAAACATTTAAACCCAATTTAAAATAGTTCGCAAAAATATAATCATATTCTCAAGACCGCCTGTGTCGTGGTATCGAGTGGTTGTTGTCTTAAAATAGAATAGTGTATGTTTGTTGCAGGTAATTTTCCTGTTAAAATGCGATACAATGTTGCACTAGATGCTCACAAACGATACAAAAATTTGTCAAGTCGGTCTATGTATGTGTACCCACCTTCTGAAATCCAATAAGGCTTTAGCTTGTGCCGGTACTCCAGCTTGAGGCCATGACAAGAAATGGAATTGTGTCACAGTACGAGTTTCGCTAGTGCGTAAATTCTTTAAATAGAAAGATCTAACGAGGTAATCATCACACCAAATGTGTTCGCTAACTAAATGGACCTGCAATGGAAAAGCAATAAGAAATTTGTAATAAAATTTAAAATGGAAAAAATTCGCAGCATAACATAATAAATGAATATCGTTCCAGGCAGAGTGATAAATTTTTAAATTAATTGTGCCCATAATTATGAAAGTGGTCTAAGTCATATATTTCTTTTTTAAAGATATTTAATGCATTGCATTTGAATAAAATAAAAAATATTTTTACCTTATGCGACATTTTAATTTATAATTTTATTGGTCTTAATTGATGGAAATAAATTACGAATATGAAATTTCGTGTGAATTTCATACGATAATATTGTTTTTAAAGTTTGAATTGACTTAGACCACTTTCGAAATTAACTGAATGTGCTATAAATGACTTAAAGCAATAAAGAACTGAGTTTTATTTAAAACAATAATTTGACTGAACATTTATTAATTATTTTTCAACAGTAATCCATTTTTATCAATATTGCGAGTATTTAAGCTTCTTAAAATGTTCCTGAAAAACTGAAGGGATGTACGATAGTAAACTCATAATATCTTTATGTTTTTCTTCCGATACTGGTCTAATGGTGTTGTATAATCAAAGTAATTTAGAATTTCCGTATATTTTGGGTCTTCCTCTTTTAGGTAAAAGATCCAAAACGTGAAATTTAGAATCATCTAAAGAATTTTTGACTTAGACCACTTTCATAATCAACACTAAATGAATTCCATATAATGTTGAAATTACAACCATTATCTAATGGTTCATTTTTGACAATTTCGTAAAAATTACATTGAATAAATTTAGTTTAAAATAATGTGTTATGATATAACTGATAAACTAATTTTTTTTTAAATTTTGATTTAGACCAGTTTCATAATTATGGGCACAATTTTGTTTTGTCAGAAATGCTTTAATTAGATCAAAGAATCTAAATTCTTTATAGAATTTAACTTTCGTCTAATTAAACCGTATCTACCAAACAAAATTAATAAATGAAGTCATATTTTTACTCTTTCTTTTTTATTTCTTCTCTCACCTCATAAATGTGATAAACTTCAGCACCTTCTTCTGGCCAATAACGGGCACATGCAATTTCTCCATTTTCTTGTAAACGACACAGAGCCACAATAACTACAGCTCCTTGTTCCCAAATCATTTGCCAGAAATGGGCCAAAGTGGTTGGTAAGGGACCCTGGGCGGCCACATATGCTGGGGCACGTGGATCATGATCGGTCTGTATAGAAAAGAGAGCAAATCATAAAAAAAAGAATACTTGCTTTCTTAAACTGCAAAGTTTCGCTTACAATTGTAGAAGCGTTCACATAGTCTAAGCCTTCAGCATTAGCCAAATGATTTAGAACAACACGAGAGTGATCGTATGGTAAAGGAGCTCCTGGTCTATTTAAATTAGCACATTGTGGTTGTAGAGCGGCTTCTCGGGCACTTGGTTCTGCCTCATAGCGGCACAGGGCCTCCCACTCACGTTGCAAGCGGCCTTTATTTCTCAAATGATCTTCCATGTAAGACTTTTTAAAGAGAATTTTTCAAACTCTGCTAAAGAAAGAAAAAGTTGTAAAACTTACCAAAACCATGTGACCTGTAGATATATCCATATTAGTCAAAGCCGGTTCTTCACTCCAAGATGAGGTGCTCGACCGCGATGAGGGTGGTCTATCATTTTCTTTGCTCAAAGATGTTATGCGTCCACTAGATACGGGTTCAGCTGTATTGCCTTTACCTGCCATACGCGCTCTACACAAATCTTGATAATCCTTTGAGCAACTTTCCGTTCCTGCTACGCCCGATTGTAGACCACCCAGTTTATCACGTTTCTTGTCGTGTCGTTTTATTAAAATCAGTGTTATGAAAATGACGATAATGGCAGCAGCACCTGCCCCAGCAAACATAAAGACCATTATATGGGTAACATCAGGAGTCTGATCGGCCGATTCAATGCGAGAAGCTGAAACAACACCATCATCGTCACGTTTTATTTTATCACCCACACCAGCTCGTACCACAGTAAATCCAAGACGTCGTAGAATATTATTTTTGACACCTCGATTTTCATTAATCATACGAGCAATATCAGTGGCGGTCTTACGTTCCGGGTTGTTTGAGTCAACCCGAAAAGAAACTTCATGTGGTTGAACGCTAAAAATAGAATTTAAAAAGTATTTCAAATTGAAATTTCGCACATTTCTGTTATAAAATTCTAAAAAACTAACGTTAAATAAGTAAAATATCCCTGCATATGTAAAATATTCGCCAATTCATTCATAATACGAACACCATCGTTCCAACTGTCAATACTAAAAAAAAACAAGAAGAAGCATATGTGAATTCAACTGAGAGATAAAGGCTATTCCATAATTAAATACTAACGGGTTTTTAACAAACACATGAGCATATTCAGTATCTACAGTATGAGGAGCATGATCTTCATCTGAATGTTCTTTGACGACTTTCTTCTTTTTCATCACCTCATTGCTTTCCTTAATGTGAGCTGGCAAATGTTCTTTGTTATCGCTGGCATTCTTGTTATGGGTGAAATCATCTTTAACAGAAGGTGGTGGTCCTATTAATGGTCCTGGCTTCTTAACATCTAAACGCTCATGTCGTGTAAAACCCAACATATTTGCCAATAATTCTCGAGCCTTTTCCTTTCGTCTCACTTTATCGTACGCATTGTCCAGTTGCTGTTCTTCATTCATTGTAATTAGCCCTCCCTCGGTAAAAACTCTTTCGGGTCGGCGACGTTGTTTGAAATTTTTCGGATATGCATTCGAAGATAGCATAGCTTCTTCTTCTAACGGTGTAAGGGAATTTCTAAAAAGGCTCTCTTCTATATCAATGGCATTATTAAAATTATCCACTTCTGTTGGAGGTCTTCTTTTAAAAGCTGATATTTCTTCACTGTCCGCAGGATCTTGCAATTGCAGATTATTGAAGATCGAAGGTTTCTGTTCCAAACCCTTTTCCAAAGCTAATTCACGGAAAAAAGATTTCGATTCTTGCTGGCCATTTGTAACACCCTTTCTGGCTGCACTGGTACGTTTGTAAGGACCATAATTTTCCGGAAAATATAATTCATTAGAATCAGTAAGATCATCAGGTACATATATAGGTAATGCTGGTGCTGGTAACGGTAGAGATTCCAATTCGCGCTCAGGGTTGCGCTGATAGGGCTGCGGATCTGGTTCAGATTCAGCTAAAATTTTATATAATTCCATACCATTCTTCAATGCCTGTTTACGTTCGTTAACTATTTCCGCTTCTCGCTGATCCTGTTCTTTTTGTATGCGTTCTCTCTCCCGTTCCAAAAAAATATCCATGACATTGGGCGGATTCAT
This sequence comes from Metopia argyrocephala, assembly GCA_963576795.1. Taxonomy (NCBI): domain Eukaryota; kingdom Metazoa; phylum Arthropoda; class Insecta; order Diptera; family Sarcophagidae; genus Metopia; species Metopia argyrocephala. The sequence continues at coordinate 3,287,949 of OY756209.1, forward strand.
TTGAGATTCACGATGTCTATCGAATTCGCCGAAGTGTGACAATTCTAAAGGTTCATTGCGTAATTGACGATCTTGCAACTGCAATTGATGAAATATCGTATTGATGCCATTCGAAGATGAACCCTGTTTCTTTAGGGGCGGATAAAATAGTTTATTTGAGAAGATTTCATTTGCCGGAGTAAATCGTACATATGCCATTGTACCGGTAGCTGGATCAAAATCGGTAGGTATAGGTGCCAAATTAGCACAGAGATTGGGTGGTAATTGTGTTTCTTTTTGTATCGAGAATAGGGTACCCTGTATACGACATTGTACGTATGGATGATCCCAGCCTAACCCGGCGCCCTGTAATTCCTCGAGCATAGTGGCGAGTAATCGTGATTGGTCTTCCGTAAGAGGGGTTCTGTATTCATTGAAGAAAAAATGAAAGACAAATTTATTAACAAAATAAAAAAAGTGGGAGGTAAATATGATTTGAACCCACTTTTCAATGTCTTCCATATCAACGCCAGTTGTTGGTATGCATTTGCCAAAGATGTTGTCTATGAAAAAAAATAAAGTTTTAATGCAAATGTTGATAAGAAGGAGAAGAAAATTGTAAATAAAACTTACCATCGAAACAGATTTCACTAATTTCCACACACAAGGTCCGGACAAATTTGCAACCTGAAATCAAAAAAAAAAAGGTTTTCTATACAGAAGTGTCTTTAAACGTGATGGTCGATAGAAACGATTGTTTTGTGGGATCGTGATGACAAATTGATGAAAACACTTCATCTTCATATTAAACTTACTTCCTTTATTGTTTCACTTTTAGACACTTGGCGTCTATGAAACTCTACAACTTTATCTTTATTTTGATATGGAGATCCACCAATCTTTTCTAAGAAAATATGCTACACCTACCATATCGTCGATGGAATTAAAGAACGTTGCAGACAAAACCTTAAATGTTCTCCAGAGCCAAAAAACTTTCATAAAAGTAAAACAAATACACTGGTATTTTTCATTTCGCAGACGGCGTAAATGAATTTATTTTCATCGTAGAAATTTGGGACCGGGACCAATCGACGCGTATTTTTTTCTAATAAAAATGATGCAAAAAACGTATTTTCGATTTTTTGTCAGTTACTGCGTTCTTTAATTCCATCGACGACATATACTTAAAAGAAGGATAAACAAAATTGCTTAAATTTTCTTTCTTCAGCTTTTGTTTTAAAATCTCTTTAACATTTAAATCTCTATGTGTGACTGTTGTGAATCTCGTAAACACATTCTTACATGAAAAACAAAAGGAACGAAAGAAAGACAAAAAAAAAATTCAAATTTAAGAGGAATTTTCCTTTCCCCCAAACTCAAACACTGTTTCGATACAAAAGGCATTAATTTTTAATTCTCACTCTGTTTTGCTTGTTTTTGTCAACTAAACGTAAAATGTTTTTGGTATTGTAATGGCAAACTATGCCTCTGGTCTCAATTACCCACCCACAGGGACTCTTAGAAGAATATTTAATCTTTTATGTCCTGCTGATATTCTCAAAGGCGTTTTTGTTAAAGCGACGTCAATTAAAATCCACAATCATGTGACGCAAAAATGAAAAATTTATTTTCGTATGGATTTAAGGGTTTTACTAAATGAGTTGCGGTAGAAAGGACATTTTTTCTTCCTTTTTTTCTCTCTATTTTTAAATTTAACTTTTTCAAATGGTAATTAAACGACAAAGAAGTAAAACAATTTTGTAACAAAACTTAACTCTAATACATGCAGTATGCACTCGTGGTCTTTAATTGTATTTTAAAACATATGATTGGTATGAATTATTAGTCCTGTGAAGAGTAAAAACAAATAGAAGTTCTTCTAAAATCATATCCAAGTATTTCTCAGAGCTGAGATTAATATTCGAAAACGTCTCTTTCTTAGTAAATCGAGTACTTTTCACTTACTTTGCTGCTAATTAATCAGCTGGCTAACCGACCAAATCAAGTGATATTAGCGTCTCCTTTTTAAAGGTTTATATATAAAAAAACTGGTATATGTCTGTTAGAATGACCCTATAGATAATAAGTAAAATTTTTGCAACCCTAAACCTGGTATCATTTAGTGAAAAAACTTTAACACAAAAAATTTTAGGTTAGTCGATGAGGATTTACACGTGCCATACGGCAACTGAAATTTACTTTTTGAGTTTTATGTTTCATAACTTAATAAATATTATTTTAAAAAAGTCCTCTAAGAGGCTGTTACTCGGTGGCTAGTTCGTATCACCTCCACGTGATATAACAAGGCCCTCAAATCGCAGGTGTCATGAGCTGTGTGGTACGCAGCGCCATCCTGGTAAAGTTACACATCGTTGGTTTTCAGATTATACAATTCAGGCCAAAAGAAGTTGGTAATCATCGACTTATATCTCTCGGCGATAACAGTATAAGTAATTGCCTGGCCAATCTGTTCTTAAAGAAAAAATGCAAACCAAACTCCACACCAAACGAACAGTGATTTTTGACTTGGATCTCATGTTGTTCAATCCATTTCAGTCATTCATTCACAAATGAGCCTTATCGTAGAAGATGATTTTTCGATGGAAATTTCTTTTTCATATTTGCAAGTGTTGTTAAATGTTAAATTGGATTAAAAAGGTATTCTTTTTTTTAGATCCAATTTTATTTATACCAATGTAAAGTAGAAATATAGGAATTAATCTTCAGAGCGTCAGTTGTTTGTGCTTTGTTCACGCAAACCCGTTCCTTCAAGTGGCCCAAAAAAAATACTCCAGCGGCGTTAAATCACAAGAATGAGACGGCCAAATCGCGACCGGGAAATTTCTCATACAATAACTGAACTGTTTGGCCGGCTGTGTTGCTTTTTATGCCGTCCTGCTGAAACCAAAGGTTACTGATGTCACCATTAAGTAATTGTAGCCACAAAAAATCAGTTATCATGGTCGTCTTATTACTTAAAATTATTTTGTTGAAAAATGCGTTGTTTACGTTAATTTTTTTAACAGCCAATATACATACATCCGACGCAGAAAATAATCTTAATGTAACGTTCCATGGTTAAAATTTCCAATTTTTTTACTAAATAAATGAATGTCAAAGAATGACTGCTCAATTCTTGATATTTCATCATTTGACAGCGATTTTCTTTCTAACCTCAAATTTGCCCATCCTGTATATCCATCGGCACTATGAATACTGACCCCAAAGAAAAATGGCCCCAATTTTGGGTCAATCTTTCAAAATGAAAAATCGCCCCAATAATCATTATGAAATTTGGCCCCAAACTAAAGTGAAAAATTACCCCAAAAATAAACAAAGTTTAAAAAAAGGAAATAACTTATAATAAAGTAATTTTTTAAAAATGAAAAATAGCCCCAATTAACACAAAAGACCTTAAATTTTTTTAATAAAGTTTTTATTCCATGAAAAAAAAAATATTTAATTAAACCCTTTTAATCCAATTATTACAACTTGCCGTTTGTTAAAGGTAGGATTTTATCATCACAAATATCTTGCTTTTTGTTGTTGCAAGTAAACTTTAACCTAAAGTGATCGATAAAGTTATTGGGAAGATTGCCTTACCTTTTGGTTAAAGTTTACTTGTAACAACAAGAAGCAAATTATCTGTCTGATAAAATTCTACCTTTAACTAACGGCAAGTTGTAATAATGGGCCTTATACGCACATAAATTATATTTTATTAACGAATGAATACAAAAACAAAATTTTAATTTTATTTACACAAAACCACTAACAGAACAACGAATTCCGTAAGGTACCTTTCTTGTACCTTTTTATATTTTACTCATTTTATGAAAAATGACCCCAAAATAATTTTAAATTATTTTGCAATATTATTAAAATTTGGGGCCATTTTTCATAATCCAAAATAGCCCCAAAGCAAGAAATGAAAAATGACCCCAAAATAATAGAAAAATTACCCAAAATTTCGTGTTGTTGTGCTACATTAAAATTTTTGGGGTCATTTTTCATTTTCGGGTTGGGGTCATTTTTCTTTGGGGCCATTTTTCAGGGTGCCATATCCATCCATGATGATTTGGCGAAATAGACGGAATAAATGACAACTAATTTGACAAATGTGTCTTCAACAAGATGGCCGTTATTAAATTGCAAAACTCTAAAGTCCCTTGTAAAAGAAAAATTAAAACAAATTAAATTTTCCCAAAAAAAAGGAATGTTTTTTTCTTCTCTTACAACAACAAAATATTTCGTTTTAAGTATCTTTTGAGTGCCATTGAAATTGAATTCATTTTAGATATTTCAATATCCATTTTTCATACATAACAACCACTATTATTTTGAATTTTCCATTTTCATACACAATTTTTTGTTTTCCTTCTCATGAACTCCACAAAACGTGACAAAAATTAATTTTTCCCATTCCCTAAAAAGTAACGAATAATATGAGAAATAAATTCTAAACGATTTCAAATGTGAAGAGAAATCCAATAATATTTCTAAACATTATTTCATCATTCTTTTATTTGCAGTATGTACTTAAAAATAAATAAAAAGCTTAGTTCGTTGGGAAAGGATAAATGTCATGATACGAGCAGTAAGGAAATAAAATACGTTTCTAAAGAAAATTTTTGTGAATAGGGCATGAATAGAGAAAGTCCATTAGTCCAAATTGTGTGTCAAGAGCAATGGATACAAAAAAAATAACAAAAATTATAAAACATCAACAAAATTTTAAAGAATTTATGTTTTGTCAACAACAATATAAACCCCCTTTAGCCAATAACGCCAAAATATTAATTGAAAATATTAAAAGAAAATAGAAAATTGAACAAAAAAAAAAAAAAAAATTTCAACAAAATGTAAACAATTTAACGCAAATTGCTGACGGCACATTTTATTTAAAAATATTAAAGTTTTGTTTTTCTTTAATTACACGATAAGAAATTCTTGTGTTAGTTTAGAAGAGAACAGATAAAGGAATTTGAGAGCATTCGACCATAATTTATTTAAATTTGCAGTTTAAGGAATTAAATTTTAAAAAATTTTAGTTTTCTGCACTGCATCCTTATATAGATTTTAAATATTGCTGTACATCTTTCAGCACCCCTTAGAGGGCGCACAGTTTCTTTCTAAAATCATTTTTGAACAAAAGTTTTTCCTGTCAATTACCATAAATATATAATTTTGAATCAAATGTCCAGAAACATACTCTTTCTCCCTTTCCATAAACTCTTTTTTCTAGACCAACACAAAGCATCTCATCAGTAGTGGTCGTCTCATCGTGCTGGCCTCATCTAAAAGCAATAAGATTATCATACTCATACATTTTTTCCTTTTCATATCATAGATTTTGTTCATATTGTAATAATTGTAATTCTGCTAAGCTAAAACTCTATCGTTAAAAATTTATAAATTTGATTTAGGACTTTTTGGCTACGAATAGAATTCTTGAACGCTTTCTGTAATTTAAAAACTTTATGCCTATTACCCCCAAACTTTTTCATTTTATATATCCTATCGCCCAAACTTTTAGCATTTTAGCTTAAGAGAATTACAAAATAAGGCCACATATCTCTCATATTGTTTTACAGATATGGGCAGATGTCACATGTAAATATGTGCGTTTTAAAAATTTGGTCGCCGTAGTCTTGTATATAGTGTGTCGGGTTACTAAGACGAGAGCTCCGGATTCAAACTACATCTTCTCCGACATCTTGAACGAAAAAAATAAAATAAAATAAAAATTCTGGTAAAAGCTCTAAGAGTAACTAAGTAGTTGTCATGAACAAGCTTTTCAAGTCTGCCATTCGGATTCGACACTAAACTGTAGGATCCGGTTCTTATGAATAAATATTGACGCTCACAACATGAATGCTGTGAGAAGTTAGACTGTAGCTCTGAAAAAGGTTTGTACTTTATACAATTATGTATGTATGTGTTTCAAAAATATATTTGGGTTAGTGTGTGTAATTTTCTTTTTATAGAATTCAAGCACTTTTTAGATATTTTTATAAAATACCACATTAAATTGCACAGTCCTTTGTCTGCGTTACTTTTCTTTAAAAGGGCTACAAAATTCTTCATTCATGTATTGATATCAAGTCTTTCATTAAGTCTATCCTATCTTTATTCCTTTCAGACCGTGATGCATCGATTGTGCGGGTGGGTCAAGGTCTCATTATTTTCGTTTATATTGGATCAACATCAAAAAAACCCACATGCATCGATTGCCCTGATTGTTCTTTATATTTGTTTCTCACACTATGCTGCTATTCGATTTACCGTTATTTAAATTATTTCGAAAATCTTGCGTCAGATTTCAGTTTTGTCAAAATGAGCGGAAGGAACAATTTGTGTTAACAACTACAAAAGTACTAACGGCTAATAAATAGTGAATTGGGGCATATTTTAACTAAAAAAATTATAAACCATTTGAAGCCATTTGATGCAATAAATATGCGTTTCAGTTAAAAAGGTTAAGGAGTGCATCAATTGTGTGTGTGTCTTGAAAATCCTTGAAGGATATATAAATCATAAAATCTAAACATTGTACGATATGGAGACCATATATTCCACAAATCAGTAAAAAATTCCCATTAATTTAGTGGCAGGTCTGAAAGTGTAATATTTTAATAAAGCAAAGTGTGTGAGATTTCAGGCAATTTGTTATTAAAAGACCGATTTATGACAGTTTATATGTAATACAATATTATTAAAATTTTCACCTATGGGCAGAGCGCATCCGAATGTCCATATCCCTATATACAACCTGAGGATTTTAACGGGCACTGCAGACTCAATGGACATTTAAATACGATAAGAACCGTTTCGACCGATATGTTCAGAGTCTGTTACGAGGCATACTAGGCAATTGTGCAGCATTGATGCACAGTAGAAAAAGATGCTTGGTGTTTGTCGGATATCAGATGGCGAATTGTCAAAGTTGGCACCGGCCGACATTTTGAAGTTCATCAAAGCGACAAAACTGGGGGAATACTATAGAAACCCTAGTTCAGTTGAGTTGAGTTGAGTACAATGGATCTACAAGTCAAAGTACTTTTAGTACCCCATGAAAGAATGAATGAATATACATACATACATACATACATAATTGGCCATTACAACCCTGTGTCAGGATTACGGCCTAGCTTCTCGCAGCACTCATGTTGTGTGTGTTAATTTTTTCCCATGAGTACCGGGACCTACAGTTTAAAGTCGACTCCGAACGACAGATTTGAGAAGCTTTTTCATGGCAATTAATTACTCCCAGAGCTTTTGCCAGAAGACTGCTGAGAGGTAGTCGCCGAAAGAAATAATTGTTTCATATTTCTTTTTTTTTTAAAGATGTCGGAGCTGAGATTTGAACCCAGCACTATCGTCTTCGTAAGCCAACACACTAACCACTAGACCACGGCGAATGAATGAATATAATACCGCATATACGGCATATATCAATCTAAATTTGATCGATCGCATGAGTTATGTTAGCTTTGAGGACCATTGAAGAATCATTTTCTTTTCTGCAAATCTATTTTTATTTAATTTTATAGGCATTTGCAAATTATAGTTTCTTCTTTATCCTAATGAACCACAGAAGAGGAGTTACAAAAGAAGGAAGACAAGTTTTTTTTTTTTAATTGAGACCAATACTCAGGGGTAAACCCCTACTAAATGTAGTGCATTGTGTGGGAATTTTTGGAAAAGACAGTACATTAATGACCAGGGACAGAAAATAACAGTTATTTTTAAAATTTTGCATCAAAAAAGCACACATAAAAATGATCGTAGAAAATTTTGCTTGGTATCATTATGATGCATAGGTGATGTACATGCAAATTTTTGTACGATTTTTAAATTTGTGACTTTTTTGATAAAAGTCGAAAAATAACTTTTAATTTTGACTTTTATTTTTTAATAATTTTAATTCTGGTTTTTCGACCTTTATAAATATTTCCTGAAGACGCTACACGCAGGAGTAGCGAAATATCGATATATAAATAAACGATTTTTATTTAAAAAAAGACCTTAAGCTTGATAATTACTTATTTATATTTTATTTTTTAAGGCAAAATTAAAAGTTATTTTTCGACTTTTATTATTTTACTCAAAAAATAAAAGTAATTTTTTAACTTCTAATATTTTAAGGCAAAAATAAAAGTCATGTATTAAATTATTATTACCTATAAAATGTAGGCAATAAAACTATCGTATTACTATGCAATACTTAATTCAAGACTTTTATTTTTGTCTTAATGTATTAAAAGTTAAAAAATAACTTTAATTTATTGAGTAAAATAATAAAAGACAAAAATAACTTTTAATTTTTGCCTTAGAACATAAAAGTTAATAAATAACTTTTATTTCTGCTTTAAAAATTAAAGTTAAAAAATAACTTTTTTTTCTTGACTTTTCGATAAAAGTCATAAGAGTTACGGTCCCTGTTAATGGCAGAACATACATTTTGTTTTTTCTTATATTATTAAGCGCCTTAGGAATGAGACAAATTGCTGTGAATTGATCATTCAAAGGCCTGTGTTATACCTTCACTCTTGAATGTTCAACAGCAATTGCCTCATCATCGTTGCATGTTGATTGTGTGATGAGTGTCTTTGTTTAGTTGTTATCTGCTACTTCCCAATAGGTGGCGCTTTTCACCTGATCATTCGTTTTTTGTTAACATTGGTTAAGGTGGAATAGAATGGAATGTTGGGGAGCGGTTTCTGTGTAGATGCTCTTCTTGGAGGGGGGACCTCTTATTTTTAAATTATAATTTTGAAAAAACCGCAAACTAACTTTTTCATTTTTCACGTTTGCTGGGATTTGAACCTGAGCCGTTTGAGTTTTTGTGTGAGCGCTCTAACCACTATACCACGCTCCCCCAGTATAAATACTTTCGTTGATTGTATACAATTTCTTTTTTGTTTTTGTTTCAAATTTCTTTAAACCTATATTGGTGCTAAAAAATTTTTGATTTTAGTTTAAACAAAAGGTACATATTTAAGTTTTAAATAAATCGTCGTGCGGGAGTTTAAGTGCTCTATAAGCCATTTTATATTTTTTATATATCTCGATTTAATGGTGCCACTTTAGGTTTTCGACCGCAAATTTTTCAAGTTTGCAATTTGTTTTTGGATATCTCGTTCAGTTTCGAAGATAAATAGCCAAAAACGGATTGCAGATTTTAAAAATGTTGGTGTCAAAAACCTAAAATGACATCATTAAATCGAGAAATATAAAATGTCGTATAGAGCACTTAAACTCCCGCACGACGAAATATCTTCCTTTTTTTTTGAAACGTATGATATTTATTAATAATAAATTATATAACTATGACAGCTTCTGTTAATAATATGTTCGTAATTTTATATAGTCTTTATTATGTTAATTTACATTAACATCGAATGATAATATCCTTCAATTAGAAAATAAAATTACTTTGTAATTAGCAGGACATGTGATATGAATTCTAATTGGCTCATTATTGTTGTCTAACACGTACATACGTATTCGTAGATATTTAAAACGGTTTGTGCTACCACAAAACTACTGTCACTAACAGGGCTATGGTATAAAATCATAATTCATTTTCTGTGTGTTGGAGTGTGTTTTTTTTTTCATAAATTGATGGATAATTGTATTGACATTTTCACAAAATTTTGACCTCAAATGGTTTTAGCAAAACAAAAATGTTTCACTTGACACAAATGCACAAACAAACAATAACAAATAAATATTAAAATCAATTTAAAAATGCCATTTATTTAAGTTTGCTTTATGGTAAGAGAACAATAACTATTTTACTTGTCATAGTACGTCATCTTTCTTACGATTGTGTTTTGAAAGAAGCAACTTTTTCTTTAGTTTTGTAATATTTACGCAACCAATAACTCTACGTTTGCATAAAATGACGTCAAAAATTCTTATTTATACCGTTTGTAAAGTGTGTGTTTTGAGTTTTTTTTACAATGTTTATTGTATTGGTTTGTATTGGTATTTGCTCTTGTATTGTATCATAGTTTGTTTATGGATAAGTGTAGGAGTGAGTTTATGTAAGTTTCTGTGAGTGTGTGTGTGTATCAGTTGATATCAAAATCTAATAACCAACATATTTTGATTACGTGACTGCTTTTTGAATGTTGTTAAAAGGCCATTATGTAGATACTCTCATAAACACATACATACACACACACACACACGCCCTCTCTTAAAAATGCTTAGATGTGTATATGCATGTATTGTAAATGCTATTATGGTTATATGATTATAATCACATATAACTGTGTACGTACGTGTGTGTAAGAATGTGTGTACGTGTCTAAGCTATCAAAAAACATTCTGTCAATAATTATATTGCGTGTTAATCTTTGGCTTGACAAGATAGTATTTGTTAATGATATCCCTCTCTCTCTCTCTCTATATCTCGCTGTTTGTTTTATCTGTCATGCAGTAGGATTTGTGTCTCTCTTCTATTCGTTTTTTGTGTTGGTGTATGTTTGTGTGCCAAAAACTTGCTGTGACTGTGTGCAGTTAACTCTGAAATTTTCTCATATAAGTCTTTTGGTAAATTCTTAAAATATTTGATTTTTAATGGAGTTTTCATTTTTCAGAGATTATTTAAGATTTTCTTGGAAACAAAATCATGACCACAATTTAGGGTCAGTTAGGAGAAATTTGTAAAACCAAATAAATAATTTATGTATGATTTAAGATTCTTGAGAATTTTAGATTTTAAATATAAAATACTACTCTGAAGCAACGTCAGCGTAACCACATCTATTCCTATTTTTGCACAATTTTCATTTACAGATTTACTCCTGGTCAGCCATAATATAGACAAGTTATGGCACGGCTTGTCAGTGCGATGATAATTCAAAATCTTACATAAGAAAACCCTGTAAAAATAGGTTTAAGTGTACGAAGTGAACAAAATAAAATGTATCCTTTAAACATTATTTCTTTCTTAATATTTTACTTTATAACTATTGTAAAAAAATCTAATTAAAAATAAGGAAACACACAACTGCTGTAATAAATTTTAAAAATAATTTTTTTTTTTTTTGCATTACTTTCCTCATTTTTATATTTTTACAGAGCTTTCACAGGTACTTCTTTTCGGTGTTTCCAAAACAAAGAAAATCGTTAATTTGCAAGAAATTTGTAAAATTACCCAACTCATACTCATATATGATATTGTCTGCTTGAAACCGAACTAATATGAACATATTCAAAAAATAAAAACTCTTATACGAATTTTGTTAATTATTTCGGTAGTTGTAGATTAGAAGCTGAAATATTTCCTAGAGCTTTGAATAGTTATTTTAACAATGAATACCAACCAGGATCTTATACTACAAGCCTTGTATCCCTTTCAAACCCATCACAAAAATATACTTTCATTTTTACAAAAGTAAAGATTTAAAATTTTTCTTTTTTAATGTAAAGGATTACTCAAGCTTAAGGTCTTTTTTTAAATAAAAATCGTTTTTATCGATATTTCGCTACTCCTGTGTGTAGCGTCTTCAGGAAATATTTATTTTTAAATTATTTTCAAATTTCAAATACAGACGTTTAAAATTTAATTTTTAAAATTTTGACACGTTTGTATATTTTGGCCATTTAAATGTAAAATAATTATTATTTCTCGAAAAAGACCAACCAAGACCAATCCACATCGCACAATTGTTTATGCTGGGTAAGAAAGGGGTATACAAAATGAACCCTAAACTTCCACTGACGTAAGTTTCACGTGTTTTAAGTATAACTGTTGACTTAAACACTTCTCCAGACTATTGTGGGCTTGCATTCTGGCCCAAATATTTATTTTTGAAGAAATCTTATCTTCATCAGTGAACCTGCTCATAAATCATTTACTGTTCTATTATGAATGGTTCTCAACACCATTTTCTTAAAATGAGTATTACAAAAACTTGAACTTGAAGGCTACGTAAATATGACAATTAAAGACAATTTTTTTTTTAAATCAATACTCAGGAGTAAACCCCTACTCATGCAGTATTGGAATATTGAACATAGACATAGATAGATAGGTTTTTTTTAAATTTTATTGATCGCCATATGTCAATGAGATAAGTTGCTATCAGTTGATCACTCAAAGGCCAGTGTTATACCTTCACCGTCTTCACTAATTAGGTTAGCTGTTATCTTCCCAGAAGTTGGCGCTGTTCTCCTGATTATTCGTTTTCTGCTGGAATAGACTAGATATGTCGGAAGCGGTTTTTTTTTTGCAGATGGATATCTTGGAGAGGGAGACCTCTTATTATTTTTTTTCTTTTTTTAATTATAATTTAGAAAAACCCCTAATTTTTATTTTATAATTTTTTTGTCCTTCGCTGGTCTAGTTGTTAGTGTGTTGGCTTACTAAGACATGACTCCTGGGTTCGACACCCAGCTCCGACATCTTAAAAAAAAAAGAAAAATGAAAAAATATTTCTTTCAGCGACTACCTCTTAGCAGTCTTCTGGCAAAAGCTCTGAGAATAATTAATTGCCATGAACAAGCTTCCCAATTCTGTCGTTCGGAGTCGACATTAAAACTGTAGGTCCCGGTACTCATGGATAAAAATTTATACACACAACATGAGTGCTGCCTGAAGCTAGGCCGTAATCCTGACACAGGGTTGTAAAGGCCAGTTATGTATGTATTTATACTTGAAGACTACATAAATATGACAATTTAATGGCGTTTTATATTATTCTACATTATAAGCGTATGAAAAAATTTGATAAGGAAAAAAATTCTCAAAATATTGTATTTCAAATATGTTAGTATCACCTAAAAAATTCTTAATCTCCAAGTCAGTTTTTTTTTGTCCTTCTGATCACCAAAAAATCCCCAACCTTGAGGATAAAACCCAAAGTCTGACAGCCCAAGTCTGACAGCCCTGTTTTTCCATATTTACGACTAAGTCGCTCATAAATTTTATGATGCCTTCAAGCCATTAAATGCTTGAAAAGATAAATATTTTTATTAACAAAAACAAATTTTATAACTTATTTATTGTTGTGGTTTTTTTTAACGTGCAGAACGAAATATTAATAATTCTTTTATCACTTCAAGTGTTTACGTTCGTTAATTTATTGTTTTTTTTTTTTTTTTTTTTTTTTGCTAGATAAAAACATATTATATAACCCATTGCACTATGCCACAAGGACAAATAATATCCACAATATTTTGTTGTTGTGTTTTTTTTTTGTGTACTGTGGCTGTTTAACTTGAAAAATCATTAGAAATTTAGTTTTTTTCCAGTTTTTCTTTTCCAAAATGTGAGATTCTCAAGAGGCTGTTTTTGATAATTTTGAAAAGACGTTTACGATTTTGAAGATGAACTATTACATATGTTTTCCGAACCCGCTTTTAGAACTTAAACAAAAATAGCATTCAGAGTCATAACTGGAGGTTTCTCTCCATAGCATAAGTTATGAAATACTGTTGTGGTTTCTATTAGCCGGAGCAGATTTGCAGTATGTATAGGTACATATATTTAAAACTGTATAGAAATATTTACTGAGAGTTCAAAGACCTTTTTAATCTCATCAACCTACACTTATTGAGCTACATACTATTTTGTACTGAAGTTGAGAAATTGGGCCGTTTTTTTTTTATTTGAGATTGAGGTTTTATTTGCATTGTAATAGAATTTTTTGTTGTAAAGGACAGTACATATATTATTATTAATTATGTTATTATTAAGCGACTTAGGAATGAAACAAATTGTTGTGAATTGATCATATAAAGACCAGTTTTATACCTTTACCCTTGAATGATCAACAGCAATTGCATCATCGTTGCTTGTTGATTGTGTGGTGAGTGTCTTCGCTAAGTAGGTTTAGCTGTTATCTGCTACTTCCCAATAGGTGACGTTTTTCTCCTGATCATTCGTTTTTTGTTGACATTGGTTTTGTGGTTTTACGAGAATATTTGTTGCACACAGAACAAAATAAATTCGATTATGCACGGAAAAGCACATATGTAAGTAGGAATTTGTCTTACATTTATGTATGTATCTTATCAGACAAAAATATTTTTCTTTTCAAAATTCATACTTTCACTTGGGAATAAAAAAAGTAAGTATTTACCCATCGATTTTTATGATGATTTTACAATTCATTTTATCTCTTTTATAAGCAGCGTTATGACTCAATAAAGAAACTGTTAATTATTTGGTTCTTTCTGTGTTTTATAAATTTTTGTTATTATTTGCTTCTCAATAACTCTAAAAATATTAGTTATTTTAAAAAAAATAATATTAAAATAACTTAATTCTGTATCCGAAATGCTGATGGCTTTTGAAGTTATGTGACCATAGAGCGCTACCATTTGTTGCATTGTTTTATTTTTAATTGATTTCATAAAACTTGTACACAGAAATTCAAAGGAGTTCAAGTAGTATGAGAATAATAATGAAATTCATACAGAGACAATGGCATATGGTATGAGGCAATTTTAATGCGTTCATTTGTGAAATATTCATACCAGTACAGTTTTAATTTAAAACAATAACTGCCGTCAACGTTTTTCAATTGCCATTACAATGCTCATATTTTGAAGAAAAACAAAAGGACTCCATTAATCATTTAATCTTAAATTTCAACGATAATTCAATTTCTAAAGAAAATGTAATTATTATTTGCATTTGTTTTAATGGGGTTTTGAATATTGAATACAGATTTCAATTAAAAGATTAATTTACAAAAAAAGAAAAAAAAAACACTTCTGTACACAGAAGAAATATAAAATCGATTTCAATTAACAAATTGTTTATTAATTTTTATTTTACAAACTGTATTAATACTATCCCAGTAAAAAAAACCAAATTTTAATTGCTAAAATAAAAACTATGGACTTGTTGACATCAGCCTTTGATTTTCAGTAACCCCACAAAAACATATCTAATGGTGTTAAATCCCATGATCTAGGAAGCCAAAGCTGATCACCGAATGGAAAGAATAGCAGTACAAGGTCAGGAAATGTCTCATGCAGTAATTGAATAGTGTCATAGGCTGTATGGTATGTGACATCGTCTTGTTGAAGCCAAACCTCAAACACTGCTATCAAGTTTAAAATATGCTTCATCATTTAGTATAATTTTGTTTGAAGAATAGGCCTCCACTTGTTGATGATTAATAATCCTCTGATCAAACTCTGTATGCTGTTCATGGTCTTTAGGTTTCAGTTGTTGTGTCAACTGCATTTTGTAAGCATAGAGACACAGATCTTTTGTGAGTATTCGCTTTAGAAACCCTCTTAAAATTTATAATTCTTGTCCACCAATAATTGGAAAATGGTGGCAAATTTAAACGTTAATTTTGGGAAACCCTATAAAATGTCTGCAATGGAGGGTGACAATAAGCATGCTATTATTAAGGCCAATATTCAAGGGTAAACCCCTACTAAATGCTGTGCATTGTATTGGAATTTTCGTGGAAAGAAATTGATAACAGAACATATATTTTTGTTTTCTTATATTATTAAGTGCCTAAGGAATGAAACAAATTGCTTGTGAATTGATTATTCAAAAGCCAGTGCTATACCTTCACCCTTGAATGATCACCAGCAATTGCCCCATCGTTGCATGTTGATTGCGGTGAGTGTCTTCGTTAAGTACGTTTTTAGCTGTTATCTGCTACTTCCCAATAGATGGCGCTTTTCTCCTGATCATGCGTTTTTCGTTGTCAAAGATTAAGGTGCAATACAGTGGAACGTCAGGGAGCGGTTACTTTGTAGATGGCCTTCTTGTTTTTTTATAATTTTTAAAAAATCCACAAACTAACTTTTTCATTTTTCACCTTTGCTGGGATTCGAACCTGGGTCGTTTGAGTTTTTCTGCGAGCGCTCTAACCACTATACAACTGTTATCATTCAAACAGAACTGCGATATTTCAAGAAATTGTAATTTCGGAAAATTTTTGTGAATATACTAGACACAACGTCCAACAAAATTAGAATTTCGTCATTGACAGTCACCTGTTTTAGTTTGTCTCTCAGCTTCAGAGAACTTCTAACGTTATATCATACGCGTATGATATTCCTCAAAAGGCCAGTTATATATGTATTTAATTGATTTTGACTTTATATAAATTGAATTTTGCTTACAAGCATTTAATTTTAAATATTATTTTGTACGACATAATTTTGTTTTATTTCTGTAGCTTTGGTATGCATATTTGGCAAAAGTGTAAATGCAAATTGAAATTCAATTTATTTATTTATTATGCATACAATTACAAATTTAATTAAATTATGTATAATAGAAAAATGAAAACACTTTAAAAGCTATTCCTTGTTTTTTAATTATTTTAAAATTTTTATTTCTTGGAATTTTTGTTTTTATGGAATTCTTGAACTTAAAGAGACAAACACTTGCATTATAATTAAGTCGCATTTTTTCATATTTGTGTTCATTTTTCTTGCTCTTATCGCATCAACATTAATTACATGTCGACAATAATTTATCTTTTTTAAACCACAAAAGCATGGCCAGATTAAATTGTTGTTGTCGTCGTCGTCAAGCAATTAATCCTCGTTTGCTTTTAACTATTAAACAAAACAGATCAGAATATAATGCGTGTTCAAAGAATTCCGAAACAACAAAAAACACAAAAAATTTAGTACCAAATTTGTCGAACATCAAAATTATGTTGTACATATGGTGGTTGACTGACTGGCTGGCTAACTGTCGGTCTTTTATTCCCTGTTGTCCTTCTAATCCTTGCAAACTATTTTTAATAATATTTTTTATAGATTATACATACAAGTAGTATAGGAAAGTGAAAAAAAAGCATAAAGAGAGAAACACAGAAATAAGCCATAATGGATGTTGAAGAAGAGAGTGTGGAATATAAATGACAACCTCATCAGAACACAACCAACCATAAGTCCTTGTCATGGCCAGTAGCAAATGTAACCTTTGGGACAAAACTGTGTATTACAAAAGCCAAAAAAAAATGTAATAATTCAGCAACACAAAAAAATTCATAAAAATACTCAGTACGGAATATGAAAAGCAAGAACAAACAGTTGTAATATGCAGTCGCATAAAGTGTGTTAAAATGTTTGTTGATGCCAAAGCAAAATGGGAGACAGGGAATGGTAAAAAAATCATAATCATACAATGACAGGAAGGTATTACTGTAAAGCTCTTTTCTCAGTATTTATTTTATAATTTTTATTTGTAAATATTTTGCCTCAGTTTTCTATTGAAAAAAAAAAAATGAAAAAACAAAATGGAAAAAGAACAGAATTACTACCAGCTGCTAGTAGTAATGCCACACGTGGTTAGTTTTATAATTATTATGAAAGCAAATATGTATGTTTAAGATTAAAGCACATTAATGTTGTATAAAGATTTTCTTTAATAATATTTTATACAAATGCCTTTACTCTTTACTCCCTCTCTCTCTCTCTTACGCTTTCTACGTTTTTTATGAAAAACTTATTCCAGTATGTAGGAAGCAACCCTTTCATTATAGCACACATACTCATCAAAACTCAAGTTCAAACATGGAGATGTATTTTGAAATTTAGCCCACATTCAAGGATTTTATTTTTTGTTCTTTATTTTTTGTTTGTTTTTTTTTTTCTCTGTTACTTGTTTTATTAATTAATTTTGTTTTAGCCAAGCCAGTTAAATCTTGGAGTATAATCGGTTTAATCTATTTAAAAACTAAGAAAGAAAAAATGTAAATAACATTGTATGAAGAAGGGTATAGGCAGCGTATGATAAACATTTATTAATTTCTTTAATAATATCACGTATACGCCTTTATATATTTTATTAGAGTTTTAAAACAGTGCACAATGGCTAATCAATTTCAACAAGAAACGGTTTTTTAACCTAATTTTCATATTTTGTTCTTTTTAACATTTATAATATTTAAAAAATACAATTCTGCAGTTTTTGTTTGTTTGTTTATTAGAAAATCAAATTGTTGATTATAGAGGTTTAAAGTTCCACATTTTATGCAGCACAAAATCAAAATTTTTGACATTCCCTTTTTGGAAAATAAATATAATAAAAATAAAATTCAAATTAATGTTTGCATGCTTGGGGTTATCTAACCCATGCGGTATATGTGAAGTAGAAAAGCAGTGCGAGACCAAAGAGATGACCTAATTGATGTATTAGAAACTGTATAGGGTGAAATATCTCTCGACTATTTCAAATCCCTATATTAATCAATGAAAAATATAATTTATGAACTCATTGTGAATAACTGGGAATTTACGCATTATTAAAATAAAATTTAAAGTAAATTATTACAATAAAATCTATAGTACTCGTAGCAAGTGCTAAAACCATGTCTATTTGATTTGTAGCACAATGAGAAATAAAATAAATAAAAGAACCATTGTAATGCGTTCTCATAAGATATTTTGCATTTAATTTTTTATTTTTTATTTTGAGACCCATACTCAGGTTTAAGCCCTACTGTGCATTGTATTGGAATTTTTTGGAAAGGACAGTACATATTTATTTTTTCTTATATTATTATTAAGCGCCTTAGGAATGACACAAATTGCTGTGAATTAATCATTCAAAGACCAGTGTTATACCTTCAGCTTTAACTGATCAACAGCTATTGCCTCATCGTTGCATGTTGATTGTTTGGTGAGTGCCTTCGCTAAGTAGGTTTAGCTGTTATCTGGTACTTCCCAATAGGTGGCGCACACTGGTTCAGCTTCATACATTTTTGTGCAAAAAATATAAGGAGTGGACCTAGAAACTTGAAAGTTGGCACAGAGTATTATATTGACTAAATTAAGAAAATAAAATAGTTTCATGAAAATCAGCCACACCCATCGCCCACCGCCCATACAATCAAAATGGATATTTTCACATAAAATCTTTCGTATAAAAGCAAAAGTCTTAAAATTTAGTACATACACTTCTTAGAAAAAACAAAAGACGCATGCCAAGTTTCATTGAAATCTGCCACGCCCAACGCACCGTCTTGCATTCTGTGTAGGCGGTATTTTGGTGACTAAAATTCGATTTTTTAAAACTATTTTTTAGAAATCAAATAATACCGTTGCAAAGAAGAGAGTTTCACTGAGACAAATTCATAATTTATTTGATTAAAAAGAAATATTTTGTCTTAGAAATAGTCTACAGAAGTCACTTAAATATTGTAAAACGAAAACTGAGGAAAATTTTTACACAGTTCAGTAGCTTGTATATGTCAGATATTTTACTTGATAACTTTTCAATGCAGTTTTTATTGAAATACAGCACTTCCTTTTTAATTCGTAGAAAAAGTTGTTGAGATTGCGTATGAAGTGTAGGATATATGACCGAATTAAAATTGCCTTCTAAGCCTCAACATTTGCAGTTTTTCTTTTAAATAAAAGATAGATAAATGTCGGGGAGCGGTTTCTTTGTGCATGGTGTTCTTGAAGGAAGAAGGGGGGGGGATCTCTTAGTTTTCAAATATAATTTTGAAAAAAACCGCAAACTAACTTTTTCATTTTTCACCTTTGCTGGGATTTGAACCTGGACCATTTGAGTTTTTGTGCGAGCGCTCTAAACACTATACCACGCACCCCCGTCAATGACTCGTATTTTTCTCTTAAAACTTAGTATTTTTTCACTTTTCGCTGTATTTCATTTTAAATTTTAAATGTACTGGTTAAAATGTGACCCAATAATAGCATAATGTTTTCCATTCATTTATCCTTGAATATCTGTCGCATTTTGACAAAACACCTTAAGTCGAGATAAGATAGCAAAAAAGGTATTCAAAAAAACTCGGGCAAAAATTATTTTTATTAAAAAATAAAATAAACCGAAATTAAAAAAAAAAATTTCTTCTATAATACAAAATTTTAAAAACGTACACAAAAATGTTTTTTGAATAAAAATTCGTATCATTAGCAACATTTTTTTCAACTTTTTAAATTTGACATAAGATGTTTTGTCAAAATGCCACAGATATATTCTTTTAAGACTAATTTACTTACCAACGTTTCCTTCGCTGAAGACTTCATGATTGCACAAACAGAGAATCAGAAAAACTTGAAACCAAATCGCTAAAGGCTTAATAAATCCTGTTTTAAAAGACGATAAACAATAAAAGCTGTTTTGTGAGAAAATGTGTTTTAAAACGTAATTTGTTTCAGGTTTTCTCTGATGCAACTGTTGACCACTGACAGAATTTTGATGAGGATATTGATTGGCTGATTCTTTTAATTCATAGTGGACCTGTTTGTTATGTGTAGATCGGGATGTTGGTACCAGTTGTTGTTGTTGTAATCGTAATTGTTGTAGCGCATTGCTAGCCATGATAATTGGCCCACCTGCAAAGATGAAATAAAATAAAAACATGTCTTTGAAATAATAATTCTGCATAATTACAAAGATTTTTAATATTTTTTTCTTCTCGTTTTTTCTTATTGTTTTTTTTTTTTTTTTGTTAGCTTACTCCTTTGAAAATATTATGCAAATTAAAGGTAATATTTATATTCATATTTATAATATTTTGTTTTGCTTGAAAGTTGTAACTTCCTGTTTTTTCCCCCCTGTTCTTTTGTTTCTTAAACGGATGTTTATTATACAAAATACAACGGAAGCTGAAAAATATCCTTTTCTTTAGCTGTTTCTTTCTTTCAAACCATTCTTAACATGTATTTTCTTTTTATTCTGTTTTGTAATTTATTAAATAAAAAATAAGAACACTTTGGCCAATAGGACAAAGGAAAACTTATAAATATCTCTTACCCTCCATCCTCCATCTCTGCGTTTTCTTTTAAAACGTAGAAAACATCTTTTGTTGTTACAGAATTGTGTTCACGTACAATATGTTCACGTTCTTTGTATGGTTCCTTAATAAACTCTAGGAAATTGCATTTATTAAGCACTCCTTTTAGCTTAATTTTGTTACTTTTTCTTGTATTTTGTATAACAAGTTTTAGTAACCATTTTGTGTTCTTTTTTCGTCTTGCTTTGTGTTAGTTTTCTTGGAATTTTTTTTTTTTTTCAAAGACTGCAATTTATAAGCGTAACTCTCTATGGTGGACATTATCTGGCTTCGAAAAAAAGCAAAAAATTTTGAATTCTAAGTGAGGTGAAGTGAGTGAGTGTTGGTAGGCATTTAAAAGTTTCTACAGTTTGGGTTTCTTCATTTATTATTGAATTATTTTTCTTTTAAATATAAAATTTTTACTTCAAAAAATAGAAATGGAAAGTAAGCATGTTTACGAAAACATATTACAACCGTACTACTGACTGCCACATTTAAGGGCAAATCCTCAATTGAAATAAATAATTCAATAAAACTTAATTTGTTGCTGTCTTTTTAGATTTTTATCAAAAACTTTTTCTGTGGCCACAAACTGTTTATGAATAAATAAATATTTTATTCTTTTCTCTTATACAGCTTAATAAACTTTTCGCTTTAGAGCGTGTAATTAAATTTTTTTTTTTCAAGAGACAAAAGTTTAAATATATATTTTTCTTGTATGGTTTTGGCAATTTTTGTACGACTTGATTTTTTTTAAGATTTTTTTCATTTTCGAAATCTTTCATTTCAAAATTACTAACAAGGCATTTAAAAATCATGAGTATAATGGGAATTTAAATAAAAAATTTGTAGCTTTTAAATATGATTTTTAACGTTTATTTATTTGATCATTATAAAGTATCATTTAAATTAAATAAATAAAATCAAAAAAGGAATTCCGGCGGGAATGTACAGTCTATTAAGCTATAACCCCAAGAGTTTCGCTACGCTTTTTTGAGTTAAATAAAAAGGTTTTTGTACAAGTTTCGTATTTTTTATTATAACCATTTTCAAAACAATAAAAAAAATAAATGGCGTTTACTTTTCTGTACATTATATAGAAATACATTTACATTTAATTTAATAATTGCCCATTACAACCATGTTTGATAATTGCGGCCTAGTTTCCTTCAAAATTAATTTTAATATTACATTAAAAGGAGATTAAAAAAGAATATATTACGTACTATATTTATAAGTAGTCACAGTTGTCTAGTGGTGTTGGGATACTAGACAAGAGCTCCGTGTTCAAACCCCAGTTCTGACATCTTGAAAGAAAGAAATTCGAAAAAATATTTCTTTAGGCGGCTGCGTTTTAGTAGACTTCTGGCAAAAGCTCTAAAAGTAATTGATTACCATGAACAAGCTTCTCAAATCTATCGTCCGGAGTCGACATTAAACTGTAGGACCCGGTACTCATGGATAAAAATTTACACACACAATATGCGTGCTGCGAGAAGCTAGGCCGTAATCCTGACACAGGGTGTAAAGGCCAATTATGTATGTATGTGTGTAATAATTCATCAGGAATATATTGTTTTAAGTTTTTTGTTTGCCTTTTATATACTAAATGTGATATAATTCTCATTTAGTGCATAATTTTTCAACATAAGAGTTTATAGTTTTAAAATGCTTTTAGAAAAAAGTCTCCTGAGGAGTTTCTTGAGCAGAGACGACGTACCTATCCCCGTACGCAATACATTCCACAATTAATATTTTTTTTTTCAATTATTTTTCGTGAATTGAAAAAATAAAAAATTTAGAAGATTCGATAATTGCTGGGCATATGCAATTTCGTTAGTAATAAATATTTAAGTATTTGGAATCTGAATTTATTGATACACTAATTTCAACTTTAAAAATATTTAAATTTTTTATTTACACTTGTACCCGTATGTACATCTAATATATAAAATTGTCGTGTCGCGGTGTTTTTTGCCAAACTCCTCTCAAACGGCTCGACCGATTTTCATGAAATTTTGTGTGCATATAGGGTAGGTCTGACAATCGGTCAACATCTATTTTTCATACCTCTAAATGTTAAGGCGACCCGCCCCAAGGGAAAATTTATGGCTCACCTAAATAACGTACCGACGTTGATGAAATTTCAAGCTATATATGTACTGTAGAGCATGTATGGCTTACTTTTTGTTTTTAAGTAGTCAGAGGGGGCGGTACAAGGGTATTTCTTCCTATCCTCAACTAATTAACTGAATTTGATTAAATTTTGTTGGTGTCTTAACACAACTTTAGGTTAACAAAAGTCAATTTTCACATCTATTTTTCATCCCCTAAATGCTTAGGTACCCGCCCCATGGGGAAATTTGTGCCTCACCTAAATAACGTACCGACGTCGATGAAATTTAAAAATAGATATGTATATCTGGGTACTGTAGAACATATATGGTTTTGAGTTTTTTTAAGGAGTACTCAGAGGGGGCGATATAGGGGATATTTCTCCCTATCCCAACTATCAAACTGAAGTACCGAAAATGGCGGATAATCATTATTAAAATTATTAGTAAAGCAGGCATTGATTGCTCATATCAATGTTAAGTTTTGCAGTTCGGTGAAGAGAAGAGAGTATATTTGAACTAAAAAAAATGTTTTCTAGAGCAAATTTATATGGCAAAACAACGTTTGCCGAGTTAACTAGTATATATATATATTAATGATATATTTTTGTTTAATATTTATACTCGTAAGTCTTAAGAAAATGGTTTCATAAAACAGAATCGAACAGCCTTATGTTAAGTCTTAAAAACAATTAAAAAGTATTCACAACCTTCAAGAGACACACCACTGCATTTGATACAGTTTGGTAGTAAGTTTTTAATTTTTATTTCTCTATTTGTATTCCATTAAAGATTTTATTCATGACATTAGTTTAGTAGTTTATTTTAAAGTAAATTATAACAAACAAACAAATTTATGTTGCAGACTCATCATAACCTGATTACTGAAAAGATTATTAGCTGAATTAAGAATAATCTTCAATTATTTAAAACAAATAAATATGTTCATAAAATAAGGATATACTTTTAAATCCTTTCAACGAAGGTCTAATGCATATACAACTGGAGTAGCGAAATATCAATAAATTAAGGATTTCTATTTAAAGACCTTGAGCTCAATAAATAAAATAATAAAAAAATAAAAAAAAATGTTTGTTAGCTATGATCCCTTTTTTTAATAATCGCTCTTAATTTTTCGATCAATAAAAATTCTGTATAAATAGTTTGCTTCTTTTATGGTTTGCTGTTCTAAAAAATGTTGGTACTTACAAACAAAAAAACTATATTTGCATATTAAATTTTCTATCAAATTTTAAAAAGAATTTAATAATAAATTTGCCTCTCTGAAGATAAAAACCCAACGACCTATCATAACAATTTGTTGAAAATTTGTTGTTATTGCTTTCATATTTTTTTTTTCTTTTTATTTTTTTATATACTCGTACTTTTACATGCTTAATAAAACGAAATGTATAAAAAAAAATCTCTTTAAACATTGAACATGAACAGCTACAACACCTACACTGTGTTCCTGTAATTTCACCTTAAAAAAATCTCTCTCTTCCTATAAAAATCTTCTGCGGCAATGAACTGAAGTTTATGTTACAAATACGAATATATGAAAATTTACGAATATTTTGGACATTTATTATGTGTTGTGTTGTGGGAAAGTTGTAAATTTTTTACTGGTCTGTGTTTGTTAAGTGGCTTAAAACTACGGATGTTCTGCAAATTACTTCCGGCAAAGAAGCTTTTTTTTACTAACATTATACAGTGTATGTATGTTCTCTTCATTGGCCTGTCTGTCCTGCTTGAAAATATTAACACTCTTTTAATTAAAATTACAACCATAACTGCAAGTTTATGGTTATACTCGCTACTGCTACTGTAGTGGGAGAACGTTGTAATAAAATATTAATGAAAAAAAAAAACATATTTTTTTAAATTCTGAGAAAAATATTAATTAAATTTAAGCAGATTTTTTGTAAAAATGGGAATTATATTAAGCTGTTGAAATAATTTGCGGCAATTTGTTTGAAATTTTGTTTTATATAAAATGAATTTCCTGAAAAGTTTAATTTTAAACAAAAATTTTTTTAATAAAATATTAAAATAATTATTTTATATTTTTAATGGATGTTATTTATAATCAAATATTATAACTATTTGATATAACATAATGAAGATATAACAAAATGAATGTAATACTCGTATTTATATGTTATTTAGCAGCAAATATAAATTTTTTTAGTCAAAAAAGGCACAACAGTGGACTTTTACAAAACTTTTAATTACGAACCCAAATAAGTAACGGTCTGTATTAATTTTAATTACGAACCCAAATAAGTAACGGTCTGTATTAATTGTAGTCGCCGTGGTCTAGTGGTTAGTGTGTTAGATATGAGCCCAGGGTTCAAACGCCAGCTCTAACATCTTGAAAAAAAAAATTACAAAATTACTTCTGCTACCTGCTACCTGATTGCTATGAACAAACTTCTCAAGTCTGTCGTTCAAAGTCGACTTTAAACTGTAGGTCCCCGTACTCATGGACAAAAATTAATAGACACAACACATGGATGCTGCGAGGAGCTAGGCCTTAACCCTGACACAGGGTTGTAATGGCCAATGGAAGAAAAAGCACTTATAAATTAAAAACACGAAATAATATTTCCGAAGTTATAAAAAAAAATCAGGCATCCCTCGTAAAACCCCGTGGTAGCGTTCCCGAAAAAGTCCGCGTTATAGAGAATAGATTTTAAAATGATTATTTTAAATCACTGTAAATCGAAAATACATTGTAAAAGTACCACGTTATTAAAGGGACACCTGTTACTACAGGTCAAATGAATTGTCACAGTAATACTCGTATTTAAGTAATATTGGTTTGTTTGAAGTCTATAGGCAGCTAAACAACTGAACCGATTTTCTTGAAATGTTTACAGTATATCTCTGTATCACGCAATGCACATCACGATTTTTTAGAAGGATGACTATCTTTTATACTTCTTTAAAAAATCTTTCAAAATCCTCTGGCATTCACATCATAATTTTTTAGAAGCATGTATCTTTTTTTTAAATTTTTTTCATAGTACAATTGACACTTCAAAAGAATACAAAAATTAAAAAAAAAGAGAAATACAAAAACATGCAAGAAAAACAGAATTCGTGATTCTTGTTCAGCCCCTCTGCCTTTTCTACACCTCTCGCCCACAAGAAAAAAGTCATGTACAAAGTCGTGCAACTGAAGTATGAAAAAAATCATAATGTAAATTGAGTGTATATTTCTGTATGTCTAGAATAAATTATAGGGCCACGACCATACAAACTAATATTTATTTGCTTATATCTTCAAAATGGTAACAGTATGAGTCTCTAAGTTTGACCGAAATGACTTCATAGCCCATACTAATTATCAGTCAAAAAGTAGGCGAAATTTGGCAAGTGGACACTGTATTATTAAAAAATAATAATAATAATATCATAACAGTTTTGATTATTTTTTGTAATCTCACGTAATCCAGATTATTTTTAATTGTAATCAATTAGTAATAGAGTGAAATTCTGTGACTTCTTGGCTCCTCTATGAACAAGACAGTTTAAATTGTAAACCTGAGACATAATCCAATATCAGGAGTCGCCATAGACTAGTGGTTTCTGTTTTGGCTTACTAAAGAAGAGCTTCGGGTTCAAACTCCAGCTATGGCATCTTGAAAGAAAGTAATTTGAAAAAAAATTTCTTTCGGCGACTGCCTCTCAGCAGTCTTCTGGCAAAAGCTCTGAGAGTGACTGATTGCCATGAACAAACTTCTCAATTCTGCCGTTGGGACGCGGCTCTAAACTGTAGGTCCCATTACTCAGGGATAAAAATTGGCGCACACAATAAGAATACTGTGAGAAGCTAGGTACGTGACTCTGAAACAGGGTTGTTATGTTCAATTATGTATGCATGCCATCAATTAGTTATCATAAGAAACTAAAAATATTTATAATTTATTGATGACTTTTTCATTTCAAAAAAAAAAAAAAAATAATAATCTGAATACTAATCATGACCTAACAGTTGAACATTTTCTAACTAATTTAAGTTACTCATGCATAACTACTTATTTTATACTATTTTTTTATAATAATTCTTATTGAATTTTAATTTGCAGTTAAGTTTGTATTTAATTAAAATTAAATGAAATTGTAACATGTTAACATGTTTAGCATTGAAATAATTCGTTAAGAGTATTGAATAATACTGAGTACTCAAATGAAAAGTATTCAATACCTTCAATAGAGTTGTAGAACTTGCCCTATATACTAGTGCTGGCAAAGTATTGAGTAATGGGTATCGAGTATCGAGTAATTATACGAATTTTTGGATACTCAATACTTAAAAGTAACTACTCAATACTTTCAGGGTTGTAATTTTCTTCGAAGTTGTATGGAAAATTTGAATTTTAACGGCTAAACAAATTTCTGTTTAAAAACATAATACTTTATGAAATTGTTTTCTCTTAAAAATAAAATCCGTTAAAAGTATTGAGTAGTATTGGGTACCCAAATGAAAGTACTCAATACTATCGAGTAATGAAAAGTAGCAGAATTTGACAGCACTACTATATACTCGTACTGCTTTAGATGCAAACAATTTGAGTGTGTAATTCTCTATGTATTTTAGACTTATAAATAATTTTTTAAATTATTTGGATGTTTGCAATCACCCCTACAATTTTCCGTAGTTTTATAAAACAAATTTTGCATAAAAATTCATTTTTATTCTGTAACATTTTCAAACTTTGGCTGTTTTCTATTTTTAGAAATATCAGTTGCAATGTTTTGCAAAGGAGATATAAGTTTTATCAAGTGGGTTACTAAAATAAAACCGTTTTTTTTTTTCTAGAATCTCGAAAGGTTAAATGTTTATTCCTTTCAATGAATCCGAACAAAAGAAATAAAAATTTAACAAGAAAATATCGTTTAAAGTTTTTTCCATGCCAACAAACTCTTTCTCATTTATATGATTTTTAAAGTTTGAACGTTGATATTGATATTTTGTTTAAAATAAAGTAAAAAAACAAACAAAAAAGTCAGTGGCACATTCAACTTTGCACGATGCCACAGATATTGAAGGGTATCATGACAACCAAACCAGCGCATCACATTAAGAGGTTTTTTTTTTTGTTTTTGGCAGTTTTGTTTTGTGATTCTACTAAAAAAATAAGATTCCACTTTTAAAATAAATTGTATAGAGAACAACTTTTTAACCACACAAAAGCCGTGTGCATACAATTAAAATAGAAAATATAGAGAAAAACTAAAGAAAAAAAAGTTGAATCTTTTCTGTTTTTATTCCATATTTTGTATATCAAAATGCACATATAAAAGGGAAAAAATCGCTATTATTGTTTTAGTTCTCTGTACAGTACTTGTATTAACGCATGTATGTGTGTATGTGTGTGTGTGTTAATCAGCGTAAATATTTTACCAAAACTTTCATTACATTTTACTTTCTTTTCATGTTTTATTTTTTTTTTTATTTTAAGTTTTCTTGAAAAACTATTTTTGACTACAAGTTTACGGCAACAGTATACTGTGTACCAGTAGTACTTGGTTGACTGACTGGTTGGTTATGAAATACAAAGAAAAAGTAAAAGTGAACGTGAAAAAAAGAAAAAATTAAAACTGTACTCGTACATTCATTCCATCTTCAAATAATATTGTTGTGGAAAAAATAAAAACTGACATTTATTTCAAGGATGTGCAGCAGCAGTAGCACTAGCAGTACGAGTATCATCACAGAGGCAATTGCAGTTAAAGAAGAAGAAACAAGAAAATATTTAACTTTTGATTATTTTCCATCAGAACTTCTTTTTTTTTTTTTTCTTTTTTTGTCAATTATGAAAGTCGTTAAAAGTCGAAAAGCATTTACAATAAAAGTTTATCTCTAAATTAATTGATACTTATTTCTTCTTCTTTACTCTAAAGAAGAAGTTTTCCTCTTTTTTTTAAGCTCTTTTTGTACAATTTATGGTTAGTGAGATATTAAGAAAAAAAATAGGGACTTACATCTGCAAGAAGCAGTTTGACATTTTCAAGTGATATATACTTATAATTTCTCTTTCTATTGATATTAAAAATTTACCCATAATAGTTTGTAATTAAAAGAAATTAATGGAAAATTTTAAAATAAATTTAATCAACAAGTAGAGGGAAAATAGTAGCTATTAATTATGGAGTGAGTATTTTAGTCCATCCTATGTGTTAAAATGCAAAAGGATTTCTATTAAAAAAAGCATTTACGTATCTTTGTGCGGGAGTTTATGTGCTCTATCCGCCATTTCATAGTTTTTAGATATCTCGAGTTAATGATGCCACTGTAGGTTTTCAACCCAAAATTTTTCAAATCTGCCATCCGTTTTCGGATATTTCGTTCAGTTTCTGAGATAAATAGCCGAAAACGGATTGCAGATTTTAAAAAACCTAAAGTGGCAATATTAACTCGAAATATATAAAATGGCTGATAGAACATATAAACTCCAGCACGACGATATGGCTTTTAAAACCTTGTTTCATGTTTATAACTCGGCGTTTCTCAAAACAAATTAATCTCGATTACCTTTAATGTTCAGGTCGTAGATGCAAAAATGTGTTGTCAAGAAATAATTAGACTCAAGATTCACCGATTTTCAACGACATTTCTTAAAGCTAAATACTGTCCTAAATATATTCTAACAGTCTTATTCATAATACAGTGCGAGCTCGATTTTCGCAACCCCCAATTAACGCAACACCCCGATCAGCGCAACAGGCAAATTTTTTACATTACAGTCTTTATAAGTGCAACGATTTTCAAAAATGAGTCTCAATAAGTGCAAGACTATTTTTTTTTAAATATATTTACAATGATTTCTATTTGTATTTCTTGTTCAGACACGTAGTTTTATAAAAGTAATCATATTTAATCAAAGAATCCATTTCAATAGCATTTCTTCCACGTTAGTGCTGTCCCAAACACGTTTTAAAACACAAATACAAACGCATCAGTTTTCTGTTTTGTAGAATATGTATGTTTACACAGATGCGTAGGCTAACATATTTGTATAATTTCACTTTTTAAAATACAAAATTGCTCGCTACGCCAATGTTTCAACAAGAAGGCTGTTTTTTAACATTTAATAATTAATTTGTTTCTTTTTATTAAAAATGGCGTATTTTCAGGTACAATAAAAATGGTCGATAATTGCAACTTTTTCGGTAATTGCAACAGGCCAGATTTTTTCAAGTTGCGAAAATCGAGCTCGCACTGTAACTCCTTAATTTAGGTTTAATCCATACATTAGTTATAAGACGCTATCTGTTTTATAAACTCAAAATAAAAAATCTTATTCATAAACCTTTAATAAGAGCAAATTAACTAATAAACGATTTTAATGTCATGCTGTCAACATCATAGTGATGCACAATAAAAGCTATCGGTTATTTAGGTAATTTTTTTAATATTAATCCTATATTATGATGTATTACTATTACAACAATATTTACTGCTGTTAAAAAAATAACTAAAACAAATTGAAAAATTAAAAACAAATTTTTCCTTTAAAACATATTTTTTTAATTCATGTATAAAGTAATCGAGTACTACCTTCCTCTTTTTGGTTGAAAACTGGTAAGAAAGAGAAAGAGAGATTTACAATCGTAATTTTAAACAGGCACTGCTGACAGTTCTATAATACTATATTCTTCCACTTTTATTTATACAATATCCAATCCAACTCACAAATGTCGTTTTACTGTGCGGTTAAAGTAGGTAGAAACCTACAATAAAAATTTCTCATTTATAACTGGTTTATGATTGCGTAATAACACTGTTTGTTGTTTATGAATACAAAATTAAGAGATCTTGTTTATAAGGCTTTTATAAGCACGTTTTATGTCATTATGAATTAGACTGTAAAACCACAACACTGTCTACATACTTATTAAAATATTTGTAATAATTTTATAGAATAGCCTGTAGGGAAATAATTTATTTGTTGAAGAAATATGTTAAACAGACTAAAAGGGACGAAAAAAATCTGAAAACTAATAACAGCCAAATAATGCGAGAACATAAAAAAACTTACTTTCCAAAAAAAAAGAAAGAAATACAATAAGAAAGAAACCTTGGACTCTATTTAATTGAGTTAAATGAGTAAATATTACACTTAATTATTTTGACTTAAACTGACTCTGACTCTTACTCTCACTAACTCTCAAATTGCAACTGAGAGTAAAAAAAATAAAATAAATTATATTCCATATTATTAATTTCTACTTCAAGTACCTCTTAAAATCTGACCACTTATGGGAAATTAAAATTTTCCATTTAACCCAACTTTAACTGGGCACTTAAAAACTCACAAAAACTATTCTAAAATAAAACTGACCATTTGTGTTGTTGTTTTTCTTTTTCTACTTTCTATACGTTCATCTCCGTTTTATCAAATTAACTACTAAATGTTGTCAGTGGCACTAGTAATGGCAGTGTAAGTGGTAACACGGGGTAACCTACAACAAACAACAATGACCGTGTATGGCAACAATTAAACATGTAAACTGTCATCGAGCCATGTACTTTTGCAACTACCATTTGGAGTACACCCAAATGAACTCTTTACTGAATAAATATTTGAAGGAGATACCTACTATGTATGTATGTGAGCAAACACTTGCACACGCTTACACACCCATTGACAAACAAGCCGAAAATTTACTGAGCAAAACTTGCAACGAAGCATTTTAACTTATAAAAGATGAATAACTGTACTTTTGGGAATTGTCCGTTTGGTTCATATGCATACATAACATACATACATACATATATACATTAGTGTGTCCCAAAAAAAAATTTTTTTTCGATTTTTATAGGTCCCCCAGCATTTTTTGAAAGCTTATAGGGTAAAGTATTTTTGTGATTTTTTTCAGATTTTTCGGAAGAGGTTTAGAGGTCGCTAAAATCGAATTTAACCAAAAAATCGGGGTTGCTCAACTTTTTCTGAATTTTGCGCATTACTCGGCCCATTAGCACGATTTTCTTTGTTACTAAGTCAATTTTTTTAAAGAAAACTGTTCAAACTTTACTTCTCTGTGCAGATGTTATAAGTTTCGATAATATTTTTGCTCATTTGAGTACCCTTTAAGTCATTTTTCTGTAAATTTAGCATAAATTTTAAAAATAATGCTTTGTAACTTTTAAAATTTCTATTGAAGTTAAAAAAACTAATGATTCAGTTTAAAATGTGGATAAATTCTGAGTCATTTAAAAAAATAAATATTGAATTTGCTCTTACCGTTCCAAAGTTATGCCCAAAAAATCTAGGCAGATTAATTCTCATACCCAAAAAAAAAAATTAAAAAATTATTTTGTTTATTAGCTTTCAATTATACTGGTTTACAGCCAAAAAAATACTAAGAACGCCACATGCCTAGATAAGTTAACTGGACCCTCCTGAGCACGAAAAACGCTGTCATGATTTTTTCCTAAGTACCGTTTTTTAGATAACGGTACTTTTGTGTTTTTCGGTGTATGGCCCCACTCAAACCCTTGTGGAGTCCAACCAAAAAGTCCGATCGAGATAAATGGCATATCCATGGAAAGGTAATTGAATGCCTTTTCCGTCGATATGCTGGAAAATTCTATCTGAGAAGAAATCGCTGAGATATGGCACCTCAAAATTCAAAATTTTCATATTTTTTACGTTTTTTTCAAAATTTTTCATTTTCATTTCAATTTTTTCCTACGTTATATTGAATATCTGGAATGTTTTATTCTTTTACCAAATAGCTTATTTAATAACCAATATTTTAAGCGTATTTTGAAAAAAAGCGGATGAAAAATAAAGTTTTTATTAAGGATTTTGTGGAACGACAATATTTTCATTTTCATTGCTCACACAGTATATTCGACGTAAAAAATTTAAATTAAAATCACGAATATACTGTGTGAGCAATGAAAATGAAAATATTGTCGTTCCACAAAATCCTTAATAAAAACTTTATTTTTCATCCGCTTTTTTTCAAAATACGCTTAAAATATTGGTTATTAAATAAGCTATTTGGTAAAAGAATAAAACATTCCAGATATTCAATATAACGTAGGAAAAAATTGAAATGAAAATGAAAAATTTTGAAAAAAACGTAAAAAATATGAAAATTTTGAAATTTGAGGTGCCATATCTCAGCGATTTCTTCTCAGATAGAATTTTCCAGCATATCGACGGAAAAGGCATTCAATTACCTTTCCATGGATATGCCATTTATCTCGATCGGACTTTTTGGTTGGACTCCACAAGGGTTTGAGTGGGGCCATACACCGAAAAACACAAAAGTACCGTTATCTAAAAAACGGTACTTAGGAAAAAATCATGACAGCGTTTTTCGTGCTCAGGAGGGTCCAGTTAACTTATCTAGGCATGTGGCGTTCTTAGTATTTTTTTGGCTGTAAACCAGTATAATTGAAAGCTAATAAACAAAATAATTTTTTAATTTTTTTTTGGGTATGAGAATTAATCTGCCTAGATTTTTTGGGCATAACTTTGGAACGGTAAGAGCAAATTCAATATTTATTCTTTTAAATGACTCAGAATTTATCCACATTTTAAACTGAATCATTAGTTTTTTTAACTTCAATAGAAATTTTAAAAGTTACAAAGCATTATTTTTAAAATTTATGCTAAATTTACAGAAAAATGACTTAAAGGGTACTCAAATGAGCAAAAATATTATCGAAACTTATAACATCTGCACAGAGAAGTAAAGTTTGAACAGTTTTCTTTAAAAAAATTGACTTAGTAACAAAGAAAATCGTGCTAATGGGCCGAGTAATGCGCAAAATTCAAAAAAAGTCGAGCAACCCCGATTTTTTGGTTAAATTCGATTTTAGCGACCTCTAAACCTCTTCCGAAAAATCTGAAAAAAATCACAAAAATACTTTACCCTATAAGCTTTCAAAAAAAGGTGGGGGAACAAAAAAAATTTTTTTTTGGGACACACTAATATACATATGCAAATGCATATGCATATATAATGTAATAATGAATATCGCGTAAAGAAAACAAAAATCGTGTGGTGTATTGAACATAAAAATGTGTTGTGCACACACTTACTTACATACATATACACACACGTATCCATAGATAAAAGCTGTCATCAGGTATTCAGGCAGGAATGCAATATGAAATTTTACAAATTGGTACTAAATTCTTAGAAAAAGTATACACTTGCACTATATTTCCAGAAATTAATACCTGCTTTCATTGGAATTATTAATTGCATGCGCATTATCATCAGCTCTGATGGACTGTTAGTGGATTTTTAAGTATATCGTCAATGGAATTAAAGAACGCTGTAACTGACAAAACATCCAAAATACGTTTTTTGCATCATTTTTATCAGAAAAAAAATACGCGTCGATTGGTCCAGGTCCCAAATTTCTACGATGAAAATAAATTCACTTACGCCGTCTGCGAAATGAAAAATACCAGTGCCTTTGTTCTATTTTCATACAGGTTTTTTGGCTCTGGTGAACATTTAAGGTTTTGTCAGTTACAGCGTTCTGTAATTCCATCGACGATATATTAAATACCCAATCCATTTCTAACATATCACGAAATCTTTTTCCAAAATCGTTTCTTATTTCTGAGTTATATACCTTTTATCTTAGATTAATTTTTAAATATCTGAAAATTCTTTGAAAAATTTCATAAATTTTGCTTTTTCATCTGCTTTTCTAAAATTCTACGTTTCTATAGAACCCTTTTACTGCAAAATGTATATCAGAAATATTTTTCAAATTTCCTTGCAACACTAAAATAATAAATTTAATTTAAAAAATGTAACAAAAATATATGGCACGCTGTTGCATTTAATTATTGAACATCTTTAGAGAGTAGTCGCCGTAGTCTAGTGGTTAGTGTGTTGGCTTGCTAAGACGATAGTGCCGGGTTCAAATCTCAGCTCTGACATCTTGAAAACAGAAATATTAAAAAAATTATTTCTTTCGGCGACTACCTCTCAGCAGTCTTCTGGCAAAAGCTCTGGGAGTAATTGATTGCCATGTAAAAGCTTCTCAAATCTATCGTTCTGAGTCGACTTTAAACTGTAGCTCCCGGTACTTATGGATAAAAATTAACACACACAACCTGGGTGCTGCGAGAAGCTAGACTGTAACCCTGAAACAGGGTTGTAATGGCCAATTATGTATGTACTCGTATGTATATACATATTTAGGGAGGACGGGATATTTAAAATACGCTGCAATTTTTCTTTCGTGCCTTAATGAACCTTATGTCTTTACTATAATCAGCATCTACTTCTTTCAGAAACGCCTTCTATGGCACTTTTAAATGATTTATTATTTTTTTAGAGCTTTAAAAAGACCACTTATTTTTGCAAAAAAGTTTTCTGATGGATTATGCAATGGAAATTGGCCTCCTTAATTCATCAACTATGTTTTTTATCATAAAAAGGTCTCGTCAAAAGGCGGGGATGTATTTGAAAATTACGGCCCTTGGGGCCAGATTCGCCTGCAGTTTTTTTTTTTTAATCCTGTTTTAATGCTACTGCCCTTGTCGCCGTAGTCTAGTGGTTAGTGTGTTAGCTTACTAGTCAAAAGCTTCGGGTTCAAACCCCAGCTCTGACATCTTAAAAAAGGAATTTAAAAAAAAAAAAAATATTTCTTTCTGCGACTACCTCTTAGCAGTCTTCTTGAAAAATCGCTGAGAGTAACTGATGAAATAAAGTCCTGCTACTAGAGTTGCCAACTATTCGATGAAATCCAAAAACCGGTTTTCAAATAGTTTAAAAAACCGTAAATTTTTTAAAACCGGTTTTCGGCTTTTTAATTTAAAAACCGGTTCGAATAACCCGGTTTTTCGGTTTTCTCAATTAATAAAAATATATACAATATACTATATAAAAAAAATTTTTTTTTGTTTTTATAACTATTTTAACTTAAAAAAAACAGAAGAAATAAAATAAAAAAATAAATTTAAAATTTTGAAAATTATAAAATAGTACATATTTAAATATGTATGTATACATATATACAATAGTACATATCGCCATATTAAATGCAAACGGCCGTAACTACACAAAATATTGAAATTGAGTGTTTTATTAATTATGGTTCGTTTTATCAAAATACATGTTCGTGTAAAATTTTAGATTCCTACGATCAAAAATGGTGATTTAATTAACGAAATTCAAACGGACGTAACCACATGTGCGTGTATTTCTAAATGCAAGAAGACATAACTACATACATACATATTTATATAAAAACCTTACATACAACCTCACTTGTTATATATAATGCCAATCTTTATATATCGATTCTGAAATTTATATGATTTTCAGGATTTACAAAATTTTTGCTTTTAAGGTTTTTTGCTTCTCCTGTAAAAAAAAACAAAAAGCGTAGTTAAGTCCGTTTTCATTTAGTATGACGATATGTAAATGTGTACATATATAGAAAGAAACATACATCTATAATGACAAAACATTATTATTCAAGATTTAAACATTTTATTTATTTTTCTTAAAATACTTATAGTATTTCAAATATGTGACGCAGTTTAAATGTTTAGATGATATACGGTTTCTTAGCTTTGTTTTTATTGCTGAGCTTACTGAAAAGACACTTATTGTAGAAGTTGGGTTAATTCTGAGTAGCGCTATATATATCAGATTTAGTTTTTTAGATCTTTTAGAACATAAATGTTTCATACGTAATTAAAATTTGTTAGAAAAAAATCAGTAAAATATAAAAATAAAATGAAAAATATTCGAAAATGTCGAATAGTTCGACAGCAAATAACCGGTTTTTCGAATAACTCAAAAACCGCCACATTTTTTAAACCGGTTTAAAAAAACCGGAAAAATATGAAAAAACCGGTTTTTCAAATAATTCGAAAACCGGTCTTGACAACTCTACCTGCTACTGCAATTTTTTTTTTTGTAGACTTAGACCATATTCGTAATAAACACTAAGCGAATAACGTTTAAACTACAAGCGAAGGTTCATTTTTGCGGCGACATTTTTCTATTTTCAAAAACAGACGAATTTTTAGAAAACTGGAGAGAGAAGTAGAAGAGAAGAACCCCTTTTGTCAGGGTTTATAGTTTTTAAAAGTTTAGAATGCTACAAGACATACACATAAACAGTGTTGCCTCTTTTTAATTTAAAATATAGAAATAATTTTGACGCAAAAATCAAGAAATGGAGAAATTTGTTACTTTTCAAAATTTGAAAACTTCCTACAAATGATTACAGAAACACGGCACAAAATTCTGTAAAATATAATTTGGAAACGTTTTCAAATAGGGACGAAATTGTAAAAAATTTCCAATTGTCCTTCGTTTTGCAACACTGATACAGGATATGTAGTAAGTATGTATCTGTATTTGTTTGTAATGCGGATACATATATTGAATATCTACCCAAAACAACCGAATTATTAATTGCGCAGCAACATACGAGTACTTTCTCATGTTTTTTGTATTTTTTTTTTTTTTTTGCTACTGTTGCCGTTGTTATTGGGTTTGTTACAATAGTCTTTATAAATGAATTTAAAAGCGAAGTAAAATAATAATAATGAAAAAATTTTAATGTGTTTGAATATGTGTAAGTGGGTGGCTATGTAACCGTGTGTACAAATAAAGGCAACTCTTGTACAGTGTAATTACAATCGATGTAGCAAAAAAGAGTGATGACAACAAACAAGGTAACAAAATACATTCAAATGCATTTACTTGCCACAACACATACATAAATATTTTTGCTGTTAAAACATTTGGGAATGAAAGGAGGCAAAAGGACCACAAACACAAAACAAAAACTGTTGTACAAAAATACAAACAGTAGAAATATATTCAACACTCTCCCCCTATTGAATTCAATTTTATTTTCATAAATTTTGTATTCCCAGAAAATAGGTGCCTGAAAATAGACTTCATTTTTTTTTGTTCGATTTTTTTCTCTTTTGCTTTTTCTCATTGTGGTATCAAGTAGTGGTGTGAAGTGATGCGATTCATTTTAACACATTTAGCAACTGAAATAAAATTGTTTTTCCTACGGTTTTCCTTTTTTTTTCTCTTTTTTTTTCTTTTTTTGTTTCATTACAAAATGTCAGAAATTCTTGCTGGGAATCCGTAGGACTTTTCTTGGTTACTTAAAATTTGTTCGAAAGGAAAAAGAATTTATTTTTTTTTTTTTTTGAACCGTTGTTATACAATTTTTCTTTCTGTTTTACCGCTGTTTTAACCATATGGTTTTGAATTGAAAAAAAAAAAAACTTTTTTTTTTCTTTTGCCCTAAACTTTTGGAAAAGTAAGTGCGTAAACAGAAGTTAAGTTTCCAAGTTAAACACATACTTTTAAAAATTGTACAAAATCCAACAAAAACAAAAAACAATATATTTTAAAATCATCACTTCAAATAATGAAAACATGCCAGAAACATTTACTTTTGAAGGAAATAAAATTGTTCAAATACTTTTTATTTGGCATTTAAGAAAATAAAGTAGCAGTTGAATGGTATTTTCCGCAATGTACAGTCGCTACACGGTTTAACAAACACGTATTTTTGCGTTGGATGGCTAAAACACAAAATTTTTTTATCATAAGCTATACGACAAACATTCAAAAAATCCATAAAATTTGTTTAAAAAAAAAACTGAAATGTCTGCTTTAGAGCTAAAAGTTTTGGGTTAATCGTAAGACTTTTAATTATCTTTTCTTGTTATAATAAATTTGTTTAAAATATTTAATAAAAAATACTCATTAATTTCTTGAGTCTGCATATAAAACAAAACGAATTTATTTTGGATAAAATAAAATAAACAGGCTACTTAGGTTTCGTTATGCAAAAAACTGTAAATATTTAAACTTAGCAGTCAAACAAAATGACAGAGAAGGGTAAATACTGGTAATAAAAAAAATTTCCTTAGGCCGTTTGAGCTTAACGTAGCTTCTTCATGACAACCAGTTACCTTCAGAGCTATTTCCAGAAGACTGCTAAGATGTGGTCGCTGAAGGAAATATTTTTTCATATTTTTTTCTTTCGAGATGTCAGAGCTGGAATTTGTAATTGGAGATGTCACTTAGTAACAAACAGTTTAAGCTTTACAAAGTAATTAAATTAAAATTATTTTTGTTTCGTCAGAATTGCTTTAAAGTTAAATTCTATAAAAAATTTATCTTTTTTACAATGAATTTTTTGATAATGGAGAAAATGATGTCCGTGAAGGAATAGTACACTAGCCAATTTGAACATGTTTTCGACTCCAGCTGCTGTAGTCTCATCAGAGTTCTTTGTGTCTGTACATATTCATGACCAGACATCAACTAAGTATTTAACTCACACTTTTCAAGAAATCACATATTCAAATTACTTTTTCTTTTCTGTATGTACATTAGTGCTGGCAAAGTATCGAGTATTTGTATTAATTTTTGGGTACTCAATACTTAAAAGTAACTACTCAATACTTTAAGAGTTGCATTTTTTCTTCGAAGTTGTATAGAAAATTTAAATTTTAACGGCCAAACAAATTTTTGTCTAAAAACACAATACTTTATGAAATTGTTTTCTCTTAAAAATAAAATCCGTTAAAAGTATTGAGTAGTATTGGGTACCCAAATGAAAGTACTCAATACTATCGAGTAATGAAAAGTAGCAGAATTTGACAGCACTAATGTACATACACTTGGAAGTAATTGATTGCCATGAACTAGCTTCTCAAGTCTATCGTTCGGAGTCGACATTAAACTGTAGGTCCCGGTACTCATGGATAAAAATTGCCACATACAATATGAGTGCTGCGAGCAGCTAGTCCGTAACCCTGACACAGAGTTGTAATGGCCAATTATGTATGTATGTTCTAAGTATTAATTACAAGAAAACCATTTGACTGGTTTTAGTAAGATTTTTGGAAATGAGCCAATTACCGTCGGATTAACAGACTTGCATACCATTTACAGTCAAAAAGTGTCATTATTAATTTGATTTATAAAAACATTTTAATTTTCCATTCCCATAAATATAAATAAATAAATCACTGAATGAGATATTTTAAGGAAATAACATTTTTCATTTTTAATTAAAATTTATTCTTAAACCACAATTCAATTTTCATGCTCATTTGAATTTTAGTGACAGATTTTCTGTAATTTGTCTCAATTAAAGAAAATAAAACAAATTGCATGCTGTTGTCGAATCTTAAATTAAATTTACAAATAAATCAAATTAAGAAATTCTTTTTATTTTGAAAACGAGAAAAAAGGAAGACATTAAAAGTGTTGCCACAGCAACATCTTCAAACAGACAACATCATTAATTAATTACTTTTAAAAAATGTTGACATCAAAAAATAAGAAATATTTGGCAATATTTATGCATGAGTTATTTCAATGAAAAACTAAAACAAATAAATTAAAAAGTTATAAAAGTTAATTTTTAGTTTTGTTATAGTTTACTGTTAACATTTATAATTAAATTATTTTTTAAGCTGGAGGTCTGGTTTAAATTAATATTTTATATATTTAAATATACTCATTTGCATGTATAATTCATCTACTTAAATACGAGTGACATAAGTTACTTTCTTTTAAAGCGATATGATTAAGCGTGTTTTACAATATTTAAAATATTGGTGCTAAATTTCGAGGTGAGTTATTGGATTTTTTTTTTCTCAAGATACTGATGAAATCTGTAATTTTCACTGCAGTAAAGTGACTTATACCACTTTCAATATAAAAAGTCACACTAGTTATTGAATTGTATTGGGTTGGCAACTAAGTATTTGCGGAGTTTTTTTTCATGGAACGAAATAACTTTATTATGTAATGTATTGCCCATTTTGAGCAATGACCACTTGCCATCTTTCAGGCAGCATCATAATTCCACATTCATAAAACTTCTTGTTTTTATGAGAAAAAAACTGAACAAGGTACGATTTGACATCATCATCATTATTGAAATCTTTACCATTCAAGGAGTTTTGCAAAGATCGAAATAAAAAGTAATCAGATGGTGCAAGATCTGGACTATATGGTGGATGTGGCAAAACATCCCAACCAAGCTCCAATAATTTTTGCCGAGTGGCCAAAGATGTGTGTGGCCTTGCATTGTCATGATGGAATACAACACCTTTTCGATTTGCCAATTCGGGCCGCTTTTCTTCAATTGAATTGTTCAATTTTGTTAGTTGTTCAATGTAGACATCAGAATTTATCGTTCGATTGGGTGGTAAAAGTTCGAAGTAGACAATTCCTTTGTAATCGCACCAAACTGATAACAGAACTTTCTTTTGATGAATATCAACTTTTGATGTTGTTTGCGCTGGTTCACCTGGCTTGCTCCTAAATTTTTTCCGATTGACATTGTTGTAAAGAACCCATTTTTCATCACCAGTTATCAATCGTTTTATAAATGGATCGTTTTCATTACGTTTAGTTAACAAATCGCAGATGTGAATGCGTTGTGTTAAATGAATTTCTTTCAGTTCATGAGGACCTCATACATCAAGTTTTCGTACATAGCCAAGTTGCTTTACTCGATTTTCAATGCATGTATGTGATACATGAAGCTTCCTTGCAATCTCACGTATTGTACTGTGACGATCCGAATCAATTATTGCTTTGATTTGGTCGTCGTCCACTTCAACTGGACGGCCGGAGGGTTTTTCATCTTTCAGTGAAAAATCACCAGAACGAAATTTGGGAAAGCAATTTTGACTCTGCCATTCTTTTAAGGCTTCATTACCATAAACAGCACATTACTTTTTATGAGCTTGCGAAGCGTTTTTTCCTTTCCGGAAATAAAAAAGCAAAATATGACGAAAATGTTCCTTTTGATTTTCCATTTTTCAACAGACGCCAAACAAAAACCATGCAACCGAACAAAAAATTTTTTTTCTGATTGACAGCTGAAGTACCGACTATCAATTAACAAAATGTATTTGATATTTCAATTACGTCATCTAACCTAAAAATTCAACTAATGCCATCAATGAGTAAAATCCGCATTTACTTAGTTACCAACCCAATATTTGCTGAATTCACAAGATCCTTGTTACGTTGTTTTAGTATAAAACAGTGTATGATTCTTATTGATAATTTGTATGTAAAACTGAGATGCAATCAATCTAAATCTGCTGTTGTACACTTTAAATTCGTATAAATACTTGATTGATGCAACTGATTTTATAAGAAAATAAAAACAAAAATCTATTTAATGACTCTGCTCTGTTCCTTAACAAGACAGTATGTCCACAACATACAAACAAATGTGTTTAATTTTTAATATTTTGAGATACGTTTCTTTGTCCTTTTAGTCCTGGTTCCAATCCACCACACCCTCATATTAATGTTTTGTTTAACATAAAAAGGCCATCCTTATTTATACGAATACATATGCTGAAATTTTTTTATATTTTATTTTTAATTTTTATTATTACATCATTTTAGTTTAGTTGTAATTCCTTTTATTGCTTTTCTAGTTGGTTTAAACTGTTAACAATAATACTCGTATCTGTTGCATATTGTTTGTAGTATTTAATAGTTTTTATTTCGAAAGCATAGTTTTTTACTCAAATGTAATTGTTATGATTGTAAAAGTTTTATAAAAGAAGATTAAATTAAAAAAGTTTACTATTTGCGTCGAAAGAATTGTTGTTTTTTTGAATTAAGCTCATGAAACAACAACAGAACAAACATTTTTATAAATCAAAAAATAACAATTACTCTTATATGAGAAGATCGCAGTGCACATACATGAAGATAATTTTGGAGAAAAATGAAATCCATCAGGTTATTTTTTTTTTTTTTTCATGAATTCCAAAATAAAAATGTTCTCAATATCTCTGAAAATTTTGACCCTTATCGTTTAAGAATTTCAAACACTACATCAGTCGAAAATAAGGTATTATTTTATTTTTAACTAATTTTCTTTATTTGTAATTGATTGTCAAATCTTATGAGCCAAATACCCGAAAAAAATTGTTCCGAATAACATAGAAATTACTTTGAAACGATGATATGTATTTATGAAAACTAAACAAAAATGTACTCGCTGTGGTCTATTGGTTAGTGTGTTGGCTTACTAACACATGAGCCCGTGTTCAAACCCCTGCTCTGACATATTTAAAACGAAAGAAATATGAAAACAATATTTCTTTTGACGGCAACTACATCTCAGCAGTCTTCTGGTAAAAGCTCTGAGAGTTACTGATTGCCATGAACAAGCTTCTCAAGTCTGTTGTTCGGCGACGACTTTAAACTGTAGGTCCCGCTACTTATAGATAAAAATTTAAACACACAACATGGCTGCTGCGAGAAGGTAGGCTGTAACCCTGACACAGGGTTGTAATGGCCAGTTATGTATGTATGTAAACCAAAATGCTTGAAATGCCAATTTCCGGCTATATTTTTAACTTTTTTTAATAATCCCATTAGGTTGTTGATCATTTTTGTGAAATAATTTTTTTTTATTTCGTTATTAAACGTTTTCGTTAGCTCAGAACTAAATTCTATTAAATTATTTGGGATTATTTTATTTTATTTAATTAATTTTTTTTTTTTCATATTTCTAAAAACTCTCCTTGAAAATATAAGACTTGTCGAGATATTTAAAATAGATATTTTCTTGTTAGATGAGGTCGTCTTTTTTCGTTGAGCAATTGTTTTTAGTTACGGAAACAAGAAATTATAACCCGTAACTAAATCTGGAAAATCAAACGGTTGATGAAGCAATTCATAAACTAAGATGTGCGTCACTATAAAGTGTAACACCCATTTTTCTTAATAACTTTTTTCACCTTTAATCAAAATTATTTTTCTTAATCACAATATCTTTGAAAAATGTGTCAGATTTTAAAATGTATCAGTTTGTCAAATTTGACTTGTTAGTTAGTTCACAATGGATAATCAAAGACAAGTGCATACAAAAATTATTCAAATAATTCAAAAAAAACCATATTGGAGTTATACAAAAGTTGCTAGGGAAGTCCACGTGACCAGGCAATGTGTTTCCAGAGTGGTCAAAAAGTTCAACAAAGACCTAAAAATTGAAAGAAAGCCTGGAACAGGTAAAGCAAAACTGGTAACGAACGACGCGAAAGCCAAAAAGGTTAAGAAGCTTTTGCTGGCTCTTCCAAACATTTCTGGTCGCGAAGTGGCCCGGCGCGTGCAATGTTCG
Source organism: Metopia argyrocephala (assembly GCA_963576795.1). Lineage (NCBI taxonomy): Eukaryota > Metazoa > Arthropoda > Insecta > Diptera > Sarcophagidae > Metopia > Metopia argyrocephala. Next base: position 3,331,961 of record OY756209.1, read on the forward strand.
GAAAGTTTTGTGCTCCGAGTTAAAGCTAAAGCTGGCCTTAAAACATTTAAAGCCCAAAAAGTTCCGGATAGAAATGCTAAGAAGAATATTGAAGCAAAAAAAGAGCCAAACTCCTCAAAAAAGAATTTTTTTAAAAGTTCGAATGTTGTGTAATGGGTGATGAAACTTACGTTTTTGCAGACTTTGCGCAGCTTCCTGGCCAAGAGTTTTATGTAGCGGATAGTAGAGGCAATGTTTCTAAAGAGTTCCGAACAAAAAAACTATCAAAATTTCCCAAAAAGTTCCTAGTTTGGCAGGCTATTTGTTGCTGCGGCAACAGAAGTGCATCGTTTGTTACATTGGGATCAATAAACTCAGATATTTATATCAAAGAGTGTCTTCAAAAGAGGCTGCTCCCATTTCTAAGACAGCACAACATATCAACATTCTTCTGGCCAGATTTGGCAACATGTCACTACAGTAAAAGCGCAATAGACTGGTATAATAAAAATAATGTTATTTTTGTTCCAAAAGAGGCTAACCCACCAAACTGCCCAGAGCTGCGGCCTATTGAAAGATATTGGGCTCTGGTCAAAAGAGAACTAAAGAAGAGTACATCTGTTCCCAAAACCATTACTAGTTTTCGATATAAATGGACAGCTGGTACCAAAAAAATCTCCGAAAACACTATAACATTGCTTATGGATGGCATAATGAATAAAATAAAAAATTTTATAAAATTAAATTAATTTTTAAATAAAATAAAACAGAATATAAATCTGTAATAAAAATGCAAAATAAAACTGTTTTATTTTTAACTCTAGCTTACTCCAGTCAGTTTTTATTTGACTTTTGATGTGTTACAGTTTATAGTGACGCACATCTTACTTCATGGAGTTTTGCCAAAGAAACAGAAAGATTAAACTGTGGGTCCCGGTACTCATGGATAAAAATTTATACACACAACATGAGTGCTGCGAGAAGCTAGGCCGTAATCCTGACACAGGGTTGTAAAGGCCAGTTATATATGTAGGTGCCAAAGAAACTGCACATGATAGCAATTTTATATTGTACTGGTGCAAGAGAATTGTTTTTTTTTTCAAATCCTCATATTCGCCAAGGATTGTCTTACCACCCTTTTGAAGGTAATAAATGTTAATTATTACGTGTGGGTTATAAAAACGGTGGCCACGACTATATAGCTACACAAGCCTCGTCAGTTCTTTGATTTATCCCGAGAAATCCACTGTTTCGCACGCTCTCTGGTACATTGTAGTGGCTCTACATTTTGTACACTACCAAGCCAAAATATTACAAAAACATAAGCATGTTACTGTAGCCCAACCCCAAATACTGCTGCGAAGATGTTACACAATTCTGTTTGAGATCGATTACGAACAAACGTAACACGCGTGGTATTAAAAACTTTCTTATACCCAAATAATCATTCAAACTTAAATGCACTGAGCTCTAGGTAAGCTATCTATTGCTTTTTTATCTGTAGTTTTCTGTTGAAATACGCCAAAAAAAGAAAACAGCTCTACCTCTTTGTTCGAAATACACTTTCTACTCACATAGAAAGTAGCGATGGATTTTTTATTTCATACTTTTCAAAGCAAAAACTTTTCATATTTACATACAGAACTCAGGTAGTAATAGAAGTAAATGTAATGCAGCTTAAAAAAGAAAGTTTGTTGTACGTATAGAGTTTAAAAGTATAAAAAATTTTTTATTTGCCTTTTTTTTAATTTTTCAAAGCAACACAACATCATAAGTATTTACAGATAGAAACAAATTTAGAATTATTTATGAAAAAAAAATCTTATTTTCAAGGCAAATAAAAATTTTGTGCATAATTTTATTACTAAAACTTTTTCTTTTTTAAATAAAATGAGTAATTAAGACTGTTCATTAAGGAATTGGCCTCTTTTTTATATGTAAGTACTTGACTAGTCTTGTTTTTAATCAGCAGAAAATAAATATCAAAATTTTTAACATAAACTGACTGTTAAAATATGTGGAATTTGAGACTTTAAATAAATTTTAGTTAAAACGTAGAAGGGAAAGTAATTATTTTGTTTTGCGTGAACGAAGAGATAGTTTTTATGGTTTAAAGTATTAGATAAGTAGTGAATGAAAGCCGGAAATAAAACCTTATCTAATAAGAGAAACAACAGAACCTGACAACAGAAATTAAAATAAATTAAAAAAAAAATTCATGAAGAAATCAAAATTTTAATTTAAAATATGGCTCTAAAACAGAAATATCATGGTCTTCAGCTCAAGAAATTGAATAAAATATTACAAATTGAAAACGGTATCAAACTATTTGTGTTTAATACGAGAATTATTATTTATTTTTTTTACAAATTTGTGGTGCTAATTTTTTTTATTGAACATGTTTTTTTAATAACTTTCTGAATAATGTACCAAATGCACTGTGTTTTTTTAGAATATAACCAGAATATTTATAATTGAAACACTCTATAAATAAAAAATTTATCCTTTCTGAAAATAATTGTGCCCATAATTATGAAAGTGGTCTAAGTCAAAATTTAAAAAAAATTAGTTTATTAGTTATTTCATACCACATTATTTTAAACTAAATTTATTCAATGTAATTTTTAGGAAATTGTCAAAAATAGACCATTAGATACTGGTTGTAATTTCAACATTATATGAAATTCATTTAGCTTTAATTATGAAAGTGGTCTAAGTCAAAAATTAGACCACAAATTTTTGGTATCGGGCCATTCCTTTCTACTGAATGACCGTGATTTTGGGTTCATAAAAATGAAAATTAAAAAAACAAATTACTTATACAACCCTTAGCATTATTATGAATTGACGGAAAAGTGCAGAAGAAGAGATGAATTTTCGATAAAGCGAATTTCGCAGCCGGATTTAATTTCAACGATATCACAATCAATAACAAGAAGAGTAAAAAATATCGCGGGTGAGTCTGTCTCTTGGTTACAAATTCAATGGATGAGATTCTTAAAAAATTAACCTTATAAAATGTTTTATACAACTTCCTTAGATGATTCTAAATATCATGTTTTGGATCTTTTTCCCATAAGAGGAAGACCAAAAACATACGGAAATATTAAATTACTTCCATTATACACCATCATTAGACCAGTATCGGAAAAAAACATAAAGATATTTTGAGTTTACTGCCGTACATCCTTCCAGTTTTTCAGGAACATTTTAAGAATCTTAAATACTCGCAATATTGATAAAAATGGATTATTGCTGAAAAATAATTAATAAATGTTCAGTCAAATTATTGTTTTAAATAAAACTCAAAGTTCTTTATTGCTTTGAGTCATTTATAGGACATTCAGTTAATTTTGAAAATGGTCTAAGTCAATTCAAACTTTAAAAACAATATTATCGTATGAAATTCACACGAAATTTCATATTCGTAATAAATTTCCATCAATTAAGACCAATAAAATTATAAATTAAAATGTCGAATAATGTAAAAACATTTTTTAATTTATTCAAATACAAATCATTAAATATCTCGAAACATGAAATATATGACTTAGACAACTTTCATAATTATGGGCACAATTGATTCCTGAAATAGCAATTTTAACACACAAAAAATCATTAAAAAAATCTTCTTTAGTTTACAGTAGTCAAGTATAAAATTCTTAATTGATTCGTTGATTCTTCACTGATTAGAACCACAAATATTTGTAACTTGAATCAGTAGGCGATTGTTATGAATCCAAATAAATTGAAAATATAAAGAAAATAAGATAAAACAACACTTAAAATTCTTTGGAACTTCCGAAAACTGATGTTCACTACTCCCCAAAAATATTTTTATCGCCAAATCCTCAAAAAAAAAAATCGAACGTAGTCATAATGTGCCACTGAGTTACATAATATATTGTGAAATATTACAATATAAAAATGCAAAGGAGGTACTTACACAAAGTGAAAAATTCTTACATCTAAAATCATTTAGCAGGAGTAAATGCCAGTAAATTTACATCTTGTTGTGGTTTTTTAAGCAGTAAAAATATACAGCTTCGAAAACTGAAGAAAAAACCTCCATTAAATGTTACTTGTCAACAAAATGGAACTGGTTGATTGTACAGTGAACTGCACAACCCACTACAGAGATAATTCGTTCTTTAGTCGCATACTTCGTTTATGGACCAATATTCCGGCAAATGTTTGTCCCACAAATACAATATGAAGTTCAAATCAAATGTTTATAAACACTATTACCTTTTTTCTCCTTCCCATAACATATTTTCCTAGCACGGCTTGAGTATGGGTTATCCAGGGCTCGTAAAAAAAATAATCGCCCCTATCGTGTTTGGCGTATTTCGACATTTTTGTTCTAAATTAAAGAAATCAAGCACAATTTGTCATCAATATTTTACAAAAATCCCAAAATACGAAATAAGGGTGAATAAAACCAGCAACGCCTTGAATTTGACAAAAAAAAAAACATATCGAGCCTTTGGTGCAAGACCGTAATAACTCAAAATTTTAATTTTTTGAGCTGGGTATGCAGAAATGATATTTGGGGAAATATCTATTTAAGAAAAAAAGATTATGGTTCTATCGCTAATCGTTCAGATTCTACAGCTAAAAATTCTTTATTGCCTCTATCTATGTTAAACAATATTTATCTGCAATAAAGAAGTATTTCCTTTATACTATGTTCAGGTATACACCTTTATTGCGTAAATCGCAATAAACGCCATTATTGAGCTCAATATTCCATACAAAATCTCAATTATTTATTGCGTAATAATACGAATATTTTTATAATATTGTGTAAAATTTAAAATGCAACACTGTACATTACCAATAAAAACGAACAAATTTCGTTGATGGTTGGCAACTCTAATGTAAATAAGACAAATAAAAGATGGCTAGTCAGGTGGAAGGTAAGTTTATTTTTATGAAATTTCTAATTTGATAAAAAATAATGATGTATTTATGTTTTAAATAGGTAAAAACAAAAAGAAAAATAGAATGGGGTGGAGTGCTGCCAGTGAGGCAGCTTTACTTGATTTGTGGCCAAGCAAAAAATTATATATTGTTGTTATTTGTCAGCTGATTGTCATATGATGATTATTGAGAAAGCTAAATTGCGTATACCTGAACACTTAAAATAATGTTGTCAATTAACTAAATATTGAGTCAATAAAAATTTATACCTGAACATAGTATTATGATAAGAAATTTATAAAGAGAAAGCAATAATTTTTTTTGCTACTTCTAGGCACAAAAACACACTGCAAATAAAATAAAAAGTTTATTTGCTATAACGATGTATTTCGAATAAATTAATAAATTTTTCGTTGATTTTGTGACAATAACGATACATCCATTGATAGGTTGATACAAAATTATTAAATATAAATAAATATTTTATATTTCTAATAACTATTTACCCTTGTAAAAAAATAACTTTAGTAAACGAAAATACTATGAAAAAGATGGCTGAAAACTTCAAATGCATTTTTCTCAGTTCACAATTTTTTTAACTATTTACTACGGTATTGCGCCAAAAGCTCGATATGACATGGGATGAATAGTAATACTGATTGGCGAAAAGTATTTTTTTTTTTATCAAATAAAAAACTTCAATGTAGATGGTCGACATGGCTATAAATTCTTTCTCACGATATCCATAAAAAGAACAAAATTTCTGCGTCGTGATCAAAGCAGTGAGAAAGGTATGTGCTGCACTTTAATGCTACAGCATCATTGACCTTGTTTTTCAGAGTACTCAAAAACTAATTGTAGAAAAAAAGTGGTTTATCACAGCCCTCTGGAGTCTTTAGCCTATTATTATTTTTTTTTTAATAAAATTTTTCGGAGGCGATTTACAAGCTCAACGCTCACGGCTAGTTACTCTCCAAGATCTGTGGAATAGCAGACTTAAACGCACTGTATTAGTCTAATGAACATATGGTTGTATGTTTGTTTAAAATCTTAGGGGTCCGCTAAGCAATTGCTTTTGAGAATGTCTCTTTAAAAAATCTTGTCAAATTTGAAAATTATGAACATTTTAAATTTCATTCGATTTACAGAAAATATTAAAAACTAAAGATAAAAATTAAAAGAAACATAATCAGATTCTGCTTCAATTATTGTTTACGCCTAGTTAATTAATAACATAAGAATAACTAATTTTAATATTAAATTTAACATATGTGCCCATAATTATGAAAGTGGTCTAAGTCATATATTTCATGTTTCGAGATATTTAATGATTTACATTTGAATAAATTAAAAAATGTTTTTACATTATATGACATTTTAATTTATAATTTTATTAGTCTTAATTAATTTAAATTTATTACGAATATGAAATTTTGTGTGAATTTCATACGATAATATTGTTTTTAAAGTTTGCATTGACTTAGACCATTTTCAAAATTAACTGAATGTCCTATAAATGACTCAAAGCAATAAAGAACTTTGAGTTTTATTTAAAACAATAATTTGACTGAACATTTATTAATTATTTTTCAACAATAATCCATTTTTATCAATATTGCGAGTATTTAAGAATCTTAAAATGTTCCTGAAAAACTGGAAGGATGTACGGTAGTAAACTCAAAATATCTTTATGTTTTTTTCCGATATTGGTCTAATAATGGTGTATAATGGAAGTAATTTAATATTTCCGTATGTTTTTGGTCTTCCTCTTATGGGAAAAAGATCCAAAACATGATATTTAGAATCATCTAAGGAAGTTGTATAAAACATTTTATAAGGTTCATTTTTTAAGAATCTCATCCATTGAATTTGTATCCAAGAGACAGATTCACCCGCGATATTTTTTACTCTTTTTGTTATTGATTCTGATTTCGTTGAAATAAAATCCGGCTGCGAAATTCGCTTTATCGAAAATTTATTTCTCCTTCTGCACTTTTCTATCAACTCAAAATAATGCTCAGGGTTGTATAAGTAATTTGCTTTTTTATTTTCATTTCTATGAACCCAAAATCACGGTCATTCGGTAGAAAGGAATGGCCCGATACCAAATATTTGTGGTCTAATTTTTGACTTAGACCACTTTCATAATTAACACTAAATGAATTTCATATAATGTTGAAATTAGAAACACTATCTAATGGTTCATTTTTGACAATTTCGTAAATATTACATTGAATAAATTTAGTTTAAAATAATGTGGTATGAAATAACTGATAAACTACTTTTTTTTAAATTTTGACTTAGACCACTTTCATAATTATGGGCACATATAATTTTTTTTTTTTTAATCTGGAAATTTGAGTTCGAATCCTACTTATATTGATGATAATTTTTGTTTATAAAATTTATTTCTTCATTAAACGTGTTAATTACATCAGAAGCAAGTTCTATTAAATGAATTTATGTAACTATTTTTGCAATGCTTTCCGACTCAAAGAAGGAAATGAGATCCGTAAAGGAATTGTATATCAGCTGATTGGATCATTTTTCGACTCCAGCTATGATGGTAGTCTCACACTTTTCTCTAGAAATCGTATAATTGGAATACAATTTCTGAGTTAGCCTAAGTATTGTCTATCATAGTCTCTGTTTTATCTGCATCATAGCATCTGAATTTATTTAACGAAAAATTTAGTTCTGATCTCATTAAAACGTCAAATGAAGTAACATAATTTTTTTAATATTTTTCATGTAATATAAATAACAATGTATTTATTGTTCATACCTATGATGCATTTGTATTTCTGTTATAACAGATTTCAAACTATATTTCTCAAAAATATACATTTTTGCTCTTTGATAGCCCTATCTATCAAATAAACAGAATTACTCGAACAGACAGAACAGATCCCTATATCCATTTACATTGTATAAGTATACACATACATATTTAAATATGTATATGTGTGTACATTAATTTACAAAAGGTACATTTAAGTAAGTTAGTATATAAATTTTGTATTTGTATTTACATAGTCAACATGCATTCATGTATGCATGTATGTATGTGTTACATTTGATTTTATAGTTTTAATAGTTACAAATACAATTATAAAACACATACAGGCATATACAATAGATAATTTGAGTAGGTAGAGAAAGTAATCAATTTTCCATACGAATTTTTGTATTGCTGTAACCATCAGTAGCAGCAGTTATTTTCCTACTCTTCCGCATCAACAACATCAATATCAACATCATTATCAAAATTAAAAGTACGCAAGAATAACTTTTCAATAGTTCGATACAGAAACAATTGACAAGAACAACAACAACAACAACAACAATAACTGTAACAATAGAGACAACAACAATAATGAAGACTTAAAGAAGAAATGCAATTTTGGAAAAAGCCAGTTTGTTTGTAAAGGAATTTCAATAATTAAAATGCTGTGCAATCATGTGCAACAGAAACACTTACTTACCATATTCTTTTTGTTTTTGTAGTTTTATTGAATTGTGTTGCATAAACGTTTAGATGGCATTATGATTTGTGAATCTGCCCTAGCAAAGACCATTAACTGCAACATATGGCAACAGCACTCACACTTTAAAGCATCAAATCGAGACACATTTTTACACTCCGCTGACTATTTACCAAAGCAAACAATAAAAAAAAGAGTTTTTTTTACACACACTTGCAACATGCAACACTTTATCTGCAACTAAATGTTAGTTAATGGCTATCTAGAGTCTTACCCATCTTGCTCTGGGCTTAAGCCAGAGTCTTAGTAGTGAAGTGATGAATGAAGAGATGGTTTTGAATTATTCTACGGATTCAATAGATATTTTACTTATTTAACCGTTCAACAACATTCAGTTTGTGTTCACCAGGTTGAACTGAATTCAAGCATCAGGTAGTGACTTTAGCAAGCCCAACATGATTTTTCGAAATTGTGTGAGTGTGTATGTACTATGTATCTAAAATAACAATAACACCACACCAAGAGCCTTAAAATAAAAGCTTAAAAAAAGCTTTTTACACTCAATTGGCAAAAAAAAATCTGGCAGAAAACATTTTGTTTGTAAAGGAATCTTTTTAAAGGGAGAAACAACAAGTTGTTCAAAATTAAAGCAACAGGAGGTATTTTGCACAAAACACATACCACCACAAAAAATGCTTTATTAATTGTTTGTATAGGAAAAAGCTTTTCACAAACTTTTTAAGTGTTTGTTTTATTTTAAATCAGATAAAGAGAGATTTAGAGAGACATACACACAGTGGTAGAGAGAAAAGAACACCTACATTATTTGTATAGAATATATTTTAAAAGCTTTTCCTTCATTCACATATATTTGTTTATTTTATTTTTATTAAGCACACACACAGACACACACACACACATACATGCGAACAATAAACTTTTTTTTTCTTATCATTTATAATGAGTTTTATAGGGGTTCTTTTCTTGTTTTCAACAGAATATCAATCATTTATAACCATTTTTGTTTTACAAAATACCCACTCGTTTTGCAAACAACAAAAACAAACAGTGAGAGATTATGAAAGAGAACCAAGTTAAGTAATGTACGATTAGAGGGAAACCGTGTTATTACGAACAAGAAAAAGCATTTTCCTTGCATTACTACTCTAAGAAGCATATGGGTTTTATGGGTGTGTTTATTGTATTGGTTTCCGTTTCTGAAACTGGAACTAAATTACCACGTTCATGTTCCAATAACCTTTTTTTTTCATAGAATTTAATTTCGTAACGTATCGAGTGAATGGATTGCTGCATTCTATAGCTTATGGATGGATATTTAAAAATTAAAGTATAGTTAAAATTTTCATAATAGAATAATTTTATTGACCTGTTTTAATTCGGTATAGTGGTTAGAGCGCTCGCGCAAAAACTCAAACGGAACAGGTTCAAATCCCAGCAAAGGTGAAAAATTAAATAGTTAGTTTGCGATTTTTTCAAAATTATAATTTAAATATAAGAGGTTCCCCCCTCCAAGAAGACCATCTTCAAAGAAACCGCCTCCCGACATTCCACTCTATTTCACCTTAACCAATATTAACAAAAAATGAATGCTCCTGATCATTGGGAAGTAGCAGATAACAGCTAAGCCTACTTAGCGACGGCACTCACCACACCCTCAACTTGCAACATTGAGGCAATAGCTGTTGATCAGTCAAGCTTGAAGGTATAACACTGGCCTTTGAATGATCAATTCACAGAAATTTGTCTCATTCATAAGGCTTTTAATAATAATATATGAAAAAGTTTATATGTACTGTCCTCTCCAAAAATTACAATACAATGCATAGCATTCAGTAGGGTTTCAAATAAAAAAAATTTATAAAAGAAAATAATAATACATTTCTTTTTTTTTCTGAACTTACTTAAGTTCTTTTTTAATTTTAAATATTTGTTTTCGATATTTCGCTCCGCTATGAAATATTATTTTTTTTTTTTAAATATGAATTTTCAACGCATCTATAGCTTTAACAAGATATTTTTTTCCATTCCCTACAAATTCGATGTATCGATATTTGACTGTATTGTTAGATTTTACTGCATGGACTTACTGTATGAATTGTTTAAGTTGAGTGAGTGAGTTCCTTTGATAATTTATGTGTTTGTACATATTTGTGTTACCAGTGCCAGTAGCAATAGCAATAACATTGGCAGTTCGTATTCATTGTATTTGCATTTGTTTTATTCTGGTATTTGTTTTTTAGTTGTTTGTATTTGTTAATAAATTATTATGTTTTATATTGAATTATACTCATGTAAGAGAATAAAAGAGAAAATGCTTTTACTTAAATTTGTTTTTTTTTTCTTCTTCAATTTATCTTCCAAGTCAATTTAAATTAAAAGTTAATTACAAATATCAGAAACATTATAAAAATACATAAATTTAAATTATATTCACATTTGTTTGTTAAAAATAAAGAGAAGCAACAATTTATTACTTTTATTCGTGTTCAAAGTTTGGTTAAATTAACTAAAGGTTGGGCAAATTAAAGTTAGGAAGTAAATTGGCTTAAAAACACATTTATTGTTTCGACAAATCCAGTTTTATTGATACCAATGTAAAGTAAAAATATGGAAATTAATAATGGAATATGATGTCTGATGTTGTAGTCGCTGTAGACTAGTGGTTAGTGTGTTGGCTTACTAAGACGATAGCGCAGGGTTCAAATCTCAGCTCTGACATCTTGAAAAAAAGGAATATGCAAAAATTATTTCTTTCGGCGACTACCTCTCAGCAGTCTTTTGGCAAGAGCTCTTCTCAAATCTGTCGTTCGGAGTCGACTTTAAACTGTGAGTCCCGGTACACATGGATAAAAATTTACACACACAACATGAGTGCTGCGAGAAGCTAGGCCGTAACCCTGACACAGGGTTGTAATGTATGTTTTTTAATAAATAAAAGTAAACTTGTCCTGTAATAACACGTTTATTATTTTTGTTTGATACTGACAAATGATGTCATGTACTTGAAACAACTTCTATAAATTTTCTAATTTTTTTCTTAATTGAAACCATACTCAGGGGTAAACCCCTACTGAATGCTGTGCATTGTATTGGAATTATTGTGCAAAGGAGAGTACATTATGAACAAATATTTTGGTTTCTTATATTATTAAGCGCCTTAGAAATAAGACAAATTGCTAGGAATTGAACATTAAATGATCAACAGCAATTGCTCAATCGTTGCATGTTGATTGTGGTGAGTGCCTTCGCTAAGTAGGTTTAGCTGCTATCTGCTACTTCCCAATATGTGGCGCTTTGCTCCAGATCATTCGTTTTTTTTTGTCAATGGTTAAGGTGGAATGGAGTGGAGTGTCAGGGAGCGGTTTCTTTTTAGAAGAACTTTTTGAAGGGGCGGGGAGGGGACCTCTTATTTTTAATTATAATTTTGAAAAAACCGCAAACTAACTTTTTAATTTTTCACCTATGATGGGATTCAAACCTGAGCCGTTTAAGTTTTTGTGCGAGCTCTCTATATATATTAAAATTTATGTACTATATGTACAATGTATGTACATATACATGTATGTATGAATGTATTTTTGTATATTTCAGAACTATAATTTTTAGGTCTTTGAATTTTAAATTTGTGCCATCAGCCTAATATACGATAAAGGGGTTAAAATATTCAAGATGTTCAATATATCGCAAGTGCATTTTCTATGATTTTCAACAATATTTTATTAATAATTTTTAAAGTTTTCAGAATGAATCTCTTAAATAAGTGTGTTAAGCTACGGTCACATTAGGCAAATATTTGACGAAAAAAACGTAACCACTATTTTTTTGAAATATATTATGAAAATATTTCTTTCTACGTAAGCATTTCTTCAAATATTGTTAAAAAACGATATTAACAAGAAAAAATATTTTGATATATAATTAACTAAATTTTAAGGAATGAAAAATTAGAAAAATAAATATTTTCATAAAATAGTGGTTACGTTTTTTTCCTCAAATATTTACCCAATGTGACCGTAGCTTTAGAAATAAATCTTGAACTTACCTCGTTTACGTTTCTTTGATTGATCTCATGCATTAAACTATTCCATCTTTTACGAATCCACAATGATGAAGACATGCAAGTTGTTATTAATAAATTTGTAATTTTATTTTTGTCTATTTTTCTATTTCAATAATTTTTTTTTGTGTTTTAATATTAATATTATTGTTATTATTGATTGTATTTTGTTTTTCTCGATTTAATGATTGTGTTATTTTCTAACGATTGTAAACAGAATCCTTTTTCATTCTCTAACAAAATCAAAATTGTTTATAATTTTCTACAATATTTGTAACATACACGCTCTCAATTGAATAATTTAATGGCTAATAAAAAAAAAATAAAAAGAAAAGATAACAAAATATAGAAAAATTTAGTGAAATAATAAAAAATATAAAAATAAAATGCTATAAATTTTATATTTTAATATTTAAAATAAACAACGATAAAAATAATATGTTTCTCAACGCCTCAACCAGTATCAGCAGTTTGTGAGAGAAGTAGGAGGATATGAAAAGATAACAAGTTCCTTTTCAATGTGACTATTTTAATATCCTGTCACAGTTGCCTGACTGCTTGCCTGCATTTTTATTCTTCATATTTCAGTTTTTGATGTTGTTTTCATTAAAAATTAAAATAAAAGAAAAGCAAAACAAAGTATAAAAATATTACATTTTCTTGCTGTTGCATATATTTTAGTTGGTTAGTTATTGTTATTTTTGTTTTTTCTTTTTGTGTGTTATTTTAGGTGTGAATGGATGAATTTATAAAAATATGTTAAATGTCCTATATTAGGGTGTCCCTTAATTTGCAAAGTTAATTTTTCTTGGTCCATATTTAGATGGTAAAAAGTTTCATAGACTCAAAATAAAGCCATAGAAAAATTTATTTTTTTTCGTATTTCGAATTACTGCCGCTTCCGTCTGGCGCTGAAATAAATATTGTACATTTATTAAAGGCTTATTTGTCAAATACCCGTGTCAAATACCGTACTTTTTACATAACATAGATTCATACATACATAATTGGCCATTACAACCCTGTGTCAGAGTTACGGCCTAGCTACTCGCAGCACTCATGTTGTGTGTGTTAATTTTTTATCCATGAGTACCGGGACCTACAGTTTAAAGCCGTTTCCGAGCGACAGATTTGAGAAGCTTTTTCGTGGCAATCAAATTACTCCCAGAGCTTTTGCCAGAAAACTGCTGAGAGGTAGTCGTCGAAAGAAATAATTTCTCATATTTCTTTTTTTCAAGATATCAGAACTGAGATTTAAACGCGGCATTATCGTCTTAGTACGTCAACACACTTACCACTAGATCACGGCGACTACATGCAGATAAAAAAAAGAGTTGGAAAAAACTGTCACAATATAATTTGATATCATTTTGAATTTCTATATTTTTATTTCCGATAATCAGCTGTCTAGTGGTTTGTTGTTGCCTGAAGATGTCAAAATGAATTTGATTATTGTGTTTGTTGCAAAACTGTCCACACCTTTCCCGTACAGTCAATTCACCTTTCTTTTTAAGCTTTCGTAAACATATCGTCGTGCGGGAGTTTAAGTGCTCTATACGCCATTTTATATTTTTTATATATCTCGAGTTAATGAAACCTCTTTAGGTATTCGACCTCAAATTTATCAAGTCTGCAATCTTCTTTCGGATAACTCGTCGAGTTTTTGAGATAAATAGCCGAAAACGGATTGCAGATTTTAAAAATTTTAGTGTCAAAAACATAAAGTGGCATCATAAACTCGAGAAATATAAAATGGCGGATGGAGCACATAAACTCCCGCAGGACGATATGGTTTTTAATTTAAGTAAAGAAAACAATGTTGTATACATTCAAGCAGAAAAAAACCGACCAACTTGGTAAACTCGTCACATGGTTTTTATTTGAATTTTGAAGCGATTCATAAGGCTTTATAAGGGACACCCTACAGTATTTACATAAGTACGTATACATTTGATAATACTGCATAAATACATACTTATATATACATTTTTATTTCATCAGCCCCATCAGATGTATCTACTCTCAACATATATATCGTATTTATCTTTATTATCACCGGTTACATTATTATCACATTATCCAGTACAAAATAAAGCACATATGTGCATATACATACATATAGTACATACTGGTATTAATTTGTATGTACTTATAGCTTTATATATACATGCATACATACATATATATTATACTTATGTGGGTGTTATTCTTTTTATTAGGTTCTTGTTTTTGTTTTATTTATACCCATTACAAAAGTAAAAAAGAGAACTTTTATATAAAAAAAGGAAAAATAAAAAAATAAAAAAGCTAAACCCAGTGATGACGTCGTTTATTTCATTGTGCTTACAAGCGACACCAATATATCCCTTAAAATTTGCCTCAAACTTATTTGCAAGCGAGAGAGATAAATGTTTTTTTTTTTATTTCCACTCCCCTTTCCGACAACGTCGAGTTCTACATGGGTACCGTAATTTATCTGGTGGTTATAAAAGTAAAACCTATACAAAAAAAAAACTAAATATGAATGTTTTCAGGTTTTATTTTTAGGAATTTCAAAATTCTCCTTTTTAAACTCAGCTGTCATGTCTTTATGAAACACTTTATAGATAGACATTTAAATATATTTCCTTCTTATTGATAAAAACTGAAATACTACATAAGCTTGCAGTAAGACTATGAAATTAATATTGATTTTTGTTGTCTCTTTCGGCTTTGTTTTTTTGTAGCAATCCTACAAAAGTAACACTAAAGGTGACTTTAGTTATTTTAAGATATTTACTTATTACTTGATTGTAACTCTTTATAACCATTAACTTTTATAACCTCAAACTGATCTACGGAAAATCATACATGCATGCATACATAATTGGCCATTACAACCCTATGTCAGAGTTACGGTATAGCTTCTCAGTTTAAGGTCGACTCCGAACGACAGATTTGAGAAGCTTTTTCATGGCAATCAATTACTCCCGCAGCTTTTGCCAGAAGACTGCAGAGAGGTAGTCGCCGAAAGAAATAATTTTTTCATATGTCAGAAGTATTTTTTACACAAGAATCTCTAGTCTTTAATGAATTCTTTTAATACCATTAAGTTCAATCGTTATCTTGAAATCTGTTTTAAAATTATGTGAGGCCGTGTCATTACGTTCTCTCCTGGTCACTGCAATTGCAACATACATACATAACTGGCCTTTACAACCCTGTGTCAGGATTACGGCCTAGCTTCTAGCAGCACTCATGTTGTGTGTGTCAACTTTTATCCATACGTACCGGGACCTACAGTTTTAATGTCGACTCCGAACGACAGACTTGAGAAGCTTGTTCATGGCAATTAGTTACTCTCAGAGCTTTTGCCAGAAGACTGCTGAGAGGTAGTCGCCGAAAGAAATATTTTTTTCATATTTATTTTTTTGAAGATGTCAGAGCCTGGATTCGAACCCTGGGCCCATGTCTTAGTAAGCCCACACACTAACCACTAGACCACGGCGACTACATCATTGCAACATTGTGTCTGTTAATGAGTATCTCTCAGTTGACTTCTGTCCAAATTTAAACCTTCTGCATCATTTATATAATTTGTTTGTCAGTGAAAATGAAAAATAATTTCGTGTCTACATGAAGCATTTTTTTTTGCGGAAAAGGCCTTGGCATCCCTTTGCACCATTCATTTCAATTGTAAAAAAGTGAAAGAGTTTTCTTAACAGATGTCCAGTTGAGGTCTTTACAACGAACAACGAAAGTTGGCTCAGTCGTTTCAATTTAGAATGATCACTTGGGTATAAGAAAACTTTCTGCAAGAAAGGTGTCTCGTTTACTGACACATTCAAACGTAAATGAAATCTTGTGTCAACTTCGTATGAGTCTCTAAAAGGGCAAAACAAGCAAGGGCAGATATTAATTATACTCGTTCCAATTTATTAATTCGATCTAACAAGTATTTGAAAGAGAGGGGACCGCATTTTGTCTAGAAAAGGGACAAGACAAAGCAAGGCTTCACATATAGAGCTTCTACGACAAATATTCATGAAGGCAAGATTCAGCGATTTTCTTTCTTCGGAGTAACCAGAATAATGGCATCATGTTTAACAGAGGCTTTAGAGTTTCAAATTGGGTTAATACCACTTCATAACTATGCCATGACGATGGCCGCATTATCTGCGGAAAAGTTTTTCAGTAGTATACTTCGAAAGGTGATGGAAAGTTTGGCCATTATTCACAAGGTGATCAGAAACCTTATCAATGTATGTCTTGGATTTCTTGCCTTTGCTACTGTGCTTTGACAAAAGGTTTAGAGTTGAGGTGCCGAATCGTTCTACTAAGTATTTGGGAGTTTATTGAGTACTTCTAAGGCTTATATCGTGGTGATTTCCATATGTGCTGACATCAACCTGGTCAATGGACTCAAGGACAAGGCAGTTTATATATTTTCAGATAGTCAAGCTGCCTTAAGGACACTCGCCACTAATCGTATGACATCCAAACCCAAGTCAAATGTTGCTACGAGGCATTGCAAACATTATTGCTTGGAAATAAGGAATTTTTCCACTGCTTTTTATATTGACCAATAGAAATATTTGAATAGAACAAATGTTTAAGTATTTTTAAAATAGAACTCAACTGTGGCTATTGAAATCATATTTTTGTAGTTATAGAATATATAAACGTACATACCGTTCCAACAATCTTCTTGCTCTGAAATAAATTTATGTTGTCTTTTATACAAAATGTTCCTCTCCGCCTTTAAAAAGATAATTGTACGAGTATATGAAATTGTGTTTCTCCATCTGATATATAAAGCATTTGCAATAGCTAATAACAGAAACTTTAAGATTACGAGACTTAAATGCCTGTATATGTACGATTTATATTTCAATATTGGAGCTAATTTTACCTTTTTGCATATACGAAGAAGTCGACATAGTCGATGATGCAAAGCACACGTTTTTCCATTGTGTTCGATGGACAGAGGAACGTCAGGAACTGTCCCGAATAGTGGATGAACTGAGAGTGGACACCTTAACTTTTAATATGAGGAGAAACGAGTAAACCTGGAAGACTGTACAGCGATTTTGTGAGCATACTCTTAAGAGAAAAAAGCGAGACCTTGATGACGTTCAGAACAGTGACACCGATAATGGGGCAAGGCCTGGACGTAGGCGAATATTAGGATGAGATGAATTACCTAAAGGAGATCCATCTCGAAGTAATGCAGGACGCGGTTACGAGATGGATATACTCTCCTGAAGAAATAAGGGTGGTTTTTAGTCGGTATATCGAATTGGTGAGTCCGACATAACACGAACGGCGACGGCCGACGATGCACGCGTAAAAGCATTTCCCCCTTATCACACAAAAAAAACTTATCATATTTGGTTTTAATATTTTAACTTAAAAAATTATATGGCAGATTAGATTTTTGTCACTAGAAAATCCTCTAAGGATTGGTCAAAATTTTGTAAGCCCAATTAGAAAAAATGTCCCCAATTTGGGACAAAAACTCCAGAACTGAAAACACTTTTTTACACTTTCTACTTGACAATACAAAATATAAAAAGACGAGAACAAAATTGCCTTAAGGCCCACCGAGAACCCGAACTGTTTTTAATTCTTACTCACCGCTTTAAAAATTCTTTTATTTTTTTTTAACAAGAAAATGGGAAGTTAATTTCTTTTTTTCGTTACTTTGGTACTGGTTTCTTCTGATAAAAAAATGTTAAATCGCGTAGGTTCTAACCGTTAAGTTATTGCGTTAATATGTATGAAAAATTAAAAAGGTTAATTTAAATGAGATGTTATTTTTAGAATTTCTTTTCTTACTTTTTACTATATAAAGCTGACAGTTCGCTCAGAAATAAAATGAATAGTAAATGGTAATAAACTTGCAGGTATTTTCCTTTTTTTTTATTTCATTTCAATCTTATTTACGGCTTTATGTCTTAACTTTTTCAAAAAGAATGTCTATGATCAATGTAAATGTGTGTATGTGTGTGTGTGTAGAGAGAGAGCATATTGTTATTGTAACGAAAATACGTCATATTGGGCGCAGTTGTAATAACTTTATTAGATTTTCTTATCATTCCTGCACAGTCATACATACATACATACATACATATGTATATTCAGCCATATGTATGAATGTGTAGAAACAAGTAGCCAATTAATATTTTATATATATATGTATGTACATGTGCAGGTACATACGTACTATGTATGTATATATTATATGAAATATTTTTGATTAAAATTTTTTCCATGTTAATGCATATAAAATAAATAAAATAATCAAAATTCCTATCAATCACTTATAAAGCTTATTTAAAACGTTCATTTAAGCACCGTTTAAAATTGGAAGCTTTTCTTTTTTAATATTTTTTATTGTTTTTTATATATATTCTTTTTTTTAATTAATTAACCAGCTTAGATTTCAAACATATTGTTTATAAATTTTGAATTCTTAGCATTATTTATTTATAATATTTAATAACAAAGAAACACACGGTTGTAACATAAAGGACCTATTGTATAAATAAAAAAAAATCAACAACAACAAAAGTCTGTGCATGTCTGGTAAGTTTTTGGCTTTATAGAATTTTCCATTTCTTTTTTTTAATTTCACTTTCACTTCTTATAATTTTGTGTGTTTTTCTTTAGTTCAAATTGTGGATTCTCAATTAATTTTCTGTTTGTCTTATTTTTTAATTAATTTATTTAATAAATAATATTACTTTTCTCTTGTTTTCTTCTTTTTTTATTATTTCTTCTTTTAAACGCTGTTTAAAATATTATTTTCCTTCTTTTATTTTTTGGGTTTTTTTTTTCTTTTTTTTAACACGATGTTGGTTGGCATCTAACGAAGGACTTCTGTCCTACTGAAATATTTTTCGTTTTGTATGTCGTGGCAAAAATTTTTGTTAAAAAGCACACTGTGTGAGTGTGTGAGATGGTTTTTATATAAAAACAAAGTACGCTCACGCATTATGTTGTTTTTATTGTTGTTTTCATTACTTTTATTTATTCTCCTATTTGCCAAACGACGAGAGGGTATTAAGAAAAAACATGTTAAGAAAACATTTTCTTACACGCACAAAAAAACCCAAAAAAAAAAAAAAAATACTCAGTTTTTGTTGTAAAAGCTTTTGTTTGTACGCAGTGTTTGTGCATGAGTGTGTTAAATGTCAACTACTACGCGTAATGGATTGACTGCCGTATAAGCAAAACAAAGGTACACCCGAACTTACTTGCATTGTTAAAACAGGTTGAAAATATGTAAATCAAAAGAAAAAAAAAAACTTAGAGGAGTTACCATAGCAAAATTAAAAAGACGAAAATCTGATTAATATTTTTTTTTTCTAAAATTTAAAAAGTAATTAAATTAATTTAATGCTGGAGATTTAGAAAATAACTTCGTAATAACATACGCTCGTATGTTTTTTATTTTTTATTTTTTTAATTTTTTATTTTTTTTTTTTTTTGTTTGAAGTTTGCCATAAAAATAAAGTTCAGAAAACTATTTGGAATATCATATATACATAATCGGCCATTTCAAACCTTTGTCAGGGTTACGACCTAGCTTCTCCCAGCACTCATGTTGTGTGTGTTAATTTTTATCCATGAATACCGGGACCTACAGTTTTTCATGGCAATTAAATTACTCCCAGAGCTTTTGCCAGAAGACTGCTGAGAGGTAGTCGCCGAAAGAAGGAATTTTTTCATATTTCTTTGTTTTTTCAAGATGTCAGAGCTGATATTTGAACCCAGCGCTATCGTCTTAATTATACAATACACTAGACCACGGCGACTACGATTGAATTAATAGAATATATTATATTACAATAATTATATGATCTGGAGACCTGAAATCGAATCCCAGACAGGCTGTGATGGTATATTTTGTAATAATTTTGTTTGGTTTTTAAAACGCCGTAATTAGATCAGAAAATAAATTATTTTAAGAATTTAGATTGTTTTTTGCAAGGATTTTTCAACTGAACTAAACCGAACCAAACTGATATTGTTTTCGACTCCAGAGCTACAGAAGTTTAATCAGAGTTCTTGTATTCTGTACATATTTAATTTTTTTATTTAAGACCTATACTCAAAGGTAAACCCCTACTAAATGCAGTGCATTGTATTGGAAATATCTACTATATATAGTAGATAGATGTTCAGCGCCTTATGTCAATTTGATCACTCAAAGGCCAGTGTTGTACCTTACACCTTTGAATGATCAACAACAATTGCCCCATCTGGATGTTGAATGTGAGTGGTGAGCATCTTTTATGTAGGTTAGCTGTTATCTTCCCAGAAGGTGGATCTGTACTCCTAATCATTCGTTTCTTGGTGGAATAACCTGGAAATGTCAGGGAGCGGTTTCGTGAAGATGCACTTCTTGGAAGGGGGACTTTTAATTTTTTAAATTTTAACTTTTGAAAAACCGCAAATTTATTTTTGATTTTTATTTTTCTCCTTCGCTGGGATTTGAAAATTGGTCTTTTGAGTTTCTGTACACGCACTCAAACTACTATACCACAACCCCCCAGGGCGTTTTAAAGACGAAGAAATTTTAAATTAATTTTTTAAAGAAAAATGGCAACCACCACAACTTTACTCCAGCTAGCTGTGTTAATAACTGACACAATAGAAAAAACCGGAAAAACTTTGCAAAATTGTAAATTTTTTTTAACTTCAAAATAAGTATTCGAAGTATAATATTATTTCAATACATATTAATTCCATATGCAACTAAAATAAACATTAAAAATACTTAAATCATATGGGATTATATCTGTGGCAATAAATAATAATGGCTTAAGTTGAGATAACTGCTTTTTCATTTTATTGCATATTCTTATTCTATTCTTCAAGATCTATTACTCAGGTAAATGTCATATATAAAATGTCATTTTTAATAAAATTAATCGCATTTATATTTTAACTTGAACATACGCAAACATAATTTATTTTAGACAAAGTCCTTAATATCTCAAAACACGAAATTTCGACTTAAGGCCTTTATCATTTATTACCACAGATATGATAAAGTCTTAGCAACGGCTTCAGGGTTTACAAAGGTATTCTATTGATACCCTATCTTCAGAATATTATTTTATTCTATTGGATCAATTGAATTTGATATTTCGAGTAAGCCGCCTAGTCAACGAGACAAAAAATTGTTTTTTATCAAGACAACGTATCATTCCATAAGAATGTTTTAACAATTGCTAAATTCAATGAATTAAAGTACGAATTGCTTCACCATCTACCTTGTCCTCCTGATTTAGATCCGTCTGACTTCTATCTGTACCCAAACTTAATAAAGTTACTTGCTGGCAAACGTATTATCTCGAATGAAGATGTAATAGCTGCTGTAAACCAGTATTTTGAGGAGCTTCAAAGAAATGTTTATAATCAAGGGCTTACTAAAAAAAAAACATGGGCTTAAGGGTATTGAGGTTTGTGGAGATTATATTGAAAAATTAAAGAATTCTAATAAACTAGCTTTTGTTGTTCATTGCTAAGCTATGTTGTTTCTGTGTTCGACTTTAAAATTTATCTGACTTAGAACAGTTGCTGCTGTAGTTACTTTAAACTTATTTTGCTTTTCTATCAATTTTATATACATACATTTTTTTTAATTCTTTTCAATAATTACGCAAAGTAGGTAATATTTTGGTACTTTTATATTATATTCAGATTTAATTTTTAAAAACAATTATATTCTCCCATATAACTTTATGAATATGTACTTTTAATCTAAGAAATAACCAATAGGTAACACCGGTTAATTACAGAAGTTAATTATTAAGAAAAATATAAGACTTACACGGGTTTTTTAACTCTTTTTTTTTCACTCGTTTTAGTAAATTTATTGTTTTGTTTTTATTAAATTTTTTGTTCAATTCTTAAAACTTAAATTCTTTATATTTTGTGTTGTTTTTATTTATTTATTTTTTTTTTTTATTTCATTTTAAAATGACTTCATCCTTTACTTTGAAATAATAAACGTTTTACTTACATGTTTTTAGTATTTTAATGTTTTCCATTTGACGCAATTTGACAGCTGTTTCAGCCACATCTTGAACTGATTATACATCATGGATGAGAACTTTCTTTTTCATGCCATTTTCCACTTAACAGAAAAAGAAAAAAAAAGGAGAAACGCAAAGCAATTATTTAAAATAGAAGCTTTTTTGAAAGCTTCTTTTTATTGATTTTTAACAAT
This sequence comes from Metopia argyrocephala, assembly GCA_963576795.1. NCBI lineage: Eukaryota > Metazoa > Arthropoda > Insecta > Diptera > Sarcophagidae > Metopia > Metopia argyrocephala. The sequence goes on from OY756209.1 coordinate 3,354,648, forward strand.
TGTTGTGCCAAATAGAGAAGAGCTGAATGGGAAAACAAAACAAAAGTAAAAACATTTACGCAACAGTTAGTGAAAACTAAACACTCTCTCAGGCACATACACACACACACACTTTTACTCACTTATAAAAAAAAAAACAAAAAAAGTAGTGTAGAATTCTCCTGCTGCTTGCAAAACCTACCAACTCACAAGTTCAAGTTGATTAAATTGGGAGTAGTTTTTTCTTGCCTTGTTTATACGTAAAGCTTTACCACATTACATATTTACAGTAACTTAGAAAAAAAAAACAACAACAACAAATTAAAAGCGTCTGCGCAAAAATTTCATAGGGAAACCGCCTGTTGCCATTTATGCTTGTGTTTTCCTTTTTTTATTAAATTTTTTTTTAATTTTATGAATAACTTTATTAGTCTCCTTCTTAAGGCTTCAAAAGTTATCTATTTTTTTATTGCTATTTATGGTGTTGTTGTTATTTTTTTTTTAATATTAAGTACAAAAGAGTACAACAAAATTGTCCTGTTTATTAAAATGTTGTATATCGTCATATAAATTCACAATAGCTTTAAATTACATTGAGGAAGTTACAGAGGAAACACAAACAATGCGTTTAAATAGAAAGTCAGCCCAAATTATTGGCAGATAGTTGTCAGTTCTGAGAGCAAAAGTGTAAAATATTGATATGGTGCATCATAATCAATTAAAAAGTAGATTTTGAATTATTTTTAACGAAAGACTTTTTGCAGAACAAAAATTTTGATTGATTTTCCATGCAAACTTCCTAGCTAGCCCTTTTTTTACCTACATTTTAATGTCGACTTCCAACGATTGACTTGCGATGCTTGCTCATGGCAATCAGTTACTCTCAGAGTTTTTGCTAAAAGACTGATAAGAGGTAGTCGCCGCCGAAAGAAATATTTTTTCATACGTCTTTACTTTTAAATATGTCAGAGCAGGGGTTTGAACCCGGAGCTCTTGTCTAGTAAGCCAACACATATATTTTCCTGAGGGAAAATTCTGACAATCAATGTCGAACGAAATTTTTAAGTAAATTGCGAATGGCAAAACTTGCTCCCTGCATGATCAGTTTACAATACTATACAATTTGTTATTGTGTTTTAAATAAAACGCTTTTTAAAAAATAGCTCGACTCTTGTTCGACCTCCCCATTTGAACTTGTAAGTGAATGGGTCAGTATTTGATCAGTCAGTAGGTAGTAACTACAGAAAAAACAGAGAGGTGGTTTTAAAAAAAATAATACTCGTAATCCAAATACTAGCTGACTTAGGGATTTTATAAATTGATCTGACGATACGTATGTATGTATTGTGTAGTAGTTGTAGTGTGTGACAATTATTGTTATGATGTTTTTACTTGAATGAACACTTGTTGTTACTGTTTGCCTGCCTGCCTGCCTGCCTTCTATAATGCCTCATATTAAAAGTCAATAATTTTTATTCCTTTGATTGTGGTGGCATAACTTCGCACATATTACTCTGTTTCTTCATTGTGTATATGAAGCCATTACAATTCTCTTCTATGCGTCTGTTTAAATATTAAAACTGTTTAAACATCCTTTTCCTTTTGATTTGTATTGAAATGGATATTAAAGGCAAGTTATATGCGTACGAGTACATATGTGCATGTATTTTATATGAGATTTTGCAGAGAAAAAATATTTTATTCATGTTCTTGTATTCATGATGTTTTAGCTTTACTAAATCGTTGAACAATAAAATTTTGTATTAAAATTCCTTTAAAAATTAATTTATTTTTAATAGAATGTTCATGTACATTCCAGCTAGCATTTCTTTAAATTTTTAATCAAATTGAAGACTTTTTTGCCTGCCCTACGCTCATTTTCTGATCATCAAAGCCACTTCTGTATGGAGAAAATTGTACATACAGACGACGACTCTACTTGTGTGTCATTTATGATACTTTTTCGATTCCTTTATCCGTCATATTTACTATATTTGCAACCAACACTGTATGTACAAGAATTTAATTTATGGCATTGACTTTTAAAAGAATAGAAATTGTTTTGTGCCTTTACGCTCATTTATGCTCTGGAGAATACATACACATGTGTCTTATTCAATTATATTTTCTTGTACAAATATAATTTATTATCTTTGAACTTCAAAATAATAACAAAATGTATTTAGAAATAAACACATTGGTATGTATTTATAAGTATACACAGAAAAGAAATTGATTGGTCAGTTGGATTAATAAAATGTTAGTTACAGACTAATGATTCATTTTTATTATTTATTTCTAAAGCAACTGTTCAGAAACTACAATTAAAAAATTTTTAATATAGTAGATCAATAGAATTTTCAAATAGAATAAAACCGAGATAATTTTTTTATAAATGACAAGTAATTTACTTTATTCGAAAGATAATCGTCTAGCATGTGACCGCCAGCCACGGCTGCCTCGGAATGTTAAAACTTTACAAAATGTATTGACAATATTTACTGTATGACTGACTGTTCAGTTTCAACTAACCTGTTTGTACCTTTTGCATCTCAATTTTATAAAAAAAACAAGTCTAATCAGAACTGACTGTCGTCGCCGTGGTCTAATAGCGCCGGGTTCAAATCTCAGCTCTGACATCTTAAAAAAAGAAATATGAAACAAAAAAATATTTCTGTTTCATTAGAAACGCTTTAATTAGATCAAATGAGGATGATGTTTAGTCTCGAATATACACAGGACACAAAGAACTCTGATGAGACTACCGTAGCTGGAGTCGAAAACAATTGTTCAGTTGGCTAGTGTACTATTCCTTCACGGACATTATTTCTTCTTTAATTACCAAAAAATATTCATTGCAGTTAACTTTGATCTAATTAAAGCGTTTCTAATGAAACAAAAATTAAAATTGATCACACCTTTCCTGGGGCTCGAACCCGAGTCTTCAGCACTTAAAAAAAATATTTCTTTCGGCGACTACCTCTCAGCAGTCTTCTGGCAAAAGCTCTGAGAGTAATTGATTGCCATGAAAAAGTTTCTCAAATCTGTCGTTCGGAGTCGACTTTAAACTACAGGTCCCGGTACTCATGGATTAAAAATTAACACACACAACATGAGTGCTGCGAGAAGCTAGGCCGTAACCCTGACACAGGGTTCTAATGGCCAATTATGTGTGTATGTTACTTGATCTGCGAAACATGTTTTATTTAATTTTTTTATTTTGGGTTAACCTTTTGCACCCGAACGGCGCCTCTCAGGCGCCATCCTTTTTATTACTGCAACTCGAACGGCGCCCGAGAGGCGCCATTACTATTTATGATAATATTGCATCATATGCATGCGTGCATGCGTTGTAAATTTTTTTACTAGGAGTGTGTGAGATTAGTCCATGGACATGGTGAACACTTAGATCCTGCAGTGTTAACACTGAAGCGTTTCAGTGAAAATCGTAGCAAAATTTTTGATGCTCTGTTAAGTAAAAACACTGATAAGCGAAATCGAAACAAACGTTCGATATTCTGTTAAGCGAAAGCATTGGTGTTTAAAATCACTTTTTTTGTGTGTAGTATCTTTTTGAAATACTTTTACAAGCGAGAGTAAGTGAATTGTGAACTTATCAAAATATTTTACTATTTCAAATTTAGTCCATATAAGGTCATAAAAATGGAATCAATGGACGAAATTTGTAGCAGCGAAGATGAGTTTGATTTGATGATGTTTAGATCGATTGATAACATTCTAAATGTAAATAAAAATGAAATATGTTAATAAACTACTTTTGTTTAAAATACTTATGTTTGATGTATTACAATTTTTTATTAAAACTACTGTCGGGTAGCTGAGTACCCATACTAAAAAATGGTTTGGGTGCAAAGGGTTAACTCAAAAAGTCGACGGTTGTTGTCGTTATTTCATTTACATACACAGAAAAACAAATAAAATCGATTTCAATTAATAAATGCATATTACATGTGTACTACCAATTAAATTGTTCACTAGTTTTGCCCTTGTAAATAATATTTGTAAAATGATTTAAGAAGTTTGTTATTTAAATTTACCTTAATATAAGGGATTGTTTTAAAAATTCAAATACATAAGAATAAAACGTTCAAAAATTTTACGAAAGAAAAAAGAGTAGCATAGACAGTAACAAAAACAAACAGTACTTATTTTGTAGATTGTAGAATTATTGTAGACAACAACCTTCATGGCAGTGAACAGGCCAGCTGTGCTCTCTTAAGGAAACGGATATGTTTTGTAAACAAACTCCAGGGTTTTTCAAAGTTAAATAAACTTAAATGTATGGATTTGAAATTTTTGATAATAAGAGAAGTTTCGTTAATGATCATTAAGCTAAAGCTATGTTCAAATTTGTCAAATATTTGATGCAAAAAGTGTAACCACTATTTTATGAAAATATTTTATACAAAAATTTTGTTTTTTGTAAACATTTCTTTAAAAATTTTTTAAAAACAGCTAAACACAAGAAATAAATTTTTTCAATTTGTAATTAATTAAATTTGAAGCGACAAGCAATAAACAAAATAATTCTTTCAATAAAATAATGGATACACTTTTTCATCAAATATTTGTTGAATGTGAATGTACGAGTACCTCAATGAATGGTTACATTTTTACTCCCATATAGTATATATAAATTATAAAAAATTAAAAAAAAAATTTTAATTTATTTTAGAAAAAAATTTTATGGAAAATTTAACTAATAAATTCTTTTTTTTTTTATCAATACTGGCATAAAATTATAGCAATTTGAAATTTTATTCGATTTAAATTTTATTCGTTTTCTGCTTACAGAACATACCCGTTAAATGTAAAAGAAATAAACTTCTACATTTTGTTTCAACAAATTCAGGATGGAATTAAAGAACGCTGTAACTGACAAAACCTTAAATGTTCTCCAGAGCCAAAAAAAAACTGTATGAAAGAAGAACAAAGACACTGGTATTTTTCAAAACGCAGATGGCGTAAGTGTATTTATTTTCGTCGTAGACGGCCTAGCATATCGCTAGACTACCTGCCTACCCTGTAGTCTATTGGTTAGTGGGTTGGCATACACGAGCTTCGGATATGAAGATATATTTGTTTTGGCTACTACTGCTTAGCAGTCTCCTGGCAAAAGCTCTGAGAGTAACTGACTGCCATGAACAAGCTTCTCAAGGCCGCCACTCGGAGTCGACGTTAAACTGTAGGTCCCGGCACTTATGGATGAAAATTAATGATGGGTGCTGCGAGAAACTAGTCCGTAAGAAAATGTAGAAGAATTTTTAAAATGTTAAATGCATTTCGATGACAGTATCTGCTAAAAATTCTAAAGGCAACAATTATCCGTTTCGATTTTTAATTCTGGGGAGTTACTTTGTATTTCGATTCGAATCGAAAATCTTACGAATTCGTTAAAATTTTGGAATTTTCGAAAAAATTTTGTATTCATTTTTATTGATTTTTCGAATTGGAAATTTTTTTCGAAAGCATTTTCGATTCGAATCGAAATACAAGGTAACTCCCCTGATAAATTACAATTGTCTCTTAGAATCCGTAACAGCTCCGAATTTTGAATATCGATATCGATTATTCTTATATGCCTTCTTTTTTAATAGTTTAGTTTTTTCGTTGTAAATAAATAAATAAAAAACGCTTATTTTTGCAAACTTTTTCGTTTTTATATATTTTTGGAATTATATTTTCTTTTTCTTTTCTCTCTTTTCTGTTATTCATTATTATTTTCTAAATTAAACTTGATTTGTGTAAGAGTGTATGTATGTTTGTAATGCTATTTAAATTTAATTTTTAATTTATTAAAATTAACTTAATTTATGTTTAAGGAAAATAAAAGGAAAAAAAGAGGCAACACAGAACTAAACGTGTAACACAGAGACAAAACTGGTCTTATAATGAAGAATGACATAAAAAAAAAAAGAAAATCAAAAGTACTAACTAGAGTAGAAATTATAGAAAATTTCAACGAAAAATACATATTTTGGAAGAACAAAATTCTAAACAAAAACACAAAAATTATAAAAATAAAGTTGTTACTTTAAATAAAAAAGTTAAACTTAATTTTAATATACTCGTACTGGTAGTATAGCTTAGTTTAATTTTAAACTTAATGCAATACATTATTTGAGTGACTTATACTCTAAATTCAAATGAAATTTTGCATTTTCACAAAATATGCGTATTTTTTTTTTCTTAACGAAAATTATAGGAAATTATTTTCCATTTAATTTTATCTCAAAATCCAAAAAAACAAATAAAATATTTTTGAAAAATTAAGAAAAGAAGAAAAAAAAAGGATTTAAGGATTTAAAAATTGTTTTATTTTTTTATTTTTAATTGTATTTTAAAATATACAACTGATGTTGAGGCAAATAAGTTTTTTTAATACAATACTTTTTACAAGGTGTGATCTCATTAAATAATAATTCAGAAAAAATAAAGAAAAGTACAAAAAAATTTTTTTTAACATTTTTATTTTCATTTTAGTTATTTTTATATTAATTAATAAAACTTTGATTTTCTTTTTCGTAAGGCAAGCAGTTCTGCAGCGAGGATTAGTAGTAGTTTTTTTTTAATATTTTTGTTTTATGTTTATTTAGAGTTCTTAATACTTTTTTGTTTTGTTTTAATCAGAGTAATAGAAATAGGACAACAAAAACTAAAAGCCATTAAATTTACAGTCAACTAGTGACTACGTGAACCGTTTCTGAGACGTGCACCCTTTCGAGTGTTCACGCTTTCGCGAGTTGACTGTACGTGTATATTTAATTTTTCATCTGTGTAAAATATATTTCCTGTTAAAACTTAAAGCAAATTTGTGATTGTTTTAGCACTGTAAAGAAAAACACTGGATGGATTATGGATGGCCAAAAGTTGCTAGTTGTTTACAAGTAAAACTTTAAAATTTGGTTGCCAGTTGTCGTCCTCAATGCAATTTTTGTCAATGGACAACTTTACTAAAGTTTGGTTGCATTTCATAATTGTTTTTTTTTCTTGCCAATATACTTAAGTATACTTTAAAGAGTATTGTCTCAAAAACCAATAATAATAAAGTTATTTCAATATTGACTGGATAGCATATGGGTGTTTGTATGTAATTTACAAATTCTTGTTTGCATTTCGAAATTGGCAAAATAAAAGTCCGAGCAAGTAATAAAAAAATGTATCAGTGCTATTATGTATTCCGAATTAAACAAATTTTATTCCGCCATATGTCAGCTGTTCTACACATAATTTTTTTTTTGTTGTTTAAATTTTTATAAATTTTCTGAATCTCAAATTGGAATCAGGGGGGGTTACTTTGTATATCTATTCAAATCGAAAATGCTTTCGAAAGAAATTTCCCATTCGTAAAATCAATAATAATGAATACAAAAATTTTTCGAAAATTCATAAATTTTTACCAATTCGTAAGATTTTCGATTCGAATCGAAATATATAAAGTTTACAAATAGTAATTAAAAGTTAGATGTTTTTCAATAGGTTTTCGCTTCTGAGTGACCAAATGCTTATTTTTAATTATTTATATTACTTTTATGCAGGTCAAAGGTTGGTAATATGTAAAATATAACAATCAGCAATCAAAACCTGTTCATAAAACAAGAATTATTTATTAAAAAAAAAACTGAATATTCAATTCTCAGATTTTAGCATTTAATCCAACAACTTATTAGATTTGGGGGTAATTTTGAATTTCGATTTAAATCGAAAATCTTACGATTTTGTAAAAATGTTCGAATTTTCGGATATTTTTCTGTATTCTGCAGCAGAAATTAATTCTTATATTAATAGGCAACAAAAATGTATGTATATGCTAATTTTCTGTCAATATCTCAAAATCGCTGTTTTTATATTACGAATATTCCCGGGAGGATCTGTACAATGCATTACAAAGGAAAATTCTGTTAACAGAAAATAAAATGTCGTGCTCTTAACGTATACAAATTTGCCTTAACACCGGTTTGGAATATTAAATGCTTTTTTGAAATCATATGACGATATAATAGTTTGCCGCCGAATTTCAAAACAATCACTTTCATTCTCTCTTTAGCCAACACTAAATATTCTTGTATGTGATGAAATTAAAATCGTTTGTATTTTCAAAAGTAAACGACAACTTCATTATTTTACAATTTTAATAATCAAGAAAGTCGTGGCAATAATGAATCTGAAAAGAATTTAAAGTTATAGGAACTGGAAATTTCAGTCGATTTCCATTTCGATCGAAATCGATTTCACATCATATACCAGATTTAAAGGTCATTATTACAGCTTACCGATAGTAAAATATAGGATTTTGTAGGAGAGTTAAACTGCTTTTGATTCTAATAAGGAAACTATAACATAAAAATAAACGTGCTGTGCTTTGTAAGTTATTGGAGCGTTAGACTATCTTCTAACTTTTAACCTGAATGATAACTAAAGTTAACTTTTACTAAAGAACACCTTATCAGAAACTTGTAATAATGACCCTTATCGAATTCTTGGAAATTTATATGTCGTATTTAATTCAAAGAAAATTAAATATCTTTGCTTGAACAATTATTTTTCTTTTGCTTCGAGTTTGAAGAGCAACCAACAAGTTTACACATTTTAGCTGTGCCATCTGTATTGTATTGGTTTTTGCAACTAAATTAACTAAAATTGCCATGTTTAAGTGGAACATTAACTTCGAAATAATTTTCCTTTTTAATAAAAAAATACTTTAATAAAGAGCATAGCACAAATGTATGTTTTAATTTTGTATTTAAAATTGTGGTTCCATTATGGATGGCAACCGAATCTTGGTTGAGTTGCCAATCACTAAAAAATGTTATTGTGTATTTTTTTTCTAAATTTCGGTTGCCAACCATAATCTCTGCCCATTATATTTTACAATAATTTTATTAATTTGAAGGAAACAATTAAAGATCTTAAAAGTATTTTATTTCTTAAGCTAATTTGGAACATTTTTTACACAGATTTTTTTTTTTCTACAATATTTCTTAAAGAAAAACAAAAAAAAAATAATATATAGAAAATATAAATTAAAAAAGAAAACTACATAACGCACTCGTTCCGCTAAAGGTCAACGTTAATAGAAAGAATGTGCCATTTATCAGACATAAATTATAATTTTTTTTATATTTTTCTCCAGAAACAGACACAAAAAAAATATAACTGTAGCTTTATTTGTGACATAAGAGTAGTTTCTTTAGCATCAACTAAACTGGGCTTAGGTTAAAACGACATCATGATTTCCAATAACGAGCAAAAACTCAAAAAATTTATTATTTTTCGATAATCATTAATAAAAATTACAAAACAATTAACTTTTTATTCGTATTTTTTTACAATGATTATATAAAACCGAGGCCAAATCCTAATATTCGGGTTATCGAACAACCTGGATCGAAACTATGATATATTTTTTTTTTTTTTAATTTAATTTAAATTATCGTTCGATCACCAGTGGAACGTTTTGGTCCCAGAAAAAAAAACAGTTTTTTGCCTTTACTGAAAATTCGAAAAATTCGAAGTTATCCTTTTTTTGCGGAACAAATGTGATATATTTAATTTGTTAATTTTTTGTTATTTTTATACATATCAGTGCAAATTGTTATTACATATTACTATTATTATGTATTACAATTAATTAATTTTATATTTTTATACTATATTTTGTTTAATTCGAAAAATAAATTAGTAATTATAAAAAAATTGTTTATAGCTGCTAACATGTTACTGGTTTTTGTTTTGTAGAATTGGTTGGTTTGTTTATTGGCTTTCTAACAATAATAATGAGTTGTTTATCATTTTGTGTTAAAATGAATAAAGAGCTGCACTATTTTAAAGACAATTCTTCTATTTATTTGTAATAAATTCAACTGTTATAAAGTGTAATAAGTAATTTATGTGATAATGAAGTAAATGGTGATGTTTGTTTTTATGGTTTTCAAAAGTTGATAAAAACAAAAATTCAATAATTTAATTTTTAGGCTTTAATTAGATGTGAATGTTTTGTATGCGTGTATGTATGTATGTATATGTGGTTAATGTTTATATATGCATATGTCGTATATATATAATTTTCTTTTTATATTTGTATTACTATAAAGCATCGTTGTTGTTTCTATATGTAGTTTTAATAATTATAGAACTTAAACTAAATATTTAATTAAATAATAAACTAAACTAAAACTAAATATTTGTTTTATTGATACATACATGCATACATACGTACATATGTATGTATGAATGTATATATGAAAATTAATTGTATTTGTAATTTATTAATTATAAATAATAATTATTAAATATATTTAATTAATGAGAAAGTAAATTATACAATACAAAAAATTTATACAAAATAAAGGCTTTTTATGAAATCTTTTAATTTCTTATTATTTATTTTTTTTTTTCATTCACTGTGTAAGTCGTAGTCATACAAATACAATAATAATTAAAATTAGAAATTTATTACAACTCTGGTATCTGGTACGTTTACAAAACCGTATTTAAATTTTTTTTATTCTTTTATGAAAACTTGTTTAATTGTTGTATTTTTGCATTGTTTTTTTTTTATTTTTAATTTTACAACAATAATTACTTTTTTTATTTACTTTCATTTCTAAATTTATTATTCCTAAAATTTTAAGCAAAAAATTTTTGTTCTGTCTGTGAAGTTTTATTTAATAAATTTTAGTAGAATTAAAGGCTTTTAAGGCGTTTTTAGTAAAAGTATATCTTTTTTTCGTGTTCGTGTTGGCATTGTATTTGTATTTGTTGTCGTTGTTAATCGTTGATAGAAATAATTTCGTCCAAATTTCTTTTGTAACTTATATGACTTTCCCTGAAGAAACTCTGTTAGCATTTGTACGTAATTACTAACATCCTCTTGATTTTCCATTAAATGTATTGAAATCAATTCAATTTTTATTTTATCAAAAGGCAATGTTTGCAATATCTGAAAGTAAGAAATAAATTAAAAAAAAATTTTTTAAATATTTTTTTTTTAAACAAAGAATTGAATTATAAAATTCACTCAAATCTAATTTAAAAAATACTTTCATTTGTTGTGTGTTCATGGTATAAATAACATGCAATACATTGCTTACAGTACATTGAAGCAACACAATCAAAAATTTAATTATAATTAATAAAGGGTGTACACAAAGCAAAGATTTTATTAAAGGGAATGAATTGTCCCTTACGAAGGGGTTCTCGTGATTCACGTCTCATTTACGAAAGAATCTTCGAAGAGGTTAATATAGCCCACTTATCCCTTTCAAAGGGGTCGTCGGGACCCTAAAGCCGAATTAATCCGAATAAGAGTGTAAGCTGAAATTATTTCGAGCACAAGCCTAAACTAGAGATAACCCCAGTACGAACTAGACATTCCCGTAAGCCACATTGCAAGTACTGCATATTACCCAGCCGAATAAGCACCATCTAAACATTGCTACCACTTTTCGTTGCAATAAAATTCTCTACATATTTACTAATAATGTAGTCACCGTGGTCTCGTAATTAGAGTGATGACTTACTAAAGCAAGAGCTCTGGGTTTAAATCCCAGGTTTGATATCTTGACAAAAAAGGAAATATAAAAAAACAATATTTCTTTCGGCGACTACCTCTTAGTAGTCTTGTGGCAAAAGCTCTGAGGGTAACTGATTGCCATGAGCAATCTTCTCAAGTCTGTCGTTCGGAGTCGACATTAAACTGTAGGTCCCGGTACTCATAGATAAAAAATTGACCCTGAAACAAGGTTGTAATGGTCAAGTAGTATATATGTATGTATGAATTTACTAATGAAACTTGAATTTATTATATTCCTAAGGGTTAAAACGAAAGTGATATTTATTTATATTATTCGTTGCTCCTTAAGTAGTGGGCGGAGAGACCTCAAACTGTGTTACAACTTTGAAACATACTTATAAACTAAAATATTCACCACAAATCTTGGTATTACACTCGCATTCCTGCATCTTATCAGAAATGTAATGAGAGACATGGTGTTAATCTGTTGTGCCATTAGTGTCTTTTGTCTGATTTTCCTGCTGTTTATGAAACTATTATTCTGTTTAGTTCTGTGTGATTTTCGGTTTTTATAGATAAAATCTGACATATCACACTGGTCAACAGGTGCTATGGTGCTTCTCTTGCGCCGATGCTGCGATCCTGGAGTTTTTGTGAGAGCAGTTCTTCGTAAGATCTTTGGTTCACTACATGGCAATAGGTTTCGCACTAGAACCAATTATGAGCTCGGTGATGTGAGTGTTTCCCAGCACAATAACATCCAGCGGCTACACAGGCTCGGCATTGTTGTTCGAATAGAGGAATCTGCTCCATCGAAAAAAGTTTACGATGCGAAGATTACTGGACGTCGGCGTAGAGAATGACAATGTTTACGTTGAAAGGAACAGTTTGATGAAGCCCTGTCATCAATTGGTGAGACCAACTGGAGAAGGCGGGCCCTAAACAGAGGAGCCTAGTGTTGAGGTTGTAAGTAAGTAAGCACAAATTATCCAATCAATAGGAAATCACTCTTTTTAAATCAAGAATACCGAAATTTTGATTATTAAATTAAAAATAAAATTCATGTTGTGTTAAAAAACAATTATCACATTAGTTGATTATCTAATTCAAGATATGAACTTTATGCTTAAGTTTTAAAATATGAACATTTTTTAATGCATAATACGAAATTTAGTTATATACTCGTAGTACAGAGTCTTTCTAGTTCTGAGGATTTATCACAAAACTGGAGATTTTTTGTAATTGTTGTTACAAAACATTTGACAATCCGCTAGGGATAACAGTCCAATCTGCCAGCCGTGGCAAACAAACAAAACATTTCGCAAACGTTACCACAAAGTCATAAACTTTTAAATTTTTTTTAATTGTATTGTACATGAGCAAAACCAAATGAGCAAAATCTAAATGGGAAAGAGCTGAAACGAAAAAAATTCGCTTTTTGCTCTTGTGCTTGCTTTGTTATTCCGTTAAATTCGTATAATTTGCTCTTTTTTCTCTTCTTCTTTTCTTTTTCTTCTCATTAATTTTTTGTTGTACCTACGCACATTTGAGTTAGTGTATTTGTAGTGCTCAAAACAAAAACAATATACAAAACTAAATGGGACAATCGCTCTCACTGTTTTTGTTTTGTTTTTGTTTTACTCATTGTAAAGAACAAAACAACATGAGATTAAATGTTTCGGTTTGTTTATTTTCATACTCTGTTAAAAATATATTTCATTGCTTTATTATGATTTAAACTTGTGTCGCTCTATAAAAAACACCCATTATTTTGCAGGATTGAAGTGATATTTTGATGTTTAAAAATAATGAAATATTTCATATCAGAAAATTGTATATTTTTGGTACACCCTTTCATATTAATTAAATATCGAATGTTGCAATATGATTATCATAATAATTTTTCTTTTTGTGTGTGGTTTCTATTTATAAAAAATCAAACACACACACACACACATACACATTCACACAAAAACTTACCTCCAATTCATGACCATGCACACCCAAACTAAGGAGATCGTATTCAATACGATTTGATGCCAGCATGATAGTATAAAGCGGAAAACATTTAACACGCGAATTGAACCATGATGTCTCCTCATCGAGCAAACTGTTAATTCGCACTTCAGACTCTTCATTATGTATAGTTACCTATTAGGAAAAAAAATATAGCAATTTATAGTAGTTGTGTAATAATAACACTCCTATGTATAAGTATTTAACCAACTAACCTCTTTGGGATAGGGTTGGGGCGAAACACACGCATGCACCACTTGCAAACGTGGTCGTAAGGCATTTTGTTTTCGTAAAGTAAAATATCGTCTGGGTTCGGGCTCTACTATGACACCGGCCCAATTTAAAGTCTGCGATAGCCAAGGGGCAGTCATAAGGTGGCCTAGGGAGCCAGTTAGTGATTGTATAACAGCACCATCAGTTTTGCCTTGCAGTACATTGGTTACATAATAGGCCATTTTAGGTGTTAACTCATTAGGATATGAACTAAAATTTAAATGCGCTCTTAAATCGCTATTCGATGAAACCCCTCCACCGCCACCACCACCACCACCACCACCGTCTAATAAATCATTATCATCAGCATTGGCTACTGAAGACTTGAAAAAATGATTGGGATATTTGCGCATATGTATTTCACGCAGGAATGCTATAAGTTGAGGATCATCTTGAGCTACACCATATAATTCATAATCACGCGACATATTTAAACGGAATTGTTGATGGCGTATCTCTATAAATAAAGTAAAGAAAAAAATATATATTTTTATATAAAACTCTCTCTGTATATGCATTTTACGGGTTAGAATATTATTGCATTTAAAACAAGTTTAATACTAACAAAAAAAAAAATAAGTTTTTAAATAAAAATATGTTTTGAAACTTTCTTTTGTTTATTTTTATTTTTTATGATTTTTTTTATTTTAATTATTTACTATTTATTTTATTGCTGTTTTGTAAGTTTCGTAATTAAAAAAAAAAAAAAAAGATGGGTAACAAGAAATAAAAACTGGAAATTAGTTGGTCATGCTTCGTTGGTTGGTTACTTTTCTTATTGCGCTTCTAAACTTGTACTTCTTCAATTGAATCTTTGTGTAAAGAATCTGGTGTTTTGCATTTGATTCGATACAAAAAAAAAATTGTCCTATTTGAGGTTGAAAACTATATTAAAGTAAAAATTCAGGCACTTATTGATCCGCCTTCGTATTATATTTATTCTATATATTTATGTAGATACAGTCATGTGAAAAATAATAGGGACAGTAACATCAAGAAAGTTAAAAACCCAACCTTGTTTGAACTCTCGAACATTTCTCAAAAAGGTCATATAAATTGTCTACTGGGATGTCAATGACATAAACAACCGTTATTTTAGTAAACCTATTTCGTACCGTTTCACAGTTCTAGCTTATTTTGTGTAGTGGGCACGTTTTAAAGTGTGATAAATAATAGGGAAGCTATTATTAAACTGATTTTATATTTAAAGTTTTGGGCTTTTTAAATATTTTCAAGCAATAAAGGTATTGTATATGAGGTAGATGATACAAATATATTGAGAAATTACCCATATAATAGAATTTAGCCGTTCAAGATGGGCAGAGGAAGACATTGCAGCACCGAGCTCCGTAAACAAATAAAACACCTGCACAGCCAGGGATTTTCGTACCGGAAAATAGCCGAAACGTTAAATTGCTCTAAGAGAATGGCAGAGAATACAGTAAAATATAAGCTTCAGAAAGAAACACGTGGAAGAAAGCCTTAAATATCCCCAGCTCTAAAAAGGATGGTAGTTAGATTTGTGAAGAACCCCTTTGTATCTTCAAATGAAATTAAAAAAGATTTTCTTTGGACGTCGACACTTCCACTATTCGCAAAACGCTAATTAATAATAATTTAAAATCAAAAAGACCCAGAAAAGTACCTTTTTTATCCAAACGAAATGTAAGTAGAAGATTAATATTTGCTAACGAGCATGCCAAGTGGCCGGTAGAGAAATGGCGCAATATCCTGTGGTCAGACGAGACCATATCCAATCTTTTTTACCCTGACTGTGGTACTCAAAATGTGCGCAGGCCAGTAAACTCAGCTTTTAAACCGCAGTACACAGTAAAAACTGTGTAACACGGAGGGGGTTCAATTATGGTGTGGGAATGCTTCTCTTACCAAGGTGTTGGTCCGATATACAGAATTGAGGACACAATGACTGCAGTGACTTATTGCAATATTTTAAACAAAGTGTTGTTACCTTATGCAGAGGAAAACATGCCGCTTCGACCCGAAACACACTTCGAAGCTGGCAAAGAAGTGGTTATCGGATAACAAAATTAACGTACTAAGCTGGCCTGCTCAATCACCGGACTTGAATCCGATTGAAAATTTATAGCAAGAAGTAAAAGTTGCCTTAAAGGGTAAAAAAGCTACAAACAAAGATGAACTCTGGTCACTAATACAGGAAGCGTGGAATGCTATTCCCCTTTCCACGTGCCAAAAACTAGTTGACTCAATGCCTCGGCGGTGTATGGCTGTAATTAAAAGTAAAGGATTTGCAACGAAGTATTGAAGGAAAAATGTGTAAAAATAAAAAGTATTGAAAATAAAAATTGGATTTAATATTTTGTTTTTAAATAACTCTACAGATGTCCGTATTTTTTTCACAATATAATCTAGGTTAAGTTATTGAAATAAAATATTTTTTCTTTCTTTGAATTGGTTTCGAGTTTTTTGCTTTTATTTTCTTATGATAGGAATATAAGCTTATTAAAAAGTAAATAAACTGCACCAAACTTAGTGCAAATATTCGATTTATTTGTATTTTTCAAAAAATTCACAATGTGTCCTATTATTTTTCACATGACTGTATATATTCTAAATAAATTTCAATATTTTCAGCCATAATTTACAAATACACACACATAGCATACCTACATAGGCATGCAATTAAATAATAAAATATTTAAATTTTCAGCTAATAAGTCATTTTCTTCGTGTAGAAACACAAACGACTGGTTCTAATCTATTACACAAATTTAACAAGAAATAAATGAAAATGAAAAACTAGTTATAAAATATAATTTCCTGACCAAAGGCTATAAATCTATCCCTTGTGGTAGCAGAGATAACAGGTTGGTTTTGATAAAATGTTTAAATATAATCTAATGAGCCGTAATGGCAAACAGAGCCCACAATCATAGTCATCATTATCATCCTCGGGTTAATAAAATACAGCACGACCTTGCAAATTAAAACAAAATTATATACAAACAGATATATATTTGTGAGTTGGTTGGTTTGTTGGGTGTTGTTTCAGGTCAAAGTATATTTTAAATTAAAAACACGTATGAAAAAGGTGAAAACCTACATACAAAGAAAAAAAGTTCACTTTTTTTTTTTCTTTAACTACTCTACCTGGTGTTTGTATTTAACTTTTGATATTTTCAACTTAACAACCTTGTACGGGTAATTTTTTTATTTTTTGTTTTTTTTTTTTAATACAAATAAAAAAAATCTATTTTTAATGAGTAAAATAAAACATAAAAATATGAATAAAGAATAAAGGCCTTAAAAAATTTTACTTATATGAGTATTGAAATAAAATTTTAAGTAGGATTTTAAGAAAAGAATTTAAGTTTAACCCCTAAATTTTGTAAAATCTTAAACATTTCAATAAAATTATTTAAAAAAAACCCTTAAATCCTTAAAAGAAACTGTGCGGTAGGTAAAAAGAAAAATAAAAACACAATAAATCGTTTAAGACCGTTTACATAGGGGTCAGAGGATTATGAATATTGAGTACAACATTACAAATATTTCAGAGCATGCATTTAATTGTGGTTAAATGTAAATTAAATGACTTAAAGACATACATAAGACTTGTAGGTAAACGAGGGGTTGCAAAACCACACAAATAAATCCACCCCGTAATTTTAATAAATTGAATTAATTTTTTTTTTTTAGGTTTTATTATTTAAAGAACTTCCATCGATTATGTTCGTTGCTTTATATCAAGTGCACCCTTATAAAAAAAGAAGTTTACAGCTTTTTATTCATGCACAGTGGCGAGCATATTTGAATACTTGTTAAATAATAAGGACAAATACTCTTTAAGAAAACACTAATTCATCAAACACAAAACAGAACTCATAAATATTAAAATTTATTGCTAAAATTGTAAAGTATGGGTTGTAAAAACAAAAATTTCCGACAATGCAATTAGAAACTCATGGATTTTGTAAAGCAACTGTCTGCGCTTTATACAACTACTTCAACCAATCCAAGTTAATTTTGATTCCGAGTCCAAATAAACTTAGCAAATATTTCGGACCAGAACACTGTAATTGGCACGTTAGGAAATGCAACACTGCACTGCATCGCGAAGGCAAACATTTACAACAGAATAAAAAATAATGCACAACATACGAGTATGTATGTAATTTTGCGGTCACAGTACCACCTTTTTGTATAAAGAAATCCTAAAATAAAAATTCAAATTAGCTCGATTGCAATCGCCAAAGGTCGAGATGCAGTGCAGTGATGCCTTTCTCTACGTACTCTTTTACATATGGAAGGAGATTCTTTTCCCTGTAAGAGGGGTACCTTAAATAAATGTAAACTTTACATTGAGCTTAAGGCCTTTTATATATTTTTTATTTCTTTTGTGTAGCTTCGTCAAGAATTAAATAATAACTACCGTATGTATAAAAAATATAGAATTTTTAAGAACTTATTTAGGAAATATAGTATATGCAACACTTGTCAAATAAATTTAATATTTTTTTATGAATACGGCAGTAAATAATGTAATTAAAGAATCATAAAATAAATATATAACACATTTCGAGCTCAATATATACGAGTATAGTTGAAATTTATTTAAAACTAAAGGTCAGCAAAACTATATAAGAAAAAATTTGGTTAATAAATAAACACTTTTTTTATTAAATTTTCTTTTTTGGTGTTTCTATTCTATTACTTTTTACATGTTTTGGGAACATGGAACTAATTTTCCACGCTACTGTACTTGGACAAAAACAAGAAATTAAAAAAAAAAATTAACAAACTGAAATAGAAAATCCAATAAGCATTTAGCACGATTTATTCAATAATTTTTAATATCGATTTTTATAGAAAACAATGGTTTATTGAATAAGAAACGTACGATATACTAAGTACAGTATATGGCCGTTATTCATTAGAAACAAAATAGATTCCAAATAATTGTAGTACTCGTATTTACACTTTAAAACTACAGTAATCCCTCGAACTGCGCAGTAGATACGTTCTGAAAAAACAGCGTGCAATCCGAAATCGCGCACTGTGAACCCTATTTTGTATGAAATTAATGGGATACGTTCCAAATCCTAAAATTATCATGAAAATTTTAAATTTAAGCTAAGTAGATAACTAAAAAAAAGACTTTGTTCAATATTAACATTAAGGTAAACATTAACATAAACAAAAAAAAAATATATAAAAATTATAAATTAATTCATAAAATTAAACAAAAATAATCTTGAAATCAGTTCACTGTATATAGTAAGTATATAATTAAAATGTAAATATGTAATTAAAAAAAGTCTTTAAATAAGTTAATTTTAATCTTCTGATGAATTTGTTCTATTTTCCTCCAATGGTTTCGTAAAAAACTTGTTAACAGTGATTGCTTAATAGTATCTCTTGAACTGTAAAGTTCTTTTTACGGCGCTAAAGCTTCCATCAAACGTCTACGGAATTTTAAAGTACGCTCTAAATCAGGGTCTAGGTCAATAGCTTTTTCACCAAGTTGATTGCCACTCTTCAAAAATTCTGCCAGTGCTTTGCTACTAAATTTGTTTTTTTCAACAATTTCTACATCTTTACTATCGTCATTTTCATCATTATTATTATCTGCAAAATATGTTATTATTTCTTCAATAGAAAGATCTTCAAATCATATCATATCATATTTTGCACGAAATATGTAATATGTATGCAAGAAAAAAAAACCGCGCTGTTGCGAAACTTTTACCGCGCAATGCGAAATTTTGGTGGTAAAAATAAAAACGCGCAAGTACGAAACCGCGCAGTCAGAAACCGCGCAGTTCGGGGGATTACTGTATTTTAATTTTTATGAATGTGACGGTAAATTGTTTTTAGTTAGGGCTTTGTGCCGTGATGAATCAGCTGACTTTATTTTAACTTATGGAAATGTGTGTGACTGCCTAGTTTTTCCCAATGCATTTCTCTTCGTGTCGGACAAAAGGATGTGTGTGTTGAAAACAGAATTTTATATAAAATGTTAAGTGATAGATACAAACAGCTGATTTTTTAATTCTATCCGAAAAATCGAATTCGAAAAAGAAAAATTTAAAAAGTCGATATACGCGTTTTTTTTTTAATTTTTATTTAAAAAAAAAGTTAGAAAAAATTATGAATTTGTTTACAATTAACATATCGTCATATTAAATGCAAACGGACGTAAGTACACTTTTTGTTTTTTACAGAAGAAGCAAAAAGCCTAAAAATCAAACATTTCGTAAATCCCGAAAATCATATAATTTTCAGGATCGAGTTATAGGGTTTGGCATTCCTATATACAAGAAATAAGTTTGTATGTAAGCTTTTCATATAAATATGTATGTAAGATGTGCGTCACTATAAAGTGTAACACCCATTTTTCTTAATAACTTTTTTCACCTTTAATCAAAATTATTTTTCTTAATCACAATATCTTTGAAAAATGTGTCAGATTTTAAAATGTATCAGTTTGTCAAATTTGACTTGTTAGTTAGTTCACAATGGATAATCAAAGACAAGTGCATACAAAAATTATTCAAATAATTCAAAAAAAACCATATTGGAGTTATACAAAAGTTGCTAGGGAAGTCCACGTGACCAGGCAATGTGTTTCCAGAGTGGTCAAAAAGTTCAACAAAGACCTAAAAATTGAAAGAAAGCCTGGAACAGGTAAAGCAAAACTGGTAACGAACGACGCGAAAGCCAAAAAGGTTGAGAAGCTTTTGCTGGCTCTTCCAAACATTTCTGGTCGCGAAGTGGCCCGGCGCGTGCAATGTTCGGAAAGTTTTGTGCACCGAGTTAAAGCTAAAGCTGGCCTTAAAACATTTAAAGTCCAAAAAGTTCCGGATAGAAATGCTAAGAAGAATATTGAAGCAAAAAAAAGAGCAAAACTCCTCAAAAAAGAATTTTTTTAGAAGTTCGAATGTTGTGTAATGGGTGATGAAACTTACGTGTTTGCAGACTTTGCGCAGCTTCCTGGCCAAGAGTTTTATGTAGCGGATAGTAGAGACAATGTTTCTGAAGAGTTCCGAACTAAAAAACTATCAAAATTTCCCAAAAAGTTCCTAGTTTGGCAGGCTATTTGTAGCTGCGGCAACAGAAGTGCATCGTTTGTTACATTGGGATCAATAAACTCAGATATTTATATCAAAGAGTGTCTTCAAAAGAGGTTGCTCCCATTTCTAAGACAGCACAACATATCAACATTCTTCTGGCCAGATTTGGCAACATGTCACTACAGTAAAAGCGCAATAGACTAGTATAATAAAAATAATGTTATTTTTGTTCCAAAAGAGGCTAACCCACCAAACTGCCCAGAGCTGCGGCCTATTGAAAGATATTGGTCTCTGGTCAAAAGAGAACTAAAGAAGAGTACATCTGTTCCCAAAACCATTACTAGTTTTCGATATAAATGGACAGCTGGTACCAAAAAAATCACCGAAAACACTATAACATTGCTTATGGATGGCATAATGAATAAAATAAAAAATTTTATAAAATTAAATTAATTTTTAAATAAAATAATACAGAATATAAATCTGTAATAAAAATGCAAAATAAAACTCTTTTATTTTTAACTCTAGCTTACTCCAGTCAGTTTTTATTTGACTTTTGATGTGTTACAGTTTATAGTGACGCACATCTTAGTTATGTCTTCTTGAATTTAGAAATACCCCCATTGTAGTTACGAACGTTTGAATTTCGTTAATAAAATCGCCATTTTTGATCGTAGGAATCTAAAATTTTGCACAAACAAGTATTTTGATAAAACGAATCACAATCGATAAAAAACTCAATTTTGTGTAGTTACGCCCATTTGCATTTAATATGAGATATTTTGTACTATTAGATAATGTAACTAAAAACCTGAAAACAATAAAAATATTTTACGATTAATACGAGGATTTAAAAAATTTTGGATTTGTATGATTACATCTACAGCGCTATGTATTTAATTATCAAGACCTGAATACATTTGAACAAAAGTAGTGTAACTTGTGCTATTCAAAATTAATTATTAAAAACTTGTAATAACAATTCGAGAACTTCATATTGCTTTCTATTTCGGATATGAATTTTAATAAAAAAATAAGTGCTTAAAAATACTCTTTCAGTACAATACAGGTACTAGTTGGATATATACTTTGTATGAATATTTTGATTTTCAAATATAAAATACCAGATTTAAGCCCATTATTACAATTTGCAATTAGTTAAAGGTAGGATTTTATCAAACCGATAAATTGCTTTTTGTTATTACAAGTTAACTTTAACCTAAAGGTAAGGCAATCTTCTTAATACATTAATCGGTCACTTTAGGTCGCCGTGGTCTAGTGGTTAGTGTGTTGGCTTGCTAAGACGATAGCGCTGGGTTCAAATCTCAGCTCTGACATCTGGCAAAAGCTCTGGGAGTAATTGATTGCCATGAAAAAGCTTCTCAAATCTGTCGTTCGGAGTCGACTTTAAACCGTAGGTCCCGGTACTCATGGATTAAAATTAACACGCACAACATGAGTGCCGCGAGAAGCTAGGCCGTAGCCATGACACAGGGTTGTAATGGCCAATTATGTGTGTATGTATGTATGTATTTATTTCTCTGATAAAATTCTACATTTAACTAACGGCAAGTTGTAATAATGTGCCTAAAAATAACATTATATATTTCAAAACAACAACATGGATCATATAGAATAGACAACGAAATCGTCTTATAGCCAAATCGAAAATTATAACGTCAAAACTAGTTTTAAAATCGTTACGATTGGTAAGAAGTACATATCCATTAAACGGTATTTCTTTTACTGTTATGAATACCAGTCGTACTTAAAAAAGTTTGATGTAAAAAAACGAGAAAACGAGAAAGGACTTATAAAATAAATAAGAAAAAGGCTTTTATAGACCTTTTATTTCCTAAATACAACGAACCACAAATAGATGCAACTAAATTAAAGTTCTAGGGTTATATTGTATTTTAATGACTTCATTTATTTTATATTGAATGCTTGAGAGGACAACAGTTGCAGCAACACTTGAATTTTTTACTTCACCAATATCGAAACATTAATTATAACAAAACGAGCTACATTTTTAGCCCGACGGTTAAGAAAATATGGTTGTTTTCTAAACTCTACAAAAGGATAATTTGCAAAGATAAATTACTAAAACAAAGACTTTTTAAACAAAAGTCGTTTTTCATTTTTACAAGGACTGGTCAAAATTAAAAAAAAAAATTACTTAAAAATTTCGAAATAAAGATAAAGAATTTTAGATAATTTCCCACGTCACATATAACTTTCACTTGGTTTTTTTTCAGTTGTTTTTTAAAAGCGATTAAATTGAAATGATAAAAGCAAGAAATAAAGTTCGGCCAACAACATATGGAAATACGCCTCGTCTCAGTATAAATTAAAAAAAAAAGAAAACAAAAGAAGAATTTACAAATTGTGTAAAAATAATTTACATTTAATGCAAAAACGTACATGCAGATATTTGCCAAAGGAGTAACTCTTTTAGAGAAACTTCACTGACGAAATTTTTCATAATAAAGAATAAGACACGAATTGAAAGAAGCACAAGGGTAGTAATTCATACGAACATACGAAAGAAACCCATTTTCAATTTATCTTGACACGTGCTACGTCCAAAGAATTTTTATTAAAGGAAAAAAAAAAAATAAAACTTAAAAAACAATAAAAATGCTTAAGATTTTAATCTTTTTTCGTTTCTTCCCCCATTTGTGGTCTTATCAAGCAAAAACGGCACACACAAAAACGTAAAAAAGAGACATTTTTATTCTTAACAAAAAACAACCAAAAGAAATTAAAAATAAATTTAAAAACAAGGACTAGTAAAGTAGTACGATGTAGAAATCCTTTTTCGTTTCCCCTTTTCAGTTTTTTTTATTTTTTTATTCAAAACTTTACACAGTTTTCCAACTGGTAGAGTAGGGCGTATTGTTTTTTCTTTTACTTCATCAACTTTAGCAAATAGTTGTTGCAAGAACATTCGGTAAAAGTAGTAACTGTAGACAGTCAATGATAAAATTAAATAGACAATTAAAAAAAATACTTTAAAACTAATTTGTGTAACGTTTTTCAATGAAATGTTGCGAAATTATCTCAGCAAAGCCTCTGTTGACGCTTATTTGAGCAGGTTTATTTTTGATTATAGAGGTAGTATTTGACAATTGCAAGCTTCAATGAAACTTAAAGTTGAAGCTTTAAAGCTTATGGTTAAATCTTCGCCACTGGCCGATCACTAGTTTTTTAAAAAGATAGAAATTTTCTTCTTTAAATGAGTAAAACAAATCTGGAATCACTGTACCCTCATTTTACTCGATTTTTTATTTGCTTTTACTGAAATTAATAAGTCTCGTATAAAAACAATTTTTGTAATCGAATGACAAATTTAATTTAAAGACGAAGTTCAAATTAATATTGAAATATGTATTTCAAATGGTACATTTAATTTTCTACCATTTTTTTCTTTACGACTCTATTTGCCACCTACTGTGTATTACAACCAATTTAAAACAAAAATAAAAATTATGCAGTTAAGAATTGACAAAAACTTCCTAAATCGAGATGTACTCATCAAAACTAAAACAAGTAGAAAATATTATTGCGATTAAGTCTCCTATAAGTGTGCTTCACTTCTCCATAATACGAGATACGAACTCATGTTCGTAATTTTTCTAAATACAACACAGGTTTTTTGTTAAAAAAAACACAAATTTTTTTCTTCAACATAGAGATCTATACACTTTATTAAACGAGTCTAAAATTTTTATCAGATTTGGAAACGCGAAATACACATACATACATACTACATACATAATTGGCCATTACAACCCTGTGTCAGTCTTAAGGCCTAGCTTCTCGCAGCACCCATGTTGTGTGTCAATTTTTTTTCCATGAGTACCGGGACCGACAGTTTAATGTTGATTCCGAACGATAGACTTGATAAGCTTCTTCATGGCAATTAGGTACTCTCAGAGCTTTTGCCAGAAGACTGCTGATAGGTTTTTTCATTTTTTTTTCAAGATGTCAGAGCAGTGGTTTGAACCCTGGGCGTATGTCTTAGTAAGCCAACAGTGCTACAACGCAAAATACACATTTATGGTTAAATCCGGAGAATAGGGCTGCTGAAGAAGCAATTCGAAGGTAGTAAATGTGGGTTAAATAGCATACAATAGATGACTACGATTGTAATAACGTTTTTAGCTACCAAACTCACCTTGGAGTTCTTTTGATCCTAAAAGTCAAAACTTATAAATTCTTGGTGTGGTATGAAAATACTTAACTTTGAAACAACTCATTTTTTATGATTTACTTTTACCGGGTAATAATACATATATAAGTACTTATATATGTATATATATGTACATACAGTGCACTCGCGGTAACGTGATATAATTAAAACCAATGGAGTTCATGTTAGCGAAATTATTCACTTTAGTGATTGTTGAATTTCATGACAAAAGTATAAAATTTTACAATATAAGCCTGTGTTTTACACGCTTGAAAGTAAAATTATTTTGTTATTTGAATTATTAAAATATAAAACTAAATAAAACGAGATCGCGAGAAATTAATAGTTGTGATTTATTATTTTTTTTTTTGCCAAATGTCATGGATTTCAGTGGTATCATTAACACAAGAAATATTGGCTAGCTAAGCACTGTCGTAATTCGGCTTCTTTGTTTACGAGGCACCTTTTCAGCTGTCGAATGTTTTTTGAAATATTGCACCGCTTGGAAAACCATTGTTTTAGAAACTTTTAAGGCTGTTGCGATCTCGAGTACTGACGTCACAGGACTTATTTTTACCCATGTTTAGCAATAAGTAAAAGTTTATCAAATTCTGAAAAACACTTTGTGTAATCTCATTTATTTGAATTTAACTGTTGAAACTTACTTGAATCTTAAAATTTTAAAAAATTTTTCACTGTCCACGAGTAATTTATTTCACAAATTATGAAAAACACCACAAAGAAAAAAATAACGGTAAAAATAGGGTTGCCATTGAGAAGTTTCAATAAACAAAGTTGGATTAACTAAACAGGGTCAAATTTTAGCGGTTTTTTTAATAGTATTATTTTCAACATAATGATTTAAATATTGAGTACTACTGTCCTTAATTAGTTGCACGCAGCTGTATAATCTCTTTTACCATATTCATGAAAAATGAATAGTTTTAAAAACAATTTTCCATTATTATTTTATCAATATGGAAGGGTTTATATTTATTTTAAGTTTCAAATAATTTTAAATTTATTTCTTTTAGTGATTTTCCAGTCACAACCTGATCACCTGTTTAACTAATAGCACACATCTAAAGGTTCAAGGTTGTCACAACCCGTGTTATAAACTTTTACCTATAGTGTAGCGTATAACAATAACAAATATTATAATATTATAAAAAAAGAAGTAGAATAATAATAAAATGTATACAAAGAAATATAGAAGAAATCAAAACAACAAAAAACACAAAAAAAGAGAGGGAGGTTTTCTTATTATCCAAATTGCAGAAAATAACACAATAATGTTGACCATGGTGGTGAGTAAATACTTCTTGCTGTGATAATGTGATTACAACATACACAAGTAATTTCCAACTTGAGTTTTAAAGTGGAAAATCACAAATGTTAGCAAATATTTAAATAAATTAAGAGATTGAGACTGATTAAATTCTTAAGAAAAGCAAAGCGAAAAAATCTTTTAAAAAATCCATTTCTGATTAAGAAAACAAAAGGTTCTTCATAAAATGGTTTTAAAATTGTTTAGAAAGTAGGATAATAATCAAACAGATTTAATAGATATTTTTTTAAATAAACAGCATGCAAATATAAAATTTCTTTTTAATTTTCACATACATGCATGCATGCAAATATATATTTTATTTTTCTTGTTTTATTCTCTCTGATTTGATTTTGTGTTTTATCATGAATAAGTTGGATTATAATTTGTTATTTTTATTGTTGTTATCATTATAATAATGAATCATATCCGGCGTTAGAGAAGTCAGCCAAAGAATAGAAGAGCTTTTAAAATAATAAAATAAACAGTTTCTGGTTTTATTATTGGAAATAGTACACAGTTTTCCAAGAGACTATACTATTATTGTATTGATTTGGTCTCTGCCTTAACATGTAACTATACGTACATGCACAGTTTTTATTGTTGTTGGCGGTAAAATTATGCTAAAAAAACGGTGACAACGCTGACCAGCAACAATTTAATCATTTAATTGCATTTTTTTCTTACGAGTACAATGCAAATGAGATTTTATAACAAATATCACATGGTAAGCATGAAAGTACACTGATTTAAATTATTGCTGGCCAATGTAGGTGCTCAAACACCGAAGTGTAATTCGCAATGCATATAAAAGTATACATCCGAATGGGTAAACAATGTATTTTATTCTGTCTTTAGCCAGCACTGATGTAAATCAGCCCTGCGCTTGGGCGCTTGAACGGCCAGCAATGATTTGCATATATGTGCAACGTTGTCAGAACAATGATTTTATCATTTTTTTGAAGATTTTCTTTTCTCTCAAATAATGAATTGGTATTATTAGATATAATGATTTTTATTTTAAGTATGTTTGTATCGCGTCATCAAAGCACATATTGTGCACTTGTGCAGATTATCATTATTATATAGGGTGTTTTTTTAGAGGTATAGAACTTCGAATTGAAATAAAACACATATCCCCAAAGAAAATAATCCAATGGTGTCAAATCACACGATCTTGGTGGCCAATTGACAGGTCCATTCCGCGAAATTATGCGCTCATCGAATGTTTCCTTCAATAAATAGATTGTGACGTGCGCTGTGTGGCATGTAGCGCCGTCTTGTTGGAACCACAACTCATCCACATTCATGCCATCCAATTCGGGAACAAAATAGTCGGTTATCATGGCTCTATACCGGTCTCATTAACGGTAACTGACTCTCCAGCATTATTTCGGAAGAAGTATGGCCCAATGACTCCACCAGCCCATAGAGCACACCAAACAGTCAGTTTTTGTGGATGTAATGGCGTCTCAAGGGTCTCATGTGGATTCTCTTCACTCCAAATGCAGCAATTTTGCTTGTTGACGTAGCCATTCAACCAAAAATGAGCCTCATCACTGAACAAAATTTTGCGATGAAAATCAGCATCGAGATCAATCTCATTTTCGGCCCATACACCAAAATCACGACGCATTGCATGGTCTCGCGGCTTTAATTCTTGCACAAGCTGGATCTTGTAAGGTCGCAAACCAAGATCTTTGCGCAAAATCTTCCATAAAGTTTATGGACAAAGCTCCAATTGCTGTGCACGGTGGCGAATCGATTCATTCGGGTTCTCTTCAACACTTTGCTCTACAGCGGCAATTGTTTCTTCGGTGCGCACTGTTCGACGTCTCTGCGGATGCGTATTATCACATAGAGTAAACGTAGTGCGAAAACGATGCATGGTTAACCGAATTAATTGCTCTGATGGACGATTATGTCGACCATAAAATGGACGGAGCTTGCGGTAAACTTCGCAAACTAAACCATTATTTTCGAAATAAATTTGAACGATTTGCAAGCGTTGTTCTTTTGTCAACCTGTTCATGATGAAATGGCAAACCAAACTAAATATTAATCACTTGACAGCTGACAAAATGGCCGCCAGTTAAAAAAGTGATGCCAACTTAAAGTTCTATACCTCAATAAAAAACACCTGTATGACTATTAAATAATGGATAGGGAATTGTCAAGGTTGGCACCGACATTACAGTTTGAAATTTATCAAAGCGGCGAAAGTGAGGGAAAAGCTATAGGAACTCCAGATAAGTTAAGGACTGTATAATAGATCTACAGGTCAAAGTACTACTCGTATAATACCTCGTGTATGAATGAATGTATGTTTGTAGAAAATACAATAACTTGTGCCGTTTTTCCCAACATTCCATTTTAAAATAATAAAGTTTTGCAGCAGATTTTGAAGCGAGTATATGAAAGAGTAATTGCAACAATAAACTCAGCCACGAGTCTCGACAATGATATTCTGTGCTAAATAAAGCGTTTATTACATCAAAAATTCAAATTGTTAAATCGCCATAATAAATTCATGCCGTCTGTAAGCGACATGGTAAGAGAAACTTTTACATTTCTCTTCTACAAACCTGTTTCGTACGAAGATCAATTTTTTTTTTAGGAAATTCACGAAAATTACAGTCTTGGTACTAGATCTTATTGTGTTTTAAATAGAACAGCAAACATTTTAAGCAAAACTTTGCATTGACTTGATAGCTTATTTTTCATGCTAATTTTTAATTTGACTTTAAAAACTACGAATTTATTGGAACATAGGAAATGTTTTTAAAATAAATTTAATTATTATAATGATTCAGAAAATGTGAAAATTATATCCTTCCTGAAACACTTTTTGTTTGTCTGTTTGTATTAAGCTCCTTGTATGGGACAAGTTGCTGTCAGTTGATCACTCAAAGGCCAGTGTTATAAGGTGTGCGTCACTATAACACCCATTTTTCTTAATAACTTTTTTCACCTTTAATCAAAATTATTTTTCTTAATCACAATATCTTTGAAAAATGTGTCAGATTTTAAAATGTATCAGTTTGTCAAATTTGACCGGTTAGTTAGTTCACAATGGATAATCAAAGACAAGTGCATACAAAAATTATTCAAATAATTCAAAAAAACCATATTGGAGTTATACAAAAGTTGCTAGGGAAGTCCACGTGACCAGCCAATGTGTTTCCAGAGTGGTCAAAAAGTTCAACAAAGACCTAAAAATTGAAAGAAAGCCTGGAACAGGTAAAGCAAAACTGGTAACGAACGACGCGAAAGCCAAAAAGTTGAGAAGCTTTTGCTGGCTCTTCCAAACATTTCTGGTCGCGAAGTGGCCCGGCGCGTGCAATGTTCGGAAAGTTTTGTGCGCCGAGTTAAAGCTAAAGCTGGCCTTAAAACATTTAAAGTCCAAAAAGTTCCGGATAGAAATGCTAAGAAGAATATTGAAGCAAAAAAAAGAGCAAAACTCCTCAAAAAAGAATTTTTTTAAAAGTTCGAATGTTGTGTAATGGATGATGAAACTTACGTTTTTGCAGACTTTGCGCAGCTTCCTGGCCAAGAGTTTTATATAGCGGATAGTAGAGGCAATGTTTCTGAAGAGTTCCGAACTAAAAAACTATCAAAATTTCCCAAAATGTTCCTAGTTTGGCAGGCTATTTGTAGCTGCGGCAACAGAAGTGCATCGTTTGTTACATTGGGATCAATAAACTCAGATATTTATATCAAAGAGTGTCTTCAAAAGAGGTTGCTCCCATTTCTAAGACAGCACAACATATCAGCATTCTTCTGGACAGATTTGGCAACATGTCACTACAGTAAAAGCGCAATAGACTGGTATAATAAAAATAATGTTATTTTTGTTCCAAAAGAGGCTAACCCACCAAACTGCCCAGAGCTGCGGCCTATTGAAAGATATTGGGCTCTGGTCAAAAGAGAACTAAAGAAGAGTACATCTGTTCCCAAAACCATTACTAGTTTTCGATATAAATGGACAGCTGGTACCAAAAAAATTACCGAAAACACTATAACATTGCTTATGGATGGCATAATGAATAAAATAAAAAAATTTTATAAAATTAAATTAATTTTTAAATAAAATAATACAGAATATAAATCTGTAATAAAAATGCAAAATAAAACTGTTTTATTTTTAACTCTAGCTTACTCCAGTCAGTTTTTATTTGACTTTTGATGTGTTACAGTTTATAGTGACGCACACCTTACGTTCACCCTTGAAATGATGAACAGCAATTGTGTGCCATCAGTTGAAGTTAATTTTTGTTTGTTGTGAAGTGGTGAGGATCTTGGCTAAGTTTTTGTTGATAAGTTTTGATCCTTGATTTTAGTTCTACCTGTTTACCCAGTAGGTGGTAGTGATCATTCATTTGATAATTCAAACGTGGTTAGAGTGAACTGTCAGTTGGCGGCTTAAGGCCCAACCATAATGCACTTTCGTAGACGTATGTTAATGTCAAAAATCAACGAAACGTCTGTCAAAAATCTAACGAAACTTTCGAGTGGCTATAATGTACTTTTTGAACTTAAGTGCAAGCTGTTCTTAGTTGCAAACATTAGTACTTATGTAAAACTTGATTTGTCTCTATATTTCATAAATATACAGATTTTTATCACAAAATGTTATTTAATATCTACAACGGTTAAATATTTTACCGAAAACACGTCAATTATATTTATTTTTGTTAATTAAAAAAAATGAATGATAAATAAAAAATAATACTAAAAAATGCAACCGTGCGTTCATTCCAAATGTAAACACAATCACATTTGTTTACATTTTGTTATTAATGTGCTACAAAATGAACAGAAAAGAAAAATATTTAAATGGTTGAAAATGAGTAAGATACACATTTGTCACAGAGAAATCGTTTTTTTTATATTTTCAATCAAATTTTCAATAAAGTTATCCTCGTTTCCATTGCACACTGCCGTCTTTTGTTTATTATTGTTTACGCAAACACAAAAACAGCTGTTTGCGTACGTTTGGTGCGATCGGCTTCGCTCCAAACGTAAACAAATGAAATTGAACGAAACTCAACGAAACGTTTGTTATGTACATTATGGTTATACACATTTAATTGCTTGCATTCGCATAGTTGTTTAAGGTAGCCTAAGCACATTATGGTTGGGCCTTTACTCTCATTTTCCGTGTTAGAAACTTTTGAATAGAACAATAAGTAGAACTCAATTCTAAGTATCCTCTGTTTTTTTTAATTCTGTACTCATCTTTTTCATAAAGTATTATGTATGGTGTACCATCATAAAACATCTGATCTCATTCAGAATAACTAAAAATATAAATATATAAACATTTAATTTATCGCTTTGACAAGCCTGTGCTCTAACACAAATATCATCAAATTAAATAACATCTTCATCTACTATGGGTTTGGTTGACAAGTGACAAATGATTTGTATAACAAAATCCATCAACATTTTGCAACATTTTATCAAATAAACGCCACTTAATCATTCATTCATTCATTGCCCAGCCAGACAAACACAGAGATAATATTATTGCATTAAAGATATGAAAAAGAGATGGAATAGTAGAAGGAGAAGGTGAACGATTTGGGTTAATGCGATTTGTTAAGGGCTAATGACATTGTTTAGAAAAAAACAAAAACGGTCAAACGTGTAGCAGTAATAATACTACTCGTTAACGTTAACACTTTAAATACAGAAGAAAAAAACAACGGCATAAAATTAAATAAAAATTGAAATGAAATTGAAAATAAAATAAAAATAAAAAAAAGACCTCAGCAATTGAAGGTTGGCTGATTGGTTGGAAAAAGTATTTGAAAACAAAAATAAAACCAAAGCTAAAGCTAAAGCCCATAGAAGAAAAGAAAAAAAAAGATAATAGAAAATGAATCGCTTTTAAAGAAGTAGGTGTCAAGCAGGTGACTGAGCGCTGTAGTATTAAGAAGATATACATTTAAAAAATACTTATAATACATAACAACAACAACAACAACAACTTTTGACCAAGTTTAGCATTAAAATAGCAGTAAAAAATAGAGAAAAAATCGAATGCCTACTCAGGAAATAATAACTAAAAAACACAGCAAATAAATGTTTGAAAATACAATTGAAAAATATAAGAAGACATTTTTCTTTTCCTAAGATTTTGAAATATTTATTTTCTATTTCTTTTTTTTTTTTTTCTTTTTTTTTCTAACAAATTTCTATAATAACGTACAACTGATTTCTGTTAACAATTTACTTTTGTTCAGCAATATTTTAATTTTAGAAAAGAAACGAAAAAAAAAAATATTCCCAAGAGTGAATTGGAACGTGACTGCATGGCATAAACATTGGATTGCACCAGAGTCAGCAGAAAAGCCAGTTTTAATCTAAAGAAAAAAGTTATTTTTTTATTTCATTTCATTTCACTTCAATCACTTAAAATTACTTTGTCTTCTATAAATTAAGATCAACAGCCAGCAATCATAAAGAGAATTAAAAATTATTAGAACGTTTATAGAAAAGATATCTTATTTTATGACTCATTTTTCTACCTTTCAAAGGTTAAAAATTTTTGGATTCTTTAGAGAAAGTTTTAATAAAAAAAATTTAAATTCGAATTAAAATCAGCTGAAAGTCAAAATAATAACATTAAGGTTAAGGAATATGTATATTAATGCATTTGTGGTACATGTGTCCGGGGTTTCAAATGAAAAACGAAGTTTTTGAACTAAAAATCATTTCAGTTTTTAACACAGTCTCCTCTAAGTTCTTTATTCTTCGTCCAATGTTTCACTAATCATTTTAATTCTTAAAAAATAAATTGTCGTGGTCATCAAAACAAGTGTTTGATTTTGAGAATGAATTATAGTGAATTGTTTTTATTTTTTTTTTTTTTTTTCAAATGACAGAAAATAATTCCTAAATTTAAAAATATTTTTAAGTAGTATTTTCTCCGATGAAAAGAAAATTATGCTATACTACCATTATGGCTTTCACAGCTTTGGAAAATAAAAATCGTATACCCACAATTAAATTTAGAAGGGCCTTTGTTATGGTGTGAAGTGGTATTTGGTATTTGGTGAAAAACGTTTCTTGGAGGATAGAATAACGAAAGAAGTTTTCGGTTTTCTTGGCCCTGAAAACTATAATAAATTCGTACATAAATATTATCAGAGTAACAATTATTTATTTCTGATAATTTTAGATCTGATAAGTACACTTTTTATCAGTCTGAAGATCCTAAAACTAGTATTCTTATGAGATCTGTTAAGAAATATTGTATGTATAAAACTAGCAGAAGTAAACTAGTTTTCGACCCGCTAGTGTTCTACATATTTCTTAACGGATATTAATTCCAATTTTTTCCTCGACCTTGAGATCGAACACAAACTAAATTAGGCAGCTTTTTCTTCTCAGCTTGAACAGAAATTAACTGAGAGATATCTGTTGGTAGTATTGTCCTTTCTGAAGAAAAGCCTTTATACATACATGTTTGTATAAGTATACATAGTTATGTACATATAAAGCTTGGATAGATTATGCATTTTTACAGAATTGTTTTGTGTTTAAGATCTTTTAATATTTCGAACCTAAAAATATTTTTTAGGCAATCGGGGAATGAAGCATATGCTTCAGGGTCAAGGGAAAAACATTACTCACATATGCACATACGAGTATGTTGTATTTATAAAATATTTGTTTTAAGAGCTTTAATTAATTAAATTTAGATTACAAATGAAACCAAATTTTAGGTGTAAACAGAAGTGAAAAATAACGAATGTGAGAAAAAAAAATTGGAAGGAAATTCTTGCAAGTCTGCTACTTTCGTCTGGTCTGGGTGGCGTCCATGTAGTAATTGAAACGTCCGACAAGTGCCATTTTTGTGGCTGTTACTAAGACACTTTGGAAACAACAGACATGTCGTAAAAGAATGAATTTTGCATGTTTTAAAATTCAACAACAATAGCAGAAACATAAAATAAAATGAAAACAGGAACGCAGCTACATTGTATGTATGGGTGTATAAAGGAATATCCCAACAATCAAATTTGTAATACAAAAAAATACAAAAAAAAATAAAAATAAATATATCTCACATTTACTTTATTTAGAAATGAAAATACGAACAAAATTGTAAAAACAAAAAATTCACACAAAAAGAAAAGTTTCAAAAAAAAAAAAGGAAACAACAGAAGAGAGAAGAAAGAACGTGCCTGCCTGCCTGTACATACAATAACACAAAAACTGCACAAAACTACACAAGAAATAATATAAAATGTGATTTCAGAAAGGAAACCGACGAAAATTGCCAATACTTGCTGTGAATATTAATATTGACAAATGGTGACTATGGTATTGACACACACGTTATCACAAAACACTCACTTACTCACTGAACAAATCGCAATTCTCACAGATTTTTTATATCAGGAAGCATGAATATTTTTTGTTCCTGAAATCAACATCAATTGAAAATCAAATAAATCATAAATATTATTCAGTTTACTTTGAACATATGATTACACTGTTTCCATAGTTTCAAAGGAAAAATGAAATAAAAAAATCATTTTGGTTAGGTTTTGAGTCTCTAGAAGAGTAAATATTTATTGCGAAAACCAACGAATTCGGCTAGATGGAATTCATATAATTGTTCCATATTTACCTTATCAAGTCTAACTACATATTCAATTCACACTTTTTTTTATTTATTTTTTTTTTATTCAACTTGTGAATTAATTTCCTACAAGTAACAAGGACTTAATGACTCAATGAAGAGCCTTCCAATTGTCGCATAATCCAATGTGCAATTATTTAAATCTGGACACATTCTCCTAAGCGGGTCAAAACTAGCGTGAGTAACACGAAAATCGTGTAGTTGAAGGGGCGATTTAGAACTATACATTGTAGCTTACATACATAACTGGCCTTTACAACCCTGTGTCAGGATTACGGCCTAGCTTCTCGCAGCACCCATGTTGTGTGTGTAAATTTTTATCCATGAGTACCGGGACCTACAGTTTAATGTCGACTCCGAACGACAGACTTGAGAAGCTTGTTCATGGCAATTAATTACTCTCAGAGCTTTTGCCAAGAGACTGCTGAGAGGTAGTCGCCGGAAGAAATATTATTTTCATATTTCTTTTTTTTTAAGATGTCGGAGCTGAGTGTTGAACCCAGGGCTCATGTCTTAGTAAGCCAACATACTAACCACTAGACCACGGCGACTGTAGCTTACTTAGAATAAAACCACATAATGAATTATTCATGAAAGAAATTTTCACAAAAGTTATTCGGCAAGACGGCATTCATATGACGGTAAAGCAACATTTTAATTCCATTGAAGACGGCGAAAACGAAAGAGGTGAAATTTTTTCTAAACGGATCCAATTTCATATTGAGGGTGAGAGAAGTGAATAATTGTTTTAAAACATACGGATCATTGACTTCTTTTCCCAATACTTTGATAATATTTAAAACTCCTTTTGCCCTATTCCCGATTTGATGCCTAAAATGTTAATTAATATAATATGCCCATATCAAGAAATACATATATCAAACTTTTTTACAGAATAAGTAGCAATTATATAACTATTGATAATGTACAATAGATAGATAGTGTACAATAGTTCTACAGGTCGAAATACTTTAGTACCTCCTTTATAAATGAATGGAATTGATAATTGGATTACCTTTATAAAAAATGCTTATATCTATTCCTCAAATTAAATAGGTAAAATTCTTTAAGTCCTTTTCTAATAAGTAGATAAAGCCAGAATAGTTGAAATGAAGTTAAAGCTTCACGTCACCGGCATATATTAATGTATATATGTAGTAGAGCTGGCAAACTATCGATAGTCGCGCCATTCGATATATTCGATAATTGGTTCAAAAACTATCAATATTATCGATAGTATCGAATTCTTTTAAAAATTTTAATTAATTCTTACGTTCTTGTTAGCACATAGACAAAACAGTCATACGAAGAACAAACTTGTTTCATATAAAGTGACACGTTACGGTAAGTTAGCCATCCTTTTCGCTTGAAGTCCACAAGTCTGTTGTAATAGCTCAGATTTGCACTTTTTTGTATTGATTGTACTGAACAAATTTACACATTTTTCAGAGTGTTTCTTGAAGGCAACATGTAGCGGGGATTTAAGCATTTAATAAAATCTCGGAAACATGTATCCTGTACTATACTGAATGGCTGTAAATCATTGGCGACCAAAGTCATTAAACCAGTATGTAGTAGTTTTTTCCATTCGGAATCCCTTTTATAGATTTTAGACTCTTTGACAAAATATTGGATTGTGTTTGATTGTTTCGGCAGTTGTTATGAGATGGATGGGCACGTTTTAGTTTGTCAAATAGGTTTGATGTGTTGCCTCTAGTATTGTAAATTTTCGAACACAGCCGACATTGTGCATTTTCTTTTGTGCATTTTTCTTTTGCTTTCAGAAAAAATTTCCAAACTTCCGAATTACTTCTGCGAGTTTTTTTAACTGTATAGCTTCAGTATCAATCTCAGTATTTTTGCTCTCTTTATCACGATTTGTCTTGCTTGTTTCTATAAGGAGATGTAATTGAAAATATGTACAGTGCGAGTTAAGTTATTGTAACTTGAAAAAATCTGGCCTGTTATAATTGTTGAAGAGATGATGGTTTTAAGCTAGAGAAATCTCCATAAGTCAATTAAATGCAACATTCAACGATAGTATCGCTATCGAAAAAATAACCAATAGACTAATAAAAATGGAACTATCGATAGTACTATCGATTGTTTGATAGCTCTAATATGTAGGTACTCGTATGTTGGTATACATTATGCAAGATGGTAAGTCATTGGGGTACAAAAGGAATAATAAAAGAACCACATGACTACCTAGTTTACGACTTGTGGTTTTTATATAAAATACTCTGAGATCTGTGGAACAGATACCCCTATGTAGTAGATATCCAACTGAGAAAAGTGTTAGATAATCCAAATTTATTTAATTTATGAATTAGAAATCATAAAAAATTTCATCAAATGCTTAGCTGAAGTTTGTGTAATGAAGACCCCAGATGTAAAAGCTTATTATTTACTAAAAAATTTGGGATTAATACTCAATTGAGCTTATGCCCCACATACTAAAATATTTAATCTGATACCGGATTTTAACAGAGGAACAATACAAGATTAAGATTGCAGTTTTTTTTTTGTTGCAGTCTTTGATCCCAACCATGGTAGAATTTCAAAGTTCTTTAGCGGAATTAATTTGTTAGTATTTGCAATAAATATGTTTTTATTACAAAACTATTGAAAATATTCAATAAAAACGCCTTTAACCAAAGTGACAAAATTCGAACGTAGTTTTATACAACTTTTATTAAAAAAAAAATAAAAATAAATAAAAAACTTTGCAAAACCAAGAATGAGTCACTTTTTAAATATAGAAAAATACATGTCGTTGTGTCTTTCTAAAAGACGAGATAATATTCCCAGACGAAAAAAAAAAATCAATTTAAACAAAAGAAAAACAAAAACACATCCTTTCTTTCAGTGACTGACACAAACAAACAAACAAAACAAGAAAAATACAAAATAAGGAGTGTTTACATCTTTTACTACCTAATCCTGGACGAGGATTTATAAAACTCACCTAAAACTCACAACAACTTTTATAAAAAAAATACAATCAGTAGACCGAAGAAAACTAAAATTAAAAATCTTTTTTATTTATTTATTATTTTTTTTAACGCAAAGTTTAAAACTAAAATACACCCGCACACAGTTTACAACCAAGACCGTAAGTAAAGAAAGATTAAGTACGTAAATAAATAAAAAGAACTGCAAACAGAAAAGTTAGCCGGTTTCTTAGTTGGTTGAACTGATGTTGATTGCCACTCATATGGTCGCACCATATATGTACGAACGACTTGCCAATGTTTAACATTCACAAGACAAAAACAAAAATGTAAGAAGTTTAGCCACCAGCTTAAATGGCTGACAGTAGCAGTGGCTGTTGTCATGCCTTTATAATCAGGGTTATTTGATTTCATAAAATTCGCACAATTAAAAAACAATTATAAATAGAGAAATTCTTTTTCATTAATATTACCAATTGGTTTTTTGTGTAAAAATTTTTCTCCTCTAAACGCCTCTGTGACAAAATTGTCACTGTATACATATTTATTGCAATACTTATTATTTGTGACATTAATTTGATGACAAGAATATTTATAAGATACGTAAAACACACTAATTTATTTAATAAACATTAAAATTGTATTCATTGAAAAACAAAAACGTGATAAAACTCTACTTGTAATATCAATTTCCAACAAATTAAGACTTTTGTACATAGTAGAACCATATATAAATCTGAAAGCGTATAATTTTTGTAGAATAAACTTTTAATCCAACTGGACTGAAATTGCCCGTATTTTGGAGATTTCAAGATCCGGGTTTTCAATTCTTTTATCGGAAAACCTCTGGCACAGCTCATACAGAATATTCCATTTTGCTCTACAAATATAGGGTGTTTTTTATTGAGGTATAGAACTTTAAGTTGGCATCACTTTTTTAACTGGCGGCCATTTTGTTAGCTGTCAAGTGATTAATATTTAGTTTCGTTTGCCATTTCATCATGAACAGGTTGACAAAAGAACAATGCTTGCAAATCGTGCAAATTTATTTCGAAAATAATGGTTCAGTTCGCGAAATTTACCGCAAGCTCCGTCCATTTTATGGTCGACATAATCGTCCATCAGAGCAATTAATTCGGTTAACCATGGATCGTTTTCGCACTACGTTTACTCTATGTGATAATACGCATCCGCAGAGACGTCGAACAGTGCGCACCGAAGAAACAATTGCCGCTGTAGAGCAAAGTGTTGAAGAGAACCCGAATGAATCGATTCGCCACCGTGCACAGCAATTGGAGCTTTGTCCATCAACTTTATGGAAGATTTTGCGCAAAGATCTTGGCTTGCGACCTTACAAGATCCAGCTTGTGCAAGAATTAAAGCCGCGAGACCATGCAATGCGTCGTGATTTTGGTGTATGGGCCGAATATGAGATTGATCTCGATGCTGATTTTCATCGCAAAATTTTGTTCAGTGATGAGGCTCATTTTTGGTTGAATGGCTACGTCAACAAGCAAAATTGCCGCATTTGGAGTGAAGAGAATCCACATGAGATCCTTGAGACGCCATTACATCCACAAAAACTGACTGTTTGGTGTGCTCTATGGGCTTGTGGAGTCATTGGGCCATACTTCTTCCGAAATAATGCTGGAGAATCAGTTACCGTTAATGGAGACCGTTATAGAGCCATGATAACCGACTATTTTGTTCCCGAATTGGATGGCATGAATGTGGATGAGTTGTGGTTCCAACAAGACGGCGCTACATGCCACACAGCGCACGTCACAATCGATTTATTGAAGGAAACATTCGATGAGCGCATAATTTCGCGGAATGGACCTGTCAATTGGCCACCAAGATCGTGTGATTTAATACCATTGGATTATTTTCTTTGGGGATATGTGAAGTCGCTTGTCTACGCCAGCAAACCAGAAACGTTAGGGGACTTGGAAGCCAACATTCGTGGCGTTATTGCCAACATACGGCCCCATATGCTCGAAAAAGTGGTTGAAAATTGGACCTGTAGAATTCGCTTTATTCGAGCTAGCCGCGGCGGCCACATGCCCGAAATCATTTTTAAACATTAATGGCATAAAATTATCCTTCCAATAAAGCCAAATTGATGGACATTAAAACGATTTTCTTGTGTTTTATTTCAATTCGAAATTATATACCTCTAAAAAAACACCCTATACATTTAAAAATTAGTTCTTTGCCTTTTCTTTTCTCTTGCTTTAATTTTATGAAGGAGATTTTCGAAATATTCTTACTGTTTGTAAATCACGAAAAATCCCGCTTGCATTCATAGTTTAAAAGTTCGAAAGATAGATAGATCATTTGAGCTCGGATTTAAGGAGGGTTTAGACGGTAATACAAATCGTACGACATGTCAAATTTTTGTGTAGAAGAGAAAGAATAGTATCGGGTAAACTTGTAATATGTAATGAGAGCGTACGACATTCAGAGAAAATACGGATGAAAATTTGACAATGGCACGGCTCTTTTTGTTTTTTTTTTTTTTTAATTTTTTAAAAACCATCACATTTCATTAGATCAGGGATGCATTTTTATGTCATTTGTTTATGTTAACTGAATTGAAAATGCATGTAAATTTTGTGTGGATATGTATGTGCATTTTATGTTTTCAGTTTACTTTTTTTTGGTATTCTACCAACCGTATAAACGCAAAACATATCTGTCGTATAATGTTTATTCTCAGTTTTAAAATACGGGTGGAATTTTATAATATTTTCCCTTTGATTTTACGTACGACTTTTATTACCGTCTAAACCTGACTTTATGGACATGATACACTATCATACACAGTCGTACGATTCATTCACAAAAAAATCTTATCGATTTCTGTCACACTTTTAAAAAAAGTCGCATCAAAATGGAAACATTAGTGCACGCCATTAGACAAAATAAGATGCAAAGCATATGCAGAGTTGCTTTTTGCTAAAATCTTATAAAATGCATCCCTGATCGCATGGACAAAAAAATGTTTATGAAATTTATCAAACGATTATGAAGTCGGACAGACTTGTCAAAAAATTTGTCATACAAAAGCATTTTTATGCCAGACTGTTATACTTTTTTAACACACACGATTTTTTGGACAAATCGTACGTCTCGATAGAATAGTGTATCACGGCCATTAATAAATAAAATAATAACAATTGAACATATTTTTTAGATAATGAAATAGTTAATACAGTCAACTCAATTCATTATAGAGAGAATTCGTTCTTTGGCCGCACCGTTCGTTTGTGTACAATCTTACCGTAAACATTTTTCCTGCTAATTAGGATATTACTAAGTTTAAATCATATGTCCACAAGCACTACTCCCTCTTTCCTCCGTCCCATAATATATTTTCCTAGACCAGCACAATGCAATGCATGACTAGGGGTCGGTCATCCCCTGAATGTTGGACTTAATAAAAGAAAAACGTGAACAGTCGAAAGTGTGAACGTCTCAGATACAGACTATTCTAAAACATTAACACTTTTTCTGGTTACTTTTTTAAACTTTACATACTTTTAATTGGGAAATCTCCAACTTTTTTTAATCAATAAACTATTTGCTTGGAATACTAGTTTCACCTTTTTTAACTAAAACATAAAATCTGATAGTAAATAGAATGTCCAAAATTTGACATTCGAAATCATGAACAATCTTGAAAATGTGAACTGTCTTGGTAAAAATTTGTTCACGTTATCGCGAGTTCACTGTATGTCAAGATGTTTTGAAATTCTTCGCGAATCCCCTGAAGTATTCATACATACCACCATTTGAGAACCCATGTGTTAAAGTTGTATAGAGTTTTCATTCATTAATATGTTAAAAGCCGTAACTTTCGCAAAATATCTCAAAAAAAATTCTTATTTTTCATCGTATTGTAATGGAAGACACACTTTTTTGTTTTATTTACTTCTGTTTTTATATATTCTCACCTTTTCTAAGGGAATGGAAATTTCTTAAGACAGATGATGCACATGTTTACCGGTAGATATACGTACGAACTGTTCTATATATGAAATTTGTAATTTGATATAA
This sequence comes from Metopia argyrocephala, assembly GCA_963576795.1. Classification (NCBI taxonomy): domain Eukaryota; kingdom Metazoa; phylum Arthropoda; class Insecta; order Diptera; family Sarcophagidae; genus Metopia; species Metopia argyrocephala. The sequence continues at coordinate 3,396,695 of OY756209.1, forward strand.
AAATGCATGAATAGGAAACATAATCAATAGGTTACATCGAATAGCATCATCGGTTTATTATATTTTTTTCTCTGCCCACACTTCTTCCTTTTTGCTTTATTTTTAGTATTTAAAAGTATTTAAATAAAAACAAAAAAATCTATAACGAAAAGACTATTTATTTCAATATCTTTAACTTCCGGTACCAACAGAAAGAACAGAAAATGGCAGCAAAAAAATATATATTTTTTTAATCATACCAAAAATAGCAAAAATTTATGACAAAACATACCATATGTTTTGAATAAAATTTCAATTTAAAGTTGAAGAAAAAAACATTTTTTGCTTTAAGTCCTAAATAAATAGAAAAATGATATTTGTTTTATTTTATTTTTTTTTTTTTGAAGGCATAAACCACAAAGAAAATCTACTGATTTTTTTTTTCTTTTTTTTTAGCAAAAAAATTCAATGTTTCACACTCACCTGTCGTATCCATATAAACAATTAAAATGCTAAAAACAGTCGCAAATGAGAGAATACATAAAGCTATTGGCAAAAGTTGACGATAAGGTGATGGACCCAAGCGTGGATCAAATTTCTTTATATTTTTACTTCCGCTTTTTACTATTGTTGCTGTTGCCGCTGCTGCTGCTACTGCCGCTGCAGTCGTTGGCGAGCTACCAAATGTTGATTTATGATGATGGTGATAATGTTGTTGCTGATAATCGCGATCATGATGATCACTAAGTTCAGGCAGATGATGAGATTGATGAGAAAAACTAAAATTATTGTGCTGTTTTTGTTGGTTACTGATTGAAGAGGTGGAGGAGTTGGAATTTTTTACAGGTGATACTATTGACTTTGTGCAACATTTTAGCTGTTGTTCCTGCTGCTGCTGTTGTTGCTGCTGCTGCTGAGGATGATGGTGATGATGAGGCGATAGTCTTGTGGGTGTTGAGAGAGGCGAGGAAACCGTACTTGGGCAAGTCGAACTAAACGCACTACTCATCCCACTAGTACAGCCTCCAGCATCACTAATTGAATTATCCGTAAAATGCTCTTGACTATGCCGCGCATTAAAGACTGTTGTTTGTCCCGTTCGCGTAAAACGGTGTTGTAAATGATCTGGCTCATCGTTTATTATTGTTGGACTTGTCATTGATTCTAAGAAACCATCTTTGGTATTGGCGTTTATTCTTCGCCGTCTAGTGTCATCACCATCTATCTCATCAATGTCACGAGTTCGACTGTTATATGACAGATCTATGATTCTAGTGATTCTATCAGGCAGTGTAATAGGATCATATTGTGTACTGTTGTCTTGATAAAATTTTTGGTTTATATCGGTAATGGATGCTGACTTGGTTAGAGATTTTGAACATGACGTTCTCCCGCTTAGGGAATTGTGCCTTCTGTGTTGAATATAAACTGGACTACTACTACTATTGGGACTTTCACTAGTTGACCGTGCGTTACGTTGCACTTGTTCTGTTGTCAACGCCGATAACGCCGATTTTCCATACAATTTAGACATAATTTTCGGGTCAACTAAATTATTTAAAGGATACCTTAAGGTAATAATTCCAATGTAAAGTACAATTAATTTACAAAGGCTTAAAAACTTTCCTCACACACATTATGTTGGCGGCTTTTAAAACGCATTTAATTAAAGAAATTTTGTCTGCAAAGAAAAAGAAAAATAAAAAGAAAATCTTATTAAATTTTAAAAATATTTTTGAAACAATAAAAATATATTTGAACATGTATAATAAAAGTTCATTCACTTTTAGTTTTTATAGTAGAATTATTATAATATGCAGGATGTCTGTTGTAGGAATTATTTTCCAACATCATCTTTTAAATCAAATGAAAAAAAATTCTTCTTTTTCTGTTAGAAAACGTTTTTTAAATATTTTTGAAAATAAAAAAAAAGTTATTGTGCTACAGAATTCTAAAATAAAACACGAAAATATTTAAAATGAGGAACACTTTAGACTTTGTTGTTGTACTTTAAATCTGACATGATAAAAACACCACCTGTCAAAAATCTATAAAGCGTAGAAGTTGATAAGAAAAGTAAGAAAAAGGGGGAAGAGGAAAGTAAAGAAAAACATAAGAAAAGACTGCAGACAACATTCGTTCTGCAGTTCAGTTTTAATTTACGAAACCTTTCGGATTATTTTTTTAGATGCAGCGCAACATTTACAGGCAGTACTTAAAAGTATCAAGAGGAGAACTTTTGTTTTCTTTCTTTTTTCCATTCTTGGATTGTGATGCCAACTTGGCCTTTTCTGTTTTTCAAGTTACTGAAATACGAAAAAATATATAAACTTTTAATTAAGCTTTAAAAAAAGTTTATATATTAATCAATAATAAGATCAACTAAACTTATTGATACGAAATACGAAAAAAATGTTTAGCCCTAAAATAATTTGAGTGCTTTTTTATGGTGCATTTTGTAATTAAATTATGAGCTCGATTTTTGCAACATGAACAAATCTATTTCGTTACCGTTGTTATACCAGAAAACATACTATTAGTTAATAAAACAATGAACTTTATCTTTACCAAAGTTGAGAAAAATTAGTCTAAAGGTGGAATCACACGATTACCGCAAATGCACTAATTATTGATTTTCACCGACTCTTGTGCGAAAATAGTGAGAGCGCTCGATATGCACTCAGTAAGCGCTCGGTGAGCAACCGTTAATCAATAAAAATGTGAAAAACGCAATAATTTTGGATGCATTATTCTATTGCCTCACAAGAAACCAATAAATATTAGTGCATTTTTCATACTTTCAGTGGACCATAACGAGCATTCCCACTTTTTCCACATTCCGATGGGCCAAACAGACTCAACATTGTTTAGTATTGACATTTAGACAAATCAATATTTGATGAAATTGCGTTAATCATGTGATCTCACCTTTAAACGCCTTTGCATTAACTTTAAATTATTTTAAATAGCTTCGGACAGCAGAAAAAAAGTAAACAGCAGTGCATCTAATCTAATTTTCTTAACTGTTTAAACTTCTTTAATAACAACTGTAGTATTTCTACCAAAAATTTAACAAAAACGCACACATTCTTTCATTCACTTCAAATTAACAGACGAAAGAAAAAGAAAAAAAAATTAAAAATGAATGGGAAAAATGCAATAATACCGCCACGCAGTCACTTTTAAAAACTCATAAAAAAATTTTTGATGGTTTAACAAATCGAAAAACATGAAACTTAAAAAAAGGTAAAAATTTAAGTTTTTGAATGAAACAAACACAAATAAAAAAATAAAAATAAATAAAAAAAAACAAAACAATTGAATTGAAACCCTCAAACAAGATTACTATACAAGACATTTAAGAGCAGCCCAAAATATTTAAGAAATAAAAAGAAAGAAAGAAAATTTGTAGTTGAAAATTAAAAAAGAAAATACTTGAAGGAATGAGTGGCTGCTTTAAGTACAACCATCATATACAACTGCTACTGCTGCTGCTGTTGGCTGCCTCTGCACACACACACACACCGATCTTATAAAACATTTTACATGCAACACAGCAGCAGATGTTTTCAATTTTTTTTTTGTCTTTCTCTTTTAAATTCTTTCAACATTAGCGTCTTGGCTACTACTACTAGACTGTCGTGCAGATTATACCATTTTATAAAACGAACATTGACGATTCGACACTGCGTTTCATCTGACTGGTTGTTTGTTTATTCATGGGGTTTTATGAACCATAACGTTTTTTTGATAAAGTGTATCGTCCAGAAGCACCTTCTAAAAAAAACTCTAAACTTAAGAAAATAAAACATGCCCAAAAAATATGTCAAAATATGCACACGTTGATCATATACAGAGTAACGTTAGGAAGAAGAAAAAAATATAATTTTTATATCACGTAATGAAAATGTGTTAATGATGAAACAATATTTCAACTTAGAAAGAGAAAAGTGCCAGTGTTAATTTTAAATTAATTATTAACTTTTCTTTTTATAATTAATATTAACGTTGACGTTTTATCATAGAAAACATATTTTGGAGAAGAGCAATAGAAATTTAATTTCAATTACCAAAACTGAACAATGAAAAGTGCTTAGAGTAGGAAACAAGAAATGTTATCAAGTATCTACAAAAGTATGACATAATTGTATATCGGCGATTTTTAAATGCACTACAACATACAGGTGAGCCAAATGAGGTCGACATTTTAAACTTGTTGCAGTGGGCACATAATATTATACTGCTCGGAAAAATCCAAGGATAAGGAGGGATGCGACTAGATCATACGCAAGGGAATGTATATTAAGCGAGGTTGAATGGGGAGGGAAGCTAAAGGAATTATGGCCATGCTAGACAAAACATATTTTAGTATTTTTCTGATATACTTGTTTTTCTTTTTGTTCGTTTATTGAAAAATTACACTATGCTACAAAAGTGAAGAAATAAAATATGCAGGGGTTTTGATATAGTAATAATGAAATAATGTAGTCGCCGTGGTCTAGTGGTTAGTGTGTTGGCTTACTAAGACATAGGTCCTGGGTTCGACTCCAGGCTCTGACATCTTCAAAAAAAGAAATATGAAAAAATTATTTCTTTCGGCGACTACCTTTCAGCAGTCTTCTGGCAAAAAGCTCTGAGAGTAACTAATTGCCATGAAAAAGCTTCTCAAGTCTGTCGTTCGGAGTCGACATTAAATTGTAGGTCCCGGTACTCATGGATAAAAATTGACACACACAACATGAGTGCTGCGAGAAGCTAGGCCGTAATCCTGACACAGGTTTGTAAAGGCCAGTTATGTATGTATGTAATAATGAAATAGTATTAATGAAATGTATTCGTTAATCAAATAACCTATTTATAATTTATTGTAAATTCTAGTAATTTTTTAATATAGAAAATAAAATAATGAATTTTGTGTTTATTTTAAAAAGCAAATAGAGTTTAACGACAACCAGAGTGATTAAAAAAATACTGAAAAAATATCTTTTTTCCAACTACAAACGGATGTGCTTTAGGAGAGCTACCGCAACTTCAATGCACGCCACATTGCGCCGATGCTCGAATGAATCAATACAGTTGGATACTCTACCTTCCTTGATCAGCACTTTAGGCCTTTCCTGTAATCGGTCGAGAAGCTTCAGGGCACCGTCCCATACATGAGAGTTGTATTCCATCTTGGGTGGGATGTAACTTTAAAAATATTTAACCCAACAATTGTCAAGGGCCATAATATTTCAAAAAGTTTATTTAAAAAATAAAAAAAATTGAATCCAAATTGTCGCATTTGTTACATGCAGGACTTGAATAGAATTTATGGCATTTTGTAATTTAAATTATTTTTGAATAAGAAAGTTTATTCCATCATTACGAGTTAAACGTTTAAAAAAAAGTTTTTGTGTTTTTACTTAAAACAATACTTTTTTAATATTTTAGTTAATTTTATCCATAAGTTCAGTAAAAATTAGTAAAAGCCGTGAACTAAGTGTAAGATTTAGTGGTTGAAAAAATAAAATAAATCGAATATTGAAAACTGTCTGCTACAACAGCAACAATAATTTAAAAATCACACCCGCTGATTTAAAAAGGCGATAATAAGATAAATTGAAAATGATTTTTATTTTGGATTTTACGGTTTTTTTTTGTTTCTTTCTCTCTATCTCTATTTATGTAAGTCGCTTTGTCAGTATAATGTTTATGGCGTTTTAAAATGTAGATTTATTTTATTTGCATTTTCCGACTTGGCACACATTATAAAATTCATTAAATACAACGATGAGTGCATGAGATGTTCTGCATTTTGTATTTCTTTTTTTTTACTTTTCTCCACTGTGTGGTAACAGAGCTGTAAATACTTAAGCGGCATACAAAACAACAAATAAAGTGGATTTGAAAAATCTGATTAAAATGGTTTTTTTTTTTCAATTTAATTTAATGTACCACCATTCATTACTCTACTGGCTGATGTCAAAGTATTTTAATATTAATTGTAACGTAAAAAACATCGGCTTTAAGTGGAAAAGAAAATAAAATGAAATGAGATTGATTGATCAGAGCAAATGAAAGTGAACTAAAAAAATTTTTTTATTTTATTTTTTACTTCCCTTTTAAGATTTCTGCTTCTTTTTTTCTCTAAATAATACAATATTTTCAACACTTTCGAATTCCAATTATAATATTAGTGCTTTTGGTAAATGAAATCGTGCGTTTTTACACTCCATCATACCAAACGAATAACACTTTTTATTTATTCGCTTTTAAATAAAATGCACGCTCTATAAAAAATTAAATTTTTCATTTAATTTTATTTTTCCATATTTTTTTAAGCAATTTTTCTTAACAATTTATAACGCTCTCAAACATTTTCCCACCATAATATAATATGGCATGAAAATAAAATGTGGCATTTACAATTGATAATATATGAGCCGATATGCCGGCAGATATGTATATGCATGTATGTATGGATGGATGGTGGTTGTATGGGTAATGATTGTGTTTTTGTTTGCTTAAAAATATTAAAATATAAACATACATTGTATATAATCGTAGTATTTTGACATTTTAAATGGTTGGGGGGTGTACATTGTTTTAGCAACAGCAGTAATTAAAGTAATATTTTTTATAAATATTTAACAATTATATGGCAGAGGGTCAAAATTAATAAGTAGTATACGAGTAGTATTAATAAAAACTCAAAATATAAATATATGCACCAGAGAAAGAAAAAACCTATTGATTTATTTAAAAAATAAAGGCATTAATTTACATTTATAATCATATGGTCGTTAGCATGGCCAACTAGGTTAGTATGGCTAGGAATCGATAAACCAAAAACTGGGCGACAAGCCAAACCAATAAACCATACGTTTAGTTTTTACTCATTCACTCAATTACTTGCAGATTTTTGTTGCACAAAAAAGAGAAGTTATTTCTTTCAAAGAATGCCCAACAATCACAGAGGTTAGATTAAAAAGTTTGGTAAATTTTTAAATTAATAAGTAAACCTTAAGACGCCTAACCTGGTCATAACGGCTGACCCAGTAAACAGTAAGGTTTGATTTCAAATTACGGATAATTCGAATTTGGTTGTTTATTGCAGTGATATAAGCTTAAATATGAGCTTAAAACAAATTGAAAAACATTAGATCAGAGAGTTAATGTGTAAATTAAAATCACTTACCCCACAAAATTTAAACAAAACATCAAAGCTTCAAAACATAAGCAACCCATTCTGTTAAACAAATAGAAAAGAAAAACTATTTTTAACAAACTTCTTACATTCATATTATAACACTTGACAACTCATCAAATGAAGTAACTCTGACATTTTTAGAGTGTGATATGTACTTAAAAAAATGCTCTTCAATAAATTATTTTTTAATCGTTTTTATATTTTTTTTTTCATCTTTCCATTTTTTATATCATTTACCACTTAAAACATGAACAATACGAATTGTGTATTTCAAATTTTTAATAGCGAATGCAATAATTTATTAAAAATTATTGAACACAAAAAAGAAGAAAATGAAAAAAGAAAAGTAAAAACTTCAAGGCCGTTATTAAATATTTACGTCAATTCTATTGTTGATTTTTTAATTTTTGGTCTACAGAGGCAGTAAATTTTATTCATTCCACTTTATTAAACGAAAATAATAATTTATTAAAATTTCTTTAGAAATAATTCTTGATTTTAATAAAAACTTTGTAAAAAATTAGCTTTCAAAGAGTTTCTTGGTCTTTGAGGTACAAATGAACGTATAGATTCGCAACTGATTAATTACTTTGCACTTGTCCCTATTTTCTGGAAAAAAATCCTAAAAATCAAGAATGTAATCATTTAATTCAATACATTATAAAATAAACAACTACAACATAAAAGAAAAATTAAATAAACCAAAATAATAATATTTTCTTGTCAATGATCTGGGGGCGAATTATAGTATTCGATGTCGAGTGAAATTTCATACAACTTTAAAAGAATTTACATAAATATTTCGTTCGATATCGAATGCCATCATCCGAGTTGGAATCCCAGTAATTTTTTTAATAGCTTTTTATTAATGAATTTTTATTTCGACAATAAAACGTTTTAAAGAAAAGATCCGAAGTTATAGGTAAGTACTTATACAGCTTTTACATTGTAAATAAATTACACTTTAATTTATGATACCTATGTAGGTATAATACGGAATTATGTACAAATCTTATGTTTATTTCATTTTGTATTAAATGTCTTCATTTTATTCATACATACATACAAGTATATACGTATTGTGAGGTAACTGTAGTTAAAAAAATATAGTTTCTTTTCTAATGTTAAAATAAATAAAGCCATCCATTAAATTAATTAAAAATCACTTATTATAAATAAGAAAAAAATAAATAAATAAAAACACACAAGAAGATAAACAAACAATCAACGATTTGCAAAAGCAAAGACAACTTGTCATATTTTTTTACTCGTTGTTATTGCAACTTGTTTTCCGTGTAAAAAAAAAAACAAATTATCAAGAATTTTTCCAAGAAATGAAAAACATTTGTAAATACACACTCTTCTCACATACACGCATACACATTTATAAACGAATATGCAACACCATTCTTATGTTGGTTTTATACATACATAGTTGCCAGATTTGAGATTTTATCTCCATTTTTAAAGGTTTTTTTCTTTATGGAAAGAATGCAATTTAATTGCAAAACTAATTAAATTGTTTCCGTATTCAAAGAAGTTACATTAATGGTTATTAAGCGAATAAGTTAAAAAAAAGATAGCAGGTAACCTAATTAGTGAAGACGGTCACAACTCGCTATCAACATCCACCAACAAAGGGGGCAATTGCTGTTGATCATTCAAGAGTGAAGCTATAACACTGGCCTTTGAGTGATCAACTGATAGCAACTTGTCTCATTGATATATAGCGATAAATAAAATTAAAAACAAAAAATCTATAGATCTTATAGGACGCAGTATCTTGCATTAGTGCTGAGTCTGAATCGAATAATCTTCTATGTTCAATACTCCAATACAATGCACTGCATGAGTAGGGGTTTACTCCTGAGTATTGGTCTTAAAAATAAAAACAAACAAATAAAAAACAGACTTGATTGTTCCAATGGCATTCAACAACATTAATTTTAGATGTGAATTTTCATGATTTGCTTTTATGAACAATTAATTCGAATTTTGCAAAATGTTTAAAAAGAATTAAGTTTTCATACCTTCAGTAAAAAGTTGTAAAAATAACAATATTTAGGTTTTATAAGGCAATTAAGTTAGTTTTTAGTTGGAAAATACCTAAAAGAAATTAAAAATTTTTGATTCCTGATCAAAATATCGAAATAAAATTATTTATTATCTTCTTATGTGCATATCTGAAAAAAAATTCTCAGTTGATAGATCTTCAAATCCGAATATCACAGCGCATCGTTTTTATTTGATATAATAGAGAAAGTCGAGATTATATTTAAAAGTCATCTGGCAGCCGTGCTTGCTATTTATGAAGAGACACTAAAAAAACATACCAAAACAATACAATAAAAATACTCATAAAATACTTTTAAAAGGTTGACAATTTATTTATTTATTTTGTCTAGAATAATATGTATAGAATGAGTAATAAAAAACTGAAAAAAGAAAAGAAAAACAGTTATAAAAGCAATATTTGTGGCAGACATGCTTAGTCGAGAGTCTTTTTTTTTAAGATTATGGCTTGTTGTTCTTTAATTTTTCTTCAGTGTTCTAACAATGCAAATCTTAATTTTGGCGCCATATATGTATGCTTTAATTGTAGTTGCCGTGGTCTAGTGGCTTACTAAGCCAAGAGACCTAGGTTCAAGTCCCAGCTCTGACATCATGACAAAAAATAAATTGAAAAAAAATATTTCTTTTAGCTATTACGTCTCAGCAGTCTTCTGGGAAAAGCATTAAGAGTAATTGATTGCCATAAAAAGCTTCTCAAATATGTCGTTCGGAGTCGAATATATGTATAATGTAGGTCCCGGTACTCATGAATAAAAATTAGCACACACAACATGGGTCCTGAACTAGGGTTGTAATGCCCGATTATGTATGCATGTATATGCTTATAATTATTGTGTGTGTGTGTATGTGAGCAATTTCGAATAAAAAATTAAGGCGCATCGACAGTACAATATACAGTGTACGCCTTAAGTAAAATATCAGTATAATCGTTAAACTTGTGCTGTTTCCAGTTGCGTATTCTAAGTTGGCAACACTGAACGCGTTCAACTAATCGCTCCTTTTATAAAATACATATATTCATACCTTTATCCAAAGAAAACAAAAACAAACATTATCGTAAAATCTGTGAATGGTAAGTAACAATAAACAATAGAATCTTAAAAAAAAAACTTCCACGTTTTCTTCTTCTTTACCTTCCCAATTCGTTTTATAGATATCGTTATAAGAAAAACACTGTTAAATACAAGTAACAAACAAAAACAAATGAAACAAAATTGGGGGAAAAATTGTATGGATACATGGAATAAAGACACATTCCTAAGCTGTGTTTAGTGGTTAATGATCGTTGTATTCGGTAAATGTAACATAATACATAACGAAAAACCAATATTAAAAACACAACATCATCAGACGAGTGTGGCTGGAATAGAAGACAGTAAAAAAAAGAAACCAACAACCATAATTCTTACTATAAAAGGAAAACAACAAATACCCAGCAAACAGTGTTGTGATATTAAACAGAAATCTAATATCGTGTTTAATGCCAAACATAGAGTTGAATACGACCAAATATTATCCGACACAAATCTCGAATTTAAATCCCGTAGATAATCTATAGGGTTTTATAAAAATACCAGTGGCTTCATGCAAACCTGATGATTGGACCATTTTATATAGGTCGAAAGGAAGTATTTTATACACATTCAATATATTGCATTGTTTCGGATTTTTTCTGAGGACTGATCTAATTATGGGATGGAGATATTAATGTGGCAAATTTATTACTCAGATGACTTATTTGTATGAAGACCACATATGTATGTGAAATGATGAAAAAACACAATTGGAGTATTCACAAGCTATGCTATTATGTCATATTGCAATAATTTCTTGCTACATATACACATAATTTTATGTTGTCATATCATTACCAACAGCTTATAAACAAAATATTAATTTCAAATTATCAATATTTAATTAAAAATGTGTGTTTACTGGGTATAGGAATAATATTTAATTCAAATACGAGAATAAAAAGAAACTGATTGTTTTCAAATATATACTTATAAAATTTTGTTATATGTGCCCATAATTATGAAAGTGGTCTAAGTCAAAATTTTAAAAAAATTAGTTTATTAGTTATTTCATACCACATTATTTTAAACTAAATTTATTCAATGTAATTTTTAGGAAATTGTGAAAAATTAACCATTAGATAGTGGTTGTAATTTCAACATTATATGAAATTCATTTAGTGTTAATTATGAAAGTGGTCTAAGTCAAAAATTAGACCACAAATTTTTGGTATCGGGTTTTAGATCTTTCTCCTAAAATAGGAAGACAAAAAAATATTAAATTACTTCCATTATACACCACCATTAGACAAGTATCGGAAAAAAACATCAAGATATTTTGAGTTTACTACCGTACATCCTTCCAGTTTTTCAGGAACATTTTAAGAATCTTAAATACTTGCAATATTGATAAAAATGGATTATTGTTGAAAAATAATTAATAAATGTTCAGTCAAATTATTGTTTTAAATAAAACTCAAAGTTCTTTATTGCTTTAAGTCATTTATAGGACATTCAGTTAATTTTGAAAATGGTCTAAGTCAATTCAAACTTTAAAAACAATATTATCGTATGAAATTCACACAAAATTTCATATTCGTAATAAATTTCTATTAATTAAGACTAATAAAATTATAAATTAAAATGTCGCATAACGTAAAAACATTTTTTAATTTATTCAAATACAAATCATTAAATATCTCGAAACATGAAATATATGACTTAGACCACTTTCATAATTATGGGCACATATATATTCGAACTAAGCAAAAGTATGGAAAAGTATTTTTTTTTAATAAAATTGTTTGGTATTTTTGAGCACTTTTGATTTTTTTTTAACACAAAATGTAATAAACAATACAATTACAGTCTCTACATACTTACATTTCTCTAAGTGTAATAAAACTATTATTTGTTAACAGCTATACTCTCACTCACTCATACATACTTTATCTAGCCACTCAGCCATAACTATTCGGAAGCTAGCAAATGCAATTGTAGTAGTAGTGCGTGTTTATTTTCTATACAGGTTTGTATTTTTATGTGTATTCGTCGTACGTGTTTGTATGAAGTGGAAATGCATTTTGACAATTAGAAACAGGTTACAACAAATGCAAGAAAAATTAAAAAGAGAGGCAAATGCAACAAAATAAAATGAAACGAAGCGTAGTAGAAAAAAGGCACAACTCCTTTTTTTCTCTCCTGTTTAAAAATTAAAGCCCTTGTCCATATGTTATAGGTATTTAGTTGGTTAAAAAAATTTAAAATTTCACATTTGAACGTATGGCCAAACATTTTTGGAATTTTTTTCTGTTCTCTTTAACCAACAAACAATCAACAGAAATGTAAAAATGAATGAAGAAAAAAACTTCTTTTATTTTTTTCTTTACCAAAAGACAAGTTTTGATGTAAGTTTTCAATGAGTATGAGTACTTTTTTTTTATTGTTTTATGCCTTTTCTTTTGGTCTTTTTGGCTAGATAGATGTATGATTGAATGAGTTATTAACCATGTTATTGTTTATATTGCTAAAGGAGTTTTTTTTTCTCTTTTCATAAGAAACTTATGTCCTTGTTAATGATAAATAAACTGGTTTTTTAAACTAAAACCTAAAAAATAAGTGATGACGGCTGTTTTCTGTTGTTTGTTGGCCCATATGTTGTGGCCTTACTAAAGAAATACAAAATAAACGAATATGTTATACGGAGTTTATGCTCTGTTAGCCTCTGATGATTTGCTGTCTGATGCATAAACGTGTATGTATGTTGATGATGATAAAGACTGGTCATAACACTAAAAGAAGATGATGTCTATCTGCTACAAGATGCCCCCACCTGTGTGTGGTCATTTTTAAAAATTGTGTTTTTTTTTCGTTTTCTTATCTTTAAAAGTATATATGCATACAAATATATATACTTTTTTTTTTCTCATAAAAAGAAGAGTGAGAATGTGAAAAAAGCAAGAAAAATGTTTACAGTTTTTTTTAGTTCTATGTAAAAAAGGCGGCTCCTTAAGGCAATCAGCCAGACATGTGCTTTAAATGAGAATTGCTAAAATCCTTAGAAAACAAAAGGAAAATTTATTTGAAAATTACGTTCGTTAACTCACTTCTTAAGAAACAAAATTCCCTGGTTGTACAGAATACGTTATAAAAGCAATTACAGTTGAATATCAAGTGTCCGGTTAAAAAATATAGCTGGTTTTAACTGCCCATACACCTGAGCTTCCACTGTAATTTATTTTTATATCTGAAAAGAATTTTTGCATAAATATGCACAATATACATATTGGATATTGGGTCCTATGACCTCTGAGCGTTTGTGTTTACTCTGGGTAATACATGTCCTCCTACATATGTACATTTGTATGTACAATGTGTATAAAAACAAAAAAGTTTTTTATTAGTGCAATTTTTAACTAAACATGCTATTTTTAGAAATTAAAAAGAAACAAAGAACATTCAACTCTTTAATATCCTCAAGAAATGCATTAGTTGGCAAAACCTATTAGATTTTAATTTTCATACACTTTTAATAGCACGCTATACTCATATTCTTACGACTTGGGCATACTAAGAGTAGTTTTTTTTTTGTTCTATAAGTCCTTATTGTCGTGCCAGGTTTATGGATTAAAATTAGAAAAAAATCATGATAAATTCTCTTTTCATTTTTTACACACTTCCTTTTTATGTCCAAAAAAAAAATATTGTTTTAAAAAGTGCTTTATTACAAGATTAAGTTCTAAATTATTATTATTGTTTGGCTGCTTTTATTTATTTACACAGTCAAATGTCATTTAAAATATATTTTCAAAACAGTCAGAGAATGTGATTTTCTTTATTACTTTGACTGCAATTTTTATTTACTTTTGGTCTAGTGATTTTCGTAAATGGTTTGGGCAATTGTTTCGTAGTATTTCATAAGGCGAAAGCAATAAAGAAAAGAAAAACTAAAAGATATTAAAACATTAAATTACAAAAAAGAGATCTACATACATATATATTTAATATTTACTAGGAATATTTAACATTTTATATAATAAAATTAAATAAAATTTATGACCATAATACACACTTTTAAAGGCTTAACAAAATTACTTTGTTTAAAAAATTCAAAAATTAAACACTATTTTTAAAAAATTAAAAAAAAAATTATTTTAAAAATAGTGAAAAATAACATTTTTAGGGTACAAATTGGTCTTTGTAAGCTATTTTGGATGCCTAGACACGTTTAGATTGTATGGATGTGTTCACGAAAGTTGTACAGATTTACAATGGCTACAATATTGTGATATATTATTAGTGAAATATTACAAGTCCCTGTAAGTTATGCTGAAAAAAGCACAAATTTTTTTCGTACATTTTTGCGAAAAGGTGCAAGAAATAATTATTTTGTGCACAAAAAATATTTTAAGATTTGTTCAGTAGAGTCTTCACTACATTATTGCCAATCATAGTTAAGCAGTATCTTTAAGTTTGAGTTTGCTGTTGGCCAAAAACTGAGGTCACCTTTTTTTGAGTGATGCAGTGATTTTCAAAATCTTTTGAGGTCCATAAAAAAATGGTAGTCAATCTGAACAAACCGAGTACAGGGTTTTACAAGTTTTAGTAGTACAATCGAACCTATACTATGGATTCAGTGCGTTTTTTTCGCTGTTATGCTATAAACACAACGAAGGCTATCGAACACCGAACACACGACTACAAAAATCGCTGGCTACGAAAGTAGCCAAGTAGCCAGCTACTTAATTATAATAACGACTACAGCTACAAAATAAACATATGTTTTGATACGTTGAACATAACCTAAACAAAATATAACAAACTTATTTTATGTAAGTGAAATTGTGAGGAAACAAAAAACAACAAATGTCTGAAGAAAACTTATAAAAATTTAAGAAACTAAAAAGGCAATTAAATAATGAATTAAAAATAAAATAAAAACTGATGTAAATAAATGAAATAAGTAAATTTAAACTAAACAAAAAATTTAAACAAATGATTATTTATTTTCAGTGGTGCAACTTAAATTTTTTCGCATTTTTAATGCATATACAGTACAACTTCGACAGTCCGGACATGCGCCAGTCCGGTCACTCCAATAATTCGGACACTTTTACATTTCGGACAACTTAAAATTTTTACCTATACAATCCGGACAAATCTGTTTTATGCAAGAAAAAAATTAAATTCCGGGGGTTTGTTGTTTTTAACTCGCATGTTTTGTTATTCATACTTTTATTTACATATTGCACTATCATTACTTCAGTGTCGGTTCATTCTTCCGCAAGCGTGTTTATCTAATTTCATACCAAGTGCCATGTCTTTTAATAAGAAATTCAAACCTAAAACACTAATTTTAAAGGAAAAGAGTGATATTTTACAAAGTCGTGATGAAGTAAAATCTAGTAGGCAGGTTGCCGAAAAATTCAATGTTCCTAAATGACGCTTTCCGACTTTATAGAAAAGATAAAACAACTTATATCGAATACCTATAATGGACCCGGTAACATTTGAACCAAAATAAAGTTAAAAATCTTTATAGAAATGAATGAAAAACAAAGATATCTAATGCAGATGCAAAGAAATCATATTCAGTTTGTATTCACTGGGCTGAAGAGAATATTCAGGATATTCTTTGTTGAAGAGGCTAGAGCAAAAACACTAATTAACCACCTCAACAAAGTCAGTCAGCACAAAATAACTTAGTTTTTTAATAAATCATAGTACATATGTATGTATTTAATTCACTAGATTATTACAATAATTTTCACTACTATAGTCCGGACAACTCGATAATCCGAACGTGCCTAAAACTATATGTGTCCGGATTGTCGAAGTTGCACTGTATTTCATATATTGCGTTTTTAAGCACCTTTTTCATGCATCTTATTGTATTGGCAGCACTAAATTGTTTATTGTCGCCAAGAAAAATAGAAATTAGCCTAAGTTGGCTACGGGCTACAAAAGTAGTCGTGTGTTCGGTAGTCGTGTTGCCATTAAAATAATTATTCTCATATGCACACATGTATTCTATTTTTGACAGCTTGTAGTCGATAGTCGGTAGCCTTTGTTGTGTTTATAGCATTACACTATGTAATCAGCTGTGAAAGAAAGAAATATGAAAAAATATTTCTTTCGGCTGCCAACTCTTAGAAGTCTTCTGACAAAAGCTATGAGAGTAATTGATTTTCGTGAACAAGCTTCGTAAGTCTGTCATTCGGAGTCGACGTTAAATTATAGGTCAAGGTACACATTTTTTTATTCAAGCCTGTCATTCGGATTCGTCGTTAAACTGTAGATCCAGATACTCATGGATTTTTATTTTTTTTTTTTTTGAGGCACACAATATGGGTGCTGCGAGAAGCTAGGCCGTAATCATGACACAGGGTTGTAAAGGGCTGTTATGTATGTATGCATGTATGTATGAATGTATTAATGTATGTATGTAAATCACTTATTCGAGTAAAAAGTTTACAAATAAGAGAGAAAAACAAAGTACAATTCCGATATACGAGCCAGAGAAAGAAAAATGTGTTGCAAAAGTAAGCCGGACAACTGTGAGTCATATCCAGAATGTCTAATGGTAATTTTTCTTAGTCGAATCTGTTTTACACATATGGATCTGTTATAGAGCCGGTAAGGTAAATCTGTTTTATGTATTTGTGCAAGGAATTATTGCAATTTATTTGTTTTTTAAAATATTGATTTCAGCCCTAGAAGATTTCATGAAGTGAAATCCGAATATTGCTCCTAAAGAGCGATAATGAGGGGCAACAGGCGTTTAATATGTTTGTTTATACCTTCTCTCAATAGGCATATTTTGTTTTTAATATATGGAATTTAAAGTTGAAACTTTTCTGAAAAAGAAAACAAATTCTCTCATGAAAAAGAAAAAATTAAACAAAACGGATTACAACATACATAACTAAAAGGAAATTTATTTCAAATTCTTAAAGCTATTATAAAGAAAGAAAAAGTATAACTTTTAAACTGATTTAGTAGTAATTATTTCACTGTCATCTTAAGATATTATTCACTCGCAAACAAAGGAACTTTTTAATCGCCATCTAAGAATTTCTGTAAGAAATACAACGATATTAGAATACTAAAAGAAAAACATGTATTCATAAGAATGTATAGAAACATTTAAGCCCAGCTTGAGACCCTGCATGAATAATTTTAAGAAAAGCTTAGATTTCATTTTCTTTAAAAGGTTCAACTGTAGGTTTTATTGTTTTTATTTCTCCATTTTTTATGGCTAGTAGGGAATAATAAGGCGTAATATGATAATTATATTAGAAAAAAAATTGCAAAACAAATGCAGCCTATGGTGTGGTCTATACTTCAAATCATAAAGAAGCTGTTGCTGCGCTTTAAATAAATCTTATCCTCGTCAGTAAAACACTCTCTCTCTATAAACATATTTGGCATGAATTAATATACAATATGTACATATAAGTAAATATCTCGTGCATCATGCATGCAACAATAACCACATCAACCATAAACGGCAATATGAAGAAACACAATGAAAACGTCTGAAATACTCGTGTTCAAAATTCAAACTCAAAATGGTTTGATAGACATTTAGTCAGTCAAATAAAAAGACCAATCGTCAAGCAGACAGCCAGTTGAGTTTATTTAGTTGTAAGTTTGGAAATACACATAAATAACTGAAGCGTGGATATTTTTATTTGCTTGAAAAATTCATCTCAAAAATTGAATGCATAATGAGTAATAAAAACAAAATGTAAAAATTACGATTAGGTTTCCTTTTTTTTATTCCATATTTATTATATGAGTGTTTACATATAGACAATAGAAATTATTAATAATCTTTTAAAAGTATCAATTCCTTAAACAACATCTGTTCTTACTGGCTCACTGTAAATAAACCATTTAATCCACCACATGTACTTTAGCAGGTACTGCTCGTATACTGGTGCACAACCACTAAATGCAGTTTCACAATACAAATCTTTTATTAATTAAAAAAAACCATATCCTTACAAAATTGAAAAATCTTTAATGAGCAACTGCTGCTGTCGAAATGGCCAGTGTTTAGAAACGCTATAGAAATTTAAATTGGAAAGAAAAAAACAATGGACAGATGTTTTGCAAGAAGTGTTAGACAAATAACGAGTAATTAGAGAGAAATTTTGTTTTCAAATTTTCAAAACGCAACATGTTGCATTGAACAATTCCTGGAAAAATGTAAATCAGACACAACAAAAACACCACTTTACAGAGGTTGTATGAAAACAAGAACAGCAAAAAAAAAACTACATGCTAAGATTTTTGTTGCAACTTGAACAAGATATGAAAACACAGTGTCTAAATACGAGAAAGACAAGAGAACGCCACATGTACATATAAATTGTGAAATGCATTTCAAAAAGACATGAAAAACATACAAGATGTCAGGTAAAGTCAAAATGTGTACATAATAGTCATTCATAAAGTGGCACTTATGAAAACATAAAAATTCTCTGTAATAAATGTAATTGGCGAAGAAATTAACAAATTTATAAGACGTACTGTAATTTATATAATTTAATCTTAATAAAACAAAAAAAGATACTTTATAAAATATTATTGTTTTGATTTTCCAAATTGAAATTGTGTTTTAAATTATTTAAATTATTTTGTTTATCTTCTTTGTTTCGTAGAAGTTGATTATTATTTGAAAATCTTTAATAAAATTTATGCATAAATAGTTTATTTCCAGAGTTAAACATGTAATTGATTCAATTGTATGTTTTTGATTGAATTAGATGAGCTTTATTAAGAGAATAATGACAATTCCATCAAATTGGTTTTCCTGATTTAAATGTTTAGAAAGAAATTAAATACTCAAGCCCTGTACATGTTGATCTATACAATATAGTAACAAGTGTCAGAAACGTATTCGCCACTGACATAATAAGACAATATGTTGGAGTCAAACACCGAGTGATATAGCGAATATTTATAAAACAGTATCAAAAACATTATGCATACAAAACATTCATGGACATGGTATTCAACACAGTGAACTAAAGCAGTTTAGCCAATTAGCAGTAACATACTAAGGCATTGTGATGACATTGCATGACATGGCATATCACTGTGTTTGATACGACATAACATAGCATAGCATGGTTTTCTTTTGGTTGAGATTTGCAGTACTTTATTAAATATTTATTATACCGTTCCTTATTAGCTCTGATTATTGCGAACAAATTCGCATTGTTCTAAAATATTTGCCCTTTTGTTAACAACGATACAAGTATTGAACCTTGAGGTACTCCATATACTGGACTAGTGTTTTCTGATATTTTAGGATTGAAATTTTATAGCTCTTTCGTGCTCATGTTCTTTTGCAAAAAATGTTCCGCTAATTTATTCGTCATTTGAAGGCCATTTAAAATTGAACTCGCGTTATTAAAAAATCATGCTATTTTAAAATCGTGTGAAAAGACCGTGTAATAACTGCATTGGGTATATAACACATCTTGTCCGAATTTGAGAACGGCTGTTTTAACCTCACCATAAAATAAATATATTGTATAATATTTTTGTAAAACTTCTGTTAACCGTGGTTTTCGAGTGTCCGTACTACATTTCATCCTCTTCGAGCTGATTAGTCGCGGTTTAACTGTATACCCACAAATTTTTATTTATTTATTACAAAGTTTACTGCTGTTTTTATGAAAACTCTTCCAAAAAGCTGACTGATATTTTGAAAGCAAATTCGAATTAAATATGATTCTCTAATTGCTGTTTTTAAACAATTCCATGTTTATAATGAAATTTTTTTTAATTCGTCTTTAACTTTAATTATTTTATTTCATTAATTCAATGAAATGTTTAATATTTTTTTATTTAGCTTTCAATTGGGGCAATGAAAGTGTTAAAAACCATTTTAATTTTATTTTCAATTACTTTTTTTAATTGATATCATGAAAAAACTAATTAAAAATATTGTGAATTAATATTGTTAAATTAATTAAATTATAATTATTATGAAAGTTTAATTAATACCAAAAATGCTTTAATGGAAATTTAATGTAATTTTTTTCTGTGTATCATAAATTTTAAGTCCTAAATCACTAACTAATGAATGTTATAAGAAATATAGTCGGTATATGGTATACTACGGTAGATGGAACTACATACTTTGTCACAGCGGCGGTTATACTTTTTGAATGAAATTTTCAGCATTTCTAGTTTTATTTGTAAAAAAAAACTAAAAAACTGTTATCTGTGTGTGATAAATTGTTTTTTTTTTTTTTTTTTTTTTTTGTTTTTTAATTTTATTATTATTTTCATAATCTACAGAGAGCTGTTGCTGCCATGATCAAGTTGTTGGTTAATGAAAAATTTTGTTCTTTTTTTCACAAATAGTTTTTAAAATTTTCCTTTTTCACTATGACCACACAAAGGAATTTCTACTTAATAGAAGAAAGATAAGTAGAAAAGGTTATGCGCCTGCATAGATGAGTATGTAGTGTTAGGAAGGAAACAGGTTTCAGGTGTCATTTGTTAAAAAGAAAATGAAGGTGAAAAATTGTAAATTGAGATTTTTCATAGTGGTTTGTTGCTGATGAAGACAATGTAAATGCAGCCACATTTAAAGAAAAAAATATACAAAAATGAGGGTTTAAAAGAGAACTAATAAACGGAAATTTTTTGTTGAACATTTATTGTTTATAACAAGTTGGTATGCAATTGGAAAGGCCGGCTTTTAGAGCAGACCTTCTTTGTAACTACTTTTAGTGACCTTCTTGGCAGGTTTTTTGTTATTTATGTTACTCATCATCCATTTAAGCAGAAATGAAAAATTGTTTTCAATACTTAACGGTCCAATAATTTTAAGTGGTTTAATAACGTACTTTGTATATAAAAGGGAAAAAACACCCCCTCTATAATGAGCTGTTAAAGAAACTTCTTTCAAAAAACAAAAAAAACAAAAAAGCAACAGCTGCCACTACTTTGAAAAATTTCAAAACTGATGGCAATAAAATACAAAATTTAAATAAGGAAAAAATACATTCTATATACAAATACTCTTATTATTATTTATTTTAACAAATTATTTTAAAATTTCCAATATTTTACATAGTTAATAATATTTTACCATCAAGCCCCATATACATACTGTCAATGTCAAAATAAAGTGTCAAACATTAATGGCTATCATTTAATTTTTATTTTATTTTTTTTTTCTTTTAATTTTATTATATATTTTTAAAAAAAAACTAAATGATACCAATTAATGGTGTCCACTTTATTTTGACGCCATACAGACATATTGTATGTGAAAACATCTTCTTTCTTTTTTCCAATAAAATCGACTTTAAAAATATATTCAATTTTAAAAAATAATTAACAAACAATCACTTCGTTATAAAAAAAAAAACTATTTTTTAGGTCAACTCAAGTCAATTAGAATTGGAAAATCAAATAAAATATTCTATAATTAATTCTACCCTACCATCAAACACACTCACAGTACCCTAAATAAGTTTTTTAATAAAAATAACAACAACAGACAAAAACAAACATCAATAAATGTCAAATGATATTAAATCAACTCATAAATCGTTTAGAAAAAAAATCAAAAGAAAAATAATAAAAATAAAAATGATAAAAAAAACTCACACACAAATATCAAATTTAAGATTGACGAACTTAAGTGACATACAGCAGTGGAATCACAACCACAAGGTGGTTAATAAACTTAAAAAATTTTATAATAACAAAAACAACAAATCACAAACTTAATACAAAACAGGGAAGAATAGAAATCATAAAAGAACATTTGCCTTCTCTGAGCACAGAAATAAATACAGTGTTGCTGACAGTGTCAACACAAATTTAAAAACAAAAAATGCTGAGGACGTTAGTGTTCATTTTAAACACCAGTAATAATAAAGAATAAAAAATTCTAAATTTAAATATTAATTTGATTTTGATTACTACTAAAACTTTTCCAATTAATTTCTGACTGCAATGTAAAATATTGCAGTTATGTTATTGCAAAAATTTTTTAACACAATCTTTTTTGATGATCACGATGATCACAATACATTGCTATCATACGACTTAACAAAGAACTTAAGAAAATTTAAAAACAAACCCTTGGGTGAAGGGTTTTATTCCATTTTTTATCAATCCAGCGAAATGTGGTGGAAGTGGCTTAAGCTAAATGCTATTTTCACGACTTCTAAATCAAATCAAGAATATGATTCCTTTGAAATACACTCTCTAAAATCAGGTGATTTCCAATGATATCCAACAAAAACAATTGCCATTGTTTGCGTCAACACATGAATCAGGCATTATGCATTGGTTTAATTCATTCATTCATTTCAAATGTGTTCAACATCCCTAAATGTTAAAAGCATGTATGATTAAATTAAATTGCACCACTTCATTATGTGTTAAACCCCTGATGGCATTACATTTTTGTCAGTACATTTCATGCAATTTTGCGGAAAAAGAAACATGGAAATAGGGGACAACTCAATTTGTGTCTAAAAGAGATTTAAGCTCGAATTTAAAATCTTGTAAAATCTTTTAAATAAAAAAGGGTTGCACAACAACTTTTATTTATCATCAGTTTGTGGTAATTCAAAAATATTTAACTGATCTTTTATACAAAATATGTACAAAAAAAATTGTTTTATATAGAGACAATGGCATTGTAATAAAACGCTCAACCCCTAATTCAAGTCAACACACAGCTGTTTTGTTTAGTTTACAGCGTAAAAACCAAAATCACGTAAACAAAGATCGATTAAGTTCTAGTCTACACTTTGCATTGTTGTATTAAAATTATTAACCCTTCTCGAAGACAGTTTAATCGATTAGCAATTGTCTGTCAATCGGTTTAAAATAAAATTGCAAAAAAAAAATGTATAAAATCAACCATAAATCGTTTCTTTGTCTTTTAACCAAAATTAAGACGAGTAGAGAAACTGTAATTTGTGGTTGTTTCTTACTTTTTCAGCTACATTGTTGCAAAAATAAAATCCTTTAGGGGTTCAAAACATCAAAAACATAACAAAATTTAATTCAAACTGTTTACCCTTTTTTAAAATTAAAAAAAAAAACACAAAAACAAATTTTAATTAAGATAAAAGACAAACGAACTGAAATAAAACGAACAACAAAATAAAATTTGCAAAATGGAAAGGTGTGTGACCTGTAAAACTACGAGACTAATAAAAATTTCAAAATTTATGCATCAACTTTGGTTTCCTCATGAGTTGGGAGGTTACATACAGAAATGGCTACCCAGCAAACATGGCGAATGGAATTTATAGTGTAAATAATTTGAGTTCATTAGCTTCCTCAATAGGGAGACACCAAGAAGCGAGATGAAAAATATTTTTGTTAATTACATATTAATAGTTTCTGCTCATAATTAAGGCTTCTGTCATACATTTTTTTTTTAATTAAGCCGAGAAACGAATGATTAGGAGAAAAGCGCTACCTATTGGGAAGTAGCAGATAACAGCTAAAAAACCTAATTAGCGAAGGCACTCACTGCAATCAACATGCAACGATGGGGCAATTGCTGTGGATCAGCAAAAGTAAATGACGAATGACGAATTCACAGCAATTTGTCTTAATTCTAAGGAGCTTAATAATATAAGAAAAAACAAAATAGTATATGTTCTGTTGTCATAATTTACTGCCTTTCAAAACAAATTCCAATACAAAGCACAGCACTTAGTAGGGGTTTCCAATGAGTATTGGTCTCAATAACAAAAAAAAAATAATAAAACTAGCATCCGTGAAGAATATATAGACCAACCCAACAGAAGATACGGCTACGGTAGTCTCTTTAGAGTTCGGTAGTCTCTTTAGAGTTCTGTGTGGCCTGCGCATACTCATGATACTCAAAAAATATTAAACGCATACTTTTCTCTAGAAATCGTATATTGGAATTACACTTTCTTTACACAGTTTGTAAAAAGTTTGTCACGTTTGGCATATAGTTCAAGTTGTTTCTCTGCTTTCCTCTCCATCATTTAATTTTTGTAATTGTTATCTCTTTTGAATGAGCACAATTACAGAAATTTTCTTATTGCACTATTTAGTTCTGAACTAATTAGAATTATTGAATCAATTATATATAAAAACCGTATATTTTAGAATCGCAAAATATTTTGCGAATAATAACTGATAAAACTTCAAATAATGCCAATGACACCTTTATATGTAGTAATAGTTTGAAACGCTTTATTTATATTTACACTGTCATTTTAAACATGTTTTTTGAATACAATTAAAAAAAAGTAATACTCAATTCAGAAAAGCAGTTTATTTCAAGCACTAGACATTGTGTTTGCTGGGTATGCAACTGATGAACGTTTTATGATGAGCATGTATGAGTGATGGAAATGTGAAAAAGGCACGTGTATATATTCACACACACTCACATAAATACATTCAAATTAAATAATGGTTATGATTTTGCACAAATTTATTAAATGCTGCTCCCTTTTTTCTGCGAAATTAGCCAAAAAAAAAATAAAAGAAAGAAAACTAAAAATGCGAAAACAAAACTAAAAGCTTTATAATAATTTACCACCTTTTTCTCTTTTGTACTCTTTGTTTTCCGCTTATTTTTATAGTTTTTTTTCAAGTTTGTAACTTAATGGCACTGAACTAATTACTACTGCGAGTAAAACTATTTCGCCATTGCTTTGTTAATGCTTTAATTTTTTTTTTTTTTTGCTTATTATTTATTTGAGTTTTATAATTTGTTGACAGAATATAAACAAAACAGTTTTTATTGTTGTTTTAAAGTTGTTTTTTGCAATTGGGTTTTCTCCTGAATTGTGGGTGGGCGCCACAATGTGGGTATTCATTTTGATATTAAAAAAATATTATGACTAAGTTACATCCCTCCCTCGTTATAAAATTTTAATTCCTATAGTATTTAAATAGAAATTTTATAAAAAAAATAATAAAAATTCTTTCTCTTTTTAAAACTATTCGAATTACACATTATGTAATGACACTGGAATATGTTCATTATTTTTTTAGGGATAATAAAAAATTTCATAATGATTTAATATTATTTCGCGAAGCAGTAATGGTATATTTTAAAAAGTAAGCGCAAACTTATACGTTATGTAATAAGTAGCAGTTAGTTAATTAAACGAATGCGCAACGGCATTCCCTTACTTTGAAGTAGATTTGTAGGCCAGAAAATGATAATATAACTAAAACAAATTCAATGTGTAAAACTGGTCCCTACGAGTGTCCACGAGGATCTGCAATTAGTAAAACTACATTTGATAAGCCCTGAATAAAGCGCTTTTTGTGTCGAAAATGTATTGCGTTAAGCACCATATTAAATTCATGCCTCCTGCAAACAAAATGATAAACAAAACTTTTAGATTTCTCCTAAGAAACAACTGGGTATGTTCTATGTATGGTTGGAATCTACTTTCTCAGAGCTATCTAACCATATATAGGAATCTAATTCATGTCTTCTAGAAATAGGTCTAAACTAAGATTATATATAAATTCCATCGCTGCAGACTTTATTCACTAGAATTTTTTATCTGAGAAACAGCCTCGTATGGTCTATATACGGTGTGGCCTTTCTAATGACATATCTTGAGAAGTGTGAAAGCTAAAATATCGAATTTGGTGTGATTGATTTCGTATTCAATAAAAATTATCAGTAGAAAAAAAGGAAGTACAAGTAGGCGTGGTACCTCCCACACAAACTAACTAATGACTTCTGTATATCTTGAGATCGCTTACAGCTAAGGTTTCTGAATTTGGTTTGAATTATTTTATAATCACTAAAACTCATCAGCCGAAAAATGTGGACAAATAAATGGTAGTGGAAGGTGTAGCGCAGCACGCTAGTAGCAAATAAATTTAAATATCAATCACTGTTTATCAATCACTTCCTTCAATTCTTTTTGCCTGTTATAAGATTGTAGTCTTATACGAGTATATTTTTTTGAAAATCTCAAAAGACTAATTGAAGCTAATTTTACTTATTTTATTGAAAAAGTCGGTCGTATGTTATTTATTTATTTTTTTTCAATAAAACTAACAAAAATACTCTAATTTATAAGAAAACTAATTAACCCATTCTTTTAATTTTTTTACTAGAAAGAGCTAAATTAGTTTACAGAATGCATTTTGCAAAGTAGTCGTCAAAGGGTATTACATACATACATACATACATAATTGGCCATTACAACCCTGTGTCAGGCCTAGCTTCTCGCAGCACTCATGTTGTGTGTGTTAATTTTTTCCCATGAGTACTGGGACCTACAGTTTAAAGTCGACTCCGAACGACAGATTTGAGAAGCTTTTTCATGGCATTTAATTACTCCCAGAGCTTTTGCCAGAAGACTGCTGAGAGGTAGTCGCCGAAAGAAATAATTGTTTCATATTTCTTTTTTTTAAAGATGTCGGAGCTGAGATTTGAACCCAGCGTCTTCGTAAGCCAACACACTAACCACTAGACCACGGCGATGACAAATTTGTATTAAAAATTTGTATTCTCGTTCCCAGCAGAAAATTTTTAAAATTTTTATCCTCTCATGTTAAATGTTACTGTTCTCGTTTAACACATTCAAAATATTAATACAAACTGTTATTAAATACATACTTACTGGAATAAATAATTTATTGTATCATTTGGTTATTGATTTAACATTTTAGCATATTAATATCTTTATTTTGATTGTTTATTTACTAATAAAGAATGAATGAGTGAATGAATGTGAATGGTAATGACTCTTCTTACGTTAACATATGTTTTTATTGAATGACGAGTCCATACATATGAACTGTTTAGTTATTTATTCATGTTTTTTTTTTAGTATTGACTAATACAGAATTCTTAATAATTTACAAAAGGTTTTACTAAAAACATATTCCCTCATATTTACACCATAAGAAATTATAAAAGAATGTTTATTAGTAAGTAAATGAATATTTATGACAATTGTTTTGTTAAATATTTATTATTGTTTGCTTTTATTGTAATTGTTGTTATTATTAGTTTTTTTTTTTTTTTTTTTTTTTGAAGAATAATAAACAAACATTCAACTGATAAGATAATAAGCAATCAATATTTTCTCAAGGTAACTTAAGTACTGGTTGGTTTTCACTTTAATGTGTACTCGTTCGTCATGCATTCTTTTAAATTATTACGGACATTCCTTTAAATTATTTGCATTGCCTTTTTACGTATAAAATTCTGTTTGTAAGAATGTTTATAAAACGAGTTTAAAAAAAGTGTAAAATGTTTTCATTTTTAAGTGCATGTAACACTTGAATTCATTAAAAAAAATATTATTGTTGTTGTTATTAGTAATCTACTTTTAAAATAAATAATAATCAAATGGAAAATAAACTTTAAAATTCAATAAATCACACAAATTTCTATACAATTTCTTAACAAATAATTAAAGTAAATAAGCATTTATTGTATAAACTATATATATATAATATATTATGGGAACATCTTAAATTATTTATTTTTTTTAATTTTTTTATTTTTAAATAATTCAGTATTCAGAACAGTTTATATTATTTTTAATAATATTTTAAAAGTATTTTTGTAGGTTTTGGGCCAAATTATGAGAGAAATTAAAATTAAAAAATATGAGTTAAGTATAAACTTATAAATAAATTAATTGAAAGTATATACGTGTATGTAATTCTACAGGGTGGGCAAATTTTAGGTTAGGAAGTAAATTGGCTGTCATTCTTTGACATTTATTTAGTAAAAAGTTGGGAATTTTTAACTATAGAACGACACACTATCATTGTTTTCGTCGAATATTTGTGAATTTGCTTTTAAAGAACTGAACGAAAACAACAACGCATTATGTTGACAACAGTGAACTTAGGTTTCAGCAGAACGGCACCATAAGCCACACAGCCGGGCAAGCAATTCAGTTATTGCATTAGAAATTTCCCGGGCGCGATTTGGCAATGTAATTCGCCGCTTCGTTCTGGTGTTTTTAAGCCGCTGAATTATTTTCTTTGTGGCCATTTTAAAGACCGGGTTTACGGGAACAAACCACCAACAACTGACACTCTGAAATATGAAATTCGGGGCTGCATTAGCGAGATAAGTGAAGCTTTGTTGCAAAATGTGGTTCAAAGTCTTGTGAAAAGAGCGGACGTCTGCCTACGTGCTAGAGGTGGATATATACCAAACATCATATTCCATTATTAATTCCCAAATTCCACTTTACATTGGCATCAAAAAAACAGTCTTTGTCAAATAAATGCGTTTTTTTAAGCCAATTTACTTACTAACCTCAAATTTGCTCACCATTTACATGAACTATAGAATGAACATTAATGAACATATTTTAAGTGTCAGAAGTGAAATGTGTCTAAATTAGTTCTTCCAAAACCGTTACAAAGAAAAATAAATCTTTTTTAATAAAATGCTTATAAATTCGTTATATCCCAGAAAACTTATACATGCCAAAAATGTAATAAAATTACGGATTCAGCCTTAGCTTGTAGTTGAAGATCATGTGTTTAAGAATTTGCAGAGACTCAACTTACTTAAATTTAATGCATAATTCGTGATTTAAATACATTTTTTCATGTGTCTACGAAATCAATTTTAATTCAGTTTTATTGAATATTACTAATTATTTGACTTTAAAAAATTACGAATTTATTGGTATCTAGGTATGTATGTAGCAAAGGCATTCAAAATCAATTCAATTCATGTAACGATTTAGAAGTCGTAAAATTTTTGTTAATCTTGAACTATTTCCCTTTAATTTTGCTGGGATAATAGAATTTTAAATTTATTGGATTACTTTTATGTTTTAAGAGTCACAAATATTTATTTCATAAAATGCAATAAAAAAACTACAAATTTTTCGGGATTTTTATTATTTCAATTTATTTTATTTCAATTAATTTCATATTACTTTGAAATTTTCAATACACTTTCTAAAATAATTAAGTAGTAATGTAAACATTTTCCCCTATTATTCTGCTGTTGAATTGTTTAATAAACTGGCAACAACTTCTATGATGATCTTTCAAATTATTTTTGTGCTATCGATTCACTACTTTTTAATTGTGTACCCAAGACTTTTTAATGAGCGGCCAATTCCAATATACCCATAAATTACTGAGAACTAAAAACCGGGTGTATTAAACTGTTCAAACGATTTTTTTATAACAATTTTTTTATATTTTAAAGAATGCTAAATAAGGAGTAGTTATATTGAAAATTAAATTCAAAAACCAAAGCAAAACAAATCTTTAATAGAATTTTGTAAAAATACAAAAGTATCTTTTATGCTATAAACACATCATCGACTACAAGCTGAATACATGTGAATATGAGAACAATTAATATGCTGAAGACCCGACTTCGACCAACATGGCTACCGACGACACGACTACCGTTGTGGATCGTAGCAAACTTATCCTAATTTCTATTTTTGTTAGCGACAATGTACAAATTAGTGCTGTCAATATGTAGACAGCGTCTTTTAAATTCGTGTTGTTGTTGGGATTTCGTCTTTGTAGAATATATAAAAATCTAATATATAAAAATTAATATACATTTTGATGTCACCATTAACCGCGGAAACTGATGGATCGATTTCAGCCAAAATTCCAGGCTACGTTGGGGATAGTCTGTTGATGGTTTATGTGAAGTTAGCGTGAAATCTGCCCATTGGTCCGAAGATATTGCATTTAGATTTTCCTATATATTCCAATACAAATTCAATGTAAATTTTTTTCATATTTTGCTTAAGTTATATCTTGAGAGCTGTTAAAGTTAAATTTTCTAAATTTAGTCTGAACTAATTCATGGTCAAGGAATATCACCAATCACAAAGTAGGCGTGGTGACTCCCATGCAAGTTAAATATTAAATTTTTTATATCTTGAGAAGTGTCAAAGCTGAAGTTTCTGAGTTTGGTGTAATTGATTTCGTAGTCATTAAAAATCAACCGTTGAAAAATGTGTACAAATGCTAGCGATAGGTGTAGCGAAGCACGCTGGGTTTAGGCTAGTAATTTATAAAATTAAAATTAGTGTCTGTATGTCAGGTGGTGGGCATTTGCAGAAATTGGGCCACCTCAGTTGTACAAGTGCACCGTGTTATGAGGGCTTTGGTGACAGGCAGGGCAACCACTATGTGTACCAGGAACAATTTCTTTCCGATTACAGTCAAGAATACTGGAAAAGTCAAATATTAACTGTGCCGAGTCTGTCCGAAACGATTCTTTTTGGGAAGTTGCATCTATGGCCATTTACATATACAGTAACTGCTAAGGCATGGCGATGAGTTTCGCATTAGAACCAACCATGAGCTGTATGAGCTCCTCGGCGATGTAGGTGTTGTCCAGCGTATTAACATCCAGCGGCTACGCTGGCTCGGCCACATTGTTTAGATGGAAGAATCTGCTCCAGCGAAGAAAGTTTTCGATGCGAAGGTCACTGGACGTCGGCGTAGAGGACGACCCTGTTTACGTTGGAAGGACCAGGTTGATGAAGCCCTGTCATCGATTGGTGTGACCAACTGGAGAAGGTGCGCGCTAAGCAGAAGCGCCTGGAGACTAGTGCTGAAGCAGGCCGAAACCCGTTAACGGGTTGTTATGGCCAGCTAAGTAAGTAAGTAAGTAACTGCTGATTGGTGCAGAGTTTTCTGGACATCAAATATTGAGCTCTGATCAACATCAGATGGGATGACGTCTTGAATGTCACAATTAAAACATCCAGCTTGATGTTCTGAGTGGGAAATCCTCCATCGCGATTTGATGGTTAGGATAGAATGGCAGATGACAAGCCAGCCAGGTATTGCCTGGTCAAAATCAAATTGTGCTAACAGGCAATTGCCTAATCTCTTCATTGAGGTGAACCACATTGGTCATGTTTGCACATGCAGTAGCAATTCGGAGTGCATTGTCAGGAGCTGTTTGTAATACTAACCTTGGGTTTCACATAGAAACGAGATCCAAATGGGAGTAGTTAGGGAGCGATCGGCCAATTACCTAATTAAAGGTTATTAAGATCTTCTTAAGATCTTCACCCCACTATGTAGCAGCGAGATCCTTGAGGACTTTATTTTGAGTTTTCGCTTTCTAGTTGAAGTGAGAGGGGTGCCATAAGAAATGAAGGATGTTGTCAAATAGGCATATAAGGTATATATAAATTATGAATATAATTTTAAATAATTTAAAATACTTATTGCTTATCCCTGCTTATTAGAATGCTATTAAATATATGGTGCATGAGCAATTAATATATTTTTTTCTCGAAAGTTATGAAGTCAAAAAATAAATATGCGTGTATGTATACGACTTCATTTAATAATATGAACATTATTTTTTTATCAAAAAAAACTTTTAAACCCACCAAATTAAAAAAAAAGCTCGTGCCTAAATTTGTATCCACTAAAAAACCTAAACCGCACGTGTATTTAAAAACAATAAAAAGTAAACATTTAATATGCATGTATGTACGTATATATGTATGTATGTAAAAATGTACAAAAACATACTATAATATAGTAACCATTAGTATAACCAATAAATGCATGGGGAATAAAAACAAAAATTAACCACAAATTAGTAGGGACTCTGGCACGCATTTGCACATCAGATTCAAAATAGTATACATATGTATGTGCATAGGTATGCATGTATGTAAATAGATATTAAGAAATACATATACACAAACTCATACGTAAAAAAAAGATACTTAAACAAGATATTTAATAAATAAATACATACGAGTATGTACATGCAGTTTTTACTGTCTTTTTTTACAAAAAACATTTTTTTTTTGTTTTTCAAAAAATTACTGAACCACAAATATAACATGAATCTGGTTGAAAATTCTTGGTAATTCTGTTTTGTTGTAAAATTTTCTTTTACATATTTTTTTTTGTTGTTTTTATTTTTATTTTTTAATAATAAACATTAAGTGCATCAAATTATAGTCAGAATATCAAAAATTAATGAACGAATGAAAAAATCCACATCAAAAAAAATTAATTTGTGTGTACACATACACAGTCATATTGACTTATGCTTATATGTATGTATGTATGTAGAGTATATCGAAAAATAGGAAATAAAAAACTACTCGTTGCATTGCCTTGCAGGTCTAAATAACTTACACGTGTATTACTCATTAACGCAGATGAACAGTAACAATTACTACAACAAATTTTAATATCTGCATAATGATGATGAACATTCATTTAGAAATAAATTCATTCATTCATACGTTGGAATTTTAGTCAATTACTCAATGCATAGCACTACTAGACGACATTTTTGTGTACGGTTTGTAAATATGTATGTATGTGTGTACGAGTATGTGTGTGGTTTGTTTTTATTATTTACACTTTTTTATCATGTCACTGTAGTTGTAATTGTATTTGTCATTTGTTATGGGAAAAAAAACTAAAGAAATTGAAATGTTGGCTGACACATTTAACTCTTTCTCTTTTTTGGATATTTTTTCTTGTGAACTAATTTTTTTTTATTATTTAGTTAAAAAAAAAGGAAAACAGAGGTTTTATGTGAAAAATTTTGGTGGTAAATAAATTCATGAAAACATAACAAAACCTGTGTTTGTTTATACAGTGGTCAAAATAAAAATAGAATAAAAAATAATAGGCCGTATTCCAATTGGCGACGTCGTCGTCGTGTAACGACATTTTTGTAATAGATTAAAGGCAAGAGAAACATTTTTTC
This sequence comes from Metopia argyrocephala, assembly GCA_963576795.1. Taxonomy (NCBI): domain Eukaryota; kingdom Metazoa; phylum Arthropoda; class Insecta; order Diptera; family Sarcophagidae; genus Metopia; species Metopia argyrocephala. The sequence continues at coordinate 3,429,684 of OY756209.1, forward strand.
TTTATTCTGTTACAAAAACGTCGTCAGACGACAACGACGTCGCCAACTGGAATAAGGCCGAATAGTTTTATCGAAACCAAATATATTTTTATATATATATACTACAGTGTACTCACGGAAACGTGAACAAGAAGCTTTTGTTTATATTGACTACTCTGTAACGTGAACAAACTCAGAAAGCGCTATAACGTGAATAATTTTTTTATTGCATATAACTTTGATATCACAATTAAGGCATTGTTTTACTAACTTTTATGTTGTACTTAGCTAGCCAATATTTCTTGTGTTAATGATACCACTGAAATCCATGACATTTGGCAAAAAAAAAAAAAATTAAATCACAATTATTAATTTCTCGCGATCTCGTTTTATTTAATTTATATTTTAATAATTCAAATAACAAAATAATTTCACTTTCAAGCGTGTAAAACACAGGCTTATATTGTAAAATTTTATACTTTTGTCATGAAATTCAACAATCACTAAAGTGAACAATTTCGCTAACATGAACTCCGTTGGTTTTAATTAGTTCACGTTACCGCGAGTGCACTGTATGTACATATGTATATTATGTGGTGCCGTAGTCTAGTATGTAGTGTGTTGGCCTGCTAGACGAGAGGACCGGATTCAAATCCCAGCTCTGGCAAGGCGACCAACTCTTAGCAGTCTTGTGGGAAAAGCTCTGAGACTAACTGTTTGACATGAAGAAACTTCTCAAGTCTGTAGTTCGGAGTCGACGTTAAACTGTTGTAGATCCAGGTACTCATGGATAAAAATTGACGCACACAATATGGGTGCTGTGAGAAGATAAGCCGTAACTATGAAAAAATTTTGTAATGGCTAAATTATGTATGTATGGTACATACATATGTAGTTATAGTGCTTTTAAAGTCATTAAAATTTTTGGTATTGAAATATTGCACCACTATTCTTCAAATTTTGAATAGCTTTCGCAAAAGCTTATAGACTTTTAAGCGCTAAAGGCTCGGGTTCGAGCCCCAGGAAGACTTTTGTTCAAAGTATTATTTTGTCTTCCATTACAATGATTAAAATTTGTCTTAGACTTACTAGTTAACATAAATGTGGATTTTAGGGATTCTGGGGGAGAAAACCAGTTTGCTAAACTAAGTATATAGTCTCGTTTTAATAAATGTTTTTAAAAGGGTGTATGTATGAACAGCAAAGTAAATACAAATTTGAAAAAAGGAAACAAAAACTATTATTGTATCCACTGGTGTACTTCAAAAAATTTTTTATTTTTTCTACTCTATAACAGCAACAGCAATAATAATAATACTCGTAGTAAAAAGCTGTGTTAAACATTACTATCATGTTGTTTTTGGCCTTTAATGTTATTCTTGTTGTTGGCTTTTTATATGTATACGTAAGCTGTACAAGTAAAAAACATTATACATTCAAATTGTACCAGGTAACAATGGTTAGTTAGACAATTACCATATGTACTCAAAGTACACTGAGGAATAAAAATCAACAATAAATAAATTGTAAAAATATAAAATAAAATATCTTAAAATGATATTTAAATCTGACCGAGCTCTACTTAAATTGAATCGAAATCTTTATTAATTTCTACACTGTTTACTGAACTGATCTGTGAACAGGTTGTAGAAAGCATTTATTTTATTTTTAAAATACCTATACTTATATATGTACATATGTTTGTATGTATGTATGTATGTATGTATGTATGTATGTATGTATGTATGTCCCTCCCTTTTTAGCTGTACGAGCTAAGGCTAGGGAATCTTCATAAGATATTGGCAGCCCGGGCAGCCAATATGCACGATTCGCCTCGAGATTTATCCAAGCTCTCAAGGCGCCTACGTGCTAAACCCTATCCTCGTTCGTCCTTCTTCCAACCAATCATCCCCCCGGAACCACTGTCAAGTATTACTTCAGGGGGTGGTGTTTAGCTAATGCTGCTCTACCGTTGCGCAGATCTTGCCCTCTCCGCTATTCTCTGTTTTAGTAGAACCTCCTTTGCAAAGGCACAAACATAGTCCCAGTTTTCCTCAGATGTTAGCATTAATCCAACAATGCTAATGGGCGTGATCGGCGATCGTGTAGCTCTCTCCAGGGAACTTCGTTGACTCTCATATCGTGGGCAACAGAAAAAGACATGCTCCGCTGTTTCCCTTTCGCTTGGGCACTCTGGACATACATCATCAACGTCATGTCCGTATTTGAAAAGGTATGCTCTGAAGCATCCATGCCCGGTGAGTAACTGGGTCAAGTAAAAATTTACCCGCCCGTGTTTCCTCCCTGTCCACTCCGCCAGACTCGGTATGAGTCTATAAGTCCATCTTCCTTTTGTGGAGGTGACCCAATCATGCTGCCATCTTTCCATTGCGCTGTCACTCGAATGGCCGGGGTGCGCTGCACCCCCTCTCCTTGCATCATATTTACATTTTTCCATATCCGCTACAAACTGTAGCGGCATCATACCCGCGACTACAAACGCAGCTGATGACGATACTGTGCGGTAAGCACAAGCAACTCTAAGAGCACACCTTCTGTAGGCTCCGTCTAATCCCATGTATGTATGTATGTTTGTATGTATGTATGTGTGTATGTGTGTATGTATGTATGTATGTATGTATGTATGTATGTATGTATGTATGTATGTTTAGAATTTCTTATAGAGTTGTTCTTAGTTCTACTTCCGTTTAGAAACGGAACTGAAATTCATATTTTAGTTTTTCAAAAAACAAAAAACTGTCAAGTTATTTAGAATGAAATTAGGAAACAGAAATGATCAATTTCGTTAATAAAATTATGAAATATTTTATTTCGAGATAGTACTAAGAACTAATATTCATTTAATACAGTTTCCGACAGATATAAATATCCGTGGCATGGCTGATTATTAAAAGAAAATATTTATTTATTTACTAAATTAAAATACAGTATTAAATTATACATACATACATACATAATTGGCCATTACAACCCTGTGTCAGGGTTACAGCCTAGATTTTTGAAGCACTCATGTTGTGTGTGTTAATTTTTATCCATGAGTACCGGGACCTACAGTTTAAAGTCGACTCCTAACGACGGATTTGAGAAGCTTTCTCATGACAGTCAATTACTCTCAGAGCTTTTGTTAGAAGACTGCTGAGAGGTAGTCGCCGAAAGAAATAATTTTTTCATATTTCTTTTTTTAAGATGTCAGAGCTGAGATTTGAACCCGGCGCTATCGTCTTAGTAAGCCAGCACACTAACCACGAGACCACGGTGACTACATTACTGAATTATATGTATTATAAATATTATTACGAGCGGAGTGACTAAGACAATATCATCGGTGTAGTGGCGCACACCAGGGCACAATAGTTTAGCACACTACCCATTAGACTACTGGGGCACCCGGAAAAAGAAGTATACTTACAGGCATGTAAGTTTTTTTTTTTAATAGATACATATTTAAAGCATGTAAATCACACATTTTCATTATGCACTGTACCAGAAGTAGTTATTTTGTTATTATTGTATTTATATGTTAGTATTTTTACGGATTCTATTATATTGTATTTGTATACATATTATAAGGTATGTAAAAAAAACTCTTTCGGTACTTTTCTCTGTTTTTTATTTTCTTTTCTGCTATTATTACTCTAGTAGTACAAGTTATTACTTACGGGAGTATATAAACGTATATGTAAATAATGCACAGAGTATGGTATATTATAAAGAACCACAACATAAAATTCCAAATATACACACATACATACACACATACATACACACATATACTTACTCATCTTATTTTGTTTTTCTTTTATGTTTGGTAACAGTGTTATCGACATGGTATTTTCAAAGGTGCCTTGGTTAGTAACTATGTATGTATGTACTATGTATGTTATTTGTTTTATTATACAAAGAAAATAATTCTGTTCTAAATATTCAATTTATTTTAACAAAACAAAAAAGAAATATATTAGTAATAAAAAAATAGAGTTTATTTTTCAGTAGGCAGCTTTAACATGACAGATGTCATGTTTTTCTCTATTCCAAACGTATTTAAAAAATGTAAACACATATGTATGTACGTAGGTATGTATGTATGAATGCATAAATTTTAGTGAAAAAATGTATTTTAAAATTTACAAGTGTTGGGCATACATACATACTTATACATACTTACATGTATATATACGTACCAATTGTCATTTGATACTTAAAAAGGACACGCGTTTGGTATTTAAACAGAGTGTATTTCCTTTTAGTGTTTTCCAACAAGTGTTGTTAAAAAAAAATAAAATATTAAAGGTAGAGCATCTGTCACATATTTACAGTCTTTTTTTTAAATTATCCAGAAAATCCAGAGCAACATCATATTTAATATGTATTTATGTATGTATGTATGTATGTATGTATGTATGTATATATTTAAAAAAAATGTATTCAACGTACTTATGTACATGCATACAAACAATACTATGTATTGACTTCCTTCATTGACGCCAATTCTAAGATTTCTATGGAATGACGAGATTATAATCACCATGATGAAGCTGCTGATGACAAACGTCACGATGCTCTTATTAGACATCAATTATTATTTCTGTCTAGTTTATTTTAGTTAAGTTTGGTTCTGTTTAGTTTAAGTGATTATTTAGAAAGACTTACTTACAAACAAACAAAAAAATGGCATAAAATACATATAAAAACTTCTAAGACTAGTTGTTCATCATTTATTCCAAGAGTGTAATTATTCAATTGTCTCTGATTAAATGTGCAAATTGTCTAATGTTAGTATACTTATACATTGTGTGTATGTGTGTGTATGTGAGTGTAATTCATAAAAGTCTAATCATTATGATTTTTTTTTAACACAGACTATATTTTATCTTAATAAGTATTTAAAAATCTATTAGCTAATGTATGTGTGTATGTATGTATTATATTCACTTTATAGCTGAGATATGAAAAAAAAAATTATTTATTTTTATTTTATTTTTTTATTTTAACGGAAATTGCAATTTATAAAACATTTACATACATTGTGTTATTGTTGGGTATTAAAAATGAGTTGCCATGTGGAAAATTTATTCATTTATTTATTTAAATTTGTATGCAATAAATAAAAATATATGTACATGTATGTGTATAAAATCAAAAAAATAATATTAAAGAAACAATACATACAAAATTAACTTTGGAAAGCGAGAAAGAAAATACTTTTACAATATAAAGATACAAAAGACAGAAAAGATACAACTTTTTCTAGCCTTTAAAATTTTACGTAAGAAATATTTATAGAAGACGTAACTACATACATATGTACATATGGATGTGTATCTATCTATATTTATTTAAATTATCACAAATGATTGACTATTTTTTGAATAGACTGTCTCCTCATTATACATAGATTTTCATGCATATGTATTTTAATGTGAATTGAACTGCAAAAAATTTATCAACTTGTATTAACTGGAAAAAAATTATGCCGGTCGATGCCCCGGAACGGATATTGCAAATATACTCGGAATTTTTTTTTTCTTATTTTAATATTAATCTATTATTTTTGCAGAAATACTGATATATCACACTTTAAGATCAAACTGTAAATTCCTAAGATATAACGAAAAAACTGATGAGATGAGCCCTACATTCAGCTAAAAAAATATTTGTTTCCGAAATCTCCTTGCAAAAATTCTTTATATTAGAAGCGGTACGGGGAAACTTTTTTTTGAATTACATTCTAATGTGAATAGACTGTGGCTCTTTTAATGCCACAAATTTTGTACGGACTTGAAGTTTTTTCTGGGTCTAATGCGGGTGCTTTAGCTACCCTGCGTCGTACAGTTAATATGATTGTGCGTTATGTCTATGGGGTTCGAAGACGTGAACACGTATCTGGGTTTGTTCAACGTTTTCTAGGATGCTCATTTAATGCCTATACTGAATTACGCAATTTGTATTTTTTCTATAGAGTTATTAAAAATGGTTTTCCCGCAATGCTCTATTCAAAGTTCTATTTTTCTCATTCATCCAGGAACACTTAGATTGTAATTCCCTTGATAAATAATTCTCTATTTGAAAAGTCTTTTACTGTGAGAATTGCGCGAAATTGGAACCGTTTACCGCTGGAACTTAGGCTTTTTTCTCACTCGAACAATGCTTTTCGTCTCAACTTGATTTCTCACTTTAACAGGACTTGATACCACTATTAATAATCAATGTGTGTTTGTCGGATCATGTTCATGTTCCCCTTTTTCGTCTTTGGCTAGTGAGTGTGTGATGGGATTGTCTAGAGTGATTTTTGCTAAACTCCTGCTTTTTTATCTTTTTTTTCTGTTTGCTTGGGAGCTAAATGGACTTCGGATATTTTATTCTTTTTATTGCATTAATATTTGTTCTAGTCATATTTTTATTTTCCAATGAATTGTTTTTGTTATCATTATTATATTTTTTATATTAAGTATATGAATCTACTGATTGTGAACTGAGGGCTATTTTGTTATCTTGTAATATAGTTTAATTGGCCTGATTGGCTTATATATTACTTTGTGAATAAATAAATAAATAAATAAATAAATAAATAAATAAATAAATAATAAATATATTTAATTTTTTGGTTTCAAACATAATAGGGGTGTTCGTTTAATCTTCAAAATGTCTCTTTTACATCTTAAACTCGTGAAAGTATGTAGTATATGAAAGTTCAAGAGGTATAAGAGGCATTTTGCAAATTAAACGAATATGTATCACTTATGCAGTAAGTAGATTCATAGACTCATTCAAAAGCCAGTTTCTACTTTTTTCAATGACGTAAATAGTTCTGTTACCGAAAAAAACTTCCACTTTCTACAAGATTTGTATGTAAAATTAACAGTTCGTTGAACAAATGTACAATATTTGTATAATTTGTTATAACTCTCCTAGGAATTTCCGAATACCCTACAAAGAAACACATCAGATGATTTTCTTGCCAATTCCAAGCATTTCAAACTATATAATTAACTTTTAAATTTTATATCTATTTTATTCATTTTGCATTTGTAGACATTTGAATAACAGTTTCTTGAAGTGTAAATTGTCTAACTACCAAGAGATCGTATACTAACACTATATATACATAAGTATGTATATGAAACCAATATCAATATGTACCAGTATAAAGTTTACACATTAATATTGATGTATATTTTCAAATTAAAATGCAAATTTTACTAAAATTTATATTTTCTTTTTAAGTTAATTTATTTTTTTTTTTTTTTGTTCTTTCCTTTCTTTTCTAAATATGTACAAAGCATCACGTTTATATAAAACAATTTATTTCAAAGGCGTTTTTCTTTTTTGCCCAAATTATCCACGGCAACACGTACATAAATTATAATAGAAAACCAAAAGGGAGAAGAAATGGAAAAGTATAAAAAATATAAAACAAAATGCAACAAAAATGTATTTTTAAAATTTATAGAAAAATACAAATATAAATATTTTAGAATAGATCTAAAAAAAGAAATGAAAAAAAAAAAAACACCAGACAGTAAATAAAATGACTCAAGAACCAAATAAAACAAAGTATTTATTTTCTTTCAATCAATTTCACATTGATATTAAATTATATGTGAAGGTGGAACAAATTTGCTTCTGCTTAATAATTAGTCAGTCAGGTTTGTTTGAAATCAATAAACAAAACAATACATATATTGTGTTTTTTATTATACTTTTTTTCACTTTTTCTTTACCAAAAATAAGTTTCTATTGCTATAAATACACAATAAGATCAAATAACTAATAAAATAATAATAAAAAATTATAAGAAGAACTCTTCTTATATTTTGTTTTAAAGAAAATTTCTTGTTAAAAAATAGCAGATAAATTATGAAAAAGGATTTGTATTTAATTAAATTAAATTATATGTATAATATACTAAATTTAAAACCAATACATTTTTAAGTTGATTTTTTGCATAAATTGTTTTGATGGCGCTAAAGATTGGCATATTTTAACGCTATCTTTAAATAGAATAAGCAGTGATGTTTCATATGCATTCATATATTCATATAGCGTTCTTAAATTCAAAAATTTAATCCTTTTCACATTGTATTTTTATTTACTTCTCAATAAAATTGTTAAAAATAAAATAAAAATTTAAATTAAGACTTAACACAGAAGAAATAGAAAATCGATTCAATTAATTAATTTGCACTACACTTGTACTACAAATTACCTTGCACATACATAAATTACGTATTAGTAAAATTTTTAATTTTCGGCCAAAAAAATAATGAATAAAGATTATAATTGCTACAATTAAGATTTTAATTGATGCAATAAAAATTTTAATTGACTCTATTAAAAATGTAATTATTTTAACCAAAACCCAAATTAAGTCAATAACTTTAGCTTGAACCGTTCGCAAGATACACAAAAATCAAAATTTAGTTTGTAAGGGAGGTACCTCGTGTAGTTTCAATTTTGAAAAGAAAAGATGCCCTATTGCAGTTTCGGTAGTTGAATTTGTGAATACTTATATTCCAAATTTCAACAAAATCGATTTAGTTAGTCATTGAGGCATTATTGTCCGACATGGAAACAAAGGGATTTGTGCGAGTAGTATATGGATATATGAAATAGTAATTTTGTAAAAAATTTGTATAAAAAATATTTTACAACATTAATTAACAATCAAACATTTGAAAACAGTCAACTCGCGAGAACGTGAACACTCGAAAGGATGAAAGTCTTAGAAACGTGAAAAAATTTTTTTTTATACAGACTACTCTAAAACGTGAACAAAATGTGAAAACTCTAAAACGTGAACAATTTTTCTTGTTATTTTTTTTTAATCTTTACATACTTTTAATTGGGAAATCTCCAAAAAACAATTGTTTTTCTTTAATCAATAAACTATTTATTTGAAATACTAGTTTCACATTTTTTACTAAAACATTATTTCTGATGGTAGGTAAAAATATTGTCCAAAGTTTGGCATTCGAAATCGTGAACAGTCTTTAAAATGTGAACTGCGTTGGCAAAAAATTTGTTCACGTTATCGCGAGTTCACTGTATTCTCAAGATTACTGTATACATACTTATATGCATAATTGTATTCCAAATTAAAAAAACTTGTGGTTGGCTAAATAAATCGAACATTTTAGAAAATTTGTGAGCCAAATACGCCCAATTTTGTTGCGCTTCAAGTTTTTTTTTTATAATTGGTGATCAAAATGGCCAATTTGTGACGTCATCAGGTTTTTTAGAGTTTGAACAGCATAAACTTTACGACAATTGCTATGTAAGGCTTGTGCACAAAAAATATCACTTTTTAAAAAGTTAATAATTAAACGGCACAAACTACACTTTGATGGCAGCCAAACGCTTTCACATTAGAAAGACCAAATTTGAGAGCGCATAGGACCATATTGTCATCAGCAAAATTGCGTTAAATAGCTGATGCATAATGCAAAAGTCGCATTAGCATCGCTATAAGTTCGACAAATATCAAAAACTTTTGCTAAAATCTTATACACATTTTTTTGTTTTATTTGAACTAAAAAAGGAAGCTCATAATAAAAGATTCGTTCGTTCCGTTGAGACTTAAAAGTTCGTATATTTTACAAAAAGAAAACAACTGTTACCCCCTCATCAATTAGACACTCTTATACGTTAGAGGTTAAATTACTCGTAAAAGAAATTAGTTTTTTTAAGGACATGTTTGCAAACTTCTGACGTAGCCATTCACATATTGTTTTTAACAATTTAACAAAAACATTAGAAATCAATTACTCACTAAATCTTTTTAATTTAAATTCATTTCATTTCCGGGCGTTCTATTTTATTCGCTCTTTTTATAAACACAATAAAGTTTGCCATTAAGAACGCCCTCCTTAAAAGCCTTTTGTTATTATTTCTCAATATTTTAGAGTCTATTTTCTTCAACAGGGTCACGTAACTAACTTAACAACTCAACCCAGTATCATAAAGAGGCGAGTATTGTAATGAATTTTCTAACTCTAATTGTTATACTTTTTCATTCAATACATAAATATTTAGTTATGTACACATATATAAATACCATACATGCATAAGTATATGACTTGGTAAATTAATTTTTCTTTTTTTTTTCTCTCCCAGTACTATTTGTGAAAGCCATAATTGTTGTGATATGGTTCTGTTTTGTTTTTTAATACTTTTAAACCATTTTTTTTTGTTTTTTACTATTTTTGTGTTGACTTTTTTCAAACACTCCTGATATAATAGTACTCGTAGTTTGTGGCCTGTATGTTAAAATAATATCCTTGATGCCACTCATACCATATCTAGTATTTATGTAGTATGTATGTATGTATATATGCAGTATGAATGGTGTACAATACGTACATATGTACATATATGTACATGATTATTTATTTCATTTGCGGTTTTTTATAACTCTACTACCAAACGAATACTTATTATGAATATTTCGTTTTTTCTTTTTTTTTAGTTTTTTAGTTGCGGATTTATGTGTCTACGCATACACAATTGACCGCAAAATAAGTTTCGATTTTTACTTTTTTTTACAAAAACAGAAAAGGGGTGTTACATACAACAAAAAAATAATAAAAACCTATTTTTCTGGGTTATAAATTAAATATTTAGATATTTCTTAACGAAAGTTAAAGTAAAATCTTTTATATTTTGTATCTGTTTTAAATTTTACCGTCTACTTTTATTGATTTTACTTAACATATGTACTTGCAAATGTTGCAGAACAAAAAAACAGTATTTTTATTGTTAATTTATGCATAATTTTTTATGTGGTTCTATTCCTGCCCACATTCTAATGACGCCTTGAATGTTTTTAGCAAAAACCAATTGAATTTTGGTTTTGTTCCAAATTATTTGCTATTGATTTTTTATAGAAATATTATTTTGTAAATTATTTATTACATTTTTTATTAGCAGTGTATCTCTATTATAATAAAACAAGGGCAGCTTATGTCTTCATAAAACTCTTGGCACTCTTTAATTGCTTCACTTTCTAATATTTTTCACATTGTTTGCAAAGGGGAAACTTGTAAAAAAAAATTACTAAATTTGTTTCTGAAATTTTCCGAAGTGATATTGAAAATTTGCGGTTTATAATTTGTTTTTTTTTTTTTCACTTACAGTGCGAACTTAAAAAAAAAGTATAACAAGAACAAAAGTGTAAAGGATTTCATATTCAGAGCAAAATCGTGGTTAGTTTTGTTCCATTAGGTCGATATTTCTTGTAATGGTAATGGTACACAGAGGGAAAAAAGGCGTTCTAAAATTATTAACCAAGGGTATCAAATTAAGATCAAATTGTGAACAATATTTAGTTAACTTTCGGTACCAAATCAAGCTTAATGCGTAAGTAAAATAAGAACAAATGGCACAAAATACCATAAGTTAACAAATCAAGAACAACCGGTAGTAAAATCGTGAACAATTGTATAAAAATATCATAAGTTAATTAAAAAAAAAGTCGATACCAACCGTTAACGAAGTAAGCACAAAAGGACTTAACTTAATTTTAATACCAAATGGTATCAATTTCGGTAGTTTTCTACCACTTTTTTTTCTGAGTGTATATTTGGTACATTAATTGCTATAATTTTTAAATATGACAAGATCTGTACAGTTTTTTATTTATTCCTTCAATGGCCATTAATATATTATACCAGTTCAATTATACCCCATGTTCTGGAAATCTAATGAAATCAAAATTCGAACAAAATTTTAAAAGAGCTATAACTTTCAAATCTTACCAGGATTCGAATTTTTTTTCATCCATACCCTCATACATAAATACGTAATTGGCTACTATTTTTGGATACTATTTTTCATAGTATCGAGTATTTGTATTCCGACTCCTATAATTTTTTTGCTTAAACGTAGACGTGCAAAAAAAATTTTCAAAAAATTCTTGGAAAAATTTTCCAAAATTAATATTCTTCAAAACTTGCGACGTAATATATTAAAAATCAATATGAGCAAGTAGTTTTGGATTTATTTTATAAGTGTTACAAGTGCATTCAAGTATCCACATTATTTAGTATAAAAGTATGTAGAAATTTAAATTATTTTGGCATTTTATTTATTGGTGTAAGCTAAGGTCTCTACTGCATTATGAGACTTATAGTTAATTATTGACCTAATTGAAAACAAAAGTTTTTCGCTAATTCACTCCTCAGTTGAATTGCGGAAATTTTAATCATTCAAGTGTCTTAAATAGGCTAATCTGGTATGGTATGAATAAAAATCCTCTGTTTTTTAAAACCATATTAAAGATATTTGTATCATGTTAAGTGCCTAAGACTCGGGTTCGAGCCTCAGGAGAGGTGTGATCAATTTAATTTTGTTTTTATCAGAAAACGCTTTAATTAGATCAAAGTTAGATATTTGTATCAATTATTTTATTTTTTATTAAATTTAAGGTGATGAGTAAAAAAAGAATTGCAAATCTTCTCTAATTTGTAAGATGTCATACCTCCTCATTTTGTGTCTGTATATCGTCATATTAAATGCAAACAGACGTAACTAAACAAAATTTCTAAATTAAGTTTTTTTTATAAATTATGGCTCGTTTTATCAAAATACATGCAAAATTTTAGATTCCTACGATCAAAAATGGCGATTTATTAACACAATTCAAACATTCGTAACTACAAGTGTGTGTATTTCAAAATGCAAGAAGACATAACTACATAGATATTTATATGAAAACCTTACATACAAACTCATTTGTTGTACAGGGTGTTTTTTTTAGAGGTATAGAACTTCGAATTGAAATAAAACACAAGAAAATCGTTTTAATGTCCATCAATTTGGCTTTATTGGAAGGATAATTTTATGCCATTAATGTTTAAATATGATTTCGGGCATGTGGCCGCCGCGGCTAGCTCGAATAAAGCCAATTCTACAGGTCCAATTTTCAACCACTTTTTCGAGCATATGGGGCCGTATGTTGGCAATAACGCCACGAATGTTGGCTTCCAAGTCCCCTAACGTTTCTGGTTTGTTGGCGTAGACGAGCGACTTCACATATCCCCAAAGAAAATAATCCAATGGTGTCAAATCACACGATCTTGGTGGCCAATTGACAGGTCCATTCCGCGAAATTATGCGCTCATCGAATGTTTCCTTCAATAAATCGATTGTGACGTGCGCTGTGTGGCATGTAGCGCCGTCTTGTTGGAACCACAACTCATCCACATTCATGCCATCCAATTCGGGAACAAAATAGTATGGCCCAATGACTCCACCAGCCCATAGAGCACACCAAACAGTCAGTTTTTGTGGATGTAATGGCATCTCAAGGGTCTCATGTGGATTCTCTTTACTCCAAATGCGGCAATTTTGCTTGTTGACGTAGCCATTCAACCAAAAATGGGCCTCATCACTGAACAAAATTTTGCGATGAAAATCAGCATCGAGATCAATCTCATTTTCGGCCCATACACCAAAATCACGACGCATTGCATGGTCTCGCGGCTTTAATTCGTGCACAAGCTGGATCTTGTAAGGTCGCAAGCCAAGATCTTTGCGCAAAATCTTCCATAAAGTTGATGGACAAAGCTCCAATTGCTGTGCACGGTGGCGAATCGATTCATTCGGGTTCTCTTCAACACTTTGCTCTACAGCGGCAATTGTTTCTTCGGTGCGCACTGTTCGACGTCTCTGCGGATGCGTATTATCACATAGAGTAAACGTAGTGCGAAAACGATCCATGGTTAACCGAATTAATTGCTCTGAGGGACGATTATGTCGACCATAAAATGGACGGAGCTTGCGGTAAACTTCGCGAACTGAACCATTATTTTCGAAATAAATTTGCACGATTTGCAAGCGTTGTTCTTTTGTCAACCTGTTCATGATGAAATGGCAAACCAAACTAAATATTAATCACTTGACAGCTGACAAAATGGCTGACAGTTAAAAAAGTGATGCCAACTTAAAGTTCTATACCTCAATAAAAAACACCCTATATATAGAGATGCGACTCCTTATATCTCGATCCTGAAAAAATATTTTTTGGTTTTAAAGTTTTTTGTTTCTCCTGTAAAAAAAAAAAACAATGAGCGTATACGTCCGTTTGCATTTAATAGGACGATATGTAGAGCGTAGTACAGAATTAGTATTGCTGTATTTCAAAAATACAAACACTAAAGAAAAGTCTAATTAAACAAATTCTTATTAGAATTTAGCATCGAAGTCGGAGTTAGAGTTGGAGTTGCAATCAAAGTCGTAGGTAGAATTATTTATTGAAAAAAAAAACAACTGTCATGAAATTCACAGTTTATTTTTTTTAAGTTAAGTCATTACATACTAAGTGGAAAATATAACTTTAAGGATAATTGAATATCAAAAGGAAATTCTGGTTAAACCCAACAAAATAAGTGCTTTTTAAGAAACACACTTTATAGAGCAACTTGGAGGAAGAGTTTATATGATGGTCTTATTCTTATAGCAGCTAAACGCAGAAAATTTCTGCGAAATGCAATCATATGAAGATGAATGTGATTCTTATGCTCTAGTAATTTGCCATGTAAATGAAACATAACAAACGGATAACAACAATATGATGAACTTTTAACCCCATTTTAATGGCACCATAAAGTGGCACTTATTTTTTTTTTTTTTTTTTTTTTTTGGCTTTATGTGTACTCTCTTACAGTTCCAGTTTATTTTCATTTTTAACTCCACAGGAAATTAGATTTGTTTTGTGGATTTATTTTTCACATACAGCTACTGCCAAAAAAACAAGAAAAAAACTTTAATAGAATAGAAAATAGAGGAAAACAATTGAGAATTAGAAAAATCCCAAGAAAAAGTCAAAGAGAAATCAGAAATGCAGTGATTTTGCACAACATTTATCGCTGCTTTGGTCTAATATAATTTGTATAAAAACTATTCTTCAATTAAGCATAACAGCCATATTAAATGTAATTATTTTGTTATAACAAATTAGTAAATTCGAAATTCTTTTGAATACACATGTAGTATGTACATACATACAATCGAAAATAATGACAGAAAATTAACAAAACTTGCGGGTGGCAAATTGTGCAAATAAAAGGAATAATTTGATATTCTGAGAAATAGATTTAAAGATTTCGATTCTCATGCCTTTAATAGTTAGATAGGTAGGTAGGTAGTTAAAGAGAGCATTTTTTTAAATTATATATAAAAATACTAAAATAAATTCATATATAAGGGTAGTAACAGAAAATATTTAACTAATTTGAGAATGTCTATAAAATGTTTAAGGAATTTTTAAAATCAAAATTACTTTCGAATACTATTGTGTTTTATTTTTATTTTTCCATTGTTTTTCCCATCTGGATGCATTTTTCTTCGTGATATTTATCAACACAGCCAATTTGTTCAAAGGTTTTCATTCAGTTACCTTGTGAATTAGCGTGAGAATTTTTATCTATTAGAGCAAATAATAAATAAATTCCATTCATAAACGTTCCACTGGGAATACAAATGGGTACGTGATTTTTAAGAAAAACAGGTTTATTTACCTGCCAACTTTGTTCTGAAAATTTCATTAATAAAACGTGTGTCTTTTTACAGTTTCTTTCGAAAATTTTTCTTTTTTTATTGTTACCGGAACATGAGCCAAAATTAAAAAAATGTTGCTATAAATGTTTTTTTTTTATTGATATTTTCGGCAAATTGTTTAGATTTGTAATGCAGAAGTGTTGTGTGCAAATGTGTGAATAGCAAGAAGAGTTCTAATAAAAAATTTTCTCAAAAATATGTATAAAAGTAGATGAATTTTTTAGGCATTCGATATATTGAGCAATTCCCAGGTTTCGTTACTAGCAATGTCTAGTCGGATTTGTTAATGGAAATAACTTTCTGAGTTATGCAGCAATTTATTATTATTTTAAAAATGTAAGAAAAAAATGTATACCTCTGTGGTATCGAATGAATTTCAGTAGAGTGTTAATATATTTAAATTTATGTAAATTATTTAAGCGAAAGTTTATTCAAATACAAGAAGATCATTATATTACGTTTCCCTACTTTTATACTTAGTATAGGTATAATTAGATCATTTAGCAAATTAAATTTTTAATAAAAAAATGGAATAATAATATTATTTCGCACATCGGACCCCTGCCTATATCATATCCAGGTACATAGTATGTTCTGTACAACGAAATCAAGCACTATTAATATTCAGTGTTTTGCAAACTAAAATTAATTAATTTCAAAAAACAAAAAATATTTTTCGCCTTATTGGCAAATACATTCAATATAATTTGAATAACACCTTTGGGAAAAAGTCTCCTGACGAGTCTCTTAAGCAGAGACGAAATGGCCATAGAGACATGCTTATCCCCAAAAGCATACATTTCAAATTATATTAATTAATTTCAATAGAACTTATTTTAAAGTTTTGATAATCTACGTATGTAGTTATATTAACGATTACTAAGTAAATGAAAAAAATTAAAAATATCATTAGACTTCAATTTCACTCGGTTATGAGAATAATCATTCAAAAGGCTGAATTTTTATCTTTATAATTCCAGGAATGTGTTATTTACTGAATATGGTACAAATGCAAATAATGATTATAGTTTTATCAAGGGCTTAATTGACAAGTATTGCATAGAGTATTACATATTTAATTAAATAAGCCTTTTATAAACACTTTTGTTTTTATGAATACCACACGTAGAATATGAATAGAGGGCAAAAATAAATAATTAAATCAGAACTAAATTCCTTTTGAATGGATTACAATTACTTTTATATTGATTTAACAAGTACGCGAAATCGAAAATAAAATAAAGATTACAAACAAATTTTTTCTAAAATTTTTAAATGTTATTTAAGACCTTTATGATATTTTCCGACGTATTTTAATAAAAGAATATTAACGAAATTTAAAACAAACAAACAATAACCGTACGAAAATCATTTTAGGCGTTTTAAAACACGCGTTCATTAACAAACTGTAAAATTTTAACACAATTAGCTACACTTACCTGTATGAAGAAATGAAAAGATCCCTTATTTTTGCTTTTTTTCTCTCTCTCTTCTGGGAAACCGGAAAATGAGAAAATTATGTGATAATCCAATAGGTTGTTCAATGTAAGACTGTCAATATGCAGGTATTTAATTTATGCTCAAAAGTGCAGTATCAGAAAATCGTTTGACACAAACACCACCACACAGCTACTCATGAACTGAGGACTGTCATACACGATTGAAGGCAACAATTTAAAGAAGGGTAACACCTGCCAGAGGATAAGGATGGCAGGCAACTAAAATTCCTTACGAAAACCTGACCGGCTTTTTGCCAATCCTAAACACAACTGTCTGCTATGTTCGCGAAATCCTCTAAACGAGATTATCGTGCAATAAAAAACAGCGAATAACCGAATAATGTTTAGAAGGCACGATTTTTTTTTCTTCTTATACAGTAAACACAATACTCATACACATAATATACAATCTTTGCAACGATTAAAAAGGCAGAGCAGTAAAAAATTAAACACTTCACTAGAAGAATTTCATGGAGATGAAGAAATAAAAGAACAGAATGACAGACGCAGCAGCACTCGTTTGCTCGTTGTTACAACTGTAGTAGTGAGATTTTTATTTGATTTCTTTTTTTTTCTTTTTGTTTTACTTCTTTTACAATTCCATGAATGAATGAATACAAAATAAACACAACAAATATTCAAAAAAAAAACAAGTACACAAGTAATACACACAATGTATGTTTCTATTTCTTGTTTTCTACAACTTTTTTCCGTTTTTTTTTTTGTTCTCTTTTAAAGTAAGAACAAGTACACCAATATATTGAAGATATTACACTAAAATGTGACAATAAGAAGTGTGCAAGTTCTCTATTGTTTTTTGCTTTTTATTGTTGTATTAAATATTTTTCTATTATTTTTCACAATTGTATCTTCTCATCATATTAAATTTTTCCGAAAATTTATAGCTTTAATGTGCTCTTTTTCTTTGCACTTCTTTTTTCCATTTCTTTTAATTCTTAAATTTTATTGTTGTTTTTATGTTGTTTTTTTTTCTTTTGATTTTCAATAAAATCACTCACACAAAAACAACATGCATTGACTAAAATGGCTGGTTGGTCGGTTGGTTGGTTGATTTTGTTGGTTGGATGGCTTTTTTCTTAACTTTTTGTTGTTGTACGTTTTCTATATGAATGAAGAAGAAGACGTTTTTTTTTATTTTTGTGAAAAGCAAAAGGCACAAAAATTATTAAGCAATTCAAGTAAAACAAATTATGAGAAATATAAACGAAATCAGTTTACAAAATAATTCTTTTCCTTTTTATTTTAAAATTATAAAAAATGTGTTTCGCCCAAATGCTTGATTTTTTATATTATAAAAACATTTCAAAAGTAAATGAAATTCAATAATTGTTGTACCTGCTATTCTTTTTTATGTTATTTTTGTTGGATATTTGTGATTTTATTTATACTTTTTAGCATATATTTTCTTGTGTTTTTCATTCGCTACATTTCTCACTCAATTTTTATCTTCTATTCTTCAATTTCATACCACTATTGGTTTATTTTATTATATTTTCATTTAACAAATAATATTTTTATTCATATATATTTTTCAAAGGCACTATTTATTTAGGTTTGATTTATAATTCTTTTTGGAATTTAATTTAAATTCCACTTTTTACTATTAGAAGGCGAATAAAAAATTACACTTTATCCTCCGCGACACGCACTAATTTCAACAAATACTAAACGACGAATGAAGTATTCGAATAACTGAAAGATTAGTGTTGCCTACGTTTAATATTAAAATGAAATTATCGTTGCTGTGCCAACATGATGCGCTAAAAAATAATTAATTTCAAATCAGAATATCATAATTAGAAAATAAAGCATCGTAAGTCCTACCTTGTTGTAGTAGCTCACACATTTTTGGATTAATTTCAAAATTAAATATAAATATAAAATTAAATATATTGGAAAAACAATAAAAAGGCTAGTGTTGAATATGGCAACATGTAAATTAATGAACACGTACAATACAATAAGAAAGAAGAGGGAGAAAATGACAAATATGGAAATTAGATATGCCATATAAAGGGAAGTGTAACTATGAATTTACAAGGTGTAAAAAAAATTGCCAATTACATATAAAACTTGAATCTAATTGACAAACAGTTGAGTGCGAATAAAAATAATATACATTTTGTGCTTATATTTCTCCTTTAAACCGGCATCACTGTTTTTGTGTTATGTACAATTCTTTTGACAGTTTCTTTTGTTGCTTACTTTCATAACAAACTATTAGTTCAGTGAGCACATGTAGTTTTTAGTTTTTATAAACTTTTTAAATATTCGGTTAAAAATATAATGGAATTGTTTTCAAAAACAAATAAAACTTGATTGCGCCAATTATTCTAAAGTTTGTCATATTCAAAGTCGTTACATTAATGATCATTAAGTGAGTGAATAAAAAGGTAAAACAAGATTTTTACATTTTTAAATTACAGCAGATTAAATTTCAAATTTATTTTTCAGAACATAGCCTATTATTTTTCAATTCAATAAGCCAGTATATAATGGGAGTACGTGGTTTAACTGGCTTTATAGCCAGACATGCAGAATTATATTTAACCCCTTATGAATTGCATGATTGTAATTTGGTAATTGATGGTGACAACTTGGCCTGTAACCTGTACAAAGATGTTACAGGGAATTATTCAGCATTTGGTGGCGATTACGATGACTTCTATAGAGCTGTGGTAAATTTCTTTGTGGTTTTAGCGGAATGCAATATTAAAGCGTATGTGTTAATGGATGGTGGTTATGAACACCGGAAATTGCGCACTGTAGGAAAGCGTATGAGAGGCAAAATTTCAGTTATAAAACGTATTAATCCTTGCGCCTCTATAACCGTATTTCCCCTTATGATGAAAGAAGTATTTATCGATGCTGTTAAAGATTGTGGAGTGCCAATTATGCGCTGCGTGTTTGAAGCTGATGATGAATTGGCAGCTTTAGGACGTAAATTAAATTGTCCCGTTTTAAGCTATGATTCTGATTTTTATATACACAATGTTCGTTATATACCATTAATCACGCTAACCGTTAAGGCACATACGAAAATTTGTGTCAACAATGAGATACCCAATGCAGAGGACGAAACTAGGAGTTTGCGTAAAACTGAAGCAAAAAAAGTAGAAAAACGTACAAAAGGCAATCGTATTATGGATAGCATAGTTGTTGATAATAAAGAAAAGCCTAAAAAGGGGAAAACATACAGATATTTGGATTGTTGTATGTATCGCATTGAAAACTTAATAGCGAGAAGATCTTTGAGTAAAGAAAAGTTGCCATTATTTGCGGCCATGTTGGGTAATGATTATATTTCTCGCTCCTCTTTTAAAAACTTTTTCCAAAGCGGAATGGGAAAAGCTGGCAGGAGTCGTAAAACAAAACAACAACAACGTAGAATAAAAGTTATCCTACAGTGGTTAAAAACGGAGACTGCCGAGTCTGCATTAAATAAAATCATGTCAAGATTACAGACGGTAAGTACTGCAGATAGCAAGAGATTAAGAATGGCCGATAACTTATTAAACAATAAAATTTTCAGAGTCAACGTGAATCCCTAATGGCCCAAGTAGAAGCTGCAGTCAGTGGCTATTCAAACGAGAAATGCCGCTCATATGATTTTTTCAAAAATAATTACGAAAATGTTTTTGAAGATTTTATTGGAATAGACAATGATGATGACGAGGTGGGATACATAACTGATGAGGAAGAAACTGAAGACGAATTTGAGGAGGAAGAGGAAGAAGAAGAAAACATTGAAGGTGATGATGACATTGATGAGGAGCAAGAACTTCAAGAGGAAGAAAACATAAACCTAAATAATGATAGTATAAACACTAATAAGCTGGAGGAAATAGACTCAGAAAATGAATTATCTGAAAACAATGAAAGTGAAGAAAATGAAGAATCGGAGGAAGACACAAATGATATTATATCTAGTTTTCCACAATGGTTTCTTGATAAACTATATCCCGCCAATTTGCCACGTTTCTTTGTTGATCTTATGCATCTGCGAAAATACATCAATAATCCACAAATAGAACATTTTCCCTACAATGATTGCAATATTATAGCCCTGCCAATACTAAAGTTAATATATGCTCTTCTTAATAACGTTAAGGGTCAAGAATATATACCCAAAATTATGGAAGATGGTACTGAGAGAACTTTATTTTTCACATATCTAACAAGAGCCACCAGGGTTACTAATATACGCTATGAGCGCATAGAAATTGAAGAAACACCCAAGTTTGATTTTGTACCAGAAAATCCAAATTCCATATTCATAGGAGAGGTATTCCAAAGCAAAATGCCTGAGCTGGATTCAGATAAATTGTTTAGTGAGTTAAATAAACTACCGGCAGATATAAGACTCTATTTTATGGCCATAGTGTATTGGTTACAAAAGTCCCAACATTGTGATTTAATACATTTACAAGCACTTATTGTATGTTTAGTGGTACTACGAACAATCGATTCTAAAATTCCGGCCGAAAGAGATTTAAAGGCTTTTCAGAAAAGGTTTGGCAAAATAATTAAAAAAGAACGTCAGTTTCGCGATAAAGAATTGGCTAATGGCTCTAAGCGCATAATAAAGGATGAAGTACTTGCTTTACCTATTCCGCAACGTATTGCGTATGTGCCTAAATCAGACTGTTATTTAGTACAAAATGAATTACTAAAACATTTTCACATGCAGGATATATTCAAGAAGAAGTACGATTCGTATTCCAGCATAGTACTCCATGCTTTTGCGGAGTTTCAGTCGGTGGTCTTTCAGTTGCACTCTCTGAATGCTTTACTCGATTTTCCTTATACTGCAGTACATATGGGTCAACTATATTGTGGCGTGTTTTTATATAATCTCTATGATTTATTTAAAAACCGCTTGGATATAGAATATTATATAAGAAATTTTATATTTAAGGACTCACAAATGATGTTCGATTTCTATTTGTATCTATGGGATTGGTGTGGACAATTTATACCATCATGGAAGCAAGCCGAAGATCGAACGTTGAACCCTATTTTAAATAAAAAAGTTCTCAAGAAAAAACGTCAGTTGGAGAGAAAAAATGTTGCACAAGATATAAAGTTGAAAGATCCAAATGCAGACATGCTAAGCAGTGATGCTGAAAAAGATGATGAATTTATTGATTTAAATAATAAATTCTGTAATTTTTTGAACATAAGTTAGTCAAGATTAGTAAACTTAATGGTTGTGAGTTATCTAAATGTATAGGTAAATTTTAACAACGGATTATAATTTATATTTAAATTTTTGTGTGTTGTCGAATAAGTCTTTAATAAAGCTGTAATATTTTGTACATACATACATATAATACAAAAAATGTTTATTGAAGAATATTGTTGGTTAAGTTCAGTCTATTTGATTTCAAAAGTTCGAATACTAAAATGGAAACTGTTCGAAGTATTCTACCCAATTCCATTTTTATGTAATCAAGTTTGTTTTCGAAATTAATTTGAAACACATAAAAATTCAAAACAAACAAAAGAATAATATAATAACTTTATTGACCTCTTTTTTATAAATAATAATAAATGTCTTTTTCCGAGCTTAAGGTCTTTTTATATTAATATTAAATATTTATTTATTTTCAATATTTCGCTGGCCCTTTTTTTAAAATTTTTTCATTTTGTTATTTGTTAAAATAATAATTCCTGAAGACACTACACGAAGGGGCAGCGAAATATATATTGAAAATAAATAAATATTTAATATTAATATAAAAAGACCTTAAGTTCGGAAAAAGAGATTTAGTGTTATTTACAAACAAAAGAATATTAAATTGCGAAAATTGTTATTTAAAATGCAAAATAATAATTCTAATGAAAAGCTCAAGGAATATAATACAAATTTTTTGGTTCCAAAACTAGTTTTATGCCGCAAAACAAGTGAGTGGAAATGAACCACAATAAAAATTAATATTGGTTGAATCGTACAAGATTCCCAAACATTTACCCCTAATATACTACATTTAAAAACTGCGGCAGCTCTATTGGCAACTCCATTTATATTTTGACAGTTGGGCTGTCATTACATGTGAGAAGAATAATAAATATTTCATTTCAGTTCTTTGTTTTGCTACTACGGAGATTTTCCACTCATTTTTGTACTAAAAAACTACCAAGAAATAAAACAATTTAAACCAAAGCTGAAGCCTAAACACTGCCATATTAGGAAGTATCACCTAGACCTTAATAATTGAAATAAAAAATTAAATCCCAAAAAGAAAAATGGGCATTCAATACTAATGGTGGTAATGACGGTAATGATGATGACATTGCCATAAACAATAAATGAAAAAAAAAAACATTTAAAATAATTTATAGTATGAGTGAAGGTGTGTGTATGTAAGAGAGAGTGAGAGAGAGAAAAAGAGTGTGATTGATAAGAAGTTGTTAAGAAAGAATAAAAAAACAACAAACAAACCAATTTTGAAGGTAAACAAATTTTCTTTAAAGGATTTTTGATAAATTTTTCTTAAATAAATTAAATGTTTTTCTTTTAGTAATTCAGGAATATTTTTATGGGTGACTTATCCACAAATAATTGTATAAAACCGACATCATTTTAGAAATATTACAAGAATTCTGGTCCAGCTGTTGGTTGTTGGTGAACAACAATAACAGCAACTATTGGACAATTTTAGTGTCGGTTGTTGTTCTTTTAGTTTTCCTAATAACCGTACTCATACTGGCTCATTTGCCCTGTCATCCGGAAGAACTCTATCGCCGCAGTAGTAGACTTTATTATCTAAGATTACATATTATCGCCAATATTGATCAATTCATAGAATTCTATACTAATGTTTCACGTAAAATGGACAGTGTATTTGAAGCATACTTAGGTCCAGACGGTGTTTTGGCCGGTGCAGTGGTAGGTGCAGTAGCCGGTGCCACTGGTGAAACAGATGATATACCAAAGGTTAATACCACAGTTTGGATTTTGGGCAAAAGCTACAATGCCATACAGCAACTAGAACTTATACGTCGAGATGTCCAATCTCGTCTATGGTGTACATATCGTCGAGGTTTTGTGCCATTGGGAGAGCCACAGTTAACCACGGATAAGGGTTGGGGCTGTATGTTGCGCTGTGGTCAAATGGTTTTGGCTCAGGCTCTAATTGATTTACATTTGGGCCGTGATTGGTTTTGGACTTCCGGAACGAGAGATGCAACCTATTTAAAGATAGTTAATCGTTTTGAAGACTCACGAAAAAGTTATTTTTCTATACATCAAATTGCTCTAATGGGAGACTCAGAAGATAAAAAGGTTGGACAGTGGTTTGGTCCAAATACAGTGGCACAAGTGCTCAAGTGAGTATTATACAAACGTATGCATATTAATATTTAAGGATTCTAAAGAATTTGCTTAAAAATATCTTATGATGTAACAGATTTGTTTTATGAAAAAGGTTTTAGCTTCTATAGTGCCAGCTCTAGGATAGAGTTGAATAAACAACAACATTCTAAAAGCTAAACTTTTTGTGCTGTTTTGCATTCCAAAGGGTCAAATATTATAGAAATTATATTGTACCTTTGAAATCATTTTAGGCTTAAAATCTTTTAAATGAAAGCTATTTATACAAATACTTTTTAATAACATCGATTTTATTGCTTAATATTAACGATTTTATTAAACACAATACAAGTGATCAGTACTTTAAGTACCCCTTTTTTAATTAAAGCATTAGGAAATTTAATATGATTTTAAAAGAATAATAGATTTGAATTTTAAACAGTACAAGTAATTTGAAACTTATAACACCCGAAGAAGTGATGTAGATTATTTCATTATTTCTTTTGCTAAATTCCCTACAGAAAATTAGTTCGTTATGATGATTGGTGCAGCATAATGATTCATGTAGCAATGGACAATACAATCGTTATAGATGACATTAGTAAGTGCTCATTTCATGTTACAAGATTTGTATATTTAATATATATATTTTGTTTATTTTTTTACTACTTTAGTTTCGCTTTGCCTTGAAAATCCAAAAAACGAAGAATCTTGGAAACCATTGTTACTTATATTGCCATTACGTTTGGGAGTGAGTGACATTAATCCTATTTATATACCCGCTCTTAAGAAATGTTTTGAACTGGTGGGAAATTGTGGTATGATTGGTGGTCGTCCAAATCAAGCTCTTTACTTTTTGGGTTATGTAGACGATGAGGTATTATATTTAGATCCGCATACTACCCAAAGATCGGGTACAGTTGGTCAGAAAACATCACAAGATGAAATTGATATTGATGAAACATTTCATCAAAAATATGCTGGTAGAATACAATTTACACAAATGGCTCCCACATTGGCAGTGGTAAGTGAAACATGTTTTATTTTTTGTTTTCCTCGAGTAATTAATTTTTTGCAAATTACTAATCAAATTTCTTTAATGATTGGTTTTTCAGTGTTTTCTTTGTAAATCACGTATGGCATTTGATATACTTTTGGAAAATCTTAAAAATCAAGTATTACCAGCTAGCACCCAACCATTATTTGCAATAACAAAAACTCGTTCGCCCGAATGGGTGTCTAGTATGACAGGTATTATGGCTTCTACAAATACCACATATCAATATCCTTCTATTCCTTTAAACGACTCCATTATCAGTATAGTAACAGATACAGAGACAACAGAAAACTGTTATAATTCTTATGAAGAAGTTACCAATGATTTAAATACTTCCTATATAACTTCCACAACATCAACAGATGATTTAATAAGTTATAGTTCGGAACGTACTATAAGTTGTGGGGATACAGAAGGTTTTTCTTTTTAAGTTTTAGTTTAAATTTGTATATGTGTTTTATTTTTTACTTGTATATGTATATATATATATAACAATTTGGCTATTTGTTTAACGAAAAAATTGATAATATTTTGCTCATTTAGATTGTAGACATTATTAATTCTCTATTTTTCTTTAACCAATTTTCTTTATTTATAGATTTTGAAAATGTAAATCATTCAACAGTTGAAGGCAAACGACGTAATTGCTGTGATGATAACGAAGGTTCCGATGACGATTTTGAATTTATATCCTAGTTTAGATTTATTTTTTTTTATTGATAAACTTAAATAAGTTTGTTTTTAAAATTTTGCCACCTTTATTCCTTTTTTTTTTGCAAATCTTGTCTAAGTAGTCGAGATTGAGATCAGTTTCTTTGTTAACTTTTATATACATATCCCTACGTCATTGCAAAGCTACTTCTGGATAATTTCCAATCTATTGGCCATGTTCTGAGAAACGCAAATCGCTTAGTGTTGTTCGCTACAAAAAAAAAAAAATTATCCCCGTAATTGTAATTTAAATTTAAAATTTAAAAATTGCTTTTATTAGGCCACTTGTCCTATTTCAATGAAAGCACAATTTTATATTTAAAAAAATGTTTGCGATTTTTCGTTTTTTTACCAATTATATCCGTTTATATTTAAAATGAAAAATGCCAAATCCGACCTTTGTCAGAACATGCTCAAATGCGTTTTGCGTTTTCAAAATAAAATACGATTTGAAAACGTAGCGAATGTCAGAACATAAAGGGTAATTCATGAAAAAGCTTCTCAAATCTGTCGTTCGCAGTGGACTTTAAACTTTAGGTTCCGATACTCCTGGATAAAAATTAACACACACAACATGAGTGTTGCGAGAAGCAAGGCCGTAACCCTGACACAGAGTTGTAATGGCCCATTATGTTATCTATACCTACATAGATAAATTTTTAATGATAAAAATATTTTTCATAATTAAGAAATATTATATGTAAAGTGTTAACAAACCTAATCAACCATCAGTCTAATTTTCAAACGTTAATAAAATAATTTACTTTTTATACTTGCACTTTTTAACGCATTAATAAATATAAATAACTAATTTTATTCTTCTATACGAGCAGAAAAAAAAAACAAATTTAAAAACCGTCTTAAAAATATTCTAAAAACTTTACCCAAAATATTTAAAATTGTCGTCTTTGTCGAATTCTGGCATGCCAATATTACAAATTTTAAATTTACGATACAACAACACGGATATGAGCATAGCCATTCTACGATGCGTAACAAAAGTGAACGTTATGCTGGCTACAGACAACATAATTTGTTTCTGCAACACGTTTCACATTCAGGTTTAATGATTTGACATAAACCATAAACGCAATCTCAGTTCTGTTATTTTATATTATAACATTATCATAAAATTTACCCAGTGTTCATTCCTTCCGATCGCCATTTTGTTCTTTCTTATTTACATAGATGTTTACAGCTTGCTTGTTGTCAATGTACTAAACACATAAAATAATGAAACAGCGATACAAACAATGCAATCTGTTTCAATGCAACCAAAAAATATTAAAACATTTTGATGTTAATGAAACCTGGATTGCAACCCGAAGTGAAACACGAAACACGAGTTCAGACGACGCAATCTGTAATGAAATGCAACAGATTTCAGAAACACATTGCGTTGTCTGTAGCCAGCTTAAGTGAAAACGTTGAGTGTATCATTATTTTTTTTTAAAAATTACAAAATTTTAAGTGTTAGTTAGTGAAAATGGTTCGCAACCAGCAACTTAGAATGTTATGAACAAGCAATTATAAAATAATGAATTAAATTGGTTTTCAAATATATTTTATGTCCATATTTTAATTTCTTTGTTAAGCAGACTTTTCTTTATTTTCTACTAGCCTAAACCAGGCGTGCTTTGCTACACCTACCACTATCATTTGTCCACAGACTACGAAAAACAACTGTTACTAATTTCAAGATATACTGAACGCAGTAGTTAGTTTGTCTGGAAGCTACCACATCTACTTGTCCGCCCTTTCTCTACTGATAATTTTTAATGACTAACACCAAATTCAGAAACTTTAGCTTCAACACTTCTAAAGACACGTATTTTTAAAGAGATCAATTTTCAACATGTATGGTAGATGTTACGCCCACTTGTCCAATTACGCCCACTTTCTGACTGATGATGTGCCTTGCCTATGAGGTCATTCAGTCCCAATTCCGAAACTTTAGCTTTAACCGTTCTGAAGATATACAATAATCAGTATTTAGAGATAAATAGAAAAAAGTGGGCGTAAAAGTAGTCGTGGCAAATTTTTCTCTCGATGAAAACTTAAAATGGATTCATTTGCGAGAAAAATTAGTCAAATCGATGGAGTTTTCTGATTTTAAGTAATTTAAAAATAGTGGGCGCAAAAGTGGGCGGGGAAAAACTTTCTTTCCGTAAAAACCTAAGTTGGATCACGACGACCATTAGAAAGAAAAAATCGTCAGAAGATGTTAAGATAGATGTAATGCCAAAATGACATTTGCAACGTGAAAATCTAATACCTTATCAGTAAGCAGCATCGTGCTTTGCTACTGATACAACTGAAGCCGACTTACACGATACGTTTTTACTTGCTCAGCCTTAAGGGTGATTAATGGAACTGATCTTTAAACTCGTTTAATTAGACAAGATACATACAAAATTGAATAAAATTTATTTCTATAATTTACTTAAACTATTCTTTTCTTATTTAAATTTTTTAATTTATATTTCTATAAATAGTTTTATTTACAAAGAAAGCCATTTTCTTTAGTCTGATCTTATTATTTGTTTTTTGTTTTTTTTTATATTAAATAACCATATACATATTTACAGCAACACTTATGTATTGTATATGCAAATAAAGTAAAACAAGATTAATTAATTAAATAAAGGCAAATATTTTATTATAAAATAAACTCTAGATATGATGAAAAGTTAAATTAATAAACAAATATGTATGACTTTTAATATGAATTTGTTCTCTTTTTGTTTTGTTTTGTTACGTAGTGTCTAAAGTAATAAGTAATTATTATTTTTATTTATGAAACAACCTTAATTTAGAACAATTTATGTTTTAATTATTAAACTGTCATTATACATTTATTATATAAAACCTATTTGCATATTTGTTGTAAAAAAAATTTTATTTTCAATAATGATAACTAAAAACCTACCCACTGTACTGTAACTAAAATTGATTTAAAAGAGTAATTTCTTTACTTGCATATGTTTTTAATCACCCAAGTTTTATAAATATGTTTATATATATATTGCCTTAACAACAACAACAACTGCTTATATATCAAATTAGAAATTCTTATTATATTTAATTTTTTTTTTTCTTCTTTTTTTTTACTCTTCTATAAAATTATTTTGTGTAACCGAAAATTTGTAAGCGAGTCAACTTTTTATAAAAAAAATTTTTATAGCATTTTTTATATTTTTTCTTTCTTTTGTAAAAATAAGTGCTTTACGTAAATAAATAATAGTTATATAAGTTTTTTAGAGTATTTTTCTAAGCATTTTATGTTCTCAGTAATTAATATTTAAATATGGATTTTTGCTTTTGTGTTGTAATGCAGAAACATTTTAATTCAATTTATTGTAATGCTTACCAAACCTTGTGGGGATTGCAAGACAGTTAATAAGGATTATAAAAATAAATGTAACACAAAATAAAAACGCATATAGTGTGTACTGTATATACAGCTGTTGTCAAAATAATAGCACCACCACAAAAGGATATTGAGTTGATCTGGCAATTTCTTAGTTTCGTCACTTACATACTAGTATAAGCGGCTGTATTTATAATGAAAAGTTAGCTATGGAACAAAAAACTGGCAAATTTATCACTTCCACTCTATTCCACCTTAACATTCGACAACGAAAAACGAATGATCAGGAGAAAAGAGCCACCTATTGGGAAGTAGCAGATAAGAGCTAAAAACCTACTTAGCGAAGGAACTTACCGCAATCAACATGCAAAGATTGGGCAATTGCTGTTGATCATTCAAAAGTGAAGGTATAACACTGGCCTTTGAATGATCAATTCACAGTAATTTGTCTTATTCCTAAGACGCTTAATAATATAAGAAAACAAAATATATGTTCTGTTGTCATAATGTACTGTCCTTTCAACAAAAACTTCCAATACAATGCACAGCATTTAGTAGGGGTTGACTCCTGAGTATTGGTCTCAATAAAAAAAGAAGCAAAAAATTCCTATAGACTGATATTATTAAAACTTTCCATACTTTCTGTTTGATAACTGGTCAGAGAATCCAAAAAATTAAAGAACTCGTACATTTGAGTAAGAATTTCTACGTATAGAAATGACAAAACTTTGCCACTACATAAAACGAGCTACCAACTTTTTATTATAAATAAGGCTTATGATGTTTTCTCCTTGCGTAAATAAATTTTTGGTAAACTAATAGGTAAATTTAAAGAAACACTGAAAAATTTGTAATCAGATATCAAATTAATAGCACAAAATTCAATAACGTGTGAAAAAAAGCGTTTGCGAAAATTTGTTTTACTTTATAACAGAGTGGGCAAAAAAAAAACCTTTCGCAAACGTTACAACAAAGTCATACACTTTTTAAAATTTTTTTAATGGTATTGTACATGAGCAAAACCAAAACAAATACTTTCGTATAATTTGCTCTTTTTTCTCTTCTTCTTTTCTTTTTCTCATCTTCTTTCCTTTTTCTTCTCATTCATTTTTTGTTTTACCTACGCACATTTGAGTTAGTGTATTTGTAGTACTCAAAACAAAAACAATATTCAAAATTAAATGGGACAATCTTTCTCACTGTTTCTTTACAATACCACAAAATGAGATCAAACGTTCAGATTTGTTTATTATCCTACTCTGCTTTATAAGTTAAACCGTTTATAATGAATTCAAAATCTAAATAACTTTTTGCGATAATTTGCTAAAAATGTGTCAAATTGAGCATTGGCAGGTGCAAAGCGTAACTTCATAGATAAAACTCATTTCGTAGGAAAGAACTTACTCTCAAACAAAGGGTTACGCTTTTTTCATTAAATATTTGTCTAATATGACCGTAGCTTAGCAGTTTTAGATTTATTTGCTATGTTTATGCCCGTTTTGAAAACGTTTTCCTTCGCTCAAACCCATTGCATAAACAGCTATAAAAACAGTTTTGAAATTTCGAAACGTTTTCACTCAAACTGCTTTTCAAACCTGTTTGAGTCAGACCAAGCGTTTTCAAAATTGAGTATAAACGCATACCGTTTTGAAACCTTTATGAAAATGAGCTGTAAATGAGCTGTCAAATTTGATGGGGTTTCAAATTTCTTTCAATTGGATATTTTTAGTATTCTATGTGTATTATTATGGAAAATATGAAAAAATTAAAATTAGAGTTATTTAGAATTAGCTGTTAGCTAAAACAGTTTTAAAACTGTTTCGACTCAAAACAGGCATAAACGCATATGAAGTTATCGTTATGAGTGAAATCGTTTTGTGTCGAACTGATTTCAAATAAGGCATAAACTAAGTAATTGTGATTATTTAGTATTTAATTTTCTTTAAGACCAACCCCTTGCTTGTACTAGTATATATACATACATATGTATGTTTGTACTCGTATGTATATAGCATGTGTGCAAGTGTAAATTAAAAAAAGTGTTTTAAAACATTTGTCCATTCTTTCGTTATACTGAATTTTTTATTCGACCACACCTTAATATATACATATGTACGTACATACATACTGAGGTATGTAAATATGTATACTGATGTATGAATAAAACCTTGACTTTACTTTCATTTAATATTTGCCTGCAAAGTTAAACAATTGTTTAGCTTTTAATTATAAACAATTAATTTGTAGTTCTTTTAATTATTTTAATAGTTTTTTTTTTTTGTTTGTCAAAGTAATTTAATTGAAAAATTTTTTTGTTATAATTTCTTTAAGCTAAGTTATATGTACATTAGACAGTGTTGTTATGACAGTACCCAGTTGGCACAGTTGGTCGTCCATGACATTGTCGTCAAGTATGTATTTAAGGCATGTCACTAAGGGTTGTTCGACACATTGTGGATGTGTTAGTGCACACTATTTTTCAGTCCATTTCCTTAAAGTTGTCGATGATTAACAAAATATTGATGACACGTTTGCATAGTTCTTAAAATGCGCGGTCGAAGACAAGCTCAGTGACGTTGTCGTTCAGTCAGTCGTGCAATTTTTTTGCTACATTTGTTTGAAAATGTCGTTGACGAACTTATTTATTTTCAAATTGTTTATACAAAATGCAGTCAATTGTAGCTTTAAAATTAATGTTTATGAAAAAAGTTTAAAAGCTCTGGGAGTAATTGATTGTCATGAAAAAGCCTCTCAAACCTGTCGTTCGGAGTCGACTTTAAACTGTAGGTCCGGGTATTAATGGATAAAAATTAACACACACAACATGAGTGCTGCGAGAAGCTAGGCTGTAACTCTGAATCAGGCTGGTAATGGCCAATTATATATGAGCGTATGCAAAACCAACCTGCGCAATGTACTATTTTTATTTCTTTGTTTCATGAGTATAAACGAGTAATGTTCCGTTCCTTTATTTTTTAATGAAATTTAGATTCTAAAATATTCGCCAGGAGTTATCGGTTGAATTAATCGAGCTTTTTTATCATTTGCAAAATACAAAAAATATTTCACAAGAAAAAAAAATCTACTTAAAACTATAATTACTCAGTGTGTAATTAATTATATCTCTAAAACAATAATCATCTGTTTTTGTTCTATTAAACAATAAAAAAAATAAAGTTTGAAATTAAAACACTCCTTAAATAGAGTCTTTAACACCTTCCCCAATAAAACATTTATTATTTAATTAATTTTTCAATAGAATATTGTTAAGATTGAAAACTTATAACCATTAATTAAACAAAAAAAGAACAAAAATTCCATTAAGAAATAAAGGAACGGAACATTACTCGTTTATACTCTGCTTTATAGGGAAATGAATACAAAAAGAAGCCATGCACATGGTATGATCTTGATCTTGAACCTGAGAGGCGCTCTGACAAGCCATAAAAAAAATTACACGACAAACTTGCTCTCTCACACACACACCCGTCATTGTTTATAATCCGATTTAAAAAAAAAAAATTATAAAAAAAATACTTGTGGAAGTAAATGAAATAAATTTGAGTTAAAAAGGCATGTGTGGTATTTAATTGTTCCTTATGGTCGATTTTTTTTTAATAATTTTTTTTTCTTCAAATAAGATCAATCGGATAACAAAACTTTAAAGAAGTTTTATTTCATTTTAATATATTTTATTATAAATTAATTGAATGTTAATTTATGTATTAAATTTGTACAACTTGCAGCAGTAAAATTCTAGAAATGCCGGAATTCGGGATTTAAAAAATTTAAATTCCCTTACAAAATCAGTGTATAATTTTTTCATATTATGCTGCTTTACTTATATCTTGAGAGCTGTTAAAGCTAAATTTTCTAAATTTGGTCTGAACAAACTCATGGTCAAGGCAAATCATCAATCAGAAAGTAGGCCTGGTACCTACCATGCAAGTTAAATATTAATTTCTTTATATCTTGAGAAGTGTTAAAGCTGAATTTTCTCAGTTTGGTGTAATTGATTTCGTAGTCATTAAAAATCATCAGTCGAAAAATGTGTACAAATGGTAAAATTAGGTGAAGGACGGGTTTTAGGCTGGTTTATTATAATATTTTTGGTTTATAAAATTTTTCTTTATTTTTATTTATATTTATACTGACCCGGCAAACGTCGTTTTGCCTAGAAAAGTATTGTGTTTGTGTATATTTAAAATACAGATACTGGATCAGGTACAGGTAATATTTTAGGGAGATCGTATTCCTACTAAATGTGTTGTACCTTCTGCGGTAATACCCCTTCCTCTATTCTTATCGCATTCAGATTAAGCTGTATCATAAGAGCTAGTGCTGCAAGCATTCGTACCACGTTTAAAAGCTTTATGGGGAAAATAAACACAGTTTAAGTTAACGAAAATGGGGGCGGTGAAGTGAGCGTGAAGGTATATAAAATAGAATACGGTCTACAGTCAGCCCTACTAAATATACAGATAAAATTTTGTAAGAAACCGTCAGACAATCTTGGAGAAGCTTTGATAGAAACATTGTGACATCACTCCATACAAAATGTATGGGAAAATGAATTTTCTTTATAATTTCTTTTTTCCGGAATATTTTAGAAATTTATTTATTACATTAGATACAACGTTTTTAAATTAGCTTTAAAAAAAGTTAAAATATTTTTTTTGAATACGACAGAGAAACTATAGTGTGCTGGAATGCTAGTGCTAGGATTGTGGCTTCGATTTCCACCATGAAACTGTGATATGTTACACTATATCGAACAAATTGTCTTAAGGCCTGACTAGACGAACCGTAACGTAACGTAACGTACTGCTAGTAGATCTGTGCAATAATAGAACATTTAAGACGAGTCATATGTTTTGGCAATAAGTACAGAAATTGTATTTTATATTAAAAAAATAAATAAATACAGTAATAGAACAAATAGTGAAGGCGTATAAGAAACAATACCAAAGTGATTAAAAAGAAAATTGATTCTATTTTGAATGTTGTTAATACCCAGCAGAAAATTTTTCAAATTTGGAAGCAATAAATAAAATTGGAAGCTATAATGTAAGCATTATATTATTTTTTATACATTAAAGCTTACAAAGATGCTATAGGATAAGGTATTATTTTTGATTTTGTATAATATTTGCTTACTGGTTGCAATAAATTTGCGTTTCTAGTTCATTTTAGCGGCTCATTTCATATAAAAATCACGCATTATTGATGAGCACCAGTAAAAAATTGTTTACAATTTCTTCTTTACAAGATAACTTACTGGTAAGCACTATTTTCTGCCTAGTAAGAGCATGATTGGCATTTTTTTGTAACCCATTTTATTAAATAAATCAATATAATAATAATTCATAAATGTAGGGAGTTTCAAAATGACTGATATTGTAATTGCTTACAAATTAAGTTCAATAGAATTTATCGTTGAAAACGGCATTTTTCTTTTACAATTTTATAAAAACCATTTATTATAGAGTAATTACAATAAAAATATGTAATAAAAAGTGACTTAATAATCACTTGCCGTAATCTATGGCATACGTTTAAATATTGTTTGTCGATTGATTATTTTTTTTTTTTTTTGCACATGTGTTAGCCGTTTAAACGTTAATTTTTTTCTCTTTCTCTTTCTCTTTTTTTCTTTTTGGTTTTACAATGGCTGTACTAATAAGTAAAAGCTAATAAAAAATATTTATAATACACATTGACGGTTATACATCTACAGTATTAACATTGACATTCACATTTAAAAAAGCAAATAAAAAAGTGTTTTTTTTTTGCTTTACAAAATAAAGTAAGTTAACACAGGGTCAGAAAAAGCCACAAAATTCCTTATGTATTTTTGTAATAAATATGTTTTGCTAAAATATGCAAAATACGTTATCCTTTACCTTAAAAATAAATCTAAAAAACAAAACGAAAAAAAACCTAAGCGTGTACATACTTTATAGTTCAATAAAAAGTTTTCATGGCTATATGTTGTTGTTCACTTATGTACTTATATAAATATGAAAAAGTAAACATTTAAAATATTTGGTCGTTATTGTTTTACAAGCCACTTCAGATTATGTTGCTATTTAATAAAACCTATAATTATTGTTACACAAAATTATTAAAATAATAATAAAAAAATTCTCTAAAGCAGGGCATCTTAATTTATGATATTCATTGTAGTGGCCTAATTTCTATGCCTTTATAATAAAATTATAAAGAATGAAGTAAAGTTTTCAAGTACTTGTTGGTGTACAAACGTTAAAAAAAACGATAATAGTATGAGTAATACATACATACATATGTATATGATATTAATATTTAATATGATTTTTTCAATTATGCAATAGATAATAACTAGTAAGAATTTCATATTTTATAAAAATAAAAAAGTTTGTCTCTTAAGTCTTTCGTTTTAAAAGGGGTTGCTAACATTTGACAAAAACATTTTTGGTAAATCGATAAAACTATTCATTCTAAAGATTACATTTGACTTTCTAATCATATTATATAATATTATATTTTTAATCTAAAATAACATACAATAAACGTTTATATAACTCTTATAAGCGCCGTCTTTATATATTATTTAATGTCTACATATGTGCGTATTACACAAAACTTATTGAGATAATTTTCAATAAAGCCTCTTGAATAATTT
Source organism: Metopia argyrocephala (assembly GCA_963576795.1). Classification (NCBI taxonomy): domain Eukaryota; kingdom Metazoa; phylum Arthropoda; class Insecta; order Diptera; family Sarcophagidae; genus Metopia; species Metopia argyrocephala. The sequence continues at coordinate 3,465,876 of OY756209.1, forward strand.
ATAAACTTCCTGTCACAGCACAATCAATCTCAATTCGTTCCTACACTTCACTTTGTCATACTTGTACATACTCGTACATTTGGTTTTGATTATTTCTTTTTATGATTCTAAAGATTTATTTCAAGTCGTTGGTTTTTTTATGGGTTTTTGATTAACTGATATTTAACACTTACACCTACAGAGTCTTTTCTATTCTTATGCTGTTTTTTATGACTTGTTTTTAAGAAGCCAATACTACTGCTTAAATATATACATTCACCGCAAGAAGTCAAAATCAATTTAAATTATAACAAATTTTTATTTAATAGAGATATATGAGTATGAGAATTTATGTTTGCAAGCTTATGTTTGGTCATGACGAATTTGTGGCAGCACTACGCCACAGTTATGAGTTTTTTTTTGTTCAAATTCAAAACAAAACATACAAAATATTGTTTTGAAGTTGTTATAACTGTTGACTTATTAAAAGCGGTTAGAGCGCTGGCACAAAAACTCAAACGGCCCAGGTTTAAATCCCAGCAAAGAATGAAAAATGAAAAAGTTAGTTTGTGGGTTTTTCAAAATTATAATTTAAAAATAAGAGGTCACCCCCTCCCCCTTTCTCACCCTTCCACCACCAAGTAGCCCATGTCCAAAGAAACCGCTCCCGCTTGACAACAAAAAACGAATAATTAGGAGAAAAAGCGCCACCTATTAGGAAGTAGCAGATAACAGCTAAAAAAACCTTCTTAGCAAAGGCACTCACCACAACCAACATGTAACAATGGGGTAATTCCACACAGCAATGTGTCTCATTCCTAAGACGCTTAATAATATAAGAAAGCGAAAAATATATATTCTGTTGTCATAATGTGCTGTCCTTTCCATAAAATTCCAATACAATGCAGAACATTTAGTAGAGGTTTACCCCTGAGTATTGGTCTCAATAAAAAAATAAAAACGATATTTGTTCTGCAAAATTTTAAATAATTATTAGAGCACTATTATTTGTTCAATATAAATATACTGTGGTATTTAAATTGCGATCCATTTCAGACTTAATCGACGCCTGATTAGAATAGGAATGTTTTACAAGTTGTTTGTGTATATTATGTGACGAGGGGATCGATTGATCAGTGTGGTATTTGGATCGCCATGTGTTTTTTATATTTCAGATTTAATTGACACCTGAGTAAAATAGGAATGCTTATCGAGTCGTTTGTGCGTATTCTGTGACGAGGGGATTGATTGATCAGAGTACATGCTGGGCAGACATATTATGAGAGAAATACCCTGGTGATTATCAAATACCAAGTAAGTAGTTGGCAACTAACAAGTTGAAGTTTAAGGCTGTACAATAGATCTGCATATAGAAGTACTTGTATATCTTTGGAATTGGATTAATGATGGTACATTGTGTAATTAATAATTTAATTAATAAGACATGGACTAATTACTTCGGTATTATATTTGGCCGTAATCGACTTGGTCTAGTGGTTAGTGTGTTGGCTTATTAAGACATGAGCCCAGGGTTTAAACCCCAGCTCTGACATCTTAAAAAAAATTTCTTTTGGCGACTACCTCTTAACAGTCTTCTGGCAAAAGCTCTGAGAGTAATTTATTGCTATGAACAAGCCTCTCAAGTCTGTCGCTCGAAATCGACTTTAAACTGTAGGTACCGGTACACAAGGACAAAAAATTAACACAGACAACATGGGTGCTACAAGAAGCTAGGCCGTAAACCTGACACAGGGTTGCAATGTAATGTAATTACTATTATTTTTTTTTTTTTTTGCTTAAGATCGAATGTTGCAAAACGCATACTCGCATGTATGCTGTGTAGCAATACTTCTTGGCCATATATCTGCACATTAAATTAAAACCCAAACAATGATATCCAGTGATATTTATATATGTAAATAAGACTTGATTGTGTTTTTTTGTAAACCAGAATATTAAGAGCTCGATTTATGTCTGTAAACATGTCAAATTAAATTCCTCCTTTCAAAGTGTAAAATGTCTTGTAATACGATTTAACATGTTAGAAAAAAATAATAAAAAAAAACATTGAATTTTAAAGTAAATTTTAATAGACTTAATGAATTGGTTACAGTTTCCAAAAGACTACATAATCGCTTATTGGTTATTACGAGTATTTTGAAAAACAAATGTCTAACATGACGCCTGCATTTGACAGTTTTGAAGGCTTTAACATTTAATTTCATACGAAGTAAATTTCTGGCGATATTTTTAAGGGCCGTTAAATGGGAATTCTCTATGGATGTGAGTCATTTTTCTAACTTGGTTTTTAAATGAATTTTTAAACTCTGTACACTGAACAATTCTAGTCAATTAAAATTTTTTGTTTTAATTTTGATAAACTTTTAAATATTTTATTTTGTCGCTCCCCGACATTCCACTCTATTCTACCTTAACCAACGTCAACAAAAAACGAATGCTCAGGAGAAAAGCGCCACCTATTGGGAAGTAGCAGATAACACTAACCTACTAAACCTACTTTGCGAAGGCACTCACCAACATGCAATCAACATGCAACGAAGAGGCAATTGCTGTTGATCATTCAAGGGTGAAGGTATAACACTGGCCATTTAATGATCAATTCACAGCAATTTGTCTCATTTCTAAGGCGCTTAATCTAATATATAAAATTCTCATGTCGCGGTGTTTGTTGACAAACTCCTCCTAAATTACTTGACCGATTTTCATGAAATTTTGTGTGCATATCGGTTAGGTCTGAGAATCGGCTAACATCTATTTTTCATACCCGTAAATGTTAAACTGACCCGCCCCAAGGCAAAATTTATGCCTCACCTAAATAACGTACTGACTTCGTTGAAATTTTAAGCTAGATAGATCAGCTAGATAGATCAGCATATATGGTTTACGTTTTGTTTTAAGTACTCAGAGGGGGCGGTGCAAGAGCTACTTTTTCCTATCCCCAACCAACAAACTAATTTTGATTAAATTTTATTTATTATTAAATAACAAAACTTTATATTAATAAATGTAAATTTTCCCATCTATTTTTTATACCACAAAATGTAAAGGTACCCGCCCCAAGGGGAAATTTATGCCTCACCTAAATAACGTACCGACGTTGATGAAATTTTTAGATAATATATATCTGTGTACCCTAGAACACATATGGTTTAGGTTTTTTTTTATTAAGTGGTACTCAGAGGGGGCAATACAGGGGATATTTCTCCCTATACCCAACTATCAAACTGAAGTACAGAAAATGGCGGATAATCATTTATTAAAAGTATTAGTAACGCAGACATTGATTGCTCATATCAAGGTTGACTTTTGCAGTTCGGTGAAGATTATCAAATATATTTGAAATAAAAAAATGTTTCCTAGAGCAAATTTATATGACAAACCAACGTTTGCCGGTCAACTAAGTAGTAATAATATAAATAAAAATCTATATGTACTGTCCTTTCCAAAAAATTACAATACAATGCACAGCATTGATTATGGAATTACCCCTGAGTATTGGTCTCAAATAAAAACAAAATAGATTTGGAACGTTTCTCCTCTCCATGAGGTCTATTTCTAAGAAGCTGCCCCCTGATATTCAAATATATTCACGTTGGTATTGGCATCCAAACTAATGATCAGGAGAAAGCGCCAACTGCCGGGAAGTAGTAGATGACAGCTAACTACCTACATACCTATCGAAATCTCGTTTCTATCTAACGACAGACGGTACAATTGCTGTAGATAAGTCAAGGGTGAAAGTATAACACTGGCCTTTGAAGTGTTCAATTGACAGCAACTTGTCTCACTGCCAAGCTGAGTAGCATAAAAAGGCACTTAATAGAAAAAAATCTGTCTTTGTTTTCAATTCTAATACAATACTCAGCAAGAACAGGGGTTTACTACCCTGAGTATTGGTCTAAGAAAAACAAAAAGGGCGGGTGCTTTGTAATTCTTAATTTAAATACACATTTTGAGCTTTTTCTTTAAGAAATTAAGAAGGTATGGATTTTTGGCCGTATCTAACCATAATTGACCAGTGCGCTCTGTCATAAATATATCAACTAACGGGAACAATTGCAACGGTAGTTGCCACAATAATATATGATGGCGTTTTGTAAGAAATTTGCATGTTTTACGTTTCAGTAAATGCAACAACAACTCTGGTTTTTTATAAGGTTCCAAGTTCTATTCATTGGAAATAATAAATTTGCATATTCAGATTTCTATTAAAATCCGCAAAAATATGAATATTTAATAATGCATTCGTGCTTAGTGCCTTTCTCAACCGCTTCCATTGCCCTAATAAATTACAATAAACCAACATTTATTACTGATTAATTTAAATTCATTTCATTTGTTTTGATTTTATTTAAACGTTAAATAGAAATATTAAAAATAATTCACAATATTCTGCATAAATTAATTTGAAAACAATTTGACTGATTTGGGAGTCATAAATTTAAAGAAACAAAAAACTCTCTACTCGTATCAATAATATGTTGGTAATGCAGGTACCTTATGTACACCCAATAATTCAATATTAATTTGCACAATTTATCAAAAGAAAAAAAAAAATAAAATGAAATTGTTGGATTATTAAGATTATTGTCACATCTAAAGATTTATACGAAATATGAGTTATTATTAGTGAATATATATAAATCCTTTTTTGGCAATTTGTTATGCATAATTTATAATCAAAGTAATGTTTTTTCTTTCTTTTTTATTAATGGATGAGAGGGTGGACTTAAAAACAAGTTTGCTGTTTAAGTCTTTTATATTCTGAGCACTTCTCTAATGAAATACTCGTATGTACTTTCATTTGTTTGTTTAAATTTGTTTATTGCAGCACCTTCTATAGCAACACAATTTAGAACACGTATATAGGGTGTTTTTTTAGGCATGAAAGAAAAGTTAAATTTGGCGAAAATACAAAGAAAAATAGATTTTTTTGTAATTATTTGTTTTAATCCAAAGATTCAACCACAGGAAGTGCAATAACGTATGTTTTTATTTGTTGAAAATTGCGCTTGGGCCTAGTACCATATAAACTAAATCGTAATTTTTGTATGTCTTGAGAACGGTTTATGCGAAATTTTCTAAACTTAGACTGAATGAGTTCACGATCAAGGAAAATCACCAGCCAAAAAGTGGGCGTAGTACCTACCTTGCTGTTTTTTATGTCTTAAGAAGATTAGAAGCTAAAGTTTCTTCATTTGCTATGATTGATTTCGTAGTCAATAAAAATAATCAGTAAGAAAAAGGGCGGACAATTAAAAGTCGGACCTCCCACACAAACTAACTATTTTCTTTGGTATATCTTGAAATCGGTAACAGCTAAAGTTTCTGAATTTGGTCTGAATTAAATACTTCGTAGTTACTACAAAGTATAGTGGTTAGAGCTATCGCACAAAAAATCCAAAGGCCCAGGTTCCAAACCCAGCAAAAGTGAAAAATGAAAAGTTTGTTTTTGATTTTTTAAAAATTTTTTTCATTTGACAAAAACATTTTTTGAATTTATAAATACACATTTTCTGTATTTAAAATTTGAAAATAATTTTTAAATAAATATATCCTGAAGACGCTACACGCAGGAGTAGCGAAATATTGATAAATAAATAAACGATTTTTATTTAAAAAAAGATCTTGAGCTTGAAAATTTCATTACATTAAATAATAAAGGTCGAAAAACCAGAATTAAAAAATTAGTTTTTATAAAAATTATAATTTAATAAAAAGGTCCCCCCCCCTCCAAGAAGACCATCTAAAAAGAAACCGCTTCCCGACATTGCACTCTATTCACCTTAGCCTTTGACAACAAAAAACTAATGATCAGGAGAAAAGCACCACCTCTTAGGAAGTAGCAGATAACAGCTAAACCTAATTAGCGAAGACACTCACCACACAATCAACATGCAACAAAGCGGCAATTGCTGTTGATCATTCAAGGGTGAAGGTATAACATTGGCCTTTGAATGATCAATTCACAGCAATTTGTCTCATTTCTAAGGCGCTTAATAGTAATATAAGAAAAAACAAAAATGTATGTTCTGTCATAAATGTACTATCCTTTCCAAAAATTCCAATACAATGCACAGCATTTAGTAGGGGTTTACCCCTGAGTATTGGTGTCAAATAAAAAAAAATCATCAGTCGAAAATGTTGACATATGGTAGAAGTAGATGTAGCAAAGCTCGCCAGGTTTAGGCTAGTTAATAAAACAAATTCGGCTGTTGGTAATAAATCTTCTTATTGAAATTCATTTCTATTCTTATTTCTTCCCTTTAATACAAAAAATTGAATTTTTTAACAAATTATATATTTTCTTTAATTCAATCTACATAACATATCATTCTAAAACAATTTCCAGTTGTAGTCTAATTTTTCAAACACTGAAGACTCTATGATCCAAATTATCATACCAAGGCGTTCATTTTTGTTGGTTTATTAGCATAACCCAGTGACTTTACGAAAAATTAGAAAGGCGTCATACAATAGCCATGTGACAGGCAGTGCCTCTCTCTTAAATCCACATATTGCCTCGAACAATTGCATTCATGTTTTTAATTTTTAAGGAATTAAGTTTAGTGATACCACCATCATGTAAATCACACCAAACTGTGAATTTTTCTCTAAAATAATAATGTGTATTTGATTATCGTTTTGGTTAGGTTTCACTCCATATACAACAATTTTTTTTTATTAATAAAGCCTTATAGACAAAAAATTTGCTTAAACATTATGCACAATTATGCAATAAATCAGCAACTTGAATTGATGAGTGAACCTCAAAGTATATCTGGGCAATGTGGTGGAGCTTTTATGCGTGAACTTGTCAGAGTATTTGTAAGTTTTATCGGACTTAAAAAAACACCTTCCCCAAGTAATTAAATAATAATTACCAAAGCTGTTGACCACCTCTGGCTACATTTAGATGGACAGACTGACTGACAACTAAACAACAATTGGGGAATTTCATACCGGACCTACAAATATTCAATAAACAGAGTGCATTGGAATATAATACTTGAGACAGTTTTTCAAATCATTTAAAAAAAACCATTTAAATTATGTCTCTATTCTTATAACAGTTGCAAATAAACACATTAACACCACCTTTGGAAGCATTTAATTTTAGATTTCTATTTTAGTTCAACATTTTTTTATATTTCTTCGACCATTTGCGCTTATTTTCAATGAAAGGTTTTATTTACATCTTATTTCTCTGTGGACTGCAAAAACATTTTCTTTCTCTATGAATAAATTATTTTTTATGCAAATTTTATATATAATGTGAGACACAAACATTTCATAAATTAAATTAAATTGAAAAAAATAATAATAAATTGAATTGCAGTCATGATGGGGGATATTCGCAATGGTATGTTTATCGGGAAGCAAGTGTTTTTCCAAGTGCTACCACAAACGTTAACATTGTAACTCAAGCCGAGCCTATTCGTTTGTCAGATCAGTATGTAACTTAATCTATTGTTTTACACAAATAATTACAAACAATTAACATTTGTTCGATATCAGAAATATTATTAAATCCGTATTTGATATAGAATTGTAAAATTAGAAAATATTTTGTAATAATTCAAGCTCTTGCAATAGATTACTAGTGTGACAAGTTTTAGTTCTATTTTTCTAATAACAAAATCAATATTTATTTATTGGTGGTAGTCGCCACGGTTTAGTGGCTAGTGTTTTGGCTTACTAAGTCGATAGCACCGGGTTCAAATCTCAGCTCTGACATCTTAAAGAAAAAAATATGAAAAAACTATTTCTTTCGACGACTACCTTTCAGCAGTCTTCTGGAAAAAGCCCTGGGAGTAATTAATTGCCATTCAAAGGCCAGTGTTATACCTTCACCCTTGAATGATCAACAGCAATTGTCTCATCGTTGCATGTTGATTGTGTGGTGAGTATCTTCGCTAAATAGGTTTTAGCTGTTATCTGCTACTTCCCAATAGGTGGCGCTTCTCTCCTGAGCATTTGATTTTTGTTGACATTAATTAAAGTGGAATAGAGTGGAATGTTGGGGAGCGGTTTCTTTTAAATTATAATTTTGAAAAAACCCCAAACTAACTCCTCATTTTTCACCTTTGCTGGGATTTGAACCTAAGCCGTTATAGTTTTTGTGCGAGCGCTCAACCACTATACCACGCACCCCACTGAGCCAATATTAAGGCGAGCGAACATTTGGAAGGAAAGCCTTTGGAATCCTCTTTTGCTTTCACACAGACGAACATGTCGACAAATTCCGTTATTATTGTTATTATGTGATGTTTGTCTTATATATGCCGTGTGTTAAAACATAGACAAGAATGTTAACAAAGCGAATACAAAAACCATTCTCTCTTCCCGCCTTACCTTTTGCTATAAAATTAAATGTTTTCCTTGCCTAAATGCTGACATATTAAATGTTTTCGTGGGAACTCTTTAGTATACCAGAGCCGCCGGCCAGATAGTAATACATGTGGCAAACCCTTTAAAAATATATATTCCAGGTATAGGGCTAGCATTATACGAGAGACACCTGTACTTGTAACAGGGAAACTACTAAAGCTACAACGATGATACTTTATTGAATCCTACAATTATATTATTATTTATTATTTATTAATAGATATGTATATAAAGTTTACAATGTATAAATCATAATATCAATTTTGTACCAAGATATCTATATATGTATGGTTCTAACTCAAGTTGTGAACCAGAATGACAACCATCGAAATAAAGATATAGTAAGTGTATTATTAAATATGTGTAGTATAAATATAAATTAATGCATATTAGTTATTGTATTCATTAATAATCAATTTTCTATATTTAAGAGAGATATTCAAATAGTTATAAAGTTTATTAAAATCTTCGTCATTTAATAGTGAAATAACTTCATTGTAGCTTAATTGTGTTTTACCAAAATACCTATTTCTGTACTGTTTGAATATGGGGCAGACACCAAGGATATGGAATGTGTTTTACGATGCATCCAGATTACATAGTGTACAGATACCCACAGTATTCTGCCGAAAGCACCTTGCGTTGATATCTAGTAGACCTCCTCTTGCTCTTATTATTAATCCAGTGGCTTGGGATGAGAAGCCAATATATAAATGTGATATATTATAACTAAGATCGTGATACAGGTCATAAAAATGTGAATTTCTGGCGTCAGACACATGTTGGTCATATTCCTTTTCCACTAATACTTTTAATATACGTCTCCAGTCGATTGATATAGGTCTGACAGTTGTAGAGTTAAGTTATATTAGTTGACTAAGTTTTGACCATTCATAAACCCAGTATATATTCAACTCAATAATTCTTTTAGCCAATATATTTGGAAGCCTATTGGGGCTCATCCTTAAAACTTTTTTTACATACTGAAAGTGTAGTTTAAGTGCTGTTATGAATATGGAGTGTAAGCCGGTTTCTATGTGTATCATATAGTTGGGGGTTGTATCAGGTAGACACATAATTTTTTTAGTAAAAAATCTTATCAATTTCTCAGCTTCATCATATTTTTTAAATCCCCATACCTGGGCAGCATAACACATTATTGACCGCGATGCAGCATAAAATATTCTTAATTTATTTTGATTAGATATCTGACTGTTTTTCATGTATTTCGACCAAGTAGATATAATAGCTAGTTTAGAAGCAAATAACTTATTTTTCAAGTGTCTGTTAAATGAGAGATTAAATGTAATGTCTACTCCTAAATACTTATAATTGTTAACAATCTCTATATTCTCTTCACCATAATGCCAATTTAGGGTCGACGATATTCTCGTACCAGTGCGAAATACTAAGATTTTTGACTTATTTAGGTTTACATTTAAGTTCCACGTAAGGCAGTATTTGTATAGAGAGTTAATCATGTTTTGTAACTCAGTAGGTGATTCAGCAAGTAAGACTATATCATCCGCATATAACAGTACTTTAATTAATGTACCCTCAACATTCACACCTACAATTTTTGATTTCGTAAAAATTATAAAAAATTCATTGTGTTTCCGTATTTTTTTTTTTAATTTCAGTATATGCCAAAATTTTCTTCATCTAGCTCTAATTTGAATCTGTTTAATATTCATTTTCAGCTGAATTAAAAAATTATTAAAAAACTTTAACTAAAAGCGAAGTTATCGACACAGTGTCATATATCTTTTTAACAGATTGTTTTGTTCTTCACTGTAAATTTCCGTATGCTCATGATACACTTGTCTAACAATAAATCATTTTTAGAAATACATTTAAAAATTTGCCAGATATTTGCAAAGTGTACGAATTAAAAAAAAAATCTTATAAATTTACGACTGAATAACACATATAATGGCTCTCTCGAAACTGTGTAGCTGTCAGTCCAACCCTCTATCGTTAGCCTGTTGTTTTATTCTGTTATAATAAAATATATTAATTATAAAATATGAAAAAAAACAATAACAATTGACAATTGAATAAAAAAAAAAAAAAAAAAAAAAAAAAAAAAAAAAAAACAATGAATGTCTCATTTATTGATTAAAAAATAAATCATTAAGATTTTTTGTTCACCAATAAAAAAGTTTTTAAATTTTAAAGTGGTGTATCAAAGTCATCACAATTTGTTTGTTCTGCTTTGTATCACATTTAATAAACGAGCAATCAATCAATTTAATGAATTAAATAATTCATTTAAAGAATAATAGAAAAAATCCTATACTCGTATATGCATATTGAAAAAAAAAGTGGAAACAAAACAAAAAAATCGAGTGTAAAATCTCGTGAGCAACTTCATGTTTCAGAAACGTATACCGATTATTGGTAATAATGTTTTATCGTAAGATTTTTATATCCGTCATAAGCAGGATTATTAATTCTTAAGAGTACTGTAACTGATAATATGTTTTTGTTTTTCTTTTTTTTTAATTTTATAAATTTTTATGCATTTAGGCAACTAGTTTGCTTACTTACTTGTTTGAGTTTTATGTTAAGAAATGATCAAAAGGGTTTAATTAAAGCCCCATCTATTAACGTAAGTATCTTATGGCACGATATTGAATAACATGGACATGAGATTGGAATTTGAAAAGTAAAAGTAAATAAAATTATTTGTAAGATAGCTTTGTTTACGTTTCATAGTGTGGAATCCCAATCTTACCGAAAGGAGAGTGCGAGAGTTTGTGAAATGGTATTTTTCTTCTTTTCCTTGCCCAAAATAGCCTGTACTTTTTCTTCGGACTAGTTTGTGCAACTAAGCAAATAATCAGCTGTTTGAATGAAAAATTAATGTTTCATAAAAATGAAAAAAAAATAATGAAAAGCTAAATTAGAAAATAAACTTTCAGAAAAATCCAGTTTATTACTTACAAATGACATTTGTAGAAAAAAATTAATGAAAAGATTTTATTTCGGTGTGTGAAAATTTTCTAGGAAGCACAAACAGTGAACGCTATTAGGAGAAAGTACATGAAATGTTGTGTGTCTACCATGCAATGGTTATGAGTAGGGCAACCAAAAATATGCATTAGCATCTTTTTTTTCTGAATGTTACTGACAAAACAACCAAAATATTAATTCATTTTAGGAGAAACTACGACGTTTAATCCCTATTTGTTACTGCATATTTTTACATATTTCATCATAAATGCATACTTTTGCATTTTTAAAAATTTTTCATATTTATTTGGCATATTTTACAAATTTTTTTATGAATTTACGTGTATTACTAAACTTTATTTTTCAAAATAATGACCATATACTGACACATTACTTAAGTATAATCTATTAAATAAAAAGGGTACTAATGAAAAGGCTTAAAGCTAACATTGGGAAAACTGGCGAAGCTCCTTTTTAAACTATTGTGCAATAGTTAATGCCAATTTGATAAAAATGTCAAAGCAAAAAACAAATTAAATACAAAACATAAAAATTTTACATACATTTATGGGAATTAGCGTTTAAAAAAATTGCTTAATAATGAATTCTCAATTAAAAATTACGTATTTTTCAACGTTCTACCTATTGGAGAAAAATTGTCATGATTCCATGATATAAAAAATTAAATTAAAAGTTGATTTTTAAATTAATTAAATTTTCGTAAGAATATGTAGAAAATCAATAAATCTGTGCCAAACAGACTAAATAATATACATATTAGCGAATACCGAGGTTTTAAAACTAATAGGAATATTGTGTTTTGTTAAGTTTGCAATAAGCCAGTGCCAGCAAAGAAAATATCTACCATAAAACAACACCTCGGACGTCGAAAACATATTAAGCTCAACGCAAGAAATTATGCTAGGAAACGTTTGCCTTCAAATTTGCACCGTTGATGTCGAAAGAAGTTTCTCGATGTACAAGAGCATTTTACGACAAATCTTTATGTTTCAAAATTTGAGCTATATGATTGTTATTTATTGCAACAATAAATTAAACTCATTTTTTACTCTTTTATTTTGTATTCTTGTCAGTCTGAATTTTTTGACATTTTTTTATTATTTTGTTAATTTTGGAATTGAAATAAATATATCGCTCATTTTCGAGAAGAGTTTCATTTAAATATTTTAACTTAGCCAAACTGTTAGGAAAAGTTCAAGACACTTCTGGTCGCTACTCAATGAAAAAAGAAATAAAAATACAATTTTTAGATATGTTTTAAATTACAGTTCGTCTCATATTTCTGCATTAATAACTCAAAAACACATTTTTTGAGTTATGTCACTCTTCTCGCAAATGAGCGATATGTAATTTATTTTATCTGGTTAGTGGCTAATTGTTACTCTTTATGTTTTAAAATTTTTGAAAAAAATATACGTAATTTTACGTCAACATATTTATGTAATATGAGTTTTATAGAGCATATTTTTAACGCTTAAAACTGTTTTTTTAATGCATATTTTAGGCGCTTAAAACTAATTTTATAGAGCTTATTTTTGGTTGCCCTAGTTATGGGTTATAATTTCGTGACTACGGGCATTTCACTATATTTGCTATTAAAAATACACTTAACGAAGTGATCGAAAAAAACTAAAACCATTTCAGCAGTCTATGGGCTTCAACAAAACAGGATTACTATATCAGAAACCCTGTATATTTGATTTATTCACCTTTATTTACATTATTAAAAATATTTCTGATTTATCTTTTTTTTTTCTTTTTTGATTTTTCAAATTTGGGTCCTTTTTTCCCCATACATTATTTGATGACCTACATTTTTTAATTTTTATTAAAAAGTACATTTAGCAACGAGTAAAAGTACATTGTTAAGCTTACAGTTTTAATTCGAAGTTCTAGAACCATAGGAGTTTGGTTTTTACCACAAAAACTAAATTACTAACTGTAATAGGCAACTCTTTACAGAAGTGAAGTTTAACAGAATTCCTGATTTTATTGTTATATCCGATATGAAAGGTAAATGCCTTCTATTAATTTATGATGTAAAATGCTTGACATTTTGTTAAAAGCTACAAGAGACAATAGGGCATCATTTCTGCTTATAATGTTTATTAATTAATAGTGATTACTTTTTATCAAATGTGTTTCATGATATCCCAACAAGTTTGTCATTCTCATACAATAGAACAGAAATAATCAAAGCAATAGAAATAATTTATTTTAATGAGATATTTAAACACAAAAAAAAAACGTTTGTTTCTTAAATCTTTTGTTTGCATTTGAATCGACCGACAAAAAATTAAGTTTAAATCAGATGATGGCTGAAGTTGACACTTGACACTTTAAATACGGCACATTAATCATTCTTTAAATTGAGTATTGAAAAAAATCACATACGAGTACTTAAAAGGGTATTTTTTCTCCTAAACCTGCTGAAGTATATGTGCCCATAATTATGAAAGTGGTCTAAGTCATATATTTCATGTTTCGAGATATTTAATGATTTACATTTGAATAAATTAAAAAATGTTTTTACATTATGCAACACTTTTATTTATAATTTTATTAGTCTCAAGTAATGGAAATTTATTATGAATATGAAATTTTGTGTGAATTTCATACGATAATATTGTTTTTAAAGTTTGAATTGACTTAGACCATTTTCAAAATTAACTGAATGTCCTATAAATGACTTAAAGCAATAAAGAACTTTGAGTTTTATTTAAAACAATAATTTAACTGAACATTTGTTAATTATTTTTCAACAGTAATCCATTTTTATCAATATTGCGAGTATTTAAGCTTCTTAAAATGTTCCTGAAAAACTGGAAAGATGTACGGTAGTAAACTCAAAATGTCTTTGTTTTTTTTTTTCCGATACTGGTCTAATGATGCTGTATAATGGAAGTTATTTAATATTTCCGTATGTTTTTGGTCTTCCTCTTATAGGAGAAAGATCCAAAACGTGACATTTAGAATCATCTAAAGAAGTTGTATAAAACATTTTATAAGGTTCATTTTTCAAGAATCTCATCCATTGAATTTGTAGCCAAAGAGACAGATTCGCCCGCGGTATTTTTTTTTTTCTCTTCTTGTTATTGATTCTTCTAGTGATTTCGTTGAAATAAAATCCGGCTGCGACATTCGCTTTATCGAAAATTTATTTCTTCTTCTGCACTTTTCTATCAATTAATAATAAAGCTCAGGGTTGTATAAGGAATTTGCTTTTTTATTTTCATTTCTATTAAGCCAAAATCACGGTCATTCGGCAGAAAGGAATGACTCGATACCAAAAATTCGTGGTATAATTTTTGACTTAGACCACTTTCATAATTAACACTAAATGAATTTCATATAACGTTGAAATTAGAAACACTATCTAGTGGTTAATTTTTGACATTTTCGTAAAAATTACATTGAATAAATTTAGTTTAAAATAATGTGGTATGAAATAACTGATAAACTAATTTTTTTTAAATTTTGACTTAGACCACTTTCATAATTATCGGCACATATATTTCCAAGTAATATTCCTGAACGCACTTCTATCGATCTGTTCAAAATATGAAATAAAAAGAGGCACTTTTCCTTAAAACTTTTCCTTAAAACTACAGCTTTAGAATAGTCGAGAGTACATACATACATACATAATTGTCCATTAAAACCCTGCGTCAACGTTACGGCCTAGCTTCTCACAGCACCTATGTTGTGTGTGTTAAATTTTATCCATGAGTACCGGGAGTATATCGAACATACAGCAGACAATAGATATTTAAATTGTGAAATTCGTATTGTGCCAGCATTGAGATCTTTTAGAGAGTCTCGGAATACAACCTTGACAAAAAAAAAAAAAAAAAACCAGAAATTTAGTTTCAGTTCTCTTTTTATGAATAACTTCGTAATCTAGTTTTGAATAGTTTTTATTAAAAAAATAAAATCAAATGAGTAATAGGATTTTAAAGTTTATTTCATCCGTTTATGAAGAAAAAACCAAGCATTTGTGCATATCAATTCCAAGAATTTCATAAATAATAGTTAGACAATCAATTTTTGCTCTCAATTTGCTTCTATTCAAATTAACAATTAAATCTGGTGTTAAAAAAAAACCATATAATGGTGGTACTTTAAAAATCGTAACACCAAAATTGTGGTGTCAAGGAATGAAATGGTAAATAACAGAAAAAAAAAGAAAAACAACAAAATGGAAAAATATTGATTTTGAAAAACAATAATTTGCACGTAAGGCCATTTGGGTGGGAGCGGCCTAACAAACACATGTATGTATAACAGATTGTAGCCATTACAGTAAAACTATTAAAATTTTATTTATAAGCCAGGCTCTGAATTAAGTGTTTAAAAAATATACGTTTTTTGAAAGTTATGACCAGCACAAGAGTCATACAAAAAAAAAAAAAAAAAAAACAAACTCACTTAAATGGTCAATTGTCATGTTCAGGGCTGAAAAGGTGTTCAAAACATTCTTAACACTCTATGGCTGGCTATTAACTCTTGTTGTGGCTAATAGTGTTATAGTGTTGACAACAACAATTCAAATTGTATTTTGCCATGTAATGTCGGTATGACAAATTTCATTATTATTTCTTTTTTCCTGGCATTCAATTTGCTTACTGGTATTGTTTAAAATCAAGTGTCATATACATAGTTAGAGTTCATTAACAATTAATAACAATAAAATATATACTCAGCCACTATTTATCATATACCAGTAAATTTTGGATTTTTTTTTTAAGAATTTTTGAAGCCAATAACAGAACCCAAAATAAATGATTTATTTTTTTTGTTTCTTAGAAAAATCGTTACTTTTGAAATTAAACAACAAACGATCATTGACTTCGAAAATAACCAAAATTGACATTTGCTTGCATTTATTATTTGGGTTTTATTTTCGACAGTAACAATAAAATAAAAGAACACTAAACATTTGTACTACACCTTCAAGAAGGTTATTTAAGGTATGTGAACTCTACTCTATTATACGAGTACAAGCACTTGAAAATTCAAATTTCAAATAACAGTTACTCTCCGGGTAATAAAATCAAAAGAAAAGGAAGTGCCAATGAAAACAGAAGAAACAAATATTAAAATTAATAAAAAAGTGATTTAAATTAATACTAAAAAATTTATTCTGGTTTTTCATTCAAAACGAATACTTTTAATTAATTTTTATTTTATAATTTATAGATTAACAGTGTGTGGTCTATTTAAATTAAATAGTCATGTTACTCATATGCCAATTATTAATTTGAATTTTAGTGATATTTCGAATTGCATTAATTGTTTTAAACATTTTATTCGAACATCAACTTCCATTCCAAAATCTGCACATATTTTTTGTTCAAGAGTTTAATGTTGAAACTTGTATGCGATTAGTAATCATAATAAGCATATTAATATGCTGAATTAGTTATTAAATATTAGTTAAAAGAACAAAAAAAAAAGACAATAACTTTAAGAATGAATGTTCCCCTGTTGAATCACTTATTGGTTGAGATTGTCTTTCTAAAAATTTAAATTACTTACTTTTCATTTTCAAAAACAAAAAACTAAAACATACTGTGAGCGTCAAAATAAAGTTTACACCATCATTTTTTTATTTGAGACCAATACTCAGGGGTAAACCCCTACTAAATGCAGTGCATTGTATTGGAATTTTTGGAAAGGATTGATTACATTTATGACAGAACATATATTGTGTTTTCTTATATTATTAAGGGCCTTAGGAATGAGACAAATTGCTGCCAATTGATCATTCAAAGGTCAGTGTTATATCTCCAACCTTGAATGATCAGCAGCAATTGCCTCATCGTTGCATGTTGGTTGTGTGGTGAGTGTCTTCGCTAAGTAGATTTAGTTGCTATCTGCTACTTCCCAATAGGTGGCGTTTTTCTCCTGATCATTGGTTTTTTTGTAGATATTGGTTAAGGTGTAATAGAGTGGAGTGTCGGGGAGCGGTTTTTTGTAGATGATCTTCTTGGAGGGGGGACCTCTTATTTTCAAATTATAATTTTGAAAAAACCGCAAAGTAACTTTTTCATTCTTCACCTTTGCTGAAATTTGAAGAACCCGGGCCGTTTGAGTTTTTTGTGCCAGAGCTCTAAATACTATACCACGCACCCCCTCCGTTATTTTCATTTAACGCCTGGTTAGCTAAACGTTGTAATAGTGGAAATGTAAGCATTTGTTTTTTAGGTATAGAATTCATCACGTCATTCACTATGGATTACATAATCCATCCAGATATATATATACAAAATTGGCCATTATAATCCTGTTTCAGGGTTACTGTCTCGTTTCTTGTAATTTATATTCATGAATACCGGGACCTACAGTTTAACGTCGACTCCGAGCGTAAAATTTTTACCAGAAGACTGCTAAGAGATAGTCGCCGACCGAAATATTTTTTTTATTTCTTTCTTTCAAGATGTCACAGCTGAGGTTTGAACTTATCTAGTAAGCCAACACACTAATCACTAGATTATGGCGACTACTACATTATAGACTCATATTTTATCTCATCATGTACAGTACCTGTCAACACATTTGCTGGTATTTGTTTTTCATATCTCTTTAATTGTGGTTTTTCGTTTTTACGATTAATCGCTGGAATTTAATTAATTTCTATTACAACAACATTTTGTTAGATATTCAATTAATACTACAAGATAAAAGTAAAATGTTTCTACAAAATACGTTTTAAATTTCTTTCTAATTATTTTTTATAATTCTTTGTAATCATTCGTAGAAGTATGCAAAGTTGGTTTTCTGTTAAAATACTGAAAAATCAAATTAATATTGATTAAAACGGACATATACGAGAGTTTCTTTTTAAAGGCTAATCATTGGAGTATATGTTTTGAATTCTATTTTATAAAACGATATGCGGTTTTTGTGGTTTTATATGCTTAAAAATTCAGTGGCAAATTGCTGATTTACTAATAAGAAAGAAATCATTTTTATTTTATTTACTTATGTCTATGAATAATACTTAGTTCCCTATAGACTAAAGTAGAAATTATAAATATTACAGATACTTAATAATTAGTGATTTAAGTACAAAATAATTTTTCTTTTTAAAAAACCATTACTCTCAGAAAGTTCAATTAAATGATAAAGATTATTAAGCTGTAAATATATTTGATGAAGGGAGTAGTAATTGGCATAGACTGAACGGGCAAATTTAAATTTAATAAATGAAAATTACGAGACGATCTAATTGGAACATTAAAAATAACTTTCCATAACAAGTACACAAAATAGACTTTACACGTATTAATCTTAAAAGAACGGAAACATTTAGATATTGTTCTTCGACTTTCCAGCGTATGTATGTAGTCTTATAAGAGCAAGTCTGCTCTCATATGAAGGGAGAGTAAATGACTTCCATCCCAGACCTCTCAAGCAAAATAAAAGAAAATGTTTATGTACAAATTCAATGAAGTTGACGTAAGTGAAAAACTATAGATCCCATATGATAGATCCGTACTCAAGACTATGGTGGATAATTTTTAAAGAGAGACTATTTATAAATTTAAGATTTTACAATTTTTTTTTACATATTTTGTAACAAGTTCTTTTTTACTGCATCATTGCTGTTTTTTACTTATCATCTGTAGCTGATGTTGAAAATGTGTTCAGTTGAGCTGGTGTACAATTGCTTTAACGATGTCATTTTCTCATTTGATTTAGAAATCATTGCAGGAAAGGCAGTCTAAATTAATTTAATAAAAATGTGCAGTTATAATCTAATTAAGGCTTCCTTGCCCAAGCTCGTCAAGCTAAATTTGATTTCTGCACATCAAAACGCTTAACTAATTGAGGTTTTACAGAATTATAATGAACTCTATAAAAACATGCATAGAAATCCCATACTGATTTTGGTGTAATTAGTAGCTAAACAACTTTTTGACTATATAAACGTCTTAAACAAAACCGTAAAGTAATAGAAAACAGCACAATATAAGTAGAACTTTTGCGATCTAAAGAAAACTTGAAAATTTATTAATTAACAACTGGGAAAGGAAAAGTTAATGTTGTTTTTACTAACGTTAAAGAAAAAACCATGGCTTTTCATAAAGTTTTTTACCAATGCATTAAAAATCATTCAATATACCCCAATATTTGGACAATTATATTAACGTCTATCTATTTTTGCTTCAATTTAATTTTTTAAAATTAACTTTCACTATTTTAGAAAACCCCTACTGACGCTGAGCATTGTATTGTAATTTTTTGGAAACGACAGTATATACATATATATGTCTATACATATATATATATATATATATATATATATATATTGTATATATTTTTTATATCTATTATTATTAAGCGACTTAGAATTGAGACAAATTGCTGTGAATTGATCATTCAAAGGCCAATGTTATACCTTCACCCTTGAATGATCAGCAGCAATTGCCTCATCGTTGCATGTTGATTGTGCAGTGGTGAGTGCCATCGCTAAGTAGGTTTAGCTGTTATCTGCTACTTCCCAATAGGCGACGCTTTTCTCCTGATCATTCGTTTTGGTTGTCAATGGTTAAGGTACAATAGAGTGGAATGTTCAAAATTCTTCGGAGAAAAATTTATGTTTTCTTTTATTTTATGTGGGTCATAAAGCCGAAGCCTCTCCTACAAATAAATATCTCTTTCACGTTCAGAAAGTAAGCTCATTGACACACATTCTAAATCTATTCCATCATTTCATTACATCTTCTCAATTCACGCTTTACATTCGAATAATTTCTCATCCTTATGAGAAATAACATTCATATAACAAACTTTAATGTCCTCCCCAGTCAAATAGTCCACTATTTTCAGAATCTTGCTTATTAGATATAATTTTATTTATGTATTTCCCTTACAGAAAAATAAAAAATTTCTACAGAAGGTACCCAAAGAAGTAGCAAAATATCGTTAAATTAATTACTAATTTTTATCTTAAATTGCCGTTAAAAAATTTAATCGAAAATCAATCTCTTGAATGCTATAAAAAGTATTAAGACAATTACACCAAATTCACCATTTTACTTTATTTTGAGGTGAAGAGCAGTTTATGAATCAATTATTTAGTAATATTGTTGAAATGAGCGAAATGAGTAACAATAAACCGTTACAAATTGCCAATACATATTTTAAAAAGAGTCTAAAATACGGAAATTGTCAGCAGTACTTTATTTGAGTTCCTCAAGCAATTAAAACTGTATTGATCTTAAATGCAACTCAAACGAATTGTGAGAACACACAACAAAATAAATGTTTTGCTTTTTTTTTTTTTTTTTTGAAAAATATAAAAAAGAGTGCAAATAAAATCAATAAAACAAACAAATAATACAAAAAGCATATGAGTACAAATGAGTACTGATGGATTACGTGAGTAGTAACAACTGCAAATAAGCAAAAGAAAAGTAAAGAAAAAAAAATAGTTTTAAATTATCAACTGAATTGAATTGAGTTTCTTAACGTTAAATTCAGTTAAATTAAGTGAAGCTTTAAAAGCAAAACCCTTCAAAAGTTAGTTGTTAGCTTTAACTCACTTCAGACGGTTGTGTAAGCGCTTAGTTATACGTTACTTCAGTTAATTGTGTACAAATATATACGGGCATTAAATCAATACATATTGAACTGAATGAAATGAATTGAGTTAAACTATGTTTAAGAAACCTTCACAAAGTAATTTAGTTTAACGTAAGAAGCGCGCGTGCTTATGTTTATTTTGTAAATAATAATAATAAAAAATTGTATACACATATTGTATTTAATAAGAATTAAAATGAATTTTAAATAAAACCAGAAGTATTTTTTTAAGCGAATTCAAAAGCAATTAAAATAATTTAGATTTTTTTCTTTTATTCTCTGTTTGAAATCTCCTGTATTGAAATAAATTATTTGCATGAGATATGAGTTTGAATAAATTAGAAAAGAAGATAAATAAATAAAATAAAAAATGCAATAAAAAAAAGTTACAAATAAGAATATATTGATAAAACGATTCAAAAAAAAAAAAAAAAGAAACAAATTCAAGTGAAATTAATGCTCTAAAGTTTGTAGCTTAAGTCTTTTGTTTGATTTTTTTTTCTTCTGTTCAACAAACCAAAATGCAAAGTGTTATTTAGTGTTAACTTAAGTATTAAAAAGGAAAAAAAAGAATTTAAAATGGCTTTAACAAACTTTTCGTTACCTTTTGGAGCTCTGGCACAAAGCGGTAATCCTTGGAGTGCTACAGTTACTCCACTTCATCCTATACATCAACAATTAGCGGCCAATACAAACAATCTTTTGTACTCACCAGCTGATCATCAGCAGACACAGGATGATATTGGGCCACCACCGCCTGGTTCAGATTTTTATAAAAATAATCCCTATGCACCGCCTCAACAAACTTCTTATCAATACAACAGCAACAACAACAATAACAATAATGGTAGGCGTAAAAACACTTATTTGCCACCATTACCACCACCAGGTGCCAGAAATACACAATATCATAATCAACAACAACAACAACCACAACAATTTCAACATCATTTTCAACAGCAACAGCAACAGCATTTTAGTCATTTTAATAATCAACGCCAGCAACAACAACAACAACATATAACACAAAATAATAACAATAATAATGTTTTTAAAACTGCAATATCATCGTCATCTTCAGTAACAGCCTCAGCAACAGCTGTTGCCTCATCCTCAACTTCAGTAACAACAAAGAATGCAAATACAAATACTCGCACTTATGGTGAGGGCACTTACTCTAGATTTCCTCAAGTTGCTAATACTCATAACAATAACAACAATAACAATATTAATAAAGATCATCAACAACAGCAACAACAACAACAGCAACAATATTTCAATACCTTTTCATCTACTACACAACAAGAGAAACGTATTAATACAGCCTCAATTCCTTCACCAACACAAACCCAAACACCAACGTTCCCAAAATATGGTGCCACCAATAATAAAATAGAAACCCCGGCTACTACATATGGTGTTGCGGCCACCAGTACAAAAACTGATAATTCGGTTTTACCCACCCTACCCACCGATTCTAGTTCAAATGAACCCTATCCAGACAGGCCACCTGGATTTACACGTGTTCAGGCTGGTCAAGGTTCCAAGACTAGAGTGCATGCAGTTTTAGATTATGATTTAGAAGAGGGTGAAGAAGAGGATTATTATGATGCTGATGATCATGGTGAGACGGTAACAAAAGGTAAGTCAACAAATTTATTATGGAACGACCCATACGTTTACAAAATACAAATATTATTGAACATTTGTTTGTTTTTGTATTAACTTTTACTTTTCATTATTGATTTTTTAATGATGAATTACTTGTAACTTTAGATGTAAAATTATTTTCATCAGTTGTCTAATATTTTCTAAAGATAATCATTTCTAAAGAATTTATTATTTTTTTTTTATGTTTCTTTCAAAACGTCAAAAAATTCTCTTCAGTCGACGTAATAAAGTATACAATTGAAGAAATAAAAAACAAACACGTTTAATTATTATGACTAATGCAAGTTGATGACAAAAAACAAATATTTAAAATAAAAATATTTCAGTATTTTTGTTTGTTTGCTTGCTTGCTTGTTGTGTTCCTAAAAGTCACTTGACACTTTGTGAGAGAAAAAAAAATGTGTTGAAAACGGCCAAAACCAGACAGTTAACTGACAGACAATTAATAAATCAAAATGTATAACTGATGGTGTTATCGAAAAGCAGCCATTATGTGTTATTTTGTTTCTATACTCGTAGGTATACGCGAGTATGTTATAATTTGACAATAAATTTTTTAAAAACGTTTCATAATGACAAGTGTAGTTGTCATTGAAAAATTTCTTGTTAAATTGAGCAGCTTTATTTTTTCTCATCCACCAAATTGACCCAAATATGTGATTAGTGATTTATAAGATGTTTTACAAAAAAAAAAAAAAAAAAAAAACAAGAGACATGAAAAGTAGTTTTATTCAATTGTAATTAAATATTGAAATTTTAAATAGTAAAATATTTGAAGAACTACAGAAGTGCTACAATACGAGTACCATGTTTGGGTAATAATAAACGATAATGTATCAGAAAATTTTGTCAAAACTTTACATTTTGACTCTTCTGAAAATAATTGTTTAAAATTATAATAAATTGGGATTTGATTAAAAAAAATTTACATTTCCGTTGCTTAAAGAGACTTTGTAGTACAAAAAAAGTTTTTTAATTACAATTTGACTTTTCATGCATAGTTATGGTAGTGGTAATGCAATCTTGTCATCTGTGTCTATACATACATACATAACTGGCCTTTACAACCCTGTATCAGGATTACGGCCTAGTTTCTTGCAGCACTCATGTTGTGCGTGTCAATTTTATATCCATACGTACCGGGACCTACAGTTTAATGTCGACTCCGAACGACAGACTTGAGA
Organism: Metopia argyrocephala; assembly: GCA_963576795.1. Taxonomy (NCBI): domain Eukaryota; kingdom Metazoa; phylum Arthropoda; class Insecta; order Diptera; family Sarcophagidae; genus Metopia; species Metopia argyrocephala. The sequence goes on from OY756209.1 coordinate 3,489,689, forward strand.
AGCTTGTTCATAGCAATCAAGAGGTAGTCGCCGATAGAAATTTATATATTTTTTTAAAAATTTCTTTGCTTCAAGATGTCAAAGCCGGGACTTGAACTGGAGCTCTCGTCTTAGTAAGCCAACACACTAACTACTAAACCATGGCGACTATATCTGTGACTATGGATAAGGCAAATATTTAGGAGATGGAAGCTCTTGATGTTTTGGGCATGATAAGTCTGTTGGAACGAGAACATACTTAAAACGTTTCTAATTTCATGAAAATTATGCGATTCACAATCTTCCGAGAAAATGTCATACACATTAGCATCAGATTTACTCACTTGTTTAAAATATTTTTATTTTCTTTTTGTATACTGACGTCGGTAGTGGGATTCTTGTTTCATATATTATACCAGTTTGGTATTCTTTTGCCTGTTTTGTATTTTTTTGATAGTAAGCTAGCAAGACTGAGAAATTTATCCAACCTTTTGACAAAAACATTGCACTTCACACTTGATGATGCAGTGTTTTATAATACAAAAAAAAGGAAATATTCGACAGCAAGCTATTAATTTTCTACAAAAAATTCAATACTACGAATTACATAGATTTTATTTTAGTCTCATAAAAAAAAAAATAAGAGCCTCCCCCCCCTCCCCCAAAATGTCCATTTGCAAGACAAACCGCACCCTGATATATCCAGTCTATTCCACCAGAAACGAATGATCAGAAGTACAGCACCACCTTCTGGGAAGATAACAGATAACCTAATTAGTGAAGATGGTCACCACTCACTATCAACATCCACGGGCAAATGGGGCAATTGCTGTTGATCATTCAAGGGTGAAAGTATAACACTGGCCTTTGAGTGATCAACTGATAGCAACTTGTTTCATTAATAAATGGCGATCAATAAAATTACAACAAAAAAAAATCTCATAACATCTGCCAAAAACTTCAAATATATATTTCCTTTTGCAACTGTTCTAAAAAATAATATTTCCGAGGCAAATATTGTCCTTTTATAAGACTTCATATTATTAATCATTCATTTGGCTTTAGTTGCTTAGTTTTCTTTCGTTGATTGTTGATTTTATTAGCCAATTATATGATTTTCGGTTATAGAATATACTTTTTGTTTATTTATCTCTGTTGTCCACTTCTGTAATAACAATTTAATTTGATCACAGATCCCTTGAAAGCTGAAACAATAAGGAACATAAACAATCAGAAAAAAAAGTTAAAGCCATCGGTGCTCAAGCAGAAAAAATCCAAATGGGGAATTTTGTGTTTTTCTTTAGAGAAAGTAATGATACGTGATTTTGTTTAAGAAAATCGAAAAGTTGATGGGAAGTAATTTTTAAAAAATGTTATAATTTTTTATATTAGAAGTTTAAAATTGTATACACATATGATGTTGTGAACCGTGAACAATAAAAAAGTAAATTTCGTATTTTTTGATGATACATTAAATTATGTTAGGTGACGATATGTAATTTAATTTAGTCATACTTATCTAATTAAAGCCTAATCAAAAGCAAGTCTTTACCTCATTTTTAGTATAAAAAACTGAACAAAAATTATAAATATTTGGGGGATTCACAAGGTGTGATATTTTGTCAAAAAAGACAATGTTTTTCAAAGGCAAAAAATAATAAAAAAAAAATTAAGACGTGCCTCAAGATACATTCTTACTGCTTGGTTTAAATGAATAATTCAGCAGAAACTATAAATTTATGGGATTCACAAGGTGTGCTATATTGTCATAAATGACGATATTGATCATCTTTTAGTGAAATTTAAGTCTGTCGGAGTGATTGAAGCAAACTAATGCATAAGACTTGATTCAAGAAATAATTTGAAAATCTAAAAATCTCTTCAAAATCATTCTTTATGATTTGTTTAGATTATTAATTGATAACATGATTTACATGTCATTTAAACACGTCCTTTGAATCCTAATTTTTAATACTTAAAAAAATACAGCTTTTTGGAATTGATAAATGCATTTAAAATTAATTTCTTGACCATCAAACACTCTATTTTGTTGGGTATTAATTTAAAGGATGGTGATTTTTAAATTTAAAGTACAAAAATAAATTATGAGTTAATAATATCCCAATATTACCATATTTTATAATTAGTTAAGTAATATATGCCTTCAGAATACATTACTTTTGGAATCCTGAAGGTAATTTTATGTGGCACACAAGTAAATATTGATTACTAGGGCAATCAAAAATATGCATTACAATCTTTTTTTTCTGAATGTTACTGACAAAACAACCAAAATATTAATTCATTTTAGGAGAAACTACGACGTTTAACCCCTATTTGTTTCGGCATATTTTTGCATATTTCGTCATAAATGCATAATTTTGCATTTTTCAAATTTTTTCATATTTATATGTCATATTTTACAAATGTTTACATATGTTGGAAGAATTTACGTGTATTACCAAATTTTATTTTTCAAAATAATGACCATATACTGACACATTACTTAAGTATAATCTATTAAATAATAAGGGTACTCATGAAAACGCTTAAAACTAACATTGGGAAAACTGGCGAAGCTCCTTTTTAAATTATTGTGCATTAGTTAATGCCAATTTGATAAAAATGTCAAAGGAAAAAACAAATTAAATACAAAGCATAAAAATTTTACCTACATTTATGGGAGTTAGCGTTTAAAAAAATTGCTTAATAATGAGTTCTCAATTAAAAATTACGTATTTTTCAACGTTGTACCTATTGGAGACAAATTGCAATAATTGCATGATATACAAAATTAAATTAAAAGTTGATTTTTAAATTAATTAAATTTTCGTAAGAATATGCAGAAAATCAAGCAATCCGCGTCAAACAGACTAAATAATACATTAGCGAAATTTAAAACTAATAGGATTATTCTGTGTTTCAAAGTTTGCAATAAGCCAGTGTCAGCAAAGAAAATATTTACCATAAAACAACACCTCGGAAGTCAAAAACATATTAAGCTCAACGCAAGAAATTATGCTAGGAAACGTTTGCTTTCAAATTTTCATCAATTACTTCCGTTGATGTCGAAAGAAGTTTCTCGATGTACAAGAGCGTTTTACGACAAAGCTTCATGTTTCAAAATTTGAGCGATATGATTGTTATTTATTTTAACAATAATTTAAATTAATTTTTTACTTTTTTTTTGTATTCTTGTCAGTCTGAATTTTTTGACATTTTTTTTATTTTTTTTGTTAATTTTGGAATTGAAATAAATATATCGCTCATTTTCGAGAAGAGTGGTATAACTCTGATAAAAATGTATTTAAAAAATCTGAGATAAATGTATTTAAAAATTTTAATGTAGCCAAACTGGTAACAAAAGTACAAGACACTTCTGGTCGCCACTCAGTGGAAAAAGAGAAAAAATATAATTTTTAGATATGTTTTAAATTACAGTTCGTCTCATATTTCTGCATTAATAACTCAAAAAACACATTTGTTGAGTTAAAAAAGCGATATGTAAATATAGAGGAAATTTATTTTATCCACTTGGTGGCTAATTATTACTCTTCATGTTTTCAAATTTTTGAAAAAAAATATACGTAATTTTACGTCAACATATTTATGTATTATGAGTTTTAAAGAGCATATTTTTAACGCTTAAAACTGTTTTTTAATGCATATTTTAGGCGCTTAAAACTAATTTTATAGAGCATGTTTTTGGTTGCCCTATTGATTACCATGTGTATTCCCACATCTTCAGAAGAATCAATTCATTGTTTTACATTTTAATAAAAAAAATTGTTATTTCTTCAAATTATTAATAAAAAATAAATTTATGCATTACAAATAATTGATTTTAATACTTATTACGGGGGGAAATTAAAAACATTTATTACTTTCTTAGGACATGATCTCTGTTAAGGGTAATGGTTTCCGAAATCAATAGATTATATATTCCCTGTATTAACTTCTCGATTCTCATTGATTACAATTCTCCGCTGGGATATTAAAATAATAATAAAATTTAAGAGAAGTTTTTTGAGAAAAATTTCTTTTTAGGAAGGATATTCTGAGAAATTCTCTTTTTAGATTTGCGAAAAACGAAATAATTTACAGAAAAAAAAATTAAGCGTGTGGTATTGTTTAAAGCAAATTGTTTTGTTAAATGGTGTAGAGTTCAAATTTAAAATTTTCATCTGAATTTTATTACTTTTAAATACCGTTCATTTCTTGTTTTGGCATGCAACATGTTTTTTTGTAATGCAATATATTTTGTTTTATTTTCAGTATTTTTGAAAATTTAAAAATATCTCAGAATATTAAAAATAAAATTATTATTAATAATACTGTGCTACAGTAAAAAAATGTTTGGTGGTTTCAACGCAGGTATTATTGAGTGCCTTACAAATTGTAACAAACAGCTTCAGAAGAACCCTCGAATTTACCCTGTTGTCAATTAAGTTTATCAAGCTCCAGACCTGCAACTCAATCAGTTTTCGTCAGCTTTTTATTTATTTTTTTTAACTGAAATAATATTGATATAAATTTACAATGACTTCTCAAGTAAATAAGAAAACCGTGAAGGAAATGTATAAGTACACCAGCCTAACTAAATATATTTTCAACTCCAGTTACGAATGAGTAACTTTTTTTGTTAATGTTCTGAAAATTCGTGTTCAGAATTGTGCATTATTTTGTTTTGCATTACAAAATGTCGGATTCTCAATAAAAGGAGAAGCATTGCTTTTGCTGTTTCTCTGACAGATATAATTCAAAATTAAATTTGGTGTCAAATATTCAAAATAACTAAAAATTTCGAAGGTGTTTTGAAATCTTGGAAAACGATTTCTGTATGTCCTCACTTAGGCCTACAACCCTCAGTAGTTCACTTTTCAAGTTCCAACAAAAAGTGTTAATGTTTGTAGCACTGTGTGACTTGGGAGTTAAATTTTTTATAAATAAAATCACACCTCTTATAAGTACATATACTTATACCTATAGATGTCATATAAATAGTAGTTTTAATTCTTTTGTTTCCTTTTTGTTTTGTTAAATGACTTGTTAAACTTCAATATTAAAATTTTGGTCTTTTATAAAATTTGTTGTTATTCCGGTATTTGATTTTGTTTTTTTAATAAAATTTTATTATCAAAATAAAAAGATTTAAAAGCAAACATTTTAAAATAAAAGTAAAAACGATACATTCGTACAAACTTAATCAAATAAATCTATAAATTAAACAATTACTTTTTTTGTCCACAAAGTTTTGAGGAAATGGCTGGTTACTCTTCACATATTCTTTCTAAAGAAAAAAAAAACATCAACACGCAAACAAACAAACAAACAAACAAACAAACACACTCAAAGGGAGTTATGTTTTTAACCCAATTTTATCAATTCTGTTGTTTTGTTTTTAGACACAAAAAGATCTTCTATATTAAATGGCCTTCTGATTGAATTATTTTATAGGCCTTTGACCTTAAAAATTTAATTGATTTTGTAGCTGTTTTTTATTTATTATTTATTTGTGGAAGAAATATAAATTTACTTTTAACCAGGTTTTGATGGTTGAATGGGAAGTTTTTGTAGGTGTTACACAAATAAATTTACACGTTTCTCTTTCATTAATGTATTTTTTAAAGCCAAAATTTGCTTAATTTTTAGAAACAAAATTTGAATAATGTTGAATTTCAATTTTTTTCAATTTCAATTTAATTTATTGAGCCTTCTTTTAAAACAATAAAATATACATTACAAAATTATTTAAATAGAGAACATTTAAGATTTTAATGTATAGTCTTAAAAACATGTGTGTTAAATTAACAGTACCAAACTTTGCTATGGATTAGAAATATATAGAAAGTTATAAAAACATTAAAAAGAAGGCGCCCTTGCTTCCGGAGCTAACCATAGCTTGAGAGTATTAAAAACAAAATCAGAATAATAAAAAAAAAATAATAATAAGAAGAATAATAAATAGTTAACACCTTAACCTAGCTGGTTAAGTTCTTTTAAAAAAATCCGGCAACGAAACGGAAAAATCAAAAAAAATATTTTCGTTTTGAAAACCAAGTGAGGACAAATATGATGTAGAATAATGTTGATAATTCGATAGTATTTGAAACACTTTTTTTATTTTTTATTTTTTTTTTTTCTTTATTTTTATTAAGAACAAAAATTTACAAATCAGCCCCAGTACCAAGTAGTACTTTGACAATATTGTGCTATTTAAAATAATTCTGTTGATGGCATACTTTAGCACCAAGGGCTTCATATTATTTATTCAAACTGTAAACATATCTATTGTTTATTCCAGGGACCGTAAATAATAATTATGAATTAAAAATAAAACTGAAAAAATCACTGCTCTATATTGGACGGACACAAGCTTAGCTTGCATCTTCTGATGATAAATTTCTTAGCCGTTTTTCACTAACTTATAACCACATGAGTCATAATGGAACATATAATGGCAGCATAAGTCTTAGAATGGGCAAATTATCATACTGCGCTCAATTTTTCATATAAAGGCTGGGCAAATTTGAGGTTGAAAGTAAATTGGTTAAAAAAAATACTTTTTTTTTTTTTGACAAATTCAGTTTTATTGATACACATGTAAAGTAGAAATATCGTCGTGCGGGAGTTTATGTGCTCTATCCACCATTTTATATATCTCGAGTTAATGATGCCACTTTAGGTTTTTGACACTAAAATTTTTGAAATCTACAACCCGTTTTCGACAATTTATCTCCGAAACTGGACGAGATATTCGCAAACGGATTGCAGACTTGAAAAGTTTGGGTTCGAAAACCTAAAACGGTATCATTAACTAGAAATATATAAAAATATTAAATGGCGGATAGAGCACATAAACTCCCGCACGACGATATGGTAATTAATAATGAAATACGAAGTCTGTTAAATATCCATCTCTAGCACGTCGGCAGACGTACGCTCTTTTCACAAAATTTTTAACCACATTTTGCAACAAAGTTTCGCTTTTCTCGTCAATGAAGCGCCAAATTTCATCGTTCAGAGCTTCATCCCCCCCGGGGATACAAAAAAAGTTGCTGGTGATTGTCAGTGAACAGTTTTCCCCGGGAAATATGGAGTTCAACCTAGCTCTGAGTGTCCTGGCGCTCGCTATAGGTAGAGTATTGTTGGTGGTGCATATACGCTGCGTATGCTATCGGAGACTTGGCTGCATCAGTCCAGGGGGCTGTTGTGTGGTGGCAACAGTTTGTTCCTGGTGGTGTTAGCCTCGTCGATGTAAGTGTACGTGGCTGGCATTCTTCTGGCGTTCTCAAGGACTGACCAGAGATGCCTTAATCTGGTACTACGGGCATCAGGAAAGCCCCGGCTCACTATGCTCCCTTGTCCTTCGGGGAGTGAGTAAGTCGGCCTGATGGATGGTGAGGTCCTCCTTCGGGAGGTACACGTAGTGGCAGTGGTAATGCTGGATAGTAGTTTTAACCTCCTGAACAAGGGGGGTTACTACTATCCAGGAAATGGTAGTGGCAAAATTGTTAACTCAATGTCCATGGGCTCTCTTCTGACCGGTGTTACTTGGTGATATCCGAAATTAGAGGGTACCGGCTTTGGGTGGCGGTGGTTGGACGCCTATAGTCTAACTACCGCCCGGACACGGGCGGCTTGTGATATGTCTACGGACGGTGCGCACGATAAATCAACTCTCTCGTTCAGAGAGTCAGTTGTTTGTGGCTTGTTCACGTAACACCCGGTATTTTAAATTGCCCCAGAAAAAAAAACAGTTCATTTTGTTGAAAAATGTGTTGTTTTCTTTCAGTTTTCTAAACAGAAAATTCACAAACGTTTGACACAAACAACGGCAGTGAAGCGATCCATGTTTAAAATTCCCCGCTTTTCCAACAGGAGGTCTTCGTATTAAAGTGCCAATAGTACATACATAATTAACCATTACCACCCTGCTTCAAAGTTACAGCTTTTTTCATGGCAATCAATTACTCTCAGAGCTTTTGCCAGAAGACCGCTAAGAGGTAGTCGCCAAAAGAAATATTTTTTTTAATATTGCTTTCTCTTAAGATGTCAGGCTCTGAAATGCGTCCGAGAGTAGAGCCATTCATTGGTCTGAAACTCAATTTTGATTTAAGATGTTATGCCTTTGCTGTACATTGGCAGTAGATTCAAAATTGAGATACCTGGTTGGTAATCAATGTGTGAATATGCTGTAAAAGTTTTCAGTTCGTAAAATATTCAGTTGCATTTGTAAAACCTATTTTATTATAAAGAAAAACATTTCTGTATCCCTATTTATTATCACACTGTCGGAAATTTTAGTCTTTTAGTATAGCGATGGCTTTAAAATAAATGACAAGTCATGTATATGTACAGGCTGAAATCATAGCTATTTGCTAAGATTAACTTGGACAGAGAGTTCAAATAATATTTCCTTGTACCATGAAGCTCTCACTATATTGTCTGGGCTTGTCAAATGTTGCTATAACATATTGAAAAGATTTTGTGGAATAAGGGTCGGAAGCCTTTCCTGGCTTGTGGATGCTTGCAGCACTTAAATGGTCAAAGAAGGCTTGGAAAAGCTAAAGCATTAGCTGAGTGATAGATCTCGAAGAAGAGAATAAGAGTATGTAATAAAATGTAAAGGCAGTTTTTTCAACTTAAGCCATTATTAATTATTGCCTCATGCATGTGTTATTATACAGACTTAGAGGGACACCATATATATTATAGGTTGCAGAGTAAACGCAGCTGTGCTTGGTTAACCAGTTCGTTTGACAGTTAAAATTCTCGTAAATTCTATGGACTCTATATCTGTTACCTGGCTAGAGTCAGCCATTTATTTTATTTTTTAAATTCTAATAAAATTAATAAATATTTGTAGATACTCTTATAAGATTTTGTTGTTGTTATTGCTTTAAATTTCAATATATATTTGCATTTATTTTTGGTCACATCGAGTTAGAAAATATCAAAATTCTTTTTGTATTGTTTTCGATACATTTGCACATAAATGTTTAATTTTTTATTTTTATTTTTATTACTTTTTTTGTTTGCCAAATTCTAAAACTGGTTATGAATTAAATGAAAGAAAAAAACGATTTTTTTTATTACTAAAATTATTTAATATTTAAAATTTTTTTTTGTTGATTTTGATTTAATTATTCTCTTATTCAGTGATTTTCAAACATCTGAAAAAGACTCACATTCCTAAAGAAAATAATCCTTTCGATATCAGTAGAAATTTTAAAACGGTCGTAACTTGATTAAGTTATCAATGATTTAATTGTTAAATTATTTCAGCACATTTCTTTTGTTTTTTTATTCTCTTTTATTATTAAAAATAAAACTTTGTGTTTTCAAATTAATTCAAACGCTCGTTTAAGCACATTTTTATAACGTGCAAGTAAGTAATGTGGTGACAAAATATTTACGAGTATAAAATTATATTAAAATGTTAATTGAAATCGTGACTAAACTTGTATTAATTAAATCAATTCAAATCAAATGGAATGAATTGTAATGTAAAACAAAATTTTATATCGAATCAAGTTGATTGTACGCTAGGTTGTAGAGACTGAGTAGACCGATAAAATTTATGAAAGAATTAACTTTTAAGTTTTCTTCAAATTTATTCGTATTAACAGTATACTCTGGCAGATTATCATGAATAGATTGATACTTAAAGAACTCTACCAAGTTATTCAAAATCATTTTAAAAGTCTCCTATCAATACTGAGAATTTAATATGGAATCGACATTTTCATTTTTAAGGCTTAAAGGTCTTCGTTATAAAAAAGAGAATCGCATATGGAATGAAACCAACTGACAATATACTTCCAGTATATACTCCATATATATATACGATGCTTCCGATTTTGTAAGCAGAACATTCAGTGGTTTTTCGTGTGATTATCAAAAAAAAAAAAAAAATAAAAAAAATTCTGAATGCATTTTGCGTTTTGGCTATCACATTTCAAGGAAAATTATAACTAATTAAAATGTGAAGGTAGATAGTTGCGGGGGTGCAATCAAAGCTCTGTCTCCTCTCACTGAGACAATATTATGAATTGTCTCAATAGAACTCTATCTCTATCATTTCATGGCTTTCCTCGGTATCACTTCCAATAGGCTCTTTAAAGAGAGTTATCCTCTGAAACTTCTATAAGAAGGAAAGTGTTATTAACTCCTGCAGATTATCGAGGTTGACTTGGACTTTTTTTGATAGAAGACATATTACAGTCGAAACTCTCTATAACGAATTCCAAGGGACTGGATATTTACTTCGCTATAAAGAAAATTCGCTATATGGAAAAGAAAAACAATATTGTTCCTTTTAACATTTTTTATTTGTAGTAGTCAGTTATATTGGTTTGAAGTACATTTTTCCACTTTTCCTCTTCAATGCAAAGGCAAATGGATAGCGACTGCAAGAAATGTGAGAGATGGTAATGATTCCAGTTGTCACTTGCATAGTTCGGTGGTTCCACCACTTTTAATTTTATGGTAAATAAACGATTCAAAGCATCAGACTCTGCTTGTGCGTTGTGAAAGCAACAAAGTACACACAGAGCAACAATAACAACACCAATAACACAAAGCGACATCGATTTCTTTTTTGTGTGCGTGCGTTCGGTTTTACCTATTCGTTATATGGAGATTGAAAACGCTTCAATCTTGAAGTTACGGTCGCAAAAATACTTTGTTATAAGGAAATATTCGCTATATGGAAATTCGTTATATGGAGATTATAATACACTCAAAGTAGACCCAAAAGACAATGTTCTTATAATTGCTTCGCAATAAAGAAAACTTCGTTATACAGGAGTTCGTTATAGAGAGTTTCGACTGTATATCGCTGTCGTGTCATGGTAGAAGGGACGTTTTCAGATTGGTGGCTGTACTTATTGAACACGCTGGATGAGTATTCAATTCATGTATCACTGCCATAGCTGTAGGAATGAGCAGGAGTAGCAGACAATTCAGCACTTTCTTGGCAATTGCCTAGCTTATTGGATATTGAACCGGAAGACATCCTCAGATACTTCAATTTCACGAATTAGATATACGGGGAGTTCTGATCGTGGTAGTAAGTTTTTTGATATTTTTGAGCACGGCATCGTAGGATGCTAATTGATGCTCGTATGTAGATGAGCGGCCAAGTTAACCAGCCAATATTTTCATTATATCTCAACAACAGAGCCAGTTTCTGTATCCAAAACTAACCTATTCCCCAATTGGTAATAAACCACACATTTAATTCGATTAGATTGAAATACATAAGTTCGGCAGTTTAAAGTATTACCCCAATTAAACATTGTAAACTAATATTTAAACCATATTTGGTTTATAGTGTTTTTTTTAACTTTTTGACTGGGCGCAAAGATTTATTATTTAACAAAGAGTTTTAGTTTCTTTTTTTTTTTTCTGCTTCCATAATACTTTTCAGGGTAATCATTTGGTAATCGTTACTTTTAAGTGATCAGACTGATGTGATTGCAACATTCTCATCTCGTACGTGATAATGTATTTAAACCAAAATTTTAAGACTTCATGCAGCGAATGCAGTTTTTAAATTGTAAAATGACTATTCAAATAATAATAAAAAAAAACAAACTTCAATAAAAATAATACGGCACATTTATTACGAAAAGATTTAATTTTCATATTTATTAATTGACTTGTAAAGAAATTCATCTTTGCATCTTTTCATTTGAAATCATTTAAAATGGCTAAAGCTCTAAAAATAATTTGATGACTTTACGGTTGTCTAGCATTGTGTAACAATCGTCTGTCTTATCTGTTGGATTATCTGTCAGATTGTATAGTTTTTTATGTATTATTTTTTGTAATTGCATAGAAATATAAACAATTAATGATCAGCCAGTTTCTGCTTTTTTTTTTTTTTTTTGCCAAATGGTTAAAGAAATGCATACGATGCCTAGTGAATAATAAATACTCGTAAGTTTTACATATTACTGGTTAGATTTTTTATAAGTGTCTGAGACTTTTAAAGGGTGCAGTAATCAGAGTCAAAACATTGTTTTGTAAAGCAATTCTATTGTAACCTCCATTTAAAGTATAACATGTAAGCAATGAAGTGAAATGGTTTTTTTACTCGTAAGTGTTTAACTAAATTATGAATTGTGTGTGAAAAATAAAAATACCATTGGCATTGTTCTTTTGTGTTTTTTTTTTAATTTAAGATCAATACTCAGGGGTAAACCCCTACTAAATGCAGTGCGTTGTATTGGAATGTTGAATATATAGATATGGATAGATAGATGTTAAGCGCCTTATGTCAATGGGACAAATTGTTGCCAATTTGATCACTCAAAGGCCAGTGTTATACCTTCACCATTGAATGATCAACAGCAATTGCCCCATCTGGATATTGAATGTGAGTGGGAGCATCTTTTATGTAGACTAGCTGTTATCTTCCCAGAAGGTGGCGCTGTACCCATGATCATTCGTTCCTTGGTGGAATAGACTGGAAATGTCAGGGAGCCGTTTCGTAAAGATTGACTTCTTGGGAACCTCTTGTTTTTTAAATTATAATTTTTGAAAAACCGAAAATTTATTTTTAAATTATTTTTTCTCCTTCGCTGGGATTTGAACCACGGTCGTGCACGCGTTCTAACCACTATACCACGGCCCTTTAATTTCTCTTGATTAAGATAAATTTTTCTTTTCTAAATTTATTAAATATTAGTCCGCATTTGTTATAACATGTTGTCTATTTTAACAATCTATAGATCAAAAAGCTTTAGTACAAATATTTTCATCAAATGATTCAGAATTAATTTGGAATTTTAACCAACTCTGTAATGTATGTTCTTTGAAGTTGATTAAAAACAACATGACCTTTACTTCGTTAGCACGAGCAGTGACTACCGAACACTGTTTAAATGATTTTATTTGTTCATTGTTATGATGTTATTTGACACAAGTCAACTGATAAATACTGTTGACAGTTGTAGTACTGCCCTTTCATTAAAAAGGCGGGAAATTTAAATGGTTGTGGACTTATAGACCCGCCTTCGTATTTCAAATTCTATGTAACAACATGTCAGTGTCGAAGAAATTCTGAGACATTATATAAATACGTAGATTTATAAGTAAAATAAATAAATTAAAAACAATTTATATTAGAAATAATAAATTGCAATTTAAACTCAAACTAAATAAAATGCAAATTATGCAAACGTGATGAAAAAATATTTTTTTTTATAGTTGAAACAGAACCATTACTAGTAAAGGTAAATAAAGTAAATATCAATAAATTAAAAATAAAAATAAAAATAAAAAACATTATACCGGTATTAAAAGATCAATTGAGAGACAGATCGACTCAACAGACAGACAGCAGTGCAGACACAAAAACAAGAAGCAAAACAAAATACACAGACGGACGAACCTGGTACAGGAAAATTTTTATTTGAATAACCAGTCAAAAAGCAAAAACATCTTTTTTTAGTTGTAACGTGTTAGTAAACTTTTAAATAGAAATCATTATATATGATTAGAGAAAAAAAAATCAGTTACAATTTGAAATACATACAAACATACACGAATAGAAATATAAAAAAATTAATAAATAAAGTTACTAAATATATCAGACTATTTTTAAAATGTTATTTCTGTTTAGTAGTTGCGATTAATTTACGTTTTTTAGAATTTATTCTGGAGGTAATTGAACTGAAATGCAATTATTTAATGCATTTTAGATGATTCATCGTTTTTTTTGTTTTTCCTTACGATTTATTGCTCTTTTTTGAAAAGGTTTAGTTTGAATAGGCTTCTGTTTTACAATAATTGAATTTATTTTATTCCATTATTTATTGCTGCCACTGTATATGCTATATTTTTTACACTCCTCTTGTTTGAACAACAATTAACAGTTTATGTGTTTCTGTATTTTTTTTCTGTTCTCTGTCTCTATAGTTATTTTTATTTTTTATTTTTCTAAGTTTTCAACTGAATTTGTTTATTTAAACCAGATTTTTTTTCTATTATTTTTTTATGTTAAATAATCCAACATTTATTTATTATTATATTTTTTTTATTTAATTATTTATGCATGTTTATGTGTGACTATTTTTCGTTTACTCGTATTTTATAGGAGTATTAAGCTTTATAGTATAACTAAAATGAAATTAAAATATTTTTTTTATTCTCAAATGGAAAATGAAAGGTCTCGATTACCTTGAATTTGTATCTGCAGATATAATAGCAACAACAACAACAAGTGCAAAAAAATTTTTAGTGAATATTTATACATATTTGGTCAAAATAATAAGTACACTTATACGTACACAAACGAGTATATATCGTCGATGGAATTAAAGAACGCTGTAACTGACAAAACCTTAAATGTTCACCAAAGCCAAAAAACCTGTATAAAAGTAGAACAAATACTCTGGAATTTTTCAAAACGCAGACGGCTTAAGTGAATTTATTTTCATCGTAGAAATCTGGGACCGGGACCAATCGACGCGTATTTTTTTCTGTTAAAAATGATGTAAAAAACGTATTTTCGATTTTTTGTCAGTTACAGCGTACTTTAATTCCATTGACGATATTTTAGTTAAACACAAATTTAAACATACTTTTTCAACATCGTTTGATGTATGAGTAGTATCTGGTTGTACTTAATAAAAAAGGTGTTTAGTTGTAATTTACTTACTTATTTACTTACTTATACGTCCAACCATTTAACCATTTACTTAAATAACAACCCGTTAATGTGTTTCGGCCTGCCTTAACACTAGTCTCCATGCGTCTCTGCTAAGCGCGCTTCTTCTCCAGTTGGTAGTAATTTAAAATATAGAAATTGAAAGGCAGACATTTTTCCATTCTCTTTTGCATTTTTTCCATTCTCTTTAAACAAAAATTATAAAAAGTAGAAAAAAGAAAACAGAACCAAAAGTATCCGTTGCAAACATTCGTGTACTACACTCTTTACATTTTCGTCCCCATTTATTGTAAATCCCGACTATTTCTGTTTATATGTATTTACTGATTTAATTTATTAGCGAAAATTTATATATGTGCCCATAATTATGAAAGTGGTCTAAGTTATATATTTCATGTTTCGAGATATTTAATGATTTACTTTTGAATAAATTAAAAAAATTTTTTACATTATATGACATTTTAATTAATGATTTTATTAGTCTTAATTAATGGAAATTTATTACGAATATGAAATTTTGTGTGAATTTCATACGATAATATTGTTTTTAAAGTTTGAATTGACTTATACCATTTTCAAAATTAGCTGAATGTCCTATAAATGACTTAAACCAATAAAGAACTTTGAGTTTTATTTAAAACAATAATTTAACTGAACATTTGTTAATTATTTTTCAACAGTAATCCATTTTTATCAATATTGCGAGTATTTAAGCTTCTTAAAATGTTCCTGAAAAACTGGAGGGATGTACGGTAGTAAACTCAAAATATCTTTATGTTTTTCTTCCGATGCTGGTCTAATGCTGGTGTATAATGGAAGTAATTTAATATTTCCGTATATTTTTGGTCTTCCTCTTTTAGGTGAAAGATCCAAAACATGATATTTAGAATCATCTAAGGAAGTTGTATAAAACATTTTATAAGGTTCATTTTTTAAGAATCGCATCCATTGAATTTGTAGCCAAGAGACAGATTCACCCGCGATATTTTTTACTCTTCTTGTTATTGATTCTAATTTCGTTGAAATAAAATCCGGCTGCGAAATTCGCTTTATCGAAAATGTATTTCTTCTTCTGGACTTTTCTATCAATTCAAAACAATGCCCAGGGTTGTATAATTAATTTGCTTTTTTATTTTAATTTCTATCAACACAAAATCACGGTCATTCGGTAGAAAGGAATGAGCCGATACCAAAAATTTGTGGTCTAATTTTTGACTTAGACCACTTTCATAATTAACACTAAATGAATTCCAAATAATATTGAAATTAGAAACACTATCTAATGGTTCATTTTTGACAATTTCGTAAAAATTACATTGAATAAATTTAGTTTAAAATAATGTGGTATGAAATAACTAATAAACTAATTTTTTTAAAATTTTGACTTAGACCACTTTCATAATTATGGGCACATATTTCATTTAAACATTTTTTTAAATTTATTTCTATTACAATATTATGATTTTGTATTTTTTTTTTTTATTTTCTGAATGAATTTTTAAAACTTTGTTAGCTCTATGCTATGAACTTTGGCATATATAGATATATAATTGGCCATTACAACCCTCTTCTAGAGTTACGGCCTAGATTTTTAAAGCGCTCATATAGTGTGCGTCAATTTTTATCCGTGAGTATCGAGACATACAGTTTAACGTCTAATCCGAAGGACAGATTAACAGCTTTCTACAACTGCTTTTGCCACAAGACTGCTAAGAAGTAAGCGCCGTAAGAAATATTGTGTTAAAAAGCAAAAGCTACTTTAGCAAGCTTTCTTACAAATATAATAAAATAAAAAAATTCTACTTCACGGCCAACTTAGAGCATGAATAAAATGAAAATTTATTGAAAAAGTGTGTTTTGCTCAAAGTTAAACGTTAAGTTTAAGTTAAATAGGTTAAATAGGTTTTAAAACAAAAAACTTACGATTTTTTGAAGTTGTAATTTCGTGAATATGGGTATTTCATTATATTTATTTTATAAAAGATACTTAAAACCAAAACAGTATTGCTATGTCAAAAACCCCTGCATATTTTTGGTGTAGCACAGTGTAATATAATATAGGAAAAAATATTTATTGTGCTTTCCATAAAATTCCATTATAATGCACAGCATCATAAGGGGTTTACCCCTGAGTATTGGTCTCAATAAAAAAAAAAAAACAGAAAAATTTTGTTAATAATAAATTTATGACAATAAGACTGTTTATGTGACTCTAAAATTATGAACTTGAGTGTATTTTATTAACGGGTATAAGATGGGATAATTACTAGCACACTTTGCAAATACCCCATTTACTCTTATTATTTTTTTTTCTTGAATAAATAGAAGAAGTTTGTTTTATATCCCATTTTCATTAGTACTTTCTTCTTATAAAGTTTATTAAGAATTTTAATATTAAAATGAAATTTTCTTCCTTATTTTATAACAAATACTTGTGTAGTTATTATTTTGACCATATGTGTATGTTCATATATACTTTTTTCAAGCATACATACATTTTTATATTGGTATTATAGAAAAAATTAGTAGCAACAATAACAGCAACGACAACAAAAATAATAATTTTGAACAACATTTGAAAACAATAACACATGCTAGATTTAAACAATAAAAATTCAACAATAAAAACAAGCAACGGCAATAATTAAGAATTTAAACTAAAAACACAAAATAACACCCGTTTATTTAAATAAAGTAAAGCAGCAACACAAAGTTGAACTCTACAATGACGTTGTAGTTGATTGTTTAAACGTCATTAGCTCACCTAACTGTCAACTAAACGAAAAGTTTATTTTTTTTTATATTACACCGTATGACAGAAATTAATACCTGGGAAGCCAAACTATAGTTCTACGAAATAACAAAAATATGAATTTGGAATATGAGAAATAAAAATAAAAATCATGAGTTAAAGTCAAAAACTGGGTTTTTAGTTTTTTTTTTCACTAAATTGGTAATAATTTAGTCCAGTATTGACAATTTTAAAATAAAAAACGCGTTTAGAAACAGAAATGTGTGGCCCTTCTAAGGTCGAGGCCACGCAATGAGCGGTGAGCGGCAAAAAATTAAAACATATGGAATTCTACTGAAGTGGCCACGCAATGAGTGGCTAAGCAGCGCCGCTCAGAAATATAACTAGCTCTAATTTTTAGTTGCCGCTCACCGCTTTTCCGCTCATTGCGTGGCATCGGCCTAACGATACATTTAATTAGACTTTAGAAATCGATATGCATTTCTATAACGAACATGAATTTTCCAAATTTTAACCTCAATTATATAAATTCCAGGATATTTTTATACAATATTTTATATAAAAACCGTTTAATTTTTGTATGAATTAAAAAGGTAAAAAAGTGATTAAAAACTGAGATTTCATTTTTAAAAATTTGATAAAAATGAAGGTTTTTTGAATTGTTTCGAATATTCCATAAACAGATTCTTGCTATACTTCACCAACCTATCAGTTATTTTTTGTTATTATTAAAAGAAAATTTCAGTTCAATATTACTTTCTTTCCCCTATTTGTTGCTATTTGTTTAGCATCCGGTGTAAACTACTTTATTTTAAATAATTTTTTAAATTCTTGTAGCCTGTTACTAGTAATTAGTTTAAACAAATCCATATCCTGTTACCCACAATGTTTTATGACTATATTTTATTTCGCAACCGAAATGCATACAAAAATAAGAAAACGTTTTATAATCCAAATGAAATCATTTTATATGCAACACAAAAATTGCAAAAATTAACAACAAAAAAAAAAATGCATTATAAACGAGAAAAGGGCCTGTCTTGCATTCATAAAAAAAGAGAAAGCAGTTTCTTCTTCGTCTTCTTCTTTAAGCAACTCGTTAAACATGTAGAGAATAAATGACCAGTATCTTAATGTTCAGATCGCATATGGTAAATAAAAATCCTGCATAATGACTGGGTAAAAAATAAAAAAAAGGTTCAAAATAAATATGGGACACAATATTAATATTGCCAAGTTGTAAGCAGCAGGCCTTACCAAACAACTAAACGGCCAAACGAACGTTATTTAGAGCAACTCGTAAAAAATTATTTCGAAATCATTGCATCGCAACAACATTGCAACTCTGAATTCATAAACAATTTATATTTCTTATTACTGCAATTTTTTGTTTCTCCTTTCTTATTACTCACATGTATCTTACCTTTACCAAAACATACTGACATATTCACTCAATTGCATTTCAGTCAGTAATCGTGACCGAATGGGCACAAACGCATTTAAGTGTCATGTTATGATGATAAAAATGCTGATGTTGTTGGCTTATATTGATAATAATGATGCATCTGAAGTGGTTTTTCGTTTTTATAAATAAAGACATTCCTTTAAAAAATAAAAATAAAATAAAATAAAAAACAACGAATACCCTACAGCGAGCTTAATGCCGTAAGACAAAGTGAAAGACAACATTATAAAGTTGAAGAATTTTTATTAAAATACCTTCTACTTAAACTAAAAGTTTATTTATAACAATTTAAGAAAACAAATTTCAATTCCCATCTAGGACGATAATAAATACTTCGTACACTTCATACTTTTTTCACAGAGTTTGCTTTTGCACGATTTTGACCAGAATAAACTTGTCCTCACACGTTTGTTTTTCTTTTACACTGACAAGTGGAGTCATATACAGTAGGTCCTCGATTATCCATGATCCGGTTAAGAGGTAACCCCGATAAAACATGATGGACAAAGATCAGTCTATTGTTTTTTGTTTGCAATGTTTTTTCAATTTTTTACTTTGGTTAACCGTGATTACCTCTATTATCCGTGATGAAAACGGGGAATTCCCTTCTTTGAATACGATGAGTCAGAAGCATTTACAACTTATTTAATTTTGAAATTTGACAAGTGCCGAAGGTTAGATCTAAATACATATATTTAATATGGAATCGTTACCATTGGTAAAAAGACAGAGAAACTTTTTAAAGATTTAAGATAAAGTTAAAATAATTAACGAGCATTAAAAAAATTATGTCAGTGTTAAAGTACTCAGTCAAAAATACGAAATTGGGATACAGACAGTTTATGACACTGCTATCTTGAATTAATTTTTTTAATGTAGAAATGTATGCACACCAATGATCACTTGTTCAATAATAAAAATATTAAAAAATAAAAAATATTTTTCGCCATATAGGCAAATACATAATATATGAAATGTATTGCTTTGGGGATAAGAATGTCTCTATGGCCATTTCGTCTCTGCTTAAGAGACTCGTCAGGAGACTTTTTCCCAAAGATGGTAAAAATACAAATACTTATGTATATTCAAGTAGTTATAAACTAAATGCGAATCACATTTAGTATATAAAAACCAAACAAAAGTATTTACAAAGCAATACATTTCTGTTTTTAAAAATTGAAATTCTATTTTTCCTGTTCACCACAGTCAGCCAACAATTAGTTGGCACAAAAACCTGTAGCGAATATTGGAAAAACAAAGAAATGTATTTTTAATACAAAAAAACGGGCTTTATTGGATAGAAAAGTTTATGAAGGCAGCAACAAAAAAATTGGAATTTGTTCCAAAATTATAGCATTTTGTTTGTTTTTCATCACTTCGGTCCTATGACAACCATATGGTAAATTCATTGGTGATTTACCAAAAATATAACGACTTGAGATTGACTTCACTAATGATTCCTTTAATGATTTGTAGGCTCTTTTGTTGTGAGATGTGGTATTCATGTTTATATATGATTTCTGACATATGGTCACCAATTTTTTTCAAAATTTTCTAACATAACCATTTGAAGAGTTATGGGGGAGTACTTAACCAATATCTCTTCGAATGAGGGTCAATCAACAAAAGTTTGTTTGAGTGAATCAACTGTAGAACCACATGACAGCAATATTAATGTAAGCTAATTGATTTACGAAATAATTTTTAATCATGTCCCTATACTCAGCACCATTGACAGTATCATTGTGACCATCATCGTTTTTGGAAAATGACTCCAACCAGCCGTAAAGCGCACCAAAAAGTTTATTTTTGTGTATGTAAAGATGGTTCGATAAAAACTTGTGGTTTATCCTCACACCATGGGAGGACAACATTTTTAATATAAATTCAGTTTGTGCTTTAGCTTTTCCGCCATATTTGCGGCGCATACAGTGTTCGATTGTCTTTTTTAGTGCGTAAGTTGAATCTTGAAAGCTTTTGAGTGAAAATATTAATTCAAGCCAGCCTAAATATATGATTATGAATACTGCCATGAATTTTATTAAACGGGTGCTTTCTATCAGCGATGAAATATTCCATTTACAAAATATTCAGAAAGTGATAGAAATTTTAAAGAAAAATGACTTCCCTAGAAATACCATTGACAAACTTATAGCTAAATTTAGAGAAAATAAAGGACGACTGGTAGAACAGGAGAAAACTGAAAAAGTGTATAAATCTGTGATATATGTTCCTGGATTTTCGGAAAGATTGACGAATACGAATATTTTGGACAAGAATAGATTTAAAATTGCTCAAGCATCAAATAATACTATCAGACGACTATTTACCGACACTAAATCAAAGCTGGAGACAATAGATAAATATAACGTAATATACAGAATAAATTGTCTAGGAGATGGTAAAACCAAATGCAATCAAATGTATGTCGGTACAACGAAAAATAAACTAAGAACCAGAATGGCAGGACACAAATCGGATTTTAAAAATAGAGACAAATTAAGTACTCAAAAAACAGCACTTGCGAACCACTGTGCAGATAATAATCATACACCAGATTTGGAGAAGGTGCAAATATTACAGAGAGAAAATATATATAAAAAACGGTTTACTTTGGAGATGTTACATATAATAAATACACCAAAGGAGAGGAGAATGAACTACAAAACAGACACCGAGAATTGTGCTCATAGTTATAGATATATAATAAATAGGGGAAATATTAGCAATAATTAGTATAATATGTAATGTGATAACGTCGGTGCAGTGATACCCATATACATTAATTTTAAATTTGTTGTTTATATAATTTTTGTAAGTTCTTTTTGGTGTATATTTTTATCCTATGTGAATTGTTGTTTTATTTTTATTACTGATGTTTTGAGTTTGTTTACATTTTGTAAATTGTTATATGATCGGTATTTTTATAATTGTTTTTGTTACTGATATTTTCTTATTAGAACAGTGGTTTCAGTGTATTTTTATCTGTTTATATTTATTATTATATTTTTAGAAATCCTGAAGATGATATCCGAAGGATATCGAAATATCGATTATTAAATTAAAAATAAACTTGACCTTGAGCTTGAAAAAAGTATTTGGTTATATTAAAGAAACTTTTAAACCGTTACAGTAAACTTAAGCTACGGTCAAATTTGGTAAATATTTGACTAAAACAGCGTTACCACTATTTTCAATTTCTTAAATATGCAAAAATTTCGTTTTATGTAAACTTTTCTAGAAAAGTTTTATAAGAACGAATAATAATAAGAAACAATATTTAAATATTAATATAGAAATAAATGCTTTCAAAATATGTATAGTGGTTACATCTTTTTGATCAAATATTTGCCTAATTTGATCGTAGCTTTAGGAATTAAAAGAAAATTTTTTACCAACCCTTTGGAAATAAGTTGGCTAGGGTAAAATTTAATTTTTAAATATTTTTTTCAATTTAATTTAAATTTTTAAAACTTTAATTGAGTTTTACTATCTCTACGAAAACTACGTGCCGCAGATCATTTTTTTTTAGTTTTTTTAAGGTGATGTTGTAAAAAATTCAGTGTGAACATGCATGCATATGCCTGTTGTATAACCCATTATTTGTAATTTATTTCTTTATTTTATTTTTTCAATTGCCTTCTTGTATGCATAATAAAGGAATTTTGCCATTAATGGATTACTCAGTTAATTTTATTTATTCTCCAATAAAACCATTTATATTGAAATACTACTTTTATAGCTGTTTTTTATTCACTGAAATTTTAATAAACTTGAATCAGGATTAACAAGTAAATTAAATGCAAAAACATAAGTAGGCAACAAGGTTTTGGAAAACCCATTAAAACTTATTTATATTAAAGATTGTAAATTGATACTTCACCACCGATTATATAGAAATACATATTAAATGGATTCAAGTAGTTTAAATAAATAAATAAATAAAATAAAGAAATAAAACGGAAACTAAAAAAAAATTTTGAAAAAAATATTTTTTTATTTACCATTCATTATATGTACTGGCATTTATATTTTATTTATAAATAAAAATATAACATAATGGTTTTACAACAGTAAACGAAATAAAGAAAACAATAACAAGAAACAACAGGCGTTTATGTCATCAACAACATTTACATTGGCATGTATGTAAATAAACAACTGCAACAATGACACAGCAACAAATGGTTGACAAACAAACAAAAAAATAAAAAATAAATAAACAAACGCCTCCAGTAGTCATCCAAAACATAACACGTACATGCTACAGTGGCACGAAACATGACAAAATTAAAGGGGACATTTTTGTTTTTTGGATTTTTATTTTTATTATTTTTTTTTTTTACTTAACAACTACTTACAGAACATTTTGTGTTTTTAAACTGACCAGTTTCTTTAGGTTTGGAATTAAAAAAAATATATTTAAACCGAAATATTTAAATGTGCCTTTAAAAAAAGTTCTAAAAACCAAATTTTTTGATTTCATAGAATGGCAGTTAAAATTTTAATTTAATTTTTATTGCTGTATTCATAAAAAGTAAAATTAAAATTATTTCATAAAAATTTGTCAAATAAGCCCCTAATATATCTAGAAATCTATCATCTATGAGTTTAGGCATAAACTTTCCAGATATATATTATTAATGATACAACTTAAGCTTTTTTTTTTTGTTTTGCAAACAATATAAGAAAACTTTGTTTAAATATTTTTGAAACAAAACGACGCTCATTTGTTTATTTGAAGAAACTTTCTAAGTCATATGTGCCCATAATTATAAAAGTGGTCTAAGTCAAAATTTAAAAAAATGAGTTTATCAGTTATTTCATACCACATTATCTTAAACTAAATTTATTCAATGTAATTTTTATGAAATTGTCACAAATGAACCATTGGGTAGTGGTTGTAGTTTCAACATTATATGGAATTCATTAAATGTTAATTATGAAAGTAGTCTAAGTCAAAAATTAAACCACAAATTTTTGGTATCGGCTCATTACTTTCTACCGAATGACCGTGATTTTGGGTTGATAGAAATGAAAATAAAAAAAGCAAATTACTTATACAACCCTGAGCATTATTATGAATTGATAGAAAAGTGCAGAACAAGAAATACATTTTCGATAAAGCGAATGTCGCAGCCGGATTTTATTTCAACGAAATCACTAGAAGAATCAATAACAAGGAGAAAAAAAAAAATACCGCGGACGAATCTGTCTCTTTGGCTACAAATTCAACAGATGAGATTCTTGAAAAATGAACCTTATTAAATGTTTTATAAAACTTCTTTAGATGATTCTAAATTTCACGTTTTGGATCTTTCACCTAAAAGAGGAAGAACAAAAATATTAAATTACTTCTATTATACACCACCATTAGACCAGTAAGAATAAAGAAAAACATAAAGATATTATGAGTTTACTACCGTACATCCCAGCAGTTTTTCAGGAACATTTTAAGAATCTTAAATACTCGAAATAATGATAAAAATGAATTACTTTTTAAAAATAATTAATTAATGTTCACGAATTATTTCAATCAAATTATTGTTTTAAATAAAACTTAAAGTTCTTTATTGCTTTAAGTAATTTATAGGACATTCAGCTAATTTTGAAAATGGTCTAAGTCAATGCAAACTTTAAAAACAATATTATCGTATGAAATTCGCACAAAATTTCATATTCATAATAAATTTCCATTACTTGAGACTAATAAAATTATAAATAAAAATGTTGCATAATGTAAAAATATTTTTTAATTTAATCAAATGTAAATCATTAAATATCTCGAAACAAAAAATATATGACTTAGACCACTTTCATAATTATGGACACATATGAGTTTTACTAAAATAGTTTAAAGGGCATTATCATTACTTTCCTTTATAGTTTGCGTTAGTAAAAGGTACCTTTAACTAAAGTATTCCTTTCGTTATTATTACTAAGGCGGACTATAAGGTGTGGGCCAAAAAGGACAATAGTGAAATACGTTTTGACAGCCCGTTTTTACAAAATTGATTAAATAATTAAAATAAAAATATATTTTCCCGTGAAGTCTTAAATGATGTTTTTGTTTTTTGCAGTGCAGAGAGTATTCAGTCCTAAATGAACTTTCTTTTCTTTTTGCAATTGGGGGAGTATTCAAACCTCTTTAATATTGAAAAATAATTTACTCAATAAGAGTAAACCTATAACACAGGTCATATACACAGAAGATCATCATGATGCTATGTGGTATACCTTTTAATTCATATTGAAATTTTATTGACAAAAACACTTTACCGAAACAAAATAATTTAAAAAGTAATAATTGATAACAAAAAAAAAAAAAATTAAATTTAAAAGCGATTGCTAAAATGTGATACATTAAGAAAAGCTGAATTCTTCAGTATAAAACGAGTCAATAACAATTCAATAAAAGGTCTTTGGTATCAAGAAGAGCAAACAAAGTGATTTAATCACTTAAAATTAAAATTTCTTAATTGCACATTCGCATAGAAATTTATTACCGTAATCATGGACAATATTATAAAATACTTGCCAAGTACATAAGCCCTTAAGAAACCCATAATTTTTTTCATAAATATGTACACCAGTTAGTCTACAAGGGACTTAATTTCTAAAAGCTCTTAGAATTGTAGTCGCCGTGGTCTAGTGGTTAGTGTGTTGGCTTACTAAGACATGGGCCCTGGGTTCGACTCCAGGCAAAGACATCTTCAAAAAAAGAAATATGAAAAAAATATTTCTTTCGGCGACTACCTCTCAGCAGTCTTCTGGCAAAAGCTCTGAGAGTAACTAATTGCCATGAACAAGCTTCTCAAGTCTGTCGTTCGGAGTCGACACTAAACTGTAGGTCCCGGTACTCATGGATAAAAATTGACACACACAACGTGAGTGCTGCGAGAAGCTAGGCCGTAATCCTGACACAGGGTTGTAAAGGCCAGTTATGTATGTTATGTATGTCTTAGAAATTAAATGTGATTGCAAGTATCTTTAAAACTACACCGCATATCTTAAAAAAAAGAAAGAAAAAAATATAAGTATGTGAGTGTGTTATTTATTCCACTGTGCTGTTGTATAAGATTTATGGCTGTGTGTGTGTTAGATTATATAGATATGGCATGAACAGAAGTTATAAAAGTCGTCTTAACTGATTTAAAGACGAATCTGACTGACTACCTGATTTCATACCGGCTTAGATGCAATACTCACTGGGTATTTGACTCTGGAAACTGACTCATTGAATGACTGACTGATTGGCTGTTTGACTGACTGATTTAAGGCTATCATAAGTAGCAAAAAATCAGGTGTCTTCAAATTCAATGAGAATTGTCAGTATTATAGCGTGGTGTGCATTTAAATAAATAAAGTTGTAAAAAAAAAATAAAAAAAAAATTAAAACAATAAGAAAAAAATTTTGCATTTCAAACCGACTATAATCTTGTGGCCATAGCGACATGTGACAGTTTTTTTTGCCAAAAAATAACAAAAAAACAACCTTTTTTTCTGATGACATATAACCTAGATAATCAGTTTTTAATTTAAAGCACGCAAATCCGTCATGATATGCATAAAACTGTTTTGACATTTTACAAGTTTGTTTCTTAAATCTTTTGTTTTTTATTTTCTTTTTTTTAAGTTCAATGTGTATTATATATTTTTGGTTTTTTTTACATTTTAGATGGTTCACCCAAAACTCCCATGACTGTTACACCCATACAAGGACCAATTTACCTCAAAAATGGCACAGTGCCAGTGGTGCCACTGTTTCATTATCCCAGCTTTAATAATGGCTCATTTGTACAAATACCAGTAAGTAGAAAATATTTTTGTTTAATATTTCATTAAATTTAAATCAAACAATTATAAAATACCACAGTTATTATATATACTCGCTTTACGACATTAATTTTTACAACATTTAATTACTGTTGTTTGTTAAGGCTTGGAAGGTTAAAATTAAAATGTTCAATTAAATATTCAAAATGTAAATAATGAAAATATTTACAAGATTCAGTAGACACTACGTGTTTAAGTTTAAAGGTTTTCCAGTTGAAGAGGAAAAAATAAATTTTGCACTTCTTTAAAATGTGAGCTTTTTAATTAATTAATTTTAAGTTTTAAACAAAAGCTGCACATACATATGTACGATATCATGAGAACATATAAAATATTTTTTATCAATTATTGCTTTAATTTCTATCTAGACTAGTGTTGTCAATTTTAAAAAGTTTCAAAATTTGATATATAAATAATTTTCATTAAAATAAATAGGATTGCATCGGCCGGGAATCGAACCCGGGCCGCCCGCGTGGCAGGCGAGCATTCTACCACTGAACCACCGATGCTCACTGAAGTCTTCTTGGAATAAACCACCTAGGTTTTGGAGGCAGCAGCATCTCATAATAATTTATTTTAAAACATATTTTGTTATAGAAAACAATTTAAAGCGTAAATTATTTTAAGGTTGTATATAAACCACATAATACCTTATAATATACTCTTACTATAAGATGCTGATGTTTGTAACACAATAAATAACTCTGATTTTTATTTTTAATAAACCATTACTCATACATATAACGGGAATTTTGTTTGAGCAATTATGGTTTGAGAGGAAAAACAAATTCTTACATAGACAGTTTACTAGATCGTATGATCAATTGTTGCGTTGCCTAGTTTTTCACGAACATTATGAGATTAAGTTTTCTAAACAAAAGGAATTGATCTCAAGTGGTCTTTGAGTCGATGTCAAGAGTCTAAACGGGTAAACGAATGACACAAAAATAACCATAGGTGTACGAGCTAATAAAAGAATTTCAGTGCAAAATTTTTAAATATGTATATTTTAGACTGAAGCTTAAGTTGATATTTAATGTGTGCTTAGAGCTCAACATGGTGCAGTAAACAAGTTTTAACATTGTTTGATTCCAAGGCGGTTCAGGAAATGGTGGCAATGTATTTACTCTTTCAGTCTTTGTTGTGACATTAACTTGGCAGTGATTAATGCGAGAGTATTTAGTTGTCTCAAAAGTGCACCTTTGGAGAGGAATCGAGAATCCCGACAGGTTGATAGAGGCTTTTTTTCTTATAAAAAGGTACTGTATGAATTACAAAGAATCGACATTCTTTCAAAAAGTATTTAAGTACATACTTCGATGATCAGGCCTATTGAACAACCCTCATTTTAACTTATTTACAGTTTTTACAATATCTCTCCAAATTTCGTCACTCTGACAAACTTGAAAACATCAGCCGAAGCCAACTCTTGCAATTTTTTACTTGATATTTGTTTAAATCACAGCGTCTTTTTCTAATACCCGTCAGTGGCTCAAATGCCCACTATGTGCTCTGCTGATTTAATCTACTCATCACAGAATCTGAACAAATAATTCAAAATAACTTACTTGCTTTTTAATAGTCATTTTACTTGCAGTGCCCTGTTGGGACCCTTAAGCAACCAAGTGCACGACTTAAATGTCCTTCTGTCATAGTCTTGAAGTAAAATTTTAAATAGTCTAAGAACTGCTTGGCGCAAGAAAAATAACCACCTCTCCTTGTCCTCTTTTTCCTTCAGAATCGATGATTTTAAACTACTTTTTCCATTTCTCAAAAGAAGTCTGACCTAATGAGTGGCAAGAAAGCTCCCCTTCGTGAGCCATTTCATTTCCCTGAATAGCCATATGAGTCTAGACCCAGCATAACCTAATCTTATTGTCCATGCCAAGCGCATTCAGTTTGATCACACATACTACATACATACATACATACATATACTCTCTTCGAGTGAATTTCATATGAGCTAAGTGCTTGGATGGAACTCAGAATGCCAGGTATTTTGGTCATCTGATATTTTTACAGACACAAATGCTCGGCTAGAAAATGCCTGCCATAGACTCAGACTATTTCTTTTGAACCAATATTTTTGTGGTTACTGCTACATACGATATTTTCTTAATAGTTTATATTTCCTCGATAAAACATAGTGCTGGTGATGATGTTGTGCGTTCATAGTTTTCAACACAACTGTTCCGTATGGAGAATTCTTAGGTACACTAGAACCAGTGTGAACTTTGCGAATTGTGTAGCGATGGTCACATGGTTTATATTTTTTTGCCTATTGGGTACTTGCTGCTGTTCAAACTACTCGTTTTTATTTACTTTTTATCTGGGATTTTGAAATAAATAATTGACCAAAATTTATAAAAAGATTTTTAATGAACAAAATGCGTTAGTAAAGTAATTAATATACGATTGGTATGTCTTCATTTTTGATTTCTATTGCAAATTATGTATAAAAAAGTTAATAGTTGTGATGTAATTCAAATTCAAAGTGTTTTCTTTTTCTTTGCATTTTAATTTAATTTAAAAACTTCTTTTTACGTCTTTAACAAACACGACTTTGACCTTCAAATTTGAAAAAAAATAGTCGATAAATCTAACTAAATATATAAATAAAATATGTGAAACTATTTCCGCAAACGTTTTAGCAGACATGATCGAAAATTTAAATCAATTGATAAAAACAAAAACATAAAAATAAAGCAACAAATGACAACAAAAATTCGCATTCATTAAAAGCCGTCTTTTTTTATTTCTTCTTCGATACCTTTTTTTTTCGTTTGTTATTCTTCTCTTTTTCATTTTGTTGGTGGCATTTACTATGGCCATTGGAACGACTTGGCATTAGACTCAGATTGGTCGAGACAGATAAATGCGTGTGATTTTTTTTTATTACATTTTTAAACATCAACACAAAAAGTTTTAATAATACGAGTATGGATGTGTTAAACGAAAAGCTTTTAATTCAAATATTTTTTTATAAAGTTTGTTAATATTTTTTTATAATTGTCATGCCAAATTTTTCTTTTTTTTTCACATTTTTCTAATCTTTTATACATATATTCCCTTATCTGCTGTAGTCTTCAGATTTAGCAAGAGTGAGTACTTGAAGAAAGGCTTCGGAAAAAAGAAGTTTATTTTAAACGATAAAAACGACTCCGAAATAAATACTTATTTTAATGCACTGGTGGGATGAAATTATCTAAACGTTTATCGAAACGTTTTACAGTAACTACTCGTACATACATATGCATACATATGTGTGATTAATTTGCCAACATATTAGAAAATATGAATTGTTATTGCAGTGCACTACGATTGGCATCAATCACTGTCTATCCATTGTCATATCATTATCGCCCATGTTCTGAAAATCGCTGCGTTTTCAAAACGCATTTCAAACGCATTTTGAAAACGCATTTGAGCATGTTCTGACAAACGCGCGATTTGCTTTTTTTCGATTTTAACACAAATGGAAATATTAACTAAATAAACGCAAATGGCGATGTTTGGCTATGAATATCCATCTTTAAAATTGTTTTTGAACTCCTTTTAAGAGTTTTCTTTGTGAATTAGTACAAAATTGTGTATTCAGTTGATCATAAATAAGTAAGCAATTGAAACAGACAAGTGGTATTAAAAAGGCAAATTTTTAAATTATAAATTTTTAATAAAAATTTTAAAAGAAAACGTACAAGATTCCTTTAAATTAAAGGAAATCATATTAAATTTATATATTGTATAATTTTTTTAATTTTTTAAGGTTTACATTTAATACAATTGACCAAAACGCTTCAGGGTACATTAGCGATTTGAAATCGCCAAAGTTTTAGCGTTTTCGTTTTACAGAACATCTATTTGGCGATTTCAAATCGAAAACGCCAAATTCAAGCGTTTTGCGATTTTCAGAACATGGGCGTATATATCTGTGGCAATTTGGAAGAGTAGCTTAAGTAGACATAAGAGAGAATTGAGTTAAGGCGTTTGGGGCATTACAGAAGCAAAGGCGCTTAAATGTGTTTAGTCTGTTTTGAAAAATTCTATTTTTTATCAATGTTATGTACGTTTACTTTTTAGCCAAAGTTTTTTGAATCAATAATGCATTTAACAAAACAACTTATATACACATAGATTTGTTTACATATTCAGATTTTCGATTTATCATATAACTTATATTTACATTAGTTTTTTTAATAAAATGTGATTCTTGTATACAGTTATCTTAAGTGAATGTAAGTTCTTGAATAAATCCTCTTATGTTTACTTAAAACTACACAATACGTAATTTTTATTTCAACAGAAGCGCTTAAGTTACTTAAGGACCTGTCCAACGCAGATTTCAGTTTCAAAAAAGCGCTTAAGTAGAAAAGGCGTAAAATCTTCTAAAATCAACCATATTTTTTTTAAATATTCATCCTTCTTCTCTAATGAACATGGTACCAATATATTAGCTCATAAATTATTCGCAAAAAATATACAGAATAAAAATTACACAAAATTGATGATATCTCAAAACTTCAATTTTCGACTTAAGCTACTCTTCCATATTGCCACAGATATAAATATTGTCCAGTTTTCATTTTTAATTAAAAAAAAATATTTTTTGCATCGGCCGGGAATCGAACCCGGGCCGCCCGCGTGGCAGGCGAGCATTCTACCACTGAACCACCGATGCTTGTTAAAATCTCTGGCCAAAAATATAGGAGGTATAATGAGGAAAATTCAAAATCTCTCCTCTTAAAATTGATTTACTTTAAAATAAATAATACATCCCTATATACAATATAACTGCATGTTTTGAATGCTAAAAAGATGTGCAAAATAACATCATAATGTCAAAGCAATTATGCCAAAACACGCATAACAATTCAAAAAAAAATTTTTTTTTTCATGTTAAGTTTATAATTGAAAGATTTAAATTTGCTGATGATCTTTGACGAACGATGGCACTTTATCATATTTTTTGTGTGACATTTATGAAGATTTAATTTTTTTAACCCAGTTTTTCTATTATTATTTTTTTCTTTTGTACAATTCTTTAAAGTTCTTAAGAAAGGCACTTGATGCTGGCAGCATGTTGTTTAACAGAGCAGATGACTTTTGTTGCAACAAATTGTTACAAAATGCCAATTAAGCCAAGGCACAAACAACTGCTGTGAATGCATGCAAACAAAAAAAAAGCCTCTAAACCACAGATGTGTGATCTGAAAATACGTGATTTTATTATTATTTTAAATGTGTTTTAAAGATAAAGTTGAACAAATTTAACATTTGTCTACGAAAATTCTAATATACATACATACGTGCACTTTGCTTTCAAATATATGAAATGACTTTAAAGAGTAAAGAAATAAATTAGAGTTCACTTTAAGGCCAAATATTGTAAAATTTAAAAAAAAATTTTTTACATTTCGTTTTTAATAAAAAAGAGTATACATATTGGTATGTTAAATATATTTCAAATAAAAAAAATTAGCAAAAAAGTAACAATGCATCGGCCGGGAATCGAACCCGGGCCGCCCGCGTGGCAGGCGAGCATTCTACCACTGAACCACCGATGCTTATAAAAACACTTCTTTTAAATCAGTAAACGCCTTCAGTATTTTATCAAACTTAGTTTAAGCTTGGACTTAAATTTGCTGAAAACCTGATTACAGAAAACATTTTGGTCTTAGGCATGCACACATTCATTCCAATAGGAATTAAATGTAAAATCAAATAAAACTTTTTATTACTGATTAATCTCATGTTAATAATAGAAACACAATAAATTCAATATTTATTAAAATTGTAATATTTAATTAATTACATAATTAAAAATGATTGAAACAATTTCATTTTTAGTGACATTTCATTTATCAATAGAATTGTAATATTGTGTGCCTCTACTGCAGGGTTATTTCACGAGCTACATATATACTCTTCGAAATTTATTAGATAATTTTAATACAGTGCGAACTCGATTACTGCATCTCTGGTTATGCGCAACAACTCGATTAACGCAACACCTGAATCAAATGCATTGTAGACTCAGACAACGCAACTTTTTAAAAAATTTACCTCAATAAACGCAACTATTAGTTTTAACTCTATTTTTTTTTTGTCCTCTGGATAGTTTTTGCATTATTTTACAGTTATTTCTTGGAATAGCACGTGTCTAATGTTTTTTATCAGTTTGGTAAAAAGATTTTCGCGATCAGTCACAGTATTAAAAACGCATAAAAATGGAGAAGGTGCCAAAGTGCAGTAAATTAATCATTCAACTAAAGAGTGAAATTTTGAATAAACTTGAAAAAAATATATCGGTCAAAGCATTATGCCAGGAATACAATGTGCATAAATCAACAATAACCAGAATTAAGCAAAATAAATCAAAATTAATTAAATTTGTTACAAATGCTGAATCCGGCCCAGGAAAGCGTATAGTAATTAGGGTCTGTGAGTATCCAGTAATGGAAAAAGCTCTGTATAAATAGTTTTTAAAACAAAGAGAATTAAATTTGCCTATTTCGTCTGAAATCTTAAAGTCAAAGGCTATTCAGCTACATAATAAAATTAATGAAAGTCGTGGTGATTTTCATGCAAGCAACGGATGGTGCTCAAATTTTAAAAAACGTCATGGTATTCGAAAAATAAGCAAGGAACGCATTACATTTTTAGCCTGCACCAACGCATCTGGTTTGCACAAGGTTAAAATTTATGACTCGGTTAACCCAACTACCGCGGTTATCGCAACTGCCCGATTTTCTATTAGTTGCAGTAATCGAGTTGGTACTGTACTACAAAAAATGCATTAAAAATATAATGCAGTGTGCCCATGTATGCTTAAAATATTGCTATTTTCCTTTATATTTTACAAGAAAGACAACCAGTTAATTATAATTTTATTTATGAACTTAGTATATATACGTACATACATACATATATTTAAATCCGTTACTTTTCCTCTGCGTTTATATGAAAATAATAAGCACGTGTTAAAACAAATACATATAAAAACGTTTTCTAAATTTATTAATTGTGTACGTTTTTTTTAAATTTTTTTCTTTTAATTTTATATTGCTTTTTGTAATATTTTTATTGATAATTTCCTTTCTCTTTTTTTATAGATTTGGTGGACAGCGTTATCAGTTGCTTTAGGTCTTGACGTGCGTGGAGACTTGATAAAGGGTGTGCCATGTATTAAACGTTATCATCAATTATTCTGCCCTACAGCTGGCAATAGTTATCCCATGTACGTTTTATGGTAAAAAAATTAGAATAATATTGTTAAGCTTCAGCAGCATAAAAATTATGGTCTTAAAATCGTACACACGTAATAACCTTTACCTTCAAAATTATTTTTTTTACCACGTTTTAGCATAAATTATTAAAAATATTAATTAAAAATGTGCAAATGGGAAATTTATAAAAAAAAGAAATATGTAAGCAAAAGAGAGAAAAATCAGTTCAAATCAACAAAAACATTCATCACTCAATTAGTAACTGACTATACTCGTAAATTTGACCTACTAAATAAAAAATTCAAGGCCTCATTGAAAGACCAATTATTAATGAATTTTATGCGGCAAATTTTATTATAATTTTTGTTGTTGTTTTTTTTTTTTTAATAAAATTTAAAGCCAATATAACAAGAAGTAAACATGAATGAAGTAAAAAGATATATTGAAAACCCCAACAGCCGTTAAGAGCACATTTGAAAGGTTCTTTAACCTCTCTTATTTACTATATTTATTTCTCTCTCTCTCTTACTCTTATGCTCTAAATGATACCAACCTCTCTTCATTAGAGCGTCAAAACATTTAATAAACCTGTCAATTACGTCCATAAATTTTTGGTTTTTTTTTACTAAAAAAATCTAATTTGCATTTCATTTAAAACAACAACGTGGACAGGTTTTAATAACAATTAACCAAGTTAACAGCACTCTAATTATTGATTAACAAAATAAATCAGCCATCTACTCAGGCAGGCAGCCGTTTCCCAGTAATGTTGTAATAATTTAAAGAAAACTTAATTATTTTAAATATTTTGTCAAAGACGTGCAAAGGGCTGCTTTTCGATTTTCTGAACAATCAAACAGCGAAAGTGAATTAAATTGCTATGCTAATGATATTTTTCTAACGATCTCCCAACGAGCGATAATTTCTATAAAAAGTCAATTATCAATTATGAACTTAAAATTAATTGAAATCATTATTAAGTGAACTTTTAAAGGCCCGGGTAGCTCAGTCGGTAGAGCATTGGACTTTTAATCCAAGGGTCCAGGGTTCAAGTCCCTGCTCGGGCGCAATCGCACTTTTTTATATTAATTATTAATTTACTTAAAAAATCAATTAATGAAAGAATACCACACCGAAGAAAGTATTCCTTTATGTCTTAGAAATGGAATTTGAGCGAAATTAGAATTCAATGAAACTTCAAATTCTTATAATTTTCAGACCCAATAATATTTTGAAATTACATATTTTTATTCATATTTTTACCATTACTTCAAAACTTTAAAGTAATTTAAATTGCCTCTGAAAATACACTCCTTTTCTCTAGTTTTCTATTTACAGAACATATTTACATATATGGAGATGTACTTTATTTATTGAAGTGTTCTTTAGTAATGATGTAATAGAGAGAATGAGACTCAAGACACCCTACATGCCCGGGTAGCTCAGTCGGTAGAGCATTGGACTTTTAATCCAAGGGTCCAGGGTTCAAGTCCCTGCTCGGGCGGTCATTATTTATTTTATACTAAATAGTTTAAAAAAAATCGTTATACAGAGAAGTTATTTTCGTCGCAAATGTTGGCTTAGTTGACTTAAGCGATTTTTCAATTTAGTACATATTCTTGTTGTCTTCTTCAGGGTCTATTTATCACTCAGCTAAGTTTCAAGAATGGATTGAAATTATATAACTATAAAAAAACTATACGCATTTATAGCTTTACTTAAAGACACCTAAAGTCCTCTTATTTAACACAAAACCCTTAATATCTTAAAACACGAAGATTGATTTGAGTTTGTTAACCCCGTCATTTTATTACATAGTTGTCTTTTTATATTTTACTGAGAAATAAAAAAATAAATCTATAATTTTATTAAGTCGTAAAAATATGAAACATTTATAAGTAGTTATAATAAAAATAAAAATTACGACTGATTTAGATAGAGTATTATCGCCTCTGTTCTGTATTCAGAGTGAAATCAAACTGAGAGGAATCAAAAAATTCGAAAATTTTAATTTCATAATTTATAGCAATTATTGCTCGACGAGGCAGTACAACGAAGCGAACAAAGTAATTATGCAAGCCCGGGTAGCTCAGTCGGTAGAGCATTGGACTTTTAATCCAAGGGTCCAGGGTTCAAGTCCCTGCTCGGGCGATTTCCAATCTATTGTTTTTATATTATATACATATATAATTATGTATGCTTACTGCCTGTATGATCTAAATAAATAGATAAGATCAGAGCATAGACATTGTACATATTTATTTGTACAGCATAATACCATGTATGTATGGTATATGTTATTTAAATATATATGATATACATATATGCATTGTATAAAAACGCTTAAATTGCATCGGCCGGGAATCGAACCCGGGCCGCCCGCGTGGCAGGCGAGCATTCTACCACTGAACCACCGATGCTTGATTGCATGCTTGCATTCATTCTATTATAAATATTAATGACTACAAAATAGTATATAATAATTATAAAACGTATAAGAATAATTATATTTTTCTTTATTTGTTTTCTATAGAGATAAAATAGAACGATTTATAGATGATAACAAGGCCTTGATGAGACGAATGTATGGTGATTTTGAAATGAATATGAGCGATGGTGGACCTCGACAACAAACGAAAAAACGTAAAAGAAGATTTATAGATGAACCAGATATCTTTCTACCACCAGGAGTATATCCCACATTTGTACCGGATGATAAGGTGGAGCCTCATGCTGAAGAACAGGGTGAAAGTTATTTTGGCAAATTGCGCAATAAACGACAATCTAATCAGGGCAATAATCGTAATGCCAAACAGGCACAAAATGCTCCAGGTAGTGATTCAACATCAACTGGAAGGTAATGTTTTTAAAATCAAATAATACTTAGAATGTATGCCATATCGTTTTTGTATTTTTTTGTACTATTCCAGATTGGATGCTTGTGAGTCGAAAATTGAAATAGTAACTCCTTATTGGGCATCAAATTCAGCGGGTAAAATACGTGCTATTGTAAATACCCAACATTTTGAGCAGGCTATACATCAGGAAATATGCTCGTAAGTTAGAAACTACATTTATTTGAAAACGATCTCAAGCTAGAGAAGGGCGCGATTTGATTTTTTTTTTAACACGGCATGACCCAAAGACGAATATAAGACGTCCAACACATAAGCAAAAATATAAGCCAAAAATTTTCCCAACACAGACACGGAACAGAGCGCACGAAATATCTTCATCTCATCAGAGTTA
Source organism: Metopia argyrocephala (assembly GCA_963576795.1). Classification (NCBI taxonomy): domain Eukaryota; kingdom Metazoa; phylum Arthropoda; class Insecta; order Diptera; family Sarcophagidae; genus Metopia; species Metopia argyrocephala. Next base: position 3,526,876 of record OY756209.1, read on the forward strand.
TTTTTGACTTAACTTATAAGATACATCAACTATTTAACTCAAACTTTTCTTTAGAAAGCATATATTGGAATTATACTTTGTCTACATACGCACGAAATCTGTCACGAATTCTTCGTATTGAGTAGTGCGTATTCATGATACCAAAACAACGACCAAACGTGCCCATCTCTACCTCAAAATTAAATAATTTAAAATATATATGAAACGTATAGCTATGGGGATAAACATGGCTCTGTGGCCATTTCGTCTCTGCCTTAGAGAATCCTCAGGAGACTTTGTCTCAAAGAGACATGCTTATCTTCATAGGAACTTAATTTATTTTTTTAAATAATTTAATCAATAACAAAAATAATAAGTATGTATTCACTAAGTCTGTGTTTGTTTTTTATTACAGAAAAGCTCAAACTTCACGCTGTCAAGGTGAATGCGGTTGTGAGCAGAAATACAAGTGGCATCGTCTACTGGCCTATGATCCTGATAATGATTGTAAAGGTATTTTTATGGACTGGTTCCTGTTTCCATCTTGCTGTGTCTGTCGCTGCAATCCCTAAACAAAAAACTATTTATGTGTCATTTTAATAGACTTTAGTTTCCTAAATTTTAAAATTATTGATTAAAAAAGAATTGTTATTATTACGCAGCATTATATACTTACATTAAATATCATTAAGAACCCAATCGTTTAAATCCTTTTATTAAAGAACTAAAATGAAAAGAAATGTATTTTAGATTAATAAATTTAAAACTAATAAAACTCATACAAAAATTATTGTTTTGTACTCTAGAAAAAAGATTAAAATTTAACCCTCATATACAAATAATTAAAACAGATTTAAAATGTATTAAATAAAAATTTATATAAAAAATTTAATTTGAAACATATTCGAAATCTATTTAATTGTTTATGAATACGGCCATAAATGAGTAATAACTCAAATTATTACAAATTCTTTTGCTATTTTTATTCTTTTAAGATTTTCATAAACCTATACGTATGTATACATTTAAAATCATGAACTATTCCCCCAGTTTCTATTTATAAAATAAGTCTCACATTGTGAGTTTAGTTTTAAGAAACGCTGTTGTTAGTCAACAAAAGCTTATAAATAAAGAAAAATCTAAAAAAAATTTTGTTGATTTGATCATGATTTTTGTTTAGATAATTTTTAATTTATTATGTCATGAAAATATTTTGGCGATACACGTGGTATGTTTTAAAATAGTTTCAGAATGCTTTGGGTATCATTCTGGAATTAGAAAAGCACTGATTATCTGCCCGGGTAGCTCAGTCGGTAGAGCATTGGACTTTTAATCCAAGGGTCCAGGGTTCAAGTCCCTGCTCGGGCGTCAATACCTTTTTTATATAAAATTTTCACTCTAAAGTTATTATTAAAACTTGTTTATTTAATATAAATATTTATTTAATTGTTTTCATATAAATAATTATTTTTTTTAATAATAAAAAAATAATTATTGCATCGGCCGGGAATCGAACCCGGGCCGCCCGCGTGGCAGGCGAGCATTCTACCACTGAACCACCGATGCTGTTGACTGACATTTTTCCAAAGCTCTACTTTATGTGCGGCATAAAGCCTTATGCTTGGCAAAAAATTGCAATTACATACAAAAATTAAATTAATTTTTTGTTTTAATTTTCCTCAAAACTAAAGTTTTACATATATATTAATTATAAACTTCATTATGTATGAGCCAAAATTGTTTGTTTTGTGATTGCATACATACTCGATCGTTCTACGTGTATTTTGTTATTTTAATAATTTATGCATATAACTTAAAGGCTAGAAATAGTAACAAGAACTACTTAATTTAAAGGAATACATTGATGATTTTGCTTTATAAAATGTTTTCATCGTAACAATACTTTATTTCTAATTAGTATATCTATTAGAATTTTACATTTCTAATTGAGCAACAAATTTTTCTGATCGTCCCTATTCGATGTCAAAAAATATGCCCTTACAAAAATTAAAATAATCACTCGATAAGGAATTTGTGAGTAAATGCATTATTTAAAAGTCTTTTGTATTCCATTCCATAACAAAAAGCAGCAAAACGCATCGGTGGTTCAGTGGTAGAATGCTCGCCTGCCACGCGGGCGGCCCGGGTTCGATTCCCGGCCGATGCAATTTATATTTTATAGGTGACTAATAATACAGATGTATAACAAATTAAAAAGGTTAATATACATACATATATGTATGTATGTCCTTATTTATCGATTTCAGAGATACGTCCATAAAAAATAAACGCCCGAGCAGGGACTTGAACCCTGGACCCTTGGATTAAAAGTCCAATGCTCTACCGACTGAGCTACCCGGGCATAAATATAGACGTGGAAATATCATCTTGGAATATTCAGGAACTTTAAATATTTGAATTTTGATTTTAAATCCAGCAAATAGATGTTCAGGCGGAAGGAATTCAAATTAAGCATTTTTAAATTATAAAGTTTAAATAAGAAAAAGTTTAATAAAGAAAAAAAAATGAAAAGCATTCCGACAATGCTTCTTGCAGAATAATGCACAAGCATCGGTGGTTCAGTGGTAGAATGCTCGCCTGCCACGCGGGCGGCCCGGGTTCGATTCCCGGCCGATGCAATATATATATGTTTTTTTTAGGGTTTGAGAGATATGCTTTACATAGTAAGTAGAGCTTTGCAAGATCTAATTTTCAAACTGAAACGATTCCGATTTGACTTGATATAACTCTTTTAAAGATCTTAAAAATTCTTTTGTTTACTGACTCTGTAACTATCACAATCAAAATAAAAAAACATGACAAAAAGTCGATATATAACATGTTTTTTTCTTACGGCTAGAGAATATTTCAAAATGCCTTTAATCTCGGTAGCTGTAACATTAATTTCTGCGAAAAGTTTTAAATATTTTGTAATGACCGTCAAAGAAAGGTAAAGTATTATTGTAAGTTCAGCAAGAAGGGTAGTGTTGCCCATAGTATAAAAATAAACCGCCCGAGCAGGGACTTGAACCCTGGACCCTTGGATTAAAAGTCCAATGCTCTACCGACTGAGCTACCCGGGCTTATAAAATGCTAGAAAAATATTCTTTCCTTTAACATTAACAACATCGTTTTGTAATTTTTACAACTAATTGTTAAGAGTATTAGATCCTGGCCTAGATCTATGTATGTTCTCCTCACTCTATGCATTTGCCTTTTATATGATCAGCTTAAATAGCAAAATTGTATGAGAGATAAAACTCAAATTTGACATCAAGCATCGGTGGTTCAGTGGTAGAATGCTCGCCTGCCACGCGGGCGGCCCGGGTTCGATTCCCGGCCGATGCAATTTAGTTTTTATTGTTTTGAGTCAATAAATATATATATTTTTTTTGCTAAAAGGGACCGCTCTCGAAGGTCCATTTAAGGTAGAACGAATTTAATGTTTTTCATATGGCAAGTTGACATCATCTAAGTGATATGAATTTATAATGTGAATGTATTATGTATTTAAGTAATTATTTTGCATATATTTAAAAAATATATTAATGCGCCCGAGCAGGGACTTGAATCCTGGACCCTTGGATTAAAAGTCCAATGCTCTACCGACTGAGCTACCCGGGCTTAATAAAAATCGTCTATTATTTTCCTTCGCGACATATGCACGAGCCTGGCTGCCCAAAGAGAGTATGACTGACATTATTTTTCATTTCTTATATCTAAAGTCAATTCCACTTTGGCTTTTGAGCGCCAACATGGCCAGCTATGTTATAGAGCTAAATTCTTTAGAATATATTTATTTAAAAACTAAACTTGATAACTTTTCACCAGGTGGCAAAAATTATATAATGAGTTCAGTTTTCGGTCGTTCAAAGTTCGAATATTTTATAGTTTTTGTTTATCATGAATAGTATTAGAGTGGAATATCCCTTAACGGACACTCCCTTTGGACGGACACTTTGGCCAGGTCCAATATACTTGCCATATCGAAAACATTACTTTTGCTCTCCCTTAAATGGACTCTCTCATGAGAGGACGTGGACACCGTTTTAGCAAAAAAAAAATTTAATTGCCCAGACATTAACATGTTTTTGTCCGATTTTTGTTTGCGTTCAGTTGCACATACATTTTTAAAATTGGTTTTAATTCGTTCGTTCAATTTGTGTACACAGTGGCATCACTATTCCAAATAAAATAGCAAAGTAAAGAACAAATTAAGGCCACACATGTAAATGTAGAGACATTCACATCAAAATAAGAGACAGTCCAAATCAATACAACTTATGACAGCTCTTTTAACACCCATTAAAACAGGCAACTAATGACATTTTTGTCAAAAAATATATTTCTTTGAAGAAATGATAAAGCTCAAGGCAATCCTACCCTTTACTTTGGTGGAGGAGATAGCTTTTAGCCGCCTAATGAAACCAATATTACGCTGCTATATTACTACATATTGTTGAACTTCAGTTTAGAATTGAAATTTTCTATTTGAAGTGAGAGTGCCCATGCCAGATATGCAGATTTTAAAAGAGTAAATAATCAGGGTGGGAGATGTTATTCATTTATCCATTGTCCATGCATGGGAAGTTGTTCAAAAAAAGAACACTGGGTTGATTACGTTAGAGGTTTAATGTCTCATGAAATCATTAACGCAAATTTTGCATTTTTGTTATTAAAGTTTTTTTTTACATTTTTTTTATACTGTTTCTTTGCGAATAATTTTGAGATGTGATCAACCAGCACATTCATCCATTCTGGTAGAATGCATGGAAATTAATAATGCTGACTACGCAGTTATAAAAAATAAAAACAAAATGTACAGAAATAACTATTAAATATTTTTTTTATTTAAAATAAAAAATAAAAAAATACGAACGCCCGAGCAGGGACTTGAACCCTGGACCCTTGGATTAAAAGTCCAATGCTCTACCGACTGAGCTACCCGGGCAGATATTGAGGTGAGTGATATTCTTGTATTAGAGCCTTAAAAAGTTTGATTTATAAGTGTTCAAAATATTAATTTTTTAATACACCTCAAAACAAAGGTATTTGTCTTAACTAAAAGCTAATTGACCAAATGCTGAAAGTATTTAATATTGGTGAAAAATAAGTGCAAGAATTTAGTACATACTTTTAGGTCGTGTTTAAAAAATAGGAAAACAGTTGAGTTTTGTTGCTTTCATATACGCCAATTTTAAAACAGAAAATCTGTAATGCAACTGATTTTTTCATTTTTATTTATTATTGTTTTCTTTGACCATTTTATTACATACATACTATTTGTAAATGATTAATTTTGTTTTTCTGGACGAAGTTACAGCAAGAAATAGTATATTATAAAAAAATATATACGACAAACATATATTTACAAGAGACCTAAAACTTGAAAAACATTATGGGTTTACTTTGTAACTTTCTTGACTGATTAATTTTTTGTAACAAAAATAAATAAAACAAACAACTTAATTTATTTAATCAGTATTTACTTTTCGTTTTTATATAAAAGAATTTTTTTTAATAATAAATAAAAAAATTTACTATGTTTCCGCCCGGGATCGAACCGGGGGCCTTCCGCGTGTTAGGCGGATGTGATAACCACTACACCACGGAAACACATGTTTAACCAATGGAATATCTTCTACTAGAAATGCAGACTGTGTGTTTTGTATTGTAGTTTTGTAGGGTTATTTGCTGTGTTAAAATTCCTTTTCAAATAAATTTGCGTAGATAAACAAATGGTTTTTGTTTCTTCTTGTTAAACAGAGAAAATATTGTAAAAATATTTTATTTGTTTAAAATAAAAAATTATTTCAAATGAAATATGCAATCAAAGCATATACATTTTCTTATTGTATTACATAAATGGTTGGCTACGTTTGCAAGATATTTAAGGGTATTTTTAACGAAAGCTGATTATCCCTATTATTTTATTTATACTTGTTATATATTTTATCAACGACAAAATTGACAAAAATACTATTCAAATTATGTACTTTGATAAGAATGCTTACATAAGGACACTCAGCGGTTTGGAGTTAAAATAGTCTGAGTTAATTAATAACTTCTCCTATAAAATTAAGTTTTGGAAGGACACGTAAAATAGAAAAATGAAAATATAGTTCAAGTTCTGCTTTAATTTTAAATTTATTAAAATTTTCTTCTTTCTCTGTAAAAATAATGCATTAAGACTTGAAATCACAGTTTGTTTTCTTTTCCTTTCCATTATTTTTTTTTTTAATTTTCAAAGTCAATGTGATGTTTATTTATATTGTGGTGGCAAAAAATCAAAAGTAGATCAATAAATAGTAAAAACCAATGACATAAAACGTCTTTCCACTGCACTTTCATCAAAGTCAAGGCTAAATAAACAGTCATACAGAGTCATTATTGTGGCTGAAATACTTTTCCTCGTTATCGCAACTATTATAGACATAACAGAAGCGAATTTGTTAAATTTAATCCAAAAAAAGGAAAGAAAGAAAAAAAAAAATATCGGAATATGTAGCATAAAAATAATTTCCAATAGTTTTTCCAATGCTAATGCTGTCGTTAAGCTTTTGTATCGCTTTTTATAATCCGCGTACAAAGACAAAAGATAAGAAAATTACAAAATGTGCAGTCATAGGAAGACAATAACGACAGTGATGATGATGACACGCGCCAAAATCAACAACTTTATAGACAGTATAGAGAGTGAAAGACAGAGAGAGAGGTAGAGAGCGACGGGCTAAACAATGAATAATAATATTTTATGAGATGAACTATTCAAAGCTTAATCATCTTTAAACAATTTGTAACGTTTTCGATATTTCACAAGAAAGTAACCAACCACCCTACCCAGTTTTCAGTTGTCAGCTTTTGTAATATTTGGCACGCACACTCATTTATCAAGAACACAGCTAAAGAAAACGAAAAAAAGTTTTTGGAGATTTTCTTTAAAAATATTTCCTTGACTTTTCATTTAACTTAGGCAACTGCAAATACGAGGGCGGCTGAAATAATTTGTGAGTTTTTGGAAAAACCCAGCTGTTTTATTTTTTAACATTGTCTTTGCGGTAAGCCCTATACTCTATATAGTTTTTTTTTATCAGTTTCAAAGAATAAATATGGCCATCACACCTCCCTCATTAGGATGGGAAACAAGAAATACTCTTGTTTAAAGCGAAGAAAAGAACGGTAGAGGTAGCAATTCGTCGTGCGGGAGTTTAAGTGCTCTATACGCCATTTTTTAAATCTCGAGTTAATGGTGCTAATTTAGGTTTTTGACACCAAACTTTTTAAAATCTACAATCCGTTTTCGGCTATTTATCTCTGAAACTTGACGAGATATCCTAAAACGGATTACAGATTTGAAAAATTTGGGGTCGAAAACCTAAAGTGGCATTATTAACTCGACATATATAAAAAATATGAAATGGCGGATAGAGCACTTAAACTCCCGCACGACGAATTGTTAGCCAAACTCAGAAATTTTTGCCACGACAAGTGAGAATTTTAGGCGTAAAATTTGGCGTTTATTATTTTTATCTTGTGCATTCAAAAAAACAGTGGCCTTGAATTTATTGATTGGCAAGCATATCTTGGCCTTTGATATTTGGCCTCTGCTGTATTGTGATGCATTCATATTACGTTGATGGTAACAAAACGATGCAAATAGAAGATGAATAACTCTAAACACTCTTGTGGTGTTGGCACACTATAAATATGAAGTTCAGTAAATCATTTCTTTTACTATTGCAATTGTTCGCAAATAAATTTCCAGTCTATTCCACCAGAAACGACTGATCAGGAGTACAGCGCCACCTTCTGGGAAGAAAACAGCTAAGCTACCGAAGACGCTCACCACTCACATTCAACATCCACCAACAGATGAGGCAATTGCTGTTGATTAATCAAGTTTTTATTTTGACACAAATTAACCCCTGATAAGAACAATACTTCTCTTGCAGTTAAGAGACGGAAAATTAAAAGTTCACAATTTTATAACCCGCCCTCGTATAAGTATCTAGCGATAACATGTCCATAAATATCTTCAAAGAGATGCAGTATAGCCTGTACTTTTCTACATTTGTTTAATTGTAATTATCTTTTATTTTTATGTGTTGTCCACCAATGCCATTGAACAACTAAATTGTCAGCCATTTACTCCACCACAACAATTTAGAGAAAAAAAAAGTAATGAATGTCCTTAAAATCCATTTCTGTTATCGAATATTTTCTGTACGTACATAATTGTGTTCAACCACTTGCTACCCTCTTAATTGTTGGTATTAACTGCCACAGCATATTTGTATTGAAAATATTTGCAACAAATAGACAATAATAGCGAAAATTAAATGTTCAAAGAATGAATTCGTTAAACTTTCATTTTGAAATAAAATATAAACTTTTATTAATACTCAAGCAATTTCGTTTTTATTAACTAATCTGGTTAGACTTAGATGGGGAGGTTGTTAGTAAAATTTCACGCGGAAGAACTATTAATAGATGCGCTGACCCTTAAATATTTAATAATATCAATTAAACAATTTAATAATATCAATTAATTAATTTAATCAATTAAACAATTTAATTGATATTATGCCACAAATTAATTAAAAATTTAATTATATGATAAAAACGCTTTTTTAAAAAATAAAATTATTTTTGTTTGATTTGTGGCAATTCTCATTATTATTGCAATATACTTGTAGTTCCTAATCAATTATATCCATAATTGAATCAATTAAAATATTCCGTTGAAATTAAAATCAATTAAATTTTTAATTGACATGAAATATCAAAAATTTTTCTCTCTAATAATAATTTCTTGCAAAGAAAATGATAAATTTATTATATTTATAATTATGTGATTATTAAATTACCATGATTTCTTTCTATTAAGTTCCTAAAATTAAGCTTTACTTCCATATTTCGCCACAGATATATAAAAACAAAAATTAAACCCCACGCTAAAAACAATATATTAATGAGGGTAATTTATCTTAAACTGTTAATTACAAAAAGCAGAAATAAAAATTAATTCTTTTGCAACATTTAAAATGCATTCTTTCCAACACCTCTTATTCAACTCCCTCCCATTCTCTTATTTTCTATCCCTTTAAACATCATTCCTCTTATATGTTCTGTTTATTTTCATTATTTTATACCCATTTTTGCATTTAATTTTTCTTGTTTCTTATTTCTGTTCCTTATCAGTCCAACTGGCTAGACTGCTGGTCTAAGAATATTTCTTGTTAAGGACATTCTAACAACATTTTTGTGTTTCTGGTGTTACAGAGGAGGATACAAAAAACCAAAAGTGTTGAAGCCAAGTGTTGCATTGTGTTTTCTTTGCCCTGGTTGTACTTGCACATTAACGTTGCATATCCACATGCTGTTGAATTATGTCCCCTTTAGTATGCATGAACTGTGACAGGTTGGGTAGCTGGCTTTTGTGTTAATGTGCCACACAAAAGGGAGAGTGAAATAAAATAAAAGTGATTATAATGGCAAGTTATGGTGCAAGTGTCCAATGATGATAATGACTCTAATGTTTATTAAACGAGTATGTGTGGTTGCCATTTCATAATGAGTAATAAATTTCTTTTAATATTTAAGTAAGTAAAATGGACCGATACATTAATTTATTGCATTTAATTACCATCAGTTTAAAGAGAATTTCGTTTGTTTGGTTTAAATTATTAAAATTATATAAAATTGTTACGCAATTAGGCTTCAAATTGTATGCAACAGAAATAAAAAAAAATAATGACTCTAAGGCCCATTATTACAACTTGCCGTTAGTTAAAGGTAGGATTTTATCAGACTGGTAAATTGGTTTTTTTATTATTACGAGCTTCAAAATATTGGCCGGTATTTGCATCTGATATTCGATAATCACCAAAGTACTTCTTTCTACTGTGCCTCAAAGCTACACAATTGCCTAGTATGTGCTCTCATCACTCGATTGCCTCGTCCCAGAACCTGCACATATCACTCGAAGCGATCGCTATCCTATCCCAGACATAAAGAAAGCGGTTCCGGTAAGGTATTCCCACCAGAGGAGGAGGAGAGAATGTTTTAGTGGAGTCACCACTCGACGCAACTGGTGATTGCGTTGTAATTGCGAAGGCATTTTTGACCCTACCTCACACGCCAAAAAAAAATCGCTATCCTATTTAAATGTCTATTGAGTCTGCAGTGCCCCGTCAGAAGTCCCACTAATATTCCCAGATTGTCCCTAGAGAGCCGATTTACATCTTCATCTTTTATAAAACAAAAAATATTTTTCGCCTTATTGGCAAATACATTCAATGTAATATGACGAGTCTATTAAGCAGAGACGAAATGGCCATAGAGACATGCTTATCCCCAAAAGCATACATTTCATATTACATTCCTATTTTATAGTTACAAAGTAGAAGTTTGAAAGTCTAAGGCCAATTTGGCCTCTGAAGAATAAGCGTCTCTGCCTGGTCTCTTTTTCCCTTAGTATGCCCTTCCAAACACCCCTTACCATTGCACAGAAGGGTTCTGGGATCATCAATGACATGGATGCTCCCTTCCTGGCAAATTCATCTGCCATTGAATATATTACAACTCTGTAAAAGGATAATTTTGCCTGACAAATTTGTCAGAAAAATCGTTGCCATACAAATTTTATAAAATAAAATCTTATGTTCGTACAAAAGAACAGGGAATGGGAAAAAATTCCCGGGGGGTTGTTATTCATAATTGGGCTGATAATTTAAGTTCGTTGTAGGAATGAATTGTATATTTCTCACGCTCTTGACTATCTGACTGTGTTCATTAGTTTAAAATTGGAGTAATTTTCTACCACTTTAATGAAAAAAAAAACATGAAAAACCCGGGAAGTTAACCGTAACTTTAGATTTCAAACGTGTGTTGAATATTTTATACTCTGATTCTTATTACACTCGACATTACCTATCAGAGAAATAGTATCACTTTCCTGGTAAATATTTTAAGTTTATTTTATTTTTTTTTAAAGCCGTGTTATATATGTCACATTTAACCCTTTCGTAAGTTTTATCTCAAGTTAAAAAAAGAAAATATGTTTTAACAACTTCACAAGTAACATAAATAAACAGTCGTTTTAACAACATCATTTCAACAACAAATCCCTTTCCGATATTACGAATTTCAAGGTTTGTTTGTTTGTTGTTTATCTACTTGGAACTGTAATAACTAATGACAACCCCTTTTAATTTTAATTTTAATTAATCCTTTTAAAATAAACACAAAATTCTGTAAATTACTTATTTTAAATACTTTGTATGCCGTAGTTTGAGAAACTTAAATAAACATTCTCACACCTTCAAAATAAACACTCGCCTTTGTGAATGCAGAACAACAACCCCTAATCAGCATAAAACAAGGCTTAAATAAATACAATAATAAACCCTTAAGTAAATTGTTGTTTAAAGTTGGAACAATTTTAATACTTATATATATTTTTTTCGTATTCAAATTGAACAATTTAATCGTTTTGATGAAAGGAAGTCATTAAATGGCTAAAAAAAAGTGGGGTTTTGTCTTATAAATGGAATTAAAAATATATTTCTTTTATATATAATACAGCAGCACTGGTGTCAGTAGTGAAATTTGATGTAGAGTTTTAATATATTTTTAAAGAAAATTATTTGCAATGTAGTGGGTGTGTGTATAGGAAATGGTTTCATTGTTGAAAATCTAGTATTTTTATAAATAAACTTGTACTTGTGAGGGTGGTGATTTAAATCTTTTCTAATGCCCTAAACAAGTGTCAAAATGGTAAAATAAATTGGGGAATGTAAACTTTGGAACTTGTCTGTGGAAAAATAAACAAATTTCGGATTAATAATGTTTGAATTTTATAGCAGCTGTGCTTGATTAAAAATTCCTATAACAAGAAATTATCTAAAACAGAAAAAATGCAGTAAATGTGCGAACATTAAAAAATACAAAGATTTGTTTTTTTTCTGTATGAAGGGTTGTTTGTTTTATTTTATATTCAAATGCTACAAACAATTCCTTTTGTACTCGTTGGCGAATATTTAAAGTCTTTCTATCATTTGGTTACTATTATTTGCTTTCTATACTGGTACAACTTTTACAATGTTTCCATACATTATAGAAGAGTTTTTCTATGCCAAATGTCAAATATACTCGTAGTCAATGAAAATAATAAAATGAAATACAGAATAAAAAAAAAAACAAGTTTTTCCCTCATTGTTTGGTCACACAAATAACAGGAAAAGGACCTATTGAACATTTTTATTATCCTTATTATTTGGCTTTTATAAATTTTATTTTAGAATTGGATACAATATAGTAAAAATTTTAAATTGTTTGGCTTATTTGCTTTATATGTAGATTTAGTGGACCTCATATTAATAAATTAACAGAAATAAATAGATGTGGAAAAGAGGAGTGAGCCTCTTTTAATATTTCCTGTACCTTTTGGAACAAACCAAGATAGCTAAACTAAACTTTTATTCATCGCCAAACACCACAAAATTTCAAATTTTGTATTTTTCTGCAAACGTCATTGTTTGTATCACAGTGTATACAGTGATGAAACAAATGCAGCTCCAAAAGTAAATACCCAGACAGCATTTTTGGTCAATTAAGAGTCTTTTATGACTCCTCTGGGCGATTAAAATAATCACTTATGAGGTCATTTTTGATTCGAAAATTAATGTTTTGTCGGGAGAAAAATGTACCCTTGCCGCGACTCCTCTGAACGAGTCATTTATGACTCCCCTGAAAGAGTCATTTGTGATTCCGCACACTAAACGAGTTTTACTTATCTTTTTATTATCTTTACAATAATAAAAATATTGTATTTTGTTTAAAAATTAAAAAAAAAAAAAATAAATTCATCAAGCTCAACTGAAGGAATTCTTTTTTTTACATGTATATTATGCGCCTTTTTATTTATGAGACAAGTTTCTGGTGGAATAGACTGGAATGTAAGGAGCGGTTTCTTGAAGATAGAAATACCTTAAATTTTATTTTATAATTTTTGCCCTTTGCTGGAATGGAACCTCGGTCGTTTGAATTTCTGTGCGAGGGTCTTACCACTATACCACGACATCACAATAATTGCATAACTCTTATTCTTTCAAATAAAATAAATCCCATTGTAACGAAATGCAGAAGAAAACAATAAAATGCGACGCAAAATAATTATAAAAGCAGTCGTATTTCGAACGTCTGCACGATTAATTTATGATTCCGCACATTTAATCAGTTTTTGATCACCTAAGGGAGTCTTAAAACACTGATTTTGGTGATTTATGAGCAAGCAATCTTCCAATTGCTGACAGGGTATCAACTGTTGTTAATTTTCTACTACTTAAAAACAACAAATATGTGCATTTTTGCTAATAATTGCTATCTCTTTCATTTTAAATGGTGGTAAAATTGTTGTGTTGTTTTTGTTTCATTTGTTGAATTTGGTCACCGTATGTTGTGTGGTGGCATTTTGTGCCTGCTTACACGCAGATCCTCATTCAATATTTGATTAATGCGGCTACTTTAAACAGTTCATTGTGCGGGAATTTATGTGCTCTATCCGCCATTTAATATTTTTTATATAGCTCGAGTTAGTGATGCCAATTTAGGTTTTCGGAGATAAATAGCCGAAAACGGATTGAAGATTTTAAACATTTTGGTGTCAAAAACCTAAAGTGGCATTATTAACTCGAGATATATAAAAAGACGGATAGGGCACATAAACTCCCGCACGACGATTTTTTTTTCATTTGCGACCAATACTCAGAGGTAAACCCCTACTAAATTCTGTACATTGTATTGGTATTTTTGGAAAATACAGTACATACATTATTATTAATTATATTATTATTAAGCGCCTTAGGAATGAGACAAATTTCTGTAAATTGATCATTTAAACGCCAGTGTTATACCTTCACCCTTGAATGATCAACAACAATTGTCTCATCGTTGCATGTTGATTGTGTGGTTAGTGCCTTCGCTAGGTAGGTTTAGCTGTTATCTGATAGTTCTCAATATGTGGCGCTTTTCTCCTGATCATTTTTTTTATTGACGTTCAATTAATATTTTATGCCAGATTATTTTGTGGTTTGATTTTGAATTTGGCAAATACTTATGTTTGTTTTGCCTTAACTTACCTTCCGGTTCAGAGCAATTGTTCTTATTTTGTCACCACTTCCACGCAATAGTTCTATTTTTACCTATTCTACTGCTGAAAATTTACTTTTTCGGAGCATTTATTTCTATAATTTTATAATTTCTTAAAAATATTTTGTCAACTGAAATATTAAAAATGTTTGTCGCATATCTTTAAAATTATATAATTTTTTGATTAAGGGAGATATTTTTTTTTGGTGAGAGGGGAAATGCAATTACGCACTTCGGTGTTTTTGCCACCCGTTGTGACGGACTCCACACAGGAATTGCATACCTACCGGCAAAAACCTCTCTCTATATCACCTGGATTCATTCTGGAACCGTCAGTTTATGACATTACTTCAGGATGGTGCCTTATGTTCCGTTCCATTTGGACCCTACGATGCCACCGACCGTGCAAGGTCTCTCTATTTCCGGCAGAGGATCCCCTTCACATAAAAGGCGATCCTTTTCCATACGGCGGGATTAAGTAAGAGCGAGTGAAGGAGATACACTTCAGTTTTAAATAATTATAAGAAAACTGCATTAATCTAATTCTGCTGGCATATACATAAGTCTTTAATTTCAGGCTTTGACTAAATAACATATCACATACATATTTATTTTCTTGTAATATGAAGACATACATTCATTTGCATAATTATTTAAAGTACATTGAAATAAAAATAAAAGAAATGGCAGTTAAGCTATTTTTGTTATAATAGCAAGAAATTAAACAAAAGAATTTACACAAATATGAAAGTACATACTAATTTATACATAAATGCATATGCAAATAAAATATATAATAAAACTATTCATATGCATTTTGAAATATTAAAAAAGGAAAAAAAAATTATTTCAATAGTTTCGTATGACAATTTACATATACGAGTATTACATGTACAGTTGGTTTGTCAAATACAAAGAGTTATAAGCAAATACAGACAGAAATATTCTTTGTGTTAAATAGACAATTAAAATAAAATAAAATTATTTTTATACTCATACTACATACTCAATTTTATTTAATTGGTTTAAAATAAGGATTTTTTTTCAAATTTTATTAAAAATTTTATTTTCATTTTTAAAGTCAAAATCAGGGGGGGGGCTGTTTAGGCAGGAATGATCCAAATGCTTTTTGAATAGAAAATAATTTTGATAGTATGAAGTTTTCTAATTTTGTTACTCGATACGAAACGTACGGCCATATGTACAGTGAAAAGTTAGCAACTGGTTAGCATATGGCATTTAATAACTTAAGTCAGAGAATTAAAAAAATTAAATTGCTTGTACGTTTGAGCAAGAATTTCCACGTATAGGAATGACAAACTTAGCCACTGTGTACAACGACCTGCTAATTGTTTATTATAAATAAGGCTGGTAATGTGTAAGTGGCTTGCTGTTATATGTGCCCATAATTATGAAAGTGGTCTAAGTCATATATTTCATGTTTCGAGATATTTAATGACTAACATTTGAATAAATTAAAAAATGTTTTTACATTATATGACATTTTAATTTATAATTTTATTAGTCTTAATTAATGGAAATTTATTACGAATATGAAATTTTGTGTGAATTTCGTACGATAATATTGTTTTCAAAGTTTGAATTGACTTAGACCATTTTGAAAATTAACTGAATGTACTATAAATGACTTAAAGCAATAAAGAACTTTGAGTTTTATTTAAAACAATAATTTAACTGAACATTTGTAAATTATTTTTCAAGAGTAATCCATTTTTATCAATATTGCGAGTATTTAAGCTTCTTAAAATGTTCCTGAAAAACTGGAAAGATGTACGGTAGTAAACTCAAAATATCTTTATGTTTTTTTTTCCGATACTGGTCTAATGATGCTGTATAATGCAATCCGTATGTTTTTGGTCATTCGGCAGAAAGGAATGATCCGATACCAAAAATTTGTGGTCTAATTTTTGACTTAGACCACTTTCATAATTAACACTAAATGAATTCCAAATAATATTGAAATTAGAAACACTATCTAATGGTTCATTTTTGACAATTTCGTAAAAATTACATTGAATAAATTTAGTTTAAAATAATGTGGTATGAAATAACTAATAAACTAATTTTTTTAAAATTTTGACTTAGACCACTTTCATAATTATGGGCACATATAATAAAAAAATGACTTGATTTAACATGTAGTTTCTGTTAATAATTTCAACAAAATCGATTGATGAGTCAGATATGATATTAATTTCGGATTCGTTATAAAAGCCCTTGAATAGAACAGAACTAAATTCTATTATAATAAGATAAGACTTAAACTAAGTCGTTACAAGGTAAAGAGAATAACTGTAATTCCCAGATATGATATCTATAGACAAGTCTGAGTTAAATAGTAGATGCATGTCATAAATATTTACAGGACACTAAGAACTCTGATCAAGTCTATATAGCTGGAGTCGAAAACATGTTCAGTTCAGCTGGTGTACAATTTTTTCACGGACACCATTTTCTTCTTTGATTGAGAAAAAAAAAGAAACTCAAATCATTTAATAGAATTTGGTTTTGATTTATTAATTAATAATTAAAAAAAAAAAAGATTAATAATGAAATGGAAATTATTTAATAAACATGATCAACATATTACTTGAATTCTTATATTATTTTTAATATCTCTTTTTAAAGAATTTGTTGGTCTTATAGCAAAAAAAAAGAAAAGAAAAAGAACAAATAAAAGAAATATAAATATTTCAGTGAACAAATATTAAATTTTTTAATATTTATTATCAAAAAACATAAGCATCCTTTTGTCTACCCATGGCCAACCCTAAAAATTCTGTAAAGCACTACAAAAAAAAGAATAAAATTATATTGCAAAAAGAAAATAACAACTGGGTCCATGAGTTCTTCACTAGTTGATGTCACTTCCTCTTTTTCTACAATAAAAAATGTAAAGAGATTAAAAATTACTTTTATTGTTGTAATCAGATGAAAACCTTAAATAAGTTTGTGAACAATATATTTAAAATACTTATATGAAAATATCATTTCAAATTGTGGACTGCAACACATTAACAGCTTTTATTCATTTCGCATAACCCAGCACTAAACAAAGGACACGCTGACTACATGTGCCACTGCTGTGCCCCCATGGATTAAGGGTTTTAAGGTGTTTTTTTTTTCTTCTTAATACGCTTTCTGGTAAAGAAAGAATGTCTTGAAAGTGGTAGTGCCACTTGAAGAAAAATTATTTACAAATTGAATAAAAAGTAAAGGCACGTGACCAAGCGTGGATTGGGAAATACCCTGGTGTATGAGGAAATAAAAAAGAAAAAGAATTTTTATTTTTATTTACTAAAGTGTGAGTTTTGAGTAAATATTTATAAAAACTGTATTTGTTTTTCAGTTAGAAATATAAAAATTCAAAGGCATTTATAAAGAGGGTAAAGCAAGTTACAGATTTGTTTGGCTAAAAGTATTATTCAAAGCAAATAGTGAAATAACTATAAAAGGTATGGAAGAAATATTTGAATAAAAATATTATGTTTTTGGTTTATTTTAAAAACAAATTATATAAAAAATAAATTAATATTTAAACCTCCCACCACTATCTTCTTCCATAATATTTATAAATTTATTTTAAATGTTTTAAATGATTTTCAGTTGCTTTTTCTAAACAAATTCAGGTATTTTCATAATAAAATTTACTGTTTAAAAAATTAATTAAAAACGTACGTACTTAACGACTCAAAATTATGTTTCATTTAAAAATGAAGAGCTCTTTCAAAACAAATAAAAATTTTTTTGTAAACTTTTAATAGTTTTAGTTAAAATGCATTTAAAGAATGAAAATATTTGAAAACAACATTTTTCATTTTCAATTTCCTTAATTCATAAACCTACATAAACCTTAAGCTGAATGTCAAAGTATCTTCCAAAAACACTTTAATTTGAAGATGCTTTTGGGCAACCTGGCAGACTTGCAGCCAGCCAGTCAGTCAGTTCAAGTAGTCAGTAGCTATTATTATAGTGGCAGCGGCAATTTATTGAAGGAATGAATAAATGAAGTGCAACTTGATTTTTTTTTTTAATAACAGTTGCTTAAAATTTATTTTTTTTTTTGCTTGATGTCTATAAGATTTTTGTTTTAGTATTTTGATAGAAGTTAAAAAAAAGTGATGTGCAAAAACGACTAAAAATGATGCTACGGATCAAAACGGACTGAAAACTATAGGGATTGAAACAGTTTACCAAACAATTATGTCAATGGCTCTACTTTTAATAGTCCAACGTTGGTTTACATACATACATAATTGGACTTTACTACCCCGTGTCAGGATTACGGCAGCACTCATGTTGTGTGTGTCAATTTTTATCCCTGAGTACCGGGACCTACAGTTTAATGTCGACTCCGAACGACAGACTTGAGAAGCTCGTTCATGGCAATCTGTTACTCTCAGAGATTTTGCCAGAAGTCTGCTTCATTTTGACATCTTTGCTTCAAGATGTCTGAGCCGGGGCTTGAACCGGAGCTCTCGTCTTAGTAAGCCAACACACTAACCACTAGATCACGGCGACTACCAATATTGGTTTAGATCGTCGATTTTAGAATGGCATTGCCGTTGGTGTCGGTTTATAGGATAACGATATTGGACAAACTATTACCGTCAACGGTTTCTTTAATAATAAACAAATATGCGCTGAAGAATCTTTAAATCTACTTTCTACTTTTCTCTTGACTTTGATAGAAATATTTTTTAAAAGTGGCAACACTGGGCCATGAAACACAAATATCGAGGTACAGAAGTACACAGAAAAAATTATTGATATTCAATTTGGTAATATAAAAAAAACCTGTTTTAATTAAATAATTTCATTGGTTTAATTAACTTTTTAATCTAATATATAAAATTCTCATGTCGCGGTGTTTGTTGCCAAACTCCTCCAAAATTACTCGACCGATTTTCATGAAATTTTGTGTGCATATCGAGTAGGTCTGAGAATCGGCCAACATCTATTTTTCATACCAATAAATATTAAGCTGACCCGCCCCAAGGAAAAATGTATGCCTCACCTAAATAACGTACTGACTTCGATGAAATTTTGAACTAGATAGATTAGAGCATATATGGTTTAGGTTTTTTTTTTTAAGTATTCACAGGGGGCAGTGCAAGGGCTACTTTTTCCTATCCCCTACTAACAAACTAATTTTGATTAAATTTTATTTATATCTGAACACAACGTTAGATTAACAAATATAAATTATCACGTCTACTTTTTATACCCCTAAATGTAAAGGTACCCGCTCCAAGGGGAAATTTATGCCTCACCTAATTAACGTGCCGACGTCGATTAAATTTTAAGCTAGATAATATATATCCGCGTACCGTAGGACACATATGGTTTAGGTTTTTTTTATTAAGTGGTACTCAGAGGGGACAATACAGGGGATATTTCTCCCTATAGCCAACTATTAAAATGAAGTACAGAAAATGGCGGATAATAATTTATTAAAATTATTAGTAACGCAGACATTGATTGCTCGTACAAAGGTTGACTTTGCAGTTCGGTGAAGATTATCAAATATATTTGAAATAAAAAAAAAATATTTCCTAGAAATAATTTATATGGCAAAACAACGTTTGCCGGGTTCAACTAGTATTTTATAAAAATTTACTTTAAACAGCTTTAATTAATATTACAATCAGCTTCTTTGATAGCATTGATTTGTTTACTGGTGAAAAAATAAATAAATTTTTAATTGATATCACAAATTTTTTAATTGAAACACGTTTTAATTTCTTTCTTTCAGCCACGTCACAAAGTTAATTTTGAAATGAAATTTAAATGAGTTCAGTTTTTTTTTGCATTCAAATTATGCCACTTTTGCAAATAGAATTAAGGATAATTTAATAAAAAAATCTTTTACCATTAATTTTTTGATAAACTCATCAGATATGCAACAATGTCACAGAGTTCAATTTCGTTTAAAATCAGAATTCTGCAAAAAAATAGAATTTTTTTAAATAAAATTATAAGGCGCGGAAAATGTCAATTCCGTGAATGAAATACGACCATTTTATTAATTATAAAAATAGCTGTGTTAAAGAATACATACATAAAATTTGATTATGTTTTAACCCTAACCCTACGGACACGGAAACCCGAGCGGTCTTTAAAGTTAAATATTTCTTAAGCAAAACAAAATACAAATTTGAAGTGCCTCAAGTTTTTTCATGAACGAGAGTCTTTGGGACTTATAATACAAGTCTTATTTTTAACGCCATATATGGCATGAATAATTGTGTGCATGCATATGTGCAATTATGAATGAGAAAGTAAAGCGTATCGCCAGTACAATATAGAATGATCGCGTCCCTTTACCTTTTATCGCCTATAAATTAGAATTTTTCGAAATACGACACCTACGTTTAAACACAGACTTAGACATGGGGGTTTATGTTGTATAATTTCGAAATACATTGGATAATGAGTGTCTATTTATATTTGTTTTAATTTGGCATCTCTACGCCAAGCAATTCTACTGGAGAACCAGTACGGATTATAGAAAGAAAATTTCAAAACGGGAAATATACCATAAATTTCTAATTTACATTTAAATGACAATTTAAATATTAAAACACAATATTATAGCGCAAAATTAAATTATATAATAATTTAAATAAGGGATAAACATTTACGGCTACCCGGATACCCTTGTCCGGTTCGGGTTAAGGTGATTAAACATTTATGATTACTAAGTCGCCAGCTATAAACAAAGAACATCTATTCTGTGATACCTATTCCAGAGTAGGGTGCCTTTAAAATATATGTATAAACACAACAACAACTGTCTTAAATGCTACACAATTACACCATAAACTAACCAGCTAATGTGATTGCAATTGCAAAAAGCAAGAACAACAAAAAACAAAAGGAAAATTGGCAAAACAAAGAGCATAAACTTGACTTGTACTGACTGTTGTGGTTGTCATATTGAGACGTTCCTGGGTCTTGTATAGGAACACTGGCCACAGATGTCATTGTCTTTTACTCAAACTTCGCATCTATTAAAATCCAGCAACATAATCGTTAAAAACAATACAAATAAACTTTAGTGGCAGCGACATCCTTAACCATGATGTCTTATGCTTGTAGACAATTTTTACTAGCAGTTGCAAGAGTACTAACAAAGAGTGTTGCAGCAAAACAATGTTTTACCTACAAATTGGACTCAATGGGCAGAATGGGCAGTTGGTAAAGAAAATAAAATTTGACATTTTCTTTTCCACAGAAATTGAAGTGTTGCATTAAATGTAATAAAAATAAAATAGAAAAACTTACACCAAAACATTTATATAAAAATAATAATAAAAATCCTAAAGTAGAGAAAAGAAAATTACTCTAAAATGACAGTTAATTTATTTTCATTATTTTTAGGCACTTTAATTTTTTTAAACAAAAAGAAAACTTCTCTTATTGTTTTCTGGCGTACACAGAGAAAATAACAACTGATTTTTAAGTGTTTCAATGTTGTTGGTTTGCCACAACCTTTGGCTTTTGTTTTGATGTCAACAATGCCAAAATGTTCATTATCGTATCGTCATCAGCAGCAGTTCAACAGCATCAACAATTTTGTTTTTCTTATATTTCTTTTTGTTAAATTCTAAAAATATTTCTGTTGGGTATTCATTACAACGTTTATTTTATATCAGAAAGGATCTTATTGCTGGACTTAAGGGAAAACCTTTAATTGTGCCAAAGACCTCAACTTTTATTTTTAACTCTTTTTGTAATTTTTAAATTTAAAAAAGGCATTACAGTGTGCGCAATACCTTGTGGCCATAAACAAGTATAAAATAATTATAATGAAACAACAAAAAGAAATAAAATAGCAACGAAATAAACAAAAAAGCAAAGGGCTAAGGTTATTAACTGCAAAATTGGTTGATGCCAAGGATACGAATTGTTTAACAATTCAATAATACGATAATTAAATGAAACAAAATAACAACAACAAAAAAAAGTATATTTCAAGTTCTGTAAAAGACCTTCAAGCAGCTGAGGCCATTTAAGTTGTAAAAATTAAATAAAAATTTTCGCATTTCCGCATAACATTTAAAGGCATTGGGAACTCTTTACGTTTTTGGTATTGAAATTTGTGAAAAAATTTAATTTAAACTTTGTTTTTAATGTAAAAATTATTGTTTTAAAAATTCTTCAAAGTATATACATATGTAGGTATTTAAAAATAATATAAAAATTCATTCTAACATCTTATTTTAAGTTTATTTTCTTAAAAACAAAAAGCATATTATCATATCTGTGTTAATTCAGATGTAAATCCAGTTACCAAATATGGTGTTCATATGCAGCGTATGATTAAATAGTATTTGACAGTTGAAAATATTATCATAATGTGAGTGATAATTTGATTTTGTAAAGAATTATCAGATACAATTTGAAATTGATACATCTTTGTGCATTCTTTGTAATTTTTTAAGTACAATAATCCCTCGAACTGCGCGGTTTCTGACTGCGCGGTTTCGAACTTGCGCGGTTTTATTTTTACCACCAAAATTTCGCATTGCGCGGCAAAAGTTTAGCAGCAGCGCGGTTTTTTTTTGCGTACATATATATTTCGTGCAATATATGAACATAAATATATCAGTGATGTGCACACACATACTATCCCATATTGTGATTGTGTGTATAGCAGAAAAACACCAAGTTTAACTTAGGTACCCCTGTTGTACACTACGACGTCGCAGCAACCAACATTTTGTCTTCTACCTCGCGTGGTATGAAATTGAATTCTTGAGCATGACTGACCTATATTTAAAATTTCGTGAATTCCCTTTATGTATGATGTACATAACTTGTAATTGTACGTATAATGAACTGATTTCAAAATTTTTTTGTTCAATTTTTATGAATTAACTAGTTAACCTGGCAAACGTTGTCTTGCCATATAAATTTGCTCTAGGAAACATTTTTTTAGTTCAAATATATTTGATACTCTTTACCGAACTGCAAAAGTCAACATTGATATGAGCAAACAATGTCTGCGTTACTAATAATTTTAATAAATGATTATCCGCCATTTTCGGTACTTCAGTTTGATAGTTAAGAATAGGGAGAATTATTCTATGTATCGCCCCTCTGAAAACTTAAAAAAAATGTAAACGGTACATATCTAGTATAAAAACAAAACCGTATATGTCTAGTATAAAATTTCATCGACGTCGGTACGTTATTTAGGTGAGACATAAATTTTCCCTTGAGGCGGGTCACCTTAACATTTAGGTGTATGAAAAATAGATGTTGACCGATTCTCAGACCTACGCCGAGTAATTTCGGAGGAGTTTGGCAACAAACACCGCGACACGAGAATTTTATATATTAGATAAAATTTTCATTTTTTTTTGTTTATGTTAATGTTTAACTTTATATTAATATTGAATAGAGTTTTTTTTTTTAGTTTTCTACTTGGTTTAAATTTAAAATTTTCATGATAATTTTAGGATATGGATCGTATCCCCCTAATTTCATACAAAATAGGGTTCACAGTGAGCGATTTCGGATTGCGCGCTGTTTTGTCAGAACGTCTCTACCGCGCAGTTCGAGGGATTACTGTATTTTCAAAATATCGATTTTGTTGCAGATCAATTTATCACTGATAATCGTAAATGAAATAACATTGTTTTAAATACTCTTCAACTTCTTTAAAAACATTTATGAAGCATAGGTATATTTACTTTATTAGTAATGCAATTAAGAGCTAAATTGTGTAATTAATAAAGCATCATAAATCGTAATTGAATTAATTCTTCAATTAAGCATTGCCAATATTAAAGAATAAAGAAAAAATTTACGATCGCCCGAGCAGGGACTTGAACCCTGGACCCTTGGATTAAAAGTCCAATGCTCTACCGACTGAGCTACCCGGGCACTTACTAGACTTGGAACTATAAAAGCTCTAATAAGTGTTTATAATTTCATAAAAAGATATAGTCGGAAAATGTATGAAGTTTATGAAAATTATAAATTTTTAATAATTTTAATTCTGGTTTTTCGACCTTTATTATTTAATGTAAAGAATTACTCAAGCTTAAGGTCTTTTTTTAATAAAAATCGTTTATTTATTTCCTGAAGACGCTACACGCAGGAGTAGCGAAATATCGATAAATAAATAAACGATTTTTATTAAAAAAAGACCTTAAGCTTGAGTAATTCTTTACAATAAATTTTTAATTTCAAATTTGAAATTTGAAATTTTTAGTTAATTAATACATTATATAATTATTTCTATAACTATGTAACTATATGGACCACAGACATCACATAGCATCGGTGGTTCAGTGGTAGAATGCTCGCCTGCCACGCGGGCGGCCCGGGTTCGATTCCCGGCCGATGCAATTTGTATTTTATAGCTGACTTACTTATAATTCCGTTAATATTTAAAGTTAATTGTTTTTCCGAATTAAATTAAATTAAGTAGCAAAATATCGAAAAAAAATAATTATTTAATCGACCTATAGCTTAAATAAAAGTTTATATGTATATTAATCAATAATAAGGTCAACTAAACTTATTGATACAATTTTGAAATATAGCAAATGTTAGCCTGAAGCATCTCGTATAAATTAATATTTTAATTGAATGTTTCTCAAAGAGGATAGTAGATAATATTTTCAATGCTTGTTTTTTAATACTTTAATTTTTCTCGAAATGCTTGGTCAAAATATGAGTGTGACAAAACAGTCACCATGTTGTTCAAACTTTGTTTCAAATAATTAGAAATTAGCGGCAATGATTTGATTATTTTAATAAAAAATTGTAGGTAGTACATATACTCCGACAAAAAAATTTCCATGTGGAAAATTTTTCGGCTATTATTTGAACCTTTAAACTCAAATATGTTAGTATCAGACAAATTATCAATTTTCCGTTTTAAAACCGAAATACATTGTGGAGAAAATTCTTTTTAATTTAACACGGTTATGTAGCATCGGTGGTTCAGTGGTAGAATGCTCGCCTGCCACGCGGGCGGCCCGGGTTCGATTCCCGGCCGATGCAGTTAATATTTAACATTTTGTTTGAAATATTAAATGGATGTGCTATTATGAAAATAACGCTTTAAACGTGTTGTGTTCTTCTGCGATTCCGTGCATTAATAAAAATATTCGCCCGAGCAGGGACTTGAACCCTGGACCCTTGGATTAAAAGTCCAATGCTCTACCGACTGAGCTACCCGGGCATAGAAAGGTTCTTTATGAAGTCGCCTCTTAATGAAAACCATATACCTTATATTAAGAACTAATTGATAATGTGGCAAAAAACGATTTGCTTTATAATGCCTGAAACGGTTTTGTTTTTGAAAATTTTTGACGAAAAGTGAGGTCAGTATTAAAATTTTTAAAATTTGTTTAAGGTACTTTGTTAAAAGTATAAATGTTAAATAAAAGTTTGGGAGTTATGAAAAAAGTGGCCGTTGCAGCTTCAAATGATATTTCGTAGTTGATTTAGAGAAATGTGAGAATTATGAAAACAGTCTGTCATACAATGTTGTTAAATTCTTTTGGATTTGTAGGTACATATCTTACATACAATGGCATCCAAAATCTTTGAACTTTGTTTGGACAATAATGTCACACAAATTATATGGTCTGGTATTGAAATTATTCTGAATGAATTAGAAATTTTTTAAATTGAAACAAATTGTTTTAAATTAATCTATTTAAATCATAATGCTTTATGGTGAAAACTCTTTTTTATTTGCCTATGGAGCGAGGAGCAAAGTATATCAAATAGCA
Organism: Metopia argyrocephala; assembly: GCA_963576795.1. NCBI lineage: Eukaryota > Metazoa > Arthropoda > Insecta > Diptera > Sarcophagidae > Metopia > Metopia argyrocephala. The sequence goes on from OY756209.1 coordinate 3,552,786, forward strand.
TCGGTGGTTCAGTGGTAGAATGCTCGCCTGCCACGCGGGCGGCCCGGGTTCGATTCCCGGCCGATGCAACTTGTATTTTTTATAACTGTTTAACATTATACATTTTTTGAGACAAATTTAATAGTTGTGTTGACAATTTAAATTTAAAAATAAGAAAACTCGCCCGAGCAGGGACTTGAACCCTGGACCCTTGGATTAAAAGTCCAATGCTCTACCGACTGAGCTACCCGGGCCTCTATGGTTTTGTTGGGTGGGATGAAAAACCTGTACGCCAGATCTTTTCCAATAAAGGGAGATAGAGATAGAGAGAGTGCCTATCGGCATAGAACATAAAACTTATCATGCAATGCTTTACAGTTTTCGGCAGATCATACATAACATATATAGCATTTTCAGTTTAAATTAAACCTTTTTCTAAATAAATGAAACCTTTTTCGAAATGAACGCAACCTTTTTCAAATTTAACGAAACTCTTTTCAAAATAAATGAAACTTTATTCAAAATAAATGAAACTTCGTTCAAATTCATTTAAAAAATTTTCAAATTAAATTAAACCAGGTATAGAGTTTTATAGAAAACAAAAGAAAAAAAATAAAACATATTAAACATATTCATTTTTATATAATACTTGTAAAAATCAATGAAGAATTTGTCCACTGACCGCAAAAGATATAGAATATTAAAATATATATGTAGATCGTATTAAAACCTGGAAAAAATTTCCATACATATTTATATTAAACTTTTTACATTTCAATAAATTTAAATATGGGTTGCGAAGCATGCTGGGGCTTAGAAAGTTGAATGTTTGTAATATGTTTGTACATTTATATATTGCTATAATTTAATTTGTATGCATATATTTTTTTTAATACCAGAATATTTTTGTAAATCTTGTGTAACAATTCAATTAAAAATGTGCATTTGAAAAGAGTTTGGTTTTTTTTTCTTATATTGCAAAAAATATTTTCTAAAATTATTTTCTTTCATTTATATCCTCTAACTATAAAAATATTACATTTGCATTTGTACTACAGAATTAAAATTTCAATTTCTTCTTGCATTCTTGTAAGAACCAATTCTTTTTAAAATAATAAAAACTTTTACAATAACAAAAAATAAATAAAATATAGAATACTTGTACAGGTGTACGAATAGTACGAGTAGAGTAAAGCCATGATGTCATTCTTAAAATAACAACTCCTTGACGTTGTTTCTTATTTAGGTTTTTATTTTACATTTCTATTATAATGCTTACAAATTCACAGTACTTGTAACTGAAAATGTATTTCTACATAAATTCATAAAAAATGCCATGAAAATATTTTTGAAAGTACAAATATTTTGTATGAGAATAGGGAGCAATTTTAGTTACTTGCAATATTTATATATTTTTTTATTCTTTAAAAAAAAGGAGAGATTTTTATATTTTGTCCTCTTCTGAAGAAAAACAACATGCTGTAGATTCATGCTTTTTCATTTTTGTTTAATCTCTGTGTGGGCTTTTTATACCTTTTCATATTATTTTGTTTCTGCTGCAGTATTTCCGTTTCCTTCATAAAAGTTATGACAAAAAAGAATATATTATAAGTAAAGTAAGAAGACACATTGCAAGAATTCTGAGTGATAAATAAGAATTTTTATGTGCAATTCTTTTTTTTTTTTAATTTTTTGGTCAGTTTTACTTCTGGCAAAATGTTATCCCATCTTTATTATTGAGAAGAAAAAATAATAAATATTGCTTTTGATAATATTATTGTCGGAAAAGAAGTGTGTATATATTTTGCCATTACATGATATTTCTACTCAACCCACTCTTTACATGGGTTTTAATTGCATACCTTTAAAATAACAACACAATAGAGCTTTAAATTAACAAAAAAAATTAGATTTACACAATTTAAGAAACATTAACATTTAAAAATGAAGTTACAATGGATGCCGTGTACTACACAAATATTGAAAACGTCATCATGATGTCTTATTCTAAATGGGATATGCCATTTTGATTGCTATTTCAACCAGATAACAACCCGAAAAACACATCAAAGCGAGCAAAAGCTTGTTTTCAAAATAATGGCGTGAAAGTTTTAACCTCGCCTACACAGTTTTTAGATTCCTATATCCTATTAAAATTTTATGACAAATTGTGAAAGCCGTCCTTCGAGGACTAAATCCTTCCAATAAAGAACAGTTGTAGGAATTTTTTAAAAGATTCTTGGAAGAACATTCCAATCGAAACGTTATAAAGACTTATGGACTCAATCCCAAAATGCTGCTTGGACCTTATTTAAAATAAGGTTAATTCGACTAAGTAATGAGGTAAATAAACAATAATTGAAAGGAATAATTTAGTTTAATTAATAAAGAAGAAGTTTTTCAGGCCATCAAATATGGAGAATCAATTTTTTTGAACAGCAAAATGAGTCGATTTTACTAATATTAGTGCCCATAATTATGAAAGTGGTCTAAGTCATATATTTCATGTTTCGAGATATTTAATGATTTACAATTAAATAAATTAAAAAATATTTTTACATTATGCGACATTTTAATTTTTAATTTTATTAGTCTTAATTATTGAAAATTTATTATGAATATGAAATTTTGTGTGAATTCATACGATAATATTGTTTTTAAAGTTTGAATTGACTTAGACCATTTTCAAAATTAACTGAATGTCCTATAAATGACTCAAAGCAATAAAGAACTTTGAGTTTTATTTAAAACGATAATTTGACTGAACATTTATTAATTATTTTTCAACAATAATCCATTTTTATCAATATTGCGAGTATTTAAGATTCTTAAAATGTTCCTGAAAAACTGGAAGGATGTACGGTAGTAAACTCAAAATATCTTTATGTTTTTTTCCGATACTGGTCTAATGATGCTGTATAATGGAAGTAATTTAATATTTCCGTATGTTTTTGGTCTTCCTCTTATGGGAAAAAGATCCAAAACATGATATTTAGAATCATTTAAGGAAGTTGTATAAAACATTTTATAAGGTTCATTTTTTAAGAATCTCATCCATTGAATTTGCAGCTAAGAGACAAATTCACCCGCGATATTTTTTACTCTTCTTGTTATTGATTCTGATATCGTTGAAATAAAATCCGGCTGCGAAATTCGCTTTACCGAAAATTTATTTCTTCTTCTGCACTTTTCTATCAATTTATAAGGAATTTGTATAAGGAATTTGCTTTTTTATTTTCATTTCTATTAAGCCAAAATCACGGTCATTCGGCAGAAAGGAATGATCCGATACCAAAAAATTTGTGGCCTAATTTTTGACTTAGACCACTTTCATAATTAACACTAAATGAATTTCATATAATGTTGAAATTAGAAGCACTATCTAATGGTTAATTTTTAACAATTTCGTAAAAATTACATTGAATAAATTTAATTTAAAATAATGTGGTATGAAATAACTGATAAACTAATTTTTTTAAATTTTGTCTTAGACCACTTTCATAATTATGGGCACATTTATGAATATATGGTTTTTTAGGTTTTTATGTTGGTAAGTTCGGCGTTTTTCATATTATTTACTTAACTGAAATAAAATAAAAGCAATCAAAAATATTAATCACATTTTTCTAATGTTTTCGGTCTCAAAGATGTTGGATATAAATGAATATTTTATTGAACACCACTGTATGCATGTATAACGTGTGAAAACAGTATTAAATGTACTTAAAGTTGTTAAATTCTTCTTATGCCTCTTTAACTTGTAAAAATGTAAGACTTTAAGAGATTCAATAGGCATTTAACAGATTAAACAAATACACCAATTAAACCTTAAATTAAACTTATTTTCAATCTTCAATTTTATAGCGCGGTCATTGCGAAGGTTTGATATATATCGAAAGCAGCAATTTTCGAAATAGGAGTCTTATGCCTGACTTTATCAAGTGCCTTGAAGATATCTTTGTTCTCGCCAAATCGATGAATCGGTCCACTAAATAATTCTAAAAGCAATGCCAACAGCTCATCAATAGAAGGGCCACTGCGAAAATCATTCCCATTGAGCAAGTGATAGGATTCTTAGGCCCAGTTTTAACTTCATATTTAAATGGCATTTAAATTTAAATTACATTTAAATGCAACTTTCAGTTTTTCAGCGTAAAGTGAAATGAAACTTAAATGCTATTTAAAAGACCAACCTTGTCCATTTAAGTTTCATTTAAGTTTTACATATAAACACATGTTCTCGCCATCTTGTTCTTACGTTTTGCAAATAAAAATACAACAATCAACAATGTTTTTAATTTTTTTTATACAAAATTGGCATATTATGAATAAAACTCGTCTTTAAATAATAAAATTTAAATATTTTAATTACATATATTCATTGCTATTAATTGCTGTTTATCAATAGCAGTTTTATTTTATTTCTGGTGTTTCATTTTCTTGCAGCCAATCACAGCTGTTTATGCGAAAAATTCTGCAAAGCTTGTTTACATTTGGTGATGCTACCGTACTTATGTCCCAATTAAATAAAAACTTAAATTTATGACTGAAAAACTGAAACTGTATTTAAATACAATTTAAGTTTAAATTAAAATTAACTAATTTCACATTTAAATATGAAGTTAAAAACTGGGCCTTAATGCCTCATCAAGTGATGATTTATCATATTCTTCATAAATTTGGAGAGTGTCGAACAGATTACTATTGGGTGGTAATTTTGGCGCTCATTATGATTAGATTAGCCAATGAATGCGAAGCTTTTAACAGCACTGTTTCAGAATCAATGCTGGCAGGCTTAGAAGACTTGTGTAAGCTAATTTCTGCAAGAACTCTTCTGAAAGCACGAGCTCGTATTTGTAAAAATACTACGTACAGGTACTGCTATACTATCGAGTTCGGAAATCTTTCTGATTAACGAGAATTACTTACAAACAGAGTGGGCAAATAAACAAAACATTTCGTAAACGTTACAACAAAGTCATACACTTTTCATACATTTTTTAATGGTATTGTACATGAGCAAAACCAAAACAAATATTTTCTAAATGAGAAAGAGCGCAAATGAAACAATTAGCTTTTCGTTCTTGTGCTTGCTTTGTTATTCCGTTACATTTGTATAATTTGCTCTTTTTTCTCTTCTTCTTTTCTTTTTCTTCCCATACATTTTTTGTTGTACCTACGCACATTTGAGTTAGTGTGTTTGTAGTACTCAAAACGAAAACAATATACAAAATTAAATGGGACAATCGTTCACACTATTTCTGTTTTATTTTTGTTTTACTCATTGTAAAGAACACAACAAAATGAGATCAAACGTTCAGTTTTGTTTATTTTCCTACTCTGCTTACAAATAACTCCGCTATAAGGTTAGTCTTTTCAACCTTTTTAAATACGTTGATGTTTTCAATTAATTCTAATTTTCTTTTTCTATAGCAATGAAATTCTTTTGAAAAAAAAAAGATTAGAAAATTAAAAAAAAAGTATTCCCGCCCGAGCAGGGACTTGAACCCTGGACCCTTGGATTAAAAGTCCAATGCTCTACCGACTGAGCTACCCGGGCATATAATGCTACCTCAACCATAACTGATTTTATACCATTTTCAGTATAAAAAATCCGAAATTGAGGATCCATGTCCGCTCCTTAAGACTATCTTACACGTCATGTATTGCTTTTTTGTCATATTTTTCTTATAATGGCTTTTATCTTATTGTGCATTAAAAAAACTTAAACAAAAAGTGCACCAACAAAAGAGGAAAGATACGTCATAAATTTGATTGCCACAGGCCAATATATTCTGCCAAAATTATCTTAAAGCCTTAGCAAATCTGTGAGACATTACTACTCTTGTTGAAAGCAACCAGGGAAATTTCTGCTGATATAGGATGTCTCATGTCAGCTTGAACTTTTCAGCATTGAACTAATTTATACTACCGAAGCACCAATAAAAATTTGGGTAGACCTATAAATTAAAACAAAAATGCTTCTTGTAACAAGTAAATAAGAGGTATTTGAAAATCTTATTTTATAATAGACTTAAAACTCTTTTTAATTATTATATGAAAATCTTTTATTCAAATTTGTATTATTTTAAAAAAATAAAAATTAATAAATTTGTTGAAAACTATTTATTTTCCCTTCTTAGCCCATATTAAGTTTATAACACAGTGTTGCACCCAGTAATTTCCACATAGTAGATAACTTTTTTAATTTATATTTTATAGGATGTTTGTAAGCAATTGGTGTCACTTGAAGACAAATTAACTTTTTATGTAAATAAATCAATAAATAAGAAAAAAAAAACGAAAAATAGCTGTTACGAGTAATTGATTTGTTTTAATCTACTACGTGCCGCAACTAAAAAATTATGCTTTCAGTTAAACAAGATACACCAACACCACAAACAGAAATATTGCCGCACACAGGCAAAGAAAACCAATACTGCTGATGGCACAAGTAAAGAATACTGAAATTGGGAGATGATGAGGCACATTATTTACAAATCAACTGACGGTTTATGTCTTGAGTTGGGTTGGCGGATATTTTATTAATAAATTATTTTCATTTTATTTTAAACATTAAGAAATTAATGAAATTTAAAAATTTTTTCACGGAAATCCATATAAAGGGCATAAAGGATTTATAAATTATTTTTTGTACGTATTCGTTATGTAATAAATCAAATTTAATTTTCACTAACTTTAAATTATTTGATATGCAAGTGTTGTCAACCACCAATAAAAGACAACACACAATATTAAAACATGCAACATATTTTGTCCATTAGCAACAATTAGTTAAATTAGAACTTTTCAATGTGCAACAAATTTTCCAACACAATTCTTTTACTTCTGCCTCTTTTTGCATTGTATGTGATTTTATTATTTTTTATTATGTAAAAATTAATTTATAGTCTTTAAACACACACACACATATGTATGTATGTACATATCGTCATGTGAATTCATAAAATTTGCAAGTTAAATTGAACAAATTTCACAGGAGAAGCAAAAAACTTTATTATAAGTAAGTCAGCAAAAATCATATGTGGAATCTGATGAAATAATTCCCAAGCAGTTATGCTATATGTGCCCATAATTATGAAAGTGGTCTAAGTCAAAATTTTAAAAAGATTAGTTTGTCAGTTATTTCATACCACATTATTTTAAACTAAATTTATTCAATGTTATTTTTACGAAATTGTCAAAAATTAACCATTAGATAGTGTTTCTAATTTCAACATTATATAAAATTCATTTAGTGTTAATTATGAAAGTGGTCTAAGTCAAAAATTAGACCACAAATTTTTGGTATCGGATCATTCCTTTCTGCCGAATGACCGTGATTTTGGCTTAATAGAAATAAAAATAAAAAAGCAAATTCCTTATACAAATTCCTTATAAATTGATAGAAAAGTGCAGAAGAAGAAATAAATTTTCGATAAAGCGAATTTCGCAGCCGGATTTTATTTCAACGAAATCAGAATCAATAACAAGAAGAGTAAAAAATATCGCGGGTGAATCTGTCTCTTGGCTACAAATTCAATTGATGAGATTCTTAAAAATTGAACTTTATAAAATGTTTTATACAACTTCTTTAGATAATTCTAAATGTCATGTTTTGGATCTTTTTCCCATAAGAGGAAGACCAAAAACATACGGAAATATTAAATTACTTCCATTATACACCATCATTAGACCAGTATCGGAAAAAAACATAAAGATATTTCGAGTTTACTACCGTACGTCCTTCCAGTTTTTCAGGAACATTTTAAGAAGCTTAAATACTCGCAATATTGATAAAAATGGATTACTGTTGAAAAATAATTAACAAATGTTCAGTTAAATTATTGTTTTAAATAAAACTCAAAGTTCTTTATTGCTTTAAATCATTTATAGGACATTCAGTTAATTTTTAAAATGGTCAAGTCAATTCAAACTTTGAAAACAATATTATCGAATTAAATTCACACAAAATTTCATATTCGTAATAAATTTCCATTAATTAGACTAATAAAATTATAAATTAAAATGTCATATAATGTAAAAACATTTTTTAATTTATTCAAATGTAAATCATTAAATATCTCGAAACATGAAATATATGACTTAGGCCACTTTCATAATTATGGGCACATATAATGACTTTAGCTTGTGGTTGCCATTAGCAAAAAATGATTCAAGTAAGTATCAGAATGATATTCATTCCTTTGCTAGGGGAAAAAGGTGTTTTGGGACATTAAGTTCAGCTCTTAGAATTTCTTGGTGTTAAATAAAAATATTATGCTTTTGAAACAACTTCCATTTCTTTGCAGGGAAGTCTATTACATAGAAAATCATTTCAAATGATTGCTATAAACTCATATATTTAATCGGAGGAGTGTACAATTTTTCAAATAAGTAATTAACCAACAATTAGAACTTTTTAAAATTATCGGACGATATGTGAACACATAAATAAATTAACTTTTTGCCACATTTAGATGCCACAACTTCATTCAACTCGCTGAGAGTTGTTTACAATCAGTTCTCACCGCTCCAGTGGTAAATTTAAAAATTACGGAAAATTTTTGCTTCTGTTTTTATGATGGCTTTTGGTGGCACAGAACGAAACAAAAATAAAATTATGGTGCCCACAGGTTTTATGTTTTTTACATAATTTGCGGTTGCAATGCTTTTCCACTGTTTGCGCCCATGACATTTGAAATGCTTGTTTATTTAAATTTAAATATTTAAAGTTTTTAATAAAAATAAAGCAAAAATATTAAAAAATTTTCAATGTTTATGGCACATATTTTATAAGGGCATCTCTCTTAAATTGTTATAAAAACTTTAAAGGATATTAATATTTAAGTTAGAAATATATAAGAATTCTTCCTGATTTTTTTATTTTGCTTTTTCTCTTTTTACTAATAAAGTTAAAAACCATTGAAATGGAATGTTTCCGCCCGGGATCGAACCGGGGGCCTTCCGCGTGTTAGGCGGATGTGATAACCACTACACCACGGAAACACATACTTTTGTTTGGATTAAATAAGTCTCCATAAATATTTTATTACAATTTTAATTTAAGTATCGAAAAAGGTTTCAAGTTTAATATTTGCAAAGAGAACTTTTTATAAGTACTGGCTCACGGACCAAGAAAATGTCATAATGGAAAAAGTAAAAAAAGTTACATAAAGTAGTAGTGAAATATACTAACACTATATGTACAAACATACTCGTATATGCATTGATTTATTTGCATTTAAATAAAAAAATATATGCCTGCTTTCGCCTAGCATTGAAAGTCAGCATTTCATTAGTCAGCGTGTTGGATGAAATCGTAAATCTACTCTATATGAACGTGTATAATTGTTTTTTATATATTTACAAGAAATTAAAAAATGCTTTCGTCCTGTTTCCGCCCGGGATCGAACCGGGGGCCTTCCGCGTGTTAGGCGGATGTGATAACCACTACACCACGGAAACATATATTTTTAGTTTCCAAGAAACATTTAATGTATGAGCCAAAGTTTTTAACAGTAAATTTAATATTTTATCATTTATTTTTTAAATAGTCTTGCATGTATTAAAAATTTAAGAGTTGAAAACTCCATTTACTCTTTTATAATTAATTTATATGAGTTTTGTTAGTAATAATCATTTAGTTATGCTTTGGATCAGTTTCCGTGGTGTAGTGGTTATCACATCCGCCTAACACGCGGAAGGCCCCCGGTTCAATCCCGGGCGGAAACATATACAGTGGAATCTCTCTTAACGGACACCTCCCTAAAGCGGACATCTCCTTTGGACGGACACTTTGTTCTGGTCCCGGCAACGCGCCATAAGAACAACATTGAAGAAGCTCTCCTTGAACGGACGTTCTCATGAACGGACGCGGACACCCATTTAGCAAAAAAAAGATTCTCTTGTCCGGACACTTAGATTTTCTTGCCTAATTTCTGCAAGCCATAAATTGCAAATAAGTTCCTAAAATCGGTTTTTATCTCGCATAATAAAGTTTTATTAAGGGAAATAACAAAAAAGTGTAAAAGTATGTTTATGTATATGTGTATTGGAAATGTTGAGTTGATTTGATTGTAAACAATTGTTCATGTGTGACGGTTAAAAATGGATAAAAAGAGGACAATATTAACACCTAAAAATTTAAATAAAGACACTTTACCGGTGACATGGAAATCGAATACTAAATCCTGGATGACTTCTGAAATTATGAATGAATGGTCAGAAGAATTCCATAGAAGAATGAGAGCGCCAAAAGTCAAATTCATCGCATCCAAAACAGAACAATCTTAGAAATATTAAAATAAATTTTTTGCCTCCTAACTGTACTTCAATTAGTCAACCACTTGACCAGGGTATTATAAAGAATTTTAAACACAATTACAGAACTTTAATACAGAAACATTTGCTAGCTAATATTGAAATTTCTATCACAGCCCACGATTTAGTAAAACGTATCAACTTACTGGATGCATTTTTAGGCATGGGATCAAGTTTCTTTTGACACAGTTCAAAACTTTTTTGTTTATTTAAATTCAGTTGAATTTTTTGTATTTTAATTCTTTTTAATAAACGGATTTTTAAATAAAAGATTAAATTCATATATTGAATTTACTGATTTATATTTGCAGTTTTCTCTTGAGAGGACACCCCCCTTGTACGGACACATTTCAATGGTCCCGTCGGTGTCCGTCCAAGGGAGATTCCACTGTATATGTATATAAAAAATGATTTTTTGTATATTAAAAATTTTAGAATTGAACAATTACAGTACTCCCCGGATAATTACCACAGTGTATACAGTGATGAAGGAAATGACAGCTCAAAAAGTTAAAAATCAGCTGTGTTTTAATGTGGCTATCTTGTTATACACTGTGATGTTGTGTGTACAAAAATTTTGTTGCGGCTATATTGCTGTGTGTTATTCTTGTTATAGTTGTTGGAGTTTCGTCACTGTATGTACTGTGTAATTGCCTCACGCTTAATTGCCTTTCACGCTTATTTACCTCAATTTCTAAATCCCCATATTTTTTCCTACCATTTTCTAATAAAATTCCACGGTTAATTAACTTTAGCTTAACTGCTTTATTCGCTTAATTACTTCAAATATACATATTTTCCCCAAAGAGAAATTTCACTTAAAATTGTCTCGTTTAATTACCCAAAATAATTATTTTCTAAAAACTGGAGCTTAACTCCGCATTATATGAACACCGCTTAATGTGAACCTTTTTTCCCTTCATTGACTACTCTAAAAGATGAACAAATGTAAAAGGCCCTATAATTTGAACAGATTTTTTTTTTAATTTGAAACGTTAAAATCCTGCGTTTACTAGTTGAGGGAATCCCCGCTTTAAGTGTACATATACATAGGTATGTATGTATGTGTTCTGTTGCAAATTTTGGAAAAATGAAAGTAACAGAAAAAATAACAAGAGGCAAATTACAGCATTCCATATCGAGTGAAATTTCATAAAATTTGAAAACATTTTACAAAGAAATTTCGTTCGATATCGAATGACGTAATTTGCCCCCAGATTTTTTTAATATGCCAATAGATTTTGCTAAGTTAGTTATTAACATGTGCAGGTATTGTATGTACATATGTGTGTAAATTTGAACATATTCATACACAAGAATAATTATATATATGTAAATTAAATTATAATATGGTGTAATTTTAAAAATAAAAAAAATTCATAAATAAAGATTTTTGTTTAAAGATGGTATAATTCTGTTTAAAAATTTTCAGTATTCGGAAATATGAACAAATCGCAAAAGTGAACAATGCCGGTTTTAATTAGTTCACATTAGCGCGTGTGCACTGTATAGGCATAAAATGTCGGTTAAATTTACTTTCAAACTACTTTTTTAATATAACCTTCCAATTAAAATCTACCAAGTTTTTGTATAAGTATAAGTATAAGTATAAAGTTACTTGCTTTTCACATGTATTGATGGCAGTGTGTACAGTGTATTCGTTTAATTACCTCTAAAAGGCAATTAACCGTATTCGTATAAACGACTTCCACGCATAATTGCCGAAAAATGTTGACATTTTTGTCGAGGCAATTATCCGTAGAATACTGTAATACATATCTGTGGGCTTAGAAGTATATCATACTAAAAATCATAGCTTTTAAGGGTATTTTAATCAAAAACTAAAATTATGATTGCAGTCATAATTATATATGAATCACTAATAACTTGTCATTGCAAAGGATTTCAATATGTACCTCCAACTAAGTATATGATAAAAATAAGTGGTTTGTATTGCAAAAAACAACTTGAGTACTGAGTTTAAGAGGAATTGTATTTGAAACTGATGATGAGTATGATTTTCTGCACGATGTTTCTCGATTATATTGTAAGGGCAGGGCTGCTTACAGTCCACACTCTTTCAAGTCATTAATTTTCGATTTCAATACATCGTTGCTATTTGAATAAATAAAACTCTTTGATGAAATTTTAAGATATTTTATCATTCGATCTTGTTTGAGTACCTTTATTTTGTAAAAATATTTTAAATTTTCTTTAAACAGTTGTCTGTGTAGAAATAAATGCATTCATTTCTTTCTTATTTGTCTTATAAAGTTTTACTTCGTTTTCTTATTATACCGGACAGTTACATTCCTTATCCATCTCTTTTAATTTCTGTTTTCAACAACAATTTGTGTTCTCATTGAAAATTCATTAGGAATTCTGTTTGCATTTGATTGTGCAAAAAAAATATACAAAATTTTTTATTTAATTTCTTTTTTTTTCATATTTCTATAAATCTTTGTAAAACAACACTGCCAATATTTATTTTAATGACACATGAATGTATGAGCCAGTTAGGCAAACACATTTCTAGAAAACATGTATGTGTGTGTGTGTTTGCATACAACATGTCACTAATCTACAGGACTTAATCACAGTTATTTGATGTCTGTAGTGGTGAAAGTAACAACGACTTAAATTACTTGCTATTTAATAGTCGAGATTTGTACTGGAAATTATTTTAATTTTTAATATTTAAGATTTTTAAGCACAAGAGGGAATAAATATTTTAAAATGTTTAACACAAAAGGCATATTAATATTTGATCATGTCTAGACAGAAAACAACAAGACACTATGAAAGAAACACCAAAACCAAACAATACTGGTACATTGTTTCTTAATTTACAAACCAAGTGAAAAACTAAATTTTATTCAGATTATTTGGGAATTAAAATATGTAGAAAATTTTTCAGCAACTAAGGCCTATTGTCTATGAAAAAAGCGAAAATATTTCTACTGTTAATGTTTACGTAAAACAAAAAATATTTTTCGCCTTATTGGCAAATACATTCAATATAATTTGAAATGTATGCTTTTGGGGATAAGCATGTTTATATACTAAATGGGATATGATTCGCATTTAGTCTATAACTATTTTAACATAAGTATTTATAGTTTTGAATAACACCTTTGGGAAAAAGTCTCCTGACGAGTCTCTTAAGCAGAGACGAAATGGCCATAGAGACATGCTTATCCCCAAGCAATACATTTCATATATTATATTGTTTACGTAAAACTATATATGTCAGGCTATGGTGGTTCAATTTGGGTTTGGGTTTTCCTAAATTTAGAAACTTTTGTTCCCCAGAAACAATTGACTTTAATCAGTTCATTGCGTTCCATTTCTTTAGTGCTGTACTATTACTAACGGGAGCGAAGTTCAATAAGTCCTTGAAATTTTTAAAGAAACACAGCTTTGGAATAAAAAAATAATTTTATATATTAAATTTAATCTCTTTTAAATACTTTAAACTTTTTGTCGTATATTTCAGGATTTTTTTTGTTTTTTCAAAAAAAAAAAAAAAAAAAAAAATTTTGGTAATGTTTTCACAGTAAGTAATTGTTTGTGCGACAGTAAGTAATCATTTCTACAGTCCAAGGACTTTCCGTCAATTTATTTCTTTATATTTGGTAATAGGATTAGAAAATAGTCACTTTTTGCTAAATCTGCCGAACAGTTATAGAATTTATGTTTTGTTTTCTATATAAATTACACAGGTTTAACCCTTCTCATTTTCCTTGTGAAAAAGAGCTTCTTTTGAAATCGTAAATGATACAATAAGTGGGCATGGTTTAAGTGAACAAGAAAATTATCATATTCCGCCCACCAACTACAACAGGTGCAACAAAGCGGCAATTAGTGGTCGAATGCGATACCAGAGGTCTGGTACTTCAAACAGTTTGTAAGGAAATTATGTTGAAAAAAGGACTGCAATAATATTGCACTCGAGGTGAATATTGATTAGAGTTTAGAGAGGTTCTTCATATTTGTATCAGGGAAAGGACATATTGCAGAATTGTGCAAAAGTGGGCACAATACTAGAAAACCACTATTTGTTCTCTGGCGTCTATAGCACAAAAACCTCAAAATTTTTATCTTCACCAATCAAAAATCAAATCAGTTTTTAATTTTAATAAAAAAAAAAATTGATCACACCTTTCCTGGGGCCCGAACCCGAGCTTTCAGTACTTAACAAATCAGTTTTTTTTAACGAGAGTTTAATATCAAATAGTCGCCGTGGTTTAATGGTTAGTGTGTTGGCTTACTACGGTGATAGCACCGGGTTCAAATCTCAGCTCTGACATTTTAAAAGTAAGAAATATGAAAAAATTATTTCTTTTGGCGACTGCCTCTCAGCAGTCTTCTGGCAAAAGTTTTGGGATTAATTGATGGCCATGAAAAAGCTCCTCAAATTTGTCGTTCGGCGTCGATTTTAAACTGTAGGTTCCGGTACTTATGGATAAAAATTAGCACACACAATATGAGTGCTGCGAGAAGCTAGGCCGTAACCCTGACAAAAGGGTTGTAATGGCCAATTTGCTATGTATGTTAATATTAAATCTTGTTTTTACTTCAAGCAAAGTTAACATTTGGCATATACAGGGTGGGCAAATACGAAGTTAGGACGTCAATTGGTTGTCAAGTGATGAAATGTCAAGAGTTGAGCTGTCATCCTTTGACATTTATTTAGCAAACAGTTGGGATATCTTAACCATGGTTTACTAGACTACCATTGTTTGCGTCGAACGATACTGAACCAGCTCTAAAAGATGAAATTCGACATTGAACTGACGAGATAAGCGAAGTTTGGTTGAAAAATATGGTTCAAATGTCTGGTCTGCCAAGCTGCTAGAAGTGGACTTTTGCCATTATTAATTCCCATACTTCCATTAAACTGAAGTTGGCAAAAAAGATTTGTTTTTAAACCAATTCATTTCTTAACTTCAACCTAAAGTTTACGAAAAAAGTGTAACCAAAAGCATTGTATACATTAAAAAGTTGTCACGCTTTACTCGCTAAATATTTGTCAAAAGTGAACGAAATGCAAATAAGAGAAATGCATGTTTAATAGAGAGAAATTCCATTTCATTTCTCTGAAGACCTTTTCCCATAATTAATCACAGTAAGTAGAAAATTTCAGAATGGTATTTGGAATGTCCGTCATCAATTTAAATAGAACCATAAAAATAAATATTTTATTGCCTTCATTTTATTTTTTATTTTTTGTAATTCAAATGTTTTTCCACATTTTCATAGTTTTAAGTTATAAAACTACTGTCAATCATGCATGATGACCATATTGTGTTGACAATGGTTGTGTTGCTGTTACTTGGATGGCATAGCCTGATACAAGGATATATTGTTGTAAAATGAATTTAATTTCTTAAAACTAAAACACCACTCATATTGATTGGCTAGGAAATAAAACTTGACAAAGAAAAAAGTGAATAAATTTCACAAATATACGATACTTTTCCACACTTAAATAAATCTAAAAGGAAAATAAAACGCATTTAAAATTATAATCTTTTTAAAAAGGGTCAGTAGTTATATGACAAATAAAAAGATGCATAGATATGAAAAAATTAAATAAAAAAATATATTCAAAGCACGTTAGACAGATAATATTTGCATATTTAAGAAGAAATTTCTGATATTTTTTGTACAGTATGATATCAGAATGACTTAATATTATAATAAAAGGAGGTTTGTGTTGATTTTAACACCATTTCCAGAAATTTCATACAATTTAGAACGCCTATATACATCAGAGTTTGTAAGGTCACAAATTCATAAGGCCATATTCAAAGTACTCGTATGTGAGTACCATAGGAGTATTATTTAATCTTTAAAGGATTAACATCGTAATGTGAGAATCTCTCTTTACTTCCTAGCTAAAGAGTTGAATTGAATATAAAATAAAAAGAAAAATTAAATATTCCACTAAACTCTAGAAAATTTCATGTTTAAAAACCATGTTACATGCAAGCCATTTTCCAACCAAAACACCCAAAAACATTAGAAATACGAAGAAGAGAAACTAAAAGAAAACTAACTTCATAGAGATGGACATACACGCGTTTAAATTGATTGCGTAAATTTTGCAAACTTTGAACTTGAAGTCAAAAAAAAAAAAAAAAAACTCAAACAGAAAAGAGAAGAGATTCGTAAATATATGGGAGTTGAACAGAAACATGTTGTGGGTTACGATTTAAAACTTTTCTTTTGAAAAGTCTTGTTTTATTATCATCTTGAAAACGGTTGCTTGCTGCTGCTGTTAAGATGCTTCCACACGAGATAGTGTCACGTATTTTTACTATAAAATACCATTTTAAATACATATGGTCAAAATAATAAGTACACAAGTATGTTTCACATTTCTTTAATGAATAACACAAACATTTTTATTAGAAAAATTTTAATTTCTGTTCATATTTTTAAGTATAAAGAATAATAATAAGTGGTTAATTTCTTTTTGGTCGCTTTGGTTAAATATGTACTCATCTCTGTATTTATCGTACTTATGTTTTTAGTTGTATATTTTTAATAAAAATATTAATATAATTAGCAATTTTTTGCAAATTTAGGGGTTGCATTTAAAATATCTTTATCATTTTAAATCAGCGGGATCAAATAAAATTTTAGTTCTATTAATTAATTTTTTAATTGGTTTAAAATTTCTGCGTCAATTAATTTTTTAATTAAGTATATGAAATAATTTATTTTATTAAAACTTACCTGAGTTTTTAATTAAAAGATTAATTGGCCCAAATAAATATTTAATTGAAAATTTTTTTTGCCAAAAAGCTCGACTCTATTAATTTTTTAATTGATATTATTGTTATTGTTTGTAGGGGCAAAACTAGTAAACAATTTAATTGGTAGTACAAATTTGTTAATTGAAATCGATTTTAAATTTTTTCTGTGTATGTAATACAATAATTTATTTTTAATTAAAACAAACACAGGCATCGAAATGTAAGTTCGTTTGAATTCTTCAACTTCAGTCATATACATATGACGTTTTGGACAAATGCTATAAAAATTCATGTATGACACCAATTAAAATTTAGCAACTGTCAACGATGATTAACCATTGTCAGCATTTGTCACGATGGTTTAACTATGACTTTCGCCACTGGATAAGTTTAAATGGTATTTTTGTGCGGGAATTAAAATTGGAATGCGAAATTATACAATAATACCCTCTGCAGTGATTAGCAACGATTTATTTTTATCTAGATGAGGGTTTGTGTGTTTAAACAAATTCGAAAACAAAACTAGACGTTTAACAGTACATTTATATAGCATAACCAACAACAAAAACTTATATGAATGAACATTAAAATAAAAAAAAAAGTCAATAAATTGTTGCAAATATCTCATAGAAAGTTTGCGAAAAATATGTAAAAAATACAATGATCCCGCTCATTAAAATTAAGAAGCAACAGCAACAATATTAAAATACAAATTAAAAATTACAAAAATAATAAAAAATCATGCCTTTATTAATGATCACCAGTATATGTAGGTTTGAAATGCCACTGGTGATTAAAAACTTAACCGAAAAAAATATTTACTATATACTCTAGCTGAGATTTTTATTATTCCGATAAAACTTCATACATGCAAGAAAGCTTGCTGTGGTAACAAAAAAGTATAGTCCACTTCAAATTAATAGTGGAATCGCAAACTGAATTAAAGAGAGTTTTTTTTTTCTAAACTCGGTATACTTTTCAAAAGAACTTCTAAGCACTTTTAAGTATAAATAATGAATTACGCCCGTATGCAAAAAAAAAAAATAAGTAAACTTGAACTCAATATTTGTATGGCAAATAAAGACTTCAAGTCTACTTTACTTCTTTTTTTCTTATAGCCGTAAGAGTTTCAATTGTTATTAAAACTCTGAGATATTTTTCTTTATTAAAATATTACAATATTGGAATCAAAATTTTGGGGTTCTTTTTTATATATTTTGGGAAAAAAGATAAACAAATAACCATGAAACAATCTATTATATTGATATTCAAAGATATTAAAGTCTGAGGAGAGATAAATTTTTGTATTTTCCGTATAAGTTGATAATTTAAGAGCAGAAAAAATTTTTTTTAATTAATAAATAAAAGCCAGTAGCCAGGCAATTATACAATATTTTCATAAATAGAGTACAAATGTTATTTTCTCTATAAGACATTAAAAATGTTCTGATGTACACAGTGGACTATTACTACTCATGTAATGTATTGTACTGGTGTTAAGAATATATGTTATGCGAATGAAAAAAGAAGAAGTGTCTGTAGCTATTTTATTTGAATTTCTTCATATACGCAGCAGAAATTAGTGCTTACCAATAAGCTATTTTGTAAGGGAGAAATTGTAAACTATCACTTACTCGTGCGCATCAATAATTGATGATTTTTATATGAAATGAGCCGCTAAAATGCAATAGAAACGCAAATTTATTGCAACCAGTAAGCAAATATTATTTAAAATTAAAAATAATACCTTATCCTATAGCATCTTCGTAAGCTTGAAGGTATGCATAAACAATATAATGCTTCCATTATTACTTACAATTTTATTTATTGCTCCCAAATTTGAAATATTTTCTGCCTGGTAGTAGTTCTGAGAAAAACATTTGAAGGGATATTGTTTCATAAGTGGATCAAGCGTCTAAAGACCGAATTCTTTTTGTAGTGAACAGTGAATAATAATATGTACACTTTATATTGGCTTGCATTGAAGAAAATACAGAAAGTTCTATTAAGTAGTATGTAATTATAGAATATCGCAAAATGTTCTGAAATAAATAAGTATGTTGATTAATTGTAGTACTCAAATACTGCTAAGAAAAGAAGCTATTTATAAAGCCACATAGAACTTACAAACCGTTCTTGGATTTGCGAAAGAATAATGTCAGGTACTCAGTGGGCTAATATTTCTTTTTATCATAAGGATGCATATTTTGGCCGTTTCTTGTTCTACTCTATTAACTACATGCTATGAATATTAACCCTAAAGATCGATGAGAGAATTTTATGTAAAACATACATAAATTTAAACGATATTTACATATTTTCGGTAAAAGAAAATCCGTGGTATAATTGTTAGAGTGCTCGCACAAAAACTCAAACGGCCTAGGTTCGAATCCCAGCAAAGGTGAAAAATAAAAAGTTAGTTTGCAGTTTTTTCAAAATTATAATTTGAAAATAAGAAGTCCATCTAAAAGGTAACGGCTCCCTGACGTTCCACTCTATTTCAACTTAACCTTTGACAATGAAAAACGAATGATCAGGAAAAACAGCGCCACCTATTGGGAAGTAGCAGATAACAGCTAAACCTACTTAACGAAGACACTAATCACTATGAACGATGGGGCAATTGCTGTTGAACATTCAAGGGTGAAGGTATAACACTGGCCTTTGAATGATCAATTCACAGCAATTTTTCTCATTCCTAAGGCGCTTAATAGTAATATAAGAGAAACAAAATGTATGTTCTGTCATAAATGTACTGTCCTTTCCAAAAATTCCAATACAATACACAGCATTTAGGTAGGGGTTTATCCCTTAGTATTGGTCTTAATAAAAAAAATTTACATATAAAAAATTGTATCAATTGTTCCTTATCAATGATGCAATATTGTATTAAGTACTTTGATTGTATTGTAAACATGTATGTATTTAGAATATGTTTTTATATTTGTTAAGCGTGACAACTATTTTAATAAAACAATAAAATAATATCTTGAATAAATCTGCTGGTGTTAAACTTATTTGCGTTGTCACAAATACTGAATAAAATAAAATTCGTTAAAAATATTATCAAAATCATGAACGATGAATGAATAATATGCGTCATGAATCAGTTTACTTTTGAAACAACAATCAGCAGTGCAAATGATTTTTTAATTTTCATTTCTTCTATACATACTTTCGACTATATCTTGCTGTAGTTTTGTATTCTACAATGAATGTTTTGTTACTTCTATTGTTGTCACATTTACATTTTTGTTTTTAATATTTGTCTTTTATTGTAACGTTGTGACTTGTTTTTTACACACTTTGTTCCTTTTGTATTTGTTTCATTCATTGAATAAAATTCTGGGCGCCACGTGTCCTTAAAATAACTCGCCCCTTCTCTACCAATTGTTATATTGTATATTCATCTCTTTTCTTTTTTTTTTTGGTGAAACTACTCTACACTGTTGTTGCTGTTCTTGTTAATAAATATTTAGTTTTGGTTTCTTTGGTGAGTTTTTGGAAGCATCCATTTAATATATAAAAGATTTTTATGGGTGTATGAAAACGAGTATGAAATGCATACGAAATATAAATTTTTTCATTTTCCTTTTTATTTGCTTTTACTTTATGGCCTTTTGTTTTCATATTTCTAAAGAAAATTAAATTAATTTATATTTTTATAACAGACTGAATTCAACAATAGGGTGTGCTCAAATATAAAAAAATTTAAGAAGTGAGGCTAATAATTGTTTTTAAGATGAGTAGGCAGAAATTGTAGTGGAAGGTTATGAATTAGAATATCAGTCTGCTAGCAGTCTACATGATGAACAACAACCACAAATAGAAATTGATTCACAACCAAGAATGCTGTCGAAATCACGGCCACGGCGCTCCAGCAGGTAAAGAAATCAGCTTGGCTGGGTGACTATGACGTCTCTTAAGAGAGGGAGATGTTGTGGGATTTCACACTTACTGTAAAATGAACTTGAGCCATCAAATAGATTAAGAAACACTTTAAATTTTTTGTTATATCTGATGTTACTTTTGTTTTTTTCTTCGTTTGCACAAGTCATACATACACACATAACTGGCCATTATCACCCTGTTTCAGAGTAACGGCCTAGCTTCTCGCAGCACTCATGTTGGGTGTGTTAATTTTTATCCATAAGTACCGGGACCTACAATTTAAAGTCGACTTCGAAGGACATCTTTAAGTAGCTTTTTCATGGCAATCAATTACTCCCCAAGCTTTTGCCAGAAAACTGCTGAGAGGTGGCCGCCGAAAGAAATAATATTTTCATATTAATTTTTTTTTCAAGATATCAGAACTGAGATTTGAACCCAGCGCAATCGTCTTATTAAGCCAACATACTAACCACTAGACCATGGCGACTACAAGTTGCACAAGTCACCAGAGTTTTTATTAAGGAAAACATTTATTTAAAATATCATTTAGGAACTGATGTAAAATTTTCTTATCTTTCCATACTATGGAAACCGAATTCGTCATTAAAGTCAAATAAAATTAATATATAAGCGTTTAATTAAGCTTTAGGTCGATTATATAATTATTTTTTCGTTATTTCGCTACTTCTCTGCGTAGCTTCTTCAGGAAATATTTTTTATTTATTTTATTAATAAGGTCAACTAAACTTATTAATACAATTTTATAGTCAAATAAAATCTTAAAATTTTTTTTTATTAAGACCAATACTCAGAGGTAAACCCCTACTCATGCAGTGTATTATATTGAAATTCTGTATATACATAGATGGACATTATATTATGCGCCTTTTTGTTGATGAGACAATTTGCTGTCGTGGATGGTCGACAGCAATTTCCCCATATGTAGGTGGATGTTGAATATGAGTGGTAATGGTCTCCACTAAGTAGATTAGCTGTTATTTTCCCAGAAGGTGGCGCCTTACTCCTGATCATTTGTTCTTATGGTGGAATAGACTGGTTTATTAGGGAGTGGTTATTTCGAAAAACCGAAAATTTAATTTTTTAATTTTTCTCCTTCGCTGGGATTTAAACCTCGGCCGTTTGAGTTTGTGTGCGAGCACTCTAACCACTATACCATAAAAGAAATCTGAGCATAAATATATGCTATTGAAAATATATTCGATTTACATATATCTGATAGCTTTAAACATGAACGAATCATGAAGTCGAAATCTAAATATTATCATTGTCTTGTTACGTTTAATCTGCTGAAACAGGCTCTTTCTATAAATCTTTGCAATAAAAAAGACAAATTTCTTTCCTAATTGTAAAAAAAAATTAAAGGCCCCTTAAATAATTTCAATTTTGATTATATACTTCTTCAATATACCAGCCTGTATTGAAAGATATATGTGCCCATAATTATGAAAGTGGTCTAAGTCAAAATTAAAAAAAATTAGTTTAGCAGTTATTTCATACCACATTAGTTTAAACTAAATTAATTCAATGTAATTTTTACGAAATTGTCAAAAATGAACCATTAGATAGTGGTTGTAATTTCAACACTATATGGAATTCATTTAGTGTTAATTATGAAAGTGGTCTAAGTCAAAAATTATACCACGAATTTTTGGTATCGAGTCATTCCTTTCTACCTAATGACCGATAAAAAAAGCAAATTACTTATACAACCCTGAGCATTATTATGAATTGATAGAAAAGTGCAGAACAAGAAATATATTTTCGATAAAGCGAATGTCGCAGCCGGATTTTATTTCAACGAAATCACTAGAAGAATCAATAACAAGAAGAGAAAAAAAAATACCGCGGGCGAATCTGTCTCTTTGGCTACAAATTAAATAGATGAGATTCTTGAAAAAAGAACTTTATAAAATGTTTTATAAAACTTCTTTAGATGATTCTAAATTTCACGTTTTGGATCTTTCACCTAAAAGAGGAAGACCAAAAATATTAAATTACTTCTATTATACACCACCATTAGACCAGTAAGAATAAAGAAAAACATAAAGATATTGTGAGTTTACTACAGTACATCCGTCCAGTTTTTCAGGAACATTTTAAGAATCTTAAATACTCAAAATAATGATAAAAATGAATTACTTTTTAAAAATAATTAATTAATGTTCACGAATTATTTCAATCAAATTATTGTTTTAAATAAAACTTAAAGTTCTTTATTGCTTTAAGTAATTTATAGGACATTCAGCTAATTTTGAAAATGGTCTAAGTCAATGCAAACTTTAAAAACAATATTATCGTATGAAATTCGCACAAAATTTCATATTCATAATAAATTTCCATTACTTAAGACTAATAAAATTATAAATAAAAATGTTGCATAATGTAAAAATATTTTTTAATTTATTTAAATGCAATTCATTAAATATCTCGAAACAAAAAATATATGACTTAGACCACTTTCATAATTATGGGCACATATATGGCGTTTTATTAAAATTAAATTATAAGATATCGCAAAATGTTCTTAAATAAATAATATTTTTTGGTTTTAGTAAAAAAATTTAAATATTTCGGTCTTCAATGGCAGTGTGCCACCCTAATATATCGCATTATAAATGCAAAATACATATTTGATTCTGTATTAATTTGATTGTGACGAATGAATAATTAAATTATTTATACAGACGTAGTGGCTTATTCGTATGTTTTTATTTTAAGAAATGTTTAAGATTGTGGAATTTGAATTTAAATAAAACCTAAGAAGCTTAACTTATAGTTATTGTGGCAATACTCTAGCACTAAATAATTGTTTACTACGAGTATACAAAAGTATAGTTTAAATAAATCGTATTAAGAACTATGATAGATAATATATTTTGATACAAATTTATTATCAGGTTTGGTTTACTTACTGATATGAAGTGCCAGAGGAACATAAGACAGACGGACAGACAGACAAACAAACAAATCAAAAATATTTTTTAACATTTATTTTTGTTTTTTTCGATTTGATGTTATTTAAAAAAATACTAAACAAGTATTTAAGCGTGCGCCTCTAAGGCACTGACAACTTTTTGAAGGTGATAAGACCGGTAACGTGACGCTAATAATTTATAAACCGCACAAATATCTCCTAAAGAGCAGCATAGCAGCTGTTTTTTACTTTTTATTTTGAATATAAATACACACAAAGTACGGTAATGGAAACATAAAAAATAAATATCAATTTGTTTGATTTGGAGCATAAATATTGTTGGCCAAAATACACATTTTTTAGTAAACAAATAAGCCTGTTTCCTAATTTTGTCAACAAAATTTAACAGCCAATCGTTTCCGTGGTGTAGTGGTTATCACATCCGCCTAACACGCGGAAGGTCCCCGGTTCAATCCCGGGCGGAAACATTTAAAATCACTCTTTGCTCTGTTGTGTTTATCTTTATTACTGATGTTGATAAACACAGCACGTGCTCTAGTTTTTCTTTTTGCCTACAGAAGAAAAACTTGATTTATTTTACCTTTTAATACAATTTTTATTAAAATTTAAATTCCATAATATTTATGCAAATTGATTTTGTAAATGTTAGACATTTATAACCAGTATGAGTATGGCGGAGTAACAATTTGTCTTCATAGCAAATAAATGTGAGTGATTTGCTAGACATGGACACTTATTTATTCAAAACTTAAACATTTACACCGGCAACCAATGCAATGGTTGGTATTATTGATTATAAGAAATTGTAAAATATTAAACAAAGATTGAACTGCTAGTGTATATGATATGGAAATCTATTTGTTTGCTACAAATCACATTTTTATGATATCGAAATGACTTTTAGTCTCTTTCATGTATTAATAACTCAGCCATAAACTCTCACTCAATCTTATAGCAATTGCTGTCATACCCCCATTATTTAATCAGATCTATATATGAAGAGAAAAGCAAATTTGTATGAATTTTGATTGTTGTCTTTGTGTTAGAATATCTTTTAAGCTGTCATTCTTAACATGCATAACTCTGTCGTTTTCTTGAAAATATGGCAGGCAAACTTACGTCGGCTGTCAATCATAAATACGAATGAATGCAAGTTAATAACAAAGAAATCCTCATAATATTTCTTCTGTATACATACTTATAGATATGGAATATATACAAGAGAGTGTTTTTTTTTGTAAGATTTAAATGGATTCTTGAAATTTTTTTGTATAAAATACAATACGGTATAGCATATAACAATTGGAAGTCGTTAATATAAAAATTGTATGGCATATATATTGCAAAACCCACATGCATAAGATCAAATATGTAATAAAATGATAATGATATTATAGCGGTTAAATTTAGATTTTTTTATTAATAGAAATCATTACAATAACTTTTTAAAATATGCTTAAGCATAAGTAGACTTATAAATAGAGTTTTATTAGAGGTTTTATGATTTGATAAGGGCCTTGAAAAAAATATATGCCTCTAGATCGCTGTTATACCACAGTGGGCAGGATGTTTCCAGAATGGTGGCTATACTTACTCGACACTGGTCGAGTGGAAACTATGCCCGCCGAGTATTCGGCACAACGATCACTGTTAGGAGATTGTTCCCCCCGGGGATACAGAAAAGGCTACTGGTGATTGTCTCCATCAGTGGCCTGTTTTCTCCGAGGAATATGGAGTTCAACCTAGCTCTGAGTGTCTTGGCGTTCGTTAGAGAGAGTGGTTGGTGATGCATGGCGCCGCGTGTGCTATCGGAGACTCAACTGGCATCGGTCCAGGGGGCTGTTGTACGGGTGACAACAGTTTGTTCCTGGTGGTGTTGGCTTTGTCTCTGTAAGTGTGCGTGGCTGGAATTTTATGGCGTTCTCAAGGACTGACCAGAGATGCCTTAATCTGGTACTATGGGCATCAGGGAAGCCCCGGTTTACTTGTGCTCCCCTGTCATTCGAGGAGTGAGGTAAATCGGCCTGATGGTTTGGGTGCGGTCCTTCGGGAAGAACACGTAGTGGTAGTGGTATATGCTGGGTAGAAGTTTAACCTCCTCAACAAGGGGGGTTGCTGCTATCCAGACAATGGTAGTGAGCGGTGTGTCTTGGACATATCCGAAATTGGAGGGTACCGGCTTTGGGTGGCGCTGGTTGGACGCTTAAATTCGTCTACCGTCTGGACACGGGCGGCATGTGATATGTCTAAGGACGGTGCGCATGTAAAACTATTAATTCGTGTCAGGAGCTGGTTGAGTAATTTCTTGGCAGTCTCGGCATGGGATTATTACAGAATATCGCGGCATCTTATGATGCTAATTAACCAACCAACAAGTGGGAAAATTAGGGCATTCGATATTGAGCAACATTTCATACAATTAAAAAAAAAAAATCACATAGAAATTACGCTCGACATCGAAAATTTCTATGTATAGGTAGTTGTTTGTATATAAAATGCAGTATTTTAGCAGTGTGGTTATAAAAAACTTGTTAAGTAAATTTCACAATTTCATGAAACAACACGCAACACAAAACAATGGCCGTCAACATATAAAATAAATTCCTGAAAAATAGTAGTAAGCACAAAATATAATTTTGCTTAATTAAGGAGCTCTTTGACTCACTAACAAAATTTGTTATTTCAGTAAAGAATCACACACTTAAAGAGTTTAAAATCAATGATAATGTTATCCTAGTGGGAATATACATATGTAACCATTTGGTTTATAAATTTGTATTAGATTTATATAAAAGTAAATTTATGTGTTTCCGTGGTGTAGTGGTTATCACATCCGCCTAACACGCGGAAGGCCCCCGGTTCGATCCCGGGCGGAAACATCTAACAATATTTTTTTTATACTAAACTATATAAATTCTTATTTATCTTCTATACTACTATATGTGTTTATTGCAATACTTATTAGGTTTTAAAAGAAATGTTTAGACCTATCGTTATTATTTTAGGTGTTGGCTTTTATACACGAAAAACGGAAACCACGAACAAAACTAAGTAGGAAAATGCAATCTCAATGTACAAAATTTAGTGGATAGTACTAACTTACTAATGCAAATTAAAATTTTACCCTGACACACGACAGTTTCTGCATTTATAGCGTAGACAGACGACAGCGTTAGTTTGTTTGTAAACTATTTCTATTTGCTTTTATACCCATAGAAGTGAGAGGTTTGTAACTTTGCTTACTTTTTATACATTTTGATTACCAATAGTTTGAGGCTGCCACTTCCTCCTATCCTATTCTTTACATTGGAGATAATGTGCAAGTTAATTTGAATTAACTCATCTAATGCACATTAACGCCATAGTCTGTCTACGGTATAAGCCTCTAATCAGAAAAAAATGTAATTTATGTCACATTAAGACAGAATTGGGCATTTGTCAAAGTTCAAATCCAAGAAATTAAGATTATGATAATTAGTGAGATATGTATGTTACCGTACTTAATCTAAATGTATACACTTTAGGTTATCTGTTTCCGTGGTGTAGTGGTTATCACATCCGCCTAACACGCGGAAGGCCCCCGGTTCAATCCCGGGCGGAAACAGTGTATATCTTTATATTTTAATTTCAATATTGAATCTTACCACGCCCACTCTATTAAACATATATTTTATAACAGTCATTTTAGTAATTTTTAAAGATTGCTAAAAATAAATTGATAATGATTTATCCGTTTCCGTGGTGTAGTGGTTATCACATCCGCCTAACACGCGGAAGGCCCCCGGTTCAATCCCGGGCGGAAACAGCAGATATGATTTTTACTTACACTTATAATTAAATTGTTTTAAATGAAAATAAAAAAAGAATGAACAATGTGAAATATTTTAAGTTAAATTTAGTTTTTATTAAAAAAACCACGTTGATCATTTGAAAAGTAATGTAAGTAGAAGTAATTTTGAGGTCATACATTAATCACCAAACTATAGATAGAAAATGATACTCTGATACCAAAACGCAATTATTATTGAACTGAAAACAAAAATCAATACCGTTTACTACATGGTATAAAAACAAAAATTAAAAAAGCATTTAAGAATGAAATATGATTGTTTTTTTTACATTTTTAAGTTTTTTTTCTCTTTTGCTTCTGTTATACATATCTGTTGTGGTAATTCAAGCTTGGCGAATATGAACTACGTCATAGATTTAGCTATATTTTTAGTTTCAGCTATATGTAGAAATAATATCGTCATCAATATTTCTGTGCCTGTATCCTTTGCTTCTGATTTTGGAATTTTGCCAAAAAATTATTTTTTATTACAAATCATGATTCATTTATATATTTGCCTTCTTGCTGTACTTTGGTCTTTTCCCATGTTGTAAATACTGTGATTGGAAAAAGAATTATTTAATCTATAGCTACGAGTATTATGTGTGGGATGCAGATTCTGAATAATTCTGCAAACAGAAATAATATTTTTAGTTTTGCTAAAACCAATTGTTGTGGTATTTCCTGAGTTTCTAAAATAGAAAATTTTCGAAAAAACAGACCTTTAAAAGCACGTATTTTAAGTCATTGCATGCAATTGTATTGGAATAAAGATTAATACCAAATTCAAGTGAAAATTAGGACTTACAAAAGTATGAGTAATACGGATCTTGTAAACAAAGATATTCGTTTTAGTTGTGAGAAAAAGATTCCTTAAAATAGTTTAATTAAAAAAAAAAAAAAAAAAAAAAACAAACAAAATAGCATTTTAATCAAATTCTTAGAGAATGAACATATTTATGTATGTAATATTTTTAAAGAAGAATCGAGTTGTTTTTTCTTATTTTTGTATTTCTTAATAATTAAATAATGCACATTACCAGCTCATATTCTACAAGTACATTCTTGACTTTTAATATCTTACGCATGTTTTTAATATTATTTTTAAACTGTAAATTAAAATTAATCTACTTGTACTTGTAATCGAATTAAATTTCAACTATAATTGATATAAAACATTAACATTTATTACAAATGCACATATACATACATATGTATACTGAGCAAACGTGGTTAAGTCCTAAAGAAGATAAACGCGCCAATAGTATTAGTGTGTCAATAAGTTGCTCTGGCTATCAACTCACCCACTCACATATGTATACTGTCCGGCAAAATAAACAAACAAATACAAATGCAAATAAAGTCGTAATACATAAAATGGTCATCATATGAACGTGTAGTTTTGTTGTCGCCATGTTTTTAGTGTTGGTGTGTGGGAAAGCTTGAGTGTACCCGATGGGACTCTAACGCACTAACTCACTAATAACTGACATACTTCTAATTTATACGATTTATTTTCAAACCTGAATTTAAATAATAAAGATATACAGTATTTCCCGGATAATTGCCCCACGCTTATTTACCTCAATTTCTAAATCTCCATATTTTTTCTTACCATTTTCTAATAAAATTCCACGGTTAATTAACTTTAGATTAACTGTGTTATTCGCTTAATTACTTCAAATATATTATCCCCAAAGAGAAATACCACTTAAAATTCCCTCGTTTAATTACGCAAAATAATTATTTTCTAAAAACTGCAACTTAACTCGGCTATGTTTATGTAGACTTAAAATGCCCGTTAAATTTACTTTCAAACTATTTTTTTGATACAACCTTGCAATTAAAGTCTATCAAGTTTATGTACAAGTAGAAGTATAAAGTTAGTTGCTTTTCACATGTATTGACAGCAGCGTATACAGGCAATTAAGCGAATTCGTTTAATTACCTCAAATAGGTTATTGCTTAAGTGCTGAAGACTCGGGTTCGAGCCCCAGGAAAGGTGTGATCAATTTTAATTTTTGTTTCATTAGAAACGCTTTAATTAGATCAAAGTTAACTGCAATGAATATTTTTTGGTAATTAAAGAAGAAATGATGTCCGTGAAGGAATAGTACACTAGCCAAACTGAACAATTGTTTTCGACTCCAGGTTATTGCTGAATTGCGGAAATACGGTTAGTTAACCGTATTCGTTTAAATGACTTCCACGCATAATGACCCAAAAATTTTGTTATTTTTATCGAGGCAATTATCTGTGGAATACTGTAGACTTTAAAAAGAAAACATGCTTTAAAACATATCGAAGCTGAAGCCGATTGAGTTCTTATTTAAAAAAAAATTAAAAACCAAACGCAAATACAAAAAAAGGAATAAAAAAGCAATTATAATAGTTAATTTATATGTGTTTGCGTTTCTTCTTTCAGCTTAACTCATAGTGAAAACGAAAACTTGTCATTTTTTTGCAGTTTGTATCTGATTTATAGAGGCCTTTTCTGTTATGCTTTAGAAACTAATTTATATTGGGTTAACTCATTCTTAGCTCCAGCTTAGTCAGGGTGAGTGAGTACTAACCAGCTCGTATGACGTGTGATTAAAATCAAAAGAATTTTGTCTAACCTGTTGAGTCACCTCTGCTTCATTATTGGTTTACTATAAGTTAGTTTTAAGTTAACTAAAGTCTCAACCGGGTAGTTTATGTACATATATTTGTGCAATTTAATAATGTTAAAAGTAGAAGAATAGAGAGAGAAGTGAATGTAAAATGAATATATTTGTGTTCGGTTAATATTGAGTTAAAACAACAGTTATAAAAACGAGTACATAGAACCGTTAAAATAAACACAAATTCCATAAAACAACACACGTATGTACCAGATATTTTAAAGAATAAATTCTAATGAATTTTTATTTTTAACTAAGAAAGTTGTTACATTTTATAATATTTTATTGCATATGAATTTTTATTTTTACATTCCTACTAAGTATTAGTTTACAAACTCTTTTTCAAATTCTTAAGCTAGAAATACACAGCAGGCGTTACGGCGTTACGGCCTTAACAGCGAAAACAATATACAATGTAAGTCAACTGTTCAACTGTTAACGCATCTAAAAGTTAATATTTGTTTAACTTCTATACGTTAGAAGAGTTGCCAATTTCATCAATAACTTATTTATAAAAATTCCTTATTTTAACTTTTTTTGACAGACGGGCGAAACACCCAATTTGCACAACGCATTTTATGTACTTCTAACTTTAATCGTTAATAAAATAATTTCTATTCTCATTGTTTTTATTGAAGTGCAATAATCATTTAAAACACTGTTCTAAATTTTATACCGTATTTGCATGGTATATAGTTTCCAGGGAACATCTTTTTGTAGTTGATTGTCCAGTAAATCACACAATGCCTTATAGAGAGAATTCGTTCGTTTAAAGTCGCTCCTCTCGCTTCCAGTGAATGTTTTTCCTACCAAATAAGGTATTAGTAAGTCATACATGTATTATATCGATTACACCACTTTTAAAAACTTAAAATTTTAAACCAATATCGTCGTGCGGGAGTTTAAGTGCTCTATCCGCCATTTCATATTTTTTATATATCTCAAGTTAATGATGCCACTTTAGGGTTTCAACCCCAAATTTATCAAACCTGTAATCCGTTTTAGGATATCTCGTCAAGTTTCGAAGATAAATAGCCGAAAATGGATAGCAGATTTTAAAAATTTTGGTGTCAAAAACCTAAATTAGCATCATTAACTCGAGATTTAAAAAATGGCATATAGAGCACTTAAACTCCCGCGCGACGATATATGACAACTTCTGAATAATTTGAACAAATTGTGGAAATGTATGTTTAATCAACCGCGTTAACTTAAAAGAAAGCAAATCTTGTAGAAAGAGAAAGAGCACAAAGTAAAAAAAAATTGTACTTGATGTACCATGTTTTTCATAAGTTAGAGTCCATTGTAACATAAATTTTTAATTTAAAAAAGAAAAAAAAAATGTTTGCTTAAAAAACGATAATAATAAAATTACTCTGAATTTGGCTTCAATGAAATCTAGTTTCTCTAATGCTTTTAAAATGTAGACTGACCGTAGAAAATGATCAGAACAGTATCCTGGATACATACATACATAATTGGCCTTTACAGCCCTATGTCAGGGTTACGGCCTAGCTTCTCGCAGCACTCATGTTGTGTGTGTCAATTTGTATCCATGAGTACCGGGACCTACAGTTTAAAGTCGACTCCGAACGACAGATTTGAGAAGCTTTTTCATGGTAATCAGTTACTCTCAGAGCTCTTGCCAGAAGACTGCAGAGAGGTAGTTGCCGAAAGAAATAATTTTTTCATATTTCTTTTTTTAAAGAGTATCCCAGATAATCACACAGTATCTTGAAATCTTTTTACAAATTTCTAAATTTTAAAACGGCGAACTTCCTCTACTGCATTTAGTGCCTGGTTAAACCCTTTTTGAAACTATATGAATAGACGAATATAAGTTCAGCTAATGTAATTGAGATCCTAGCTTATACCAATAAACACAATATT
Organism: Metopia argyrocephala; assembly: GCA_963576795.1. Classification (NCBI taxonomy): domain Eukaryota; kingdom Metazoa; phylum Arthropoda; class Insecta; order Diptera; family Sarcophagidae; genus Metopia; species Metopia argyrocephala. The sequence goes on from OY756209.1 coordinate 3,585,081, forward strand.
GAAATATTAGACACCTTTTTTCTCGAGTTGGAGTAACTGGACTCCGGCAAAAAGACTGCAACTATTTACCACTCCACAGCACGGATTAAAGATAAGAACATTTTATTTTGTAAATATGATTTCATTCCTTAAACGTTCTGGAAAAAAATCCAAACATAATTGTTCATATGCAACAATAGAGAAATTATCGTGAATGAACTAAATTTTGCTGCAAAATGCATCAAATACATACATACATGCCACATACTTGCACAAACTCACCCACACAATCATAAACAACAACATGTAGCCTAAATGTGATTACAAATACTGCATGTAGATGTGTGTGTGTGTGTATTTGTGTATGAATTCAAAGATACATTTCTTTAAATATTCTTGTAAAACAACTAAAAATATCACTGGATTATGTTTTGTATTCTTTTATTCGTACATTACTGACAAACACAAGTGTTTTTGCAAGTTTAGTTAAACCATTAAGTGCGGTAAGAGTATGTGAGGAGGAGTGTATTTGCTTGCTAATAATGAAAATATCTAAACTTTTTCTTTATTATTGTGGTTGTTATTTAAACAATTACAACACATTTGTAGCATATGCGCAAGCGCATAATCTTATTGGCCTTAAGACAATTATTTATCACTTTCGTTATTATAATTATTATTATTGTTGCTGCTGCTGCTGTTGCCATTCTATCTACAGTGTATATACGTTGTATAAATATAACAATGACTACAATTATATGACAAGAATGTAAGGAATTGTTGCTGTTTTGCTGTTTACAGTTGTTCAGTTTATGTCGTCATCATTCATAGTTTCACAATCACAATCAAATTTAACAGAGATTTTCTACAATAGTCTTGGGAATAGAGAGAGCCAATGTTAGTGAGTTTAAGAGGATGTTGATATTTGTAAATGTGTGTGAGAATAGGGACACTGTGTGTAGAAGGTGGCTAGACTGACTAGTAGTATAGAACAGGAAACACACATACATGTGCGAATTGAGCTTTCCAGCATCATTTTATTACATTTTATACTGTATTAGCACAGTCAAGTGTTGTTAAAATTTTATAGCAGAGAGTGTGAGTAAATCCTTATGAGGCGAATATATTTTGCTTGTGATTGTTGTTATTGTCAAATTGTGTTTTTCAAAATCCAAAGAGATTGTGTTTCTGGCAAAGCGAAAGTGTTTTTCAACAAATTCTTAAACGAATGTATGGGCATGAATATCTAACAATATGTGTTACAGTGTCAGTCTATAAATGGCTTTATATAACTGTGTATGTGTTTTATTTGTGTAGAGGAATTTGTAGTGTGTTAGGGTGTGTGTGTGTTAAAAAAATTTGAAAAGGATACTATTTTTGTTGTTGGTGGTGCTTTTATCATTTCTTTTTTTTGTTTTTTTGTCGTACACAGGACTTTTTTTGGCTATAAATACAATTGTTTGCAAAGGATATTGCGTTAAAAACTCAACTGCGTTATCCTCGATAAGTACTCAGCAAAATTAAACGGTCGCGTTTGAACAATCCTTAAAGTGAATTCAAAAGACAAAAAACATTTAAAGTTTTAGAAAAGTGTAATTTACAATAAAATACAATAACATATACAAGTTTTAAGGATCTGCGAATAACGAGAAAAGTGAAAGTATAGAAAAAATTGCAATTTCAACTGCAAATCAATCATAAGTAAGTGTGTCGCATAGAAATGGCAATAAATAAATTAAATAATAATTTGTTTAAAAAATGTGACAAATTATATTTTATTTTTTATACAAAATTAAAGTCTGTGCTTAACAAAAAAAAAAAAAAAATAGTTTCATTAACAAAAAGATATTGATGAAAAATAAAGAAAAAAATTATTTATTAAAACAGCCTAAAAAAACGGACCAAAACCGGCTTCCTTGTATAATTAACCGGCTCTTTTGTTTAATTTAAAGTTTTTTAAAAGAATTTTTTCTTTTCTGATACCAGGTTTTGTAGGAAATTTTATGTAAATATAGAAGACAAAAATATAAACGAATGCTTAATATTATCTATTTTCAAAAATTTATTGACTGATTGTACAAGTAATGCAGAGAGTGCCTACCATTACCCAAAAATTATTCAGTAATGCATGAAAAGTGATCTAATTGATAAGAGAATATAATGTAATATTTTGTAATAAAAATTGTTTAAACTACTTATATATGACAATTTTACAAAAAATAAATTAAAGGTTTATATAGGACTAGCCCGGCGTGCTTTTCTACACCTACCGCTACCATTTGTACACATTTTTCGACTGATGATTTTTAATCACTACGAACTCAATTACACCAAACTGAAAAACTTCAGCTTTAATACTTCTCAAGATATAAAGAAATTAATATTTAACTTCCATGGGAGGTACCACGCCTACTCTCTGATTGATGTAGGTATGCACAAAATCAAAAAGAAATGAGCCGGTGCTAAAATTTTTTTGTCATCGATTAATTCTTAATACTCGTATTTGCTTGCAATTAAGAGAAGTTCTTTTTACACAATTTGGTGCTTTTGAACGCTAAATCTGGGTTTGCTTTAAAATGGGTTTTCTTTAAACGGAGTTAAATACCTTGGAATTTAATAGAAAACAAAAGTAAATACATTTATTTTGCTTATATGTATCTGATTTCTGCTTTTAAACGGTGTGCTTATATCCGAATTCGACTGTACATAACTTCAGTTTTTTTTAACTTCTTGGTTTTTAAATTTTGGTATTTTAAATATTAACTTATTTTGTAAAATATGCACAAACTGCAAACAAAACTTATTTATTTTATTAAAAAAAAAAATGTTTGCATAATTTAATTTTAAGCCATGAATAGACACCATTTATTCTATTCCATTCTATTATTCTCTCATTTAATTTTTGCATTTTAAACACTTTTATTTAAAAACTTGAAAATTAATTTTTGTCTCCGTTTTGTCTATTATGGTGTAAACAGAGGAAAGTTAAAAACACAAGAATAAGTGTTTGTGGATTTGTGTGAAAAATGAAATAAATCCTTCTTATCCACCCACTTACAGTGAATGGTTTATTAAAGTAAAAACCTTCTCTACTGCGTTGCTAAATCTTAAGCAATTTTAAGTAGTACATGTCACCAACAAAAGTAAAGGAAAGGAAATTTATAGCGTAGCCTTTGATGTTTGTTTGCATTGCTGTAAAATAAACCAACAAGATTAACCCTCTGAGAGAAAATACTACGAAAACTAAATTCCGTTTTAACAGAACAATAGCAGGAAATACTTGCATTTTCCTTTTAGTCTTAAATGGTATAATTTTTCAATTGGTTGGTTTTATATTTCTAAGGATGTTTTGCGTGTAAATTATTTATTCAAAATTTTTAAATTTATTGGAAGAAATATTTGTGAATTTTTAATGATTTAAGAAAATTTTACAAAAATTGTTTTTGACAATAAAATCATTAAAGCAGGAATTATATACTATATCTGTCTAGAAGTATTGTAATATTTATAGGAAATTTAAATCAGAAGATATCAAAGTAATTTCAACGTAATCTAGGGCCAAATTATACTAATTTCTAATAAAATTTATTATTAGTTATTAAAATTTTTTTTATTAATTATTATGATTTGGGAATGTGTGCCTTTGTGTTTGACAAACATATTAATTTTCTTGCATTCATTCACAATTTTTTTGTAATCATGATTAGATTGATCGACAAAATGTCGGCTTTTTTATGCCAAATGAACAAAAGTGGAAAAATGTATAGGTCAAAACGGTATTTTTAACTTTTTTCCATCAGGTGGAAATTTTTTGTAATGGGCGTGGTAAATTTTGCCCCTATGGTAAAGCCATATATTTATCTGTAATGTACCATGAAGAACGGGTCACAATGTTCTTAAAGATCTAATAATGGATATTGTCAGAAAAGTAGGGTAGGAGCCATTTATACACTAGCAACAGCCGGGCAGGGGGTTCGTTCCTTTTCTAAACAAAATCCGATCCTTACAGATTATTTATTGTACACTCCCTTGTCTTCACATGATAGAAATATGTATTTAAATTAAAATATCCTAGAATGACTACAAGTCTTCTTTTACGAAAACAGAGCCCGCTCATAGTCATAATTGAGAACTATAGAGACAAAAAAAAACCAATTAAACACATTCTATTTAAACTAGGGCGTATTAAGGGCATCTTCAGGTGTTTTCGAAGAGCCAGTTTCTAAAGATTTATTAGATCATAAATCCAGAACGGTTTAGTGGATTTTGTACAATGTACAAAAGTACAATGGTGAAAGATACTGCAGAAAATTGTCTCTAATTAATTTTATTACAATGTTATGCTATGTTAACAGAAATATTTAGAATCTAACGTTAAGAATTAAAAAAGAAAAATAGTTTTCTTCCATCAAGTCTGATAGACGTATCTCTGTGGCTTTAAATTTTTATTGTTTTTAAAAGAGCAAAAATCTTAAAAATTTTTATTTATGTCTTACATTTTTCTACGTTTAATTTTGAATAATTTTAAAACTGTTAACATAGCATATAACATTGAGTTAAAATTATTTAGAAGCAATTTTCTGCAGTTCTCGAGTTATGATTTAATAAAGAAGAGTAGTCGCTTTATAAAGGGGAGAAAATTTGCCACGCCCATACAAAAAATCTCGACCTGACTGTAAAAAACTGTAATCGCCGTGGTCTAGTGGTTAGTGTGTTGGCTTACTAAGACGATAGTTCAGGGTTTAAATCTCAGCTCTGACATCTTGAATATATAAAAAAATACTTCTTTCGGCGACTACCTTTTAGCAGTCTTCTGGCAAAAACTCTGAGAGTAACTGATAGCCATGAAAAAGCTTCTCAATTCTGTCGTCTGAGGTCGAAGTTAAACTGTAGGTCCCGGTACTCATGGATAAAATTAGACACACACGACATGAGTGATGCGAGAAGCTACACAGGAAAAATTTAAAATCGATTTCAATTAACAAATTTGTAGTACCAATTAAATTATTTACTAGTTTTGCCCCTACAAACAGTATTAATAATATTAATTAAAAAATTAATAGTGTCGAGCTTTTTCACAAAAAAATTTTCAATTAAATATTTAATTAATTAATTAATTGGTATAATTAAAAAATTAATTGACGCTGAAATTTTAAACTGATTAAAAAATTAATTAATAGAATTAAAATTTTATTTGATCCTGCTAAATTAAAATGATAAAGATATATTAAATGCAACCCCCAAATTTACCAAAAATTGCAAATTATATTAATTTTTTTATTAAAAATATACAACTAAGAACATAAATATGAAAAATACAGAGATGATTACATATTTAACTAATACGGCAAAAAAGAAATTAACCACTTATTAATATTCTTTATATAAGTGCATATTTGATTTGTCTATGTAAAATTAAGTAATAATAGGAAACTGAGGAAATGACCAGCGTTTATGTATTTTTCTTGCCATTTGAAACTTTAATGTGAAATCCATGTCAATCTAAATTAAAAATGTATAAGAGATAGCCAGTAGGACTTTTATATTCGGACAATAATTTGAACAAACTCGTCTTGCGAAATGTTGGCTCGGGACATAAAATACTTTACGTTTTACCACTTTCGGTGTTGTGACTTTTTTCTTGTCGACAAATGTTATTTCTGAAATTACGAGTCTTATCAATATTAAAAGAAATATAAAAAGAAAAAAGAAAAAACATTCAAGTCTGTACAATAAATTTATACTTTCATATATTTTTTTTCTGCTATATATATTGCCTTGGGGTCTGAACAACAGATTGTTCCGGTTATAATATACCCATATATGAATATTAGGGTGTCAGTACATATAATTTTTTTTTGTAATATTTGTAAGTGAATATACGAAAGTTGGTTTTATTTTTTTCTCGTACGTATATAATTTATTGTTATATTTTTTTAAATTGTTTTTCTGTACTGTGTACACGCAAACTTAATGTAATTGATGCCACTTTTAATTATGTCACACAGTTATTTTGTTATTTTTCATTAAAAAATAAAAGTTTTTTTTTTTTTCGCCAAAAGCCATAATCACACCAAAAGTTAAAAAATATCTTTTAGGTTTTTTTTTAATAAAAATAAGCAGTATAACAACTATTTAGGAGTAAAACTATTACGACATTTTTTAAAGGTATGTTTAAGACAGAAGTGCCCAAAAAAAATAAACTTTAAAATATTTAATGATAAACTAAATTACTGAGATTGTTACGTTTAAATGCAATTCAATATAAATTCATTTATTATTTATTTTTTTGTAGAAATTTTCTTCTTCTGTGGTCACGAATTGTAAGAAGAAAAAGTAGTAGAAACCAGGAGCCTTTCATTTTTTAACTTCTTTTTTGGATTTTCTGCAATCAAGGAATATACCATAAAAACAAAAATTCGTCATAACAATTTTGAAAACAAAAGCAACAAACAAGCGGGACAAATAAACCCATCAATATCTGAATTCATCCGTAAAGAAAGTGAAATTTTAAGAGAAGAAAAATTGTATTATACTGCTGGGTTAATACAAAGCAACTGCATTTAAAAACATTAACAACAACAACAAGTCATTAAACCGGAAACGTAAAAAATGCATTTCAATAAACTTAATGGCAGTGACAGCAACATGAACCTTTTAACTTCATCGTCATCACTAACAACTGCTGCATCTCCCTCATTGCTTTTGCCAACAACAACAGCATCTTCAATTGCCGTCTCATCGTCGACAAAAACAAAATCATCAACATATGGCCTCAGTTTAGGTCTTTGGTGGCTCCTTTTGCTGACTGTTGTTTTAATGGCCCAACAACAGCCTTGTGAATGTCGTTATTTGCCGACAAGGTCACATGGTGATGATTTGGATAAATTGCGTGAGTTAATGTTGCAGGTAAGTTGTTACAATATTGCACAAATATTGAAAAGAAAATAATAACGGTGTGAATTCCAAAAAGAAAAACAAAAATAACAGTAAAAAATCATTTTAATCCCGTAAAACAAGTGGAATTAATGATGGCATAACAGATACTCGTATGCGAGTATTTTAAAATATAAAGAACTGCATGAAGTCCATTTTTGTTTAAAAGAAACAGCAGACTGTATGTAAATGACACCCGAAATTACTGAAATTTTAAAATATGTTAATGATTGTTTAATCAATTGCCAATTTAAAAATAAAAAAATTATTTAAGTCTTTCACTTAAACATAACTTGCAGCTGATACCAGCACTAATCTTATTGTGTTGGTTAAGATTTCTTAACAATTATTGAGCAAATGTTTTGAAATTAAATATCTTTAAAGAATACGAGGAAAAACAAAAGTTGTTTTTACTTTCAAAAACTACACATTCACTAGATGAATGAATTGAAATTTATGTTACGAAATTATTTTTTATTTAAATCATGGCGTAATTAATACAATGTAAGAACCATCCAATCCAACTGCAGTTACTTAAATAACCATCAACACACAGCATCCCATTTAGTATTTCTAAAGCAATTTATTTTCTAAATTTTGTGGTAACAAATTGACACCAAATAAGAATTGTAGTGCCATTACAATTGGCCATCATATAGTATTTGGCAATATATTAACTGGCTAACAGCTAGACGTTCTCTTAAATTTTTGGTTTTTGGCTTAAAAGCTTTGCAAGCAAATTTATTTTAAAGATTCATTCCTTTTTTTTTTTGGTTATGAAATCGCCACAATAATTTAAAATGATAAAGAAGAAGAGCAGCAAGACGCTGTAAACCGAAATGGCATAAAAATAGATAAACATTTATGAATCCAAATTGAATCTGGACGTATTAAATTGGTAGGCATAAAAAAGAAAAACAATTATCAACAGCAAAATCGTCAGCACCACCACAATTATTGAGTGTGAAACAAGAAAAACTACATTTTTTTTCACTTGGCTATTAAATCGTTAAGCGAGCAATAAAAAAAATGTTTGCTCACAAAAAAGAAAATATCGATATGCTTGTAGCACTAAATTGATGCAGCAAATGCATCACTGCAGTACATCAATTGTACAATCAGTCATTAGCACGTGTATAGAGTATTCGACAAATGAAATTGAAAACCGGTTAATCAGTTTTTTTATGCTTCGAAATATTTTATATTATTTGAGAGCTCAGTTGTTCAGTCTTTTTTATTGGGTTTTTAAAGACTTTTTGATATTAAAAATAGACAAATGCCTATACTCTTCCCTACACTTATAGCAATTAAATAAAAAGTGTAGCGTAAGGATTGCCTGCAATTACGAAGCTTTCACTTATACTGATCTCAAGATTGGGGTTGCGTGGTATAGTGTTTAGAGTGCTCGCACAAAACCTCAAATGGCCCAGGTTCAAAGGTTCACAGCAAAGATGAAAACTGAAAAAGTTAGTTTGCGGTTTTTTAAAAATTATAATTTAAAAATAAGAGGTCCCCCACCTCTAAGAAGACCATCTACCAAGAAACCACTCCCGACATTTCACTCTATTCCACCTTAACCAATGTCAACAAAAAACGAATGATCAGAAGAAAAGCGCCACCTATTAGGAAGTCGCAGATAACAGCTAAACCTACTTAGCGAAGGCACTCACCACACAATCAACATGCAACGATGGGACAATTGCTGTTAATCATTAAAGGGTGAAGGTATAACTCTGGCCTTTGAATGATCAATTCACAGCAATTCGTCTCATTAATATATAAAAAAAAATTTATATGTATATGTACTGTCCTTTCCAAAAATTCAATTACAATGCACTGCATTTAGTAGGGGTTTACCCCTGAGTAATTGGTCTCAAATAAAAAAATCAATATATAAAAAAATCAAAACAATTTTATTTTTATATGGGAAGTATCATGCCCACTTGCTTAATTCCACAGATTTTTTAATTGATGATTTATATTAAACTAAATTTATATACTTCGGCTATCACCAGTCTAAAGAATTTTTCGACAGATGATTTTTAGTGCCTACGAACGTACTTAGATCTAATTTTTTAACTTTCGCTGTAACCGTTCTCAAGATATATAAAAATCAATATTTACTTTGCGTGGCAGGTACCATATCCACTTACACAACTCAATATATTTAATTAGTGATGATTTATTTCGACAACAAACTTATTTAGAGCAAATTGGAGGCATATTACTGCCAATATGGCACTTAAATATATATTTTAAATAAGAGATACTATACCCGCTTGTCCGATTCCGCCCATTTTTCGGCTGATGATTTGTATTGATTCTGAAGCCATTGGAAATAAATTCAGAGAATATTACTGCTACCATTTTAGAGATATAGACCAATAAATATTTATTTTATATATTCTTAGTTTATGCCTGTTTTGAAATCAGTTCGACACAAAATGATTTCACTCGTAACGTTAACTTCAGTTGCGTTTAAGCCTATGTTTTGAGTCGAAACCGTTTTAAAACTGTTCTTACTAACAGCTAATTCTAAATAATTCTAATTCTAATTTTTTTTATATTTTCCATAATAATACACATAGAATAATAAAAATAACCCATGGAAGAAATTGGCAACCCCATTAAATTTGACAAAACATTGTTTACAGCTGATTTTCATAAAGGTTTCAAAACGGTATGGGTTTATACTCAATTTTGAAAACGCTTGGTCTGACTCAAACAGGTTTGAAAAGCAATTTCAGTGAAAACGTTTAGGATTTTTAAAACTGTTTTTATAGCTGTTAATGACATGGGTTTGAGCGAATAAAAACGTTTTCAAAACGGGCATAAACTTGACAATAGATACTGTACTGCCCAGACAGAATTTTATTTATGTTTACAGAGAGATACTGTAAAATTTTTAAAATAATCGGTTAAGACGGTTAGCTGCCTATATCCCTCATTGTGTCGTTTGGGTGTAATTTATTATTTAAGTCACCTTTTAAGTTCTTGTTGTTTTCAATATGCACTTCTTATCATCAATTTCGATGATCATGATGAAATGTTGGCGGCCAGATTAGAGAAAAAACTTGGTCAATATGTAGAATTACTAAAAAAAATTCAGAAAAAGCGAAAATAAATTCAAACATTTGCTCGTAAACACAAAACTATAAAACTTTCATGTAAAAATTATAGAACAACGTTCATTAGATTTGCGCAGTGATTATGGGATAAACAGTTAAATAATTTTTAAAACCTATAGCCACTGGAAATTACCAGAAAATTGTTAAAAAAAAACCCAATAATTCTTAAAACTTTTTTTTTGGGAATCTAACGGCCGTGTGTATAATGAAAAGTTAGCAACTCGTAAGTATATGGGACAAAAAGCTGGCAAGTTTACCACCTTCTATTTGATAACTAGTCAGAGAATCCAAAAAATTAAATACTTTATACGTTTGAGTAAAAATTTCCACGTATAGAAATGACAAACTTAGCCACTGTGTACAACGACCTGCTAATTTTTCGTTATAAATAAGGCTGTAATTATCTTTTTTAATAAAATTGTTGTTAAAAAATGAATCGATTAATGAGTAAAAATATATTGTTTTTTTTTTCTGAAGACTCTACATGTGCAAAAACATACACACCAACAACAAATGGCAAAAAAGGAACTTCAAATTAAAACCAATTACAAAAGTCATAATTAATTAAACTGAATTATCTTATTATTATGGAACAATTTTCCAAATTTAGCCATAAAATGCAAAAAAACGTCTCCATTTATTTTTTAATTTTTTCATATTAAATCTCACGGCATTATCTTTTTACATCATCTTTAAGCACTGCATCACCTGCTTCAACGTATGCGTGTAAGTGAATGAGGCCAAGTGTGATCATAAATATTTTGATGGCGATTTTTTTTTGGAAATTTAATATTGAATTTATCAAAAATAAAAAAAGAAGAAATATTTAAACGACTTAATGCAGATATTTTGCAAGGAACAGGTTTTTAATTATTTTTTTTTTGTTGGTTTGTTTAAAGAAGGCGTAATTTGTATCGTGTTGCGCGTATGAATTTATTAGCCGTTTATATGTCTACACTTACAATGATGTTCGGAATATAAAATTTTTGGTAAAATTTTATTTCGTCTTTAAAACGCCTTAATTATATCAGAAACTAAATTATATAAGAATTTGGACTGATTTTTGCAATTTTTTTTTTAAAAGACAGTAGATGTCTGAAAATTATAAACACCTTGAGCAGAGACAAAATGGTCATGAGACATGATTATCCCCATAAGCGATATATTTCATATGTAATTGAATACATTTTCCTATATGTGCCCATAATTATGAAAGTGGCCTAAGTCAAAATTTAAAAAAAATTAGTTTATCAGTTATTTCATATCACATTATTTTAAACTAAATTTATTCAATGTAATTTTTACGAAATTGTCAAAAATTAACCATTAGATAGTGTTTCTAATTTCAACATTATATGAAATTCATTTAGAGTTCATTATGAAAGTGGTCTAAGTCAAAAATTAGACCAAAAATTTTTGGTATCGGATCATTCCTTTCTGCCGAATGACCGTGATTTTGGCTTAATCGAAGTGAAAATAAAAAAGCAAATTCCTTATACAACCCTGAGCTTTATTATAAATTGATAGAAAAGTGCAGAAGAAGAAATACATTTTCGATAAAGCCAATTTCGCAGCCGGATTTTATTTCAACGAAATCAGAATCAATAACAAGAAGAGTAAAAAATATCGCGGGTGAATTTGTCTCTTGGCTACAAATTCAATGGATGAGATTCTTAAAAAATTAACCTTATAAAATGTTTTATACAACTTCCTTAGATGATTCTAAATATCATGTTTTGGATCTTTTTCCCATAAGAGGAAGACCAAAAACATACGGAAATATTAAATTACTTCCATTATACACCATCATTAGAAAAAAAACATAAAGATATTTTGAGTTTACTACCGTACATCCTTCCAGTTTTTCAGGAACATTTTAAGAATCTTAAATACTCGCAATATTGATAAAAATGGATTATTGTTGAAAAATAATTAATAAATGTTCAGCCAAATTATTGTTTTAAATAAAACTCAAAGTTCTTTATTGCTTTGAGTCATTTATAGGACATTCAGTTAATTTTGAAAATGGTCTAAGTCAATTCAAACTTTAAAAACAATATTATCGTATGAAATTCACACAAAATTTCATATTCGTAATAAATTTAAATTAATTAAGACTAATAAAATTATAAATTAAAATGTCATATAATGTAAAAACATTTTTTAATTTATTCAAATGTAAATCATTAAATATCTCGAAACATGAAATATATGACTTAGACCACTTTCATAATTATGGGCACATATGACGAACAATTTTTTTTTTGTTTTTCACTGAAAAATTATTTTCAAAAAGTAATTCCCCGTGGTCTAGTGTATAGTGTGATGGCTTACTAAGTCGATAACGCCGGGTTCAAATCTCAGCTATAACATTTAAAAAAAAGAAATATGAAAGAATTATTTCTTTCGGCGACTACCTCTCAGCAGTCTTCTACCAAAAGCTCTGGGAGTAATTGATTGCCATGTAAATGCTTCTCAAATCTGTTGTTCGGAGTCGACTTTAAACTGTAAGTCCCGATATTCATAGATAAAAATTAAAACACACAACATGAGTGCTGCGAGAAGCTAGGCCGTAACCCTAACACAGGGTTGTAATGGCCAATTATGTATTAATATATGCAATTCATTTTATTAATTTAAAATTTTTAAAATTCTTAAAATGTTTCTGAAAACTGTAGTTCTACAATATATTAGTAAAGATATAATACTTTTATGGTTTTCTTCCATATTTGCGTCTACTTTTGGTCTTCTCCTTTTAGATGAAAGATGCAAAACGTGTAATTTGCAATCATTTAAAAATTGTGTTAGATTGCATTCTCTATTTCAATATTAAGGAAGTTATTTAAGTACCCATGTTCTTTCAAGCTTTCCACAACATTGCAGTAAAGTCTTGATATTGACCTTAAACTATTATTTTTAGTATTAATCCACAAATTTACACAAATAACCTTAAAAATGGTTTTAAAAATTAATTATTATATTTTAATTCATTCATAAAAACATATTTTACAATGATATTAATTAAATTATTTATGAGTACTTAACGCAATAAGTTCACAAAGTTACAAATTAATGGTTTTTTAAAATAGTGGATACCATGAGAATTGTATTTATGATGATATATGTTTATTTATGTACTCGTATGTATGTCTGTGCCAACATTCAAAGAAATACATATATTGTAGCCAGATTGTAATAACTTTGGTTATTACGAGTACTCGCATTATGCATGTGTGGTCTATGCAATTACTCGTACGTGTATGTGTACGAGTATTGTTGCTACATCTTGGATTTCCAGTGCGTAATTTTGTATATTTTTATGTTTTAATCATGAGCATTTTATTATTTCATTATTTTGGTTTTTGTCTTTCTAATGCTTTATTTTTATTTTTATTATTTTTTTACAACTTTAAGCGTTGCGTTAGAGTATGCATAGGGACGTTTGTAATTTTAATGATGTTCATAACCAACATAATAAGAAATATTAAAACTAAAGAAAAAACAGCTTTAATATGAGCATTAATAATAATATTTTTTAATTACACCTTAACTACGTGCCTAATTAATTTTCTTTAAGTACCACTTTTTTTGTCTATTATTTTATAGTTTTTGTTTATTGTTTTAAATCTAAACTGTGAATTTGTTATTTTAAAAATCGTATTTGTATAGTGGGGTTTTTTGTCATGCTAATATGCAGTTTCAACAACCGGTAGCCGTATTTCATGGTCTAATTTTATGTAAAATACGAGTACATTTAAATTATAAAACATTTTATTAGTTTCTACTTTACTGTACGAGTAGTAGAGTAAGAGAAATATTATTTGGTTTTATATTTTATTTTTCTTCTTTTTGTAATACTTTTCTTCAAATGTTTTTTTTTTCTCTTTTTTTATGTCTTCTGGCATTGAGTAATTGAATTTACATTGAAACTGTTAAAAGTTTATACAAAAAAAAAAATGTTTAATAGAAAAATAAAACTGATTACTTTGGCAAATATCCAGGTCATAAACTTGACCTTTAAAGATTATCAGATTATAAGTTTTCTTCAAGTGCTTTGAATACGTCTCTCGTTTTAATGCTGGTTGAGGGAGTACGACAAGCTCATTCAAATTAACATTTTGTTACGTTTTATGAGATAATTGGTTTATTTAAATTTTAATTTATTTCTAATGTTCAATTAAGCAATTTATTACAGAAACGTTTTAAAGGTCATTTGAATTAAATTAGGAAAACAAATTTTTATTAAAAAAAAGAATAAAAAAACAAAAAATATTTTTCGCCATATAGGCAAATACATTTAATATAATATATGAAATGTATTGCTTTGGGGATAATCAGAGACTCGTCATAAGCACAGACGAAGTGGTCATAGAGACATGATTATCCCCAAAGCAATACATTTCATATATTATATAAAAAGGAATATTTTCTTCCTAATTTATATAAAGATACAATCACCCTGGGGAAATATTTGACAAAAAAGCGTAATCACTATTTCATGTTAAAATGAAACTGTGCTATTTCTTTGTTCAACATTAATAAAGAGCTAGAGGTTTACAAATATATATGTATATACAGGCTGCATAAATTTGAGGTTAAGAAGTAAATTGGCTGTTAAATGATGAAATGTCAAGAATTGAGCTGTCAATCCTATGCTATTTGAAAATACTGAACAAACCCAGCGCATTTTTCAACAAAACCATGTTTAGTGATGAACCCTTAATAACGGATTTTTTTGTATCCGCAATTTGCTAATGTTGACATCAGTGTCGTTTGGTTTCAGATTGACAGCCTCACAAGCCACACAGCCGCCCAAAAATTTCAGTTATTGCAAGAAAAGTTTTTCGCTTGCGAATTGGCGGTATCAACTGGCCGCTTCGTTCTTATAATTTAATGTTTCTGGATTATTTTCTTTCGACAATATGAAAGACCGTGTTTACATGAATGATGAAATTCGGCGCTGCATTGAGGAGATAAACTAAGTTTGTTGCAAAATATGGTTCAAGATATTGTGAAAAGAGAGACTGCTAGAGGTAAACATTTACCAGATATCATATTCCATTATTAATTTCTGAGTTTGCCAAAAATAAAGGGTTTTTAAACCAATTTACATTCTAACCTCAAATTTGCTCACCCTTACACACATATCGTCGACAAAACCTTAAATGTTCACCAGAGCCAAAAAAACTGTATGAAAGTAGAACAAAGACACTGGTATTTTTCATAATGCAGACGGCGTAAGTAGAAATCTGGGACCGGGACCAATCGACGCGTATTTTTTCTGATGAAATTATGCAAAAAACGTATTTTTGATTTTTTTGTCAGTTACATCTTTCTTTAATTCTTGCGACGATATGTATGTATATGGCCTTTACGACCATTTCCAAGGTTATGGTCTAGCTTCTCACAGCACCCACGACCATTCCGAACGACATACATCCGAAACTTGTTCATAGAAATCAGTTACTTTTAGAGCATTTGACAGAAGGCAGTTGAGAGGTAATCGGCGAAAGAGATATTCTTTGTGTATTTTTTTTTTACTAAAGCCAGTACTCAGAGGATGAACCCCTCCTACTCATGCTGTGCATGATATATTTTTTTCGTCCTATTAAGCGCCCTACGAATGAGACAAATTGCTGACAATTGATGTGATCATTCAAAGGCCAGTGTTTACACCTTCACCCTTGAAGGACCAATTAGCAATTGCGCCATCTGTTGTTGAAAACAAAAATATTTTTTTAAATGTTCTACTGTTGCCTATGTAAGTAAAAAGAGCGTCTATGGTTTTAGAAGTAGTACTCGTAACTTCAATGAACAATTTAAACTTAAACTTTTATTGAGTTAGGATCGAATTTTGATCACTAATCTATCAAGAGTTTAAATAAATACGTCAGGTTTTCATGTAAACATTTAGAAAAAACTCATTTCATAGAAAAGAAATTAAATAAATTACAAAAAAAATTTTAATTAATTTAACAGCTACCGGTTAATAGACCGTTAATTGGTTGTTAATTTGTAAAAATTATTTCTCTTTTAATTTTTAATAAATTAAATTTAAATTGTAATTAACAAACCGATTAAATTTTGTTACATACAAGTTAATATTTTAGTTTACATCTTCTCCTTATTGCTATTATTATTTTTAAGTGTTAAATGTAGAGTAAATAAATAACCAAAAAAAAAAAAAAAACTTTTGCTATATTACACTGTATTTCAGCTGTGGAATATTAAAATGATTAATGGTTCATGTCAAATGATAGACAAAAATTATTATTAACCATAAAAATCGTGTTGTAATCCTAAACCCATTATTAGTAAAATATTTTTTAAAATTTTTTCCATAAGCAAAAGAAGCAAATCATCACCATATTCAAGCAGTTAATATAAGTAATAAAAGTAATAAAAAAAAAAAATAGCAAAACAAATTTGAAAATTTAATTTCTTTAAAACAAAGCAATCTTTTGATTTTATTTCTACTTATTTGTACTCGTCCACATTAAAAATATGTTCAATAAATTTTGAATCTAACACAATGGTGTCAAAATACCAATAATTTATTACTTAAGCATGTTAGCCAAGTTAGTTATTATGTAAACATTTTCAATTGATGTATCAACTTGATAAAAAATTTGATTGAATTACAAAAATCATTGTTGTAAATTTTGACAGATTTTAATTGGATTTCTTCATAAGGCTAC
The DNA here is from genome assembly GCA_963576795.1 of Metopia argyrocephala. Lineage (NCBI taxonomy): Eukaryota > Metazoa > Arthropoda > Insecta > Diptera > Sarcophagidae > Metopia > Metopia argyrocephala. The sequence continues at coordinate 3,601,822 of OY756209.1, forward strand.
AAAAAACAAAAAAGTTTTTTTTTACAAATTTAAAAATATAAATATTTTTTCACCAATGAGGGTGAGAGAGATTTATAAATTTATGGCATGCAAACTGCATATTGTTCTGATATATACATATTCTGTATTTTTTATTTTTTTATTTTGAGATCAATACTCAGGGGTAAACCCCTACTAAATGCTGTGCATTGTATTGGAATTTGGAAAGAACAGTACATATTATTATTAATTATTATATTATTATTAAGCGCCTTAGGAATGAGACAAATTGATGTGAATTGATCATTCAAAGGCCAGTGCTATACCTTCACCCTTGAATGATCAACAGCAATTGTCTCATCGTTGCATGTTGATTGTGTGGTGAGTGTGCCTTCGCTAAGTAGTCTTAGCTATTATCTGCTACTTCCCAATAGGTGGCGCTTTTGATTAGGAACATTCGTTTGTTGTTGACATTGGTTAAGGTGGAATAGAGTGGAATGTCCTGTTGTAATGGAGATTTTTTCTTGGCTCTGTGTAAAACTAATGCTTTAATGAAAGATTTAATCACAAAATTAGGTTATTAATTTTAATTGAATCAATAAATCCTTTCATCAAACTAACACATCTCTTACCTCCATATTCATAAAAAATTATAAAAGATTTGTAAAGTAAAATCCATTTCACTTAAGATTTTTCATAAAAATTCCAGATTCCAAATTCCCCAATTCCACAATTTAAGCTCATAGCATAACTACAACATAGCTTTCTTAGCGAAATAATTCCTTTTCAGGTCTTTGGATATCTTTCCTCCCATGACAATCATATCGTCGATGGAATTAAAGAACGCTGTAACTGACAAAAAATCGAAAATACGTTTTTTGCATCATTTTACTCAGAAAAAAAAAAATACGCGTCGATTGGTCCCGGTCCCAGATTTCTACGATGAAAATAAATTCACTTACGCCGTCTGCGAAGTGAAAAATACCAGTGTATTTGTTCTACTTTTATGAAAGATTTTTGGCTGTGGTGAACATTTAAGGTTTTGTCAGTTACAGCGTTCTTTAATTCCATCGACCATATGTTAAATTTATGGTGTTTCAACAGAAGTATCGAACTACTTGAGTTTGGTTTTACCAATGATTTTGTTAAAGCTCTTTTTTTTTTTTGCTGGAAATGTTAACATTTTACAAAATTTTCTTTAACTATACAAGCTAGCTTTGCAGGAAACTTTAGCACTCGTATAATGACATATAGAAACGTTTCATTTTGATGAAGTGTCAAATTCATGTTTACATTTAGCCTGAAATCGCCAAAATATTTCCTTAAATTTTAATATTTATTTAATCTTTTAACCCCCAACGCTTAAATCAACAAAATAACTTCTTTATAAAATAAAACATTTGCCATTGTTGCTTCACATTTCTAATAAAAACTGATGTTATAACAGCGCAAAATTAATTTTATTTTAACAACTTTAATAGAAAAAAAAAAAAAACTGTTTTTTGTGTTGCATTTTGTCTACAAGTGATGCATTTACTCTCAAGTGAAAGGAGATATCACTCAACATAATATAAAAACAGATATGGTAAAGAATTTATTCAATTATGGTTATAAAATGACTCTATCAACAGTTTATCATCTCACAAAAAATTCAAAGGATTTTTGCCTTTTAAGGTTTGCCCACATGCCAACTGCTAAAAGTATGGGTATGTGCCACTGCCATAATAAATAGAAAACAAACAAAAAATACGAATAGACTTCACATAGAGTAAGTAAAACGTAATGTGAAAATTTTTTTAGTTTTATTTTGAGGAGTCGCCTCAAAAGTTATGAATGAAGAGAATAGCTGAATGGATGAATGGTACGAGTATGAAAGAGTGAATGAGTGAAATCTCAGTATAATACGCCTAGAAATTAATAAACGTGTCAAGAAAAATTTATTTTCAACATTTTATTGTTTAATGCTGTTAAATAATTTAATTCACATAATTTAGAGGAAAAAAAATCACTTTCCATTGTAAAGTATTAGGAGGATTAGGCTGTGATGATGGCTTGGGTATGAAAATAATAATGCCGTTGCTTGGTAGTACATAATTGTTTAAAAAGTAGAAGTAAAGAGTTGGTTGAATGTTTTTAAGTAATCCTCACCAACAACAATTGCTCTTGAAGCCTAAAATGCTGGAGAAGTTAGAAAATGCTGTTGGTTGTGATAATTGTGTCCATATTACTGAAATGATTAGTATTAAAAACGAAGAATATATTTTATATGAGTTGTGTACACTGTACAAGAAGGTTTTCAATATAAATTTTTATTTTTCAAAATTGACATAATAGATGCAAAGCAGTTTAAACAGTTTATTGCAACATTAATAGTTAACGTTTTATGGATATGTTTTGGATATTTGGAAATACGTTTTCGATTACCAGTAATATTGGTGATCATTTGTGTTAAAATTTCTGCACCATAAATCGCTTTAGTTAAGTCAGAATTAAATTTTTAATAAATCAATTTAAAATAATTCCTCAACCAAAGGGAAAATGACATCCGTTAAGAAATTCTGATCATCTTTAAGAAGGTCCTGACCAATGGAAAGCGGTGGTGCTGTTTGTAGATTATGTTGAAAGACAACGGGAACGTGGGAATACATATTCGCCCCTATCCTGTTTGGCGAAGTCGATTGTTTGGATGTGCGTTTTGCGGTCGATTTATATAGATGTAATAGAGAGACATGCAGTCTCATAACCATTAAGAATAAATGTTTGCCATTAGGGAATCTTCCCTTGCTTGTGATGGTGGGTTTCTAAAGAAAAAAAATTTAATTTAAAAATGAGAGCATTGAAAATTTTAAATTTCCTGAGACTAGTCAATCAACAACTTATCTAACTTTCCATTTAGAATGATTTTGAAAAGAATAATAAAATAAATATACAAAAATATTGCTTAAGTATACAACGATTTAAGAATAAAAAATTGAATGCCTATTCACTAACTACAGTTTTAAGACATTCAAATACGAGTATATATTTAAGTTGTGTTTGTATGGAAGAAGAGACTATATATCTGTGTCTTAATTGTAAAAAAAACAAATATTTTAGTAAAAATGCTAATAAATGTTCACAGTTTCATGAAAATACATGCTTTAGAAATATTTTTAGCCAAGTTTAACTCATTCTATTACACATAATTTGTAATAATAACATAATTAACTTCTGTATATGACAACACAAGATAAAAAAAGCAACTGTGGTTAAAGCCGATTTAATTGTAACTGAAGACATGAGCACAAACAGCAGCAGACAACAGTTGTTGTCATCGTCTAAGTATTTAAGTAGAAATGTGAATACCCTGCCGGGATATTAATAATTTAAATTTAAATTTAAAAGGTTATTTATTTGCATACAAAAAATTTATTTAATTTAACATTAACGAGTTGATAAGTTAGCCTGTAGCGCATAGCATTTGTTTGCTTGGAACAGTCGCAGTGAGTACTCCAATCACTCAGCATAAGTTTTAGCTAACCGTAAGATAACTTTACAAAGTTTTATTGGTTATCATACGGTATCATACAAAATTGGTAGTACTTACACTTTGCATAAATTTCTGGTAATCATAAATTCCTTATTAGTTCTCTTCTGCACTGTGAGTCAGCTACGAAAAATGAGACATTTCAGCTGAAACATCGAGTTAAACTGAGAAATGCACAAAAAACTGATTTTAATTAACAAACTTGTACTATGCTTGCACTATCAATTCATATATATTTCCATATTTCATATGATGTAATTGTCGACAACTGTTGGGCTCCGTCCAATTTTTTTAGCTATTGCGCGGTTAGAATATTCTTCAGAACGGTAAACATCGATTTTAGCCCTTTCCGATAGATTTAAAATTTTTTGTTTTGTCATTTTGACTCGTAAATCGACTAAGATGTAATATATTGTAATAAACAAATGCCCCCAACAAAAAATCACCGCATACTTTAAAAATAATTCAAAAAAACAAAGTGCCTTTATTCAAGTGAACCAAAAAAAAATACCACATTCTTAGATTTTTTTTATAAATTCCTCAAAAAAAGGTTCCTTAGTTAAGAAACCACCATTGTCATGATTTTGTTTATATTTCAAGATGCCTAGCTTCCATTTCTATTTTAAAACTCTGGAATCGGTTAAAAATTGCAAAAGATACCGGCTCCTGAATATGGGATTTTTTGTGCCTTTAAATAAGTGAACCGGAGTGTATGTATTTCCATTATTTTTTGGTATTACTCCTACAAACAATATCCACGAAAATAATCAGTAAATAAGTAATTTGGAATTTGGCGGAAAAAAGGGTCAATTAAATTTTTAATTGTATTAGCGAAAACAAGAAAATATGTTCGCAAATATTCCGATTTAATGTAATTGTATTAATTAAAAATTTAATTGGAAAAATTAAATGAAAAATTTGTTGTGTGTTCTCTATACACATAAAAGTCGAAGCTATTTTTAGCTTAAGACCATTTACAAAAAAACCGATCCTCGACATTCCTTAACCAATGTCAACAAAAAAAAAAAAAAACAAAACGAATGATCAGTAGAAAAGCGCCATCTATTAAGAAGTAGCAGATAACAGCTAAATCTATTAAACTTACTTAGCGAAGGCACTCACCACACAATCAACATTCAAGGGTAAAGGTATAACACTGGCCTTTGAATGATCAATTAACAGCAATTTGTCTCATTCCTAAGCCGCTTAATATCCTTTCCAAAAAATTCCAATACTATTCACAGCATTTAGTAGGGGTTTACCCCTGAATATTGGTTTTAAGTAAAAAAAGAAGTATGTCGCTGTATAACGCTTAAATGCGTAGGCCGATTACAACCAAACTTATATACGAGGTAGGTAAACAGAGGGAAAAAAGGCATTCTAAAATTATTAACCAAGGGTATCAGATTGTGAACAATATTTCGTTAACTTTCGATACCAAATCAAGCTTAATGCACTATTAAAATAAGAACAAATGGCACAAAATACCATAAGTTAACAAATCAAGAACAACCGGTAGTAAAATCGTGAACAATTGTATAAAAATATCAAAACTTAATAAAAAAAAAATCGATACCAACCGTTAACGAAGTAAGAACAAACGGACTTAACTCAATTTTAATACCAAATGTTATCAATTTCGGTAGTTTTCTACCACTTTTTTTCTGAGTGTACTGGGAGCTTTATGTTTTGTATTAACATTTCGTATACAGAAAATTTCGTATTTCATATTGTCTGGCAAAGCAGGCACAGGGTCCACTATTAGCTTATATCTATATCTTCACCAGTTTCTTTTTCAATTTAAGTCATTTATTAGTTGGTTGGCTCATAAAAGTCCAACAAGGTATGCATGAGTACTTGTAGACAAAATATATGACTGGCAGACTGAGATTTCTCTCTTCTTACCTCATTAAAAAGAAACCAAGAAATATTAAAATTTTATATATAATTTTTTTCTAATTTTGTAGACTTGTGCGACTTGAAATAATTGCAACATTTTGATGAAATTTGCATTTTGCTAATCCTCTTCATAAAACAAACACAACAACTGCAATAGTACATAACAACTAAATATAGGGAAGATTTATAAGAAAATTAACAAACTACTGCTATGTGTATATAATTTGCAATAAAAATATTTCGCATTTGTTTGGGAAAAAATTATGAAACTACTGGTATATATAAATAAGTGAAAAATCTTTAATCCCCCAACGCCAAGTATAACAAAATATTTAAAATTCTCACAAACTGACTGTTTTGCATATAATTTGCAAATTAATTAACACTTTAACAACAAGTGGAGGAGCGACTGAATTAATTTCAATTGTTTTTATCTGGTTTTTATTTACAGATTTTGGAATCCAGTAATGAAGATTTAGCTGCAGTCCAACAACGACCTCCTAATGAAGCCAATGGTAATACTTTGGCTGCCGCCGCTGCTGCTGCTGCTCAACGTGCAAATTGGCTAAATAAATTGGGTGCTAACATGGATGGTATAGATGTGCCACGAAAATATAATGCTCCCCGTGGCATTTATGATAATGGTCGTTACTATTAGACAATAAACCTCAACTTTTAACTGAATTATATAAGTAATCAATGGATGTGGATTAGCCTATAAACTGTTTAAGTTTTACCGTTCTTTTTCGTTATTTTTGAAATATTTTATTAGTTATAAACAATTTTAAAAGAAAATTATATATAAACCACCAAAATGATTTTTAAAAATACATATTTATTTTGTTAAAAACAAAAACAAAAACGAAAAGATAAAATATGTGTTAATAATTGTGAATATTATTTTATTTTTTTTTTTTAATTTATAAAAAATAAATAATTTAAAGGCTGTTTTAATATGTAAAGTTCCTACAATTGTCTTTAAACTAAAAAATATATATATTTTTTCCAATATGGAATTAGTTTTTGTGAAAATAAAACAAATAATTTCTTCAGTGTGTATTTCCGTTTCCTTTTTTTTTAATTACTCGTATTAGCGTTATTCGTTTGAACTGCTTAATGTGTAAAAAGTATTTTGTGCGTTAAACGAATACCCCTATGATTTTGTTTAATATCATATTGCTTGTTATTTAATTAAATTAAATAAAAATATATATAAATGTTTAAAATTTATGTTAAAAAAATAGTAAAAAAAAATATTTACAAAAAAATAATTGTAAACGTAAAACAATAATTTTAATGTAGCAAAAGAGAATATATACAATCTACATACAACATAATATATAAATATATTACGAAGAAAAGTAAAAATAAAAAAAAAATTATTAATTATTCCTTATAAATAAATTCATGTATGTATAAAATAAAGAAAGCAATTTTGAAAATGTTTTATTTTAAATGTTAGCCCGAAGAGAAAGGAGCTTACCATTGAAATCATTGATACAGTTCCACCCAAAGTAGTTCTAATTTTGGTATAATAGCAATGAAGGAAATTGCGTAAGGACTATATGATAGTTGCTTCAAGAAAATGTTTATTATTTAATGGAAGTTTGAATTTCGGGTAGTTATTTTATATGGTGTATTGGTTAGAGCGCACGCACTAAAACTCAAACGGCCTAGGTTCGAATCCCAGCAAAGATGAAAAATGAAAAAGTTAGTTTACGGTTTTTTCAAAATTATAATTTAAAAATAAGAAGTAGCTCCCCCCCCCCTCCCCCTCCAAGAAGTTCGTCTACAAAGTAACCACTCCCTGACATTCCACTCTATTTCACCTTAACCTTTGACAACGAAAAACGAATGATCAGGAAAAAAAGCGCCACCTATTGGCACGTAGCAGATTACAGCTTAAAAACCTAGTTAGCGAAGGCACTCACCACAATCAAGATGCAACGATGGGGCAATTGCTGTGGATAATTCAAGAGTGAAGGTATAACACTGGCCTTTAAATGATCAATTCACAGCAATTTGTCCCATTTCGAAGGCGCTTAAATAATATAAGAAAAAATATATGTTCTGTTGTCATAATGTACTGTCCTTTCCACAAAAATTCCAATACAATGCACAGCATTTAGTAGATGTTTACCCCTGAGTATAGGTCTCAATAAAAAAAATATGTGTTATCCCGGTAAATTTAATTGTATTATTTAAAAAAGTCTGTGATTTACTTTAGCCAGTACTTTGCTGAAATCTATAGAGATCGTATTTCTTCATTTCCTTGAGTATGTAAAGGCAGCATTAATCATAGACTCTAGCTCAAAACATATTCTTTAAGTGTCCAATATAAGTCGTACGATACATGTGGCAGTCCTTGATAATGTTAGCACAATAACAACACTCATCTTTAGTTTAATAAAACTTAGAGTTTAAAAATTTGTAAAATTTTAGAATTACATACATAGATAACTGCCCTATACAACCATCTTTCAGAGTGATGCCCTAGGTTTCTTATGTCTCCCATATTGTGTGCATTAATTGTTATCCATGAATACCGGGACCTTCAGTTTAACATCGAATCCGAACGACAGACATGTTCATGGCAATTAGTTACTCTCACACCTTTTGCCAGAAGGCTCCTAAGAGGTGGTTGCCGAAAGCAATAAATTTTTCATATTTTTTTTATTATTAAGGCGAGCATTCAGGGGATGACCCCTACTCATGCAGTACATTATGCTGGTCTAACAAAATATGTTATGGGAAGAAGGAAAGGGGAAGTAGTGCTTGTGGGCATTTGATTTAATCTTACTGACATCATAACTGACAGAAAAACCTTTCGCGGGGAGGTTATTCCATAAGCCAACTTGAGGCTAAAGAATGTCAGAGCTGGGCTTTGAACTCGAAGCTCAGAATTTACGACATTTTTCAGAATTACTACAGTTTAATACCAACACCTTGCTGGCAATATTTACTATCCACTTTTTAAATAGGACAACTCATCAATTATTTATATAGAGTTTATAAAATAGTAATTAATAACACTGCCATAAAAATTGTGTTAAATAGCTTGAGAAAATTACTTCATTTTTTCCCCCTTTTTCAGTATTAAATATTTCTATGGCCAATTTTCAAACGTCTTTTGTATTTATATTTTTATTGAAACTTTAAAAGTCTGTAGTTGTTGGCCATAAAGCCATTATTATTTATAGGTTTTGAAAATATTTTTTTTTTCTAAACCAATTACTCCAAAACAGACGCTAACACTTCATTCATAAATAGTTTTCTCACTGTAGAAACTTTACTACTAATATGTATGTATAGAAGAGTTTAAGAAACAAAATAAAAAGAAGCATCATTTACTCAGTCAGTCATTCGTTTATTCATTTAACTTTTACTACCTGAATTTTATTACGTTGGCCTGAATCACTGTGAATCTGGAAATTGTGCAGCCACGAATGTGCATTATGGTCAGTTACTGTAACAAGTGTTTCGTTAACAAAGTTTTAAGATTCATTTGCTGCTGATACTGCTGCCAGTTTATTAGTAGAGATTTGTCTGAAAAATGTTCAACTGTAGTTGGAAAAGTTAAACGTACATTGGAACGAAGGAACGAATAGTAGTTATAAATTTATTGGCGCTCTGTGTATGATTTAACATGTTTAAATGGTTTAAATGCAGTTGTATAGCCCAGTTTGAAGATGATTTAATTTTTTTTTTTTGCTTTTTTTTCTTTCTTTTCCTTTTTAGCGTTACATCATATTGGTTTTTGTTTATTTTTTACAATATTTTATTTTTTATTAAAGAAAAGCCACCACTTCTTTACTACTAAATGCAGCAGCAATAAATGAAACCAAATCCAGCAGAAGTACAAGTAATCTAAAAATATATTCCTTTCCATTTCTATGTGACTTGCAGGGGTATAACAATCAGATACCCAAATAGGAAGATTAGTTTTTGAATGTTTGCTTTAAAGAAGGAAAAGTAAAATGAAATGCGGTTTTCTTACGATTTATTTATGTGCTTCAATTGGATTTTTTTTCTAGAAAACTTTTGATTTGTCCCAATAACCCATAATTAACACAAAAAGAGTAGATAATAATTCAGTTGTTTTTTTCTTTAATGCATATATTTTATACAACAAAGTTACGTTTTGATAAAGTTTTCACTTGCTCAAACCCATGTCATAAACAGCTATAAAATCAGTTTTGAAATTTCGAAACGTTTTCACTGACTTATCTTTTCAAACCTGTTTGAGCCAAATCTAGCGTTTTCAAAATTGAGTAAAAATGCATGCGGTCTTGAAACCTTCATGAAAATCAGCTGTAAACAATGTTCTGTCAAATTTGATGGGCTTGCCAATTTCTTGCATTGGTTGTTGTTATTATTCTATGTGTATTATTATAGAAAATATGAAAAAAAAATTAGAATTACACCTATCCCCCGATTTGCACGGAAGATCGGTTCCTGAAAAAAACGTGTAAATCGAAATCAAATTTTTTGTATGAAAAATCGTGTAAACGAAAAAAGTCTAAAATAAGTAAAATCAAATTAATTTTTTAATTTTTAATAAATTAATTTTTGTTTTATTTATAATTTTTTTTCATTTATTTTTCTTTCGTTTACGTTAAATAAAAGTAAAATATACACCTAATAAAGCAACAAAATATCCATTCAGTTTTGTAATAACAAATATGTACATGTAAAAAAGAATTACATATTTTTAAAAAAATTAAAAAATTACAAAAAATATATCAAAGATTTGAGCAAATTTAATCACTATCTGATCTGACTCTTAACCTTTTTTTTTTGATTGGTGACATGTCACTTTCATCACTTGATATTAATTGAGGTGATTCTCTAGTTGATGGATTGGTACCAGTTTTTTTATGGGTTGTACTCAGTGTTGTCGTTTTACAAATTTGGGTTGTAGTGTTTGAAGTAAAAAAAGGTGCAGCCAAATACTACAAATTTTTGTTTTTAACAGTATTATTTTCGTTCAGTTTAAAAATTTTGAAAAAGCGAAAAATAACGTTTAAATCTGGGGAGAGATCTTGAAAAAATCCGTGTAAAAGTGAAATCGTGTAAAAAAAGTACCGTGTAAATCAGGGGATAGGTATAATTATTTAGAATCAGCTGTTAGTTAAAATAGTTTTAATTTTGTTTCAACTCAAAACATATACATATGAAGTTATCGTTATGAGTGAAATCGTTTTGTGTCGAAATAATTTCAAAACAGGCATAAAATAATAGTGTTTTCCATTCTGATTAAAATGTTCCACGTATGCTAGCATTTCTGTGGGTTTATGTTCCATTCTAAAAATACATGGATGAATGTAAACAAATTTCATTTTCCTTTCTAAATATGTTGCACAAATAAATGGTAAAAATGTGCCATAATTTGCCCTCAATTATATATCAGTGTGTCCAGTGTTGCCGTTTTGGTTATTTTTAACCAAAATTGGTTACTTTTTTCTTCAATGTGTACATGTGGACTTTTTTCTTTTCTTGGTTACTTTTTTCTCAAAGAAAAAATAAAATATTATGAGTAATAGTATTAATAAATATAGAATTTACTGTATCGTAAAGCTGCAGACAATTTAAAAGTAGAAAATAAAGAAGATGTAGGACTATGTTTATTTAGTTAATAAATACACAATATTTTTTGACTAGAGTAGTACTGGTACAATTGACTAACGAAAGCAGAACTGCTTAGAAATGTAGTATTCTGATTAACATGGCCATTTGCTTAAAATCTTTAAATATGATTAAAAAATATAGTTTCTACTTAATAAGTATAGCACAGGGTTACAGGATTCACATATGTATACTATACATATACAACATATATTAATATATTATATATGAAATGGTTGTTACCAAACCATTTACCAATATTTGTCAAATATTTTCAGGAAGTGTTATCATCCACAAATACTTATTGATACATACAATATTTTGCAATGGTTTGTTAATGACTGAAGTCCAACACAATTCTTAAAAACATTGATATAGTCCCTACAAAAAATGTCACCCTACTTAATGGATTCAAAATGACAAAAATTTAAAAAAAAAAATTTAAGAATTTTTAAGAAAAATTAAAATATTAATAAAAAAAAAAATAAAAGGGGGTTGGTCTTATTTTACTTTCACTATAATCTTGATAATTTGAGAGCAATTTATTAATTTCAGTTTGGATACCTCCATTTTTAGGGGGCGTAGAGTATGGGAGTGGACAAATTGACTATTTCTTTTTTAATCCATAGCTATAAAATAAGACAAAGATAAAGCTCTGACATGATAATTTTAAGAAAAATCGTTTTGAAACGATAGTGCATTCCAGCGAAACTAATTGATTCATTTTGGTAAAGTTCAATGTAGACGTTAAACTGAAAAAGGCAAAAAAATTTGGGAGCGAACTTGGTACAATTATTTATATTGTACCATGGATACGAATGATTTTAATTTTTTGGTTACTTTTTCCCCAATTTGGTTACTTTTTTACTGAAAACTGGCTATAAAATATTGAAGGCTGTGGCAACACTGAGTGTGTCATAATACCCTTTTTTACAACCGTGAAAGTTAAATACTTTTGTATAACATTGTTATTTGCGTATTTTTACACTTAAAATTATTTATATTTATTAAAAAATGATAAATAAATACTAAAACAAATCCGTTTTTTTTATTTTAATTTTTATAATTGCGCCGCGAGATTTGACAATTTGATCACTAGAAAGACAATTATTAGTTAGTTAGAAAATTATTTATACATTTTAAGAGGACTATTATTAATTATTTTTGTATTAATTAGAGTTGCATTTTTTACTCTTTTAGAATGAAAGGTATTAGGTTATATTCAAATTCGAAAAGGACCTAATAAAGTAGGAATTATTGGAATTCCTCAACCTTTTAGGAACAAATTTATTTATTAGTGTCAAATTATATTTATTATTATATTTCACCAATTTTTTCTTTATTTATGTCTCTATTAGTTTGAATATGTATACCTTTATTTATTAAGCTTTTGTCTTTTAATTTAGGATTAATATTTTGTTTTATGTTGTACTAGTTTAGGAGTTTATAGAGTAATAGTTGCAGGTTGATCTTCTAATTCTAATTATGATTTATTAGTAGGGTTGCGAGCTGTAGCTCAAACAATTTCTTATGAAGTTAGTTTAGCTTTAATTTTATTAAGATTTATTTTTATAATTGGTAGATTTAATATAATAATATTTTATAAATATCAGTTATTTTTTTGATTTTTATTTATTATAATGCCTATAGTTTTAGTTTGATTTGAAATTTTTTTGGCAGAAACTAATCGAACTCCATTTGATTTTGCAGAAGGTGAATCTGAATAATGACAGTGTTGTCACTCTTACTGATGTTTATCACAAAATAGCATTTTTAAACACAGAATTTGATTTCAGTTTACGAAACGCTAAACATATATTAATGTTGAGTGTAAAATCTTGCATATTTTTGTTCCATTGAAGCGGAAAAAAAGAGCCATTTTATGAGGGTGCGTGTAACATAATAAAAGAATTACACATTTATTCGGTAGCATTTTTTACAGAATGGAAAACACTATAAGTATAAAACAGTATTTGAGAAATAAAACAAGAAATAGAAAAGTTGATATAAAACTGACATTTAAGTCTATTCATATTTAGGCTAATGCACCTCTGTAGCTTACGGAGTCTAACTGGGTTCTTTTTTTCTAATTGGAAGCACTTACAAAATGTTTGCCTATACCCAGAAGATTTTATTGAAGATAATAATCCAATCGTCCAGAGTTTTTGATTTTTTATGCAAATTTTTTAAACGATGAAATAACAATAAAACTGTCTTTTATGTAAATTTAACAGAAAACAAAAATATTGAAAATAACATTTGGCCTAAAATAACAAAATAATGTATAAAAATATTGCTTTCGTTTCTTCATTCCTTTGTTACTTTCATTTTTATAATTTTTTTTTTTTAATTTTTTGTTTTCAATTATTCAGAAAATAAAAAGTCGGAAACACTTGTTTCAAATAATACTCGTATGCTGCAATTATTTGTTTATTTTCTTTTTTCTTTCATTTCAAGAGTTAAAAATATGAAATAATTCAGATTGTGCTCGTATGGTATGTTGTGTATCGTCTTTAAACATAAATAGAAAACACGTCTATGAAATATTATTTTGTAATATCAGTATTAATTGCATATCTAAAGCAGACAGACAAATTCTCAAAAACGAAAAAAAAACATATTTCTGTACTAATAATTTTACTTTTATAGTCATAAATGAAATTTCAAATCACTTAATTATAAAAAATAAAACAAAAACACAATTAAATACTTCAACCACAAAAGTGGAAGATAAATCTTCAAAAAGCATTAATTGTGTTCAAAGGCATATGTACTTGATGGTGCTAAGAAAGAAATCAAGTCGCAGGGTAAAAGTATTTAAAGTTATACCAGTATGAGATCTTGTACTTTTCTCTTATATTTTTTGCATAAAATATTTCACTTTAATTTGTTTAAAGTTTTGTGAAGATGTTGTTTTTTTTATAATAGAAAAAAAAAAAACTGAATATTATCATAACATGGCATTATGTTATGAATCTTATTATACACTTGACTTAATTAGGGGTGATAAAGGGGGAGTGGTATATATATATTTCTTAATTGTTGTTTTTATAAATTTTTTTAACAAAATAAAATACTTTAAGAAAAATGTATTATTTTGTGGTAAATATAAATAAATTGTTAAAAAAATTTTGTTTCTCTAGGAATTTCAATGAAATCATAACAGCACTTGAACACTTGAAATAATTAATCTTTGGTATAGCGCCCTATATTTGTATTTTATATAAAATTTTATTTTATATTTCATTTTTGGTTTTCTGTTTTTCTATGAATTTTTTTGTTTCAAACAGATATAGTAATAGGAAATATGATTATATTGTTAGTTTTTATAACATTGGTTTCAATTTCTCTTCTTTACTTGACTTTGTGTTATACAATAAATAATTTTATTACAATTTACAATGATTTTGATTAAAATTATTAAGAAAAAAATATTAAACATCAGATGCCATGAACAAACAGTTCAATTATTAAGAAATTTATTTGATTTCATTTATCTTCTGCATCCGTATTTTAATCGAAATTGGTTATACTGAAACGCGTTATAACTTCCAAGGAAAATATAATATGATAAAAAATTAAAAATGTATTAACGAATTCAATACTTGATGAAGTGGTTCATTTTGAACGAAACATGTAAGATTTTAATATTGGCGTGCCATTCAACATCATGTTATTGTGTGAGAATTTAGAGAAATCTTAAAAAATAATTGAGTCGAAACAATGCATTAATAATAATAATAATGCGTAGTTCAAATTGGCATTCAGAGTTACAACCAGCGTTGCCACAGAAGAAATTTTTTTCCTACCAAAAAATTGCGAACAATCTAACAAAATCCTCTGCAGCCTAGCAACACTCAATAATATAAAAAATTGTAAAATAACAATTTCTGTATCAGCTCTTAACGAAATTTTTAAACCACCAACATCGGCTCGACATTTTATTTGTTGAATTCTTGTTTTCATCACTGAAAGTAGAATATTAAGTAGAGAATATAGATATTTATTAATAAAATATGTCCTTACTTTGAAATTTTATTATATTGTTTGTTTTTTAAACAGGGAAGATTAAGACCATATTACAAATTAATTGCATTTGAAGGTAGGAATACGTTACGTCGTTTACAGCGTTTACAATCTATAGCTCAAATCCATTGTTTAACTATCAATGAATCTAGAATTTAAAAATTGTTCAACTTCTGTAAGATAAATAATTTGCCAATTTTGCAATTAATTTGCTTTCTGAAAATTCACTATTTTAACTTAAATCAGCCCTATATATGCAATAGGACAGAGATGTTTTATACAAAGCTGCCCCACTTGTTAAAATTTTTAAACATTGTTAACAGTAATGCAAATTGTTTACTCGAAAAAAAAAATTTTTTTTTTCATATTCAAAAATTATAATTTATTGTTTTTAACATGAAAAAATCTACCAAAAACTTAGGAAAGGTGCAACAAACCAACCAAACTACCAAACGGTTTTAAAAACACGAAAAACTACCAATTTTGGCCCGATTGGACCAAAACGGCAACGCTGGTTACGACTTAGTGTCTGACATCATTCATATTGTGTGTCTCAACTTTTATCCATGAGTACTGGGACCTACAGTTTAACATCGAATGTGATAGACAGACTTAAGAAGTTTGTTCATAGCAATCAATTACTTTCAAAACTGCTAAGAGGTGGTCACCGGGAAAAATGTTTTTTTTTCATATTTCGGATCTCATCGTCGATCATACTAAATTATGGCGAGTATGTGTAGTATAGTATAGTATATATGGTGTATATAACCATTAAACATTTTCGATCATTCTGGTAAAACGCTTTCAACTGTTTGTTTCACATAAAAAGGCAGTAAGATTAGCTTCAGCGCTTAAGTGCCCATATGGCCGGCAAGACTTTAATTCTATATTTTATATTCAAATATTTGGTTTGGCTACAGTATCTTACATCGATTGCAATATGTACGCAACGCAATCATAAACCTAGTGATGGCCTTACATTCTATCAAGCATTAAAAATTTCTTATTTCCGGTTTTAGCACAGACCATTCGCACAATTAATTCTCTTATATTTTCCATAACACTTAAATTTTGTAGCAAAACTGTTGTTTAATTGATTATAATTGTAAAAAGAAAAAAACATATATCATTGTACTCAAGTCAGCAAGTAATAAATTATAATAAAAATTCAAAAATAGACAAAAATCTGTCGTAAGCAGAATATACGCTGATTTGTTAATAAAATCTACATAATGGTCAATGATTATGAACTACTAATACAAGAAACATTTTTTCTCTGCTTAAGAAGCTATCAAAAGGCTGTACAAACTTTATTTGAATATTTTTTTCCGCAAAGTCGTTGAATCATACGACAAAAAAAAAAAATAAAAAAAATCTTTTGTAAGAAGAACTTTTTTTAGGCAATAAAAAACCATATTTTCTTCTAAAGGAATAACAATAAATTGTAAATAAATGGCGTCAAATATCTTCTACGATGTTAGTTTTGTAACAAAAACTTTTTGATTATTTTTGATTATTGAAAAGAAAAACTGTAAAATGAATTCCTAAAAAAAGGAATTTATAAAATTATTTAAAAAAAACAGGTACATTTTCTTTTTTAAAATAAAACTACCTAATGTAGGAAAAATTAAAGAAAATCCTTTGAAAAATACTGAAAACTTTTGTTAAACTGACTGCTTTAAGAAAACAAATCTCATACTTTGTTTTCGTAATTTAAGACTACTAGTTAGGAAAATATAGAAGCCTGTAAGCTTTCACTGTCAAATGCCTATACAGTTATTGACACTTAATATGATATGAATCTGAGAGCCAAAGGAAATATTAAATTTTTTTCTTTTTTGGCTCCTTGGTAATATGTACAACAACAACATACTGACAAATGTTAAGAAAATCACTTTTGTCTTCATCAGTTAACAAAATTTAATTATATTGTTAACAGTAATGGCAACACAACACATTGCTGTTGATAAAGATGACAACGATGATGTTGAAGCCTAAAATACATTATGTTGACGCAGTTACCATCACTTATCGGTAAGATGTTTTATTTGTAGTCACGATGTCGTTTAAAAGGCCATAATTCTGCTAAAATCTAGAGGTACATGTATGAAATTAATTATTAAAACAATATATTTTTTTTGGTAGAAGAAGGTATAAACAAAATGAAAAAGAAGAAGAAGAAGAAAAAGGGTGTACATATTTATAAAGACATATTTCTCTTTTATATACATAAATTTTAATAAACATTTTCAAAATGGGTTAAGGCAAGTCTTATATTTTATTGTATTTACACTTCGAATAGTATGAAGGCAAATAAAATTGCTGCAAAAATAAAAGACTTTTTGCTGCTTTTTTATACCAATATATATATAATATATATAGCCCAAAGTTTTTTTAATCCTACACTTCCAAGGGGTAAGACAGCATGTAAAATTTAATAAAATTTAACTTATTTATACAATTCTTTATAGAGTTCGGGCTCAACGACTCAACCGATTAAGATGAGCATAATGAAAAAGCTCAGATTCTTGGCTTAACGTTGATATATAAAACCCCTATATTACCTAACAAATGGAATGATCCTTCACTACCAAGGGGTAAGACAGCATGTAAAATTTAATAAATTTAACTTATTTCTATAATACATCCAACATTTTTATCCTTCTTTAATGAGCTCTGGCTCAACAGCTCAATCCCGTAAGATAAGTATAATTGAATCGCTAAGATTCTTAGCTAAACGTTGATATATTACCTATTTTACCTAACAAGTGGAATGATCCTATACTTCCAACGGGTAAGACAGCGTATCTTTTCGTTCTTCTGTAAAGTATGGTCAAATGGCGCAACCATATATAAATACATAAATTAGCCGTTACAGCCCTTTTTCAGAGTTACGCCCTAGCTTCTCACAGTTCCTTTAGTGTGTGTGTCAATTCTTATCTATGAGTACCGGCATCCAAACGACAGACTTTAGAAGATTGTTCATGGCACCTAATTACCCTCAGAGCTTTTGCCAAAACACTGTTAAGAGATGGTCGCCGAAAGATATATTTTTTCATATTTCTTTCCTTCAAGATGTTAGAGCTTAAGTTTGAACCCGTAACTCTTGTCTAGTAGGCCAACCCACTACATACTACACTACATTGCCACCAATTAGATTAATTTCACTAGCTGACGAACAGCCTTTTTATTTTTAAAGAGAAACTCTTAAAAACTTTTAAATCTGCAAGACGGTCTTTTAGGTAAAGGTGACGTTATCTTTCATAAATTTTAAATCATCTGGCACCGGTACACTCAATTCAGTAAACCCTGGAAAAGCAGGCCATGAGTAAAATTTTTAAAAGTTTTAATTGGTTTTTGTGTATTTGTTAAATCATAGCAAATGTTTTTTAAAGAATATTCATTTCATTCGAATATTCAAGTACTACTTAAGTCTTTATCTTTATCTATTTTCGTAAATTTTTATTTTATTTTTTTATGATTAGCATTCCCTTTTATAAACAAATTTAGAATAAACGAATTCTAGTTAAGATTCAGAAAAATGGTGTGCCTGAAAAATAGCTCCTTAGAAGAATTAATGCGGGTGTACGTTAATCTAAAACAGTGTCTTAGTATTGAGACATCGATTCTACCAAAAGATATACAAAAATTTACCAGACACATGAGAGATAGATTTATCATATCGTCATGCGGGAGTTTATGTGTTTTATATACCTCGAGTTAATGATGCCACTTTAGGTTTTCGACCCCAAATTTTTCAAGTCTGCAATCCGTTTTCGTATATCTCGTACAGTTTCCGAGATAAATAGCCGAAAATAGATTGCAGATTTTAAAAATTTTGGTGTCAAAAACCTAAAGTGGCATCATTAATTTGAGAAATATAAAATGGCGGATAGCGCACATAAACATAATAGAAACAGTACAAAATTCTGATGTAAAAAAATATATATTTTGTTCAGGCATAAGAGATGCAAAAAGTTTGCCAATATGCATATTGGCTTATTTTACAATTTAAAAATTAAATATTGTATTACGGCTTCATTTAAATCGCACTTAAATATTGTGCAACATTTTTTTTAAAAGCATCAATTTGATCCCAAATTTATTGCCTTTTGACTAAAAAAAAAACACAAAAATTCAAAAATGTTTATTATAAAATTACTCCACATTTCAGAGTAACAGGTTATTGAAATGAAAAGTATTTCTTGGTCATCATCTCAATAAAATTTTAATTCAACCATCAATAAATTTTTGTAATTTAATTATATGTAAGTTTTAATAAAGGCAGTGAATTATAAACATGTGCAAATATTCTCTGGGGAATTAAACAAGTAATTTATTTAAAATATTTTTTACTTCTTAAGTGTTTTATGTATTACTTTAAGACTCAATTCTTTTATATATTACTTAACAACGTAAGTACAGTAGCATGTCATGATGTTCATATAACAGTTTAAATTGCCTGCCATTTATTGAATAAAAAAAAAATCAGAAAAATAATTGTAATTCAGTTACGCAGTTGGCCAAAATCAATGATCGTAATATTATTTATACTCGTATGTAGATTCATTGCAAGTCCAAAACATTTGTTCAAAAAAGATAATGAACAAAAAACGAAAAAAGTAACAGAAAATAAAAGAAACACACGCATTACCAGCAAGATTTTCAAGTCCAGTGTTTGGTAACTATTTTTCTTCTCTTGTTTTTAATTTTTTATTTTGTTTTTATTTTTCTTGAATTGTAACGTTTGTGGGTTATTTTGCTCCGATTATTGGTTTCAACATTAAAAAGACATTGAAATGTTGTTATAGTTTAAAATTTCCACATTTGGCAGCAAAAAAACAAAATTAAGAAAAAACGTAAATTTAAGTACAAGTATGCAATTATGTTGAGACACTTTAAGAGGATTTAAAAACATGAGCTTTTAAATAATTAAATCATTAAACGTTATAGGGGGATTTCTTGCAGAACAAACCAAAGCATTTATTTTGTTTAATACTTGTTTATTATCTGGTTTTTAATAATTTTTTAAACTCCCTTAACTCTCGCATCGAAAGCGATTGAATATGATATAATTTTTAATATAAAATAGTCTGTAGTGTTGTTTATTTTTTCAAAACATTTTGCCATTTGAGAAAGTCTGAGGGAGTGTTTCTCTAACTTAAATACTGTGCGGAAATTTAAGATTAAGAAGAAGCGTTTTTTTTAACAATTCTTGTAAAAACTAAAGTAGTTAACAAGTTGTTTCTTATATATCAATTCTTTAGTTACGCTGTAATTACAATTTAAAAAATGTATTAAGAAAGCCTAAAAGCATGCTTTTTTTGTAATATATTTTCTTCTAAAAATAATAGTATACATAATATTGTTTTACCACAGAATTTTTGTTGAATTCCATTAAATTTTCTCAATTGCAAACATAATCAATACGATGCATTGTATGGGAAAATCATCATGTACACAGAAAAAAAGTGTTGTTATGGCAAATACTTTTTGCAGTTGAGGAAATTGTATTTGTCGTAAATAAAAAGTATTTGATTTAAATGATATTTTATTTGCCACAAAGAATTTCGGCGAATACACTGTATTTGTCGCAACTACAAAATTGCAGTTGACATAAATCAAGAGCAAAATTATTTGATCCAAATTGAATTTTCTTTAAGTTAAATGTAATTGCATTTAAAAATGCATGTCAACAGCAATTTATTAAAATCAAATGTTTTCTTATTTGAGATTACGTGGAAAAATTATTTACGCCAAATACGGATTGCTGTTGTGGTAACAGCAGTCTTGTATTTTCAAATGCAATCCGCAGTTACTTAGTTTTGTTTTATTGTTTAGGCATTTTTTCTCATTCGTTTGAATTTTGTTTGTGGTATTAAAAACACGTGCGTGTGAAAAAAAGCAAATATGTGTGAGTTTTTTACAGGAGTATATCTTCGTCGTGGTCCAGTATTTAGTGTGTTGGCTTGCTAAGACGATAGTGCCGGGATCAAATCTCAGCTCTGATATCTTGAAAAAAAGAATTATGAAAAAATGATTTCTTTCGGCGACTACCACTCAAAAATCTGCTGGCAAAAGCTCTGAGAGTAACTGATTGCCATGAAAAAGCTTCTCAAATCTGTCGTTCGGAGTCTGTATATGGGATATTCCAAGTTAAATCAACCAATGGTTTTAACGTACCCCCTCCGAATTTAATGATTTTTTGTAGAAATATAGTATATCATAGAACTAAATTAAATACAAAGTTTGGAAGCACTGATACATTTGGATCCGGAAATATGAGGTCTTGAAAATCCGAAAACAGTACAAAAATGCACAAGGTTATACATACTTAATTGTAATTTTCTGGAAAAGTATTACAGCTACGTATCTTCTAAAAGTCGCATTTGGAAGGGTATTAAATTACCTTTGATTTAATATGCAACATGATTTTTTCTTTGAAAAAGTCAAAGGTCAATTTTCTTTATCTATAAGTCGGAAGCCTATATTTCCGAAAGCGACCTTTTTAAAAATTTGAAAAAAAAATTATGCTAAAGATAGTTTCGTTCTCTACAGTTGTGAAAAATTTCAGAGTGGAGGTATTTTTAGGTCAAGAAATAAGAATCAAATCGCAAAAGAATGAGATTAAAACTATTCTGATAGGGGTGGAATAGTATACGATTTTTCGATTTCGATTAAGTAGAATCGCTTATTTTGTGAGTTTCAACAAAAAATACATAAGTCAAAAAGAAGGGATGTGGGATGGGGGCAAATGGCTCTTCATCGGGGTCAAAGGTTGGGTTGAAGAAGTAAAAGTCCACAAAAAGCTCCACAACTGCCCTGGAGTAGCCCCTAGAGGGATAAAATGTAAGACCGACCCTCACTAATATTTTGCCTCCAACATTTTTTCCGAACATACCTAACCCCTATCTTATTTAAGGTAGAATTATCTATACATACCATTGGTTGTGGCAGTTGTGTGTTTTGCCCTGTTGTCAAAAAAGTTAAAACAGTGAATTTTCTGAAAACAAATTACTGCCACAATTGGCAAATGATTTATCGTATAGAAGTTGAACAATTTTAAAATTTTAGATTGGTTGACTTGCATTGTAGATTTTAACATTAACATAACAGTTTTATTTGCACAACTGAATAATTTTTTTTTTTTTTCAAACTAAATTATTTTACAATTTTTTATGTTATTGACCTTTGGTAAGCTGCAAAGGATTTTGGTAGGTTTTCTGAAAGTTTTTGGTAGGAAAAATACTTTTTTGTGGCAACGCTGAAAGGGACCCTAAAATATCTGCTCGAATTTTTTTACAGTTTATAATATCGGTACAACAGAGGTACAATGATTTCCAAAATGTGTTTGTTGCCATTTCTAAACTTGGTTTATTGGTTTGGTTGGTTTATTTTATTTTCTTCAGCTAGACAGATGATTAGTCTACTAAAGCGTGTTCTAAGTCAAGCTGGGAATGTCTTGCCAATATCACTTCGGTATAAATAGGGCTGGAAATATATGATTTTCTTTTTTCATATCACTACATTTTTCTTTAGGATAGGGTAGGTGAATTTAGTGGTAAGAGAGCTGCTTTATGTTGCTAATTTAAAGGTGGAGTAAAACTTCTTGATTTATATAATTTGGAAATTTTAATAAAAATATTTTTTTTAAATGAATTCTTGCTTTTAAGTTCTGTTTTTTCTGATGATTTAGAGGTGATTGCCTGTGAATGCATTTATATGGACGTTCATATTGGCGCTCTTTTTTTTTAAAGTAAATTCACACACACAATGACCAAATTAATGCAAATGTGGTAGTGTATATATGTCCTGCTATTAATGAAGTTAATTAAGATCATTATTATGGTCATCAATTTTGGTGAATATCGTATGTATGTGTATGTGTGTGAGTGTAACTGTGTAAGAAACACTTTTACAATATTAATGGTGGTTATTTGTTGCTATACTCTAAGTGATGGTGGTAAATGGATGCAAGTGGATCTTTAAAAATTTTTTGTTGATTTTCTTACCACATATCACTCGTATAACAACATTAAAAATGCATGTATATATTGTTGTTGTATGGCTTAATTGCAAATGACTTGGTTTAGTTTAATTTGCGTTTTTAATTTTTTTTTTATTTTTGTTTTGTTTTTTATATGATTTCTTGGGTTTTTAGTTGGCTTTTTAGCTCTTCTTGTTGATCCAATGGTGGTGATGATGATGATGACGATGACGATTATTATGACAATGATGTTTATTATTGTTGTTGGTTTTATTTCAGACTGAACGTATTGGTTTGTCTGTCTTTTATTTAATATTTTTTTTTGTCTGCCACAAGTGGCTTAACGAATGTTGTTGCGTTTTATGGCATTTTGTTGCATCTTGAGAGAGAAAAAAAATTGAAATAAAAATTATACTTAAAGCTGCTCTGTATTGCATAACAATTTCAAGAGTATCTTTATTTTTATTTTTTCTTCATTATATTTCTTCATCATGTCAATTTTTAATGACCCAAAGAAAGTTAAAGGCACCCTGTTGTAAAGAATCGTATTAATGTTCTTGTAACAGGTGTCAGCTTACGATAGTGGTTAAGCAAAGTTTTAAGGTTTATGTTCCTCCTCTAAAGAAATTGGGTCAAAAGAAGAAAGAATGTAAAAAAAGATAATAAACGAAGTACATACTCGAATTATGTAATATGGTAAGATAATAAAAAATGAATGTAATTCAATCATCAAATTCTCTGTTGGGGTTTAAAGAAACTTCTCTTTTTTTCAGTAGAAAGTCACAACACTATGGTTTAGTTAAATGTAAAAGGAAATTTGATTATGTTTTAACTATTTGTAGTTGTTTTTTGTTAATTAATTAAAAATTTTGTAGGAAAATTTTTACAAATTCATAAAAATTATGGTCCATTATAATAATTGCACATTAGCAGACAGCTTTACGAGTATAGTAAGTAGTTTTAGTATTTGTGAATAATATAATTAGGAAATATATGTGCCCATAATTATGAAACTGGTCTAAGTCAAAATTTAAAAAAAATTAGTTTATCAGTTATATCATAACACATTATTTTAAACTAAATTTGTGCAATGTAATTTTTACGAAATTGTCAAAAATGAACCATTAGATAGTGGTTGTAATATCAATATTATATGGAATTCATTTAGTGTTGATTATGAAAGTGGTCTAAGTCAAAAATTCTTTAGATGATTCTAAATTTCACATTTTGGATCTTTCACCTAAAAGAGGAAGACCCAAAATATACGGAAATACTAAATTACTTTGATTATACAACACCATTAGACCAGTATCGGAAGAAAAACATAAAGATATTATGAGTTTACTATCGTACATCCCTTCAGTTTTTCAGGAACATTTTAAGAATCTTAAATACTCGAAATAATGATAAAAATGGATTACTGCTTAAAAATAATTAATAAATGTTCAGGAATTATTTCAATCAAATTATTGTTTTAAATAAAACTCAGTTCTTTATTGCTTTAAGTCATTTATAGCACATTCAGTTAATTTTGAAAATGGTCTAAGTCAATTCAAACTTTAAAAACAATATTATCGTATGAAATTCACACAAAATTTCATATTCATAATAAATTTCCATCAATTAAGACCAACTAAATTATAAATTAAAATGTCGCATAATGTAAAAATATTTTTTAATTTATTCAAATGCAATTCATTAAAAATATCTTGAAAAAAGAAATATATGACTTAGACCACTTTCATAATTATGGGCACATATATAAAATAAATAAAATATTTTATAAGCAAAAAAAAAATGTAAAAAAGGAAACTTTGTTTAAGTGTTTCAAATAGATGACAATTTTCACGATTATAGAGATTGAATTCATTTTAAACGTTTTTATAAATTCGTATAAATTCACAATTGCAATTCTGAAAATTATCATCCAAAACAGTCTAAGTCCAATTAAATTGTAATCATGAAAAACCATCATCGAATCTGAAAACATTGGTTCCTTCAACTTATTCACCCATTGAAGTTAATTTCCAACTATTTATGTTTCAGCTATAAAACTAAGCCACATCATCATCCCTTAAACTCGTGATTTTCTTGTATAATATTTTGCTGGAAAGTAAATTCATAATTTGTTTTTTGTTTTCTAACCATATTTTGTTAAAAAAATATATATTTGATTTTTACAGGAAACTCCACGGACTGCGAAAAATTAAAATCTCCCACTCACATCAACCAAATTTAAACTCTTTTTCGCTATAAGTCACACGGTCACAAAACACACATAATCAGCTCTAATATAAAAACAAAATTATTTATTGCAAGTCATAAATATAGACCATGGCCAAAATGAAAGTAATACGCATATGCGTAACAGCAGGAAGTAAAGGAGAACGTATGTAAGTAAAATTGAAATATTCGTTGTAACAACAAACAGTTGCAATTTCAATTGCGTGAGACAGTTGTCACATGGCGATCGATCTACTGATACAAATCTTTAAACTAATTGGATACTCTTTTTTTATAATTTTCTTGGAATTCAACATGCAATCATTTGCCAAATCATTACCAGCAAAAAGAGTAAAGAAATGCATTGATGCACTTTTAAATTGGTGTGCCAATAAAGTCCTTATGGCTACAATAAAAATAAAAAATAAGAAAATTGAAATCATAACACAGATATTTTTCGTCTTTTTTTAATTTTTACATTAATTTGTAAGTACAACTAGGAAACATTATTGCGACATATGTCTGTATGCACATATTCCAGTTAATATCAGTAGTGATGACAGCAACGCAACAGTAAATATTACTTTTTAAATTA
This sequence comes from Metopia argyrocephala, assembly GCA_963576795.1. Classification (NCBI taxonomy): domain Eukaryota; kingdom Metazoa; phylum Arthropoda; class Insecta; order Diptera; family Sarcophagidae; genus Metopia; species Metopia argyrocephala. The sequence goes on from OY756209.1 coordinate 3,627,682, forward strand.
TTGATTAATAAAACAACAAATGTATATCAAAATAATTAGCCAGAGTTACCAACTATCAGTCATACCTGCTCTTACAGGGTAAATTTACACTGGCAAGATGTTTTCAATTTAGATTTTATTTCGTCTTAAAAGATGTTTCAGAGTAGCACATCAGCCGCTTTCGTTTTTTCAATTTTAAAATAAATAAAAATTAGTTGTTTTTTTGATTAACTTTGGCAATGGTAACACTTATTTTCTTATACAGGAGTTGCAACGATTTTTTCTTAATTTTTTTTTCTCTTTTTTTCGGTAGCCAAAGAAGTTATTGGTAGGCAATAATAATAAAGAAATTTATCATTTATTTGTTGCCTTTACATCAAACACATGCATACAACAGGCAGTGTGACAAAAATGCATTTTGACTGATTGTCGTTTATAAGTCGTTAAATCCAACAGTTCAAACATGCTTCAGGCTAAAAATAACAAGATATTGGTCAATGAAAAACATCTACTGCTTTATGCCACATACATAAGTACGCATGTAAATGCAACTGAACGAAATAAAATATTTATGCCAAGATGCTGAATATTATACGAAAAACATGTGTTTTTTCGTTGTGAAGTTGCATGTGACAATCTGTGGTAGTAATAATGGTAACTGGTATTCTGTTTATTGAAATTCGTGCAAGCACACCTACATACATATGTATGTACATGCTTATCAGGATTGAGAACCGGAAAGGTCAGACTGATATATTGAAATTACTTAAACATTAAGTTGTAAATTAAATACGAGTCTGCAATATGCAGTACATGGACATCCATATCTATATCCATATCATTAACTTATATTTGTGCTACAATTTCAGGTGAAACGGATATTTTATTTAATGAGGTAGTAGCCGCAAAAAATAAATAAAAATATAAATATCACATTCGCAAAAATGAAGTCAAACACGATGTTTATGCAACATTTCATTACTGGAAATAAAATTTTAATAAAAAATTATTAAAATTTGAAAAAAAGGCTTTAGCAATGATTGTCCATCATCATCAACAGCAGCGTCGTTTAGGAATTTATTCCTGTGGTGCAAAACAAATGTTAATGAAAGTGGCTGGTTTCAGTTGTTTTCATTTCTTTCATAATTTTGTTTTTATTTATTGATCATTATTTGAGGGGCAACATTTTGACTATTAGGAGTGTTAATGGAATTCCGCTTTGAATACGGAAGTTTCAGACCCCAAGAAACCCACAATACTCATATTTAATCGAGGGTTACCTATTAAACATTTTCATTTACACTTTGTTGGTCAATTGGCAAACTGATGCGAGAAATGTTTTCTGTATATTTTATTTTTTTTTTTCTAAACTTTCTTAAAAATCGTGTGTTCATGGCCACATGCCTTAAAATTTTGTTTGTTTTTTATTTTTTTTCAGGCTAATTAAACACATTTTCATGATTTGCTCCAACACTATGCTCGTAATTGATAATAATAAATACATTTCTTCATGGGGAAAAATAAAGAAAACGTGATAAAAATTGTTATTTAATTTGTTGGCAAAATTTCTCAAAAAAAAGAGACTCACAAAAGGAAAAATGACAAATGATCACTTTTAATTTGAGAAATTATTTCCATTATAGAATTGTGTTATTTAGTTTTAAAACGAAATGATCAAATTTGTCAATTGAAATTCATATTCTCATCAATTTCAGTCTTTACGTGCATGCACTCATCATGCTGTGAGTTAGAGAATGTCCAATAAATCAGTGGGTAGGTAAAGCTTACAAATTAATTGGAATGTTGAGAAACTGGTAGTTGTCATTTTTATGTTTTTTTTTTTCTTGTTGTTGTCTGGTTTCTGTTGTTAATTATTATGGGGTTTTAATTATATATCGTCGTTAGAATTATATTGAAAAAAATATAACAAAAATTATTTTGCAGTAAAACCAATCAGTCAATCTAATATGTTTTCTTTTTATTATTTTTTTATTATAAAGAATATATTTCAATTCAATTTCTGCAACAGATATTTACTGTTCACAACTTTGGTACTGTACAGTACTCATTTTGTTTAGTGTAAAGCGTCATCGTCATTATTTCCATAAGTTTCGCCTACATTTTTAAAAATTTTGGCAACAGTTATTAGTACTGACAAAACAACCAAACTGTTACGACGTTTAACCCCTATTTGTTACGGCATATTTTTGCATATTTCGTCATAAAAGCATACTTTTGCATTTTCAAATTTTTTCATATTTTGTGGCATATTTTACAAATTTTGACATATGTTAGAAGAATTTACATATTATGCTCAACGCAAGAATTTATGCTAGGAAACGTTTGCTTTCAAATTTGCATCAATTACTTCCGTTGATGTCGAAAGAAGTTTCTGGATGTACAGGAGCGTTTTACGATAAAGTTTTATGTTTCAAAATTTATTTTTTACTCTTTTATTTTGTATTCTTGTCAGTCTGAATTTTTTGAAATTTTTTTGTTAATTTTGGAATTGAAATAAATATATCGCTTATTTTCGAGAAAAGTGGCATAACTTAAAAATAGCGATTCTGATATAAATGTATTTAAACATTTTAATTTAGCGAAACTGATAGGAAAAGCACAAGACACTTCTGGTCGCCACTCAGTGGAAAAAGAGATAAAAAATAATTTTTAGAGTTATGTCACACTTCTCGCAAATGAACGATATGTAAATATAAAGGAAATTTATTTTATCTGGTTGGTGACTAATTGTTATTCTTCATGTTTTAAAATTTTTGAAAAAAAATATACGAAAATTTACATCAACATATTTATTTATTATGAGTTTTATAGAGCATATTTTTAACGCTTTAAACTGTTTTTTCAATGCATATTTTAGGCGCTTAAAACTAATTTTATAGAGCATATTTTTGGTTGCCCTAGTTATTAGCAATGTTGCATTCACAAACTGTAAACATCACCTTATAAGCATATTTTATCATCTGTATCACTGTCTGAATATCTGTATACAAATGTCTGAATCAGCAGTTTAATAATCAAAATTTCTGATTCCATCTTCGACTTCAATCATCGTTGCTAATTATAAATTTTCAAGTTTTTTTGAATTTGTTACGGTCTGTGAGTATAAATCGCAATATACGGAACGAGTTTAAATGGTCCAATAAGAGTCATACATTAGACCTGATAAGTGGTATTTTTGTCTACAATATCCACGCTTATTTGGAAGTAGTAGTAAACATGCTTTCAGAAAAATACGTATTCTTTTTTGGGTGATAATTTTACACTTCTGATTACATGAACACTCCGTTGACAACTGAAACACAACTGAATTATAATGCAGAAATACTAAAAGATAAAACACTGTGAGAATGTAACTAATAGCGGTCAAGCGAAAAGAGTAAACTAACTGAATACCACCGTCTTAATAGTTAATGGTTAAAACTCTGTTTAGCACTAATTTTTTATAAACTTTTTAATTAAATTTTATATAAAAAAATTAACTGCTAAGCACTAAATACAAATTTAAAATAAGATTTTTTACGCAAAAAAAAAACAAATTTATTTTTACAGTTTCATTAAAATCTTTAATTTAACGATTTTTATTTAAATTCTTTATAAAAATCGAAAGTATTTTCGTCGTCACGTACATATATTTGATGTGTTGTGTTGGTTGCATTTAAACGACAATAATTATTTATTATTGATGAACATAATAAAGAATTTCGGACATTGATTGGCAATTAAAGATTTGTTGGAAACGTATGACATTATTGTTCTAAAAAAAGTAAAAATCTAAAACAATTTAAGCAGATGCGCGCTCAGTAACTCGAAAACTAAATAAGTAACTACAACGATCACAATAATTGTAAACAATTGTATACTATACGTACAGAGTATTGTACAAATAAAAGAGAGATCACCTTGCGTGATCATAATGAAGTTTATATTAACGCATTACTCTCTTTTACAAACACATACAAAACAAATGATCGCTTATTGAATGCAATGAAAGCGAAAGTGATCATCTTTTAATATTTGCGATAAAAAAAATGAAGATCTTTTTTTTTTGTTACACTGTATGAAGCAGGAGTGGTTAAAGAGCTAAATTTCGGCTATAAAATTTGGACTCAAAATAATGAAAATGTGTTTATCACGAGAGCGGCTCATTTATTCTCTTTCCATTAATGAAATTAGTAACTGTATTGTAATAAAAGTTACCGGATTTATTAAATTAGAATATTCAAAATTTCGTACAATTTTTTAAATATTTAATAACACATTATGAAAGCGTAAAAACAAATTGAAAGATGTTGGAGACTTCTGTTCTAAAATTGTAAACATTCATATAGAAATTATGTGTTATAAAAAACAAAAACAAACATTTAGTTTTAGTTAATTCCAAACACATTTCTAAAAATGATGCCATAAATCTAAATATAGAACATCATTACTACATACTTACTTGTATTTAAAAATAAAATATTAAAAACACTATACAAATGTGGGTATAAAAAGTTTAAACGAACAAAGATTTGTTTTTAAGTCTATTTTTAAATAAGTTACTTGAGTAAAATAACAAAAAAAATATTTTAAGATAAATGAAACTGAGATAGTAATTATTCTGGACTCCAGAATGCTAGCTAGCATAGAAAAAAATATGTGCCCGGGTAGCTCAGTCGGTAGAGCATTGGACTTTTAATCCAAGGGTCCAGGGTTCAAGTCCCTGCTCGGGCGATTCAACTTTTTTTTAATTTTTTTTTATTTTATTTTGATAAAATAAAGGAAAAAAAATAATAAAAATGCGTCATAAATTTTTTAAGTTTTATCAAACTTATTGATAATTGTGATTGGCATATACAACACACTTATACATATTCGTTTGTATATGGGCAATTTCAAAAATTTTCGACATTTTGATATTTTTTTTTCGAAATTTTTTTTTTGATGACACGAATGACGCTTTGCTCACGTGAAGGGTGATATCTTAGCATACCAAAACAGTTCGCGTTAATCATTTATTGCAAACGGCGCGAAAGTTATGGAGGTTTTAAGTTAAAATTTCTTTAAAAAAATTATTGGTTTATTTTAATAAATGTTGTATGGATGCATGAAACTCATTTCAAATTCATCAGTGCAGTCCAAATTCATCAATGCACTGATAAAATACATAAAAAATATCAATTATAATTAAAATTCCTTAACATTAAAAAACGCCAATTTTTGCAAAAATATGAATGTTTCACCGATTGTTATAATATGTGTTTATATAACGCATAACTAATTTACAGAAAACAATGTTTTAACTTGCAAATTTAAAAAATAAAAAAAATTACATAAGAATTATTTTTGAGGTTATGATTTATTTTTTTGATCTGTAAAATTTAAAATCATGAAAATTTTTTAATGCCTATTCGGTTTTATTACCAAGCTTAAAAAAACCTTTCATTTGCTTTTAATCGCGGCGGAATCTATACATAACTGCAGATGTCACAAAGCAAAATGTGTTTGAAGAAAAATGCCACTGTACCCTCTAAATATGGGCCGAATTCAACCTTATATATATATATATGATCTTTAGTTCACCGCCGCACTTCATTTCCAATACTTTACATTGATTTTAAACCATGGATTAATTAAAAAAAACGCGAAACAAAATCATGAAATTTCGCAAAATTTTTATTTTCCTTATAAAATTTTTGCGTTTTAAAATATTTTAACGCCTTCTTGACGTTGAGGTGCCATTTACTAAGAAGTTTAGATCACGCAATACATAAACCAGTTTTAAAAACGATTGCAAATGTCAGACGCGAAAAACTGTCATTTTTGACAAATTTACGCCAATTCTATAAAAGTTTGAGGTCGTCGTTCTCAGCAACTAGCAGCCTGACATCGACGTGATATGGCGCAAATTTTAGCAAATTATACCATCTTTTAAATACTGTTGACGAAATGCAATTTTCTTGAACGGCGCAAAAACGCTATAGAAAAAACTGCGAAAATTAAAAAATCAGAAAATTTTGGTTTCAAAAATGAACCGCTGTATAACTTTTTCCCAAATAGTGGTATTGGCATAACTTTTATAGTGTGAATATCTACTAAGTCTTGTGACTTTATTTTATATCAGTGGGCATCTGAAGTTTAAAACTAAAAGTAGAAAAGTGATGAAATATGAAAAAACTCTTGTAAATCTCAAGCCTTTTTTTGAGTTTTTCGATATTTGAGTGCCCATAACTTTTAGAGATAAAGAACTGATGGCCTGAAATTTTGAATTTCCCAGTTTTCTAGTGTGGCCTACCATTCCCTTTTGACCGTTTTGGTCAATTCGAAAAACTGGAGAAATAATAAGCATCTGAACTCAGTTTCAACAAATGTTGAAAATTTTTGAAATTGCCCATATCTATTTTTACATGAAAAAAGTGTATTTGTGTGTTAGAATTGGTTGAGAAAAGAGCGTAACAAATTAATTAAAACTAAATAAATTGTTATATAATTATCAGAGTTAAATATATCCCTGAATTTCGCAACTGACATGCAACTATTTTCTTTTAAAATACATCTATCTTTTTGGATCTCTTGTTCAGACACATACATTTATTCAATTAATAACGTTTCAACAACAATTCTTGCCCGTTAGTCATGTTACAAGAAACCTTTTACTGCTTCTTCAATACAATATATTTTCTAACAGAGTATGTATAAATCGTTGATTCCGAGATATATAGATAACTATGAAACTACCTTCATTGCAGAAAAATATGTAGATTTAGAGAATGCAAACTTCAGAAGACATTATCCTATCTGTGTATTTCATATTTGCTTAGCCCGTATTTGTATTTATATTTCTGAAAGTATTTCAGAATCTATATTTTGTTGTGGAAAAATAAAAGACAGGTACGGTCACAATATTTAAAGAAAAAAGCGTAACCAGTATTTTATGAAAACATTTGTTTTTTTTTCCATTGCTTCAAGTCTGATTAATGAAATTTTGAAATAATATTTTATTAAAATTTATTTTTAAATAAATTCCAAAGAAAAATTTGGTGACTCTTTTTTCGTAAATATTTGTCTAATGTAATCAACGCAGCTTAATAATGAAGAGATATCATAGTGTCTATGATGGAAGTAAATAGTTAAAATCTTACTGCTGTATTCTAAAAAAATATTAAAGGTTTATTTATAGGCATATCATAGAACTCAATTCCGATTGGAAGTGGTTTTAAATCCGTAAAATTCAGTTTTTCTGAAAACGTTAAATTTTTCGAAATGAAAAAACTGTTAACTTTGAAGGTAACATCGTTGTATTCCTCATAAAAATATGAGTATGTATACAAATACCAGTTTTAAGATGATTTTATTTTGAAGAATTATTTAATTTTCAAAAATTAAATTTTCGGAACTGAAACCGCTTTTCGATCGGAATTGAGTTCTATGTCATTGCTGTTTTTTTTTAATTTATTGCAAATTTCTTAGCAATACTTTTAATACTGCTCAGTGAAGTGCATTTTTTAAACTTTTATCGCTTTTTTCATAAAAAATACGAGTAATTTGTATATTCATATGGAATACCAGTTTTAAGATCTTAAGATCGATATAATAATCACAAATAGATTTATATACTTTGGACGAACAATTGATTCCAATTAGGAAAACCTTGTTTCCAATTTCATTTCATATGGATCATTTTTCCCTGCAAGACCAATCAAATCACGTGCAGTGCTATAATCAGATTTCAAATGTTTTATAATTAATTTGTCTAAATTTCTTTTAAGTACCGGTGTAATTTAAAAATTAGACATATTTCCATATTTTATTAAAATAAAAAAAATCATCTGCATCGGCCGGGAATCGAACCCGGGCCGCCCGCGTGGCAGGCGAGCATTCTACCACTGAACCACCGATGCTTGTTGAAGACCTATTCTCCAACTAGCATAAAACATAAACACTGAAAATTAAACAAATATATAAGATTAACTGAACACTTAAATTGGTTTAAATTTATAAAAAAAATTTTCGAAAGGTAAATAAGTTTCTATTTTTAAGCAAAAATCTGTTGATTTCTCAACATTTTTATACTAAAAGTTTATTATCTGGTAACTCCACGAAGAGATCGAAATGAGAAAATATTGAAATAAAAATAAACTCAGAAAAAGAAGAGTTTTTTTTTTCGCACAACCACATGCAGGCTTTACAAAATGATAATGATTAAAAATAAAAACGAAGAAGCAAAATAAATAAGAGGGACGATTTAAAAACATTAATTCGCAGTGTTTTTTTTTTTTTTTTGTTTTTGGCAATTTAAACGTTCATGATATTTTAGAGTAACTCATCATCATTATTATTATCATTACTAAACCAAAAACAACAACAACAACAGTATGATAGAGATAGCAACAGAAACAGTGTTAAAACCGTTAAACAGCATTACCAGCATTTGTTGGCCACATTTATTGCTATAAAAGAAACCGTTGATTTTTCAAAACGACACAGACACATTTCGGGTTTACAACAGTTTAAACCAACAATAGCAACAATAATACAGACAAGAAAATACAAAAATTAAAAAAAAAAAAATTAAAATTTGTTACTTTTTTTCTTTAATTTTATTTTTGTTACAACCGTATAGAGAAGAGTGAACTTTAGTGATAGAAATCCTTAAAAACGTAACAGATTTTAGTTAAAATTTCAAATAAATAAAATGAAGCCTTTTTGTGTGGTATGTGTGCAATACATTGAAAATATTTAACAAAATAAATTAAAAAAAAAAAAAATAATAAGAAAATAAACCCTTAAGAAATAAAATTTAAAAACCATTTTTTGTATACAAACAAGAAGATGTTAAAGAAAATAAATAAATAAAGAGCAATGATATAAAAATAAAAAAAAAAAAATAAAAAAAATATTTCAGTGGCTAAAGAACAGTTGAGAAAATTTACAATGAAATTGACCTGCTTTAAACGCTAAATAAATAAAATTATTTAATGTTTTTGCTTTAAAAAATTTCACGTATATTATAAACTGAATAAAATAAATTAAAATAATAAATTATTAAAAAAATAAGAAAAAAAAAATTACAATAAAACAACAATTTTTATGTTTTTTGTGCAGGTTTTAGTGGTTTTGTGTGCTGCTAGCATGGCTTCAGCTCGTCCTGAACCCCCACGTGATAGTTATGCCGCACCACCTTCTAACAGTTACTCAGTCCCACCATCGAGTAGTTACTCTGCTCCATCTAGCAGTTATGCACCCAGTGTACCAAGTGGTAGTTATGGTGCACCAGCACCCGTCTATGGTCCACCACAACAACCGCCAGTAATACACAAGCATGTCTATGTTCATGTGCCACCACCAGAGCCAGAATACCAAGCACCCAGGTAAGTTGTAATAATACGAAACAGGATAAATTGCAAATTAAAAGAAAATCAATTTGTCATAAAAAGGAAATTATAACTAAAGTAGGGCAACAGCCGGAATAGTTTTAAAATTAAAAAAGTTGAAACAAGCAAATTTTTGAATTTATTTAAGAAGCGGTAAATGACTATAACAATAGGAAAATGTAAGATAGGAAAAGAAAGTCATCTTAAGTAGAAGTAAAATTATTTAAATTAAAGTTTTATAAATTATTGGCAAATTCTTTTCTTTCTTTTCTTTTTTTTTGTTATTTTTTATTATACTCGATTAAATACATTATGTTACGAGTACATAAATTTTTTTCGATCTCTTCTCAATTGAATCATTCTTTAATGAATACTATAAGGAATAATTTTAGGCAATATTTTTTGACAACATAGTCGATAAAAAAAACAAGAAACTAATATAAATATATTACATAAACCACTAATTATTTATTATATAAAATTTCAAATTTTAACTATTTTTAAATTTAAAAGAAAAAAAAAAAAATAAATATGCAATTAAATAAGAGTTAAAACAAGAGGTTAAAGAATAAAGGAGAAAATATCACACTCGTAGAAACTCTAAATTATTCAAATAAGTTTGGATTTTAGATATCATTTCATTTTTTGTGCGCTCAATCTAAAAGTATGATCATCTTAAGGCAGTAATACAGTTATAAGGATCTTTAGAAAGCTGTGTCTTTACTGACTTAATGTTTGAAATAGTTTGGTAAAAAAAAGTTAAAAAGTAAGACAATATTGTCGTGAGGCAGTTTATATGCTCTATCCACCATTTTATATATTTTATCAATCTCGAGTTAATGATGCCACTTTAGGTTTTCGACCCCAAATTTTTCAAATCTGCAAACCGATTTCGAATATCTCGTCCAGTTTCTGAGATAAATAGCCGAAAACGGATTGCAAATTTTAAACATTTTGGTGTCAAAAACTTAAAGTGGCATTATGAGTTTGAGATATATAAAATGGCGGATAGAGCACATAAACTGCCGCACAACGCTATAACTATCATGTCATGTCACAGAGTTCTTCAAATAGTATTTTAGTTCTTCAGAAACCGAAAAGAGACAGCAAATAACAACTAGAATTACGAGACACATAAAATATCAATTCAGTTCGTCTTAAAAAAATGATTTAATTCTGAAAAAGATTTTTTAAATAACTAAAATGTACATTCATTTCCGTTTCCGAACGGAATTAAACTCTTTAATGTGCAATTTTATTGAAAAAAAAAAAAAGAAACACATCAGAACTATATCTTAAGACACAGTAAATGTCAATTTCATTAATTTAACTGAAAATTATTTGATGGCAATATTATTTTATGTTTTCTTATTACGAATACAATTTGTCTGATTCAAAATTATCAAAAGAATAATAATAGAAAAATAGAATTTAAATTTAAAAAACACGAACATATTGCTTTATAATATTTTTTATATATACTACGTGGAATATAATTCTCATTCAGTGTATAAGTTTATAGTTTTGATACCATCTTTGGATAAAAGTCGAAATGGCCATAGAGACATGTTGACACCCATAAGCCATACATTTCAATACTAATACTTATAGTGTCTTCTTTTCTACCAGAAAGTGCGTCATTTTATTTAAAATTTGCAATTTTGTGTTTGTTTCTCAAAAATGTTTTACTTTCTGAAAGGGTTTCATGTTTTATTCTACAAAATTCACACTTGCTAATGGCGAAAGGCATTGCATTTTACGCCCTGTATAAATCGACAGTGTTGGTATTGCCCTATGAAACAGATGATTTTTATTTACTTAAAAGGCTACCATACAGACTTTGGAAAATATCGCTATAAATCTTTATCAAATTTTAAAGCTAATTTTTTTTTCATTATTTTGTAAAATGAACATTATATCGGAAAAGCCAGACGATCATTGTTATAAAACAAATTATATTTCGTGTTACAAAAGTGTTATAAAATTAAATTTCTTGTAAAAAAGCGTTATAAATTTTAAGCCATCAAATCAGCAATCTTGGAACGCTATTGTTTTGTTTACATTTTTTAAAGAAACAGCAGAATTTAAGAAGCATTTATAAGAATTTTAATAAAAATCAAAATAGGAATATTGCAGCCTCAATTTTATGTGCAAAGATTGAACTGAATCATTTGCTAGATTCATCTTCTTCGTCTGATGAAGACGATTTAATTATTTTATTTCAACGAAGTCATCAATCAAAACAATGCTGCTCCCTTTTTTCTTATTTGTGTTTTTTTCTCGCCAAATAATCAACGCCATTATTACGGGGTTGGTTAAACCTTTTTTAGGCTTACCTATTAACAGGGCGGCATTTTTATGGTAGAAAAGAAATCACTATTAATGTTTTTGTAATCTCAAGTAGTTCGCATTATTTATTGATTATTTGTAATTGTAATCAATTACGTGTAGTAATCATGAAAAACTGAAAATAGGCGTTTCATTTTTAAACAAAATAATTTAATTACTAATAATAATGCTTACTAGTTATTTTTGAGCAGTATCAATTATTTGGATAATTGGAGTTTTGCGACAGAATTGTAGTCAGTTAACATTTTAATTCATACTATTTACAATATTTAAAGTTTTAATTGTCGAATGAAGTAAATCAAGAAAATATGCCCAGAATATTTCAATTTATGAATTTCAAAATGTATTAATAAATAGGAAATTAACTGAAAATATAAAATGATATCAATTAACTTTTTAATTGAACAATTTTCTGTGCATGCTTTTAGCTAAAAAAAAATAAAAAAAATTTTCTTTTTAACAAAAATACTTTAGTTCTACTGCTTATTATTATTCATTTCACTTAACAAAAAGAAACTATAACGCACTCTGCATCATTTTCATTTTAGCTAACTTTTTACTTATTTAACAATATTTTCGTTAATTTTACTACCTTAACTGTTGCAATACATTATATTACGATTGTGACATAAATTTCAATTTAATGCAATTTTTTTTTGTTTCTTTTTTTTTCAAAACTAAATTTTGTAAAAAATAATTTATGTTTCCCATAAACATTTAAACATTTTTAATTTCCTTTGCCATTGTCTATGTCCGCCATTATTTCATAGAAAAATACTGTTCAATTCTACTGGCCAGTAGTTATGAATTTTTATTTTTTTTTGATTGTAAATTAATGTCAGGCTTTTCAATTAAAGACATAAAAACAGGAAAATTAAAATAAAATTACAAGAAAAATGTTAAATCTAAGCCAAGTCTAGAAAATACAAATCTTAAGTATCATAGACTATAAATGACAATCAAAATAACAAGTTGTTAAAAAACTGTGTCAACAGCTTTAAAACAAAAACATTCCATTACGGACTATGCGTTTTTCTATTGTTATTACGATTTCTTGCAGCAGAAAAAAAAAGTTAAAAAACAAGAAAAAAAAAACTTTTTGAAAATCATTACAACGAAGTATGTATAACAAAATAAACTATTCCAGAAAAAAAAATAAAACTCTCATACAGTCATGATTTAAAATCATTGCCATTACATGAACAAAAATTGTACGTAAAAAATATTTATAATTTCCGTTTTATGCGAACTTAACAATGCGTGCCAATAACTCCCCTTTGCGAGTGAGTAGAGCTGCAGAAAAAAAATGATTTTCTTCTACAACAAAACGTACGAGTACCACATGTTTTAAACTAATATTTAACAGAATGAAAAACATGAGGAAAATCAAAATGTTATTCGATGGTGTTAAATTGTATTGGCACAAGCCTTTCAACACATATAAAGTGGACAGACAGAGGCACGGATGGACGGACACTCTATTAAAACATTGATCGCTACAACTTAGTTTGCAATGGATTCGTACTAAATTTACGATCAATTTATGCTTATAAATGTGAAATTTCTTTAGGCAAAAAAAGCTTTACAATACGATACTTGTATTTAAGCACACACATAAAATGCTCTAAAGTCAACAGGCAGTGGTCAATGTAATGCGAATTCTAAAAACATAACAAATAATTTTCTTATTCCATATTTAGGTTTAACTATATATTGTGAACGCATTTAACAGAAAGTCATATAGCTCGTGTTAGACGAAATAGCATATCTATGTTAATAATTTAAAAATAATAAGTCAAATTTTTTAATATACATATTTTCGTTACAGTATATTGTCGCAAAAATTAAAGAACGCTGTAACTGACAAAAAATCGAAAATACATTTTTTGCATAATTTTAATCAGAAAAAAAATTACGTATACGTATGGATTGGCCCCGGTCCCAGAGTTCTATGGTGAAAAATTTACTTATGCCGTTTGCGTTTTGAAAAATACCAGTGTATTTGTTCTACTTTCATACAGGTTTTTTCGGCGAAAATTAAATGTTTTATCAGTTACAGCGTTCTTTAATTTTTGCGACGATATTTACATTATACAGTTAAAACTCTATTATCCGACTCTCGTGGGACCGGTTATTAGAGGTTATATTATAATAAAGAGAAATTTATTTTTTTAGTTATTTTTATTTAAACACTCGATTTGTAAAACTACAGACTCAAATTTACCACATATTTTTATACAAAACATACAAATCTTCATAGGGAATGCAAAATCAAAAATAGGGGAACCACCGGATGTAGATTTACATAATAAAAAACATATGAATGCTGCACGGACAATAGATGTAAGGCACGGTTAATAGACGCATAAATAAAAAAGCACGTATAATAGAGGGAAAAATAAAAAAAATCGCATGCCGGTTAATAGATGTAACTGATTAATAGGGGCCCAGTTAGTCAAGGTTTAACTGTATATTTAATCGATTAGATTTGAAGTCTTTGCCAAAATTTAAGTTGTTGGCAGACAATTTATTTGTCATTTCTTTAGAAAAAAAGTACATATTTTTATATAACATTACCGAGCAAAAAAAGAAATAAAAAAGGCAGTTGTTCTGAAATCATAACATTTCATTTCATATTCTAAAACATCTTAACCAAAGGAATATTATTCAGGCCTTTAGATCTCTACTCGTACCTTCCTATGACAATTTTAAATTCGTTGGTGATTAACCAAAAATTAAACTACTTGAGATTGATTTTATCAATGATTCTTTCAGTGAGTGGTTAGTTTTGTGATCTGCTGTGTGAAGTCTATAGGCACCTAATTGGCCCAACTCAACTTTCTTGAAATTTTTGCAGCATCTGGTTTTTCAAGTATTAAGAGCAAACTAATATGTTTATTTACAATATTTGTATTTCTTTCCTTGACCTTATTAATAATTTAATTATTAGTTAAATTATCTGATTAGTGTGTCGGCTGACTAGAACGATAGCGCCGAGTTCAAATCTCAGCTCTGACGTCTTAAAAAAAAAAATATGAAAAAATTATTTCATTCGGCGACTACCTCTTGACAGTCTTCTGGCAAAAGCTCTGGGAGTAATTGATTGCCATGAAAAAGCTTCTCAATTCTGTCGTTCAGAGTCGACTTTAAACTGTAGGTCCCGCTACTCATGGATAAAAATTAACACACACAACATGAGTGCTGCGAGAAGCTAGGCCGTAACCCTGACACAGGGTTGTAATGGCCAATTGTGTATGTACTTATGTATGTAAATTATCTGAGCTTAAAGTTGAATAAACGCTTATAATATTTATTTTTCGATATTTCGCTACTTCCTTGCGTAGCTCAGAGAATTTAACCAATAATATGTGTATTTACTTTAAATTTATCAATAATACAATAATAAACGTCAACAACCGCTGTTTTAATCAGCGTATATCCGTATAATATTGGCCACTTTCTTTAAATAATTTCAATGTTTTAAAAATTAAAAGTTTTTTTTTCCATTGGTTAAATTGAATTAAAATTAAACAAAAAATCAGAAATAAAAGAAATAAATAAAACAATTGCTATTTTGGTTTTTTATGTGATTGCCATTTCATTGGTGGTCATATCAGATTCATGTGAACCAAAAGCTGTTTTCATTAAATTTAAAATAAAAATAATAATAAAGCAAAAGAAAATATTATCGCAGTATCATTGTTTTTTTTTCCTGAAACAAATTGTTAACAAATTCATTGTAAATCGATTTTTGCTAAACTTGCTGAACAATAAAAACAAGCAAATGATTTTTGAAGTTTTTTAAAATGTTTTTTTATTTTTTCATTTTTGTTTTCTTATCACATCATTTAATTTTACGTTTGCGGCAAAGATGTTAAAACTATAAATCATTTAAAGTATGATGGATTTTATTTTGTTTTTTTTTTTCTTCACATTTGTAGGGATTTATGAGATTTTAAAGATTTAATGATGTGCTTGAGATTGTTAAGCTGGTATTACAAAAGCAATTAAAAAACGGTTTGTAATTCAATAAACTACAAAGAAAGTATATATCATTTAAAATATCATATTAAATATTTCCTGGTTAAAATTTATTGATTGTCCTTAATATTACTTACAGTGCATTTAGACAGTTTAACTTATACCAAGTGGTTCAGAGAACGAACTAAGTGGTTCATAAAGTCGTGTGAACATACATGAGTTTATATTATCTTCTTGATTGAAGTTAACTGACATTTACACTAGACTTGTGTAGTTCATGAACGACCTAGTTCAAGTGTATTACTCTCTCCATTAAACTAATTGAGGGTCAAATCAGAAATAAAGTTAAAATTAAATTCAGACGATTTACCATGTTACTCGTTCATATCCGTTCCATTAGTTCCTTTTAATTATTATACTAGAACTAATACTCGTAGAAAGAAATTTAGTGGAGTTTTTTAAAAATTTTGTGAAAAAGTCTAGATTTAGTTTTTGAATGAGAAATCTGGAGAAAATCTATACGAGTTTGCTCACAGTCTAATATCACACTTAAAATTGCATCTTTTTTTTAAGTGATTAAGTCAGTTCGAGCAAAAAATTTGAAGGAAAAAGTAAGACAGCTTTGAATAATGATGAGATGATTTGTAATAAAAATTTGCGTTGGTTTTTCTCAAATTCATTTTAAGGAAATAAAAACTTCATGTGTGGTTTTAACAAACAAAAAAAAAAAAAATTGAAGAAAAAACCTATCATTGATTCAAGGCATTAGTATGACATATCAATACTTTAATTTTTTTTAGGAATTTTTGTTTTTGTCCATCCAATGAAATTGATTTGCAAACAATTTTCCATTTGTCTCTGCAAGCAGCAGCATGACCCAAACCAATCCAATACATTGAACTCTTTAAATGCGTTTTTTTTTTTGCTTTTGTTTCGATTTTGTTTTCTTGGCTAACATTATACGGAGCAGATTAAATATTTTGCTTGTCATTTCCAAGCCCACTACTACCATCATTTGTACAAACGTTTATTTTTCCAAGACCAGGTTAAGTCTTAAACTGTATTCGTACTGCCTGGTTAAATGGCAATTCATTTTTGTTGATAATGTTGTTGGTGGTGTTGAAAAAAATAAAAAAAAACAAAAATCTTGCATTTTATTTTTTGTGGCTGCAGTTACACGGTTACATCTTCTTGGCTGTCTATTGTTTTGGCCTTTGTTAAATTGGCTAAGGCGACTTTCAATTTCATAATGATTACGAGGTTGCCAATGATGTTGTTTTTATATATTTCTTCAATATTTTTTCTGCCAGTTGTTTCATTTCAGCCAAATAACAAAAAAACGAAGTAAATTTTATGTATTTGATAGCTCGTTTTGCCTTATCTTGTGTTTTGTAGTCTTCAAACTCTTAATCTATTGAATGTCTTTCTTTGTCTTTTAATAAAGGATTTTTCTTTTTCAAGGTTTTTGCTTTTCTATTTTTGTTGCCATTTAACAATTTGCTAATAGAGAAAGGAAAATTGTTTAGATTTCTTGCATTTACATTTTTAGCAAAATATTTTATATCAAATAAATAGTATATCAGGTGACAGTTTTTGTGATAAAATAATTGAAAGTCAAGAGTAAATGTTTTCTGAGTAATTTGTAAAGAAGTCATGAAATATTACATAACTGCTTGTGATATTTGCCAACAATAGAAATGGGGGGAAGAAATATGTAAAAAATATAAAAATAAGCATGTCATTTACCTTAAGAGTCGTCTTGGTCTTACAAACATAATATATAAGTATAATGAATATTAGAGTTAAGCTTTTGATCTTTAAAAAAATGTTTAACAAAATATTACCATTAAGGCAACTAAAAGCATAATGAAAAAATAAATGTTTAAACATTAAATACTTATTAAGGAACACAACTTTTTTTAAAAATCGATTTTTTATTTGAATTATTTTTATTTTCCTGTGAAATTTAATTAAAAAAATATTTTCTCTTTAAAAAAATCGCCCACCTACGATTGCGTGTTAAGACTAAAAGCCTTTTTGTTTGGCATAAAAAATTCGTCTTTGTCTTTAAAAGCCTAAACTTGTTGCATGTTTACAACAAAGCAAATACTTTGTTTTTATAGAAAGACAATTTAAAAAAAAAATAAACTTTTACTTACAAAATAAAAACAACAGCAATACATTCAAACATACATACATAATGGGCTATTTCCATCCTGTTCCACAGCACTTATGTTTTGTGTATTAATTTTTATCCATGAGTACCGGGACCTACAGTTTGAAGTCAATTTCGAGCGACAGACTTGAGAAGCTTTTTCATGGCATTCAGTTACTCTCAGAGCTTTTGCCAGAAGTCTACTAAGAGGAGTCGCCGAAAGAAATATATTTTTTTCAATATTTATTTTCTTCAAGATAGCAGAGCCGGGGCTTGAACCGGAGCTTTAGTCTTACTAAGCCAACATACTAACCACTAGACCACGGCGACTGCAATAATATATATAGCCTATAATATGCTGAAGACCCGAGTTCGAGCCCCAGAAAGAGTGATAATTTTTAAATTAATTTTTTTTCGTTCAAAACGCTTTAATACGTAGTGGTGGTCTTCTCGCCTCATATGGAAGATATGTAAAGGAATGTATTTGATTTTTTTAACAATCAGCGAAAAAAACTCCTTCAGCAAAATTCAATGAAAATCTTAAGGCTTGTAGAATGGTGTAAACCTGATTTAATCGAAGTTTTAAAAAAATTACAATTTATTTATAAGAATGATGATTAGCAAAGTAAGTATATTTTTAATTATTAAAACTATAGAACTCATTTCTATGGTGTTTCTTTTTTAGGAAATCATTGAGTAAAAAAGTATTTTAAACGCTAAAAAAGTACTCACAGGGATCTTGTTGCATAAAATAATCTTGCGGTTAGAAAACGAAATTTCTTTACAATGTAGTGTGCACTTCATTCGACAACCAACTACTAAATAATGTGCTCTGTAAGAGGTTCAAATACTACAGAAGAATATAGGATTATTAGAATTTTTATTTCGTCAGAGCATGTGTCACAGTAGTACATATAGAACCAAGTAATGCACGAATAATTTAAGTGCACTTTTTCCCATTTCTTTCGGCTGTCGAGTAGCCTCAAAATAGCCTTCAAGGCACAGGGTGATATATGTGCCCATAATTATGAAAGTGGTCTAAGTCAAAATTTAAAAAAAATTAGTTTATCAGTTATTTCATACCACATTATTTTAAACTAAATTTATTCAATGTAATTTTTACGAAATTGTCAAAAATGAACCATTAGATAGTGTTTCTAATTTCAATATTATTTGGAATTTATTTAGTGTTAATTATGAAAGTGGTCTCAGTCAAAAATTAGACCACAAATTTTTGGTATTGGATCATTCCTTTCTGCCGAATGACCGTGATTTTGGCTTAATAGAAATGAAAATAAAAAAGCAAATTCCTTATACAACCCTGAGCTTTATTATAAATTGATAGAAAAGTGCAGAAGAAGAAATAAATTTTCGATAAAGCGAATTTCGCAGCCGGATTTTATTTCAACGATATCAGAATCAATAACAAGAAGAGTAAAAAATATCGCGGGTGAATTTGTCTCTTACAATTTGTCTCTACAAATTCAATGGATGAGATTCTTGAAAAATGAAACTTATAAAATGTTTTATACAACTTCTTTAGATGATTCTAAATGTCACGTTTTGGATCCTTCTCCTATAAGAGGAAGACCAAAAACATACGGAAATATTAAATTACTTCCATTATACAGCATCATTAGACCAGTATCGGAAAAAAAACATAAAGATATTTTGAGTTTACTACCGTACATCTTTCCAGTTTTTCAGGAACATTTTAAGAAGCTTAAATACTCGCAATATTGATAAAAATGAATTGCTGTTAAAAAATAATTAACAAATGTTCAGTTAAATTATTGTTTTAAATAAAACTCAGAGTTCTTTATTGCTTTAAGTCATTTATAGGACATTCAGTTAATTTTCAAAATGGTCTAAGTCAATTCAAACTTTAAAAACAATATTATCGTATGAAATTCACACAAAATTTCATATTCGTAATAAATTTCCATTAATTAAGACTAATAAAATTATTAATTAAAATGTCATATAATGTAAAAACATTTTTTAATTTATTCAAATGTAAATCATTAAATATGTATCTCGAAACATGAAATATATGACTTAGACCACTTTCATAATTATGGGCACATATAAGAGTTATGGAAGAATAAAAATTTTGTACATGTTAAGACAGATTAACTATTATATGGACCATCAAAATCAAAAGGCCACCTAACACCCTCTACAACATACATTCAAGTTGAAGACAATTTTTTTCCATTAAGTATTGAAATTCAATTCAAAGAACAAATGTAATATAATGTAATGAAAGCAAATCCAATATAACACTGCAATTTCTTCGGAATACCCTAAATGTTTAATACTCGTACATATGCGTTTATATAAAATACAAATTTAACTATTCATAATTTTGTGTTATTAAAAGAAAATATGTTTGCAACATA
Source organism: Metopia argyrocephala (assembly GCA_963576795.1). Lineage (NCBI taxonomy): Eukaryota > Metazoa > Arthropoda > Insecta > Diptera > Sarcophagidae > Metopia > Metopia argyrocephala. Next base: position 3,647,922 of record OY756209.1, read on the forward strand.
CATACTCTCTTCAATTACCAGGTAAAGATAATGTACTCGTAGTATTCACTTACAGACAACCACAGCTACAAAAAATAACTAAAAATTTGCTTTTTTTTTCTACAAAATTTTACTTAAATTGTGCAGCGTTCCGCTTCAGATTTCGTTATTCCATTATTAAATGTAAAATAGTTTTAAAGTGGTTTACTTGTAAGTTTTAATGATTTAATTTTTTCGTTGATAAAAACTCAAAACAAACATGATACCAAAATACAAAATTGTTTCTACTCGTATCATAAACACAAAATAGAAGAAGAAAAGAGGAGATAGTGATAGTTTTTTTTTTGTTTTCTGTCATAGGCCCCAAAGTAGTTTTAAAGTGTTTAAGTTACACTAAAACCAAACTAATTGGAGCAAATAGTTTGAAAAAATAAAAAGAAAACAAAAACTTCCTGAATTGCAACACTATGAAAAGTTTATTAAATTTATAAAATTAAAATTTTTTAAAATTTTTCTATTTATTTTTCTTTTTAGAAAACCTATTGTTGTGCCACCACCACAAAAACATTACAAAATTGTCTTCATTAAGGCACCTTCTCCACCAGCACCGACTGCTCCTGTTATACCACAATTGCCTCAGACTGAAGAGAAAACTTTGGTGTATGTGTTGGTCAAGAAACCAGACGAACAACCCGATATTGTTATACCCACACCAGCTCCTACTCAGCCAAGCAAACCTGAAGTCTATTTCATTCGTTACAAGACTCAAAAGGAAGAATCGGGACCATATCCCAATAGTATTGCTCCAGCTCCTTCTGGTGATTATGGTGCTCCTTCTGTACCTTCAGCTCCCTCAGCGCCTAGCTCTTCATATGGAGTACCCCATTAGGATTTACAACGCTAAAGAAGTAGTCTTTAAAACAAACAATATAAGAACAAAATACTCATTTATCGATTCGATAAAAAGAAAAACAAGAAAAAAAAACAAAAAATGGGAAAATAAAACTCTTTTAGGCCGTTTAAATTAGTTGTTAAAAGTCTAAGCTGAAGTTGCAGCTTTCTGTCAAAGTCTACTCTATTGAATCTATGTTTGTTCTAAAATCTTACTTTTCTTTGCTTACTTATCTCACTGTCTATATACCCTCTCTTTTAGTATAAGTTAAGAATTATATTTTTTTAAAGATATTTTTTTTTATAGAAAAGCTTTTATAAAAATCCTTTTTTTAACGTGTGACAATATTATTTTTAAGTTATTTTTTTAAGTATTATTTGTTGTTTCTCATAGAATATCTTACAAGAAGAAAAAGAGAGAAAATGGAAAAATACTTGCATGTACGGGTTTCCATTGTTAGACTGTTTGTTTCATATACTCATAATATTAATATTTTTAATTACATTTACAGTTTTGTATTTTTTTTTTTTTTAATTTAAATTGTATTGTATTAAAAAAAAACGTAAGTTTTCTATTAATTTTTTGTTGAAATAACTTTCTTCTCCACTTAAATAAATTTTTTTGTTTCATGATAATTTGTTTGGTATTTGTAAATGATTTAAAAAGCAAAAAAAAAACGAACTACGCTAAAAAAAACATTTATTTTCATTAATCATTATTTTTTTTTTTTATTAAAATTTTTAATGTTTTTTTTTATTGAAAAATAAAATCTTTTTTATATAAAAAGTTAAAAAAAAATTTAAAATGTTTTATTTAATTTTGCAGCATGAATTATTTTTGCTGGTCTTCTGAGTTCTGTCGTCACTGTATCAGTAACGCATGTAAAATTTGGGGCAATTTGAATAAGTACTTTAGCACTATTCAATAAGTACTTTAGCACTATTTAAACATTTTCTTCATTTTGTTCTCCAATTCTCGATGCAAACTTTGATGCTCAAATTCCAGAAACAATCTAAGGATGCTAGAATGTACATGCATTGACTGCCAAAACTCTTTATAAAAACTGTTCCTACTTGCCTAGCCATGAAGTATTTTTTTTATTGAGTCCAATACTCAGGTGTTGTACGAATGTTGTACATTGTATTGGAATTTTTGGAGGTGACAGTACTATTAAGCGCCTTAGGAATGAGACAAATTGCCGTGAATTGATCATTCAAAGGCCAGTGTTATACCTTTACCCTTGAATGATCAACAGCAATTGTCTCATCGTTGCATGTTTTGCGTGGTGAGTGTGTGTCTTCGCTAAGTAGGTTTTAACTGTTATCTGCTACTTCCCAATAGGTTGCGCTTTTTCTTCTGATCATTTGATTTTTGTTGTCAGTGGTTAAGGTGGATGAGAGTAGAATGTCAGGGAGCGGTTCCTTTGTAGATGAAATTCTTGGAGGGTGTGAGGAGGGGAGTAGAGCTCTTATATTTAAAATATAAAAAACCGCAAACTAAATTCACCTTCGCGGCAGTTTTAACCTGGGCCATTTGAGGTTTTGTGCGAGTGATCTAACCACTCTACCAAGCACCCTTTTCTGACTCCTTTCATGCCTGATAATGATCCCAAACATAAAGCCAAGGCGACCATTAAGTAACATCAGGAGAATAACCTTAAGCATATGAAATAGCATACAAAATCATCTGACTTCAATTCAATTAAAAATGTATGGACTATCTTAAGACAGAAATTTAGACTGAGAAATTCAGTTCCGAAAAATCTACAGAACCTTTGGCCAGTGACGAATGAGAAATGGTCCAAAATAGATAAGGTTTTTTACGACATTTAATAAATAGTATGCCAAAAAGGCTCCAGCTTGTAATCAAAGCTAAATTTGGTCATTCTTAAAATAAAGTTTTTGGTACTCTACTGAAGCTAATGTTTTAATCTTTTCCCCCTTCCGATAACATATTTGCCTCGACCAACACAATGTACTGCATCGGTAGGGGTCATCCCTGAGTGCTGGCCTTTAAAACAAAGGTGTTCACAAAAATAAAAACAATATGTATTAAATTTCATATGATGCAATACATCCTCCCGGGGGTACTTAATGACTTTTAGCGACTCTTCCCGCCAGGGGCCTGTGCTCTCGGGGTATATGGAGTTCACCTAGCTCTAGGTGAGCTGGCGCTCCATATAGGAATTTTATCTTTATTAAATCTATTCAAATAGTATTTTAAAAGTAAAGTAATAAACTATTTAATTTCAATTTTTTAACAAAATATATCTTATATTTTAAACTCTAGATAAAAGTATTTTAAAACGGCATAAAAGTTATAATTTAGCAACACAAACAATATGCATTAAAGTTCTTCAAATACATTTAAACAACAACAATCAGAATGTTACAGTTTCGCTAATAATGCCTTCAAACTCAGAGAGCAATAAAATAAAAAGTGTTAAATTCAAATAATTCTTAACTTAAACGGAAAAAGAAAAACTATAAAGCGCAAAAACTACTTCAACATGGATCTGAAGTATATGTGTTAACACCAAGAATCAAGAGAACTTAAAATAACATCAATAGAAATAGAAATGCATGTAAATCCATGAAAAAAGCGGCATAGAAAAAATGCATATAACTGCATGTCCCATGTAAGCAGAAGTTGCCAAACTATCAAATGTTAAGAGAAAAATGCAATACAACTTGAATGGTAAAGTGTAATAATCCATTCTAATAATTTTAAGGCTTACTTTAATGGTTATTATGAATAAATCTCTGATAGGATTTGAAGAGCTTCTGGTATATAAAAGTTACAAACGTTTTAATTGTTTTCTGATCAGGTTCATACTTTGCTTATATAAGAGCTACTAACGAGATCTATACAATTCAAGAAGTGAATTTTGTTATTTCTCAGGTTTGAATATACAATATGTTCTCAGTTGAGTTTATTTGTGAAAGGCATGAAAGTTAAGCCACGTTCACATTTGTTAAATGTTTTATAAAAAAACATTTTATACAAAAATTTTGTTTTTGTTTGTTTTTATCTTAAAGAAGTATTTAAAAACAGATAAAGACTAGTACTGATTGTATTCTGAGTCAGAAAAATTTTTACAAATACTACAAAAGTTTTTAAACAGAATTGAAGAGATATAAATGACAACGAAAGCCCAGTTAAGTCACTAACAAAAACCGATGGAGACCTTAAGAAAGTGCTGATAATTGTTATGAAGAAACGTCGAATCCTTATTAGAGAAGTTTTAAAGGATGTAGGCATATGGTTTTGCTCAAGTCATATGACAACTTCGGCAACAATATAATACAAGAAATCGCTAGAAATCGACTGATTCGACAGTTACGCAGTATAATAGTATTACGTCGAATAGGCTTTTAAACTTTCAAACTTTTTATGTAATTATAACTTTTTTAGGCCTACTTTGGGAATTACTGTAAGCAATAATTTCATTCTGTTGTATTATTTTAACACCATTAGTGGCAAAAACTTATAAGTTGCACGTTTGTACTTTAAAGATTTTTTTTCAACCTTTTCAAGTGTGTTTACAAAACCAGGTTAGCCATGTTAACCATGGCAAGGGAGTACTGCGAAAGGTAAAATAAAAATGTTAGATTTCCTAATGTGTCTAATGTTCATTGAAAGAATTCTGAAGTTGGAGTTGGCACATTAGTAGAAATAATTCTTTTTTTTTTTTGTTTCACTGTTTTCTAATGCTCTTTGTTTTTTAAATAAAAATATTGCATGTTGCATAGGTATATTTGTATGTTGGCTGAATCAATGACACGGAAGTTAAGAATTGTTGTTAAAGGTTTTGAAAATAGTATTTCTAAATAAATCTAAAGCATAATTTGAAAATTGAACCTGGAAGAAAGGGGTTTAATGCTTATGAGTTCGCATGAAATTTGCTACTCGAAAATGACAATCAAATTAAAGATTTACAGCATGACTTATTATTGATTACGTTTTAAAATAATAATTTATTATGGTACTAGCTTGAACCCGTCGTGCTTCGCTACACCTACCACTATCATTTGTTCACATTCTTCGACTGATGATTTTTAGTGATTACGGAGTAATTTAGACCAAATTCAAAAACGTTAACTGTTACTGATTTCAAGATATACTGAACTCAATAGTTAGTTTGTCTGGATGCTACCACGTCTACTTGTCCGCCCTTTTTTCTAATGATGATTTTAAATGACCACGAAATCAATCACACCAAGGAGGTGTCACGCCCACTTGTCCAATTTCGCCCACTTTCTGACTGATGATTTGCCTTGCACATGAAGTGATTCAGACAAAATTCTTAAACTTTAGTTGTAACCGTTCTGAAGATATAAAAAAATCAGTATTTAGAGATAATTAGAAAAAAGTGGGCGTGGCAAAATTTTATTTCCGAAAGCCCTAAGTTGGATTACGACGATCATTAGAAAGAAAAAGTCTTCAAAATAGGTTCAACCGTTCTCAACTATTGTAATGACCAACGAACAACATTGATTTTTATTTAAGTAGATTGTATTATTGTAGAATTTAATTGACCTGAGATGAAACAAATAGATAACTCTTGGTAAGAATAAATAATTTTGTTGTCAGTAGTCAGATAAGGTTATTATTTTGTTTTTCTTCTACGTGTTTCAAAGCCTTTTTATGAGTTTAAGGAGTTTTGAATAAAAAACAATGAACTTTAAAAGTGCGTGGAAAAGGAGTGTAAAGATTTTTCTTTGATTTATAGATTTGTCATGAGTCTTATCACTTCTGGTGTGAAGATATCAATGGAATTTCTATTTTGCTTTTATAAATGTCCATGGAATATGAATTAAAATAACAAACCTTTTCCACAAAGTAAAGAATTGTAAGAAATAGGCTACAAACAGCTTCTTCTCACTAATTAAAATACGACGACATATTTATAATAAAACAAGCATTTTAAGTAAAACTTCAACAAAACGAAAGCAAGAAGTAACCGAATAACTAAAAAACATACATGTAATGCGTGTAATTTTAATCATATGTGCCAATGGGGCATAAAATAATAATTAATTAACGCAGCGTACTAATTTTAAAACAAAATTATGTTTGCAAATAAAACAAGAAAATAAATATTAAAATTTTCACGAATATAAATTTAATGTATGTTTGACAAATATATACAAGATGATTATAAAAAAGGCAACAACAATATTAATAATGACATACGTACATACATACATATGTATTTATTCATATATCAAAGACGATATTGTTGTAGTTTTAATTAATTATTATTACACTTGTAATTGTTGCAGCCTTCATAATTTGTTAACTTATAATGGAGGGAAAATCAGTGAATGAACCATAAATGAGTTGAAATTAAAATGCTAAAAGTTTAATTATGAGTAAGTACTAGATTCGTGTGACAATTGTATTGTATTTCGTTTGTGAATACTAAAGATGTCTGAGGGAAAATGTGTAAAATTAATAAGAAAAATAAATTAATTAACATACAACTTGAATAAATGCAAATACAATAAGAAATAAGTAATTATAATCAAGTAAATGAAACCATTTTTTACAGCCACTGGTTGCATTTAATTTAATAAGAATGATGGCACTGTTATCGTTTTCAATAAAATCTAAGGCCATGTGTGTTTCGTCAGTATTTATGCTGTAAAAGGGGAAGAAAAACAATTCACCACTATATGTTGATATATCTTCAAACTAAATTAAACAAGATTTCAAATGTTTTAAATGATTGTTTGTGGGAAAAAATAATAATTTTTTTTATAAAATGCCACCATGTTTTGTTTAAAGCTTAAGTTAAGGAATATATCGATACATATTTAACTAATATGTCAAAGAATTTTTTTAAGGCACTTTGATATGAAGATAAAGGAAAAAGTAAAACGGTTTTTTAAGATTTTGAAATTTATACTTAAGCAGCTACAAATCAAAATTCTTCATAACCATCCCTTAACTAATGCTGAATTATTTAATTTTTCCAACATACTTTTAGGCGTTTGTATTTTATTGAAAATAAGCCAATAAAACAACAAAAACATTATGCTTGTGCGAATTAAAACAAAACAAAATCTGAACAGAAAAGCTCAATTAAGCAAAATTCAACCTGAGTATATACATTTGTTGTTGTAATTATTTGTAAACAAAGAAAGCTTTTAACATTAATTAACAATTATCACTTGTAACAGCATCAGTAAGGGTTTTTAGATTTAGATGTTTAGACTTTTATCAGCAAATGAAATGTAAAAAATCGCCAAAATCCTCAGAAACATATTATTTTGAAAAAAAAAAAATTATGTATAAATAATTCATTTATACACATAAATGTATATTTATATAAATATATACATATGTACATATTTCAAATTACTAAAATAAACCAATTATAAAAAAATTACCTCTTTTGCCTTTGCATATTTTACAATGAGAAGTAAACAAATCCCCGGGAAATTTTTTAATAATTCGGCAGAATATATGAATGTATCTAACAGTGTGGGCTCGATTTTCGCAACATTAAAGTATGTATAGGCTGTTGTAGCTATAGAAAACTTACAATTGTCAACTGTTGGCAAAAACATTGTATAGGTACATACATACATATATTTCATTATTGTATATTTTTCATAAACAAATTATTTATTAAAAAAAAAAGGAACCCTTATATGCATCATTTGATTAGCAATGAATTTTGTTTTAATTAATAAATAAAATTAAAATACTGTTTTAACATAGGCTTATGTGCAAGGAACAGACTTATGTTAGCTGTTTGCAGAAAATATATTGCATTGAATAAGAAGCAACAGTTGTTTAGTGAAATCACTAGTGTTCAAGGAATAATAATAAAATCGATTCTGTGGTTAAATATGATAACTTAAATAAAAATGTACGTGTTGGAACAAAAAATCCAAAAAGGAGCAAAACACTCCTCGGGAATTTTTATTTATAATTGAGCTGAATATATATTAACAGTGCGATTTTTTTTATAAAAGTCAAGAATTAAAGTAAATAAATGTATTTAATGTTTATTTATTATTATTATAAAAAATGGGAATTTAAAAGGTTTTAAAATCGCCATATTTGTGAACCCTAAACAGAAACATGTACTAACAACTATTATACTCTTTGCTAAGCGTTTACTTATATCAAAAGCTTTTGTTATCATTAATAAAAGCTTTAATAAAACAAACTTTGCAAAAATTATTTCAAACAGATTAAAGACGAATGCATTTATAAAGTAAATAATCGGGTATGTCCTGAAAAATGAAATATTTTACAACTTCTTTTTATTTATTCGCTTAATGACCTTTATTGTAAGATATTTAATATTTATTCACATTTTATAAGACAGTATTTAAAGTTAAGTACTTATGTAAGCATAGTACCTCTAGCGTATTATTTGCATTTTGTTACGCAAAACTATTTTATTCATATCACTACAGTGATGAAGGAATTTTGACTTTTATTTTAACTATTTTTAAGATAAATCTACATAAGTACTATGTAAATGTATACAATCTACATACATACTTACTTTTGACTTTTCTAGTATAGTTGTTAAGGATTTATAAAAACCTATATAATCAGTATTACCGTTGTTGAGATTTTTAATTATTTCAGGTAATAATAAAATTTTGTTAATAAATTTTTCCACTATTATTAATTTTTTTACATATACATATGTATATATAGAATTAATTTTCTTGTTTTTTGGCACTTTTTTCCTTGTAATATGTACTCTTATTGGCACTATTTTATTTTCACAAAAGTCCATTTTTGTGACGCTGTTTTCAATATGCCAACGGTAATGCTACTTTAAATTTTTAACCCTTGTTTACTGCAGTAGATCATTTTTTTGTTACGCTTTTCTTTTCGCACTCTTCACTTAATATATATTTAAACCAACGCACACACACACACACATGCACTGCAATATACTAATCGCACTAACTAACGAATGACCACATTAAAAAGAAAACACAGACCGGCACACATTTTAGAATTTTAATTACATTTTTTTTATATTAATTTTAAATAACTTCACAAGATTTTTATTTAAAAATATTAAAAACTTATTAAATTTTATAATAACAATTATTTTTTATACATTTGCTAATAATATGAAGGAAAATTTAATTATTTCTTCACAGCTTCACGCAATTGCAACCAATTTATTCAATAACTGCCCGAAAACTAAAGTAATAGAAAGCAAATAGAAAAGAAAAAAAGAGAGTGAGAGTGTAACTTAACAAGTTACTTAAAACAAGTGAGTTTATTTCAATACGAATTATTGTTGGTTTCTAAGTCTTTTGCACATATTAATAGCGCCATGTTTGATTTGTTCTTGTAACTGCAATACATTTAAGCTTCTTTTTGTTTTTTCACTTGCTATTTTTTAGTTTTCGTGTAAATTTTGCTTGAATTGGTTGTGCGTGATTGATTTGTAAAGAATTTAATTATTTTTAATAGTAATTTATTAGCAATTGTAAAAAAATAATTGTTTATAAGAAAAATAAATCATTGTGTTTATTAATTTCAAGTCAAAATTATGTTTAAAACTTTAGTAATTATAGAAATAAAGTGTTAAGAAAAATAAAAATTATGCCGGTCGGTGTTTCTTTTTTAATTTTGTTATTCGTAAGAGAAATAATAAAACTTTTTGTAATAAAAAGCTTTTGAGAGCAATATTAGTGGGTGCAATGTTAAAATTAAATCAATTAATTGTTCAATGTCGTTTAATATTTGTTTTTTTTTTTTTTGTTGTTGTGTGAGCTTTATAAAATGTTTACGTCAGCGTTTTATTGTTAACGGAAACGGACATAAGAAAGTAGATGTAAGTAAATCTGTTCATATGTATATTATTATCAAGTAAATCTTTTATATACAGACTTGTATATTTTTGGTAATCGAATTTAATAGTCACAAGTAATATTTTTTATTTCAAAATCTTGTATTAATTTTCCGTTTTATTTTTGACATAAAATCAAATCATTTGGTAGTACATTGTACAGAATTCCTTGACATCAACTACTTACTTAAAAGCAAAAATATTTATAAACAATAAATAAATCAATTCAAAAATTATTCAGGAGTTTAATTTAAAAATCTATTACAATAATTGTTTGTAGTTGGAGCATTTTCAATTGCTGTATTAATTAATTAATTTTTGGAACTTAAATTTTAGTATACGAACTGATTTGTTTTCTATATCTGACGCCTTATTCTGTAACTCTGCAAAGATAAAACTCTATGGCTAAAAATTTATAAACTTGATTTAGGAGTTTTGGGCTACGAATACAATTCTTGAACGAGTATTGTAGTTTAAAAGCTTCATGCCCATTATCTTAAAAATTTTTCATTTTATATATTCCAATGCCCAGCTTGCTTTAAAATCTAAAATTTTGGTATTTTAGCTTAGAGAATTACAGAATAGGGCCCCTTGTTAATATTTATGTTGTTCTAAATTTTTTTTTCTATTTTATTCGGAAAAAATTTAAATAACATACAAAAAATTTGGTATTAATAATCACAGAGTGATTGTCAGCCCATAAATTACATTTTTGATCGAATATTTTTTTTAGTTATTAAAAGAAGAAAAAAGATATGCCTTTGATAGTCAAAACCCGCGGTTTTCAATTTAAAATTTCTTTTGCAGAATTTTTATTAAAATTTTTTCTTTATCACGAATTTTTAATAATAGATAGAGTCTTGTTTTAATATTGAAGTCATAATAGTCACTGTTGCAACAAATCTATTATTACCAATGCTACAATTGTAGGTTCATTATAGGTGAATAATGAAAAAGAAATCAGAGAAGTGTGAAAATCATTACATACACGTGTTTTTATAATAAAACGAATGCCGTCTTTTACGTACTTCTGTCAATAAGAAGTTGAATAAGAAATTAGTAAATGTCTGGTAGTTCCATTAAAGAATAATTAAAAATCATCATGTCATAGAAGCAATTTTAAAATATGAAAATTTTAATGGCACAAAAATAATTTAATAAACAAGTAATATGTAACAAATAAAAATAAAATATTTGTGATATTCGGTATTCTGTTTCCCTTTTTTCGTAATAAAATCAAGTCAATATTGAATTTTAACATTATTATGTAAAAAAAAACATATACGAGTATATGAGTATATATTATCATATCAAGTAACTCGCTTATACATACATACTATTTATATATGAGTGTATATATTTTCAATTTATAGCTTTATGCGTAACCAAAACAGCATTCATGTTGCAGCATGTCATGCTATAAATACGAGTATGTAGGTGCAAGTAAATAAAAAATGTTGAGAGCGTTTGTACTTTTATGTGTTACTGTTTACATAAAGTTTAATTGTTTTATATATGCTTTATAAAAAAAAAAGATATTCCATGTACATAAAAACTTATTTCAGGTGATGTTTTCGGGGTTGGAGCAGCATAAAGTTCAATGAAATTTCAAGTAATAAACAAAGTGGATACAAAAATACAATTTAAAACAAGAAAAACACACGCATTTGAGTAGATGACTACCAAGTACTACTGAATACTTGTACTTGCATAAAAATGCGGGAGCAACAATTTTTATTTCATAAAAAAAAATATTTACTATATACACACATCCATATACTACTATAACCAAGTCACTATTAGCATATATGGAACATATTAGGGCAGTTAAAAACAAGATACCAAAGCCTTTTACAGTACAAGTACAAGATAAGTAACTGACATAAAAACTAAATAAGGGACTAGGTTTCCGATATGATAAATAATCTTTAGACTAAGTAGAAGGGCATAATAGAGATATAGAGCTCATGTAGCCCTAGTCATTTTATATTACAAGTCTGCTATTATCACGTTATATTTCTTTAAAGGTTCTTGTTTAAAGACAGCTATATTAAGGCTTCTTAGAAGATAATTTAACATCCTTCCTACTAGTTTCCGTTAACAGCTTCTGTTCTGCCATATACGAAGTTGTATGTGTACATAAACATGTACATACAGGTTAGAAATAATAAGTACGCAAGTATTTTTTATATTAATTAGTCTAGTATGTAGAGTGTTGGCGTACTAGAGGAGGGCTCCGGGCTCAAAGGCCAGCTCTGACATCTTGAAAGAAAGAAATATGAAAAGTATTTTTTTCGGCGACCACCTCTTAGCAGCTTTCTGGTAAAAGCTCTAAGAGTAACTGATTTCGGACTCGACGTTAAACTGTAGATCTCGGTACTCATGGATATAAATTGGAGCACACAATATGGGTGCTGTGAGAAGTTAAGCCGTAACCCTGAAAACAAGTTGTAACGGTCAATTTATTATGTATTTATTTATGTACCCACAAAAGCTATGGCGGACAATTAAGGATATTATATTGCACATATAATAGCATTAAGAGATCTGCTAAAAATACAAAATTTTGACGATGTCTCATACACCATTTGTTTTATTGAAATTTAAATTGTTTAATGAAAGATCCATATTAAATTTCACATTGCTTTTAATTTCAGAATTCTTATTCCGCAACAACATATATGTTTATGTATGGTGGACAAATTGGGTAGGAAGTTAGGCTTAGTTGCCGAAGGCGATTATGAAAAAAAAGATTAAAAAAATTTAAATACTCTTCGCGAATCACAATCTTGTTTTCAAAGCTTTGTTTTCGAGAAAAGAAAGCTTTATGACTATTAGGCTAGGTATCTTTATTTCTTATAGTCCTTGTCGAACAGTTTCATGACAAAGCCCATGTAGTGAGAGCAATAACTTGATTATCAGTAGTCATCTGCGTATTTTTTTCCAGGCGTTTCGCAGGATTTTGAACAAACCCAAAGTCCAATATTCAGATATCTCATGCCTGTCTTCTTTCTATAAGTTTTTATTCAATTTAATGTAATGAAATTCTCAAGCTCAAGGTCTATTTTTAAATAAAAACTTTTATTTAATTATCAATATTTCGCTACTCCTGCGTGTAGCGTCTTCAGGATATATTTATTTATAAATTATTTTCAAATTTTAAATACAGAAAATGTGTGTGTATTTTATTTAATTTTTATTTATTTTAAAGAGATATTTAATAAAATAATAATTTGAATAACGAAATAAGCAAAATTTGAAATTTTATCACAAAATTAACGATAAAAAAGAAAAATAATAGGAACGAGCGAAGTGCACTTATTATTTTGATCATAGATGTGCATGTGTATGTATATTGTATTACATTTTTATATGAATGATAGAATATGAGAATGTATTCTGAATTACGAGTACAATATTTGTATGAATACTTTTGCGATTCAAAACTACGCAGTCAGGTGAAAATTATATTAAGCAGAGATTTTTTTCCTTCCTTTTTTTTGTGTGTTCATTTAACAATATGCTGCTATTCTATAGGAATGTTCACATTTTCTCATATACTTGTATAGATGTAAGCATGAGTTTGTTTGAATATCCTTTTGTAAATACACACACACACATTGCTATCTATTAGGGAGGCTCATATAAAGAAAAAATATTGATGTTGTTTCCCATTAAATGCCGGTATTTTTGAAGGCATCGTACTGAACTCGTTTAGAATTAAAAAAAAGAAAGAAAAAAAAATTAAATGCAAGTCGTTTGCTTTACTTCTTTTTTTAAGAAGAAAATTTATTTATTACACATACTTCTCCTTAAATTTTGTGGAAATGATATCTTAGTTATAAATATTACGAGTACTTCCACAAAAGACTAAAATTTCATTTTGGAATTAACGCTTCCAACAGCCGAAAACATTGAAAAAGTCTGTCTAATGGGCCATACTTCCAGAAGGTTTTTTTCATTAAATTGACTTTTTTATTGAGACCAATTTTCAGGGGTAAGCCTCTGTAAGACAGTACATTATGGCAACAGAACATATATTTTGTTTTCTTATATTATTAAGCGCCTTAGGAATGAGACAAATGGCTGTGAATTGATCATTCAAAGGCCAGTGTTATACCTTCACCCTTGAATAATCAACAGCAATTGCCCCATCGTTACATTTTGATTGTGGTGAGTGCCTTCGCTAAGTAGGTGTTTAGCTGTTATCTGCTACTTCCCAATAGGTGGCGCTTTTCTCCTGATCATTCACTTTTCATTGTCTAAAGTTAAGGTGGAATAGAGTATAATATCTGGGAGCGGTTGCTTTGTAGATGGACTTCTTGGAGGGGGGAGACCTCTTATTTTTAAATTATAATTTTGAAAAAACCGCAAGCTCACTTTTTATTTTTCACCTTTGCTAGGATTTGAACCTGGGCCGTTTGAGTTTTTGTGCGAGCGCTCTAACCGCTATGCTACGCACTTAAAGGGCAAGTTTTCTTTAGTCTTACTCTTTTTCCAATTTCGGTGGGCTAATTTGTGGTGATCGCTCTAGAAACTGAAACCGTCTTTTGCCTTATCTGGCGATTATTTCAAACATAAAAGATAAGGTTTCTATACATCGCATAAAATATATCGACGCATCGATTGACATATTAATATTTTGCTATTCCAAACAGGGATACTAGGCATAGAAAAATATCGAGCGTCCCTAATTACTTTATCAGACCTGCATATTTTGCTTGCATGTCTCTGTGTAAGTACGAGTATTTTAAAAGTGCACTTATTGATGCAGGTGTAGAATCATATTGCTTGTATACTTTAATGAAGTTTACTTATAAGGACTTTTTGTAAAGATGACATGGTAAGTAAAGTAAATCAGAAACCAAACATAAAAAAGTACTTTTAAATTTGAAGGTACTAAAGCCAAATTTTTTTTTAAGAAACTACTTTGTGTTCTAAAGGTATTTAGGGATGATGTGTATTAAAACACGTTTTAGTTAAAGCCATAAAAAATAGTACCAAAAAAAAATAAAAAAAAAATCATATCTACCTGTTGTCTCTGTAGTGACGAATTTGTAATCTCATACATACGATTAATTTCATCGAGTAAAACAATATTTGCCATGAAAATCCGTTTTTTAGTCTACGAATTCTTGTCAGCACAATTTGAGAGTTTGTAACTGTTGCTGTACTGTTGCTGTACTGCTACTCATCAGTCAGTTTATGTTGCTGTCAATGTTGTTGTTTCGCTCTATGATAGCACATTAAATTCTATAGATTTACTTAATACTTCACATATGAAATATGAATATGCAGCAAGAACAACATATTTAGTTTAACAAAAAATTAAAAAAAAAAAAAAATCTGAAATCCTGCAACAAACAATTAAAAAAAGAGAAAAATAACGCAAACAATATTCAGTTGTTCATCATCGAATGAAGTGCATTTTCATTTAATTTGCAACATTGTTGTTAATGCCTGGCTAGACTTGTATGAAGTTAAAGGATAATTATGGATAGAAACTAATCCGTGTTGATTGAAATGATTTTAATGAGTGACTAAATGAATGAATGAATGAATGTATGATTCCATGAATGTGTAGAATATTCAAGGGTAGGAATTTAGTTGTAAAAGGATATTAAATTTATAACAAAAATATTTGTGAGTTATTAAATAGAACATTATTTTACAAATTTTTAACTTATCTTCTGTGCAAAAAAAAAATTTGAATTTGTCAGGGCGTTCATTTTACGTTAGAGTTGCCACTATTTAGCTTCGGGTTTACATTAGACAGTGTATGATGTCATGATATTAAAGAATGCATCTATTGTAAGACCCTTCCTTTGTATTCGGACACCAGTACCGCGATTCAGTAACTTTTAACAATACGATATTAGCAAAAGAAGTCGACAATTTTTATTGTTTGCAGTAACGATTATGTGATTCCCTAAGTACACTTTAGCGACAGCCGACAACTCTATTTTTTTTATGTTTAAATTGCAATAATGGGGCAACACGGTATGAAATCAGTCAGTTTTTGGGTAATTGGTAATTAAAATGGATAGAAGGTAAGCAAAGTTACAAACCTCCAGTTACTTTGGGCGGGCATAAAAGCAAACAAGAATGGTTCTCAAACAAACTGGTTAATAGAGTAGACACATTTCTGTATAAAAGTTTAAAATAAAAAATTTACAATTTTCCAACTGAATAAACAGCATAAACATTTTTGTCGTTAGTTTACTACAATAGCTATTGGGATTATCGTAAATAAAATATCTGTTGTTTACTGTTGAAAACAATGCGATTATCGTAAAAATATGTTACTGAATCGCACTACAGAGGTGCCGGTAAACCCAGTTTAAATCCGGGGTGAGGGGTGTTTGATCACTAAAGGTATAATTAAGTACTGACAGGGAGTTAACAGGTTTCAAAGTCACATTAGTCTTGGCTATTAAAACTTATTCAATATTACTCACAAAAATTATGTTTCTTGTCAATTTTATACTCGTATATCTAATATATTGTGACCTTAATTATAGATAAACTTTTAGTTTTTCTTTTTTTTAAAGTTCACCTTCTGTTTATCACTCCTATTTGATTCTATTTTAATAAAATGTGTAGGGCGTGCAAAGTCAATACAATTTTTGTCTTTTCTTTTTGCTTTACATTGCCATTCATATAACAAAACATTTGTCATTCCATTAATGACATTTTTTCCCAACAACATATGTCAGACATTGTGGAAACATCAGATTTGTAAACTCCAAACATAGACATGCCGACAGACCAGCAAACTATTATATAACTTACTACCCAGCAAACATTCATTCATTTATTCATGAGGTACAAAAAGTACTTCGACCTGAAGATCTATAGTACAGCCCTCAATTAGACTAGGATTTCTATAGTATCTCAAACCATAGCTGCCAGATAAATTGACCTTCAAATCGTCAAATTTCGTAAAAAAATCGTCAAAATCATCAAATTAATTTCTTCAAATCGTCACCAAAATACAAATAAGAAAACGTCATATTTTTAAAAACACTTTTGTTTAGAATTCACAGTATAAAGGTATATTAATATTATATAAAATTTTAAAACCTAAATAAAAAGAAAACATCAATCATCATTATTTATTTTCTACATACATATGTACATACTCGTATTTTACCTTTACACACTTTAGTTAGTTTAGGTACAATTTTTAAGTCAAAGAATTCTAAGTTCCTTTTTGTAAACGAAATGGCCTGAAAGAATGGTTTTTGTTAGTGGTTTCTAAGTTATGATTTGTTTAGATTTACTTGACTAAATATTCGTTTTCCGCTTTCAAAATTAGATAGTGAAACTAATTTGTTTCGGATCAAATTTAGGTAAAGATAGGAAAAAAGACTAGAGTTTCTCATTTCCACTTCTGATATTTTTTTTTTAACAGTTTAAAGTTATTTTAGGGAAAAATTTTATGTAAATTGAATACTTAGTTTTAATTCTTGCCTGTCGCATTCTTCAATAAATTTGTTAAATTCTTTTATCAAATAGTTTCTTCGGTTATTATGTATTAAGGACTTAAAGCTTGTATATATTCGTTTTCAAAATCAAATATTATTATTATATGACCACACAGTTCATATAAAAATAATAAAGCAAGTAATAATAGTTTTTCTATTCTATTTCAATAATTTTCTCATTAGCAAAAATATGTATCTTCGAAGTCTAAAAAATTTGGTTCAGCTTTACAATCTGCAAAATAAAAATGTTCGGTCTTTAGCATACTGATTTTTAAACAATTACTCATTACCGATTTTAGTTTTTCATTTCACTATATAAAAATTGTATTTCCGTTGTTTTTATTGAAACATTGGTACTTAAGAAAACGTAAATAAATTTTTAATCGTTTGAAAAATTCTAGAATACCTAGTAAAACTAATTCCAGCAACAACCAGCGTACTTGAATTAGATGTAAAATTTTTCTTTTTAATTTTTTTATTTATAATAATAATATTTTATTTATTTTTAATAATAATATCTTTTGAAATTTGGAGCATTAAATTGGTTGATAAAACAGATGCTAATTTTGGATTTTACTATTTAAAAAAGGAATAAAAATAATGTAATATTCTACATTTGAATTTCCAAAAGCAATACATAAGTAGTTGTAAGTAGTGTAATAATAGTCGTAATAATGTTTAAGAATTCAAACAAAATATAACCGTTGTAAATCTTGAATTTCCAAAAATCGTAAAAATAATCAAAAATCGTCAAATTAAGGGTAAAATTGAGGCAATTGCTGTTTGAGCATTCGTGGTTGAAGGTATAACACTGCCTCTTGAGTGAACAAATAACTTGTTTCGTCAACAATAAAAAAAAAATAAAAAAGGCGCAAAATATACAAACATCTATGAAAAAAAAACCTATCAACCATCTCCACATTCCAATACAATGAGTAGGGGTTTACCCCTGAGTATTGGTCTTAAAAAAAAATAAAAAAAAAAGATCGTCAAATCGTCAATATGCTATTTTTGTGTCTCAAAATCGTCAAAATGACGATAAATCGTCAAATCTGGCAGCTATGTCTCCAACAGTTTCGTGGCTCTGACGAATCTTGAAATGTGGGCAGCAAACATGAAACAAATTATTAAATAGTATATTTATGTACATATGTTTGTATATCGTTCGAAAACTCAAACTTCTGTTTCCAACTGAATTCAATAATTAAACATCGGCCAATATTGGACTAAATTATTACCAAATTAGTAAAAAAGAACCTGAAAACCCGTTTTCTTTAGCCTAGCTTAGGATTCTTGATATATTAAGCATATTTAAAACTCAGATTCTTAATATTCTCTTAAATTATAATTTTTGAAAAACCGTTTATCTTCAACTTTTTGATTAAATTCAACTCGGCATTAGAAAAGTAAGTCTAGCTTTATCTTATAAACTGGCTTAAAATTTACTTTTAACGCTAACCACAAAAGCATTATGTTTTAAGTGTTCTACTTGGTATTTGCTGGGTAGTATCGTTTATGCCGTACATACGCATACACATGTATGTATATATTAGAGCAATACTTTTTAAGCTAAAGGTAAGAGTCAGAAAATGTTTGCTGAAGAAGACAAACCTTTAAGATTTTTTTATTTACTTAAGTTTGTTGAATGGTCTAACAAACCTTTTTTTGTTCCGTTTTTTTTTTAAATTTCCCATTGAAACGGCTTTATATTGAAATTATGAAAAGGGTATGAAGCAAATGATGTTGATGTGTGATGGCCACTACTGGTAAGATGGGTGGGATAGTTGTGAGAACAACGCCTCTGCCTCAAAACTTTGCCATTTCCATTTCATTGAAATTATATGGGAATTTTTTTCTTCGTTTTTTGCAAACATTGAAAAGTGGGTGCCACATTGCCGTCTGTCTCATTATATGATTATAATGTGTTGCTATTGGGAAGCACGAATATGTATTTGTGTCTGGTAAAAGTCATAACGGATGTTATTAACAGTTAAAAATGGCTATTTTTATTAACACGAAATACCAATATTATTTCCTTCCGTCAACAATCCTTGCAAATATAAAGGCTGTTGACGCTGGTAATGGGGAAAGAGATTTCAAGATTAAATCAAGTTGTATTTAAAAAAATTATTTTAAAGTTCAGCACAATTCATCGAAACTATTATTTTGTCTGAAAGTTAAATATCATTTTTAGCATTAAACCGAATGTTTTTTAGGTTTGCTTTTATAAACTTTATATTAAACAAATACCTTAAAAGTAGTAACAACTACTAATAATTATAAGTACACTTCGATTTTGTACATCCTTTCTGTACATTTTTTTCACATTTTTTGTTTGTTTTATAAAACTACCACACTCACAACAGACAATAATATTAAATATATTCTTAAACACATATGAAGAGATTATTTGTTTGTTTTTGAGTTTAATGCAACTTTTTTGTAATATTTTGTCTAGTATTCAGCAAAAATATTACAGTTTTTATTTCTTTCAAAATAATATCATCCAAAAAACAAAAGATTATAATAATTTTTCACAAGTATACGAGACTCCTACTTCAAAAGACGTTTTTTCTTCACCGTTTTCCTTATTTCAGTTTTTGCTCATTTTGCCACAGTTCCTTTTTGCAATTTCCTTGCAAGAAGTTCGTTTACAAATTCCGGCTTACATTTCTTTTTAAATGTTGCCCACAAATATTAAAAATGCTGCACATAAATGAAAAAAAAAATAAAGCAAATTATGAAACCTTTACTGCACAAAAAAATATTTTTTTTTTACTTTATAATTGGCAGACAAAAAACGACTTCAAGGCGCACTAAAAACAACATTCATTCAAGGGCTGGGATATTGAACTGCCATTGTTTAGTATGTGATGGTTCTAAATCCCATTTTTTCTGAATTAAATCATATTAGTCTGTCTAACTACTCGTAACAACGGATACCTTGTAATAGTGCAATGTGCTAATACCCCTCAAATTAAGAAAAAAAAAATTCTCTAGAATTTCAATGTTCATTTGAAAAATGTTTGTATTTTTTTTCTCAAAACCCATATTTGTTTTTAATTCTGTTTCCTGAAATTCCAAAATTGCTTTACCAATTACATGGTTCAAAATAGCACTTTCTGAAGTACCATTTTCATGTGGTTACATATGCTTGTGTACAATGTCTCATACATACATACATAATTGACCATTACAACCCTGTGTCAGGGTTACGGCCTAGCTTCGCGCAGCACTCATGTTGTGTGTGTTAATTTTTATTCATGAGTACCGGGACCTTCAGTTTAAAGTCGAAACCGAACGACATATTTGAGAAGCTTTTTCATGGCAATCAATTACTCCCAGAGTTTTTGCCAGAAGACTGCTTAGAGGTTGTCGCCGAAAGAAATATGGCGCTATGGTTTTAGTAAGCCAACACACTAAACACTACACCACGGCGACAACAATGTCCCAGTCTCCTCAAAAATGGGTACTAGTTCTTCAAAGATTTTTAATATTTTTCATAAAAGTGATTTTTTTAAATCGAATTTTGCAAAATCCCAAAGTACTGCTGGGTATACCGCTTATGAAACTCTATAGAGAACCTCCTGAGCTATGATTCGTATACTTATATAGTCATTTATGCGTAGCGAGTCATTTTTGCCAACCGATGGACGGATGGCTGTAGTAGAGCAGAAAATAGAATTTGAGCTTGAAAAAAACAAGAATGTATTGCTTTTAATATTTTTTGTTTGTTTTTTATATACAAGTACTAAATGGGATGTAATTCACATTTAGTTCATAAGTTTCTGAACATAAAAACATAAGAATTTATACTTTTGGTACCATCTTTAATAAAAAGTCTCCTGATGTATCTCTTGAGTAGAGGCGAAATGGTCATAGAGACATACTTATCTTCATAAGCAATACATTTCAATATTAATATTGAATGCCTTTGCCTATATGGCGAACAATTTGCTTTTGTTTTTTGATATTAAAATTTTTAACTGTGTTTCTTACTTTTAAGTAATTTGGGAATTTTTTCAGTTATTGCAATGTTCCAGTTAGCGACGTCGTTGTCATCTGACAACATTTTTGTAGCAGAATAAAGAAAAAATGTTTCTCTTGGCTTTAATCTATTACAAAAATGTCGTTACACGACGACGTCGTCGCCAATTGGAATACGGTCTATTGTTTTAAACAATGTTGAGTAAAAATCAAAATTTCAATGTATAGGTATACCTAGAACTTGGACAGCACATTTTTGATTTGAGCTTTTACAAAAGAAACTGCATACAGTACAGCTTATGGCCATCATCGATTTTGGCTTAAAATACTATTTTCCTTTTCTTTAACAAAGAAGCAGTGCTTGTGTAGGGTACCAATAGATTCCAAATCTAAACCGATAAAGTTGTTGTTTACAATCAGCCATTTCATATATTGTGTAGTTGGCTTATGGCTTATCCCTATAGTTTATTTGTCAGTAAAAATAAAACGAATTATAAACGTTTTTGTCTATTTAATGTTTTCTTTTTTTTACATGAACAATGTTTTTATTCCTTTACTGAAATTTTTAAAGTAAGAGAGTAGAAAATGTTTATGTAAAAGAATTTTTACTATCGAAATAAAAGAAGACACTATTTATATGATTTTTTTCTTGAATAGCAAAAAACGCCAAAGAAAAGAAAATCTAAGGATTAGGCGCTGACATTGTTAAAGTGGTTTTTCAACGGAACAAAAACTTTACTTTCCTTTACTATTTTTTTAAACATAACTTTTATGGCTTCAAAAGAAAATCTCAAGACGAATTTTGTTGGAAAAAAATTACCAGCAGAGAATAAAATTTTTTTATTTTTAAACGACAAGTCAGGAAAAAGGAATTTATGAAAGATTTTTAAATGATATTCACTCCGTTATTTCCTTTTTTTTGGCAATTTTTATTAAATTAAATATTTAATGTGAACAAGGAAATATGTACAGAAAATTATTTATCAATCGTATAGAATTGTCTTTTTCTTCTTAACAAAAGAAATGTTTGCAAATTTATTTTTCCAGACAGTTCGTCTGCATGAGTTGTATTTTGTTCACCTTAAAATTATATTTAAATTGCTATTTCCATATACATATCTGTTTGGCAACAATTGCATTCAGTTTTTGGATAGAAAAAGGAAGTTTGACCAGCATAAAACAGCAGCTGGTCAAGTGTCTGTTTAATTTCAAACTAAAAAAAGGAAAAAAATAAAATGGAATGAAAAACACACACACTTAAATGCAAACAATATAACAGATTAATACATGAAATATTACATTGAAAATCGTACAACATCAGGACCAATATGCGAACGAATGAATGAATACGAATAAAACTAAATCGGGGAAAAGGATTACAAACAAAAAGAAAAAAAATATAACTCCCTGTGCTGCGAATCATATAAATTTTCCTCAACATACTCGTACATACTTTGTCTATCCCGCATAATGCAGCAACCATATGCAGAAAATAAAAGTTGGCAATAGGATTTCTCTCAATCCAAGCAATATCAAATATTATGACTGATAAGTAGGATGACTCAGAGAAGGATGTTCGAGTTCATATTTTAACAAAATGATGGTGGTATACAAGGATATAGGAGATAATATTGTAGCTGCTGATAAATAAAATAAAAATTACTTTCTGTCTGGTACTCATCATGATGGAAAATATGGTTCATTGTCATGTGGTCGGTTGCTTTTATCTACAACGAAATAAATAATTTCGTATACAAATAAAATACTTTAAATGAAAAAAAGCCAAATAAAATAGGCATTAAATTGAAGCATAAAAAGTGAAGTCTAATGCCAATTGTTTTGGCATTTTTTCATCATTAAAACTTTTTTTCTCTTTCACTGATTTCATGTGCATCCTTTTTTTCATTTTATTTATTTTAATATTTGCACTTGAAACAAAAGCAATATTCGTTTTATAATGGTTGTTGAATATTCTTCTTTTTCTCTTTTTCCCAATTAAAAGAAATCAAACACGTAAGGGGATATTTATGGCAACAATTGGATTCTTAATAACATTTAATTAATAATACAGTATTCCCCGGATAATTGCCTCGACAAAAATGTCAACATTTTTGGGCAATTATGCGTGTAAGGCATTTAAACGCATACGGTTAAGTGCTTCTTTGAGGCAGTTAAATGAATATGCTTAATTGTCCATATACACTGCCATCAATACACATAAAAAGCAAGTAATTTTATAATTATACATATACATAAATTTGGAATTAAGGAAGGTTGTATCAAAAAAGTAGTTTGAAAGTAAATTCAACGGACAATTGCATAAATATATAAATATAATTGAGTTAAGCTGCACTTTTTAGAAAACAATTATGTTGGGTAATTAAGCGGGGAATTTTAAGTGAAATTTCTCTTTGGGGAAATATATTTGAGGTAATTAAGCGACTAACGCAGTTAAGCGTAAGTTAATTAACCGTGAAATTTTATTAGAAAATGGTAAGAAAAAATATGGGGATTTAGAAATTGAGGTAAATAAGCGTGAAAGGCAATTAAGCGTGGGGCAGTTATCCGGGGAATACTGTAATAAGAAAATAAAATTGTATATTAAAGTGTATTGTAAACATTTTCCAGGTAAATAATTTAAAATACTAATTACACGGTGCTACAGTGAAAATATACTTGGAAAGTGACCTAGTGTACGTTGTAGGCCTTATTGAGTAGATCATAAATCAATTTTTAAAAGTTCGGAAACACCCTCAAATTTCGGAGTTATTCCGAAAAATCTATTTTCGGGTAGGTTCGAGTACTTATAAACGCGTAACTCAGTTAATTTTAATCCGATTTTAAATTTTTAAACTGTTTCAGAAAGAAGAAATATGAGCCTTTTTAAGTATGTACACATTTTGGTATATATATTAAATTTTTGTAATATTATTTTTAATTATATCTGATTTTAATTTTATTTTTTCTAAATTTTTTTACTTTGGCGCCATTTTTTAAAATCAGATTGTTTAGAAACATACCCTTATGTATATATTTAATTAAAGCTAATTTAGTTCTGAGTTAAGCTGGCTTCCAATAAATAAAATCGAGTAAAAAATAAAAAAGTTATTAAGGTTTTTCAAAAGTTAAAAATCTTGATTTTACAAATATGTATTGATCAAGATACTACATTTTCTTTATTTTTTTATTCTTATGATTATAAATAAATAATTTTGCCACCATTACACCTCAAATTGCAATACATGAAGCAGTTCGTGAAACGCCTGGATAGGGAAAGCGATGCCTTTTTACACTTAAAAGCAGTTTTCCCAAGAATAAGTGAAGCAAAAATAAAAGAAGGTACAAATCCTTATTGATTTCTAAACATAATTGTATTATTTTTTTATTTTTGTTGGACCTCAAATCCGCAAAATCATGCTTGACGAAGAATTCGCAGTGACATTAAATGTGTGGAAAAAATTGCATAGAGAAGCTTTATTAGTTTATCGGAAAATTTTTTGGGAAATGAAAAAAGTGAAAATTATATTGATGTAGTAAATGAATTTCGTGAGACTTTTGTAGAAATGGAATGCAGAATGTCCACTGAAGTTCATTTTCTGCATGTACATATAGATTTCAATGAATGATTTCAAATAACTGCTGGTCACTTAAGCGAGAAACAGACGATTTGATGTACAAGCGAAAGAGGTCTATCAAGCACTTTTATCAAATATTCTAAATTTCTAAATAAAATAATTTGATTACTGTTAGTTTAAAACATTTATATACTCATATCATGATAAGACTAAAAAAATAAAGAAAATGTAGTATCTTAATCAATACATATTTGTAAAAACAAAATTTTTAACTTTTGAAAAACCTTAATAACTTTTTTATTTCTTAATCGATTTTATTTATTAGAAGCTAGTTTAACTCAGAACTAAATTAGCTTTACTGAAGTATATACATAAGGGTATGTTTCTAAACAAACTAATTTAAAAAAATGGCGCCAAAGTTAAAAAATTTAGAAAAAATAAAATTAAAATCGGATATAAATTAAAATAACACTGCAAAAATTTTATATATGTACCAAAATGTGTACACATTTAAAAAGGCACATATTTCTTCTTTCCGAAACCGTTTAAAAATTAAAAATCGCGTTAAAATCAACTGAGTTACGTGTTCATAAGTACTCGAACCTACCCGAAAATAGTTTTTTCGGAATAACTCCGAAATTTGAGGGTGTTTCCGAACTTTTAAAAATTGATTTTTGATCTACTCAATAAGGCCTACAACGTACACTAGGTCACTTTCCAAGTATAAAAAAAAGTTTCTCATTTGTAGCACCGTGTTATTATTTGTGTTGTAAAAATAAAATAAACATGGTACGAGTAAATTTAGCAGTCAATTCCTCTATAGAACAGCAACAAAAGGTGTTAATTTATTTCAATCTCTTTGCACACTTTATTCTGTTTTTACAGGATTGTCTTTTGTAAGATTTTGTATGAAACCGGTGAAAAGTTCCTATAGTATGTATTTGTCGAGCGTAGCTTGGTTTGAAGTTAACGCTTTTTTGTAATAGGGTCAACGTCTGTGACTATCTAGCTTCGCTTTGAACAAGACAGCTTAAGTTGTAAACCTGAGACATAGCATTCTGCTGACAAAAGCTCTGAGTGTAACTGATTGCTATGAAGAAACTTCTCAAGTCTGTCGTTCGGAGTCGACATTAAACTGTAGGTCCTGGTATTCATGGTTAAAATTGAAACACCACCACATGGTTGCTGTGCGAAGCTTGGTCGCAATCCTGAAACAGGGTTGTATTGCATGTACATATGTAGCCTTGGTTCGAATGATGGTTTTTTCTGTAAAAAATAATATCTAATAAGGCCTTGAAATTCATTTATTCTCATATGCACCTTGACTCACGAGATAATGGCTGTCAAACACAAATGAAATATCAAAATTTAAATACAAATATCAGGTTTGACAAGGGTGAACTGACAGATGTCTGTTAATAGGAGCAGTAATGCACTTTTATTTGAGGTGTGGGAACTTTTTAAAAGTAAAGAATTGTACTTTTGTCGATATGAAAACATCTTTTTCGTAAAAGCTTGCATATCGTCGCAAGAATTAAAGAACGTTGTAACTGACAAAACATTTAATGTTCACCAGAGCCAAAAAACCTGTATGAAAGTAGAAAGAAGACACTGGTATTTTTCAAAACGCAGATGGTGTAAGTGAATTTCTTCTCATCATAGAAATCTGGGACCGGGGCCAATCGACGCGTATTTTTTCTGATAAAAATGATTCAATAAAACGTATTTTCCATTTTTTGTCAGTTACAACGTTCTTTAATTCTTGCGACGATATTGTGTGAATTGCTTAAAATTTAAAAACTTTATTTTCATTACACATACATTGACCAAAAATTACTTTTTAAATCAAATAGATAATATTTTTCAATTTGGCCATTTGTCTTTTAAACTGCCAATGAACAACATTTTCCACAATCAAATTTTGTTTAAAGAAAAAATCGTTTGAGTGTCACTTGTAAAATATTTCAATGATTCATCAGACTCGGCAATCCTACCCAAGTCTAATCAATAGTGTGGCGTTTTAGTTCCCAGCTGATATAATACAACTTTTCATATATTTTATATTTTAATTCGTTTGTTAATTACTTTCAAAATTATTAAAATTACTATTCCACAAATAATAAAATTTGACGTGAATTTTTATAATTTATTTTACAGCCATCATATTTCATGGAATTGTGATTTTTTTTTATTCTATTCAACAGCTGTATGGTTTTCTATGTGTGGTTTTCCTTTTTTTCTTCTTTTTTCATTCATTTTTTTATATAAATTGGAAACCACACATGAAAATCATGCAACATGCCATTGTGGCAAAGTAAAGTAAAACACATAATTTTATTCAATTGTAAGTGTATGAGTAAAACACACTATTAGATGTAAATAAGTGGTAGTGTGTGGTCAAATCGTGTCTGTGCAAATGCAAAAAGAATGTGGCAAAATGTAACTTCAAAATTGCAATTAGAAATGTTTTACTTCCGTTAAATGTTAAACCAGATGGCGTTACAAAAACATTAAATTTTATTGTAATTATACTTGCACATGGACATTGTACACTGAGTGTACAATAAATACAACAGTAAATATACACGTACATATATGTAAATATAGTAACAAGCTAGAATAGTTATAGAATTAGAAATTTTACACTAAAAAATTTAAAGCCTTTTTGCTATTTTTAATTGTTTTTTTTCTGCCTTAATAAGTAGTAAATAACAAACTCGTATAGATATTTTCTATTGTGCAACATGTTAAAAATAAAATTCATACTAATTTTAAAACTTACCCATTACCCTTAGTAATCTCTTATAGTTTAATGGAGTTCTGTTTTACAGGCCTTTAAGCATATGTTTTTTTTATTTCATTCAATTAATAAAATAAAGCATTCAATACTTCTACTATCGAGCAAATACAAAGTC
Source organism: Metopia argyrocephala (assembly GCA_963576795.1). Classification (NCBI taxonomy): domain Eukaryota; kingdom Metazoa; phylum Arthropoda; class Insecta; order Diptera; family Sarcophagidae; genus Metopia; species Metopia argyrocephala. The sequence continues at coordinate 3,675,599 of OY756209.1, forward strand.
AAATACTGTTTCAGCCAGGGATGCAAAATTTAATTTTTGAAATGCCAGACAAAAATCTTAACTTTTCTGACTAAATGGTACAATTGTTTTTATTTAATTTATTAAATCATCATCACTGCACAGTTGTTTGCGTTGTTTTTTTTTTTTTTTTTTTCTTTTTTTTTAATATTGCTTATCTCGAAAACTTCGATAATTTTGTTTGTTATACCTGCAGTGGTTGAATTTTCTAGGTCTTCTAATAACAAAAAATGATTTCGGTAAGCACTATTAAAAGTTCTTATAAGAATTGCTAATTTTTTTACACTGAACAATCCGTGCTTTCATCGATAACCAATAAATAATTATTATTTAATAATTTATTGTTATTCAAATTGTTTAACCTTTATGCCGATAAAAATTTTTTTCTGTGGTTTGAGATCCGAAACAACATTTTGGATAATGTTGTTTATTGAAATTGTGCTCAGCCACAAATGAGCATATTGATATTTTAAATTTTTGGCCAAATCAGAATATGTACAGTGAGTGGGTTTTTCCATTAATTCAATTATTTTTGAAGTATTTATTGCAATTTCCACTTTTTCAATGTGGGATGCTCGTGATGCATGGCGTTCTATATGGCTTCCGCCCCCAACAATGGAAACGTTGCATATATTACATTTCTTACCATTTTTAGTATTCTGTAGTCATGGAAGTTTTCCCTTCCATTCTTCTCGAAACGCTGCATTGCTTTTTTTATTTTTCCATGCTAGGTTTTTATTTTCAATTAAATTACTTTTTTGGAAAATGTCAAAAACAAAGCGTGCGTTTAGAGATCGCATTGATATCGATAAACTTAAACTTTTGTAATTGGATTACAATCAGAACTTTACATACGCAATGTTTCCCATGCTCATATAATTTTGTTTCCAAGTGATAATAAAAAATAGTATTAAATTTGTCGTGGGGGTACTGCAGTATTTTTTGGACTTAAAAAGTACTGAAAAAAGTCTAAAGTACTGGATTTTCCATCCCTGGTTCCAACATTCAAGTGCACATCTCTTTAATGTTGTACGTGTACTAAACCTGTCATAGTGTGATGCTATTTGTATTAAGGCTATAGCATGATTGAGAGATTTCACACCCATTTTATCTGAATAACAAGAAAGAGAAAAATTTTTGTAAAAACGAAAATAACTTTGACATTTTTGAGGGTCTTAATAAACAACTTTTTTATTCATCTTTCTAAGAGAAATTATTGCGATATATAGTTAGGTCTACAAATTTACGGGAACCAGTCTCCGAAGCTAATTTGGAAATTTGGTTGCATAAAAACTGCTGTTCAATATTATATTTGCAATACTTCAAACCTTTCTTTTGTGTACTTTTGGTGAACTTTTCTTCGTTAAATCGGTTTGAAAAATTTTGAAGACACATAACACAAAAAAACCCTTGTAAAATAAGTGAAATCAGAGCTACCTGGTAACCTTTTATTATTTTACTTCTAATAGACTTGAAAACTGTTTTTAAATCCTTAACAGACATACACAACAACACATTTAAAATAAACTGCAACTGCAATATAAAGAAAGTTGTGTAGGGTATGATAAAAATATTTTCTCGTATTTATGCGTTTTATTATGCAAGAGAAAAGAAAAAATACAAAACGTAACGAAACAATTCTTATAAATATCGCTTATGGCAAAGTGAGTAATTTTTCTTGTTTTATTTTTATTGCACTTTATTTTATTTCAATTCACCTATTTTTCAGTTTTGGTATGTTCTTCTTCGCGAGAATATTTTATGCAATGCAATGCCGAATTGTGAATAAATAAGTTTTTACAAGAACGAAAGATATATAAATTGCTCGAGAGCAAAAACAGAAACTAACAAAGGCAATGGAAAAAATACTAAAAAGAAAAAAAAATAAGAAACACTTAGAAACTACATTCAATCGTAAACTCTGATTTAATAGGTCAAAATAACATAAGAAAGGCATCACTGACTGACTGCATATACAATAAATTACTTTAAAGTAACAGCTACTCGTACTACAACTTGGGCATTAATGCCAGTTGAAAATATCCTCATTGTAGTTTTAAAAAAACTTTTGTGCAAATCCTTGTAACGAGTAGAGATAAAAATTCAGAGAAACATTTCAAGAGAGCGGTACTACCATTTAAAGTAAAGGCAAATGAAAAATTTAAATTCTTTTGTTTTTTCTTTAAGGATAAATAAGTATTGTTATAGATTTAAGTTGGTTTGTTATTTTAACATTTTAAAAATTTTATCATAAATTTTTTTTAGAATTCTGATACGGCACTCTTTGCTAGTTTGGTTAATATAAAAAGCTGCAAGAAAATAAAACACTTTTCTTTTCAAATTTTAATTAATTTTTTTTTTAAATCCAAATTACAGCAAAATTATTAATTCATTAGTTGTGTAGTGAGCCAGATTTTTAGAAAGTGTGGCAAAGAACCCTATAATTAGAATGTTTGCTGTTTCAGGGATACCAAATTGATAAAAATTTAATTAACTTGGTACTATGTAATCTAGTGCAGTTCGCTCGTTTTACGACTTATTCTCATAAGTTTTGTTTTTTAATTCGAATCAAATTTTTTGCTTAGCTCGTGGTCAAATATTTGTTTTTTGACTCATGAGAACGATTTTTATACAGCAAGCGAATCAAACAGCACTCGTCTTGTTTCTCATCCAGACATATGAACGTATGAACGTAAATAGTTTGTGTAATGAGTTGTACCCTATTTATTACTTTTTTCCTTTTTTTTGTTATTTTTATATTTAAAATTTCAGTAAATTTTTTGTTTTGTTCTTTTATTTTTAACTAATTAATCATAATTTTTTTACAGCTTATTTTTTGCTTTTTTAATTATTAGAAAAACTTTACGACTAGCTTTGAAAGATTTTGTAATATTTTTTTTTTTAAATTTGGCCAACAATTATAAAGTAAAGCATTTATATCAACTATGCCTTTAGATATTCTTAATATGTGGTTATTGTAGGGTCCAAATGGACCGGAATATAAGGCTCCATCCTGAAGTAATGTCATAAATTGACGGTCCCAGGATGGAGCCGGGTGATATAGAGAGGGGTTTTAGCCGGTAGGCACGCAATAACTGCGTGGGGTCCGGCACGACGGATGGCAAAAACCACCTAAGTGCGTAAATGCATTTCCCCTCTCACCAAAAAAAAAAAAAAAAAATATATGTGGTTATTAAAAACAATAAACATTCCTTGACATCTCTGGTATGAGTGTTTCATATTATACAAACAACATCTACTAAAAAGAATTGCTCATTTTCAACTCCTATTGATTCTTTTCGCCTCGGTTTGTGTTTGTTTTTAAATTCTTTATGTTTTGCTCCTTTTGAAGAGTCGTATTTTAGATTATCGGAATTCAATTCAGCATTGATATTTCTCGGGTTATAACTCTTGATTTGTGTGACGGCTCGTGTAAATAATAAATCATTAAAATCAACTAGAAAAGTTGTTTTCGTTTAAGACAAAATTGTTTTAGTTTTTACCTATCGCAAAACACGCGTAATTCAAGAATATTAAAAAATTATTACTTTAAACAAAATTGTCAAAAAACTCTAAATAGAAAGAAGAAAGGAAAAACTACTAAAGAAATAAATAAAATAAAATAAAATCAATTGCTTATAATTAATTATTGTTTGCACTTTTATAAATCAGCAAAATCTTCTTCCAGTGTGGTTTTTCAAAGAATACTTTCGGGTATTCTCTAATAGCTTATCCGGTGTTGTAAACATTTCTCTGCTTAAATTTATCTTCTGCTAACAACTTTTCTTGTTGAAACCATAAAAAATAATGTAAAATAGATTTATTTATTTAAAAAAAGGGAAACAAGAAAAAAAAAACTTACAAAAATAAAATGAAACATTTAGTTTTCACAATTTAAGTTTTATTTTTTTCTTAACTGAATGCATTCAATGTTTTGGTACTTTATACAAAATCACAGCTGTACATATTTCTTTAGTCTTCTTTCAATGCAATGTATCTTCAACATAAATGCTTAAATTTTATTCAGTTTCTATCATTTGTTTGTTGGCAGCATTTGATTTGTTGGCAGCATTATTGTTTCATCGAAGGTGTGAATTTTTGATTTTCCAAAAAAATATTCTTTTCTTATCTTTAAAGTTACCAGCAGAAAATTATATTTTGATTTCCGTAGTTTAAACTGTTTTTTAAAAGTTGCAACAAATTAAAGAGGCAAATTGGAATGCTTTTGAAAATGCTGTCCTTGTTTTTATGTTAAAAATTGCAGCTTCCTTTATTGCCCCATCTTTGGATGTTGACTGTGGTGAGGACCTTCGCTAATGCTATATTTACACCACCTAAGTTCTCATCTGAGTTTTATATTAGAAGAGCACTCAGATAGACTCAGACAGTTTAATTACAAATCTAATTTAAACATTTTCTATTTTCAAAATTGTTGCCGTCTGAGTTGTAAGTGTTATATTCTGTTATAATCAGATGAGAAACTTAGGTAGTGTAAATATAGCTTAAGTAGGTAGCTGTTATTAACTACTTCCTAGTAAGTAGCGCTTTTCTTATGATCCTTCGTTTTTGTTGCCAATACAAAAGTGGAATGTCATCTTTATAGATGGACTTCTTGGAGGGGGGAACCTCTTATTAGTTTCTTTTTTTAATTAAAATTTCGAAACACCGAAACTTCTTCTTCCTAATTTTTCACTATTGATAGGATTTGAACCTGGGCTGTTTGAGTTTTTGTGCGGTCGCTCTAGCTTCTACACCACGCCCCCATTTGTTAATGTGAAAATGTTGGTCGAAAAGCTGAAGTATATTATACTTAATTAGGATTTAAGCAATATCTTTCTTCCTCTGTTCTAATCCTACAATATTCATTGCATAGTTTGAACAGAGTTCTGCCCATTTTGAATATTTCAATAAAAATGAATTCAAAAAAATATCAATTTTTGAATGCAGATGTCATTAAAAACAAGATCCGATTCGATAGCATAAACAAGCTGTTTTTATTTTCTAACGGCCGTATCTGTAGTTACACAGCCACAATAATTTTTAATCAGTTTCTGTAAATGCAAGAGGTGTACATGCATATCTACTGCATATGAATGTACGTGCTCTTACGTTTTGTGTAGTTAATGAAAATCTGAAATAAAAATAAATCGCCTTAAGTGTTGATTATTTGAACTTTTCATCTTTTTGTTTGATTTTTTTTGTTTGTTTTTTTTTTTTTTTGTTTTATAGATTTTTAGATTTATGCAGGTGAATTTTAAAATTTTTGATTGTTGCTTTTGTTTATTTGAATTGTTTTGTAATTCAAATTGTAAGAGAGAAAAAAATGCCGTTTTTGTTTAAATTTATGAAGTTACAGACTGGGATACGCCTGCCACCTCTTTTTTTCTTTTTTGTGTTTTTTTTTTTTGTTTCGTTTGTTAAGAAAAAACTTAATTTATGAATTTGTTTGTGGGTCACAAGGCAAAGATAATTTAAAGGTGTAAACACAAATTGATTTGGTGTAAGTTTGTTTGTTTTATTTAGTTGTATAGGGTGTTTTTTATTGAGGTATAGAACTTTAAGTTGGCATCACTTTTTTAACTGGCGGCCATTTTGTCAGCTGTCAAGTGATTAATATTTAGTTTGGTTTGCCATTTCATCATGAACAGGTTGACAAAAGAACAACTCTTGCAAATCGTGCAAATTTATTTCGAAAATACGGATGAACTGGCTAGGACGGGTACGTCTCTGCCGGAGGTTCATCCTCACGTGGAAGTGGGTATACATCTTTCCTCCGTTAGGCTCCTTATTAGAAGGAGACATTTATTGGACGCGGACCTAGCCTGGTCGCGGGAGGAATCTTGCCAAGTTGCTAGACTCACCTGGCCTAGGCTGGACTTGAGGCGTACCAATCAACTCTTTAAACTAGACCGCAGGGACATCTCTTCCGTTGTGTCTATCCTCACGGGCCACTGCGTGATGGGCAGGCATGCGGAGAGACTGCGCTTGCCCGCAAATGACTTCTGTCGTGGCTGTGGGTCGGCTGAGGAAGAGGAGACTGTGGTCCACTATATTTGCCAGTGTCCATCTCTGGCTCGACGCAGATTTCTTACATTAGGATCTCCTTTTTTCAATGGCTTAACTGACCTGTCGATCCTGGATATTGGATCAATTGCCAAATTTATTAGGCTCTCTGGCTGGTTTCCAGCATAATTTTCTGGGGAAGTAGTGCTTCTTGTGTGGAGCCCCTGCCTATCAGGGCTCCCCACATCATGTGGTATCACAACGGGCCGCTATGCGTGCTCAAGTGTGCCTTGTAATTACGAGGCTGCCACTTCCTCCTATCCTATCCTATCCTATTTCGAAAATAATGGTTCAGTTCGCGAAGTTTACCGCAAGCTCCGTCCATTTTATGGTCGACATAATCGTCCATCAGAGCAATTAATTCGGTTAACTATGGATCGTTTTCACACTACGTTTACTCTATGTGATAATACGCATCCGCAGAGATGTCGAACAGTGCGCACCGAAGAAACAATTGCCGCTGTAGAGCAAAGTGTTGAAGAGAACCCGAATGAATCGATTCGCCACCGTGCACAGCAATTGGAGCTTTGTCCATCAACTTTATGGAAGATTTTGAGCAAAGATCTTGGCTTGCGACCTTACAAGATCCAGCTTGTGCAAGAATTAAAGCCGCGAGACCATGCAATGCGTCGTGATTTTGGTGTATGGGCCGAAAATGAGATTGATCTGGATGCTGATTTTCATCGCAAAATTTTGTTCAGTGATGAGGCTCATTTTTGGTTGAATGGCTACGTCAACAAGCAAAATTGCCGCATTTGGAGTGAAGAGAATCCACATGAGACCCTTGAGACGCCATTACATCCACAAAAACTGACTGTTTGGTGTGCTCTATGGGCTGGTGGAGTCATTGGGCCATACTTCTTCCGAAATAATGCTGGAGAGTCAGTTACCGTTAATGGAGACCGGTATAGAGCCATGATAACCGATTATTTTGTTCCCGAATTGGATGGCATGAATGTGGATGAGTTGTGGTTCTAACAAGACGGCGCTACATGCCACAAAGCGCACGTCATAATCGATTTATTGAAGGAAACATTCGATGAGCGCATAATTTCGCGGAATGGACCTGTCAATTGGCCACCAAGATCGTGTGATTTGACACCATTGGATTATTTTCTTTGGGGATATGTGTAGTTCGCTCGTCTACGCCAACAAACCAGAAACGTTAGGGGACTTGGAAGCCAACATTCGTGGCGTTATTGCCAACATACGGCCCCATATGCTCGAAAAAGTGGTTGAAAATTGGACCTGTAGAATTGGCTTTATTCGAGCTAACCGCGGCAGCCACATGCCCGAAATCATATTTAAACATTAATGGCATATAATTATCCTTCCAATAAAGCCAAATTGATGGACATTAAAACGATTTGCTTGTGTTTTATTTCAGTTCGAAGTTCTATACCTTTAAAAAAAAACACCCTGTAATATTAAATGAAGAAAATATCAAGTTCTGATAAGTCCATTTACGTCCAATATCAAAAATTTCCGATGAGCTGCACTATAGTAAAAATTAACTTGAGTTTAACCCTTTAGTTTAAAAAAAATAAAACGAAATTTAATTCCTACCTTTGACAATTGGTCACTTACGATAAAGAAAAAAAAAATAACTAGCCAAACTCTGGCGTGTTTCCCTACTTCTATTTAAAATGACTAAAAGGTTTACTATAAATAAGTATTAAGGTAGAAGTTACTTCAAAAATACCAACATTGCTTCCCTTTTTTTATTGAGACCAATAATCAGGGGTAAACCCCTATTAAATCCTGTGCATTGTATTGGAATTTTCATGGAAAAGACAGTACATTTTGACAAAAGAGCATACACTTTGTTTTCTTATATTATTAAGCGCCTTAGGAATGAGACAAATTGCTGTGAATTGATCATTCAAAGGCCAGTGTTATACCTTCACCCTTGATGATCAACAGCAATTGCCCCATCGTTGCATATTGATTGTGGTGAGTGCCTTCACTAAGTAGGTTTTTTTTTACCTGTTATCTGCTACTTCCTAATAGGTGGCGCTTTTCTTCTGATCATGAGTTTTTCGTTGTCAAAGGTTACGTTGGAATAGAGTGGAACGTCAGATAGCGTTGAAAGAGTTGATTTATTAGCTCACAGAGTTTAAGATGTAGGGGGCATAGGATATACCACATCTTCGCAGAAAAGAAATACTCCCAATAAAAACCATTTCAGTTTTTTATTTCATTTTTCATTTCCAGCTAAAAGTTACCAAGATTTTAAAGGCTCCAATTGGTTTTACAAAGGTTGATGGCAAATATGTTTCAAGTTATTAGTGTGAGCCTGAAGTTTCAAATACTCGTAATAGTTTGTTAAACTTATGAATTTTATTGTATGCTACCAAAGGGTAAAATCTTTATGTACGATTACATATAATGATCAAATGCAATAAATACATTCATAATAATATGTTTAAATGCTGTAAATTAATTAACAAACCCCTAATGACAAAAAACCTTTAATTATAATGATCAATTCATTTAACAAAATACTTACTCGTATTTGATCTCAAATAAAGATCATGAAAATTTGTGTTAATTTTCTTCTTTAAACAATTGAAACATGAACAATAAATTTAATAGGAATATAAAACGCATGCAATATTTCAATTTAAATGAAACCCGTATTATAATAAAAGCAATTATTTGTATTAATTATTGAAAAACTGAAAGAGCCAAAAACTGAAAATCATGTGTTTAAAAACAAGAAATGAACAAGCTGATGACGAGCTGATAAAATTGGAAGTAAGTAATTAAGAAATATATAAAATTCAAAATGTAAAACTAAAATGAATGAATAGAAAAGTTATTTTTGGCCATACTTTGTACTCATTTACAGACTGTAAAAATTGATGTAAAGAATTTAAAGAAAAAGAAAACTCCATTAAATGATTTCTTATGCTCTAATTTCATGATTATTTTCAAAAACACTTTAAAACAAATCTAAAAAAAGATGAAATAGAAAATTGTAAACAAAAATTTGAAGAATTTTTCTTTCTTCAGTTTAGTTCGCATTTCATACGAAATACACATGTTTTGTTTAAAAATTTGATTATTTAGTTTTTTGTTTTTTCTAAATTCCTTTAATGGAATGGAATTTTAAATTTACAATACATTCTTTATAAGAATGACAATTTGTTTCTCACTTGTTTTCAAACGTTTTCATCATTATTATTTATCAACATTGTCATGGTAAAGTTGTCAATAAACCGGAGGCATTTAAAACTTCAGATACGTTGGAAAATTATTTTCTTTTCCGTTTTTATTTAAACGAGTTTTCTTCTAGTCCTGTTTTAATATCATTCATACATATTTTAAAATCGAGTTTAATGAAAACTTAAATGTTTGTTCTCTTATAAAATAAAATTTTGTTTAGCAGTTGATAGGAAATTGTCATTTCCTCAATTATAACTGAACTGTTTGTTATCCTGTTGTAGGCAAAGAATAACACCCATTTGTAATATACGAGGGTGTAATATAATTCAACTCACCTTTGCCACAACCTTTTGTTACACTATCAAACTTACAACAAACAAATGGGAATAAATTATTACAAAGCCAATAAATAGTGAAGAAACGAACCTTGTAAATTGTTCACAAAACTACTATACATGTTTGTATGGAACCAATTGAAGGCATACATGTTGTCTTCTAACTAATGGTATGATAAACATGTTCCATATGACGAACAGCTGGTTTTGTTTATGTTTTTTTGCTATGAAAACATAAGAAAAGAAACCGGTTAACGGAATTGTGTTGATGCTGTTCAGTGTTGCTGCTTTAAACAAATTTTCCTACCAATTTTATTAAAAAAAAGAAAGCCTATTAACATGCATTACAATATCAATTTTTTTTAATAGATATTATTTTATACATATTTTATTTATTTATTTATTAATAATATACCTACATTTCTTTAATTTATAACAATTTTTTATAAAGTGTTCAAAATTATTCCTTTTGCAACTTAAATATAAACTTTTAATAAAAATATTGATACTCAGTGACATATGTACGTATTATTAAATCAGACGGAAAATTTTCAAAAAAACCTATTTGAGTAAGATAACTACTTAAAACTGCTATACAAACTCTAAGATGAGACCAGGTCATTAATATGTTCAAAAACAGAATTCATACATCTAAGATTGTAGTTACCAGTTAATCTAATTAACTTATCGGATACTAAATCTAAATTTGCAATAGAATGGAGACGACTAGTGCAGAAAAACAACGGTAGACTATAAATAAGTTTTAATTCCTTGTTTTGAGTCACTTGCAGTTTCTTGATGTGACAACTTGAGGTAGCCGACCAAACAGGGGCGGCATAGAAAATAACAGCATGGAATATTGACTTAAAAATAAGTTTTTTGTTATAAATGCTGAGACTAGATTTCCTATTTATAAAAGGATAAAGTATACGCCTAAGGATGCTCACTTTATTAATTATATGTGGTATATGACAGCTAAAATTTATTTTAGGGTCGAGCATAACACCTAAATATTTAACTTTCCCTTCCCACTCAATTGAATTGTTAATTAAAACAATATAAGCTTGCGGGATAAAACAAGATTTACGCTTCCTTGTAAAGTATATGGCTATTTTATACATATTTTTCTGAAAAATTTAATTCGTAATTTACTTATATTAATAAACAAAATGTGTACCATTAGTTCCATTAAAATAAAATTTAATTGTTGTTTCGTCAGAAACGCTTTAATTAGATCAAAGTTAACTGCAATGAATATTTCATTATAAAATTATAAAAATATTGATCCGACCTTTCCTGGGGCTCGAACTTCGGGCCTCCTAGAAAGCAAGCAAGACGGTACTGCTAATACTGCTACTAATTTAAAAATTCTTACACTATGTCATTTTGTATAATATAGAAGTTATGACAAATAAATAACATCACTTGAGCATTTGCATGAAACAGTATACCTGAAACTCTTATGACAGTAGTTTAAGGGGAAAAGAAATAACAAAAAAAAATTTTAATGAATTTCAAAGAATTATTATTTAACTAGAAGGTCGAAAAAAATGGCACGTTCAGTACTCCTCATTTCTTTAAACTCATCCTAAGATTGTATTATTGTGCTTGTAGTAATTTTTTTGGATATTTCAAATCTACCAAAATAATGTATTCAAAACCACTACCATAATAAAAGCCAAATATTACATCAGATTTGGTAGGCAAAGCCAAACATTGGTAACCCAAACACTGTGAAAAAGAGGGATGATTTTAAAGGTTTGACAGACAACTAACAGATTTGTTGCTGTTACGTTTTCTTTCAACAATAGCGGTAAAAGTTCATTTAACTCTTTTCCTTTTTGTTTATAAAATGTTTTCATGTGCTTACATATGTATACATACATACATACATATGTATATGTTTGAGTTTTTTTTTAAGAATTTCTGACAATTTCCTTATCAAACCTATTTTTATTTCGTTTCACTCGAGCACAAACGTAGCATTGGCCATCATATGTACAACGAAAACTCTACTGTTGAAGAATATTTTAAAAGATATTTAATTTTTCGCTGTGCTAATGCATCCAAGTGTAAGTACCTATAGAAAACATAGGTATGTATTTCCATGAAAAATTTACGACATGAGGGTATAATGGTGTTACAAATTATAGGTCTTATTTTTCAGACTTTAGTATTTAAAAGAATGTAATGTCACAAATAAAATTCTACGAAAGAAATTATTTCTATTACTATAAAAACTGAAGCAGTTAGTAGGTAACAGAATAACCTTTATAACAACTTCTTTTTGATTTTCTTTCGGTTTCTGTAAATCCTTCCTAATTATCTTGAAAGTTAAAAAAAGAAAATAAAAATAAATCTGTTATAAGAATATATCGTTGTAAGAGTTAAAGAACGCTGTAACTGACAAAAAATCGAAAATACGATTTTTGCATCATTTTTACCAGAGAAAAAAAAAAAATATGCGTCGATTAGTCCCAGTCCTAGATTTCTACGATGAAAATAAATTCACTTACGCCGTCTGCGTTTAGAAAAATACCAGTGTCTTTGTTCTACTTTCATACAGATTTTTGGGCTCTAGTGAACATTTAAGGTTTTGTCAGTTACAGCGTTCTTTAATTCTTACGACGATATATACTTATAACAGATTTATTTTTATTTTCTTTTTTTAACTCTCAAGATTTATTTTATTTTCGATTTTTTAAGCGGTTTAAATAAATAGATGGAGGTATGGATGTCAACCCATTTATAGGGGCGTTTTAAAACATAAGTATATAATTTGTATATTAAGCCTATACTCCTATTTGGTTACAAAACCTCAAGAGCAGCACATTTTAACTACAAAAATTAACCAGCCGATATCTATCGCGTATATCATTATAATCATTACAACTTTGCGTTGATTGCAAACATCGAGAGCGCAGGTTATTCATTTCCTTAATAATTAATTCAGATTCCAACTAAGCATTCTTACGAACGCATTACTTTGAGCAACTGCCTTTATATCCTTACGCATATACATTTTTAAGGTATTGCTGTTTAGCAGAGACATCCATACACTTAAAATGGCATAAATAATGAATGAACTGGAGGCTGGAAGTTTTTGTGGTTTTGTAACTCTTGCAACCGAAATTGTTGTTTTTCTATATAAATAGTTGAACGCAGTTAGGGGGAGAGTGTAAACATTACTTTGGAAAAAATAAGTATCAAATGAAACCACAATTAGAAATAAAAGAGGAATTAACTTCTAGGCTAGAAAACAGAATTGGTTACACAATTTCTGTTCTTTTTACTAGCACACATGCAACTACTATTGAGACATAATTTGCCACAAAATTTTAATGTGGGTCAGGTGTGAGGTGTTTAAAATCTTTTAAATGCACATCAAATGGACTACAGACTATATAAATACCTATATAATGTAGTGAGACAGACTACTCTTATTGTCAAAAGTTTTATATACTCTGACTGCAGAGTAACAACCTGAATTTGAAATTGTTTGTGGTTTTGGTATTCCTAAAATGATTTGGAGTCTTTTATTATATGTATGTTGTACATTAACTGGAGTTCCACATAAACTTATTTTCATTTGTGATATTTTTTTTGGGGAATTTTATATTGATAAATTTTAAATTTTAAACTAAAAATTTTTCTTGTACTTATTTAGTAATTAAAATTTATTAAATTTTGATAATTTTATATATGGGTTTAATAAATTGTACTTTTTATTTAAAAAATAATTATTGTTTTTGAATTATAATTTCAATAATCATTGTATTTGCATATTGATGTTTTAAAACTACTCAGCATCCATCCGAAAAATGATTTTCATGAACATTTCATTTGAGTGTTTAAGTACATATGCGATCTCCTCCATAGACACTTGAAAGCCTAACAACTCACTAACCGCTGTGTTTACAAATATTTATTCGTTAGAAAAATTAACGCTTTCCAACAAAACAAACGTCTTTAGAATTGATGGCATAGTATGTGATTGGTGCTCTTTTATTGTTTATTTTTCATATTTTTAAGTCTTAAATTACCATAACAATGCAAATATGAAAACAATTAAAATATTTTTTTTTTTTCACTTTGATTCATATTCACTTGTTATTGGAGTTAGAAAACTATGCAACAACTATCTACTAGCAAGCAATATTAATAAGATATGCAAGTCGAAGGACGTTAAAATTTGGTCAACAGCTCCTCCGGCCACTGGTAGACTTCGTGCACATGACTGTCCCACGGTGAGTCGTGAAGGCTACCCTATCTACAGGGCGATGATGTCTGCTAAACGATATAGAATTTTTCTAAAGTTTATAAGATTTGATAACGGTATCACGAGAACTGGTTGACTTGTAGAAAACAAATCGCCCATAATCGATGTTTGTAACATGCTCATGAAAAACTTAGAACGCTGATATATTCCGAACTGTTCCCCTACCGAGGCCACGTTCGTTTTATCCAATATATACTATCAAAACCAGTCAAATAAGGCATAAAAATCTGTAACTAAATCAAATTTTAAATTTTAGCCATTTTGTCCCCACAACTCATTACTTGGCTGAATGCTTGACTCGCATATGGCGGCAAACAAGGCTAGGCCAAAAAAGCTCACAATTCTGTTTCCGTTACTAGCGGGCTTTACGGTTTGTTTCAAGAACAGATGTGCTGAGGATCTCGGGTCTTAAAAGAAATTTAAATATGAAGATGGGGTTTCGCATAGTGCCTATTACCGGGCCTTCACGACTCACCGTGAGTCGGTTATGTATACGAAGTCTACCAGTAGCCGGCGGAACTGTAGACCAAATTTTACCGTCCTTTGACTTGTACGATGTAGTTGAGTTCGACGAACTTGACAAACTTTGTTTGTTTGCCGGTAGCTGTAGGCCCGCACATATATGACCGTCCAGTCCATGCCACATCCTTTGCCAATAGACCATCGTGCTTGCTGTGTTTTAGATTGATAAAAAAACAGCGAAAAGCACATTTTTATTACATGCATTGCAAAAATCTGGTATGCCAACAACTCTCAAATGCAAGTTACTTCTGCGTTAAATGCCGTGTATAAAATTCCTTTGTATACATATTATTAATAAAATACCCTTAATAGATAACTAAGATGTATAAAAATGCATTTTTATTGTCCATTTTGTGGTTTTCCTAGCATAGAATGCATTTAAACACACTTTTAACACATCTGTCTATGCATTTCCATACAAATTACATGTAGGTCTGCACAGACCTGGTTATGCTGTTTATGACTAAAAATTTGTAAACCCATATCAACCCGAACGCGGATCCACAATAGCTCTGATTTATCGCTCATTGTGTTTGGAGACAGTTGCTCCAGGAAGTCATGGAAGGATTTGTCTCTAACATGAAAAGCAAAAAAGTTATACAGACTTTTATATGCAAAAAGTCTGCACAGACCTGGATATACCTACTAGGGTTAAATTACCATAACGATGCAAATATGAAAACAATTAAAATAGTTTTTTTTTTTATTTTGATTCATATTCATTTGTTATTGGAGTTAGAAAACTATGCAACAACTATCTACTAGCAAGCAATATTAATAAGATATGCAAACAAAAATATGTATTTTAATTGAATTGAATATTATAGTAAAGCTCAATGAATGAGATAATCGTACATCATCATTTTCATCTTAAAAGCCATAAAAAAATAATAATTGTTTCTTCAATTTTGTCCGTCTATGCCACCGTCAACATATTTTTTTATTTTAATTCTGTCAACAAATTGCCTTTAATTTTCTTAATAATTTCAATTATTGTTTTTATAAGATTTCATAATAATCGTCGGTTCCTCTATGGCAGAGTTGCCAGGTTCCTTCGTATATTTAGGGATTTATTTACATTTAGGGAGGGTTAAATTTAGCGGGTACGAATTTTTAAATGGAACATTTAGGTGGCTAATATTTATATTTTGGAGTTTTAGTATTTGTTTGATTGTGTAATAAGTAGTGTAGTAAGTAGGATTACTAAGACGAGAGCTTTGGATTCAAACCCCATGTTACGATGTCAAATTAGTTTTTGTATTGTAACCATTGAGTGATGTTAATATCGTTTAAATTTTCACGAGTGATATACATTTTGTATACGCTGCCCTATATATAGTTAAACACCATTTTATTGGCGAAGTTTTTTAGCACATCTTGGTTACAACACAAAAAAGAATTTTAACACTAAAGTTGGTCACTATATTAAATTTAATAGTCAATGTTAAGTAAATACATATATTATTAAAAATCAAGTTAATAAACTTTTATATGACTAAACTTTGTGTTCTTAATCTAAATATATTGGATACCAAGATCAATAGATAGAACTCCCGCAACACCCCAACTCTGATATCTCGAAAGAAAGATATCTGAAAAATATTTCTTTCAGCTATCGCCTTCGTAGCAATAGTCTGGCAATCGGGAAAAAGCTCTAAGAGTAACTGATTGCCATGAACAAGCTTTTCACGTCTGTCGTTCGCAGACGACATTGAACTGTAGGTCCCGGTACCTAGGAATAAAAACTGACGCGTAAAATATGGTTTCTGTTTGAAGAGAGAACTCTGAAAAAGGGTTGTAATGGCCAATTATGTTCTACAAACTGTATGGAATGCAATGAAAATGGTTAATTTTCATTAGATAATCGCTCAATTACCATTTTTACCCGAAGACTAAAGCCCGTATACCTACAAAATATTGTAAGTTTACTTGACAAGTATTGCATAGAAATGTGTCAAATAAACCCTACAATATTTTCTATGAATACGTTCATAAATACCTAAAAGTTCAGTATTTTAAAACTAAATTTTAGCCCCCTATTCATTTTATTTTGTGTTTTTTAAATAGGTATTTCATTGAATAAAAATACTCAAGAATTTATAAAGAAAATATTACATATTGGGAGAATTTGGTGATTTTCGCTTTATCGTATCAGCTTGTAAATTAAAACTATGTCAAGTTAATTTAAAATAAATTAAGTATGTAACAATCTAAATTTCTATAATTTAATGGGATTTTATTTTTTCAAAATATGTTACCTTTAAATGATTTTAATTACCTGGCAACACTGCGTTTTAGTCTGAAAATAAAAAAAATTTTATGGGTTTATAGTTTTTTTTTTTTTCTTGAAACAATTTTTATATTTTATTTAAACAAATAATGGCTTTAAATCATTTACAATACATTTAAAATGCTGTGTTTCTCAGTATGTGTGTGTTGTTGTTGTTGTGTTGCTCCCCATTAATGAACTTTTATTTATTAAAGAGTATTTTGTCATTCGGTATTGCAAATATTTATTTAAACAATTATTTTCAAGGTTTTTTCATAAGAAGAGTTCTAATGTTTTTAAATGCTTTTAAATATTTTTACACTTTACAGGCAAAACCCGGCAGATGTTGCTCTGCCTACAATATAATGATCTCCATTAGGTATATGTATGTGAATGTGCGCTTTTGTATTTGCAAATTATTATCTCATTTTGTGTATTTGCTTTCGCAAAATTTATGCGAATATTTAAAACAAATAATTAATAAAAATTAAAGTAAATATATAAAATAAACGTCAAAATAAGAAAATATGTAGGCATGAATATAAAAAGCACCTAAAATTATAATCATTAATGTAAGCTGTGATGTCTTCAAGACCTAAACAAATCTAAATTAAATCCAGAAGAGTTTGTAAATATATTTTACTTTGTTAAAATAAAAGGCAAAGTACTTACTTAAGGTCGTAATATACTATCCTATCGAGTCGTATGATTTCGTCGTGCGGGAGTTTATATGCTCTATCCGCCATTTTATATTTTTTATATATCTCGAGTTAGTGATCCCACTTTAGGTTTTGGACCCCAAATTTTTCAAATCTGCAATACGTTCTCGGATATCTTGTTTAGTTTCGGAGATAAATAGCCGAAAACGGATTGCAGATTTTAAAAGTTTTGGTATCAAAAGCTAAAGTGGCATCATTAAGTCGAAATTTATAAAATGGCGGATATAGCACATAAACTCCCGCATGACGACTTGTCGAAAAAATCGTGTGTGTTAAAAAAGTATAACAGTGTGGCATAAAAATGCATCTGTATGACAGATTTTTTGATTAAGGTTGCATTTTATAAGATTTTAGCAAAAAGCAACTCTGCATATGCTTTGCATCTTATTTTGTGTGATGGTGTGGCACAATGTTGTAATTTTGATGCGACTTTTATAAGTGTGACAGAAATCGATAAGATTTTCTTGTGAATGAATCGTACGATTTTGTATGATAGTGCATTATGGCCTTTAGTAATACAAAAAGTTATCGAAAGGGTAGTGGTTCAGGCTAGGTAAATTTTTGTAGTTCATTGCTTGCTTAAATTTTGAACGGAGGAAAAAGGTAAAAAAGGTAGTTTTTTTAGTTTTTCGCGATTTTAGTTTTGAAGGTGAAAAACAAGAACTTCGCAACTTTGCCTCAGAAAGTAAATCAAAATTCCGAATCGTTTGCAAAATATAAGTCTGTGGAAATGAACACCTCTTTTGCAAAAATGACACAGAGGCCCAAATGTTTGGGGGCACATAAAACAAATATCATGGCTGGGAGACACGGGTCTTTTTTTTTGGTCTTTTATCATATAGTGATGTCCGTATATGGTTGTATTGCCATGACTTAAAAAATTACACACCGTGTTGTTTTAAATTCGCTTGATTGAAAAATGTTTTCACTAGTCAGGTTTGCAGTATTTTAATATTAAAAATATTTTTGTTTTGTTGTCATAAACGGCAAAACGTACTTGTGTACTTAATATTTTGACCATATGTGTTTATATATTATGTACATAATTGGTCTCGGGACGTTTTCTGATTTTCCACCATTCATCATACACAAATTTGGAGATAAAATATGTTTCTGAAAAAAGAAAAAAATTCTAAAATTATTATGGTCACACTATAATTTATTACTGCTGAAAAAAGGGATTTTATTTATGAAGCAAATCAACGAAGAAAAAATATGTATTTTTTACCATGAAATTTTTATTTGTTTTTCTATTTATCAGGAATACCTACAACACTTTATCCTGGTAATTTGACTTTTTGTTGCCACAGCAATTGCTATTGAGTGCCAACAACAATTACATTCTTATGGTTTAGCATGAATGTAAAAATGTAAACAAATAAAAATTAATTTACGAAATACGAAAACAAAACAAAACTAATAAAAATATAAACAAATGAGGCAACATCAAACGCAACTACTCTAGACAACGCAGCAGTTCAGACGCAACAAACAATTTCCCGGCATTTTTTGGTTCAACAGTGGTTGTAAAACCAACAGAAAATCAGTTTAACGCGAACATTTCAACTCGATTGTTGTACGAAAGTGTGAGTGGAAACGATAAAAATTGAAAAATTAAAATTTTTGAAAATTAATAAAAATACGTGTGTGAGAATTTTATAATGGTTCAATGGAATAAAAATATTTGTTTTGATAAAACCTTGAATGGCATATAGAAAAGGTTTATCAAACGCGCCAACTTCTTTTAAGTGAAAATTTTCAATTTTAATTGAACGTACGCGCGTACGTCTATACATATCTTCTTTAAAGATAATAAATTTTAAAATAAAAAAAAAGTGAAAAATAATAAAAGAAACCTTAAATAAATATTTGATGATTTTGGGTATTAAACCTACAGAAAATGTGGAAATATTTTGTTTAGAAATTGAAAAAAAAGTATTGATATGATGAATGTCTGCCTTGCTTTTTTTCGGCTATAAAACAATAAATATATATTTGAGAAATTATAAAAAGGAAAGTAAACCATTAAACACCATAAATTTGGGTCACAAAATAAAAATATTAGAAAATAAGTCTTTAATGGATATCAATAAATTTGTTTAAATAAACCCGAAATACATTTTTTTAGTTAAAGATAAAAAAACACAAAAAATTAAATTAATTTTTTAAATTCTATTTCAACAATTCTTAATCAGTTACACAGTGTAATGTCTTAAGACAACTAACTTTACGCAATTAATGAGAATCGTATTCTGTTGTTAAAGTATCACTAACGACGACGATACAATTCGTTATGAAAACCATTTCTTATTGAAGAGTGAAAATAGTAGCCTCCCCTCTTTCGTACAGCCCTTAAAAACAAAACAAAAATAGACAAAAACAAAAAAAAAAAGGCATAACAATTATTACAAAAACAACTTTAACAATTTTTGTTGGTTGTTATCGAACGTGTATAAGTACGTGAAAGTTAAGAGTGAAAATAAAAAAAAACACACACATAAAACATATAAAAGGAACAGATACTGCTAACAAGGATTAACAATGGATTACCTGACATAAGCAGCTCCCTTACAACAACAACAACCTTAAGAAGAGTAAAACAACAATTACAATAACAAGATATCTTAAAGTAAAAAGCAAGAAAATACTCGTAAATAAAATACATAATAAATATAAGAAGAGTACGTTTGTTTTGTATTCATTCCGTCGTACTTTACCAACAACATCAACCATTTCAATTTCCACAAAATACTTTCATAACTTCGACATAAATTTCAAATCTTAAGAAAAATTTTTTAGCTTTTCTTTCAATAAATAACCCAGAAAACATTAAAGGTGAGTCTTAAGTTATTAAAAATTAAATTGTTTTTATTTAACAAAAAGAAAAACAATTTAATATATATGTACTTATACAACATAAAGATCTTTGTAAGCCTGTTTGTTTGTCGCGCGATCACGCCTTAACGATCAAACCGATTTTATTTGGAATTTGGAACATTCTCTTTAACCAACGACAAAGCAATAGGGTGAGTTTTTTTCAAAATTGAATCTGGGCGGTATACCCATTAAAGCTAAATAGTAACATTTGTATACCTTGAGAACGGTTAAAGTTTCTAAACATCAGTCAGAAACTGGTCATAATCGGACAAGTGGGCGTAATACCTCCCATACAAACTAAATATTGATTTTTGTATGAATGTCTTGAAAACGTTTGAAGCTAAGGTTTCTAAGTTTGGTCTGAACGACTAAGCGGTCAAGGAAAATGATCAGTCAGAAAGTGGGCGGAATTGGACAAGTAGGCGTAGTAACTGCCATACAAGTTATATATTAATTTCTTTATATCTTGAGAAGTGTTGAAGATAAAGTTTTTGAATTTGGTGTGATTGATTTTGTAGTCCAAAAAACTAAATTTATATAAATTGCTTATTTCACAAGTATTGCACAGAAATTTTTAAAATGAGTCTTTTATAAGCCTTTAATTTTTTTTTATAAATACGATAGTATATGTTTAAAGTTTATAAAGTAAAAAAGCTAAAGTTTTCCTGAAATATATATTTTTTAGTGAGTTATTTGGAGACATATAATCTCCATTTTAAAAGTCAAATCTTTAAAAATAGTTCAAAGAAACTAGAAATTTTAACCCTCTTTGAGAAATTTTAACCCTTTTTTAAACAGTGGCATATGCAATAACATAAGAATTCTGACATTTATCTGCCACTAAAATGCATTTAAAATGCTGAACATGAAAATAAACTATTTGAATGATAAGCTAGGGTGCCCCAGTGGTCTAGTTGGTTGTGTGCTAGACTGCTAGTGTGAGCAAAGGTCTTAGTCACTCGTATCGAAATAATTAAATATAATATTATTATTAAATAAATAAAAAAATATTATTTGAATGATAAAATTGGCTTAGATTTATGGACGAAAACGTAACAATTTGGGTTTTTATAACACATTAGTACGTTTTTCGTCCGCTTTACATTATTTGGAGCACATGTCTATGTAGTGTCAACACACAATATTTTCAAAAAGGAAATATAAAAAATTTCTTAATTATGTCCGTGTAAATAGCAGAAACATCACTTATATTTCATTTAATTTTGTTGGACGAATATGAATTTCTGTTCACGTTTTCAGTTATTACGTTTTTTACACATAAAAATGACATTTGCTTTATATGAACGTAGATTTTCTTGAAGTTTATATTTATGCGTGCGTTAAAGGCAATTTGTGTTCCGTGAACAGGCGGTAGGACAAATTCTTTGGTTGAATCATCAAAAAGCGTGCCGTAATGGCATGGTTTCAGCTCTGACATATTGAAAAGAAGAAATATGAA
Source organism: Metopia argyrocephala (assembly GCA_963576795.1). Taxonomy (NCBI): domain Eukaryota; kingdom Metazoa; phylum Arthropoda; class Insecta; order Diptera; family Sarcophagidae; genus Metopia; species Metopia argyrocephala. The sequence goes on from OY756209.1 coordinate 3,697,308, forward strand.
AGAATTATTTCTTTTGGTGACTACCTCTCAGCAATATTCTGGCAAAAACTCTGGGAGTAATTGATTGCTATGAAAAAAATTCTCAAATCTGTCGTTCGGAGTCGACTTTAAACTGTAGGTCCCGGTACTCATGGATAAAAATTAGCACACGCAACATGAGTGCTGCGAGAAGCTAGGGCGTAATCCTGACACAGGGTTGTAATGCCCAATTATGTGTGCATGTAATGGAATGGTTAACTTTTTCTAATACAATTTAGCTTTTTAAATTAAATAGATTTCTTTTCATATGCAATAGAGCCATGCAAACTGCGTCGAACGGGGTGAGGGTGGTCTCATCTATAGATACTAGGGTATTCAATTATTCGACTTTTTTCTTTGGTCGATTAATCGAGTGAGTAATTATTCGGGTTTTTTCTTGATCGATTAATCGAATAAAATCTCAAAATTGTTCGGTTAATCGTGTTTTGTTTTATATAAAATAGCATACCAATTTACTGTATTTTTAAAACATTTTATTCAAAAAAACAAATAATTATAACCAAAAACATAGTAATGTGTAGTGTAGAAAATGTAATGAGATCGTATATTTTACTTTCAAACATATTATTGAAAAACTAAACCATAAATAATTCACTAATTAATTTTAATACTTGAGATCATATATATAACGATTTAATATATAAAAGTAATAATTTACTACTTCGTATGCAATAAAAATATTAAATAAGTAATTAAAAATAATTCATATTATGGGTTAAAAATTAGTTTAAAAAATATGCACTTCTTTTAAAGTAGTCTTTTAAAAAAAGGATGTAATTTATATGTTTAGCTTTCAACCGATTGTTTTCTTTAGTTTTAATAAAACTCGATTTTGAGAACACTCTCTCGCTGATTGTAGATGTTGGAGAAATTGAGAGAAGTGCATGGAAAAGAATATATAATTCTTCGGTTCTGTTTTTGTTTTGTCTAAATATAAGAAATCATCCATTAAATCATTGCAGCCTCTTTTAGGTTTTTTGAAATTTTGTACACTTTTAATTGCTTCATTGAATTGTGATAATAGATTATTTTCGTTTATTTTAATTAAATCTTCTGCAATCATATCATCATCGGACACCTTTTATTCCATATTTTCTAAAAACATTCTCAAAAACAATTTGTTTGCAAACTCTTTTGTTTCAGATTTTGTGCAATATTTTAAAAAAGTGAAAATGTACCAGAATTTAGATATAAAATAAGTTACTAAGTAGTTTTACACGTCTTTCATTTATTCGAATCTTAAGCCTTTCTAATAAATAATTTGGAAAAGGATTGTTTGCATTTTCCATTGTATTAATAGCAAATTGTATAAAGCCTTCTAAATCTATCAATGTAGCAGAATCCTTGCCGAGCTTCGTAATAGCGACATCAAGTTGTTTAAGGGCTTTATTCAAATTTGATAAAACTTTAATTTCCATATATGTAAAAGTCGTCAAGCCAAAATCAGATAGAGCGTAATTTACGAATTTACAAATACGAAGAAAATTTTCAATCATGGTAGATGAAGACGACCATCGATGCTTTACATCATGTACAAGACGAATTTCTTTTTCTTTTCTTGCAGCATAACATATGTTTGCAATTTCTTTTGTTTTTCATTAGATTTATTAAATATTTTACAACACTTAGGAAGTTTATTAATACCATTTATTATTTCTATAAATAAGGTATTTTTTATATGGATTAATCGATTAATCGTAGTGAATTATTCGAGTTATTCGTAATTCGAAATTTGACTATTTTTAATTTTTCGAACAATTATTTGAACAAAATTCTTCGATTAGTCGATTAATACCCTAATAGATACCCAAATTAAAATAATTTTGTATTTCTTATAATTTTATATTTTTGCTGCGGTTAGTTCTAGAACCACGTTTGTTATCCATAAAAAAAGCACTTCCTTCTTCACGTTGAGCCTGGGCTTGAGACTTGATTTTAAAATCAATTAACAAAGTTCTTGCAATTTAAGAACTTTGTGTTTGCTGGGTAATGGTTCGTAGTCACCACGTGTGTATAGATTGTAGCTGTTATTGAATCCTCTGGCATTTACTCGTCCACTACCACCACGGCCGCCACCACTTTCGTTTGTATGATCCGTGCGGTGGCCAGTGTTGAAGAAGCATTTCAGCTATTTATTATCACATGCCATTTTAAGTCAAGATTGTGTATTAATGTTTTACTAACAATTTCTTTTTATTTTCGTTCAGCAGCAGTTTCCTTTAGCTGCTGGCAATTTTCTTTTATAGGATTGCTTTTATTCTTTATTTTGTTGTCGTTTTTTGTATTTAGTAAGTTGGCTTTTTCGAACGGTAAGTCCTTTTTCCATTTAATTTCTTGACTTTTTTTTCATTATTTTGCCATAATTTTCCTTTGACTGCTTATGATATCGACGAATATTTTTTTACATTCATAGTCGAACAACAACAATTTGTTGTTCAGGTTAAAAAGTACCGGTATTTTTTCCATCTCCTTAATTTTAATTTTTATGGCTGATTTTTTTTTATCAGAGAATAATAAAAAAAAAAAAAAAAAAAAAATTAAAGAAAAACTTAAACAAAGACAAACAGACCTTGTAAAGGTATCAGAGTGTACAGACATTTTAATAATAAATTCGAGCTTAAACATGGAGCTGTTTCGTGTTTTATTTTTATTATTTTAATGTTAAGAATTCTAATTGTAATGATTTTTAAAAATAAATATTAAAATCCTAAAGAAAAAAAAAAAATGGAAAAACGTAAGAACCACTACAATAGATTGTACAATAAAATAAAAATGAAAAAGTAAACGGAAAAATTTTGCGTAAGAGTCCAAAAGAAAAAGTCAAGAAAAGGTGCCTTAAGTCGATTTTAATTAAATTTACAAATTTCAATTTAATTTGTAAATGAAAATGATTTTCAATAATGTCAACCATTAAGTTAATGAAAACTGTATTACAAATGGAAGAGCGTCTATTAAAGAAAATGGATTTTCTTAAACAATTGTAAAGTTATTAAATGACACAAATTTTAGGAGCTTAAAAAGCATAGAACGTACTTTTCTTCCGCATTTTCTTTATTGAACCAAAAAAAAAAGAAAAGAATTCAATCCTCTTAATAAAATTGTATAGGAATCCGTTATGGTTGTTGTAAAAAGGAATTATTTTTTCTGGTTGTTTATCAGCACATTTTTAGCACACGCATATGGTAGCATTGATGTTGCACTTTTAAGAACGTGCAGCACATAAATTAGTACACAATCAATTAGTGGTGCATTCTACAAACATACTCCCGAAGAAACGAAATACACAAAAAATTAAAAAGAAAACATTTTTTGCTACAAACAATGAGTCTCCCTTTAGCTTTACTCATCTTTGATAAGTAGAGCACTAAATTGCTCCCACTGTTAAGTAAACTCCCTTTAAATAAAAATGGGAAATGGATGTATGCCATGCAAATAAATTCGCATTGAATAGCAATTCAATAAATTTTTATGGACAAAAAAAAAAAAACAAAAACCAAAAGGGGAATATAAATTCTATCTTTAGTAGTTTTTGTTTTTTTATTTTTTTCTTAAATTGCAGTTTGATTTTCTTATTCGTTTTGTGTAATTGCGATTATTTTCTTAAGGGTTCTATACTACCACTTAATTTTAGCAAGCCACTCTGTTGTGCACTCATATACAAAATGTTGGTATAATTTAAATTGAATTTGCATGAAACACCAAAAATTTTAAAATACAAATAAGCCCTGCAGTGTTATTTTGTAATTCTTTAATGCAAAATCCCGAACGTTAAAAATTTTTAAACTTTTGTTAGAGCTGCTTTTGACTACGAATACCATTCTTGAACGTGTATTGCTTTGTCAGAACTTCATTCCTATCATCACCAAAAAATCCACAAAATTTATTAATGAAACGATTTATTTTGTATAACCTTCATGGTGACTTGAATTAATTATTGGCATTGACCCACAATTTTTTATTTATTTTTTTTTAAGACGAATACTCAGGGGTAAACCCCTACTCATGCAGTGCATTGTATTGGAATGTGAAGATGGTTGATAGAAGATTTTTTTTTTCCATAGATATTTGTATATTTTGCGCCATTTTTTGTTGATGAAACAAGTTGCTGACAATTTGTCTACTCAAGAGCCAGTGTTATACCTTCACCATCTAATGATCAAACAGCAATTGCCTCATCTGTCGGTGGATGTTTGAATGTGAATGGTGAGCGTCTTCAGTACATTAGCTGTTATCTTCCCAGAAGGTGGCGCTGTACTCCTGATCATGGGTTTCTTGTGGAATATATGAGAAATGTCAGGGAGCAGTTTCTTGCTGATGGAATTGCTAGAAGGGGTGGGGGGAACCTCTTATTTTTTTTTATTAAATTTTTAAATTAAATTGCAATTTTAGAAAACCGCAGATTTTATTTTTATAATTTTGTCCTTCGCTGGGATTGAACCTTGGTCGTGTGGGTTTCTGTGCGAGCGCTCTACCACTATTTAAGAAAAAATAAAAAATGAAAATAACCTTTGCAAGAAAAGAAAATAACTATGACATACGCTATATGGAAACTGTACGTTCTGCTCTGCACATTGTTATTCTTTTAGTTGTTCACTGCCCTATGACTGTCATCACAGAAGAGATATCCAAGTTTTTCTTGGAAAAGTACAGAATAGATGGAATTCCATCACTTCCTGTGCTGTTTCTAGGATACTTTTGTCTCGGTATAACCGGGGCAAGACTCTGGGAATCTTAAGGATTACTCATCAGTCTTCATGAGGGCATATAGCGGTGTATACGGGTCACTGGTTGATCGGTACAGACGCAGAGAGGTTGGGTCTGTCCTTTAATCCTCACTGCAAACGTTGCGGGAATACTTCTGAGAGGGAGACTATAGGTCATTTTCTTTGTGATTGCCTAAGTCTGGCAGCCAGACGTTTAACGTTTTTTGGGGTGCCTTTTTTCGATAGCTTGGAGTAGTGTGCTAACTTATACCCCCTTTTTTCGTTCATAAAAATAAAGAAAGTATGAATTCATATTGGATCACATAATGTCTGAAAGATTTGAGAGATAATTGATAGAGATATTGGTTAAGAAAGCAATCGGATTGTATAAACTAGCAACACCCAATAATTTTTTATATAAGTCTACCTGAAAATTAAGGCTTGAATTTTGTTTAGCTCGACATCAGTTAATCGTACCCCAATATTTGTATTTTGTTAGAACTAAGTGGATCTAGACTTCCATTCAAATAAATGCCAAAATTTTACTTTAAATTTTTGGTTAATTCAGTTTTTTAATAATCGGGTATTCTAGATTTTTTAATCTCTATATATTAATAAATACCGAGGTACAGCAACCAAAATGCACACAGGATTTATAATTGGGCAATTGAAACAGATATAGAAAAGGACATACATGAGCCCAAATAATAACAATTCGAATCAACAGAATGGAATTTTAAAACAAATTCAATCATAAAAAAATAATCAATAAATTTAATTACTACCAATTAATTTTTAATTGAATCAATAAGCTCTTTTATTGAATAAAAATTCTCTTTATGATAAATTTTTCGCTATATAGAAAACTAATAATTCTTGTGACAGCTTCACAAGGGGTTGTGATATATTAATATTGGATTTGATCAGTTCCTTTAGCAAACAATTTACTAACATTTTATCTTGAGTGTATGCAGCTACAATTTGAAATTAAATTGTATAAATAAAAGTTGAAAACCATATGAACTTCACAACATTAAATTCCATTTAGAGTTTTAAAGTTATTTAAGATTTTATGAACATCGTTACTTTTGATGAACTCTAACAAAAAAAAAAAATACAAACAAGGAGGAGAATAATAAAAATAATAAGAAAAGAATATACACAACGAATGAATAAAATAAAAAATGTTTTCAGCTAATTAATTCCAATGCTCATACCATTCATTCAATAAACCAACCAAATTAATGTTCAATTATTTCAATATAATCTGTGAGACATCATCAGTTTTGAACGGATTCATTGGATTTAAGCACTAATCGCTGAAAATCATCAGCAGCAGCGCCAGTCACAGTTGGAGTAGGAGGCATATGGCATGAGGGAAATTAGTTTTAATGTATTTTCCGGCAATTACGACTGCAAACACTTAAGGCTAAAATGTACTGAACGAAGCGAATCTTTTTAACACACAACTCTTTAACACTTTTAATATTTCAATTCAATTTGTTTTTGCCTGATTTAACATGTAAATAATGACATTCACAACAAAGTATTAAACAAAAAAAAAAAAAAACACTAAAAATACGTGCATTAATAAAAAGCACTGAATGAATTTGTCAAAGATATATGACAGACAAAATGTGTACAATTATGGGAATGAGTGACTGATTGGCGTCACAGTTCTGTCACATCTTCATTACAAATCCACACGCAAGCAACATATACAAAATTTATGTGTTCATTTTATTATTATGTTTTTTGTTTTGTTTTTTAAGTTAATAAATCCCTTAAATATTTAAAAAGCAATATAATATTTTACCTTTTCAAAGTCTGTTATTCTTACCTGCCGACGCACGTCTTTGCTATTAAACGCATATAATCTGGTAATTTAACGCAATTATTGTATTCATCAGAGGCTTTTTATTTCTTTTTTTTTTGTATTCCTCATATGTATTGAAATTGTGTCTTATTACGTGTCTTTATCGTTTCTTTTGTTTTAAAGAGCGCTACAGCGGTTATTTATTTAATGGTAAAAAATATTATAATTGAGATGAAATTGAAAAAGAAACACTTCAGAATTCAATGACTAAAAGCATTAAATTGAATATAAAACTCGCCTCTAACAAAGTGATTTCTATATTAACTTGAACTCAATTAGCTGCCCCCTCACTCCTTCCATCATACATACATACATACATAACAGGCCTTTACAACCCTGTGTCAGGATTACGGCCTAGCTTCTCGCAGCACTCATGTTGTGTGGGTTAATTTTTATCCATGAGTACCGGGACCTACAGTTTAATGTCGACTCCGAACGACAGATTTGAGAAGCTTGTTCATGGCAATTAATTACTCTCAGAGCTTTTGCCAGAAGTCTGCTGAGTGGTAGTCGCCGAAAGAAATATTTTTTTCATATTTCTTTTTTTAAGATGTCGGAGCTGGGTGTCGAACCCAGGGCTCATGTCTTAGTAAGCCAACACTCTAACCACTAGACCACGGCGACTACAAGGTGCACAAGTCACCAGAGTTGTTATTAAGGAAAACATTTATTTAAAATATCATTTAGGAACTGATGTAAAATTTTCTTATCTTTCCATACTATGGAAATCGAATTCGGCATTAAACTCAAAATCTTAATTTTTTTTTTCTCAAGACCAATACTCAGAGGTAAACCCCTACTCATGCAGAGCATTGTATTGGAATTTAAGGATAGATAGAGACAAGTTGCTGTCAATTTGACAAGGTAGGGCTTTCTTTAACGCCGATTTATTGAAAGAATCACTCTGTTTTGACTGCTATTTGATCTCTGATGTGTAGAAATGGATCTTCATTAAATTCACGGTTACGAAATGGCACAAAAACGGGTTTATACTGAAGTTGAGTAATTCCAAACACTGTTGCGAAGTTGTCACACGAATGAAGGTTTGAAAGAGATGAAGATCAAACATTATAAAGCACGTTAAACTCTCGTTGTTCAAAATATTTATACAATGCGGTCTGTATTGGTATTCTCAAGTTATGTTTTAGCCGATTGCTGAACACAAATCGTTACATTTTCCATTTGCTTTCAAAAGCAAATACAAAATCCATGCCAATTTACGCAATTTATCACCTTAAAAAAACTGTCTCATACAGGAGCACAAAAGTCAAATAAATGTACCTATACTCGTATACTTGTAGCAGTTACGAATATAAACATATTCAGTATTTCGTATTGTGGCTGTCATCTCACAAGAGAGTATACACTCGTATTTTATTTAAAATTTAGTGTTATTTTTGTGTTTGGGGTTTACAAAATTAAATATTTTTATGAGAAAATTATGCGTTACAAAATTTTTTGTTAACGATGTGAGAATTAATTTTCACTTGCAATTATAATCGCAAAAACAGAAAGATAAACGAGTGCAGAGTAACAAATACCATATTTTTGTTGTTACACCCAGAATATGAAAAGAGCAAAAGAAGTGAAGAATAAGCAGTGAAACATTTTATGGATGTGTTTTGCATGTTTAATTAAATTTTCTTTTGAAAAGAATTATTCCTCCGTTAGTAACAGGGCTAAAACCAACATTTATACTTAAAAGTTTATGTGACAAAGCAAATAAAAAAACCCCTGTTTGGCCCAGATAACACAGAAAGAGAGACATTTGGCAGTTAATAATATTATTTTAACACAGTCATAAAGAAAATTTAGTCAAATAGAAAACATTAATGGACAAATTATGGTCTCAGACTCGTATGTGAAAAATGCAAAAAAAAAAAAAAAAGACACAGTGAGAATGGGTTTGGTAGCTGGTACGCTGGGCGAAGGTAAATGGTAAATCCCAAAAAACTTTTTTTTTAATTTGGCACTTGAAAAGGTACATTTTTAAGTTATAATGTTGCTTTAAAGGCTGGGCTATGTCGACAAAGCAGTTTACTGTTTGTCGTCGGTGTACATAAGTATGTAAAGATGATTTTATTTTTTTAAAAACCATTTTTTACAAGTGTTTTTACAATTATTTAATTTGTAAAATTGCATTATTTATATAAAATTTTCAGTAAAAAAAAACAACATAAAAAAAAAAAACAACAAACAAATAAATATTCAATATTTATAAAAAAAATGTTGCTGACAAATACAACTCTGAAAATATTGAAATTTGGAAATCTTGCACTCTATAAAAAGAGCCTAATGTTCAACTAGTCTATGCTTTTACAGCTCTAGTTCTATCTTACTTAAAGAACACCCTTTGTTTTATGAAATTCATGCAGATGTATAGATTTCGAGATTACGAGCACTGCTTCGAACGATAGCTTGTTCATGGCAATTAATTACTCTCAGAGCTTTTGCTTTCAGTAAAATATGTTTCAACATATAAACAGCTGATTACGAGTAGAATACGGAATTTGGAAATATACGTTGTAATTTTTCCATTACTTAAGATAGAATTTATCTATTTTATTTTCAATTAATATTTGTCGTCAATTACACATATTTGACTGTTTTTAAATGTAAAGCCGAGTGTCCACTAGCAAGTTACTTGCGGAAGAACTTCTGCAAGAATTTTCTGAAGTGTTTCCACTGAAACCAAAACTAGCGGAATTTTGATTTCAGATGTAGTTTGTAGAAGTTTTACGACGAACTTGCAGCAAGAACTTGCAGACGTGTTTACACAGAATGTAAGTACAGGTTGCAAAGAGTAACAGTATAAAAATGTTTTGTGGCAAAATAAGAGTGGCAGCTGCCATCGCAGCATATTTAATAAGAAAGAAACAACTAATTAAAAAAAAAAGAAACAAAAAAAGAGTTTGGGTGCTGCGACGAGTAGATTTAAGTTTCCAAAATACATTACTTGATCAATTGCGGAGTGAAGATTCCATGCAGCTAAAAAATTTCTTTAAGTATTCAAAAGCGGAATACTAAAATGAGATTTTTATTTTTATATTCTTTTGAGGACGTTGTGGGTAACTTTCTTGGTGTTTTATTTACTTAGACAAAAAATAAAAAAAACAACACAAAACAAAACCCGACGCATTCTGACTTCTTCCGCAAGTCTAGAAAACACTTACAGTTCACAGCAAATTGCGCAAGTTACTTCCAGTAAGCAACGAACGCGTGTTTCCATATAATTTCTGCAAGTTTTTCTTGCAAGCAAAAACTTTTGGAAGTCGACTTCTAATACGTGTTTACATGAAAAAAACTTCTGGAAGTCACTTCTGAAAGCAACTTCCGCAAGAAAACTTGGTAGTGGGCACTCGGCGTAACTTTTAATGACAAAATATTTTATGATATTGCCAATAGGTATAAAGATCTTTATGAAGGGGGTAGTTTTTTAGAACTAAAACTAGAAGTGGTTGTTAACAGATTAGAAGACATTGCAATGAGTTATTATTTGCCTGTTTTAATGCAGATCTTCATTTAATATTTGACTAATACCTCTTCTTTTAATACATTTAAGTAGTGAGTGTGGTCTTTAATTGGTTCCCACATGCATAATTTATGACTGCTAAAAGTTTAATTGATATTTCAGCACGATCTGTTGTCACAGATCTTCACACACAGACACACATAATTGGCCGTTACAATCCTTTTTCAGAGTTACGACCTAGCTTCTCACAGCATATATGTATGTTGTGCCCGTCAGTTTTAATCGTACCGGGCCCTACAGTTTAACGTCGTATCCGAACGTCAGACTCGAGAGGCTTATTCATGGCAGTCAGTTACTCTTAGAGTACTTTAAACTATTAAATATGCTTAATGTATACCATATTATTATTTCCATGGCTGTAGGTTCCCTTTATAAAGATCTCTCTTTATAGTGAATCAAAAATGTCTCTCTATGCAGGTGGTCTTTAACTCAACTGTCAATAACTTATGAAATATTTGTCATTAAAAGTCACTTTTAAAATTGTCTGTGCCTATTAAAATCTATTTAAAATATTTATTATTCTTAACAACATACAGATATTAATAGAAAATAAAATAGAAATAAATTTTTATTCTAAAGGAATAATCGATTTAATGATAATTGTAAACACGCCTATTACGAAACGTGTTAAAATATTTTCAGATCTTTTTCTCCTACGATTCGATTCTCTAAATTTGAGTCAGAAATGTATACTCAAGTAAGAGTAGAACGCATTTCAAGGCATATTTAATAAATCTCTGGCTTAATGCCAATTGCCTGCTATTTGTCATAATTTAAACTGATTTTTAAATGAGGCATAAACAATCGACAAATAATAACAAGAAAAAAACAGTCACAGTCGCTATCAGGGGCACTGACTGTTTGTTATTCAAGCATAGAAAACCCATCAATATAATAAAATTTACATTAATGGGCTCCACTTAGTACATGTGGTGAGATAAATTGTCAAAACATAAGTCTGGCTCACACTCTTAGAGATAAACTGAAGAACTGAAACCTATAAATTAAATTTAAACGCTATAAGAAGACAATCGAAATACTCGTTGGTTTGGATTGTTTTATATTATAATGTTTATAAAATAAATCTTTAAATCATTTGCATATATGAGTGGATTACGATTAAATAAAATGATAAAAAATGTTATTTTATCTTATTTTTTCTTTTACGTTCTCTTTGAAGGGTTTTTTATTTTTATTTGGTTTTCTATTTGATTTGAATTTTTTTGGTTTCCAACATCTTAAGTACCAAATAAGTAACTGTTATTATACTTGTAATATATGCACATGTATTAAGAATTTCATTAATGCATGTGTATCTGTGACAATATCTTATTATTTAAATTATTTTTTCGCTTATTGTTTTCTCTTTAAGCAAGTTTCAGTTGTGAAAATAATAAAAAAAAAATTACAAAATATAGAACAGAAAACCAGGAAGGTGAGTTAAATAAGATTTTTAATCATTTTAAGTGATTTTTCTATTGTTATTTTTTCTCTTCATTTTACTAAAACTTCTCACAGACATACTCATGCTTATGAGATTACAATTGTATTGAAACATAAGTATTAAAAGTGTACGAGTATGTGAAGTGTATGGCTTACACTTGCTAGAAAATGTTAGTCCGTTATTGAATTACATATAAAATATATTATATCGTCGTGCGGGAGTTTATGTGTTCTATCCGCCATTTCATATTTTTTATATATCTTGAGTTAATGATGCCACTTTAAGTTTTCGACTCTAAGTTTTTGAAGTCTGTAATCCATTTTCGTTTATCTCGTTCAGTTTCGAAGATAAATAGCCGAAAACGGATTGCAGATTTTAAAGATTTTGTTGTCAAAAACCTAAAGTGGCATCATTATCTCGAGATATATAAAATGGTGGATAGAGCACATAAACTATCGCATGACGATATTATTACATCAGCTACTAGCCGTTGTACTTTGCTAGCCCTATATTAAGAAAAACAAAAATAGAAGTCCAATGAAGCAATCCAATTATAAATTAACAGAAATATAGGTTCTTGATTGGAATTTATTGTAGTCACCGTGGTCTAGTGGTTAGTGTGTTGACTGACTAAGACGATAGTGCCGGGTTCAAATCTCAGCTCTGACATCTTGAAAGAAAGAAATATGAAAAAAAAGCTTGATTGCCATGATAAAGCTTCTCAAATCTGTCGTTCGGAGTCGATTTTAAACTATAGGTCCCGGTACTTATGGATACAAATTAACACTCACAATATAAGTGCTGCGAGAAGCTAGGTCGTAACCCTGATACAGGGTTGTAATGGCCAATTATGTATGATTGTAATTTATTTAATAAAACACTTACTTATATGGTCGTTAAAACATCTTCCTCTATTGTTATATGTACTGCTACATATCTATTGATGTAAATCGTCTATCCATTGCACACGACCTGCACTGTGCCATTGATAAAATTTTCTTGCCATCTGTGTATGCTTCTTAGAGGACTTATCCCCAAAGACGGGATTTTTTTTTTCTAATTGTGGGTACAAAATGTTTGCCAATCTCCAAACAATTTTCTAGGGATAACAATCCGGTAATTTTACAAGATATTAAAATATTCACTTCCCAATACGATTACTGTACAATTTTTAAAGTAGTAGCAATATTGCAATACAAAATGCACATGTACAGATATTTTAGTCGGGCAATTAACATGTGAATGCTTACCGGATTATGGCAATGGCGTTCTAATGAATCAGTGAATATCCGTCTTCTTTTGTAAAGTTTTAAATGACATTTTGGTTGGTCTTTCTTTATTTACGACCAATACTTAGGGTTAAACCCCTACTAATTGCAGCGTATTGTATTGAAATGTTGAATATATAGATATAGATAGACAGATGTTAAGCGCCTTATATAATTGGGATAAATTTCTTTCAATTTGGTTTATAAATTTTTAAATGTGTGCTAACATTTTGCCCTCAAGTGTACTGAAAGTTTCGAACACAACATTGTTCGAGTAGTAAATCATTGTAGCCTAATGTTTGTTTTTATATGCATTTAATAAATTTGTGTTTTTTGTTTCAAAAGATTTTAAATTAATGAATTTATTATCAAGTCGTTAGTAGTTTTGTTGTGTTATTTAGACTCTTATTTTTCGGATTTTTGTTTTTGTTTTTGGAAGCTTTCGTAGTACTAGATTGTATTAGAAAAATAAATAAATGGTATGCAGGTGGCGTCAAATATTTGTCTACCAAGGTGTCTACAACCCTATACAAATAAATTTCATTTTATTTGTTTTTGTTTTTTAACGTTTCTAATTTTTAAGATAAATTTTCATTTATTTATTGAAAATACAACACCAGGAAACATACAAGAAAACAATAGTGATTTGTTTGAGTCCATTTAAAAACAAGGTTTTTATGAGACAGACAGTGATGGTAATAATGATGTTAATGACACTGACAAAATTACAAATAATGGTGTCTCCACATCTGAATTTTTTTAAGTGTATAAATTTTGTGTGTGTATGTTTGTTTGCAATTATGCAAAATGTTTGAATATATAATGAATTTAAGTACTGGAACCACAATCAAATTCTCACATACCCTTCCAACAATTGAAAACCATTTTAACCGTAAGCCAACTAAACGAACGAACGAACGACCAACCGACTGTTAAAAGTAAACGCACAAAAAAGGGCAAAATTTCGTTGATTATTGAATTGTTGAGGCAATAAATTTTAAATTGAAATGTTGCTTGTTTTGTTTGTTGGGGGATTTGTGGAGTCACTTAACGACAGACGCACTTATTCACCCAAATAAACGTTTCAATATTTGCATATCTTAGCGGATAATTTGTGTGTTAAAAGTGAAATTATTTCTGTACTTCTTCGTTTTTTTCTTTTCTTTTTTTTTGGATCATTTCTTTGTTCTTAATATGGTAGAAATAAAAAAGAAAACAAAAAATTTATAAAATGGAAAATATTTTATATTTCCTGGTTATTGTGAGGGAAATTGTACTTATATATGTACATACATATATTGTTTTTTCTTATTATAGAAATCACTTGCAAAATTCTGTCTCCTTAGCATTAAGTTTCTTGAAATTCGCTGTAAGGAGTGAAAAGTTCTTTAAGCTGCCTTGTGGCGAGACATGTACTTATGTATATATTAACTGTTTTTATGAATAATTTGAATACATACAAACATACATAAATGGCCATTACAACCCTGTTTTAGGGTTACGGCCTAGCTTCTCGCAGCATGAGTACCGGGACCTACAGTCTAAAGTCGACTCCGAACGACAGATTTGAGAAGCTTTTTCATGGCAATCAATTAATCCCATAGCTTTTGCCAGCAGGGTGCTGAAAGGTAGTCGCCGAAAGAAATAATTTTCTCATATTTTTTTTTTTCAAGATGTCCGAGCTGAGATTTGAACCCGGCGCTATCGTCTTAGTAAGCCAATACACTAACCACTAGACCATTACATTTTTACAAATCAATAAATAGAAAAGTAAAAAGCCCCAATCGATACAGAAGGCTAAAGAAAATTTGCTAATTTTTTTTCTTATTTTTTGTATAAGAAATCTGCAATTAGTAGTAGGAAGTATTTGAATCCTGCGTTTAAATTTGTAAGACAAAAAACAAAGAGTCGTAATTGTTTCTGGCAGTTGTATTTGTTAATAGGTGTTCTATTAACGTCTATGTATAAGATTCGACGCGGTAGGTACAGAGTGCATTTAAATCATAGTTAACCAAAACTTTCAACTTTTTGTTTGTTTTGTAGCAGAATTCGTCGTGCGGGAGTTTAAGTGCTCTATACGCCATTTTATATTTTTTATATATCTCTGGTTAATGATGCCACTTTAGGTTTTCGACCCCAAATTTTTCAAGTTTGCAATTTGTTTTCGGATATTTCGTCCAGTTTCGAAGATAAATAGACAAAAAAGAATTGTAGATTTTAAGAATTTTGGTGTCAAAAACCTACAGTGGCATCATTAACTTGGGAAATATAAAATGGCGTATAGAGCACTTAAACTCCCGCACGACGAATTGTGTAAAGAAAATGAAGATTTGCATTACATTGATTTAAACCATATATTTTTCTAAAAGAATTCATATTAGGCTTGATGGTTACGTTTGCATTTGTTTT
This sequence comes from Metopia argyrocephala, assembly GCA_963576795.1. NCBI lineage: Eukaryota > Metazoa > Arthropoda > Insecta > Diptera > Sarcophagidae > Metopia > Metopia argyrocephala. Next base: position 3,712,579 of record OY756209.1, read on the forward strand.
TTATAGTTTTTATTAAACTGCAAAATAATCTGACGGTAATTAACGGCGATCTCGTCAGTAATATCACTACAACCTATTCATACAAATATACACGGTATACAATATACAATGTAGCCTCTACATTAACTCATTGAAATTTTTGTATTGCGCTCTCTGAGAGGTTCGAATCGAATTTAGAACAAAACAGACGGAAGATCTGCAGATTGTGATAGAAACTTAAATTTTAAATGCTAGAAAAGCAATTGAGGATATATCCCCTGATAAAGCTTTTAATGTACAACCAAATACGAACTTATTTTATTTATATTTATAATTATCCACATGCATTATTTCAAGTACATCACATAGTTTTCTTATAAACTTATTATTTTCTTCAGAAGCTTTGTTTCTAATTAAAATCCATACGAACTTTTTGCTAATTTGTAAGAATATGCCCATGCAATGCAGTTTAAATACGATATGATTGTTAATTAAAACTTTCTTTTATTTCTGTAATTATTTACTTAAAACAGTTGCAGAGATAATTTTCATTTTTGCAGTCTTTGAGTATAAAGTTAGACTTGGGTTTGTTTTAATTTAAAATAATATTAAAAAACATTATTCTCTTTTAAAAACTTAATATGTTTTAAATAAATAAATCCTTTTTATTTTGTATATTTTTCTTTTTTTGTTTACTCGTTACCCACACCTAATACTTTGGATAAATTCCTTTTCAAGGCAAGGTTATTAAAATTGTTTTGTAGCTTTAAGGTTTAACTTCACAACCATTAGTTAGCTAACTTAAGTAGTTACGTTAAAGCTTTATTATTTAAAGTTTTTGCTTAAACTGAATTTAACCTTTGTTCGACATTAGGTAAATAAGTAAAATAAATTAAATAAAAGTTTAATTAGATCTAAACAAAGGCTGTGGCGGATATTACTAAAGTAGTTAAATTAGCTTTATACTAGTTAGAGCTATTAGTTTACCTCTTTAATGCTCAAACAATGTTTAGTTTAGTAGCTACAATGGTTTAGTCAACACTGTATCGTCCGCATTCTTTGGGTAGACCTAATTGAGCCATAAATTATATTTAGTTAACCCTTTCAGACCGTGATGCATCGATTGTGCGGGTGGGTTTAGGTCTCACTATTTTAATTTATTTTGATCAACATCAAAAAAACCGACCTGCACGATTGCGCTGATTGTTCTTTATATTTTTTTTCACACTATTCTGCTATTCGATTTACCGTTATTTAAATTATTTCGAAAATCTTGCGTCAGATTTCAGTTTTGTCAAAATGAGCGGAAGGAACAATTTGTGTTTACAACTACAAAACGGCTAATAAATAGTGAATTGGGGCATATTTTAACTAAAAAAATTATACATTTTAATGTTTCAAACCATTTGAAGTCATTTGATGCAATAAATATGCATTTCTGTTAAAAAGGTTAACGAGTGCATTAATTGTGTGTGTGCCCTGAAAATCCTTGAAGGATATAAAAATGTTAAAACCAAAACATTGATTATATTTTCATACGATATGGAGAATATATATTCTAAAAATCAGTAAAAAATTCCCGTTAATTTAGTGGCAGGTCTGAAAGGGTTAAGTTATTTAACTAAGGATGAATAATATAAAGTCAGTTTTTTATAATGGTTCACAACTTTAAGTTAGCAATACTGCTTTGTTCGACCTACATGAGAGCAACATTTACAAATTGTTGAAGTTCTTTATCATCGTAATACTTCTGGTAGTCATAATCGTACTTCAGAGGGGCTAATTTGAATAACAATTATTACTACTGTGCACTCCGTGAGGTGTCGAACAGTTCATTGAAGAGAAGCATTGATTCAAATCAATAATTTCGTCGCTGTTCAAAGCAAGCTAAGACCATATGTATGTCAATAATATTGTCATGAAACTTTTTCTCCATTAAAGCCCATTGATATTAAACATAATTTTCTTTGTTTTATTAAGAGTTTAACTTCCGTATCAGTAAAAAAAAAACAAATATCTACATAAACTAAATTTAATCAAACGATGTGTAGAGTTACATAAAGTTGATGAAACCACTTTAGTTAGTTAATTAGGCACTGTGAACTTGAACCTCAGTCTCCTAAAAAAGTATGTTCTTCCTATGTTTAGTTTTTGTTTTCCTTAAAACTTTTTAAGTTATTTCTTCTATACGAGTATTCTTTTGTTTATTATTTTTTAAAGTTATTTTCTTTAAAAATATTTTCCTTCCTTTTTGCTGCCAAGGATAAATATAGTGGCTCATATACACATTCTGCTTATCATTATACTCATAATCATCTTCATGTGAAAAAAACGAAATCCTTTTGCAAATACATGCAAATTTTTTTTCTTATTTTTTTAATGCTCCTTAACAGACATATCACATTGTATTGTTGTTTTGTTCACAAAGTATTTGTTTTCTCTAGTTTCTGTTAATACTTTGAAAGAATGAAATCTTTTTTTAAACGTATATAAAAAATAATACAATTTGTTAAATTTCTTTTGACTAAACAAGAAAATATTCTTTTAAAATTTCTCATTTCAACTTTGGTTATTTTTAATATGTTTTGTGTAAAAAACATAAATGTTATTCCATTTAAAGATTATTTACTGGCTTCTTGTAGATCCCAGAGACTATTAAAATTTTATGTTTAAGTTTAGCTGCAGGAATTGCAGCACATTGTAAATATTTTAATACCGAACACATGCTTTCATATGTTTTATAAGGATACAAACTTAAATATGATTGAATTTCATGAATAGATTATAATTTAAATACTTGTGTATATAAAAATATAAAATTATAGTGAGGAATAGAGGTATGATTACAAAAAAAAATCTTATTTTTTTGTTATACTGCATATTTCTTCCAATTACAAATAATGTTTTGCTTGTTTTTGACAGGAGCAAGAAAATCACAGTTAGTTGTCTTAATTTTGACAATTTTTCTATAAAAACGGGGAAAAAGTAAAAACAGTACGTTAATGTTCTAAATCAAAATAGTCAAAATACGAAAAGAGAATTGTTTCTCAGGGAATTTGTAATGCATAATTAAGCTGATTATCGCATACAGCTCTCATAGAATCAGAATCATAATCACATCATTTGTAAGCTATTTTCCGCCATATTTTTATCCCTTTTCTCTAAATCGTAGTTGTAGTTGCCATGTGAACGTTGGTAACTACCGCCATAAACAAACCTAATAACATTAGCTTGGAGATAAGACGGAGTAATAGATAACATCTAAAAACCTACTTAGCGAATGCACTCACCGTAATCAATATGCAACGATGGAGCAATTGCTGTTGATCATTCAAGGGTGAAGGTATAACACTGGCCTCTGAATGATCAGTTCACAGCAATTTGTCTCATTCCTAAGGCGCTTAATAATATAAGAAAACAAAAATATATGTTCTGTTGTCATAATATATTGTTCTTTGCACAAAAATTCCAATACAATGCACAGCACTTAGTAGGGATTTACCCCTGAGTATTGGTCTTAACAAAAAAAAAAAAAAGACGGAGTATCATACTTGCCAATAAATACTATTTTGTTTCGTCAGAAAACAAAAAAAAAAAACAATTTGATCACACTTCCTGGGGCTCGAACTTCGGACCTCCAGCACATATACTATTTTATTTACACAACCAGTGTCAGAAAAATTACACTATACAAGACGCTGATATTACCCGTACTCTAATATGACGCAGAAGCATACTTGCACAAGCAGATGAAGCTGTTCTTAGTGTTTTCAAAAGAAAAATACTCCAAAGATATTGTGGACCCGTCTCCGTTAGTAGTGTGTACAGACGCCGAATGAATCACGAGCTGTATGAGCTTTACGACGACATTGATGCAGTAAGATACATTAAGATGTAACGACTACGGTGGCTTGGCTTTGTCGTGTGTATGTGTGAGAATGCTCCGGCTACTTTCTTTCACTTTCAACATTTCAAGTCATATTATAAAAGCTTAAAAATGCTGATTTTATAGTTCTCAAGGGGCGAAGAATAGGTATTGGCGATGAACCACCTCCTCTGTAGTTGCCCTAATCCTTGTTGGAGAAATTGTAATTCCCTGGGTAGGAGGTTTTTTGATATCCATCCGTGAGAAATTAACTTCTCCTCCACAGCTTTTCTATCCATTCCCTTTAATAACTGGTTTTTAAAGAGATCTAAGTGTTTATAGTGACTCTAGCCAGTACACGGCTAGAATATTAATTAATTTATTTGCCATAAATCACGGAATTACTAATCTGCTAATTGGTGATACTCTTAATATTGTTTTTAGGGAAAAACCAGTAAACATTATATGTGGTACTCGTACGACTAGTACGATCGTTATACACATTTGTTAATTAAATTCCATTTTCTATATTATGTACGTTGAAAAATAAAATCACATTTTTATTGATACACCCCTGTCTTATTTACAATAGACCTGAATAACTATTGTATTATAAATAGTTAAATCCTGAACAATAAATTTGGAAACAGAGAAAATGCGGAGAATTTGGTGTGCATAATACTGTATCACAACAATGCCCGACTTTACATTAGTGCTGTCAAATTCTGCTACTTTTCATTACTCGATAGTATTGAGTACTTTCATTTGGGTACCCAATATAACTCAATACTTTTAACGGATTTTATATTTAAGAGAAAACAATTTCATAAGGTATTGTGTTTTTAAACAGAAATTTTTAGCCGTTAAAATTCAAATTTTCCATACAACTTCGAAGAAAATTATAACCCTGATAGTATTGAGTAGTTACTTTTAAGTATTGATTATTCAAAAATTCGTATAAATACTCGATACTCGATACCCATTACTCAATACTTTGCCAGCACTACTTTACATTGCTCGATGGGTTTAATTTTCTGAAACAAAGAGACAAAAAAAGAGCAGCCGGCGTTTTCGTTTCTTTCAGTGAATATTATTCTAAATGAAAAACCGTTATGGTTTAGTGCCGGTATTATAGGATTATAAGTAATTTTGAAATAAAATTCATTAACTGTTAGAAATTTAATAAACTCCACAAAAATGTCTCTGAACAACGACTGCTTCAGTGTTTTATTTCATGGATACAAATAGAACATAAACATTTTTATAATTTTCTTTAATAAAATTTTAATTGCCGGTTCATAATGATAATTACAAATGATTCATTATTTCTAACAAAAGGTATGAATCACTCATCTGCTTAGGTTTTTTGTATTTTTATTGGGCAATTATTTTAATCTCCCTTTTTCCATTAAATTTTATCGTTTAAAAATTTATTTAAATGAGTTCATCTTTAATAGGTCACTTAATTTTCTAAAATTATTTGTTTCTATTTTAATACCGATTAGAAAACCATTAAATATTTTTATTTTGTAACAGATAAAACAAAAATTTACTGAAAAGAACAGGCATCTGTTTTCTTTTTTTCTTTAATTTTGCTGCTTTTCATTTAATTGTTAAAATACAAATCAATTTGGGTTATTTTAATGCTTGTTTTGGTTCAATAAATACAAAATATTCATAGATAGTATTTAAATAAGACAGAGAAATAGAGAGAGAGAAATAAAAAAAATAGTAATAATCTTCACAGAATAATAAAATTTATTTAAAATATTAAATTTCTTAAGCTGAGTTAAAATTGTTGATTGAAAATTATTCACTTTCTTAAATACAGAGTAGTTTCAGTTTAAATATAAATTTCTATTTGATTTTTTTACAACTTTTTACTTTCACTTGTAAATCTTTTGTTCTGTCTAATCTTTTTAGTTTCATCTTTTTTTTTTTGTTTTTTGTAAACTTGCTAGTTTTAAAAGAAAAAAATTATATATATTGGATTTAATTTAATGATTAATCTACATATTTTTAGCTTTCTAACGTTGTTCGCTGCAATTGCATCTCGTACCTGATGAGCATCCCAAAATTTTTCAGCATTTTCTAGCATATTTTAGCTTCTAGTTATTCATTTATGTATTTTAATACACAGAAAAAAATATTTTACATTTGTGTTCAATTAAACATTTCATTGATTTCAACTTCAATTTCAATTAATGCTTTTAATTATTTCAATTAAATATTTACTTGAATAATTTAACTTTATCGGAGTTTGCCTTATTTATATATTTGTCATAAAAGGGACAAAAAACCATTTGTTTTCTTAAAATCGTGTTTTTATTAAAAAAAATCTGGTTCAGACCCTAATTTTCATTCGAATTTTTTTAAAACATTTTTAAGTGATTTAAAAAAAATTTAATTTATTTTCGATTTCTTTTGAAATTACACGTTTTAATTGATATTATTAAAAACTTAACTAAAAATATTTTTAATTAAAATCTTTTGATTGATATGATAAATTTAGGTGTTAGTCCGAACTCAATTAAATACTTAATTGATACTAAAAGTACTCTAATTAAAATAAATTTTTATTTTTTTCTGTGATTTTTTATTTGCTTAAAAGAATTACTGATGCCATTATATGCACAAAATAATATCGTCCAAATGGGTTTTTTTCACTTAGTTTTGGGAGTTCTACTTAAGATGTATGCTATTTATTAATAAAATTTAAGCTAATAATTCTTGCAAATTTGCCTGAACATCCCTGAAGTGGAATAGAAGAAAAGAAAACAGCATGAATATCTCTCTAAAATATTAACAATGGTTTTGTTATAATTGTTTAATACTGATAACATTTACTTTCGAGAGATAAGAACTTTTATACTTTTTCTGCTTTCAATATGTAGTCCAAAAACTTATCTAAAATTGATTGAATCGACCGAAAGTTATATTGGAGAAGGAAGTGGGTGGCATCCTTGTACTAACAAGGCACACTTGAGCACGCATAGCGGCCCGTTGTAAAGTTATATTGACAAAAGCAACAATGCTTCTGGCGAATCCTTTTCGAGTTGAGTTTTATCGTTATTATTTTCACACAATTCACATAATGATGTTTTAGAAGCACTTATATACTTCTTTGAAAAATCTTCCAAAATCCTCTGGCATTGACATCATGCTTTTTAAAGCGTGCATATATTTTTTAATTTTTTTTCCATATTAAAAAAGCACAATTGACACTTCAAAAGAATAAAAAAATTAAAAAAAGAGAAATACAAAGAAAGAGAAATACAAGAAAAACAGAATACGTGATTTTTTTTCAGCCCCTCTGCCTTTTCTACACCTCTCGCCCACAAGAAAAAAGTCATGAATAAAGTCATGCAACTGTAGCATGAAAAAAATCATAATGTGAACTGGGTGTTTATACCATTAAAGGCTGATAAAAAATATATTATTGATAGAATTTTTTTATAAATTCTTTTTAGCATTTCTCTAGCATTTTTTAGCATTCTTTCAAAGAAATTTAGCATTTTTTCTACAGAGCGTTGTGGAAACACTGATTGTAATAATAAAATATCCAACGATTTTATTTTTTTTTTCTTTAATTAAATTCCAATAAAAATAATTTAAATATTTTTTTTCACGGCCAAAGGGGTGTTTCTATAAATTTTAATTTGAATTTGATAAATTTGACAAAATTTTTATGGAATTTTCTTACACTAAATTATGACTGATTAACATAAAAAATAAGTTTGTTTGAATGGCTAAAACAAAAACAAATCGTTAAAATTATCATTTTTATGAAGGGGAAATATGGAGGAGACACTCAACAGTATGTTTCTTCTAATTTTGTATATTTCGTTGTTATATACAAGGTGATGTGTTTAAAAATTTAAAATTTTTCTTTTAACAGCAACAAAATCTACACGCTGTTAAAAAGTGTGCCTTTATAATGATCGTCTAGTGATAGAAATTCAATGATAATTAATTGAAACTTTAAGTTTAAGTATCATTTAGGCTTTCAATTGTCAAATATTATCGCTAAAACTATAAGATAGACAATCTACAGGCACCAACAGAACCTTTAAAGAATAATTTTTTTAAGACAAAAAAAAAAAAAAATGCTGTAAACCACGTTTCAAAAAACAACATGAAAATCATATTTTAATTCCGACGTGGTTTACGTTTCATTAGAACATTGAATTTTTAGGAAACAAGGCACAAAGCAATAGTTTAGAATACACGTATTTTTATTTACAAATTAAACTTATTTTAAAATGAAATATTAATATTTAATAATTAATGCAAAGCAACGGAATAACAAAGAACATGTCGGCTCATGAAAAGAAGAAAATAACTGCCTTAACCAGACACCATACAATGAATAGCCAGACAAATTTGCAAACAGAATTAAACAATTTAAGTGCTTGCTAATATTCTCGCTTTTATACAGAATTCTATATGAATTTCGTATGTTTTAAATACTGGAATTTTTTCGATAATAAAAAATAGTTTTCAGATGTAACCTTTACGACAATTTATTAATGTTTAACGATAAAAAAAATATTACAAACATTTCAAACCAATAAAATAAAGTGACAACAAATTAGTGGTACAAGGAAACGAATACAATAAAATATTTTTCATAATGAACATAAAAGTAAAATAAAAATATTCTACAACATAAAAAAGTAATAATAAAAATAGTAAAAAAAAGCATAATTCTTAGGTTTTTATTTCTTTTAACATTTAACACTAAACAAAATAAGGTTTGTTTGTTGTGCCCCAATCAAACTCATGTAACAAACAACAGCCATAAAATAAACCCAGTCATGACAAAAAAAAAATGTTCAACTAAATATGAAGGAAATAAAATCATATGAATATAAACGTAAAAACTAAAATGAATAAAAAAAAAAAGCTGTTGACACCCTACATAACACTTTCGTTGCCACAAACAATTTCATTGCGTCGAAATAATATTTTTTTTTTAGAATTTATGTAAATGGATTTGTGTACAATGGCAGCCAAATACCCGTGTGCTTCGCTGTCTGTATTTGGATTGAATTGAATTTAGAAACTTACACTATTACCGTTTTCATTTTATAATATTATTTCATGTACACCCGATTTCCACGTTTTCGCTTTAATATTTCTCAAAATATAGAAATTTCAACATTTTCTTCGCATGTAATGTATTAAGGCCGTGATACATTATCCTATTGAGTCGTACGATTTGTCAAAAAAAAAATCGTGTGTCTCAAAAAAGTATAACAGTATGGCGTCAAAATGCATCTGTATGACAGATTTTTTGACAGGTATGTCCGACTTCATAATCTTTTGAAAAAATTCATAAACATTTCTTTCGCCATGCGATCAGGGTTGCATTTTATAAGATTTTAGCAAAAAACAACTCTGCATATGCTTTGCATCTTATTTTGTGTGATGGCGTGAGACTAATGTTTAATGCGACTTTTAAAAGTGTGACAGAAGTCGATAAGATTTTCTTGTGAATGAATCGTACGATGGCCTTTAGTAAAGTCAGGAAATTTTCTTTTAATTTTCAGAAATACAAAAATCAATATTTAATTGATATGCAAAATGCCACACCCATTTTTCATCCACTTTTCGACTGATAATTTTTAATGGCCACTAAATAATGCAGAACAAATTCAGAAACTTAAGCTATAACCGTTCTCAGAGTATTCAGAAATCAATAGTTAGTTTGTACGCCCACTTGTCCGCTCTTTTTTCGAGCGATGATTTTTATTGACTACTACGTAGTAACAGTTCTCAAGATTTAATTAAATTAATATTTAGTTTTAAAAATATTAAAATATTTTTTTATAAGCTGACTTTATTGTGCTTGACTAGTCAGTTCAATTTCGCCAGACAGTCCCACACTAACTTCGATTAAATTTCATAGGAGTCAAGTGCTCGAATGGCAGCCGGACTGTTAGACAGTATGGGTATCTTCTGCCCCTTATAAACATTGTGTTGAATTGAGATTAGAAGTCTTAATTTGATCAGAACTAAATTCTAATAAATAAGTTTCAATTATTTTTGCAATTAATTCCCCTTCAAATCCCAGCTATGGTAGCCTCATCAGAGTTCTTTGCAATCTGCCCACATTTATGACAGTCATCAACAACTTGAATTTTTCTCTAGAAATCGTATATTCGGACTATACTTTCTCTACATACATACATAATTGGCCTTTACAGCCCTGTGTCAGGATTACGGCCTAGCTTCTCACAGGACTCATGTTGTTTGTATTAATTTTTATTTATGAGTACCGGTACCTATAGTGTAATGTCGATTCCGAACGACAGACTTAAGAAGCTTGTTAATGGCAATCAGTTACTCTTAGAGTTTTTGCCAGAAGTCTGCTAAGAGGTAGTCGCTGAAGGAAATATTTTTTTTTTTTTTAATATTTCTTTGCTTCAAGATGTCAGAGCCGGGGCTTGAACCGGAGCTCTTGTCTTAGTAAGCCAACACACTAACGACTAGACCACGACGACTACCTCTACATACTTTGTAATAAGTTAATCGAAATCCGGTCAAATACAACACATTTTTCTCAGCCCTATTCTCCTTTTCGCTCCATCAGTATATTTTTGTAATTGCTATACGTTCCCGATAAAGAGTTTTTTCTTTGTTTCTTTTCTTTCCACATTAGTTCAGTATACGATTTCTATTTATTTTTTATTTTAAATTTGTACATACATCAAGAAACGGTAACAATCTAATAAACGTCAACAGCCGCAGTTTTAATTATTGGGTTGTTCGGAAAGTACTTTCGTTTTTTCCCGTCAGAGGACTTAATTACGTTTTTTCGAAATTAACTTCACACTTAAGCCGCATAACCATTATATGTCTTGAGAGCTGATATTGCAAGGCTTGTGTGTGAAAAAGTTCTATTAATACTATACAGTAGTTTTTGGTTGGTGCCCTTTTAAATATGGAGAGCAATAAGCAGCATTTTTGTCATATTTTACTTTTTTACTTCAGAAAAGGTAAAAATGCTGTCTAAGCGAAAAACAATTGACGGATGTGTATGGAGAAGGCGTGTTAACAGTACGCCAGTGCCAGAACTGGTTTGCAAAATTTCGATCGGCAATTTTGATGTCGAAGATGCACCACGTCTGAAAGGCCGGTCGAAGCTGACACAGATGCGATAAAGGCATTAGTTGATGCAAATCGGCGAATAACCACACGAGAGATCGGTGAGAGATTAAATTTGTCGAATTTAATAAAATATTTATTCATTATACGAAAACTGTCTTTCATTTTCCCAAAAAAAAAAAACGAAATGACTTTCCGAACAACCCAATATATGCCATTGTCCCGAGTGTACAGTATTCGGTAAAAGGCAATCGAATAATAAGTTTTTGATTTACATCACTGCTACAATAATATTCGAAAATAGATAAGAGTACAAGAACATCCATTGGACGAGCGTTTGATGGAAAAAAGTAAGATTTGCTCACAGTTAATGCAATTTAATCACAATTATTAAGTGTCTCATCAAAAATATTAAACCATTAATACGAGTAGCATAGTTATCATGTAGTTAATTAATTTAATTATACATTTACATATCGTCGATGGAATTAAAGAACGCTGTAACTGACAAAACCTTAAATGTTCACCAGAGCCAAAAAACTTTCATAAAAGTAGAACAAATACACTGGTGAGTTTCATTTCGCAGATGGCGTAAGTGAACTTATTTTCATCGTAGAAATCTGGGACCTGAACCAATCGACGCGTATTTTTTTCTCATAAAAATGATGCAAAAAAAGTATTTTCGATTTTTTGTCAGTTACAGCGTTCTTTAATTCCATCGACGATATACAAACAGTTAAGCATTACAACTTATGAATATACCTCCCAAAAATAAAGATCAACAAAGAACTATAAAGTTATACTCGTAATACTCGTTTTTAATCATTTGTATCCCTTTAAAAATCCCAATTCAATCAGTTTTTTTTTACAGAGTTCAAGTCGATAAGATTCGATTGTAAAATAAAAACTGTAAAGTACAAAGTGTGTGTACAAAATAAAACATTTCGACACCTATAAAAATGTTCTAAAAATAGGAAAGTTTTTTTTTTTTATTCGAAATGAGTCTTCTGTGTTTTTTTTTATAAATAAATTCATGTAAAGTAAACATTACAAAATAATTGAAACGATAGTTTGTTGTTTTATGTTTCATTTTATTTTTTATGATTATTTTTAATGTTTTTTTTCTTTTACTATTAATCAATACATTCATCATTATCATTGCAATCATTATAATCATAATTTCATGTTTTTATTGTTCTGTTGCTACTCATAGTTGCAACAAACACACATTTTCCTATACCTTCAGCTAAGTAAGTTGAAGGCCTAAATCACTCAAAGCAAATCAGCAGAAGACTATGAAAAAAAGCCAGAAAACATTTAAAGTCTGCCATAAATAATCGCATTTTATGATGGATGTTTCGTTTCTATTTTCCTGTTTTGTTTTTTATTTCATTTGTCTATGTTGGCTCATATTATTTCTTTTAACTTTTGTAAAATGCCACCGTATATGCTTAGAAAAAAACAGAAAAAAGAAAAAAAAGGGAGTTGCATAGGGAAATCGAAGTGAAATAGAAAAACAGAGTTTATTGGTAATTTTAGTTCATTTATTTATTTTCTGTGGTTACTTCAGCTTCCTGGTTTTTCCTTTAGGATGTTTTATACACAATAGGTTTGTATATTCAGTTTTGTTTTTATTATTTTATTTTATTTGTCTTCTTTGAAGTTGTTTTTGTCTGTGTTTGAAAACAAAAAAGAAATAGATTCAGTCATCAATTTCGAAGCAAAAATTTTAAAATATTTTCATCACTACTAAATGCGCACATTTTATTAATTTTGATACATTTGATAATACAAACAGAAAAAGAATGTACTACAGATTCTTGAACTTTTATAAAATTACATACATACATACATACATTATTGGCCATTACAACCCTGTGTCAGGATTACGGCCTAGCTTCTCGCAGCACTCATGTTGTGTGTGTCAATTTTTATCCATGAGTACCGGGACCTACAATTTAATGTCGACTCCGAACGGCTGACTTGAGAAGCTTGTTCATGGCAATTACTTAATTACTCTCAGAGCATTTGCCAGAAGACTGCTGAGAGGTAGTCGCCGAAAGAAATATATATATTTTTTTAAGATTTCGGAGCTGGATGTCGAACCCAGGGCTCATGTCTTAGTAAGCCAACACACTAACCACTAGACCACGGTGGCTACAATTATTTTATACAATTAACTACTAATAAACACTTCGTTTATCAGAGAGAACATACAACAGCAAATTGTTAATGTGCAATGACGGTAAGAGATGAGAGCCAAATCTGCGGTGAGACCGATTACGTGATACCGACAGCGTGCTTTTCTTCCAGGAAGAAATATAGTTGAGGACTACCGGTGAAAAGATTTTATACTACGGTCTACACAGATAAATATAAGGTGGACTGGATGGTTTGCTATTATCTCGGATTGTCATGTTACGGTCCAGCCACTTCACAAATGATGAAATAGAGCAAAAGAAGTCTTGACTTTTTGGAGGAATCCACAACGGGCCCTTAATCTGGGACGTTCAAACTGTGCCTCCACAGGAATACGATTCATAGCTTCGCTGTAAACATACCTGCTGCCACATTAGTCTCCTCGCGTGTTGGTGCCATCAGGAGAGATATTGCCTTGAAATAACATCGAATCACGTGTCGTAAGTGGACTAGTAAGACAAATTGCAGGATTAGCAGGTGACTTTGAATAAAACATGACCTACCGAAACCCTTAACATTGTAAATTACTAAACGTAAGGACGCCAGTGGGATCAAAGCTGTAATGACTGCTTTTTTAACTATTGGGAAACAGGCGGCCAAAGTAGATTTTTCGTATAATGCATATTGCCATAGTTGTAAACAACGGAACAAAAGGAAAACTAATTTTTATTTCATCTGTAAATACCCTGACTTGTGGAGGGAGGAATAGTAACTAAGCTTATAAGCTTCCTGGTATGTACATTGATAGGCTTATGAAGTTTCTAAAAAACACGAACTAAATGCAGTTGCGCAGTACAGACATTTTTTAACAAGTTTTATAATGAGGATGTGATAACAATACAAATTTACGAAATCCCAAAGTACCGCTGGTTATACTGATTATGGAACTTAATAGAGGACTCCCTGGACTACCACTCGTATATAGTCACATATGTGCACCAAGTCCTGTTTCTCCTAAATCGGCTCACTAATTCTACCCTTTTGGCATATAACCACTGTTAACGTGTTAATAGAGCTCGATTAGCGTAAAATATGGCTGAACTAAATTACTTGGTATATGTCTTGGCTAATTAAATTCGAATTTATCTTCACACGCATAAATATTGAAGCCATAGACTTCCAACATGGCAGTATGGTTTCAATGTTGAATTTTCTTACACTCGATCACAAATGCAATCATGTGGCAGCTTCATGGGTTTAGAGTTATTCAAACTAAGTATAGACAAGTCTTAACCCTGTTACGTAGCAGCGGACGAAATATTGAACCACCACGAAGTGTTGGATAACAAGCTAAGAAGCTAGGTTTGTTAGCCGTTAAAGTCATGGAGAATTTTTCTTCTTATGCATGTGCTGCAATCTATACTGTTTACCCTCAAATGATAAAACACTAATTGCCTATTTTTATAATTAATTAGGATTTGAAGAGAAACACAACCTTTGATAATTGGAGGGTGTACAGATTTTATGACAATAATTCATGATTTTTGTAAAATGCTCATTCCACCTCATTCCACTCATTTGGCGGATTACGCCCAAATTAATTACTTTGATTCCCAATCTGAAGAGAAGGTGCGGCGGAAAGAAGTTTAACCACCGACAATGTTCGTTTGTGTCGGAAGAAAGTAAATTTAAGTTAGGTTTAACGAAGTTTAACAAATAACGGTTTATCAGCTTTTAATAGGTACATTGTACATATATTATGAATCAATTCTTTGAAATTACTGCACTATGTAGACTAATTTGTTTAAAGTAAACTAAAAACTGATAAATTTGTTTTTAATTTTCTTAAAAACTAACAAGAGCGTTTAAAAAATGAACTTTTCAAACAACACATTGATTTCATTAACTTCATATGAGACTTAAATTAAAACAATTTGTGGAAAGAGTACTTTAATGGGAATACATGCATTTCTATTAGTGGCTCTATTCATACATCTTCATGTTATGTCAGTAAATTTAGTTGTCGATTTGTAAAGAACACAACATCTCGTGTAAGATAAGACGGCCACAGTACTGTGGTACATACAATCAACAAAATATTCTCTTTGTATTTTGTTTAACGTTAAATAAATTGTAAATGTAAAATAACAAATCCGTCTAAAAAGACGAGGGTTTCAAACAAATGTAGACATTTTTGTTTTAGTTTTTTTTTCCTTTTTTGTAGGAGTGTTTCTGATGTGGTAGATACAATGATATGCATGTGACATTGATTTCAAAACAACATTAGTAGCACTAATAACCATACAAAGTGGTAGAAGAAAATAAAGATGAGCAAACAAAATGCACACGTACACACTCTAATTAATTTAAGAAATGCCATTTATGATACAGTATTCATCAACAAATCACAGAAACTAGGATTTACCACATTTTGTTTCATTCTATTGACAGAAAGACAGACACAACAGCCTCTTCAATAACTGTGTAATGTTAATGAACAAATACATACTGTGCATCTCCAATGGCGTCTAATTGTTAGCAAATCAATTGAAATACTCGCACTCGCTAAATACATGTTACAAGTTGGAGAGGATTTATGTTTTTGACATAATCGATCATCTTTTTTTGTGTCTATTATCTAAAAGGGATTAAAAAGTATACATTTGTGTTGGTATTGGGTGCTATAAATTAAATGACTGGCAAAATGGTTACAATTTTTAGTTTTCTAATACTCGTATAACAGGAAAATGTAATTTTTAGTATCGAGTTACACTCTATCTCTTATGGGGATTAATTTCTTTTGAATTTGTCAGTTGCAATGCTACTTGAGCGAGACTAAAAACAAAATGAAAGGTTCGCCGACGTAGTATACAAAAATACATTTAGTTTCGAATTACTTCAGCAATAATTAATGCGTTAATGGACTATTAGGGATATAAACTATCATAGCAATAGTATAAACAATTTCGCAAATGTATAAAATAGAATTTGAAGTAAATATTAGGGAAGTGTTCCACAGTTTAACGCAACCTTAAATTCTAGTTATGCATCATTCGAAAGATCTAAATATATGAGGTCATATTAGACAAAGATTAGAGGAAAAAACTGGGGCCTATTTCACTAAGCTACAAGTCTACAATTACAAGTGTTTTTGCCGTAAAATTGTAAATTTGTAAATTATTGTGTTTCATAAAAATACAATTACAAGTTTGTAGCTACAAGTGATTTTTACAATTTACAAGTCTACAAGTCATACTTCTACAAGTCGTTTTGTTTCATCAAACTAAATTTTCACTTGTACACTTGTAGAATTGTAGAAAAAAAGCTTAGGGTCGACAGAGACTCTCAAAAAAATTTTACAAGTTACAAGTGAATGATAAATTGAATTAAAATTTGATTTTTAACTATTTTTTAATAAAAATTAGTTCAAATAAACACAAAATCAAACAATTTTAATATTAATTACTATTAATTTATTTATTTTGTTTATTTTTAATTATTTATTTTTTTATATAAGTGATTATATGTAATAAAAAAAAACTATATCACATTGTTTGCTTATTACAAATTATCGATATTAAAGTACCCATTATTGTAAAACTATTAAAAGTATTCCTATGTTCAAATGCTTACAACGTCAGAACTATTTCTCCGATCTTGTTTATGGAGCACTCATTTGCTTTGTTATTGTGTTTTCTTTTAAATGGATTCAGATAATTAGAAAAAGTGCACATTGTTAATTCTTTATGTTAAATTTTTCTACATCACCAAAAGCAGGTAGACGTGAAATCAGAAGGAATAACTAAGTAAAACATTAAGAATATGTTGGAGTTGTTAAGAAAATCTCTAACCCTCTTTTAAGAAATTTTAATACATTAATTATTTCTAAAGACAACAATCATACGTTTTTGACCGAAGAATATTGTGGAGCGTAATTCACTAGTTTTTAAGGTATAAGCTGTCGTGCAAAAGCAGCAATTATCGAGTTCAGTAAAAGAGTCGTTATATAATTGCACTAAAATGTGATTTTCCACTACCTATTTGTGCAAGTAAATGAAACGAAACTTTTAGCCAGCAGAAAGTAGAGACTGCAGTACAAATTTATAAAAATTTTATCTTATTTGACAATTTTAATCTGTCTGTCAGTTAGAAATTCATTGCATTCTGCTGGTCAGGGTGGTCGATCAAAAGTAAACAAACCACTGACCACAAAACGCCATCTAAAGCTTAGCCTGGATTTTGATCGGACGCACTTAAATTGAATTAAATTGGATTATGGAGGATTGGAAGATGGTCCTATTGCCGGACTAAACCAAAATTAAATTAGTTTTCCAGCAATACAATAATTTGAAATTCACCGCCAAAATAACTCAAAAGTTTTTAAATGATAGCGATCTGAAAGTAATATAATGGTCACCAGAATAGCCTGACCTCAATCTGCTTGAGTCCTTCTGAGATGCTTAATTTATCAAAATAACTTTGTAAAAATATTTTATTTTATTTAAAAAATTTGCGAAATATTATTAAAATGTGTTACATTGCATTTTTATAGGATATTTTAGCACTTTGAGTAATAATAAATAAGAATTTTATAATTAATATCCAATATATACAAAAGAACTTGTAATTGTAGAAATTGTAGTTTACAAGTACAAAAATCTACAATTGTTATAAAAATTTTAATGAAACACAATTCATTATCACTTGTAAAAAAAAGACTTGTAATTGTAACTTGTAAACTTGTAGAATTGTAGTTTAGTGAAATAGGCCCCTGGTGTTCATTATGTCAAAACATTTATTTAATTACTAATTAGAAATTGAAACATTTTGTATTGATGTAGTCTTGTATAGCCAAACATTTAAAATATTTTTAAGTTTTTCAAATAAATTTGTTTCAAATAACTTAAAATATTTTACAAATTACTCTTTTAAATAATTTTTGTGTATAATGCATGTTTGTAATAGTTATACTGCATTATAAAATAAACGATACACTTTAAAATATATAAAAAGGTCAATTGGCCAGTTAATCGAAAACGTGATCACCTCCAATTAGCACAAGGTGCCGTTTTGAAACCATTGCAGACGAAACTGAAAACTTCAATCGTTTTGCTGCCAGACCTGGGCAATCACAAAGGAAATTAACAACAGCCTCACTCTCAGAATTATTCCCGCAACTTCTGCAGTGCGGATTAAAGGGTAGGTCACCCTCTCTGAGTGTCCTCCGATCAGCCAGTGACCCGTATACACCGTTATAAATCTGGACAGGTATTGGCGAAGACTCCTAGAGTCCTGTCCCGTTTATACCTAAGCCAAAGTGTCCTAGAAACAGCATATGAAGTGATGGAATTCCATCTGCTTTAAAAAAAAAACTTATATATCCCATCTCTAATGACAGTCATATATAAAAAAAGAGAGTACTAGAAATTTTAAGGACCATAAATATAAGTTAGGTTTTAAAGCAGATAGAATGAAAAGCATTCTGTAGGTACATGCCGTAGAAGATTTTTGTACTCGATTGAGGCAATTTCAAAACGTTGTTTTACCATTAATAACTTGCTGGGTTCTCATAAAAATTCCATACAAAGACCACATGACCCGGATCAAATTATGGAAGACTGTAAGGATGTGCTTTTTTTTTGTCTAATAACACGCAATATATTTATTTTTATATTAATTTATAATGTCACTTGCTTTTAGAATTTCAAACACATAGTTTTATGAAAATGATCATATTTAACCAAAGAATCCAATTTCAGAACATTATTTATCTATTAGTAAAGCCTCAAAACCTTTTACTACTTATTTAAAACATGCAACTTAAGTGTGTTCTTTACAAGCGTAACTAACGAATACACTTTGTTTCGTCTAAAACGCTTACATAAGATCAAAGTTAAATTCTATAAAGAATTTAGACTTTTGCAATGAATTTTTTGATGTCCGTGAAGAAATAGTACACTAGCCAAACTGAACAATTGTTTTCGACTCCAGCTACGGTAGTCTCATCAGAGTTCCTTATGTCTGTACATATTTATGACCAAACATCACCTATTTAACTCACACTTCTCAAGAAATCACATACTGATATTACGTTTTTCCATATGTATATGTACATGCTCTGGTATGAGTAAGTCGAAGTAAAGTCAAACAACAGTTTCTATCATATTCTCCTTTTCTCACCTTCATTGCAGTTTTTGTCATTATTATCTTATTTGGATGAAACAGAATTACAATTAATTTTTTGTTTTTACCCTCTTATTCTATTTTATCCACATTAGTCGACATCAGTCATCGCTAGAAGCGAGCTATGCTGAAGACTCGAGTTCGAGCCCCAGAAAGAGTGATAATTTTTTAAATAAATTTTGTTTTGTCTAAAACTTTAATAAGATCAATAACAAATTTAGATTTTTAAAATGAATTTTTGGATAATCAAATTTTGATAATTCGAATTACGGAAATGAAGTTCGCACTATAGCTCTTAACAAAATCTTTGTTCTGTATTCTCATGAACCATTGCGTAATTGGTAGAAATACGATGAAACTTTGCTTATATGCTAATGATTTTTTATGGGTTATAAATCAGTCGGGGAAGACGTAGGATTCTCCCATTTATTTCACCCTTTCCTGATAGTTTGAAGGAGTTATAGGTCTATAATATAAGGAAATTGGCAGTTTTGTCAAATACCGGAACCGATTCGGTTACTCAGATCTAGTTTAAGTCTACTTTTCTTGTGTTATCACAACGAGCACTATGTATGCTAAAGTAAGCTTTGGTTGACAAAGTTATCACTCCATTCCATCCTATCCTATACTATAGAGATTAACCCCGAGTTTGTAGATTATGATGTCTTTTTGTACTCTATACCATCGAATTACTTAAGTGTGAGTAAACTTTTCTTTCCCACTGTAATTAAAATAACTGTATATAAAAAACACACGCACGTTTAACTCATTCATTAATCAGTTGTTTTTGACTTTGATTTGTTAAATTTCATTTAAAAAAATAAATTTTCTTTCGTATTTTTTATTTTTTTTTTTGATTTTTTGTTTTTATTTTGACTGGAATCATTAAATTAATTATTTTGTTATACTCCTCGGGCTATTTGATGGATACAAATTTACAAAAATTTAAGTCGTTTTCTTATTTTATTTTCAAATTGACTGCACGATACGATACGTATTTTTGTTGTTGAGTTTTTAATTCATGGGTGGTTTTGGTTTTTCATTTCCAAACAATGTTTTGTTTGGTTTTGGTGTGCTTTGTAGTAAAGCGTGTGCTTAAATGTTGTATTTCATGATAATTTTCTCAGATCCATGTGTGTTTCATGCTGGTTGCTCCATACTGCTGCAACAACAAAACTTGCATTTATTTTTGTTTTTGTTTTCGTTTTATAATAGAATAGATTAAGAGTAATTGGAACCAGAGATTTTAAATATCTGGGAAATAATTCTAATCATATATCCGGATTTAGAATGAAATACTTGTAAAGATTTAATGTTTTAAAAGATATAATGAAACTCTGGAAATTCGTGTGCTTCCCTTTGGAAATTGAAAAATTTCAACTTTTTTTTGTTTCTTTTTATTTTATTTTTTTGGTTCTGGTATGAGTATTAAAAACTTAAAGTTTTTTAATTTTATTTCTAATACTGGGTTTCTAATTTATTAGAGTTTCTATTGTAGAGCAGCAGCAATAGAGTTGAGAGTTTTTGCTTTTCATATAGCCAGTACATGTCATGGTAAACTGCAGTTTCATATGTAGAAGACGGTCGGTTGGCTAGAAGGATATCTATTCATTATGTCTTTTATACCACCACTTGGATATTTAGAAGTTGAATATGATATCTGTGTGTAGTTGTATGTTAATTGTTTTTCATTTTAACTACTGCTGCTTGCCGCATTGCCAAGATTTATTATCAAATTAAAATTTTCAAAAAAAAAACAAAAAAAAAAAAAACAAAAAAATTTTTTTTGTTTTCATTTGAGTTTTAGTTTTGAAAAATGAATGATACGTGTGTGGCATGACGATTGCAATGTTGATGATGAAACAAATGGAGTAACAAATTATGGTTACAACGTAGAAACAATAATATTTTAAAATCTTTCTCCAAAATTTTGCAAACTGATGCTGCTGCAGCTGCTGCAACTGCATTCATACGAGTAGCACGTGTATTATTTAAAACTACTTTAGAGTGCTAAAGTTCAAATTCTTTTTAAAATTTATGATCCGGAAGACTACAAAAGACAATATTTTTCTTTAAAAATCAATCATACTGGTTTATTTAAGCAAAAGGAAGAGCATTTGTTAAAATGAAATATTATTTTATAATTTGCTTTTAGAGTATTAAGAAATTATTGCAATATTATCAGCAATTAAATTTAAAATCTTTTTTTTTACAAACTTTTAAAACTTTTGCCTTTGACTGAGTTCTTCCTCAAATTAGGTTTAGAAAAGAAAAGCATTTACTTATTTTATTTAAACATTTATATATAGCTTTACATACAGATGTGGTTAAAATACTTAATAAGTGCATGTACTCGTATGATGTTTAGTTATTTGGTTACTTTTTGCTTTCTTTTTTTCTTGTTTTAAATGTGGCAACTTTATCACAAATTTTTAATTCTCATATTGTAGATTTTAAATACAAAAAAAAAAAAAAAAAAAAAAAAAATGTTACAAAATTACTGCTACTTCTCGTTACCGAGTTGGTATTGAAATAAAAATTATTATTTTGTTTGATTGTAATATAAGCAAACGTTTTAACCATTGCAAATTACTTGTTTTGAGAGATATTCTTAACATTCTTTGGTATTTTATTATTTTGGCAAAAACATTAAATTGGAATAATAATTCATCACACAATTACTTTAGATTCTAATTGTCATGACTTCAAATAATGCCAGATTTTTGATTATTTAGGAGTGCATTAAAAATTATTTCAATTTATGTAATGCTGTAGAATTTGCGAATATGTATGATATTGTGGTTCAACCACTACCATTTTCTCTAAATTACTCGAGATATAAACCTATATTTATTTAAACATATGTAATAACTCATCAATTACTATTTTAGTTATACTTTTTGTTTGTTTATACATAAATACATACAAACATAAATAATTGGCCATTACAACCCTGTGTCAGGGTGACGGCCTAGCCTCTCGCAGCACTCATGTTGTGTGTGTTAATTTTTATCCACGAGTACCGGATCCGAACGATAGATTTGAGAAGCTTTCTGATGGTAAGGAATTAGTCCCAAAGCTTTTGCCAGAAGACTGCTGAGAGGTAGTCGCCGAAAGAAATACTTTTTTCATATTTCTTTTTTGCAAGATGTCAAAACTGAGATTTGAACCCGGCGTTATCGTCTTAGTAGGCAAAAACACAAACCACTAGACCACGGTTTGTTTCTACATATTTTATGCATATAAATTTTTTAAAATAAATCATTATTAGAAATAATATTTTTTTTACTAAAGACATATTTGATACAAATTTTTAATAAAAAGCATTATACAATTTATATAATTAAAACAAAAATGTTCTTATAAGTAAAAATGCATACATATCGTCATACCAAATTCAACATATAGTATAGACACCATAATTATATATTCACTTATATATTGCCATATTATTTGTTGATATATAATATACTTGTGCTTAACATGCAGCTACAAGGAAAACCTATTAATATTGGAGTTAAATTTTGCAATATAGTATTTTACTTGATGTTTTATTACTTTTTATTTACTTATTTATATTGATAGTCGTTTAAAAAATAATAAATTCCATAAATTTCACAGTTTGTCTAAAAAAACTGTCTTTTTACCGTTCTTTAATGAACCCTGGCTAAATGACACCTCCGATTACAATGCTCATTGTACAAGTAGAAAGATGAGATTCTTAGCTAATCGGTGATGTATAATTTTCTATTATAAACTATGAATTGGAGTTTTCCTACAATTCCAGAATGTAAGACGGCGTGTAAAATATCCTTAAAAAACCCATATTTTTGCTACTATTTTTTAAAATATGACTAAACAGCACATCTGGTTGACATATCTATGGTACTAGGTGAAACAAAACCGAAAAAGACATACTGAACTAAGAGATCTCATTGAAAAGAGCTGCTCACAATTGAACTAGGTCGTTCATACACTACACATGTCTAATGACTTTTATATTATATGAGTGAAAACATAAATTTTTTAGGTATAACCCATGGTCTAGGCTAAAAATGCATTTATTTTTTTAATTAAATTTACTTTTAGTTGGTTTCATTAATGAAATGTATAATTCAAAAAGAAAACATTCTTCGATTTTTTAGCAGCCAGTTATTCCAAAACAAATTATAATAAGATCTTTGGATCATTTCCATCCTGTGATTTCCCTATGTTAAAGTCTTGATTTATTGATTATTCCACAAATGATTGCTTAGTGTTTGTGTGGGGAGTCGGGGGTCCGGATGTTCCTCAGGAGTAAATTTTGGAGCCAATGGGGGGTGATGTGCTTTGACTATGTTGTTGATGTTTTCGAGTTGTTAATACCAAAATGTTATGTATGTTGTTGTTATTTGCCTTTTAATAATATTGTTTATGAGTGTTCTTTATTATTTTGCACAAATATCAAAATTAACTTCCAGGCACATAGAGTATAAATTTTGTTTATTTATTATTTAAGAAACACATAAGTACTTTCAATTGTTCTCTTCTGTTTTTTATTTTCAAACGCAATTAAGTTTTTATAGTATAAGAGGAATTTTTTATTTATGAACTTTAAAAATACAACAATTACATTCTTTTTGAAAAACTATATTTTATTATACACTTTTTTTCATTTTATATTTATATCTAATAACTTGCTGCCGTTGACCACTTGTCTCACTGAATATATGATTTGTAATGAAAACATGTATTATGTTCGTTTGAAGTGTGAGCTTCACTTCAAACATTATTATAAAGAAAAAGAAACATAAAGAAAAAAGAAAGAAAAGCTCACACTTCGCCGCATTCATTTAATTGCAGTTAAAAGAGAAAAGTACTTGGTTCGCGCGTGAACATCCCGCCCCCCCTTGCTGTAATGCAATTTACACAAGGAGGTGGATGCCCACGGGAAAAGGGTAAAATAAGTGGTCAGTGTTTCCAAATTAAAATTGATGGGTACAACAAGCAATTAGATATTAGGGAAAGTATATGGATATACAGATATAGGCATAGGTTAATAATTCATATATAAAGGAAATTCAATGACTTTAAAATTAAGCAGTTAAAAACAAAAAACTGATTTAAAGGGTGGCTAATAAAGTACATATATGTTTGGGTAAGATACTTTAAAATATTGTTTAAGGAGTAATATAAGTACATAAAAATTCAATAGTTGTTCGGGTAAAATAATTCAATATACAATACTATATAGAAATATGTATTTAAATCATACTATATAAAATAATATAATATAATATGGAGATAAATCAGGGTAGTATAAATATAAATTATTGTAAAGATAAATGAATACAATATAGGTGAATTTTGTAATGGAAAAATACATTTTTACAGAACAAAGGGTAAGTTAATGTATTATAGAGATTATATTTGGTAATGCAAAAAATAAGTAAAGATAATAGAAAGATACATTGGTTGAGTAATGCAAAAATAAATGAGTTGTATAAACAAATGTATTAAAAGAGTGAAGTCTTGTAATACAAGAAATAAATGAATATAGCATAAAAATACATTTTATAATAATACAAATAAATGAGTAAGATAAATGATTACATTAGAAGAATAAAGTTTGTAATACAAAATACAATATTATAAAGATAAATTTTTATAATACAAAAGTGAGATTTGTAATATAAAGGGTAAATGAATATATTATAAAGTTAGATTTTTATAATACAGAGATAATTATAATATAGTATAATATAAGATGAATAGAGGTAATACGAGTAAAATGAATATAATGTAAAGATACATTAAGAGGGTAAAATAATACAAGAGAATATAATGTATTAGTTAGTTAATATAATATAAAGATTTTATCTAACTTATATTAAATTTAACAATGAGAAATATAGAGATATTTAAATGCAAATTTTACCAATTATGGTATTGTTGTCGTGGGCCATAGCTGATGAAAATATTGGTGGCTGGATACCAGGTCTAATGAGTTGAGGATAAATGTCAGCACCCAGGATAATGTTGAGGTCACCACCATTGGTATAAAATTCAGGATCAGCCAGACGAAGATTACTAAAGGTTTCCGCTAGACGATCATCTAACCTCTTTCTGGACAAAGTGAGAGATAAATTTTCCGTTATTTTGGCAGTGACATGGAATACAGGTCCATCGTCAAAGCGCGAATGAAAAGATATTGTGCACCAATCTCTGTTTGCATTCTTTCTATTGGTAGCTGATACCTTTGTACCAGAAAGTGCGCAATGGAGGTATATTCTGCGCATGGATTGAGAATCATAATTATTTGATTTACTGCTGGAAGAAGGTCGTTGGGAGAATTTCTTCTGTTGGATTGGGGTAACGCTTTTATTACGATGAAAAGTAATATTAACTGTAACGGGAGAGATAGAAAAATAAATATATATTAATTGTGAGGGGGGATGGGGTAGGAGGAATAGCTTTTTAATTGATCGAGTGACGTCACCATAGGCGGTGCGCACTTTTACACCTCGGACGCGTTTATCAGAGCTGTGGTAAAGTCTCACAATACGACCTATTCGCCATTGGTTGGGAAGCAAGTTTTCTTGTCTGATAACAGCTAAGTCATTTATGGTGTAATTTCGTTGAGGGTATTTCCTTTTCGTCCGCTTGTGGAGGTATAGGATTTTCAATTTTCTCCGTCGGTTAATATAATTTAGGGTATGACTAGATATGTCGGGTTGAAGGGGAGATAATAAAGAAGTTTCGATTAAGACGTGACCGGGGGTCAGAGTACATAATTTACTTTTGTTAGCGTTCAAATCAGTTTTACATTGCCATATTTGTTGCGTAATGCTTTTGGCTACTATAGATTTAGGGGGAGGCCAGCTGACGGGATCAAATTCCGCGATTCTATTGGGAGAATTTTTCAGCCTGGCAGGAGGGATTGAGGTATTAAATACAACCTGCGATTTTGTGGTTGCACTGTCGGGTATGTTGACCGCGTTGTGAGGGGGATAATATGTGTCGATATCATTAGATGGGGGGTTTATTTTAGTCATTTGACTCAAGGTAGGGTATTTTGTGATTACATGGTCATAATCTGTTTTAAGGGGGGGGTTCTTATTTAATCTCGTTTCATTACGTAGAAATTGAGATATGGCAGTATGCCGAGAGGCGCTTACATTAAGGCTCTCAGGGTATTCGAGTTTAAGGGGGGTTGATACGACGAAGCGTCCATCGCTGTTTTTAAAATTTGTTGTTCGGTGAAACTCTCCACAGTATAAATCTTCAAGTGGTGAACAGGGCTTGGTAGGAATATTTTCCAGTTCCCAGCACGGTTGTATTTGATTTAAGAGTCTAACTTCATTAAAAAATGATTGATAAGTATCAGTTTGACGTTTCTTATCCATTCGTCCAGTGACAATCCATCCGAAAACGGTTTTTTGGGCCACTAAAGATTGATGATTAGACCATTCTACGCCATTTCGAATAATTTTAGGGTACACATCTCCTCCAAGAAGTAAATCGATTTGAGAATCTGATTGGCTATCAATATCAGCTAATTGAAGGTGAGAGAAATGGCTATTTTTCAGCGAAGAGCGGGGATAATGAGATAGTTGACTAATTAGCTCATTCACAATAAATGCATCGGTATCCATTTTGAAACTGTTATCGATCGGAGATCGGATTTGAAGTTTACAGATATGAGCTGATGTGGCTGTCAATGAGCCACTTAATCCGTATATCTCTGCCTGAGAGGAGTGGGTTAAAAGATTAAGCTTTCTTTGTAGCCGCTTTGAAACCAAAGTAGCTTCGGATGCCGCATCGATGAGAGCACGAACGGTGCATTTTATGTTTCCATTGTAGACATCCACGAGGGCCGTACCGAGAATAACGGAATGTGAAGCAGATGGTAGTTGAGTTGAAAACGTCTGTAGGGTCCTATCTATTGCTGTATTATCATGTAAGGGAGTTGTATTTGTTTGGAGGGGGGTTGATATTCGAGAATGATTCTCATTTGAATGGGGTATAAAAGCAATAGCAGTAGGTGTTGATGGGTTATGAGACGTTGTAGTTTGGGGGGTAATAGAGGGGGAAGAGTCAGAGCGATGAAGTAAGGAGTGATGTTTTCTCTGACAGATATTACAAACGAATCGACTTTTACATTTCCTGTGGTCATGGGAGATAGCGAGGCAATTCGAGCAGCGTTTCTGCCGTTTAACTATATTAAATCGTTCCGCAATCGGCATTCGTAAAAATATAGGACAGAGTCTTAAGGGGTGTGTAGAGGGGCATAGAGAGCAATTACCAGATTTGTGCGTAGACACGGTGGTATTATAACCGTTGAGTTTTATTTCTTGAGGCATATTTTCGCCTTTAGGGTTAGCGGGTTTATGAGAGTTTGAGGTATGGGGTTTTGAAAAAGTAGATCGAATATCTGCCACAGATTCAAGGGTTTGAAATCTGGAGGTCAAGAATTCGTCCAATTCTTTCCAGGTGGGTAGGGAGGCTGGTTTAGAAACAGATTGTTCCCACATACTAAGGGTGATGTCGGGTAAACATGTTGAACAGATGTAAACAAAGATGATATCCCAACTTTTTGTATCGATCATCAAAAGATTCAGGTTTGTAACACAATCGTTGATTGTGCGTTGTAAACGCCTAATATTGGGGCCGGTTTCTTTAGAAATTGGGGGGATATTGAAAAGGCATTTAAGTTGAGCATTCACCAAGACTCGTTTATTTTCGTATCGTTTCACGAGATTATCCCAAGCCATATCGAATCCATCGTTTGTAAGCGGGCAAGTTTTCAGCAGGTCTCGGGCTTCACCTTGAGTCTTCTTGAGTAAGTGACACATTTTCTCAACCGGGGAGAGACGTTTGTTATTGCGATAGAGGGCCGTGAACATGTCACGGAATGTGGGCCAGGATTTATAATCTCCGTGGAAGATTTCGGTATCGCATGGAGGGACAGATACATGGGGGACGTGATCTAAATTATCAGCAAAACAAGACGTCCGTTTAGATTTTCGTTGAAGAGCATCCAGTAGTTCATTGGCCTTAGATAGTCCACGCAAATGACTTTCATAAGTGGAGAAATAACATCCTGTTACTGTTTCAATGTCAATTTTTTCTTTTGTTTCATCAATTTTGTCCAAGACATCTTCATAACATGCTCGAAAATCATTCCAGAATCGCTCCATCTCGCCTTTTTGTATCTCCAAGGAGTGAATAGTGTGACGGTCAACATCAAGTTTATCGAAATAACTCTCAAACTCTTTGATATGATCAGCAGATCGAATAAGGGCTTTTAAGAGCGCCATGTTGTGGGATAAATATTTTATTCAAAGGGGGGTTATAAAAGTAAACAGAAATACTATTATAATATTTCGAAAAATTTCTCAGGTGATCTACAGATATGTACGAAAACACGTTAAAATCGATTGACGATACAATATAAAAAACGAGTGAATTTAATTTTATAAAAAAGGGGGTTAATGATTATTATTTTATTTATAAATGCTGCGTAGATAATTTTTTAAAATATAAGAATATTTTATATTTTATATTTTATTATATATTTTTCTCTTTAAGGGGATATGAATGTTCACTATCGATAGGCGAAGTCAAATAAAATACGGTAAATGTACTGCGTAAACTTATAGGACTGCCCACGTAGAATATAAAGTTCAGAATTGATGCTCCTTTTAGTATTTTCTCTAAATTTTTAATTGTTAATTTAGAATATTAATTATCCAAGAATAATATCAACTTTATTTATCGTCTAATATATGTGTACAGGTAAATTATATAATAAATAAATATATGTATATATAAACAAATTTATCAATTTATTTGTTTCTCTTTACTCGATTAGCAATTTCCATAAAATATGTTAAATTCCGTATATGTCCTCATATATAAATATTTCTCCCAGTCAACTTCAATTTAATTTCAATTCAATTTAAATTTCACTTGTATTTTAACACCATCATATATTATGCAAATTCATAGTATCATATATTATATGAAAAAGACAGGCCTCAGTGTAACAATGTTCGTTAATTTATTAATGACAAGTTCGATCGTTCATAGGTTTGATGTCAACCCTTATTTTAACACTGCAAATATAGCCTGTGTATTTTTCTCTCTTTTTTATTTCTACTTTTTCTTCATACAAATGAGAGACAGCAAAAAATATGATATCAAACAATGTTGAGGTATGTTACAGTTTACATACATATAAACAAAAATGCAAAGTATTCTATTTCATTTATATTTCTCCTATTTATATGAATTTCAAGGTTCACATACAAGCATACATGTGCATGTTAAAAAAAAAATGCAAGTATTTATTTCGTTTATGTTTCTTCTCTTTTCGTAAATTTCAAGGTTCAAATGTATGTATGTTTTACTTAAGAAACTTTCAGCAAAAATAAATACATAGCATAACACTACCGATTAATATATTTATACATGTGTATGTATATTTTCTCGTTTTCGGTTTATGTTGTAGGCCTTTGCTGTTGTCAATCGCGCCACTTTGTAACAAACAAGAAAATATGCGTGTACTTATATGTTCTTGTTGTTTTGATTTAATATGTTTAATGCAGGTACTGGACGGGACAGCATAAAAAAAGGGATTATATATTTGTATGTATATTTTGATATGCTGCTATGCGTATATATTAATGCAAAAGAAATTACTTGTTGCGATGCCAATAATTTGGGTTTCTTTTTTTTTTGATTATTGCATTTTTTTGTTGCTGCCTTTCAAAAAATCAGGCCACTTGTGAAAAACGCAAATTGCATGGGATTTTTTTTGTCTGCTAAATGAAACTTGTTTCCAACTGTACTTTATATAGGTATGTATTTATATGTGAACATATATATGGACATATACATATATATGGATAAATATATATGCATATAATAGGAATACAAATAGAAACGCAATGCCTGTACTTTAATTGCTTTTCTTTTTTCTAAATATGTATGTAGATTATTGTCGATACACGTTGAAAAGATGGTAGACTATATGGGAGTTGATATTTGACATTATGGTAGATTATGGTAGAATATTAATTAGATTGTCTTCCAAACAAATTCTGTAGGGCGTAAATCTACAGAAATTAGAAGATTATAATCCGTAGATAATGGGGTAAAATATTAATTTGAATTATTTTCCAAAAAAACTTTGTAGGGAGTAAATAGGGAAGAAGGTTAATTTGTAATACACATATGTGGGTACGTTTCAAATTAAGAAAAAAGTTTTTCTTTCTATGTACATATTGTATGTATGTACATGTAAAATTTGTATATTTGGTGTTGTTCGAAGATGTATGTAGGGACCGTAATAACGAATTATTGAACGGGAAATATATGTAAGTATGTAGAACTAGGGTATGGTATGAATATGTATGTATGTAAGTAGGGGCCGCAATAAAAGTTATTGAACGGGAAATATAAGTTATTAAATTGAGGTATGTATTTAGGTAGGTTAGGGGGGTGTATTAATTTGAATATTTAGTTAGGGGGCCGCAAATATACATAAATCGTTAAATTGAGGTAGTTATGGGGGGAGTATTTATTTGAAGAATTTTCAAATAAAACTTAGTAGTGATTAAATATATTTTTCAAAAGAAATGGGGTCGAGTAGTAACTCGAATATTTTTAAAGAAAATGTGGGAGTAAGTAAAATAAAACTCAGTACTTACTTTGAATGTTGTTACCTCTTACTTAATGGGGGTGGAGTCCAAAAAATCCCAGGATCCGGCTCGAAGGACCAGATGTTTTTGTGGGGAGTCGGGGGTCCGGATGTTCCTCAGGAGTAAATTTTGGAGCCAATGGGGGGTGATGTGCTTTGACTATGTTGTTGATGTTTTCGAGTTGTTAATACCAAAATGTTATGTATGTTGTTGTTATTTGCCTTTTAATAATATTGTTTATGAGTGTTCTTTATTATTTTGCACAAATATCAAAATTAACTTCCAGGCACATAGAGTATAAATTTTGTTTATTTATTATTTAAGAAACACATAAGTACTTTCAATTGTTCTCTTCTGTTTTTTATTTTCAAACGCAATTAAGTTTTTATAGTATAAGAGGAATTTTTTATTTATGAACTTTAAAAATACAACAATTACATTCTTTTTGAAAAACTATATTTTATTATACACTTTTTTTCATTTTATATTTATATCTAATAACTTGCTGCCGTTGACCACTTGTCTCACTGAATATATGATTTGTAATGAAAACATGTATTATGTTCGTTTGAAGTGTGAGCTTCACTTCAAACATTATTATAAAGAAAAAGAAACATAAAGAAAAAAGAAAGAAAAGCTCACACTTCGCCGCATTCATTTAATTGCAGTTAAAAGAGAAAAGTACTTGGTTCGCGCGTGAACACTTAGTTTTTGTTTTGTGCTGGATTGCAATGTAGGGTATTAAATAATCCTGCTTTATATTCCTTGTAATATAATCATTTCCTTTCAAATAATTTGCAGCATAGTTTTAAGCTTTAATGCAAGTATTGGAATTGCTAATATGCCAGTAAATCCTTTTCATTGTCTTTCATAGAATAGTGTGGTGTAATGACTTTCTTAATAGAAAAATCTATAAAATATTTTGTTAAATTTGATTTTCTTTCCATTTTTTTTTTGCTTATATATGATGGATTATCATAATCAGATTCCGTTCAATAGTGCAAATGCTGCAAATTCATGCATTCAGTATAGAATTATTTTTTTGTTTCAATTTATAAAATGATTTACAGAGATGTAATGAATACATTAATTTTAATGGAGGGTGTTTCAAAATATGTTTTTATTAGAAAAGTTTCATCTGTAAATGGGCCTCATACTAGTACAAATATATCTTTGAATAAATAATTTTTATTATTATTTTTTTTTATTTATTCCTTTGGAAATGTTGAAACACTTTTATATAAAATTTTCTTGCACAATTTTTTGTTTTAAAATTACATTCATTTAGCAATTGCTCTCCGTGTATTTTATGTAAATACTCATAGAAACCAAAACTAAAAAAAGATCATGTTTTGTGTTTAGTTTTAAATATATATTTTCAGACTATAAAACAGATTTAGTCAATAAATTTTCAAATGAACTTAATTAATGCCTGTTGTAACCAACTTAAAGACCAACAACATTCAGCTCTACAGCCGAAACGACCAACAAAAAATGAACAACAATTTGTGTGTGTAATGACTGCAAATTGTTTATAAAAACTTGTTGTTTTTTTTTTTCTTTTTTTTAGTTTCATTATTTATATGGTAGTCGTTGTATTTTAGATCATAATAAAATATTAACTTTTAGACCATTTGGTTCACGACATTGGCGGTTGAATGGGTGTCGGCGGCTTTTGAATTAAAAAAAAGGCAAATTCAACAATAGCGTCTAACAAAAGTAAATACAAAAATAAAAAAATAAAATTATTTAAAAATAGAAAAATAGACAACAGTGGTGATGATGTATTTAAATCTAAAACATAAGGAATATAAAGCATAACATATGCAAGCACACAGTAGTGATCACATAAATAGTAAATAGAAAGAGTTCAGACAACCGGCATTACTTTAAAATGATATCGATTTGACGATTCAAATTCGGAACTACGAATCAATCTTTATAGCGCAAGAATAACGTACTAAAATGGGTTTATCAACAGTGGTATGCAAGTTTAAAATAAGTATTGGTATTACTTGGGAGAGATAAATTATAAGAGAACAAAAAAAAAAAAAAGAAATAATTCGATAAAGTAATAAAATTGGTCCCAACTTATTTCACTCTTCATAATATTGAATAACCTGTGGTCATTTAATAATGATTCCAATGATTTGACCCCAACATTGAGCGCAAAAAACCATTATTTATTTTTCCTAATTTTTAAATGAAACATCCAGTAACATCTGAGTAGGTGGGGTTGTACTATCAGAATAAATTTTGAGGCTCTCATAACCCAATGTCTGTTATTTAAATATGAACGCAGTGGTTAATTTATGCGAACGGACTGAAACATAATTTGATATTGACTTTAGTTTATATTTAAACTTTTGTAATTCGATGTCACCGGTTTTTTGTTGATGTGTACGTAACACGGATGGAAATCATGGTACAATTGTATTTTTTTTTGGTACATTTTGGACCCTGTTGGTACCGTGATACTACCGCGTCTTAATTGGTACAATTTCAATCATACAAAGATTCAAGTATTTTCTGTTTTTGGTCAAAGATATCACAAATGAAAAATGAGTTAAATGAGTATGTTTTCAGAAATTTCAAGAGTTGTATCAGGCATTCTATCTATTCCACATTCGTCGGCCAACGTCGAACGTGTTTTTCTTTCCAAAACCTTATAAAAACAAAGGAAAGAAATAGACTACACGTTTCCACTGTCCCTCCAATTTGATACAAATTAAAGATTTATTAAAGTCAACAAATTCATGTTGCTTCGATTTTAAAATAACAGAAAATTTATTATCTAAAAATATTTTATAAATAATTATTTTAATAACTGATCTCAAGAATTGAAAAGACTAATGTATGTACCTTTATGTATTTAATATTTATTATTTTTATGTTATTCTATACTGTATACTTCTGAATTTTTATACACTTTTTGTTAAGTTTCTGTTTTTAATAAATATTAAAAAATGGTACCGTCATGGTATGAAAAGGACATTTTGTTTTCATAGTTGGTACAAAATCATAAAAGCCATTTTCCATCCCTGGTACATAAATAAACAAAAGCACAAGCTTTTGTCGAAGCACCATGCCATTACTGTTTGTTGCTCTTTATGAGCTGACGAACTCATTTGTTAATGCAAATTGTTTGCATTTATATATTTGTATATGTACTGGGTTTGTGCTATTTTCCTCTACAGCACTGTTATTAAAAGTCACATCTGAATATTTGAATCTTTTTCTATGGTTGCTATTTTCAATTTTGTCGCATTTGTTTCATTCTTGAATGTTTGTGTTATTTTTATTTGCAATGTTGAATGTTGAACAAACAATATGAAAATGTTAATTTGCATTCAGTTTTAAAAGTCCAAACATTCGATTTGTTAATAAGGAATTTTTCAATTTTCATTCATTTTCCTTAATTTTTGGAAAATTCCTATAAATTCCTATGCTGCCTTTTTCTTTGCTTTTTTTCGTTGATTCTTTTTTAGATACTATGATGCTAGATTTGCAGTCAAATTTTTCCAATTTCTAAGCAGAGAGTTGAGGAAAAGTGGTACTCTTTTTAACAATCACTCCAATAAAGGCCAGTTTACACTTTTCTGCAAGCCTTAAAAACTGAACGAATTTTGAAAATATAAATGTAGAAGTTATTCATCTGATTTTCAAAAAATGAAATAGAAAGTTTTGTTATTACATTTTACTTTGGCATATCACATTTCAAATAAAAGGAAAAAAAATCAGTCTATCTTCAAATTCCAATACAATGCACTGCATGAGTAGGGGTTTATCCCTGAATATTGCTCTTAAAAAAAATTATTCAATAGCTATTTTTGCTATTCTCTTCAAGGATATAAAAGTTTAGTACTCTTTCGTACTCTGCATTACATTTAATTTATTATTTTTTGCAACGAATATATTGTGTAACTTATTTAGAATTCGAAAGAAATATTTAAAATACTAATTTCATTTTTATTACTTTGTAATCATTTATATATAAACCACATGATGCAAAATTTTAATTTTCTATCCCTGATTTTTTTTCATTTATTTTGTAAAAATACAACTCTGATGCGAGTATATACAGTGACACATATTCGAATTAACGCACATTAATTTTTTTAAACTAACTATTGAAAAATTTATTTTAGTGGAAACTATTTTTGGTATGAATGCGTAGTTTCTTCAGCTTTTTATATTGTTACGAATGAATAATTAATAAAAAGTTAGTAAATTTTATTTCTATGAAAAAAAGGCAAAATGAATAAAACCACAATAAAAAATTAGGCGGCAGTAGTATCAGAACTTTTTAATAGTATTTTTTACCGAGGTTCTTAGTCATTCATATTATTTTATAATATATGACTGCCTTTAATAATTTTATTTTAATTTTTCTTGTTACATTCCTTTCTTAAAAATAGAGGTTCTGAGTTGTTACAAATATGAAAACTGTACTATGTTTAGTAAATCTCTAAGCTAACTGTTGTATGAGCCACTATTTTAATAGAACTATTAACTGCAAAAATCTGATTATATGCCTCAAAGCTACATAACATAAAAAACTGTTTTCATTTATAAAAATATGTGCCACTGTAAAATTTTTTTGGTCTTTTTTTTTAAATACCAGCACTCAGGGGATGACCCGAACTCATGCAGTACATTGTGCTAGTCTCGAAAAATATGAGGGGTAGTGGCAAAAACTGTGCGGACCTTTGATTTAAAGTTACTAATATCGTATCTGATATCAGTAAAAAAAAACAAAGGTCAAAACGAAATCGGTTGCTATTGATTGATTATTTAATAGCCAGTGTTATACCTTCACCAATAAATAATCCAACAGAAATTAACTCCAAGAAGCCCTTTGAGTTGAAGATGATGTTTATGTTGCTGTCACCTATCCAGTCCCAATGATAATTCTTAGTTACTGTTCCTCAACTGCCTTTCTGTCATGGGAGACCCTGAAAGGAAGCTATTGCTCTCCACCAGCTTAGCCAGTTGAGTCCTTCCAGTGCAAGTCTCTACAAAAAATCAGGTGATTATCCTACGTAGTTATTGAAGTCTCGTTTTTGTTTTGATTAAGATAAAAAAAAATTCTAAAGAATTAAAGGATTACGTAAACAAACTGATTCGAATACTTTTGACTTTCCCGGTATTTCCATATGATTTTTATTTTTGTTAAAATTTATATAAATGAAGTGCCACTGTATCTGGGTGTCCATTAAATTACAAAAGAAAGCATTGTGGAAACCGAAAAAGACTATAAAACACAGAAAGACTGTTTTATTTGGATTCTTTTATTTCCTTCTTGTTTTTTCTCAGTTTTTGCTAATGGCTAAAAAGCAGATGTTGGAATGAAAATTGTTTATAAAACGCAAAGTGTGTCTTCCCTAGCCGTGTGTATATTATTTTTTTCCAGTTTTTTCTCTATTTAGCTTTAGGCTCTTTTTTTCTAATAGTGGTACCAATTCTTTTGAAGAATATTGTTTTTACCTATTTTTAAAAAACACAATTTTTTGATATTTTCTGAGAAAATTTTTCTTATTTTTTTATAATTTTTTAAAG
Source organism: Metopia argyrocephala (assembly GCA_963576795.1). Lineage (NCBI taxonomy): Eukaryota > Metazoa > Arthropoda > Insecta > Diptera > Sarcophagidae > Metopia > Metopia argyrocephala. The sequence goes on from OY756209.1 coordinate 3,749,098, forward strand.
AAATTTTTAGGCTAAACATTTAAAACTTCAATAACAGTTTAGAATTTATGAAATGCAAAGAAAACATTCAAAAATGTAAAAGAAATTTAAAAATTTAAAACATATGAGTAACAATGAAAGGAGAATTTTTGGTGAAATAAAAAGACAAAAACCAAATTCAACAAAAACTTGCAATACAGTCAACTATATAGAGAAACTGAATTTCCTTCATGCACAGACTGTAATGGTCTTCAGTTTGTATATGTTGTAGTTGCTGTTGTTGAAGTCTCGTTTTTTTATAAAACTCTTGAGAAATTTCTCAAAAAGTTTCATCTTTAAAACGTGGGAGTGAAAGTAAAACAGAAAACAAGAGACATTCATGCAGTCAGCCAGTCAGTCCATCCAGTTGTAAGAAACTTAAGTCAACACCACGCATACGTAATGCACTCAAAAATAAAGGATAATATTCCCCTGAGGGTTTAAGACTTTAATATTCTTATGCAACCATCCTGCCACTTGTGTCTATCAAAGTAAAACAGAAGAGGAAACAAAATACAAAAAAAATTCAAACTTTACTAAAATTGAAACTGAAAGAATACAACACAACGTTTGGCAAGTGTTCACACTGGCTGTAAAATTTAAAAAAATTCTGTTTCTTGAAAGTCAAGAGAAAGACAATGGCAATATATTTTAATTTATTTATTTCTTAGAATTGGAAACAAGTTGGATGGTCAATCCTATCACCTACTATTGTGACAAAATAATGCCCCTCATTAATTGTAATATTCGTGAGTTACAGCATGAAATAGGTGATCAAATAATTTCTAAATACACTCATTTATAAATTAAAATCAAAATTTGGTTCCTTGGAAAATAAAAATTATGTAAAAAATAGAGTTCGTCGCCTGAAAAAATTAGTGAGTTCGGAAGTAGTATTTATAGGTGTTATAAGTATCAAAATATAGTACATCGAGAACTCCTTTATTACTCTTTTACTCAATATTTTTAATCACACTGCGTAATTCACTGATACCGTAAAACGTCAAGGAAATTGTGATTTCCAAATTCTTTTCTAAAATCTGAAATCTTTACATTTGCAAACGCTATGAAAATTGGGAGGGGCGGTTATTGACAGTGAGATAAAATAATAAAACTATACCCACATTCATCTATTTCATTTGGGTACCCAATACTACTCAATACTTTTAACGGATTTTATATTTAAGAGAAAACAATTTCATAAAGTATTGTGTTTTTAAACAGAAATTAGTTTAGCCGTTAAAATTCAAATTTTCCATACAATTTCGAAGAAAATTACAACCCTGATAGTATTGAGTAGTTACTTTTAAGTATTGACTATCCAAAAATTCGTATAAATACTCGATACTCGATACCCATTACTCAATACTTTGCCAGCACTAATCTATATATAAAAAAACTACAGTAAAACCATGTTAAACAAAACCACGACTGTGTTCTTGAACAACTTAGAGTACAGATATTAGCAAAACATGGGGAAGAAAAAAGCAGAAAGTAGTTTTTTTGATATTAAATTTAAACCTGCTCCAACCATGATTAGTTAGAAAAACATTCGCGGTAAAAGTGTCGCTTATGGAACACCGTGCGACTAAAGAACGAATTTTCTCTATATGTATTATGCGATTTGTTGGACAATCAACTGCAAATGGTATGCTTTGTAAGAGAAACTATTGTATTATAACGTAGAAATTTGTGCTCAGAAGGAATTAGTATTTTTATTTTATTAGAGCACTTGTAGTAACGATAGATCAGCGAAAAGCAAGCCACATTTCGCCGATGCTGCATTTATTAAAAAAATATTACTTCTTGGGCAGGATAAAGTTCTAGTAAATATCAAGAAGGCCAGATGAGGTAAAGGTTTCTCCTATCGTTTTTAAAAACCGAGGCACTTGAATGTTTCTCTCATTACTTCAAAACAGTGACTATTCAAGGGAAGATTAGAGTAGATTTTCATGTCCAAAACATCAATAGTGTTGGCCTTATATTATTCAAGACCAATTTTAATGATTTAAAGATAGGTAAGTCAGATAGCCGAGGCACTTGACTGCTTTGTTCGGTGTCCTAAGTTCGCTTTGTCAAAAACAGCTGCTGCAGCCTTATAGCCGAAATCTTTTTTTAAATTTTACTGTCATATATAAATCCTAAAATTTAATGTTTTTCTTATAAAATTTAAAATTTTTTTGGATTGAAAGTACACACAAACTTTTTAATTGAATTTCGAATTATTATTCTTATAATGCCATTCATTTTATGGTGCACCTACAGCCGTTTTAAGGAGTCGTAACGTAAGTGTGTATTTAAAAGATGATAAAATAATATTTTAACAACGCTAACCTCATAAAGAAAACATTGGATATGAAAAGTTTGAATAATAGGAGGAAGTACAAGAACCAACAACGATGGGAGAAAAGTAATAAAAAAAGGAAAAATGAAAAACAAGAATAGTCTCAAGTGCCTTTCAGGTGACATTAAAAATCAAAATATTCGCACAGAAAAACTCGTTAAGCATTTTGTCGTTAGAAAATTGTAACGTGCTGATACTCACACACCACTATTAAGAAGTGAAGGGTGCAGAAGGTCAGGATACTCTTGAGTGTTAAAAAAAGTTTAAAATAAAATAATAGTGTTGCCAAGCAACCCATAATTTCAATGTTATTCTTCATGTTGTAATTAAAATATACAACAGAAAAAATCTTAACAATTAACACTAAATAGCATACGAAAGAATATCAGAGTCAGCAAATACATTAGGAAGGTCAGTAAAATTAAAAAATAGCCCCAATTTGCACAGGGGAATGCAAAAAAAAAAACATTCGTACTCTCAAACAAAAGATATTTAAAAAATCTGCTTTCTGAGAATAAGCCAATTAAGGAATACTAATCAAAGCAAAATTTTGATGAAAAACTTTGTCATAAACTCTGCCAGAGAGCCCCAGGCCTATCTAAATAGTCCCTAAAACGCAGCATTAAAAATTTCAAAAAGACACTTTCTGTTATTCCACCATGCTGAGGTGGTTTAACGAGATACATAATCAGTTATAAGCCTCTTCACCAGAATAAGAATAGCACTAAGTTTGTCTATATAAAACCTATAAACCACTATAAAACCTATGGAAGAAAATATTAAAATACCCCTTCCAAATAAGAAAAAATAACGTTGAAGAGATAAAGATTTAATGTTTACAGCATAGTTTCTAAAGGCTACTAAGACAAAAACTTAGAAATAGATTACACAGTAAGGGACTGAATATTAGAAAATTATAAATCCCGATTTAGGATGTCATCCAAATATCTAATATTTCTATTTTGTGTGAATTTATTAATTTTGTACTACTCTTCTATGTAGAATTTACAATATATAAAATTGAATGTGTGTTTGTTTATTTGTTTGTTTGTTTATTTGTTTGTTTGTACCTTATAGGAGACCAAACCTCTGGACTGATCTTCCTGAAATTTTCACAGCATTTAACTAGGACTCTGACATTATTAATAGGGAATTTTTTTTTCGACCACGCCTACTTTTACGCCCACTTTTTTAAATTATGTAATTACTCCACGCCCTCTTTCACGCCCCTTTTCACGCCAAATTTTGTTTGAAAGTTTCAAACTTTTTGTTCTATGTAGAAATTTGTATTTGTTTTTTTATTTGGTAATATATTGCTCTTAATACTGTTAACGTCGTCATATAACTATGAACTACGCCCACCTCACAGCCCCCTTCTCTTTTAATTCAGATACTTACTTACACCACTAAGAATGTTTGCTATACAAAATAGCTTTTTTGTAATATGTATATAACGAGGAGGTAGCACACCGGGTTCAGCTAGTTAAATATAAATAAGAACTAAAAATGCTAGAAAAAGCTAGAAATTTTTAGAAAAATGCTAAAAAAATATTTAACATGCGAGAACGGTTATTTTTACGCCAAATTACTTTGAAAAATGCTAGATATAGCATAAAAAATGCTAAATAGGTAACGCTACCCTTAAGGTCTTAAACCAAATTTGTGCACTTTGATTTTTGAGAGACGCATACCACCTGCTACTGGGTCATTTATTTATAATTACTACTGTTCATAGAAAATTTAATTTTAAAATCTGACTTTGGTTTTAATAACACTTCGGCAACTCTGATTTGAAAATTCCACTTAACAGTCATTTACTCAATTTTATGACATAAATAACCTGCCACCCCAAACCAACGGGTTTCACTTTCCTAATGTGTGAAACGACAAAATAAAAGAGAAAACAAAATCACATGAAATACATCCCTCAGCTATGAATGGCATTCCTCAGCGACAGTAACGACATGTAAAGGGAGTAGCAGCAGGGAATAATTTCTGTAACAACATTTATTATTCATCTTTAGTCATCTGCTGCTACTGTTATTGCTGCAACTTTTACTCTATGCTGAGGTATTTAAAACTGTGCTCTCCACCTCGAGTATATATGTATGTATGTAAGTATTTGTTATTGCTTTTGTTTATAACTTCATCCTTTACAGGGAAGATAGCATTGTGCGCCGTAGAAAAACAAATATATATTTTTTTTATAAATTTTATCTGTGGCTGTAGAAAGGACACTTGAAATATATTTTTAACAGAATTTTAGAATTTTCATATACCTGTGAGTGTTTCTGTGTGCTTTTTTATTTCTATCTTTCTATTTCAATTTTAAAATTCCTAACAGTCCAAATGTCAGCATTTTGTTTGATTGTCAGTCATTGCATGTCCTTTTGCTTTGTATACGTCAGTGTGATTTTCTTGTTCTTTAAGTATTTGATTTGATTTGATTTCCGATTTTGCCGTTGTCCTTGAGAAAAACAAAACAAAAAAATTGTTGTACTTGCACATAAAATTCCTTTTGAACAGATAAAATTATAAGAACGTGTTTCTTCTACCAAGAGAAATTCATAAATAAGTCCCAGTCATTCAATCAATGCTAAAAATTAAAAGTAATATTCTAAAAAGAATTCAAAAAAATTTTATTAAATATCTTTTCATATTAAAATTGAGTAATGCAATTTTGCAAAAAAGGTAGTCAATAATTTCTTATCTGTTGAGGGGCGTACAGACAATATTTTACATCAAATGTAAGCAAAGTCGTCCAAATATCAATGTTATTTGAATTGCCAACAATTTGAAATAAAAATCGTAAATAACTATAAAAAATGTTTATCATAAAGATTGTAATACAATAAATGTTTAAAGTAATTTACCAAAATTTACTTCTGTGTTGCCCGGAGAGCATCTGCTTCAGAGAGCATTTTACAAACTCTATTAGGCAATTATTTGTAAGACTACAAGCCTCACCTGTTTTAAGGATTGATGCTACGTTAACCATCTTCCAGTTAGATGAGAAATGACCGGTACGATAAGCCGCACTTAGAAGGTTATATAATATAGCTTCAGGCCCGTTGTTGGGATACCGTCCGCCCCAAAAGACTTATGTATGTTGAGCTCTGTAAAATCCCTATTAATAGCATGGTGTTTGGCATAGTTACTGATAACTTAGAAGCTCGGGTATCGGCTGAACGCTCACTAGTAATCCTGAACTACTTGTGAATATTAAGTTGACTGAAGCTTGATTCTTACAACTGGGAGACAGTAGTATCGGGTAAACCAAAAATTTAATTTATTCTAAAATCTAATAACAAAACAAATTACAGTTTGAAGAAACACTATAAATGACGAAGTAAATCTAAATAATGACGCAAATCAAAACTTCAAGAAACAACAATTTTTAAGACCTAAACCGAAACGACGTAAATCGAGGGTTCTCTTAATATTGACGGTATACCTTTCTTCCATTGATCGATAGGGAAATATAATAACGAATTTCTTGCGTTAGTTATGATGACATTATGAACAATATTTTAAAGATAGAAATATGTAACAGGCTTTAATTCGACGTAAGTTTAAGAACTTTAGCGTATTCCTCAATAGGCGTGGTATAGTGGTTAGAGCGCTCGCACTCACCACACAATCAAAATGCAACGATGAGGCAATTGCTGTTGATCATTCAAAGGTGAAGGTATAACACTGGCTTTTGAATGATCAATTCACAGCAATTTGTCTCATTCCTAAGGCTCTTTATAATATAAGAAAACAAAATATATCTTCTCTCTTTAATGTACTGTCCTTTCCAAAAAATTCCAATACTATACACAGCATCAGTAGGGGTTTACCCCTGTGTATTGGTCTCAATAAAAAAATAGGTATTTAAAACCCTTTCCGTCAACAGTTTTTTTTTAATTATAAAATTTATTTCGACATTTCGTTTTTGTTTTTGTGGGGCCGGCTTCATTTCTGATACTGTATATTTAATTTATTTATTTATCTATCTACTGTAGTTTATCTCCCAGTATTCACAATTGTTTTTAATTTATTGTGCTGGAGGCCAGAAGTTCGAGCCCCAGGACACAAAGAACTCTGATGAGACTACCGTAGCTGGATTCGAAATGAATTGTTCAGTTTGGCTAGTGTACTATTCCTTCACGGACATCATTTCTTCTTTAATTACCAAAAATATTCATTGCAGTTAACTTTGATCTAATTAAAGCGTTTCTGACCGAACAAAAGTTAAATTGTTTTTAATTTATTTTTCTATAATATCAGCTGATTATTCGTCAAAGATATAAAACTTTCTTCTGCAGACGCGTCAAAATGCTTTTAACGTAACTTAATTTTTTTATAATAGCAATAGTTAACTTTTTTTAAAAGAAGCTCACAAACTTAGCGTGTTATATGCTTCTACATAAATTCCTTACAAAAAAAAATTAACTTATTAAAATAAGAAGGTTCTGAACATGTTAAATCAGTCAGTTAAAGTTGGCTATCCCTGTATTTTTATGAATAACTATCAAGCAAAAATAGACAAATTTAAACATTATATGCCTTTTCCTTGTTTTAAAATTTTACGATTCATATGTTTTTGAAGGCCATTATTTAGCAAATTATATAAATTCAAACCTTTTCTTCAATTTTCCCTTAAGCATCCTAAGAAAAAAAGGATAACAACAAAAGCAATATTAACATTCGCCTTTAGTAAAAAGAATGTTAAAGCATGTTGGAAACATTTGTAAACTTAATAAACTTTCATATTCTGTGACATATGTATGTATGTATGTATGTACGAGTATTTGCAGCAAAAGGTCATTGTCTCATTACGCAGACAATTAGTTGCCATTACACTTGGCTAGAGGAGCGAAGCGCAACTCAAATCTTAGCAACGCAATGCCATACAAATCATTTCAAAATAAGAACAAAATATACACAAATTAAAAACAACAACAAGAAAAAGAAGAGAAAACATATTTTAATGCTTGAAGCATGTTATTCTCATAGAAATTATATTTCATCCTGTGTGTGCATCGCATTTACAGCAATGAAAATCTAACTTATGTTCATCCTGTTTTACTCTTTCTGTATGTTGTTGTTTTGTTTTTTTTTTTCAAGTTATCCACTCTGTGTTGAAGAAACAACAACCAAAACACTTCTCTGTTTAATTTGAAATATTTGAAATTGTGCTCGTGCCATGTGTCAGATTTGGCTTCTTTTGGTTGGCAGTTGTGGGCGTTAGAGAGTGAATTTGTTTTTGTCTTATATAAGTTAATTGTGCCTTAAATGTGAGGAATGTTCTCTCACGTAAAAAAATCACTTAAGAAAAGTGCATATTTAAATTATAGAGTAAAAAGTGCATTTGGTTTTAAGTGACTTCCGCTGTTGGACAACAAATGGTTTTAAATTTCAGACCGACTACGGCGTCATCTTTAGTAAGACACTAATAAATTGTTTTGGGGCTAACAGGGTATTACCTGAGTTTACATCTGTTAATTCTTTGGTTGAACACGTGTTGTTTTTCTTTAATTACCGTCATTGAAAAAACTTTTTGTAAAGCAATTTCCTTTGAAATTTTTCTCAGCTTACGAGAAGTAATATTTAATTAGAAAACGATATTATCAACTCATTTGTTGGCTACATTTTCTATACGCAATTAAAATTATTAGTTCTTTTATGATCAGAAATCACTGATCATAATTACAAATTCAATGAAATATTTAATTGATTTCCATTTCAAGTTATTGCTTTAACTATTTCAATTGTATTTCTAATTAATTAATGAGTTATGCTCAGGGTATTAGTCTTTATAATCGCGTTTTCATTGTCTGTTTAGATCTCCAATTAAATCGTAATTAAATTTTACTTAAACAGTTTAATTGATTCAATTAAATTTTTAATAACTTTTATTTTATTTTCAATTCAACTTTTTGGTTGAGGCAATTAATTTTGATAGTGTTACTTAATTAATATTTGTATTTTCAATTAAATTTTTAATTGATATTACAAAAAAAGTTAATTAAAAATATTTTTGATTAAATTCAACCTTTTGGTTAAGGTAATTAATTTTGGCACTGTTAATTAATATTTGTTCCTTCAATTAAATTTTTAATTAATATTACAAAAAAATTTAATTAAAATTTTTTAAAATGTTTTAACTTATATGATAAAATAACTTCTCAACTTTTTAATTAATTTTTTTCTTACTTTATTTTCAGACTGTTTTTTAATTGAATGAACTTACTCTTTTATCTCTTCAAAGTAAGTTTTTTGTTTTATACTAAGTATTATACATAAATATAGAAAAAAGTAATATAAGTACTTATATATTTTGCAATTTTAAGCATCTTTTTAATTCACGAGCATTCCTTCCCCATTATTTCACGTAGAAAAACTCTAAAAAAAAAAGACCTGTAAAAATTTTTACAAGAAATATTTTCCCTCGTTAAATAAAAACATATTTTAACGAGAAGAGGAAAACTTTGAAATTCAAGTCAATTGTCCTTACTTAGATGAATAGAATCGTATTTAAAAGAAACAAAAGTATTGCTTTAACGGTTAACACGTTAAATAATAGAAACATGTTGTTGCTAAGATGCTGCAAACAACACCCTTTTTTAAAAGAATGCCAATTTTCTTGCGCTTACGAATTAAATGAGTAAAAAGCCAACATTAAATAACGTTTTAACATTTGCTTTCATTACTTTTAACAGCTTTTAGTTCTACTCCTGCACTAATAGTAGTTCTTAATTCAATTCAATTCAATTTGTCTGTATTTTTTTCTCCCTATTGAATAGAAACCTCTATTGAATAGAAATTTAGATTTTTTTAATCAAACAGATATAAAAGTCAATAATTCCCACTTGTATGGTTCATTAAATTTTATTAAAGAATATCAACACATAGACACCATTCATATGCAGACCCAAAAATACATTTTCCAAACAAGATTTATTACTTTTGAAAACTCCCCCTTATTATAGAGGTTTCAACTCTAAATATAATATTCGTATAAACGTTGATAACGAAAAAGTCGTAACTTTTCTAATGTAAAACAAATGATGGATATTGCATTGAAACATTATTGAGTAGTAGTATTACTTTAAAAATATTGCACATCGCACATCTGTAGACATATAGAAAGAGTCATTATGTTTAGTTTGTTGCATTACAACATATTGTTGTAGTATAATGAACATGCAACATTTTAAAGGCACTTAAATTTACGATTATTTTTACTGCAACTGCCACTTGCACGCTGCTATAAATGCCTCTATTGATACCAGTGACTGTGAGTGCTACTTTAAGTGCTTTAAATATTTAACTTTGTTGTTTTAAGTACTAAAAATTTTACTCAACTTAATGAGGGTTGTTTGAAAAGAGTACCATATTAATAAAAGCCATTTTGAAGGCATTTTATTCTTTAAATGTCTATTTTTTCCCAAACAATTGTGCTGTAACCACTTATATATTACCGCACGATGTATCAGATAACTAAAACTTAATAAATGGTCATAGAAAGCCATCATGTACCATTTCAAATTCTGCATCCTATTTTCACCAAATTTTCATCACAAATACATACCTCAGAAGTTAGAAAATATTCTTTTCAACAACAACAACATAAAACAACTCTAAAGCAGTAATATAAAATTGATTTTAACTACCTCTTCGATAGTTTTTGCCCTTACAAACAATAAAAATAGTAATTCAATTACTATTTTCCTTAATACTTACAATTAATTACTAAATACAGAAAAGTATAGGAACAAATATTTCTATTTATGTATTTCAATTAACATAATTAATTGTATTAACTAAAAATTTAATTAAGAATATTTAATAACAGTAATTAACTTTTTAATTGAAATTTTTCCAGCAACATTGTTTTCTGTGTAAATATATTAAAATTAAAATATAGCACACGGCAAAAAGTAAATGAATATTATTTAAAATACTTTTAGCATTAATTAAATTTTTAATTGGTATTCTACCAACAACCGAATTTATCATATCAATTAAAATTTTTTAATGTAAAATATTATTAATTAACTATATATAAAATCAATTGATAGGTTTCACAGAAAACAAAATAAAAAAATCAATTAAAAATTTTAATTGAATATATTAAAAAGTTTAATTGAAAACAAAATAAAAAAAATATATAAAAATAAAATTAAATCAGTTAAACAATTTAATTAAAATATAAAATATAGTTGTTGTTTTTAAAAATTTCCTATGTAAAGTTTCATTAGGATAAAATCAGCATATTTAAAATTAAAAAAAATCTATATGTAAAATTCAAATACACAAAAAAAAATTAAATAAATAAGCTTTGCAGAAAAGTTAAAAATAAATAACAATTTAAACACAAAAATCTGTTAAAAATGTATATGTAACGGTTTTTCATTAATTTGTTGCTTAATGAATCAAATTTTTATTTGAGTATTTGAATTTTTATCATCAGTATGTTAATAAATTAAAGAGATAATTGAATTAATTAAAACATTTAATTGAAATCAATCAATCAATCAATCAAATATGGAATATATTTTTGGTGCATGAATGAAGCAAGAATTCAAGTAGAATAAGTATTTAGAACAGATTTGTGCAGGTGTTGCCACCAGTTTTTCGCACTATAGACATGAAGTTAATACAGTTGACTAAGCAAGTGAGTAAATAATCGTGGGCATATATTGTTTGGGCACAATTTTCTTTACGAAAAAAATCAATTACTTAAACTGCAACTCAATTTTTGCAACATATAAACTCCTAAACATTAATTACAAATTTAATTTTAAGTTCCTTTACATTAATAATATTGTGCTTCCTGTTGTAATAATAATCTATGCAACATATTTATTTAATAAATGGCATGCCGCACCTGTAGTTTACGTTTCCGTAAATGGGGCAAATTTTTTCTGTGCTCATTAAAAGTCTAGGCAGATAATAACGTTTTTTGCCTTTTTTGCAAGATTTTTTAGCTTTTGCAACATCCTCTCACGCTACACATTTTAGATTTTTTGTTTGTTTGTGTATTACAGAAAAGCTCTAAATAAAAGAAGCAAAAAAAAAAAATATGTTGCATTTATGATTCCTGGATTTATAAACAAAGAAGTCTCTCTTGCAACTTGTGCGTATATGTATATGCCATCGTATAATTCCTGTCCTTTTTTTATTAAATGTGAATTAAAAACAGAAACTTACAGAAATAATTCATAATAATTTCATGGATATTAAAACACTAAAAAGTATTACAAAAAGAAAAATAAATAAAAAAATAATGTTATAAAAGAGCATAAGAAACAGAGAAGGAAATTTTCAATGTAATTAAAATTAATTACACATGTGAGTGTTATGTTGCAAGAAGAAGGGAGTATGAAAAAAAGCAAAAATTACATTGAATTGAATAATTTCGTTTTAATTTGCCACAGATGAAATCTTATATTTACAAAATAAAAAAAAACTAGTTGCTCAGCTTCCAAGAAAACATTGAAAAAAAAAAAAATAAAACAAAAAAATTTAATTCATTCTTTTAAATACTCCAAAAAACAAAGAGATTTCTATTTAGAGAGAAGTAGCGACCACCTTAACTGGATTTTGTTGGAATAGAAATATTGTTGAATAAGATTAAATTATAAAAGTTCTTATTCATTTTAATATGTAGTGAGTAGAGAATAAGTATTTCAAAAATATATATATTATGAACTGTTTATTAAGAAAAACTAATGAACTAATGCTTGTCCAGCTAAGCGAACGGACTTGCTTCACTTGTTTTAGTAATTAATTGTACTGTAAGCGATACAATTAAATTTGAAAATACAAATTCCTAAACCCAGTTGTAATGAAATATGCAATAGAAAAAGGGAAATTTAAAGACACTTTCTGTGACATTATGCAGAGAGGGTTTAGAAGAGTGATTAGATGGTTAATGCGGCTGAAAATAACCGCGGGTGAAGTTACAAGACCCAGCTCTGACATCTTAAAAAAAAAATAAATAATGAAAAAATATTTCTTTCTACCACTACCTCTCAGCAGACTTCTGGCAAAAGCTCTGAGAATAACTGATTGTCATGAACAAGCTTCTCAAGTCTGTCGTTCGGAATCGATTTTAAATTGTAGCTTCCAGTACTCATGGTTAAAAATTGACACACACACAACATGAGTGCTGCGAGAAGCTAGGTGGTAATCCTGACACAGGGTTGTAAAGGCCAGTTATGTATGCATGTATGTAAGGTTACAATAGTATCATTTACTCCGAAAACCAAACACTGTATATATATTAATAAAGATATTTATTATGAGAGGAAGTTTTGTAGAGGAAATAATACTGAATAGTAAACTAAAAGGACTTGTCATGTAGAAATATTTCGAGAAACAACCAATATTAAGGCTAGAACCTGAGAATACTGTGACTATTGTATAGCATGATGGTTAGACCAATTGTGACATATGAGGTCAGTTTGCGGGTCGGAGGGACAAGTTTGGGAACAACTCGCACAGGTCTGAATAGAGTACAGGAACTAACCTGGACTAGCATAACTGAGGCGATGAGGAACAACACCATTGACTCACTAAAAGCTTTCTTTAATATAATTCCGTTGCATACTGGTAGTGAGCTGAGAAGTCGGATGAGCTTGCTAGGAGCGCCTCTGCTGGAGGGGAGTCTGTTGCTTCCTACTCGGATGTTCACTGCCCTATGACTGTCGTTAAAGAAGGGATATTCAAGTTTTTCCTAGGGAAAGCACAGAGCAGATGGAATTCCATCACTTCCTGTGCTGTGTTTTGGACACTTTGGCCTCGGCAGAGCCGGGACAAGACTGTAGGAATCTTGGGGGTTCCTCGTCAATCCTTGTCTAGACTTACAGTGGTGTATACGGGTCACTGGCTAATCAGTAAATACGTAGAGAGGTTGTGCCTGCTCTTTAATCCGCACTGCAGAAGTTGCGGGAATACTACTGAAAGGGAGACAATAGATCATTTTCTTTGTGACTGCCCAGGTCTGGCAGTCAGACGTTTGACGTTTCTTGGGGTGCCTTTAGCTTGGCGCAATGTGCGAACCTAGACCCCCTTGCTTTATTCCACTTTATAAACAGCTTTGGTTGGCTGTAGCTTTTTTTCCTATATTGGGTGGTTTAGTTTGGTCCTGCAAAGTTTCCAAACCACACCTTGTGCTAATTGTAGTTGATCACGTTTTTGATTTTAGGGGTCGTGGCACGGTGGTAGAGCGCTCGCACAGAAACTCACACGACCAAGGTTCAATTCCAGCGAAGGACAAAATTATAAAAATCAAATTTTGCGGTTTTCTAAAACTACAATTTAAATTTAAAATAAATGTAAAAAAATAAGAGGTTCCCCCCCCCCCCCTCCCTCCAGCATGACCATCTACAAGAAACCGCTCCCTGACATTTCTAATCTATTACACCAGAAACCAAGGATCAGGAGTACAGCGCCACCTTCTGGGAAAATAACAGCTAATCTACTGAAGACGCTCTCACCATTCAAATTCAAACATCCACCGACAGATGAGGCAATTGATTATTTGAGAGTGAAGGTATAACACTGGCTCTTATGTGGACAAATTGTCCGCAACTTGTTTCATCAACAAAAAAAAGGCGCAAAATATACAAAAACACCTATGAAAAAAAAACCTCCTATCAACCATCTTCACATTCCAATACAATGCACTGCATGAGTAGGGGTTTACCCCTGAGTGTTGGTCTTAAAAAAAAACTAGCCTTTTGACCTACCTACCTGGTAGTGAGCAATAAAGCCATCTTTAGATTCTGCTGTAAGGAAAGCAATGCAAAAAAGCGCTGAAACATGTATTGAATAACACTAAAGAAGTGCAAATAAATGCATATACGCTGGTAAAAGCTAATGCGGTTTCTTGACGTCTTTAGAACATGAATAACAAGGGACAAAAAATACAATATATCAATAGCAATCATGGTGCAAAAGGCATTATTAAGGCTGATTGCCCCTTTGTATATGCTTCTAAGTTTGATTTGTTTTCTTTTAGTATTTTCAGAAGTTGTGCTATACCAGTGCTGCTCTACAATCGGCTGATAATTATTATATGAAAAGCCTCAAAGCTTGCTAAAAGTGCCAGCAATGCGCTACTCTATGCTAATAACCTACAAATCATTAATGTGCCCACATTTTCCAGGTGAAAACTAAATATAAATCGGTTTCCTAGTAGATAAATAGTCTTTTAAGTATATAAGCAAAGCAGAAAGAGAATGATGTCATTAAATTGTATAATTATTTTAAATTTTGACAGTAATCCGCTGTTATTATTAAATTATGAAGGCTGTAAAGAAAACATTAACCAGTTATAAAATATCAACACAAAATGGGTCACATGTTGTGCAGTTAAAGAGGCCACAGTCAGTAAATAATACAAAATATTTGCAAAAAAATTCAAAACGTTTATTCATAACAAATTCATTTAAGCATAAATTGAAAAGATTATTTACAAATTCCATTTATACATGAGATTTTGAACATTTAATTCCATTCTAAATTGAATAAATCATAAAATAAAAACATATATTGTATATTCATTTATAATTTACATTAGAGCTGAATGATAGGTACGAGTACATATGTGTGTACATATTTGTACACTTAAAAGCTATACATATTCTGATATATGCATTCAGATTTTATTTAGGCCGTTCACTCTTTCAGTTTTTATATTTTCATGTTTTGAAAATTAGGCCGCAAATAAGTCATTGATCCAAATACCTGAGTCTTGCTTGCCACTTTTTTTAATCTAAAACAAACACATACAAATGTTGTTAAACAAAATATTTAAATTTCAATAAATAATAAACTTTTTAATAAGCAACCCCAACATTTTTCAAATTCAAAGCTTTTCTTTTATTTATTTGTTAGATATTTTTGAAGCAATTTTAATGATTTTCAATTAAAGATCTTATTTAAGTCACATCAATCAAAATCAATAAATCGTTCTCTTATGACATGCTGCTCCGTTTTATGATCAATCAAACATCATTGTTGTTATCGTAGTCGCGGTAGTCACTCATAAAATCCGCAAATAAAATATTCATTTAAAATATTCCAGATTTTTTTCTTTTTTTGCTTTACACTCTGTTAAAATATTCAGTCACCCATTGGCTCACTTACGCAGTCATCATCAACAGACACCACATATTGGCAAACACTTTATCACTTTACAGACGAGGCATTTAAAAACAGGGAAAACAACATGATGTCACTCACTCCTATTCTTGTTCGTATAATGTGCCATGTGCCACAAATAAAAGAAGAAAAAAAAAGAATCTGTAGCTCATTTATCTGTTATGGATCATTGAAAGTTGATTTATGAAGTTTCTTTTAACACAATTTTTTTTGTGCTATTGCTTCTTTTGCTTTACAAACTACTCTGGCTGGTTTTGGTCTTTGCTATGCTGTTCGCACAAAGTGATCCATCCACATTATGTGTTACAGTTAAATCATTTGACAGATTTAAAGCATTTCATTAATGAATTGCAAAGCAAACGGCCAAAGAAATAATTTAAATGTTTGTGTAGCATAACATGAGAGAAAACAAAAACAAAACTTTATGCTGTCGTTGGATTATCATCAACATTACAAGATCACCAAACCCAGCTATTTAGTGAAATTATTTGATGTCACATACAGTCGTATTGTGGTTTTGTTGTTGTGGTTCATAGGCGCCTTCAATTTGTTTGAGTTTTCTTCTTCATTCAGGCATTGTCTTTGTTTTCTTAATGGCAATGCTTATGAAGCATTTAAAGGCATTTCTAATAAATTAGTCAGTGATTTAAAATTAATTGGCGTGATTTGTTTTGACTTTTAAAGAATTTCTTATTAGAATTCCAATAAATTGCAGGCCTCATAAAGTGCTGCATTTTTTATTATTGTTTAGTGTAGTGTAGATCTGTCGAATATATAAAATTTTCCAAATTTATTAATTAAAACTTATTTATTGCCTTCATTTTGGTAGAAATTTTATAATTTTGACACACATGTTTCTTCCACAAGGAGGACTGCTTTTATAGCAAACTTAAACAGGTCAAGTGTGTCAGTTATAGATACTTCATGACAGTATCTCTTTATTAATCCTTGTTTAAGAATAATTGCTCGTAAAGTAAGAAAATATTTTAGAGTTTATATGAATTGTAGTCGCCGTTGTCTAGTGGTTAGTTTTTTGGCTTACTAAGACGATAGTGCTGGGTTCAACTCTCAGCTCTGACATCTTGAAAAAAAAGAAATAAAAAATTATTTCTATCGGCGACTACCTCTCAGCGGTCTTCTGACAAAAGCTCTGGGAATAATTGATTGCTATGAAAAAGCTTCTCAAATCTGTCGTTCGGAGTCGACTGTAGGTCCCGGTACTCATGGAATAAAACTAACTCACGCAACATGAGTTTTGCGAGAAGCTAGGCCGTAACCCTGGCACAGGTTGCAATTATGTATGTATTCGTATGTATGTATTTTATATGTATAGATATTTAAGTGAGGCAAGCATTTAAATTTTGTTCTTACCGTTTGTAGTCGCCGTAGTCTAGTTGTTTGTTTTTGACGTACCAGGCAAGAACTCCGGGTTCAGACTGTGACATCTTAAAAAAAATAATATATTCTTTTGGCAACTACTTCATAGGAATCTTCTGGCGAAAGCTGTGAGAGTAACTGATTGCCATTAATAACCTTCTCAAGTCTATCGTTCGGAGTCGACAGTAAAATCTAGGTTCCGGTACTCATGGATAAAAGTTGACACACACCACATGAGTGATGTGAGAAGCTAGGCCGAAACCCTGAAACAGGGTTGTAATGGCCAATTATTGTATATATGTACGTATGTCTTAAGGCCTCGTTACTCAAACGTAAACGTTGCGGCCGAGTTCAGCGAATGGTTTAGAATTGGTTTACAATTTTTAAACAGCAGATACGTAAAAACGAAGAAAAATTTTAAATTTATTGGATTCGCCCGCAACGCAACGTTACGTTTACGTATGAGTATTCATTTACACATAGGCTTGATAAGCAAAACTGAACAGCTGTTCCGAAACGTTTACGTTTACGTTTGAGTAACGAGGCCTTTACCTTTTGAGTTATTTACGTAAATTTTTAATAAGTAATCCAATGTTTGTTGAACAAATTTTAGAAGTAATTAGCCAATAAGTCTTTCAAATTAGCAATTAATCAAATTTATAGTTTTTTGTACAGTGTTGTCAGATTAGCGGATTTATCCCCAAAATGGGGATAAAAAAATTCATTTGGGGATATGGATTTTATTGGGGGTTTTTAAAATTTCATATGAAAGTATTCTTTTATAAGCAAGACTTGTTTAAAACTCATACTTTCATATACAATTTTTTGTAACGTGTGCTTTTGGTTTTAGTTTGTTTTTTTTCTCATGTAAATGAAATCATATCCACACCTTTATGTTTCCGCCACCTATTTTAATTTTTATGGCGAAGGAATTCAGTATTAGAGAGTCTTCTCATGGTTAAACTACTTCTTTTGGATTAAATAATTTTAGTTCTGGCCGACCTAAAATTACTTCTCCCCTTAATGGTATGGGAATATTTTTCATACTATGGCATATGACCTCTATATAAAATTAAAGGTATAATAAATTCCGTATACTATACAAATATTTTAAACGACATCATGATGTCTTGTTCTAAATATGAAATGGCACATCGATGGGTGTTTCAACAAGTTAACGACCCGAAACACACATTGAAGCGAGCAAAAGGTTGGCTTCAATATAATGGTGTCAAGGTTTGCACAGTTTCCAGATCATTGATGCCCAAGGTAGTATTGGTGAGAGTGACGAAATGTAAGACACAGAAGTTCTGCAAGTGTAGTTTGTCTCCCCACTTAACATGCTGATTTCCTATTGGTTGATTGACGATCAAACAAAAGAGTCTATGTATACATGTGAGTTTAATTTGCTGATATCAGCCACTACTGGGCATCTTTGCTACAGATTTTAATCCTATCGAGAATTTATGGCAAATTGTCAAAGCGGCTCTTAGAGAAAGAAACTCTTCTAATAAGGAACATTGTGGGAATTTGTTAAAGATGTGTGGAAGAACATTTGAATTATTAGAAGAAGAAGAACATTGCGATATGTTTTAAAGACTTGTGGATTAAATTCCAAAACGCTTTTTATTAAAAGCCATTGTAATTCCACTATGTACAGAGGTAAATAATAAAACATATGTACATACGTACACACAAAACTATTGAAGCAGTTTCTGTGGGGATTTTTGGGAATATGAAGTTAAAAATCGGGGATAGCAATTGCAAATTATCTGATAACCCTGTTCTTATAGACAAATTTAATTTCAAATAGGAAAATTTAGGTAAAAATAATAGCAATTCTACAATATAAGTGAATATATTGGGTCCCAGCAAGAAAAGAGTTTACCAATCATTAGTAGAATCTTTGATGGTATCAATCTCATGTAGTACTATTTCAGTTAAATCAAGTGTCACAGGACGTATGGGAATCAAAGACCTCAACAGTACTTGCTTTTTAAAGAAGTATGAGTTTTGGAATAATTAATTCAGATCTAAGAAATACATGGTGTTCAAAGAAAATGCTTTGATTTTAGATCAGCTTCCATTTTTTGTTGGGTTACTCTTAAGAACTGCATTTATTTGTCTTTTAAGTGTTCTAGAAAATATTTTCAAAAAGTTTATTAAAACGTAGAATTCATTTAAAGTCTTACTTCGTTTAAAGAATTTTTGAAAAAAAAAGGAAAAACCATTAAAAATTCCTGACAACTTCAACATTGCAGATAATTATTTTGCCCTTATCTGAGCGGTTGGCATTAAAATACTCGTAATAAAAAAAAAACACTAGAAAAATACACAAAATCAGTAATAAAGATTCCCCAAAACAGAATGAAACTTAAACAATAAAAAATTAATTTGGCTTTAGAAAAAAAAAAAACGAGAAAAGGTTTTAACAAATAATCACGTAAAATTTCTGACAAAGTGAATAAGACTGAAATAGCAAAAGATTAAAATTGTTTTCATTTCATTACAAATCCCATATAATTTATTTTCGTTTTTTTTTATTCTGTAGAATACTGCTAAAATTTTAATTTAAACACATGCTCTGAAAATCAGGGGAGCAAAAATAAATTGTAAAATTTCAACCTGTATCATCTGGTAATAAAAAAATAAAAAAAATATTATTTAAGTAAAAATGAAATGAGGCGGAAAGGGCGCCACGAGAGAGAACAATGCATTTGATTCTGATCTGGGGTGCTCTTGTACTCCTTTAAAAAGGCAACACCTTTAAGTGACAATTGTCAGGCTTATTTTCGTGTTAGTAACGCATCAATTGATTTTTACTGCTCGAAATTACATTTACAAGAACTTCTTAATCCAGCAGTTGTTGTATGTGGCATGTTGCAAGACAAAGGGGAAATAAAAATATTCATAATAAATGTCTTATTTATAATTGAAACCTCTTACAATATCTGACATGTTTGTATGTCAAATGGCATAAGACTGGGCGGGTGTAAGGGAACAAAGGAAATTTCCATAAATTATTTCTCGTAAAACGTTTTATTACCATATATCGTATTTTGTAAAAAGGGGTGGAATTGTTTAAAATTTATATGTTTTTCTCCTGGCTTCGAGTAAGTAAGTAATGGTAAGATAAGGTAAAATTAAACAATAGTGGAAACAAATTTTTTTTTCTTCACTTTTTTTAATGCAAAATCTTGCAACTTTGTTTGGAGAACAACGTTTTCTTTGTTAAATTCTTAATTTTAAAGAGATTTAAAGTAAAAGTCTATTGTGAAGTGAAATTAAATGAAGGCATATAAACTGAAATAAAATAAAACGAATTTTTGTCTTCAGTAGTTGTCACTTCTTTAAAAATTTCACCACAAAATACATTCACTGGCACTATTCATTCATACGAGTGTAGAGCAATGACAAGAAACAGCAGCAGCAAAATATAAACATTTAACTCTTGTTCAGTGAAGAAATCAAAATCAGTCTCTTAAAGGAGTGAAAGATAATTAATTATATATATGGGCAATTTCAAAAATTTTCGACATTTGGATATTTTTTTTTCCAATTTTTTTTTTGGATGACACGAATGACTCTTTGGTCACGTGAAGGGTGATATTTTAGCATACCAAAACAGTTCGCGTTAATCATTTATTGCAAACGGCGCGAAAGTTATGGAGGTTTTATGTTAAAATGTCTTTAAAAAAAAAATTTAAGTTAAATTTGTTATTTTATTTTAATAAATGTTATATGGATGCATGAAACTCATTCCAAATTCATCAATCCCCTGATAAAATACATAAAAAATATCAATTATAATTAAAGTTCCTTAACATTAAAAAACGCGAATTTTTGCAAAAATATGAATGTTTCACCGATTGTTATAATACGTGTTTATATAACGCATAACTAATTTACAGAAAAACAATGTTTTAACTAGCAAATTTAAAAAATAAAAAAAATTATATAAGAATTATCTTTGAGGTTAGGATTTTTTTTTTTGATCTGTAAAATTTAAAATCATGAAAATTTTTTAATGCCTATCCGGTTTTATTATCAAGCTTAAAAAAACCTTTCATTTGGTGTCAATCGCGGCGGAATCTATACATAACTGCAGATGTCACAAAGCAAAATGTGTTTGAAGAAAAATGCCACTGTACCCGCTAAATATGGACCGAATTCAACCGTATTTATATATGATCTTTAGTTCACCGCCGCACTTCATTTCCAATACTTTACATTGATTTTAAACCACTGATTAACTAAAAAAACGCGAAACAAAATCATGAAATTTCGCAAAAGTTTTATTTCTTTATAAAATTTTTGCGTTTCAAAATATTTTAACGCCTTCTTGACGTTGAGGTGCCATTTACTAAGAAGTTTAGATCACGCAATACATAAACCAGTTTTAAATAAGATTGCAAATGTCAGGCGCGAAAAACTGTCATTTTTGACAAATTTACGCCAATTCTATAAAGGTTTGAGGTCATCGTTCTCAGCAACTAGCAGCCTGACATCGACATGATATGGCGCAAATTTTAGCAAATTACACCATCTAATAAATACTGTTGACGAAATGCAATTTTCTTGAACAGTGCAAAAACGCTATGGAAAAAACTGCGAAAATTAAAAAATCGGAAAATTTTGGTTTCAAAACTGAACCGCTGTACAACTTTTTCCCAAATAGTAGTATTGGCATAACTTTTATAGTGTAAATATCTACAAAGTCTAGTGACTTTATTTTATATCAGTGAGCATCGGAAGTTTGAAACTAAAAGTAGAAAAGTGATGAAATATGAAAAAACTCTTGTAAATTTCAAGCCTTTTTTTGAGTTTTTCGATATTTGAGTGCCCATAACTTCTAAAAATAAAGAACTGATGGTCTGAAATTTTGAATTTCCCAGCTCTCTAGTGTGGCCTACCATTCCCTTTTGACCGTTTTGGTCAATTCGAAATACTGGAGAAATAATAAGCATCTGAACTCAGTTTCAACAAATGTTGAAAATTTTTGAAATTGCCCATATATAATTTTACCCATATATGTATATATAAATTAAACTATGAAAGATAATAAATTATTGATATTTTTTTCTTAAACTTTGAAAATAATTTTTATGACTGATCTGAGTGCGTATTCCTTAACAATTTCAAGGTTCACATTTAATTTGTTTGAACTATTTTGGTAGTTGTAGTGTTCACTAGAGTAAAAATTTTTTCTGTGAAAATTTTTCCAGTGCATTTTTGGATTTTATGAAATAATTTTAATTATTTTTAGTTCGCCAGCGAAAGGAAGAGTAATTTATTTATTAGTTTAGTCAATGAAATATATAAATTCTAACAGGCTATTTCGTCGGTTGACAAGTAAAACTCACTAAGTGTAGTCAGACCACTTAGCACTTAGTGAGTTTTACCTGTCAACCGACGATTTGATAGTAGTTGCTGAAGTTTAAGAGGAAACTAATGTCTAGTCGGTGAGTATGAATAATAAATTCTAACTGCTTAAGTAGGGTTTCAGAATGATTCTCGTTCCCTGCGAAGGAGAAAAAATAATAAATTGCCAGTTTTTCAAAAAAATTATAATTTAAAAAAAAATAAGAGGCTCCCCCTCCTCCCCCTCAAAGTAGCCCATCTTTACGAAACTGCTCGCTGACATTTTCAGTCTATTCCACCAAGAAACGAATGATCAGGTGTACAGCGCCACCTTCTGAGAAGATAACAGCTAATCTACATAAAAAGATTCTCACCACTCACATTCAACATCCAGATGAGGCAATTGCTGTTGATCATTCAAAGGTGAAGGTATAACACTGGCCTTTGAGTGATCAAATTAACAGCAATTTGTCCCATTGACATAAGGAGCTTAACATCTATCTATCTAAGTATATCTATATATTTAGTAGGGGTTCACCCCTGAGTATTGGTCTTAAATAAAAAAAATATCCAAATGCAATGATTGTATTCCTTTACTTCTCACTACACATTTCCTATGTACACAACTTTTCTAACCAAAGCCTGTAACCGAGCAGACATGTTCATACAAAAAAAAAAGAAAAAAAAAACAAGAGGAGTTAAAATGAAAATAAAATTTTTATTACAAAAGTTTTTGACTGACCACTACTTAGTCAGTACGTCAGTCAGATAGTCAGTTACTCAAAAAGGACTACACTCCCAGGAAATACAAAAGAGTGGAGTGATCCACACTAGTCAAACACTCAGGAAAACAATGTTTGTTTTAACCACTCAACTAAAACTTTTTTTTTCTTATACTTTATGGCCGTGCACTTCAAAAACAAATTCTTTCCTCCACGTCTAAATCAAATATTTACAAAAATTCATAGAAGAACCCTTTTTTTCAAAGATATTTACAGGATAAAAATACTCTCTTGCCATTTATGCAGACAGACACCTCTACACAGATTACACATATAACAGCTTTGCTGAGTATTAATGAACAAATTAAAAATTCGTTTGAGTTTTGTGGCACTAAAAGTACAAATTTCTCATACTTTTGTTGCTGTTGTTGCATGTAGTATGTGGCAGGTAGCAGCATAAATATTGCAAATTTAGAAATAGGAATAAGTAACACCAGTGTTGCCAGAGTTTTTAAGAAATAAATCTGTAAACGGTATCGATTTATTAAATGTGGCATGGATTAGCATAACTAAGGCGCTGAGAACCTATCCCACTACTGCACTGGAGCCTTTTGTAGATTTATGTTCGCTGCACATTGTAGTGCGTTGGAAAGCCATAGAAACTGAATTAGGATTATAGGGAATATGTTGAAAATACTAGAGTTTTTAAACTGTATGGCAACCTGACCTGGTGTATTATTGGGAAATTATTCTTTAATGGTAGGGAAACTCTATATATAAACTAAGCAATAAGAGTGAGTGGAGCAACTTAGAAGCTGCATGCTCTTTTAGGGCAAAAACTGAGGGCGGTACAGCAGTGGGGATATTTTGGGCCTTAGACGAAATATTCTAAACCCATGGGAAAACTCAGCAGTACTTTTTAAGGCGGAAGTATTTGCCATAGAAAGATGATCTCAATTCAAACCATAGATGGGCATTTTTCAGTACCAGTACTTTTTCAGTATTTTCTTTTTTTACTGATTATTGAAAAGAAAAATAAGTATTCAGTAAATTTTACTGTTTATATACATTCATACATACATAACTGGCCTTTACAACCCTGTGTCAGGATTACGGCCTAGCTTCTCGCAGCACTCATGTTGTGTGTGTCAATTTTTATCCATGAGTACCGTGACCTACAGTTTAATGTCGACTCCGAACGACAGACTTGAGAAGCTTGTTCATGGCAATTAGTTACTCTCAGAGCTTTTGCCAGAAGACTGCTGAGAGGTAGTCGCCGAAAGAAATATTTTTTTTATATTTGTTTTTATGAAGATGTCAGAGCCTATAGTCGAACCCAGGGCCCATGTCTTAGTAAGCCAACAAACTAAACACTACACCACGGCGACTACTAAGTTTTTCAGTTATGCCACTATTCATGTAAGTGAGCAATGCGTACATATCATTTTTAAAACACACAGTATCTACTATCAGTCATTTAATGTTTACTGAATTATTTTACACAAATCAGTACTTTTTACTGAATACTGATTTCACTTTTCAGTAAACAGTAAAATTTACTGAATACTGATTCTTCTTTCAGTAATCAGTAAAATTTACTGAATACTGATTTTTCTTTTCAATAAACAGTACTTTTTACTGAATACTGGTTTACGTATTGCAGTAAAAAAGTAATGCAGTATTCAAACAAGGCGTATAAAGATAGCCATTCTGTGTGATAGTTAGGCTGCATCAGAGCACTTGGCTGCCAGGTTAGACTGGCTCATGTGTATATAAACTATCCATTTAAAAGCTTTAAAACCACTGACGGCGTCAACACCCTTTCGGGGAATGAAAAGAGACACTTGGAAGATCTTACTTAGCTAAAAAAGGTACAAGGTGAAGCGTTTTTTGGGTTTTCTAGTATTTTTATAGAGCGAGACTTAAGTCGTTTAAGATTGGAAATTGTCAATAAGACGAAACTTGTTGAGGTGCTATAGTATCCACAGATAAGTTGAGGGCTATTTAAGTAAATGAGATTCAAAAATCTTGTATACCTTTTGCTACACAAATCAAAAATTACAGAAAAAATTTAAAATCCACTCAATTTCTTCAAATTACTTTTCATATATATTTTAATTCACGTACTAGCTTTGATATTTATAGAGTGTTCTTTTGATGATTATTAAGACTAGTTCTGGATGGATGCTCTTTGAACCTACGAGAATATACATATAAAGCAAAATTGTCACCGATCTTTTTTTTTAAAGCCCATCAAAATCGTTTAACCATTTCTATTTCTATTATTTGACTTTAACAAATATGTCAAAAAAAATTTTTTTTGCGTTGAGGTCAGCACTCAGGGAATGACCCCTACTTATGCAGCAGCAAAGAAACCAAAATACCAAGTTGTTATGAAAAAAGTGCTAAATTTGATCTGCTCGGACCAATACGGCAACGATGATAACACCATAAACTGGGAGGGCGAGAAAACAATAAAAACAATATTGGCATTGAATACATTGTTGGCAACAACACACATATTTTACGTTTAATTTCACGCTCACAATTAAAAACAACGAAAAGGTAGACGAAAAATAAAAAAAATAAAAAAACAAATTAAACATTAAACAGGCTATTGTCTGTCTTTATAAGGCAGAAAAAAACAACAACAAATAAACAAATCGACAAAAAAAATGGACAATGATTAGGAAGGAAACAGCTTCCATATTGCATGTTGTCTGCTTTAGATTTTCTTTGTTTTTTTTTTTTCTTCTTTTTTTTAAGTTAACAATGGATTACTATTTTTCATATCCGTGCTGTCCACTTCTTTTTCTTTTTTTCCCCCTGTATTACCGTTCTTCCTACTCTAAAGCACTTATTCGTATGAATATGGTGTGTGAGTTTGTTTCAGACAGTTTTTCGTTTGTGCTATAATCCTTTGGATTTTATTTATTTTTGTGTGTTTTTAGACAGAACATGTGTGCACGAGTTTTGTTTGGGAATTTACTCGTTTTGTAGTTCTTCATTGAAATGAAGTTGTCATGTGAAAAAATATGAAAATTTTTTCACTTTTACTTTTTTTATTTTCTTTTTTTTTTCTATATCGTAGAAAGTGGCATGTGGCAAAACTTTTTTTCTATTTTCGTGTCTTTCTGCTTTCGTTATCATATTTCGCAAAACATGTAAAATTTTTCTTTTCGTTTATAATTTATCAATTAATTTGCTGACACTCTTTCTGTTTTACTAACTGTGGTGGTGTCTTTCATTTGTCTAGTTTGACATTTAAGTTCTGCAGTTAAAGTCAAGCCAGGCAACGAATTAAGTAATTTAAAGGATATGTGTTGTGTAAACTTTGTTTTTAAAGTATCATTTTAACCAAAGCATAGATTTAAAAACAACTTAGGTGAACAGCCTTAAAACCTTTTTTTTTTATTAAATTTCTTCATTATTTTTATTTCACCATAAAGCAGTTTTTTTAAATTCTTACTTTTAAATCTGGAAATAAAAATTAGCTTTTTTATTTTCTGCAAACAGTGAAAGCAATAGTTTCTGAATTCGATCTGAATGACTTTAAAGCCAATATAAATCATCAATGTACGGTCATGGTATCTCTTCTATTGCTTTAAAATTGAGCATGAATTACGATAAAAAATTAGGTGTTTGGATTGACTGGATTTTCGAAAGCGTTTATGTGTTTATATTAAACTGTTAATTTAATTTAAAATATGGTAGTGACGTACATCTTGTTTAGCAAGTAGTTAATAAAGTTGGGGGGTGCGTGGTATAGTGGTTAGAGCGCTCGCACAAAAACTCAAAGGAGCCAGGTTCAAATCCCAGAAGAGATGAAAAATAAAAAAGTTAATTTGCGGTTTTTTCAAAATTATAATTTAAAAAATAAGAGGTTCCCCCCCCCCTCCTCCCCGGAAGACCATCTACAAAGAAACCGCTCCCCGACATTCCACTCTATTCCACCTTAACCAGTGTCAACGTAAAACGAATGATCAGGAAAAAAAAAAGCGCCACCTATTGGGAAGTAGCAGATAACAGCTAAACCTACTTAGCGAAGGCAGACTCACCACACAATCAACATGCAACGATGAAGCAATTGCTATTGATCATTCAAGGGTGAAGGTATAACACTGGCCTTTGAATGATCAATTTACAACAATTTGTCTCATTCCTAAGGCGCTTAATAATAATATAAGAAATAATACAATGCACTGTATTTAGTAGGAGTTTACCCCTGAATATTTGCCTCAAATAAAAAAAAAAATAAAATATCACAGTCAACCATTAACTTATGATTTCAAAATCTTTTTAAAAAGAAAAAACAATATCCAGACGAGTTTGGCAGAACTATCCGGTTAGACAAACTTAATGTTTTTATTAAAATTCACCATTCTTTCACCAGACAATTGACATCATTAATCATATCGTATTCGTCAAAATAAGACTTTCGTTTAGTTTTTGCATTTCAAATGAAATTCTAAATCTCCCAAAATGCACAGTTGGAAATAACATGTTTATCTTGAAGACTTACAGAAGACAAAAGAAAAATCACAGCATGTTAGAAAAAGTTTTCAAAAAGAAAAATACTTTTTAGCAATTTAAAATAAAATATAAATTAAAGCTAAAACGTAAATCTAATAATTTAACCCAAATTATACTCAAGCTCACCTCTACCCAACACCTTAAAAGCATCAGACAATTACTTATTATAACAAATGTTGCAATAATAGAATACATTTTGTTAATTTCATCAAGTGTTGATGATGTTCATTATGGTTTCTTGAGGTGGCTACCACCCACATACATTCCATTACTTTGACAGTTGGGAAAACTTGCAGACATAATTTTTTTATTTTTACGAATAGAGGCTGTGTATTCACATCATAAATTTCCATTTTCCACCTGAGATGTTTATTAACGCGTTACATTAACAATTAATCTTATGACCAAAACAACATTAAAGATTCATTTCATTAACTCAACTCCAGGTAGGCCCACCAACACTTTTCTAACAATTAAAATAAAAACACAAAAAACAATAGAAGACAAAATTAAGGATACATTTGTTATCATATGGCCTATGGAAATGATGTTTTTTTGGATTTTGATGCGTATGAGTCGTTAAGGCATCTCTATTACAGAAATTTTCATTTCTATTTGTCTCTAGTTAACAGAAATATGCCCGGGTTGCCAAAAATTTATGCGAATTGACAATTTAAATGAGTTGGAAGACAAAATTTACGCATAAATGCGCTTTATGAAAAGCGTTTAGGTGTGAAAGAATCTAGTGATGTAGAAGAAAATAATAGTAAAGACGAGAAGTGTTTTCAAAAATAAAACAAACAAAAAACAACGATTAAAGAAGCAATTAGAAAAAGGCAAACTATTCATAAATAAGCAGAAAGTAGGCGGAAAGACAGAGGAGAAACATATTTTCCGAATTTATTAGTAAACTCTTTGTTCGATGCCAAGCTTTGTTTCATCCTATACATATACTTCTATCAGCCCTTACTAAGGGAGGAAACGTATTTACCGACCCATTTGATACAAAGGGACTATACAAATCTTTAGTTAGACCTATACTAGAATGAGAACTTTGGATTGAGCATAATTAAAAAGGGTTTGTCGAAACACCATTACATTCAGAGAAGATTATTAGTTTTTTTTTATTGAGACCAACTCTCAGGGCAAAACCCCTACTAAATGCTGTGAATTGTATTGGAATTTTTGTGGAAAGGACAGTGCATTATGACAACAGAACATATATTTTGTTGTCTTATATTATTAAGCGCCTTTAGGAATGAGATAAATTGCTTTGAATTGATCATTCAAAGGCCAGTGTTTTACTTTCACCCTTGCATGATCAACAGCAATTGCCTCATCATTGCATGTTGTTTGTGGTGAGTGCCTTCGCTAAGTAGGTTTTAGCTGTTATCTGCTACTTCCCAATCGGTGGGGCTTTTTCTCCTGATCATTCGTTTTTCATTGTCAAAAGTTAAGGTGGAATATAGTGGTTGATGTGTTTTATGAGCTCATGGAGTCATTGCTCAATCCGAAAATTACTGTTAAAGTGTTCGTATATAAAGTAATATGCCAAACAGTGCGTTTTATACTTAATTTTTTCCAGCAAAGTTTTAGAACGTTTGATTTAACATCATGAGATTATTTATTTGGGTTTATGCAGAGTCCACGTCAACAAATTGGAACACCTGGCACTCAATATTCGAAGAGTTATGAACTAAAAGTATATGAAAATTGGTGTTCCATATTGTGTCTTGTGAGCGTCAGTCTTGATAGACACATGGCAGAGATCATATTTAAGAGGGGTGCGTGGTATAGTGGTTAGAGCGCTCGCACAAAAACTCCAACGACCCAGAATTAAATCCCAACAAAGGTGAAAAATGATAAAGTTTCCGGTTTTTTCAATATTATAATTTAAAAATAAGAGTTGCCCCCTCCCTCCAAGAAGACCATCTGTAAAGAAACCGCTCCCCAACATTCCACTCTATTCCACCTTAACCAATGTCAACAAAAAACGAATGATCAGGAGAAAAGTGCCACCTATTGGGAAGTAGTAGATAACAGCTAAACCTAATTAGCAAAGACACTCACCACACAATCAACATGCAATGCGAGTTTCTAAAAAAAAATTACAATTTAAATATTAAATTAAATTTAAGAAAAATAAGAGGTTCCCCCCCCCCCCCCCCCCCCTCCAGCAAGACCATCTGCAAGAAATCACCCCCTGACATTCCTAATCCATTCCACTAGAAACCAATGATCAGGAGTACAGCGCCACCTTCTGGGAAGACAACAGCTAACCTATTGAAGACGCTCACCATTCACATTAAACATCCACCGACAGATGAGGCAATTGCTGTTTGATCATTCGAGGGTGAAGGTATAACACTGGCTCTTGAGTGGACAAATTTTCAACAACTTGTTTCATCAACAATAAAAGGCGCAATGTATACAAACATCTATGAAAAAAAAAAAAAAAAATCTATCAACCATCTTCACATTCCAATACAATGCACTGCATGAGTAGGGGTTTACCCCTGAGTATTGGTCTTAAAAAAAAAAAAAAAAAAGTGATGTGGCTATTGCTGTTGATCATTCAAGGGTATAACACTGGTCTTTGATTGATCAATTCACAGCAATTTGTCTCATTCCTAAGGTGCTTAATAATTATAGAAGAAGAAGTATGTGTATATGTACTGTCCTTTTCAAAAATTCCAATACAATTCACAGCATTTAGTAGGGGTTTACACCTGAGTATTGGTCTCAAATAAAAAAAAACATCAATGTCTAAAATACAATAAAGCTGTTTCATTGTTAATAGAAGTGTATTTTTTGTTTTGTTTTATTATGATTATCATTAAAGGCAAGAGTAGAATACAAACAAGAGAAGTGGAGGAGTCGTCATGTTGCAAAGTAATTATTTAAGAAAATTAATTTGTATTCAATAATAGAGACTTTGAAAGAATTTTCTAACTTTGGAAGAATTTTAGAATTGTTTGGCAGTATTCTGTTCTCTTATTTCAAAGAATAACTTGTTAAATTGAAATTCATAATTAAATTCATTAAGAAGTAAAAGAGAAATACATTTTATAACTTAGTAACTCATTTTAATTAAAAATTTTTACTGCTTGTCTACTTATGGCATTTAAACTTTAATATTCACTTTCTTCTCTGTAATCTTTCTTCGTAAAAGATTATGGAAAAACTTATTCCTACACAAGGTCGCCGCAGCCGCCGCTTGTCGTCGTCAGTAAGAGCAATAGAGTAAGATAAAGTAAAATTTTATAAAAATTCTATTTCTATTTCAAATTTTGTTTTTAGTTTTCTTTTTTATTTCTTCTTTTTTATGTTATAATTTTTAATTTGAGAATAAAAATGATTATATTTTAGCCATTATTTTTTCATATTCCTAAGCCTTCTTTCTTTACTGATTCATTCGTTTAATTCCTAATTCCCTTCATTTCTTTATTGTATTCACTTGGCAACGTTTTTAGCTCATTATCACCATTAGTTGGTAGTTGTCGTTTTTGTTACTGTTGTTGCACAGTCAGTACATTTTATTTTACTATTAATAGTTAAATGTCTACCCAGGATTAAGTAACCTCCCACTTAACTTCCGTTTTTAGGCCGTTTAACGTTAAGCCAACTTGTGTACTGTCCGTCTTTGTGAAAATTTTGAATTCACTGGTGATAACGAGAAGAAAATGAAACACAAATATCCTCATCAACTCATTTCCCTTGGCTTTACACTTTTTTTTCAGCCATTTGCCTCGAAACTTAATGCATCTTAATGGACATGACCATTGTTGGCTGGATGTTTAGATGGCTGACTGATGGAAGGGGGCTGTTGGATTTGAAATTGCTGTTTCACTATCTATTGTTTTGCTACACAGCAAGAGTTCTTTTTATTTAGAAAGAGATTTCTGCCAAAAAACTAAAATTTCAAGGCAAGAAAGAGAGATGGAGAAAAAAAAAAACAAATTTCTATTGTAAGCCAGAATAGAAAAAAATTCAAAGGGTGAGTATTTTCATCCTAAATAATGGAAAAAAAGCAACAACCTTCTATTCTTAAAATATTTTTTCTCGTTTTTTTTATTTGTCTTCATACTGTTGAACAAAAGATTTAAAATAAAATGGAAGAGAATTGAAAAAGAGCTTTTGTGTTAGACTTTTAAGCCAAAGTAAGTAAAACTATAAAAAAACGTTGCAGGAGATTTTTGATTTAAAAAAAGAGAGCAAAGAAAAACGTATCGTTACTTGTGTCAATATTTAAGAATTCGAACATTTTTTGAGTGAGAAAAATACAAAAAAAAAGAATACTTTTCAAAAGAAATTAATTAGAAAAATCTAAAAAAAATAAAAACAAATTGTAAAGGATTTTAAAATCAATAAAAAGTTTATTTGTTCAAAAGAAATGAAAAAGTAAGGCAATACAAAATTAAAGAAGTTTGGAGAGAATGTACATCAACACATTCAGTCATGGCAACATTATTCAGTAAGAAGTTTACTAGGTGAGCTGTTAAAGACTGGAAACAAGGACTTATTAAATTAATCGATTAGAAGTTTAGTGTCATATGCCTTACACTTTAAAAGAAAGTATGGACTTTAGCCCTGATATGACCTTTATTGTTGAGTCTAGTTGCAGGCGAACGCCTTAATAATCTGACAGAGTCTGAGACCAGGTTAATACGAATGATATATTATTCATAGCAAAAGAGAAATTTAAAGAAACTTTCTCTGACATAAATTAGGCTATTGAGTAAATAGTGTATAGCAACCAAAGTAGGACAATAACAGTGGCATTAACTAGAAAAACAATAGTCTGTAAATGGAATAAAATCGAAAAATTTGGTAATACAATTTTGTAGAGAAGAGAGGTTAACTATCTGTTAACAAATTTTATATAAAGAGCATTTTGAAAAACATCAAACATGCCCTGATGGTATTACCGTTTTAGTTTTTCGAATCCGATAAACCATTCTTGAATTAAGTACATTGTAATATAGGAGTGTAGTCGCCTCATTATGGAACCAAAACTTGCTACGCTCATTATAATAATTTTCCAACTAATGAAAAATTGAAAATGACAAAACTAGTGTACAGTGCGAAATGGCTTTGGCTAGAGTTGTCAACTATTCGACGAAGCTCAAAAACCACATTTCGAATAGTTAAAAAAACCGCAAATTTTTAAAAACCGGTTTTCGGCTTTTTTATTTTAAACCGGTTCGAATAACCGGGTTTTTCGGTTATCTCCATTAATAAAAATATATACAATTTACATATATAATATTTTTTTGTTTTGTTTTTATAACTATTTTAACTTATAAAAAACAGACAAAATACAATACATTCATCACATTTCAGTCTTAACATTAATCTAAAATAAATTTAAAATTTTGAAGATTATAAAATATGTAGCACATAAGTGTATATATTTAAGTAAGAAAGAAAAATACGTATTATATAATGACAAAAAATAATTATTCAAGATTTAAACATATTTACCCAATTCACAAAATGTTATATTGTTGTAGATTATAGTTAAATGTTGTAGATTATAATTAAATAAATAAATAAAAAAAATAAAAAAAAAGTTTTCCAACTCTGGTGTATAGATACGACATTTCGGAAACATAAGAAAAATTGTCGTACATGTTGTAGTAGTTTTTGACATTGAAATTATCAATAACATTATGTACAATAGTTGTAGTTTGTCATAGTTTCTACCGATCTACGACAACTATAACATTTTGTGAATTGGGTAATTATTTATTTTTCTTAAAATACTTATAGTATTTCAAAAATAGGACGCAGTTTAAATGTTTAGATGACATAAGGTTTCTTAGCATTGTCTTTATTTTTGAGTTTACTGAAAATGCACGTTCACTTACTGCAGAAGTTGAGTTAATTGTGAGTAGCGCTGTATACAATAACTGATTTAGTTTTTTAAATCTTTGGAAAATAAAAAGTGTTGCATATGTAATTTAAATTTTTTAGAAAACAATCTGTAAAATGTCGAATATTTCGACACTAAAAAACCTTTTTTTCGAATAACTCGAAAACCACCACTTTTTTAAAACCGGTTTAAAAAACCGGAGAAATAGGAAAAAACCGGATTTTCGAGTAAGTCGAAAAACGGTCTTGACAACTCTAGCTTTGACCCAATTGCTTTGGATGTTTTTTATTCTTTCTTTTTAATTGTTAAATAAACCGTAATTGTTGCAAAAGAAGAATTCGTTCCTTGCCACCACTGTACTGTAGCAAGTTTTGTTTTCTTGCCAACTAAAAAAGCAATAACAAAAATAGTCATCAAATACAAAAAACTTTATTAAACAAAATACACCGGCAGTACAGCTGGTTGTTGTAGTGTTTTGTTATACTTTTTTTAAATATATTTTAAACATTAAACCGTTTGAGTAGATTTTACATTTTTTTATGACATAAAATCATGACTTTAATGTTGATTCCACTCAAATGAGGTGTGATAAAGATCTTGACGTTGAAAAAACTATGAAAAAAATCCTCTCGTCACATGTGAATTTTTATGTGGCAAATGAAAAATTCTGGCTGTGAGCTAAACGATAGGAAAATTCATATTTAAAATCATGATTATATTCGTAGTTTATATAGAAAAATATGACTAAAATGGAAAAGAAAAAAATGTTCATATTAATTCGTTATACGGCTGTCATAAATTTTAGCAAATTTATGGTTTACGAGTAAGTATTACGCAAACTGTTCACGTTTCATGTGTCGTTGTTGTGTCGTTATTGTGTCGATTTTAGTTTTTAAGTGTTAATTATGGGGCTGTATGTACTTGTACATACTCGTACATACATATCTCTTTATTTGCAATTTGTTTTGTTTTAGTTTTGGTTTGAAAACAATATGATTTTTGTTTATTTTTTCCTATTTTAGCAAAGCGCCTTTAATTTATTCTCGTTTTTTTTTCTATTTTTTCTTCTATTTTCACTCATATGTTAACAAACTAGGCGGTATATTGCACAGTATGCGGCTAAAATGAAACAGATTTACAAACAATTTAAGAAATTGTAACCATTTTTATGTAGATTTTTTTATTTGCTTTTCTTTAAACTGAAAATTTATGCCAATAAAACATTGTCGTCTATGGCAGCAGTAGAGAAATACAAATTGTTTTTAATGACAAATTATGATTACAAATTGAATACTACATTCGATAAAACATGCCGCGCCATCGATTGGCAATTGAATGAATTGAATCGTAGATACGAACGAGTACGTCTGAACATATAAGCGACGAAATTTTAATTTTTTTATTTTTCCTACTGTTAGAGCAGCAGTAAAGAGAGGAGTGTTTTAGTTTTTATTTATATTTTTTAGTAGTTGATCGCAAAACTTTAATTTTAAATATAATTAGTTTTATTCTTTTTTTTGTAGTGGAATGGGCTTAATTCATAAATTAAAATTTATGATTTTTAATTTAAAATTCTAAACATGTAAAGCTTTTTGATACGTATTAGTTTATGATTGCCGACACGCTTGTTTGTTAGAAAATAATTTCAAACCAGAAATACGAGACATAAAAATGGTCTTTTAAGTTTAGAAATATTATATCCAATATCGTTCGATTCAATTCATGCTCGATCGCCCGATTTTATAATTCCATTACATTTAAAAATTTAACTGGCTATGTAATACCGACATTCATAAGGGAATTATTTCTCATAAATATCGCTAAATTATGTACAATCGCGTTCGTCAAAGATTTTAAGTAAAGAAATAAGAGGTTCATCCCTCCAAGAAGTCCATCTACGAGGTCTGATCAAAAATTAAACGTTATTTTAAGATTTCGTGGGTTACGTATGTTCGATTTTCGCATTTTTTTTCTGTTATGTTGGTACACATATCTGTTATATATGTGGATAATGTCAGCCATTTTGGATTGTCAGTTTGTTTTTGACAGATAAAAAGGTTAATCGTGTTTTGGTGTGCTCTTCAATTTTTTACTATTCGAAAAAATGGATCAAAGAAACTGTATTAAGTTTTGTATAAAAAATGAAAATATATGCTCAAAGCCATTTAAAATGTTGACTGTGGTGTTTGGCGAGTCTACTATGAGCAGGACACAAGTTCAATTGTGGCATAATCGGTTTAAGGAAGGCTGAGAAGATGTCAATGACAATGCTCCAATCATGGATTTTGCACCATGATAACGCACCAGCTCACACATCGATGCTTGTGTGTGACTTTTTGGCCAAAAATAAAAACTTTTATCATGCCTCAACCACCAGATTCATAAGCTTGGCCCCCGCTGACTTTTTCCTCTTCCCAAAACTGAAGACAGCGATGAAAGGAAAGGGTTTTGCTACGATTGAGGAGATAAAAAAAAATCGAACCAAGAGCTGTTGCCGATACAAAAAAGCGCGTTTCAGAAGTGTTTCGAGGATTAGCAAAAACGCTGGCATAAGAGGGGGATAACTTTGTAGCAGAGTGGGCAAACAAACAAAACATTTCGCAAATGTTACCACAAAATCATAAACCTAAAAAAATTTTTTTAATCGTATTGTAGATGAGCAAAACCAAAACAAATACTTTCTAAATGAGAAAAAGCTCAAACGAAAAAAAAATTCGCTATTTGCTCTTGTGCTTGCTTTGTTATTCCGTTAAATTCGTATAATTTGCTCTTTTTTCTCTTCTTCTTTTCTTTTTCTTCTCATTCATTTTTTGTTGTAACTACGCACATTTGAGTTAGTGTATTTGTAGTGCTCAAAACAAAAACAATATACAAAACTAAATGGGACAATCGCTCTCACTGTTTTTGTTTTGTTTATGTTTTACTCATTGTAAAGTACAAAACAAAATGAGATCAAACGTTTCGTTTTGTTTATTTTTCTACTCTGCTTTGTAGGGGACAAGATGATCAAGTGTTCGAAAATTTACCTTATAAAATGTACTTTAGTGTTCTGTACTGTAGAATATTTAGTACACAAACACTAAAAATGTTTGAGAAGGAAATTCAAAACAAACAAAAAACATTATAATATTTTTGAATTTTTTACATAACGAATATACTGTACTTAACTTATACAAAAAAAAAAAAAAAAAAAAATTCAGAAAATATATTTCTTTATTGTAATTTTTTTCAAGTTTTTATTTCAAACTGGCGCGGTTTTTTTTGCGTACATATTACATATTTGGTGCAAGATTTGTACATATATATTTTTTATATATATTTTTATATATTTTTTACCCAACCATTGGAGGAAAATATAACAAATTCATTAGAAGATGAAAATTAACTTATTTAAAGTTTTTTTTTAATTACATATTTACATTTTAATTATGTACATACTATGTACAATGAATTGTTTTCAAGATTTTTTTTTAATTTTTATGAATTAATTTATAATTTTTATTTCTTTTGTTTATGTTAATGTTTAACTTTATGTTAATATTGAATAAAGTCTTTTTTTAGTTATCTACTTGGTTTAAATTTAAAATGTTCATGATAATTTTAGAATTTGGAACGTATCCCCCTAATTTCATACAAAATAGGGTTCACAGTGCGCGATTTCAGATTGCGCGCTGTTTATTCAGAACGTATCTACCGCGCAGTTCGAGGGATTACTGTATATCGTTTCTGGATTTGTGAACCGTACA
This sequence comes from Metopia argyrocephala, assembly GCA_963576795.1. Classification (NCBI taxonomy): domain Eukaryota; kingdom Metazoa; phylum Arthropoda; class Insecta; order Diptera; family Sarcophagidae; genus Metopia; species Metopia argyrocephala. The sequence goes on from OY756209.1 coordinate 3,786,235, forward strand.
TAAAATAATGTTCAGTTTATTTTCGAACTCTGAGATGAATAAATAAATACTTTTTGAAAAAATTAAAATAACGGTTATTCTTTATTATACCTCGTATAAGAAGTTGCCCCCTAACATTTCATCCCACCCACCTTGGCATTTGCACCTAAACGAAAGATCAGAAGAAAGCGCCACCTACTGGGACGTAGTAGACTGCGGAACTAAGCAAAGATCCTTACGAGTTCACAATATCCACTCAACATTGAAGGCGTCGTCTATCCAACGATAGATGGGGCAATTGCAGTTGCAGATCAGTCAAGAGGGAAGGTATAACACTGGTCTTTGAAGTGATCAATTGACAGTAACTGGTCTCATCTCTATACTAACATCTGTATATATAATTTCGTTATTTGTCAATTCTCTTTCCACAGCTTTTTGAATCCATCTGACATCGCAGAAAGCTGAAATTTTGCACACTTAAATCTCAATTGCTCCACATGTGCAAGACGGAGCCAGATTTTATGATTTTCCGACTGTGGTCGGCTTTATGATTAGTAACATAATATAATTTGCTATTCCAACCCTGTGCAGGGTTGCGGCCTAGTTTCGCGCTTCTCTCCATACAGAGTAATGTAAAAAATACGCTTAATAGAAACAGAAAAAATACTTAATCTATCTTCGACTTCGATTCCAATGCAATTCACAGTATTAGTAGAGGTTTACCCTCCCGAGTACTTGTCTTAGAAAAAAGTCATATCTCACGAATTGTGATTATACACCATAGACATATGTTTCATGCATTAAGATGATCTCTTCTTCCCTCATGATACCAAATCAGAAAATCTCACTGCTTTATTCATAATTATTCGTATGATATTTCGAAAGTTAACAAGCAAAGAGAATAAATTTATTGCATATTTTACTTTATAATAAAAGAACTTATTCAATGTGTCCAATAAGCAATTGAAACATGTAATATGAATATGAAATAATTTACTTCATGATTAGATAATAATCATGTTTGTTTTTATGAATTTTCAATTCAAATCTGTATACTGAAGTCGAATATTGTTGACTTTTCTATCTTTCACATTTACTTTTACATTTCTGTAATTTGAAAGGCACTTACAATCGAAATGTTAAATAAAAACATCAAAAAAATTTTACTATTTCCGGTATTTAAATAGAGAATAACTAAAAAGAAGATCTTCTTTCATCATTCAAAACGATACATTTTTATTTCATACAAAAATATTCATACAATTGGATACATTCGCTTTGGGCTCCTCAGGCTAAATACCGAATAGCGTAAATAATTTTTGCATATTTATTTGAAGAGCGAGAAAGAGAGAGGATGAGATAAACATTACAACTATTCAAGCAAAATAAATATTTTGCATAAAAATTTCAAATACATAAAAACATTTATTACAGTATGCTATAAAAATAAGCACACACCTTTAATAAAGTTTTATTTGCATGTTACTTTTAGTTGTTCTTCTTTATAAATGCATTTTGTCGGAAGGAGTAAATCAGAGAGGGTGTATCATAAAACTCCCTGCAGAAATGCCATCATAATAATGTAACACACACCCCGACCATTAATTCATTTTTATTTTCATTACATTTTTAATTCACTACTTGTGAAATACAGTTTTTATTCATACACTTTTGTTTCTTTTCTTTTTGTTTTTATTTTGTCTTAAGATTTTAAATTTTGATAAGAATTGTTATGATGGTAGAAGTACTTACGAAAGTAGAAGTGAATGATATGAATAGCAGTGGCGTTTGTAGAGCGATAGTGTTGGTTGTTGGTTGGTTGTTGACGAAATGATTTCTCTGAAACGAGGGTATCAAAATATGCTGCAGGTGAAATGAAAACAGATGCATGCAATCATAGAATACAAATAAAATTATTGCAAGAAAAACTAAAAAACTAAAAAATAAACTTCTAAGAAATACGTGCAAATAAATGCTTAAAGAAAGAAATAATAATTTTCTGAAAAAAAAGTAGCTCACGAAAAAAAAATCCCAAACAAATGACAAACGTGTGCCACATAAACTGTTGATATTTAATTTGAAATTTGAAGCATTAAAGTACTCAAATAAAAATTGCTTCACACAAGCGGAAAACCATAAAACACCTTAAAAAAATTAAAATTTTATAAAAAGTCCTTTATTTCAAAGGCAGAGATGAGAAATAAAAATGAGGATTTAATTCTTATCGCTTTAGTGGAGAAGTTAATACTGCAAAGATTGTTAGACTTTTATTACATCCTGTACAGTCTTCTAATTAATTGCATGTATGGGATGTACCTTGTACATGCATGACAAACAAATAAATCATTTGTTTTTAGTTTTAATATATACAAATATCTGTATGTAGACGCCGTGGTATAGTGGTTAGTGTGTTGGCTTACTAAGACGAGAGCTCTGGTACAAGTCCCAACTCTGACATCTTAAAGCAAAGAAATACAAAAAGGAAGTATTTCTTTCGGTGACTTCTGGCAAAAGCTCTGAGAGTAACTGATTGTCATGAACAAGCTTCTCAGGTCAGTCTTTCGGAGGCGATATTAAACTGTAGGTCCCGGTACTCATGGATAAATATTAGCACACACCACATGAGTGTTGCGAGAAGCTAGGCCGTAATCCTGACACAGGGTTAAAAGGCCAGTTGTGTATGTATGTACGTATGTATACCTATAAATTTTTTTTTGTATCTTCTTCTAAATATATAAAATTGAATATGTGTTTGTTTATTTGTTTGTTTGTTTGTACCTTATAGGAGACCAAACCTCTGGACCGATCTTCCTGAAATTTTCACAGCATTTAACTGGGACTCTGACATGATTAATAGGGTACTTTTTTCGACCACGCCTACTTTTACGCCCACTTTTTTAAAATTATGTAATTGCCCCCATATAGTTTTTAAAAGATTTACTTCAAATTATATACACATTATACTCCAGGCGAAGTATAAATAATAATTTATTACTCCACGCCCCTTTTCACGCCAAATTTTGTTTGAAAATTTCAAACTTTTTGTTCTATGTAGAAATTTGTATTTTTTTTTTATTTGGTAATATATTGCTCTTAATACTGTTAACGTCGTCATATAACTATGAACCACGCCCACTTTACCGCCCCCTTATCTTTTAATTCAGATACTTACTTACACCACTAATAATGTTTGCTATACAAAATACTTTTTGTGTAATATGTATATAACGAGGGGGTAGCGAAGCACACCGGGTTCAGCTAGTTAAATATAAATATAATTAAATATAAAGTTAATAAAAAATTTTTGAATTAAGAAAAAATAAAAAATAAATTCTTGACACAGTTTAGCGAAGGAGTAGCAAACTAATGAAATGAAAATACGTTAACAGACCTTAATCTCAATATAAAATCTTAATGAAAAAAATATTCACGAGTAATTCAACTAAAATTAGAAATTATTGATTGATTGATTTGGTTTAAAAGAATGTCTTAATGGCGATTTTGCTGCTGATTAAGCGGCTTTTCAAAGAATTTGTCTTACATTTACAAACTTTTATCAAATAACCATTACATTCATGGAAAATTACTATGTGGCGCACTTTATGGTCTCGTAGAGTCATTGGTCCATATGTCTTCGAAAACAATGGTGATCACTGATCAGAATGTTACTATCCCTTGTTTAACACTGTAAAGCCATAATTAGTTTTTTTATTATTATTTTTTTTTGTGTGTGTTGGCTTACTAGAGAAAGGCTCCGTTCTCAAATCCCAGCTCTGACATCTTGAAAGAAAGAAATACTCGTATTCATACACAACATGGTTGTTGCGAGAAGACAGGGCGTAATCCTGAAACAGGGTAGCGGCCACATGTCAGAAATCTTATTTAAACATTAATGCCCCAAAAATGGTTCTCAAATACAACCCGTTTCATTGAAAAAAAAAATATATATATTTCTTCGTATTTCTGGATCAAAATTAAGTATTTTTAGGCACTTCTTGTGCCTCTAGTAATGTGTCTTTATATCTATTTCTTCATTTTATTAGGATTAATTATTGTGTAGCCTTAAAATAAAATACCCTTTATATTAATATTTAAAGTTAAATTACTTAACAAAAAAAAAAGAAAAACACCCACAAACAAATGTTTGTCAAACCACTAAATAAAAGCTAAATTTAAATGTTTTCGATTAAGACGTGTTCTTAACAGTGTTTTTTATTTTGTTTCCTTTTTTTAGCACAGCAAGTGATAATTAAATATGTATTTTTGTAATTTTTAAAAATAGTTGCAGACTCTGTGATGAATCTTTAAATGTCAAACATGTGGCAGATCTTTTTAACGCCTTTAAGAAAAAAAAAAAGATTTTAAACACAAGGATTTTTATTTTTTATTTTAATAAAAATGTTATGCAACATAATAGTTTCGTTAGTTTTGAGTTGAGACTCTTCATAGTCTGTTTGACTCTTCTGTCGAAGAGTTGAATGGCATTAAATGGACATGACTTGTCAATTATGAACACCATGTTAATCAACATTATCAGCATCATTTTTGCCACCACCACCACTTGTTAAGGATCTTTTTTTACGATGGGCTTTGTATTGTATTTCTTTTGGATTTGATCTTTTTGGCCTTTTAACCACAAAATATTACAGATTTTTTTTCAATTTAGAAAATTTACTTAAAAGATTAGTTCTTTAATAAATAAATACATTCTTCTTCTTCTTAATAATAATCAAAACATGAAGAAGAAAAATTATTGGTGGCTATAAATGACCAAAAGGCTCTCTATACTTTTTACGCGTTTAGAATTTTAAAGTTTTTCTAGAATAATAACGTGACGTTAAGACCACATACGAAGGCGGTTAAATAAGACTACGTTTAGAGTGCTTTTTTTTGGATTCAATAAAACTTACGAATGGGTTAAATGTGAAACAAACAGCCAAACTGCGGAAAGAGTGAAGGAGGGAATAGTGTTTGTAATTTTTTTTTAAATCTGTTCATAGGGCTCTGTCAAAGGTACGATTACTACTTAAGAGCTAGGAACTATTCTTTTTGATTTATCAGAGTACCTTCCATACCGATAGAAAAGCAAAAAGCACGCCACAATGCGGTGATGCTTTAATTCAGGCCTGTGCAAAATTAAAAATTTCATACACAATTGTGCCTTAGCTAAACTCACATGTATTCTTACGCTCTTGCTTTCAGTCGTCACTGAAACAGCGACGAGTTAACATGCGTGGGGGATGTACGCTGATTTATTGATTGCAGTGAAAACAAAATTAATAGCAATGCACACAAATATTTTTTATTATAAATGCATTTGTGAATCCAATACCTTATATATAATATAACAATTAAGAATATGGTTTAAAACTTTTTCGGCAAAATTTTTATTATTTTTATAAAATGTTTAATAATTTAAAGAAAAAAAAACGTGTTTTTTTGTTAAAAAATCAAGAGTACTTTTTATTTCTTTATAGCAAAATATTACTAATAAATTGTTCTTAAAGTAATTAAATTTTTAGATGAAATATTGCATATAAATTTTAATTAAAAATATTCATACAGTTGCTGATACTGCTACTTACACTTTCAGCAGTGTAACTCTCATTTTCTCACCAACACAACTACATTTTTACTTTTGCACAGGCCTGCTTTAATTAGAGTTGTATGCCCTACCGCCATTAATAAGCGCTTTCGTGATCAAGAGCCCAGAAAATATACATACGATAAGTATTCCATCTTGAGTCGGATAAAACTCTTGTAAATTTTACAAAATATAACTTAAATAATGCGAATTAGCACCATTTTTTCGCTGTAACGAGTTGCAATACAAATCTACTGTGAATATTTTCGTATAATGCTCACACAATAGGTGTTTGGAATAAGTGAGCAATCTGTCTTTCAGGACTTATTGTAACACTATATTCTGCTTTAAAGTGTTGCTTTAGAAAGCCAGCTCACCAAAAATGTTAAATTTTTAATGAGAGTAATGGTTTTTTTTATAAAAATTCTTAAAAGCTTAATTTACTGCCATCCCTAAAAAAGCGTCAAGCGTTTTCGAGCTGTCAAAATTTCTCATGCCCATACAATTTGTATGGAACATCCCAAAATAACGCGTCGGCAACGCTTTGCAACTGGAAAATCCAATTTTGACAGACCGTTTAATAGTAAAGTTGGTCGCAAAAGGCAACTAAAATGTAAACAAATAGGAAAAAACAGCGTTGTCATATAAAGATATGTTATTTTGTTTTTAATGTTTTGACAAAACATTGCCGCTCTTATTTAGGGATGGCGGTTCAGAGTAAGTGCTGAGCATTGGAAAACGTTCCGCTTGCCGCTTTTATTTAGGTATGGCTCTTAATCTCATTGTAAGTTTGAGGTTAAAATGAATTGTGAACATGCAGTGTTGTAGGGTAAAACACAAAAATAATAAGAAATTTAATATTCTTACTTAAAGAATGGGGATGTCTAAAAGGTAATTCGTATAATGATTTAGGCGTGACTTAATAATAACAATAATAAAATTAAGGAATTTTCTTTTAAATTTTTATGAAAAGAAGGGAAAAAGAGTAGGAAATACAAGTAAATAACTGTGTGAGTTTCTTAAAGACTAAGAACTTAAATGACAGCATGGACAACAACGATTGTTATTGATTCTCTATGCTTGACACGCATTAATGGATTAAATAAATTTCAATATGACAACAACGATACAAATATTAGTTGTTGCTGTCAGTGTTGCATGTTTAACACGAATAATGGAAAACAAAAACATGCAGAAGGAAAAGGGTTAAAAACGTGCAATTGGGTCTTTTTCAATTTTGAACTGTAAGAAGAAAAACAAATTATTTTTATTATTTGTTTGTCAATGAAATAATAAACAGTTTTAAGTTTAAAATACGTGTTGTTCGTCCATATGTTTGTTTGTTTGTTTGTTTGTCTGCTTGTTTTTTTTTATTCTTTAACGATATTTTCAATTTTAATGTGTGTTTATATTTGTCGTTATTAATTGACAACAAATGTCGCGTCTTTTGACAGTAGACGCTCACTTTTTGTAAATTTGTATGAGACTTTCAATTAAAAACGATCTAACATTTTCGTTTTTTTTTATATTTTTATTGGTCTGCTGTTGGTTCAGTTACAATTTAGATGGTTGTTTTTATTGTTGCTGTAATTCACTTCAATAATAATAGCAACCTTTGTTGTTGCAAGTTTCAACTAAAAAATTACTACGAGGGTAGTTCAATAATTTTAAGAGTTTTTGATTTTACCTTCTCTTAACTGGAAGGAAAACACCGCTGCTAACAAAATGTATGTATTGTTTGTAAAAGCCATTGATGGTGGGCCACCTTCTGATTTGATGAGGAAAAAATTGGATTTATTATGGAACAACAGTATCACTAAAGCCTAAGCTAAAAATGTTTTATTTTTTACCTTTCGATCAATTTATTTTAGATAAAAATTTTCCTATTCAGATTCAGTGAAAAGCAGTCAAATTGGAATTTACAAAGGTGTATTGATTGATCATCTGTTGAGTTAAGTAAACTAATGGCAGACTTTTACATCTGCTGAACTTTGTAGCAAACTCTTTTAAAAGGCATAAGGTTATTTTGTTTTAAACCCACAACATTTTATACTATCTTGTGTCTACGTGATGCTTCAGGTTACGTATTTTGAAAAAAAATATCAGATTTATAATATTTGCAAAAGACTTTTTGTAAGTCGGCTGTTTCTTACATTAATTCATATAACTTTGGTTTATAAGGCAATTCTTCTTAAAACTACTGCGAATATTTTTTTTTATTTGAGACCAATACTCAGGGTATTTGTACTGAACTTTTTGGAAAGGACAGTACATATAAATATAATTTTTCTTATATTATTATAAGGCGTCTAAGCAATGAGACAAATTGCTGTGCATTGATCATTCAAAGGCCAGTATTATACCTTCAACCTTGAAGCAAGAAAGAAAATTTTATCAAAGTCAACATGAAAGCTTGAAATGTTGTCCAAACTGTGTAGTTACTCCCAAAAATTTAAAACAAAAAAAAGGCAAAACAAAATAAGTTTGAGATTTTAAAGAAAACCAGTATCTTTATTTAAGAAAAGAAATTCTGGAACGAATTGAAAGGTAGGGTGAGTAAGCAATGGTGTTAGAAAATCTAATTGAGGTGACCAAAAAGTTTAAGAAACCTAAAGCCTTTTCTTACTAAATTGTACAGCAACCACGCCGTAGCCTATTTTTTTTTTCTTATATTATTTTTAAACGCCTTAGGAAAGAGAAAAATTGCTGTGAATTGATCATTCAAAGGCCAGTGTTATACCTTCACCCTTGACTGATCAACAGCAATTGCCTCATCGTTGCATATTGATTATGTGGTGAGTGTCTTCGCTAAAGGGGTTTAGCTGTTATCTGCTATATTTACTTTCATAATTCTATGTTTTAAACTCTCGTTTCGGTTTTTTCTAAAACATTTCTAAACATTTCTACTTTTGTATAATGAGCTTTGCTTTTATATATTAATATTATTGCATTTTTAAAGATCTCTTTATATGTTATACTTTTATGTTTTTTTTTTTGTTTTTGCCTATTTCTTGAGCCTTCACAAAAGTTTGAAAAATATTAAAAATAACGAAAAGAAACAAAGTGATGGAAAGTGCTGCATATGTTTTGAAAAATGCTAAAAAAGTATGCTAAATAGGTTTTTTCGTGCTAAATTTCTCTAAAAAAATGCTAGATCTAGCATGAAATGTTCTAAATTGATAACACTACATAATCTCGATAAGTACTATGTAAACTCGGCATTATCAATTTCAATCATATTTAGATTTTTTTTTTTTGCTAGCTTGAGATCTTTACTTTCTAAACAATCAGAGATTTACAGCGTCTTTATAAAAGACGAATGGTTTAAGATGTTCGTCTTTTTATATGAAGAGCACTAAAAATGTGAGTGGTTTTTCATTGTTTCATACATAAAAATGCCAGCGTTTTAAAACATTGGTTTCTATGAACAGGCTGTAAAAGTTCGAAAAATTGTGGATCACTTCGAGTGAGACAGCTTTGTTTAAAATAGATATCGCGTTTGTTCACAACTGATCACAAACAGAATGGTATCCGTGGCGGTGTTCAACTATAATATAAACAGGCATACTTTTTTTTATTACTATTCTACAAAAAGTCTAGAATTTAAGGTGGAAGTAAATAGGACTCATGAACCGTTTAGCGCGCTTGGTGGTTTAAGGCTTTTAACGTTTTAAGAACTGCAAAAATTAGAAGTGCTGCTTGTTTTTTTTTTTTTTTATTTTCAGTTTGTTTTAAAAAGGACAATAAAAATGTTTAGTTTCCATAAAGTAAGCTACGAATTGTTTTCTCATTAGAAATATTTTCGCATTTAACACCCAAGTGAGTGATTATTTCTTGTTTACAAAGCTAAGAAATGGCTCAGCGCAAAAATATTTGACTCTAAAATCATTTTTTTAAAGGGATTTACAAATCTAAAGAAACCGCTATATAAAACCGAGAAATAAAATAATAAAAACACTTTACAGACTTCTTTACACACCCTCGTATGTGCAACAGAAAAAATCCCAGTCTAGTAGAGACCATCATGCATTCTTAGTATTTTGTTATTCCTTTTTATCATTTATGTGCTTGATTGAAACGAGTTTTTTTTTATGGAAATTGATCTCATGTTTAAATGAAGACTAATTTTTGTTGTTGTTGTTGTTGTTTACATTACATTTATTGTTGTTGCAATTTTGGCTGATGTTATGCTTGCTGTTGGTTGTTTACTTTCGTAAGCAAGAGACTCGCGCCATAAATTATTGGGTCAACGCTCGTCAATTGTCTACCAAGTGTGGACATTAACAATAAGAAAAAACAAAACTTAATAAAAGTTGTTGAAAAATTAACAACAATTCTTTTTTAATTAAAGATTTATTTCAGAAATATATGCAATAAAGCACCCAATAGGAATTAATTTGCTAAAGGGACAATAATAATGTACTTTAAAGATAAAATATTTTCTATTGTAAGCATATTACACGGTGTCAAAACACAGATGATGTTATTCGGTTTTTACTCGATATACTTCGGCGATTAACTTTTAAAAAGTTGTAATTACAAACATTGAAGTCAGCAATACTTTTTTGTCCCCGTTTATTGCCACACACATTTTGATCGCTTCTTTTTCAATATTTAACAAGACAGCTGTTATTTCTTCACACAGTGTTTGACCAGTGATATCAATATTATCAGTACTAAGTCAGTGGTACTAAAACTTCTGTATGAATCAGTTTAGAGTGAAATCCGTCAGCACCAGCAGCCTTGTTATTCTTAAGTTGTAATATTACTATTCTAATCTGATCCTAATTGGGGAGTGCATATTGAACTTTCGATATAAAGTTCTTGGGAAAATAATTTAAGAAAATCCTTAGCGTGTTTTTAGGGTCAGTCACCTTCTTCCTCTTTTTTAATCTTGAGCCTTGCAGGAGAAAATGACTGTTTCAAAGCCTTCAACTCCTTTGCTAACCTTTTGGAAAAATTTTCGAAATTCATTTAGACTTCTGAGCATCCTGATCTTTTTACACTTCCGTTTATTTATTTTCTGCTCCTTTTATTTGAAAAGATGTTACTTTTTTATACGTTTTTCTTGGTTGTAGCTTCACGGCACTACTGGCCGTAGAATATATTTCATAGCTGTATATTCCAGAGAGTTGCCAATTTCTAATTATTGTGCGCAAATGAAATATAAATAAGACTCAAGAACAGTGTTTTCCATCCACAATAACAAGATCAATTTAGTTTTTCGTGGATAGATCATCAGATAACTACCCTGCAAAAAAAATTGGACTACATAACCCAGATGAGTAGTTACCAGAATAGTCCTATGTATTTAAATTGTGTACTTTTTTGGATGTTTGAAGTAAAATTTACAACTGGGTAACACTGGCGACACATTTAAGTTAAAAAATTACTGAATGGTAACGCTGGCGGCGTTCATGTTCAGTTTTTCTCAAAGATTGTGTATACATAAAAGTGTAGTCATAAAATATATTAGGGCTTAAAAAGTGTCAAAAAATATAATTAAAACTTGATTTATAATTTTAAAGGTTTGTAGGAAATAGTCTTCTGTTAGTAGTCCATGAATTAATGACATAAAGTAGTTACCAAAATAACTACAAAAGTTGATCCATGGAGTATATACGTGAAGTAGTTATGAAACTAATCTCAATTGTATAATTCACGGAGTAGTTACATGGGAGTAGTTTTGAGGTTACTCTTATGTTATATTTGGTTGGACCTGGTCCTCTCCTAGGACATCGCAATGTAAAATGGGTCACTTTTTTGCATGCATAATGGGTTAAGGATGTTACTAGTCATGGTCCATCATGGAGTACATTTTACACACGTGCATAGAGTAGTCGCACTTTTTGCAGGGTACATGACTTTATAAATATCTTGATACGGAAATGTTGCTGATCACCGTACTTTTTGTCGTTTTTTTGAGGGCTAAATTGTCCGACTGTTGGAACAAAGATTTTCGGCAGCTAATTTTTCTGTTAAAATTTCGTAGACGGAGATCATATTCATATATTTTTGATTCGGTCGTAAGTATCATCCCTTTTATATTTCTTAAAAATAAAAGGTCCACAAAAACATTTAGAGAAATATTTTTGTATTCACTACTGATAATATTGATATCACTGGTCAAACACTGTGGGAGGAAATAACAGATCTCTCTACTCATTATTTCGGTCCACATACATACATACATAATTGGCCATTACAACTCTGTGTCAGGGTTACGGCCTAGCTTCTCGCAGCACTCATGTTGTGTGTGTTAATTTTTATCTATGAGTACCGGGATCTACAGTTTATAGTCGACTCCGAACGAGAGATTTGAGAAGCTTTTTAATGGCAATCAATTACTCCCAGAGCTTTTGCCAGAAAACTGCTGAGAGGTAGTCGCCGAAAGAAATAATTTTTTCATATTTCTTTTGTTTTCAAGATGTTAGAGCTGAGATTTGAACCCAGCGCTATCGGCTTAGTAATCCAACACACTAGCCACTAGACCACGGCGACTACCATTCCGGTCCACAATAATATTCAAATCATTGGGTCTTCTTCGTGACGCTGCACGAATAAACAAAACAAAAAAACTGTAACGTGGATATTACCACGATATGGGCTTCAGTGTATTCGAGAGGAGTTTCTGACAATAAAACTCTTCTTACATTCTTGTTTTACTTTTAAATTCTGGAGCAACATTTTCTCAATACAATAATTTATTTAAGTTACGATTTCCAATTGGGTTATTGCATTTTAACAATTCTATTAAAGGTTTAACATGAATACTTTGTAAATTGATGTTGTTAGTGCTGGTTTTGTTGGGGTTTTTATGTGGCCCCTTTAAATAATTGTATGTGTTTTTTCACTAAAGTACGTGATGCATGTACAGGATTTTAACAACATTTTCGTAACAAATCTTTGACTAAGTAACACCTGCCCTAATGCATTATTTGCGGTGCTGCATCGTATAAACGTGCTGCACTGTCAAGAGCAACAACTACAAGAACTCTGTGAATAATGGCTTAAAATTCCAAACATAATATATAAAAAGAAAGAAAACAAAACGAATAGATAATGTTGTAAAAAAAAAATAATAAAAATAAAAATAATAGAAAGAATGGATGATAAAGATAAGCGTGTTTTTCAGTAATTAAAGTCATCGTTTTGCTAAAAGATTCTTAAAAATAATCATAATGAAAGTGAGTTACATACAACAACAATTACAACGACGACAGATACTTTGTTGTATGTACTTGTTAGTCATATAATGTTGTTAAGCGCCACATTGAATAGAAAAAAAAAACATATTTTATAGATCAACACGCAACTTGAGTTTACATGGAAAACAGTGAGAAAACTTATGCGAAAATGTTTAAAGAAATTAATTAAAAAGGAACAAGTAAATGAAACAAGGAATTACAGGCTCAACTTTATATATGTATGTGGTATGAAAGTATTTCCCGATTTTGAATATTATTCCTGCCTTTAGGTTCATCGTAAGGTGTGCCGAGGCCTAGAATCACAATAGAGTTTGTAGGTCCAGCTGAAAAATAACAATTATAGTTACCAAGCAATAAGTTAATAAATAAATATTACAAAAATTCTATTTCTGTAAAAAACGTAGAGAAAAAAGCGCTATACATACATACATACATACATACATACATACATACATACATACATACATACATACATACATACATACATACATACATACATACATACATACATACATAACTAGCCTTTACAATCCTGTGTCAGGATTACGGCATACCTTCTCGCAGCACTCATGTTGTGTGTGTAAATTTCTATCCATGAGTACCGGGAACTACAGTTTAATGTCGACTCCGAACGACAGACTTGAGTAGCTTGTTCATGGCAATTAATTACTCTCAGAGCTTTTGCCAGAAGACTGCTGAGAGGTAGTCGACGAAAGAAATATTTTTTTCATATTTATTTTTTTTTAAGATGTCGGAGATGGGTGTCGAACCCAGGGCTAATGTCTTAGTAAGCCAACACACTAACCACTAGACCACGGCGACTACGCTATAAAAACAAATAATGTGACAATATTTCGTAGAGAAAGTAAGCCAAAAACAACTGTGTACCATTGTCATTCCTAGGCCACAGTACATACAATTTTACACGCAAAAGCATTATAACAGAGAATATCAAAAACATGTTAAAAACTTTAAATAAGAATACAAACAACAGCATCCAGTACTTTCTTTACAGCATTTCAAAAACTTTCTGTTAAAAATAAAGCATACAAATAAAATTAAATTAACAATTGCGAACTGTCGTACTTATTTTGTCGTAGTCAACATCTGAAACTACCGGAAACGTCTGTATGGTTCAATAATATATTTTGAGTGGGTATGATTAAGAATTTACAAAATTTTAAACAGCTTTCAATAGGCACTTTCAGGGTTGTCAGATAGTTTTCAATTTTTATCCCCAATTTCGAAATTTATATCCCCAAAACCTTGATTAGTTCATCCCCAAAAATCCCTAAACAAAGTGCATCAATAATTTTGCATATACATATATACATATCGTCGATGGAATTAAAGAACGCTGTAACTGACAAAACTGGGACCGGGACCAATCGACGCGTATTTTTTTTTTCTTATAAAAATTATGCAAAAAACGTATTTGCGATTTTTTGTCAGTTACAGCGTTCTTTAATTCTTACGACGATGTATTTTATTTGATATGTAGATTTTAAATTTGGAGATTGTGCAGATCAACTTAAAATCTTGACGACATTCTTTTTAAACCAACCTCTAGCTCGCTTCGATGTGTGTTTCGGGTCCTTATTTTGTTGAAATACTGCTCGCTGTGCCATTTCATATTCAGCATAAGATACCATGATGTCGTTTGAAATATTTGTATAGTATACAGCATCTATTTTACCTCAATTCTAAATAAATGCCCTGTGCCATATTATGGAAAACATAAAGTATAAGTGGAGAAGTAATTGTGCTCGGACGAAAATAAAATTAGATTGTTTATCTACGAAAGAAGTAATTTAGCTGTAAAAAGACCCTCTAATACTGAATTCCTTCGCAATAAAAACCATTAAGCAAGGTGGCGGAAACATAATGATATAGGGATGTCATTATATATATAAATCAAACCAAGAGCACACGTTGCAAAAATTTTATATGAAAGTATGAATTTTAAACAAGTTTATAAGCAAGATTTGAAAATTGAAATTCTTTCATCGTGTTTATAATATATAATTAAGCAAGCGAACAAATTTTAAAAATCGCAAAAAACTTGTCGATCATTTCCAAAAAAATCCCCATCCCCAAATGAATTTTTTATCCCCATTTCAGAAAAAAAATCCCCAATTTGGGGATAAATCCCCTAATCTGACAACACTGGGCACTCTCTCTCTCTCTCTTTCTCTCTCTCTATCTTTCTCTACTATAATATTCAGTTGGCCCAACCGCAAAAATTTGGTGAGAAATTTATACAAAAAACAAGTATTTTAGTGCTTCTTTTGTAGCACTGGCCGTTTCTCGTCAAAAGGTAGTAAAGCCCAACATTTTTTAAAAATTTCTTGGAATTAAAAATTTGGCTACTGGAATAATTGTTCTGTATGTATATATACATACCTATAATTAGACATTGCACGTTACAGAGTAGTCAATGTAAACAAAAGCTTGTTCACGTTAAGCGATGTTCACGTTAGACGCTGTTCACGTTACCGCTAGTCCACTGTATATACAATATATTTTAAAATTTAATTTGTATAGGCAGCATCTAATTGTCAACTTTTTTTAGCACGAAATACAACAGTGACTGCCTTTATTCTAACTATCCTTTAAATATTTTATTTAACTTGAACCCTTAGGGCCCTTGTAAAATAGATGGCCCTGAGCATAGGCCGTAAGTGCTTTTTTGATAAAGACGGAACTGTTTGCCTCTGTTACACGTTAATATCATTGTAATAAAAATTAAGAAAATTTCCATATACAAGATTTCGTTTTAAAACATATTCTATTCTTTTCGCTTCATAATTTAGTTTCCGCGAGCAAACGTATTAGATTTTGTTGTTGCGGCTACACTTGTTTGCAGACAACAGTTTTGTGGCAGCCACATTTTCTAATTTAGTAAAAAAACAAAGTTTGTGGAGCACAACACACATAAAAAAGGAGAATAAAAAAGATAAAAAAAACTTGGAAAATGGCATCATGTTTATGATTTTAATGATAATTGCTGGTTCTACGAGTATACTTTAGCCAGGCTTTATGCAACATACTAACCATCGCAATTAATGTTGCAACAGCACATAACAATAAGCAACCAATGTGTGAAATACCTTAAACAGTTTTTCAAATTACAAACTAGTGTTTTTTGTTTCTCACAGAAGATTCAAACCTCGGTTTTTTTAACTGAAAATTAAAGCACTTGTCTAAATGGTTTTTGTGTTTCATTAAAAACAACAAATTATTAAAATGAATTGTAAGACGGTGGTTTCATTTTTTTTGTGTGTTTTTTTTTTAGCCTTGTCAGTTCTCATCATCATCATTATGGTTGTGAATGTAGATTTTGTGCTGCATATTGGTCAATAGCTCAATAGCCAAGTAAAGCCAGGCATCAGTTAAAAACAATCAATTTATTTTAATTGTTTATTGATCATCGATTGGTGGTAGTTGAGCGCTACATAAATCTGTATAACAAAGAATCTAATTTGCTATAATTTTCTAAAAATTATTTACATATTTTTGTTTTTATTTGCAAAATGAAAACCTTTAAAAGTTAATTGAAAAATCTGTAGCAAAACTTTTACAAACAATCTTTTACAACAACCATTACAACCCTGTTTTAGAGTTACGGCTTAGTTTCTCACAGCACCCCTATTTTTTATCCATGAATCTAAAGTCTAACGTCTACTCTGAACGACAGATTTGAGAAGCTTGTTCATAGCAATCAGTTATTCTCACAGCTTTTTCCAGAAAATTGTTGGGAGGTGGTCGCCGCAAGAAACAGTTTTTCATACACTTGAACCTGTTTTTATGCGGTTACTTGGGACCGCACAAAAAAAAAATCGCACAAAAAAAAAAATTGAATAATTGTTAAAATGTTTGGATAAGTATAGGTAACGGTAACTATTTAACATACAGTCAGGGATAAAATTGTTCATATAAACTGGTTATTTTAGGAAATACGAAAGTCAGTTTAAATAAAGTCAAAGCTAAAGCTTGTCTTGATCATTAATAATATATCTTTATGTCGACTATTAAATAAGTTTTGAAGATTAATAAAAATATTTTCGTCGAGTCAACAAATAATAATACATGCACCATATCTACTAAAATAACCAGTTTATGTGAACAATTTTATCCCTGACTGTATGTTAAATTGTTATTGGTATTTTTCCTTAAAGTTATTAAACTGTTATTTGTTAATAAACAGAAAAAACAACAACAAAAAACAAAAAAGTTAAAAAAATCCACAAGTCGCATAAAAAAGGCGCATAAAAAAAAGCGCACAAATCTAGACCGCACAAAAAAACACCGCATAAAAACAGGTTCCAGTGTATTTCTTTTTATCAAGGTGTCAGAACTGGAGTCGCAGTGTTAACACACAAAAATGTGGCTGGATAACCTACTCGAAAATGGATCACTAATGAAATAAAAATTGGTTATTAAGCTAACAGGTAAAGTTTATTGTAAAGGACTCATTAGAAGAAGTTCAAATCTTCGCTCTCACATATTAAAAAAAAAAAAATAAATATGAAAAAGATTATTTCTTTCGGCGCTTACCTCTCAGCAGTCTTTTGGCAAAAGCTCTGAGAGTAATTGATTACCATGAAAAAGCTTCTCAAATTTGTCGTTCGGAGTTGGCGTTAAACTGTAAGTGCCATTACTCATGGACACAAATTAACACACACAACATGAGTGCTGCGAGAAGCTAGGCCGTAACTCTGACACAGGGTTGTAATGGCCAATTATGTATGTATGTTTGCATTAGAGGAAGTTTACGCTCTTTTATGATCAGAAAAAAGCGCATATTCTGTATTTTTTAATCGCGCAGAAGAATCAAAAAGACTATAATTTGATTACAAGTTTCCAAATAATGCTGGCTGGAATATATCTATGAACACATTAGCACTAGTCCCATATTACTTAAAGTAGGGGTTTTCATGTCTTCAAATCAATTTTAAAACTGACATATTCATTTAGTAGAACAACAACTAAAACATAATCAATAAAATCATATTAAACTTGTTATACCAACCAAACGTTTTGAAAAAACACAAAAAATTTAAACGAAAACTATTAATTTTGAAAGAATAGGAACAACCATAAACGAAACTATTGCTGTTGGAATTATTAAACAACTCAAAACAATTTTTTTCTATTGAATTTTTTTCAGCTTCTTGGCAAAAACCGCAATAGATAATTTCGAATTAATAATTCGTAATCGAAATCTTATAAATTCGTTTACATGTGCACCTGTTATTGTTTCAAATGTTTTGAAAGTTCTTTTTTTTTTTGTCTACATGCTTTAAGTAATTCGCATAAATGCTGCAGGTTTTTGTTTTATGTTGCATGATCTCGCATCGGTTTGCAATTTCATTGGCAGTAGCAATTACAATCTGTTGAAATTGAAATTGAATGCTGGAAAATTTAAGAAAGAGATCAAAGATTGTAGTCATGATTACTTCTCGAATTGATTAATTGTAGGCTGGCAATGGAATCTGAATTAATTTAATTGAGTGGATTAATAGTTAATTATGCAACTACATTAGTGGTTATTGTTTTGTTTGTTCACATAGATAGTCGAGAATAATGGAAGAATAAATGGTTTTGAAAATTAAAAGAAAAAATTTATTTTAGAATCTCATTTAAATAAAAAAGAATGTTTTGTTTTGCTTTTGAAAGCAAAACTGTTTTATAATTAAAACAAAAAAAAAATATTTAAAATTATAGTCTTTGAATTACGATTTCTAAATACAATGATGCACTGGAACCTATTAATTAGGTAGGTGGATATCAATTTGAGGAAAACTGGAGATCATCCAATTTTTCGTTATTTATGAAGAAGCACATCAAATGAAAAGATTTTTCAAATAAAAATATTTGTGCATATATTTTAAAATAATTCATTTATTAAATAAAAGCAAATACCAACAAATTCTAATCAAAACGTCAATCAATCAAATGCATGCCTTTAAAACTTACGCAATTTTCAGTACAATTTTTTCTTTTGTAATAAGTTTTTAAATTATAATTATAAACGAAATCATTATCATTTTAATTATTTTATGAAAAAATCATGTTTTAAAATTTATTCTCATTTCATATCATTTTAGATAAAATTCTAAACGAAGCAACCAACTCTTAATTTAATGCGTGTGCAGGCACAAAAAGAAGCAACAGAAAATAATTATAGTTTTCAAAAACTATTACAACTACAACAATAAAAAAAAACTATTTAATAGACAAACAACAATAGCAACTACAATATGCAATGAATACCATCAATTGATAGCAACACGCACTTTGTGATAATGAATTAAATAAAAACCGATTGCTAAAAAGAAAAAAAAAAACAGAAATATTTGAAATGCTGAAACGCTCTAAATCGAACCGTTCTCAAAGAACGAATAGAAGAAATTCAACACATGGTGGCACAAGTGTAAGCACTAGCAAAACAGCTCAACTACGTTTGGAAGTGGTCGATGATAAAAGGTGAGAAAAATACAGAATATAGCCGTAAAAAAAAAATTCATAAATTGTGCAACAAAAAAATTAATAAAAAAAAATAGGCGCAAAATTCTTTATATTTTTATTTAAAAATTGTAATATCGGTAAATTGTAATTATTGTCCCAAGGGGAGTAATAAGCATTTAGGAGGTTGTTAAACGAATACCCCGATTTACAAAATAATCATTTTTATTTTTTATTTTATTTTTTAATATACGAGTACTCGTATACTGCTTGCATAAACTAACAGCCTGTTTCTAGAACACGAATGTTTTTTGACAAAATTTGAGTGTTTTTGTTAGTGTTTCTCATATAAAAAGACGAATGACAAAAACCATTCGTGTTCTAGAAACAGTCTGTAAATTTTCTTCAAATAGTAGGGCGAAAAAAAAGGCTTATCAAAGACACAAACCAGCTTTATACTAAAACCTCGCTATAGGTGAATATTTTTTAGAGTTGAGGTGTCTTGACTATACTTGTTAGAGTGGTAAATATTGTGATTACTTTTCAATCACAATATGTCACGTCGTCTGGCGCCAACTACATTTCATTTCTTAAAAAGTGCTTATTATAAACAGAAACCAAATAGTGTAATGTGGTTAATTCTTTTTATAGTGGTGAATTAGTGTAGTTGAAAACAGTTTTCGACGACTTATGATGTATTCTAGAATATCCAGTTAAATGTCAGGCCGAATAAAGAAAAAACCTCTTCTCATAGGAATTTAATTTGACAGAAGTTAAAAAGAATTAAATTATCTTCATACTGAAATTGTCTTGTTTCAATACAATTCTCAATATTCTGTAACAGAACAGTTTGCCTTTTATAAGACATTTAATGAATTATATTTTGTAAACATAAAATAAATTAAATAAACTCAAACAAACCTTTTTTAAAATTTTGCCCACTACTGAAGCGACGTTGACAAATATTTGATGAAAGTTAAATGTGCTTCGTAATTTAATTAATCAAACTTGAAGCTGTGAAAAACTAAAAATAAAATATGTTTTCATTAAATAGGAGTTACCTTTTTAGTTAAAATTTACCGGTTTCTTATTTAAGGTAAATCAAAAAATAAGTGGGCAGGGCAAAATTTACTTTCAGTAAGGATCTAAGGTGGACCATGACGATCATGAAAAAGAAAAAAATCGTCAAAATCGGTCCAGCTGTTCTCAACTGATGCGATAACCAACGAACCACATTGATTTTTATTTACATATATAGATAAATGTAGACAAAAAAGTTTTTATAATAAAATATTCTACTAAAATAATAATTCATTTTAATCCTTTTAAGTTCCAACGGTCTTTTGTCTACAGCTGTTTTAGTGGTATTAAAAGAAATAATAAATTAGAAAATATTCAATCAGACAGTAATATACAAACAATTAAATCATTTTTTTTAAGACCAATACTCAGGGGTAAACCCCCTACTCATGCAGTGCATTGTATTGGAATGTGAAGATGTTTGATAGAATTTTTTTTCCTAGAAATTTGTATATTATGCGCCTTTTTTTTGTTGATGAGACAAGTTGCTGTCAATTTGACCACTCAAGGGCCAGTGTTATAGTATCTTCACCCTTAAACGATCCAACAGCAATTGCCTCATCTGTCGTTGAATGTTGAATGTGAATGGTGAGCGTCTTCAGTAGATTAGCTGTTATCTTCCCAGAAGGTGGCGCTGTACTCATGATTATGGGTTTCTGGTGGAATACATTGGAAATGTCAGGGAGCGGTTTCTTGAAGATGGACTTCTTGGAGGGTTGGGGGGAACGAATAGGAGATTTTTCGTGCGCAACGTCGTTAGACATATCACACGCCGCCCGTGTCCGGACGGTAGTCAGAATATAAGCGTCCGACCAGCGCAACCCAAAGCCGGTACCCTCCAATTTCGGATATTTCCAAGAAACACCGGTCAGAGGAGAGCCCATGCACATTGGGTTAACATTTTCGTCACTACCATTTCCTGGATAGCAGCAACCTCCCTTGTTGAGGAGGTTAAACTACTACCCAGCATATACCACTGCCACTATGTGTACTCCCCGAGGAGCCGCACCCATCATCAGGCCGATTTACTTTACTCCCCGAATGACAGAGGAGCACAAGCAAACCGGGGCTGCCCTGATGCCCGTAGTACCAGATTATGGCAGATCTGGTCAGTCCTTGAGAACGCCAGAAAATGCCAGCCAAGCACACTCACAGAGACAAGGCCAACACCACCAGGAACAAACTGTTGTCACCCGTACAACAGCCCCCTGGACTGATGCCAGCCGAGTCTTCGACAGCATACGCGGCGCTATACATCACCAACCAAATTCTACCTATAGCAAGCGCCAGGCCACTTAGAGCTAGGTTGAACTCCATATTCGCCGGAGAATACAGGCCACTGACGGGACACTTCGTCAGCAGCCTTTTTATGTATCCTCGGGGGGAGGTTGGGGGGAACCTCTTATTTTTTTTAATTTAATTTTTAGTTTAAATTATAATTTTAGAAAACCGCAAATTTTTGTTTTTATAATTTTGTCCTTCGCTGGGATTAAACCTCGGTCGTGTGAGTTTCCCTTGACCCATAGTAAAAAAAAATATTAAACCAGCTGGACTATACGTATATTCTACTCAAAATGCCTTTTCTGAATTTCTTTTAAATAACAAGCTCGTCTTTAAAAATAACCAAAAATTATATTTCCTTTCTTTATATTTTAAGGTGCAGTGATGATGATTCTTCACAATCATCCTTGACGGGTGCTCCTGTTTTTGTAAGTATTTTATTTGATTTTCATTATTTTTAAATATATTTATTTTCTTATATACTTATATACGAATATTATAAAGTTTCTATAGCAGTTAATTTGTTGAAGCTGCAAGTGAAATTCAATTGATTGAAAGAAACGAATTTATCCAAAACAATACAGAGTAGTTCTTTTTTTAACGAATTTTCTAACAAATTTTACTTCAAAAATAAAATAATTTTTTTTTTTAAATTTAGTTTTAATGTTTTCAATTAATTTTAATGGTGGTAAAAATTTACTGTAGGGAGCCAAACAAAGTGTAAGGTTTTGTCAATAGAATTCTCTATTTGTAATCAAATCATCATTTCCATTTAGCCTGTTGTACAATTCCTTAACAGATGCAATTTGAGCCTTTGATTGAGAAAATTTTGTTCTAGTCTAAATCGGCACAGTTTATCATGCAACCAAATTAAATTTGAAAAGTACTGTTTTAAAACAAATGTAGACACGGTTCAACTCTCTACACCAAAAATCCCTTGAATTTCGAATGTAAAAATTAGTTCACTTTTTATTAATTTTTTTTTTCATTTTCGAAATTTTTAATTTTTGTAATTCTGTTTTTTATTGTTGTTGTTGTTGTTTTCTTGTGCAATTAAAATATATAAAATTGTTGCGCCGCTGAACATGAAGATGCCACATGTAAATGCCCCGTTTTATGACAAGTGCAACATGACGATGATGTTATATGACAGTCATTATAAAATTTGTATTTCCATTAATGTTGCTGTTGATTTTGAATGTTGTACGACTATTGTCAGAGATATTGCTTTTTTAAAGGCATGTGCGTGGCTCTTATTTTTTGGGAATATTTGTGTTCATACAATATTTTATTTCACATTTTTCATGTCATGACACTTCCAGTCAATCATAAAACACTACATGACGATTTTTTATTTTTCCTTTTCTTTTTTAGTATTTTTCTTTTTTATAGTTTGTGGTGGCATTTTTATGTTTTGGGTTGTATGTACTCGTACATACAGATATGGTGGGCTGTGATCATAAACATTTAATTTGAACACAAATAAAATGAAAATATTTTAAATGGAAGTGCCAAAAACAAAACAAAAAACCATTCGTGTCGTGTTTCGAAATTTTCATCTTAATTTTTTTTTTTTTTTTTTTGGAATTTGAAAAATCTGTTTGAGTGATTAATGCTAATTGAAAGCGATTTGAAAGTGAAATAATTTGAAGAGCCAATGTTCATGACATTGGTAATTAAATTCAACGTGCCACAAACTAACATTTTCAGAACAGCTTAACATGTGTTTCTTTTGTATTTACTTTATAGCGTAAATTAAGAAAGTGTGTTGTTTTTCATAGAGAATTCATTTGATTTTATTGAAGTGAATGGCATGCAGCCACAGAGTATTGATTTGGCTGAATTCAGGGAACATAGACGAGATTCTGAAAAGTTTAAAATAATTTTTTAATTTTTCTTCTCATTAAATCATGAATATTTTTGTCTTTTTACTTATTACCTACTTGTTCGAAATATTGCATAAATTCTACAGGCTCTTAAATATGTTTTAGATTTCGCTTCTCTTTTAATTAAATGTGCCCATAATTATGAAAGTGGTCTAAGTCATATATTTCATGTTTAGAGATATTTAATGATTTACATTTGAATAAATTAAAAAATGTTTTTACATTATATGACATTTTAATTTATAATTTTATTAGTCTTAATTAATGGAAATTTATTACGAATATGAATTTTTGTGTGAATTTCATACGATAATATTCTTTTGAAAGTTTGAATTGATTTAGACCATTTTCAAAATTAACTGAATGTCCTATATATGACTTAAAGCAATAAAGAACTTTGAGTTTTATTTAAAACAATAATTTTATTGAAATAATTCGTGAACATTTATTAATTATTTTTCAACAGTAATCCATTTTTATCAATATTTCGAGTACTTATGATTCCTTAAATGTTCCTGAAAAACTGGAAGGATGTATGGTAGTAAACTCAAAATATCTTTATGTTTTTTTCCCGATACTGTAATTTAATATTTCCGTATATTTTTGGTCTTCCTCTTTTAGGAGAAAGATCCAAAACGTGAAATTTAGAATCATCTAAAGAAGTTTTAAAAAACATTTTATAAGGTTTAGGAATCTCATCCATTGAATTTGTAGCCAAGAGTCAGATTCGCCCGCGGTATTTTTTTACTCTTCTTGTTATTGATTTTGATATCGTTGAAATAAAATCCGGCTGCGAAATTCGCTTTATCGAAAATGTATTTCTTCTTTTGCACTTTTCTATCAATTCATAATAATGCTCAGGGTTGTATAAGTAATTTGATTTTTTTATCGGTCATTAGGTAGAAAGGAATGACTCGATACCAAAAATTCGTGGTATAATTTTTGACTTAGACCACTTTCATAATTAACACTAAATGAATTCCAAATAATATTGAAATTAGAAACACTATCTAATGGTTCATTTTTGACAATTTCATAAAAATTACATTGAATAAATTTAATTTAAAATAATGTGTTATGAAATAACTAATAAACTAATTTTTTTAAAATTTTGACTTAGACCACTTTCATAATTATGGGCACAAATAATGTTTTTCATTTATTTTTCTGTTTGTTTTTTTTTACTAAAACAAAGAAATTTTTGGTTTAATTTTTGTTATTTCTTTACTTTGTAGGCCTCTGTGCATCGTCCTAGACATGTGGGCATTAAACGAAATGAAAATAACGCTGCGACAGGCAACAGTCAAGCCACAACAAACGGCGGAAATACAGCAGCCATTACCATGCAACAACCTTCCACAGGGAATAATGCCACAATGCAAAGGCCAAGTTATCAAAAATATCAACAGCAAAGGAGAATACAATTTCAGCAGCAACAACAACTGCAACAGCAACAGCAACAGCAACATGCATTGCAGAAACAAATACATTTACAACAACAACCATATCAGATTGTTTCAGTTGGTAATGCACATATGAATGACCATCAACAGAAACAGCAACTACAACTACAACAGCAACAAAAATTACAAAAACCCAAGGGAGCAATATTGTATGAAATGCAATTACAACAACAAGTCACAAATCATGGGCATTATTTGCCAAATGGCATGATAAACACGAATGCAGTTTCAAATCGTCTAAGCATAGGTCATATACAACAAAAACAGCAAGAACAACAACCAGCACAACATTCTAACAAATCCCACATACCAGTGCACAATCAAAAGATGCCAATACCACAACAGCAACAACAACAACAGCAGCATCAATTTGCATTTAATCAAATATCAAAAAATGCCACAAATCTTTTGAATGATATTTACGAGCGCAACTTGTTGAGTCAAACAACGTTTGTGGACACTGGACTACAACAGCAAATACATTATCAACAACAGCAGCAGCAACAGCAACAGCTACAACAGAAGAGCTTAAGTCGAGCTCAAGTACCACTGCCACCCAATTTACAAAATTCGAGTCATATATGGCTGCATAAACCAACCAAAGCTCAAATACATTCAATGAAATTACCACCACCACCACTGCCACCACAAACAGAACAACAGCAACAGCAACAATTACGACTCACCGATGCTTATGTGGATCCAGTGGATACTAAAAAACACTTTCTATTCGATGCACACAATCATCAGCCACCACCACCGCCGGCTCCTTTAAATCATGTGTACGAGACTATAAAAGAAAGACCTCCAATGCCACCACCGCCACCAGAACGTAATCAAAACAGTAATCAATTGCCGCCTCCTCTACCACCTTCCAGACTCTTAAAAAAGAAACTAATGGCAGCTGCAGCAGCCAACAATCACGGCACAAATTCAAGGCCTCATAAATCTCATAAGAAATCATACCATGACAAGGATGGAGAAAAGAAAGCTCACAATAAAATGTTGCACATGCAACCACCGGCCTACATAGCACCACCGCCGTTATTGGCAAATGCGGCATGTAAAACACCAGCTCAATTTTCCTATTGTTTGCAGCAAAGAACCAAAGCGGATGGAGAGCATAGAAGTATTTTGTATCAGCAGTTAAGGGAACAGAATTTAAAGCAGCAACAACAACAAATGCAACAAAATAAAATAGTGGCGGCAAATGAAGTAAATGAAAAAGAACAACAGCAGCAACAACAGCAAGTTGAGCGTGTAGGAAATAAACATTTAAACACTAAACAACAGCTACAGCAACAGCAACAGCCACAGCAACGTGAACATCCTTTAGGGGCTCATGATGAAAAACCTCCAAATGTTGCCTCAGCAACCATGCAACACAATAACAATTCCTCGAACAATGCCACCATTCCTACCGAATATTCCACCTGCATGATAGATTGTGAAAATATGCCATTAGATGAACATGATGCTCCACTTTCTGTGGAACATACACTACAACAAGCCGGCTTGTTACCTACCAGCTCTACATCATCTACCTCTGCCTCCTTGTCAAATAATAATTTGAATAGCAGTAACAACAACAACAATAGCAATGTCAATGGCAATGGTAGTGGTAGTGGCAACAATAACAATCGCCATAATAGACCATCTGCTTTACCCATAGTATTTGAAGAGGATACTGGCGAGTTTCAGGATGTTTTAGTTCTCGAACAAGATGGGACAGCTAAATTGCCGTATCGTCATGGCAAAAAAATCGAAGTTAGTCTTGAAACGGCTCAGGCTATGGCAGCAGCAGCCTATTATGCCAGGTAAGTGGTTGTTTCCTTATGCGCACAAATATTATCTTTTATTTTTTTTCCCCGTTAATGTGCGTGGGTGATTTTAAAAGTAATTGATAAATTAGCAAAAAATATTATTATGGAACTTTAACAGAAGAGTGCTAAAGAAAGAAAGTAAATACACAGATTTACGGGTTTTAATCAAGGAAAACTTATTTTCAAGCACTTATAATACATATTTGTCAGTTTTAGAGAGATATTTCAAAATTTTAAAGATTTTATAAAGTCGACACTGGTAGTCTATGGGGTTCTGATAAAAAGACAAATGCTGTTTGAGGTTTTATGTACTTATTATATATATGATACGGTTTACCAGGTTTGAAGTCTATGGTTTTTCTTCTTAGTTTCTCAGAAAGGTGATAAATTGCGACTATGAAATAACTCCCACGAAATAAGTCCCAACAAAATGAAATGATTTAAAAATTTACTTGAAATGAAATAACTCCCCCTTGAATAATATATTTCTTAAATGAATTATGTCTCACTTTCATAAACGAAATAAGTCCCACTTTTTCACTGTTTAAGGCGATTTCAAATAAGAAGTATTTGGCTCTTCGAAAAAAACACACGTCGAATAATATGAATAATCAAAGCAGAGGAATAATAAAGAAAAATCGTATGCAAGCTTGCAGAAGGCTTCTTAATGGAATGGATATTTTGAATTTTGATAGAGTTTCAGAATTTATAATTAATTCTTTTTTCGGTCAAGGAACGTATAGAGAACGCCTACTAGTAACAAAGTTTGGATTCGTAAATGGATTAAGTACAGATCAATTGTTCTTATTATTAAGATGGAAACCTTTAAAAATGGCTTGAAGATCCAGTGCATGGTAGACGGTATTATAGTTTTAACGTGGCATTGGGATTAGTTGTATTTTGTAATGGTGATATTAGAAAACATCGAACACGAATTCCAATTTCCTACTAAAAATATAATAAAACACATACATACGTAATTACGTCAAAAATTTTTTTTAATATTGTTTTTCCAGTAGTTAAGTTCGGTACCTATTTGTACACATTTCTTTAAAGTTTTTTTATTATAGTAAGTATAAAGTAATTAATAACAAAAAAAGGAGAGCCATGAGAGATAAGGACAAAAAATTATAGTTGCTCCTTTTACGAAATGTCCAATATATAACTTTTTGCATAAGAAAAAAATGAGAAATAAAGCCATAATGGCCTTATATTTCATGGCTCTATCGCACCCCTCCATAAAAAAGTCATTTATTTATCAGATAAATATTTGAAGGGTTTTATGAACTTCTGCACTACAGAATGGACATACTAGTTTACTGGTTTGATCAATTTTGTGAGTTTGCATTGTAAGACAGCATTCACTGCAAACTTTCAAGTGCTTACAAGGAAAAAATAAGATATTTGGCTGCTTTATGAAACAAACCACGCACATATTATTATTAACTGTATTCTGGTTGGCTTCAATATGGTTTAACGACTCGTCTTCAATGTCCTCTTCCAAATATGATAATTCTTCAAAAAGATCTTAATCAGGCTCCATTTGTACAATTAAATTATTTTTTGATAACACCAGTTGGTCAAGGAATTTAGAAGGAGTTATAGTACCTGTAAGAGATCATTCTTGAATTTCGAAATCATATCTGCTTTCAAAACATAGGACTTTTTAATACGCTTTTTTTCCACACTACCATTGGTATTCATCAATAGTTCAAATTTTCTTACTTTTTCAAATTCTTGCATCTGTAAAAATGCTACAAATTTGAAAAAAGTAGCCTTCTTTAGAATGCTTTTTCCTATGACGCTATTGTAAGCTTCTATTGCAGACGTAGTGCGGATTTCAGAATCGAAAACTGAAAAGTTATGTAGACCGATCTGTAATAATGAAATCATAACACCTTTTAGTAAATATTATGTAAAAGGGAATATTGTAAGTACCTTTTGCATCCATTGATTCTCAAAATATTTTATAAATGATTTGAATCTATCTAAAGCGTTCAATTTTCCTAAATTTAGGGGTATGAAATAACTCTCACTTTACAAAACGAATTTATTCCCACTCAAAACGAAATAAGTCCCACTTAAATTAAAAACGCGTAACGAAATAAGTCCCATCAATTGACGAAATAAGTCCCACTTTTAAAAACGAAATAACTCCCACTTTCAAAACAGCAATTTTTTGTGGGACTTATTTCGTTTTAAAAGTGGGACTTATTTCGTGGGAGTTACTTCATAGACCCGATAAATTGATTAGTTCGCATCCTCTTTAAGCTTCCCAGCTGCAAAATTTTCTTCAGTATGAACTGTTCTGCATCTCATGAGATACACATTATCAGCAAGAGAAAAAAATTCGAAATAGTCGTTCTGAAGGTCTAGTATTTACACCATAAAATAGAATAAAAATATGGAAAGTTTAATAAAACGAACTATTATTTCGACAATTTCAAAACCATGCTCTGATGGAAGTCATGAGGCCGAGGCCACGCCTTGAGCGGCAAAAAATTAAAACATATGGAATACCACTGAAGTGGCCACGCAATGAGCGGCATTTCTGAGCTGCTAAGCGGCGTCGCTCAGGAATAGAACTTGTTCTAATTTTTAGTTGATTTCTGAGCGGTGAAGTATAAACATGGCAAAAGTGAATGTGGAGCTTATAATTTCATCTGTACAATGCCGACTGCTATAGTGGGAAGATAGATTACCAAATTTTAAAAATAAAAATATGGCATTTTAACAACTAACAGCACTAACCGCTCAGAAATGACGCTTAGTAATAAGCCACTTGCCGCTCAGCCGCTTATTGAGTAGCCTAGGCCTAAAGCAAAGTTGTTGATTAGCATGTTTGAACATGAACAACATTTTTGGAATGCATAGCCAACTGAATGATCAAAAAGTTGTATATTTTATTCTTGAAATATATTTAAAATAATTAAAATGATATTTATGAAAAACAAAACAGAAATTTCGTTTCATTATCAATCCACCTTCATTTTAAATTACTTTGCCGGTAACACATTAAACTACAATTTTAAAGCTATAAAGCGACAGTAAGGGGAGCATCACATCACAGAGTGAAACGTTTTAATTAGATTTTTGTAACAATTATTGAATGGTGTGATGATGTGTTTTGCAGTGAAAGTAAAATTGGCAACCTAAAGGCCTAAACGAGAATTTCAAATGATGTCGATAAAGAGAGGTGACTTTAAAGAGGGTTAAACGATACAGCCCCCTTAATTAAGTGCAATATAGAGAAGTTGTTAAAAGTTTTAACGATTTTTTTTTCTTCACTACTTTTTGTTTTGTCTCTCTAGGTATGCATAGATAGTGAAGGATTAATACCTCACTGTGCAGGATAATAGCGATTTTATAAAATTCTTTTGTTATCCTTGTTGAATAGTTGATGATAAGACAATAGAGTCTGTGAAAGAAAAGAAAAAAGCGTTCGTTGGTTGTAAATAAAAATTGATGAATGAATAGTTAGTTGGCAGGCATAAACATGGGCAGTTAGAGAAACTCAAATCCTTGTAAAAGAGGAAGTAAATTTTGCAAAGTAACAAGGACCAGTGCAAAAAAGTATCTCAAAACTGAATAGCGATTTTAAGTGAAGATTAAATTCGGTTTAGGTTTTTGTAAACAATTTTAGTAATTGGCGGATGCATAAAAAGCAAATATTTGTTGCAGACAAAATATTTCACACGAAATTGCCGCTTTGTTTTTTCTTTGTTTTTGTTTTAAATTAAACAGAGATTTTAAAATTGGAAAAATATTTTAAGCAATCTAGAAGATGTTTTAATTTGGTGATAATTAATGGTGTTCGAGAATATTTGTTTACTAAGAAAATTAAGTAGTGGTTTGTCTATGTAGTTGTGAGTAATAAACACAGATTTGTAATAACTTTAAACACTTTTAAATATTTTTTACGCAAAATTTGATGAGGCAAAAGGACGTAGTTGTCGTGGTCTAGTCGTTAGTGTGTTGGCTTACTACTACGGTTCAAGCCCCGGCTTTGACATCTTGAAGCAAAGAAATATAAAAAAAATATTTTTGTCGGCGACTACCTCTTAGCCGACATCTGGCAAAAGCTCTGGGAGTAACTGATTGCCAGGAACAAGCTTCTCAAGTCTGTCGTTTGGAGTCGACATTCAGGTGAAGGTCTCGATACTCATGGATAAAAATTGACCCACATAACATGAGTGCTGCGGGAAGCTAGGCCGTAATTCTAACACAGGGTTGTAAAGGCCAGTTATGTAAGTATGTATGTATGTATGTATGTAAAAGGACGTAATCGGATCGTTGTAGACCCACACCAACGCTTTTACGCTTTTTCGTAAAATATTTGCCTAATGTGACTGTAGCTTAAGTTAAGCTTTGTTATAGTCGCCTTAGTCTAGTGGTTAGAGTGTTGGAGTACTAGACAAGAGTTCCCAGCTCAAACCCCAGCTCTGACATCTTGAAAGAAAAAAAAAATTTTAAATATTTCTTTCGGCGACTACCGATGTATTTCTGAAAATTAACAGAAAATTATCTGAGTTTACTAAAGGCCGAGACTGGAACTACACAGAGACTTCCACACTGTGATCCCAAGCAGGGATGACTGGGCCTTTGGCGGGGTCATCCCCAGTGGATCGGTGGAAGTCTACACTGATGGTTCCAAGATTGGAGATAAAGTGGGGTGTGGGATCTATCCAGAGATGCTCACCCTCTCCATATCCCTTCGCCTCCCTGATTATTGTAGCGTTTTTCAGGCCGAAATAATGGCTATATGTCACGCTGCAAAGGTGATACTTCAGGGTGGCACTCCCACTGCCAGTATCACCATATTATCTGACAGCCAGGCTGTGGTCAGATCCCTGTCGAGTTTGACCACAAACTATAGAATTGTCGGCGACTGTCGCGATACCCTTGTGGCACTCTCGAGGCTGTGCGTCGTTAATCTGATCTGGGTTCCTGGTCACAGGAACACCACGGGTAATTGTATTGCGGATGAATTGGCTAGGGCGGGCACGTCTCTGCCGAACGTTCACCCTCATGTGGAAGTGGGTATACCTCTTTCCTCCGTTAGACTCCTTATTAAAAGGAAACATTTATTAGACGCGGACTTGTCCTGGTCGCAGGAGGAGTCCTGTCAAATTTCTGGACTCACCTGGCCCAAGATGGACTTGAGGCTTACCAATCAACTCTTTACACTGAACCGCAGGGACATCTCTTCCGTTGTATCTGTCCTCACGGGTCACTGCGTGATGGGCAGGCATTCAGAGATGCTGCGCTTGCCTGCAAACGACTTCTGTCGTGGCTGCGGGTCGATCGAGGAAGAGGAAACCGTGGTTCACTATACTTGCCAGTGCCCTTCTCTGGCCCGACGAAGATTTCTTACATTAGGATCTCCTTTTCTGGATGGATTGACTGACCTGTCTACCCGGGACATTGGTTCAATTGCCAAATTCATTAGGCTCTCTGGCTGGTTTCCAGCATAATTTTCTGGGGAAGTACTGCTATTTATGTGGAGCCTCTGGCTATCAGGGCTCCCTGCATAATATGGTATCACAACGGGCCGCTATGCGTGCTCAAGTGTGCCTTGTCATTACGGGGCTGCCACATCCTCCTATCCTATCCTAAAGACCTTCGTGCGATTCATTCACAAGAAAATTTTATCGATTTCTGTCCCATTTTTAAAAGCCGCATCAAAATGGTAACATTAGTGCCACAATATCACACAAAATAAGAAGCAAAGCAAATGCAGAGTTGCTTTTTGCTAGCATCGTATAAAATGCAACCCTGGTCTCAGGGAGAAAAAAACGTTTATGAATTTTTTCAAAAGATTATAAAGTCGGACAGATTGGTAAAAAATGCATTTTTATGCCACACTGTTATACTTTTTTAACACCCACGATTTTTTTGACAAATTGTACGACTAGATAGGATAGTGTATCACGGTCTTTAGCAGTTTTCTGGCAAAAGCTCTGAGAGTAAATGACTACCATGAACAAGCTTCTTAAGTCTATCGTTAGGAGTCGAGTTTAACTGTAAGTCCCGGTACTGATGGATAAAAAAAATTGACTTACACAACATGAGTGCTGTGAGAAGCCAGGTCGTAACTGTGAAACATGGTTGTAATGGCCAATTATGTATATATGCACGTATAACTGTAGATTTAGTCTCATGAACTAATACAAAACCGGAATATTTTCTTACGTATTCTCTCGCTGTGAAAATCCCAAAATCACAATATATATTTATTTTAATTTTTTATTATTCTGATTTAATTTCAGATTACAACTTAAAATGTTACATTTAATAAGTGATTGGAAAATAATGATGCAATTCCAATCCATTATCTTTTACTGCAGATGACATTTTGATTTAATGGCGATTGCAAATTCATTTCAATCAAAATTGTTTGCAATACTCTCGACTATGGTGAGCCAAACTGTGTCCCTAATGGGGAAAATAAGTGAAAAAAGTATTGAATACCTTTGTTTTTAATTATTATTTTTTTTATTAACTTTAACCGTGAAGTTATTAAACAAAAATTGTTTCTAAAAATAGCGGCGTTATATTCTCTCATTAAATTGATTTTCTATGCCTTTAAAAAGCTACGCGTTATAAAAATTTTACGGAAGATTTACAAAATAAAAAGCAAACGTGAAAACTAAATTAAAAGCATAACATGTTCCAGCCTTAACAATTTCCCCATTTTTGAGAATACTTTCAATTTTTTTTTTATTGGATAATCGATAAATGGAAAGAAAAAAAATAATTATGGGCTTGAAGCCGAGAAGTGTAACAATTTAGACGCTCGTACGAGTATTTGTAAATCACGTTGTCAACAACAATTTCACACTTGAAAATTTGTATGTTTGCTTGGCAGCGGTAAAATGGAAATAAATTTTCTCAATTGCTGACAATGATGATGGTGGAGCTAAAGATGATGTCTAAAGTCTAAAGTTGATGGTAAAGAAAATGATGGTGATGAGTAGTGTTTATATCTCTTTTTTTTTTTTTTTGTTTGCCCCCTTTTACTTTTTAATTGCAAATATCATAAATAATAAAAGCGAGGGAAAAAAGATTGTTTGCGTGAAAATTAAACAAAAAAAAATATTTTTTAATTAATAACTATGACAGGCTTTTAAAAATCTAAAGCAGCCAGTAGACCAACAATGCCACAAAAAAATTTTGCTTTTAAAGGAGCAATGAAGCTGTTGGGTTTTCAAGGTATTTTTCTTTTTCGAGCAGTCAGTCATACATTTATTCATTAATTTTTTTATTCACTCACTAAAAACATTAACAAGTCTATGGAAAATTTAACGATTTATGTTTTAAAAATCTATTCTAAAAGTGGTGGCAATAGGCAATAAAATAAAAAGGAAGAAGCGCTGAATATGTAATTTAAAAATTTATTGTAAATTCATAAAAGTACGAGTACGAGTATCTGTTTAAGTGATATTTTTTTATTTTATCTTTTTGGGTGTTTCTGGCATTTAATGAAGCGCAGTGCCTTTTTTAACACTCATAAAAATTTGTTTAAGTGGCATCTAGTGGCTGTCTGTCTGTCTGTCTTATACAACAGCCACACATTGGCATTAAAATCAACGTCATTGACTTACAACTTCTAAAAGTTTAAACCAAAAAAAATCTGAAAATGACATTTGCTTGTAGTAGTGTTGCTGTGTTTTTGTATTTACTGTTATAAAAACTAATTCGAAATTTACAATTTTAGTTGTTCATTGTCTGTCTGTTGTCTTACAACTCCACTCCAACTAAATACTTTACATACTTTTGCTGTTTTGTTTTTAGTCGACAATTATTTAATTTCTGTTGTGTTGTTTATGCCCAACTAAAAAAAAAATATTTTCCACATTTTTCTATTGTCGTTGTAAATTTAAAATTTAAAGTCTTCTTGATACCAGAATTTACTGCTGTTTGTGTGTTGTGGCAACAAATAATTAGAAGTGGCAGGCAGAATGAGTGAGAAAGTCCTTTAGGCAGTATTTAACATCAGTTTTCTTGTATTTTTTTTTCTATTTTTCTACTTTTAAATGCCATTAGTTTGTAATTGTACCCTGGAGTATTTAACATGTAAATTTTGATTTTTTTTATCTCTTTCTGCCAAATTTTTTGAAGTTGTGTTGCCACCTGTTTTACCCTGTGCTAAATAAACAATTAGACACGTACGAAATTTTATGTTTCAAAAGTTTTCTGAGAGCATCTTAAAGTTTTAGAATACTTAAGCAGCCATAATAAACTTTATGTCTAAGAGCAAAAAAGAATCGAAAATTTTCAATGAGTCTTCTTTATTTGGTCACACGAAAAGTTAAAAAATATTTAAAAAGGAGTTGTTGTTGGTGGTGTGGTGGTAAATAAATGTTATAAATTGAGACACTTTTTTAGTTTTTTAAAGGTTTATTTTTTGTTCTCAAAGTAATTAAAATTTAAAACAAGCATCTCTTAAGGCTTTTTTGTAAGTGATATAAGAAAATAGAGAATGTTTTTTTTTTTGTTGAAATTTTATAGAAACCAAACATGAAATGAAATTTCAATAGAAAAGAAGAAATTATTGGATGCATATATATGTAAATATATATGTACCTTATCGAATACGGTATAAGCTTATTAAACTTAAATATTAGGTTCACATCAAACAGAAAACATTAACGAATTCTCTTCATCTTCCTCTGTATTCAGAATTCTGCAAATGGTCAACGTTTTAAACTTTCACGTCATGCATATAATAGTAGCCATTGAACTTCACAATTAAATGTGCCCATAATTATGAAAGTGGTCTAAGTCATATATTTTTTGTTTCGAGATATTTAATGAATTGCATTTAAATAAATTAAAAATATTTTTACATTATGCAACATTTTTATTTATAATTTTATTAGTCTCAAGTAATGGAAATTTATTATGAATATGAAATTTTGTGCGAATTTCATACGATAATATTGTTTTTAAAGTTTGCATTGACTTAGACCATTTTCAAAATTAGCTGAATGTCCTATAAATTACTTAAAGCAATAAAGAACTTTAAGTTTTATTTAAAACAATAATTTGATTGAAATAATTCGTGAACATTAATTAATTATTTTTAAAAAGTAATTAATTTTTATCATTATTTCGAGTATTTAAGATTCTTAAAATGTTCCTGAAAAACTGGACGGATGTACGGTAGTAAACTCATAATATCTTTATGTTTTTCTTTCTTCTTACTGGTCTAATGGTGGTGTATAATAGAAGTAATTTAATATTTTTTGTCTTCCTCTTTTAGGTGAAAGATCCAAAACGTGAAATTTAGAATCATCTAAAGAAGTCTTATAAAACATTTTATAAGGTCCATTTTTCAAGAATCTCATCTATTGAATTTGTAGCCAAAGAGACAGATTCGCCCGCGGTATTTTTTTTCTCTTCTTGTTATTGATTCTTCTAGTGATTTCGTTGAAATAAAATCCGGCTGCGACATTCGCTTTATCGAAAATGTATTTCTTGTTCTGCACTTTTCTATCAATTCATAATAATGCTCAGGGTTGTATAAGTAATTTTATTTTTTTTTATCGGTCATTAGGTAGAAAGGAATGACTCGATACCAAAAATTCGTGGTATAATTTTTGAGTTAGACCACTTTCATAATTAACACTTAATGAATTCCATATAATGTTGAAATTACAACCACTATCTAATGGTTCATTTTTGACAATTTCCTAAAAATTACATTGAATAAATTTAGTTTAAAATAATGTGGTATGAAATAACTGATAAACTAATTTTTTTTTAATTTTGACTTAGACCACTTTCATAATTATGGGCACAAATATCTCGACCTTCGTTTTCCACGATACATTCTTAGTATATAGTATATCATACTGTGTGGAAACTCTATCCCAGCAGGAAATAGTACTTACCAGTAAGTTATTTTGTAAGGGAGAAATTGTGAACAATCACTTACTCGTGCGCATCAATAAAGCATGATTTTTATATGAAAAGAGTTGCTAAAATGCAATAGAAATGCAAATTTATTGCAATCAGTAAGCAAATAGTAAAAAAGAATTAAAAATAAAACTTTATTCTGTAGCATTTTGGGAAGCTTTAAGGTCTTAAAAATCATATAGTGCTTCCATTATTGCTTACAATTTTATTTATTACTTCCAAATTTGAAAAATTTTCTGCTGGGCTGATGCACTTTACTGAACACCCGACAATAACTTTTCGGTCTATCCATATTAAAGTTCTGCAAAATGCAATAGTTTGTTTAAAAATGTTATTTAAAAAAAAAAACATGCTGTGCTATATCATGCCATGTCATGCAAATTCATCATAAAATTTTAGCATGTTGTTGCAAATCGCCTAAGCTATTGTAGCTCCCTGTGTTGATTTTTTTGATTTCTATGATTTTTTTTTTTTTTTTGAAAAAAATGTGTCTAGTACTGCTGTATGTATATATAAATTATGCGATACGTCACTCGGTGTTACAGGGTATATTTATATAACTAAAGTTTGTAAAACTGCGATGAATAGTGGTTAGAGCGCTCTCAAACGGCCTATGTTCAAATCTCAGCAAAAGTGAAAAATGATAAAGTTAGTTTGCGGTTTTTTCAAAATTATAATTTAAATATAAAAAAAAGTTTTTCACTAAACACTTCCTATCTCTAAAGTTAAAAAAAAAAAAAATAAAAATAGTGTGTGAGACATCACCGAAATTTTCTATTCTCCTGGAAATACTATTGATGAGCTTTCCGCACAATATAACATCGATTAAATGTCAGCCACGGCTTCTCTGAGCGTAGCGCATGTTAAATGCTCAACTTTCCATAACTCTGCCACATAAACCAACCTGAATGTGATCCATGGCATGGGATATGTTAGTTTCGAGCATCGCTGTGGTTTATAACTTATTTGCCTCTACTGCGACTTAAAACTAAACAAGAAAGAGTCTATATGACCATGCTTTCAAATCTCCCTTGCAGAATACTCAATGTGACATGAGCTATAAGGCACGTATTTCTATCCTGTTGAAATCCAGTACCATTAATATTCTTAATCATCCATTTGGAGCCAAAATGACTACCTACAAAAAATCCGCTCCCCGACATTCCACTATATTCCACCTTAACCAATGTAAAAAGAAAAATTAAATGAATGATCAGGAGAAAAGACGCCACCTATTGGGATGTAGCAGATAACAGCTAAGCCTACTTAGCGAAGGCACTCACCACACAAACAATATGCAACGATGAGGCAAGTGTTGTTGATCATTTAAGGGCGAAGGTATAACACTGGCATTTGAATGATCAATTCATAGCAATTTGTCTCATTCCTAAGGCGCTTAATAGTAATATAAGAAAAAATACACACAAATCACAGCATTTAGTAGGAGTTTACCCCTGAGTATTGGTCTCAAATAAAAAAAAAGTGTATAACTATAGACAATGTTTGTTTAATAATAGAAAAAATATTAATGTTCCCTTGGTTTTCTAGTGTTATCTTGAATTTTGGTTTATTCATATTCATATTATTCGTAAAGAACATATGTCGCAACTGTTGACATGTTAATTTTCCATGTTGATGTGCACAAAATGAGTATAAAAATACAGCATAGGTTTGACTCCAACATACTTTATGTTGTCTTAATATGCCATTGTAGGACATGCTTGAATGGTATAGCGTGGCATGACAATTTCATGATGTGACACTTGTTACTATTTTGCATAGACCAACATGTGCAGGGCTTTAGTCTATATAGGCAAAACAGAGCATCAACTTCAAATTTTCCATAGTTTTTCTACAAGCCGGTTCTCCCAGCGTTTGTGGATTATCTTCCCAATTTACTGTCATATCTTATTTCGTTTTTTGCGGGTACATACATACATACATACATAACTGCCCTGTACAACCCTGTGTTAAGATTAAGGCCTAGCTTCTCGTAGCACTCATGTTGCTTTTGAAAAGCTTGGTCATTGCAATTACAGCTTTTGCCACAAGACTGCTAAGAGTTAGTCACCGAAAGAAATATTTTTTTTTTGCGGGTTAGGAGAATAAATGCTTTTGCGCACACACAGAGTCATTACCACTATGTTACGTCGGACTGCACTATAAAATGAACCACACCGGAACCGCACATGGTACTACTCCAAAGCAAGTGCTTATAAAGTAAACAGTGATCGTGACCATAAACCAGGCCTGTGCAAACGTAAAAATGTAGTTGTGTTGGTAAGAAAATGAGAATTACACTGCTGAACGTGTAAGTAGCAGTATAAGCAACGGTATGAATTTTTTTAAATTAAAATGTATATCTAATATTTCATATAAAAATTTAATTACTTTAAGAACTATTTATAAATACTATTTAAAAAAAAAAAAAACTTTTAAGTTCTGTTTTTTTCACTCAATTTATTAACAATTACATATATAAAAATAATTAAAATGTCGCTGAAAAACTTTTAAACTATATTTTTAAATGTTCTATGATAAATAATGTATTGGATTTACAAATTCATTTATAATAAAAAATATTTGTGTGCATTGCTATTAATTTTGTTCTCACTGCAAACAATAAATCGCTGTCTCAGTGACGACTGAAAGCAAGAGCGTAAGAATACATGTGAGTATAGCTAAGGCACAAATGTGTATGAAATTTTTAATTTTGCACAGGCCTGCCATAAACGACAACAAAATAAACAATAACTTAAATGTCTATGAATGCGTAAAAGCATAACAACGAAGAAAATTATTTAACTGTTATTTAAACAAAGTGGCTTGTTTATTAATTTGCAATTCCTAACTCACAAAATGTCGTTTGTGTTAAAAAGTTTAATGAAAAAAAACATATTTAAGAAGATTAAACGTGGCAATATCATAGGGATCTTTTGCTACCTTACAGAGAGATAACAAACTTTTAAAAACATCAAATTGTTTGAGAAATTTGAAGCGATAGAAGGATAAAAAATCCTGGGGCTCGAACACGGGTCTTCAGCATATCGTCGTGCTGGAGTTTATGTGCTCTATCCGCCATTTCATATTTTTTATATATCTCAAGTTAATGATGCCACTTTAGGTTTTAATAACAAATTTAGTTTGAACATATAAATTATGTGCTTCTTTCCACAATTTCAAACAAAAAATTTCTATATCAATTCGAAACATTAGAAGGCTTTTATAATTATCGTATATTTAATATTAAATTCATAACTAAAGTCGAATTTTGTCTGTTTTACTCTTTAAATATTGATTTTTCTCAGGACTTAAATTCGTTACCAATATATGTGCGGGTATAAGTACATTTGCTAACAAATAACAAAACGAAATCTAAAAATGTAAAATAAAACTTCAAGTAAATTTTCTATATTATTCTGGAAAAAAACTAGAGTAGTCTCATAAAATATAAAACAGCAGCAACAGCAATGGAATAAAAAAAAGAAAGAACGAAATAAACAATTACAACTCATGGAGCCAAAATCAACAACAAAACAATTGAAAAAAAAAAAAAATCATTCAGCCAAAGTTGATATTGATGACAAAATAAGTAAAAACCACAGCAAAAATTTCAATTTTTTCTTTCTTTTTTTTTAATAAAGATTTCAATAATTGAAAAATAAAAAAATGGAGAAAAAGATTATAAATCTCTATATAAAAAAAAACAAATAAAAAAATCCAACAACAATTCGTGTAAACAAGTCAAAATCATTTATCGTAGAGAATGGCAAACAAATCAATTCTTTATTTAAAGGTAGAAAATGGTCCATGAAGATGAAAAAAAAAAACAAAAAAATTCCTGGTTAACAAACAACCAAAACAACGTAATGAACGAATAAATGACTGACTGAGTAAATGAATGATTCAATGGCTAAATGTGAAAAGTGGCTAAAGATCAACTTTTATATCAAACACAAGAGTAGAAAAAGAAAAAACTAAAAATTACTTTTTGTGACTTCAATAAAGGCACAGAGAGAGAGAAAGAGATATAAAATAGAAGAATACAGTGACAATTTCTTTTACAATAGGATGCAGCAGTAAATAACTGGAATAGCAACTGATGCTGCTACTGTTGTTGTTACCATTTTTTGCGTTGCTTTCCTTTCTGCAACATTTATTAGAAAGACATCAAATTTACAACTTTAACTTCAAAACAAGTCACGAATAGAGCAAGAAAACCTATAAAAGAAAATATCGTAAAAAAAAAAAATTCAAAAACATCGCAGTTACTAGACATTCATTCAATGTCATCCTCAGTTTATTTGCTTTTAGTACAGATACTCTTAACGCATCAATTCTTTTGACTTTTGTAGGAGTTACACTCAAAGAAAAAAATGTTTTATTTCAATTTAAAATATTTAAAGCAATTTGCAAACTCCATTCTGTTTTTTGTTTTAAGACCAATACTCAGGGTAAAACCCCTACTCATGCAGTGCATTGTATTGAAATATGAAGATTAGGGTGGGTCAATTTGTTCGGGACCGAAAAACATTACAAAGCGTATAGCAAGGTCGTTATCTACGGGAAATTCTAAGAACTTTTCCCAAAGAAACCATGGTTCTAAAATCAAAATCGAGCTTCCGGTTTTTTTAAGAGAAAATTAGGTGCTCAGGTCATCCGAAAATAATGCTATTTTTTGGAAGTATTCATTGCAATTGGTGAATAGTTGACCTGTAACGCTGGAAGAGGGCTTATTTTAAAGGAAATTTTCTCAGCTTTCTATATCTGTATATAGAAAATTATTTATCCAAATAATGGTTTTGGAGGTTTATGTCAAAATAGATAGATAGATTTGGTTGATAGATAGAGAATTTTTATTTTTTTTTTTTTTGGTTTATGGTGGAAAAGACTGGCAAATGTCAGGGATCGGTTTCTTGAAGATGGACTTCTTGGAGGGGGGAACCTCTTATTTTTTTTTTTTTTTGTTTAATTATAGTTTTTAGAAAACAGCAAATTTTTTTTGTAATTTGTACTTCACTGGGATTGAACCTCGGTCGTGTGAGTTTCTGTGCGAGCGCTCAACTACTATATCACGACCCCTGCATTGCAAAAATAATGTGTATTTTAGGGTCCAGCTATATATTTGCTTGCATAAATGTGACATTGACTGGTTAGTTTGGGGTTTTTTTTTCAAAACAGACAGCAAGCATTGTTGTCGCCAAGATCTGTGAGTCTGAAACCATACTGTAAAGATGGCTTGGAAGCAACTGGTAAATGTACTTACTTATTTCCAAGTCTATGTACCAAAGTGTAATTGTGTTTACCATGAAAAAATTGTTCTTTAATTGTTTACGCGCATAGTGTAAAGGTCCATTAA
This sequence comes from Metopia argyrocephala, assembly GCA_963576795.1. Lineage (NCBI taxonomy): Eukaryota > Metazoa > Arthropoda > Insecta > Diptera > Sarcophagidae > Metopia > Metopia argyrocephala. The sequence goes on from OY756209.1 coordinate 3,828,287, forward strand.
TTATTGTTCAGTAAACTCCAAATTATACGGAACGTACACAGTGTTTTGAAAAGAGAGAGAACCCAGTAAATTTTATATTAAAAATAAACCCCGTGAAAACAAATTTAATATTGTATTTTTATTTCTCTAATATATTTTTTTAAGGAAATCTTTCAAGGAGGCATTAAATCTTGTAACAAAGTTCTTTACTCCCTGAATGTATTTTTTCTATTCTAGTTACTTCATTTATTTAGTAGGCAGGGTTGTGGAATCGGACTACCTAAAAAAATTCACGTCTTTGACTCAATACCTCACATGCATAAGATTTTTGTTTTATGCCCTAAAATAAAAAAATTATTTTTTCCTAACTCGCTAGGTCCTGTTATCAAGATAAAACCCAATCGACTTTAAAATTCTTTCATCAATTTCAGAAGCTTATTATTTACTTATAGGATCGGTGCATTGACGTGCAAACGCACGTCTTTGTAAATAGTGAGTCGCATTCTCACTATTTATACTTCTAAAAATAAAAAGGTTTATATATGAAGATAGCAAACTTAATATACAGATTAGTCTCGTAGTTCGGTATTTACAACGTAGAAATTGAAATTCAGATATTTTTCAATTCTCTTTTACTCTTGCCTCAAACTTTTACAGGATAGAACTTAGAAAACAAATGCAATAAGCAAAAATTACGAAAAATATAAAAGAAAAACGTAAAATGTCCGGTACGAACAATCGTGTACTACACTCTTCACAGTTTCCTCCCCATTTCTAGAAGCCTCGTCTGACTGTCTTTCAATTTCTACATTGTAGAAAAAAAGGCAAAAACTCTGGGAGTAATTGCTTGCCATGAAAAAGATTCTCAAATCTGTTGATCGGAGTCGGCTTTAAACTATAGATCCCGATACTCACACAGAAAAAATTATTGCAGGAATATTTTCAAACAAATGCTTGTTCAATTTTTATTTCGTTTTCAAATAAAGTTTTGTTTGATTCTATGTATTAATAATTTTGTTTGAATAAATTTAAAAGTATCAATGTTGATAAAACATGATATAATAAAAACGCGGCTTTTAATTTAGCATTATTCTGCTTTCTTTATGTACAAAATTTCCGCACATTTTACATTGTTAAAGCTTTTATAATTCTTTTAAAATAGTAAGCAACACTTATTTATGCTCACACATTTAATAAAAAAAAATAAATAAAATAAAATAGAACAGAGAAATAGAATTTGAATTTTTTGAAAAACAGAAATGTATTGCTTTGTAAATACTTTTGTTTGGTTTTATATACTAAATGGGATATGATTCGCATTTAGTCTATAACTATTTTAACATAAGTATTTATAGTTTTGTATAACACCTTTGGGAAAAAGTCTCCTGACGAGTCTCTTAAGCAGAGACGAAATGGCCATAGAGACATGCTTATCCCCAAAAAAAATTAAAATAAATAATATAATAATAATATTAATAATACTATTAATAATAATAAAATATAAAAATAATTTACCACAAAAAATTTAAATTTGTAAAAAAATTATTTGAATTTTCTGTCAAATTTCTGAACATTATTTTGTTGTCTTGAATAATTATTTGTTCAATTTTGCATTCATTTTTAAACATTTTATTTTTTTAATTGGCAACTTTTTTCTCAAAAAACAAATTTTTTTTCAAAAAATATATTAATTGGTTTGACAAAGTTTTTGTTTGCTTAGAACCGTAATATTCAATAAAACTTTTATCTTCTTCTATTAAATGTTTTGTTTGATTCTTTTTTGTGACTCTAATAAAAATGTTTATTGAATATCGCAAACAAAAAATTACAAATTTGTTGTTCGAATTCACAAATTTCTTTGTAGGACCGAAATTAAACAAACAATTTATTAAATCAGTGAATTTCGTGTCTGAATCAAAAAAATAATTTTTTCTGTGCATGGATAAAAATTAACACACACAAGATAAGTGACGCAAGAAGCTAGGCCATAAACCTGACACAGGGTTGTAAAGGTCCAATTTCACTAATTGTTTACAAAAACTTTATTCTTAAAAATTGATTTCAAATCTTTATCTCCACATTCATAAAAAATGAAATAAGATTTGAAATTTATTTTGGAAAATTTGACTTAAAACTCATTTTAAATTTAATTTATTTTTTTCATATTTTCATGTAACAGTACTGCTTAATTTATTTGAGTGTAAAAACGTTTTCATTGCATTTCCACATTTATACTTCTCAAGTAGTCGTTGTTATCGTTGTAATTTGATGCAAATGACTTGATCAATCCATTAATTTATTTTTCTTTTTTTTTTCAACTTTTTCTTAAATTTACTTTTAATACTCTGGATATTTGCAAATAAAAAATAAATAAAAAAAGCAAAAGGAAAACTGTTAAAACTTTTGAAATTTCAATTGTGGGTTGCCTGTTGATGTCAGTCGAAGACAATGTAATTGTAAAGAAATAAATTCCAACAAATGAATTTTACAATATGGGTTGCACACAAAAATGTTCAATATCGTGAATATTTTATTTAACACAGTCCAGTTGTAGCTGTTTCCCCTCAGAAAGAGACTTTGACTTTGACAGCAGTGTTTACATTTGTTTAGGGCACCTTTTTTTTCTTCCTTCTGTTTTTTTGGTGTATTTTTAATGTATTTTTGTAATCAATGTAATGTTTATGAATTTGCAGATTTATTACAGATTGTCCATCATGAACTACTCTCTGCAGCATCATCCCAACCAATCATTCTTCTACTTTAATGGTAGCAAAAGAAGAATCATTGATTCCATCATTCATTCATTTGTTTGTTCGTGTTGATTTCCTTTTTATTACATTTTAACAGCAATGCCGCAGTGGCGAAATGTATCATCATTTGTGTACAGAATCTGTGTTTATTTGAATCTCTAGCTCTCTGAAATATGTAATTCTCCAATATTTGTTTTGTTTTTTTATTTTTTCTGTAGGAATTTCATTTTCCTTTTTTTATTTTGTAATTTTTTTTACGTTGTTGTTTGTGTGCTGTATTACCTTAACAATTTTTTTGATGTGACTCAATGACATTTTTGTCATGTTTTTTTTTCAGTATCGTTAGTGTGGCAAGTCATTTAGTTGATGGAAAGGTTTTGCTTAAAAAAATTTTTTTTTGAACATTTTTGTTTCTTTTTTGGTAGATTTTATTTCATTTAATTTTGTTTTTCTTTTTCTGCTCGGCTGACATTTTTATTATTCTTTTGTTTGGTTGTCATAGTTGTTGTTGTTTTTATTTTCAGATTTTCTTCAATTTGTAAACTTTTGTAAGTGGATTAAGTAATTTATTTGGTTGCCACAAAATGTTGAAAATAGAAAAGAATATAAAAACAGTTTATTTGTAGGGATTTTTAGGTGGGCCGTTTTATTCTTTTCTTTTTTTTTTCTTTTTTCGCTGATGATGATGAAACAAGAATTTAGAAAAAAACAAAAAACAAAATGACTGATTGAGAGAAAAAACACATATTGGTTCATTAGGTTAATTCACTTGATTTAATATATGAAATGTTCACGGCTGTTACGTGCTGGCATTAAGCTTAAGTTACCACAAAGGCTCCTTCTTGGCTGTAGTAGGATTTTAAAAATTTACAACTATGGAATAAAACTGTTCTTTATAAGTGAAAGGGCAACACTGATTTTATCTACACACATGCGTCAGTTGATCTTTATCAAAAATTTCCATAGCCAGCGTCATATAGTTGGTTTTCAATAGCCATTCATACAAAAATAACTTGTTATTTGAGAAGTAGACTACGATTTCGTTTTCAATTTTAATGTGGAAAAAGTAGTTCTTAAGTTCCGTTGCAACCGTACAAACATGAAAAATTCTAAACGTATAAGCATATAAGTCAGGTTATGGTATTGTGCGATCACAGGATGAATGTGTGAGCAATTCTAAAAGTATGTATGTGACGCATGTCTAGTTTCTATGGTAAAGCCAACTACATAAAATAAGTTAAATTACTGATTTGTGAGATATTTCGTTGCCAATATCAAAGAGCATTTGTCTTGAAAAATATATGAAAATTTTTTTGAATATTTTATGCTCCTGTATTACCGGGATGTGTAAATGTTTTGTAGGTACTCCGACATAAAATCCGTCGCCAGCAACTTCGACTCCACAGTCCTGTCTCTAACTATGCGTCCATCATGCTTTAATAGTCTTGAGACTTAAAATTTAAAGAATTTTTTAAGGCGCTCTTATAAGCGTAAGCATTTCAATTGAAACCGTCGCACAGTATGACAGCCCCATAGTAACAGCGGCAAAAAATGGTTTTTGGCGTGTCGTCCAATTTAAATGAAATTTTCACAGTATATTAACAGGTATATGAGTAACAATTTCCTGAAATTTCAGCCTCATAACTTCATTACTTTTTGGTTTAGAGCAAGTCAAAGTTGAGGTATGCCAACGCGCTTGAAATATTTTAGTTCAATATGTAATATTCAAAAGCTTATTAATAAAAAAACATAATAAATATAACTTTAAAGTATTTTTTTAATTAATTTAGTTGTTGTAGAATGAGTAGATGAAAAAATAAATTTAAAAAGAAAAACACAAAATAAAATTTCTTAACAACAGAAATGTGCTGTAAAAATTGAACATTTTGCATTTTCAATGGACTAGGAAATATAGAGCAGCCCCTCGCTCTAGGTTCTGACTTATATCAAATGAAAGATTGAAGTCTCAGCTTTCATTTAAAGTAAAGAACATATAGCAAAAGTTTGCAAAAGTACTTTAAACATACAATAAACTACAAAAAATACGCATTCTGTCGCTATATGTATATTAGCATGCAACAGCATGTTTAAAACTTTTTACTTTAATTTTTTTTTAATTGTTTACAACTATTCACTTATTGTTTATTATTATTTTAGTTACATTATTGATTATTTTATTTACATTATTGATATATGATTGATAATTAGAATACCATGATGATATTAAAAAATTATAGATAGAATGAAAAAATTTTTTTTCTTTTTTATTACATTTCAATGGTAGGTGGGCGTAATACTGGGCGTATTATTGTAATTTTTGCATGAAACATTTTAAATGGTATAAATTACATTAATATCAAATTTGAAGGTTGTACCTAAAATATTTTAGAAAATATGGCACTTTTTATGTTGAGGTTGTATGGGTGGTAGGGGTAAAAGTGGGCCAAATATCAAAATTTTTTTCCGATAATGTTTGTAACAATATAACATTCAAGTATATTAAAATTAAAAGTTATACCTAAAGTATTACGGACAATACGGCATTTTACAAATTTTAATTGTATTGGAGGTGGGCGGATTTTCTTAATTTTTTCTTAAAAAACTGGAATTGTCTCAAAAATAACCTGTGCAAAATTTCAGAGCTCTACAATGACTCCTTGTATTTAATGCCGGCGTTGTCACACTGTGCGTCGTTCAATTATCACTTTATTTCAGATTACTGGTTTTTGTACTTATATAAATTGTATTATAAAAAATTTTATTTATATATTTTTTCTTATTAATAGACCTTTAGAGTGTTATTGTGCTTCTAATCTAATAACAGTAATTTATATTTTTTAAATCAAACCAAAAAACAAGCCATTTAGATGATTTTTAAAAATTTTCTCACCTACTCAATAATAATAGATTTATGTTTGAACATACATATTTTCCTATATTCGATAACATTTAATAAAAAAGAAGAAAAAAAAATATTTCAAAATAAAATACTCCACCGTATTAAGTAGGATTAGTGAAGGTAATCAACTTAGAACAGATACGAGTAGCAGTTCGTGTATTTACAAAAACGCCACATTTTGTATTTTTTTCAATCTATTTCATAAATTAATCACTATATATTACTAATCTAAAATAGCATACACTGACTGGCTCACTATTGCAACAATATAATGCAGCTGTTTAATTTTTCCATTAAAAAAAATTTTATCACTTAAACAACAGGGAAAATACAATATACACACGTGGTAAAAATAACAAGTACACAAGTATGTTTTACTACCATGGCAGGTTTTCTAAAGAAATAAAGGAATTGATTCGGGATAATCGCATATTTTTACGGACTACTCGTACCTCTCTTAGAGCACATTCTTTTGTGGTTCATTGTCCACTGAATCCCTCAACTCATTATAGAGAGAATTCGTTCTTTAGCCGCCCCACTCATCCAGCGAGTGATTTTCCTGCCAATTACAATATTAATAAGTTTAAATCAAATGTCCACAAGCACTATTCCCTCTTTCCCCCTTTCCATAACATATTTTCCTAGATTAGCACAATGTACTGCATGAGTAGGTGTCATCTCCTGAATACTACCTACGCGTGGTTTTGGTGTAAGTCGATTTATATTGAAATATCAAAGACAACTTAACAAAAAGCAACTATCAGCTGTTAAGTGGGTGGTCCAATAAAGCAGTGATGCCAACTTAAAGTTGTGACGCTCTATAAAAAACGCCCTTTATAAATTTTATTGGCTGTCTAAATATAAAATAGTTATAAATCAGAAAAAACATAAAAAAAAACTTCTTCAGCTATTGAAGAAAAATGCTGATCAAAATAATAAGGAAAGGCGTAACTCGCTGTTTGGTAATACTGTAGGCAAAAGAAAAAACTTAAAAAAAATTTTAAATATAAAAAAGTTTTAATGCAAGTTTTAATAAAATGGCTATTGATAGACTAATATCGTTCTCAAAAAATCATGGACCTTAAACGCACACCAAACAATGACTTTTTCGGTAGGCATTGGACGCTCGTGGATTTCATGTGTATTGGTATCGTCTTTAATTTGAACATTTTGTTCTTCTACATACCCATTCGTCCAAAAATGGGTCTTAACGCTTTTCGAATTTCATAATTTTGAGAAAACAATTTTATTATTTGCACGTGTTGTTGAATGCTATCGCTTTATAATGATTTTGCAAAACAGTCTGTACTGACAACTAATTTGGCAAATTTTGCTTTAACAAGATGGCCGTTATCAACTGTCTAAGTTTAGAAGTACCTTTTGGAAGGCCCTATTAAAATGGCAAGTTTTAAATTTGTGCCACATTTTACCAAAAATACTGCGATCTCAAATGAAACTGCACTGAATAGCGGTAAAGCCATGACCCCTATTTAAAAAGGGGTAAATAAAAAAAATTGTAATGACGTTTTATGAAGCGTTGCGAAAAAAAGGTATTGAAAATAATTATTTATGTAGTACTTTAAAGTAATAGTCGTCGTAGTCTTGTGGTTAGTGTTTCGGTTTATTAGATAAGAGCCCCGGGTTCAAGTCTCAGCTCTGACATCTTGAAAATAAGAAATATTAATAAATATTTCTTTCGGCGGACTACCTCTTAGCAGTCTTATGGCACAATCTCTGAGAGTAACTGATTGCCATGAACACGTCTTTAAAGTTTATCTTTCGGAGTCGACGTTAATCTGTAGGTCCTGGTATTCATGGATAAAAATTGATAAATAAAATTTGCTGCGAGAAGCTACACAGTAACCCTAAAACAGGGTTGTTATACAGTACTTGAAAGTAACACGTATTATTATTTAGAACCATATAACTATTTCCGTGGCTGTAAAAATAACCAAAATATTTACTAAAACAATGTTACGTGCACATATTATTATTTAAACCATGTGTGTATATTAACAGATGGAATGTGATGGATGGAAAATACCTCAGGACTTTTATTTTGTTTTCAATTTAATTAAAAAATATTTCTTTCTCCACAAAAATCTCATTTTAAATCATTTTATAACAATTTAATCCACAAAAACAAAAAAATTAAATAAAAATGCATTGAGAAAATAAAATAAACTGAGTGCCGGGTATTAAAGTCTTAAATCTAGAATATTGTTTTAAAAAATATTGCAGCCAAATTAACACAAATAATACCATCCAAACGAATTGTAAACTCGTATTTAAATTTTGAATATCAAAAAAAATATATATATATATAAAACAAAAATAAATTTCTATAGAATTTAAACACATACAGATGAGAATGAGTGTTGGGTATAAAAATATCTTCTCTTTTTCTGTTTTTATTTTTTATTTTTAAAGCACTATCAGTGGTAAATTGCAATGAAGCACTGCCTTAAGGAAAACTATTCCCTCAGTATTGTTGATTTACTAAACAAGAAGCCAAAACGATTTTAAGCAACAGTCTAAAGTGATTTGTTTTATAAAATCGAATTTATGGCATCACAGATGTTTAATATCATAATTTTTAAATAAATACTCGTAGTTTGAACGCATTTACTGGATTGGGATTTAGTTTTTTTTTTGCTTAATTGTTCCAAAAGAAGAAATAAATAAGTTTTATCAGTGATTTGTGTTCACTTATTGTGTCTCTCGAATAATGTTTTACAAAACATTTGTAAACACATGACCTTTCCTCTGCATTAAACATTAAATGTCATCAAATACATGAGTTTTTGTTTTCTTTATATTTTTTTTTTGTTTGTTTTTATTTTTAATGTTTTAAATAAATTGTCATAAATATTAAAGCATACGAGTTTTATGTGACAAATTTCTGTTTTCGTTTCATTTTATTTGATTTTTAAATCGTTTATAAGGGATTGAATCGCATGAATATGTACGTGATTGACTAAATGGTTTAGAAATATGTTGTTGAAAGTTAAAGTTTTGTAAATATTTTATAAAATTTTATATTTATTGTCAATTTATTATCGATATGTGTAGTTTGCCATTAGTCTGAGATTAAAGGCAGCAGTTTATGAAGGCGTCACAAACTGTTCTTTTTATAATTCTATGGGAAATTCAAATAATCAAAATAAAAGGGAACAAAACATTTATTTTTCCAATATTCCTCTTGGCAACATATGGCTTCAACAGGGCATATTCATTTTACCAAGTAATGAAGACCACTGTAGATTGCAATATGGTACCAAAGCACCTTGAATTTTTACGTTTTATTAGTTTTGATGTAGACTTCTAGTTAGCCAACCTTGTCTCTAAAGTTTTCAGGAGAAAATGCTACTTTTTGTTGAAAAATGCTAAAAAAAAGCTAGAAAAATGCTAGAAAAAATGCTGCAAAATATAAAAACATTAGAATAGAAGTCTAGATGGTATATTTTTTATCAGCCTTTGATATTCTAAAATATTTCATAAATTAATAACAATGAAGTTAAACTATAAAATAATTTGAAAATTGCTGTTCTTTATTTACATTTTTATATATATGTAAGTACTTATGTACACATATGTGCCCATAATTATGAAAGTGGTCTAAGTCAAAATTAAAAAAAAATGAGTTTATCAGTTATTTCATACCACATTATCTTAAACTAAATTTATTCAATGTAATTTTTATGAAATTGTCAAAAATGAACCATTAGGTAGTGGTTGTAATTTCAATATTATATGAAATTCATTTAGTGTTAATTATGAAAGTTAAGTTAAAAATTAAACCACAAATTTTTGGTATCGGGTCATTCCTTTCTACTGAATGACCGTGCTTTTGGGTTGATAGAAATGAAAATAAAAAAATCAAATTACTTATACAACCCTGAGAATTATTATGAATTGATAGAAAAGTGCAGAACAAGAAATACATTTTCGATAAAGGGAATGTCGCAGCCGGATTTTATTTCAACGAAATCACTAGAAGAATCAATAACAAGAAGAGAAAAAAAAAATACCGCGGGCGAATCTGTCTCTTTGGCTACAAATTCAATAGATGAGATTCTTGAAAAATGAACCTTATAAAATGTTTTATAAAACTTCTTTAGATGATTCTAAATTTCACGTTTTGGATCTTTCACCTAAAAGAGGAAGACCAAAAATATTAAATTACTTCTATTATACACCACCATTAGACCAGTAAGAATAAAGAAAAACATAAAGATATTATGAGTTTACTACAGTACATCCGTCCAGTTTTTCAGGAACATTTTAAGAATCTTAAATACTCAAAATAATTATTAAAATGAATTACTTTTTAAAAATAATTAATTAATGTTCACGAATTATTTCAATCAAATTATTGTTTTAAATAAAACTTAAAGTTCTTTATTGCTTTAAGTAATTTATAGGACATTCAGTTAATTTTCAAAATGGTCTAAGTCAATGCAAACTTTAAAAACAATATTATCGTATGAAATTCGCACAAAATTTCATATTCATAATAAATTTCCATTACTTAAGACTAATAAAATTATAAATAAAAATGTGGCATAATGTAAAAATATTTTTTAATTTATTTAAATGCAATTCATTAAATATCTCGAAACATGAAATATATGACTTAGACCACTTTCATAATTATGGGCACATATATTAAATTCAAATAAACAAACAAATTTATTTTTTATTAAAAAGTAATGCTTAATTAAAACAGGGAAATAATAAAAATTTAAATTAGCCAGTCATATTCATCATCAACATTTTCTTTTGTCAAGATGATTTTTGGTCGATCTAATCGATTGTAGTTACGTTTATGGAAAAGTTTATTGAAAACAACAAAAGCAACACATTGTACTTCTTTCTAATGAATATCCATAATTTATTTTAATGAAATTAGTAATAATCGCAGACTAGAGTCTATAAATGAAGTCGAACCCACAACTCTCGTACTAACAAGCTAGCACACTACCCACTTGATCAACGGGGCACCTTTAATTTTTTAAAAAACATGTTCAATAATTAAATTGAAATTTTGTAAGAAACTGCAAACAGAAAGCCAATCAATTCTTTCAGTGTAGTTAGTACTCACATTTTTAGTGTTCTTGACTTTGTGCTCGCATACAATCGAAGATAAGATGAATACTTCACTAAGATCTGCTTCAGAAATCACGGAATTCATTCTGTAATCAAACGGTAAGGAAAAAAGAAGAACATCAAACACAACTTTCTATCACAGATATCATAGAAATGTCCAAAGGCGCCATCTCTTAAAGGGTAGAAAGAAAAAGATGTTGGTTTACAATGAGTAGCATTAGCAGGTATGCTTATCTCATTAAATCGGTGATTTCGATGATGACAATTTTGCCAAGTGATAGAAAGGCTGACATCATAATAACGAAAACTGTTACGGGGGGTTAAACAAAAACACTAGTCATATTACTTACCGCTGCAAGTATGCCATTTATATTATTAGGGCCCTTTTTTATTGCTTTTACTTATAATACAAATTTTTTTTCTTCCTTTTTCTAAAGATTACTTAATAAACTTCTAAAAATCTTTCTCCACTTATTTTTTCAAGTGATATTTGTTTTCTTTGCTTTTTATTTTTATATATTTAACAAATCAAATGCCTTAAGAGTAGTATCAGCAGCATATTAGAGCTAATATGCAACACGTGCATTTAGACACGTGCTCTAAGTGCAACACATTGTTTAGCAACAATATATAACATTCATTTCCTTTTCCTTTTTAATGTATATGATGATGTGTGTGAAGAGGGCTGCTTACAAAAAAAAAAAAATAAAACTTTCCAAGAAACTCACACACACACACATTCAACAATTTTTTAAATGGGGTTTCATTTTACGAAATCAATTGCCAACTTGAACTTGGCTAATGTGTTCAAATTGAATCATCGTTTTAGCAAGTGTTACTTAAAAAAATCGTTCTAAGGGTTGGGGAGGAGAAATAAGAGAAAAAACAAAGTTTGATTTTTCTTTTAATGTTTAATGTTCGAAATTATTTTTTTTTTCTACTTTAGTAGTTTACTAAGTAACGACATTTTATTTTATTTGCGAAATGTAACATCTGCTGTGTGTCATCAATAATTCAAAGTTAACGGTTAAACTTTTCTTTTCGTTGGCATTGCCATAACTGTTTACTTCCTTTAAAACCACTTATTTCAGTCTCTATCGAGTTAATAGTGTTAAAAAGTTCTAAATTTTTATTCTGCTTGATTTTCACTTTGAGGATGCCATAAAATCTCAGGAAAACATGTTTAATTTCCGTTTTATTTGTTGATGCTGTTGTTTTTGTTGTTATTACATGTTTTAATACCGAGACCACAAAAACCTCTTTGCCACCACTACTATTTACCACTTATCCGCCAACCATTTTTACTTTGTAATGCGTTTATATTTTAAAGTTTTCAATTCCTTTTCTCCTTTTCTCTTTTTATTTGTTCTCTTTTCTCTTGAGCTTAACTTTGATTTAGAGTAGCATAGCAGCCTTTTAAAAAGTTTAAACTTTTATTGCGAATTCGAATGTGTGTCTGTGTGTACTTCTCTATCTCTGTTTAATTTTAATGCAAAACTTTTCTTTACGCAATTGCGATAATAAATGTTTTATGCCTCGTCTTTTTGCTCTTTCTCTGAAAATGCTACTCCTACTCCTTTTCTTTCATCTGTTTTTTTTTGGTACTTTGAATGTTTTTAAAGTACTTAAAAAGTGTCGCATTAGAAAAGTTTTATTATTTCGTGTCTGTTAAACCGCAAATACATATTGAAAGTAGAAAAAGTTAAATTTTACTATTCTGTAATAAGTTTTAAATTTAATTATAAGTGGAATGAGCAGAAAAAAAAAAAATGAGAGAAAAATAAAAGGAGCCAATATTTGGTAAATTAAGCAAGAAAGCAGAAAAAAAATCCTTATTATTAGAGGGCCTAACGCTTTAGCCTAAGATTAAATTTAGATAATGATGAAACTATAGTGATGGGAAATGTCATATCGTTCATGAAAGCATTATGTAGATATGAAAGTAGGAGTGCGATAAGGTTGTATACTCTTCCCATTGCTTTGAAACACCGACTTGAGGATGTGGATATGTGGTACAAGCTGAACGATATCACAGTTGAAACAGCTATTCGCAGCTGGATTATTACTGGATAATTTATCAGCTTCTATCTGATAACTTTCCAAACTATACTGATAAAAAAATGTTAAAAAGTGAATGGGAGTTTGTTAAAGAAAAAATTTTTTGTTATTGTTGTATTGCATTAAGCGCCTTACGAATTAGACGAGACAAGTTGCTGTGAATTTGATCACTCCAAAGGCCAATGCTATACCTTCACACTTGAGTGATCAACAGCAATTACAGCATCTGTTGCTGGATGTTGACTAAGAAATTAGACCCTAGTGCCTTTATTTTGTTTCCAGACATTAAAAAGTGGCTAAACAGAAAGAGATCTCAGAAACCTTATTTTTTGAAAAACTTATAAAAATATTGTAAAAAGTACTCAAAGAGGAATAAATATTTGAGGCATCTACCTTGGCACCGCCATTACCAGCAAGAATGATGTCTGTCTAGAAGTCAAGCGAAAAATCACACTGGAAAACAGGTGTTACTACCGTCTTGGTAGGCAGTTTAGTAATAGAGACCTCTCTCGTGCGATGAAATTAACAATCTACAAGTCGCATATTCTTCCGGTGCTTCTCTATTGTGCGGAAGCATGGGCGCTGTCTTTTTTTTTTTAAGGCCAGCACTCAGGGGATGGCCCCTACTCATGCAGTACATTGTGCTGGTTTAGGAAAATATGTTATGGGAAGGGGGAAAGAGGGAGTAGTTTTTGTGGACATTTGATTTAAACCTATAGATATCGTAATTGGCAGGAAAAACATTCGCCGGAAGATTGTTCCACAAACGAGCGGTGCGGCCAAAGAACGAATTCTCTCTATAATGCATTGAGCGATTCGCTGAACAATCAACCAAAAATGGTCCTGGGAGTGTTAGAGAGAAAAGTTCTTCGTAAGATCTTTGGTCCTCTAAGAATTGGCGATGAGTTTCGCATTAGAACCAACCGTGAGCTGTATGAGCTCCTCGACGTTGTAGGCGTTGTTCGGCGTATTAACATCCAGTGGCTCGGCCATATTGTTCAGATGGAAGAATCTGCTTCAGCGAGGAAAGTTTTCAATGCGAAGATCACTGGACGTCGGCGTAGAGGACGATCCTGTCTACGTTGGAAGAACCAGATTGATGAAGCCCTGTTATCGATTGGTGTGACCAACTGAAGAAAGTGGGCACGAAGCAAAAGCGCATGTAGGCTAGTGCTGCAGCAGACCGAAACCCGTTAACGGGTTTTTATGACCAGCTAAGGAAATAAGTAAGTATACCATTACACGGTTCCACTATAGATCGAATGGTTACAATACAAACATACTCTTTGATAAAATAAAATTCAACATCAGTAATAGCGATCAATTGTATAATTTTAGTCTATTGGTTTTTGCGTTCATTTGATTAACTGTAGTGAACTTAAAGAGTCTGTAATTGTATTCAACTTTTCTGTGATGGCTATAGAGTGCGGCGTAGGATATTGGTAGAGTATAGTATGAGCAAATACATAACAAAAAATATATTTGAACTTGAAACACGCATTTAATATTAAAATTTTGTGTTTTCTTTTTGTAAATTGTCTAACCTTTTAAGAGATTTTTTCTAACTTTTATCCTTTTTTTTTGTTTTTTTTTTTTTTTTTTTTTGTTGCGTTACGTTGACATTTAATGCATCCCTTGAGGAAAACTTTTATGTGTAACGAAACGTTAAATGTGTGAATTGGGATGATGGCCAATATACAAACAATTGTAAGAATATTAGCCAATACAACACCAACAACAATGGTAAGAGTGTGAATTTTGCTAAAACGAGAGGGAGGTAATTCAACAATTTTGTTAGATTTTTTTTTTTTTTTTTTTGGTGTTGTTCAAATTTTTATTTAAAAGAACAGCTTGCAAATGATAATGGAGGCAATGATGATATCATTTCAATTCAATAACAAAGGATGAGTTAGCAGAAGGAGAAAGAGAATTGGTTTGTGCCATTTGCTGTTTGTTTGTTATTAATTTCATTTAGAAATGGTTGTTGATGATTGTTTGCAATTCAATTAAATTTTTTGTTGTTGTTTTGTTGTTGTCTAATGTTTGCCAATTGTGAGGGTAATTTTGTGTTTTTATTTGTTTTGTTCTGAAATTGTAGCCAAGCCAACAAGTGTTTAAATGGCATTAAACCTTTTAAATGTTCAAGAGTGTAATCATCATTATCATCGTGCTTATGATTTTGATGGGGGGAATAGTTGTGCCATAAGCAGGGACAAAAGCAATCAAAAAGTCAATGAATGAATGAAACTCTTTAACATTCATTTTATGATTATTTGCCACTTTTAAGTGCAATTCGTGATATTTTTTTATGCTCCTTTCTTTAGTTTTGCCTTTTTGCCCATTTGTTGTTTTTATAACATAATTTTCTAATGAGATTTTCTTTTTATTATAGTTCTTAATTGTTTCAATTTAAAAATGAGCACTTTTAATTAAAAAAACAAAACTACACATGGTGTTTTGAATTCTGATCTCTTTACCACATTTCTTATATATTTTTAGCAAAACTTAAAAATCCAGCAGCTAAGAAATATATTCAAGGGCATTTTCTTATTCATCTGCTTAAATACGAGTAGTGTCATATTAAAAGGGTTGATTATAAATATCGATTCAAAGGAATTACATGATGTAGCATGTTGTGCCTCAATTGCATTATTTAAGCGCCATTTAATAAAGTTACACTCTATAAATCAATTTTTAAAGACATTTTTAATCTGTTTCTACTGCAGCTGTAAAATTATTTTTTGTTAACAAAATATCTGTTTAAAGGCAGTCATTTCCAAGTAAACTTTAAAAGCATTTTTAAATTACATTTTATAAAATTCACAGGCATTGCATTATTGAATGATTTATGGCTCTGCTGTTATGTAAAGAGGGAGTATATATCGGCTATACGACAAGCAGCATAATCAATGTGTCTCTTTTTGAATTTTTTTGCAGGCCTTGATATTAGAAAGATATTTAGAATTGCTACACAATAATGCAAGCTTAACATGTTTTATGTGTTTTTATTTAAAAAAAATTTTTTTTCAAGTATTTACTGTCTAAAGGAAGTTTTAACATCCAGTGTGTATACCGTTGTTATATTAATATGAGAATTGGATCCTCAAAGCCGAGAATAAACCATCTATTTGCAAATTTTCTACAGAAAATTTTTATACAATACATACATACATAATTGGCCATTACAACCATGTGTCAGGGTTACGGCCTAGCTTCTCGCAGCACTCATGCTGCGTGTTTTAATTTTTATCCATGAGTACCGGGACCTACAGTTTAAAGTCGTCTCCGAACGACAGATTTGATAAGCTTTTTCATGGCAATTAATTACTCCCAGAGCTTTCGCCAGAAGACTGCTGAGAGGTAGTCGCCGAAAGAAATAATTTTTTCATATTTCTTTTTTTGAAGATGTCGGAGCCTGGCGTCGAACCCAGGGCCCATGTCTTAGTAAGCCAACACACTAACCACTAGACCACGGCGACTACAAATGCCTTAAGGTTCTTCTTTTTTCGCCTTAGGACACGTTCAAAGTATTCTGCAATGACGCACAGTGGAAAATCGTAGAGTAAGACCAGCCCATAATTCATTTTTAAAAAGGTTCGAATTACACCATAATTTTTCTTTTATCGAAAAGCTAAGTTGTCGAACTTAACAATTTGAGGAAAATATTTGATGTTTGGTCAGTAGTAATACTCGGAAATAAAGATCATATTCACAGATTTTTACGACAACGATTTATTACTGTAAGAATAAAACATATTTCAGAGCATATTTTTAATATAATGCACATTATAATTAAGGAGTTATATACCTTATATGATGTAAAGTTGTTTTGGTTGCATGTAAAAACTTTGGTAAAGCTTTTAATTAGGAGCTCTGCTTAGCTCTGCGCTCATATGTATAAAATTTTAAAGCCTAATATATTAGTAAAATACTATAAAAATATTAGCTGCATATTCGTGCCTAAACAAAAGTTACATTCAATAACGTTAAAAAACTCAGTTATTTAGATAATTGAACAACAAAAAATAAAAATTCCGTTATATAAAAAAGTTGACTAGTAGGCTATTGTTGGAAAGTTTAAGAATTGTCACAATTATTATATGTATGTGATCTTCTTTTGTGAAGAGATTATTAAAAATCAGTATTACATTAATTAAAAATGAATATTTTTAAGTGTTCAGTGCGTCAAATAATTGATACTAATATTGAAAGTGGGAGAAATACACAAAGTATTAAGGTTTTTGTTGAAAAAAATTATCAACTTTCTGAAGAAAATATAAAATACATATATTGTGAATAATATAAAAAAACTGTCATAGTAAGTTTTAATAATCGGTGGAAGAAATCAAACAGATCTTTAAAAATATTAAAAAAGAAATGTTGAGTGGTTAAATGGGGACTTTGCACATTGGTTATAATAGTGAATTCCAAAAATGGTCAGCGTTAACTGAAAATCATAAAGCAATCAAGAATCTTAAGAAAGCTAATAAACAAAAACGTTTTCGTGAAGAGTTGGGATTAATTATTGATAAGCCAAAACAAGGAAGTGGTAACAGCAATGATTGTAATACCGCTAGGAGATTTTTTTTAATTTTTCGCGATCTGCTGATATAACTGGAGTAGATAAAGAATTAATAAAAAGGTTTCACATCATTCTTCAAACTTTATCGTCGGATTTAATAATAGACCCTAGAAAATTTGGAAAATATGCAATGGAAACAGCAAGATTGTATATAACAAAATACAACTGGTATCATATGCCATAATCTGTCCACAAAATATTGATACATGGGGAAAGCATTATAAAACATTTTGCAGTGTTGCCTATTGGTCAGCTGTCCGAAGACTTACAAGAGTCACGCAATAAAGACTACAAAAATTATCGTTTACATCACTCTCGAAAATGTTCGCGATTAGCCACTAACGAAGATGTTTTCAATAGACTCTTTACACCTCTGATCCATATTTAAGTAGTATAAGAAAACCATCCGCCAAACTTGCAAAAGATTTGGATGAAGATACGCTTAAACTAATGAAATAACCACAAAATAGCGATTTTCAAAAAGAAAATGACACAGTTAAAGTGTTTTTAAATATTTAAAGTTACACTATATCGAACAGAATGTTTTCTAAGTTTATTTTTTACTGTATTATTTAATTATTTTCAACAATATACATCGAATATGTAGGTTTTATTTTATAAAATCAAAACCCAGTAAAAAATGGTAAAAGTGCATATTAATAAAATCATATTAAGTTAGGTGTGGGTTAAAATGACATCACATAAATTAAAAATATTAAAAATGTTACATAATAAAAATGTTGCATAATAAAAATGTTAATATAACAAAAAAATTTATTTAATTTTACTATTTTGTAAACTTCTTACCTTTATTCTGAAATAAGTTCTTGTTTAATTTAGCTCATATTTTACAGAATAATAGCAAATATACTTAAGATTATTCTTGCTAAATTTCAGAACCCTATGTCTAAGAAAAAAAAAGTTACAGATTTTTGATCCGATAAGGACAAAAATTTTCCACTGTGTGACGGTCCAGTTCGCCATGCTTGTAGTCATAATATCCACAATATTCTAGGCTGTAATTCTTACGACATTAGCCACCAGTTCCACTCGAAAACAATGCCAGCGCCTGCAGTCGAAAATGGTATGCTCTGCGTTGTCAATCACATCATCTTTCCCCTCGTAAATGCAGAAAGGGAAGTCACACTTTCGCATTCGGTGCAGGTATTTTTTAAAATATCCGTGACCCGATAACATCCTCTTCGAATTTTCGCTTTATCTATGACCCTATAGTCGGTAAACATATTCAGTTTGGCTAGCGTAGAATTCCTTTAATGAATATTTAGTTCTGATCTAAGTAAGACTTTTACGATGAAACAAAACCAGCTAACAAAAATTATCAACAATTTTATTTGGATTTGAACTCAGATTTCCAGATTTTCAATCGTAATATAAACATTTTCAAATGATGAATAGAGAAATTTGTTTTGAACTCAAAAACTTTATATTTAAATCTTTAAAAACAGAAAATCAAATATAATTACTCTTATAATCACCCATTGTTTTTTTGGTTTCTTTAATAAACGTTTTTAAATTATTTTCTCTTAAATCTATTCATCATTTTTTCAAAAAATTTATCATTATTTTCATTTCTTTTTTCTCTTTTTAGGTAAGATTAATAATCATCTCATCTCTCATAAATTTATGACTTTCACAAAAAAAATGAATAAAAGTAAGAAAAGCAAAACGGAGAAGCAGTCCAAGTTTAAACTTTTATTATGAAAAAAACAAATTCTGTTTTTGCGGTTGCGACAAATTTACGACTTCCGTTTTTCATTAAACGGTAAAAGCGAAAAAAAAAAATATAATAAAAGAAAAGAAAAAAAGAAAAATACACAAAAAGAAAATAGAGATATTGTCGCCAACAAATTACAATAACGCGATACTTTATTACAAAAGAAAATGAAGAAGGAAAAAAACTTGTCTAACTTTGAAAAAGAGACGCGCTAGTATGTGAAAGGAATTCCCGTGTACGTACATACATTTCATTACATTTATGAATGTAGAGATTATTTGTTTATTTTATAGAAATCTTCTTCCATTCAATGGTCTCATAAAGTATTGTATTTTTCAAAATAGCAAAACAAAAAAAAGGAATAGAAAAGATCACATTACCAAAATCGGAGATATGAAATTATTCTCGTCTTCTTTATAACTTTGTTCGGTTTGTTTGTCTGTCTGTCTGTTGTTGAGTTATAGCCTCCAGCATCCGACTACCCACCATCATTCCTTAGCCTTTTAAAGTCTCAGTTACATACATTTGTATGTATGTACTCGTACATTGGGGAATGAGAAAATGACTTGAGTTGGTTGGATTGTCTATGGAATGTAATAATTGCCTTTAAACTGTAACGTTTTGTCACGTGCCGTTTGCTGTTAAAAGGTGTATATAGTAGAAGACATGTGTTTGTGTGCCACTAAGTAAGTCAGTCAGCAGATGCGTTTATGGTTGTATGTTACAAAACGGCAGCCGTTACTGATATTATCAGATTTCCCACTACAGTTTTCTAAATTTAAAATTTGATTGTATTTTTCGTTTCTATAAAAATGTTTGTTAAAATCCAGATACAATTTCTCTATTTTATTCTTTTATTACTGTTGTTGTTGTTGTTGCTGTTATCTACAAGAAACTGTCGCTGTGCAAAATTACACTCAATAGACGTGTCGTACTTTAGAAATAAAATTACGAGCCTTTTTCATATTTTTGAAAACGAAATTGTGTCTTCATTTCATATGTAAGTACGAGTATGTCGAGACAAAATTGCCATTGAATGTTACGTTGTTTTTAGTCCATGATATTTGAAGGATTTGTATTGCAGAAGTTTAAAAGAAAGCACTGATTAGATAGATTCGATTAGATTGATTTGTAGTCTCTATCTCTTAGTAGGCTCTAAGGTCCTAAAAATAAATAAATTGACATAAAAACTTACTATAACACCTAAACTACAATTTAAGTATGTATTTTGTATTAATGGATGTGGATTTTGTTGAGATATGTTCACATCTTGTTTACCCAAATTTTTTATATAAAAATATAGTTGCTAGTCTCAAAAAAATTTTTTTTTGAAAATCCTACCAAAATCTTTTCAAACTTATCAATTTAAATGATAAAAATCTAATATATAAAATTCTCGTGTCGCGGTGTTTGTTGCCAAACTCCTCCGAAATGGCTCGACCGATTTTCATGAAATTTTGTATGCATATCCGGTAGGTCTGAGAATCAGTCAAAATCTATTTTTCACACCCCTAAATGTTAAAGTGACCCGCCTCAAGGGAAAAAATTATGCCTTACCTAAATAACGTACCGACTTTGATGAAATTTTAAACTAGATAGATCTGCGTACCGTAGAACACATATGGTTTACGTTTTTATTAAGAAGTACTCACTGGGGGCGATATAGGGGACATTTCTCCCTATTCCCAACTATCAAACTGAAGTACCGAAAATTGCGGATAATCATTTAATAAAATTATTAGTAAAGTAGACTTGATTGCTCATATCAATGTTGACTTTTGCAGTTCGTTGAAGAGTATCAAATATATTTGAACAAAAAAATGTTTCCTAGAGCAAAATTACAATATATGGCAAAACAACTATTATAAAATTTATATATTTGTATTTAAAAATGCTGTGCCTAACTTCGTAGTTTTTTTTAAATATACGAGACCAGTACTTAGGGGATGACCACTACTCACACAATGTATTGTACTAGTGTTAGGAATATATGTTACATTTTTAATTTTTTTATTTGAGAGCAATACTCAGGGGTAAACCCCTACTAAATACAGTGAATTGTATTGGAATTTTTCGAGAGGACAGTACATATAAATTTTTTCTTTATATTTTTATTAAGCGCTTTAGGAATGAGACAAATTTGCTGTGAATTGTTTATTCAAAGGTCAGTGTTATACCTTCACCCTTGAATGATCAACAACAATTGCCTCATCGTTGCATGTTAATGGTGTTGTGAGTGTCTTCGCTAAGTGGGTTTAGCTGTTATCTTCTACTTCCCAATAGGTGGCGCTTTTCTCCTGATCATTGTTTTTTTTTTACATTGAGTGACATAAAGGACATAAAGGGTTGGGGTGTCCCAACTAGAACGCAATTTTTAATTTTTAAATAAAACACAGATATCTACAAAAAAATCGTGAAACTTTATTATATCGTAAAGTAGATAGAATGAGGTTATGCATGGAACAAGATATAGTGCAGATGGCGGCCGCGGCTTTGCTGGCACACACGCGATCTTTTAATGAAATTTTTAATGAACTTTTTGCATAAATGCTGCGGTATTTCATTAATGCAGCGTCCAATTTCCTCTTTTAAGGCTTAATTCGTAGTCGGCTTATTCGCGTAAACCATCGACTTCAAAAAACCCCAAAGAAAAAAATCTAAAGTTGTTAAATCGCACGATCTAGGCGGCCAATTCTGGTCTCCAAAACGCGAAATAACACGACCGGGAAATGACTGATGTAGCAATTGGCTGTATGACATGTGGCGCCGTCTTGTTGAAACCACATGCCCTCCACAATCATTTCTTCAATTATAGGCAAGAAAAAACTGGTCGTCATTTTACGGTTATTATTTCGGTATCGAATTGAGGAGGATGGAGTTTGAGCGACATCATCACGCACAGCTGCGACATTTTCGGTCGATCGACCTGGTCGAAGGCGAGTTGTTGTCTTTACATCACTAACAGACCCATACATACATAACTGGCCTTTACAACCCTGTGTCAGGATTAACATTTTAAGAAAAAAAAAATAGTCAGAGTTGAGTTTTTGGGAAATTGCTCTTTTTTACTTATTTTTTGAACCTTTCAATAAGTCTAGCAAAGCATGCCTTGGCTTAGCTAGCTTTAAACACAAAAGCACTCCTTTAAGTCACTGTTCAAATGAGTATGTATTCAAAGTCAACACATATTTGTGTATGTGTGCGTAAGAGTTTATGCCATCCGTGAATTTTGTCTTTGTTTTTTTCTGGAATAATTTTTTTTTTCTGGTCACATTTCCATTATTTTCTTATAGTCCTTACGTTTTTCTTTTCTCTTTCTGATAAAAATCTGATATTATTGTCAATTTTATAAAAATGTTGTTGCATTGTTTTGTTTGTTTAAAAGATGGCATAAACAATTTCGGTAAATTTCTTCTTTTTGTTTCCTAAACAGCTTGTCAAACAATTTTCTACCAATATTTACTTATAAAAGTAGAAAAATAAAAAGATATTACGATAAAAGAAAACAAGTAATACGAAAAAATAAAGACAAAAATCAATGCTAAATATTAGAACAATGAAATGTGTGCCTTTTCTTAATTTTGTTTTTTCTCCTTTTAATGTAAAAAAAAAAATCTCCTTTTAGTTAAAATTGTTAGACAAAGTGTTTTGAAGATTTATGAGCGTTTATTTAAGTCTTTATTTTAAATGAAGTTGGAAGGGAGTTTGAGGGATAGAGTAAGTAGCACGTACTGTAATTTTGTTAATTTTGTATGTGCATGGTTACCTTTAAATTTTTTCCCTTGTAGTGTACTATACTACAGCAATATCACGTAACAATAACGCCATGTATACTTATACATGTATAAGTGTATAAGCTGACAGCATATACCAAAAAGAAATACCAGCATATGTTCCATTTTTTTAATAACTACAGTGGAAACACTCTTTAGACAACAAAATTAGAAATTTTTGTAGAGAAATTTGTTAATGATTTATTCAATAATTCTTTTGTGTATTTTCTACACTTTACCAAGGAAATTGTTCTCTAACAAATATGAGTTATTTTAACTGAGTTTTACTGTTAAAATATAAGATTTTTTGTTTGGTTTTTGTTGAGTTTCCCTAATATATGAAACTGTTCTGTGTAACATCTTGTTTTGCCTCTAATTTCTGCTTATTAAGATGTTCCAGTATACGTTTCTATCGTCTCTTTTCCATTTTTTTTAATCTTTATCATACTGTTTTTATCATAAAGAAAATTTATGCTTTAATTGTGTCATATTATAACAAGACAATATGGTATTTGAAAGAAAATTGGAAATTAAAAAAATAAATATTATTATTTGGTATTGAAAAAAATTGCAAAAAATTTTATTTTTAATCAGAATAACAAAATAATATAAAAGAAAAAAACATAGAAAATCCTTAAATATTTCCTTTGCTTTAACTTTATTCATATTAAAATATACATTTTGATTCGCCTACAGTGAATAGAAAGTTTTGTTTATTTATGCCCTCGCTCTCGTATGCAATTAAGTTTATGATATGACCAGCACGGGCCATTAAAACCATGCTCTACCATCATATTAAATTTATAAACATACAAACAAATCGTAAAAGTATATATAAATACATACCTATGTACTCGTATAATACATATGTTTTAGGTGAAAATAATATTAATAATGAAAATATGTTACAAATACAGGACAAAGCCATTGTTATCCACAAATGTTTTTTATTTTCTTTCTTTCTAAATCCATAAAAACACAACTAACGCTCTGCAAATATTTTTACAATTTACCAGTTAAAGGGCATTTTATAGTTTCAAAGATATATGTACATATGCTGGTTTATATTGGATTTATAAAAGCATAAATGAACTGGTTAGTAAGTAATAATAATATCAGTACTTGACTTCAAAAAGATTAGAAATTCGTATGTATGTTTAAACAGAAGCGTGACAAAGATGTTGTCCTTGGGGGAAAGATTGGAACCAAGTAAGTAGTTAAACTGCAAGTACACATACAGTACTCTAAGCTACAAAAACATAGTAAACCTACTTTTTCACTCGTATGTCTGATTATAATAATATGTATACACAGTCATACCATATACTGTCTGCAGACAGTATATTATACATTAAAAAAACTTAGGGTACAAAGAATTTAACTGACTTATGTTCAGTAATGTGAAAAAGGAGAATAAAGTTAAATTGCAATGAAAAACTTGGAGAAAAATAACATCTTATATATAGACAAATATCGAAAAACTACCTTTAAAGTATTTAAACCTCTTGTGCTTTAACCATTTTTAAAATTTCTAAACTTGTTTCGTTAAAGAATGTTAGTAACCCTTCATGAGAAACCTACATTTCTTACAGTACTTTCATATTGTGTGAGTCAATATTTATCCATGAGTACCGGAACCTACAGTTTAATATCGAATCCGAACGACAGACTTGAGAAGCTTGTTTTTGGTGATTAATTACTCTCAAAGCTTTTGCCAGAAGAAATATTTTTTCAAATTTTTGGTGGGGGTCCGTGGTATAGTGGTTAGTGCGCACGCACAAAAACTTAAATGGCCCAGGTTCAAATCCCAGCAAAGGTGAAAAATTGAAAAGTAAGTTTTCGGTTTTTTCTAAATTATAATTTAAAAATAAGAGGTTTCCCCCACCAAGAAGACCATCTACAAATAAACCGCTTCCCGATATTCCACTCTATTCCACCTTAACCAATGTCAACAAAAAAATAAAATGAATGATCAGGAAAAAAGCGCCACCTATTGGGAAGTAGTAGATAACAGCTAAACCTAATTAGTAAAGGCACTCACCACACAATCAACATGCAATAATGAGGCAATTGCTGTTGTTGTGTCAAGGGTGAAGGCATAATACTGGCCTTTCAATGATCAATTCACAGCAATTTTTCTCATTCCTAAGGCACTTAATAATAATATAAGAAAAAAAAATAGGCTACGGCGTGGTTGCTGTAAGAAAAGGCTTTAAGGTTCTTAAACTTTTTGGTCACCTCAATTAGATTTTCTAACATCATACTCACTTTACCTTTCAATTCGTTTCGGAATTTCTTTTTCTTGAATAAAGATACTGGTTTTCTTTAAAATCTCAAACTTATTTGGTTTTAACTTTTTTTGTTTTAAATTTTTCGGAGTAACTACACGGCTTGGACAACATTTCAAGCTTTCATGTTGACTTTGATAAAATTTTCTTATTTGTTCAACAGATTATCTTTATATGAGAGGTTTCAAGGGTCATTCTCCCCAAAGTGTACAGTTATTACATGTATTGAATGCCCAGCAAACTATTTATAGTTTTACTTATTTTACGAATAACCCACAAAGTACATTTAAGTGATAGCAAGTGCTACAATTATTTGCTAGTTATCAGCACAGTCCATGGGGCACTCAATGAAAAAACTGAATTTTAATAAGCAGTTGAAGTGTTTATATATACCTTGTGCTCCAAGTATAGTACGTATTTTTAGGACAAGTGCTAAAATTAGTGGCCATATCTAGTTCACCTGTGAGAATCTCACATTCACCTCTTGTGCTCTGAACTTATCTATTCTAATTCCATATGTAAACTCAATTTTAGAAAAAGAAAAGAAAATGAAACCTCTTGTGCTTAAAATGTCTCATACAAATCTATATATTTGTTCCTTTTGTTCTTATGAGAAGCGTAAGGTCTCCACAAACTTCTAGCAGTCATCTCCTCCATTGTCAATTTATCTTCCATAATTCGATGCTGCTTGGACTTTGGTAAGTTTGGTGATATTTGTGCCATATA
The DNA here is from genome assembly GCA_963576795.1 of Metopia argyrocephala. Classification (NCBI taxonomy): domain Eukaryota; kingdom Metazoa; phylum Arthropoda; class Insecta; order Diptera; family Sarcophagidae; genus Metopia; species Metopia argyrocephala. The sequence continues at coordinate 3,854,186 of OY756209.1, forward strand.
TGTGTGACAAACCGCCCACCAGGATCAACTAGAGCCTATCTATCATTGTATTAAACAATTAAGAACTGCATCTTTTTAAAAAAGAGCTCTTTTACGCCAGGACAATGCAAGTATATTTTTCATAGTAAAAATATCTGAAATAGGCTATGAAATGCCACATCATTCACCCTATTTTTTGAAGTAACTATTCTTGTTTTTTAACACACAAAAAAATGTCTCGGAAGATGAAATAATTTCACAAACCAACACCTTATGGAAGTCATACAAATATTAAAGAAACTTTATACAAAATGTTTAAAGCCCAATTGAGTTTTGCAGAAGTTTGCCTTTTGTTCCAAAAAAATCACGGAATTTTTTTTTTTATTTGAGACCAATACTCAGAAGTAAACCCCAACTAATTGCTTATTTGAGATTTCGTAGTATATTTTCCTGATGCTGTAATTGAAAGTGTATAGTATAGTAGTAGTATTAAGTCTTCTTGAAAGCTGCGAAGAATTTTTTATATTGCAATTGTTCTCAAGATTTCAAGCCTTTTCTCTGAACAGATTATTATCTGTCCGTCTATAACTGATAAATAACTGGATGCTAAGAGGCATATATCATTTGATTGGATAAGAAACTTTTTGCTCTATGTTACCATTTCTTGTCTAATTTTTCCATCACTTATAAAACACATCCTTCATTTTATTTGTTGTGCATACACCTCTGCCAGAGATCAATAGTTATTGATTCATCGTCCAACATTCAGAGGTGTGTAGTACTTGCTTGTTGTGCCTTTGATTGTTCTGTTTATTCAACCAGATAGGCCAACATTGGTCTGCTAGACAACCAAACCAATCAGAACTGCTTTATGCAGGCGTAAACGAAAATAGCAAACTGAAGAGAAAACTTAATAAATTGTTAAATGAACCGTAAAATAAGTCTAAAAAATAACGATTTTCATTGTAAGTAAAGCAAAACAAACTAAAGAATGTTTAAAATCATAACACGAAAAAGAAATCGCTTCAAAGTGCTCTTTAATTTTATTTCTTTTCAAGGGAAAAGAATTTTGTTCAACTAATAACACCAACAACTATTAACAACACCAACAATATATTGACAATAACAATTTAACACATGGTCTCTGTTAGCCTTTTGAACGTGCTAATCAAGAGAGAAAATTTATTTGTTAAAAAAAAAAAAAAGAAGTAATATGAGTAAGAAGTAGAAAAAAGGAAAAAGCCTTTTTAGTGCTAGACCTTTACAATTTAATTTTTTTTCTTGACATAAAAATAGAGAATACTGATATAATATTACGTAATTAGATTCATGTATACATATAAGTACATATACAAAAAAAAATATATATATAATTTTGTGAAATTTTCTTTTATATTTTCTCTGCCTTTGCATGTCATATTGACATCTGTTAACAGCTGTCAACACTTTGAAAATATGTACACATCACATACTCGTACAGGCTCTTCCTTTTGGTGTCTATTCACCTACAATTTCTTTAAGACAAGCGAAAGAAATAAAGAGAGAGAGTGGAGTTGAGAGAGTATTTGTATATATATAGGTATTTGATTTAAAGTAGGTCGTTAATATAAAACATATGGACTACGTGCTCTCTTGTCATAAATAATCAATTCGTTGTAAGATTTTTTTCCCTTTAGTTTCTTATCCTTAATAAAAAAGAAAAGAAACGAAAATCAATGACCTTAAGAACAAACAGCCAATAATGATATGCAATATCGTGCTAAAATATAGCAGTTGTTTATTAAAAGAAAAACGTAAAGCTTTCTATTGCAATATATAAAACATAAGAAAACTCTGGACCCAGTCAAACACAATGATACGGAAAATATTGAACTAAAAATAAAATACTTTCGAAAAGAAAAATTATACCAATTTATACAAAATTAAATGACGCCTAAATCTTCTATAAAGGCTATGATACACTATCCTATTGAGTCGTACGATTTGTCAAAAAAAATCGTGTGTGTTAAAAAAGTATAACAGTGTGGCATCAAAATGCATCTGTATAACAGATTTTTTTGAGAAGTCTGTCCGACTTCATAATTTTTTTTAAAAAATTCATAAACATTTTTTTCTCTATGCGATCAGAGATGCATTTTATAAGATTTTAGAAAAAAGCAACTCTGCATATGCTTTGCATTTTATTTTGTATGATTGTGTGGTACTAATGTTGCCATTTTTATGCGACTTTAAAAGTGTGACAGAAATCGATAAGATTTTCTTTTGAATGAATCGTACGACTATGTATGATAGTGTATCATGGCCATAAAGAACTATGAGGTATTATTTTACCGTTAAAAATCTATAAAGCTATTCTATTCGACCGAACTGTTACAATTGTGATTTTGTCCCCAATGTTGGAAATTTTTTGTGTACCGTAGGGGACAACACAATCGGTGTGAACAATTTTTAATGGATTTTCAAAAATATTTTGGGAAATTTTCTTGGTTTTCTTGTTTGTCAATTTGTTGACTCGTAATAAATCTCCAACACTGCTTACTAAAACTTGAATAACTTTTCGATTCCAGTATATCCGTTTCCGGAAAGTTGGGTTCTACAATATACAATTTTCTTGTCATGTATTTGGCTATTGATGGTTCATTTGTTTGTGAAACTGCTGTAATCGTTGCATGTTGATTGTGTGTTGAGGGTCTTAGCTAATTAGGTTTAGCTGTTATCTTCTACTTCCCAATAGGTTGCGCTTTTCTTCTGATCACTCGCTTTTGTTGACATTGGTTAAGGTAGAATAGAGTGATATGTCGGGAACGGTTTCTTTGTAGATGGTCTTCTTGGAGGGGGAGGGGGGGGGATCTCTTTTTAAATTATAATTTTGAAAAAACCGCAAACTAACCTTTTAATTTTTTACATTTGCTGGGATTTGAAACTGGGCCGTTGGAGTTTTTGTGCGAGCTCTCTAACCACTATATTACGCATTTGTATATTTTGCGTTTTTTAATATAAAAAAAAATTATGAAATATTTTATATGTAGAAATAATTAATAATTGTACAATATACTTAGTTGCGGACGAATCTTTAATATTTTTCACAATAACAGGTTTGTTTTTAAATGTTTTTACTACTATTATTTTGCACCGTACTGTATAATAGCAATCGAGTAATGCTTACGCTCCCATTTTATTTTCGCTTCTATTTAAAATTGGGTAAACATAAGAACTCAAAAAAAAAATTGAACAGGAAAATTCTTTATAAATATTTGACAGCTGACAGTCATTCAGTTGAATATGAAATTATAAAAAGTAGCAACTTTTTTGTTTTATTCTGTAAAAACAAAAACTTTGTGAGTGGAAATTGTTTAACTGAGATGATAAGAAGAGAGAAAGTGTGGAAATTGTGGAGATAATTGGAAAATACTATATCGTCGTGCGGGAGTTTAAGTGCTCTATCCGCCATTTCATACTTTTTTTTTTTCGACCTCAAATTTTTCAAGTCTGCAATTCCTTTTCGGATATCTAGTTCAGTTTCGGAGATAAAGAGCAGAATACAGATTGCAGATTTAAGAAGTTTTGGTGTCAAAAACCTAAATTGGCATCATTAACTCGAAATATATGAAATGGCGGATAGAGCACATAAACTCCCGCACGACGATATGCTGCTTTAAGAGGAAATATTGCATTTTTACTTTTAAAAAAATCAAAAGTGAAGCATCTTATTAACAATTTGTTTTTATTCAAATGGTATAGTTTTTTCTCATATAGGGATTAAGAAAAACTTTATTAAAGATTCACAACTTTCAGTTGTAACACTGCTGTATTTAATAACTGGTTTAACAGCTGATAATTGTTCTTTATTTTGTTTGTTTTGAAATTACTGAGTTATATGCCAATATATATATATGTATTTTAAAAAGCAATTAAAAAATCACATTTCCAAAAAAAAAACAAAGTTTTATTTATGCTCGTACAATACTTGTGCATAATCAACATTTAAAAACTATAACAACTGTAACTAATTTGTAAAACATCTTTCCTAAAGGAAATCTAATTCCTTCGGATATAGGCTTGTATTATATCCAATAAAGAATTTAATATATTGAGTTTCCTTTCATTTTACTATATTGGCTTGATATTGAAAGTTAGTAAAAATTTATTTTATTTTGTTTTTTGACTGCATATACCCACTTTGAAATTATCAATATTTTTTTTTTATTCTCTAAGTTTATTAAAACAGTTCGTAACAAAACAACACAAATTTTTGTACATGTATTAAAAACATATACATACATATATGTATTATATAAGTATATATATAAAAAAATAAAAACGCGAAGAACGTTTGAAAATTTTTTCCTTTTTTTATTTTCTTATTTTTATTTGCTTTTGTAACACTTAAACTTTTCAACACTTCAACCCATTATCATCTTTATTTTTGTTAGCTGTTATTGCTGTTGTTTTTGTTGCTGTTGCTGCTGTTTCCAAAGATAATCCTCTTATGCCAACTGCACTTGAGTTAAAAGGGATGTTTAACTGTTACATAAACGACTAAAACAAATTTACTAAAAAAAATACGAAAAAAAAAGGATTTATTTTTAAAGCATTCTAACGCCCCTTTTACCCACTCTCTTTCTACATCAACAATTCAAACTTAGAAAAAAAAGTTTATGAAAATGAATTGTTGGTTTTTTATTTTAACTTTAAATTTGTGTACGAAATATGTACGAAAATAATGCTGGTGATGATGATGATGATGATGCCAATGAACATTTTACTTCGCTAACACCCACTGTGTTAGGGGTACTTTGTGTGATGTTGACGTTGACGATTGTTGACTAACAACACAGTTAGAAAGTAAAAAAAAGAAGAAAAAGAAAGAGAAAACAATTTGAAATGATTTTGTTTACAGCAACTTATAAGTGAGTTGTTCTTAAGCATATATGTTTGGATGAGTATAAGTATGTGCATGTGTGGGAAGTGTTAATAGTGTTTTGTTTTCATTTTCCTATGCTTGTTGTTATTTTCGGCTTTACGAGTAAATTTATGCAGATACTTAAAGTCAATGTAAAAAGTTAGTAACAAAAACATTTATGCATTTGACAGTTTTGTTTCTTTTCCTACTTTTCTTATTGTTTTCTTATAATTCTCACCTCTTTTACCCTATTAACTGTTATACTTACATATGTATGTGTATTTGCATATGAGTTTTTGTGCAAGTATGTTGTATGGTTTTCATAACAAATTGTTGTAATAATATTTGCACACGGAAATGTTTTCTTTTCTCTTTGCTCCCTCTCTTAAGAGAACATCATAATGAGAAAATAAAATTTGAGGGAATTTCATAAATAGTCTTATTAAGCCAATATGTGCTTATGTGTGTTGTCGTATAAGTGTGTTGCAAATGCATGTGATTATATGGGCAGTTCTATTAAATAATATAATATTGAATCATTAATTAAATTTTGTTGGACTAAACAAAACTAAGTATCTGGTGGCAAATCGTCAAATTTTTTTCTCCGAAAACTTAATAAATTTGTTAAAAGCTTTTTAAAGTACAAGAAATTTACAGTGCAACTTTTTTTTAGCAGGGGCATATACACGCAATGTTTCGTATCACTACGCGTTAGTAAGAGTAATTATATTTTTTTTTATTTAAGACCAATACTCAGGGGTAAACCATTACTCATGCAGTGCAATGTATTGGAATTTTTTGAAAAGGAAAGTACATATATTACTTATTATTAATTATATTATTAAGCGCCTTAAGAATGAAATACTGGAAGTCGTCATACATTATTCCGTTATTCAAATCCAGTTGCAAGTCTAATGTAAAAAATTACAGAGGTATTGCTAAGCTAAACTCTATCACTATGGTCTTGGAGAAACTTAATACTACCTATCTAAGTTACAATTTATCGCACCTGATATCAGAGTATCAACATGGTTTTAAGAAAGGGTGAAATAACTTGATGAATTATTTTTAAACAAATTTCTTCTACAAGAATTGGTATAGGGGGTTGAAATCAAAGGCCAATTTAATAGAAGAAATTTGTAATTATATTGCTTGTAAAGCACATATAATTTGGTGTGTTGATATTTCAACAATCACTAATCTACTACATTTTACCACCCTAATTAAAAATGGACTCGCAAATAATCAACAAACTGATACCATATATACCGATTTTAGTAAAGCTTTCGATAAGGTAAATCACCAGCTACTTATTCACAAGTTAAATATGATGGGCTTTTCACCAAACAGTCTTAACTGGATTATTTCTTACCTTAAAGATAGAAATCAAAATGTTCTCTTTAAATACCATCTGTCCAAATCTATAAACGTTCTTTCTGGGGTACCACCAGGGAGCCATATTGGACCAATGCTTTTTTCCTTATTTATAAATGATCTGCCAACTGCCTTGAAACATTCTGATATCTTAATGTTTGCTGACGATGTAAAAATTTTCTACACCTATAATAACATCTATCACCATATTTATCTACAGCAGGATATAAACAATTTTTATATATGGTGTAACGTAAATTTAATGGAATTAAACTTTAAAAAATGAAACACATGAGTTTCTATCGTAACAACTGCATTCCGAACACATATCAAATCAACGCAATACCGCTTGAATCTGTAAACTTAATTCTTGATCTTGGTATTATGCTCGATTATAAACTCAATTTTAATCAACACATAAATTTGACCATTAATAGAGCCAGAGGCATTCTTGCCTTTATTAAAAGGCGCAGTAAGGAATTTACCGATCCCTATACCTCTAAACTATTATACACATCATTAGTTAGACCTGTACTTGAATATGGTTCGGTATTATGGGATCCCGTATATAACATTTACATCGATCGTATTGAATCTATTCAAAAACAATTTCTTCTATTCTGTTTGCGAAGTCTACGTTGGAATCCGTCCATGAGGTTACCATCTTATAACCATAGGTTAGCTTTAATTAAACTACCCACTCTAAAAAGTAGAAGAACAATGCTTAACGTCACTTTTCTAGTGAACGTGATAAATGGTGATGTATGCTGTGAGTTTCTTCTGAGAAATATATCATTTAATATACCTCAACGTCCAACTCGTTTCTTTCATCCCCTAGTAATTAAATACTTTCGAACCAATCATGCCAATGCTGATCCAATTTGCTTAGACTACAATACCCTTTATAATTTTATAGATTTTTCATTATCTGTGAACAAAATTAAAAGTAATATTATATCTTTTCTGAACTCTAGATATGTATCATCTTGAAAGATTTATCTAATATATACATTTCTAAAACTTGTTAAAAATAAATTAATGTAATGAAGTCTGTGTAAAATTAGTTTTAGCTGTTATCTGCTACTTCCCAAATAGGTGGCGCTTTTCTCCTGATCATTCGTTTTTTGTTGAAATTTGTTACGGTAGAATTGAGTGGAATGTCGGGGAGCGGTTTCTTTGTAGATGGTCTTTTTGGAGAGGGGGGAGGAGGGAAACTCTTACTTTTTAAATTATAATTTTGAAAAAACTGCAAATTAACTTTTTAATTTGTTCACCTTTGCTGCGATTTGAACCTGAGTTTTTGTACGAGCGCTCTAAATACTACACCATGCACCCCCCAAAAAGAAGGTACGATGACTGAAAAAGTTTAAAATGAAATGGCATTAGTGAAATAAATTGTTGTTGCTTTAACAATTTGCCCTTTTCATCCCTGAATAGCATTTTCTTAAATTCTTCTTGAATTTTCAATTCAAAAAATTTAACGAAATTGCCTACAACCAGTTTTCAATATTAATGCGTAATAATTTTTCTTATACGTCAAATCTTTTAAAACTCCTCTCTATTAGAGCTCATTAATAATCTTCCCATATGCTAAATTTTATGACTTTATGTGTGTAAAAATATATTTAAAAAATATGTGGAAAAAAGAAAAAAAAATAAGAAAACTCTTGTAAAATAATGTCTTCCTTAAAAGGCACATGAATCTGTCTTCTTAAATTGTTATCAGCAACAACATTATCGTTTTCATCAGCAACAAAATTATTACCGACATTATCACAAGCAAAAGCCGCATTTTATTTTGGTTCTTTCTTTTTTTTTTTTTTTTTTGCATTAAATTTCACGCTTTAATATGCCACATGTGGTGCAAAGAAGAAGGAGAGAGAAGATTTAAAGCGTTAAAAATAAAACCAAAAGATACAATTTTTTTGCAGACGAAAGGTAAATCTATCTACTTATGCGTAAAGAAAAAATAAAAAAGTAACATTGTGATTATAAGGTGAATAATTTTTTGGACAAAAAAAAAAAAATTAAATAGAAGATTATAAACTGCTTAACAGATGAGAGTTAAATAAAAAAAAAAGAAAATTTTTAATTCAAGGTAGAAATTATCAATAATATTAAAATAGAAAGATATGAGAAACTAGGTTTTATTGCTTTCAGTATTGATTGCAGAGAATATGAAAACAAAAAATAATATTTTTCACATATTTAAACAAATAATTTTATTACAAATTTTATTTTCCTCCAAGTCATAATATTTAACACATTCGCACTTGATTGTGTGTGTGTGTTTTGTCCCTCTGCCTTAAAACAAAATTCTGTCAATGGCTCTTTAATTTTTATTTCAAAAAACAAATATTTATTATTTATTAAAAAAACAGTACTCGTATCTCATGAAAAAAAAACAGATTTTTCTTATTTCAATTTTTTGTTTTTCTATTTTGACATGTAGATACAACTGTCAAGTACTTGTCACATAAGGTGTCGGCATAAATTTGTATAAAAATTATGTATGGACTTACTACCCCTGTCACACAAATCATTACTTCACCGCCCTTACATATATGCTATTCCCACAATTTAAAACTTCCAATTTTTCCATAATATCCACCCAGTCAAAAAGTTAAAAATACAAAAAAAAAAGAAAAGAGAAATAAAAATAATAATAAACGGGCAGATAAACGTTTATATCCGCACAATGACAGTTTGAAATAATAACGTACTTATCGAATGACAACACCAACAACAACAAAAAAGACAGACATTATCAACTACAATAACAACAAGAGCAGTAATAATAACAATAATACTTAAACATTAAACGCCAAACAACGTTACAAAAGTCAAATTAGGCCAATTTGTAACTGGCATTGAACATATCAGAGAATATGTTTTGAAAAATAATAACACAAAGAGTAAAAAAAAAAACAAGAATTATAAAAGGAGAACGACAGAAAGAGAGGGAAATTAAGGAAAAGTGGAAGAAATATATTATAAAGATTCTCTTCGCAATGACATACACACACACACTGACATAGTCCCAATTATCCCAGCAAACAATAAATCAAATACAGCTTTCAATATGTAACCTGCTTTCGGGATTTGTTATTACGCACAAATTACAAATCAAATCAAATCAAGCCAAACATAAGATTTTGTTTGTTTTTTCTGTAACTTCATGTTAAAAAAAAGTTATAAATTTGTATTTAAATGCGATTTCCACGTTATTTCTGAGAACAGTAGCATTCACGCTTATCGTGTTTGGCGTTATATTGTCGTATTTAGACATTTTTGTAAAAAATTAATGACAAATTTTGCTTGATTTCCTTAATCTAGGACAAAAAAGTCCAAATAAGACCAAGACTACGCCAAACACGATAGGGGCGATAATTTAAAATTAAATTATTTGTATTAATATATGTATGTTAACTACACTGTAAATCCAATTTAGAATTTTGGATTTTAACATGTTGAGTAAATAATTCTCTAACTTATGATCCAGCTGGTGCGAGTTCTTTTTTTATTTTATACAGTAAGCTAAAGTTTTACTTTTTTGGCCGAAAAGAGTATTACCAAAGAATATAAATCATATAGAATGTGCATCACGTACAAGTAAAATTTCTTATGGCGGGTCATAATGTTGGAACCCGCAAAAAGAATTGTTACTCTCTTACTTAGCAAAGAGAATTCGTTTATTCTCTTACTTTGCACACACAACATCACAGTGTATAAGACGATAGCCACAACAAAATTTTTACTTCGTGTCTTTTTTTTTTGCTTAAGTACAGAAACGGTTTCATGCTAACAACAATATTCACATACAATACAATTTATGTGTGTGTGTGTCTTATTCATTGTGAGCTGTTTTCGTTTTTTAAATTTTAAAACTTAGAGAATAATGTTGTTGGTTCAAATATTTTTGTGTAGTAAAGAATACAGTGCTCCGATACGACTATGTAAGCTAGTGTAGGGCAAAGCATATTAAATTTGTAGTTGCGCGAAGGAAAATACACTAATCTACATCGAATATATAGCGCCCTATTTAATATCGTAATAAAAGTGTAGTTAGAAATATATTTTATTATTATTATTTATTTAAGCTCAACAATTGATTTTATATTTATTTGAAATAAAAGGTTAACTAAACCAAAAAATGTAATTCCAAAAATATAAAAAAACAAGTATATATTCATTAATGACAAATTTTCGAATGATAAATTGATGATTTTTCAATTATTTATAAGAAAACTCTATTTTTATTTTTAATTTATATATGTATGTATGAATTATATATATGTACGTATATATACATTTTTAAAAGAAAAGACACTTTAATTTTTTTATGTTAAAAATAAATAATAAATAAATAATAATCAAAATTAAAATTATTTCTTAGTTTTTACTTTGAAGCATCAAAAAGTATATTTTGAGGATTTTCATCTCCATAAAAAGGCTAATAAGGTTACTTTTTTAAAAATTATTTATTGGATAGAATATCTTTGGAACTTCCTTTTTCTGTAGTCCAAGAGCAATGCTTTCGAAGGAGCAGCAAATCCAATACCTCTATTATGTGTTGAGAACAAGTGTTGGCAAACCACTCTGGGGTGATTCGTTTACATGACTCAATAATAAAAGATTTTATACCAATTTTTTGAGGTTCAGATTTAAAGACATTATGAAATATTAAAATGTGTTTTTTGCTTGCATCCATTTAGCTATCATTCTAAATTATTTTACTTCCCAAAATGGTTTATCTGCAGATTCTTTAAGTGAAATTGTTACAGTAAATGTAAATATTTTAAAAAGCATTGGTATTAATGTTTATGCCCTTATATGTGATGAAGGCTCGACTAACCGAAAATGATTTTCCAATCTTAAAGTATCTGCTAAAAAACCGTTTTTTGAAATAAGCGATCAAAATGTTTTTTGCCTTTATGATTTCCCACACTCAATTAAATCTTTGCGGAATGGGTGGCTGAAATGTGATATAAAAACCCGGGATGGAACGGCAAGCTTTCAGGTAATTAGGGAATTGTAAGAAATGGAAGCAAATGCAAAAACAAAAATGTGCCCAAAACTAACACTTTTGAAAAATGCTTGTAGTATTTGCCACACAAATTTTCAGCAGGTTTGTTTCTGCTGCTATTAAAACAACGTCTGAAACCACAAAATTTAAGACATGTTCCGCAGAATTGGCTGTTGATAGCTCAGTTTATGGAAAAAATGGCAAAATTTTTGATTGTCTTAATAGTGGCTCCCTTTATCGAGATAATTGCTACAGATCTGCAATTCAGATTAACAATGAAGTATATTAATATATTCAGTTCTTTTTAGAATATTTAAAAAAGGTGGAGTTTGTAGATCAAAACAAGCGTATTTTCTTTTCAAATAAAATGAAACTCACCCTAAATTCAATTCTTATGTTAACAAATGAAATTTTAAGGGAAGGTGGTGATTTATATTTCTTAATGACAAAGTCCCTCAATCAAGACAAATTAGAACACTTTTTCTGTCTTTAAATCTGAACCGCGAAAAATTGGTACAAAATCTTTTATTATTGAGTCATGTAAACGAATGACCCCAGAGTGGTTTGCCGACACTTGTTCTTAACACAGAATAGAGGTATTGGACTTTCTATTATTGGTTCTCCTTCGGAAACATTGCTCTTGGACTACAGAAAAAGGAAGTTTCAAAAAAAAGAAAATTAGATATTTTATCCAATAAATAATCTTTAAAAAAAATTAACTTTATTAGCCTTTTTATGGAGATGAAAATCCTCAAAATATACATACTTTTTGATGCTTTGAAGTATAAAGTAAGAAATAATTTTAATCTTGATTATTATTTATTTATTATTTATTTTTAACATAAAAAAATTAAAGTGTCTTTTCTTTTAAAAATGTATATATACGTACATATATATAATTCATACATACATATATAAATTAAAAATAAAAATAGAGTTTTCTTATAAATAATTGAAAAATCATCAATTTATCATTCGAAAATTTGTCATTAATGAATATATACTTGTTTTTTTATATTTTTGGAATTACATTTTTTGGTTTAGTTAACCTTTTATTTCAAATAAATATAAAATCAATTGTTGAGCTTAAATAAATAATAATAATAAAATATATTTCTAACTACACTTTTATTACGATATTAAATAGGGCGCTATATATTCGATGTAGATTAGTGTATTTTCCTTCGCGCAACTACAAATTTAATATGCTTTGCCCTACACTAGCTTACATAGTCGTATCGGAGCACTGTATTCTTTACTACACAAAAATATTTGAACCAACAACATTATTCTCTAAGTTTTAAAATTTAAAAAACGAAAACAGCTCACAATGAATAAGAAACACAAACACATAAATTGTATTGTATGTGAATATTGTTGTTAGCATGAAACCGTTTCTGTACTTAAGCAAAAAAAAAAACACGAAGTAAAAAATTTGTTGTGGCTATCGTCTTATACACTGTGATGTTGTGTGTGCAAAAATTTTGTTGCGGCTATCTTGCTGTGTGATGTTCTTGTTATAGTTGTTGGAGTTTCGTCACTGTATGTACTGTGGCTGAACGAAAAAAACTAAACAACAATGCAAAAGAAATAAAACACACATTAGCACAGTGCATACACTGGGACATTAGTTTCTCTTATTTTGTTACGCTCTTTTCTTTTGTTTTGCCTTTTGCCCTTCCTTCCCGCGTCTGAAAAAATTTTGACAAAATATTTGGATAAGTGTTGAGATGCGCATTCTATATGATTTATATTCTTTGGTATTACACAATACACATGGAAAAACTTGTCAATGCCAGAGAGAATTCTTATTGATAGAGTTACTTATACTATATAAGTAGATATATTGTAACATTTAATCTTTCTGTAAAAGATCTTAATGCTCTAATTCTACTCCTAATAGGCCAAATTGACCCTTTTTACAAGAAAATCACACAAATCCCTTTAGAAAGTGCATTTTAAGGTCGTGATAAATTGAAATATTTGTAGCATAAGGGTATGCACGCGCAATCAAATGTTTATGTCAGCGGTTGAGTCGTATATGGGCTTTTTGTGTGTCAAACAGAGTTTAATATTTTGCTGATAGTGCAATCTTGCCGTTGTAGTGGAGGGCGAATTTACTTAGTTCAGCAGTTTCTTTTAGAGTGAACAACACATACGTACATATGTATTTTAATTTTGTGACAACAAAAAAAAAATTAACTCCAAAGAAAAAGGTTTTTTGGAGTGAATTCCTTGAACTTTACCAGTCCATGTCTACTTTATGGGAAATTAAAAGTTCAGAATATTCAAATCATTATTATTACCGCACAAGCTATATCACTACTCATTATTATTATTGCTCCAGCTTGATTTCATGTTATGTGGTACGAGCTTGTTTGTTTATTCACTTGATTGTGCGTACATGCCGTTGTCCTGGCCTGCTTTAGTCAAATTGGTAAAAAATTTTATCGAAAATCTAAAAAAAATAGTTTTTTCTTTAAGCCCTTTATTATTCTATACGTTTATTAATTTTATTTAAATTTTTATAAAATTGTATTAATAAGTTTAGTTGACCTTATTATTGATTAATATATAAGCTTTTAATTAAGCTTTAGGTAGATTAAATAATTACTTTTTCGATATTTCGCTACTTCTCTGCGTAACTTCTTCAGGAAATATTTTTTATTTAAAAAATTTTTTTAAAAAATATCGCAAAAATAATTATTTAATCGACCTAAAGCTTAATTAAAAGCTTATATATTAATTTTTATAAAATTTAAAAAAAAACTCACTGCCAAAAAGCACAATATTTTATGCTATGGTATATAATTCACAGTGGAAAACGAGTTGAGAAGACTACATGTTCCAAATTAGGTAAAGTTTCCCCCCTTTTTATTGAGAATACCATATTTTCCAATTTGTTTTAAGTTTGTATTTAAACACTTGCTACTTGAAGAAAAATTATGAATTTAAATTATATTTGAAATCCGGTCTCCATGTTTGCTGGGTGTATATTGCGTAGAAATTTGAAAATGCTAAAGCAAAACTATGGCCCCTTACAATTGTTGCAAGCAAATATGAATAAATTTTCTAATTGAATTTCTTTGTTATGCAGTTTTGATTATTGAAATTTGCAAAAAGTATTTATGGGCTAATTGATTTTTTCTTTATTTATTGTAAACAAAGTAGTAAAAAATCAAAGTACATAGAAACTCGAGTTGCGACCACAATCTGTTTTCATATTTTTTTCAGTTTTATTTTTGTTTTATAACTAAATTTGAAATTGTAATATTTGTGAAATATGACAAAAATGTCTAAAATACCGCATTATGGGATGTGCGTTTCAAGAATTGCTCCTTTCAACTCGTTTTGATTGTTTTCGAGTCGGTTTGTCCTAAGAATATTATTTTTTAAATTCCCTCACGGGTTGGATTTTGGGTTCTTATAAAATTCGACTCTCAAGAATAGCACTTTTTCTATTCTGTAAAAATTAAACATTTTCCTAATTTGTTTATAGCAAACAATTTCGTTTTATAGAAACTTCATTGCACAGGAAAAATTATTAAAAACTATGCAGACGTGTTTGTCATTATTTAATATGGATAGAATACGAACGAGTTTTTGCGTCGTTTTCTAATGTGGATGTTTTAAAGCACACCAAAGATCAAAAATGTGAAAACAGCAGAGGCATTTTATGTACATCCTACCAAATTAAATGCCTAAAAATTCTACGAATACTTGGTGTTCTTAAATCGGAAATTTCTTTCGGAAATATTTGTGAACCCCCGACTTAATTACATTTCTGTAATGCGAATACATAAACATTTTTCGAATTTTCAGTGTTTTCGAATTGGAAATTTCTTTCGAAAATATATTCGAACCCATAATTTCATTGCATTTCTCTCAAGTAATATTTAGTGGGTAGATTTTACAAAAAAAATGTTATTCTTAATTAAATAAAATTTACAATCTATATATATATAATTTCGTTTTTTTTTTTTGTCCGGACATACATGTATCGCCAATTCTCTTTCCCCAGCTTTTTGAAGGCGTCTTATGCAGCAGAAAGCTGAAATGTTGCATACTTAAAGCTCATTTGCTCTACATGTGCAAGACGGAGCCAGATTTTTGATTTTCCAACTGTTGCAGGCTCTATGACTAGTGTTATATAAAATTTAGAAGAGAAGAGGTTGGTGAAGTGCGTGTACCGTATTTGCCGGACGATAAGACGCACCTTTTTACTCTGAAAAATTAACCTAAGATCAGGGTGCGTTTTATGGTCTGATGCGTCTTATCGTCCAAACCTTACTTATTTCTAAAAATTTATAGATAAAATTTTGGGGTGCGTCTTATGGTCCGATTGTTTTTTCTTGTTTTTTCCTGTAGAGTCTGAACTGTTCTGCAAAGAAAAAATAATCTTTATTCTCTATCATAACAAATAGGAATTTCCTAAATCACATACAATTAAAGATAAAATGAAAATAAAAAATAAAATCTATTTTTTAAAAAATATTACTTTTGGCCCCATTTAACAAAAAGCATTGCTCTTCCCTGTAAACTAAAGTTTGACAGCAATTTGTTTTTGTTTTTCTCTTTTTTTTTTTTTGGTAAAAGAAAATCCGAATTTTTTCATTCAACTCTACTGTGTTTTTTCTAATGGTTATACTTCTACAGTACAAACAGCTGCAATCTAAAGGTCAATATCACACTGAGTGAGGGTGTTTAAGTGTAAGTGTATGTGAATATGTTTGTGTATATGTGGGAGAGTTGGTTAGCAGTAAAACTCGTAAAGTAGAGGGTGTCAATTTCAGTTTTTTTTGTGTGTTTGTTTTTGTTTTCAGACTCTTGTCGGCTATGGAATGTGTCAATAATGTTGGCTTTAAGGCTTTGTGGTGGGGTCAATGTTGCGTACGCTAAAAGTTATACGAATAATAAATGCTGTTGTTGTTTTGGTTTTTCTCTATCTTTTTTTTTTTTTTGGAAGAAACAAATAAACATTTCAACTTGTCAAATTAACTGACACTTTGTAACAATATTAAGCAACGAAACAAACAAAAAAAAAAATAAAAGAAGAGAGAAATAGCGATTGTGTGTTGACTAAAAATTAAGGGAGTTGAATATTCTTTTTTTTTTTCTACATTTCCAAACTCATTAATTATGAATGTGTATTTAAGGAATTCAAATTGTGAAAAGGATGAAAGGGGAGTAGTTTATCATATTACCGCTGATTTTTGTTTATTAATAATCCTTTTGAATAAATTCTTTGAAAATCATTAAATCTCTAAATCTTAATAATATTTGATTGTGGCATTAATTCGTTTTATTTTGACATTATTAGAATGTTTGTTTCTTTTATTGTTGTAGTGATTTGTAAAATATTTGTGTGTGTATGTTGTTTTATAAGTCCACCCTTTAATTCAATTAATAAAATAATAGAGTGTTGTCATGTTAGCTTGTTGTTCAAGTATAAATAGAAATAGAAAAATAAAAAAAACCAACAAAGGGTTGAAAATATGTTTTTGATTAGAATTTATCTGATAATTAATGGGCGTTATTACCCTTTAATTCCTATACATATAATTATTTTGTTTATTCTTATACATAATTGTGTGTGCGTATAGTTGTTTTTTGTGATTAATCTGAACTGATAAAAAATAAACTATTTAAAAACATAACAGTAGGGCTGAATAGGTAATAGAGGTATTTTGTTAGTTACTTTTAGATCTTTCAACAGTTGCTAGGATTGACTTGAAAATTTTTTCGCATTTGTCAAATATTTGGCTAAACAAACGTAACCACTATTTTATTGGAAAATTTATTTTGTACGAAAAATTTAAATATTACTTCTTATCTGTTTTTAAGAATTTCTAAGACGCGCTTTATATAAATGAAAGCTTCCAACATTATCAATAAGTTCTATAGAATAAGTTTGTACATGGGTGCCCCTGTCGTTTAGTAGGTATGTAGTGTGCTAGACTGCTTGAGAAAGGGTTGTCGATTCGATTTCCAACGAAGACCATGGTCTTTTACACTACACCGAGACTTTTAATCAATGTTAATGTTTAATGTTTCTGTAATAAACACATACATAAATACATGAACACTGAAAGGTCACTACCAGCTTATAATACTACAATGGAGATGTTACATGAAACAAAATAGGTAGAAGTAGCAATTGGTATAAAAATATCAAAATCAATGGATTGATTAACTTTTTTTTAATCTTTCTCTTCATCATGAATAATGCAACCTCTTTGAATATCAAAAGTAAGAAAAAACTCTCGATTTCCTTCATATTCGTTTTTCAGAACATACCCGTATATTTTTAGCAAGCCTTACTCTGGAATCCTTTCTGCTAAGAGGGGTGCGTGGTATAGTGGTTAGAACGCTCGCACAAAAACTCAAAGGACCCAGGTTCAAATCCCAGAAGAGGTGAAAAATGAAAAAGTTAGTTTGCGGTTTTTTCAAAATTATAATTTAAAAATAAGAGGTTCCCCCCCTCCGCTACAGGAAGACCATCTACAAAGAAAACGTTGCCCAACATTCCACTCTATTCCACTTTAACCAATGTCAACAAAAAACGAATGATCAGGAGAAAAGCGCCACCTAACAGCTAAACCTACTCAGCGAAGGCATACACACCACACAATCAACATGCAACGATGAGGCAATTGCTGTTGATCATTCAAAGGTGAAGGTATAACACTGGCCTTTAAATGATCAATTCACAGCAATTTGTCTTATACCTAAGGCGCTTAATAATAATATAATCTAATATATAAAATTCTCGTGTCGCGGTGTTTGTTGCCAAACTCCTCCGAAATTACTCGACCGATTTTCATGAAATTTTGTGTGCATATCGGGTAGGTCTGAGAATCGGCCAACATCTATTTTTCATACCCGTAAATGGTATGCTGACCCGCCCCAAGGGAAAATTTATGCCTTACCTAAATAACGTACTGACTTCGATGAAATTTTAAACTAGATAGATCAGCGTAGCGTAGAGCATATATGGTTTACGTTTTTTTTTTTAATTACTCAGAGGGGGCGGTGCAAGGGCTACTTTTTCCTATCCCTAACTAACAAACTAATTTTGATTAAATTTTATAGTGTCTTAACACAAGTTTATATTAACAAATGTATATTTTCACATCTATTTTTTATACCCCTAAATGTTAAGGTACCTGCCCCAAGGGGAAATTTATGCCTCATATTTAAAATAAAAAAATGTTTCCTAGAGCAAATTTATATGGCAAAACAACGTTTGCCGGTCAACTAGTAATTAATAATAATATATGTACTGTCCTTTCCAAAATTCCAATACAATGCACAGCATTTAGTAGGGGTTTACCCCTAAGTATTGGTCTCAAATAAAAAAAAAAAAAAGAAATGCTGATGGTCTGTAGATTTCTTTAAAATGTTCCCTTCCATTTAATCCGAAATGAAAATTCTAAATTTAAGATAGAGTGAATGTAGAAATATAGGAAAATTCTCTCTAAGCTCCCATGTAATTTAAAGAAACATATGCATATAAAATTCAGAGTTAAGTGGGTCGTGTTATGGTAGTACCGCATTATATAAGGAAATTTGAAGTGAGTTATATACCCTTGAATTCATTTCTAAGTTTCTAGATACTCAGTTTAAGCATTTGTTAATTGCTGACAAAGGCTTTTTTTTTTTTGTTTTTTAATGATACCAGTGGCGCGATTCAGTAACATATTTTTTCGATAATCGCATTGTTTTCAATAGTAAATAACAGAATTGTCGATATTGCTATTCAGTATCTTTTGTTTACGATAGCTGTTGTCGTAAACTAACGCCAAGAAATTTTATGCTGTTTATTCAGTTGGAAAATTGTAAATTTTTTATATTGAAATTTTGTAGTGAGATGTGCGCTATTAATTAGTTTGTTTGAGAACCATTTTTGTGTGTTTTTATACCCAAAGAAATTATAGGTTTGTAGCTTTGCTAACTTTCTATCCATTTTAATTGTCAAGTACTCGAAAACTGACTGATTTTATACGGTAGTGCCCCTTTATTGCAATTTAAACATAACGAAAACTACAGTAGTCGACTGTCGATGAAATGTACTTAGTGAATCACATAATCGTTACTGCAAACAATAAAATCTGTCGAGTTCTTTTGCGAATATCGTATTGTTAAAAGTTACTGAATCGCGGTACAGTACTCAGGCGAGTAAACCCCTACTCATGCTGTGCATTGTACTGGAATTTTGTAATAATAGATAGAGTTTTTTCCTATTAAGCGCCTTACACATGAGACCAAATGCTGTGAGTTTATCCTTCACTCTTGAATGATCAACAGCAATTGCTCCATCTGTCGTTGGATGTTGATTGTGGTGAGGGTCTTGGGTATTTAGGTTGCTGTTATGTGCTACTTCCTAGTAGGTGGTGCTTTTTCTCCTGATCATTCGTTTTTTATAAAAACCCAAAGGTGAAATAAAATGGAATATCTATGAGCGGTTTCTTGTGGACGGACTTCTTGGAGGGGGGTGACCGGAAATCTTATTTTTTTTTAATTATAATTTTTAAAAAACGACGAATTTTTAGTTTTACCTTTACTGAGAGATTTTGGGCAAGAGCTATAACCACTATACCACGCACCCCTATACTTTTTCTTAAGTTAGTGTTCATACGTACATATATACTATCTTTAAACAACTTAAAATCCAAAAACAATTGATTTTTTATTGAAGTCTTTCTCTACTTTGTTCAAAATGATGCTGAAAATGAAACAAATGAATGACAAAATGAAGTTGACAATGTTGATGAAGATGATGAAAAACGTGCAAATGCATAAACAATGCAAATGTGACACTTTTAAACATACAAGTTATTCTAAATATAATCACAACAACAACAAGAGCATAAGAACAAACGTAGAAAAAAGTGAAGAACTGCAACATTTATTTAAAATGAAATCGCATTTAAATGTAAAACAACTTAAAAATGTAAAAAAAGTAGAGAAAATCTTAAGAAAAAAAAAATAAAATAAAAAAAAACAGCAACAATTCTTTTTTGACATACAAAAGAGAAAGAGCTTAAAATAGAAAAAAATAAACAACTGACAGAAAAGAACAGCAGCAGCAACAATAACAATAAATGTAAAAAAGAAATCACTTGATAGTAATGTTTTGTAGGAGTAGAAATGAGTTTTTCCTAAACACAGTTAATGGACATGAAAGAAAAGAACTATAACAGAAAGAAACACTAAAGGACAACAAAAATGACAGCCGTTACAAGAAAAAAAATAAAGAGGAGAAACACTTAAATGAAAACTCTAAACAAAATCATTTAAAACAATAATAAAAATATTATAAAAAAAAGTACTTTTCTTGTGCTTTTTTTTTCTTCTTGGACTCTTTCCCAACACTTTTTTCGTTTTAAGAAAACAATTGATGGATTCTGTAAAATACAGAAATAACATTAACAATCCTTTATGTTGTTTTAAGAACGCATGTGTATATGTGTGTAGTGCATCATAACCCAAGTGTTCGAATAACCAAATTATTGATTTAGAATTGAACAGTTTTAGTCTTGTAGTCGCCGTAGTCTAATATTTATTGTTTTGGCTTATGCAACAGAACTGCGGTTTCAAAACTCAGCTCTGACATCTTGAAAGAGAGAAATTAAAAAATATTTCTTTTGGTAACTACTTCTTAGCAGTCTTCTGGCAAAAGCTCTGAGAATAACTGATTGCCATGAAGCTGATCAAATCTGTCATGCAGAGTCGACTTTTAACTGTAGGTCCCATTACTTATGGATAGAAATTGATGCACACAATAAGCTAGGCCGAAACTCCAGGTATAATTTTTGTAATAAAAGAGTTTATAGTTTTAATACCATAAGTCTCCTGACGAGTCTCTTCAGCAAAGTCAAATGGCCATAGAGAAATGCTTATCCCCATAAGCAATACACTCCGTATTTAATATTGGCGATAAAGTCTAAAAAAAATCTATGGTAGTAAAGGTTAAACTTCTTAAATTTCTTTAATTTTTGTTTGTTTGTTAACACTCGTTTTTCCATAAATCTATTAGAAAAATATTAATTTAAGTCAATAGGCCAATTGGATAAATAATGTTTTACTTTCAAGTATGATATTTCATCTTTATGTTTTCTTTTTTCTTTGCCCCATTCTTCTTGTAAACTCTGGAGATTTTTTAGTAACAAAGTTGATGAATTTGGGGAATTTCTTACAAATTGATTTTAACGGAAATAAAAAAATAAAAAACTAAAATACCAAAATAATAATGTAAAAAGTAAAGAAAAATGATGGAAAAGAAACTGAATTTGCATTTGGTTAAATTGATATTTCTCAGAGGATAATAAAAAATACAAAAAAACGAATGGGGTATGTGGTAATATTGATATGGATGTGAAAGTAAATCTAATAAGAAAAGAGTTTATTTCATTAAAATATTTCCAATATTCAAACGAATTCTACAATCAATTCTATTTTCTAAAATATGAGAAAAAATAACTTAATTTTTATAATGAACTTTAAAATAATTTAATTACCAACTGTTAACAAATTTGTAAAATATTGACTTAAAATTTGAATATTTTTTATTTTACAAAATATTTAAAATATCAATTTATTCTCTTTTCACACAGAAATGAAATGTTTTTTTTTTTTTTCATTCAAATACGAAAAAAAAACTTCATTAACGCCCTACATTTTGAAAAACGATAAATCACTCTTTAAATTAATTTTCTAAAAGCAACAGTGAAAATGGAAAGAAATAATTAAAATTTTCACACATTTTCTAATAATTCTTGGAAGTTAAAAGCCCACGGGTCAATGTGGAGTAGGCTGGCACAACAACAAAATTAAAAATCAATTAATTTTATGTTGCCGAAGGAGAAAAAAAAATTTAAATTAAATTTTTAAAATAACATGAATATTAAATTTTATTATTTTAAACATAAAAAGAAAAATTTAATTTTTATATATATTTTGTTTTAATTTTAAATCTATATTAAAAACAAGAGACTTGTGGCAAAGATGTTAAAACTATTAACGACCAAACAGTACAGGAAGACAGAAACACAAAAAAAATTATGAAAAATGATAATGTTGCTCTAAAACTAACGATCAATCTGTCATTAAAACGAGCATAAATCATTTGACAGCAACACTGGCATTCTTTTGAAAAACATAAATAGGGAGTTGTATAGTGCGATAATGTTTTTCTCATAAGTCTCACATACATTTGAACAACAGTGTGCACAGAGAGAAAACAAAAAACAGCTCAAAAATTAAAAAATTTCTTTAAGACCAATACTCAGAAGTAAACCCCTACTCATACAGTGCATTGTAATACAATGTCTTGGGTTTTTTAGCTCTTTTGAGTGAGCTCTCTTCTTAGTTCAGCTCACTTTAACGAACTTGGTCGCTCATTTAGGTCAAAAGCTCATTTAGTTCAATAGCTCATTTAGTTCACTATTTTCATTTATATCATACTAAACTTTTTTTTTCCACTGGTACTGCTCATGTTGTGGGCATCAATTGTATACGTAGCTTTTGTATACGTAGTTTGCCTTTAAATTTAAGCTTAATCGATTTTGTTTTGTAGTAATCGGTTATCAATTATCATACTCTAGTGAAATTCAGGTATACAAATTAATTTTAGCCTTACAGAAAAATTTAAAGAATTTTGTAATTAATATACAATTTTATTTTCAATCTCAAAAATTACTCATGCACGAATTTATTATTATTCTAATTGCAAGTTTGGTTATTATCTAATAATTTAAAATATTTTATTAAAAATGCTAATTTTTATTCAAATTCGACAGTTTAAAATAAATATAATTCCCTTTTATATTGCTTCTACAATTATCTTAAAAATCGTTAATTTCCAAAAATGTAACGTCCTATAAAGTTTCTGGCAGCTACGTATATTATTTGCAGCTGGCATTACCAATTAGTATGTACCTTCAACATGAAATGTCAAAGAATAAAAAAGATTCAAGAAAGATAGAGAACGAACTAATAAGAAAGATGAGCGAAAAGAAATGTGGATTCACAAGAAAGAAAAAAACATGAACTACTGAGCTAAAAGAGCATATTGTAATGAACGGCTCTTTTAGCTCACTTGAGTGAATAGCTCAGTTGAACTAGTTCGTTCATGATCTACACTACTCTACATTGTATTGGAATATTGAAGATGGAAGAGAGATACATGGATTTTTTTTTTTTTTTGGTAGCCATATATCAATGACAAAGTTGCTAGCAGCTGATTACCCAAAGGCCAGTGTTATACCTTCACCCTTGAATGATCAACAGCAATTGCCCCATTTGTCGGTAGATGTTGATAGTGAGTGGTGACCGTCTTTACTAATTTGGATAGCTGTTATCTTCCCAGAAGGTGGCTCTGTACTCCTGATCATTCCTTTCTGGTGGATAGACTGGATATGTCAGGGAGCGGGATTTCTTGCAGATAAACGTCTTGGAGGGAGGGGGAGTAACCTCTTATTTTTTTAAATTATAATTTAGAAAAACCGCTAATTTTATTTTAAGATTTTTGTCCATCGCTGAACCTCGGTCGTTTGCGAACGCTCTAACCACTATGCCACGATCCCCCCCCAAAAGCAAACCAACGTATGTATGTTTTTTTTTATATATTTGATACTTTGCTATATTTTGTTTTAAGTGGGAGTATACATTTTTCTATTGTTCTTGTAGTCGCCGTGGTCTAGTGGTTATTGTGTTGGATTACTAAGACGAGAGGTTAGGTTCAAGCCCTGGCTCTGATATCTTGAAAAAATATTTTTTTCGGCGACTACCTTTTAGCAGACTTCTGGAAAAAGCTCTGAGAGTAACTGATTACCATGAACAAGTTTCTCAAATCTGTCGTTCGGAGTCGACATTAAAATGTATGTCCCGGTACTCATGAATAAAAAATTAAGACACACAACTTGTGTGCTACCGGAAGCTAGGCCGTAAACCCGATACAGGGTTGTACAGGCCAATTATGTATGTATGTTTTGATATTAATGTTGGTGTGCCATCACTGTATACACTGTGATTTCAACCTCGCTTAATCGAACTTTTATTAACCAACTGAGTCTATTAAATGGCTTGATGTACGTCTCTTAATCGTAATTTTGTATTTATTAACAAAGCAATATCATAAAAATGTAATTTAAATTAGCTTTTTAAGAAAAAATGAAAAAATTTAAAATTTTAAAATCAGAGGGCACATTTTGGCATTCCATATCAAACGTAATTTTTACTAAAAATTGTTTTAAAATTTTATTAAACTTGGCTCCATATCTTATGCTGTAATTTGTCCTATAATTTCTGGTTAAATGTTTTATGCAAACCGATTTATTTTATTGTGTTCTTACAAAACGTCTGTATTTCAACTGCATAATCGAGTTTCTACTGTACATACTCACTCTATAATTTAAATTATCAGCATAAATCGTATTGCAACTGTTTAAGTTTAAGTGAGTGAATGTCTATAATAATAAGAAAAATTATGTTCAAAATATTAATGCCCTCCATTTATATACTTATTTCTATTTTTTTGTGTTTCAGTTTATATTTAAAAAGATTCCCTTTTATGCATACAAAACAGAACTACAAAACTGGGGCCAATCACTTAACACTTGACTATTTTCATAAAGTTATACAAAAACATACAAATACAAATAAATTGTGGGCGCCACTTTTCGTTTTATTTTCAAAAAAAAAAAGTATGATGAACAAATAAGAAAAATATCAAAATTCAGTTTTAATTTTTAAATGTCTTGGAAACATTAGCAATTTTAATCAATTCCCCCTTCTTGCTACACGTGTTTGAAGTGCTCAGTGTTTTCAATGTGAAACATAGTTCTGCCAATAACATTTTTTTCTTTACTTTGCTTTGCTTTTGACAGTTTCATTTCATTAACATATCTTTTGCGGTAATCACGTGTTGTTGTCATTGTTTCATGTTTTCTTTGACAGCCGTTTCAATGTTTAAATAATTTGTACTCGTACAACATCTCTCCTCCTCTTTTTTTCTCTCACTCCTTGCGGTGGCATATAATTTTTAATTTAAAATAATTTTTTGATTTATTTGAAATACAAATTATTTCAGAAATTTTAATTGAAATTTATTTTATTTCTCTCACATTTTAATTTAAAAGAAAAAGTATTTTAAGCAAAAATTAATTTAAACGAAAAATTTAATTAATTAACCCCAAATGTCATAAAAACTTGTCTACAAATTTGACAAAAGACAAGAAATCAGTTGGAAACATTAATTCAGGAAAGAAAGTGTAAAATTCAAAATGTTATACAGCTTTAAATGAGGTTAAATACTATTAGTAAAGCCTCTAAAATTAGTCAAGATGGTATCAATAACTCAAAGTTTAATAAATGAACATACGCAATTACTTCCAGCTGAAAGTGCTGAAATAAAAATATTTCTGTGGTTTTTATAGGTAGCTGCGTATGTTAATTTTTTAAGCTTTGCTTAATTTTAAAGGCTTTACTAATAGTATTTAACCTCAGTTAAGGCGGTAGAAAATTGTTAGTTTTACACTTTCTCTCCCGAATTAATGTTTCCAACTGATTAACTTTGGAATCATTTAAATTTTGTACAAATTGACGGAAAAACTAAACACAATTAAATTATATTACGCTCTAGATAATTCCAAATATAGTTTAAATCATTTCCTTGGGTGGTATGTTTTCAATTTTTGCCAGACTTTTAATTTAAATCTCAGTGTTATAAACTAAAGGTCTATAGAGTTTAAACTCAAAAGCAGCAATTTCTTTAAAATAATCAAACACCGTTTCCAAAAGACAAACACATGCTTATGTTTATAAGTAAGCAGAGAACAACCATTTTTCCTATAGCTTCTAATCATAAGACTAGTCAATTCAGACATATGTATGTATGAGTGAGTACAAAATGATTAAAATTCTACAAAAGCATTAAATCCATGCTAACTCACTAAATCTGATAATAATGTGTGTAATAAACATAACTTTTACTACAATTGCAGTAGTGATTCTTACACACTAAATTAAATCACTGTTATATACACATACCATCACGTTGTAATTGTAAAATTCCGTTAAATGTTATTGACACAATACATTTGTCATTCGAAAACACACAGATTTTGAATATACTTAAATACTCGCAATAAAAATTTCACATTACCTACTCATACTTTCTTTTATATACTTACATATAAATATGTATATACATGAAGTCATTTACTAATTGAAGGAAAACAACACCAAAATGTCTGTAAATTTTTAATATAATTTTTTATTGTTTTATTTTTATTGTGTACTAGCTGAACCCGGTGTGCCTCGCTACCCCCTCGTTATATACATATAACAAAAAAAGTATTTTGTATAGTAAACATTATTAGTGGTGTAAGTAAGTATCTGAATTAAAAGAGAAGGGGGCGGTGAAGTGGGTGTGGTTCATAGTTAAATGACGACATTAACAGTATTAAGAGCAATATATTACCAAATAAAAAAAATACAAATTTCTACATAGAACAAAAAGTTTGAAACTTTCAAACAAAATTTGGCGTGAAAAGGGGCGTGAAAGAGGGCGTGGAGTAATAAATTATTATTTATACTTCGCCTGGAGTATAATGTGTATACAATTTGAAGTAAATCTTTTAAACTATATGGGGGCAATTATATAATTTAAAAAAGTGGGCGTAAAAGTAGGCGTGGTCGAAAAAAGGTACCCTATTAATCATGTCAGAGTCCTAGTTAAATGCTGTGAAAATTTCAGGAAGATCGGTCCAGAGGTTTGGTCTCCTATAAGGTACAAACAAACAAACAAACAAACAAACAAATAAACAAACACACATTCAATTTTATATATTTAGATGAGAATGAAAATTGTTTATTTAATCAGTGTCTCCAGGCTGGATACTTACACCACGATTTTATATATCGTCGTGAGGGAGTTTATGTTCTCTATACGTCATTTTAAATATCTCGAGTTAATTATGCCACTTTATGTTTTTGACACCAAAATCTTTAAAATCTGCAATCCGTTTTCAGCTATTTATCTTCGAAACTGGACGAGATCTCCGAAAACCGATTGCAAACTTGAAAAAATTGGGGTCGAAAACCTAAAGTGGCATCATTAACTCGAGATATGTTTATATACAAAGTATGAAATGCCGAATATTGATCATATCATTCGATCATTATAGAAATGTGATTTCAACATTTTATTATATGATTTCTGTTATTTCAACTGAATAATGTAAGTAATAGCAGTAGAAAGCATAGGAAAGGCTTAGTTGGTAGGAATGTTGGTTTAAATTTAACTATACGAATGTTGTGGATCACATTTTTTTGTATCAAGATGCTGGTAGTTTAAAACTAACCATCATTAATTTCTTATTTTGATGTTGCACTTAACTATTAATATACAAATTTTTCGGTGCTTATCAAGATTTTATTATGGAGGGATTTTCGATATGAGAAAAGACAGTCTTGGGGATTTTTGAGGGCAAAAAATTTAAAATTAGAGACAAAACTGAAACCTCTATCCGTAAGAATATAAAATTGTATAAACGGCTAAAGCAAGAGATTTACTAGAGATAAATCTGCAACATTATTTGTATATCTGTGCATAAATAACGTTGTTATTAAATTAGTTTTTTTTAATTTTGACAATTTTAAGACAACGTTTTTTATTTACAAAAAAAAACGAATATTATTCAAAGCTTTGGATCACTTTGGCGATTCACAAGAAATTTAACCACTTGAGGTTGATTTAATCAATGATTTTACTAGCGACTAGTAGACCCAATTTCTGTTGGGTTGCAAAAAACTGAAATATATTTGTTGCTTTCTCAATATTTTTCCAAGTATTTTAACATTAAAGTTATGTTTTAGTTTCTTTAATGTTTTTATAAAAGGTGAAAAATATTTACATATGCTTATTAGATATTTTGACCATATATATGTTTCGTTACTAAAACAATATCGTTTCAACATTTCTTATAGATGTATTTTTAGTTTTTTCGGTGTTCTTTTTTGTTGTTTTGTTTTGTTTTGTAAACATTATTGTATAAGTTTGTCAACTTTTGTTTATTAAACACTGCCTATATAAACACTAATTTTTTTTCTTAAGTATTCAAAGGTTTATCCACAAAAAACACCCACGTGTTAAGAAAAATTCAATGAAATCAAAACAAAAACAACGTGCAAACGGAAACACACAAACAGACATAAACAAAACGTCTATGTTATACAAATGCAATAGAGATGCCAGATGTTACTTGTATAATACCCAATTTTCCCTATTAACTATCTTCATTAAGTTTTAAAGGAAGACCATTAAAACAATAATGCTATATGTATATCAAGCAAGTTTTTAGTATTTTCAATTTATGTTTATGTTACACACACAAAATTGTTTAACATTAGAATGTCCAATAATAACTTCAGCTCTATGCGCACTTTTGTAGACTGTTTAATTAGAAACAGTTAATGAAGAGTAAATAGGAATTAACGTCTTACGATATAAGTGGGTACAATTACAGTTTGTTTTTAAAGTGCTATAGAACTACAAATTGTGAAAAATAACTACAAAATTTAAATTCTCCGCAATATTTCATCGTGCGGGAGTTTATGTGCTCTACTACTTTAGGTTTTTGATACCAACGTTTTTAAAATCTGCAATCCATTTTCGGCTATTTATCTTCGAAACTGGACGAGATATCCGAAAACGGATTGCAGACTTGAAAAATTTGGGCATTATTAACTCGAGATATACAAAAATTAAAAATGGCGGATAGAGCATATAAACTCCCACACCAGGATTTGGCTTTAACATTTGATTTTGGTATATTTTAATGTCGACAGCTTTTGACGAACGCACTATAGACGTAGGACTGTAAGCCGCGAATAGCACAATTAATTTTGGCTTACTAGGCGACATAAACGAATGATTTTATTTAATATTAATAATTTTTCTAAATTTAAAAAAAAAAAAAACGGTAAAAGTTAAATAGTTAAATCCGGCAGCTGTACTCAGGTACTTATGAAAAAGAGTTGTCAGATCTAACAATTTCTCTTCCAATATAGTTTTTTTCTATTTGGCGACATAACGATTTGTTGGTTATTTGAAAAGTAGTCGTTGGATATTTTTAATTTGCCATCTTTTTTTGACCAGCTATTAAATATTAAGTTTAAATAAAGAATATTGCGTTTTTTTTGTCATGCAAATTGTTGAACAATCCTCACAAAATGTATTTCAAAAGAGAGGATAATGAGAAAGGTTTTGACGGTATGTTAGCGTATAGCATTTGATATATGTATGTATACATACAGCAACTTTACGAAATAAGTCCAAAATTTAATAAATATCAAATATAATTTTCTTTTTAATTGTGGATTTATTATAATAATATGAATAATTTGTTATTTAATTTTATTTTCAAAATTCAACAAAACGTATGTCAAGGCGAATTTATTTTCTACTTTTAGTTTATTTTATCGCTTCGAAATAAATTAACTTTTGATGTTATAAAAAAAACATATTTTTTAATTAAAGAAATTTATATTTTACTGCCAACGTTCTAAAGTGTAAATTAATTGGGGATTTAGGAGATTTTTCTCATTAAATTTGTTGAAAAACGTAAAAACAAATCCAACAACTCTGATGCTGATTAACTTTAGAAGAGAAATAAAGAGAGAATAGTAAAAACAGATACAGAGCAAAAGTTATGACAGCATTGCCATGTTCAAATATATTAAAATGTTTCTGCAACATGTTGCAGAGTATGGTGTTACTTTTAAAATGGGGGGTATTTAGCGATTCCCATAAAAGTTCGTCTGTATGCATTATCATGTGTGTGTTTGTAAGTTTGCTAGTCTCTCTGTCGCTATAGACGAAGAATTGTTATCGTTTTTATGCAGTGGCAGCAAAGCTCAGCCCCCAAATGAAAATATTCAGTAATAAATGAAACGTTGACGGAAACGGAACTTAAATAACGGCAAATAATCAAGCGTGTGTTAATACTCAAAATAAAAATATATAAAAAAGAAAAGCAAAAAGTGTTCAAAAGGGTGTTAAATTTCTAAAGAAATTTAAAAAAGAAAAAAAAATTGTATTTTTTTTAAATAAATTAAAACAAATGCATGTACATATATGTATTTTATTAAAATAAAAAAAAATAAAGTAATAAATTTTTAAATGAGAAATGTAAAAAAATTAATTTAAAAGTTATTAAAATTCGAAATGAAACATGTGCAGTAGTAAAGCACAATTTAATGCAATGTTGATAAAATAGTTTTTCCTCAAAAAAAAAAAAAAAAAAAAAAAACAAAAAAAAAAATAATAATAATTTCATCAAATTCACTCATCGTTATTACTGCAATTTTACACCTTTTCATTACAAACGCAGTACATTCAACTATTAAACTTCCTCATAAACAACTGGATAATTTAAAGGATTTTCTTTTACGAAAATGGATAAAAGGTGGGGATTAAAAATAAAAAAAAAACCAAAAATACAAAATAAATGAATGAACTGTCATATTGTCTGCTGCTATTTCAATAAATTTGCATTAAAGTGCTGATATTTCAAAGGTTTATTTTTGTTTGTAGAGATTATTTTGGCCAGCAAACAGTTTAAGGATTATAAAAAATTATGACAACACAACTGCATTCTGATAAAATTGATAATCATTTCAAATTAAATTTCAATTCTACTGGGGTTTAATAATTAATTACAAACAAGAGTAATTTATTCGAAATGTGTACTTAAATTCATAAATAAGAATTTAAAGTAATTAGGATGAATTCCTTAAATATTTATTTATGAAATTTATTGGCCAAATCTAATTACATTCAATATATCCGCGCAAGAATTAAAGAACGCTGTAACTGACAAAAAATAGAAAATACGTTTTTTGCATCATTTTTATCAGAAAAAAAAATACGCGTCGATTGGTCCCGGTCCCAGATCTCTACGATGAAAATAAGTTCACTTACGCCGTCTGCGAAATGAAAAATATCAGTGTATTTGTTCTACTTTCACACAGTTTTTTTGGCTCTTGTGAACATTTAAGGTTTTGTCAGTTACAGCGTTCTTTAATTCCATCGACGATATGTGCATATGTGTTTAAAAATTATTTTCTTCTAAATAATTCTCATTTAGTAGATAAAGTTTTAGGCATACATAAGTGAATTAAAGCTTATTTGCAAATTATGAAAAAAGTCTCGTGATGGTTTGGTTGAGTTCCATCAAAATGGCTACTGAGATATGCTTTTCCATCAAGGCAATCAATTTCAAAAATAATTATTTAAGGATTTACTTATAAGTAATTTAAATGGTCACTTCTACAAAAGGAAACTTTAAAATTTTTGAGAGTTTGGGTTAAAAATTTAAAGCCTAATAAAATTAAAAATTTTTTCTATACATTTTTACAACATCAAACATATTTTATGATATTTTTTCTATGCGAAGGAGTTCCATCCTAAACTTCGTAAACAAAATAATAGGAACTGCTTTTGAACAGATTCAATGTCACTATAGATGGTATAGCAGGAATTCCATATAATCTATTCATACTCAAGTATTGGACGGACTAAAGATGTATATAACTGTTTCGTTGTATATGGTTCGGAAAACTCTTTGGATCAGCATTTCATAAAAATAAGACCACCATTAGCTTTATTAACAGTTAAAGCTATGTATATGATCACAAAAATTCAGTTTTTGATCCAACAAAATACCAACATCCATAATGTTATTCACTTCTTCAAGCATTGTACCGGTGATATAGTAAGTAATGGTCAATTTATTTATTCTGAAGAATGACATGTATTTACATACATTTAACATTCAATTCCATTAAATTTATTTGACACCAGTGGAAAAGTTGATCAATGTCCGATTGCAGCAAAATCTGATCACTAGAGCTGTTCAGAGTCTTAATAATTTTTACATCATCGGCATACATAAGAATTTTACATATAGATATATATTTATTTATGGGCGTGGCACCGCCCCATTTGAAAATTTTAATTTATACCAGACATATGGAGATATTGTAAATGCATTATAACGTAAATAATCGTTTTAAATTTCAAATCCATTGGCCTACCAGTTTAGCTTGCGCGATGTTAAGCCAATCAGTCAGAACATGTTATTTTAAAGATAGATAGTAAAGCAATAGAAACAAATTTAAAAATCTTGAAAAATGCATTGGTATATCATAGGGTAGTCGCTGTGGTCTAGTGGTTAGTGTGTTGGCTTACTAAGACAAAAGCCCCGGGTTCAAACCCCAGCTCTGATATCTTGAACAAAAAAAAAAAACGAAATATGAAAAAATTATTTCTTTCGGCGACTACCTTTCAACAGTCTTCTGTCAATAGCTCTGCAAGTAATTGATGGCCATGAAAAAGATTCTTTAATCTGTCGTTCGGAGTCGACTTTATACTGTAGGTCCCGGTACACATATATAAAAATTAACTCACACAACCTGAGTGCTGCGTGAAGCTAGGCCATAACCCTGACACAGGGTTGTAATGGCCAATTATTATGTATGTAATAAGTTTTGCTCTTAAATATATGTAATCGCAGTTAATATGAAAAAAATGCATATTTAATTCCATATTCAAAATAAATTAAAATAGATTTGTAATGTCTTCTAAAAAAAATCTGTGTGAAAAATTTGAATTAAAACATATTGGGAGTCTCTTTTATATTTTTTATAAAGTACAACCGCTAATATTTTGTCTGCAGTATTAAAATTTTGAACTACTCGTACACTTAATATTTTCTTTCAGTTTTAAAATTTTCAACTTTTTAAAAACTTTAAATTTTAAATAAATCAACTAAAAAAGGAAAGAAAGTGAAAGCCTATTTAAAATTAATGAATAAATACAAGCTGCTAGACTGCAGTTGCTTTTAATTTTTTTTTTTTTGTTTTTTTTTCTTTTTTTACGGGGTGGGAAAACTGGACAGCAAAATTTTATTTAACACTGGATAACAACTGGATAAAAATTAAAACAAAACACAAAAGCTGTTAAAAATAATTAATTTTGTCACTGTGTTATTGTAGTAACAATAAAACCGATACCAACCGAATTTGGTTGCTGCTGCTGTTTTGAATATTTAACCCTTTGACGGGACAATTGTAAACCGAGGCACATAGAATTCGTCATTCATCGTACGTTGAATTTTTCAGCAGATGTTAACATATTAAGAGATAAGTACTTGAGGTTGTTGACGGATATTAAATCAGTTGGTTTTCCTCTAACAAATTAATTTTACATTTATACAGTCATGGAGAAGTCAACGTATGATGGATGAGCTATTCTACGTGTCTGGGTTCTTAAAGTCAAAATTATAGTACCCATTAGTAGGCTTCATTAGTTTTGCGTTTTGTTGTCGCCCTGTTTTGTACACTTGTAGGTATCCATATGTACTTTCTAGGGTTCTCAATATATGTATTTAGATTTAGTAGAATTTTTTGCAAAATAAATAGAAAAAATATGGAACACTTTTAACAAGTATAATGCCGTATTCATAATTTAATTCGAGTGTCTACTTTTTTTTATTGAGACCAATACTCAGGGGTAAACTCCTTCGTGGAAAGGACAGTACATTATGACAACAGCACATATATTTTGTTTTCTTATATTATTAAGTGCCTTAGGAATGAGACAAATTGCTGTGAATTGATCATTCAAAGGCCAGTGTTATAACTTCATCCCTGAATGATCAACAGCAATTGCCCCATCGTTGCATGTTGATTGCGGTGAGTGCCTTCGCTAAGTAGGTCTTTAGCTGTTATCTGCTATTTCCCAATAGGTGGCGCTTTTCTCTTGATCATTCGTTATTATTTGATAATACACCAATACCCCGATTTGCGTCGCTTCAGTTTGCGTCGCTTCGAAGTTGCGTCTTTTTTAGATTTCTGGAATTTCAATGTTGCGTCGTTTTTGTTTCAGTTTGCGTCGCATGGCTTCGAAGTTGCGTCGTAAATGCTTCGATTTGCGTAGTTGATATGAAAATGTTTTTACAAAGTTAAAGCCAAAAAAGGGGATTTCCCGTCTAGTAGAAAGCAAATTTGCAGGTGTGCGTTGTTTACATGTTAAGCGTAGTTATTAGTTTTGAATTACATACATATGTATATCAGTGGTTTTCACAATTGTTATATTTTTATTTTAATAAAATTTGTTATTCAAAAAATAATAAGAAAATATATTGATTGAAAAACCCTTTTTCTAAGCTAAAATGTTTAAAACCTGTATTGACTAACGAAAATCAAATACGCAAACAATTGAAAATTCTGCTTCAGTTTGCGTCGTTTCGGTTTGCGTCTCATTTTTTCAGTCCCAATTAGCGACGCAAACCGGGGTATTGGTGTAAATAGTTTGTCGAGACAAATTATACTTCTTTTCGTTTTCTATAGCAGAAATATCTAATTTACAATTTCTATTCGCACAGTTTCACTTAAATCAGCTGATTTTAAGAATTAAACACAAAGTTTCGTGTTGACTTTGAATTATGAATGATAATGAAATACAAAACAATCTACAACATTTATCTAAAAAATAGAAAAACAATGACATACAGCTTACGTCAAAATACTTATGCTGTTAAAATGTTCTTGCTTTTCTTAAAATTTTGCTATAAAAATGTAGCAAATATTCTAACTGGGAATTATTTTCTATACTCCCTCGTGTTTGTAAGAATGGGCATGAAAAGTAAAATGCAAAAATTAACAAAACTCGGTTATATAAAAATTTATTGTATACAATAAGCAAAAAACCTATTCAATTTCATAAAGTTTATTAAAGTTTTATTAGAAGCTGAAGACTCGTGTTCGATCCTTCAATTTTTTTAAATTATTTTTCTGACGGAACAAAATTTATTAAAGTTTTTTTTTATTTTTAATAATTTAATTAATTTTTTTATGAAAGTCAACTTGAAGTATCAGTTTCTTCTTCTAGTTGTAACACAAACACATACATACATATGTACTATCACCGTGTTTTTTTTTTTTATCCCAAAAGGGTTAAATCATCCTACATTTCTGGTTTTGTTCCGCTTTGTAAACTGGTGTCAGTAACTCACACAGTTAGTCAATCAGTTAGTCAGGCGGTTGACTGACTTTGGCACTGCATACGCTTTAAGGACTACTTGTTGTGGCACTGGGATATAAATAATCAAACAATGCCTTTTAAAAACCCACTTTTTGACACCCTCAACCCCTTTACATACTCAATCGCATATGGTTGCAGACGAACGAATAAGAAAATAAAAAAAGTAAAATGACAATGTAACCAGCAAGTAAATACATAAAAAATAATAATAAACAACAACAAATACACACATTATTTCTCTTGTTATTGTTTATTTGGTTTGGTACAGCAAAAACAAAAAAATTGTTGAAGAAAACAAGAAAAACAAAAGCACTCGTTTATGCCAAGAGTATGAAAGTGCTATGCACTTCAAAAGTATAAACAAAAAGAGACATTGAGTGTGTGTGTGTGTGTGTGTATGAGTGCAATATGAGAAAATATTGAAAACAAAAATATTTATAGCAATGGCAACATAACATATAAGGAGTTAAAAACAATAACAACAATAATACAGTCATTGTTTTTAATCTGAGGTTAACGGTAAATGTTTGTACTTTGTGTGTTGGTGATTTCAAAGTATGTGAATG
The DNA here is from genome assembly GCA_963576795.1 of Metopia argyrocephala. NCBI lineage: Eukaryota > Metazoa > Arthropoda > Insecta > Diptera > Sarcophagidae > Metopia > Metopia argyrocephala. The sequence goes on from OY756209.1 coordinate 3,890,146, forward strand.
TGTTGTATTATATGTCGTATTAAGTACTAAGTAAACTCACATTGTTTTATTATTACTATCTCGTCTCTCTCTTGCTCTCTGTCTATATTTCTCTTTCACACACACTCGCCTTTTCTGTTTGTGGTTTTATTTTACTTCTACTTATTTTTTTATTATCCTATTTTTTGTTTATCTTCCGGTTTATATACATATATTTTTCTAAACTTTTCTTTTTTCATTTAACATACACTTGTATAGAGTAAATGCATATGTATGTTTATGTGTTGCTTAGAGTTTTTTTCTTATCCGGAAAATCTAATAACTGAGTGCAGTAGCAGCAACAGCAATAACAACAACAATAATAATAGCATTTGTTAAGAGTTGTCATATGTGGAAACGAACAAATAAAAACTCTAGAGAAGACAAGAGATAAATTTCAATATTGTCGTTATAACTTTCATTTAGTTTTTTGTTTCTGCTTTTTCATTTTTTTTTTTTTTTTTGATATTGTGTCTTTTTTGTTATTGTTGTTATTTTATTATTCATTTATGGTTTTCATTTATAGTTGTTGTAATGATTTCAATCTGATGATGGAGTTGATTACAATGATAGTTCTTAATTGAACATTGATTGCCTATCTTTTTAAAGTTTTTCAATTGAATGCATTTCATTTCATTTCATTTCTATTCAATTGCATTTACTTTTATTCTCTTTAAATGTTCTTTATTCCAATCAATATTTATAACTTTTCCAATGGTAGTTGGTTTTTCAAAAAAAGCTAATAAAATTATGTCTGTAATACCATTTCAAAGATAATTCGTCTTAAACATAAATATGTTTTACATATATTTTAAAAAATATTGTGGTTAAGAAATGGATATTTCCTTATGGTTTAAGTGCAAAACGAGTGAATGTATTTGACAAATATGGTGCTATTTATTTATTTATTTGATTTACTATGCAATATTAACATTAAATTGAAATTACTCGTATTACCAGCTGAGTGATTAAAACCATATGCTTGATGTAGTGCAACACACCAAGGCCATTAGTGGGAATCGAAACCACAACCCTTGTACTAGCAGTCTAGCAGACTACCCCTAAGGCTCCGATAATAAAATAAATTGCTAATGATTTCAAATAAAAAATACAAATAATTTAGTCCTCTTGTTTTCTTTTTACTATAAGAATAGAAGTGAAAACTTCCAAATTCTTTTGTGTTCATGTAGAATATTGAAATTTAAGCCAATTTAAAAATAATATCTGTGATATATTTTATTTAGTTCTAATTATATATTGCGGTATTCACAATGTGTTCTAGTATATCATACTACTTATATATTAATGCACGTATTCATAAAAAATAAAACAGTTTATTAATTGCTTATTTAACAATTTCTCCATAGAAATATGCCAAATAAGCACTCTATAAACCAATTTTATTTTTTATGAATACGAGCATTAAGTTTTAATTCTTATCTTAAAACAAAATTGTTTTTATTATTAAAAAATAACGTAAAGAATTACTCAAGCTTAAGGTCTTTTTTTTAAATAAAAATCGTTTATTTATTTATCGATAAATAAATAATAAAGTTCGAAAAACCAGAATTGAAATTAAAAAATAACTTTATGGCAACACGACATTATTAGCCTTATTATGATTCTCGTCTTTGAGTTTTAAATTTCTCGTTTCGACATCATGATAAAACATTACTCGAAAGTCGTAAGAATACAATCCTATTAACAATTCTTTTATAAGTTGTTGTACTGTGAATATCGAAATCCAATGTTATCTGGCAAATTTATCTTTAACTTTATCTATACCTGCGAGAGAATGGAGACGCTGAATCGAAAAGAACCATGAATATTTAATATTAATTTCTTATTCGCAATGCTCCGCCAAGAATTCCTAATTATAAATGGACACATTATGCTAGTTAGAAAATTTAATTTATTTAAATTTCTACTTGGGGTCTAGAATAATCTCCAGTTACTTGACTTTTAGTTCCCACTTGATAGAGTAGTTGTTGAATAATATGCTGTTCTGGAGTAGAAAATAAGTCTTGCGCTTCCTTGTGAAATATATTGCCTGTGTCTTATCTGAATTTAGCTCCATTCTCCATGTTATGCTGAATAACATGAATAACAATGCAGCTGATTTAAAGCCCTTTGAAGGTTGTTAATTTCAACAGTAGCCAATAATTCAGGACTAAGAACAGCTGTGCCATCAGTAAAAATTGACAGGGTGCAGTAATCTAATTGGGGAAAATAGGATGTGTACAGATTGCAGAGAATAGGAGCAAGAAAAATAAAATTCCAGTATATGATTTCTACAAAAAGTGTAACTTAAATAATTGATGTTTGCCATGAATATGTTCAGAACATGAACAACTCTAATAAAACTACCGAAAACATGATCAGTTTGGCTTGTGTACTATTCCTTCACGGACAACATTTTCTCCTTTAATTATCAAAAAACATTGCAAAAAAATCTAAATTCTTAATAGAGTTTTAGCTTTGATCAAATTAAATCGTTTCTGATGTAACAATATTTTGTAATAAATAATTTTGTTATTATTTTGTCACATTCAAATATATATTCCTGATGATGCTACGCAAGGAAGTAGCGAAATATCGTAAAATAAATAATATAAATATTTATTCGACCTTAAGCTCAAATAATTTATCTAATAATAATAGTAATAAACTTTTTCAGAATATTAAATTTTCTGTTCAGTTCATTTGATCTTTGTTAGTACTTTCATAACCGTAATTTCGTTTTTAATTTTCAGTTCTCGATAAGCCATTATTATTATTCTTCCCACTGTACGAGTATGTTAAAATATTCAATAAGAATTTGCTCGTATTTTCTGCTTAACTTATTCGTTCATAAAAATGTTGTAACCAGAAGGACAAAAAAAAGTAAATAAATTATTTGCTATGTATTTGAAATAAATTCTCTGACCTTTTCTGCTCGCATAGAAATAAACAAAAAATCTCTCAAGATGTTAAGCTATTACAGTATAAGAATTTATTCTGACCTACGTTTACAATTATTTTTCTATTGAATTTATTTAAAGAATAATATTTTAGACTTCCACAAACAAGCCACAAATGAACAAGAAAAAAAAATTAAATAAAACAAATACCCAAACCAAATATCATCATATGCCAAACACCCGGTAACATTATGTGCGTTGACTGAAGTCAATAAACACACTGTTACATTACGTTGCGTTGTGCTACGTATTGTTTTTTTCTCTCTTTTTTGAATACCAACAAAAATAATTGAAGACGAAATGTTATGGCATGGAAGGAATGGTGTGGTTGTTTTCTAGAAAGAAAAGAGAAAGAGTAGAGTGCGTAGGCCAGCCACCTTAGAGGTTAAGGACTCTCAGGCCTACAGTCTTTTGTTTCTTGTTTTTGCTATTTTTGCCAAGGGTTCATTAAATATAAATGTATTATTATTGTGTTTGTATGGGTGCATGTGTGTACGAAGGAAATTATTGGTATAGCAAAACACAAGTAGATTTTCAATTATGATGGCTGGTGTTTTCAATATGTGTATGCGTGAGTGCTTCTGTTTTGTTCAGTTTATTGTTGTACTGAAATTGGTTTTGCATGGCAGACGCAATTAAATCAAAATATTTTTGCCCGTCAGTCAAGTTCATTGAAACTTATTTTTTTTCTTCTCTTTTTTTATTTGTTTTTGTTTTTTAATTTCGATTTAATTTTTTTATTTTTAACAAAATAAGGGAGCAAATTTTTGTGCCACTGAAGGGAAATGTTCCATTAAATAAAATAAAAAATTGGGTCACTATTAAATCCTTAAGGACTTTTGTAACCACAACGCAACGAATTGGTAGCGACAAGTGAATTTAAAAACAATTTTTGTTTTTTTTTTTATTTTTAATTTTTACTTTCATGGATTGTTTATTTTGCCATGACAACAATTCACTGTTTATTTAGAAATAAGTTAGAAATTTTGTATAAAAAGTATACAAAAAATACATAAAAATAATTTTAATTAAAAATAGCAGATGTTTTGTTTTTATAGGTTTTCTTATAAAAGAAATAAAAAAAAGTATATTTTTTGTTTAACAAAAAGTGTTAATTTAATTAAGAACTTTTTTTCTTTTTTGAGATTTTGTTACATTTAAGTATCAATGTGAGAGGCATATATACAAAATTTCCTTCTCATAAATACAGTGGCATGCATGACCAAAAAAATACTCAAAAATATATCACAAGTAATTTCATAATCAGACTAATAGTACACTCAGAACAACAAAACGATTTTAAGTTTTATTTTCAAGGATAACATTTCAAAATTAAATTTAAAATTGTTTAATACTTTTTTTTCAAATCAAGAGGAGCTTTTCTCTTTGCAATACAGTATAAAACATAGATTTTAAACCAATTGCCGAAAATCTCTTATTAAAAAAAGAGAACATTAAATATCAAGGTGTTGCCTATTCAGGCAATATTCTTCTTAAAGTGAAATTAAAAAAATTTTCGAGGTTATCATACGATAAAAAATGTGGCAATCTAACTCTGTAACTCTAAGGCCCATTATTACAATTTGCCGTTAGTTAAAGGCAAGATTTTATCAGAGAGATAAATCACTTTTTGTTATTAGAAATAAATTTTAACCTAAAGTGACCGATAAATTTATTGGGAAGATTGCCTTACCTTTAGATTAAAGTTAACTTGTAATAAAAAGTAAAAATTAATTCCTAAAACACAATATTTTGTCTTTTTTCTTTATTCCAACCATTTCTAATACGTCACCATAGACATTTGTATGAATTTTACATTAGAAACATGATAAGAGATGCATATCTTACAAATAGCGTTTACAAATTTAAAGTATATAAGCCCATTGTGCTGTACTGCTTGCACATTTTTAAACAACATACAAACATACATATGTATGAGTATATGTAATATGAACACACACAAGAATTTTACTGCTAAAGTGGCCAGTCTGCTTGATTAATAATTCAACAAATTTTAAGTGCCTTTTCATTTTATTTTCAACAACTCTTGACAAAAACCACTGAATGCACTTGTTTTTTACGTACAGCTTTTGTAAGCTTTAATACATTCATACACACATACTCATAAAAAACATTTGCTCTCACACTTTTAAATTAAATTAAAAAAAAGCAACCATTCAATCTTTGATTCTGTGTATTTTTTCTCTACGATGTGTTGATGTTTTTGTTGCTGATGCCTGTCAACATGCAACAATTTTCCATAAGTTTGTAAGGAAGAGAGAAAAAGTAAAGGAGTACAAACAACAAATGCAATAAAATACAATGCAATACAACCACAACAATCATTTTATATTTATTAAATTACTTTTACCCATATACGCAAACCGTAACATGCTCTCACACATACTGGTTTTTAAACAAAAACAATATATTTAATTGCTCTACTGAAGAGAAAGCTGATGAGAACAATAAAAAAAAAATAAAAAATAAAAAATTTTATTCAACAATATTCTTTACATTATTCGGCTTTTTGTTTATAAATTATGTTTGCAATTATACATTGAGTAGAACAAGTGCACTGGTGAGTAGAACAAGTGAGAAGAGTGAGAGAGAAAGAGCAAATTATTTACAGTAATGACTCATTGTTTCTCACTTGTTAATGTGACTAATTGCTTTGGCAGTGTTTTTTATTTTGAAATTAACCCATTGAAAAAAGTTGGGGTTGTGCAATAAAAAAAATTATTTTTACCGGTATTATTCGTCTTAATCTAAATATATAAAATTGTGTTTGTTTATTTGTTTGTTTGTTTATTTGTTTGTTTGTTTGTTTGTTTGTTTGTACCTTATAGGAGAGTAAACCTCTAGCCCGAATCCTGAAATTTTCACAGTATTTAACTGGGACTCTGACATGATTAATAGGGTACTTTTTTTTTCGACCACGCCCAATTTTACGCCCACTTTATTAAAATTATGTAATTGCTCCCATATAGTTTTTAACAAATTTACTTCAAATTGTATACACATTATACTCCAGGCGAGGTATAAATAAACATTTCTTACGCCACGCCCCCTTTCACGCAAAATTTTATTTGTAAGTTTTAAACGTTTTGTTCTCTGGATAAATTTGTTCCTTCCAACGGATTTTTTTTATTTTGTAGTATATTGCTCTTAATACTGTTAACGTCGCCATATAACTATGAACCACGTCACCGCCGTTAATTTTATTATATAACGAAGGGGTAGCGAAGCACACCAGGTTCAGCTAGTCGTATATAAAAGGCATTTAAAATGTTCATTTATGTGTTTTCTTTAAAGAACAAAAAAAAAAGAGGAATACAAAATATTTTTTGTTCCGTCAGAAACGCTTTAATTAGATCAAAGATAACTGCAATGAATATTTTTTGGTAATCAAAGGAATACAAAAATAGCTTTTTTCATTTTCTCGATCGAAATTTTCTGAACGGAGAACAGATTTCAAATTTTGAAATTTGAATTTTGAATTGAAATTTGCCATCTGAGTCTTATTAAAACCATACCTGAGCCTTATTAATACTTCTGACTTTATAAGCAGAAAAAATTAAGAACACGGATTTTACAGACGGTGAAAAATTATTTCTAAAAATGATAAAGTCTTGTTAGAAAAAAACGACTTAGTTTATTATTGATGTATGAACACTTTTTCTTAAGCGATCGATTCTTTTTTTTTTTTTTTTTTTTTTTTTGTTACACGTAAAAATCAAATTGAATGGAAGTTAGCTGAGGTAATAAAACTTTAGTTAAGAAATCTAAAGTACTATTGCAGCAACTGAAAATGCTTTAGAAACTCCAACTTCAAATGTATATTGCAAAAAAATTTTAATTTAAACTTCTGAATTTTTGTTTGAGTTGACTTTTTTAATTTTTTATTGTGCCAATTGTGAACATGCTCCAAATAGTTGCTCAGAGTGTAATTTTATGTTAAAATAAAAATAAAAAAGAATTTATACAAAATTTGAAAATAAAAAGTATTGCATATGACTAGTACAACCAAAAATATGCTCTATAAAATTAGTTTTAAGCGCCTAAAATATGTATTAAAAAATCAGTTTTAAGCGTTAAAAATATGCTCTCTAAAACTCATAATACATAAATATGTTGACGTAAAATTACGTATATTTTTTTTTTAAAATTTGAAAAAATTAAGAGTAACAATTAGCCACTAGCAAGATAAAATAAATTTCCTTTATATTTACATATCGCTCATTTGCGAGAAGAGTGACATAACTTTATTTCAATTCCAAAAATAACAAAAACGTAAAAAAATGTCAAAATATTCAGACTGACAAGAATACAAAATAAAAGAATAAAAAATTAGTTTAAATTAATGTTGCAATAAATAACAATCATATCGCTTAAATTTGGAAACATGAAGCTTTGTCGTAAAACGCTCTTGTACATCGAGAAACTTCTTTCGTCATCAACGGAAGTAATTGATGCAAATTTGAAAGCAAACGTTTCCTAGCATAATTTTTTGCGTTGAGCTTAATATGTTTTTGACTTACGAGGTGTTGTTTTATGGTAAACATTTTTTTGCTGACACTGGCTTATTGTATACTTTACAAAACACAATATTCCTATTAGTTTTAAAATCTCGGTATTCGTTAATATATTATTTAGTCTGTTTGACACGGATTGCTTGAAATTGATTCTTATGAAAATTTACTTATTTTAAAAGTAACTTTAAATTTAATTTTTTATACCATGCAATTATGACAATTTTTCTCCAATAGGTACAACGTTGACAAATTCGTAACTTTTAATTTAGAATTCATTATTAAGCAATTTTTTTAAACGCTAATTCCCATAAATGTATTTAAAAATTCTATGCTTTGTATTTAGTTTGTTTTTTGCTTTGACATTTTTATCAAATTGGCATTAACTATTGCACAAGAGTTTAAAAAGGAGCTTCCCCAATTTTCCCAATGTTAGTTTTAAGCATTTTCATGAGTACCATTATTATTTAATAGATTATACTTAAGTAATGTGTCAGTATATGGTCATTATATTGAAAAATAAAATTTGATAATACACGTAAATTCTTCTAACATATGTAAAAATTTGTAAAATATGCCATATAAATATGAAAAAATGCAAAAGTATGCATTTATGACGAAATATGCAAAAATATGCCGAAACAAATAGGGGTTAAACGTCCAGGTTTCTCCTAAAATTAATTAATATTTTGGTTGTTTTGTCATTAACATTCACAAAAAAAAGATGCTAATGCATATTTTTGGTTGCCCTACATATGACCATCAAATCCAATTGCCAAAAAAATCGGTTGTTAAATTTTTTCTCAGTAGACTTTACATATCGCACATTGTGTTCTAAATATTAACTTTAGTTTCCTCAAAAAAACATTATTTAATCATCATGCTCACCGGATGGGTATTCAATACAGCGATCATTGATACAGCTGTCGTGAGACGGACAATAAGGAGAGAGTTGAGTATTTTTTTACATTTGCCTGTTTCTCCTTAAACGTCGTAGTGATGCTCTCGGTTTGGGGTTTATATAGTATTTCGTGGAGATATCGGCTATTGACTCAGAAGATTTGCACAGTTACCTCTATTTGACAATATGAAGGGCATTCTGACTTTGGTTACGAGTGCAGTGGTACTTTACAAATCGGCGTCGTATGATGTGCATGAGTGGCCAGGTCAACCAACCAAGTTCATTTGATAAAATAATCAGCTATTGTGTTAGTCTGATAAGAAACAAATTTCCTTGGCATGTGTACAAAATTTTTTTTGGTCCACAGTATGTATATTTACCATATGAAAAAGAGTTATTGTTTTTTATACAAATTTTGTTTAATTTTGTTTTTTCTTTGCATTCAGTCGTTAGCCCTTAAATCAAAAGTTAAAGAAATGCAATCAAGCAATTAGTTTTAAACTGAATAAAAAGATTGCGGATTTTTTTTTTTATATCGATTCACCGAGAAATTTGAGAAATTTTGTGTGTAAATGGAAATTATTTGAAGAAAATATTTGCTCAACATTTTATTTAGAGGTTCACAAATTTTTTTTCTCTTTTTCCCTCTTTTTTTCTCTTTGTTTTTTTTTATTTTTTCTTTATTTAAGACCAATACTCAGGGGTAAACCCCTACTAAATGGAGTGCATTGTATTGGATTGTTGATTAGAGAAATGTTAAAATGTTAAGTGCCTTATGTCAATGAAACAAATTGCTGTCAATTACTTAATTTTATTTTTTACTTAGTTTTACTTTACTTTTTTCTTTATTTAATAATAATAATTTAAATTTCATACATTTCATAAATCGTTTTAATTTTATGTTGATGTCCCTATAATTTTTTCGATAACAATTATTCTATAATAGAGAAAATAAAGAAGTGAGTGAGATATTATCATAAGTCGTCATCATTATTGTTTTATTGTTTTTATAACAGTAGTTATAGTTGTTGTTGGGTTTTATTTTACATATTTCCCTTCAACTCCATTGTATTGGCCGTTGTTGGTGATAATGACCACTGTTTTGTTGTTTTACTATTATTGTTAGTAATTTGGTAATTGTGTGCTGGCTGTGTTTTTTTTTTCTATTGTTATTAATAATAAAAATGTTGTATTAACATGTTAATACGATTATATTAAAGTGTACATATTTAGCATAACAATAGTATTATTATTGTATAAGTACGAGTATTATTTAGTTTGGCATACATACATATTTAAATGAATTGTTTAGATGTATTTTATATCACTACCACTTATTAATACTGCCACTAGACATGAATAAAGGAATGAATGAATTACTGTCAGACTGTATAACAGTTTAACTGACAGAATACTTATTTGTATATAGAATTGTTTATATATGTTTAATGGCTTTTATATGGGTAGATTTCCTGTTACTGTATCTGTCTTCACGTCTTACTATTTATATGATAATTGTAGCAGAGGACGTTTTTGTTTATTATTTCGGTTTCCTTTTGTATCTAATTTTTTGTTTTTTTTTTGTAATTGTGGGAATTTATTTTTCTAATTGAATTCTTTTGATGATTTTTTTTTATTATGATTTCACTGTGATTTGCGTCATGTCAAGTGTTTTTCTTTTTGATATTTAAATATTTTTCCCCCTTTTTTTTGTGATAATTTGTATTCAATTAGTAGTGTCTGCTTTTAATTGTATTTTCTTTATCACTCATAATGTAAATACAAAGAAAAAACATAAAAATTATTATTTTTCAAGTGCTTGGTTTGATATTTAAAGGCATTCAAATTTTGTGGGAATTTTTTTATGATTGTTTTACGTTTTATTATAGGAAAATCTAAATAAATATTTAAAAGTCAAAAGGAAAAAGTAATGAAAATCTTTTCGGTAGTTTTTATTGCTTTCTACAGAAGTTTATGAAGACATAATTCTACTTGTGTAATTTGCTAATTAATTAAATTTTATATATGTAAGTTCGTGCTGTCATATTCATAAAAATAAATTATAGGTTTATTAAGAAATTTTATCAAATAAATCGTTAAGAAACGTGCATGTTTAATTTTTATGAATCCAGAAGATATAGTTTTGTATATATTAATACATAATAACCTTTGAATTTTTTGAACTTTAAAACATCTAATATAAGTTCAAAACTAAAATCAAAATTTTTTAAATATTAGTAAGATATGAATAAAAAATACAATAATTAGTTGAATATTCTCCAAATTTTTATTTCGAACAGAATAGATATGTAAGAAATAATTCTAATTTTAAATATAAAAAAGATCTATTTTACTTATTTTTGCATACGCTCCTATATATATAAGATTCCCATAAACTACGAGTAGCACAGAAAAACTCAGTATATAAAAATTTACACCAAATGTGATAATATGAATTCTTGGCTATTCATTTGTGTAGCGGGAAAATATATTAATTTTTGTAATTCAAAGAGGTTTACCTTTATAAATTTAGTATAATATTTCGTCGTGCGGGAGTTTATGTGCTCTATCCGCCATTTTATATATCTCGAGTTAATGATTGATTTTTGACACCAAAATGTTTAAAAATCCGCTTTCGGCTATTTATCTCCGAAACTGGACGATATATTCAAAAACGGATTGCAGACTTGAAAAATTTGGGGTCAAAAACCTATAGTGGCAACATTAACTCGAAATATGTAAAAAAAAATATAAAATGGTGGATAGAGCACATAAACTTCCGCACGACGATTTATAAACGAGATATGCCAAAAAGTTATTTTATTATTAAAAGTCTGTATCCGCAGTGTTCATAAAAAATATTTCAAAAGCACTGAATATAAATTTATCAAAAACGTATTTAATTTGTTAAGAATGTGGGTGTTTTTACATATATTAAAATTATTGTAAGTTTTTAACCTATACAGTAGAGAGAAGAACCAAGTACACATCTGAACATCTATTTAATTTTAATTAAAAAGATAATTTTAATATCAAGAAAACATTAAAGTTATTTAAATAATAATAAAATTTTAAAATGGAAATGAGCTTGAATACACACTCTGTGCTGCGCTTTATCGCTTCGTATTACAAATAAAATGAAATACGCGTTTTCTTTTGGTAACACTTTCTAAATACATTTGCATGATTTCTGCTATATGAGCAATGAGTTTAAGCGAAATCTTATTATATTTCTTTTCCATAACGTTAAGATTGAGGCTCTGGGCTAACTATTCTATAAGCTTAATTTTTTTTTTTTTTTTTTTTGTCACCATATGTTCATGTTTTTGTATGTTTTAAGTATAATCCTTGTTGAAAGATTACTTTGATTTCGGGATTTATATCTAATAGATGGAGCTGGTACTTTTTGCTCAGCACAACCAGGCTCCTCCACGTTTGGTCGTTTATTTTACCTGATGATTTTAAAGTTTTTTATTAGGTTGGTATCAATTATACTCCTATTTGAAGTTTGTAAATGGTTACTGTTGGTTTGACGGTTTTTTGAAAACTACAAACTTGTAAGCGTGTTGAAATGTTTTTGCCAGATAAAGGTGATTCTTTATTTATGTAATTCTCTCCGACACTTCAAGGGATTTAACAGTCTGCTGGTGTGTTTCTTATTTCTCTTTTATAGAATTCCCAAATTATAAGTCAGGAATTTAAAGAATAACTTTGGGCGTCAACCAGAGTTCTTCTTAGCGAAGCCTTTCGCGAGACTATTATTTAATTGGACAGCTATTTTCCACTTTTAGGTCATTGTTGCCACAATATTGTTCGCAATTTCTAATTAATTTTTCTTAAGTTTTTAATAATCTTTACTATGATTGCAATTAGTATAAAACAAATTAACAAAAGATTTCTTGTTTGTACGAATAATGATTGAAACATAATGGTAAAATATTTCGGGAAAATATGATCTCAAGAGTAAATTGCCATTTAAAAGAGTGAGGATTACGGCCTAGCTTCTCGCAGCACTTGAATGATCAACAGCAATTGCCCCATCGTTGCATGTTGATTGCGATTAGTGCTTCCGCTAAGTAGGATTTTAGCTGTTATCTGCTACTTCCCAATAGGTGGCGCTTTTCTCCTGATCATTCGGTTTTCATTATCAAAGACTAAGGTGGAATAGAGTGGAACGTCAGGGATGTAGATGGACTTCTATTTCTGAATAACTATTTGGAGCAAGTTCACAATTGGCACAATAGAAAATTAAAAATCATATTCTGTGTGTCAATTTTTATCCATGAGTACCGGGACCTACAGTTTAATGTCGACTCCGAACGACAGGTTTGAGAAGCTTGTTCATGGCAATTAATTACTCTCAGAGCTTTTGCCAGAAGACTGCTGAGAGGTAGTCGCCGACAGAAATATTTTTTTCATATTTATTTTTTTTTTTAAGATGTCGGAGCTGGGTGTCGAACCCAGGGCTCATGTCTTAGTAAGCAAACACACTAACCACTAGACCACGGCGACTAAAATTTTTTTCTTAATTTTATATTATTGTTTAAAAATGTATTTTTTTCTTTAGAAATTTGCTTTATAATAATAAATTAACCCCCATATTCATAAGAAATGAAAATAGATCTGAAATTTATTTTAGAAAAAAAAAATAATATTAAAGATTTATGAAAAATTGGACTTATAAAAACTCGTTTTATATTTATTTCTTTTTAATGAATTTTTTTTAAACTAATGTTTGGTTGTCGTTGCAAAAATAAAAGTTTTTAATTAAATTAAAATTTCTTTAAAAAAAAGGAGCCAACACTAAAACTAAAAACCCGTTTCACTTTCATTGATTTGCAAACTAATTTTTTAAGTTATTTGCTACGCAATTTTTATACCAGACACTCAGGCAGACTTTTGACGCCCTTTAAATTAAAAAACAAAAGGTTAAAATGGAGAAAAACAAACAAAAAAAGGTGATAAATGGCAAAAATTGCTTCAATTCCACTTTTACTTTTTACTTGTCTAGAGTTTTTTCAAAAAAACATTCCTTCCTGTTGTTGCTTTACAAGTACAGAATCTGAAATATTGTATTTTTGCCAGTCATTTAAATTTAATTTAATAGAATTTGATATTTACATGATTGGACATAAAAAATTATCACACAATCATTCTGCCCCCTCAGTCAGGAGTTGGACAAAAAAAAAATTAACAAATTAATGTCACAAAAATAATCGAAATACCAAAAATTACAAGAAACTTAAAATGTTAAAGTCTAATGGAATTTTTTGGTAATCTAAAACATTTCAATTGATTTTTTATTTTTATTTGGAAGAATGAGTATTAAAATATCTTTTAATTTTTAATACATATTTTTTACATTTTTTTTTTTTTGCCTTATTTTCTGCTCACCGCCCAGCTGCCAAAATAAATTTAATAAGACCTCAAAATATGTAGAAATTGATGTTCTTTTCGTTTTTGTGATAGGTTTTAAAAGGAAAAGAGAAGACAGTTCTTACCACCCACCCAGCTTTTTTTCTATTCTCTACCATTTACATAATTTTACTTTTAATTTTTTTTTTCAATATCAATGAAATTTCGAAAAATTTTCACTGTAAAACGTAGAAACGTCAGATAGCAGTAAGACTTTGTGAATGTCTGGTGATTTTTCTGTTGGTTAAACAAGTTTTGACAGCATTAAATGTTAACTTAGCTAAGTGGCAGTCAAAAGAGGGTAGCAAATCTACATCTTCACATAAGTATTCCATTTATTTGTAGGCTTGTAAATGAGATTCATATCATGTTACAGATAGTAAATAAAAAAATTACAATAAAAATGCTTTAAAAAAATGCCTGGCAGACAAATCTGTAATTCTCAATTTGTTTTTTTTTTTAAGTTTGTTGCGGTATGAGATTTTTCTTTTTTTTTTCTTCTTTATTAAATAAAATTGTTTTTGTTAAATATTTATACGGTTTTTATAATACACAGAAAAAATTTTAGCAGGAAAAATGTCAATTGGAAAGTGATTTTGCATCATTTTTTTTTTTATTGAGACCAATACTCAGGGGTAAACCCCTACTAAATGCTGTGCATTATATTGGAATTTTTGTGGAAAGGACATATATTTTGTTTTCTAATATTATTAAGCGCCCTAGGAATGAGACAAATTGCTGTGAATTGATCATTCAAAGGCCAGTGTTATACCTTCACCCTTGAATGATCAACGGCAATTGCCCTATCGTTGCATGTTGGTTGTAGTGAATGCCTCCGCTAAGTAGGTTATTAACTGTTTTCTGCTACTTCCCATATAAATTTCTCATTACATTTTTGTTTATTGAAGAGCAGAAACGTAAGGTTTGTATGTAGGTTTACTTGTTTTGGTTAATACAATTAAAATATTAATTGTATCAATTAATTTTGTAATTTAAATTATTTTGTATTCCTTAAGAAAATTTATTCGTAAGAGTAAGACGATCTGGCTCTCGTACTGAGGACTATGGTTATTGCCATATTATCAGTCAAGTCACAGAATTCAATTACGTTCGGAAATGGAATGGAAATAAAATTATATATTATTTCGTATTCCGTTTCAAAAGAATTTTATACGAAAGTGGAATATTACTTCGCATTTAAAAACTGCTTTATATTCCAATTCCGGATTTGTTTTGTTTTCTTTTTTTAGTTTAATTTCATATAAGAAAGTGTTGAATCAAATAGAAAAATGTTTTAATTTATCAAAAATTCTTTAATTAGATCAATATTAAACTTTACAGTATTCCCCGGATAATTGTCCCACACTTAATTGCCTTTCACGCTTATTTACTTCAATTTCTAAATTGTTTCTTACCATTTTCTAATAAGATTCCACGGTTAATTAACTTTCGCTTAATTGCGTCATTCGCTTAATTACCTCAAATATATTTTCCCCAAAAAGAAATTTCACTTAAAAATTCCTCGTTTAATAACCCAAAATAATCATTTTCTAAAAACTGCAAACTGAACTATGTTTATATAGACACAAAATGTCCGTTAAATTTACTTGCAAACTACTTTTTTGATACAACTTTACAATTAAAGTCTACCAAGTTTATGTATAAGTATAAAGTTACTTGCTATTCACATGTATTGACTGCAGTGTATATAGGCAATTAACCGTAGTCGTTTAAATAACTTCCACGCATAATTGCCCAAAAATTTTGGCATTTTTGTCTAGGCAATTATCCGGGGAATACTGACTTAATAATTCAGATTATTTTTTTTTTTTCAATGATTTTTAATATAACGATAATAATCTAATCTAGCCAATGGTTACTCTTTTGTTTTAAAAACTGCGCTTGACTCGAATTTATTATTTTTTGTTTATTTGTTTTTCCACTGAGTTAAGAATCACTTTTAGCATTTGTTTTCTTTTCAAGTGATTACCCCCATGGGCTTAACTGACATTGGGGGTGTTGATCATGATTGCAAGTCAATATATTTCCTATAATTTCGTTGGGTCAATGCCTCAAGTTGGCAATTAAATCTTAATCAATAGTTTTATTGTATAACTTTTGTAAAACTCTTTTAGAAACTTTAATCATGTTTAAGAGTATTTTATTCTTTAATACTTTTTAATCTGCCTTTATTTAAAAAAGCAAAAAGATTACCAAAAAAAAAATAGTTTTCTTTAACTTTAAATGACATTTACCTTTAGGGAAGTCCAATATGAAATAAAAAAGTGGAACAGTGTTTTTTTATTATTTTTTTTATAACAAAAAAATCGATTTCTTTATCGACACAGTTGCTCATTCATAGCACTCCTTAAACGCAATAAAACCTGTAAAGAAAAAAAAAACAGAAATGGAAATAAAAAAGTCTCGTTTGGAGGTAAAAAAATTAGAAAAAAAAACTAGAAGAAGGAGAATCAATTTTACGCATGATGAAAAAGAAAATCTAAAAAAAACATATTCGTCCAACAATTTGAGTGACCAAAATAAAGAAAAACAAACAACAAAACTTCAGACCATTTATACTGAAACCAAAATAATAAGACTGTGATTTGACCCTTTTTTTTATTTTTTTATGTTTACTTTTGCAGATAGAAAAAAGGACCCTTAAAAAAAATTCATTTGGCAATACAAAACGTTATTAAACGTATGCTTGCCCTGATTTAAAAGTCGTATAATTTTTTTTTAAATACATTTTATTATAAAGGAAAAAGAGTCTCTGAAAAAAGTTCATAAATACTACTTAAAGGTTTTATTTTCTATTTTCAAATAAAATGTTTAGAAATTTCATTAAAAACAAAAGAAAACTTATGTTTTCTTAGTTAAGAATAACAAAAAAATGTCGACCAAAGACTTTAAGTTATTCATTTTACTTTTATTGTCATTTTTGTTTGTAACGGGTGTGTTTTCTGTAGATTCATGGCAACTATCGATAACACTACCTATGGTACAAAAAAATAATAATAATACTAAGGGCTTATTCTATAACTCTCTTAAGCTAAAACTCTATCCCTAAAAGTTTATAAACTTGATTTAGGACCTTTTGGCGAATACAATTCTTTAACGCGTATGGTAAATTAAAAGCTTCATGCCCATCAACTCTATAATTTTTAACTTTATTTATTCTAACGCCCAGCCTATTTTAACATTCTAAAATTTATCATTTAGTTTAAGAGACATATAGAATAGGGCACCTGATTACGAAGTTCATAGAGCTTTTTAGCTATTTTACAATCAACATAGGGTTAGTTTAGGTAATGTGGACCATTTTGTATCTTTCTCATTAATTGGTAGATCGTTGGCTAAATATACTACTATTCAAACATTTGGGGTATATAAAAATTTTATATCCAAAAATTCTAAAGCATTTCAAATAGAGTAACAAAATAACTTGGTTGGTTTTGTGAACCACCTTAAGATAAATTCAAATATTTTAATAGAAAAATTATTTTAATTTTAAAGCTAACTGTATATAAAAACTCTGTAATGAAACCTGAAAAATATAGTAATTTTTTTTTGTAGCATTTAAAGGACCAATAAAGTACTATATTAACTAAAAATTGCCCGACACTTGCTCAAACAAAATGCGAAAACTCATATAAAAAATCAGTGCTCGAGTGAAAAGTTAGCATTACAATTATGCGAGTATTTAAAACATTGTATATACGAATGATCAGGAGAAAAGTGCCACTTACTGGGAAGTAATAAATAACAGCTACCAACTTAGACAAGATTCTCACCACTTCATAGTGGGGCAATTGCTGTTGATCATTCAAGGGTGAAGGTATAACACTGGCCTTCGAGTGATCAAATTGACAGCAAGTTCTCTAACCTATTAAACATTCCAATACAATGCACAGCATAAGTGGTGGCTTACTGTCTAGTAAAAAGAATGTGATATTAGTTTTTATTACCTCTGGCAAAATATTAATTTAGTCAGTCTTGTCATCTTTTAGTTTGAAGTTCCTCTAGTTGCTCATAGTTATGGAGCAGTTAGTGCAGTTATTGAACTTTTTGCACTAATTTTACTCTTTTCAAATTAAAGGAATTAACATGAGAAAAAATGTACGGACCGAGAAGAATATTTTCCTGCACTGAGTCAATAGTTTCTTTGTAACAACCTAATTCAATGGAATATGATGGTTTTGCGTAATACTTCTTTTTAAAAAAAGAGGTCCCATTATGTTACATCTACTACCATAGTCGCCGTGGTCTAGCGGTTAGTGTGTTGGCTTACTAAGACGATAGCTCCTCAGCTCAGACATCTTGAAAAAAAAAAAAAAGAAAAATGCAAATATGCCTTTATGCAGTCTTCTGGCAAAAGCTCTGAGAGTAATTAATTGTCATGCCGTACTATCATACCAATCCATTTACAAAATAAGGTGTCTGCATAGCTACAGACTTGTAAATTCTCAGTCAGCATTTTTGGTCAATTATGAGTCTTTTTTGACTCCTCTGGGCGATTAAAATAATCACTTATGAGCTCATTTTTGAGTCGAAAATGAATGTTTTGTCGGGAGAAAAATGTACTCTTGCCGCGACTCCTCTGAACGAGTCATTTGTGACTCCCCTGAACGAGTCATTTGTGATTCCGCACACTAAACGAGTTTTACTTATCTTTTTATTATCTTTACAATAATAAAAATATTGTATTTTGTTTAAAAATGTAAAAAAACAAAAAAAAAATAAATTCATCAAGCTCAACTGAATGAATTCTTTTTTTATATGTATATTATGCGCCTTTTTATTGATGAGACAAGTTGCTGGTGGAATAAACTGGAATACGACGCAAAATAATTATAAAAGCAGTCGTATTTCGAACGTCTGCACGATTAATTTATGATTCCGCACATTTAATCAGTTTTTGATCACCTAAGGGAGTCTTAAAAGACTCATTTTGGTGATTTATGAGTAAGCAATCTTCCAATTGCTGACAGGGTTTAGCAAACAGTGGTGATGTATGACTTAGGATGTAGAAAATTTGTGGGTGATATGATTTTTTTTAGGGTGAATTTTTTAAAAATTTTTAATTTTTTAAAAACTTTTAATTTTTATGACAAATATTGTTGGAGAGAAAATTTTTATATGTCTTAAAATTTTTTTCATTTTGTTTTTATTTGTTAAAATAATATGTAAGTCCTGAAGACGCTACACGAAGGGGCAGCGAAATATTGAAAATAAATAAATATTTAATATTAATATAAAAGGACCCTAAGGTCGGAAAAAGGGAGTTATTATTTTTATTAATTGTTAGCTACTCATTCCAGAAAATAAAAGCGACGCATGCAGTTATTAAAATTCAGATGTTTTTTATTGTACTTAAAAATGTAGACTAAAATATATAAGAACAACTTCTCTGCTTGATAATATAAAATTGTTTTACATAATAAATAAAAGAAACAAATAATGATGTATACTGTATGTACATATGGATGTGTTCAAAGTAACCATATTCGAATTGTTCTATTACATTTTAATATTTTAACATTAATTATAATTGAAAAATCTTCAACCAAAGGTATATATGTATATTCACAAACGACTTCAAAGAGGAATTTATATAAATTCATTTAAAAACAAAACACTATTTATATAATAAAGATATAATATAAAAATATTTTTTATTAAAATAATTAATAAACAAAGGTAATAACATACGAGTAAATGCATTAATAAAATAAAGGAAATTTTAAGATGATTTAATAATAAAAATAAAAAACATAAAATAAAATAAAATTAATGTGTAAATGAAAAATTAAAATAAAAGAAACACTAAATGACATGACAATAATGAAGTAATTAATAAACTTTAATGAAGCACTTTTAAAAATGCATTAATGCGATAGCATATGAATAAATAAATAGTAAAAAAAGCCAAGAGTACATACCAGCACATTTAATTTAAAAGCAAAACACTACGGACTCGGTTTACAGGAAATGAGAGTTTTTTAAAAGAGAATTTTTAAATTTAAATATTTATTTGTAAAGAATGATTTCGAATGTTCGCAATTTTATAGGTGTTTGGTATAGAGGTTAGAGCGCTAGTAATAAAATCAAACGGAACAGGTTCGAATCCCAGCAAAGGTGAAAAATGAAAAAAGTTATTTTGCGGTTTTTTCAAAATTATAGTTTAAAAATCGAAGTTCTCCCCTCCAAGAAGTCTATCTATCTCTATTCCAGCTTAACCTTTGATAACGAAAAACGAATGATCAGGAGAAAAGCGCCACCTATTGGGAAGTAGCAGATAACAGCTAAAAACTTACTTAGCGAAGGCAGTCATCATCATTCAAGTGTCAAGGTATAACACTGGCCTTTACGTGTATATGATCAATTCATAGCAATTTGTCTCATTCCTAAGGCGCTTAATAATATAAGAAAACAAAATATATGTTGCGTTGTCATGATGTACTGTCGTTTCCATGAAAATTCCAATACAATGCACAGCATTTAGTAGGGGTTTACCCCTGGGTATTGGTCTCAATAAAAAAAAACTGTAAACGTTAAAAAATAGCACAAAGCCATAGACCATTACTGTCATGTTTTTTTAAATGCCGTAAAAATTTAGTCAAGTTTTTGTTTTTATTTGGTTGGTTTATATAAAAATTGTTGCATGTGCTTGTTTTTTTTTATTAAATTACGTGTCTTTATAGTGTTAAAATACCCGTACTCCGTACTGCCTTTTTTTCCTATGCTTACAGGCGGTGCAATATTGATTTGTTATGTGATAATAACGTATAAATTTAATATGAATAAAAAGCAGTTTGAAAATAAACAAAAAAATAATAAAATTATAATAATAAAAGAGCTGAAAATAACTACAGAGAAACATATTAAAATAAAATGCATTTAAATAAATACAACAACAAAAAAATATCAACATGAAAACAATTCAATTCATTCATTTGTACAATAAAATAATATTAAAAAACGACAGAAAAAAAGGTACCTAAAAAGTACTTTTCACACATACATTAATATGAAGTCTAAACTCAACAAACAACAATAAAAAAAATAAAACCTCTAAATGATTTAAACATCTATGGATTTCCTGTTGAAAAATTAAAAACATTTTTTTTTGTTGCAGCATTTTACGTATAAAGATACATAAAAAACAGGAGGCAATTTTGTTTTCTTTGTTTCTCATTTGTTTTCTCGTTTTTTCATTAATGGAAATAAAAACCTTTTCTTCTTTGTTTTAATGTTATTAAAAAACACAAAAACAATAACAAAAGCAGAAATAGTGATAATAATAAAATGTAATTACATTGCTGGAATGCATACAAATAGTCGTACAAATGCATATGCAGAAGAATATGCATTAACGAGTAGTTAAACAAATTCATGAAAATCATAGCCAGAGACAGAGAGAGAGAGACAGTGTATGTGTGCCTGTTCATTGGTAAAAGTTTAAAAAAAAAGAACAAGAAAAAATGAATATTAAATTTTAAATCCTTTTGTGTATTTTCATTACTCACTGACTCTTTATTCATTATTTTGTGATTGTGTTTGTCTGTCCGCATGAAAATAGTGAAAAATCTGTTAAAAGTATTTTATAATTAAAAAAATGTAGAGCGATTTTATTCATTAAATATACAAAATTTTTTTTCTACAGATTGTACACAAAAAAATTTTTACATTTACAATAACCGTTTATTCGTAAAAGTGCATTTTACTGGTGTAAATTAATTTTTTACATGACCAGTAGGCTAAATAATGTTTGTCTGGTATTTTAGCTGTAAAGAAAACAAAAATGGAAATAAAAATAAGAAAAACGAATCCGACTAAAATCGGGCCACTATAAGCGGGTTTCACTCTTCAACAAGTTGTATAAATTGTCAAATAAGTGTGTGGAAGTGTAGCAATGTGTTTATCTGTTTCAGTACTCATTTTATTTAAGATGGGTTAGGGTTTAAGGGCTTTTGCATCCTATCCCAAATTTGAGATTGCCAGACCGCCTTCAGGAAGACAGCTTTAGATGAGAATTTATTTTATTTCAGAGCCTGGTTTGATAATTTATGAAAAGAGGCTAAACCATTTGAACCTCGCAGTAGTGTGATAGTGTAAATATAAAATGTAATAGAAATCAATTTTAAAAATTTGATTTCATTCATACATATATATTCAATAATTGAGACTTAATTTTACTCTGGCTGTCAAACATACTTTAAAGTATAATAGGAATAGTCGTATGAAATCAGGGGTTTTTTTTTTTTGTAACAACACTTTGAAAAATGATTTCTTTATTACCATGTAACGAGTTGTCAAATAAGTAGTTGTTTATTCAAAATTAAAAATATATATGAGTATCTCTTTGATTTACTGGCAAAATAAAAATTATGAAAAAAACCAATTCAAAATTCAATTGCTTGAAAAATAAAATGGCTTTCGTATAGAGATAAGCATGTGTTGATGACCATTGCGTCTCTGCTTGACAGACTCGCAGGAGATTTTTTCCCAAATATGTTCGAAAATTTACATACTAAATAAGAATTTTCCCATTTAGTATATAAGGCTCCAAACAAAAGAATAACAGCATATTTCACAATGTCGAGTGAGTGCTATCTTTCGTTTGCTGGGCGAAAAAAATTTGACTTTAGTTTCTCTACATTAGAATTGTGTGCCAACAAAACGAATAAGATAAGGAAAAGAGAAAAACGTAATGATTTTCATACAAAAACCAATTTCACAATGTCGAATACACACGAAGGCAAATGTCAAAATGAGTCACTTGCCTTTTTGCTTTCGTTTGATGCAAAACACGAAATAGTTGTATACCTAACATATACATTTACACACTGTACAATAGATGCATACAAACAGATATAAGCCAGCAAAATTATGCCGATTCCAGTATAAAAAATTCAATACAAAAGCAAACGCACAAACATAATAATATTTTGTTTTAAAAGTTTACAAGTTGACAATTAGCATTTTTTGTACATTAATACAGAAAAAAACAAGAAATTCTCGCCTTAAAAAATTTTATCGAAAAAATTGCATGTTGTCTCTACCTCAACAGTTTGAAACTAATAATAAAATATTCTTCCGTCTTTGCATGTGCTCAGCAATTTAAATTGCTAAGTGTAGATCTGGGATAAGTGGCCCAAACTGGCAACAATTTTGCGGTGTTGCCAATATAAATTGTTCAATTTTTTTTTTCATTGCAAATTCATGTATTTTGTTTTTTGGTGCCAAATTTGCTCAACATGTCACATTACAAATCACGCGTGATATCAGTTTTCTGTCAAAAACATTTCAAGTTGAGTCGTGTACACGCCTCCATCTCTAGTGTAAACAATATAAATTACTAGTGGTCTGTAATAGTGCTGGCAAAGTATTTTTGGGTACTCAATACTTAAAAGTAACTACTCAATACTTAAAGAGTTGTATTTTTTCTTCGAAGTTGTATGGAAAATTTAAATTTTAACGGCAAAAACAATTTTCTCTCTAAAAACTCAACAGTTTGTGGAATTGTTTGCTCTTTAAAATAAAATTCGTTAAAAGTATTGAGTAGTATTGGGTACCAAAATAAAAATACTCAGTACTATCGAGTAATAAAAAGTATCAGAACAGCACTAGCCCAGCAGAAATTTTTTTAGTTTTGGAAGCAATTACTAAAATTTAAGCAATAATGGAAGCATTATATTGTTTTTTATGCATTAAAGCTTCCAACATGCTACAGGATAAAGTATTACTTTTGGTTTTTGTACTACTTATTTGCTTACTGGTTGCAATGTTTCTTCTTTTAGCGGCTCATTTCATATAAAAATCATGCATTATTGATGCGCACAAGTAAGTGATTGTTCACGATTTCTCCCTAATTTCTGCTGGGAGTCTGTAATAATTTAATATCTGTAGTTAAGGGTTAAATGACAAATTTTTTAATATTTTTTTTTATTTAAATGATTTGGTAACGTGAGTTGTAATGCCATTATTTTAATATTTGTTTTTCAATTTTATTTAATTTTTTATTATTGCTTTTTAGTTTTATTTTTATAACGAATTTTCGATGGAATTTTAATTCGAATATTTATTTTTCCTGGCATAATCGCATTGAAGTTGGTTAACATGTGATAGTGGTAATCAAGCCAATTACAATTTATTTTTTTTATATAATAAAAGAAAAAGGATAAATAAAAATATAAATAAAAATTAAATCTGTGGCAAATTTGCAATAAAGCTCTTAATTTACAACAGTATTATGCTGTTTGACATCACAAATTAAAAACAAGACTTTTGAAATTAAAAAAAAATAGTTTTTAAAAGTGAAAATTAAAAAATCAAGTCCCAGCAAAACTAAAAGTGGAAGTTGTTTCAAAATCACACCATTTTCATTGACAACCAAGTATTTCTAATTTAATGAGTTTAATGTTCTATAGCAATACAAATACAATTCAGAGCTTTAGATCATTTTCGCGTCATGACAACATCATGTCAAAATAATTTGTGAGGTTGATTTCATTAATGATTTCACTAACGATTAGTAAGCTCTGTTTTTGCTGTTTTTTTTATAAATTTTTATTAATTTTGGTTCTATTTTTTTGGCCATCTTCTATGCATTTTTCAAAAATTCTTCAAACGATTTACGTATTACTGGATATGCTTGTGTTTTGTATGTCAATTTCATCGATAAAACAAACAAAAAATGAGGGAAAAGAATTCAATTTATTTCTTCACTACAACTGAATTAAAAAAACAAAAACATAAATAAGTAAAACCCTAACCAAAATTTTAAATGAGGGTCCTTTTAGCATTTTTTTTTAAATTATAATTCTTATTGTTGTAATTTTTGGTTCAAATAACTTATAAATCCACAATATAAGAAATTAAAAAAAATAGAAGAAATAAGCAGACCAAAGGTTAAAACTTAACTTTTTTTTCGAGAAGAAAAAAAGGGAAGAAACTAAAGATATGAAAAAACTGTAACCAGGGAGTTCTGTATTTATTTAACTTTCCCTTTGGCCTATTGTTCAACAAGAAAAAAAAACAAAAATATTCATATTTTAGGGATACAACAACCTCTATAAAAGGTGACACTATTTGAATATGAAATTTTGCCTAAAGTTTGTATGGGGCCGCAAAAAAAAAAAAAGAAAACTAAAAAGGTTGTTTCTACGTTATGTACGTTGAAGAATTATAATAAAAAAGACATGCAATATTATTCATGTTTCCAACAGAACATAAGCGAATACCACAAATATTTCATACAAATGAGTTGAATAATAAATCCTGTTGTTAAAAAAATCCACTCTATGCTAAAGTGGCTTTAAAAACTTCAATGAAATTATAGGTTTTGTAAAAAAGAAAGCCAAATACACTATAAAAGGACTTGAACATTTAAAATTTTTGCGAAATAAAGTTGAGTTTAAGGTTTAGAGTAGATTCTCTTTGACTTTAATTTCTTTTAAGAAAACCATAAGCGGAAGCTACATATGCAGACACAATTTTTATTATAAACTTGATTGGTATCATTTAGTTTTGCCAATTAATTTTTTAGCTGAAACACATAAACCTGCTCATGCTTTCTTCTAAAGGGCATTTTATGCTAATTGCGTTGTAGTTTATTACCTACGTACGTACATAGATAATTGGCCATTACAACCCCGTATCAGTGTTACGGCCTAGCTTCTCGCAGCGCTCATCTTGTGTGTGTTAATTTTTTAACCATGGGTACCGGACCTACAGTTTAAAGTCGACACCGAACGACAGATTTAAAAAGCTTTTTCATGGCAATCAATTACTCCCAGAGCTTTTGCCAGAAGGCTGTTGAGAGGTAGTAGCCGAAAGAAATAATTTGTTCATATTTCTTTTTTTTTCAAGATTTCAGAGCTGAGATTTGAACCCGGCGTCTTAGTAAGATAACACACTAACGACTAGACCACGGCGAATACATTACCAATTTTTTTTTAATTTGAGACCAATACTCAGGGGTAAACCCCAACTAAATACTGTGCATTGTATTGGAATTTTGGAAATTACAGTACATATATTATTATTAATTATTATATTATTATTAAGCGCCTTAGGAATGAGAAAATCTGCTGTGAATTGATAATTCAAAGGCCAGTGTTATACCTTCACCCTTGAAAGATTAACAGCAATTGCCTCATCGTTGCATATTGATTGTGTAGTGAGTGTGCCTTCGCTAAGTAGGTTTAGCTGTTATCTGCTATTTCGCAATAGGTGGCGCTTTTTTTCCCTGATCATTCGTTTTTTGTTGACATTGGTTAAGGTGGAATAGAGTGGAATGTCGGGAAGCGGTTTCTTTGTAAATGGTCTTCTTAGAGAGGAGGGGGGAAACCTCGTATTTTTGAAAAAACCGCAAATTAACTTTTTCATTTTTTACCTCTTCCGGGATTTAACCTGGGTCCTTTGAGATTTTGTGCGAGCACTCTAACCACTATACCACGCATCCCCCATTTGGTTAAATACCAGGATTTTCGGGATCTTTCATGCTTGTTCGGTCAAAAAGAAATTTAGTAAACAATGTTTATGTTTTCTATGAAATAGAAGGTACAACCTAAGCCTAGATTTCTTACAAAAAACATTCGAGTATAATGCTAAACGATGCGAATAAAATGCCATTTCCTCCTCAAATCACGATGTTGTCTGCTATCAATTGCTTGTAAACATATCGTCAATGGAATAAAAGAACGCTGTAACTGACGAAACCTTAAATGTTCACCAGAGTCAAAAAACTTTCATAAAAGTAGAACAAATACACTGGTATTTTTCATTTCGCAGACGGCGAAAGTGAATTTATTTTCATCGTAGAAATCTGGGACCGGGACCAATCGACGGGTATTTTTTTTTCTGATAAAAATGATGCAAAAAACGTTTTTTCGATTTTTTGTCAGTTACAGCGTTCTTTAATTCCATTGACGATATATAAATGGCACAGATTATTTGAATTTTGACAGGACTCAACCGACAAATGCCTGTTAGCAAAAGCACTGTTGCGCTATTAGTTTAGAAGTGGGACCAATCAGATCGGTAGAATTATTGATAAAAATTATCTGTAAGAATTCCATATACGAGTAACTTAAATCAAATGATTAAAAAGTTAAAACATCATATTTAAATGAATCTAAAATTTTAAATTCGTTATTGAAATTTGTTGTGTTTACTGGTATTTCCCGCCAAATATACAATAAATTTAACTTTTTTCTTCCAAAACTTTACCAAAATTAGTAATTTTACTTTTTTAATACAAATTTATGATTTAATTTTAATATTTTCATATGATTTAGCTTATAAAAATGGTATACTCGTATCTGAGAAGCAAAAACTTTTCATTTTAACAAAAAGTCTACACCTGGAAATCCCCAATAGAGGTGTTGAACATTTTTCTAGACAGAAAACACGACATAAATATTAAAGAAATTTAACAAAAAAAAAAACGAAAAAAAAAAATGTCTAATAAATCTTTGAAAATAAAAGTCAAAACAAAACACATAATTATATAAAAAAAGAGACACTGAGTGAGTGAAAAAAAGTAAAACACAAATGAACATTTATAATAACAGTAACAGACATGTTGTTAATACGTTAATTAACAATGACACACAAAACAAACGCAAGGAATTGCATACATATGTACATACATATGTAGTATATCATAAAAAATACATGTGCCTGTGTGTACATACACATGTAAATAGAAATGTATGTATTTGCTTGTAAGTGATATTATAATCATAATCATATATAACTTGGAAAAATACAACAAAACAGCATTAGATTGGGGAAAAAAAAAAACATTTCTCACATTTGTTTTAATTTTTTTCTACGATTCACTAACAAATTCTCTGCTCTTACCTTCTATCGAAAAGTCTCTGTATGTGTATGTGATTATTTGAAAACCAACAAGTCATATTGTATTATTTGTTGTACGAGTATTACTAACGTCTCTTTACCTTTTTACTCACTGTCTCTCGCTCTCTCACACACATAATATTACAATTTATTTATATTTTTATTGGTGGTATGAGCTTGTCTATGCCAGCAAGCAGTAAAGGAAAAACATGACCGCAGTGTAGAAAATTTTAATTCATTTAAAAAGATTACATAAATGTACGTGTCTATGGATGTGAACATCATGGTATGATATAAAATGTATGTGTGGTGTATGCAGTTGTTAAATACGACGATACTCAGTATCATATGAGTAGAGTATTCATTTAAACAAACCAACTAACCAACCTAATCTATATTTGTATGTTGGTAATTTCTTTGTGTTTTAATGAATGGAATGAATTTAAAAATAAAAGGATAATAAAATAGGAATATATGAACGTGTAGGAAAGGTACGTAGTTGGTATAGAAAAGAAGTCAGAAGTTAAATTGAGAAAATTTAAAAAGTTTTAATACAAAAATAAAAAAATAAAAATAAATAAGAATTAAATTATAAAATTTAAAATTTTATTTCGGAATGATTTCTCGAGAAGAAATTCATGATTTAAATGTAATAGGCATAGTCGAGGTTTGACTGCAGAATAAAATATAAATTTAAATTTTATTATTATTATTATTCAATACATAATACTTTTCTAAATTGCAAATTGGAACCTTAAGGGTCATTATTACAACCTGCCGATAGTTAAAAGTAGGATTTTATCATACAGATAAATTAATTTTTGTTATTACGAGTAAACTTTAACCAAAAGGTAAGGCAATCTTCCCAATAACTTTATCAGTCCTACCTACCTATACAGCAAATTAAAATTTTTGTGAGAAAAATTGAACTACCCAGTAAAAATAAAACAAGTTCATGGCATTTTCAATGCCTGCTAAGTATTTACAAGTACGAAATTTAATATTCTATAACACCAGTTTTTAGAAATTTGTTTCGTCTTTAAAACGCCTTCATTAGATTAGAAACTAAATTCTATTAAAAATTTAGAATGTTTTTTGGAATGAATTTGCAATCAAAGGAGTAACAAGTGTCCGCCGAACTGAACATGTTTTCGTCTATAGATATAAAAGTCTCATCAGAGATCTTGGTCCTCTATAAAAATTCATGCAAAGCATCACAAATTTTAATTAAATCATACATTGGAATTATATTTTTTCTATATACCCTGTAATGAGTTAATCGAAGACTAACTAAACTTGTAGTCACCGTAGTCTAGTGGTCCGTGTGTTGGCTAGTGAGCCAACTGGGCTTACTGGGTTAAAGTCCCAACTCAGGTAACTTTTTTTTTATTATTTAAGACCAATACTCAGGGGTAAACCCCTACTAAATGCGGTGCATTGTATTGGATTTTTGGAAAGGACAGTACATATATTATTATTAATTATTATATTATTATTAAACGCCTTAGGAATGAGACAAATTGCCATTTGTTATATCTTCAACCTTGAATGATCAACAGCAATTGCCTCATCGTTGCATGCTGATTGTATGGTAAGTGTGCCTTCGCTAAGTAGGCTTAGCTGTTATCTGCTACTTCCCAATAGCTGGCGCTTTTTTCCTGATCATTCGTTTTTTGTTGACACTGGTTAGAGTGGAATGACGGGGAGCGGTTTCTTTGTAGATGGTCTTCCTGGAAGGGGGAGGACCTCTTATTTCTAAATTATAATTTTGAAAAAACCGCAAACTAACTTTTTAATTTTCCATCTCTTCTGGGATTTGAACCTGGGTCCTTTGAGTTTTTGTGCGAGAACTCTAACCACTATACCACGCATCCCCCAGTATTATCATGAAAAAAAAGGAAATATGAAAAAATATTTCTTTCGGCGACTACCTCTTAGCAATCTTCTGGCAGAAGCTCTAAGAGTAACTAATTGCCGTGAAAAAGCTGAATTCAAAATTCTCAAAAACCTCTTTTCTTAGAAAAAAGAATACTATTCAAGCCTTCATTGAATTCAAAATTAGAACTATTTGAAGTTGATTTCATCAATTATTCCCTTTATGATTGGTAATCAATTTTCAATGGATAAAACAAGGCATTAAAATTTTAAAAAGTAAAAATAAATTTTGCTCTAATTCATACTAAATTTTGTTTTGAAAAACCGTATTACGTTAAAAGAAATAATCTTTCACTGTTATAATTTTTAGCAAAAAAAAAAAAAATAAAATAAAAAATAAACGAGAACATTAAAATTTGGAAAGATAATTTTACGATTTTTTTTTTCGCTTTTTATTAACGATTTTTACAGCCCACCAAACATACCCAACCACAGGCATTACTATCACTTTAATTATTAAAAATCAACGGCAA
Source organism: Metopia argyrocephala (assembly GCA_963576795.1). Lineage (NCBI taxonomy): Eukaryota > Metazoa > Arthropoda > Insecta > Diptera > Sarcophagidae > Metopia > Metopia argyrocephala. Next base: position 3,920,249 of record OY756209.1, read on the forward strand.
CAAAAAATGAAGGGAAATGAGGGAAAAATAATAAAACGAAGAAAATTAGTGAAGCTTAAGAAAACCATTTAACCTACAATTTTAATGGTTACAATTTTTTTTTATAGTCTGGCCTTGTATTAGAGAAGTGCTTTTGCTACTGCTATGACTGATATATGATATTTATATTCCATAGCATATTTAAAAACGGCTGTATATTATGTTTTTGCTAATGTTTGTAACACGTTGTATCGAAAATAGATGAAAACTGTAAGTAATTTGGAATTTTGGTCTAGTGGTTGGTGTGTTGGCCTACTAAGACAAAGGCTTCGGGTTCAAAACTCAGCTCTGACATCTTAAAAAAAAAGAAATATGAAAAAATTATTTCTTCGGCAACTACCTCTCAGCAGTCTTTTGTCAAGAGCTCTGGGAGTAATTGATTGCCATAAAGAAACTTCTCTGTCGTGCGGATTCGACTTTAACCCTTTCGGTCCGGCTTTTTTTTCTAAAATACAGCTAACTTCAAAAATCTCTTTTCAAATATTGAAAAAGGATATAAACATAAGATGTTCTGCATTTTTACTTTTTCGACTATCCCAATCCGAATGGGACATATTATCCCATTCGGATTGGGATATTTAAGCCCAATGAAAAGTCCGAATGGGACAATATATCCTAATCCAACAAATAATTAAAAAACAACTGTATTTACAAAGAAAAACAAAAGTTTTTATGCACTGATGGTTAAGACAGTTGGTACTAACAAATACAAACATTTTTGCTACATTACGGTTGTGCCGCTCTATTTTATTGTATATATAAGTAAAATATGAGGTTACCTTCACGACAACTTCTAATCAACTAAAACAAAATTCTTACAAAAAAACTGATTTAAATGGAGTGCCGTTACTTATTTCGCAAGATTAAACTCAAAACTACGATTGGGATATTTTAAAATATGATTCTTTACTTTAGAGAACAAATAGGATCATTTAAACATTCTCTGGGACGTATTATCCCAATAGGACCGAAAGGGTTAAGCTGTAGATCCCTACACATAACATGAGTGCTGGGAGAAGCTAGGCCGTAACTCTGAAATAGGGTGGTAATGGCCAGTTATGTATTGTATTGTATGTATCTTAAAATCTTGTAAATGTTTGACAAATTTCAAGAGCTGTTTCTTGTTATACACGACTGTAAGACAACTTCGCATAGTGTGAACCACCATTTAGTATTTTTGTTATTGTGACTAGAAAATAAAGAGACTAAACAACGAACATATCCAATAAAAATGGTTAAACTTTTGGATGTTTATAAGAAACCTAACTGCTGATGTATTAGCTTGCTATGAAAGCTTACCAAGAAGCTTAATTATTGCAAGCAAAAATATATTTACAGCTTACATTTATCCAGTAAGTAAAGGCAATTTATAATTAATACTATACACAGATAATTACATAGTTTATTTTATTGCCTTACATGGATGCAGGGCATTGTGCAGGCGCTACTTTCAAGTCGATACTCGCCATACAAAAATTTTTCTATCGTATTAAGCTTTGTATGGGTTATTCAGGTAGTCTTAATCACAAAACTGTAATTACGTATTTCGCAAACGAATTTCTTGGTAGTAATTTTTCATCACACCGATTTTTTTTTTATATTTATAGTGCAGTAGAGTTTAATAAGTAATACAAATTTTGCTTTTTTATTATAACAGCTTCTGTACAATTTTTACAAATTTTATAGTATTAAGTGAAAATCTTATACAAGTTCCAGTCAAAAAAAAAGTTCTTATTCTGTTTGGCAAAATTAATCAGTCCATAATTTCTTTCAAACTTATTTTGCTGAGTAGCTCACTTTAGATTCTCGCTTGATCAGCTTTAATTTTTTTAAAAGGCTTTTTATTTTCTTTAATTTTTAAATTAAAATTCACTTGCACTTGAGAATTACTTGTCTTGACATTTAATGACGTTTATTAAAAAGGAAAATTTCATTAAGAAAATGCCTTTTTTACGACCTTAAATACACAAACACTCACTGTGACGTAAAGAAGAATGTCACTCAAACATCAGGGTTTGTGTCGTGTTTGAAAGTGTCTGGTTAGAAACTCATACAACATGCAACCCCTCATTTACTCATAACAAAGAATTTTCTTGAAATTAATAAAATAATCACTGTCTCAATATTTGATTTTATTGCTTGGCAAGACATAAACTGTGTGCACTTCTCTTTTACATCAAAATTGAATTTAAATGATGAAAAACATTTGAGCAATAATATTAAATGAATACATTAAAGAAAAAAAATTTATTACTTTTTAGTCAAAGCAGATATCACATGCAAGCGAAGCTTCAGAAATCAAATAATTTCGATTAAAAGGAACTAGAGTCGGCTTAAAAATACAATACCCTTAACCTTTAACTACTGAGGTGAAATATTTTGTCATAATTATTGACGTGGGGTAAAAAAAAAAAATTTTTTTTTAATAATTTATTTCTGAAAGAACAAGAAAATACATTTTTATATAAATAGGATTATAAAAATAAAAAAATCAAAGATTTAGTATAACAAAACAGGGACTCAACAGCGCTCAACCGAAGAAAATAAATTAAAAAATCTAAGGAGGGGGTAAAATTTACCACCGCCTCAGTAGTTAAAGGTAAAAGTAATAGATTATAATTTTCAAATTGATTTTTAGTCATTATAGCAGGCTTCTGAGGCTTAAATAGACGTACTTTATAACGGATAAAGTGAAAGAAATAAATGCTACACAAATAATTTATAAGCAGTTAAACAAAAAATCTGTATAATTTTAAACCATTTGAACTCTCGCAAAACAAAGTTTTCGAACAGCAAATTATCCATTAACTTCATTTATAATTAAAAAGAAGTTCAAAGTTTCCGACAGAATTAGCGTTTTTATTTTTGATATGACAACAGTGACATTGTGAGTTGAAAATGAGGGGCATGAAAACAAAACAAAATAAAAAAAAAACGAACTTTGACATTTGATAAGTCTAGCAAGATGAAAAGAGAAACTCAAGAAACTTTAATGCCCGATTATTCTTCATTCCTACACCAGCAGTTACACCAGCATATCTGCGGCAACAGAAGCTTTTATTAATATTAAAAACAGTGAAAGAAAAAAATACAGAAACAGTAGAATGAAAACATAAACTGACAGCTGTCTTATATTTCACACGAAAAACAACGAGTAGCAAAATATTTTCTACATCAACTTGACACATCATGAACCACAAACAACAGTAGTAGTAGCAGCAGCAACAGTAACAGCAGCAAAGAAAATCAAATATAGAAAAAAAACAGAATTGGGAAAATAATAAAAATCAGAAAATCCTGGAAATTCAGTCAGAATCTAAAAACAATGTAAAAATATTTTTCTATTGTTGTTACAGTTTTGTTTTAAACAAAAACTACCTTTTAGCCATATTTTCCATCCTTGTTTTCTTCCTCTTCGTTTTTTTTTTGTTTTTGTATTGAGGAAAATGATTTTGCACTTTAAAAACTATGTAAATATTTAATGAAAAGTGAAATTGTTATTTTTGTCACCGTAATTGGTAATGTTGGAGGCAGAGTTGAATGAATAACTTTTGAATAAATTTTTTATCAATTGCAATAGAGAAGTGACAGGGATATGTATGTACTCGTACGTACAAAATGACAACGACATTTTTAACAAATAAAATCTGTTCTTTTATTTTTATTTTACTAGAAATTAAACATTCATATCAGAATTAATTTATGGTTTTAATAAATTTCAAATATGTACTCAAAATATCGTAAATTTTGTTAAAAATTTGCAGTTTTTTTTCTTCTTTTGCTGGTTTAACTACGTAAATAATGATGAGGGGGAAAAAATACGAGTAATTTATTATGAAAACTAAAATAGATAAAAAAAACATGTTTGTGGAAATACAAGAGCATTGCTTTAACAATTGTAATCGACTTGCTAAAATAAAACCTTTTGAAATTTGGGTTTAGTTTTTTTTTCTATTTGAGACCAATACTCAGCGGTAAACCCCTATTAAATGCTGTGCATTGTATTGGAATTTTTTTATTATTATTTATATTATTAATTAATATATAAGCTAAACTAAACTAAACTTATTAATACAATATTTATATTATTATTAGGAATTAGACAAATTGTTGTAAATTGATCATTCAAAGGCCGTGTTATACCATCACCCTTGAATGATCAACAGCAATTCCCTCATCGTTGTATGTTGATTGTGTGGTGAGTGCCTTCGCTAAGTAGGTTTATTAGGTTTAGCTGTTATCAGCTACTTCAAAAAATGTGGCGCTTTTCTCTTGCTCATTCGTTTTTTGTTGACATTGGTTAAGCTGGAATAGAGTGGAATGTCGGGGTACGGTTTCTTTGTAAATGGTCTTCTTAAAAGGAGGGGGGGGGGGTACCTCTTATTTTTAAATTGTAATTTTGAAAAAAACCGCAAACTAACTTATTTCATTTTTCAACTTTGCTGGGATTTGAACCTGGGCCGTTTTAGTTTTTTGGCTAGCGCTTTAACCACTATAGAAAAATAGTAGTAGTAGTAGTAGGGTTTAACACAAGATTGAAGCAGTATTGTCCGATTAAGGAATTAGGAAGCAAAATGTACATTTTTTTCTCAATTTGTTGATGGGAATTAAACTGGAGAAAAACAAATTAATTTTTGGGTGAATGTTTTAATTTTTATTCCCGAAAAATGCCAACCTGATACAATGTTTCCAAAATCTGCTGCTAAAATGTCAGAATAATGTTACAAAAAATGTTAAAATTATAGTGGAAATAAAACCAGGTGGTATATATTTTATCGTGCATTTTATTGCTTAAGTTTATCACATTTAGTCGAGCCTAAATCCTCAAAATTTGTACTTTTCTTACAGTTTTTGTAATAATATACTCGTAATTTTTCTAAAAGCAAAACATTCATTAAAGTGGCGACCCAACACCTTTTTTCTAAATCTTCTGTATTTTATCCTACACAGCTTCAATGACTTGCAGACAAATTATCTTTTACAAAGATTGGCCAAATGATCAACAGGTGCGTCAATTTTTTTGAACAAAAGACAGATTAAAGAACTTAATCCACGAAAATTTTCAGAAATTATCTTCCTACCTAAATGCATCAAAATTCACATTTAAGTAGCTAGAATTTTAAAATCCATAATATTATTGCAGCATTTAATATATTCTTTGATGCTGTTTGTTGTTGTTTTTTTACTTTTACTTTACTTTTTTTAACATTTAAAAACTATTGAAATATGTATGTATGGGTGTCACAGTGGTGTCCAATAGACCACTAGTATGCTAAACCGCTAGTGTGAGTATTGTGGGTTCGATTTTCGCCTAAGGTTCTGGTTTTCGACATTACAACGATCTTATGGTCTTTGTCGATCTGCTCCTTATAATTATTTAGAGTATAATTTAATATTGTATTGGAATTTAGTAAATAAATAAATAATAAATTAAATATGTACAATTGTATGAAATTTAATAGCCTAAGATCCTAATACTGGTATTCTTATGAGAATTAACATCCATTAAAAAATATTCGAATTTAATTCGAAAATGTACAATAATTGTAAACATGTACAATATTAAAAATAACTAAAAAAAAGTGCTAGAAAATGCTGTACTTTTTATAAAAATGCTAAAAATTATTGTAGATAATTTTTTTTCAAGATCCTTTTTTTAACTTTAAAAATGATAAATTGTCAAAACTGACTAGATGTGCAAAATATTTTCCAAAAATTAAAGTTAAATGTCTAGACTTTATCTGCCGTATTCGTAAAAAATAAAAAAAAAGTTGTTTAAGGGTTTATTTTATATATACATACATACATACATAACTGGCCTTTACAACCCTGTGTCAGGATTACGGCCTAGCTTCTCGCAGCACTCATGTTGTGTGTGTAAATTTCTATCCATGAGTACCGGGACCTACAGTTTTAATGTCGACTCCGAACGACAGACTTGAGAAGCTTTTTCATGGCAATTAGTTACTCTCAGAGCTTTTGCCAGAAGACTGCTGAGAGGTAGTCGCCGAAAGAAATATTTTTTTCATATTTCTTTTTTTGAAGATGTCAGAGCCTGGAGTCGAACCTAGGACCCTTGTCTTAGTAAGCCAACACACTAACCACTAGACCACGGCGACTATATATGGCTGTGCAATAATTATCAAACAAACCCTTAGTAAATCTGTTAATTTTTTATGAATACGGCAATCTAATTATGAGTGAATGTTTTATTTATTTTAAATGAATACACCGGATAGAGCATAAATTTACTATTAATTGCCTTCTGTACTAACTAGAAAATAAAATATGCTAAAAAATGTTAGACTGTTTGTAAGAATGCCAAAAAAATACTCTGGATCTTTTTTTTAAAAACTAGATCTAACTCTGAAAATGCAAAATTGTCAAAACCTACCCAAGGTGAAAAGTGAAAATATTTTTTTAAAAAATAAATCTTAATGCCCGTATTTATAAAAACTATTTTGAGTTTATTGAGGACTTATTTGAAAAATTTCTATGCAATACTTGTCAAATAAAACCTCAATAAACCTAAACTAGTTTTTATGAATACGGGCATAAATGTTTATGCCAGTATTCATAACAAATATTTTTAGTTTATTGAGGGTATATTTGTGCCCATAATTATGAAAGTGGTCTAAGTCATATATTTCTTGTTTCGAGATATTTAATGAATTGCATTTGAATAAATTAAAAAATATTTTTACATTTTGCGACATTTTAATTTATAATTTTATTAGCCTTAATTAATGGAAATTTATTATGAATATGAAATTTTGTGTGAATTTCAAACGATAATATTGTTTTTAAAGTTTGAATTGACTTAGACCATTTTCAAAATTAATTGAATGTCCTATAAATGACTTAAAGCATTAAAGAACTTTGAGTTTTATTAAAAACAATCATTTTTATTTAATTTCATAATTATTTTTAAGCAGTAATTCATTTTTATCATTATTTCGAGTATTTAAGATTCTTAAAATGTTCCTAAAAAACTAGAGGGATGCATGGTAGTAAACTCATAATATCTTTATGTTTTTCTTCCGATACTGGTGTAATGGTGGTGTATAATAGAAGTAATTTAATATTTCCGTATATTTTTGGTCTTCCTCTTTTAGGTGAAAGATCCAAAACGTGAAACTTAAAATTATCTAAAGAAGTTTTATAAAATATTTTTAAGGTTCATTTTTCAAAAATCTCATCCATTGAATTTGTAGCCAAGAGACAGTTTCGCCCGCGGTATTTTTTACTCTTCTTGTTATTGATTCTTCTAGTCATATCGTTGAAATAAAATCCGGCTGCGACATTCGGTTTATCGAAAATGTATTTCTTCTTCTGAACTTTTCTCTCAATTCATAATAATGCTCAGGGTTGTATACGTCATTTGCTTTTCCTATCAACCCAAAATCACGGTCATTCGGTAGAAAAGTATAACCCGATACCAAAAATTTTTAATTTACAGTTTCAATATTATTATTTGATGACTGAACAATTTTCATTCATGTCAATGCTACTTTAATGTTCAGATTTTGGACTGAACAAGCATAATTGTAAGCTATTACGTATTTTTGAGTAGTTATGTCCTGCATATACGCTAAAATGCATGATGCTACTTCCTAATTTTTTAAATTTTTGACTTAGACCACTTTCATAATTAACACTAAATGAATTCCATATAAATTACAACCGCTATCAAATGGTTCATTTTTGACAATTTCGTAAAAATTACATTGAAAAAAATTAGTTTAAAATATCGTGATATGAAATAACTAATAAACTAATTTTTTTAAAATTTTGACTTAGACCACTTTCATAATTATGGGCACATTTGACAAATTTCTATGCAATGTTTGCCAAATAAACCCTCAATAAACGTAAAATATTTTTTATTAATACGGGCATTAGACTTTATCTGCTGTATTCATAAAAATAAAAAAACGTTTATTAAAGACTTATTTGATAAATTTCTATGCAATAAGCACTTAATAAATTTACTATATTTGTTTTTTATAAACACAGCAGTTATGTAAATCGCCTTATGCATTAACAAAAGATAGTGAGAGCTAAATTCGAATATTGAAAGTTACACAAGTTTGTTTTTACTTCTTTAATGCAGCGTCTGTAGCCAAAAGTCACTATTAATTATTTTCAGTAGTAAATAAACATTTGAAATACTACTAGTAGCGCGATTCAGTAACATGTTTTTAACAATAAAGTGTTAATTTTGCTACTTATTATTTATTTTTATTAACGATATTCGCAATAACCAACGGTTGTCGTAAGCTGACGAAAAAAATTATATTTTAAACATAAAGTAAAATAGATTTACCGGCTATCGGTAAAGTACATACAACAAAAATCTTCGACTTCATTTGTGAGTGCCGAATACACATTATTTAGAAAAAATTAATTAATAAATTTTACTTGTATTTTATTCTCCTATTTAAAAAAGTAATATTAAACAAAAAAATTTTGTAAGTTGTGTACTAAAAAAACTTAACAACAAAGAAATGTGTTTTACTTTCCATTTTTATTGAATCTACTTCTTTGTTGACAAAATAAATAAAATATTTTTGTTAATAATTCAGCGAACAAAACAATATGGCAGTCTCAATAAAATATGGTAAGCTCAAAAATTTAAACCTCATGTTAAAAGTTAAAGGCAAGGCAATCTTCCCAATAACTTTATCGGTCACTTTTAGGTTAAAGTTTAGTTGTAATAACCAAAAGCAATTTATCTGTCCGATAACATCCTACCTTTAACTAACGGCAAGTTGTAATAATGGGCCTTAGAGTATATAAATTTTTTTTATAAAATATTTTCTTTTTTTTAATAACTTTAACTATTAGAAGATTTTCGGCAATATAATGCTAATAAATCATTTTTATAATAATTTTTTTTTAAACATATGCGCAAGCAAAATCATTTTTGTATTTGTCACTGAGTTTTGACAAGTTTCCTTATCGCAAAAAGCATGAACATGTTAATGCTTTTGATTGTGCCAACAGTTGTCAAATTAATTAGATTTGTAGACTCTAAACTGCAAATTATTTGTAATGGTTGTATAAATATTAACTCGTTCTCCATTTTTCTCTTTATAGAGCAGCACAAAAACTTGCACAGGGTACAACAACAAAATCATCAACACGCACCAGCGATATGACAAATACTTCCGCACGTAATGGTGGCTTTTGTGGTGCCCTGCAGAGAGCACCACCGCCTATGCCGCCTGGGTTGGCAAGACGTTTAGCCAATAAAGAAAATTATGGTATTGGCAAGGTAAGTTTACTATTTTCTTTACTTTATTCTATTGTCCTTAATAAAACTCTAAACAATATTATACAAGTATTGCAATTCATAGAAAAAAAAAATAAAACATTTTTAGAGGAAAAAAATAGTTTAAGAGCAAAACAGTGGCCTTTTATGAGAGCCATTATATGTTGAATTTAAAATTTTCAGGTTAAAGTTATGCTAAGAGTGTCTGATAATCATATGGACACAGAACAAAGCCATTTTATGACAGTGGATAAGAAAAAACGCCAAGTAACCTTAACAGATCCAGCGGCTGCCTCTAATGTGGCAGCTTCTACTTCACAAGAAAGAGGGCCAATGGTGGCAGCACCGAAAATGTTTGCCTTTGACAGTCTATTTACGGCAGAAGATCAACAGGTGGGTTCAAAATACAAAATTCATGTAATTTATTAAACAATAAACTCAACACCAACAGCAACAACAACATCCTTAATTGTTAATTTATTTTATAATTTAATTTCCTTTTCTTTTTATTTCTGTTTTTCGTTTGTTTGCTTTTTCTATGTCACATATGTGTAGTCCGATGTGTGTGCATCTGCCTTGTCTGAAGTAATCCCTGCCGTTTTAGAAGGTTCCGATGGCTGTCTTCTTACTATTGGTTATCCCAGTTCCGGTAAGTTGTCTTCTTATTTGCTTCGCTATCATTTGTATTCATTTCCTGCAGCCAAAGGAAATTGCAATAAATTTGTTGTTTCTCTCACCATGTTAATGTCGCTCGTAAGTCTTGACATACGTTGAGGTTAGAATCCAAATACTTTCATTTATCTTTGGCTTAATTCGTGTTGAGGTTCTTTTGTTTCATATATTACGTTCTGATTTGAGTTTTTGTTTTTCTTTTTTTTTTCTTTTTGTCTTTACAGGCCAATCAAAGACTATGTTGGGCGGTGTGAATCCACCCACTGAATTAGGTGCCATTCCTTGTGCCATTTCATGGCTGTACAAGGGTATTAACGAACGTCGTCAAAAGAGTGGTGCACGATTTTCAGTGCGTGTTAGTGCTTTGGGCGTGAGTGCTACAAAACCAGATTCAATGTCCAAGGATTTATTAGCAGCTCATGCTACTGGTAAGTGTTATTCTTCTCTTGTCTTTTCTTTTATTATTTTTTTTTTGTGTGTTTATAACAGTAGTTTTTTAAAGTGAAAACTAACGAGATTACATAGCAAATCAAAAGTCAAATGAACAGAGAAATTAAATTTTTTTTAATGCATTTTTTAAAAAGTTTTTTGAAGTACAAAGAAAAAAGATAAAATTTAAAATCTAGTACGAGTATATTCTTTTGCTTTGTACGATTTGTTCAAAAAAAAAAAACTTAAAATATCTCTTCGAATACTTTAGACAAGCAACTACATATGCAATTAAATTTTGCTACTTTTTTATATATAAAAAGGTGTACATCTTGTTAAGATTTGTTGATTTAAATAGTTTTAGGCATTAAAATAGTTTTAGGTCTTTGAATATTAATTCAATTTTGAAGCTCAAATAAATAAATCAGAAATAATTTAAGAACACCTGAAAATATGCTAATAAGTTTTTTTCTAACCAGTTTATTTTTTATTTTTTATTAAAAGTATTGTATGAAATTTGTGCCCATAATTATGAAAGTGGTCTAAGTCAAAATTTAAAAAAAATGAGTTTATCAGTTATTTCGTACCACATTATCTTAAACTAAATTTATTCAATGTAATTTTTATGAAATTGTCAAAAATGAACCATTAGGTAGTGGTTGTAGTTTCAAAATTATATGGAATTCATTAAGCGTTAATTATAAAAGTGGTTTAAGTCAAAAATTTAACCACAAATTTTTGGTATCGGGTCATTCCTTTCTACCGAATGACCGTGATTTTGGGTTGATATAAAAAAAGCAAATTCCTTATACAACCCTGAGCTTTATTATAAATTGATAGAAAAGTGCAAAAGAAGAAATAAATTTTCGATAAAGCGAACTTCGAAGCCAGACTTTATTTCAACGATATCAGAATCAATAACAAGAAGAGTAAAAAATATCGCGGGTGAATTTGTCTCTTAGGTACAAATTCAATGGATGAGATTCTTGAATAATGAACCTTATAAAATGTTTTATACAACTTCTTTAGATGATTCTAAATGTCACGTTTTGGATCTTTCTCCTATAAGAGGAACACCAAAAACATACGGAAATATTAAATTACTTCCATTATACACCATCATTAGACCAGTATCGGAAAAAACATAAAGATATTTTGAGTTTACTACCGTACATCCTTCCAGTTTTTCAGGAACATTTTAAGAATCTTAAACACTCGCAATATTGATAAAAATGGATTATTGTTGAAAAATAATTAACAAATGTTCAGTTAAATTATTGTTTTAAATAAAACTCAAAGTTCTTTATTGCTTTGAGTCATTTATAGGACATTCAGTTAATTTTGAAAATGGTCTAAGTCATTTCAAACTTTAAAAACAATATTATCGTATGAAATTCACACAAAATTTCATATTCGTAATAAATGTCCATTAATTAAGACTAATAAAATTATTAATTAAAATGTCATATAATGTAAAAACATTTTTTAATTTATTCAAATGTAAATCATTAAATATCTTGAAACATGAAATATATGACTTAGACCACTTTCATAATTATGGGCACATATAAAGAAATTATATCTTATTGAAATTTGTTGATTTAGTTAACATTTGGCATTAAAATAGTTTTATTCAATTGTGAAGCTCAAATTACCAAATCAATAATAATTTAAGAACACCTGAAAATATGCTAAAAAAATGTCTAAACAGTTTTTTTATCAAACTAGAAAAAAAGTTAAAAGTTTACACTTAAAATTCCCCCCAAAGAGTACAAACTGTACTATTTGCTTTTTATTCAAAACATGACTCCATTAGTAGCAGTATAGGGCCAAATAATTGTTTTTGCTAACATTTTAACTGCAAAAATATTACAAATATATTTTGGGAAATAAAGTTTTCATTTCTGCATATTCTTGCCAGAATATGAGCTCCTATTTGAACGATTAAATACAAAAAAGCAAGTACTTAAATTACTAAAAAAATTCATAGTTTTCTCTTCAAATAAGAGCTTCTCTTGAACGCAAAATAAATGAAAAAAAGGAAATTAAAGAGGGAGCACCTTCATACGACCAGATTAACTCAAATATTCATAGAGTGTCCTCTGGGTTTACATTTCTTATAATTTGCATTAATGCATACACACACACACATATATTCTTTTATATTCATACACTTAAAAGGAATGCTTAATATCATATTGTGTTCTATTTTTGTTTTATTTTTCTTATTATTTTGTTTTTTTGTTTGTTTCCTTTTCTCCTTACTGCTGTTCGCATTCTCTACGACAATAATATTAAACAAATAGACTCTGATGACTCTCCTGGGGTTTATTTGCGTGATGATTTCCTGGGTGGCCCTACGGAATTGCGTGCCCCCACTGCTGAACGTGCTGCCTTGTTCCTTGATGCTGCTTTAGCTGGAAGACCACAAGGTGGTCTTGAGCCTGCCATGATATTTACCCTCCATGTCTATCAATACAGTCTATCACGCAAAGGAGGAGGTGAGTTGTTATGTCCACATATTATCGCCCCTTCTCATTTACAATTTGAACATTTAAAATTCCTACAATAATGCTACAAAAGCGTTTTAATGAAAATTTTTATTAAAAAGAAAAAAAAAAACCAACAACAAAAATTATTAATGGCATTTCATTTCTTATGACATTGGTTCTGTTGTAATTGCAGTGGCTGGTGGACGAAGTCGTTTGCATCTTATCGACTTGGGTGGCTGTGCCAATCGTAGTGGTGGTCTTCCTTTATCCGGCATTGGTAACATTCTGTTGGCCATATTAAGTGGTCAACGTCATCCACCCAATAAAGACCATCCATTGACGCCACTACTGAAAGATTGTCTAGCACCGTTGACATGTCATGTCGCCATAATGGCTCATGTTTTACACACCCAGGTAAGTTCTTAAACAAAAACTCACTCTGCCTTTCTCTCTCCTTCCATCAGCAAATATGTATAATGAACATGGGAAATAAAGTTAAAAGCAAGAAATATGTATTATAAGAAAGATAAATAGTTATGGAGAATACGTGCTAATGAATTCTTAATCGGTAATGCAATGCCAGCCAGTCTATGTTTGCCAGTGTCAATTTGTAGAGATAGACCATGAATGCACTTATAATTTATTTCTTTAACTCTTTTAAAGACCACTTCAATCAAGATTTTTCATGTCTTGATTTTGAACATCACAATGCATTGTGACATTTGAATGTGTTGTTCGCTTCATGACTAATGCTTTCGAAATGTTCATTTCCCCTGTTTAAAATCTTTTCTTTTTTGGGATTTTACATTGCAGTCGCATACAGATGCCTTAACGACCATACAGCTGGCCTCACGTATACATCGAATGCGAAGAAGAAAGCATCGTTTTCCTTTGGGTGGTGATAAATCGGGTGTGGGTGGTGCTGGCTTAACAAATGGTCTAAATGCTGCTGGTAAGTTTGTTTAGTCTGAGAGATTAATTCACAAATTAAAACGATAAATGATTGTCATTCGTGCTGCTAAAATGCAATGTTTTCTCATCTTTACCTTTTTTTCTTCCGCTGTGTGTGTATTTACGTGTGCTGATGTGCAAACAAAGGTCATCAATCAACTGGTTCATCTGCTGGCTCAGGTGCTGACCCTTCTAGTTCAGAGCTATCAGCAGACACAGTCATTTATATGGGACCCAGTGATGATGCCACGGATGGCGAGCATCCTCCTGTTTATTTGCCTTCTTTGAGTTGCGGTGATCAACGAGGGGTGATGAGTAAAGCTTTAAAAGGCAGTGTTGCAGAAAAACAACAACCCAGCCCTTCAAAAATACCAGGCTCAGCCAAAAAGGTAATGGCTTGTCAAAAAACACCACAAAGTCCCGTGGCAGCAGGACGTACAGGTAGCCTAAAGCACTCTGCTCACGCCACAAATTCCACTTCACAAGGTAATGTGAATCCAAGCTCAGGACAAGCCATGTGCGAGCAACCACTTTTCTATTCGCCAGTGCACAGTGTAAAAACTTTACCTAATTCTGCCTCATCACCCAAAATAGTCGCAGGCGCTTTAAGACATCCCGGTATGACCATGATGTGTACGAAAGCCTCAAATGTTCCTACACCCAAAGGATCTCCTTTAAGAAGACCCGGTGTGGGTGGTGCTGCGATAGTTCCCAACGATTCGTCAGAATGTCCTACAAGTCCTATGCGTAAAATAACTGAGGAACAGTGGATTGATGGTCCCCGAGTATCTAGAGCAAAAGTGGCCGAGGCGCGGCATCTGCTAAGGGAAGTCAATCATGTGAAACAATGTGAAACCTGGATAGATGGTCCCAAATCGCAATCTAGTCGTTCCTTAACTGCCGGTAATCTTCCTATAGCTGCTTCCCAAGTACAGGGTTACGGTTTCATGGACTCGCACAAGAAATCCATGATACGCCAATGGGTAGAATATCAAACGTCTCAAGTCTTCCAAACTGCTTCAGCTGGTTCCTCACCTACACACACGCATCGTGAGCAACAGGCTCAACATTTGCGCAACATTACATACCACATGTCACAACTTAAGCAAAAATCTTTAGATAATGCCGAAGATGTATATGCCACCAGCGCTCGACAACAGACCACAGCAGGAGATCAACATTCTTTGCGCAGTAGCCAACTAGAATTGGTAAATCCTATAGGGCCAGGACTTATAAATACTATGGACACTACCAATGCCTCAGCTCCAGCGGAAATAAGAGAAGCTCATCACTACCGTCAGAATTCCGGCCATTCTCAACCTTTACCCTTAAGCTCAAATCATTTAACCCATAACGAGTCGTTTACAAATGAAGAGACTGATTTACATTCTTTGCATTCACATGCAAATAACACATATGGCTCCCTCGGTCATACGCATTCCGCCACACATATACGACAGACATCTTCTTCGGAATCTAATTTACCAATTGAACGTCAAGGTGATTGTGATGAGGACCAGGATAGTGGTCCCTCAGAAGTTCCACCAGCTTTACCCTTAATTGAACCTTTAGGCTCTCGAGAAATATCCCATGAAAGTTTGCATCGCATATTGTCGAGACATGTGTCACGCGAGTCCCTCTACCAGCAACAACAAGAAGAAATAAGAAGACACGAAGAACAACTAATACAGTGTCAGCTATCGAGACAGTCTTCTCATCACTTTTCACAACACAGTATGCAAATGTCTGATTGTGGGCTGCAGGTGACAGAGGAGGAAATTGCTCGTACTATGGGCGTAGGGTAAGTAAAGCCTAAGAGATGGGGTTAAAGCTACCTGGTTAATGTGTCCTTCACTTTTTTTCGTACTTCTTTGTAGGGATCATCCTTTGGCTGCATTAAGTCATGTTGAGAATATGTCTATAGTGTCGAGTTTTAATATGGCTGGCGATGCGTTTAGCGATTGTGCCATGGGTGAAAGAACAAGGTGAGTTAAAAACCATATGCCTGAACGAGGGTACAATATAACGACAAAGAATGTAATTTTTTAGGAACCAATTTGATCAATTAGCGCGTTTACGTGAGATTTTTACCTCACAGCTAGCCATGGCTGAAGTTACACCCGTATTTCGTAGTGGTTGTGATGTGGGCAGCGTATATAGTGAACCAGCCTACCGTTTTAACACTGGTCCCGGCAGTGTATGCAGTGAGCCGCCTTACAGATCACCCAGTCCAAGGTAAAAAAAAAACCAATCAGAAACATAACAGAACTCTTAATACTTTTAAATTATTCTTAAGGATTTTTTTTCTAAATTCGTTTCCTATTTGTTTTTGTGTCTTATTTTCTTGTGCTTTAGACAGCCTTCACGCAGCCCCAGTCAAGGAAGTCTACCCAGTCTAAATGGCATTATGCAAATAGCAGGCATGGAACAGTATGCTTCTCTGAGACATCCTGATGGTGCCTCTGATCCTAATTTACCAAAGTTGGAAAAACCTTTTATTTTAGAGCATGAAGACATTTGTGAGGTTGACGAAAAATCCGCATTACTCTCACCCTCGAAACGTTCCTCTCTGGAAAATCAAGATGAAAACGACGATGTGGTACTCACTCAGTTAAACACTTCACTACCCATAACCAATCAGTCTCAATTACCTCTATTACCCCTAAATACCTCTTCGGAAGCCTATGATAGTGGCCATGACTCCTCTACACCCAGAACCTCAAAACATTCAGGTATATCACGTAGAGCCGAAAGCGGTTATCATAGTGTGGCTACAGCTCGTGATAGTGATGAGAGCAGTTTTACATCTGGTCTCTCTAAAGAACATCATAATCGTATTACAGTGAAAAAGAAGCGACAGGATAAAGGTTTGTGTACTTGGCTTATCAATCCATTTACATGCACTTATCCCGAGACTGAGGGAGAAATAAGCGATTTTTAATAAAAGCTTTTCTCTGAAACACGTGCAAGAAGTTGAACTTAGAAATAAAATAAATAACCCACCAAAAGTAAGAAAATGTTTGAGCATTTAGAAACATAACAATAGAGTATTTAGTGACAAAAAAAAAGAGATTCTCTTTCCCCCTAAAGGCCAAATTTTTAACTTTTAAAAGAATTTGAAGGAATATGACTGACATTTATATAAAAGTTTTAACTTTTTTACGTCGTTTTTTTTTTAGAAGATTTTATTTTTAATGGAATTTAGATAAATATGATAAAAAGTAAAAAGTTATAAATAATAAAAATAAAACAATTGTTGTGCTTTATAAAGCTTTTATATATTTTAAAAGCTTTAAGCTAATGCTTAAGCTTTAAAGCTGCTCTAAATATGATAAAAAAATGAAAAAAGAAAAAATTAAATACTTAAAATAGAAAGGAACTAATATGGAAATACCATGGACTCATTCATTTCCTAATTAATTTTGAGTTGCCAGGCTTTTTTAAGTCTTAAGCTCGCTCTCTCTCTCTCTCTCTCTCTTTGTATCTGCCTTTAGTTAAGCAGTATACCTATAAGAACAGAGACTAGTAAGAGAGAAATTAAAGCTTTAGATTATCACTATAAAATTTTTAT
This sequence comes from Metopia argyrocephala, assembly GCA_963576795.1. NCBI lineage: Eukaryota > Metazoa > Arthropoda > Insecta > Diptera > Sarcophagidae > Metopia > Metopia argyrocephala. Next base: position 3,937,677 of record OY756209.1, read on the forward strand.
TTTTTTTTATTTTATTTTTTTAATCAAGTAAACTCTAATTATTAATTGTTATTATAGCTAAAAAAAATAATAAAACAAAAAGTTAAATTGTGAAGATAAACTCATTGAGAGAAATACGTTCTAAAAGCAGTTAAAAACTTGCCTTTAAGCAATAAATTAAAAAAAAAAAATTAAAAATATAACAATGAAGAAAATATAATAATTTTTTTTTTATTGAAACTTAAAATAATGCCACTTTAGCAAATAATCCTTAAGTGCGCAATTAACAAATTTACATAAGTAAGTGAGATCAACTTATTAATTAAGAGCTTAATATATAAATCACAAAATTAATACTCAATTGAGCTATTAATTCGTTCAAGTCATAAATGCAACCCTTTGTGTGTTTAGTGAAAAGTGTCAATTCGAAGTAATGTCACAGTGCATACAGTGACGAAATTCCAACAACTGTAACAAGAAAAAAAAACATTGCAAGATAGCCACAACAAAATTTTTGCACACACAACATTACAGTGTATAATAAGATAAATAAAATAAAAATATAAATAAAATAAAATAAATAAACAATAAAACACAGCTGATTTTAATATTTTTGAGCTGTCATTTCCTTCATCACTGTATGCACAGTGGTAATGTCCTCAAGTGAGATTAACTTATTAATTAAGAGCTTAATAAATAAATCACAAAATTAATACTCAATTGCGCGTTCAATTTGTCGAGGTCATAAATGCAACCCTATGTGAGGTATGTTTAGTGAAAGGTGTCAATTCGAAGTAATGTCTGTTCATTGAGAATTGGGAATGCTGGAATGAAATGTCATTAAAAATTTGAAAGTAAGTAGATATGGCAGATTGAATTAATCTTAGTTCTTAAATTGTTTTATGTTTAATTATACTAAATTGGATTTTTAGTGGTTTAATAGTGAAGGGCATTATTATCAATGAAAAAAATAAAAAAGTTTGTTTACAAGAGTATTCATAAAAGGTGTTTTTTATGGAGTGACACAAGTTTAAAATGAAATATATTTTTAATATCAATATAACAGGCTTTATTGAAAAGAAAATTTTATGAAATTAATATTTAAATATAATTTCTGCCATGTGGCCGCCACGGCTGGCGTGTAAAAAGCGCAATCTAGAACACTAATTTTCAACAACTTTTTTGAATACATATAGGCCAATGACTCCGCCAGCCCATAAAGCGCACCGAACAGTAATATTCTGTGGATCTCATGGTGTTTTGACAAAAGCTTGTGGATTCCTCTCACTCTAAATACGATAATTCTCCTCATTCACGTACCCATTCAACCAGAAATGAGCTTCAACGGAAAATAAAATTTTGAATGGAAATTCAAAATCGACATCAAATTGAGCTTGACGAATAGAACAATTATTTTGATGAACAATTTCAACAATTTACACGCGTTGCTCTGTTGTAAGTCGAATCGAAATTTCAAAGCAAACTTAACGAAAAGCAACTATCAGCTGTTAAGTGTATGGTCTTATAAAGCAGTGTTGCCAACTCAATGTTGTGTCGTTCTGTAAAAAACATCATCAGTATATCTAAATATATAAAACTGAATGTGTGTTTGTATATTTGTTTGTTTGTTTGTACCTTATAGGAGACCAAACCTCTGGACCGATCTTCCTGAAATTTTCACAGCATTTAACTGGAACTCTGGCATGATTAATAGTTTACTTTTTTTCGTATACGCCCATTTTTACGCCCACTCTTTAAAGTTATGAAATTGCTTCCATATAGTTTTTAAAAGATTTACTTCAAATTGTATACACATTATACTCCAGGCAAGGTAAAAATACATATTTTTTACGCCACGCCCCCTTTCACGCCAAATTTAGTTTGAAAGTTTTAAACTTTTTGTTCTATATACAGATTTGATGCTTCTTTACTACGCTTATTAACGACTTTACCTCAAATTTAAAATTCATTTGAATTAAAATAGTGGGGTAGCCTCACTGTCTTTCTCCCACAACTGTCTGCAAAATATATAAATAATTTAAATTATATTATATAACGAGGGGTTAGCGAAGCACACCGGGTTCAGCTAGTAGTATATAAAGTTTAAATACATTTAATTAGGCAATTAAAAACTTGCTCCATTTTACATTTTTTAATAAAAAAAAAGTATTAATATTTATTATTTATTTTTTTGTTGCTATATTTTTCTATGTTTATATTCATTTTTTAATTCAACTTTTGCTTAAAGTAAAATATAACGTATTTATCTCAATGAATTAATTTTTACACAAAAAAAAATTTTTTTTTTCTTTTTACTTGAAAACCAAAGTTCTGAATTTTTTCTTTAAAAGCAGAATCAGGTAAACTGTATTTAAAACGAAAGTAAAATCTACAAACTATTAGTCTAAGTATGATTAAATGCCATAAAATATATAATATGATTATTATTATTATTATTAAAAAATATATATAAAAATTTTGTTGCCAGTTTTGCCTATTTAAACTATGTTGACGGTTTATTAAAATTATAATTAATTAGCAAAAGCAAAAAAATAAAAAAAAAAAAAAATAAAAAATACCTACAACTTTATTAATAAACTACAAATTATATTATTTAAACAAAAAAAAGAAAAAAAAAAGAGAAAATATTATAATAAATAAAATTTATTACAAAAAATAAATAAAAAAATAATCTCTACAAACAAAAACTCACAAAAAAAATTAAACAATTATTGTAAGTAATTATACCAAAATAGAGACAAAAGAAAACCAACAACAAAATTATTATAATTAAATAATAAAATATCACAATTAAACTAATTATTAATTTAATAATAACCATTATAATAAAAGAAAAAGAAAAAACAAAAAATATCAATTTAATTATGAATAATATGAAAAACAGCTGAACTATCCTTTAATATTCTTTTAATGAAATTAGTTTTTAATTTTTCACAAATGGTTTTTAAATTTTTTTATTATTTCTTTTTTTTTCAATTCCTTTGGCATGTATATTTATTTTTTTTGTATTGAGGAGTAAATAGTTTATATATGAGTAACTTAGTTTGAAATGAAAAATATGTGTAAATAAATATGAATACAAATAATAAAAAAATATAAATCAAATAGTCTATATTATTATTATTATTAATATATTATAATGAAATAAATGAAACAATTTTATAAAAATTTGAATAAAAAATAACAGAATATATTTAAAAGCTAAATAAAAAAAATTTTTTATTAAAAAAAAAAACAAAACACCAGCTGGATAAGTATATATATGTATTTTGTATTATTATTACACACATACATACATACATAATTGGCCATTGCAAACCCTTATCAGGGTTACAGATTAGCTTCCCGCAGCCATTATGTTGTATGTGTTAACTTTTATCCATGATTACCGGGATCTACAGTTTAAAGTCGACTCCGAACGACAGATCTGAGAAGTTTTTTCATGTCAATCAATTACTCTCAGATCTATTGCCAGAAGACTGCTGAGAGGTAGTCGTTGAAATAAATAATCTTTTTCATATTTCTTTTTTCAAGATGTCAGAGCTAAGACTAGACCACTAGACCACGGCGACTTAATTTAAATCAAATATTTATGTACTCGCTGTTGATTGATTGTTTGAAATTTACTATAAAAAAAGATCAAAAAACAAAAAAAAAAAAACAAAAAAAAAAAAAAAATGGCTGTAGATACTGTTTTTATTAATTTTTTTTTTTATTTTTAATTTAATTTTTAATTTAGAAATTAGATTTAATGTAAAAAAATTCTCAAGCTCAAGCAAGGTCTTTTTTTGAATAAAAATCTTTAATTTAATTATCGATATTTCGCTACTCCTGCGTGTAGTGTCTTCAGGAATTATTTATTTATTATTATGTTTTTCAAATTACCCTTTTTACCAATTTTTAATCAGTAATGGACTTTGTGCTGAAACCAGCAAATTTTACATTATGTATTATATATTTTTTCGAAATAAATTCGAATATGTGCGTGTAGAAAACATATCTCTTAGCCCGCCAAACCAAAATGTTTTTGAGTTCTTTATATTAATACTAGTTGACCGGCAAACGTTGTTTTGCCATATAAATTTGCTCTAGCAAACATTTTTTTTTCAAATATATTTGATAATCTTCACCGAACTTCAAAAGTAAACCTTGATATGAGCAATCAATGTCCGCGTTACTAATAATTTAGTAATTTATTATCCGCCATTTTCTGTACTTCAATTTGATTGTTGGCTATAGGACGAAATATCACCTGTATTGCCTCCTCTGAGTATTCCTTAATAAAAAAAGACCTAAACCATATATGCTCTACGGTACGCTGGCCTATCTAGTTTAAAATTTCATCGAACTCAGTACGTTAGGTGAGGCATAAATTTTCCCTTGGGGCGGGTCAGCTTAACATTTACTGGTATGAAAAATAGTGTTGGCCGATTCTCGGACCTACCCGATATTCACACAAAATTTACGAAAATAGGTCGAGTAATTTCGGAGGAGTTTGGCAACAAACACCGCGACACGAGAATTTTATATATTACATTGTAATTTCTTTAAAAATTATATATTTATTATATTTATTTAATATTTATTCTTACCAAAACACCGGCAGATGATAATAATTTTGTACCAAAAAAAAAAAAAAAATCCCATTTCAGTCATAAATTCCGAGATGTGGAAACACTGTTTTTTAACCTATAAAATGAGAAAAATATGCCAACACAAAAGTGAACGTATTATTCATGTCCACAAAAATTTTTTGAGATATTTTTTAAACTATCACTGAAAGTAGACCTCTCTAAATCATATACTATGCTTTGGAGGCCAACAGTGTTCGTGGCAATTGTAAGATATGGCCATCAATGCTTGGGATGATGGCTCACAACTAATCGTGCAGAATGTGTTTTCTCCCAGAAGACCCGTGATGTTCATATGCTTGAGATTTTTCACAAATGTGAATGTTTCGTATAGTTTTTTTTTAAAGAAAAATTTAATTTTCTGCTTTTTTTTTAACACTTTAAATATCTATTGAACTTAAAAAAAACAGCTTAAAGACTACATATTTCATCATATACTTACATGCACATGCATGTACCATAATTCTTTCTGCTCATACGAGTATTAAACAAATCAATCGACTATTATAAACAAATGATTACTGTTGAGTGCAATAACCTTTGTTTGGTGCAATCTCAAGAGATTTTCTGTCAACTCAAACAAATTTTTATAAATTACACATAAGTTTCTGCAGTTATTCATCTATAGTATTATGTTAACAAATGAACTTAAAATTTTAATACTCACTTTGGTTTTGAAATTTGCATAGAGCCTATTAGAATTCATATGTAGTTAATGACACATTATATTTAAGTATGTATTATCTTAACTTTAACACCCTACTACTCAATTGCCACCCTCAAGAAATCTTATCACATTAAAACATAATGGACATTAACAGTTTTTTTAAATTAATGCAATTAATTTTGCGTGTCGCCATAATCTCAAGAAAAACTAATTCAAGTCATAAATTTATTCGTTCATTCATTTATACATTCAAATCACTACAACACGTCAAATATTTAGACATTGAGTCGGCCAACTAACCTGTCATCCTTTCTTCTTATGTGTTTCACTGTGCCTTTAGCCGTTGATTTGAGTTTTCATTATAAATTCAGTGGCACTTTAAGCACAAGTCACAACAAGTCGTAAACACGAGACTTTTATCCAGTTATGTTTAGTGCGAGAAAGAGAGAGAGAGAGAGAAATAAAGAGAAGGAGAAAGCAAATGAAATGTAAATTTTGTCAAAAAAAAAGGAAATGTTTTCCATTCAGAATATCCACTTAAAACAAACGAGAAGAAAGAACATTTAGACGCAAAATGAAATTTAATGTCCTCTAACATGCAACATTAAATAAAAAAATTAAACAAATAAATGGTGCAAAATGTTAAGTTTAATAATAAAATGAGAATTTAAGTTAAAAATTGAAAACTAATTAAAGAAATGTTTAAATTAAAGAATATTTAATAATTTAAACAGTAACTTTAAATCTTTGTATAACTCATATGACACCATTAATAGAAATAATTGCAGGTTCTGTAGAGAAAATTGTAAAAATATTGTTTTTTTTTTTTGTAAATTTCACGGTATACAAGTGCAACATAATTTTTTTTTTCATTTAGACAACAGGTATAACGCAGTGATTACTATTCACGAAAATTGTGCATTATGTGTTTCACATTATGTAAGACTTAAGCCGTTTGTATATGTATGTACTTACACATGTACTGAAACCTATATTTCTTTCAGGCAGTCTAATGCATTATATTCCAGACTATAGATCAATGTAATCCAATCTACACAATTGTACTACAGAGGCATTTCATTTATAGAGAGTTTTGGTTAACTATGCTATAGACCATTATCCAGCACGTGCCAAGTAGTCAAATACTTATTTATTTTCAAGACGGATGGAACAAAATTATTATCTGCTATTTAGGCTGATTTTTTTTCTCAGTAGTGGCATCAAAATTTTTTCTGGTTTCTTGAACATTTATTTCATACATTTTATTTCATTGACCACACTAAACTGTTCTTTATAACCAACACGCTGAGCCCACAATGGTGGTCCTATAGTCATACTGCTGTTTTGTCGAGAAAATAATTCTTTTAATATGAACACATGTATTCTATTTTTGACAAGTTGTAGTCGGTGACCTGTAGTCTTGAATGTGTTTAATGCATTACATATTAGTGATGACACGAGATTTCTTTACAAAGAAACGTAGGTTCAAATACTAAAATATGTGATTGTAAGTAAGTTTGTGGCTACGACAAGGTTTTAAAACATATATTACTTTTTGTTTCTAATAAATAATTTGTTTATAAACTTTGGGGTGGGAAACGGCAACAGGTCAGATTTTTTCAAGTTGTAACTATCGAGGTCGCACTGTACAGTTAATTATGAAGAGAGCCACTTTTAAAAATCCTACATCGCCTACTTTTCAACTGATGTATACTGGCCACAATGATGGTCCATTGAGGTATATACTCTAGATATCAACATTAACTCTGTAGGGGGGGAATCATACCCAGTCTATCAATTTCACCCACCATTTTTCGTATTGACTAAAAAGCTTATTGGAGTAAGTTAAGAGTCTCATACTGCCAATTGGCAGAGTCTTTTACACTGCCGGACACGTGAAAGTGTTTTTCAGGCCGAGGTATTTGCTATTATGCAAATATTGCTTTGAGAATACTGTGGGAACGGTGCATCGGGGGTGAAATTAGGGTTTTTTCTGATAGCCAAGCCGCTATCACAGCCTTAGCGTCGCCCATGGGAAACTCTTTCCTGGTTCTTCGTTGCAAAGAGAAGCTTGTAGCGCATCCTTGGTCTGGGTTCCAGGTGATAGGGAAATGGTGCGGATGAGCTAGCTAGGAGCGCCTCTGCCGGAGGGGAGTCTGTTGCCTCCTTCTCAGATCCCCACTGCCCTATGACTGTCATTAGAGATGGGATATCCAAGTTTTTCCTTGGGAAAGCACAGAGCAGATGGAATTCCATCACTTCGTGTGCTGTTTCTAGGACACTTTGGCGTCGGTATAACCGGGCCAAAACAATAGGAATCTTACGGATTCCTTATCAGTCCTTGTCAAGGCTTATATATATGTATACTTGTCGGTAGTCACACAGAGATGTTGGGTCTTTCCTTTAATCCGCACGGCAGAAGTTGCGGGAATACTTCTAGGAGTGAGACTGCAGTTCATTTTAAAGTTGTGTAGCTCATGAACGAACTAGTTCAACTGAGCTATTCACTCAAGTGAGCTGAAAGAGCCGTTCATTACAATATGCTCTTTTAGCTCTGTAGTTCATGTTTCTTTCTTTCTTTCTTGTGAATCCACGTTTCTTTTCGGTCATCTTTCTTATTAGTTCGTTCTCTTTCTTTCGTGAATCTTTTTTATTCTTTGACATTTCATGTTGAAGGTACATACTAATGGGTAATGCCAGCTGCAAATAATATACGGAGCTGCCAGAAACTTTATAGGACGTTCCATTTTTGGAAATTTAACGATTTTTAAGATAATTGTAGAAGAAATATAAAAGGGAATTATATTTATTTTTTGCTGTTGAATTTGAATAAAAATTAGCATTTTTAATAAAATATTTTAAATAATTAGATAATAACCAAACTTGCAATTAGAATAATAATAAATTCGTGCATGTATGTACATACATGAGTAATTTTTGTGATCGAAAATAAAATTGTATATTAATTACAAAATTCTTTAAATTTTTCTGTAAGGCAAAAATTAATTTGTATACCTGAATTTCACTAGAGTATGATAATTGATAACCGATTACTGTAAAACAAAATCGATTGAGTTTGAATTTAAAGGCAAACTACGTATACAAAAGCTACGTATACAATTGATGCCCACAACATGAGCAGTACCAGTGGAAAAAAAGTTTAATATGATCCAAATGAAAATATTGAACTAAATGAGCTATTGAACTAAGTGAGCTATTGAACTAAATGAGCGACATAGTTCATTAAAGTGAGCTGAACTAAGAAGAGCGCTCACTCAAAAGAGCTAAAAAACCCAAGACTAGTTCATTTCCTTTGTGATTGCCCAGGTCTGGCAGCTAAACGATTGAAGTTTTTAGCTTGCCTTTTTTCGATAGCTTGGCGCAATGTGTGAACCTAGACCCCCTTGCTTTACTTCACTTTGAAGGCAGCTCTGGTTGGCTGTAGCTCTTTTCCTATTTTGGGTGGTTCTGCAATGGTTTCAAAACGGCACCTTGTGCTAATTGTAGTTGATCACGTATTCGATTAACTGGCCATTTTACCTACCTACCTACCTCATACTGTCATTATTTAGAAATAGTTTACTTTTCTATTTTGAGTTTTATGCAGATCTTTTTTTAATTTAATTTTATAATGAAATTTGTTTAAGAATTTTAAGCAATTATTCTAAAAAAAATCAAGCATTTTGTCTTGGACATATGTATGTATTTATCAACACTGGTAACTACTAGACTGGTATTAATAAAAGAATACTTACATGAAGGTAAATATTGCAATGAAAATTAAATATTTATTCAAACAATTTATTCATTCGTAGAAGGATATGCTGTTTAAGTAACAAAATAATTCTTTAAATACTTTTTTAAAATATCAATTTTCAATCATAATTAATATCTACACACTTCTAAATAAACAATTTAATTTACACAATAAATAAATAAACATTTACACATGCGAATACATATATATTTGGTTTTTTCTGCTTCTTCGTCATGTGCTGTATTATAATAAATCACTTAAAAGTGGAGTGGGGAGAACAAGTGGTAAAATTTATTTGGACAATTTGCCATAATAATTACTTTAAAATGCATATGGCAAACACTAAAAATTAATATGAAAGCGTAGTATTGTAATAACAATTACTTTTATTGTTGCTATTGCTGCCCTCTATCTTCTCGTGCTGCTGGTTGTCAGCTTATTAATGGCAATTGTAAATCGAATGAAATATAAATTATATTGTTTTGTTTTGTTTTAAAATAATGCCAACAAAGTATAGCAATCAATACAAAGTAAAGCAAATGAAAATTAATATTTACACTCTCATGCTTGTCATACGCCCGCATTTCTATATGCAATTGCAGCAGTGGCAGTAGTTTTGGCCATGAATTCAATTTCGAAATCACAAAATGAATTTAAATTTACTTTTTGCTCTTTCTGATCAAAAGCTACCGCCTTCAATGTCAATGGAAGAGGTGGAACTAAAATTATACAAATAATGCAATCCGGATTTTGTGTTGGTTATGGGGCAGGTTTGTTCATTGTGTAACCAATGTGCATGCAGGTTACCGCACTGAATTATAGTCGCTGTCAAAAATCTGCAAATTAACACTTAAGACTGGCGCCGCCGTTAAAGTAAGGGATATAATTCGATAAATGGCCATTAATAAAGCATATTGATTAAAAAAAAAATATTGTTTAAATGTGAATACGAATTAATGCTCTTTGTAGTCTTTGTAGTAAGTATACACACAGGCATTCATAGTTGGTATTGACTGGCCTTTGTTTTTGTTTTGTTTCATTATGATCGTCTTTGCGACATTTTACAGTACTTAGATATATATGCAAATTTTAGCCGCAATAAAACAGTAATAATTTGCATATTTTCGGCATTTTTACATACAAAATATACTAAAAATCTATAAAACGGTTTTATAATGCATTTAAATGGCCAAAAATTATTTTTATTTAAATTCAAATCGTGTGTCTACGACAAAATAAGCCGCACTAAAATAAAAAAAAAAAAACAGAAAAAAAAAACAACAAATGATGACATATGCAGGCAACAAAATACAAGTTGTAAAGGAATATAATATTGTATGAATATGTTTAAAGTTAAAGGCCATTTATTGTACAGGGCCCAACTACATACATACATAATTGGCCATTACAACCTTGTGTCAGGGTTACTACCTAGCTTCTTGCAGCACCCATGTTGTGTGTGCTTGGAAAGCTTGTTCATGGCAATCAGTTACTATCAGAACTTTTGCCAGAAGACGATTTTTTTTTCATATTTTTTTGTTCAAGATGTCAGAGTTGAGATTTGAACCCGGAACTATCGTCTTAGTAAAGTGAAACAAAAATGGATAATATGGCAACGTTTTGCTAAAAGTGCGTAGTATTGTTTATAATACCTAATACTTATGTAGTTTTCATGATAAGCAGATGTTACACACACACATACAACAATAAAAGCCAATATCCTAGCCAGCATTTTTGACCAATTTTGAGTCTTTTTTGACTCCTCTGGGCTATTAAAATAGTCACTTATGATCTCATTTTTGAGTCGAAAATGAATGTTTTGTCGTGAGAAAATTGTACCCTTTCCGCGACTCCGCTGAACGAATCATATATGACTCCCCTGAACGAGTCATTTGTGGCTCCGCACACTAAACGAGTTTTACTTAACTTCTTAATATCCTTACAATAATAAAAATATTGTATTTTGTTTAAAAATGTATAAAAAAACAAATTCATAATATTGTAATACCTTAAGTGCGTAACCGGACCACAAGCTCAACTGAAGGAATTCTTTTTTTTATGTGTATATTATGTGCCTTTTTATTGATGAGAAAAGTTGTTGGTGGAATAGAGCGGGGAGGGGGAAACCTCTTATTTTTTTGAATTATAATTTAGAAATACCTCAAATTTTATTTTATAATTTTTGTCCTACGCTGGGATTGAACCTCGATCGTTTGAATTTCTGTGCGAGCGTCTAACCACTATGCCACGACATCACAATAGTTGCATAACTCTTATTCTTTCAAATAAAATAAATCCCATTGTAACGAAATGCAGAAGAAAACAATAAAATACGACGCAAAATAATTATAAAAGCAGTCGTATTTCGAACGTTTGCACGATTAATTTATGATTCCGCACATTTAATCAGTTTCTGATAACCTAAGGGAGTCTTAAAAGACTCATTGTGGTGATTTTTGAAAAAACAATCTTCCAATTGCTGACAGGGTAACAGAAACATGCTAAAACTCTTATCCATGGCGTAATTGCTAATTCTGCTTAGATTCGTAATTGAAAATTACTAAATATAAAAACTTTATTTAAATATCCCTTAAATAACTTTTTTAATTTATATTAAATTTGCAAGAGAATATTGTTTTTAATTAAAAAAAAAAAACATAATTTTAAATTATTTGGTAAAAGAGTTGAACATAAGGCCCTATTTGTTCTAATGCGCCTTTTTATTACAGCCTCTGTTATTGAATAAAACGGCTCTCTCTCTGTCTGATGAAACGACAGGCATTTATTCGCAATGCAGTGTTATTGCATTAAAAATATGCTTTTAAAAGTGTGCATGTATAGAAAAGCCTCTCACTACTCTTTTGGTACTATTAGCTCCCTTTTTATGCATTTTTGTACGGTCGTATATGCAGTTATGTGTGTAATTTTTCTCTCTCTTACTCTCTTTCTATTATTGCATAAGTTATGATTCTATCAGACAAATACATATTAAAATATTTGCTATAAACGCACTTATGAAACCACACATACATACATGCAATACACTCTATATTTAAAGGCACCCAGTTGTCATAAATTTCGTATCTTATATCGCTTTAACGATGTCTTTAAGTATGTCTTAAGTGTGTCAAAAATTATTTTTGTTGATTCTAATTGCTAGCGGTTTACGGAAATATATCGTCAATGGAATTAAAGAACGCTGTAACTGACAAAAAATCTAAAATTCGTTTTTTGCATCATTTTTATAAGAAAAGATTGGTCCAGGTCCCAGATTTCTACGATGAAAATAAATTCACTTACGCCGTCTGCGAAATGAAAAATACCAGTTTATTTGTTCTACTTTCATACAGGTTTTTTGGCTCTGGTGAACATTTAATGTTTTGTCAGTTACAGCGTTCTTTAATTCCATCGACGATATGTACGTGTTTGTTATTTTCTTGACAATTTCATTTAAGTTATCAAATTCATAATTATGTTGGAGACAAGATAGGCTACAAGTTCTGGCATCCTGTCTTCACTAAAGTTGTATTAGAGAAAAGTTTATCGAACAGTTTTATATGCTGCCAAGTTTTTTAGACTGTAAAGTACACGATGAAAGGTTAAATTATAAATATTGTTCACAGCGTGATCAAGTTAAATACAAATAACCGACTGGCGCTGTTGATGACCTACTAGGTGACAAAGTCTTGAGATGCTAATGGTCGTCGAAAAATATATTTTTTCTTATATATTTCTTTAGGGGTATCAGAGCTGGGTTTCTAAGCTCTTGTCTAGTAGACCAGCACCCTACATAGACTAGACTAGGACGACCACTATATTCACACACATATCAACGATGGAATTAAAGAACGCTGTAACTGACAAAACCTTAAATGTTCACCAGACCAAAAAACTTTCATAAATGTAGAACAAATACACTGTTATTTTTCATTTCGCAGACGGCGTAAGTGAATTTATTTTCATCGTAGAAATCTGGGACCTGGACCAATCGACGCGTATTTTTTTGCTGATAAAAATGATGCAAAAAACGTATTTTCGATTTTTTGTCAGTTACAGCGTTCTTTAATTCCATCGTCGATATGTTAAAAAATACAATGACATTTCATTCTAAATCTCGCTTTTGCTAGCATGAAAGATTTTTTATCGCCTATTTATAAAAGTTATGTATTTAAAATGTTTTCATTTGTCTTCTTATATTGATCGAATTATTATTTTAATAGCACAACTAAAAAGTTTTTCTATTATGATGTACTTATATGACACAGAGGAAGACCATGTCTTCTATAATGTCGTTACAATACCATTAACGCTTCTGTAAAGTGAAACATTGCTATTTATAGTATCGTTAGTGATTACATCGCATTTGTTAGAAATAATCGTTAACTTTGTTTTTTTTTTTTTTTTTTGTAAAAGTCACTAACCTGTCGTGTTATATTTTCGTGCACTTCTTTTCAAGTATGTGGTAAAGACAAGGCCAACTGGGCAATTGTGTGTGCATTTTAAAATGCACAAATAACGGCAATACAATCAAACAACAATAAATGAATGGCTGTTTTGTAGTTCATTGTCTTTGAAAGAGTTTTTTTTTTCGAGTGTTTTATTACTGAAAATATATATTTCAAATAAATAAAAGAGAATGAAAGAGAGAGAGAGAGAGGGAGAAAGAGAGCCAGGAAGTAAACATTATTTGTATATGTAAGCGAATGAATGTATTGCCGCAAATAATATCGATTACAAGGTGACGGTAATTTATAATACCTCAGGGTGCATAAATTTTTCAACTTCAAAAATTTCAAAATGAAAAACAAGCGAATAAATAAAAGAATAAAAATGACATTTTATTTAAACGACAACCTAAAATATCTCTTTAAAACAATTTTTAAATGCATAAATATTTAGTTATGAAACAATTTTTCAAAGAAAAATATTTGCATTTTCCATATTAAACCTCAAAAATATTTTCTTCAGAGAAAAAGAAAAAAAAATATTTATATTTTGATGAATTCTTTTGGATTTATAAAATATGAAGGTGCCTTAAAGCATATACTATGTAGGTACATATACTATATTAAAAGAGTATTCAGGTATTTATTTGTATTTGTTGTTGTTGGTTTTTCCTTTCTTCCTTAAAATTATTAAAAATCTCAACAAGAAAAGCTCTTTCCTCAACTAACATTTTTAAGTTGTTGATTTTGTTTATTTTATATATTTTGTACTATTTTTTTCTATTATTTTTTATTTTAAAGAAAAAGGATTTACAAAATAGTTCATCAACCACTTACGCATCAACATCTAAACAACCACACCCTCTCACTTTAATTAAACCTCTAAAATTTATTTACCATGTAACCCTTAATTTTCCTCATATACAAACATTAGCTTAACCAAACACACTCACACACATACCATTCATACATACATAACTGCGTATATATGCATAGATTTTCACATATGGGGTATTTCTTATTTAATAAGAAAAATATTATGAAACGTTTTATATAAAATCAGATAAAAACATTCCTTTGCTAGACACTTTTGAAGAAATCGCAATCCAGAGAAAAGTAAAACTTTTAGCGCCTTGCATTATTGTACATCGGGTATAATGTCGTTGTTTTCAAGTGGAAAACACTCCACCGAATGTGAGTACAGGCAAAAAATTCCTTATGAGTAGTATAAGTTCCCGTGTAATTATATTTTTAGTTCAAAACGCCAATGAAAGAAACAAGGCAGCTGAACTTTCATAATTTAATACAGGAATATAAAACACGGCGCATGTGATCGAATTTTGATTCTGATGCAAACGAAAGAGGTGTAGAGCTAGATCTATAATCAAAAGATTAATACTTATTGTCTGAATAAGGTTGATAACGTTTTCGATCTTGAGGTATAACTTGACGTAAAGGTCACATTTAACTGAAACATTTCTCAAACCATGAGTAAGGCGAGAATATTTTAGCTTTAATAAACACTATGGAGAGGAGTTCAATGATCATATATTTTAATATATTCTTTAGTAAAACCAATTCTTTAGTATGTCAGTGTTCTAGTATCCTCAATATGATATTCCTATAAGTAAAATAGAATTCCTCCAAAAACGTATCCCCTTTGCCTAACCACACCTTATAATCAATACATTTTGATTATTTTCAAAGTGTTTTATATTTTACTTTCTCTTAATGTTCGAAAATATTGATATTCAGATGAAGGAAGTATTTTAAGATATTGTGTTTTTTTTTAATCAATGTCAGTATTCAAGTGTATTTTTTTTTTTTTTTTTAAAGAAAATTTTTAATTTTTTATATGAAACCCCTAAAGTTAATATTTAAACTCCCCTGCCTACTCCAATACAGTCATCTGTGAAAAATATTCTCTCATTATCATACTTGGTTTGTTTATGTTCATTCAGATTCCATTTTTCCTTATGCTGTTATTTTACTTGTTTTTTTTTAATATATTAGTAGAGAGTATAAATTACGTGTATGAGTGCGTGTGTAAGTGTGTGAGTGAAAAATTCACTCACATATTATTAAAATATTTCATAATATTTTCCTATTCAGAAATGTATGTGAAATATAATTTATTATGAGAAGTATTTTTCCGACATGTTGGTTGCTTTTGTTAAATAAAATCTTTTCAAAATTAAACACATATTTTTGGAATAAAAATTTGAAATAAAAAAAAAAATTAAAAGAAAAATTGTTAAAATTATGAAAATACTAAACCACATGTGAAATATGTTTTCAAATAAATATTCACATTTTTGTAAATCACACGAGGGCGGAAAACACAGGTTTTTAAATTAAATGGAAGAAAAATCATTTTTGTCCAACTTTTCTCCAATTTTAGTATCTCTTCCAAATATTTTTCTCTTTGAGTGCCAATATACACACTAAATGTAAGTTAATTCATTCACTTGTTGCATAAGATTTAATGAGTCAAATAGCTCAACATATTGGTCTTCTGGAGTCGTTCGGTCGAATGAAGGAGCCAAGAAGAATTACCCGCAACACAATTTTTATTACTCACGCAATTGTCTATAATCCTTAATGTCAATGAAATTTTTTTAGCGTTTTAAATAGTTACATTTCATGCATTAGCATCTTTGAAGCCTCTACTTTTTCCATCTTATCATATTGATAGAGCTAACGTTTTCATTGACGCCAACAACAGTGGATGAAGTAATGTAGCTGTTTTGTCGTGAAAATAAGTTATAAGTGTGCATTGCTCTGAGTATATAGTGTGCTGGCTTACAAGACGAGAGTTTCGGGTTCACACCCCAGCTCTGACATTTCGAAAGACAGAAATATTAAAAGAGATTTCTTTCGGCTACCACCTCTTAGAGTCTTCTGGCAAAAGCTCTGAGAGTAACTGATTGCGGATTCGACGTTGAACTGTAGGTCTCGGTACTCATGAATAAAAATTGACCCACACAATATTAGTGTTGTGAGAAGGTGCCCTTAATTCTGGAAAAGAGTTGTAATGTTCAATTATGTATGTATTTAATGTGCGCACGAAATTAATTTTTTCCATTTTCTGCTCAAATACACGATATGTTTTCCATGTCTGTAATATACATACAAAATGATAGAGTTAATTCTACACTGATAGAAAAATGCGTTATCATATTGATGAAACCCTAACATCAGAATTTTGACATCAATGTTATGACAAATAACATCAATGAGATAATAAGTGACATCAATATGATGACGTGCGTTGTCATTGCATTGATTACATTTTGTCATTAAATTGATGACGGTTGTTAATTTCTTTGATGACAATTTTACATTGCATTGATGCCACATTATCATTAAATATCGTTAGTGAGTCATTGCACTGACTCCAATTAGTTACTTATGTCACCATCTCATTGATGACAAAATGACCCTGATGACAATTTGACCAAGTGATGTAAGGGCTGACATCACGGTAATGTTAAGTGTCATGGGGTCAAACTCGATGTCATTTGTCATTGTATTGATGTCAAAATACATCAGGGTTGCTACCACTTTTCTATCAGTGTATGCTTTTTTAATTAGAAGACAATAAATTCAAAAGGTCTGAAGCATAATGACCCAACCTCGTTAAGCCAATTCCTATGAAATGTGTCCATATAGAGAATCTATAAAAAATATTTTTTTTAATTCAACAACGATATTTTTTAGTCGAAATAAAATAGTGCAGAAAAAATTTTTTTTTATTTTTATCTTATATAGATACAATTTTTCTTTTTTCATTTTACCCAAATTAATAATAAATTAGGCTGCCAAAAAAAATTTAACTACTTAAAATCTAAACCTTGTGTCTGCTTAAAATTTGATTTTTTTACCATGATTTTTATTAAAAAAAAATAGAAATGATAACATACCTGGCAATTAAAGAAAGAGAAAAACCTGTTAGTCTGTCACTCAAATAACAAAAAAAGTAAATTTTTGAGTGACAAGAGCAACGGTGAAAAAGTTTCTAAAAAAGATTACTTTTTTTTTTTGATTTGTCGTTGCAGCCATGAATTTATGACACAGTTTTAGCAGCAAATTTTTTTTTCCTAAAATTTTATGGAATCATTTCTGAAAAATCGATAGGTATCTTATATGGAGCACCATAGTGATAATATATTTCTCCCCAGTAGTGCAAAAAGCATACATACATAGATATGGTATATGTATATGAAAGAAGATTTTCACTGTTTACATTTAAAATTAGAAAATAAAAATAAATTAGAAAACTCAAAAATTAATTAAATTTTTTGGCGATGTGTATGCCATTTTATAGCAGTTACTGCAGTTTTTTTCTCATATTCTTTTGGTTTTTTTATATTATAGTGTATAAAGTTTAAATTTACTAAGATTATCTCACTCAAATTCAAAAGCTGTTCAGCGTTTTTATTGTTTTGTGTTTTGATCTCGAAATCTTAAAGTTTATTCTCACACTACTTATTTAAGGGCATCTTTTAATTTCTTTATTGTGTAAGTTGCTCTAAGTTGCGTAATCTAGATATTGTAATATTTCATGCAAACGCCGTGATATGTTCTTATTACTTTTGGTGATGCATTTCATGATAAGATGATGTTGAAACATATTTGGCAAACAATTGGAATGACCGATTCGATTTACATGAATTAACTGATTGTTATCTAATTGTTTCTTTAATTAGAGCACACTTCAGTACAGTCCAAATGGCTTAAAGCTTTACGGTTTGCAAATTTCAGTTAAATGTGATTAATGTAGGGTAGCCGTATGTATGAACTATTATTTATAAAGCTTCTCTCACGAAGCGTTTTAAACGAAAGCCTGGTTATAAGGTTCTTATTAAATAGAACTGTTTCTGCTAGTGATTCTGAGAGGCCTCCCTTATTATTATATAATTTTTGTATAAGATCAGTATTTGAGAGAGCCAGTGCATTCCCCCTTGTTGGGAAAATTGATTATGAGAAGGAGAAAAAACTAGTGGTATTGATGAACTTATTGATCATTGGGATGATACAGTGAACTCGCGGAAACGTGAACTAATTTTTACCAAGGGTGTTCACATTTTCAAATTTGTTCACCCTTTCGATCGGTAAGATTTTAGAACAAAAAATGCATTTTAGCAATAGATATTGGATAAAACTCAATCAGATTTAGAAATTTTATTTAAAAAAAATATTATATAAAATTTTATTCAAACTTTTTTTGCCATTTTTTAAATTTTCGCGAATATTGTAGTTCAAACGAATTGTATACATATGTACATATATGTATGTACATATAAAGTTTTCTACTACTAAAGTTTCTACACTTAAAAAAATATACATATAATACAAAAAAGGGTTAGGATTACTTATATGGGTGTAGCAAAAGAATTCAGTCTTCAATAAACTCCTTTTAAAAGACGGATATTTTCCTAAATAGTACTTTTATTGGAAGAAATCACTTATTTTTTTTTTTTTGATATGTGTTTTTTTCAACCATCTTAAGTATGGCCTTTTCCTTAAGATTTCTTAACTGTGCATGTTTTGTTGAAATAGATAGCTAGATATGTGTGTATGTTGTCTTATGCTGGGATTACCGAAATTTAAACGAATTCAAGAAATAAAACGAAAAAAAATTAAAAAACAATCCAAAAAACTTGTTCACGTTTTAGAGCTTTTTCACCTTGTTCACGTTTTAGAGTAGTCAATGCAAACATAAAATTGTTCACGTTTCCGAGTCGTTCATGCTTCCGGGTATTCACGTTTTCGCGAGTTCACTGTAGTTGTTTCGTTTCATAATAACTATTTAAAACAATATTTTTATTTGTTGCAAATGTACTCGTATTAAAACTTTTTGAGGCTTGTATTGTACTTGCAGCCTATTTTTTGTAAACCCCTCTTATCTAAATATATAAAATTGAATGTTTGTTTGTTTGTTTGTACCTTATAGGAGACCAAACCTCTAGACCGATATTCCTGAAATTTTCAATGCATTTAACTGGGACTCTGATATGATTAATAGGGTACTTTTTTACCACGCCCACTTTTCCGCCCACTTTTTTAAAATTATGTAATTGCTCCCATATAGTTTTTAACAGATTTACTTTAAATTGTATACACATTATACTACAGGCGAGGTATACATAAACATTTCTTACGCCACGCCCCCTTTCACGCAAAATTTTATTTGAAAGTTTTAAACATTTTGTTTTCTATATAAATTTGTTCCTTCCAACGGATTTTTTTTTATTTGGTAGTATATTGCTCTTAATACTGTTAACGTCGCCATATAACTATGAACCTCGTCACCGCCGTTAGTTTGATTATATAACGAGGGGGTAGCGAAGCACACCTTGTTCAGCTAGTCACATAATATTTTTACTATTATTTTTTATTTTATTTTCAGTTCAACTTGTTTTTAACTGATATTTTAATTAAATAAAAATGTTTTCACTTACAAGTTAATCAATTACAAATTTAATTGATACTACAAATATATTAATTGATATTCATGTATACTTCTTTCTGTGCCATTTTCCCTGTTATTTTAGTATTTCTTTTTTTATTTTTTTATTTTAATTTTTAGTTTTATTTACAAACGGAAATGGTGTAATTTTTATTAAATTTAGCCGAAAATATTTATTCTATATCTTTATTTTGTTGTTTATCTAAATATATGTGTCGTCCAGGTGACACATACATCTTCCATGTGACATTAACTTTTTGTTTTTGTTCCCTTTTTATTTTGTTAACAAAACTAAACCTCAAAAAGAAAGGTCATCCCTGGGGATATCATGATGACTGACAAGTTATACAAAAAAATGAAAGTTCTGCATTACTCTGCCATTAAAAATAACAAATGGAGTCAAATACAAAGCAAAAAAGAAAAATGTTTAGACTAAAATAGGACAAAAGGTCATAATTATTGTAATATACTGGGAACAACAACTTTATTTATTTATATTTTTAGAAAATTATTTCCTTTCTAATAGAACATATATACTGGTATAAAGATATTAAATTTTAAAGTCTGTACACGAAAAAATGTATCCGTTTTTTTTTAAATATCTTATAAAGATACTAGCTGACACGGCAAACGTTGTTTTGCCCTGATTTTCCGGAATTTTGAATTATTATTATTTTTTATTGAAACTTAGATTCTTTTACAAATTGTTTTAAGAAAATTTTTAATATATTGACAATTTTTTTTTTTTTGAATGCCCATAAAAGAAAAGGATAGTTATTTTTGTTTAATAAAAATATTTTGTGAATTTGAGCCAAATCGTACCATAAGTAAAAAAAATTAAAATATAACAACAATAGTGTCACCTATCGTTGTTAAACTTAAGAGAAACCTGGCTCCTGACTAAAATTATATATTGTCCAAGTTTGGTGTCCAGCGGTTCTTGAGTTTTTGTAACACGTACCCGGCACAGACGTTTTTATATATTAAGATTATTGAATCTAAAGAAAATTTTTTTTAGAAATTATTTGATAATTTAACTACAAGGTAGAGTAAGAGAATGGGATCAAAAATAAAATTTTTCACTTAATACGGAGAAAGAGGTGTCTTTCTCTTGTAGTACGGATTGTATAATATAAGACAGACAAAAAAATTTTTAGAGCCAAATTACAGCATTCGATTTCATACAATTTTAAAACAGTTTCTACAAAACTTTATAAATAAATTCAAATTCAAATGGCTCTAAAAGCAGGAATATCAAGAACCTATGTTGATAGATATAAAAAGTACTGGAAATAAATCATTGAAGATACCAAATTATTTTTGAATCATTTTTGTGGATGCTAGCTATTTCAATGCTATTTTTTAATAGCAAAATTTTTCGTGCTCAGGCTTTAGAAAGTAGAAAACATGGTTTATCATTTATTCTAATTTTAAAAATTTGTATTTGAATCTTGTGCGTACTAAATTAGCATGCAGACATAATTTGTTATATCTTGTCATCTTGAGTTGTTTTTATCATTTTTATTGTTTTAAATTATTGTTTCGTTTTCTTTAATAGTAATTGTTTAAAAAGATTCTTTAAATTTTAGTTGGAATTGTAACGCTTGTAGCAATAATATTTAATTAATTTTATTTTTATTGCATTATAAATAATAAATATTGTATAATTGTAATAATAATTGTATTTAATGTAAACAACTAGATTGAGTTTATCGTGCGTACCCGTCACAAGACACCCAATTGCATGGGTGGTGTTCAAATATACCGCGTCTGACCAGCGCCATCCAAAGCCGGTGCATTCTAATTTCGGTTATGCCAAAGACACGCCCCTCAGAAGAAAGCCAATGGACACTAGATTAGCAATTCGGCATACCACTGCCTTGGTGGAGTTCTATCCGCCCTTGTTGTGGAGTTCTATCTAGCACTACTACAACCACTGCATGTACTCCCCAAACCATCAGGCTGATTTACCTCAGTCTCCGAATGACAGGGGAGCACAGGCAAACCGGGGGCTCCTGATGACCGCAGTACCAGTTTAGATAGGTTTCTCTGGTCAGACTCTGAGAGCGTCGGTAATAAATTGCCAACCACTCTCTGCCTATAGTGAGCACCAGGCCACTCAGAGCTAGGTGAACCCCATATTCTCCGGTGAGTACAGGCCCTTGGTGTAACGTATCACCAGAAGCCATTTACTGTACCCCCGGAGGTACTGAGCTGAAATAATATTTCACGATTTAGATATATCTAATATATTTGTATTATTTTCCTTGACCTTTTTATTAATTTTATTATTAGTTAAATTATTTGAGCTTAAGGTCGAATAAATATTTATATTATTTATTTTACGATATTTCGCTACTTCCTTGCGTAGCATCATCAGGAATATATATTTGTATGTTGCAAAACAATAACAAAATTATAAAAAAAAAATACATAAAAAATTATGTCATACATATTTTCAAATAAAAACATAATGAACATTTAAAAAATTAATATAATAATTAACCAACAAACAACATTAATAAAAATAATAACAAGTAGGAACGATATGTGTGTATTTACAAAAATAATAAAAATAAAAGTAACAAAAATTATCTGGTATGTGATGAAAATCGACCTCAATTGAAACCAAAATCGAAAGAATTTTAAATTACTACAACTTCCAATTATTTTCAGATTTGGAATTTCTCTTATACTCATTACGTAATTGACTATTGTCATTACATCCTTTATTATTATTATTATTATTATTATTATTATTATTATTATTATTATTATTATTATTATTATTATTATTATTATTATTATTATTATTATTATTATTTTAATATAATTAAAAACAGAAAAGTTCTATATGACTTCGAGAAAAGAAAAAAAAAAATAAAAACAAAAATCATAATAAATTAAAATGATTTCAATCTCGAAAGAAATCGCCTTTCATCACATCCCTGAAATTTAATTATATAAAACAAAATATATAAATACCAATGATAAAATAACAATGATAAAAACGCAGTAACCAAAAAAAAAAAAAATTAACAATAAGTGTAATAATGAATATATATAAATATTATGTTTTGTATATTAAATGTCTGTATGTTTGGGCTAAACCCTCTGTGTCTGTTTTAAAATTAATCCTCTGTGTTGTAGGCACACTAATAATTTGTAACATTTCTAACATTAAACGTTTCTTATAATTAATTTCCGTGTTCAATATTGAAACATTTTCAAAGTTAGGATAGTGGTCCTTTTCACAACAGTGAGAAGATAGAGCTGTTTTTTGAGAATTAATGCTCCTGTATTGT
This sequence comes from Metopia argyrocephala, assembly GCA_963576795.1. NCBI lineage: Eukaryota > Metazoa > Arthropoda > Insecta > Diptera > Sarcophagidae > Metopia > Metopia argyrocephala. The sequence goes on from OY756209.1 coordinate 3,960,954, forward strand.
ATGTATAGCGAAATATCGTAAAATAAATAATATAAATATTTATTCGATCTTAAGCTCAAATAATTTAACTAATAATAATGATATATCTAATATATAAAATTCTCGTGTCGCTCGACCGATTATCATGAAATTTTGTGTGCATATAGGGTTGGTCTGAGAATCGGTCAACATCTATTTTTAATACCTCTACATGTTAAAGTGACCCGCCCCAAGGGAAAGTTTATGCCTCACCTAAATAATGTACAGACGTTGATGAAATTTTAAACTATATATGTACAGTAGAGCATATATGGTTTACTTTTTTTAAGTACTCAGAGGAGGCGGTACAAGGGCTATTTCTCCCTATCCCCAACTAATAAATTGAATTTGATTAAATTTGTTTGGTGTCTTAACACAACTTTAGCTTAACAAAAGTCAATTTTCACATCTATTTTTCATCCTCTAAATGTTGAGGTACCCGCCCCAAGGGAAAATTTGTGCCTCACCTCAATAACTTACCGACGTTGATGAAATTTGAAACTAGATATGTATATCTGGGTACCGTAGAACATATATGATTTAAAGTTTTTTTTAAGAAGTACACAGAAGGGGCGATAGATGTTTCCTAGAGCAAATTAATATGGCAAAACAACGTTTGCCGAGTTAACTACTTTTATTATAAACTTCCATATATTTTATTATAAAAGATAATTTCGCCGTAATAAATCGTATTTTGGTTTTACAACTGCACTAGAGTCCAATCCGCAAAAGAACGATGTACATTATGATGATCGTATGATCTCTGCCTACCCTTAAGAGCTGTCGACTATGATATTTAGGAATTATTTGTCACGGAGTTGACCGACAGACCATCAATTACTGCGACCAATAACCAATCAGTAAATTTGAATATTTTTTTACATATCAATACATTTTAAATAGGAATACCAGCATTTTGAAGTTGTTTTGTTGCTTAAAGAGAAATTGGTGTGAAATTAAACCACAGTTCAATGAAGACGTGCTCAAATGAAAAATTACGTGCACCAATAAAGACAATAAATTGTAAAAAAATTGTGAGAATAGAGAATTTTATTTTTTTATAGTTGGGTAACATTGCTTTACGGATAAATTATTCCAGATTAGACTCTGATCATAAATATTCAAAATTGAAAAGTGAGCACAGTACGACAGTTCGTTTGTCAGTTCAAACTCTCACAAACACATTTGGATTAGAAAAAATAAGTCTTTATTAAGAATGGTGACTTTAAATCGATGTCACATTTCTTTAAATTTATTATTTAGATCTTAAGTTTCCTAATGCCAAGTGCTTTAGAATTAGGCTTTCAGCTTACCCGGTTTTTTAATCAAAATCAAATTCAGGTTTATAAAACGCGTTAAAGAAACAGCCCAAAAAATCTGTTAAAAATAGAAGCATTTAAAAAAATTGTTCAAAGGCTACAAAAGAACTCGAAAGTAAAAGCATAAAAAATTGTACAATAAAAGAGACACACAACTACATCACTACTAACACATGATTGTCTGATTTTCCAATTTAACCAATCAATTACTTTAAATATGGTGGCGATTATGAAAAATTAATTAAAATTTTAAATATAATTTTGTTAAAAATGCCGCGAAGCCATCCATGTCAGTTATAATCAGTCAAAAGCAAACATAATAATTTTTATTAAAGTTTGTGTGTGTATATGTATGTATATGTATACATAAATATGTGACAGTATCCATGTTTGCGTTTAAATAAATTCTAAAATTAAAATTAAACTTTTGGTTTCATACCAAGCAAAGAACCCAGCAAACAGGAATTCAAGCACTGAACGTATGATGCCTTTGTGAGTTGTTATTAAGCAATTGTCGCAAGTCAAGTTGTTCATATTTATTTTACGAGACCAATACGACTATTCGGCAGATTCTGAGCTAATGTTAGCAGAATATGTTATGAGAAGAGAGATATAGAGAGCAGAGTTCATAAACATTTGTTGTCAACTTTTTTACAACAAATTTACAAATAATTTTTGAGTTAATAAATTCAATCGTAAAATATGTAGGCTCGTATTCATACAAAATAAGGGATAATTAAAATAAGTTTTAAGTAAAATTAAATCAATTTTAATTTTTTATGAATATAAGGGTCAAAATAAAAACTTTTTTGCTATTGTTTTTAAAGTAAAGAATTATTTAAGCTCAAGGTCTATTTTTAAATAAAAATCTTTTATTTAATTATCGATGTTTCGCTACTCCTGCGTGTAGCGTCTACAGGAATTACTTATTTAATTGAAATTGAGATAACAATACCCCATTTATTGAGAATGTTATGTTTTGTAACTTTATGCAGCTGGCAGTACTTACCACTTAAAAACACAATTGATTTCAAATAATTCATAAAAGTAAGTCAAGCTGTTATGTTTGCTGGGTTATGCATATACATATGTGAATAAATGCTAAAATTAAACTTTTGGTTTATTATTGGTCTTATTTTGTGGTGATGTGTGAGTGGTTTTTGTTTATTTTTCTCATTTTTATTTAAATTTTAATTTAAACTGTTTTTGCAGGTTTACAGCCGCACAGCACACACAATCTGAAAGAGGCATCACACAGATGATAATGATGATGATAATAATAATTACAATAATCATTATCGTCTACATTTAAAAAAAAAAAAAGAAAAAAGTTATTTTACTGCAGTGAGTAATTTGCTTTTTATCTAAAGTAACAATCAAATAATTATTGTTGCTACTGTTGTTTTTATTTATTATAGAGTCATACACACACACACACACACACACACAATTAGATCTGCTAGGTGAACGGTTTTTAGCATTTAATGGCATGTTTTTAATACATTCGTAACGTATGAGTGTTTTATAACCACTCATACGTCGTGAGGTGCAAGACTTTTCATTTAAATTTCGTATTTGTGTTTGTTTGGCTTCATTATTATTATTATTATTTGTGTTTCGAAAAAAAAAATATTTGCTTTCGGATTAGTTTTGAATGAAAATTAGCAAAAATTAATTTAAAAGTTTGAGGTTTATTGGCAAATAAATTAAAAAACAAATCATATTATTTGAAAGTAAAAATTTTACAGGGATAAGCTATGATAGCGATAATTAAAATGCTAGCAAATTTTAAACTACTGGCGTTATGAGTAGTAGTTAACACTACCAAAAAGTATCGCCGTTTTTAATTTTTTTTTGTCTTGTGTTGCCACAATATTGCCTTATTTAAAATGATCTTATATTCATAGTATCATTCAAAAAACCAGATTACAATAAATCATGATCAAAAAATAATAGGCCGTATTCCAGTTGGCGACGTTGTCGTCGTGCAACGACATTTTTATAATAGATTAAAGGCAAGAGAAACATATTTTCTTTGTTCTGCTACAAAAATGTCGTCAGACGACAACGACGTCACAAACTGGAACAAGGCCGAATATATAAAATATTATCGTACTACTTATAAAATATAATACTAAAATGCTACACTTTTTGTAGAAAAGAAAATGCCAAAAGTTTAGATGCAGTACTAGAGACAATTGGCTAAATAATAAACAAATCAATGCTTACGTAGAAATGTGAACCAAAACATGGTGACAGTACTCTTAATGTTGTATATTTTACAGTAACTAACAGCCTTATGTATAATAAAAAATTAGCACGTCGTTGTACACACTGGCTAAGTTTGTCATTACAATACGTGGAAATTCTTACTCAAAGGTACAAAGTATTTAATTTTTTGGATTATCTGACTAGTTATCAAATAGAGGGTATGGAAAGTTTTAATAATATTAGGCAATAGCGGTTGATAAACTTGACAGTTTTTTTGTCTCATATACTAATGAGTTGCTAATTTTTCATTATACATGCGGCCGTAAATTTTTGACTTATTTTTTTCCAAATTTCTGGATCTAGCGCGGAAAATACTAAATTGACAACACTGTACTATATATTACTACGGAATGAAGTTTTTCATCTAGAAAGAAATCTATTTTCGTTAGCTTTCTGGCTTTACAAAAATTAAAACGTTTTAATTTTTAGAAGTAAACTAGTTTACCCGGAAAACGTTGTTTTGACCTAAATATTATTTCTAGTAAATTTTTTTAGTCACAAATATATTTGATACTCTCTATCGAAATTAACAATTAATATTTATATGAGCATTGAAAGCTTTGCTCAGCAGAGGTGAAGATGGCACCAACCCAGGATTATCAACGTCAATGTCTGCGTTACATACATACATACATAACTGGCCTTTACAAACCTGTGTCAGGATTACGGCCTAGCTTCTCGCAGCACTCATGTTGTGTGTGTCAATTTTTATCCATGAGTACCGGGACCTACAGTTTAATGTCGATTCCGAACGACAGACTTGAGAAGCTTGTTCATGGCAATTAATTACTCTCAGAGCTTTTGCCAGAAGACTGCTGAGAGGTAGTCGCCGAAAGAAATATTTTTTTTTCATAATTCTTTTTTTGAAAATGTCGGAGCCTGGAGTCGAACCCAGGGTCTTAGTCTTAGTAAGCCAACACACTAACCACTAGACCACGGCGATACTGATAGTTTAAATAAATGATTGTGTGCCGTTTGCTCATTCAGTGCATTGTATTGGAATGTGAAGATGGTTGATAGGTTTTTTTTTTTTTCATAGGTGTTTTTTTTTAGTATATTCTGCGCCTTTTATTGTTGATGAAACAATTTGTTGTAAATTTGTCCACTCAAGAGCCAGTGTTATACCTTCACCCTCGAATGATCAAACAGCAATTGCCTCATCTGTCGGTGGATGTTTAATGTGAATCATTGGTTTTTGGTGGAATGGATTAGAAATGTCAGGGGACGGTTTCTTGCAGATGGTCTTGCTGGAGGAGGGGAGGGGACCTCTTTTTTCTTAAATTTAATTTTTAATTTAATTTGTAATTTTTTTTAGAAAACCGCAAATTTTTATTTTTATAATTTTGTCCTTCGCTGGGATCGAACCTGGGTCGTGTGAGTTTCTGTGCGAGCGCTTTACGACCCAATTTAACATTTTTTAGAAGTCAGTACGTTATTTATGAATACACTGTCTCTTCGAACACCCTTAATATTCAAATGTATGAAAAATAGTTGTTGACTGATTCTCAGACCTACCCGATATACACACAAAATTTCATGAAAATCGGTCGAGCCATTTCGGAGGAGCTTGAAAACAAACACAGCGACACGAGAATTTTATTTAAAATTAGTATTGATTTTGCCTTAAACGGTATTAAATAATTGTAACTAAAAAGAAATAAAATTTTTATTTTTTATTTTAATAACAAAAAGTCTTTTTTCATATTTGGAAATTTAACAGTATCAAAGCTGTATATTCTTATGCTGAAAAAATTATACACTAATCGAGAATTATATCCTATTTAGTATATAGAAAAACAAACAAAAGAATATAAGATTTAAATTTTGCAAATTTAAATGTTATTTTTCTGTTTTATATAGCGAAAAATATTTTTTATTATATATGTAAATCAACAATGTTGCATAAGCCTAAAAATTAATATATAAAAATCAAAAATTAAGAGGTGATTAAAATAAACGGACAGACAAAATTGCTTCTACAACGCTTTTGATTTTAAAAACAAAATAAAATTTTTCATTTTAAAAACAAAAAAACTTGTAAACTTTCTAAAACAAAACTCCATTTGCACACAAATAGGGTTTTGGGGGAAGAAAACTTGAGATAATGGATTTTGCATGTTTTCTGGATTAAGAATTCTCTTCACAAACTTCAAGTGAAGAAGAACACACATTTACCATCTAAAAGAGAACACTAACATTTAAAAAATTCAATGAATTCTCCAAAGTATTAAATCTACATTCGGTAAATAAATATATGGAAAATGCATTTGTCAACACTCAAGTATGTATAAGAGTATGTGATGGCGTATATGAAAAGCTTCATTTTGCTTTATGGTACTCGAAGTCAACTGTAATGCAATATTTTATGCATTTGATAGGATTTTTTTTTTTTTTTGTACTGAATTATTTTTAATTTTTTCGTTAAAATTTTTAGTTATTTGTACTACACTGTGGTGTGTTTCGGCCAAATATTATCAGTTATAATGCAGTAAAATTAATTGTTTGCTGACTGATATTTTATTAATGTTGTAAGAAGAGTTTTTTATTTTAAAAATAATTTCGTAAAGCTTTAATTAATTTTTGATTCCTTTTTATATATGTACGTATATAAAATTTTTTACAGTGTTACATAAATGAGAAGCGCAATGTTGAGTAAAGCAAATGATATATAAAGTATACGTACACATATAATTGTCCAATACAATGCTTATTCAGAGATACAGAGAACTACAGCTTAACGACTGCTCGATACCTAGCACACTACATATTAGACTATGATAACCAGACAAAAAACATAAAATTTATATACAGAGTATATAATTTTTTATCTAAAAATAGAACCCAATTGGGGTGCATATTAATAGAGCATAGAACATGAATACTCAACAGTAAGGAGTCTCTTGAGATCCTTCTGGATTATCACATTTTGATTTCGAATATTCAGCAGCATGTTTTGTCTGTCAACTGCGCTGTATGTGATAGAGTTTATATTAAAGAAATTGAGTCCATCGACAGCATAAGTAATGTGACTTGGGATTTTTTTTATTCGAAACCAATACTCGGGGGTAAACCCCTACTAAATGCTGTGCATTGTATTCGAATTTTTATGAAAAGGGCAGTACATTATGACAATAACAGATTATGTATTTTGTTTTTCTTATATTATTAGGCGCCTTAGGAATGAGACAAATTGCTGTGAATTGATCATTCAAAGGCCAGTGTTATACCTTCACCCTTGAATGATCAACAGCAGTTACCTCATCGTTGCATGTTGATTGTGTGGTGAGTGCCTTCTTCGCTAAATAGGTTTAGCTGTTATCTGCTACTTCCCAATAGGTGGCGCTTTTCTCCTTATCATTCGTTTTTTTTTTTTTGTTGACATTGGGTAAGGTGGAATAGTGTGGAATGTCGGGGAGCGGTTTCTTTGTAGATGGTCTTCTTGGAGGGAGGGGGGGTTCCTCTAATTTTTTAAATTATAATTTTGAAAAAACCGTAAACTAACTTTTTCATTTTTCACCTTTGCTGGGATTTGAACCTGTTTCGCACCACGCACCCCCAATTATTAAAAGCGTTTTAAACTCTATAAATGGGTTTGTCCTAATGGCATTATTCTAATGCAACGAAGGGAATCATTACATTCCATGTAAATAACTGAAGATTATTTTAACGAATTGCCTTGCTTACGGTCATATATATATTCAAGAGAAATATTCCCTTTGGTTGAGGCCATTTGAAAGACTGCTGGGTCTTCATAAGAGAAACACTATTCATGAGGTATTACTTTAAGAAATGCAGCACACTTAGGTCAGCAATAGTTGTACTGAGACTACTTTGCACACATTGCTTGAGTGAACTATTTGTATGTTAATTTCTATTCGTCTGTTATATTTTGCATCAAACAAAATTGGCCGGTAATTTACTCCCAGAAAATGGTGTCAGACTCCTTCTGATTTCTAAATCAGTGGCTGATTATAACCAAACTTCTGTTAAGTTCTATCATTTGAAAATAAATTAAAATTCTTATTGAAGTTATGAAGGTTTAAGCAGAATAAACCACTGTGTGCTGGTTATTAAGACATAATAAATAAAACCCAAATCTTAATATTTAAAAAAAGAAACGCTATTTTTTTATTCCATTACCACAAAAGAAAAAAAACCAGTCGTTGCTAAAGAAAATTATTCTCAATTATTGACAAGAGGTAATTAAAGGTTGTAATTAAAAGCAAAAAAAAAAAAAAACAAAAAATAAAAATTAAGCTGAAACAAGTTATCTAATAAACATAAGCCACAAACCATAGATATGCATGTACTGGCAGACATGGCCAGAGGAAAGATCCACTATAACAACAACAACAAAAAAACAGAGTCATAATGCATATATCCACAGATATTATGCTATATAAACAGTTTAAATACTTTTATTATTGTTGTACATTTTAACCACAATGTTTTGTGGCGAATAGCAAGAAAACTTAATAACAACAAAAACTACAACAAAAGAGAATAACAAAATGACCCAAACAATAACCAGAAAACAATGACTTGAAACCTTCAAGAAGAAACGCGAACAACACACAAAACAATAGAAAAAACAAAAGGTCTTAATAAAGCCATTAAGGATAACAAGAAAATGCGCACTCTATAAATAACAACAGCAACAGTAACATGAGCAACAACACCAGCAGCAACAGTAATGTGAACAACATTAACAATAAACAACAACGGTAGCGGCAACGGCAACGGCCATGACAACATCAGCATTAATTTTTATGTTAAACTGCAGTCCTCCATTTTAAACTGCATTTGAAAAGAAAGCAGCAACAGTAAGAATTAAAGGCGCAACTGAAATTTATTCCCTTTTTTTTTCATTCATTTTTAGGAATTGCAAAAATTTCTTTTGCTTCTTTAGGTTTTTTGTAATTTGTTGTCGAAATAATGGCAACAACAATAAATGGCGTGTTTTTTTCTTCCAAATTGCCAAAACAATTTGTTTTCCTTGAAAGAAAATGAACACAAAACAGGCGATCTTTTTATTGAAACAAATTATGAGTTGCTTGCATTGTTTATTTTTTGTAATTTTTCTTTTATTTTAGCCTTGAATATCGTATTTTTCTAACAAAAAATTAAAAATTATTGAAGTAAACCAGACTAAAAAAGAAAAACAGAAATAGAAGAAAACAAATGCAAACAGAATGGCAAGTAAAATGATTTATCGAAGATAAACATGCAGTTGTCTTAACCCTTTCGGGCAAAAGTGAATCCCAAAAATTAAATTCTTTAAATAGAAAATTTTAAATCGAAAATAAAATAAAAAAAATAAATAAAAGTGAGATTTTGTGATTAGAAATAAAATCGGAACTCCATATATGTATTTCCATGAAGAAAATCTGCAAATTAAGAACGTAATGAACACGATTAACTATTTGGCGATAAATAGAAAACAACTGGACCTTTGATATCATAACGTTCAGTGATAAATTTATTATAGTTTCCATTTTATGAGGCAACAAACACAAATTAAAATTGAAATGTTGACATCTACGAACTGTTTTTGTTTTCGGCGTCGGCTACGGCGTATACAGAAACCCAACTTTAGAGAACATCACATGATACCCAAGGCTATTTGAAACTATTTAATAATATATGGTGTTTTTTATTGAGGTATAGAACTTTAAGTTGGCATCACTTTTTTAACTGGCGGCCATTTTGTCAGCTGTCAAGTGATTAATATTTAGTTTGGTTTGCCATTTCATCATGAACAGGTTGACAAAAGAACAACGCTTGCAAATCGTGCAAATTTATTTCGAAAATAATGGTTCAGTTCGCGAAGTTTACCGCAAGCTCCGTCCATTTTATGGTCGACATAATCGTCCATCAGAGCAATTAATTCGGTTAACCATGGATCGTTTTCGCACTACGTTTACTCTATGTGATAATACGCATCCGCAGAGACGTCGAACAGTGCGCACCGAAGAAACAATTGCCGCTGTAGAGCAAAGTGTTGAAGAGAACCCGAGTGAATCGATTCGCCACCGTGCACAGCAATTGGAGCTTTGTCCATCAACTTTATGGAAGATTTTGCGCAAAGATCTTGGCTTGCGACCTTACAAGATCCAGCTTGTGCAAGAATTAAAGCCGCGAGACCATGCAATGCGTCGTGATTTTGGTGTATGGGCCGAAAATGAGATTGATCTCGATGCTGATTTTCATCGCAAAATTTTGTTCAGTGATGAGGCTCATTTTTGGTTGAATGGCTACGTCAACAAGCAAAATTGCCGCATTTGGAGTGAAGAGAATCCACATGAGACCCTTGAGACGCCATTACATCCACAAAAACTGACTGTTTGGTGTGCTCTATGGGCTGGTGGAGTCATTGGGCCATACTTCTTCCGAAATAATGCTGGAGAGTCAGTTACCGTTAATGGAGTCCGGTATAGAGCAATGATAACCGACTATTTTGTTCCCGAATTGGATGGCATGAATGTGGATGAGTTGTGGTTCCAACAAGACGGCGCTACATGCCACACAGCGCACGTCACAATCGATTTATTGAAGGAAACATTCGATGAGCCCATAATTTCGCGGAATGGACCTGTCAATTGGCCACCAAGATCGTGTGATTTGACACCATTGGATTATTTTCTTTGGGAATATGTGAAGTCGCTCGTCAACGCCAACAAACCAGAAACGTTAGGGGACTTGGAAGCCAACATTCGTGGCGTTATTGCCAACATACGGCCCCATATGTTCGAAAAAGTGTTTGAAAATTGGACCTGTAGAATTGGCTTTATTCGAGCTAGCCGCGGCGGCCACATGCCCGAAATCATATTTAAACATTAATGGCATAAAATTATCCTTCCAATAAAGCCAAATTGATGGACATTAAAACGATTTTCTTGTGTTTTATTTCAATTCGAAGTTCTATACCTCTAAAAAAACACCCTGTAATATTTAAAAAAACTAAATTTATTACTTCATAGAAATCTTATAGTACATCGACATCACACTTATCTACAATAGGCTTTGAAAAGTACACGCCTGTAAGGGATTACTAAGACAGATACAAGAGATTATACAGGCATTACATGGAAACACGAACTTTAGTATCGTCGTGCGATAGTTTATGTGCTCTATCCGGCAATTTATATATCTCGAGCTAATGATGCCACTTTAGGTTTTTGACACCAAAATTTTTAAAATCTGAAAACTGGACGATATATTCGAAAACGGATTGCAAGCTTTAAAAACTTTGGGGTCGTAAACCTAAAGTGGCATTATTAACTCGAGATATATAAAAAATATGAAATGGCGGATAGGGCACATAAACTCTCACACGACGGTATACTACACCAGAATTGTGTGAACGATAAATCTTCCGTCAAAGACGATATACAAATAAACTGACTTTTTCCAAAGTTGCTTTTTAGCACGGTATTACACATCAACATAAGGAAATGTAGAATAAGGCAAAATCTGGCTGATTGCGATATGATGATTTGTGTATTGTGACATATAGTCAATTCGGCATGGTATAAAAACTTAAGATGCTGGAAAAGGAGGTTGCTACTAAGGCAGATCTTAGATAAATATAAATACAACATAGGTAATGAAAGTGAACTCATCGTGTCACTTATCTTTCTATATCCTGAACATTCAACTGCAAGAATTGCTTAATTTTTTTTTTTTTTACTTGGGAAGCAAGAATGACATTAACTGGAGTTTCGTTTCAACTATAGCTCGTTAAGCTTTTATCCAATTTAATACAGAATAGGAAATTCTTTAGCATTTACCATGTACACGAAAGTTGGGATCATTAACTATCCGTCCTTTTATATGGCTGTGAAAGTTAAGATAAGCCTGCTAACGATGTGAATGCATTGCAAGTTTTCATCCATAAATGCTAAAACCGAATCTTGAAGAACCACTGTGGGAAATCAACGATTGCAGTCTAATCGGCAGGGGTATACAAAAGAAAAAAGGGGGTGCGTGGTATAGTGGTTAGAGCGCTCGCACAAAAACTCAAAATGGCCCAGGTTCAAATCCCAGCAAAGGTGAAAAATGAAAAAGTTAGTTTAAGGTTTTTCAAAATTATAATTTAAAAAACAACAGGTTCCACTCCCCTCCAAGAATACCATCTACAAAGAAATCGCTCCCCGACATTTCACTCTATTCCATCTTAACTAATGGCAAAAAAAAAAATGAATGATCAGGAGAAAAGCGCCACCTATTGGAATGTAGCAGATAACAGCTAAACCTACTAAGCGAAGACACTCACCGCACAATTCAACATTCAACGATGAGGTGGAGGTATAACACTGGCCTTTGAATGATCAATTCACAGCAATTTGTCTTGTTCCTTATGCGCTTAATAATGATATAAGAAAAAATATGTATGTACTTTCCTTTCTAAAAATTCCAATGCAATGCACTACATTTAGTAGGGATTTACCACTGAGTATTGGTTCTCCAATCTTCAAGGTAGCAGAAAGAGAGCACTTTGCACTTAAATATGTAGGGAAAATTTGGAAAGAAATTGTAAGCTTAGCATCACAATGATAATGAATCATTGGTAAATATTATAAATTTTTTATTGAAATTTTAATATTTGTCAAGAAAAGAAATTCATCGAAAACTCCTTCCAAATGGAGTCATATTTAAATTAAATTAGAAACGACATTCTGCCTTACTGGTAAAATTAACTTTAAATGATAACTCATTTCCAATACAATTTAAACATTTACCAGAAATCTTAAATTATTTTAAAAAAAAATTTTCAAAATTCCTTTAATTTTTCAAATATGTTCTGTTTTATCAACTGGCATAACTTTTTCATGGTGTGATTAAATTTTTAAATATTTTAAAAGCGTTCGTTTTTGTATTTAAATAGTTGGAAAAATATTTCAAGTTGATTTGCGGCTCCCTAAAGTAAGTTTTATGAGCTTTTCTTATTTCGTTTAAAATATTTGCTTGTCTCACCATCATTTACGCCACCACTCCAGTGCCCGTTTACTATCCTATCAAATGCTTTTAATTTTATTTTTATTTTTTTGTCTGGCATTTAAGTAGAAAATTATTTCACATCTCTTAGGAATTATAAGAGTTGGAGAGATATTTATGAATAAATTGCCTGTTTTTTTTTGTTTTAAAAGAAGAGACCATAACATGCCTTAGCCATCTTGTAAAGAAAAATATTAAAGGTTTTAAATAATAAACAGTATTTAAATTTAATATTTAAAGTATTAAAATATATTAATTCCTTTTTTATTTTTAATGCGTATTTTTTTTCCATCGATAAAATTGCAATTTTTCCGGTATTTTTCTACTCAACCTACAGAATCCTCAAGGGAGACAAAGAGCTGCAATGCACTCAGTATTTGTATTTACTCGTAAATTATTTTTTATAAGAAGAAAAAAATGGAATGGAAAAGAAAAGAAAATAATTTCTTATCTGGAGCATTTGATGCCTTCAGGTGCAGGCAAAAATATATTAACGAGCAAAAAAAGTAGTGCCTTAAAAATAAAACTTTAAATCGAAAGACAACAAAAAAAATTCAATAAATTTAACTTTCATTTCAAGTAATTTTAAAAATATTTTAAAGGATTTTACTTTTAACTACACACTATTTTTAATAATTATTTGTAAGCTTTTGCAGTCTGTAATAAAAATATGATACAAATTTAATTAGAAATTCAAGTAATAGAAAAGTGGTAGTAATAGAAGCAGTATTCACTCTTCGTTGCAAACGTCGGAGAAGATATTGCAACAGAATAAATATCTTAAAATATTTTATTTTAAAAATTTTGTGCAACTTCTTTAAAAATAATTCTTAATATGAATTAACTTGGTTGCCTAAAAACTTAAAAGGAAATCTCGAAAATAAAAAGGAAAAGAAAAAACAAACAAACTAATGTCTCGACATTATAAAACACGTGACGAATTTTGATGAAGTTTAAATCCAAAAGCCAGTAAATTATAAAATCATGGCAAAGTTAAAAATGGAGAAAATTCGCGATTTATATTGATTTTTTTCTAAAATAAAAACTAAGAAAACAAAAGTCTTTAAACATAATGGCAAAGAAACACTTTAAACAATCTTATTAAATCTTTAATATATACTTAAAAAAATTTAATCAATTTCATGAGAAAGGAAGAAGAAACATAATAATGAGCTACAAAAGCAAAGCAAATATGTCTAATTGCATATCTTGAAGTCAATAAAACCAAAAACAACATAAAATACAGAAATGTTTTATTACATTTAAAGGGATTTGTACTAAATTCTACTACTAAGTATTTATTTAATACGGTATTACAGGAAACATAGTATACAACCCAGTAAACATACGTATTAATAATTCAATAGTTTCTGAAGTGATGAATGCTTAAATGTGATTGGAAAATAAATTAGAAAAGAGTATCACTCCCGATTTGGTATATAGCTCATTTATTTATTTTTTTATTGTACACCAAGATATAAATCTTATAACTGCAAGTACTGTGTAAGGAATCAAATCATTCGTTTCTTGGTGGAATAGATTGGAAATATCAGGGAGCGATTTTATGAAGATGGTCTTCTTGAGGGTGGGGGGTTCCTGTTATGTTTTTTTTTTATTATAATTTTTGAAAAACCGCAAATTTATGTTTTTATTTTTTCTCCTTCGCAGGGATTTGAACCTTGGTCGTTTGAGTTTCTGTGCACGCGCTCTAACCACTATGCCACGAAAGAAATAAATATTTTAATAAAATAAGAATTAAAAAAAAGTTTTAATTTTCAGTTCATAAATATGTCACTTTCAAGATATTTTAAGTTTGTATATACTTGTCGAACAAATTAATATGTATAATGATGCCGTTTTGATACCATTTTGTAATGCAGTTTATGTTTCCAACTGTGGTATGACTGAGTCTGTCCAGGTTCGAACTTAAAGGTCTGCTTCCTTTAAATAAAACACCAAACTCCTTTTGTGTAATATAATAGGAAAAAAGGTTTATTAACGAAACTTTAAGCTAACTTATGTACTACTTACTTATTCTATAAAACAGATTCACGACCTGCAGAATGGTGTTATCAGTAATGTTGTCTCTGCTTTCAGGAATACTATTGTCTCATTCTATCACTATGACTACGATGTTGGATTCGGGATGTGCGCACAATCGCCTGGTCTAGATAACGAGAAATATGAGAAAACAGAGGTCGGATTTATAATAATTGGTGATCTAAGATTTGTTAAAAAAGGTACCACGACGGCAAGAGGTATTCGGGAGCTCTTGTTGTCAGGTACGGTTAGTACGAGTATAAAAGGAATTCGGGGGCTATTATACTCGGCAAAATACTTCGACTACGTCTAATACTAGTGTAAGAGGACTTCGGGAGCTCGTACACTCGACAAATCTACACAATTTATAAAAACAAATGCGACAAGAGGAATTCGGGAGCTCTTCCATTCTAGTAGTTAATAATAAAAAAATAACTACTATACTAAAAACTACGACGCCTGTCGGCATACTGGAGAGTAAGTGTCGGGCTATTGGCCGTCGCCCACCCACTCTCGATTTCATCCATCAAACTCGGACATCTTATGAAAAAAAATATTTTACCTTAATGAGAATTATCGGGTTCACCATATTGTTAAAATCTTATTAAATGAAATATTCATATTGTCATTAGTATCAGTTTTATTATTTTTTTTTTTTTGTGTTCCTCTTTGTGCGATGTCCGTAAATTTGATGGTTACACTGCTGCTTAGGCTTGAAATAAATATCGTTGTTGTTGTTGTTTGTTTGATTTACCATGATAATAGCAGTATATGTGTTTGGTGGGAAGGTACTGGTTTATTTTATACGTCTATATTTATTGGACTTTTGTAACGCCACGTTACAATTGCAAGACCAAACTGAAATCCTTCAAATAGGAAAGAACTACAGACAACCAGAGCTGTCTATAAACAGGAGTAGAACAAGGAGGTCTAAGTTCGCACACTTCGCCAAGCTATCGAAAAAAGGCATCCCAAAAAACGTTAAACATCTGGCTGCCAGACCTGGGCAATCACAAAGAAAATTACCTATAGTCTCTTTCCCGCAGAAGTATTCCCACAACTTCTGCAGTGTGTATTAAAGGACAGACCCAACCTCTCTGCGTATTTACCGAACAACCAGTGACCCGTATCCACAGCTATAAGCCTGGACTGACGAGGAATCCCTAATATTCCTAGTGTCTTGCTCCGGTTATACCGAGGCCAAAGTGTGCTAGAAACAGCACAGAATAATAATATAGTAAGAAGAAAAAAATCTGAAAAATTCTACTTAAAGTCGAAATATCCCACGTTTCTCAGTTGTTTTTTATTACATATCTGTATATACTCATACTTTTTTTATTTCGAGTAGAAAAATGTTAGTGGAATCAAACCAGATCAAGTATTTTTTGTTTCAATAGAACTTCTCTGAAGTACTGAAATATCAGTCCATGTTCTGTTATCCATAATTTGAAAGGTTTTACTTCATTTCTCATATTATGTACTTACGAAACTCTTCTTATAAATATCGTGATAATTTTATAATTTGTGAAATTAAAATGTGTTTATAGATTTTGCCCGTATTCATAAAAAATAAAACAGTTTTATTAAATGCTTATTTGAGAATTACTCTATAGAAATTTGTCAAATAAGCGCTGTATAAACCAATTTTATTTTTTATGAATACGGGCATTTTTAAAAATAACAATTTATTATTTATTTTAAATTTAATTAGAAAATCAAATCTAAGACCGGCTGAAAAAAACTCTTGTGTTCTAGGCTTAAAAACAACTCACGAAAGCATTATATTTCAAAAGCCTGATTTGGTGTTTGCTGGGAATGCGCACACACACATTTTCGATTATAAAACAAATGGTAGGGGTGTGTGTTTAAACGCATGTGTATTACTGTGACAATAAAACCAACATTATTGGCGAAAGTAAAACTATTTATTTAATGACGGTTATACTCAAGTGAGTTTGGATGTATGTATGTATGTGTGCATGTGTGGTCAATGCTAATACTTTCATATGTGCACATACATACACTTTGTATGTTTCCTGGGAATTTTAAGACACATTTGACAACAAATAGGATAGCTATAGCAACACAAAAAAAAGTACAAAAGAGAATTAGTAGAAGGATAGGGTGTAATATTGTGAGACTCATAAAATAAAAGTAATAAAATAGTTGTAAGGCTGTTTTCTTTGTTTTTTTTTTTTGTTTCGTTAAGATGGTGATTTTTATTTTTGTATTTACTTTATAGTTGATCCAAACAATACATGCATGCCAGAGTGTACTCCCATATAATTGAAGAAAACATAAATTCTTAGTCGGCCAGATTTTATTTTGCAAATGTTTTCCATTTTTTTATTTTTTTTTTATTTTATTTCCTTGTGGGTTTTTCTTCTTATGATATAGTGGTACCCATTAAATTTATTTGTTGCATTTACACATTTCTTTTTCTTTAAAAGTAATAATATATATTAAAACTGTTTATAAAATTTTCTAATTTATTTTATAATTCTTTAAAATTGTTGCTCCTTTGACTATTGACTTTATCTAAAAATTAAATTGAGTAAAAAATTGTTGCCTTTCGAATAATGAAAAATAAGACCCAGTGTAAGACATAAAACAATGTCAAAAATTAAATTTTATTCTGAGCAAAATGTGTTGTAATATAAAAGAGTTTTTATTCCAACATAAGGTTTTTATTAATACTCGTATTGACATACATTTGAGTAATAATTTTATATTTTTTTGTACTCAAAGTAATATCTGTCTGGTCGTAGTATTTCTATGACCTTTAGATAAAATCAATTAGCATATCTGTTAAATAACTCGATGGCTCTTTAAATTTTTTGTTGCTGTCTATCCTTGACAATATTCAATTGACTTCTTTCCAAATTCAACAGATCAGAGCCAGCTAGTCCCGAAATACAGTGTACTCTCTCTCAAACGGACACTTAAAGGACTGACGAATTTGTCCGCTTATAAGAGGTCTCCGCTTATGGAAAAAATCATAAAAAGAATAATTAATAATCTATAATGTAGCAATATTTAAACAGTTTTATTACAAAAAGAAAAATATGAAAATAAAAATAAGACAAAAACTAAATTTTCATCAATAGTCTTGTGAAATTAAAAAGAAAATAGTTTATAACATTATATATCAACTGGATTTAATCAAGTTAGAAATTTTATATCAATATCTTTCGCTTCCTAGATCACTGTGAATTAAAGAAAAAGCTTTTTAGTTTTCTAATGGTTTAATAAGATTTTCACTTTCTAGCCCATCTTAAGACGACCAGAGTTTCTTGGGTCTTATACCGATATCATCATTAGAGGAATGCCATTAGATCGAGACTTTACAAACCATTCGTAGAACAATTTGTCAATGTTAAAATTTTTGGTTTTGATATCAGTGTCAGCAGCATAAGTTTAACTGATTTAGCATTTCTTTGCTAACTCCTCGCGCACACTACGGTTTTAATTTTTATGAATTTCAAAAACATTTACTTTTTCTTTAATTTTTTTAGATATTGTGATTCAAATTTGTAATAAGAATCAAAAAATTTGTGCATCAACATATTTAAAACATTAAACGTAACAAACAGAATTTTTGTCGTTTCGGGATTCCTCCTTTTACATGCACGTATTATTAACTAAAAAACGTAATGAATAACAAAAAAATTAAAAAAAAATTGTTTCGCCGTGCTGTAAGCTGTCCGGTTAGCGGAAATTCAAATAATTTTGGGGTGGAGATAAGTGTCCTCGTCCTGTTATGAGGAAGTCGTCCGTTTAAGAGAGAAAAGTTTTGAAAACCCCAAAGAATTTTATTGGGACTAAAAAATGTGTCCGTCTGTGCGAGGTGACCGCTTAAGAGCGGTGTCCGTAAAGAGAGAGTACACTGTAATTCGATGGAGTGTTTATAGTATTGATTAGCTGTAACACGTATAAGTTTTAGCTGCGTTTCTTTGTAGCGAACAATACTTTGATCAACGGAATTATAAAAGAGGCCAAACAACAGTCATAACAAGGGACTTGTAAACGAATAAGAAATATGCGCTCAGTTTTTAGACTTTACAAATCCAGTTTGCAATATTTTTTTAACAGGAAGAACAAGACAAAGCAGCCGTATTGTAACTGCTGTAGTAGAAGATAGAAGTTGTAGAGAAATCGTATTATAAAAACGTTGTCGAAAAATTGTAAGATTGCTAGAAATAATTATCTTAATAATAAATCGAATTTTACCAACAAAATTCATTTTACTGTGTTGGCCTATAAACTTTTTAGCCCGACCCTTATCTTATCTTTTATATGAAAACTAGCTGATCCGGCAAACGTTGTTTTGCCCTGAAATATTTTGATTTTATCTCCAATTATTTCTTTTGAAACTTAAATTCTTTTACAAATTTTTAATATATTGACAATTTTTTATTTTTGAATGCCCATAAAAGAAAAGGATGCTTATTTTTGTTTAATAAATATATTTTGTGAATTTGAGCCAAATCGTACCATAAGTAAAAAAAATTAAAATATTATGAAAATATCGCCACCTATCGTTGTTAAACTTAAGAGAAACCTGGCTCCTGACTAAACTTATATTTTGTCCCAGTTTGGTGTCAATCGGTCCAGCGGTTCTTGAGTTTTTGTAACACGTACCCGGCACAAACGTTTTTATATATTAAGATAAGTATGTAATTGTGGATTTCTTTAATGTATATAGACAGCTGCATGGCTGAACCAATTTTCTTGAAATTTTTAAGCTATCTTTTTGTGTGCCTGAAAAGAACTACGAGCGATGCCACGCCCATATTTCAGAAATGGTAAAAGCAAAAGCTTTGGAGTTTGATCGGAGTATCTTTATATTCAATGCAACTCTTCAGTTAAAAAGTAGGTGGAATTGAATATTTAAGCAACCTCTAAATTAATTATATCTATATCTTGAGAATAATAATTAAAAAGTGTCGAAATATGACATAAACAGAAAGTGGGCGTTGTTTAATTTTTGGAAGTGATGCACTCTAAACCTTTTGTAATAAAATTTTCAACAAAAAAAAACTATTATGTACGAAATTTCATACGTATAAAGAATTATATATTAGAACACTGATATAAATGAAATATCAGGCATCTTTCGATATTGTTTGGACGCTCATCAAATATGTATATAATCAAAAAAATATTTTTAAAATTTCAAATGAAAGACAGATTTCATAGTTCGACGGCTTTCAGACCACAAAAAGAAAAAAATAACTAAAAAACCAGAAAATATACAAAAGTATCTTGCATCCATCATATGTCCAGTTGTACACGAAGCAAAAACAAAGAAAAATCATAAATAGAACTGATTTTGGTTTAAATCTCTTTCATATTTTCTATGAAGAAGAATGGCATGTGGATTACACTCGTACGAGTACACTCATAGATGAGTAACTGATAAATACCTATTTTTAAACAGAAAATATAAATTTAATTTCTTTTTGTGTTTTTTGTTTTATGTTTTATTATTACATTAACACATAAAGTGCAATGATATACACTAAGACTGGTAACAAAGTAACACATACATAAAAAAAAGAGAGAGAAAAAAAATTTTCTTTTTTTTTTTTTTTTCATAAACCACAAAAATAAATTAAATTTTCTGCCATATGTTTTCACTTATCATGCTTTCAATATGAAATATCCCTTTGCTGCCACTTCTTATATTTTTTTTAAACACACATACCTACACATAAAGAAAAATATGTCAGTATATATGCATGTATGTATGTGTGTTGCAGTAGTATATTGTATAACATTTTAATCCTGCTTAATAATTAGTTACTTCAGTCTACAAAACTCTGTGAGACTTAATATAAAGAGACTCCTCCTGTACCAGTAACAGCATCAAAATCAACATTAGCAGCTGTAGTACTGACACAGCCACTGACTGCCACTGCTGCTGCCACAGCCAGTTCTAGTATCAGTATCAAAAAACAAAACCCACCGCAATACCATCACGACTGGAATGTTTGTCTTGCAACGTGCCTGGCAACTTTAATTTCTCTTTCATACAGTTTTAGATGAAATAGAAAAAAAAAACAACAAAAAATTAATAAAAAAAATACACAAAAAATAATATGAAGGTGGGCAGATGTATTTCAATATAAAACAAAAGGACGTATAAGATCACACACACACACAGGAACAAATATACGAGTATTTAGAGCAATACAAACACTTCCTTTTTATAAATAATTCTCGCTTTAAAAATATTCTCTTCAAAAAAAAAAAAAAAATATTTCATTATTTAATGAAGTTGACTTGGAATTGCAGCATAAAATTTAAATGAATTGAGGGCATAAAAATTAAATATATTCTGTTTGTAAAAAATGTTAAAGAATATTTAATTAAAGTAGAAACCAAAAGAAAATAATTTTCAATAATTATTAATGCTGGTCATAAGTCTAAAATAAAATAGAATAATTGAAATGAAAATAAGCCAGGGAAAGCACATATTTAAAGTGTGAAATGTATTGCTTTAAGAAGGACTAAAAGAGATATTTCTAAATATTTTATTTTAACTTTTAAAAGCAAACTTGCAGGAGTGGTTCGCAACATAAAGCGATAACCACTATTGTAGTCTAAAATGCAGTTTTAGAACATGGATATGAAATGGCAGGTAAATTATATGTGCTTTGTGCCAAAAAAGTTCAAAATATTTTGTGTGTGATCTTCTACTTTTTGAGTTTTTTTTTAATAATTTTTATTTCTTATTGAACAAATCAGAGTGAGCAAACAAACAAAACATTTCGAAAACGTTTCCACAAAGTCATAAACTTTTAAAATTTTTTTTAATCGTTTTATACATGAGCAAAACCAAAACAAATACTTTTTAAATGAGAAAGAGCGCACACAAAACAAATGGCTTTTCGCTCTTGTGCTTGATTTGATATTCCGTTACATTCCGTAGAAACGTATTTTTTGAATGTTTCATTTGGTTCGTATGAATTTTCTCTGTTTGAATAAAATTAAAATCATAATTAAAATGTTTTCTGCTTTGCCAAAAATCTTGTTTTCTTTAGGTATGTAAGTATACATATTAAATATTTTAGGGAGCAAATCAATTCGAAAACGTTTGCAAACGTATTTTCTCATAAATTTTTTTTTTGCTTTCTACGTTCTTTCTAGTTAGTGTATTTTTAGTGCTCACAAACAAAAACAATAAACAAAACTAAATGGGACAAGTGTTCTCATTGTTTTTGTTTTGTTTTTGTTTTACTAATTGTAAAGAACAAAACAAAATGAAATTAAATGTTTCGTTTTGTTTATTTTCCTACTCTGTAACTAATATAACAATTAAATGTCATTACTTAAGCAAATGTCGCCGTGGTCTAGTGGTTAGTGTGTTGGCTTACTAAGACATGGACCCTGGGTTCGACTCCAGGCTCTGACATTTTCAAAAAAAGAAATATGAAAAAAAAATATTTCTTTCGGCGACTACCTCTCAGCAGTCTTCTGGCAAAAACTCTGAGAGTAACTAACTGCCATGAACAAGCTTCTCAATTCTGTCGTTCGGAGTCGACATTAAACTGTAGGTCCCGGTACTCATGGATAAAAATTAACACACACAACATGGGTGCTGCGAGAAGCTAGGCCGTAATCCTGACACAGGGTTGTAAAGGCCAGTTATGTATGTATGTATGTACTTAAGCAAATAGTTATGTACTTGCTTACTTACTTACTTACTTGCAACCTGTTAACGGGTTTCGACCGGCCTTGACACTAGTCTCCAGACGTATATGATAAGCGCGCGCCTTCTCCAGTTGGTCACACCAACTGATGACAGGGCTTCCTCAACTTGGTTCTTCTAAAGTTAATATGGTCGTCCTCTACGTCGACGTCCAGTGACCTTCGCATCGAAAACTTTTCTCGCTAGAGTAGATTCTTTCATCCGAACAATGTGACCGAGCCAGCGTAGGCGCTGGATGTTAATACGCTGAACAACGCCCACATCGCCGAGGAGGTCATACAGCTCATAGCCTTAGAGGACCAAAGATCTTACGAAGAACTTTTCTCTCGAACACTCCCAGGACCGCTGCATCGGCACAAGACAGCGTTCATGCTTCCGCACCATAGAGAAGCACCGGACTTATAGAGTATTAATTTCGTCGCACGAGGAAGGTCTCTGTTACTAACTGCCAACTGACACCGTACTAGCACCTGTTGGCCAGTATGATTCTTTGTTTGATCTCCAGACTGACATCATTCTTGCTGGTAATGGCGTTGCCAAGGTAGATGAACTTCCTGACCACATCGAATGCATAGTTGCCGGCTGTAACCTGATAGAGGATACGTTCAACATCCCTACTCGCCGACAACATGTACTTCGTCTTGCTCTCATTTACCGTCAGAACTATTTTTGCAGACTCCCATTCAATAGCATTAAAGGCTGCGGTGACATCTTGCTTTGTATACCCAATAATATGTATCTGTGGCATTTTGACAAAACATCTTAAGTCAAATTTAAAAAATTTAAAAAAATGTTGTTAAAAAAACAAAAAACATTTTTGTGTACGTTTTTAAAATTTTGTATTTTAGAAGAAATTTTTCTTTAATTTCGGTTTATTTTACTTTTTATAAAAATAAGTTTTTCCCGAGTTTTTTTGAAAAACTTTTTTCCTATCTTATCTCGACTTAAGGTGTTTTGTCAAAATACCACAGATATCAATGTCGTCTGCATACGCAAAGAGCTGGACACTTTTGTTCAAAATAGTGCCATTAGAGACTCTTTCTCTAAAATGTACTATTTTTTTAATGTCCTGTTTTTCCGAATTTCAAATCTGACTGCCCAAACTTTCTCAAATACTTATTACTTTCGTATTCGAAAAATTTATAATTCAATACGATTTCTCAATATCCTGGTTAAATTTCAATAGTTTCTTCATGATCTTCATTAAATTTCGATAAACAATTAGTTGATATGTACACTTCAAATAGATTTTTGAAGTAAAACTTTTTCACGTTTTACTAAATGGTTACAAATTGGATGGTAGAAAAAGTAATTTTCATAAAATTTTTTGGTTTTGATAAATTACGAAAGAAGAAAGAACTCATTTTAAAGGGGTATCCTCGCAAAAGACAGCCACAAATTTTAAATTTTTAGCTCAAATTTGCTTCGTAGGTAGTCGACACATTTCGTAGAAGTTTTTTTTTTTGCTTTGTCGAGTGTAAAAACTCACGAATTCCTGCTTCGCTGGTACTAACCGTAGTATAAGGCAAGAGGACAAGAATTTTTTTCCCGTCGTAGTTTATTAATTTTATTTAAGTGCTCCTAAACTATAATTGAATTTTATGTACCATATTCTAATATACTGTGCACAGACATCGTTTTTGAGCCTATTACCCCAGGACCTGATATATCTCCAGAATCCAAAGCAACTATAGATCTACAGTCCAATTCATAATGAGATAAGACGTGCTTATAAGAGCCTTATAAGCAAAATCTCTTAATTTTGTATTCATAAACAAGAAACAGTGTCATAACGCTCTCATAAACTATTTTTAAATAAGAAATTTTTATTGTAGGTTTCTAGGTACTTTAACCGTACAATACCACGACATTTGCGAGTTAGATTGGATATTGTATAAATAAAAGTGGAATAATATAGTATTACAATGAATAAAACTTATATAGTTGCAAGTATAGATATATATGTACATATTTAAATTCATATAATTAAAAATTTTCGTATAATAGCAAATGATTGCAGTCTCTGTACAAAATCAAATTTCTAAATGGCCAAAAAATTGTTTTTATTTTGAATTACATATCCCATCTCTTTCCTTTACAGGCTCTGCCATCAGTGATTGTAGAAAATACGAATGAAAATCTCTCTTTCTCTTTCTCTCCAGTTTACAATTCCATTTTACCAAATTTTGATATAAATAAATGTAAACAGAATAGTGATGCACAAACCAAAAAGAGAATGGTAGTACTCGATTACTTTATACAAGAATTAAAAAAATGTGCTTCAAAGGAAATTTTTTTTGTATTTATTCAGTTTATTTTAGTTATTTTTTAACAGCAGTAAATATTACTTCAATCCATCTATTTTATGTATAATTGTGTTACTATTACATTATTTTTATGAATATTAAAAAATTACCGAAGTAACCGATAGTTTTTATTGTGCATCACTATGCTGAAATAACAGCAGTAAATATTACTTCAATCCATCTATTTTATGTATAATTGTGTTACTATTACATTATTTTTATGAATATTAAAAAATTACCGAAGTAACCGATAGTTTTTATTGTGCATCACTATGCTGAAATAACATCATGGTATTGCCAGCATGACATTAAAATCGTTTATTAGTTAATTTGCTCATATGAAAGGTTTATGAATAAGATTTTTTATTTTGAGCTTATAAGACAGATAACGCCTCATAACTAATGTATGGATAAAACCTAAATAAAGGAGTTATTATGAATTTGACTGTACGTTTTTAGCTCAAATTTGCTCCGTAGGTATTCGACACATTTCCTAGAAGTTTTTTTTAGCTTTGCCGAGTGTAAAAACTCACTAATTCCTGCTTCACTGGTACTAACCGTAGTATAAGGCAAAAGCACCAGAATTTTTCTTCCCGTCGTAGTTTATTAACTTAATTTAAGAGCTCCTAAACTATAATTGAATTTTATGTATCATATACTAATATACTGTGTACAGATATCGTTTTTGAGGTTATTACAGCCAGATTGCTAACCATTAGAACCAGAAGTAACCCCAGGACCTGATATATCTCCAGAATCTAAAGCAACTTCAGATCTAGAATATAGCTGCAGACTCCGAGAACGTTAATACATACATACATACATAACTGGCCTTTACAACCCTGTGTCAGGATTACGGCCTAGCTTCTCGCAGCACTCATGTTGTGTGTGTAAATTTCTATCCATGAGTACCGGGACCTACAGTTTAAAGTCGACTCCGAACGACAGACTTGAGAAGCTTTTTCATGGCAATTAATTACTCTCAGAGCTTTTGCCAGAAGACTGCTGAGAGGTAGTCGCCGAAAGAAATATTTTTTTTCATATTTCTTTTTTCAAGATGCCGGTGCCGAGAACGTTAATGGAATATATTAATTGTCGGTAATTATGAAGGTTTAGTTTCATAAATGAAAATTTCTAATTGTGTTTTCATTTAAAGAAAGCAGACTTTGTGAACTTGGGGACTGAAAACATACATTGTTTTGCAGTGGCTTGGTGATGACACATATATCGTAATCGTATGTTGTTTTAAGATTTATTCTTGTTTTTCTCTTTTATTCTTTAATTTCATTCTATAGCCCGTGGTCTTTTTACTGCCTTCCTAACCTAACCTACATCTTATTTAAACAGGTGATATCAATTTTATTGTGGCATTTCTTTCGGCAAACACCACTTGGCAGTGTTCTAATGAAAGATCTGAGAGAAACCAATTGCTTCTCAAGTCTGTCATTCGAAATCGACGTTAAACTGTATCCCGGTACTCATGGATAAAACTGGTTGCTGTAAGAAGCAGGGCCGTAACTCTGAAAAAGGATAGTAATGGCCAATTATGTATTTATGTATGAAACCAATGCTCATCAATAACTACCTATATTGCCATTATTATTAAATACAATTTTCTTTAAAGAAAATACTTTTTTTCTTAAAAATAATAATGAAGACGAACAAAAAACACAAAAAAAAGTGCTAGAAGAATCAAATATGTATGCTCGTTTGTTTCCTGGCATGTTGTGGTCTAATCAATCATTCGATAAACAAGACCTCTTACGTTTTACTCCCAAGCCAATAACTGTTCAGGAAGGAATTCATGCCCTTCCATACATTTATTCATACGAGTAACTTAACATTAATAAAGACCTTCAATATGTGTTCGGGTAGGGATAAAGCATAAAAGTAACATCTTCATTTTAAGACAGTTCTACAGGCAGTGTAAGCATTTGTTATACGAGTGCTTTAAAGTGTGTGAGTGCTGTATTCATGTGTCAGTGTTTTTAACCTCATTCATAAATTAATTGTTATTAATGGCAAAGAAATATGACGTTTCACAACAATAACAACATAAGCAACTTTATATACTTCCTCAGGTTCATTGTTACTGCCTGACTTTATTAATGGCAACATTAGTGATGGTGGGGTGTTTGGTGATGGCGTAGTTCGAAAAGTGAACTTTGGTTTTAAATGTTTTTTTTTATTTTTTACTTCATTTTCTTTCAAAAAGTAAATAATTTGAAATAATTGCAGGTAATAAAATTAATGTTGCAAACTTTATGATTTTATGCTTTTTGACTTTTGACTTTTATGAGAAATTTATATTTTTACAACAAAATCATTTTCATTTTCATGTTGTTGTTTTTTTTTATTTTTTGTATTTCTTTACTTTTAAACATTTGTCTTGTGTTGGGTTTCTTGAACTTGTCCACATTAAGTTTTTTTTTTGTTGTTGCTTTTATTGCCTTCATTTTCATTTTATTAGTAGAGTTATACATATTCAGTCGAATTCAGTTGTAACTCGAATTTTCACTTAAATTACGGGTAATAAATCAAATCAGAAGAAAAAAGAAAATCTTAAATTTTAACAAAATTGTAAAACGTCTCAGAGCATTTGTCACTTGAGCGTAGGGTGGATTTTAAAAACTCTCAAAGCATTCGCATCAAATTGTTATCGTCTGACGACCAATTGAAATTTATTTTTTTTTTCTCTCTTTTTACATTTATTTGGTATCTTTATGTCTCAAAAATTTATAGCCAAGTATGTCTAACGTTAATGCATTTTCAATTGAACGATTTAGAAAACCAAAAGTAACAAACGAGGTAAAAGTGAAAGCAAAAATGTTTTGGTTGATTTAACAGAAGAAATTGAAAGTTTAATCTTGTTAAGCCATTGCTTGAAAGTCAACGTTAGAAGAACATTAAAAAAACACAATTCTGTTTTAAAAAATTGCATTGCAAGTCGAATGAAAATAATCTTAAAGATCCAAATTTTAAACAAAAATCAATATTACTTAAGTTTAGTTTTTTTTATTTTAAATTTTTGTGGAATACAGTACCAAAATATTTTCCCAACCCTTGCTTTAAAAGCATTCATTACTTTTTTTGTAGAATTAAGAGTAGCAATAAGTATGCTATTTATTAAACAATATTCAAAATATTGATTTATCTTTGTAACATTATTTAGTAGGAAGTTAAACTGCCACACCCACTCAAAGACTTTTTAAAAGTTATATATACGGCGACATATGGGGAATGTAAAAAACAACAATGGAAACTCCCAACATAAATCAAAGAAGGCCTTGAGACTCCAAAGGCCTTATTATGTGTGCAGACTTGGATTCAATACTATAAAGCTTTGCAGGAGGATATGTGTTCATGTTTTGGAGATTTGAAAAATAAAACTTTTGACAGCCTAAAACACGACAAACGTATGGTCTTGCAAATAAAAAAATAAGAAAATTTTAATTTGCAGCAAACAACTGACATTGATATCAACCGAGCATGGCTGGCAATTAGGATAGCATATAAATACTTAAAAGGGATTTTTCAGGATATAATTCACAATTCACACATCATATGAGAGTTAATGGCCTATTTATAAATCAAATTAGTTTCGCATTAATAATAGCATTCTAATTGCCGACACAAAAAGAGTTGTTTCAGTCCTCCAAGACTTCAGTTTGCGGATTAGTATTCATAAAACAAAATACATGATAATAAACAAAAATAATATTTATAATGACGAAAAATTAGTCGTCGATAATATTTCAATTGAAATAGTATAAAATTTTTAGTAACTTGGCTGTTGGATATCATCGAAAACTGGTGTTGCTCAAAGGAAACAGGATCACGAAGAGAAATGACTCGAAATGTATTTCGTTAGTACAAGCATTGAACAGCCATGATATTTGTTTCGAAACTAAGATATGCTTAATTAAGTTTCATATATGTGTCCATAATTATGAAAGTGGTCTAAGTCATATATTAATTAAAAAATGTTTTTACATTATATGACATTTTAATTTATAATTTTATTAGTCTTAATTAATGGAAATTTATTACGAATATGAAATTTTGTGTGAATTTAATTCGATAATATTGTTTTCAAAGTTTGAATTGACTTAGACCATTTTGAAAATTAACTGAATGTCCTATAAATGACATAAAGCAATAAAGAACTTTGAATTTTATTTAAAACAATAATTTAACTGAACATTTGTTAAGTATTTTTCAACAGTAATCCATTTTTATCAATATTGCGAGTATTTAAGCTTCTTAAAATGTTCCTGAAAAACTGGAAGGATGTACGGTAGTAAACTCAAAATATCTTTATGTTTTTTTCCGATACTGGTCTAATGATGCTGTATAATGGAAGTAATTTAATATTTCCGTATGTTTTGGGTCTTCATCTTATAGGAGAAAGATCCAAAACGTGACATTTAGAATCATCTAAAGAAGTTGTATAAAACATTTTATAAGTTTCATTTTTCAAGAATCTCATCCATTGAATTTGTAGCCAAGAGACAGATTCACCCGCGATATTTTTTGCTCTTCTTGCTATTGATTCTGATATCGTTGAAATAAAATCCGGCTGCGAAATTCGCTTTATCAAAAATTTATTTCTTCTTCTTGAATAAATTTAGTTTAAAATAATGTGGTATGAAATAACTAATAAACTAATTTTTTAAAATTTTGACTTAGACCACTTTCATAATTATGGGCACATATGATCTGTACTTCTTTGTGTTCTGTAAACTTCAAAATACATTTCAAAAATACCTCTAACCTTAACGGCTCTATTTATTTAACCCCAGGCTTCTGGTAATATATACTGTGAATAAATACCAAAAATTAATGACGACAGGATGAACACTTCCTTAAATTCTCTGTTGGTTTATTTCTTAAAGTCTAGAATTTAATATATTATTTTAATTTTTTTTTAATAATTTCTTAACAAAATCGTACACTGAAAGCACATATGTATATACTGCTTTAAAGAAAAAAGTTATAACATTAGGTTTTAACTTTGAAATTCAATTCAAATAAACAATAAAGTACTGGACTTTTGAATATTTAATTATTATTTAACAAAAAAAAAACAATCCAAAAAGGTAAATGCTTCAAATAAATTTGCCAAAGCAATAGCATTTGCATTAAACAAATCAAATAAAAAGTAACCTCTAATTTATAGTTAAAATAAAAGAAAATTTCCAAAAAATAAAAAGTATTTCTGACAAGCTGTTGTGTTTCGGTAAATTTTACGAATATACAGTAACTTTTTTAAAAAATTTTTACAACTTGCAAGCCATAAAAATCTACGCCAAGTGTCATCAAAAAGTCATTTTATCTATTTTTTTTTTATATTTTCCTCGGTACTACACAAGGGGTATAATATTTTTATATTTCAAAATCTCTAAAACTCACATAAAAACACACACTTTAGCATCGAAATAATTCTCCCAGAGAGAAAGAAAATTGAGAGAAAAATAATTTAAGAAGCATACTTTAGGGGGAACACCTTTTGCAAACAAGATGAGTTAAAGAAAAAGGTTTCAAAAAAGATTGAAAAACTTACAACTCTTGCATGCACACATTCACACAAATTTGTGATATTGCTGTTGTCTCATTGCTGCTGTTGTTGGTATTTTTTGTAAATATTTTTTTAAGTGAAATATTTTGATTTTTATGATTTTTACGTGTGCCCAAGTATGTATGAGATTTAGTTTTCTAATGCAAGAAAGATTTACCAAAAAATGTGTTTTATAAATGTAAACTGATTTGATTTGATTTTTTTTATTGATCATCAATATATTCATTGCAAGAAATATAAAATTATTTATAGAATTTTCACCTTGATCTAATTAAAGTGTTTCTGACGAAAGACAAATTAATTTAACAAAATTTATAACTCTTCCTGGGGCTCGAACTTCGGGCCTCCAGCACACAATAATAAATTAAGATCATCTGATAATAAGCTCAGACCTATGTAAGAGCAGATGAATGTTTTCACCTATCTATCGGATTTTAGGCCCGTACCTTGAATTAAAAAACTCTCTCTAAGTCCTTAGCTGAGTGTAAATATATTCCAACATAGAGCTTTAACCGAAACATAATTTGTTTACAAATAAGTGTAATTAACCTTTAACTACGAAGGTGAAATAGTTTTTCATAGTTATTGACGTGGGGTAAATTTTACCACCTTTTGTTTTACCAAAAAAAATTAGTAAAAGAAAACATTTTTTTAACAATTTACTTTTAAAATAACAAGAAAATACATTTTTATATAAATATGATTATAAAAATAAAAAAATCCAAGATTTAGTATAACAAAACAGGGACTCAACAGCGCTCAACCGAAGAAAATAAATTAAAAAATCTTAGGAGGGGGTAAAATTTAATACCACCTCAGTAGTTAAAGGTTAATATCATTGTGATCATGATTATTTTGACTTTATAACCTTCATTTTTGCTACCTGTGTTATTCCTATAAGTGTCATCATAAACACTCGCCACAATAAAAAAAAATAAAAAAAAAAAACATTTGCAATATGAAGGTTTAAAACACATCACAATCTCCACAACAAAGGACACCAACAATATCAGTTTGAGTTTTCATGTAACTGCATGGGTCTTCAGTGTACACATTCTTAAACGTTATTTTGCTAAAAATTTAATATGGCAGGTGGGCGATAAGAACTGTAATAAAATATGAAAAAAATACGGCTCTTAAAGTTAAAACAAAAAAAAAACAAAAAAAGAAACAAAAAGTAAAGGCAACATTCTCTGTTTGTAGCCTCTTTAACAGCCTCTTTCCTCTTCGGTAAGTGATTGTGTATTATTGAGTATCGTTATTATTTTTATGTCTGTTTTTATGAGCGGAAATAAACAACAAAACCCACATACCGTGTGTTAGTCTTTGAGTCTCAAAGTGCAAATTTATATAAAAAAAAATTAATGAATGTGCAATAATATGTGTGTCTGTGTAAGTGTGTCTTACGTGTATTGTATAATATTTTGTTGCTCTTGCTGTTGTTATTGTTGTAAATAAACGTGACTTTGTTGCTTTATTAATATGATCATAAAAATTGTTTAACACTTTTGACGTGTCGGTATTTATTATTAATAACAAAAAATAGGCTCTATTTTCTCTGTACACTTCTCTTATATCTTCTTATTTGCCACAGTTGCTGTTCTTGTGATTTTTTGTTTTTGTATTTTGCAAGTATTATTTAATATGTTGTTTTGTATGTGTGTCTTTAAAGAAAATCTATCTGCAGGATATGTACTCGTATTTAATACAACATGTGTTATACTCGTATGTAGGTATAAGTGTTTATTGGTTTTATTTTACTGCTCTTGTTGTTGTTTTTGCTGTTTTCATTATAAAAAATTATTTTACCATTTTATTTTGTTGTTAAATGTTGGCACGTGCTTTAAGCATAAATCAAACAAATTTTGTTTTCCAATCTCCAACTTCTTCATCACCACCAATACGAATTAAAAAAAAATATTCTTTTATTTTTTTTTTACATTTGCAATATTATGAAAGTAAGAATTATTTATATATTGAAAAATAAAGGTTTTTTTCTTTATAACAATTTAGTAATATATTTTTCAAAGGAAAACATTTAATATAAAATGACAGTAAGAAAACAGTTTTCTATTAGTAGGTTAGCATCATACGACACCGTTTTCAAAATACCACAACACCTACAGTTACGGTCAGTATGTCCCTTCTATCCAGTTCGTCAGATTGAGGTATTTCATAATGTCGTCCTGATCCACACCAGACGTCTCCGTGATATCCTGTATATATATAACCCCATACCGAGACATCATGATGACGCCTAACGATGGCCGCACCAACATCGCCACACCAACGATAATTATCGTTGTACAGCATACACACCCTGTGAGCATGTTTTCATGATTTCATAGACACTTATACTGCCGCAACCATGCCCACTTTTCCAATTTCGCCCACTCTTTGACTCATGACTTGTACTGCCTAAAAAGTAATGTTTTTTTTTTTTTTTTTTTTTTTTTTTTTTTTTTTTTTTGTAAGACCAATACCCAGGGGTAAACCCCTACTCATGCAGTGCATTGTATTGGAATGCGAAGATGGTTGACAGATAGTTTTTTTTTAAGATATTTGTATATTATGCGCCCTTTTTTTTTGTTGATTTAACAAGTTGCTGTCAATGTGTCCAGTCAAGAGCCAGTGTTATACCTTCACCCTCGAATGATCAAACAACAATTGCCTCATCTGTCGGTGGATGTTTTAAGTGTGAATGGTGAGCGTGTTCAGTAGATTAGCTATTATCTTCCCAGAAGGTGGCGCTGTACTACTGATCATTGGTTTCTGGTGGAATGGATAGAAATGTCAGGGGGTGGTTTCTTGCTGATGGTCTTAATTGTAATTTTAGAAAATCGCAAATTTAATTTTTATAATTTCGTCCTTCGCTGGGATTGAACGTTGGTCGTGTGAGTTTCTGTGCGAGCGCTCTACCACTATGCCACGACCCCTCCTGAATATAGAAAATTTCGTTTTAACCTTTATGAAGATACACAAAAACCAATGTTTCTGTAAGAGGTATAACGTGGACTTAGTCGATATTGTCCATTTTTATGGGCCAAATTTAAAATCTCTTACATTTTTTAAGATACAGACAAATGTATATTTACTGTGGACGGGTGTGGCATTGCTCAATTACAGTTTTTAAAACTCATATAGTCTATAGTTCCCTGAAAACATACTAACAAATACTGTAAAAATTCACAAAAATCAAGAATTTCAAGCAGTTTAATTGTCTAAAGACTTTCGGCAAACAAGCACTTATTAATTTGTATATTTAAGATTGTAAAAAAAATATTGTTAAACAAACATACTTTAAGGCGTTTTTATTTTTTTCTTTAATATGAAATTAAAATTAATTATTTAAATTTAATTACTAAATTAATACTTGATTGGGTGAATATTTACAGAATGAATATTATTAATGGCTGCAAACTTGTGAGCTAGCTGTAGAGATTTAATTAAAAAAAAAGAAACCTAAATATGTAACAGAATATTTAAAATTTTTTATATATATAATAACCTATAGCAACAACAGCAATAATAGCAAATAAATCAAAATTAAATTAAAGCGTTTAGCGTTTATTTAAACATGAATTTAAATGGGTTATTAATGCGTATGAAAATTTAACCTCATAAATCGTACAAAATACCCAAACTGAAAAATATATGCACACATACACACACACTTTAAGCCAATAACAGGCCACAGAGAGGAACTAAAGTTCACACAAGCATACTCAACTATATCTACACTTGGATTTTGAGCATGTGTGAATACAAGAAGCAGAAACAGACATTGCCCTGAAGCAAGATTTACTCTATTCTAGCATAAGCCAGATTTTACCCGACAAAATGACATTTTAATTTCGCGCATAACATGACAATCATGTGTACCCAGTCGGGACTTGAGTTAACATAAAACTAACTTATAGCTAACTATGAGTACTTATAGTAAGAGTCAGCGGTGACCAGAAATCACAGTGTATACAGTGACGGGATTTCGGCAAAAGTAACAAGAACAACACAACAATTTTACTTCCATTTAAGATGAATGAGGCAGCAACTATTAACAAAAATAAGTGGTTGTAAAATTAATAACAGCTGATTTAAAATTTGGGCTATCATTTGTTTCATCACTGTATATACTGCGGCAAAAAACTAAACCAATTCACAACTGCATTCGAGTTAGTGAGTGTTTCTTCACTTTACATTTAGCTTTTAGCAAGAAATTTTCGTAGAAAAGTTTTATTTGGTTTTAACACACTACGTCATATGAGTTGGTTGCTACACAATTACTCTATAGAAGTTTTGGCTAACCATTAGTTAATTTAGAAAAGTTTCATTTGATTTGAGCAAACGATGTCATGGGAGCTGATTAGTATTCAATTAAGCATAAATAAAGTAAGCTTTGGGTGCATAAAAAAAGGTACTAGGCATTAGCTAGGAACTGGAAAAAATGACATCACGGGTTCAACTGAGAAGTTTAACAAAAGCACTTGCATATCTATATATAAGCTGACAGTTATAAAGAAAAATCTTCTCCCTGTTTTATTTTTCCTCTATGATTTTGTATTATTTTTTTTTTAATTAAGAATAGCTCATACATTTGCATCAGTTTATTTCATATTAGCTTTAAGTCAGTTATTAGTGAGTTGATTCATCAGAGTTCGACAGGGTATATACGTGTACACACACATATTGAATAATTGCATATCTACAAAATAAAGCGCACACATACACAAAAATTAGTGCCAATAAAAGCTATGAGCAAAATATATCGATTCTGTATTTGTGTCTAAAAGCAAAACCCGATATGGAATATATTTTTGCGATGTCTTTTAGGGGTATTTGTATGAAAGAGTGAGACGGGCAAGACGTAAAAGAGCTTATATACGTTTTTACAGATGATTGAGTATTAAAAAATTTCTCCAAATATTGGCAAAATATTTAACAAAAATTTTTTAAAATAATTTAAAATTTTTTTTTATATTTTTGAATTATTAAATAAAATTGTTTAAAAATTTAAAGCAAATGTGACAATTATTTAAATAACTAAAGAAAAATTACAAAGTAATAAACAAATATGAAATTCATTTCTTTTCAGAGGCCTTTTTCTGTAACTCTCCTAAGCTAAAACTCTAACGCTAAAAATTTATAAAATTTTTTTAGGACGTTTTGGCTACGATAAGAATTCTGGAACGCTTACTGTAGTTTAAAAGCTTCATGCCTATTACCTCTGAATTTTTTTAATTTTATATATTCTAACGCCCAGCCTGTTTCAAAAACCCAAAATTTTAGCATTTTATCTTAAGAGAATTACAGAATAGGGCCCCAGTACTCCATTAAAACAACTAAAAAAAAGAAAATATAAGTCAATTTCTACTTAGGACAGAGATAATTTGAATTTTATTCGGCACGTACATGATTGTTCGATGTTTTGTTCGATTTGGAATTGGCAAAAGTAAACTTGTTCTTACACTTTCAACTGTACTTGCAAAATACAAATCATATGGTAATCACTAGGGCAATCAAAAATATGCATTAGCATCTTTTTTTTCTGAATGTTACTGACAAAACAAGCAAAATATTAATTCATTTTAGGAAAAACTACGACGTTTATCCCCTATTTGTTACCGCATATTTTTGCATATTTCGTCATAAATGCATACTTTTGCATTTTTCAAATTTTTTCATATTTGTATGGCATATTTTACAAATTTTGACATATGTTAGAAGAATTTATATGTACATATTACCAAATTTCATTTTTTCAAAATAATAACATATACTGACACATTACTTAAGTACAATATATTAAATAATAATAATAATATATTAAATTAAATTATTAAATGTTGATTTTTAAATTAATAAAATTTTCGTAAGAATATGCAGAAAATCAAGCAATTATATCACTCTTCTCGCAAATGAGCGATATGTAAATTTAAAGGAAATTAATTTTATCTGGTTAGTGGCTAATTGTTACTCTTCATGCTTTAAAATTTTTCAAAAAAATATTCGTAATTTTACATCAACATATTTATGTATTATGAGTTTTATAGAGCATATTTTTAACGCTTAAACATATTTTTTCAATGCATATTTTAGGTGCTTAAAATCAATTTTATAGAGCATATTTTTGGTTGCCCTAATAATCACTAATAAATCCTCAGAACTAAGGCGACCACTGCTACATTCAATTGTTACCCTTACACATACATATATATATACATAAATAGACAGGCCGAAAATGTTGTTTAAACAACAATTCCTCTATTCTCCGAATGAAGTCGAGTGTTCCCCACTGTATCCATCTAATACCTTTGTAGTCTTTTCATCTAGTTCTAGTCAGTGCCACATTGCTACACAAAATATGATTTATGGTGTCCCCTCCTCATGCTAGAGCCCTTATTCAGTCCCATTCTGGAGAGATATTCTATTGAGATAACATCTCCCGGTAGAAAACCCTCTACCTACCCTTCGCAGTGTATTAAGTTCTTCTCCGTGACAACCGTTAAGCTTGACACATTATTAGGGTGCTCCGTCAATACGCGATCTTAAGAGAATCACACTGGTCTCACTAGTTCTAGTATGTCTGCATTTATTTATTTATCCTGTAAAATAAACACTTTTTCGGATTTTGTTAATTTAATAAAAATATACTTTAAAATTAATACAACCGAGGATCTGTTTTATAAAATATCTATCAATTTCATTGCTGATATTTTGCTATTCCTGTGTGAAGCTATTTCAGGAATTATTTTTCTTGTTCGGACTTAAATTAGTCTACTTGTTTTCTTTATTCATTCGCTAGAAGTAGAATTTAAATGTGTGAGGCAGAATTGTCTTGCTATAAACTTTTCTTATTTCTTTTGTTTGCGGTTTTACACAAGTACACTGAATGTGATAATTCTCATTTAGTGTACAAAATGTTAAACATAAAAGTTTAGAATTTTATAACACCTTTGCAAAAAAATCTCTAGAATACTTAATTTTATTACTCATCATTAAAACGAGTTAGTTATGGAACTTGAAGCTTAAGTATGCTAATTTAAACTATGCTTTTCATAAAGTGGGCGTGTCATTACAATAAAACCGTATATGTATCGTATATATAATATAAACGCATCAATGATTCTGAGTAAATAAATATTAAAGATTCGTTTTAGACGATTATGGCATTTCTATTTTATTTTTTTTTTTTTTTTTTTGTAATTTTTTTTGCAACGCTGGCTGCTCCTCATTTTTCTTTTTAAAACTAAATTTGCTTGTCTCGTACGTGCTGTGCATAAAAACCATTGATCAAATATACCCACCAATACAACGACAGAAGCAACAAAAATACAAGAACAATATGGTAAATAAGTTTTACAACAGCAACAACAACATCTATATTTCATTCGTGTGTGTTGATTAGGTTCCTTCAAAGTTTCCTAAGGAAAACAGTAGTCGTTGCAGGAAGGAGGCAGGTTAGTTAGTTAGGTGGCTAAATTTCACATCATTTTTTCTATTTAAGTTTGGATTTTTTTTTTTGTTTTTTGTATTTTTATTTTATTCGTGCACAGGATATTTTAGGCAAAAGTATCCTAAAACGGAGAACTAAGAAAGTGACTGAAGATTATCCCAATTTTTATGTCGAAATTTAATTTTTTTTTCTTCACTTTGGCTTTGAAAAATTTTTTTACGTGCACGTAGATTATAAAGTTGTTGTCGGGACTTTTTTTTCATTTTTGTCAACTTTCTTGACTGTTTAAGAAAAAGTTGTTGTTGTTGTTATTGTTTTTCTTATTTGTTTTCTTTGCTGTTTGTTAGAGTAAGAAAACACAAAAGAAAATAAGAAAGTTTTTTTAGATTTTCCTTTAAGAAGTTCAGAATTTTTTTTTTTATCAAATTTTATTTTCTTTCTTCTTGTAGGCTCTCAATTTGACAAAATTTTAAATTACACATTGAACTTCTTTTAGGTCTTTTTGTATTTTCGCAAGAAGAAGGCCACGTAACAACTCACAAAATTACTATTGATTTTGTTTGCAAGTAAGAAAATTTATTTTTGTGGTTTTTCCTTTTACTTAATTTGAAGAAAATTTTACAATATTTACAAAACTTATTTAGCGTTAAGGAGTTTTGTATTTTTTTTAAATTTGCAAAATATGTACTTAGAATGGAAAACAAAATTAATTTTGTAATATTAAAAGCAAAAATATAAAATTCTTTTTTCAAACTATTTCGTTGATTCCCAATTGATAGATGAGCTCGGGAAAGTGACATTTTCTTTGTGACTTAAAAAAAGTTTAGTAATATGTTTTTGTCTTTCTGATTAAATGGTAAATTAAATCAAACCGAAAGGACCTCTAAAATTTTATTAATTCTAAACGTCCTTTAAGTTTCTATCCTACTTATTTGAAATATGTGCCCATAATTATGAAAGTGGTCTAGGTAAAAATTTTAAAAAAATTACTTTATCAGTTATATCATACCACATTATTTTAAACTAAATTTATTCAATGTAATTTTTACGAAATTGTCAAAAATTAACCATTAGATAGTGTTTCTAATTTCAATATTATTTGGAATTCATTTAGTGTTAATTATGAAAGTGGTCTAAGTCAAAAATTAGACAATAAATTTTTGGTATCGGCTCATTCCTTTCTACCGAATGACCGTGATTTTGGGTTGATAGAAATTAAAATAAAAAAGCAAATTACTTACTTATACAACCCTGAGCATTATTTTGAGTTGATAGAAAAGTGCTGAAGAAGAAATAAATTTTCGATAAAGCGAATTTCGCAGCCGGATTTTATTTCAACGAAATCAGAATCAATAACAAGAAGAGTAAAAAATATCGCGGGTGAATCTGTCTCTTGGCTACAAATTCAATGGATGAGATTCTTAAAAAATGAACCTTATAAAATGTTTTATACAACTTCTTTAGATGATTCTAAATGTCACGTTTTGGATCTTTTTCTCATAAGAGGAAGACCAAAAACATACGGAAATATTAAATTACTTCCATTATACAGCATCATTAGACCAGTATCGGAAAAAAAACATAAAGATATTTTGAGTTTACTACAGTACATCCTTCCAGTTTTTCAGGAACATTTTAAGAATCTTAAATACTCGCAATATTGATAAAAATGGATTATTGTTGAAAAATAATTAATAAATGTTCAGTCAAATTAGTGTTTTAAATAAAACTCAAAGTTCTTTATTGCTTTAAGTCATTTATAGGACATTCAATTAATTTTGAAAATGGTCTAAGTCAATTCAAACTTTAAAAACAATATTATCGTATGAAATTCACACAAAATTTCATATTCGTAATAAATTTCCATTAATTAAGACTAATAAAATTATTAATTAAAATGTCATATAATGTAAAAACATTTTTTAATTTATTCAAATGTAAATCATTAAATATCTCGAAACATGAAATATATGACTTAGACCACTTTCATAATTATGGGCAGTTCTGAGGTTGAATTACCTCCAAGCAACATATTTGCAATTTTTTTATTTTTTTTTTTTTTGCTACAATTAGTTCTATTAAAACTTATGATCAATATATCCTTTTAATTTGGTTCACTCAACGTATATAAATTTTTTATTAAATAATGTTGAAGCAGTAGTGTAATAACACTTTGCAGAAAACAATTTTGCAACATTATTTTTCGACCTGGTTTACTAGGCTTTCAAGACCTGCAACGAAAACGATTCCAGAAGCATTTTTTGAAAAGTAATTTCGGTTTCAAATTGAAACCTTGGCAGCTAAAAATATTTACATACATTATAGAAGTAAATCTGGCTTTTTCAATATGACATTTTATTTCTTTGAGCAAAATGTACCCTTTTTTATATCTTACATACATACATAACTGGCCTTTACAACCCTGTGTCAGAATTACGGCCTAGCTTCTCGCAGCACTCATGTTGTGTGTGTAAATTTTTATCCATGAGTACCGGGACCTACAGTTTAATGTCGACTCCGAACGACAGACTTGAGAAGCTGGTTCATGTCAGTCAGTTACTCTTAGAGCTCTTGCTAAAAGTCTGCTAAGAGGTAGTCGCCGAAAGAAATATTTTTTTAATATTTTTTTGCATTGGGATGTCAGAGACGGGGCTTGAACCAGAGCTCTCGTCTTAGTAAGCCAACACACTAACCACACTTCCAAGTAAATGACCGCAAAATAATGCTCATCTCGTGATTATTTCTCCTCCGAAACCAAATTCTAAATTCTATCTCTAAAAGGGTTTTTTGCATTTTATATAAATTCTGTTTTGTCAAACAATAATAAATGTCAATAATTATATTAAGAAAAGTTGGCGTGGCAACTTCCATTCAGATTGAAAATACTCAGTAAACTGACCAAACTATAACCTTTAAACTTGATCTCTGTAAATTAACTATTAGTGCTAATAATTAGGTAGACGATAGGCACTAACTGAACTATGA
The DNA here is from genome assembly GCA_963576795.1 of Metopia argyrocephala. NCBI lineage: Eukaryota > Metazoa > Arthropoda > Insecta > Diptera > Sarcophagidae > Metopia > Metopia argyrocephala. Next base: position 4,001,635 of record OY756209.1, read on the forward strand.
CCAACTCACTGTTCATATTAAAACATTAATGCCCAAGGAAATGTAAGACACAGAAGTTCTGCAAGTGTATTTTGTCTCTCCCACTCAACATGCCGATTTCCTATTGGTTGATTGACGATCAAACAAAAGAGCGTAAGTATACGTGTGAGTTTAATTTGCTGATATCAGCCACTACTGGGCATCTTTATATTAAAAGCTAAAATTTTGCTACGGATTTATATGGATATTTTTGGGTTCCGCTGTTGCTCATTGATTTTTTTTCTTTTTTTTTAATTTAATTTTAATTGCTCTCGGGTATTAAAGTTCAAAATTATTTTTGCAAACATTTTTATTTAATTTCTCTTACGCTGTAATGAAATCAAAATAATAAAAATAAAAAGTTAAAAGAAAAATAAATATGTGCCTCCATGTCCTTTCGCTCTGAAACACTCACATTTATGTCATAAAAAGACAAACAAAACAAAAACAACATTTATGTATTAAAGGCGAAGAAGGCAAAAATTAAATGTGACTGAAATATTTACGTATATAAAGTTGACTTTTTAATTTTTGGTCTTTCAAAAGCAGCTGTTCTGTTTTCATCATGAAGTAGAAAGAAAAACAAATAAAAAAAGAAGTAAAATCACCGAAAAAGAACAAATCAATGCTTTACAACAAAACAATTGAAACTTGGCACTGGTTTCTTTTTTTTTGCCTTAGAAAAGAATTTTTGTTTTTAATTTTCTCTTCCTTTTTTTACTTTTCTTTGATTTCTGTACTCAACACAACGCCCAACAAAGTCGTATAAAAAATAACATTTCAAGTGGAAAATTACTTTCACAGCTTTATGATGCGGAAATTATATGAAAAGTCATGATGCAACCACAAAAACAAATACTCACAAGCAGAAGACTGACTTTGCGCCAACCTCAAATGTGAAAGTAACCAAAAGTAATGAAAAATAAAATTTTAGCAAAAATATAAAAAGAATCTGGATAAATGAGGAAAGGGCAGAGATGCGTTAAAAGGAGAAGTAGGTGCCCATAGAATTGGAGTTAAAAGGAAACCTTAATAATAACAGTCAAAACAGTTGTCCACAAAACAAATTTCGTACAAGTGTACATTTTTAAGGTACACTAGTAGGGCCTTTCGCTTAAAACGTTCATGTTAATTTTTAAAATTTTAAATTAGCAAAGAACAATGTTCATCAAAGTAAAGACACAGAGAGACTAAAAAATTAAAATTATATTAAAATTATAAGGAAAAACAAACCAAAAAAAAAACAAAACAAAACTATTCCGTTATTTCTGCGTAATTCATCAATGGAGACGTATACCAGACAAAATCCTTTAGTGTTCAGCTTAAAAACGACTCATAACGGCTGTTATGGCCAGCTAAGTAAGTAAGTAAATATTTTTAAACAAAAAAACTGCCAACTACTAGTCCAATCAGATCAACAAGGGCAATGCTGTTTACGTTCAATGTATTGTAAGTTCTTATATTTTTGTGTATTGGCAAAAAAATTCAATGTGTATGTATTTGTAAGTAAAAAGTAAAAATATAAAATATTTTCAATACAAAAGAAAAATATTTTCAGATTTTTTGTTTTTGTCTTATAAAAACAAAAACCAAAATGTATTTTCGTTCATAAACATTTAGAAAATGTTGCTGATTCTCGCATTACCATGGCTTCGAGAACATTTCTTTAATTAGAAAAATTAATGCGAAATCTACACCATCAGTATTTGAAAGCAAATGCTTTGATCGTATTTTTATTTTGTTTCTAATTTTATTAAAAACCTTTTTATATGAAGATTTCCTTTAATGGTCGCTTTTTAAATAAAATTTATAAATCACTTTTCATTTGAATAGAAATTTTCTTTCGTTTCCATTCAAAGAGTGGAAAATATTTATGCAGTCAAAAAGCACATTTAAGGATGCCAAGGCAAATACCGAGAGCAATTGCAATTTTATTTATTTTAAATAGCAATAAGAACAAGAAGAACTGGTACAACAAAAACAATGAGAATGACTTTAGTAGTGAAATAGGAATAATAGGAAAAGTGAAAGGTAACTTGTTATGACATTTACATTTACAAGAAAGACAATGTTTTCGTTGTTCTCCAGACTTGAAAGTAATTTTTCTTTTTTAGTTTTTTTTTTCTATTTTTGTCAGTGCCACTTTAATTTCACTGCAGACAAAACAAACGTGTTTTAGTCCTCGTTAGAGTTGTCGTTCACATCATCATTGTAGGCACTGAAATGAACAGTGGAATTGTTGAGCCAAATTTATATTAAAATTGGGGGTGAACAATAGATCCTATAAGTGGCAGTGCCTCACAGCGGATAAAGTATCTAAAAAAATTGAAGTGCATTCCTCAATTTTCAGGTGGAAGCTGGGAGAAGAAATTGAATTGACAGTCAAAAGCTACAGGTTTAAAAATATCGAAAAACTATTTTTAACATTAAATTAAGTACTAAGAAATTATTTTACGAAAGTGGTGTACAGTCCCAGGGGATATTATACAAATATCTTGATTGGATATGAGATCTTTCCGAACCAGCGGAGTTCTATATTCACCTTTAAACTACCCGAGTACTGTAGTATTAGTATTGTAAAGCACGGCGATATATAAGAACAATTGTATCAATACTTTTAACACCAGAAATTCGGGAGAGTTGGTTGTATAACCACCAGCGAAGCAATGTGTCTCCTTATACAGATTCTTCAAAATCTATTACCAAGCCCACATTCATACAATATATGTGCCGCTATTTCAGATGACTCTTAGCATAATCTACAAATATCTGAATCTATAATTGCCAATCTTCGAAAATGTAAACCAAACAAAACACAAAGTAACCCGACTTTGCCGGTCCGGTATTGCTACTCTGAATCTTCTGGCGAAACACAGGACCAAAATCATTAAATCACTTTTATACACTTTTGTTAAACATAAGGCATACAAACTATCATATGTAGACTATTGCGTGCTATTGTGTACACAAACCGAAGCTAAAATTAGAGTGGGCAAATAAACAAAACATTTCGCAAACGTTACCACAAAGTCATAAACTTTTCAAATTTTTTTTAATCGTATTGTACATGAGCAAAACCAAAACAAATACTTTCTAAATGAGAAAGAGAGCAAACGAAACAGTTAGCTTTTCACTCTTGTGTTTGCTTTGTTATTCCGTTACATTCGTATAATTTGCTCTTTTTTCTCGTCTTCTTTTCTTTTTCTTCTCATTAATTTTTTGTTCTACCTACGCACATTTGAGTTAGTGCATTTGTAGTGCTCAAAACAAAAACAATATACAAAACTAAATGGGACAATCGCTCTTACTCCTTTTGTTTTAGTTTTACTCATTGTGAAGAACAAAACAAAATGAGATCAAACGTTTCGTTTTGTTTATTTTCCTACTCTGGCTAAAACATACAGAATATTTTGAATGTAAATTATTTTATACAAAAAGAATATGCAGCAATCGAATAATAAGTCAGCATTGATCACATAATAGATCCATTAGATCATATAAATTGTCTTAACCAACCTTTTTTGTATACGTTTTCCAACTATTTTAAGATTTAATAAAATTAATTTTCAATAGCATTTATCAATTAGAATATTATGATGAGATTGGTTCAAAGATACTCGAAATTATTTCTATGAAAACTTTAATTACGCCATGCCCACTGTACTTAAGACTTGTTAATGTTGTCTAATATGTTGTAGTTGCATTCAATTACTCGGTAGACATTTTTCACTTTACCAACACGTGGTAGAATTTTTCAAAGGCTAAGGCAACAACATGAACAACAACAAATTATTTTATTTTTTAATACAGAAAAGTGAGACAAACAAACAAAATAAAAAAGAAACTACTCGTACTTGTAGCACTACAGCAGAAAAGTCTGAATAGTTCCATTTTTAAGTTTTAGTTTCGATGTGTATTTTCAAATGGTTGTTCATGAATTAAAAGTGTCTGCCTAAGAATGTTTTGTGTGTGTGTGTCTATGTGTCTTTTAGTGCTTTAGATAACAAGTATATCCTTTTAAATGTATGCGTAGAAATGTAATTCTTCTCTCTTTCGCTCTGCATATCCTTCTTTAGTATTGTTTTGCAATTATCTGCCATGTTAAATCGAGAATATGCAAAAAACATGTTCAACTATCCACAGCCTAGACTTATTGTTTAAAATGTTGGTGCTGTTGCTGACGTTGTAGTTGTTGTTGTTGTTATTGTATGAACAGATGCTTTGTTGCTGGTGTAGTTAAAGTGTATTGCTTAAGAGTTGCTATTCAACTTAATATTCTTATTTGCCTATTTACAGTGCACATTGTCTTGATTCGGTTTCTTTTTATTTTTTTTTTAATTTTTCTTAACCTATTCTGTAGAGCACAGTGGTGGCTGTAAATAGAGTACGAAGGAGTTTGTTTTACATCATGGCTAGCCATGTGAGCTCTTAAACGCTGAAGTGTAGTCAACTCAACATGTAACAGCATACAGCCGAACGAGAAAGCAATCTCTTTTATTCTCTAGTTGGTCAACATAGTACACCCGTGTACTAAGAGAGAGAGAGAGAGTAAACTTAATCAGAAGTTTAAACATTTTTAAATAAATTATTGGAAATTATTTAAATGTTTATAAGGGTTTTATAATTCGTTTAAGACTTTTAGTTTCAGCACTAAATTGTTGCCTTGATTCTTAAAACACTGTCTTAGAAATAATATTTAACACTGAAAATTTGATTTTTTTTTTTAATTGAAGTTGTTTTGTTGTCTTCCCTGAAACAACTGCAGCAACAACTAAAATAACAAAAGTTTTCGCTTAGTTTTGCTCAAAAACATGTCTATTTGCGTAGTGAAAAGGGAAAGATTTTGGTTTTCATTTTTACTTATTTGTAACGCGTCTTATATTCTTGTACTTCATAGTTTTAAAACTAAATATTTTTAAAGTGTAATTTGAAGTTTTATTCGCCCTCTCTCAACATATCGTATTGTATCTTTTATGCATCCAGTAGAACTTTTATTCTTAATTTTGTGGTTTAAGTTTAAATGGATGAATGAATGAATGAATAAATGTAATAAAGAAGGAATGAATTAATGAATGAATAAAACATAATTAGTTTTAGAGCCCATTAAATGCAACAGCCTTTCATTCTATTCATTCTATAGAAAAAGTTTTTATAAAATAAAAAACCCACAATAAAGTTGCAAGAAGTTTTTCAAGAGTTTAAAAGCATTAAATCGAGCAAGAAATAAATACATCACCAAGATTTTTATATAATAACCATTGCAATGAAATATTTTTAAAGAAAATATCAAGAACAAATAATAAAAATTATGAATCAGTTAATACAGTGGCGTTCGATGAAATAGAACCACACCCAATCAATATTTATTTTTTTAATTAAGAACAAATTGACATAAGGAGCTTTTGTATAAATATAACTAAAACTGAATAATTTTCTAACAGATTAAAAGGCCATTATGATAGTTTAAAGCTTAAAGATAAGATCAAATGATTGTCGCAATCTACCTCAACTTTTATTGTGCTAAATTGGCAACCATTAAAAAAATGGCCACAATTAAATATTCTACCTTCACACGCTTGTGTGAATTTCGCAGATATTTTTGTGCAACACAGTATAGGATCGAAAAAGTTAAGTCAAAGTTACGGCCTAGCTTTTAACAGCTCTCATATTGTGTGCGTCAATTTTAATCAATGAGTAGCTGGGCCTATAGACTTACGTCCAATCCGAATGCCAGATTTGAGAAACTTGTTTATGGCAATCTGTTACTCTCAGAGCTTTTCCCAAAAACTGCTAAGAGGTGATCGCGAAAAGGATGCTTAACCATACTCTTTGCAGGTATTAAAAATGCATACATACATACATAATTGGCCTTTACAACCCTATGTCAGGATTACGGCCTAGCTTCTCGCAGCACTCATGTTGTTTGAGTAAATGATTATTCATGAGTACCGTGACCTACAGTTTAATGTCGACTCCAAACGACAGACTTGAGAAGCTTGTTCATGGCAATTAATTACTCTCAGAGCTTTTGCCAGAAGACTGCTGAGAGGTAGTCGCCGAAAGAAATATTTTTTTCATATTTTTTTTTTAAGATGTCGGAGCTGGGTGTCGAACCCAGGGCTCATGTCTTAGTATGCCAACACACTAACCACTAGACCACGGCGATTACAAAAATGCATTGAATGTTTAAATATGACTACCATTCCTTAAAAAACATTTTAAATATACATGCATTTATAAGTATTTGTTACACAGTAAACCTACCCAGTTGGCAAATTGGTCGTAGACGACATTGTTGTCAAGGATATCTTTAAGACATTATTAAATATGTCACTAACGGTTGTCGACAACGTCGCGGAAGTGCTCATGCACCATTTTTTATGTTCTATTTCATCGAAGTGTCTTTAACGTTTTTTTAAATGAAGTATATTTTAGCAACAGGCTCGTCGACAGAGTCTTACATGTTGTCGTATATGCACTTTGTTGACAACAACCCAGCAGAAAATTTTTCAAATTTGGAAGCAATAAATAAAATTGTAAGCAATAATGAAAGCATTATATTGTATTGTATAAAGCTTCCAAATATGCTACAGGATAAGATATTATTTTTGATTTTATGTACTATTTGCGTACTGATTGCAATAAATGTGCATTTCTATTGCATTTTAGCGGCTTATTTCATATAAAAATCATGCATTTTTGATGCGCACGAGTAAGTGATTGTTTGCAATTGCTCCCTTACAAAATTGCACTAATTTCTGCTGGGAAGCTGCTTGACAGTCTCTTCAATGTTGTCTTAAATAAAGTATATTTTAGCGACAGGCTAATCGACAGAGTCTTACATGTTTTCGTTTATGCACTCCGTTGACGACAACCTGCTTGACAGTGTCTTCAACGTTGTCTGAAATAAAGTCTATGTTACCGAAAAGCTCATCGACAGAGTCTTACAGGTTGTCGAATATGCACTCCGTTGACGACAAGCTGTTTGACAGTGTCTTCAATGTTGTCTTAAATAAAGTCTATGTTAGCGACAGGATCATCGACAGAGTCTTGCAAGTTGTCGTATATGCACTTTTACGACAGTGTCTTTTAATTTGTCGTCAACGTTATCTATACAGACATTGTCGCCTACGATATCCTTAAAGACAACATAATAGAGAATGTCTTCTAAGTATTCGTTAACAACTACATTAAGGAAATTTCATACAATGTGCGATGAACGACAAGCTCAGTGACATTGTCGCTCAGCCTCAGCCTTGTTTAAAAATGTCGTTGATGATTTATTCTGGTTGTCGTCTGTTTGTCGTGCACGATTTTCTATTGTCGTGCACCCATCCTCGAGGATGGCATTAAAACAGATCCAACTGGGTAATTACACATCTTATTAGGTACACATTCATACATATTACGTTTACGCCTGGTTTGATACAGCGTATATGGGTATTGTACTTATTCTATTTGATTTGCGTATTAATGGTGCATATTATACTTTTTGTCTTTATCTAGGCTAGCTTATGATTACTGCTGATATTTGCTATTGCAAATGTCGTAAGTAAAAGTTAATAAATAGCAAAATTCGCAAATAATCTTGTTTAGTGTTAAAAAATATGCGATTATTTGTAAAACATATTACTTAATCGCCATACAAATATTTGTAAATTATTCATTATGTGTTTTAATACTTTTGACCACATATGCCTCAAACATTTCGTCAAAAATCAAATAATTAAAAATATTTTAGTGTGAGAAATTTTTTTCTTTTGTACCCTACGGGAGTTGCATATGTAAATTAAGAATTAATTTTAAAAGTAGTTTATTCAAATACATGATTATTCTGAGTCGATTTAATGATTATAAAGTTGTATAATAAAATGTTTTTTGCGCACCTTTTTGCGAGGCATTAGGTCTTGTCGTAACTCAAAATAATTATGTTAAGTTGTTATGGCTCCTTAATTGCTAATAATTCAGCTTTTGTTTTAGTTTAAGGTTTACAGCACTTTACTATAAGGGCAATACTAATAAATATTTCAGAAATTTGTGAACTTATAAAACTGAAATAAATATTTTTATTTGTTTTAAAACAAATCTATAAATATTTAAAATTGTAACAAAACTCTCAAAACTAAAAAGAAATTTTACAAAAAAAAACTCAAACGTTTATTTTACGTGAGTAATTAATTCACTTCCATAACTTCAATTACTTCAATAACAAAAAAAGAATTAAAAATAAAAAACAAAAACGAAAACAAAAAGTTTTTAATTTTCTCTTTTTAAATATAAAACCACAAACAGTTTTCCCCTATACGAGTACATATAATGAAACCACAAATAAACAATTTTCCAAGAAGTTTCTAATTCAGTGAATAGAAAAGATTGTTATACTCTCGTATGAAATTAAGAACTTGAATTAAAAACTTTAAAAAGAAGAAAAACAAAAAGATCCTCTTGTTGATTAGAAACCTTAAACTTGTAAAAATTACTGTGGCAGAATATATAAAACAGAAAAAAAAAACGTATTTTTTTCAAATAAATAGAGGAGGGGTGGTTGTTGGTAGGAAACCATATGAAATTTCTTATTTTAAAGGTTAATCGTATCATTGATTTAACATGTGTTTTCACGCTATAAACAGTATTATTTTAAAAGGTATTACGACAGCAACGAAAGAAAAAAAATTCAATTTAACAACGTATTAAATTACAATTACACTCTTTTTTTTTAAGGTGAATAGCAAAAAATTAAATAACTAATACCATACCCCACAACAAACATACTCGTGTAATAAGTGAGTGTGTTAACATTTAAAATTTTACAATTTAAAATTAAAAAAACAAAAACATATGTAAACTATTAAAACAAGAAGAAGAACAGAAGGGAAATGAATAAAAAGAAATATAATTTACTGGAAATATTTTACTTTAAAAACTAAAAAAGGAGAATGAATCCCATAAAAAGGAAGTACTTATTTTTGAAAATTTTTATGCAACATTAACATTAAATTTTAATAATTAAGAGCGGTTTGATTTGGGTTTTAGTGGGAATTGAACCCACAACTGTCGCACACCACCCACCAGACTACAGGGTAATCAACGCAAACTTGAGGAGTGGTAAAAAAATGTTATTGAAAAAACTGAGATTTTAAATATATTTGAAGAAATTTAAGGGTTAAATCACGGCATTCTGTATCAAAAAAAATTTTTATGAAATTTCTTTCTATACCACATGCCATAATTTAACTCTAGATCTGAAATTCAGGGGCTAAATTGCGGCATTATGTATCGTCGTAATGGAATTCCAAATATTAAATCGAATAAAATTTTATGTAATTTTTTTCGATACTGAATGCCATATTTTAACTCCAGATTTGAAATTCAGGATTTCTCTCATTTATTCATATATGAGTTACTACAGTATTTCGGTCTGTAGATTTGTTGTACAGCCCAACTTAATCGGGATTCCTACAATATTCCCCGCAGTCTCGTCCCTTTAACGAACTTCAAAATGTTGGCTGGTGCCAACCAGGAGTATTTCCTATCTGACAACTGATAGCTACAAATGTATGTCTTTCTACTGTGCATCAATGCTGCACAATTGCCCAGTATGCAATCTGATGACTCATCACAGAATCTGCATACATCGCTTGAGGCTATTCTTATTCCATTTAAATGTTCTTTGAGTCTGCAGTAGCCGATTAGAAGTCCCGTCAATATTCTAAGATTATCCCTAGATTATTTTGAGGGCTTAATTACGGCATTCTCTTTCGAACAAATTTTGTATTTAACTCCAGATTTAAGATTTGGAAGCACAAAAATCTAATTCGGCTTCTGTGAAGGTTGTTGAAGGGTCGTGGTATAGTGGTTAGACCGTTCGCACAGAAACTCAAACGACCGAGGTTCAATCCCAGCGAAGGACAAAAAAATTATAAAAATAAAAATTTCCAGTTTTTCAAAATTACAATTAACAAAATCAAGAGGCCCCCCTCCTCCAAGTTGTCCCTCCGCTCCCTGACATATTCCCTCTATTCCACCTGAAACAAATGATCAGGAGTACAGCGCCACCTTCGTGTAAGATAACAGATAATCTAATTAGTAAAGACGGTCACCACCCGCTATCAACATTCACCGACAAATGAGGCAATTACTGTTGATCATTCAAGGGTGAAGGTATAGCAACTTGTCTCACTGACATAAGGCGATCAATAAAATTAGAAAAAAAAATCTATCTACCTATGTTCGATCTTCAGTATACCAATACAATGCACTACATGAGTAGGGGTTCACTCATGAGGATTGGGGGTGATGGTATAGTTTTAGATAAAAATTATAAAAACAGGAAAAAAAATTTTTTTTTTTACTTTTTTTTTTTTTTTTGTTTTTTTATGACAAAATCGATTTTATATTTTTCTATGTAAATTAAGGAATACTCGGACGAGAAAGAGCAAGTTAAAGTTGATCTTGCAAGGCCTGGGGCCCTATTCTGTAATTCTCTTTAGCTAAAATGCTTAAATTGGGGGTTTTTAAAACAGGCTGGGCGTTAGAATCAATAAAATTTAAAATTTTATAAATGATGAGCATGAAGCTTTTAAATTACAATATGCGTTAAAGAATTGTATTCGCAGCCAAAAAGTCTTGAATAAGTTTATAAATTTTTAGTGATAGTGTTCGAGCTTATTAGAATAAGGCCGCTGATGTCAGTATTTGGAGAAAAAACATAAACGATACTTGTAAAGACTAAAGGCCCAACCATAATGTGCTTAGGCTAGCTTAAACAACTATGCGAATGCATGCAATTAAATGTGTATAACCGTAATGTACATAACAAACGTTTCGTTGAGTTTCGTTCAATTTCATTTGTTTACGTTTGGAACGAAGCCGATCGCACCAAACGTACCTAAACAGCTGTTTTTGTGTTTTTGTAAACAATAATAAACAAAAGACAGCAGTGTGCAATGGAAACCGAGGATAACTTTATTAAAACTTTGATTGAAAATGAAAAAAAAAACGATTTCTCTGTGACAAATGTGTATCTTATTCATTTTCAACCATTTAAATATTTTTCTTTTCTGTTTAGTTTGTAGCAGATTAATAACAAAATTTAAACAAATGTGCCTGTGTTTACAATTGGAATGAACGCTCAGTTGTATTTTTTAATACATATTATTTTTTATTTATGATTTATTTTTTTTTTAGTTAACAAAAATAAATATGATTGACGTGTTTTCGGTAAACTAATTAACCGTTGTAGATATTAAATAACATTTTGTGATAAAAATCTATATATTTATGAAATATAGAGACAAATCAAGTTTTACATAAGTACTAATGTTTGCAAATAAGAACAGCTTGCATTTAAGTTCAAAAAGTACTTTATAGGCCCTCGAAAGCTTCGTTAGACAGACGTTTCATTGATTTTTAACATTAGCATACGTCTACGAAAGTACATTATGGTTGGGCCTTAAGACTGTTCATAGAGGTCGAATGATTTATGACGTTCGTCTTTCTACATGAAAAACACTCAAACATTTTAGTGCTCTTTTGTTGTTTCACATATAAAAGAAGGAACGTCTTTAACGAATCGTCTTCTATAAAGAGGTTTTAAAGACCAATAGTAAGTAAGTAAAATATAAAACTTTTTATTTTTAATCTGTCACAAGTTTTACACCTTTATAGTAAATTTATGTATCGTGCAAAAGTCTTCTCCCTTTCAGTCATATTGATTTTCAGTAGCAGACGAAACGAATAATGGACAAAAATTTAGCTTTTGGCATAACTTCCCCGGACTTGCCTTTGTTGAACTTTATTAAATGTGTGTGTGTGTGTGTGTGTGCATGACTGTTTAGTTATAATGTGTCTACTTGAGTGTAAATAATACTCGTACTTGATTAGCATAAACATTTGTTTTTCCTTTTTTTGTTTGTTTGACATCACAAAGTTATTGTGGATTTAACGATAATACCAGTAAAGAGTAAATGATTTCAAATTTTACTTTTTGTTTTTTTTTTTTTAGTATTGAGTTTTGAGTTTTCAATTTTGAATTTTTAATTTATTTTTCTCACCAACCAACTTTATTGGTTTCAATTAAATTTAACTGCATGACACATACAATAAGTCAGTTAGTCAACCTGTCTATCAAATAAAATTCACTTTATTAATTACAGTCGAGATGTGTTTTTTTGCAAAATTATTACTTTTTTTTTTTTTTTTTCTTTTTTGTATTCAATGTTTAATAGACATGCAACACATCATCAGCACGTCAACATTATCTGTGGTTTTGGCCACATTTACAAACAAACATTTGTAAATAGAAATATAGAAACAGAACAAACAAAAAAAAAAAAAAACAGAAATATGAAAATAATTATGATTAAATATTTCACCCCAATGAATTATGAATGAATGCATGAATGGATGGGTGAGTGGGTGGATTAGTGGTGTAACACTGACCACCAAAATGCGAACAACTGAAACGTGGTATCACAATAAATGCAAATTGATATTCATAAACGTAAACGAATACATATAAACGAATTACGAGTATTCATACGGAGGGCATATAAAAAAATATGAATTTTAAAATGAAATCAAAAGGAATGAGTTAAAGGAAGAGGTTAAAGTATGTGTCATACATCAACATCAATGTCAGTAAGTCAGTCAGTTAGTCATTTAAAATTCAAATAAAACCAACTAAGAACGAAATGATAAAAAAACAATTAAAAAGAAAAAAAGCATCAATTTTAATGGTGAATGTGGATGGATGGTTGTTTGAGATGAGTTTTTGATTTTGATTTCAATGGTCAACCACACAATGACGTGTTGTGGTCAAAATTTTAGTTTTAATTTTTGTCCATCATTTACATGTCAAACGTAATGCATCGAGTTATGAAAGAGTGTAACTTAACTCACACACATCCACATTTACATATACTCGCCATCATTATCAACTGAATTATCATTTGAAGGACAAGAATTTCCCCCAACAGATAGTTCAATTTTTTTTTATAGTTTAATATAAAATCCGAAATATTTTTTATTTAAAACTCTGCTAATTTTTTCTTTATTTTAATCGCACTATTATTTATGAGAATATGAAAAAATTCTCTTTTTTTTTCTTACCTATCATCACATAAATCGTTATTGGCATGCAAAAAAATTCTAAAAAAAATATAATAATGAGATATATTTTATATATAGTTTTTACTGTTTTGTGTTTTTTTTTAGAAACCGTCTATAGTAAAATATTTTATACAAATTTATTGTTTTTTTTTTTTTGCTTTTTTTTTTCAAAGTATAAAATAAAAAACAAATTGTTAAATTGTCACACCTTTCTTAAAAAAAAAAGAAAATAAGCACATTTATTGTAGAGCTGGTTCTTGGTCCAAAATGTATGTTTTTCTCATACTTTATCTATGTGTTAAATGGTGTGTGGTTTAACACATTTATCATATCATACACGTAACCATTTATATTTAAATACGACAGTAGTTTTAAAAGTTGCATTTAAAATTAATAAAATTTTTTAGAAAAAAAAAAAATTCAGAAAATGAATTATTTTATTCAATATATGGGCAATTTCAAAAATTTTCAACATTTGATGAAACTGAGTTCAGATGCTTATTATTTCTTCAGTTTTTCGAATTGACCAAAACGGTCAAAAGGGAATGGTAGGACACACTAGAAAACTGGGAAATTCAAAATTTCAGAGCATCAGTTCTTTATTTATAAAAGTTATGGGCACTCAAATATCGAAAAGCTCAAAAAAAGGGTAGAAATTTACAAGAGTTTTTTCATATTTCATCACACTTCTACTTTTAGTTTTAAACTTAAACCGATGCTTACTGATATAAAATAAAGTCACTAGACTTTGTAGATATTTACACTATAAGAGTTATGCCAATACTACTATTTGGGAAAAAGTTGTACAGCGGTTCATTTTTGAAACCAAAATTTTCCGATTTTTAATTTTCGCAGTTTTTTCTATAGCGTTTTTGCGCCGTTCAAGAAAATTGCATTTCGTCAACAGTATTTATTAGATGGTGTAATTTGCTAAAATTTGCGCCATATCACTTCGATGCCAGGCTGCTAGTTGCTGAGAACAATGACCTCAAACTTTTATAGAATTGGCGTAAATTTGTCAAAAATGACAGTTTTTCGCGCCTGACATTTGCAATCATATTTAAAACTGGTTTATGTATTGCGTGATCTAAACTTCTTAATAAATGGCACCTCAACGTCAAGAAGGCGTTAAAATATTTTGAAACGCAAAAATTTTATAAAGAAAATAAAACTTTTTTTTTAAATAATCAGTGGTTTAAAATCAATGTAAAGTATTGGAAATGAAGTGCGGCGGTGAACTAAAGATCATATATAAATACGGTTAAATTCGGTCCATATTTAGCGGGTACAGTGGCATTTTTCTTCAAACACATTTTGCTTTGTGACATCTGCAGTTATGTATAGATTCCGCAGCGATTTACACCAAATGAAAGGTTTTTTTAAGCTTAATAATAAAACCAAATAGGCATTAAAAAATGTTCATGATTTTAAATTTTACAGATCAAAAAAAAAAATTCTAACCTCAAAAATAATTCTTATATAATTTTTTTTATTTTTTAAATTTGCAAGTCAAAACATTGTTTTTCTGTAAATTAAGTAGTTATGCGTTATATAAACACATATTATAACAATCGGTGAAACATTCATATTTTTGCAAAAATTCGCGTTTTTTAATGTTAAGGAATTTTAATTATAATTTATATTTTTTTATGTATTTTATCAGTGCATTGATAAATTTCGACTGCACTGATGAATTTGAAATGAGTTTCATGCATCCATATAACATTTATAAAAATAAATTAACAAATTTAACTTACAATTTTTTTTAAAGACATTTTAACATAAAACCTCCATAACTTTCGGGCCGTTTGCAATAAATGATTAACGCGAACTGTTTTGGTATGCTAAAATATCACCCTTCATGTGACCAAAGCGTCATTCGTGTCATGCAAAAAAAAAAAATTGGAAAAAAAAAAATATCAAAATGTCGAAAATTTTTGAAATTGCCCATATATGGGAAAACCATAAAAATACAGAATTTTGATTATTTTTACCTAGTTTAAAATTATAAAAAAAAAATAACTAAAACGGGTATAGAGTACAAAAAAGTATAAAAAGGTACCATCATATCAAGTTTTCCATTACAACACTATTACAAACAGTTTTCATTTTATTTGAAAATTTATAGTGTAAGAATGCAAAGTGTAATGACAACATATTCCCAGCAGAAATTAGTGCTTACCAATAACCTATTTTGTAAGGGAGAAATTGTGAACTATCACCTACTCGTGCGCATCAATAATGCATGATTTTTATATGAAATGAGCCGCTAAAATGCAATAGAAACGCAAATTTATTGCAACCAGTAAGCAAGTATTATACAAAATCAAAAATAATACCTTATCCTATAGCATTTTTGGAAGCTTTAAGGTATGAATAAACAATATAATGCTTCCATTATCGCTTACAATTTTATTCACTGCTTCCAAATTTGAAAAATTTTCTGCTGGGTTCTATTAAATTTTTTTACGAACAAGCGAAATTATTTTTTCAAAAAGCAATGAAAATTGTAAGTCCTTTTTTTATTTGAGACCAATACTCAGGGGTAAACCCCCACTAAATGCTATTGGAATTTTTGGAAAGGACAGTAGATGTATACTTTTTTCTTATATAATTATTAAGCGCCTTATGAATAAGACAAATTGCTGTGAATTGATGAGTCAAAGGCCAGTGTTATACCTTCACCCTTGTATAATCAACAGCAATTGCCTCTTCGTGGCATATTGATTGTGTGGTGAGTGCCTTCGCTAAGTAGGTTTAGCTGTTATCTGCTATGTCCCAGTAGTAGGCGCTTTTCTCGTGATCTTTAGTTTTTTGTTGACATTGGTTAAAATGGAATGGAGTGGAATGTCGGGGAACGGTTTCTTTGTAGATGATCTTCTTGCAGGGGGAAGGGGACCTCCTATTTCTTTTTTTTTTTTTTTAATTATAATTTTTAAAAAACCGCAAACTAACTTTTCCATTTTTCACCTTAGCTGCGATTTGAACCTGGGGCGTTTGAATTTTTGTGCGAGCGCTCTAACCACTATACCACGCACTCTTGTATAAGCTGGCCTTAAATGGCAAGTGTTTCACAAAAAATAAGTAACTTTTCAAAGGACAGAGATATAACAGCTAATATAAAATAATTTAATGATATTAATTAAACATATTCCTTTAGATAAAAAAAAAGAAAAAAACATCAGTTCAGAACTGTTTTCTTAATCATTGATAAAGATTAAAATATAAACTCTCAGCAGAAAATGTTTCAAATTTTGAAGCAATAAATAAAATTGTAAGCAATAATGGAAGCATTATATTTTCCTTTATACATTAAATCTACCAAATATGTTACAAAATAAGGTATTATTTTTGATTTTATGTACTATAATATTTGCTTACTGGTTGCAGTAAATGTGCATTTTTATTGCATTTTAGCGGCTCATTTCATATAAAAATCATGCATTATTGATGCGCACAAGTAAGTGATTGTTCACAATTTCTCCCTTACAAAATAGATTACTGGTAAGCACTAATTTCTGCTGGGCTATCTAATCCACAAGTAAGTAAGTAACGTACAGTAACTTATCACTCATACCACGTACTCTAGAAGTTCCCATTATAGTGTGTCTGCATTACAAAATTTTACATTACGACGAGTATTTGTGTAGAGAGTCCTCAAAGCATTGTTTTAACAAAAGTTTGCTGGAATGTAAAGAGAGTAATTCGTTTTTTGTTTAAAACATTATTACTGCGGATTTTATAATAAACCGCATACATACGTTCTTTTTTCTTTCTATAATACAATATTTTGTGTTTTTGTTTTTTTTTTTTTTTATTTTGTCTGAATATTATTTATATAAAATATGTTGGCGATCATAAATAATGAAAAACTATTTTTATGGTACACCAAGGAAAAATTCATTGGTTTTTTTTTTCTCTCACTTCTCCGTTGTTGTTCATTTGTGCTCTCATGTTTTATGAAATAATTCAATTGCAAAAGTTTTAATGATGGCAATATTACAATATATGGGTTTGATGACAATTTTTAGTACAGAATGGAACAGAAAAAAAAAAATATATTAAAAAAACGTCTTTTAATGTGTTTTTATTTTATTGATCAACTGAATTATTTATTGATAATAATTCTTAAATTTGATTAATTTCCATTTTTAGGAAAAATAAAATACACATCACGCTTATCATACATACATAATTGGCCACTACAACCTTTTGCCAGAGTTACGGCCGAGCTTCTCACAGCACTCATGTTGTGTGTGTTAATTTTTATCCATGAGTACCGGGACCTAAAGTTTAAAGTTGACTCCGAACGACAAATTTGAGAAGCTTTTTAATGGCAATCAATTACTCCCAGAGCTTTTGCCAGAGGACTGCTCTCGTCTATTAAATTATGCGAATGAATTACTTTTAAATCCTCTCACATACTTTACAATCACAACAGATAACAAAAGAATTAAATATGACAAAGGAATGGTGGAAAAATAAAATTATAAGCAATCAAATCCAATAGCTCTACTTCAAACTACTCCCTCATCGGGCTTCTATTTCATATTGGCTTCCAAAGGAGAATATCTTGTTTTCAAACCTGAAGAAATGGCTTGAATGAAAATATTTTCAATCCATATAATTGGATTCAAGTCTCACACACAAATATTATATATTCTGATGTTTAATAAAAAATTTTAGTTTTTGGATGAGATTAAAATATTTGTTGTATAAAACTCAACCGATTATAAATACCTGGAGAACTAAAATTATCTTTTATTTAAAACACTGTGTAATATACTGTATACATATAATATATGATATAAAACAAAAGCAATTCGTTTGCTGGGTAAAATTTAAAAAATTTTCTATAAAGAATTACTCAAGCTTAAGGTATTTTTTTAAATAAAAATCGATAAATAAATAAACGATTTTTATTTAAAAAATTACCTTAAGCTTGAGTAATTCTTTACAATAAATAATAAAGGTCGAAAAACCAGAATTAAAATTATTAAAAAATTTTATTTGTATTTTTCAAATTGTGTAAGTTCTTAAAGCTTTATAAAAAAGTATATTTCTTTATATGACATTTAGAAAAAAAAGAAATTTCACATTAAGGACTTCTATTATTTAGAGCAGAAAGAGAAAATTTATTCTATGAACCACATAAAAATGATGAAAATCATTTTCCTTTGAAATATAAATTTCATTTTCGTGTTACTTTTTCATTCCATTTTCTTTCATTGCTTTCCATTTACTTATCTCGTAAATTAGATCTCGTTTTTAAGTAGCACCAGCACCAGATTTTCTCATTGGCATCTCTATGAGCCTTAAAAATGTTTACGATTTTTACGAGTATTATGACATCATTCATTTGAATTCCTTTTTTTTCAGTTATCCCTCTTTCCCTGGTTTTATATTTAAATATAGGATTTCTTACTTAAATAAATAACTCGAAAAAAATCATCGTTTAACGCAAACAAAACAATTTTACGGTATTTGATTTAAAAGTCAATTTTTAGAACAGGTGCAAACGTTGGCATAGGAAGTTATAAACGTTCTATCCATTGTTAAGTTTAAATGTTAAATAATAAAAAGAAAAATACAACAAAAATCCTGGGAGATAAAATATGTCTGTCTGTTTAAATAAATAGTAAAAATGCTAATGAAATACGTGCTCTAGTTTTGATACATTTGAGTTTTTTCTTTTTTGGGTAATAAATTTTTGAGCAAAATTGTCAGGGCCTTTTTACTCTCATTTATTTTAAATCATTTTTATTATGAAACTCTATTTTATAGTTCATGTTATGGTTTTATGGGGTTAAAAAATATGAAATTTTTGAAAGCTCAAAATTATTTTTAAAATGGTTTCATAAAAATTACAACCACAACTAACTTTTTACAGCAAACCATTTAATTTTGTTTTCTTTTTTATTCAAATTTAAATATCTACAACTTTAATAACAATTAAAATAGTCCAACTACAGTAATTATCACTGTTGCTATTCGTCATACAAATATTTTCATTTCTATGAATAAATCAACAATAAACGAAAACTGTTCATGTATTTTATTTATAAGTACATGTGTTTAATTTATTTAGAATTTTTAATAACAATTCAGAAAACAATGCCAAACAAATTACTGGCCTCATACATAATAGAACAATAAAAACAATAGAAACAATGAAAAACAATAGAAATAAAAGGACCAAATTTAATTCCATTTAAAGTGAAATGAAATATTTAAACGAAAATTACCGACTTACATGCAATTTAAACATAAAAATTTTGCTTTTAAAGTGTTCGTAAAAAAATTCATTTCTATACTTTTATTTAAGAATAAAAAGAGAGTGGACTGAAATATTTCAATTTAAGTAAAAATTATTAATACTCGTACTCTGTTTCTTCAAGTCTTAAAAACATACAAAAATATTTGTTTATAATAATAATAAAAGCAGACAATTAAAGAGTAACACTGACCTTTTGTTTCAAATAATTTTTAATAAAAATGAATCATTTCTTCTAGATGGAGTAGTAGCAGACGAATTTAAGCCAGAGTTGGATATTGTGATCTGCAAAGCAAAAGAAACTAATATTATTTAATAACAAGTAATACAAAAATAAAAGTGGGCAAATCATTTTCCTATTTATCTATGTGTGTAAAAAAATTATATATATTTTCTTCCTTATATGGTCTGGAAATCCGAAATCAATTCCCAATAAGTGATCAATTTTTTTAAATTAATTTTATAAGTTCAAAACGTTTTCATTACATCAAAACTAAATTCTATTTAGAATTTTTTTTGTTTCTTTTAATTACTGCTTGTAAAAAAATATAATATAAAAATTTGCATATTTTAAGGCGGATCTTTTATTTTTACTATTATTGAATAAAAAAAATTAATAATTTAAATATAACTTAAAAATTACCAACCAGTATTTGCTGTAAGTTTTAATCGAATTCGACTCTTTTTAATTCTTTCGCTCTACAAAAACCAGCATGTGTGCTAATTTTTTAGCCATAAAAGATACTTTTATTGAGAGAAAATGATACCTTAGATCAGGCCTGTTCAAAAGTAAAAATGTAGTTGTGTTGGTGAGAAAATGATAATTACACTGCTGTACGTGTAAGTAGCAGTATCTGCAGTTGTATGAATTTTTTTAAGTAAAATTTATATATAAAATTTCATCTAAAAATTTAATTACTTTAAGAACAATTTATAAATACTAATCTGCTATAAAGAAATAAAAAGTACTTTTAATTTTTTAACAAAAAAAAAATTTTTAAATTTCGTTTTTTTCATTAAATTTATTAAAAATTTTATAAAAATAATGAAAATATCGCTGAAAAACTTTTAAACAATATTTTTAAGTGTTCTATGATAAATAAGGTATTGCATTTACAAATTCATTTATAATAGAAAATATTTGTATACATTGCTATTAATTTTGTTTCCACTGCAAACAATAAATCAGCGTACACCCACCACGCATGTTAACTCGTCGCTGTCTCAGTGACGACTAAAAGCAAGAGCGTAAGAATACATGTGAGTTTAGCTAAGGAACAATTGTGTATGAAATTTTTATTTTTGAACAGGCCTGCCTTAGATGCAACTCTTCTTGGTGAGTAATTTATGTTTTATTTTTTCTTGTTAGTTCAGCCCTTTGACCATTAATTTATTGTCTTTTCTTTTATAGAGCTTTTATTAGTCATTTATCAGTTTGGTTTATTTTATTAGTGACCTCTTTTCGAGTAAGTTATCAGTTAAATGAACTTCATCGAATAGCTTATTAACAGGATACATGATAACGTATAAAATCGATTAAACCGCTTTAAAGAGTTAAAAAAAGTACATTTCTTGTAGATACACCAAAATGAATATAAATTTTAATAAATAAATGACGAGTTTTTTAAATAAGACATCACTACAGTGTTGTCAGAATAGGGGATTTATCCCCAAATTGGAGATTTTTCTTTTGAAGTGGGGATAAAAAAATTCATTTGGGGATGGGGATTTTATTGGGAATGATCGACAAGTTTTCGGCGATTTTTAAAATTTGTATATTATAAACACGATAAAAGAATTTCAATAAAATTTAAATTTTCAAATCTTGCTTATAAACTTGTTTAAAACTCATACTTTCATATAAAATTTTTGCAACCTGTGCTCTTGGTTTGATTTATTTTCTTTATTTTTTTTAAATATAAATAATAACATCCTCATATCATTGTTTCAGCCACCTTCTTTAATGGTTTTTTATTGCGGAGGAATTCAGTATTAGAGGGTCTTTTTACAGCTAAATTACTTCTTTCGTAGATAGACAAACTAATTCTAGTTTCGTCTGGCCACAATTAATTCTCCATTTATACTTTATGGTATGTGAATGTTTTCCATAATATGGCACAGGACATTTATTTAGAATTGAGGTAAAATAGATGCCGTATACTATACAAATATTTTAAACGACATCATGATGTCTTATGCTGAATATGAAATGGCACAGCGATCAGCAAAATAACGATCCGAAACACACATCGAAGCGAGCAAGAGGTTGGTTTAAAAAGAATGTCGTCAAGATTTTAAGTTGATCTGCACAGTCTCCAAATTTAAAATTTACATATCAAATAAAACATATGTACATACATCCAAAATTATTGATGCAGTTTATGTGGGGATTTTTGGGGATGAACTAATCAAGATTTTCGGGATATGAATTTCGAAATTGGTGATAAAAATTGAAAACTATCTGACAACCCTGCATCACTACTCAGTGTAAAAACAGGAAAAATTCGTTTTTAGCAATCGTATAAAAAACAAGATCATGTGTATGTTATCCTTCAAACGGAAGACATACAAGGAGAATTCGGAAGTTCTTGTCGTCGGTCGTTAGGTTTACTATGAATGTAAGAAAATTCAGGAGCTTTACACTGAGCTACGGTAATAAAATTAACTACGACACGTGTCAGTTCCCTAAGGAGTCTGCTTCGGGTAATTAACCGTCAACCAACTCTCTTTTCGTTGGGTAAAACTGAACCTCTTATGTATTTATTTTCATCAACTCGATGAGAATTATACTACAGTATGATGTTGGTAATAGGTTAATATACAGCCATGTTGTTAATAGGTAAATATGTATGTTAATATATAGGCATTTTATGTGTCATCTCGTCACATATGTTTTATTACATGTTAAACATGACATGAAATTCCTACCATAAGTACACTTGAAAAGCTGAAAATGTACAACCACCGGGGAATGAAAAATTCCTATACCTTTTCCTCAAATTATAATAAATATACTGAAACAAGGAAAAAAAAGTTTGATCTGAAAATTTAAGTTCGAATTCGAATAATATTATTAATAATTTTTTAAAATTAATTTCTGTTTCGTCATTATTCACCTTACGGATCAGAACTAAATTCTATTAAATGCATTAAATTGACATTCGTGAAGGAATTGCACACCAGCCGAACTAACAATGTTTACGACTCCATCTAAGGTAGGCTCTTCAGAGTTCATTGTACCTGGCACACACTCATGACAATCATCAACTATTTAACTCAGCCTTTTCTATGGAAATCATATATCGGATTGCAATGAGTTATGACGTTTAATGACGAAACATAATAAAAGATGACTTTCTGGGTATGTGGGGAAAACCATTATCAACATTACCCATCTATATTGCTACAGGGTATAACACAAATAATTAAAAGAGTTTGGTTTTCTTTAAAATTAAGGTTTTTTTAATTTAAAAAAACTTTAAGAGTGCATCCCAGCATACCAACATATCCAGGCCTGATTTAACCCATTTATGCGTATTTTAAACTCACTCAACTGCCTATAATATATTTATTAAAGAGTTCATTCTTTTGGTCTTTAATGTGTTCCTCTTTTGTTTTTGTTTTTTTGGTTTTGTTTCACTTTGGTTTTTATTTCTTTTATATTTTTTTGAAATGTTTTTGTTTTAATTGCACAGTTTTTTTTTCCCTTTACTCTCCTTTTTTTCTGGGATTTTAATAATTTTGTGTGTAAAAAAGTTAACAAATGGTGGTGGTCGCTAATATTAAACTTTATGATGATAAAGGGATTTCACATACCAACACACACACATACACAATAATGTGAAATGAAAATATATGATTACAAGGACATACGACTATGGTCACTATAATATAAATAAAAAATTAAAACAGAAAAGTATTACAAAGAGTGGTTACATCCTGTTTACATACAAGTGTGTGTGTATGTATACACAAATGCAAGGGAATATCTCTTTAACTGCGTGTAAATGAATAGTAAAAACAGTGTAATAGGACGTATTTAATGTGTCTGGCGCGACTTTTCACTTAATTTTCATTATATCCGGTTTGCATTTTTTTTTTTTTTTTTTTGTTGTCGATTTATTTCTTTACCTCGTTATTTTCGGCTTTTAATAGAAAAAAAACAAAAAAGATATCGTGTGCGGTCTGCAAATCGTGCCACTAATTATGTGTTTTATATGTTTTCCAGTAATCATTAAAGAAAAAATGAGTATGAGAAACCCAACCCAATAAAACTAAAAGTAATGAAGGGCATGAGTAGGAGTAGGAGTTGAAGTTTTGTTCTTTTAAGTATCTTTGTTTTTAAGATTATTTACATTGTTAGCGTGATTTAAAGCCATTTTCATTAAAGGTAGCAGCCAGGCAGGTTGACGGCTTACCAACCAGCTACTACTGCCATATTATTTTTATTTATTTTTTTTTTTTTTTCCTTAATAATATTTTATATAAATATTTCATTTCTTATATTTTTCTGTTGGCATATTCAACAAACAAAATTCCAAAATGAAGAACCACTTTAGATTGTTTCATATTGTGGTGTTACACAAATTTTTCATTTTTTATTTAAATTTTTTTTTTCATATAAAAATATTAAATATAACATTTTAACGAGGATAAATTAAAAATGTTCTTAATTATATAAAGTAAAAAGTTATATTTTGAGTAACTTTACAATCCACTCTTTTGGACCAGAGAAAAATTGTTGTAACTTTTTGATAAGTAGAAATAAATGGTTATAGCTGCTCTTTTTAGCCATTGTCATATGAACAAAATTATATCATTAATTTTATTTAGATGTCAAAAATTTAATACGAAGGCTGATCAAAAAATCCATGACTTTAAGAATTTTCTTCTTATTAACTGTGTAATGCAGTTTCTGTTTCCAGCCGGGGTATAACTCCGGTTGTAAAGGTTCGAAGTCAAAGGTCTGCTTCCTTCGAAATGCAACATAATCGGAAACTTTGTTTTAATTAAATGAACAAAGCTTTATTTACTCAACTTTATACTAAAATATTATACTTAAAATCTACTTAATTACAATAACTGACGTTCTCGGGATTCGGATTTGCATAAAGGCTTCGAATGATTGATCGGTGGTATTGATGTAAAAGTATTGAGTATTTGAGTACTGAGTACCCGATACCATGAATATTCACCGGTACTCAATATCCAAAAGTTGCTATCCAATATTTATAGGGTTATATTCTGTAGTATGTTATTGAACGTTTTCCTTAAAAATTCTCAGAAATAATGAAAAGGATGGAAAAGAAGAATTTGTGGCAACTTTATATTTTCCTTTTTAAAAATTGTGTAAAAAGTTTTAAATAAAATGGCCTTCAAAAAAAGAAGCCCATTGTCGAAGAATTGTACCGAAGCAGGAAAATATGCAGCACAATGTAAACTTTGCCAACCGATGATTTCACATAAAGGTATGTGCTGTGAGCTTGTATTATTCTTGTTTTAAAATATTAAGTTTATAGGAGGAGGCAGTTCTAATTGAGAGAAGCATTTGGATTCGAAACACTCATTAGTTGATTTAAAGAAAACAAATGAAGGTAACAAATGCGTTATAAAATCTGTAACGGCACATTTTGTTGACACTGACTATAACCTTAATTCACATTCATTCGTTGTCTCCGATAATGCCGCAAACATTTTAGCCGGTATAAACCCTGCAGGTTGATGCAGCTTACCATTTGTTTTACTTTCAAATAAAAAAAAAGTATTGAGTACTCAATTAAAAAGAACCGAGTAGTATTGAGTAGTCAAAAGTAACCGCTTTTTACATCACTAATTGGTGGGAAGTTGAATTACGGTGATTGCCTCCAAAAATCGGTGGGTCGCTGATACTTCTAAATAAAATACAAGCGGATTAATATTTGGCAACTCTGCGGTAAAAATAATAACAACGGCGAGAAGAATTCGGGAGCTCTTGTCGTCGGCTACGGTTAGTACCAATATAAGAAGAATTCGGCAGCTCTTACACTCGGAAAATCTACGGTAATAAAATTAACTACGACGCGTGTCGATTCCCTAAGGAGTCTGTATCAGGTTATTGAACGTCAAGCAACTCGCTTTTCGTTGGGTAAAACTCAACCTCTTATGTATTTATTTTCATCAACTCGATGAGAATTATACTACACTGCGATTGTGGTAATAGGTAGATATATGTAAATATACTGGCATATTGTTAATAGGTAACTATTGACAGGCATGTTAGGTGACGTCATGTCACAACTGCCAACAGACATCTGTTTGTCAGCTGTTATTATTTAAAAATATAAACTTAATAAACATTTTTTTGACCTCATTTTTTGTTGTTTTGTTGAAATTTTTTTACGGATATCATACAGTGTAATCTTAAAAAAGACAATATTTCCACTAACCTGTAAAAATAGATCGATGAAATGGAATACACTGACACAATAATATAAAAAATATTTGATTTAACAACCTCCGCAAATCTAATTTTTTTTTGAAGAAGATAAAATTGATTAAAGAAATATTGAACAAACATTTTAGATCAAGGTTTAAGCATCTATATTTCATTAGAAAGTCATTAATTTGTTGACAAACCCTCGTTTGTATTGTTCTATATTTTATTTGCGGCACAAACTAATAAAAAGGCAAAAATAAAAGGATAAAAATTCCTTAAGAAAAAATAAATCCCTTTGTTAGTTTTTTTGTTCTCATTTTTCCACCTCATTGTAGGTGGTATATAATGGTTACATATAATGGTTACACTGTTATAAAATATCATGCAATTTATGGTCTTTTATCGCTGTTTATGGTATCATGCAACAGTATGTCTTTGTTGTTCTCGCCATTCTTTTCTCTTTTCTACATTTTTTTTTCACTACATTTTTAAGGTTCTTTTCGCATATTTCTGTTGTTGAGCTTTTCTTTTTCTGTTGACAAAACGATACAGAGCTTATCTCTAAATTATTTCTGCGAATTATTAACAATTGCTGACATTCTAATAATTTCATATATGAAGGGGTAACAGAAAAGTTAAGCCGCTTATTATGATTGATAAAAAAAACAAGAAAAAAATGCTAAAATGCTGGTTACAATCTGAGTGTTTTGTAAATCACCATTGTCAACATAATAATGTGAATACACTGTTAAGAGTTACGTGAAGAGCTTTTTTAGTTAAAGGATTAGAATACATATATGAATCAATCAATCAAAATTGAACCAAAAACAAAAAAAATTATGAAAGTATATAAACTGTAAATATATTAAAAAACAAACCAGAAAAATCATAACATTTTCATTGAGCACCAAGTATTTCTGAGAATATTACAAGAACATCTCCAAAAACACATTCCATTTTATTCAACCTTAACCTTTGACAAGGAAAAACTAATGATCAAGAGAAAAGCGCAGGGAAGTAGCAGATAACAGCTAAACCTACTTAGCAAAGACACTCACCACACAATCAACATGCAACGATGAGACAATTGCTGTTGATCATTCAAGGGTAAAGGTATAACACTGGCCTTTGAATGATGAATTCACAGCAACTTGTCTCATTCCTAAGCCGCTTAATAATATAAGAAAAAAGAAAAAAAAATATAAGTATGTTCTGTTGTCATAATGTACTGTCTTTTCCAAGAAAATTCCAATACAATGCACAGCATTTAGTAGGGGTTTACCCCTGAGTATTGGTCTCAATAAAAAAACGGACATTATTCAGACTTTTTTTGTTTTAATTTTTAAGTTCTTAAGTGACATATTTTCATGCCAACACAGGTTGAAAGCAAATGTTAAAGTCTAATATGGTATGCATCTTTTGATATACTTACATATGTAAAGATTTCTATATACAATCACAAATATTTTTATTTATAAATTTTTACTTTTTTAAATATTTTATTCACTGTTTTGCATAAAATAATTTGTATTTCTCGCTTTAGTTTTTCATATTCCGGTTACATTTCTTTATTTGAAATTTCATTTTAATTTTTGACTCCAAATCCCCATCGTAAGATTGTGTATCAGCATCATCCAGTACTCCATTGATGATTTATTACTTGAACAACACAACAGGAATATATTAAAAAAAACATAAATTAGTGATGGTATTTAAGATAAAAAGGAAAAAATTACAAAAGTACCATAAAAAGTAACCATTAATGTTTACCATGAATTTTGAAACATGTATTTTTATTGCTTTTTACATTCGATATATTAAAAAGAGTGTTCAGCCACTCCTATAAACAAAGCGATTGATAACAGGGTGTGGGCGATTCTACATCAAACACAATAATTAAAGAAATTTTAACAGCTTTGACCTTCATATAATGCAATACAGTTTAACAGCTTTAACCAGCAACAAATGACTAGACAGCTGATTTGTTAACCATATCTTATAATCAATTAGCTTTACCTATAAGAAAATAATTGCTTGGCGACTACAAGTCCTCGCTGAATTAGTAAAAAAAATTTTGTTTAAATATTGATTTTTATAAAATAAATATATAAATAAAAACCAAAAATATATCTTCTGCTTTCATAAAAAATTTTCATAAAATATATGTGCCCATAATTATGAAAGTGGTCTAAGTCATATATTTAATGTTTCGAGATATTTAATGATTTACATATGAATAAATTAAATAATGTTTTTACATTATATGACATTTTAATTAATAATTTTATTAGTCTTAATTAATGGAAATTTATTACGAATATGAAATTTTGTGTGAATTTAATTCGATAATATTGTTTTTAAAGTTTGAATTGACTTAGACCATTTTGAAAATTAACTGAATGTCCTATAAATGACTTAAAGCAATAAAGAACTTTGAGTTTTATTTAAAACAATAATTTAACTAAACATTTGTTAATTATTTTTCAACAGTAATCTATTTTTATCAATATTGCGAGTATTTAAGCTTCTTAAAATGTTCTTGAAAAACTGGAAAGATGTACGGTAGTAAACTCAAAATATCAAAATACCGATACTGGTCTAATGATGCTGTATAATGGAAGTAATTTAATATTTCCGTATGTTTTTGGTCATTCGGCAGAAATGAATGATCCGATACCAAAAATGTATGGTCTAATTTTTGACTTAGACCACTTTCATAATTAACACTAAATGAATTTCATATAATGTTGAAATTAGAAACACTATCTAATGGTTAATTTTTGACAATTTGGTAAAAATTACATTGAATAAATTTAGTTTAAAATAATGTGGTATGAAATAAGTAACTAATAAACTAATTTTTTTTAAATTTTGACTTAGACCACTTTCATAATTATGGGCACATATTACAGTTTTCCAATGGGGACGTTCGACCTTTGGCAGTTGATAGCGGCCACCTTGTTGGATTTACATCGGCCAAATTAATTGTTGTTTATCTAGTCTGTTTTGCTAAATCCCAGTAGACGGATATAGCATTCAACAGCACATGCAAATAATAATTTTTTTTATCTAAATGAGCAAAGAACCTCGCGCTTTGCATATTTTACGGTCGCTTTAATCAAATTGCCGAATATCACACGATATCATTCACAAAAAATCCAAGAACGACTGCATCTGGAAAAAGTCAGTGTTTTCTTTGAATTTTGAGCTGGCGGCGTTATCGGACTATATTTTCTTTAAAGCGACGTCAGCATGCCAACTTTTTTTCTTTTTTTATTTGAGACCAATATTTATGGGTAAACTACTAAATGCTGTGCATTTTATTGGAATTTTTTGGAAAGGACAGTACATATAAATTTTTTCTTATATTATTATTATTATTATTAAGAATGAGACAAATTGTTGTAAATTGATCATTCAAAGGCTAGTGTTATAACTTCAGCCTTGAATGATTGACAGCAATTGCTTCATTGTTGCATATTTATTGTGTGGTGAGTGTCTTCGCTGAGTAGGTTTAGCTGTTATCTGCTACTTCCCAATAGGTGGCGCTTTTCTCCTGATCATTCGTTTTTTGTTGACTTTGGTTAAGGTGGAATAGAGTGGAATGTCGGGGAGCGTTTTCTTTATGGATAGTGTTCTTCGGTCCAAAATGTATGATTCAGAATACCAACTGTACTAGGTTTCAACAGGATAGAACTACGTGCCTTATAGCTCATGCCACATTGGTTATTCTGCCAGGGAGATTTGAAAACATGGTCATATAGACTCTTTCTTGTTTAGTTTTAAGTCAGAGTATATGCAAATAAGCTACAAACCACAGCGATTTTCGCAGCTAACATATCCCATGCCATGGATCACATTTAAGTTGATTTATGTGGCAGAGCCATGGAAAGTTGAACATTTCGGATGCGCTTCACCCAGAGAAGCCCTGGCTGACATTTAATCGATGTTATATTATGGAGATAACTCATCAATAGTATTCCCAAGAGAATAGAAAATTTCGGTGATGTCTCAAACGCCATTTGTTTTATTAAAATTTCAGAGATAGGAATCATTTAATGAAAAACCTGATAAATATCGTTTGAAAAGTATTACACTTCTCTTTCTCATTTTATTCATTAACTTAAAATCAGTAAATATTAAACCAAGTTAATACCAATTTAGTAAAAAAGTCTAAAAAACCGGTTTTTTAACCGTAACTTAATATTTTGAGGTAATTTTTCATGTTTCGGAAAAATAAAATCACTTCCCAAGAATTTTCTTGAAGAAATAAATTTCATAAATTCGGGTGCATCTTCAACTCCCAAATACACCAACCTCAGTAGAAAAAAGCACCAATTTTTATTTTTAATTCTCTTATGATTGTGGAATCATAAGATTTTCATACGAGTACTTTTGTGTGGTACGAGTATGAAAGTACCAATTTTGGGTAACAATACAGGCTTGCCTGGAGATTTCCCTCTGAAGTAGAACAATGACAGATGAAGTGAAACACAATGTTTTAGATGATGACAAATGTTTTGAATATTATAATTTCTACTATTCAAGAGTATGTATGTACAACAAGGAGATTTAAGGGAAAGCAAATTTTGTTTTTTTTTTTCTTCTCCTTTGCAATTTTCTACAAACACATAAGCCAATGGCCGTGTATAGGATACCAAAATCCCCTATACAGGCATCAGTCTTAGATGTCGGGAATGTATTGACATTTCCTTCACATATTTTAAAGAATAATATAAAGTTAATGTGGGTGTATGTGTTCATACTCCCTTGAAAACTTCTTAGGCATGCATGAAAAATGATTGCTTCAATTCTTTGAATTTCAAGGTTTATTTTAAACCGTATCATTCCTGCATAACCAATCATACATGTTTCCTTTCTTTCATTTTCGTCTCTTTGCTTTCCAGCATATTATGCCACGAATTCTTCTTTAAGAAAGTCCTTTACGCTACGTTTGTTTGTGCATGTGTAAGTTTGTGTTTAGGGAGCAAAATGTGACGTGTTGCATATCAATTTGAAATTGAAATTCACTGCTACTCTTTTAGGTTTTCGGTTTGCTTTTTCTAAATTTCTAGAAGGAGACCTCTAAGGATACACTGACAACAATAAGCATTTCTACTTTCAAAAGACATTTTTTCTTTCTTTTTTTTTTTTTTTTTTTGTTTTTTGTTTGGTATTGTTGTATTACAGTATTACAGCTTAATGTAATTTAATGTAATAGAGAATAAGCAAATATTTTGTAACGAAAACTTTTTGACTTGTTTATCAGGAAATTTCTACTGCAGGGTATTTATTAATTTTCCATATTCTTAAGGAAAATGTTGAAAATTTAAATATTTTGTATTTGCATGCAGTTTGTTGTTGATCACAAACTTTAAAACAAAAATATGTAATTTAATGCATATTAAATTAATATGTACGAGGATAGTTGGTTTATTTCTAAGAGTTATTATAATTTTAGGATATTTAAAAGATAAACTAATTACGATATTTTTAGGATTTTTCCAAACAATCCTCTTTTTCTTGGAATATCTTAAGTGTGTAGTAAATGACAATGTTTTATGCCTGAAACCAAATGAAATGTGATAATAACTCTTGCTGATGATTGCAATTGAATTTGATTATCATTATGAAGTTCTAATGAATTTGCATATTCTCTGCAGTCTTTTTCTTGTTGATTTTTTCTTTTAGCAAAATTGCAAAATAATTTTATATTTGCATAGAAAGCAGCTTAATTTAATATATCCATTATAAATCATTTAATTTTATTTTGAAAACATTGAAATTGGCCTAAAGGCATTAATAACCATGCAATGTACGAATACAATAAAAAAAAACGGAAATTAATAAATTTCAAATGCAAACCAAAAGTTTATAATACAATGGAATAAATAATTTTTTTAATATTTTATAGAACAATAGTGGGAATCATTCTTCGTTTGCTACGCTTTCGCAACGAGACGTAGAAAACTACTTCAAAAAAAATAAAGTATATACTATAGGCAGAAGAAAGAAAGAAATATGACAAAATATATCTTTCGGCGACCACCTCTTGATAATCTTTTCACAAAGCCTGTCCGATTGCCACGAAAAACTTATAAAATCAGCAGTCCAGATTCGACTTTAACATTTAGGTCCCAGTACTCATTTATAAAAATTGACACACACAATACGGGTGCTGTGAGAAACTATAGGGTAACTCTGAAAAAGGCTTGTAATCATAGTTGCCAGGTACTTTGGGCATAAAATCGTCAATTTTTTGAAAAAAATCGTCAAAATCGTCATCATGTTTTAAAAAATCGCCAAAAAATTAAAAAAATCGTCAAAACACAAAAAAATTTTTCTTTTTAGGTTTTATTAGCAAAAAACTAACAGATATACACATGCACTTCAGAATATAGTTTTGTTTTGTATATAAAAGTAAAATTTAAAAAAAAACTAACGAAAAACGGTTGAAAAAATGGTTAATTGTACTTTGAAAAATAAAAACTAATAAAAGTAAAAATATAATTTTGAGATCTTATTAGGTCTTTGAAATTTTTTAAAATTATATTTGAGAATATACGTAAGTTTATTAATAAATATATTTCACAAATATATATCATTATTATACTTTTAATAATATTATATTTTTAATAAATCTGGTTTAATTGAAGTATCAAAACAATTTGATTTCTTTAATTTCAGATGATCTTTAGTATATAAAATACCCTCAATTGTATCTTTTTTTCATTTGATTTCTCAATTTTGTTTTGTTAATGTTTAGTTTGCTAAATATTCTTTCCACATTAGCAGAAGAATTTGGTAAAATTAAAATATTTTTAATAAATTTTTTTAAAGTTTTAAATATGTAACTAGAGTCATTTCGTTAAAATTCGCACACTTGTTTCCAATAATTTAATAAATTTGTTTCATTTTAATTAGATAGGATTTTCAAATCTAATAATTGGAGTTCTCTGAATTCCGAATCCAACATTTGTACTTCTTCCTTATTTACAAAATTTGGAAACGCTTTGACAATTCCAAAAATTGATAGATTTTTATTATCAATTATTAGATTTGGAGTTATTATACTTAAATATATAAATTTATCTTCAAAATCAAACCGTTTTAAAACTTGGTTACACAAATCAATATAAAAATTTCTACAATGTTTAACTATATCATTTTTTTCATTTTGATCGTCATCAAATCGTCATTTAGCTATTTTTGGCACTTAAAATCGTCAAAATGACGATAAATCGTTACATCTGGCATCAGTGCTTGTAATGGCCAATTATGTACATATGTATGTATGCGAGAAAGCTTGCAGCGAAGAGTGATTGCTGCTAATAAACACATTTTTTTTATTTTAATTTTAATTTAGGATTTTAGGAATGTAGAACAGTATTTGTGTAATCGCCGTGGTCTAGTGGTGAGTGTGTTGGCTTACTAAGACATGAGCCCTGGGTTCAAGCCTTAAGTCAGACATCTTGAAAGAAATATTGAAAAAAAAATATTTCTTTCGGCGACTACCTCTCAGCAGTCTTCTGGCAAAATCTCTGACAGTAACTGATTAATTCTCAAGTTATTCGGAGTAGACTTTGAACTGTAGGTCCCGGTATTCATGGATAAAAATTAACACTCACAAACATGGGTGCTGCGAGAAGTTAGGCCGTAACAACGTAAATAAGGAGAAATAATTGCACAACTGCAACAGTTATAAAACTAAATGCCCTCCATATTTTAGGCTTCAAAATTAACTATCTAAGGAAAAATTATTTACATACTTAACTTTTTCTTTGGATTTAATAGCAGCATCTCATTTAGGAGACATCGATTTCATCAACCTTTTAGTAAATATGGGTTTTCCGTCTGTCTTCTGTTATTATGGACATCAACTCTTCCTTAATACGAATTGAACTATGCTTGGATTCAAGCATCAATATGCTCTCACAATTGCTTGATTACATTTATTCCAAGTAGAGCTGTTAATCTTATAGTTTTATCATCAATTGTATGAGATCCTGGTTGATATATAATGCTATTAAAATATCTCCCTAAAAATGTTACATTAATCCTATAAGAAATTTAGGAGGTTAGCTGGGGCCCTATTCTGTAATTCTCTTAAGCAAAAATGCTAAAATTTTGAGTTTTTAAAACAGGCTGGGCGTTAGAATATATAAAATTAAAAATTCTTAAGATAATAGGCATGAAGCTTTTAAATTTCTATATGCGTTCAAAAATTGTTTTCGTAGCCAAAAAGTCCTAAATCAAGTTTATAAATTTTTAGTGATAGAGTTTTAGCTTAGGAGAGTTACAGAATAAGGCCACTGAAATCATTTATTCAGCTAACCTACTGAAGACACTCACCACTCACATTCAACATCCACCGACATATGAGGCAATTGCTGTTGATCATTCAAGGGTGAAGGTATAACACTGGCACTTGAGTGGTCAAATTGACAGAAATTATCTAATCAAAAAAAAAAACAAAAAAAAGGCGCAAAATATAAACTTCTCTATTAAAAAATCTCTCTATCTTCAAATTCCAATACAATGCACTGCATGAGGAGGGGTTTACCCCTGAGTATTGCTCTTAAAAAAAATTCTCTTATACTTTGAATGCCAGAATAAAGTACACACTAATATTTGTTATCATTTAGTTTTTATTTTATTTTTCTGAAATTTTAAAAATTTAAATATATTCTGGGTGCCATAGTAGTCTAGTCGCAGCGCATACATATGAAGTTCCAACAAAACTAACCAAAACAACACAACAACTTTGCCACCAGTTATAATGAAAGAGCTTGTGAGAAAAGTGATTATGATCATTGTTAATTGACTTTTCAAACAGTTTACACCCTGGTTTATGTTCTTTTAATGATATGTTTCTTAAATTTTGAAAGTTCACATATTTTAACAGTGAAAATACAAGTGTGTAAAAAAAATTTAAATTCCTTTTGTTTCGATTGGCAATAAGACATTTTCATATTTAAATTTAAAAATTTTAAATTTTTTCGTCAACATGCTCTATTTCCCAATCTAATATTTACTACTACCACACTTGTGAGACTGAGCATGTATTGGTTAATTTTAATTACGTGACAACTAAACATTTATCGTGAGAAATATTCACTTACTCATGCCATCACCATTCTGTTATTTAAGGAAAATAAAGAGAAGAAAAACAAACAAAAAATCATCTCTGTTTTACTCAATTTAAAAACAATTTCCGTTTCAATAATTGACAGTTAGAGAAACATGCTCAGGATAAAAATACTCGTTTATGTTTTACTTCCCAGCAAACGCCATAACTTCATTTTAATTTAAAAATAATTTGTCTTAAAAAGAATTTTTCAGACTTGAGCGCTTTAATGCGAGTTTAAAAAAAACAGCTAATTTTAAAGTCACTTAACAAGTTATTTTCAAGTAAATATGGGTTATTTCTAAAATACTGTAATTTATAGATATATTTTTGCCTTTTTTTAATTTCCATTACAATTTTATATATTGAAGTTATACTTGCCTACTTCCAAAAATATTTAAAAAAACTTACAGTCCAATTCATAATGAGATAAACGTGCTTATAAGAGCCTTATAAGCAAAATCTCTTAATTTTGTATTCATAAACAAGAAACAATGTCATAACGCTCTCATAAACCATTTATAAATAAGAAATTTTTATTGTAGGTTTCTAGGTACTTTAACCGTATAATAACACGACATTTGTGAGTTAGATTGGATATTGTATAAATAAAAGTGGAATAATATAGTATTACAATGAATAAAACTTATATACTTAGTTGCAAGTATAGATACATATGTACATATTTAAATTCACATAATTAAAAATTTTCGTATAATAGCAAATGATTGCAGTCTCTGTACAAAATTTAATTTCTAAATGGCCAAAAAATTGTTTTTATTTTGTATTACATATGCCATCTCTTTCCTTTTCAGGCTCTGTCATCAGTGCCTGTAGAAATTACGAATGTTAATCTCCCTTTCTCTTTCTCTCCAGTTTACAATTCCATTTTACCAAATTTTGATATAAAACATGTAAACAGAATAGTGATGCACAAACCAAAAAGAGAATGGTAGTATTCGATTACTTTATACATGAATTAAAAAAATGTGCTTGAAAGGAAGATTTTTATTTATTTTTTCAGTTTATTTTAGTTTTATTTTTAACAGCAGTAAATATTACTTCAATCACATCTATTTTATGTATAATTGTGTTACTATTACATTATTTTTATGACTATTAAAAAATTACCGAAGTAACCGATAGCTTTTATTGTGCATCACTATGCTGAAATAATATCATGGTATTGCCAGCATGACATTAAAATCGTTTATTAGTTAATTTGCTCATATGAAAGGTTTATTTATGAATAAGATTTTTTATTTTGAGCTTATAAGACAGATAACGTCTCTTAACTAATGTATGGATAAAACCTAAATTAAGGAGTTATTATGAATTTGGCTGTTAATATATTGCTCATAAGAACAAGCGTTCAACTATGACCATCTGGAAAAATTTTCTTATTCATAATGGTAGCAAAGTAAGTCGGATTTAACCTAGTAGTATGTCAGAATAATATAAAGAAAAATTTTAAAAGTTTAAAATTATTTTGAAAATACAAATTAAGCATTTATAAGTAAAACTTCAGTTAGTAATAAAAATTGTGCTTTAAAAAATAATGTCGAAATAACAGTTTTCAAATCAACATAAATTAACTCTCATTTTCAATTTGATATTATTTTAAACTCAATAACAAAATCAAATCTAAGCTTAACTTTCGTTTGTTTGAATTTGAGTTTGAAACAAACACATAATACCAAATACATCAAAAGCTTGACTAAATGTTTGCTGGGTTTTTGAACGTTTTCGCTTTTTGTTTTCTATACGAAAATTGGCACAAGTGAGAGTGTGTTTATATGTATATATGGGTAAGAGTGTGTATGTGTACAAAATGGTAGCAATAAATGAAAAAATTAATTTATTTTTTATCTATTCTGATAGGTCAGGAAATTATTTTAATAAAACGTTCAATTTTGTTAGCAGAAGAAAATCATTTGAAAAGTTATTGCATAATTAAAAGGAAAAGAAAATAGAAACATGCCTACGAAGTAATTAATTCAGAACTTATAAGAAAAAGAATTTAAAAACTAGGACTACACTTTACATCTCAAATTAGATTATTTTTAATATTTAATTATTATTTAATATTATTCGTTTCTTTTGGCGACTACCTCTCAGCAGTCTTCTAGTAAAAGCTCTGGGAGTAATTGATTGCCAAGAAAAAGCTGCTCAAATCTGTCGTTCAGAGTCGACTTTAAACTATAGGTCTCCGTACTCACGGACAAAAACATGAGAGCCGCGAGAAGCTAGGCCGTAACCCTGACACAGGTTTGTAATGGATAATTATGTAAGTTTGTATGTATGTAATCAACAGCACCAAAAATAAATTCAAAGGGAATGTAATTACGGAATCAAAACCATTCCAAACAGATTCTGTGACATTTCGACAATGTTTGTATCTGAAGTTTTCAATTTAAGCTCTCAAGATGCAAGCAATGTTATCATTTTGTTTTTTTATTATACAAAAATATATAAAATGCATAAAATTTTAAATCTTCTTTAAAATGATTGCAATTTTTATATTCTACTTGTTGTTTTTTTTTTACTTGTTTTTCTAAACTTTGTTAATAATATTTTTATAAACTCTTTGTCACAAAACATTTACAAAGTGCCACTTGATATCAAACACACGAACATACAAAAAATTCTGTTGAAATTTTTATATATATTTTTAAAAAAATAGCTTTAGCTGTTGTACAAATGAATTAAAGTGACAAGGTTTGTTTGTAAATTAATGGTTTGGAAATGTGTTAGTAAATGACCTCCTTTTTCATTTTTTTTCTTTTCAACACATACATACATATCTAAAATACAAACAAACCGAACAAAACAAAATAGCAAAAGAATATGAAAAAGACATGGATTACTTCAATATAGAAGAAGACTTGATACTAAAAAATATGATAATGGGTTTGAGTTACAAATGTACACAAAAGGCGCATTTTTGCAGGGCAAGAGTAAAGTAAAATAAAATAACTACAGAATCGAATGAAGGGTGCATATATCAAAATAGATCTAAATACGAGTATCTAACACATACAAACATTAACAATTACCTCTGACAAGCATGACATGTCAATTTGAACTCTCTTAAATATATGTGTGCATGCATCTAGATTCGTTTGCTTTAACAGTCAATAACAACAACAACAGTAACTTTTAAAAATGTAATGCAAGTAAATAATATCCATCCTACGAGTATTTCAGTAAAGTTTATTACCCCTTCTATATACGAGGGCATATTCAGGCATTCAACAACTTTATCATATGCACAGTGGTCAAACATGGAGAATTAATTTTTTTATTTTTCTTCCTTTTAATTTAATTTGAAATAACATTTTGATCATAAATTATAGCTAACATTGTAAAGCATATAATTTTATTGGTGAAAAATTCATACCTTTCTATCTGTTATTTTTAAATATATAAATGTGATTTATTTTTTTAACTTTTCCGCCCATGAATTTTTGTTGAAAGTTGTCTGTCTGAATTAGCAAAGGTTTTTAAATAATGATATTAATAGGGCAACAAAAAATATGCTCTATAAAATTAGTTTTAAGCACCTAAAATATGCATTAAAAAACAGTTTTAAGCGTTAAAAATGTGCTCAATAAAACTCATATTACATAAATATGTTGATGTAAAATTACGAATATTTTTTCCAAAAATTTTAAAACATGAAGAGTAACAATTAGCCACCAACCAGATAAAATAAATTACTTTTATATTTACATATCGCTCATTTGCGAGAAGAGTGACATAACTAAAAAATGTGTTTTTTGAGTTATTAATGCAGAAATATGAGACGAACTGTAATTTAAAATATATCTAAAAATTATATTTTTATCTCTTTTTCAACTGAGTGGCGACCAGAAGTGTCTTAAACTTTTCCTATCAGTTTGGCTAAGTTAAAATGTTTAAATGCATTTATCTCAGAATCGTTTTTATTTATTTTTTTTTTTTTTTTTTTTGAGTTATGCCACTCTTCTTGCAAATGAGCGATATGTTTATTTCAATTCCAAAATTAACAAAAAAATAAAAAAAAATATGAGAAAATTCAGACTGACAAGAATACAAAATAAAAGAGTAAAAAATTAATTTAAATTATTGTTGCAATAAATAACAATCATATCGCTCAAATTTTGAAACATAAAGCTTTGTCGTAAAACGCTCTTGTACATCGAGAAACTTCTTTCGACATCAACGAAAGTAATTGATGCAAATTTGAAAGCAAACGTTTCCTAGCATAAAAATCTTGCGTTGAGCTTAATATGTTTTTGACTTCCGAGGTGTTGTTTTATGGTAAATATTTTCTTTGCTCACAATGGCTTATTGCAAACTTTACAAAACAGAATATTCCTGTTAGTTTTAAAATCTCGGTATTTGCTTATATATTACTTAGTCTGTTTGACACGGATTTCTTGATTTTCTCCATATTTTAATTAATTTAAAAATCACCTTTTAACTTAATTTTTTATATCATGGAATTATGACAATTTTTCTCCAATAGATACAACGTTAAAAAATACGTAATTTTTATTAAGCAATTTTTTATACGCTAATTCCCATAAATGTATGTAAAATTTTTATGCCTTGTATTTAATTTGTTTTTTGCTTTGACATTTTTATCAAATTGGCATTAACTATTGCACAGTAGTTTAAAAAGGAGCTTCGCCAATTTTCGAAATGTTAGTTTTAAGCATTTTCATGAGTACCCTTATTATTTAATAGATTATACTTAAGTAATGTGTCAGTATATGGTCAATATTTTGAAAAATAAAATTTGGTAATACACGTAAATTCTTCTAATATATGTAAAAATTTGTAGAATATGCCATATAAATATGAAAAATGCAAAAGTATGCATTTATGACGAAATATGCAAAAATATGTCGTAACAAATAGGGGTTAAACGTCGTAGTTTCTCCTAAAATGAATTAATATTTTGGTTGTTTTGTCAATAACATTCAGATAAAAAAGATGCTAACGCATATTTTTGGTTGCCCTAGATATTAATATTACATTTAATGTAACCATGCTTAGTTCAGTATATTGTTTAGAAGTGAATATGTCATTCTGAACTTTAAGATCATCATTTAAAAATGTATTTAAAAAAAAACAAAAAAGTGTTTTGGATTTATTGCAAGAATTTAAGCACTGTAATGTATTGCCTTATATTTATGTACATTGACCATTTTGACATTTTGTACAAGCAAAGGGTGTTTTTATGCAGTCACACAAGCTTAAATCATAATAAAGAAACGAAGTATATTTTATAACGGGCTTTATTGAAAAGAAAATTTTATGAAATTAAAATTAAAATATAATTTCTGCCAACAACATTTTTGAATACATATGGGCCAATGACTCCGCCAGCCCTTAAAGCGCACCAAACAGTAATTTTCTGTGGATGGAATGGTGTTTCAACAGAAACTTATGGATTCTCCTCACTCCAAATGCGACAATTCTGCTCATTTAAGTGCCCATTCAACAATAAATCGGCTTCATCGGAAAATAAAGTTTTGAATGGAACTTCAAAATCGACATCAATTTGATTTTGACGAATAGAACAATTAATTTAATTAAAAGACGTTTCATATTAAAATTTCAAAGCAAACTTAACAAAAAGCAACTATCAGCTGTTAAGTGGGTGGTCCAATAAAGCAGTGATACCAACTCAAAGTTGGGACGCTCTATAAAAAACACCCATTACTACTTGTATACTCTAACGTTAAATAGAGGGTGACAAGTGTGTGCATCATTGTGCAACAGTCAAAAAATTCTTTAAAATTATTTCTTTTTTTTCTTAATTTTTTTCTTTATGTCCCCTGCATATAAAAAAATAAAAGGCAATTTTTTTTTTTTGAATTACTATGGACAGTAAATGGTACATTTATTAAATGCATTATTGCGAAACTGTGCTATATATGACTATGATGTGAAGTTATGATATGATGTGATGGTATTTACGTATGTTATCACATTGACATGATCTTAGAAATGTCCTTAAAATACCAGAAGTAGTTT
This sequence comes from Metopia argyrocephala, assembly GCA_963576795.1. Lineage (NCBI taxonomy): Eukaryota > Metazoa > Arthropoda > Insecta > Diptera > Sarcophagidae > Metopia > Metopia argyrocephala. Next base: position 4,042,606 of record OY756209.1, read on the forward strand.
AGGTCATTTGTAAGATTTTTTTCTTGTTTATATATCCCTTTTACTAAAAATATCACTAGAATTACTTTAAAAATTTAATTCTTTTTTCTTTTTTATTAAATGCAACTTTAAGTTGCAACCGTTGTATAAACAGTTTATTCGAAAAGCAGTTAAAAAAATAAAATTTATTGTATTTTTTAAATATCACAACAAAAAGAATTACAAAAATATGCTTTATAATTAAAATAGTAATTTTAAAAATCAGTGAAAATAATTGTATGCCATGATACCATTTAAAAAAATTTAATGACATAATGGAAAATCTATATAAATTTAATAACTTTTGATTTCTTTGCTTACTTTAGTTTAAAGAAAACATATTATTTCATTCTTTCTCTTTCTACATACATATAAAGCAATATTAAAAATTCTTTCAAGTCACGTTTACTTTTACGTATGTTTTATAGATATTTTCATATTCTAACCAAATACACTGAGAAAAAATTTAAATATAATAAAAACTAAAGCTCATGTGAGAGCGTCCCGCACACTTTGCAAATTAAAGGCTGTATTTACAAAAAAAAAATTGATTTGTAACAGGTTTATAAAATTAATATTCATACATAATCTGGTATGTGATGGAAATCGATTTCGATCGAAGTTGAAATCGAATGAAATTTTAATTTCATATTTGGAATTGCCACAAAATGCTTGATTATTAAAATTTTAAAATAATTATAACAGATAAGTTTTATATAACTTTGAAAATACAACGATTTCAATTTCGATCAAAATTGTTTTTCATCACATACCGGAATTTGTTTTACAAACGTTTTATCAAAGAAAAATAATTATTAAGAATAAGCGGTTAAATACCAGTATATAAGAATCCAACCAAAACAATACCTTGTCAAAAATTAACAATTAGAAAATTTCTTTTTTAACATCGCGTTATGTCGTGAAGTTGGATGCAAGGTATTTTTCTCCAGCAAGTGTTCAAGTGATTCAAGTAGAATGTGATTTCCATTCATTTTTAATGCAGTTCCATATTCTAAAAATTCATAATTTTTAAAAGTCATGAGAATTAGGAAGAAAAATTAAATAGAAAATTATGTGATTTGCTATAAGATTCAATAAAAATTGATTAAAAGTGTTGTTGTCAGTAAATGAACGAACGACTTTCAATCACATATTATGCATTGGTTAGATTATTCTGCTATTTTTCAAAATCCTTACTCAAACACTTGATATCCAATGAAATGCTGAAGTTATGTATATTCCACCTTAATTTCATTACATTTTACTCTGTAATATTTTACTGGATCAGAGAGAAATATTATTTTTACGAAACACTTGAACCATATAATTAGACTTTTAATTTTAAAATATTTTAAAATATAATTTGTTCCTTCTTTTAATCAAATAAATTGCATATTTTTCTTATCTCCTTAACAAACTTTTCTGTAAATGTATTTGTTTTCTTATAAGTGTGTGTGTCTCTGTGTGTGTGTGTGTAAAGGAATATAATTTTTTTCTTTCCTTATTCCTTATGTTGTTGACAATATTTGTTTTAATACGACTACGTGTCCTATTAAGGCTTTATTTCCTATTTATCTCGATATATGGGATTATGAAAAATGTCATTAAAGAAATATTTTGCTGGAATATATTTTATTTAACACAGTAAACTATTTATTGATATTTAAGGTATTTATAGTTAATGGTTCTTATTAAAGAATTTTATTAAAAATTTTAAATTAAAAATTCCAAAACACAAAAATTTATTTCAAAGAAATTTAAACTTCAAATAAATAAACAAAATCTATATTTTCTTATCATATTGGTTTCGTTAGACGTATGTATTAATTTTAAATAACACTTTGTACCCTACAACAGCTTAGGTATTGTGAGTGTGTTACACTTCTGGATACATATTTTCAAGTCTTGTACTAAGTAAAAACCGTAGTGGCTGTGGTCTAGTGGTTAGTATGTTGGCTTACTAGAACGATAGGACTAGGTTCAAATCTCAGCTCTGACAGCTTGAAAAAAGGAAATATGAAAAAATTATTTCTTTCGGCAACTACCTCTCAGCAGTCTTCTAACAAAAGCTCTGAGAGTATGTAATTGATTGCCATGAAAAAGCTTCTCAAATCTGTCGTTCGGAGTCGACTTTAAACTGTAGGTCCCGGTACTCATGGATAAAAAATCAACACACACAACTTGGGTGTTATGAGAAGCTAGGCAAAAATTCTGACACAGGGTTGTTATGGCCAATTATGTATGTATGTATGTAAAATAGGAGGCACATTTTGGGTTAAGATGACTCTTTGAAATGTTTAGACATATGAAATATATTTCTAAAGAGATAATTATTGTAAAATACAATTCAAAAGGAAAGCTAAATAAAGCAATTATTCGATTAAACATTTATTTCAATACAATACCTTGATTTTGCGAATATGTACAAAATACTTACAATTTCATGAAGATAACCGCCTCTATATTGGTTGCTGCAGTCAATTATTTTGAAGAAGTTGGGTTCCAATTGCTCGTAAATTTTAAGCAGTATCACAACCAATGTTAGAAGACTATCGGCGCAGATACGGTCTTTGACGTAGCCACATAAAAGAAAGTCTAACGGTATCAAATAGCATAACCAATTGACTTTACCAAACTGATAAATTTTATAAATCACATACATATAAAGGCAAAAAAAGGTAATTACGATAATGAGTTGAATTGGAAATTTTCGAAAAAATATGGCCCAATGACTTCTTCAAAACTGTAACTTTTTTTTTTTTTTGAACATAAAAGGGAATTATTAAAGAAACCTTTTCTTTCTGTATATAAGAAAAAAAATTCTTTTTTATGATATGCCGAAAATATATACATACATGTTTTTATGTATAATTATATGCCATTTCATTTTATATTTCGCCATTTAAGACACCAGCTACTCTCGTTTTACGACTTTAGTATTCAATGAAGTTTTTTTTTTATTATTCGAATACAAACATTGACAAATCTATCACTAACACCTGACACATACTGAAGCATAATAATTGGCAAATACAAAAAACACACTTTCACACATACACATACACCGAGTCCAGGTTCTATCACACGTAACGCCAACATTCTTTTATATTTTAGGCGTACTTTCTCTTTCTCTCTCCCTCTCTACCGCAAACACATATTTTAGTTTTTTTTTTTTTCTTGTTAAACATTATTTTGTGTAGCATACCTTTAGGCTATTGTTGTTTATGTTAAAGTTTTTCTGCATTAATTTTCATTTTGTTATCCTCATAGTTAGTCTTCTACGGGTTTTATCAAAATGTTGACTTTTAAAGAACACACAAATGGAACTGGTTGCGTTTTCTTATCACGCGTAGCTATTTATTCTTAATAGCCACCGTAAAATCAAGTTACAAAAGAGAAACTTTCTACTGTTGGCAAATAATGTTTCTATGAATGTATTGTCATATAGAAATACTCGGATAAAACTCAATTTTCTTTATACATACATATGTACATACAAGTATATCGTAAGTATGCATATCATGATCTCAAAAAACAAAACAAACAAAATTTAGTTTTGAAAATTTCTTTTTTTGAAGACTTTCTACAAATTTCCTAATTTATTCTAAAGTAAACTAAAACCAATACAAAAACCACATACACATATACAGTCTTACATATAAAATATATGTCATTGTAGACATTTGTGGGCCTGGTTTTTTTTCTATTTAAATTGTGTATTTATCCCTGGTCAAGTTATGAATGTTTAGCAATTCTAATGGTTATTTAAGGACATGGAGGATTTTCTTAAGTCAGGCCGTTAAAATAGAATTTCGTACACATACGTCCGTATGTGTCTGTGTGTGTGTGCAAGACTTTAATTTTCTTCATTCATTCATTTAAGTCACGTGTTTTGGCTATTCATTGGCATAAAAATCATCTGTTCAAGCGTTAAATTGTATTCACGTGCAGGCTTCTATTTTTTTGGAGTTAAATTTTGTTTTTAAATCTGTTTCCGATTACAAATTTCATTTCGTTGTTTCTTTTTCTTTTCTTTAAGATAAGATTGCTCCTCTTTTATAATATTATTTATATTTTGAATATCTTCACCAGGTGTCAAGAGTAGAGTTACGATGTACTGCTCTCTTTAAAGAAGTAATTTCATTTCCAGTAGAAAGCAAAAATGGAATTAAAATTTAACTTTATAATATATAACTAACTACAAGGGCAAGTCAATAAGTTTCTTTGGCTATTCCAATTAACAATTATCGGCCAGTTGGCTTTTCTCAAAATTAAACAATATCGGCATCAATTGCAAATTATCTCATGATTTGTGAGAATATATTTTGCCTAGAAAACTATCACTCAAGCTTATCCAAGCAGGAAACAAATTAAAGTTTTAAAGTTTTCTATAACAGAGCAGTTGAAAAAATTCATGATCAAATATTGGTTGATGGGAGATTGAATCTACAATAAATAGTAAAATTCGGGGAAATTTTTTATCATTCAGTGTAAAGATTTACGAAAAGCCGTGTTTAGTTACAATAATTCACAAAAAAAATGCAACTTCGTAGCAGTTCAACCGCAATATGCATGAGTTTCTGCTTTGTAAGTGTGAAGGAACAAACCAGAGATATCCAAAAGCTATTATACTAAAATATTTGTAGTATCAGTAAAGTAATAGGTTGCACGAAGCTCTGATCTGATCTTGAGAAAATAGGAAATATTAAAAAAATATTTCTTTCGACGACTACCTCTTAGCAGTCTTCTGGCAAAAGCTCTGAGAGTAACTGATTGCCATGGCAAAGCTTTTAAAGTCTGTCGTTCGGAGTCGACTTTAAACTGTAGGCCGGTACCCAGTCAGCATTTTTGGTCAATTATGAGTCTTTTTTGACTCCTCTGGGCGATTAAAATAATCACTTATGAGCTCATTTTTGAGTCGAAAATGAATGTTTTGTCGGGAAAAAATGTACCCTTGCCGCGACTCCTCTGAACGAGTCATTTATGACTCCCCTGAACGAGTCATTTGTGACTCCCCTGAACGAGTCATTTGTGATTCCGCACACTAAACGAGTTTTACTTATCTTTTTATTATCTTTACAATAATAAAAATATTGTATTTTGTTTAAAAATGTAAAAAAAAATAAATTCATCAAGCTCAACTGAAGGAATTCTTTTTTTTTATATGTATATTATGCGCCTTTTTATTGATGAGACAAGTTTCTTGTGGAATAGACTGGAATGTAAGGAGCGGTTTCTTGAAGATGGACTTCTTATTTTTTTAAATTATAATTTAGAAATACCTTAAATTTTATTTTATAATTTTTGCCCTTTATGATTCCTTTTCATTTATGATTCCGCACATTTAATCAGTTTTTGATCACCTAAGGGACTCTTAAAAGACTCATTTTAGTGATTTATGAGCAAGCAATCTTCCAATTGCTGACAGGGTAGTAATGGATCAAAATTAACACACACAACTTTAGTTGAATTGGCCAATTATGTATGTATGTATTAAAAAAAATAGACAAATTTGTGTGTATTTACAGCATTGATATCCAAGGTAATAGTATTGGTGAGATAAAAAAATAAGACACAGAAGTTCTGCAAATGTAGTTTGTCTCTCCCACTCAACATGCTGATGTCCTATTGGTTGATTGACGATCAAACAAAAGAGCGTAAGTATACGTGTGAGTTTAATTTGCTGATATCAGCCACTACTGGGCATTTTTGATTTACAGTCTGTGGTTTATTTATTTTCTGACTTTTAATTGAAAGACCTATTCTTCACCTGTCTAAGAGTATTTCTTAATTGACTCCTTTATATTTAAAAGCTATTGATAGGACACTATATTTCCATTTCAGTGGTAAATAGTGATCTTCTTTTTGGTGGCCATATAAGCACAAAATATACAGACTTTTAGAAACGGACTCAAGAGTCAAATAATTGAAAGGATATGAATTCATTTCTTATCTTCTAGTGATTATTTCTTCTATTACACCAAACACTTATCTTGGGAAGGAATAAAAAACGTGGACAAACCTTAAACAAATTGTAAGGTGTTTAAAATATTATGCTTTAAAAACGTTTACTTCATTCAAAAACTCACACTGTTATTGATTAACCTGCTTTTGTATTGTTAAACTATCATATCTCTTACATATTTAAATTTATTTACAAAAAAGGTTGTTTAAGTCATCATAACAGCCATATTATTATTCTACACAATATGTTTTTTGATCCCCTACCAATTAAGCATTTAAAGCAGGACAATATAAAAACAACAACAACAGCATAAACTTTGTCACTCCACAGCTATACAAAATGTCAATTATTAAAGTTTTAAATAATCTGAGATGATGTTCTTATCTGTTACAATATTTAAATGAAAAACAAAAGAAAAGAAAAACAAAAATGAGTGTTTAAAATACAATTATTTAATGTCCCTCAAGGACCTTCACTCATTATGTTAATTTACTTTTCTACACAATTTTCACCAAAGCTTTCTTCAGTTCATACCAACAGCAAGCAAGTATAACAGCAACAACACTAGTTAGAAAGGAAAAACTCTCTTGATACAAAAACCAAATAAAACTGTCAGACAGCTGGTTGAAATGTTAGTTGGCTGGTTGCCTTAATGGTCATTAAAACCAGTGGTATGATTGTATAGGAGGTGGCTGTTGGTTGTAGGGGAGTGATAGTGTGTTGTAAAGATAATATTCGTAATTTAAGATTTATGTGACATTCAATGTTAATTGAACCGATAAATTGTTCAATTTTTGTTATTTTCTGTTTTTACTTAAATTAAACAACAACAATAGAAATACAACATAATACAGTAAAACAGTAAAACACAAAAGAATAGAATATTTTTTTTATTGTAAAACATAAATTTGTTAAATTTAATAGACTCACCAGTCTAGTCAGTTGTAAAATCTTTATTTTCTAGAAGAGTCGATTTCAACTTATTTACCAGTCTTGAGATACAGTTTCAGTTTCACATTTTTATTTTCATTCTTTACTTTGTTAAATAATTTAATTACTTTTTAAGTTAAGCCATAAATTAGCTTTAGACTTTTCTTTTGCTTTTTTTGTTTTTGTTTTTCTCTGCTATTTTGTAAAGATTTTTCTTTTCCTTTCATTTTATTTTTATTTAAATTTCATTTAAACAGTCTTTCGTTTATTTTCATTTATTTAAATGCCGTTTGGCATTAACTAAACGAGAGCAAGAAAACCTTTTTGCCAGTGTTTTCCTAGATTTTCTTCTTCCACGGAGTCATATACACACATATACTGTTTATTGTTGTCTACTTTTAGGGATTTTCTTTGTACTTTCTTGAATGTATTTACTTGCAAAGTAAAAAACAAACAAAACCTACTGTAAAATATAGGAAAATATCTTGCAAGTTTGTTTTTCCATAAGAAAATAGTCTATATTTTCTTTTTTTTTACTTATTTCTATGTTATGCTTTAGTGTTTTATTTAAAGTTAAAAATAATGTATAGCTTGTGCCAACGTTCCCAACAAAGCCAACGAAGAGTCACTGATAACACGGTGCCTTTAAATGTGGACTCATTTTCAATACAAGTTTTTAAATTATGCACTCGTTTACAGGCATTTACTACACGTAGACTTTGACTTTATTTTTCTATTCTATGTACCTTTCTCCGTCTCACTTTATCACTCTCTCTCTCTCTAGATATCCTTTTCCAACAAGGAATAGAGTGCATAAGAACAGCAGACTATTAAGCTGCCATTTTATGCTGTTGGACCTTTAGAGGCATTGGATTTTATCTCTATAAACTCGGTATCTAAATTTACGAAAACAGTCTCAATGGCAAGGCAAAGAAATGTTAAAGAAAGTGTATTTTTATTTTTGCATTTTATTAAAAAAAAGTCATCAAAAGACCAAAATAGACAACAAAAGACTTTAAACTGCTTAAATAAGTACCTACAAACAAACAAACATAGCTACGAGTATCTTAACTTGTAAGAAAATTTAATTTACTTGAAATATTTTAAAGCAGTTTCTTTTTTGAATTATTATTTTTTTTTATAAATAAAATACACTTTTTTTGGAACCGAATACATACATACATATATAATTGGCCATTACCACCCTGTTTCGGAGTTACGGCCTAGGTTCCAGCAGCACTCATGTCGTGTGTGTCAATTTTTATCCATGAGCACCGGGACCTACATTTTAAAATCGACTCCGAACAAAAGACATGAGAAACTTGTTCATGGCAATCAGTTACTCTCAGAGCATTTGCCAGAAGACTTCTAAGAGGGAGTTTGTCCTGAGAGAAATATTTTTTCATAGAGCGGCCAATTTGAGATCTTAATATCTTGGCTGATAAGCCAGAACTTTATTATACGTGTTGTGTGTACTCTCTTTGCTGTAATGGTGGCTGTTACATTTTCCTCTTTACGAATATCGTAAAAAAAAGTTGCAGTCATGGGTTTCACAAATATTAAATCTTTTTTCGCGCAAACAAATCGACTTTCGCCAATCATTATCACTTAATTGTCTGTGAACATCCCTTGTGTTATATGATTTTTGACAAATTGAAAGCGTTGTTGTTGACAAGTTGTATTTAAGAGACATTTTTTCTTCATGCGTGTACATTCATAACTGGCTTTTACAACGCTGTGTCTGGATTACGGCCTAGCTTCTCGCAGCACCCATGTTGTGTGTGTCAATTTTAGCCATGAGTACCGGGACCTACAGTTTAAAATTGAGTCCGAACGGCAGACTTGAGTAGCTTGTTCATGGCAATTAATTACACTCAGAGTTTTTGCCAGAAGACTGCTAAAAGGTAGTCGCCGAAAGAAATATATTTTTTTTAATATTTCTTTGCTTCAAGAAATCAGAGCCGGGGCTTGAACCTGAGCTCTCGTCTTAGTAAGGCAACACACTAATCACAGTTTACGAAACTTTAAATGGTTGCTGTATAAAATAGTACAGCGAGCTGTTGAGTTACTTAAATTTACTCCTGCTAAATACTTGATTTTAGATGCAAATTGAGCTGAATTAAGGGCAATTGAAATAATAGGTCGCTTGTCCTATGGTGTTAGCGATGTGTAAGTTTGTTAATTTTTCAAACTGATCTTTCTGAATGTGTTTATGTGTTTAAAATCGAACAATATTAAAATATTTTACTACCAATTTAAAGAAAAAAAGCTCGTAAAACCGGTTTTTTAATCTACCTCAATATTTTGGAGTTGTTTTGCATATTTTTACATATCAGAAGAGTGGTATCACTGATCAGTTATTATTTTTGCACTTCTTGTAGTTTATCGTAAAGAACCAGCAGTATGAGGATTTATAATTATGTAAACTCGTTAAAATTATATAAAAGTGCATCAACCATATAAAAGAAACAAATGAGATCAGCTGTGGCATTGATCAGCTGTTATATAAACAAACAACAATTAGAGCATCTGCTTTGTTGTCTGTTATAAACTCAGTGAATTACAGTATGATTTTTAATAGTCTCAGGATCCTAATACTGGTATCCTTATGAGCAGTAACATCCGTTAAGGAATATGTACAACACTAACAGAACTGAACTTGTTTTCGATCTTATATTTGAATGTTATTCTCACCAGTGATTTTCTTTTTGAACTGAAAATTTTTCAATATCATCAAATTACTTGTATAACAAACAAAATTGTACGTTCTCTGCAAATTAGTTTTAACCGTGTTTTAGTGTAATTTGTTTATATCTTCTTATTTACTCTTCCGTAACTTTTATTGCCACCATTATCGATGTTGTTTTCATCATTATTACACTTTATTGTCTTACAAGATAAACCAATTGTCAAAATGGCATTAAAGTAGTAATTTTTTAGGGATTAGAACATCATTTTGTATTAAAGAAAACAGCAGAAAAAAAAAAGATTCTTGAAAACAATTGCAAGTTAATGTATAAATACAGACACAGAAGCACAAGAAAAAAAAGGACCAATCTTATGTGAAGTAAACAACTCAAACCAAAAAGTAAAATCAAAGAAAATTTTATGGGAAACTAAATGAAAAGACATGTGTGTTAGTCTATGGTATGAAAACAAAGTATTTGAATTGTTAAAGCATTTACAACACTTGACACTCTGTCAACGCTGCATATATCACACGAAAGTAATAAATTTAAATAGAAAAAAAATAAGAAAAAAAAAATTACGAATTTATTGAATCAAGAAAGCTTAGTGTAATTGTGGTTAAATACTTATTAATTTTATCTATTTAAAAGTCATTTGTTAAAGTGTGTATGTGTGTGTAGACAATTAGCTTATGTATCAAATAACAGCATATTAGCAAAAGAATTACTTAAAATGATTTTAAGCTTTAAAGTAAAATTATAATAAAAACAAAATGTATACAAATGGATTACTTATGGGCTGGTATTAATTATTGTTGTTTTTGGATACATACGAACGAGTATGTGCCATAGAATGAAGTAAAGGTTTATGTGTAATTTATTTTTTTTTTAAGACCAATACTCAGAAATAAACCCCACTCATGCAGTGTATTATACTGGAATATTGAGGATAGAAAATAGATATAGATAGATTTTTTTTTTAATTTTAATTGAATGCCACATGTCAATGAGAAAAATTGGTATCGGTTAATCACTCAAAGCCAGTGTTATACCTTCACCCTTGAATGATCAACAGCAATTGCCCCATTTGTCGGTGGATGTTGATAGTGAGTGGTGACCGTCTTCAATAATTAGGTTAGCTGTTGTCTTCCCAGTAGGTGGCGTTGTACTCCTGATCATTCGTTTCTGGTAGAATATAGTGGATATGTCAGGTAGCGGCTTTTCTTGCAGATGGACATCTTGTAGGAGGGGAAAGTCTTATTTTTTTAATTATAATTTAGAAAATTTTAAAGCACATGGGATTTCATAAAGCATTTTAGATTTGCTTTATTTTTAAATCAGATTATATTTTCTTTTCAGCTAAGGAGATAATTAGTTCACTGCAGCAGCTGTTCTAAGGTTATCTGATGGAGAATTGTCACTGTCGACACCTTAGAAACGACACCCTCTATGGTACAGTAGATAATTTAAAAGTGAGCGTTCTTCATGTTTTCATTTTTTTGCAGATAGTGGTTGGTAAAGATCTACTCTACTCGTAGTAATGGCAGAGGTGGTGCAACCTAACCATACATATATGATGAAATTGCTTATGTGGTTTTCTTCCCATGAAAAAATTAGAAGTATTTGTGGTCAGCGACCTTCCTTTGATAACCTGTCTGAAGGTCTAGAAAGAAATTCAAGTTTATTATTCTAGCCGGCGGCTGATGCCAAGCCTTCTTGTCTTTTTATAGTACGAGCTTAATTTGGTAACAATAAAAATTCTAAAAATTAGAATCGATGGTGTTGTCTAAGTTACAGCACGATGACTTGGGAAGCGAATAATTTTACAATAAATTTATAAATGTTACTTTACTTTGAAAAATTCCAACGGGCAATTTTTACTAAAACTATTATAAAATTCTAATTTAAAGGAACAGTTACTACAAATTGATTTTCAAATATCACACTTTAAAAAAATGCTGTTTTGCATTAACTTTTAATAAAATTCTTGTGCAATCTTTAAACGAAAAATTTTAGCATTTAAAATGGAGTAGAGTTCTACAAGAGTTGTTTTGCAAACCAGATATGTATATGCATACACAACACATACATATATAGGCAATTTCAAATATTATCGACATTTTGGTATTTTTTTTCCAAATTTTCTTTTTTTTTGGATGACACAAATGACGCTTTGGTCACGTGAAGGGTGATATTTTAGCGTTAATCATTTATTGCAAACGGCGCGAAAGTTATGGAGGTCCATATTATGGATGCATGAAACTCATTTCAAATTCATCAGTGCAGTCAAAATTTATCAATGCACTGATAAAATACATAAAAAATATCAATTATAATTAAAATTCCTTAACATTAAAAACGTGAATTTTTGCAAAATATGAGTGTTTTAGCGATTGTTATAATATGTGTTTATATAACGCATAACTAATTTACAGAAAAACAATGTTTTAACTTGCAAATTTAAAAAATAAAAAAAATTATACAGGAATTATTTTTGAGGTTAGGATTTTTTTTTTTTTTTTTATCTGTAAAATTTAAAATTATGAAAATTTTTTAATGCCTATTCGGTATTATTATCAAGCTTAAAAAAACCTTTCATTTGGTGTCAATCGCGGCGGAATCTATACATAACTGCCGATGTCACAAAGCAAAATGTGTTTGAAGAAAAATGCCGCTGTACCCGCTAAATATGGACCGAATTCAACCGTATTTATATATGATCTTTAGTTCACCGCCGCACTTCATTTACAATACATTACATTAATTGTAAACCACTGATTAACTAAAAAAACCGCTAAACAAAATCATGAAATTTCGCAAAATTTTTATTTTCTATATAAAATTTTTGCGTTTCAAAATATTTTAACGCCTTCTTGACGTTGAGGTGCCATTTACTAAGAAGTTTAGATCACGCAATACATAAACCAGTTTTAAATATGATTGCAAATGTCAGGCGCGAAAAACAGTCATTTTTGACAAATTTACGCCAATTCTATAAAAGTTTGAGGTCATCGTTCTCAGCAACTAGCAGCCTGACATCGACGTGATATGGCGCAAATTTTAGCAAATTATACCATCTTTTAAATACTGTTGACGAAATGCAATTTTCTTGAACGGCGCAAAAACGCTATAGAAAAAACTGCGAAAATTGAAAAATCTGAACATTTTGGTTTCAAAAATGAACCGCTGTACAACTTTTTCCCAAATAGTAGTATGGGCATAACTTTTATAGTGTAAATATCTACAAAGTATAGTGACTTTATATTATATCAGTGAGCATCGGAAGTTTGAAACTAAAAGTAGAAAAGTGATGAAATATGAAAAAACTCTTGTAAATTTCAAGCTTCTTTTTGAGTTTTTCGATATTTGAGTGCCCATAACTTTTAAAAATAATGGTCTGAAATTTTGTATTTCCCAGTTTTCTAGTGTGGCCTACCATTCCCTTTTGACCGTTTTGGTCAATTCGAAAAACTAGAGAAATAATATGCATCTGAACTCAGTTTCAACAAATGTTGAAAATTATTGAAATTGCCCATATATGCATACATATGTGTTTCCCCTTTTTAAATTTTTAAAATTTTTTAAAAATATTTTAAAACTTCCAATATTTAAAATAGAATATCAAATAGAAATCTATTTCTTTAACATGTTTTGGTTTTTTTTTTATTTTTTTTTTATCTATTACTATATTCAACTATTTTTGCTGTTAATCCAGTTAAATTGGAATTTAAGCCCAAATGAAAATAAAGAAAATGAACAAAAAAATAAAAACACGACCAACAAAAGAGCAAAAAAAAAAAATGAAAAACATTAACAAAACAAGCCACATAAGACCAACAAATATTGTTGTTTGGCTTAGTATTGTTGTTGTAGTTATTGTGCCTTTTATTATAAAAACGAGCAGAGATGATACCAAACATAAAATGGTATTCCATTCCAACAGAATACAACATAACGACTCATGACGCTTTTATGAGACATTTTCGGGATTAACAAGCAATTTTCATACTCCACAAAAATGTATTTCCCTTTAAAGACACACACTCGAAATGAACAAAGAACATTTACGAATACGTTTTTCCAACAGTCATTCAAATATTTTGTGACTCTATTACGTGAAGATATGGTTGAAATTTAAATTTGCTAGAAATTTCATTTGTTGTTATGGAAATATGTTTTAAATAATAATTGATGGTGTAACAGAAATACTTTTAAATCTTAAAAAAAAAATAAATTAAAAACATACAGATCCAATATAAGTTCTGGACACCCACTTGAACTCTAACCAAATTTTTGAACATATACGTACAGGGTGTTTTTTTTAGAGGTATAGAACTTCGAATTGAAATAAAACACAAGAAAATCGTTTTAATGTCCATCAATTTGGCTTTATTGGAAGGATAATTTTATGCCATTAATGTTTAAATATGATTTCGGGCATGTGGCCGCAGCGGCTAGCTCGAATAAAGCCAATTCTATAGGTCCAGTTTTCAACCACTTTTTCGAGCATATGGGGCCGTATGTTGGCAATAACGCCACGAATGTTGGCTTCAAAGTCCCCTAATGTTTCTGGTTTGTTGACGTAGACGAGCGACTTCACATATCCCCAAAGAAAATAATCCAATGGTGTCAAATCACACGATCTTGGTGGCCAATTGACAGGTCCATTCCGCGAAATTATGCGCTCATCGAATGTTTCTTTCAATAAATCGATTGTGACGTGCGCTGTGTGGCATGTAGCGCCGTCTTGTTGGAACCACAACTCATCCACATTCATGCCATCCAATTCGGGAACAAAATAGTCGGTTATCATGGCTCTATACCGGTCTCCATTAACGGTAACTGACTCTCCAGCATTATTTCGGAAGAAGTATGGCCCAATGACTCCACCAGCCCATAGAGCACACCAAACAGTCAGCTTTTGTGGATGTAATGGCGTCTCAAGGGTCTCATGTGGATTCTCTTCACTCCAAATGCGGCAATTTTGCTTGTTGACGTAGCCATTCAACCAAAAATGAGCCTCATCACTGAATAAAATTTTGCGATGAAAATCAGCATCGAGATCAATCTCATTTTCGGCCCATACAGCAAAATCACGACGCATTGCATGGTCTCGCGGCTTTAATTCTTGCACAAGCTGGATCTTGTAAGGTCGCAAGCCAAGATCTTTGCTCAAAATCTTCCATAAAGTTGATGGACAAAGCTCCAATTGCTGGCACGGTGGCGAATCGATTCATTCGGGTTCTCTTCAACACTTTGCTCTACAGCGGCAATTGTTTCTTCGGTGCGCACTATTCGACGTCTCTGCGGATGCGTATTATCATATAAAGTAAACATAGTGCGAAAACGATCCATGGTTAACCGAATTAATTGCTCTGATGGACGATTATGTCGACCATAAAATGGACGGAGCTTGCGGTAAACTTCGCGAACTGAACCATTATTTTCGAAATAAATTTGCACGATTTGCAAACGTTGTTCTTTTGTCAACCTGTTCATGATGAAATGGCAAACTAAACTAAATATTATTATAAATAAAATTAATTCAAGACAGCAATGTCATAAACAGTCTGTATCCTTGCGTCGTATTTTTCAGCTATCATTTTAACACTCACATTATTTTTTGAAAGCTCGTTAATTATTTTAACTTTATCTTCAATATTTAAAACGTACCTTTGACTTTTACCAGTGGTAATCACTGACTCATCGTATACAAACAAGGGAATTCCCCATTTTCATCACGGCTAATAGAGGTAATCACGGTTAATCGAAGCAAACAATTTGAAAGCATTGCAAACTAAAAACAATAGACTGATCTTTGGCTACCACGGTTAATCGGGGTTACCTGTTAACCGGATCATGGATAATCGAGGCCCGACTGTATTTTCTTTTTGATAAGATTTGATAGTCAAAATTTTTCTATTCAAAATTTAATTTAAAAATGTCTGCAATTTAATGGATGCATGCTTATTATGCCGAGCATCTTCGTGTTATCAACTGTAAAGAATTATACTTTTCTGTCAACAATACATCAGTATAAGCCTTTAAAAAACTTATGTTTGAACTATAATAACGCCAGATCCATAAATATTGTTAGAGCTCTACTAAATAGAAATCAATTTGTATATAGTGCGTGTAGATGTATTGTATAACTACTAGGGTATTCAATTATTCGCCTTTTTTTTTTGGTCGATTAATCGAGTGAGTAATTATTCGGATTTTTTCTTGATCGCATAATCGAATAAAATTTCAAAATTGATCGGTTAATCGCATTTTGTTTTATATAAAATAACATACCAATTTTGTGTATTTTTAAAACATTTTATTTGAAAAAACAAATAATAATAACCAAAAACATTGTAATGAAATAACTTTTTAAAAATTTATTAAATATAGTTAACTATAGTGTAGAAAATGTAATGAGATCGTATATTTTACTTTCAAACATATTATTGAAAAACTAAACCATAAATAATTCATTAATTAATTTTAATATTTGAGATCATATATATTTTTTTTTAGGTTTTTTAAAATTTTGTACACTTTTAATTGCTTCATTGAATTGTGATAATAGATTATTTTCGTTTATTTCAATTAAATCTTCTGCAAGCATATCATCATCTGACACATTTT
The DNA here is from genome assembly GCA_963576795.1 of Metopia argyrocephala. NCBI lineage: Eukaryota > Metazoa > Arthropoda > Insecta > Diptera > Sarcophagidae > Metopia > Metopia argyrocephala. The sequence continues at coordinate 4,058,839 of OY756209.1, forward strand.
GTTTCATATTTTCTAAAAACATTCTCAAAAACAATTTGTTTGCAAAATATTTTGTTTCAGATTTTGTGCAATATTTTAAAAAAGTGAAAATGTACCAGAATTTAGATATAAAATAGGTGTACAAAATAGTTTTAGACGTCTTTCGTTTATTTGAATCTTAAGCCTTTCTAATAACTAATTTGAAAAAGGATTGTTTGCATTTTCCATTGTATTAATATCAAATTGTATAATGCCTTCTAAATCTATCAATGTTGCAGAATCCTTACCGAGCTCCTTAATAGCGACATCAACTGGTCTGAGGGCTTTATTAAAATTTAATAAAACTTTAATTTCCATATCTGTAAAGGTCGTAAAACCAAAATCAGATAGAACGTAATTTACGTAATTTTAATCATGGTAGATAAAGACGACCATCGATGCTTTACATCATGTACAAGACGAATTTCTTTTTCTTTTCTTGCAGCATAACATATGTTTGCAATTTCTTTTGTTTTTCATTAGATTTATCAAATATTTTACAACACTTATGAAGTTTATTAAAACCATTTATTGTTTATATAAATAAAGTATTTTTTGTATATGGATTAATCGATTAATCGTAGGAAATTATTCGAATTATTCGTTATTCGAAATTTGACTAGTTTTAATTGTTCGAACAATTATTTGAACATAATTTTTCGGTTAACGATTAATCGTTTGAATACCCTAATAACTACACAGAAGGTATAGAAAATCTATTTTAATTATAAAACTTGTACTGCGCTTGTACTACCAACTACAAGTTTTTAATATCAAACAATGGATTCGTAAATTCGAATTTTCAGTTTCAAAATTTTTTTTTTTTTTTAATTTCTGAGTGCCCTATAATCGATCGCTTCCACTATTTAATCACCCACACCCATAGGCACTGACTTGTATTACCAATACAGTGTTGATCTATACAGTGTAGGTAAACAGGAGAGAGATGTAGATTCGCTTCTAAAGCTGATAAGGGTGTAGTGCGCCATGCACTTATAATAAAAATGCTGGTGAGCATTTGTTTTTTTGCATCAGATTGAGTATCAATGTCTTTCTGACGTATTCCTAGCTCAGGATTTGTCTAACTGTTGTCATGTAGAATGTGTGAGTTGTTTTCGGCTTGAGGCCTCTTTTCTTGACCAACACCCCAGCAGAAAATTGTTTAAGATTTTGAAACAATAAATAAAATTGTAAGCAGTAATGGAAGCATTATATTGTTTTTTATACATTAAAACTTTCAAATATGCTACAGGATAGGGAACTATTTTTGATTTTTGTACTATTTGCTTACTGGTTGCAATAAATTTGCATTTCTGTTACAATTTAGCGGCTCATTTAATATAAAAATCATGCATTATTGATGCGCACGAGTAAATGATTGTTTACAATTTCTCCCTTACAAAATAACTTACTGGTAAGCACTATTTTCTGCTAGGACCTTTCAGTAGTATACACCACTATAAACTTGCACAAACAGTGACGTGCGATAACCAAGAGTCTCAGTAGCCCTTTCCCGTCTTACTCAGGCTAAGGAATTCTTAAGGTCCTATTTACAATGCTTTAACACGGCTCTATATATTCCAAGAAAAGTCAATAGATCTGCTTTCATATAAACTCGAATTTCACTTCCAGTTTGGTTGACTACAAATTGTACAATTTTTAAGAAATTAAATTTAAAAATATACTTTCTTCAAAGAAACCTTTTTTTCTGTCCGTGTAATAAATCATGATTTTTTTTAATGTTTTCTTGTTGTTGTTTTATATATATTTTTATTACAATTTATTAATAAACAAATCACTTTTAAAGACTTTCAACACTTAACAAGTGTTTACGCTTTGCTTTACAACAACTTTGGCCCCTTTTTTATTTACTGACTGAATCTTTCAGTTATTTTTTTATTTTTTTTTTGTTGCTCTCCTAAACAAGTGTCAAATTTGTTATACACTTTCTTACCGAGGAGTCCTTTTCTTAAGAAGAAGAAGGAGCAGTTGAACTTCTTTAAGTAACCCACTAAATAAGACAACCACTTGGTAGTGGTAAGTCATACTCAATTGAGTGTTTAAGTGTATTTCTGAGGAGAGTCTGTGTGTGTATAAGTATGTGTATGTTCGGGTTAATATTTTCTAAATTATAATTTATGGCTGTTTATGTTTTGTTGCTCTTTTTATTTTTCTTTTTGGTTCAATTTCATTTAAATCGAAAACATCTAAAACAGCAAATTCGACTATAATTTCAACATTATATTCAACTACACACACACACACAGATATATGCATAACACTAATACACATGTTGTTTTATTGAAACTCTTTGTTTTACTTTCAGCCACAAACTTTGTCCGTCTTTTTTTTATTTTTTTTTTTGCTGTTGAGAAAAAGTGGATTTACAACACCAGCAATTCTCTGTGTTGTGGGATTTCTTGGAAAATATAAATAAATTGTTCTCTTTTAAGGCAATTTGAGGTAAAAGTGGAAAGAATTTTAGGATTTTGATTGTAATTTTATATAAATTTATGGCAAATGTTAAAATATTTTTGAAAATTTAATCGAGTTTTTCAACAAACTCTGAAAGTTTTAAAGTGTTTGTGGTTGTTACGAATGAAATTTTCTCAACTTTATGAAAAACTATTATGTAGTTCTGGGTATGGAAATATTTGTTCATAAAATTTTAATTTCTTTACATCTGTATTAAAATGGTTTTAAATTATAAAATAATGTCAAAGGGTATTAATGTTGCTGTTATACATTGGGGTTAAATAATTAACTTGTTCTTAGTCTCTGTTCATCATAATTTTACAGTATTTTCCTTTTTTTAATACTTATTTCTTCTTTTGCACACGAGGGCTGGTCGACAAGTTCGTGACGATTTTTATGAAACACAGGTATTTGTTTAAACATTAATTTTAATTTTTAATGCAGTTTTTTTAGCTCTAAAAATTTCATCCAACATTTCGATATACTTCCTTACTTCGTTTGTTTTTTTTTTTTTCAAAATATAATATTTATCAACGTCTTCAAAGCATTTACTTTCACTTATTAAAAAGTTAATTAAAATCCTTTAATTTATTTAATAAATTCTGGTGTTTCGAAAGCAATTATAAATTTAATTGATATCACAAATTTTTTAATTGATATTGAATTTCGTTTCATACTGTGTAGCGATCCAAATTAAAACAACTTTAACAGTTTTTTTTTTTTTTTATATATTTATTTTTTCTTTATAATATTTATCAACGTCTTCAAAGCATTTACTTTCACTTATTAAAAACTTAATTAAAGTCCTTTAATTGATTTAATTAATTCTGGTGTTGATCAGAAATCAATTAAAAATTTAATTGATATCACAAATTTTTTAATTGATATTCAGTTCTTACTGTGTAGTGAGTCAAAAAAAAAATAAGTTTAACGTGACGATTTTTATGAAACACGGGATTATGGTTAGTTTTCAATGCTGCTTGTTTAGCTCTAAAGATTTTAACCAACGTTTCGGTATACTATGTTTGTTTTTTTTTTAATGTAATATTTATCAACGTCTTCAAAGCATTTTTTTAGTTATTAAAAAGTTAATTAAAATCCTTTAATTGATTTAATAAATTCTGGTGTTGATCAGAAATCAATTAAACATTTAATTGATATCACAAATTTTTTAATTGATATTCAATTTTAGTTCTTACTGTGTAGTGCGTCAAAAAAATCAACTTTCTTTATTTGTTTATAATCATCTAAAATCAATTTCTAATTTCTTCTGGTCAAAATGATATTCCTTTTCAACCACCAATATGTGGAATCCAAAAAAGCAAATAAAATTCACTCACTAATAATGAATTAAAAACCATTTCATTTAATTTTACCATGAAATCAAACACTTTCAGTTGTTTCGCATTCTTTCTATATTTATTGCTGTTCTCATGGGATATAAAATTTAAAGGATTAAATAATAAAAAGAATTGAAAGCAGCAGCAATCAAAAGGATATTTTAACCATTATGTGGCAGTACCAGAAAAAAAAACAACAAAATACAAGAATGAACTTTACAAAACAGGATTATTTAAACATTCATTTACTTATTGTGTTTGTCATTATATTGGATTATACGAGTATATGACTGTGTGTAAATGTAAACAAAAGATAAAAAAGAAGAGTGACATAGAGAAAGTGAGTTTTGCTTTAATCTAATGATTGTTGAATTTTGTAACAAATTTACCACTTATTTAACCATTAGAAATTGGATTTTTCTTTTCTCCGGTTTCATTCGAAAAGAATTTCTATTCTTTACCCACAACTAACCAAAGACAATTGAGCAGATTTTTTCTACTCCCTTTTTGGGCTTAAACACTTGTGATGACAGTTTAAATTTATTTCGATTAAAGTTTTTGTGGCCTTCTTTCGAGAATGGTATGGGTGGAATGGTATGGAATGGTTTTAAAATTTTAATTTGTCTTACTTTGATTTTGCAACAAAGAGTGCAGACAAGAAAATTAATTGGATTTAAATATTTTTGAATGTAAATTAAGCTTAAAAAGAATTCAGGCAAATTGTGTGAAATATTAGTGCATGTATGTGGCAGTTGAAATTTTGTTTTTTTTTTTTTTTTTGTTTTAGTCAAACATAAGATTTTTTAGATACCAATTTAAATCAATATTAAGGAGTTGGACGTATTTTGATTTCAACTTCAACAGCACCAAAACATCTGCAATTTCAATCACTTAATCAACAGTCACGTTTTTCAATCAGACTTTGCAGACTGAAGGAAAAATAAAATAAAAACTATTTTAAAAAATACAAGAAAAGTGTCTGCAGAATTTAAATAAAAAAAAGGAAAGGGATCAGGTAACAAACACCATCTACATCACCCTATAGTAAAATTTATTTTCTTATCTTATATTCAAGAGATAATTTTATTTTTATAAAAATCTCTACCTTTATAACAACATATCCAAAAAAATTAAGATAAACTGTAAGGACCGATTCTTAATTTAATTTCCAAAGAATACAACCCAGCCGAATATTTTTAAGATTTGGAAGCAATAAATAAAATTGTAAGCAATAATGGCAGCATTATGTATATTGTTTTTTATGCATTAAAGCTTCCAAAAATTCTACAGGATAAGGTATTATTTTTGACTCTTTGTACTATTTGCAATAAATTTACAATCCTATTGCATTTTAGCGGCTCATTTCATATAAAGATCATGCATTATAGATGTGCACGAGTAAGTGATTGTTTACAATTTCTCCCTTACAAAATAACTTACTGGTAAGCACTAATTTCTGCTGGGAACTAAGTCAACTAAACGGAAATAATCAGTTGTAAACACAATAAGGTATGCAAGCTTAATTGGTAGTTGGAAGCTAAAAAAATAACTTTGGTGTTTGAAAAAGAAGTTTTGTTCTGTATTCTCTAGAAGTAAGTGATCCAAAGACCAAAATAAGCATTAAGCATTTTTCCTGCCCCATCTAGAATTTTTCAAAGTCATTTGGTATAAAAAGAAACCGATCAATGTATCTGCATGATATGCTAGAAAAAGCTAAACATTTTATGAAATTGTTTACAGATATGCTACATAAATTCGAGGCATTTGAATGCTCTTTATAATCATGAACGCTTTAACTTTCATAAATTTGTATGTGTTTAAGACAGTGGTCTTCATCCATATTACTCAGGTAACGAAATTGTTCGGATATTTTTTTTACTTTTTCTTACTCTCTTCGTGAATATTACATTCAGGGTTTGCTTAATTAAACAAAAATTCTGGCAAACAGCTTCTTGAAATATACCAAAACTACCTATATCGTTAATTCTTATTATATTAGTTTTAAATTTAATGTAAGTATTTACTTTACCAACAGATATCACTTTTAGAATTCCAGGAAACCAGTTTTTGTTTTATTTTCCTATGAAAAACTTAATTAATTATAAAAAAATTTGCAATGTTAAAAATCTTTTATAAAAAGAAATCCATACGCTTTGTTTTCATCATTCTAAACGACAACCACAATTATTACAAAAACATCCCTGCAAAAAAAATTGGACTACATAACCCAGATGAGTAGTTACCAGAATAGTCCTATGTAATTAAATTGTGTACTTTTTTGTATGTTTGAAGTAAAATTTACAATTGGGTAACACTGGCGACACATTTAAGTTAAAAAATTACTGAATGGTAACGCTGGCGGCGTCCTTGTTAAGTTTTTCTCAAAGTCTGTGAAACCATAAAGTGTAGTAATAAAAATAAAATAAAATAAAAGTGTTAAAAAAATATAATTGAAACTTGTTTTATAACTTTAAAGGTTTGTAGAAAATAGTCTTCTGTTAGTAGTCCATGAATTAATGACATAAAGTAATTATCAAAATAACTACAAAAGTTGATCCATGGAATATATACGTGAAGTAGTTATGAAACTAATCTCAATTGTATAATTCATGGACTAGTTACATGGGAGTAGTTTTGAGGTTACTCTTATGTTATATTTGGTTGGACCTGGTCCTCTCCTAGGACATCGCAATGTAAAATGGGTCACTTTTTTGCATGCATAATGGGTAAAGGATGTTACTAGTCATGGTCCATCATGGAGTACATTTTACACACGTGCATGGAGTAGTCGCACTTTTTGCAGGGATGTGTGTGAGACAAAAATTGCGTATGTGTTTATGTTTTATTAGTTTTCAAGAGAGCTAAATTTGTTTGTCAGACACTGAGAAGTTGTGATAATAAGCAACATAAACTTATTAATGTTTATATATCTTTTAACTACATTTCAATTTATTTATAGCATTTAGAAACAATTTATTTTATGAATTATTTTAATAAATTAGTTTAAATTTTAAAATTAAAGGTTTTTAAAACGAAAATTTTCACTAATTTCATTCAAGTTGTGAAAAACAACACAAATGAAGAAACCAATCTCATCTCTCAGTGTATTTTTGTGTGACTCTCTTTGTGAAGACCACTGGTTTAAGAGGTACCAGAGGCATTTATAATTACACTATAACCACTTTTGTTAAATCAAAGTATAATGGAAAAAATAGCAGCTTACTTTATTTTTAATTTATTTTTATATATTCTCAGCATATTTTCTCGTAATTTCGGCATTTTACCTTTTTTTAGCCAAATCGAACATTTTTTACTCAGCAAGTTTTGACAATATTGCCAACGACTTCGTTTTATTTATATTTATTGGTACATGGTAACATGGTACACTTTTTAAATATATTATTTAATTATTTAATATCACAATTTTTACGTTGTTACAAACCTACACTTTAATAGAAATTAACTGCTACCGCACTTATGCTGTAGGGTACCAAAAAAGCATTAAATCTTAGACGTACTCAGACACATACTCGAACAAATAGACAATTGAGTCTCAGCTGTTTAATGACAACAACAAATCATTATAATAAATAGGAAACCTTATTTTTTATTATATAGAATTTTAAAAAATCGACAAAACAGAAACAAATAAAAACAATCTGTTGTTATTTTTCTCAAATAATAAATAGGAAAAAAATCAATTTTTTCTATGTTACCGAATCGAAGTGAAGGGTATTGTTTTCCTGCAAGACAACTATAAAAAAACTGATTTAACGCTTTAATGATTTTTCGTTTTTTAAACAACACTAACAACACATCACCTTTCATATAAACAACTAAACCAATACATACGCATACACATAACCAGACAAGTAATCAAAGGATATAAAAATGTTTAACACAACAACCAAATGAAATCAAAAGTGTTGAAATTCAAAACAGCAACGGAAATTTATACACCTACACTTACTTTCCTACACGCATCCACACATACACATACACACATAGTGTTGCCATATTTTTTGAGAATATCAGCAAAATTTATCGAAATTAAAATGGGCAACCGAGGATTTATTTTCTTTCATACAGAAGATGATCTTTTCATCGCTGAAGACGATTGCCCAAACAGAAAACCCATTTTGATAAAACAATTTCTATACCTGTCTATGGTGACTTGGAAAGCAGACTGAACTGACAACTAATTTGATAAATGTGGTCAACGTTCTGAAATTTCTGTTGGAAGACCCTATAAATAAGGTCCTATTTAAGATTTTTGGTCTTCAAAGAACTTGTAAATGAAGTCTAGGAGAAAGAAACAGTCTCAAATTTTAATTGCATGCTGATTCAAGTAAATGCTACATGTGGCAAATACAGCCATACTTGGGGAAACCTACACCCTAAAAATCAGAGAGGAGAATCAAAGAGAAAACATTGTTTTTGATAGAATCGATGACAACTTTCTTTCATCACACAGTTTCGGCCAAATAATTTTACAAAAAAAATTTTTTAATACTTGAAATTATTTATAAAAATTACAGATCAATTCCTCCCAATCTCTGGAAATGTAAGAAAATTCCCCTGACTTTATGTAAGTATAAATGTACCATCCACATACCCACAATGCATCACAATTCTAATATTTTCACCAATTCAAAGTTATGTCATTTTATAGCTCAACGAAAGAATCGAGAACTTGACACTGTAGGAAAAGTGTTATTTTGTTACATGTAGTTGCAAGGGCAAAAATACAATCGATTTGTACTTCAGGCAACGCTGCACACATATGATAACAAGCGTATGCAAAAAAAGACAGGGAGACAAACAAATAAATTACAAAAAGTAAAATAAAATATAAAAAAACAAGCAAACATAGAACGTGAGAGAGAGAGAGAGAAACTTTCAGGGTCGGTATTGCAAAACAATGACAATTTTGTTTTTTTATAAAAAATAAACTGAATGTGGAAAATCATAAGCAACAACAACAAGCGAGGAGTCATTGTTATCAACAACAACAACTACTGCTACCAGAAAAACAGTAACAGCAATTACTCACACACTGAAAGAAATAAAAAAAAAAAAAACAAAACAAAAAATAGAAAAAGTCACCAGCTGCTAAATGTCTGTTTAAATAAATGTCTCTACGGATAGAGAGCATACTCACACAAACATGCAGATTTGCAAGGATTATTTTTGCCAATAATAAAATACTTGTACCCATATGAAGAGCAACAGCAGCAATAGCAGTTCGTTTGTACCATAATAATGCATTTTTTATTTCTTTTGTTTTTCAAAGGTACAATAAATTATTTTATTCTAGTTTTTTATTATATTTTTATGTATTTTTTATTTTCATTTTTAATACATTATTTTTTCCAATTTCAAAGACAGCAGTAAGATAAAAAATAAAAATAAGGAAGAATACTAAAGGAAGCACAAAGAGTAAGTGAACGAAATGTTACACATGTGGCTTTTATTATAACGTTTCGTGTTTGCATATAAGGAAATTGCAATTTCCTCGAAACGTGTCTCAGGATAATATTAAAGGTTTTACGTTTTTGTTTTGTCTCTTTTTATATATATTTTTATTCTAAAAGCTAAATCTAAGTTTTATGCAAATAAAAAATTACAAATTTATAAAGACTGAAAATCTATTGAAGTCTTTTTTTTTTAATATTAAATTTATTTTTTTAACATTATAAAAAACAAATTAAAGAAGGGTTTTTAGTTTATTGAATTAAATCATATTTTAAACATTGAAATAATTCCGGATGAAGCTAGGCAAAAAGGCATAGCGAAATTTTAAAAAAGAGAAACAAAATAATTGTAAAAAAAAATATTAAAAATTATATTAATTTTTTATTATTAAAGGCTGTTCATAGATTACATCAGGCTAAAGGCAAGAAAGAATCGTGCATAGATAAATACATAACAATTTGGGTTTTTATAACAAATTACTAACTTTAAATTAAAAGCCAAGAAGAAAATATAAAAAGCAGAAATATTCCTTGTATTTGTTTTGCTGACGAGATTTTAAGCCAGCATCGTATTCGAATAGAAAAAAAATATTTTTTTTTATTAGAGACCAATACTCAGGTGTAAATCCCTACTAAATGCTGTACATTGTATTGGAATTTTCGGAAAGAACAGACATATATTTTTTTTTTTTTTTTTTTGGTGAGAGGGGAAATTCATTTACGCACTTAGGTGGTTGTGGCCACCCGTCGTGCCGGACTCCACGCAGTTATTGCGTGCCTACCGGCTAAAACCCCTCTCTATATCACCAGGCTCCATCCTGGGACCGTCAATTTATGACATTACTTCAGGATGGAGCCTTATATGCCGGTCCAGTTGGACCCTACGGTCCTGTCGACCTTGCCAGGTCTCTCTCCTTCCGACGAAGAATCCCCCTCGCAAAAAAGGCGATCCTACTCCATGCAGCAAAACAGACATATATTATTATCAATTATATTACTATTAATAACCTTAGGAATGAGACAAATTGCTATTAATTGAATGATCAACAGCAATTGACTCATCGTTGCATTTTGGTTGTGTGGTAAGTGCCTTCGCTAAGTGGGTTTAGTTGTTATCTGCTACTTCCCAATAGGTGGTAGTTTTCTCATGATCATTCTTTTTTGTTGACATTGGTTAAGGTGGAATGGAGTGGATTGTCGGGGAGCGGTTTCCTTGTAGATTGTCTTCTTGGACGGGGGAGGGGGAAACCTCTTACTTTTAAATTATAATTTTGAAAAAACCGCAGTCTAACTTTTTTATTTTTCACCTTTGCTGGGATTTGAACCTGGGCCGTTTGGGTTTTTGTGCGAGCGCTCTAACCACTATACCACGCTTTGGAGATTGGTGTTACGGCCTTTTGACCACACAACGATGTCTCGCAGCCTTCTTCGATTTTCTCATGCTAAGACCCAATATCCACTATACATATGTAGCACTTCATTCACTCACATTCCCTTCCGAAAGATAAAATACCGGATAAATAAAATTTAATATTAATATTTCTTCGTTTTGTAGTCGCCGTAGTCTAGTGTTTAGTAGTGTGTTGGCTTACTAGACAAAAGCTCCAGGTTCAAACTCCAGCTCTGATATTATGAAAAAAAAACCAAAAAGCAAATAATATTTCTTTCTGCGACTACTTTTTAGCAGCCTTCTGGCAAAGGCGCTGAGAATAAGATTCTCAGGTTTGTTGTTTGGATTCGACGTTAAACTTTTTGTCCCGGTGCTCATGAATAAAAATTGGCGCATATAACATGGGTGCTGGTACGAAAATATATGCCGTGGCTCTGAAACAGTGTTTCAATGACCAATTGCGTATGTATGTATGTATTACTCTGTTTTTTACAGCTCTTGGGAAAAAACTTTTTCCAGGATGCACTTCTACTTGGTACACTTCGGGTCAGCATTAGAATTTTTACTACTTCCCTTTCAGCCACATATTACCACACATATGGACATTGTATGTCTACACACAGAAAAAAATTTAATTATAATGAAAGACGGGCTGGAGGAAATGTCTTCATTCTTTTACTAATTGACCTATTCCTGAGCTGAGCCCTAAAGGGAATCCAGAACATATTTAAGGAGTTTCAAAATCGGTCTTTCATACTTCAGAAATTATAACTTCACCCAAATTATAAAGTAATCACAGCCTTAACATATCTAAGACTTACCAGAGTTTCAGGTATTTGCCAACAGATTACAAACATACATATATGGTGTCACGGATCCGTTTCTAGTTAATGTATCCCCAACCTCATTGTCGCTTTTTCCAAAGTGTCCAGGTAGCAAATAGTACCAAGCGCTGTTTCTGTAACATGTTGTAGCATCATTTGACAAGTTGGGATGTCATACAATAGGAGGCAATATGAATATTTAAAAAGCAATCAAATACTCACATTCACGCTTGATGAACATATATAAAGAAGAAATAGCAAATCTTCAAAATATCATTGAAATTTTGATATTTTAATGCTTAAAGTACAAGAAAACAGTTTAAATTTCCTTAGGAAATATGCTCTTTTGGTTTAAAATTTTTTCATTGCTTTAAGAAAAAAAATATTATACAAATTTCTTTTCAATCTGTTAAATATAAAAAAAAAATATTTCATGGAATATTGACCTTCTCATGATAAGACAAAAATTGTTAAAACTTTTAAAAATTCGATTTTCCCCAAGTGATGTTTTGGTTTCTTGTTAATATTCTCTGTCATTTATAAGCAATATTGGAAAAGTTTGGTTTCTGTAACAACATTAATTCAAATCAGCAACAAAAACAAAAACAACAGCAACAAAATACTCATAGATGAAATGGCAATTGAAACTTTTTTTACTGTTTTTAATAACAACGATCGATTTAACTGCAACAATGACAGCATTGCAAACAAACTTGCAACAACAACAACAATACCATATTATGAAAAAAAACTAATGTTGCAACAACAAAAATATTGTTTCGTTTTTAAGACTTTAACTTTTAAAACTAAAACTGAAACAACAACTAAAAACTAAAAAAAATAAAAATAGTAAAACATTCAAATGTTTATGCAAATGAAAATGAATCCACCCGATTAAAGAGGGCAACTGCTGTTTTTTCTTGTTTCTCTACAGGAGCTCTTCAAAAATTATTTTTTTTATTTTTTTATTTGTTGTTTTGTAGAAGCAACAAAATGTTGTAAAAGGCAACTAACAAATATGCTAGAGAAGTATTTTTCAACAACATTGTGTCACAAATCCTCACATACCGTAAATGAAAAATTAAAAACAGGACTCTGTAAAATGCAAAATATCTGTTGGTTTTGCTTTTTTTTTAGTCGAATTACTCTCTTTCGTTTGGGTTAGAACAAATGATCCCCAAGTAGATGAGTGACAAGGTGGTATAGTTAAGTTTTATGGAGTTTTCTAAGAAGAAGTGCTAGAAGGGAAGTGAAATAAAATATTCAAAAACTTCTCATATGAGTGTATAGACTTCAGTTACGGGTTATTTTGTTTGCGAAAATTGTTTGGATTTTTTTTTTTGTATTTTTTTTTTGTATTTTAACAAAATGTTACTAATTTTTAGCAAACAGGAAACGGAAGTGTATGAACGACTACTTCTAGTTCTTTCGAGTATTTTTTTTTTTATTATAAATTCAGTTTTGTTTTACTAAACTATTACTGAGAAATACGTGGTAAGTTAAAGAAGGTTTCTATTAATTATTTCGTTATTAACACTGTGCTAGTCACAAATTTTAACAAGTTAGGCATCCTACTAGTAGAGCTAATGCGACTACGTTGAATTCAATGGCATTAGCCGTTTTTAGAAGTTAGCGCTCGTATTTGCGATTTAAAATTTGTACGCTAAAGTACTATAAAAATGATATTTTTATACTTTTTTGACCATTTTTTAATTTTAAATTTAGAAATTTTGATTTAATATGCACATCAATAAATAGGAAATTTTAGCGAAATTTTTTTTTTTTTTGCACTTTTTTTACGCGAATTTTTTTTTTTTTTTTTTTTTTTTTTTGCTTCGAGTTTGAAATTAATTCGAATACGTGTTAGCAATATTCTCTAACTTTGATTCTAATCAATCAACTTTGATAAAATTTAAATATGAAACATAACAAGACTAGTATAGCAGTTTTATTGATTTTTCGCGAAAAAATATAGTTTTGGAGAATAAAATAAAAATGTCATGTAATTTATTCAATAGTGTTGAATTGATTTCAATTTAAAAATTATCAAAAAAGTACAAAAATACCATTTCTTTTTTTTTACTTTAGCGTACAAATTTTAAATCGCGTATATCGCGAATACGAGCACTAATTTCTAAAAACGGCTAATACTATTGAATTTAGCGTAATCGAATTAGCTTTACCACAAGGGTGCCCAGCTTGTTAAAAAAAAGTGTCAAATTCGAGCATAGTGTAATAATGTTGAATGACATCAAGTTATGACAGTTTTTTTTTTCGCTGAAAACGTGTGGACACTTTTATATGGTAATCCTTTTACAAGGCTTTATTTGCACATCGCTTTGACAGCCATTTCTATGTCATGTTTTCCAAAATGACTCATTCATCCTCTCAAGAAATGATCTTAATTTTCTTAATTTAAAATCCCTCTTCTATACGCAATTATTTCTTTCAAAATTATTAATTAATGCCTCAAACTTTCAAGGAGCAATAGTCTATATTCCTTGCCACACAATAAGTGCACTAACTTTCCAATTTCCGTATATATGCACTGGCACCATGAATAATGACCCCAAAGAAAAATGGCCCCAACGCATAAAATGAAAAATGGCCATATTTTTGGGGCAATCTTTCAAATTGAAAAATCGCCCCAATAATCGCTATGAAATTTGGCCCCAAACTAAAGTAAAAAATTACCCCAAAAATAAACAAAGTTTGAAAAAAGAAAATAACTTAAAATAAAGGAATGTTTTCAAAATGAAAAATAGCCCCAATTAACACAAAAGGCCTTAAATTTTTTTTAATAAAGTTTTTATTCCATGAAAAACAGAGAAATATTTAATTAAACCCTTTTAGGCCAATTATTACAACTTGCCGTTTGTTAAAGGTACGATTTTATCAGACAGATATCTTGCTTTTCGTTGTTGCAAGTAAACTTTAACCTAAAGTGATCGATAAAGTTATTGGGAAGATTGCCTTACCTTTTGGTTAAAGTTTACTTGCAACATGAAGAAGCAAATTATCTGTCTGATAAAATTCTACCTTTAACTAACGGCAAGTTGTAATAATGGGCCTTATACGTACATTAATTATATTTTCTTAACGAATGAATACAAAAACAACATTTTAATTTTATTTACAAAAAACCACTAACAGAACAACGAATTCCGTAAGGTTTCTTGTACCTTTTCATATTTTACTCATTTTATGAAAAATGACCCCAAAATAATTTTAAATTATTTTGCAATATTATTAAAATTTGGGGCCATTTCTCATAATTCAAAATAGCCCCAAAGCAAGAAAAGAAAAATTACCCCAAAAAAATAGAAAAATTACCCCAAAATTTCGTGTTGTTGTGCTCCATTAAAATTTTTGGGGTTATTTTTCATTTTCAGGTTGGGGTCATTTTTCTTTGGGGCCATTTTTCAGGTTGCTATATGCACTGTTGAAGTCCTGCATAGCTTTGTTAGCGCAAAAATTGTGCTGTGGTTTGTGTCTTCGCTTTTCATTCGAATTTATTATCCTCAAACACATATCTTTATGTTTCCCATTTAAATAAAGACTTTTACATTTAAATACGACATTAAGATTTAATTATCGGCTGAAAATGAGGCATATTTCTAATTTTTTTTTAAGACCAATACTCAAGAGTAAACCCCTACTCATGCAGTGCATTGTATTAGAATATTGAAGACAGAAGATAGATAGATAGATTTTATTTTAATGATCGCCATATAAGTATATATCAATGAGACAAGTTGCTATTAGTTGATCAGGCCAGTGTTATACCTTCACTCTTGAATGATAAACAGCAATTGCCCCATTTGTTGGTGGATATCTTCACTAATTTGGTTAGATGTTGTCTCCCCAGAAGGTGGCGCTGTACTCCTGACCATTACATTCTGGTAGAATAGACTGGATATGTCAGGGAGCGGTGGGGAACCCCTTATTTTTGAATTATAATTAAGAAAAAACCGTAAATTTTATTTAATTTCTGTCCTTCCCTGGGATTCAATCTCGGTCGTTTGAGTTTCTGAGCGAATGTTCTAACCACTATGCCACGACCCCCCAAATGTTTAGATTTTTTATTGCGAACGCTATGCTGTTAAACATTTACCACTTGAGTAAACGATTAAACTCACACTCTTTTTATTTCTAAATCAGGTACATAGTTATGTTTATAATGTGCTTGATTGTGGGCCGTCAAATCATTCCAGAAATATCTCACAACCGACGTACATTTCGAATATCTATTTAAACTGCCTCATTTAGTTGGTTTAAACCCTTAAATGTAAAAATCTAGTTGTGTTTGTGGTTTATTTAAATAGTTTTTGTATTGCATGAATCGAAATGAAAACTAAAAACGAAACTTTATTTTTAATGGCAGTTTCTGGTCAAGTATCACATACTGAGCATATATTGAGTTTATAAAAGTACAGCAACAGAAATTTTATTTTTTAATTTACGGTTTCACAACAAATTTCAAAAACAACTTTTCCAAAACCTCTGCTCAAAACCAAATATTGTGTGTAAGAGAGAATTAGAATTTAAAAATTACATTTTTATTGCAACAAAAAATTCCATTTAAAATGAAAAAAAAAATGTGTTTTGCAATTTAAAAAATGTCCATTAAAAAAAGCCTAAAAGACAAATACGACACTCTAGACAAGGCGAAAAAGTGGTTGTTATCACCCAATTATCTTTGCAGCATGTAGCAGAATGCATATTAGATGTCATATGACGGTGTTGATAATACAAATGATAACGAGCATGTTAAAAATGAAAATGTCAACGACAGCGGCAACAGCAATGGCGATAGCGATGCCAATGTCAGGTTATTGTAAATGTGGTGCGTAATATGTCTGGCCTTTAAAACAAATTGAAGTAATTTGGCGGCAGACAACAACTGTAAAATCTGAACATATTACCTTTATAGAGTCAATAAACATAATGGATATCAATAATTAAGTATGACAAGTATTTAAAACGAACAAAATGTTTTTTTTTTTTTCAAAAAATAATTTATTTTTTTTACTATTTAAAAAAAGTTTATTATTACAAAATAAAATAATTTATTTTTAAAATAAATCCTTTTATTTCGTTTACGATTTAAATAAATTGCTTTCATTTTACAATTGATTGACTTTATATGCTCTAAACACAAACAGGAAACTAAAAAATATATTTTCTATTCAAATTTATTTAGAAAATATTTTATAATCTTTAAATTTAATTGTTTACAATTTTTCTACGTAATACTCTCGTATAGTGATATTTGAAAGATTTTTGCTTGCAACTGCATAAAATTAATATTTGAGTAAATTTTCATTTTCTTTCTTTTTTGTTTTTTTTTGCAGAAACTCCTTTCATATGGAAAATAAGTTTTATATTCAACAAATTTGATCGATAAATGGGGCACAATAAATTACTTTAAATTGCTTTATAACTTTGTGTTCATTTGTTTATTTGCCAAAGAATCAATAACAAAAAATAAAACACACACACATACACACAAACATTTGCAATTTCAAGGCTTATTGTTGTGTGCTATACGAAGTAGCAGTAGCATCAGCCGTAGTAGTAGCAGTGCAAATACGAGCAACATACTTAAATGCCACAAATAATTGTTAACATATGTAACAGCAGATGCGTAGAAGGAAGGGTGCCGTAAAACATGCTAGTACATACATATCTGACCATTGCAACCCTGTTTCAGGGTTAGAGCCTAGCTTCTCACAGCACTCATGTTGTGTGTGTAAATTTTTATCCAAGAGTATCAACTCCCAACGACAGACTTGAGAAACTTGTTCTTGAAACTCTTGGCAATGAGTTACTCTCAGGGCTTTTGCCAGAGGACTGCTAAGGCCGGCCACTCCGAACAGTTTTAACTGAGCAGTTGAACTGAACAGTTAACCGAACAGTTGAAACTGACATTTAAAACTGTATTGACAGTTCAACTCAACTGTTCAATTTAACTGAGAAATTTAAACTTTTTATATTTTTAACTGACAGTTTCAACTGAAGTGAACGTGTGTGGAGGTTCAACTGAACCGTTCTCAGTTCAATTTGTTTCGAGCGAGAGTGCGTATCATGTCGCGTAAACAGAACCAAGTGATAGTTGATTTTTTTGCAATATATAGATTTGAACTTTGACTATGGCAAGCTAAACCTAGCGAGTACCATGATTATGTCATTTTTGGTACACTGACTGAGTTATGCAATGCGCAAATAATTGATCAAATCTAATGGTTCTTCACTTAATTATTTTAATAAACTAATGTGGGAAGCTAAATTTCGTTGAAATAGCCACTTCTTGCATCACTGTTTACGATATTTATTTTTTTGTAAAATTACAAAAAGTACACCGAGAGTGGCCAAACCGTCCTGCTCGTTCGAATCCTTGTTAAGAACTGACGTATTGCACTGCACGTGTGTGAACATCACAGTTCACAGTTAGGTCTGTCAATTATAACTGAACAGTTCAAACTGATAGTTAAAACTGTACGTGAGTGGCCGGCTTAAAGGTTGGTCGTCGAAAGAAATATTTTTATATATTTTTTTTCAAGATTAGAGCCCTGAGCCCCTGTCTGGTAAGCCAACTCGCTAACCACTGGACTACGGCGACAGTATGTGTGTTTAGTTTCCTATAAAAGGAGGCTTGTTTAAGATGTTTAAAGTTGTTCATCTTACAAAAACAAGCCATAAGAATGATTCATAATATGAATACTTCATAGGTTATTAACCTTTATGTCTACACCGACATACCCGGGTATGATTTTCAATTTTAAAGTGACATATTTTAAGTTCTAATCCATATATCGACATGAAATTTTAAATATTCGTCTAAAATATTGTTTTTTACAATATTTAAAAATAAAATTTTCAAATTTTTAATGTAGAAAAAATTTACAAGGAGTTTTTGTGATATACCCTTTACATCTACACCGGACATACCCGGGTATGCAAAGAAAAATGTTTGTGAATTAGTTGTTAAAAATCAAAACGTAACATTTTATTATAGTTCAATAAGAGCAATTAAAATAAAAAATAAATTAAAAACAAGAAGTTTTATAAAAATATAAAAAGAAATAAATATAATTGGTATCAGGTTACACATCTGTCACAATTCGTTACATCATCTGAATGCTGGGCACAAACTGGCTTTTTACATTCTTTGCAAGATTTTCGTGTTGGCCGTTTTTTGGTACATAGACAGCAATTTCCTTTGTACTTTTTTCTGCCGGAACTGTCACGTTCTTCGCGAGGATGGACTGGAAGATTTTCTACACCTATCATTACCAAATGTCCTAAGATACATTCAATTCCACTACGTGATGAAAAATTTCGTATTACTTGAGCATTTTGTGAACGAGTCTGGATTTGCGACAAAACTAATTGTTCACTCAGCTGTTGAAGGAACAATCTTCTATAACTCGTTGATTTTTTTAGGTGTGGATTATTTTCCATGCAGATCACAAATGCTGCAAATGCAGCCACGTCAATAATATAAAAAAATGCCAAGGGCCATCTATTTGTTCTCCTTTTTGTTGAGTATTCAGCAAGACATTTATCCATGTTATCGACACCACCTTTGTTCCTATTGTAATTCAATATCATTACAGGCTTTTGCTTTGGACCTTCCCAAAATAAAAATAAAATAGTGCCAAAATTAAAACAAAAAGAGCCAGACATACCCGGGTCTGCTGGGTGTATATGTAAGTGAGAATTTTTGGGTGTAGACATAAGGGTTAAGAGCTAATTCGCCAAATTTTGTCAAATAGGTCTTTACAAACAAATTTTTTCATTTTACAAATACGGCGGTAATCTTTTTAAGTTAAGAAATCAAAAATAATGAAAAGACTAGAAAGTTGACTGCATTACATTTTTATATCGACAATGTATGAGAACATTTATGCTGTTGTGGCACGCCACTGTCTACTTTTATTGCATTTGTTTTTCTTTCTCTATTCCTTTTTTTTTCTTCCTGCATTCACCTACAGACTTGTATGACTTACAAAATTAATTTAATCAATTTACTGCAAAATCGACTAAAGAATGCAGTCTAAAGATGAATGGTTTTTGTTTTTGAAAAAAAATTTTTTTGATTTGAATTCTGTTGTTCCTACAATTACTGCCACACACTCTTGAACTTAAGAAATGGTAAACAAGCTTGTTTGAAAAAAAAACCAATCCAACAGAGAAAATATATGAGAAATGTTGATTTGTATTGATTCAGACAAAGTCAGTCAATTTTAGTCAAGGCAGCTAAAGCAGTAGCATTAAACTTCCTTTTTTGAGTTCTAAAGGACTAAAGTAATGGCAGATGAATTGTTTTAAATTGTAGTAGAGTTAAAGTAGTTGTTGTTTTTGCTATTTTTCTTGTATGTCTAGTTAAAAAATATTGAGTAAACATGTTTAGGTAGTAACTCAACAATCGCTTTAACAATTTCAATTTGACTTTTTGGCTTGAACCAAAAAAAAAAAACGGAAAAAGTAAAGAACTTGACTCTTTACTACTAAACGAGTACATGCCAAATGAATAAGTTTTTATTCATTTTTAGATGTGGATGAAATAGACAATGTCGATGTTGATGTTGATATTGAGGCGGATGCTGCTGATGCTGACGCTGAGCTGATGATGATGTTGATTTAATGTTGTCTAAATGCTAGATTCCCCATTATGGAAATTAACGCATCGTTAGTCATTTGATGAGATAATTCCTCAGCCAGACTACCACATGTACTAAATATTTCTGCCATCAGCCAGCAGTTTAATTTGTTTCTTCTCAAGTATAAAGTGTGTTGAACTTTTTTCACTGATTTTGTGTGTTTCTTTTGTACGTCTATGCTGTCCATCATGCTAGAGATGTTGTTGGACTATTACTCACTATTGCCACTTTTATTTTAATTTTCCCCTTGTAAAGCAGGCAAATGATCAAAATAAAAAACAGAACAACAACAACAAAAAATTAAAATAAAAAACAATGGAGATGGTATTACCCCATAACGGGTAGTTATTAGTAATAAATATAACGGTCAGAGATTCAGTTTTACTTCGAATGAATTTCATTATTTAATTATGCAAGATATTCGTTATACTTCTTTAAAAAATTTTAAACAAATTTGGTGTTATATTTTTTTTTTTTTTTTTGTTTTGATCCAAAATACTGTAACTGATTTAATAGCCTTACTAAAATACTTAATATTCGACCTTAATTCATTTGTTCTTCAGTTTTTTGGAATGGAATTCAATCACAATCCTATTAAAAATCAAAAATTTTAGTGAAAATTCTTAATTTTGTTTAGTGTTGCCAATTGAGCACTTATGATGCTAGATATTGCACTTTAAAATATTAATTTTTACGAAAAAATTACCAATTTAGCATTTAGCATAATTTTAGAACTTTTCAAAAATTGTCTAGCATTTTCTAGCTTCCAACTTACTTTATTTATGTTAAATTCTAGAAGTTAAATTATATAAATAGGTTATTATAATAATAAAATATAATCAGAAAAATCAAGTGTGATAAAAAAATGGAGTGGTTATTGTGGAATTATTGAAGCAACAAACAGTAACATAGTAAGTTCTCGAGTCATATTAATTTAATATTAACAAGAGTAAGAAAATAAACAAAACGAAACATCTCATTTTGATTTGTTCTTGACAATGAGTAAAATAAAATCAAAACAAAAACAGTTAAAACGATGGTCTTTCTCATTTATAAAGTATTTGTTTTGGTTTTACTCATGTACAATACGATTAAAAAAAAATTGAAAAGTTTTTGACTTTGTGGAAACGTTTGCGAAATGTTGTGTTTGTTTGCCCTCGCTGATACGAGCCCAAATCACTATTAATTCGTACAGCAAGCACTTTTGTGCCAATGTAACATGTAAGGGTACATATTTTATTAAATAATATTGACAACACTATTAAATTTATACTTTTCTGAAAGTTTGTTTTATTATCTTTAATTTCATAAACAAATATTTGCACATATCATGATAAAAACTTTTGAAAACAGAAACTAACCGAAAGTCCATTTATTTTGATAAAAAAAATTTGACCACTATTAATTCCTACAGTGTATAAATTCAGCTAAAAACAACTCTGAAAATTGAAATGTAAACAAATAATGAAAATTTACCGTTTTATTTTAAAGTTTTCAAATTTAAAATTTAAAATTTCAAATTTAATCAAAAAAATTTTGACAAAACGACTTGTATGGTGGAAGCTAATTTTTTTCTTTAAAGTTTAAACAAAAAAAATTTAACAAAAAGTCTTAAATTAATTTTTTGTCGTTTTAAAGAAAACTATTGCTTCTAAAGGAAAAAAAGGTCGCATAATGTTCGTTAAGTATTTGTGTATAATATCCAAGTTCAAAATTTCTTTAATTTCTTTATACAAAGAACACACTTTTATACGCAAATCTAAACATCTTCAGTTTATTATGGATTGCTTTTATGTATAATGTTATCATTATTATTTTGTTATCCATTTTATACTTTAAAAGGCTTATAAAATTTGTCACACTATGATTTTTTAAAAAACTTTATATTTTATTAGAAATTATTTAGCATATTTTAGCATATTTTTTAGCATATTTTCCAGCAAAATCTAGCATTTTTTTCTCAGCAAGTTTAGGCAACACTGATTCTGTCGGGTGTGAAATTGTTTATAAACATTTAAACAATTATATGCCTTTTTTCGCTTTTACTTGCTCTTGATTAAGAAGGATAGTGTTTTAAAATTGATGTTGATATGCTTAGACAAACCCAAGAGTAATTATTTTCTTTACGGTCTTGTATTTTGATTGACATTTATAAGACAAAGTTATTAACTGCAAAAACAAAAAAAAAGGAAAACAAACATAAAAGAATATTTAGCAACAACCAAAAACAAATAAAAAGGGTTTATAAAATTAAGTCGAACGTAAAAAGAGAGACAATGTCACATGTGCTAAATGTCACCTGACTGACATTTATGAAGTCACCACACCAATTTCACTTGCACTTGTTCGCTCATTCTTTTCAAATTTCCCTAAAAATCCATACCACTCTCTAGCCAGTCTCATATGAAAACATTTTAGTACCGTAACCCATAACTTTTGTTTTCATTTTAGTCTCATCATTGTTGTCGTCATCGTCATCATCGTCATCAAACAAACATATGAGTCCTTTTTTTCTATTAAACAAACACATTCCATATATTTATAATCCTTAAAGGATAAAGAACCTTTTTTGTTCTACTGAAATTAATAACAACGACATCATCATGAGAAGGGCAAAAGGAAAGGAAAAAAAAACCATATTAGTCTTCAGTAATTGTGTGTTTTTATGATAAAAAGGAAATCAATTTTGTCTCTTTAAAGAAGTGTTTCTATGAAAAAAAAACAAAAAAAAAATGCAAATTATTAATAATACGGAGCTAGTTTTGCAAAGTAAAACAGCACAAATCTGGGGGCGATATTAAAAATGTGACTGTTAGATGATGGGATTGATTCAAAGAGCTGAATAGTATTCGTTTTGCTAAGAAAGAGGTCTTTAAGAAGAATAGTAAATTAAGCTATATACTTGGTGTTCAATGAAATGCTATGATTTGCTTGCTGAGTATCAACACATTTGACAAGGTCGTAACAATATACACAGTAATGCATGAATGTGTTTATTCTTGTAATTGTTACTTATACGCATGTACTCGTAAATTATTTTTAAATTAATTAAAAATATGTTTATTAGTCGTCGTGGTCTATTGGTTAGTGTTGGTCTACTAAGAAAATAGCGCTGGCCTGAAATCTCGGCTCTGACATCTTGAAAAAAGAAATATGAAAAAATTATTTCTTTCGGCGCACACAGGGACGAATTGAAAATTTAGTGCGACAAAATTATTTACTGCATATGGATTCAATAAATTTTAATAAAACTAGGTACCATAAGGTTTTTAAGTTTGTTGATTACGAATCTGAGGTCAGTTTTTAAAAATTTAAAATAGCGGATCCAATATGTCGGACAATTTTTAAATAATTGATCGAATTCCATTAAAACTTATTGCGCGGGATTTGGTATGTCAATTTTTTATAAACTAAAAATCCAAATTCAAAACATTAGGCCTAATGAAAAACATAAAACGAGAATACTAATAAAAGTGGAAATAATAATTATATTTTTTTAAAAGTTTTTATTTACATTTATCAACTTGTCTAATACTACTTAAAATAATAATAATTATAATTAATTGTTTCAAATTTTTTTTTTTATTATCAATACGAAAATTTTTATTTTACTCTATATTAATATCTTCATAGTCTTGAATGTCATCAAGCTCCTGTTCATAATTATCTTCTTCGTTGCCACAGAAAGTGGGCAGCCTTAGCATACTTAGTACAATTTCATTAAATTTTCACAACAGGGTCCGAAGAAATCAGCATCCAGTTAAATATGTCACTGTTAGTATTGGCTCTTGAAGTTTTTCTGGAGTTGTATTGTCTTAAATTTTTATATTCTTTATGATTTGCTTCAATTAAAAAAGTAAAGTAAAGATTTTATAATATCAGCTCCATGAAATAAAATTTTATGAACAGTGGCATTCATTTTATACCGGCCATAAAATTTAATGGCCATTTCTGCTGTTTCAAAGCAATAGTTTTTAAATACTTCTTCCTTGATGTAATGTCCACAAGAAATTATTGATAATATATTTGCAAATCTTTCTATTAAGACTTTATCAATTACGACCTAAGGAAAATATATTCTATTTATTGAAGGGGGAAACTGGGGGATCACAACTCGACTTTTTTACACTTATTAGTAGTTTCATTTTTTAATTTATAAGGAAAATTCGTGGAACTGTTTGGAACTTTTTTATAGCTTGCTAAAGTAAATTTTCAGCATATTTCATAATAAAAACATTATGCTATATGCACTACATATAATTACAATTTTAATAATAACTGTAAATAAAATTAGATACCTGATGCATAAAAATATACTTCAAAAACGTTAACCTGTAAGTTTACAAGAAATTGTCAAGCTGAGCAACAATAAACGTTACAGATGCAGCTGACAGGTATAAGTGAGTGTAACAGGTTATAATACTTCGCATGCACGTTCAGGCTAATGTAATGTGTTAAAAAAAATCAATACTTATAGGTTGATTGCTTACTGGTATATAGAACATTTAACAAAATAAAAAATTCAATTTTTGTTGTCGTAATTCGGTTATTTGTCCTTATGTGCGGCGACTACCTATCAGCAGTCTTCTGGCAAAAGTTGTGGGAGTAATTAATTGCCATGAAAAAGCTTTTCAAATCTGTCGTTCGAATTCGACTTTAAACTGTAGGTCCCGGAACTCATGGATAAAAATTAACACACACAACATGAGTGCTGCGAGAAAATAGGCCGTAACCCTGACACAGGGTTGTAATGGCCAATTATGTATGTATGTATGTTTTTGAAAGCGGTTAGAGCTTATAAAACATTTACTTCATTTTAGTGAAGAGCCAAGTTTCACAAATAATTTTGCCAGACTTAATTGAAAAAATATAAAAAATTATTTTTCTCTTTAGCAATTTATTGTTTAAAAATATTTTATTTCTTAGGTTTTAAATTCATACTTTAAATTCAATTAAAGCATTTTGTTAGTCAATGTCCAAATATATTTTACAAACATTTCTTTATAAAATAAACTATTTTTTGTTGATAGAGAGAGAGAGAGAGAGAGATATTTAAATTATGCCTTTAAAATGAATGCAGACTTTTGTTTAAAAAGGAAATTAAATTTTAAAACATTTGTGTCTACATAATAAAATATTTGTCTCTCTGTTAGCTCCACAATGCCCTTAAAGCTCTAATACAATTTGTTTTTAAAATATTTGTTTCAGTAAATCTTAAGAAATTTAAATATTTATTTCTATTTTTTTTTTTTTTTTCAATTTACGTTTTTAGTAAATTATAGGCCGTATGTTGTTGTCTAAGGTTTTATAAGGAATTTATTTTCTTTTGCTGTATAACTACTGCTGTTACTACATATGGCTAAGGTTGGTTTAGTGTAACAGGCCAACAACAGGTGGCTTACAGTTCCTATCATGTAGTGGTATGTTTATGCTTATGGTTGAGTGGGTGGATGGTTTCAAATAGTTATTTCTATTTTTCTCTCTCTCTATCTGGGTTTCCTATAGCCTTGTAAGAATTTTAATGAAATATTCTTCTGAGATGCAGTAAGTCTACACGAGTCTACACGTACTACTCTACTGCAATTTTGTCTCACTTTTCTTTCTTAAAAATTTCCTCGTATAATTTCTTTATCTGTAATATTCCCTTTTTTTGTTTTATTTTCATTTAAAATAAAATATTTATTATATATAAAATATTTATATTTGAAAATACTTTTTTGTTGACATTAAAAAAGAACGAGATATGTAAAGTAGGATAGGATGAGTTCATAATTGCGAGTATAAGGACAAGTGTAAATTATATGATTATTATCCATATTGTTACTCTCGTTAGCTTTTTGATCTTTCATAAATAATATTTCATTTGTTTATGGATAAAAGAAGTCTGATACATACAAAGGGTAGACAGCAGACAAGTTATTCATAAATATTTATAAATTATTCACAAAAACAAAGTAAAACCAAATAAAAAGAAAATCTTTTATTCCTATCGATTCTCTATAGAATCACTTGCATACTTGTAAATAAATAATAAGTAAATAGATAATAATAATAGAGTAGGGTATCTCTCAATTTGGTTTTCAATATTTAAAATACAGGGTGTTACACAAACATAATATAAACCATTTATTTTTAAGGCAAAAATCTTTATAATAAAAAAATCCCTAATCTTTATGCTAGGGATAGGGAAAAACCACGAATTTCTCCCATCTCTACGAATTCCTCAGCTAAAATTTGCTTCATAAATTCGTCGTATAAAACACAGTAACGACGAAGACAATAATAACTAATAACATAATTCTTTCCCATATTTCGTTTTTTGAAACTTTTTAAACGGATAGGGTGACCATAAAACGGCAATAATAATTGTTTAGGGTCAAACCTAAACATAAATTAAAACACGGTTCACTATTTTGTTTATGTTAATTTCGAATATTTCCTTTTTATTGTTTTAATGTCAAATATTTCTTAATTTACAATTTTAATGTTTTTATCACTATGTAACCGTATGTATGTCACACAATTTTATTTATGTTACTTTTACTTCACTTATTTATTTAACCGCCGCTTATTCTTATGTATGCTGTCCTCAACTTCTATTGATCAACTTTATCAACATGATTAATCTCTTTTTTATATAAAAAAGCGAAGAGATGCATGTGTCAAAAGAAACAGTGTTGACTACTTTAGCGTGTTTCTAAACAATAATAATTTAAAAAAATAAATTATTAATAAGAACGCACTTAGAAACAATTTTAATAGTTAAATATTCTATATATTTAATTTAAATGACTTGAAATTAGAAAAAAACAAGTAAGGCATTAAGAATAACTTTATTTACCACAAACCCTAAAAAGTAAAAGAAAACATGGTCACCCTGAACGGATAAGTTCGTCGTTCGCCGGCGAATGTATTAAAATTAAATCTAATTTGAGTTCGCCGCCTACGGCGAATTTCACCATTCGCCATGATTGTGTGCATTTTTATATACACAAATACATATGTTTTATTTTTAGCGACGAATATTCGCCGTTCTCCCCAATTGTGTTCCTAGCATTAGTTAACTTTTAAATTTGATTATTACCTATTCAGGCAAAAGTTCATTCTAGAAGATCAAATCTTAAATTCTTATGTATTATATAAAGTAATTTCGGCCAAACACATATTTTCATTTAGAGTAAACAGCTTTGAGAGTTCTTACAATTGCAAGCATTGTTGTCGCCGAGATACAATAGAGACTCGTACCTATGCAGCGATAATTTATTTAACCAATTACGGCCATTGAAACCGTATTGATATTTGAACAATATTGAAACGCAGTCGCACTGTCTTTATTATAGATCTGTAATAAAACTATTGTATTTGATTTAAAATCTTAAAAAATGGTACTGCTCTAAGTTGAAATGATATTACACTTTAGCAGTTGACTGAGTTTTGTTTTAATCCCCTGTATATTGTAGATATGTATGTTGTATAAACTATAAACATAAATAAGTCTGTACACTTCTCTGGAAACTTTAAAAATATAAGAAAATTCACCATAAACTCGTATACAGTGTACTCTCTCTTTACGGACACCTCTCTTAAGCGGACATCTCTGACAGACGGACAAATTTTTTAGTCCCAAAAAAAAATCTTTTCAAAACTTTTTCCTCTTAAGCGGACAACCCTCTCATAACAGGACGCGGACACTTTTCTCCACCCAAAATTGTTTGAATTTCCGCTAACCGGACAGCTTACAGCACGGCGACAGAATCTTTTTTCCATTTACATATTTTGATATTCATTATGTTTTTTATTAACTAATACGTACATGTAAAAGGAGAAATCCCGAAACGATAAATAGCTTGTTTGTTATGTTTAATATTGTAAATATGTCCAAAAATGTTAAGATTCTGATTATAAACTTGAATCACAATGTCTAAAGAAATTAAAGAAAAAGAAAAACTTAATCTACTAGGAAACGAAAGATATTGAAATTAAAGCAAAATCCGCTAAGCTAAAATATTTGACTTGATTAAATCCAATTGATGTTATAAACTATTTTCTTTTTAATTTCGCAAGTATATTAATCACAATTTAGTTTCTCCTTTTTTTATTTTGCAAATTTTGTTTGTTTGTTTTGAAAATAAAATTGTTTAAATATCGCTATATTATAGATTATTAATTATTCTTTCTATGATTTTTTCATAAGCGGACAACTCTCGTAAGCGGACAAATTCGTGAGTCCCTTAGGTGTCCGTTTAAGAGAGAGTACACTGTATGACATACACATCTAGACTTGTTATTAACAAGCCAAACTAAATTAAAATAAATTGACATGAAACATATAATTTTGTTTAATCAACAAAACTGAAAACCTATAATCACATACATATGTTGTTATATTTTACAATAAAAGAAACAAAATTTATTACGATATGCACAGACATACATACATATTTGCATTATGAGATACAATATTGCATGAATGCACCTCTCAAATAATTTCCTTTAACATTTTTCTTTTCTCCTTTGAATATGTTAAATCCAAAACTATTATTTGTCCCTCAAGTTCTTTAACTAAAGCTTTATTGGTATACCAAATTTAACTTGTGAATGCAAAAATTATTGAGAAAAACAAAAAAGAGGAACCACTTTAAACGCAATGAAAAATTGCATGTAAATCCCACTTCATCATAACAAAAGCAGTGGAATGGCAGCAAATGTTGTCTTTGTGCACAATAATTTCGTATATAAATTTACCCAAAATCCATCTCAAATGCTGCTGCTACACATTTTTAAAATCGCCCTTTTGTTTGTTTCTGGCTTCGTTAGAGATTACAGCCAGTTTTTTAAACTTCATTACGAATTTTAGGATTTTTTCTACCCAAAAATCTCCTAAACTATTGCTTTGTCAGCTTCTAGTAATTCACATTGCATTCAGCTGCACATTTTAGTCTTAATTGCATTCAATACTGAGAAGACACAGTGGATGCAAGCGTTAC
Source organism: Metopia argyrocephala (assembly GCA_963576795.1). NCBI lineage: Eukaryota > Metazoa > Arthropoda > Insecta > Diptera > Sarcophagidae > Metopia > Metopia argyrocephala. The sequence continues at coordinate 4,088,013 of OY756209.1, forward strand.
TTATTGGTACGTAAAGCATATTTAAATAAGCTCTGCAAGCTCCTAAAATAGTTTTAAACCACCAGCATCTTGGTACCAAAATGGAATGTGCCAATACTTTATTAATTAAATTAAATTAAAAACAAGAAAATAATTTAAAATAATATTTTATTTTTTAAAAAAATTTTTTATTTCCATAAAATTCCCTGGGGATAGGCAAACCATGTTTACCCCACCAAATAGAAAAAAATTCCCATTTTGGGAATAAATTCCCAAAACTGGAGATACTTGTCTCCATTTCAGTTTTAAACATTATTTCTCTGTTAATGCTTTAACATTCTCGGGCAACAGAATTTTAACTGGAATTTTTCTATATGTAACATGCCAAAGATGTTCATACTAAATGATATACAAATTGCAGAGTTAATAAAGAATGAGAATTTTCCTTATGATGGCAGTGCAAGAAGACCTTTTTAATTTTTAAATTGTGCTTGGGATAGAATTGAAGTTATCCAAGGATTCAACGGTTATCTGTTTTGGAAGAAGTGTTTGCTAGTTAATAAAATTTTGCCTGTCGAATATATATTTTATTAGTAAAACATAACAAAATTACTTTATACAGTGAATTAAAATGCATCCAAACAAAAAGATCACTATTAATCCGGCACACTTATTATGACTTTTTTCTTTAAAGTCCTTCGACCCCAAAAAATACACAATTTTGAGCATTGTGGGCTCTCTGATGCATTGTGTTGGATTTATATGTCGCTCACAGATAGGAAATGGTACCAAAACTTGCGTATAGTCCTACTCAACAACGCCAAATACGCCTACAGGGATGTTACACCAATGCGTTTATAATAGATTGTAAGCAAAAACTTCAATTAAAATGAATTCAAAACTCTTTTTCATGTATGTGTGAAACCCAAGTAATACATACTTTTGGATGTTTTGTGTTCTTTGATGTATTATGGTACATTCGTTCACAGTTATGAAAAAAATTCTCTATATTGCGGTTGAAAAATGCCATACACTCCGCCGAAGTTATCACATCATTGCATTTTATTGAAATATTTTTTTCTTATTCAAATAATCATTTAAAACTTAAACCATTGAGATATGCGAAACATTTTTCTTTAAATATCCTAACGATCAAAGTCAAGTCGTGAAATTGTTTATTTGTTTTAGATTTAGTTTCTTTATCAAAGTATTCAGACACCTTGAAGAAATGCACATGTGGTTGCGAGATGGTATGCTTCCTCCGGTTAGGTAATAAGGGGAGTTTTAGTCGGTATACTCTTTTGGTTGGCTAACATAACATATGACGCCGCGAGCTCCAGAAATCATAGAGCATATTCCCTCCTTCCCATACAAATGTATTTGTTCATTCCTCAAACTGATGATGCACTGATCTCATTGCACTTTACAAGCTTAGACTTGGTTTGAGGGATATTTTCAATTTTTCTTCTTTTTCTCCGTAGGTATTGTAATAGTTTTCTGAATCTGAATCGATTTTCAGTGGTAAAGTGCCGGCAAATCTGTAAAAACGTAACCGCGTACAGTTCCGGAGAATGCAAAAATTTCGGACTTATTGGCTTATTCTCGCATTCCTAACAATAACTCATTACGATATGAAATGTATGCTTTTGGGGATGGCAATTTCGTCTCTGCTTAAGTGACTCATCAGAAGACTTTTTCCCAAAGGTGGTATTCAAAACTTTAAATACTTATGTTAAAATAGTTATAGACTAAATGCGAATCATATCCCATTTAGTATATAAAAACCAAACAAAAGCATTTACAAAGCAGTACATTTCTGGTTTTCAAAAAATTCGAATTCTATTTCTCGATTTCGATCGAAATTGGACATGCTTATTCCCAAAAGCATACATTTCAAATCATATTAAATGTATTTGCCAATACGGCGAAAAATATTTTTTGTTTTTTAATAATTCATTACTTTACATAACTGCCATGAGGTATTATCAGCATTGAAATTTCGTTTTACATGTGAATATAAATTCGAACTGTGTGTATGTGTACTGATGTGCGTGTGTGTATGTTAAAAAATACATATTTTGTATGAGTGTGTAATAGAGAAGATAATGGTTTTTTCATGTCATACATAAGCTTTGAAAGTTACACAAAAAAAGAAAAAAAAAAGATTTTGAATTATTGTTAGAAATACCACCATGTACTCATACATATACAGACACACACATAAACACTAATGTAAACATTACACATGAAAATGTTATTGTATATGTTTTTAAACAGTATGTTAATGTTCATATGTGTGCGTTTTCCCTCTTTCCAAAATGATAACGAATAACGTTGCGTATTAAATAGAAATACAAACTGAAATAAATTTTTTTTTTTTATAAATTTTTTGTTTGTCATACGATCTGATATTCAGAGAACAAACAGGACTTTATGCAGTCATACATGCAAATCGTGCTGAACGAAAGAATGAATAAATGAATGAATATGTCTTTACAATAAAAAAAAACAATAACAACTACAGGAAATATTATTAAAACGAGAGAAAAAGAAAGATTTGCAAAAATTCAACCAACCACTCAAACAACTTTAAAAAGCAGCAACGAAAAACAAAACAAAGCAAAGCAAAGCATTTATAAAATATGAAAAATAAAATATACGAGGAAAATGTAAAAAATAAGCATTTTTACATATGACTGCTAAAAATCATTGATAATAAAAGCACAGACACACATAAACACTTATGTTGGCTTATAGGACAGAACATATGCTAAAACGATTTTAAAATTTCAAAGGTATTGGTTGGTATTGGCAGTGTATGTACATGCATATGTACGAGTATAGGTTTATGACTTCATTTACATATTTTTCATTCATATGGTTTGTTTGTATCCACGTTTGAATGGCTTGTTCTTTTTTTTTCTTTTTTTTTGTGACAATTTTAATGCAAATTTTAAATTCCCCAAAGTATTCAAAAAGTTTTGCTTTTCTTTTCTCCATTAATTCAGGTGATAAAGTGATCAATTTCAGTTGGATTTCTCTTTTCAATTTTTTTTTTTTTTTTTGTTCTTCTTTTTTCAAAACCATTAAACACAACAAAGCATTTTTAATTGAAGTGTAATAATATTTTATTTGTTGCATGTCAATCAATTGGCGCTTTATTTAAATATTTATGTGGAATATTCAATAGAATTTTTTTTCAATAACAATGAGAATATTTAATTGAAATGTAACAATACAGGTAATAGAATACAAAAATATTTTCTATTATTACCTGTGAATAGCACCGACTAAGCTTAGCACTACACAAAATTATTTCACATTTAACTTCATACAAAAAGAAAAAGATAATCGGCGACGTCGTTGTCGTCTGACTACATTTTTGTAGCAGAATAAAGAAAAAATGTTTGTCTTGCCTTTAATTATGTAGAGCTGATTCACTTATATTAAGTTTGATCAGTCTAGTCTACGTTTTTTAGATAGAGGAAAGAAAAACTTCACAGTATCGAGACAAAATGTATGAGTGTGAATCTGTACTTAGCAAAAGAAAGCTCTATTTTTCACCTGAAGTTATAATATGTGTAAAAATGACTTAAGTTATCGAAGAATAAGTATTTCAGTGCATTAAACAACTACAATGACAATATAGAAAAATAAAACCATAAGATATAGCAATTGTTGAAAAACGCGATTCCTTTAAAATTGAACTATTTATTAAAATGTTTGCTTCTATTAAAGATGGAAAATATATAGGAAAAGAAATTTAGAAATAATTTTAGAGTTATCCAGTAATAAGGGTTGTCCTAAAATTAAAGCCATTTTTGCAGTAAATTTTTTTTTTTTTTTAAGACCAATACTCAGGGGTAAACCCCTACTCATGCAGTGCATTGTATTGGAATGTGAAGTTGGTTGATAGAAGCTATTTTTTTCATAGATGTTTGTATATTTTGCGCCGTTTTTTGTTGATGAAACAAGTTGCTGTCAATTTGCCCACTCAAGAGTCAGTGTTATACCTTCACCCTCGAATGATCAAACATCAATTGCCCCATCTGTCGGTGGATGTTTGAATGTGAATGGTGAGCGTCTTCAGTAGATTAGCTGTTATCTTCCCAGAAGGTGGCGCTATACTCCTGATTATTGGTTTCTGGTGGAATGGATTAGAAATGTCAGGGGGCGGTTTCTTGCAGGTGATCTTGCTGGAGGGGGGGGGGGGGGGGGGGGAACCTCTTTTTTTTTAAATTTAACGTTTTAATTTAAATTGTAATTTTAGAAAACCGCAAATTTTTATTTTTATAATTTTGTCCTTCGCTGGGATTGAACCTTGGTCCTGTGAGTTTCTATGCGAGCGCTCTACCACTATGTCACGAGAACAGTTTGACAGCTAAGAGTTCAGTATTAGTAAAAATGGAGCTTCAAACGATACCACAATGTGTTTTTATTATTGAACAATACATATTTTAAATCGAAAACTGTGTACTAAATATGGTTTAAACTCATCAACTATAAAAAGAATAATTGAAAACTTCAGACAGACTGAACCAGTTGCAGATACTAAGCACACAGGCTGTGCAAAAACTCAACCGTTCAAATGTCAATATCGCAGCAGTGCATAATAGTGTTGGTGAAAACTCAAGGACACCAAATCGGCACCGTCGACTAGAATTACAATTTACTAGAAACTCTGTACAGCATACACATGCTTATAAAAGATGTTGTTTTGGTGTATGTGGTACACCAAAATAAATTTATTGATTCTGGGAATAAGGTGTAAATATGTATGTATATAGGGTAAATGTGTTATATATGTTAATAGATAATAAACATATTAAGAAAAATGGGATGGTTTCTTTCAATATTCAATAATACAATTTTAATTGAATATACTTAATAAATTCTTAAAAATAAACTAGAGAATAATAAATTTTACCATTTTTAATATAGAGTATAGTGTAGGATAAGTTTAGGTAGATCTTCCTTCTTTAATTTAACCAGGCGGTGGTTGTGAGCTGAGTTAGTTAAGTTAGAAAAAACAGGCTTACAAATACTGTTTTATAAAAGAAATATGATGAACTGAGAAACACAGCGAATTAAAGCTCATAGAGAAGACAATTTTGCGATTGATAATAAAGATTATTACACAGATCGAAATTTCAGTACTTAAAGTCTATGTAATTAATATTTCATATATAATTTAAAGTGTTTTCAACAATTTTACAATAAATATAATAAAAAAAGGTTTTATTGTCCAAGTAAGATTGGACAGATGTCTTCATGCTTACCAAATACAATTAACACAACAACTTAGGTCTAATGACCAAGGACAGTGAAAAGAGTTCGTGGAACGGAGTACTAATTCATCAGCAAAGAGATGCTGAATTTTCGAGCAACACATTTCTAAGCAATGGAGCATATTTTCACCTCAATGGCTTTGTTAATCACCAAAATTGCATTATGTGGGATTTAGAGAACCCATATGTAATTGGCAAACAAAAAGTGCACGCTAAACGTGTCACTGATTGGTGCGGATTTTGATTAGGCGAGATTTTTAGATAATATTTTTCTTGAAAATGAGGCTGGTCAAGCAACAAGTGTTACTGATACTAAATATCATGATTTCACAGCTTTTTGTGTGAAAATTTTATTCTATTAATGTGGTTAATATGTGGTTTCAACAAGACGTTGTCTCACGCCGTATAGCCAACGAAACAATAGAATTACTGCATAAGATATATCCTGCTCCTTTCCGTGATCAGAATTGGTTTTCTAGATTACGTGATTTACCAACAATAAATTTTTTTATGGAATTATTTGAAATACGCTACCACACTTGTATTACAGGAGGAAATTAAATACTGCATCAACAAATTATGACATAAGTTCATAAAAAATGTCGACGAGAGGATGCGTATATGCCAGCGAAGCCTACATAATTTATGAAGAAATGAAAAAATAAAAATCTAAATGATAATAACTCTCTCCTATATTTAACTCATGCATACATACATACATACATACATACATACATACATACATACATGCATACATAATTGACCATTAACACCTTGTTTCAGAGATACGGCCTAGCTTCTCGCAGCACGATTTTAACGATTTTATGCATAGTCCCCGTGGTCTAGTGGTGAGTGTGTTGGCTTACTAAGCCATGAGCCCTGGGTACGACACCCAGCTCCGACATCTTAAAAAAAAAAAGAAATATGAAAAAAATATTTCTTTCGGCGACTACCTCTCAGCAGTCTTCTGGCAAAATCTCTGAGAATAATTAATTACCATGAACAAGCTTCTCAAGTCTGTCGTTCGGAGTCGACATTAAACTGTAGGTCCCGGTATTCATGGATAAAAATTTACACACACAACATGAGTGCTGCGAGAAGCTAGGCCGTAATCCTGACACAGGGTTGTAAAGGCCAGTTATGTATGTATGTATGTATGCATACAAACCCTAGTGAGGGTACGGTCGCTCTTCAATCTCCTGCATAAAGTGTTTTTTTAGCATTTGTGATCGCTGTAGTCTAGTATGTAGTTTATGGGTCTACTAGGTGAGAGCTACGGGTACAAACGCCAGCTCTGACATCTCGAAAGAAAGAAATTATAACAAATATTTTCTTCTTGCAAAAGCTATAGGAGTAGCTGATTGCCATGAACAAGCTTCTTAAGTTTGTCGTTCGGAATCGACATTAAACTGCAGTACTTATGAAAACCCAATATGGGTACTGTGAGTAGCTAGGCCGCAACTGTGAAAAATAGTTGTAATGGCGAAATTATGTATGTATGCATGTAATCAAAGCAATTACGTCACTTAATCATTATTAAAAATTAATGAATAAAAGAAAAATTAAAAAAAAAAAATTGCCAAATTTATTACCAATTTGATACTTCATTCGATTGCAATTTCCCTCATTTTTTGGTTTACAAAGCATACCCGCGAATAGCAAAATAAGTCACGCCTTTGAATAAATTAAAATTTCATTTAAAAATTCATTATTTTTTTATTTTTATTTCTGTTTTATTTTATACCCCAACAGCGTATTATTAAACAATTTCATTTCATCATAATTTTATTTATTTTGTTTTTTTTTTTTCTTCTTCTTCTTTTGTTTCATAAACATTTTAGAAATCTTTATTTTTATTTAATTTCATTTTAAGTTTAATACTGCCTCAGAACACAGAACAAGACAAAACAACACACTTGATGAACATAAACATAAAATTAAATAAAATGAACAAATAAATGCTGAAAGTAAAAAATTTTATAACAATTCGTCTATTTTCAGACACTTGCTGACGTTCTTGCGAGTCGTTTGATAAACTTTAGAGTTCATAAAAATGCAAAATGTCGTAAAATCTAAAAATTCACAAATATTTTTTATCGTTTGCTTTAGCATTGAATGAAAAAAAAAATAAAATTAAATTAAAAATGATTTAAGCCATGCGCAGATTTTGTTTTTCTGTTTTTTTTTTTTTTTTTTTTTTGCCTACTCCAAAATTTATTTTTATGATTATTTTTTAAATGAAATTTATGTCGTAAAATCATAAAAAAAAGGTTAAAACACATGGTATAGCTTAAGGCAGTAGCCCGCCCAGACGATTTTAAGCAATCGCTAACTGACAAATTCTTATAAAACAAATCAATATTTTAAACATTTTTGTAAAAAAAAATACTTTTTAAATCATATTTCAAAAATTTAAGGTAATTTATCATAAATAGTGAAAAAAAATATTTCAAAAGCCCTGAAAAGTCAAGGCTTTTATTATTTTCTTTAAGACTAGAAGCTGTTGGTTGTGTTACCTTTTTTAAATTTATATGAAATTTTTATACATTTTTCTATTTTTAGAAGTCTAATATAGAGAAATTGATGCTGCTGTTGTTGTTGTTGTTGGTTGTAAACTCATAAAGACATCTCCTGTTGAGAAAAAATTGAAATAAAATTCACGAATTCCATTAAAATGTCAGACTTTCACTTTTCACAGCTTAAATTAATATGAATTATGGCTTGACGACACAGCAGCGATAACAACAACAACAATCGTATTTAACACTATTACACATGTACTCTGCTACTTATGTACTTACACACACTCCAACATACATACATACACATGTAAATGTATGCCTCATTACAAATACCTTGACAAAGTTATGCATTTATTTAGTCTTTCCACCACAACGACAGGATGCCGGATGTAAAGGATAATTTAACTTGAAAAAGGTGAAACAGAGTTTTTTTCTGTTTTTTGTTTTTTATAAGTACAATAGGAATTTTCATATAATGATGAGTGTGTGTAAGTGGGTGACATTAACACCTTTGGTGCATAAATAAAAGTTTCTTATTTAACGTATGTTGCACGTAAATTCTTTTGGTTTCTTTTACATTCTCTTTCCAACATGTTTCCATTATTATTTTTTTTTCTGTTTATTAGAAACTTAAGAGAAAAAAAGTAGGAAAACAATTATAAAGCTTATGTTTAAATTATATTTTTAAGATTTTTTTCTGTTTTCTTTGTGTTTATGACAAAAACATGTTGAAGTTGAAAATAAGCTGGCAAGTGGCTGCTTTTTAAATTAAGGCGGCACCCTATGAGTTTAATTTCATTTTAAATGTAAACAAAATTTATTAAAACCAAAAAAACTTTTTCTTTTGAAATTTCTTTGTACTTACATTTTCTCAAATTTTAGAGTCTATTCTTACAGAAATACTTAAATGGGATTAAATTATATATTAAAAAAAAACAAGATTTGTTTGTTTTAAAAGCAAAATTTTCACGGATTGTCCAAATTAGGATATAGTAATAAGTACTCAAATTCCTATTATATTTAATGATAAAAAAACTGAAACTGTTAGACTTTCTGGTCTGCAAAACACTGCGCATCTGTGACTAAGTTTTCGGAAATTTTTTTATATAAAGATCTTCGCATCTAACCAGCGAAATAAACCTATAAAGTTGTAATATTTCAATTATACTTGAAAAAATTTAAGAATGGCTTTTAATTAAACTAATTGTAGTATCAATTAAATTTTTAATCAGAGTAAGTAAAAACGCAGCGCAGCGCCGCTCTTTTGGCTCTTTTTTGCTCTTTACGCAAAGAGCAGAGCAAACTTTTTGTTGCTCTTGCTCTGCGCCATTTTTTTTGCTCTGCGCGTTACAAGCGCTGCGCATAGAAGGCGCATTTGAATTTGAGCTTTCTTGCGCCAGTCTTTTTGTTTGCGCAATGCGCAAAAGAGCCAAAAGAGTGCGCAAATGCGCATTGCTCATTTACTGTGGTGTAAAATACCTTTGAAGTCAGTAATTTTAATATGAAAAAAGAAGAAATAATTAAATATAAATATAATTTATATTAGTAGTTTCACATACTTTAGAGTAAATTTATAAAACAAGTTTTTCTTTTTTATATTAAACTGGTGCCTTATTCTGTAATTCTCTTAAGCTCAAATGCTTAAATTTTGGGTTTTTGAAACAGACTGGGCGTTAGAATATATAAAATTAAAAAGTGTAGAGGTAATAGGCATGAAGTTTTTAAATTACAATAAGAGTTCAAAAATTCTATTCATAGCCAAAAAGTCCTATACCTAGTTTATATATTTTTAGCGATAGTTTATTTTTTTCTTCACGCACATAAATTAGTACAACAAAATTTTTTCTAAAAATCAGACGCAAATATATACATTCAAATTTTTTCTAAGTTTACATAAGTATGTGAAGAAAAAAAAATGAGTGAAAGAAAATTTTATTTTCTTCATGCAAGTAAAGGAGTATCATATATTTTTTTTTTCTTAAAATCACGCGAATGTCCCCATTCATCTTTTTAAAGTATATTTATAAAATGAAATTTCCATCAGTAATACTGCATAAAGTGATTTTCTGTAACGCAATGATTGACTGCACATAAAAATTTTTTCGAATGGCAAATTAAAAAAATTTGTTGCTGACGTGACACTGTAGATACAAAAAGCGCATGAGCAATGCGCTACTCATTTTGCTCAATGTGCAGAGCAAAGCGCCAAATAAAAAATTTAAATGCGCATAGCGCAAAGAGCAGCGCTTACAAAAAAGAGCAAGAGCCAAAAGAGCAAACTACTGCTCTTTTTTATGTGCTCCGCTCTTTGCGCATGCGCAATTTTTCGAGGCGCAAGAAAAGAGTGCGCAATGCGCAATGAGCAAAAGAGTGAGCAAATTCTTACTCTGTTTTTAATTGAGCAAGCTGAACGCAAACTCACACTTGGACAGTGAAACCATCAGAAAACTTCTTAGAAATTTGTTGCCGTCCCACCCAGCACTGCACGAAGAATTGAAACTCCAGATCAGAGAAATACTCTCGGTTCAGATGGCGTGGCGGTGGAGATATATGTATATATTTAAGCTCATGGTTGAAGAGCGACCAAAGGAGGTACTTGAGGTGTACAACGCCTACGCAACGCACCTCGAAAGTGGAGAGTGTAAACTTAAACTATGGCAAACAGGTACGGTAGCTCTAATCAACCGCTCAGATACCATCGGCTTTGTATGTTGTACAGTGTTAAAAAGCTTCTGGAGAATGTGGTTGTGCCGGTAACAGAAAGTATTGCAACGCTGATTTAAAAGATTCTACTTAAAAGTAAATTTCTAAATATTCAAATTATGAGGTTTACCTGAAAATTTAATCATAATACTCGTATGAAATGTATTCCTTATGAAGATATGCAGGTGTCGATAGCCATTTCGATTCGGCTTGAATACACGTCAAAGGACTTTTTCCCAAAGGTGTTATAAAAGCTATAATTTCTCATGCAATACATTACATTATATAACTCAAATTGAATGTAATTGCCTATATGGTAAAAAATAACATAAAATTTTTGATTGCCTCAATTAAAAAGTTTAATTGAAAAAGAAATTAAACAGTTATTAATAATGTCATTAAATCTATGAAACAATTTAATTAAAATTAAATTAAAAATTATTGGAAGAACTAAATATGAAATAAAAAATCGATTGTAGGAAATTAATTTGTATGATAATTGTGCCCATAATTATGAAAGTGGCCTAAGTCATATATTTCATGTTTCGAGATATTTAATGATTTACATTTGAATAAATTAAAAAATGTTTTTACATTATATGACATTTTAATTAATAATTTTATTAGTCTTAATTAATGGAAATTTATTACGAATATGAAATTTTGTGTGAATTTAATTCGATAATATTGTTTTCAAAGTTTGAATTTTCTTAGACCATTTTGAAAATTAACTGAATGTCCTATAAATGACTTAAAGCAATAGAGAACTTTGAGTTTTATTTAAAACAATAATTTGACTGAACATTTATTAATTATTTTTCAACAATAATCCATTTTTATCAATATTGCGAGTATTTAAGCTTCTTAAAATGTTCCTGAAAAACTGGAAGGATGTACTCAAAATATCTTTATGTTTTTTTTCCGATACTGGTCTAATGGTGTTGTATAATGGAAGTAATTTAGTATTTCCGTATATTTTGGGTCTTCCTCTTATAGGTGAAAGATCCAAAACGTGGAATTTAGAATCATCTAAAGAATTTTTGACTTAGACCACTTTCATAATCAACACTAAATGAATTACATATAATGTTAAAATTACAATCACTATCTAATGGTTCATTTTTGACAATTTCGTAAAAATTACATTGCACAAATTTAGTTTAAAATAATGTGTTATGATATAACTTATAAACTAATTTTTTTTTTTAATTTTGACTTAGACCAGTTTCATAATTATGGGCACAATTGTCATCATACTTTCAATACAGCTCACTAAGCAATTAATTGTATAATAAAAGCAACAAAATAATTAATTGAAATTACAATTAATTAAATATTCAATTGAAATCAAATATGAAACAAGTTTTTTTTGTCTGTGTGAAAGTCGTCTATTCATTTTGTTATTTTAGCACCTCTTTAGTAATGGTATAAAAAAACAACTACTGGCTGACAGAGTACAAGACGGTGATGGTAACAAAGTCATGTCGTTCACGGCTATGTGGGTAATAAAAGTGCTACATTTCCATTACAGGTTTTGGGTTTTGAAGTAGATGCTATTAATTCAGTATATTAAATGATAATGATTTACAAGAACGGAAAATTTCATTTCAAAGTATTAAAAAGAAATTTTATAAAAGAGAGAAAAAAACTTGTAATCTTCAAATCGAAATTTAGAATAAAAGAACAAAAAAAAAGAACTATTGATTTTATAACGGACAAAACAGTAAAGAAAAAAGTAATAAAATTTACTAGCTTCACATTTATTTGCGTTTATAATTATTGAAATTTCTTCATAACATTGATTTGACATTGAAGCCCTTTCTTTATTACTTTTTAAAACATTTTCTTCAACACGAACGGACATCATTAATAAGTCAAAACATCAAGTAAACATTCTAAAAGTAGGCAATGTTTCTTTTTAAAAAAAAACTTGTAAAAAAAAGGACGACTGTAAGCAAGATTGCACGCACGACACACTAACGAAATGTATTTTATTTTTTATTTATTTTTGTATCTTCCAAACCAAAATGAAAAGAAAATCCTTTATTTTATTTCATTTTAAGAATATTTGTTATTTTCACTTTTATTTATTCAGTTTTCTTTTGTTCAGTCCCCTATTGATAATAAATGAGTTTCTTTAGAAAAAACTGTTTTCTGTAAATTTGGGCCCATCTTAATTCTTATTTGAAAGTTTTGATTTTCGATTAGTGTTGTTTTTATGCCACCCCTTTTTTATTTAATTTCTTTACTTCTCTTGTAACTGACATTCAATTTAATGATAAATGATGAGACTGGTGATAAGCGGAACAGAGTTTTACTTTTATTTACAAATCAAGAAGGCAGAAAACTTTACAACCGAATTACAATTTAAAAAATTGTATTTCTTTTTTAATGAAAAATGATTTGCAACTAAAAGATGTTGTAAAATTTTTAGTTAAAGCCTGAAATAAAAGATAAAATTTAAAAAGAAATAAGCAGAAGAAATTTTAAAAATTTGGTAAGAAAAAAGGAAATTGATGGAATTGACTGTACACTTTTCTTGGTGAAAGTAACGATATGTGAATAACTTAAATAGATTCTTAAAAAATAATTAACAACTTATCATCATTCATATATGATGCCCCAATATTATTAATTTTACAAAAAGTTTTAATTCTGCCTGTACACGAAATACAAATTTAGTATTTCAACAATCAAATTAATTTAAAAATCAAAGATTAAATAGTTTCTAATATTAAGATTTATGCATTTAAATATTACCAAAAATGCTGTCTTCTTAGAAATTCTTAACAAGTACCTCTAGGAATCATGTTCATCTGCAAAATGACTTATAGAAGGTCTTAAAATATAAATCTTTGCTTTCTTCCCTTAAAAGCTATTAAAACTTAAATGTCTACTTTTAATATCATTGCTTTTCATAAAATAAAACCATAAGAAAGCAATGAAAATCTAATAAATTATAGAAACTTAAAGTGACATTAACACCTTTTTGCCATAAAATTATTATTTATGCACTACGAAATGGATTTCCAGTAAATGCAGGCAGACTTCATATGAGTTTAGACGGCACATAGAAAAAGGGAATATTTTAAGGGAAATTTATTTAAAATAAAATTTTTAATGCATTTTTTTCTACATATTTGTAAGAAATTTAGATTTTCCAAACATTTAAGGTTAAAAACCTTGCAAAAGTAAAATATTTCATTACTTTAAACCAGAGAAGATGTCTGTGCCATTTTTTTTGGTGATGATTTTTTAATTTTTCTTTCGTTATCCCAAAAAAAAACTGCAAAATAAATGTTGTTTTTTTTACCACAATTCCAGTGTTCCAGCCATAGTATTTTTCATCCTAGATCTACCACTTTTCATTTTTTATTTCGCAAGAAAAAAAAAACGTTTTAGCATGTAGCACTTTTTTAGCATTTTCTAGCATATTTGAGTTTTTAGTTATATTTTAACATTTTTACAATATTTAACAAAAATACACAAGAAAAAACATAGAAAATAATTTTAAATTATATTTTTAAAAGTGCAATATGCCGACAATAATATATTCGGCCTTATCACGGTTGGAGTAATCGTTGTCGTATTTCGACATTTTTGTACAAGATTAAAGAACATTAATAAAATCTACCTTTAATCTTTTACAAAAATGTCAAAATCCGACTAAAAAACGCCAACAGTGATAAGGCTGATTATTCAATCCATTTCATCCGACACTCTTCTGCAAATAAAAATTTGACAATTACAACAAAAATTATAAAAAACTATGTGTTTAAGAAGATTATTCTAATTATTTCTTTGCTGACAAAACAAATAAAATATTTTTGTTTATAATTCAACGAACAAAAAATATGGCAGTCTTAATAAAATATGGCTAGCTCAAACGCTTAAACCTCACGTTAAAATTTTAAGGTAAGGCAATCTTCCCAATAACTTTGTCGATCACTTTAAAGTTTGCTTGTAATAATCAAAAGCAATTTATCTCTCCGATAACATCCTACCTTTAACTAAAGGCAAGTTGTAATAATGGGCCTTAAGCTATTAATAGCGGTTTCTATAGTATTTTAACTTTAATTTCATTAAACTACTTTGTTACTTTTAGTTTGAGGTCTTATCTATCTATCTTATCCATATGTAAAATTAACTGGACCAAAAGAAAGTTATCTTGACAAAAGAGGCAATGAGAATTATGATGAGAACGAAAATGTAATTTTCTGTCTCTAAAAAACATGTTTTTATATTGAAAATAGGCCATAGGCCAACAAAAGTTTGTATGGATATGAAGGAAATCAAAAAAATGTCTACCTTCAGTGTGGTATATATGGTGTTTTTTTTTTTTTTTTAATATTTTTATAATTTTTATAACAATTTTTTTTATAATAGTTTTCTGGCTTTTTTTAGCATGAATTGCAACAAAATCTGGCCCAATTTGTTGGGCAAATTTTGGCGACACTGCACAAAGCAACACTCAAATGAAGTATGAGTGATATTTAATTTTTATTAAATTATCATATTACTCATACGCCACCTGCTACTCTACATTAATTTTAATATTACTTTCACACACATAAACTCGATGGTTTTTTTCGTTAATGAGGTCATCAAAGTATTATGTTGAGCTCTGCTAATCATTAAAATAAAACCCATAATGCATATATTTTTTCTCTTATTAAGGGATTTATACTAAAATTTAGTCGCAACACACACTCATCCACCTTTAAGCTCTTGTCATATAATCGTAATATGTGATTTTGTTTTTTATTTATTTGTGTGCACATGTGTGCGTAATTTTAAGTATTCCCATTTCTATAACAAATCATAAAAATGCACTAAAAAATAAATCGCAACATAAATATGCTAAAACATTTGCAACAATTGACCAAAAAATATAGCAAGAAAATGACAGTTTCAGAGAAAATCTTGGTTTTATTTTTGTAAGTCGTAAGGGTTTTATGAGTATGGGATGTGTCATAAAATATATCCTATAAACCAAATATAGATATATGTGTGTGTGTCATACACACACGCACTCAATAACACATAAATGCTTATAACTGTTTAACCTTAATATAAAATATAAGGCTGTTGATGTATGATTTACAATAGGGTGGCTCAAAGGAAACATTGGGAATATATTAAGGACTATAAAGTAGTGTTTGATGATACAGCGGCACCATCTTTTTAGAATTTCAAATGTTTTTTAAGCTTTTTAATTATATGTTTATTGCCATTTATTTAGTTAATATGTTGCCTTATTTGAATAACCGCAGTATCTTTTAAAGCATCTAGAAGTTAACACTCCAATATTTGTTCACAGTGCTTTATAAAACAACCGTACTCTTTAAAACCTATATTTGTTTATTAGAAATTCTAGTACTTATGTTTTCAAAAATCCGTAAAAAATTGACTGTAATTCAAATTTCATATGGCGAAAACAAAAAAAATAATTTTCGTTTTTCTAATATTCGCCAATTAATTGTTGGCTGACTGTGGTGAAACAGGAATAATAGAATTTAAATTAAAAAAAACAGAAATGTATTGCTTTGTAAATACTTTCGCATTTAGTTTATAACTATTTGAATATACATAGGTATTTGTATTTCTGCTTACCACCTTTGGGAAAAAGTCTCCTGACCAGTCTCTTAAGCAGAGACGAAATGGCTATAGAGACATGCTTATCCCCAAAGCAATACATTTCATATATTATGTATTTTAAAGCTAAACTTAACTTCATATGACAATTAAAAAACTATCAAAATAAAAATGTTAAAATAAAAAAACTCATTTTTGAAATCTCGTTTGATGCAAACAAGATGACTTGGAAAATTCTCTGGAAAATGAGTTAAAAGCCTAATATCGATAAAAAGAAAGACCCAACCAAAAATCATTTTAGCTCTATTTTATATCACATTGAACATAAGGGAATTTTGAAGTTTTGAACTACAACAATCATGTTCAAATTGAAATTGGGAGGAAGGGGGTCGTAGTGTAGTGGTTAGAGAGCTCGCACAGAAACTTAATGACCGTATTTCAATCCCAACGAAGGGCAAAAATTATAAAATAAAAATATGTAAAAACCGCTCCCTGATATTTTCAGTCTATTCCACAAGAAACGAATGATCAGAAGTACAGCGCCACCTTCTGGGAAGATAACAGCTAATCTACTTAGTAAAGACGCTCACCACTCACAAACAACATCCACCGACAGATGGGGTAATTGCTGTTAATCATTCAAGGGTAAAAGTATAACACTGGCCCTTGAGTGGTCAAATTGACAGAAACTTGTCTCATCAGCAAAAATAGACGCATAATCTATGAAAAAATCTCTCTATCTTCAAATTCCAATACAATGCACTGCATGAGTATTGGTCTTAAAAAAATATATATATCTGTGGCAATTTGGAAGAGTAGCTTAAGTCGAAAATTTAAGTTTTGGGATATCATCAATTTTGTGTAATTTTTATTCTGTATGTTTTTTGCGAATAATTTATGAGTTAATATATTGGTAACATGTTCATTAGAGAAGAAGGATGAATATTTTAAAAAAAAATATGATTTATTTTAGAAGATTTTACGCCTTTTCTACTTAAGCGCTTTTTCGTAACTGAAATCTGCGTTGGACAGGTCCTTAGGTAACTTAAGCGCTTCTGTTGAAATAAAAAGTATGTATTGTGTATTTTTAAGTAAACATAAGAGGATTTATTCAAGAACTTACATTCACTTAAGATAACTGTATACAAGAATCACATTTTATTCAAAAAACTAATGTAAATATAAGTTATATGATAAATCGAAAATCTGAATATGTAAACAAATCTATGTGTACATAAGTAGTTTTGTTCAATGCATTATTGATTTAAAAAACTTTGGCTCAAAAGTAAACGTACATAACATTGATAAAAAATAGAATTTTTCAAAACGGACTAAACACATTTAAGCGCCTTTGCTTCTGTAATGCCCAAAACGCCTTAACTCATTTCTCTCTTATGTCGACTTAAGCTACTCTTCCATATTGCCACAGATATATAGAACTAAAAATTTAAAGAAACAAAATGTTGTGTCATTAAGTTGTTTCTACTTTTAAAAAGTTAGTTGGATAGATCTATTTTGTTGAACACCACTGTATAGATATTTAACAAATTTATAATTTACTTAAAGACATGATTAGAAAACAAACAGTTTTATATTTATTTTACATTTCTGAACCACCCTTATAATATCCTTAGAAAAGAAGCCTTTCTTTCTTTAACAATCCCAGAAAATGAGATCATAAAAATAAACCCCAACTCCTATTAGAGTCTTCCTAAGTCCTTCATAAACACATATGACAGTCTTTTAAAAAGCCCCTATAATGTCCAGTGGAATATTTTGTTGCTACATTTTAGTTTAATTTCTTTACAAAAATTTTACGACACTTTAAAATTTGCAGAACAAAATATACTCATAAAAGAAATTCAGAAGCAATTTTTGCTTTAAACACCTATAAACAGGCAAAGATGTTACTGAAGAACAGTGTTTATACTTATGTAGCTAAGAAATATTTGTATTTGTAAGAATTTATTGTATTTATCTTTCATTTGTCACTTTAAAATTGTTAGGAGAAATACATGCTTTTGCTGGAAGCTAACCAAACCATAGGGAGTGTTTTTTGTTTTGTATTTATGAAGTCTAACCTAAACTAGAGATCGATTAAGGCCGAATTTAGCAGTAAATTTCAAAACAATAAACTTACCACTTCGAATCTCAGCTTTAACATCTTTAAAAAAAGATATATGAAAGAAATTCTTTTCTCAGCAGTCTTCTGACAAGAGCTCTGAGAGTAACTGATTACCATGAAAAAACTTCTTAAATCTGTCGTTCGTAGTCGACTTTAAACTGTAGGTCCCCGTACTCATGGATAAAAATTGACACATTAATAAATTATTAAAGAGGTTTCTTTAATGTCAATAAAGAATACATCATCAATAATGGACTTTGCATTAATCCCTCGAAGACAAAGTGCATTTTAATAGATAAAAGTAATAGGAAAATTGCTGATAATATCCAAATTAAAATAAATAGTGATGTAATTGAATTTGTAAGTTGCTCAAAAAACTTATGAGTAATTTTTAATAATAAACTATCCTGGTCCAACCATATTGCTTCTGCAGTGGGTAAAACTTATGGTATGCTGGGCTGTAAAATCTTCAACACCTTTTAAAATACGAATGTTACTGGCTAAAACTTATTTAATACCTGTCCTTTTATACGGATGTGAGATTTATTCAAATTGTGATGCAAATGATTTGCGAAAACTGAAAGTTGCATATAATAATATTGCAAGATATATCTTCAGTCGAGGAACACGTGATTCAATTTCTGCCTTCTCATACCAAATAAACAATATGTGTTTCGAAAACCTTTTAAAGTTTAAGAATCTGATATTTTTACATAAGATAATTTATACTGCAGAACCAAATTACCTGTATAGAAGAATTAGTTTTGGCAGATCGGCTAGAGGTTTGGTATTAATTCAACAAAAATATAAAACTGCCTTTTCTGAGCGTCAATTCTTTATTTATTGTACTCGACTTTGGAATCAATTACCAAAAAGCATTCAAATAATCAGTAACGCAAAGAGATTTAAAATTGAACTATCCAAATATTTTTGCTAACGGCTAGTTGAGTTATAACAAAAATTGTATAAAATAAAATTATTGTTCTATCTTTTTTATATATTATTGTTTAATTTGTATTTTTAATTAATTTTCTTGACTCATTTAATTATATTATGTTTGAAATTTTTATGTCTGCATGTAATCATTAGCACTTTAATTTATAAGATTCCCATCTTGTTGTGCTAAATTTTAAGATAAATAAATAAATAAAATAAAAAAAAAATAAAAAATAAATATTCATTTACATTTTATTTGCAAGGATTTAATTTTTGAAAAATGTACACAAATTTGGAAATATTTTTAAAATTTTCATTTTTTCACTTAAATTGTTCCAAACCGACACAGGCATCAAGTGAAGATATAAATTAATACAATAAAAAGAACAGATTGTAGACTTTATCATTAAGCGGTCTTTTCATTGACTTACTATTCAAGCATTTTAAATAATACAAGAAGAGAATCTCTTTTTCATCTTAATAAAAGCAACCACATTGTGATTTTTATTAATTTTTTTTTTCAACTTAATTTGGCATTTTAAAAGAGTCAATAATAACTGGACAAGAAAAAATCTATGATTTGCAACAGCAATGACACAACCAAAATGTTACCACAATAATCTATACAGATGCCAATATTTAGGGAAGACATAAGGAGAGTGGCTTGAACTAAAACTGTATTGAGTTAATGGTAGCAAACAATAACAATCACAATGACAATGATATAAAAATATAAGTTAGAAACACAAAAAAGCCAATAAAAAAGAGAAATGAAGAGAGATAAAAAACAAAAACAAAAACTTATCATTATTGAATATGTCCAACAATTCATTTCTAAACATTTTACGTTTAAACTAATAGTGGAAAATATGACAAAAACCACAGCAAGTGTACACCATATATAAATATCATATATACATACATGCACACATACATATATGCCAACTCCAGATATACATACTCTTTTATATTGAAAAAAACCGACTTAAGCCCACTTACCTTGTGTAAACTGGTATATTAAGTGCAAAAAAAAGCAACAATTGAAAACCAAATGAACTTCGTTGACCATTTAAACTACAGAAACTGTTCACACATACAAACACCTAAAAATGCATTTATATGCGGTAGCATGAGTTTGTGTGACAGCCAGTGTTATCAACAAAAAGCTTTCATCGATATTTTTAGACCTTCCTAAAATTTAAAAAAAAATTTTTTTAGTGGTCTTTATTTTAAATTTTAATACTTTCTCTTTTTGTTTAGTATTGATCCATTCATTCATTTATAAACCAGGTACTATAGCCCTCAACATAACCGAAATTCCTATACAATTCTCTATAAAACAACTGATAATCACCAAAGGGGGGAGTGCGTGGTATAGTTGTTAGAGCACTCGCACAAAAACTCAAATGGCCCAGGTTCAAATCCCAGCAAAGGTGATAAAAATGAAAAAGTTAGTTTGCGGTTTTTTCAAAATTAAAATTTAAAAATAAGAGGTTCCCTCCCTCCCCTCACCAAGAAGACCATCTGCAATGAAACGGCTCCCCGACATTCCAGTCTATTTCATCTTAACCAATGTCAACAAAAACGAATGCTCAGGATAAAAGCGCCACATATTGTGAAGTAGCAGATAACAACTTAACCCACTAAACCTACTTAGCGAAGGCACTCACCACACAATCAACATGCACAAATGAGGCAATTGCTGTCAATTAGTCAAGAGTAAAGGTATAACACTGGCCTTTTAATGATCAATTCATAGCAATTTGTCTCATTCCTAAGGCGCTTAATAATAATATAAGAAAAAGTATATGTACTGCGCTTTCCAAAAAATTCTAAAATAATGCACAGCATTTAGTAGGGGTTTACCTTTGAGTATTAGTCTCAAATAAAAAAAAAAGATACATATTGCTAGTGTGTGTCAATGCTGTACAATTGCCCAGTATGTGCTCTAATGACTCGATCTCCTTGTCACAGAATCTGCCCATATAACTTGAAGCGATTTTTGCGTTATTTATTAGGAGTCTCGTTAATATCCTAAGGTTATCCCTAGAGAGTCTAATATATAACTCAAATATCTTCCTATCATAGTTAGCTTAGAATTTGGCCACTCTGGTTAAGGAAGAGTATTCGTCCTCTTTTTCCTTCAGTATTCTCTTCTAAACTCTCCCTAAAATGCTTCTGGCCTTACCTTTTCTGGCAAGTTGACTTGCCATTTTATTTCCCTTTGTTTTCAATAACATTAAATTTGAAAGTTTTATTACAAAACAATGAGGGCCAAAAATATTCGGTTTTCATTGAAAGGTAGCGATTCCCATTCACAGTAACTTGATCTTCACGGAAGATTGGGCCGTAAACAATGACGCCGCCGACCCATAAACCGCACCAAACCGTAATTTTTTCGGGATGCAATGATGGCTCATGGGATACGTGTGGATTGTTGCCTGACCAATATTTTGTTTATTGAAGAAGCCATTCAGCCAGAAATGAGCCTCATCTCTAAAGATGATTTTTCGATGAAAATCCGAATCATTTTCTAGTTGTTGATCAGTTCAATTCACGAACATACGAGGCTTCTGGCGGTCAAGAGGCTTCAGTATTTGCGTCAATTTGATCTTGTAAGGATATAGGTCAATATCTTTTCGCAAAATTCGCCACACCGACGTTACAGAGATGACCAACGCTTGAGAACGACGTTTAAAAAACACATTTGGGCTTTCTTTAACTGAAGCCTCAGCGGTACCAATATTCTCGACACTACGGGCACTTCTTTGTCTCACTGGCCCCATTAATGCTGACTCTAGTAGACTAGTGGGTATGGTGCTACTCTACGAAATTGAGAATCGAGGGTTTAATATAAGGCATGATAAAAGTCTGATACAAAAAATTTTTGTGATTAAAAACTTTAAAATGTGTCACAAATAGCTATAAAATTACAGCAGATTAACTGCAAAGTTTATTATTTTGAATGATTTAATCGTTCCGGATCTTAAAAATTAATTTTTATTTTTTTACCATTAAATTTTTATATAAGTTATGTTTAATAAAAGGTAACTTAAACAAAAATATTTTTTATATTAAATTTAGTGCTGTTTGTTCTCAAGACTACGATTTTTTTTTCTCGGCTTTTAGTGTTTTTTTTGAAAGTTGCATGTTGTCAACGCTAGGGTGATAGTGTATTAAAAATTATGATGTTGTAACTTTACTACTCCTGAACTATGTACGTGTGTGTGTGTTTTTTTTCTCTCATTTTGTCTGTCTATTTTGTTTTGTTTTTAAAAATATTAAGAGTGGTCATGCCATGTCACAATATCAAGAACAACAATAACAAATTATATTGGATTGTTATATCGTTTGAAATTTTTTATATTGTTTTTCTCATTTACTCTCCACTTAATAGAGAGAAATTGCTAAATGACCCATAAAACAACATATGATGATGATGATTGTAGTGACTGTATTGGGTGTACTTGTATGGTAATAAAAATAAAGCAACACCAACAACAGCAACAATAACAATTGCAATGCTCTTAAAAAATTGTAACAATTGCATTGAAAATGAAAAATAAAAGTAAAAGAAGAATAAAAAAAATTGTTAAATTCTATACGAGTACGTATGCCACACTATGACATACTCTGGGGAAGAATTTTTATGGGACCAGCATGACACAGAACATGACCTGAAATGAATACTCACAGTAGTAGAGGGAATAAAAGAAAACTGATGTTTTTGTTATTGTTAATATTGTAAAATAGTGACTCTGTATTGACAGGTGACTGTTGTTTTAACATTGTTGACCATCAATATGTTTCCAATTGGTTTTAGTTGTTACTGTTGTGTCGTCCATGTTGCTCTGGATTTAACTCTTGATCTTATTAAATAATTTATGATGGAAACATTTTCATTGTTTCTCATGCTGAAAAGTTGTGCTGGTAAATTGTATTTTTTAGTATTTTATGATACATTTTATCCAAAATGTCAAAATGTTAAGAATTTTCTCAATAACTTGTATGGTCTTTTGTATTTCTAACATTTGAATAAAATAATTAATTTATTGTAAAATAGTAAATTTTCATGTTTTTCTTTTTATTTGAAAAATAAATTAAAATTTAATTTTAGATTAAAACGCACACATTTCATATTTCCCATTGTATTATAAGTCCTGAAGGTAAAATGTAAATTTTTCAACATTAAGTGAAACAACAATGGGAAAAAAAACTAAAGCATTATTTATATATCAATTAACTTAATTAGGTTGCAAGAAAAAAAAATGCAAAAATAAAATTCAAAAAATAATTTGAATAAATTCATTTATTTATTTATTAAATTAAAATATATAAAATATGTGTCTACTCATTACATAGAAAGAAAAATAAACAAAAAAATAAAAATTAGGCATTTCCTCTAACGTCGGTTCAAGAAAAAACTGATACTTTTTTAGTATAAATAATTTATATAAAATTAATATTAAATCTAGCGGTCAAAGCAGGTGAAAATCTAAACAATTAAACACGCCTAAGAACTAAATGCCACCGTATGCTAAGAACGAGAAGCGAGAAACTAGACTGTAACCCTAAAACAGGGTTGTAAGGGCCAATTATGTATGTATGTATGTATGTTAAGTACGTTCAGTAGGAAGTGGCGGTCAGTAAGATAGATGGAGCTAACTTTTTTCTTTCGTTTTAACACAAAGTTGCCTGTTTCGATGAAACCGTTAGTCTTCTCATATATGTGATGACTAGTCTGACAAATTGATTGCAGGGCTTCATCGACCTGGCCCTTCCAATAGAGTTGTGTAGCTCATGAACGAACTAGTTTAACTGAGCTATTCACTCAAGTGAGCTAAAAGAGCCGTTCAGTACAATATGCTCTTTTAGCTCAGTAGTTCATGTTTCTTTCTTTCTTTCTTGTGAATCCACGTTTCTTTTCGCTCATCTTTCTGATTAGTTCGTTCTCTTTCTTTCTTGAATCTTTTTTATTCTTTGACATTTCATGTTGAAGGTACATACTTATTGGTAATGCCAGCTGCAACTGGCAACAGCTGCCAGAAACTTTATAGGACGTTACATTTTTGGAAATTTAACGATTTTTATGATAATTGTAGAAGCAATATAAAAGGGAATTATATTTATTTTTTACTGTCGAATTTGAATAATTAGCATTTTAAATAAAATATTTTAAATAATTAGATAATAACTAAAATTGCAATTACAATAATTATAAATTCGTGCATGTATGTATATACACGAGCAATTTTTGAGATCGAAAATAAAATTGTATATTAATTAAAAATTCTTTAAATTTTTCCGTAAGGCTAAAATTAATTTGTATACCTGAATTTCACTAGAGTATGATAATTGATAACCGATTACTGTAAAACAAAATCGATTGAGTTTGAATTTAAAGGGAAACTACGTATACAAAAGCTACGTATACAATTGATGCCCACAACATGAGCAGTACCAGTGGAAAAAAAGTTTAATATGATTCAAATGAAAATATTGAACTAAATGAACTATTGAACTAAATGAGCTATTGAACTAAATGAGCGACATAGTTCATTAAAGTGAGCTGAGCTAAGAGCTAAGAGCTAAGAGCGCTCACTCAAAAGAGCTAAAAAACCCAAGACTACCTTCCAACGTAAACAAGGCCATCTACGCCAACGTGCAGTAACCTTCGTAACGAAAACTGAATGTTTAGAGAATAACAGACCATTTGTATAACAATGACAGCTTTCAAAAAGTTAATTTTCTCGTGAACAGACCTAATAAAGAGTTTGTATGCATATACATATGCAAGTACAATTCGTGTAATTATATTCTAAACACTCAAACAAACACAATTACCATTAAGTGGATTTTAATTAATTTTACGTTAAATGATGCTGATAAAAAATATTTGTTTATCAAAAATAGAGAAAAAAATTCAGTTATTTTAATTTTTTTTCTATCATCACTATATCGTCATATTATTTCAACAAAAACTTTAAATTACTAAAAATGCAAAATAAATTTTTTGATTGATTAGGATTACAGTACGTATCAAAATAAATTTAGACAATTGACCGGCCTCTTTAGACTTTGTTATGATGCTCTCAGTAATGGGGTTAAATACAGGTATCGCGGAAGTATCTAGTATTTATTCGGTAGACATTCTCAAATACTTCAATCTGACGGGTTAAATATGAGTGAAACTCTCACCATGGTCAAGGATTCTGTGGTGTTTTCATAACGGTGTCGTATGTTGTTAATTGACGCTCGTTTGGAGTGGCTAGGTTAACCCACTAACATATCGAAATTAATATTTCTGCAAAACTTTACAACTCTGAGATCAAAAATGACGCCTGTATTGTGAAAATTTTAATTGATTTTTTTATGTAGAAGCATTGCTGTGTATTGAAAAGGTTCTTTTTCTTCTTTAATTTTTTTTTCTATATTTAATTTATGGCTTCAATGAATTCATCTGACTATATATTGCATTTTGTATGAGTACACTACTAAATTATGCGGGCAAAGTAATTGTAATTAAATTTCATTTTATTGAATTACTGTTTCACATGCGAACGAGTTCTTATATTTAAACTTTTCTCTTGTCGATTTATTTCTGGTGACTACGAGTACAATGAATTTCAGTAATTAGTCAAACATGTTAGATTATTAATAATATATTAGTTTTTATCAAATAAAACTGTTTATACTCTTAATATGAGTTATTTATAAAGGGAAATAATAAATGTTAGACAATCTCTATTATCAAAGCATATGAAACTGAAATTATTTTTCAATTCTAATTCTTGTGAATGCTTTCTTGTAGGATTAATTTTGTTTTGCTTAAAGTCTCTCTCAATTTCAAATTTAATTTTTTATTTTCACAAAGAAAATATTCATTTCTAATTCTCTTTGTAAATATTTACTAAACAATTCCGGGGGCTTGAAATTTTTTCTCAATACAACTGTTGCTTTCCCCTTTGTAGCTTATCTACACAATAATGAATATGTTATAGAAGTCACAAACGATAAAAAGAAAAATACAAACTCTTGCTCTAATATTTTCTCTCATTTCCGGTTTTATTTTCTATTTTATAGTTGGCAACAAATCATTTTTATGAAAAAACTTTCACATAAGCCTCTACACACATTCATATAAAAAGGTTTAAAAGAGTGCGTATATTATGTATATATGTTTGTGTGTGCGTAAGTGCGTTAGAGCATGTTTGCAGAGAGGCTTATTGCCATGGCATGGTCTTATAAAATATAAAAACAGCACAACAAAATATGTTTTTTTGTTCTGCTACAATTGTTTAAAGTTTTATATTCCTTGATATGTTGCGTTTCGTGTGATTTGTTCTGTAGAATTTTTTTATATTTCTGGTATTTTATTACTCTGAAAAGAAAATGCAAAAGCGAAAAATCAAGAAAAAATTTATGGATTGAAAAATAAAGCAAAGTATAGTTAAATATTGGTCTACTTAGGAAAAAAAGAAACACACACACATATGCACCAAGTTTTTGTTATTGTAAATTTGTTCTCTCTCCCACTCTAATTTATTTACTACAAAAATATTTTATATGTATTTGATTGGGAAACATGTTTAGTTTTCATTGTAAACAATGTTAGAAAAAACAAAGAGTAGAGAGAAAGAGTAAGAATATGTATGATAGTCTGAGAGTGATTGCCGTCATAACATTTTAATATATTTAAACATAAAAATGATGAAAAGGGGTTTTATTTTCTTTTTCTTTTTACTGTTTAAAATCTATTGTTATATCAGTTTTGGAAAAAGGAATGGGTACTTATTATGCTCTCACACACTAAAACATACTTAGAAACAAGAATTGCTTGCTTGTTTAAGTATTTAACAAACAGCTGCTGTTTGTAGTATCAACACAATAAAAAATAATAGAGAAAGTCTACTGATAATTACCCAACAAACATGAAATCAAACGTTGTAGCTCACGACTTATTTCAAACTAAGCTTAGAATTACTATCATAAATAAAACTGAAAATATAAGTGTGTGTGTATAGTACTATTTTTCGGTTAAAAACGCTAAAGATGTGACTTCGATGAAACTTCTAAGACTTAAATTATGTGCAATTTAGTGGAATCCGTTTGAGGCAATCTTAGACCACTTTTTCGCACATTTCGGACGATATCGCGGTGATAAATTGATAAAATACTTCATTGTTGAGAGATTATCTACCTAGACCACAGTTAACTAAAACTCTCAATAAATGAAATGCGTTTGTATGTAATGTATGAAGATTTGGATTACATTGGCTTAAACACTGTCTTTGACGTAGTCTTACAAAAAAGAATGTAACTGTCTCATATTGCATGATCTTGCAATAAATCCAGAACCGAATATATTGCTGAAACTGTATAGTGAGAAGCTAGGCCGTAACCCTGACACAGCGTTGTAATGACCAATTATGTATATCTAATATATAAAATTCTCGTGTCGCGGTGTTTGTTGCCAAACTCCTCCGAAATTACTCGACCGATTTTCATGAAATTTTGTGTGCATATCGGATAGGTCTGAGAATCGGCCAACATCTATTTTTCATACCCGTAAATGTTAAGCTGACCCGCTCCAAGGGAAAATTTATACCTCACCTAAA
This sequence comes from Metopia argyrocephala, assembly GCA_963576795.1. Classification (NCBI taxonomy): domain Eukaryota; kingdom Metazoa; phylum Arthropoda; class Insecta; order Diptera; family Sarcophagidae; genus Metopia; species Metopia argyrocephala. The sequence goes on from OY756209.1 coordinate 4,115,779, forward strand.
TAACGTACTGACTTCGATGAAATTTTAAACTAGATAGATCTATGTACCGTAGAGCATATATGGTTTAGGTTCTTTTTTAAGTACTCAGAGGGGGCGGTGCAAGGGCTACTTTTTCCTATCCCCAACTAACAAACTAATGTTGATTAAATTTTATTGGTGTTTTAACACAACTTTAGATTAACAAATGTAAATTTTGCCATCTATTTTTTATACCCCTAAATGAGAAAGGTACCCGCCCCAAGGGGAAATTTATGACTCACCTAAAGAACGTATATCTGCATAGAACACATATGGTTTAGGTTTTTTTTACTAAGTGGCACTCAGAGGGGGCAATACAGGGGATATTTCTCCCTATAGCCAATTATAAAGCTGAAGTACAGTAAATGGCGGATAATCATTTATTAAAATTATTAGTAACGCAGACATTGATTACTCATATCAAGGTTGACTTTTGCAGTTCGGTGAAGAGTATCAAATATATTTGAACTAAAAAATGTTTCCCAGAGCAAATTTATATGGCAAAACAACGTTTGCCGGTCAACTAGTATGTATATATATTCCAGCTAGTAATTTTCTATTGCTTACCAAAAAAAGTCAACTAAGTATCTTACGGCCATTGCGCTCTCAATTAGCGGTAACGGTTCTTACAGCTCCATTTTTGAGAAATAAAACCCAGTTGATTCATATTCGACCGCTTTTTTACAATTACTTCTGTGTTCTCTGAGGCAAAGCCGATAATTTTGTTTGTCGACGTAAACTCAGTATTTTTAAAACTATTTTGAGTACTTCATACACGCAAATTACAATTCGAAATATGCAACAAAGAACATATTCAAATTATCAGCCACATTTGCACTAAAAGTGCAAGTAGTGCTTACCTTGCGGTATTAGTAATCTGTAACTCTTCCAGTCTCTTTAAATTTAATTAAAATATTGTCAATTTTGATGAATCACCCTATAATACTCCAAAATTGGCCACGTTTCAATCACCATTATTTTAGTCAATTAAAAAAATTTTTTTTTAGGTTTTTGGTTGTTAACAATACAATTCGTAAATAGCAAACTTCTCACAAAATAAGTTTAGCATACAATTAAGCATATATCGAAAAATGAAGTTTTGTTTTAACTCACATTTAAAAGCTTTGTAAACAAACAGTCACGTTTGCTGGGTAGTAATTGATGTGTGTGGGTGCGTTTAAATGTTACTTTAAATGAAATCGGGAGGAAAAGAGGGTGGGTGTATAAAATTTATGTTAAATATTTTACGATTTTTAAATGACGGTTAGCAATTTGATGAAAGAGTAGGCCATAAAAATTTTATGCTGATTAAATTTTTATTATTACTAACAGTTTGTTCTCCTCCCTCTTTCTCTCTCTCTCTCTCCCTCTGTTTCACTCTGAGCCATAAACTTTATTTTGTAGTACCTCCTCTCACCATTCTTAGCTTATTGCTGTTTTTATGAAAACTTTTATTATATTTTTGTTAAGTTTTTCCTTTAAATTTCTCATTAAATTTTATATTTTTATATTTGAAAATGTTATCGCTTAGGATTAACTATAAATTAAATTTCTTTTCGGTTTTTATATGTCTTACGTGTTATTAAAATAATAGGTTTTAATTAAAATTAATCACTAGAAATAAAATGAAACACTGCTAATTTTTATTATTCAGAATGAAAAGTAATAGTTTTCTAACAGGCAAGAGACAAAAAAAAATAAATTATCATTTTATAATATACATGAGTAGAAATATAAATATTTTTAAAATTAATAGCGTTATTCACACAGATCTTGTTAGTTTGTAAGTCGTTAATAGTTACTTTTTTACACGTATTTTGTTTGTGTATATTTATCGCACTATCGAATAAACATTTAACAAATTAACGACACGGCATCCCTGTTAGTTGGTAACTCACAAACAGCTGTTGCAGTTTCTAAATAATAAAAGTCATTTGTGATACATTTCTAAAAAAAAATATTTGTATTTTGTCACTTTTCGTGTATACTGAGAGTAAGTATGTTAATTAAATGATTTTTATTTTATTTTATTAAATCATAAACTGTTCTTATAATCAAAAAGTTTACTACGAAAGTTACCAGACTAACAAAGTTTGAAAAAGGGGGTCATTCACAGTTGCTAACTTTAACAAATTAACAAACTACCGAGTAACAAATTAACAAGTTCGGTGTGAATACCAATAATATTTTATTTGTGTTTGATAAAACATAGGAAATAAAAAAAATATTTTTACTTGTTATACAAATTCTTTCAAAAGTTTATTAATCTTTTGAGAATGTGAAAAATCGTGAACTGTACTGGATAGCACAGACGTAAGAATACCAAATCTAAAATCATTACAGAGGCAACTTATATTTATAGCTCTGAAAAAGCAATTGGTCTAAATTGGAGGTTGTAGTGGACTTCATAATCCGAATTACTCTATTTTATAGAACAGTAGTTTGATGGTTATTTAACTCTCTTTGATTATGAGGATGGTGGCGATTATTTACCACCTAACCAAATCACGAAAACATAGAAACTATAGTCATACTAATAATCTGAAATAACCTGTTGACTGCATGCATTGAATCAACTTTCAATTACAATTTTATAATAAAAATACCAAAAAGGTCTTATCGTAAGAATGGTTTACAACTCCCAGGGGATATTATCTAAGTTTTCATTGACGAATCTAGATCACATAACAAAGTTGTTGATGGTATATCTTCGGAAGAGCTGAACCTCTTACTATTCCTAAATTATAAACTTAAGTAACGGTAATCGGGATTTTCTTACCATTAGTAAGAAATAAAATTTGTAACTCACAAATAATATTACCTGAGAATACTTCATGTGAATACCTAAAGTCGAAGTTAACAGCATAGCTTGGAATATACTAGAAATATCGGTCAGATGCACAGGCTTCTGAATTATTAGTCTTTGACTCATCAGTGTAGAGAGTAGTTTCAAAGTTTTCCAACAGAAAATCCCGACTCCATTTCTCTCTGAAAGGGAAAAGATTGAGAAACTTCCTTTTGAATGGCTTTCTCTGTCTTGTAGTAACAATCTAGCGTGGCCATGGGATGAATTCCTCTAGATATCAAGGTTATATCAACTTTACGATATTCATCGTCTGTATAATACACAGATCAATCGGGCTTTCTTGGGTGAGTACATTCAGGACTTTGAATGAAATTTTAATGTCTGATGAATTTCTGAAAGCGTCATATGCGCTTCAATTAAGATGACAGGTTAGTAAATCAGCAATCTTTTGAATAAAAAGTACACATACTTTTTGCAGAAAAGTGTTTAATTTCTCAATATGGTATCTGAAAACTTAAACAAGAGTTTAAACAAATTTCGCAGTTTAAACTCTACAATAAGAAACAAAATATGTAACAAGTGCTTAACTTTAATAATAAAAAACTTAATATTTAATTTAAACAAGAAAAACTACAATATTATAGTCTTCTTCTACATACTTTGTTTTCTAGTTATATATTCTCAGAGATAATTTTCATAAATGAAGTTGTTGCCATCAAAAAGGGTTACTAACTAACTTATGGTCAATTTGTTAAATAAAAACAGCAACACAAAAAACACTTTACAATTGCCCTCATCAGCAACGGCAATATCGTCCGTATTAGAAAGGTGGGTGATTATAGGAAAATGTACACTTGAGAGCCTTAGCAAGGAGAAACACGCATAAGCAACAACAAAACGAAAACAAAAAGGAATTGAAAGGATTAAAGCAACTGTAGCAGCGCAGAACGAACAGTAGTTGCAAATGAAAAAAAGTAAAATAAGAAAAATATTATGAAAATTTAAACATATTTATTATTTAAGTTTATTGTAGCGTTTAATCCCATTTCCTTGTTTTTTTATTTTCTTTTTTTTATAAAAAAATCCTTTTAAATTATGCAAAAGCAAAGGAAAAAGAAAAAAACTGTTTTTTTCTCAACAATTAAATTCTTTTATTAACAATAATAAAAAAAACAGTAAAAAAATAAATAAAAAAAAAATTTTTAAATGGAATAAAAATTTACAATAAAAACAACAACCCAGCAGTAAGAAAAAAAATTATGTTAAAGACCTTAAGCTTATGAATAAATTAAAACACTTAACATTGATGTTTAAAAAGAAAAAATATACAACAACAACAAAACAAAATAAGTATTAACACAATACAAAACGGACATATTCATACCCACTCTCACTAATATAAAAAATAAGAACAGGCGGCATACAAACATTTAACATCACCAGCATAGGGGAGAGGAAAAATATGCCAAAAAAATTTGAATAGGGAAAATCATTTTAGAAATCTTTAGAAAATAATTTGCAAACGATTAGAAAACTAAAAGCAAGTATACCCTATTCAGAACGAGCATTTATTTTATTTCAGTTACAACTGACAAGAATAAGTGTCAAAATCTACCAAATTTACCATAATGTAGGCCCTATAAAAATTAAGGAGTAATAGGGCACCAGAAAGAAATGGCTGCTACCCACCACTACTTAAAAAAACAACTCTAAACCAACTAAGAGAATTATGTAAAAGTGCCAAAGGAAAACCGTCTTGAGACAGGGATTCTAGATTTTTTAAATTAGCAATTAAACTATTAATTGAAACTAAAATTAAAGTTGATTAAATGTTTAATTGAAATCAAACATTAAATAATTTTTTTGCGTTAAAGCTCAACTTCTCACAAGAAAAATAAATTGATAAAAAATTAAATTATATTGATTTACTTTTAATTGAATCAATAATTCCTGTGATCAAAATAACAATTTTCTTAATGTTCTAAAATTAGAAATTCAATAAACTGTTGAAACAAGTTTTCATTCATCCAAATAATTTTATACAAAAATTAATTGAATGTGAATTCAATAAACCTTTTAATTGTTTCAACAATTTTATTCATTGAAATCGGTTGTTGCTGTATCTATCAAAAACAAATAAAAATTTCGAAATTTTTTAATAAACTTCTATTTTAAGTTATTTGTTATTTCTGTTGGCATATGTAGTTGCCATGGTCTAATGGTTATTGTGTAGGCTTACTAAGACAAGAGCTCCAGGTTCAAACACAAGCTCTGACATCTTCAATAAAAGAAATATAAAAAAATATTTCTTTCGTCGACTACCTCTCCACATTCTTCTGGCAAAAGCTCTGAGAATAACTGATGGTCATGAACAAGCTTCTCAAATCTGTCGTTCGTAATCGACATTAAACTGAAGGCCCCACTACTCATGAATAAAAATTAGCACACACAACATGGGTGCTGCGAGAAGCTAGATTGTAACCCTGAAACAGGGTTGTAATTGCCAATTATGTATATACTTATGTAATAGAGTTTTTAAACTGATGGCTTTCATTACAGAGATAAGTAGTAGACTCGAAAGTACTGACTTCATTACTGTATTCGATGACTTGCTTTTTTTATTAAGACCAATAATCAGGGATAAACCCCTACTCATGCAGTGCATTGTATTGAAATGCTTAATATGTAGACAGATAAATAGATGTTAAGATGTTAAGTACCTTATGTTAATTGAACAAGTTGCTGTCAATTTGATCAATCACTCAAAGGCCAGTGTTATACCTTTAACCTTAAATGATTAACAGGAATGGCTCCAGCTGTCGGTGGATGTTCAATGTGAGTGGTGAGCGTCTTATCTAAGTGGTTAGCTGTTATCTTTCCAGAAGGTGGCGCTGTACTCCTGATCATTTGTTTCATGGTGGAATATACTGCAAAGGTCAGGGGTCTGGATTATTTAATAATATAGATAATATGCTCGTGTTAATAAACCGGAAGTTTAGTATTAAAACTCTGCGTTTAACACCAAAAAAAAAACAATCACAAACCATTCTTGATCAAGAAATTTAAAAGAATATGGTATTTAGTAATGATTTTAAAATGAAATGAAATAAAGTATGATAATTAGAAAAAGCATTTTTCCTTATTTTAGCAACAAATTTCCTTCCATATTCAAATCAATTTGAGTATATATTTAAATTTTATATAGTTTTTCTTCTGTTTTTTTTTTTTCCACTTTCATAAAAAATTAAATTTTTTCATATTTATTTATACTGTTTTTTTTTTACTTTTTCGTGTTTTATATTTTTAATTTATTCAACAAAAAAAGAAAAAGAAGAAATAGAAAAAAGTAGGAGGAGACATACTTAACGCACTTAATTAACTTAATTGATTGTCATTAAATTCATCCTCTTAAAAAATGTTTTAGCATTTCTTCTCCTCATGGTGTCTGTTTTATAATTTTTAAACTCCTGTACAGACTGCTTGATAGCTGTCTTTTGTTCGTCTTTTTTTGTATTTTCCTTAGCTTTTAACTGAAAGAGGCTGCCGTTTATTTTTTTTTTTTTGTTCTTTTGTAATTGGTGTTTTATGAAATTAAAAGTTACCCAAAGAAAATAAATTTAATGGGCCTTAATGTACTCACTTGCTACCATTCCTTTTTCTCCTTTTTTACTTCTTATTTTTAAAATATCGAAGATGTTAGGGAATATTAAGCCTACAAATTGCTAATAATGAGACTTTTTGTTTATTCATATAAAAACGGTAAATACTTAATAAAAGACTTCTTTAAGGCGCTTAAGCAATAAAAATTTTGAAAAAATGGGATTTCTCAAAATGAAAAACCAAAACCTTTACTAAAGTTATAAATTTAATCTGAAGAGAAAAAAAAAATTCAAAAAGAACTAAGTATTAGATTAGATTAAAATAACTTTGTTGTTTTTTTATAATATCGTTTATCACTATGGATTGCTGTTGCAATGAAATTTATAAGTTACTGGCCCAAACCCGGCGTGCCTCACTACACCTGCAGCTACCCATTTTTCCACTGATGATTTTTAATGACTACGAAATCAATTACACCAAACTCAGAAACTTCAGCTTTAACAGTTCTCAAGATATAAAGAAATTAATATTTAACTTGAATGGGAGGTACCACGTCTACTTTCTGATTGATGATTTTCCTTGACTATGAAGTTGTTCAGACCACATTTAGAAATTTTAGCTTTAACAGCTCTCAGTATATAAGTTAAGCATAATATGAAAAAAAATTTTAAATTGAATTTTTATGGGAATACTAGCATGCCCGGCATGCTTCGCTACACCTACCACTATCATTTGTCCACAATTTTTCACTGATGATTTTGAGGGACTATGGAGTAATTCAAACCAAATTCAAAAACTTTTACTCTTACTAATTTTAAGATATACTGTACTCAATAGTTAGTTGCCATGTCTACTTGTTCGCCCCTTTTTTCTACTGATAATTTTTAACGACCACGAAATAAATCACACCAAATTCAGAATGAAGATTTGCCTTTTTTTTCTTTGAAGTCATTCAGACACAATTCCGATACTTTAGCTTGATCCATTCCGAAGATACACAAATATGAGTACTTAAACATAAATAGAAAAAGTGGGCGTAAAAGTAGGCGTGGTAATTTTTTCTCTCGATGAAAACTTAAATTGGATTAATACAAACATTTCAAAGAAAGACTACTCAAATCGATGGAGCCGCTTTCTGATTTTAGGTAAATCAAAAAAGTGGGCGTAAAAGTGGGAGGGGCAAAAACTTTTTATAAGTCTTGGAAATTTGTGTAATTAATATATAAAACTATCTACCTACTGTTTAATTTGCATGATTTTTTACACAGTACATGCCGTGTAGTAGAAATTTAAATATTCGTATTAGAAAATATCCCTAAATGTAGGCCTTAAAATTCTTAAATAACCTTAAAGTACTCTTTACTAATTTAAAGAGTATTTTTTATTTACTTAGGCTAACTAAAATTGTTTTCAAACTTTTTTTCTTTGGTGTTCTATAACTGCACTGCCTTTTCGTTGTTTTACAAGCCAAACCAAATATTAATTATTTTTATTGTTTTCAATTTGCCCAAAAACTAAAAGGAATAAAATCCCCTTAAAAAAACGATATTATTTTTATTTAAAATTCAAAACTAGTGGTTATTGGACTCGCTTCGACCATAACAAACGCGTACTGCTACACAAACACTGCCTAAATAGAAAGTTTTTTGTTACGCAAAAAACGAGTCTCTCTACTAAACGCGATGGTATGAAATTCTGTAGAAATTCCAATGAATAATGACAATTGTTATGGGCTGGTATTTGTGGTTGCAACCATATAGTTACAATAAAAGCAACATGAATTTGTTGCAAATACACATATAAAAAGAAAAATATATAAATAAAACCAAAAGAAAAAAAAGTTCATACATAAAACAATGCACACAGACGTTAAAATAGCTCACTGGCTGGTTGGCTGGCTGTTTAAAACTACCCGGAAAAGGCAAACTTTTCACAAAAAAAAAAGGTCATGACGCACAAAAATTGACAAAAACAATAACAAGAATACCGAAAAATATTCGTTTTCAAATAAAACTGAAAAAGTATGCAATTTTCTAGTTTTACCACAAAAACATGATACAAAACACATGGTCCGTTTGTAAAAAAAAATAAAAAATAAAAAAATAAACAAAAACACTTAAAAATAAAACAGAAATGCAGTTGAAAAATCTAAGCCACGTTAAATAAATTTTAAAGTCTTAAAGTGTTGGAAAAACGAAAAAATAAAAAAAAAATAAACTTTAGGTTGCAAATCTTTTTTTCCCAATTTATGAAGAAATAAAAATAAATAAATCAATAAATAAAAAATATATTTAGGCGTATTAATTGTATTTCATTAGTTTTTCAATTTAAAAAATTTCAATTAAACTAATAGTGGGCAAGTCTTGTCATAATTCTTTAAAGCAATTGCGTGCAAACGCATATACTTCGGTATCGGTGAACAGCTCTAAAAGCTGTAACCTTTTTCAATAACTGACAGCAAACACTATTGCTGCTGAGATCTGAAACCTGCACATTGTGCGTATAGCGTGGGCAAAATTGCTCGCTTTTTTTAAATATGGCCTTACATGAGCAACTTTTTAGTTTGATAGAAAACTGTCGTAATATTGCAACACAACATAATAAATGCATTTGTCTGTCTAGTGGCACTTTTCCAATTTAAATGTAACCCTTAATTGTATTATACAATCTGATGCTTTTGTGAGCACCTGTATGTAGTTGTTTTGTAACGAAATGCATTAATGTTGTCAAAAGGTAATCAAACTGGTTACAAAATATTTGTGTAAATGCATTTCCAAATATGACAGATATTATTGGTTTTTTTCTTCAAATCCGAATATTTGTTTTTCGTATTTCATAACCTAAGGCAAGTCAGAATCTTAACAACTTTACAGTGAGCAATAAAAATTATGCACAAAGTTCTTTAATGTGTAATATTGTAAGGAATTGATTGGTTGTATTGTTGCTGAAAGATTGTGGCAAATAATTTGAGCCTTTTAACAAAAACTATGCAACATCAAAAACATCTTACAATGGCAGTGATGTTCTTCTTCTTCATATTAGATTTTTTCTTTTTTTTTTCTTATATAAAAAGCATTTTTAAGTTTATCTGCCATATATTTATCGCTTCAAGTGATTTGATTTACATTTACATTGGATATTAAGAAACAAAAAAAAAACAAAATAGAATAGAATTTTCTCTTTCGGTTTCTCCTTTTTTACAGTTTTAACAAAAAATTGAAAAATTAGCAGAATCTTCTAAGCACCATTAATAATGACCCCAAAGAAAAATGGCCCCAACGCATAAAATGAAAAATGGCCCCATTTTTGGGGCAATCTTTCAAAATGAAAAATCGCCCCAATAATCATTATGAAATTGGCCCCAAACTAAAGTGAAAAATTACCCTAAAAATAAACAAAGTTTGAAAAAAGAAAATAACTTAAAATAAAGTAATTTTTTAAAAATGAAAAATAGCCCCAATTAACACAAAAGGCCTTAAATTTTTTTTTAATAAAATTTTTATTCCATGAAAAAAAAGAGCAATATTTAATTAAACCCTTTTAGGCCAATTATTACAACTTGCCGTTTGTTAAAGGTAGGATTTCATCAGACAGATATCTTGCTTTTTGTTGTTGCAAGTAAACTTTAACCTAAAGTGATCGATAAAGTTATTGGGAAGATTGCCTTACCTTTTGGTTAAAGTTTACTTGTAACAACAAGAAGCAAATTATCTGTCTGATAAAATTCTACCTTTAACTAACGGCTAGTTGTAATAATGGGCCTTATACGTGCAATAATTATATTTTCTTAACGAATGAATACAAAAACAAAATTTTAATTTTATTTATAAAAAACCACTAACAGAACAACGAATTCCATAAGGTTTCTTGTACCTTTTTATATTTTACTCATTTTATAAAATTTTAATTTTAAATTATTTTGCAATATTATTAAAATTTGGGGCCATTTTTCATAATCCAAAATAGCCCCAAAGCAAGAAATGAAAAATGACCCCAAAAAAATAGAAAAATTACCCCAAAATTTCGTGTTGTTGTGCTCCATTAAAATTTTTGGGGTCATTTTTCATTTTCGGGTTGGGGTCATTTTTCTTTGGGGCCATTTTTCAGGGTGCCATCTTCTATATAAAAAGAATGAATGTTTGTGAATTTGCCTCTGTATCTCTTTAAGTCTATAGACAGCTAAACACCTATACCTCTCTTCTTGAGATTCTTACATTTATAAAAAATGCATTTATTTAAAAAATTTAGGCTGGGAGGGGCCTTGCTCAAGCCAACTGCATAAAAATGACTAAATTTGTACGAATTAGCTTCGTAGTCTATACAAATTATTAGTTAGGAGATGGACGGAATTTTAGAAGTGGACACATGAACTCTTATGCAAAGAGAATATTGATTTTTATTCTTTCAGGTAAGGGAGTGAAGGTTTCGAAATTTGAAGAAAAAAACTCTTGGCTGCCAATATAAATGCATTGTTAAGTAATTAAAAAGTAGGCACTCTCTTATACGAGTACTTAGTAGATAGAGATATTGCACATCTAGCCAAACTTTAGAACTTTTCATAATAAGCAAATAATTTCGTTAGACCCACTTCACTTCATATTGAACTTTTTATTTAATTCACACAGGGGTAGAAAAGCATGCCGGGATTTGGTTTATATTTTATATGTTCATAACATATGCACATACAATAATAAGGCCTTTCTAGCAAACTAAAAATATTTTTTTTCCGTTTTTGCAATTTCTATACGATTCCCATTAAAAGATAAAATTTTATTTCTTTTTAAAATCTGCAAATACTATCGATAATAACAAAAAAAGACACGAATTGAAGTGTTTGTGAAAAGAAACTTTTTTTCATCTCTTTGAAAACTTTTCCTATAATTCGATTTAAAGCAAATAATAAGAAAACAAAACAAAACAACAACTCAAAGCGTTAAACTTTAAAACAACAATAATATAACCGTACAAATTCGCTTAAGAAACTTTATTAAGAATTTTTTTTTTACTTTTCGTATATTTTTATAGTGAACATATGATTTTGTTTTGCCATAAAAGTTTGTAATTTTCTTGCAAAAATAAAGGGACTGATAGCCAGCCATAACGAATTCAGTAATCATACTAGATGAACGGACAAAAATGTCTAGTTTCTAGTGTATTTATTTTCTCTTTATATGGTTGTTAAGTTTATAATAATTTCAGAAGTGCCAGAGACTCAATCAAGTGAATAGTTTCTAGCAGAGTAGGAAAATATACAAAACTGAACGTTTGATCTCATTTTGTTTTGTTCTTTACAATGAGTAAAACAAAAACAAAACGGAAACAGTGAGAACGATTGTCCCAGTTAATTTTGTATATTGTTTTTGTTTTGAGCACTACAAATACTCTAACTCAAATGTGCGTAGGTACAACAAAAAATGAATGAGAAGAAAAAGAAAAAAAGAAGAAGAAGAGAAAAAAGAGCAAATGATACGAATGTAACGAAATAACAAAGCAAGTACAAGAGCGAAAAGCTAATTGTTTCATTTGCACTCTTTCGCATTTAGAAAGTATTTGTTTTGGTTTTGCTCATGTACAATACCAATAAAAAAATTTTGAAAAGTGTATGACTTTGTGGTAACGTTTGCGAAATGTTTTGTTTGCTGCCCACTCTGGTTCCTAGGTAGCAACACCAGTCAATTGTTATAAAAAAAATAAAAACTATGGTGCTTTATTTTTTGTAAAGATAACAACTTTACCAACTTTAAGCAAATTTATTGCGATTTTTTATAAAGAAAAACATTTTATAGCCGTATTTATAAAAATAAAAAAATTGCATCCATTAAGAGAATATTAGACAAATTTCTGTCCAATACTTGTAACAAACCTATAATATTTTCTATCAATGCATTAGCTAAAGTGTAAGTTTTTTATAATTATGTATTTATTAGCTCTTCTTGTACCCTTTAAGACAACTGTGTGATTGTGTGAACGATATCATTTTAAGGTGGTGGATTCCTTCCCTTTTAAAGTATATGTGTGTGTAGCTGTTGTCACCAAATTGCATCAACAATATATAAAATGACACAATAAACTTGAAACTTTGTTTAGTTTAATTTTTTAGTGACATTCGTTTGTTTTCTAATATTTTTATGATTTCTCAAAAGCAGACATTTAAAGGAATTCTAAATTAAATATAAAATTTTTTTATTAAAAAACAAAAAATATTTTTCGTCTTATTGGCAAATATGCCAACCGCTGAATGGCTTGCTGTGGTGGAACAGAGAAATAGAACTTGAATTTTTTGAAAAACAGAAATGTATTGCTTTGTAAATACTTTTGTTTGGTTTTTATATTCTAAATGGGATATGATTCGCATTTAGTCTATAACTATTTTAACATAAGTATTTATAGTTTTTTGGGAAAAAGTCTCCTGACGAGTCTCTTAAGCAGAGACGAAATGGCCATAGATACATGCTTATCCCCAAAAGCATACATTTCATATTACATTAAATATAAAATATTTATAACTGATAATCTAAGTAACTGAAAGTGTTATTTCAGAATTAAAACTTTAATTACTAAAAATGCATTTCAATCCTAAAAAAAATTAAAAGAAAATTTGGGAGCGTCGTAGTATAGTGGTTTTTGCGGTTTTTCAAAAATTATAATTTAAAAAATAAGATGTCCTCCCCCCTACCTCTTCTTCTTCACCAAACCGCTCCCTGATATGTCCAGTCTATTCCAACAACAAATCAATGATTAGAAGTAACAGCTAACCTATAAAAAAATGCTCACCATTCACATTCAACATCCAGATGGGGCAATTGCTGTTGATCATTCAAAGGTGAAGGTGTAACAATGGCCCTTAAGTGATCAAATTGACAGCAATTTGGTCCATTGACATAAGGGGCTTAACATCTTCACATCTATTTATCTATATCTATATATTCAACACTTCCATTATACGGGATTACCCCTGAGTATTGGTCTTCAAAAAAAAACTCTTTTTCACAATCCATATTTTAGCTAAAAATTCTTAATTGTTTACTACTTTCTTGAGAATTTTTTGTAAAATTTCTGTTCATCTACATAAGCCATTGAAATATTATCAAATTTACGTTGGCAAAACTATAAAACAAATAACGTTAACCATGGCGAATTCATACAGTTGCTTACATGACAGTTGCTTACATTGTTTACAAGCCATCGCAATCATTTACATCTAAGTTTTATAAAACAAAAGTTACTCGAAATAGACCTCGAAAATAATAATCTGACTGCGTTATATGTATATGACCAGCAAATTACATCCATAAATCTATAAATCATTATAATGGTACAGCAGTCTTCTGGCAAAAGCTCTGAGAGTAATTAATTGCATTAACAAGCTTCTCAAGTCTGTCGTTCGGGGTCGACTTTAAACTGTAGGTCCCGGTATTCATGGTTAAAAATTAACACACACAGCATGGGTGCCTCGAGAAGGCCGTAACCCTGACACAGAGTTGTAATGGTACAGACAGCTTTGTTAAACACGATGGTTGTACACGATAAAAGACCGCAACATCACATGAAATGGTTCGAAAAGTAAAGTCACAACTTTAAAAAAAATAAACATTGTAGTGAAAAATGGCGAAAGAACGGAAATGATTTCAGCAAAGCAACCGACGCATATACCAAAAAGAACTCTAGGTAACGCCTTGCGAGTTCCAAAAAGCACACTACTTAAGACCACTGCAAGAAAAAATTATACTCGAAAGAGCAAAAGAGTTGCTAAATTACATGCATGTGGGGAATTTCCAAACATTATATGCTCTTATGATAAAATGTTCTTATTGAGCAATTCATAAACTCTTAAAATGATCATGCTTAATTAACTGAACGTAGTCACGAAAATTTAAGCATACAAACGGCCATCCGAAGTAATATATGGCAGTTATGTCTGCCGAAGCACGCTGTTCAATATTTTCAACGAACCTGTTGTCAAAGTCAATATGGCTTACTAAGATTCGCACCATCGCATAGACTTCGTGTGAATCAAAAATAATTAAAAACTCTGTTCTATACTTTTATTTGATACATAGAGTAGGTTTTGAATTGTCAGAAGCAAGTCACATAAACTATTCTATGTTCGATATTTTAGATAATACGTTGAGCACTAAAAGATTCGATTATATGGACACACTGAGTAAAAATACTGGAAAGTTATATTAGTGGAGCATGAAACTCTTTATTCAAACAAGTCACATTAAAGTGAATGAATTCTTAAATTTCTTGCCCTGTATTTCAAGAAAATTTAGCACATAAACTGCAGAATATGATATTCTTTTTACTTTTACTTTGGAAAATTGCACATGATTTTTTTTTTTTTTGCTTTTATTGCTGTTTTTATTTTGAAAAACAAAGTCAGTAAGAAGTAAAATTAAAAAAAGAAGAAAATAAATTTTTTTAAGAACTACATAGAAATGAAGAAATCATTTTTATGAAAGACAATGTTGTGTCTTTCCGCATCCTGTTTATGTTTAAGTTGTGTGTGTTATGGGTTTCTTTTTTTTTTTGGTTTGTTTTTTTACAGAATTTTTCTCACACAACTTTTTAATTCAAATTTATTTTTAAAGTTTTTCTTTAACAAAAAGAAAACAAAAAACAAAAACAATTTTGTTGTTTTTAAACAGGAAGTTCTGGTTCATTTCCACATAACATATTAAGGTTTATGTGTGTATGTGTGTTGTTGATTATATTTGTTCATATGCTTAGAAGAAAAAAAATATTTATAAAAAACTTTTATTCGATCAGTAATAACTGTAATCAGAATAATAAAAACAACAGTAATAATAATATTTAAAAAGTTTAAACCAGAATTGCATATTTTCTGAAGTTATTTTTTTTTTTTAACTAAAATAAAAATATTTTTTTATTTTCGTATTTTCTAAAATAATTGAAGCATTCGTACGTTAAGCAGCTTTCAAAAAACAATACGTTTTAAGAAGAAAATACCTTTTGCTTACTTTATTCTTTCTTTTTTTATTTTTTTGCAAATATTTAACAAAATTTTATTAAAAAATTACATTTAAATAAAAATTTCAAATTTGTTTAGAACATATTTTTGAAAATGTTACTTTTTATGAGTTTTGTACTATTGTTAGTTCTTTATGCAGACATAAATTATAAAATTTAGTTAAATGACTCTTTAGCAAAATTAAATTCAAAAAAATGTTTCTTAAATGTAAAGGGCGGTTAAATTTTAAGGGCCGATGTTGATTTTGAGAAAAACACAAATTTTGTAGGAAATTATTGTCATTTCATCTTATTATGATAACTTGATATGGTTCAATTATATATGGAACAAAATATCGGCCAAATAGCCGTCATAGCTCCAACCGATGGTCCAAATTTTTGATGACGCTGGGACATAGCTGAGGTTTAATGCCGTTAGTGTGCTAAATTATCTGATTTTTTAAATCTTAAATTGTTTTTACCTTATCGACGTACACCTTTTCTTTCAAATAACCCTAAAGAAAGAAGTCCAACGGTTTCAAGTCATATGATCTTGGCGATCAATTTACATAGCCAACACGTGAGATAACACGGCCATTAAATTTGTCGCCCAAAAGAGCAATTGAAATCTGTTGAAACCACATATCCTCCACATCCATATCTTTCAATTCGGGCCATAAAAAGTTCGTTATCATTTCACAATAACGAAAACCATTCACAGTAACTGCCTTACCGGCCTCATTTTAGAAAAAATACGGTCCGATGATGACGCCAGCCCTTAAATTGCACCAAACAATCACTCTTTGTGTTTGCATTGGTTTTTCGACAAGCACTCTTGGATTATCATTCGCCCAAAAGCGGCATTCCACTCTATTCCACCTTAACTAATGTCAACAAAACGCAAATGATAAGAAGAAAAGCGCCACCTATTGGGAAATAGCAAATAGCTTCAGAACCTACTTAGCAAAGACACTCATCACCACACAATCAACATGCAACCGTGAGTCAATTGCTGTTGATCATTCAATGGTAAAGGTATAATGAATAATCAATTCAGAGCAATTTGTCTCATTCCTAAGGCGCTTAATTGTAATATAAGAAAAAACAAAAATGTGTGTTCTGTCATAAATGTACTGTCCTTTCCAAAAAATTCCAATACAATGCAATGCATTTAGTAGGGGTTGACCCCTGAGTATTGGTCTCAAAATAAACAAATAAAAAAAATCTGCTTATTGACAAATCCACTCTGGTAAAAATGTGCCTCATCACTGAAGATGATTTTCTTCGAAAATTGATTATCCACTGTTGCCATTTTCTTGCCACTATTCTGACCATTGACGACGTTTGGAATTGTCAAGAGGCTTTAGTTCTTGGGTCAATTGCACATTGTAGCGTATAAATGCAAGTCTTTATGCGTAATTTTTATCAACGAATGTGAGAGGTGCAAATGTTTGGCACGACGATGAATTGAGGTGGACGGCTATTTAGCCACACTATCGCGAACATCAGCAATATTTTCTGCAGCACGAGAAATACGACCATGCACTGGTGTTACCACAACCCCTACAGACCCGGTTTGCTCAGGACCCGGTTCTCATGGATAAAAATTGTCGTGCACAACATGGGTGTTGCGATAAGCCCAGCCGTAATCCAGAAACACGGTTGTAATGGCCAATAATTTATGTATGTATGCATATGCACATTAAAAATCACTTTTTTGAAAAAAAGCGTATTAATAATTATGTTTTACTATAAAAAAACTTCAATAAAAATTTTGATTGACACAATGAATAATTTCGGCATGCCTTTCTTGGCCTTCTGTGGCTACAACTCAGCCTGCAAAATCCATTATTTTAAGTTTTGAATTCAAAATGCAGCAATCACTTCCAAATGTACTGTAGCGTATAAATATTATATAAAATTTTTATAGTTCCCTTTACAAGCATGATTATAAAGAGAGTAGTGATGATGATAATTATGCCTCATGAAAGCTTTAGACCACTTTTTATGGCACAAAATTCAAGCAAAAGTAACAACAGAAATTATGACTAAAATAAGAACATTTTAAACATACTGTGCATTTTATGATTCAAGTTGAATTAAAAGTTTTGCTCCAAGTTTGTTCAAAAAAAATTTATATTAGCAGATGAAGTGATTTTATTTGAATGTTTGTTTGTGTATCTTTTTTTTTTTGAGTCATAATTTTTGGGACTTTCTTCCTCCACTTTTGAAATTGTTTCTTTTTGTTTTTCACTGATAAAATGAGTAAAACATTTAAACAATAATAAATGATAAAAATAAAAATTATTTTTTTTTTGAAGTGAATAAAATTAAGAAACAAAAAAAAAAGTTCACACAGATTTAAAATGTTTAAAATATTCAAAAGAAAAATATTAAAGCTATTAAAACACAATGTGAAGAAAAACAGAAAATTTTAAAAAAGTAAAATATATCTTACTCGTATTGGTTACTTTTATAGGAATATTCCGTGTTGGAGACAATGTTCTCTGTTTACTAGTAGCTGTTACACAAAGAAAACATTGATTTGCATTTATAATCAGATGTCTACCAGACATTATATTTTTTCTTTCCATAGCTGGTAGCAAAAAGAAGATAAAAAATAATAAACCTCCAGCCACAAACCAAAAAGTTTTTTTTTCTCTCGTTATACTCTCTTTTTTTATAACATTAAATATTTTAAGTTTTTCATTTTCCAACAGGCCAGTTGTAAGCTGCAAAAACAATTTACATATTTTGTTCTTATTTTTGGTTTCCTTTTATCATTATTTTGGTTTTTGGTTTTAAACCAACACAAAATATCCTTGACAATGACTGGCTTTGCTGCATTCCAATTGCAAAGTAAAAAAAAACGTGTGTGTGTGTGTGTGTGTGTGTTAGAGAATACTTGTTAAGTCCTTAAATTTCATTGGTAAAAAAAGTGTAAAACATATTTCTTCGCCTAATGATATGCAACAAAAAATTTAAAACAAAAAACAGATCATTAACAGATTTGCAGTCATTGATACGAATACTTTTAAATTATATTTCTTTTATTTTAATTTTTTGGTGTTAGAGGATTTAGAGAACAGACTAAGTGAAAAAGAGTATTTGATATAATGGATGGGCAATTTTTAGGTTAGAAAATAAATTGGCTGTCAAATATGGAGCTGTCATCCTTAAATATTTATTTAGTAAAAAGTTGGGAAATTTTGACCATAGAACGCTAGACTGCCCTTGTTTGAAAAACTGAACTAATGTAACGCATTTTTCAACAAAATCATCTTAAGTGATGAGACCATGATACCCACAAGCCACACAACCGACCAAACAATTCAGTTATTGCAATGCGATAAGGCAATTCCATTGTCCGCCTTGTTCTTGTGATTTAACCCCGCTTGATTATTTTCTCTAGAGCCATTTGAGAGGCCAGGTTTACGTGAACAAACAACTGACACTCTGAAAGATGATATTTGACGCTGCAATCACAAGATAAGCGAAGTTTGGTTGCAAAATCTAGTTCAAAATTTTGTGAAAAACCAATCACCTGCCTACGTGCTAGAGGTACACATTTGCCAGACATCATATTTCATTATTAATTTCCATATCTCTACTTTACATAGGTATCAATAAAACTAAATTTGTCAAGAACAAGTTTAAAGTTTTCAGACCAATTTACATCCAAACCTCTAATTTCCTAACCCTATCCTTTTTTTAAGACCAATACTCAGGTGTTTTTTTGTAGATTGATAGATAGATATATAGATTTTTTTCATATTTTTATAGATATATATATAAGTATGTAGTCGTCGTGGTCTAGTGGTTAATGTGTTGGCTTAATAAGACGAGAGCGCCGGGTTCAAATCTCAGCTCTGACATCTTGAAAAAAGAAATATGAAATAATTATTTCTTTCGGCGACTACCACTTAGCAGACTTCTGGCAAAAGCTTTGAGAGTAACTGATTGCCATGAACAAGCTTTTCAAACCTGTCGTTCGGAGTCGACATTAAATTTTAGATCCCGGTACTTATTTACATTTCAAGTTTTAAAATTTTTAATTAAAAAAGTAAAAAACTTACAATATTAATGCAATTTCAATGAAAAAACAAACACAAATTAAAATCACACGCCTTGTAGACAAAATAAGAAAATTTAATCCTCTTTTCTCACAGTAAATAAAAAAAATGTTTCCTCTTTTGGTTTTAAAGTTATTGCGGTTATTGTTTAAACACATGTTAACTACACTTGAGAAGTTATTTTTTCTGTTAATTTTAGCCACAAACAATGTAACAAGAAACTCATTTTCTCTTTCTCTCTCTCTCTCTCTCTCTCTCTCTCTTCAAAGTAAACGTTGTTTCATGTTAAAAAGACGCGACATCTGAGATTAAAGTTAATTGGGTACCAACACACACAAACAAACTCTTGCCTTTACCCATAAACTCATTTACACAATGAAAACAGAAAAAATTAATTACACACAGCATTTGACTTGTGCTCTATTCTTTATCCACTAAAATGCTCCCATACACACACACGCAGATGCATTCACTTGTTCAGCTTTTGTATTGTAAAAGGAAATGATTGTATAGAAATTTCTAAAAGGTTACCAAATTAACATCATTATTAGAAATGATTTTGCTTTAATATAGTCTGTTTTGTTCTCTTTCTATCGCATTCCCCTCATTCAAGCTTCATCATTAAAATAGCTCATAAGAGAACGTTCATGTGTAGTTTTTGTTTGTTTATAAACCATTCATTTGTTTTTGTTAAAGCGTAAATTGAGTAAATAAACGGTGGAAAAACAATGGCAAACAATTGTTGCATACAAACGGACTGGTTTTTAAAGGAACTTATTTCTGCCAATTTCTTTTCATTAAACATTTTTCATAGAATTTTAGCCTTTTCTTCTTTTGTTTTCTTTTTGCAAAATAAAAGTTGTAAAATAAGGAATTTTTATTTTTATATATCGGAGGAAAAAATTTCCTTTTTGATTTCAATTAAACACTTGATTGGTTCTTATTTCAATTAATTGTTTTAATTGGCTAATGAGCTAAACTAAAAGAATTATGGCAATTGTCAAAAATCAAAGGTTTAATTATCCATGAACTAATTTTATTTTAAACCAATATGTATGCACATTCCAGGAAAGACAGAGCTTATAAGCAAAATCAATGCTGTAGATCAACCAGCAGTAGATCTGTTTTTATTAAAACACCAAAGAATGGTAACATATGATTATCACAGAACGAAAGTACTCCAAAAACTTGAGTATTAATCAGTTTAATGCGAAGTAGGTGCTTTACAAATTAAGTTTAGCTTTTAGAAATATTTGATGTTCAATTAAAATGCTATTATTTTTTCTTTTGGGATACTACACATTAAAAACTAAGGCTTTAATATCCTACTGACTTATGTCGTGGAACTCACAAGAATATTTTTATGTTTACAAAACCAAAAATAAACGCTAAATATCACAGCCCAAACACATAAAAAAATTGGTTTAAAATTCCACGGTAGATAATTAGAGGCTATCTATTTACTTATAAGAAATTTGTCATTCCCTCAACTTAACACATTAAGGTGGACATTCATTGAACCAAAATTGAATATCGTTGTTTAAATACAGAAAATGCAATAAATTATTGCCTATTTAGTAGTCGCCGCACAGTGTACCCATTTCATATAACGAGCGGCCAAAAATAGAAGGAGTTATCGTAGAGTTTTTAAATTTCGTACATTTTCGTAGAATATCTAAATTAGGAAAAATACAAATTTTTATGATAATCGGGCGAAGGACACGCCCACCACTTAGATGTGGTGTACTTACAACTACTGTTGTTCTATACATTCATATAAAGAAAACAGTTTACAAATTTGCAATTGTCATGCACGTAAAAATTAGCAATTTATATGCAGAGTATTTCTGAAATTGCAACAAGGATTTTAAATTCTGTTAAATATTCTTCAGGTGAAAAGCTTACATCTCTTTCAAAATTTGTTTGATTTCTTTGAATTACAATTTTCTTCCGGTATTATACCTACTTACATAATGTAATAGATGTTCCACATGCGAAATTATATTTTTTTATTCTTTTTTTAGATAGTTTTCATTAGTTTTGAATTTATTCAAACGAATAAAGTCCATTGAGGCTCCATAACTTTGGTAATAAGTAAATTTAAAATAAAGATGAAATTTCTGAAACTTACTTTAACAAAAATAGACAAAAAGCAAATTTCTTTGTTCTTTTTTCTTTTAATAAAGCTTAAACAAGCTTATTTTAACTTAACTGTAAGTATTAATCACTTAAACTATCGTATTCGCTATCACTTATTTCATTTTCGCTTGAATTTAAACTGTTTATATCAGAAAGGTTATTATTATTATCATTCTGTCTTAAAATAGATATTTTTGGTTCTGACATCAAAATCATTCTTTCAACTAGGTCTTTATTAGTGGATTCACGACTTATTTTCCTAGTATAATTTAATCGTGTATTTCTATAAATTTTATGATTTGCTTTCAAAGCTTCTTCAGATAGCATCCCTATAAGTATATTTAAATGCCAGATATCAAAAAAAGCACGAATTTTAATACGTCTTGGCACTAAAAATTGTAAATATAAACCAAAGTTGGACGAAGTTGGAAATGAAACAAATTTTGTTTAAATGTACTTACTTGTAGAAGTATTATTTTAAAATATGGAAAAAGTATTTTTTGGTATTTTTTTTTAATTGTCCACTAAAGTTGTAATATTCACAATAATTGATCTCTTTCTTTTTGTTTGCGTTTTTTGTAACGGTAAATCGCATATGAGTTACAAGTTGTAAAAAAAAGTATAGTGGTAGAGCGCTCGCACAGAAACTCACACGACCCAAGTTCGATCCCAGCGAAGGACAAAATAATAAAAATAAAAATTTGCGGTTTTCTAAAAATTACAATTTAAATTAAAAAATTAAAATTAAAGAAAATAAGAGGTTCCCCCCCCCCTCCAGCAAGACCATCTGCAAAAAACCGCCCCCTGACATTTCTAATCCATTCCACCAAAAACCAATGATCAGGAGTACAGCGCCACCTTCTCGGAAGATAACAGCTAATCTACTGAAGACGCTCACCATTCACTTTAAAACATCCACCGACAGATGAGGCAGTCGCTGTTTGAACATTCGAGGGTGAAGGTATAACACTGGCTCTTGAGTGGACAAATTTACAACAACTTGTTTCATCAACAAATAAAGGCGCAAAATATACAAACATCTATTAACAATCTTCACATTCCAATACAATGCACTGCATGAGTAGGGGTTTGCCCCTGAGTATTGGTGTTAATAATAATAAAAAAAAAAAAAAAAAAAAAAAAAAAAAAAAAAAAACATACCTGTGTTACAATTATATTTTGGACTAAATTTTACTACTATATCAAAACCCTTTTTAAAACCAATTCTTTGAAGTTTGTATACTTTTCTATAATTTTTTCAAATAATGTCATACTTAACTACAACCTTCAACTTTAAATTATCATATCTTTTTTAAAAGTCAATATTATTTAAAAATTATTTTTGATTTAATCAATTCAGAATGCTACTAATAACATTAGATAGTGCTTTTCTTTTTATTCAGTATTCAGTTTTTTTATTTTTGGCCGCCCTCGTTACAGTGTGCGCCGTAGTCTAGAAATTATAGTATTGGCTTACTAGCCAAGAGCATCGGGTTTAAAACCCAGCTCTGACATCTTAAAAATAAAGAAAAATGAAAAAAATATTTCTTTTGGCAACTGTATCTACAATGAGCTGTAAGAAAAAAGACATAAAAAATATTCTTCAGGCTTTTTAAGCGTTTACAGTAATTAAATTTAAATTAAATTTTGGTTTTATTCTCTTTATAAAAATAAGACACGTATTCTTAATTGAATTTAAAGACATAGAATTTTTATAGCATTTACACTTACTTGAAATAATTCAGGACTAATAAAAGCATAATACTTCTCAAATCAATTTTACACATTTCAGTTTAAGTTATTTGAAAAATTATAAAATTTTCCGTTACCTAAAAAGAAAGCAAAAAACAAAATACAAATTAAAACGTTTTGATATGAAGCATAAAATATTAATTTTAATTTAATTAAAAGATTTGTAGTAGCAATCAAATTTGTAATTGATTTAAGATCAACACCAGAATTTGCCATATCAATTAAAATCTTTTAATTGAATATATTTTAATAAATTTTTTAATAATACCAATTAAAAAGGTTAAGTGAAAATTAAATACAAAAAAACAATTAAAAAATTTTAGTTGCCTCTATTAAAAACGTTAATTAAAGAACAAAAAAAATTATATATTCTCATTATTAAAAAATTGTTTTCTCATGATTCTTAATAAAGATGAATTTTAGAAGCTTACATAAAAGCTATTAATAATGGAATTATCAACATCAATGATAGATAAATTATAAATTAAAATTAAAAAAATAAATTACTAGTTGTTTTTCTAAATTATTTATACTTGTTTTTAGTCGCCGTGGTATAGTGGTTAATTTGGTTGCGTACTAAGAGATGAGCCCAGGGTTCAAACCCCAGCTCTGACATCTTGAACAAAAAATTTGATAAAAATATTTCTTTCGGTAACTACTTCTTAGCAGCCTTCTGGCAAAAGTTTTGAGAGTAACCAATAACAGGCTTCTCAAGTCTGTTTTTCGGAGTCGACTTTAAACTGTAGGTCCCGGTACTCATGGATAAAAACTTACACACACAACATGAGTTCTGGGAGAAGCTAGACCGTAACCTTGAAACAGGGTTGTAATGACAATGATACCCGTTTGGTATAACTTGATTCAATTATTTTAATTAAAACAATAAAAGTTTTAATTAATTTTTCATTCTGTTTATCAATTAGAGAGATAATAAAAAAATTTTATTTACTTTTTTCGTTTAATACAATTGAGTTATAATGAAAAACCCTTAAGCTTGATAAATTTTTCATAATTTTTTTTGTCATTAAAGAGTTAATTGCAAACATTTTCAATTAAAATCTTTTCATTAGTATGAAGAATTACTGTCTTGGTGCAAAATCAATTGCAAATTTAAATGACACTGCAAATATTTTAATTGAAATTAATTTTTAGTTTTTCTTTGATTCTTTTTAAACATTTCAAAACAATTTTTTTATTTTTTATTTCTACTTAAGAAAAAAAAACAAAAACGCTTCATATCAAACGCATTTGTTAAAGTTCACACCCTTTTCATGTTCCAGTTTCCTGCTTCCCCTTCACAACAAATGTCACTCATTATTTATTCACTAAATATGTATGTGTTTCAACTTTTATCAACATCTTTGTCACCAAAACCCTTAACTTTTTTCTAAACGTTTCAAGGCTACTGAAAAGGAAAAATATATTTTTCTGATTTAAATGCATATGTTGCTTTACAAGACAAAAATAAAAAATCTCTTCTTCACAGTGGTAGCTGATGATTTTTCTTACGATTTTCTATTTTTGCATAATTTATCGATTTAAATATTTCACATTAACTTTTACGATATTATATAGACTTTGAAAGGAACAACCACAAACATAAAAAATTTATGCATTTTCAATGAACAGTTTCCCTTTTCGAATTTTCATCTGCGTTTTCTTTTTTTATTTCTTTTTCGAAGTAAATAAAACAAATGGAAAATAATAAAAATTCAAGACTTTTCTAATATTCGCATTAACATACACATGTGGTCTTGTAACCACCAGAAAGGAATAAAGAGACACAGGAGGCTTTGGAACAGAACTCTTTAGAAATGGCAACCCATATGAAATTGAAAATAAAAAAGAAAAAATAATTTAAGGACTTCTAAGCTTAAGAAGAGAAAGTTTTTGCTTTCATTTGCAACCACATACAATGTATGTATGTATTTGTGGTGCATTGCAAGTACAACTAGTGTTGCCAGAATTTGTGAAAAATAACCGGTTCACGACGATTCTGGTCGTAACAGCTAATAATCTGAGATGGAAATTAAATGTAAAAGAAATATTTTTCGTTACTTTTTAATCGAATAATTTTTGTTTTTTTTTTCTTTGTCTCTGAATTACCCTTAAAAATATCTGCTGAGCTGTTTTATTGTTTTAAAGGCGTTTTTTCTTAAATGCTGAATTTTGTATGGGATGTGTATTGTTTTTTTGTATTTTTTTTTACTTTATTTTCATTTTGTATTTTTATATTTCACTTTTATAACTTCCACTTGTTTTTACTTTAAAGAAAAAATCACATCCTCCTCCTGCCACTTTCAATTTTATTTGATAACAGGGGGCAGAGTTATTGAAGTTGACTACAACATTATTTTTTTTATTATTATTTCTCAACTCTCAATTCAATTCTATTTCGCAAAAAAAAGTATAGTTGACGATGCCAGGCAATGAAAGAATATTCTTCGCAGACTGTCAAAAGAACACACGCACACATACTCGTTTCTTAAAGTTCTATTAACAAATAATCAAAATATGGAAATTTTCTTTTTTTTTCTTTATTACAATTATTATTATATTTTATTTTTGTAGTACTTATAGGAAAATCACATCTGTTTTCCATTAATAATGTTCCGTCTTTTAGACTTTGTGACTCAAGAAGGAGCAGCTTAATTTAGTTTTAATAAAAAAAAAATTTGCATTCAACAATTTTAAATTGATGTCTTTTATTGTTTTCCTTAGTTTGTTAAATATTTAAATAGATTTTTAATAAAATATTTTAACTGTAGTTTTAAAGCTCAAAAAAATACAAATATACGGCAATTTTAATAATATTAATGCAATAGCAAATAAATTTAATTTTTTTACCAGGATAATACTTATATATATAGAATGCTTTTTAAGCACAATAATACATAAAATTAACCCCTAATTATAAACATGATCTAAGTCAAGATTTATTTTAAACCACGTTGTTGAAAACTAAATTTATACAATGAAAAGCTACATTCAGATATGTCAAATATTTTTTTTTATTTGAGACCAATACTCAGGGGTAAACCCCTACTAAATACAGTGCATTGTATTGGAATTTTTGGAAAGGACGGTACATATACATATATTTTTCTCATATTATTATTAAGCACCTTAAAAATTAGACAAAATGCTGTGAACTGAACATTCAAAGGCCAGTGTTATGCCTTCACCCTTGAATGTTGATTGTGTGGTGAGTTCCTTCGCTAAGTAGGTTTAGCTGTTATCTGCTACTTCCCAATAGGCAGCGCTTTTCACTTGGTTATTTGTTTTGTAATGACTTTGGTTAAGGTGGAATAGACTGGAATGTCGGGGAGCAATTTCTATGTAGAGAATCTTCTTAGAGGGGGGCAGGGGGGAACCTCTTATTTTTTAATTATAATTTTGAAAAAAAAAAACGCAAACTTACTTTTTCGTTTTTCACAATTGCCTCATCGTTGCATGTTTAATGTGTGGTAAGTGCTTCGCTAAGTAGGTTTAGCTGTTATCTGCTACTTCCCAGTAGGTGGCGCTTTTCTTCTGACCATTCGTTTTTTTTTTTTTTTTTTTTTCTTTTTTAATCCAAAAGCGTAACCACTATTTTGTGGAAACAGTTCATACAAAATTTAAAACAGATAAGCACAGAAATAAATATTTAAATTTTAAATAAATTAAATTTGAAGCAACAAATCATAAAAAAACCAAAGTTTAAAAAAATAGTGGTTAAGGGTTTTTTATAAAATATTCTACAATAAGAACCTAGCTTAAGTTGTATGATATGGACAAAAATACAACCTTTAAGCCGAGTGTCCACTAGCAAGTTACTTGCGGAAGAACTTCTGCAAGAATTTGCTGAAATGTTTCCATTGAAACCAAAACTTGCGGAAGTTTGATTCCAGAAGAGTTTGAAGAAGTTTTACGTCAAACTTGGAGCAAGAACTTGCAGACGTGTTTACACATAATGTGAGTACAGGTTTCGGTAGAGTTAGTTTCATTAAAGAGTAACAGTATAAAAATGTCTTTCTTTGGGTACATGAGATGTCGTCATGTATTTCATGTCATGATAAAACTCCCACTTGCTAACATATATGTATATCTTCAGCACTTTGACCACTTTGTTTTTCTTTCTTTGTTGACCTCTTGACAAAACTGCGTTCGGAGTTTGTGTAATTTTCTTTTCACCTTTTCTTCGCGAGCGCGTCTATAGCATTGCAGCGTCTTGTTTTTAATTTTATATTTATATTCTTTTGAGGACGTGTCCCATAGTTTCGGGTAACTTTCTTGGTGTTCAATAACCAAATGTATTTTTTCCTTACTCCAAATAAATTTTCCATTTTTATGTATACAAATCAAAAACAAAAAAAAAAACAAAAAAAAAACCCAACATATACCTGACTTCTTCCGCAAGTCTTGAAAACACTTGCAGATCACAGCAAGTTGTGCAAGTTACTTCCAGCAAGCAACGAACACATGTTTCCACATAATTTCTGCAAGTTTTTCTTGCAAACAAAAACTTCTGGAAGTCGACTTCTAATATGTGTTTACACAACAAAAAATTCTGGAAGTCACTTCTGGAAGCAACTTCCGCAAGAAAACTTGCTAGTGGACACTCGGCTTTAGAAAGTTTTTTTCATTCCACAGTAATACGAAACTCATTAAGTGTTAATTATGAAAAGAGTCTAAGTCAAATATTGAAAAAACCAAAAAAATGAGCTACTTATAGAACCCTGAGCATTATTATGAAAGAATAGAAAAATATAAAAAAAAGAAATACAGTCTCGATAAAACGAATGTCGAAACTGGATTTTATTTGAACGAAATTATCAAAAGAATCAATAGCTAGAAAGTAAAACTTACCACAGACGAATCTATCACTGGGCGGCGAATTCAAAGGATGAGATTCGCGAAAAGTTAATGTTATAAAACGTTATATCAAACTTTTTTGGTTCTAAATGCCATGGCTTGGAACAGTATGATTCTATTATGTAGTTAATTCCATTTGCCAGTAAAGAGAGAATAGTATACATATAAGTAATAAGTCCTTGCCACCCTATATTCCTCTTGTTTTTTCAAGAACATTTTAAAAATATTCAAAACGCGAAATGATAAAAATTATCAAATAGACCAAAATAACATGTAAGTATTAGATACTATACAGAGATACTACGTAATGTCTCATAGCACCCACACTGTGTGCGTCATTTTTTATCCCATAAGTAGCACAACCTTCAGTTTAATATCTACTGCGTACGAGAGACTTGAAAAGCTTGTTCATGGCAATCAGTTACTTTCAGAGATTTTACCAAAAGACTGTTATGAGGTGGTCGCCGAAAGAAATATTTTTTCCCAATTTCTTTCTTTCAAGATGTCAGAGCGGTGGTTTGTACCCTAAGCTCTCACCTAGTAAGCCAACCAACTTCATACTAGACTACCACGTTCACAACTGCTAAAAAAAATCGCTTTATGCAGGAGATTGAAGAGCGACCTAGTGCGGGTTGTATGCATAAAATCGTTAAACCATTCGTCTTTTATAAACAGTGTGTAAGTCTAGTAAGCAAACGTCTATATAAGTAGTAGAGAAAATAATTCTTCGTCTTGTCAAGCTAATGTTTTATTTTATTTAATTAAATAACTAAATTAAAAAAATTTTTATTGGTTTTTAAGTTTAATTTAGTTAAACCTTTTAAGTGATATTCGTAAAAAAGTAATTCATATTTTAATGAATATGATAAATTTGAATGTTGGATTGAAATCAGTTAAAATCTTCAATGGAAAATATTTTAATTGAAATAAAATTTTCATTTTATGCTGTGTATGTATTGCAAAATTGTTTGAGAATTTGTATTAAATTTTATGGTATTTATACATATTGTTGTACACTGTATGTACATATGCATGTATGTGTGCCAAATATAATTGTGTGCTATTAAAATAAAACCAAACCAACCAAAAATGATCGACCAAACGACCAACATTTATTGTTTACATAACCAAATGCCACAAAATGTCTCAATACTCGTTGAAAAATGTCATATAATAAAAGAAAAAAAAAACAAAACCATCAACTACAATAACAACAACAACTCTAATTCTATCTCTTCTAATAATCCCAACAACAACAATAAATACATGCAATAATTGTTATACCACTTATTGTAATTGTAGTTGTTTTGTTTACAATATATTCTTTCTCTATCTCTCCTCTTTCCATCTCTCTATCTCTCCTTCTCTCTATCTCCCTTCCTCAGAGAGACAAACAAATAAGCAAATTGACCACCGCCATACCAACAGGATATAACCAACACATTGCAACAATGTTTTATTTGCTTAAACAATTCTAATGTGGTAAAATAGAACAACAACAACAACAGCAACAAAACTTGTTTATATTGTAGAATAAGTACGAATGAACAGCAAATGTCTCACAACAACAGTGATTGTAACCGAAAATGTAAAAACAAAAATGAAATTAATGCCTGCTTGTAATGCATGTTCATGCAGGCCAAGCAGTCGGATAAACAAAATACAAAAATATGTACTCGAACAAGAGTTTTCAAAGAATGTACAGTACAAATCAATGGATGAATGAATGGAATGAAGGAAACAAACTAATGAATGAGTGAATAATATAACAAATGAATGTAGTATGTACGAGTATGGCTGTATGTAATGACTGGTATTGTGGAAAGATTATGCAGTAACAACAACAGCAAGCAGCAAGAGAGACGAAATGCACAGGCAAGTGGAAATGATTATAAACATGGACATGGTAAACAATGTATGTGCATATGTATTAAAAACTCACATAGGCACAGACACAGACATTCATATAAAATTGTCATTTAAAATACACATTCACTATAATCGCATACTAATATTCATATACATAGTTATGTACTTATGTGTAGAGTGTGTGTATGTGTGCCTATTATACTCATACAAAATGACCACATAATCAATTGTCACAACATTAAAAGAAATAAACCAACAACTGCAACTACGCTAGCAGTTACAGTAATACGAATAGTAACAACAACAACAAAAGTAGCCATTTAATGAGCATTAAAGCAGAGAAAACAAGCACAAAAAATATAGAGAAAAGAAATGAGAATGAGAAAAATAAAGTGAAATTCCAGTCTAATCTATACAATTTGCTAAACATGATTCTCATTACACATAATGGTTTC
Source organism: Metopia argyrocephala (assembly GCA_963576795.1). Taxonomy (NCBI): domain Eukaryota; kingdom Metazoa; phylum Arthropoda; class Insecta; order Diptera; family Sarcophagidae; genus Metopia; species Metopia argyrocephala. The sequence goes on from OY756209.1 coordinate 4,146,318, forward strand.
ATACACTCTAACATGCATTGAGTATAAATGTGGGTATATTTGTGTTTGTAAATACACATTTGGTCAAAATAATAAGTACAGATGTACGTTTTATCTTATATGATGACGAGAGGGTAGCAAACCTAAAATTTATTATTAAAATTGATGCAAAATAATATTTTTTTTAACTTTTAAACATAACACGGAAGTATTTAAACTTTATTTGTACAATCGGCTGATCTTACAATATTGTCAGATCTGACAATGCACGATACCAATGGAAGAGCAATGTTAACTGCCATCACTATATAGAATGTCAGTCCACACAATTATCAGAAAAAGTTGAAATTTATTGTCAAAGTCAATAATTCTATCTAGCAATGTTGTCAAATACGTATTAGTTCACAGGGTTGTCGAAATTCCTATAAAGCAATCAATTTTTCAAATAAAAAATATAGTGAGTAAATGTAGACTTACTTGATAGTTATTTCCATTTTTCTATTTTATTTTGGCACTATTGGTTTTATAATTTAGTGTTAAATTTTAGTTTTTATTACACAAAGAAAATGTAACCAAAATGAAAAATAGATGCACATCTACATTTGTAGAAAAAAATTATCAAATTTACTACGAAATAAGCAAAACAGCAACACTGATTGTCATAAAAAATAACCGAGTAACTTTAAAATTAACATGTATGTATGTACCTATTATTTTGAACACATATATGTACTTTTAATTAGGATGGCACCAATTTGTCTCAATTGTAAATAAATTATGGTGCAATTAAAATATAAGAATTGAATATTAATAGTCGTGTAAGTAACTATGAAATAACAACCAATTTGAAAAAAAATCAAAATTACATATTTTTAATTACATTGAAAGGAATCAAGTTTACTTAACGAATTGCAATGGCTCGGTAGTTCAGTAATAGATTAGTTACTAAAAGCTAATTTAAAATATTGCGCTTATTAGCGCTATTGAATTCAGAAGTGTAATAAAAGCACAGTTCCAATTTAATGGTTGTTAGGGCAGATAGTGCTAAAAATAGTTTTAATATTAAGTGTTGTTTTAATATATATCAATTAAATCATATCAATTAAAATTCAACTTATGTCAGGAATGTGGAGCCTCTGGTTATCAGGGCTCCCTGCATAATGTGGTATCACAACGGGCCGCTATGCGTGTCAAGTGTGCCTTGTCATTACGAGGGTGTCACTTCCTCCTATTCTATTCTATTCTATTCTATTCTATCCTATCCTATCCTATCCTATCCTATCCTATCCTATCCTATCCTATCCTATCCTATCCTATCCTATCCTATCCTATCCTATCCTATCCTATCCTATCCTATCCTATCCTATCCTATCCTATCCTATCCTATCCTATCCTATCCTATCCTATCCTATCCTATCCTATCCTATCCTATCCTATCCTATCCTATCCTATCCTATCCTATCCTATCCTATCCTATCCTATCCTATCCTATCCTATCCTATCCTATCCTATCCTATCCTATCCTATCCTATCCTATTCTATCCTATCCTATCCTATCCTATCCTATCCTATCCTATCCTATCCTATCCTATCCTATCCTATCCTATGTCAGAAATATAATACAAAAATTTCGATCTACAGACTGATATATTGTATGCAGAACCAGGAAACGAAAACATTGCTTGTTTCTCAAGAAACAGATATTCAAAATAGCATTAAATATTGAATAACTATGATGTTGAATTCATATTAGCAAGACCTTAACAACTACTCGAACTTAGTCGTTCATAGCCCATGGTTAAAAAACAGATATCGAACCAGATAATGTTTTTTCATATTGATTGGGTTTCTTTTGATTCTCTTTTTAAATCAGATTAAGGAATGTGGCAGTGTTTGTATAAATTGTGGTAATGTTGGATATTCTTTTGCCATTTAATTGTTTTTTATATATACATATGCTCGTGTGGGAGTATATGTGCTTTATCCGCCATTTAATATATCTCGAGCTAATTATGCCACTTTAGTTTTTTGACACCAAAATTTTTAAAATCTGCAATCCGTTTTCGGCTATTTATTTCAGAAACTGGACGAGATATCTGAAAACGGATTGCAGACTTAAAAAAATTGGGGTCGAAAAACTAAAGTGGCATCATTAACTCGAGATATACAAAAAAAAAAATGAAATGGCGGATAGAGCACATAAACTCCCTCTAGACGATATATGTGTGGTTGTGTTTGTTTACGAATTAAATATTATTTAAGAAAAATCCCGCCAAATCGACTGATATTTGAAAAGAGAATTTTTTTCGGAAAAGAAAAATGGCAACGTTTTAACCAGTGAAGGTGGCATAATGCGTTCTAAAGGTGCGACTTTTTTACACAAAAATATTTATTTTATATTTTCATTATCATTTACTCTCTTGCTATTTCTCTCTATACAAACGGTTTTTAAATTAAATTTTTACAATGGCCTTATCGCTTGCCCCACGTTAATGATGTCCATTAACAAACTGCATATGCAAATTAGTCCTGGTTTTTAAATACTCGTATTTCTTTTTCGCACAGTCAGTCACATAATCCTTGTCTGGTTAAATAAATATTTTCTTTTAAAGCAATGAAAATAGCAAAAAACATTCGGAAACATAAAAACGGAAATGCAGTTGTTTTTCTTGATATAAGTATTTTTAACTTTTTCGTTTTTCGTTTTCTTTTTTTTAATTATAAAGCAAAAACTTGAAACAAATATTGATTTTAAGTTGCTAACCCAAATGCATTAATTAAGAAACTTGAAAACAGACACCATTTAATGGGCTTCTTGGCCTGTGAGTGACAGTTTAAAAATGTCTTAAATGAATATTAAAATTAACGGCTGTCTGGAAATGGCATTTTCTTACAAAATAGTTACTCTACTTAAAGTAGTTTTCATTTGTACAAGTAATATAACTTTAAACGACTACAATATTTAATGCTATTGAGAGTTTTATTTTCTTAAGTTTATTACCTTTTCATATGTTTTTCTTTTATTTTTTTTATGTATGCTTTTACGATTCATTAATTTAATTACCAAAAATGTTTATGTAAGCCATATAAGTAACGACATGGCCACAATTAATAATCGTAGTTTATGGTCATAATTCATAATTTAAGGGTAAATTAAAAACCATATTTATATTGGCATTTAATTAAAAATGACCACCTCTACAGTGCTCACATTACTTAAGTTCAGAAATAAAAAATAAATGCCTTAAAAGTCTTTTCGGTCACATACTGTGTTAATTACAACAAACAAACTTTACCGTTTAATAACTAACAAAAGGAGAATTGTAGTATAAGAGCGAGAAGTAAAAGAATAGTTCTTAAGTTTAGTTTTTTGGTAATAATTCATTAACACATGATACAGGCAAGTTCTTAAAAGTGTTGCCAATAGTCTTTTTTTTTGCCAACAAAAAAAAATTATTTTACATATTGGGTAAAGAAAATAAAATGTTAATTGAATGATAAACAGTAATTGCCCCATCGCTACATGTTGATTGTGGTAAGTGCTTTCGCTAAAGAGCTTTTATCTGCTACTTCTCAATAGATGGCGCTCTTTCTCCTAAGCATTCGTTTTCTTTTTTTTTTTTCAAGGTGACATCGAGTGGAATGTCAGAAGCTGTTTATTTGTAGATGCACTTCTTGGAGGGGGCGAATCTTTTACTTTTAAATTCTAATTTTGAAAAAACCGCAAACAGCTTTTTAATTTCGAAACAACTATCCATATCTATGATTAGGTTTTAATTTTTGGTTTAGAATACAATTAAATATAAAAAGTGTCATTATTTTCTCTTTCCTACTATGTAATCACTTTGGCCTTCTTGGCTTAAAGATTATGAAGGAAGACCATCTACAAAGAAACCGCTCCCCGACATTCCACTCTATTCCACCTTAACCAATGTCAACAAAAAACGAATGATCAGGAGAAAAGCGCCACCTATTGGGAAGTAGCAGATAACAGCTTAACCTACCTATTGAAGGCACACTCACCACACAATTAACATGCAACGATGAGACAATTGCTATCGATCATACAAGGGTGAAGGTATAGCACTGGCCTTTGAATGATCAATTCAAATATATTCAAATATATTAATTATATTCAATAATAATATAATTAATTGTAATATATGTACTGTCCTTTCTAAAATTCCAATACAATGCACAGCATTTAGTAGGTGTTTTCCCCTAAGTATTGGTCTCAAATAAAAAGAAAATAATTTTTTACCTTTGGTGGGATTTGAACCTGGTCCGTTCGAGCGCTCTAACAACTATACCACTCACCCAAAATATTTCAATGGCCATATATGTATAGAGAATTTCATTAAATAAATTAAATCTACCACAAAATAATTCCTTCTACTTCGTAACCTTCTAAACAAGAAAATATTTGAACAATTTTCGATATAATGGCAATACTTGTTAATACATTTTTACTTCCAACGAAAAGAAACCATTTGTGTTATATTGTTTTTTTTTCTTGTTTGTACTTTTACATATTTTATTATTGCTTTTATTGTTTTGGAAGTTATTGTTGCTGTTGCGAACTACATCTTTAAGTACTCTTTTTTTTAAAGTAGTTGTCGTTTTTCTTAAAAACTTATTTTTTGGTCTCCATAAATAAAAAATCTACTCAAGAAAGTTGATAATAAATTGTAACTGTTTTTTTTTCTCTGTTATGACTGCGTTAATTTCTGAGCAAATGTGTGTTTGCTTTAACCTTTCTTTGAAAGAGAAAAAGAGAAAATATTTTCTTAAGTATTTAATTTTTCTTTTACTGCACTTACATACAGTGACTATTATAAATGAAGAAATAAAATATTTTTTTTTTCAGTTTTAATAATTTTAATCAAATATAGGGTAACAATATACTTGAACAAAAATTGGAACATAATGGTAAACAGTAAACATAATTGGCCGTATTTTATATAAAATTAGTAAAGTTCAAGACTACTTTGTTTTCGTAGAAACTTCAAGAAAAATATTTACAATTAGCATTTCTGTCAGATTCAGGCATACCAACATTACGAATTTTGAATTTATGATACGGCAACGAGAATATGCGATTTGTAACAAAATTGAAAGTACGACGGATTCCAGGAATAAGAATATGTCTAATATTATTAAACAAGAAAATTCTTTAGTGTTTTCAAGTAAGTTACGTTTTTGCTTACAATCTGCTTTCGTAAATAAACGAACGTTCTTCGTTCAAACAATTTACTACTTGTTTTAAAATGACATGGTTCATGTCTGTATTACAATGGACTATTTTGTAACTACTCCCTATAAACTTAAATGGATTATGTACTTCAATATTTTCTACAGGGTAGTGTGGAGAATTATTTAACATCTATAGACAAAAAAACGTCCAAGTTTCATTACTTCTTATTACTTGTTCATATACAAAACTAAGAATGTAATAAATAGGGCAACCAAAAATATGCATTAGCATTTTCTTTTTCTGAATGTTACTGATAAAACAAGCAAAATATTAATTCATTTTAGGAAAATCTACGACGTTTAACTCCTATTTGTTACGACATATTTTTGCGTCATAAATGCATACTTTTGCATTTTTCAATTTTTTTTTTCAGAATTGTACGGCATATTTTACAAATTTTTACATATGTTAGACGAATTGACGTGTCTAAGCAAATTTTATTTTTTCAATTTAATTATTACCTACTAGAAAGCAAAACACAAATCAAATACAAAGCATAAAAATTTAATATTTAGGGGAATTAATGTAAAAAAAATTACTTAATAATAAATTTTAATTTAAATTTACGTGTTTTTCAACGTTGTAACTATTAGGGAAAAATTCCAATAATTGCATGGTATAAAAAATTAAATTAAAAGTTAGTTTTTAAATTAATTAAATTTTCGTAAGAATATGCAGAAAATCAAGCAATCTGTGTCAAACAGACTAAATAAATGTTAGCCAATATCGAGATTTTAAAACTAATAGGAATATTCTGTTTTGTAAAGTTTGCAATAAGCCAGTGTAAGCAAAGAAAATATTTACCATAAAACAACACCTCGGAAGTCAAAAGCATATTGAGTTCAACGCAAGAAATTATGCTAGGAAAGGTTTGCTTTCAAGTTTGCACCGTTGATGTCGAAAGAAATTTCTTGAGCGTTTTACGACAAAGCTTCATGTTTCGAAATTTGAGCGATATGATTGTTATTTATTGCAACAATAATTTAAATTAATTTAAAATAAAAATAAAATTTTTAGATCTGTTTTAAATTACAGTTCGTTTCATATTTCTAAATTTCAACTCTAATAATATGTTTTTTGAGTTATAAGTCATATGTAAATATAAAGGAATTTTATTTTATATGATTGGTATCTAATTGTTACTTTTCATATTTTAAAATTTTTGAAAAAAATATACGTAATTTTACATCAACATATGTATGTATTATAAGTTTTATAGAGCATATTTTTAACGCTTAAAAGTGTTTTTTCAATGCATATTTTAGGCGCTTAAAACTAATTTTATAGAGCATATTTTTGGTTGCTCTAGTAATAAACATTTAAGTATTTTTTTCTTTCTGCATTTATATGAAAAAAAAAACAAATAATTAAAAAAATTAACAATTAATTCTTACCTGAATTTAAATTAAAACAAAAGTTTTGATTGCCACTGTACATACAAACGTATAGACACACATTTGCAAATACAAAAACAATTTATACTCCCTGTTATACAGCTCTAGTTATACATACATTCGAGTAGTGTACATATATATCACTAAAGTCAAAACAATTTATGACCAACTTTTGTTTTATTACCTTAAAGTGTAGTAGCAACAATAGTAACGACCAACAGCCAGATGTTTTGTTTTATTTCATTCTCTGTATGTTATGACCGTTACAGTTTTTATAGCATTTTCTCTCTAAAAGCCATAAAAGTCAAGTTAAACATAAAGTGACTTTTTCTGAACAGGGGTCAAGCAAATATTTTTAAGAGAAAATCCTATGAAATGATGTGTTTTCAAAATACAATTTAGTTGGTTTGTTTGTTGGGTTATGTTCTCTTAAACAATTAAATGAGTTTATGCAAGCAAAGGAATTTTATAGTATTCTTTCTATCGTAGTAGTAATTTATTAGCATTTTAAAAACAAATTGATTTTATTTTTCTTTTTTCAAAACAATAAACTTGTAAAATAAAAATTAATTAGAAGGTATTTTTAAATAAAATAAAATAGTGCAAATTTTGTAAAGAATACGAAATTCTAATGAAAAGATGTTTCCTATTTCCATTTAAATTGTAAATTATTTGTAGAGATATCACATGCAGATATTGCTTTAGTTTTTATAAAAAAAATAGAAAAAAATAATAAAAATATTTCCTGAAGAAGCTACGCAGAGAAGTAGCGAAGTATCGAAAAAATAATTATTTAATCGACCTAAAGCTTAATTAAAAGCTTATATATTTATCAATAATAAGGTCAACTAAACTTATTAATAAAAAAATAGCAAAATTTAATAAAATTATAAACGTTTTCTTTCTAAAATTAATGTGTTGCTGGTTTAAGAAAGAATATGCGGTTCAACATTTTTGACAGAGTTAGTAGCAGCTTTAAGAAAAACGCAACTGCAACGATCCGTTCATCACAATTCTTTGTCAAACTTTTGCAAACACCACTTTTTGCTTTTAAAACTAAAAAAATGTTTGTGTGGTTTGAGTCAAAAGGCAGTTACAAATTTTATTTTTGAAAAATTTACCTTCAACTCAGAAAATAGTTAAAAACTCAATTTTAACTAATAAATAGTAAAAAACGCTGTTACGAAAAACTTTTTGTTTTCAAAATATCACGGAATTCTCAAACTGTTCGTGAAATATAAGAATATGTGCTTTTTCAAAATTTCTATTTAATTGAAAATTGATTTTATTTCTATACTTAAATATACGAGTATATTCAAAGAAAATTCTTTCCTTCCTTTTAAAATAAAAATTATGCATTTTGTTTGAATCTTTCTTGCCGAAATGTTTTTTTTATATTTTTTGTAAAGCATTTGAAGCATATGTAAGGATGTATGTGTGTAACGTATACACAGATGAGCAAACTAATAAGCACACTTGCTGTTGTTTGTCATTTCAATACTCTTCAACTGTGATACAAGTTGTAAAATCTGGATCATAAGCACTGGTTTAAATGAAAAAATATGTAAATTCTTTCCTTTTTGTATTTAATTAATAAGATTTACGTACACAATGATATGCTCATCCTTCATATATTTTTATTTCGTTCTTCAAATATACAACTTAAATGAATAATGATGGAATTACGATAACAGGACGACGCACTGTGGCGCCTTTTCCCAAAAAGCGTTGCAAAATTCAAAAAATTGACAGAAGAATTTGATAAAATGAATAATTACATCTGATAGAGAACTTCCCACTGACTAAGAATCCAAAAAAATTTTTGAAATCGGATAAAAATTATGAATTTTAGAATCAATCAAAGTTGACAATTTTTCGGACTTACAAAAATGTTTAAATTAAAAAAAATATCATCTTTTCAATTGAATTTCAGGCAAACTATGCAACCGATCATTAATTTTTTGGTGTCGTATGAAAAGTATATAAATTCCAATGAGACGATGTTAAAAAGGGTTATTCGGTCCAATACTTTTTTTTGAGGCGCAATTTTGCAAACACATGATATTTGGGTCTCTTTTTTCCCACTTAATAGAATAGAACAAAAAAAGTGACGGTTTGTGACGGGAACTATTAAACAGAGGTTGTTAAGTATCTAATACTCTAACTTATTTTCTTGAAATTTGGTGCCCGTACTTGTCCGTGTACATGAAAAAACAATAAACCTGTAACAACTTTTACTACAAAAAGATATATTTTCAAAATATTCAAACAGATTTTGGGCAGTACTGAGATCCACTCTAATTGTATACCAAACTTAATAGATGTATTGGTCTTTAATTTATTATTTAGTTTTTTATGCTTTTTCATTCGCTTACAACACCCCCTAGCGGAAAAAACTTTCGGAAAAGTTACCACTTTGATGAGCTCTATCTCCTGAACGAATTAAGATGTTTTAGAAGTTCAAACATGGGATTTTAAATAAAAAAAATGTAAAACATATGAATTGCAAAAAATAAATACTTAAGTACAAGTATATGTGTCATGTTGGGATTTTTAAGAATTTTTTAAACGGACAAAGGTTTTTGTACGTAGTAGACTGCCCAAAGCATGGGTACGGAAACACCAATGATGGTAATATGTCCAGGGCTTTTTTTGAAAAGTATCAACATTGATATAATAAAACTGGTCATGTATTTTGAAGCTAGGGGAGTCTTCTTTCAAATGCTTCTTAAATTTTTAAAATATCTTTATTACTTTAAAAGTTATGATTTTTGCAACGAAAAAGGTCAAAAGGCGCCACTGTGCGACGGCCAAAGAAAATGTGAAGAAGCTCTGACAACTGTTGACTGAAAAGGGACTAGTCAACTTCTCAACTTTCCAAAGCGAATTACTAACTCTAGAAAGGACTACTCAAACCACTGTCTAGTGCATAGGCATGCGGTCTATCTGTGCGATATTGTTGCTCAGCTTTATATAGTTATTGCCTAGAGGTAGAAGTACTGATGACGATAGTTGTTTCTGAAATGTCATAGACGAGGCATCTTGACACAGTACATATGGCTTATAATTTGAGGGTACATCTTGTGGGATAGAGGTATGGTTACTTCTTTATGAGGATTTCAATAGCATGGGTGGTCTAATCTTCAGATCGGTGGTCAATATAATCTAGCCTAATGAAAAAAGAGCATACACCGTCGTTTATCCGATAAAGATTTTCAGGTATGATTTAATACAAAGGCAGTTTACTATGCAGTTGGTAAGATAAAAATGATCGAAGTAACTTTATCGAAACAAATAGAGAACTTCTTCGAAAATTTGCTTAAAACAATTTAATAATATCAGATCTATATAGATAACTGCCACCAGCCTTGTTAACAATATTCGCACAAGGATTGAGAATGTTATTCAAAATAATCAGAGATAAACTGGAAACTTGACAAATAAAAATAAAACGAAAAAATATTAAAATAGTCATATTCGTCTTTAGTGCAAAGATGCCCAGTAGTGGCTGATATAAGCAAATTCAACTCACACGTATACTTACGCTCTTTTGTTTGATCGTCAATCAACCAATAGGAAATCAGCATGTTGAGTGGGAGAAAAAAACTACACTTGCAGAACTTCTGTGTCTTATATTTTTTATCTCACCAATACTACTTTTTGGGCATCAATGCTTTAGTGTGTTAACTAACTATACAAGAACTCTGACATCAAACCCCAGCTCTGACATCGGGAAAGAAAGAAATATAAAAAAATATTTCTTTCAGCGACTACCTCTTAGCAGTCTTATGGCAAAAGCGGTGAGAGTAGCTATCTGCCATGAACGAGCTTCTCAAGTCTGTCGTTTGGAGTCGACGCACACAAAATGGTTGCTGAGAGTAGTTAGGCCGTAATCCTGAAACGGGGTTGTACTGGTAAATTACATATATACTTATATATAAGTATGTAATATTAAAATGTAATTGGTAATTAAGGACGTATATTTTTATTTTTCTCTTATGGTTGAAAGAACTTTTTTTTAAGCATTCAGTTGACAAGTATTTTTTTTTATGTTTTAAAGACGCAATAAAAATTAAGTTTCGGAAATATTTTAACAGTAAAATTAAGATTTATTTATTTGTCTTCATTATAAAAGATAAAGCATACTTGTGTACATATTATTTTTACCATAAGTGTATGAATGTACTCGTTTGTGAACAAGAAAGTGCTGCACACAATCGATGCTTTAAAAAAAATATATATATATATAAATACATATATTTATATATATAGGGAGTTTAACTTTGTAAGTTGTTCTTGAGTCGTAAGTAAAAACCTACTTTGAAGTGACTCCAATGAAAAATAGAAACTGTTTTCTTGCTGAACATTTTACTTTTTATTACAAGAGAAATTAGAAAAAATAAAAGAAAAAAACAGCCAAAAAAAGAACAGCAGCAGTCTACCAACATTCAAGCAATCATGCCACCACTTCAGACAGTTGCATATGAAGGAAAAAAAAACTAGAGAGGGTGACAGAGAGATAGAGTATGTGGCGGAATATCGTCAAAAAGTCATAAAATTTAGCCAACATTAAATCTGTCGTTATTACTTGTGAAGCAAAAAAAAAAAAAAAATATAAAAAAATCTTTTGCTCGTTACTTCTTTTGATATGTTTTTTTTTTTGTCTCAATTTATTTTAGCACGACTCTGCTTTAAAGTTGTTTAAAGGAGTTGTGCTTAAAGTGCTCAAGTGGCACAACTAATGTGATGTGTTTAGTTTGCTTAACGATTTCCGTTTCCTGCTCTTAGTATTGCTACTCTTACTGCATTCCATTTTAACTGTATGCGAGAAATTAAGTGAATATTTTTTCTTTTATCTTTAAATTATGAAAAAATAGAAAAAAATTATAATCACAAGAAATGTGAATTGAATTTCATTTGAATTTTCTAGCCTCTATTTTCATTTAAGCATATGAAGTAGTTTTTTAAGTAAATTTTATGTTTCAATTTCTGGTTCGGTTTTGCTGTGCAATATTTATTTTATTTTTATAATTTTCTCTAATTTTGATTTTTCCCATTTTTTCTTCTCAATTATTTCATGACCTAAAAAAAATTTACTGCCACATGCCATAAATTATTAAGTTTTTTTTAAAGAAAATTTCAAATGTAGCGTTTGTATCCCATACCATATTCTGGTATAGGAAAAACTTGAATTCATATAAAATGTTTAAATTTTTGTTTTAACAACATATTGAAAACAGAACAACAACTTATTTACAGACTGCAATAAGGCATACAACATGGTTTATATATGTGAATGTATAACAACTAAAATACACCCTACAACTAATATGTCGATCGTCTGCATTGTTGTGAACATTATTCAGGTAATTAAGTATCGATAAGATAAGCATTATCTTTAAAACTGAGAAAATAATTTTTGTAGATTTTTGACAAAAAACTATTTCATTTTTTAATTATTAATTAAACACTTAATTAATTCATTGAATAAATTTTTGAATTAAGTAATTATTAAGCTATACTGAAAGTGCTACAAATCTGGCATTCTAGTACATATACAATAATTAAAATGCAATTCTTATTTTTTTTTAATTTTGTAGTGAATAAATAATAGCAGCTATCAACTACAATAAGCACAAATACTGTACTAAATTTAATTAAACAAGAGTAGAACTGTAACCAACCACAGTGCTCTACAATGTGCAGTAGAAAAAGTGATCTCAGGACCGTACATTATGCCAAGCAAAGCTTAGGCAATCATAAATCAAATGTGCCCATAATTATGAAAGTGGTCTAAGTCAAAATTAAAAAAAAATGAGTTTAGCAGTTATTTCATACCACATTAGTTTAAACTAAATTAATTCCATGTAATTTTTAGGAAATTGTCAAAAATGAACCATTAGATAGTGGTTGTAATTTCAACATTATAGGGAATTCATTTAGTGTTAATTATGAAAGTGGTCTAAGTCAAAAATTATACCACGAATTTTTGGTATCGAGTCATTCCTTTCTACCTAATGACCGATAAAAAAAGCAAATTACTTATACAACCCCGAGCATTATTATGAATTGATAGAAAAGTGCAGAACAAGAAATACATTTTCGATAAAGCGAATGTCGCAGCCGGATTTTATTTCAACGAAATCACTAGAAGAATCAATAACAAGAAGAGAAAAAAAATACCGCGGGCGAATCTGTCTCTTTGGCTACAAATTCAATGGATGAGATTCTTGAAAAATGAACCTTATAAAATGTTTTATAAAACTTCTTTAGATGATTCTAAATTTCACGTTTTGGATCTTTCACCTAAAAGATGAAGACCAAAAATATTAAATTACTTACTTCTATTATACACCACCATTAGACCAGTAAGAAGAAAGAAAAACACTAGGATATTATGAGTTTACTACAGTACATCCGTCCAGTTTTTCAGGAACATTTTAAGAATCTTAAATACTCAAAATAATGATTAAAATGAATTACTTTTTAAAAATAATTAATTAATACTCACGAATTATTTCAATCAAATTATTGTTTTAAATAAAACTTAAAGTTCTTTATTGCTTTAAGTAATTTATAGGACATTCAGCTAATTTTGAAAATGGTCTAAGTCAATTCAAACTTTAAAAACAATATTATCATATGAAATTCGCACAAAATTTCATATTCATAATATATTTCCATTACTTATTTAAATGCAATTCATTAAATATCTCGAAACAAAAAATATATGACTTAGACCACTTTCATAATTATGGGCACAAATGGCCAATAGCCTTCGTTTCTTAAATGATCATCTACACTGCTATCAGGTTAGACGAATACTTTTAAGCTATATTTACACTACCTAAGTTTCTCATCTGATTATAACAGATTATAACAGTTACAACTTAGATGGCAATAATTTTGAAAGTAGAAAATGTTCTATTTTTAAAGGTGGAAGTACATAACAAGCGTTCTGAGCGCCATGCGTTGCAAGCTTATGTCAAAAAAAGTTAAAATAGTGTATTTTCATAAAGCAAGTTACAAGAAAAGTATGCAACACTACTAACGCGAGAAAGTTGACCAACTTTTAACTTTTCAAGCGTTGACAGCTGAATGAATGAAAAAAAATTTAATCACTAATACATATAAAAAAACGTGTTTACGTTTTTATGTAGAAAAAAGAAGACTGTTTGAAAAATATAAAAGAATTACTTGTGGTTTTATGATTGGCTTATGAGAAAAACATTTTTTTACTAAAGATATAAAATTTTTGTGCAAACTTAATAATAATACGCATATATATGTATATGTATACATATTTAAGGGGCGCCTGTAAAGTATGGTATGTAACTTGCCATTTTAAAAGCATTAAACGTCTTAAAGTTTTAAACGCGATCAGCGGCAAACGCTTATTATGTATTTCCACCTTAACTGAGTCTATCTAAGTGCGCTTCTAGTATAAAACTCAGATGAGAAACTTAGGTAGTGTAAATATAGTTTTACGATTTCGGCAAATAATTTTTTTTTTTTTTTTTAAGTGAAAAAAAACATTTGACAAAGTGTAGAGAGTTCAAAGGACACTACTTTCAAATAAAATAAAACCATTTTTTATCCCAAAATCTGTATCTCGGCTTATAGACCAACACTCGTAAAGCAGTTTCTGTCTCTCAAATTATATTCTGATTACGAGTGCAGTGACAAAGAACTGCCGAACCAGCCCAGTTTCCACTAGACTAATGAGTAAAACGTTTATATTTTTACATATTTTTCCATACCGATACAATATAGTGCATGAAGGTGAGTCTTCCTTAGCATGCTGTTCTCCCTGATATAAAAATAAAATTCATTTTCGTTGTATGAGAACTGACTTTCTCACGCATATGATTTAATACCGTTTATAGTGTGCAAGCAATGGAGAGGCATACATACAGTATTCAATATTTCATATGTTGTTTTCCAATTAGCAACTGAAGCAAGCAAATAAAGAATTTCTATATCCCTCATTTCACCCATATTTACTCCAATTACAGCGCTGGCATCAATGAATGTTTTGCTCCTTTTGTTCTTGTTGTTTTTATTTGTATGCATTCCTTGTTATTGTGGTTGTTGTTGGTTTTTGTATTTAATTTTTATAAAATTTTATTCTCCTTCTTCTTTTGTTGCAATGGGAACAGCCAGCGATTAAATAGGTCATGTAAGTTGGAGATTTAAATTAAAAACTGTAAAAATAAAACAAACTGAAAACAAACAAAAAACAACAGCAAAAACAAAGTAAATAAAGGAATAAAAGAATAGACAGACTGAGACACAGACAAACAAAACTATATGCTACTACATACATAGTATTAAAGGAAAAAGTAATATTTGAAAATGGCAAAAATATTTTTGGCTCTTTAATATATAAAATATAAAAATAAATGAATAATTTAAAACAAAAAAAAAAAAAGCAAAAAAACAAAACGTTAAGGGATTTCCCAAAAATAAATATTTTAATATCTTACAAATACACACATTCCCGAACACACTCATTCTCTCTCTCTCTCTCTCTCTCTCAGATACTTCTTAAACTTCCATTTTCTTTATCACAATTATTGTTGTCGATTGTTATTACTTTTGACCTGCAAAATTTTAATCTGAGAAAAAAACATAAAATTAAAATAAAGACTATTATACAGCCCGTCAGGAGGCCCCCTTTTAATTAAAACTTTTTATTTAAAAATATGAAAACAAAAATGCTAAAATATGTTCAACTTAAAAGAAAATTCCTACTCGTATTTTTAACTTTTCTTTAATGCAAAATAAAACACAAACTGTATAAAAAATTATTAAATTAAAAAAAGAGTGAAAAACTTTTTTAACATTTTTATATTTCTTATAGAAAATAGAAAAAAACGCCACATAAAACTAAAATTGTAAAACTTTAATTTTTATTAAGTTTAATATTTTATATCATCTTTCTGCAAGGCAAAATTTAACAAATTTTTTTGTTAATATCAAACTTAGTTATTGTTCTACACCAGTTCACTTCTGTTTTTCAAATGCCGGTTTCCGTAAGACAAGCATTAAACGATTAAAAATTTAAACGAAAAGTAGACAAAAATATCTGAAACATTGTTCTACACCAAAGAATTCAATTCGGTTGAGAAACGAAATTCAAAAGATATTTTCAATCCCCAAAAACTGAAATTTTTTCTGACGTAGCAGAAAAATTTTCAGTCGTTTGAGAATGCTTATCGTACAGAAACAGACAGTTATTGACTGCTTTTTACATACATACATTATTGGCCATTACAACACTGTGTCAGGGTTATGGCCTAGCTTCTCTTAGCACTCATGTTGTGTGTGTTAATTTTTATTCATGAGTACTGGGACCTACAGTTTAAAGAAGACTCCGAACGACAGATTTGAACAGCTTTTTCATGGCAATTAATTACTGCCAGAGTTTTTGCCAGAAGACTGCTGTGAAGTAGTCGCCGAAAAAAATGATTTTTTCATATTTTTTTTTAAAGATGTCAGAGCTGAGATTTGAACCCGGCGCTATCGTCTTAGTAAGCCAACACACTAACCACTAGACCACGGCGATTACTACCGCTGCTTTTTAGTAAAAAGAAATATTTTCATTTTCTAAAATAATGCATTTCATAAATGAAAATTTACTTGTGTTACAAGATTGAGAAATTTCTACATCGATATCTGTGCTTGGACCGTTGATAATGTAGATCTTTGTTGATATTTCTATTAATTAAGGTTCAGCAAGCCATTGTTAATCGTTTATCGCCAGAACAACGCTTCTTAATGGTGGAAATTTTCTTTAAAGAAATATAAATCTGTTTGTGAAGTTTATAGGGCTAGCAATACATGCAGTTGTTTAAGATTTATTGCGCTAATTAAAACACTCTTCTTGATTCAAAACCATTCTAACCTTGTTGGCTTCTGACCTTCGACTATATTCAAAATTCTACCTAAGAATCACCATTGAAATTCATATAAAACTAGCTGAACCCGGTGTGCTTCGCTACCCCCTCGTTATATACATATTACAAAAAAAGTATTTTGTATAGCAAACATTATTAGTGGTGTAAGTAAGTATCTGAATTAAAAGAGAAGAGGGCGGTGAAGTGGGCGTGGTTCATAGTTATATGACGACGTTAACAGTATTAAGAGCAATATATTACCAAATAAAAAAATACAAATTTCTACATAGAACAAAAAGTTTGAAACTTTCAAACAAAATTTGGCGTGAATAGGGGCGTGAAAGAGGTCGCGGAGTAATAAATTATTATTTATACTTCGCCTGAAGTATTATGTGTATACAATTTGAAGTAAATCTTTTAAAAACTATATGGGGGCAATTACATAATTTTAAAAAAGTGGGCGTAAAAGTAGTCGTGGTCGAAAAAAGGTACCCTATTAATCATGTCAGAGTCCCAGTTAAATGCTGTGAAAATTTCAGAAAGATCGGTCCAGAGGTTTGGTCTCCTATAAGGTACAAACAAACAAACAAATAAACAAACACACATTCAGTTTTGTATATTTAGATAAATCTGGTGCATGAATTGAAGGTAAATTACCATATTTTAAATGTTTGAATGAGCCATGTAACTCGTAAATGCTGCGTATATATGTCAGAAATCATAACACCCCGTCTATACGAGCCATAAATTTGGTATATCATGAACAAATTTTTGATCGATCATCGATTTGGCTCGTGTAGATTCTCTAAATCTATGTCATGTTCTTTGTACACCATCGTTGCTAAAACAATTGGAGCCATCGTTTTCACATTCACATTCACATGAATTGGTAATCCATATGAAGTCACCACATACACAAATTAGAACAAAATTTTGTCATTTGCGCTGCCGACGTTTTATTCAGGATATACCAAATCGATTTCTCATATAGACGGAGTGTTTTGGTATGAAAATAAAACATATTTTATACCAATAATATTTTTGTCTTGTATTATCATTTTAGACGTTCACAAATTTGAGTTGGCAACGCTGCTTTATATAACAACCGATTTAACAGCTGATATTTACTCTTTGTTTAGTCTGAATTGACAGTTATTTCTGAATACACTTACACCAGAGCAACGCTTGCAAGTTAAACATTTGGTCACAAAAATGGTTCTGTTTTTTAAACTTACTGTGCATTTCTTCCAATTTATAGTGTAAGTAATCGTCCTTCATAGAGGCTAAATCAAGCAACAATAAATCATTTTCAGACCACGTTTAATATTCCTGACAATATGCATCTTGTGATAACAATGCGCGCTGAAAAAGCTGCAGCCACTGAAGAAGTTCCAAACCAATTAATTCGTCGTCGTATTCGCCAACTGGGATTGTGTTTTTTAACTTTATGAAATTGGGTATTCTACCTGCTATACGAAATAAATATTAATTTCCTAATACTGGTACCTTTAGAACGACTAATGCGAATATTTCTAAATTTGGTACGAAAAACTTTGCTTCCAATATATGCCGTCAATCAAAAAGTGGATGATAATGAATTTTTTTGTATCTCCCCTTACTTTTTTGTAATAAACTTTTTATTTGATTCAAATAGGGGTAGCCAAGCAAACCGGTGTTTATATGAAATTGAGGCATTTTTAAGTGTGAATTTTTGGTAAAAATCAAAAATAAATATCAGGTAGTATTAAGGCAAGGTTAGGAAGGAAAAAAATCTAAGAAATCTTCTCGTTAATGATTTATTTAAATAAAATATTCTAAAGGTGGAAATCCTAATCTCTGCTTGTATTTACAACTTAACCCACGCATAATCACTTTATTCATCAGGCCTCCAAAATTGTTCCTCTAAACTTTTTCATAAATAAAATCAGTTATATCAGCGGTAATGACTCTGTATTGTAAGCCATATCAAACAATAATAAACTGTAAGCATACATACATATACACAAGGTTTTTTTGTTTGAAAGGGCATTTGTAACGAAGACTGATTACCACTATTGTAATACAAATTATTATAAATATTTAACTATTGAGCAACTTTTTCTTTTAAATAATGATTTTTTTTTCTCTCTCTCTCTAAAATAACTGAAATAACTTGGCCTTTCCCTTTTTGTATGTCAATTTTTAAAATATTTTGTTGCTTTTTTTTACCTCCATACCCAACTCAAAAAAGATTTTCAAGTGAAAACATCGCTGTCAGGGTAAAAAAAAAAATCCTAATAAAGCTGATTATAAATAATTTTCTTTCCTTTCATTTTATTTTTTTATTTTTTATACATAAAAACCTTTTAAATTTTGACCTAAACAACGAATAAGCGTTACTTGTGAAAATGGCAAATGAAAATGAGCAAAAAAAAATTAGAAAACTTTTTTAAAGTCCCGCCAGCATTGGCTGGTTTATGATGATGATTATGATGATGAGATTCTGGTGTTTTTTTTTTGTTGTTGTTTTTTCCAAGAGTTTCTTTTGAATTTTAAAGAACTCGTACTTTATGTTTCCATTTCGAAATGAAATGGCATAAAAAATATGTTACAAATGTTATTATTGTTGTTTTTGTTGGGAAAAATGTCATTTTTAATTTATTTCATATTTTTTTTCTACCTGTGCTTTTGTAGTTTTACCATTTTCAGGCTTTTTTTTTTCTTTTTTGAGAAAATAAGTTTTATTTGCTTTGTTGTTGTTGTTGTTAACTTACCCAAGAGTTGAAATAACTGAAAATATAGCAACAACAATACGAATACTATTGTTAAGTCAAGAGCAGAATTCAGAAAGAATTATTTTTTTTTTTTTTGTGCAAATAAAACAAAAAAAGCACATTCAGCTTTAAACACAGCCACAACTATAGCAGTACCAACACCAACTCTAAAAAAAATAAAAGGAAAAGGAAATAGTAGAAAAAGTGAGAAAAAAATATTTATCCCCTTAAACACCTTTAGGCATTAAAATCTGTCCAAACAAGTCGAGAAAACTGCCAAAAAGACCTACAGCTGTCATAGAAAAGTGACATCTAAATTAGAGGGGAGTTGGAACAAAACATACTCGCATACAAACACTTTTACTAATACTATCATAAAAAAAACACTTACACATTTATTATTAAACAAGATAAAAAAATCCTTTTAAACCAGAGAGTAGGAGTGAGATTGAGCGAATGCCAACGGAAAAAAGTTTGTCAGAAAATTTGTTTTTTTTTTTTTTCTTACAAATTATGTTCTTTAAATGTATCAGCGAAAGTTTACAGCTGTTTTCTCTCTCTCACTCTCTTTTTTTTCTTTATTAAATTTCAAATATTGTTCTTTTAGAGATAAAAAATTATAAAGTTTTTATTTAATTTAAAAATTTTTTGGTTTTGTCACTTAACTTATAAAAAAAAATGAAATAATTCGGATTTTATTAAACAAAACTTGCAATTCCATAACAAATAAAGGAATAAACTTAAACCCAAAAATCTTTTCCTCAAATACTTCCTTAGTTTTTGATTTCGAAAATAATGAAAACAATGCTTTATATTGTGTTTTAAGGTGTAATATACTGAAGATTTGTTATTCTACAGAAAATAAATGAAATTATTTTCGATTTAAAAGAGGTTTTAAGAACGTCCATCACTTCTGTAAGGTTGTGATACAATTGCTTTATGTGCAGAATTGGGAGAAAACGTTGCATTAATCTTGAAGGAATATTCCTTATACTCGAATAATCTTTCCAAATTGAAACCCCTGAGTCATGGAAGATGCCTTGCATGTAGTGCAAAATCTAAAGCAATTTTTATCTCCCATCGGCCAATATTTCTTTTTTTTTTTTTTTTTTTGAAAAATCAACTATGAATATCGAATTATTTATCTGTTAAATGAGTGGTTTAATTCTTTTTTTTTATATTCAAATATTATTTTGTCTCGCTTAGCGTATGAGTAACACAGTTTAATGATTAATATTAATCATACGCATAACACAAATATGTGCCCATAATTATGAAAGTGGTCTAAGTCATATCATATTTCATGTTTCGAGATATTTAATGATTTACATTTGAATAAATTAAAAAATGTTTTTACATTATATGACATTTTAATTAATAATTTTATTAGTCTTAATTAATGGAAATCTATTACGAATATGAAATTTTGTGTGAATTTAATTCGATAATATTGTTTTCAATGTTTGAATTGACTTAGACCATTTTCAAAATTAACTGAATGTCCTATAAATAACTCAAAGCAATAAAGAACTTTGAGTTTTATTTAAAACAATAATTTAACTGAACATTTATTAATTATTTTTCAACAATAATCCATTTTTATCAATATTTCGAGTATTTAAAATTCTTAAAATGTTCCTGAAAAACTGGAAGGATGTACGGTAGTAAACTCAAAATATCTTTATGTTTTTTTCCGATACTGGTCTAATGATGCTGTATAATGGAAGTAATTTAATATTTCCGTATGTTTTTGGTCTTTCTCTTATAGGAGAAAGATCCAAAACGTGACATTTGGAATCATCTAAAGAAGTTGTATAAAACATTTTATAAGGTTCATTTTTCAAGAATCTCATCCATTGAATTTGTAGCCAAGAGACAAATTCACCCGCGATATTTTTTACTCTTCTTGTTATTGATTCTGATATCGTTGAAATAAAATCCGGCTGCGAAATTCGCTTTATCGAAAATTTATTTCTTCTCCTGCACTTTTCTATCAATTTATAATAAAGCTCAGGGTTGTATAAGGAATTTGCTTTTTTATTTTCATTTCTATTAAGCCAAAATCACGGTCATTCGGCAGAAAGGAATGATCCGATACCAAAAATTTGTGGTCTAATTTTTGACTTAGACCACTTTCATAATTAACACTAAATGAATTTCATATAATGTTGAAATTAGAAACACTATCTAATGGTTAATTTTTGACAATTTCGTAAAAATTACATTGAATAAATTTAGTTTAAAATAATGTGGTATGAAATAACTAATAAACTAATTTTTTTTAAATTTTGACTTAGACCACTTTCATAATTATGGGCACATATTTAAAACACATACATAAGTACTCGTACATATGTACTTAAGTATTTTAATTGTAAATCATTATTATTTTTCCCGCTTAAAAGCTTTCGAAATAATTCAATTTTCATCTACATTTCCTTTTCCTTGTTATGATTTCACCATAACCATAGGAAACTTTTTCTAAAACTGCTTGATTTGCTTTGAGAAAATCTTAAGTACATGGGTGGTGGACTGTTTCTATATTATGTTGGCTTAAGTAATCTAATAACTACCCGTTTGCTATACTTTAGCTGCCAAGGCTGATGTTCATGCTCATGTTTATGTCCTGCAGAGGACACTTACCTTATTATTGTCGTTCTGCTGCTTCTAAGAATTGTTTTGTTTTTCATTGTTTCCGTTTGTTAAGTTGGTTTAATTAAATTGCATTACTTTATTGTACGTACCCCCTCATTTTCTTCTTAATAATTACTCGTATTTTAGCAAATTTTAGTAAAATATTTTATGTTCTTGGAGATATGTGGCAGAATGTTTTTTTTTAACAATAAAAGTATCCTGTTGCTGGGGAAAAAATGACCCAATTAAGATGTTTTATGTTGAACTCAGGAAATATATAAGTATGTTTTTATTATTCTAAAGGGATTTATTTTAGTTAAAAAGTGACACTGAGCCAATTACGACAAAAAGCTGTGTAGTGTGGGAAAAAAAGTAAAACAAAAATTTTCTAATTAAGTGAAAGCTACGAGGGCGGGTCAATAGGTCTGTGTTTTTGAGCTCCAGTCAACAGCCGTCTATCAGTTGACTTTGAACAAGTTGTGTCGTTTAGTTTGTATCTGGCTGCCATTGATAGCAAAATGCTCTGTGATTTAAGAAGAAAATCTTGAAAAAACAGTAGTTTTTTAGGAAAGTTAATTACACGAACCAAAGCATAAATTATTAACTGCAGCAAATAGTAAAGCAAGTAATAAACGAGTTGATTCCAAACACAAATATCTACATATACAGGTTAAAATGATGCTGTATTTTTAAAGTCATACTTCTAACTGCAATTATTATTGTATGTATAATGAGCTGTAAAAAAAGGACGTAAACAATATTCCTCAGGCTTTTTAAGCGTTTACAGTAATTAAATTTAAATTAAATTTTGGTTTTATTCTCTTTTTAAAAATACTACACGTATTTTTAATTTAATTTAATGACATTGAATTTTTATAGCATTTACACTTACGTGAAATAATTCTGGACTAATAAAAACACAATACATCTCAAATCGATTTAAGAACTGCTCAACATTTTAGTTTAAATTATTTGAAAAATTTTAATATTGTGCGTTACCTAAAAAGAGAGCAAAAAACAAAATACAAATTAAAACGTTTTGATATGAAGCATAAAATACTAATTTTAAATATAATTAAAAGATTAGTAGTAGCAATTAAATTTGTAATTAATTTAAGATCAACACTAGAATTTATCATAGCAATTAAAAGCTTTCAATTGAAAATATTTTAATAATTTTTTTTTTGTAATACACAGAAAAAAATATTTTTTTGAGTCAGACACGAAATTCACTGAGTTAATAAATTGTTTGTTTAATTTCGGTCCTACAAAGAAATTTGTGAATTCAAACAACAAATTTGTAATTTTTTGTTTAAAAAAATATTGCGATATTTCCAATAAAAATGTTGCGATATTCAAAAAACATTTTTATTGGAGTCACAAAAAAGAATCAAACAAAAAATTTAATAGAAATAGATAAAAGTTTTATTGAATATTACGGTTCTAAGCAAACAAAAATTTTGTCAAACCAATTAATATATTTTTAAAAAAAAAAATTTGTTTTTAGAGAAAAAAGTTGCAAATTAAAAAAATAAAATGTTTAAAAATGAATCCAAAATTGAACAAATAATTATACGAGACAACAAAATAATGTTCAGAAATTTGACAGAAAATTCAAATAATTTTTTTACAAATTTAAATTTTTTGTGGTAAATTATTTTTATATTTTATTATTATTAATAGTATTTTTAATGTTATTATTATATTATTTATTTTAATATAATATAAAATGTATGCTTTTGGGGATAAACATGTCTCTATGGCCATTTCGTCTCTGCTTGAGAGACTCGTCAGGAGACTCTTTCCCAAAGGTATTATTCAAAACAATAAATACTTATGTTATAATAGTTATAGACTAAATGCGAATCATATCCCATTTAATATATAATAACCAAACAAAAGTATTTACAAAGCAATACATTTCTGTTTTTCAAAAAATTCAAATTCTATTTCTCTGTTCTATTTTATTTTATTTATTTTTTTTATTAAATGTGTGAGCATAAATAAGTGTTGCTTACTATTTTAAAAGAATTATAAAAGCTTTAACAATGTAAATGTGCGGAAATTTTGTACATAAAGAAAGCAGAATAATGTTAAATTAAAAGCCGCGTTTTTATTATATCATGTTTTATCAACATTGATACTTTTAAAATACATTCAAACAAAATTAGTAATAGAATCAAACAAAACTTTATTTGAAAGCGAAATTAAAATTGAACAAGCGTTTGTTTGAAAATATTCCAGCAATAATTTTTTCTGTGTACCTACAAAAAAGGTCGACTGAAAGTTAAATAAAAAAAATCAATTAAAAATTTTAGTTGCCTCTATTAAAAATGGCAAAAGCTGTGAGAGTAACAGATTGCCATGAACAAGCTTCTCAAGTCTGTCGTACTAAGTCAACATTAAACTGTAGGTCCTTGTACTATATAGATAAAAATTTACACACACAACATGAGTGCTGCGAGAAGCTAGGCCGTAATCCTGAAATAGGGTTGTAATGGCCAATTATGTATGTATGTATGATCAAAAACCACGAGTTTATGCAAAAATTCGGATTGATTTTCTAAAAGCTTAGCTTGTTGACAAGATTCTTTGCTTCTCCTGTAAAATTATATTTTTGTTAGTTACTTGTTTTTGCATTTTGGCTAACGATATATTTTATTTTTCATAAAAATATTTCCACAAAATTTAGTTAAACGCAAAACTATAAAAAATATATATAAAAAAATGTAAAAGAATACCGACTAAAATTGTAGGAATACCAAAAATTATTTCTAATCAGCTTAAGTACTTACAACATGTTTTACACCACCTTAAGTAAATAATAAAATTATAAAAAAAAAAATATTTTTTTATTCTATGTACTAGTACTTAACATAAACAAATATTTAACAAAAAAAAAGAAATCACAGAATATGCATGGTTACCCAGCATACAAGGAGGTTTGATTTCAACGTGGGAGTGATTTCAAATAAGCAAAAAAAAAGGTGGTGTTTGGAAGAAATAATCAAAAATTTGTGCCATACTTACTTACTTACTTAGATGGCCATAACAACCCGTTAACGGGTTTCGGCCTGCCTTAACACTAGTCTCCAGGCGTCTCTACTAAGCGCGCGCCTTCTCCAGTTGGTCACACCAATTAACGACAGGGCTTCATCAACTTGGTCCTTTCAACGTAAACACGGTCGTCCTCTACGCCGACGTCCAGTGACCATCGCATCGAAAACTTTTCTCGCTGGAGCAGATTCAGCCATCCGAACAATATGGCCGAGCCAGCGTAGCCGCTGGATGTTAATGCGCTGAACAACGCCCACATCGCCGAGGAGCTCATACAGCTCATGGTTGGTTCTAATGCGAAACTCATCGCCATGCCTTAGAGGACCGAAGATCTTACGAATGTGTGCCATACAATAATTTTATTTCCAGCTTCAATGTACAACTCTTGGTAGGCTTCGAATTAAAATAGCGTAATTTGTCTTATGTGGAGTTTGTCTTAAGTTAATGGTTAACGTTTATCATGTCCTAAAAGAATGTCCCAAATACAAGGCGACTGACATTATTGCAAAAATTATTGCTTTCTCGTTTCCTCATCAATTGGCACAAATACAACCTATTTCTGAGCATAACACAAGCACTAGTAGAGTTGGCTTATCACAATTTTAAATTTCACTTGTGATTTGGGATTGATATAAAGCAGTGTTGTCCACTACTACATAAACACACTTGCGCTTGTGTATGAAGCAGAGAAAAGACTCTGCTTACTTCTACCAGAAACGGGAATGTTCGATTTACTTTCTGTTTATAACTTCATAAATATTTTTTCATAATTCTGAGTAAAGTACATAATCGATTGTCCGATAGACATGTGACCGATCTATTAAGAATAAAGGAGTACCGAGGTCACATAAATTTGGAGGAAATAATGAATAATTATTTCAGTTCAATAAAAATGATACAAAAATATGCACTATCCATCCCTGCACTATGTTGGAGAGAAGCTAAAATCTTAAAAGAGCAAAAGTAACAATATTTCTTTTTATTATGTACGTGTTTGACTTCGACGCAAGCAGAATTTGTTTTCCTATTACGCGTGATAGGGAAAGAGAATTTTGGACATCACTGATATAAAGTGACAAAAACATCATAGTTACAGTGCCTGTATGGGTGTTTGCTGGGTATCAAGTAATTTCGTATTTGTATAAATATTTTTGAACTGAAACATAAATAAATAAATAAAATCTCTATTCATATTTTCTCCCTCTCCTACTCCCTGTTGTGATTGTGATACGTATTACTAGAGCAATATTTACACTTAACAAAAAAATGAAAATAAAATACTAAACGAATGTACACACAGCCACATTCATTTACAAAAACAAAAAGTAACTGTCTTTCTTTTAATATATAAGACAGTGATTCTTAAAACAGATTTTTTTCCATTTTTGGCTTTCGCTTTACTTGAGGTGCGTTATCTGTTTTTGTTTACCCACATCCCTGCAGAAAATATTAGAGTACATAATCCATTTCAGTCCATGGACCATTTAATTTTAAAACAACTAGTAAATTGTTTGAACGAAGACCGTTTATTTACGAAAGCAGATTTTGGGCAAAAACGTAACTTACTTGAAAACAAAAATTAAGAAAACTGCACGATTTAAACTCTTCTGTAGAGTAATAACATAAACTAGTTTTAAAACTAGCAACTGAATGTATACCATGGAGTACTAACACACACGAAACAGTTACAAAGCTAATCCTATATGTATAGTATACATTGTATACTCCATGGAGTAGTAACATAAACTAATTTTTAGATTACTTTTATGTAATGCATAGCTGGAGTACGTAGTCTTCGCCCAGGACATTGCAATGTTAAATGAAACACGCTTTTTTCATACATTTGTGTTATGTTTATACTACTTAGTTCTACACTTTTTTGTACTACTCTTTACACGCATGTAAGGAGTAGCCGCATTTTCTGCAGGGTATATCCCTACGTACATACATATACACGAATATGTTAGAGCATATATTTCTGGTGTTAGTTTTCTCTACCTCTCTTATTTATACGGCAAAACACTTTAATATTTTTAAATACAAGAATTCAAGAAAAGAAAAACAAACAAATGTTTTTATTGGATTAAGATTTTTACTCTCATACTTGTTTACTTTTTCACCGTTTGTTATTGTAGTTCTTTCTTTTTTTTTCTTTTATTTTGTCTTTCTTTTTATTTTAGTTAAGCTTTATTTAAGATTATGCTTTTATTCTTATGTTTGTTTATATTTATTTTTGTACCTTTAAATAAATATAATAAACAAAAGTAACTGCAAACAAAAATGAAAATTGCAATCGGTCATACACGACAGTAAAATGATGCTACGCATCACAATCGATCTATTATATAAAAAAAATCACACAAAAATGGGTCTTTCAGTAGTATATTGAATAGAAGCAGTTGTGAAATATTGCTTCCATGTGTGAAAGATTGCTTCCGGGGTAAAATTAATATTACCTGTATGGACAACTTTCGGACAACCTTAATCTAATCTTTACTTATGAATAAAAATTAGCCTATAAGTGAAACTAAATCAGGGGTTTTGTATTATTTTTTTTTTTTTGAAATCAATTGCATTTTTCTCGAATACTTTAGTCTTTGTTTTAAATATTTTCTAGATAAAAACCAGAGTAGGAAAATAAACAAAACTAAACGTTTGATCTCATTTTGTTTTATTCTTTACAATGAGTAAAACAAAAACAAAACAGAAACAGTGAGAACGATTGTCCCATTTAATTTTGTATATTGTTTTTGTTTTGAGCACTACAAATACACTAACTCAAATGTGCGTAGGTACAACAAAAAATGAATGAGAAGAAAAAGAAAAGAAGAAGAGAAAAAGAGCAAATTATACGAATGTAATGGAATAACAAAGCAAGCACAAGAGCGAAAATCTAATTGTTTCGTTTGCGCTCTTTCACATTTAGAAAGTATTTGTTTTGGTTTTGCTCATGTACAATATCATTAAAAAAAATGGAAAAGTTTATGACTTTGTGGTCACGTTTGCGAAATATTTTGTTTGTTTGCTCACTCTGATAAAAAGTTAAGAATAAAAATATAACTCTGTAAATGATGCGATAACATTAGGTTAAGTGTACATATTTTAAATAAATAAAAAAAATCTTTAAGGTTCATAAATGCACACAAAAATTAACCCTTAATTGCATGAATTTTTTTTATTTTTCTCAAATAAACCACTGATAAAATTCATGCACAATTTTAAGAAAAAATATTTAAAAATATTTTATTATAAATATCTAAAACTACAGTTAAATGGCTATATTCTAATTACGAAATATTTCAGCAGCGACCAATTTACACTAAAGTTTTTGTACATTTCTTTTCTTTTTCTTCAAAAAAATTTTAAATGGAAATTTTCATCACTATGCAATGAAGGGTTAAGTTGAATATGTTTTTTAATATTGAAGTTGTTTTAAATAAATAAAGAAAATTTTACTTTTCATGTTGCATCATATGCATACTTGCTCAAGTGTAACGATTATAGCACATTTCTCAAAATTAGGCCCTACTCTGTAGGGTATAAAAACAAAAAACATCGCAAAGTAAAGCAAAGAGAAATACTCATAATGTGATAACATAAATATTATATGTAGTTATGTTTGTATTTGTTTATACACTCACCTGCTCACACACACTTTAAAAGCTTTTTTTTCGAATTCAAGCAAGTTTTTGGGGAATCAAATGCTATTTTAAGGATTGGATATTAAAAAAAATTCTTTTTTGAAAAAAATGCAAAATTGAAAAATATTTTAAAATTTTTTTAATTTAATTTAAATTTTTTTCTAAAAAAAAATTCTCTTTAAGAAAAAAAAATTCCAATTCTTATGGCTATTTACAGAATTTTATTAAATTTTGTATTTTCCAAAAATTAAAATTCTCTCGCCTTTAAAACTACTCGTAACAATTTATGAATGTCTGTATATCTTTGAGTCTTATTTATGATTAAGTCCATAATTTGTGTTCTCTTTGTCTGTTTATCCTACAGTTTTATTAAATGAATGCTTTGCTGCTTTTTATTTCTCGAATTAGGGATGACGATTGGAATATTCCGTATGCGGAAATTTTATATACCGTAAGTTGAGTTAAGAAAATCCTATAATCGATATATGTATATTTATAGAAATTAAGAACTTTAAGTCAACTTTCATGAGGCCGATCTACAAAAACATTTATTTTCAAATTTGTGTTAAAAAAATTAAATTAAGATAATTTTACGGTAGAAGCAAAATACTTTTTAATAAGCAATGCTTTGACGTAAAAAATCAATAAAAATTTTTGACAAAAAGTCGAAACTTTTGATCACAAGAGTGTGAAATTTAGCATAATTATAGACTTATCCAAGGTTTTAATTTTTTGTAAATTAGAGCTTTTTTGAAATCATGTGGCAATATGTAGTTCTATACCTACAATGATATTTCTCATAGCAAAAATGTAAATATAGTAAAATGCATATCCGCAGCTATTTCTTGAGGTATTTTGACCAGGCAGGCACTTTCCTGCCTACGCTAATTTTTAGTAACCTACAAACATGCTTTATGAGTATATATGCGTGTCAAATTTCATTGTTGTATCTTAAGTATTTGTTTTTAGTATTTATTGAATTTGGTGAAGTGGGCGTGGCGCCGCTTCCATTTTTTGCTGAATTATCGACACCTATTCTAAGTAGACATCTACCAATCTATATCTATTTATAATTACAGTTTTTAGTTACTTATCAAGATTCTTCACGACAAAATGCATACACATTAGTCTCGAATTTAATTGTAGTAGCTTAAGGAGGTTCCTTGTTATAAGCACATCTTAAAGTAGAGCCCACACACATAAGTTCTTAATAAAGGTCTGCATGAATGTTTTGCTTTTCTGCCAGTTTAGAATGATTCGAGAAGTGTACTCTAATTGAGAGTATATTCAAGCATAGAAACAAATATTCATTCTATTCGTTTTGCAGCCAACGAAACGAACAGCCTCAATAAACGAATAGAGTAGAATAGAATAAATCTAAATTTACTCTCATAATTCTATATTATTATAAAGACATTCGAATGTCTTGGAATGTCTTGAATGTCTTGAATTTCCTTTTTGAATGAAAGCATGTATTGAAGTAAATGCGATAGTTTGTAGTACAAACAAGCGAATGAAAACAAACAAATTGAAATCTAGCAAGAAGAATAGTCGTGTATATTAAAGCATTTAAAGGCAAAAAAAAAACAATTAATTTTTGAATATGTAGTTTATTTATAATTTTTTTTAAGTTTTTGTAAATATGTATGTATGTATGTATTTTTAGAAATTAAGCCAAAAATAGAAAAAATAAAGAAAACTAACATAAAAAATTATTCAGTTCATTACTTTTATTATACAGTTCTTTAGTACTTATAATACCAGTACAAGAAATTCTTTTCTATCATATTACAAACAAGACATTCTATTCACTCTTTTCATTCCATTCTAACTCTTATGTTTCATGTCTCTCATGTTTCCATACTCTCTTGTCTCTATTCTCTCATTATTAACATTCTAACTACAACAACCACTTTTTATGTTTGTTTTATTCGTTTCGCTTTTACGAATTAGAGTTGGAAGTGTGTTTGAAATTTTTAGAATGTCTTGAATATCGTTTCAAACATACCCGTGCAGACCTTTAGTTCTTAAACATCAATGAAAGTAAACCTTTTCAACGCATATATCTATTGATACGTAAAGTGCTTGAGTGTTTCTGGATTTAAAAAATTACAAACAGAACACTACTTATTTTTATATAAAAAGATATTTTATTTGTGAAAAACGATAGTTTAAAAATTTTTTTTTTGTAATTCTCACGGAATCCCCAAATCCCGATGAAACCTAAGATTTCTAGAAGTTAATACCGTTCGTCATCTCTATCTTGTGTGTACTCTAATCAGAATATCAACTGGTTTTAAGTTGAATTTTTAGTTTATTTTTCACGTGAAACAATCAAAATAAAGACCTCTTTACAGAAAATTGCCATAATGTGTCATTTTTATCTGATTGAACTTAAACCGAACAACAACAACAACAACTACAACAATTGAAATACAAAAATGAAAAGATTAAAACCTAAAATACCCTCATTTTTGGCTTGTGGCTCTTTATTATTTCAATATACATACATATGTATATGCCTGAGGTAAATGGTTCTTTTTTGTTAAACACATGACATAGAAATAGAGAAATTACACACGCACTCACTATATTTCACACCCATAGTGATGGAAAAGGAAATAGACAAAATTATTTGTCTCGGCCTGTTAGAGATCAACAATGGCAACAAAACATTTTGGCCAAAAATAATCATGTGGACACATAAACATACGCACTTACATTAAATTGGTTAAACTAACAAACAGACATTTTGAAAGACAGACAAATAGGTAGACAAAACTGGCATTATTGAGACAGAGTTACATAAATAGTCTCAGACAAAGGCCAATTTGCTGTCATCATTATCTGTTTTAAACAAAGACTGAATGAAGAGTCATCAATGGATAACAAAAATTAAAAAAAAAAACAAGAATTTTTTTAGAAACAAATTTTTTCAAATTGCAAAGGATGATAATGAGACATAATACTTTAAGGATTAACAAAAAAGGACACTTTCTCTTTAAAACAGTTTAAAAAGAAAAATATTTTTTTTATAAATTTAAACAAAATTAAGTCAACAGCCGGAAAATTATTTCATTTTGAACTTTAATAGTGTGTTTTATACATTCTGTTTAAAAACAAAGGAAACAGGCTTTATTTTATACCTTTAAACACTTATTTTTTTATATGGAAGCAGTTTAGTATGCCCTTGTTGTTTAGCCAATATGCGTCTTTTGGATTTAATATTATTTCTTAATATGTTTTTATGTAGTGTGTTGGCTTACTAGACGAAAGCTCTGGGTTCACACCCCAGCTCTGACATCTTGAAAGCAAGAAATATGAAAAAATATTTCTTTTGGCGACCACCTCTTAGTAGTCTTTTGGCAAAGGCTCTAAAAGTAACTGATTGCCCTGAACAAGCTTCTAAAACCTATCGTTCGGAATCGACGTTTAACTGTAGCTCCCGGTACTTATAAATTACAATTTACACACACAACATGGGTGCTGCAGGAAGATAGGCCGTAACCCTGAATCAGAGTTGTAATGGCCAAATATGTATATACGTACATATGTACTTATTTTGTAATTATCATACAATGCAAGTAGATACAAATAAATATTATAAAAATGTTAAAACTTGTTGAGTTGTCCTATAATTCTTAGTACCTGTTACTTATTTATTCGCTATTTAATTGCCTTGAAATTTTATGCAGTAAATTTATGCATTCGCAAAGTCGTCATTAAGTATTTTCTTCTTTTAATCTTGTGTTTCAATAATTTCCATTTCACAACATTGCGTTGGACAACCATTTTATTCATAAGGAAAGATTTTAATTCTGTTCTCATCTATACAGCCCAGAAAAAGCGTTTCAGGGTGTTCCTTTCCTTCTTTCCTTCCTTCCCATTCCAATTTCTTTATTCATTATGTATTTGTTTTATTTGTCTTTCTTTTTATGGTTTTTGGCAAATTTTTTTTACGAATCTCTTAAAGTTATTAATTAATTAATGTTTACATGATTTCTATTATGACAAGCATGTAAAGTTGTTTATTAATGAATACCCTGTTGTGCGAATTATGTTTCGAAGGGAGGCTAAGTTATGGAAAACTTTTATTTTTGCCTATTCTCCTTTTTTGTTAAAATACATACTCTTTGACCAATTAATATATAAAAAATTGGGATTATCTATTATATTAATTGGCTTTTGAAAGGAAGAAAATAATTTCGAAAATAGGAAATTATTAAAATTTGCGTTGAAACGAACAAACCACAAACAACTGATGCTCTGAAAGATCAAATTCGGCGCTGCATTTTTACCATATACGGATCAAAATTTTGTAAAATGAACGGGCGTCTGCCGTCTACTTTACATGGGTATCAATAAAACTTAACTTGTCAAAACAAAATGTGTTTTTAAGCCAATTTTCTTTCTAACCTCAAATTTTCCCACCCTTGACTTGTAAAAAAAATTTTACATTATAGCCTTTACTACTTTTAGTATTTTCGGCACCCTGAAAAATGGCCCCAAAGAAAAATGACCCCAACCCGAAAATGAAAAATGACCCCAAAAATTTTAATGGAGCACAACAACACGAAATTTTGGGGTAATTTTTCTATTTTTTTTTGGGGTCATTTTTTATTTCTTGCTTTGGGGCTATTTTGGATTATAATATTGCAAAATAATTTAAAATTATTTTGAGGTAATTTTTTATAAAATGAGTAAAATATAAAAAGGTATAAGAAACCTTACGGAATTCGTTGTTCTGTTAGTAGTTTTTTGTAAATAAAATTAAAATTTTGTTTTTGTATTCATTCGTTAAGAAAATATAATTTATGTACGTACTACGTATAAGGCCCATTATTACAACTTGCCGTTAGTTAAAGGTAGAATTTTATCAGACAGATAATTTGCTTCTTGTTGTTACAAGTAAACTTCAACCAAAAGGTAAGGCAATTTTCCCAATAACTTTATCGATCACTTTAGGTTAAAGTTTACTTTCAACAACAAAAAGCAAGATATTTGTCTGATAAAATCCTACCTTTAACAAACGGCAAGTTGTAATAATTGGCCTAAAAGGGTTTAATTAAATATTTCTCTTTTTTTCATGGAATAAAAACTTTATTAAAAAAAATTTAAGGCCTTTTGTGTTAATTGGGGCTATTTTTCTTTTTTAAAAAATTGCTTTATTTTAAGTTATTTTCTTTTTTCAAACTTTGTTTATTTTTGGGGTAATTTTTCACTTTAGTTTGTGGCTAAATTTCATAATGATTATTGGGGCGATTTTTCACTTTGAAAGATTGCCCCAAAAATGGGGCCATTTTTCATTTTATGCGTTGGGGCCATTATTCATGGTGCCAGTATTTTCGACAACGAGTTTCAATAAGAGCAACAAAATTGTATACATTCATTGGGAATACATCTCACTTTTTTATGAAAATGGGACTCAATAGAGAGTAATATTCCTGGTCGAGAGTTAGGATAGTTATGCTTAACGATTAGTAACTTCTTCACTTTTTGCTTTTTGTTACGAAACAATAGTTAGTTTTTTACCAAATTTATTTGCAAATGCCGCCGATTGATGACTTATTGCAAGTCATGTAATTCGATCAATAATCTAGACTCCTATGAGAGATTTTTTAACCATAGGAACCATATAAAATAAGCTGAGAGCCACTGTATATATAAATGTTTTGAAGTTTTTTCATAATAAATCCCATAAGAATTGTTTTCTTTTGCTTTTGCTTTAAACAATTATTTAAAATTAAAAATAATTTCGTTTAACTAAATCCATCCTCTTAAATTTAAACCTTAAAATGTCTGCATGAACGCAAAAAAAACAACATATTTTAACAGCATTTTTATCCGTCTGACATTTGTAAGTTCAATGCCAACTTTTGCGTATAGATTTCATGTAATTGCCACTAAATTGAGCACAGCCACTGCAATGGTGGCACATAATTGTGAGAAAAATTTTAGCAGTTAAAAGTAATACAATACGAAAAAAACATTTGAATATATAATAGTGACTATCTGGTATATTCTGGAAAACTAATTGGAATGCAAAAAATATATAATATTTTCTCGAAAAGAAAAAAAACTTAATTACGCAAATTATTTTATAGTTTTGAGGTTACTTCAATGAGCATTAAGCAAATGAATAATAATACAATTATAAAAAGAGTTTCATAATAATAACAATTTGAAATTTCATTTCAATTGAACTCGATTTTATTTTGCAAAACATACCCGTTTTAATTTTATTTTGTAGCAAAGCGATATATTAACAAATCCTCTACAGTTCTTATTTCTATAAAAACGCCAAATAAACAAAAGGCAATAAAAACAAATGATCAGTCAGCCAAGTGCGTAATACTGTTCATAGCACTGGCCTTTATGTTTAGCACATGATACACACACATGTACGTACACACAAGCAAAAACATGTTAAAGAAAATAACAGAGTATGCTAAATACTTTAAATAAGAATAAAAAAGGCTTATGTTAAGCATAATGCTATCAACACAACAAAGGCTACCGACCATCGACTACAAGCTGTCAAAAATAGAATACATGTGTGCATATGAAAATAATTATTTTAACGACAACACGACTACCGAACACACGACTACTTTTGTAGCTCGTAGCCAACTTAGGCTAATTTCTATTTTTCTTGGCGACAATAAACCGTTTAGTGCTCCCAATGCAATAAGATGCACGAAAAAGGTGTTTAAAAAACGTAATATATGAAATATATGCATTAAAAATGCGAAAAAATTTAAGTTGCACCACTGAAAATAAATAATCATTTGTTTACATTTTTTGCTTAGTTTTCATTTACTTATTTCATTTACTGACATAAGTTTTTACTTCATTTTTAATTTATTATTTAATTGCCTTTTTATTTTCTTAAATTTTTATAAGTTTTCTTCAGATATTTGTTGTTTTTTGTTTCCTCACAATTTCACTTACAAAAATAAGTTTGTTATATTTTGTTTAGGTTATGTTCAACGTGTCAAAACAGATGTTTATTTTGTAGCTGTAGTCGTTATTATAATTAAATAGCTGGCTACTTGGCTACTTTCGTAGCCAGCGATTTTTGTAGTCGTGTGTTCGGTGTTCGATAGCCTTTGTTGTGTTTATAGCATAAAACATAAAAAAATAGTAAAATAGGTTTTATTAGGTAAGTATATACTGCAGACAAAAGGAGGCACAATAAATATAAATAATAAAAACGTATATGCAATAATAATGCTTTTTTTATTAACTCTACTGTCGATAAAAGAAAAACAAACACTTCAACAGCAACGACCATATTGTAAATTTTGAACAAATAAAATAAAAATACATAAAATCGCCAAAAACGAAAAAAAAACAAAACTTTTCATTTACAGAATTCTTTGAAGCATCTCCAGTTACTGTTCCTCTCTCTCTCTACTGGGTTACTTTCAACATTTTACCAAGTAAAAGTTTTCTTTTATTCGAGGGCAAGGGGAGTTGTAAAGTGATGAAATAAAATTTATTTAATGCACTTTAAACCATAAATCAAATGGAACTTTGTCGACACTTTCGTCACTTAGAGGCATAGTAGAAAAGACGTTCATTTGAAAAAGATCTGTAACCATTTATTAGATATTGTAAAGTTTTCAATAAAAAACCAAAATAGAAAGTGAGAAATATAAGAAACAAAAAATTATTTTACAAAACACTAAAAGGCGAACACCAAAAAATTTACCATTTGTCAACTATGTATATACTTGCATTGTTGTTTTAAAGCAAAAGAAAACTAGACGGTTTTCTTGATGTGAAAAGGGACAAAATTAGTGGATGGAGTTGTAGTAGCAGAACTATTGAATGAAAAATTGTTTTGTTGCTACTGTTTGTACTACTTTTCGTTAAATATTACTCACTTAGAAAATAATTTCAGTACTTTTTTTGCGTTTTTTTTTTTTTTTAATTTTTAATTTTTCTTTTTTACTTTCGTTCGACATGGCTGGTGCCATTGCCTGTTAAAAATGTCTCGACCACAATACAATTTCTATGTGATTGTAAATATTTTTTCAGCATTTTTTTTACCTAAAATGGGTTCTATTTCAACCATTACTTTCTTTCATTTGCCATTTTAGCCATTTATGAGCCATTCAATAACAATAAATAAATCAATTAAAACATCAATTTGTCTGGTAATACAAAAGAATTTATGACTTCGAAGACCTGTTAAGGAAAACCACAAATAAATTCAAAAGCAAAACAATAAAAAATTTCTTCTTTGGCAATAAATCGAAGTAAAATGACAAAAACACTTTTTAAAATCACATAAGAAATACATATATTTTTGAAAACACATATAATATTTCTTCATTGAGTCATCATTCATCATTCTTACTCCATGATTCCCTCTAAAATTATAAAAAAATAATTCAAGAGTAGAAAATCTACATTTAAATTTAATTACATTAATAGCAGTGATCAATATTCTCTGCAAACACACCTGACCAATGACTTTTGCACAAATTAATAAAGCGCCGAAAAAGAAGATAACGATTCTTCACCTACTGAGTGCATGTAGGATGCATCTGATTTTCGACTATGCAATTAAAAAATGCAGGAATCTCAATTTCGTTATTCCTACTACCAACTTAATTATTTAATGAAAATTGTCTGCAATCTTTAAACTTCATAAATGTTTTCAGTGTGGTGAAGTGTTATTATTACAGTGGAATCTCACAAATTCGAACCGCCACAAATTCGAACTATCCAGAAATTAGAATCTTTCATTTCAATGCATTGCACATTCTAAAATTAGAACTATGACTTCTAATTTCTGGATGCTTTGTATTTTTTGGTTAGTATTTTTACTACAAATTATTTTTCTCGCTCAATAAAATAAAACGGGGAATCACCAAGTTATTCGTAGTGTGTACAAATCGGTCAAAAGCGTGTGAAATTTGTCACCGTTGATAACTGAAGTTCAAAGAAAAGTATTCACACTTAATACATACTGATTTTATGTTAAAAACCAATTTAATACCTTATAATTAAAAAATTGTTTTCAAGTTTTTCTATGAATTTAATATATTAAATTAATTAACTGCTAATAAATATAATATAATATAATATACTAATAAATATATATAATACTTACATAACCGGTTTTTTTTATAATTTTCTTTAAAAAAATGTCCCGAAATTCGAACTATTCAGAAATTCGAATTGCCCTGTACACAAAGTGGTTCTAATTTGCGAGGTTCTACTGTATTCACTTTATTTTTTTTTTTTGTAAGTGTACATCATAATCTCTATTTGACCCTCTTCCAAATTTAAAAAAATGGGTTTTATTAGTTTTTAATAACATTTATTTATTTATAATTTGTATTCTGTTTGGCTTGGCAAAAACAAGCTTTTATTTTTGAATTATGACGGTCAAGAAATTCAAATAGAAAACAATATAACATTAAAAGTAATAGCAATAACACAACAACATTATGTTGCTGATGGCAACAAAAACAAAAATAAGACCAACATTAATAGAGAAGCCCATTAATAAATATAAAATCCTCATTATCAGGAAAATATTTGTTTTCGTTATTTCCAAACTTGTCATGCTCCTACAAAATTAACACAAAGAAAGTTTTACCACTTTTTCCCTTTTTTTGTTAAAAACCAATATTAAGCCTATAGTACTAGATATGATAATGACGATGTTTATGTTAATGATGACAAAGATTATAAATTCAATATGTCCCATAAAATATTTGGTAAACATTGGAAAAATTACGCACTTGCTGTCCATTTGTCCCTTTGTATTTATGAGGCCCTGGAGTAACAAGTTTTTTTCTTTCTTTTTGTTCTGACAGTTTCAAACATTAGACGAACCCATGTTTTTAAAGGGTAGGGGGTGAACGGAAATAGTTGTTTGTTAAATTATTGTTGTGCTTGCAAAAGAACAATAAAATCATCAAAATTAAACAAATTTTAAAGTCTACAAAATAAAATCAAAAGAGAGAAAACATTCTGATAAACATTTGTCCAAGTAATTGTCGTAATTAGTATTCAGGATCCTATTGAGTGTTGGAAATTATAAAAAATTCTAACACATATGGTCAAAATAAAAAGTACAGGCATATTTTTTAGATTTTCTGTTACCTTTTAATAATGAATGAGGTCAAAGTTCATATTTTTCTTGGTAAAAAAAAATTAATTTTCAATTTTGTAGTTTGTTTTGTAGTCGCCGTCATCTAGTGGTTAGTATGTTGGTTTACTAAGGCGATAGCGCTGGATTCAAATCTCAGCTCTGACATCTTAAAAAAAAGAAATTTGAAAAAATTATTTCTTTCGGCGGCTACCTGTCAGCAGTCTTCTGGCAAAAGCTCTGAGAGTAATTAATTGCCATGAAAAATTTCTCAAATCTGTCGTTCGGAGTCGACTTTAAACTGCAAGCCCCGATACTCATGAATAAAAATTAACACACACAACATGAGTGCTGCGAGACGCTAGGCCGGAACCCTGCAACAGGGTTGTAATGAACAATTATGCATGTAAAGGTAAAGTAGTCTATTGAGGTTGAAGGTTTGCATTTATGGCCTGTTTCTGTATGACAAACAATTTAAAGCGGTTAAAAATTCGTATGTAAAATACTCAATTTTTCAAATAATTTTGAACATCTTTCATATAAATTTTCAAATGCTTAAAATTGTTTGTCATAGAGAAACGGGCAGTTAAAGTTAACAGTATTATTTCAGTTTGAGTTTTAAATTTATTATTTTCAATGTAGAGTATATACCGCCTCTAGCGGTATATATATATACTAGACGCCTCTAGCAAAATATTTTAATGCTTCAGCGGAAAAATTCACTTCGTTCTCAAAATTCGTCAATCACTTGATTCATCGAAAGGTTGCTCTAGATTAATAGAAAAGGTTGTGCTGTACAAAGATTAGTAAGCATTTGAATATTAAAATTAAGTTTTTTTCTCTTAAATTTGTTATTAAAAAAGGTAAAAGTACGTATGTATTTGTGTACTTATTGTTTTACCCATATGCGTACTTCAAAAAATTAAACAAAACAAAATAATATTAAAATATTTATTAAAATTTAAGCACAAAAATGTGATGGAAATAGAAAAATCGCCTATAAATACACAAAAAGGTTGCTAATTTTAGGTTCTGTTTAATTCCAAACAACCAGAATAATATAAATGCGTTTTAGAGGAAATGTCATGTAATTTTTTATCTACAAGTATCGCAGCAAATATTTTTTTTATTTCAGTTTTTCCTCTTTTTTTTTCAATATAAAAAATCTTCACTTATTTCATAATTTATTGTTTAAATTTCTTATTTTTACGCTACTTTAACAGATTTTTTTGCGTTAAATTTCATTCCATTACGTTTTCATTCAATCCTTTCTGCTCGTTTTAAAACACATTTGTTTTTTGCTCATGTGTAAGTTGCTTTATAAAGAATGAGAAGGAAAGTAACACTGCAATGTTGTAATATTATATTGTTGTTGCTTTTGTTGTTATTGCACATTATTTCTATTTCTATTCATTTTAATTAAACCAGATTAAGTGTAGCAAAATAGTAAAAACACGAGCACACAATAGAGAAAAGAAAAAATGAAAGCAGAAGCTGAAGCTGAAGAAAACAAAAACCTAAAGCATATGGAATTAAGAAAAAACAACAACAGCAGTAACAAAATCAACAACAAATGTAAACAAAAGCATATAAACAGCACACATGAAGTAAGAACCCATCAAACACAAATTCGAGCGCTTGTTTGCAATGCAATTTACTTTTCTTATTGATTATAAGTAGTCTCCAAAATTATCCTTGCACGCGTTTGGCTATATTTGTTTGTTTTTTTATATATGTGCCCATAATTATGAAAGTGGTCTAAGTCATATATTTCTTTTTTCAGGATATTTAATGAATTGCATTTGAATAAATTAAAAAATATTTTTACCTTATGCGACATTTTAATTTATAACTTTATTGGTTTTAATTGATGGAAATTTATTATGTATATGAAATTTCGTGTGAATTTCATACGATAATATTGTTTTTAAAGTTTGAATTGACTTAGACCACTTTCGAAATTAACTGAATGTGCTATAAATGACTTAAAGCAATAAAGAACTGAGTTTTATTTAAAACAATAATTTGATTGAAATAATTCCTGAACATTTATTAATTATTTTTAAGCAGTAATCCATTTTTATCATTATTTCGAGTATTTAAGATTCTTAAAATGTTCCTGAAAAACTGAATGTTCCTGAAAACTCATAATATCTTTATGTTTTTCTTCCGATACTGGTCTAATGGTGTTGTATAATCAAAGTAATTTAGTATTTCCGTATACTTTGGGTCTTCCTCTTTTAGGTGAAAGATCCAAAACGTGAAATTTAGAATCATCTAAAGAATTTTTGACTTAGACCACTTTCATAATCAACACTAAATGAATTCCATATAATGTTGAAATTACAACCACTATCTAATGGTTCATTTTTGACAATTTCGTAAAAATTACATTTCACAAATTTAGTTTAAAATAATGTGTTATGATATAACTGATAAACTAATTTTTTTTAAATTTTGACTTAGACCAGTTTCATAATTATGGGCACATATAATTATAATTCTATGTCTGTGTATTTAATGTATTTAAAATAGAAAAATTTTCTATATAATTTATAAAATATTTTCTAAGTGTTTTTATGTAAAGTGATTTACTTGTGTGTATGTACATTTATGTTATTGTCTTTTATAATTCCTTTTTGTATACAAATGTGTTTGATGACATATAATTAATATGAAACGCAAGTCTTGTAAATAATAATAGAAAATTGTTCTTATTACTCCTTCTACGAAATGTTTTCACATCATTATTTTATGGAAATAATATTTGTGCTACTACTCGTATTGAATTAAAATTATTCCTTATTTGAAATCAAACGTTATTGTTTGCCGGGACTGAACAATAATGACTAACACTACTATAGTGAAAACATTTTAAACAATAAAATGATAATTATGATGATGCTGAACATCATTATTATAAACAAAATACTTGTATTCATTCCAAAAAAACTTACACATTAAACACACAGAAAATAAATGCAAAGAGCAAGTGAGAGGAACAATAAACGCATTCGCATATACTCGTACATATGAAAAAAAAGAAGAATAAAGAGATAAATATGAAACAAACACTCATAAAAAAGAACGTATTGGAAAGCGAAGCAATCTGATTTTGTGTCCTTTTCTACACGTTTAACTGCATCTCCTGCCGATCAAAATAGGAAGTGAACTCGTTGGTCATAATGAAAGCAATGCCTGTACTCTCCCGCTACTGGGTCATATAAAACTATGCCTCATGTGTAAATTATTGGTGTAACGACCATTGGCGTAGCTGTTATATAATGCTATGTCCTACACGATATTTTCGGAATACCTTGTATTGATCATGATGATTTCTTAGGTACCTCAAATATTTTGCTATTCAAGACAGTCTTATAACCATCTTCAAGGACACTACTTGGCACTCATATCATTGCTGCGTTTTCATACGTAGGCTAACAAACCAGCCAATCAAAATAATAATAGTGTGCAAAATTCTGGTCCACATACTACAGCATATATTTGGACTTGCCTATATGCTTAAAATATTTTGAGCCTTATTTATAATAAAAAATTAGAAATTCGTTGTACACAATGGCTAAATTGTCATTCGTATACGCTGAAATTCTTACTCAAGTGTACGAGTTCTTTAATTTTTTGGATTCTCCGACTAGTTATCAAACATAAGATATGGAAAGTTTTAACCATGGGTGATAAACATGCCAGTTTTTCGTCCCATATGCTAACAAGGTGCTAACTTTTCATTATACATACGGCCGTTTATTTTTATTCATTTTTATTATTATTTTTTTTTAACCAATATTCAGGGATAAAGCGCATACTTATGTAGTGCATTGTATTAGAATATTGCATATATAGATAAATAGAAGATGTTAAGCACCTTATGTCAATGAAACAAGTTGCTGGTTGTAAAGGAAAGTATTTGAATTTCTTTATACTTTCGAAAGCATACTGTCTAAACTTTCTTTTTAAGCATATTTTTTCTAAGTGCTCAAACGAAATTTTTTCTGTCACTGTAACAATTTCCTTAACTTTACAAACAAAAACTGTTTTTAAGCTTAAGAGTTCTAGAGAATTGAAGAATTAAAAACAAAACACAGTGAAAAGAAACAACAGCAAAATAAATCTACAAAAAAGCAACATCAAGAACACATACATGCATACATACATATGAAATTATAAATAAAACCAAATAAAATTAAAAACAAACACGTACACAAACATAAGCAAAGTGTACTTGAACGAGTATTCGTTATAAACGATAACAGTTAAACAACAAATTTTCTCTTTTTTAACTCTCTATATATGTATGTGTGTGTGTGTGTGTGTA
Source organism: Metopia argyrocephala (assembly GCA_963576795.1). Classification (NCBI taxonomy): domain Eukaryota; kingdom Metazoa; phylum Arthropoda; class Insecta; order Diptera; family Sarcophagidae; genus Metopia; species Metopia argyrocephala. Next base: position 4,189,373 of record OY756209.1, read on the forward strand.
GAAATTTAAAAGTTTGTTTTTGTGTAAAATAGGTATATACATATACATATATAAACACGTAACATATTTAATCCTTGTTAATAATTAGCTGCTGTAATCCTTTGCAACGTGTTGCCAAAGGAATTTCCAAAGAGCTGCAACAAACAGCAACACAGTATTTTTCAAGTTTATACGAGTATGTGAGTAATTCTGATGTTTGTATATGAAATTGTTTTTGGGAGTATGTATGTATGTTGGGTGTGTGTAACTTAAAGAGACCTCTTACAGTAAAATTTTAATTTGTTTTTCTTATTTAAACTACAACTTATTTAATTATTAAGATACTTACGGGCTGTCTAGTGAAATGGGTTTAAAAAATATAATCTGAAAGAAATTGTGGCTACAATTTTATATATTTAACAACTTTAGTAAACTTAGTGGAGTTTATTTTAAAGTTTTTCATAATAAGAAATGCAATTTTTAAAATTATTCAACACTCGTGCATAAAGAAAGTAGAAAACAATACTCAATCATAGCAATGTCGCTTTCAAGCCACATAGAATTTATGAAAGAGTCTATTGGTCTAATATGCTCAATCTGATTAGAGAATAGAAATTTGCTAAATGCTTTTAATATTGTGGCGCTAAAGTTAGCCTGAGACAGGCGGTGATCAGTCTAAAATTTGAACAGTTCTGTTGTTCTCAAATATAGATCAGACCTGAAACTCCTCATTTCGGGTCACTGTGATTTAGATTTAGATATTTATAGTTCGTGCTTGCAAAGACCACTTTCATAATTATGGGCACATATATGAAAAATTATTTTTTTTGTTACTTTTTTATTACTTATGTACATATTATTTTGATCACATATGTACTTCTGCCATATTCATTTTCAGAGCAAGAGCATGTGCATTTAAATGTGAAAACTCGAAAATCATGCAAATCAAATGTCATTACAAAATTTTGAAATATTTTAGTAATATCTGTCTTTTGATAGAATAAAAAAAAGGAAATCACTGTTACACATTCTGATAAATATTTAAAAATACAGTTGTTGGTTATACTCGCTTATAAATTCTTATAAATTTTTATCATAATTTCATATTTAAAATTCCAATCTTCACAACTGCATTATACCAAACCAAAATACAGACTAGAATAGAATATAAAAATATTACGGAATTAAATAAATAAATAAAATATTTTCTTTTGCTTGAAATCACATGTGAAGTTAAAAAATAAACGAAAAAGACTGACATTTATTTGCACTAAAAATTCTAGCACGAAAAGGAAAAAACCAACAAGCTGAGGATTTTAAACAAAAAATAAAAATTCTTTTTATTGATCAAAATATAGAAATATAGAAATAAAAACAAAATAATTTTTACTAGAAAACATAAGGAAGACGGAAAAGAAACAATAGATTTAAAACGTATTTTCAAGCATACATACATATGTGCAAAAGCCATATAATTCTCTATATAAATAGTGTGAGTGCAAGTGAGTGAACAAAATATGACATCAAACAGACAAGGACTTTCGGATTTTTTCTTTTATGTTTAATGTTTTGTTTTTCTATAGTAAACATAAACCCTATATTGGCAAAAAAAAAATATTGTGAAGAAAATAAAAAAAATAGAATTTACACCATTTTGTTAAACACTAGAAAAGACAAGACAACCTTTTTTAGCAAAGACAGTTTTTTTTTTCATAGAAGAAATCTATTAAAAGCGTTCTTGATTAGAGGCCTTCCACTGTTACCGAAAAGTGTTCCCGTACATAAAAATTGGATAAATGAGAGATTTTGAGAGAGTTATTTTCTTCCTCTTTTGCCCAAAACAGTCCGTACTCGTCTTTGGGCTGATGTGTGCAAGTAAACAATTAATCAGCTGTTTGAAGAATAAAAAAAATAATAATGAAAAAATAAAAGTTTCAAAAAACTAAAAAAAAGTTAAAAGTTGTTTCCGTCATTTTGGGTATGTTCGTCTCTTATTGAGAGAAATTAAAGTTTACTCCCATTTTACCGTACTTTCCCTAATGAGTGATTGTACAAATCTATTATAAATTTAAATTAAATTTGTTTTATTTGTTTTTTTAATTACAATGTAAGTCAAAGTTATATCAAAGTATATCCAAAATATATTGAGTTTTTCTTCCGTTCAGATTTCCATAATTTTTATTCTAAGAAATGGTGTTGTTGTTTTATTCAAAACAAATAAATAATAAAACATTTTAATAGAAATTCATTGCTTCTCTTTTTTGGGCAATATCCTGGATATGTATAGGGTGTTTTTTATTGAGGTATAGAACTTTAAGTTGGCATCACTTTTTTAACTGGCGGCCATTTTGTCAGCTGTCAAGTGATTAATATTTAGTTTGGTTTGCCATTTCATCATGAACAGGTTGACAAAAGAACAACGCTTGCAAATAGTGCAAATTTATTTCGAAAATAATGGTTCAGTTCGCGAAGTTTACCGCAAGCTCCGTCCATTTTATGGTCGACATAATCGTCCATCAGAGCAATTAATTCGGTTAACCATGGATCGTTTTCGCACTACGTTTACTCTATGTGATAATACGCATCCGCAGAGACGTCGAACAGTGCGCACCGAAGAAACAATTGCCGCTGTAGAGCAAAGTGTTGAAGAGAACCCGAGTGAATCGATTCGCCACCGTGCACAGCAATTGGAGCTTTGTCCATCAACTTTATGGAAGATTTTGCGCAAAGATCTTGGCTTGCGACCTTACAAGATCCAGCTTGTGCAAGAATTAAAGCCGCGGGACCATGCAATGCGTCGTGATTTTGGTGTATGGGCCGAAAATGAGATTGATCTCGATGCTGATTTTTATCGCAAAATTTTGTTCAGTGATGAGGCTTATTTTTGGTTGAATGGCTACGTCAACAAGCAAGATTGCCGCATTTGGAGTGAAGAGAATCCACATGAGACCCTTGAGACGCCATTACATCCACAAAAACTGACTGTTTGGTGTGCTCTATGGGCTGGTGGAGTCATTGGGCCATACTTCTTCCGAAATAATGCTGGAGAGTCAGTTACCGTTAATGGAGACCGGTATAGAGCCATGATAACCGACTATTTTGTTCCCGAATTGGATGGCATGAATGTGGATGAGTTGTGGTTCCAACAAGACGGCGCTACATGCAACACAGCGCACGTCACAATCGATTTATTGAAAGAAACATTCGATGAGCGCATAATTTCGCTTAATGGACCTGTCAATTGGCCACCAAGATCGTGTGATTTGACACCATTGGATTATTTTCTTTGGGGATATGTGAAGTCGCTCGTCTACGCTAACAAACCAGAAACGTTAGCGGACTTGGAAGCCAACATTCGTGGCGTTATTGCCAACATACGGCCCCATATGCTCGAAAAAGTGGTTGGAAATTGGACCTGTAGAATTGGCTTTATTCGAGCTAGCCGCGGCGGCCACATGCCAGAAATCATATTTAAACATTAATGGCATAAAATTATCCTTCCAATAAAGACAAATTGATGGACATTAAAACGATTTTCTTGTGCTTTATTTCAATTCGAAGTTCTATACCTCTAAAAAAAACACCCTGTATTTTTCTGTTCCACTAATAATCTATTGGCAGAGAAATAAAAACAACTGGTGACCATAAAAAAAATTAATTTTCTATTTGTTTTGCTGTTTAGAATTTTGGATTGCGTTTCAAGTTTTTTTTTTTTTTTTTTTTTTTTTTTTTTTTTTTTTTTTTTTTTTGCTTTTTGCTTTGCTAAACTGCTGGATAAGCAGCGAATATTTATTCTTCCTTAATACGAGTACTTCTCATTTCATCATAAACAATCCTTTTATTTGGTTCATATTGAAAATGTCTCTATGGTGGCGAGTTTTTGCTCTGTTTTTGTTTTTTCAATTTTATATTTGTTTGCAGTTGTTGTTGTGCGGATAAAGTGTTAGCCGTTAGTTTCTGCTTTTGCCTTCTTGCTTTGTAATGATGGCTAAATCATTATGGCGTAAAAACGTGTTGAAAAGTAAAGTCAGACGCATTGCAAACAGGCTGTCTAAAGTCTTTGCATTGCATATCCTTTTGTAGTTCTTATTTCTTTTTTTGTTTATTTCTTTTTTTTTTATTTCTTTTAAATGACTTTTTTTATATTTCTTTTTCAACTGTAATTTTTCACTTTATGAAATACATCTGTGTCTGGCTAAATTGTAGTTTTCAATCGGGTTAAAGAGAAATCTTTTCTTTTCCATTTCAATTTCTATTCACTTTTTATGTCAGTTTTACTGGTAAAAGAATTGAAAACGTGACTTTGATATTAAAGTCTTATGAAATAGTTTCTTCTTTTGCTCGTAGTCTTTTTTTATTATTTTAAAGATTTCTTTTAGATTTTTTTTTTCTTTTTTTCTCTCACTTATTTAATAATACTGCAAAGATAATGACTTTATAGTGAGATGTATGAAAAATTTATAATTTTCATGATTATTTTAAATGGGAACAATAACTTGAGTTTCAATAAAAAGACTATTAAAATATTGTATGTGATTGATTAATACAGCAACAGAATTTTTTTTAACCATTTGGTATTGTTAAAAGCAGACTTGTTCAGTAATTCAATTCTAATCATTGGTAATCGGATTATTTTGTCTGACAAGTAAAAGTAATCATGAAATTATAATTAATTATAATAAAAAAAAAAATTAAAAATTGTAGACATAATTTCTTCAATATACTTCGGCAAAGAACTTTAAAAATCACATCACTTATATTCGAATAAAGAAAATATAAAAAAATGGTGATTTTTTGACAAACACATGGTTTTCAGAGAAATTTTAAAATTCAGAGACGTATAGTAAGAAAATAAAACGTTAATTTTTTTTATAATTCATCTGGTGGACTTCACTACTTGTAAGTATAAAACGAAAATAAAAGTGTTTCAACTAGAAATTATCAGAAAGATAAATTAAATTAAAACTTGTTTATTGATGTACTAAGTAGGAATTTATTAAAGAAAAATGTGTATAAATTAGTTATGGAATAACTCTAGTATTTGCAACAATGTTTAACCAAAACAGTGTTTAAAAAACTAAAGTGGGCGTGGCATATATATAAATATTAAGTTATTTCTACAGACAGCTAAAAACTGTTTTTCTTGAAATTGTTACAATATCTCTCGGTAAGGCTGGATTTCCAACCGTCCACTCTTAAACTATCCACAATAAATATTAATTTGTCTATATTTTCAAAATGGTAACACTAGAAGATCCAATTTTTGTTCCAATTAACTTCATAATATATGCATATCATTTATCAGTATTTAAGCGAACTGGGGCAAGTGAGCATGGTACTTCCCATACAAACTAAATATTGACTTTCTTTATATCCTGAGGTTAGTTAATGACTTCATATTCAATATGCATAAATCAACATCAAAAAATGGGTGAAATTGGACAAGTGGACATGGTATCACTACTCAAGATTTATTTTTATATATCATGAGAACAGTTAAAGAGAAACTTTCGAGATATAATACCCACAACTATATTGCCAAAATACATACTTCGTACTTATACAGTAAAAAACTCACAACCTGTATTTCGCTGTCGAACGTAAAGCTATGCGAACGAAAACAAGTGTTATGTTTCTTGGAAATAATACGCTCTGCTCTTTTATAAAATTATTATATATTTTCAATATAGATTTGGAAAATCAAAAATCTGAATCCGTCTTGCACATGTGGAGCATATGAGCTTTAAGTGTGCAAAATTTCAACTTTCTGCGACATCAGACGGCTTCAAAAGGCTGCGGAAAGAGAATTGGACATACATCCGAAATTATATATATAGATACACACGTATGTATAATTACAGAAAGGCTTGCCATCAACTAAATAATTACATTACAACAAGTCACTCATTATTGTTCGAGAAATCGTCCCATATGTTTAAATGTATCGTCTTTCTAGCTTTGTTTTTGAAACGTACGATGTTTAAAAATGTTCAAGTTTCAATGGTGGTGAATGTACGGTTTAACAAATGAAGCGAAAAAATCACTGACATGGGTAAATTTTGGTCCGTTTTCGTGCGAATTTATCGTTGGGAATGCGAACAAACGAAAACGTTCGATATTGTGAGACAAGCAGTTAGATGTTTGGAATTGGTTCTCTCCATACTTAATAAGAGTTGATTTGTATTGATGTTGAAAACAGGAATGGCAGAAGTTTATACATTTTAATCCTAATAACTTCAATCCAAAAAATAGTCGGAGAGTCAAATAAGTGAACATATTTTTATTAAATTGAAAAAGGAGTAAAGGAACACGCTACAATATGGCATGTAACACGGGTATTTAATTAGAGGCCTGTTTAAAATTAATAGCATGGCGCCGCTTATACAAAATCAAAATATACCACTGATTTGAACAAACTTGAGATTTATTTTTTTACATTTTTCTCTCTGATACTAATAAGTGTCTGTACTTGGAGTCCGATTAACATTAATTTTATTTGCTAAATAAATTAAAATTAAAAGTAAAATTGTAAATTATTTAAATTCGTGTCCTTTATTATCATATTATTATCCACTTGGAAAAAAACCACATTTAAACGGCAAATCAAAAACATAATACTCCAAATGCAATAATTAAATATTTACTTCTACAAATTTATGAAAATTTTGGTTATTTTAAAATGCAATTATAAACCGCAAACATTGATATCATAATAATGATGATGACTATGATGAAATAATATTGAGTATGTGTGTGTGGGTATATGTGTATATAATGGAGTTAAAACAATAACAAATAAATAGAAATGTTTGTTTGCTTTTATGAGTACATAAGTACAAATACATAAAGTAAATATTTACAAATATCAGTGTTTTGATATACTCGTTTATATGTATATACATGTGCATGTATGTGTAAAACAGTTCATAAAACGCAAATATGTTTTTATTAAATTGTTGACACTGCATAATTGATGGCATACTTTTGTAATTTTTTTTTTTTTCAAATTTCATATTTAAGTATAAATAAGTATAGAATTTAAGGTAAATGCGAATTCGCTACCCCACTCACAGATAATTATTTTTGAATGTAGTTTACGTTTAATTTAGCAACTATGTATTGAATTTGTAATTATGAAATTATACTGAAATGTCACATTAACTGATGACAGAATCTTAATTTAAATGGCAAAATGGCATTGACAATATAATGACAAGTCTACTCATCAAATAATAAATTATTGAAAATTGTTTTTTTTTCAATTTGAATTAATATTTGAAAGGAGTAAAAAAACAATTAGAAGACAAATTAAATTGAAAATAAAAACAAATTTTCAGTAACCGTAAAGTAAAATTAAATAAATCTCAGTATTGTATATCAAAACCATAATCTACCAATTATCAGGAAAAAAAAACAAATTTTTCTTACCAAATGAGACAAAATGCCCCCATTGACTTTATCAGAATTACAGAATTACAAAATACAGTCAAACGGGCAACGGCAACACAAATATAAAAATACATATATTGTAGTCATATCTACTTGTTCACATGGTTTATTTATTTTTATTTATTTTTTTTTTTTCATTACTCTAAACTGTTGTTTAATGTAAGTTCATAGCCAGGCACCTGTTGGTTTGTCTAGTCTAAGGCTACAACCAAGTAAAGAAACTAAATTTCAAAAAGTATTACAAGGACTTTAAATTACAAGGCTTTTTACATAGACAGACAGAAAAAGAGCATCAGGGAAAAAGGAGTGAAGCACAATGTATATCATAGGTGTAGTATGCAGTAAAAGCTCTTTAAAACGCAAACGATGCAGCATAAATAAATCTCAAATGCACACACTCTAGAATTATTTTCTCTTCTATTTATTCATTTATTCCTTTATTTTGTCTGTATTTTCACTTAAAAATTTCTATTTCTTTGCTGCTATTTTTTCCTTGTTGTTGGTTTTCTTGTTTCTTTCAAGAAAGCAGTACTCGTATGTAATTTTTACTAAAATTTTACTTTATATTCAGTCCTATGTTCTTGTGTGTTGTACCTTTTTTTTTATTCAAGGGCAGATACTAAGGAAACTCTCTTTTTCACTCGCTCTCCCATAGGATCACATATATATATAAATTGGGAAAAGCAAATGAATTTTTTAATTAATTTGTGATATGCCTTGCTTAGTGTTACTATCTTAGGTACATATGTATGCATGTTAGTTTACATTTGTATGTAAGTACATATGTATGTACTGTACTGTATACTAATACAGTCTTTATAGAATTGAATGAATGATTTTTGATTGTCTGAATGACTGCATTCAATTAATTTTTTTTTTCTGTTGGTTTTTACAAATTTTACTATTTTTTTTTTTTTTTTTTTATTTGAGACCAATACTCAGGGGTAAACCCCTACTAAATGCTGTACATTGTATTGGAATTTTGGAAAGGACAGTACATATATTATTATTAATTATTATATTATTATTAAGCGCCTTAGGAATGAGAATATATTATTTTTTTTTACGATTTTTACTATTTTTATGAAATCGAATATTTTTTTGATTTTTTAACGTAATAAAGAAAAACGTTTTCTTAATTAATTTTTAAACTTAAACTTAAAAATTGTAAATAAGTTCTATAAGAAAAATCGTTTTAGGCCCATTATTACAACTTGCCATTAGTTAAAGGTAGGATTTTATCAGACAGATATATTCCTTTTTAATATTACAAGTTAATCTAAAGTGACCGATAGAGTTATTGGGAAGATAGCCTTAGCTTTAGGTTAAAATGTACTTTTAATAACAGAAAGCTATTTATCTGTCTGATAAAATCCTACCTATGTATAAGTAACGGCCTTAAAGTCGTTTCCTACCTGTTTGTTATAAAAATAAAATAATAAAATTATAGCATACTTTTAGGCGGTATTAATATTCCCTTAACCCCAATGCCTCACAATCTTTATATATTCTAAAGTATTCTATTAAAATGCTTTAAGTTTTGTTAGTTTCTCTCAAATTTGTTATTTTCTCTTAACAGAAACAAGTCAACACTGCACATAAAATTTTAGTACATAAGTACATCAGTATTGAAAGGTTAAATATGTATTTACTAGTTAATGAATGATTCAATTAGTTATATACATAACTGGCCATTACAATCCTTTTTTCAAAGTTACGGGCTGGCTTCTTCCCTTATTTTGAGCATTTTGTTTTTTCCATGAGTACGGTGACCTACAGTTTAAAATCAAATCCTAACTACAAATTAGAGAGGCTTGTTCATGGCAATCAGTAACACTCAGATCTTTTGCCAGAAGCCTGCTAAGAGGTGGCCGCCAAAACAAATATTTTTTTGTAGTTCTTTCTTTTGTTTTAATAAGCCAAAATACTATATACTAGACTACGGCGAGTACCTTTAGTATTTTTATTAAATTAATACAGCATCCTGAAAATGTTTATAAGAAACTCCTCTTTAAGTTTTTGATAAGAAAAAAAAAAGAATCTTAGTAACCAAAAGAGAAATTTTAAATGTTTTTTCTATTAAAAACACATAACCCTAATTATTTTACAAGCAAATTTTATTTTCTTTTTAAATTTTCTTCTTTTTTACCAAAGAGAGAATAGAAACTAGTAACTTTCAAACTTGTCTGCCTGACATTTGTCTTATTTTATTAAATTTGCTTTCAGTTTTTGTCCCAGTTCAAATATCATTAGAGTGTAAAGAATTTGACCAAAAAATTGAAATTGTAATGGACTTTTATCAAATATGCAAAAATAGAAAATAACAAATGGAAAATAGAAAAACAAATAGAAAATCCTTTAGGCTTTTAGAAAAGGATGGCAGCACAAAGGAACATCATCAAACAATGTAGATTTTTAATATCCATTTAGTGTGGGAATTTTAACAAATGTTTTAGAGAGTCACATGCAAAAAAGAGGATAAATAATTTTCAAAATCAAATGTTACAACTTTCGCATGTAAATGTTAAATAAATACAAGAGTTGGGCAAATAAATGTTTGAAAAAAAACTTTTTTTCCCTCTTTTACTGTAATTTATTTTAAGAGAAAAAAAACTCTGAAAGTTTTAATAATTTGCCAAAAAGAGTAAAATTTACATTGAAACGAGCATCCTAAAACTATGCCATAGCTATGTGTAAACAATGTAGCCATAAAAGTATGCTAAAAAAAATTGCTCGCAAAGGAAACCTACAGTATCAAATGAATTTCAATTAAATAAACTTGATAAGCATAAAGAAAAAAGAAGAACCAAATGAAAAACATAAACTGAAAAGAAATCGTTAATGAGATAAGTTTCAACTTTTGCTTTCAATACTTTTTGAATGTCTAATTTATTTTCTTTGTATTCTAGCCAACATACAATGTAATACATCAACACACACTAAGATGATAATGAAATACACGCTAAAATAAGGTAAATAGGTTGATGCAGAAGCAATGACTTTAAGATCAAATTCTTTAACAACAAATGAACTTAAAACGTGTTAACGCCTGTGTATATACTATAATAATACACAAACAATTAAGTATAAGACAGTAAGACAGCAAGATGAATAGGGAGAGATAATATTACACATGTTACCTCATTAGTGTAAATGAAGCTGATTAGTCAATTAGTCAAACTCAAAATGCTGTTATTTGTTGTTGTTTTTTTTTTTCTTTTGCTGTTTTGACTCTAATTCCCGTATTTTGCTTGTGCGTGCAGAACGTGAGCATTAAAATTATTCACTTGATTATTTAACATTTAATAGGTTAAAGAATGTCATAAGGAAAATAGCATATGTATGTACTATGTATATACGCTTTATAATACACTATATATGTCTATATAAGCATATATGGTCTCGTATATCATTAAAACAAAAGTTAATTTCAATAAAATGCTAATTTAACAAATATTTTTGTGCCTATTAATGTATGTGTTTTTAATTATCAGATATGTTACGCAGGAATTTGTTTTTAAACTAAGCCATAATGAGCAGTTAATTAATTATTGATTTATTTATAGTAGTTGTAGATAAATTCGAGTCTAACTTAAAATTAAATAAAATTGTTGTTTAAACTATGACGAGTTGTTCACAACAATCATATTTTTTCGTTTTATTGTTTTATGACATATGATTTTAAAACGACCATTTGAGTCCCCCAATTATAAATTTAAAAAAAAGTATAAATTAAAATTGAAAAAAAATTAAATTAAAAAAGTACTGTAAAGTAAAAAAAAAAAAAACAAAATGCTTAAATAGAGATTCTTAAAATATTTTTAAGAAATAAACAACACAGTGGAAGTCATTGTAGAATCATTGCACACACCAAGTATTTCCAAAAGCTAAATTTAATCTCTTAAAACACTTCTTTCTTAGCAAACCAAAACTTCCGTCCAATGACGGTTGATTTCATTTGTAATTTCTCTAATGATTACTATGTTATGCTTTTGCTGGGTATATTTGTGTAAAAACTTTAACGAAATATTTATTGCAATTTACGCATTTATTTTAATTATAATTTTGATTAATTTTTGTTCATTTAAAAAGAAAAACAACTTTCTCTGCTAATGAAAACATTTTTTGTATTTTTTGTATTTTTTTATTATTATTTCTTATCCTCTAAAGGAAAAACTCAAAGTTTTAAAACTTTTCTCATCTCATACTGTTAATGTGTATTTTAATTTTCTGTTTTTTTTTTCGTTTTTCAATACGAATTTAAATTCAAATATTCCCGCTCATTTTCAACTTATGTTTGCATTCATAACATGAAAACGAAAAAACATACATATTTTGTTTTTGTATTAAAACTTTTTTACTTAATAGTCGTACAACAAGTATGAACTCATACATTTGTATGTACATCAGTCGTTATAAATAAATATGTATGTGTATGGCAAAGTGTATTCTTGTATTGAAATTATAAACTAAAGACGTATAAAAAAAATATGAAAATGAACAATAAAGATACTAAAGCAGTTCTTTTCTCTATTTTTATGAAAATAGTTTTTCTTCATTGCCGAACGTTTTGATCCACCACCAAAAAATAAAAATAAAAAATTATGACGATAATAATGAAAAAAAGTTTTTAATACTTTAAAACAAGAAAAAAGAAGTTCCGATTTTAGAAAGAGATGACAAGATATCAGAATATTGGCATAGTAAAGGGAAAATAACATTGAAGAGGCGAAAAAAAAGACAGAAAGAAAAGTTTTTGGCATATTTTGTGCAAGTGGCAGAAAAATTATTTAAGTTTAATGAAATAAATCATAGAATAGTCTAAAGTGAAAACTTTTTTTGTATTACCACAAAATAATGAAGAATACAAATTTAAAAAAAAAACAACGAAAACGAAAACAAATTTATAATTTTACACTGGGAGAAATTTGAAAATAAAAATAATAATTGTGCAAGAAATTAATTAAAAATTAAAAATCAACTAAAAATTAGAACAAGTTCTATTCCTGAGCGGCGACGCTTAACCACTCAGAAATGCCGCTCATTGCGTGGCCACTTCAGTAGTATTCCATATGTTTTAATTTTTTGCCGCTTACCACTCAACCGCTCATTGCGTGGCCTTGGCCTAGGCCTAATAGGATATATTTTTATTTTAAATTGGACTTGGGGGTGGTAACTCTCATAATATTGATTTTTGTATATCTTGAAAGCGGTTAAAGCACAACCTTTTGAATTTGCATTAAATAACTTTATGGCCAATTATGAGTCAAAAATTGGGCGAAATTATAGAAGTGGGCGTGGTACCTTCCATTTTTATGTATCATAAGAATGTTAAAACTACATTTTTAGAGTTTGGTCTTCTTTATAAGTGTATGAACAAATGAAATTAAAGTTCTTATAAGAAAACAAAGATCATTGCACTGTGTGTTCTAGAGCCATGCATAGAACGTCAGGCAATGGTAATAAATATTTCCATAAAAAATGGTTAAAGTTTTGTCTATTGAGGCTTATTTTTCAAGTAAAAAATTAATAGTAGAAAAACTTTAAATAATTGTATCTAAATGTGTTTAGAATACCTTAAGTTATTGTTTCCAGAATTGTTCACTTAAAAAACAATCTAAGCAAGCCCTTGCTCGAATAATTTTCGATAAAATATGGCCCTATGGAACCTCCAGAAAGTAATGCGCACCATCCACAATTAATTATGCGTACTCGAGCTCCATATGCGACAATTTTTATTGTTGACGTAATCACCGATTAAGAAATTAGTTTTGTTGGTGAAGAAAATTTTGTACGACAAATTTGCATGGGAAGCCTATTGTTATAACACCCAATTAGCATATTTTCGGCGTTGTAACTAGTCCGCTGCCTTTAATTGTTGCAAGAGTTAGATTTTATATAAAAGAAGGAGCAAATTTATATGGAAAATACGTCAGAATAAGTTGTAAAATAGGCCCTAGTGCTAAGAATGCAGTGAATTATCCATCACATTTTCAGTAGTCCATACCTTACAATGATGCACAGGCCTGATCATATACATACTTATATATAACGCTTATAGTGTATTCAAATGTCTTTAAAATTTTATCAATTCCTTACCCAGCAGGTCAATTATGTCATCCGTAATCCACCTCGTAATGATTAATAACTGACCCATTTGAATCATAACTTTTGTAGTAACAGTTTTAACTATTTTTATACGTTCTTCACTAAATAAATCACACTTCAATTAGCACATATTTAACAGGTGACAGCATTAATAGTCTGGTAGTTTTGTAACCACTATAATTACTACCCTAATACAAGCGATCCTTAATATCTTTATATATTAGCAGAATATTAGAATATTCCCTTTCCGTTCATTTTTCAGTTTTAGGATTTATGATCGATATAATAATTACAAAAAGATTACCATAATAAAGATCTAATAAGTAATGCCAATAAGAAATTCAAGCAATAAAACCACTTTTAAACATTATACAGTAGTACTGCATAGTGTAAAACGCGCAATTCCTACCAACTGACTTATATAGTCGTGCGGAAGTTTATGTGCTCCATCCACTATTTCATTTATTTCGAGTTAATAATGCCACTTTAAGTTCCTGATACCAAAATTTTAAAAATCCTCAATCTGTTTTCGGCTATTTATTGCCGAAACTCGACGAGGTAGCCGAAAACGGATTGCCGACTTGAAAAATTTGAGGTCGAAAACTTAAAGTGGCATCATTAACTCGAGATATATGAAAACTATGAAATGGCGGATAGAGCACATAAACTCCCGCACGACAATATGTTCAAAAGCTTGCTTTGAGGTCGAGAACTTATAGTGACATTATTAACTAGAGATATATGAAAACTATGAAATGGCGGATAGAGCACATAAACTCCCGCACGACAATATGTTCAGAAGCTTGCAGTTCGCTTACACGGGTTCACACACGAACTCATTCACTTACCTTACGTGTATATAAGTATGTTCAATCTGCACAGTTTTATAAATAATTTTCGAATTGAATTAAATTCTTAAAAACAATATTTCCTTTACCATTTAACAAACTTACCTTAATAAGATCTTTCGTGGAGAATTATAAAACTTACGGATAGAAAGAAAATGGACATGATTTACTGTGTATACATTTTATTATTTAAAAATAAGATGAAAAAGAACAAAAAACAAATTATATTTTGTTGACTCTTAAATTTCATGCTCATCGAGCTGTACTAAATGATTATGATAATAAAAGTACTCATAACCAAATAAGCACAAAACCGAATAAAGTACAGGCAACAGGCAAAAAGATAACCAAACAATCACACCCAAAGTAAAGAAAGTTTACTGTGAAAAGAAAAAAAAACATAGAAAATGAAAAGAAAATTGACTTTTCATTTCTTAAATAAACTGTTGCTTCTTCAGACAACAGAACAGAAGTAGAAAAAAACAACAACAAAAATAGCAATACTGACTTATTACAGTTATACACTTACATACTTACATACAAGGAGATGTATAAATAATTTGCCATAAAAATTGTAAAAAGAAATGAAAAATGTTATTTCTCTAACAAGTTTTTTATACTACAAACACACACACACACACACACATGCCTTTCCGTCTCTATCTCTCACTCTCTCTCGTTTTCTCTCTTTCTCACTCATTTTCTTTCTTATAAACACTCATTACAAAGCCAATCTTGCACTTACAGTTACACACTATGGTTATACAAACAATGACAGTCATAAAACTGATGCCAGAAATGTAAAAAGACTGAATAAATGAGTGCAGGATTGAACGAAGAAATGTGATTGTGAGCGACTAAAGAACAACAATATTTGTTCAAGTTTTTATTACATTTTTCTTTAGTTCAATTTTCTGAAAACTGAACATTTTTAAATGGTAAATGCGAATATTCCAAATGGAGGATAAATAAATGAGCGCATAAACTTAACAAACAAACGTTAGAATGAAATATCTTTACTTGGGATTTATGACTTTGGCAAAGAAAACGGAAAATTTAATGAGTCGTAAGTTAAAATGAAATGAAATTTGTGTCAGAATATCGGTGGGAAATGCCAACAAATATAACTACACACATACACACACATACATGAATATTTAATATCTTGCAACTGAGAACTTTTTCTAAAGACAACTTGGTTTTGAAAATGAAAACTTAAAAAAAATTTTAGCAGAGAGAAGCAGCAAATACCAAGTATTGACATTTTATAGGTTTTTAAATAAAGATTGTCCAAATGATAAAGAAACAGAAAAAAGTTAAAGCCAATAATTGCAAAAAACTCTTAACTTTTACTAAGAAGCCTTAAATTTTACATTTATTAATGACATTAAATTTATGGTTATTGATATCGCAGCATTTATTGGCATTCAATAAGGATTGGCAAAGAAAATCGTATTTAAAAAAATAGTATTTCTTTTTTTTATGAATTAATGGAAATTGGTTTAAAAAAAGTAGCCATAATACGAGTAGCAGTTTATTTTAAAAGTGGCATAAGTCGCTTTGTTTTTTAATCCATTTCACCGCATTTAATTGGCATTAAATTTGGAGAAGATTAACTTGTATTTATTGTGTCAGAGGCCCATTTGGATGCTAAAATGCATTATTCTTTATTGATAAAAGAAGAACTTCATGCTTGTGTGAAATTTAAATTTCATTTTGTTTTGTGGCTTTGCTTCCCTGATACTCAATATTGGATGCCTTTGACTCCTGCCGATTGGTCTATGAATTTCTTCTCATTGTTGTCCTACTTGGACTTTTATCAGGCGAGTTTTTTTTTCAACTAAAATGAACCAGATTCTTAGCTTGTTGATGATCTTTTGAATTTCAATCTGTTTCGTTCTTTTACGATAAGTTCTCCTGAAGATAGTTTTCATCCCACCTTGTCTGTTTCTTATCCCAAAACTGTAATAGTATAGTGTTGTGTAGTGTAGTGTAGTTTAGTGTAGTGTAGTGTAGTGTAGTGTAGTGTAGTGTAGTGTAGTGTAGTGTAGTGTAGTGTAGTGTAGTGTAGTGTAGTGTAGTGTAGTGTAGTGTAGTGTAGTGTAGTGTAGTGTAGTGTAGTGTAGTGTAGTGTAGTGTAGTGTAGTGTAGTGTAGTATAGTGTAGTGTAGTGTAGTGTAGTGTTGTGTAGTGTAGTATAGTGTAGTGTAGTATAGTGTAGTGTAGTGTAGTGTAGTGTTGTGTAGTGTAGTATAGTGTAGTGTAGTGTAGTGTAGTGTTGTGTAGTGTAGTGTAGTGTAGTGTAGTGTAGTGTAGTGTAGTGTAGTGTAGTGTAGTGTAGTGTAGTGTAGTGTAGTTTAGTGTAGTGTAGTATAGTGTAGTGTAGTGTAGTGTAGTGTAGTGTAGTGTAGTGTAGTGTAGTGTAGTGTAGTGTAGTGTAGTGTAGTGTAGTGTAGTGTAGTGTAGTGTAGTGTAGTGTAGTGTAGTGTAGTGTAGTGTAGTGTAGTGTAGTGTAGTGTAGTGTAGTGTAGTGTAGTGTAGTGTAGTGTAGTGTAGTGTAGTGTAGTGTAGTGTAGTGTAGTGTAGTGTAGTATAGTGTAGTGTAGTGTAGTGTAGTGTAGTGTAGTATAGTGTAGTGTAGTGTAGTGTAGTGTAGTGTAGTGTAGTGTAGTGTAGTGTAGTGTAGTGTAGTGTAGTGTAGTGTAGTGTAGTGTAGTGTAGTGTAGTGTAGTGTAGTGTAGTGTAGTGTAGTGTAGTGTAGTGTAGTGTAGTGTAGTGTAGTGTAGTGTAGTGTAGTGTAGTGTAGTGTAGTGTAGTGTAGTGTAGTGTAGTGTAGTGTAGTGTAGTGTAGTGTAGTGTAGTGTAGTGTAGTGTAGTGTAGTGTAGTGTAGTGTAGTGTAGTGTAGTGTATAGAAAAAATTGTTGTGATGACGAAAATTCGTTTTGTTTAAAATCTGTTAACTTTTCTAGACTGAAATCTCTGTTTAATTTGATGAGAAATTAAATGAATTTTATTGTTTGTTAAGCAGATGTTTTCTGCTACGTTTGAGATATAGGAGTTCTCTACCTTGGTTAAGTAGGAAAGTAATGCGACTGAAAGATAGGAATTAGAGACGTTGATCGACTACATACATATATACATAACTGGCCATTCCAACACTTTTGTAGAATTACGGCCTAACTTTCCTACAGTACCCATATTGTGTGCGTCAATTTTTATTCATGAGTACCGGGATCCAAACCACAGACTTGAGAAGTTTTTTTATGGCAATAAGTTACTCGGAGAGCTTTTTCCAGAAGACTGCTAAGAAGTAGTCGGCGGATGAAATATTTTTTTCATATTCCTTTCATTCAGGATGTCAGGGCTGAGGTTTAAACCCGGAGTTCTCGACTTAGTAAACCAGCACACTACATACTAGACTTTAACGACCACACTACTAAACTACATTGATCGACTACGGCAGGAAATTCACTTAAATCCATTGAACCGTTTAGCTGAAATTAAAATTAAATTGATATTAAAATTAAACAAAAAATTATTTTTCGGATAAGTGACACTTCGTTAACTAAATAACAAACAAACCATCATAAAATCGCTGCGTCCTTAATAATTTCTCGGATAAAAAGTCAAAGTTTTATTTAAATTTTAAATAAATTTTATTTTTCTTTTAAAGTAAATTTAATGAAAAGATATTTCCTTTTTTTTTTACTTCACAATGATTCAATAATTTTCTCTTTTCTTCTTTTTCGCATATATTTATTTGATGAGTTTTACCCCTAAAGCGTAAATTTTAATTGAATGACTTTTTAATGAGCTAAACTTTAGTTGATTATAATTATTTGAATTTCTTTTTTTGCTTCTACAAATTATTTACAAATTTTGACCAGAGGCCTTAATCGAGGTTCTTCCATTACGATTATAGTATTAATTTAACAAGAAAATTATATGATTGTATTACATATCCTTTGCAAGTTTTTAAAGCATTTTTCAAATTACAACATTAAATATTACTGCACATTTAAAGAAATAAACAAATTATCATGCAACAGTGCTGCAGTTCATACTGCAAGCAGGGATTTCTTAGTGAAGGAGGCCATTTATTGAACAACAGCAATACAAAAAAAAGAAGAAAGAAAAAAATCACAATACATTTAATGCTTGAATAAATATTTGAGATGATTTAACATGACACACTCAGCTTCCGGAAGTTACACTCTACAACAGATTAAACACAAACAAGCAATGGTGGTGTTACAACACAACACCAATAATTGTTTACAAACAACTATATGACTGTGACACACACCCCCACACATGAATGTATGCACTATTTTACGTATCTTTGTATGTTTATACACACACAAAAAGTAAAATTTAATGGTTGTTGTTAAAAAAGCAAAACATTCATATTCCACATATCACTTTCTCTTTTTATTTCCTTTTAAAGTATGAGGAATAATACCAACAAAGAGGTATTTAAAAACAAGAAATTTTAGATTTTTCTGTTTCATTGCTAAAAAAAAACTTAAATTCAAACACAACGTTCTCAGTAACACTTAAAGTTATAAAAAAAAACAAAGTGAATGTAAATGCGAATGTTAAAAAAGAAAAATTATAAAAATCATTACATGTTTTATTATTCAAGCTTATCTAAAAGAAACCATATCTAAACGTTAACGAAATAAAGATTCCAATGCAAATCCTTTTTAACAAGTATTTTTCCAGCTGAAAAAAAGGAAGCAACTTTTAAATCCTTATTGAAGACAAAAAAAAAACAAAGTAAAGGAAAACAAGATTGAAACAAAATCAGAGATATATTTTTTGCAGTTAAAGCACTTACAGTGGTACAAAAGGTGGAATTTTTTATGTTTAATTAAGATTAAAGCGAATGATGCAAAACATTACACATAAGGTGACGGGAATATGAATTTCTGTTAGAGATGTGGATTTCGCAGCGCTTGGCAACAGATTAGAATATGAATAATATGAGCTTGTAATACACAGAAAGCACTAAAGTCACGAACTTATTACCCTACTCTTGTCCAATATTCACAGCTTTTGTTTAGAAAAACAAAGACCCATTGAGAATTTGATTTGCGTAATTATCTGTTAAAATAAAATATTTTGAAATCTAGTTTATCAAAACAATTGATTTACAATACGAGCATCACAATGAAATCTATTTAGTTCTGCTTAAGGCTGTTATTTATTTTTAAATTAAAATATAAACGTTTTTATATATTTTTTTTTTCAAAACCCACTGTTACTTAAAGAAAATTTACACCGTATTTATGTGTAAAATAAGCATATATACGATAAGAAGCGTGTTTTTGTGTGTGTGTGTGTCAGTTTTCCATTGTACAGAAACACATGAGCTGGAACAATAAAACTCTGCATAAGTAGAAATGATAAAGCATCATTATCTGTGCGATTAAACAGCAAAAGCAGATGCTTCTCCAACAGCCAGCATTATCATTATTAAGTCTGTGTGTGTGTGTATGTGTGTCTCTTATTGTAACAGCAGTATCGGTATTTCTCTACTCTCTACTCGTATTCAATACAAAATTTTTCGTTACTGGTGTTTAGATTATGCTAATGTACTAAGTATGTATGCATGTATGTGTGTGTAAAGTGTAAATATGTAAGTATGTTAAAGGAAAACCACCACCACTAACAACCGATTTCATGTGAATATTGCTTTGAAGCTTTAATGCATACAATAAATACGTGACTCATAAACACCCACAGCCAGGAAAAGAAGACACTTACCAAACAAAGCCAGTCAGTTAGTCAGACAGTCAGTCAATGAAGTAACACTGATGAGCCGTTAACTTTGAAAAACGAAAGAAAACAGAGTGTGAATTGTAGGGTATTGTTGTTATTGTTGTTGTTGCTGTTGTTATTGCTGTTACTTATACTTTTAATAAAATCAACCATAACGCAACGGCGTTACGTATTCATAAAAACACCATACAATGTAAAAGCAATTCCTGGCTGGTGTTTAGTATGCAAGTGACGTCATGACAATCGATGTCATACAAAATAGCTACAGTTTCCTTTACTCATTGGTTTAGTTGTGTTTGTTACGATTTTTTTAAAATCCGCTACAAAAAAATATCGTTCATTCTTAGCATGTGTTTGCAGTGTCTTTTTAGACTTTGAGATGAATATCAACAGATAAGTAAAGCTGTTAAATAGTGAAATATACAATTTTTAAAGTGGCAAATAATAAGATTTAGTTTAACTTCGATTATATTTCGAGCAGAGTACAGAAAATAAAATTGAGATTTTATTAAAAGAAAAAAATAACACAAATCCTATGTAGTGGAATTTATCAGCTTTTAATGCAAATTGTAAATGTTTTCATATATCCAGATTTATTTGTGGTTAAAAAGAACCATCAGTTATTTTTTTCTTTTTTTCAGTTTTCTATTATTTTCTGGTTGATAAGATGCACTTGACTTTCAAGAGTTGATATGAAAATGACGAGAAGAAATATAATCAAACACATAATACTGGAATAAAAAGTGAAGTTACAATGTAAAGCTGACATTTGGAATTGCAGGAGAATTGCTAAATTGTGTATCATATCCTAATCAACAGGGTTTCCGTAAAGGTTGCAAGCTGTATCTAACTTCTTACAATTTACTGCCTTAATCAATCGAAGTTTTCAATTCAAACTCTACTAAGAGGAAACACAACATCTTGTTTAAAAATATTACGTCTAAGCCTATTCAAGTTACTATTCGGAAGTGATCTTGTACCACTGTTATTTTCATCAATTCGTCGTGCGGGAGTTTATAATCGAATGAAGGGTGTAGCTCGCCTATGGTTGGATTCTGTTCAAATTTTACATTCGAACTGGAAAGATTTCGCAAACGATCTAATAAGTGAATTTAAAACCACGTATGACGAATCTGAAATTCATGTTAGAATGATAAATGGACTATTGTTTTCGAATGTGTACTTTGGGTAAGCGTTATAAATTAAGTAAACGGTCAATCGTTAAATATACTCGTGATGGTTTGCACAGCCGTGATATACAAATCGCTATTGCTTCTCAAGAAATAGATTCGACAAAACAACTGCGTGAAATTCTTAGTGAGTATGAACGAAAGGTACCAGAAAGACGAGTTTCAAAGCCTATGGATATAAAATTTAAATCGAATGATGATAAAAGTGCATATGACAGTAGACAAAAAATAGGTTTGAATACTTTTAAATCGCATAAAGAAATTAAATGTTTTAATTGTAATGAAATCAGTCACATGTCAAGTAATTGTCCAAAACCCCAAAAACTTCCGAGGTGTCTCAAATGCAAAAAAGTTCATCCTAAAAACGAAACGGAATGCAATAATAATGCAACGGTGCGGAATATGTTTTGTAACCGCGATGATTTCTTTAAAATTAATGTGAGTTTTGATGATAAAGCATTAAGCGCGTTTATAGATACTGGAAGCCAGTGCAGTTTAATAAGAAAATCCATTTGTATCCGAATGAAATTCGAAATAGTTAAATGCAGTATGAGGATCTCAGGTATTTGTGGCGGTGTACGATTTGCAAATGAGAAAATTGTTAAAAATTTGATAATAAATGGTATAGAATTGCCTGTTGTATTGTATGTTGTCGACGATGAGCTACTTTTAACTGATATTTTACTTGGTCAAGACATCTTTATCAATAATAACATTATAATGCAATTCCAAGACGGAAAAATAAAATTTGGTTTTAAAACTGATTGCAAATCATATATATATCTCGAGTTAATGATGCCACTTTAGATTTCTGACACCAGAGTTTCTAAAATCTTCAATCCGTTTTCGGCTATTTATCTTCAAAACTGGACGAGATTTCCCAAAACAGATTGCAGACTGGAAAAATTTCGGGTCGAAAACCTAAGGTGGCATCATTAACTCGAGAAATATAAAAAATATAAAATGGCGGATAGAGCACATAAACTCCCGCACGACGATTTATCACTCATTGCATATGATAAAAAATTCTTCCATATTAATGTACATTGAAAATGTTAAAATATTTTTACATGCACTAGATATAATGAATTACTGGTGTAATTTGAAATTAATGCTTCTTAAATTGGAAAAAATGTGTCATCTGAAGGAGCTGTTTAAAGATGAAATACTTGCTTGTTAGCTTCGAGCCAAATGAAAATGTTTCTACATGCACTTCACTTGGTAATCTACTTAATGGGAAACTTATTATTAAAATTATTTCTTTCGGCGACTATCTCTCAGCAGTCTTCTGGCAAAAGCTCAGGGAGTAATTGCTTGCTATGAAAAAGCTTCTCAAATCTATCATTCGGAGTGGATTTTTTTTCACTGTCCATTAAATCTTCTACAACAAACTAAGTCAACTTTGATTCCTTAATTAAATGCTGCAGAGAATTAAATAGACTTTATTATTGTGTTTATTTATTTTATTTTTTTTATTGTTGTATAATATAAGATAACATTTTATTTTCCTTAAACCAGCTGCTTCCAAGATATCTGTAAAATATATAACCTTTCACACGTACGAGAGGCTGTTGTAATCAGATCTTGACAACAAGATCTTTGTAAAGAAAATACAATTAGTCAATGTAAAATTGTTTTCGATTTAAAAGCTGTTTAACACAAATGCAAATATCACAGAATATATTTGGAGCCGTGCTAGCCAAAGAGATAATACAAGAAATTGTTTTCTCATTCGGCTGTATGCTATTATGTACATATATGTAAACCAGATTACACTTTGGCGCTTGAGAAAGCACATGGCCAGCAATAGTTTGGACGCAACTGTTTTAAATAAACATTTTTGTATTATTAGCTGAGTTGAATATATTCTCATAGAAAAGCAGCAAATTCCTAGACATTAACAGCCATATTTATAAAAAAAATTAGCAGGTCATTGTAGACAGTGGCTAAGTTTGTCATTCCTATACGTGGAAATTCTTACTCAAACGTACAAGGTAATTAATTTTTTGGTTTCTCTGCCCAATTATCAAATATAAGGTATGGAAAGTTTTAATAATATCAGTCTATAGCGGGTGATAAACTTGCAAGTTTTTTGTCCTATATGCTAACGGGTTGCTAACTTTTCATTATACATACGGCCACAAATAAATAATAGAGCCTTTTAGAACCTTAAAATTTTGAGGAAAGTCTCATTCCACATACGTTCAACGTTAATAAAATTGTGCTTTTCATTAAAGGTAACTTATTATAATGGCCTTTACAGGGTTAAAGAAAGGGTTAGACATATTGTTTAAACTCTTAAGAGTCAAAGTTAATAGTTCAGGATGTAATTTCTGTTTAATTTAGTTGTTGAATCGAAGGTAATAAATTTCTTTATTTTGCATTTAACTGTTCTTAGAATTAAACCAATATTTTAAGAGTCTTATACTTTCTTTTTCTATTTATTTTCATTAAAATATATATGAACTCTTAAATAATACAAATAAATAAAAAAAATTAAAGCGGATCCCTTTAGTTGTTTGTTGTTTTCTTTTTAAATTAACATTTATTTTCAAATAAAATGGAATAAAATATGAGTCCCATATAGTATAGGATATGTAAGTAATACCAACATATTTTCTTACACAAACATACAAACATATGGATGTACATGCATACATGTGTACATTGGTATGTATTGTATGTTTGTACGTGTAAGTAGAAGTCGTTTAATATAATCAATACCTCTTTGCATACAATGGAATAGTAAATTTTCCATTTGACAATTTTTCTCTTTTAATTTTTTTCGCCTTTTTACAATTCTTATTATATTCATTTTTTTTTTCTTCTCAACAGTATGCAGTTGCTATAATTGTTGTTGGCCTTTTTATTGTAAACTACAACAGCAACAACTAAAATTTACTTCATTCACTATATTATCAAACATTTCATCGCGCCATATACATATAGCAGACTCAGTTAAATCGTAAAGCATTTAAACGATAAACGGACAGACAATTCCAAACTTGAATGCAAAACTATTCATACGCGGGGACAAAAATGAAAACAAAAAAAAACCGAAAAAATATGAAAACATCTGTATTCCATATAAAAATACTCATACAATCGCAAATTTATATATTCAACTACCCAGTCAGCATTTTTGGTCAATTATGAGTCTTTTTTGACTCCTCTGGGCGATTAAAATAGTCACTTATGAGCTCATTTTTGAGTCGAAAATGAATGTTTTGTCGGGAGAAAAATGTACCCTTGCCGCGACTCCGATGAACGAGTCATTTGTGACTCCGCACACTAAACGAGTTTTACTTACCTATTTATTATCTTTACAATAATAAAAATATTGTATTTTGTTTAAAAATGTAAAAAAAAAATAAATTCATCAAGCTCAATTGAAGGAATTCTTTTTTTATATGTAGTATATATTATGCGCTTTTTAATGATGAGACAAGTTTCTGGTTGAATAGACTGAAATGTAGGGAGCGGTTTCCTGAAGATGGACATCCTATTTTTTTAAATTATAATTTAGAAATACCTTAAATTTTATTTTATAATTTTTGCCCTTTGCTGGGATTGAACCTCGGTCGTTTGAATTTCTGTGCGAGTGTCTTACCACTATACCACGACATCACAATAATTGCATAACTCTTATTCTTTCAAATAAAATAAATCCCATTGTAACGAAATGCAAAAGAAAACAATAAAATACGACGCAAAATAATTATAAAAGCAGTCGTATTTCGAACGTCTGCACGATTATTTTATGATTCCGCACATTTAATCAGTTTTTGATCACCTAAGGGAGTCTTAAAAGACTCATTTTGGTGATTTCTGAGCAAGCAATCTTCCAATTGCTGACAGGGAATCTTCCAATTGCTGACAGGGTATACATACATACATATATATTTATGTGTGTGTTTGTGTTTGTACATCGGTGAATAAATTTGTACTGAGAGAAGAAAAAAAGCGATATTTTATGCCTGGTGACATGGAAAAGCCATTATAAAATAGTAATGAAGACAAAAAAAAAACAAAAAAATTAATAAAAGGAGAAGGCAGAGCTCAATATAAAATAAGTGTAGAAAACTGAAGCACGACTACTTTAATACGCTACTCTAGCTGAACATTCACTCTGATTTAATCGGTTATGCATATATATGTAAGTATTTTATAAATCTTTTAATACGCCAATCACGCCTAAACGACAAAACTAATCTTTTTGATATTTGGCACATAGATAGACTCAACTAACGAAAGTGCAACAGGGTATGTTATCTTGAAAATTGTACCTGGGTGTGATGTGGTCGCCGTAGTCTAGTATGTAGTGTGTTGGCTTTCTACACAAGAGTTCAAACCTCAGTTATGCCATCTTGAAAGTAAGAAATTTTCAAAAAAAAAATTTTTTCGAGGACCACCTCTTAGCAGTCTTCTAGCAAAAGCTCTGAGAGTAACTAATTGGCATGAACAAGCTTCTCAAGTTGGTCGTTTGGATTTGATGGCCTTGGTACTCATGAACGAAAATATTGACGGAAACAATATGGGTACTGTGAGAAGCTAGGCTATAACTCTGAGAGAGGGTTGTAATAGCCACTTATGTATGTATTTGATACCTCCCATAGAACCTAAATATTGATTTTTGTATATCTTGAGAAGGTTAAAGAGAAGTAAATTGTGAATGAATAAAAAAATATATAGCATTTATTGAGACTCATTTTTGAAAATAGTTGCAGTTATTAAGACTATAATATAAAAAATTTGCATGTTGCGATAGCCGGTGATTGCGAAAATCGAATTCACACTGTAGGTAAATAATCTATCTGGTACAGATCTCATTCCGTAAAAATGTCTGCAGCTAAATTTCATTTTGACCAAAAGGCAAAAATTTCAAATGGACGGGTGAATAGAGATCAACAACGTATGTACGTATGTATGTACTTGCATACCTTAATTACAAATAGTACTGTAGGGTATAACAACAACACCAAAGCAAAGCGGAAAAATCCTTAAATTAAAAAAAACAAAAACAAAAAGATAAACACAAACACAAAACCAGCAAATGAAAATCCTGAAAATATGTTAAAACAGAAAGAAAATGAAAACAAATATCGCAAAAGCATTGAAAGATGAGCAAAAAAGAAGTAAAATGAAATAAAAAAAGAAATGAATGCAAGAAGAAATTATTGCAGTAGACGGAAGTTAATGAATATGGACAGGAAATGAAGCAATAATTGTAACGGAAAACATTTTTCGAGCAACGAATTTGATAAATTAAAATTCAATTTGAAAGTTTGTTAAATTATTCCACACACACACATACATAATTAAAAATATACACACTCAAGTGCAAGCTAATAATTTGTGTATTTCCAAGAGAGTATTAGTATCTATAAAAGACTTTAAGAAGTATTAGGAGAAGTAATTACAGATGGTTAAAGAAAACTAGTGAAAGGCACAGTAATTATCTAGACATACAGTCCCTGACCAAATTATTAGACGCACTCTATTTTTTAGTAATTTAATGTTTCTTAAGTGTTTTTATGCAATAATGATACATTTGAACTCTTTTATTATGGGTAGAAACGGAGATATTTCACCATGTAAAAAAGCTGAAGTGAAGGCCCTTGTGCTTACGAAAATATTTACAAACCGAGATATATCACAAAGATTAGAGGTTTCTGAAGCTAGTGTAAAAAAAACAAATCAATTAAACATAATAGAACGGTACAATATCACTCGCTAATTAATATTTTACATGAAATCTTGCAGTGCGTCTAATAATTTGGCCAGGCACTGTACATACTTATATCAGTAATTTGAATATCTTTAACAGTTACATACATAAATATATATTTAATGAGATAAGAGAAAACTGCTCATTTTTTACATTTTCCATTTACTTTAACACTTTTAAAGTCTTAAATTTTAATTCGCTGGTCTTTGCCAACTCTATCACTATTTTTCATATATCTTTAGTAATACCATAAATCTTGGTAAGTTTTTCTTTTTAGTCAATATTTTCCGAAAAAATATTTTACGGTTTTATCTCTATTTTGAAATTTGAATATTTGTCCGTTAGTTGCTTTGACCAATTATTGGTTATACGATGCATTTTTTCACATTGATTGATGTTTTCGTGATAGATTTACTGCTATAGTGTTTCGTTTTACTGCGACGGCTGTCTTTGAAAACTTGAATTTAATTTTACCAATATAGGGGAAGTAAATCTTTTTCTTTTTTAATTTTATTAAATTCAAACATATGTATATGGTATCAAGATATATTTTTAAGCTAGAATGTGTCTAAAGATTTAAAAGTAGTACAAGTAAATTAAATAAAATTTTAAATAAATATTTAAAGTAATGAATTTTAATTCACAGATCTATTAAATTTCTGGAAGTATCTCTTTCTTAATTTTTAACCATTAAATGTTGGTTCTATTGTTTAAAATTAAATACATTTGTGACACTTCAAGTTTTTTTTTCTTCACATCCCATAAATATTTATGTATGTATGTACGAGTGAATAAGAACAATTTCATAAGTATTTCAACATCTTGTTGTTTGTACATTAAAACAGTTTAGATTTGCAATTATTGAATGCGTTTTACGTAAGTATTTGAAGCAGTTATATTGCAATAATCATTAAGGTATAAAACGTTAACACTTTGTAGAACAAATATGTTTTCAAAACAGGATGTGGCATTATAAATATGGATATGTTTTTAATCATCATCATTCCAACACAATGCACAGCATCAGTAATGCACATTTAAACCACCAAATTTAAGAAAATCCGTCAGAAGTTTAAGGATCGCAATTCTATATTGGAAACGAAGAAAGAAAATTAACTAGTTTTAAGCCATACTCGTATCTGAACCCTTAGCTTCCAGTAGTATTTTTGGATATGTTCTCATTACTCCAGTTACACTGAGGCAGACAAATCTCTGAATCTTTCCTAATTTCCTTACTGTTACGAATAAAAATAAAGTAATAAAAACAGTACTATAAACAGCTGCCTACTTGCCTTTCATGTCACACATTCGGACCATTGTTTTCTTCTGACTGATTACAGATATAATATTAGTAAGTTCAAATCAAGTAGTCGCCGTGGTCTAGTGGTTAGTGTGTTGGCTTACTAGCACGGTAGTGACAGGTTCAAATCTCAGCTCTGATATTCTGAAAAATGTAATATGAAAAAGTTATTTCTTTCGGCGACTACCTTTCAGCAGTCTTCTGGCAAAAGTTGTGGGAGTAATTAATTGCCATGAAAAAGCTTTTCAAATCTGTTGTTCGGATTCGACTTTAAACTGTAGGTCCCGGTACTCATGGATAAAAATTAACACACACAACATGAGTGCTGCGAGAAGCTAGGCCGTAATCCTGACACAGGCTTGTAAAGGCCAGTTATGTATGTATGTAAGTTCAAATCAAAGATTCTCATATTTTCCTAGACTAGCACAATGGGTCATCCTCTGAGTGCTGGCCTCAATAAAAAAAAATAATCCATCCAATGACAAAATTTTATAACAAATCGGCTCTTGATGATGTATTACGTTTTAATATTTGCACTCTCATAACACTCAGTTTAGTTTAGATTTTCGGCCTGAAGTTATACATATAATTACATATTCTACAAATGCTGTTATATCAGTATGTATCAGTATTGTCAAGTTAGGGATTTTTACCCTAGATTTAGGGTAGTTTTTTGGGCATTGGGAAATTTAAGGGAACAAAACTCTTTTAGGGAAAAATTTGAGGTGTACATTTTTTTTTGTCAGTCTTGTTGTAAAACAGCACGAAGTCTGCTGACTAAGGCAAAAGCATTCTTGTTTTCTACAAAAAAAATGACTACAAACTCATAAGGATTCAAAAAATCCAATATTTTCTGTATCTTTTGAAGACAACTCACAGGTACCAGTTAATAAATTTTTCATCTAAAGCAAAGATACAATATTAACATACATAATTGAGAAAATATTAACTTTTTCGTGAGAAAATTTTTTAAGGGACAAGGAACCTGATAGAACAGATATTTAGACTAAAATATACCTATTATATTTAGACTAAATAACGAAATAAAATGGTTATTTGCGATAGTTACATCAGCTATAAAAGATAAATTTTCTTTACACCCTCTTCAAAAATCCTTTAACAGTTTATGTAGCCACATATGTATGTATGCAGGAGATAATAATGATGAAAATACAATATTTTAGTAATGACTAGCGATTCATTTAAATTTAAGAAAATCAGTTTAAATTAAAAATTAAACTGAATTTATTTATAATAGAAAACAAAAACGTTTAAAGTCTTTTGTATGTAAATTTTTTAGGGTTTTTGTATTGTAGTTCCATATTCATTTAGGGATTGATTTTTCTTCATTTAAGGATTTTTGTCCATATGGACTTGGCGACACTGATATGTATGAATCTCTAACTGCCATTCAGACTTTCTTTCAATTTAAATTATTTGTTTAAAGTATGTACTAAATAAATAAATAAAAATATCTAAGTTGTAAACCATAGTTGATAAATATTCCTTTGTTTATCAAAGACGTCAACCTTTAAAGAAATGCAGCTGTGTTTAGTAAACGCATACATATATCTTTAGTTTTAACGTTTTCTGTTGAATTCAATTAATACCCAATAGTAGGCAGAGATTTTAAATTATATTTGTTTTCCGTTTAAAAGCGGAAACTGCTGTGTTTAAGAGAGCTTGAAGAAATTTGAAATATCATAAGAACTTAAGGCATTTTCTTTTCTACAAAAATGAATAGTATTTAATTATTAGAGCGGTACCTGAATAAAAGCGAACAGCGTATATTTTTTATCGAATTTGTTTTGTGCCCATAGATTTTGTATGAACGCTACCGAAATACGTCGCGTACGTACATTACTTTGAATAAATAAATAAGTAATTAAATTAATAAATAAAAAAAATTATTATTATTAAATTGAATAATTAAATAAATAAAATATATATGCATGTGTATTTACAATTGGAAGAATCCAAAGGTATGCTTTTATGTTGTTATTGTCAAAAAAATATTGTTTTCTTAACAATAAAAAAAAATGTTTCTTATTAATAAAATAAAAAGATACAAATTTACGAGAATAGTACATAATAGCACACATTGAGAATACTCCAAATATATACACACACATATCTGTGGAATTTTGAAAAAACGTCTTCTCTCGAAATAAGACAATTTTCCAAGATTTTTATAGTAAATATAGAATTTCCTTGTCCTTCTTTTGCTCTAATCCCCGTATTTCTACGACCTTTGGAACGCAAGATATGCAGTTGACTAATCGCCTTCTTTCAGACTTTCCCCCAATTTCAATTTGACAAAACGACTTCTTTCAGAGAATTAAGAATAATTTGAAAAATTGAATGTCTATAAAAAATTTTATTTAATTCTTATTATTATTTTTTAATTATATGCATATTGTAGCGAAAAATTGAAGTATTTTATTTTTTATGAAACCGAAATATTTTTCCCATATCAACTTCTTTCAACCTTTTTTTCATATTCCATTTTAACAAAACAACTTGTCTTGACTTAAGGGATTAAAATCATTATCAAATTTAATCAAAAAAATTTTGACAAAACGACTTGTATGGTGTAAGCTAATTTTTTTTTTTTTAAATCTATTTAACAAAAAGTCTTAAATTAATTTTTTGTCGTTTTAAAGAAAATTATTGCTTCTAGAGGGACAAAAAAGGTCGCATAATGTTCGTTAAGTATTTGTGTATAATATCCAAGTTCAAAATTTCTTTAATTTTCTAAGCAATAACTTCTATTAGCCTTTTTAACTGTTTTTTTGCTCTACTGAAAAGTTGTTGATTTTGAAAGAAGACGTTTTGTCAAATGTCCACAGATATGTATTTGTAAGTCGGAAAAAAATAAAATGTACAAATTATATTTCATACATTATTTTTTTATTCATTTTTTTAATGCCTTACCTCAGTTGTTAAGATGTATTTTATAACTACTTGGTAGCACTGCATTTGTTTGCAAGCAAATTAAAACTTCTTACTTATTTACACATCCAATATCATTTTTTTAATTTCCATTTCCTTTTCTCTCTTAATTGACATTGCACAAACGCACACACACACATAAACGCCCGGCGATTCTCTTAAAACCAAATTTACGTTAAGAAAAAAAAAAACTACAACTCTCATCTTAACACAACAAAATGGATGACGTTAAAGATCACAAGATTACATCAATTTCAAACACAACTTTATCACTATTTGCGATAAAATATTAATTAATACTTTCAATTTATAACAAATATACAATTTAATTAATTAATTAATGATTTTCTTTATTAACATTTATAGCGTTATAACGGGTTTTAATACATTAAACCACGAACCGAAACTGAACGCGTCCGCGTACCGTAAATGTTTGTTAAAAACTAATTTGTCATGAGAAAAATATAAAAGAAGAAGAATCAATGTTATCTAGAGTTACCACTGCTTTGAATTTAATATGAGCGGATAAATAAAGATAGGATTTAAAAAACATTATACAAAATGTTTTTTTTTATCATTGCACATAAAAATGAAAAGACACGTACAATAGTCAACAAAATTAATTGTTAAGACATCAACAAAATAAACGATTTTAAAAAATTTCAAGTAGAACAAAATCAAAAAAAAATATGTTTCTGCAAATATGTATGTACACATCTATGATGAAAAATGTCGTCTTTATGAAAAAAAATTTATGATTTTATATGGACATACTAAGTTACCTTTTGCCTTGGCTTAATGTTACAACCCACATAGCGGCAACATGGACAGTCTTATTTAAAAAGTTTTCTTAAAAATATTAGACCGTATTCCAATTGGCGATGTCGTCAACGTGTAACGACATTTTTGTAATAGATTAAAGGCAAGAGAAACATTTTTTATTTATTCTGCTACAAAAATGTCGTCAGACGACAATGACGTCGCCAACTCGAATAAGGCTGATTGATTTTTAAACACAGCGAAGACTAATCGTTAATCTTTTTACGTTTTCTAGTTGGGTCTGATTTATGGAGTCGTTTATGAATGGCAACCGAACTTTAGTTTACATAGTTCTCATTTCCTAAAATAGGTATGTATAATATATATACAATGTTGTTCTGTATTTCGAATCAGAAAAATTCTCTTCTCACATTACATATCTTAGCTGTCCTATATTTTATTTCAAAATAAATCTTCTTCGCAACCAACTGTAGTTCGGTTGCCATCCGTAAAAGACCCTTAATATTTGTTCTTAAATTTTAACAAAAAAAATTTCCGAATATAATAATTTCGAGTTATTTTCCGATTCCGTCTGTTTTGATTATACTCTGATTACAGAACAGTGACGATTATAAATAACAATTTGCAAAAAATGTCGGCAGTCAAAACTTTTAAGTTGCCAGCTGACAACGCAATTATATTTCGGTTGCCAAATAGTTTACCAAACAATTCTTTTACTTACCAAATAATTTTATAAACATTTTAAACAATCAACACTCATAAATCTATTTTTCTATGGTAGAACTCTGGGTTTTTATTCATTCTGTGAATTATCGCTAAACAATTATCAGATTCATATGGGGGCTTTTAAATTTTATGAGACGCGCAAATGGTATTTAATCAAGTCAAAGGCGACTAAATACCACACTATGCCAAAAGGTACTATTGTGAAAAATTAACTACCAATTTTACCTTTAACTATTATTACTATTTATACAACTTTTGTGGTTAAAAAAAATCATATACGAAAGAAGATCAGTTGCAAGCGGAATTTAACGTTAAAATTTTTATCTAGTCATGTGATATGTAATTCTTCTATTGGTATACTTTGTCTGGGTTGACAATGTAGAAATTAAATGACAGATATTTTCCCAATTCTCTTTTGCTCTTGCCCAAAGCAAAATGTCCGACTGAAAGCTTCGTCTGTTTGTCTTTTAATTTCTACGTTATAAATTCGGACTTTAGGTATATACATATCTACTTATTCGTACAAAAATAATATCTTAAAATACAAATAATCAAAATCATAACCCCTATAAAAAATATTTCATATCTTGAATTATTTGCTACTTTCTTTTTATAATCAATGCACAAAAATTTTTAACTTGTGAACCGATAATAGAATTTGAAATATTTTCTTTGGACTTGACGAACTTGATTCATGCTAACTTACAATTTTCATTAAACATTTTGTATTTTAAATTGTTACCTCAGAACTCTGCCTATTGCGAAATTAGAGAAATAATAAAATTACCTAAGAAAACAAAAATAAAAGTTTTTAAATTGGTTTTTTACCAACTTAATATTAAATTTAATATATTTACCTATATGTAGTACTTTCAATCACAAGTAAAGTATTTTTATTTAATATATGTGTGTATTATCATATGGTGCCCCTTTGAAAAAAAAAAACTATAAAAGACCGGTGCAAATTATTATTAAAATTAAATTATTAACAAAAAGACTTTAAGAAACAAAATGTATAAGTTAATACTAATTGTAACGTTTTTAATATTTTTAACATTTCAAATTGTTAAATGTGGAAAAAGGCCCATTTCCGATTGTGTAAGTGAAGTTTAACTCTTTCATATAAAATTTAACAAAAAATTAGAATATTAATTTGAACACAGGGCGAACGTATTTTGGATGATGGCTATCCAATGGAAAGACATATGGTTACCACCAATGATAATTATATATTGACCATGCATCGTATACCCTATTCCGCGAAACTGGCAAATGGTGGTGTCAAAAAACCAGTTGTTTTTCTAATGCACGGCATGCTGAGCTCATCTTCTGATTGGGTTCTTATGGGTCCCAATAAGGCTTTAGCTTATATACTTTCAGATGCTGGTTATGATGTTTGGATGGGAAATGCTCGGGGTAATACATACTCCAAAAAACATAAATATTGGCCCACATATTGGCAAATATTTTGGAATTTCAGTTGGGATGAAATTGGGATTTACGATGTGCCCAACATGATTGATTATATATTGAAAAGTACTGGTGAAACTAAATTACAATATGTAGGGCATTCACAAGGAACAACCGTCTATTTAGTTATGATGTCCGAAAAGCCTGAATATAATAATAAAATAAAATCGGCTCATCTCCTAGGACCAGCAGCTTATATGGGTAACATGAAGAGTCCTTTAACTAGGGCTTTTGCCCCTATCTTAGGTCAACCAAATGCAATTGTTGAACTTTGTGGTTCTATGGAATTTATGCCTTCTAATAAATTTAAGCAAGATTTAGGCATTGAAATGTGCCAAATGAACTCACCTTATGTCGAAATGTGTGCCAATGAAATTTTCCTTATTGGTGGCTATGATTCGGAACAATTGGATAGGGTAAAATTTTAATATACACAGATTCTTAATGAAAACTTTTATATACTTATTAATATATACAACATATCTTATATCTATTTTTTAAGGAATTACTGGAGCACATTAAAGCAACTTCACCTGCTGGCGCTTCTGTTAACCAAAATATCCACTTTTGCCAGGAGCATAATTCAAAAAAATTTCGTAAATTTGATTATAGTATTGTGCGCAATCCTTACGTATACAACGGTGCTCTCTACCCGCCTGAGTACAAACTAAAGAACGCATTGGCTCCGGTTATGCTGTACTATGGGGCCAACGATTGGATGTGTGATATTAGTGATGTTCTAAAATTGCGTGACCAATTGCCAAATATGAAATTAGATTATTTAGTGCCATTTAAAAAGTGGGCGCATTTGGATTTTATTTGGGGTACTGAAGCAAAAAAATATGTTTATGATAAGGTATTGGAGCAAATGAAATTATTTGAACATAATAATTGATTGTTTAAATATATAAAAGTATTAAGATTTTACCCCTACATCTTGCTAAAAAACTTTTGAAAAGTTTTTAGAATTTTTTTTTTAGTTCCTTCGATCATACTAACCCAGTAAAAGCTTTTGCTTACATAGTCAAGGCCAACCAATATATGTATGTATTGTTTTAAATTTACTGAGTACAATGATTGATTGTATCTCTACAACAACTTCCTTTATCTCTCATATGTCGTCGCTCTCTTAAGTTTTCTTTTAGTTGTGTTCGAATAACAAACTGGCTTCAATTTAAAATGTATACAATAGTTCTGCTATTTTATTCATTATTTCCAGCAGGAGGTTTTTTTCTTTTTCACAATATTTTGAAAAAATAAAAATAAATAATAAAAGGCAATAATATTGTATTGAGTGAAGTTTTTGTTTTTGTTCGTATATCTTCTTTTTGTATAAATTGTATTCTAATTTAAGCATATCCAAAAACTAAATTTGTTTTTACTAAAGTTTTACGTTTCTAAAAAAATATTTTTAAAATAAATGCGTTAAAGTATAATGTATATTTTTTTGTTTTAATTGTATATTTTTATTACAAATATTAAAAAAAGATACTAAGTGCCATTAAAGGCACATGTTGTTAAAGTATTTAGCAAAAAAATATTTTTTTTTTACATTTCTTTGTGAAAACAAAACAATAAATTATTGAGTTTCGAAATATTTTTATTTGAAATTCTTAATTTCAATTTAAATTTTTGTTTTATGAAAAAAATCCCATTTACTAAGCTTTAATGGCACAATTTATTATTAAATAAGTTTTTTTGTAAAAAAAAATTGTTTCATGAATAAAATTAAAAAAATATATATATAATGTATAAAAAAAAACAATACATAATACAAGTTTTGAAAAAATAAGGGTCATCTTACTTAAAATTTTTATTTCTTTTATATTACTTTAAACGTGTGTTTGTTTATTTACTTTTTCGAATATTAAATCGCTTTAATAACAATAAATTATTTTTCTTTTTATAATATATTGTAATTGTTTTCACATTTTATTAAACTATATTTATTACTTTTAATATTATATCATTTTTTATCTATACGCTTTACCTCAAAAGTCAACAAATATGAATGCAGAAACTAAAGATTTTAATAATTTCGATCATTTTATTATTAAAAAAATGAAAAGAAAAGCAATCTTGTGTTGATAAATTAAATACATTTTGAAAAGTAACTCCTTTTGTAATAGTTTTGTTGTATACGTAACAAAGACGAATGTTTTAAAATAATTATATTTTTTAATGAAATTTTGTAGTGGAAGTTCTTTTTTAAACTCAAACGTGTGGTGTGATCAACTGAATTTAGAAAAACGCAATTTCGTTTCTTGTTTTCAAATTTATATTTAGATTTTATAATATTTATTCTAAATAAAATGTAAAAAATAATACAATTTGTTCGCATAATAATTTTCTTACATGGTGTCAGTCATACTTTTGTGGTATAGCGTATATTCTAATTTCTTAAGTATTTTTTTTTATTATTATTATTTATTTTGTTTTTAAGTAGGTTTTGCTTTGCTTTTCTTTTTATTTATTTGTTGTTTTAATTTTACATTTATTAATAAAAATGTTTATAAATATTTAATGATCGTATGAATATGAATTAAAAATAAAAACTAATGAATGCTTAAATGAGTGATTGATTGTATGTTGGTT
The DNA here is from genome assembly GCA_963576795.1 of Metopia argyrocephala. Taxonomy (NCBI): domain Eukaryota; kingdom Metazoa; phylum Arthropoda; class Insecta; order Diptera; family Sarcophagidae; genus Metopia; species Metopia argyrocephala. The sequence goes on from OY756209.1 coordinate 4,226,283, forward strand.
GTTGTTGATAGCAAGCACAGCATGTTTGTGAAGTAAAAAAATGTGATCTGCTATTTTTTAATTTACACTGACAAGAATTATTTGTTATTTTTCGCTTGAAATGTACTGAGAGATAGAGGAAGTGTTGGTTGGTTGATGCATTACTTATGCCTCATCACTTTCTCCTTCTGAATGAATTGTAAACTATTTCATATCAATATATTTTTTATGTTTTTTTAACTTTTTATTTAATATTTTCTTAATTTTAAATTATCGTTATTTTTTTTAATCAACTGCTTGGTTTGTAGGTTGTAATAAATGTTGTTTTTCTCTTAGTTGAGCCTTATTTATTTAAGAAAAAATGCTTTAGAGGCTCCTTTCAACTGTTACAATTTTTCTTTTGCTCTCTTGTGGCTGGATGTCCATATATTGTCGACTTTTCTATGCTTTCTCAGCAAGATATATCAAAATACCGATCTGTTATGATGGCCGCCTCTTTATCCTTAGTATTTGTGATAGGAGGGGAATTGATTATTTGTGTGTATTTAAAAAAAATCGAAATGTACGGGGGGTTTATTTTAAATATAATTTGCTTTTAAAAATTGTTTCTTTTGCTTCAATTGAATTTTTACTATTTTTATTAGAAGTATTTTTTTTTATTTTTATGATTTCATTTTCTCATTTTTTCTTTTCTAAATTACAGCTCTGTTGTAACTAAATTGTATATAAATTAATATTTTTTGTATTTATTTGTATTCCTTTTTAGTTAAATTTTTTTCTTAGCGCTGCTTTAATTAATTTTTTTTTTGTTTATTTATTTTGTTTAATTTTCAAATCCATCAATCTCTCATTATCCGCCATCTATGCCGTATTTTATAGATTGTATATTTTGCACTTGTTAGTTTAGTGTTTGGCTAATGATAACGACAATGATGACGATGTTATGTCTGATTGTTGGTCTATTTTAAATGATTTATTGAAATAATTCATCATTATTATTATGATTTTGTTGTTTTATTATTATCATTAGTAATTTATATAGTAATATATGTAAATGTTCTTGTAATGGTTGTTTGTAATTTCTCTTAAAGGAAATAATCTGGTGTTCTTCGTGTAACATGTGGCTCTCCGCGTCTGGGTGCTGGGTCGAACTGTAGGCTAAAAAATTAATAACAAAAAATTTTTAATATTAATTTGAAAAATTTTTAAATTATATCTGTATTATTGTTATTATTATTATAGATTTTTTATTTTAAAAAATAGGCAGAGAAAATAATTCATATTTCTCTTTTTATCGTACCATAAATATCTCTTATACATAATAAAACAACTTTGACGTATGAAAGTTTAACGCTATACACATAATATACATAATTTTTTGCAAAATTTACAATTTTCTATTGAATGTAATAATATTTGTCTCGTCTTTAATAACCTCACATGATATCATATTGTAAAGAAAAGTGTTGGTCCCTAACTTTAATAGTGAAATTTCTAAAGTAAGTAAGTCTTATAGTATTTTAATACAAGTTTCATAAATATACAATAAATTATTTAAGCAGATAGATGCAATTTAAAAAGGAGTGAAAATTGTTGGTCGGTTGGGTTGAATCGTCCAAAAGTTGTCTTAACAGAAATTTATGTTAAAGATGAGTATGAATGGATACTTTGAATTTTTTACAATTAATGTTTACTATATACATATATACACAGATTTATACGACTATAAATGAAATTAAAATAATTTCCAACTTATATTATGTTTAAATTGTTTTCTATGTTTAGTGGTTAGGAAAATTATTTTTTTTTTCTTGGTATTATTTATTAATTTTTATTCTCTCTTATCCCCTATGTTTCGAGCTACGTTATAGGAATTTGTCGTTCAAGTTTGGATAACAATTCAACAAGGGCCATTCTCGACATTATACAAATGTATATGGTTTTTAAAACAGGCAAAAGAAACTTTTAATCATTATTTGTACTTACAATGAAAATTTGAGTGAATCGTCTAATTCCATAAGAGCTGCTTGATTACCACATCGATAACAGTAGTTTGGCGCTGAGAAAATTGTGACAACATTACGATCATGACACCAATTATAGCCTTCCATAACCAATTGATGGGCACGTGACACCAATGTTAAACCATTTGTATTGTTAAATGTTTCTGAAATATCCTAAAATAAAATGTTATAAAACAATAATTTAATATTAAAGATATTTTTTGTTATCTTTTATAATTGTTAACATACTTGACCAAAGGTGTAACCAGCACCACGTGGTGAAATACCCCAGCCACCCCTATCATCGGGATCAGACCAGAGTAAATCACACATTGGTCCTTCATGCGGTACCTCTTGTAGACGATCTAATGCGCGGATGTGATCCAAACTATCTATAGATGGACTAAGACCACCATGTAAACAAAATATTTGGCCATCAACCAATGCAGTCAATGGCAAATAATCAAACAAATCGGTGAAATACTTCCATACATTTGCATTACCATATTTACGCAGACATTCATCATAAAAGCCATAGACTTGTGTAATTTGTCGCGATTCGTGATTGCCACGCAATATGGTAATTCTTTCGCGATAACGCACTTTAAGCGCTACCAATAATGTAACAGTCTCCACTGAATAAAATCCACGATCTACGTAATCACCCATAAATAAGTAATTTGTATCTGGAGATTTGCCACCTATCCGAAAAAGTTCCATAAGATCGTGAAATTGGCCATGCACATCGCCACATACTGTCACCGGACATTTAACTTCCTGAACATTTGATTCTTTGGAAAGAATTTCCTTGGCCTGAAATATAAAAATAGTTCTTTTTAATTTTTGTTAAATAGTAAACAGACCTAAAAATGCATTGCATGATTGTTAAAGGTACCCCAAGGTAATTCCCATATTTTCAAAATCTTGCCGTCGATTTTAAAATAAAGTTATAAATTTTCTCATACGTGCCTACGTTTTCATTACCTTTCTTAGGTCTAATACATTTATTTTTTTATTTTTTTGGCAAATAATTACGGAAGTTGTGTAATTTTATCTCATTAACCATAAAATAACCACCGTCACTGATTACAATTTTTTTTTTATTATTTACTGTCTGGTACTATTTTGTTTGATTTTCTTTTAATTAATTTTGCTTACATTTTTTGTTTCATTTTCCTTTTTAATGGCATATATTTTTATTGTTTTAGTTAAATGCTTACGAACGGCCCTGATGCTGTGGTTGCCTTATCATTTATTTAGTTTTATTGCTTTTTAACTTTTCTCTAAGGCTTTATATTATTTGTTCAATGCATTTCTCTGCCCATTGCATGCATGCAACAAGCAAGTAAAAATATAGAATATCTCAGCCAATTTATTTTTTTTTTCTTTCTTTTTTCAAGTGTGTCCCTTCTTCAGTTTGTTTGTGCTATGATAGGCTGAAGCGATTTATTTTTAATTGTGATAAATTTAAAAATACATAATCGTCAGTCATTTACACAATAACACAACGACGAAACTGCATGTAAACGCAAAGAGCATACATTTTATTCTATTTGATTTTTTTTATCAACTAGAACTTAATAAAAGAGCTTTACGTCGTACTACATGCGAGTACATACATATTACAGTAAACACTCGAAAAAGTTAACCGATATGTTCCAAGGGTAACTAACATATAAAGACATAAAAGAATTAACCTAAGTTTATATAAAAAGAAATAATTTTATTGATCTTTTTCGTTTTATAGAAATTATAACAAATTCATTAAGCTTAGGGTCTTTTAATTATAATTATTGGGTAGTATTATTGATTCCGCACGGAAAAGAAAATTTAACGGAAGCAATTATCGATCGACATACAAATTATTTGTTCATGGGAAAAGCTTTGTTTTAAATAAAATCATACACCTTAAAATAAAACAACTTTAAGGGCATTCTACTGTATGTAGTACATACTATCAAGGCGGCGGCACTTATTTTGTTATTTTTATTCTTCTAATTCTATTCTTTAGTTTATATACAATAATATGTTATTTTAAATAATTTTTAGAGAAAGGGGGTTTGAGGGTTGCAGTTTAAATGGTATAAATTTAATCGATTTATTTATGTTTAAATGATTTTAGGTCATTGAGTTAATTGGTTGGTTGTGAGAAATGTGGTTAAAAATAATTTTGCTCTTCTTCATTGAGACATTTTAAAATGTTTTCTAAAACTAAAAATAAAATCCTTGATAAAAGAAATATATGAATTTGCGGGTGAACAATGTTGTAGAGACATTTCAATAAGGTCAAGTCAAATTGTATTTATTTAGAACTATAAACCAATTAAGAAATTAGTAAAAAAAATAAAACGATATATCAAAATATTATTGCTTATTGCTCTTCCTTAACAGGAAAAAATAAAATTTTGTATAAGAAAAATGTACAATAATAAATAATCAATAAAACAAATCGGAACGTATTGTGTACTATCATTCAGCCATGGCAGGAATCTCTTTTTTTACGTAAATTTAATGTTTTCAATGGTTTTCTGTTTTTAACCAATAACTATTTTATTTTTCACAAATTATGAAACTTCAATATGCTTTCGTTTTATCATTTCTTATATCTACTTCATAAGTCCAATAAAATAATATTTAAATATAAATAATATTTTGGAGTTCAATAGCCTGCAATGATTATGTCTCCCCTTAATTTACAAAAATGACAACAACAAAAAATAGTAGCAACAGACCATGAGAATAAATCATGTGTTATAAACAAAAAATGGAACAACATTTAGTTGCAGTTTAACAAAATAAAACAAGAAAAAATAAATATGTACATTTGCAAGCCTTGTATCTGTGCTTACGTTGCTTGCTTTGCATTGTTTATACTCGTATTGATCACGTGAATAAACAAATATAAAAAAAATTAATAAATATATGTACAGGCAGAGCTAAACTATAGAATCAAGTTTTTCACTCAGATTGATGAAGATAAAGCATGTGCATATAGTAAGTACTCTTATTATTCCACTTTCTTCTTTTCCCACAAATTAAATTTTATAGAAAAGTAAATATCTTTTTTAAATTTCTATAGTAATAATTGAAAACAAATAAATAAGGAAAAGGCATAATAAAATAAGGTTTTTTTATTTATTTATTATTTTTTTTATTTATTTATTTTTAGTAACAAAAAATCTATATATATAATTTCGTTGTTTGTCCGGATGTATGTATAATTCTCTTTCCGCAGCTTTTTGAATCCGTCTCACGTCGCAAAAAGCTGAGGTTTTACATGCTTAAAGCTCATTTGCTCTACATTGGCAAGACCGAGCCAGAGTTTTGATTTTCCGACAGCGGTCGGCTTTGACTAGTTTTACAATAAACTCTTTCAGGTTGGGTGTTCATCTGTTTTTTATCTATTTTGCCTATACAAAAAATAAGTACCAAACGAATTACGTTTGGAAAGTAGTATACATCAGCCTGAGCGATCCACTTTACGAATATATACAAAATGTAGCACTAAATAATTTCAGCGCTGTCTAATGGTAATAAAGAACCTATAAAGTATTCCCATGGATCCAAAAATATATTTTTCAAATTTTCAAAACATTATTATTTTGATTGAAATTATTGAACTTATTCAAGGAATTGTTTATGTCAAGCGTCTCGGCTGTCACTTGCCTAACAACCCAACCAATAACACAAAAGAGTTTGACAACATCAACACACGGTGCAAATTTTGTAATATGTCTGTAACTCTTAATGAACTCATTTTCAATGTTACGTTACTTTCATTCATAAATTTATTTATGTAGTATATCTACGACGTAAAAAAAATTTCCCACCCACATACTTGTATAAATATATATTGTATGTACATATATTTAAGGGTAACAAAAAAGAAAATTCTAAAAGCTAAGCAATAAATAAAAATTAAACTTTTGTAAATATGTACATACATGTGTTTTATGTATTTTGTAAAAAAGGTATTTTTTTATAATACATAGGCGGCAAAAAAACATTGTTTATAAAAAGAATAAAAACCAATGAATTAATGTTTTGTATGAGTCATAAAATGTGTATTTTGTTTTCATTTGTAAATAAATACACAGTATAGAAGAAAGGAAGGGTCGTGAACTCTTTAGGGTTATTTTTGTTATTGAATTAATTTTCTTTGAATGTATTGTTTACTACTTTGTAAATTTCCTTTTAAACAAAGTATAGGAGCTATAGAACAGGTGTGTTTTTAAAAATAATAGAAGAAGCGGCGTATACCACAAAATAAAATAGATTAATAAAATTGTTAAATATTTAATACGAAATATAATTCAAGGTCAACTTCAAAAGTCCTTGTAGACAAGTAAAACAATTTATTTATGTCTTCATATTTTTTTGTAAATTTCTTTTAAAAGTCGTAGAATGACTGAGTTTTTATTAAAACCAATCGAAAAGATAAATATGTTTTAAATTACAACCTGCTGTATATGTACATATTCAATATAGAATTAATAATTGACAACTATGTATGCACGTATGTATTCAATATAAAAAAAAAATATTTAGAAATTTCAATAAATTTAAAATCGATTTCTTTAACTAAACTGTTAGTAAACTATTTATAAAAAAACAGCCTTTGAAATATTTCAAAAGTGCTGTAGTGATGTAGAATCTATGCACTTGTAAATTAGTATCTCTTACAACAGAAAAATATAAAAATTACTTAAATTATCTAATCCAAACCACTTTGATTTACACATTTCCATACGTATATATATACATGCATACATACATACATATGTATCTTTGTATATTCTTAATTCTTGAATTTATTATATTTGTTGAGTTATTTGCATTTCTTTATTTTTGTGTATTCCAAAGTGAATTGGGTATCTGTTTAACTTTTGAAAAGTACTTCTAAATTAGGCAGAAAAAATATAGTTAAATAAAAAAAAAAGTTGAAAAATGCTTAAAAAAAATCTCCATAACCGAGTTCTACATAAGTTTTAAAACCTATCCATAGAGTATATATTTTGAATTCCAAAATAAATAATGAATTAAGATTAAATATTGTATTTATATTTAACATTACAATCTTTATTTTATTATTTATATATTTACTAAATTGCAATGCAATATTTAATTATATTCTAATTATTACTTGCGGATTGATTAAGACATCGGTGTAGTGTCGCTAAAAAGGGTCTCTGGTAGTAATCGAACCCACAGTATAGCACACTAACCAATTTTTATTCACTTACAAAACATTTCCTCTTTTGTGACAGATCATAGTTATATAAAAGTGATAATAGATAGCAAAACGATCCCAATTCAAGAACATTTCTTACTCGTTAGTTGCATCGCAAAAACAGTTTACGGCTTCTTTAACATAACAGAATGCGTTATTCAAGTGCTGATTAAGATTTTAGTGAATAAAACAACTGTAATTACACATTACAGTTGAACCTCGATTTGCTTGTTTTTTATTAATTGACATTAGGATGACTTTGCATTCATTATGCGTCTATTATCATTGCAAAAAAAAGCAAAAATTACGTTTTATGAATCACATACAAACATTATTCAAATTTAGGAGTTGTTAACTAGAATTCTGGTTATTTTTTTCATATTTCATATTTTTTCAAGACTCATATCGCAGTTGATAAACAAAAATTTTTAAAATTTCAGTAAAGGCCAAAAACTGTTGGTGGTTACATTTAAAAAAAAATTGAAAATTCGAATACATCATAGCAAAAAAATTGTATTCGAACACATCCTAGAAGAAAATTTTTTAAATTTAGAAGCAATAAATAAAATTGTACGCAATAATGGAAGCAGTGTGTATATTGTTTTTCATACCTTAAGTCTTCCAAGTATGCTACAGGATAAGGTATTATTTTTGATTTTTTGTGGTATTTGCTTACTGGTTGCAATAAATTTGCATTTCTATTGCATTTCAGCAGGCTCATTTCATACAAAAAACATTCGTTATTTATGCACACGAGTAAGTAATTGTTTACAATTTTTCCATTACAAAATAACTTACTAGTAAGGACTTTTTTCTGCTGAGATGTTTATATTATTTTTTCTTTAATTTTTTTCAATTATTGCAAAAAAAAATCTACTTTCCGATTTAATACAAATTTTCTGAAATATCTTGATATTATTTTTGTATTATTTTATCAACATAACAGTATCAACTCAAAATACAAGCAAATTTAAATAAAAATATTTTATTTTTTTAATGTGATGGAAATCGATTTCGATCAAAATTGAAGCCGAATGAAATGTCAAGTTGTTATAACTTTTAAATCCTTTCATATTTGGAATTCCTTTTCTATTCATTAACCTTGTGAAATCGTTTTTCATCACATACCGGAATACATTTTTTAAACATACAATAAATTTTTATTTTATCTTTTGTATTAACTCAAAATCTTTATCTTTTTGTTGATAGAAAGGTAGTGAATACATTATTACGAAAATGGTCTTAAATGAGGTTTTGGAGATGATGAAATAAATGAATCCGAATCGATGTTGTTAGTTGATTTCTTACAAAAAGTGAAATTGTAAAAGTTTGGTTAATCACATATTGTTGTATTAAAAAAATGTATTTTAAAAAGGAAATTCTCAACAATATATATGTATATGAATGTTGTTACGTACCTAAAAACTTAAATAATCTTCCTATTTTTAAAACATATTGAATAATTTATACTGTTAACAAAATTATTGAAAACAATAAACTGTATAAACAACAAGAAATTTTTCATAAAAGCACACTTAAAAAGAAAACAACACAAAATCCTATTTTTACCAGACATTCAACGTCAGCATATGCGATGGTGCCAAGCATATGAACATTAAATGAATGAAAAAATATATAATATACCCAATAACTGTATCATATGTATGTAGTACTTTTTTATCTGTATAGGCTCGCAATATAATTTATCAAATATTCTAATCGTTTGAATGGATCCAACATTAGCAAACAGTACCACACCATACGTGCTGTTAGTTTACAAATTAGGAAACAAAAAAAGTATTCTAAATATGTATAAAGAAATACAATTAATTACTCTTGTATATTTTATTTTAAATAAGACATGAACTTATATCTCAGATTTTAAACATGAATAATTTTGACTGCATTTTATTTAGTTAATTAATTTTACCCATCTATTTGTGTTTATATTTAGATGTGTATTAACCAGAATTGGTACGTACGTTAGCACTGAAATTTAAAGTTTTTAAAATGTAAAATGATAATATTATTTGCTGATGATTCATTTATTTATATAACCAGTACAAATATTGAAAAATGTGTTCATACCCTGAATTGTAAGTTCCAAGTTGTCATAGCTTATCTTAAAAGGAACAGGAAGGATAAAGCTGATTATACAAAAACCAAAAACTATGATAACAAATGGAAACAAATACGTGTGTCGTAAATTAGTGAAACAAATATTCTTGTTATCGTTTGATATCATGATCAGTCCGTCTTCTATTACTTCTTCAGTTTTTCGTATTGCTTTTATACCTACCTATAGGTATTTTTTATTAACTTAAAATACAGCCACTCTAATCCATGTTGCTGATGCCAAAATAATCAGTTGTACTTTGTAATAGTAAATTAACAAGCGGGATTACTACTACGTTTTATTTTGTGTTTTTATAATATTGTAGTATATACAGTGTTGGCCTTATAGATAGAAACGATGTTTAGGCAAAATGAATTCAAAGTGCAACTTCTTCTAAGACCATCACTATAACTCGAAAGCACTGATGTATGAATGTAATTTCTTTCTAAATTATTGTTTTTTGAATGGCCACGTAATTAGAAACGTTCAGATGTTTCATAAATTTAAGAATTTTTATTGTTATAAACGATAAAGGTTATATAATTTAAAAGCCAGTAATTATATTTTAATTACTTTAATACGTTTTAGTTTTTAAAATCATAAAAAATAGATCATAAACTCCAAAAAAGGGAGTCAATTGCACAGACGTATCTCAGAGGTTTTCTTAATCCAAAAAAATGAAAATTGATGCAATTTATTTGTACAGTAAAACAAAAGAATTTTGTAACCCCACCCACGAAAACCAGATCTAGCAAATCTATTCCGGTAAAAGGTAGAATTATTTGTAGGATCATTACTGAATTTACACGAAATAAGGGATGAAACCGGGCAATCTGACAAAAAATCTTAAATAAGACTTTCTGCAAACAAATCCTTGGACTTTGGGCGTTTTGTTACCACAGTGGTGGGTGAGTTATAGCTTGGAAGGCCATTTCGTGATGTGAGTTCAATTTTTAAAATTCAGGATTAGCACTAATATAGAAGAAATTTAAGAAACGTAATGGGACAATATATCTTTGAGAATATGCTCGTTCACAGCATTTTCCAGTATGATAACGATTCAAATCAAACTTCAAGGTTAATGAAGTATATGATTTCGTAGAAAAGTATTAACAATTTGTAAAATTCTTATCTAAACCGAATTGAAAACTTATCCTAGAAAATTGAAAAAAGGAATCAAACGAACAGAAATCCACAAAATAACGAAAAATAGTTTCATATGAATGCATAGGAAACATGTATGTGTAAGCATGCCAACTTTTAATACAAAATTTAAGGAATAGATTAGAGAATATAAAATTAAAAATAAAATAAATAAAAATGAATGTGCAAAGTCGTTTCTAATTATAAAGTCGCCACTATATATGTATATATGTTTAGTATATTTTTGTTGTTGTGGGGTTGTAAACAATATTTGTTAAATGTACTTTAAGACATAATTTTAAGATTCCTAAATTTAGTTTAAAAAAAAAGAATACCAAATATCACTAAACCACTTTAAAAACAAGGCTAACGTTCTTGTGTATTTTTATATGGAGACACAAATGTGAATATCTTGCACATATTATTCTAATTATTGTAGAATCAACGTCATCTTTATAAAAAGACATTGTAAAATATGTATGTATGTATATATTTTTTCGAACAAGTTTCGCATTAAATACAGTATGACGAATTCTGAAGTGTAAAGAAAAAAGGTTGTAAAAAATGCAGCAGGTATAACATAAAAACCTAACGAAAAAAAACAGGTATGAAGATTTGAATTCTAAATTCTTTAAAGACCAAAAAATATACATACATACATATATGTACATGTAGAAGAAAACCAGTTTGGCTAAGATTAATACCCAGTAAACACGAAACAAACAAAAAACTATGATTTATTAATAAAAAAAAACTGTTAAAGAGAAAACATTGCATTGTTTTTTTTTTTTTTTTTTTTTTGCAATATAACTAATTAATGTGTTAAAAATTTATTTAAATTGGGATTATTTGGCTAAAAAATATCAATTTGGTAAAACTTCGTGTTCGTGTTGTTCTTATTGAGACACTTTTCTTAATATAATTGCAGCTATAAAGATTTTAATATAAAAGATTTGTCTATTGGGAAAATAGCCAGTATCACAAAACTTATTTTTATTTCACTACTAAATAATTATAGACATAAGAATTTTTTTAAATAAGTAATGTTTAAGACTAGCTATCTTTCTAAAATAATTAATCTTCCTTATTTGTACTCATGTGATTATTTTTCAATGAAGTTTTATTAATAACATTATTCTATATATAAATTATCATAATTTCAGTTTGAGACGAGATTAGTGGCGATTATTACATAGATAAGAAAAGTATGGGTACGTTCGCAAATGCATTCGGAATATTTGATTCAAATTATTGCCAATCGGAAGACAAAACTAAATGTTTGCTGGGTAAACACAGACAGAAGGACAGACATGAAGGTTGTTTGAAACAAAGATTTTAGAAATAAAAGAAAACAAGCAAATGAAGTTATGAACCACAATATTTGAAATAAGACAAAATGCAGTATCATCCTCAAAACAGTAAGAGCACTTTTTCCCTATGAATGTTTCCTTTGCTGAAGTTTTGGCTTTATTGAAGTTATTTTGGGCTTCGTTCTTAGCAGTATAAAATATAATTTTTATGTAGAATGAAGTAAGATAAAACATAATTCGTTCAGCTATAATTTCTGAATATCGACAACAGAGTTTAGTGGAATAATCGAAAGATTTTTTTATTTTAGATGACAAAAATATTGTTTTCAGAAAATGGCTACTAGACAAAAACATAACCTTAAACCTTTCACAGGGATTTAATGATGTTAAAGAAAAACACTCTTTTACATACATAGTCAGTTATTAGTATGTATATTTTATACGATTATTTTAATAAAACTATAAAATACAAAATTAATGAAAAACGAAATTATATAAAATAAAAATAAATAAATATTTTCTTTCACTTTATATATTTTTTAATAAAAATGAACGCATTATTTAAAAATTAACACACTTTCATCCAATTTACTCTATAAAGCAAAAGAGTATGTAGAAATTAATTCTAAGAGAATTCAAAATAAAATATGCTCAGGAATTATGTATTTGTCTATGGTTCACAAATATTGTGATCTCTGTTATTCTTATGTAAAATAGCCAAAACATTAATTTAAAAAAAATAATAAACAGGGAGAGTCTGAATGGAAAATGGCTGACATTGCTTAAATATAATAAAAAAAATTAAACAAATCATAACAAAGATGACACTAAATCATGTTCTACGCCTTTTCCACAAGGAATACGCTTATTAGAAAGAGACACATATTTCTATACATAAACACTCAAAAATTGCAAAAAGAAAATTATGAGGAAAAATGTCTTTCTGATCAAATTTTGTTTCTCCATTAAAAATATTTGTATGAGCAAGTGATAAATTTTAATTTGTCGTTTTTGCACTTTTTATTGACTAATTTTTTTTTCAATGATAAAGAAACACTTCCACACGTATACATACCTTTTCACACAGAGTTCTAACTTGTGCTTCTGTCAATTGATTACATTCATTCAACTGCTCTATCCATTGATCCAGATCTTTTGTTGTTGCTTTATCCTCCATTGCAGTTGAAGTGGAGGAAAAAGGCTCCTCAATCTTTGTCGATTCAATTTTGACGGCTTTTCTTTAACACAGGGGGCAAAAAAAAATTTATATAATCCAAATTAGTTGGAGGTAAAGTTCGTTTAATGTTTATCTTTCGTTCTTATGCTTTATGATCTAATTTTCACGTTTATTTTTGTGGGCGTTGTAAAGAAATTTGCAATTTCTTGTGTTAAGAAAATTTAAAAAATGCAAATTTTAGCAACAACGTCTAAAATTGGTTTCTGATGAATAAAAAACACGATAAACGTCTTAAAAAACGATACGAACGAGTGAAAAAACGACGAACAACTGGACTGACTGTGTGCTTCACTATTTTGGCTAAAGCAATATTAGAAATGTTTCAAAAACGGATATATTGATCCCTTTTTCTCTTATAGGAAAATGCTTTGAATTTACTAACTTTGTAAAATTACTTTTATATGCTATTTCCTTTTTAGTTTACTTTTTAACCCCAGAATTTTTGATATTTTTAATCAACAAATATTTTTTAATGTAATTTATAGTTGATGTGAATGTTCTTGTAGATTGTTTTTATAATTTTTATATTTAAATAAATATTCTTCTATTTTATACGACCCATAAGAAAATTTTCACTAGATGACGAATATAAATGCTGTCAAATTTAATAGATTAATTTTTAAGAATGCTGTCAAGTTAGGCAGTAAATGTATAATATTGCCAGTTGAAAAAAATGTTAAGAGATACCAAGTTATGAAATTATCGATACATGTAAGTTAATTTTTACCATTACTTTCATTCAAACCTTTTGCATCGCGAGTTAGGTATGTACTTCCACATACCCAATCAATCATTAATTTAAGTGGTGTTTTTTTCGATACCTATAGCCGCTTAGATAAACTGCTTCGAAAAAAACGGCATATGTGTTTAAGAAATTAAATTGGGCATTACTCACAATTTTTATAAAAAAATGTCTAATTATTTTTTTAAAAACAATTCAAACACTATAAAAATAATTACATTCCTTCACCTCAGCCATATTTACAATGTTCATTCTTTTTTTATTTTTGAAATGTCATAGAATTTTAAAAAGATAACGTCAAGATAGAAAAAAAATCCAACTTGGTAGCATTTTTATATGTGCTTAATTTTTAAGCAGTTTTAAAATTAACCGCTTATATAAGCGGATATAAACAAAAATTTGTATGTAATATTTATATTCCTTTTAAAAAAAACACCACTTTAGATGAAATAATTGCGAAATATTTAAATAAAAAATAAATGTTCCATGGTACTTGGAATATATAATAATTTTTTTTTGAGTATTAAAAATTATTTCAATGTAACACAAAACCACATTTTATAATCATTTTCATTTAACAAAGGATGTTACCACATTTGAATAAGTTATAATTTTTAATCCTTTGTATATGTATATATTCTTTTTTTATTTTATATGTATATTGCAAACCAAGGCTAGTTTATCTATATTACTTTAATATTTTTACTATATTAAAATTCGTATAAGATTAGTCTTAAGACCAATTTTAATCAATATTGTTGTATTAAAATATTAGAAGTATATTTTTGAAATTATAATCAACATAGCTCGAGTGCTGTGAGCCATATTTTTATATATCGATAAAGACTTCAGAGATGGGCACGAATTTTTTATTCCATACACGTTCAATAAATTTGGAAATAGTTATGTGTTCAAACGTCAAATCTTATTGTCAACACTAAATATTCACGTGTAGACCACAAAATCATTTATTTGCAAATATATGTTGGCAGAGTTGTTCACTCATTTCTTGACTCGCCATCTACACATACAATAATTATCTCCAAACATAAGAACCAACTTCGTCAGAGTAGCAATAAAAAATTGTTTATGTTCATGTTTAAGTTTATATGTAGAGAACACGTATTGTAATAATAATAAATATATAAAAGATATAAAATAGTCTAAATATAAACACTTTTTATTATTTTTTCATAAAACTGTTAAAACTATCTTTTTAAATAATTTAGCATAAGTACAAACGAGAAGAATTATTTTTTCAAGCAAAAATAGAGTCTAATTTGACAGCTTATAAATTATGTTAATTTATTTCTTAACAGAAAAAATTGCTACAAATGTTCCACTACTTTATCAGTTCACCAATAATTTTGTTTCTCTGTCTGTCAATTAATTTTCCACGTATAAAAGCGGTCTAAGGACCGTAAACGTTCATAGTGATGCCAAGTCTTTTAACTGCTGTATGACTGTAGACTGCCATCTATAGGCAAGTAGGAAACGTCAAAATTAAAATTACATCTCTGTAGTTTTAATTTCCTTCTTTTTCATCAAAACCTTCTCCAGGTTGGACGTTCGTTTGATAGCGCTCCGTTTATTAAAAATTTTATAAAAATGTCTGAAACTTTGCAATTGCGTGGTACCCTTTTGGGACACAATGGCTGGGTTACCCAAATTGCCACAAATCCCAAGGATCCCGATACTATCATCTCGGCTTCTCGTGGTAAGTGCTATTCACAAGCTAATTGATATTTAATCCTTTGATATCTTTGGAATCTTTTGTCAGATTTTAACAAATCTTTATTTTACTTATAGACAAAACCTTGATTGTCTGGAAGTTGACCCGCGATGAAGATACCAACTACGGTTTCCCCCAAAAGCGCTTGTACGGTCACTCACACTTCATCAGTGACGTAGTGTTGTCTTCTGATGGTAACTACGCTTTGTCTGGTTCCTGGGATAAAACTTTGCGTTTGTGGGATTTGGCTGCTGGCAAAACCACTCGTCGTTTCGAAGATCACACTAAGGTGGGAAATTTTGTTTTAATTATATGAATAAGAAGTAGGAAATATTGAGGATATCAAGTGGCAGGTTAATTTGAAAGTCAACTGGTATGGAGTTGTTTAGGTATAATGTATAGGAGTGTAGGGAGATTTCATCTACTAAGAATTAGTTTAAGCTCCATACCAAAATAAATGTGTAGCCCATGCGGGGCAGAATTTCTGGTTGAACACATCTTTAAATTGTGCGGAATGTTGGATCATGCATTGTACGCATTTAAAAAGAAAAATAACACTGTTCCCTCCCTGGTCTTAGGAGGAGAGTGATTTACAGTAAGTGTTTAGATTCTAAGGATATGTATAAATTTGTTTCTCTATATAAACAATTATATGTAATTGTGAAAACTAATTTTTATTTTCGCTATTAATTCTAGGATGTTTTGTCTGTTGCTTTCTCTGCTGACAACCGTCAAATCGTTTCGGGATCCCGTGATAAGACCATCAAGTTGTGGAACACTTTGGCTGAATGCAAATTTACAATCCAAGAAGACGGCCACACAGATTGGGTATCTTGTGTACGCTTCTCTCCCAATCACTCTAACCCCATCATTGTGTCTTGCGGTTGGGATCGTACCGTCAAGGTATGGAATTTGGCCAACTGCAAGTTGAAGAACAATCACCATGGTCACAACGGTTACTTGAATACCGTCACTGTTTCCCCCGATGGTTCTCTCTGCACATCTGGTGGCAAGGACTCCAAGGCTCTCTTGTGGGATTTGAATGATGGCAAGAACTTGTACACCTTGGAACACAATGACATTATTAACGCCTTGTGCTTCTCCCCCAACCGTTACTGGTTGTGCGTTGCTTACGGTCCCTCCATCAAGATCTGGGATTTGGCTTGCAAGAAGACCGTCGAAGAACTCCGCCCCGACATTGTCTCCAACGGCTCCAAGGCTGATCAACCACAATGTTTGTCTTTGGCTTGGTCTACCGATGGACAAACCTTGTTTGCTGGCTACTCTGACAACACCATCCGTGTATGGCAAGTATCTGTTTCTGCTCACTAAGCAAATACAGACGTTCTACAGCATTTCAATACTACCAACATGTTATTTTTATTTGTATGCATTCTTGTTGGTGTTCATCACAATCGGAACATCTTTATTATAAGTAAGGAAAATGTAGATCAATACGATTAATTCACACAAATTTATCGTATTTTGAGCGCTGATTTGTTTATTATATAAACAAATAAATAACAAGTTTTAAAAATTAAACTTTTCTTTTTTTTTAACTTATGATTGACTATATAGTTTGAGTATTAATGTAAATAAAATTATTTAGTATTACATTAACACTGTTTAGGGGGTATTTTTGTATTCTTAGAAGTGTAAGATAATCTTTAGTACTAATTAAATAGGTTTTTATTTTATAAATTATAGACAAAATAAAGACACTTATTTAAACTAAAACTCTGAACTATTACAGTAGATCCTCAAGCTTGATTTGAAAATTAGCGAAAAGGTTTATACAATTTGAACTACTTCCAGTGTGGGATCAAAGTTCTAAAATCTTGCAGTAACTATTTTTTTACATTAGAAGCATTTTTTAACTTTTGCACATACATGTGTTGTTGTAAAAGCTATGCTGTAGGAAGAGTATAAAATCTCAAAAATTATTTCTGCATATCAGGTGGTGGGCAATTAGAGAAAAATAGAGCCACTTCAGTTTGCCGTAGGCAGATATCCATTGGACGTTAGGTCGTGGGTTTGCCAGGGCAGATGAACAAATACACCGTGGGGGCTTTGGTGAGGTAGGGCAACGATTATGTGCATCGAGAACAATTTTTTCCCATAGCAATTAAGGATACTGTATCAGCCAGATCTGTCAGGGGAGTTGCCTCATTATTCGAAATCATGGGCGGGTGTTCATCTAGAACTTTGTTGCTACTGAAGCCACTTAAAGCCTCAGTAACTGCCAAATGATGCAGTCTGCAGAACAGCAAATACTGAGACTATCAACGTCTGATGGGAAGACGTCTTCGATGCTATCTTTAAAAAAATGAAAGTCCTTTTGGATGTGTGTAGTCCATGATAATATGATGGAAGGAATAAGGAAGATATAAAATAAATAAAGAAGATGTAAAAACACTCGGCTTGGGACTCATGTGAATGCTAGAAAATTCCTCAATCCATATGGAATTTTAAAAATTAATCGGAATTAAAAAATCTAATTTTTGCTTTCAATAAAATATCTAATTTATAGCAATTTTTCAAAACCTCCTTTCTAATTATGGAATGTAAGCAATGTTTTAACAGTTCAGGGTAGTGTTATTAAAAAAAACTTGATTCGGTTTGATTCCATTAGCATTTTCCGTCATGAGACGAGAAATTATTCGGAAATGGAATGTATGTATCGTTGGTCTCAGGTAGAAAGGCCCTAACTCGCATTTTTTCAAAACTTACTTTTTTTCAGTAAATCCAATGCATTTTAGAAATATTCCGCTCCTCGCAAAGAATGTTTACAATATTATTAAAAATAACGTTATTACAAGCAATTGTACAGCATTTAATAAAAAGTTATATATTAATAATTACAGTATCTGTTGTATTTTTACCGCCTCCTGTAAATTTTAAATTATTTGAGTTAGGGCCTTTCTACCTGAGACCAACGGTATGTACAACAGCTAGAAATGCAGAATATTTCAATTTCGGATAAAATTCATTTGATTTGGAATACAGAATAACACTGAAAAAATAAAAATATCCCAGTGCTACCAACATCACATATTTTTAATAACCTGTCGTCTTCGTTTCAATGTACTTCCAGAATAATAATTTAGAAACGATTCATAGATAAGAACGACAACAGCATTAAAGCTGTAAGGGCTAAGAGAATAAGGCATGATTCCATAAACTAAAAATTTAAATGAATTATGGTCGAATTTCGAAAAATGCTAATCTTCATTCGCACATCACTCACTTTTTCATTGCGGACTATATTATTTTTGATATTTTTTATTGGTTCTTATTCAGTAACACTTTCTTCAGTACTACATTGTAATAAAATAATAATAAATATTTTTTATTTTAAATATATATTTTTTTAGTTATTATCTAACCATTTATTTTTTGTTTTCAACATTTTGAATTGAAATTTATCTATATTTGTAATAATTTTTTAATTTAAAATTTTATATATTTTTGTAAATAAAACTAATGCGTATACCAGTAAAAGTATTTCAAATAAATAAGTATTACGATACAATGATAATAAAATTTGAAAAAGAAAACGTACTTATCTACATAAATTGTAAATTTATTTCTACAAAATATAGAAGGATAGAGTATAGGAAAATAAAATATAACGTAATTAATTTAGGTTTATCATTTTCTCTTTTAATCTAAAACAAACAACAATAAAGGACTTAAAAATTTAAACTTAATAAAGTTGTTGTATGATGCGTGAGGATGATCTAGGTAAGTGAGTATCATCATGAAAGAGCTCTATAAAAAGCAGGCGGTTGTGGTGGGCTTTTCTTAGCGTGTTTTAGTTTAAAACATTAACTTAAACTTTAAAATGCGTAGATTTATATTAAAGAGTTTGATTTTAACTTTGGGCACTTTTATTTTCAATAATTATTATTAGTTAATAAACTATTATTATGCGAATAAAAAAAAAACGAAATTTACAGAATAGGTGTTTTATGCAACGAAAAAACATTCATGCGAGGACCGGTGATAATACAAAAAAAAAATTATTATTTTGCACGAACACTGTTCGAACGATTCAGATTAGTCGAAGCAATAGCTGAAGCAGCTGATTTAGCTGTCTCCTTATTTTGAATGTTGTTCGCCATGGCGGAACCATGTGATGATGATGCAGCTGCTGATGATATAGATGATGCATTCGAGTTAGAATTGGTTGCTGAACCAATGCGATATACGCCATTCTTAAAGGCTATTACTAAAACAGTAATATTGTCAACTGAACCACGATAATAGGATTGCAAGGCCAATGATTTGGCACCAAAATCTGGTTCATTAATGTGCTCCTTAATAAAGCTGCAAGCTTCCTCATTCGTGAATGTATCCCACAGACCATCAGAGGCCAAAATTAGAAATGATGGCCTGAAAATTAAAAAAAAATATATAATTGTATTCTATAATTATTGTATTATCTAAGGTTTATTGGTTTATTTACTTGTGATCATTTAAATCAAAAGTTAAAATATCAGGATTGGCTATGACTAGATTTTTGTCTTTTAAAGGATAATCACCCAATGCTCTCGATGTGGCTAAAATTCCAGCCACTCTCCAAACACCTCTAAAAGCTATGAAACCACCAGCATCATGAATTCGTTTGCGTTCTCTTACCTATCAAAAGTGTGATTAAAAGAAAGAAAATTTAAATATGTAATGCAAATGTGATCTCTAATCTTATAGACTTCCATACAAAATCTGTACAATTATAAATAGAAATTCCCCAGGAGTTTTTTCCACTTTGCAATCTTTACAATTGAATTTACATGGCAAAAATGGGGAAGGAAGAAACTCCCGGGAAGTTTTTATTCATATTCGGGCTGAATATAACATGTTTTACCTGTTGTGGTTTATGGTCAAAAGATAGTGGTATGGCAATTCCTCTTGAATTACACATAACACCACGAGAATCCCCAACATTTGCAACTATTAAACGGCTGCCTTGAATGATTGCTATTAATGCTGTGGTACCAGCTATATTGGTCTGAAAAAAAAGAAAATAAAAACATTGTATTTAATAATATAAAAAGAAATAATAAACGTTGCTCACCGTTTTTTTAGCCGCCTCTACCAATTTATGATCAGCTGCCAGAACCTCATCTGTTATTAGTTTGCCAAAGTTAATTTTACCATTTTCTATATAACATTTGGCATCAAATTGTTGGGGCGTCTTGCTTTCGTTTCCTGTTGAATCTTTATTGTTATTGTTGTTGTTTAAAAAGCTATCCTTAACACTAGAACCACCGCCTACGCCACGTAAGAGAGAGTTTAATTGTAAAGTAAAAACATCTGAAGTATCTTTATCACCCGTTGTTTTCTTAGAAGTGCATTCATCGGTAACACTAAAGATTGAAAAGGAATTAGAATATGTATGTATATATATAATTAATATTAATGATAAACATAAACCATTCTTTTTTTTAGTAAAAAATTTTCGTTTGCTATTTATAACTTATTTATGCACCACAATACCTACAAAATCCATATTTCCTGTTAGGAAAAAGCTCTCTAAAATCCTTTCAATTCCAAAATGAATATGAATATGTATGTATATGAATAAATACCCATAGACCTTAACAAGAACTTATGAAGAACTAATAAGCAAACACATTTGAACACGAATGATATTGTATACCCCCCCGTGAATTTGAAATTTTGGTGTTTTCAAATTCCCACAATATATGATCAAAACTTTTTATATTTTTATTCTGAAGGAAATACGGAAAAACAAATTTCCATATTATTAATTATGGAATTATTAATCTAAAATCATAAATTAGTTTTTAATTTTCATATGCAATATTATAGGGAAACGTAATGCGAACGTATCAAAAAAGTTCGTATTTATTCAGCCCCGGATTTACGAATACGCACACTAGGCACCTGCCTAGGGCGGCAAAAAATTAGCATGTGACTGAAAGAAAATTTTATTTTAAAAATAAATTTTGCGTTTCTCTAGGATTGAACATATAAAATTGAATGTACAGAAAAAGTTTATACTTATATGTACATATGTATAATGTCATATTCATCGTTTTGTATATATATTAGGGTGGCCCAAAATACAAAAGTATCAAATATTCGGTTGTGGAGCCTGAGCCGGTTTCATTCGAAAAGAGCTTAAAAATGTTCAGGCAAAATTTGAGTACAATTGCGGGTTAGATAGAAATATATAATAAAATGATTGTTTTATGGTGATATTCATTGTTTATTTAAAAATAAAAATATTTAATAAAACAAATACAATAAATAAAACATCCAAACATCGCCATTTGCGTTTGTTTAGCTAATATTTCCATTTGTGAAATATGAAATGCGTTGTGGAAACGTAGCGTTTTTCAGAAAATGGGCCATAATTAATAAGAAAAAAAAAAAAAAACACGTTGATACTCGTATTAAATTAATTAAACTTGAAGGAATGAAAAATTATAAATCGAAATGCTTTCATAAGAGTGGTTACGTTTAATTCGTCAAATATTATATTTTAATAAAAATTTGAAGATCTACATGCTTGTCTTGACACAAAATAATACCATAGAATTTTTGGTTTTAATACAAAAAATGCACTTAAAACTACAGTAATGAAGTTTGACTTTCAAAAGGTTGTGTGCAGTTTTAAATTATAGTTAGGTAGGTCAAATGGCCAGTTAATCGAAAATGTGATCAACTACAATTAACACAAGGTGCCGTTTTAAAACCATTGCAGAACCAAACTGAATTCACCCAAAATAAGAAAAGAGCTACAGCTAACCGGAGCTGTTTATAAAGTGGAGTAAAGCAAGGGGGTCTAGGTTCGCACATTGCACCAAGCTATCGAAAAAGGCACACCTAAAAAATTCAATCGTTTGGCCAGACCTGGGCAATCACAAAGGAAATGGACTACAGCCTCACTCTGAGAAGTATTCCCGCAACTTCTGCAGTGCGAATTAAAGGGCAGGCAGTTTTAAAGTATATTAAAGGAAATTTTATAAATTGATTAAATTTAATTTGTTTTTAATTGTAACGTCATTGTTATGAAAAAAATTTTTTTTTTAAACAAGAAGTAATGAATTGCGTTTCCATTTAATAATAATTTTCTTTTTTTTTAATTTACATACAAATCTATAAACATTTAATTGAATTTTTTTTGTTATACGCTTCTGTTTGTTTTTTCTATCCAGATTTTAGATTTTTCACAGAGATGTGATTTCAATTTTTCTGCGCAATTTTTGTTTTTTGTTTTATTGTTTCTGTTGTATTTATTTACAAAACAAAAGAAAAGATTTTGTATGTACATACATACATGCATACACATACAAAACAATTTATTATTGTAAAACAGATTTAAATTTAAATTATTTTTATCAAATATTAAATTTCAACTTACGTATGTACATACGATATGTAAGTATGTACAATGTATAAAAAAATATTCGATATCTTACATATTAAACTTAAATTTTAAAGCTAATTTGCATTACTTCTTAAGTTTTTAAACTCTTACCTGGTTGATTTCCGTAAACTATCACGTCTTCTAATAATTGGTTCATTTTCCTTATTACTACCATCGTTGTTATTGTCCTTGCGACTTGCTCTTCTCTTCAAATACGGACTAGCATCATATTCAACATAGTCTTTATCAATATCGGCTGCATTTGCAACTGTTAATTGCTTTTGTGCACTTAACAACTTTGTTGTTTCAATAACTTTATTATAAATATTTTTAACCAATATATCTTTGGCAAAATCAGCAGCAAATTCGCCACCATGACCATCAAAAACGGCAAAAAATGAAATGCCGGTGTTATTATTGATATTCTCCTCAATAATGAAACTAAAATAATAAAAAAATACCAAAAATTAATTCAATTGCATTGTATGTATGCACATAGATGCAATAATAGGTAACAATAAATATTATTATTTAAACAATAAACAATTTATAGGTATTTACTAATGTAATTGTACTGCATAAATGCAGTTTGCAACACAACACTGCAGAGATATTCGTTATTAAGGCGAAGCAACATTTTATGGCAACACTCTATGAAACAAAATAATAAACTTTGCTAGACTTCGCCTTGTCATGTACATTTTTCACATGTTTGTATTCTACAAAATCCCTCAAACAAGAAATCCTGTAACTACTGCAAACAAAACCTCTCCATCAAACACGTCCTAGTAGACTACATATTTATCTTAAGACATCGAATTTTTGGAAACAAATCAGAAGTCGATCTCCCGTCAGGGAGCCATCACCCTCAAATATAGACAAAATTAACAACTTTATCAAAATTAATTGTCTGAAAGTTTAACTTTTTTTTTGATCTGATAGTTCTATTTTTAATACACAAATATATCATACACAAATAAGTAGTTATGATTGAGCCCATACATACATAACTGGCCTTTACAACCCTGTGTCAGGATTACGGCCCAGCTTCTCGCAGCACTCATGTTGTGTGTGTCAATTTTTATCCATGAGTACCGGGACCTACAGTTTAATGTCGACTCCGAACGACAGACTTGAGAAGCTTGTTGATGGCAATTAGTTACTCTCAGAGCTTTTGCCAGAAGACTGCTGAGAGGTAGTCGCCGAAAAAAATATTTTTTTCATATTTCTATTATTATCAGTGCTGTTCTGGAGGGTTACTTTGCATTTCGATTCGAATCAAAAATCTTACGAATTCCTAAAAATTAACGAATTTTCGAAAAAATTTTTTATTGATTTTTCGAATAGGAAATTTCTTTCGAAAACATTTTCGATTCGAATCAAAATACAAAGTAATCCCCCTGTATCCCGAATCAGAAAAATTTTATTCGAAATCAGCATTTCTTAACCGTTCTATATTTTAATTTCTGAATATTTTCTCTTTTTTTCGTTTTATTTCGTGCAAAAAAAAGTTGGTGGAATCAAACCGAATCAGGTTTTTTTAATAAAACTTCCCTGAACTGATAAAACATCGATTGTAATCCATAAGTTAAAGGATTTCTTTTATTTTTCACAGCTTTTCGAACAAAACTTGTGCAAATTTATAACATTAAGAATCCTAAAGATGATATTCGAAGGATATTGAAATATTGATTATTAGTAATTGAAAAATAAATTTGACCATCAGCTTGTAAAAGTAAATAATTACTTAATGATTTAATAATTTGGAAACAGGTCGACTAATATGCATACATATTTTTATACATATAATGTGAATAACAGAATTTGTTTATAAATTTTAATAAGGAAAAATTTCAGAATTTTTTGATTCAAATAACTTTGAATACAGAATACTGATGTAAAGCTTACATCTTAAAGTCCGAATGGCGAAAACTCAATTTTTATCTAAGATCATCGAATACTATTCCAAGTACACAGCCACCAAACAACATGCATACATTGATTTATGATTATTAATTTGTAGAATCATCGACAGCTGTTCCATGTACATATCCACCAAATCATATTTATTTTTATTATCTACACAACTTTTTATTTTTCTTGCCATGCTCTTTTACATCACTTACATTTTTAGTGCACCTAGAAATTTCCTTATAAAGTACCAATAAGGGCCATTTTAAGTCCATATGGGACTTACGAAAAGGTTAATTGCCATACAGCGCTCAGTTTTTCACAACCATAATTTGCCAGTTATTATAAATATATGGACACTTAAATAAGTTTATCAAATTACATATATTTAGTCTGGAAATCAGCCATCACTTAGCGCATCTTATAGAAGACTTCCTGATTTATATGGCACACATAATCGTCAAGAGCAGCCTCGATGGTCATTCGCAGAAAATCATTGTCAAATAAGCGTATTTTTCAAAATTTGTTTTACTTATTTCAGCTCATTTACATATGTGCATACTGCATGATAGATTTTAAGTATGTACGATTATATATGCATTATTTGCTTCTTATATCTCAAAAAGATTTTCATTTTTTCTTTTGTCTGCATGTATAACCTTTGCTTAATTTGTCTGGAGTATTTTAATTTTTAAACTATCGGCTGATTGATGGAAATAATTAAAAATTAGACAAATTAAAAATCTTAAAAACAAAACATTTGTAGATTTTGTTTTTTCTTTGTTTGTTTACCAAAAGTTTATTTGAGTTAATTTTGGAATTTTATGTGAATTTTCTAAAGCGTTGGCGTGTATACATCTCTCCTGATTCTTTTGTATATACATACACACATACATGTGTATACATAGGTATACATATATGTATATATTTTTTGTTTGTAAATAATCATAAAATTCATCGTACATATACTAAAAAATCAAATCAGCAGGTGATCACTGGTAATAAAATAGTTGAATTAACTAAGTTTTACAGAGACATCAATAGAGAGTGTATTAAATCAAAATCATTAAAGTTCATAGAAGAGTCAAGAAATCGATTTTCTTTTAATTAAATACAAATTTCTAAAACAAACTTTAATTAAGGCTAAAAACGTCCCACAATACACAAAGGACTAGTTGTATACTTTATTTAATTTCTTGTGTGCCTTTAAGAGAAAAACAATTTTCTTTAATTTTTGTTATTTTTTAAATTGTTTTATTTGTGTAAAGCAGTTAGTGGGAATTTTTATTTATTCATAATTAGTGCCATAAAACAACTCACAAATAAACAAAATATATTTACATAAATAATTATTGTGATTATTTAGATTAAATTGTGGCTTTATATATAAATAAAAGTTAAAATATTATCTTTGGCTTGATTCTCCTGATAGCTACAATTAAAAATACACGATAAGCTGATTTTTTCCTTCGTATCCTATTGATATTTTTACAGCTGTTTGAATTAAATTAAAAAATGAGATAGTATAGTGGATTTTTAACCTATAATTAAATTAATTATAAAAATAATTATATATTGATGACTGATTTTCAAACTAAATCTGGATAATTTTGTAAATCTATTTATTTGAATGGCAAAAGGGGCAAACTGATAAACTTATCATAAATGCCAAAAATGATCTCAATATGATTGCTCGTTCCACCATAAGTTTTTGGAGCTTCAAAAAATTCACCAATTAAATACTACTTTAATTATATTAAAATTAAAAATTAACGACATTCAAAATAATTTAAGCAATAAATAAGTGAATGAAAGAAGTTATTTTTCATCGCTATTAAAATATTAGAACAATTATACTATGCGACAAATGAAGACTTTTGGAAAAAATGCACGAACCCCACAGTATAGGTTCGATTGTACTACCAAAACTTAATAAAACCCTGTACTCCGTTTGGTCAGATTGACTACCAATTTTTTTTATGAACCTCAAAAAAAGGTGTCCTCAGTTTTTGGCTAACAGCTAACTCAAACTTAAAGATATTGCTTAACTATGTTTAGCAATAATGTAGTAGTGAAGACTCTACTGAACAAATTTTAAAATATCTTTCGTGCAAAAAATAATTTTTGCTTGCACTTTTTTGCAATAATGTACGAAAAAATTTTTACTTTTTTCAGCATAACTTACAGGGACTCGTAATTTTTCACTAACAATATATAACAATATTGTAACCATTGTAAATCTGAACAACTTTCGTGAATATATCAATACAATCTGAGCATGTCTAGGCAAAAAAATTAACTTCTACTTAATAGTAAGTATACGGGAATACTCGCTTCAATTTTGGCACCTTTAGTTTCTAGTGTGTTAAATGCTTTAAATTTTTATGATTGGATTGATTGATTTGTAAATTAAACAGGTTAAGATACAAAAAAAAATTGTCAAATTGTTAACATATGGAAAACTATAGGAGTAAAAACTATAGTGAATGGTGAAGTGTACATTGTAAACAGTGTTGTAACAAATGGCAGCTGCAAAAGTAAAGATCAACTGTTATTAATTTTACTACCGCTTAAGGCCAACAAATATGTATATGTATTTTTATTATTGCTTGCTATCTCTTTCATTTTAAATGGTAATGTTAGGGGCAACCCTAGATAAAAGCTTAGACTCAACTGTATGGCATCACCATCAGATACGACGCTACATACACTATTGCATTTCAGTTTTTTTTTATTATCTCTTCTTGAATTAACCGACAAAACAGTCAGTTGTTGTAAGCGCTCAACCACGCTTGGTTATTAAATAAAGATATTTAATATTAGTATTTAAACAAAAGACTTTTATTTTACTATAAGAGTACAACAAAAGTGGCGACGAGGACGGTGAAATAAAAAATTATATTTTATTTTAAACACATACCGCAAACAAACATGCCCGACGACAAATTTCTAAGATTGCTGGAAGAGCAGCAAACATCTATGAATCAACAAACAATCTTGCTACAACAACTGTCACAGCTTCTACTAGCCCAGGGAAAGCTTCCAACAGAATCTTCACAGTCAAGCACATCAAAAGCTTCACTAATGGAATCCCTGTCACGCTCTATGACGGACTTTGTGTATGAACCAGAAAGTGGCCTTATTTTCCAAGCTTGGTACAACAGGTACATACATGTTTTTGAAAAAGAGGCTAACACTCTGGAAGACCATGATAAAGTTGCGTTACTCTGGCGGAAAATGCCTAATCAGGTACACGAAAGGTTTTCAAATTACGTTTTGCCATCAAAACCAGTAGACATGACGTTAAAAGACACAATAGAGAAGTTGAATAAACTCTTTGGTAAGGCTGAAACACAAGTCTCACAACGCTACAAATGTCTGCAACTCACAAAGAACGATGGTGAAGATTTTAAAGAATATGCTAGTCGAGTTAACCTCCAATGTGAACTCTTTAAAATGACAGACTTCAAAATAGACCAATTCAAATGTTTAATTTTTGTACTGGGACTCAAATCAAGCAAGGACACGGACATTCGAGTTCGATTACTGAAAATCTTGGATGACAATTCAGATACCACAAACCTTGATAAGCTGGTAGATGAGACACAGCATATAATGAATTTGAAATCAGATAACATAATGATCGAGCACCAACCAAAATCAGTCTGTTCAATTAACAAAAATGAACAGAACATTCACAAACTTCCAAAAACACCCTGCTGGCTTTGCGGAGATTTACATTATGTAAAATTTTGTCCCTACACGAAACACAAATGCATCAAGTGTCACCAATTTGGGCATAAAGACAACTATTGCTCAAGTGCAAAAGATGTTAAGACAAAGAAACCCCCGCAAAGTGGAAAAATGAATAAGTTGAAGCAAACATCAAAATTTCGTACGAATGCCGTATTCACAACAAAACAGCTTCAGTTCAAGGAACTTCGTAAGTATACTACTGTAACGATCAATAATACTCGTATTCGATTGCAGATAGACACCGCTTCGGATATATCCATAATTTCTACCTCTACATGGAAGGCCATAGGTAAACCAACTGCATATAATACAAGTGACATCGCCAGTGATGCAAACACAAATAAGATAAATCTGATAGCAATGTTCAAATGCCATGTTACAATTGATGACGTCACAAGATTCGTAAATTGCTATATCACAGACATAGACCAATTGAACATTATGGGAATTGACTGGATTCAATCTTTTGATCTCTGGGACAAACCAATATCTGCTTGGTGCAAACAAATTACATTTAATGACGACATAGAAAAACTTAAGGCAACTTACCAATCAGTTTTTGATAATAGTAGTCTAGGCCTTTGCACCAAAACTAAAGTACAGATTCAATTGCTACCAAATGCGAAGGAAATTTTTGTTCCTAAGCGCCCAGTTCCATACGCTGCAAGGGTTGAAATCGAAACAGAACTACAAAGATTAGAAAAGGCAGGAATAATTTCTCCGGTAGACACATCAAAGTATGCCGCACCAATTGTAGTCAGTAAAAGAAATGGGAAAATTCGTATCTGTGCAGACTACTCTACAGGTCTCAATTCAATAGTTGAACCCAATCAGTATCCTTTGCCCACACCAGAGGAAATTCTTTCAGAATGCCACAACTGCATCATCTTTAGCCATCTAGACTTGTCAGATGCCTATCTCCAAGTTGAAGTAGACGATGTCAGTAAAGAATTACTTACAATAAACACTCACAGAGGTTTATTCAAATTCAATCGATTAACGCCTGGTATTAAATCAGCCCCAGGAGCCTTTCAAAGGATAATGGATCAGCTCTGCTCTGGCATAAACGGAGCCAAAGCTTACATAGACGACATCATGCTCGCAAGCAAATCAATTTTAGAACACAAAAATAATCTTAATCTGCTCTTAAAAAAGATACACGATTTTGGCTTCCGTCTTAAGTTTGAGAAATGTCAGTTTTTCAAAAAGCAAATTACTTATCTTGGTCAAATAATAGATAGCGACGGTATTCGACCCGATCCAACAAAAATTGCAGCCATTAGAAATCTCAAAACACCACAAAATATATCGGAAGTACGTTCCCTTCTAGGTTCAATCAATCACTATGGCAAATTCGTAAAAAACATGCGAAATCTCAGAAAACCCCTTGACGATCTACTAAAGAAAGAAAACTCATTTAATTGGACTTCAGAATGTCAAGAATCGTTGAACAAATTTAAACAAATTTTAACTTCGGATATGCTACTTACACACTACAATCCGAATCTACCTATACACGTTGCTGCAGACGCATCATCACACGGTGTAGGTGCCGTAATTTACCACACATTTCCGGATAATAGCATGAAAGCAGTACATCATATATCAAGATCACTCACACCTGCTGAACGCAATTACAGCCAAATCGAGAAGGAAGGGTTAGCACTAATTTTTGCCGTACAACGCTTCCACAGGATGTTGTTTGGACGCAAATTTACGTTGCACACTGACCACAAACCATTACTCGCAATCTTTGGTTCAAAAAAGGGAATACCGGTATATACGGCAAACCGATTACAACGATGGGCCTTGATACTATTGACCTACGATTTCGAAATTAAATACACAAACACAAAGGAATTTGGTCAT
This sequence comes from Metopia argyrocephala, assembly GCA_963576795.1. Classification (NCBI taxonomy): domain Eukaryota; kingdom Metazoa; phylum Arthropoda; class Insecta; order Diptera; family Sarcophagidae; genus Metopia; species Metopia argyrocephala. The sequence continues at coordinate 4,256,710 of OY756209.1, forward strand.
GCAGACGTATTATCTAGACTCATCAGTAGTCATGAAAAACCATCAGATGAATACATCGTCGCATCTGTATCACTAGAGAAGGACATTCGTATTGACTTAGATCAAGCCGTATCCACACTGCCAGTAACTTTTAATATGATAGTCAAGGCTACTAAAAATGACGAAACCCTGCAAAGCGTAATTGAATATATGAACACCGGATGGCCTCCTAACAGTAAGAACATTAATCCCTCGATCTTACCATATTTTAATCGAAAGGACTCATTGTCAACAGCAGATGGCTGTGTAATGTTCAATAACCGTATCGTAATACCAGAACCGTATCGCCAAAAGATTCTCAAACAACTACACAGGGGACATCTATCAGCAGAAAGGTGTAAGTCAATTGCTCGAAGTTTTGTTTATTGGCCCTGTATCGACCAACATATTGAGGACCTTATCAGAAAATGTGAAAACTGTCAACTAACAGCAAAACGTCCAGTAAAATCCAACCTCTGCTCTTGGCCAATAACATCACGACCAATGGAGAGAATCCACATAGACTACGCTGGACCTGTGAAAAATAAATACTATTTAGTCATAATTGATTCATATTCGAAATATCCTGCTATTTATGAAACATCAACAATGACATCATCTGCAACAATAAAAACTATGAATACCTACTGTGCACAGTTTGGAAATCCAGAACAAATAGTGTCGGACAACGGGACACAGTTTTGCTCAGAAAATTTTGAAAACTGGTGCAAAGAAAGAGGTATTGAACATACTAGAACAGTACGCTTTCACCCCAGCTCAAACGGTCAAGCCGAGAGATTCGTTGATACGCTTAAACGCGCTCTCAAAAAAGCTGAAGGGGAAGATACGCCTACTGAAACACTACAAACATTCTTAGAAGTCTACAGATCAACACCCAATCCAAACTCACCAAATGGCAAAACACCAGCAGAAGCATTTATAGGCCGAAAAATGAGAACCATATTTGACGTACTAAAAAAACCCATACCCCACGATCATACAACTAATAAACGAATGGAGGAACAATACAACGCCAAACATGGTACTCGCAAGAGAACATTTCTCAATGGCGACCTGGTCTACGCGTTAAACTTCAAGGGAAACAAACAGCATTGGGTTCCAGGAGAAATCATAGAGAAGATTGGTAACATAATTTACAAAACTCTCATCGACCTTGGCGATAAGAAAATTCTTATTCGGGCTCATACAGACCAACTTCGACCCAGATATATGAAAAGTGTTACTCCTGCAACAGGAACACCAAATTTGCCTTTGGACGTTCTACTTGGAGAATTTCAGATTATGCCACACGCTGAAAAAGATATTCATATAACACCACCAGCTCATTCACACTGGACACCAATGCGCATAATCAATCGAAGACAACCTGTGGAACCAATATCAAGGTCACCACAACAATCTTAAGGAGGGAGATGTTAGGGGCAACCCTAGATAAAAGCTTAGACTCAACTGTATGGCATCACCATCAGATACGACGCTACATACACTATTGCATTTCAGTTTTTTTTATTATCTCTTCTTGAATTAACCGACAAAACAGTCAGTTGTTGTAAGCGCTCAACCACGCTTGGTTATTAAATAAAGATATTTAATATTAGTATTTAAACAAAAGACTTTTATTTTACTATAAGAGTACAACAGGTAATAAAATTGTTGTTGTTACGTCACTGTATCCACTGTGTTAATATGCCTAAATTAAAAAATTAATTTTGATTAGTACAGAATAGAAATGCGATAACAATTAATACAAAACTTCTAAAGTACAAAGGTTTTAGTTTGCCTTTAAATATTAATATTATTAGATATGTATGTATGTATGTACATAGACCTGTATATATTCGTTTAATCTACTAAATGCTTCTTATACCTCTGAAACTTATAAAAATATATGAAAGTTTAAGAGTTTAGGAGGTATAAAAGACATTTAACTGATTAAACAAATTCACTGAGCATCTAAAGTCGAATTATGTTAAAAATCTTGCATAGAATTTTGTATACAAATTAAACCCCACCCCAAAGAAAAAAAAAAAAAACAAAAAAACAAAAAAACAAACATTATTAATCTTATTAATGTTAAATTTGATCAAAACAGTTCTAATGTTTGAATTTAACAGCTAATTTGTCTATAAAGACAACTTACAATTGTAGGGGTCTAGTGTTACTATACTCGTACTTAAACCATTTTAATCATTACTAAACAAATGAAAATGTGTTTAAATGTAAACAAATAAGGAAACTAAAATAGTATTATAGTATATTTTGTATTGATTTTTAATGGTTTGTTTTTTTTAATTTAAAATTTCATTTCAATTACTTTATTGTTCTATATTTAAATTTAATTTTTTTGTATGTGTTTCTGTATTATTTTAATGTCTGCACTTGAAAACAAGCGCAAATTGAAATTTGTTTTCAAATTAAAAAATCAAACATCCATTCAAATCAAACATTTGCAGTAATAATTCAATAAAAATATGCAATTTTTATTTTATTTTTCAATTACAAAAATTTAGAAATGATATAATCATTATTCTTTAATTATTAATATTTTAAAACGCAGTATTATATGACATTTGAAATACGCACATCATTGTGTAAAACACAAGCAAGCAACAAATCACTCAAATGCGTGTACAGTTGTTTTCGGTTAATTGAGCCCCGCTTTATTGAGTTTCCCGCTTAATTGTACTAAAAATCATGAAACGAAATCATTCCGTATAACCTCCTATGCAAAAGTACCCGTTTAATTAAGTTCCGCTTAATTGTGCCTCCCGTTTAATTGATTCATAAAATGAGACCGCATTGCGAAAAACACAAACAAATGTTTCAGTTAATTGATTTCGTCTGCTTAATTTTTTCTCCACAAACTTAAAACCGTTTATGTTGCACCAGAAAAATTTTTGTTATGTTTCTGTTCACCATGTAAATGGAACGATATAGAAAAAAGAATCATCTTAAGCCTCAACAAATCTAAAATTCAAATGTTGATGACTGATTATTTTAATCATAGTTTTACTTATGTATGTATAATGTTTTTTTTTATAACATTTAATGTACACTCGCATGCACATATCGTCGGTTGACAGGTAAAACTCACTAACTGCTATGTTATATGACTACAGTTAGTGAGTTTTACTTGTCAACCAACGATATGTAATGTAATTATTTTAAATTTTGATCTCTTTTTATATAGAATTTTGTAATTTTTGTTGCTTTTCAAATATTGTACGATGAACGTACTCGATTTTTGTTTTGTTTTAATAAACTAACACTATTTTTTAACTTAATAAATAAAAAAATGAATTTCTTTTTCTCTATATACGTGGATGTTTCGCTTTATTGCTCGTCTGGCTTAATTAAGTGATTTTCGTTTTAATTGCGTCGGCGAATCAATTAACCGAGTATCGCTTAATTGAGTTTCCCGTTTAATTGCACCAAAAATCGTGCATTTTTAGAGACTCAATTAAGCGAAAATAACTGTATAATTAAAATTTTTTCAGAATGCTGTTCGCAGCAGTAATAATTTTTATAATTTATTTATTCATTATACAGGTTATATATGTATGTAGGTTCATATAAATGCTCTAAATATCAAAATAAAATATAAATTAAATTACATGTTTCTTTAAAAATTATCATTACAGTTCTCTATACTAAAGTGTGTAATAAAAAAGAATCACGGCTATATTCTATTTATATATCGAAAATGATTAAAATTGAAATCGAATTAAATTTCAAATTGCTATAATCTAGATCAGTGGTCTTCACCAGTATTACTCAGGTAAATAAGTTGTTCGGATATTTTTTTAGTTTTTCTTACTCTCTTCGTGAATATTACAACCAGGGTTGCTTAATTCCACAAAAATTCTGGCAAACAGCTTCTTAAAATATACCTAAACTACCCGTATCGTTAATTCTTATTATATTAGTTTTAAATTAAATGTATTGTACTTTATTAACAAATATCACTTTTAGAATTCCTGGAAACCAGTTTCTGTTTTATTTTCCTTTGAAAAACTTAATTAATTATAAAAAAATTTGCAATGTTAAAAATCTTTCATAAAAAGAAATCCATAGGCTTTGTTTTCATCATGTTAGACGACAACCACAATTATTACAAAAACATGTGTGTGAGACAAAAATTGCGTATGTGTTTATGTTTTATTAGTTTTCAAGAGAGCTAAATTTGTTTGTCAGACACTGAGAAGTTATGATAATAAGCAACATAAACTTATTAATGTTTATATTTCTTTTAACTACATTTCAATTTGTTAATAGCATTTACAAACAATTTATTTCATGAATAATTTTAATAAATTAGTTTAAATTTTAAAATTAAAGGTTTTTAAAACGAAAATTTTCACAAATTTCATTCAAGTTGTTAAAAACAATACAAATGAAGAAACCAATCTCATCTCTCAGTGTATTTTTGTGTGACTCTCTTTGTGAAGACCACTGATCTAGATGAATTGATTATAAGGTGTGGTTAGTCAATCAGCTGTCTATGTGTTTTGTTGCTGATTAAAGCTGACAAAATTAATTGCAGTATATGAAGGTGGGAGCTTTCAAAACGTATTTCATTATTGTGTATGTTGTACAATTGCCCACACTTTGCAAAAGCGATTTGATTAGCTTTAGTTTTACCTTTAAATCGTTTCAGTTAACTTTTTCGTATTAAGGTTATTATATATTTTTATAATACATTCGCTAAATGCAATTAACATAACTTCATCGTCTTCATCAAAGCTTTAAAATAATTGGCACAATTCAGTTTTGCTTGCCTTTGAAAAATCACATGAAAGTCACTTTTGAAAGTAGGGCTTCATGAAATGAATTAAAACATTTTCTATCTATCTGAGCTCCTTTCTATTGATAAATATTTTATTAAGTAATTGAAAGGGACCATCCATGACCCTTCAGTTAACTTTTCGGAATGGTAGAGCCTTCTCGAAAAATATATTAAGTGATTCAAATTTCGAATAAACCAAATATGTAGAATTGCATAAATCCAATACATATATAGAATTGTTTCTATTTCTTTTTTTTCTATAATTATTTATGAGTTACTGTGTCCATTTAATAAAATTTTGTTATTTTTATAAAGTATTGCTATTCAAACTACGTCTTTTTGAGTTATTTTTTATAATTTTTCGTTTTTTATTGAAAATTTTTCATATTAATTTCTAAAAGCAAATTTTGCAATCCCTAAACAAAATCCAAAAAACTATTGCAGTTATATAAAAAAATCGCAATCAGTAATGATTGCAATACCTCCAACGATTATTTAAAAAAAATTAATTAAGAGTTTTAATTCCAATATGATTTCTTTGAAATACAAACTGTTTTCAGTTAAAAAGCCTCACCATAAACGTTAATAAGGACAGATTTGGTATTCTGCATATCACAGTAAAAATATAATAAAAAAAAAAAAATGGAAATGGAGTATGAAACAGAATTTACGTATTGCATTTCATATTCCGATTTATTATTTTTTAATTTGATATAAATAAAAAACTTGATTTCTACACTTACCGATCCTCCATACGAGGTCTTCTTCCCAATATCGCATACGCTGAGCTCTGTGTACGTAATGCCTCCCATGATTGATGATCACCTTGACCGGATGCTTCCAATAATTTCATGCGACTTGATTTTTGTCGACCACTTAAGGTGGCCTGGATACGGCCTAGCAAGCCACGTGACCATGTGTCTACAGCTTGTAAATAAATTAGTAAAATAAATAGAATTACCCCGCAAAATATCACTTCTGGTCGTAAAACATAGAGACGACACAATTTCCATATGTAGGCTAATGGTGAATTAATGGACGAAAAGCCCACAGCAAATTTCGATAGGATCTTCATATGTGAAACGTATGTTTGATAAAAAACTTTATCCTCAAGCTCGTCATCCATGTAGTGAAATAAAAATAGTACGTAATGATATTAAAAAAGCTTAATTAAAAAATATTCGCTATACGCGCACGGTATTTTAACTTTGAATAATTAAGCTTTGGGAAATGTTTTGTTAAACAAAAAAAGAAAAAAAAAAACCCAAAACAAACAAAAAAAATATTTGTATATGTATGTATGTAAAGGGAATGACTGACTTTTACTACACTCGTATACTTTTTTATATTGATTTTTATTTTGTTTTCAAACAGCTGCTAATAAAGTCACTTGATTTGTGTCTTGATTTATTTATTATTGGTTTTTGTTGTTGCTATATATTTATTTTATTTAATTAATGTTTGTTTTTTATTTATAGAACACACATATGCACGAGTATGTATGTTTGCATTGTATGTATGTACATATAATATCTGTAATATTACAAAATACATTAAAAATAAATAATGGTTTGTTAAAGAAGAACATAAAATATAAATGATTTGCACAGCACACAATATTTATTAAAATAAACGAATTGAATTTCTTGTTTTTTTATTCGTTTAAATCGAGGTGACCCAAAAATAAAATTATGAAGTGAAAATCTTTAAATTTTATATATATTTTTTATTTCTCTATTTGTTGTGTAGTGTTGTTATAATATATATGTGTACATATGTATATACATATACGTATATACATATCCAACATACAAACATATATTTTTGTCTGTTTTTCAGTTTATTGGCAAGCTTATTCAGTACGTATGATATTTTGTCATATACTCGTATGTACTATATTATTTATTACATGTACTCGTATACTATGTAAAAACTATCGTATACAGTATTTGATTTTATAAAAGAAACTAATAAATTTAAACTATGATTGTTTAAACAAAAATGTTTTAAATATGTAAACAAATTGTCATAAATCGTCAATTAATCAACTGATAGTTTGGTAGGCTGGCTATGTAAATAAGAAAACTATTAAGTCTTTGAGTCACAACAACTACACAACTTCGAAACTTTTTATACAAAAGAAAAAAAAAAAAAAAAGAAATTGTAACACAACTGTAACATAAGCCAGGTTAATGTTTGTTTACGAAGTATTAAAAATGCACTTTAAATCATTATTATATTGTTTTCATTATATATTTATTTTACATGATGTTACATAGTAGTGGGTATGCACTGTAAAATTCGTTGTAATCCAAAGAAACAAAAGAGAATCTGTTGAGTGTTTTATTTTAATTTATTTATTTTCTATTCATTTGCCAAGAATGTACTATATTTACATATATTTTTTTGTAGAAAGATTTTCACCCCTATTTATTTTTGTGTTCATCTTCATTTTTTCACTTCTTTATAATTCGGTTCACTTTTTCATTAATTTCTTATGATTTTTCTTTTTTTATACGAATTTGTTTAATATCCATCCATTGCGTATTTCATTATATTTTTTATTGTACATCATAATAAAATATTTTTATATATAATATATGAATTTATAGAATTTTTTCTATATTTTGAAGAAGTTTTGCAGTGAGAGAAAAGCCTTTTTCATGCATTTGTTTGTGCATAGACATACTCTCAATTTAATCATTTAATAGAAATGCAAAGCCAAAATGTAATTAAATAGGTATGTAACTAATAAAACAAAATGTAACTGAGGTTTTAAAATTATTTTCTTTTTTCTATTGAACTAGACAACACAATTACATATATGCTGAAGAACTTATTCGTCGGTCGGTCGATTTTATTTATTATAATCAACTTTGTAATAAATATTCAATTTTCTACTTATATTATTTTATATATTTAGTTACTTTGTTTTCCTCTCTTTTAATGTTCTCTTTTGGTTTTTTAAAAAGACAATTGTCGTGAGTCGTCGTTTTTATATTTCAACTTGTTGCCTCTAGTACCGTATAGCGAAGACTGAAACTAAACGAAATGCGTGTGAGCTATTTTACATGTGATTAAAATATAGTATGTGCCACTACGTAAAAATAAAATTAATATGTAAGTACACACAGAGGTGGTATATCCCAATAAGTGTACAATATACAAATAAACATTTATAGGTACTACATACATATGTACATACATATAATAAATGTATTCAATAAGTATTTTTACTTGGTTAAGGGTATATTTTTTGTTTCACAGAGTTTACAAAGAAGAAGCAAAATAACGAGAACACAAACTATGACGAACATAAGAATTAATACATATTTTTGCACTTTTTGTTTTTATTCCCAATATTCGTTTTTCAGTAAAAATAAATTAAGCAATAAATGTCGCTTTATAAGAAAATGCCAAATTATAACAGGGTGTGCAAAGGTTTTATTAGAGTGCAATTCACAAGATATGTATGTACATATACATTTATAAGATACTAATCTTGTTGTATTATGAAATAATTAAATAAAATACATAAAATTTTGTTTAAGTATCGCTTGCTGTTCGGGCAACTAAATGAAAATTTCATAATTTTTCAATTATTATATTTTTAATTACATACATACATATATATATCTTTTTTGGTTTAAAACCATTTCCTGATTAATTTTAGTTTATAGTGACACCTTTTGTATTTTCAAAACATTTTCCAACATACTTCTCTGTTATAAGTGGAGTGAAAGAATTATTCCTAAAATGCATTTAAAGATCCGAAAATTCAGTTTCAGTTTCTGAAACACACGGCTGTTCTGAAAAAATAAATCGAGTTAAATTGAAGTCGAGTTTTCTTTTCGAAGACAAAATTGAAAAGAAATTGAAAGATTGAAAAGAAATTGCGCCCATTGTTTGAGTGTGTCATAATCAGAGAATGATCCTTGAGTGTAAAAATTATTAAAATTCTAGAAATTTTACAAGATTTTAAAATTATGACAATTTTAAATTTTATTTGATTTCAATTTCACTTGTTTTCTTTTAACAGAACATATCCGATATACTATAATTGGCTAAGAGCGGTGTAATATATTACTGTTTGCAAAAGAAGGGTTTAAAAAGGATTGTTACTCATATCTTCATGACTTCTTTCAATCATTTAGAAAATTGAGTTGATATTTTCTTATACATACATACATATATACTAAAAAACCCTCTTTTCAGCCCCGATGTTGCCGAAGGACAACTATATATATATTTTTTAACCAAAGCTGTTTGAATTATTTTTATAAAATACAACCGGATACTAACAGGTTAATAAAAAAGGATAATAATCAAAACAAAAATGAAAAATTTAATATTTTTTCATCAAGTCAAAATAAGGATTTTTAATTCATTCCTTTTCACTTTTGTCCAATGTTACACACAGGCAAACTTTTATAAACCCCCAAACTAGAGGCAGTGGTAAAGTTCCTTATTGAGGTATTTTAAAATTAATATGGTCGCAAGAATAAAAGAACGATGTAACTGACAAAAAATCTAAAATACGTTCATTTTTATCATAAAGAAAAAATACGCGTCAATTAGTCCCGGTTTCAGATTTCTATGATGAAAAGAAATTCACTTACGCCGAAAAATACCAGTGTCTTCTTTCTACTTTCATACAGATTTTTTGGCTCTGATAAACATTAAATGTTTTGTCAATTACAGCGGTTTTCAATTCTTGCGACGATATAAAAATGGACGAAACGAAATCTGATGAGACTTTCGTAGCTGTACAATTCCTTTACGGATGTCATTTTCTCCTTGAATTGATAAATCAGTGCAAAAGAATTAATGCGTTTTAAGACAAAACAAAATAAATAAAAAATAGATCACCCCAACCTCTTTGTAACCAAAAAAAAATTTTTTTTAACCATTTTTTAAGTAAGATCAGTTAAAAAAGTTATATTTCGGCGGAAAATAAAAATTCCCTAAAATTGGCAAACAGAGTTTTATTTTTTTCGCCATAAAATACAACAAATTTTTAAATTAAATGATAAAGCTTAGTGAGTTTTATTGCACTTGCACTAGTTTATTCACCTGTAAAAGTAAAAAAAATAATAAATTTCAAAACTAAAAAAACTTGCTTACTTATATTCATATGCACATACTTATACATATATACATAACTAACTTAACTCCGGCGTGCTTCGCTACCTTTATTTGAATTAATTGATGAATAATATGGCAACGAAGTTGTTTGTATCACATAGATATAGAAACTTTCAATTTAACCGTTCTAAAGGTATACAAAAATCAGTAGTACGCCCACTTGTTTGACAGATGATTTGCATTGAGCACGAAGTCATTCAGACTAGATTCCAAAACTTTATCTCAAACCGTTCTCCAGGTACTAGTATACAAAAATCACTATTTAGTTTGTATGGTTTAGTTTTTTTGAGAAAAAACATACCCTATTGCACTTTCGATAATTACGTATTCTATGTTCCAAATTTGGATATAATCTGTTTCGTCGTTTAGGCGTGATTGATCGGCAAACAAACAGATTTACAAAGAGGTTTATAATATATGAATACATATACATATGTATGATTTACTGTAAATATTTTATATTTAAATATACTATTGTATGTATACTAGTTTAATAATTACTTTTTATATAAAGTCAACAAGAGTCTACTAAAGGTGTTAAAAATAGATTTAAAAAAAAAAAAAACTTGACATTTCTGAACTCTGTATTATATTAATTAAATACAGGTGTGTATCACAATGAAACAAAGAATATTAAAGGCTGTATACAATAAGCTTAATACAACAGACTCATCTATATACTTATTCAGTATAGGTTTATTTAACATATCATTTATAATAATTTTATATTCATGAACAACATGCTCCCGTTAAAGAAAAGAAATCTGCCAATAAATACTTCACTTTTGTTTGCGTTAAAATACAGACATTGTAGATTACAAAAAAAAAATGAAAAACTATAATTTTTTTTGCCGAAAGTCAAGAAATAAAAATCATTTTTTGTTTTTGTTTTAATGCACTAAAAAACTTGAATTTTTGTGATTTGAAATTGGTCTTAAGCGAAATGGCCATAGATTTGAAATCAATTGTTCAATTTTGCAGAACATTTATTTTAAATTTCGAAACATTTCAACAAAAAACTATTAAAGTGATTCAAGACAACTGAAAATTGTACGACTTCTTAATCACTACAGTAAGAGAATTGAATTCATTCATTCATTAATTTATTCGAATTCATATTATTATTCAAATTTACATGCATAAATATGTATGTACAAACATATGATTCCCAATGACAGGCTTATTTTAGAACCATCATGCATGTTTCATCTAATGGTGATGGGAGGACGATGTCTCTCAAAATTTCTTATATATTAATCTGTTTTTATTTCTTATAGTAAAATTAAGAAAATAAATTGAAAGAAAGTTGGAAAGAAATTTAATTTGGAAGAAATATAATTTGGTCTTGTGTTTTCATTTCACGCATTTCAATCGTCATAATTTTATGATTCTCATTTAGTCGAGAAAAAGGGAATAAAACAATTTAACATGTATGGGGGAATTAAGTATAAATAACATATATTAGTTATATAAGTATATGTATGTATGTGCATACAAACATATATACATACATACGTAAAATTTTAAAATCATATGATAAAAATTCACTATCATTAAAAGTTTTATGAAAACGTCACTAATCCCGTCGTCTCTATGTTTTTATAATGATTTGTATCGCACTTCCTAAGATACCACATGAACTGTATAAGTGCGCATTTGTATTTGTTCTATAAATTTTGACAATAAAAGTTCATTAATTGTATAAATAAAAGTAAATTAATAAAATGCCACCAACTACAGTTTGTTTGCATTAATGTGTATATAAATAAATAATTAAATATAATTATATTACAAATATTTACCTGAATTAAAACTAACAGAACGTTTTAGAGAACGGCTGAATAATGTATGAGTAAAAACATTACAACTAATATTACTGTTATTACTATTTGTATACATATTATTTGCAGTTATAATTGAAATTTAACAAAATTTTCACTGAAATACTCGTACTCGTAACTGTTAATAACCTTTTGTTCTTCATTATGATAATACTGATGATCTTTAACGACAAATTTATTTCAAATTAATTTAAACACTTTTGCACTTAAAAAATAATTTAATTTTTCAATAATTATCTTTTTTCATTTAAAATCATAAACATATTGCACAAATTGTCAAGTTCATTGCAAAAATCCTTGAATATATGTATTTTTCTTTTATTATTGAAAATTTATTTTTCTTTTCTTTTTTTAGCAGAGAAGCTCTGTGTTTTATTTTTTGTTATTTATTGAATTGGTAAAAAACAACTGAAAATATATTCCCGAATATTTGCTTAAATTTTTTTCTTAATTTCTGTAATAGAATTTGCATAGAATGTCAAAAACAGCAGAAAAACAATGAAACAGATTGCATATAAAATAAATATGCATATGTATGTACGTTCTTATATATATTATAAGTATATATACAAGTATTATTCTAATGTTTTTGATTTCTTCTTTATTATTTTTATTTATTTCAATTAAAATGACAATAACACGAGCAATTGCACTATACTAAACACCTTTGAAAACCCACTGCCTATAAAATTTAGCGCTAGACTCAAATTCTCCCACTTAAAAATGTAAGTGTATGTGTGCTTTATTTCGTGTACTTGGTATATAAGAAATAAATGTTTTAGTATTTTCACAATAGGCTAAAAACTAATATTAGCATATCTAATAAAAACTAATAACTATTATATATTTTTTCGTATTCAAAGTTCGAATTTTTATTAGATCTACATATGTATGTATGTATGTATGTGTGAAATCGTTTGTATTTACAAAGTTCTATAAAACTTATCTGTTTTAATTAGTTTAAAATTTTCAGTAAGGTAATGAGTAAAAAAGAAATTCCAAATATAAAAGGATTTGGAATTTATAGCAACTTGGTATTTAAAAAAAAATGTTGCTGGAAAATTTGCAATTATATCTTTTAATTATTTAATTTAATTAATAATTATGTAATACTTAAAATTCTTCCTGGTTTTCAATTTTTCATCTCCTATTTCGAGTAATACAATGAGAAAAAGTTAAAAAATTTTCGAAATTATGCACTGAATTCGAAAGTTTTTGCAATTCCACTACTGTTTTAAATGTATGCGAAAGAAATGGAAACAAAAAATATGCATACCCATAGTGCATTTGTTAGTTTGCAAAAAGTCTAAAGGTTAGTACGCAGTATACATACATAGGTATTGTACATACATATGTAAATAAAATAGCGAGTGAATATGGATTTTTAGTATTACATTACGTATACGTCTCAGTGCTTTATTTTAAGCGCAATTATAGCCAACGTTGTCAACTCAATTCGTTTTGCATTGTTTTTAGTGTTTTTTTTTTTTATTGCAAATTTCGTTGACAGTAATTCTAAATTTGCAAATGGCTAAATGATTATAAAAATTTGATTAAGCGTTTTAATTAAACCTCAATTCAGAAGTATAATTATTTAAAATATAAAATTATGCTGATATATGTATGTACATATGGGCCTTATGCGATAACAAGGGAATTCATTTATTTATATAATTCAAATTCAAGTAAGTCTAGTCAAGTCTAGGCCAATTAATAAATATTACTAAGGAAAAATCCTGAATTCAACTAGACAAAAAACTTAAAAGTAAACTTTCTTAAGAAAACAACTAAATAAAAAACTTAATAAAAGTCAATTTTCGTGAAATAAAGTAACAATCTAATATAGATATTTGATTTAAATAACTATTAAATGTTGGCTCCCCAGCTTAATAATAGTAAAATAATTTTTAAAAATGTTAAAAATATGTATGTAATAAGACTAAATGACATATTGACACAAAGTAGTAAAATGCTGTTTATAATGTTGGCAAATTTCGGAGAACGCTATATAATTACATAGTTAAATATAACGTATGAACTTATTAAATACAGCCTTTGAGGTAGTTTAGTAATTTAAAAATCAAATCATAAAAATATATTATTCGATCTGTTTCCAAATTATTCAAACAATAAAAAAATTACTTGCATATAGTACGTTATGTGAGAGAATTAGTGCAGTGCTCTAATAATTTTAATATTGTTCCATTTTTAAACCTTGAAGATGATATCCGAAGGGTTTTAAAATATTGATTTAAAAATAAGTTAAAAATTAGACAAACTGAAAGCCGGGAAAAGAACACAAAAATGCAATCTATCTTTCAAAATCTTACATTAATATTAAAAATTTCCATTACAAACACGGCGCTAAGAATAGGACGTATACTTTTCAATGAATATAACCCAATTAAAGCTAGTCTATTTGAAAATGTATGTATAAGAAAGAGAGAAAGAACTTCAAGACATACGAATAATAATAAAAATTGTTTCGGCACTGACTCAATCAATTTAACTTATACATATATGTACTATGAGTATACTGTGAATCCCAAACTACGGAACAGCATTCTCGAATGCGTATTGCGCTCTAGTCGATGTGATAATTACTTGTGAGTTTTTGTTTTGTTGCAGTTATATACGTTAAAAGCGTTTTTCATAATAAACGAATTTTAATAAACAACGAAAGTATTTGCCTTTGGAATATAAATCAACTTCTAAGCTGTCTACAGACATACATACATACATACATATGTAGACAAAATGCGACTTTTTAAAAATATAAATGTATTGCCCATTTAAGTAATTTCGAATATTAAAAAATTTGACAACTATAATTAGTTTTTAGTTTTACTCTTAAGTAATAAGAATATGTACTATTTTTCCATGTTATTCTCTTTATTTTCTTCTTATTAAATACTTTTATTATTTGTTTTGCCTCTTCAAAAGGGAATATTCTGTTAGAATATTCAGCATTAGCAAATGCATTTACACAAAATGATGATGTTTTAACATTTTTTATTTTATAAGAAAATTAATGTTTAAATATAACAAATACAGTAAACTAAAAAAGTAACCTTTGATAGAACAAATATATGTACATACATACATATGTATGTATGTGTACATTTGTAAAAGTTTATTATTGCTTCCTAAAAAAAACAAATTAAATGGATTTGACCTATTTCAGTTTCTATAGAGATTAAAAATTTTTGTTGTAGCCAAATTAATGCAGTTACTTTTTTCTACATACTTGTGGACTTTATAAAAAAAATAATTCATTTTACAAACGAAGAAAAAACCCAAAACATATTACTTTTTAGTTTTGAAAAAAAAAATTAAATACGGACATTGGAAAATGGCAGATAGTTTTAAAATTTAAAATAGCCTAAAATATTTTTATATATCTGTAAAAATGTAAAGGAAATCTGTTCTGTCCTTTAGATCTCTATGCACTTTAAACAAACAAAAACCTCACATTCATTAGCGATGACACGAACGTACAAAGCGCATATTTGTCTTATCTGACAAAAATGTAACAGTAAATTTCTTTAAATCTGCTCCCAATAGTTTCACAGTCAAAACAAATTACCAGTCAAAAACTGGGTGAAATTAGAATCTTTAAAATCAGAAAACAATAAATAACAAGAGCCAAATCGTTGAATTCGGAATAGTTAAGTCTTATTTCCCTTAAAAAAAACACTCGATTACAATTTTACTTGATTTCGGTTTACAGAACATACTCAAATAATTTATAAATTTCAACAGAAGTAAGAACGTGATTCGATGACGTTTCAAAACGCCTTTATATATATATTTGTGTGTATAAGTATATGAAGTTCTGTAATTATTTATTTAATGATTAAATTTGAAAGTATCAATGACACATTCATATGTACATACAGTGTACATATTCATGTTATTTTTATACTCATATACATACTTTTTAAAGACCAAATCCCATGTATGTAATTTAATATTAGCGTTTTCCTCTTTGTTTAAAGAAAAAATATCATCTTATAATGTATGTATGCCTGTATCATTTATGGACATATGTATTGAATATTTGACACAGAATTTCATTTTTCTTATCAAATATTATTTCAGATTCTTATTATCTCACATATACAAACGCGTAATATAACATCATATTATTTGTATTAATGTATGATTTTATAAAACTAAAGAGATCTTAATTAATTAGTTAATTGTTAGAAGTCAAGCTTTAAACATCAATACAATGCTTAAAATTAATTACAAGCCTAAAAATGAAATTTTACAAATCAATCAATTTTGGCTTAGGGATCATTGCAGATGTAGCAAATGCTACAATGAAGCTACCAAGCAGAGGCGATTCAATTTACTAGATATTCCCAAGGATATCCAAACTGAAGAAATTCTTTACCTAAATGATGGAAAACTATTAAAAGTAACATGTACGTATATACGTTTTTTTTTCTTTTTGACACGCTATGTAATACACATCTTTTATTAAGGGAGCGATGGTCATATTTCTCAATACGATACAGATTTTTTGTATTTAGCTCAAATTGAAAATACTAAATTGTCTAACCATTTCAATTCTACGAAAACTAAATGGAATCTGCCAATAATTTTACAAAATGAAAGACACTTACGTTTCAAACTTACCGATTTAGTTGCTAAAGATGAATGTGTAAAGGATATGGTTGCTTCATTAGTGCGTTATGGTTTAGTGTTTATAGATCAGGTACCACCAAATACTACTATGACTGAAATGGCCATACGAAGAGTTTTTCCAGTTATGAAAACATTCTTTGGTGAAATGTATACTTTCTCCGATACACCCGATCATGCTGACACAGCCTATACAAAAGAGTATCTAGGACTTCATACTGATAACACATATTTTAGTGATGCTGCAGGTCTTCAAGCTCTTCACTGCATTGAACATGTAAATGGTAAAGGCGGAGAAAACTTTTTTGTTGATGGCTTATATTGCGCCCTAGAATTAAAGAGAAGAAATCCAAGGGCATTTGAAATATTAACAAAAGTTCATGTACCTGCTGAATATATTGAAGATGGCCAATATCATACACACTCAGCACCATTAATTTGTTTAGATCCGAACACTCATGAAATAATACAGTTACGTTTAAATATCTATGATCGAGCTGTTTTTAATACTTTACCACAAAATGAAATGTCGGAATTTTATGACAGTTTGCGTCAGTTTCTTGAAATTGTCCAGAACAATGATAACCAATGGCGGCTTAAATTAGAGCCTGGCACTATAGTAGTATTTGATAATTGGCGTGTATATCATGGCCGTTATGCGTATACAGGCCACAGAACTATGACTGGTTGCTACGTGCAAAGAACAGATTATCTCAGTAAAGCCAGAATTTTGGGTATAATAGATTAATCAATTCATTTATTTTTATTTTATTGTTTCAACTTCAACTTTAAACTTTATTTGTAATTCAACATAAATGGATAAAAACTATTTTATTTATTTAAAACAATTTTAATACTAAAGAAATTAAAAACAAAAATTTTATAAAAGGATTTGAATAAACAAATCTTTAGAAACTAATCGAAATGAAGCAAATTTCATAAGGATAATTATTTCCTTGAACGTTTTGACTTGGCAAAACCTTCGGAAGTATCTGTATCAGCAACATACTAAAAAAAAGAATAAATTAATACTCCTGGAATTTAGAATTAATAATTTTATGTTTAAATATAAAATAGAAGCATGTATCGTTAGCTAAGATGCAAAAAGGCGTAATTAACAAAAAAATTAAAAATCAAGTTTTTCGTAGATTATTATAAATGTCATTAAACTATGTACATATCTTGAAATTTGCAATTAAGAACGGCAATTTTATGATAAAAATTTGAATTGATTTTTTATATAAAAGCATTGCTTGTTAACAAGCTACTGCTACTCCCGTAAAATAAAATTTTTGCATTTTAGCTATATATGTATGTATACATATGTACATATATACATAAATTTCCAGAAATGAAATACATATACAGAAATGTTTGCTTACACACTCATCATTATGTTTACTTGGCCTCCAAAGATGCTGAAGGCAACTGTCATTGAAGTTACTGTCGTCATCTTCGCCGGCGCTAGAGGATGATGATGACGATGATGAAATATTATTAATTATTGTTGACTGTCTAACTGGCTGATTACGACGCTTTCGATTACTTTTTTGAGGGCTTGCTGTAAGCATTGGACGTTTAAATTTATAGTTACGTTGAGGAAGTACACTTTCTGATTTCTTATTTTCAATATCCACTAGATTGTTTAATGGCATATCATTCAAAGATTTCTGTACTAGAGGTGTAGTTACGTTTATATTTTCGCTAAATTTCTTTGAGAAGGATAGATAGGTAAATTTTATTTTATATATTAATATTTCATCATATATTATATACCTCATGACCAGAGTTATTTTTTAAAACGCTTAATTGATTTACATTTGCTGATATTGGTTGTACAACTTTTGTCGGCTGATTAAAGGCTCTTTCAATTCGATAAATTTTATTATTTAATTCATCGATGGTAAGCTAGAATTATTAAAATTGTTACATTTTTCTATAAAACATAATTAATAGTGTAATTAAGTTACATTTTTCTCCTTTTCCATTACGTCTTTATCGATTGTACATTGTTTTATAAGAGTATCTTTACGGGCTAACTCTTCTTTTAGTTGATCTATTTCTTGCTAAAAATTTTTAAAAAAGGGAAAAACGATAGTTTTCGGATATATTTCTTGATCCAAAATATAGCATACAATCTTACTTTGAATTTTGCTTCGTTTATATTGTTCTCATTTACTCGTTTCTTATATAATTCAAATTCAACTGATTGGCTTTCCAAATCTTTCTTCATGGCCTCAAAATTATTTATTGTTTCCAAGTGTAATTTTTTTAGTTGGTCAAACTCTTGAACACTCTTTTGTAACTTTTGCTCAAGTTCACAGCAATTCGATGAAAGTGTTTGAATTTCATGATCTTTTTCTACATTTTGTTTTTCTAAATCCTCGATCAATTGCAAATTTGTATCTTTTAATTCTTGCAAAGATTTATCATAATCCGTTTCAAGTTGATAAAATTTTTCTTTAAAGCAATTGAATTCAATTAAAATATTTTTATTCTCTTCTTCAGTTTCTTCTAAACTTGTATTGATTCTATTGACTTCTTCTATTTTCTGTGTAATGCTGGATGATATCAATTTTATAAAATCAGAATTATTTCATGAAAATATAATTAAATTTATACTATAAATAAAATAAAAATTTACATCTCAACTTTATCTCTTGCCATTACAAGGGTTAAAGGAATTTGTCATGTTATACAACTTATCCTCGGAGAACCAAATAAAAATCACCATGCATAACAATTTACCTTTCTTCCAATTCGTTAATAAGTTTATTTTTTTCTCCCACCTCGTATTCTAGCATTTGCTTCTTACTAATGGCTTCTTTTAAATCGGTTTCAAGTTGACAAATTAAGTTTTGCTGATTTTTGATGCACACCTCAAAGTCCATACTTGAAGAGATACTAGATTTCTTGCAAATGGCTTTATTTTTTACGGCGTCTTTTGTCATTTTTTCAATATTTCTGTAACATAATTTAAGGCATTATATTTAATTCTTGCAATATGGAATAATAAAATTAAAAACTCTAAATTACTGTTTGATCACACGCATCTATAAAATATGATTTTTAAAAGGTTTTAAAGAAATGAGAGTGTGATAGCATAGATAGAATGTACAAATTTAAAGCAAAAACTATATTGTATAGTTTTTATTGTACATTAACTAAAACCAACAAAAAAATATTTTATATTTGTATAAACGAGCATAAGTAATTTGTAATGTTTCTCTTTTCAATATATGAAAATCAATTTTCTTTCTTATATGTACGCCTCAATACATTCATTTTTATACAATTAAAATTATAATAAAAAATAAAACACAAAAAAAGCAGTAAAAATAAAATAATTATGTTAACTAATAAAATAATGTTTCTCAACATTCTCGCATTGAGCCTTATCCAAAGCCCGATTAAATATTACTTCAACGGCTTCGTTTTATGAAAATAATTTTATTCCATTACCCTGCCATTACACTTGAAAGTACTTTCATGAAAGTTCCGTATACGTATTATAAATAAAAAATAAAAAAACAAAAATACAAAAACAAAAATGAAAAAAAAAATGTTTATGTTTAGTAAAAAATTGAGAGTGCTTTGAAATTTTCATGAAAGTACTTTCATGTGTAATGGCAGGGTTACATAATATGATTATAAGATTAATTAAACGTTTAGCAGTCACAAATAATTTATGCCGTTCCCAAATAATTAAATATTAAAAGATCTGCAAGTATACAGGCAAAAATGATACCTAAACCCTACCTTACAAATATAGAATATATATATAAGGGGTGGCGTTGGCAGAAAAAAAAGAGTAGCAATGAATAGAAGTTTAATTTTCATTTCCAGCAAGACAATTTACCAATATACATGCTAGCCTAAATATTAAATAAAAAACCTACAACATACCATAAAAATATTTTATTTTCTACTTCGTAGTAGATGTTATGAAGTATAGTTTTGTTAAAATTTAATTTACTGCCTTGTAAGATATAGAAGTTAAATTCGCCTTACAAATCTTATTACTGATCATGATTTGTATATGGCAAGATTCTGCTTGGAAACATTACCTTTTAGAATACAACCTCGTTGCATGTAAGGGATAACTGCAGTGGATAGTGGTTTGCCTGTTTCTCGGTATGTCTTCATAGTAAACTAGCACAACATCATTTAAGTTCGTTCTGAGCTTACAAGAGTATTATAAAATTTTCGCCGAGATAACAGAATAATTCGCATAAAAACATTTTTTTGCAATATTGTAATAAATACGTCATGTCCCATGCCAAATAAATAATAGAAAAACTTTTAAAATTTTATTTTTAATTAATAAACATCAAAAATTATAAATAAAACTAAGTTCACATACATATGTACATACAGAAAAAAGTTAACTATTTAAGAAAACAATATTGAAAAAGACGTCTATTTTCCACTTAAAGTTCTTAAATATCGGTACATTTAGGATAGTTTTTATTTGTAAAAAAGGCACTTCTTGAAAATTTTCTTGTAATGTTTATTTTTTATTTCAATTTATTGTCTCCTCATAGCATTGATAGATTTAATTTGTATTTTTAATATGTACATAAAGATAGTATGTTTAAGGATTTATCCTTCTTCTACTTAACTTTAACATTTAGTTTTACTAAAAACTGAATTTTTTAATGTAATGAAAAAAGGTTCTTAAAAAAAAGCTTATAATCTACTTAAAGTATTTAGAAAGTTTAGGAAGGTAATATTGTTTGTATTAATATGAAATGAATTAAACTAAAGACATTGTATTTAAATAGAAATGTATTTCTTAACTTTAAATTATTTACTTAAAGAAGATAAAATTGCATATGTTTTACTGGTTTAGTTTCTTAGATATGGCATTTATTTCAAATAAAATTGATTTAATAAAATACAGAAACTACTAATGAAATTGTTGTTATTTTGTAAAATGTGCTTTGCATTGTTAAGAATAGTAGTTGCTTAAGTATGTAGTATATTGGTATTAAAAAAAATTAATTAATTTCTACTTTTTTCTTTCTTTTGCTTCTCTAACACTGTCTGTAACGTTCAGCATTCGTTTGAATATTTTTTAAATGATTCGATAATTCGGCATGTAATGGTTGTAAATCATCCTGAAGCTTTTGTAATTTATCATTCTTTTCTTTGTAAGAATCTTGCATAAGTTTCAATTCTCGTAATTTTTCTTTAGTATCAACTGTTAGTTTAGAAGCTCTTTGTAGTAATTGTTTAGCTCTTTCACGAGCATTTTCTGAATGTATTGCACGATCAGTTAGTGTCTGGTTGGCAGCCGATGATGAATATTGAAGTTTTTGGGCATCGGCATGAGCATTTTTGGCAGATTCTTTAACTTTGTCAGCTTCATTTTTAACATCTTTAGCGTCAAGTTCATTCTTAAGGATATTTTTTTGAAGACGATTTACCTTTTTAGCTAATTCTTCCACTTGTTGAGCAGTTGCGTTAGCAGGGGACTCTGCTTCACCCGTTTCGGCGTCAATCTGGTCTAAATCTTTTGCAGCCAATTCAATGTTACTGTTAGCTTGTAAAATAGCCTGTAGAGCAATTTCTTGGGAAATATCAGCATCGTCTAGGTTTTTAACAACAGTATTTGCAGTGGTCAAAATTTCGTTAGCGAGCTCTTTCGTTGCATTTGCTTTAGCTTGTAATTCATTTACACGTGCCAAGTCACCACGAGTATTGTAAATAATAGATTCAACGTCTTTTAGTGAAGATACAGCGTTATTTATTTTTCCACCCAAAGTTTGTATTTCGAATGGATCCAATGTCAAATCGAGCGTTAGTGTTTTTTGAGCCAATTCTTTAGTTTCAGCAGGTAAGGCTGTTTGATTTTTCATGAAATCAGTCAAGTTTTGAATCATGAGTTCACCATGTTTAATATTAAGTTCAGTACGATTTAAATAGCGTTCAGCATCTTCATGAGCACTTTTTGCTTTTTGATAAGCTTCAGATGCGTTAACTTTAGCCTGGAACAAAGCGCGTATGGTTTGATCAGCTTGATCTTTCTTTTGCTTAATTTCTTGTTCAGTATCCTTGGCGACTTTCAAGGCTTTTTCCGTACGTGTCAGTGCACCGATTTCACATGATAAACCACCACATGTGCCACAGCCGGCACCACCACAAACGTTGTCACAAGGATCGCTCTTGCTGCCACAAACTTCGTTATTCAAACTGGGTATGATGGACGTTAGAGATGCTAATTCTTTATGGTATTGATCAATAATCTCATCGTTAGCGGTAATTGCAGAAACATCATCTTTCATTTTATTAGCCAAAGTTTCGACACGTTTGCAATTGCGATCAGTGTTACTTGCAAAATCTTCAGCTTCATTTTTTATATTAGACAAATCTAAAACACGTTCGTAGGCATTGCGCGTCAAATTAAGAGCACCTTCAATATTTGATTCTTGTAATTGTATGCCATGTTCTTTTAAATCTTGCGACAGCTTCTTAACTAAAGCCGACTGACTTTGTAATCCATCTAGTTCAACTGCGGACAAACTTAGAGCGGAATAAATATCCTCTAAACTAGCTTCGGTGTTTATAAGCTTTTGTCCTGCATTACCCAACTTGGTTCTTAATTCAGCAACTTCTTTATCCAATCCAACAATATCCTTTAAGCTTACAGAAGTATTTTGTAATAAGTCCCGTATATTTTGTAGTTTTTTATCTAATGTATTGAATTCTGATGTATATGCGCCTGTGGCACCAATCAATTTAATTTCCTTTGCTCTTTGTATTGCATCTGCTGTAGCTTCTTCTAGTTCCTTCAGTATCAAGTCCCAGTTATTGAAACATTCACCGCAAGGCATACAATGAGGTGATTCGCCAATGTAACCACGAGCACATTCGTTACACTTGTAACCTCCAATTCCTTCGTGGCAAACACATTGTCCCGTTTCACGATCACACTGGAAGTCTGCTGATCCATAGGGATCACAGTCGCAGGGTTGACATTTTTCATTAGGATTACCCCAGAAATTGGATTGACATTGGTTACATGCACGACCACCAAAACCAGGTTTACATTCACATTGGCCGTCATATCTATTACACTGTTCAGATAAAGATCCAATTGGATCACATTCACAAGCTTCACAACCCTCACCTGAAGCTATCTTCCAATGATTTACAGCACACTCATCACAGCGTAAGCCCACAACATTAGGTAAACAGGGACATTGGCCATTAATGCGATTACAATATTGCAGTGTATTGTTAGTGCCTAAAAAGTCACAGTCGCACGGTACGCAATTCTGCTGCAGAGCATCTCCAAAGAAACCATCTCGACAGTGCTCACAATGGTCACCTGTGGTATCGTATAAACATTTTAAACACTTGCCCGTTCGTCTTTCACAATTTCCTGTGTCGTATATGTCAATATTATTACTGCAATCACATTTCTCACATGATCCCCCAGGAGTTTCTGCATCTCCAAAATAATTGTCAGCGCAAATATCACAACGTGGACCATCATAACCCTCCTGACAATGGCAAATCATATTGTTGTTTCGAGAATCTAAGGAACAGCCATCGGCATGTGCATTACCACTTGCAATTGTATCAGGACAACGACATGCTCGACAACCTATTTCGCTTCCCAAAAATGGATTGCCATAATAACCATCCAAACAAGAATCACATGCATAACCAGTTGTAAAATCTGCACAGTTAACACATTGTCCAGTACGAGCATCACACTGCTGGGCATGTCCATTACATTCACAGGCTTGACAATTAGGGAAATTCCAAAAACCAGGTTGACACTGATCACATTCACGCCCATACGTGTTAGGATGACAGCCGCATTGACCTGTAATCACATCGCAGTTATTATCTTTTGCCCCAATGCTGTTACAGTCACAAGCTTTGCAGCCTTCCGGTCCAAAACCATAAGTACCAGGAGCACATTGATCACATTGACGTCCCACAACATTTGGTTTACAATGGCAATAACCTCCTTTCGATTCACATTCCTTACTCAATGAACCAGTGGGATTACAATTACACATACTCGCACCATCATGAATAATAGTACTGACATAGTTCTCCAATTCGCGGCAACGCTCATCTGCAAAAGCACCATAGCGCAAGTCGTACAGTGATTGATTACAGCCCAAACCATAGTATTCTTGACGTCTTGAATCTGCAGTTGGAGAACCATTAAAGACACTTGTCAACTCAATGCGTGGTATCAAAGTTAAAGAATCGATCATTATTGTGGCTGTCGGATTATCTTCATTATGTCTGCGTCTTTCGAAGTGAATCTTGAATTTGTAAACCTTGCCTGCCTCCAAGCATACTTCATGCAAAGCAACCACTTGACGTTCACGATCTGGTAAATAAAACGGTACACGAGACTCATAAACACTTGAACCTGGTGGTACAGCCGCGGCACAATCACCTTCGGGATCAACTTCATCTGGTCTTATTAAAGTGATGAAGGCATCTTCCCAGTCTCCTCTAGAAGTAGACTGATAACGAATGACAACGTCGTAGGGCATTGAACGTGGGATATCATCAACCGTTATAATGAGCTCTGAATTTTCAGGTACACGTATAAAACCAATGCCTGTCGAGTCTGGAACACGATCTTGTGGCGGCTGGAATGGAACCATTGTACAATTTCCATTATTCGAATACGAAATACATTCTCTAGCTACTTCAGCTTCGTGAACCATAACTAATTGGTGTATAAAATAGTTTTGTTTAGGCTGCGAACAAGTCCGACCAGTCATATGAGGACGACAACGACATTGACCAGTGATGACATCGCAGAAATTATCGTAAGAACCACCGACGTCACATTCACAAAGTGTGCAACCGTCTTCAGACTCAGAAAGACCAAAAGTTTCAGGAGCACATTGGTTACAATCCTTTCCAGTAACTAAACGTTTACAGGTACACTCCCCAGTGTACATATTACAACCAGAATTATCTACAGTACCTAAGGTGTTACATGTACAAGGTTCACAACCATCAGGATTTTCTTCTACCAAATTCCAGAAACCATCCCTACACGTATCGCAACGACGTCCTTTTACATGTGTTTTGCAATGACATGAACCTGCTTCAACACCATTTTCCGGATCATTTACAGAATCACAAATACCTTCATCTAAGGAACCTATTGGGTAACAGTCACAAGGTTTACAAACATAAGGGCTGCGTATATCCTCCAAGGGATCTCTATAGAAGAATGGCATACACTCTTCACAGTGTTGACCCTGAGTATTGTGCAAACAATTATCACAAACACCACCAGATACACGTCCCGACGCTTCAAAAACAGCTTCATCAAAATGACAACTAACAGCGTGATCATTACATTCACATTTTTTACAAGCATTAGTTTGTTTTCCAAAGGCTGGTTTCCAGGGGAAGTCATTAAAGAAATCTTCACATGATTCACAATTGAAGCCTTTTGTGTTATGCGTACATTGACAGCGCCCATGAACCATATCGGGTTCAGTAGCTTCTGTGCCGTCTAATGGAAGACATTGTGAAGCGTGACCGTAACATGAACACGATCCACGTACAACCATGTTGTTAATACCATAATAATACTTTTCCTCATTTTCCAAACGATTATCCAACAAGTTATCGCCCAATTTGTGTAATTTTTTAAACACAACACGAAGATTAGTTACTTTTAGCATATTTTGAACATGGGCAGCGTAAGGATCGGTGACGTTAATATTTGGTGGCAAAACTCGGAAGATAACTTCTCCATTACGTGAAGGCTCCACGTTTGAGTAACGAGAGGTACACACCACGTCGGTAATGTTGCGCAATACAGTTGGTATACCCGGAAAAGAATCAGCACAGTCATAGGCAAAATATCGATATACATGCCATGTCTGACCAAAATCAAATGATCGTTCAATGTACATTGCGGCTGGTCGGAAAGTTGTAAATGACATAATTAAATGCGTAAAATGAAACTCCGCTTCCAAATCTAATTGAATAGAAACATCTTCTTTGCCGTTTTCTGATTGCCACCATGTGGGTATATTCGTTCCTGGTTTTGTTTTATACACGATTTGACCAATGCGATGATTCTTGTAGGGGTCATTACGAGTCTCTTCACGTGTATCGCAAAGGAAACATTTCTTATCTTGCAAATGTGACAAAATGCAAAAACGTTCGGGTGCATTAAGACCACATGTAGAAGAGGCTTCTAAACGATTTTCACGACCAATCAATAAATTTCCTGTAGCTGGATAACATGAGGATCTTTCGCAAGGATGTGTTTTAACGTATTGTCTTGGAGGATTGCGAGGACGATCACGACGACCAGCATGCTTTTGCTGAGCTTCGGCGCTGCGTACAAGGCAAGAAATACTTATAAATACAATAACAAATAATGTTGAGATAAGCCTGAAACACAACTTTGTCATGTTGTTAAGCTATTTTTGCTCAACGACTTCTCTCTCTGAATTGTTTGTTGTTAATGGTTTTTTTAGCTTTATTTATTTATTAAATATGCGTGCGTGTGTCACTGCTTCTTCTGCTTTAGTTCATTAATTTCCGGTCGTAATCACAGAACCATGCAGAGCAAAAGGCGCTCTAATTTTGATTTTCTTTTTTTTTTCTATAGTTTGTATGTATAGATAACAAACTATTGTTTTTCCTAAAACATTGTTTAATTTATTTACAGTTCATCTGAAATGATAATTTTAGTTGTAAAATTCATTTTTATTTATAAAGCAATGCAATACTTACTTTTTTGTAATATGAAACTAAATAATAATAATTCCTAATGTTGAGAGTATTTTTGGAATCTGCAAAATATTAAATTATTAATTTATCGTTGATACAAATTTATTTAAGAAGTATGACGCTAAAGATTAAAATATTGATAACATTCAATGACCTTTTCCAAAGAATAAGATTAAATAAAAGAAAAAAATTGGTCTAACTACTCGTAATTTTAAAAACTCAAATATTAATAAAACAAGAATAAGCAAGCAATCAGTTCTAATTTGGGTTTAGTTTTATTATCTGCTAACAATTTTTGATTCTTTGATTCTGAAATAAAATGTTTCTAGGGAAGCATTTAAAAAGCGAAATAAAATAAATTCAATTTAAATTGTAAATTTTAATTCAATAAAATTTTAAGTAGAAGATAAAATTTCTTAACCTTTGAATATTTCGCTTACATCATTTTTTTCTTTCAATTGATTATTGATTTTCAATTTAAGGACCAAACTCAATTTCAAGATAGCTTACTAACGGTTACATCCTAGCTAGCACTTGCAAGATCGCTTTTTCAGAAATCATCTCGCAGTCTTTTTGTAATTACTTTTGGTGAACAAAACTGATTAATCACATACACCTTTAAAAAGTCGCACCTCAATTTTGCAAATTTTTAATTTAAAAAACAACATAATATCACATTGTACAAATACTAATTAATTTGTTTGTCTAGTAGATAGAAAAGAGATCATGATTAT
Source organism: Metopia argyrocephala (assembly GCA_963576795.1). Lineage (NCBI taxonomy): Eukaryota > Metazoa > Arthropoda > Insecta > Diptera > Sarcophagidae > Metopia > Metopia argyrocephala. The sequence continues at coordinate 4,284,651 of OY756209.1, forward strand.
GATTACATATTAATAAAGTACTGCTTATGATGATTCACAATAAGGACACAACTTTTATTTAAATATATTTAAATGCCTAATATACAAATTGATTTAACTAAGTACTATGATCGAGGATTCGAATTTGACAAAAACCAATGTATTTAGAAGATTCTAAATTAGATCGAAAAGTAAATATAATATAAAGAGAAATCTAGCTAAAGAAATTAAATAAGCAAATAAAATCAGCCAGACAATTATTCCATTCTCTTATGGGAAAAAGAATCAATAATAAAGTAAATAAGACTAAAAAAGATTCGAAATAGAAAACTAACAAGAATCATCATCATGTATTTCCCAACAGAGTATATTTTATTATCAGAAACTGAGAGCAAAGAAATTTCACAAAATACTGGCTTATCTTTGTATTAAGTAGATTGATTTTAACTATCGTTAATAAAATAAATTAAGGATAAGATATTAGGGTTGCACTGAGACTTCGAATTGTCAATTAACTTAATACATTTAAATTTGATCATTATTTTGTTAACTACTCTTTTTTTTTTTGTTATTAATGTAAAAGTAATCACTGAAAAAAAAAACACTTTAGAATGAACAGATTTCCGTTATTTTTTCTTTTGTTTTTAATAATATAAATTTCTTATCAGAGTATTTAGCAATTATTTCCTTTTATTTGAAAATAAGAAAACACTTTAATTTAATAGGAATCTTTACAAGTTAGTGATTTTGGTATGTAATAAATGTTTAAACATTGTATTAATAATTTAAAAAAAAATTAATATTTTTTATGTACCGGCTTTGAAAATAAACAGTATTTTTAATTGTTTTATAAATATATAATATTAATCCGCTATAAACCGAACCCGTCCAGATACTCAATAAGACTGAGCAATAGTTTTTAAAAACAAAAAATACTTGCAGCATAGAATACCCACACATACATACATACATATGTATGTATGTATGTATGAACATTCAGTAAAATAGGATGAAACTTAAATTATACTATATTCAACATGTATGAAATAAAAGGCGATAAAAGCATACATACATACATATATAATTTCATTTAATTTTTTTCTTGTTTTTAAGCAAGCCTTATAGTTTTAAAGAATTTTTATCAGTTTTTTTTTAAACAAATACACTGACATGTGGACTCATTTTACAATTTTCTTATTTGAATACGAACTCTTATCACCATCTTTGAGAATTTATGTTTTAATATTTTGTCTAAAGTTTTACATCTGAATTTATTTAATGTCATATAATCACATTAACATGCATACATACGTACATACATAAATGCATTGCATAGAATCTAAACAAAATTAATATTCAAAATGGTTTTTAAGATATTTTCTATAGTTTCAGGTTTAACTACTGCATGTACATAATACATCCAATAATAAGTTTTATTTTAGAACACATTTTTATTTTCTGTATAAAAGTTGAGATAAATTTAAACTATAAATTTGAAAAATCGCAATATGAACAAAATTTAAGTTATTTTAATAACATTTGCGCAATTTCGTGCGCAGAAAAGTGCACATACAGCAAAATTTTCATCAAAGGATTTATAAAATCTAAGATAACGAAAAATCGTTTATGAGCTGCTTTACTGCTTTACAAAAAAAAAGAATAGAATATAATAGAAATATAGCATACGAAGTGTTTTTTTTTTTGTAAAACATCACAAATTTTAGAATAACAGAAGGAAGTTCAAAATTATAGAAAAGTGATTGTGCCGTGAAGAACTTAGAATTTGCAAAAAGTCACAAAAATGATGAATTGGATTTTTGTTTTACATCGTACATCGTGTCTAAAGATGTATTTTTAGCAATAACAAAATTTTGATTTTAAGTTTGAAATATTTTTTTTATTAAATTTATAGAAAGGAAAAAGATTTTTAAACTATCCAAAAATTTTACTTTGCATAACATGTGTAAAAGGAACAAAATAGCACAAAAGCTTTTGTCATTCTGATTCAAACTTTAATTTTTTTTTTAATTCTGGTTTTTCGACCTTTATTATTTATATTTAATGTAATGAAATTCTCAAGCTCAAGGTCTTTTTTTAAATAAAAACTTTTATTTAATTATCAATATATTTATTTAAATAAATATATCCTGAAGACGCTACATGCAGGAGTAGCGAAATATTGATAATTAAATAAAAGTTTTTATTTAAAAACAGACCTTGAGCTTGAGAATTTGATTACTTTGATTACTTTAATTTTTTTTTTTTTTTTTAGAAAAGTCTTATGGAAACATGTTAATCAAAATCAAATTTTATTAAAAAAAATATATATGTATATGTGCATTCTGGATATTTTTTTGAACAAAAAACAACGAATTAAAAAATGTGCGGATTTGAGAACACCAATTTAGGAATTCAAAAAATTGGGACATTCTCATTTATTTTAGGTTTTCTTTTCTTTAAAAAAACACACAAACTATTGTACATATTTTGTTACCTAAACTTGTAAGGTTTTTATTGCATATTACAAATGGAAATTAAAAAAAGCGTAAAAATAAAAATCCAAATAAGTTACTTTGAATTTTTAGTTGATATACATACATACGAAGGGTTTAGACCTGAACCGAACTAGTAATAAATTAATTGAAGAAATGAAATATAAAAACTGAGCGAAATTCTACGCACAGTTTTCAGTTTTGTAAACTAAGATAAAGGCTCTAATTTTAATAGCAATTTATTTACTCAACCTCAAAAATATTCAAATTGTTTTCTTTTGACTTTTTTCGCTTCAGCTCTGAGTCCTCCATATAAGAAACATATAAGTTTTAAAATAATGATACAAAACATTTTTGTCTAAATTATTGTCAAGAGTACATGCACAGATTAAATTAATTAAAAATTTAACAGTTTTAAATTTTAAATTATTTTTATTTTTTCAGCACACATTAAACTGCATATTTCATGCAATTATTAAGTATATGAGCTCATTCCATCTTTTTATTTTATCAACTAATTGTGAATATTACATTAATCATCTAATCTATATTGTAGATTTACTTATTGTACCATGATTTTGAATAAGAAATAAATAAATTAAACGAAAAATAAAATACACATCATTTTTTTATCTCATTTGTATAATAAATATTTGCATTATATTCTGTTTTTTTTTGTGTGTTCTTTCATTAGTTATATTTTTTTAGAAAAACTAAAAAATAGACTCAGAATATAAAATAGGTATGGTAATCGTTAACCCTTTTTAATCTTTATAACTTTTTGGCTACAGCAAATATTAATTGTATTTTTAATCATTGACAGAATTTTTTTAGTTTTAATCATATATTACTTATTAAACAATCATGACAAAAAAAAAAAGATGGTTAAAAATATTATAAAAATAAACAATAAAATAAAAAAAAAAACAAAAAAAGAAAATTTAATTAAAATGAACGTCTACAACAGTCAATAATATAAACAATTTTTATTTAGGATGGACCACATTAAGAAAACACATACAAAAGAGTAAAACAAACATAAAATTCAAAAGGCAGACATTTATTTTATGTTTTAATTGTGGCTGAGTAAGTAAATACTCGTATACTGAGAACATGAACACTGAATGGAATAAACAAAACTAAAACTGCAAATGAGGTGACCAACATTAATTTTCATACATACACATTTGCACGCCTATTTTTTAGTTCTTTAATTACTTTATACATACTTTCTTCTCAACTTTAATATGGCAACTTTAACATAAATTGTAAAATCGGTTATTATAGCAAAGATTTAAACAAAAACTATAACACATTTCTTTGTTCATTTTGTGATAAAAGTTCATGTATTTCTGGACCAAAAAAAAAAAAAAAAAAAATACAGTGAACTCGGGATAACGTCAGGATTAATGAGGTTTATGAAAGTACAAATTTAAGTTCGAAAACATATTAATAGTATCGATTAAAGCGTTTTTATTGTTCGAAAACTAAAGTAAAAAAAAAACACAAATAAGAAAAAAAGCTTCCAATCTAAATAAAATCAACAATAACAGTTCAAATGAGATCATATTTATACTTTTACATACGCAGTATATACATATCTGTGGACATTTGACAAAACGTCTTCTTTCAAAATCAACAACTTTTCAGTAGAGCAAAAAAACAGTTAAAAAGGCTAATACAAGTTATTGCTTAGAAAATTAAAGAAATTTTGAACTTGGATATTATACACAAATACTTAACGAACATTATACGACCTTTTTGCCCTCTAGAAGCAATAGTTTTCTTTAAAACGACAAAAAATTAATTTAAGACTTTTTGTTAAATTTTTTTTGTTTAAATTTTAAAGAAAAAAATTAGCTTCCACCATACAAGTCGTTTTGTCAAAATTTTTTTGATTAAATTTGCAAATTATTTTAATCGCTTAAGTCAAGACAAGTTGTTTTGTTAAAATGGAATATGAAAAAAAGGTTGAAAGAAGTTGATCTGGAAAATATATTTGGGTTGTATTTTTCCCTTCAATATGCAGATAATTAAAAAATAATAATAAAAATGAAATACAATTTTTTATAGACATTCAATTTTTTAAATTATTCTTAATTCTCTGAAAGAAGTCGTTTTGTCAAATTGAAATTGGGGGAAAGTCTGAAAGAGGTCGATAAGTCAACTGCATGTCTTGCCTTCCAAAGGTCGTAGAAATACGGGGATTAGAGCAAAAGAAGGACAAGGAAATTCTATATTTACTATAAAAATCTTGGAAAATTTTCTTATTTCGAGAGAAGACGTTTTTTCAAAATTCCACAGATATGTATGTATCTAAAAAAAACTGTAATATGTTTTGGTGGTTTTTTTTCCAATACTTGAAAAATTGGTTCCAATCTAATAACATCATCTTTCTGGAAAGGCTAAGCCAGTTACTGAATTTAAACCTCATAAAAAAAAACATATAAATCAAAAATTATCTAAGACTGCTGTTCTGAAAATAACGAAAAACTTGGTAAGTAATCACTTTAGATTAGCTGTCTGAAATATGTTAATCGTATCCCAACAAGAATGCAAAAGAAAGAAACATACACTGCATACTAAATAAATAAAAGAGTCAAACTAAATAATTAATATTAAACTAAAATTTGTAATTAACGATATAAAGAATGTACATATTAGTGTGTTAGGCTTAGTTCATATGTTTGTAATTCTTATGTTTGAAAGAGTGACTAAAATTAAGCTTAGCAAATATTTGATTCCTACGATCAAAAATGGCGATTTTATTAACGAAATATTTTCAGGATTTACAAAATTTGATATGTATATCGCCATATGAATTGCTAAAGGCACAAAGTTACATTCAAAACATTTTTCAATAAGTAAAGATTTTTTTATAAAAAATGTATCTGAATTTTTGTCATAAAATCGTCATTTTGATTTTCACGAAACATGTATTTCTAATATGATGCAACATATTCAATTAAAAAATAGAATTTAAATTTTTTTTAATTTAGGGCTTTTTTGAAATCATATGATCATATCTATATGTACATGAATTAAAGTTGGTTATTTTATTTTAAATACACATTTCACTATTGATCCATTAAACATTCGCAAATATTAAAAAATTATTTTTTGTATTACTTAAATACATATACATACATACATATGTAAATACAAACAATTTTTAATATTTAAAAAAAAAACATTAAAAATATCTATGCAAACACATACAAACTACATACATACATATGCATGTTTAACGATAGTATAGTATGTCTTTCCTGTCGGGTTTTATTTTCTTTTTATTCTTTTTGTAAATAAAATATCATGTGCTGTTTGGCCATTCTACATAATTAAACACATGTTTTTGTGCATGCATTTCGAGTTTTATTCAATGGAATGAAAACTTTTGATGAAAATAAAGATGAGATCAGCAAAATTTAATGAATTAGAAAATATGGCATAATGATGAAAAACACTAAAACTAAAAAGAATTATGATGATATTATCTTAAAGTAACTACACCATATAATATGGTGTATTTAATAAATTAAATTCAATGTTAAGTCTATTTAAATTAAAACTACAAGTTTAATTTTTTGTTAATATTGTAGAATAAAACGCATACACTGCTCAACACACATTCAGTAAATTGTCAATTATTATTTCTCTTGGTCCAAATTAAAGTGTTTGGATACAATTTAATAAATTAAAAAAAATAAACTAATAATAAACAAGGTTTTTAAAAATCTTATATTCAACATTTCTAAGAATGAATGTACTACATACATTCGTACATACATATGTATGTATGTACACATGTGTGCACAAATGTAAATATAAACAAGAGATTGAGGACTTTTTAACATACATATTTCATAGCAGACACACTGATGTCATTATTTATTATTTAATACTCTTTTTTAAATTTATGTATGTATGAAAAATGTATAAAATATTTTTAAGTAAAAATGGTAAAAATTTTAATTTAATTTATACTATAATTATTTAACGCTATGCAGAAAGTGTAATTGTGTATCTATTGGTATGCACTTTTAAACTTTAAAATTATACAAATTAAGTTTGAGGACTAACTACAACTAAATTATAAAAATCGAAATTAAAATTATCACCAAAAATGCTTGCATCACAGCACAGCAAGCTCTTAAAAATTTAATTTTAAACAAATGATGTATAAATACGTATGTATGTATATGGTTTCGCCTTTTAAAGCATTTGTCGAGACAATTATTAAAATGAACTTGGTTTTAACTTTTATGCTCTGCTTAGCAATGCAGTTTTTTATTTTAATTATGTATGAATAAAAATATGTATGCAGACATGTATTTGAAAAAATCTAAAGTTAAAATTACAACTTCCAACAATAATCTAAAGGAATTTGATATACACACATATGTACATTAGCGAACATAAGAACTTATTTACTAAAACAATATAAAAAATTAAGTAAAACTACACTAATGATAAAGGCATGAGATTTTACTTTAGAAGATCAGTAAAATGGTACAAAATGCATTTACGAAGAAAAAGAAAACAATGTAGGAAACCATATTAAAGAAAAACAAAACAAAAAGCAAATACAAGAAAATACAGGCACACTAAAAATGTAAAGAAAAGACGGAGTAAAAAACTTAAAATTCATTTCACATTAGTAGATATTTGTTAATTTGGAAATCTTAAAAAAAAAACATGAATATTCTAACAAATAAAATCCATAACATTTCTTAAATATATTTATTTTGCTTAATGAATGAATGCATCATACTTCTTATTTTCTTATTTGATTAAAATTTTTAAATTTTACTTACCATTTGCGTTATCTTGTAGCTTTTACCGATGTACTCAATTAAAGTATGTATGTACGTACATATGTATATAATTCCTGGGCCCCTTATACCATTTACAACACACACAACAACCCATTACTTGAAAATACGAACTTTAAAAACATTTAGAGTTTCAACAAAAAACACTTTTTTAAAGTATATTATCTTTGAATACTTTTTATATATTTCAGCACACAATAATTTAAAGCGACATCCAAACCATTTATCATCAACGTTTTAGTTACAACTAAACTCTATAGTTGCTCCAAACAAAATATGTACATAAAATTGTTTTCATTTTAAAAGAACCTACTCTCTTAATACTTCGTAGATCATATTTGTCTCTTTCTGTTTATAACCGGAGCCAAGTATATCAGAGAAATATCAAGTCATATGTTAAAAAGATACACGAAAAATGTATCTTAAAGATGTTTTCGTTTTAGATTACTACTTTAAAAGAGAAACAGATTTAAGGTTGCAATGTATACTGATGGATAGACTCTTAAATTTTCAGAAATTTTAATGAGTTTACAATGAATTAAACGAATATCCTATATACGTGATTTTAGACTTGCAAATTTTTTAATAAAATTTTTTTTTATTAAAATTTTCTTTGAGTGGATGCAACTTCATGTTAAAATTTTTTTCAATTTTTTAATTAATGCAATAATTAAGCTGAAAAAATAATTATAAGAACGCCTAAAATTATACTAATTTTTTAGTATAGTTGTTTTACAAACAAGAATTCATACGAAGAGAATATAAAAAAATACAATTTTTTATTGCTATATCATAGTTGGGGGTACTGGAATAATCTGATTGAAAACAATTTGCAAACTTAATAAAATCAATATTTTTTAAATACAATTTTTTGATTTAATTGGGACTGCTAGTTTATGCAATCGCAATCAAAAAAGATTGCTTTAAAAAATCTATCTAAACCAATCATGCATTCATTGCAACATTTTAATTTGCAATCAGTCAATGATTGTAAAATTTTTAACGGAAACCATAATTCAAATTAACGTTCAAATTAATTGGAAAATTTAATGTTACCATTCTTAGAATTCATTTTCATAATTTCATGAAATTGAAAATTGAAATCTTTTATTCGTTCGATAGGAAATGTTTAGATTTATGTACCTCTTAAGACATCTTGCAATTTTTATTTCCTTTTATTGTAAGGACCTATCGTGTTTTGAATGAACTACCGGAGAATCCAAAATATTTTTCATACTCATATGGCTTATAGAAAATAACTCTTGGAATTTTTTAATATTGATAATAATGAAAATTGAGTAAAAACAGAAATTTTATTATCATCTGGCTATTGGTGAACTTTTTATTTGGTTTAGATTTATTGTTTATATGGTTGGGGAGCTACATATCTCAATTCATTTAATATTTTGTGTCAATTGAAATTATATGATTCATTTATATCTAGTTTTCATATAGAACATAGATATTAGTCTTACATGTTTAATTTACCGTTAGGGTTTTCTTTATATTGATATTGAATAGTAAATAAATTATTGCTGGAAAAAAGTTACAATCAAAGAAAACGTTGCATCTTTTTAAATCTATCCTATAATAAACATTTATGTACATACATATGTATATTATAATATAAATAATATCTAATAGCTGATTTATCGAAAAAGATGTAATTGTCAGAAAAAGAGCTTTGATGACATGAATTATTTTTGTTTGCCATACAACTACAACTATAATAAGATATTTGAGTCTTGCACCAAACTTTTGAGAATAGCTTGTAAATTAAAGGAATATTTACATATATAAAACAAAAATTATTTTGAAGTCCTATACAGAGTAAGTACACATTTGTCATATGTGCAGTATTGGTGCAATTTAGAAAAACGAAGGCGCTTATTATATCTAGTAGTAAGGACAGAGCTATTATTACTAGAACCATAGTTTTGGCAGACATTCTACAAAAATACTATAGGTATTGGTCGAGATTGTACATCTTTTTTATGACGATTTTTATGATTCTGTTTTATATTACAATGTTTTTCATTCTAATTTAATTGGAAGTAAAAATTTTAACACTACACCTACATATCTGTTCTAAATTCCTGCTTGGAATTGTGATTAAATAACGCTTTATTTTAAAATTTTAATACATTATAATACAAATATCGTGGTATATTATTTATTATTAATATATATCGTGCTATAGCGATATACATATGTATGTAAGTAATTTTAAGCTTTTTTCCAAAGATTATGTTTAGATATTATGTATTAGGAGAGCACTTTTTCTTAGATATTATAGGTCAACCAAACAATTAACACAAAATTCCCTATTTTATAGAAAATTAATTACACTCTACATAATGAAAATACTTCTATTTTTCTTCTTTATAGAATAATTTAGTCTTAGTTATTTGGTCTAATTTGGTATCCATTTTGAGTGAGATCTTATAAATTAGAATTCTTTCTAACAAAATTCATTTAGGAAAATATTACAAATTTTCTTGTGTAACTCAAGGAAATATATGTATGTACATTCATATATTGTTCCAGGCAATTCCATTACAAACGAGTATCCGGAAATTTCATTGTTAAACAAATTAAATGAATGAAGTCTCATAGACAGTACATAACTGTCGGCTTTAACCATAATTTTTATCAGAATAAGGCGATTCCAAATAAATTTTACAAAATAAAAATAATGCAACTTACCCCGTCGAGCTTATGAATTTTAATGCTCAATCCACAATATCACAAATAAATACTAATAGTCCTTCTAATTATTTAATTTAATTATACTAATAAGCAAATTATTTATTATGATCAATTAACTCAAAGGGAATTCTATTAGAAAAATAATAAAAACTCTTCCCAATAAAAAAAACTTAACGAAAAAAAAATATAACGAATAAAAAAGAAGCCAATGTACGATAGGAGTAGAAAAGAAAATATTAACGGTAAATAAAAGAATATATGTAGTTATATTATTATAGTATTTATACAAAATAACCATACAAGTGTTACCTTTTCTTACTTTTCAAATTAATATAAATAAACTGTTTATCTACAACCGCCTCATGAAGAAATATTTTTAACGAATGTATCAGTGATAAGGCAGTTACAAAATTAACATGATACTTATAATAATGCAGTCATTCGACGAAATTATTATTTAAATCAGGTAAGGCGGTGCAGCAAATTTTACCAACTACTCTTACCATTTTGTATTTTTATTTATTTTTTTTTCTCGGAATTAATTTATTATTTATGGCTTATAAAAACATTTTCATAAAATTAAGAAACATGTATAACATATTTTATTATAAAATAGTAATAACAAAATAAATATGGTACATAATTATTGCTGTATTCATAAAAAATAATATAGGTTTATTAAAGGTTTATTTGTCAAGTATTGCGTAGAAATTTGTCAAATAAGTCTTTCATAAATCTAGATTATTTTTATTAATATACCAGTTATTCTTTATAATTTCTTCTTCTACATTTTTTCTATTTATTACATTAATATTTGTGTCGTCTGAAGAATTACTGCCTTAATCAAAATAAATAAAACAAGCTTAATAGGATTTGTTTGGCAAGTGTTGCATGAAAATTTGTCAAATAAGACCTTAATAAAAGTACATATGTATTTAGTTTATTTTTAAGCAGCAGGTAATTTTTATCTATTACAGTTTTCTAACTCTAAGTTGTTTTTCCACTGTTTTAAGCGATTTTTTAACTTTGTATATGGATAACACTCACATTGAACAAATTTCTTTCGTTCAGTTAAATTTTCTTATTTCTTTGTTGTGACATTTCGTATTTTGATTGCAAAAAAACTTTTCAGTTGAATTTTACGCGTCCGCAAAACAAGTTCTAATTTTCGTGTAATGTGTTTTTCTGTTTTGTGTTTTTATTTCTATTTTTTATAAAAAGTAAACATCTCTAACGCTTTTTTATTGTTTTTGTAAAACAGTTTATACCTATAATTAAAAGTGTATTACTATTCACTTCCCATTAGCATTTATTAATAAAATTTCCGCAAATAGAAGTGGAAAATATTTTGAAATATTTGTTTTAGAACAAAAATATACGAAAAGAGTAAAGGAAGTGTGAAAAAGTAAATAAAAGAACACAGAAAATTGAAAGTGTATGGTTTGTTGGTGTAGGTGTAAAGAAAAATACTTATGATAATTTATTATTGTGTGATATAAAAATAATTTTGAATATACATAAATCAAAAGATTTAAAGAAGATTTTTACTTTTATTACATAAAATCAACAAGAAAGGCCGCTAAGAAAAAGCTAAAAGAAATTTAATAACACCCTCTTCTCAAAAAGGAAATCCAATAAGAATAGCTACATACATAAATTTTCCAACAAGAATTAAAGTGTAAAAAGTTCTGCATAGATAAAAAAATATATAAAATTTATAATAAAGTTGTAATAAAAAATGGTTTAGCGTGTGTGGGTGGATATGAAAAAATAGTACCTTGGATTCTCTCGAAAAAGAAAATATTAAGGATTACTCATCATCAGCAAATCTCTATTTATCATTATTAGTGTTGCCACATAAGCTATAAAAACTCACTGCAAATCCTTGCTACATTATTAAGTAAACATTTTTGTACAAAATTCTTGGATAATTATTATTTTAAAATTTAAATTGATCTATAATATATTCATAGAATTATATATAGGTATGTGTATATTTACATGTTGAATAAGTGGTTTTAGAAAATACAGAAAACCATTTCCAAAAGCGGAAACACATCTTATCCACCTTATGGAAGAAAAAGTATCTCTGCGTCACATTCATCTTGTTTTTTAAATTAAATTTTTATAAATTTGTTTTACTGTAAAATTTTCCTTGTAGAAAACACAGTGCAAGTTCTCATTTTTGCATCTTGAGAAAACTAGTTTGTGCCATTTATCGAAAAGTTGGAATTACCTGCAATTGTTTATTAGACATACAAACATCCCATTTTTAATTAAAATCACTATTTATTACCGGAAAATTCTCCAAAAACAAATTATTTAATACAAAACACTACAATATAACTGTTAAAATCGAACTTCATGTTGTAAACTAACAATTAAATTAAACAAAAAATCGTAATATATCATCCTGCAAACACAAGTTGTAAAAACATATTGTATTAAAGGAAAACAATATCCCGGTGGCGAAAATCATACTGAATCATCCTAACGAACGCTGACAATGCTAAATCATAGATGACAGTTGCTGAGTTTTGTTTGGGGTCATATGTACATGAATTTTTAAAGCATTTGTCCAAAACGTCATATATGACTATAGTTGATTTAGTCTCGTAGAAGTCCGGGTATTGGTGAGTTTTGACAGACATCGAGAGTCATAGTGAATTTATACATAATGTGTCACTAATGTAGAGACAGTAACGAAAAATATCGCCTTGATTCACCTGAGACCTCTTATTTTTAAATTATAATTTTTGAAAAACCACAAATTTTATTTTCGAATTTTTGTCCTTCGATGGGATTTGGACCTCGGTCGTATGAATTTCTGTGCCAGCGCTCTAACCACTATACCGTGCCCTTCAAGTCAGCAAAGCGTCAAAGTCATCAAAACAAAAAAACAGAGAGACAAAAAATAAAATTAATATTAAAACCTATAAAAAACAAAAAAAAAATCAAAACTATTCCGTTATTTCTGCTTAATTCATCAATAGAGACCTATAGCAGACAAAATCCTTTAGGGTTTAGCTTAAAAATGACTCATAAAGTGCCGCTTTAATGAAATTTTCATGCACAAGTGTCATGCATAATGTTCATATTGAAAATTTCATGTAAAATGCGACTTGATACTGATTGTGTGACGATGATTCGTCCATGAAAATTTGTAAATGACCATGTTTCTTTGAATTCCCCACCGGGATACTACATATGTATGTATGTTGGTGTGGAATTCTTTAGCTAAATAAGACTACATCGATAAAATTATGTGAAATTTGAAATCCACAAAGAGAGATATATTATAATTTAATAAAAAATGCATGTTGCATTTACTGAAAATTGTTTTTGGAAAAACTGGTATGTAAATAGTTGCAGTTGTTAAAACTAATGAAAAAAATTTGCCTGCTGGAAAATTAAGATGTTGCTATAAACGGGTGTTACGCAAGTAGAGCTCGGTCTGCTCTTTAAAATTTAATAACTAATTACCCCTTATAATTACTGTCTGCTTTTTATTTGCTAGAGACAGAAATTGATAAATAATCTTAATACCTATAGGTATTATTGTTTATAAATTTTATTTTATGACATCAGTGATATAAGAAACAATATTCCTATGTAAGTGCATATTTAATTTAGTTTTTTACCGTTGTTTTTACAGTTTTAAGCTTGAACATTTTTATGTCAACAAATAAACCTGTGCGAGGACTATATACCTACATTTAAGCAAAAATAAAAAAAAAAAACGATGCAATAAACAAAATAAAAAGAAATAAATTTGTGTGTTCGTCTTTTTTATTTGCTTGTTCTCTTTGCATCATCACTTTCTCGACATTTTCTGCAATAGTTTGTTATTGTAAAACTTTTGCTAGTATTGTTTAATGTATTTGTTGCTGTAATCGACTAAAAATAACTTTGAAAACAAAAAGCAAGGTGTAAAACAAGAAAAAGGAATTGTTGAACGGATTCCTTCCTTTTTAGTGTAATATAAGCTGTATTTGCCAATGTTGGCAGTAGAATTATTATTAATTAAATTAAAGCATCCTAGAATTTAAATAATGGCAGAAAGAAAATTTACACGGGCTTTAAACAAGCCGGGCATGGCTGCACAGTTGCGTGAGACGGTATCACAAGTTGTACGAGAGAGTGCAGTACTGGTAAGTGTGTTTTCTTTTATATGTATATACATAAGTATCATAGGTATTTATGTTTATGCTTTGTGAGTTAGTTTGTGAATTTTATTTAGTTGTCATATACAATACATGTTAATTTACATACATATTTTATTTAAGTTAACGAAACCCTTTATTTTATACATAAATACATACGTACTTATGTATTTTAATTAATATACATATATTTTTGTTTTTTTTTTTATTGCAAAAAAAGGGTGTGTCATGTTAATGCCACTTTTTGTTGCGACTATTGCAAAATACAGCAGTAAATGCATACAAAAATAATATTATTGGCAAACATCTTTTGACTGTTTCCTTTTTTAACTTCATACCTACCTTTGTTAAATAAATGTTGCTTTTTATTACTCAATTTTATACAGCAATAATACACACACATACATATGTATGCATATTAAATTTATGTAGTTTGCATTCCTACATACATATGTATATACATGATCAATACAAATATTGATTAATTGGCAGTTAATCGACCGGTAGGTTGTATGTAGTACATTAAACCGTACCTCAGAAAAAGTTTCCCTTTACCGCCTTCATTGTAATGCATTTTTGCAGGAACAAGCAATTTGATAATTCAACAGAAAAATTTTTAAATTTAATTAGAAAATTAAAACTCGATAAAATAATTACAGCTTTGTCAAGAAAAAATTATAGTAATTCTGTAATTTGGCATAACAGTGATGAAAAAGCTGGAACGACAGTAGTTAAAATTTTTTTTGTCTAGTATTTGTCTAATGTGACCGTACTTTAATTTTTAAATTTTCAATTGCTGTTTTTTAATTTTCCTGTTTTTTATTTTAAAATCGTCGAGTTAGTATTTCAGGAGTAAAAATCGTAAAAATTCTGGCAACCAGTGGTGCCAACTTTTTGTAACCAAAACGCGCTGGTCTTCTGCCCAAAACGCGCTAGAATGCGCTAAATCATTGCGTTGACAAAAATTTATAAACAAAACGCGCCGTTTAAAAACGCGCTAAATTAAATTTGAATAAAAGTCGACCCATTTATTTGAAAAAATACAGTATTTATTGAAGCAAAATAAATAATATCTACATACATATTTTTTTTTAATTAAATTCAGCTACAAAAAGTAGATTCTTACAAACTAACAAACAAACATTTAAAATATTTTTTTTTTGTTATATCAATAAAAATGTAAATGTTTTAAGCATTACAAATAATTAGTCAAATAATAAAATTTAAAAACTTTAATGCACGTGTTCATAAAAAAATATTTTAGGTTTATTGAGGGTTTATTTGACAAATTTCCATGCAATACTCGTCAAGTAAACCCTCAATAAACCTAAAATATTTTTTATGAATAAGGGCATTAATATTTTGCTGATTATAATTATTAATAAGAAACTTTTTAATAGTATAAAAATAATATAAAAAAGTGAAGTTAAGATTGATCACCGCCAATTTCATTCAAACCCTCTGGCTCATCTTCTGACCACAAAACCGATTCTATATAATACTCCGAATTATTAAACTTGTTATTTGAATTTATTTTCACACATACATTTAATGGAATAACACAATTTTCACAACACGAGTTTTTTAATCGTAGGCCTTATTTGATGTGGAATTGACTGTGCTGCTTGCTTTAAAATAATTCATTATATATCTTTCTGCATTTGACAGTGGGAAGCTCAATAAATTTTATAACAAATAGAGACAGTTTGATAAAAGGATTGACATTAAGAGAATTCTTAAAAAGTTGTGATCTCAATCCAAGATGATAATTAACATTGTTGCTTACCATTATACAAACTATACATATGTATGTATGTAGTTAAAAATAATATCACCAAAGTATTGCTAAAATCACTATAAGTATATCTACACTATGCGTATACTGAGTGGCTTGCGTTTTGATTTTTTGATACTTAATTAAAATTATACAAAATTGTTTCTATAGTTGTAATATAGTACTTACTTACTAGAAAATTTATGAAAAAAAGAAAATGTTGGCTTTATTAAAATTATTAAAAACGCGCCCATTTAGCGCCTTTTTTAGTACGCGCGCTAAGACGAAAAAAAACGCGTTTTGTATGGCTAAATCCCGCTAAATCTAGCGCGAAACGCGCTAAATTGGCACCGCTGCTGGCAACAGTGATATATTAACATCAGTGATGCCAACTTTTTAGAAGCATAAACAGCCAAGAGTACATTAAAAAAGGGCTAAAAAGAGCCAAAACTAGTTTTAAGGTTTTTTAAATTAATTTTAGTTGTACTTTCGAGGTAAAATTAATTTTATGGATAATAGTATGTAAAAAAAAGTATGTAGCAAAAGTGTATTTAAAAGCAGACTTTAAATTCGCTATTTTCGCATAACATTGCATTGTCGTTTTCTTCAGTCCACAAAACAGATTAATAAAATATTTTAACTTTTTATATGTTTCGTTTAAATTATTTTTTAAAAAGACTTTCTGGTATTTCGTAATCGGAACATCAGCACTTTTTTTCTTTTTAACCCACACTTTAGATGAGTTAGTACTTTATTTAAAAAAATATCACACAGAATTTTACTTCTACATTTGAATAAGGCAGTGTGAAAAGTCTAAAAACAAAAGATCATACTTTATGAAACAGATTCTCGTTACTTGAATTTTTAAAATTATGGATTTCGATTTAAAATACGTCACTTCCATCCAGGTCTTATGGTTTTAAAATATTCAAACAATTTTAAGTTCCACAATTTCTTTACAAACTCGTTTACAAGTTCTTTAATTACAGCTTTAGTATCCTCCATATTGTGGGAAATTGCGCTCTTATTTTATAAATTAATGCCCGTATTCATAAAAAATAAAATTGGTTTATAGAGTGCTTATTTGACATATTTCTATGGAGTTATTGTCAAAAAAGCAATTAATAAAACTGCTTTGGGCTGATGTCAGAGTGCGCGCTACAAGCGATGCTATAATATCGCACTACAATGCGCTACAAACCTCTGCTTGTGTTTTCTTACGTCAATGCTCAAAAGATGTCAGAGTCAAAGCGAAGCTACAAGAGAGTTAAAGCGACAAAGCAGGTTGTAAAGTGATTTATAGCATGGCATCGCTTCGTTGTTGTTTGTTTATTGTTTGTTTATTTCATTATTTATTATTTATGAGTGTTTAAATTTTATTTTTATTTTATATTTATATTTATTTATATATTTATTATTTTATATTTATATATTTATTTTATATATGTATATATATTTCATATTTACTTTATATTTATGTATATCGTGGATTCTTCTCTTTTTACTAAAAAACAAATTATATGTATAATTTGAAATAAAAAATTCTTCATCTGAATCCGTTTTTAACAAAAAAGATTGACGGAATAAAAAAAGTATTTTAAAAACACAACAAATCGCTTTGTTTAATATAGCCTCCACTCTGACATCCTGTAATATAAGTATAGCATGAATATTATAGCTTCTAGCATCGCTTCGCTTATAGCGCGCACTCTGACATCAGCCTTAGTTTTTATGAACACGGGCATAAAATTTAGTTAATTTTATTAAGACCTCCTTATTTAATTTCTTTTCTGAGTAAGTAATTTCGATTCTTCACAAGTTTTCTCTAAATTATAACATAGATAGCAGTTTTTATCTATATATTTCCCAAAAAGGGGCTAAAAGCTGTTTTAGCGCTTCGAATATTTGACTAATGTGAACTAAGGCTTAAATTCTAATTTTTTGTTTTCCTAAAGTAATTTTGATGTTTAATGTAATTATGATTTTAAACACGTTTAATAATAATACTTATAAAGGGCATGTAAAAGAACAAATAAACAAGTTTAAAAAAACATTAGGGTGTAAATATTCATTAATGCTAAAATTGATTAAAATAAATTTTTATTGTTGCTTTTTTTCATATACATGTGTACATGTGTATGTACATATGTATTTATATACGAGTATAATATAAGTTTTAAAATAGTACAATATTTTATTTATTTATTGATATTTGTTTAATAAATTCCACATTAAAATGTCTGTAATTAGTCTTTTATTTATAAAGGTAAAAATGTCATAATACTATGCCTAATTTGATTTAATTAAAACTTTAAAAAATTCAACAAAAATTATGATAATTTTATTATTACCTCAGCCAAAGTATTAAGGAAAGTAATAAATGAATTTCAATAATGTTTTTTTTATTTAATTATATATATAAAATGTTAAGTAATAACATTATAGCTAATTACAGTGGGGACCAGATGTTTATAATTTTTGTATTTAAACTATCACAAAAATCCTAAAAATGAAGTGATGTTTAAATATATCATTTGAAATTATCTTAAAAAATGTTGTGTAAAGCGAGGGTTTCCCAGCTCATATTGATGTTGAAGAACACCTTTACAAATTTTACGATTTTTATTAAAACTATCTCTAAAATGTTTTTATTCAATTCGTGTTTGTATAATGGAACTTCTTATTATGTTTTCTTCTTAAGCAATAAGTTCATTTTAAGGCGTACATTTAAAAATTGAAAGAAAAGTAGTGAATTGTATTTTGCAAATTGTTGTCATTTTTATTAACAGCATAAAAAAGTCAACAATAAATATTTGCGTGTACACAGTATTTGGCACCGAATTGCTTCTCTTACTTTCCTTTTTATTAACACATTAAATATGTGTACAAAAAAAATTGTTTAATACATATTAATAATATATTTATGTACATACATATGTATACTATTAATTGTTATTTATATTATTTTGTAAAAAAAAATAATAAAATTTTAGTTTTCTAGTATCTAATTGAAAGTCCATGTGGTTATGACATACAATATAGTATGTAGTTAAATCTGTATGCATTAAAATATCTACTTAGAGCTTTAGCATGTTCAGGCAACTGAATTAACACATTGGACGGAAATTATGCCGACATTATTATCTTAATTTAAGCGCTATATTATTTTTATAAAATAATAGTTGACAGCGTATCTTTACACATATTCCTTCTATAGAGCACTCTTTTGTTGATGTTAAAGACAACTATAAAATATCTTCACTTTAAATAATAGTGAATGTAACTACAATTGACTTTCCTCTATAGGCTTGATTTAGTGAGATTAATAATTAATATCTTAACTTAAAAAAAAAATAGTAAATTTAACTACAATTTAATTTCCTTTATAGGCTTAATTTGGTAATGTTACTTGCAAAAATCAATAGTCACTCCCTCATACCATAGAGATTTAAACAAAAATTTGGCTCTGCTATGATCTTTCGTGGAGAAAATAGTAAGCTAAAGTTAAGTTTTTATGGCTTCAAAAAATTTAAAAAATCAAATTTATCTTGACATTCTAAAAAACTATAAATATACTTTAAATAATTACTTAAGCTCAAAGTCTATTTTTATATAAACTCTTTTTTTATTTATCGATATTTCGCTACTCCTTCGAAGAAATAGAATATTTTTATTTTAAAATAGACCTTGACCTTAAATTATTATTTAAAGTTATTTAAAAAAGGACGAAAAATCAGATTAATCATAATTATAAATATAGATTTTAGATAATATGACATATATATGTACATATAAAAAAACTGCCTAGAATTAAAAAAAACACTTCAAAATAACAAATTTAAATCACAAGTTTTTGCAATACAAGTGCCTAGAGCCGTATTTTTTACGAAAGTATTATAATTTTTGTGTAATCGGTTAGTACTTATTGTTTTGAGATGTAATTTAAGAATGCTAAAAATTATATACTAATGTGTAGGGTGTATATCTGTGTATGCGACACAACAGCTTAAGTCAAAAAATGAAATTTTTAAATATGACTAAATTTTGTTAATGAAAAAGTTTGCAATGCAACATTTTAATAATAGACAATAGTCAACAACTGCTTTTAGAATATTTTATATATTATAGTGTTATGAAATTCCTAATAGTGTAATAAATTAATTCTATATTATCATAGACATGTACATACATACACACATACTTGTCGATATTTTTTAATCATTTGCATTTTGTCGCTTGTATAACGAATGGAACAAATGATTCCTTAAATTAAATACTGTTCATGGGCCAATACAAAAAATAACCTTGACCGTTGAATTATTTTTAGTATATAAATATGTGTGTTACTCTAAATATGTAGTATACGTAGTATGTACATGAATAAAGAAATTATAATCAGATGACCTCTGGAGATAATGCGAAAATTTTTCTGTTTTTACAAAAAAAATGTCTTGAAACTATAAATATAAAATAAATAATATATACATACATATGTATGTATTTTCATTATAGGAATGTTAATTTTAATTAACAATTTATGAAAATTAAAAATAATTTTAACGTTTATAACAAACTTATGTTGGATTTTCATTTAATTACAATTTCATTAGTTTTCAGTTTACAGAACGTACCCGAAAAAATTTAAACTTTATTTTGTTATACAAAGATTTCTGGGATCTCGGGATTAGGGACTTTAAAAATTGAAATTGACGAAAATCAATTCTGTTTGGTATGCCTAATGTAAATGGTTTGTACACTAAATAGTTTATAAATTTTAAAATGCACTTTATTCGTCGACTGAGAATAAGTTAATCCTTCTCCTACAACTTCAATCTAAGAGGCGACGTTATTGCATGTAGATAAAAAGCAATTATAAAAGCGTAAACAATTATTTCGGTAAAAGACCAAAAACTAAAATTGATTTTATGCATAATATATGTTACAAATATTCTTTTTCAGTTGAGCAGACCCATATAATTTTTTTTACTTCGCAGGCCCTATATTTTTAATATACAGCTGCGGAGAAAATAATTGCACTAAGATAAAATTTTTATTATGTCCGTTTACATCTACGAAAATGTTAGTCCGATTTAATTCAAAACTTAATAAAAAATTATTTTATGTACGTAGTTTATTTTCATAAAAATATAAATTGATTTCCTTCAAAAGATTAAACTATTCTAATTAATTTATACAAAAAAAAAAAAAAAACTTAAAAAATGCTCAGTTAAAATAAATTAAACAAAATTAAAACACATTTTAGCTGAAAAAACGTGTTAAGAAATTTAAACAGACACACATAAATTGACTATTATTATTATTTTTTACTTAGTTTTTAATTTGGCAATAATAACTGCATTAATTTCGAGTATAGCTCTAAGTCAGTTATTAGTGAGTTAGTTCATAAAAGTCCGACAGGGTATATGTATACACAAAACAGTCTATTATTTGTTTTTATTTAAAGTGATGAAAGTATTGCCCTATTGCTGATTTAAGAAAAAATAATAATTACTAATTATGGAGAAACTCATATACACTGAGGTGTTTTCTGTAGTTGTTCACATAAATAAAATCTCAGAAATAACACTTAAATCAAATAAACAGAAATGTTTATCATACAAAATTTTTAAACAACACGTGAAAATAAAAATGAAAAGAAATAAATAAAAGAAAATAAAAATTTAATAAAAATTTGGAAAATATTTTCTTAGTTTAATTGACAGCTCAAAAATTATATTTTTACTAGATAAATACGAAAATAACCATAAAACTTTAGATTAGCTCTGGTTTTCAGACTCGTGAATAGCTCCATTTTCAGTAATTTTTGCATTAATAGTATAATTGTTAATTTTACGAAATGTGTAACATCCCTGCAGTCGACGTAGCTAGCCAATGGCTAATGGCTAGACTACCAATTATTATTACCATTATCTACCGATCGAAATACTAAATAGCAACGCTTATGACTATTATTAATTTTATAGTGCACATTTTATGCGCATACATATATTTGAATTTTTAGTGCATGAAAGTTGGTGCCCTGGTCATGACAGTTCTGTAATATAAACAGAAGATCTGTATGATCTGTTTATTTGTGTAAAAAGAAAACAACATTTTCAAACTATTTTTACTTCAAACACTTTTGTATAAGATGAACATTTTTCAACTATTTTTTACTTAGTTTTTAATATTTATCAAATAAAATAAAGTTTTTTTATTTAGCACTTATTTATCATTGCTTTTATCCGCTAAACCCAAACCGTTCTTTTGTTATAATCAATCGATTTTTCTTTGTTTTTATTATAATAAAAGTTATTGTATATTGTATTACTAGTTTGCTTATACATTTCAATAATATTAAATACTAAATTTTTTTCTCTTGTCTTTTTCATCTCTTTTCTGCAATATCGACATCATGAAACATCTTTTCATATTTTTAATTCAAGATGAAATATCCTACAAATAAACAGCGTAAACTATCGGTAAATTTTGATCATATGAATCAGTTTTCTAGTACCTCTTTACAAAAGTTTTGTTTTGATTTGATGTTAAATATGTGGTAAAAACATGCTTACTTTTCAATTGATGTTTATGATGTGGTTTTAATTTTCATAAAAAACTAAGATATTTCTATTCTATTTTTTACTTTTTCCATTCATATGTCTTGTATGTATAATTTGGTTAAAATTTCTAAAATTCTATTAAAATTTTCTTCAGAATCTTAAATGTTGTTATTTTATTTTAATTATCATATGAGTTAAATTAAATTTTTTAAATATACAAATGTACATAAATATGCATGTACTTAATGTAATAAATAGGGATAATACAAGGTTATGTTTTTGATTCTTTTATTATCATCTTAATGATTTCCTTTTATAATTGTGGCATGGTTTTGTATTATATTTGTTGTTGTTTTTAAATAAAAAAGTGTCAATGTCGCCTAAGCTGCTGCATATGCTACACAAATAAAGACAAAACACATCATCAGCTGTAATTGCAAAAAAAAGTAACTATTTTAGTGGAAGTAAGTACCATGACATGTATTTTATGCATATTTTATTCATAGTTGGGTTATTCTTTCCTTTTTTTGTCCTTGTACTCGCAAAGAATTGTGATCCTACACTTTAAATTGCTGTCATTTTTTTCACATTATAAATAATAAAAAGAAGGCATTTTCATGAAATACTTACAAGAGTGAATTACTATATCCGAGGATTTTTGAACAAAAGTTGACTTATTAAAAAAGACAAAACATTTTTAGGAAAACATAAAAAAGAACAAAATTATACAGACAATTTTGTATAAATTTTCTGTAAAAATTAAGAGCTGACATACGAGTAAAAGAAATTATTTAAAACAAAACTTAATTACCTTCAAAGAAAATTTCTTAAATAGGTATAAATTTGCTGCATATAAGCTCTATGTGACTTAATTTAAAAGATCTTATTTTGATATAAAGCTCCTATTTTGATATAAAGCTCCTGGAAATATCATCTTCAATTCAATTTAAATGCATAGTTTTTTCACAAATAATTTGTCTCCTTTCGACTTTTTTAACGGTCTATCGTCTTCAGGCCTCCACTTTAGCGAGCTAATCTCGTGATTTCCCATATATTGCAGATCTGGTTATATCGTCAAGTTGCACTCGAAGCTAATGTCTACTCCAGTTTGAAATCTCTGGTTATGGCTAACCATTTCTAGTATGCACGTGTCTTATGCTTAGGCTGCAACCTGAACAACACTGTTAATTTCTTCCGACATGCTCGTATATTCGTGAGACATCCGGTCCGTACAAAGTCCCATTTCGTACCAGCTCAACGATTATGCCTTCGGGCAGATTTAATTTCTGCATTTTTACGGCGATCTGTTGTCCGTGTATGTGATACACAGCTACGTATAGAATTTGTTACATTTATAGAGGGCATTCGTTCAAACTAATAGTGTCAGTTGGACATTTCCAGATGTCACAAGCTCGAAACTGTTGCTCTTACTTGGTCGCACAAATGCAGTCGTACGGGGTTAACCAATTTTTTTTACTATTTTATTATTGAATATTTGCCTAATGTGATCGTACATTTGTTTATCTAAAATATACATCTTTTCATAATCTGATGTACTTTTTTGTTTATTTTAATATGGACTAAAATGACACCAATTGCTAAAACATTAAATTATTCAATAACTTGTATTACTTATATTCTGTGTTTCCTTTATTTTTATTATTATATTTGTATTTTTTTTTCAAAAAATTGCTTTTAATGAATCTTTTCAACAAAAGTTTAATTTATTTTTACCAGTATAGCGTGACTGACTTAAATCAGTGATTTTCTCATTGTATTCAGCGTTTTATGGGGAAGTTTAATAAATATTTCTATATTTTGAATGACTTTTATTAATTAATTAATTTTATTTATAAAAAATGAAAAAAAAAATACAATGAATATCAATTTTTTTGATTCTATGGTAGTCAATATCTGTAACTTATGTATATATCATGTAAATAAAATGTATATAAAATTTAATTACTAAATTGTTTGAAATGTTTATTTAAAAAATTTTATCACCTAAACAATCCATTTTTAATTTTCTATCAGTGTTGAATTCAGCAGCTATTTAAGCGGCCAACATGATAAAAAAATAATATTTGATGCATAAATTTTACCACAAAAACTAAGACAAATCAATAAGATGTATTATACAACGACCCCTACTTTGAATATAGCTTCTCTTATAAATATTTTCCAAGTTCCCAAATTTGCAATCATGAATAATTTTTTTGAAATGTGCTCACTTTTTCATATTATTCAATGAGAAATGATATGTAATGCCAATTTCAGCTTGTCATGAACGACATTTTTCTCTCTAGTTAGTTAGTTTTTCTTTAGGGAACTGGATAAAAAATGTTAATAATATTTATCTTGTATTGAATACTTAAAGTTCTTAAAATAATTTTTAATATCGAAATCAATAAATAAAGTGCCAAAAAACATTCTCCTCAATTGGATGTAAAATAACCGAATCCACGCATGAGCGACGATTCTAAATATGCTCACTCTTTAAACTGAAATACTACTTAAAATCACAATTAGAATTTTCATAAAAATACTTAAAACTACTATTTGTGCAACTGTGCAAATTTTCGCGACTTGCATCATGAATCCCTTTTTAAAACTTTTGTTCATTTACTTACGAGCATATCGTTGGTCTCAGGTAGAAACGCCCTAACTCAAATAATTTAAAATTTACAGGAGGCGGTAAAAATACAACAGATACTGTAATTATTAATATATAACTTTTTATTAAATGCTGTACAATTGCTTGTAATAACGTTATTTTTAATAATATTGTAAACATTCTTTGTGAGGAGCGGAATATTTCTAAAATGCATTGGATTTACTGAAAAAAAGTAAGTTTTGAAAAAATGCGAGTTAGGGCCTTTCTACCTGAGACCAACGATATATTTACCTTCATGCATATAAATAAAAATTTTTATATGTGATTAGCTGAACCCGGTGTGCTTCGCTACCCCCTCGTTATATACATATTACAAAAAAAGTATTTTGTATACCAAACATTATTAGTGGTGTAAGTATCTGAATTAAAAGAGAAGGGGGCGGTGAAGTGGGCGTAGTTCATAGTTATATGACGACGTTAACAGTATTAAGAGCAATATATTACCAATTAAAAAAAAAAAAAATACGCTGGAAGGAACAAATTTCTACATAGAACAAAAGGTTTGAAACTTTCCAACAAAATTTGCCGTGAAAAGGAGCGTGAAAGGGGGCGTGGCGTAATAAATTATTATTTATACTTTGCCCGGAGTATAATGTGTATACAATTTGAAGCAAATCTTTTAAAAACTATATGGGGGCAATTACATAATTTCAAAGAAGTGGGCGTAAAAGTAGGCGTGGTAAAACAAAGTACCCTATTAATCATGTCAGAGTCTCAGTTAAATGCTGTGAAAATTTCAGGAAGATCGGTCCAGAGGTTTAGTCTCCTATAAGGTACAAACAAATAAACAAACACACATTCAATTTTATATATTTAGATGTAAAATTAAATATTTACTTTATTTATAAAAATTCTAATTTTTTAAATATTATTGACTTCTGCAATAAAATAGTTATGGAAATTGTAACCATTATTTTATTATACCATGGAAGTGGAAAAAATCCTGTTTACTAATTGCACAAATTACCTGCGCGAGTTTACGATCCTTAATTCTCAAAGGAATTTTTCATGAATTTTTACGAGACTTTTAAACGCTTTCCTGGGGACGCAATATTTTTTGTAGTCTATGAATGAGTTTTATATATTTTTTGGTGCATTTTTGTTACAAACAAGTGTTTTTTTCTTGTTAAAGCTTTTAAAATAAATCGAGTTAAACTCCAATGGAAATTTTTTTATTCTAAAAATAGTATCTGTTGTTATTGTTTTATAATTATTAAAAAATATTTAATTAAAAAAAATTAATTAATTTTACTTTTTCAAAAAAAAAAAAAAAAAAAAAAAAATAGAGGAAAAATTACCACCACTGACTTAAAAAACTTGTTTGATATAAAACAAGAATATGTTAATAAACATATTTGTATCAAAAACCTCTTCAAAATGCTTCCCATAGAAACTTGTTTTGCCAACAACTAAAGAGGAGCAGCAGTTGTATAAACAATAGTAAAAAAAATAAAAATAATAATTTTGATGTGAGCCTATGTCTGTGGGACTGCATTTTATTTTCCAACCCCAATATTGTGCTGTAATACTTCAATGACATTTTATTTCAAGTGAATGTTGTTGATGCACTCAAATAGTAAATTGTGTGTTCAAGAATTGGTTGGAATTTTCAACATTCACAGTCACAACGATATTCAGGAATTTCTGGGTAAATGGAAATATAATCATTGATTTTACTAAAAAAAAAGAAAAATTATTGCAAAAAAAAAATAATTTTATTTTTAAAATGGGAGGGGGCTTTAACGTTTATACTTTTATCATTGCATTTAGTTACGTGACATATTGATTAGTTAATAAGGACAATAAACTGCAGAAGAAAGAGTTTGAAAAAAATCAATTAGTTTTATATTTTTATGTGATGGTAGCTTTAATTAAAAAGTTCATTTCCCATTCATTGTTTAATGAAATGATAATATTTTAATAATATATTTTTTACGGAAATTTTACATATTTTCTAATAGTATGGCGGCTGTTAAAACATTCACTGTTAAGACCTTTGAGCACCTGTATCTCTGGAGAAGATTGTGAATTATTTAAAGTGTAACCTTATAACATAACTGCAGAAGTTGATAGAGTGGGCTCCATATTTAATTCGAAAGAATACAAATGCGAGATTGGCTTTTCTCTGCATATGAACTCGCACAGTCTTTGCTCATCCGCAAATCTTTAAATTTACACTAAAGTCCTTCTCAGGAACCTCATAGCAGTAATAAAGGCACACTAGCTTCTACGTATTCACGCGTCTAGCTTAACCGTTTGAGTGCGGAAGAATTTTTTTACGTATATGCTAAAAGTGCGGAATGAAATGCGTAATTATTTTTTTTGGAAAATAATAAAAATAGTTTTAATTATTATAAAACAAGTAATTAAATATTAAATAAAATAATTAAAAAAATTAAAGTCGAAATCTAACTATCTTATTACATTGGCTCATTTTTTCTACCGTACCATTATCCACAGCTCTACTAAATTTTACCACTGTGTTTTATTTTAATTTTTATATAATTAAAAACAACAATTAAAAGAAATTAATAATAAATGCAATAAATATAAATACAACTGATCTCAATTAATACGAAAAGTATACTAACGAACAGCGGTGTGGTCACGCGTCTCCGCATTCTTGGCTGGACAAGAGAAGCGCGATCGCGCTCCTCCGCATTTTTAGCATATAACAAGCGAAGCGCGATAGCGCTTCGCCGCACTCAAACGGTTAAAAATACTTCACAACAAATTTAATTCAATATGAAATTTATATTAATTTTATGTTAAACATAATATACAAAAAAGTGTTTCTGCTGTTTCTACTTGAAGAATTGATGAAGTACCATCTGTATTACTATTTATAGTCAGTAATTTTCATAGAACTGTTGCTCAACAAGCTACACAAGGTAGCATTTTACTTGAATTGTACCAATTATGGCACAATTGTAACTTTCCAAATGTTCCAATACTTATAAAAGTCTAATAATTAATCTCTTCCATTTAAAAGTAAAATGAATGTGTCTGAAATCATTTACACATTTTGGTTGTTATTTATTTTGGTTTTCGGTTTTATTCTTTTTTATCTCAAGGCAGAAATTTAAAATCATCCGGAGAAACAAGTTTAGGTTTTTTTAATTTTTCTATTTTTCTAAATAATAAAATTACGTAATAATGATGTTTTTGTTGTTTCATGTTGGTGTTTCTATTGAAAATTTCTTAAAATGTCAGTAAAATAGTTAGTAGTACTGGTTGTTGCCTGTCTGGCTGCTTTTTCAGCAAAAAATTATGGTACTACCCAAAGGTGTGTTATGGTGGTACTGTGTATTTTTCTTTATTCTATTAAGATGAGCGAAAAGCAAGAAGTTGAAAAAATTACTTTGAATCAATTTTTATTACATTGGTTATAAACATTTATTATAAAAAGTAATTTATCTGTAATTTTACTGTTTTATTTAGCTTGACATTCACTTGAGTTTTGTCTACTATCTGTTAGTGATTCAAATGAAATTTTATAGCTGTTTTTTTTAATATTTGGTAATAATGCAATATTTATTTTTGCGGTTTCTCGTTAATTTTTAAACCTATAATTTTCTATCGTTAATATATTTTGTATAGGAAATTAAAAATAATACTTTATAGGGGAAAATTTGTGCATAATTAATATTTGTGAATGCAATAAATATTTTAAAAACACAGTACTCGCGACTTAGTAAAAGTATTTAATTTAACACTTTTTGAAGCATATTTTTATTACTACTGCTAAAATTTCTTTTCTGGTGTTTGATTTTAACAGCTTGTGGTTTTAAGTAAATTCTAATACAAGTAAGTAAGTATTTAAGTATGTCTTTGGTCAAGTTTATAAGATACACGGGCAGGGTTCCTCACGTATATCTATAAAATATTAGATTATTGCAGATTATTGATTATTAAACGCATTCAGAACTAAATTCATTTATTAAAATTTGGTTTTGATTTAGGGAGGTTTAATGAGGAAACAGAAATTAATTAATAAATCTTAAGAATTATCTTACTGGGATTTGAAATCTAATTTCCAGATCATTAACAAAAAAATGTATATCTTTATTTAGAATTTTTTTGTATTTTAAAATTTTTTTAATTGTACTGAGAATTTTTCGAAAAGTATGTAAAATAGTATGACTTTCGAAAAGTATTGATTCCTTTTTTGTATAAAAAGGGTTCAGGGGTTTAGAAGATGAACGCATACAAATATCGTTCATGTAATTTTTAAATAAAGATATAGATAATGCTAATAAATAATAAAGCTATATCTTTCAATCAGGTATTAATAAATACACCGAATTTAATTAGCTTAAACTCGGTTTACTGACTAAAACAAACAATAGGCTTTGTTACAGTTGGCGTTTTCGCCGTTGTCTGACAAAATTTTTGTTATATATTAAAAGCAAAAGAAACATTTTTTAAGGTTTAATATGAATCTTGGAGTTTTAAAAATCGCTGGATAATAAAGTTTTTATCATATACTTAGTTTATGCCTGTTTTGAAATCAGTTCGACATAAAACGATTTCACTCATAACGATAACTTCATATCGACAATGGAATTGAAGAACGCTGTAACTTACAAAAAATCGAAAATACGTTTTTTGTATCATTTTTATCAGAAAAAAATACGCGTCGATTGATCCAGGTCCCAGATTACTACAATGAAAATAAATTCACTTACGCTGTCTGCGAAATGAAAAATACCAGTGTATTTGTTCTACTTTTATGAAAGTTTTTTGGCTCTGGTGAACATTTAAGGTTTTGTCAGTTACAGCGTTCTTTAATTCCATCGACGATATTCATTTATTCCTATGTTTTGAGTCGAAACAATTTTAAAACTGTTTTAACTAACAGCTGATACTTATAAACACATAGAATAATAAGAACAACCAATGGAAGAAAATTGCAACCCCATCAAATTTGACAGAACATTGTTTACAGCTGATTTTCATAAAGGTTTCAAAACCGCATGCGTTTATACTCAATTTTGAAAACGCTAGGTTTATCTCAAACAGTGAAAACGTTTCGAAATTTCAAAACTGTTTTTATAGCTGTTTATACTTCGATATTGGCGGATTGCCAAGTCTACTTTACGACATTCATATAATTAGAAAGAAATTCGCACGTATAAGCATTTTTTTTTTGTAAAATCTTTATAGAGTGCTAGAAATGACAAGATACAGCAATAAAATTCCTCACAATTTGACGGGATTTTCTAGCGTGCAACAGATTGATTAATATACATAAATTGTGTACTTGTTCTGATGAAATGAGGATTATTTTTTATTTATGAACAATATAATGTAATGTATTTACCGAGCACACTATTTCTAAGAAAAGGTTTTAAACAGTATTTATTTTCTGCAACAAATTTAATCATTAACTTCTTTTTATAAGTTCAATTTTTCCTTTACGCAAATAGTTTGCTTGACACTAAGTACTTGGCCCCTACAATACAATACTTAAATTCTCTTAGTTTTCAGTTTTTTTTTTATTTTTTATTTTGTAGTTTTTGGTGTGAAACTTTGTTAATTTGCTTCACTTTCAAAATAAACCTACTTAACCATTAGCCTTTTTAAACTCTATACACCTGATACTCATACTTGGCACTCATATTTCAATATTAAGTAACCAGTCGACTTAACTAAAAAAAAATAACTGAAAAGCCGGTTAGAATTAAGTATTGTCTCTGTTTTTGTGTTTTCTCTTTTTCTGTTTTTGTTTTATTTTAAACAATTTAACTGTTTATTTGCAATTAATAAATAGCCCAACTTGTAAAGGGTGATTTTTAAACTGCTTAGAAGTATCGTTATCGACAACTTTAATACCAAACACTGTTGATAATTCTGTTTAGCAGTGTTTGATAAGTCATCATGAGTTGCTTAACTCTAGAACAAATTCTGCAAATTTAATTGCTTACGTGCCTATAAATTGTGTCGTATTTATGCTAATTGGTCTAATTTGAAATTGGTTGGATATGAGCATTTTTTTATGAAAAAATAGTGTATAGTAATGAAACTCATTTCTGTTTAAGGAATCACAATTAATATCCATTAATTTATCGGTCTGAATTTTGAAAATTTATCGGCCAAACATCAAGAACATTTCGTTCCAACAAGAACGCCCAACTTCTTATACAGCGCTCTGAACAATGAATATATTTAATGTAAAATGAATTTTGTAACAACTAGCTTGTTTCCTTCGTGCGATTTGACCCCTGTTGGGTTATTTTTTAAGGGTTTAGGTTATGCCATTGGTTTATGCTAACATACTAACAACACTTGAAGCATTGGAAATAAATATTCAATCCCCAATTGATACCATACTATATATATTTTTGACTACTCGAATGGACCATGTAACCTCTGGCTGCGACGGAAATTTACTGAAAATAATATTAAAAAAATGAATGCCATTAGATACAACATTAAAAAATTTCATTCCAACAATACTTTTGTTTTGTCGTGTTATTGTAAGCTAACAAAATAATATACTCTGTATTGTTTTATTTTTTAAAAGACGTTTTGCAGCATAAAACCAATATTTAAAAAAAAAAAACAGCAACATATTCAACTTCAGTAAAGTTAATAAAATTTATTTAAGAGCATTACTGTAGATGTTCAGCGAAGACCTTTAATACAAATATAATACGATTACGAAGCTATTAAATGCACTGGAAAATGATGCATTAAAAACAAAAGAAACGATTGCTAAAAGTATTCAATTTAGACTGTCAGTGCTCTACAATGATGATTTTGTCGTCATCAATTGCTTTCTTGATTGTTTCTTTCAAGTTTTTTTTTTTTTGTAAATCTATTGGTCAGTTTGTAGTTTCTTTGATCTGTACGAGTGACAGACATACAAGAAGATTATATGTGTATATATTTTTAAATATTTTGTTTCATTTATAGGCAATTAAGAGAAACACAAACATTCTTTACTCTTTTTTACTATTGTATTCTAACACTTAAGAATACATCGGTGAAATAACAAAGAATGGTTAAGAATTTTAGAAACTCATTAGTAAAAGTAAAATATAAAACTTGGTATGGCTTAAAGAATTTGTTTGAAGTACTAAAAATGGAAATTTCAAATTAGTATTTTTGTTTAAATAATAATTTTACTGAATCTAGGTAATTGGAAAAGTATATATCTTCTTTAGAGTTGAAACTATTTATGAAAGTTTTAATAAATTGCTAATGTTGGTTTTCTTCTATGTGTATATGCATAAATACCCTGCAAGGTATGTCAATAGAAAAACGGATAAAGCACTGTTACTATTGTCACTGGTTGGTAATCCTGTAGTGCGATTCACCACGAAATTTTAAAGACTATGTACATCCATAGATAACTGGCGTCTTTAACCACTTTAGTATTTTTTTTTTATCACATTAAACGACTATGTTCGAAAATGTTCGAAATTTGATAATTTGATCACATTCATATAAATCATATGGCTATTTATTAACACATTGGCATTAATAATTTTCCCAAATTTTAAAGACTATTGTTTGGTTAAAAATTCTTAATAGCAAAGAAACAAAATCACATTTTGCTATTTAGTAAATTACTTTAGCCATGTGCGAATGTAGCATAGGTCGCCCTGGCATTGCTCAAGTGTTACCACAACAAAAAATCATATTATCTATAATATAACAAATAACATTCAATCCAATTGCCCATTCGTTACCAGGGTTACTTTTATGTGCACTAGAACAGATGTTACTAATATTTCAACTACTATACTTAGTTCAGTTATCTTTTGAGACAAAACAATGACAAATAACAATTAGTTCTTAAGCTTTATACAAAAAACATGAAATAGTATATAAAACATGAGAAAATCATATAAAAATATATTTTTAAATCGTGTTTAGAACACTTTCTTACTTTTAATAATTTAGTTTTGTACAAATTTCTCAAGTAGTCTACTCCAACACATATTCCACTTGTAAACATTGCTTTTTATATAATTGTTTTGTATATTCAGTTTCCATTAATGTCGAAAATTCAAGTAAATAAGGAATATACAAGAGGCAGACATTGAATGAGATTAAATGTTACTCTAAAAGAGTTGGTTTAACCCCATGAAAAGATACAAAGCTAAATGTACTTTGCAATTTATGCTTGCCTGTTTGTCTGGCTATTCAGAAGCACAAATATGTTTTTTGATATGGATAGTACTCCATTTATATAATGCTATATAATGCTTCCATTAAATAGAATATCATGAACTATTTCCACATTCAAATAGCATTTGCGTGTGTAAAAACTAAAATTTTTATTGCAATAATATAGAGTGAATGTGTTTGTTTGCTTAAAAAAGTTCAACTGCAAAAGAGAAATAGATTAAAAAATACTTAAACCTATGAACAGAAAATAAACCTTTGATTTTGATATCATATTCATGCTTACTTAAATAGAATCTTTTAAACAGCACTATATTCATTCATCATATGATGCCAATAAACGAGTGCAACAACTATTCTTAAATTTAACACAAAAATTTTATAAGAGAATTTGACAGCAAATCAATGTGATTAATCAATACTTGAACACTATCATAGTTCTTGTGAATTATACTCGTATGTATGCCCGAGTATATATATAATGAAGACATTAAACTACTATATAGATAAAATATTTTTATTGTGATAACTATCATGAAAGAAGAAAGTTCATTAAACTTTGTAATGCAATCTTTGTTTTTTTTTTACTACAAAAAATAAACGAAAAAATCTTGTTTAGTAGTTTGGAGTAGATTTGTTTTGAGTAGAAATAGCTTGAAAGTTAAATTTTATTATTCCTAAAACAACGACAATAACAGCAAGAGCAGCAGCTGCTGCAATAAAAAACAAAAGCTTTATTTAAATGAAAATATATGTCAACTACAAATAAAAATACACATTTCTACGCACAAATTTCAATATACATATATATGTATATGTACAGTAAGGGACATAATTTTTCACAAAATTATAAAAATATACATACATAGGAGATAAATCTTTTTTTTCCAACTTATTAAATCTCTATTTTATTGTATAAAAATCCTTAACATTTATGTATATATAAATCGTACTGTATTTACCAGGGTTGAGAATCGAAATCGCAGTTGTGGGGTTCGAAGCTATAGTTTCTTTTTATCGGAGTTGGCGACGAAATATTTCCGGCTCTAGCTCCATCATTTCTCGGTGTTACATTAACATAAACAATTTTAATATTTCTCAAAATTAGAATTCTTCGAAATTGGCGCCGGATAAAAATGTTGAAATTTAAGATCAAAGATCTTATGTATGAGTTTGTGCTTTCGTGAAAACCAGCTTGTAGTATTTTTTCGATTCAGAAGCAAAATGTGTACCACTGATTATATAAATGTTCTAGCAGATTCATATTATCCAAGTCTAGATAGTTCCAGCGGTTTGAATAAAATATGATCAAGCTTTTTGGTTGGCCTTTTCAGTCACTGGGCATATTACTTTTTTTCAGAAGAACCCATCTAAAATCATAGTTGAGCTTTGCAAACACCCTTATTTGACCAGGAATTGCTGACGAGTTTAGTCAATACTTGTAGAGTGTCAAAAAGAACATAGGCAGATAAAAAAGCATGGGAAGGACAAGCTATATATTAGAACACTAAAAACAGTATATTATTCAATTGCGGTAATTTTGTACTCATATTTTGGAGCACTACATAAATGTTTCTTCATAACACTCTTAACATTATAGTTTAAAATTTAATTACTAAATTTAATATAGTTAAAAAAAACAAAAAATTAATTTACATAAAACAATAAAATAATAATAAAAGTAATAATAATAAATAAATTCTTCAATAGTTTTGTCCTTCACTGTACTTATTAATAATAATTCATTTGCATGGGTATCAACATGTCTTATTAATTAAATAGTAATACACATATTTTTAATACATAAGTTTTTATATTACAAGGTAGTTTGAATTTAAAAAAAATAAAAGATGATTTAATATTAGCTTTTATAATTACTTTTAAACTGTATATTTTACTATTGCATATTCGGTAATTTCTTTTTATTTTCTTTTTAATATTAATCTGTCCATCTCTGATGTAATACCCTTGCACCACTGCTTTCTCTAATCCTTAAGGTACTTCTGATTAATATTTAAAAAGTTTTAGTCTTTCAACTGAAAAGCATACTGCTCCAGTAATAAGCATCTGTCAGTCCAAATTTAAACATTGGATTTCACTGCATTGAAATGATTTGTAAAAAAGACCAAAAAAAGTAAATTTCAGGTGTTCATTATACATAGTTTTCTGCGAAAGCAAGACTAAGATAAATTAATAAAAAAATAATTATGAATTTTGCCGCACCAGCAAGGAAGATGATGAAGGCTCTGGTCGCTTTGTTATCTTCTTTATACTCAAAACAATAGAACAAATTTACGGTATAGTTTTGGCATAAATCGGAAGTTAAAAATTAAAAATGTTACTGATTGTGGTCGCCATAGGGAACTCACTTGGGTTCGTTATTTCAATTTTCCTGTTACAAATTCGGAGGAGTACTTGGCGTTGTTGGCCGTGGTCTAGTGGTTAGTGTGTTGGCTTACTAAGACATGGGCCCTGGGTTCGACTCCAGGCTCTGACATCTTCAAAAAAAGAAATATGAAAAAAATATTTCTTTCGGCGACTACCTCTCAGCAGTCTTCTAGAAAAAGCTCTGAGAGTAACTAATTGCCATGAACAAGCTTCTCAATTCTGTCGTTCGGAGTCGACATTAAACTGTAGGTCCCGGTACTCATGGATAAAAATTGACACACACAACATGAGTGCTGCGAGAAGCTAGGCCGTAATCCTGACACAGGGTTGTAAAGGCCAGTTATGTATGTATGTATGTACTTGGCGTTGTTTAACCGAAATATAGACGAGTTTCTTACCGCTTCGTATCCGTGATCGAAGCATGGGTCCAACACAACACAACAGAACAGAGACCATTTGGTGGGATGAATCAGAACCCAAGGTGGTGGAGGTAGGTTTAACGACCAATAAACTCATGTCGACATTTGATACATTCGGTAAAATCCATATTGGTTACCTTCAGAAGGGTAAAACAATCAATGACGAATATTATGCCAACATATTGGATTATTTTTGAATAAAACTTAAAAAAATACTTTATGTTAAAAAAAAAAAAAAAACTTTTGTTGCACCAACTCCGAATTGCTTCCTCAACTGCTATATTCTCCGGATTCTGCCAAACCAGAAAAAATAGACTCGACTCCAACTATGCCGTTTTCTCCAGAGATTTTATATTTTGCCATCGATCTTTTATTTGATGGTCACAACATTTATGCCTTCCATACTATATGTTATATGGTTACAAATCTTAACTTAAATCGGAAGTAAATATTTTTTATTTATAAAAGTATTTAAGAAGTATATTTCTAAATAGTTGCCAGCAACTGTTGTTATTGTGTTATTTATATATGGTATTATACATCATTTATAAGTACTTTTTTATAAACAAATATGAGATTGGACTACAAAAAAAAGATAAAAAAATAAAACAAAAAAAAAAAAAAAAATACTAAATGAATGATGCTGGCATCAAACTAAATGAAATACATATGTACATATCGTCGGTTGACAAGTAAAACTCACTAACTGTAGTCATATCACATAGCACTTAGTGAGTTTTACCTGTCAACCGACGATATGTTCTTATGTGTACGTCATAATAAAAAAAAATAAAAAACAAAAAGCCAACATTTTCGTCTTTTATTAAAAATTTACCATTCTTTTTGTCTTTTTTATGTTAACAGGGTTAAATTATAAAAATAAAAATGGTTATTAGATTTTCCGTATTTAATAAAAATGCATAAATTGGGGTCTATGAAGAACGTGTGAAATATAAACTCTATAGGCATTTAATTACCGGAAGTAACAACTCTTTTGAGTATGGCAACCACAATTAAAATACATACTCTTATGTATATGTGCATTCAATACATGAGTTTTTTTATAAAATTGATAATTTTTATTTTAAAATAATGCCTAAAAATTTGCATATTTTTAAAGAGTGTTATTTCCCTTACATGTTGAAAGAATAGAATGACAAAAGCAATTGAGATTTTAGCTGAGAAATGCAACTGAAAACATAAAAAAAAATTTTGTTGTTTTAAAAAGTAGAATTTCTAGCAGGTTCAGAACACTGAACCTGAACTAGACCATGACTTTATTTCTGTTTGTGTGCACTTTTTTTAATAAGTGTTGTAAAACGCTTGAATGGTCTCAACCTACTAAATGCGTGTTTGAACGACTTTTTTGTTTTTCTTTCATGTATTTTATTTGTGAATCCAACGGAAAAAATTAAAAAGTAGAAACAAATATGTGTGTAATTTATAAATATAAAGTGTAGAGGCATTAAAGGCTTTCTAATGAAAAAGTACATGCACTGGCTGAGCTGATGCTTGTCGTAACTGGCACTTGCCAAATTACCCAAACATTGTATGAAGGCAATATACTAACAATAACTTTCAAAATTGTGATGGAAAGTTTTTCTTGACAACTTTTTTCTGTTTGTTTTTTATGCTTTTATTTTGTTTTTAATAAATGTAGAAAAATGTGTTTTTAAATGAAAAAATTATAAATTTTTTTACACTGCAATGACCACTTTGAGTAAAGTTATTCAAGTTTGACTAACTGTGTCGTTAGTTAATTGTTAAGCTTTTAGTTTAAATGTAAAATTATTGCTTAGAAGCAGTTGTAAAGAATAATAGTGTTGAGATTGATTTTTAGAGTCCAAGTAATAGATTTCGAATTTTTTGTTGCTTAAGCAGAGTACAGTGCGACAATTAGTCATTTTATAGAGACAAAAGTAAGCAAATGAAAGCTGTTGTAATGACGTGAATGGAATATTCTTGGAAATTGATAACTAAACAGGGCTTAATTAAGAATATTTGAGCCCAGAATTTGCGAGGAAATCATTTTTTTTTTCTTTAATTAGTCGTGTTGTAATTTATTGCTCACGCTGGAAAGAGTTTGTCCCCTTTTTTGATTTTTACTAAAGTTTTATAAACATTTTTTAATAATATTCCAATAATAATGAATCATAATGATTCTTGTTATATATCTTATAAGGAAAAGTGTAAAATATTAGCAGAAACTTTTATTTCCAATCACTCAATTGCAACCATCAAGGTAACCAAACCATACAAGCAATACAATCTCAAAAATACACCTACCGTCAAAGTGCTCACCGCACAGTCAAACTGTGGCGAATTAGGGTGACACAAAGATGCAAGTGAAATAATTATCTGTGATTATTTGTAATTTACAATTGGTTTTTGAGCATACAATTTTTTACAATCATTTATTGAAAACTAAAAAAGTATTATTATTATTATTTTTTGTTTTAATTTTACTTATTATAAATTCCTTCATTCCAATCAAACACTTGTTTTTCCTTTTTTTTTACGAAATGCCACATAATGATACTCGTATGTAAAAGTATTTTAATGTCAGTGACCAAATATTGCCACAAACTAAGTTTAACATTTTTATGTGTATTTGCTTAATCAAACTATAGATTGCTACTCGTATAAATGCGGCCTTATTTAATTTTTAATATGGGTATTGTTATATACATACAATAGGTATTTATGTATGTTGTACATGTTGTACATATTGTTATATTTATCAAATTGTCACTTCAAAATATCTTTTTATATACTATGCCAAAAAAGTAAAAAAATATAACAACTTGGAAGATCAAAAGCAGTTACAAGTCTTGCAATCAATGAACAGATACAATTTTAAAGGGTGTATGTACTTTTATTAATCACTTTGAAATAGATTTTTGTAAGTGTAACATATATTTTTATGAAAATCATTGTGTGATACTCGTATATAAAAAAGATGACTTCTTTACTTGTTTTGAACATTAGGGCGCCTTAAAAGCAAGTTTTCACCACAAAATCAGTTTTAAAGAATGAAAACGAACTCTACTATCTTTAGAATTCTCTAAAAAAAAGTTTATTTAAATTAAACAATTAAATTAAATTACATACGTGGTTCTTTTGAATGTAAATTGGCGTTGTGGTACTTTCTAATCTATTTTGGCCCTTTGACTTGTTTCATTTATATTTGTCATATTAATTCAAATATAAAATGCTGTATACACGAGTGCATATTGTAAGAAACATAACATCTGATGATTATAATCAATTTTCTACTTCTTTACAATTGTTTATATGTAAATATAATAGTTGCTCTTTATTCATGTGCTATTCTTAAATTTCACACAATGACGGGGATACTACAAATGTGCGCATAAATATAGAAAAGAAAACACCATAAGCAAGACAACGCTTGCTTAGAAAATGTTAATTTAAGCGCCAAAGTGTAATCTAAACCAATTTAAATTTATTGCAAAGCAGCAGCGTTTTTTTTTTTTCGAAAATTTTTTGTTCGGATAAAATATTTTGAAGATTTAAAGTTTCTATGTATAACAGAGAGAGCGAAACAGTTTTGTTTAAACAATTTCAGGTTGAATTGAATTTGAATCTTTATTAAATTGAAACTTAAAAATTAAGTCAATCAATGCATATCTTTCATGCATAAAAGTGCCCGTGATATTAAGTACTATAATTAGTTTTAAACTATAATTAGTTTTAAAAACAAATAGTCTCAAAAAAAAAATTATAATTTTTAGTCTACATATTTATAATTTTCGATGCATGTAAAATGTTATAAAATAAAAAGAAAAAACATGAACTTCTTTGCAAACATGCTACACAAAGGCTCTTGTAAGAGAAAAAATAATTTCTTATTTACAAGTGAGAGTTGGGATAAACATTTTTAAGACGCACATAAATTTTTCAAAAAGAAAAAAAAACTAGCGATCATTAATGTAAATTATGATTTGCAGAAACTAATGATATACTTCACTTTATAGAATTTTTTATTTATTTGAAGTAAAATACGTTAAAAACGCGTTATTAATTAATAAATTAATTTTTTTGGTTTATTGTTGTTACTTTTTTTCTACGAAATTGTGCCACAACTTTTGTTTGTCTAGGTTTTTATAGAAGTAAGATTTGCGAAATTTTTATTAATTTATTTCTTCGTAACCATTTGATACTAAAGTAACAGATGACAATCAGTGTACATATGTGCATATATCAAAGTTCATTATATTACAAATTTTATATTATAAGGAAATAAATTACTTAATTACAAAATAATTTTCGAAGAATTTTATTTTAAAAATATACTAAAAACATTGTACGATGGTAATAAAAATTTAAAAATTAAGTATCACTATACATACATAATTGGCCATTACAACCCCGTGTCAGGGTTACGGTATAGATTCTCGCAGCACTAATGTTGTGTGTGTTAATTTTTATCCATGAGCACTAGGATGCTTATAATTATCAATATGCTTATACATATATTTTCCAATTTTGAACTAACTTTTCAAAACGTAGTATACTACTGAAACCCAAATTAAATTTATAAGTTCCGATTTCTTGATGTGTTACAATGTAATTACACTGTCAGATTTTTTAATTAGAACAGAATATAATCCATTTTAATCTGATCTAATACTCCAGCTGATATACATAAGTTTTCTTTTCTTAAAGTAGATTAAAGTTTTAATTTTTTATTCGAAGGGAACAGTATACTAAATAAAAAAAATTATAGTTTAATTTCTGAGATTGTTCTTGTGGAATTTTATGCTGATCGTTTTTGTTGAAGATCTTAACT
Source organism: Metopia argyrocephala (assembly GCA_963576795.1). Taxonomy (NCBI): domain Eukaryota; kingdom Metazoa; phylum Arthropoda; class Insecta; order Diptera; family Sarcophagidae; genus Metopia; species Metopia argyrocephala. Next base: position 4,325,596 of record OY756209.1, read on the forward strand.
GTTTATAAATTTGATGCTCTTTTCGAGAAAATCAAAAGAAGTTCTTTCAAAAAGAATATTTAAGAATAAAAATTTTCATCAAAATTTTAGATTCTTACGATCAAAAATGGCGATTTTATTAACGAAATTCAAACGAGCGTAACTACAAGTGCGTGTATTTTTAAATGCAAGAAGACATAATACATACATATTTATATGAAAACCTTACATACAATCTCATTTGTTGTATATAAGGACGCCAATCCCTATATCTTGATTGTGAAAATTATATGATTTTCAGGATTTACAAAATTTTTGATTTTATGGCTTTTTGCTTCTCCTGTAAAAAAACAAAAACTGTAGTTACGTCTGTTTGCATTTACTATTACGATATGTAATAAATTTTGCTTACTCAAACTTTTATTAAGAAAAAACGACAAATATTTGAAGTTAAAATCCTCATAATTAACAGTGTATTGTCCACAGTAAAAAGAGCAGATCAGCTGGTCCATAAGTTAATTTTACAAAAATGTTCTACTCGACTTGCCCTTTCGGGAATTATAAGATCCCATTTTTGTTTCAAAAATGTTGTAGGATGGTGTTAACAAGAATTTAAAAAAAAAATATTTTTAAATAAATAAGTTAATAAATTGTACTTGATTAACGGTCCCAAAAGTCAAATAACATTACGAGTATTTTACTGAAACCCTTGTAAAATTAAATTACGCCGTCTGTGTTGCATGAGCGATTTTTATTTTTAATAATTTTTCTATTGTAGCTTTTTTTAATTTTTTTCAACAACAATTGAAATTATGAATTGCTGTTTTTAGTTGAAGTTCTATAAATTCATATCAAATTAATCGAGAAAAAAAAAATACAAAGGAAATGCATTTAAAACGATAAATTCAATGAACTACGAGTTCTTTAGTAATGATTCATAATTTATATATTTAAATATTACGTACGCACATATATGTATGTATGTACGTAAACAGACTTCCATACATACAATGTATATTGTTTATATGAAATATGAAACAAAAATAGTAATTTTGATTTGAATTCAATTCAATACATGTAAAAGAAAATATGTACATATGTATCCTTAATATTTGAAAGTAAAAATAAGTAAATTTCAAATGATTTTGCATTTTACGAATACATGTTTTAATATACCTACCTATTTATACATATGATGTACGAGTGTCAAATAGGTATATATCTTCCGATATATACATTGATCACTAATGACAAACACCTGTATTGGTAGAGACATATATGTTCTATAGAAAGCAGCATTCACAAGTTAAAATAAAATGTAAAATCACATGTACAAAAACGTTTTCATCATATTTTCACTTCAATCTTAAGAAAATTATAGATTTTTTAAAGTATATATTCATCATGAATATATGACCGCTCATACATACACCCGTCAATGTTCTTGTAGGGTAAATGTGCACATGCAGAAAAATTTCTGCAGGCTTATGAATTTTACGTTTTAAAAAATCTTGCATAACGTCACCAATGAATTGTTAGATGCTCTTCTAGTAAAGTGTTCTATTGATCAATTATGAACAAGAAAATCTCATATAATTTATGAGTTTTTCGTTTTAAACATATGTACATATATATGTATGTACATGCTACGTAAGCATATACATACATATATGTAAATACACAAAATGTATGGTTTATATTAAACAAATATACGAAAACAAACCACCAAACTGTCTGATAGATAAACGTACCAAGAAACCATTTTTACATTCTTGAATAAAATTTATTTTAATGGTTTTTTACTCCTCTAAATTGAATATGATTTTTATATATGTACATACCTATAAATGGATATATACGTGTGTATGCTCAATTCCCTTCATTTAAATGGTATGATTCTTAAAGATTTATGTTTGAATTTCTGTTTTATAATAAACAGTTGATGTTGCTTCTTAATTTTTAAGATAAATGCTCATTAACAATCAAAAATTAAAGTTTGTAATAAGACGTTTATTTTATTTGTGTATTTGGTCTGTTTAATATTAAATTTTCTTTAGAAATATTTTTTTAAAATTAAAATAATGTAAATAACCTTGACCGTTTTTTACTTTTCATGTCTATATACATTTCTAATACATGCTTACAAATAATTGTACATACATAAAAATAAACAATATTATTGTTTGCAGTGTATAGATTTTTAGTTTTGCGTTTCTAAAATATTATTTTTATATCTAAAAACTATAAGAGTGTGCTGTATTATATTTGTCCGTATTTATTTTGTTTAAAATTTTTTGGACAATTTTACAAAACCTATTGGAAAACATATTTTTAGTTTCCTCTTCTGTTTAGTTAATATTTAAATAGTGCGTCACATATTTCCCTGACCACTCCAATAAATAAAAACTGTGTTTTTTTATTCTTTTTATGCCCAACCTTTTATTTTATTATGATAAATTTGTTCTACTACTCATCGTGATTTTATATTGTTTTTAGGGATATTTCCTAATGCACACAGTGGGCCATGTTATACGTTTACATTAATAATCATTTGTTAAAGAATTAATTGTAACTCTTCTCAGTCTAAAACTCACATTGTGCTTCATTTTAATAATAAAAAAATGTTGTTGAACTTTTTCCTTTTACAAAAATTGTAACAAATTTATTGAGCTTAAAGTCTTTAGATTATAGTAATTAATGTTTCCATGTTTTGCTGCTACTTTGTATAACTTCGTAAGAAAATTTAATTTTTGATTCATGTAATTAATTTCTTTTGAAATTGTTATGCCAATAACACAAGCATACATATAGTAAGTATGTATATTTTATTTTTTTTATTATTTTTCTATATTTTTTTGAAGCACTTTCATACATTTTTTGATTCACGTAATGTTTTAAAACTTTTCGTAGAATAATAAGTTTTAAAAATTTGTTTCGCACTTTTTAATTAAATTTGTATTAATAATTAATATGTCTTATCATTACTTGTGTTTTTTTTTAGAATAAACCATTGGTAGTGGAGCCAATAGACTTTGAAAGCTTTATTTCCAAAAACAAAACTCTTATACAAAATGATCCTCAAAGGGAGTTGCTTATGTATCCAAATGACGATGTTTCGGTAAGTGAAAAAAATTAACAGTTCTTACTTTTACACATTAAAGCAACTATTTTGCTCTTATATTTAAAGGAAAAAATTCTTCCTCGCAAACTACGCACAAAATCCAAATCAATTACAGATCGCTTTGAACCACCTAACGAATCAATAGTGTGCCCTTTACATGGCGCTAATAGTAGTTCAACGAATAATGGATCTCATAATGTAATACGAAAAAGTAGTAACGCTTCCAGTAGCCCACGTTTGACCCAACGACAATTAAGTAGTCAATCCACAGTTTCAAATTGTTCGTTGCAGCAAAATGGGGGCAATATTTCACGCAAACATTCACAAACCTCGAGCACACAACTTAATTCCATTAAGTCACCTACCTCATCTCTGGAATCGTACGAATCAGCATTATCTACGAATAGCGGTACAAACAAATCTATATCATCTTCATCATCCACACTGAAATCAAGTAACTTGGCACAACCCGAAGACGATGATGATTTAGATACCGTAGGTGAAACTTTAAGCAGTAATGTTTCACCCTCGAAACCGAAATTTGAATGTTCCCGTTTTACTCGCCAAGCTTTGTATACTTACAGGGCTAAAAACCATTTAATACATTACAAATATCATGAATATGGCGGTACATGCCATGATTTACCCAAGTAGGTTTATAACTGTAATTTTTTTTTTAATTTTCGTATTTAAAAATAATTTGTATGTTGTTTTCGTAACTCGTTACGTAAGTTCTATTTACGTAGGGAATAGCTTTAAACCAAAAATTTTAAATTGAAGAATATTGAAAACCAATCTCATAATTAGTTTTTTCTTTGCATTTTATTTGAATTTGTTTCAAAAAAATAATTTCCTGTTTCTAGAAGATGGATGGAATGTCTTAAAACCACAATTAATCATGTGGCCACTCGTTCAAGCAACGAAGTGTTAACGGCTTTATATATAATAATATATGTATCTTTCATTCTCTATTTTGTAAGTTAAGCTTTAGACGTTTGTCTTTTTTTATATAAAAACGCACGACAAAAAACAATAATCTTCTGGAAAAAGGCTTTTTATTAATATTATTAAAGTAAAATATATTAATTTTTTACGTTTTCACGTAAGACGTTACGATAACAGATACATATGTATATATATGTAAATATATATATACAATATTTATACTTATTAGACTAAAAGCCAATATATGTTTTTTTTATTAGAAAAACTACTTCTGAAGTTTTAAAAGAAGAAGTTTACGAAGTGGACGCAGATCAAGATCGTATTGATGAGCAAATGTGCCGTTCACAGGCTGATTCCATAACTAAACAGGGCTATTTATTAAAGGGTCCAGACTCAGGGTCCGATCGCATGTTTGCTAATATTGGCAATAAATCTTTTAAAAGAAGGTTGGTTGTATCTGTATTAAACTATTATTTTTCATTATAATGAAACTTTTCTCATAAATAATTTTATGTTTAACGTACAGATATTGTTATCTGCGTCAGGAAGTTGATGGCACTTACATATTAGAATTGCACAAAGATGAGAAACAGGGTGAAGCTAAGGCTACAATAGTCATGGATTTCTGTACTGAAGTAGTGCTAGTAAGTGCTTAAAAATTCGGTGAAATCTTAAATCTTTAAAGCACGTTAAAAAATACTTTTTATAATAATTTATATAATTTAATTTCTTTTAAAATTTAGAATCCAAAACGTAGCCGCTATTGTTTTGAGTTACGTATGACAGCTGGTCATAAATCCTTTACACTGGCTGCGGAAAATGAAGAAGACCTCAAAGATTGGCTAAACAAACTTTCGTCGGTATTGCAACAAAATAAAATACAGGAAGATAAACGTGTTGCTTCATTGGAAAGAACACCGCCTCCTTCTCCGAATACCGTTATGTTTGGCACTCTTAAAGGATTAGATCAATCTATGAATCCCCAATTAATAAAATATGGTCGTGAGACGGATATATCTATAGCACAGGCACGAAGAGAAAATAGACGACGGCTGTTTGCTAATTACCAAACCATTTCAAAAGCAACTCCAACCGATAATGTTGACCAATATAAGGAACAATTTGGTAAACGGGTGTTTATCAGCTGTCAACGCCTAAGATTTCGTTTACAATGTCCTTCTGATAGTCAAAATGCAATGGAAGGTGCACATACTTATCAAATCGAACCCTATATTACCAGTCTGGCGTTGTATGACATACGCGCAGGTCGAAAACTTACAGATTCATTTTATTTTAATATAAATGATGAACATGTTTGTGATATGTTGCCATCTACACCTGTACCCCAATCTGTGGCTAACTCAAATGTGCCTAAAAAAGATGTGCACGATGAAAAAACGAGGCAAACAGCTCAAGCGTTTAGTACATTGATAGAAAATATATCCGTTGAGTTGCAGAAATGTACTAAAGAGCACTTTACACGCTTGAAACAGGCTTTATTTTCAGTTACCTCACCGCATCCTGAAATATTTTTAGTATTGAGAATTGAAAAGATTTTGCAAGGCAATATTGTTCAAGCGGTCGAACCCTATTTAAAAGCCAATCGAGATCCTAAATTTGCCCAAAAACTTTACAAGAACATAAGAAATTATTCTCAAAATATTGGACATTATAGACAACCATTCGGATGGGCAGCAAAGCCTCTATTTAAACTGTATAGCAATGAATTGGATACGGAGAAAGATGGAGAATTTGAATTCTCAACCATATATAGACAAGAAGTAAATAAGCTTAAGGATGAAGAACTTATAAAACTGTTATCAGAATATCGGAAACCTGATAAATTAAGTAAACTGACTGTAATACCTGGACATTTAAAATTAATTATTGAGGAAGTGGAAAAGGTTGAGGGTAAGTCTTTGGTAAATTATTTTATAATACGGCAGTTGAAATAACTGATTCTTTCTTGTATGATCGTAGGCACTTTTACTAAGTCATTAGTTCCTTTAGCAAATTTTATAACTTCCCCTGCTAAGCCAGCCATATTAGAAATTACAGAATTCCAAAGTACTTCTGAAAGAGATTGTCATCCCTTTACTACATTCTGTAATCACTTATTTGTGTATCCCTTAAATTTACAATTCGAGAGTCAGAAACTATTTTCAAGGGCTCGTAATATAACGGTAGTAGTAGAATTAAGAGATTCAGATCACGAACACTCTAAACCGTTGAAGGTTAGTAAACAATTTTATATTAATTTTTAGTTGCAATTAATTCGCATGCCTTAATTTATGCGAGGTTTTCTCATCCTTTTTAAATTCGGCATGTTATGTTTTAAGTGGTTAATAATTTAGATGCTTTTTTTCAGTGCATATATGGTCGACCTGGACAAGATTTTCTGGTCTCCCAAATAGCGTGTCCTGTTTTACATCATAACACTACACCCACATGGTATGAGGAACTAAAGTTACGTCTTCCACTAGGAATTTTTCCCGAACATCATTTATTATTCTCATTTTATCATGTTTCGTGTAATCTGGGCAAAAAACGTGATACAAATGCTTCATTTGAAACACCCATAGGCTATGCCTGGTTACCACTTTTGCAAAAAGGAAAAATAAATTTAGATGAACAACTAATTCCAGTAGCAGCCACATTACCCGTAGGATATCTAAGTATACAACCATTGGGCTTGGGCAAAGGTGTAAGTACTTAATTATTTTGAAAGAAACCATATTCATTTAAATTAAACTGAGACATATTTTAATATGAAAGAGCACATTTACAAATACACAATAGATACGATTATACACATAAGATGTTTCGTCTTTCGTACTCGTATATGATTTTGAAGCACAACACCCAAAAAATTGCACTTCAGTGCCTAATACCTCCATTCTTGTCTGTCAAAAATTATACTAGTATCATTGCAAATTATACAAATTGGATCCAAAGGAGAAAACACTTCTTTCTTAATTCAGCATTCATACAGCTAGGGGCTTTATGACATAAAAATTAATAAAGAATACACTCCATAAAGCAGAAAGGACAGTAAAAAACATTGAGCGACCGGGAAGAAAGTCCAATTGTTCGAAAAACAAAAGCAAACCCGTTCTGAATGAAGTTCTTTCGAATTATTCACAAAGTGTTTAATGAGTTTAAGAATAAAGAAAGAAAGAAAAAAGGTTTTCATTGCTGAACTAGTCGTAGACACCCGTTACGAAAGTCTCATCACAGAAAATTAGTTCAGTTCCATTGGTGTTATATACATATATATTTCTTAACTAGCGTTAATTATCATAAGAATATGTACCAGTTTTAGGATCTTAAGCCTAATGAAAAATTATACGATAAATTTACATAATGAAGATCCAATAGTGATTCCAACTTGGAATTCAGAATATTAATAACAGTAATTTTTAAAGAAAATGTATTAATATAAAACGAAATTTTTGCGTAAAATTTTCTTTAGCCGAAAAATTATAAAAACAATAAATTACTTTTTTTTATACTTCGAAAAAAAAAAATTAAAAATACAAAATTTGACCCCGACGTGATTTGAACACGCAACCTTCTGATCTGGAGTCAGACGCGCTACCGTTGCGCCACGGAGTCTCTTAATATCACTCTGCAGATCGTTTCATATATAGTGTTAACATTTTTAATAAATTCCCATATTTCATTCGTTTAAACATATTTGTTTTTATTTTTCGTGTACTGTTAATAACATAATCATTTACATATTATCAAGACAACAGAACATACGATTTGTATTGTATAGTTGGGAAGTCACTGATAAACTAATATTTAATGTAAAGTCTCTTCAGTTTAATGTTGTTTGTTGAAATGTTCTGTTAACGACTGCATACATTTTAAGGTGTTGCCATTTCAGTCTATAAATTCTCCTAATATTCTTTCAATGCGAGTACATACTAAGTACATATTGGGACTACAAAGTAATTTACATAAATTTTGTTCTTTATTAAAATATAAATCAAAATTTTTCATTCAAATGTTTGCCGATTTTTCTGTGCCAAATGTTACATTTATCTTTTAAACTACAATTAACTTTGAATTATACAATAATTTTAGTTATCGTTTCAATTCGAAGTTATTTTGTAAAAATATTCTTTTTGGTTTTATATTAATTATTATTAAGTTTTTTTAAATATTTTTACAATAGCGGTAATCACACTCCGTTGCAAACGCTATTGCGAGAAAATCAAGTCAAACAAAAACAAAATGTAAGCACGTATGATGGGTTTGCTACTTTTGTAAGACTTGCAAGGGCGTTTGCAAAGAAAGGTGATTACCGTTAATATTTATTTATGATTTTTTTATACTTACATACATGCACACATGTATGTTATATTTTTTTATAAATATTTTCTAACAAATTTATTTTTCTACACCTTTACATTTCTTGTTGTTTTCACGGATTGATGCTAAATACTCGTCCTATAAATTATTTTTTAAACACAACATCTCTACTCCTCATGACTCTCATCTCCATTTTCTTTCATCACATTGTGCTGGACACACTTACACATTCATATTGGCATTTCACATTTTCCCCTTTTATATCTTCACTATTTTCTTTGGCTAAATATCCTATTTTTAGCAGAATTGTGGACCAGAAATACAATGGATTGATAATCAGCGCCCACTTTTTGGTGTGGCCTTGCGCATGGATTCTACAGTTCATACTGCTGATCAACATTTACACAATTTATTTACACATAGTGAGAGACTATTGGAAGGTGGTAAGACATCGGCAATGCCTGCTGAAACTGAAACATGTAAAATTTTGAAAGCTGCTCATGCCATTGATATTACAACTTTAATAAATTATTTGCCAACAATACTTAATGAATTGTTTACCCTATTGGTTCACACACAATCTGAGGAAGTAGGATTGAATATTATTCGTTTGTTGATCAATATTATACATATGATAACGGAGGAGGCAGGACGGAAGGAGCTATTGTCCTCGTATGTTACCTACGTTTTCCATGCACCCTATTATTCACAAAAGACTTCAAGAACGGTACATGGTGAACTGTGTCGACATTTGCCTACTATTTTACATCCTAATAATACTGACTTTTTGGTGGTTAATAAATTTCTGCGCTATTCAGGTATATTTTTTGACTTTATAGTTAAAAGTATGGCTCAACATTTGCTAGATACTGGTCGAATACGTATGTTAAGAAACGAAAGATTTCCTAAAGAATTTCCTGAGAAGTTGGAAAATCTTATTAAGGTTTTAATACCATATTTGATATCACGCTATAAAGATTTACCAGTCGAAACTCAACATTTAAATAAATCTTTGTCACAGTTTGTTCGCAAAGCTTTGACATTTATGGATAGAGGTTTTGTCTTTAAGCTGATTCGTTACTATATGGAACAGTTTTCTCCAGGAGATCCGAGAGTTTTGCAAGAATTTAAGTTTAATTTCCTGCAAGAAATATGTCAACACGAACATTATGTTCCCTTTAACTTGCCATTTGTTTTAAATCCTAAAAATCGTCCTCCCGAAATGATGCAGCATTTCAATTTAACAGAGGATTTTTGTAGGCAACATTTTCTCTCAGGTTTATTGCTGCAAGAACTGAAAAGCAGCCTTAACGAAATTGGAAACGTCCGAAGATATGCACTAATGGTGTTGAAAAATCTGTTGGCCAAACATGAATTAGATGATCGTTATCAAAATAAAGGTCAACTTTCGAGGATAGCTTTATTGTATGTTCCCTGGCTGGGCATAGTCATGGATAACATACAAAGAATCGATGATCAATCCGAAGTTACAACACCAAATGGCCATGTTTATGCTGATTCAGCTTCTTACACCCAAAGACTTTCCTGCTCTAGTAGTTATGTTTTTGGTAAAGATAATACTTTAAACTCTAATACATCCACACCAAGAGGTAAAAATAGAGCAACATTACATATAGAGCATCCTAGTCCTGTAAGAGCTTCCGTTCACCTAAAGGAGACAAATTACTTGGCGGCTATAGCAGGCTCTGTCATAGCAAATGGCTGTTCGGATTCTTCACTTAATTCCCTCACATCTGACTCACAAAATTCCCAAGACACTACTTTGGGAGCCAATGGTAATGGTAATATAGAGAATATGGAAGTGGCCTTAAGAAATGGTCACAATCGTTCTATTAGTGTAACACACGCTACGGTAATGCAAAGATGTGATAAATTCTCAGCAGCTGAGAGCAAAGATCTTCTATTGGGTTTTCTATTTGTCATAAAGCATTTGTCGCAAGAACAAATGATTGGTTGGTGGCAAAATTGTAATGAAACCGAGACTCTTAATTTTATGATCATTTTAGAACTGTGCCTCATACAATTTCGTTATGTTGGCAAGAAAAACCTACAGTTAAACGAAGAAACAAGGGATTCTCGAGCATTAAGAGCAGCCAAAGCAAGCACATTGCCAGCTCGAAGCCCACCCGCTGTGTTAGAAAATCCCTCAAATTTAATTGAAACTGGTACTTTGAATCTTACACACAATCGCGAAAATTTATTAAATGAGACCACACGGAGCCAACAGGCTTTGTACGAATCCAACCTAGCCACCGAAGTTGGCATGATAATACTCGATTGTTTAGGCCTTTTTGCTGTAACATTTAAGCTTAAATTAATAGATAGCTTAATATTACCGAAGTTGGCTAGGGTTTACTTAAAATTTCTACAACTGGGCCAGTCGGAGAGTTTATCGAAGCATGTATTTGCTGCCCTACGAGCGTTTATTAATAACTTTTCACCAGCTTTGTTTAAAGGCAATGCCATACTTTGTGGACAAATGGTGTACGAGTTACTTAAAGCCTGTGATAGTCGTTTAGTGCAAATAAGACATGAGTCATGTGCGGTACTTTATTTGCTAATGCGAAGTAATTTTGAATTTAGTGGTCGCAAAGGATTAACTCGAGTCCATTTACAAGTAATAATATCGGTATCACAAATGATTGGTAATGTTATCGGTCTTAACAATGCACGTTTTCAAGAAAGCCTGTCGGTTATTAATAGTTATGCTAACAGTGATAAAGCTATGAAGGGCACCGGCTTTCCGCTGGAAGTTAAAGATCTAACACGTCGAGTGAGAACTGTTTTAATGGCTACCGCTCAAATGCAAGCTCACCATATGGATCCAGAACGTTTACTTGAACTGCAATACTCTCTAGCCAATTCCTATGCTTCTACACCGGAATTAAGGCACACTTGGTTAGTGACTATGGCTCGAAATCATGAGCAAAATGGCAATATTTCCGAGGCAGCCTGTTGTCATCTTCATATAGCAGCTTTAATGTCAGAATATCTACGTCTTAAAGGTGGCTGCAGCATTAACTGGGGTTCTTCATCATTTAGTAAAATTTCTCGTAATATTCATCGAGATGAACAAGGTCTAAAACTGGATGCCGGATCTCAAGATTCACAGTATACTGAACAAATGTTATTGGAGCAACTAAAACAATGTGCCGCATACTTGGATTCGGCCGAACGTTATGAATGTCTAGGAGAATTATATAAATTAATATTGCCCATATATGAACGCTCCAGAAATTATAATGATTTACAAGAATCTTATGAACATTTATCCAAGGCTTACGCAAAAATAATTGAAGTTAATCGTTCGGGCAAACGTATGCTGGGGAGATTTTATCGTGTAGTTTTTTATGGAATGGTAAGTAATCTTTTAGCTTTTATTATTTATGTATTTTTTTTTTCTTTTGTAATTAAACTTTTTGATCGTTGTGTGTACCATCTAGATGTACTTTGAAGAAGATCATGCTGTAGAATATGTTTATAAAGAACCAAAATTAACTTCTTTAAGCGAAATTTCTGAACGTTTGTCAAAACAATATAAAGAAAAATTTGGAGCCGATGTAGTTAAGATGATAATGGATTCGTCACCAGTAAGTTAAAAGCCTTATTTAAAAAAAGCTTTATTAATTTTTTTTTATTAATTTTTAATGAAATATTTATAAAATATTTTTGTAAAAAAAACATAATTTTCAATTACATATTTTTATTTAAATAAAAAGTCCGATAATTTTATTGTATCGAGATCAAAAAATAAATTTTGTCGCTGTGTACAAGCACAATGAAATGATAAAAAATATAATACACAAACATTTTCATATTTAGGATATGTTCTACATAAGTGTTTAAAATTCAGCTTACTTTTTGGGTTTCCGTTTTACGTAAATTTGAGGCGATCGTTGATCGAGGTGTTTTTGTTGGTAGAGGTTTCTTTAATTTCGATTCCTTTTCAGAGCTCTTTTCAGAAATATCTACGTTTTTGCTACAACTTTTCATACTTGATCTAAAATTAATGGATTTATATTCGCATATGTAAATAAATATAAGTTAGAACTTTACCTGTTGGAAACGGTACTTTTATCAGTAGAACTCGAAGATTTTTGAGAAAAAGTATCTCTGTTTTTTACAGTCTCTACTTTATGTGTTTGTTTCAAAGAATTCAAGGTTGATGAACTACATGGCTTAGTAATGTTGGTAGTGGCTTTTGGAATGGCAGGCTTAGAAATTTTAACAATTTTAGAACTGTGCGTAATTGCTGTTGAGGTATTTACTTGTTGTGTTGCATTTAAACGACTTCGTTGCACAACAACGTTATTAGTTTCTTTGCCTTGTTTTGAGGAAATAATTGCCATGGATGAGTTTTTTTTAGTTTCAGTTTTATGTGTTGGAATTGCATTCGAAACAACTTTTGTTTCATCTACTAAAATTAAAGTATGTTGCACAACTTCAGATTTTGTGCTTGGAAGTTTAATAGTGCTGTCATCTATTTTCTTTGCTTTCTTACAACTTTTGTTGTCCTTATCAGCTTTTAAACTAAATTTCTTTACATCTTCGACTGGTGTTTTTGGTTTAGATTTAAGAGAACATATCAAATCTTCTGTTTCTTTGACATTTTGTTGCATGTCTTCAGAAACTGTGGATGTAGTTTTAGTAGGACTTTCATCTACTTTCTTTGCTTTCGCACAACTTTTGTTGACTTTGCAAGCTTTTAAACTCAATTTCTTTACTGCTTCCTTAACTTGTGTTTCAGGCTTATTTTTTAAAGAACATTTTAAATCTTCTTTTTCTTTAACATACTGTTGCACTTCTTCAGAATTTATTTTAGTAGAATTTTCATCCAATTTTTCTGCTTTCTCATAAATTTTGTTGTCTTTTTCATCTTTTAAATTCAATTCTTTTACTGCTTCTTTAACCTGGTCTTCAGGTTTAGTTTTTAAAGAAGAGGGATAAAATTCTAAAGCATACGGGTTAAGGTTTGAGTGGATTTTTAGTCCATTAGCTGTTATTACCACGTTAGAAGACTTATCGATATTTTTTAGTGTACAATTAACTGGTAATTTTTGCTCAAGCGGTTCTGCTGTAGAAGGTTCTATATTTTGACTTGCCTGATCGCCAGACATAACTGGTTTTTAGTTAATCGATATTTTTTATTCAAATTTCTGCAGCTATTTTTTCTATAAAAGTATTAGTTGAAACAAAAAATAAAATAATTTTTCAAAACATTCGAAAATGTTTCAAATGTTGAAGTTATCTGTTATAAAAGTGTTGCCAAATACATATATAAATATTTACAATATATATGACATTTTTAAAGGTTGATGTTAATGCTTTGGATCCTAAACTGGCTTATATACAAGTAACACATGTGATACCTTTTTTTACAAAAGATGAACTGGATCAGAGACTGAATGAATTTGAACAGAATCACGATGTTGATACTTTTATGTATGAAACACCTTTTACCAAATCCGGAGCAGCCAGAGGAGCTGTGGAAGAACAATGGAAACGTAAAACAGTGATTAAAAGTAAAAATTTTAATACTTATTCTTTTTTAAATGATACACACATATAACTTGTATTTTGTATTAAACTTTGCAGCCACCTATTCGTTCCCCTATGTTCTCAAACGTATTTCGGTTAAATCTAGAGAGATTATAGAGCTGAGCCCTATTGAAGTGGCCATCGATGAAATGCAAACCAAAGTTTCGGAATTAGAAGAAACTATATTACCACCTGCTGATGTCAAGAAATTACAGCTTAGATTACAGGGCAGTGTAGCGGTTCAAGTTAACGCTGGCCCTTTGGCTTATGCTCTAGCTTTTCTCGATCCAAAAGTAGTTAATAATTTTTCGGTGGATCGTGTAGAAGATTTGAAAGATGTATTCAGGTAATTATTTTTATTATTTAGGAAATTTTAGGCGTACTAAATAAAATATTAATATATATAATCACAGAGATTTCATTGGAGTTTGTCATACTGCCTTACAATTGAATGCCCGCATGATAAGCAGCGATCAAAAAGAATACCATAATGCTTTAAAGGAAAATTATCAAAAGCTGTGTCTAGCTTTAAGTGAATTACTGGATGAATCCTTTCAACCTTTAGATGATAGTGCCAATAACACTCAACGCAATAGTTTGGCTCTCTTTAATGCCATCAGTGGAGCTTCAAATAATTCAAGTACTGCCTAAAACTAACGCCAAAGATTCAACTGTAACTTCCATCTTTCTTCTATCTTCTACTTAGTAGAGCATACAATTAAAATTAAAAAGAAAAATTTATTACATATTGAATATCTCTTCAAACGTAGCTTGTGTATCGTTTATCGTCTAATATATATGCACACATCTATATGTGTCTCTTTATCATTGTTTCTGTGTCAGTCAGTATCTAACTAACAAATTGAAAACTGTATCTTACACAAACTAGTATATTTACGATTTTTTTTATATTAATTATAAAGAATTCTAGATTTATTTAGGGTAATCAAAGTATATGTTAGAGAAAATTATTACACTAGAAAAATTATACGAATTTTGTGTTTTTAAAGAAATTCAAAATTCGGAAAACACTATGATTAGAAATTCTATTTTCTTTCATTTAAAATGAATCAATGATATTTAAAGTATCTAAAGTGAATCAAATCCAAATTTGACAATTTAAATTTTTGTTTTTTGCAAGAAAACGATATCTGTACAGTGGTCATATCATAAAAAAATATCATAATCATAAAAAAATTCCTGTGTTTATGTCACAACTCAAAAATCTCGTTATTTTTCGATACCTAGAAAAATTGCTTTTAGTTTCCTAATAAAACATTTTTATTAAATGTCGAATACCTTTTTTGATCACTGTATAAATATAATTTTTTTTTTACTACTGATATATATGAGTTGGCACTTATTCTCTTTTAATACTAAATCTTTTACTCTTAACATTTTTAGTTTGCATTACCCTCTTTTTTATTTCAAAATACAAATTTAAACGAATTTTTATTGAAATTTTCCTCTTAAATATTAACCAAAATATATGTATATGGAAGTATTGCAAAAAATCTTCTTTTACTTTTATTTTAGATTTAAATGTGGAAAGGTTTTTGAAATTAAATTATTTCATATATGTGACTAACTTGGAGCAAATAACATTTTTAATATTTCTGTTTTTAGAAATTATCATTTATATAATTACATAATTTGCATTTTTTATTTTTTTTTATTTTAGGTTTTCCAGCTAACTAAAATTCATTGAAACATAAACAAACAAATTAACATTGAGTTAAGAAAGTACAACAAAAATCCTTTTCCTATAATTCCCTCACATAAAATTTCCTGCTACATCACATAACTATTGCCATTAATTATTATTCATTATTATTATTTTTTATTAAACAGTTTAACTGTGTTTTATAGAAATATCATATGACTAATTATTTTTCATATTCATTTTTATTTTTTAATTATAATATTCTATTGTTCTAAACAGATTCAAGCTGGAATATTGCATTTATTATTTTCTGGTTTTCATTAAATACATATTAAAAGATGACCAAAAATAAGTCTTTCAAATAAATTCAAATCAAAATATTAGGGTATTCACAAGGTGTGCTGTTGTTTCTTTGCTTTTTTTTCTTACTTGTAAAATAAGCTACAACTTTATGACAATAAGACATAATAGCATATCTTGTGAATCACCCAATTATGTATATTTTTTTAACGATGTTTTAATATTATAGTTACTAATTCAACTATAGTTTTATTATTTTTTGTATTTAAAGAACAAAAAAGAACAAAAGTCAAAAGTACGCATGTAATTTTTTATAAACCATTAATTAAACCCTAAATTTTGTTAGTAATAACATACTCCTATTTTTCTTTATACACAAACATACAAATATATTCTTAAGTGTCTTTTATAATACATAAATTATTTTATTTTTATTATATATAAATATTTAAGCAAAAAAAAAAAAAAAAAGAAGAAACTATGCCTTTGTTATAAAAAGTACGTAAGATATTAATTTCTTAGAATGAATAGGATTTAGTTTGTATAATCAATTTTAAATTTAAATTATTGACTTTTTTATATTATTTTTGTAATGCAACTACCAAAGTATTCACACTCATAAATATTTATAACTATGCCAATAATCTATGAAATAATCGAAATATTAGATATTAAAAAATATATATTTTTTGTGTTGTAATAAATACCAAGTATAATATAATTTTAGAAATTGTCAAAAAATGTCTTAAATCTTATGTTAATAAATGTTACTTAAAAAAAAAAATAAAGCAGTATTTACTCCTTGTTGCAAACGCTCTTGGAAGTGTTCCAAACCATGTCAAATAATAACTAAATGTAGTCATACATCATACGATTGTTGTTTTGCAAGGCTTGCATGGGCGTTTGCAATAAAGTGTTATTACGCTAATAATTTCCTTTATTCCCAGTAAAATGCACATTAAAAGAGCAGTGAAAATTATCAGCGAAAGGTCATTAAAAGTAGTCAGTTTACTAGTAGTCAGTCTACTAATGAAGATGATAATGATGATGAACTATGGAATTCTATAGATATGCCAAAAGTTACAAGCACTCAGCAGTCTACAACAAATACACAAACCGATTGAAATGACTATCTTGATCTGACAGCTATTGAATTTTAATATTTTATAGATGCAGCATTAAAATAATCCACTGCATTTACGTTTGTTTATAAAATAATGATTCTGCGTATAATTATTTAAGTAATATTTATAGCAGAATTGCTCTGCCTCACTACACATACATATGTGCATTACCGTGCAAAATAATAGCAGTGAAGAGTTTAAGTCTAGTAATTGCCTATTATTATTAAAATTATTAAAGACATATTTTAAACTAATTTGTAAATTTATTATTAAGTATTCTTTTTTCTACAAAATTTATTTAAAAAATTAAATTTTTTTTAGAATTTCAAATATTCTGATATTATTATTTTGTAAAATATCTTTTGTAATCTATTACATCGAAAACTAATGGAAGTAATCAATTTTTTCATTGGAATATCTTGCCATAATGCTTCTCCCATATTACATAATTTCTGCTCATTTTCCAATAGGTTTAAGATCCGGCGACTAAGCTGGCCCATCCATAACATCATACCGTTATTGGTAAATTCCAATTTATCTACTGTACTTGTATGTTTCAGGTTGTTGTTGTTTTAGAAAACCCAGTTTAATGACATATTCCAATCGGTGTATGGTTCTCCTTTACCCAAAATATACTCCAAAAATTTGTGGGTCGCTTATGGATGGCAACCGAACTGTAGTTGCGTTGTCAGCTAGCAACCAAAAATTTCTATTTGCTGATAAAACACTTTTTTACAAGTAAAATTTTTAAATATTTGTTGCCAATTGCCCTTTGTAATGCCATTTTTGGCACTTGCAACTCCTCTAAAGTTCGTTTGTTATCCATAATCGACCAATTAGTTTTATGCCTTCATGTTTTACAGTAGCACATATAAGGCTTGTGTTTCATGTGCTGACGGTGACCTTTTAAGGCAAACAGACCAAATTTAGTCTCATCAGACCATAGCATATTAGACCATTTACCGAGAAGCCAATTACGTTGCTCTCTGGCAAATTCTAATTTTTGTACAACATGTTAATTTCAGGGACCCGATTTAACTCTTATTATTTTTTAAATATGCAAAAGGTTATGGAAAAAATAGCTGAAAAAAAATTGGGCCTGTAATAATAATTATAAATTACCCAGAAAATTGTAGTGCTGCCATAATCATTATGAAAGATTTTTATTTTTTTTGGTCTTTGATAACGATTATGAAAGATTATTGGTTTTTTTGGTCTTCCGTAACCATTACAAAAGATATTTATTTTTTTTGGTCTTTGGTAACCATTATGAAAGATTTTTATTCTTATTGGTCTTCTGTAACCATTACAAAAGATTTTTTTTTTTTTGGTCTTTGATAACCAATATGAAAGATTATTATTTTTTCCGTCTTCTATAACCACGTTTCAGTTCCCAAATCTTTAGATATTTTTATAAAATTTTGCACACTAACTTATCTATATTTGCAAAAGGACGAACTTTTTTTATTGATTTTGGTTAGGATCCGCAAATCTTTCTCATATTTTTTTTCTTCTTACATAGTCATTATAAGTAACCAAATTAACCAATTGAATCCTAACAAACTGTATGAAACTATAGCTTTGAAATTAAAAAAGTGGAACATTTTGAGATATATATACATATGTATTTTCTAAGAATTTAATTTTACAAACATTAATGAACGCAATGTTCGCTCAGATAAATTGCAGCGTAAGTCAGTTAGTATAATTTTCAGAGCAGAAAATGCCCTTTCAACGCTGACTTGTGTTGCTGGAACGGCATGAACTATTAATGCTAGCTTCCTTAAAAAGGGGTATGAATATTTTTTTGCTTGCCAATACTCTATCAAGTTTGTATCAATGTCAACTCTGGCTTCCTTATAAATATCGATTTCATCGATTTTATAGAAGACCAAAAAAAAATAAAAATCTTTTGTAATGGTTATAGAAGACCAAAAAAATAAAAATCTTTTGTAATGGTTATAGAAGACCAAAAAAAAATAAAAATCTTTTGTAATGGTTACGGAAGACCAAAAAAATAAAAATCTTTTGTTATGGTTATGGAAGCCCAAAACAAAAAAAAAAAAATATAATGGTTATCAAAGACCAAAAAAACATTGGTTATTTGTAACTATTATTCAGAGAGCAGGTTTTAAAAATTCTTGATTAATTATTATTTCAGGATTTTTTCAAATATTGGTTATAACTCTTATGTCCCTGGTTAATTTTTCAAAAGCGGGACTTTATGGAGAATTCTTGCTGGTAGATTATTGTCAAGACATATGAACATCAAGATTTAGTTGTTGTTTCAACGCTGTTGCCAAAATTTTACGCGTTTCTCTTAATGTTCACAATATTCTTTTAACCTTAAATTGGTTGTTTCTCTTTTCTACGTATTTGTGCTGTAGATGAAGATTTACATACATATGCATATAAAACTATACAATTATTCTTTTTTAATATTTTTACTTGCAGTGCTATTATTTTGTGCACAAAATCGAACTTGAGCAGAGGAAATATAACAGTTTTTTAGCTAAAATATTTAAATATTTTAGGATTGCCATTTGTTAAATAATTAATTCAAATAACAAAAAAATGCTATTATTTTGCACGGCACTGTATCAAATATTAAGATTTGTTTAGGTAGTACCTAATAGGTACAAACCTATTTTTTATGATTTTCAAATATTAGCCTACATTTTATTTTTTTAATAATTTTAAAAACTATCAACTTGGTGAACAATGGCTGCCCCTTTTGCTTTTTTTAAATGTAATCGATAAAATCACATATAATCTAGAAGTTCAATACTTGAGCACAATATGCCGTGCCAATAAGACCAACTAAAACAAACTGATCGTCTTGATCAAACTTCTCAAGTCAGTCGTTCGGAGTCGCCTTAAACTGTTTTACCCTGGTACACGAGGATGAAAATTGACGCACACAATATGGGTGTTGTGAGAAGCTAGGCTGTAACTAAAAAAATATTGTAATGGCCAGGTATGTATATATGTATGTAACAGCCTTGATAAAATAATTACTTTGTAATTAAAACACTTGATAATAAAATTTTGTTTAATTTTATTTAAATAAATGCATTTTTTGTTTTTATTAATATATTGTTTACAAAAGCCAGTCAAGAAAAAATTCTTACTGTATATGAACATACATACATACGTATGCATGTATGTAACAAATTTTTTTTAGTAATTATTGGAATTCAGCATGTATGTACATATGTGTGATCAAATTTGAATAATAATAATAATTGTATAGGTATTTTTGTTTTACTTTTACTAACGACAACAATTTTACTTTTTTAATTTAAAAATAAAAGAAAATTAGAAAATCCATTCATATAAAGAATAAATTTTGTATAACAATCAATATATAGATAAAAATGTAAAAACAATAACAAAATTGCATATATGTATGTATTATGTAGTATGTATATATGTATATATATAAATTAATAATTTTTTCTTTAAATTTAAACTTAAAATTATAATTTTTACTGACACTCGTATAAAGTACATACAAAATGAAGACAAATTTGTATATCTTTTAACAAACGATTTTTGCAGAAACACCTCGATTTTAAATGATTTGTAACAATAAATCATAAAATAGGAAGTACACAGGAGTAGAGTGAAGTGGTGGTTTTTTGTAATTTTATTTTTTTCATATATGTATTTTACAGACGAAGACCTGCATTGCGTGAGCGCACAAAGTTCAAAAGTTCATCGGAATCTTCACAAACAAAGGGTTTAAGATGATGACAGGCAACATCATGCCATTTAACACCATCATTATAGAAGTTATTTAAAATGGAGAGACAAGATTCATCGTTGCCTTGGGCTGCTTCACGATTATCGGGTTGTGGTTGATTGTAGCCGCCAGTATGAGACCAATCACCAGTGTTGCGTTGAGAAGTAGGACCAATTTTAGCACCAGAACCAGACCAAAACCAACCATTCTCATTGGGTGGTTGTAAATCGGGGCGGTCACATCCAGCGAAATTGCACTTGCGTCCTGAAGTCCAAATATAACGTACATTGCCGCGAGCAATGCGTTGCTTCACGAATTCGTTTTCTTGTGGGGTTTCAAGGGAAACGGCATCCATGCAATGACGACGGCAAATATTACGGGCATCCAACCAATCAACTTCTAAACTACGAGTTGGAGCATGTTCCCAACTGAAAAAGTATGAATGAGAAACACCGCGTGCATCACGATAGGAGGCATGTCTTACGCCTAAGGGTAAGAAAAATATTACATTTATTCATTTATGTACTTTTTTTAATAATAAAAACATACGATTTGCACAACTTCTAGGATCTGGTAAAGCTAAACGTCTTTGAGCCAAAGTAACAGTGGCACCCAAAGCCAATAATAACATGGTACGTAGCACCGACATTTTTGTATTCCAAGTTAACTGAAAAATAAGAACAAAAATATAAAATATAAT
The DNA here is from genome assembly GCA_963576795.1 of Metopia argyrocephala. NCBI lineage: Eukaryota > Metazoa > Arthropoda > Insecta > Diptera > Sarcophagidae > Metopia > Metopia argyrocephala. The sequence continues at coordinate 4,347,052 of OY756209.1, forward strand.
ACAAAACTATTAAAGTCAACCTCTACGTTAGAAATTTGAAAATAAAATGGTAAGTAAAAATTTGTTTTATTTTTATTTTTAATCTGTGTAACAGGTGGAGTTAACTGGATGGTACGTACGGTCATTGGTCTTAATGTTAACCAAATAAACACACCAGACGCACCCTTTACTGTTACGCTTGAATAACAACAAGCCAAAAATTAATACATTTTCTAAATATATACATAAGTACATTGTATGTATGTACATTGTATATGTATAAAAAATAAAATTTGTAACAGTTTTAATTACGCAAGCAGTTTGTATTTGTCATCAATTATTTGTCGAAAGGTACTCTGGTTATATTATGACAAAGGTAGACAAATAAATGTAACATACTCGTACTCAGTGGATTGGAACGTATTCAATTCAACTAAACAAATAGAGTGTACACACCACATGGTATTTAATTGAATAACGAAACGAAACATATGATTTAGTTTATATGGCGTACGATTATATGTTTTAGCTCTTCTTTTTGTTTGCTAAATGACTTTTATAGCCCTCATTAGTTTTATTTTATTCAATATGTTATAGATAAGTTTTGATATAAAATGAAAAGTTAAAAAAAAATAGAATAACACTTTTCAATTTTTTTCTCCGTATTGTGTTGAATTTAATTAAAATCTTAATGATCTTTTTTTATTGTGTTTTAAAATGTTGTAAACTAGAAAAGTAGTTTATTAATGTTGTAATCTAGGCGTGAGAATTACACACAATTTAACTTTGTAATACTTTTAGTAACACTTTTTATTTCTATTCGCGCCAAAATGTAGAGGCCGTTATTAGTCGCCGTTGTCTAGTGGTTAGTGTGTTGGCTTACTAAGACATGGGCCCTGGGTTCGACTCCAGGCTCTGACATCTTCAAAAAAAGAAATATGAAAAAAAAAATTTCTTTCGGCGACTACGTCTTAGCAGTTTTCTCCAAAAGCTCTGTGAGTAATTGATTGCCATGAAAAAGCTTCTCAAATCTGTCGTTCGGAGTCGACTTTAAACTGTAGGTCCCGGTACTCATGGATAAAAATTAACACACACAACATGAGTGCTGCGAGAAGCTAGGCTGTAACCCTGACACAGGGTTGTAATGGCCAATTATGTATGTATGTATGTATGTATTACTGCCAAGAAGCCTATACAAAATTGTTATTCCTTCAAAAAAAAAAAAAATTATTCGTATATAAGCTTTTTTATCAGGTTTTGCTTAGCCAGCAGCATATTGTCTTGCCCAACAGGCCGTATTTTTGTAATTTATATTAGTCGTCTTGACGAATTCGTTTGTATTGTTATAGGCATCACTAACTAATGAAGCCCAAATTTTCATTGCATAGTTGAGGGAACGGTCCGTAGCAACACCAGTTCAAATGTCAAAGATCGCGCTATCGGTGGTGAAAGCAAACAACCCCAAAAAGCCCGCACAGTAAAGTTTAAATTGGAGATTAAAAAAATTGACAACGATATTGAAGATGATGTTGATTTTATTGCCAATTGAGTCCTTTCAGTATAAGCCTCTACACCTACACGATCAGGTGATTAGCCTACTTTGATTATTTTTGATTTCGTAATAAACACGAGTATGGTCCTTTTTTCGTTATGGATTTGAGACTTTATTTTATACCTTCATATGAGTGGGGGACACACAAGAAACAAAATTACACAGCGAAAAAGTATTAAAGTTTATTTTTAAACCATTAAGGCTTTATTTCATTGCCAAAATTAGGCTGTTATTTCATTAAAAAAATAAGGCCATATTTTTAGAGCATTGTTTCATTTTCGGTTTAGTGCCTTATTTTATGCCGTTGCCTCATGTAAAATATGTTCCAAAATGCAACTAATATGTAAATATTTGTAAAAGAATATATTTAACATCTTATTGTATTTTCTCTGTATTAAAACTACCAAAAAATAAACGGGTATCATCTCTAAGTGTTTACATAGATATGTAAATAAGTGACATACACAACATGCCGTAAATTAATAAGTAGCGCATGCATTTATTCCAGACGCTTATGTCAACAATAAATGTATTGGCAACGGGGATTGTTTGTGTCGTAATGTGACACTCTGTTGTAAAATGCAAACTGTTCATGAAAAATGCAAACTGTTCAACTTTTAATTTTTTTAAATTTTAATTTAAGTAAATTTCTGTAAAATAAAGAATTATTATTAAATCACAGCTCAAACCGTGGAGTTGTATCTTTTCCCTATATACGTATATACAAATATGTATGCTTTAATGCCATATAATTTTTAAGAGAGATTTTTATTTCAAGTGCCATGTAGGTATTATGATTATATTCTGATTTTAATTCCGTTTTAAAAAAAATTGCATGCATAACTTGCCTTATATATTAATAATCTTAACATAAATCTTAGCATTTATGTTATTAAAAAGAAATAAAGAAAAAATTATAGAAAACAAAAAAAATAGTCATGTAGCCCGTCAACATTCAGATGTTTAGATAAATGGCCATGAAAGTGTTAAAACAAAGAAAAAGACGTTTTAAATATGTACATATGTAGTATGAGTATACAGAAAAATATGCAACATCATCATGCTTGTGCTAACATGCCACATGCAGTTTAGTTTGCCTACAGTAACTAAACTGTTCGAAAGATAACTACATACATACATATGTGAAAATTTGCCAACTTGCAACTGCTCAGATAGATTTAGATGGAGTTGTGGCAGTCAACAGTAGCTAAAATAGTCAATGCTACTAGTAATTGATAATGTTTTGAGATAAATTTTGAAATATACAGACTAGACGGATTTGCCAACATCTTTATACAATATTACGAAAGCTCACTTTAGTGTTATTAAAATGAAAATAAAAATATAATAATACCTGCCACAGTAATTACAAGTGTAATATTTTGGAGGCAGTTGTTGGTGTTTTCTACACCATAGAATACCATTTTCATAAATTAGCACTTAAAAAGGCAATAAGTTTAAGTGGCTTGTTGTTAAGAGTATCAAAAGAATATTCAAGAAATACATCGCTATGATTAATGAATGACAAAGTTATTGTTTCTTTTACGTCCATACATACACACATATGTGCTTGTATATAGAAAACATATGTGCATATAACTATAATTTATGAGAAAATCTTCAACAATGACTATTATTTCTTAGATTGTTTTATATATTTTGTTGAATATCGTTGGTTGGTTTAAGATCCGGATGTAATAATTATTGTAGTTAATGTACATACATATCGCATTTTATGTTGCTGCTTACATTTTTTTCCTTTATTCAAGTCCCAACAGGATTATTATAATCCGTGGGCGACTGCAAAACTTTAAATTCAATTTGTGCATTAAAAAGTGGGTTTGAATAGATTTTTTCCTTATAATTTATCTCTCTATTTTGCAATGTTTAATATCGCCTTTACAAAAGAATTTAATTAATATTTTAATTATTGCTCAATTTTTGTTTTTATTGAATTTAAATTTTTACAATTTATATTTTTTGGATGCAACATGCATCATTATAAAAATTTGTTGAATATTTCTTAATCACATCATTTATAATGAGAGTTGTCCAAGCAAGTTCTCTTTGTCATTTCATATAAAATTTCGACTCCAAAACTGCATTTTAATTAAAAATATTTTAAAGTGTCAATAATATCCGTATGAAGAATTAATAAAACTGCACACATTCTTTGTAACGTTTCAAAAAAAAAGAAGTAAAATAAAAAAAAATATTTTGTGAATGCAGCAACTGCAGAAATAAAATGAACATAAGAGAGGAATAAAAAACCCCAAATTAGCTTAAAATTATTTCTTAAAAAAATTTAAAAGCCTCATGGTTATAAGTTGCTATTAAAACCCAAAAACCAAATAACTAAAAAAGAGAATGGCGTATAAAACCACAATAAAACGAGTTGAATTAAAAAAAAAAATCAAAATATTGCAACTTTAGAGCAATTTTTATGTATATATTTTTTATGCGATTTTTTACAGATGCACAAATTAAGCAGAAGCTCAGACAAAAAAGATATCGTTTTTAGTACAATATTTCGTATACCACCACGCGAATTACCACTATGTCTGTATGTACGAACGTACGAACATCACGTAAATTATGCAATAAAAATTAAAAAAATTTTTTTTAATGATTTCTTTAAAAGAGTCTTACTGTGGAAGATGCTTTGAAAGTTTTTATATAGATAAGGAAAAATTTGTTAAACTTAAATTAATTTTTTTATATTGGCCACTAACTGTATATCTATAGAATGCATGTACATAGGTACATACGATATAATTAATTGGACAAATTGAGTGCCATTAGGTCTGCGTGGGTACTTTTTTACTTTTCCAGTAAAAATTACTCAGTAAGAAATTAACCAAGAGTTGATGAAACAGAAACCTGAAGGAAAATACGATTTTGACAATCGAAAGTAAACAGCTGTAATTGTTTTGGTAAAGCAGGACTATCTTATGATGATTATACCATGATTTTATAATTCTATCAATGGAATTGACATGTTCTTTTTGAACGATTTTTGTTTATTTTTTTTAAGAACAAAATACCGATCAAATTCTGTAGCAATATTCAAATCTATCTTATTTCACAAAAACATATCATTCCTCTAACATATGTGTGCCTATAAGATTCTTAAACTCCATCCATACACATATACGTTTTCGAAGATATTTATGAATGATTTTGTGAATTGTAAAAGATAAAAATTAATTTATTATTAAAAAATTACGCGCATACATACTCTGATACACAAAAAACAAAATCAAAAAAGAAAAACATCTCATTAAAAATATTATACAATTGCCATGACCTTAGATAACAAAATTTTTATTTTTCTGCTTTTTATAGGTTAAAAAATTTTTTTTCTGCCACCCACTTTTATTTTATAAATTATTTTTATGACTACGAGTACCTGACTCTCCGTGAGTTGAATTTTTGGTTTGCAGTAAATAAATTTAAAGTGTATGCCATTATTTTTTAATGTTCATACCCATCATAGTTTTATTTTTGTTTTTTCTTTTTATAGTTATAAAACAAATTGAGCCCAAAATTATTTGTTATAGCGAAAGTTGGATTTTTTTCTTTCTTCAGTTTTCAATTGTTTTGTTTGTCATTTACCTTCCGCATAGTATTTTTTTTTGCCTTTTTTTAAGTACAAGCATTTGTTGTAGTAATAAAAACAGAAGCGTTTAACTGGTAAAGCGTAAAAATTTTGTTAAGTTGAAGTGAAAAAGCAGAGAAAGAAAATAAAAATAAAACAAATGAATGATGATCAAACAAACATTTATTGTTTAAACAATGCATACAATAGTTGTAAATATTTGTTGATTTTAAGGTGTTATGCATATGATACAATATACAGTGCAAGCTCGATTTTCGCAACTTGGAAAAAAGCTAGATTGTTGCATTTAGCGAATAATTGCAAAGTTTCATCATTGTTTTTATACATAAAAACACCCCATGTTTATATAAAAAACTTTTTGCATATTGAACAAATTACCTTAAATAATTTGATACATTTTAAATGAAATCATGTTTCTATATAATAACTTGCACAAGTTTCAGTTAACACATGAATGTTTACTCAGAAAAAATGTAGCTTTAAGAATATAACTTCCTCATTAGAATCTTAAGAAAAGCCCTGCAAATTTTAATTGAAAACATATCTCAAGGTACCTTCACATTTGGCCAATATTTGACGAAAAGAGCAATCATTTTTTTATTATTTGCTGCTTCAAATTTAATTAATAAAAATTGTATGGCTAATACAGCAGATAATAAGAAATTTTTATTTAAAACAGTCTTGAAAAACGAATTCTCATATAAATTTTTATTTATAAATTAATAAATACGTATATAATTTTGTTTACATAAATATATATATCGCCCATGTGCTGGAAATCGCAAATCGCATGAAATAGGCGAACTCGATATGAAATCGCAAAAGAGGTGTGCTAGAGTTCACAATCGCCAGAAATTAGGCATTTTCAAATCACAAACTTTTACGCATGTGATCTATAAGTGAAATTGCATATATTCTTAAATATTTGCATATAATTTAATATAAAAGCATACATGAATTAAATCTAATGTTTTTTATAAATACAAAATAAAAAAGTAATATTTTACAATTAATTTTAATAGAAAATGTAAAATAAAAAGTATGTTCTTTTTCATTGCTCATCTCTAAGAAAACGCTTTCTAATACGTTGTTTTCTAGCATATTGTTTTTTTTTAAAAACTAAACTTAACAATGACGCAGCTGGCAATTTTATTAATTTTATTTAATAATTTGTATATGTTATGTTTGTTTGTATTACTTTTGACACTTAAAACATGTTTTCATTTTTCGAACATAACTTTGAAAACGCACGATTTCAAACACATGAAAAACTAAAATTGGCGATTTTGAAATCACAAGTGATTTGAAATCGCACGTTTTCCAGCACATGGGCGTATATTTAAATTTGTAGAAAAAAATATATTTATAAAATTTAAATAATTTTAAACATGAAATGTATTGCTTATGGGGATTAGCGTGATGGCTATTTCGTCTCTGCTCAAAAGACTCATCACGAGGTTTTTTCCCATAAATGGTATTAAAATTTAAACTTATATGTTGAAGAAATCATAAACTTAATGAGAATTATATCCCATTTAGTATATAAAAAATAAACAAAAAATTTAAAAAGCAATAAAAAAATAAAAAAGGTGATCACTTTTCATGGGGTTCGAACTCGAGTCTTCAGCATATTAAAAGCATTACATTCCTGTTTTTTAAAATTAAATTCTACTTTTTTCATAAGAATTAATTCCATATTTAATATTGAATATATTTGCCAATTTGGCGAAAAATATTTATTGTTTTTTAATTTAAATAGTTTTTTAAGAAACATTTATCATAATATTACAATAATATCCTATTTTCTAAAGAAAGCTTAAAGGTATTCTGAGACCATGGGAAATCCATTTATAACAAAATCCAAATTAATCACAACATTCATTTTATTTAACGGACATAATACCTTAGTTATAGGCTCATTTTTAGCATAATTAATAATATAAGATGTTGCGTAAAATCAATTAATAAAAATAGGTGTTCTGAACGGTATGCGAAAACTAATCAAATTAAGCAAATAATTACAATAAATAATACTATTAATAAGGTTAAAAATTATGTATGAGGTTGGTATCAAACGACTACGGTCAACATGAAAAACATATTTTAAAAATTTTTGCTAAATCATTTCAATTCTATTTGAATGCACAGCATAATAAGGATTCCACACAAAAGAACAGTACTCGAAACTATTGTAGAACGAACAAATGTAATACATAATTATTATATTATGATTGCAGTCATTAAAACTTTATGTAAAAAATTTATTTTATTGCCCAAATCGAGGTCGTACTGTATCTATGTTATAATATATGTATGTATATTAACAAAATATTTTGCACAGAGAAACTATAGATACATATAGATAGTACATGCATACATACATACATAGATATGTACTTAGAGTTGTTACAACAATAATTTCAATAAATATTTGTTTAAAATTCATCGCTTTTTTATGCTAATTACTCACTCATATCTATTTAAAGTGCTTTTATTATTTACTTCAATACTATTTTTAGTATTATGCTGTTAAAATTTCAACCATAGTAAACATTTTTCACTTTACGAAGTTGCAATATTTTAATTTAAATTACCCCTTAATGGTTCTTTAACAAGCCGTCAGAAAAGGCTTTAGTTTATAAATAAAAATAAAATAAAAATGTATTGCATTTGTACTAATTGCTGCTAAACATAACAACATAAAAAAATTTCAGATTTTTTATCATTTTGTTACATAATAATGTTTCTTTTTTTTCATAGTGAATTGTTGATTAATTAGAGTAGTTATGTTTGTATTTATATTAGTTGACATGTGAAATACTTTTTACAAATTTATTCCAAATACTTGTGTTTCGTGTAATAATAACTGAAGTTTCATTAGTTTTCTTTTGAATCTGTTCTTAAATATTTATTCAGTTATTAATTTATATAAAATAAGACATTGAAAATAATAAATCCCGGAATTTTCGAAAATCTTCTTAAAAACTAAATCTTGCTTTACATAGAGCAAGGAAATGGAAAGAACTACATTTAAAACTAGTTTGTAAAACAAAAATAGAACATTCTAAACCGGACATGCGACCAACAATACTCCAAAAAGTACTTAAAAGCTGGACGTCCTAAATTCTCTTCGTTTACAGTTGCCACGACCTTATACCCGGTCTCATGTAAATATTTTAAAGCCGTGTATTGATCTTTCTTTTCCTGTTTTATTTTTTTTTTTAATTTAAAGTTCCATTGGGCTGTTAAAACCATCCATTATTTATTGGTTTTTAAAAGAATATTTGTGTATCCATAATCATATACTAAATTCATTAATATTTGAAATTTATTTTTATAAATTCAAAATTCAACAATATCACACAATTGTTTTAGATTTTACTTTGAGCTGGCAATACTGCTTTTTTGAAAATTAATTAAACAGCTGATAGTTGTGTTTTGTTGAGTTCGGTTTGATATTTTATTATGGGTAGAGTTACACAAGAGTAACGCTGGCAAATTGTTGAAATTCTTTTTATCAAAATAATGGTTCTGTTCCTAAAACGTCTCGTATACATATTTAAAGAGAAGGAAAACAGTTAATTATGAAATAATCCAACGGATTTCATTGTTTTTTTTTAAGTAAAAGATTTCTTTTTTTCAACCGCCTCAATTCACAAATTTTTAATGCCAGAATCTTTTAAATAACATATAAACTAAAAGTTAGAGATTAATCTATATTGTTTTAATTATCTGTAACTGGTGACTGCAACAAAATATATAATTTAAAAAATTTTTTAAAGGCTGCACTAGAAGTTGCATATAAACCGGAAACATAGTGTATTTTAAAGCGGATATTTAAACAATCTATCTAATTACAACAATTGCCAAATAGTCATTATGATCACATATGTGGTTAATAATTAAGGCTTAAAACAATAAAAAAATGGCATTGATTTATAAAAGACAAATAAAGAAACACGTTATTGAGTCCGCAAATGTAACCCACTAACCGGCTTATATGTCTATAAAAATACAAAAGAAAAAAAAAAAAAAGAAAGACAAGCACTTGACAACTTGAGCAACATTGACTTGGCCAGGCACATGCATCAAATGAAGCAGGTATACATACATACTCTCTTATGCTAAAGTGCGTTACTTTTACTTAAAATCGGGGAGAAAAAAATGGCAAAAAAAATCGCCAATGACGTTACAATCAAGTTACAGCTTGAGAAACAGTTTATAAAATAAACGTAAAATAATTTTCTTTTCTAAGTAAACGAGACAAACAAGATCGACAACTCCTGGTTTTAAAACATTAAGAAACTCATGTTTGGAATTTTTCCAGACAAAAGAGAAAAAAAAAAATAAATAAATAAAAAAATGCATCTATACTATGGCTTTGCAAAATTATTGAATATATGAATATATGTATGTGTTGCATATATGTAAGTATGTATATACTACTATATGTATAATAACATAAAAATTAAGTGAAAACTTTTCCTTTTTTAAAAAAATATTACTGATGAACAAACTCAAAAAATTATTTTAGAGTTTAAAGAAAAGAAACTTCATAAATACGCAGAAAATAAACGTGAAACTTTTCTACATGTTTATATAAGTAAGTACATATACGTATTTATCTCTTTAAAAAGAATTTAAAAATCAGATGATGAAAGAGTGGAGCAGCAACGTGACTCCAATATATTAAAAACAAACAAACAAAAAAAAAAATAAAAATAAAAGGCATACATATTTGGTTAACTTTAAAATACAATATATGAGTACTAAAATATTTTGAAACATACAGTCAGTGTTGAAATTGTTGACAAACTTTTTATCAGCCAGCCTTAGAACACCTGCGATAATAGACTAATCATCTTATTACCAAAGTTTAAGAGACATTTAGCAAGTTAAACGAATATCTACCTCTAATTGTAATAATAATTCTTATTACAACATTTGTATGGTACATTATGGGGGTTATACTTAAGCTGGGAATTTGCAAAATGATGAGCTACTGATTCGTCGCTATAGTTCTCGCAGCAGCTTAGATTTAGTATTGGGCCCATTTTTGTATTTCTACAAAAATTGTTTTTATTTACATATAATAGTAAACATAAACAAACTCAAACAAGCTCATACTGAAGCTGAAAACAAGTCATGTTAATTTTCTTGGATTTTTTTTTCTTCTTCTTCAGAAACATAAACCCAAAAACCAAAAACATTCCAAAGAAGAAATCGCAAGTTGTTTAACAGCTACAGCAACACTCAACAATAATTGCAAAACAACAAAATCAATCTGGTTAAAATATTTATGATGCTGATCAACACACAATGATGTTGCAGCTTGATTTCTATGCCACCAGCTTTAAGATGAAATGTTAAAAAGAAAGCAAAAATTAACCACTACTGTTCATGTCAATGCTCATTCAAATATAGCAAATCTCACAATATAATTGATCCTTTGAAAGACATGAGTAAAACGAAACAGCTTTTACATAAAAACATGGGCGGGAAAGTCTAAATTTGTTTTCATTTTTTATATTTTTTGAGAAGAAAACAATAAGATATAAACCACAATAATATAATAAAGCACTTGACATATTTTGATAAAAAAAAAAGCAGAAATAATCGAAAGTAAGTATGAAAAAGACTTTTACTTGTTGTTAAACAATTAGGCGTTAAAGCGACAGAAATACTTAAATAAAAATTACTAAACATTTTAACCAAGTTTTTTAAATAAACGCCCACTTTTAAATTAAAAAGGTTTTTTCATCCATGAAAGGAACCTGTTCATAAAATTGTTTACAAAATTATCACCTATTTAGTTAATACAAAAAAAAAAAAAGAAACAATGAGAAAATTTTTAAAATTTCTTTAACAAACATAACAAAAATATTGAACATAGGCAGCTGGCCCAGGTACTCTGCGCTTCATCGAAGTAACAGTGAATCAAAAAATATATTTAATAGTGTTAAAGCTCACTACAACTTTAGTAAGGAAAGCTGGATTTAATTTAGTGTGTAGAGCGCTCGCACAAAACTTCAAACGGCCCATGTTCAAATCCCAGCAAAGGTAGAAAAAAATGGAAAAGTTAGTTTGCGATATCTTTAAAAATTATAATTTAAAGAAGTCCATCTGCAAAGAAACCGTTTCCTGACATTCTACTCTATTCCACCTTAACCATTGACAACGGAAAGGCACTCACCACAATCAACATGCAACGATGGAGCAATTGCTGTTGATTATGCAAAGGTGAAGGTATCACACTGGCCTTTGAAGGATCAATTCACAGCAATTTGTCTCATTCCTAAGGCGCTTAATAATATCAGAAAAAATATATATACACACATATATGTACATATGTATATGCACAAAAATTCCAATGCAATGTATGGCATTAATAGGGGGTTTACCCCTGAGTTTTGGTCTCAATAAAAGAATTAACAACCAATACTACGGCTATCAGAATAACAAACCTAAGCATAGAGCAAATAATGTCAAGATGCGTTTGTTGGACAATTGTCTACTTGTAATGGAGTCACCCCATAATCCTGATACTAAGCCCATCAATAATCTTTAAATGTAGAATTTTTTTAAACTGCATTTGAAGAGCTTTCTTGCAGATGAATGGAGAAAAATCAATCTAAGTAGTATATGATCTTTTTTTTCAAATTTTTTATGCGTTGTACTCTTTTTATTCTTTTTGTTTAACGCCCTTTTTAATTGTAAGGGTACATTTTATTTACAAGTAAAATCAAGTTAAGCAGGTGAATATAGGATATTGTAAATATTAAAATTTAACCAAATACATTCCTTAAATATTAAGCAACTAACACAGAAAAAACTAGATTGTAAATACAATAAATTTTGTTGTATATACAATTGGTTGTAGTAGTCTAGCAGCGGAGCGCCGGATTCAAACCCCAGCTCTGACATATTGAAAGTAACTGATTGCCATGAACAAGAAGTTTCTCAGGTCTTTCGTTCAGAGTCGACCTTAAACTGGCGCACACAATATGGGTGTTGTGAGAAACTAGACGGTAACTTTTGAAAAGGGTTGTAGTGGTCAATTATGTATCTATGTACAAGTATATACTATGATCCCTTGCGTGAAAGTAGCTTGCCCTGAACAACAAGTGGGAACTCGTCATACAAAAGTTAGGCTTTCACTCACGTAATTCGAATACCATTCGAATTGATCGTTCTGAAGGCTAATGATGTACGCCATATAACGAACGAAGTTCATGATAAGTTTTATAAAAAAAAAACATTATTTTGACAATAAACTGTCAACAATTTGTTATGAAACTAAATTCAATTAAAAAAAAAAACTATAAGTTGTTTTTAATTAATTGTTTATTTCCCAGAAAGCGTGTTAATCGATTTGAGAAAACTTAAAAATACACGTGTTGCTTTTACAAGAGTTGTTGGAATTATTTAAAAATGTACTTAATGCTTGTAGTGTTAACTTATAGAAGCGGCATAATACATACATACATAACTGGCCTTTACAACCCTGAGTCAGGATTACGGCCTAGCTTCTTGCAGCACTCACGTTGTGTGTGTAAATTTTTATCCATGAGTACCGGGACCTACAGTTTAATGTCGACTCCGAACGACAGACTTGAGAAGCTTGTTCATGGCAATTAATTACTCTCAGAGCTTTTGCCAGAAGACTGCTGAGAGGTAGCGGCCGAAAGAAATTTTTTTTTTAAGATGTCGGAGCTGGGTGTCGAACCCAGGGCTCATGTCTTAGTAAGCCAACACACTAACCACTAGACCACGGCGACTACAGAAGCGGCATAAGCTATCAATAAAAAAAACATAAAATTTTTTTTAATGAATAACGTCTGTTTTTAAAACTAATGTCGTTTTGTTTTCTTCCAAAAACTGTTGATCTTTTGTATTTCTTTTTTTCTCATCTTTTGTCTTTTTTAAATTATCTTTTATAGTAACAGTTAAAAATATAAATTGCAATAAATCGAGATAAAAAAATGTATAACATACTATTTTTATATAATAAAAATTTGAATTTTTTATTGGAAAACTGATGAAACTTTATAACTTATTATAAATTTATTATATGAAGAACAATGTATCATCAACTTCAAATTTGTCAGACTCATTTCGAGTAAAACAAAAAAAAAATATTTGTATATATTGTAGAATATTGTATACATTGTAGAAGAACAAAAGTGTAAACACTTTTCAAACTACAAATTTAATTAAAACTCTTACCAGAAATTTTTTTCTACACAACAAAAAATTTCATGAGACAACCATAATAGTTGTGCATATATCACAGAATGAAAAAATTTTTTAAAAATGTTCAATTACACTTTCTTTTTATAGGACAGATTTTGTTTTTTTTTTTTTTTAGTTTACATATCAATCAGTTACAGTCGTTCTTATTAGTGTAGGTTTTAATTTCTTATTTTTTTGTTTAAAGTTTATTTTGATTTTTCTTATTTATGCACTTACACCTGGTTTAATGTATTTTGAACAAAAAATGATTTTGTTGTTGTAAAAGTTTTAAATAAATACTATAATTAAGACAACGCTAAATTTACGACTTTTTTTACTCTGACAATCCGTACGCAACGATATACTTTTACCAACTGATCGTTAAGACTATCTTACCATGGTTTATAATAGCTTGTCCCCAAAATAAAAAAATAATAAAAAAAAACAAACAGTAATGGGAACAACAACAACTGCAATACTAAACATCAAGTACGGTAAATAAACTGCTCATCTACGTACATACGAGTTTAAAACAAATGTAATCACAATTTTTCACCACTAAACTTTACTGTAAAGTATTGAATCGCATCAACATAATAGAGAAGAGGAAAAATAAAAAAAAAATTACAAACAGTGGGTCCGCACTTTTTAAAAATAATGTTGAAAAATGTTCAGCTGTTTGTTATGCCTAAAATCATATTTCTGTTTATTTTTTTGTATATTTCCACTTCATTTTCTAATTTGTCCTGTTTATTTTAAATTTTAAATAATTTTACTTTAAAAAGCTTCAAATTTATGTTAAAAAAACACAGATATAAGAAAAAAAAATACAAAATTACGCAGACAAGTGAGTTAGATATAAACAGACGTATTCTTCGATTACAATTTACTTTATATTAGCAATTGAACATTGAATTTTGTATGTATAAGTATGTATATTGTAGTCGCCGTGGTCTAGTGGTTAGTGTATTGGCTTACTAAAACGATAGTGCCGGGTTCAAATCTCAGCTCCGACATCTTGAAAAAAAGAAATATGAAAAAATTACAATATTTCTTTCGGCGACTACCTCTCAGCAGTCTTCTGGAAAAAGTTCAGAGTAACTGATTGCCATGAAAAAGCTTCTCAAAACTGTCGTTCAGAGTTGACTTTAAACTGTAGGTCCCGATACTCATGGATAAAAATTAACACACACAATATGAGTGCTGCGAGAAGGTGAAGCATCCGGCTAAAGTGTACTTCATATACTATAAATTGGCAGTCCAAAGCCATGAACAAACAGCTCACCGCTTAAAGTCGTGTCATCCCCGGCATGAAGAGATCTAATTATGACTGGATTCAATTGATGCCTGTTGGGAACTTGCTACGTTGTTTTTTATAAGTGATAGTAAAATTAATAACAGCTGATTTTTAATTTTAGTGCTGACATTTGTTTCATCACTGTATACACTGTGCTACAAAGCCAAATGCAATAGAGCCTATTATTTAGACTGAGTATGGTAAGAATTTTTTTGAAAACAATTTATGTAATTGCTGTTCTTAAATAGAGATCGTACTAGTATTTTAATTTATAATAAATTATTTACTGAAATATTAATCCTCCGTATCCACTGTTGAAGTCTGGTTTGGTATCAACGGCACACTGAATACATAAAATACTGAAGTCTTTTAAAATTTTTTCTTTATATATACGAGTATATACATATATCTTTATTATTGTTGGCTGCAACATGGTAACAACAAAAACAATACCAAAATCAAATACAAAAACAATAAAAGGGGGTAAACTGACTTACAAGTCTTTTCATACTTCACATGAGAATAAAGCATCATTATCATTTACTAGATGACAGTTTTTGCAAGATGGTCTATAGAACTGTAAGCAATTCTTTTCTATTTTCCTGTGTAAAAAATTAAGCTCATAAAAAATATTTAAAAATTTGTATTGCTTTGTTTGTCTAAATACTAAACCTCTAAATGAATCACGTTCAGTTCTATGCAGCTTTTTGTTCTTACAATTTTTGTTTGTTTTTTTTTTAATAAATATTTGTGTTATCTTCTCTATTGGCTTTTTAGCAGTTTTTATTCAAATACACTTGTTTTCACAAATTACATGCAAAACAAAACCCATCAGAATGTTCATCATCAGTGGCAATAAAAGTGCTATTGCTAAATACAGTCTATGTGGTTTTACTTAATGGTGGTAATTTTTTTTTATTTTTTGTTGTAAATGTTTAAAATTTTTTACTGAACACTTGTCTGAAACTAATTAAATCAGAAATGATTAATATAATTATTTTTGTTTTAATCAATCGAATGTTGTAGAACATTTGTAAGAAATGAGATTGAAAGTACATATAATTTATTTACAACATGTAGCATAATATTATTGTGTCAATATTGTTATCAGATACAAATAATTTTATTTTTTTTAACAATTTGTTACAAATTAGACAACTAAATTTGTATATAAAAAATGTATCAAATATATCAAAAAACGATAAAAAATAATCCATATTTTTTAATGGTAACAGTTTATAACACATTCTAGAGGCCCAGTAACAAACATAGAATGAACTGACAGCATTGAGACAATGAGTACTTTTGAGGATCTTAATTTGTTTTCTATTTTTAATTTAACAATTAATTTTTTAATTGTTTTAATTCACTTTCCTTTTCTTTCAGTTTATTTATAAAATAATTGTTGCCATACAACACAAAAATAAATCAAATGATATCTATTAAAGTACTCGGTCACAAAAAGGGTATTATATCTCAAATAATTTTTCTAATCAGGCACCACGAGTGATTAATATTCCCAGTTAATGTGTATTTACATCTTATAGCTTTAAGGAATATTTACGTCCTCCTAAAGACGCTGTCATATGTATGCACTAGAGATTTTATCTAGAAGATAGCAGAATAAATTGGTCTTCTGCAATACCACCAGTTTAAAAAGTTTGTGCGGCTCTAAGATTTTATGCAAAGGCAATTTTCATAAGTCCCACGTCAACGATTTTAAATTGGGAATGGCTCAATCCACGTTGCCTGTGGTTTAATTTCATATATTAAATAAAAACATATATGTACTTATGCCCGTATTCATAAAAACTATTTTAGGTTTATTGAGGACTTATTTGACAAATTTCTATGCAATACTTGTCAAATAAACCCTCAAAAAAAACTAAAATAGTTTTTATGAATACGGGCATTAATTTTTAGTTTTAGACGCCTTATGACTTTAAATACCTACACAGCAACACATATATTCACCAATTAGCAACTGAGTTGCCAGCTTTCAGTAATACCATTTGGGCAACTGTCAACGCAACTCAAGTTCGGTTGCCATCCATAATAGACCCATAAGACAAAGTCTGTATATTGAAAGAATCAGGTGAAATATTAAAGGGAACCTATTTGATGGTGTAAATAGTACTCGATTAGGTTGGAATGTTATGTTCAATAGGATGTATTGGTTCTGAACGCCCTGAGATGATGACAACGTTGATAAAATTGCTATCTAGTTTTTAAGATAGCCAATGTCCAAATTCTCTGGGTAATTATGGTATTCTGAACTGCTGTTATAGACTCTGGTATTCTTGTTACATTGAATTTTAACCACAATGTACCTATTAAAGTGCTGTTAAAGATTTTCGCCCAACTGATATGTATGATTTTTGTAAAAAAAAATGATGTGAAAAATAGCATATTTTGAAGCCAGCTCTCAAATTTTCTGCCATTCAAATAGGGCCCATATCTATATATTTACTGAACTAAATAATTGTGGTTTTTGAGCTGTGACTGTGAATGGACGATATGTTTATTGTTTTATGATTTTTCATTTAATTGTTATTATTTCAGAGAAACACCCATTAGTTTTTTGTTTCTTGGCTGCAATTAATACCACAATGTATGGGAAATTCAATGCAAAATAAAGAGTATGAAAATTAATGATGGCTAGATTTTAATAATTTAAATATCAAGGTTGAAGGTTGTTTTTAAATAACAAATTACGTAAAGAAAGAAGAGAAATGAAAACATATTTGGTATTAAAATCATACAATTTTCAAGAACATCCATACTTAAACATTGTTTTATTTTTGGTTATTCACTAGGGTGGTTCAAGCTTTTTTTTTTTTTTTTGTTCAACAGGCTTACAGCTGAAACGAAATCTACGAAAATAATTTTAAAAAAATCTAAATAATAGGAATAAATAATCTGCGATGCATAACACAGTAGTGAGATCCAATGATACCAAGACAATTCGTTTTTGGTCATTTAGCTGTTGCCGGATTGAGCCAGTAAGTTTTATCAAATAATAATGTAATATTGAACGATAAATCTAATAGCAAAATTTTCTTAAAGAAGAATTTAGCGGAGAGAATTTAGTAGACTGATATCTGTGAGTTTATGAAGACGAAAAAAAAAAAAAATACTAAAAAATTTCGCCATAAGTTTCTGCATCTACCGAGATCCTTTTTTATATTTAAGATTTTTTTTTTTTCGTTTTATTTTTTAGGAGTAATTTTTTTTTGCAGTATACTTTTTATTTTATATTTAAAACGAATTTTTTTTATTTATTTTTTCTTCTTTATAATTTCAGCATATTTTTAGTCAACATCATGTATAAACATACAAGTATATAAAATGTTTTAAATTATTGCTTTTCAACATAAAGTTCTTAATATTTTTAGAATGTTGTTTCGAGATAAACTGTTATTGAAAATTTGTTCACTTTTAACAGTGACATTGAAAGTGAAGATGAGCATTTAAAATGCACACATACTCGTAGTTATATTATGAACTTGAAAACTTAAAAGCAAATTCTATTAATTTTTTATTAAAAAAAATGAAAAGTAGTTTAATTAAATATATGTATTATACATAATATACTTTTGTTTGATTTTTTTTTTGTATTATTATTAATGACTATAAATTTACGCATTCAATGCAAAACAAAAATCAACCAGCCTAAATAACTTGACCTTTTGTGTTAAAAAATAATAATAAAAACACTGTTTAACTGCATTTTTTTGGAATAAAATAGTGACCCGCTTTTAATACTGAAAGGGATCATTTATGATCTGAATAGATCATTTATGTAGAATGAAATTATGGCCCAACTCGTTTAATATTTTTTTTTTCTTTGATGATGAAAAGATAGTCGAAGGCCAAAACCCATTCTGTTTCTGTATCCCTATTTAAAACAAATAAAAAATTTAAAAATATATATCAGCAAATACGTAAACATATGCTTCATATGTTTATGTATTTATTGATATATATTTTTTATAATATTTCTTAGTCAATACCCTTAACCCAAAATAAATAATAAAAATAAATGTATAAACAAAAATACAATAAATTTACATTCTAAAGATCCCATAGTATATATATATTCTTTATAGAAATAGATTTCTAAAATTTATTTAAATATTATATGTAAATGTCTATATATCGTTTGAAAGGTCTCACATTCCTATTTCTGAGTGTTCTCGTTAGTTGAAATTCTGTCAATAATGGACTTGTTACACTCGACAATACTTGTCAGAAATATATTACCACTTCTTATAAGAAGAAAAGGTAAAAAAGATCGAATTTTTTAAAGTTTTTTTGCGATTTTGGTCTTAAAGGGGAAGTTTTTTGTTTTTCATGACAAGAAAAATGATCACATTTTTGCAAAAATTACACCGAGGCCCCAAATGTTTGGGGACCCATAAAAATTATGACTTTGGACAAAACTGTGGGACACGGATCTTCTTTTTATGGACTTTTATTACGTAGTGGTGCCTGTATATGATTTTATTTCCATGACTTAAAAAATTACACACAGTGTTCTACTTTTTTTGTTTATACCGTGTAGTTTACTCAACATGCCCTTTCTATTTCTATCAAAAACTCTAAATTTGTAGCACAGTGTAATTAAAGATGTCTCTAAAGTTATGCATAATATTTTATACTCGTAATTTTCATTAATTATAGAATTTTCCTTGAGCTGCATTTATTGATTCATAACAAATCACTAAATTTAAGTGGTTTTTAATTTTTGCAGTAGATATTAATATTTTCTCATATTTTTGTTTTTTAACAATTATTACCATTTGTTTTTTTTTTTAGTTTCATTTAAATAATTTTACGTATTTAGTGTTTGTGTTCTTTTATGATTGATGACTTAAATTGCAACATCAGCATGAAACCACAGCAATAAAATAAAAATATATTTTCTTAACGGAAGTAAATATTTTTATTTTGGTTATGCTTTGTTTTTTATTTAAGTTTTATGATTTTATATTGAAATAGGATTAGAAATGAAATTGAAATAACTGTTTAAATATCTTTTCTACAAATACATAAATGACCTACATTTTTATCAAATAGATGAATGGATGTTTCATATACATATGTTTTGTTTCACCAAAGAAAAAATTTTAAAATACACACATGGAGACAAAAGACTTAAGCAACAAGCATATGTACTTGTAAGAGAAATAAGTATAGTGTTGCCAACTTAGAATATTTCATGCTATAAGTATATTTAGCATTTTTCAAAGTCATTTAGCACGAAAAAAATTTATTTAACTTGCAGTATATTTCCAATAATTTCTATACATTTCTTTGGCATTTTATATCTATATAAAAATAGAAACAATTTTTGGTTTACCTTGTCGCCGCATTAGGCTCATACGCGTGGACCGATATCAACCAAAGTTATAAAGAGGGTAGGTAGTTAAGATTAATATTTTTTTAAATGCGAAATTACGCATGTGCCATAAGTAAGCCGCAAAACGCTTCTAAGTTGTCCTTGATTTTTGTATATCTTGAGAACGGTTAAAGGTAAAATTTCTGAAGTTAGCCTGAAAGATTCCATAGTCAATGAAAATCATCACTTAAAAATTGGACGGAATTTGGAAAGTGGTGGTACTTCCCATACAAACTAAATATTAGGCCTTATTCCAATTGGCGACGTCGTCATTTTTGTTATAGATTAAAGGCAAGAGAACATTTTTTTCTTTATTCTATTACAAAAAATGTCGTAAAACGATGACGACGTCACCAACTGGAATAAGGCTTATTAATTTTTATATATTTTGAGAACGATTAAAGTAGATATAATCCGAATGACTCGTAACTGAAAATTTGGGCGGAACTGAGCAAGCGGCCGTGGTGCTTCCCATTCAAACTAAATATTCATTTTTGTGTACGTGGAGAACAGTTTAAAGTAAAGATTCTGAATTACGTCTGGATGACTTAACAATTAATAAAACTTTTCAGTAAGAAAGTAGGCGGAATTAGACAAGTAGGCGTAGTACCTCACATAGAAACTAAATATTGTTTTTTGTATATCTTGAGAACGGTTAAAGTTAATTCATTATGTAGGAAATGTCTTTAAAAAGAAGTGAGAAGTGTTGCTTTTTTTGCTTTTAATATGAAGTCCGACGAATTTATCTAAAACTGATTAGATCGGCTGAAAGTTATCTTGGCAAGAGTAACAATGAAATTTATGTTAAAAATAATTTAGACTAAATAATATCAATTTCGGTATAATTCCCTTTCCGAACCGAATTTAACACTGTGATACGGCTGATATTTATAGACACAGACCTCCATATTAATATGAACATAGAAAAAAAATTTCCGGAAATATGTTTGTGCTTATATTTTTTTTGTTTTGGATAATACAATCAACATATTATTTGATACAATTAAAATTAGACTTTAGACATTATATTCCTTTTTTTGTCACTAAACTGAAAATTACTAATCTGTTAATTAATATTTTTAATATTGATTGTAAGTGCAAATATTTATAAAAATTTGTTAATTGAAATCGATTTTCTTTTTTTTCTGTGATTTGTTTAAAATCGTTCTTCAGTTTAATCTATCGTTATTTTCATGAAAATCACTATTTGTGACAGTAATTTCAAATCACAAAGAAGCTGTTCTGTATACAAAAATTTTTAAATATTTGTGATTTAAAACCGGTCATATAAGCTACAGTCGTTTTTAAATCAAATGCTTAGTTTTTCAATCATTTTAAATAAATTGCATACATCTTAATGTGTTTTTGATTGATTTTAAGCGTAAAATTAGAAGTTTACATCAAAAAACGCGCAAAATTTAACCAAATTTGGAAATACCTTTTTTATCATTTCCATTTTTCTTTCACTCCTTTAAATTTTTTTAAGTATTTAGCAAAACAATGATTTATATTTATGTATTTTCACTATATATGTATCAAAATGCTAATTAGTTTTCAAAATAAATGTGAAATATTATAAAAACGGAAAAAGTTTTATATTTTTTAGTAACTTAAAATAACATCAAAATAACGCGGTTTTCAGAATATATAGGTTAATAAAAAAAACATACTATGTATGTATGTACATTAGGGTGGGTCAATTTTTTTGCCTACTAAGCGTATAGCAAAATCGTAATCTACGAGAAATTCTAAGAACTTTTCCCAAAGAAACCATGGTTCTAAAATCAAAATCGAGCTTCCGGTTTTTTACGAGAAAATTTGGTGTTCAGGTCATCCGAAAATAATGCTATTTTTTTGGAAGTATTCATTGCAATTGGTGAATAGTTGACCTGTAACGCTGGAAGAGGGTTTATTTTAAAGGAAATTATCTCAGCTTTCTATATCTGTCCTCATTTATAGAAAATTTTTTACCCAAATAATGGTTTTGGAGGTTTATGTCACAATAATAATAGTTTTAGGTTTTTAACAGTTTTACTATTATTATTTTGACATAAACCTCCAAAACCATTATTTGGGTAAACAATTTTCTATAAATGAGGATAGATATAGAAAGCTGAGATAATTTCCTTTAAAATAAGCCCTCTTCCAGCGTTACAGGTCAACTATTCACCAATTGCAATGAATACTTCCAAAAAAATAGCTTTATTTTCTGATGACCTGAACACCAAATTTTCTCGTAAAAAACCGGAAGCTCGATTTTGATTTTAGAACTATGGTTTCTTTGGGAAAAGTTCTTAGAATTTCTCGTAGATTACGACCTTGCTATACGCTTTGTCATGTTTTTCGGTCCCGAACAAATTGACCCACCCTAATGTACATTCTTTTATATGCAATATATTTTCGTTTTAGCTTTATTTTAGCATGTTTTTCAACAAAATTTAGCATTTCTACTTCTGCAAGTTTTGGCAACACTGGATAAGTGAGATCGTATTGACGTTTTTAAACATTGTAACACGTTCGTTTCTTAAGTCTTTTCTTTTCTTGGTACTCGTAATACGATTTCATATTTTTTTGTTATTTTAATTGTAATATAAATTACAAAGAAAAAAAAATAACCCACTCAGGGTCATTAAACTTAATAGTCAACATTATAAAAAATAGCTGCTATTTTTCATAGATTGAAATTATTAATTAAAAATTTTGAATAATTGGTAACAATTTTGTTTACATTTTAAGATTTCCATATGTAATACTAATTAAAAGAACTGCATTTATTTAAGCCTGCTAAATGATTTAAAAAAAAATAAAATTAATAATTTATACTGTTTTACTACAATATAAAAATAAATATAGAGGAAGTCAAGTGCCAAACTAAAAAAAAAATTGTAGTTCAAGTGTAATTAGAGCCAACTGTGTGCTGCGTTTGCGTTTTAATTTTTTAATGTTAAGCATTATAAATTATACAGATGACTTTGGAAAAGTTTTATTATTGTAAGATATCAACCATCATAATAAAACATAAACATTATAGTAACCTTCAATTGAAAGCACTCTAAATGACCTTAAACAAATTGTTCCAACAATAATAATACTAATAATCACCAACAATAATAAAAGAAAAGTAATACGAAAATAACATACATACAAAGATGTTATACGCTGCATTATTTCTGCTTAATATACATACATAATTTATAATATAACTTTTTAGCATTGTATCTTTTCATAATTCATTAATTTTTTTTTTTAATTTTTAACACTTTAGTTCTGAATTAGATTATACCCCCTGTAGCTATAGAAACAATTACTCGTCATACTGAGACCTATTTCACAAAATCAATATTTGACCTTGAGCATTATAATAAATTGGAACAACTTTCTATCGGCTATGTTCTGTAAAATGAATTCGAGTGAAATGAAAATCATGTAAGAGGTATTTCTTAAATCTGCTAAATGCCTCTTATATCTCTTAAGCTCTAAAATAACAAGCATTTAGCAGCTTAAAAGAAGACCTTTATAGTATTTTATTGTACAAAGTTATAAATAACTGAATGATCATGGTTCAGACGAATGATTGCTAAGAATGGATTTTTCAATATTCGGCACACATATTAGCCAAAGTTTTACATAAGTTTTATATACAAAAATAAATGTGTGTTTATTTGTGGCAGAACTAATTATTTTGAAATTTTTACAGTATCTAAATAAATTCTATAAAATTTCAACTGAGCGGTTTCACACCTACCAAGTAAATATTTATTTCTCGCATTAAAATGGTGATATTAAGAGTGTCTAAATTTGATTCCAAATAGTTCTTGTATATCTTGAGAATGGTAATAGCATAAGTTTCTAAATTTGGTTCAAATATCTTTATGCTCAATACAAATTATCAGTCACAAGTAGGCGAAATTGGACAATTGGGTCTGATATGTTACCTCTCAAGTAAAAATGATAAATTCGAAGTTTTGTACAAACAACTTCATTGCCAATATATGTACATATTTCATCAATGAAAACGTGGGCGATGTTAAATTTTTGGAAGTGGCGCTCTCCATACATATTAGATATACTGCTGTAGCTGTTGGAATTAAAGTTTATGTTAAATAAATTAAAACCAACTTTAGCAGCTTATTTGTACTTGTCTTTAATTGACCATATTGTTACTTTTTTTACAAAAGTAAATTTTAGACAACTTAAAGTATACTTTTATTATGACTAAGAAGCACAATAAATATTATTAAGATTTATACAAAATATATTTTTTAAAGCAAATTTGTTTGTTATTAGTAATTGTTGAAAATGTATGTCAATTGTAGATTTTTCATATTTACAGTGGAACTTGGATAACTTAAATCTCCTTTAAAAAATTTTTTTAGCTTGCGAAAACTTTAAGTTCAGAATGTTCTCTGCTAAACCAGGATTCAATTGCGAACATGTGCGTCTATTTTGTATTTTTAACCTTTAACTACGGAGGTGAAATATTTTTTCATAGTTATTGACGTGGGGTAAATTTTACCACCTTTTGTTTTACCAAAAAAATTAATCAAAAAAAATTTTTTTTTTAATAATTTATTTTTAAAACAACAAAAAAATACATTTTTATATAAATATGATTATAAAAATAAAAAAATCAAAGATTTAGTATAACAAAACAGGGACTCAACAGCGCTCAACCGAAAAAAATAAATTAAAAAATCTAAGGAGGGGGTAAAATTTACCACCACCTCTGTAGTTAAAGGTTAATATAACACAGCTGGTAATTGAAATCTATATATCTTAACGCCTATATATGTACTATGTAAAATATTCTGTAATTATTGCCTGAAAATAAGTATTAGATGATATGCAAATATAAAGGTTGCTGAAAAGCTTTTTCAACCGAATCCGAAAAATACATTTTAGCATTTATTATCATGGTGCAATTATTATTATATTGTAATTACTTTTCCATGTTTATCATCTAGTGTGAATAACATGTTTGCATAAAATATTAGTTTTACTTACACAAACAAATAAAATACATTTATTAAAGATTTTTCCAAAAACAATTAGGCAAACAAAACCAAAGCAGTAAAATACTTCAAGTTATAGCACTCATGTGTATCTAACACGTTCAGTCATAGAGTTCGAATTAAGGAAGAAGAATTGTCTGTAAATTTATATTTTGGGTAATATTACCAATGGGATTAGTTCGAGTTATAGAAGTTCGACTGTATTTGTATAGAAAATTACATAACTTTGGATTAATTGTATTTCAATATTTGGATTGTTGTTCAATCAATTATAGTCTAATAATAATTAAATGCCAAATCATTTAAAATATTTTGTCAGTTTTTTACGAATTAAAAAAGAAATAATAAAAAATAAAAAAGTTAATAAATAAACAGAAATAATACACCCCTGCTTCAAAATTTTATTTAAGGTTTTAACATTGTAAGAGGATTTAAATAGTGTGTTATTTAAAAACATTGATAAGGTAGGTCAAGTCTCGTGTAGCAATTTAATCAATAATTTTTTTTCTTTATTAAACACCTGTTTTTGGACTTCTCACAATTAGGTTAAGTTAATTACTTTTCCTGTTAAAATACGTTATAGATATGTCTCTACAAACTTGATTTTTTTTTCGCCTAAATGGCGAAAAATATTTGTTTTTTTTTAATAATAAATGTGAAAGTTTTAATTACAACTTTGGTTTAATTTGTAGAAGATGTAGGTGTAATTTGTTATAATTGTTTAGACTACGTAATAGTTGTTGTTGTTGTTGACAATATTCATTTTATTAAATACATTTTTAACTATAATTATTAGTTATAAGCATACAAAACAAAAAGTTAATTGCATGATATTTTATTTTATAATAATTTTTCTTTCCCTTCTTTTTCTTAAACATTAAAAATTATTTTACTTTTAAAATTTGTATTTATTATTATTTTCTTTTTGTGTAGTATGTAGTGTGTTGGCTTACTATTCAAGAGTTCCTAGTTCAAACCTCAGCTCTGACATCTTGAAAGAAAAAATATGAAAAAAAAAATATTTCTTTCGGAGACCACCAATTGGAAGTCTTCTGGCAAACGTTCTGAGAGTAACTGAATGCCATAAATTAGAATTTATGCACTCAATATTGGTGCTGTGAGAAGCTAGGCTTTAAAAAGGGTTTTAATGGCCAAATATTTATTATTATTTTACTACCTTATACTAAAAATGTTTCAAATTATTAAATTGAATATTTATATAAGTTTGACCTATAATTGTTAGCCGTATTCATTGCAATTAACTTTGTTTTAATTAAAGCGTTGTAGTCACCGTGGTCTAGTGGTTAGTGTATTGGCTTACTAAGACATGAGCCCTGGGTTGGGTGTCGAACCGACATCTTAAAAAAAAGAAATATGAAAAAAATATTTCTTTCGGCGACTACCTCTCAGCAGTCTTCTGGCAAAAGCTCTGAGAGTAATTAATTGCCATGAACAATCTTCTCAAGTCTGTCGTTCGGAGTCGACATTAAACTGTAGGTCCCGGTACTCATGGATAAAAATTTACACACACAACATGAGTGCTGCGAGAAGCTAGGCCGTAATCCTGACACAGGGTTGTAAAGGCCAGTTATGTATGTAATTAAAGCGTTTCTAACAAAACAAAAATTAATTACAAAAAAAAACTGATCACTTTTCCTGGGGCTTGAACTTCGAGCCTCCAGCATATCGTACAATCAATTATGTTTCTCTTCTTATTCCTGTTGACTCTTTAATTCAATAAACTTAAAAATTTGGCAACAATAACTGATTTTTATGTATTTCGTCTCAGCTATTGAATATTTTTATTTGAATTTAAATTACATACATTTGTATGTATGTATGTACTCTTGTGTATATACTTTTAAAATAAACAAAATAAAATATAATATTTTAGGTATGTGTGGAAAGATGTACAAACATATAGGGGTACCATAGAAACATATCGTCGCCTTAAAAGTTGAAAGCATTGTAAAATTGGAGAATTAAATATCCAATCCTTTTACACGCAATCTCTTTATATTTCGGTTTACGTTAAGCACATAAAAATATATATATATTTTTTTAAATTTCAATGTCTGTATGATTTCGGTCTGCGCAATGAAAATGTTGACAATGGTAATGATGTTTACGATTATGATGTATTACAATTTGTGACTGTGTCAACAAACACGTAAAGCAGAAAAATAGAAAAAAGGTATGAGTGCCGTTCGTATCAATGAATACAATTTTAATATCCTGTTGTTATCACAAACGATTAAAATTAGACATTTAAAATAATCAATTCTTTTATTATAAAGAAATTGTAAAGCTGGAACAGGACAAGTGTCTATGCATACATTTTATTTTTATTTATTTACTCAATCTAACAGCTATTTTACAAAATTTAGTACAAATATTTTAATATTAATTAAATATTCAACATAATGATTTAATTAAATAGAATCATCTATAAATAAGTATTCAAAAACTGAATTCCCTTATAATTGGCTCATAATCCAATAATTAGTCATTAAAGTAGAAATGGGTAAAATTTACTGTACGAGTAGTTAGGTAAGAGAGGACGTGTACTGACCAGAACGAGCACAAACACCCAGAGTTCATTGGATCCCTTAAGCTCGTTCTAGAAGAAAGGAAAAAGTTGAAGAGGAGGGAAAAACTAAGGAACGGATTTCCATACCTCTCCGTTGAAGCTCCTAACGACAATCAGGACAACCTGAATACCAGCTCTCGAAAGAGATTCCAAGAGTATTATACCTTCTTCTACAAAGAGCAAGGTAAATGCAGAGAAAATACTCTTAACGACCCTTCCACTTCTTCGTCTGCATACATCCAACAAAAGCCCGGCTGAGCTCCAGATTCTCGTCAACGACCTTAAATTCCTTTACTTTCTAAAAATTTTAAAAATGACTTCAATAGAAATTATCTGTAAAAAACTAGAGAGAATTGGTGCCTTCCATCCGAAGTAAGCGTTGAATTTTTACATATCTTGAGAAGGGTAATTTGGCACAAACAACTTCGTTGCAAATATACATAATCAGGGATAGAAGTTGTTGAAAATCAATAAATTGAAGTGGTATTTTCTATACTTAGTTAAACTTATACTGTTAAACTTTTGACTTAATTCAAATAAAGGTGGCAAAACACGGCGAAGTTTAACTAGCGAAAACATAAAATGCGTTTCTTAAATGACAACATCAATTACAATTTCATTAATTTAAGCTTTTAAGGCCCTGTTTCTGGGTCCCAAGACAAACGTATTCTTTCCTTTTCCCAGATATACATTTACTACAGATATAAATTACATATAAGAAAATATATTTACAAGTAGCATAACTGATATGTTTTGCCGCACATTTACCTTTAGTGTGACTTAGAAGTTCTCTCGAAAAAGATCTTATTTACGAGTATCGTGGATATTAAAAATAATTTAAAAAAATAATTTTATAAAATTAAAAATTAGAAAAAAAGAAACAAAGAAAATGTTTTCACAAGTAGTATCCACTAAAATACATCGACTTCGTAAAAGTTTCATATCGAATCAAGTGTTTGAAGCCTTGCAGCCATTATTCTTTTTAACGTTTCTTTACGGTTTGACACCATTTCGTGTAATTAAAAATAGAGAGGGCGAAAGTAACGTACAGATGTCGTTTTTCGGTTTTGTTAATATTGCCCTTTACATATTACTTTACGGCTGTTGTTATATTATTTCATTGCTACGGGATGAAACAATGGTTGGTTACTTCTTTCGTACGAAAATCTCAAATGTTGGCGATACTATGCAGATTTGTAATGGTATTATAACCGGTGCCGTTATTTATATTTCGGCGGTAACGCAACGACGTAAATTGGTACGCGTCTGTAGTATTCTACACAGTTTGGATGAGAATTTTGCCAAAATTGGTATAAAAGTAAAATACTCTCGCATATATCGTTATTCAATTCTGATGATTATTTTTAAAACAATTATAATTGGAATTTATTTTATGGGTGTATTTCGTTTATTGAAATCTATGAAAGTGACACCTTCATTTTGTGTTTGCGTTACATTTTTCCTGCAACATTCGGTGCTATCAATTGCCATTTGTTTATTTTGTTTTGTGGCACGCAGTTTTGAAAGACGTTTAGTTATACTCAATAAGGTGAGTCAGTGATGGGATATGAAAAGTGTTAATGGTGCTTTACGTTATGTGTTTGTTATAGAGTTTCAATTGCGTGTTGTATGATTTGATGTCATACTCCCAAATGTGTAATGAAAGTAATACGTTTTCTAAATTTCATATGTGTGTACTATTATTTATGTACGTACCTCAGTCAAATAATTATATGTGCATATCGTCGATGGAATTAAAGAACGCTGTAACTGACAAAAAATAGAAAATACGTTTTTTGCATAATTTTTATCAGAAAAAAAATACGCATCGAATGGTCTCGGTCCCAGATTTCTACGATGAAAATAACTTCACTTACGCCGTCTGCGTTTCGAAAAATACGAGTGTATTGTTTCTACTTTCATACAGGTTTTTTGGCTCTGGTGAACATTTAAGGTTTTGTCAGTTACAGCGTTCCTTAATTCCATCGACGATATGTATTTGGTTTTTATCTTTATTTTAATATTATTTTAAAAGTGTTTTTTTTTTTTTTAATTTTTAAACTTTGAAAACGTGTAATAAGAGAATTAAGCGTTTATTTTTGACGTTTTTTAATAGAAATTTAACTGGTCTGATTTGTAAAGTAGTTTGTGGAAGAATAATATTGTAAAAATTATAGTTAAAATTTTAAAATTAATCAGTGAAGTAGTCGCATCACACTCTTCGAGTATTTATTGTAATCTCAAATTAATTGGGTTTATTTTTTTTAAACCCAATCAATTAGAAACATGTGTAACCGAATATACATAATATTAATTTATTTATTATTGTATTATTATTTAACAGGTTTAATTTTTAGGCGACCACAATATTTAATCTACCAGGGTGTCAAAATGTCTTATTAAAGCCATACATACATACATGCTCATGTAAATCAATTCTTATAAATATATATTCTTAGATATATAAATTTTCTTCGGCGCAAAATTTTCTGTTTTTCTAAACTAAAATTGGAGATATATTGTAATGTTTAATGCTTGCTTTCTAAAAATAAAAGGGCAAAAATTAAAGAGGGGCTTTTATAGTGTTAAAATTCTAATTATACCCGAGCACATGTAATTATTGAAGTAAATAAGTATGTTTATGGTGAGCAAACAAAATGTTGAACTCTGTAAATTTTTTATAATTTAGTTAATAAATTTTTTTTAAATAGAGTAAGCAGAGACCTTAATTATACAATCCATGGATTTTCTCTTTTTATATGTAGACATAAAAAAAACCTCTAACTAAACTAAACACATAATATTGTTTCGTCTTTAAATCGCCTCAATTAGATCAGAAACTAAATTTGGATTGTTTTTTTCCAATTATTTTTCAATGAAAATGACATCCATGAAGGAATTGTACACCAGCCGAACTGAACATATTTTCTACTCCAGCTATGGATGAGACATCCAGAGTTCTTTGTGTTGTGTACAAATCATGCAAATCATCAACTACCGGGTTATCCATTTCGTAGCTTCAAAAGTACGTACATACACATACATACATAACTGGCCTTTACAACCCTGTGTCAGGATTACGGCCTAGCTTCTCGCAACACTCATGTTGTGTGTGTCAATTTTTATCCATGAGTACCGGGACCTACAGTTTAATGTCGGCTTCGAACGACAGACTTGAGAAGCTTGTTCATGGCAATTACTTAGTTACTCTCAGAGCTTTTGCCAGAAGACTGCTGAGAGGTAGTCGCCGAAAGAAATATTTTTTTCATATTTCTTTTTTTGGAGATGTCAGAGCCTGGAGTCGAACCCAGGGCCCATGTCTTAGTAAGCCAACACACTAGACCACGGCGACTACAAAAAGAATGATAAGTGCTGAGTTTTATTTTTTCATTTCAAGTGATGATAATGAAATAATAAAGATAAATAAATATCGATACGACGACTTTACGCCAAAGAATAAATATCTTTGCCGTGGCAATTACAGTGTAAGAAAATATTTTTTTCTTCAAATATATTCAAATAAATTTTCTTTAAAAGTATGGGACTGAAATTCGACGTCTGTCAAACTAAGTTGTTAAACCAATTTTTTTCTTTTCAGTTGAAAGCCTGACGTTGACGAAAATGACCGCTTAACTATAACCCAACGCATAAACATTTTCAAAACTTACTACAAAAATGGTGATTCTGCCACAGCCACATATTGTGCTTTAAGAGGAGATTATGGTTTACATAATCGTCTAACTACGCAAGCAATTAGCAAAATTGTGAAAAAATTTGAAGAGACTTGAGTGGTTACAAATATTGTAAGGCCTGTGCAGCATCGTTTCGCTTGTTCCGCTGAAAATATCGCTGCTGTAAGTGAAAATGTTGCCGAAGACCCGAATGTGTCGATTCCTCGTCGTTCTCAGAAATTAGGACTGTCTTACTGCACATTATGGCGTATTTTGCATTGAAATCTACACCTACATCCATATAAAGTCCAGCTCACGCTACAACTGAAGCCATGTATTGAAACTATATTTTTTCTACATACAGACGAAACAAGATTATTAAAAAATAAATCATGAAGCCTGTCATTTAACTACTTCGTAGTCATTATAAACCATCAGTCGAAAAATTTGGACAAATAGTAGTGTAGGTTTAGCGAAGCGCTCTGAGTTTTAATTAAAAAATATACATAAAAGCAAATTTTTGCATAAAATGTATTTTATATACATACATATGCTGTCGAACTTCTCTACAATGTCATCGCAAGGGACCAGAAAAAGAGTTAATTATAGAAAATTTCAAATATTAATTCAGTGGATTCTGCATATAATAAAATTTATTGAAAAGACATTTTCCAATGTATTGTATCGTTTAGAAATTCTCTAATTCAATTTCACTACCTTTTCGGTACACAGTGTTGTTTATAACAATAATTCGTTATACCTACAGATACAATCAAATTTTTATCTATAAAATTATTTCCTGATAAAGTGAAATCCACTCTGTAAAAATTCATTATAAGAAAATAAAAATAATAATGGTTAAGGTGGAATAGGCGTTGTTATGAATCTAGCCCCTAGGATAACTCTTAGTTACTGTTCCTCAACTCCCTTTCTGACATGGGAGATTCTGTAAGAGAGCTATTGCTCTCCAGCAGCTTATCCAGTTGAGTCCACTCAGTGTAAGTCTCTTAAAAATATCTCTTTACACTAAGGGCATAATTTACCTTCTAATGGCCCCAACATAACTGTGTACAGAAATGTTTTAATATTTTAACAATTTGCATTAAAAGATATACTTATAAAATACAATTACATATTTGTAATGTTTAAGGCTAAAATGTTTATAAATAATTTATAATTTTCATTTTGTGTGTTTGTTCTAATTTTAACACCACTTAATTATAAACTTAATAAATAATAAATTCTATTTTAATTAAACACTATTAGACAGGCATTTTAAGTAATTCTTTTTTAGTTCAAACATTTAATAAAAACCTTTTAATTGTCAATTTAGTTCACATTTAACAGACTGGGTGTAGTCTCGAATATAAAAAGAAAGAAAAAGACAATCGTTTACTGCAGTAGGTTAAAAAAATTTTTAAAACATTTTAGCTGTCAAGGGTATTATTAATACATTACAAACTGTCGACTTTAGCATAAATGACTGAAGCAAAGTCGTTGGCAGAGTTATTAACAGTGCTGTTGTTATCAATTGCAACAGGTGTTTTATATGTATGTCAGGAAACAAAAAGGACAGTCTATAGAACAAATTTCATACCTAACAAATAAAAAAAAAAACAACCACATATATGGGTTTTTGCTATTATTTCAATAATATTGCTAGTGGTACTCGTATTATGCAAATTGTTATTTCTTTGAGTACAAATATATTCAGTTGCTGTTATAACTTTTACCGGTATGGACGAAATAAATCCTGAAACGCTTCAACTCGATACTACTTTGCGTAGTCGTATACGAAGATTTTTTTCCGCAAAAACTTTGTATGAGTGTCTACAACCGCTTCTAATACTTACCTATTGGCATGGATTAACTCCATTTTATGTACGCAGTAATAAAAAAGGTGTCAAATACTTAAAATATTCTATATGGGGTTATATTAATGTCGGTGCCCATATAGTGGTCTATAGTGTTTGTTATATTTTGACGCTGGTCAATGATTGCGAAACGGTAGCCGGCTATTTTTTTCGTTCACGCATTACCCATTTCGGTGATTTTCTTCAAATCTTAAGCGGTTTTATCGGTGTTACAGTGATTTATTTAACAGCCATTATACCAAAGCATTATGTTCAGAGAAGTTTACAAACTATGCAAGCAATGGATGAACAATTGCACGGTGTCGGTATTAAGATCATGTATAGTAAAGTGTTGCGCTTCAGTTATGTTTATATAGTGTGTATGGTAATGGCCAATTTAAGCTTTACGATTTTTAGTTTTCAACTCCTCAAGTGGGCCAATGAGAAGCCTTCAACTTCATTGCATTTAACATTTCTAGTGCAACATACAGTGGTGTTGTGTGCTTTAGCATTGTATTCGTGTTTTACCAAAATGATTGAAATGCGTTATAATATGATGCACAAGGTAAGTTTGGCAAAGAACATATGAAAACAAAAACTTAAATTAGGGAGTAAAAAATACAACAAAAGCTAAATTAGTAAAATTATTTTATTTCAATACACCTAGTCTAACGTTTTTTCAGCAATTCTATCCTTTGTTTCTTACAATTTCTAATTTTCCTACACGATATTCTTCTTTCAACTTCCAATCCTATCTGCTTATTCGCAGATGTCAGCAATAAATGTCATTATATGTATATTTATGTATATATCGTCGTAAGAATTAAAGAACGCTGTAACTGACAAAAAATCGAAAATACGTTTTTTGCATCATTTTTAACAGAAAAACAAATACGCGTCGACTGGTTCCGGTCCCAGATTTCTACGATGAAAATAAATTCATTTACGCCGTCTACATTCTACTTTCATACAGGTTTTTTGGCTCTGGTGAAC
The DNA here is from genome assembly GCA_963576795.1 of Metopia argyrocephala. NCBI lineage: Eukaryota > Metazoa > Arthropoda > Insecta > Diptera > Sarcophagidae > Metopia > Metopia argyrocephala. The sequence continues at coordinate 4,381,251 of OY756209.1, forward strand.
ATTTAAGGTTTTGTCAGTTACAGCGTTCTTTAATTCCATCGACGATATATTGTTTATTGAAACAATTTGTTTAAATTTCAAACAACCACAAACTTTGCAAGTGCTTTAAAATAAAAAATCTACGATATTAAAAGAGCCTTCCTGCCTAAACTATAATGAACTCCTACAAAGTAGTAAAGCATTACAAATAAAAACAATGCACAAATTAAACAAATATTGGGCATTGAAAAGTATTGCCATGCCTTAATGATCTTGGGCCATTGCCACAACTATGCCTAATGTGTTTATCAACACTATACTTTGCAGTGTTGCATTGCAAACTGGATTTATAAAGTCAGTCAAAGATATCAAATCATATTGTTTTCTTCAAACAATGATGAATTTATTGGGATTTAGGAATGAATTTAAAATAAATACTTTACGTGTAATAATTCACCTTTTATTTTGAGTAATAAAACATTTACTTGCAGTCAATGTAATTATAACAATTATTCCAAAAATATTTTAAATATTGTGTTGTTAATGGGGAAAATATTGTTTCTTTATAGATTAAACAAAAGAACTTGAAAAGAGTACCCACTCCTTCTATAAAAAGTTCTAAAAACAACAAATAAATAATAAGAATTTCTTGTATTCTCCTTTAATTTCTTACTCAATTATGGTTTATTTAGAAATTTATCAATTCAGTTAATGAGCTGACAATCATTTTAAGCTCTAAATAGTTTCAAAGAAATAAAAAAAATATTGTGATTCATTTTGCAATACTACTATAATGAGTGAGTATAAAAGGAAGAATTCCATTTTATGCAGTTTCAGTGCTCTTGTAATAAATTTCCGCAAACATTACAAACAAATTCGTACTCGTATAATCATAATAAAAATGAAATCGTTTTGGAATGATTTTTTAAAACCAAAAGATTCTTATGCAGCTGAAAAAACTTTATTAACCATTACGTTTGTATTGGGCTTAACACCAATTTGTATACGTGGTCCCAGTGGGAAACGTAGCATGACAATATCGCGAATTGGCTATGTTATCACCATAGCACAGGGCATATTTTTTGTCTATTGCTTTATGCACTCCTTTGTGCTCGATGAATCTATAGTGGGTTTCTTCTTTAAAACGGAAATTTCAAAAGTTGGCGATGTATTACAGAAATTTATTGGACTCAGTGGTATGTTGATACTTTTTGGTGTCAGTTTAAGAAAAAGTCGTGATATGATTGCAATGTATCAGACAGTGGCTTTTATCGATGCCAGATTCCTTAATTTGGGTGTGGAATTTAATTATCGTTATATAATGAATTTTCGACATTCAAAATTAGCAATGGTAACGAGTATTTGTGCGGGTTATTTAATCAGTAGCCTATGGATGCTGTTTCACAATCAAATATGGCCTTCTTTTCAGGCAGTTATTGCATTCTTTGTTCCACATATATTTCTTCTTAGTGTTGTGGTTTTGAATGTTTCGTTTGTTATGCGATTTTGGCAACATTTTCATTTGTTAAATAAGGTGAGTATAAGTGCTCATTAAATTAAATTGAATAATGTGAACTTAAAGTTATGCTCCATAAAGCATTGAATACATAATCAGCAGACAGTAAACAGCAAATTTTCGAAATTAGAATACACACGTTTATATGCAAACTATTACTTTCAGGGCAAGATAGCAAAAGCCTAGACAGCAACCTTTGCTGCTAATGCCCAAATTTGATCATTGCTATTTTGTGGGAAGCAAAAATCAAATTAGTGATGTCTACGATCATGTTTTTATTGAACGGGGAAACAATTTTGTAATAAGTAATTTAAATGTGTTAATTAATATTTCAAAAAAAATGTTCACCATAAAGTCGGTTTTTATTGAATTTATTTCTGAATCCTTTAAGTGCTAGAAAAAGATATTTAATAAACGATTAGATTTTCTTAATTGCATAAAGTTGGAAGTAGTACCATTGAAATACATATATATTTTGATAACGAGATGGAAAATTAAAAATTTTAAATGGTACTAGTAGCACAAACTAAAAGAGTACTTCTTTTGGTACTTTAGTACTTCTGTAAACTACATATGTTTATATATTTTTAACTGTTAAACTTAGGTAACATTAGGCAAATATGTATTTGACAAAATAGATGTAACAACTGATGTACTTGCTTCAATTCAAATAATTTTCTATCGTATTCAAAGAAATAAAATACTTATAGTTAGAGCTTATTTCACAAATGTCTATGCAATATTTGTTAAATACATACATAACTGGCCTTTACAACCCTGTGTCAGGATTACGGCCTAGCTTCTCGCAGCACTCATGTTGTGTGTGTCAATTTTTATCCATGAGTACCGGGACCTACAGTTTAATGTCGACTCCGAACGACAGACTTGAGAAGCTTGTACATGGCAATTACTTAGTTACTCTCAGAGCTTTTGCCAGAAGACTGCTGAGAGGTAGTCGCCGAAAGAAATATTTTTTTCATATTTCTTTTTTTGAAGATGCCTGAAGTCGAACCCAGGGCCCTTGTCCTAGTAAGCCAACACACTAACCACTAGACCACGGCGAAATAAGTATATTTTACTGAAGTACAGAAAAGGAAGTATTTGAAATTTTGATAGCGCAACTGTCTAATTAATACAGTGGATATTAATAGCACAGGTGAGCTGTTCTTTTGTTTATGTTTACTACCCTATAACTACCCTATAACTGATGTGTTGGATGTTTTTGTAATTGTTGTAGGATTATTATCAACTGTATCAATATGCTTTTACATATACACAATGTAAAGAAGAAATGGCTAATATGTCGTGGGACAACTGTGGTAATTTTTGAATAAAAAAAAGTACAATAGTACTGAATTTCCCATCACTGTTGTACGAGTATATTATTATTACAGTGCGAGCTCGATTTTCGCAACTTGAAAAAATCTGGTCTGTTGCAATTACCGAAAAAGTTGCAATTATCGACCATTTTTAATGTACCTGAAAATACCCCATTTTTAATAAAAAGAAACAAATTATTTGTAAAATACAATTTTTTTATTAAAAAACAAAAAACAAACTGTTAAAAAACAGTCTTCTTGTTGAAACATTGGCGTAGCGAGCAATTTTTTGTTTTAAAAAGTGAAGTTATACAAATAAGTATGTTAGCCTACGCATCTGTGTAAGCATACATATGCTGCAAAACAGAAAACTGATGCGTTTTTATTTGTGTTTGAAAACGTGTTTGGGACAGCACTAACGTGTAAGAAATGCTATTAAAATAGGATTCTTTGATTAATCATATTTTATAAAACTACGTTTCTGAACAAGAAATACAAACAGAAATCATTGCAAATATATTTAAAAAAAATAGTGTTGCACTTATTGAGACTCATTTTTGAAAATAGTTGCACTTATAAAGACTGTAATGTAAAAAATTTTCCTGTTGCGCAAATCGGGGTGTTGCGTTAATCGGGGGTTGCGAAAATCGAGCTCGCACTGTATTTGCTGTTTGCTGTCATATTGCTTGCTGTAGTCTACTTATATGTTTAATAATTAGACCCAGTAGTCTGGTTATTTGCCAGTTAATAAAAAGAAAAACAAATATTTTATTTTTAAATAAAAATTTCAATACTTTTATACTTTCGCGGGCCCTGAGTTGCCGAAAATCAAGCATTCATTTAAATTTAAAGTTTAAAGAAAACAATACGAATGTCAAACTTATGGTAACGTGTGTTATTTTATTTTTATTAAGGGCATTCATTAATCTGCTAAACGACTATTATACCTCTTAAACTTATAAAAATGTATGAAAATTTAAGTGTTTAAAAGATAACTATAAGAAGAACTGAATTTAGAAGTTTTCCTATTAGCTCTCCTATTAATTTTTTAAAAATTTACATTAAAATTATTAGTTTTCTGCACTAATTTTTTTAAGATTTCATATTAAGATTACATGGCGTATATATACATTTTACAGACTCGCATAGACTTCTTATATAAGTCTTTGACTTCTGTTTCTTAATTCAAATTAAAGTATTCTTATGAATTTATAAGGAAACCTTGAAACGTATTTGTAATTACAAGCTGTAGTTTGATTATAAAATTTACAGGAATGAATGGACATGTTTTACTCTTTACCATCCATGAGAGTTTTCCTATCAAACTTCATTTAATGTGTTAATGACTTCATACATACCTACATAGTATGTGTATCGATAATATTTAAATAATAAAAACCAATTAAATTAAAAGTATTCTTTGGAGAAATGTTCAAATTTTAATTAAATTAATAACTTGGATAACATCACCTACGTTCATTAAAAGGCAATAAAATAGAAATAAATTGTAAATTTGCCTTTGTAATCGTTACATTACATTTTATATTTTTAAAACAAGTTCAGTTTTCATTTAACTTTTCAAACAATATGTGCTTAACGTCTATTTTACCTCGAAGTATACGCATATTTTTAAATGATTTGTATAAACCGGGAGATGTTTATGCCTGTTATCGTGTATATTATTTGGCAGCATTTTGTGTTGGCATTATACCATTTCACTTTTCATCGCAGCCTAAAAGATGTTTAAAAAATAGTATAATTGGTTATATAAATGTTTTAATACGTGTTGCAATCTATACTTTTATATTCATCTATAATATGCAGAATGAACAATCATTGCTGGCCCATTTCTTTACTACTGAAGTATCAAAATTTACCGATAACTTACAAAAATTTAATGGCATGTTTGGCATAATAATTGTATTGTTATTAGGACTCATAGAACGTCAGTCACTAATGAGTTTAATGCAACAATACGAAATCCTAGAATTACAATTTTCAAATATTGGTGTGCAATTTCATCAGAAATCATGTGCTTTACAAATTAACTTGAAAATATTTTTAATATTTTTGGCCAATTTATTATTTATATTATATGGTTTTTTAGTGGTATTTAAACATAATGGTTACAAAGTATCATGTATTGCAATGGCTACATTCTACTCGCCTCATGTGATAATCAGCGGTGTAGTCATAATATTTTATTCAACGCTTCATAAAATAACATTTTACTTTAAGGCCGTTAATGAGGTGATTATTAAAATGTTTTTTTTTTAAATTTTTTTTTTTTTGTTTAATAAATAAAAAATTTATTTATTTTACAGATTTTAAATGTGTTTGTAGATACATATATAAATATGTATTTTAATAATTTTATTGACGTATGAATAATTTGATTAATTATTAAAAATCAAGATTACTCATACGCCATGCTCAACAAGATATTAGAATTTGAGTACCTATTAGAGTAAACACTCGAGCAATCATTGTTCGATTAATTGAGACATTTTTATACGACTAATTGTTCGAGAATACTTCAATGACATTTATTTACTTTTAATGTACTTGTTTAAGTCCTTGATGGTCCGTTTAATACTAATTTCAAAATTTGTGTGTGTTTTCATTTTATTTGAAACGTGATAGTGTAAACGCAGTATACAAACTATACCAAATTCAATGAAAATGTAAGACACTGTATCACTTCCAATATTTATTGTAATGTTTGGATGTTTGGATTTGGATAGTTGCCGGGGTCTAGTGGTTAGTGTGACATCTTAAAAAAAAAGAAATATGAATAAATTATTTCTTTCGGCTGCAAGCTCTCACCAGTCTTCTGGCAAAAGCTCTGTGAGTAATTGATTGCCACGAAAAAGCTTCTCAAATCTGTCGTTCAGAGTCGACTTTAAACTGTAGGTCCCGGTAATCATGGATAAAAATAAACACACACAACATGAGTACTGCGAGAAGCTAGGCCGTAACCCTGACACAGGGTTGTAATGGCCAATTATGTATGTATTTTTGGATAACGATTCATTTTCTTGGATTTCAATATAGCCATAGAGAATTTTCTCTCATTATATAGTAGTGTATGAATTTCATAGGGTGTGACAATTATTTTAATATTAATTGAATAAAATTTAAATTTAACTCAATTCAAGCTGAGAATTCCAGTTAAATCAGTTCCTTTGCTCTCTCAGAAAAACAAATGTTGTCTAAACAAATATGTTTCGGAAATAAATGGGTAAATTCGCTTTTACCGAGATATGCTCGTTCTATGGAAAATTTATTACTGCAGCCAATGCAACACACAAGTCGGTTAATGAGTGGACAGCAGCATTCTTTTAGCAGAGAGCTAAAAAGAATCAGGCTTACTTCTGCTAAAATGCAAAAAAAAAATAATTTAAAGCGGAATCACCAAAATCTGGTTGCTATCCATAATATCGATCCATTAATTACCTTTAAAAATTGAATTCGGCTTCCATACAGAATTTTTAAAATAATCAAAGTTTTCTAATTGAAAATTTTAATTTTGGGTTAAATATGTTTTTTTCTTTCTTTCATTTCATAAATGTATTGTAAATTCTTTTAAATATTTAAAAATAACCAAATACCTATATCTGTTGTTAATCATGATTAAAAAAAATTTATTTAATATTTAGGTTCTTAAAAACTTATATCATCAATGGGATACACGCAAAATTAAAACCATTACCCAGAAACAACGTTCCCTACAATGTTTGGACTCATTTTCTATGTATACCATAGTATCGAAAAATCCAACTGAAATAATACAGGAATCCATGGAAATACATCAATTAATATGCGAAGCAGCCTCGACAGCCAATAAATATTTCACTTACCAACTTCTCACAATCATTTCGATAGCATTTTTAATTATTGTATTTGATGCCTATTACGTATTGGAGACTCTTTTAGGCAAATCAAAAAGGGAGAGTAAATTTAAAACCGTGGAATTTGTAACATTCTTTTCATGTCAAATGATATTGTATTTAATTGCCATCATTTCGATAGTGGAAGGTAGTAATAGAGCCATTAAAAAGGTATCTTGAAATATATATCTGAATTAAAAATTAAGAATTTTTTAATAATGTGTAATAAAATTTTTCTTAAGAGCGAAAAAACTGGTGGTATTGTTCATGCTCTGTTAAATAGAGCTAAAACTACGGATGTTAAGGAAAAACTACAACAATTTTCTATGCAATTAATGCATTTGAAGATTAATTTCACCGCAGCTGGTCTTTTTAATATTGATCGTTCTTTATATTTTACGGTAATTTTTTTTTATATTTTACCTATAAGTATTAAATTATGTACAAAAATATTTAAAATTAATTTGATTTTGTTTTCTTTTGCTTGTTTATAGATAAGTGGCGCTTTAACAACATATTTGATTATTTTATTACAATTCACTTCAAATCCACCAACGGTAGCACAAACCATTTGCGAGCCAATAAATGTGATGTTCACCAATGAAACAGAAACCTAAACTTTAGTATTTAAATCTTTTTTGTATTTGAAATAATAATTCATATACATATGTATATGTATGTATGTACATATATATAGCAATTGTTATCTATAGAAACACTATTTTTTGAAAATCTTAATCTTTGTTTAGGAAATAAAATTCTAGAAATGCTTATAAAAGAAAAGTAATAAAACTTTGTACTTTATTTAATTATTTTTTTTTACGATTTTAATAGCGTTTTCTTTTCCACCAAACTACATATGTTGCCTTTTACATTTCTCTCTCTCTCTCTCTCTCTGATTTTTTAAAAATATTATCTTAATATAATATTATTTTATTTAATAAATAGAGAAATAAAACAAGATCAAAAGATATTATATAACATAATACTTCTGTTAGAAAAGAAAACGCCATAAGTTATAAAATAATTTTTATTTAATATACAACGGATCATATGTATCTCTTAAGAAAACAATTAAATTTTAATAAAATATATTCTAGTTTTATTTATTTTGAAATAATTTTAAATGATAGAAAAACGTTTTAAATAAACCAATTTATTTTCGTGAAACTGAAAAACAAAAAGTGGTTTCACTGAAATATGTATATGCATACCTAAGCAAGGGATAAAGCTTAACAGAAAAGAGTACTATAAATGACATGGTCCACTGCAGTATTTTCGGAATGGAAAAGTACTAAAAAGAGCATAATAGTATAAAAATTTAAAACAGTGTTATACATTATTATTTGCTCTGTGGTTTTCACTGAAATCGAAACCGAGGTTTATTAGGCCAAATATTTGTCGATTTTTAACACTTTTTTATTTAAAAAATTTTGTTTTTTTTTCAATTTTGTTTTATCAAAGCATAAGTATTAATAATATTTTTAATCTATATAAATAGATTGCACTAATTGCAAAGTATTTAATAGTTTAAAAAAAATTAAAATAATAAATTACACCTACAGCAAGGAGTAGCAAAAATCGATGTATGTAAGTAAAAAAACACTTTTATTTAAAAAGGCTTTAAAACTTAAAAAGAGTCAACCTGTTGTTTTTCAATTAAATTAACTAATCACATTAGCTAACCCACAAGGGAATTCTCACAGTAGAGAGTTTTTCGATTGTTTTTTTTTTTTTTTTTTTTTTTTGTTATTAATTTATTTATTTCAAAAGAATCATCATTAAAATATTTAAAAGTATAGCATTAAACACATAGACGACAGCAAGCAGCATGACAGCAAGCAGCAAATGCAGCCGACAATATTTGCTGCCATGCAGTCGGCAACTTAAATATTTTGAAGGCAGCAACAGCAAAACAATAAATAAAACAAATAAAATAATGAACATGTGTTTGTTGTTGAAATAAATATTTCAGTGATACCACTTTCAAGTGTACGAAGCCGCAAAAATAAAATCGCTGGTTTGAAATGTATATATATTTTATTTTTATTTTAATTTGTTTATATTAAAAAACTATAAAACTCATTAACAAAATATACTTTTTGCTAATTGTACACATACTCTTTAAAAAAATTAAAATTTTGGTCTAATCTCAAATTTTTTGGCTATAATTGGAAAATAATGATTTTTGCTTAGTGATTGATTTTACCCGATGAATTCTGAAATACTGTGTATTTCTCAACTGGTACGGCTGTCTATCTCCCAAATGAATCTCTTGTTCAGAAAGATATTTTGGTGCATCACACCTTTGCATATTTCTTACAAGACATAACGTAGTTATTTATTCATTCAACCACTTCCTCGTATTTCCCATCATATCCATGTATTTTTAACAACAATGCATATTGATCATTGTGGGACACCAAACATAGCTTTAAAATCCTAAATTTAATTAAATAAATACCGACTTTTAATGTTAAAAGTTTTTAATTGTTATTATCTTTATTAATAAATAAATTTTTTGTCATTGTAATAAAAAATACTTTTTAGGTCGTTTTTATTTAAAATTTTATATTGTATTAGCATCACTAATCAGTTTTTGCTGCCTCAAAAAATAGAAATTATTCTAATTTGGGCAGCAGCAGCAAAGGTTTTTGTCTAGGGTTTTGCTGTGCTGCCTTCAAAATAATCGTTTCCATATAAACGTGTGTATTCTAATTTTGACAACTTGCTGCCTGCTGCTTGCTGTCGTCTATGTGTTTAATGCTTATATGTACATATTTATATATTATTCGAAAATTAAAATATTTTTATCTCTTTCTTTTTTTTAAATTTGAATTCTTTCTTTTATTTTATTTTCTTTAATATCCCTATTATACAACGAAACGAAAACTGCAGGAAAAACTAGCAACAACAACAACAATTTTGCACTTTGTAGTGACATTTATAAATAAATATGTGCTGACATTCAATACATTCAACACGTCTATCAAACAAAACACAAACAGTTTACGGTTATTGCCACTTATAGTGTCATACATTCGCATAATGTTTTCTTGAGCATTTTAAAAGTATTAGTAAATTAATAGGAGAATATTTGTTATATAACCCAGTTAACATTTTCATGCCTAATCGAACACATACATCCCTGTCCTGTGTTTAGAGTAAAATTTATCCGTGCAGAATTATAAAATTACTCGGAATCAATAAACTTTATATAAATAAATTTCAAGTTAATAATTTATACCAAAATTTGTTCGAAGAATTGTCCAAATTAAAAGAAACTCAAACGATCGAAGTTCAATCCCAGCGAAGGACAAAAATATAAAATAAAAAGAAAACTTCAAGAAACTGCTCCCTGACATTTTTACTCTAATCCACCAAAAACTAATGATCAGGAGGACAGCACCATCTTCTGTGAAAATGACAGCTAACCTCCTGAAGACGCTCACCACTCACATTCAACATTCACCGACAGATAGGGCAATTGCTGTTGAGCATTCAGAGGTGAAGGTATAACACTGGCCCTTGAGTGGTCAAATTGACAGCAACTTATCACATCATTACACATCACATCAAATTTATGAAAAAAAAATCTGTTTATCTTCAAAATTGCAATACAATGCTCTGCATGCGTAGGGGTTTACCCCTGAGTATTGGTCTTAAAATATAAAAAATTTAAGAAAACTTTTCAAATTATGGATAATCGGAAAATACGGCTACTAGAAATCTATTTGATGGATCCATCACTTAAATTTCATTTTTAATATGCAATATATTTATATATGATAAGGAAGAAAACCAAGTTTTTTTCCCAGATAATAGATGTAGAGCACGATTAATAGAGGTATAATACAAAGGCAACATCATACTATTTAATATATAGATGTAGACGGTTAACAGTAGGCGATTAATAGAACACAAATTCAACTGTCATCGCCATAGACTAGTGGTTAGTGTGTTGACTCACTAAAAAAGAGCTCCGCGTTCAAACCCCAGCTCTTACAGTCTTCTGGCAAAATCTCTAAGAGTAACTAATTGCCATGGACAAACTTCTCAAGTCTGTCGTTCGGAATCGACATTAAACTATAGGTCCCGATACTCATGAATAAAAATTGACACACATAACGTGGATGGTGATAGAAGCTAGGCCGTAATCCTTCAACAGGGTTGTAATGGCCATTTATATACATATGTATGTACATATGTTCATTCAAGTGGATTTCAAATGCCTTGCTTATTGGGTTTTCATCTAGCGATTAAAACATATGTATCTTCAGACATTTTTTTAAAAGATTATTGACAATTATTTTTTTTATTCATTTTTATTTGTTTAATGAATACTTGACATGCTATAAGACATATTGACATTTGTTTTGTAATATATTTTTCTATATCATTATTTTCTATATCAATTTAATTGAAGTTTTTTAATTCATACAAAATATTGGCCATAAAAATATTGCTCTTTTAGTTGTCTTATAGGCATTTTGAACATAGTATTGTAATAATAATTAAGACACTTATAAATTTTTTTATATTAATAAATTGAATTTTGTTAATCTAAATGAACTCGAAATGTTAGGGGTATTATCCTCTTATCCATCACCAAGCTATAATTTCAAAATAAAAATAAAAAAAAAAATTAATAAGAATGTTGTAGTCGCCGTGGTCTAGTGGTTAGTGTGTTGGCTTACTAAGACATGGGCCCTGGGTTCGACTCCAGGCTCCGACATCTTCAAAAAAAAAAAAGAAATATGAAAAAAAATATTTCTTTCGGCGACTACCTCTCAGCAGTCTTCTGGCAAAAGCTCTGAGAGTAACTAATTGCCATAAACAAGCTTCTCAAGTCTGTCGTTCGGAGTCGACATTAAACTGTAGGTCCCGGTACTCATGGATAAAAATTGACACACACAACATGAGTGCTGCGAGAAGCTAGGCCGTAATCCTGACACAGGGTTGTAAAGGCCAGTTATGTATGTATGTAATGTTATGTCAACTACCAGGAGCAAACAGACACTTAATTTACATTTTAATCAAATAAAAAAATTAAATTCTTACTTACTTACTTACTTCGATGCCCATAACAACCCGCTAATGGGTTTCGGCCTGACTCTGGTAAGCGTGCCCCTTCTCCAGTTAGACACACCAATTGGTGACAGGGCTTCATTAACTTGGTCCTTCCAATGTAAACATGGTCGTCCTCTACGTCGACCTCCACTGACCTACGCATCGAAAACTTTTCTCGCTGGCACAGATTCTTCCATCCGAACAATATGGCCTAGCCAGCGTAGCCGTTGAATATTAATGAGGTGAACAACGCCCACATCACCGAAGAGCTCTTACATGCCTTAGAGGACCAAAGATCAAAATTTTTGCTTTCTTTAATTATGTATATACACTTAGGGAATATAAGATATACATATGTAAGTATATATATGTATATGTATGTATAAAAATAATTTTATTTGAATTAAAAACCAACTACATTTGACAGAAATTTAATACACAAAAAACTATATTAATTGTATGTACCATTGCCTATCATATATTCCTTTGGAGTACGTATTATTTTACGTTCAATTTTATTAAAAAAAGTAAAATGCGTACAATTTAATTAATACACTGAGAGAAAATTGTACATAAATTTAATAGACAGTTATGTGTTACATACTGAGTGCTACAGTAAAGACTATCTTTAGCAAAGGGACTTTGTAAACCGACACCGAGAAGCTAAGTAAATAAATACAATTTCTCTACGTGGAATAATCACCCTATCGTGGTGTAAAGGCTTACACTGCAAATACTTAACTGGCTAAGTTGGCGGAGAGCAATAGCTCTCTGGCAGGGTCTTCCATGCCAGAAAGGCATTTGAGGAGCAGTAACTAAGAATTATCTCAGGGCCTGGATCAAGAACAACAACATCATCTTCATCATCGTCCCCATCCTGTACTCGTTCAAGAAGTCCCATGATCAAGACTTTAACCATATATATGTAAAAATCAAAATTCAAATATTTAGGAAAAGAATAAACAAATTGTTTATCTTTGCCATTTTGTGCAAATACTCGTATTAATGTCAGTGTAAGCAAACCTACCTTAGCTCATATTTGCTGGTTAATAATTAAATTATTATTTAATGTGTTGATGTTGATATTTAATTGTAAACACTAACAAAAATACAAGCACTCGCACACACACGCAATTACAATTTTCGTTTAAACTTAATGAAAAAAGAAAATTAACGATAACGCCTGCGCTTTATGATATCACATCCGTTAAATTTTAGCGGTATCACTTAATGAGAAACAAATTGTCTTTATAAAGCAAAATATCTATGTATGTGTGTGTTCTGTGCATAAATAGTAATATAATATGACTCCAAGAAGGGTGTATCTCTTACTCAATCAGCAAACTACCCCATATATGTACATACGATGATAACACAACAAATGGTGCGTATTTCAAACAAGATCATAAGGGTATGCTTATGGGAAATTCCATGACGACAGATAGTACATTCGCACACTTTCAGTTCAGCCAAAATCTAAAAGAAATACGTTATTATTGCGATTTATAGTAGAAGAATGTAAGCATTGGAAACTTCTCTCCCAACTTATATATGATTGTAATTTTAAGACATAGATGCCCAGTAGTGGCTGATATCAGCAAATTAAGCTCACACGTATACTTACGCTCTTTTGTTTGATCGTCAATCAACCAAGAGGAAATCTGCATGTTGAGTGGGAGAGACAAACTAAACTTGCAGAACTTCTGTGTGTTTGTCTCTCCTATATATTGGTTGATTGACGATCAAACAAAAGAGCGTAAGTATACGTGTGAGTTTAATTTGCTGATATCAGCCACTACTGGGCATCTATGTTTTAAGCCATGCTCATATTGATGCTCTATTAAGAGAAATTTATATAATTTCTTTTCTTCAGAAGGCTATTAGGAGTGATTTTTGGCTACGGAGGTGACATTATGATACAGTTAAACCTCGATTAACAGGGCCGCTATTAATCGGTTTCATCTTTTAACTGGCATGCGGTGTTTTTCGATTATCCATGCTGGTGCCGGTCCCACGGTTGAAAAAAAAAACGAATTATAATCTAAAAATGAGAAAAATAAAAATTCGCTTGCATTTACATAGTGTAGGCATGCAAACTTTACTTTTCACTTCTGATTGACTTTTTCTGGAATCGCCCATATGTAGCATTTAGTAAGCATGGCATATTTACAAGTACTTATATAAATATGTCATAGAAATAAGGAATATATTCCAATGACATTCATTTATTCATTCAATTTTCTACATAGGAATCTTATAAGCAATTAATATCTATGAATTTAAACAAAAACAATAACAAAAACTATAACAAAAGCAAAAACAAAAGCCATACAATAAAATGTTTGACATTAAATGACACAATGATACACCACAGATATTTGATAGAGTAACAAACAACAAAAGGATTCAGTTTTCAACAGGTGGCCTTCTAAAACGGACGTGAATTAATTATTGCGGTAATAATAACAAGCACAACAGCAATTAAAGCGTTTTATTAAAGTAAATTTCCGTTACAAAAAAAAAAAACGAAAAAAATATGGGACTAAAAATCTGGGAACGTTTCTCACAAGCCGATAACATTTTTCAATCATTGCGACCACTGACCTACATTTCAATAATTGGTTTGGCACCATTCCATTTGAAGTCTGAAAAGGAAGTTCGTACATCAGCTTTATCATTTGTTGCCGGCATAGCTCATTTCTTATTTTTCCTGTTGTGTTTTTTCCTATCGCGTCATGAAGGTGGCTCTATCATTGGCTATTTTTTCCAAACGAATATCACTAAATTGGGCGATACAACACTTTCGTTGACAGGCATTATAGCTATGCTAACAATATTTGGTTTTGCCATTTTAAAACGTAATAGGCTCATTAATATCATACAAAATAATTTGGTCGTCGATGAGATTTTCGTAAGATTGGGCATGAAATTAAATTATCGCAAAATTTTATGGTACTCCTTTGTCATATCCTTCGGTATGCTCTTATTCAACGTTATCTATTTGTGCGTCAGTTATATGCTGTTGAGGTCGGCTCAGATAACACCATCGTTTGTGGTATTTACCACATTCGCTCTACCGCATATAAACATCAGTATAATGGTGTTTAAATTTTTATGCACCACACATTTGGCCAAAAGTCGTTTTCATATGATGAATGAGGTAAATCCTGAAAAATGTTCAATTTAAATATATTTATATGTATGTATATGGATGTGCAGGAGTTTTTCTTTTATTTTTTTTTAACACAAAGAACTCTAATGAGACCGTGTAACGGAGGCCAAAACCTAATTCCTTAACGTGTGTTAAGTCTCCTAAGATTACCAGTTTCAGGAACTTAAGACTAATAAGAAATTATACAACAAATTTACTTAAAAACTCAATAATGGTTCCAATTTGGAATTCAAAAAATTTATAATAATTTCCATATGTTAATTTATAATCTTAAATATTTTCCAAAAATAATTTTTGTCGGTTTCCAAAGAGAAAACAAAAAAAAAGCGTTATCAATATATTTTTAATTTCAGATTCTACAAGACATTTTGGATTCGCATATTGAAGATAGTAATGCAATGGAACTTTCTCCACTGCATTCAATCGTGCGCATTAATCGCAGTGTACCCAAACGACGTCCTGGCAATATATCCTGTATATCAGTGAATAAACGTTATAGTGTAGCATCAGTTATAAGACAAAACCCTGAATTCGCTTTAAAGCAAGTGACGAATATTCATAATCTTTTATGTGATATTTGTAATACAATCGAGGAATACTTTACATATCCATTATTGGCCATAATAGCCATATCGTTTTTATTTATACTTTTCGATGATTTTTATATATTAGAAGTAAAACTAAATCCAAATTGTGTTGAAGTCTTTGAGGCAGATGAGTTTTTTGCATTTTTCATTGCACAAATGTTGTGGTATGTGATTATAATATTTTTAATAGTAGAAGGCAGTAGTAGAACCATTAAGGAAAGTGGAAAATGTGCTGCTATAGTCCATAAAACTCTGAATTTAACCGATGATCCGGAAATACG
The DNA here is from genome assembly GCA_963576795.1 of Metopia argyrocephala. Taxonomy (NCBI): domain Eukaryota; kingdom Metazoa; phylum Arthropoda; class Insecta; order Diptera; family Sarcophagidae; genus Metopia; species Metopia argyrocephala. The sequence continues at coordinate 4,397,065 of OY756209.1, forward strand.
TGATCGTTTATTGCGTTTGTCGTTACAACTACAACATCGTCGGGTACGTTTTACAGCAGCCGAACTATTTAATTTGGATCGCACTTTAATTTTTACGGTATCAAATTATAGGAATTTATATAATGGAAGAGATCGTTGATCGTTTGTTATCTCTATTTCAGATTGCTGGTGCTGCAACATGTTATTTAATCATTTTGGTACAATTTCGCACCACTCATCACATGGATGCCAATCAAAATATTACAAATTGTGTATCATAAATTGTAAATGAATTCCCAAGTTAGATTTTAAGTCTTAAGTGTGCCAAAAAATTATAAAACATGTAATAAATGTGCCTTTGTGTTAAAAGTCACAATTTAAACTATTTATTTCTTTACTTAATTACAAGATTATTTTGTTAAAGTATAAGTAAACACTTTAAATTATAACGTACTATTTGTGATAAAACAGGTCGTTTTGTAGATAATGCAGGTGTGCATGGCAGAACCGTATTTCACATCTTAAAATTATGCTACACGATTTTTTTATGTCCAGTATTGCCAATATCATTAAGTTTAATTATAATGCATAACAATTCTATATAGCAACGCCCTAAGTAGCACAGCTGACTATTGTAAACAAAGTTTAAATAATTACAGTGAGATATTAAAGATTTTGCTTTTAAAACATGGGTAAAAATCAAAATAAAAGGTAATTATAAAAATTCAAAGGTTTTAATAAATACAAGAGTCCGTTGTAATTCTATGTAGGCCCTGGCGCAAATTAATCAAAAAGCTACAAAGAAAACGAAGAAGACAAAAGTGTGCTCGTCAAAGAGATAAAGAGTTGCAGGAAGGTAAAATTCTATGTCTAAACTTGTGTGAATTGTCTTTATTAGAATTGCTTTCCAATTTACGAACATCTAGATGAACAACAAAAACTTAAAGATCCCCAATATAAATCGTGGCTGGAAAATCAAGAGGAAATGCAAAGACTGCAGCAATTGCACGAAGAGGAACAACTCCAGCAAGAAGAAGAGCAATGGTTGCGTAGGGAATTACTGGCACAAAAACAATTTAGAATAGATGAAATAAACAGAAAGGCCAAAGAAGCCAAATTGGAGGAAGAAAGAATAAAACAAGAACAGGCATTCAAAGAGCAACAAGATGCCCATCGCAGAAAACGTGAAGCTCTTAAATTGCAAGCGGAAAAAGCTGCCAAAGAATTTGATGAAATCTTACAGACTATGCAAGAATATTTAGATGAAAGCGATATGAAAACACCTCCCAGATTAGAGTGCTTTGTAGAGTCTAGGCCTAATGAAAAAACGTGTGACTTTTATGACAAAACAAATTGCTGTCGTTTTGGCAGTGTTTGCACATTTAATCACAGGCGGCCTATGTTAGCGAAAATTATAGTTATACGGCATTTTTTCCACCATCCCCTGCTAGAGCAACAAGAACATAAGGAATATTCTAGAGCTGATAGTCGTTTGGAATTAAATGAACGTGATTTGCGTGAGTCATACGATGAATTTTGTGAGGATGTTTGGCCGGTTTTAGAAGAATTTGGTAATATTATAAATTTTAGGACTGTAAGGAATACGCAGGCACATTTAAGAGGTCACGTCTTTATAGAGTATGCTGAAAAAAGGTAAAGTACAAAAAAATGTTTAATTCTTACACTATATACACCACCTGTGAGTAGGGTGCTTTTGTAGGGGTCGTGGGTTTAAATAAGAACAAAATTCTAAAAAAAGAAAATATTAGTTTCTAGATTACAAAATGTTGCTGTAAAATGCTTAGATTAAATCCAACAATTCGTCGAAATAGGATGACTTTAAAAATATCAAATAAATTGTAGTGACACAACGTAAACAAAACGAAAAAATTAACTCTAGTATCTTAGGAAGGCGCGTTAAAATCGTGTAGAGTACTGTGGGAGTTACCAATTGTATGAGTGTTAAGCCAGGATGAAAACAAGAGAAATGGAGTAAACATTTTGAAATTATTAATATGATGAGAAGCAGATATAGTGGATAGATATCAGATGCAGTTGACCAGGGCTACACCACAAACAAATACAAAATGAAAATGTGATGTCTTCATATCTTCATTTTTAATTTAGGGATATATTTTCTTCCTTTAAACTCTTGGCCGATTATATATTTTTATGACTTTAACAAGTTTATAAAATAATTGTAATATTTCTATAAAATGCGACTGAATTTTATTTTTAATTAACACGTTTTTAAATATAAATTTATTATCAAATATCGATCACTTATAAAATTTATTTTATAATTATTGTAGGTCAGCGTTAAGAGCTTTTATAAATCTTCAAAATCGTTATTACGCAACTAAACGTTTAAACGTGGAATTTTCAAATATACGTAACTGGCGTAATGGAGTTTGTGGTATGAACTCGGTATCCTTTTAATAATACAAAAAAAAAACAAAATACCTTAAAGGGCATGAAAAATAATATTTACTATTCTCTGTAGCAATATTTCCTTAACTATAATCTCGTGATTTTCTTTAAGGTCTATCACTAGGTCGTAAATGTCCTAAAGGTGTGGAATGTAATTTTTTGCATTTAATGAAGAATGCTGACAATAAATATAATACACCAATGCATAATCCAGACAGAGTTCTTTACAGTGTAACAAAAAATACTGAATTAGTTTCAGATACACCAAAGCTAAGGTAAAAGCAATATGAGGGTTTTAAATATAATTTCGTTTACATGTTCTTTTTTTTGTAGTTGGGATACTACAGATGCCACGAGTAAACGAACTCGTAGTTGGCGTTGGTCAGAGAGTCCTGAAGTTGAATTGAAGACATATGGGGAGAAAAATTTAGAAACTGGTTCCAAATCTCCTAAAGCTGCACATAAATCAAATTGTAATAAAATTTGTACAAATTCTTCACAACGCAGTTCAACATCAAAAAACTCTTCTTCTAAAAGTTCTTCAAGAAAAAGTATTTCACGCACGAAATATAAATCGGACCAAAAGTCAAAAGATAAAAGCCCTAAAATTCATAAAAGTAAAAGATCTAAATCTCCGATGTACGATAAAAAACGAAAGTCCAAGAAATATGATTGAATAATAAAGCAGGATAAGAATCTGTTACTAATAGAAATGTCCATAGATAAATTATTTGCCTCGATTATGGTTCACAACAATTGTAAATTTAAGGTTGTTTTTTTTTTAAATTGCATTTATGCTTTGCAACATCTATGTATGTATGTATTTTTATATGTTGAAGCCAATACAACACAATATTTACATATTATGAACAATAATATTTTGAAGACCATGTGGTCAAAAAATTTGTGATAATTTTTATAAAACAAAAAACTTCAATAAAATCATTCAAGTTTTACACAAATATATTTTACAAAAAAGCTTTATCATATTTGTTTTCTTATGTTGTAAACTAAAATGACAAACTTATTACTGGTATTTAAATACCCAAAAAAGTTGAACAAAGTGAAAAAGATTCTCCTGTTTGCCTGGCTGTTGTTGCTATAAGTTCCTCTCTGTAGGATAAAGTACATCAAAAATTAATGTATATATGTCAGGTGATGGTAAACAGACGGATTAGGGCCACCTCAGTTGGCTTTGCCAAAAACCCACTATACGTAAACCAGTGGGGGGGTCTATCAGGGCAGTTGAACAGGTGTACCGTGTCATAAGGGATTTCTCGCAGTCAGGGCAACGGTTAAAAGTATCGGGAATAATTCTTTCCTGATAAAAACCTGGTAAAGTGAATCAATTTAAATGTTTTATTAATGCAAATTTGCGAATTAAGAAATAAAATAGCTGGGAAAAGTAATAACGAAAATGAATATTCAAGTATCATCCTATTAGATTTTTAAATATACATACCCTATCAAAAAGGGCGTGGAGAGGAAAATCAAATAACTTGTACGTGTTTCTAGAAACGTACACATATAGGTACATACATATGTATATACAAAATCATACGAGTAGTTATATGGGTAGACATTAACAGGTTAAGAAAACCTATAAAAACCTTTTTTTCTAGTACGTTAAATATAAAAAATAACGTATTAATTATAAAATTATCTGAAATTAAACACAAAATTTTTTTATATTTTATTGTTTTTTTTTATTTTTTATATTTTTTTTTTTCGTTTTAAACTGTTAAAAATTATATTAAAAAATAAGATTTTTGGAGAATATAGTCAATCTGTGTCAAAAATACAGAATTTTCGCTTTCTATTTCTTTTTTTTTTAAGAGTATTGAACTAATAAATATAAATTTTAAGAAATATATTACAATGAAGTACATACATACAAATGATAAAGAATTTCATTATTCGTTTTATCTCATATTTTTTCTATAAATTGGCAGTTAAATTAAAAGTTAATAATAAAACAATATTATTAGCAAAGAATAGAAAATAAGTGAGAATGTTGAAAATTTTGTGCGTTTTTCTCATCGTAGCTTTTTTAAAATTCTAAAGTCTATTTTGTTTTCTTTGAAAAATAAAAAAATAAAAACAAAAAATAAAAATAAACATCTCTGCTGTACTTAAGGGATATTTATAGACGAATGCCAGGGTTGGTAGAAGCTACATAACGTAATAATTCATCGTTGTCTTCACAGATGAAAGGTTTTTCGTGATAGCAAGCAACATCGTGCCATGCAATACCATCATTGTAGACATTGTTTAAGACAGATAAACACTGTTCCTTGGTTTGGTTAATATCATATTCAGCATTGTCAGGTTGAGGACGCTTTTTGTGGCCAGTTTGAGACCAAGGATTGTAGCCCCAGCCTTGAGGAATGCGGTTAGTGGGTTGAATCTTCTCACGAGTTGCAGACCAGAACCAACCATAAACATTCTTAGGTTCCAAATCGGGACGATTTTCACAACCATTGAAATCGCAAATACGACCAGCAGTCCAAATATAAGGAACATCGTTTTGTTGAATTACACGGAAGATTAGATTATTCTTTTCTTGGGTTTCCAAAGCCACCAAATCCATACAATATTCACGGCACAAGTTACGGCCATCTAACCAATCGACTTTCTTGTTAGCCAAAGCTGGGACGTGAGTACTCAAGAACATATTTCTGCCACGGTAAGAGAATTCCTTAGGACCTAAATTAGAATAAATAAAATGGTAAATTAGCAATATTTTTAAATCTGTTTAGTACGAGTATGTAAGTATTATAAAAATAAAAACAAACAAAAACAACAAAAGAAACAGAAAAAACCCAGCGCAATATTTCTATGTGTGTCATGTCATTGCATATTATAAATTGTTATTTACCATTCATTCATGACTTAACAATTTTATTTAGCCTCAAGATTTATGTTTGTGTGTACGTATGTAGTACCTAATAATAATACTATACATAGATATCTTTAAAAAACTAAAAAAAAAACTGCAACCATTATCCAAGATAGCTTGCGCAACATCATTATCAACCACATCATGACTACCATATTGGCGTCTGTGTGTATGTTTGTTTTGGATAAATATATTTAATGGTTGTTTATTTGCTAGTTTTTTCTTATTTGAAACTTAAAAAAATAGCTCCAGAAAACAAGTAAATCAATATTTCCGTTGTATACGTCCCTGTTCTGTATTCAGAGTGGCATCAATCTGTGCAGAATTATAAAATTAACCGCTACCAAAAGAATTTGGAAATTTGTTTTTCTTAAAACTTTAATTTTAAGCAATTTTTTTTTTTCGAAAAATTGTGTAAATACTATAAAAAACAGAATAAAACCTTTTAAATTGTGTTAACACTTTAGAAAAGTTAAAAAAAAAATTATGAGATTTTATTCCATACGAAATAAAATGAACAAAATTATTCGAAAATTGAATATAGAACAGCTCAGGAATGTGGATTATTACATTTTCAAATAAAATGTCTGTGATTCTGAATACAGAAGAGCACTACTTGTAGATCGTTGCCTAAATTAATAGTTTTAGAAAAATTTTAACGGCCGTATGTATAATGAAAAGTTAGCAACTCGTTAGCATATCGTCGTGCGGGAGTTTAAGTGCTCTATCCGCCATTTCATATTTTGTATATATCTCGAGTTAATGATGCCACTTTAGGTCTTCGACCCCAAACTTATCAAAACTGTAATCCGTTTTAGGATATCTCGTCAAGTTTCGAAGATAAATAACCGAAAACGGATAGCAGATTTTAAAAATTTTGGTTTCAAAAACATAAATTAGCATCATTAACTCGAGATTTAAAAAATGGCGTATAAAGCACTTATACTCCCGCACGACGATATGGTACAAAAAACTGGCAAGTTTATCACCCCTTATAGACTGATATTAAAAATTTCAATACCTTATATTTGATAACTGGTCAGAAAATCCAAAATATTAAATTTCTTGTACGTTTGGGTAAGAATTTTCATGTATAGGAATGACAAGCCACTGTGTACAACGACCTGCTAATTTTTTATTATAAATAAGGCTGTAAATATTTATCATTTTGAGAAAAAGGTTGTGATAAATGATGTTTTCTTATAAAAATAAAAAAAGTTGAAATAAAAATGAAAAAAAAAAAATTCTGATTGCAATAATCGAGAAGTAATGCTTAACGAGGTTTTTCGTCGAACCAATGCAAAAATTTGCTGTCATAATGAAAATAAACGTCCTATGTTACCATAAGAATGGCAAGGAAATTGGATGTTATTAAATGCCTATTCAATAACTTTCGCCAACTGCATAGGCTAGGAATGCCAAATTATCGTCGATATCATTAATTAATTTCATATCGCCAAATGGTTCACCATACTTTTGCCTTTTTTTTCAATGTTTACTTTTTTTAAATCAGTAAACAATGCAACAAACTCGTTTTTACAGTTGGTTAGCAGCTTCCATTTCATCAAATATTAAGATGCATTAACTGGCAATACTAGTAACTTATGTATGTATTTATACTTGTATTTGTTTTACTTAATATAAGTATGTTACGTATGCAATAACAACTACAACATTAAAAAAACAATATTACAAATGATATGTGCAACCTCAACCTATAGACATTGCTAAATAATTACAATTGGGGGTACTGCCAACAACACCCCTTTTTAGAGTACGATCTTTAAATCTCTATGTACATACTACATACCATATTCGTATACATACATACATATGTATGTATGTATGTACATCAAACTTGTGTTATGAAAATGAAAATGTTCGATAGTGCAAATATTACACGTTTTTTTAAGCCTTAATATAATGTATGTGTGTGTGTGTATTTGTATTTATTATTCAGTATGACAACATTGCATATATGTATGTATGTAAGATAGACCGGCTAAAAGCTCGTTATTATTGTATGTATTTACTTTTTAAATTTTTTTACTCATAATGATGACTCTGACAAATGCATAAAATAATTATAAATATATAAATTAAGCATTTAGCTACACATATTCATGTACATATGTAAGTATGTTTGTGTGTCAAGATATTGTATAATAAAAAAAAAATATTTGTGTACATTTCATTTAGCAAGTTACAGACAAACATCTTAGTTACCGATTAATCCAATTTTTTTTCTTTATGAAAATTAATTTTATATAAGTATATCCTTAAGTATATGAAGTGTGCAATACACTTAGTTTTGTAAGAAATGTGTTTTTTAATGAAAATAATTAAGAAAAATAAAGTTATAAGGACGTAGTGAATATACAGTAAATTGTGTATTTATTCTTGAAAATAATTATGTTTTTTTTTATAAATTTTTCTATAAAGAAAAAATCTTAAAAAATTTTTTTTATGTAAAAAATTAATTAGCATGATCTTGCGCTTAATTGGGGTCAAGGCAAGTTTAATGAATGTTTTTGGTTTTCTTATTTTTTTTTTAGAAATTGCAAACAAAAATATTTTGTTAAACCTAAAAAGGTACATACATACATACGTACATAATGTCATATAAAACTACATTTATGGCGTTTTCGTTTCTACAAAAATGTATAACATTTTATTATTATCTTACATAAAAATAGGATGTTATACATTCTTTTTCGATCTCGTTTTATTTTAATCGAAATTTCTAATTGTTGCTCTAACCCTTAATTGCATGCATTTTTTTTATTTTTCTGAAGTAAGCCACTGATAAAATTCATGCACAATTTTAAGGAAAAATATTTAAAAATATTTTATTATAAATATCTAAAACTACAGTCCAATGGGTATAATCTAATGCCAAAATATTTCTGCAGCGACCAAATTACACTAAAGTTTTTGTACATTTCTTTTCTTTATTGTCAAAAAAATTTATGATGGAAATTTCCATCACAATGCAATGAAGGGCTAAAGGATATTTTTTTTAAAAAGGAATATTTTGTCAAGATGTGGGAGAAAAATTTATGAAAGGCAACATTTTTTGGTAGAAACGAAAACGCCATTAGAATTTCATACTTTCATAAACAAAATTCTTGAGTACTAAACTTTAAATTGTTTTCAATTTTATACTACGTTGACAGTTAAAGTTCATGAACGAAATAAAAATTAAAAAGGGAGACTTTAGTAGAGAAAGTTTTAAAATTTGGTATAAACAAGTTCGTTGCAAATATACATCATCAATTAAAAATTTTCTCCTACCTTCGGCGTCTTCTGCTTCTCAAATTATATTATAGAAATAAATAATTTCTTTGTTCAATCGATTTTAAGGTTTAACTATGCTTAACGATTTTGATTTAAAATTAAGTTGAGTCAGTAATTATGTCTGCATTAATTTTAAGGGTTGTTTTTTGTACATACATATGTAATAAAAATTAAAAAAAATCGCCAATATGCTATTTTCAGGCTACAAAATCTTGAAATCTTGCAGCTCTGAATATGGCCTGCCAACTACAAAATTGTATGTGGGTCGCTCAACTGAACAGAAGTATAGATCCGCATGCAATTATTTTATTAATGACAAAAATTATGGAAAATGTTATTAAATTGAGTCAAAATGTTTTATCAAACGTACAGAGCTGCATATGTATGTACATATGTATACTAAATATCTATTAATAACCAGTAATAAATCTTAAAAACATTAATATTTTGCCAAATTTTATTTATTTTTTTTTTTCATACATAGACAATAAATTAAAAGCTCTGATGCAAAAACAAATATGATAAATTTATTCGATTTATCTTAAATAGCAAATTTAAAATGATTAATTACATATTTGATTATAAATTTAAACAAATAAACAATAATAATTCTTATAAAGTTTTTTCCCCCCGTTTAAATAAAACTGACCCACTAAGAATTTTGTTTTATTTTTGTTGGAATAATAAATGAATTTATGAATTCAGTAATTTAAAAAGAAAAAATTTCGCAAATTCGTGTGATTTCTCATACTATTACAAAAAACTTTAGATACCAGGAACCAACGTTACAAATTCAAAGAATTTAAAATACTATTTTAAAAGATACGAACGAGTATATAATAAAATACATACAAGTATGTACAAATTTAATTTTGTTTTAAATAAAACCAGTTAATAACCGCAGTAACTTAAACATATTACGGCACAAATATGTATACACAGTATTGGTTGTTGCATTATTTTATACGGTTTGTTTTGAAATGTTAAAATAGAAATCTTTAAAAGGATTTTAATTTATTATGTACATAAGTATGTATATTGTAACCGCAGATACCTATTTTGAAAAAATTAAATTTTTATTCCAATTCTAACTTTTATAGTTTAAAACAAAGCTCGCTATGTGCGTTTTCATCCTTCGAAGTCTAATTGGCTTTACGTATATATACAGCCGAATGAAAAAATAACACCTTCGGCCAACACTGATATAAAAAAACTCAACTTGTATAAAAATATAGGGCAAAACAAGACAATAGATAACCGTACCGAAACGATGTGATTTTTTGGCAATTTTTGTTTATATGACAACAGCGTTAAGTTCTCAACAATGTACTGCCGGACGCAACATTTTGTGTAAAAATGTAATTTAAAAAAATAGTGCTTTGCTATGTCATGTTGTCTCAAAAACAATGTCATGGAAAGTCATCATAGTGTCTTTTCATGTTATTACAAATCGAATAAGCTGTAAACGGCGTAACATGGCATGGCAATTGCATGATGTGACATGTGTTACAGATTAACATGTGCAGTGCTCTACTTCTTAATAATAAAGCATATCGTTTGAATTTAATGATGAAACAGAATACGACCGCAACTTCAAGCAAAAACGACTCTCAAAGAAAACAGGCCCTTAATTCACGAACTGTCATTTTATGTTTTTATTTAATGATCAAAGGAGAAAATGACATCCGTGAAGTACACCAGCTAAACTGCACATATGTTTTCGACTCCCGCTACGGTAGTCTCATCAGAGTTCTTTGTGTCCTGTGCATATTCAAGACCAAAGATCAACTATTCAACTCACACTTTTCTAGAAATCACACATATAAAATTACTTTTTCCATATGTATATACATACATACACTTGTATGAGTTAGTCGAAGTAAAGTCAGACACCTGTTTCTATCATATTCTCATTTTCTCACCATCATTGCAGTTTTTGTAATTATCATCTTATTTGGATGAAACAGAATTACAGTTTATTATTTTTGTTTTTGCCCTCTTATTCCATTTTATCCACATTAGTCGACATCGACGACATGTACGACTGCAGCCGTGGTGGTTAAAGGGCATCGCTACTACATACGCGTTTCGTCAGAAACGCTTTAATTAGATCAAAGTAGTTTATATTTCACGACTGCATTCTGCAGCGTTTTTATGTGTCAATTTGTATGGAAAAAATCGTCAAGCTGCAGTTCTGTTTCATCATTTAAATGCATATATAATTTTTGTAAGTCATAACAAAAATAAATTAAATATTTAAAATTATTTTAAATAGGCTGTTGCCTAAAATTGATATTAATTAAATATTTGTATGTATAAATAAATATGAAAAAAAACAATACAAAAACAACTTAAGTTTTATAAAAATTTTTTATGGATTTCTTTATTCCATTTAATTATACCCGAAATCTACATTAAGAACTTGTCAAACATGTACAATTTGATCTTTACGTCAAAAAGTTGTTTGAGCTAATTTTGAAGAATATGTTTTAACATTTAATTTCCATAATTAAAATTAACATTTGAATATGTATGTATGTATTGTGTTCTATTTCAAGGTAATAAAAAATAAACTTTATACAAATGATTACGGTTATTTAAGTATGTAATTAAGTTTGTTCTAATGTCGTTATAATCCCAAATAAGTTAAAAGGAACGTGTATTAAAATGTGTTAAATAAAAATCAACGTGATTTGAAATATTTGAAAGAAAAAAAAAATTAATTTTAATTATTATCTTGTATTTATCATTAATAGTTTAGATTTCTAAAAATAATTACGAAAACAACTGCATCTTTTATTAAAATAATAAAACAATCAAACAAAAAAATATTAAAAATGTTTGCTAATATTTGTAATCACTGAAGCGGATGTACTTACATATGTATGTAAAATTTATAGTACAGATTGCATTGTTTGTTGCTTTTGAATACAGTGATTGCAAAAATGCATATGTACGTACATATACAATACATATATTGGCATCAATAATAAGAAGAGCTCATCTATTGCATTTGGTTCATTATGGTTGGGCTAAGAAAATAAAGTTACTGTGCATGGGTTTTAAAATATACGTATTTGTTAATAAAAAAAGGTATTGTAGTGGCATTATGAAGTGTATTTACCTTTATACGATATTTGGTATAAATTTTGCCTCATTGAATTTTTCATTTTAAACAATTTTAGCTTTTAAACATGGTAACAAAAATTGAGAAACAAAAAACCACACTATAGTTCAGATCTCCTTTGTATGTTAAAAGAAAACTTTATAATAACAATAGTGTTGCAAAATATTGTTTATTCGTTTTGGAAAAATCTTGCCAGCAATAGTAAAATATTGTATTGCTAAAACCTCCCTAATACTCATAACAAAAAAAAGTGTGTCAAAGAGCGTCACTGCACAATTCTAATACTTTCATTGGGTTAACAAATATCACTTTATTTAATTGTTTACGTTAATTATGTAGTTTAAAAATTCATATTTTTATTTCTTGTTTACTTTAGCTGTAATTGGCCAAAGTAATAGCAGTTTGTATAAAAATGTTTTAAATGCATAAACAAAGTTCGATTAACGTACTTAAACTTGAAATCAGAAATCCGATTCACAGTAACAAAAGTTATAATAATATTTAAAAAATCGAAAACCACAAAAAGGTTAATAAATTAGAAAATTTTTGAGTTGTTGTCCGTTTGAAAATTTTAATAAAGGATCGATAGTGCGTGAAGCAAAGAAACATGTAGAAAAATTTTGCTTTTATTCTAAAAGAGATTTTAGTTACATAAAATGCAAGTATCAGTAGGGAAAGCCTTGCATACAAATGATTTTTTTGCCCTTAAATATTGAAAAAAAGTATGAAAAAACAAATTGTTTCTGGAATTATGGAATAATTACTTATCCAACGACAAACACAAATTGTAGGTATTTTTGCTAAAGCCCCCATACAAATTTAGAGTAGGGAAAGCTAAAACTTTGCAGAATAAAGTTTAACATTTGCAGCTAAACACTGTGGTTGTTTGGCGATGGTGTAAGTCTGTGATTGGCATGGCTGGCCATGTGGGTGCTCAAAAGTATACAGCCGAACGAAAAAACAATATCGTTTTGTTCCAAAAAAGATCTATCATGTTAAGTGCTGAAGACTCGGGTTCGAGCCCCAGGAAAGGTGTGATCAATTTAATTTTGTTTTTATCAGAAAACGCTTTAATAAGATCAAAGTTAACTATCATGATTTGCTTAAATTTTTTATCGTATCGATGTTTTTTGTTTCTCCTGCAAAATTTTTTCAATATAATTTAAGGCTTTTATGAATTCATATGTCGATATATTGTTTAACAACACTTAACAAATAGCGTTACATGTTATAAAAAGATTTAATTTAAAATTTCTGTTAATTTTACAATATGCAACTACAATACATTTTCACTTTCCTAAGTATTGGTCATGAATTTTACAATTTTCTATTTTTTTTTCTTTATTTTTTATTGTATTTTTAACTTGACAGTACTTTTTTTCTATGAAAAAAAAAATATTTCTCTTGGTATAGTGTTTACAAAATATGTATGCATGTACATACTGTATATCAAAAATTGTTTTCCATATTCGAAAAATGTAAATTAAAACACGTATTCTTCACAAATTATGTTAAAGAAAAATGTATATATACAATATACTTACGATTGGCACATTTGGCAGGTACGGGCAGTGACAAAAATCTACCAGGCTTAGTGCCGGTGGTTGTCGTAGTTCTGGCTTGGCTAATGGCAGGCTCAGCATATGTTGCTGCCACACAGAATGCAGCTAAAACCAAGGTGATTTTCATCTATAAAAAATTGTTAAATGATAAATTAGTATAGAAAATATTTATTTATTTATATTTATTATATTCATTGGAATGGAACAATATGGATTACTCAGATACCCTTTTAAATATTAGTGATTTTTTATGTGCAGTGATCAAAAAGACTGTGCGATATTCTTAAATACCACATACATTTTATTAATAATAAGTAAAGAAAGTTTATTTTGATACAATTGACCTATTTGTTTTTAAATAAAAATACAAATATTTAGATTAAGTATGTTTTAAATCGAAACAGTTTTAAAACTCTTTTAACTAACAGCTAATTCTAAATAATTGTAATTCTAATTTTTTCACATGGAATAATAAAAATAACCAATGGAAGAAATTGGCAGCCCCATCAAATTTGGCAGAACATTCTTTACAGCTCATTATCAAAAAGGTTTCAAAACGGTATGCGCTTATACTCAATTTTAAAAACGCTTAGTCTGACTCAAACAGGTTTGAAAAGCAGTTTCACTGAAAATGTTGCGAAATTTCAAAACTGTTTTTATAGCTGTTTATGACATGGGTTTGAGCGAATGAAAACGGGCATAAACATGACAAAAAAATCCAAAACAAAAAAGTATGCGACAGGCTTGGAGGTTTTTTTTTTCTTTCTGCATACAAAAATGATTACAAGAAATTACAATTATTGCCTTATATATTACTGTTAGGATGCTAACTAAATATTTTTCGGGATTTCTATAATTTTTGTCCAAGGCCGTTAAGGATGCGTAACGACATTTAGTATGGCGGTGTCAGCATTTGGCATTTACCATTTATTAATTGACCATGAATCAAAATAAGATATTTCTAAGCTCTTTTTATAAAATAATATTTTCTACCAATTTGAATTGGTAAGAAATACAAATTTTTGATAAGTGTCACACCTATAATTCCAACAGTATTTTAAAAATTTTTTACAATCAAAAATAGATCAATCAGAAACTATTTAGTTACATAAAATATAATACAATACAATATAAATTGTAATATATTCTACCAATTACAAGGAGAGTGACTATGACGTTTGATAAAAGTCTCTGGTAAGAATCTAACCCACAACCCAGTAGTCAATCAAACTGCTCACTAAACCACTGGGGCACAAAAAAAAATTATTATCATGAATTTAAAAAAATTTTCATTTCTGATCAAATTTTTTTTTGGTACACGTTAAAATAAAATTTAAACTTAAGAAAAAAAATAGGAAAACAATTTTCGCAATATATTTTGATTAATGGATGGAAGTCTGTTTTGCGTGAGTAATATTTAAACAAAAGACTTAAGAAACAAACGTCTTTCATGTGATTGCATTTCATTCATCTGTAACGTTGTTACATTTTGCTTCTTTCTTAAATGGACATAATTTTTTATGAAACCTTCATTTATCTATTCACCATAAAAATAATAGCAACAATAGAGTTATAAAATGCAAATTAAAATGTTTTTATTATTTTTAAAAAAGATTTACAACTCAAATTAATGAAATTGTATTGCTTATTTTATATTTGCATTTGTTTGTAATTCAAACAGCCTTATCCATAAGTGCTAAAGAAAAAAATCTTCAAGAAAACAAAAGAAAATAAATATTTCCTCTACCTTTATTAATAAAATAATATAATTTTCATTAACATATTTAAATGAATGTTTGGACTAGACCAACAGGCATACATGTATTATTTTGATTATCATTAAAATTGTATTCACGATTATAATAAAAACCATGATACCTAGTAAAAATGTCTTTAATAATGGATATAGTCGTATGATAACACTCGTAATAGCAACAACACTAAATAATAAAGTAGTAAACATAATAAGATGAAAAAATTATTCAAAAATGCTTAATAAAAATGCAATATGCGTGATAATGTCATATACGCATTGGAATCGCCAAACAAAACATACTCTATTATACTTTTATATATAAATATATATTTGTATATATGTATATTGTACATATATGCATGCTTATTCAATATGTTTGTCATGCCATCGGCTAAGTGGCATATAGTATATGTATGTATATACATATATATTTCCATTAAGAAAATAATAAAAAACAAAACATTAACTGAAAATTGCTTTTATTGTATTGGTTTTTATGTCAAGGATGATTTTTATTAACCGGTTAAATTATAAATTTACAATATATGTACAAGTAAATTTACCCGTGTTGGCAAATGAGAGTGCACAGATATTTGCCGTACATATGATTTTAAATTACTAAAGCTTATTGAGAAGAAGCTACAGCGCTATTTATTTTGGTTATTGAAGCATATTTTCAATTATTCTCTTCCAAACACATAAACTTAAGTTTAAATTTTAATGGTATTGATGATATTAGTATTGAGCTGAATGTGTATATGCACATCACCTTTTTAACATACTCACACACACACATACATATACATGTGTATGGACTAAACATGTGTTCATGGCGCAGAATTTTAATTTTTCATGGCAGACAAATTGATAGACAATGACACCTCAATGACCTTTAAAATATATTAAACTTTTTTTTTATAAAAATTGAACTGACATGTGTATTTATTGGTGAATTCGGTCTATAGCTTTTTGATATCAAAAGAAAGTACATACATGTCCTTCAAATTTAATGGGATTTTTTTATAAAAACTTTTAAAAAACATATATAATTTTCAAGTGGAAAATTTTCTATACATACATGTATATAATGTATATACATATATATAAATATATAAATATATAAATATATGAAAATATATATAGTCGCCGTGGTCTAGTGGTTAGTGTGTTGGCTTACGAAGACGATAGTGCTGGGTTCAAATCTCAGCTCCGACATCTTTAAAAAAAAAGAAATATGAAACAATTATTTCTTTCGGCGACTACCTCTCAGCAGTCTTCTGGCAAAAGCTCTGGGAGTAATTAATTGCCATGAAAAATCTTCTCAAATCTGTCGTTCGGAGTCGACTTTAAACTGTAGGTCCCGGTACTCATGGGAAAAAATTAACACACACAACATGAGTGCTGCGAGAAGCTAGGCCGTAATCCTGACACAGGGTTGTAATGGCCAATTATGTATGTATGTATGAAAATATATATAGTGTAAATTCTAGACTAATCAGTGTTCATAACTATTAGTATATATCATCATCATATTTCTTTCGGCGACTACCTCTCAGCAGTCTTCTGGCAAAAGCTCTGAGAGTAATTAATTTCCATGAACAAGCTTCTCAAGTCTGTCGTTCGGAGTCGACTTTAAACTGTAGGTCCCGGTACTCATGGATAAAAATTTACACACACAACATGAGTGCTGCGAGAAGCTAGGCCGTAATCCTGACACAGAATGGTAATGGCCAATTATGTATGCATGATGTAAAGTGCTACTTTGGCCAATTACAGCTAAAGTCAACAAGAATATCAAAATATCATGTTGCACTCCCATAATTATGTTATAATTTCAACATAGAAGACACTCTGTAACAATCAAACATAAATTACAGTTTTTAGCGCTGTTTATCTGTTAAAAATTCTTATGCCTATGCAAATAGCACGGCATTAATGCTTTAGACTGTGATGTTAGCTTCAGTTTGACAGTATGACTTTTACGATTGTTTAAATGTAATACCATTTAAGCTATTTCCATGTCAAATCAGACATTGTATTTCATATAAAACCACAAGGTTCATCGAAATTATAGCTTCAAAAATGTTTAACCCTGTATAATACCTTTTTCTCTATGGCGCGTAATTAGTTAGTCGAATAGTTTGTGCAAATTCTGTGACAAGAGGGTTGATTTGAGTCATCTGAATACATACTGGATACATGTGCAGCAATGATACATAGTAGGAGAAAACATCTTCGTGAATACCAAACATCAGGTAGGGTAATGTGAGATATTTCGAATTTTATCAGATCAAGTTGAGAAGTAAACAATAGATCTGCAGGTTAAAATACTTAAATACCTCTTGATGGAATGAATAGTCCAAGTGCATACATCATGTTTTAACGCCCTTTTCCTTTTATTATCATTTTCTATTCTGTAATCATCATTAGTAAGGACAATAATTGTATATTGTTTGTTCGGATGTATGTCAGCAGCTTTTTGAAGCCGTCTGGGAAAGCTCAAATTTTGCATACTTCAAGCTTATTTGCTCCACATGTGCAAGACTGAACCAGATTTTTGATTTTCCGAGTGTGGTCGGCTTTATAACTAGTTCCTATATATTTACTTAGCATGGTAATTGACATAGATTTCTGTAATTGAGATGTTTAGATATTTCCGTCGTGGCATCCGTTTTGTAATTATATTTTTATAATTTTGGTGGCTTGAGTTTAAATCTTTGTTAATTAATGTGTCTTTACAAAGCCACTAATATAGTTGTAACTGCTATAGTAAAAACACTCGATATGGAAGAAGAAATCGCTTTACCCTTCAAGCCACGATGGGAATCATTTCCATACGTTTATAAGTATTTTTAAAATTTTAAGTAAACGAAACATAGAAAAAGCCACAATAAATATATTGTTGATGCTCTTCATGGAATTCAATAATAAAACTTATTAATTAGTTATTTTAAATTTAAATTAATAATCAACCAAAAAAAGTTTAATATTCATTAAGCATTCAAAAAATGTGTATTAAAGTTGGCTGCCAAATTTGTGAATGGTAATATTAAATTAAATTTAAACAAAAAAAAAAACTATTTGTTACTCTTATGCTACTATGGTATAAAAGTTTTTGAATTTTCTGTTTTTTTTTCTTTTTTAAATTTTCGCTTATTTAAAATATATACATACATATGTATACAAATTAGGGGAGAAACCTGTATGTGAATGTCAATCAATCACTTAATCAATACATCATTTGTTTATTTGTTTTATTCGTTTTTAACACATTTATAAAAATAAATTCCAAAAATATTTTAAATTCATTAATAATTATTTTTATATTATTATATCTGAGTATTGAAAGTTATAATAGTTTTATGAGTATCCAATTTTAAATGCTGAATAAGTGCTCGTATTCATGGTAGACTTTTTTGTTTAATATTTTCATTTTTTTATTTTTTTTAATAAAATATTTATTTGGATTGACAGTGACATTGTATTCAGGTAGTTCATTAACGTTCATAATTTTTATAACGAATAGTTCAATAATTTACAAAAAAAAAATTGATTCACCATTGATTTAGTACAAAGTGAGTGTGATATAAAAAAACCACAAATTTTTGAAAGGTTTCTACAGGTGTATCCCTCTTCTAGAATCCGTCATAACTGCGTATTTGTTACGAATCATAGTATTAGTTTGCGGATATACATAGTATGTGTTATCGTATTTGAAATTCGAAATTCGTAATGTCAAAATGAAAATTTGATAAGTTGAAATGAAAATTTGATAAGTTGAAAATTCCAGAAAAATCTGCATTTTTAGGGTCGGACCTGAATAAGAGCATACGGCATATATTTTTTGTTAAAATTGTTTCATGCCCATACATTTTATATGAGAGCAACTGAAATACCTGGCGTACGTACATATATTATGAATTTCAAAAACCCAAATTTGATAGCGTACAAAAGAAAAACTAAAATAAACATAAAAAATAATATATAATAATATTTGTTGAAAGTTATTTTCTAAAGGCCGAGACACATAGAATCCATTATACATTGTACTTTGCCTTTTTCAACTGACTAGTAAATTAAAATACATGTTTTCTAATTTTTAAATCTGGTTTTTCGACCTTTTTTAGTTAATGTAGAGAATTATTCAGACATATTTTCTGTTTTTGAAATTTTAAAATAATTTATAAATAAATAATTCCTGAAGACGCTACACGCAGGAGTAGTGAAATATCGATAATTAAATAAAAGATTTTTATTTAAAAATAGACCTTGAGCTTGAATAATTCTTTACATTAATACATGTTTTCTTACAAGCTTTGTTTCATTCGGTACTTCTCCGTTAACGCAACGTATAAAAGTTGGGTAACTTTTAACTTTTGATGTACGTTGAGTACTTTTGAATCAAAAATTAAAATTTTAAATAAAATTAAAAAAAAAAAATAAATTTAAAATAAATATGTATATACAATTATTTTTTCGGCAAAAGTAAACAAGAAAATTAGAATAAACTGAAGAAGAAAAAGCCATGGGTTTTATATCTTACAAAAATATGCGTTAAAATAAATTAAATTTTTATTTTTGATTTGGTATCTATCAAAGTACTCATTGTAATTACCTCATACGTTAGAACATTACTGTCAGTTGAAAAAGCCAAAGTACAACGTATAACGGATTCTCAGCCTTAATACAAACAAAGGTAAAAACTTGATGAAACAATACATTTGTTTTTATTTTATTTTTTCTTTTTTTCATTCATTGCGTATTTCGGTAATACGGACGTATACAAATTAAAATTTTTATACGTCGTACGTTGTACGCTTTTATTTAGGTACGACCCTTACACATACATATGTAGAATGTGAGTACCATTTCATAAAATTGCCAGGTGAAAGATCACTTCCATGCATTCTTACACAAGACGTAAAGATGATGGGAGGTCTGCGCGAATGCCTCTATATATTCCTGCATTTGTCTCTGAAGGGTGATATTCCTTTTTCGACATGAGCTACGGCAAAATTCATTATGATTTATTTGTTAAACAAATTTTCTTACAATTGAAAAATATAAGCAGGTTTGAAAAATTAAATTGTGTATAAAATTACACAACGTTCTACTTTTAATTCAGCAAAAATAAAATCTAACGAAATTAAAAACATACAAAGTTCAAGTTATTCATATTGTCATGAATTCATAAATGCCTTAAGTAGTATTAAAAAAATTGTAAAGAAGAAACAAAATTCTTTTTAAAAAGCAGTGCTTTTACATAGAAAAGCAAACAAATTTTTTGTCATAAAGTCAATGTTTCTGATCTCAGGAGTGTAATATTTTGAGACGGTGCATTATAAAAATCATTTGACGATATGCATTATATGCAAATTTTTCACTACAACGATAATTAATTTATATAAAAAAAATATTTGAAAAAATTCTAAAAAAAATTCTAAAATTATTTTGCACAATGACTTTTTTCAGAAACTGACGTAAAATAAGCAGTTTCAAAAAATGTATCCAAAATATATGCAAACAAGAGTAGAGTTAAGCAAGAATTCTAAAAAAGTATCTCAAATGTTTAGAGAGTTACATAGATTAATATTATTAAGGGGTATTCATAAAAAAATAAAATACATTTTAATGTTCCTATTCTTTATTAAGTATAGAATCCAATCGTGTGGTATTATAAAGAATCAGAATCTTTGTTAAAATTTATAAACAAATATTAATTTCTTCACTTATAGCAATATTTGTTCAAAGAATTCAGTATATCGTCGATGGAATTAAAGAACGCTGTAACTGACAAAAAATCGAAAATACGTTTTTTGCATCATTTTTATCAGAAAAAAAATACGCGTCGATTGGTCCAGGTCCCAGATTTCTACAATGAAAATAAATTCACTTACGCCGTCTGCGAAATGAAAAATACCAGTGTATTTGATCTACTTTTATAAAAGTTTTTTAGCTCTGGTGACCATTTAAGGTTTTGTCAGTTACAGCGTTCTTTAATTCCATCGACGATATGATATGGTATAAAAGAAAACATTTCAAATTATGGATTAGAATAGCGTTTTCTCATTTTAGTGACGTTTTATTAAAACCAACATTTTTCAACAAGAAATAAAATTAAAAACAAAAATTATTCAATAATGGAATTGATTCGGAATGCAAAACAATACTCTTCATATGTTCTAACACAAATATTATTATATAATTTTTGTTTTTCATACATAAATATGTATATTTCATATGTATTTTTTAATTTTTTATGAATATGGGGGTAAACAACTAAATCAATTATTGCCGTATTCCTACGAGCTTATTTGCAAATTTCTACGCAATACTTTTAATATATATTTTGAATACGACAATATACTGTACAGTGTGTTATTAATTAACTTTTAATCTAATTTATTTGTTGAAACAATAAAAGTATGCTTTCTATTTTTATGTTCTCACGCTTTAAAAGTACAAAATCTCGCTTATAGATTGTATGAAAATACTATATTACATACAACTCACTTTATTAATAATATTATTGACGATTGTTTATTGTATTCTCATATACATACATATGTATTAATTATGTCATCTTCATTTAGCATAATAATTAAGTATTTACGTATTTCACAATTGCAATGGTTGCATAAATGACACATATTTTGTTTAATTTTCTAACACATAAATCAAAAGTAATATGACAGAAATGATGTAAAAAAACCACAAGCACAAGTAAATTAAAATACAAATGTCTTAAGCAATAAAGTTGTTTGCAGTTTATATATACATATATATATTTTTTTTTGTTAAACATAATTATTCCATGAGATTTATTCAAATTCTTTTTTTTTATTATATCAATACGTTATCACTGTTTTCCTGTTAAATTTCAACACTTCGTTTCTTTTCATTGCATTTATATTCAAAAGTTCAGTTCATTTTCTTAATTGTTTTATAAAGAAAAATTAAGAATATATTTTATTTGTACTCTTTATTGGGAAATAAATCAAGGTAATCCATAGTAATCCATTTTAATCCATTATATTTGTTTTCATTTGCAATGTCTTAATACACTTTTCTTGTTTTGTTGTTATCCTTTACTCCTACTCCTTTTCTTCTTACCTTGGATTTTTTTGTGTTTAAAACTTGAACAAATTTAACTTGCTTTTTTTTTTGTTGTTGTTGTCTGTTAATTTTTTAATGACCGTCTTTAGTAATGACAACCAAACGCTTAAACTGGCAAACGAAAACAAAAATCAATTCCAATGCGCAAAGTATTTTATAGCAATTTATATTGTTACTCACACGTAAGCAGCAAAAGTTAGCACACATACACAGCATCGAAACAAGTTAAGAGCATGCACATGATGTTGGTTATAATAATTTTGTTGTTGTATTTAATTTTTTTTTGTCTTTCTATATGAATATTGAAGATGGTTGTATTCAATCTCAAAAAAAACCCACCATATTATCATCTTCTTAAGTTTAAACATTTTTGCTGTTGATGATTTTTGTTTTTTTTTTTGCTTTTTTTTTTTGTTTTTATTTTTACTTTTGTTTTAAGTCAATTAAAAGTTGTATCCGATACAAAAAAAAAGTTAAACATTTAAACGTACATACATGCATATAAGTTTCTATGTATACGTTTTACTATATAATTGTTTATATCTTTAGCATGATCTTAGTTAAAGATCAATAATCGTAATGTTGATGATGATGACGGTTTCTTACGAAAATAATTCTTAATTTTCAAGTATAAAATTATTAAAATATAAAAAAACAATAGCCATGGGTATACATATAAAAATCATATTTAAAAGGGAAATGATTATATTTTTAGTCTTATAACAAAATATATATTAATAAATTTGATTAAACGTTAAAAATATATCAATTTTATTGGTTTTTAAATTATAACAATTAATTCATCAATACTTTGCTACTACTTTGTATTGATTTCTATCAGAAATTATTAATAAAAAAAATAAAAAGGAGTAGTGAGATCTCCATAAATTAATTATTTATTATTATTTTTAAAACCAAAAGTTTAAAAATTTGTTATAATTTTTATAAAGCAGAATATGCTAATAAATAACTTTAAATTACATGCTTTATCTTGTAACTGGTAAGTAAAAGTTTACTCACTGCAAAGTCTTGCACAGAATTCCAATTCATAAAATTTTTCTAAATTTGTACTACAAATTAATTTGTTTATTGGTTTTGCCCTTACAAGCATTATAAAAACACAGAAAATAGTTAAAACAAGATTTGAATTGGAATAATAACACATTCAATTAACATAATTCATATATAATTGTTTAAAGTTCCTGCGATGAAAGAAAATAGTTAAAAGAATTAAAAAGTTTATTGATATTTTTTTAACATTAAGGGAATTGTTATTATGATAAAATCAAGTATATTAGAAATAAATTAATTTCAGTATTGGATATATTTTCTCTGTGTAATATCAAATAACAACTGTAGTGTCGAGGTTTTTATTAATTGGTACAATTAAATTTTTAATTGTTTATTTTTGTTTCGAATGGCACCATTTTATATAGGTAGTTATAAATTGCTTACGTAAGGTATACAGAGTAATTAAATATAAGGGATTATATAATTATTACATATACATACATACATTGGAGACCAATATTGGGAAAATAATAAGTAAGTTGGGGTTATGAGATACATATCAGTGGCATTTTGACAAAACACCTTAAGTCGAGATAAGATAGCAAAAAAGTTTTTCAAAAAAACTTGGGGAAAAAATTATTTTTATTAAAAAATAAAATAAACCGAAATTAAAGAAAAATTTCTTTTATAATACAAAATTTTAAAAACGTACACCAAAATGTGTTTGAATAAAAATTCGTATCATTAAAAACATTTTTTCAACTTTTTAAATTTGACTTAAGATGTTTTGTCAAAATGCCATAGATATGTAGGTTCATATTTACCAAATTTTTATCCATACATTATAATTATTGTTATAGTGCTTAGAGCGCTCGCACAAAAACTCAAACGGCCCAGGTTCGAATTCCAGCAAAGATGAAAAATGAAAAAGTTAGTTTGCGGTTTTTTCAAAATTATAATTTAAAAAAAAATAAGGGGTCCCTAATTCAAGAAGTTCATCCTCAAAGTTAACCGCTCCCTGACATTTCATTCTATTCCACCTTAACCTTTGACAACGAAAAACGCCACCTACTGGAAGTAGCAGATAACAGCTAAAAACCTTCTTAGCGAAGGAAAGTCACCACAATCAACATGCAACGATGCTGTTGATCATTCAAGGGTGACGCTGTAACACTGGTGATGTTCACCAACTTATCCACTCTAACTCAGTCAATCTTTGTCCGATTCTAATTTTTCAGCGAGTATGTTTATTTTTATATGAAATCTTATTACAATTTATACCAATATAGAAAGAAAATGTTGTTGTTGGCATGGATTTCAGCGCAAAAAATAAATAAAAAAAGAACAAAACAAAAAGAATAACAAATGACCCATTAAACTAAAAAAAAGCAAATTAATCAAATTAATTATGCAGAGCGTTGTGTTATTCGATAATACAGACTGAAATATACCCTTCATATAGTCAATGTTTCTTTAATGGAAGATAAAGCAGATGAATGGTGGTTTTTGATTATGTACTCGTACATGTAATATATTGTTTGATTAATTTAAAACGTTTAGAACATTTTTATATGCAATTTTCAATTATAGCATATACATGCATACATTTAGCCAAATGCATGAATTAATTTAATTTAATACCAATACAATGCCAATATTTTTAATACATCGATCTCTGAAGAAGGGTACTATTTTTAAAGAAGAGTAAAAAATTGTAACCGGGTTAAAAATGGTGACATTAATATTATATATTTTTTGTATACATATGTAAGTACGTATGGACTTATTTTATTAAAATAAGTAACTCTATAATTTTTGTAATCATTTAGCAAAAATGTCAACCAAAAAAAAAAGTTCAAACCACGTTACTATTTGTAAATTTATTAATTTAAAAGCTCAAATATATGTAAGTAAGTAAATTTTAACAAGTAAAATCTCGTTTTTTTTTTCTTCTGTACTAAATTTCATTTAAAATAGAATTTGGGGGGGGGCGGAGTATAGTTGTTAAAGCGTTCGCAAAATAACTAAAACAGCTCAGGTTCCAATCCCAGCAAAGATGAAAAATTGAAAAATTTATTTGCTGTTATTCAAAATTATAATTTTAAATAAACGGTCCCCCTCAAGTAGTCTATATATAAAGAAACCGCTCCCTAACATATCACTCTATTCCACCTTGACAACAAAAAACGAATGATCAGGAGAAAAAGCGCTACCATTTGGGAAGTAGCACTTAACAGCTGAAAACTACCAAGGCACTCACCACAATCAACATGTAACGTTGGAAGAATTTCTGTCGATCATTCAAGGGTGAAGGTATATTCATATATAACATTGGCCTTTGAATGATCAATTCATAGCAATGTGTTTCACTTCTAAGGCGCTTAATAGTATAAGAAATCAAAATAGATTCTTATTTGTTCTGTTGTCATAATCAGAGTGGGCAAACAAACAAAAAATTTCGCAAAAGTTTCAACAAAGTCATACACTTTTCAAAATTTTTTTAATGGTATTTTACATGAGCAAAACAAAAACAAATACTTTCTAAATGAGAAAGAGCGCAAATAAAACAATTAGCTTTTCGGTCTAGTGCTTGCTTTGTTTTTTGTTGTTTTTTCTCTTCTTCTTTTCTTTTTCTCTTCTTCTATCCTTTTTCTTCTCATTCATTTTTTGTTGCACCTACGCACATTTGAGTTAGTGTATTTGTAGTACTCAAAACAAAAACAATATACAAAAATCTTTCTCACTGTTTCTGTTTTATTTTTGTTTTACTCATTGTAAAGAATACAACAAACTGAGATCAAACGTTCAGTTTTGTTTATTTTCCTACTCTGGTCATAATGTACTGACCTTTCCGAATTCCAATACAAAACACAACATTCTTCATAATAAAATGAAAAAGTTAGAGGTATGAAAGTACTACCACCTACCCGAAATAGCGTTTTTCAAAATAACCACAATTTTGCGGGTGTTTCGAAATATTGAAAAACTTGGTCGCTTTTCAAGTTCTTGGTCATTAAAGTTAAATTATTTTTTAACTTATTTTTTTTTCTAATTTATTTACATTTCCACTAAACTTAATAAAAAAATTATATTTTACACTTATACCTCTATATAAATGAGCTTTTGAATAGTTTTAGAAGCGGTTTTATTCTATGCATAAGATATTAATAGCTTAAAAACGAAGTTTTAGCGTATTAAAAATGTTTTTTTTTTTAATTTTTTTAAGTCTATAAATACCATAGTCTATACATACCACTCTCTTATAGGAATTATTTTTTTAATCAGACCATACTTTTATGCAAAATACTTGATTAATAAAGAAAGAACACTTTCTAAATTTTTAGAAAAGTTTCTCAAAAAAGAATATCTTAAATTTAGTAACTTGTATATGCTGAATTTGAAATTAAGCGTAAAACTATTTAAATATTAAAGTTTAATAATAATTTTTCTAAAAGACCAAATTTATGTCTCTGGTATTCTTTGTCTTAAAAGTATTTTGTGATATATTCCTTCTTCACTTTGAAGATTAACCTAAAAAAAAACTCTCCAGAATAGAAGCATACAAAATAAATTTAAACAGGAAAAAGTTATCCAAGACATACATATGTATGTATATTAAGGGTACAACCAAAATAAGGCCCTATCACCACGCTGTAGCCGATGTTGTGCTAAAAGCGAAAAATGTTTCCTCAGGTCATTTCGGAAGCAGATTTCTGAAAGCCCTTTAAGATTTTTTTTTTATTTTTTCAAAATTTATTTTTTATAATTATTTAACTATTTACATTTTTTAATGTAATTATATGATTATAATCAAAATCACAATCTAAAAACTGTCTTTGTTAAGTGAAATTAACTTAAGATTAAGAGTTCGTGTTGATTTGCATTAGGGGAAAATAACTTGTACGACTTTGATGGCGCGTTCCGCACAAATGTTGCTGCGTTGTGTTTTTGGAATTCTTGGTTCAATGTCTAGGAAAGCATTTCTGAGCATTAGTAAAGCCCGATAACGATTTGTTTAAGACTTTATTTTAACAATGGTCTGAAAACCAAATGTTGTGCCAAGGGCCATATATAAATTCGCATATTGCATATAATTTGCTATGATATTTTGGAATTAGTATGTAAGCTAGAATCGCAAGAATTGCTCTAGAATTCCATCTAATATTACTGGAGAGGCTTATAATTTATTTATCATTAAATAAATTTATAAAGAAAATATTTTAATTTTTTTAGAACTTACTGATCTCAAACTTACTTGCATTTGACGAGGAACCTTTTTTACCGATATCGGAAATCTAAAGATGCAGTTCTTATTGTTTTTTATGCACTATATGGTATGGATAGGGCCATTTGGATATTTTTAAAAATTGTAAAAAAGTTGTATCCCTAATGTATACGTACACGTAATTGTACAATATAGGATTTTTTCAAGAATTTTTTTATTCCTTCATCTATTTATTATTTTTATTTATTTTCAATTATTAATAAAAAAAAATAAAAAGACTAATCAATAAACATTTTTTTGTAGTAAGTAGTACTAGTCATTACTAAAATACGTGCATTATTTTAGCACACAGATATGCATTCAAGCATATTTATATGTTTACATATTTTGCATATGTTTTTATATTTTTCAGTAATACTCGTACAATAAAAACATTTCCATTACATTTGAAACCCTTTAAGTGTCTTTAAAATGTTTGTTAATAACTCTTTTTAATTTTTGTTTTTTTTTTTTTTTTGTTTTTAATGTTCATCCATGTAAGTATATTTATTCAGACATATGTATATAGGTATGTATGTATATATATTTGTCTGATGTTTCTATTTTCTGTTTGTTTTAAAAGTAAATAAACTCTTTTTGTTAGAAAAAAAAAGAACAATATTTGCATACAATTCACATGATAATTCAATTTTTTTTTTAATTTTTTTTTGCACAATATAAAAATGTCAGTTTGAAAGACCTACGTCATTATCAACATCATTATTATACATATGCAATGCAAGACATGTTTTAGATTTTTTGTGAATATAGTATGTATGTATGTGAATATAAATATGTTTCTAGTTATTGGTTATTCATAGAGAGTACAAAAAAAATTAAAATATAAACAATATTATCATTTTGCAAAAAAAAAATGTATATATGTATGTATGTACATAAATACAAAAACTGATTGTGTCATATTTAGAATTGCAATCAGCATATAAAATAATTTTGGTTTCACAGAAACCTATATTATCAATTTAATATTCGAATTTGTTATCTTTTTGTCCGAAATAATTCGGAGTCGACGTTAAATTGTAAGTCCCCGTACTCATGAATAAAAATTGACTCACACAACATGGGTCCTGCGTAACCCTCCTGAAATAGGGTTGTAAGTTTGGCTAAAAAAATGTGTTCAACCTGTGGCTTTTTTTTAATACAAATCACATCTACTCAGGTTGGCTCTGGTAATACTAACGGATTGCTTTAATCCTTCAAAACTTTTCATATGATATTTTAATATAATAACAGGAAAAGTTTAAAATAAAATGTTCTTAGTCGAGCAATGGAAAACGAGAGCCTATTTATCAATGTCTTTCTTCCTTAAAGTAATCGTCTACAGTTGCCATTGCCTTCGAATAAAAACGTTTGCCAGTATGGAATTTCTTAAAATTGGGAACAGATAGAAATTGAACGGAGCTAAATTGGAAGACGAAGGAAAAATAATAAGCAATTCGTAACTCAATTCACTGAATTTTAGCATTGTTAACACTTTTTTGGGATAAAGTGTTGTCTTGATTATATTTTGTGCTGTAAACCAGGTCGATTGCCCAGAATTTTCAATTCAATTGATCAAAAAAGTTGCAATGACATTGCAAATTTCTTGTTTTACAGTTTTGAAGATAGTTCATAAACTAAAATAACTTTGTATTCCCATAACCTTACCAGCCAATTGAACTGTTTTTACTTTCTTCAGTGCACTTCCACCTATTTCAGTTAATTGCTTGGATTTTTCTTTTGTCTCTGACACGAAACTGTAAACAGCAAGTGGTCAAACTTAGAATACTCAGGTTTATAAGAAAACAAACTATTTTCCAGGCAATAACAACAAAAGCCTTTGCTGCTGCTGCTGAAATTAGGCTAATTCCTTTTTTTGTAAACCAAAAAAAGTAGATTAGTAAACTGAATATAAACGTCTCAAAAATATTTTTTTTATTAAAAAGAAAAAAAAATCGAAATTAAATTAATTTATTATATTAATAACTTCTTAATAAAAAAAACCTTTAAAAAATTATTATCCGAACAAAATTCATCAAAAGACAGGCTTCCTTTTAAGGAAATCATTTACACTTTAGTTAGAAAACTTAACTTAACTTGCACGTTTATGGTACTCGTAACATACAGTTTATTAGTCACAGTTAATTGTTACCTTAAACTTGAGCATAACCAAACAAAATTCGCTTTATTTAAAAAAAAATACCCCACATTAAGTGGCAAAAACCTTATTAAAGCCAGTTGCTTAAACATTCATAGCCAAAGGGATAAATTAAAGCTTAAATATTCTATTGGTTGCTGTTTTACAATTTGCAATTTATGAATAAATTTAAAAATTATTTAAATATAAATTACATAAATAAAAAGATTTAACGCTAAGAATGTTGTAAACATTTATTAACGTCATCCGATGCTTAATTGCTAAAATATGATGCCACATCGAATAGCCAGCAAATTTTTTGCAATCAATTTTTGCAACATTATGTAATCAATCATTATATTAATAAATATTTACGTAAATAAAAAAAAATATAAAAAGGTGTTTATGTTAAGAAAGATTTTTAAATTTAGTATTTGCAGAAATATATAAACAATTTTTGAAGCAATAATTTTTGATTAAAGTTTTTCTTTTAGCAACAGTTTGTTACTCTGGGTTAAGATTTATAAAAGAAAGAAAAAAATTGAAAGAATATGGTTTTTTATTTTTATTTTTATTTTTATTTTTTTATAAAAAATGATGCAAAAAAACGTATTTTCGATTTTTTGTCAGTTACAGCGTTCTTTAATTCTTGATGCGATATGTAATCTTCTTTAACACTTCTACAACTGTGTTATCCCTGCGATGAAATTCGATTTGTTGAGGTTGCCAAAATAGGTATTTGTTTGTGAGAGGGAGTCAAAAGGTTTTTCACCGAGCTATTTCTTCAGTTCTGGTAATAAAAATTAGTCTCTCAGTACTAATAGAATAAGAGAAGTTCCTCTACTTCAGGCCTGTTCAAAAGTAAAAATGTAGTTGTGTTGGTGAGAAAATGATAATTACACTGCTGTACGTGTAAGTAGCAGTATCTGCAGTTGTATGAATTTTTTTTAAGTAAAATTTATATATAAAATTTCATCTAAAAATGTAATTACTTTGAGAACAATTTATAAATACTAATCTGCTATAAAGAAATAAAAAGTACTTTTAATTTTTTAACAAAAAAAAAATTTTTAAGTTTCGTTTTTTCATAAAATTTATTAAAAATTTTATAAAAATAATGAAAATGTCGCTGAAAAACTTTTAAACTATATTTTTAAGTGTTCTATGATAAATAAGGTATTGCATTTACATATTCATTTATAATAGAAAATATTTGTGTGCATTGCTATTAATTTTGTTTCCACTGCAAACAATAAATCAGCGTGCACCCACCACGCATGTTAACTCGTCGCTGTCTCAGTGACGACTAAAAGCAAGAGCGTAAGAATACATGTGAGTTTAGCTAAGGAACAATTGTGTATGAAATTTGTATTTTTGAACAGGCCTGCTCTATTTAAAGATCACAATTGGGCGGCCCCCGCCCATATCTTTTTAGGCAAATATTTATTTTCATTTATTTTTTTAATATGCCAAAAAAAATTTATTGTCATTTAAATTTGTATTTCTTTAAAAAAAAACACAAACAAAAATAAACTTGTTTTGAAATTTCAGTTAAAATTCATTAGTATCACCAAAAATTTTAGAAGTATCCATAAAAAATTCTACAAAATAAAAAAAAAATTATTATTGCATATCAAAAATTGTTAATAAATGTTGTCAAGCTAGAAACTGGTACATTAAGACTGTCATTCAGTCTGTTGCGGCCAATGTAATTACGAGTAATTTGTAAAGTTCAAGAGTCAAAGTGACCATCAAAAGCTCGTCATAAACACATTTTGCGTGTTTCTCTTTTTTTAATTATTTTGTTTATTAAAATGTTATTGGCTAGTTTTCTCTCTGGATCTCCGATTCTCTTTTGACTAAGTTTGCAATGAAAATTTGATGGTTATCTTTTTACTGTTAAAGATGTAGTATGTATGTTTTTATAAATACTCTGTATATAGATGTATATATATATATGTACAGGCATGCATATATATTATATACATACGTACAGGTATGTATAAAAATTAGATTTTTAATTTTTTAATGTTTATTTTAATTTTTTAGGCAAATGTCAGAATTTTATTTATTACATTAGAATATGTACATATGTATGTATTTATCTATATGTTTGTATAATTTTTTTATAGATCTACTCGTGTAGACATGAGCATATACGACATACTTACTTATATACATATATACATATAATTTTAGCTACCATTTGTTTAGCCATATTATTCATCTATTGTATTTATTAGATGTCTATCCGATTGTCTGTAGTCTTTTTTACGATTATTGTTGTTTGCGTGCTATTCGTCTGGGGTCTGGTGTAATTGTTATTGGCCCAAAGACGTAGTCATTGTTTGTCACCATTAATCGCACATAATCGTATGATGTGGTCAAACAAGTGCACTTTAAAACAAATTAATAAATAATTTAGTTTCGAGTATACTTATACATCGTATGTATTCATTTTGTTTTTACTCTTACCTTCTTTTTAATTATTTAAAAGTGTATATTTCATTAACTATATACATTTAAAAATAAATACTTATTAAATTACACAGTGCAACAATATACTGCAGTAATATATTGGCGACATATGAACAAATCACTCCGTCAGCCCATAAAGTAATTTTCTATGGATGTAATGGTCTTCCGAAAAAGATTTTAGACTATGCTCACTCGTGCTTAATGCTTTACTCATTAAGCCAAGATACATACGTTCGTAAATCTTACATAAAGTGAAAGGACACAATTGCAGATGCTGAGAACGGCGATGAATTAAATGATTTGAAGCTTCTTCAATGCTTCTCTGTAAAGAGGCCACAGTTTCTTCAGTACGTACTAAAAGTAAAAATAAACCCGATCTGAAAACGATCCGTTGTAATTGCTCTAAGAAGAGATACTTATGGAAATAAAAAGGGTTTTCTTCCTAATGTAAGTCTATCCTTAATGAAATGTCAATATAAAGCAGTGTTCCCATATTATGGACCTCTAAAAAATATAAAAACCTTTTATTAACAAAAAGACACAGAATCCATTGTTTTAAGCTTACTGACCTTAGTAAAGGTAGTTTACCATAAAGTTTTTCCCTTTTATTACTTTTTACAATGAACCATATTAGCAGAGTCTCTTGTGTTGACCTTCAAGTTAGCAGACTGATACACTACCCACTAATCTATTTAGTTACACTTAATTTAAAAAATTACTTCAAGTAGACTAACAAATACAAAATTAAACGAAATATGCATTCTTTCATGTAGATATAAAGAAGGAAAAAGTTAATTTTTTTACAACAAAAAGGTTTGGATGTTAAACGAGTGATAAGTGTAAGTACGTTGGACCCATTATTTATTTTTAGATCTGTTATTCATTTATTTGCTCAGATATTTAAAACTAAAAAAGTTAATAACTAAAGCTATATAAAAACTTACTTATTTTTTATTGCTGCTATTGCCACATCCGTATACAAATGAAGATCTAATAGAGATTTTTTAAACAAAAATCATCTTCTATTTTCTATTGATGTTTTTGATGATGTTTTACATGAAGTATTAATTTATAAATGCAATACAATTTTATAATTATTCTCTAGCATTTTTGTAAAGATCTTATTATTTGAATGCAAAATCTTTTTGCATATCTTTATGAACTGTATACGAGTATACGAATAGTAAAAAAAATACTGAGTCATTTCAAGCAGAAGAATAAGATTTTGCATGCATTAAATAGAATTTTTAATTATAAAGTGTTAAATATATATTATCATATTTAAATACCTAAAGACTACTTATAACATAAGATTATTTACATAGATACGAATCTGTAGTATATGTATTTATACGTATATATACATGTTTAATACTTTCTTTGCAATACTTCATTAAATGTCTTCGAATAACATTTTTTCAGTCATATGGTGATCATGGTTTTATCGCAATTTCTTTTAATATTGTAGTTTTCCTATGGAATAATTTCAGTACTATTTCGCAACATCTTCAGTCAGAGTTAAATGGCAGACCCGCTCTGACCCTCTTCCTTAGCACGAATATCCCCTACTCAACTGAGGCGGTTAGGCCTTCTTCTTCTCACTAGTGGAAGAGTTATGAGACCCTAGCTTATTAAATTTTCTGCTAAAAATCCTGTCAAATAGACCCAGTCCGTTCTTTTTGGATCCCTTCAGGGTCACAGTAGTTCTCTGTGCCCTAAAGGCACTGGTCGAAAGAGTAATATCAAGGACCTCTTCCCAACTATTTGACACTCTCAATTTTGGAAACACAAATGTGGGGGTGTTTCCTATATTAAAAATAATAAGATCATCACTCATGGTAAAATCAAATACAGACTCATTTCTTGTATAATTATTAAACGTGTGAAACATAACATAATAACAGTACAGAATGCCTCAAGGAAATATATTGTCAGCAAAATAACTGATAAAAATATAGAATTATTATATGAAAATAGTTACACAATAAGAGCAATTGGACTCAAATATAACAAAAAAATTATTTGTCAGAACCAAACTCTTATCAAACCATAAAAGGATCTGGCAGAAGACCTAAGATAACAGTTTTGATCAAAAGTCAGAAATAATTGAAATAATTGTACTCAAATAAATACATATAAAGAAGCAAAAAATGATACCTGAATCGAACATCACTCATAAGCATAAGTCGTTTGCAAAAAAATAAAAAATTTGGTTAGACGAATGGTATAATGTGCTCTACTAAGAGACAAACAAATTTTAACTTTGATAGCCCAAACAACTTTTAATATCATTCGAGAGGTAAATGTCAGGACTTGTAGACAAGCGTAGGACGAAATTATAAAGGAGGCTTGGGTTGCATTTGGGTATAAAATACATTCTCCAAAAATTATGACAATATTTTCACTTTCCATCAACACAATCTACCCACCTATGTATGTATACACACAGCAAAAAAGAAACTATTATTTTAAGAAAAATACACTAAAGTTCTAAAAATATTAGTACCATATAATTTTCTCAATGTCTCCTATACATTTGTATATGCCTGTGTTGTATGTATGTATATAATCAATATAAATATTAGCAGAATGTAGTATATTTGCTTGTGTCAAGCATTATCAAATGAGAAAAATATAAAAAAATCGTTTATTATTTAATATAGAACTCGTATATTAATGGGTAACAGTTTGGCGTTTATGCTTTATTATACGGGAGCGTAAAAACAAAAAAACTATTGGAAATGTTTTCAATTTAGAGATCGATTTTAAGCAACAGGACGTCTAGTCACGTAAATTATAACTCTGCAAAACTAAATATTAAAAAAATTTTTTTTCTTTTATTGAACTCAACCTATTATTGAGAATAAAAAAAAAACTAGTTTTAATAAGCAAACAAAAAAAATACAAAAGGTTACTTAATAACAATAAATTACTTGAAAAAATTTTAATACTTAATAAGCCATTACCAAAGGCAATGAAAATCGGATATTTGTTATTATTTTAAATAAAAATGTCCTTCAATAATTTTCACGGATTTTTTATTTTAATGTATAAACAGTTTCATATCCACCAAAAATTGTTAAATATTAATCGATTTTTTATAAAAAAAAATACAGTGGATTTGTTTTACTTTCAATTTAGTATAAGTTTTTTTTTATTTCTGTGAAGGCTCGTCTTTTGTGAAAAGAAAAAACAATGATTTTTTTCTTTAGCATTTAAAAACGTTTGGTTTATCTTTATGATTTAATTTTGATTTTATTTTTTTTTTTTTTTCTTTCTTTTTTTTAATTTTTGTGCTTTTTAAGGTTTTCTTAAGCATGTTTGTTATTACTGTATTTGTTAAATAAAATGCCTTTCTAAAATATACATACGTTAACAAAAATCATCGTAAATTATGCAGATAACCAGAATTTTATAAAAGAAAAAAATCAAATTAACAGTTAGATATTAAAAAGAACAACAACAAAGGTCAGATAAAAATTCTAATAATTAAATTTGTTTGTTTCAAAATATAACCAAAGATGTATAATATGTTACCCATTTTAAAAACTGATACGACAAGAAACAGGAATTTAAACTATATATAGATGTGTATGCGTATATACATATGTATGTATATGTGTTTATACTATATAACATAAAAATATGTGTATAAAAATCTGAATATTAAAAATGATTTTTGACGATTTTAACCGGAAGTATTAATATTGAAATATTTTAAAACGTTTTAAAAGAAAATAATTTGGCTCATTCATTTGTTATACTTCCGATGGTTAAGAATTTTTTTTTTTTATTTTGAATAAAAAATTTAAAATTAAATTAATCTCTTTCTGCGTGATCAAAAAAATTAAATAAAAAGAAAAAATATATCTATATTGAAAGTAAATTAACAACATCATTCCCATTTAAATTGACAAGGTTATTACTAACTTTTCGTTAAGCAAGTGATGATAACTTGCATTTGGGCAGAGATGAATTTTAGGAACTCTACAATTGTTTAATATTTATTTTAAAGAAATAAAATTGTATAAAATATTCTCGCATTTAATAACAGTCATAACAACTAAGTGTTTAGAAAATTAAAAAAAATCATCTCGCTGAATCTTTTTAAAGTTATTTTGGAGATCAGAAGTGATTAATCACCTACACGTTTAAAAAGGAATTCGAAAACAAACCCCACTTTAGTTTAAAAAGTGTTTAATTTGAAATACCATAACAAATTGCATAGTATTTATAAATAGGTGTTTAAAATGTGAGTGTTTACTCTCTTATTATTAATCACAGATCAAAGACTGATTGTTACGGTTAATAATATACATACACACATAATTGGCCACTACTACCCTTTTTCAGAGCTACGCCCTAGCTTCTCACAGCACACATATTGTGTGCGCCAATTTTTATCCAAGAGCACCGGGACCTATAGTTTAATGTTTATTTATTATATATTTATGTGTAATCATTGTTAGTAAAAAACATTCACACATAAATTAATTTTAAATCACGCATAAATGAACGTTACGCTTTGTCAGAACATATGGGAAAAAGAAATGTCACCTTAACTTTAAAAATTGTTATACAGTAGAATCTTGCAAAAATGTAACTCATGTAAAAGTTATACACTCGGATAAGTATTTACGTATTTTAGCATTAACGTTTCGTTTAAAAAAGTTAACTAAGAGATTATTTTTTTCGGGGGTATGTACTTTTTTTATACAACAATGGTTTTTGCAGCAATAAGAAAGAATCGGCTGTTTGCAAAAAAAAAATTAAGTAGACTTGAAGTCTTTATTTGCTGTATAAATTTTGAATTAAACTCTACTTTAATTTTGTTTTTTGCACACGGGCAAATGGCTCCTATTATAACTCATAATTGGCAACTGCCTTCGATGGTTAATTTTCGCTGGCTAGGTTTGTTGAAATTTTCGTTGCTCATCTAATTTTGTTTCGCTGTTATAAATTGTGCTAATCTTAAATGAAAAGTAGATATTTGTCAATTATTTTTTTTTTTTGCTTTTGCTTTTTGGCGACCAAATATCAATTTAAATTATTTCTGTTAATTTTATGCCAGTCTAAAGCTGCGTTCACGTTTTGCAAATAATTGCAGAAAAAACAGAACCACTGTTTAATTGAAACATGCATTTTCTTATTTTATTTCTTGTTTCAAATTACATATTATAAAATTATGAACCATCGGTAACGACCAAATTTTAGTAGATAACGATTATTTCGAAGTTTTTGATGATAATAGTAATGAGTCAATTGTGAAGCAAGATATTCAGCAACCTAAAGTTAGCTTTTAGAAATCAAAAGCAACTTATATTAATATCTGTATGAAAATGGTCAAGATCTATTCCACAAAATCAAAAAAACACAAACAATCTCGTCTGCTTCTAAAAATCACTTGTATAAATTAATGTTGTTGGCGCACGAAAATATGAATTCAAGGGTGACTGAAAACTCTTAGACAGCCAGTACACATTAAACAAATCTGTCTCGTTTTGGTATAGTGATAAGAAATAAGTCAACATATAAAAACTTATCATGTCATATTTAAAATATTTTTTTTACTAAATTATTTATTTTTTTTAAATTTGAAAAACGCTTACAAGAGTTAATAATTACCCTTGGAACATTTTTAAGATTTTACTGTATATATCTTAATATATGATTGTCTATACATATTTTGTTCTTCATTTTTTACATCTTCAATGATTTGTATAATACAATGTCAACCGAAATTACAGCAAAACAAAATTTATTTATGAACTTTTTTAAAAGTTTTTACTCCAAACAAACATATGTATCTACATATACATATATACATTAGTGTATCCCAAAAAAAATTTTTTTTGGGGGATCAAGCTTATTTTGGACCACTATGAGGCACAGTATTTTTGGGAATTTTTTCAGATTTTTTGGAAGTGGTTTAGAGGTCGCGCAAATTGATTTTTAATCAAAATTCGAGCTTTTTGGGCTCCATTTAATTTTTGGTTATGAATTGGTAAAAAAACGATATTTTCTCGACTTCTGAATCAATATTGTTAAAGCAAATATTCCGATCTTTAATTTTATGTGCATAAATAATAAGTTTCGGCAATGATTTTGCACATTTTTATACATTATATAACAGTTTTTCCAACATTTTCAACAAATATCGAAAACAATGGTTTATAACTTTAAAAATTTGTGTAAAGACTAAAAAAACTAATGATGCCATTTAAAAGATTATTAAGTTTTAAATAAGTTAGCGGAAAAAAAATTTATTTTCTTTCACCGTTCTCGAGTTGTACCCTATTAAATCTTTATACCCATTTTTAATAATATAAAGTGTGAACTAGGTTGGCATCGGAATTAAATAAACAACAATTTTATAAACAACAACAAACAAATTAGATTTGTTAAAAATCAACCACTTCCGAAAAATCTGAAAAAATTCCCAAAAATATTTTACCTTATGAGTATCCAAATTAAGAATGATCTTCCTACGAATTCCAATTTTTAATTTTATTTGGGACACCCTAATATACATGTACATATAGCCAAAGGGGAAGTATTTAAAATGTAAGTAAATATTTGATTTTAATTGTGTATTTCACAAACACTAAAAATTTATGTTTTTTTATATGTACTTATATGTGATATGGAATTATGATCTTATGTTTTTATTGTACATGTAGGCCGTAGCTCAAAAAAAGTTTCCCTGTACCGCCTCTAATATAAAGTATTTTACATATTTCCAATAAATTATAAAATTCTGTGGCATCATTTACAGTGGTACTTTAAACCAAATCTTGTTTATTTAGTGCGAAATGGACAAAGCTTTAAGGCAAAGTGAATATGCCAGTAACACGATCCACAGCAGTTTTATCTATTCGCCATCGATAGTAGTTGCATAGGAAATTCATCGATCGATGATGGACCATTTCGTATTTAAATATGCACATTCCTACAATTACAAATTTCGTAATCATTTTTCAATTTCATAAATTTTATATAAAATGTAATATTTTGCATTAAATTTGACTGAAAATTAAAAGTAACTACTTTAAACGGCTTTTCTGGTTTTTTTTTATTTTTTTAGGTTATGACACTATTAAAATAGCTGAGTGATTTATTTATATAAATTAAAACTTTTTAACTCATATTCTAATTTAATTACTATGTCACTACGTACATACATATGTAAGTATATGTATGTATGTATGTAATTAAAAAAGAACAACATTACATTAAGAAGCCATACTCTAGTTTATTGTTTTTTTTTTAAGTTATGGAATTTTATGTAAGTACATGCATATATACTTGTATATACTTGGTTGTTAATTGAATATTGGCTCAATTTAGAGAAAAGGTTCGATGACACCAATTTTCGCTTACAGTTTAATTTTAGCTCACATTTTTTTATACAGAATTTATTTTAACTGAGCGAACAAAAAAATCTTTAAAATTTTATTCACTACATACATACATATGTATGTATATATGTATGTATATCTGATATTTATTTTTATTTTTTTTTTAATTACGAAATTTACTTCTACTAAAAACATAAAAAACAGCAAACAAAAAATGCTTTGTCAC
Source organism: Metopia argyrocephala (assembly GCA_963576795.1). Taxonomy (NCBI): domain Eukaryota; kingdom Metazoa; phylum Arthropoda; class Insecta; order Diptera; family Sarcophagidae; genus Metopia; species Metopia argyrocephala. The sequence continues at coordinate 4,436,705 of OY756209.1, forward strand.
GTTCATTCGTGATTAATAATAAGAAAAATTGTTTAAAAGTAACAACGAGCTTATCAACCTAACAAAACTTAAAATTTTTAAAATAATTTGATTAAATCAAATGTTAAAGAGTAAAAAGAAACATAAAAATTCTAATAAAAATTTAAATTTTTTTAGCACAAGATTCTCTAAAAATTCAATCATAAGTATGTTTCAACTTTTAAATAACTTAATGTTCTAGGAATTTAAAGAGCTCGCCAAATAAATGCAAACCATGCGTTATCTAAATAAAATGCAAATCAAAAGTGCAATCACTTCCGGCAATAATATTGAGAATTTAAAAATGTTTACTTATACAAAATATTTTTTCTTTTTTAATTTTTTTAGTGTTATATTTAAATTTTTTATACTTTTGAAAATTAATTATTAAAAACATACGCATAGAATTAAATTAAAATTTTTAAAATATGACTAAGGGAAAAATAATTATGGACAAGAAATTTTATTTTGTATTAATAAAAAAAAAACTTTAATCAATTATTTACTACAACAGCTTCCTAAAAAAACAGACACTTTTCTATTGATGTACCAAACCTTAAACCAATCTTTTCAACGCAAAACACAATAATTTATTAATCTTCTATTTTTTTTTTTATTTGATCAGGTTATCTAACAAGTCTATTTCTAATTTCAAAACTGGAACCTTGATTTTAAGAACTTGATTTTATTTATATCTGAACGCGATTAAGAATATTATTTATTTATTTAGATAAAAACATAAAAAATTTAATTTATAAATCGTATCTTTAATTGTTAAATTATAGAGATAAGCATACACATGTAAATGTAAACGTGTCTTTTGTTACTTTCAAAGGTGAATGAACTTTTAAAGGATTTTTTGTTTTAATTTTTCAATCTTAATAGAAAAACCCCTCAATAATTGCTCTTGAAAATAAACATAATTTTTTATAAAACTTAATAAAAAAATAAAATAAATAAACAAATAAAAAAACAACTTTTTAACAAAGTTTCTTTTAACCCAGCATCATCTTAAGCAAAAAAAATAAAATAAAAACAAAATGATAACACCATATAACCATTCTAAAATTTTTTATGTTGTTTTTTTAGAAAAAGAAGAAGGTTTTTTAAATGATTAGTTATCTTAAGCAAAATATATTAGAATTTGCTGTTGCTCGCTCTGTTGGTGCTTGGTTGTGCCAGCCGGATTTGAAAGCAAAAAATACATACTTGATTATAATATAAATACAAAAAAACAATATTCTTATAAACAAAACAAAACTATTTAGGAATTAAAAAGCAATAATCAAATTTTAAAAAATGCATTCGTAAAGGAAATTGAATATAGTAAAAAAGTGCTATAATAACAAAAGACTTAAGACACATGCTGCTTTGCAGAAATAGATCTGTTTGCAGACTCAAAAATTTTTAAAAATTTGTAAAAATGTTCACTGTTTTCCTTAATCCTCAGTATAAGTAAATGAATACGCTACCGGAAGATGGAAGGACTTAGAGCCAAAAAAATAAGAATAGAGCTGAATTATTCAAAAGAATAAATATTTGTTATTAAAGATTAAGACCTTATAATTGTAAATATTTGCATACTCTTAGGAATGTTAAATACTTAAAATACTTAGTTGTTAATTTTTACATTTTCAAAAAACAAATTTTTAATGTTATCGATATTTGAATGAATTATTCTAACAATTGAAAAAAACCAAAAGTAAATTTCATTTATTTGTGGGATAATATTAATATGATACGCAAAGATTCAGAGCTAAAATTTACGGAGAGCGTGAGAATAAAAGAAAGAGAGATATGGTCAAAGAGATGAGACCAGTTTACCTTAACCTTGAAGACAAAGAAAAACAACATTAACGTCAACACACATTAATAATACAATTAAATAGAAATAAGTCAGTAAAATCGATTGTTGCTACACATTTTATATGACGATCACTTTTTCTAGTTTTTTTTTTTTTTCTTTTACTGTTGGCGGTTGTTGTTCTTGTCATACTTAATAATATTTTTTTTTTTTTTGTTTATTTAATAAGAAAAAAGTCTCATCAATCCATTCATCCGTCTATCCCCACACACACACAAAAAAGTGAATGTAAAATTAAAAAATACGTAATAACAACGGCAACAAAACGAAAAATCTAAATAAATTTTGAATATGTGGTAAGAAATCATACAAGATCCGTGATTAAAAGAACAAGAATCGAAGTAATGAAAAATAAATTTTAAATACAAAATATTTAAAATAAACACACACGTGTCTAGTTTTGATTAACGATTTTACACTTTCAGATTTTGATCATCAGCAATTTGAAATATATTTAACAAGTCTATAAATATAAATCACAATCAAATTAAATAATATTTATATTAAACCAGCGCAAACCAAAGCTATCAATGCCAAAAATGTATTCTAAAGAAAATATGAACCATGATATGTATGAATGTATGTAGAATGTACATACAACATATAAGTCAATTAAAAATTAAAATGTGCCTAATAAAAAAATATATAATAGTATATAAAAAATAGACATCTGTTATGTACATACATATACAATATCAATGGTCTTTTACTATTTTATATAATAGTTCCCTCAGCGATAAAACTGCTAAAATAATAGACAATAATTCAATAAAAAAAAAACAAACAGAATTGAATTTCAATTCTTACTGACTGCTGTATTCATGAAAAATATTTCAAATTTATTAAGAACTTATTTGACAAATTTCTATGCAATACTTGTTAAATAATTTTAAAAATATTGTTTTAGGATTTAGCAAAGCTTTATTTATAAAATTAATTCATATTTTAGACTGATTTGTATGTAAATACATATATTATTATATAATTGACAAAATGATGAATATATTTGTTGATGCTTGAAGCAGTGCTGCCATGTTTTATCATATAATTGAGACTTTTCTTAATTTTAAAAATATCGTCATATAACATATTTTTCTAAAATTGAGTACATCCTATAAATAGACCTTGAATTATAGCTGTTAATTTAAAAGCACAATTACGTATACAGAATAAAAAGTCACGTCAAAATGTTCTCATATCAATACATTTTCTATGAAAACAACAGAAATATGTCTTGTACGTGAGTTTTGGATTTCAAAAATCCAAGATTGACAATCCGCACGAAAAACAAAAAAACAAATATGAAAAACGTTTGTTTTAATAAATTTAATTTTTTAATTAAAAAATATACACCTAGTCAAGTTTTTTTAGCAAAGAAAAGTAAAAATGTATAATACAATATTTTTCTTATATACAATATTTTTCTTATATTTTGCGTATTTCGGTAATACGAACGCACAAAAATTAAATTTTTTTTTATTTGTCATACATTAGCAAATTTTTCTGGAACGTGACTTAAACCTAGTCGTCAAAAATTTGCTTTATCAAACAAAATAGAATAGAATTTAATAAAACACCAGTTAAGTATTTGCTAATCAAAGGCGAATTGAAAATAAGCGGTGGGCAATTTTACAATAAACACAATAATGAAATAATTTTTGATAGTTCCCACCTGCATATACTGCAATACGTTTTGAGAACCTCAACCAGCAACCAACGAATAGACAGCTAATTAGCTAACCAAACTTTTCTTTATAACAGAATAATTCCAAGTGAGTGGAGATTATTAATCATTGATTAATTTTTATTTTCGATTTATTTAGGAAATATTTTTTTATTCCATTGATCAGTACACTCAGCATCGAAATAAGTGCCATTAATATTTGAAATTGTTTAAGCAGGAACCATTTGTATAAATTAGGGAATAATTCACATTCATAAAAATTCCCTTTGAATATCAAGTCTCACCTATTTTTCAACTTTACTTTGCTAACAGAGACCAATAATATATTCATATTATATATGTACATACGGTATGTAAACATCGTTGAAGTTCATATTTTTAAGTTTGAGCATAGTATGCATCACAATTTTTAATTCATGTATGAATCTACATATTTTCGTTGTTAATAGATGCCATTAATATATAAATTTATTTACTTTTTTTGGGAAATATGAATAAAGAACAATACATACATACATAATTGGCCATTACAACCCTGTGTCAGGGTTACGGCCTGGGTTCTCGCATGAGTATCCATGAGTACCGTGACCTACAGTTTAAAGTCGACTCCGAGTGACAGATTTGAGGAGCTTTTTCATGGCAATTAATTACACCCAGAGCTTTTGCCAGAAGACTGCTAAGAAGTAGTCGCCGAAAGAAATAATTTTTCATATTTCTTTTTTTCAAGATGTCAGAGCTGAGATTTGAACCCTTCGCTATCGTCTTAGTAAGCCAACACACTAACCACTAGACCACGGCGACTACAATAAAGACCAAGGAAGGATTGAGTCAATGGTTCGTAAGGTGGTAAGGTTTGTATACGGGCTGAGGGCAAGACTACATGTATCCAATCATTTGAAACAATTTTTGATATTTTCATTTAAGGATTAGCATAAACTTGCTTGTTTCTTAAATTATTAATAATTGGAAACAAATCTAATTGAAGCAAAACAGATTGGAAGCAGATCAATTGGAACAATTCATTTTAACACATCAATTAGGATCATATCTTAAAGACTATTTTGAATTGAATTTTATTGACATGTATATTATAAATTTGTTTGGATCCTACTGTAAAATGAAACTGTTGCTTGATATATTTTTCAGGATGTTTATTATTGTTATAATAAATAAACTAAAATTGAATGAAAGTAAAACTAAAATTATGGAAATAAAAACTAACAGCAATATAACTTTTGAAATTAATAACGAAAAAACTTAAAAAGTTAATCAAGTTAAATATTTGGGATTTATTATAGACAACAACCTTAACTTAAGGAGTCACATTGATTTCATATGCAAGAAATTGGAGAAGAAAATTGTTTTTTTTTGAAGATTAGGAAAAAATACAGCAACAATTATGTACTCATGTTGCACAAATCAACAAATTGAAATGCTGCAGAACAGAATGGGCAAGCAAACAAAACATTTCGCAAAAGTTACAACAAAGTCATACACTTTTCAACATTTTTTTAATGGTATTGTACATGAGCAAAACCAAAACAAATACTTTCTAAACGAGAAAGAGGGCAAATGAAATAATTAGCTTTTCGCTCTTGTGCTTGCTTTGTTTTTTGTTGTTTTTCTCTTCTTTTTTTCTTTTTCCCTTCTTCTATCCTTTTTCTTCTCATTCATTTGTTGCTGTACCTACGCACATTTGAGTTAGTGTATTTGTAGTACTCAAAACAAAAACAATATACAAAATTAAATGAGACAATCTTTCTCACTGTTTCTGTTTTATTTTTGTTTTACTCATTGTAAAGAATACAACAAAATGAGATCAAACGTTCAGTTTTGTTTATTTTCCTACTCTGCTGCAGAAGCTTCAGAATAAAATGCAACAGGTACACCTCAATAAACTATAGACTTGAATATGTAAAATGGCTTGCTGTTAATTGCTATGAGAATTTTTAAAGTATTTTTAATACTAATAAAGAATGAATAATATATTGTTAACTGTATTATTATTCATTTTATTATTATTCTTTTTGAACATGTTATTAAATTTTGCTCACATTCAGTTATAATATCTAATATCTTTTTAGCTGTAATATAACTTTGATCGGCCAAAGAACTATATACATATATATTACCAATGTAATAAATAAATAAAATAAAAAAAGCCATCTTCCAAATACTGCCTAATTATAATCATGTTATACCAGCTGTATTCGTTTTTCAATCAGGTCTATTCGCTTTTAAAAATCCGTTTATTTATTTAACAGCTATCATATGTTCTGTTAAACTGTTTGTTGCACTTTTAAATGTCAGCCATTCTGGACAACATTTTTATATTGGCCATCACTTTTTCTGCCTGTGACAGGGATGCAAAAGTTGGTACAAAAGTACCTTTTTGTCATTATTTACACGTAAAAGTAAAACCAAAATATATTGAATAGAAATGTAAAGAGACATTTTTGCATCCCTGGTCTGATATAAAATAAATACACAATTTTTTACAAGAATGCTGAATATGAGCTCTTTTTACAAATTATCGTTATTTAATAAGAATAAATAAATATCATTTGTGTGTGAATATTTAGAGTTTAGTAAATAAGATAATATGTCAACAACACAAAGATCATTTGCACAGAAATTGTCTCGGTAAGTGAAAAATTTATAAATTCGTACATACCTTATATATGCATACAAATAGTGAAGAAAAAAGGCGAGGCTCAAATGTAAAATAGAAAAATGTGTAATAATTTGTGATTCCACTTGAATTTTTAGGACACATGCAAGCGATGTCCGAAAAAATGTGGTCAATTATCATATGCAAACAAAAACTACAGATTCCTCAATGTGTTCCTCGACTGTAAGTAAATAGGCAGACCAATTAAGGTTTAGGCGTTTCCCACTCTATATCAATTTTTTCAGCTTTCTTTAACTGAGCCTGTCGAACCGTTGGACTATGAAGAATTTTTAAATGCCCATATTGCTACTATAAATCGTGATCCTCTCAAAAATATACTGGATTTTCCTCCGGGAGATGTAACTGTTAAAACTATACCACGTAAAATAAGAACTATAGAACATGTTGTACCAAAGGAAAATATGTAAGATATTAGAAATTACAATATAAGAAATGTTATCTGTTTTTAATACACACATGCATACATACATATGAATATAAAATTTCAGCGCTGAACTGCCCCAACACGTTCAAGAGTGCGTAAACTATTATACACGTCCTTGGAAGGTAGTTGAATATGCCCAACGACATTATTCCAGTTCTTGTTGTTCGCGCGAACGTATAGATCGTGGAACAATCAGTCCTTCAGCTTATCAGCAAGAATTTGAAGTTGATAAAGACTTTGCTTCTTTTGATGAATCATCATTAACTGACCAGAGCAATAGTTGCACTCCTAGTTCCAGACAATCCATAGCTAGTCTGTCTTCTGTAAGCTCTTGTACCGATACTTTAACACCTCGTAGTTCTTGGGCAAGCTTTGACTTAAGACGTTCTGTAAATGACCCTCTAATACCGAATTTATTAGATGATGTCCCGCCAGAACATGTTGATCAGACAAATGAATTAAGAAGGCAAGAAGATAGACAAGAAGCCCTTTTCTCTTTATATCCAGAAGCTGAGACTGAGGATGTTATCGAAAAACGTTTGCCAGCAGATTTACCTATGGAACATATGGGTCATAGAATTTTTGTAAAATGTCTCCAATTAAGACTGGAATTGGAAGTAGAGCCCATATTTGCTTCAATGGCAATATATGATGCCAAAGAGAAGAAAAAAATTTCGGAAAACTTTTATTTCGATATGAATTCTGAAACTTTAAAGCGCATGCTACATACTCATGTAAGATGTGCTGATGAAAGTACTCAGTGCAGAGCGGGAGTTTTTGAAGTAAGCTACCCAAGCAACGATCTCTTCTTAGTTATACGTTTGGAAAAGGTTCTCCAGGGAGATATAAAAGATTCGGTTGAACCTTATATAAAAGATGACAAAGATAAATGTCGTGAAAAGGCTAAACAAAATGCTTCAGATTTTTGTGAACGATTAGGCAAATATCGTATGCCTTTCGCTTGGACTGGTATATATTTAACAAATATATTTAATGGTGATGGGTTTGAAGGTGGAAAAGACGGCGCCGGTAATGGCATTAATCAAGATAGAGATACTGCTAGCTCATTAGGTTCAGCAGCAAGTTCAAATAGCTTAGACCGAAAATCATCGACGTCAAGTTTTGATCAGTTAAGACGAAAAGCTAACGATATGAGTGGCACATTAACACGCAGAGGCTCTTTAGAACGGAAGGAAAAGCGTCGATCATGGTCGCCTGATGACTTTGCCAATGTTGTTGAATCTTTTCGTCCAACAACAATAACTATATCTAGCTTTTTCAAACAAGAATCGGATAAAATGAAAGATGAGGATCTATATAAATTTCTAATGGAACTTAAGAGACCAAGTTCTGCCATGAAAAAATACAAATGTATACCAGGCTCCATTAAATTGGAGATTTCTCCTTGTCCTGAAGATATCAAAAATGCTTTGACGCCTGAACTAGCAAAAGTGGAACCTTATGTCGAAGATAAAACAAGACCCATTAAAGAAATTTTGGAATTTCCACCTACTGCTATTTATAATCCCCACTACACCTATCGAAATCTTTTATTTGTGGCTCCAAAAGAACTGAATTTCTCTTCAAGAGCTGGATCAGCACGTAACATAGCAGTGAGAGTACAACTTATGGCAGGTGAAACACAAAACGATGCAATAACCGCAATTTTCGGTAAATCATCATGCCCAGAGTATTCAAGTGAAGCTTTTACTGCCGTCAATTACCACAACAAGTGCCCCACTTTTTATGATGAAATTAAATTTGCTTTGCCAGCCCATCTCAAACAAAACCATCACCTATTTTTTACCATCTATCATGTGTCTTGTCAAAAAAAACCACAAGACTTACAACCGTCTGTTGAGACTCCTGTAGGTTATACCTGGTGGCCTTTACTTGAAGATGGCAAACTTAAAGTAGGAGAATTCCAATTACCTGTAATGGTTGAAACGCCTCCTGAAAATTATTCTTTTATACCACCAAATGTGCATCTGCCAGGCACTAAATGGTTAGATAATCATCGACCAGTCTTTTCAATAAGTGTGGAAGCAGTAACATCAGTACATGCCTTAGATCCAAACTTAGACCGTTTCTTTTTGATGTGCGAATATTTAAATTCACGCAAAATACCACCACGTATAGGTGAAGGTAATATGGAGGCTGAAATGAAGAAATGCTTATTAGAAATTGCAAATGCTGAACGAGAACCATTGGTAAAAAATTTACATTTAGTATTGGATAAACTAATAGAACTCTTGGTGACCACCTATAAGATAGGCGGACAGACATTATCGCTGGGTTCAACAGTTTTTGAGGTTTTGTGCTTAGTCTCGGCCAATCTATCCGTATGTTTAAAGGAATTATATGTGTAAAATATTTGAGTGTAATAAATTTTATTTTACAGATTTTAAGCGATGATTTGATTGTTGATCAATATGGCCGTCAAACCTTATTGTCGACATATGTGCAATTTCAAAGTAAAATTCCACATCCCTTTAGTGGTAAACGCAGAATAACTTGTAGCCGAAGTAATGCAGAAGAAATACATACATGCTCATCCTCATCTGATACTTATAGTATTTATGACAACGTTGTAGCTGGACGTAGTTTGGATCGAAAAGAATTGTCTGTGGAGATGTCACCTACATTTGTAGGTAGAGATGGGCAAATTCGATTGTTGCATGAAGAACTAGCTTTACATTGGGTTGTAGCTAGTGGTCGTGCTGCTGACTTGGCCATGAGTAATTCTTGGTTTTTGTTTGAATTAATACTAAAATCAATGATAGAACACTTAGATTTTACACGTTCTTTACAAGCACCCAGAAAGCAAAGATTTCCACATCAGTACACAGATGATATTTCAACTCTTGTCCATTTAGTAACGACCAAAGTTGTTGGTTACCATAGTAATGAGCCGAAATTAGCTCAATGTTTAAATGCTAGTTTAAGTTTCTTCATATTTGACTTGTTTAGTGTAATGGACAGAGGTTTCATATTTGGTCTAATTAAAACCTATTACAAGGTCCTTATATCAAAAAATGCTTCAATACCAGATTTAATGAATTACAAAATTGATTTTCTACGCATCGTTTGCAGTCATGAACACTACGTTGCATTAAATTTACCTTTTGGAACACCATATACGACTAAATCTGCACCATGCAGTCCCACTCCGAGTACAAATTCCAATACTAGTGCTACATCATATGTAAGTCCAAAATTTAAATTATTTATTTATAAATATATATATGAAATTAACGAACTTTATATGCATGTTTGTATGTATTCATTTAAAAGGGTTCAATAGAGAGGACATTGCATGCTGATTTAAGCGTAGATTTTAGGCAACAGCATTTCTTAGTTGGATTGGTATTAAGTGATTTAGCCACAGTTTTGGAAGTACCGTAAGTGTTTGTGAGTTTTTCGGAGCATAAATCAAATTTAATATTCATTCTCTTTTTTGTTTTCTTAAGAAATCCTCAGTTACATGGCAAAGCCATCAGATGTATACGTAATTTAATGACTTCACATGATTTAGATCCACGTTACAGTGATAATGAGGCTAAGGCTCGTGTAGCTGCTTTATATTTACCACTGTTAGGCATAGTAATGGATACCATACCTCAATTGCATCAGTATCTTACAGATTCTAATGATCGTTTACATAGTATAGGCCTTTTAGATGATTATCAAGGCCCTCATTCATCTGTGGCAACTACGACTATAAGTCCAGAAGTTGCTTATGCCATATCTGGTTCCAGATCCTATGCGTACATGACTGATCACGTTAAAAATAAATCTCCATTAAGTAGTGAAAATACTCGTCACTTATTAGCCTGTTGTACTTGGATACTGAAAAATCTTGAAAAAACTGCTTTATATAGATGGACTTTGGGACTTTCTCCACACAGAGTTCACCAATTCCTACAGGTTTTGAATACTTGCATACCATGTTTCGAATACAAAGGGCAAAAACGTTTGCCGGTGTTAAAGCGCAATACGCAGAGTTTTCGAAAACCCACAGATCTTAAAGAGAAACTTGAAGAATGTATACGGGGCACTAATTCAGCACGTTATGATCTAATAAATAGACGAAAAGATCGAAATTCCACTGAGAAATTCCGTTGGCGTAAAGATCAAATGCCATACAGGGCACAATTTTACGACACTATTACCAAATGTGATCCAGAATTAGAGCTAAGTCATTTCATCGAAGGTTCTTTGGCAACTGAATTAACTTTGGTAATTTTGGATTGCTTAGAAATTATTGTACAAGTTGCAACAAATTCTGAAATGCATCATAATCTCTTGGGTACGGTTTTGAAAGTATTGCTACATGCTTTGTCACGTAATCAAAGTACTTTAGCCCTGAAAAATCTATTTGCTTCCCAAAGATCATTAATATTCAAATTTCCAAATTTACTGTTTGACGAGGAAACCGATATCTGTGCTGATTTATGTTTACTACTATTAAAGCATTGTGGTTCGCAACTACCAGGTATACGTTCACAAGCAGCAGCTTCGCTTTATTTGTTAATGAGGCAAAATTTCGAAATTGGAAATGTAAGTATATATTGTTTATGTATCTTCTAAAATCTTATAAAAATCGTAAAATTGCTTAGTTTTTTCGATTTGAAATTTTCAAATAGATGTTTAGCAAAAGAAAACCGCTAGTAAATTGTCAGTTTGAAACGGTTGGTGTACTAAATTTTTATAAATGAAAAAAGTAATACACAATATTCACATATATAGAATAATATAAAGGGTTATCCATTTTGCGGTTTCAAAAGTAAACGTAAACACATATAAAATATTTTTCTCATGATATTTCCTTTTTATTATAAAGTTTGAACGTTGACATTATATGTGAAACTCTACATCACTTAAATGACCTCCACGCGAAGTGTTGCAAGCATTGATTCTTTTCGAACACTCTTTGACACATATTGGGCGGTATCTCAGCCATAACTTGACGAATGTTGGTTTTTAAGTGGTCAAGAGTTGAAGGTTTATCTGCATAAACACGGTCTTTCGCGTAGCCCCCCAAAAAAATTCTAATGGTGTCTAATCGCATGATCTTGGTGGCCAGTAGATATCACCACGACGAAAAATTACGCGGCCAGGAAATGTCTCTTCCAATAAAGCCATATTCGCTTGAGTTGTGTGGCATGTGGCATCGTCTTATTGAAACCACGTATTCTCCAAGTCGTATTCGTCAATAGCAGGCATAAAAGAGTCGGTTATCATACGACCATAACGCTCCGAATTGACGGGGACAGTCGTTCCATCGTCGTTTTCGAAGAAGTAGGGTCCAATCACACCTTCGGACCAAAGAGCGCACCAAACAGTGACTTTTTCTGGATGTAATGGCCTCTCTTCAATTACTTGAGGATTCTCAGAACCCCAAATACGACAATTTTGTTTATTAACATACCCACCGAGTGAGAAATGTGCTTCATCGCTGAAAAAAATTTTGTTCGAAAAATTGCCGTCCACCGCCTGTTGTTCAAGCACTTATTCCACGTATCTATGACGTTATGAATGGTCAGCTGGCTTTAGTTGTTGCGTGAGCTAGACTTTATATGATTGTAGGTGTAGATCTAAATGCAAAATATTTGTAACCGCTCCAGTCTCTTCAAATTTCTTCACAATTTTACCAATTGCTTGCGTACTTAGACGATTATGTAAACCATAATCTCCTCTTATGCACGATATGTGGCTGTGGCAGAATCACCATTTTTGTAGTAAGTTTTGATCATTTTTATGCGTTGTGTGATAGATCCATTTGATCCATCCATTTTCCTTCAATGTCAGACTTTCAACTGAGAAGAACAAATTTTTTTATTTATTTATTGGTTTAACAACTTAGTTTGACAGATGTCCCATACTTTTGAAACCACGAAATGGATAACCCGGTATATATATACATATTTACTACGATGTTACAAAAGCGCTAGAGAAAAAGCAATAGTAAGTCCGCCTGTTAATTTATTACTAAAAAAGCAACTGACTGTCTCTCCCAGCAACATTCATGTGATTGTTAGTTTTAAATTAAAAAAAAATGTACAAAAACACTGGAAACACCAACCTTAAGTAAAAAAAGGAACAAAGAAGCAATAAGAGACGGACTGATCTTAAAATCAAACTACTAAGAGAATATTTGCAGTAGAGGAAGTTAAAAAAAATCGAGGATAAATAACACTAAAAACCACTATTATTAGGTTGGAGCGAAGATCGAAAAGTTGTTTAATGTTAATTATTTAAAATTGTTATAATCACCTATATTCTTAATATTCCCAGGGAATAAAGTTCCCTAGAAATTAATTTTTCCCAAAAATAAAATCCTCCTATTCTAAACAGTTTGGGAAGAGCATAAAATGGGAGAGATAATTCGAACGTTCGAAACCAACTGTTTTTTGTCAGCTGTCTCGTTTTGTGTAAAACTTTGACAATAATTTTTAAATTCAAACGCAAAAAGTTTATAGAAATAAAAAAAAAAATACAAAAAAGGAAAAAAAAACATGTTTAGTATAGCAAAAACAATTATTCACAGATATTGGTAACATAAACAAATTTTACAAGTTTGTTTTTAATATAAATTCAAAATCATTGTTTATGGTTTACAAAAATAAGCAAAGATTAGAAACAAAAAAATATATACTTCAGGTACCTACAATTATATACATTGTTATCACAAGCATATGTATGTATATAAATATACTTATATGCATTTTTTAATGATTAAGCTTAAGCTCTTCTAGCTCCAACAGTCGGCGGTTTTTTTCCATTTTATCCTCGATTTCTCTTAGTCGTAATTTCTCCATCACCAAATTATGGCGCTTTTGTTCTTCTAGTTCAGATTTTTTTATATCGTAGAGACGGTCAATAGAACGGTATACCTTTTTGGAGTTTATATTCTGTGTCTTCATCTCTTCATGCATCTTCTTCTGAATGCAGATCTTCTCAGCAAGAACATCGCAGGAAGAGACGTGTTTGTACAGATCATTTTGCGTATCTTTTTTGGTGGCTTTTTTTGGCGTTTCTTTGCCACTCTCGTGTACAGTGTTATTGACTACCGCATCGTCTGGTTTGAATTTCTTTTTTTGTGGTATTTCTTCGTCTTCATCTAACAATTCCAACAGTACATTTGAAACGCTCTCTGCAGTTGGGTTTTTGTTAGTCGATGTTCCTAATCCGAACGTATTGGCCACACCTTCAACTGTCTCCTTTATACTAATCAAGTCGTAAATGGCTTCTTTGTATGTGGAAAGTTTTTGCTCCATATATGGGTCACCGCCAGTTGCTTTAGCATGTTTTAAATTTTGCGCTGCCTTGTGCCGTACATACTTTTTTTGGTCGCACCCTCAAAAATGTTTTGCACTTCTACAATAAGTAGGTATCATAAAGAATTAATTTGCTTATTTATACCTTCTTCCATTCTGCCATACCTTTGGATGGTGGCCCTGATGCGTTCAATTCCGCCTCTAAATTAAGCCACATTATGTTAAGCTCTTCTTTGTTTCCCTTGAACCATCCATGTGCAATTTCTGGATATAATTGCATGGCACTTAAAAGAATTTCTATCTGCTTTCTGTTTGTGTTTTTCGACCTGTAAGTAGGGATAAATTAGGATTTTTAGCACATTAAAAAAATAATAATACTTACATTTTGTGATACAATTCCCTTTAAATTTGTTGGCGCAATTTTTCACAAATTTTGTCATAACATTCTCCCTTTTTTTGACATTCATAATACCTACTTTTTTTCCCGTTGAAGGGTTTCCCATTTCGAAGTTCATTTAGAATAAGAGAAAAGGGAAAAGAGAAAAATTTCCCAGACACATTTTGTTTAGAATAGGAGAATAGGGAATAGGGAAAAAACTCTCTGGGAGTTACTATTTAGAATTGAGGTGAATACTTTTTGCTTAATAAGTTTTTTTTTTTATTTTCATCAGTAGGATTTTATTTTGTAATATATGTTAGAAAAAGGTTTTTTATATTACTTGGATTTAAAGAAAAAATATGTAAATGATCTTTAAACAATTTATAATGCTAGATAATAACGTATGCATGTTTGTTAATAAAATTTTTAATTTATTTGTAGAACTTTGCTCGTGTTAAAATGCAAGTTACCATGTCGTTGTCATCTTTAGTGGGCACTAGTTCATCATTTAGTGAGCAGTCTTTACGACGTGCTTTAAAAACCATTCTAGTCTATGCTGAATCTGATATTGATTTACAAGATACTTCTTTCCCAGAGCAAGTGCAAGATTTATTATTTAATCTTCATATGATTCTTTCTGATACTGTAAAAATGAAGGAATATCAGGAAGACCCGGAAATGTTATTAGATCTTATGCATCGTATTGCTAAAGGTTATCAAAACAATCCTGATTTGCGTTTAACTTGGCTTGAAAACATGGCCAAGAAGCATAAAGAGCGTGGCAATCACACGGAAGCTGCTATGTGCTTTGTTCATTCCGCTGCTCTTGTAGCGGAATACCTGAGCATGTTGGAATCACAGCCTCATCTTCCTGTGGGAGCTGTTAGTTTTCAGAAAGTAACACCAAATTCTTTGCTAGAATCTGCTGTTTCTGACGATGTCTTAAGCCCAGGAGAAGATGGTATATGCCTGGGTAATCATTTTACAGAATCTGGCCTAAAAGCATTGTTAGAGGAAGCATCGAATTCTTTTCAAATAGCCGGAATGTATGAAGCCATGAATGAGGTGTACAAAATTCTTATACCCATATGTGAGGCAAACAGAGATTTTCAGAAACTTAGTAAAGTTCATGGTAAATTACAAGAAGCATTCAATAGAATAGCCCAACTACAAGGAAAACGAGTTTTTGGCACTTATTTTCGAGTTGGTTTTTATGGTACCAAATTTGGTGATCTGGATCAACAAGAATTTATTTATAAAGAACCAACGCTAACTAAATTACCAGAGATTTTCAGTCGCTTGCAGGTATGCCGTATACATTAAAAATAATATATTTCATCATAAAACGCCTTAATTAGAACAAAACTAAACTCTATTAAACGAATTTAAATTGATTTATTGGAATAAGTTCGTTTTATAACGAAACAAAATTAATTAAAAAATTATCACTGGGATTCGGAATCGGATTTTCAGATAAAATAATTTAAATGTTTTATGATTAATTAATATTAAAACTATTTCAAATTAGATATGTATCATCTGTATCAATTTGTACATTTCCAAAATGTTTATTTTTTTTCAGAACTTTTATGCAGATCGCTTTGGACCGGACTCTGTTCATATTATAAAAGATTCAAATAGCGTTGATGTTAATAGTTTAGATCCAGAAAAAGCTTATATACAAATAACCTATGTTGAGCCATACTTTGAAAATTATGAACTCAGACATAGGGAAACATATTTTGAAAGAAATTTTAATATAAGTAGGTTAAGTTGTATAAAAATAATCGGCCCAATTCCATTTGCTGTTGGCATTTAAAAACAAAATATAAACGGCAGATTGGCATCACCGTTGGCATTATCGACATTTATCGAAACAAGGATAAAACCGACAAAAAACACATTCTCTGTTGTTATAACTTTTATAAAAGAGGTTGAAATTACAAGAGCAAACAAGAAAATAACGGCAGTGGGGTAAATTGAAATTTCTGTGTCAGAAATGAAAAAAAAAATCTCGCGTATCAAGAATGATAGAACTAAAGATTACGATATCACGCATACAAAACTTTCACCTGCGCATATACATATGTGAAATGACATCACGAAAAGTCAAATGTGTAAAGATAACAATGATGCAATATTTTATTTCTTTCTTTATTTCCTCTCAAATATAGAGCACTCTATGCCATCTAACGGGGAAACATGGGCATGACGTAATCTTTAGTTGCATAATTCTTGCCCGCGTATTTTATGAGGTTTTGAAAGGAATAAAATCTTTAAATTTTGATAATTTTTGAAAGGACATTAGTCCTTATAATCATTGCATTTATGCTGAAGAACCCTTTTCTGTTAACGTACAAGTGTTGATGACTTTTTCACATACATACATAATTGGCCATTGCAACCCTGTTTCAGGGTTACGGCCTAGCTTCTCGCTTTGCACGACCTTATTATTTTTATAAGGGTTCCATTTACGCATCCTATTATCTTCAGCACTCTATTGCTTTATCTTACGACATATAATATTTCATGGAATTATAATAAGTTATTGTATTCAACGCGCCAAAAATATTATTACATTGAGCGAATGACATATTAAATTTATTTCCAGTGCTTAGCTGTTTTGTTATGCTTACAAGAAAAACAGTAAAACTGTTCCCGGCTTTGTTTGTATAATTACAGACTTTTGCATTTAGTATTTTGTTCCAGGACGTAATAACATAAAATATTGCATTGCTGCCAGCATTACAATTTTTTTATGTTTTCTATAATTTGTCTCTGTTTCATTATATTTCAAATATACCAATTTGGACACGAAACGACAAAAAAAACACTACAATAAAAACGAGAATTACAATGTCAACGCCAAATGGAATATGGCCGAATATAAAGCCTGATATATAATCTGCATCTCAATTTCAGAACGATTTATTTTTGCTACACCTTTTACCAAATCCGGTAAAGCTCATGGTGACTTGCATGAGCAATGTAAACGAAAAACAATTCTAACCACGGCAAATCATTTTCCTTATGTCAAAACTCGTATACAGGTTATCAATCGACAACAAATCATACTTGATCCTATTGAGGTCGCAATTGAAGATATACAAAAGAAAACTTTAGAATTGGCAGCCGCTACCAATCAAGAACCAGCAGATCCAAAAATTTTGCAAATGGTTTTACAGGGTTGCATAGGTACAACTGTCAATCAGGGGCCTATGGAAATGGCTGCTGTTTTTCTATCGAATCTCTCAGATGGCATAACTATTCCCACTAAAAACCAAAATAAACTTCGACTTTGCTTTCGGGAATTTTCAAAAAGATGCACTGATGCCTTAAAGAAAAATCGAAATCTAATATTATCAGACCAAAAGGATTATCAAAGAGAATTGGAACGAAATAATGAGCGCTTTGTAGAGCGCCTAACGCCTCTTATAACATTAACACCCACGCAGGCGCAGGGTGTAGTAAAGTAGGTTTGAAGTTTTCTTTTTAAAGAAATAAAAAAATTTAATAATTTTATTAAACTCTACTTTCAGAGCAAATGCAGCAAGCAACCGCAGTACACCTTTAAAATGGTAATTTTTATATAAGCATTTACCAAAATTAATATTATGTCATCACTCTTTTAAATTATTTTATAATAATCGATCAAATATTTTCTCTTCTTCATTTGCTTTTCATGTCTATTCGTATTTTGTTTGGATTTGTTTTTTTTTTACAATTAATAGCGTTTCTGATTATTTTAAGTAAACATTTTGTAGCTGCTTGAAAGTGAATTTTTTTCAATTTTTATATTTCAATATATAGTAAAGCAGTGTCAAATTAAGTACATATATATATATACATACGTATAGTATGTATATAGAATTTATGTTTAAATTTTGAATTGCACATTTGCTAGCAATAATTATAATAATAGAAATTGTTAAGCAGGTAATTAAAAAAATATATATGTTTTTAACGCTTTAATTTGATATTTATACCAAAAACTTGACACCAAATTTACTCTCTTTTTACATTTTTATACGTATAATTAATGTACATCACATTCAATAAAATAATATCGCAGAATTAACACATCATTCTCATCATCATATTCAAAGTATTCAACTAGAATTATATAAAAAATACATTTTATACTTTTATACCATATAAAAATAAAAAAAAATCTTTACCATGCCAACTGTCTTTTGTCATTATTTGGTTTAAATAACTTAAGATTTAAAAATTCTAAACATAAGCGTTTCAAATTTCAGTAATACTTATATGTACTCTAATATTTTTTATTATTATTAAAGATAGCAACAGCAGTAAATAATAACAAAACATAAATATATTTTAACATTTAGAATCTATATACATAGTCATCATGAGTTGAAATTAAAGGCAAAACCTTTAAGACTTTCAAAAAATTTGTTTTGATTTGAGGCATCCTCAAGTAAATTTAATTTACTAACACAGTTTTCCGCCTCTTCAATGTTAGTCGGTGGTTTTAAATGACTTACTTTATCATTAGTACATTTTTGCCATTCCGTTAAATCAACCATTATATTTTGGTAATTGGTCTCTGCTGTTATATTTCTTGGCAGTACATGAGAATTTTGTAATTTGTATAAAAATTTTACTGTAGAAAAAATATAATAATTCATAATTGAAAATATTTTATACTATATATGTATGTATGCATATAAAAGCTGACTTACAATTAATCTCATTAAATTGTAATTGCTTTATGTTATCTGACCAACACTTAACAATCAAGCTAAGATAATGTTTCGTCGTTTCTTCAGATTCGCGAAATAAAGAAGTAAGATAGTTCTCACAAAATATTGTATGTAAAAGTTGTACAGCAAGTCGAGATATTTCTGCTATTTGTTTTGTACCTTCAATTAATTAAAAAAAGAGTTTATATATAATGCAATCAGATAATTGTAGCAATATTTAACATACAATGTTCCTTTTTATGTAAAATCCACTGTCTTAGAAGTTGAAAAATTAGCGTTACCAAGCTTAAGCATAGTTTTACATAACATTCACAACTTTGGTTACAAGTTTTTGTATTATTGTCGACGTTGTTCTGCACTGATGAGGTGGAGTTAGAATTTAAAGTTGACAATTTCGTTGTTAAATGTTGTTCACTTTTATCTAATGTAATTGTGTTATTCTTGTTTTGTTTAACTCTATTCGAGTTAGACATGTTGTTGAGAACATCACCTTCACCGTCGTCATCATCATCATCATCATCATCATATAAAGGCAAAAGCTTTTGTATAAACGTTGGTGGTTTTTGAAAGCAATGATATATAAAACGTATATGATTTAAACATATAATAGCAAGTAGTTTTAAATGTTCTAATTGAAGACGAGTACTTAGGGGAAAAGCTATTTCTAATAAGCCGTAATATACCTAGAAGAAAAATTTCTACGATCATATGTAAATGTAACACTTCACTTATTTTATATTTACCTGTAAAAAACATGAATCATTAGTATACCTATATGTGGACCGAACTCTATCTGAAACAAATGAAGATTCTGGACTATTAATACATAAAGTTTCTAAAGAATTGGGCAGACAACAACAGTGTATTAAACCAATTGATATTTCTCGAAAAATCCAAGCACTTGGACGAGCAAAAACTATAGACTTCATTAGATCGAGCAACATTTCTACACTGTTATTAGACTTAGATAATGAAACATGTGTTAATAAGCTATTCAACCAAATGGCAAAAGCTTCTAACACACCAAAATGTTCACAAATCTCGCGGGAAAAGCTCAGTTTTATAATAGAATCTGTTGCAATTTGTAAGAGATAATAATTGCTATGCTTATGTTCAATAATAGAAATACTAAGGTCTGGTACCTGCTGACAAATAATGGCTAAGGCCGTAATATAACGTCTCAAGCACAAACATCGTTCGTCACTATATAACTCAGTTGGTTCTTGCAAACAACAAATCGAGTCGAAGCTTTTCCTATATGTAGATTTTGCATTGGTTATCGAATAATCGTGATAGGAATGTATACGGCGATTCTTTGGAAATTCTAAACTATGTGTATAAGTCCAAAATTCTGGTAAAACTTTGCACAATGAATCTATACAGCATTTTTTGAAATCTTCTGGTAATTTTTCAGGCCCTAATAGTTGAAGTTGCGCCAGTTTGGTTAGAATGTTTTCTAATTCAAGTTGAAACAATGTTCTTTGTTTCTTTGAACTTCCTTTATCTAATGAATGCTCATATATTAATGGGTGTATTTGGTTAAGAGAACATTCTTTCATTTTATTTATTATTGAAGAGTATACATTGAAACTGGGCATTTTTATAATAGATTTTGCTATTCGACATTGTATGATATCCGTTGGTGTTCTAGTAGCTTTTTGCTTTGTTTGAACTTTCAGAGTAGACACATCACTACTGATGCTTTGTTGCAAGCGCTGAGTAGTATCTAATCGCATTTTTACTAACGAACATTCCATCGCTTTTAATTTAACTTGGGCATCTTTGCCTTCAACAACTTTTGTCATTTCATTTATTTTGGATTGACATTCATTTTTTACATTTTTGGCATTTAATATATTTTCCACTCTTAATGTTTGTGCCTGTTGTTTGAGGTGACGCAACTCATCGCGCAGCAGCGAGGTCTCACCTTCCTTAGAAGCTACTTTTGTTTTAGCCTCCGTTAAGTCTTTACTCAATTTTGAGTTCTCCTTTTTTAGAGCATCCACCCTTTCCATTAAAAATTTTATTTGTCTTTCCGAAGCCAATTGACGACGTGTAGCACTTTGAGTTGGAGGCAACGTTGATTCTGGACCCGTATTTTGTGATAAAACAAATTCAACGGCTTCAGAAGCCTCCTCCATTCTTGTTGCATTGCTTTGTGTCAGCATTTGAGTGTTGTTTTTTTTAATTTGAATAGGTTTTGATTGTGTGGACAGCGGTGGAGTTGCTGGCTTTTTGAAGACCACAGGATCTGTTTTTTCAACAGCAGCTAATAATTCTAAATCTTCGTCGTCATCGTTAAACATTTGAGACAATATATCTGGGCCGGGTATTTCATATGATACCGGACGTTGTGTACTCGTTGTTGCCGCATTGGCAAATTCTGAGAAAGTTATTTCACTATCTGTTATATTATTAATACCGTCATAATGCAACTTCGCAGCAACAGCTGCCTCAGCTTTCTGGGTTGCCAGTAGGATAACGTCATCGTCATCATCATCCCAAAAATTACTTGGACTACTTTTAACTGGTGATACATTTCTATCTATTAATGGTTGTTTTGATTCTACTATTTTTCGAACTGCATCAGTAGTATTTCTATTGTTAATGCTTATATCCAATTTTGGCTTTTTCATAGAGCGCCCGAACTCTTTCATAGGTTGAAAACGTTTAGACATATTCAAAAATTACTGCAATTAGAGGTTTGTACCTCTTCATTAATTTCTTTTTTTATTTGGGAATAATTTAAATGCGCCGAAATTTTGCTAAACGAAAACATAACTTTTGCAAGTCAATAGTTTGTAATACCGAGAACACACGTTGAAAGAATTTAATATGAAATTCGATTGTATTTTTCGAACATGAAAATGTATGGCAAAACAAGTAAGCAGAATTTGTTTTGTTCCGAGGCTAGTTTTACACCGCTAGACAAGTGAACGAGATACTAGAGTACTTCGACCTGTAGATCACATGTCCAGTTTCCTCTTTTAAGTTTTTCTTCCATTCTTCTTATCAACATTTAATCTAAAGTTAGGCAAAAACAAATCTATCATTTAATTGTCGAAGGGTAAAACCGGTCTAAGTACCAAAAATATAACAACCCTGTTTTAACTCATTGTTTACATTTTATTCCGCACGTGTAAACTGTAGATTGAACATCGAATAGTGAAAATTAAATTAAATATTATAAGTTATTAAAGAAAAAGTACTATTATTAAACCTATTATTTAAAATGTCTGAGAAAAGACCAAAATTGTACATGGACGAGTATAAACTAAAGCAAGACCCTCAGGATTATGGGCTAGCAGATGAGCCCATCGATATAGATACATTTAAACAGAAAATGAAAATTATTGTAATCCGGTAAATAGACAATTCTTTTTTTTTTATTGTTTTTACAAATGCAGAATTTTTTTTACTATTTTTATTTTAGTTATGAAAACAATGAACTTGAATTTGACATTATTGGAATTCACCCTGCCATTGCGAATGCCTTTAGACGTTTAATGTTAAGCGAAGTACCTAGCATGGCATTCGAAAAGGTATACATTTACAACAATACATCTATAATACAGGATGAAGTATTAGCGCATCGTATTGGATTAATACCTATTAAAGCTGATCCTCGTTTATTTGAATATCGTAGTGAAGACTGCGAACAAGGCACAGAGCTTGATACTTTGGAATTTGAGTTAAAAGTGAAATGTACTCGACGAAAGGATGTTAAGGACTCTTCGAACTTTGATACAATTTACAAAAATCACAAGGTTTACTCGGGGCAAATCAAATGGCTACCTCGCGGAAAACAGGCTCAATTATATACTGAATCGGATGTTGGCTGTATTCATGACGATATATTAATTTCACAGATGAGACCTGGACATGAATTTGATTTAAAATTAGTTGCAGTTAAAGGCATTGGCAAAGATCACGCTAAATTTTCTCCAGTTGCTACAGCTTTTTATCGCCTTTTGCCAGAAATAAAACTTAATCGAGAAGTTAAGGGTAAAGATGCATTTTTGCTCCAAAAATGCTTTTCGCCAGGGGTTATAGGTATAGATGAAAATGACCGGGCATATGTAAAAGATGCCCGTTATGATACATGCAGCCGTAATGTTTACCGCTATTCCGAATTGGCCGATTGCGTTGAAATGTCAAGAGTTCGGGATCATTACATTTTTTCAGTTGAGTCGGTGGGCGCTTTAAAACCTGATGTTATATTTATAGAAGCTGTTAAAGTTTTGAAGAAAAAATGTCGTACATTTTTAGAAGAAATAGAAGCAGCATAATGTGTTAGTTTTTAAGAACTATGTACATAAACAATATATTTAAATAAAAGATGTTTTAGGAATACAAATCACATAACCTATACTACTCTTTGCCCTTAAGTTATGGATATAGTGATGTAAACCACCATGCCGGGTAAATACTAAAAACGTAATTAATAATTCTAAAATGCAAAAAACTAATTTAGGCGTGCACAGAGTTTGGTGTATTGTATTAAATTTATAATGCTTTATCGTTCCATAACCACTAAAGGCCATGTCAGATAAAACTTTGTTGCTTTGCGTGACGTTCAAAACTTTTACAAAAAGGCGTAAAGCAAAAGGAGTGTGACACAATAAAAACCTTAACGGTAGTCTTGTATGTTTAGTTCTTTTAATTCTCTCAATAATTCCACATATAAATTTACTTTTATAGTTTTAATACAAAACTAAACATAAAACCCTTAAAATTTTCAGAACTATTTAAAGAAAAATTAACAGCAGATTGTCAAAGCGCGCAATAAGATCAAATTTGGCCAACTTTTCACTTTGCGTTACGTTAAAATTAGACACTTTATGTGACAAGTGGCATATAAACAAGTACATTTTGTCTTAAATGTCAAAGAGAATTTGTAACGCAACGCGAAGCAAAAGTTTTATCTGACACGGCTTTAAACGACTGAGCAATATTGCAGCCAACACTAGTGGCAGATGGAAATCATTAATCACAACTCAAACAATTGACATTACAAGTAAAACATTAGCAAAAACAACATTGCTCTTTGTTGTTTGTTAAGGTAGGAAACTGTCAAAATCACCAAAGCAAAAAGTGTAAAAACAACTTATATAAAATAGAGAAACACTAATAGCTACAAAACTGTTTAGACACATACCACTGTGAAAGTAACACTTAAAAACAGCAATTATATGTATATTTTGCATGGCGTAATGATTATAAGGTACATATGACTTACCAGCTAAGCTTCTTTCTTATACAATTTTGAAGAGTTGTCAATTTTTTCTTTCTTTTTGGTTGGTTTTTTTCAGCACTATATCATCACTAACAATAAAAAGCTATATTGTTTTTATAACTGTTTTACTTGTTGCAATCTCAAAGACACCTTATGATAAGTGCACTGTGGTGCTTTTTGTATAGGGTTGAAAAATTGTTTCAAGTTAAAATATTTTATTGAAAAAATATTGTAGTGTGTGACAGGCCAATGACATTTTTACTAAAGATCTAAAAACATTAGTCATATTGACGACAAGAAAATAAAATTGGCATCTCTTTTGTTTGCAAAGTGATTTTTTAAAGTAAATTATTTAAAATATCAAATGGCCAAGAATAATGGTAATATAGTAATTGTTAAACAGAAAGACTTAATATATTTTTAATTATTATTCATTTATATGTATTATTTTAAATAATAATTTTAGGTAGTTCTCAAATGGGCGCTTCAGCTCCACCGTGTTTCGAAGAATTCGGAAATCAAGCAAGCCTTAAGAACATATAAGGTTACCTATATTTTAATTAATATAATTTTCTTTCCTCCTTTTTTATATAGAGGGGACCACTACCTCCGTCATATGATGAATGTATGAAAATGGACAAAAACGCTGCAACAGTTGCAGCACATCAGTATACAATGTTTAATCCCACTCCCTATCAACAACAGCAGGCATTTCAACCTCTACCTCCTCAAATTCCAGCACAGACAATAAATTACGCCGTGGCTGGCTCATCAACATCATATGGGTACGTGAATCCATACCAAACACATATTCAACAGCAACAGACCTATTTTAATTCTGCACCATTATTACCATCCCAAGTGGCACATTCTAAGCCATCTGAAAATGTGTTGTATTTAGCTAAAGGTGCCAAAGTTAAAACTACTGCAACTGGAGCCATAAGCATTCCACCACCACCTCCTGGATGTGCTCCAACTCCCGGACAGTTGGCTGCTATGTCTGGCCAACCAGTTATGGTAAAAAAACAGAAAAAATCATTTTTCTAAATTAAAAAATGTACATTAATCGATGTGCCTGCTGTAAAAGCTTATACACACACAATTGTGTTTTGTTGGAATAAAGAAGATATGTTTACTGTTGTTTTAAGATGTGAGTAAAATATACTGAAATTTCAAATAATGCCAAAAATACTAAATCTTTAATAAAGGCTTACGATGTTTCAAAAATCTTGAGTTTTTATCAGAAATTATTTACTTTCCAAATACTTTTTAATAAGATGATATTTATATTTATCATTTCTAGTTGAAGATAACATTTTATAAAAACTAGTTTTATTTTCTTCTGGCTCTCGAATACAGTTGCTTACTTTTATTGTTTTTATACATTTTAATAGTTCAAGACTTTTATATAGATTTTTTAGATTCATTCATTTATATAATGGAAAATTGATGACCTTAGAGGATTGTTTCAAAATGAAGAAACAATAGACAAATAGGGAATTTGCTCAAAATAGAGGCTCGTAATAAGTATTATCAAATGTATTAACACGAACAAAACCATCTTCTCCGCCAGAAGCGAAACTTTTACCATCTGGATGAAAAGCTAAACTGTTGATAGGACCAAAATGGCCTTTAAGACGAGCGAATTCTTCCTCATATACTAAGTGAAAGAACCGTGAATCGAATTTTCCAGCCTTTGTCGAAGTTGTTGTTACCTCCATAGCATCTTGACCTCCTCCTAAAACTACATGATCTAAAATTGGACTTATTGCCGCAGAGTTTACAGGGCGTTCCGTCTTGTACGTCTTCAGGCACATTAATGATTTTGAATCAAACAATTTTGCAGATGTGTCCTTTGAAGCAGTGACAAACATGGTATCATCTTTATACATTTGCATGTCATTAATTCCAGCCGTATGATCATTTACCGAAATTGTTTCACATCCTTTCTGAAGATCGTAAATAGAAATTTGTCCATTGTCATGACCTGTAAGGATTAATATAGATAGTTTATGAAAATTTATTTAGCTTCCATATAAACAATGTCATTAGGTTACCAGTTATTACTGTCTCATCCAATGGGCCCCATAACATAGAAGTGATTTTTGATTGCAACATGGGTACTCGCATAATTGTATGTCGTTGAAGTGAACTAGAATCAACCGTACGTGTATCTATAATGAATAACTCGGAATTTTGACCCATAGCTTTATCAGTTGAATATGCGGCCACGTTCCCCGAATAACTAAAATTGCAAGTACGAACCGATGACTTAGCTGGAATGGAAGCTATTACAGTACCACGTTCAACATCCCAAATTTTTGTTGTCATGTCACCGGAACCAGTAATCAGTTTTGAAGTAGTCCAATCAACATCCAAACACCAAACTGCACCCTGATGGCCATCGTATGTACCCAGGCGCTCACCGTTAATCGACCACCAAACATTTGGCTTTTGATCTTTTGAGCATGAAAATAACAGATCACCTTCACGATTGAATTTAATTTGAGTTATGGAACGTTCATGTCCCTGAAGTATTAAAGGCCTCTAAAATATTAATATAAAAACATGTTTACAGATTATTAATATATGTATTTTGCAGAACATTTCAATACAAAAAGAAAACACTTCTTATTTTTTAGGTTATGTAGCTCAACACTTTCAAAACGACATTCCACCAAATATTTTATTGAACACACATAGAAGAAATAATTTTTAAGAATTACACAAATTTGGGTTCAGTTCATTCTAATTTCTTGCCGATGTTTTTTAAATATTTACCATTATCTTGAAGTTTTTTTATTCTTTTCCTAGTAATGTATATTTGCAAATTCCATTCACCGAGAGCGAACTGTCAAAAAGGAGCGTTCGTGTTCGTTTACAGTGCTGACAACATTGAAAAATTTTATTATCTACACTCATTTTATGATCTGGCATCTTTTCTATACAGCTGATTTGATAGGTTATGGTCATCGTTTCTCTAGATATTGTGGAAGAAAAAATTCGGTCAACTTCAAAGCATTTACGTAAATTATAGTTACTTTGATTAAAAGTTTCCCAGTTTTCTATTAAAAATGTCTCGTAGTTTACAAAAATTTTTAATAAACTGTCGCACACCATTTGTCGGTATTGGTAAAAAACAAAACTTACTTCTGCAACAATGCCGCTTGGCATCAAGCGATCCTGTTAAAGGAAAAGGGCCAATTTCATGGAAAAGCTTTGCAGCCATCGCAGGTATAGGAGCCGGTGGACTAGCATTTATGCTGTATGTTAAACATGAAAAGGAGGAGGCCATTTTAAAGGAACGAAAACGACAGTTGGGAAAAGCTGCAATTGGAGGACGTTGGGAGTTGATGGATACTGAAGGCAATTTAAGAAAATCTGAGGATTTTTTGGGAAAATGGTTATTAATATATTTCGGTTTTACCCACTGTCCTGATATATGTCCCGATGAACTGGAAAAGATGTCTGCCGTTGTTGATGAAATTGGTAAAACAGCATTATCTTCTTTATTTTGCAGCTTATAAAAAACTATTTTTTATTCTAGAAAAGTCACCAGAAAATTTACAAGTTCAGCCTATATTTATTACCGTTGACCCAGAACGTGATACAAAAGATGTGATTGCTAAATACGTAAAGGAATTTTCCCCGAAATTGCTAGGACTTACTGGTACTGTAGAACAAATAAGTAAAGTTTGTAAAGCATTTAGAGTTTACTTTTCGGCTGGACCCCGCGATCAAGATAATGATTATATTGTTGATCATACTATTATTATGTATTTAGTAAACCCAGATGGTGAATTTGTAGACTATTATGGTCAAAATCGTGATAAGGATCAGTGTGTTAGTTCAATATTGATAAACGCCGCCAAATGGAACATGTCAAACAAGAAATCCTGGTTTAGTTAGGCTTATTAATAATAAAGATAGATTTAAGTATGCTGTTATTTATGCAAAAGAGTTTTGTACATACATATATGAAGTGTACTTTAAAAATAAACCCTAAAATTTGAATGTGAAGTATTTAACTCATTCAATATTGTCAATATTGGGATATTGACAAGATATACTATACTACTGTAACAACTTTTAATTCGTAGGTGGCAAAGAAATTCAAATATATGAAATTTAGTTACATATTACCGTTATAATGACAATTTTAAACATTTTTTCTTTTATTTAAATTGCTAATAAGTGTTGCTGAAATTTCAAATATTTATTTCTTTTACTATTGCGTTCCGTTTAAATACAACCCTGTACAAGCAAAGTACTTTGAAATGCAACTCATTAATGCTGATTATTATTAATTCATACATGTAAAGTTCCGTTATTTTAGTAATATAAAAGTTAAAAATGATGCGCGGATATATAACAAATAAAGTAAAAAATGGGAAACCATTCCAAGAAATTGAAATAGAAATGAATTTAAGCAAATCAAGTGCCCAAGGTGTGTTGTAGAATTTTATAGAAAAAATAATTCGGTGGACGTCATGTGATATCCGGTCGTTGGAACAGCTTATACGGAAAAATAAACGAAGTACCGTTAGAAACCTTTCTGTAGAGTGGTCAGAGGTAAAATTTGCACAAGATAGGTTACGGATTTTATAAAGTAGATATGATATGGTTCAATAAGTAAGTAGTTGTCAATAAAAATGTATACTTCAAAGACAAAATTAAAATAGTTGCTCACGGCCACACAACAACAAAAAACATTGTCCTGGGCAAAGGCCAATTCCAACGTCAGTGGGATGCAATTATTTTTAGTTACGAGTCCAAGTTCTATTTGTAAATTGGCGACATTAGGTTGAAAGTTTTGCGAAAGCCCACAGAAGCTTATTAAAGAGACTGCCTGAAACGGACCTTAAAGTTTCCTGCCAGTGTTAAGTTCCTTTGGCAAATACATTTTTCAGCACCTGCTCACAAACTAAATTGACCAAGAAATGGTTTGCTAAAAATCAAATTAATGTGTTAAAGTGGCACTCATCCATTCCGGGGCAACTTATGGTGAATGCAACTTGGTGCCTGCTACTATCTGCATATTTATTTATTTTTATTTAATAGAGATAAGGCATTAGTGAATGAATAAGTAAATGAATCAAGGGCGAATGACTGCTGCATCTAAATAAACATTTTATTAGACGTTTTCTGATTTCAAAAAGTTTTATTTTATTATTAAGATCTCTTTTTTTTTTTTTTTTTTGTTTGTTATTAATTTAATATTTTCCACTTTTTATAGAAAACGTGTTTATTACCTTTTATGTAACTACTTATTTTTAGTAAATATGGAGTATTAGTCGGAAAGTTTTACATATCATTGATATCTTGACGACCGTTTCAATTCTGAATTTGTGTAAATGTTTTTCTTTGTGAAATTTATATCCGTTTATTTTTCGAAATTTTAATTTATATATGTATGTGTTTTTTTTTCCTAACATTCTTATAACTCTAGTATATATTTATGTTGTTTTTATGTAAAAATCAAAAAGTATTCTTAATATGATTTCTATTTTTATTATGGTAATATGCTATGGTTTATTTAATAGTATCTACAAAAATATGGTGTTTCATTTATGAGTTAATTTTCATTTAAATAAACTTTGGAAATTTTTTGTTTTATATTCCACAATTATGTTTATTAAGAAGGGCATTTTGTATTATTATAAGTATGTATAGGCATTTTTAATTGCTTTGTATTGTATAAGTTTGACAAAAATATTTATGTATACAGAATACATATAAGCATACCAAATAAAGTCAAGTATTAAATTATAAAACATATAACAACTCATTGGTGTGAGAATTCTATATTTTTATTTAATAATATTATTTCTATATGAAATTATACTTTTAAATTTAATATTTGTTTCTTCTTTTGTTAAATACCAAATATAAAGGCTTTTTTCTGATTAAACATTATACTTTTAATAAAATTATAGAGTTATAGGTTTGTATAAAAAGTATTATTATTATTATTGATTTTTAACTGCATGCCTTTTAAATGTTTGCAACATTTTAATGAAAGAAATTATAATAAAATTACCAAATAGGTACTAATATGCAATTTGAGTTTTTTTTCACTTTGTTTTAAGCTCTTATCATAATTCAATAAAAACTAAAATTATTTATATTTAATTTTTAATACAAATGAATACAACGTATGTTAACACATATACATACGTATATGCCGCAAAATAAAATTAAGAGCTTTTTACTCGTTTAACACATTATTTAAGGGGGAAAAATTGTTGGCAATGAAATTAAGTTCAAATTAATTAAAATACATCGATACTGTATAATTATGTTTGTTTTTATAATTTTTAAATTAAAACTATTTTTGAGACTACATTCATCAAATGTTTATATATAATTTTTACAGTATGTATTTTTTTCAAGTAAGGAATTTACTTGTGTAGCAAATAAAAGCTTAGCAATTTTTTTTCTTTTAGTGTGAATAACTTTATAATCATTCACTTGCATTACAATTAAATGTATACGATACTTATAGTGCATTATTGTTTAATACTACCCGAATACATCCTCCATTATATTCATATTAAATTTTATGTATGTATGTATATATGTTATCATTATTTTATTATTTAAACGTATAAACATGTTATATTTTTTGCGTATGAGTAAATGAAGATTACGTTTAAATTTAAGTATTTCACTTAAAATTCGTTTTCTATGATTTCATGTAAAATAAATATGTAGTAATAAACAGAATACGCAGTTTTATAAAGTATTTATATGGTCTTCAATATTTAACTGCGATATTCATAAAAACTATTATAGGTTTATTGAGGTGTTATTTGATGAATTTCTTTGCAATACTTGTCAAAAAGGCCTTAATAAACGTATTTTAGTTTTTATGAATATGGGGGTAAGACTTTTATGTTGTGATGTTAATATTTTTTATATAAATTTCTACTTGAACGATCTTCTTAATGAGCTAAAATTATGAGACTTTGGGGTATTCACAAAGTGTGCTATTATATCTTATTGTCATAAAGTCGTAACATTTTTATTAGTAAGAATTTATTTTTTAATAATAAAAAAGAAAAACAACAAATTTATGATATGACATAATATCATACCTTGCGAGACCCTCATATGTTTTAGAATATTTATATTTTTCTGTACTATTTATTTTTATTTGAATTATTCTTATTTGTTAGAGACTAAACGTATTAGGATGGTGGTAGGTGAGAAGGTATGGATGTATATGTCTGCTGTTAAATGTCGTCTTGTTTTTGTTTTGTAGAATTTCAATGATGGAGCATTAATTGTTTTTTACTTAGGGAAAAATATTGCGTTTCTAAAATTTAAATGTTCTGATCAGCTGTTTAAGAGTAAAAACTATATTCATTAGTCAAAATGTTTTTAATTTTAATATTTTTATTGTTTTAAATATTTATGTACGTAAATGGTGTAATTTATTTTTGTATAAATGTTTAATAATTATTTTTGTTTTACTTATACTTTTATTTTAGGTTTTTATTATATATATATATATATATATTTGTTTTATCTTGTATAACATATAATGCAGTAAACGCTAAAATTACTTGCTTGATCTGAATTTGATCAATTATTTATCATCTTTTATTTATATTCATTATGATAGAGAGGGTTTCCGACAATAGCTACTTACTTTTTTTAAGAATCTTAATTGATTTTATTTGTTTAATATTAAAATTGAAATGTGAACGTGTGTGAATTAAGATTATTCCCAAAAAAAGTATCATTAAAGGTATTTAAAATTAAAAACTAAATTTAGCTTCATATTAATATATGTATACATATACATATATAATACATACATACATACATACATATATATATATACATATATATATATATATATATACATATATATAGAGATACCTAATTTTTTAATTAAGTATTCAATACATTTTTTTTATTTTTTTAAGATACAGAAATTTAATATGCAGTTTTGTTTCAAAATATAATTAAAAAAAAGTTTTTTCTATCTTTAAATTTGAAAATACCTTTAAATCACTTCTTATGATGTTTTTTTTTTACCTAACGATGGTTATATTGTAATAAATAAATATTTTTCAATATGTGTTAAATTTAATTTTTTTGTTTAATGAATGGCTGCCATTTTTAACCTCTCTATTCTTACAAAATAACGGCATTTTGAAATTGTCGCTATGAATCAATTACAATTTCAGCTCATTATTATCTAATGTCGTAATCGTTGTTGCTTTTGCTGTTTTGTAATCTAAACAAAAACTTTCGCTAAGCCATCAGCACCCGCACTTGCTATATACGGTTTTGTGGCATGAAAAGCAACATCAAATATACTTTCATCGAATTTTTTACGATGCGCTGTAATTTCTTGTACACATGTTTTATTGTCTAGATTCCATAAGCGTATTGAACAATCATGTGAACCCGATAATAAATATAGACCGTGGGCATCTACCGCCAATGAAGTTACGGGTTCTAAATGAGCAACCATCGAATGAACTAGTGTCCCCGATGTGTTATCCCAAAAACGTATGTGACGATCCTCATGAGCAGTGATCGTTATAGGCAATGTTGGATGTGAGATCACTTTGTTTATGAATTTCCCCGTATTGCCTGACATTTCTTGAGCAGCTTCCAATTTAATAATTTGTTTTCCTGTCTCGGTATCGTATATAATGCAATGAGCACTATTGTAAGCAACTACAATGTGATCGACTTCATTGCGTACAAAATCCACAGATGATGGAGCTCCTTCGATGTCTGAAGCTGAATAAGTGCGTAGTAATGGTTCTTTACTATAAGGTGACCAAAGTTTAACTGTGCTATCGGCTGAGCATGAAACAATGTTACTGTGCATAGTAGCTAAACCCCACACAGCGTCTGTATGGCCTTCTAAAGTTCCAGAGTGTACACTCGAGTCATAACAATCATATGGGTCTATATTGGGGGACGGTAATCGCCAACATTCAATATTACCATCCAAACCTCCTGAATAACAAGTGTCACCAGTGGTAGACATACCCAAGCATAGAACTGGAGCAGTATGAGCTCTAAACGTGTATAATGGCTCAACATCAAGACTAGCAGACTTTTTGGCTTGCACCGTTTTTTGTAGATTCCAAAGTTTTAATGTGTGATCTTCAGAGGCTGTTATGAGTACTGGTTCTTCTGGATGAAAAATCAATGAACGTACTCCATCAAAATGAGAACGTAATGTATATTTGGCATTCCATGTCTTACGATAGCCTGTGCCACCAGTAGTACCATCTTTTGCATTCGAATCGTAAGAACCTTCAGAATCGTTATTTACTGTCAATTGTGCCAGTTCTCCCAAGCCTAATGAGGCATCAACATCTTCATCACCAGCAGCAGTAACTGCTGTTATAAGATTTCTACGCGCTGCAGCCGATGCGGCTGTATTGACAGTGTTGTTTGTTTGTTCAACATTTTGTGATGAATATCCTTAACGATGTGGCAGGTTAAAAAGATTTTAAATATGTATGTTAGGTAGGATAATGAGAATTTGAAGAATTAGATTTGATTCCATTTGATGCACGTGAGAGTTTGAAATAAATTTAAATATAATTAAATAAATATTAGATTTATAGACTTTAATTAAAAAAATATGTTGCAACAAACATAATGTTTCATTATTTAGTATACATAATATCCAATTATTTTTAATAAGCTAGTTAAAAACAGTGCAAAATTAAAATATATCTTAAAATTTCTTTTCAAAAAAGCCTATATAAATAAAAATATATGTATATATATTGATAGCGACGCAACAAAGTTTTATATAAAATTTTTAGTAAAACCTATGCCAAAAATTGTCATCTTTATATATGTATGCAGGCACCTTGTGGAAGTCGTTATCAATATTTAAACAAACTAAAAGTGCATTGTAAAATAATAGAAGCTATAAAATAAACTACATCAATAACATAATAAGCACCTTCTGTTATAAGATTTATATCATTGAGCAGCTGCTCTCCCAACTCTGCACCCAGATCTTTTTATAGAATTATTAAAAAATATAATAGTTAAACATAATAATGGTATAATGCTGTAGTATTTTGCATACTTTGTAAAGCAAAGACTTGAAAGAAGGTTTTCGAGCAGATTATTTACATATTTATTAGAAAATAGATATTAAACAATACAAATATGCGCTTTATTTTGAGTTTTCAGGCCTTTGATTTATTTTTAATTCGTTTTTTCGTTACTCCTTTATGTAGTTTCGCCAAAAATATATAGAAAACAATTATTAACATCGTTATCTCTTAGAAATGTTAAAAATTATTAATGAACCAAAAAGACATACAACAAATTATAAAGCAGACGCAGAAAATATAACACAAATATACAAATACTCGTAACTAATATACAAGTTTTCAAAACAACAATAAAAATTAATCTGTTTGTTTCAATTTTTCATATTAATCATTAGCCCTATAATATTATCAATTTTGTCAGGTGTGTTCTGTAAAACAAAATCAAGTGTCTTTTTTTAACGAAATAAACCTTAATTATTGGAAAGTTTTGACAATCAAAGGTGCTATATTAATAATCAACGAGCGAGTGATTAATGAACATATCAAATACTTTTCACATTTCAAAATTATAGCAATTTGAAATTTTATTCGATTTCAGTTTCTCTCGTTTTTGGTATACAGAACATACCTCCCGTTTCTAGAAAAATAATGATGAACAACAAAAATCTAAAAATGTGTAGTACTCAAAATTTTTGTTAACATATTTATTCATATATTGTTCTTTGGATAAGTTTAACACATTTTATTCAAACCGAATTGATTATAAGGTGTGTACAGATTTACAACAAGCACAATAATGACATCCATTCATTCTGACAGGTCCAACATTTATACACTGCAATAAATTTTGACAGCTTCAAGCAGCAACAAGCGACTAGACACCTAATAATCAATTGGACTTAATTTTATTCGTATAACAAAAAACTGTTTTTTCATATGAATATCAGGACACAATTGCTTAAGGTGATATAAACTTTTTTCATAAAATTTTTATCAAGCGCTTATTTGATAAGTATTTCATAGAAACTTGTAAAATATGCCTTTAATACTGTAAAAAATATATATTTTTTGACGAAAAGACACAAATGTGTTGAGAAATATCGAATTAAAAATAACTCAAAGACCTAAAGCTTGAAGTAAAGTGGATATTTAATTAAAACAAAGTGCCAATAAACTGAAGAATTCAATTAAGTAAAAGAAAACATTGCAATCATAATAAAAAATATTTGAATTCAATTTCTTTGTTAGAAACGTATTAAAAAAGTGAAATTTTGAAAAGTGGATAAGATAAACATATATTTGACGTAAACTTTATTATAATTTAATAATAAAGAAGCAAAGTAATAAAACTGTTTATTGTGTATACAGTAAGCAGGTTTCATTTACCTTCACTAAGCATATCTTTGCCAGATTTGATGCGTTTTTGTGTTTTAATATCAGATTCGTCATTATCTCCAGTAACCATTTCTAAATCGTCGGAAATTTCATCATCATCTGACATTTCCGTTGGTCCTAAAAACTCAAAATTGGCCATCACGGCTGCCTCAGTGTCTAAAATAATCGAATCATTTGTTTGTTGAACCTTTTTTGCAGGTGTACGGCGACCTTAAAACAAGTAACAAAAAAGTCTCATGAAAAGAAAGACTTAAAAACAATGCATTTCATATTTAACCTTCAGACTCGGAGGCACGTTTGTTGTTTTCATTGCCATTAACGTTAGGGCTAACATTTTCTTCTTGTTCTGCGTTATTATTGAGTCCCAAAATAGAACGTACTCGATTTGAACGAACATCTATTATATTATCGGTATAACCAATTTCAGCCAAATATTGACGTAACATTTGTCTGCCCTGGCGCCAAGTAGTATTTGAAACTGAGCTATATGGAACTTCTGAGTCAGGAGCAACTTCACCACCTAAAGACGAATCCTCCCCTGATGGTTTCAATTCATTTAATTGTGGAGGGTCGGTGCCATATTTTAAACGGTAAAACTTAGCGCGTTCCTGCCTTAATGCGTATTCTAACATCTTAATACGTCGTGTCAAATCTGATTTCAAACTTTCTAAGCATTTCCGCTCGCCCAACAACATGGCTATACGAGCCTGAAATAAGAAATGTGTTAATAAAATATAAATTTTTATTTTTTAATTAAATATTTATTATATTATGTAAATACGTACTAAAAAAAAACTACTTAAAAAAGTAGTATACATACATACATACATACATATAACGATATGGAATATGTAATGAAATAATTCAAACAAATCTTCTAGCACGCTTATAAAGCATGCGAATTTAATTTATTATTTTTTAATAATTTTAATTTATTATTTTTAAGGCACATGCAAGCATACATTTTTAATTCCAGCTAAATATTACAAATTTTAATTTCAAATAAATTTAGCACATTGTAGTAGACGCCTACTTTAGTTTTTTGTTTTTATTACTCTATTCAGCTAATTAAAGTTCATGTTTTTACTTTTCTAAATCTATTTATCGTAACTTAAAAAAAAAATTAGAAAAATTTCTTTTCACTTGTTCAACATAAGTATTAACAAAACTGACTTTCTTTGCTCTATACATACATAAATGTACAAACAATATTAAGGCAAAACATCGACAACGACATATGAACATGAATATATGCTCATACAATTACAGTAGGGAGCAAATTTGTCTACCTACTCGAACATGATCAACAAATGTATTAAATACAATTATTAGAGAATAAAGAATTGAATTTATAAACAATTATTTATTTATTTATTTATTTCAGTAAAATAAAAAGCCACAATAAGAATACTTAAAGACAGTTTTGAAGTGATTTTCCCTCCATATGTACATTTGTAACTCCTGAATGGAAATTTGAAGTGGCATTTGCTTTTCAATAAAAAAACGGTAAATTTATGTTTCTACTGAGAAAATTAATAAAATAAAAACTACACTTTATGCATTTTACTTTGTTCAACAAACTGTTTATTAAGGACATACACATATATATCGGGTGGGCCATTATCGGTTTAAATTTGAATCTGGTATTACTTACATATATGTATATGTATATAAATTATAATTCAACTTTGTCACAAAATTCAGTATAGTATCTGAATCCATTTCAAAAAGAAACAATTGCACATCAAAACAAAAAAAAAAAATTAATATGTCAAAATTTCAAACCGTTTTTGCTCATATTTAAATTTAAACTTTTAAATGACCCACATATTATGTTAAGTATTACATAGAAATTTGTAAAATAAGCCCTTAATAAATATATTTTATTTATTATGTTTACGGTAGGGTAGCAAAATTAAAAAATAACGCTTTTTAAGCATTTTTATTATTTGATGTGTTTTGATGTTGTACTTTTTAAGTAAGTATCGACAATTATTCACCACTGTATATTCAAACATTTTATTCTAACTAATGTCTTTGTATTATTCATTACCTATCATTATGGAGTAATATGGTCTAAGTTTGTTTGCTTGCATGCTGTGCTCGTGGTGCTTAATTATGAAAGTGCACTCATTGTCACAGATTACGTATGTGTCCATAGTTTGTGCAAGAAATAATTGCAGTTTGTATAAATAAACTGTTATATTGTTTAGAAAAATGAAAACAAATATATTTAGATTGCTGTTTTTTTTAACGAAGTGAGAAATATACATGCATGTCAATTTATTAATAATGTGAATTACATTTTTTTACTAAGATACAAAAAATAATATAATTAACAATAGGAATTCTTAAGTATATACATACATAATTGGCCATTACAACCCTGTGTCAGGGTTTCGGCCTAGATTCTCGCAGCACTCATGTTGTGTGTGTTAACTTTTATCCATGAGTACCGGGACCTACAGTTTATTGTTACTACAAACTATATCTTGCTTTATATTGTTAAATAATTCATAGGATCTCATTTATTTAATGTTGCCAACTTGCCCTTTTATGTCCTATGGACGCTGGGTACCTATATGTTAAATTGATTATTGTTTTTTCCTTGAATAAATAAATCTTGTAAATAAAAAAAGTCGACTCCGAACGACAGATTTGAGAAGCTTTTTCAATTACTACTAGAGCTTTTGCCAGAAGATTGCTGTAAGGTAGTCGCCGAAAGAAAGAATTTTTTCATATTTCTTTTTTTTCAAGATATCAGAGCCGAGATTTCAACCCGGTGCTATCGTCTTAGTAAGCCAATACACTAACCACTAGATCACGGCGACTAAGTATGTACATATCTTTTAATTCTTAAAAAATTTATTTTTATGTTCATATTACAAACAAAAATACTTATTCTGGTATGTGATACAAACCGATTTTAATCGAAATTGAAATCGGATGAAATTTTAAGTAACTATAACTTCCAAATCCTTTCATATTCTTAATTCCTTTATATGATACAAATCGATTTTGATAGAAATTGAAATCGAATGAAATTATAAGTAGCTAATACTTCCAAATTCTTTCATATTTGGAATTCCTTTATTGCTCATTAGATTACTAACTATTGAAACTACATCCTTGATTATTAAAATTTTAAAGTGATAAAACAGATAAGTTTTATATGACATTAAAAATACAAACGATTTAAATTTCGATCGAAATCGTTTTTCATCACATACCCGATTAAATATGTTTTATATCCATCATAATTTATTATCGAAACCGATTTTTTATAATAAAACAGCATTTAAAATTTGTTCAAAACATGAAGGCATGTTACAAGAATAAAAGGTAACTTCGGATCACTGAAATGTCAAATTTGTTTTTGTTTTGATAACCGAAATTTCGAAAAGAAATCAAAGCTAATGTGCGCAAAATAAAAACTTATGAAGATGATTTCAATACCGGATATTTTCAAAGTTGAGCCCAAGGAATTTACATTGAGGATCACAAATTAATGGCCAATAAGAAAAAAACACCGAGATGATGCAAAATGTAAATGATAAAAGTATACACTGGACCATAATCGTGTACTACATGTCCGGATGACTGATGTTATTTACACAGAAAATTATTTCCCTAAAGTCACTGTTCGTTTTCAGACCAAACAATTTTTAGCTAGTTACGAACGTTTTGGTCGTCTAGTACAGTGAAATTTTAAGATGCATTTAAAAATAATACAAACAAATTTGTATCGTACAAGAATAATAATAATTGGAAATAATACAAATTATTAATTATAACAATATTTATATATATGTATATATATATAAGGCCTTATTCTAATTGGCGACGTCGTCGTCGTCTAACGACATTTTTGTTATAGATTAAAGGCAAGAGAACAATTTTTTCTTTATTCTATTACAAAAATTTCGTAAAACGATGACGACGTCGCCAACTAGAATAAGGCTTATATATATATATATATATATATATATTATATACATATATTTTTTTAATACGTAAAAAAAGTAATTTCTTAAAAAAACAAACCTATTTGTTAATTCTGTAAACAAAAGCAGTTAATTTTGACATTTCAGCGTACAACTTAAACCAATAAAATGTCTATTGATTCTGTCCTGTTATATTTGTATTATTTATGAGGATACCTTTTTAATGTACCATGCATGTAGATATAAAAAAAACTACAGCCAAAAAGAAAGTTGTAATACACTTCTGGGTGTAATACATAAATATCTGTGTACTTGTGGCAAAAGAACTTATATCAACAATACAAATTTTATAGGGGATCTTCAAAACAGTTGTTCTTTACAGAGAAGGAGTTGTATTTGTTGAGAAATAAAAAAGATAAAAAATTACACAATAACAAATGTTTTTTAAAATTTTTAAAAATTTAAATTTTTTAAAACCGGTTTGAAAGAAAATAAGTTTTTTTTATCAAAAAATATAATCAAAAATTAGATACATACATACATATAGGTGATTTTTTTTTAATTATATGGCCACTACTGTGTAAGTATATAAAATAAAATAACATAATAGGTGTAATCACGCACTCTTCTTTGCAAATACCCTTGAAAGTCTTGGAAACGTAGCAAGCAACATCAAACAACAAAATATAGGCAGACATACTATTTGGGCTAAGCTTTCATAGACATGTAAGGGCTTTTGATTTACCGCTAATGTAAAAAGGTTTTAGTCCAAAATAAAGGTTTACAAACAATCAATTACGTATATGTACAATTTAATATACAATCTATTTTTTGCGAGGGGGATTCTTCGTCGGAAGGAGAGAGACCTGGCAAGGTCGACAGAACCGTAGGGTCCAACTGGACCGGCATATAAGGCTCCATCCCGAAGTAATGTCATAAATTGACGGTCCCAGGATGGAGCCTGGTGATATAGAGAGGGGTTTTAGCCGGTAGGCACGCAATAACTGCGTGGAGTCCGGCACGACGGGTGGCAACATCCACCTAAGTGCGTAAATGCATTTCCCCTCTCACCAAAAAAAAAAAAAAAAAAAAAAAAAATATACAATCTATGGGCGTTTAAAATTTGAGGTGACCGCATGCAAAAACGTATAACTAACAAGAAATGCATATTAGAGTTATTAAGTGGTTACTATGCATACCATTAAAATATATAGATTGACAAAATTTTACACTTTCCAATCCAACATTACAATTTATGACAAAAATATTGATTTACTTTCTATGTAAAATCATAGATTTTTAAAGTTTTTGCTTCTCTCGTAAAATTATACTTTTGTTAGTTACGCTTTTTTTCATTTTAGCTAACGATATGTACAATCATACATTATATATACCTATGTAAGTGTATCAATTTTTAAATGCTTATATGTATAACAATCTTTAAGAGTTCAATGACGTAGAAGTAATGAAATTAAACAAGACTCATCATAAAGGATTCAAAACAATATAGGTATCTAAGTTATTTTAAATTTTAAGCATTGAAGATTACATACCTGCAGTTCGGCACGGTCCACATCCCACTGAGAGCGCTCTAATTCAAAACGAGACCATTCATGTTGAATAAAATGCAGAATACCAGGTATTGTATACTGAGGAGTGGCCTGTTGATTATTAGCAATAGATGCACCGCCATTACCATCTTCGGCATTACCGACAGAGCCAACTCCCATACCGCCGGTGTTGGAGACATTGTTACCACCAACTAAGCCCAGACCTGTATTAGGTCCTCCTAAACTATTATTAGCTGCGTTACCAATGCCTCCACCACCACTGCTGCCACTACCACCAAGACCAACAGATCCAGTAAGGCCAGTACCGATCACACTGCTACTACCAGTCACCGCACCCCCTCCAACTGGTTTATTATTAATGCCTGTAGTGGCTCCTGAATTGGTACCCATTTGCGATATTTCTTGACTTTTTTATTTTTCCGTTGTTTGAAATAGACGCTGCACTGCTTATTTTATTATTAAGAAAATTATTTTGTATCAAATAAATTGTAGTTGTAATATTTTCGGCAATTTAATTCTGTGCTTTTAAGTCTGTTTTTATATATATTTTTTTCTTTTTCTTTCTTTTTGTTTGTTTATATGTCTGTTGTATTTATTGCTTTACTTAAAATATTTACTTAATTTTTTTTATAAATGACGCTTGAATTTTAATTTTTTAATTTTATATGTATGTTTTTTGTTATGCTATAAACTAACTGCTATATTCATAAACCTTTAACAATTTTTATGACTATAGCAGTAAGAAAATAAGCATTTGTTATGTTTATTAAGTTTTAAAATATCCCTGCTTATAGTATGCATATCCACCGCTATTTTTTATTTACAACTGCTGTTACATTTTGGACAAGACCGTTTGCTATATTTATATGTATGTATTTATTGTTGCAAGAAAAATTATCATCGAATGAATGTCACTGCGAGCGAGTGAATCTAGTATTAAAACTTGTCACATTAAACCCACACACATTCACTCATATAAACATATCATGTTTTGTATAAACTCACTCACTTGACTTGCTCACAAAAAATGTTAAGGAAAAAATTACACATTTGCAACTATTTTTATGAGGCTTTCACTATTTTTTATACGATTAGATGATACACTGCAGATTTTTAAATCAATGGCCTAAAATTATCTTCTTTATATACGTACATATCATTTATTCATAAATTTTGTTTCTAATAAAGGCAAGCAAAATTGAAAGAACAAAATCTTCTAAGAACGAACAAAAGAAAATAAGAATATAGAAAATTTGATCTATTAAAATTGTTACTTTTAATTAAACCAATTTTATAAGTCTTTATTACTCCAATTATTGTTTAAATATTTATTCTTTTATATATCAAATATTCTCGTTCTCCATTTTATTTTATATAAACTTGACTAATTTAATTTTCTTGTACATATTACGTTCTGTGTTTTTTTTTTTTTACTTTTATAGATAAATGGCAATGCCTTTTCTTTTTGTCAATTAGTATTTCTCAATGGCTGCACTTTATAGAGTTGCCATATTTAGGTAGAAAAACCATCCCCAAAAATATTTAAATACAAAGTATTATTAGAAAACAATCGTTTGAGAAAAAAAAAGAAAATGTTTTTCACCGGTGAGTTCAAGAATAAGTTATATTCTTTTCAAAGTTTTAAAATTGTGAAATATTTATAACAATTTCCACTATTCGCCTTTCTTTCACTGCCCATTTATTCTTAGTTCTTTCTTTCTTTCTTGTCTACGTCGTACTTCACTTCTGTTCTTTTTTATTCAGCTAAAATATACACACACACATATTTGCTTAAACATAAATTTTCATTTCTGAAATTATATCTATTTTTAATTAATTAATTTAATTAATATTTTCACTAACTTTTTGTATCCAAATATATTTTTTCAGTTGTTAAATTTAACATTTATTTAATATTTTTTCTTTGTTTATTTAAGTAAAAAAAATTTCTTTACCCGAGAGCAGAAAAATTTTCTTCATTTCACACACACACAAAAATGAATGGGTTTGACACGACAGAGTTGTAAAATTAAGTATTGAAGTTTAAAAATGAATTCATCCATAGTAGGCAATAATGCCACGGTTTCAAAATTTTTCTAACAAAATGTCAATAAGAAATAAAATGTAAAAATTTAACCAAATGTAATTAAATGAAACTAATATGAATACATACATATTTATTATTATATATTTATTTACTAAATTACAATACAATATTAAATTATATTCTAATTATTATTACTAGCGGAGTAACTAAGACCATAAACTTGGTGTAGTGTCGCAGACCCAGGTCTCTGGAGCGAATCGAACCTACAATTATTGTACTAGCAGTCTAGCAAACTACCACTAGACTACTGAGCCACTCAAGTCGGACACAATTTTTATTTACAAATAAGATAACCGAACATTAAAATTTTTTGTTAAATTAAATTTTAATTTAGATTACTGTTTGGGTTAAAGTCTAAACTATTTTAAACGAAGATTAACCCTTAGCCTTTGCTGCATTTGCGCCTGCTCATAATGGTAACCAATTAGATGTGGCAATAATTTTAGAATAGTCAGTACTCCAACTAGAGCTGCGAATGTTCGAAAAATAATTTCAACAGTAACAACTATAACTAATAAAGGACTAGCCTTTCTTTTAGAAAGCAACTCTTCAAAAGAGCAATATTGCTATACCTATATGAAAATAAAATGAAAAATTCATATAATATAGTAATATTAGTAAATATAAATGCAGACTAGTTGGCGTAATAACTGCTGTTACAATAGCGAAATTTCCATTGGAAATATTACTGAAGCATACATCCGAAAAAATAATAAAAGTACAAAAAATGTGAACTTGAAAATCAAATTATTTGTAAACGTAACTTGATAGGATACATTTATACTTCTTTAATAGCTAGTGTAAAATCGAAAAAACAGTTTAGAAAATCAGAGAGTCTATCAAAGACTAACACATTCAGAATACGGAAAATTATAGCACTGGTAGCCCGTTTGAACCTATGTAATTTATACTTAGATTTTACAGCCCTTCTTTTATCTTTTTAATGGCGCGTTTCGATTTACTGAAAATAACAAAGTAGTTCTTTATTTGAAAAACGTCAGACAGAATTTAATCATCCTTACCATGCTTGGTGTATTTACTTCGACTTTAATAGACATTTTTGTTTCTTTAATTTTGGCCAAAAATATGTAAATGCAAGGACTATGCCAAAGACGTTAACAGTTATTTGAACACCACGTAAATTTCAACAATTCTGTCTGAATGTTTTACTAATTTATGGGAGTACTTCTGAAATAAAATACCTTGTAGTCAATGCACTCTATATATATGAATAAAAAACTGAATAATATTTATTGTTACGCGGGTTCTAAAAAAATATAGTTTTATTGAAAGGTGAGAAATTTCAATTATATTTAATTCTTTATTAAAATATTTGTTATATATAAATCATATCTAAACTACTTTAGTATTTATTAAAAAATTAACAAACATGGATTTCACGGCGGACATCAAATTATAAAGTAATTCTTAGTTTCATTTATACACTTACATTTTAACTTAAATTTTTGTTAAATGTTCTATGGTTCTGAGATGTTTGTTAAATGATAAAAAAAAGCTTAACTTTACAAA
Source organism: Metopia argyrocephala (assembly GCA_963576795.1). Classification (NCBI taxonomy): domain Eukaryota; kingdom Metazoa; phylum Arthropoda; class Insecta; order Diptera; family Sarcophagidae; genus Metopia; species Metopia argyrocephala. The sequence continues at coordinate 4,481,608 of OY756209.1, forward strand.
AATTCTTCACACCAATCATTAAGACAGTTATAACAGTCAGATGCTTGCTTAGAACTGGCATTGCACGTATCTTTCATCCATTCCTTGAAGAGTTCCTCATCTTTTTTCAATACTAAATACTGGCCTAACACTGTGTACGCCTAGAAAGCATGGATTAAAGAAAAAAAAAAAAAAAACATAATAAAAATGGTACAGTTTAAAAGCAATTGCATCTAAACACCATCTTAAAGAAAAGTACAAGCATAAGCAAGAAAACTATTAAATACATTTTTGGTACTTGTCGTTAGTCAAAGTCTGCTTAAAACTTAAATTACCTTATCAAAGCCCGCTTCAATTAAACGTCCACCCAAAGTTTCTCCGATACCCGCAAGATCAGTAACAGGTTTATCACTCATGGGCTCGGCAACAAAATTTCTGTACTTTTGTGAGGTTCCTGACATAATGGTTTATTTTTTTTCCTGTGCTATTAAAATCTATATTCTTGGATGTATTAAATAAATTACTGAATTTTCGGTCAAAATTACTATTTAAAAAATAATTTCGCAACACCGGAGGAATGACGCACTACTAGCACGAAATAATTGCTTGTTTATGAATAGATGCCCAAATTAGTAGTAGAAATGCCTAAACAATTAACACAGTTGCTTGTGAATAGTATTATCTCCTGTCGATTAGGGTTGTATTAAGTGATAGTGTTGTTGCTGTAGGGAAATTTAAACGGAGGACTGAACGGAAATATTCTATTGAATTTATATTATAGTACATTTCCATTAAACCATTTGTTTTGAGCAAAAAAAAAAAAATTAATTCGTTTCCATTATATTTGAATGGTTTTCAATTTCGAAAGTAATTTGACATTTACATATGTATGTTTATAAACAAATAAAAAACAAAACAAAAATTGTATTATATAACTTCATGTATGAATAAACGTACATATTTTACATGTATATACATATCGCACACCAAATCGTTAAGAGTCACAACTCAAAATTTTTCAAAATCGCATTTTTTCAAAAATCGGTTTATAGATGACACCTTTACCGATCACGAAAATATGGTGGGCATCACTGTCTTCCTCATCTGGAAAACTATAGTTATGTCTATTTTTATATATGTAACTCGTTTTACGTCTTTTTATCAACTAAAGAGTTTTATTTTTAGTTGTTCCAGTGCGATTGTAAGTTATTTAGTCGTTTTCTTTAACATAAATGGTATTATTTAGAGTTGTGCCTATTTAATTGAAAAAAAAAATTACCGTTATCGCCTACATTATTTTGAATTGTACGTAATTTTGTTGGGTACATTATAAATAAATTAATTAATTTATTAAGACACATTAATTTACAAATAAAATTGTGGTTAATGCAAAATTTAATTGGCAAAATCCACTCTGCTGTGAAAGATTTCCCGTTCAAGTATTACACATTATACTCTAGCACAATTTAATATAATACCCACTATTAAATGAAAAATTTTCAACTAAAGAGTCACAACTCAAAATTACCTCTTATTTTATTTTATTATTATTTATTATTATGAAATTACAACCAATTTTTGTAAAAACGTTTTTTGCATCTACTGAAAATTTCTCTATAGGTATCTTGAGAATGGCAAAAGTTAAATTTTCTGAATTTGATCGGAATGACTTCAGGTTCAAGGCAAATCGTCAGTCGGAATTGGAGAAGTGGGTGTGGTACCTCCCATACACTCTAAATATTGATATTTGTATATCTTAAGAAGGTTAAGGTTAATGTAGAAAATTTCTTATTTTTTATGCCTGACAAAGCAGGCACAGAGTCTACTAGAAGAAAAATAAAAAAAAATGTTTAAATAAGATGAAATCTGAACCTGAAATTATTTTTCCCAGATCCATCAAAATAAAAAAGTGTTAAGAAGCCGTATATTTTACATACATAACTGCAGCACTCATGTTGTGTGTGTAAATGTCCATCCATGAGTACAGACTTGAGAAGCTTGTTCATGGCAATTAATTACTCTCAGAGCTTTTGCCAGAAGGCTGCTGAGAGGTAGTCGCCGAAAGAAATATTTTTTTCATATTTCTTTTTTTTTTAAGATGTCGGATATGGGTGTCGAACCCAGGGCTCATGTCTTAGTAAGCCAACACACTAACCACTAGACCACGGCGACTACAGCCTTTTGGTTAATGATTGATTTGATATTGATCGGCTTTAAGTAAATTTATACGTGTGCGTCTTTTGTACCTTTTCCATGGTATCACCTAAAAATGTGCACTATGAGTTGCAGATTAAATTAATTTGCCATTAGTAACAATACGTTTTTTAGGTCTAAGAATTTTGAGTTAAAAAATAAAAAATAGAATTTACCTTACAACAAAATGATTGTAGACCAATTAACAGTGGGACGCAAGACCACTTGCAGTTTTATTTTATCAAAAATAAGCTCACACATAAAAGAACGAATGTGTGCGGCCATGGTATCCAACCTTAGTTTACAAAAGTTTATACATTGAATGTACTTACTATGTATGTATAATTACATAAGTATGTATAATTAAATTAAGTAACATAGTATGTGACAAAGATAAGTTTACGAATATTTACGTTCACTTCTAATTAAAGATAATAAAAATGTTAAACTATTAAAGACTTAAAGAAATTCAATTAAAAGTAAGTCTATTATCATTGCTTGAGTATAAAAGTTTAAAATTATTTTAATATAATTAAAATTCAATTAAAAAATAATAGTTATTGAATATTAAAATATAATTTTTTTAAATAAAATATGTGCAAAATGTTTAAATTAATAACAAAACTTTTCATTTGTGCAGTTATTTTTAGTGGTAGGTTAAAAAAAATTTTCTTAACATTTTTAGAAAAATTAAATTTTCTACGTAAGTAAAAGGTTCATTTTAGCTAAGATTTGCGGGTTTAGTAAGTTTTATGTAGCCCTTATAATACATACATTAAATAATAATAAAATTTTAATAATAAGTACAATAAGAAAATCAATAACCAGTTTAAATTTTTAATAGCTTTCTAGCTTTAATACAAAAACTTATTATTTAATATCACAATTTTATAGCACAATGAACTCACGCGCATTGCTGTCAGATAAACTACGCAGAATATCGTCAAAATCCTCAAAGTGGTAAATTGAAATCGTCAAGAAGTGAGAAATAAATAAAAAATATCTCTGTTATTAACAAAGTTTTCTATTTTTATTTAATAACATATGTACCTACATAATTCCATAACATTACGTATTCTCCCTTCTCGTACAGGGAGCTACAGTTTAAAGTCGACTCCGAACGACAGCCTTAAAAAGTTTGCTTATCGCAATTAGTTACTCTCAGAGCTTTTGCCAGAAGACTGCTAAGAGGTAGTAGCCGAAAGAATATATTTTTTCATATTTCTCTCTTTCAAGATGTCAGAGTTGGGGTTATTTCAGTTAGTAAAAAATAAAATATATTTCAAGGTATATATTTCATAAAATAATATCTCCAATTTAAAAATCATTCAAAGTCGCTCTCGTTGTTATAATGTAATAGCCTAATTAAAATAGAAATTTATAATAGTAAATTGTAAAAAAACATGTAACAGTAAAACTGATTTATAAAGGCATGTTCACATTAGTGAAATATTTGACGAACAAAGTGAAACTAAATGTTTACTTCGTGTTAAGTTTTTGTTTAAAACGTAAATTATTGAAAATTTACATACTTACCGAATTCACAAGGTTTTGTATCCTTGTTTCATGTATTGAAAACAATTTTTGCTTGTGAACACCTATTTTTGTATTGTATATGAATGTATTTTGTGTATTAAACGTCAAAAATCAAAATTTTCTTTAATTTAATATGCTGATGACAATAAAAATATTTTCTTTGTGTTTACAACTTTTAAAAATACATGGACAAAACTGTATGAGTTGTATCAAATTTTTATATGTGTACAACTATTGTATTGCAGTACAATTTAACAACGAATTCAGTGAATACAAGGGTTTTGTGAAATCGGCAATTATATCTTCTTGTTATCCACTTTTAAATATTTTTTTAAGAAACGTATGCATAAAATTAAATTTTTGCATAAAATATCCATAAAAAATTAGTGGTTACTCCTTCTATGTCAAATATTTGATTAAAAAGCCATAACCATTATTTTATGGAAAAATATTTCTAATTAAAATTTATTGTTAATTCATTTAAAAAAAAATTTTCGCACAAAACGAAAATTTTTCATAAAATATGGCTACGCTTTTCTCGTCAAATATTTGACTAATGTGATAATTTAAACCAGGGACAGAAAATAACAGTTATTTTTAAAATTTTACATCAAAAAAGCACACATAAAAAATGATCGTAGAAAATTTTGGTTGGTATCATTATGATGCTTAGGTGATGTACATGCAAATTTTTGTATGATTTTTAAATTTGTGCCTTTTTTGATAAAAGTCGAAAAATAACTTTTAATTTTGACTTTTATTTTTTAAGGCAAAATTAAAAGTTATTTTTGACTTTTATTATTGAACTAAAAATAAAAGTAATTTTTTAACTTTTAATATTTTAAGGCAAAAATAAAAGTCATGTATTAAATTTTGCGATAAAATTATCGTATTACTGTGCAATACTTAATTCAAGACATTTATTTTTGCTTAAAGTATTAAAAGTTAAAAAATAACTTTAATTTTTTGAGTGAAATAATAAAAGACAAAAAGAACTTTAAATTTTTGCCTTAAAACATAAAAGTTAAGAAATAACTTTTATTTCTGCCTTAAAAAATTAATGTTAAAAAATAACTTTTTTTTCTTGACTTTTTCGATAAAAGTCATAACAGTTACGGTCCCTGATTTAAACATAAATTGTTCTGTGCTAAATTTTAATTATTACATGTAAAATAAGTAAAAATTGTGTTAATGATTTTTTTTAATACAATTAAAATCAAAAATTTCAATTAAATTTTTTCTCAGACTGATGATGAGGAAGAAAACTGCATTTATTAAGTGTCAATTTAATTTAAATTACATATAAATTAATCATGAAGATTAATAAGAAAGAAAAAAAAATACTTGTAAATAAAAACCAGTTTCATGTTATACTTAAGTGACATATAATTTGCAAAAAAAAAGGACTTGAAAACATTTCTTAATGAATTTCTTTATTTGCCCGTCCGTCTGTCTGTTTCAAAAACAACACAGAAAGTAATAATACATGTGTGTCTCACGGGTAATAAAGTTAAGAAGCATTCAGTCTTTGCCAGTCTAATATATCATCTCTTAGAAAGTATTAAACATTTCTAAAGTAGAATTCACCTTGGAAAGTAGTCTGTAATTATAAAGTGTTTTCTTTTTCAAATATAACTCCAATTCACAAACAAATTTTTTTGTATTATTATTATTACTTTTTTTTTAATAATTTGTTTAATTGTATTTCTTATAACATCAGTGGCTTCAAATATGACTGCAGCAAAAGCAAACAAATAAATAGTGGTTTTTAAAATTTTGATTTAATGAATAGAAGTGTGTGTGTTTTTTTTATAAATTTAATACATCAAGGGAATCTTTTATTTTTAATTTTGTACATAAGTCTTAATGGCAAAAATTATATTTTTTTTTTTCAAATGTGCTTTCAAAAAATGTTTAAACCTAGATTAGGTATTTAAATTTATCTTTTTATTGGTAAATATAGTAAATTCGATGAATATGAAAATTGTATTGAAATATTTTTAAAACTAAATGCAAATGTTTGCAATGAAGATGTATTAAATTTGTTTTTGAAAATGTTTATTTTAAATAGTTTAAAATATTTAGTGAAATTTTTGTTTTATTTAGTTTATTTATTAAAAAAATTATCAAAAAATTTGTTCAGTTTCAAAACTTTTTTCTGGAAATTATTTTTTTTTATCTTAAGGTGAGTACATATGTATGTACTCGTATATCACACAACTTAAAAACTAATAAATTAATTTATTTAGCAATGCAACAATCCTCAAATTAATTTTTGATATTGATAAGGAAAGACTTGCACGTACTTCTCTTCTCTTCTATAAATTTCTGATTGCAATATACTTTGTATGTTTCTTAAACGGCTATACTCACATCACAAATTCTCTATGAGTAACTAAAGAGGACAAAAAATGTCAATTTCGAAGTTAAGAAGGTGTTTGGAAGCCATATTAAATATTTACTACAAACAAGTTAAATATAAATAAAAACACACTAACGAAAAAGACATACGTTAATGGTAAACTTCGTCGAAGGGTGTTCCAACAATTGAAAAAAAACTTAAGCTACGTTTGGCAAATATTTGGCAAAAAAAAAAAATTTTTTTTTGTAAAAATTTGTTTTACGTGAAAAAAAAAATATTTAAAAGCTAAAATATTATGCCCGTATTCATAAAAAATATTTTAGGTTTATTGAGGGTTTATTTGGGAAGTATTGCATAGAAAATATTAAAAAAAATTTACATGTATACGGGCATTATTGAATAAAATTTGAAACAACAATAAACAATATACTTAAATGTTTCAATAAAATATTTGGTACGCCTTTTTTCGTTAAATATGTATGTATACCCTAAGACACAAAGCAACACTCGAACACACTCATCTAGACTAGACTGTCGACTAAAGATATAGAAATTACAAAAAATAATCAAAATATTAAAAATTTCAAAATTTTGTTTGTACTTTCTTCTATATCTTATTTCTAAAAAGGACCTTGTAATACAGACCGATAATTATTACGGTGGGAGTTACAATAGAATTTTTCAAAAATTATTCTTGCCTTTATTTTTTTTAAAGTTAAAGCAAAGAATATAAATCATATAGAATGCGCATCTCAACACTTATCCAAATATTTTGTCAAAATTTTTTCAGACGCGGGAAGGAAGGGCAAAAGGCAAAACAAAAGAAAAGAGCGTAACAAAATAAGAGAAACTAATGTCACAGTGTATGCACTGTGCTAATGTGTGTTTTATTTCTTTTGCATTGTTGTTTAGTTTTTTCGTTCAGCCACAGTACATACAGTGACGAAACTCCAACAACTATAACAAGAACATCACACAGCAAGATAGCCACAACAAAATTTTTGCACACACAACATCACAGTGTATAAGACGATAGCCACAACAAAATTTTTACTTCGTGTTTTTTTTTTTTTTTTTGCTTAAGTACAGAAACGGTTTCATGCTAACAACAATATTCACATACAATACAATTTATGTGTTTGTGTTTCTTATTCATTGTGAGCTGTTTTCGTTTTTTAAATTTTAAAACTTAAAGAATAATATTGTTGGTTCAAATATTTTTGTGTAATAAAGAATTCAGTGCTCCGATACGACTATGTAAGCTAGTGTAGGGCAAAGCATATTTAATTTGTAGTTGCGCGAAGGAAAATACATTAATCTACATCGAATATATAGCGCCCTATTTAATATCGTAATAAAAGTGTAGTTAGAAATATATTTTATTATTATTATTTATTTAAGCTCAACAATTAATTTTATATTTATTTGAAATAAAAGGTTAACTAAACCAAAGAATGTAATTCCAAAAATATTAAAAAAAAACAAGTACATATGTATATGTATATTCATTAATGACAAATTTTCGAATGATAAATTGATGATCTTTCAATTATAAAAAAATTCAATCTTTATTTTTAATTTATATATGTATGTATGTATGTATTATATATATGTACATATATGTATATATACATTTTTAAAAGAAAAGACACTTCAATTTTTGTATGTTAAAAATAAATACATAATAAATAAAGAATAATCAAGATTAAAATTATTTCTTACTTCTTTATAAAAAGGCTAATAAAGTTACTTTTTTTAAAGATTATTTATTGGATAAAATATCTAATTTTCTTTTTTGGAACTACCTTTTTCTTTACTTCAAGATCAATGTTTTTGAAGAAGTACCAATAATAGAAAATCCAATACCTCTATTCTGTGTTAAGAACAAGTGTCGGCAAACCACTCTGGGATCAGTGGTTTACATGACTCAATAATAGATTTTATACCAATTTTTTAGATTCCGAATTAAAGACATTATGAAATATTGAAATGTGTTTTTTGCTTGCATCCACTTTGCTATCATTCTAAATTATATTACTTCCCAAAATGATTTATCTGCAGATTCTTTAAGTAAAATTGTTAAAGAAAATATTAATATTTTAAAAAGCAATGGTATTAATATTTGTGCCCTTATATGTGCTCGACTAACCGAAAATGCTTTTTCAATCTTAAAGTATCTGCTAAAAAACCGTTTTTTAAATTAAGTGATCAAAAAGTTTTTTGACTTTATAATTTTCCACACTCAATTAAACCTTTGCGGAAGGGGTGGCTAAAATGTGACATAAAAACCCCGGATGTAAGAAATGGAAGCAAATGCAAAAACAAAAATGTGCCCAAAACTAACACGGCAACATATTTTTCCTAACATTTTTGAAAAATGCGTGTAATATTTACCACACAAATTTTCAGCAGGCCTGTTTCTGCTGCTATGAAAACAACGTCTGAAACCACAAAATTTAAGACATGTTCCGCAGAATTGGAAAAAATGGCTAAATTTTTGATTGTCTTAATAGTGGCTCCCTTTATCGAGGTAATTGCTACAGATCTGCAATTCAGATTAACAATGAAGTATATAAATATATTCAGTTCTTTTTAGAATATTTAAAAAAGGTGGAGTTTGTAGATCAAAACAAGCGTATTTTCTTTTCAAATAAAATGAAACTCACCCTAAATTCAATTCTTATGTTAACAAATGAAATTTTAAAGGAAGGTGGTGATTTATATTTCTTAAGGCGGGTTTAGACGGTAATACAAGTCGTACGTAAAATCAAAGAGAAAATATTTTGAAATTCCATGCGTATTTTTAAAATGAGAGTAAAAATCATACGACAGATATTTTTTGCGTTTACACGGTTGGTAAAATACCAAAACAAAGTAAAATGAAAACATAAAATGCACATACACATGCACACAAAATTTACATGCATTGTGAATACATTTAACACAAACAAAAAAAACATAAAAATGCATCCCTGATCTAATGAAATGTGATGGTTTTTAAAAAATTTCAAAAAACAAAGAGAGCCGTACGACTGCCAAATTTTCATCCGTATTTTCTCTCAATGTCGTACGCTCTCATTACATATCAAGTTTACACGATACTATTCATTCTCTTCTACACAAAAATTTGACATGTCGTACGACTTGTATTACCGTCTAAACCCCCCTTTAATGACAAAGTCCCTCAATCAAGACAAATTAGAAAACACTTTTTCTGTATTACGGCAAAAAGGTGGCAACAATAACAACCCTTCCGTAGCCGAATTGAATAACATTTTGGCAAAATTAATGGTAACTTAAATAATTCAGTCAAGTTCGTCCAGCAATTGTCTGCATTTAAAAGACGAGATAACGCAAGCTGATGCCAACTTTGAAGCAGATTTATATAATGAACATAAAGAACCAAGTTACAATAAAATTGATGACGTTGATTTCGACAGTAATATATATGCAGATTATTTTTTTTTCTAACAGCCCCAAGCGTACATACATATATAAATTAAAAATAAAAATTGAATTTTCTTATAATTGAAAGATCATCAATTTATCATTCGTAAAATTGTCATTAATGAATATATGTATACTTGTTTTTTGTTATATTTTTGGAAGTACATTTTTAGGTTTAGTTAACCTTTTATTTCAAATAAATATAAAATCAATTGTTGAGCTTAAATAAATAATAATAATAAAATATATTTCTAACTACACTTTTATTACGATATTAAATAGGGCGCCATATATTCGATGTAGATTAATGTATTTTCCGTCGCGCAACTACAAATTACATATGCTTTGCCCTACACTAGCTTACATAGTCGTATCGGAGCACTGTATTCTTTAATACACAAAAATATTTGAACCAACAACATTATTCTTCTCTAAGTTTTAAAATTTAAAAAACGAAAACAGCTCACAATGAATAAGACACACACACACATAAATTGTATTGTATGTGAATATTGTTGTTAGCATGAAACCGTTTCTGTACTTAAGCAAAAAAAAAAAGACACGAAGTAAAAATTTTGTTGTGGCTATCGTCTTATACACTGTGATGTTGTGTGTGCAAAGTAAGAGAATAAACGAATTCTCTTTGCTAAGTAAGAGAGTAACAATTCTTTTTGCGGGTTCCAACATTACGACCCGCCATAAGAAATTTTACTTGTACGTGATGCACATTCTATATGATTTATATTCTTTGGTTAAAGCCATGAAAGCTGCGAAATTTGTAGAAAGTAAGTGTAATAAAGGCAATACTAATTACAATGATGTACATGGGTCAAACATTTATACTTTAGCACTAAGTCCAAACACATATAATCAAATATGAGAGTTTTCTATTACCACAATTAAACAATTATTAAATCAATAAAACAGAAAAAATACAGTATTTTAAATTCTTAGATTTTGAATTATTTTTAATGTATTTTTAAGGCAATTCAAATTTATTTTATGAATATTATTGTTAAAAATATATGCATGTATGATGGCGTCTATAACATCTGCTCACTGTTTGTGTAACATATTCAGTCCTTGTCGTAATGAATTATCTTCTACATTTGTATTGATCCAGTGGTTAATCGGAGGAGTATCATCAGTTTTAAATTTTGTTAAACCTCTGATTCAGTTGTGTAATAATATATTATTTTTTTTGCATATATGTATATATAAACATACAAAATAAATGAAGAATTTATTTTCTTTTTTATTTAAAGTGGGAATAAGAGCACAAGTGGAATTAAATGAAGAAGATTACAATGATACTTGGATATATATGCCAGATGGAGATGGTAATCCACAAGTGGCATATTTAGTAGAACCACCTCAAGAGGACAATCGTAATGATATGCTAAAACTAATAGAATTTGAATACTATGGAAGGTAATATAGGTACAATAATGTATTAAATTGCAAGTCTTTGTTTAATTTAAGCACCTGTTGAATTATGGTTTAAACAAATTTCAGCTCAAATCCCAACGACCCTGTAGTAAATGTTGTTTCTTTAGAGAACACTGAATCGTTTTTTCGATCAAAACGTGATACCTGGGAAGAAATGGCTGACAAATTTAATTCCAAATTGGATACAAAAATCTTGGTTCATGGTTGGAAATCAAGTACTCAAAGTAATTCTATACAATCTATAAGAGGGGCCTATATGCAAAAGGGTCATATGAATGTTTTTGGTAAAATTCTTTATTTTTTCTATATCTTATATTTGTATAATTTTCTTAGATTTTCTTAATTTCAGTTATAGATTAAATTATTTTGAGTTTGAAGTAATTTTTAAGTAAATAACTGACTGACTTATTCATAAAGAATATGAATGTGTTTGTATTTTTTTTATATCACAGAGAGGCATCCAAACACACATTTTGTTGCGATTTTCTTTTGTAAAGTAAGAAATCCATCAGAAATCCATTGTATGACTTTGTAAGATAGTCAGTCGAGGCCTTAATTAAATAAGCATTTAAAATATAACCAGGTTGGGGATATACAAATATTGCCTCAAATAAAAATGAACGATTGTAGCATCCGGCACCCTGGAATTTCCCATACATACATACATACATACATACATACATACAAAGAATAAATGATTCGTTAAAACAAATCTCAAACTCTAAATAATTTAATTTATAATTAATTTTACATCACTTTCGGAATTTTGTTTTACAGATTTTTTTTAAACTATTTTATAGCAATTAATTGGAAAGATCAAGCAGATAATATATATTATTTAAGACCAGCACGTTATACGGTTCAAGTAGGACGTGCTGTTGCCAAGCTTATTGATTTGTTAGTGGAGGAAAAAAATGCTGATCCCATGCGTATACATCTTATAGGTCATAGTTTGGGATCTCATATTATGGGGTATGCTGGCTCCTATACAAAGTATCGTGTTGGTCGTATAACCGGTAATTTATAAGTAATATTCTTTTTAAACCCCAAAACACAAATTTAAATGAAAAAATTGTTATTCAAGTTTTCATCAATGCAAATTATATAATTTTCGGCTTTATGGTCTTTGTTGATAAATTAAAAATTAAATTACTTAATCTTTTACTAAACAAAATATTTTCCAATATTTCGATAAAATTTGTTTTTTTTTGGCTTTTCCATTGCCATCAGCAACGAAGTTTGTCGAAATATTGAGTCATATATACAATCTAAAATTGCATTGAGCCGAAAATTTATAAATATAATTTGCAAAATTATTATTATATGTTTTCTTTTGAGCAGGTTTAGATCCAGCCCGTCCTGCATTTGAGGATTGCATTGGTCCTGAAAACCATTTAGATCGTACAGATGCAGAGTTCGTTGATGTGATTCATAGTTGCGCTGGTTTTTTGGGTTTTAAAAATCCAATTGGTCATGCAGATTTCTATCCCAATGGTGGCCATCCACCTCAACCTGGATGCACCGAAATAAGTCAGATTTTTAGTAAGTGATTCAACTTTTATGCAGTTATTCAAAAAACAAACTAAACTATAAAAACTGTAGCTGGTTGCAGTCATGGCAGATCATATGAATATTACGCCGAGTCTGTAAATAGCGACAAAGGTTTTTATGCTACACCTTGTACTTCTTTGTCCGATATAAAAGGTGAGAATTGTACAGGTACCAAAATTCTTATGGGCGATCCCACACCAAAAACAGCTGAAGGAATTTATTACCTAAAAACTTCAAATAAACCAGCTTTTGCTTTGGGTATGATGGAATAATCTTCTTTATAATGAAAAAATTTTTTATGATTTTTAATTCTTTAAGTTTTAATTTAATAAAATAATGTTCTTTTGTGTAAAAAATTTTAAGTTATAAAATTAAATTAATAATTTTGATGTTATACTAATCATATGTATATACAATAAATAAAAGGGTGAGAGGAAGAGTTAGGACGGCAAGTAAAAAAAAAAAAAACGGAAAGGTTTTTAAGGTATAACATCAGTTATTCTTCTAATTATGTTACTGCTTGATCTTCGATAAGAACCATTGACTATATCTTCGGGACGAGGCTGTATTTCGTAATGCATAAAGCCATCCACATCGTCTAACTCTTTAGAAGAAAACTTTGCCAGCAAAGTACCACGACCAGCATAGGGTGGTACATATTTGAATGTTGATGCTGCTGTACCTCCAACAGGAATTTCTGCAATCTGTTGTAAAGATCATTATAATAAAATACAAATTATTATTCATTTTAAAATGTTTAAAATAAATGTTTTTAAAGAAATTTTACCTTAAATCTGAGGGCTTTTTCAATACCAGGACCTTCAATATAAAATATACCTTTTTTAACAGGTATCGGCAAGGGATTTGTTAAACGTACTATGACATCAACAGGTTGTTGAGCAATAATGTCACCCTGGAAAGTAAATTTGATGTCTGGCTTACGTACACGGAAATCATCTTGAGCGTAATACTCATATTCCGTATCTTGAACTTTAGCCGAGCAGGAAATATTGAAAGAAGCCTGAAAAATTAAATATAGAACTTTACATTAAATCGTACTCTCTAATATATAATTTTTAATTGTTATCAAAGGCATGAAACATAGCAAGCAGCAGACAGTTGTCAGAATTCAAATACACACATTTGCATGTAAACAATTATTTTCAAGGCAGCACAGCATAAGCTTAGACAAAACCTTTTGCTGTAGAATAAATAACAGTTTTTTTTTTAAACGGAGGAGAAAATATTAATCTTTTGAATAGCGGATAAGAAGTTCTACCTTTACAAGTCGGCATTGATGTCATTATTTCTAGATAATTAAAGTAATACAAAAAAGTTTATAAGGCAATTTTATTTTCGTACTTGTAATTGCGTAAAACTGAAAGTGGTATCATTAAAATATACATTTTTATATTATTTTTTCTATATTACTTTTTTCTATGGGATTTTAAACTTTTTCTCTATACAAACGGTTTTTTAGGACTTTAAAATTTATATCTCTTATTTTACTGAAGATTTGTTTAATAGTATTTGCTTAATATCTTATCACAAAAAGAAACTCTTTGTAAATCAGTCCAACTATAAAATAAAGAGTAAAAATCAAATACATACATATATTGCAATTACTTTTTACTTAAGCTTAAATTTAGCTCAGAAAAATAATGCTTATGGACCACTGTCTAACGGCATGTTTACATTCACATATGTAAGCATGCTTTATTGAGAAATCTAGCATAACTATTCTTTACCTGGGTGGATAGTTTCTTGAAATATTCCTCGAATATTACTTCCATTCGAACATATTCGATTTCCTCGGGTTTAATTATAACTTCGAAACCCACTGATTTAACTTCCACATTGTTTATACCTGTATACAATACGGTATCACAGTTTAATTGTCCTTTGGCAGTATGAACTTTATCTTTTGATTTGTTTCTAATACTGACAACAACCGTAAAACTTTCCCCAATTTTAATATCATCTTTCAGTTGCATATCAAATTCCACCTCATTGAAACTATCATTCAAATAATAACGGCTAAAGGCATGACGTGATTGTTTTAAAGCTTTAAGCATAACGTTGCGTTCTTCTTCGGTCTTCTCTTCGAATTTATAGGTGCTGGTAATATCTTCACGATCCCATTTTAAAATGGCTTTTGTACTTATCAAATGCCCAATGGCCAGGGGATCTTTGCGTAGCAATTTTATAGGTTGAAATGGCCCATTATAACGCCAATATACTTTATCGGCATTAACTTCGGAAAAAACGAAACCACAATCAAAGGGTCTTAATATTTCACCATTTTTAACAGCTGTCCAGCTCCTACTCGATACATATTGTCAGAAGATTCTTGAGGTGTTGCATCTACGGCTTGCCAACCATCGTAACTTAAACCATTTGCTGCTACACCTAAATCTGGTCTAGTCATCCAAACTTCATTCCATACATGATAATTCCAAATGGAATCTGTGGTTTCGGCGTCCAGTTTTTTATTATTTTGATCAATGAATATATCAACCGTTAAAGAGGCTTGGGTATCATGAGCAGATGAATAGCAGGTAACAATTCTTGAAGGTATGCCCAAAGCTCGAGCTATAGTGGTTAACACTCCCGAAAAGTTCCAACATTGGCCATATTTGACAGGCTTCTGGGTTTTATAAAATTGTTGCAAAATGTCTGCCGATCCCAACCATTTTGTTGGTGCAATACCACCGGAAAAATCTTCCGTCCAATTACCCAGAATAACGCCATCATCATCAACAGAATTAACAGCAGCTGACAAAGCTCTTGCTACACGTACGGGATCACCTCTATAAGCAGCCGGTACACGTCCAACTGTACCCAATAACTTCAAAGAACACTCCAAAACATGACGTTCAAACTGGCCCACTTTCCAAACGGAAGGTCTTAGCCTATTATACGAACCTCTCCATATTAGTGTAGTATCATGCATTACATATTCCTTCCGCTCATTACGGTCAGCCAAATACACTTGATCGTCTGGGCACCAGGGATTAAAGAGCATATAGATCGACACCGGCAATGTAAATGATTTTGAACCATCTCCCAACAATTTCGTATCAATATCCAATTTCCATTCCGTAACTGGACACGTTACAGCGGATTTTATTAAAACCGTTAAGGTGTTACCTTCATGTTCCTCTATGCCGGCACCCCATTCTAAAGGATCACCCAGAAAATCTATGCCATCTCGTGGTACTACACCTATTAAAGTGCCATGACCAGGACTTGGCACTTTTTCATCTGCTACTGTAAATATAAAACTAATGGCATCTCGACTAGGACTAAAGGGACGATTAAAATTTAAAGTTATTCGAAATGGATCACCACGTCGTACAATTAAAGCATCTTTGGCAGCATAAAAATGGTCTGTATGATGTTCATCATGATTATTTTCACGATGAAGTTCAACACTGATTACTTTCAAAATGGCATCGTTTGTAATATCTGAAATAATGTTAATAAAAAAAGGATGCATAGGTTATTTATTCATGATCATAAATTTTATTTCACAGTTATATTTTAGAGAATGATTTTTAAACTCAAAGCTTACTTTACGATGTCGAAAGAATGCTCTCGTTCGCGCTATATGGACTTAAATTTTCCTTCATTAGATTTTTATTAAGAAATTCAAATTCAAAACAATTTTCTTTCTTTTCCTTTGCTTCGTTCGCTTGGATTTTTAATACTTAAAATTAACTACTTAATACTCAAAGAGTTATACACATTTTTTCATCGAAGTTGTATAGAAGTTTTTAATTTCACGGGCCAAAAAAAATAACAAAAAGTAAAATAATACACAGAAAAAATTTAAAATCGATTTCAATTAACAAATTTGTACTACCAATAAAATTGTTTACTAGTTTTGCCCCTACAAACAATATTAATAATATCAATTAAAAAATTAATAGTGTCGAACTTTTTGAAAAAAAAAATATTTCAAATAAATATTTAATTGGGCCAATTAATCTTTTAATTAAAAATTCAGGAAAATTTTAATCAAATAAATTAATTGGTATAATTAAAAAATTAATTGACGCCGAAATTTTAAACGGATTAAAAAATTAATTAATATAACTAACATTTTATTTCATCCCGCTGATATAAAATGATAAATTTATTTTAAATGCAACCCCCAAATTAACAAAAAATTGCAAATTATATTAATTTTTTTATTAAAAATATACAACTAAGAACATAAATATGAAAAATACAGAGATGAGTACATATTTAACCAA
This sequence comes from Metopia argyrocephala, assembly GCA_963576795.1. Lineage (NCBI taxonomy): Eukaryota > Metazoa > Arthropoda > Insecta > Diptera > Sarcophagidae > Metopia > Metopia argyrocephala. The sequence goes on from OY756209.1 coordinate 4,498,384, forward strand.
TACGACAAAAAAGAAATTAACCACTTATTATTATTCTTTATACTAGTGCATATTTGATTTGTCTATTTAACATTAAATAATATTTGGAAATAGTGTTTCTGCAAATATTTAATTATTGCCAATTCGTCGTACGGGATTTATGTGCTCTATCCGTCATTTTAATTTTTTATATATCTCGAGATAATGAAGCCACTTTAGGTTTTCGATCTCAAAATTTTTAAAATATGAAATCTGCTTTCGGCTTTTTATCTCCTAAACTAGACGAGATATCCGAAAGCAGATTTGACAAATTTGGAATCGAAAACCTAAAGTGGCTTCATTAACTCGAGATATATAAAAAATTGAAATGACGGATAGAGCACATAAATCCCGCACGACGAATTGAATAACGAAATAATTAACCAAATTCTAAAAAGATACATTAAAAAAATAACAATGTATATACATATGTATTTTAACACACACCATAATTGTTTAAATTTGAATTAATCTTTTGCAAACTGAGGAACTGGGGAAGTTATTGATTTCAAAGCACATTAATTCTTTTAGAAAATATGACCAGCGTTCATCTATTTTTCTTGCTATTTGAAACTTTAATGCGAAATCCACGTCAATCTAAAATAATAATTTTTTTATATACATGCATAACATAACTGACCTTTACAACCCTGTGTCAGGATTACGGCTTACCTTCTCACAGTACTGATTTCGTGTGTCGACCTCGAACGACAGACCTTAGAATGAGTCACTCTCAGAGCTTTTCCCAAAAGCGGTAGTCGCGAAAAGAAATATGTTTTTTTTTATATTTCTTTGCTTCAAGATGTCAAACCCGGGGGCTTGAACCCGAGCTCTCGTCTTAATAAGCCAACATACTAATCACTAGACCACGGCGACCACAAAACATACATATGTATGTATGTATATTATATGTATTATATATATTTGTATGTATATTATATATACCCTGCAGTTTTATTCTGTCAATTGACCCATTTTTTGGTTATTTTTCTGACTCAACGTTGTCTTTCGCGATGTCAATTCACTCTTTTCTGTCCCTTTGTTATCGAGTAAGTGTCAATTCACACTTTTCTGTCCTTTTGTTATCGAAGAGGTTTCAATTCACACTTTTCTGTCCCTTTGTTATCGAAGAGGTGTTAATTTGAAGTTATGCCTGTACTCAGAAGCATTGTCAATGAAAGTTGAATTTTGTTGCTATATAAGGTAAATGTGTATGCAGAAAAATAATCCGTTATTCATTTATTTGGTGAGTTGTGCACATAATATATGCTTCAGTTATTGTTCTGGCGGGATTGATACTGTGGCACTATTTATTTCACCAGACCGAATGAACCAGTTAATTTACTGGTACATCGGCATCAACCACGGGATTGATACTGTGGCACCGGTAAACAGACTGCCCCATAGTTATCTATAGGGGGGTCAATTGACTGTTTCTACGACTACCACATGTTAAAATCTCCGGTCGTTTTACCGGTAAAAAGACTAACAGTGTCCCTTAGTGATAGGTGAAAGTACCAATTTGGGACCGGTCCAGCGCACTGCAGGGTATGTACACAAAAAAAGCAAAAAACAGACACATACACATAAAACAAAAAAAAACAAAAAATTATGAATACATATTTTTTTTTTGCTTTTTATGCTAGTGATATTAGATTTTTTATCGAAAAAATTTTCATGGTTAATTACATACTATTTTTAATTACATAAAAATTAAATTGTGTTTCTTTTAATACAAGATGTTGTTTTTAAGCTAAAATACTTGTAAATATATGTATACAGGAGAACCTGTTTTTATGTGGACTATTTTTGTGCGATTTTATTTTTATGCGATTAATATTATATAATAATAAACAAATTTATCAGCAGTGTTTATAAAAGGAATATACAGAATTATGAAATATTTCTGAAATTTTTTATAGAGCGTATGTATGTTGTGGACAATAATATGGGTTACTTTTTTATATCGATTATTGATATGTTGTTCGTCAAAATATGTAATGGTTTGTTCACACGGTAATATGAACCACTTGGTTTACTCTCTGAATCACGGTTGAAAATCATAACGTTCACACTAGACTTTAGTTGAGCTTCGCAGCAAGATTAAAAATGAAGTACGCTGGTTTGCTCCCAAAATTTTTATTGCAAATCTACTTGTTTCAAAAAAGATTATTCCGCGAACCGCGTAAGTGATACAACCAAAGTCACAAAAATTACATGGTAAGCGAGATGGTATCTTTTATTGGTGAATGCCATTGTGAAGGATAATGATTTAGTTGATTTTTATATGAAAAACAAGTAGATATGTAAATAAAATGTTTAAAAATATCTACATTTGTACTTAATTTAATGAAATAAAAAAGTTTTGGGTTATTTTCGACGTGGAACTTTTTTTATTGACCGCTTAAGAAAAATAATTTTTATTTATGTTGCGAAAACTAGTTTTAATTGCGTTTTGTGAAGTTTTGTGTAATTTTTTTATGCGATTTTATTTATACGGTACCTATCTACCGCATTAAAACAGGCTTCTCTGTATAAAATATGTTTTCTTTATATATTAATGCTAAACATTTTTTTAAATTACTTAAATAACAATATGTATTCGAATTTTAAATTAAAAAACAACACTAAGGCAAAAGAAAAAAACATACGCACAAACATTTTTATTTTTGTTATTCTATTAAAAAATTAATTGTATTAATTAACAATTTAATTGGAAATATTGAATGATACTAAATAATTTGTTAATTGAAATTATTTAAACAAAAATTTTTTCTGTGTACTTATAAGATAATAAGAAATCTTTTTTGAGCTTAAGGCCTTATAATTATAAATATTTATTTTAGATATTTTGCTACTCTTTCGTGTAGTTTCATCAATTTGTGTTCGATTTTTTTTTTGTTTTCACAAAATTAGTATCGATGTTTTAATCAGAATTAAAGACGTTTTATTAAAAACAAATTTTATTCAGTTTGAAATGAAATAAAAAAAATAATGTTCGAGGCATAAAATCTTTCTGGTTTGAAATACAAAACATACGTATGTAAATACATAATTGGCCATTACAACCCTGTGTCAGGGTTACGGCCTAGCTTCTCGCAGCACTCATGTTGTGTGTGTTAATTTTTATCCATGAGTACCGGGACCTACAGTTTAAAGTCGACTCCGAACGACAGATTTGAGAAGCTTTTTCATGGCAATCAATTACTCCCAGAGCTTTTGCCAGAAGACTGATGAGAGGTAGCCGCCAAAAGAAATAATTTGTTCATACATCTTTTTTTCAAGATATCAGAGCTGAGATTTGATCCCGGCGCTATCCAAAAAACAGCCAAAACAGCACTGTATAAATACGTGAAATTATTCATTCATAAATATTTTATATAAATTATAAATGATTGAATTTGAAGTTCCGTTTACATTTAAATAAAATTATATCCAAAAGTAATGAGAGTTAAGTAGAGTTAAATATATTAATCTGCCAGCACTATAGGGAAGTAGGCTATACAACTTTTGATTGATGGTCAAATATCCAAGTGTTTTTAGTTGAGTACATGTTATTGCTTCAGTTTCAAAACGATTTTTGTTCTTCAATTCAATCAGAGCAAATCAATTACAATATTTTAAATAAATATGAAATAATATTTTTTATTATTCTATTGTTTAAGCATTATTTCAGCACTTATTTGCATATGTGAGGTTCATGTATGAGTGTTTGAATTAAATTTAAATATTTTTAAAGTTTTTTTAAAGATGACCTCATAGTATACGGAAAAAATCTATTTTTGTTTATTAATTGTCATGTATATTCAAATCAATTTACCCTAATACTATAAAAATAAAAAAAATAAAAAAAAACAAAAATTATTTTATCATTACAGTTTTGTGTTATACATTTAAAAAAAACCAATTACATATGAGTATTCACAATGGCAATAACGACACTATATGAAAATTAAATACTTCTATTCATTTAAATAAAATTTCAGATTGTATTTATAAATAGATATTTATTTAATCATTTTTTTTTAATAATAAAAACTTGTGTATTTTTGTTTCAAGTATCTTGAACTTTAACCACTTGCAGCACTAGCTAAACCCCGGCGTGCCTCGCACCCTTAAGTGAATTACAATAATTCTAATTCTATATTTTGAATTTTCGCTTAGAAATTAATTTTAAAACTTATCGGTGCAAGTAGCTTAGATTATATTAAATAAAATATAAATCTGTATTCATTCAAGCAAGATTTTATTATTTAAGAATTTTTAAGATGAAAAAAAATATAATTTGGGGACTTTTGGATACAAAGAATTGGAGAGTACCTAGTGTTCATTGCAAAAATATAACAATGAAAATGAAAGAGCAATAAGTTTCACAAAATGAATAATAATATAAAAATAAAACAAATAGTAAATTAAGAATCCTAAGCCTTTTTTTATAAATTAAATATGCATAGCATTTATTATTTTATTTGCATTAAAATTTCAAACACATGCAATACAAGCTATCATTGTTACCTGTAACGTAGATGTGCAGTATAAACAGTGTTCGAAAATTTACCTTATAAAACGTACTTTAGTGTTCTGTACTGTAGAATATTAAGTACAGAAACACTAAAAGTGTTTGTGTAGGAAATTCAAAACAAACAAAAAACATTATAATATTTTTGAATTTCCTACATAACGAATATACTGTTCTTAACCTATAGAAAAAAAAAAAACAAAGGAAAAATATTTTTTTTTGTTGTAATTTTTTTTCAATTTTTTTATTTTAAACTGATTGATAAAATATGCAAAAAAAGAAAATATTTTGAAATTTGGGGAAAAATAACCCAAGATCACTAAACCAAAATGTATACAAACACTAAAACTGTACTGTTTTAAAACAAAAAACAGAACGACTTATTCTGGTTGTGTAGAAATACACAAACGCTAAAAAAATAAATACCGTTCTTGGATTTGTGAACCGTACATATAATAATGTACAGTTTATTTTCGAACACTGAGTATAAAATTATTTTGAAAGTATTAATCCGACTTCTAAGTTTAATCCTTGAAACTGCATATGTATGTATGCATAAGATATTTAAATAATGTTAATAAATAATAATATCTCAGCTCAGTGCCTACCAACAAGTAATTTTGCAAGAGAGAAACTGTGAACAATCACTTATTTGTGCTCATCAATAATGACTGATTTTTATATGAAATGAGCCAGTAAGCAAAAAGTATAAAAAATCAAAATTAATACCTTACCGTATAGCAGTTTTGGATGCTTTAAGGTATGGATAAGCATACATATAATGCTTCCATTATTGCTTCGTTTATGAAAAACAGAAATAGTATATCGAACTACGGCATAAGTAAAATAGAGTGTCTCTAATAAAATATAAGGAATTAACATCTTTACCTTGACCCTAACAAATATACAATTTTTTAAAAATTTTTTATAGGAAAATGTTTTCTTGTGTCACACTCAATCATGGCCTTTTATGCTATAAACACATTCAAGGCTATCGGCCACCAAACACACGACTACAAAATTCGCTAGCTACAAAAGTAGCCAAGTAGCCAGCAACTTAATTATAATAACGACTATAGCTACAAAATAAACATCTGTTTTGACACGTTGAACATAACCTTAACAAAACATAACAAACTTTTTTTTTTTAAGTCAAATAAATATTAATTTAAGAAAACTAAAAAGACAATTAAATAATAAATTAAAAATGAAATAAAAACTGATGTAAATAAATGAAATATGTAAATGAAAATTAAACAAAAAATATAAACAAATGATTATTTATTTTTTAGGGGTGCAACTTAAATTTATTGCATTTTTAATGTGTATATTTCATGTATTGCGTTTTTTAAACACCCTTTTCAAGCATCTTATTTTATTAACATCACTAAACTGTTTAATGTCGCCAAGAAAAATAGAAATTAGCCTAAGTTGGCTACAGGCTACAAAAGTAGTCCTGTGGTCGGTAGTCGTGTTGCCACTAAAATAATTATTCTCATATGCACACATGTATTCTATTATTGACAGCTTGTGGTTGATGGTAGGTAGCCTTTAATGTGTTTATAGCATAAATATTATATTAATCGTAGGCGTATGTGGAATACTTTTTTTTAAGTAGCGTCTGTAATCAAACAAGTGTGTTTTCATCTACAAATATCATTAGAGCTTTTCAATTTTAATGAATCATAGAAAATACACTTAAGAACCTAATCTAGATAAATAAGTCAATATTTTAGTTTTCTTTGGACAAATGAACTAAAATGAAATTCAATTTCAATGTCAAGGTTGTTTTTTTTTAATTATTTTTATCCCGGTACTCAGCAAATTCATGTCTGTCGATTGTCGCATTATTATCGCTTTTTTCAATTTTGTTTATTTATATTTTACACCTAAAATGCTTTTTCGTGTAAATTTTGTGAGTCGTGTGTGATCGTGACACGAAAAACCAACACGACACACGCCCATTTCTAGTACGAGCACATCCAGTAAAAAAGTGATTCTCAGTCGGGCGATATAATTGAAGATGAGTTAAAACAGAAATAAGAACAAACAAAATATAACCTACTCAGTACAGTATAGTAACATTTATTTATGCCCTACTAACATTAAGTTTATTCATGAGGATTTGAAGAAAAATATAATAATTTTTTATCAATTTTATTTAAATCACAAGTTAATCACCAATTAAATTTATCACCTAGAATTTTAATATAACCGTTTAAATTTACTAAAATTTTTTACACTATTTGGAATCAATAACTTATTTTCTATGACGCTTCTGTTCAAAAAATTTAAAAACCCGTTTAAAAAGTCTAATATATACATACATATGAATTTAGTGATTCTACATACATATTTCTCGTTAAAACATGTTTAACAACAAAATAAAAATAATTATATACATATGGACGTACTATTATACATTGTATGTATGTATTAATGACAAAAATTTATCAAAACAAATAAAAGAATGTTTCATTTCAAATAATAGTATATTACACCCAAAAATAAACTTTTTTAAAATAACAAACGCATAACTCAAAGGCATTTAAAATATGGTATTAACTAACATTCACAAATAAATAACAATAATTAAAGAAATCAGTGTTCGTAGCGGGATCTAGGAGTAATAGGATTTATTTACTTCACGCAAGTTTTTATCCGCGCACCAGAATATCTTAACAGCAAACGTTATGATTGTGATTTTTTTCTTTATCAAAGAACTATCAAGCCGCTGATAATAAAATTTTTTTGTAAAAAATTTGAGAACAAAAATTTTTGCATACTTTCTTGAATGTCCTTATGTGCATTTATATATTTTTTCCAATCTTTAACATATGCAGTTCAATCCAATTGTTAATGTAATGTAACTGTAATTAGTCATATTTATAATAAACTTCTTAGAAAATAAATTTACACTCTAATGCCCGTATTCATAAAAAATAAAACAGTTTTATTAATTGCTTCTTTGACAATATGTCAAATAAGCACTCTATTAACCAATTTTATTTTTTATGAATACAAGCATAATACTTTAAATTATAATACTATCCCGAATCCTATTAAGCTCCTAAAGTACTAGGTTAGTGTGACGTTATGTCGAAAAACAAATATGTCAGCTTAAGTTGACTCAAATCTAACTAACTGATAGTTAAATTAAAAAAAAAAACAGTTATAGCGGAAGTAAAACAGTTAGATTAAAGCTAGCTACAAAAATTTACTGATAGCTTGCGTTTAGGAGGTTAACTTTAAGTCAGTTGATAGGTATTACAAAAATGGATAATTGACTAGGACATTGCAATGTTAAAATATTTTGTATTTTCCTTTAAAAAATAATTTGTCAGTCAGCACTAGTTTGAAGTATCTTATAGTTAATGAGAAAATAACTCAGGTTCTACCAGCTAAAACTCTGGGGAAATAATTAAGTTAATGGTTGGTAATGAAAACTTTTGATTGAATACAACACGTATAGTTGTTTCAATTTTAGTTAACTACTAAAATACATACATAGTATGTACATAATTATGTAGTTTTTGTGAATAACATAAGCTTTCAATTTTTCTAGTCACTTACATACATATGTATGTGTGTACTTACATATTCTTTTACTAAAAGTTATATTGGCTCATACAGGGCTGATTGCATTCATAATAAACTGTTTTTTTTAACTCAACGCTCAACAACTTCAAAATGATTTAATTAAAAAGAGCAAACACAGAAAAGAGCTGAAGAACACAACTCTAAAGCTGTGGTCACATTAGGCTAATATTTAATCAAAAAATCGCAACCACTATATTTTTTATTTACTTATTTTGTGGAAAAATTTCGTGTTGTGCGAACATTTTTTAAAAATAAATTTTAATAAGAAATATTATTTCAGTATTTAATTAATCAAACTTGAAATAATGGGAAATTAAAAAACAAATGTTTTCATAAAATAGTTGTTATGCGTTTTTTGCTAAATATTTGTCTAATGTGACCGTAGCTTACTATTAACATACGGATGTACATATGCATACACATGCATACATACATGTATACATAAATTACTTAGTTCAGCAAAATGTTTTTCTTCTAAATATCTTATTTTCTAAGTTTTGTTTTAAGAATTAAAGTATACATATTTAAAAAATATAGAAAACATCTTATTCCATACTTTCTAAAGCAGGACGTATGGTACGAAAAGGATTTATCCGAGGAGGAGGCTGCCACCAACGATTCACCCAACTGGGTAAGTAATTAGAATACCAAGTAGCCATACGAATATATTTCTAAAATTATTTTTTTAACGGAACCTTGTTTAATTTCAGTTTTTTTTTAATCAATTATTGAAAACATTTATGCTTTTTTAAATATATTTTTTTATTTATAATATTTTTTTATTCAAAACTTGTTTCGTTCTTTTCTTTTCTTTTTTTTTTCTACACTACCGTAAGTGTTCTATTCGATAGCGATCGCAGTATTTAACTGACAAAACTTGTACCTTAAATTAACGATGTGTTCCCTCTTTGTTTGGGGGTGTTCCAAAGCAAAAAACAAAACAAACAAATATGTGTTTGCACTCTTATATGTATATGTATTGTTCTTAGCCAAAAAACTAATAAAAATATCGCCAACTTAAATCCAAAACATAATAACTATACTATAGTATTTAATTATAAGTAAATTAAAAAATAAAATATTTGAAAACAATAAATTTTACATATTTGTATATATGTATATTTTATAAAGCTTCTTGTATTTAAATAAGTTGTATTTCTTTAATAAAGACATCGTTCTGGCCAAGAATTTTGCATCATCATAGTTTGCGTTTATGCACGAAATCATTTGAATGGGAGACATTGTTTGATAGCATATTACGGTCGGGGAAGAGACCATCGTTTTTGTGTTTGGCGATACGGTTTGCTGACGTTCTCTTTTGTTATTTAAATATAAAAACACTACAAAACACACTGCACAAATAAGGCAAATGTGAAATACATACATACATAAATGGCTATTACAACCCTTTTGGAGAGTTATGGCCTAGCCGCTCACAGCACCCATATTGTGTGCGCCAATTTTATCTATTCGTACCGGTATCTACAGTTTAACGTCGAATCCAAACGACAGACTTGAGAAGCTTGTTCATGGCAATCAGTTACTCTCATAGCTTTTGCCAGTAGACTGCTAGTAGGTGGTGCCGAAAGAAAAATTTTATTTTTATATTTCCTTCTTTCAAGATATCAGACCTGGGATTTGAACCTGGAGCTCTTTTCTAGTAAGCCAATTAACTATATACTAGACTATGGCGACCAGTGAAATGTCAAATAATAACAATAATAATGGAATATTCACGAATGTGAACACGAATTAAATACAAAAGAGAATTCCAGAGGCTTTTCTTTTAAATGTCAACCGTCTATATTCAGAAATATAACCTAATCAACGAAAAAGTAAAATTTAAATTTTTATGTACGAGTACTTACGTTCGCTTCAAGTGGATACAGCGGTATCACAATGGGACCTTATAGGACCCAAGTGTGCTTTGCCTGTCAATTTTAACCTAACCTACGTTAGACAATGTGTATTGAGCTTAAACAATTTTTTATTGGAAAACTTGTATACTATCTGAAATTTTAAATTAATAGTTTGATCAATTGAGGTTTTCAAAACACCGATATCTCCAATCGAAAGAATTTTATTCTTTTCTTTAAAATTTCTTCTTGACAAAATAATTTAATTTTATATTAATTATTATCTTGATAAAAAAAGTTAACAAAAATTCAATTGTTTTCTCTCTCTTAAAAAATACTCCTTTAAAAGACACGTACAATAAATTGTTAGCCTTTCACACCAGTCTCCAATAAAAGACAATGCAAATTAATTCACTACTAAAGTAAAAAAAACGTGTCTTATTTAACTATTTTTAAGGGGTTAAATGCTAAACTAAAATGTATTTTTATGTTTGCCTACATATTACATTATTGACATTATTGCATTATATTGGCACACTAAACTACCCACTAGTTTATTGTATGTATTTTATTGAATAACTTAGTTGAAATACCATATATTAAAAAATTATTAGAATAGTCGAATATAATTACTATTTCTTTTTACAAATGCCTTATAAAACTACCATTCTGAGTTTACGTTTTCTTAACACCCACATATTTTAATTATAACAAAATAAATATAATATAGCATGATAAAAAACGCGCTTATAATTTTCTTACAATATATTCTCTCTCTCACTATCTGTAATAATAGTAATTACCCAGCGGGAAAAGATTGATTACCTTATTTTATAATCAATTATATAATATATTACTTGAGAATATATTACTTTTGGAATCGAGAAAGTAATTTCATGTGACACACAAGTCAATATTGATTACCATGTGTATTCCCACATATATAGAAGAAAGAAGTTATTGTTTCTGCGTATATTTGTTTGTGGATTTATTTGTTTATTTTTTATTTTTTTTGTTTATTTTTATTAAAAAATCCGTTATTCTTTACGCAAAAAAAATATATATTTTATTAAAAAATGCAGTTTATGTTTAAATGCGCAGAAGTGCAGACACCAAATTAATGTATAAGATTAATTAATACGTATATTAGTAGCTATTCGGGAAGACTTGCTTTACAGTTCACCATTTTTGTCACCTATAGCTTTTCGTATCTTTTTTTAAAACATATGTGATAAAATTTGGAGTTTAATAACAAAAGCGCAATTACAGGTGAAATAAAATGGTAAATAGTGAAACGAGTATTACCAATTAGCTACTATTATTTTATTTCTAGTGGGGGAAATTAATTTAAATTTATTATTAATAATGTAATTATATTATATTATATATACATTAATATAATTATAATTATATTATATATACATTAATAATATAATACATTACAAATAATGCATCATAGAATTTATTCCTTCAAATTATTAATAAATAATAATTTTATGCATTACCAATAATTAATTCTAATACTTATTACGGCGGGACAGTAAAAGAATTTATTACTTTCGTAGGACATGATCTGTGTTGAGCGTAATGCTTTCCGTAATCAATAGATTATACATTCCTTGTATTACCTCCTCGATTCTTATTGATTACCATTTCCCGCTGGGTAAAGGCACACTTTTTCGTAATACTGTGCTCTTACAAAACTCTATTAAAATATTACTTATTGTATTCATAAAAAAATTACAGGTTTATTAAGAGCTTATTTGACAAGTATTGCATAGAAATTTGTCAAATAAGCCTTTAACAAACAAACAATATTTTTTATGAATAGGGCAGTTAATATATATGTATGTAAATACGTTTAAATAAAATCAGCATCTTTTAAGATATTAGTTTGTTCTCCTCTCCAATAATAAATAGTTAGAATAAAAATTAATCAATTTAACGTCAATAAAGTTACAAAAACATAAAAATGATCATAGATATACACATACATATGTAGGATGGCGTCATTATTTAAAAATTACGTATTCAGTATGTATGTATGTATATATTTGCATGTAGAAAAATACGGCTTAAAGTTCGACATTGAATAAATTGCGTTCTGAATCAGAATACTAAATAAAATAACTTTTTTCTGGCAATATGATTTTTTTTATTTGTAAATATGTATATACATAGATATGGTATGATATTTTAAAGATGTATGTATGTAAGAAATGACAATTTAAGTTATTAAAAATTTGTTTTTATAAACGAGTACTTATAGTACAATAATGCAGTTGAATTTATTACAATTTCGCGTTAAATGGTAGTTGCTGTAGTTAGTTGGTTAGTGTGTTGGTCTACTAGACAAGAGCTCCGGGTTCAAACCCCAGCTCTAATATCTTGAAAAAAAGAAATTTGATTTTATTTTCGTTTAGGTGTATATATGCAAATGCATATGATAAATTCAAACATTATTGGTCAAGATTTTGGGTGAATTGGGGGCTCCAAATACATATGTATATTGCAATTATTGTTGCCGTTTTGATTATTTTTAGTCAAAATTGGGTACTTTATTTCAATTTAGGTAACTTTTTCTTAAAGTACGCTGACTTATTTTTTAATTTTTTTTAAAAGTCTTCTCAAATCTTCTAACGTTCATATTATGTATGTACCTCAAATCGTGTGTTTCTTTATAATATTACCTCTCTCGAAATTTTTCGTTGTAAAAGACACATGCCTTTTAAACAAATCGTATTGAAATAAGTTGACAAAACATTGAAATTTTATTAAAGTATCCAAACTGTTCATTATAGCGGAATAATTGCAAGGTAGTAGACATTGTAAAATATTACTTAATTTCATATATGTATGTATATTTCTTTTTGATTCATTCAGTATAATTAAAATAAATCTCATCAATATGTGTTACTATTTGGACATGGAACGGACGGACCATTGGTCAGTATAACATTCTAGTTGTAGTTGATAATATCGATTTATGTACATATTTTAGTTTTTTATTATGCAATATGTAAAAATTTTGTTTTGGCATCTAACTCACTTGGATAGAATTGTGTATAAAATTATCTAAAATTCAAAATTTGGTTATTTCTTATCCAATTTGTTTATTTTTCTTTTACTAAAGCTATGACAACACTGATCACAATTTTCATACATACATATATACATATGTTTATGTAAATATGTATATAAAAATAATAATAGATGTATGTAAACATATGTTACATAGTATTTCTTATTTCAAATTTTCGTGTTGATTTTTAATATACCTCTCAGTAAGGTTCAATTGCAGTCTGCATTGAGTAGTACAAAACTTTTTGTACCGCAATATTTTTTGTATTACACGGTAAACTAATTAAAGAGTTTAGCGTGTGTTTGTTATAAATAGACTCCGCTGTAAAATTTAAAATTAATAAAGTTTTGCTTATTTTTGTTTTCTTTTCGACTTAAGAAGTATTAATTGGAATGTTGTATTAAAAAAATTAAAAATTTATTTATTGGTATTATTGTTTAGACAGATGTTTTGATTTACTTTTTATAATATTTATTAAAACTGAGAAATTCTTCATGTATGTTATATACATACATATGTATGTATATGAATAACAAACATTAGAAGAATCTAATCCAGTATGATTATTTTTAACAGAAACATATTGTTTAACTAAAAATTTGGAATTTTAAAATAATTGATGCAAAGCAATTAAAAAGATGGATCATTTTTAAATATTATTATATAAAATTTGTTAATATTAAAAAAAATGCTTCACATATTCACTAGGATAACCAAGTACAAAGAAAATATTTTTACTTTCAATTTACTATATATCTTGTTCAAATTTTCAATCGTTACTAAACTAAATTTCACTTATCCGATCCAATTGAGGTAACATTAGCTTGTATTGCCCATTATTAATTCATACACTTGATACAATTAAAATTTTAATTGACTACAATTTTATCGCAAAACTCGAAATTACTAAATTACTAATTACTGATACTATTGTTACAATAATATAAAATTCTTAATTGAAATCCTCAAATTTTCAAAAAAGAAATGTTCGTCATATTTTGGAAAATTAAAAATAATGAAATATAGGTGTATTTTTTTATATACGATAATTTTTTATATGTACATTGCTTAGCCTGTTTTTGTACATTTTGATTTTCAGTGATTTAATTTCATTTCTTTACAATAACCCATTTATTTATTTATACAATTTATTGATTCCATTAAAATAAATTATAGTTGTTTGATTTTCATGATCAATTTAATTTTGGCGAACTTACCTCTTTCATCTGCACTTTGTGTATAGTTCATCATATCTATAGGTCTTTCATAAACTTCTTGGGTATACATGTCTTTCCAACAATTAGAACATTTAAAGTCATTATTATTGTGTTTTTCATTTTTAAATAAAGACACGTTAGTACCCATAATTAATATGACGTAAAAAATTTTATTTTAAATCGCTTTAAGAATAATAGGGAAAAACTACATTTATTTGTTAATTGAAAAACTTAATTTTTATTTTTGGAAATTGCGATTAATATTTTCTTTATTTAATTTTATTTTTTTTACTTTTTTTCAAAAACACTTGTTAAATTTCTAACATTTTAATTTATTATGAATTTGATATTAAAAAAAAAGAATTATAAACGAACATAATATCGCTTACACTAAATGTCAATTCCAGTTGACTATAGGCTTAAAAATAATTTTTTTTGTTTACATATTTAAAGAACGTTGTCTTCAATAAAAGCTTTGGCTAATTTGAGCTTCTTGTTGACCTTGTTCTTCCAAATGATAACCACTCTATTCATAGCAGACTCACTGAAGAATGTTTCCCAATTGGCATAAGTATGTTAGATATGTGACATGAAAATTAATGTAAATTTTATTTATGCAAATAGAAATACAATTAAATAAAAATTACAGAATTTTAATTGCGTTAATTGATTCTATTTTCAAATAAATATGTATCTTTTGTAAAATGTTTACATCCTACACCATATTAATGTTCAATCACTTTTAAAATTCGTAATAAATCCATATTTAATTAAATCTCTTTACTTTTTATTAACACGTACGTACATTTCTGCATACATATATATGTAATAATTTCTAGATGTCAGACGATACTTCTTTGCCCAAAAGTTAGTAGTTTGTTGGGTAGGCAGACTAACTAGGGCTAAGTTCAAAACGTTTAAGTTCCTATCGTTATTTTTAAAATTATTTTAATAATTTCATTCAAATCAAGTAGCAAATAAAGTTGTTTTTCTATATTTTACAACAAATTAATTTAATTTTTAAGTGTACGCAATTTATTAAATAAAGTAGGTATCAATATACAATTATTTATATTTTGATATAATTTTACAAAAGTGTTGCTTTTTTCATTAACAATAAATTGTTAAAAAAAAAACAAGTTGCCCCGTTTTAGGTAAAAACTAATAAACGTGTAGAAGAAATTTACATTTTCATAAAACCGTATTTACATGCAATATTAAAACAGAATTTAAAATAAAAATGAATTAAATTTTTGTTAATACTCGTAAATCAAATAACAACCATTCTACATATATAGGGATGCCAATGCTAAAATTTAGCTACCAAAATATGTTGGAATTTTTTAGCTTGGTAGGATGGTAGGCCAATCATAATTTTAGTATTGTGTATAGTGCAACACAATAAATTATATAAGACAACTGCTTACGTAGAGAGAGTTGGATGATTTTTTTTCTAATTTTTATAGAGCAAACGTCAAGCACACATGCAAATACAATGCGGAACAAGCAAATAAAAAGCTTAATAAAGCCATTAATAACTGGCTATCTACATGTGTACATACATACATAATTGGCCATTACAGTAGTTTTTCAAAGTTACGATCTAACTTTTCACAACACCCACATTGTGTGCCTCAATTTTCTTTTCCATTAGTACCGGGTCCTGCAGTTCAACGTCGAATCTGAATGACAGACTTGAGAACTTTGTTCTTTCTATCAGCAAAATATAAATTCAAACTTTTATATAAAATATGTATGTAATTCTAGTTACTTGATGATGATGTAATGGAATTTCTTTTGAATAATAAAAAAGAAAATTAATTAAATACAACTAATTTTTCTACTATTTTCACTGAATAATGAACACATATATTTGTATGTTATTTCCACTGATTTTTCTATTTTCTTTTGAGCGTTTAATTTAAAATTTTATACCAACTTAAAAAAAATCTTTATGTTTTATTATTTTGTTTATTTTTTTTTTTTACAATTATCAAATATTTTTCTTTTTGCAGCCATAATCCTATGGCTGACTATATCGAAATGAGCGCCACATAACGTAAGGCGGATAAAATGTGTTGTAAAAACCAAAATTCTTTCGTATTCGTCCATGAGCGATTCATTTGTGCCTTCTGTTTTGGCATATTCTACGAACAAGCTGTTATTTAGAAATGACAATCAACATTGTGTGTTTTGAAGTCCTGGCTCGTTGGACTGTCAAATAAATGGAGCAGTTGACTGTGGTAAATAAATTAATTTATTGTGGTTTATAAGTTCCTACTCTTTTTTTGTATTGTATTTTTTTTTATCGAATATTGTTTCTTTTTCCTTTTTCTTATTTTGGACTTGTAAAATATTAATTTTAAATTAGATTTTCTTTATTTGCATAGTACAAATTCAAATATTTTGCAAGAAAAAGTCTTAAATTCAAATTTCCTTAATGGCTATATAAGAAAGAAGAAAAATAGAAATCTGACAACTGAGCGTAAATATGCAATTTAATTTAATTGTATATTAATTTTTTTTTGTTCACAAACATTTGTTCAAATATTATTAAATACACAACGCATGTTATGTACTCTTACCTTAAGTCAACTATCAACGCATCTAAAAGTTAAAGTTGTCCACGTAAAAGTACATAACACGTGTTGCGGCAATTGTGTGTTTCGCACGTCTGTCAAAAAAGTTTAAATAGGGAATTTTCAAAAAGCAAGTTATTGGCAAAATTGCCAACGCATCTAACGTATTTTTGTGTTCACACATTTTCCTTTGTTTTTTTTTTTACCCTAACCAACGACAAAAAGCCATGTTGTTTTTTGGTTAATGTATTACTTATGATAATCTCAAAGGCACCTTATAAGTGCGCCGTGGTACTTATATTTACAACCCTGATTCAATGTTTGCATGTGGCAACATAACAGCTGTGTAGTTTTTGTTGCAAAATAAAAATATATTACAATTGAAAATAAATTGTATGTGTTAAAAAGTTTAAATAATTTATAAAAAAATGTCTGAAACATTAGAACAGCAAGCCGAAGAACGAGAAGCTTTACAATCCATTTATGAAGGGGATGAAGCATTCAAGGAAATAAATAGCACCACCTTTCAGTATAAAGTAAGAACTAAATAGTTAAAACATAACAATGAGGAAATTGTAAATATACATGCATATGTACATAATAAAATTTGTTATTAACTTACTATTTACAGTATGGCGAAGAAAATAACTACAAATCATTTTTGGTGGAAATACAGTGGGGTGAAAATTACCCAAATGAATTGCCCACGATTAATATGGATACATTTTACAATAGAAATTTGTAAGTAAATTAAAGTTAGCTTGACAATTGCTAGAAGTAGTGTAAAATGTCTGCTCTAGTTAGAGCCGCAGTTTGTCAAATAAACTCTCAGAGGCTTTCGTTTTAGAAATTTTAATGTTTGTTAACAATAATAGGTCTAGGTATTAAGTATTTTCTATAACAAAGCAATATGAATCACCCTGGCCTATTCTCCAACATTAATATCTTAAATATATTTTCAACAGAATTACTCCCGTAAAATTAACTATACAAAATGCAGTCAAGCAAGAAGCAGAACAATGGTTAGGTTGTGGTATGACATATACATTATTTGAATGTATTAAAGAACGTATAGATGAACTAACGTCCGAACAACCAGAAAATGTACCAACGCAGTCAATAGACTTGGAAAAAGTAGGAGTGAGTGCAATACAAATATCGGATAATACAGAGATTATAAGGAAGGAACCGAAAAAGGAACAACTTACCAAAGCTCAAAAAAGAAGGCAATGGGAACAAGCTGATCATAAAGGTGAAAGACCTAGAGGCTGGAATTGGGTCGATATTGTTAAACATTTATCACAAACAGGATATAAAGAAGAAAGAAATGATGCCAAGAATAATTCAATGGTATTACAACCACTAAATAGTTGAATACATTAAAAATAGCTGATTTTTTATTAACTGCCCTAGAGTTTATTTTCTTTATTTTGATAATAAAATCTATTGAACAATTACTAAAATAAAACTTCTTAAATATATGTATGTAAATAGTATATGTGAACGTCAAAACTAAAAAATTAGATTATTGCCTTGGTTGTGGCATCCTGCACATAGCTTAGTAGTTATGTGTGTTATTAAACTAGACTTACATATATCGAACCAAAAACGTTACACGATCAAACTTGGCGTGATGAGAGAGAGTTTTGTTGTTATACCATCTATTCAAAGTTGTCAAACATTGGTGTACAAGCATACTTTCATGCTATACAAGTATATTAATGCACAAAATCACAAACTTAATTTACAGTAGGTTTGACAAACTTAATACATCACGAGCTTGATGATAAATAAAATGTCAAAAGGTTTTGAAATCTATTTGGCCAAGTAGACAAGTTTAATGTCGACTCCGAACGACAGACTTGAGAAGCTTGTTCATGGCAATTGGTTACTCTCACGGCTTTTGCCAGAAGACTGCTGAGAGGTAGTCGCCGAAAGAAATATTTTTTTTCATATTTCTTTTTTGAAGATGTCAGAGCCTGGAGTCGAACCCAGGGCCCTTGCTTTGTAAGCCAACACACTAGACCACGGCGACTACAATAATGCATTAATACAATAGTATTTTATTTGCTGTATTTTGTAAACAAAAATCTTTCACAGTGTAAAAATAAACGGCTTGACTACACTGTGGCTTGACAAAAGACATCAATAAGCAGTGGCATGTGTACAAACCGTCAAACTCTGACAATAGCCAAGTGTGGCAATATTTTTAAGTATTTATCAAAACTTTGGCAACCCTACTCATAAAAGCACGAGCTAGACACGTTGTTTTTGTTTAAATTCTAAAGCACACTCATTTCTAAAGGTTCTTAAATTAATGTACGTCTTTTAAAATATTAAATAATATAATCCAATAAAATGGATACAAATAAAACTGAAATAAGTGGTGCAAATAGTTGTGATGATGCTGTAGAAAAAACTTGCCAGCTTACAGAAACAAGGGAATTTGAAGCAACTCCGGACGATATTAATTTAAGTGAAGGTAAGTTGGTTTCTAAAAAACTATTAATTAAAACCATCATATAAATTAAGTATATTCCAGAAACTATTAACGAACATGGCGAACCTACGGCAATAAAAGAAGCTATAGAAATACTTAAAATAGAGCTGGTAACGCCAGGAAAAGTTGAGTCTGAAGTTGCCGAAGTCAAATCTCATAACAGTAATGCCGAGAAAATACAAGAAAATATAGACACTGATCAAATAAACGACACTGAAATAACAAACCAAAAGGAAGCGAATACAATTGAACAAATTACTAACAGTGCAGAAGCAGAAATTGAACCGAACACCTCCCAGAAATCTGTAAATACCGTTCCTACTAAAACGGGTCTAAGCCTGTTAGCTCAATACGATTCCGACAATGAAAGTAGATCGTCAGAATCTGATTCCGTTATAGAAGTTCCGATTGCATCTAATCAAGATTATCGTAATCAAGTCGTGGAAATTAATTCTGATACTGATTCGGATGACAGTGATTCGGATGTTGAATATCTAAATGAACTGCGTAAGACCATAGAAAAACGAATGGAAACTACAGGTGATGGTGATGAAGAAGACGATGCTGACGGCAATGAGGAGAATGCCAATAAGAGAAAGCATAAACCTAAATTGAAAGTAAAAGGAGAGTTGTTACTGGAGGATTTACCTCCTATACAAGATTTAAAAATAACAGTACCAGAAGAAGAATGTATAGAGTTTGGAAAAATTCATTCAATTGTCGATCAGTTGGTCTTGGTGAGTGTTTTACCGAATTCTATTTTATTAGATCTGGGAACCGTGTTGTTTTTGGAGAAAGGACAAAAAGTTTTGGGTGAAGTATTTGATGTATTAGGTCAAGTAGCTGATCCGTGGTACTGCGTGCGTTTCAATTCAAATGAACAAATTAAAGAAAAAGAAATAAATTTGGAAGATGTGGTTTATGTAGCACCTAAAACTCAATATACTCAATATGTGATTTTATCCAATTTAATGAAGCAAAAAGGCTCTGATGCATCTTGGGAAAATGACATTGAACCACCACCAAGATTTTTAGAGTATTCAGACGATGAACAAGAACAATTGGCCAGACGGCAATTACGGAATAAAGACAGACCGGTTGATAATGACGATCCAACCAAAAGAACTAGAACTAACGAAGATGATGATAACTTGTCTGTTTCAGGCAGATCGAATCAAGCTACACACCCTAGAACTAACCGAAGGGGAAACAAGGGGGGCACTGGCCATTATAATTCTTACTCGAGATCGCCTAATCCTGCATCAAATCAATATAATTCAGAACCACAAAGCTACCATCGAGGATCCTGGCATTCCAATTATTATCGACAACCCTTTCCTTCTCATTACCGACCCCCAGCTAGTTATGGTATGCAATCTAATCAGACATATCCATCACAATACCCCCCGTATCCAATGCCTTCAATGCATAACATGCCTTATGCCCCATTACCAACACAATATGGTGCTCCACCACCTATGATGCATCAACCTCCTGTTCAAATCATGCCCAATAATTTTAATGTAAGACCAGCCATTTTGCAAGGCTCGCCTCATGTTCCGTTTCAACCGCAGCAGCAATATTCACCCACACCACCATCACCTCCAGGTGGTCACTAATTATTGTATGAATATAATAGAGTAAAGGAAAGGAAGGAGTTTTGAAATTTTTTTTGTAAAAAATGTTTATTTGCTATTGATTTTACGTAAATACGATATAAAAATTAAGTTAGTTTGTGTTACAATAAAAATGTATTTATAAGGTGCATACGGAGGGATGAATGAAGGTTTGATATAAATACGTGTATTAATATATACTTTTATATGTGTTAGCTGTTTACTTAAATTTTGTATACTTCATATATGTTACTAATTAAAATATTTTTTTAACAATAATACAATATATCTTTGATCGCTATAATAAAAACTCTTACATTTAAAATAAAGCAGAACTTCTTTTTTAAATAAATTTGAAATAGTGTACAAAAGTATTATATATTAATTATACATTCGTTGTTAATTTTGTTAATCTTGAAAGCAGATATTTTCCTAAAAAGAGAAGTATTTTAAGATTAAAATTAACCAACATATTTCTGTTTGAATTTACAAAAAAAATATGGTTCTTTTGTAAGGCAATATGCGTTTAAACCGAATTTTAATAAGACTTAATGCCAATTAAATTTTATTTTATACACAAAATTCTTTTCGCAATAAAATGTAATTTTATTTTAATACTTTTTCAAGTGTTTTACGGGAAATATAACAATGTGAAACATATTTAAGACAAAAGAAATGATATCAATTTCTAAGAAAAAGAATGTTCCTACATATTTTTAAAATAATACTAAAAAAATGTTATAAATAATATTTGTAACTAAAACTACTTATTTGTTTATATAGTTTCTATTCATAACTGTTTACATAATTTTTAAAAAATTAAAATTGAAAATCGGTAAAACCATTTTCTTCATCTTTAAATCAAATAACAGTTGATCAACAATAGCGCATTAACTCGAAATTTTAAAGTTTTCAATAGAAGATAAAAATTGTAGTGATATTTTAAAAGAATATAAAAATCTGAATACATCACAGTAAGCAAATTCATTTGGAAATATATTTGCATTGGTTTTATCATAGTTTTTACAATTATGTATTGCAAAAAATCTATTTTTCGAATTAATAATACCATTTTTCGAAAACATTTCGACATTTTCTTTTTGTATTATTTTATCAACTCAATATATAAACAAATTTTAATAAAATAATTTTATTATTTTTAAATCGTATAAAGGCTCAAATTAAAATAATACCATTTTTATCTTCTGTAATATTTATATAAAACTCTCGTGTGGCGATGTATGTTACCAAACTCCTCCGAAATGGCTCGAACGATTTTCATGAAATTTTGTGTGTATATCGGGTAGGTCTGAGAATCGGTCAACATATATTTTTCATACTTTTAAATACTAAGGGTGATACAAGGTGATTAAAGAAGTACTCAGAGGGGGTGGTACAAGGGCTATTTCTCACTATCTCTAACTATCAAACTGCAGTACCAAAAACGAAGAACAACCATTCATTAAAACTATCAGTAACGAAAACATTGACGTTGATAATTGTTGGGTGGTACCATATTCACCTCTGCTGAGCAAAACATTCAATGCTTATATCAATGTTGAGTTTTGCAGTTCAGTGAAGAGTATCAAATATATTTAAACTAAAAAAATATTTTCTAGAAATAATTTACATGGCAAAATAACGTTTGCCGTGTCAGCTAGTAAAATTATACGATGTATTTATATTTCAACTTTTGTATTAATACAAAATAATACGTTTTTGTTGATATAAAACGTACTATATTATCACGAAAGTGATAAATGTAGTTTTTTATAGATGAAAAAGAAATCGAAATACGTTGAAATTTTTACAGTAGATAGATATCGATGTTGTCAGTTAATTTCATGCAAAAGTTTTAAGTTAATACGCTCTTATTGATCAAGTGCGATATGTATATTGAGGATGATCCACTTAAAAATTGAACGCATAATTTGTATGAAAAGAGCACCGCTAATGATATCGTCGATGGAATTAAAGAACGCTGTAACTGACAAAAAATATAAAATACGTTTTTTGCATCATTTTTATCAGCAAAAAAATAAGAGTCGATTGGTCCAGGTCCCAGATTTCTACGATGAAAATAAATTCACTTACGCCGTCTGCGAAATGAAAAATACCAGTGTATTTGTTCTATATTTATGAAAGTTTTTTGGCTCTGGTAAACATTTAAGGTTTTGTCAGTTACAGCGTTCTTTAATTCCATTGACGATATACGATTCTATAGTAATTACGAGTTTTAGAAGAGCCAAAAAGTGTTAAAAAATTTGACAATTGTTAGGCATTCTTTTATTTTGTTCTTTAATAATTTTATTCAAAGTTTTTAGTATAGAATTTACCACGAAAAAATTAGCGTTCTGAGGTCAAATCTTCTCACTCGTGTTGAAATAAACTTACGTATGTTATATAATTTTATATTAGAAAATGTCAATTTATATAAAAGACGTTAGATAACGAATGCGATGATTTAGCCCCAGTTTTTATGTGGGCCACTTTTCATGCACATTGTCAATTTTTACGCCACAAATATACACACATGTACATATACATATGTAGGTATGTATAATTAAATTGGATTAAAAACATTAAATGCATATTACATTTTTATTATTTGGATTAAAAATACAAAAAAATTAATTAATATGCTCTATTAACTTAATCTACATACTTTTCTGTAGACTTATGGAAATGTATATATGTACGAATGGACATACATAAAGCTACGGTCACATTGGGTAAATATTTGATGAAAAAAACGTAACCACTATTTTATGAAAATATTTATTTTTTAATTTTTCATTTCTTAACGTTTAGTTAATTATATATAAAAATATTTCTTCTTTTTAATATCGTTTTTAAACAATTTTTGAAGAAATGTTTACATAAAAAGAAATATTTGCATAATATATTTCAAAAAAATATTGGTTACGTTTTTTTCATCAAATATTTGCCTAAGTGACCGTAGCTTAAGTACATATTTTTAAAATGGATAACGGAGAATTCAAATTTTTTTAAATTTTAGAATCATATGCTATTTGGAAGAGATTAATTACGTTTCATTTCTTCGGCTATATAGAACTTAAAAAAGTATAATATTTTAAGAAGTTGATTTATATGTATATGTTTCGGAAAATTATTTTTTCATTATTTTGAAATATTGTATTAAATTGATTAGATATTCAGAAGGCTTTATAGTTTATCATCATTTCCTATTTTAAACAAACTTAAAAGGACTATAAATAATTCGAAATAAATGGTTGTTTGATATTTTTCCACTTAAGTTTGATATTAAAATGATTTTTTGGAATATTTCAAAAAGTTCTCCCTAATTTGAGAACGATCCTTAAGCAAAACTAAAATAACAGTTATGTTATCTTGAGAATCGCCTTGTTTAGCCAATTCAATAAGATGTTTTGGTATATCTTCTACATACTGTTCATCATCCAAAATATACTTATAGATACAATCAACAATTTCATTCTCAACCACATGATCGTAAAGACCATCTGATCCCAATAAAATAAAATCATGTACTGGTTGTAAAGTCACATCGACAATATCAGGCTCAGCTATAACAGCTTTAACGGTGTAGTCACCAATTGAACGAGATACATTTATGATTCCATTAACCCGCCATTGGCCTTGTACAAATATTACTGAGCCACCAGTCTCAGCCGATTCAATACGTTTCTTTTCATCACCGGAGTCTGGTTTATGGGGTTTTACCAGTTGCAAGTGCACAGTAGGTGATACTAAAAGACATCTTGAATCTCCAACCCAAGCCACGTATAAATGTTCAAAGCATTCAAAATCATCTTTTTTCAAGAGAGCACACACCGCTGTTGTACCACTTCCCAGTTGCTTTTTAGCAAAATTGCTATCAATCTTCAAAAAACTGGTTTCCAAAACTTCCCTATAATAGTCACCATTAATATTATTTAATTTACTAATTGATTTTAACTCTTGAGCTATAAGATATGGCATTTGATTGGTTGCATATGTAGCCGCTAATGAACCAGAATGACCATCAAAAACACCATAAAAGCTAAGAGACTCCTCAAGTTGATACATTTCACTAAATTTTGGCAAACTTATATGACGATCTTCCATTTTACGAGGTTTATTTTTAACGCATGCCTCAACGTAATGCTGACTTGGTTTGGAAGTAGCTGATTCATCGCATATACACGAATGATTCTGCATGCAGGCAGCAATTTTTTCCAAATTTTCCTCTTTAGAATTGTCCGATAAACGTACTGTTATTTTTTCCATCTGTTGAGCTATGAATTTTTGTAACTTGAACAAATCAAAATAGATGGCCTCTGATAAGTTTTCCATATTTTTGTTGTTGGTATCTTTTAAATCTTCCTGTATTTTAGTGTTTCGCAGTTCATTCTCAATTTCCGCTCGTGCTGTTTCGAGCAAACCTATTTGAAAGTGAAGCGGACATTGCTTTTGACGCAACCATTGAAATATACTTGCGACCAACTCAGCGGACAATTCACTTTTGTTTACCGAGTAAGTTTCGTTATTGTTGCGGGTTAAAATTAAAGGACGTAACTCAACGCCACTGCCACCATTGCATGCAACATTACAATCGTCTTTACTATCTATGATGCCAACACCTTTATTAGTCACAGCATCTTTCGCCAAGTCACGTAAAAATTCTTTAAAGTATGTTATTTGTTTGCACCGTCTTTCATTAGTAGTATTGCTGCTACAATGTGTCATATCATTCTGCTCAGCTAAATCACTTATTGTACTGGTCATATTTGGTAGATTTTTTGTCTTATTCATCAGATTCACTTAAAAAAAATAGTCATATTTATTTTATAACAACGACTCGATATGTGCAAATTGGATACAATTATTGAAAAATATATTTTTTGTAATCAGAAATCTTTAAACAAAACAAACAGTTCATATAATAATAATAAACAACAACAGGAACGATATCGATAACAACCACCTCCAGTGTAAAATTAAAGAGAATTATGACACTTAATAAAAAAACTACGCCGATAATTTTTCATAACGGCGATAAGACGACGGGCTACGAAGTTTGTAACAAAAACCGTTAGTTTCCTCATTTCAGTAAATTTGTGTTGTGAAAGTGTGGATAGTGCAAAAAAAAAAAAAGGAGATTAAAAAAAAAGTTAAATTAAACGTCTTTACTTTGGTAAGTTACACAGATAATATTCAAAATTGAAGTATGTTTCTTAAAATTTTGTTGGAACAAAACATGATTCTTATCTTTTGTCTAAGGTTATGCTACTGTTTTAAAGAGTTTGTGTAGGTGTAATTAGCTTTTATAAATTTTTGCTGAATAAGTTCTCCAGAGTGATCTTACTTCTTCTGGATTTAACTTAAGATATTCGGAAACCAAGTCTAAATTTTTGCAATTTATACTTATGTAAATATATGTGTGGATAGTCGCCGTGGTCTAGTGGTTAGTTTGTTGGCTTACTAAGACATGAGCTGGGTTCGACGCCAGGCTCTGGCATCTTCAAAAAAAAAAAAAAAAAAATATTTCTTTCGGCGACTACCCCTCAGCAGTCTTCTGGCAAAAGCTCTGAGAGTAACTAACTGCCATGAACAAGCTTCTCAAGTCTGTCGTACGGAGTCGACATTAAACTGTAGGTCCCGGTACTCATGGGTAAAAATTGACACACACAACATGAGTGCTGCGAGAAGCTAGGCCGTAATCCTGACACGGGGTTGTAAAGGCCAGTTATGTATGTATGTATGTAAATATATGTGTGGAAAAATTCGGCAATTAGGGAATCGAAAAAGTTTTTTTTATTTATTAGCTTTGTCACCATTGTCTTTGAGAATATGGTCGATCAATTTCAGTAGTGTTCGAAATCTTCTTCATTTGAACAGGACATTAAGTCTAATTTCGACAAACTTGGTCTGTCGCCTGACAAGTAATATAGATGGAAACAAATTAAACATGACATTGCTGAGAGACAGACACGAGAGAAGGTTTGATTACTTAATATTAATATGAAGAACTTTCTCCTTCATTTCCAAAAGAAGAGAGCATATATATTCTTTTGTAATATATATATTTATTGGCCTTGAAGGGCTTTTTTATATTACTTGAAAATTTTTAAATAAATAAATAATAGGTAGAAAGTTTTTTGATTTTGTATGAGATGCTCTTCATGTATCGGGAATAAACACAACTTTTGCTCTAATCCAACATAAGCGAATTTAAGTAAACAAAAACCGAAGACAAGCATCGTATATAGCCAACAACCATGGAAGTTTAATATATTCTGAATATCAGTGGGAATAATGACATCCGATCGCGGCTAGTTGTACCTATTTGTTCAGCAGTGACTCCATTTGAAAAATTATACTTTGATGTCGCCTCATCATGAGTGAGAGATTGACTAATTTTGAAAAAAAGAATACAAAATGGGATTCATATACTTGTTATTAAAATTAAAAATTGTTTACTTTCTACCTGAAATTTAATAGCTATTATTGGGAAATGGCTTAATAATCTAAATCAATATTTGCAATATTCAAAGACTGAATTTCCTGCTCAATTTTTTTATTGTATTTCTATTTTTCGTTATCGGATTACAAGCTCAATGCTCCAGAGTTTTTGATATCAGTCGAATATATTTAATATTAGTAAAAACGGGTATACATATTTCAAAAAATCTTTAATACCTTAAAATTATAACAGGTCTAAACCTTACGATTCTTAGAAACAAACAAAGTTTAGGTTTTTTTTTAATAAATAGAACGAATTTATTTTAAGATGCTGTTGTACTATTTTTTTAATTTACATTATTCTTTTTACTATTTGTACTGAAATAATATATATGCTATATATAAATTAAAAGCTAAAATTAATTGAATTTTAAATAAAATATTGAAAGTCTTCAATTATATAATCAGGTATGTGATGAATCGATTTCAACCCAAAAAAAGTGTAAAATCGAAAATAGTTTTGACAGCATCACCACAAGCCAAGATGTTAACTGCAATAGACCCCACAATATTTTTTACCGTATGTAAAGCATCAATATAATTAATAGATTCCTTGAGGTTTCAGAATTTGCTATGTTTGGTGTAACTACACTAATATCCATACCAAACCGGAGTCATACTTTGGTCATTGATGAATGCAAATAGTGCTATTGTTCTAAAGCCATTTCTGAGGATTTTTATATATGTTGTGGACATGAAAAAACTTAAAGTAAAACAAATCGAATCGATTTCCAGCACATACCTGAATAATAAAAAGCTTGAAACTAAGACTACTACAACTGGTGTTATGATAAAAATATTTTTTGATCAAATTTTAATGTTATCAAAAACAAAAAAGTTGTTTAAATTTAGTGTCACGATTTTTATCTAATTAGCTGACATATTGGTGGTTTTTATACCAAATTTGATATAAAATGATATTGCGAAATAATTGTTACAAACACAACTTAAGATTACAATAGGGGAAGCACAATTGCATATGGCTTAAAATCAAATTATTTACATTAGCGATAATCACTGTCGCAAAAGCCCTCACAAGTTTTGCCATCCTAGCACACCAAGTCAAAAAACAGCAAAATGTAAGCTAAACATACTATATGCTAAGTTTACTATGTTTGCAAGATTTGCAATGGCGTTTGCAACGAAGAGTGATTACTGCTATTATTTTCTATTTGTCTTCTTTTTTAAGAGAGGATTCGTTGCTTTCCTTTTGAATGTAATAGTTGTTTGCAGAATATTGGTATTAAATTCACTTTTATGTATTCATAACTTAAAAAATGTTTTTAAAGAGAAAATAAAAAGATATAGTTTATTTGAAAACATTTATTCCATGAGGTAGTTTCATAAATTTGAAACATTCTACTTAATTTAGAAGTTCAATTTCTTAAAAAAAACAACATTTATAAAAATATTAGCAAAAATATACTTACAAAACCTGCCAATCTTAAAGTTAAATTTCAGATGTGTATTTATTAAAATCGGTGACAAAATGCTATATACAGTCCCGCACAAAAGTATTAACACAACCTATTTATAAACTTATGACTGTAGTATTTTTCCAAATTTTGCCATATTTAATACTTTTTTGTCAAGACTTTTTGCCTTTTTTAAGTTTAATAAAACGGTTTGGTATAGAATATACGAGATTTAACGTGATTTCTCACCTAACTTTTAGCTGATTTTCCTTTATTGCTTTTTGTACTTTGGAATCATTGTCATGTTGAAATGTAAATGATGTAAACAAATTTAACTTTCTGAGACTTTTTTAAATTTTCTTTGTGCAAATTTAAATAAACGAGATTGTTCATAATGCCTGAAATAAAAACCGACTACCGAAGACGACATATAGCCCCAAAAATCCTTACCAAAATCCTCTTAAACTACAGCGGCAATTTTGGTTGATGTTTTCTTAGGATTTTGTTTTATTCTTCACACTATTTACTTGCTTTCAAGGTCAAATAAAACTATAGGGCGGCCCGTTCCCTTAGAACTAATACAGCTTGAGCCATCTTTAAAACTTTTAATTACTTAGAGGATTATGAAAAAAGCTTTTATCCATTATTTCACATCAGCGTACAACTTGTTTGCAACATGTCACTTTAGAAAAATAACGGAAAATTTACGGTATGTAGGCATAGAATATAAAACGCGTTTGTTTAACGCACCGTTGCGGGCTTGCTACAAGTTGAACCATAAACCGACGACAAACCACATGAGTTCTGTTTTACGAATTTACAATTTTTTGGAAAAGCACTATGAAAAATATATGTATTTGAATTAAGAAAAGCTATTTTATTAGTTTTTATCACTTAAGGCATTTGGTAAAAAAAATATTTTTCGTTAATATATTTTTAAAATGACCTTAAGATAGCGATAAAGCTGCAAATACTTGATGCGCTAATATTTATGTGCGAGACTGTATGTAGAAATTTTAATGTTTTAATTCATAATGCAAAACAAAATGTAAATTTTTCTAATCTTTAATATAAAATAAATCAAAAGCAAGAAATGTACATACGAGTACCATTAATAAATTAATTTATAATTTTTTAATAATGTAGTTGCATTCAACCATAAAAATGTTTTGTAAAGGGGTATAGAAAATAGGTATTTTTAAAAAGTTCTTTAGTAACCCTTAATTTCTATGTACATGTATATATATTGTATATGTGTGTATGCTTTTTCTAAATTTACTATTTTTTTAAATTAAAAAATAAGTGATACAAATTTGTTTGTTTTATTTTTATTAAAAGCTTAAATTAAATTAAGGTCCTAATTGATTTCTTAGGTATATATTGCTCATAAAATTATTATACTTATAAGAATAGTTGCATATAGGGAATACAAATAATTACATACATATGCTATGTATATTTGTTATTCTTTATATATTTTAAGTTTACTCTATACATTTATACAATATTTAAGGCAGAAATGTTACATACAAACTGGAAGTTTCAAGAGTTGAAAACAAAACAAAATAAAATTAACATAAAACAACTATTCTATATAAAACTAAAGGCGGCAAAATATATACTTTACATTTTTCACTATATTTAGTTAGAAGATATGTTTTTATGTCTTAAATATTTCGAGAATTCAACTAAATGTTTATGTATATTAAAAATTAATATGTATCTGGAAAGAATTATGAATATAAGATTTATCTAATAAAATCATTCCTAAAATTTGTAAAAAATGAAGTCTGTGCAAATTTATTTTGTAGACTTATATAAATAAAAAATTTCACAACTTCGTAGTTTTAAAATAAATAAAAATAATAATTAAATAAAAAACAGGTAACTAGTTAGTTTTGAGATTGCTACAATATTATAGAGAACTATACAAATATTAACATAATAAAATAAATTACATTCAAAAATTCGTTAAACCAAACTAAAGACAGTTTTCTATTTTTGCGAAAATTAATACTCACAATTCAAATTTTTCTTAATTTAAATACTCCAATTTAAACGATATTCATCAACCATTAATAAATGCTGCGATGTCACCCATCCTATTGATCACAAACAATTTTTATTAATTATTATTAATAATTTGCATTCATTATATATATTTTATATTATCTGCATAATATAAAATTGTATGTGAAAGCAAAGTGTTTAATGGGGAAATTAT
This sequence comes from Metopia argyrocephala, assembly GCA_963576795.1. NCBI lineage: Eukaryota > Metazoa > Arthropoda > Insecta > Diptera > Sarcophagidae > Metopia > Metopia argyrocephala. Next base: position 4,529,514 of record OY756209.1, read on the forward strand.
AATTAGAGTAATTTAATTTAAATTAACAAACCTTCTTGTTGGGCTAAATTATAAAATTCTTGCCATTTACTTTGTACTTCCCAATACTTTTCCTTAATTTGATTACGATCCTGTAAGTAGGATACGGCAAAAAAATAAGCCTTTAAAACATCTTGAGCCAACGTTTCAAAGTGAAAATAAACTCCTAAAAATTTTTTGCTTTCAGCTATTATAAAATGTTCATGTGGATCAAAGGATGAAATAATATTGTCAATAATATGACTTTGTTGATATTCATCTGTTAAATGTTTAATGGAAATTCCCAAACGTATATTTAAAGAGACAGATACTGTTTGTCCCAATGTTACTCTTTCTAATTTATTAACCTAAAAAAAGAAAAAAATAGTACAAAACTTATTAAATAAACTAAAACACAAATTTAAATAAATAACCTGTTGAGGACTAAGCATACGACCAGATCTAAAGAATTCTTCTAACGCTATTAAATATCGTGATTCGTTAAATGTTTTCAAACAAATAGTTTTAACGGCTTTTAAATTAGCATAGAGATGTAGAAGAATTACCACTGCAAATACTCCATAAAGAACCCTAAAAAGTTGTTTGAATAGTTAAATAATAAAAAGTCCTATAAATTTAAATATGTGTGTACATACCCTGAGGTCTTAATGACCGTTAATAAATACAAACCGACAAAAGAGGCTATAAGATTAACACAAGTTTCTTGTGAGCTATCTTTGGAATTCACGTCAGCTAAATTACCCCTCACGGCGTGGTGTTGTGTCAAAGCTGCTCTTGTAGCTCCACCTAATAATCGAAATTTATAATTTTTTTGTATAAACTATTAGAATATATTGCTTATTACCTGCTACACCTACAATTGCTTTTAAGACTGTGGTGCCACATAATATTTGTGTGCTTAAATGTACATACTTTGGAAGAACATAAATTTCTATACCCATTGCTAAATCATTTAGAAAATCTGCTCTTAAACGCCATTTTTTACTGTCTATATCTAAATGAGCACCTTTCCACCATGAAAATAATATACGCCCTAAGTGACCACTACCTTCCTTTAAAATCCATGTGACTGTTGCTGAATAAGCATTAATGCTTTCATTACCAACTCCAATTCCCTTCAGGATAGCATGTGTACAAAGTGTTCCTAAGAAAGACATGTGTTATTTACCACCAATTTTTTTTAAATAATAAATTTTTAAAAGCATGGCCTTATTAGACAATTATTTAACAAGAAAACGTAACTATTTTATATTTATGTTATTATATAAAGTGCTATTCTGTATTCTAAATTAGAAAAATATTTATTCGAAATCAGTGTATTCCGCATTTCTTAGGTGCATTATATTTAACTTCTGAATATATTTTCTTTTCGTATAGGAATCAATTTTTTTTTAATAAAACTTCCCTAAACTGTAAAAAATCAATTACTTTCCATAATTTAAAAGGCCTCGTACAGAAATTGTTATAAATTATGATAATAAAATGTAAAGACAAATTAGCGATTTCTTTGATTCGGAAGTATTAAAAAATTTTAAATATGTAAGCGAATTGAAAAATATAATAAAAAAACAAAAACTTGCAAATATTTTTGTATAACCACTGCAGGAGATTAAATTAGTGTCTAACTACTACTTCTTAAACTAGCACTGAGTGTGTTGGGAAAAGAACTAATATGTACCATTGGTACAAGAAATTTACTAAAATATTTGGAACCGATAAGTACCATTGAAATAGTTTATTACCGGTTTCCTAATTTATTTTAAAATCTTGCAGATTCATTCCAAATTAAACTTTCTGACATAAACAACTACAGGGAGAACAGTAGTAAATTATTTTTATTTTCCTTTTTCCCATATACAGTCGAAACTCTCTATAACGAACTCCTGTATAACGAAGTTTTCTTTATTGCGAAGCAATTATAAGAACACTGTATTTTGGGTCTACTTTGAGTGTATTATAATCTCCATATAACGAATTTCCATATAGCGAATATTTCCTTATAACGAAGTATTTTTGCGACCGTAACTTCAAGATTGAAGCGTTTTCAATCTCCATATAACGAATTAGGTAAAACCGAACGCACGCACACAAAAAAGAAATCGATGTCGCTTTGTGTTATTGTTGCTCCGTGTGTACTTTGTTGCTTTAACAACGCACAAGCAGAGTCTGATGCTTTAAATCGTTTATTTACCATAAAATTAAAAGTGGGGGAACCATCACTACCATCTCTTACATTTCTCGCAGTCGCTATCCATTTGCCTTTGCATTGAAGAAGAAAAGTGGAAAAATGTACTTCAAACCAAAATAACTGACTACTACAAATAAAAAAGGAACAATATTGTTTTTCTTTTCCATATAGCGAATTTTCTTTATAGTCCCTTGGAATTCGTTATAAAGAGTTTCGACTGTACCTGTATACAAAACTATATTTCTTTATTTCATTAATGGCAACTATTTACTAAAAGAAAGATATAAGTATATACATTTAAAATGAGTTGTATGTATATCATATCAAAAATACCTAAATTCCCTTCATTCAATTCAATTAAAACTGAAAATTTTAATTTTTGAAAACTAACATACCACATATTGTACTACAAAATGCCTGAATAGTATCCCATATCTGATAGGCGGCATAATCGTCACTCACACTGTCTGGATATCCTTTTGGTAGAAATATTTGTTGGAATAAACGAAAAAGAAAGAACTTTTCATGAATTGCTGATTTGTTTTCAATTTTCAATGGTACTCGTACAATAGATTTTTGTTCTGTAAATTCGTAATAAGCGGTTAAAAAAGGCTTTTTCCGATAAATTATTTTTATTAAAAAAAATTTACCTGCTGGGGTTACATAGAGAATCTCCTCGCCTTTTGTACCATACTGTTCACGAAAGTGAATTCTCATTTTTAATGTATTGCTGTAAAAAAAACTTTGGTGAATACCTATGCATACGTAGGTTTTTCTTGATGAATTTAAAAAAATCTACCTTAGCTTCCTTTGTAAGCACTATTCTATAAATGTAAATTGTTTTCTGCCAACACACTAAATTTACGGGTGCTTTAGTTTAGTGCCAAGAATTTGTAAAACGACAATAAATAAATATCCTTTTCTTAAAATCCTTGACTTATTGTCTTATTAATTAGTTCAATAAAGAAAATGTTTTACTCTTATTGCCAAATCCCAACACTTGATGTAGAAAATAGAGTGGTGGGCTTTGTCATTGCCTATCAACACACTTAACAACAAATTACAAGATTAAACTAGAATTAAATTTTTTGTCTGGCTATTGATGTATTGGAATGTCTATTTATTTGTATGTTTGTGTATGTCTAAATGTCCTTCTTACTTTTTTGCTATTCCTGCTCTTATCTATTCCCTAAATGATCACGTTATTTATTTAAAAAAAATCACATATAATAATTGACGTCCTCATTTACTAGTATTTATTTAAAACTATTTATATTTTTTTAATAAAAAGAAAAAAGTGTAACCGAAATCGTCCAGCAGAATTTTCACTTGTTTTGATGGCAACAAAAAATAAAATCATAGTCAGAGAATGCAACGGCGTTGAAACGTATTCAGAAAAGCAGAGTTGTTCACTGTTAAAATTTTGCCGGTAACAGTAACGCTACGTATACACAAGCCAATGTTTTAATTACATATAACGAATAAAATATTTGCTTATCGATTTGACACGCGTATATCGCTAACGTTCATGTAAAAATTCCTGGTCCACTATTGTTTGTATACCAATTAATATCCGTGAATGTCATAATATTGTTAACAATTCCATTATTATATGCCATCTTAATTTACATACGCACCGAGAAAGAAAACTGAAAATTATAATTTGGTGGACCATTAAAATCAACACGTATACAAAATTTTACTATGATACGTATTAAAAAAGTAACCACACATATCAACTTGAGGTTAATACTTATGGGTCTCCCATATCAAAAAGGCAGTTGAGGAGCAGATACTAACAATTATCTCAATGGCTGGATCAGGATCCCTTAATTTAAACTGTACTGGGCGGGCTTCTTGGATTGCTGTTAGATTATTCAGTGGTGAAGGCATAACACTGGTCATTGAATAATCAATCAACAGCAACCAATTTCCTTTTGTTTCGCGATTTTAAGGTAGGACCTTTGCTTTTTTCTGACTGATATCAGATATGATATTAGTAAGTTTAAATCAAAGGTCCATATCCTTTTTCTCCCTTTCCCCTTATATTTTCCTAGACCAGCACAATGTACTGCGTTAGTAAGGGTCATCCCCTTAATGCTGGCCTGAATAAAAAAATACATTTGTGTATGTTCTGAAAAACGAATTCGAGTGAAATTGAAAACGAAAGTTTTTTCAAAGGCAAATAAAACTTGAATGCGCGAATTATTTTATAGTTTTGGCATTCAAGGAAGTTACATTAATGATTATTAAGCGAATTAATAGAAAATTTAAAATTTCATTCGATTTCAATTTTACTCGAACACACCCGATTGTAAATATATGTTTAGGAAGTCAGTCAAGATTATATAATCATTAAAATAACTAACATTTGAGGGTATCTATCTATATTTATCTATACCGGTGCTGTAGCTTGGTGTCCAGTTAGATTATTTGCCAGAACTCAAGGTACACTGTGGTGTTGGATCTGGTGTTTTCTCAGGCGAGGGTATTTTGATTCACTAGTAATCTTCGTTGTGGTTAATTCGTCATATATTTTATAACTCTGAATTTGGAACGCAATAGTCACTTGGAAAATGTGTTAAATAAAAAAATTTGCAAATACCCGCCGATGATATTTATTAAATTCGGAAGGTAATTGATTTTCCTAGTTTAGAAAGTGCGAAAAAAAAAATAACTGATAAAGTAACAGTAAATCAATTTTTACTTTTACTTTTATAAGTAATTACATTTTTTAATTGTTTGTTTTTGTACATATTTACTTTATTTTTTTATATTAAGGCAAGGAAATAAACTTTGAATTAATTTTAGTTTTGACTAAGAAAATGGACTAATTTTCACTCATTGTAATCAAAAATTTCTCCAGAATTTGCACATAAATTTGCATAGGTTTTGCTTCTTTTAACCCCCCAACGGGAACAGCGACCTGTGGAATTTCCTATTTTATAAATCCTTCCTCCTAAACCGTAATCGTATGTACATGCCGTATAGTAGCAAAACTTGTGTAGTTTTTCTTCGCTACAATTCGTATTTAAAAATTAAAATTAGTGATAAGTATTTATGAAATTGCTTATTTTGCTTTACCTGTTCGTACAATCAGAGCCTAAAGACACTGCACAACCTAAACGTGACACACGATCATTTACCATAATTACAAATTGTTTTCCATCAAGATGGCTTCGTCGAAAAAATATAAAATAGTTTATTTGTATATAAAAAAATAAGTTTAATTTAATATACTCAGTTGTAAACTCCTTTGGCATATCATATGGATATGGGATTGTGTTTTTGCTATTAAACATTTCCTTCAACGATAAATATATGATTTCTAAAATAGGTTTTGGCTCATCGAAAGCTTTAAGTACCTGTAAAGAAAATTATAGAAATTAAAACTAATTGAAATGAATAATTTTTGTATAGAATTACTTACTAAGTTAATATCAGCATTGAAAAATCTTTGCGTTGAAGCGCAATTTACATCTCCTTTATTAACTAATTTTGTACGAAAATGTGATAAAAAACTTAATTCGGCATCCCATATTAATTCACGCATACGAACTGCTTGTGGAAAGCGAATATTTTTCTCATTTTTAACCAATCCACCAGCCGTTAGATTACGATAATAATTGTGCCAGTTCAGAAACGCCTTTTTAATCTTTCTTGTTAATGGCACATGTGCTAAGAATTCTTTTGATTGCGAAGTAAGCTAAAATGTAAAATTTTGACAAAAATATAAATTCAGGGACCGTAATCATTATGAGTTTTATAATAAAAATTACACAATAATGATTATATTGTGAGTTTTAAAGATTTTCTTCAATGGTAATGATTATTTTTGAGTAATATTAATAAAAATCAGCCATAATCATTATATTTGAGCAAAAGAAATAAAACTCAAAAATAATCATTATTTATGATTTTTATTTTTTTCGCTCAAAATAAAACTCACTTTCAATTTATGACTTTTTTTACATATAAAAATTTGGTCAGAACTAATAAAAGAAAAAATATTAAGACATGCTTGTTCATTTTGTTATATAAAATATCATTCTTTTGCGCAAAAATTATTATTTTTTCATACATCATATATAAAGTAAATTAAAAGTGAGTTTTATTTTGAGCGAAAAAAATAAAAATCATAAATAATGATTATTTTTGAGTTTTATTTCTTTTGCTCAAAAATAATGATTATGGCTGATTTTTATTAATATTACTCAAAAATAATCATTACCATTGAAGAAAACTTTAAAAATCAAAAATTTAAAAATCATGACGGATATGCAAAGATTGTTAAAAAATAGTAATAATGGTGCAAAAAATTTTTATTTATCAGGCATGTTCTGAAAATCACGTGATTTCAAATCACATGTAAGTTTAAAATCACGCAAGAAATTCTTAGGTGTTCTGAAAATCACGAGCTTTATTGTTTTTAGAAGTGTTTTTCATTGTTCTAAACCATAAACTTTAAGCTCTTTTGTGTCGTTTATAGAGCTGCCAGATTCATTGCTGGCATTTGCATTAAAATCGCACATTTATATTTCAAAAATTAACCAATCTATGTAAACTATTTTACATTATATTAATTTTTATGAACAAATTTTATAAATTTTAGTTTTTAATAATTAATTTAATTGGCAAATTTGGTCAAATTATACATAAAATAAAATAACATGTTGTAAATCTGGCAACTCCAAAAATCGTTTTGAAAAATAAAAGCAAATTGTGAAAAATGTAAACAAATCAAAAAATTTTATGAAAATTGTAATGTGTTTTAAAATTTGCAAATTTTAGAATTTTTCTGCATGAAATTATAATTTTTTTTCTAAAAATAAATAAAGAACAAATGATGTTATATGTTTGTTTTACTTTTTTCGCCCAATTGTAAGTAAAATAGTGTTTAAAAAGGCAAGTGATTTAATATCGACAAGAATTTACCTGACGATTTCAAATCACAAAATTTCAAAAAATTTTGTGCTCAGAACACCTTTCTCGTGATTTGAAATCACTCCTACAAAAAGTGATTTTCAGAACATACCTGTATGTCTGCTCTAAATGATTGATTTTTTGACTTAAAAAAACGAACAATAATCATTATTTACGGTCTCTGTATAAATTTACTTATTTCATGTGGATAGTATATACATTCACACATATGTATGTATGTATGTATGTACATATCGCCATTTGATTTTAACAAAGCTCTAAGCTATAAAATCTACTGTTTCAGCCATGTGACAGAGCTCAATTCAATCGTGTTTTAGATCTTCAGAGAACGAAGACTTTTCCGAATGAAATCATTTTAAATTTCATTAACGAAATTTACATTTTCGGTGTTTTGTAATTTCAAGACTTTTTTGTTTTTTGAAGAGCTAAAATTTAATTTAATTGATTTATGATTGATGCACCATAACACAAAATCATCTGTTCCTGCAATATTTTACACTCCTGCGATCAAAACTAACAATTTTACAACAAACATTTGAAGTTTTTTCATTTCGCGTATATTGGAAAGTTTTTTACATCACGTGTACAATTTTTTCAATGTAACTTAGGGCTTTTAAAAATTCATATTGTATGTAAGTATATATATATTCTTTCGGCGACTACCTCTTAGCAGACGTCTGGCAAAACCTGTAATCCTGACACAGGGTATATTAAGTATATTTCAATTTAACATTTACCTCTGGTATTGATTTGGTGGAATCGCAAATAAAATGATCGTCATCTCCACATAAAATGTCATGTATTTCAGATTGACAAAATTCCCAAGACTTACACATTGTAGTTATAAATATTAATAACATAATAATTGTTAAAATTTTCATATTAGTTTTTATTTTAATTTTTTTTGTTTTCCATTAAAATTGCTTATAAAATGTCAACGTTAATTTTTTAAAATTGCCCAGATAATATTGTTAGAATTTTTAATAAAATTTGAGTCTTTTTTTATTCTTATGCGCGATTCAAAAACCAGAATATGTGATTGTTTTCTGATCGTAAAATATACTTTAATAGATAGAAAATAGTACCTCAACGGATACTTTTCTTTTGTGTGATTCTGATTCCTTATTTTTTTAGTAATTCAGTAATTTTTCACCCTTTTTATGAGAAATTACTTCTTGTGATAAATAATTTGACGAAACCTTTTGGTTCAATTTTCTTTACCGTTTTCCAAAATTTTCAAACTTTAATATTAGGGGTTTTCATGCTTGGTAGTAAAGTACTTTTGTACATATTGTAAACATTTATAGTATGAGTAAAAAGAGTAATTCTTTTTTGCTTTTAATTCATTACGAATTAGCTTAATATTGAATTAATTCTCTTCGCCAACAAACGAATTGAATGAAATTTGAATCAATTTATTTGAATTTAACAAACATGAATTACAATTCATTTTGCAGAATTTAATTGAATTAAAAATTAATTGCAAATTCAAAAGCCTATACGATCTGTTTTCAATAAAGTAGCTTTCAAACTAAACATCTTTTAAATTAAACACTTTTTATATTTAAGTGCTACTCGTGTCGATTTCTTTCACTCTTTCACAGTGGTTGAAAGACAGGTGATTTTTGAAAAACAATCTTTTAAACGCTAACTGGGTAGCTTAAATAATGCTTTTTGAAAACATGTTAAATAATTTGAAAAATAATTAAACACAAATTTTATTTTTTAAGTAATATGTTTTATTTAAAAAAAAATAAAATCAATAAAAAATGAGCAGAGTTTTTTTTATAAAATTATATATAAACACAAATATTATATACGAAAATAAGAAATATTATAACTTACATGTTATAAATTAATATAAAATATATGATTTTCACAGAAAATCAATTTAAAGAACAAATATTTTTGAGCTTTATTTTAAACAGCAACATTTCAAAAAGAAAAAATAAAGGTTTTATATTCTTTAAAATTGCTTTTAAGTACATTAACAGCAAAATATTTGAGCACAACTATAGTTTGTTTTAAGAGTGTTTAGGATAATCAAACATTTTTTAATAACACAAATTATTTTTTCTTTATGATTAAAATAAAAACTTTCTAGTTAAGATTATATCAGTTGCTTTTTTAAGTATTACTTTTACTAAAAAATAAAGTACAAGTACATACAAAGATATACTATGTGTTTATATGTATTATTATTTATGTATATTATTATGCTATATACATATAACATATCATACAAGATTTTTTAATTTAAAGCAAGAGTCTTTTTGTGTATTTATTTTACTTATATAATAAATTTCGTTTTTTAGTTCAGGTCATAAAGAGACCATTATAAGAGACCATATAAATATGGCCTGATCAAAAAACTGGATTAACAAAGGTTTATACTGAGGTTCTAATTTTTTTTTTTAACAAAATTATTGAAAATTTGTTTTCATTTCTCAATATTTTAGCATTTGGAAAATTAAACTTTGTTAGTCCAATTGCAACCATCATTCATTTATGGCTCTGAAAACGTTTCTCTTTTCTTTTTTCATATTGTTTTTTATAGTAACCGAATATTAATTAAACTTAAAACTAAACCTATAACTGAGGAGGAGGGTTTCTTAAAACTTAAAGATTTTCTTAATGAAATTTATTATATAATTTTATATGTGAAACGTAAAAGCAAATCAAAATTCTTAAATTGTAACCTTATTAAGAAGAATTATTTTACAGCTGCTACTAAAACAAATAACCCATAGTTTATAAGGGCAGTGTCTTCTAATATGGTTTTAGATTTATGTTTATGACGTTTGTTTGTGTATATTTAAAATAATAAATGATTTAAGGTAATGGCGTTGTTGTGGAATCATATAAATATGCAGATAATTGCTCTAGACGGTCACGCAATTCGGTAGCTAAACGCATTTGTGTGGCGGCTGCAGCAGCACATGTGGCGGAGGTATTTGATGTTATGGTAGATGTATTTGATGAAGATTGATTTAAATGTGCTGCAGCTTCTGGATAACTGGGACAAACTCCCAACCAACGGGCTTTACCGTAAGTATGAGACTATAAATATATAAAAAAAGGTGTTAGTATAGATGAAGGAAATATGTATATTGAGGGAAATAAAGTCAAAATATAATTTTATTTTGTTCTAATGCTTACCATTTTAAAATCTCGTTTCCATTGTACACCACATTTACCATCACAAAGTGGGCAGGGGCGTTCAATACTATAGCCACCACATTCACTGCAATCCAAAGAGACATGATCGTCAGTCCATGATACACCACATGTCATACATGAACCCATATGCTGTCTTAATTCTTCAATGGTTAAAACATCCACCGAAATTTCCAAAGGACTGCCAACTAAATCCGACAATGAAGATGACATACTAAGATTGTTGCGTCTATAATTGTAAAAATAGACCAAATAAAGTTAATACAAACGTTATATGCATATGTATAAAATATTATTATTATTATTTATAGTTTGTCCGTATTTGAACTTATTTAACTATATTTACAATTATCGTCAGAGGTACAAGTGACGTCAATAAAATTTACGCGAAATATACGCTGCTTATCAAACACAATTGTATAAAATTATTAAGAATTATTAATGAAACTGGTACAAAAAAAGCCGCCAACAATCTTATCAATTCAAAATGAAATTTATAACATTGAAAACATTTTTTCCAAAACAAAAAAATTTGAAATTGAACATCATTGATAAAAAAATAGGAGAAAAAAATCATGGAATTTCATTTAGTAAGTGCTTTTATTTCCGTTAATAACTTTGGAATTTGTTTTCTACTTTCGTATAAAGTATAAGAAAGTATATAAACTTACCCCATCGAACTGCAAATATCGGTGAATTGAGGACCATGTACACTTGCCAAAGACATTGTTGTTGATGGTGCTAAAAATTTAAAAATTAAAAAAAAAATTAGTATGTTAAAGAAATTTTAAGCAATAAACTTTATGCATGTGATGTACATACTTGTACAAACATACATACATATTTACACCTTATGCCAACACGAATATAGGTCAAACAAAGATATAAAAAAGTGAAACGACAAAGAAAATATGTTTAAAATTTTTATTGTTTTTAACTGCAATTTTTTGTTCATTAAAACACGATATAATTTACTTTTATAAAATCTTATATTAAAATTAATGTAAAATAAAGTGATTCATATGTAACTTATTTTTACATATAGTATTTAAAGTATTTTACCAATCGTTAATAAGATTTTTGTCTCTGAATGTGACATTTTTTATCTTAAAACTTTTAAATTTCTAGACAATCTGTTGTTAAATATTAATAAAAAATTTATAACATATGTACATAGAGACATATGTACATGTATGTATGTATACAGAAAATTTCAACACAAAGTACTTTAAACCAGACTTAACCAGTTATTATTGCGGTCTTTTGCTTGGCTGGATTGGGAGGTTTAATGTTTTGGTTTCTTTTTTCTCTTTGTTTAATATTTTTTTTAGCTTCAAGACTCAAATGTCTTAAAACAGTAAGTGGTTAGTAATGAATCATGAAAATTAGATTGAACTGGTTGGCAAGACAAAATTTTTTTTATAGAGAAAATCAATAAAAACATTTGCTGACAATGATTACTGGAATTTAAAAACTTCTACATGTTTTGTATTATTGATATTAGAAAACAATATCAGAAATTATTAAATCACAATAGTCTGTGTGATTCCTAAATGTGTTTTACAAAACATGTTAGAATAGTAATTATCGTGTAGTGGGTCACAGCTTATTTCAAGCAATCCGTATTCATAACAAAATTTTTTTATGTGTTTTAAGTGAAATTTTTCATAACATTTTTTAAAATTTATTTTAGTTTTTTGTGAATATGAGGATATTACATACACATTATGTACATACATACATACATACATATGTAATTTCGAAACTAAATATTAAAAAAAATTATTGAACAATATGCTCCCTATTTAAAAAAAAAACTATTCCATATTCAACGGCAAACAATTTCACAATTCTTTAAATTAGGTTTTTAATATGATTTCGGCGCTTACGAAAAAGAAAGAGACAAATTCATTTAGTAATAGGACGACGCAGAGGAAATTTGTTACTACCCGTTTGGGTAGAAACATAAATCAGGTATAGTGCAGTTATGGCTTATTCCGAATTGTCCGCAATTGATGCAATCGCCGACACAATTATCTAATCTAAATTTAATTGCATATTTATGGGCAATTCTATATCAAAACATACGAAAACACCAGATATATACCCAGAATTACTTTAAAGCAGCACTAACGAAGATATGAGACAATAGCTTGTTATACTTAGGTACCAAAATTTGACATACATAAATAAACAATTTATAAATATATCATCGTGCGGGAGTTTATGTGCTCTATCCGCCATTTCATATATCCGCTACTGTATAAAGTATATATGTATATAAATATATATACATATGTATGTATTTATATAAAAAAGTGAATGTGTGTGGGTAAAACCAGATATTATTTGTTAATGGTAATTACTATTTTTATGTTATTGTATATTCAATAATGAGAAACGATCATGCAACTAGTAGTTGTATGACGACGCGACGACCGTACTAGTTACTAAATTAAGAATAGTGTTGCTACTTTTATTGCATTAGTAATTTCATTTGGTCTAATGGTTGAACAAAAATCTGGCACTCCTAACATATATAAGTTGCAATATTTTTGTTCTTTTTTTTAATTTATCTTGGATTTTGTTGCTAAAAGTATTTAGATAAAATACTTCTTCAAGAGTGAAATGAAGTGTATCATATACCTACTTTTACACGTTTCAAATTCTATTAAAATAAAATTCAAAAGTACAATTCTAAAACAAGAATATAAAGGCATTGACCTAGCTAATAACACAAAAAAATATAATACCAATACTTTTGTATTGAAATATGTACGCATATTTAGGCATGTGTATATGTATGTATGTGCATACATATGCAATATACACGTATTTTTATTTATTAAATAAAATATGCAATAAAAGTGGTTGCTCTTCCCCTCACTTAAAACTATACTAAATTCTAAAGTAAACTTTTAGTAAAAGTGAAATACTTTAGAAATTGAAATTTAATTACATTATATAAAAAATGCACTCATAAAAATTGGAAGACTTGTTTCAAATCCTACACGAATATAATTAAACTTTTCTGAACACTTTATATGGGTTTCAGCTGTGTTATTTTCAAGGCTTTAATAGTTACAATATAAATAAATTAATCATGCTATTAAAAAAATTGACAAGCTTGTTTTTAAGTACTTTTAAGGCTAAAAATATACTGACAATTAAATTTATTTTGTTAGATAGGCCTTGAAAAGTTTAAAGAAATTTTGAACTTGAAAACTTACATTTTTTTATATTTTGTAAAACTTTAGAGTTGTAATAGTTTTCGCTCAAGTTAATAAAATTTCACTTTTTGTTTTAAGCTTCAGTTAATTTGTATATCGTATTTAATGAATAATATTATTCAAGTTTTAGGTTTTTTAAATTTTTTAAAAAATTTGAAATTTTGAAAATCTTTTCTTTTAATTTTTGTTGATTTTATTGGTTTCTTTATATTGTTTAGCAAATTATATTTTTTCATTAAATTTTCAACACTTAATTTTATTTTTTTTATTTTCTTCTCACAACTGTATATTAGAACAAAGTTTAGTGTAATCACTTTTTTTCTTCTTAAAATTGTTTTTTTTTTATATTTTAAAGAATTTCTTCTGCTTTATTTAGTTTTAGGTTTGCTGTTCCGTATTCCGTTAAATGTTTCTTTAATTTTTCCGTTCTTTAGGAGGAGTTCTAACAGCCACGACTAAATTTAATCAACTGAAAAAGTACAATGCCAGACATCCACTTTTATGAGGTTTAACGTACAATTTGCACTTCGTTGTGAGATTTTTGTGTAGAGAGGGAAAGACTATTTTCTATCTCTCACCACCATATATACAGACTGTATATTTGTTGTTCGGATTTTAAAATTGTTGTTGTTGTTATTACTTTTTTTATTGTTATAAAACACAATCGGCACGAACAAAATAAATTTTTAAATTCAAATAAAAAAAGTATCTCTAAGTGAGTAGTATAAGTGAGATTCGAGGTATAATAAATTTAATGAAATTAAAAATCAGTGTTGCTAATCTAATGTATAAAAATTAATGTACATTTTGATGTCATCACCAACCGCGGAAACGGATGGATCGATTTCAGGGTACGTTGGGGAGTCTTTAGATTGTTTCTGTAAAGTTTGCGCGAAATCGGCCCATTGGTTCCGGAAATATGGCATTTAGAATTTCCTATATATTCACATAAAAATTGAATGAAAAATTGAGAGCTGTTGAAGCTAAATTTTTTAAATTTGGTCTGAATGACTTCATGGTCAAGGAAAGTAGGCGTGGTACCTCCCATGCATGTTATACAGTCGAAACTCTCTGTAACGAACTCCTGTATAACGAAGTTTTCTTTATTGCGAAGCAATTATAAGAACACTGTGTTTTGGGTCTACTTTGAGTGTATTATAACCTCCATATAACGAATTTCCATATAGCGAATATTTCCTTATAACGAAGCATTTTTGCGACCGTAACTTCAAGACTAAAGCGTTTTAAATCTCCATATAACGAATTAGGTAAAACCGAACGCACTCACACAAACAAGAAATCGATGTCGCTTTGTGTGTGGTGTTGTTATTGTTGCTCTGTGTGTACTTTGTTGCTTTCACAACGCACAAGCAGAGTCTGATGCTTTGAATCGTTTATTTAGCATAAAATTAAAAGTGATGGAACCACCGAACTATGCAATTGACAACTGGAATCATTACCATCTATCACATTTCTTGCAGTCGCTATCCGTTTGCCTTTGGATTGAAGAAGAAAAGTGGAAAAATGTACTTCAAACCAAAATAACTGACTACTACAAATAAAAAATGTTAAAAGGAACGATATTGTTTTTCTTTTCCATATAGCGAATTTTCTTTATAGCGAAGTAAATATCCAGTCCCTTGGAATTCGTTATAGAGAGTTTCGACTGTATGTATATTAATTTCTTTATATCTTGAGCAGTGTTAAAGCCGAAGTTTCTGAGTTGGGTGTGATTGATTTCGTAGTCATTAAAAATCATCAGTCGAAAAACATGTACAAATGGTAGCGGTAGGTGTAGCGAAGCACGTCGGGTTTAGGCTAGTAAATTGATAAAATCTTTGTTTTTATTTTTTCTGACCTATGAGAAAAAAAATTGTTTTTATTTTAATAATTCAGTTTCAAGCTAGCAACACAACTAGAGTTCGATTACCATCCATAATCGAGATTTAATTCAATTTTAATAGAATTATATGACTTATAGTAGGTAATTTGGACCCGTCAGAGTCTTCATCATAAATGTGTGGCTCTTTTAGCAATGCTACAACTTTGCGAGACGACCCCAACTCCTGCAATACATTGTGTTGGTCTAGGAAAATATGTTGTGGGAAGGGGGAAAGAGAGAGTAGTGCTTGTGAACATTTGATTTAAACCTATTGATATCGTTAAAACATTTTTAAGTTTTTGGATTTTTGCGCAAACTGACATATTACTAAAAGTATCGTGTATCCATCGTATTTATTGGAATTCACTTTAAATTATGTGTTAAATTGAAATGTGTATTTATTTTTTCCCCGTAAAAAAACCTGAAATTAATACATATTTTAAAAATGTTTTTTGAAAAACTTCAAAGTTGACAACATTAAAGTAAAAATACACAACACTGACGCGTGAGGGTACTCGTTCGAAAACCTACATACATACATACATATATACGAACTGATAAATAAAATATGTAAGTCATCGTATGACAAGTTATAAAAACAAAATTACTACCCATACACAAAGCACTAAAAGCAAAAAAAGCAACAACCTTACGCCGCCAGCAGTTGTCGCCCTAAAAAAAGAAATAAAATTATAATGCAATATGCCATTCGGACGGGCAGGTTTACAACAAAAACAACAAATTTAACTGTAATGCAAAATAAAAATTACAACAATTGTTTAACAGCAAAAATCATATTAAAAATGTGTGTATGAAAGTGCGCTACCTTTTGAATTGTTCATTTATTAAAAAAACTCACAGAACAAATTAAATCCACTTATGTATGTGTCTTCTGCATTACTCCTCCTAATGCTTAGTTGGAACACAAATAATATCGTCTTCTTTGTAGGTGTTTTTTTTTTTTTACTTGCAAAAACAGGGTTCTGATAATTACCATGAAGCTTAAGGATTTAAAAGTAAAATATTTTTAAGAATATACTACATTAGAGTTTTCTCTCGAGAAGTTTCGTCCTGGGGATACCCAAGAATGTCAGTTATTAATATTTCCTGCTTTTCCGGAAGTATGCATATACAATTCTGGGAGTATTTTTTTTTTCTTTGAGATAACATGTTTAAATTAATTTTTACAATGTTTTATTTATTATTTAACATTAAATATTTAAAGCGTAGTTCAATTTTTTTCTTTTTCTTAAATAAAATCTTTATACTACTTGTATTGTATTGTTTGAAGAAATTTCAATGCAATTCAATTTCAAGGTCTGTTTAAGGTAACAGAAGAATTAAAAAATTAAACAAATCGTCGTGTGGGACTTTATGTGCTCTGTCCGCCATTTCATATATTTTATATATCTCGAGATAATGATGCCCCTTTAGATTTTCGACTTACATACATATGTATAGTTTTTTTTCATTTTCAAGTTTAATACATAAAAAAGGCTATTCTGTCTAAGAATATCTAAAAAGTAAATGTAATATTTCAGGGTAACTATTTAACAGACAAAATTGTAATGTTTTTTTATAATACCTATAAATATGTACTATTAAATTTGTAAATGGGTAGTGTGCTGGAATGCTGGTGCGGGGGTTGGGGGTTCGATTCACACCAAAGATCCTGGTCTGCGACACTACACCGAACTTATGGTCTTTGTCACTCTGCTCCTTATAATTAATTACAATATAATTTAATATTGTATTGTAATGTAGTAAATAAATAATAAATAAATAAATTTGTAAATAACTTGGGGGTTTTTTCTGTATTTTCCATGAAGTTTAATATCGACCGCTAAAATAAAAAAAAAATAAAAAAGAGTAACAAGATCATTTTTCCTTTCCAAATACTAAATAATCATGCACATTTTCAACTTTGAAAATTGTGTTTTATTTAGCATTAGATTACAAAAAATTATCAATATTGGAGCGATGATAAGCATCAAGCGCTAATATTGTAAAACAGTTACAGAATTACATTTGTAGATAACACACGGCTTTATCAACTTAATATATGTACATACATATGTATGTATGTATGTAGATTTATCTTAAAATAATTACTACTTCATATACATATCTATATAACATTCAAATACATATTGTATTCATTTATTTTTAAATTTATGTTTCATATTAAAAATATTCGTATTGATGAGTTGTTAAATAATAAAAGAACTGTTTGGGGAAATACTCTCTATAAAATTTTTAGTTTTGTTTTCTACAAAGATTTTATTAAAACCTTGTATGTATGCACATACATACATACATACATATGTATATTTTTATATTATATTCATTTTTATCTACTATGTTTAACGTTTTAATCACATACCAGTTTAACTACATTATCACTTTTGTTTTAATGGAAGTTATCAGAATAAGATCACACATATACTTGCATTTGAACTGAAAATTCCCCAAGTCATTTGATAAAAAAAAAACCTAAAATATTATTTACGTTTCGAATGACATATTCATTAAAATAGTCGCCTACAAAGATGTTCATATACATAGATACAGTTGGGAGCAGAGAAGAGTAGATGTTAGCATTACAATACATACATATCTTATTTTTAGGTGTATAAAAAATAATAATTCGCCGATTTTAAAATTTTTGTGTTTATATTATTTGTTGGTGATTTTTAAAAAAAATTTGTTTTTTCATATGTTTTTGAATAAAATAATTTTAATTTTGATAGCTTGTTTTTCACGCTTTATGACTTAAAAAAATGGCAAATTTAATTGAATTTAGAATTAGAAATGCATATAAAATGAATTCCAGTCATGAAAAAGATATAAAACCGAGCATTTCTTAATTTCATATTTAGGATATTTTACGCAAAATTTGCCTCAACTTGATAAACAATTTTAGAATATGTACACCGTTTTCTTATTTTATTTATTTGCTAATTATTCAATATCAATATAATAAACTTGTTTTATCGCATATTTTTATTTTAACTTCCTTTATTTTTTTATTTAAGTTTCTTAGTTTTAAATCAGCTGTTTTTACTAATTCTTATTAGATCTCTGTTTGTTTATTTTTATGAATATATATTTATTTTTGGAAGTAGATAGACTTTGTCTCATGCTCTGTAAATTTCTTACTGAGTCATTTTTATTGGATTTTACTTGAAAAGTTTCCAAACAAACCTATTATATATTTTGCAGAGTTGCCAATTTACTTAAAACAAACATCATTACGATTATGGAAACAGATGTTTTACACAGAGTTACAATTATAAAAGTTGTTTAAAATATTAATGCAATATGTTAAAAAAATCGCAATGCAACCAACAAAATTACCAAATTGGCTTTTAACGCAAACAAAAACCCAAAAATTTTAGTACGATCGGTACATAACGGCGACGCCGATTCCTACAGTTGCATATATAATAAAGTCATTTTAAACAGCCTACTTTTAACACTCTATTCTGTCTATCTTTTTATATACTATAGCAGACCTATATTTGTTATGGTTCGAAAACAACAGCAAAAACAAAAGTGTTTTTAAATAGCAATTATTTTTTTTTATTAAAATTTAATTATAAATAATACATAAAAAAAAGATCTTTAGTCGTATGATTTGCTGTTTTATATATTTTTTTTTTTATTTTGTAAAAATTTTGCCATGCGAACGAACGATCTATATCTTATCAATTTAGAAAACATCACAAGTTATTTTTGCTGCGTCTTTTCTAATGATTTATAAAAGAAAATCACATTCATACTCGCGTATCATATACATATATGTATATGTATGTACACATGTATGCATGTAATTATTTAGTATATGAGTTGGCACAAATTCATTAAATAGATTAATTAAGATGCATTCTCTTTCATTTTCTTTTAATCTGTAAGAAATTGTATAATTTAATAACACGCCCTCTTTTATTGCGTTTAAGTATTGGCGTTATTCTGATTAAAGGTTAAAAATACCACAGATTTCCATGAGATGCGCTTAGTGTACAACTATTGGACAAGAATCGTACATTCACAATGAAAACAATACATAAGTAAAACACAATTCAGATTTAGGTGTCAATATATTTGCGAATTACTCCTCAACTTAGTAATATCGCAATAGAAAATCAATATATACAGCAAACGTTGTGTGGTATAGTTTTTATAGATCTAAAGCATGCATTTGAAAAAATACGTAGACAAATTTTATTAGAAAAAAAATACGGTTGTAATGGCCAATTATGTATGAATGTCTGAAATTCCGTTTCAATTAACAGTTCAAAATAGTTTTTATATATTTAAGTATAAAATTATAACCTACGTTAGACAAAATTTTTAATCTCTTATATAACTTGTAAACAAGAATTGTATTTATTGAATTACAATTATAAACTTACTTGTTTAGTAAGAATAGCAAATTTTGCTAAATAAATAAAGGACTGAATTTTAGCGGGATTTTTATATGTTAGATTAGTGGTTATTAAAATTGTAATTTATGAATAACTCAAAATTTTCAAAAGAAAATATAACGCTGAAAAATTAAAGCTAATTTATAGAATAATACCAATGGTGGCGGCCTTAATCGCAAATGTACGAGGCCAGAACTAAATGTTCTTAGTCTTACAAAAAAAAAAAAAAAACAAGAGCGAGATTATTAATATTATTTTATTTTTAAATCTAATCTCCTGTAATTTAAATACACTTATCCAACTTTTTTTTAAATAATTTTACTGAAGTTCTCCAACAAAATTGTTTATAGCTGTCACTGCAACTTCATTGGAAATAAAACGTTTGTCAGTAAGGAATCTTCAGATTTGAAAACATATAAAAGTCAGGGGAAGCTAAATTAGGAGAATAAGGTGGGTAGCCAAGTAATTCGTATTTTATTTCGTTGAGTTTTAAATTGCCATCTTGTAGGATAGTGTGTGTCTTGATTAAAAGTTTTCTTGTTATGTTGTAAACCAGGTCGTTTTTCTTTAATTTTTTAATTCTATTGATGTAAAAGGTTATAATAATGGCATACACGCATGAAGGACACGTTCGGCTAAAACACTGACCATATCATTTGAACTTAACATCCGGATTAGCCTTTCTTATGTTAATATTTCATATAGACCAAGAATTTATAATTTTTGCATTATAAAAAATCACTGAAGCGCCTTTTTTGAACACCTGTTGTTATACGAATAAGTTGACAGATCGAAATGTAATTTAATATGTGTTCTTATGTCGATGGAATTTAGACTAAACACATTTCGTACTGCCCTCGTACACACACTATTTATATGAAATTCACACATCCGCTGTATATAACACATTTAATTCTTTTGTTTTTACAGAAAAAAAAACAAAAAAGAAAATATTTTATTAAAATGTATATTTCTATTTGAATTGAAATTTATTTAATTTATTTAAAACTGTCCTGTTGATAACTGAACAAATCCAATTGAATTGGATTTATTCAAGATTTAATTAGCATGACAATAACTATACATATAATGGCATTTATTATCAAATGCTAATTGTTTAAAGTCTATTAGTTTCGCGTGAAGAAAATAATTTATTTATTTTTGTTAACAAAGTTATTTTAATTAAAATTAAACCAAACTTTGCAATTTTGTTACTTTTTAAAGTAAAGCCGCTGTTTCAATTAAAATTTGTTCTACATATTATTTGTATTATTTGAACTTGCACCCTACAATATTCAAAGTAGTGTTTTTTACAATTATTATGTATTAAGCACATTATTATAGGTAGAAAATAAATAAATTCCATTTGAAATTTGCTTTAAATGTAATTAAAATTCTTTACGTACGTTTAGTATTATTTCCAAAATAAATTTATTCTTTTTACAGATAAAATCGTATGTTTTAGGGCCACTTTTTGAGTATGAGATTAAACTCAAGATTAGTATCTAGTCAATTAAACTTAAAATTACGTTAATCCAGCATTAATGGAATTTAAAGATTTTGGGTGGCAGCTTAAACAGCAGCACATAATGGCATTATTTTTTTTTGCAAATATTAAAAAAAAAGAATGCGTGAATTTAATGTTACTTTTAGGAAAAATATTTTTTATTTTCAATTGTAATTTCGTATATTTTATAATCGCTAAAATCTTCATTAACACTTGAGTTAATAATACTTTATTCAACTTGTTCTTGTTAGTATTTTAGTTTTACTTTTGAACCTGCATTCACGTTTTCATACAAATCTTATCCAATTGTAGTTTTCTTTGCCTTCATGCAGAATGTTAAGGGCAAAAAAAAAAAAAAAGAATAAACTTGAAGGTATGGTCAAGTCTGTACCATTTTGCATTCTCTTTTCCATTTTCCTAAAGAAAAAAAAATATCGCCAATTCAAACTTAATATGTGTGAATTATAAGTAAGTAATATTACATTTTACAGCTATATTCCCATTATACGTGTTAGAATATTGTTATATTTTACGAGAAAATAGCTAAACTCTTTATTAATCCGGCTTATTAACGTATTTCTGTGCAGTATTGCATTGCAAATTGCATTACTAGTATACTACAAAAGCCAACACCTGCTGTTGTAATACTAATTGACGTTATCCAGAGTGTACTGTATATATAATTACATATAAATAAATCCTATATAGATCCTGAAAAACTTTATATGCAAAAGTAGTAATATTTTTGTCATTGCCTCGTACAGTTTGTATAAAAAAATAAATCCAAGTTGTGAACATTTTTCCCACTATATTTTGAAATTCCATTTCAACAGACATGAAAGAAAATAAATATGAAAATAAAACCAGAGATTGCACTTAAAATAAAAAATAATCAATGGAAATTTTTTTGATAAAATTCACGCTTATATTTTATATAGAAAATATAACGATATAAATAAATAAATACTTATAATGAAAGATTATCCTATAAATATTTATTTTAAACGCTTTGATTGATGGATTAATGAATTTTGGCAAAGGTGTTGAAGAGATCAATGCAATATATTTTTATTTATTTTATACGTAAAGTGTGATTGTGTTATGTAGCGTGTGAATCTCTTAAAATGTTAAATAAATAAAACATAATGCCATACGACTGCACTATAATTCGCTAAATAAATAATAATAATAAACTTTTTCTTCTTATTTTTCGAATAATAAATAATGTAATTAAATACTTTAATTCTGCAAAATTATAAACATTTTGTTTATCTTGTATTTTACTCCAATAGTATTTTTCCTAAGCCTTGTATTTAGATTATTATTCATTTATTTATCATATCAATTATATTGATATTATAGTATAAAAATATTAGAGTGCTTATGTTAAACAAGGGAAATTTTTCTTTACTGAAAATTAAAAGAAAAGCAAATCACACCTTAAAATGGAAAACAAATGAATGATACACATATTGTGATACACATTAACTTATTGGTTGGCTATTGGCATAAGCTGTGTAGTACTGAAAGTTTAACAACAACAGAATTAAAATTTGAAGCACCCATACCTTGGGTCAAAGTGTTAATTTATACACATGCACATACATACACACTATGTATATGCCAACTCAACTGAATTAACAATTCATATTATGTACGGCAACTGTTTTCAGTTGACAGTTTGATATATAGGCAACTTTTAATAAGTAAACAATTGCGTATTTAAACAATTAAATATTAAGAACAAATAAAATAAAATTGAATACAGTTTGTAAAGTAATAAAGAAAAGAAAAAAATATTAAATCTAATGAGCTCGGTGAATCTATTTTTTTTATGATAACGAAGAAGAAATAAAGGTAGCAACTATTAGGCGGTATTTAAGTGACTATTCTAATCCACTAGAACTACTGCCAGCTCTGTATGTACAGAAATGCCTAGTTTGTTTAAAGTATGAATAGTTAATAATATACTTATGTATGTGTATTTGCATCTTATAGCTTTAAGGCATATTTCCATCTTCCTAAAGATGTTTTCAGCTACATACGAGTAGTAGAGATTTTATATGAAGAATGCAGACACAATTGGTATACTGCAATACCGCTAATTTAGGAAGTTTATGCGGCTCTAAGGTTTTTGCAGAACGCAATATTCAGAAATCCCACGGTAACGATTTTGGAAATGGTTCAATCCATGTTGCCTGTGGTATAATTTCATAAATGAAATCAAAAATATACTTACTTTTTAGTTTTTGATGCCTTATTACATAAAATACCTACACAGCAACGACTAATATGTAGTTGCCAATATATTCTCAATTTAGCAACTGAGTTGCCAGCTTTTAGTTGCCAATTGCCATCCGTAATACAATTTGGGCAACTGGCAACACAACTCAAGCTCAGTTGCCATCCATAATACACCCATAAGTTAAAATCGTACAGCATGAATTTAATAATCATGTATATTTAAATTTGTTTTAAAAAACATTTGCATTTTTAGATTATTAGATATTTTCCTTTACATCTCCGAAAACGATCTACTTACATATGTACGTAGTAAAGCTAGCATTTAAATTTAGGTATTTCCCTAAAAATCCTGACATTCACTGTGTAAGGATAGATATACTACATACATACATTGTTGTAATTTAATTATACGAATATTTTTATATATAGAAATAATTTTACATGTCCCTCAATTACTAAGGACGTTAGGTATGAGTAAGTGATTTTAAGAGTTTGGTATAATTAAAAACAAGCAGGTTGTTTGTGAAAATATTTTCCCACTCAATAAAAGAAATTTCTTCACGAGACCATTCAGTGTATTGTACTAGTTAGGATAATATGTTATAAGGAGTAAAGAGAGGGACTAGTGTTTGTGGACATTCGATTTGAGCCTGTTAATATCGTATCGCTCTCACGTAATTGTGAATTACTTTCATATAATTCAGCTGGAATGTTTGGCTTTTTAACTCTCGTAATAAATAATCAAAAGTTCTTACTACCCCTAGGAAAACCAAGAGCTTTAGTACAAGGACGTTGTTTATAAAAAGCTTTTTGGTGCTGTGTCACATGTAGAACTCGCCTGTTTGTGCAGAGAATCAGTAAGTGGCCACTTGTCATTGCGTCTTTTAAAGAACGCCTACTCTTTGGATTTGACTGCAAATACCCATATGTATCTGTTTAAACAAGGATTTTTACCCTGATTTAACCGAAATCATTTTGAACGAGATAAGGATACCGTCCTGCACAAATCAAGAAAACAAAGTTTTCAAGTCAAATGCCGAAAGAAATAACTGGGTGCAACCCAACGAGCTTATTTTCTAGTTAATTTTATTATTTGGTTAAAAAGACAAACGCGGAAGCAATGAAAAAGATAAACTTTTTGTAAAAATTAATTAATGCGTATTTTTATTTCACTATATCATCGGGTGTATATTTTATATCGTTATAATAATAAAAGAAATCCTAGTTTTTTTCATATCTAACAAATTAAAAGAAAATAAATAAAAAAAAAACATCTACTCATAACTCAAACATTGGTACAATATTCACTTAATTTTTTTTTGTCAATAATTTTCAATTAAAATCAATTAAGACAAAAACGATGAAAAAATATGTATTTGAATCCCATATTTTCAAGTAAATTGTATTTTTTTTTTTTTGCAATTTTTTTATTTTTATTTCTTTTTCTCTTAATGCGTTACTATTTTTGGACGACCATTGTTATATTTTGATATATAAAAAAAATTAAGCAAATTTAATTTGCTATTTATTTAAATAAACATGCTTTAAAACACTACATTAGGAAAAAAATGTTTTTAAATAGCATCGTTTATTTGTTTAAAAAAATTATATCTATTTATATATCGTCACCTAAAATACAAAATAATAAAAAAAAAATTTAGAACAAAAGGTAACAAACATTGCTTAATGTGGACTACTATTTAGTATTTTTGATATTGTGAATACAGTATGGCAATTTGCCATAGTGTGAAGTACATCTCACCATCCATAACAGTACAATGAAATTTTGTCAAATATTGTGTGCGAATTTTGCACACTAATTCTTTACAATCCCACCGATATGTTACCTTCTGAATTTTAGAAGATTTTGAATTATATTTTGTTACTTTTTGGACACACATACATATATACAAATGTATGCATGATATTTCGGTTTTCTTTGCCATATATCTTACCGAAATAGCAGGCGTTTCTAATGAAACATTGTATCATAGCTTTGTATAGCTTTCTTTAAGTAGTCTTTTTATGTACCGACTTGCTACTCTTTTTACCATAGTACGAGTAATTTATGAGGGACTTTCTAATATATTTTTTTAATTTTTTATTTAATTTTACGTCGTGTTTAAAATTTAAAAGAATGAACAACATTTTGAAACTTGTTACACAGCTGAAACTCAAACGGTTGCGAAGCTATTTATTTACTTATCTACATATGGGTATCAACTTTAAAATGTAGAGTCTTTATATGAATTTAATTAAGCTCTTTAAACTTAAAAAAGAAAAAGGGATATAACGTTATTTTGTACTTAAGGTAACGATATATTTTTTAGGGAAATCATGTTATAAAGTAGTGATTATAAGAAAAATATTTAATAAAATAAGTTCGTCTGTTGATGTTTTTTTTTCTTTAATTAAATCATCTGAATATATTATAATCTCTTATTAGGTTTTGTTTTTATATTTTATAAAGTAAACAAAAAATCATATTTAATGGTACAAACATTTTATATTTTAAAGAATTTCTATTTTGTATGCTGGCTGTTGCCAAGAAAAAATATATTATACATTTCTACATATATGTTTGTATGTACGTGTACGTTTTTTCTTTTCTTTTTTTTATGTTCTTAGTCGAAAAAAAAATCGCGAAACAATGTTATAATACGTAGTGTACAGGGGCGTCAAGATCACGTGAAAATTAATTTGAAATTTTATTATTAAACTGTTTTACTGAAAGAAATTTATTTCGTTTTTTTTTTCAAAATTCTATTTTTAAACACATCTCTTCTTTTTTTATGACTGTTTTAGCATTAGCAGACAGGCGTACGTATAAAATTAAATAAAATTTTTTTACAGATTACAGGGGTCTAATTCTGGCACTATTGTGTAAAAGTTGTTTTTTATATTTTATTTCATTGAGAACAATTTCGATAGAATCTAATTTTTATATACTATTACAAAACGAATCGAGTTAATGATTAAGTACAGTAATACACAAAAATAAAAATAGATTTTACAATAACAAGAGTATCTGAAGGATCAAATATATTTATTAAATTTGGGAAAAATAAAAACATCTTTCACAATGTATAATACTTTAGATAAATCGTTTCACAGAACAAAAAAATCTCTAGGACAGTTTATAAAATACCTTGTAGAGGAAATGATGGGAACATTGTAACAAAGTATATATGGATATGTAGGGACAACTAAGAATATACCAAAGACTAGACTAGCTTGGCACAAATGGAACCAGACACACAGAGACCATTAATACACAAAAATAGTTTTACCTCATCACTGTTTTAAATTGAATCATAATCCGAATTTTGAAAATGTTTCAGTTTTAAACATATATTGAGAAAATTTATGAACATCGTTTATTATTAGAAATTCTACAAGCTATTACACTTCAACACAAAGAATTAATTTAAAAACAGGCACAGAAAAATTATCTTAAACATACAAACATATTTATTATACAAAAAATAACAGTATATACATATATCAACAAATTTATTGAAATTATTGTTTAATTATTTAAAATATTTGAATATTATTGTTATTATTATTATTATTATTGTCAATTTTATATACAAGTATGTACGTACATACATATATACAAGTACATATAAGTATATTATTATATTGATAATATTTCTATTTTTGTTTTATTATTTCAGTTGTTTTAACGAATTAATATTTTTCAAAAATGGTTGCTGTTTATTATCATAATTACTTAAATATTAACGGCATTCACTCTTCGTTGCAAACGCCCTGGCAAACAAACAATCGTAGCATACATACTACATATATATGCCTATTGGTTATTGTTTAACATGGTTTGCTACGTTTGCAACACTTCCAAAGGCTTGTTCAATTGCTTTTGGAGGGACGGACAATTTTTATATGAAAAATAAAAAAAAAACACATATCGTCGATGGAATTAAAGAACGCTGTAACTGACAAAACCTTAAATGTTCACCAGAGCCAAAAAACTTTCATAAATATAGAACAAATACACTGGTATTTTTCATTTCGCAGACGGCGTAAGTGAATTTATTTTCATCGTAGAAATCTGGGACCTGGACCAATCGACGCGTATTTTTTTTGCTGATAAAAATGATACAAAAAACGTATTTTCGTTTTTTTGTTCAGTTACAGCGTTCTTTAATTCCATCGACGATATTTTCTACGAAGCTACATAATGGAGTTGCGAAATATCGAAAATTATCAGTTGGTATCAATAAAACTGAATTTGTAAAAAAAAATGTGTTTTTAATTAAAATTTTTGTGATTGTAGCTTACGGATGCATATATAACGATATATCGAAAAAACCGATTAGAATTATTAATCGTTACATTAGCACATTGAGGACTACAATCTCTAGTGACAATTTATGCATTTAAGGGTTAACATTTATATACACATACATACATATGTATGTATGTACGAGTTTGAGCTAATGTAATTTTATTTTTATTTATATTTCACTTTTAATAATAAAAACAATTACATGCGTCAACAAACTCTCATCGGAAAACAACAAATAAATAAGGCAAGTATAATAAGACAGAACGCAGCTATTTTAAGAAATTAAGGTTATACATTTGCATATTAAAAAATGAACATATTTGCTAATGACGTACAATACATATTTATATGCTCATATGTATTTTTCGAAAAGAATAAAAATACCTTTTAAAATAATTATTATTATTAATAATGAAAAAAAAAATGATTAAATCGAGTACTACCATTGCCATCAGCAAGTTTTTATATTGATTGATTATAATGTGTATACTCTTGATGTTTAACTGCTATTAATTTGACAGAACTTGCAGTACCACGTAAAATGGATAAATTATTCAATTATTTAAGCTATTCTTATTTTATTTTTTTATCTTTTTTATTAAAAGATTTGTTGATTTTTCCTATATTCATATACATACATACACAAGTACTTGTATTCTAGAAAGAGATTCAGAAATTATAATAGAATTTCTCTTTAATATCAATTTTCATTAACATTAATTTAAATATTATATTATTTTAATTACATCTAAAATTACATACATATTTATGTACATATGTATGTATGGGGCTGTTCGAAACTCAATCAACTTTACGAATGCTAAAACATTCAATTATTTATGAGAAAAAGGAAATAAAAGTAGATTTATTACAGAATAGCAATACTGTGTGCGAGAGCAAAATATGTGTTATAAAAACTTAAATTGTTACGTATTCGTCTATGCACAATCTGTTCATATCTTTTGCCTAACATTTTCTCTTAACAGGCTGTAAGTTTCCATGTACTCGTAATTGACCAAACATTTACTACTTTAACATTTTTTTTATAATTTTAAAACTATACATTTATGAGTATATTATTTTTAAATAAAAATTTTTTGCTTGTAATATGAGTATATCAAAAAGTATTTCTGTGGACATTTGACAAAACGTCTTCTTTCAAAATCAACAACTTTTCAGTAGAACAAAAAAACAGTTAAAAAGGCTAATAGAAGTTATTGCTTAGGAAATTAAAGAAATTTTGAACTGGGATATTATACACAAATACTTAACGAACACTATGCGAATTTTTTTTCCCCTCTAGAAGCAATAGTTTTCTTTAAAACGACAAAAAATCAATTTAAGACTTTTTGTTAAATAGATTTTAAAGAAATAAATTAGCTTCCACCATACAAGTCGTTTTGTAAAAATTTTTTGATTAAGTTTGGAAATTATTTTAATCGCTTAAGTCAAGATAAGTTGTTTTGTTAAAATGGAATATAAAAAAAAGTTGAAAGAAGTTGATCTGGAAAAAATATTTCGGTTTCATTAAAAAAAATACTTAAATTTTTCGCTACAATATGCAAATAATTAAAAAATAATAATAAAAATTAGATAAAATTTTTTATAGACATTCAATTTTTCAAATTATTCGTAATTCTCTGAAAGAAGTCGTTTTGTCAAATTGAAATTGGGGGAAAGTCTGAAAGAGGTCGATTAGTCAACTTCATATCTTGAGTTCCAAAGGTCGTAGAAAAACGGGGATTAGAGCAAAAGAAGGACAAGGAAATTCTATATTTACTATAAAAATCTTGGAAAATTGTCTTATTTCGAGAGAAGACGTTTTTTCAAAATTCCACAGATTTATAGCTCTTTCGGTATGGAAGAACAGCTTAAGTCAAATAATTACATATATATTAAAATATTCCCAAGTTTGTGTAAATTTCACAACTATTATAACTTGCTAAAAACTCAAATTTAACATAAATGATAGTAGACTTGTAAGAAAAATACTGCCTACTACAATAGAATACTTTGCATTTTAATACTATAAGTACATTGAATTCTATGAAATAAAGCTTATAGCGACTTAAGCTATTCTTCCAATAACCACAAATATGCAGTATACGTGTATACTTATATACTGCTGTATTCGCAAAAAAGACCGCTGCTCTGACATCTTGAAAAATGTTCTATATGGTTCTGTAGCGATCTATATGGTGTTACATTAGCCACTGGCTGATTGGAACCCATGCTCGCCGATAGGGTATTCAATACAGCTATTACTGTTGCGGTTGTGAAAATGCGAAGGATGAGTCAATTGAGAACTTTTCTTTGATTAGCACAGTCCTTCTAAGAGGACATTATGACTCTTTTTTTGGGATATCGTTGCAGATATTGTGTATTGATGCGGGAGACATACTCAGATGACTCAATCTGACGAAATGGATGCTTTCTTTAAACACATGGTTCGAAATTAAATGGTAACTGAATTTTGTCTTAAATGTTCGTAGTAACTTTGAAACTATGATAGTTATTCGGGAGTATTTAGTTCATCATTCGCCACATTTTTGACCCTTATAATTTTCTATTTGCTGATATTTTTCTAATTTTTTTTTATCTTAACTTGTTTAGATTATAAACTTCTTTGAAAATCCAATCATAAAAACAAAAACTAATTAACACAAAGAAACTAAAGTAACCTAAATTACAGTGAATAGTGAAACGAGTATTTTCGAATAACTACCTATATCTTTGCAGAAAATTTATTCAAAGAGAACCGCTAACGGTGTTGAAGATTGTTTTCCACCTTAGTATATAGAATTTTGTATATTAAGTTTTACTATTCGTTTTACTTCCGTGAACATAAATCGGTATGGTAAATGTATTTATATTTTTCTAAATCTACGATTTGAAATTACATTGAACACTTGTACGAGGTAAATATTTGTATTTATTTTGAAGTAAAATAAATAAAGCAGGAGAATTTGTTCACCTATAGATTACTATAACTAATTAAATTTGGTTAAAATTTTTACTTTACATTGCTCTTTTGGGATTTCTATCGGATTCACGCCGAAACATGCTTTTCTGCGGATATCGTGGTTATATCGTATATTAAACCGGGAGACGTACTCAGATGCCTCAATCTGTCGAAATGGATATGACGAAATTTCTACTCGTGGTCACGCTCGTTAATCAATCAAACAACCATAAAACACTGTTAACAAATAATTACAAGTTCATAAAAATAAGTGTTTTAGCATTAAAACCATTTTTTTTTATAAAAAAAATTAAAAATCCATACTTCTTTCCTTTAAAAAACAATTCATTACATACAAAGTGTATTTGTCTATTATTTCTTAACATTTTATTTAAATGATTTTGCTCATAAATTATTTTAACCTTCGCAAATGACGTTACACTTTAATGCTTTTCATCAATAAGAACAAAAAAAATTTAACTGTTTTTAAAATAAAAATAAAAGCGAATGCGCACTATTTTATTCAATGGAATGAATTGAAATTGATTCAAAATGTTTTTGTGTTTTTACTACACGAGCACTAAATTTAACATTTGCATTTCGGTAGAAACACGCATTGTTTTGTTTAAATTTTAAATATTTAAAAAAGCTGACAACTGCATGTTTCAGAAATCTGAACACAAAAAAAAAAAAAAAAACATTTTTTTTTCAGTAAAATTCAGTACCTACGAAATTCGACTTAAGCATATGAGTAAGTGGAATTTTAGAGGTTTTTTTTTTGTACGCGCTTTAAAACTTGTTTATATAGTTTTGTTTTTTGTATTCTTTTGTGTAAAATCTTGTTTTTTTTGTATTAAAAGAAGGAAACTATTGAAATACATATTTAAACATGATTGTGTGTGAGTAGTACTTAAGCGTACATTTAATTGTTTATTTCAGTATTAATTGAATTATTTTTCGTTTGTATACATACTTGTATAATGAAGAAAAGATTACATTTTATTTTTAAATTCATATTTTATGGGTGGGAGAAACTGAAACTTAAACAATTAAGAAAAAAAAAATTTTTTTATGATTCTTTGGCCAGCTCAGTTTCCATTGTTGAATACAATCGAGTAATTTTTAATTATTGTCTAAATAAATTTTTTAACTACATAATATTTAAAATTAATTACGAAAAATCATTTAAACAGATTGAGAATATGACACAAATTCCCATCATTTGTGCTTTAAAATGTTAGAACAGCACAGCTTTCACGTTTAAAAAATAAAATAAAAACTATGATAAATATACACATAATGTTGTATATCATTACAAATAAAAATTTGCACAAATTAAACAGATGCTGCGCATTGAAAAGTATTTCCATGCATTAATGAACTTGCGGCGCTTCTAAAAGTATGTTAAATGTGTTTATGTTGCAACAGCGAAAAACTACAAATTTTTGTTCAATCCAAACCAAAACAGCAACACTGCTTTAATGTCAGTTAACAATGAAGATTTGAAATTATTTGAAGTTTATTGTCTCATGTTTTTAGTTTCTGTTCATCAAATAATAACTTGTAGAGGTCCCTGTACTCTAAATATAATGGCAAAAACACAATAAAAAATATTGTATATACACTTGTAAGTCTCATATGAATACATAATGCATCCTGACATAAAAAAGTATACGTATGTATGTATATTTATAATTTTTTTTTGTTAATTTACAGACAACACGTCAGTGTTTTTATTTTTTTCTCTGCAGTTTTTTTCAGTATTTTTAAATAACTTCTCATCAAGTTTTTTTTATTCTCCCCTATTGTTTATTTGATATCGTATTGTTTAGCATTTTTTTTAGCTCTTATTAAGTCAAAGAGCCTTTCATTAAAGTTTAATATGTATACAGAAACATACTTATGTAAATCTGTATATACGAGTAGATATGTATGTATGTATGGAGGGTATATTTGCAAAGATATACATACTTATAATAGGTTTTTATATATGTACATACATTTGCCACCATTTAATTATAAACCATTTTCAATATATGTATGTATGTGTGTTTGTGTATGGGGCTGTATACTCTCTAATACGAGTATTAAGTATAATTATAAGGTATTTATTTTAAATTGATTTTAAAATAATAATAACACAATAAATCGAATGGGGAGCTCCAGTAGTCTAGAGGGTAGTGTGCTAGACTACCCTCTAGGTAGGGGTTATGAGTTTATTTCCCATTTGGCCCGAACCATTGCCACAACCATACGAAATTTGTACAAGAGTCATGCCATATTGTTTGGCATTTGTATTAAAAAATGAGTATGATAAATTAAAAAATTTAAAGACAAATGAAATAAGAAGATGTAACATATTAGATAAAAAGATGTATTGGCGACAAGAAGCTAGGCCGTAACCCTAACACAGGGTTGTAATGTCCAATTAAAAAAAAATTTTTGTTATGCATTATAGAGAGAATTCGTTTTTTAGTCGTACCGCTCGTCTATGGAATTAGTTTCCAGTGAATGTTTTCCCTGTCAGTTACGACATCGGTAAGTTTAAATAAAATATCCACAAGCACTGCTCCCTCTTTCCCCGTCCCATAACATATTTTCCTAGACCAGCACAATGTACTGCATGAGTAGGAGTTGTCCCGAGTGCTGGCCTTAATGAAAAAAAATGCATATTTCCGTATACTTATATGGTGAAAAACAATTTCGTTCGACATTTAAATAGTCTCGGAAGCAATTTTAATAATCATTTTATGAGTAATGAGTAAAAAAAGAATTCCAAATCTTTTTAGATTTGGAAGTTATAGTAACTTGAAATTTAATTTGATTTCCATTTCCATCAAAATCGTTTTCCATCACATATCAGATTATTAAATTGTTATTTGCTTAATTTGATACAAATATGTATAATTAAATTTGTGTTTACTTTATGCATTTTCTTTATGATTTTACGAATAAAATTTCTGAAATTTACCCAAAACATGTTTCAGAAACTTATGGATGAATCCGCCTTTAGAAAATTGTATTTTACTCTTTTTTGTGTTTTATTTTGTGTATGCAAAATTTTACCGCCAAAATAAAACGAGAAGAGGTAATTAACAAAAAAGTTAATTTTTTAGTTAATTTTATATAAAATTAATAGAAATTAAAGAAAAAAGTTTTAAAAGTGATAAGTGGCTGAGTGGGATGGGTGTACTCAATTGAGTACAGCGGCGGCTTACAGG
This sequence comes from Metopia argyrocephala, assembly GCA_963576795.1. Taxonomy (NCBI): domain Eukaryota; kingdom Metazoa; phylum Arthropoda; class Insecta; order Diptera; family Sarcophagidae; genus Metopia; species Metopia argyrocephala. Next base: position 4,563,626 of record OY756209.1, read on the forward strand.
TGGAAATCTTCAAGACATCTTTTTTCAATGCATAAAGTTTTTGAAAATTTTTTGCATTGCCAGCGAACTCTTGCATGACATAAAACACATCTTAGCTGTTTTTCTAGTTTTTGGGGGTACTGACCTATACCATCTTGAGGTAACCCCAGTATCAATGAAGAAGAAGGTCGAGCCTTCAACACATGAAGGTCGAGCTTTTGTTTCCACGTTTTGGCGTAAATAATACCTTGCAATGGAACGTCTAAATAAAAGTTGGTCCATGTTATCGCTGTGACTCATAACATGTAATCTCCAAGCATTTGAAATGGCCATATCTATAATATATGTAGGTAAGCAAAACTCACCACCATTTCTTACCATGAATGGCTATTCTATAAAATGAAATAGACTGGTCTAATTCATCTACTCCTCCCAGATGTTTATTGTAAGACTGAAATACTTTTGGAATACTAACATCAATTTTTTGCCGTTGTGTAGCAGACCAACGTTTGACAACTCCTAAAGGCTCAAATGTATCATAATTTGTTGCCATTGTACATACACTATTTGCCTTCCATTTTACCAAAAGAACTTCATTTTATTTGTCAAACCTATAGTCATATGGGGCTCGCTCTTCTTTTTTAATTTCTTTAAAACTTTTTAATGGAATTTTTTAGTTCTGTTCTCTAATTGTTCCATGAAATCCTTTTTCCTTGAGTTCCACCATGAGATTATAACTAGTAAAAAAGTTATTGAAAAATATTTCGTGCGATGCTGGGTCAGTCTCCATTTTGGAAATCAACCTTTTAACTACTCTAGATCCTAAAGGATTAGTAGAATTTTCCTCTGATTTTCCACAACAAAAATCGAAAGTATAACAATATCCCATGGAACTGGCTGCTAGCCAACAAGTATGTTATTTCTGTAACAGTGTTGGCACAATTTTTATATGGATTCTTCCGCTGTACTCAATTGAGTACAGTTGAAATTGAAATTGTGTATCTTTGTAAAATTAGTTAGCAGGTCATTTGTTGTTTGCTTAGTTTATGAAGAGAAATGTTCGCTTTCAGGTAAATTAAGCAGAAAAGATATCAGTGATATTGTGAAAACTGAAAAACGGCAAAATTTGTACTCATCTCGCCACACAAACTTTTTCTAAATTTAACAGTACAGTTTGGAGAGTAGATGTGTAATCTAGAAAATCTTCTTTATTTTTTTAAAGGGTTATAGCCTTCTTTTAACATAGAAATGCAAAAAATTCACAAAAATTTTAGAACTTTTAAAATATATGCCTTTGTTTAGCTGTACTCAATTGAGTACAAAGGCACCAAATGGGTTAAGAAAATAAAAATTTACCTCTTAGTTTGAATTATAACGTAATAAATTTGTAAACACTTGTGTTATATATACAACCTGTATTAACTATGTCTTCCGAATTATCTCGATCGAGCCAGTTAATCGAGTTTCAATGAAATTGGATATATGTTTTCATTTGTACAACAATAAAATTTATATTTTTTACCTTGGATTTACGTAAACGGTTACATTTTCCTTTAATTATTTGCATATAAATTACTATAAGAAAACAAGAGCTCATTTAATTCAATCTTTATATTTTTTGGTTTGCCAATTTAATAAGTTTATATACGCAAATGCATTAAACAGAGATGGAATCATTAGTTCCCTGAGAATAATAAATTTTCTTTGCAGTATGGAAGTGCAGTATATTTATAAATGTATTTGTAACCTTTGACCATTAATAAAACCCACATTCATTTTTATGTAAGAGTAGATAAAAGATTAGGGCTTTGTTCCATTTGTGAGTCGAGTTTTAAAAATATTCCTTAGCGGGAGGATATTTAATCTGTCATTTAGTCAGGGCGTGTTATTTTATATTTAACTATTGTATACATACCGACATAGATAAGACTAAACGCAGACTTTTTTGTTGTCATATTTAATTGTTGTGGCATTTAAGAACTCTTATCGCAAAAACAAACAAAAAAATGTTTTTATTTTTTAATTTATTTTAAGCAATGGTGTTCATAAAATATATATGAAAATGGTTTTATTTAAAATCAATATTTAACGCCGATTTTATGGGATATGTATGTACATACACACATACATACATACATAATTGGCCATTACAACCCTGTTTCAGGTTCTCGCAGCACTCATGTTATGTGTGTTAATTTTTTCCATTAGTACCGGGACCTACAGTTTAAAGTCGACTTCAAACGACAGACTTGAAAAGCTTGTCCATGGCAGGGTGTGTACAAAATCCTATTAAAATATTTACTACTGTATTTATAAAAATATTTTAAGTTCATTAAGAGCTTATTGGATAAAATAAAATAAGCCTTTAATAAATCTTCAATATTTTTTTGAATACGGCTGTTAACAGATAAATAAAAAAGGGCAAAGGGTCCACTTTCAGAAAAGTTCTCTTTGAAATAATTTTTTAATTTTATTTAAGTGAAAATTATCAATAACTGTTTTGTTCCAGCCTTTAATTATCGTTATTTTGACGCTACAACTCAATAGGCTTGAATTGTGTGAAAACTATTTAATATTTAGATATATATTTGTTATTTAAATTGTTAATTTTTTTAATGAAAATTTGGATGGTGTAATATATTCTTTTGTGTATAGATAAGCTAATATGATCAATCAATTTTCTTATGTAAATAAAAACAACATTTTTATTTTACTTTTCCCGACGTTTCGTCAATTATTTGTTGACTTTTTCAAGGGTGATATATTATTAATATCCCATTAATACATCTTGTTGATAGTTAAAGATAGGATTTTATCAGAGAGAAAAATTGCTTTTTGTTATTACAAGTAAATTTTAGCCAATAACCTTATCGGTCATTTTAGTTTAAAGTTTACTTTTAACAACACAAAGCAATTTATCTGTCTGATAAAATCCGACCTTTAACTATCGGCAAGTTGTAATAATTGGCCTAAAATTATAGAAAAATAAATAGTATATTGAAAAACCATATCAAACAAATTTTGTTTGCCAAAAATCTCAAAATTGAAGGCACGTTTTTCTTTGAAATACTTTAATTTCACATGCTATTTATAAGTGATAATTAAAAAAAAATAGATAGATAATAATTGCTTTTGAGTACTTCAAAATTCATAATTGTATGTAAAAATATATTATAAAATAGATTAAAATTAAAATGTTTTATTAAAATACATTTGAAAGAAAAATTTCCATTGAGATATTATTTCTACTTATATTAGGCTATTATGCATAGTAAGGTGAAGGTTATTTTCAGCTTAAAAATAGAAAAATATTTTAAAAATAATTTTTAAAAATAACTTTTTTTCTTTTTGTGGGGTGATATTTCACAGCTATATAAAATATTTCACAAAGACTTAAAGAGTAGATTTGTATAGAGTAACATAAACACACAAAAAAGATTTCACGTGTAAAATGAATGTTCGTCATAAAATTACTTGAATATTTCGTATCATTACAACTGATCTAAAAACATTTTTAAGTACGCATATATGAATATTATCTGTATAATTTTAGGTAGAATTTACCAAAAAAAAAAAAATTTCAAGCACATATAAAAAGCAAAAAATTAATTTATAACAGCCTGGCATGTACATATCGTCGCAAGAATTAAAGAACGCTGTAACTGACAAAACATTTAATGCTCACCAGAGCCAAAAAACATGTATGAAAGTAGAACAAAGACACTGGTATTATTCAAAACGCAGACGGTGTAAGTGAATTTATTTTTATCGTAGAAATCTGGGACCGGGACCAATCGACGCGTATTTCCGATATGTACATATCGTCGCAAGAATTAAAGAACGCTGTAACTGACAAAACCTTAAAAAAAACTATCATAAATGTAGAACAACTACACTGGTATTTTTCATTTCGCCGACGGCGTAAGTGAATTTATTTTCATCGTAGAAATATGGGACCTGGACCAATCGACGCGTATTTTTTTGCTGATAAAAATGATGCAAAAAACGTATTTTCGATTTTTTGTCAGTTACAGCGTTCTTTAATTCCATCGACGATATGTATGTATGTATGTATGTATGTAGGAGGAGACATAAATTTGTAACTTGATTTAAAAATATACGCGTGTGTATAAATTCCACAGTCCCTGTTTACATAAATATGACTATAAACTAAATAATAAACGTATCATGAAAATATTTTCTTATCTCTGTATTTTAATTGAATTTTACTCTAATTGATCTATGTTAACATTTAATATGTCTGCCATGGGTATATATTTTTTTTCGAACTTGAATAAATTCATTGAACTTTCATTGAATTGTTTAAATATTTAAATACGTTTTATTTGCAATATTAATATACGGCTAGATACTACAGACCTAATTGCATGGACCAACAAAAAATTATCATGTTGATAAATTTTTGTAAATATTACATGATTCGTATAAAAATTTATTAAAAAAAAAAACGAAAAAAACGAAAAAAACGTTTTTTTTTGTGTTTAAACTAAGTTATTATTTTTAAGAGCAGGGGTGATCATTAGGGTCATCATCTGTGAATGGAGTAGTCCACAAAAGATCCTTTGGGTCGCAGTGTCTGCCTTTGGCCAAAATTACATAATTAAAATGAGTGGTAAGTAGTCGAAATTTGATTTACCTGCTAGAATTGGCAAGCTTCAAAAAAAAAAAAAGTATCGGAATAAAATTTTACAATTTTCGATCTAGGTCCACAATGACGTCTCTATCACAGCAAATCGTTGTGCGGGAGTTTATGTGCTCTATCCGCCATTTCATATTTTTTATATATCTCGAGTTAATGATGCCAGTATAGGATTTTGTCCCCACATTTTTAAGTTTGCAATCCGTTTTCGGATATCTCGTCCAGTTTCGGAGATAAATAGCCGAAAACGGATAGCAGATTTTAAAAATGTTGGTGTCAAAAACCTAAATTGGCATCATTAACTCGAGATATATAAAATGGCGGATAGATCACATAAACTCCTGCACCACGAAATGTTTAATAGCATGGACGGGGACTTAGTAATTGTTTCTTATTTGCTTGTTTTTTTTTGTTAATTGCTTTAAATCAAGTAAATAAATACAATTAAATTCCCATTAATATCCATTCTTCTACGAATTGAAAACCAAAACATTCTAAAATTACTATGCTGTACATATTTTCTGAACCATAACCATAATTCTCGAAATGCGCTTTATTTTTATGTAAAGATTTGATTTTCTTTTTTTTTCATAAATGGGATGTGAGATCATGACCAAATAATGCTTTTCTACCGTGTGTTTACATTAAATTCTAAATTATATTAAAAAAAAAAGAAAAATATGTATAGAAAAAATACATTAAAAGCACAGTAATAAAACAAAAAAAAATCGTATTTATTTCATTTGTTTGTAAACATTTTTAGCCACGCGCAGACCAAATTTAGTATGTTGGGCGCAATCATCAATACTCAGTAGTAAAAAAAGGAAATTCAAATGTCAGCTAAAAATATTTTTTTATAATATACGAGTAACTATTTCATGTGAAAACTTTTAGGTGCAAGAAGCATTTAAAATATAGCAATGCATGTACAATATCTAAGTTTATTATTCAGAAGAAAAAAATATACATATTTCTTTTTCGGGTGGAATATACATACTTACATATATAATTATAATATATAATTCAATTCTATTTTATTCAAAAGCAATTCTGAATTCTACTAATTGGTGTAAAGTGAAAAACTCTTAAAAAAAGCAAATAGAATAATAGATAGTATCACAGGGATGCAAAATGAATTTAATGAAACCGTTGATACTGCTTGACTATCTCTGAGTAGGGATGCAAACGACACATCGGTGCTTCAGTCATAAACATTGATTTCTTTTCTGTCAGCTATAATCGCGAATGATGTTTGTTCCCTGTGTTTTGTCTATTACATCAATTAATTTTTTATTTTTATTACTACCATATAATGCTATATTTTTTACATTATTCTTTTTATTAATTATGTCTTTAAGCCTTTGTAAATACAATTATTTTATTTTTTTTTATCTATTTTCTCAAAACTTTCAAGATTGTTATCACGGCAAATAAAAATATTGCAAATATAAAAATGCTAAATTGACGCTTTTTTATGAAGTGAATTAAATGAAGAATTAAACTTTTTCGTCTTTGTTGATAACGCTAAATCTAGCGCTCGTGTGAAGAGCCGTTGTTGTAGACTTGTATAGTATTTTTGGTATGTATTTTATATGGAGGTTTGATCTATAAGGCCCATTATTACAACTTTCCGTTAGTTAAAGGCAGGATTTTATCACAGAGATAAATCGCATTTTGTTATTACAAATAAATTTTAACCTAAAGTGAACGGCATTATATGGCATGACAATTGCATGATGTGACACTTGTTACTATGCTGATTCGGTCAAAATGTGCAGGGCTTTATTATTAACTGGTAATAATATGGGTGGAAAATCGCAGAAATTTTAACAAAAAATTGAGTTTATTATTTTAATTTTTAATTCTGGTTTTTCGACCTTTATTATTTAATGTAAAGAAATTCTCAAGCTCAAGGTCTATTTTTAAATAAAAACTTTTATTTAATTATCAATATTTCGCTACTCCTGCGTGTAGCGTCTTCAGGATATATTTATTTATTATTTTATTTTATTTTCTTCTCTTTTTCCATTTTAGAGAAAGAGAATTTAATTACCCTTGAAAGGTATTGGTTAACTTTTTCATGATCCTACTGTACATTCACGAAATAGACTGTGAGCCACTTAATGTGTATATCTATAGACGTATAAAGGCACACACTTATGTACATCTTTGTTAAATTATTCATTTATCGTTAGAGATTATAATTGCCGTTGCATCTCATATTTTATTAATGACTAATTTCAATTTTTTTTTTTTTTCAATTGATAATGAAAAATCACATTACAATAAAACGTGTTTAATAATTTTGTAAAAAATTCGATAAATACATATAATCTCAATGAAAGTAAAATAGCGTCGTCTTTTCAAATTAAAAAAAAAATACAAAAAGTTGTGATAAAAACTGCGTCGCTGTATCTGTTGTTCTAAATAAATACTTTTAAAAGACGAATTCGTAGTCTTTTATATAAAATGATTTATTTTATTATATAAAAAAAAGTTAACAAAACAAAAAAAATATTTAAAAAAATTATACGTTTGATTCGTTTGGCAAAAACTCACAGACCAAAGAAAAATTATTTTATATATAAGTACAACGAAAACAAAGGTTACTAGATTAATAATTACAAATAGAAACAAAGTAAAAATAAACAAAGTGTTACAATTAAAGATGCCTTTAGTCGGCTATCCTGCTTTTACAGCGTCCTCGCTGTTATCTAAGGAATCATCATCGTCCTCTTCATTAAGATCAGTGGGTAACTTCCAACACGGTTTTATTTTATCAGATGCATATACTGATGAGTAATGTCGTGATTTTCGTTTTGACCCTGGAAGATCTTCAATCACATACCTATCGTTACCTAGAACCTCTTTTATAATAAATGGACCCTTATAATGGGGTTCTAATTTGCGCGAATTTCCTGTGCATGAAGGTTCATTTTCAACGAGAACAAGTTCACCAGTATTATATTTGTGGGGAGTAGAATGCTTCATATCAAATTTCTTTTTAGCTTCTATTTTCTTTATATTAATTCTCTCAGAAACTTCTTGCCTTAACTTCTTCATTTCTTCTTCACTGCGATTATAACCTTCATGTACTGAAAGCAAAATCTTATTTTGTAGAATATCTCGAGGTTGAAAACAAAATAATAATTCGTGAGGACTTTTCCCAGACGTTTTATTCACCATAGTATTTAGAGACCATTGAATTTTTGTTATATGTTCGTCCCATTGTTTGTCTTTATTAACGGTGGGCAAGAGCATTGAAAGTAATGTACGATTTGCTCTTTCTGCATGACCATTAGCTCTTGGAGTTCTAACAGCATTTAAAATATGTTTAATATTATTATCATGGCAATACCTTTTGAAATCATTAGATGTGAAAGATGTTCCTCTATCAGTTATTATTCTTGTTGGTACTCCAAAATAACTAGAAAAATCTTTTAAAGCGTTTATAACATGTTTACTTGCCGTGTTTTTTACAGCTTTTAGTATAGTATACTTTGTAAATGAATCAATTATTAACAAAATATATTCGTTTCGTTTACTGCTTTTCGGAAAGGGCCCCAAATGATCCATATGTATTGTATGAAAAGGTATGGGATCCACTTTACTGAAATGGTATTCACCTTCAGAACGTCCTCCTTTACTCTTATTGTATGCACATTCGATACATGATTTAATATAAGACTTTACAAAATTTCTCATTCTTGGAAACCAAACGTAACTAAGAAGTTTATCAATTGTTTTCTCTACACCAAGATGTCCATTTTTATCGTGACAATCTTCTACAACTCTCCAACGCAGAGATTTAGGAACAACCATTAAATCTTTCTTACTATGCTTTCGATATAGTCTACCATTTGTCATACGATATTCTTTTGCTACAATTTTATCGCCTTTTTTAAATTTCTCAATAATTTCTCGAATATGGTCATCCTGAATTTGCATTGAAAATAACCAGTCGTCGTTATGCAGTTCAATTTTATCTATTCTAAGTGTAGCAACATCTATGTCGCTCGGTGATTCATTGGGCGTACGACTAAGAGCGTCGACATGCTCCATGTTTTGTCCTTTTCGATGCTCAATTGATACGGAGAAATCTTGAATTCTCAACCACCATCGAGCTATACGAGGAATTAATTCACGTTTTGTCATTGTAGCTCTCACTGCACTACAATCAGTAACAACTTTTATCGGTTTACCATAAATATAATACCGAAATCTTTCCAACGTTTCTACTACCGCCAATGTTTCCAGTTCATAGCTGTGGAAATTCTTTTCTGTGGGGCTTGTAGATCGGCTATAATATGCAACAGGTTTTAGTTTACCGTTTTCTTTTTGTAATAAAACACCAGCTAAGCCTACGGAACTTGCATCAGTGTGAACTTCATGTTCTGCTTCTAATCGAAAATTTGTCATAACAGGTTGCGTTGATAATTTTTTTTTTAGTTCATTAAAAGCAGTTTCTTGTTTACTGGTCCAAATAAATTCTTGATCTTTTCGTAAAAGTATCCTGAGTGGTTCTGATATAATAGCATATTTTGGAATAAACTTTCGAAAATATCCACTGAGACCAAGAAATCTTCTTATTTCGGTAACACTGGTCGGACGTTTAAAATTTTCTATTGCTTCAGATTTAGCTTTACCGGGAGAAATACCTTCTGGGGTTAATCGATGACCTAAAAATTCTATTGTTGTTTTAAAGAATTCGCACTTCTTTAAGTTTATGGTTAGGTTTGCATCCTTGATGACTTTAAGTACTATTTTAAGTTTTTTAAACATATCGTTTATGTTTTCACTTCCTATAAGTATATCGTCCATATAATACATCATGTTTTCTTTACCAGCACGATTTTGAATTATTGCCATTAACCTTTGAAAAACCATCGGAGCGTTTTTTAGACCAAATGGCATACGTTTGAATTCATAAAGTCCCTCTGTTGTAATAAATGCAGTGTATTTACGGCTTTCTGGTTCAATAGGTATTTGATAATAACCACTATTGAGATCTAGGCTTGTAAAATACTTATACTTTTTCGCTTCTTGAAGACATTCTTCAATGTTTGGCGTAGGAAAATTTTCTTTTACTATAAGTTGGTTTAACTGTCTATAATCAATACAAAGACGTTCACTTCCGTTTTTCTTCTTTTGTAGTACTACGGGACTTGCATATTCTGATTCTGATATTGAGATTACGTCACTATTCAAAAGTTCTTGCACCATATCAGATATTATAGCTTTTTTTGGCTCTGAGACACGATACGGACGTTGAGACACTATTTTATTATTTTCTAGTTTTATTTTCATTTGAACTAAATCTGTTTTACCAAGAGTTTGTAAATTAGAGGAAAAAACTGACTCATTATCCTTCATTATCTGGCTCAATTCAGATTTTATAGTTTCATTATTTAAATCACATTTCATATTCTGCTCTTCTATTTTAATACATTTATTTTCGCTTGCAAAATTGTTACCAACATTATCCATAGAGTTTGATTTGCAATCAGTCTTAAAACCAAATTTTATTTTTCCGTCTTGGAATTGCATTATAACGTTATTATTGATAAAGATGTCTTGACCAAGTAAAATATCAGTTAAAAGTAGCTTATCGTCGACAACATACAATACAACAGGCAATTCTATACCATTTATTATCAAATTTTTAACAATTTTCTCATTTGCAAATCGTACACCGCCACAAATACCTGAGATCCTCATACTGCATTTAACTATTTCGAATTTCATTCGGATACAAATGGATTTTCTTATTAAACTGCACTGGCTTCCAGTATCTATAAAGGCGCTTAATGCTTTATCGTCCAAATTCACATTAATTTTAAAGAAATCATCGCGGTTACAAAACATATTCCGCACCGTTGCATTATTATTGCATTCCGTTTCGTTTTTAGGATGAACTTTTTTGCATTTGAGACACCTCGGACGTTTTTGGGGTTTTGGACAATTACTTGACATGTGACCGATTTCATTACAATTAAAACATTTAATTTCTTTTTGCGATTTAAAATTATTCAAACCTATTTTTTGTCTACTGTCATTTGCGCTTTTATCATCATTCGATTTAAATTTTACATCCATAGGTTTTGAAAATCGTCTTTCTGGTACATTTCGTTCATACTCACTAAGAATTTCACGCAGTTGTTTTGTTGAATCTATTTTTTGAGAAGCTATAGCGATTTGTATATCACGGCTTTGCAAACCATCACGGGTATATTTAACGATTGACCGTTCACTTAATTTATAACGCTTACCCAAAGCACACATTCGAAAACAATAGTCCAAAATCTTTTCATCGTTTTTACGTACAGCATTTATCATTCTAAAGTGAATTTCAGATTCGTCATACGTGGTTTTAAATTCACTTATTAGATCGTTTGCGAAATCTTTCCAGTTCGAATGTAAAATTTGAACAGAATCCAACCATAGGCGAGCTACACCCTTCATTCGACTATAAACAGCAAGAAGAAGACATTTTTCTTCCCATTGATATGCTAGTATAGCACTTTCGACTCTTTCCACAAACTGCTCCACAGACAAGGATGACTCGTTCGTTGGATCGAATTCTGGAATAGTTTCTGCTATCTCTCTAACAGAACACTGACCATTTTTGGCATGTAACATATTTTGTGAATTGCTTGGTATTGGATGTTGAACATTAAATAATGGCTGTACATTTACCGTTGGTTGATGAACACTATGTTCTGGTACGTTTACCGTTGCCGTCTGTGCCACATTTTGTTCGGTAAAATTCTGAAACATACTTAAAACCGTTTCCAACGACTTCTTTAAGTCGTCAATTTGCCGCTGAAAACTAATGCTGTCGTTATTTCGTGAATTTACGTTGACGTCAGGAAATTGAATGCTCTGTGAAGTAATCGTAGCGGATGATTCTTGAAAAACATCAATATCTTCGCCATTTTCACCAATTTCATCTGTTCCAAGAAATCTTGAGAGACGTTCAATAAGTTCAGCTTTCGTTCCTGATGTTGGCATCTCCCTTTCGCGGAGTAAACGTTTTAGTTCGTCAATTTTAAGCGTTGTTAATTTCTTCATCTTAAAAGGAAAAAAATTTCCCAAAATATCCCACTTCTGATTTAAAAGACGAATTCGTAGTCTTTTATATAAAATGATTTATTTTATTATATAAAAAAAAGTTAACAAAACAAAAAAAATATTTAAAAAAATTATACGTTTGATTCGTTTGGCAAAAACTCACAGACCAAAGAAAAATTATTTTATATATAAGTACAACGAAAACAAAGGTTACTAGATTAATAATTACAAATAGAAACAAAGTAAAAATAAACAAAGTGTTACAATTAAAGATGCCTTTACTTTGAATAATATCGACGCATTATGGGATATTTTAAACTACCTAAGTAAGAAGATATTTTTTTTTTCTTTTGTTTTAAGATGAAATTATGTAAAGTTGGGTTAGATGTGTAAGCAAAACATTTTTCTTTTTTAATTATTTTTAAGCACCAGTCACTGCTGCCAGATATGACCATTTTGACGATTTTTATTGCCAAAAAAAAAAACTTAATTATGTCTTGACGATGTTTGCTTTTAAAATTACGATTTTTATGAAATAATAACAATGGACAGTCGATTAAAAAAAAAAACCTGATTTAAAGCGGGTTCAAACCCCAAAAAAATTTTCCCCCGAAATATTTTTCATTTTCTCATAAATGTAATTGTAAATAATTGTTTTCCCATATGTTGTTTTCACCATTTTTTTTTTATAATTCAATGTGAAATGATATCCATGAAAAAACTTTACACTCAAGCTAATTTCTCTAATCGTAAATATTTTTTCCCCTCAAAATATTTTAATTTTTCCCATTGACTTTTTCCCCTGATTTTATTTGTCGAACTAAAGAAAAAAATGGAGATACTTTAGTTATTTTCCCTTGTTATTTTTTATTGCTTACAATATCAATTACTACACTTATCATTACTAAAGAGACTTAAAAATCCATGTTTATTTACAAAGTTGATGAATTGATACGAAAAACGAACACATTTATTAAATTATTTTTAATCCTTTCGAAAGGTTTTATAAACTACTTCGCTTTTATTGTTATGAATTATGTTTAAAGATTTTAAATACGCGTATGTAACACCAGCAGAACAGGATACTACTTCAAACTAATTGTCTCATTGATAGCTTCGATAGCTTCCATAGTGCAATGATTGGGGAATTACATACAAATCGGTAAGACATTTTCGTAATTATGAAAAATACTTAATAAAATTAAAATATCTCTATATGTATGTACTGCATATGCATGAATATGTAGGTACGAGTCATATTGTGTTTCACTTTAATGACCAGTTTTTGGTTTGAATTGAAAAAAGTTTGTTTAACACATTGCTGTTTCCTTTATTATGATTTTTGTGTGTGCAAATTGATGTTAATTTTCTTACGAATTTCGTGTGATAATTTAATCATTTCAATCGGTACTGTACTTATTTGTTAAAAATTTTACAATTTTCATAATAAAATTTGTCATATTTTACAAATATTATTTATTTGGTTAATTTAGTAAAAATACAAACAAAAACAAATTACGATTATTCGTAACAATTTTTTAAAATTGTATTTAAAAAATTTTTTGGTTTGCTGTTTAGCCGTCGAATTTATTATTTAAGCGATGATAGGACTAGTTGTTTTATTTCTATGTATGTATAATTAATTAAATATAACGACTCACATCGTTATACACATACATATTTATATAACATAGTATACTCGTATAAACATTCATTCATATAAAACTTTTATACGATTCTTTTTTTTATATTTGTTTTGAACCCCTCTTTGAATTGAATTGATATCGGACGTATTTGGTTAAAACCAGTAAATTGTAGTGTAGGGAAGTTTTTTATTGTGTTAGAGATATTGAGCGTTTCTTTTTGTTTAATTATTACTGTTTTAAATTTTATATAGAATGTTTAGAAATGTATTCAAGTAATTTACACGTTAACTTGTTCATTTAATTGTTGAGTACAGATGGTCTGACTTATTTTTTTTGAATTTTATTTTTTTTTAGAATTTTACAAATATTTACTAAGTGATCAAATCTGTAATAAAGATTATTGATAGATAGACTACACAAATTATGAATAAATCAAAAATAAATTAACAAATATTAATAACCGAATACAAGAAATTAATGCTTTTCTTAAATTTAATGCATATATTTCAAATTTGATTAGTTTGAAAATAATTTTATGAATTAGCTATTATTAATTTCAGTCAGAAAGCATTTAGAATTTGTGCACTAAATTTCCTCTACCACTAAAATCGATTCATTTAATGCAATAAAATTTCACTACCGCTAAATTTAGTAGTTAATTATTTCTATCTGCTTTTAGTAGTGGCTTCAACAATATTGCTGCATTAATGCGAAGTCGTTTAATGATAGTGGAAACGATAATGCATTATAAATTCAATGCAATAAATCTAGCTCTGATGAATACGGGCATAAGTATGTATTTAGATAGATAAAATGGGAAATTAAATTCTGAGATACGCTTTATTTAAAATGAAGTTTCTTAATTAGGTTTTTTTGTTATTTTGTATTATTTATTTGTAAAAAATATTTTGCTGTTTGTTTTTAATCATTTAAATTTTTTAATTTACCGATTATTTAGAAAATATTTTTATTATTTTATTATTTTAAATTAATTTTTATTATTGTTACATTCTTAAAATTTGTTTTTTAAATAACAAATATATGTATGTACATATGTAGTATATCGTAATTGTACTTGAACTGAAGAAGCTACACAAAATATTGGAAAATTAATAAAAATTTTTGCTTGACCTTAAGCTTAATTAATTCAACAAGAATTAACCATTAAAAGTTATGTACTTAGTGTAATATTTTATTCATTATTGAAATGCAAAAATAAATTTTCCCCCTTTTTAAGATTTCAGTACATTTCTGTCACTAAGAATCTGGCCAGCAATTGAAAAAAACCGTTCCCCTAATGTGTTTCTAACACCCAAAGATTGTCCCAAAAATATCAATGAATTATGTATTCTTCTAAAATTTACAACTCGAGTTTCTTAAAAATAGCCTGAATTTAGTACTCAGTACCCAAATACTCAATACTTTTACAAATCGACAAATTAATTTGGATTAAAAAAAATTAAATTGTTATTAAAACGAATTGTCAAAAGGAAAACAAATTATATTAATTAATATTAATATGTATCTGAAAACAATAAAAAAGCAATCAATCACAATAAAGCGAAACTTTTGGTTTTGCAAACAATGCTGTTATTAGAAATGAATTAAAAATGTGAAATATTTCAACTTTTGGCAAAATAACTGAAATGAAACACGTGAATAAATTAATTCATCACATGTTTTAATTCAGAAATAATAAACAATAAATTTGAATAATGAAAAAACAAAAAAACATTATTTTACATTGAACTCACTTGCACAGGGCAATGTACAAGATGACACAGTAACTGTCACCCGATGCTCTTTGACCGTATTTTTTTATAAACAAAAATATTAATTATTTTCATTCGGTAGAGAAGAAAAACTTATATACAGTTACGCACACACAAAGCGAGAAATAAAAATTTCTTTTTTTATATACATATGAAACTCAAAATTAAAGCCTTTACTTAAACTTAAAACTTTTTTACATTATTCGTCTTGTTTAATATAAGATAAGGTTAAAAGAAATGACTTCCGAATCTTACAAATAAAGTGGAACGATACACGTAACGGTTTTTTATATTTTGTGTTGAATATATGTATGCTTGTACATGTATATATTTAATACGGCTTTGATTTTTCGTTGCTTGCTTTTACAGAGTGAAGACGTCTTAGTACACTTTTAACCAGACAATTAGTTTGAATGTCTTTTTGCTACGCTTATCTTTTTCAAAACATTCCTTCACATTGCCCTTTAGAATGTCACATTTCGAGAGACAAAAACATATTCTGTTCTGCTGGTGTTACATACGCGTATTTAGAATCTTTAAACATAATTCCTAACAATAAAAGGAAGTAGTTTATAAAAGCTTTCGAAAGGATTTAAAATAATTTAATAACTGTGTTCGTTTTTCGTATCAATTCATCAACTTTGTATAAACATGGATTTTTAAGTCACTTTAGTAATGATAAGTGTTTAGTGAATATTGCAATGGAAATAAGTAGTTGATAATATCGTTGCCGAATGATATTTTTAATACATTTTTCTTTATCAGTTTTGATTGAGTATAATGCATGTTTTTTTATAGTTTAGCAAATTTTATTATTTATCGTAAATATATTTATTAATTGTTATAATATTTGTTTTGAGATAAATTGTGTTTACCAAAAAAATTAGAAAAAAAGGGAATACAAACAAAAAGAATAAAAGAAACGTATCTTTGTGACATTCTCACGCGATTTCTTTTGTATCCAATAATGATCATGTGATATTTGTGGGATATTAAAAACAAACATTTCTTTATTAAATAAACAAGCACCCAATAAAATGTACATCTAATAACCCTTTTAGATTTTATATAAAGAAGTTTATATGTATAATCCTTAAGTTGTATATATACAAACAAAGTATAGAAAATATTTTATAACAATACAAAGGCTTAAGTGTTACTTCTTCTTGTTAAATAGAAGGATTGGTTATATGTTTATTTAACGATTTAGTTATTAATTTAATTTAATAAATTTTAATAAGTAAAATAAATAAGATTTTTTTTGTTCTTTCATACAAAAACTGTTAACAGAACAGAGTTGAAAAGTGATAATTTATTTCAAACAGCAATGAATATCTGCAGATTTAACGTCTTACTGCAGTGTATAAGTTTTCTTAACGGTATAGCACGTAAAGTACGAATAGAAAAAATTTGACAATTTGAAGTGTAAATCGAAGTCAGAGTTATAAGCCCAGTAGTGCATTGTAGTAGAGTTGTGTAGCTCATGAACGAACTAGTTCAACTGAGCTATTCACTCAAGTGAGCTAAAAGAGCCGTTCATTACAATATGCTCTTTTAGCTCAGTAGTTCATTTTTCTTTCTTGTGAATCTACGATTCTTTTCGCTCATCTTTCTTATTAGTTCGTTCTCTTTCTTTCTTGAATCTTTTTTATTCTTTGACATTTCATGTTGAAGATACATACTAATAGGTAATGCCAGCTGCAAATAATATACGTAGCTGCCAGGAACTTTATAGGACGTTACATATTTGGAAATATATAAGGGAATTATGTTTATTTTTTACTGTCGAATTTGAATAAAAATTAGCATTTTTAATAAAATATTTTAAATAATTAGATAATAACCAAACTTGCAATTACAATAATAATAAATTCGTGCATGTATGTACAATACATGAGTAATTTTTGAGATCGAAAATAAAATTGTATATTAGTTACAAAATTCTTTAAATTTTTCTGTAAGGCTAAAATTAATTTGTATACTTGAATTTCACTAGAGTATGATAATTGAAGTGTGTGAAGTTAGCTACGAAAGTTAAATTCGTTTTTTACAGCTTCGAAAAAATCTGTTAACTTAACAGTAAAAAGTGTGAAGTTAGCTACGAATTTTATATTCTTTTTTAACAACAGAATTAGTTAACAGAGTAATGTTAACATTTCCTGCATATGAAACATATAGTGAATCAAAGCTAAAAAAAATAAATAATTAAAATAAAGTAAAAAAAAAAAAAACTAAATAAATAAAATTATTACAAAAACATTAAAAATATTTGTTTTATTCAAATAACTATATAAAAACATTCATTTAAAGAACATTAAAAGCTATTCTTTATTTTTAGCAAAAAGTGGTATATATATAAAATCTGAAAAATCGGACATATAAAGAAAGGTGCGGCAATTAGACCTATAGTGCTGGATAGCCAACGGTCCAAGGTCTTAGAAAGTGTTTTCCGATTTTGGCCAGAACATTTCAGATCGGAGATATATCACACGAAGCTAACTATTTTTTTATTTTTAGCAAAAAGTGGTATATATATAAAATCTGAAAAATCGGACATATAAAGAAAGGTGCGGCAATTAGACCTATAGTGCTGGATAGCCAACGGTCCAAGGTCTTAGAAAGTGTTTTCCGATTTTGGCCAGAACATTTCAGATCGGAGATATATCACACGAAGCTAACTATTTTTTTATTTTTAGCAAAAAGTGGTATATATATAAAATCTGAAAAATCGGACATATAAAGAAAGGTGCGGCAATTAGACCTATAGTGCTGGATAGCCAACGGTCCAAGGTCTTAGAAAGTGTTTTCCGATTTTGGCCAGAACATTTCAGATCGGAGATATATCACACGAAGCTAACTATTTTTTTATTTTTAGCAAAAAGTGGTATATATATAAAATCTGAAAAATCGGACATATAAAGAAAGGTGCGGCAATTAGACCTATAGTGCTGGATAGCCAACGCTCCAAGGTCCTAGAAAGTGTTTTCCGATTTTGGCCAGAACATTTCAGATCGGAGATATATCACACGAAGCTAACTATTTTTTTATTTTTAGCAAAAAGTGGTATATATATAAAATCTGAAAAATCGGACATATAAAGAAAGGTGCGGCAATTAGACCTATAGTGCTGGATAGCCAACGGTCCAAGGTCTTAGAAAGTGTTTTCCGATTTTGGCCAGAACATTTCAGATCGGAGATATATCACACGAAGCTAACTATTTTTTTATTTTTAGCAAAAAGTGGTATATATATAAAATCTGAAAAATCGGACATATAAAGAAAGGTGCGGCAATTAGACCTATAGTGCTGGATAGCCAACGGTCCAAGGTCTTAGAAAGTGTTTTCCGATTTTGGCCAGAACATTTCAGATCGGAGATATATCACACGAAGCTAACTATTTTTTTATTTTTAGCAAAAAGTGGTATATATATAAAATCTGAAAAATCGGACATATAAAGAAAGGTGCGGCAATTAGACCTATAGTGCTGGATAGCCAACGGTCCAAGGTCTTAGAAAGTGTTTTCCGATTTTGGCCAGAACATTTCAGATCGGAGATATATCACACGAAGCTAACTATTTTTTTATTTTTAGCAAAAAGTGGTATATATATAAAATCTGAAAAATCGGACATATAAAGAAAGGTGCGGCAATTAGACCTATAGTGCTGGATAGCCAACGGTCCACGGTCTTAGAAAGTGTTTTCCGATTTTGGCCAGAACATTTCAGATCGGAGATATATCACACGAAGCTAACTATTTTTTTATTTTTAGCAAAAAGTGGTATATATATAAAATCTGAAAAATCGGACATATAAAGAAAGGTGCGGCAATTAGACCTATAGTGCTGGATAGCAACGGTCCAAGGTCTTAGAAAGTGTTTTCCGATTTTGGCCAGAACATTTCAGATCGGAGATATATCACACGAAGCTAACTATTTTTTTATTTTTAGCAAAAAGTGGTATATATATAAAATCTGAAAAATCGGACATATAAAGAAAGGTGCGGCAATTAGACCTATAGTGCTGGATAGCCAACGCTCCAAGGTCCTAGAAAGTGTTTTCCGATTTTGGCCAGAACATTTCAGATCGGAGATATATCACACGAAGCTAACTATTTTTTTATTTTTAGCAAAAAGTGGTATATATATAAAATCTGAAAAATCGGACATATAAAGAAAGGTGCGGCAATTAGACCTATAGTGCTGGATAGCCAACGCTCCCAGGTCTTAGAAAGCGTTTTCCGATTTTGGCCAGAACATTTCAGATCGGAGATATATCACACGAAGCTAACTATTTTTTTATTTTTAGCAAAAAGTGGTATATATATAAAATCTGAAAAATCGGACATATAAAGAAAGGTGCGGCAATTAGACCTATAGTGCTGGATAGCCAACGGTCCAAGGTCTTAGAAAGTGTTTTCCGATTTTGGCCAGAACATTTCAGATCGGAGATATATCACACGAAGCTAACTATTTTTTTATTTTTAGCAAAAAGTGATAAATATATAAAATCTGAAAAATCGGACATATAAAGAAAGGTGCGGCAATTAGACCTATAGTGCTGGATAGCCAACGGTCCAAGGTCTTAGAAAGTGTTTTCCGATTTTGGCCAGAACATTTCAGATCGGAGATATATCACACGAAGCTAACTATTTTTTTATTTTTAGCAAAAAGTGGTATATATATAAAATCTGAAAAATCGGACATATAAAGAAAGGTGCGGCAATTAGACCTATAGTGCTGGATAGCCAACGGTCCAAGGTCCTAGAAAGTGTTTTCCGATTTTGGCCAGAACATTTCAGATCGGAGATATATCACACAAAGCTAACTATTTTTTTATTTTTAGCAAAAAGTGGTATATATATAAAATCTGAAAAATCGGACATATAAAGAAAGGTGCGGCAATTAGACCTATAGTGCTGGATAGCCAACGGTCCAAGGTCTTAGAAAGTGTTTTCCGATTTTGGCCAGAACATTTCAGATCGGAGATATATCACACGAAGCTAACTATTTTTTTATTTTTAGCAAAAAGTGGTATATATATAAAATCTGAAAAATCGGACATATAAAGAAAGGTGCGGCAATTAGACCTATAGTGCTGGATAGCCAACGGTCCAAGGTCCTAGAAAGTGTTTTCCGATTTTGGCCAGAACATTTCAGATCGGAGATATATCACACAAAGCTAACTATTTTTTTATTTTTAGCAAAAAGTGGTATATATATAAAATCTGAAAAATCGGACATATAAAGAAAGGTGCGGCAATTAGACCTATAGTGCTGGATAGCCAACGGTCCAAGGTCTTAGAAAGTGTTTTCCGATTTTGGCCAGAACATTTCAGATCGGAGATATATCACACGAAGCTAACTATTTTTTTATTTTTAGCAAAAAGTGGTATATATATAAAATCTGAAAAATCGGACATATAAAGAAAGGTGCGGCAATTAGACCTATAGTGCTGGATAGCCAACGCTCCAAGGTCCTAGAAAGTGTTTTCCGATTTTGGCCAGAACATTTCAGATCGGAGATATATCACACGAAGCTAACTATTTTTTTATTTTTAGCAAAAAGTGGTATATATATAAAATCTGAAAAATCGGACATATAAAGAAAGGTGCGGCAATTAGACCTATAGTGCTGGATAGCCAACGGTCCAAGGTCTTAGAAAGTGTTTTCCGATTTTGGCCAGAACATTTCAGATCGGAGATATATCACACGAAGCTAACTATTTTTTTATTTTTAGCAAAAAGTGGTATATATATAAAATCTGAAAAATCGGACATATAAAGAAAGGTGCGGCAATTAGACCTATAGTGCTGGATAGCCAACGCTCCAAGGTCTTAGAAAGCGTTTTCCGATTTTGGCCAGAACATTTCAGATCGGAGATATATCACACGAAGCTAACTATTTTTTTATTTTTAGCAAAAAGTGGTATATATATAAAATCTGAAAAATCGGACATATAAAGAAAGGTGCGGCAATTAGACCTATAGTGCTGGATAGCCAACGGTCCAAGGTCTTAGAAAGTGTTTTCCGATTTTGGCCAGAACATTTCAGATCGGAGATATATCACACGAAGCTAACTATTTTTTTATTTTTAGCAAAAAGTGGTATATATATAAAATCTGAAAAATCGGACATATAAAGAAAGGTGCGGCAATTAGACCTATAGTGCTGGATAGCCAACGGTCCAAGGTCTTAGAAAGTGTTTTCCGATTTTGGCCAGAACATTTCAGATCGGAGATATATCACACGAAGCTAACTATTTTTTTATTTTTAGCAAAAAGTGGTATATATATAAAATCTGAAAAATCGGACATATAAAGAAAGGTGCGGCAATTAGACCTATAGTGCTGGATAGCCAACGCTCCAAGGTCCTAGAAAGTGTTTTCCGATTTTGGCCAGAACATTTCAGATCGGAGATATATCACACGAAGCTAACTATTTTTTTATTTTTAGCAAAAAGTGGTATATATATAAAATCTGAAAAATCGGACATATAAAGAAAGGTGCGGCAATTAGACCTATAGTGCTGGATAGCCAACGGTCCAAGGTCTTAGAAAGTGTTTTCCGATTCTGGCCAGAACATTTCAGATCGGAGATATATCACACGAAGCTAACTATTTTTTTATTTTTAGCAAAAAGTGGTATATATATAAAATCTGAAAAATCGGACATATAAAGAAAGGTGCGGCAATTAGACCTATAGTGCTGGATAGCCAACGGTCCAAGGTCTTAGAAAGTGTTTTCCGATTTTGGCCAGAACATTTCAGATCGGAGATATATCACACGAATCTAACTATTTTTTTATTTTTAGCAAAAAGTGGTATATATATAAAATCTGAAAAATCGGACATATAAAGAAAGGTGCGGCAATTAGACCTATAGTGCTGGATAGCCAACGGTCCACGGTCTTAGAAAGTGTTTTCCGATTTTGGCCAGAACATTTCAGATCGGAGATATATCACACGAAGCTAACTATTTTTTTATTTTTAGCAAAAAGTGGTATATATATAAAATCTGAAAAATCGGACATATAAAGAAAGGTGCGGCAATTAGACCTATAGTGCTGGATAGCCAACGCTCCAAGGTCCTAGAAAGTGTTTTCCGATTTTGGCCAGAACATTTCAGATCGGAGATATATCACACGAAGCTAATTAGAAATTTGTCAAATAAACCCTTATTTTTTATGAATGCAGGCATAAAACCATTTTATGTCATTTAACAAATAACAAAATACATTTTAATTTTATTTAAAGGGGCGAATGGAAACTTTGTTGGATTACTGTATCTTGAAATCATTCCATACTGTTTGTGTATTAAGGCGCCAATTTATATTCCGTTAACTTTTTTGCGAAGAGTGTAAACTAACTCATCTCTCATTGAGAGATGTGACATCTATTGTTTGTTGTTATGGCCTGGGTTACCATAGCTCAATTTTAAAAAGTAAATTACAGTCATTTGTAGTATGTGATTCGCGTTAAAGCAACCTGAACATTTCTTTACATACATAAGTAATGAAACCTATGTTTTTTCTTTCGCGTCATGTCGAAAGCGCCTTGTAGAAGAACTGCATTATAAGGGGTATACTTCGAAAAAATTAAAAAATAATTTTTACTTTGGAAAATTAATAAAAAAATAATACCTACATAAATTATTGATTTGTGTATATGCATACATATGGATTTTAAACATGCGTATGTACACATACACCTACGTGTGTATTGTTCTCAAGAGTCAATAAATGAATTATTATACCCACAATGGTAACCCTTTAGTGCATATGCAAAATTGAGTGGATTTGTTTTTTCTCTCTAATTACTTATGAGAGAATGCTTTGTGTGATATATCTCCGATCTGAAATGTTCTGGCCAAAATCGGAAAACACTTTCTAAGACCTTGGACCGTTGGCTATCCAGCACTATAGGTCTAATTGCCGCACCTTTCTTTATATGTCCGATTTTTCAGATTTTATATATATACCACTTTTTGCTAAAAATAAAAAAATAGTTAGCTTCGTGTGATATATCTCCGATCTGAAATGTTCTGGCCAAAATCGGAAAACACTTTCTAAGACCTTGGACCGTTGGCTATCCAGCACTATAGGTCTAATTGCCGCACCTTTCTTTATATGTCCGATTTTTCAGATTTTATATATATACCACTTTTTGCTAAAAATAAAAAATAGTTAGCTTCGTGTGATATATCTCCGATCTGAAATGTTCTGGCCAAAATCGGAAAACACTTTCTAGGACCTTGGAGCGTTGGCTATCCAGCACTATAGGTCTAATTGCCGCACCTTTCTTTATATGTCCGATTTTTCAGATTTTATATATATACCACTTTTTGCTAAAAATAAAAAAATAGTTAGCTTCGTGTGATATATCTCCGATCTGAAATGTTCTGGCCAAAATCGGAAGACACTTTCTAAGACCTTGGACCGTTGGCTATCCAGCACTATAGGTCTAATTGCCGCACCTTTCTTTATATGTCCGATTTTTCAGATTTTATATATATACCACTTTTTGCTAAAAATAAAAAAATAGTTAGCTTTGTGTGATATATCTCCGATCTGAAATGTTCTGGCCAAAATCGGAAAACACTTTCTAGGACCTTGGACCGTTGGCTATCCAGCACTATAGGTCTAATTGCCGCACCTTTCTTTATATGTCCGATTTTTCAGATTTTATATATATACCACTTTTTGCTAAAAATAAAAAATAGTTAGCTTCGTGTGATATATCTCCGATCGGAAATGTTCTGGCCAAAATCGGAAAACACTTTCTAAGACCTTGGACCGTTGGCTATCCAGCACTATAGGTGTAATTGCCGCACCTTTCTTTATATGTCCGATTTTTCAGATTTTATATATATACCACTTTTTGCTAAAAATAAAAAAATAGTTAGCTTCGTGTGATATATCTCCGATCTGAAATGTTCTGGCCAAAATCGGAAAACACTTTCTAAGACCTTGGACCGTTGGCTATCCAGCACTATAGGTCTAATTGCCGCACCTTTCTTTGTATGTCCGATTTTTCAGATTTTATATATATACCACTTTTTGCTAAAAATAAGAAATAGTTAGCTTCGTGTGATATATCTCCGATCTGAAATGTTCTGGCCAAAATCGGAAAACACTTTCTAAGACCTTGGACCGTTGGCTATCCAGCACTATAGGTGTAATTGCCGCACCTTTCTTTATATGTCCGATTTTTCAGATTTTATATATATACCACTTTTTGCTAAAAATAAAAAAATAGTTAGCTTCGTGTGATATATCTCCGATCTGAAATGTTCTGGCCAAAATCGGAAAACACTTTCTAAGACCTTGGACCGTTGGCTATCCAGCACTATAGGTCTAATTGCCGCACCTTTCTTTATATGTCCGATTTTTCAGATTTTATATATATACCACTTTTTGCTAAAAATAAAGAATAGCTTTTAATGTTCTTTAAATGAATGTTTTTATATAGTTATTTGAATAAAACAAGTATTTTTAATGTTTTTGTAATAATTTTATTTATTTAGTTTTTTTTTTTTTACTTTATTTTAATTATTTATTTTTTTAGCTTTGATTCACTATATGTTTCATATGCAGGAAATGTTAACATTACTCTGTTAACTAATTCTGTTGTTAAAAAAGAATATAAAATTCGTAGCTAACTTCACACTTTTTACTGTTAAGTTAACAGATTTTTTCGAAGCTGTAAAAAACGAATTTAACTTTCGTAGCTAACTTTACATACATACATACATACATAACTGGCCTTTACAACCCTGTGTCAGGATTACGGCCTAGCTTCTCGCAGCACTCATGTTGTGTGTGTCAATTTTTATCCATGAGTACCGGGACCTCCAGTTTAATGTCGACTCCGAACGACAGACTTGAGAAGCTTGTTCATGGCAATTAATTACTCTCAGAGTTTTTGCCAGAAGACTGCTGAGAGGTAGTCGCCGAAAGAAATATTTTTTTCATATTTCTTTTTTTGAAGATGTCGGAGCCTGGAGTCGAACCCAGGGTCTTAGTCTTAGTAAGCCAACACACTAACCACTAGACCACTTTGATAATTGATAACCGATTACTATAAAACAAAATCGATTGAGTTTGAATTTAAAGGCAAACTACGTATACAAAAGCTACGTATACAATTGATGCCCACAACAAGCAGTATCAGTGGAAAAAAAGTTTAATATGATTCAAATGAAAATATTGAACTAATGAGCTATTGAACTAAGTGAGCTATTGAACTAAATGAGCGACATAGTTCATAAAAGTGAGCTGAACTAAGAAGAGCGCTCACTCAAAAGAGATAAAAAACCCAAGACTACATTGTAGTGTATAAACCATTTTAATAGTATCTCGGACTCATTCCTTATAGGCAGCCCAAGCCGTATCGTCGTACGGGAGTTTATGTGCTCTATCCGCCATTTCATATTTTTTATATAGCTCGATTTAATGATGCAACTTTAGGTTTTCGACTTTCAAAATCAAGTTTTGTATTTCACTCAATTTTTTTACTATCGAAATCAAAAATTTAAGACTGTACAAAAGTTAACACTATTCGCAAAAATAACAAAGGATTTAAATTGTATTCATATGGGTTTTAGGTAGGAAACATTAAACTATTTAAAATATCTAAATTCAAGCAAAAAGGAATTTGGAAAACCCAATGTAGTTATATTGTTTTTTTCGAAAAAAATAAAACACAACTTCGTTAGCCTACGAACTTAAGAAATTATTGCATATATCAAATTTCCAAAATTACACCAGTGCATATGAGCTATAATTGTTTTTTTATAAAATAAATATAAAGTATACGTTCTCTTTTTTATGTTAACATAGCGTCTGCGGAGTTTTGGAAAAAAAAAACTACATACATACAATACTACGTTTATACGTCCCGACTTATTTGCAAATAAGAGTAAAAAATTTTGCCATACATACATAACATAACTGGCCTTTGCAACCCTGTCAGGATTGCGGCCTAGCTTCTCCAAGCACTCATGTTGTGTGTGTTAATTTTTGTATCCATGAGTACCGAACGACAGATTTGAGAAACTTTTTTATGGCAATCAATTACTCCCAGAGCTTTTGCCAGAAGACTGCTGAGAGGTAGTCGCAGAAAGAAATAATTTTTTCATAATTCTTTTTCTCAAGATGTCAGAGCTGAGATTTGAATACGGCGCTATCGTCTTAGCAAGCCAACACACTAACCACTAGACGACGATATATAATTGTTTTATTGCAACTTACTAACTCACGATAACAAGTGACACTATTTGCAAATAAAGGTGTAAAATATTGCCACTTGTTTACATTTTAAATGTTTTTATTGTTTGCCAAAATCTGGTAGGCTTATATACATAAGTATGGCGAAAAAAGCATAAAACATAAAATATTGAACTTAAAGCAACATTTAAAAAAAAGTACCTTATTTTTTTTTATTATTAATTTTTTTTTGTATTATTTTATTTTTTTATTTTTATTTTTTTATTTTTATTTTTTTTTGTGAATTAAAAGTCGAATATTGTAAATCACACGTTTGTAGGTATGCAACAAAAACAATATTATCATTCGTAAAAATGCAAATTGACAGGTGCTTTCAATTATTTTACTTTTATTTGTTAAAAAATAATTACTTGAATATTTTGATTTATTTTTTTACTACATATTTAAGACTTCATTTACTCTAATTGATATTTTGTTAATAAATTTTTATTACAATACATTCTACATTCATTTTATTTACTTTTTCTTTTTGTAGTAGTCTTTTTTTTTATTATTAATATTATTTTACAATTTCTTTAACGAAATGCAATTTTTAATATTAATATTTATTTATTTCTTTTTTTCTGCAGTAAACGTTCAAAGACATTCTATACGGAAATATAATAATTTTTTTGCAATTACACATTTACCTGTCTGTGGTTTCGAGAAATAAAATAAAAAAAGAACAACAAAGCCTTGTGTCGTTTCAATAAATCATTGGAAAGTGATAATTTTGATTTGATAGTTAAGTTAAGGAGACAGACAATAAAATGCAAATTAAAATTCCAACATTTTCAGATTTTTCGGAATTTATCATAAGTTTGCATAATGAAAAATAATTATTTTCCTATATAATATAATTAGCAATTTTGTAAATAACAATTTTGTTTTTTACATTTAATTAAAATTAAATAATAAAAACAAACACAAATTTGCAGGTTTTATCAACTGCAGTATAACCTTTTGAAAAAACAATAGGTTAAGCATTTTAAAAAGTAAAAATAAAAATTATAATTTCAAATAGTATGTACATATATAAATAATCAGGTAAAATTACGACATTCGAGTTTGAGCGAAATTTTATACACTTCTAGAATAATTTATATACATATAACCAATACGGTAATGTGCTTGAACTACATACATATATTTTGTCTAAGTCCGCATTTACAATGAAAAAATTGAAAAGCAGACATTTGTCAATTATCTTTTGGTCTTGTATATAGCTTTTGCTATATGGAAATTAGAAGACAGACGGACAGAAATGTTTAATTTCTCTTTCTTTCTTTTAAACACAGCAGTACTAAAATAACAATGAAATGAGAAAAATAATATAAATATATATACAGTCGAAACTCTCTATAACGAACTCCTGTATAACGAAGTTTTCTTTATTGCGAAGCAATTATAAGAACACTGTGTTTTGGGTCTACTTTGAGTGTATTATAATCTCCATATAACGAATTTCCATATAGCGAATATTTCCTTATAACGAAGCATTTTTGCGACCGTAACTTCAAGATAGAAGCGTTTTCAATCTCCATATAACGAATTAGGTAAAACCGAACGCACGCACACAAAAAAAATCGATGTCGCTTTGTGTTATTGATGTTGTTATTGATGCTCTGTGTCTACTTTGTTGCTTTCACAACGCACAAGCAGAGTCTGATGCTTTGAATCGTTTAATTACCATAAAATTAAAAGTGGGGGAACCACCGAACTATGCAAGTGACAACTGCAATCATTACTATCTCTCACATTTCTTGCAGTCACTATCCGTTTGCCTTTGCATTGAAGAAGAAAAGTGGAAAAATGTACTTCAAACCAAAATAACTGACTACTACAACTAAAAAATGTTAAAAGGAACAATATTGTTTTTCTTTTCCATATAGCGAATTTTCTTTATCGCGAAGTAAATATCCAGTCCCTTGGAATTCGTTATAGAGAGTTTCGACTGTATAAAGAAAATATATATAAAGAAAAGAAAAATGCCCGGTAAAAATATTCCCTTCACTTGTTCGCCCCCTCTCCGAAAATCTTCGTCTGCCTGTCATGCAGTTAATACATTGTAAATGTAGACTTAACATAAGTCATGGTTTAACAATCGTTACATGAAAACTATAGTTTTACAGTTGAGAATGTCCAGTTGCAAGTCATCATGAATCGCTTAACAACATAATAACGTTTTCTATGCAAATTTACTTAAAAAAATAAATTTGTTCGCGAAGTTCAAAGAGCACTTTATACATATTACGATCGACATAATCGGCTTAGTGAGCAAGCAATTTGTACAACTTGTTGTCAGACTTGGGGCTTTGGGCTCAGTTAGTCTAAATGTAACGTCAACGTAACGTGTCAGCTGACACAATTTCCAAATTAAATATACATACATACATATGGTTTTTTATTTTGTAATGTAGACGTGTGTTTGTGTTTTAAATAGAATTCTTCTACATTTTTACTTGCAAAGCAAAATAATTTTTTTTATTTAAAAATTTGTAAGAAAATTTTTGTGGGCTTTTTCTGATTTTTATGTTACAAAAAAAAAATAATTGATGATAAAAAATAAATAGTTCTTGTGCATGCAAATGTACATTTTGATTATTTTATTTTATGGTTACATTACACTACATTTAGAATAACTGGCCTTTTGTCCCTAAAATTGGGAATTTTTTGTTAGTTAAAAGGTCAAAAAACAACCGATTTGGGGATTGGAGATCTTCAAATATTTTTATGATTTTTATGCTTGTCAATTATAAATTATGTGTATTTATTTCTACTAATTTCAATTTTGTGTGAATTATCATAAGAAGATTTGTCGGTAGACATTATATTTCGCAAAAAAAAAAGTTGTCGTGTTTAGGTCAGAAGGCAAGCACATAGTATGGGTAAGATGATACCGAGAGTCACGCCTTAACAGACTCGAAAATTTATTTAGACATTATAAAAGAGAACTTGCCGTTGAGATTGGAGGTTCCTTTTTTTTGATACTTTTAACAGGATAATGAAACCAAACAGAGGCCAACAATGCTGTATAATCTTCTCGACGTTATTAAAACAGCCTCCTAAACGTACACTTTGGATGTTGGCTGAATTTTTGCTTCTAAACCATCAAAGAAGTAGTAAAAAATTTGCCTAATCGAATGAACCATGTAACTTGTAGCAAAAGTGTTTATGTAGGAATTCATATTTAAAAAATAATCGCCATGAAATTATTTACTTGATTATAATTTAAAAAAATTAACTCCAATAATATTTCTGTCTTGTACTATCACATTAAATTCTCAAGCTACTTAAAAAACTCAATATATGTATGTATGTATGTGTATTAAAATTAAATCGGTGTACATTAATCAAATAAAAGCCCAATAATGTGTCAAAGAGTGTAAGTTTTGTGGTACATATTATTTTAGGGCAATGAAAAATATGATCATCATCATCAAAGAGTAATTATGACCAAAGGCAGACACTGCGACCAATCGTATGGTCATAGAAATCAATCAAAGTTATTTATGTACATACTTATGTACCTTTCATATATTTTTTGCTTTCCATTTACCTCAATAATACTCGTATTATAGCAGACAGAGAGACAAATAAGTTCTATAGTATAGTCCAATACAATAAAATTATATAAACAAAATAATTATATAAAAAATACGTGAATTAAATAATATAAAATTAATTAGTATATAATTACATAATAAAAAATTATTCTAGAATATTAAGATATGGTAATGAAAGTTTTATGTATTGATATTGTAATTTAAAGTAGAAAAACAAACAAAAATTTTATATTTTATTTAATTGATCAATCTTTTGCTCATTATAAAAAGCAAATAACTATATTTATAATATTTTGCATAGGTCAAAGGCCAGTCACCTCTAATTATAATGAAATTAACAAAAATTTTTTAATATACATGCTCATATACATATACACTTGCTTGTGTTCATATAATTAACTTAGTCATTTGTGTTGACTAGAGATGGTGCATAATAAAGAATAATAGGAAAAAAATTGTATAACAAATTTATACACATAAATCAACTTGCTCTTATAAAACTATCTACACTGGAACGTCGAAGAACAATGCTAGCTAGGTGTCTCCATTCTTTTAAGATTAATATGTGGGTGGAGTCTATTCTGAGTATTTGTTATGTAAAGTTATTTCTAATGTTCCAATTAGACCGTTCCGTAACTTTAATTTATTAAATTTGAAATTTTAAAGTTCAGTCTGTGCCAACAACGTCTCCCTCCGTCAAATATGTGTAAAGTATCATAATCTTTATCATTTAGCTGATCTTTTTGAGAGTAGTGATTTTGTAAAAAGAAATATTATGTTGTACTTAATTTTTAAATATGTATCTACATATATTGTTTCTAACTTTTACTTTAGTCTTTAAGGAACTCTTGTCTATCGACATAAATAAATTAATAAAAAAATATGAAATCCTCAAATGAATCTATACCATATTAGACCAGAACTCAGTTAAAATACTACCATTCACTAAAACTTTAACATATTGCCCTGGAACAATCTGACTTATTCCGTAGTATTTGCGATAAAATAACCTACTATCAAATCAAAACCTACAAATTAAGTGTTAGGAATTCGTATTTCTCTAATATACATATGTATATGTCTTCTACATATCAGTCATAACACAGTGCAACAGTAAAAAATGCACGGATTCCACAGTATAGGTTCGATTGTACTACCAAAAATTAGTAAAACACTGTACAAATTTTTTTATGGACCTCAAAATATTTTGAAAATCGCTGTATCCATTAAAAAAAAGGTGTCCTCAATTTTTGGCCAACAGCTAACTCAAACTTAAAGATACTCCTTAACTATGTTTGGCAATAATGTAGTGAACTGAACTACTGAACAAATGTTAAAATATTTTACATACGGAGTGGTTTTAAAGGACATTTCGTGAAGATATAAACAAGATTTGCTGGTTGACGGTCCAACTTGTGGTACCACCACGGGCTCAATTGAGCTTTGTTTGAAGGAGCTGCCACTTTATCGTATGGTGTAATTAGTACGCAGTTTTAAGTGTAACAAAAACAATTTTTATTAAAAAAATATAGCAAATATTTAGAATTTTTAAATAATTTGGTTGTCATAATATGAATGTCATAAATAAAAATAATTATGTTTTTCGCAAATAAATAAAAAAACATCCTCCCTCAAAACTTAATGAAATAACACCCACTTTTTACAAAAAATTAAAAATAATAAACAAAAATATATATACAATATGCAGATGATGACATTGATCGGATATTTTCTATTTGGAAGATCATTCAGTTAACAGGCACATGTACTTACAAATTCTATTTTCTTAGAAATTCCGTATATTTTTATTTTCTATTTTACTTAAATGTAATCATGATTCAAAAACTTGTGAAAAATATACATACATACATACATACATACATACATAATATGCCTATACGTATGTAAATATTTAATAGATTTGTATGCATAAATGTGCTGGCTTTTTTAAATTACACTCGGAGATACGAGTAAATAATGTAATTTGGGAGCAATTGTATTAATATAAATAGACTTGTGAGCAGAGTTGCCGTTTTGGTTATTTCTAATTAAACATGATAATTTTTTGCATCGATGTGTAAATGTGTACTTTTTTCCAGTTTGGTTAAAGACAATGTACTTCTATTTTAAATGTATGCATGTATAGGGGCAAAACATTTTATTACCCTGGCTTATGGTATTCTGGAAAATATTCAATTTCAATTTTTTTTTTAATAGAAACTTGAAATTATTCTTGTAAAAAAACGCGTATTATTACGTTATTTATTATTTTTGAAAATATCTATACATATTTGTATACCACAATTGCAATTTTCGTGCATATAGAGAAGTTTTTTTTAACAAATAGTATTGAAATATATTTACAAAATGTTGAAATTTATAACAGAACAATTCAAAGTAATTGGAGATCATTGTAAGGGAGTATGTAATACGTATTGTGATTTATTTTATAAATCAGTGGTAAATATTTCTTTTTAATTCACTAAAATTGCACAACTTACCATTGAAAAAAGTCTCATTAATATTTATTATTATTTTAAAACGGACTGGACTATTGTTATAATTTTGGGAAAATCTTTACTTTAACAAAAGTTAGATTTAAATATGTAGCCTCACATCGTATTCAATTTTATGTATCCAAGGTTGTTTAAAATTTAAAATGTGTTTTTTACTAAAATTTCGGCTACAAATATAAAATTAGAAGCTCTGGCAATACTGCATAAGGGTGTAATCAAAGGCGTATTAAGAATTTCATCAGATTCGGAATGTACAAAATGCTACTGTATAATACTCTCTATAAACCATTTAATTATCTCTGTAGTTTTAAAATGACGCATTGTTTTTGTATTTTTTCAAAACAAAACAACCATAAAGAAATAAAAACAAAAGAATACAAAATTAAGTGTAAATCTTTGTTTAAAAATAAAATAAACACAACAGAATGAATGATCAGAAATAAAAACAAAAAGTGATAAACGTATCTCATGACAACAATTCCAAAAAAATCTGTAGTAGTTTCATTATCTTATTTTGGATAGATGATGGTGTATAATGCAGACTGTCCAAACAATTTTTTGAATTAAAAAAAAATAACAAAGGAATTATAAATATTTTAGATACATACAACAAATTGTACACATATGTAAAATAGAACTGAAAAATTTTGAAAGATTAAAATGCAGTATATAATAATACCTACATACATATGTATGTATGTATGTATGTACATATTTCAGTTTGGCTAACAAATAGCCAATATTTTTAAAAAAGAAAATTTTTTTTTGTCAACAACTAATGTTTTGTATGCGATGGATGCCCTGACGTCAATTAATAAGTCCAAAACACTGTATTTTTATATTACTTTTTGCGTTCATAATGACGACTGTTGTTTTTAAAAATGTTTAAAATAATTATTGAAGAGGAAACAACACGCATATTTTTGTAAAATCAGCCTACTTTTGTCGTCATGCATGATATAAAAACAGATCAGGTGATGACACTTTAGTTAAAACGTCTTAATTTTATAGTAAATGAGAATCATAACAATAAAATACGGTTATTACGAACTCAATGACAACGCATAAACCGCAAGCTGTTTCATGTCCATACAAAGTGTATGTGACCAAACAAAATATCGGGGCGCTAACGCTTTGCAATTGGAAAATCCAATTTTTACAGTGTGTAAAGTTTTATCTGCCAGTTTTTTAAGTAATGACATTTTAGCTACTATAGGTGAATTTTGTGATTATAGTTCTCTTTATTATTTAACAATTTTAGTAAATATTTATGTTCTTGGCACATCATTTTTATTTTGCAATTGAAAATTTGATGCCAGATGACAAATGCATGTCCCCTAAAAAGGACTTAAGTGTCGACAATGTGTCGTTCGAGACATTATAAAGAATGTATTAGGACAAAGCCAACTGGGGTGTATTCAAATAAAAGGAAATCATTTGTTTAAGAAAGTTGCTTCTTTTTTATATAAACAATTTATTTGTGAAAAATATGCCATAAGAGATAAAGTTTCTTTATTAAAATATTGGATTTTTTTTTTTTTATTTATAAACAGGGTATATATGCGATAATCAAGCTTTCACTGTATGTATTAGTTTTAATAAATATGTTTTTGTATTCATTGATTAATTATAAAAATAAATAATAAATTTTTCAAATACATAAATTTAAACCTAAATTCAATGTTTTTGTAATGTTTCCGTATCATTTTGTAAATTTTATGTTGTGTTTGTTAAACTCTTTTCACTCATAGAGGTCAGTAATCCAATTGCTTTGAATAGTTAAATGAATAACATTTATTCCCAAGATGACTGCTTATATTTCCATATTTCATTCATAGCCAAAATGTAATCAATTTTAAACTACGATTTTTCAAAATTCCCGTTCGCAAATTCATTCATTAAAATTATACATACATACATACATACAGCGGTGGCCATATAATTAGAAACGACTTAGCAGCACACATTTTTCCTAATATATTTTTAAAATTAAGTTCACAATACCAAAACTAAATACTATAAATTGTAAAGTATTCAATCATTATTGAATTTATAATAAAAATATTTACAGCTGAGATAACATTTTAAAAAAAATTAACTTTAAACGAAATATAGCACTTTTATGTTGGTCTTATAATTAGAAACGACACAAATGTTTTAACCAAACTTAAAATTTTTTCCACAAAAGTAAACAAAAATTGACCTATCCTCTAATAGGATATTCTCTTACATATTTTATTTTTGAAAATATTGGTTTATATTTGTCTTCTTTGTAAATTTTGTATTAAATGCTGATGATGAGACATGTTTCATTTGGAACTCTTAGATTTTTTGTTTTTTGGACTGTTGTTCGGGTGATTCCTTTTTACAATTGGCTATAAGTTTTCAATTGGGTTTAGATAAAAATTTTACGATGATAAGTACAAAATTTCAATATTTTTATACGAAATCCAGTATGTCAATAACTTAGAATTTTGATTTGAGTCGTTATCATGTTGAGAACGAGCATTTTCTTAAAAGAAATATTGTTATATTACATTTTTTAAATTGTTTTTATATTGATATTAATCAACTTTTTCCCTTTAGTCTTAGAATGGGTTCACACCACACCACGAAATTGCATCCCAAGTTATAATACACCACCACTGTTTTAACAAAGTACCTAAAGTCTTAAGGATTTTACTGAGGAACATCTTACGTCAGATTTTTCGTCAGGTGAAAACAATATATTCTTAAATTCATTGCTTGTAAGAATTCTATTTCAGATAACATGCATCTTTGTTGAGCATTTTGTTTGCAAAGAGTCAGTGTTTTTTAATATTTTTTTGCCACATGCGGTTTTTTTTATACAATACATTTACGAACGCCAAAATGCTTATAAACGCATTGTTATTGTCCGTGTAAATATTTCTTCTCTCATTTGTTGCCCAGTTTCACCCCAATTTTGTGTGAATTCAGAAATTGGTTACCTTTACTGATGCTGCAAATAATCGTATCTTCTACTAGAGGAATTTTTCTAGCACTGGGCTTCCTGGCTGGGGTTACATACATACATACATACATAACTGGCCTTTACAACCCTGTGTCAGGATTACGGCCTAGCTTCTCGCAGCACTCATGTTGTGTGTGTCAATTTTTGTCCATGAGTACCGGGACCTACAGTTTAATGTCGACTCCGAACGACAGACTTGAGAAGCTTGTTCATGGCAATTAGTTACTCTCAGAGCTTTTGCCAGAAGACTGCTGAGAGGTAGTCGCCGAAAGAAATATTTTTTTCATATTTCTTTTTTTGAAGATGTCAGAGCCTGGAGTCGAACCCAGGACCCATGTCTTAGTAAGCCAACACACTAACCACTAGACCACGGCGACTACCGACCCTGGCTGGGGTTACAAACTTCTTTTGTTTAATTTTAGAAGTGAACTGCACCAAACTTCACTTGTTTGGATTATGAAAACCTTTGTGCGATAGCCCACATTGACAGTAATTCCATTGGATACGCCTTGAAGAAGCCCTCCCTTATTTATGGAGTGCATCACTTGTTTTTTCCAGTCTTGAAAACTAAAACGTATTAAGGTTATTTAAATACGATCTACTGAATTTTAAATTTAGGACTCATAATAAAAAAAAGTTAATTAATTAAAGAAAACTTGAACGTTTCTAATTACGTGGCCAGCTAAAAACCAAGTACTTAGAAATTAACCAAAATTTTTTTAAAGTGCAAGCTTTAAATTTAAAGATCTTTTTCAGCGGCAATAATGTGGACTGTGAGCTGTTCGAATAGCGGTGCTTATAATTTTTAGTAATGGTTTTAAAAGAAGTTACACTTTGATTTCATTTTGATTAAACATCGTTTCTAATTATATGGCCACCACTGTACATACATAGTTTAAAAACATTTTACAAAAAAAAAAGATTATTTGCATAATTAAAAATTGAACAAACCTACCAAACTGTAAAATTTTTATAAAAACTAATAACAAACTTATAGAAAAGTTAAAGTATAAAGTTTAATAATCAAATAAAAAAAGAGAAAAAAATACATTAATCGACTAATATATAAAATTTAATGAAATATGGGAAATGATTTGATTACTTTTGCATGATACTTTTGAGTGATATAGATAAGCATTCCACATATTATTGTTCCACAATAAAATATTTATTGAGTTATAAACGACTATTTCTCTAAACTTTTTATACGTTTGATAACTGAGCTATAAAATTTCAGGGAAAATACGAACAATAGACAATGGCATAAAGTATTAAATATATGACATGGAATGCAGACACAAAAAACTAATACAAATATTAAAAATAAGCAAAGTATACATACATACATACATACATACATACATATTTGTATGCATATTTATATGTATAAAAAAGGTTAATCAAATTTTACGAAAATACCTATTGTTTAAAACTTCTATTTAAATTTGTTTTCTAATAAAAACTGACCATTGACCTTACAAAAATTGTAATATTACATTTTTATTAAACTTGTAATTTATGTAAATGAGAGTGAATTTATAAAATTGTATTTATATGCATAAAAAATGTATAAACAAACAAAATGTTATAACAAACACCAAAATGGATAAAATTTATGAAACATAAAAGTGCTCGAGTATACTAGTAGAGTGTATTTTTATTTCTTATTTTTTTTACAAGTTGAAGAAATACACTTTAAAACTATCATATGGGAGTAACTTCTTTTCCCATATTTGGAATATACTAATGAATCTTTTAGAATATGTAAACGGTTGTTTCTGTTAAAGTGTTACCAGATAACTGTTAGCTAAAAATTTGTGCTTTCTAAAAAACTTGGTTTGTGCCTTTGCTTTTCAAATTTGAATATAACTTTACACACATGAATTGTATGACATTTTTTCTACAAATTGTATAAAAAAATAGGGCCTCTTGTTTTTGGAAAAATATTATTTCTTGTATAGTTAACATTACCTTATTCAAATGAAACGTTGCAAGAAACTTTAAAATGAAATAAACATATGTCTTTGAACATAATAAATTATTTGCTTATTTGTCGTATGTTTTTTGTACGTGTTGGACATCTTCGTAACCTTAAAATTTCTAAAACTGTAAACTTTTGTAAAACTGTCATTAAAATGCATTCATTAAAATAGGACATTTTACAAAATAAAAAACCTTCCTGCCTTACACTCAAAGAAGGAAAACATCACAAATAAAAAAAAAAATTATAAATGTAACAGGTGTTGCGCATTTGAAATTATTTCCATGCATTAATGAACTTGCGTCATTGCCAAAAGTATTTATGTCTAATATGTTTATGAACACAATACTTATACATTGCAGTGTTCCATTGCAAACTGCATATATGAAGTCAGCCTATATTTTGCTCGATTTGTTTCAAATTTTGTATACAACTGAGTTGTATTAAAATTTACCCTTTCAAGAATATTGTGTTGTTGTTTTTCACACTTCAAATCAAGACTTAGAGTCACTATAAAGAAAACACCAAAATTACAAACAAAACGCTATAGAAACAAGTCCGAATATTGTAAAAAGTGCTAAAAATAGAATAAGTTGGTAACGCTGATAGAAAAAATAAAAAATTCTCGGACATCATTTTCTTTTTTAATTATCAAAAAATCTTAAATTCTTAATAGATTCAACTTTGATCTAATTAAATAAAAAATTACATCAGAAAATGTATATTTTTATTTATTTATTAATATAATAAACAATCATGGAAAATTATTTAGTAAACCCCAACGAAGATAGGATGCTGTTATCAGTTTTTTCTTTCTTTTTTATATACTATATATACATACATATATTCAAATATAAAATAAGATTGCATGTAAATAACAACACATACATACATACATATATTCAATATTTCATTTTTTTATAATTTGTCTGGCATGTTCTGAAAAGGTGTTCTGAGAACAAAATCGTTTTAAATTGAAATCGCTCAAGTATACACATATGCCAATATCAAATCACATATGCATTAAGTTGGTAAGCTGTTATCTTCCCAAAAGGTGGCGCTGTACTCATGTACATTAGTTTTTGATGTGCGAAAGTTGGAATAGTTTGGAATGTCAGGGAGCAGTTTCTTGAAGATGGATGATTTGTTTACATTTTTAACAATTTGCTTTTGTTTTTCAAAACTACTTTTAGAGTTGCCAGACGATTCATATTTTATTTTATGTATCATTTGAATAACTTTGTCAATTAAATTAATTATTAAAAATAAAAATTTATAAAATTTGTTCATAAAATTAATATATTTTAAAAAGTTAACATAAATTGGTTACTTTTTATATATAAATATGCGATTTTAATGCAAATGGCAGCAAGGACAAACAAAACTTCTGTAGTATGTAAAAATTTCTTAAAAAATTATTTAAAAACAGTAAATACAAGAAAAATATTGAAATTTTTGTTTTTGTTGTAAAAAAATTCAATTAAAAAAATCTAGAATGAATATCCTTAAAAGGTATGTATTTATACACTTTTTTTAAATTTTCTATTAAATCGATTTAATTATGATCATAATTTCCAATAATTTTACGGTTAACACAACAAATTTGTTGAAATGAAACATTTACACACTAATAATGAAATAGAGTATACTTTAGGGCATAGTATTATTAGTTATTTTTATACAAACAAATAAATGTATAAACAAATATAGACGTCAAAGTGTGAAAAATAAATATTTATAGCACCACAATGTTTTAAATTTTTATACAAAGTTTTAAGCTGAAGCAATATTGACATTTACTTTAATTTCGCATTTAAAACTCTTTAAGCAAATGCTAGAGAACATCCGTGGTATATGTAGTTAGGAAATTAACTTGTTCAAATAATGTGTTTTTGATACTTTTAACTTACACAAAAAATTGACGTCAAAGATTTACTACCTATATTTCATATAATTAGTTTTATTTAAAAATATTTATTCAAAAAATATTTACTCAAACTTTGAGAACATAGTAAGTATACATACAGTGGTGGCCATATAATTAGAAACGACTTAGCAGCACACACTTTTCTTAATATATTTTAAAAATTAAGTTCACAATACCAAAACTAAATACTATAAATTGTAAAGTATTAAATCATTATTGAATTTATAATAAAAATATTTACAACTGAGATAACATTTGTAAAAAAAATTAACTTTAAACAAAATATACCACTTTTATGTTGGTCTTATAATTAGAAACGACACAAATGTTTTCACAAAACTTAACATTTTTGCCACAAAAGTAAATAAAAATTAATATATTCTCTAATAGGATATTCTCTGACATATTTTATTTTTGACAATATTGCCTAATATTTGTCTTCTCTGTAAATTTTGAATTAAATGATGACATGTTTACAGAGACATGTTTCCCTAGGTTTGCTGCACCATTTGGAACTAATAGACTTTTTGTTTTTTGGACTGTTGTTCGTGTGATTCCTTTTTATAATTGCCTATAAGTTTTCAATTGGGTTTAGATAAAAATATTACGATAATAAGTCCAAAAAGTCAATATTTTTATACGAAATCCAGTACGTCATTAACTTAGAATTTTGATTTGAGGCGTTATCATGTTGAGAACGACTATATTCTCAAAAGAAATATTGTTCTATTACATTTTTTAAATTGTTTTTATATTGATGTTAATCAACTTTTCCCTTTATTCTAAGAATGGGTTCACACCACACCACAAAATATCATCCCAAGTTATAATACACCACCACTGTTTTAACAAAATACCTAAAGTCTTAAGGATTTTACTGAGGAACATCTTACGTAAGATTTTTCGACAGGTTAAAACAATATATTCTTAAATTCGTTGCTTGTGAGAATTCTATTTCAGATAACATGCATCTTTGTTGAGCATTTTGCTTGCAAAGCGTCAGTGTTTCTTAATATTTTTTTGCGACATGCGGTTGCTTTTATACAATACTTCTACGAAAGCCAAAATGCTTATAAACGCATTGTTATTGTGCGTGCAAATATTTCTTCTCTCATTTGTTGCCCAGTTTCATCCCAATTTTGTGTGAATTCAGAAATTGGTTACCTTTACTGATGCTGCAAATAATCTTATCTTCTACTTGAGGAGTTTTTCTAGCACTATGCTTCCTGGCTGGGGTTGAAAACTTCTTTTGTTTAATTTTAGAAGTGAACTGCACCAAATTTCACTTTTTTGGATTATGAATTCCTTCGTGCGATAGCCCACATTGACAGTTTTTCCATTGGATACACCTTGTAGATGCCCTCCCTTATTTATGAAGTACATCACTTGTTTTTTCCAGT
The DNA here is from genome assembly GCA_963576795.1 of Metopia argyrocephala. Classification (NCBI taxonomy): domain Eukaryota; kingdom Metazoa; phylum Arthropoda; class Insecta; order Diptera; family Sarcophagidae; genus Metopia; species Metopia argyrocephala. The sequence goes on from OY756209.1 coordinate 4,604,400, forward strand.
TTTGAAAACTAAAACGTATTAAGGTTGTTTAAATACGATCTACTGAATTTTAAATTTAGGACTCATAATAAAAAAAAGTTTATTAATTAAATAAAACTTGACCGTTTCTAATTACGTGGCCAGCTAAAAACCAAGTACATAGAAATTAATCAAAATTTTTTTAAAGTGCAAGCTTTAAATCCAAAGTTTTTTTGCAGCGGCAATAACTTGGATTGTGTGCTTTTCGAATAACGGTGCTTGTCATTTTTAGTAATGGTTTTAATAGAAGTTACACTTTGATTTCATTTTGATTAAACATCGTTTCTAATTATATGGCCACCACTGTATATCCGCATAAATCCAACAGTGCCCCGTTTCTGTATTACTCGACTCGAGAAATTTCTCACATGAAACGAGAAAATTGTAACAAAAACGATGTGAATTGGCACAAAAAGTGCAGTTTCTCGATTCGTGCTTCTGTATGTACAATAATGAAGAACGAACTATCTGTCATTTATGTCATTTTTCAATTATTATTGAAAAAATGTGAGTAAAATGGTTTCTGTATCTTTCTTTTGTGAAAACTGAACCGAATGAACTGTCAAAATAAGCCACATATTAAAACGGCGCGAAAAGTGATTTGCAAACAAAAAAAAATTATTTTGTGCCTTTTTTAAATAATTTTGTGTGGCTTTTTTTATTCAAAAAATTTTGTGTAGTTTTTTTAATAAAAATATTATTGTGTGACTGATTTTTTTATTAAAACTACGAGTAATATTTTCTGGAAGCTAAATCGACGGGAAAGCCAAGTGCTCATAAGTGTAGTAGTCCATTAGGTTTCTGTTAAGAAATATAAAAAAAATTTGTATAAAAGTGTATTTATTTTATTGTAGAAAATCGAAAGAAAAAAATTTCCCTAAATCATTGCTCTGCTCAAAAATGTGAGTAAAATGGTTTCTGTATCTTTCTTTTGTGAAAACTGAACCGAATGAACTGTCAAAATAAGCCACATATTAAAACGGCGCGAAAAGTGATTTGCAAACAAAAAAAAATTATTTTGTGCCTTTTTTAAATAATTTTGTGTGGCTTTTTTTATTCAAAAAATTTTGTGTAGCTTTTTTAATAAAAATATTATTGTGTGACTGATTTTTTTATTAAAACTACGAGTAATATTTTCTGGAAGCTAAATCGACGGGAAAGCCAAGTGCTCATAAGTGTAGTAGTCCATTAGGTTTCTGTTAAGAAATATAAAAAAAATTTGTATAAAAGTGTATTTATTTTATTGTAGAAAATCGAAAGAAAAAAATTTCCCTAAATCATTGCTCTGGAATACGGATCGGTAATATTCCTTAATTATCGATAAATTTTTTTAATTTTATTTTTTTTTTAATTTGATAAGTTTAATTTTTTTATTTATAGCCTTTAAACGACGATTGGATTTTTTGTTTCATCACACATGTGAGAATTTTTTCGAGTCGAGTAATACAGGAATGAGGCACAGACTTTTTCGTTTGAAACGTACATACATACTATGTATGTATGTATTTCTTTTTCGTTTTAATGTCATAAGAAGAAGTACATAAAAACTGCATTATTTTTTTAACCAAGTTTATTCATCATAAAAGTTTAAAATAAAATATTTCTTATTTTTGCTGAGTTGATTTTTTAACTTCAATTTAAAATAAACCTTGTGTCTGTTAAGTATAAATTGACACTTTTCTGTTATACTACGCTAATTTTAGGGGACAGTGGACGATGACCCATTTACAAGACAATGCTTAATCAAGTTATATAAAGTTTTTTGTTAAGCATGCGTTTTCCCCACTTTTTTTGCGATTAACATAAAACATTTACATACCAAGCAGACGTTAACTAAAACTTTTTTAAAATTCACACACTTGAACACACTTATAGTATCAGTTAGAATTGCTGATGTCTGTAAAAGCAATAACAATGAATATAAAAATAAACCTTATATATCGTAATAACAGCTGTAGCCAAGTAATTAGAATTTATGTTTTACGAATATACCATAAAAGGGAGTATTGCAATCAGTTTTAATTGAAATTAAGTTTGCAATAGCAATCAATAAAGTTTGTAGTCGCTGTGGTCTAGTGGTTAGTGCAGTGATTCTCAACCTTTTTTTTTTTTTGTTGCGGTACACTTCTAACAATTTAAAAATTTGGCAGCACACAAATAATATACTCGTAAGTTTAAAAATTATTAATATACATAATATAACACACGTTTATTAGTCGATTAATTACAAGCTAATATTAAGAATATTTAATACAATTTATATAATTTCATTTATATTTGGTCGTAAAAGTGATCGTGCTATTCTCATGTTGTCTTTTACATTTAACAATCTTGACCTTCTTTTAGTTTTAATGCTGGTTAATGGTGAAAATCCTAATTCGCACAAATAAGATGTGGAACATTTTAATATATTTGAAGCTTTTTTGGCTATCATTGGATAATCGCATCTTATGTTAATCCAAAATGAATTAACTGATTCTTCTGAATGATTTAAAAATAAACCTCGATTATTGGAAAACAAAATGAGTTCACCCTCTTCATTCAAAGTTAAGTCAGATACAGATTTTCTGTATTTTTTCTTTATATCTAATTTGGGAAATAATGTGTAATTCTCTTCTCTAACTTTGCCAAATGGTCAATAGCAATTATTTTAATAGTTTTATAACAGTCTTTTGGTACTGACTCAAACTTTACTAAATTGCCGTACTGAGATTTATTCTTCCATATAGTTATTTGTTTTTGGAATATCATCAGCTTATCGGTTGAGTTTAAGATATTTTCATTAGGCCATTGTATACCTGAATTTATGTTATTAAAAGTAACAAAAATGTCTGATAAGTAAGCCAGTTTAGTACACCATATTTTATCTTTCAAGAAATGAACAAAATCATAATTTTTTCTTGTTATAAAAACATTTCCATTTTGTCTTTTAATTTCAGCACACGATGTAAAACTTTTTATTTTTTTTTTTTGGCACACTTTTAGAATTTTACGGTACACAAAAGTGCCGCGGCAAATTGGTTGCGAATCACTGGGTTAGTGTGTTGGCTTACTAAGACAATAGCTCCGGGCTCAAACCTCAGCGCTGACATCTTAAAAAAAGGAAATACGATAAAAATATTTTTTTCGGCGACTACTTCTTAGCAGACTTTTGGGCAAAAACTCTGAGAGTAATAGATTGTCATGAAAAAGCTTCTCAAGACCGTCATTCGGACTTGACTTTAAACTGTAGGTCCCGGTACTCAAGGATAAAAATTGACACACACAACATGAGTGCTGCGAGAAGCTAGACCGTAACTCTAAAACAGAGTGGTAATTGTCTAAATTTTTAGTATTAATAGGGCGAGATCTTGCACCTTGATGAAATTAAAATTGATGCGTAATGTTAAATGAAATCCTAGTAAGAAAACTAATATAATATATACATATGTATGTATATTATAATAACCGTCGAAAAACCAAAATAACAAATAATAATTTTTGACTTTTAACAAAAATTTGTTTATAACAGCTTAGAAATATAAATCATATACATATTTTATCAACATTTTGCTACCAGCTTACCTTTAAAATTGAATGAAGTATTTGAAATGACATCTGGTATTGGAGGGGGTGGAATAAAAATGTTAGCTGAATTAACACTTTCAACATCTACAGCATTAGTTAAAGCATTATTTACACCTGAATTTACATTACAGAAATCAGGATCATCAGCATCAAACAAAACACTGTCTCTCCACTCTGAAACAATATTGGAAGCAGTAGGGCGATTTTTCATTTTTTATCTGCAATAAAAGTTGAAAAAAAATTTTTTTTTAAACAGATAATCAGATAGGCCTACTTAGCATAATTGTAAAAATAGACTTTGTTAACTATAAAATAAAATTGATAACAATTTTAATTAATTTCCTTTTTTGAGTGCTAAATTATTTTTTAAGAAGTTATGTATAAACACATATGAAAACGCTAAATTAACCACACTTTTGATAAGGCAAACGTTCAATTTATATAATTCCAACAATAATAACTCAACTTAGGCATGCTTTTTAGTGTTTTTTGATGTTTTAAAGTGCAAATTCTTAGCTGTAGTGCAAAAATAAGAAAAAGAAACGTGAAAGTGAGCCGCCCCTGTTTTTATTTTTCATTGGCTCTTAAGTGACCTTCAATAATTGTTATAATTTTTACATTCTAATAGAAAAAATCATTTTTTTTAACAGAGGACCACTACTCATGCAGTACACTGTAATGGTCTAGGAAAATATGTTGTGGAAAGAGGGAGAGAGTGAGTAGTGTTTGTAGACATTTGATTTAAACTTACTAATGTCGTAATTGACAGGAAAAATTTTCGCGGGAAGATTGTTCAAAAACGAATTTTCTCCTAAATGCATTGTGCCATTCACTGGACAATTAACTATAAAAGGATGTGCTCTGTGAGAGATACAAGTAATTCGTAACAATAAACGATTATCCTTTATTTCTTCAGAGCACCTTCCATGGTAGTATCAATAGAATAATGAAGCGCACGCAACATTGCGTCGATGCTCCAATGAATTGGTAGAGTTGGATACCGTACCGTCGTTGATAAGAACCATCGCCCTCTCCAGTACATGGTCGAGAAGTCTCAAAATACAAATTGAAACACCGTCCCATATATGAGAGTTATGTATATTTCATCTTGGGCCGGATGAGTTCTTGTAATAATAAGGTCAGGAAGGAAGAAAAAGCGAGGCATTTGAATGCTTCTTTCGACACTTATCATTCCAACGAACATCACAAATAATTCGCTTGCTTTGAACATCAAAAGCGTCCGCCGTTCAGTATTTACATTAAACATAGTCACAGATGGCAAGATTGTATCAGTTAGAAATTTATTATCTGGTTAAGTATTTACATGAGAACGATTTATTGGGACAAGAAATTCATAATGATGATATGGTGGATTTAATAGGTAAAGGAAGTCTTTCATATGCAACAGTAAAAACTAGGGTTGCTGAATTTAAACGTGATTGTACAAGCACTGAAGTCCAAACACTGCTACAACACCAGAACTATAGTTAAACTGCGTGATATGGTATTAGACGATAGATGAGTAAATGTGCAAGACACAGGTTATGCCATAGCCATCTCAAATGATCGAATAAATTTCATTTTGTATCAATAATAGGAGACGAATGAGCTTTCTGCAATATAGACGCCGCATTTGTTAACAGTTGACCAAAAACGCAGTCGAAACAAATTTCTCAAGCTGGTTTGAAACGATTTATGTAAAATAGAATGGATCTTAAGTATCGTATCTTACCAGTTGATAAAACGTGGATCTATTACCGTACACCAGAGACAAAAGAACAATTCCCTTATGTCTGAAGGCAGAACAGTTCAATTGGTTGGTAAGGTCAGGGTAGTTTATTAGTGACTATCTTCAAAAAGGTAAAACAATAAATCCAGAATATTCTTGAACCCCTTTAGATCAACTGAATTTGAAAATTTGAGAAATTTGGTTTACAACACAAAAATAAGTAAGAAAATGGAAAAATTCCCACACCTTATGCTTAAAATTCTAACTGTTCCAGATCTAAAAAAATTCATTGCCGGAAAACGCTAGGGTAGAATAGAAGTTTCAAGAAATTACGAGCATATTGAAAAAAATGTAATTTAAATAATTTAGATTTTGTTTTTCATTTTTAGGCTAAGAACTTGTCGTACTACCCTCGCATATTAGAACTGATTGTGTTTTTTGTACCAAATTTTATTAATGTTGATGACATGGTTTCTTAAAAAGTGAAAAATATAGCGCAGGCGCTTATTTTTACAATTAATTCGATGATTTTTTTTTCATTTTGCTATTGCACTATGTGAATTTCAAATAGAAAATCAATATGTACCTTTAAATAACAAAGGAAGGAGAAAACAATTGTTGCACTGAGTTTTTTTTTTTTTTACTTAACTTTTATTTTTTTAATGCACTTGAATTTTGCTTTGTTGCTCTTCAAAATGTTCAATGTTGGTCATGGTAAACGGATAGTTTAATAGGTAGACGACTATCTACTGTACAAAAGGATGCCTTTATTGTTGTGTATAATTTCCTTTTAGCATTTTATAATATAAATCAACAATAATGATCTTATTATAAAGTAGGCCAAGTGTAAATATTTTGAATGCATTACACACACTTTCACAGAATATGGCAGAAATGTGTAGTTGAATGTGTTGTCAAAGGTAAAACTTCAGAACAGCTGTTCCATTTTGGATAATTTATTTTTTAATTGTTCCTTGGAATCCGAAGAAGGTAAGTAGCCACAAAAGTAAAAATTTCCCGAAAAAAATCCGAACAACTTTCATTTTGTATATTAAATTTGACTGTTAAGACGGCAGATATTGTTTTTACAGAAAGTTGCGACTTTTCACTGCTCGAATAATCATTCTCTAGTGAAAATACCCTTTCAACAGCAGCATTAGTAGACATTTTTATTACACTTCGTGCAGTCCCTGCTGCGAAAACTTTGATTATAGATTATTGTGTGAAAAGCGAAAGTACCCTCCTCCATAACAGACAATTTTTTTTCATTAGTTACAAAAGTATTCCCTTTAAAATATGTTGTCAGTTTGGATGTTAACGCTGTTGGGCCGTGAGACGTTTTATGTACATTAGTTTCAATGTGTGCCGTTATTGCACTACGTCCATGAATTGAAATTGAAAATATCCTATTGCAGATTGTGGTGCATTTAACAAAGGAATCATAATTTCGATTTTTAACTACAATGGATGGAAACCCTTTCTTTAAATTTTCGTTTAAACGATTTTTCCTTCTTTTGTTATCGTTTATATTTGCATTAATATTCTAAAAATTATGTTAATAATACATTTTTTATTTTGATTTTAAATAAATATTATAATCTGATATTATTTAAGTAAAATGAACTATAATATTAATACTCACAAGCAACTTCACCTTCACTAGACAAATAAAATAAAATTTTATTTTGTACACCTTAAACCTTGTTAACTCTGTGTTCACGTAGAGATTCTTATTTTTAAGATGGTATGTTTGTTGGCGAAGGAGGCGAGGGGTAAAGAAACGAGTACACTCTATCTTGTACTGGCAACACGCTTTACTCTCTCATTCGTAATTGCAAACATGCATACACAAACAGTTGTAAATAGCATACGTGACGTTAAAAACAAGAATTGTATTGTCTGAACGCCGAAGATAGTTCAAAGGAGGATAAACCAAAATCTTAAAATTAAGAATCTCTACGTGTAAACACAGAATAACTTGAACAAAAAATACGAAATTATAGGTTTTCTCTAACCTCAAAATAATTATGTAAGCAGAAGGGAATTCCCATAAATCTTTGCCGAACATACTACGCATGCGTGAAGACTGTCAAGCAAAAATCAACCTGGGGATCACGTACACAAATAATGTAATGTCTTTGTTCACACGTAGAGATTCTTATTTTTAAGATTGCATTTTTATAGACAAAGGAGGCGAGGGGTAAAGAAACGAATACACTCTATCTTGTACTGGCAATACGCTTTACTCTCTCTTTCGTAATTGTACACATACATACACATAATTGCAAATAACATACGTGACGTCAAAAAAAAAAAAGAATTGTATTGTCTGAACATCGTCGAATATAGTTCAAGGAAGAATAAACTAAAATCTTAAAAATAAGAATCTCTACGTGTAAACACAGAGAATGTAATTTTGACGTTGTAAGAAAAAGAGGTCTGTAGTATCTATCTCTCCAGGTACATATTACGACCTCTCAATTGTGCCGGAAAAGACAGTAATATGCTCGCATGAAATTCTAATTACTCTCAAAATATTTTTAAATACCTATTCAATTAATAAAACTGAAATAAAATAATCTAAAAAATATTTTAGAAATACAAATGAATACTTTCAGAATACAGGATTTGAAGAGTACGGTTTGCGAGTATAGATGGTCACTTTAATAATATAGCTCAATCTAGTCATAAGGAAGTTATGTGTTAGAATAGTATGAAGGCATGCGTTATAATGAAACAAATTAGAAGTGTTTCGGTAGTTGGGGTTGTGTCAGAAGCAATCATGAAAGATGCCAACAACAACAAAATAACTGCATGAGAATATGCAAAAATATTATGTTCAACAAATGTATACGTACTTTTACATACATACAATATACTTACACTTTTTCTAGAATTAAACTTCTTAAAACAAAAATAACTTTTAAAGAAAGAAACAAAGTTTTTTAAATATTATATTTAATTTCTAAAAATCTCGTATTACTATACGCGGAAGAGACGCGAGACTGACAAACTTCACTGCAGACGTAAAACAAGAAAATTTTATCACATAAAAACACTGAAAATTATTAATGTATTACAACTTTACACTAATGAATACACAAATTTGTATCTTGCAGTTTATAAAGTCGTAAATTGTAAGCAATTTTTTTTAAATTTTCTTATAAATTTTTGAACTTGAGCAAAACATTTACTTTTAAAGTAAAAATTACAAACACTAGCTTTTTTATGCGAGTACTCACTGTCTATTCAATTGGAATAGGCAACAGGGATGCCAATGTACAGCTTTTCTACAAAAAACATAAGAGAAGTTTTGTTTGGTAGCATGTTAACCAAACCTATATTTAGTAAGTTTTGTACATTTCGCACTTGATCAACAATAGGAAATCAACTAACAAACAAAATAAACATCGATAACTATCTACGGTGAAAATTTCAACGCATTACGATTACTTTTTCAACTTTATATATCTAGTTACTACTTTCTTATCAACAAAAAGGTATTATAGAAGTTGAAATAAAAATGTATCGAATATTTATTTTTAATAGCGGTAATAAGTCTTGGAAGCAAATGCTTTAGAAAGTTGTGCAAACGTAGCAAACCTTCTCAAATAATAATAAAATGTAAGCATATATCCTACTATTGCTACCTTTGAAAGACTTGCTAGAGCGTTTGCAATAAAGAGTTTTTACCGCTAATGTAAACATATTTTCAAATGGAATTTTCTTATTTTTATTTATTTGGACTTTTAAATTCCCTTAAAATGTAATCACAAACCTCAACTGAAATTTGAAAATTGTTGATTAAGTGTGATATGTGCACACATATGTATATCCATTTTTAAATTTTCAAAATGCTGGTAAAAAGAAAAATTTACCACATACATAATATTTCGTTAGAACAAAATTAAGTTCTATTTCATTTGATTCAGTAAAAAATGTTTAATTAATAAAAGATTTGTTTGCAGAAAAAATAGCTGACTTAAACTTAAGTTTTAGTTTGGACGGTGAAGAAATTTCACTATTGTATTGTTTGTATATCCAATGATACAAATAAGTGTTTCACAAGTTTAGCCCCTGAAGGAAGTTTAATAAATTTATCCAACCAGAAAAGCCTTGGAAAATCTTATACATTTTTACGTTATACTATACTGTGTAACGTAATTTTGCGCTTACCACTTACGCTGTGATGAACAACTAAATTAAAAGCGTCAATCAAAATTGGATTTTCTAGTTGCAAAGCGTTAGCCCCGCCCTATTTGTGTTGCTCTCGCACACTTTTAATTTTTGTCAGATAGTTTACGTTTTACACTCTAATTTAAGATGGTCGGATAGTTTCCTAGTTGCCAAATTCTAGTTCTCAAACATACAAATAACTCTACAAAGTAGTTATAAAAAGTAGGGAGGTATACTAAGCTTAAATGCAATATATCGTCGCAAAAATAAGAAACAGTGTAATTGACATAAAATGCATCATTTTTATCAGATTTCTATGATGAAAGGAATTCACTTACGTCGTCTGCGTTTTGGAAAATACCTGTGGCTTCTTTCTACTTTCATACAGGTTTTTTGGCCCTGATGAACATTAAATGTTTTATTAGTTACAGCGTTCTTTTATTCTTGTGACGATATATTTATATATATATTCATATTTAAACCAGCTAAATTTGCTTAGGATTGGTCTAGAGCAAAAAAGCACAATGATGCTAATTTTAAGTGTTTACAGATAGATGATATATTGAAAACAGCTATATTTTTTATCCAGAATGTACAGTTTTTCGTGGAAACCAGTAATAAGTAAATTAAATGAATTCTGCTTAGCTTTCTTAACTTATGTTGGTTTTTATAAGTAAAAAAGTATTTATTCATTTCGCTTACTTCTATTATTATTTAACAAATACAGCTGTAGTCAACAAAAAATTGGTTAGGGAAGTTGGGCATTAATTGGTAGTTAAATTTTTAGAGTGGCAACAATGATTGGTATCTTGATTAAAACAAAAGCAATTGTACGAATTTGGGAATAAGCAGAAATAGACGATATCAATTATCGATAACTATGTATATTCAAACAACTAATTTTATTTTTTTTGTTAATGACCTTGGATAACAATAACAACATATATATTCATGAATCAAACAGCGTTGGCTTTAAAATATCTTACTGCGTATTCATTTTCCAGATAAAAATTTGTTCGATAACTATTTGAACTGTGAAATTGGATGTTTAGTCATTCACTGCAAAACGATATCCCTATTTATTTACTGTTGCCATTTGGTATTTGAAAAATTAGTCTTTGACAGCTGGCACTGTTTACGTCGAGCTACATTTTTACTGGAAAAGGAAAAACAAATAAAAAACGAAGGCAAAAGAACAACTTGTAAAAATTGTATTCTATGGTAAAGATTTTATAAATATTTTGTGAAATATTTAATTTATTTTTGTAAACATTTTATTTGCTTTAGTGACATTGAATTTTATTTTCTTACTGTAAAAAGACTTACGCTTTGTAAATTTTGCCTATAAAAATGGATAACAATTTGTGGTAAGTTTTTCTTTTTTTTTTCTTTTGCCTTGGAAAACTACGGTAATATGTGTGTAATTTGGTTAATTTGTTATCTAAAACGAAAGAAAATAATAATGATAACAAAGATAACAATTGTAATTTTAAATATGTATATAGGCTCTTCCTTGGCATAGCAATTGCTTGGACGTTTGTGCTGTATGAGTCATATCCATTTGATATATTCATCTTTTTTTTACAGGCTCATTGAATTAGAATCTGCTCTTCTGGACGATTGCAATGTCAATGACATATATGCAATTTGCCAAGGCAAAGCTATTCCAGAGGCTTTAAGACCAGATGTGTGGCAAGTTTGTTTAGATGTTAGGCACAAAAGTGATCAAATGTCACTATTCAATGAAATATATGATTTGCCATTTCAAAATAAACTACGCGAAGACTGTCAAACAATGGTGGAACGTATAGGCAATGATGACGAGGATAAAGTATCAGTTTTATCTGATTTAGAATCAATTCTGACGTTCTATTGCAAGAATCGTAATCTTCAGTATGAAAGTGAAAATGGATGGATAGAATTGTTGTTGCCTTTGTTAGCTCTCAAACTAAATCGCTCCGATACCTATAATCTCTTTGAAGCCATACGAGACACTTATATACCGAAGGGATGTAAGCCAAAGGGAAATGTTTTCCATGTCTTTCGCTTATTAATACTATACCATGATCCTGAGCTCTGTACAATGTTGGATACGAAAAAAATATCACCAGATCTATATTCTCAACAATGGTTTCAATGTCTATTTGCTTCTAGCTGCAGTTTATCGGTCATTCTATCCATGTGGGACTTGTATTTTCAGCATGCAGATCCTTTTCTTGTTTTCTTTTTAGGCCTTATTATATTGATAAACGGTCGAGATGTAATTTTGTCTATGAAAGATGCACCCAAAGATAGTATTGTTAAATTTTTGACGAACATGCCTTGTGCTTTGGATACAGACGATGTTGTTGATTTTTGCTCACTAGCTGAATATTACTCGCTAAAAACACCAAGTTCATTCAAGACAGACTTCCTTAAAGCTTTGTATGGAAACCAAAATGAAGAAAATAAGCAAGAGGAGCCGTGCCATGTATCCCAAGTAAGATTCAAATATAGCCACAATGAAATTGTTTTAATACTACATATTCGTTGTTAATTTTTCTATTGTTAAATGGTTTTAAACTCAATATTTTTCAATAACTATTTGATTTATTTTCACAAACTATTTTTAAAGTTTAACTATTTTACAAATAGCAATTGTCTGTTGTAGTTCGATTTTAGCCAAACAATAACAGTTGATTTTTTTTGTCTTTTTTAATCTGCACTGTGGTACATTAGGATAGAACAAGCATATTTAAATTCAAAAAAGCTTTATAAACTGCAAATATAGAAAAATTTCCCTTTATACAAAAATAACTGATTCCATAAATGACTATTTAAATACAAAGAAAAAAAAAAGCACTGTAACAGTTAATTCTCTCATTATTTACAGTCAAGTATAAAATTATACTTTAATTTGTTGGTTCAACTGAATAGAACCACATCTTTATTGTTCTATAAATAAAACAGTCATACGTTTTTGTACCTGATAATTGATTTTATTGTAATTGAATTCTTTAAATATTAATTTAAATATGCGTAAATTTACCATTGTTCACAATAATTTAATAAATTTTATTTCGTCTGAAATGCTTTAATTACATACATATACATAACTGGCCTTTACAACCCTGTGTCAGGATTACGGCCTAGCTTCTCGCAGCACTCATGTTGTGTGTGTAAATTTCTATCCATGAGTACCGGAACCTACAGTTTAATGTCGACTCCGAACGACAGACTTGAGAAGCTCTTTCATGGCAATTAATTACTCTCAGAGCTTTTGCCAGAAAACTGCTGAGAGGTAGTCGCCGAAAGAAATATTTTTTCATATTTCTTTTTTCAAGATGTCGGTGCTGAGATTTGAACCCGGCACTATCGTCTTAGTAAGCCAACACACTAACCACTAGACCACGGCGACTTTAATTAGTCAAAATTAAATTCTATAAAGTATTTATATTTTTGCAATGAATTTTTTGATAATGAAAGGAGAAAATTATCTCCGTGAGGGAATAGTACACTAGTCAAAATGAACATGTTGTCGAACCCTGCGGATTCTCATCAAAGTTCTTTGTGTTCTGTACAAATTAATGTCCAAACGTCATTACGGGCGAATAGGGTGTCCGGTATAAATTGTCAATATTTTAGATGACAAACCATAATTTTATATTTTATTAAAAAGTTGTAGCCATTCCTCCAAAAAATTTACCATTTTCTTGAATATTATTTTATTATTATTTATTACAACCGCCTACTGTTTTAAGTTAGGATTCTATTCTGTTGCAATATAACAAATGAATGAAGAATTTTATACTTTCAACTACGAACAAAGAGAGAAGAGAATCGCTAAAATGCATTTTCGTAAGATTTTTTATACTTTAAATGTCAGTTGGAGAAATTTTTTGTGTATATATTTGGAATTTTTAGAGGTTTTTTTAATGTTAATTATGCTGGTTCTATCCAGTATAAATAGCATTTTTTTCTTTATGTCTTAAGTTAGGTTTTAGCTTTAATATTACTAAATCACAACCGTTTTAAATTTTTAGGCACTTTGTCTTCCAGTCTCTGTTTACGAGTTGGTTGAAAATTCTTCTATTGAATTGACATCACCAGATGCAGTTCGTTTCTTTTTGGTCGACTGTCGACCTGCAGATCAATATAATGCCGGTCATTTATCTACAGCCTTTCATTTGGATTGCAATTTAATGTTGCAAGAGCCGGTAGCTTTTGCCACAGCCGTTCAGGGTTTGCTATCAGCTCAGCGTCAATCAATTGAGGCAAATTCTAACGCTGGTGGTGAACACTTGTGTTTTATGGGGAGTGGTCGTGTAGAAGAAGATCAATATACACATATGGTTGTGGCGTCATTTTTACAAAAAAACACACAATATGTGTCACTTTTAAGTGGTGGTTATAGTGCAATACATGACTATTTTGGTGATCACATGGCTGATTGTCTGGAGGATCATGATGCTAATAAGTGTATGATATGTAGCAAGAGCAGCTCAACAGAAGTACAGGGTGTACAACTACGATCGAAAACGGGACAATCAAAAAGAGAATCTGCCAGTAAGCAAGGTTCATCGACAGATTTCTTTAATCGTTTCTCTCAGGTCATGAAATTAAAATCGGCTGAAGTTAAAGATAAACTATTAGACATTATTGTAAATCCTACGAATGGTGCTAGCGCAACGACACCTTCGGATGATAATATTAATCAAGCAGTTGTACAGCAGCGTCACGTTTCAGCAGCCGATAGAAACGGCAAACGGTATCGTAATGTGGCACCTGTTTTCAGTATTGATGATGAACACGATCCTGAACTAGAAGGCGGCAATGCCATACAAAATGAAAATAAAGATTTGCCTGCTAATGCCGCTACGAAACTACCAGGCGATACGAAGGAAATTGTTAACTTAAATAACTACTTAAAATCTCCTGATATTATGAATGCTTTCAAATGTCAAGAAGTCCATATTAATGGTTATATGTACGACTCACATTTAATTATTACACCAACGCATTTGATTGTTTTACGTGAATTGGGTAAAGGACTAGCTCAAATAATAGTAAGAAGGCCATTAGCGAGTATTGTTAAAATTACGGCAAAGAAAAGACACCGAGATTTGATAACATTCAAATATGGTTTTCCTGATGGAGATGGTCTTTTGATCACCGATATGGATCGTTTTCTAATACCAAATGCTAGTGAAGCTACAGCTATAGTGTCTAAGCATATTGTTCAGACTTTGGATGGTTCTAAATGAACGTAATTGTTGTGTAGCTATTTATAGATTTTAAAATAAAAATTAAGCGCAAGAAAATTTTATGCATATACATTATTAATGAATTATACCTGTTATATTAACTTGAAGTATGTTATACAAGTGAATTAAATTTCCCTGTTAAGTTTGGTAATTTCAATGATAATTATTTAATGACAAAACGGTACTTATATTCATGTAACACTTATTTGATTTTAAACACTAATAACACCATTTCCGATCCAGTTGTATGTGTTTGTCTCTACTTTTTTTTATTTCGTTATTAATTGATTAGATTTTTATTTTAATAAGTTTTATTTATTGAAATAATTTAGTGTTGCATTAAAAATATTTCAACGATAGTAGTGGATGTCACCACTTCAGACGAAGTGATTATATTTTTATAATTTTTATTTATTGCTTTTGTTTGATAAAGTTAAAATGAAATAAATATGAACTAGAAATTGTGTAAAAACCTTAATTAATTTAGCAATAATAAAGTATTTATGCAAAAACCTATAATACAAACATATACATATTTTAGACTAAAAACATAGAAAATTATTAAAATAAAACTTTATCAATTTCATAAAATATATTTATTATTTATAGATAAAAATGTGTGTGCGACTCATTTGATAACTTTTCTTCCAGTGTGTTTAGAAAGCCGTTTGCCAAACAGCCATAGCACCCAAGATAACTGCTAGCTGAGCTGTCAGACAAACGTTTTCCAAAAAAAATAGCTGTGACTGTGTTCAGCTCAGTCGTTAGTTTACATATCAAAACTTTGGCTAAGAAATGAATAGATGTTGTCTATCGGCTACTTTGAAAACAGTAACAATGACAAAAAAAGAAAAAAATTAAAAGTTTCAAAACTAAAAAAATTAAGATAAATTTTGAGATCTTTGTTATCGAAAGAAATGTTATTGACTTTTGTGATAAATATTTTAATTCCACTCTTTTCAATCTTCTTAATGTGGTACAAAATGGTAATTAGTTTTGAAAATAAATTTCAAATATTCGAAGAGGAATATGTTTATATTCATACATACATACATACATACATACATACATACATATTTTTGTTATTTTGAAAAATTTTGAATCACATAAAAACTTGGCGTTTACAGAACAGTACAAAATCACATGTGATTTAATATGACGTAAATTTCAGAACATGCCTGTATATAGTGGTGTTCTCCATTCAGAATCAGGAGAAATTTATTCAAAATCAGTATACATATTGTCATATTAAATGCAAACATACGTAACTACAAAAATATTTCGAAATTAAGTTTTTTTACAAATTATGGTTCGTTACATGATACATACACGAAATTAAAACGGACGCAACTACAAGTGTGTGTTTTTATAAATTCCAGAAGATATAACTACATATACATATATGGGCAATTTCAATAATTTTCAACATTTGTTGAAACTGAGTTCAGATGCTTATTATTTCTCCAGTTTTTCGAATTGACCAAAACGGTCAAAAGGGAATGGTAGGCCACACTAGAAAACTGGGAAATTCAAAATTTCAGACCATCAGTTCTTTATTTTTAAAAGTTATGGGCACTCAAATATCGAAAAACTCAAAAAAGGCTTGAAATTTACAAGAGTTTTTTCATATTTCATCACTTTTCTACTTTTAGTTTTAAACTTCCGATGCTCACTGATATAAAATAAAGTCACTAGACTTTGTAGATATTTACACTATAAAAGTTATGCCAATACTACTATTTGGGAAAAAGTTGTACAGCGGTTCATTTTTGAAACCAAAATGTTCCGATTTTTTAATTTTCGCAGTTTTTTCTATAGCTTTTTTGCGCCGTTCAAGAAAATTGCATCTCGTCAACAGTATTTAATAGATGGTGTAATTTGCGCCATAACACGTCGATGTCAGGCTGCTAGTTGCTGAGAACGATGACCTCAAACTTTTATAGAATTGGCGTAAATTTGTCAAAAATGACAGTTTTTCGCGCCTGACATTTGCAATCATATTTAAAACTGGTTTATGTATTGCGTGATCTAAATTTCTTAATAAATAGCACCTCAACGCAAGAAGGCGTTAAAATATTTTGAAACGCAAAAATTTTATAAAGAAAATAAAACTTTTGCGAAATTTCATGATTTTGTTTTGCGTTTTTTTTAGTTAATCAGTGGTTTAAAATCAATGTAAAGTATTGGAAATGAAGTGCGCCGGTGAACTAAAGATCATATATAAATACGGTTGAATTCGGTCCATATTTAGCGGATACAGCGGCATTTTTCTTCAAATACATTTTGCTTTGTGACATCTGCAGTTATGTATAGATTCCGCCGCGATTGACACCAAATGAAAGGTTTTTTTAAGCTTAATAATAAAACCGAAAGGCATTAAAAAATTTTTTAAATTTTACAGATAAAAAAAAAATCCTAACCTCAAAAATAATTCTTATATAATTTTTTTTATTTTTTAAATTTGCAAGTTAAAACATTGTTTGTCTGTAAATTAGTTATGCGTTATATAAACACATATTATAACAATCGGTGAAACATTCATATTTTTGCTAAAATTCGCGTTTTTTAATCTTAAGAAATTTTAATTATAATTGATATTTTTATGTATTTTATCAGTGTATTGATGAATTTGGACTGCACTGATGAATTTGAAATGAGTTTCATGCATCCATACAACATTTATAAAAATAAACCAATAAATTTAACTTTAAATTTGTTTAAAGAAATTTTAACTTAAAACCTATATAACTTTCGCGCCGTTTGCAATAAATGATTAACGAGAACTGTTTTACATACATACATACATAACTGGCCTTTACAACCCTGTGTCAGGATTACGGCCTAGCTTCTCGCAGCACTCATGTTGTGTGTGTAAATTTTTATCCATGAGTACCGGGGCCTACAGTTTAATGTCGACTCCGAACGACAGACTTGAGAAGCTTTTTCATGGCAATTAATTACTCTCAGAGCTTTTGCCAGAAAACTGCTGAGAGGTAGTCCCCGAAAGAAATATTTTTTTCATATTTTTTTTTTCAAGATGTCGGAGCTGGGTGTCGAACGCGAACTGTCGGGACTCATGTCTTAGTAAGCCAACACACTAACCAGTAGACCACGGCGACTACTGAACTGTTTTGGTATGCTAAAATATCACCCTTCACGTGACCAAAGCGTCATTCATATCAAAAAAAAAAAAAAATTTGGAAAAAAAAATATCAAAATGTCGAAAACCTTACATACAAACTCATTTGTTGTATATAGGGATGCTAATCCTGAGCACTAAAGTACATTTTATAAGGTAAATTTTCGGACACTGGTTATTACGTCCTTTTGCATTTAATATGATGATATTAATCTTTTTTTTTTGACAGTTCTGTATTTTCATATCTATTTTTAAATCAAAATTCAATGTAACTATTGAAGTTTTTCTCTCTGTGCAAAACTTATTCTGAAAGAAAAATACATATATATACATAAATGTTTAAATAATGAAGAAATAAATTTTATTACAAACAATTTAATTTTTTTCCACAATAACTAATTTTAGGAATTCAAATAAAAACAAAAAACAAGTAAAACAATTTCTAACGACGTCTTGACCTAGAACGGCGTCGTCGACTACCACGTCGCCGACGACTGCGACTTCTTCGTCTTGAGCCTCTCCTACGACGAGCCATTGTAAGTATTTCCGGTAGCACAGAGTATGTACGACGAGGTTGCACACCGAAATATTCTCCTAATTCTTCAGGAGCTGCTTCGTCTTTATTTAAATTCTAGTAAATGAGAAACAAGAGAATAAATAATTAAAATTTTGTTTTATACATACACATACATACATATTCGGGCATGTTCTGTAAAACGAAATCGAATGAAATTTAAAATTGCAATAATTTTAATTTTTTTCATTTGTTTAATGGTTAATAACGTAACTTCTTTGAATACAAAAATTATAAAATCATCTGCAAAATGAAGTTTTATTTGTTCTTAAAAAAATACTCGATTTTAATTTTCATTCGAATTCGTTTTTTAGAACATACGCGGTTTGCATAAATATGTTTGTACTTATGTGTATATACACTTTTGTAGTACCTTTTTTTTGGATTTCACTCGGCCTTTGTCACCATAATTAAGTGGTGTACTAACCAAGTCATCTGTCATTGTCAAAATACCTAAATTAATACCCAAATCCAAGGCATCCTCTAAGGCATTTGGATCTTTAATTTTTTTTACAAGGTTCTCATAAGTATCGCCTGTACGATAAGAAAAAAGGATTAGATGGAAAAAAGAAAGAAGGTCCAGGTACTTTTAAAATTAAAACTTACTCATGCCCGGTTTACAATTAAGTGCCTCTAAAATATTGGGCAAAAGAGACGAATTTTGATTTTCCATTTGTAATTTTGAATTGTATCGTTTGTTTTTTACGTAAATAACACGAAATTAAAAAAATATTTCTTCACAAATAAAAAAATTAAAATATCACACGTAATAATTTGTAATGCTCTATATCTATATACAAATGTATGTATGTATGTACATACATATAAATTTGACAGTAAAATCGAATAAATTTATTTTAAATTATATTTTCAAAACTATTAATAGTGGGGTTGAACCCTTTATACAAGTAATAGAATGAATTCATAATTCCTTTCAGATAAGGCAATAATTTATAAACTGCAAAACGAAAATTCTACTTTTGGTGATATAAGTTGTGGGGTACCAGAGGGTTCAATTTTGGCACCACATCTTTATAATGTTTTTATAAATGTAATATGAAATATACATATTGGCCATTTCGTTTATGGTTAAGAGACTCTTCAGGAGATTCTTTCACAAAGATGGTATTCAAAACTATATCTGTATATAGGGTGTCCCCATGGAAGGTATATTTCTTTGTTTTGCCGCCATTTTGGTAAACATTAGTCTTGATAGTTCATATTTGGCAGTCGTGAACTAGAGACGTTTCTACTTATGTTAAAATAGTTATAAACTAAATGAAATCATATCCCATTTGGTATGTAAAAATTAAACAAAAGAATTTACAAAGTAATACATTTCTGTTTTTCAAAAATGCAAATTCTATTTTTATAATAAAATTTTTATAAATGATTTGAGACATAAATTTTAAATTTGTATTTAATTTTTATGTCGATATTTCATTGCTTTATGCACATGATACTTTCAGTTTAAATACATTAAGAGTTGTTTCGCTAAATTTACAGGTTGTAAATGATTACTATAAGCTTTGGAGGGTTAAGATAAACGCGTCTAAAAGTAAAGAAATGCTTCCGGAAAATGCAAAAGTTTTGTTGTACCTGAAAGTAAAGATCTTGAGTTGTACCTTGATGGTAATGAGATTCCCATTCGCCAACCAATAGTAGATAGATACCTTGCAGAAAGAACGAAGTTACTTATATACAAGATGTGGATAAGACTTTTTTATACATTCAATATTTGGTTTTCATTTGCACACTATCGAACTTGACTAGCAGTTTTGCTCAAATTTCTCTTGATCGAAAGTGTAAACACAAAATTGCAGTCATCAGTCAACCAAAAAAGTGACTGAGTCACGGGCCATGTTTTGCATTTAAAACGTTTATTTCTGATACCTATGAGCATCACAAGCACTTTGTTGGAGATTTACTAAGCAATTACTTGTACTTATTCGCCATTGGTTACTTAAATGAATCTAAACCGTTCTTGATTTGACTATTTCATTGAGACATAATTTTTTTCAAGAACTGTGCAAGGGCTCATCGGTGTTAGTTCGGCTTTAAGCAATTTTATATATATTTTTTTCTATATACAGGGGAGTTACTTTGTATTTCGATTCAAATCGAAAATACTTTCGAAAGAAATTTCCCATTTGAAAAATCAATAATAAATGAACACGAACATATTTCGAAAATTCGTAAATTTTTATGAATTCGTACGATTTTCGAATATAAAGTAATCCCAAAGTCCCGTTTTGAAAACTCCGTCATATTAAATCACATGTAATTTTGTGCTGGGGGCAAATTACGACAGTCGATATCGAACGAAATTTCATACAATTTTAAAACAATTTATTTAGAAATTTCGTTAGATATGGAATGCCGTAGTTTACCCCCTGTTCTGTAAATTATAATATATACAAAGTGATTCAAAACATTTTTCAAAATCACAAAAGTGTGTATGTATGTACATACATACATATATACAAATATTCCTGTTTCTGATATTTGAAATTTATTTTTAAAACTAATTACCATTTTGTAACACATTAAGAAGATTGAAAAGAGTGGAATTAAAATGTTAATCACAAAAGTCAATAAAATTTCTTTCGATAACAAAGATCTCGAAATTTTTCTTAATTTTTTTAGTTTTGGTTGTAAAACTTATAATTCTTTTCTTTTCTTTTTTTACCATTGTTACTGTTTTCATAGTAGCCGATAGACAACCGCTATTCATTTCTCAGCCAAAGTTTTGAAATGTAAACTAAAGACGGAACTGAACACAGTCAAAGCTATTTTTTTTTTTTTTTTTTGGAAAACGTTTGTCTGACAGCTCAGCTAGCAGTTATTTTGGGTGCTATGGCTGTTTGGCAATGGCTTTCTGAACACACTGGAAGAATGGTTATAAAATGAGTTGCACACACATTTTTATCTATAAATAATAAATATATTTTATGAAATTGATAAAGTTTTATTTTAATAATTTTTTACGTTTTTAGTCTAAATTATGTATATGTTTGTATTATAGGTTTTTCCATAAATACTTTATTATTGCTAAATTAATCAGGGTTTTTACACAATTTCTAGTTCATATTTATTTCAGTTTAACTTTATCAAACAAGAGCAATAAAAAAAGTTATAAAAATATACAGCCTGTTTTTAGAACACGAATGGTTTTTGATATTCGTCTTTTTATATGAGAAACACTAACAAATTTAAGTGTTTTTGTTGTTGTTTCACATATACATAAAAAGACGAATGTCAAAAACAATTCGTGTTCTAAAAACAGGCTGATAATTATCTCGTCTGAAGTTAATTTTATTTTTTTTTAAATTATAAAAAAAATAAGTCACCCCGTCTGAAGTGGTGACACCCACTACTATCGTTGAAATATTTTTAATGCAACACTAAATTATTACAATAAATAAAATTACGAAAATGAAAATCTAATCAATTATTAACGAAATAAAAACAAACACATACAACTGGGTCGGCAATGGTGTTATTAGTGTTTAAAATCAAGTGAAATGCAAATTAAAAAACAAAATATTTTTATTGTCCTATAATTCTCACAAAACTCCTTTAATATTAAATAGCCATCTTGTATAGGATATTATGAAAATTCTACAGAATTTATGTAATTCTTCTAGTTCTCGTAGCATTTCGAAATTTTTCGAAATTAATACATTCTCAAACCTACCAAATTAGTTAGTTACTAGTTTTGATAGAAAAAGCTAAACATTGGTATCCCTGGTTGAAATTTAGTCTATGTAATCTTATAAAAAAGTCCTTTGTAAATATGTATGTAGGTCAGGGGGCAAATTCTGGTATTAGTAACGAATACAATTTTTAATTGATTTAAAATTGTGTAAAATTTTATTTGAGATATCTACTGCCTAAATAAAATCCCAGGTTTCTGTCTTCTTTTTACTTTATTTGTTTTTTGGATCTTTTTCCAAAACAAACAAATTAAAATTGCGCATGTCGTTTGCAGAAAATATTAAAGAGAATTCTCTCTTAAAATTGGTAAAAGTATGTATGTATGTATGTATGTATACAGGAGTAAGCGTATATGTATGCATATGTTTATTCATCCATATACCAAACATATTTACAAACCCTAGAACATTTATACCAATGACGTCGATGACAAAAACGAAAAGAAAATTAAGCAAGAGTTTTAATTAATGCTGTCGATGAATTAGGGGTATACGCGCCCACATGGTAAGCTTTACTTTGCAAATTTTGCCGGTAGAGATGTAAATATATATTTATAATAATGAATAATAATATATATACATACATATGAATGTACATATGTATGTGCTTCTACATATTAAAATTTAAATAAAAATTAAAAAAAGAGGCACGTTAGTGCCGTCAATATAATAAGATGCATGAAATAGAAACTTTAAATAAGCAATAAATCAAAAATAACTATTAAAAAACGAAAAAAGTTTCTAGTGGCACCACTGATAACGAATAATGATACGCACCAAGACGCATTTACCATTAGGTGTCTTTGTGGTCGCCGTAGTCTAGTATATAGTGTGTTGGCTTACTAAACGTTACCTCCGACTTCATACCCCATCTCTGACATCTTGAACGAAAGATATATGAACAAATATTATACCCTGAAGACTCGAGTTCGAGCCCCAGGAAAAGCGATCAATTTTTTTTTAAATTAATTTTGTTTCGTCAGAAACGCTTTAATTAGATCAAAGTTTAATTCTCTCAAAAAATATTACTTTCGCGACTTTCGAAAGCAAGTCGTATGTCTCATTTGCTTGGTTCTGTTTAAGACCTGCCGATATTTTGACTTGTATGTACGGTACATATATTACTATTATGTTGGAGATTTTTTGATCAAACTAAAGTACAGCAGAAAAACCACAACACCTCTCAACTATCAAAAAAAATTTTTCTTAGAGTTCGTGTGTTGAGTCCACAAATCATCAGTTAAATTACGTTAACACAAGAATTTTAACACTTTGTTTTCTTTTGAGTTTTACTAAAATGATTGTTGTGTCAATTAATTTTAAATTAAAATTTGGTTCCAGAATGGCCTTTATTATTGGCCTTCAAACTACAGTAGAAATCTATTACAAGTACCTACAGTATATTGCAAGAAAATTTAATAGTTAGTCCTTAAGTTGGTTAAATTTTTTATTTTTATTAAACGTCGTGGCAATACGGGCTGGATATTTACGGGTGTGATGGTGGGCTTATGTATTAGTGCCACAGGAGAAGAGATGTATAACAGAAATAAAAATAATAACAACAACACTATTTGATAGACTGGTAGTAGTTGAACATGGGAATGATAAACAAATTTTACACTATTTCGCCAGTAAATGTGCCAGAGCCCCTGTACATATACTCGTACATACAAATATAAGCACACATATACGAGTGTATATTAAAAACAAAAAACAAACTTTATTGTTTTCATTTTTCTTTACTGACGACTACTTTTCTTATTTCTGGCTCTTGATCGAATACCGACAATAACAACCATATAAAAAACAAAAAGTAAAAACAAAATATAAATTCAGGCCAAAAATTCAATAAAAACTGTTGCTTTGTTAAACAGTTTAGCAGTTCATTTAGGACTCTGGTGCTGTAAACATATCCTGGAAACTTCCAGCGAAAGCAAAACTAAACAGAACTTTTCATTTCAAATTAAGAATTTTTGTGTGGAAAAACAAAAAAAAAAAAAAAAACAAAAAACTATTGAAACTTTTCATTGTATTTTTTTCTAAGCTTGTTTAAACAAAAGTACAATATCAATTAAAATAGTGAAAATATTCCTTAAACTCGTGAAGTATTTTTAAAATATAACTTGAATTAAAAATGAAATCATATTTTTATTTACGTGCCATAAATAGTTTAAAACTATTTTTATGGTTGGCCTTAATTGCAACTGTTGCTTCAGTGCCAACATCTGTTATGGTGCAAAACTCTGAGTTGGCTTCAAATGCTCAACAACATCATCAAAATAATAATGATAAGAATATCAATAATAAAATCAATAATAATGTTTTGACAAAAGGTAAGTGCTACTTTTATTATTTTTTTTTTTTTTTTTGCAATTTAGAGGAGAATTAATATAGCATATGCTATAAATACATACCCAACATCTGAGTTTTTCTACCTTTAATTCGTATTCAAATTTAACATTTAGGGACACTTTTCAGTTCAAAATTAAGGAATAAATTAACTTTGTTTTCATTTTGGCATATTATTCCTGTTAATTGCTTTTTTAAAAGGCCGATGTTTGAGGTTTAATTTTAAAGAAGAATTGTCTACAAACACATGTTTAAAATAAACAGCTGTTAAAAATATATGTACATACATATGTATGTACATATGCATGCATGTTTATAACTATGTAAGTATGTATAAAAATAAAAAGAAATATACAGAAGTGTTTATAAAAATGTTAGATATTATCTTACGTATAAAAAAGCCTTAATATAACAATTATGAGCCTTTTTCTTTGAAAGTAGTGTAAGTCTATTTTAGTTAATATCAAATAATTTGGAAACTTCAGGCATATATTATTTAACTAGTTTTGTATGTTAGAAATATTAAATTCATTTAAATAAAATTAATGTACTTCTAATCAAAAATTATGTACGAAATTTTTATAGTATGTATGTATCAGAGTTGTAAATGAATCATTCTTTTTTGATTTCAATTCATTATGAATTAGCTAAATTTTGAATTAATTCTTTTCAACAAAAAAAGAATTGAATTAAATTTGAATCAATTCATTTGAATTTAGAGAACATGAATTGCAATTTATTTCCAATTCAAATGAATTGGGCAAAATGAGTTGCAATTCATTTGAATTAGGCAAAATGAATTGCAATTCATTTTTTAATTCAAAAGAATTGGTAAAAAGAATCGCAATTCATTTCTAATTCATTTGAATTAAAATGATTTGGAATTAATTCAAATGAATTAGAAAAGTAACTTGTAATTCAAATTTTTCAAATCAAAAATGAATTGCATTCAATTGAAGTAAACTTGGTGTTTGGAGTTTGGTTCTTCAAGTGCTACTTATGGAATAAATGTAACAAAGAAAATTATTATAAATAAGTAATAAATACTTGAATTAAAAGAAATAGATATAGATAAAGTACAGAATAGAAGTACTTGGAAAAAGGGTGATGCTTTTGCATTATTGCAATTGGAAATGTATAACAAATTCATTTTTCGAGTTAATTCAAATGAATTGGTAAAATGAATTGCAATTCATATTTTAACTCATTTGAATTAATTCAAAATCAATTCAAATGAATTGGGAATGAATTGCAATTCATTTGTTCTAACTCATTTATATTAATTCAAAATCAATTCAATTCAAATGAATTGGAAATGAATTGCAATTCTTTTTACCAATTCATTTGAATTGAAAATGAATTGCAATTCATGTTCGTTTAATTCAAATGAATTGATTCAAATTTAATTCAATTCGTTTTTTGGAGAAAAGAATTAATTCAAAATTTTACCAATTCATTGCATGAATGATTCACGAATTAATTCAAAAATGAATGATTCGTTTACAACTCTGGTATGTATGTACAGTGGTGTGCAAAAAAATAGAGCCACCTTGATCTAACACTTTTCAAGCAAAAAATTATGTACAAAAATCTTGATAATTAATTCATTTTCTTTTATTTCGCTTTAGTAATAAAATAAATGACGCAAAAATAATGGGTATAAGAAAATCCAAAACTTAAATATATTTATTAGGGTGGGTCAATTTTTTTTCCTACTAAGCGTATAGCAAGGTCGTAATCTACGAGAAATTCTAAGAACTTTTCCCAAAGAAACCATGGTTCTAAAATCAAAATCGAGCTTCCGGTTTTTTACGAGAAAATTTGGTGTTCAGGTCATCCGAAAATAATGCTATTTTTTTTTTGGAAGTATTCATTGCAATTGGTGAATAGTTGACCTGTAACGCAGGAAGAGGGCTTATTTTAAAGGAAATTTTCTCAGCTTTCCATATCTGTGCTCATTTATAGAAAATTGTTTACCCAAATAATGGTTTTGGAGGTTTATGTCGAAATAATAATAGTAAAACTGTTAAAAACCTAAAACTATTATTATTGTGACATAAACCTCCAAAACCATTATTTGGGTAAACAATTTTCTATAAATGAGGACAGATATAGAAAGCTGAGATAATTCCCTTTAAAATAAGCCCTCTTCCAGCTTTACAGGTCAACTATTCACCAATTGCAATGAATACTTCCAAAAAAATAGCATTATTTTCGGATGACCTGAACTCCAAATTTTCTCGTAAAAAACCGGAAGCTCGATTTTGATTTTAGAACCATGGTTTCTTTGGGAAAAGTTCTTAGAATTTCTCGTAGATTACGACCTTGCTATACGCTTTGTCATGTTTTTCGTTTTTTTTTTTTTTTTCCCGAACAAATTGACCCACCCTAATATGCATAACATTTATATTTCGATAAAACATATGGTACACTCACTCAGTTGAGCTGTTTTTCAGGCATAAATAAATAACAATCTTTAAAATATTATTTCATTTCTTTATTGTAGTTAAATTGCTTTTCGTTTTAAAAGACTCTTAATATTTATTTAATCACACAGCTGGATAATAAAATAATAACTGCCATTACAAATTTGTGTTATAAGGAGAATAATAAATTTAAAAAAAATAGAAATTGTATGTACATATGTATGTATGTACTTTAAATATAACATACACATAGGTTCAAAATTATAGGTACACTTTTACTTTCCGTTTTCAGACTAAATGAGAATGGTAGAACAGAAAAATAGAATTTGAATTTTTTTTAAAAACAGAAATGTATTGCTTTGTAAATTCTTTTTTTTTTTTTTTTTGATTTTTATATACTAAATGGGATAAGATTCGCATTTAGTCTATAACTATTTTAACATAAGTAGTATTTATAGTTTTGAATACCACCTTTGGGAAAAAGTCTCCTGACGAGTCTCTTAAGCAGAGACGAAATGGCCATAGAGACATGCTTCTCACCAAAAGCATACATTTCATATTATATTAAATATATTTGCCAATAAGGCGTAAAAAATATTTTTTGTTTTTTAATATAAGTATATATAGTTTTGAATACCGCTTAAGTCGCTTAAGCAGGACGTAGTGGCCATGGAGACATGGGTATATAAGTTTTGCTTATTATTTTAAAAAAGTTAATTATAGTTTTGTTGAATGTTTTTTTTACTTTTTGTCCCCTATTTTTCAGTGTTGTAAAATACTATATAGTTTTTAGTTTGTTTTCCAATATTAAGGCATTAACTCGATTCGTATTGTATCGAGTACCAGAATTAGGCAATTTATTACCGAGATTTTTCCCGATTCGTGAAACTAAATTGTTTTCTTTAATGATAAAATATTTATCATTCTATGTACTTATTACTTCGATCACTCCTTGGTATCAGTTTTTTTTTTTCGCTAAAATTTGGAGAGAGTTGTGATATATTTTTTCATTTATTAGTACGAGTATTTCTTTGTTATGCTAGTGTACTTATTATTTTGATTGTATGTGCTGTATATTCACTTCTTAAATCTAAAATAATAAAACACAGGACACGACGTAGCTTTATTTGCTGAACACTAAATAAAATTATATTTGATGTAATCGTAGCATGCATCTAGTCGAACGGACATAACATTTTTCGTTTTCTTAATAAAAAAAAATCTATGTGAATGGATTTATTATTTCGAATATATTTTGCATTAATTTACATAATTTTTGTTTTTTGAATAAAAGGTTTAAAAGCTTTTAAATCCACAAGCTTAAAAGAAATAAATTTGTATATTTGAAAGAAAATTATGCGAGAATTATTCAATTTTCGTATTGTGTTAATAGCTTATGGTCTGTTTCCAGTATTGTACAAGTCTTAAGATTTTCAATGAATTTTCTAATAACAAAATCCAATTCGTCTGATTGTCATTATCTTTTAAATAAAATGAAAACTCTTTTTAGTATTTAAAAAGTCATTTGTGTTATTCTCTCCAGGAATGGGAAACTTGGTACGATCGTACTTTTTTAAAATTTTTCCATATTCTGTAGCGTTTTTAATATTTTTTAATTATAAAAATAAAAATTCAATTTTCAATCTTTGATTTTTTTCAAGCACTTTCTTAAAAATACAACTCTGATCAGATGAAAATCGAACGGTTTAGAAAATATTTCATAGCACACTGTGTTCATATTAATATACTTTCTTGTTAATTCTGTTTACTTTTTGACAAGTCGTATAGTGTAAACTGGCCTTTAGTAATTCATAGTTTGTAAGGAAATATTTAAATGTGAACCTCTCTATTCCTGACGATTATTGATTGCATCGTGGGATGAAGAGAATGTTATTATTATGTAATTTATTTCATTATCATAAAATTAACATTTTAAAATATTTAAACATTAAGCGTATACAATTTTACGATTATCTTAAAGAAAATACTCATAATATTTATAGAAAAACTGCTTCCTGTGACTATTAAATGTGCGGAAAAATATTGTAGATTATTTTGTTATTTTTTAATTCAAATTTGCTTGACATGTTTTTAAAAAACAACATTTGAATAAATTGTATTTCTTAAGGGAAAAATAAAAACAAATATTTTATAGGATATTATAAATTTGCATGTTCAGATATATATATATATATATATATATGTATGTCAAGAATTTGTTTTTTTTTTAACAATATACAGCGTCATACTAATAAAAACAATAGCAAATTATGACGATAAGGTAATATATATTTAGATACAAGTACTATTTTAAGTGTATATTTGTTATGGAAACAACGCCTGACAAATCGTTTAAACAACAAGTACAAAAAAAAAGGATTTCAAATAAATGACTTTTTTATTTCAAACAAAATTCAAAGAATAAAATGATAAGGAACTAATAAGAAGGTTTCTTGCAATTTTTAAAATAGCTTTTCAAATGAAAACATTAATTTAAAACTATAATATATTACTAGAGCATGTAAGATTCTCAGAAAAGGATTTTATATTTAACGATAAGTTGAATATTATTTATATGGCATAAATATGTATGTATATGGCGCTTAAGGCACTCTTTATAGGTACACACTAATTTATTGAAAGAATAATAAAAATAGTATTCAATTCCTTGAGTACGTAAATATTTGCATGTGTGTGAGAGAATGTATAAAATAAAATATTAATACTGTAAAGCTACTGTTACATTAGACAAATGTTTAACTAAAAGAGCATAACCACTATTTTACGAAAACATTTATCTTTTAATTTAATTTTTGTTTCGTCAGAAACGCTTTAATTAGATCAAAGTTAACGGCAATGAATATTTTTGGTAATTAAAGAAGAAATGATGTCCGTGAAGGAATAGTACACTAGCCAAACTGAACAATTGTTTTCGACTCCAGCTACGGTAGTCTCATCAGAGTTCTTTGTGTCCTGTGCATATTCAAGACCAAACATCAACTATTTAACTCACACTTTTCTGGAAATCGCATACTGAAATTATATTCTTTCATATGTATGTACATACACTTGTATGAGTTAGTCGAAGTAAAGTCACACAACAGTTTTTATCATATTCTCCTTTTCTTACCATCATTGCTGTTCTTGTAATTGTCATCTTATTTGGATGAAACAGAATTACAATTTTTATTTTGTTTTTGCCCTCTTATTCCATTTAATCCACATTAGTCGGCATCGACGACATGCACGACTGTAGCCGTGGTGGTTAGAGTGCAGCGCTAGAAGCATGCGCATTATAACTTAATGTGTTTGAGGCTCTAGGTTCGAGCCCCCGGAAGGTTCTGATCAATATTTTTATAATTTAATTTTTGTTTCGTCAGAAACGCTTTAATTAGATCAAAGTTAACGGCAATGAATATTTTTGGTAATTAAAGAAGAAATGATGTCCGTGAAGGAATAGTACACTAGCCAAACTGAACAATTGTTTTCGACTCCAGCTACGGTAGTCTCATCAGAGTTCTTTGTGTCCTGTGCATATTCAAGACCAAACATCAACTATTTAACTCACACTTTTCTGGAAATCGCATACTGAAATTATATTCTTTCATATGTATGTACATGTATTTACACTTGTATGAGTTAGTCGAATTTCGATAAAGCTTCCTGACTACAGGGTTTCAGAATAGTACGATATTCTCTGAGAATATTCTGATTGACTGGTATAGCCGGGCTCCAATTAAGCTTCTTGTAGGGTAATATGAGAGAAAGTGCAATACTGCTAGATTCTGCTGTGCTGAAATGGACGGAAAGGGAACTACTTAATTGTTTCTCTTGCTAAACCGCGCTACCCTTTGTCGTCCAGGCTATTGCCCAATTGGTAGGCATGCTGGTAGACTCGACATTTTCTCGAATTATTTCTGCAGGAGTTGTAGATCTGAGGAAGAAGATAACTCCATCTATCACATCATATGTTAGTACCTGACACTTAACTTTAGCCGACAGAGGTTTCTTGCCTCTTATTTATGGTCATATTTAACTAAATATACAGTAAAGGCGAAATTTGCTTTGGAGTTGGTATACAAAAAAACTATTAAAATTCAAGATTTGTAATCTTAAAAACAAAAATCGTCAAATTAGTTGTTTTTAGCACTTAAAATTGACAAAATGATGATAAATCATCACATCTGGAACGTGTGTTATGTGTGTATCGTCGTGTGGGAGTTTATGTGCTCTATCGAATTAATGATGTCACCTTAGATTTTTGATACCAAAATTTTTAAAATCTGCAATTCCCTTTCGGCTATTTTTCTCCGAAAATGGATTGCAGACTTGAAAAATTTGGGGTCGAAAATCTAAAGTGACAGCATTGACTCGAGATATGCATATAAAAAATATTTGTGAGTAAAATACTGTTCCATATGTCGGTGCGTATGATTAATTTTTAATTTTAATATTTCTAATACGTATAGTAAAATCGTGAAAATACATATTTAAGAAAACAGTTGATTATAATTTTTCTCTCTCTCTCTCTCTCTCACTATTTTTCTAAAACTTAAATGAATAAAAAATTACTTTCCACATCAGCTGGCTGTTGTAGAGTGTTGATGTTGCAATATATTTATTTAATTATTTGCGTAATTTCTTGTGTGTATTACAATTTCAATACGTCACTTAATTTTAAATTACGGCAACGTAATACGTACATATTTTGGTATACAGTATACGACATGCATGTGTATGTATGAATATATAAAAACATACTTTAAAAACTAGAATGTGTATTTTTTTTAATAGAATAAAACACATACAATCACAATGCTATACTATATGTATATGTACGGATGTATATGCATAATTATGTGCGTGTATGTATATCAAAAATCATGTTGTTAGCAAATGAATGAATTCTAAAAATAAACTTCAGCTAAAAAAGGACATATCTTAACGAAAACATACATAAACAAAACACACATATGTAAATATGCACAGAACTACGCCTTTTCTCTTTTTTGAACAACTCTCTTACTCTACATTATGAACCATGTCTTAGCCTATCTTCGATATACAGATTAAAACAAAAACAAAAAATTGAAGAAAAACTGTTTTTTTTTTGCTATATTTTGAAAATTTAACAAACTTGCGGAGGCGAAAAAGAATATTAAATTATAAATGTAAGAGAAAAAAAAAGTTTAAAAGGAAATAGTATTTTATTTGGTTTTTCGATTTTATTTTAATAACATAGCTCTGTTATTTTATATTATCTAGGTATAAAAACAATTTTACACGTATCAATCTATTTGGGATGTATTACTTATTGCATAAAAAGAAAATTTTTCTTTCCTCTCTTTAAAAAAGCTTTTTGGTTGAATAAAATAATATTTGTACTCCTCCTCGTTATTCTACATATCGAATTGTTTTAATTTTTCCTACGGATTGCAAAACTATTTCAATAAATTTTTGAGCAAAAATTATTGTAATATTCTATTAAAAAAATTATTGTAGATATTAAGCATAAAGATGATAACTTAACGTTTTAACACTAAAGTTTTTTGTTAATAGAAAAACTAAAACCGCAAATATATTATTGCTTCATAGCTACATATTTGGATACTACAATCCTTTTTCAGAGTTACAGCCTAGCTTCTCACAGCAACCATGTGTCAGGATTACGGCCTAGCTTCTCGCAGCACTCATGTTGTGTGTGTAAATTTTTATCCATGAGTACCGGGACCTACAGTTTAATGTCGAACCCGAACGACAGACTTGAGAAGCTTGTTCATGGCAATCAGTTACTCTCAGAGTTTTTGCCAGAAGACTGCCAAGAGGTGGTCGGCAAAAGAAATATTTTTTTCATATTTCTTTCTTTCAAGATGTCAGAGCTGCTTCAGAATGCAATAAAAACTATTTAACTAAGAGTATCATCTACTGAAAGCTAAAGAGTATTTTCTATAAGTGGTAAAACTAAAATCTCGTTGGTTTTATTATAAGCTACCTGGACAACACAGTTAATACATATGTACTTTGTTTTGATGTTAAAATATTATGGAGTAAAATATATAAAAATTTATTTTTGTAGTTGTAGTTACAAAAAAACAAAAAATACAATTCCATACCAAATGCATACTTTTGTATAACAAAAGTTTTATTCACTATATGCTTCACTTTCTTCTCTTTCTTTTTATTACTAAAATTCCTAAAAGTTTGAGTTTATTGTGAGATGAGTTTACTGTGTCATAGTTTTTTTTAACAAAAACATAGGTACTTGCAGATTCTACAGGAAAAAGCAATGACGGTATAATAAATATTACTTGTGTAAGTTTGAGTGTTGCTGCTGCTTAATGCAACGACCTACGCATTTTTACATTTTCTTCCTCGCTTTCTCTCTCCCACACTTAACCATCGAGGTAATTTTGCAGAAAATATATTTTTAGAAAATGAGTAGAGGTGGTTATGTCTATGAGTGTGTGTATATGTTAAAAAACAAAATAACACAAACACACTCTGAGAACTTTTGTTTTGTATGCCTTTAAGTACAGGTCATTTTCGTACCAGAGTTGCTGGTCATTGTTTGGTTTATATATTTATCTTTTTTTAGTTTATTTTTACAGGTTTTTTCTTTTCATTGATACGGGAGATTTTTTACCGCATGCAGCTGTTATTGCATCTACTCGTATTAGCTCATCTTTGGTTTCGTAACATTTTCTACAATATAATTAATGCTAAGGTCCAACAATATTTTATCTAACAATCCACAATTTTACTATACGTGCCGTTTGTATAGGTGGGTGGGTTATCATGTTAATAAATTCATTCTAGAGGTCTAAAACTATCTTTTGGCTTTTTAAAATCTGTTCCAATAAGTTTTTGTAATTATTTCTGGTTATTTGGGTACTTTGAACAACAAGTTCAATAGTCCCGTAGTATGAAACTGCAGCGCATATCATAACGCCCCCTTTTCTGTTATGATAGAGACTCAAAAATTTTTCTTTTTTCGGAATATCGTGAAAATAAAAGTTGTAGGCTTTTTTCATCCGAAAGAATTAATTTTCGCCAATCTTTATCATGGTCATGTCATGGTGCGGCAAATTGTTGATTTTCTTGTATTCATTCAGGCTAAATGTGTGATGCTAGAAGTAGACTTGACTGAATTTAAAGCAATTTGAAGAATTTTTTGCTTGGTTTATGGTGTTCTTTTGCAATTTTTTTTTATAATACTTATATGATGCCCTATGACAGCCAATAAAGAGGAGATCTCAAAGTTTTTCTGAGAAAAAGCACAAAACAGATAAAAACAGACACTTAGGTCTTGGTATGATCGAGGCATGATGGTGAAAATTTAGGGAATCCCACGTCAATCTTTGTCCAAGCTTATAGCATGCATTGGATGTATGTTAAGCATCTGGCAATGAGATGTTTGAAGTTTTTGTTTTGATTATTTTTCAATAGTTTCCTGTTATAACATCAACACAACACTTTGCGCTAATGGTAGTTGATCGTGTTTTTGTTTGACTAACCTACATATATCCATTTTCGACATTTCCTACAAATATAAAGCATTAATTTTTACCGATTGTCTTTAGTTTCAATTATATTTGGTTTTATTATGACCGCCTGCTGATTTAAGTTAAAAATGCATGTGGTTCTATTGTGTTGAATCAAAAAATTACGAGTCTTAATAACGAATTGTATACTTGAGTACAAACAAACGAAGACAAGAATCGTTATAATGAATTTTAATCGGATTTTTTGTGTTTAAATTGTCATTTGGAAGTTCAATAAGGTTTCTATAAATCAATTTTGTTTCTGTTTGCAATTTATAGAATGAAAAACCACTGTATATAAAAATATATAAAAATAGTTCGTGTAGTTTAAATAGACTTTAAATAGACTTTAAAAACGTTTCGTTTATTTAAATTATTTTTACAATAATTTCTCAACCGTAGTTTGAGTGAAAAACATATTCAGTGTGGCTGGAGTACAAATTCATCTCGGATGTCTTCTTTGATTGACAGACGATTGCTAAAATAATCTTAAGTCCTTTAATAGAACTTATTTCTGATTTAATTAAGGCGTTTTATGACGAATGAAAATTTATTAACAAAAATAACCAACTACCAATAAATAAAATTAAAACTTGGATTTTCACGCCATTTATTAAAGAAAAATATTTCATAAAAACTGTTTAAAAAAAAATGTACACTAAACATTTCATCTATGGAACTTTGTTATTCTACTTCACTGGGTTATAAAATTTAAATTTAAAAATTTCTCCTGTAATAGTGTTTTAACTACAACTGGTTGATAAAAATCAGTTTTTCTTAATGTTAAAAGTTATAGATTAGAAATTTAATACAATTAATCTTAATTCAATCAATAATGTTTTGCTTATCTGTTTTCTTTTTGCTTCAGTTATACTGGTAATTAATTAATTTTAATTACTCATAATTAGTTTTGGAAAAAAATATAATCACATATTCATCTTCATCGTATCTTGTGTGAGTTTTTCATTGTAAAATATTATTTCTACAACTAATTAGGGACACTTGTGCATGTATACACACTAGTACTCTTTCATGTACATATGTTGTATATGTACATATGTTGTAGATGGTAAAAAAGAGTGAGTACCCTGTTGGACTTTTAGGAAATAACTCACTAACCTATCGGGCAATTAGCTAACTTTAAGTTAATTTTATAGTACTCGTATTCACAGATGTTTACTAACTAAAGTTTAAAAATAACTTTAAATTACAACAAAATATGTAAAAAATTTGTCATTCACAATCCCATCAATACGAATTTTTCGCTATTTTGACATCGAGATACGATTTGCTTTTTCGAATTAATTTCCCCTAAAATATTTAATACGAATGCATATTTTTCGTAATAAAAATTAATAAATCAAGAACTCATTTATGTAGTCGCCGTGGTCTAGTGGTTAGTGAGTTGGCTTACTAAGACATGAGCCCTGGGTTCGACACCCAGCTCCGGACATCTTAAAAAAAAATATGAAAAAAATATTTCTTTCGGCGACTACCTCTCAGCAGTTTTCTGGCAAAAGCTCTGAGATTAATTAATTGCCATGAAAAAGCTTCTCAAGTCTGTCGTTCGGAGTCGACATTAAACTGTAGGTCCCGGTACTCATGGATAAAAATTTACACACACAACATGAGTGCTGCGAGAAGCTAGGCCGTAATCCTGACACAGGGTTGTAAAGGCCAGTTATGTATGTATGTATGTCTTTATAACATTAAATTTATTATTGAATAGTATTGAACATTATTGAGTAAAATACATATACATATATACAATTATGGGAACTTAGAAACAATTTAATTCGTTTTAATAAAGTTGGTAATGACGAACCATGTATGTAAATATGTAAACGCATATATATTTATGTTTATAATAGTGATTTTTACAAAAATATGTATTATAGCAAAAAGAAATCAAAATAAATACCTCTCTTATTAATAGTGAAGTTTTTAATAAATGATTATTTTAATTTAACTCAAATTCCAACAGGGTATCTTTCTACCTATACTTGTACCTACAGTTGTGTTCAAAATAATAGGAGTGCAATTCATTCAAAGCTGAAGTTTAAAATTAAGTAGAAAAAAAAAGAAAATATAAATTTCTTTTGAGATAAAATTTATTTCTAATTCAGCTTCTAATTATTTACCAATTACTTATTTAATTAAAATTATTAAAACATAAAATATTTAATTTAAACAAAGTTTTCTTTCAAAATTCCCTGTTCAAAATAATAGGAGTGTTTATACACAACCTAGTAGTATTAAAGCTAAAGTCACAAAAGTTAAATATTATTTAAAAATAGTTTCCCCGATTTAATATTTTGTTGAATAACCTTTGTTTTTAATGACTTCAGCACATCTTCGAGGCATTGAGTCAAAAAGATCCTTTAAAGGAATTTGATGCCACGCTTCGCGCCCTGTGCTACATAATTCTTCCGCATTTGATGGCTGTTTCTCTGCAACATATTTTTTAACGTCTGCCCACAGATGTTCTATGGGATTCAGGTCAGGAGACTGAGCAGACCACGATATAATCTGAACTCCACTTACCCGAAACCACTCATTTGCCAATTTACTGGTATGTTTTGGGTCGTTATCTTGTTGGAATATCCATTTAAGAGGCATATTCCACTCTGCATAAGGTATAGCATTACCTCTTTCAAAATTCCAACATAAACGTTTCTATCCATTATATCTAATTTCGTAAATTGGACCTACACCATTATACGAAAAGCTTCCCCATATCATTACTTTTGCACCACCATGCTTAACTGTTTTTTGTGTATATTGGGCTTTATATTCTGTATTGAGCGGACGTTTAATATATTGTCTAGACCCAATGCCACCAAATAAAACAATTTTGCTTTCGTCGGTCCAGAGTATGTTTCTCCATTTATCTTTCGGCCAATTGATGTGTTCTTGTGCAAACTTTAAATGTGCTACTGCCTGTTTTTTGTCAGTAGTGGCACTTTCCGTGGAGTTCTTGCAAATAAATAATTTTCCATCAAGCGTCTACGAATAGTACGACCACTTACGGCAAGATTTAGATCCTTTTGAATTTTTTTGGAAGACCCCCAAGGATTAATTTTGCTGTATCGTACAATACGACGGTCTTCAACAGTTGATATTTTGTGTTTGCGCCCACGTGTTTAAGGCTTTTTTTATATTTTAGAGCATTTGCAATCATTTGATCGGATCATCCTAAGGTTTCCTTAATTTCTTTATAAGTTTTGCCTTTTTTTCGAAGATTTTTAATTGGTTCTCTTTTTTCCTCAGAACAGTGCTTTCCTCTTCCCACTATTACAAAAATTTATGTGAAATATAATATAATCACTGTAAATAAGGTTTTCACATCATTTTTTTAAACTTACTTTTCACTTTTTTTCTTCAATTATATGCCCTTTTAGTTTTATTTTTAAAACGTCACACGCACTCCTATTATTTTGAACAACTCAAACCAAGGGCAAACACAGAAATGTACGAATTTTATTATGAATATAAAAGTTATTATGAGTTTCTCTTCTGTATTCGATTTCTTACATACCGTTGTAACTTCCGTTAGAATATCACTTGTTTTGCAAATTGGTACACTAACAAATTTCAACTGTAGAAATATTACATTGGTGCACTCCTATTATTTTGAACACAGCTGTATACATACATACATATGTAATTGAATTGATAATTAAAAAATAATTATGTACTATTACAATTATTATATCCTCTATTATTATTAATTTTTATTTTTTCTTATTGTTTGTGTACCTATTTATAGCAGGTCAACCGCCTAATAATACGTAGATATGTAAAGCACATACATTTGTAAATAGCCTAAAAGGACTTTATTATTATAACGAAATACAAAGTAAGGCTAAAGATACAAATTCAGGGTATAAACAATAGAATTCATTCATTATCAAGTGAAATTTCATAAAATTCTTCAATTTTGTATATAGAATTTACTGTTGATATCGTGACCGTGTGACCTGAAACGTTCGATTATTGATGGAATGGCAAAAAACGATTTCCTCGAGCACCATACATAAATATGTATGTATGTATACCAAATTATAAAATTATGTATTATTTAAACTGGGGGTTAATTCTAGCAGTCGTGATCGAAATTACATTTGAATAGAGAATAATTTCGACACAGAACAATTTTCTAATTCTGTTACTTGATACGATACGAATCGAATTTTTGTTTAGTGTTGTAAAACATGCAAAAAAAGTCATTTTACAATACTGACAAAAATGCAACAAATAGTAAACAAAAAACTTATGTATCTTCCGATACTGATGAGAATTTGAATATGAATCTTGTTCGGCAAAAATGCGGAGTACTAGTGATCCCTTAAGTCTGCCAAGCAATGCGTAAATCTTGATATAAGCATTTTGAATATGTATTATGTATCTCCAAAGTTCCTAATTACGAGAGTGTATATCAAACACCACTAGAAATAATAAATTAAACAGAGTATGACGCTGAAACCAACACAACAAATATTGGAAACTAAGTGTATGTAGGAACTGAAAATTGATTTAAATCATATTTTTTATTTAAATTCGTATTGGTGGACTAGAAGCATTAAATTTTAATGCTATTTGTTCCCAAAGATGGTAAAGTCTTGCCTTTCCGTGCTAAGTATTCGGTTATATGTTCTTTGCCAAGTCCGTAAGTTATGCCATGAAATTTCCTAGAATTTCTTTGTAATTAATTTATTTTTGATCTGAAATATATTTTATAATTTGAAGAAATTAAAAAAAAAATTTACTTACATGTTTATTTTTTGTCTTTACTTATGTATGTATATAGAAAAACGTTAAGTCGAATGGCTTTTTGTTTGCGAGCAAAAACTCGCAAGACTGTATT
This sequence comes from Metopia argyrocephala, assembly GCA_963576795.1. Taxonomy (NCBI): domain Eukaryota; kingdom Metazoa; phylum Arthropoda; class Insecta; order Diptera; family Sarcophagidae; genus Metopia; species Metopia argyrocephala. The sequence goes on from OY756209.1 coordinate 4,643,745, forward strand.
CGAACAACCATTCGTTATCGAATGGCATCATTAGAAATTTCGATACATGTTATTCGATAACGACTCATAGAATCCCAAAAGTAAAAAAACTCATACATACGAGTAAGAATTCGATCGTAATCGAATGACAGAATTAGCCCCCTGGTTCAACAAACAATTTAATAATTCTTAAAATGCATATACAATTCTTAAAAATTTGTGTAATTCACAAATTTCACTTAAAAATTTTTATAATTCTTCCAAATCTAAAATTCTCTGTGCAGTAATAGTATTTAGTCATACTCGTAAATAAACAGATTACGCATTGCGCGTAATGATTCGTGAATTGAATTTTTACATTAAAAGTAATATAATTTTCAGGCGAACATTAATTTCACTTGGTATTCATGATAAAAATGAATACATATTTTCTTTCTGAGTTTAAGATATACAACAGCATGATGGCGTCTTAGAAAGAGAAATAAAACTGTTATGATAACAATAACAATTAAATATAGCTTTTACTTCTACGTCTCTCTATAAATGAAATCATAATGAATAGAAAAACAAAAACAAAATAAGAATAGAAGACTTCAACAGTTAAATAGAAAAAAAGAGTCAAAAAAGAAAAAAAGGAACATATCATGAGTTATAAATTTTTTCCTAAAACAGCAACAATAATAATAAAGTTGAAACCTCCCCTATAATAATAACGAATAAAAAAAAAACACTTTTTTTCAAATTTACGTCAATACTTGTTATAAACCAATGTTATCATCTATACAACTACAATAAATAAACAAAATGACACAACAAAACAATATTCAATATGGAAAAATATTAAAGTAGAGAAAAAAAACAAAAACGAACTAATAGTTACAGCATAACCAAAAAATTTAAGCAAAAATATTTCACCAGATATGTAAAATAGCATATATAGCATTTTCAGTTTAAATACAACATTTTTCAAAATAAACGAAACTTTATTCAAAATAGATGAAATTTTATTCAAATAGAATTAAATATTTTTCAAATTAAGTTAAACCACTTTCTGACGAAAGAAGTAGCGAAATATTTAAATAAAAAAATAATAATAGATCTATAGCTTAAAATAAAGTTTAAATTAAATAATTTTAAAAACGGTTAATTTAATTTAAAAAATTTTTAACTATTATATTTTTCACAATTTGCTTTTATAACTTAAAATAACTTTTAGAGTTGCCAGATTAAATTTTATGAAATTTGTTCATAAAAGTTAATATATTGTAAAATAGTTAACAACGATTATTGACGAGAGCCTTAATAATATACATACATATGTATACATATATTTATAACATATATTTTAATTTGATTCATAAAACTATATACTGCTAATGTGTTTGGATAATTGAGAGAGAGTAAAAGACATTTTATAGAAAATCCTATAGCAAACGAAAATAAAAATACAAACAATTATTTAATATTTTCATATCATATCATATACATATGGATTAAACCATATCAACTCAACTTAAAATATGTCGTTTTTGAAATGACTGTCTCCGAATTTGCTAATTTTTGGTATGAATAAAGTATATCATAACACTAAGACAAATATAAAATTTAAGGGTACTGACACTTCTGGATCCGGAAATATGAGGTCTTAAAAATCGGAAAACAGTACAAAAATGCACAAAGTTACACTTACTTAATTGTAATTTTCTTGAAAAGTATTATAGCTACGCATCTCGTAAAAGTCGCATTTGGAAGGGTATTAAATTACCTTTGATTTAATATGCAACATGATTTTTTCTTTGAAAAAGTCAAAGGTCAATTTTCTTTATCTATAAGTCGGAAGCCTATATCTCCGAAAGCGACCTTTTTAAAAATTTGAAAAAAAATTATGCCAAAGATAGTTTCGTTCTCTACAGTTGTGAAAAATTTCAGAGTGGAGGTATTTCTGGATCAAGAAATAATAATCAAATCGCAAAAGAATGTGATTAAAACTAGTCTAATAGTGCTGGGATGGTATACGATTTTTCGATTTCGATTAGCTAGAATCGCTTATTTTGTGAGTTTCAACAAAAAAATACATAAGTCAAAAAGAAGGGATGTGGGATGGAGGCAAATGGTTCTTTATCGGGGTCAAAGGTTGGGTTGAAGGAGTAAAAGTCCACAAAAAGCTCCACAACTTCCCTGGATTAGCCCCTAGAGGGATAAAATGTAAGACCGACACTTACTAATATTTTACCCCCAACTTTTTTCCGAACATAGCTACCCCCTATCTCCAGTCCCTAAGGGGGCTCCAGTTCAAAGTTTATAAAATTTGCTCCTACCACTCTAGAGAGTGGGAATAGGGGTTAGGTATGTTCGGAAAAAAAGTTGGGGGTAAATACCTACCCCTACCTATATACCTATCCCCTATCTCTGCTCTCTAAGGGGGCTCCATTACAAAGTTACATTTTTATATAAAATTTGCTCCTACCACTCTAGGGAGTAGAGATAAGTGTTAGGTATGATCAGAAAAAAGGTTGGGGGTAAATACCTAACCCTACCTAACCCCTACCTACATACCTACCCCCTATTTCCACTCGCTAAGGAGGCTCCATTACAAAGTTTATAAAATGTGCTCCTACCACTCTAGGGAGTGGAGATATGGGGTAGGTATGTTCGAAAAAAAAGTTCGAGGTAAAATATTAGTAAGGGTCGGTCTTACATTTTATCCCTCTAGGGGCTACTCCAGGGCAGTTGTGAAGCTTTTTGTAGATTTTTATTCCTTCAACCCAACCTTTGACCCCGATGAAGAACTATTTGCCCCCATCCCACATCTCCCGTTTTTGTTTCATGTATTTTTTGTAGAAACTTACAAAATAAGCGGTTCCAGCTAATATAAATCGAAAAATCTTCTACCATTCCAGCACTATTAGACTAGTTTTAATCACATTCTTTTGCGATTTGATTTTTATTTCTTGATCCAAAAATACCTCCACTCTGAAATTTTTCACAACTGTAGAGAACGAAACTATCTTTGGCATAATTTTTTTTCAAATTTTTAAAAAGGTCGCTTTCGGAGATATAGGCTTCCGACTTATAGATAAAGAAAATTGACCTTTGACTTTTTCAAAGAAAAAATCATGTCGCATATTAAATCAAAGGTAATTTAATACCCTTCCAAATGCGACTTTTACGAGATGCGTAGCTATAATACTTTTCAAGAAAATTACAATTAAGTAAGTGTAACTTTGTGCATTTTTGTACTGTTTTCCGATTTTCAAGACCTCATATTTCCGGATCCAGATGTATCAGTGCTTCCAAACTTTGTATTTAATTTAGTTCTATGATATACTATATTTCTACAAAAAATCATAAAATTCGGAGGGGGTAGGTTAAAACCATTGGTTGATTTGACTTGGAATATCCCATATGTAGTTACAAGTATGTATATCTCAGTATATTAATATAATAAATCAACAAGTTGTTCACTCACACAAACAAATGTACTATTGTAAGACAATGTTTCGCTATTGTTTTATTAATACCCTCAGCCAGCATTTTTAATGAAAATCGAATTAATAATTCTTTTATGTGTATATGTATATGTATGTATGTAATAAATTCTTATGTTTTATATCTATTTTAATTTTTTGTTTGTTTAACATACGACACCGTTGCAATTAAGACGTGAATGCTTAACAGAAAAAAGAGATTAAGATGTTGCCGACATACAACATAATATTTCTAAATTTTCCTGTATTACAATTTGATTACTTTTGGAAGAGAAAATAAATACAAAACATCTTTATATGATCAAACTTCATTTATATAAATATAATATCTTATATAAGTTTTTTGATTTTGTTTAATTTCGATCTTTTTTTTTAAATTCTATAAACGATAATATTAAAAAAAGATAATATTTTGTTAAGCTGAAAGAGAAAAAAATTAAAAGGGCAACATTCTTTGGTAGAAAAGGAAACGCCGTTAGTGTTAGAATTTTCAAAGAAAATTAAAAAAAAAACATTTTCATAAGAATTTTTCTCTTGTTTGTGTTTCAATAATTTTAATGAATACACTAGAGCCCCGACTTGCGTCGTCCCGATTTGCGTCGTTTCGATTTGCGTCGCTTTTTAAAAATTAGAAAAATTCGATTTGCATCGTTGCAATTTCAAATTGCGTCGGTCCGAGTTGCGTCGTTTTGACCCCGATTTGCGTCGGTTCGATTTGCATCGTTTTTATTTCGATTTGCGTCGTTTTGATTTCGATTTGTGTCGCTAAAAACGGTTAAATTTTTTACCGCTGCATTGTGGATTACCATTTTTTGCATTTGTAGTGCCTGATTAAGCATCTTTTCTGTCTTTTAGCATTTTTACAACTTCTGGCAACACTGATCGTCACCTGTACGTTAAGAAGCTTTCAAATTGCGTGAAATAAGGGGAATTCCCTTTTTCTTTGTTATATAAGTGGTGGTTATGTTAAGAATTAAGTGTGTGATTCGCCAAAATACCTTAAGTACGTAAAAAATGAGTCAAAGTAAAAGAAAAGTAATAAGTTTGGAATTAAAATTAGACGTAATAAAACGTTTTAAATCGGGAGAAAAGGCTGTTAATATAGGAAGAGCTCTTGGACTAGCACCTACAACAGTAAGAACAATTTGCAACAGAGACAGTGATAAAATAAATCAATTAGCTGAAATTATCACACCACTTCAATCTAAACAAGATACTATAGCAAGAAATCCCTTATTGGTTAAGATGGAGTCCCTTCTTTCAATTTGGATACATGATCAAAATAAGCGAAGAATGCCACTGAGCAAGGACGTAATAAAAAACAAAGCTCTTTCTATTTACTCCGACCTTAAGAAAAATACTGCATCTAGTAGTAACACAAATTATAATGATTTCGAAGCCAGCAACGGTTGGTTTAACCGCTTTAAAACACGGATAAATTTACATAATGTGGCATTAAAAGGAGAATCAGCCAGTGCAGATTCAGTAGCTTCAGAAAAGTTTAAGCTTGAGCTAAAAGCCATAATTCAAAAAGGAGGGTATTCCTCTAAGCAAATTTTGAATGCCGACGAAACAGGTCTTTTTTGGAAACGGTTACCATCAAGAACTTACTTGTCAAAAAATGAGAAAGCATGCCCTGGATATAAAGCCGCGAAGGATCGGTTAACACTTCTTTTGGGCGGAAACGCAGAAGGAGATTTTAAATTTAAACCTTTTTTGATATACCAATCAGAAAATCCAAGGGCAATGAAAAGTAAAAACAAAAGAGACCTCCCGGTACACTGGCGCTCTAATAAAAAGGCTTGGATGACCGCAACCCTGTTTAAAGATTGGTTAGAAAATTGTGCCGTTCCTGAGTTTAAACGCTATTGTTCCTCTCAACAAATTGAGTTCAAAATGCTTTTGTTAGTCGATAACGCACCAGGACATCCAATTTTTTCAGATGACTTGTCGGAGCATGTAAAAGTTATTTTTATGCCGCCTAACACAACATCACTTATGGACCAGGGCGTAATTTCAAACTTTAAAATGTACTACTTACGCCGAACTTTCCGGCAACTTCTTGATTCAACAGACAAAAATGATAATCTCTCTATGAAAGACTTCTGGAAAAACTACCACATAGTGAAAGCTATTGAAAATATACATTTATCTTGGGAAGAAGTTAAGGCATCCTCCATGAAAGGGAGTTGGCGGCAATTATGGCCAGAACTTACTAATGGAGACGAAGGTGGTGTCGATGATATTCCAAACGTTAGTAATGAGTTGGCTAATTTAGCTAGAAGCAGAATTTGAAGCAGAATTTGACGGAATGGAGGAAGTTGATATTAATGAATTTTTGCTGTCTCATGATGAGGAGTTTGATAATGAAAATTTATTAGCCATTGATATTCAGCATGTTTTAGATGAAGATGTCATAATAAGTGATGATACATTAGAAGAAAAAAAATTAACAATCGCCAATATTTCCAAAGCTATGCAATTAATTTCCCATGCAATGGATATATTTTCTGAAAACGATCCTGACGAAAACCGTAGCACGGGCGTAGCAGCATCCGTTGATCAAGCCATTAATTGTTACAAAGAAATATATCAACAAAAAAAATCTCTAAAAATTCAACAAACTTTAGACATTTTTGTTAAAAAAAAGTAAGACCATCAATCAAATGGATATAAGTGTTGTTGATTTAGATTTATCATCTGAAGAGAGCTCAATATAAGCTAAATAAATTAAAATTTTTTAATTCATGTACTTTTTATGAATACATATACATATGTATGTATGTAAATGAATTCAATTTTTGTTATGTTTTTTCTTAATTTATTGTTTTGTTATTTCTTTATAATAATTATAAACATTTGTTGAAGTAAATGAAATAAATAAAAAAGTATTCATATTTGGTTTTTATCAAAAATACAACATTTTTTGCTTTGTTTTGAATATTTTCCCCAATAAATTAAATTTCACTGCATTTATATAGAAAAAGGTGATTCGATTTGCGTCGTTTCGATTTGCGTCGCGTTTCTCCGGTCCACATTAACGACGCAAGTCGGGGCTCTAGTGTATTTTAATATGTTTTGCTATTTCTTTCTTTGTTCCCAACTTTTGATTTTTGCGTTTTATTTACACATATTGTGCTAAAGGGCAAAAACTCTTACAACAATAATATATTTTGCTCATGCATAATTCAATGGTTTTGTGTAATTGAAGTCAAAAAGGCAAAAAAAAAATTAAATAAACAAAAAATAAAAAAATAACGATTAAGCAATTTTATAATAAATATTGTTACAATAATTTTATGCCGCTTAAACTTATAAAAATCTATGAGAGTTTAAACGACACTGTTACCAACATTAAAAAAAAAGTGAAGTGTAAAATACCTAGAAAATACATACATAATTGGCCATTACAACCCTTTTTCCCGTTGTGTGGAAATTTTTGACTTAAAATTCATTCTAAATTTATTTTATTAATAATAATAAATCTCTTTTATTTTATTGTTCTGTATCCGTATTAATAAAAAATAAAATAAATTATATATTATGTAAAAAGAACTTTTCACAATGTTTGAAAATTTAGATTTAAAACTAAAACAAATTTGGTTTTTTATTTTTGTTTTCAATATAAAATTCAAAACGCTTATAAACGAATTTTTTTCAGAATGAAAGTATTAATTATTATACCAATATCCATTAAAATGAGTTAATTTCTCATTGTAATGACTTAGATTAAATATGTCTCAATTACAAATGTCATTATAGTATGTATGTATATGCCAAACATAATGAAATAGTAATGCATGGTTATAAATTTTATTATCTCAATGTAATTATAGTGTTATAATCCATATGTTGTACATTTTTGTTTGTTTTGTTTTTGTATTATTATTTTCGCATACTACTAAATAAAAATATTATCTTATCAACGATGGAAATATTGATAACATAGTATTTGGAAAGGGAATAGAAATGAAATATCAATAATTCTGAAAATATCAATAGTTCTGAAAAATGAATTCGAATGAAATTAAAATCGAATGTTTTTCCTAAAGCAAAGAAAAAATGGTTGACGTATTATTCTACAGTTTTAAAATTCAGAGTAGTTACATTAATGGCCATTAAAGGAATGAATAAAAAACAGTATTAAATGATTTTTACATTTTAAAATTATATCAGTTTGAAATTTAATTTGATTTTAATTTTACTCAAATTCGTTTTTCAGAATATGCACGATTAGTAAGAGCAAAATTTAAAAGGAGTAGAAGTTTTAGCCAATTTTATATACATATATGTACATATTTTTTTGATATCATAATTTATTATGAGTTAGTCGAAGTCTTGGCAAACACAACACGTTAATTGGCATTTGTTTTTTTGGTAATCAGATGCTTAATGTTCTCTTAATCGTAATATATTTGGTCCGATTTGAAAATTAGTTTTTATTTGATTATTTCTAATTATTTTTAAATATTTTTTGGAAACTCAAATTATCTCGATTATGTTTTTTTACTGATAACCACAAATTTCTGCGAGAGAATTATAAAATCAATAAAATTCTTTTAAAAAGTAATTTATTTCATTACTAATCGTAATCGAACTTTAAGAGGTTGGTCTGTTAACCAGATATGGGCTATACCCAACTTTATATTCCTTTTATTTTCAATGGTAAATGAAATAGAAGAAAAATTGTACAACTAATTTAAGCTTAAAATATAATTCAATTTGATTTTATTTGAATATAATAATTTTATCTTCGGAAATTACTTTCCTGTTGTTACTTTTCTTCTGTATTTTCATTATTAATACATTTAAGATTCAGTAAAAATCTTTCTAAAAAGGGAATTTGCCACTGGTTTGCTAATGGAAACATTTTTGTTTTTTTTTTTTTATTTCCATCTCTATTTTCTTGTCAATATTTTGAAGAACTTCCTGTAATATACAGACAAGTATTGAACGCTTTGTCCACAATAATTCAATTGATTATGATTGTCATCAACTCAACTCATCGCATTGGAAACAAATGATAAAATAGATGAACGGAAGAGTGAACTAAAACAGAGTTGAGAAAGAGCAACAAATTGAAGACAAAAAACAAAAATGTTCATTAACAAGGAGTTAGTAACTGGTTGCCCTTTCTTAATGGACTTCTAAGTAAAGTCAAAAAACATGAAATATAATAATATTGCAGATTACAATTGTCAAATAGTATTTCTGAAATCAAAGACAAGCTCCAACAGAAGCTTAAACAAAAATTTTGTTTAGCATAATTTCTATTCACAATAAATTCTAAAAAATGTGTCAAAATACAACATGTAATTTTACAATAATTTAATATTTATATACAACTTAAATACATATTTAAAGGCTAAATACTATGTAGGGTATGTAAGTATTAAATAGGATTGTTTTGCTAAATATGGTCATATTCTGATAAAATTACGTATTTGAATTAAAGTAGAATATATAATTGATCAATTTAGACCGAGTACATTTACAAGACACTATACGTTTTACTGTGTTCAATTACGATGTACAAAATTTTCGTCTATTCTTTTTAACATTACAACTTAGAAAATTTTACCATTGAAAAGAAAATTTTTTAAATGTTCCTATTTTTATAAAGTCTTTGGAAATTTGTGTTCAATTTTTTAAGATACTTGACCCACAAATATAAGTTAAAGAAAGTAGAAAGTACAAAAACAAAGATGAAGATATCCCCACAATTTTTAACATCCAAACAGCTCTTTACTGTTTAACAAATGTGGCGTAATGTTGTAGAAAATTCGATACATTAATTTTTACATACCAAAAATGAACAGCTGATACGTTACGTTACGTCACGTTACTCATTCTATCTTTTATTAAACAATTATTTTATTTTTTTAGTTTAAATAATAAAATTTTTTATGTGCAATACTATAGGCCATATTGGCCAACTAAGACAACAAATACATTGGATCAATTGCATATTTTACTGTTAGTGATTAATTATAAAAACGTTGCAATGCAATTAATCCTGGTTATGGCTATAACACGAAACGAGTTTAAATCTTATTTTTTAATCTTCTACTAATTGCAATAAACTTGACAAACTAAACGATTTGATAAACAAATAATTCTTAATGATCCCCCATAATAGTTCATAAATTCCCTTTACATGGAATTACATATAAATCGCATTTACTGTTGTAGGGAATAGAAAACTTGCTATGAAATTAAAAAATAAAAATGTGAAGAAATTGTGTATGACTTACATATACCTATAACAATCCTCAAGTATTTAATAACTTACTACAAGAAAGAACAAGAATAGAAAATCTTATAAGAATTATTACGAATGATATAACACGTACTTATACAATTAACAGGCAGAACTAACTGTTGTAAAAGAAAGAAATTAAACAACAATCATTCAAGGAAAACTTTCATAACAAGGTTTTCTTCTAAATGCATATAAACCATAATTACAAAAACGAAAATTGTAAAATAAAAAAAAAAGAAATCAACTTAATAAATCCTGTGTAATGTAATAAAACTAAATTTATTAAAAATTAAAGAAAATGTAATTTATCCACGCACTTTTGCATCTTCCTATTTCAATTATACATACTCGTGTGCAAGCATCTTCATTATCATCTGTGTTATATCCGCCCATACACAACTCAATGTACGAATGAAGGGAAAAAGATATTAAAAACCTAATTAAATATATAAATTATTAAGATTTTCTCTAGAAAGAATTTAAATAATTCTATTAGAGGAATGTAGAAAAAGAATAATAAAAAAAACATAAAATTGTTTAATTAAGAAGAGTATTAGCAAGAATGAGTATGCGAGTAAATATATCTACAAAATATACAGCAATGTCACAGATTTTAATTCTCTTCGGAAAAGGAATTCAAATCATAGTTTAGTTCTTAAAAGAACAGAGAGAGAAAAAATTTATTGGCATCATCACAAGTATGCTAGACTGCTAGTGCGGTGTCGTAATAATCAACTAGAATATAATTTAATATTAGACCGTATTCCAGTAGGCGACATCGTTGCCATCTAACTACATTTTTGTTATAGATAAAAGGCAAGAGAAGCATTCTTTCTTTATTCTAGTACAAAAATGTCGTTGTGTGTATTAATTTTTATCCATGAGTACCGAGACTTACAGTTTAGGGGCCACTCCGAACGACAGATTTGAGCAGCTTCTTCATGGCAATCAATTACTCCCAGAGCTTTTGCCAAAAGACTGCTGTGAGGTAGTCGCCGAAATAATATTTTCATATTTTTTTTTTAATATTTTCAATAAAGCTACGGTCACATTGGGTAAATATTTGACGAAAAAAACGTAACCACTATTTTATGGAAATATTTATTTTTTAATTTTTAATTTCTTAAAGTTTAGTTAATTATATATCCAAATATTTTTTCTTATTAATATCGTTTTTAAACAATTTTTGAAGAAATGTTTATATAAAAAGGAATATTTGCATAATATATTAAAAAAAATAAATAGTGGTTACGTTTTTTTCGTCAAATATTTGACTAATGTGACCGTAGCTTAACTCTCATTTGAGTTTTATATCAGAAGTGCACTCAGATAAACTCAGATAGTTCAATTGCAAATTTAATTTAATTTTTATTGTTTTTGCCTGAGCTCAGTTAAAAATAAAACATTTTCTACTTTCAAAATTGTTGCCGTCTGAGTTATAACTGTTATAATCTGTTATAATCATATGAGAAACTTAGGTAATGTAAATATAGTTTCAGTTTTACTTTAGCAAAAAAAAAAAACAACTGATTATTTAAACTAAATGTAAAATTCTTTATTTTTGCAGGGTAGATTTTTAAATACTTAACTGCTTAAAATATTAAAAAAAAATTCGTTTGTATAAAAACTATTTTTTAATTAAATTTTAACTGTACGGAAAACTTTTTGAATAACGTATGTACAGTTAGTTACTGCAAAAATCGTTTGCTTTGCAGTTAAAATTTTTAACCGAATAATAATTCGAACAAAAATAACTATTTATAATCAATTTATGAAATGATATCTGAAAATAATGTTACAATATATATGTATATTCTAATTAAAAATACGGATTAGGATTTTTCCTATTTTCTAAAAATGTTTGCTAGGTTTTGAATGACATTCAACAAGTGTTAGTAAGTTACTGATTGCAAAAACCTGAATGAATAAATGAATGAATTGCTAAAAAAGAATACATTTAATAACAAGGCTCTCAAGGACATAAAGAATGAAAAGTCTGCGCAGCTGAAGGGCCAATTACGTCAATACATAATGCCGCAAATACATAGCAAAATTCTGCTCAAATTCAATATAACACACAGAGCCAAACAATGAAACAAGCAACAGGGTATCCTTCTGAATCTATGTACATACATACATACATAATATACACAAAAAATACAAAAAAAAGAGAAAAAAGAAAATATCTCAACAGTGACCGAAAGAAACAAAATATTTTCTTTTCTTTTACATATGTTTGTACATACATACATACACGAATTTTTTTGTTTTTTGTTGTGTGGGTTGCATAATTTTTAAGTAGGCTCTTTAGTTTTAGCTCTGCAGAAATTAAATATAAAAATGTAATGCTTTTTTTATTGAATCTGTATAATTAACACGTTTCTAAAGTTTTCTTAAAAAAATATTGCATTAAAACTTAAGAACATTCACAGTGCCATATACTCTATTGGATACAATTAACACACACTACATACGGCTGTTTTCTGGCAAAATAAATTGATTTTAGTGTTGATGACGGTATAATAGAAGTCTGTAGCCTCTCTCTACAGGAGACTACTGAATGTGGTAATTATTGGATTATTACAAAGTAAACAAATATTTTTCCATATTGACATTTAAGAGGACAGTAATTAAATTATAATTCTAAGATTATAAGTATTATAATTAAAGTTTTATGAGAAACAATAAGTATAAAAATTTTATTAAGGTTTTGATGTACTAAATACTTATTTAAATTCGTGATATTGGAATATAATAGCACACTTTGTGAGTATTCTTAATATAAAAAGCATTTTAAGACTAAATTAAAATAAATAATTTCATACTAAAAAATGGTTTTAGAATCACTTTGAATAACTAGATATAGATATTATACAATAATAGCTTAGCTCTGTTAGTTGGAAAAAAACTGTCGAAAACGACCCAGTTACGAGTGTAAATAATGACTATGTTTTTTAATTTTCTTTCTTTTTTTAGTTAAACGCTCTAGTGGCTCTAATAAAAATGATGCAAATCTCTCCAATAACTCACCGGCTGCGTTAATGAATAAGAAATCAAGTCCCGAGATTGTTCCGGCATCCTATGCTGCTCCCCCTAAGCCCAAGTCTATTATGCCTCAATTACAACAGCAACAGCAGCAACAACAACAGCAGAGGCAAAATGACAATGAATTAAATTTCAATAACAATGCCATAGAAAAGAATAACGATTTAATTAGTTCAGCCATTGCTGCGGGCCTAACAGCAGCTGCTGTAGAAGCAGCTGCGGTAGCAGCAAATCAACATGAATTGGAACAATTAAGAAAACAACATCAATTGTATGCAGATGAAGGTGATGATGAACAAGCAACTGCCATTAATAAACGAGGCATAAGTCCTCAACAGTATCCTTACCGTAGTGCTTCCACAATAGGCAGTGGTGGCAATTTGGGTTTAGGCAATAATGGCATTGGCGGCAATAATGAATTTAATAATGCTTTTTACAATTCTGGTAGTTACTATAATCCTTACGGTAGCCTTGATACATTATCCAATGTTGGTAATGATGTCCCTCAAGGTACTTGGGGTGATGAACTTGATCCTGGTAATGTGATCTATACTGATATTGATGATTATGCGCCTAATTCTAAATGTAAGTATTTTATATAAAAAATCTTATTATTTTTTTAATATAAACAATTTTTTTATAGCAGCCTCTTCGTATAGAAATAAAGCTTATGATAATTTACAAAATATTTTAAATTCTGAATCTTATTTGGATGCAATGCCATTACCATACAATAGTGGCCGTTACTATGGCACTGCTTTAGATACTGATCGTAACAAAAGAGCCTATAAGATATTTAATCAATTGGCCAACAAATTTCCCGATATGAGGTAAGTTTAAGGCTCTTAATAAATTAAACAGTGTGAAAAAAAAAGTTCATACCAAAATGTCATTATTTTGTTAAAAGAAATTGTCGAATACAACTAGAATATGGGGACTAATTCTGGCAGTCGTGATAGTACGTAGTTTTCTAATTTTTTTACTCGATATGAAACGAATAAAGTTAAGGCCTTAGGGTTGTAAAAAAAAGAAAAAATATATTTTACAATACCGAAAAAACCGAAACATGTTTTAATTAAAAAAATTAACTTTTTGTTACCTGCATCAGTAAATTAATATTTTTAATATTAATATTAATATTTTTTCACTAAATTGGTATTAACTTAGCCCAATATATAAGTAGACCAGTTGTAAATTAAGAAACTTCTCTAGAAGAGCAGCGTGAGACCTCTTAAACGATATATGTACATATGTTTTATATGTATTGCTTAAGTAAAATTTAGAAATTTATGTATGATTATATACATATTTACGAACAAAATCTTTCTTAATTTTTTTATTATTTTATATAGGAACCGACTAATTTTACGTAACGTTTTTTTTCCTTCAAATATTTACCTAATGTGATCGTAAATTTAGAGCTTATATGAATTCATATGTGTACATTAGGGATTATCGATTTAAAAATCGCCCGAGTGACAAGAAATAGGAAACTTTGCCTAAGAAACCAACCTCTTAAAATGAATTCTGATGTTTCTCATTTCTCATCTAGTCTCGATTGGGTTACTTTAAATGGGTCAAAGTGGGATTTTTCAAAATTTTACCTTTGAGTCAAAATAATAAACATCAGAATTCTTTTTAGAGGTATGGTATCTTGGGTAAAATTTCTTATTTTGATCTTTAGAATAGGATTACTTGGCGATTTTTTTTTTGCGTCCCCACAAAACGACCAGCCCTAATGTACATAGTGTGTATAAAAGTACCCAATTAATAATAGAATATATTTTATTATTTAATTACAAAGATTAAAACGCGATACTAAACTTACACCTGCCGATATGTTGGCATTAGTTGCTTTAGTGGAAGCAGGTGAACGTGCCCGCAAGGATACTGATGCTGATGCTGGATATGTCTTCCCATCGGAAAACTATGTACCTAAAACCTATGGCTTAAATAATTATTACAATACAGCTGGCAATATATATGATTATCCCACAATGCCACAAGTAGATGAAAGTTTGGATTACAACAATAATAATGGCTGGTTTGAACCCCAAACAATGACTGATTATTATGGATCACCTATTAACATGGATGCCATGAATAAATACGAAATTCCAATACAAAAGGAGAATAAATACAGTGAAGGATTTCCTCTAAGCAATAATGGAAATCGTAAGTTATTTTATTGCGATTTAATGTTTTGCTTTTTTTTACCTTTCTTTAATGACTTTTATGTTTTTAAAGGTTTTAATAACAAACGTTTTATGGTGGCTAAAAAGAAGCGTTCCATTGCTAAACCGGTGACACCTTATAAGCCAGAAAGTTTCTTTTAAATAACTCCTTAAAGTATAACCTGCTTATTTATAATTATAATTTTGGTTTATAAAAAAAATTTTATATAAAAATCCATTTTTTATAAGTCTATTATAAATCAAAATTATTTATTATGGATACGGACAGCCATAACAATATATTGACAATTTCAGTCAAACCTTTCTTTTACTTAACACAAAATCCAAAAAAAAAAAAAAAATACATAATTAGTAGAGACATTGTATTGCAAAAGAAATTACAAAAAAAGACATGATTGTTACAAATGACTGAAATTGTTTTTATATTTAACAAATATGGTGTTTATTATAAACATTTGTAAGATACCACATACCATACCAAAGAAAAAAAAAAGAACAAATTGAGAACAATTTAACAAAATAACTATTTATTTAATATAATTAAATAAAGTTTAAAACATTACTAACTTGGCCCCTGAAAGTATTTTTATAAATCATTTTGAAAATTTATTTAATTCTTAACATTTTAAATTGCATACATACATCTCTGCAAAAAAAAAACTAACGATTCTTTATTACACTGGTTTTGCAAGTTAAAAATAAAAGCATTCAACTTATAAATTAAAAATTAATGAATTTTTAAAAAAAAAATTTTAACCGTTTTAAAATATTTATGCAGTTTTTAACAATTAATGTGCAAGTTAAAGAAATGTTAATGCAATAATAAATTTCATTAAATTAATACAAAAAAGCCTGCAGATATTTTTGAGTGTCTATCTACAAGGTGTAATTTGTATTTAACTAATAAAAATAAAGTAATTTTTGAAACATAAATAACACGTGGCTATAGAGAAAAGTAAACTAGGAAAATGACTTTGCGTGAGTTACAGGACCTGTACACTACAAATTGTATAAAAAATTTTAGAAACACCCTCAAAATAAGAATTTACACTGGAAACCCCCGTTTTTATTAATATTCGTCAACTTTTCGGTCTGTAACTCAATCAGTCTTTGTCCGATTTTATTTGTTTTTAAAAATAAAACTAATTGCGCTTTTTTTGAAATATTAGTGATTTGTATGTATTTTTTTTTTTTTTGTCACAAAAAAAAGCAGAATTTCCTCAATTAAAAGGCCACGTATCCTTAACATTTAATGTTTCTCCACAAAGTGAATTTTTTCTACATTCGTCGATTTAAAGAAACTTCCGTTTTATATAAACAAAATACGGGTTTGTGCTGCGTGAATTTAAAATCGAATGAAATTTCAAATTTAAATTTTACCGCTTTGCTTATCAAAACTTTAAAATAATCAGTGCGAACATGTTTTATTTGTTTTTGAAAAAAACATTCGATTTGAATTCCACGGAGTTTCACTTCAAAATTATTACAAATTTTATTGTTGTAAAACGATTTAGAAATTTACGATATTGCTTATAAATAAATTCCCAATAAACGAGACAACACACTGATAATGAAAACAAAATTTTAAAAAGGTTGAATAAATTTAAAGCTGCTTTGAAAAAATTGTTTTAAAATTATACAAAATATCTTTCAATATCTAATGGCAGTATTAGACCTTTAGAATGCTGCAATTTATTGTAAAAATTCTTGCAAACAAGTGCTTAAATAATTTCTTGGTGTCAACTTTTCTATTGAAAATTTATATACAATTTATACATATGTATTTATTATATTATATAAACGTGCAATTGATGTAAATGCATTTATGTACAAAATATTAAAACAGCTAAAAACTACAATGATTTATTTATATAATACTATATACTCTAAAAAACTTAGATACTATCAAACAAACTAAACTTATATGTATGCAGAACAAAATAAAATGACTAAAAATATTGAATTAATTTTAATAAGTTAACTACACAAGTAATCTAAAGCAGTCTGATTATTTTCTAGTCATAAAAACGAAAAATTAAAAAAAAAAATATCTCGTAAATATATAGACATACTACATACATACAACATATATTATCACAGTAAAAATTTAGAAAAACTTTAAAAACTTATGCCCGTATTCATAAAAAATATTTTAGGCTTATTGAGGGTTTATTTGACAAGTATTGCATAGAAATTTGTCAAATAAGCCCTCAATAAACCTGAAATTTTTTTTATGAATACGGGCATTAAACTTTTATTTACAAATTTGCACGTATTTGTAATGCACTGTAATATTTTATTGTGGCTTTATTTTATAAATATAATGAAAATATTAAAAAATTAGTAAAAAAAATCGTCATTTACGCTACTACATATGAATACTTTATATTTTTATGCCCGTATTCATAAAAACTATTTTAGGTTTATTGAGGGTTTATTTGACAAGTATTGCATAGAAATTTGTCAAACAAGTCCTCAATAAACCTAAAATAGTTTTTATGAATACGGGCATTATATTTTAAAAAACTAATTTAAATAATTTTAGTTTAAATTTCCTACGATGAACGAAAATTGTTAAAAAAATTAAAAAGTGAATTGATTTTTTTTATCACTAAAGCCCGGATTTACAGTGTTTAACTAAAGTGGATTAGTTAATGCTATATTATTTAAAGCTGTTGTTTAAACATAGTTTAACCTTTGTTTCTTATAAGTTTAGTAAGATAATTAATGACAAATTCAGGTTTAACTATAAACAAAGGCTGTGGATGAGATCACATTAACTAAATAACTTTAGTTAACTATGCAATTAACACTGTAAATCTGGTTAATAAATTAATTTGATTAGTGGATTTTTTCAGTATATGTATGTACATATATTCCCTTGTTATATTATTTTTTTATTAGCCATGTCATGGAGTTCAATTATTTCGGAAACGAAATTCAAGTCATATATTAGAAAAAAAACCTTTTTTTAATGAAGTTAAGGCATACAGACATGTTCTGATATCATGGTGGTTTCAAATCACGGCCGATTTTGTAATCACACAAGTTATTTTTTGGTGTTTTGAAAATCACAAACTTTTTAGCTTTTAGTAGTGAGTTTCATTGTTCTAAACAAAGCTTTTTTGTTTTGTTTATAGTGCTGTCATTTGAATTAAAATTGCGCTTTTATATTTTAAAAATTATATTAACTTTTTTAAACAAACTTCATAAATTTTTGTTTTTTAAAATTAATTTAATTGAGAAATTTAGTCAAATAAAACACACTATAAATAAAAAATTTTAAGTCTGGTAACTCTGAAAGTATTTTTGAAAAATAAGATTTAAGTGAAAAAAAAAATAATAATAATAAAAA
Source organism: Metopia argyrocephala (assembly GCA_963576795.1). Lineage (NCBI taxonomy): Eukaryota > Metazoa > Arthropoda > Insecta > Diptera > Sarcophagidae > Metopia > Metopia argyrocephala. The sequence goes on from OY756209.1 coordinate 4,662,069, forward strand.
TTGTAATGTGTTTGATAATTTAAAAATTTTGTCGATTTCAAATCACAAATTTTCAAACGATTATGTGTTCAGAACATTTTTATATGATTTGAAATCACTCTTACAAAAAGTGATTTTCAGAACATGCCTGATAAGAATGTAATTTTAATCTGAAAAATATTTTCATTTTTCGTTTTTGAAGAACTAAAGTATGATTTGACTTCCGTTTCTGAAAGGAATTTAACTCTGTGATGTGGTTGTAGAATTATATAAATTTTTTACATTCTATATTTAAGAAGGAACCTGTTTATAAAGAATTTAAACATATTAAGGCAGTGTTGCAGAACGGCGGTTTATCCATTAAATATGTAAAAAAATAATCGCCAGGATTTGTTTTTATATTTCAAATCAAAAATATTTTTTTATTAACATGGCAGTTTTTGTCTTATTTTAGTTTCAACTTTTAATTTAAGAAAATATTGAAAAGAAAGAAAAGTGCAACAGAATTAATTAATTAATCTTTTTAAATGCAACTTCAAAAAAAAAAAAAAAAGCTGTAATTAGATGCTGAACTAAAATTTGTATATTATTTTTTTTAATTTCAATAAATTAATAAAAGATCTAATAAAAAAACTACAATTTTCACTTATATCTGAATATCTTAGCAGTTCCGAGAAATATAATATTTAATAAGAAAAATTACTAAAATTCATATACACACATAAGTATATAAAAAATTATAATAAATATTTAATAAAGAACACTGCAAGGGAAAAAAAAGAAAAAGGACATAATGTGTACCATAAACAAGAAAACAAAATTTCAAATTATTAAGATTATAAAATATGTAATTGAAAAAAAAGAAAGTAGTAAAATAAAAAAGATAATTTAATGTATTTATGTAAAATTTATTATAAAGTGGCTCATCGCATTATAATTTAAACCTAACATTTATGCAAAACAATGTGAAAAAATTATTATATTTAAAGAAAAATTAAAAAATGACTGTTTTTTGGAATTTATTTAAAACAAATATACATATATACATAACATATAATTACATATATTATATATACTATTATTATTATATATTATATACAAAACATGAAAAATTTTATTTAAAAAAGTAATATAAGTACATACGAACATTTAACATAACAAAAACACACAAATAAAATAAATACATCTATACATACATATGTATGTATAAACAATTTATGAAAAATTTAAAAAACGCAAATAAAGTAAACATTTTAGAAAAAATATCCTAAAACTCTCATAGTTGCATACCATACAAACTATACCTTCAATATCTTTACATTTGTTTATATGCAAGATGCGTACATATACATTACATATGCATACATATTATATATCTACATACATAAATAAAATACATTACAAAAAAAAGTATGTATACATTCTTAAATGTAAAATAAATATTTTCTACACTCTAATATTTATTAATTACTTTGTATATGAAATAATTCTTTTTATTATAAAAAACAAGTTTATTTCTTCTTAATTTTTTTTTTGTCGTTATAAAAACAAGGTATATATATGGGATATTCCAAGTCAAATCAACCAATGGTTTTAACCTACCCCCTCCGAATTTTATGATTTTTACTAGAAATATAGTATATCATAGACCTAAATTAAATACAAAGTTTGGAAGCACTGATACATCTGGATCCGGAAATATGAGGTCTTGAAAATCGGAAAACAGTACAAAAATGCACAAAGTAACACTTACTTAATTGTAATTTTCTTGAAAAGTATTATAGCTACGCATCTCGTAAAAGTCGCATTTGGAAGGGTATTAAATTACCTTTGATTTAATATGCGACATGATTTTTTCTTTGAAAAAGTCAAAGGTCAATTTTCTTTATCTATAAGTCGGAAGCCTATATCTCCGAAAGCGACCTTTTTAAAAATTTGAAAAAAAATTATGCCAAAGATAGTTTCGTTCTCTACAGTTGTGACAAATTTCAGAGTGGAGGTATTTTTGGATCAAGAAATAAAAATCAAATCGCAAAAGAATGTGATTAAAACTAGTCTAATAGTGCTGGAATGGTAGACGATTTTTCGACTTATGTTAGCTGGAACCGCTTATTTTGTAAGTTTCTATAAAAAATACATGAAACAAAAACGGGGGATGTGGGATGGGGGCAAATAGTTATTCATCCGGGTCAAAGGTTGGGTTGAAGGAATAAAAATCTACAAAAAGCTTCACAACTGCCCTGGAGTAGCCCCTAGAGGGATAAAATGTAAGACCCACCCTTACTAATATTTTACCTCGAACTTTTTTTTCGAACATACCTACCCCCTATCTCCACTCCCTAGAGTGGTAGTAGCACATTTTATAAACTTTGTAATGGAGCCTCCTTAGGGAGTGGAAATAGGGGGTAGATATGTAGGTAGGGGTTAGGTAGGGTTAGGTATTTACCCCCAACTTTTTTTCTGATCATACCTAACCTTTATCTCTACTCCCTAGAGTGGTAGGAGCAAATTTTATATAAAAATGTAACTTTGTAATGGAGCCCCCTTAGAGAGCAGAGATAGGGGATAGGTATATAGGTGGGGGTAGGTATTTACCCCCAACTTTTTTTCCGAACATACCTAACCCCTATTCCCACTCTCTAGAGTGGTAGGAGCAAATTTTATAAACTTTGAACTGGAGCCCCCTTAGGGACTGGAGATAGGGGGTAGCTATGTTCGGAAAAAAGTTGGGGGGTAAAATATTAGTAAGTGTCGGTCTTACATTTTATCCCTCTAGGGGCTAATCCAGGGAAGTTGTGGAGCTTTTTGTGGACTTTTACTCCTTCAACCCAACCTTTGACCTCGATGAAGAGCCATTTGCCTCCATCCCACATCCCTTCTTTTTGACTTATGTATTTTTTTGTTGAAACTCACAAAATAAGCGATTCTAGCTAATCGAAATCGAAAAATCGTATACCATCCCACCACTATTAGACTAGTTTTAATCACATTCTTTTGCGATTTGATTTTTATTTCTTGATCCAGAAATACCTCCACTCTGAAATTTTTCACAGCTGTAGAGAACGAAACTATCTTTGGCATAATTTTTTTTTTAAATTTTTAAAAAGGTCGCTTTCGGAGATATATGCTTCCGACTTATAGATAGAGAAAATTGACCTTTGACTTTTTCAAAGAAAAAATCATGTTGCATATTAAATCAAAGGTAATTTAATACCCTTCCAAATGCAACTTTTACGAGATGCGTAGCTATAATACTTTTCAAGAAAATTACAATTAAGTAAGTGTAACTTTGTGCATTTTTGTACTGTTTTCCGATTTTCAAGACCTCATATTTCCGGATCCAGAAGTGTCAGTGCCCTTAAATTTTATATTTGTCTTAGTGTTATGATATACTTTATTCATACCAAAAATTAGCAAATTCGGAGACAGTCATTTCAAAAACGGCATATTTTAAGTTGAGTTGATATGGTTTAACCCATATGTATAAATTGGATTTATGTTGCCTTTAGTTTTTAAAAAACATTAAGTTTTCAATAAAATAAAAAAAGCTACAGAAAACTGAAATAATTCGTTTTCATTTAATGTTCGCCAAAGGAAGATATTTTAATTGGTTGATCTATAGGTACGAGTAATATTAAAATAAAATAGGAATCTTTTCGAGTGGTTTGTGCAGTTTCTGTAATGAGCAGGCAATCGATTTATTATTATATTTTATTACTTAATTTACCAAAACTATAAACAAATGATCACAGAATGTCAACGCATATGCATACTATTTGGTTTATTTTATGGCTACCAGTTATGTTATGTACAAATGCATATGTATCATTACAGCTTAATTTGAATACTAAAGTATGTATATTAGAGTATACATATAATGTTGTTAAATGGCGAAGAAAAGCCTCAATTTAGTTGGTTCTAAATGACATTAAAAACTGAGAAACAATGAGAAAGTATAATAGTGTAAAAACAATATGTAATGCAATGTCAAATATATGTATGGAAAGTTTGACAGTCGTATATATGGCTCACAAAAACAAACTTTGTTGTAATGCTAAAACCCAAGGTACAGTATCCGTCTCTTTGTTTTAAATAGGAGCTCATGTAGTGGCTAAAATTTGGATGAATGTTGAGATGCATTTTAACAATAGTTCTAAATTATTATCTATTATCTAAATTATCCGATAAAGTCTATTCCAAAACAATGTTCATTTGTCAGTAAAAAATTATTTTATACAAAAAAGAAATTATACCAGCAAGAAATTGACTTTTAAAATAAATGATTTTTTTAAATTTTATTTAAATACAGATTGAACGAACTGATTATATATTTTATTTTCTGTGAATATAAAACCTAACATTGGCAACACTTATTATTTAAAGCTTTTTATTAATGTTAACGTTTGAATTGTTCAATGCCCGCTAAATCAAACAAACCTTTCTCATTGTGGTCAACAAAATAAAAACTGTTAAGCAGTTAACATTTTCTGTTAACTTTAGAGGCCAATTAATTTGCTTATTTTTACAGTTTATTAGTATAGTTTTTAATTTAATAATTTATATATCCGAATTATGTACTCGTATACATTATTTTTAATAAAAAATAAAATCAAATTATTTTATTATCATTAACCTTTAATAAAATTAATTGAAATTTTCTGTAAGAAATAAATCGTAAATCTACAAAAATCATGTATGCATTTACGAGAAATATTTTAAAATTTCATCATAAAACTTATAAAGTGAAGCAACAGGTATTACCAGCAACATTTAAATTTAATTCAAAATGTTGGATACGTGCAATGGGAAACATCATTCATTTAACATTTAAGCAAAGCATGTACATACACGCATATGTATAAAGGCAATAATAGCAAAATTTTATATTTCATCAATATATAGCAGAATTTCACATTTTAACACAATTATCATTTAAATAATTCTTAAAGAAATTACAAAATAATTTCTTTGCTTTTTGTACTCTTTGCTCTTTTCTTAAATAAAAAAATTTTTCGAAAGTATGTACGTAGTTTTCATCAACACATTGATTAATTCGAAGCATACATACTTACATACATATGCGTATGCATACTTATACATATGAAAAAAACGTTAGGCTATAAAAAAATATTATTTTTTAAGAAATATATTTTTCTTTTTTTCTTTTATTTGATTGAAGCGTTTAATTGTTGAATATTTATTCCAGCATCCCCTATTCACAAAGCAAAAATTTTTATTGAATTGAATACAAACATTAGGGTTAAATTAAAAAAAAATTAAGTAATAAATTCGTATTGATATAAACACACGCGTTGTATTGTATTATAAAATTATTTGAAGGCAATTTCATCGCAATTCTATTGAGATGACAATGGGTAAACAAAAATTAAAGATAAAAAATAAATAAATTGAATAATATTGCTGAAGGGGAAGGAAACCCACAAGAACAAACGACTTATTGTTTTGTTAAATGGAATATAAATTTTAAAAATTGTTAAAGTATTGATAAAGTTTTTTATTTAATAATTACAATCCATGTATGGATATTCAAAATACGTGAGTTTAGTACACTGCGCATGTGCCACTTAGAAAAAACATACGAGGGCGATTCAATAAGTTTGTGACTTTTTGAGCTTTCCAACTTTTCAATGTAAAGACAACACTCTTTTTGGCATTTGTCGATTAATTTGAGTCAAAAATTGAACAAGCTGTGCTATTTGGTTAGTTATCGAAGGCACTGATAGCAGATTACCTCGTAATTTTTGGAGAAAATCAAAAAAAAAAATATAATTTCATGTGCTCATTACATCTAGACGTCTATAGTTAAGACAATTCACTTTGAACGAAATATAGAACTTTGTAAATTAAAAATCAAACATTCCATAATAAATGTGACTAAAAACATATACCCAATTCACAAAATGTTATAGTTGTCGTAGATCGGTAGAAACTATGACAAACTACAACTATTGTACATAATGTTTTTGGTAATATCCATGTCAAAAATTACTACAACATGTACGGCAATTTTTCCTATGTCTCCGAAATGTCGTATCGATACACCAGAGTTGGAAATCTTTTTTTTATTTATTTTTTTTTTATTTTTTATGTCATAGTTTCTATCGATCTACGACAACTATAACATTTTGTGAATTGGGTAATTGTATTTTTCTTTTTAACTTTAATTTTTTATATTTTTCAGCTAGAAATCACAAATTTTGTTTGCGCCCATTTGACAACTAAATGGTTGAACCGATTTTCTGAAAATGTTTACAGTGTTTTGGTATATGCCTGGACGAAACTATAGGTTATATGTATAAATTTAAAAAATTTCGGAATTTTGTCTGATTAACTTCATAGTTAAAATAAGAAATCAGGCTTTGCTAAGCATGCAAAGTAAATATTAATTTTCCTATAAGTACTTATATAAGTATCTGGAAAAATATTAAAGAGAAAGTGCGAAAATTAGATATAAATGACTTCTATAAAAGAACAAACTTTATACAATTATTTTGATGAACTTGTCCTTCTATGTAAGGGACAAAAATTGAAGAAATGTTGGGCACGTCGTATTGAGTATAGAAAAACTACATTAAAGAAAAATATATACATAATAATTTTTTATATATAAAAAAGCTAAGTGTTTCATTCAAAAAGTGACGGACCTCGTATAACGCTACATCTTTAATCAATATGTGAGCGTTATTTTACGCGTTAAACTCAACAGGTACTTGCAAGTTTATGAAACTGTTCATTAATTTTTTGAATTAAGAAGAATTGCATTTTGCGCTTTTTTTTCAAAATACTTTTTAGAGTTAAAATCGATTAAAATGAAGAGTACGTGACTAAGTTCAATGGACTTTTTACCATTTGATTAGAGGAAATGAGAGTTGAATGGAATGTTTTTTTGTTTTTTTTTTTTTTTGTTTTGCTTATTCCATTTGTTTATACATACATACTACATTTTGTACATATTGCAGTACATCCGATGATTGCATAAAAGCTTTTCAGTTTTATTACTATTCTTGTTAATTTTTTTAACGTAAAATATTCCTTTTTTGCTGTTGCTTTATATATTTCTGTTTCTGATCTATTTAAAAAGTTTGTGACTGCATACTACATAATTAGATAGAGAATGTTGCCAATCAAGCATTTAGTTATAATTTAAAAAGTAGAATAGTTTGTGCAATTAAGTTTTATTTGTCTTTGAAAAAAGACTGAATTTAATTTTACTCGAATTCGTTTTTTAGATCATACTGTCTTGTATAACAAGAATCTGAGTTTGAAATAGGCAAATCACCTCCAAAACCTTGAGCTATGTTTAAAAAACCGATTGTTCGTGTTTTGTCCATTAAAGTCAGAGTTGTCAAAGAATCCATTGTTGTCGGAATTGGATTTGAAAGCGAGAATAAGAAACATAATTTGGTATCACAAAATCTAGTGTTATATCTTTTATGTTCAAAATGGAAATAATTCTAGTTGATATCATTGACTATGTATGTATGGTTTTTCATAACGTTTTCAAATCCAATTCCGACAACATTAGAGTCTATAACACCCCTGATTTATATATATTTTATGGAGATTAAAATGTGTTATTAAAACATTAATTAATGCTAAATTAAAATAGAAATTTAATACAAAAGTATGCATTTTTTAAGATATGTTTTGGCCTACCATTGTACCAAACGAAATCTTTTCTACCAGTTTTGGTAGGAAGAGCCCCACATTGACATCACGGATATATACATACATATGTATGTATGTCGAATAGCATAACTTATTTAAAAATTTTACGCTTAACAAGGTTTTAAGTACATATTTTAATACAAATTAAAAACAAAAAAAAAGTTATTTTAATTATTCAGTTTTGAATTAATTTTACATACATATAACAACACCAACAAAAATAATATGCTGCTGCCGATTTTTTTTTTTTTTTTTTGCGACAAAAAATGTGTGTCAACAAAAAAATTATAAATATATAAATTTAATTAGAATATTGCATTTAAAGTAAACAAAACATATTCAACCACTTACTAAACAAAATAAAAAAATACCACTTTAATAACAAAAGTGTTATTGTCAACAGTAAACCACCACCTTAATTCAGGTAGTCAAAAATAAAAATATTGTTTGAATGAATTAGCATTTAAGAGTATAAACATACTACCAAAAGCTTGTTGAAAGAAAGCATATCTGGCATTAACATTAATGTACACTGTTAAGTTTAATGTTAGTCGTTAAACAATAATGTTATCGGCAACTGTAAAATTAAAAACTTTCCATGCAATGCCAACAAAATAACAAAAAGCCCAAACTTATCCAGAATTGAATGGTAGTTGATAAAGCACCATTGGCGCGGAGTGTTGTTAAAAACGGGATATAGATCGGATACCGCCATTAGTATTAAAAAAAAATTTTTAGTTGTAATAAAATAAACAAAATATTGGGGATATCAATCGACTGTGTATATATAGATATTATGTCTTTTGTTTGAATACAAGAAATTCTAAAATTTATGAATAAAAATTTATTGAAAAAAAAGTGTGAAATTAAAAAGAACATACAAATATGGCAGAAGTACCAGCCAGAGGAAGTGTATTAGGAAGTAAGTAAAAAAATAAATTTAGTTTTTGTTAATTTATAAAACAAATAAATAAAGGAGTCCCAATAAGATTATTTCACATTTTATGCATGAAAAAAATAAAAAATAATCTTTAAAAAATAGTTAATAATTATTTTACGCACAAATGACCTTTTGTTAATATTTAAAGGTCACAAACGTATACAAACACATGTAAACACACCTAATGCCATAAAAACCTGTAGGAGTTATACGATGAAAAACCGTTATAGGACACATACTTGCATACATACATACATATAAAAAAGAAGATGACAAATAGTTTTAAGATATATCGTTATATTAAATACAAACTATTTACAAATTTAGGGGTTTTCTTTACAATTTTTATTTTCATTTAAATTGTTTATTAAAATTGTTTTTGCAATATTTTTATAATTCACAAAAATTCAAAACAAAAACAAAATTGGGCAAAATTAATAAATAATCAAAACACAAATGGCAAATTTATATTTACCTCGTCCTCCACTTTCAGTACAGTAACAAAGATTGTGTGGTAAAATAAAGGTCGTTTGGAAGTCATTGTGTCCAAGAATTTCATCAAAATTGATAGTAAATTGCATCAAGAAAAAATTTTTCTAAGTTTTCTGTTTTTGTTAAAATGGTATAAGATTTTTTTTTACTTAAAACTTTTTGTTATAGTACAAAACAAAATAAGAAAACTGAATATTTTCTAACGGCAGTATGGATAAAAAATAAAATAGATTTCACATGTGTTTTAAGTAAAATTTTTCATAAAATTTTTTCTCGATATATGTATGTATGTATGTACAATGTACATACGATATTTCAAACCAATTTTATTTTCTTTATACTTATAATATGGCAGTAAAAATGTTTGCTTGCGTACATTTTGATTTTTAAATAAATACTTTTATGAACTCTTCATTTTTTACAAATATTTACAAATTAATTAAGTTTTCGGTCTAAATTTTTTAAAATTAAATGATTAATATTTTGCTACTCTTGTGCAGCATGTTAGAATTTAATTATATGTATAAAAAAATTTAATAAAAATTTAAAATTGTGGCATATGAAAAAATAGATCGAAATTTTATAATTTAATTATCAATAAAATGAAAATTTTTGCTTTACAACACAGATATTTTAAGTTTTATAATTACATACTGTATACCAATAAAGTCTACGCAAGTTTCGCTTTATAAAATTGTTAAGAGGGAAGACGCACTCAATCTCATGACATGCTTCCCATAACCGATATCAATAAAATAAAAAGAATGTAGTTTCATAAGGGCTTAAGGAAAAGTTTGCGTAACCTTAAAACCCGTAACTTTATAATTTTTCTATAAACAGATTCAGGACACATAACTTTACTATAATCTAGCTAAAAACAGTGAAAAGATTTATTTATTTATTTAGCATACCTTGGCAGCTTGTGGGCGGGGCACTCCTTCACCTGATACGATCTGTATTTTTTGCTACAGAGAGGATTTCTTGAGGAGTTACAACCTACATACATACATACATAATTGGCCATTACAACCCTGTGTCAGGATTACGGCCTAGCTTCTCGCAGCACTCATGTTGTGTGTGTTAATTTTTTCCCATGAGTACCGGGACCTACAGTTTAAAGTCGACTCCGAACGACAGATTTGAGAAGCTTTTTCATGGCAAGTAATTACTCCCAGAGCTTTTGCCAGAAGACTGCTGAGAGGTAGTCGCCGAAAGAAATAATTGTTTCATATTTCTTTTTTTTAAAGATGTCGGAGCTGAGATTTGAACCCAGCACTATCGTCTTCGTAAGCCAACACACTAACCACTAGACCACCTGATACGATCTGTATTTTTTGCTACAGAGAGGATTTCTTGAGGAGTTACAACCTAAACTTTATTAAAAAAATTTGCTCATTCATATAAGGAGCACCCTAATGTACATATACATATACTATGTAAACTGATCTAGTTTTATAACAACTCGTTTTACAAAATTTTTATACCATGCGTGTAATTTAAATTACATAAATAAAAAACGCAGACTCAAATAAAAATTCCTTTTGCGGATAACCACAAAAATATTGAAATAATAAGAGTATGAGTATTAATTTTATAATTTTCCAGCATTACAAATTTTAATAAACTTTTTTTATATGCAAACTGCTGAAATAAACAAAAGACATAAAACGTTGAATTAGTTAAATACAGAGTAGGAAAATAAACAAAACTGAACGTTTGATCTCATTTTGTTGTATTCTTTACAATGAGTAAAACAAAAATAAAACAGAAACAGTGAGAAAGATTGTCCCATTTAAATTTGTATATTGTTTTTGTTTTGAGTACTACAAATACAATAACTCAAATGTGCGTAGGTATAAAAAAAAATGAATGAGAAGAAAAAGGATAGAAGAAGAGAAAAAGAAAAGAAGAGAAAAAAACAACAAAAAACAAAGCAAGCACGAGATCGAAAAGCTAATTGTTTCATTTGCGCTCTTTCTCATTTAGAAAGTATTTGTTTTGGTTTTGCTCATGTACAATACCATTAAAAAAATTTTGAAAAGTGTATGACTTTGTTGTAACTTCTGCGAAATGTTTTGTTTGTTTGCCCACTCTGGTTAAATATAGAGTTGAATTGATTAAATCAAGCCCAATTATTTTTAAAATTGCATTAAACACAAAAAATTATTGGCGCGCCTTTGTTAGGTTAGGGTGTAAGTGTTTTTTTAACTTCATGGTTCATCAAAATAGAACGAGCAATTTAAAATTACAAAAACTATAATTGATCCACAAGGTCAGGCCAGGCTTAACTGTCAATTGGGTTCAAATCCCAGCTTTAAAATTTTGAAAAAAAAGAAGAAATATGAAAAAATATTTCTTTCGTCGACAACTTCTTAGCAGTCTTCTGGCAAAAGCTCTAAGAGTAATTGATTGCCATGAACAAGCTTCTCAAGTCAGTCGTACGAAGTCGGCATTAAACTGCAGGTCACGGTACTCATGGATAAAAATTGACACACACAACATAGGTGCTGCGAGAAGCTAGGATTGTAATAACTAAATATGTATGTTTGTTACTTATAGTTTTTTTTTTATTTTATATATGCTTTGTCTAATCTAATGAACTACCGCATATTTTAATAAAGTATTTAATTAATTATAAATAAATTATGTATAACTAAAATTAGGCTATTTAACAATATTTTTCAGGAATTATTTATATAATTCCTAGTCAACTGATGACGGGCAGTAAATGAGAATGTATTTCTTCCATTAACACATTCTTCTTATCATTTTTTTAAATAAAAAAATAATCATAAAAATAAAAAAATATGTATATTGACGCTCATCAATAATGCCTAATTCTCGTAATTATATCGTTCACAAATTTCGCATTTAGTCAGCGCATGTTATATGGACATGATTGAAAACTGACCCACGACAACAAAAATAATAGAAATTCTTTATTTTTTTCGGAATTTGTTACCATGTACATACTTGTTTATTTATGAAATTTTTTCTTTTTTTCTTAAACAAACACACGTTATATGTGCGTCCAGACTAATCATATTTTAACATAAATATCATAGAGTTATCTATCCTAGAAAGCCCATTACATAGATAGTAGGCATATTTTTCTGATAGTTATTATAGCAGCAATTATTAACGTATTTATTAGTGAAAATGACATCAATCTTAAAAAACATATTGGTGGTAATGGCTCTTCTTCGCTAACGCCCCAGCAAGTTTTTCACGCGTAACAAACTAAGTCAAACAATTACAAAATGTAGGCAGATGTGCTACGTTTGCAAGACTTGCAAGTGCGTTTGTATCGAAAAGTGATTGCCGCTATTTTCCAGACAAATCTTAATATTAAAATATAACAAAAATATCTTTGTGAATTAACTTTAGTAACAATTATTTCCATGTATATTACAGAATGTGTTCCAGCTCGTTATATATTAGCCGTTTTAGGCTCAATAGGTATGGCCATTATATATGGTTTGAAAGTAAATCTTAGTGTGGCTATGGTGGCAATGTTAAATCACACCGCAGTGGGTCATGGTTCACATGGTAGTGGAGGTCATGGCAATGATAGTGAAGCTTGCGCACCACCAGGTGGAGTAACAAACAGAACAACGAAAGTCGAGGTAAGTGTACGTCAATACAGAAACAAGTCATGTTTTTTTAAATTAAAATATTTGAACAAAAATTTGTTTGTATTACATAATATTAGTAAAATAATTTGTATTTATTTTTAATGAGCTTTCATAAAAAATTTTTTTTCCTAGGATGGCCCATTCATTTGGAGTGAACCTTTGCAGGGCACATTATTGAGTTGCTATTTCTGGGGATATTTAGTTTCGCAAATACCTAGTGCTCGTGTTGCTGAAAATTTTTCCGCCAAATGGGTCATGTTGTTTTCTGTAGCCATTAATGTGATCTGTACTCTTTTGACTCCTGTTATGACTGAACTACACTATGTTGGTTTGATTATTATGCGTGTTCTTGAGGGCATCGGTGGTGGTGCCACTTTCCCTGCTATGCACTGTATGATAGCCGCCTGGGCACCTCCCAATGAAAGATCTGTTATGTCTACCATTATTTATGTTGGAACATCATTTGGCACAGCCATATCTATTCTATTAGCTGGCATATTGTCTGGTAATTTCGGTTGGGAATCTGTTTTCTATATAATGGGTGGTCTAAGTTGCGTGTGGATGGTGTTATGGGCTATTTTAATTCAGGATAATCCCAATAAACAAAAGTTCATAAGTCTCGAAGAAAGGCAAATGATCAACTCATCTTTGGGTCAGGAGACTCAACAAACAGCAGTCAAGGAAGAACATCCACCAGTGCCATGGAAAAAAGTATTGACCTCAGTACCATTTTGGGCTATTTTAATTGCTCACTGCTGCAGCAACTGGGGCTGGTATATGTTCCTTATTGAGATTCCTTTCTATATGAAACAAGTATTGGCTTTCGACGTTTCTAGCAATGCTGTAGCCAGTGCTATGCCCTATTTCCCTATGTTAGTTTTCAGTATTATTTTGGGTAAAACTCTTGATACTCTTAAAGCAAAACGTAAGTAAATTATAATCACAGAATATGTCCAATTTGTTAAATCGGATCACTTGTAATTTTAGAAAAAATTAATACCACCATTGCACGTAAAACGGCAACTTCTATATGCACTATTATTCCGTCTGTTTGCCTCTTAAGTTTATGTTATATTGGCTGCAAGCATACGGCCGCTGTTGTCATTATGACCTTAGGCATTATTGCTATGGGTGGTATGTTCTCTGGCTTCCTGTCTAATCACATTGATATTGCTCCAAATTACGCCGGTACCTTAGTAGCTATGACCAATACAGCAGCCACAATACCTGGTATAGTGGTGCCATTGTTCGTTGGCTTCATTACTAAAGGAAACGTGAGTATTTTAATAAAGGTACATACTTGTATTATAGGCATATTGTATGTATATTTTTAAATTTTAGCAAACAATAGGAGCCTGGCGTATTATTTTCTTCGTTACGATTGTCTTATTTATTATTGAATTTTTGGTATTTGTTATATTTGGCTCTGGGGAAGAACAACCATGGAACAAATTATCTCAAAAAGCTGACCCAGAACAAGCACATCATGATGAGAATACTCCTCTAAAAGGCATTAATAAAACAAATACATCTTAAATAAGCCTACGCAATAAGCAACCAATGTACAAGAATATTCGTTTAAGGATTTAATATATTATTAATGTTATATTGTACATTCACCCTTTATGCATAACAGTTTACTTTAACTTTTAACATTGATTTCATATTTTATTAATTTTGTTATCAATATACGTGCATAATTGTATAGCATAGTTATTTATTTATTTTTATTTTTTTATTATTATTATTTTACCCTCGTATTCATAAAAATTTGAAATTAATATATTTAAGAAAAAAAAAAATTTATAGAAAATTTGATGGAAAACTCATTTTAAATTTATTTTATTTTTTATGAAGACGGGCATTAGAATATAAATCTACCTCTGTATTTATACTTGTATAAGGAATATTAGTTTAACCTGCTTAATGCCTCTTATACCTTTTATTACAACTTTCCGATTAGGTGTCGGATAAAAAAGTTAACTTCAGCTTAACACACATGTTAAAAGTTGGAGAAAAGTCTATCTTCACAATAAGTTTAACGTAAACTTTTTTATGTTAAAGTGTACTTATAATAATAAAAAGCAATTTATCAGTCTCATTAAATTATACCTTTTACTATCGATAATTTGTAATAATGACCCTTAAACTCTTATACTGTCAAAATATTTTTAAGAGTTTAAGAGAAATTTAGCAGGTTAAACGAATACCCCTGTAAATTAAAATGTATGTAACTGTCTCCGCCGCCTTTGTACTTATATAATAGAAATAAATTTTTATATTATAAACAACTAAAAGTGGATGTAATACTTTGTATATAAAACATTTTAAGCCATTCAAAAAAGTTTGTAAGAAATTGTAGTATTATTATGTTTTTTACACGGTTTTAGGGTTAAGATTTAGTGAAACTAAGAGCATTATCACAGATTCAATATACGTTGATGGATATGATGAATTGACTAAAAAACAGTACATACAATCTATCTGAAAAAATCTACGGGAAATCAATATGTGAGGGTCATTGGCAATTAATTTTATTATACCAAATATTTAATGTTTCTTAATTTTCGAAGAGCTGTATAAAAAATTGTTTCTTTTTTTGTTATTTTTTATAACTTTTTTAGGGAAACTAAATTATACTTTTGTTGTTTTTACATATTATTATTATTAGAAAGTCAGTATATTAGCGGTAATTACTCTTCGTTGCAAACGGCCTTGCAAATATACATACATATGTTAAATAATAACAAAACGCTAACATACATATACGCTACCATTGCTTGTTTACAAAATTTCCAAGGTTTACAAAGTTTCCGCGACACAATAATTTTATATATTAGGTACATATGATTAAAAATGCTTCATCATTCGCTTCCAAAATACATTTGACTTGTTGACGTTTAAGCGTATGGTAATAAATCATAGTGTTTGGAGAAATAGTAGTCGCCGTGGTCTAGTGGTTAGTGTGTTGGCTTACTAAGACATGGGCCCTGAGTTCGCCTCCAGGCTCCGACATCTTCAAAAAAAGAAATATGAAAAAAAATATTTCTTTCGGCGACTACCTCTCAGCAGTCTTCTGGCAAAAGCTCTGAGAGTAACTAATTGCCATGAACAAGCTCCTCAAGTCTGTCGTTCGGAGTCGACATTAAACTGTAGGTCCCGGTACTCATGGATAAAAATTGACACACACAACATGAGTGCTGCGAGAAGCTAGGCCGTAATCCTGACACAGGGTTGTAAAGGCCAGTTATGTATGTATGTATGTTTGGAGAAATAACAAACAACCATTTCATCGTCACAAAATTGGTAGTTTTTCGTGTTTTTAATACCGTTTGGTAGTTTGGTTGGTTTGTTGCAACTTTCCTAGGTTTTTGGTAGATTTTTATGTTGAAAACACTATTTATAATTTTTGAATAGAAAAACAAAAATGTTTTTCGAGTAAAAAATTTACATTACTGTTAACACTGTTTAAACATTTTCACAAGCTATGTATAAAACATATCTGTTCTATTGCATACATAGGGATGATTTAAAGTAGAAATACCTACATATACCATGTGTTGTGCCAATTGTGTGTTTTGCATTGCTGTCAAAAAAGTATAAATTGTGAAGTTTCAGAAAGCAAATTACATACTGGTGCAATTGGCAAATTATTAAACGTATAAAAGTTAAACAATTTTAAAATTTTAGATTGGTTGATAGTTGAACAGTAGACCTGCACTATGCATAACTGAATATTTTTTTTTTTCAAAATTAATTATTTTACAATTTTTTATATTATTGACCTTTGGTAGGTTGCAAAGGATTTTGGTAGGTTTTTTTAATTTTTTGGTAGGAAAAATTTTTTCTGTGGCAACGCTAGTGGGCATCTTAAAGTAGCGAATTTTTCCAATGAGGGATATAAGGTAATCTATTACAAAAGCTAAAAGCATATGTGAGGTTTCTCAGCTGCTTTTATCAAAACAAATCTCTGTTACCGGTTAATTCGTACAGCGTGTAGGCAGCAAAATTAGTAAATATACACATAATTTTTCGTAATAATAAACACAAATAATTATGTTAAAAACACGCTATTTTTGGTCAATTACAAAACGATGGAAAAGTGGCAAAACTCGTTGGTCAACACAACAAAGAAAAAAGACTAGCACCGATAGAGCTCTGGAAAATTTTGATGATTTTTATAGTTCTGTATTCGGCATTAGATGGAAGAACATGAGAGCTGCCATGCTAACAGAACATAAATATATGGCATTGGTCAATAATTTTGGTGATACAGAAAAGACATGTAGTCAACTTGAAATGGATGGTAAGAGAACTTGGTTTTTGTTTTTTTAATTACTTAATGTTGGTAAATTAAAATTTAGGAGCTATTAATGTCAAGTCATTAGTTCATCTGGCTAAGGAACGTTTGGAAAGTAATCAAACCATTGTGTCAAATAAATCTGGAACTGAGTTGGGTAGCAAAATGGATGCTATAGTAAAGAGGCAAAAAGAAAAAGAAATTCAATCTATATACCCAAAGACCGGGAACCAATTGCCAGAAGATTTGGAATACCAAGATAAAAAAGACCTAACGGAAGAGGAGAAACATAACACAGAAGATAATGACAAGCCTATAATGAGTATGGGTCAGGCTTTGGAACATGATGTCTGTATAGATGAAACACGTATGGTCGATCCAGAAGGAAATACTGGTGCTTTATATGAATTTGTACCAGCTACGAAAATAAAAGGCATGGAAGATTGGATACCCGAGTCGGAGCACTACAGATATTATCAAACTACTACAGATTTCCCCTTAAAAATTGAAACTGACATTGATTTTATTTTTCCTGAACACTTATATTTGTATACCTATGATATGGGCAATTGCTCAGAATTTCCGAAACCCAAAAAATGTATAACAGGTAATTGTTTTATTGAGAATAAAATTTAATGAAATAAAATAATAAAAAGTTACAACTTACCAATTAAAGGAGTTCTTTCGCATTATCTTCTTGATGGTGCTTCTATATTACCGCCTCTGCTACTTGATGTTAAATTAGGTGATCGCGTTCTTGATGCTTGTGCAGCGCCTGGTGGTAAATCGTTGCTTATGTTGCAAACATTATATCCTGAGCAGCTGGTGTGTAACGATGTAATGGAGTCTCGTGTCAATCGTATACGAAAAGTTATGAAAGAATATCTTTTTGACTACAACGAACGTTGGGAAGGTCAACGTCTAATTCTCAACCAATGCGATGCGCGTAACTTGGATGATTACAATTCATACGATAAAATTTTGGTTGATGTGCCCTGTACTACAGACAGACACTCTTTAATGGAAAACGATAATAACATTTTTAAACCTACGCGCATCAAGGAGCGTCTAAGATTGCCTGAGTTACAGGCTGGTATTTTGGTAAATTGCTTAAGATTATTAAAGCCCGGAGGTAGTTTGGTATATTCTACATGTTCTTTATCGCCTGTACAAAATGATGGTGTTGTGCACATGGCTTTACAAAAGGTATTTAACGAACATGGCTTAACTTTTACAATTAAGGACTTGAGCAATGTAATAGCACTGTTTAGTGATATTTATAAATTCGAGTATCCGAAAAGTTTAAAATATGGCCAAATGGTATTGCCATATTTACCAGCCAATTTTGGGCCAATGTATTTTAGTAAAATAACACGAAATGATTAATTTATTAAATATAGCCTTGTTATTTGCTTTAGTTTATAATTCTCACTTAGATTTCTAAAGAAATTTTAAAAATATACTTATGTACGTAGGCATTATATACTTCTTTTCAAACTTTTTTTTTCTTTTTGGGTTTTGTTGGCAATGGTCCGGGAACTTTGAAGACGGTTCTAAAAACAAAGGAAAATAAGAATGAGTTCAGTATAAAAATATTAAATCTATGTTTCAAAATATTGGGTTATTTTGCACTAAGGGTCATGAACCATAGAAGTTATATGTATGTATATGGAATAACACAATATTCTAAAATAGTAAAAATGAATCGCGATGCAAATATCAAAATATTTGTATGAATAAATGAACGTACTTCAAATCGATCGATAATATCTGTCGAGTTTAACAAACCTAAAATTATTTTCAATTAAAATAATTTCACAAGGTGTGCTATTACGACATATACTATATATTCGGACCGTTATTCCAGAATATGGCGTATATGTTATTTATAAAGAAGAGGTAATAAAAAATGAAAGCTAAAAGATTATAGAAGATTCTTTTAAAGAAAATTAAAAGAAATCATGTTGCTTTGCTAATTAAAATGTTAAAACTTTTTCACAGTAAGTAGCACATCTTGTGTGTACTCTAAATATTCTTTAACAATTATACTTACTGGCAAGTAGTACAAATCGGACTGTATTTACAGAAAACTAAAAAGAAATAAACATACATAATGACATAACTTATCGAAATAAAAATGTATTACTTACTGGATAAACACACGGAACATACATAGCCAACATCTATCAATTCGCGATGACAAAAACAAGCAGCTCGATAATCAACTTTAGTGGGCGGAGGTAGAACTAATTTGTGCCGCATTTGCGGATCAGGCAAAAATACCCAGAATAGATACTGAAGTAAACCATCCAACTGAGATAAACGTAAAAATTGACCACCAGTTATATCACAGCCCTGTTGTAGCAGACTAAGCGATTTATCCAAAGCGCAAACATCCAAAACAATACCCAGCTTTTGGGCCGTAAAGAAGACATTCATATAGGTCATATATTGGGAAGCACACTCATTACTGCCCGTTAAAACTAAAATACGGGAATTTAATTTTACACCAGCAGGACTATTGCGTTGCATCTAATTTTAAAAAGAACAGATGAAATGTTATTATCTAGACTATGGAAAATATATATACCCTAGATATATAACACAAGGCCATAGACATACTGCCTGCTAGTAGACTTTCGGTAGGCTGGTTTATTTTTGGGGCATTCGTTATAATATGACTCAAACGCTGCTTCACCGTCTTCTCGACTAAACTAAACGCTTCATACTGACCATCAACTTGACGCACCTCCAACTGTTTAACCGGCATGGGATATAAAAAATCTCTACAGGAATAAAATTATTATTTTAACATGTTTTAAAAACAGAGTCACAATTTTACGTAGCATGATGGTGGCAAGAAATCACAGCCAGTTTATTTTGCGCCTTTTGCATTATATGAGCATTACCAAAAGCCACTATAGCGTCAATACATTGCGAAAGATTTTCTGGATTTTGTCGTACTATAAGCTGGCATGGATTAGTGTCCACAACCATAACCAACAAACTTACACTATTTACATCTAAAAGAGAAGTTTTGTACTATAAAAAATAGAAACTCTCATGTCAACTTGAAATTTTTACCGTAGTCACTGTTCGCAGGCTTTTCCATGTTCATTCTTGTTTGTAAATGCCTTCATTTTTCTTTCATTTTTATATTCAGCCTTTGAATTCATTCACTGTTTTTGATAGCACAATTAAGTAATCTATTACAACTTGTTTTTTTTTCGTTATCAACTAAACATACTCGATTATTTATCATCAAACAGTTGAAAAAAAAAAAAAATAAACGTCAAACCAGAAGAAAAGATTTTGCATAAATTTTTTATTTAAAAGTTATAAGTTGGGCGTTTCTTTTATTAAAAGGCGATTTTTTCGATTTAAATTTGAGCAACTTCATATAAAAACATTCCTAAACCTCGCCGTAATGCTTGTCTTAGTATTGGGTGATTTGCATATACCCCACCGTTGCAGTAGTTTACCAGCAAAATTTAAGAAACTACTAGTTCCCGGACGTATTCATCACATTTTGGTTACTGGCAATTTGTGCACCAAAGAATCGCATGATTATCTCAAGACTTTAGCCAATGATGTTCATATTGTAAGAGGTGATTTTGATGACAATCTCACATATCCTGAGCAAAAAGTGGTAACAGTGGGACAATTTCGTATCGGACTATGTCATGGTCATCAAGTAGTACCAAGAGGAGATCCCGAGGCATTGGCATTAGTACAACGCCAATTGGATGTGGATATATTAATTACAGGTCACACACATAAGTTTGAAGCTTATGAACATGGCAATAAATTCTATATAAATCCTGGATCTGCAACGGGCGCTTTTAATCCTTTAGATATAAATGTTGTGCCATCTTTTGTTTTGATGGATATACAAAGTTCGACGGTTGTAACTTATGTCTACCAGTTAATTGGTGATGAAGTCAAGGTGGAACGCATTGAATATAAGAAGATTTAAAGCGTAAACTAAAGTTCATTTAATTATTGCTGAATAGGAATGTTTATCGTTTTTCTCCGTGGAACTTCTTTTAATACTATTAAGAAAATTAAATATTATGTATTTTAAATAATTATATATTTTATAAACAAATAAAGTAATCAATATCTTTGCTTTAAATGCAATAATCATATATTTATATATATGTACTCTTTTTGCAATTACAAAAATATAAATATGATTTTTATTCTTTGGTATTAGTCACAATAAAGAAATAAAATATGAGCTATTTTGAGCATGTGGAGTTGTATATACTCATTTGGGATTTTTATACAATAGTATCGCTTATTTAAAAAAAAAACAAATTCATTGCTTATCAATAATAACCAACTGCATTAAAAATCGCCATATCCTCAAAGAGAGAATTAGGACGCCAAACAAGTTTTAAAATCCCGAGGTCTGACAACTCGGCATAACAAATGTAATAGAAAGTTTGAAGTATTTTATCCAAATTGACTATTTCTAAAGTCGTAATTAGATTTCAGTCTTTGTTGTTTAAGATGTCTATCAAGTCTAGTTTAATCGTTTTAAATGTATTTCTAATGGCGTTTTCGTTTCTACCAAAAAATGTTGCCTTTCATATATTTTTCTCTCTCATCTTGACAAAATATTGCCTTTTTTAAAAGTTATCTTTACATAAACAATTAAAAATGTCGATTACAATAAAACGAGATCAGAAAAGAATAACATCCTACTTTTATGTCATATAATAATAAAATGTTACACATTTTTTTAGAAACGAAAACGCCATAACAATTATGCTACAATGGCTGTGTTTGAAACGGTAGCAAAGTTCTCTTGTAAGGCTGTGTTTGAAACAGTAGCAAAGTTCTCTTGTTAGTAAAATTTTGACAGACTTGAGGTGAATAAAATTTCACTAGCCTTAGGGGCTAGTAAAATTATTGACATAGGCATAGAAATATTTGACAATGGAAGAAAAACAGAACAAACTAAAACAAATATAAAATAATTATTAAAATATTGCAAAAAAATAAAGAAATATACAAAGTTTACTAAAATTATTAAAAAAAACTAAATTGGAAGGAGAAACCGTAAAATAAAACTAAAACATCAAATAAATGCGATCTTCTGATCTCCAGAAAAATTGGAATGAGTAGGGGAATATACATTATTAATTTATTAATTTTTATATAATTTTTTAATTAACAAATTTCATAACAACAAGAGTATTTTTAATAATAAATGTCAAAATTGTATGCTGTCAAAAAAGTTTTCATTTCACACAGCAGAAAGAGAAAAATTTTTTACCTCACAAAAATTTAATTTTACCATAGAACTTTGCTACCGATTCAAACACAGCCTAAATAAGTAAAATTTTGACATTTTTGAGGTGAATAAAATTTCACTTGCCTTAGCGGCAGTAAAATTTTTGACATAAGCATAGAAATATTTGAAAATTAAAGAAAAACAACAAACTAAAACAAGTATAAAATAATTATTAATATATTGCAGAAACGTAAAGATATATACAAAGTTTAGTAAAATTATTAAAAAAAAAATTGAAGGAGAACCCGTAAAATCAAAATAATAAAGTAAAATAAAAACTAAAACATCAAATAAATGCGATCTTCTGATCTCCAGAAAAATTGGAATGAGTAATGGAATATACTTTGTTAACTTATTAATTTTTTTTAATTAACAACTTTAATAACAAAGAGTATTTTTAATAATAAATGTCAAAATTGTATGCTGTGAAAAGTTTTCATTTCACACAGCAGAAAGAGAAAACATTTTTACCACAGAAAAATTTGTTTTTACCATAGAACTTTGCTACCGATTCAAACACAGCCAATGATAAATGGTGTGTATATGGGTCGATTATAAATGTCAATCGAAATTGAACTGTTCTTTTTGGTAACTTGAAATTTTAGGTTGCCAAAAATATCGATAAAAAACTACGACAGACACAAATTGGCACTGAAATTAAAAATCAATTGGAATTAAATATAAGAATATTTATAAATTTTTTTTTATCAAATTGTTTATTCTTCCAAACTAAAAACAAAAAGTAACCAGTTACAAAGAAAGGACAAAATTAAATAAAAAAAATAAATAAATATGGTATTTATATAATTATAAAATACAGAGTATAATAAATTACGAAAATGAATAATTTAATCAAATATGGGTTTATCTAAATATGAATAATTTAAAAATGGTATTAAATGGGTATTTATTTGTTGTTTATTTTTTATAGAACAAATTTATTTATTAATTATTTTTTTCTATCAAAAGTCTTTCCACTTGTTAATATGAGAAATATAAGTAGCAAATAGATTTTCATTTTTGATTGATTGGCATTTTAATTCGGGGTTTGGGTATTACATAATTAAAAGATATGCCGGTTTGATGCAAACAAATGTATGTCTTATTTACATCAGTTTATCCAAGACTATCAACACAAATAGTTTTTAAAGTCTTGCCAGTAATTGTGGTTTTAAATTGTTCTGGAACAGGCAATTCAGTCTATAAAAAATGGTAATAATAAAGTTAATTACTTAAGAAACAATTTTATTGCTTTAAACTTACATAATCACCGCTCTCTGCGGGTAACATAATGTTCATTTCTGACGATTTAGAGCTAACGATTTCAACTCCCAAAGATTCTTTAGTCAAATACATTTGACAGCCATCTGTTTTATCAATTGATATGGTAGGCACAAAGCCCAATACTTGCATCTGAACAGATTGGCAATTGACAAACTCAATTGAGGCTACGACAGAATCAAATACTAAGGAGCACTTTTTGCACGAATCCAAAACAATGTTGTTGACTTTGCCCTTTACAGTTAGCACAGAGCTTTCACATTTAAACATGTATACGACATTATTCATTTCAGCATTGTCAACCAATAAACTGTTATTGTTTCTTTGGTATTCAATCAACCATTTCTTTCCATCCCTGGTAAATACAGGATCTTTAACAACAGGAACTGTTGGAGCTTTGTTAACAGAACCAAATTGTGTGGGTGTTTTAAAAGGAGCAGGACCAGTACGTAGGGTAGGATTTTTGTGTGTTTGCATATCGGCAGTTACTTTCTTCAAGTCTACAAAACAAAATACAAATAGAATAATTACTAACACATTATTTAAAATTTAATTTACTTTTAGTGATATTTTCCCCTTGATTGATTTCGGCAAACAAAGCACTACGATCATCATTTCCTTCGCCCAAGCTCATATTAGACATGTCGAATGTAGGTGGTGGAGGTGGAGGAGGACAACCACCCATAGGTGGTGGTGGTGGAGCAGCACCACTAGCTGGTACAGCTCCTTTGCCAGACCATACTAGGCCAGTAGTATGATATTGTTTTATGTATTGTTGTAATTCGGTTAAAGTTTGTACCCAAGCACGGGCCCATTCAACATGTGTTATATCTTTTTCCTTCCATTCCTTCAACACACGATTAGTATAGAATTGTCCCGCATCATTCATTTCCTTAACATGAGGACCAGGTGTGGGAGACTAAAATATAAATGTAATTAAATCAGCTTTTCTACTTTTCCAATAACAGTAACCATCAGGTTAAACACTTACCACACACACCCAACCCAAGGCTGGAATACTTTCACTAATTGCTGACAAATGATTAAAGTATTGAGAAGCACGATTCTTTTCACGGAAGTCTTGAATAGCTGTAATTTGATCAGAAGTTGGTTTTAACAGTTCCATTTGCTTGCTTTGATTTGGCTGAGAACATTGTGTAGCCAAAGTTACATACTGAAGCTGTGCACTAAGAAAGAAAAAAAGAAAAGAAAATATAATAAAATAGTAAATACAATATATTCAATTAATTAAGACGAGTTTTGCTTTTAAACTTACTCAAATGCTTTTCTTACAAATTCGGCGTGTTTAGCAACATCACCACCAATTTTAGCCGATAGAGCTAAATATTGACTCAAGGGACCAGCAATAATATCTTGATAGCCTAAAACACTCATATTGAACTCTAATGGAGGTGGAGGCGGAGGTAAAGATGAAAAGTCGTCTATAACTGTTGGAATATCTTCAAGACTGCTATCTTTTATCAATTGATTTTGATTGGTTTGTATTAAACTATCACTGTGACTGCTTAGGCTGTGACGTTCGTTGATTTTGTTTAGGGAATCCTCAATACGTTCTATACGTTGTGATAAATTAGCCGTTTGTTCTGAAGCTGCTAAATTATCTGCTGGTACTGATGGCAGCTCGGTTGTTTCCAAATCGAAACTAGTACGTTTTTTTTCTAACACACTATCAAATGTACGATTAGCTATTTCTAATTCACGAGCACTAATTGATCGCTCTAAACGTTCAACAAGCTTCTCAAGACGATTAACCAAATTTTCAAGATTTTCAGCAACTGATGTCCTTAATTCAGGATCGCAATCTATATAAAAATAATAAAACATTTTGATAACCATTATTCTTAAAAACTTAATATTATATAAAATATTTAAAGTATTAAACAATCGTGTGAAATAAAAAAATCAGCAAAGTGATAAAAGTGCAATAGAAAAAACCCCGTATAAGGAATACAAGTCAGAACTAATGTTAAACAAACATTAACATGCGATTCCAGTGAAAATATATTTAAATGTAAAGTTAAATAGAAAAAATTATAATGAAGAACATTAATAAAAAATGTAAATAAATAAAATCACTTTTTTATTCACAAAATGTATGATCTGGATAGAGAAAAATTGTAGGGAAAACTATTTTTATTTCGATTGAATTGAAGCAGTGGCAGTGTTTCATGTATAAATAATATTTCAAGACTCTTTTGTGTAGGCAGTAACATTGTTAGAAATTATTTAACTTTTTTAAAAACGAAAAAAAAATTTCCCAACTAACCAAAAAACAAAAAATAAAATATTTAATCAATATTGAATATTTTCATAAGATCATAAGCTAAAAAATTTCTATTCACTTATCGTAAATAAAGGGCGAACGAACAAACATGAACAATTCTATTAAATAATACAAAAATAGTTCGATTGGGATTTATTTGACATGAAATTTTATTAAAGATAAGTGTGATTATTAAAAGTCAAAACAATGAAATAATAAAGTTAAAATACAAATTATTGTTTAATTTAATGTTTGGCAAGATAAAAAATGAATTCAAAATAGAATGACATTAACATTTATTATTAATTGACGACTGTTGTTTAAAATTTGTTTTGCTTTTTAGATATAACATTCATACATACGTATGTATATACATACATATATGCATGTACATACACACATATATACTTATATACATACATACATATAGATATATTTTGAACTTTTTATATACTGTGTACTAAATATTTTAACAGCATTTGTCCAACAAATAGTATAAAAATTAAACAAATAGAATTTGAGAAATGGAACATTTTATGTTTTCAGTGGGATTTTATATACTCAGTCAATTCATTATAAAGGCCTTGGGTCTAGTTCACAACAGTTTTAAGTTTGATATTGTATTTTTAAAATTGCGATTATGGTTTACAACACCTATGTGTTGTACCATATGCTTTGAAAATTGTTTACAACATTTAATTTTATATGTTGTAGCCAATACAACACAACAGTTAGGTGTTGTGAACGATAATAGGGGCTAAAAACTTCGGCCACTATAATAAGGCCTGAATAAATAAAATAGACTTTAATTCAAAATTAGTATGGAAAATTATAATTTGATTTTAGTTTTTAAAATGCTAAAAATAAATTAATTACATATTTAGCCATATCACAGATTTCGTATGGAATGGTTTTGCCATTCCGTTCGAATTGTTTTTGGTGCTTCAGATTCCAAACGATTTCAACAAGATGAACAAATTATTATTACGTTAAGAGCCCAAGACTCGGGTTCGAATCTCAGGAGAGGTGTGATCAATTTAATATTTGGTTTTTATCAGAAAACGCTTTAATTAGATCAAATTTAACTGCAATGTTATTTTTTGGTAATTAAAGAAGAAATGATGTCCGTGAAGGAATAGTACACTAGCCAAACTGAACAATTGTTTTCGACTCCAGCTACGGTAGTCTCATCAGAGTTCTTTGTGTCCTGTGCATATTCAAGACCAAACATCAACTATTTAACTCACACTTTTTTGGAAATCGCATACTGAAATTATTACTGTATGTGCATACATTTGTATGAGTTAGTCGAAGTAAAGTCACACAACAGTTTATATCATATTCTCCTTTTCTTACCATCATTGCTGTTCTTGTAGTTGTCATCTTATTTGGATGAAACAGAATTACAAATTTATTTTGTTTTTGCCCTTTATTCTACCTCATCCACATTAGTCGACATGAATGATATGTACGACGGTGGTCGAGGTGGTTAGAGCTTAGCACCATAGTCGGGTGCAATTTTTATGTTAAGAGCCCAAGACTCGGGTTCGAATCTCAGGAGAGGTGTGATCAATTTAATTTTTGGTTTTTATCAGAAAACGCTTTAATTAGATCAAATTTAACTGCAATGTTATTTTTTGGTAATTAAAGAAGAAATGATGTCCGTGAAGGAATACCAAAAAATAACATTGCAGTTAAATTTGATCTAATTAAAGCGTTTTCTGATAAAAACCAAAAATTAAATTGATCACACCTCTCCTGAGATTCGAACCCGAGTCTTGGGCTCTTAACATAAAAATTGCACCCGACTATGGTGCTAAGCTCTAACCACCTCGACCACCGTCGTACATATCATTCATGTCGACTAATGTGGATGAGGTAGAATAAAGGGCAAAAACAAAATAAATTTGTAATTCTGTTTCATCCAAATAAGATGACAACTACAAGAACAGCAATGATGGTAAGAAAAGGAGAATATGATATAAACTGTTGTGTGACTTTACTTCGACTAACTCATACAAATGTATGTACATACAGTAATAATTTCAGTATGCGATTTCCAAAAAAGTGTGAGTTAAATAGTTGATGTTTGGTCTTGAATATGCACAGGACACAAAGAACTCTGATGAGACTACCGTAGCTGGAGTCGAAAACAATTGTTCAGTTTGGCTAGTGTACTATTCCTTCACGGACATCATTTCTTCTTTAATTACCAAAAAATAACATTGCAGTTAAATTTGATCTAATTAAAGCGTTTTCTGATAAAAACCAAATTATTATTACATTTTTACGCAAATAATTTGACATTTTAAGGTATGGTGGTATCATTTTGCATAACAAAAGCCGTTGTTTAAATATGTACATATATTTATAAAATTAAGTGGGTTATTTTATAAATCACTTAGGTGATGCATTGCATTATTTCTGTATAAAATCTTTTGTTACAAACACAAATTTCTTTTAAAAAACGCAACGCCTCACCCAAGTAAAGGTAGAAGTACATAGCATGCGTTACGTGGTTAAAAGCGGTCACAATGTACATTGTAATTCAACTGTCAATGTATTAAAAATTAGAAATTGCCCAACTTCTATTCGTTAGATACGTTGCATATCTTCCGAGTAACTTGATTAACATGTAAAATGTACAATTGGCGCAAAGCTTGTTATGAAAAAAAAAAAAACAATTAATTTACAAAATATTCCACTAAATTATAAAATTATTTCGAAAATTATATATATATGTATGTATGTATATATAATAATATGTATATACATATGTACATATATTTTATTTATTCTTTATGTCGTTTTTTTTTTTGTATTTTGCCGGTATCGAGTTTATAGCAAGTCCATATAACAATGGCATACCAGCACTGGTCCTGAAGCAGTGCTCAACGACGCTTGCACGTCCATTGGATAACTTTTTCAGTGCGGTTTATCGTTCCGGTGTGATTCTATCTAACTGGAAGGTTGCTAATGTAACGCCAATACCTAAAAAGGGTGAGGCTAGTAATCCCGAAAATTACCGCCCAATCGCAGTATGCTCAACACTCTCCAAGGTTATGGAGACTATAATAAACCATCACCTTATGAGGTATTTAGAGTCCAATAGCTTGGTAAGTGATCATCAGTAT
Organism: Metopia argyrocephala; assembly: GCA_963576795.1. NCBI lineage: Eukaryota > Metazoa > Arthropoda > Insecta > Diptera > Sarcophagidae > Metopia > Metopia argyrocephala. The sequence goes on from OY756209.1 coordinate 4,691,105, forward strand.
AGCTTTCGTAGTGGCCGCTCCACTGGTGACTTGTTGGCACTTCTCTCTGAGAGGTGGAGCGGGTCTGTTCACCACTTTGGTGAAAGAAGAGTTACTGATCTAGATATCTCTAAGGCATTTGATAGAGTCTGGTACTAGATTATTATTATTAATTATTTGCCCTTAAAGCCAAAGAAAAAGTAAATTTCGTTCGTGAAATAAAGTAATTTTATTTCGAACATATTTTTTTTCGATTTCTAAAGCACCAAAATACGGATTCTAATATTACATAGCACAATAATTTAAATTTGGGAATTGCTATTGTTACCTCTGCTCGCAATTTTAATTTTAAATGAAATTTCATCTTTTAACACTTGTTTTGTATGATGGCGTTCTTAAATAGATATTCCTTTTATTATTTTTATACAATGTCTGTTAACCGTGATTTTCGATTATACCGTACGAGTCGAATTATCAAGGTTTAACTGTACATATTATAAATATGTATTTTTTTATTTTGTTCAATATTAAATAAGAACAAGAAATTTGGTGGTTTTCATAATATTATTTCAGCACTTTACAAAAATCAAGATATTTGTATATACATATGTATGTATGTATATGTATAAGTATGTATGTATATGTATTTATATTTTTTTTAAATCAATGACGTGGTTGCTAAAATTATCAATTAAAAATTTGCGCTACATATGAAAAATTTAAAACTATACAGAACCACAACTTATAGAAGGTACTTGTAAAAATTACGATGTTCAAAGTTTGGTCTTAATCGGTAAAATGGTTTTAAAGTTTTAGCGAATTTTGTAAAATTAAGCATCATCTATTAGACAAAAAGAAAACTTCGCATTAAGTCGCGTCACGATCCATAGATAGTTTTATCGAAAACAATTCAGTAGTTTGTGAGTTTAATTTTTTTATAAACAATGTTGTACATATAATTTTAGCTATAATGTTCACATACATATAATGATCTTTTAAATGAAAATAAGAAATATTAATATGATAAATTTCATTTTGTTTTAATTTTGGGTGACCAATGATGACCAATAACAAAAATTTAACAAATGGACGATTGTAAAAAATTTCTACACCCACATAGAATTTTCTTTTAAATAGAGACTTTTAATAACAATATTTTTAAATAGCTTTTACAATTAAATACGCGCAATTTTATTAACCAAAATATTACAGTTTATAATAATTTTTACCTGGATTTTGACAACTTCTTATGTCATGTATAATTAAAGTTCGACCACTACAAGAACTAAGTATTTGGCCCATTTACTTTTAAAGCCGTAGAAGAACAAATAGTACGTTCTATGGCTTACTATAAAATTACAATTGTATGAATACCAGTTTCAATACTAAATATTTTAGCTTTAGTGCTGACTTTAGTTCATTTAAACATTTAAAAAATACAAAGAAAAAAAATTATTTTGAATTCTCTCGTTTATAATAATGTTAACGCTACGGCTGATTCATTATTATTTTTAGTATTACAAAAAATACAAAAAAACAAATGTATGTGATAAACTTTTTATATTATTGTGTTGTTATTTTTTTCTAAGCGTTTCAGTGTTTCATTTACTAACTGTAAATAATTATGGGTAAAAATACAAGTACATACATATTGTACATGATTATGACAATTTTTTCTTTTTTTGGTAGTAACTTTGATGACAAATTACTGGCACAACCACAAACACAAAACGTAAACAGAACAATGATAAATATTTAACTAGAAAAACATATCGAAAAATTTTTAATTTTATTTAAAAACTTTCAAATTCTTCACGATTAATTCCATACAAATTTAGCAATGAAATTAATTGCTTTTAATGAAAAGTTTTAATTTTAAATACTAATGTTGTTTACCACTTCGATATTACGGGAATTTAAAAACACCTGATTCTGGATTCATCAGATAACTAAAAATGAGAAATTCTTTTTATGTTATTTTACAAAGAGTTGTTCTAAACGAAATAAAAGATACGACTGTAAAAATTCGTTATTTAATGGTAAAAGAAAGAGCTTTTAAAAAAGCTGCACTAAAAGTACTCATTCATACATACTGTTGTTCTGGAAGTGTTTATAAAAAATTATATTTTAAAGCATTAAGACAAAAAAGCAAAATACTATGTATATCGTTAGCACAAATACAGACCTTTATAAAATGTAAGATAAAATACATGTTTTTCTAAATTCTAAAATATTGGCTTTGTTTGTTATTAAAATCTTACTATGTATTAGTTCACAAATTCTATATTTATGTAAAAATATACAGTATCAGGTAAAACATTTTGGACAAATATTGCTTTTACATATTTAGAAAAAAAAACCTTTATGTACTGATGTTTCGACAAAAAAATTAAAAAAATTAAAAAAAAAATTCAAACATTTTGGAAATAATGAAATTGGCATTCCTCTAGAACAGGGGTGAGCAACCTTTTTAATCAACGGGCCACTTATAAATTTTAAAATTTTTTGGCGGGCCGCACATAAATACTAATAATTTACAAAACTCTATTTATAATAAAAATTAGAATAAAAAATATAAAATTTAATGCCAAAAAAAAAGTATTTGCTTGAAATTTTTAATGAGAAATTTGGCACTGTTTTTTCGATACAACCTGATCAATATCAGCCGGAATTGATGAGGTAGGTACACATACACAAGTTTCTAATCGTGCATTACTCAGTCTTGATCGGTGGTAATTGGTCGGTGGTCGGATTTATAAACATTGTCGATGTTTACTAAGAGAAATACATTTTTTTACATCAGTATTATTCTGCATATCCATCACTTCCCTTTGAAAGTCTTCGGGAACTGCATCCACATCGATAATTAATGGTTAGGAAAACATTTTCATGGAAACTGCTCTCTTCTCAGTTTCGTCGTAATTGAAATTCGTTGATTAATGTGTCTATATATTATGTGTATTTTGAGAAGCAGCAACATTTGTTTGGCGGGCCGCATAAATAGGGTGAAAGAGCCGCAAGCGGCCCGCGGGCCGCGTGTTGCTCACCCCTGCTCTAGAACAATTTTCATTTTATTTTGCTGAGTATATAACAGATTAACAATTTTAGTAATCAGTGGAGAATTTTTCCGAGTATTAGAAAAAATTCAGTAATTAAATTTTTTTTTGCATACAACTATCATTTAAAATGACAAATAGTTTATTAAAGCAGACGAGAACTTATAAAAACTTTTGATATAATTAAAAAATAAAAAAACAATAGGCAAAATATTCACCTCCCCAGCCATGTGACTGTACTGGTGGCATCATTGATGATTGTATATCAGTAGTACCATGTAAAAATGGCTCAAAACGTGCATTATGATTAACTGCAGCCTGTGCTGCATTTAACAAATCCTTATAAATTCGTTGACGTTTTAATTCTAGTTCATCGCGACCAACAGGAGTAACTGGCGGTTCAACACAGCCTCTACAAAATGTTTACACATTATTAAAGATATTTAGATTACTTTTTTTTTATTTTCAAATTAAAAATTCAAAAATAATATTTATAAATTTAAATAATAACATAATGTATTTTATTTTAAGCATATGTATAAAACAAAAGACTAAACCAAGTTTATTCTGCTAAAGTTAAACATATTATATGTATATAATGTTTAGTGTTTAATTTAATGTAATTTTATACGTTAAGTATAAACTTGAAAAGATTTTATTTAAATAAAATGAGATTTTTTCTAATAAGTCCTTTCATATTACAGACCAAATTGTTATGTAACCAAACTTATTTAATAAAAATAATCCATATTCAATATAAAAAGGGATTTAAATTAATGACGTTTACTTTTCTACCAAAAAATGTTTGCTCTCTAATTTTTTTCTCTCCCACCTTAAAATTAGGTAAAAATACTACCTTTATACTTAAAAAAAATATTGAAATAAAGTAAGATAGAAAAAACATATTACATAACATATTAGGAAATGTAGCGAAAGTCGACACCAAGTCAAATTGAAATTTACTGAAACTTAAAATTGGTATAATTTTCGAACGTAAGCAGATTTTATATTTACTTGTTATTCATTAGTCTTGGAAATAAAATAATGAACTTCAAAATAAAGAGGATGTATAAGTTTTATATGGTTTTGAAAATATGGTCGATTCAACGTCACGTCTCGATTTCCTTACATATTTGATTATACATATTTGTATAATAATTAAATTCAAAAATTGTTATAGAAAAGAAAACGCCATATACAAACTACTATATTATATAATATGTTGTTGACAACGATGTCATTTTTATATGTAATCATACCCATAGATATTGGGATTTTATTACTTAGTACGAGTATGTATTTATCAATAAATAATATTCATTGATTTGTATAATCTAAATTTACTCTTGTTTAAAGTTCATTATACAGATAAAGAGTTCTTTAACCGTTTGAGTGCGGAAGAATTTTTTTACGTATATGCTAAAAGTGCGGAATGAAATGCGTAATTATTTTTTTTGGAAAATAATAAAAATAGTTTTAATTATTATAAAACAAGTAATTAAATATTAAATAAAATAATTAAAAAAATTAAAGTCGAAATCTAACTATCTTATTACATTGGCTCATTTTTTCTACCGTACCATTATCCACAGCTCTACTAAATTTTACCACTGTGTTTTATTTTAATTTTTATATAATTAAAAACAACAATTAAACGAAATTAATAATAAATGCAATAAATATAAATACAACTGATCTCAATTAATACGAAAAGTATACTAACGAACAGCGGTGTGGTCACGCGTCTCCGCATTCTTGGCTGGACAAGAGAAGCGCGATCGCGCTCCTCCGCATTTTTAGCATCGCGCTTCGCCGCACTCAAACGGTTAAAAAGGAATTCTTGAAAAACACAAAATTACATACATACATATTAATTTAAATTAATAGAAAACACTGTTAATGTTTAACTATAACATTTTATATGGCATAGTAACAATTGAAAGAAGAAAGAAAAACAAAAAGAAATAAATTTAATAAGAAATATATTACACATTGCTAATCCATTCATTACTAAACCATTCTGGCAAACCGTGGGAATATGCTAAGGTCTCGCTAACTAGATCATCATTCTCAGTATCACGTTCCAAATACGGTGCACACATACTTTCACGTTTTGGAGGAGGCAAAGAATCAGAGAAAACGTCATCCTCTTCGTCACCTATTGATGGCGTAGTGGGCAATATAATCGGTAGCAGAGGATCAGTTTCTATTATTTCTGTATGTACACTTATGTTGACTCGTTTTTTAATTGATGTATGTGTTGAGTTATGACGAGAAAGACACGATTTAGGTTTTTCATGGTTTGATGCATTTACGTCACAGCGACTAGACTGAGATGTTGATGGAGATTCTGGCTTACAGTTTATATTATTTGAATGGGTTGTATTTACAGATGGTGACACATTGGCAGCATCATTTTCTATTGTTTCTATAGCATCACAATTATTTAAATTTTGTAACGTTTTACTATAAATCATGTCTGTATCATTTTCTTGTAATACACTATCAACTGTAAAATTAAATAAGCATTGGTAAATGCTTTGGATATACACACATACATTTACAAAAATTTACGAATAAAAAATGAATAAAATTTTAATACAAAAAGAAGTAACAGTTTAAAAATTTTATGGTCCTGAAATATATACATTAGACCGTACCTCAAAAAAATGTTTCCCCGTACCGCCTTAAATATAAAGTATTTTGGCAAAGAGATTTCGAAAAAAAATTTTTTTTATTAAATTAGTAAAGTGTGATATACTATGTATATATAAGAATTTTCATCTCGAGAAGACCAAAAATATTGAAGATCGGACTTAAAATGCCAAAGATTTAACGAAAAAAAAAAAATTAAAAAATCGACAACTAAGTATTTTCGGCAAAAAAAATTGGATATATCAATGTTTTTTTTCTCGAAAATATAAATATTGAGGTCTACAGCCCTTAAGGGCAAAACATTAGTCTTCTCGAAAGAAAAAATTGTTATATCATACTTTAAAATCGGACTGTAAATGCCTAAGATATAACGAAAAAAATGAAGAATCTTGCAAAAATACTTTATATTAGAGTCGGGAAAACTTTTTTCCTTGTAAGGTGGTGGTACGCTCTAATGTACATACATATCTACATAGAAAAATATGTAGATAAATCTGTATGTACAATTATCAATACCAAGACCTTTAAATTTGTAATGTACTCATGATGTACAGTGAGAATTTATTAAAGTATAAATAAATAAAAACTTACAAATTTAAAATTGAAAATAGAATGACATTAAATTATACAAAACAATTGAAATAAATAACTATACCGTTTGACTCGTTTATCCTAGTGGCATCTATTATCGTAATGCTTGTCCCATTTGGTGCAGGTTGTACATCGTTATTCTTTTCTAATTGACATTCGTCAATTGTTTCCGTTGCTATATTGTTATTTTCACCTAATATGTTGTTTTCATTATTGACACATGCTGCATCATTACTACCATTAAGTTTACTATCTGTTATATTATCATTAAACGGTTTACCATTTTCTATGGTTATTATTGGTATTATAAGATTCTTATTTTCATTCTTAGCTGATTCGTTATTTTGTTTATTTGTTTGATTTTGTTGTTCTAGTTTTTCGGAATTTTCACTATGTTTTTTTGATTTTTTTGAACTTTTCGGATTTGAGCGGCAACACGAAAACATTTTACTTTGTCTTTTTGTATATAAATTTTAAATCTTCTTAAAAATTTTTTAGTATACGTATAAACTGCACTTGAGTGAAAAGAATTAAATATTTTAAAATGTTTCAATCCTAATACATCACATTATAGACATTAGTATTAAAAAAATTATATTTTTTATGAATAGTAACTTGACACAATTTAACAAGCATTATCATAAGTCAAGATATGTATAATAGCTAAGAAATATATAGTATTAACACGCGAAACTATAATCAGGTCATTTGAAACAAATAAAAAAAAACATATAAAAAAGGAGTGGAGAAGTTTTTCTTCAAGATTTTACTTAATATCCTATTAAAAGTTTGTAACAAAAACCACTAACTTAGATACTATTTTACTGATAGAATGCTGTCGAAGGATCCTTTTTTGAAAACTTGCATGTACTTCAAAAATCTTGATTTACAAAATAAAAATGCATACTAGAGTTTCAACACATACATCAACTGATTTTAAACATTAAAACAAAACGTATTCTACGTGGCAGTGAGAAAACTGCATGCATTTCTCTAGCAAAAAATTTGTTTAATTTTTTTCTTTTTTAATTTTTTTTAAATTAATTTTTAAATCGAAAATGCTTAAGTTGTTTCACCTATCCCTATGTTTGATGTGAAGCATAATTTTTTTCAATATAAAACTAAATATTGAAAAGCAAAGTAGAAGAATATATTCTTTGCTTATTGTGTGGAAACAAAGAGAAAAACAGTTTTAGAAAATATTTTCTTTATTAATAACTTTAATGCACAATGTTTCCATTATCAAACTCAGGCAACCATAACAAGAATAAAATTAGAAAAACTTCATTTATTAATTAGAACCCAACCAAATAAAATTTTCCGCATACACCAATCTTTTCATTGCACTATTTTAAACACTTTTCTTATACACAAATACATAAGGGGGTGCATATATTTTGTCGTTAATTTTTAGAAATTAAATATTTCCTTTTGATATTATTTTAAAGAACATATTAATTATCTTAAAGCACAAGAGAGTGAAACAAAATTGCCATTGACAAATATTAAATTCACAGCACTAAACTCAAGTGGTTAGAGAGAAACTTACGGATACATATGTATGTATGTTTTGATAAATGTACATGGTCTTTTATATACATACATATATTACCGACTTGACTCGGTAATACATTGAAACATCCTTAATGAAATACATTTGAGTCAATATGCGAAATAAACTGAGCACAATATATGCTACTCGTACTGGTAAATAATAAATACATACATTTATGTATATGAAACTAGGTCAAGCCGGAACAACAAACGAAAAGAAAAAAACAAAGTAAAAGGAATTGTCAAAAAACCGGGCGAAAAGGAAATTACAGAATTTGATATTTTACACACCCAAAAGTTTTATTAGTTAATCGCACTCTAACAGAGATGTTAAAAGTGTTAGTACAACATTAAGATTATTCTTTAAACACCTGACATTACAAATACAAGTAACAAATAAAAAGTAGTAGCTGATGTTCCCACCTTTTTGTAAAAATAGAGATTTAGAAATTGAAATTTTTTAAAATATTAAAAAAAACTGGATACCTCGAAAAGCATTGTTTTTCATGCAGGTTCTTGTTTCAAATTTCCGCAACGTAAATAAAGATGTCTTCTTCTTATGCTTTATTGACTACTAGAAATCATTTAATAGACTTCACCTTGGAAAATTGACTTATTGAGACACTTAAGAATTAATATGTAAACACATACTAAAAACATGTATTGGATACCAGTAACAGAAGTTAACATTAATAAAATAACAATATATTATTTTCCTATAGATGTGCGTCAGTAAGGCATTTCGTCTCCTCCATTAAACATTTACTACAAAAATAAATTGTATATCGCTTTCAAAGCATTATGCAACGATGACATCGTCAGTCTAAAACCATATTAAGTAATAACTCTGTCTGAATTGATTGGACTCTTTTGAATCATTTTGATTGTTAACGTACCTATACATACAGAATTAGGGTCTGAACATGTATTTTGACAAAACAATTTTGTTATGTATTTACTTGTCTCATTGAGTATTTGACAAAACAATCTGTCAAAATTGAAAAAATCTCTATTGTATTCATTTTTATGTATAATATGTATATTATTTTTTTTAATTATTTGTTTCGAATCTTTTTTAAACTAAATTGAAACCGGATCATAATTATTTTAAATTTTAAGACAGAGTTACGGTCTAGCTTCTCACAAAATCCGTATGGTGTACGATAATTTTTATGCAAGAGTAGTGGGATCACCTAGTTTTTCGTGGCAATCAGTTACTGTAGGCTGTAAGCTTTTTCCAGAAGATTGATAAAAGATGTTCGCCGAAAGAAATATTTTTCATATTTCTTACTTTCAAGACGTAGGGGCTGATGTTTCAATCTTGTCTAGTAAGTCAACATCTTACATACTAGACTGCGGTGACTATTAGAGTGTAATAAATTTGTCAAAATGTGTATTTATGCTTTTAATTAAATATTAACTTTTAAAAAACATTATATATAAATATAATATAAAATATAAAATTATTTGTGCTAAATGTACAAAGTTTGTTTCTCTCTCTCACTATTCATATATGATATGTTTAAGGATTGATTAATATTCTTTTTTATTAATATTCTAGTAGTTTTTCAATTCCTTTTATATATGTATGTACATTTATAAACTATTGTTTTTTATATAATTTAATTTTTTTTTTTTTGAACAAGACTAGCGCAAATATTCACAAAAACACGTTAAAAAAGCCTTTAAAAATAAATAAAACAAGACTATTTGAAATACAAATGGAAAAAGCTTGAATTTCTTTTTATATATGTACAACAAATCTTTAAAAAGATGCTGACAGCAGTAATAATGATAATTAATGGTGGGAAACATAAGCACAAACAATAATTTTGGCTTTACAAATCAAATAAATTTCTGCCAACATCATAATAGTAAAAAACTTTAGGCATTATGAGTGCCTATAACCGTCAAGCTTAGTATTTTTTTTTGTTGTTGAGAAGAGAAAGTGAAAAAGTTTATATTAACAGGTGAGATAGAGGTAAATACTTGTAACTTGTTTAAATATTTCCTTTAAATCATCTAAAGTTGCCAGGTATGAAATAATAATACAACATAATAAATTAATGAAAAAAAATGATAATAAAAATAACGCCTAAAAAAGAGTCTGCGCATTATTGTAGTTCTCTGGAACGTTAATAAATAAAAGAAAGAAAAACATATTTTGATTTTAATTAATAATTTTGCAATTGAGAAAAAAATATTAGAGTAGTGCTAAATTTTTAGATATCCCTCCCAGACCTGATTATAAATGTCGAATTTTTTTATATGAAAAAAAATTAAAATTAAGAATTTAGTTAAGAAAGCTTCTAAAAACGAACATTCAAACAGATTGTTATTTTAACAAATTTTACTTTCAATGCTGTGTTTTAAATTAATTTTTAAATTTTATTTATTTATATACATATATGCATATTCAATTTTTTTTATTTTTTGGTTTACAATAAAATCACGAAACCACACCTTATATTATTAAATGTAACACAAAACACGCGCAAAATCAGGCGCAAAATATACGCACGTTTGTATAAATGAACGTTCAAATAAATACTAAATATTTTTCGTTTACAAAAAACCAAAATTAAAAAGTGTGTTATGATAAGACAATGACTGCTTATAGCTGCTACCACTAGAAAACATTAGAGGAATAAGAAGAAATTCCAAAATATGTTCATCAATAAACGCACTTTTACTGTCTGTCTACAGCTAAAATTAAACAAGTGTTTTATGTCCGGTATCACTTAATTTAGACAATATTAAAAAAAAGCGGAAATTGGGTAAGCATTCAGCTAAACGCCAGAAAAAGCTTTTATAAATTCACAAATGTTCGTAATTGCCGTAAAGTTCCACTACCATATACACTTAATTATTCTGCATTTAAGTGTACATATACGAATAGAATTAAAAAGTATTTAACTATTAATACCATTGCCGCCGTTTTATAAATACATAATAACACACCGAACAAAAAATGGGGCTTAAAATACCAATCAATAAACAAAGTTTAATAAAATTAGATGGATAGTCTAATGCTTAAAAGAAATACATACATAAATAACAAAAAATACTTGTTAGAATTTAATGAAACCTATTAATAAGAACGGATCAGTTTTATGGAAATAGAGAATTATGAAATAAATTTGGTTTTAGAAATATTTTAATAGTTGCAAATATCGGAGTAAATATTTTAAATATTTCTGTTGAAGCCGTACTTAATGGATGTAATACAATGAGCCGCTACTTTGACGAGGTAAACAAAGTGTCATGTTGTTGTTTTAAATTCATTTATTGAAAACTAACAAATCTCAGTGGTTTTAAGAATAATTGAGGCGTTTGCTCACAATTAATATAAACGCAATCTTCTGTAATTTTCTGACTTAAAATTAAGGTTCTTTCGGTTAAAGATCAATATTGGATTTAAGTGAGAAATTTTCAAATTGTTTGCATATGATAAAACAGTAAGTGGCCTAAAGATTTATTAAAACAATCATTAAAAGAACTTGGCCTAAGGTATAAAAAAGTTAAACGAAGGATTTAATATTTCAAAAGCTGTGTTATTCAAAGAAAGAGAAGTTAGGCCGTACCCCTAAAACAGGAATGTAATATCCCAATCATGTATGTATGTTTCATTCACAACTCCACGGACTTGTTAATACACATTCATATTAGTCCAATTTAACCTAGCGCACCCATATGGTAACGCAACTGACCGTAACATTAAAAGCTCTGTAGGAAAGAAAATTTTGCAAATTTATTCAAAAAATTACTTGGATATCATCACATAAGCTTTTCGTAACATTGTAAGATAATATTGAGATCAGTCGCGGTCTGTGCTTGAGAGCAAAAGGTAGTTTTATAAAAAGTAAAAAAAAAACTTGTAAAAATTTAAAAAAATGGATTATATGAAAAAGTAAGGCCCCCTTTTTGTTTTTTTACGTAAGTAAAAATAAAAATATTGTAGTAGTTCTCTAATAACACAGCAATATTTTATCTCAATAAAAGAAAATAGAAAAAAATATTACTTTTTTACCGATTTTAAGCGGTTTAAGCATCTGCGTTACCATATGGGTGCACTAGGCATTCCTCAGAAAATTTTTTAAAGCCTTTATATAAAAAAGTTTTGGGTCCTTTATTGATTTTTTCTAGAAAACTTACGCTTAGCGAAACATTAGCCTTTCTGGAAGATTTGGATATTGACAGTGACGATTCTATTGGAAAAATTTGTATTGAACCCCCGGAGAATGAAGGAGATATAAGTAGCGAAGACGATGCTAATGATGATGGAGAAGGAATTCCGGATAATGTGTGTGCGGCCCAACTTAAGTCTGGGTCTGAGGTTATCTTTAAGAGTGGAAAACATTTGGGATGTGATTCTGTTGATCTTATTGAAAAAGCTTTAAAGGATGTGACACGCAACTCCGATGCAAATTCTTTTATTGACTTACTAAATGCTAGTCTTACTTACTTACCACTTACAGACCATTTAGATAGCTTGGCGCAATGTGCGAACATAGACCCCCTTGCTTTACTCCACTTTATAGGCAGCTCTGGTTGGCTGTAGCTCTTTTCCTATTTTAGGTAAATTCAGTTTAGTCCTGCAATGGTTTCAAAACGGCACCTTGCCCTAATTGGCTATTTGACCTACTTACCTACAGACCATTTAAAGGTAAATATGATTAAAAATTTTCATGCGGAACAAAATATTTTCTTCGACGAAAGTATGATATCATATTTTGGCAGGCATGATTATAAGCAATATATAAAAGGGAAACCATTAGGATTTGGGTATAAGTTTTGGTCGCTATGGACAGCTAGTGGCTATTTAATTAATTTTGAAATTTACCAAGGCAAAATTCCGCGGTGTAATATAAAATCTGAACAGTACTTTGGAAAATGTGGCAGTCCTTTGGTGAGCATGATTGACGATTTTCCGAATTGTATACATCCATGTATTGTGACTGAATATAATAAGAATATGGCTGGAGTTTATGGTTTAGATCAAAATTTAAGCCTCTATCGCATTGGATATAGGGGAAAAAATGGTGGAGCTGCATTTTTACTTGGTTGGCAGCTTTATAGAAATGGAAAAGGTGGTATGAGTCAAATTGATTTCAAGGGACAAATATAAATTTATTACTGCAAATACTATGGCGAAAAACCAAAAAAGAATGGATGTCCTCCGACTTCTAAAAGAGAACATGAAAATTCGGTACGTAGGCCTCTTAGATTTGATGGAAAAGATCATTTTGTAATACCAACTGGATTTACTGGAGAACTTTGTAAAACAAGTGGTCGTACGGCGTGCAATAAGTGCGATGTTGGCTAATGTGCAGTGTTTTGCAGTTTACCATACAAAGAACCATCTAAAAATGTAATATTATTAAAATATTAAAGAATAAAAAATATAACTATTTAACTTTTGTTAAAAAAAAAAATATCTATGTAGAGCCTGATGCACCCATATGGTAACGCCCTATTTCTCCCTAACCGGAGGCGCCATAGAAATTTTGGGTCGTAAAAACATTTACTTAGGTCATAAAGGTATAAACTTAGTAACATTTATTTTAATAGAAAACAAAAAACGTTCTCGGTCAATTTGGGTTAAGCCGTATTCCAATTGGCGACGTCGTCGTAGTGTAACGACATTTTTATAATAGATTAGAGGCAAGAGAAACATTTTTTTTCTTCATTCTATTACAAAAATGTCGTCAGACGACAACAAAATATTTTGGAAACCTTTCTTAATCCCCCAGTATATTTTCAAATGACAATAAATGTATGCAGGTATATCCCATTCCAAACACAAGAATAAACAATTCTTGTCAGATTTGATAATTATTGGTAACAAGTTGACATTTCTGTGGATATTTGACAAAACGTCTTCTTTCTAAATCAACAACTTTTCAGTAGGGCAGTTAAAGTTTCAGTTAAAAAGGCTAATAAAAGTTATTTGCTTAGAAAATTAAAGAAATTTTGAACTTGGATATTATACACAAATACTTAACGAACATTATATGCGACTTTTTTTTCCTTCTAGAAGCAATAGTTTTCTTTAAAACGACAAAAATTCATTTCAGACTTTTTGTTAAATAGATTTTAAAGAAAAAAATTAGCTTCCACCATACAAGTCGTTTTGTCAATTTTTTTTTATTAAATTTGAAAATTATCTTAATCGCTTAAGTCAAGACAAGATGTTTTGTTAAAATGGAATATGAAAAAAAGGTTGAAAGAAGTTGGTCTGGAAAATATATTTCGGTTTTATTAAAATAAAAATACTTTTATTTTTCCCTACAATATGCAAATAATTAAAAAATTATAATAAAAATTCAATAAAATTTTTTATAAACATTCAATTTTTCAAATTATTCTTAATTCTCTGAAAGAAGAGTTTTTTTAAGAAAGTAAATTGAAATTGGAGGAAAGTCTGAAAGAGGTCGATTAGTCAACTGCATAACTTGCGTTCCAAAGGTCGTAGAAATACGGGGATTAGAGCAAAAGAAGGACAAGAAAATTCTATATATTTACTATAAGAATCTTGGAAAATTGTCTTATTTCGAGAGATATGCAAAATTCCACAGATATGCATATAGGAATGTATTAGTATTAATAGTCTATTTTTTTATTATCGCCATATACCTAACTATACACATGAATAAATGTATTTTGCTAACACTGTTGTGTATTCCCACAACATGGCCAATTTGTCTTGAAAAATAAATATACATATGTACATATTTTCCGACTCTATTGCATGACATAACAATTATTGCTAAAAGTAAAAAAAAATTTATTAAAATTTCACATACTGAGTTTAATCACTCCGTAATTGATTACATACATAACATTCATAAGCCAAAAATAGTAATTCGCATCAATGATAATTTATCTACAAAACAAAAATGACTCAGACTCATGACCACAACAAATACATCCAAACAACAAGAACTAACTAACACCTTTGTAAATATAAAAAAGTATAAATGGAAATTGAAGAAGCTTTAAAAAAACTACCGCAAATAATAAATTAAATGAAAATATTTATGTTTGTGCTTCTCTATGTGTAATTAGGTTTTGCAAACTAAGAAAAACAAAGTAAAAGAAAGAATACATTTTCTAAATCTTAATACTGGAACAGCTGTGTTGAATCTGTAAACATCCGTTATATGTAGTTTGTATCTAACAAGAAACTAATATAAAAAAAAAAACACACACACACAAGCACACCCATAAAACTGGTATTAACAAAAACAAACGTTATTTGGTATAGAAAGTTTTAAATCATTTTATATTTTTTTTTATTTCCTCATTATATCTTTAATAAATTTTAACAACGAGCAGTCTTTTAGTATATTCTTCACTAAAATAAGGTTCTAAAAACTAGCCACCACCCATTAATTTTTGGTGCAACAAACCTCCCCCTTTGAAGTAATAAAAGCCGGCTTATTCAATACGTTCAGCTTTTTTCTGTATATTTGGTTTTATTTTTCTCTTTATGCACTTTTTCATTTTGATTTTTTATTCATAGTTTTGTGGTAAAAATAATTAAAAAAAAAACTTACCTACATTGATCAATCACTTTTCAAAAGTCAGAGCTGCTTTTTGTTATAGATTTTAATAATTTTTCTTACTTTGAGGAGCTGAATCAACTGAATTAAAAAGTTTATCTTATCACAAACGATTCGTCGAACAAGAAACCAACAACTGTGCAAAAATTATAATTCAGCTTCTTATTATCCAGATAATTCCGCATAAGTAATGCCAAATTTAGTTTGAAGTAGCTGCTCCATAGTGTTGCCGTTGCAAAGTTGATTGTTTTACGTAATGAAAATTGGGTAGCTATAGAAACAATAATCTAGTATGTGATGAAAAACGGTTTCCATTAAAATAACGAGAAATAACAAATTTTTTAATAAAATATAGGGCAATGAATTCCTTCTTCTGAAGATGTGAGAATACCCATGGCAATCAATATTTACTTGTATGTCACTGGAAATTACCGTCTCGATTCCAAAAATAAAATATTCTGAAGACAGATACTATTTAATTGATTATAAAATAAGGTAATCCATTTTTCCTTGCTGGGATGCTTATGATATAGAAAATAAAGGCTGTTTCTATTATTACTAGTCGACATTTACATCCATACATAGTTGGCCATTACAACCCTGTGTTAAGGTTACGGCCTAGCTTCTCGCAGCACTCATGTTGTATGTGTTAATTACCGGAACCTGCAGTTTAAAGTCGACTCCGAACGACAGATTTGAGAAGCTTTTTCATGGCAATCAGTTACTTTCAAAGCTTTTGCCAGAAGACTGCTGAGAGGTAATCACCGAAAGAAATAATTTTTTATTTACAATGCAGAAATTGAAAGGCGGACACTATTAAATTCTCTCGTGCTCTTGCCTAAAACTTTTACAATGTAGAAATTAGAAGATAAACAGAATAAGCAAAAATTACGAAAAATAGAAAAGTAGAAAGAAAAAATGAATAATGTCCAGCACAAACAGTTCCCGACCCTATATCTGTTTCGTTAGTTTCTACATTGTAAATGCCGACGTAAGAAAAATAATAAAGCATTACTGTCGTATTTATAAAAAGTAAAATTGGTTTATATTGGGTTAATTTAACAAATTTCTATGGAATAATTGTCAAATAAGAACTTAATTAACATGAGTTATTTATTATGAATAGAGCAGTTAGAATTTGGTAAGCTATATTTTGAATTAATAGTTTATTGGTACAAGTTTTATAAGAGAACAAGTTGTATAATAGACGCAATAATTTGACTTGGCATCACTTTGTATACTATGACGTGTGTCTTTTTCTATCAGCTGTCATACTTGTTGACATTTGCAAAACAGCCGGGTAATCAAGAGAAATAAAAAGTGTTTTTTTACGGAGGGTGCTAAATGAAATATGTGTATGATTTTTACCAAATTTATAAGTGAAAAATGTTATATACCATTAAGTGAATAAAGATTACTACTAAAGGCAAGTTACTTTAATAAATTTGTTAGAAAAAAGAAGTTATAATTATTCTTTTTTATTACCATTTAAGGTGAACTATAAACAGCGATAAGAGTTTTTTGTAATCTTGGAACATTTTTGAAGATTTTCTTTGGTATTTTCTGAAATCAACATTCCAACAATTGGTGAATAAACAATAAATGCTTGCACATGGAAATGCTTACAAATTGCGTTTACAAACTTTTTTGGCATTTGATGCATAGTCTTGTATCAATGTATGAATATTGTTTGTGGTTGCGTTTACGTATAATTGCTTTTGCTCTCTGGTCATATGATCTCTGTCGACGTTCGACAGTAGTAGAAAAAGAAAAAAATGATAGTGATTTTCTGCAGCACTGCAAGAAGCATTTAAACAAAATACCAAAACATTTAAATCTTATTATTGGTCCGGAAAACAATGAGGCAACTGATGAATTACTAACGCAAATAATTACATATGCAATCCATATGAATATGGATTGCATCAGCTATTACGATACTCGCTACACGAACAATGGATCAACAAATAATAGCTTAACTGTTTTGGAGAAATTAAAATGTCCTAAAGGGTGGAAAAGAAAAAATTTTAATTCCTACCATTCATTGTGGTTTTTTGGTGGGAAGGAGGATATCTCCAGTGAAACTACATCACTTACGAATGGTGTGACAAAGTCAAAGTTTACAAATGGTCATTTGCCAAAAACTAATTTTTTAGTTCCAGTGGAAGGAACATCGATAGAGGTGAGTTAATCTTAACATTATGATTTGCTGTGTTATTTCATGAGTAAAAATTAAAAAGTAAAAGTTCTATATGCTCGAACAAACCAATTTTGTAGCAAAGACTCCAACATTCCATTGTTTTCCGTTTTGCTTTTATATAACAAGCTATTTAGAAATATTATCTGTCATTAAACACGCAAATGCGGTTAGTCACATTACGAGTACAACCTCGTTTTTTGTAGTTTTCACTTTAATTTTCAACAAATGCTTAGACCACTTTAGTTCTTTTATTTTTCGAAAATAGATTTCTTAAAAATATGAGTTATAAAAAAGATATTTGGATATGTTCTGCAAAACGAAAAGTAGTGAAATTAAAAACGAGTGCATTTTTAAATACAAATAAAACTGTATTGTGGAAATTATATTAAAGTTTTATAATTAAGGAAGGAAGTTATGGTAATATTCATTAATCCAATGAATAAAAAAATACATCAAAATGTCAAATTTCAAGAAGGAATTTCTTATTGATTCAACAATTTGGAAACAGGTCGAATAACACATTTTTAAAATTTTTCATTCACAAAGAACATACCGTAATAAGAAAAGCATCATAACGGATTTTGTCATTTTTGACATTCTAGTGAGAAATTTAATAAGAAAAAAAAGAAATAATTACATATACTATTATTATACCCACATGTTTGTATGAACATGTATAAATATTTACCACACAAAGAACTCTGATGAGGCGTTCGTAGCGGGGGTCAAAAAGTTACGCTAGTGTTTATACATATTTCTTAACGATATTAATTCTCATAAAGAATACAAGTTTAAGGATCTTAAGACCAATATAATAATTATACAATAGATTTAAATAAATAATATACACTGTGCTTTATCATTATAGAACCAGCATATTTAAGAGTAAAAAAAATTCTATAAATGGCAAAGACAGAAAAAAATTGGCTTTGCAGAAAAATAATTGAATCTTAAAAGGGAAATACATTAAAAAGATTTATTTTCTTTTTTAAATTTTTGATTAATAGTATATGTACATATATGTATGTATGTATGTATGTAACTTATACATATGTACATACATATATATAATATCAATTTTACACCCAAATGTAAAAAACAATCGTGACTTTAAATATAAATATAAATAAATGCAATTAAAAAATTTTTAATTTTTTTTCTCTTCACAATTTAATAATTCTACTTTGTAGGTATATGAAATTCAACCACATCATAGTCGACCGCTTTTGGCACAAGTTTGTCGTGATCTTTTCAAACGTAGACATACAGCTGAAATACAAAAATTATTAGAAGAAAGAACACTACTTACGGAGCATATAAATCAGGAGATCTTGAATCGTCTTGGGAACCTAACAGAACCAGAGTTAAGTATTATATTTGATGATAGCTTATGTACGTTTGGCATGTTACCATGGCATACCCGTTTTACTGAATTCCACCGACATGCCAGGGGCCAAGTATTTAATGCTAAAACCTTTGCTCATATACTATACAAATATTCTCGTTGTGAACAAAGATGGGGCAAATAGTTAATAGAACAATAAATTTAATATCTTCCTCGGTTAAAGAGTCTACAAAATAATATCAAAGTGAGAGTTTTAGTTCAATTTTTATGAAATTCAAATATGTACATAAAGAAGTTTGTGAAAAAGAGTTTATAATTAAGGGCAAAATATTTTCACTGAATATTTAAAAGACTTAAGTTAAGTTCAATAATATGTTACTCTACTATTTTAAATGAAACTAATAAATTACGGATTCTATATGAAATAATTTGCAAAATTATAAATAAAGTTTGTTGTTAAATTAAATTATTTATTAAAAATCTACAACGTCAACACTTTTAATACGGATGTATTTTTATATGTAGTGTTCCGTGGATTTTGTATAAAAATATTCTACAAACAAGGTGTATTGATTATAGGGTGTAAGCAGATTTAACATAAACACAATAATGAAATAGAATAGACTTCATCTGATTGACTAACCACACCTTATAATCAAACCGTCTTCGTATGGAATATTATAGTGTGTGTCATACCTTTTTAAAATCTAACAGTAAGAAAAAAATAATTTAATTTCGCTTTATTTTTAAACAACTTTAATATGGTTTAAACCTTTTAATTGATTTGCAGTTTGCTTTAAATATGACATACATAATGACATACACATACATATTTATTTAATATAAAATATTTTAAGCAAAGCCATAATTCACTTAAATACTATTAAGATATGCATTCTTTATTTTGACGCTCTTTAAAACTACTGCATAAACTTACAACCTATTTTTGTTTATTAAATTAAAATTTTGATATTTTTTTTTTGCGTTTGATCATTATCTTTGTTTGGCGCTTATGTTAAAGTATTACGCTTTGATAAAAGTTTTAATTCCGTTTCATATTTACCCAAATTTGGTTGGTCACCAGTTATTTGGGGCATTTTATTTTGAATTTCTTCAAATGTTTTATGCAATTCCTCTAGAGATTCACCTAAACCCTTTTTGATGTTATTAAATTCTTGTGATATAATCGATAGTTTGCCCAAAAGGTAATTCAAATTCGAATCCATATCTAACATACGATCCTTAATATCAGCAACTTTAAGGCCCATTATATTAACACTATCAAAAGTACTATTAACCGCAAGCTCATTACGTGCATCCACTGATTTAAGTAAATCTTTTGCATCACCAATTTCCTCATGCATAATTGAGATTTGATGCCACACTTGAGTAATTTCGGATTCAATTAAAGATGTAAAATTCTGCATAGTTTCAATTTGGTTGTTCATCATCATTTCATCAACATTATCGAAACGTTCTTTAATTACTTCAAAAAGTTTTTCTTTTTGGTTTTCCAAGTTTTCGGTTATTTTTTGCACAATTTGTACTGTACCGAATTCAACTTTGCGTTGCGTATCCAAAACATATTCAGAATTGGTCATTAAGATGTTATTGAATTTGTTAAATATTTCAAGGCCTTCATTGAATTTAGTATAGCTATTATTCATTTCCGTATAGAATTTGTCCAGGACTTCAGCTGAATCAATTACATTTTTCTCAACAGTTTTTAACTCAGTTTCAAGACTCTTTTCGCTGTTTTCTATAGCATTTGTGGTGTTTGTAATAACTGAAAGAAAATAAAATACAATTATTTAAAATTGTATTGAAGTTGTTGTAAATTATCAATTTAATGAATGTGTTTGATTCTGTATACGTACATATGTTATTACGAATTAGCTATTGACCTTTTAAACCTTTTTCATATAAAATCAATAAATTTCGAACTTGGCTTTTAATTAATTTAAACTATTTTTTGTATTTCTTTTATCAAGGTAATATTAATTTATAGCGATAATTCTAAATAGCAAAATAAAAACTCACCCATATCAGTTGCCTGCAAAAGATCGGATTTAATTTGTTCCAATGCAGTCAAAGTCTCATTATTTAAATGTTGTATAAATTCTTTATCTTGCAACAAAAGACCTGCTTCGGTTTGGGGAGTTTCCTTGAGTTCAGCTAAGCCTGTATTGACCTCTTCAATCATTTTGATTAATTTATTTTCGAACACTGTATTATTTGTTTGAACAATAACAGGTGGTAAAGCAGGTGCAGGTGTAGTAATACTATAGTTTACTAAATTATCTTCTATTTTTGATAATTTTTCTTGAGTTACATTACTAGTCTTAAGTGCAATTTCGGTATGTTCTAGTGTATTGTGGGAAACGTCAAGTATTTTATCAACATTCTGGGATAGAGTTTTCAAATGTGTTATAAGTTTCTTGTTAATTTCTTCTTGATCTTTGATGAAAGTTGGTGGTATAAAGGAATCAGAAGATGGTTTGGCAACGGCCTGTAATGCTGCTGCTGGTGAAACTGGTGGTCTCTTAAAACATTCATCATTGTCTTGCATCCATTTAAATATACGTTCTAAAGCTTCACTCAACTTTTCAGTTTGTATATTATACTTTTCCTCCTGCTGTAATAATAATAAACTAATTACCATTTTACACTTTGTTTATTTTTACAATTTCTTACCGCTATTAGCATAGTCTCTATCTGACTAACACGCTCATCTAATCTGGAAAATATGCCATTTATTGGTTCAAGATTCTTTTGACCTTTTTGTAAAGTCATCATTCCCTTTTTCATTAATTCACCTAAAGCTCGCTCACGATGTTCATGCCTTTCTAATTTATTGTCCAATTGATTGTAGGAATAAATTAAAGATTGTAATGTTCCACGAATATCACCTAATCTATGTAAGTTAAAAAGAAATAAGTTTAACATACCTAGTTTAAATAAATTGATTTATTTTAAAACGCTTAATTCTTAACTTGTGTATGGGCATTTCCATAAAAACCAATCATGTCAATTAGTATGTGTAATTATTTCGATTCATATTTTGAATAAAATGGTTTCGAATAAGCTTTATTTAAATTTTTTTTTAAATATGTGCACTTTTTGAATTAATTATAACGACCAAATATGTATATTACAGTCACTTTGGTATATGGAAATGGCCATATGCTATTTTGGGTATGATTTTAATTTTTTTTTCCTTTCTTCCTGTGAGTTTTAATTTAAAACTAATTCAATGCTTTTTGTCATAATTTGTATCGAGATGGTTTGATTATAACAATCGTTTTCTAGAACAAGATTGTGTCTCTTCATATACGAGTAACAAGCAAAACAAAAAAAATTATATATAAAGTATATTAATTAGTTGAAATATTGCATGTTTTTTATACAAATTTTCAGTCATTTGAGATAACCTGTCGTAGTAGTTAGTTTTCTATAACTAAACGTAAATTACATTCGTTTTTAATGAAATAATAATGAAAATATACTTCGAAAATATATGTTATAAATTATATAATATTAATTTTTTTATTAATCTATCTTGTAAGATTCTTTATTTCATTTTTAAGTTTTTAACAAATAATAACCTACGACCTTCAACACCATCATTTCAAATATATTTCTTAAACAAAGTCAAACTAAATAGTAAAAGCTTTGTTTAATATAACTCAGGTTTAATATAACTCAGGTATATATTTTTCTTTCGGCGACTACCTCTCAGCAGTCTTCTGGCAAAAGCTCTGAGAGTAATTAATTGCCATGAAAGAGCTCCTCAAGTCTGTCGTTCGGAGTCGACATTAAACTGTAGGTTCCGGTACTCATGGATAGAAATTTACACACACAACATGAGTGCTGCGAGAAGCTAGGCCGTAATCCTGACACAGGGTTGTAAAGGCCAGTTATGTATGTATGTATGTATATATTTTACAGAGTTGTAAATGAATCATTCTTTTTTGATTTCAATTCATTACGAATTAGCTAAATTTTGAATTAATTCTTTTCAACAAAAAAAAAAAAAAGAATAGAATTAAATTTAAATCAATTCATTTGAATTTAGCGAACATGAATTGCAATTCATTTTCAATTCAAATGAATTGGGCAAAATGAGTTGCAATTCATTATTTGTCACCTATAATACCACTATAGTGCAACATCATAAACTACATATTTAAGTTTATATACATATAATTTTCTATAAATAAAATTTTAAATGACAAACATGTTAGAACCCCCAACATGTTAGCATGCCGATCTGTGTTTCTGTAAATATGAATGTACAATATTATTTCCAGAATAATGACAAGGCGTTATTATGCTTCAGTAAAAAAAAGAAAACTAAAAAAAAACATTTGAAAGTTGACCTCATATTTACTTTTGAACGATTAAAAGAGATCAATGCAGATGTTTGATGGATTACATATATGTATATACATATGTATATACCTAATGCATAAGAGAATTTATAAAATTAAAATAAATATTCTATTGTGGGTTCAATAAATTTGTATTGTAAAAAAAGTAAAACGCTTGGCAAAGGGAAGACTGTCTTTTTTCCATTTATATAGCTACATATGTATGTATGTACATATGCATATGAAGATTATTTAACATAAAAATACACATACATAAATTTACTGTTCTCCTCTTCAACATCATCATTATCTAAGAATTCGTTACAAGAAACAATAAAGCAATAAGTCACTCACAATGTTTATTTATATTTTACTATGCGTTCTATTTGAGGGTTTCTTCTTCAACAATTTGTTTCATTCATACTTTTATACAAGTTTATATTCTTTGGTTCTTTTTCTTATATGAACCAATATGCCCTCTGTTTTATTGAAATAAAAAAATTAAAACTAGGCGGCGCTATGATGCAACAATGTACCACTTGAATTATAGAACGCTTTTAAGTGGTACTCGTATAAGCACTTCTTTTGTTATAAAGCCTTCTGTAACGTTTGAAAAAAAAATGTATTGTACATTTTTTTCTTTCTTAATTTAATAGCTGGTGGTAGAGCTCATTGATCAATGATCATTTATAATCATTTAAATTAAAAATATGCTTAACTATGGTGTGTGACCTTAAAGCGTTAACTTTATATCGTTTTGTTTTAATTTCCAGAAATGAGTGTTGTGATTGCCAATGTGGGTTTATATTAAAACTACAAGTCAAACAATTTTAAAATTATGTATTGGTATTTTTAGGCCTAGAAAATTTGTTTATTTTATCTTTTAATTTTACTTCTAAAAAGTACATGAATTTGTACATTTACTATAAATTTAATTGTTAAGCTTTAGTATAGTTCGCAACATATTCACCGTTATCTTTGATTAAAGATAAATTTTGTTTGATTTCTCTAGACTAGGACAAAAATGTCGAAATACAACAACGGCTACGCCAAACACGATAGGGGCCATTAATTTATTCTAATTATGTCTGGCATTGGCTTAATTTTATACGGAAGTCATTAACATACATACATAACTGGCCTTTACAACCCTGTGTCAGGATTACGGCCTAGCTTCTCGCAGCACTCATGTTGTGTGTGTCAATTTTTATCCATGAGTACTGGGACCTACAGTTTAATGTCGACTCCGAACGACAGACTTGAGAAGCTTGTTCATGGCAATTAGTTACTCTCAGAGCTTTTGCCAGAAGACTGCTGAGAGGTAGTCGCCGAAAGAAATATTTTTTTCATATTTCTTTTTTTGAAGATGTCAGAGCCTGGAGTCGAACCCAGAGCCCATGTCTTAGTAAGCCAACACACTAACCACTAGACCACGGCGACTACATCGCTTCTCGGAAGTCATTAAACAAAACCTTTAAATGTGATCTGTTTAAACTAAAGAACAATTTATATAGGACGTTAAAAATACGTACTATGTTGGACAGGGTTGTAAAGGCCAGTTATGTATGTATGTATGTATATAATAAAAAGTTTTGTACATAAAAATAATCGACCAACAAGAATTGACTGTCAAGTCTCGTGAAGATCGTGAGTGACATCTCTCTTATTTTTTTGCAATAATTTTTTTCTATTTCTACATTTTTGTAAATGTTGTAAAAGTAAAGAATAATACTTTTTAACAATAATGGGCAATTTCTTTATTAAAATTCTTTACTGCTATTATTTTGCAGGATTTTACACAATGGGGTGTTGTGCATTGTAAGTTAAAGTATTTAAAAATAAAAAAAAAATTGAATATCAGTTATAATTATTTAAACTTTAATAAAACTTACGTAACTTGAGCTGGTGACAATTCCATTAAAGTGAAAGCAATTACGATTAAAAATAATATTTTATTTTTTTGAGCCATTTTCTAAGCTTTGCTTGTAGTCATCAAGGAGATACGTTGAAGCAATTGTGCGCTTCTTGTAAGTTATGTGTTACTAAAATGAAAATAAAATAGAAAAATAATATTTATCAATTTTTTTGTTATTAAGCACCTAATTCTCATCTAAATCTTATTTTCCAAAAAAGAACATTTTATAAGGAATACGTAAATAAATTTATGTATTTGGAAGACTTGACTAAAACAAAACGTTTTCAAATATTTTAACATATAAATATATGTATATACGTATGCACATAAATAAATGTATGTATTGTAAATATTTCAATTAAATCGATTTTCGCTATACATACATACAAATATATTTTTGAAAATTGCATTTTTATAACAACGACCTAATTTGTGTTATTGCCGTTGTGTGCAATTTTTCTTTCATGTATAAAATCCATTATCCATTGTATTGTTTATTATAATTTTGAAAGATTTAAATATACACGGGCATTTGTTAATAATTAAAACAAATTTTGAATTTTTTGTTTTATACTAAAAACATGTTACAGATTGCAATTTTTGCCTATAACAAAATCTAAATATTTATAAATTGTTTGTCAGTAAAAATTATTAAAAATATTTAACAATATTTACATTTTATTAATGAATTTATCTTCCTGATTTTAGAATATTCAAAATATTTTTTTTAATAATTGAAATGTTTACATTTTTTTTTTTTCTTTTTCTGATTTGAGTTTTAAATATAATTATTGTAAAAATATATACAATAAAAATTTAGTATCTGTATTATTTAAAAAATATATACTATGTACATACATACTAGTCCATACATATAAGTGCATATATTTGTGCAACGTTGGTTTAAGCGAAAAATCAGTTTTTTTTTTTAAATATATATTAAATCATAATATACAGGCCTGGAAATAATTATACGAGTATGGTAAATTTAATCATAATTGTTACTTTTAAGTACTAAATAATTAAATATTTTTAATAGTTTTTTCTTTATTTTTGCAGCACAATATTCCAATGACATTTTTTCTTTCTATTTGATATCGCATTTTTGTAATTTTTTTAGTTCATTGTTTCCTGAAATTATGAATGGTTAGCTACCTATGGACCTAAATAGGGGAAAAAAGTAAAAAAGATCAAATTTTTTAAAGTTTTTTGCGATTTTAGTCTTTAAGGTGAAGTTTTTTTTATTTTATATGTTCACAATTTTTGTTCTTCTTCTATCAAGACCGATATAATAATTACGTATATAGATTTATAAAAATAAAAAGATCCAAGGGATTCCAATTAGGATTTCAAGAAATAAAATCTAAATATATAAAATTGAATGTGTGCTTGTTTATTTGTTTATTTGTTTGTTTGTTAGTACCTTATAGGAGACCAAACCTCTGGACCGATCTTCCTGAAATTTTCACAGCATTTAACTGGGACTCTGACATAATTAATAGGGTACTTTTTTTCGACCACGCCTACTTTTACGCCCACTTTTTTTTAAATTATGTAATTGCCCCCATATAGTTTTTAAACGATTTACTTCAAATTGTATACACATTATACTCCAGGCGAAGTATAAATAATAATTTATTACTCCACGACCTCTTTCACACCCCTTTTCACGCCAAATTTTGTTTGAAAGTTTCAAACTTTTTGTTCTATGTAGAAATTTGTATTTTTTTTTATTTGGTAATATATTGCTCCTAATACTGTTAACGTCGTCATAGAACTATGAACCACACCCCTTCTCTTTTAATTCAGATTCTTACTTACACCACCAATAATGTTTACTATACAAAATACTTTTTTTGTAATATGTATATAACGAGGGGGTAGCGAAGCACACCGGGTTCAGCTAGTGATTTATAAAAATGCTGGTCATGGCATAAAAAGCCCATTACTCATTAAAAATTGGTAATGGGTAATTTAAGAAAATATGCGTAATTTCTTGTTACAGATATTGTAATGGTTACACTGAAGAATAAATTGAATTTACAAAACAGCTTTCAATACATAGTTGTAAATAAAAGTAAGTCAACAAAAAAAAAACTGCTTAGAATTTACATTCGAGTAAAAACATTATAATTCACAAAATCAAAAATCATAGATAGTGAATTAAATAGATAATATAAAAATTAATATGTAAAACACAAAGAACTCTGAGGAGACCTTCGTAACGGGCGTCGAAAACTAGTTCAGTTCTGCTAGTATTTATACATATTCCTTAACGGATTTTAATTCTTATAAAGAAACCAGTTTTAGGATCTTAAAATAAAAAGATCCAAG
Organism: Metopia argyrocephala; assembly: GCA_963576795.1. Classification (NCBI taxonomy): domain Eukaryota; kingdom Metazoa; phylum Arthropoda; class Insecta; order Diptera; family Sarcophagidae; genus Metopia; species Metopia argyrocephala. The sequence continues at coordinate 4,718,669 of OY756209.1, forward strand.
TGATTCCAATTAGGAATTCAAGAAATAAAAATGTAATTTTTTATTTAATTTTTAGTGTTTAACATGTATTTTCCAATATATTTGGTTGCTTTCTGTTTTACTTCAGTTTATTGCTTTATTCATTCTTTTATTTTATCGTACAAAATTATTAACCGTTACGGGTTGAAACTTTTGAAATCAGTCGAAAAATCTGTAACTATTTTATTTTATTTTTTTTTTCATAAATATTGTAAAAGCAATTTTTTCGAACAAGTTTTGACCGATACTGTATATACACATAAATCTTTTAATAAATATTAAAGCATTAAACTCTCAATTAGTTGATCACCAGACAAAAATAGGAATGAGAATTATTTAAGTATTTCCTTCTAATAAAAATAAAAAACTTATTAAAGGCGTAAATTTGTTTTGTCCTTATATCCTGTAAAATAAAAGTACGAGTATTAACAATAATATTGAATAACATTGAAGGTATAGCAAATTATAGGAATTTGAAAACAACGAAATTTAAAATTGATGGAAATTATAATTGCATTCGTATTCAGTAAAAAATCATTTTGTTTACGGTTTTACGAGTATATTTTTGTCGAAAAATACGAAAAATATAAAATGCTTCTACATTTATAAAATTTTGATATTTAAGCTTTATTATTGAAAAAAAAAATATTCGAACACTTTCAATATTTCACTTCTGGTTAACCTTTTTTTCAAATTGCCTATAAGTATACTGATATGTATGTATGTATATTTGTGTGAATATAAAGTAAAGAGTAATGAATTATTATTATTTGTTAATGCATTTGGTAAACAGTTCAATGAATTTTAAATTATAATATTTATTGCATATATATTTGAATGCCACTTCTCTTTTTATTATTTTTATTTATTTTTCAATTTTATTAAATTTAATTCAATTAATTAAACGAGAGCTCCGGATTCAAACAGCAGCTCTGGCATTTTAAAAGAAAGAAATATTGAAAATATTTCTTAGCAGTCTTCGTAGTCGCCGTGGTCTAGTGGTTAGTGTGTTGGCTTACTAAGACATGAGCCCTGGGTTAAACACCCAGCTCCGACATCTTAAAAAAAAGAAATATAAAAAAATTTTTCTTTCGGCGACTACCTCTCAGCAGTCTTCTGGCAAAAGCTCTAAAGGTAATTAATGGCCATGAACAAGCTTCTCAAGTCAGTCGTTCGGAGCCGACTTTAAACTGTAGGTCCCGGTACTCATGGATAGAAATTTACACACACAACATGAGTGCTGCGAGAAGCTAGGCCGTAATCCTGACACAGGGTTGTAAAGGCCAGTTATGTATGTGTATGTATGTAGTCTTCTAAAAACAGTTCTGAGAGCTTCTCAAGTATGTCGTTTGGATTCGACGTTAAACTGTAGTCCCGGTACTCATGGATAAAAATTAATTCAAACAATCTTGGTGCTGTAAGAAGCTAGGCCGTATGTAAAATACATTATTTTCCTAAATAATTTTAATAAATAACATCAACTTGACGTTATTTAAGTAAATTTAAAACATTTCTATAAGTATGTATACTACATACGGCGACTAGAATACAATACTGTGAGTATATATACATATATTAAAATAGGTTAAAATGTTAGTAAATGATGATGTAAATACATCACAGCGACAAATGGTTATATTAAAAACGCACCATCATAAATAAAATTTACTTCTGTTCTGTATTCCGAATTAAGAAGATTTTATTCGAAATCGGAATATTACACATTTCTTAGTTGTTGTGTATTGCATTTCCGAATAAAAATGCCTTTTCGTTTTATGTAAAATATAAAATTTTTTAAATAATATTCTCTTGAGAAGTTAAAATAATCGGATATGTTGTGTGAAACGAATTCGAATGAAATTGAAATCGAAAGTTTTTTCAAAGGCAAATAAAACTTAAACTTGCAAATCATTGCATACTCCTTGTTTAGGTATTCGAAAAGGCTACATTAATAGTTATTAAGCAAATAAATAAATCATTTTAAAAGTATGTATATCAATTTAAAATTTCATTCGTTTTCAATTTTACTCCGATTCGAACTCAGAACATACTCGATTGATTTTATTAAATAATATGAAATGTTTTCTTATTGGTTAAATTATCTGACCATAAGGTCGAATAAAAAATACTTTTAATTTTTATTTTTCGATATTTCGCTACTTCTTTGCGTAGCATCATCAGGAAATAAATATTTGTATGTTACTAAAAAAAATAATATTTATTCGACCTTAAGTTCAGATAATTTACCCAATAATAAAATTTATAAAATAGTCAAAATTTATAAAATACAAATATATGAACTGTTTTCTTTTATTTTATTTAAACGCATTTTCAAACAAAAATTGCTATAAGTTATGGGATTAAAATTTTTTATAAACTTTAAAAATAACAAATTTCCGAGTTTTTTGAGTTTTATAATGGGGACGTATGTATGTATAAAAATATAAAATGATTAATATTTATTTGTAATCTCGTTTTATTTCTTAATCTTATCTTATTTCTTGACGGATATGGAAAAGGATAATTAAAAAAGTGGTCATTATTTTTTTTTTACAAAGGGAGAACATACAACCGGTAACATTTCTTGGTAAAAAAAAATTCGATATAAGATGTGTAGTATCAAAGTCTTGCACAACTACAACTAAAAGCAATAAAAAACCAACAATAAATTCTTTAAGCCCTAACAGATGGCCATCCCCAAGAGCTAACATAATATTCGTAAAAATTTATTTAGTTTTTAATTAGAGAAGGTTTTTTTTTTGCTTATCCTGTAAATTTTTTTAATTGTAATTTAGAGTATTTTTGATTTCATGTAACCATATAGAAGAATAAAAAAACATATACTTTTTGTTTTTGCAAATTTTAAATGAAAGAGTGTGCTATTATTTATTTTAATACTTTATTGTTTTTGTTTTTTTCAAATAACTTTTACAATTATCAAACACTATGTGATGATAACCATAGTTTTCTTGTGTTTTTTAAAATAAGAAATTTTTCTATTGTTCAATACTTACAACGAGTGTTTTATATTAAAATATGTATGTATATTTAGAGGATTATAGTATATATGTTAATACATATATGTATGTGGTTATGTATGTTTGAATGTATATTACTTTATTGTTATTTAATTTTTCTATAATATTTAATAATTTTCTAATGTTGATTATTTTATTTTCGTTATACTATATTGTATATTTTTTCTTTGAATTTTAAAAATGTTTTAGTATTTCTTGAGTTTCACTTTTGTTTTCCGATTTTCTTATCAACAACTAAGCACCATCAAATCTCGAATACGAATAAAGTTCATTTCAAAGTGTGTTTCTTTTAAGAAGATCTTTTCAATTACTGGGTCTCTATTAGCTAGAGTAAAATAGTAATCAATGTATGTATCCCTTCGTATTTTAAAATTTAAATACATTCACATCTGTGCATGTACATATATACATATATCGCAGCCTTTCAAACGATAAGAGCAAGAGAGTATTAATCTGTATAAAAATTTTAAATATGTAATTAAGAGTAACTGCACTTAAAACATGCTTTCTAGCCAATCATGTGTACATTTATTTAGCCATCCGGTATTATCATTCCTTAATTAATATTTTTTCTTTGAAAAACAATGCAGTTCTTTGAAATAGTGTGGGAGTTTTATTTGTTCGATTCTTAATAGTGAAGAGAAAGAAATTTTTGTACAGAGCATCGTAGAAATGCGCATTAAAAGTTCTATAAATAATAATAAACAAAAAACTATTGGGAGGCACTTCTGTTCTAAATAAAGAAAGTACTCATTAATATTCTTTCTATTCATTTGTTCCTGTTTGTAACTCCAGACGTTACAAATTGGATATACTCGTATGTATGCATGTGCATATGCATGTGTGTATATTATAGTTATTTGTGATCCCTTTCATGCACTAAAAAATACATACATATGTATGTATGTATATATCTACATTCGTTTACCAAAAATAATAAGAATAGTTTTAGTATTTTCAAAAAATAAATAAGGACAAAAAATATTTTTCGCCTTATTGGCAAAATACATTCAATATAATTTGAAATATATGCTTTTATCCCCAAAAGCATACATTTCAAATTATATTGAATGTATTTTGCCAATAAGGCGAAAAATATTTTTTGTTTTTTAATAAAAAAACTTTTTGTTTTTCTATTCATTTGCTACAGACATTATGCACAACCGTAGGTTGGCTTGCTGTGGTGGAACAGAGAAATAGAATTTAAATTTTTTTTGAAAAACAGAAATGTATTGCTTTGTAAATACTTTTGTTTGGTTGTTATATACTAAATGGGATATGATTCGCATTTAGTCTATAACTATTTTAACATAAGTATTTATAGTTTTGAATAACACCTTTGGGAAAAAGTCTCCTGACGAGTCTCTTAAGCAGAGACGAAATGGCCATAGAGACATGCTTATCCCCAAAAGCATACATTTCAAATTATAATAAATAAGGACTTTACAAATGATTTTATAAGAACTATTCTATGTTATTATATTCTGCTATGTAATGGAAATCCATTTCGATCGAAAACCGACTAAAATTTCACATTGCTAAACTTGATTTTGATTTTGAATTCCTCTTTTACCCATAATCTTAAGAATCATTGCCACTACCTCCTGGATTATTAATATTTTAAAATTAATAAAATAGATACGAGTAAATCGCCTATGGATAATCACTAAATGGGGTTGAATTTAATGGGCCCAAGACTCAATATTGTTTTCTCATGCATAGACGTGTTGCTTATGATGATGTTCTGACTCTGAGTAATGTAAATATTAAGGAGATGCTGGGTGTACGCCGGAATAACTACATATATTGTGTTTTTTTGAAACGATCCAAGAATTACTTAACTTCATCTGACCTTCTTAATATTTACAAAACCTTTGTCAGACTCAACATGAACTACAATTCTCATATATGGGGCATTGCCTAAAAATATATTTTAACGTTACTCTACTACTACCATTAAAGACTTAATTATAGGTTTTCAATTTAAAATTTTTGAAATTTTTAGTAAAATTTATAAATACATATGTATGTATGTACGAGTTTATGCAAATACTCTTTCATTTTAAAAAGTGTTAGGTAACATCGACACCCGATATTATAAGTATTGTACATATATATAATTTTAGAATTATTGTGTTGTATTTAGTAATACATATCTATCCATACATACATACATTATGTAAGTTATAAAAACCATTTTTTAGATTTAATTTTAGTTGAAAAACTCATTGAAAAAAAATGATAAAAGTTTCAAGTGTTAAAATGCTTTTAGTTCCTCTTAATTTTTATAAGAGACAAGCTAATAAGCCAATAAAACTAAGATGCACTTGTTTTTATTATTTAAAAATTACGCTAAAAAAACTATAAACCATTGTTCATTTTTTTCTTCAATTAATGAGCAATTTTATTTTATTCTGAATGCATACATATAAAAACTGAATACATATGCATGTAAGTATTTTCTCTTATTTTATTATTATATTATAATACCATCATGCAAGATTAAAATGATATGTATGTCTAATACATGCATACATACATACATAATTGGCCATTACAACCCTGTGTCAGGGTTACGGCCTAGCTTCTCGCAGTACTCATGTTGTTTGTGTTATTTTTATGCATGAGTACCGGGACCTACAGTGTAAAATCGACTCCGAATGACAGATTTGAGAAGCTTTTTCATGGCAATCAATTGCTTCCAGAGCTTTTGCCAGAAGAAATAATTTTTTTATATTTTTTTTCAAGATGTCAGAGCTGAGGTTTGAACCCTGAGAACCACTAGACCACGGCGACTGCGAGAAGCTAGGCCGTAACCCTGACACAGGGTTCTAATGGCCAATTATGTATGTATGTATCTACATCCATATATTTTCACGATGACCTCTGGAATGTACTTGGATGTAGATAATGCTTTATATTGGTTTCATCAATGCAGTAATATATAAAAAATTACTTTATATGTATATTAATATGTACATATGTATGTCATTGGATTATGCGTAAAGACACTGGGTCTGTCCTTCAACCCTCACTGCAGAAGTTGCAGAAATAATTTTGAGAAGAAGACTATTGGTCATTCTTTGTAATTGCCACGTAGTCAGAAGTTTGAAGTTTTTTTTTAGTTTGGAGCAGTGCGCGAGTCTATCAAATCCGCTTTATAGAAAACTTTGGTTGGATATGGTTTTTTCTCCGGGCTGAGTGAATTCAGGGTGGTATGTAATGGCTTCAAAGTGGCACATTGTGCTAATCTATGGCACCACTTGTTATTAGTGTAAACAGCGGTGGATTTAAAAATGTGCCGCCACTAGGCACTCTATAAGAATTTAATTGTAATTTGAATTGAAATTTATTTATATTTTCTTTATAATTTTTTGATTTACAAATTTGTCTTCAAACTCAATTTTCTCTAAAACGTCGTATTCGATGTGCAAATCGAAACGTCATTTAATTTGATTACTTTCATTTGTGAATGAAGGTAACTTTTTATTCTTTTTAAAGAAGAAAACGATCTTTCAGCAGAATAATTTGTTACTGTTAGTGACAAATAAATTCTGACGATGATTTCCAAGTTTCCACGTTATTATATTTTTTTGTAAAGAAAAAATTGAACTGGTTTGTGATACTTCTTTCATATTCGGATATATCACTTTTCTCTAAAAGCAGGCTCAGGTTCCACAACCGATACTTTTGTATTTTGGCCCACCCTAATGTACATGCAAAACTAAGAATATGATATTATATAAACTTCTTCTGTACATTCATTTGGATGAAAAATTTATTTTTAAAATTAAATTTTTTTTCAGTCACATGCTAATTTTTTGCCGCCCTCTAAATTTGCCGCTCTAGGCAGGTGCCTAGTGTGCCTATTCGTAAATCCAGGGCTTAGTGTAAAGTATAATTTCATTTTTGTCAACCGCGTTAATTTGAATTCGCATAAACAAAATTCAAAAACTTGCATCACGATAATGCACCTGCTCACTTGTCATTGTTTCAAATTTTTTTCTGGAAAAGAATACCGTAATTATGCTATAACCACCGTGTTGCCCAGTTTTGACCTCCGACGATTATTTCCTGTTTCAAAAATTGAAAAGAGGGGATAAAAACCTAATCATTGAGGGACCTTACCAAAATGTGCATAACTGAATTGCTTTGAGAATTGGAAAAATCGTTGGTACAAGCTTATTGTATTTACTTTGAATTGGACTAAATAGGAATTGTTAAGTAAATAAATATTAAAAAAAAAATTGAAATTCATCTTTGCTATTGTATGAATTTAATAAAAAAAAGAGAATGAAAAAAATCGAATTAATTAAAATTTTTTTTAGAATGTACTTATAGTTAAAAATAAGCCTTCAGTATGTTTGTATTTAATTTTTTTTTAAGTTTTCGTTAACAACTTGGCCGTTTGTTTATGAAAAAAAATAAAACGCGTTTCTACCATAATTAAAATTTATGTAATTCAAATTCTTTTTGAATTAACAGACTTTTATTCTTAAACAAATAGGTGGCAGTTTATATTATAAGCGGCTTTTGATACTGCCATATTTTTTCCAGTTCAATTACTGCAGCCGACTTCACTATTATTATTGTTTTCGCCATGTGATTGTCATACTGCGCAATGTTTTTCTTGTGTTCTTTGGGTATTTTTCACAGTTTCTCACTAATTTAATGGTTATGCAAGCAAATAAAGTGTAATAATTCATCAAAATAAAGAAATATATTGTAAATTAAGGGAAAGTTAATGAGTTTAAAATTTTGTTATTGGAATAATGTATCGTTTATTAACGATAAATCGTGTGGTCTTAGAGAATAGCCGTCAATATATGTACGGGCAGAAAAAGCATGCGTTGGCTCTTAAAGATATTTGTGTCGTCGGAAATGTTAGTAATCAAGATACAAATACAATTTTGTTGAATCCTGAAAAGCATCTCCTCTTTAACAAATGGTGTCAGAAGGCAGTTTACTGTCAATTGCTGAATAATACTCAAAGCTTGCAATTAAAAAAGGCAGTAACAAGTGATGGTGGTGTTGCTCCGAATAGTACAGGTGAGTAGTTGATACCAAACGAAGGTATACTTAAAATCTGTACACTTTCAATGGGACATACATTTTTAATTTTTGAGCTTGATATTTGTGTTACGTTAAGGATAATAAAGGCTATGACTAAAATCAGTGATGATTGGCATTGTAATTAGACGCTAATATTGTGAATGAATTTTTCACTAGCCTTAGTTCAAGACAGTAAACCGGTAGAATTTGGAAAATTCAGTTTTCATTTTGTAAATCAAAGAGGCATTTTTTTTTGTCATATGTAGGGTTTAATAAGTAGCCTCGTATTTCCAACATCATTTATAAACATATCTTTTCCATTCCAATTCTTACATACCATGTCTTTTTATCCGTTTGCTTGGAAAATGGACAAAGTTCTTCCATACCAAGATTTAGGACGGTTCATGTTGCGGATGATTATGACAGTTGTGAATATTAAGGTCCAGATGCTTATACGTAATAGCTTATGTTCTTTGTAGTATGCTTTTTATCGTGGACATAGTACTAAGCCATTATTACTTGACCTGACTTATGGTTTGTTGTTTTATATCCCGTCTTATCTAAAGCTTTATATTCTATTGGTTTGTTGTTGTATAATTGTTGGTTTGTTGCTATGATTGGAATTGGGAGAATTTCTATTTTTCGATGACTATGTGAAAATTAATTTACTCATATATTTCTCATCGTTCTCATTTTGTTGATGCCAATAATCAACGTACAGAAATACTTCGTTTAGACTCCGATGTTCCTCAAGGCTCAGTGTTAGTACCATTATTTTTTTTCTCTATATAAATGATTTAACGGATCACCTTGATGATGACGTCGGTATTAAATTTTTTTTATTTCCTGATGCTTTTATACCTTTCGGGTAATTAATTAGAAATGAAAATGCAACTGTCAAACATTAACACTATCTGTAGCGCTTTTTAGATTTGTCTTTTGAGAACTGACTGTCCACAAGTATGACGAACACTAGGGCACTTACCTCTGGTATTATTAATATATGTATATGACTTGATACGGGAATTTTGAAGATACATACATAGATAGATTTTTATTTAATTTTGTTGTTATACGCCTTTTTTTTTTGTTGATGAGAGAAGTTGCAGTCAATTTGACCACTCAAAGGCCAGTGTTATACATTCACCCATGAGTGATCACCAGCAATTGCCCCATCTGTTAGTGAATGTTAAATGTGAGGGGCGAGCGTCTTCAGTAGGTTAACTGTTATCTTCCCAGAAGGTGCCGGCGCTGTACTCCCGATCATTAGTTTTTGGTTGAATAGACTAGAAATGTCAGGGTAAATAATGTATTTTACATACGGCCTAGCTTCTTACAGCACCAAGATTGTTCGATTTGTTTAACGTCGAATCCGAACGACATACTTGAGAAGCTCTCAGAACTGTTTTTAGAAGACTACATACATACATACATACATATGTACATACATATATACATAACTGGCCTTTACAACCCTGTGTCAGGATTACGGCCTAGCTTCTCGCAGCACTCATGTTGTGTGTGTAAATTTTTATCCATGAGTACTGGGACCTACAGTTTAATCTCGACTCCCAACGACAGACTTGAGAAGCTTGTTCATGGCAATTAATTACTCTCAGAGCTGTTGCCAGAAGACTGCTGAGAGGTAGTCGCCGAAAGAAATATTTTTTTCATATTTCTTTTTTTTTTAAGATGGAGCTGGGTGTCGAACCCAGGGCTCATGTCTTAGTACGAATACACACTAACCACTATACCACAGCGGAAATTTTATGTTATTTTTGTTAATAATGGTTTTCTAATCAAATATGCTCTATGTCTAGTTTTTCTAATTTGTCGAGAAACCCTCATATATTTAAAAATTCCTTAGTTGTTAGAATTGAACCTTGCCTGACTCGTTTACACCTTGAATGTAGGCCCTTTTTCCGCTCTAACAAAATACGTTTTCTCAAAACGCTTTCATATCTTATGTGGGTATACATTTATTGTATCCTATTGCGTAGTATTAGCCTTTTGTTTACCACATTCTTTATTAGATATTACAGTTTTTATGTATCAAAATACATGCTTCTACAAAATGTTCATATTCCCTTTTTTATAAAATTTTTTTAATAATTTAATAAGCATATTTTTTATATTTAATTTTTCACAACTACCACAACCAATGCAGAAAATGATTTCAAACAGCAGCAAAAAGCCTATAATTCTAAATATGTCGAGCTTTTGGAAGGTTAGTACAGTAATTCTATAATCATTAAAATAATTTATTTAATATTATACTTTATAACAGTGACGGATGCTGCCGCCAATGAACGTCTATCTCGTGTGAAGCGTTTAAAAAGCAAAAAATTGCAGAATTTTATAGACAAAAATAAAAAAGAAGCTATGAAGAAGATTATAAATAATACATTAAAATATAATCGAAAACCCCAAGTTGATAACTTTTTGAGTCAGCCTGTTGAGTATGAAAAACTAAATATGGAAGTCTTAGATAGTAGTCTATTGGAAGCCGGTTGTTTTGATGATAAACCAGTGATTTTCCTTAACAATGACGAAGAGCTTATACAGAAACAAATACTAAACAAACCAGAACAAATAAAAAAAATTATAGAAAGCTTCCATAATTTCAGAGACATAATAGAAACCTTTAAATATGAACATATTGAAAATGATGGCTACAGGTAAGAAAAATATACACACTTCTTTCGTAAAAGCTTATATATTTTATTTATTTATTTTTTATTTAGTATAAATACCCAGAAACATGATATAGATGAAGAAATAGTGGACCCTTTAGATTTAACACAACCGTATATAGCGCCTGACGTTGTTGGTAAGAGTCTAGACAGCAGCAAACCTAAATTAGAAAAAATTACAGAGAAATCAAAATCCAGGTATAAATATTTTTATAAAAACTTCTGTAATATAAAGATGTTTCACACAGTACACATTTTTTAAACAAAAACTTCGTGTGTCTTAACGATTCTAAAAAATTAGCAAGGATATGTATTTTAGGGTAAATTTATAAAATATGAAAATAATTTTATACTTATTTTTTCACGACTGCATTGAATTTAACCCAATTACGCCCGCTGTACTATATAGTACACAACTTAAAGTTCAAGTAAAAATTATAAAATGCAGTTTTTTTTTACTCGGGGAACGCTTTTTATCAGTCAATAAGTAAAATTTTACTGCTTACTGCTATTTTTTTCAGTAACGAGTAAAATTTTACTGCTTACTGCTATTTTTTTCAGTAACGAGTAAAATTTTACTGGTTACTGCAATTTTTTTCAGTAAGCAGTAAATTTTAAATTTTTAATGCAGTATTTATTTAATGCAGTATGCCCATGTATGCTATTAATGTACATACGTTTGTAATTCTGATATTTATAGATAGTTACAATGTATAATTCTATAAATACATATACATACATACTTTCTATATAAGGATTGTACATCCGGACTAAATGTATTACAGAAAATTAATTGTAAATAAAGAGTGATTTTTTTAGCTATTATCTTTTTGGCAACACTGGTTTAAACAGCTGACGCACGTTTCGTGTTTTGTTTTACTGTCAAACATCTTCAGTTTGGTCTTTAATTTAACCATGAATCAATCGCCTTACAAAAGAACAACGCTTGAAAATTATTGAATTTTATTATCAAAATGCGTGCTCTGTTAGGAAAGTTAAATCGACAAACTGATATCCAACTTTTTTTGCCCAAAATGCAGGAGCTTGGAATTATTAAGAGGCGAGTTCGGTGAACATTTTATTTCACGTTCGGGACCGGTCGGTTGGCCGCCTAGATCGTGCGATTTAACGCCTTTAGACTATTTTTTGTGGGACTATGTTAAAGCTCATGTCTATACAGCCAAGCCCGCTTCAATTGCCGCATTAGAAGACAAAATTTTTTTTAAACTTTCCTATAGCTCTTAAAAAATCACACTTTATAAAGGAACATATTTATTCAAACTACTCTAAACAAAACTTAATTTGTAATACTTTAAAAATGACCATCTTTAACGCGGTGTGTGAGACAATAAAATTTGATCGTTCAATATATCACAAATTAAGTGTTTGTAAAGTGTGGTAGAGTAGACAAAATACAGAAAATGCTAGGAATACCAAAAAAAAAGTTTAAAAAGTTAAAAGCTGTAAGGATTTTAGCATAGGCAACTCAATATCTGGTAGTGCAACATCTTTATATATACATATATTTAGGGTATTCACAAGCTATTATGGCTTATCATAAAAATGTAATTTTTAAAAAATAATAATAAATCTCTTTTCTTTTTTTCTGAGCTTTAGGTCCTTTTTAAATTTAAATATTTATTTTCAATATTTAATATTTCAAGCTCCACGATGGAGAATTATTATTTTTTTTTCCTGACGAAGCTTTACGAAGGGGTAGTGAAATAACGAAAATAAATATTTAAAATTAAAAGGACCCTAACATCAAAAAAGAGATTTATTATTATTTTTTTTAAAAGAGGTCAATAAAATTATTCTTTTATTCACATGTAAAATTATTCTATTTATTAGAAAATAAAAAAAAAAGGTTTTCTGAATATGGCATAAAATAGCACAGATAGTGAATACCCGAATTGTTTATAATTGCATATAAGTAGTTTTCACTAAATAAAATGCATGTATATCTTTAGATTCAAAGCAAAAGTTTACCAAAATGAACAGCAAGAGCACTTGGCAAAACAACGAGGTTTGCGTTTAAATCTTAATACCTATTTAAATGTTTGTGTCTCGGTAGGCCTACATAATCGTGGCTTATCAACTCTGTTGACTTACCGCCAAAGAGCCCAAAAGCATGGTTACACAAACAGTGTAATCACCATTGATTTATATAATATTTTATTACATGGCTTCGCTGAAAAGGGTTCGTTTGAGCGTTTTCGCGATATATTTGCCCTAATTGAAGAAGATGGTTTAAAGTTCAATGAGCAAACATTTGCAGCAACTTTTGAATGTTTAGGTCGCTTAGAATCATCAGCAGATAACACAAACTTAATTAAAATGTATATAAAAAAAGCAAAAGAAATGAAGATAACCCTTGATGATATTATGAATAAATCGAAATTTATTGCCGATCAGCGAGACATTGCCTTAGATGCCATACAACGTATTCTGCCTGATTTTAAGCCTACATACACACCCCCTAATTTGGAGTATAATAATCCTTTACTAAACAATTTAAACAAATATGTATTACCAGCCAACAAGGATATTTTTGATGTAAAGAGTTCAGACGAAATAATTGAGGGCTCAGAGATTATGAACTCAAAATTAGGTTTCAATAAGGCCCAGCTTGAAGAAATGGCAAGACAACAAATACAAATTGAATTAGATGGTTGCATAACTATAAAATCAATTGAAAAATCAAAGGAATTCTCTAATGCTGAATATTGTGTAAGTTATTGTTAGATATGGTTAAAAGTAGGTATAAAATTTACAACAAAATTATGTTCATTGTTTATTTTTTAGCGCGAAAAACTAAAAAATTTGGAGAACCAATGGCGTACACAAATTTGTAATGCAATAATTAGGGATTTAAATACATTAAGAGCTCAAATGCGTTATAAACCTCAAGGCTACATAAACATTTACACTTATTTAAAAACCTTGGACAACTCCCAATACGCTGAAATATTGATAAAAGAAATCTATAAATTAGCAGAGGGATCTGAAACATTTAGTCCTACTGTGGGCCAATTGTACAAAGAGTTAGGGCAAAAAGTTCAGCAGCGGTAAATTAAAAAATACATGCACATTTACATATATGTATAAATATTTTGTTTTTGTTTTAGATATCAAATTGAACAGAAAAAGAAAAATGGTATATTAGAGAAAATGGGTGATATATACAGTGCTTACTGTGATGTTTGGGATCATGCAAATACTAGCGATAACACAAGACAAATATGGCAACGTTTAGTACACAAAGAACGTAATTCTGGACCCAGCATGGATATACGAGATGTTACATGGCCTTCAAATGTGTTGACAGGTGTAGGAAGATTTCTTTATAATATATTAATGCGTGATATTAAAATCGATGCATTTGTTATGCGAAAAAACCAAAAGAGTAAACAACAAAATTTATTACCAGCCTTCTATACACTTTTCCGCAATCAAGGAAGGTTGGTTAAAGAAGAAGTAAAACCTCACCCAGTATTAGCGAGGTGAGTTTATGTCAGACTCTGAAAAAAACATCTAAATTATATAGTATTTATTATTCTAATATTTGAAGATTACTTCGTGCGTCACGTCAACAAACTTTAACATTTGATTCAAATTTAGTTCCTATGTTATGTCCACCACAACCTTGGAGTACTGCATATAATGGAGGTTATCTTTTAAATAAATCTGACTTAATTCGTTTACCTCATCAGGTATGTTTCTTTTTAAATGCAATTTTTTTTTAATAGTTTATGTATAAAAACAACTCAAATTTCTTTAGGCCATACAACAATGGGAACGTATAGACTCTCTGCCAATACAAAATATTTATCCTGCCTTAGATTCTCTAAATCAGTTAGCCAGCATACCATGGCGTGTAAATACTGAAGTAAATAAAAGAAAAATCGATTCTATTTCATTTGTCGTTGACGTCTGAAAAAAAAGTAAAAACGATAGATTGGCTTCACTGTTGAGGTTATCGACATTTGTCGAAAATAAATTGGCATTCTCCATTTTGAAACGACTAAAAGCATGACAAAGAAACATTCTCTGACATTATCATTTTTAGCAATGAAATTAAAACGACAAGAACCTAAAAATTAAAATAAAAGCAGTGTAATAATTAGAAGTTTTAGTTTCTAAAATGATAAAACATCCCGCCCATGCTATTGGGTTTCGGAATGTTTCCTTATGCTAGGTACACACTTTGGAACGTCTTTGCGGAACACGTTTAACATGCATGTTACATACATATATGTATTCATACACACACTAGAAAGAACAATTAAACCATAACCAAAATTATATTAAATAAAATTGGCATTGCTAGTTATGTCATTACAATTATTTTATTTATGCTGAAGAAGTACATATGCTGAGAACATTTTAAAGTCAGTTCCAACGCTTAGTTGATATCCAGTTTTACTGGATATATAAATAGGACGGATTTGTAACAGGACATATCGAAATGCAATTTTATTGTGTCGGTCTGTGTTCAAAAATCTATTTAAGATTCTGACTTGTATATTTATCTTTATTACTCCACTCTTATATTGAATATTTGTATATATGTATGTACATATTTATTGAATCATACTTGAATATTTGTATTAATACAAAATTATTAAAGAATTTGTAATTATGTAAAAAATAACGTAGACTATAGCAGTGCTGCCAGGATTATATACGTTCCAATTTAGGAACGACAATGAAAACGAAAATGCCAAATGAAATAGTATCAATTGAAATTTAAAAAATAATTATAATATTAATAACTGAATTTATGAAGGTTTTAGATGTAATAATTAAAGTTTTCCAAGATGGAGGTGATCATAAATTGGATGTGCCGCAACCTCCTAGTTCACTGCCTCCATTGCCTTCTATACCTGAAAAAGATTCCACAATATCGAATATTGAGCGCGCTAAACTATTTAAAGAAAAAATGGGTCATAGACGCAGACAAGCTGAAATGTATAGTTTATGGTGTGATACTTTATATCGTTTATCATTAGCAAATCATGTAAGTTTTTATAATTTATATTCAGTTACAATTTATTTAATTAAAAATTTTTAAACTATTTTTATTTTACAAAAGTATCGTGATAAAGTTTTTTGGTTACCACATAATATGGATTTTAGGGGACGAGTTTACCCCGTACCGCCTCACCTTAATCATCTAGGTTCCGATCTGGCTCGTTCTATGCTCATTTTTGATCAGCCTCGACCACTAGGCGTTGACGGCTTCAGTTGGCTTAAATTGCACTGCATTAACCTCACTGGCCTAAAGAAACGTGATTCTATTAGAGAGCGTCTCTTATATGCCGAAGAGGTAATGCCAGATATTTTAGATTCAGCGGATAACCCCTTAACTGGTCGTAAATGGTGGTCAAAATCTGATGAACCTTGGCAGACTTTAGCTTGTTGTATGGAGATAGCTAAAGTGTACAGATCATCAAATCCGGAAGAGTATTTAAGTCGTTTTCCTATACATCAAGACGGCTCCTGTAATGGTTTACAACATTATGCAGCTTTGGGTCGAGATAAGACAGGTGCCTTCAGTGTTAATTTAACTCCATCGCCTATACCACAAGACGTATACAGTGCAGTTGCAGCTCTGGTAGAAACCTCACGAAAACAGGATGCAAAAAATGGCTTGCAGGTAGCGCAGGCGCTTGATGGTTTTGTAAGGCGTAAAGTAATTAAACAGACTGTCATGACAACTGTTTACGGAGTTACCCGTTATGGAGCCAGATTACAAATAGCCCGACAACTAAAAGACATTGATAAATTTCCCAAAGATTGGGTATGGCCTGCTTCGACATACTTAACCACCAAAACATTTGAAAGTTTACGTGAAATGTTCACCTCTACGCGGGAAATACAAGATTGGTTTACCGAGTGTGCACGTGTTATATCCGGAGTTTGTGGCAAGAATGTTGAGTGGGTAACACCGCTTGGACTGCCAGTCGTACAGCCGTACAGTAAGCAAGAGTTCAAGCATACACAAAAATCAAAATCACGGGTATCTGAAATAATGGCTACAGATATGTATGAAAAACCGAATGTTATGAAGCAGAAGAACGCTTTTCCACCCAATTTCATACATTCGCTTGACTCTTCACACATGATGTTGACATCGTTGCATTGCGAACGGGAGGGTCTTACATTTGTTTCTATCCACGATTGCTTTTGGACACATGCTTGCACAGTGCCACAGTTGAATAAAATATGTCGCCAACAATTTGTAGCACTACATTGTCAACCCATTTTAGAAGATTTATCTCAGTTCTTAAGGGACAAATATAGTTTTAAAGAAAGGTAAGTTCAACAAACAATAAATTAAATACAATATAAATAATTTCTTTAAACATTTTTTAGTGAATTTTCTTATAACAATTCCCCTGATGATCTTTCAAAACGTCATTTAAATCGTGTACTATGTCAAATGCCTCAAAAAGGAGATTTTGATTTGCGTAATGTACTCAATTCAATCTATTTTTTCAGTTGAGCACAACAAACACAATTGGTTAATGTTAGTATTTTAATGGTTATTTATTTTAATTTTTTACAACATCAACATCAACAGGTCGACCAAAAATTTCTATAATTTTTTGTATCATATTCTTAACTTCATAATTGGATAAGATTTTTAGCAGAATGTTCTTTGTAAGAATTTATTATTAAAATTATAGCTTATTAAGAAAATTAATAAAATAAAATAAAATCGTTTAAAGGCAACAATAAAAATTCTTTTTGTTTTAATATTTAAGTTGGTGAACTTGAAAGATGATTGTTTGAAAACTTTTAATTTCATCGCATAAATTATTTAATTTTTAATCCGGTTTTTCTGGAAATCCATTGTAAGTAACTCGTTATTCGTGAATATACTGTAGGAAATCCTATTTCACAACCACCTGCGCTCCCAAAGGCTGTTACTCCAACTTGATAATCCATATTCTTGTGTTGATACACTAAGGGTCCTCCTGAATCTCCATCACAACTACCGCGACCATCAGAACCATCGGCACACAAATGCGAACGACTATTGACCAAGCCTGGTAAATAATAGCACATACATTTTTCAAAACCTATTATACGAGTATCAACGTAGTAAAGTTGTATATTTAGTTCAGTATTATTATCGCTTATACGACCCCAACCCGCTGCAGTCACAATTTCACCCTGCAAAAATAACTGAGTCATATAGTTGGGGGCCAATGTTATTAACTTTACTTTAGTCGATAATACAACCGGCTTTTGAAAATAAATTAGCGCAATGTCATCATTAAAACCCTGTCGTCCATAACGTTCGTGAATTATAAAATCTTGTGAAGTGACATTATAAACCAAAGAAGCAGTTTCCGAATTTGCATAATTGTAAGAGCCTAAGAATGCGGTACCTTTGACAGTTCTTAAAAAGAAAAGATCGTCATAGTAATGAGTTAATAAAAAGTACTTATTAGGTTAAAATATATGCTTACTTATATAAGCAATGAGCAGCAGTTAAAACAAATCGTTCAGTTATTAAAGAACCTCCACATTGGTATATTCGCGGCGGCTGATACAATAAGAGACCAACCAAGTATGGAAACATATCCATTTTAGCCTTTGAGCCTCCAGTTATATATTTTTTTCCAGAGTTGACAATATCATATTTTGAGCATTTACGTCTCCAGTTCTCATTGATGTAATTCTCTTGACCAGGCCAAAAATGATGGTTCTGTGTTGGTTCTCTATGTCCATTCGCATTGTTTCTTTGCAAACGTTTTGTAAAATTGTCAGCTCTTTTCCACTGTGCTTCTGTTGTTGCTATTATTACTAAACTAATGACAACCATAGTGATTAAACTCATATTTAATACTACATTAAATATACACAGCAAACCCAATCAACTATTTATTATATACAAAATAAACAACATTAATTACATAGAATTATTACAAGACCATTTTAAGAGGTTTTATATAATCATGATTTCCCAAATTGCTAAATTAAACGTAAAAATTTTGGCTTATTGGAATCTTTTCACAAACAGAATATTTCACATACATATGTATGCTTTATTTTAATTCGAAATTGAAATGAGATTCGAATTAAATGAATATTCACTAAATCGAAGAATTCTCGAAAGTAAAATGTTCGCGGAGATATCACTTCACACATGTCGGCAATGTTTCGAGAATAATATTTCTACCTTGCTTTTATCGAAGATATTTTTTAAAACTTACACCGAAAAAATGAATCTTTTTCAATATATTGTTCGCAAAAAACACGAAAGTAATATCACTTACGAGATTTTATCGAAAGTACATATTAAAGAGCAAATTGAGTTTAAAGGTGAAATTCAATATTGGTAGCATGGTATAATGGCTAAAGCCCCTAAATATGAATCGAAAGGATCCAAATTCTAATGCAGCATAAGACGAAAAACAAATTATGAATAAATAAAATGTAATATGAAAAAAAAAAGAAAAACACTAAAGCAAAACTATTAAAAAAATAATAACATTTTTGATATCGATACAGATCCACGAAATATGTATATCATCTATGATTCGTTTTAAATATTGCTAATATAGAAGTTCGGCCGTTACCCTGAAACAAGGTTGTAATGGTAGTTCGTTAAAGAACCTTCGTTATCGACATATTTATCGCCGTCGTCTAGTGGTTAGTGTGTTGGCTTACGAAGACGATAGTGCTGGGTTCAAATCTCAGCTCCGACATCTTTAAAAAAAAAGAAATATGAAACAATTATTTCTTTCGGCGACTACCTCTCAGCAGTCTTCTGGCAAAAGCTCTGGGAGTAATTAATTGCCATGAAAAAGCTTCTCAAATCTGTCGTTCGGAGTCGACTTTAAACTGTAGGTCCCGGTACTCATGGGAAAAAATTAACACACACAACATGAGTGCTGCGAGAAGCTAGGCCGTAATCCTGACACAGGGTTGTAATGGCCAATTATGTATGTATGTATGTACATATTAAAGAGCAAATTGAGTTTAAAGGTGAAATTCAATATTGGTATAATGGCTAAAGCCCCTAAATATGAATCGAAAGGATCCAAATTCTAATGCAGCATAAGACGAAAAACAAATTATGAATAAATAAAATGTAATATGAAAAAAAAGAAAAACACTAAAGCAAAACTATTAAAAAAAATAATAACATTTTTGATATCGATACAGATTCACGATTCGTTTTAAATATTGCTAATATAGAAGTTCGGCCGTTACCCTGAAACAAGGTTGTAATGGTAGTTCGTTAAAGAACTTTCGTTATCGACATATGTATTTACTGCCAAAAACTGAGCGCCAGCGGAACTCTATCAGCTCTTTATCGTTTCACTAGTAATAATCGTTTTTGAATATTTTATCGGAGAAATGTTTACCAAATGTTTAAAGGTGAAATTACTATCGCATGTCTTGGTCAAGCGGGATATTCAACATTTTGTAAGTGTGTGTTTTTAAATTAAACATAATTACGATTGCATTTACACGACACCAACATAGATTTTTAATCTATTTTTTTTTTAATTTTAATATATGTATATGTCTATTTGTTTGTTTACATTTGATAGATATGTAGTTCAGATAAACTTTAGATAAAAATTAGAAAATATACTACATTATTCTTGTTTCTGAAAGTTTTTTAAACTGAAACAACTTAAAACCCGATTTATGGCTCTCAAATTTTTCTATGATGAAACAAATTGTTTTAGTAGTGTTTGCTATAATAGGATTTGAAGACTTAAGGTGAAAATATAGGGCTAAGCTATACCCATTACGAACCTTTGGCGAAACATTTACAAAAAACAACCGTAGTAGTACAAACATTACCGAATCAGTTAGCCAGAGATAGCTATCGAATACCGTCAAGCCGAGCCAGTCAGCAGCACTAATTCAAAGTGATCATTCAAAGATATTTACATTATAACACTGTAGTTGTAATTTAATGAAGATTGAATATGTAATTTCTACTTATGGGTCGTGGATCCCTAAGTAGACCTTGAGTTCGACTTATTCACCTCAGATTTGATAAAACCACGTTACAAGCTATTGTAAATTAATGGCTCGATTATCGATTGCAACTGAACTTCAGTGGAGTTGCCAGTTGCCAATATTGCATTACAGATGGCAACTTGCAACTAATAGCTGTTAATTTCAGTGGCAATGACGGCAACCATTTTCTTGTAGTGTCTGAATTATTTTACAAAATATTTTCTAAAATTAAAATAGTTTTTTTTCGCAAATAAATGTTTTAAAAATGGTTAAATGTACAATGAAAAAACAATTCGAGGAACTGCTTCATCAAATGGAATTAAATCCAAATATTGGACGAGGAATACGTGCCTTTGGAGAAACAAAAGCCAGTGCCGAATTAGTGTGGACTGAAGTGTCCAACAAATTAAATAGCTACGGCCATTAAATGTACATGTGTGCCATAGATGCACCCGACAACACCAGGGAATTTTGTTTTGGAATAAATCAATTTTTTATTTTGGGACTTTTCTTTCTCCGACATTTTTGAAATAATCCATTTTTTGTCAATTTTCCTCTCCATAAGATTTACAACTTCCGTCAACTTTACAGACATTGTAGGTTGAGCTATTCCAATGTTACAGTCGTTTCCATGGGACTTTTGGAAGCTTCCCTCAGCAAAAAACCTTTCACGATAGGAGGTACTGCTGTGACCCGATGGCTCTTTCTAAAGTCGATTTATTTTTTAATCTACCTCAATATACAAATTGACTCACAGGGTAGGTGGTAATTCTAAGGGATTAGAGTTACTCCTTAACCGTCTTCTAATGAATGCCATATTTTTGTCCCCATCTTCTTCGACATAAAAAAATAGTTCCACGGAATTAATCATTCGTGATTTTATATAAAACAATGTATTTGTAGTGTAGTTATTTATTTTTATTTTTGTTAATTTTTTTTTCTTAATATTTTTTGTAGTAAAAACACTTCTTCAAACTTTTGATAATTACATATATGTACTTTTTTTCAAGAAAAGTTTTTTGCTTACTTTTTGTAATTAGAGATATGCAAAAAACAATAACTTTAGGCAACTGACTAAGGTTGCCGTACATAATAACATTTGGACCATGAGTTGCGTTGCTTGTAAGCAACTCCACTGAAGTTCAGTTGCAATCGATAATCGAGCCATAAATATCTCATAATACGAGTATTATTCTAAGTTCAGACATGCACTTTTATTACGTAAATAGCAATAAACGACATTAAGTTTAATATTCCATATAAAATTTTAATTAATTATTGCTCAATAAGTACGAAATTGTTATAAATATTGAATAAAACTGAAAATGCAGCACTGTCATAAGTGTGTTGAGAGAGCACATAACAATTAAGCGAACAAATTTTGTTGAAATTTGACAACTTATTTTTCAATAAAATTAAATTGAAATAAACATTCTAAAATAAAATAAATTTTTAATAAAAATAAATTAATTTTTCTTTAAATATGTACATAAATAGGTAAAAAAAAACAAAGAAATGGAGAATAGGCTGGAGTGATGCCAGTGTGGCAGCCCTTTTCATATGTTTTCAGCTGTTCTCTGGTTTTCAGGTGTCAAATGATTATTAAGTAAGCTGAATTGCGTATGCTTGAACACTTAAAATAATTTTTCCAATTAACCAAATATTGACTCAATAAACGTGCATGTCTGAACATAGTATTATGCAACGACTTTATTTTAATTTTTATAAATATTATCACATGTTAAGACTCACTGCAATAATAGTTTTTTTCCCCAATTTAAAAAAGCACGTACTTACAATTATTTCATTATATTGATTTACAATTATTGCCACAAAAATACACAATGAAAACAAAATTGATTTTATATATTTTATATTTTTTTATTGTTTATGAAACATTTTTTTCTTTTTTACTGCGTTATGCATTTATCTTCAGGGTTTTTTTTTTTTTTTTTTTGTTAAATTTTTTTTAATGAAATTAAAATAATTACAAAATAAAATTAAAAAAAAAAAAAAAAAATAGAAAGTTTGTAAGATGTAGGTATTATAGAAATTAAGGGATACAATTGCAATATTATAATAACCATAGAATTAATAATAATTATAATATAATTAAAATAGTATTTCATGCATTTTTTGTTTTTTTTTTTTTTGTTTTAATAATATTTATGTATATGTATATATATTATTAGGTCGTAAATAAAATAATAACGATAATTAATTATATTACTTGAATAAGTTGTATTTTTTTATTATATAAATTATTATACATATCTGAAGATATACGCGATAAACTAATACTACAATTTCTTTTAAGACACTTTGTTTTTCCATTAAATATTTATTTAGTAATTACATACTTGTTGTTTAATTTTATATTTGCTGTTGTTATGCTCGTGTTATCTAAATATATATTTTTATAATATTAAAGGGGAGCTTTTTTATGGTTTATAAACTAATTGCTTTTTACTGTAATATGTGTATTTAATAATAATTTTTATATTACTTATTTAAATGTTTTTATATACTTATAGTAATTAATAATATATAAATATAAAATCTTATTTGTATTAATGTTTAAAGAATTGGTTGATTCTTTTATTTATTTTTTTTATTCATTTATTTCTTGTTTAATAAAAGCCATAATAATTTTAACTCATTTGATACAAACAAATGTGAAAATAGCGATAGTATTTCAAGGAAATGGAGGGCTTTTTTTATATAAATATATTTCTTATAATTACTGTAAAAATATTTTTTTTTTTTTTTTTGCTTTTTTTCCGAAATTTCTTAAATTATTTATTATAAATACCTAGCAAAAATAGTAATTTTTAATTTTATGTACATTAGAGTTGCTAATTTCTATTAAAAATCGTATTCACAATTTATTATTGCATTCTTTTTGTTACTGGATTACACATATATACTATATATGTAAGTGTGAAAGTCTGTGTGTTTTTATATAATTTTTATTGATATACATAGATATTATATGCTTTTTTATTTAAAATAAATATATTATTAAAATTATATCATTTGTTCAATTCTTTGAGCTTAAGATCTAATAAATATTTGAAATATCTATTTTTTGAAATATTTCAAGAAATATATACTTCCTGATAATGCTACGCAAGGAAGTAGCGAAATATCGAAAAAGATATTTCAAATATTTATTCGACTTTAAGCTCAAAGAATTAATAAAAGGGTCAAAGTAAATAATACAAATATATTTTTAAAATATATTTTACTTTTTATTGATTATAATTACACAGTATCAAATTTAAATGTGCTTTTTAGTACGATTGATTGCTAATGAACTTCAAATATTTACACATTCTTTTAAAAGGCTTCCACATCAAAAATAAGATTTTTTTCTTGTAAACTAAAATTTTAATTACTTATTTGAATACAGTGTGAGTATTCTTGACCTCAAATATTTGGTTTATTGGCTTTGCAACAATATATTACTTTTCTTTTTGCATGCGTGTCTTTTTTTAAATGTATCTGAAAACAGACAAATAAATTACGAAGATATAAAAAATAATAAAACAATATATTTTTCAATAAAGTATAAAGTTTAAAATACAAAATTTTTATTTTGTCACAAAAATTTCCCGTATGTATACATTAACAGCAGCATAAATAGTTTCTTTTATGTGCATACTTTAAAGTTTTGAATATAGAAGATTTACAATTTATTTTCGAATTATTGTAATGAGTGGCATTATAAACAACGCTATGTGATCTTATTTTCTATTAAAATATGTATGTATGTAAAATATTAAAAATAAGTTTTTAAACAATTTACGAGACGCCACTTTTTGAGTTTGAGATTTAACTAGAAAATATCTAGTTAACTTATAAAAGAATAAAGTATTAATAGAATTTGATGTTTTTATGTAGTAGCTTTATTAATAAAGTCTATATATACTTCTGCAATACAGAGCAACAAATTGCCTTTTGTTTTAAATTACTATAATTTTAATAAGGGTTTCATACATTTAATAATTGCTAAAATATTGTCTTTAGCACTTTAATAATCTATTTTGATTAGATTTTCTCTTACTTGTATTTGATTTTTCTTTTTTTTTTCATATGTACCTACATATGCGTACACAACAGCTAGTTATAATATTTTAAGACTTAACCATAAAGATCGACTGCTTGAAGTAGCAATTACCAATAGAATTATGTGAACTTAAAAAGTGACTACAAATATTGAACTCACATTATGTGTGTTAATTTTTATCCACGTGTACCGTTACCTACAGTTTAAAGCCAACTCCGAACGACAGACTTTAGAAGCTTATTCATGGCAATCGGCTATTCTAAGAGCTTTTGCCAGAACACTGTCAAGAAAGAGGTAGCCCCCGAAAGAAATATTTTTTTCAAATTTCTTTTTTTTTATTCAAGACGTCAGTGCTTAGATTTGATCCCGGAGCTTTTGTCTAGTAAGCCAACACACTAACCACTAGACTACGGCGACTACGACAATATACCATTTTGTTTATTCAATATCATTTATAAACATATCTCTTCCATTCCATTCTTATCTACTTATTCAATATTAATCTCGAACTTAAAAAGTGGCTCTTAGAAATCAAAGACAGCAATAAAAAGAAATATGTACTATATACATATACTATATACTCGTACATATGTTAATATAAGATTTGTGCTGAAAATTAATATTTTTAGTGTCACAGTTGATTATTATTTTTAACCAAACAGCAATTATACATACAAACGTATTAAAGACATTTGTTTTAATATTTGCTTTCTTTCTAAAAAAAAAATTATTTAAAAGAAATTTTGGATATAATTTAATATTTAAATATTAAAATATTTTTATTAAAAAAAGAATTGTGATTTTTCAGTAATAAATTTGTAAAACAAATTGAATTCTTATTGTATTGAAAGTCTTGCTGATAAATAATGATTCATAAAAAAAATTAATAATAAGGAATTTTTTAAAAATTACAAATTAAAGATATAATAATTAAAATAAAACGAATTTATTTACTCATAAGTTATTTAACAAAATAAATTGACTAGAAAAGAAAAACATTTGTTTAAAGGAAAAAAAAGAGGAAGTTTTACCTCAAAAGTTGTTTTCTATAAGTGAGTGATTCATGAAAGTATTTACATAACATAAATATCAGATATTGTAATATTGCGTTCAATGTTGTATAATTTATTTGCAATATTTTATTTAAAATAAAATATTACATATTTGAAATTATGATGAATGTTTTTATATTATTGAAATATATTTACAATACTATTATGTTTTATTACATTATTTAAGGCTGTTCCTTGGGTATCAACTCTATCATCATCATCCTCATCATTATAATTATTATTACTAGTTGTTGTGGTCACAGATGCTGATACAGTAGCAGCTGAATTACACATTGTTTGTACGTTGATATCTAAATCGTTTTCATCATCAGCATCACCGATAACGCGAACATTGCTTTTATCTATTATATAATTGTGGCCATGGGATTGATTATGTCGCATCCTTTTTATAGAGTTAGTGGTGTTGGTATTCATGATGATGTTATTGTCTAACTCTGATGTAAAAGGGAAGTCCATATGATCCTTAAACTGTACCATATGTAATAAATCATCATTATCACCCTTATCATCATTAATATTATTATCATTGTTTAAGTTTGATAAGTGTTTATTATGTAAAATACTGTTTCTCTTACAACTACTGCTACTAATATTACTAACATCATTTTTATCTAGTGCTGATGATGGTGATGTTCGATCAATATTTATATTCTTCATATCAATATTTACCTTAAACAATTCATCAACTTCGACTGTTGTTAATGTCTCTGCCATCACCGCTGATGGTGACAAATCTAGCTGAGAGTCAACATCATCGCTAAGAATGTTATTGAGACATATGTTGAACTCATCAAAGTCAACAAAGTTTTGCTGATGTTCAGTGGAGAGCAAAAGGTTTGCAGTTTCAACAGCTGCTGCATCATTATTAGTCAATGACAACAAATGATCTACAGGTTCGTCTTCAAAGGAGGCAATGCTTTGATAATTTTGGTAGCATTCTTTTTCTTCAATTTTATTGTGCTGTTTATTCATGTTCTTATATTTATTATCCTGCGCCTCGGCCATGCTTGGATCTGTTATTAATTTTTGATCCTGGGAATTTTCTTCATCATCTTGGAAAATAAAATATTCGAATTTATCCTCAGAACCTGTAGCCGAGGCGCAAGACAATGGTCACTTGTAGTCTCTAGAGCCTCTCCTGCGACGTCCTTCAGTTAACATAGAATCTCCTACAACTAAAATCAAATTTAATATATATTTTTTTTTATTACAAGTGAATTGATAAATTTATATTACCTGCACTACGAGTTTTTCTTCTAGCTTCTGCAACGCTTTCAGAGCTTGAATTAGCATTACCAGTTTTTCCAACCACTTTCCCAGCGGTGTCCCCAGTATTACTACTATTGTTATGGTTACTACCTCTGGTGTAAATCATTTTATTTGCTGCCGCTGACGCTCTTACACTACGCCTGGTACCAATTTTTTCATCACTTAGACTGTTACTGCTGATGTTTGGAGTATTATTTGCAGATGCTGTACCTGTTGTACTTGTGCCACTAGTTGTCCCACGGGTGGCATGTATTGGTGTTGTAGTTAAGGATGTTGTGGATATTGAGTTCGATGTCACTACGGATAAATTTGCTGATATAGTGGTAGATGTACTGGTAGAACTAATATGAACGCCATGGCTATTTAATTTACTACTTTTGGATGTGTTTGAAGAAGTTGATGCTATTGAAGTTAATTCACTTCCCGTAGAGGATTCTGTAATAATTTAGCATTTGTTATATGTATATGCATTGTTAAATATTTTAAGTAGTAATTGTTATACTTACTATTTTGCTGTTGATGTGATCGACTATTACGTGTGATCTTTTCAGAGGTATTTTCTAAATTTGTTACTGCTGATGGTAACGATAATGATGAAGAAGTTGAATAGGAGTTGCTATTATTTGTTATACTGTTATGCTCGGTGCTGCCACCAGCTGCTGCTTTTGAACTTCTTACTTTACCGGCTACTTCAATCAAAGGTTCATCAGAATCTGATGATTCCTCATTTTTTTTCGTAGCTGTGCTACTTTTCGTTAGATCGTCTTCTGATTTTTTGCTTGACTCGTTTGGATTTGTAACAGTAGCAATACTACTACCACTAGCACTACCTATTCGTGTTCTTTTATTGTCAGTTTCAATACTTCCATTACTACTATTTTCAGATTCCGATTCATGACGTTTTCTTTTATGATGATTTTGTTGTAGGTTAGTTGATGAATTTGCTTGACATGTGCTGGAGCTTGTTGACGAATTTATCTGAGATTTTGGACTAAGACATATGCGTTCTTGAGTATGATTTGAAGATCTTGTAGAAATAAGGTGTTTATTTGTTGGAAAACTTGAATGTAATGACGAGGAAGTATCTAGGGTGGGACTAGATTTGGCAACATCCATGGGACTGCCCAAGCGACTGCTAGCTCTTGTTCTTATACGTGGAGAGTCAATGTCTGTAGGCTGTGGTATTTCTATAGATATTGGTGTTAGATTAGTAGATACACTAGACTTTTCATCAATTAATGCTGATGTTTTTTTATTCTCCACTTTGTTAAGAGATGCAATAGATACTCTTTTTAATTCTTTTGCCTGTTCATTTTCGTCATTATTGTTGTTGCAACTGATTTCAATTTTTATAGAATCATCCTTTTTAAATATAGTTGTTGCATTGATAATTTTCTCTTCAAAATCTTCTGTTTTAATATTTTTCAATTTTGATTCACTTAACTTTTCTTTACTCTTAGCCTTTTCCTTTTCTTCAAGTTCTTTTAAATTGAATTTTTCCTTTTCTCTTTTTTCATTTTCCAACTTTTCTTTTGCGGCCTTTTCACCAGCTTCGTGTTCCTCTATAATACTAGCGGTGAGATTCTTAATTAGATCCTCATCGTCATCGTCATCCTCATCGCCATGGTGATGTACATTGTTGTAAACAACATTGTTGTCATTTTGATTCAATACATCATCGAAAATAAGAGAATGATCGCCGTTTATCTTCTGTTGTTGCTGATTTCCGTTTCCAGAATTTTTTTCTTTGAAACTATCTCCTTCCATTATATTATCTTCATCTGTAAAGCCATCCATTTTAGCAAGAGCCTTTTCAATTTCGTCATCAGCTATTGTTAGTTGAGTTGTTACATCCTCGTGCGGCTTTGGAGTTGTCTCCGCCGACGGAGCTTTAACCAATACTTGCGAAGACAGTTTGTCTGATGACGTTTGTGGTTGAAGCGATTGGGGACTGCTTGATGTCAATTGATGTGGTGACTTTTCAGATAATGCATCCATAGATTCTATACCACTATCTTCACCACCCGCACTGTTAGCATGAGCTGGTGTACCGCCTCCTGTGCTTGCAGGTGAGCTTCTTAAGGCAGTTGACAACGTTGAGTGATTGTAATTTAAATTTGTATTACCACTTGGTGTAGTTGTTGTTGTCGTTGATGTTGTTGTACTAATTGGATTACATTGGTTTGTTATTGCTATATCATTTTTCGTAGATGAAGTTTCGACGCTAACATTTGTCTTTGCAATTGTAGTAATCAAAGATGTTGGTACTGTCACTGAAGATGACGATAATGACGCCGATATTGTTGTAGCTGTAGTATTGTTAGGCAACACTTGAGGAGGGTTGTTGGTCTTAATAGCTGCTGTTGATTGTATTGTGTTGTTTGTAGTTGTTAAAACTGGTTCATTAGATTTAATAAGCACATGCTCAATATTACCCATAGAATCCTTACGTTCAACCTTTGTTATTTCAACCCTTTTTAAGGTGGTAGCACTTGGTAACATTGTAACGGCTGCAGCTATCATTTGTTGTTGCGTTTGCTTTTCGGCTAACGCGGCCAATTGTTGTTGTTGTTGCTGCTTTTGTAGTTGTAACTGTTGTACCGCCGCTATATACGGCGGTGGTTTATGGTTTTTTGTTATAGGCTTTCCCTGTATTGGCATTATAGTTGC
Source organism: Metopia argyrocephala (assembly GCA_963576795.1). Classification (NCBI taxonomy): domain Eukaryota; kingdom Metazoa; phylum Arthropoda; class Insecta; order Diptera; family Sarcophagidae; genus Metopia; species Metopia argyrocephala. Next base: position 4,748,547 of record OY756209.1, read on the forward strand.
TGTAGTCTTAAGGTTATGTTTTATTTGCAAGCTATTAGAGTTTGTGACATGTCCTCCTCCTGTAACACCGCTAGCGCTTGATGTGTTTGGATTTGTTATCGTGCTTAGAGTGATGCTGTTGGGTAATGATGTAATTTTCGCCAATTGTTGTTGGGTAGAGGGCTGTAACAGTTGCTGTGGGGGTAGATGAGTGACTGTGCCTATATTGGATGAACCCATACTTTGAGAATCAATTAAAATATTATGTGATTTATTGCCCTCAGTTGTAGCATTATTCAATGTTGTTGCGCTTATTGTGAGACCATTTTTTCCAGAAACTAAAGGAGTAGATAAGACCGATTTAGTGTTATCTGAATTTGTTTGCAAACCATTTATTTGTGATGTAATTGTCTTGGCTGAATATGTCCCTTGTTTAGAACTTTTAGATTCTGTTGCTGGCTGTTCCTCTCCCTTAACTAATTTTCCGGCTGTATGAGAAATCGTGTTATCTGTAGTTGTGTGTGAACGTTTAAGATGCAACTTAGTTTTATTATTTTCTGATGAATCACTTTCTGTACGAGATGTGTTTGATTCATTCTGACTTAATGTACTTTGTGTTTTCTTACGTTCTTTTCTTGAATTTTTTATAACTATTGAACTTTTTCCACCTCTCAAACTAATATGCAGTGGTGGAACTCTCGGCTCATCTAATGCTGACGACGAACTACCACTTGACACTGTTGTGGTATTTGTTGCAGAAGTTGACGACGCTGATAATGATTGCGAGAATAAATTATCCTGCTGTTGCTGTGGATATTGTGGCGGGTTCAAAGTAGACGATGGTTGTTGACTTATTTGTTGTAGGGACTGTTGTTGTGTGCTTACACCTGAGTTTTGTTGAAATTGCGTAGATGTGATTGATTGCTGGAGTTGTTGTTGATGTATGACGGTGTTTGCTAACAGCTGAGCATTTATTTGAGATTGTTGCTGCTGTTGATGTTGTTGTTGTTGTTGAACATTTTCTGAACCAAAAGTCACATCAACTTTATATGCAGGTGATACTGGTTCAGATTTTTCTAATTTCAAACGTAATTTGATTTTTTCAGTCGCGGCTACATTCACCCCACTAGACGACGATAGCGCTAAAGTTGTTGTACTATCCGTCGTACTTATCATGGTGTTAATGGAATTATTAGAAGTTGTTGAACTAGTTAATGTTGAACTTGTTCTTAACATATTTTCTATTGCGCTATTCTGTTTACTTTGAGTTTGAGATAATGCTGCAGATCCTATTGCAGACTTTGACTTACTGCCGGCTTTAGCTCTCTCCCGTTTTGGTTTCATTATGCTGGCATTAGCTGCTTCTTTACTTTTCTTTTCTCTTACACCCTGCTGAAGTTTTTCTCGCAGCAAATTTGTTTTTGATTTTTTGTTACTTGTATTGCTGCTGCCAGCCAACATTGCAGCTACTGATGGAGACGATGAATTTGATCTAGGAGATCCCATGTCGCCCGGTTTATTGCTTACCAAATTTGTGTTGATATTTATTGTGTTTCCAGTTGGGACATTGGCTTTAGATTTCGATTTATTTTTTTGCGATTTATTCGATACTAAAGAATCTCTGGATTTTTCAGTATCAGAACCTGCTCCTAACAATTGGGGCGTTAGAGATCCGCCATTATTATTTTCTGCAGCTGATAATTTCGAAATGGCAGTACTGCAAGAGTTTGAATTAGAGTCTTCAGAAAAATGCGTTCCAGAATTAGGCAGCAAATCATAAATGCTAGTTGTGCTATTATTCGGAGTATAATTTGAACCTTGGGAAGTAGTTGAGATGTTATGAGGGGCGGAATTTAAATGAGTTTCTTGCTCAGCTTCAGTATCACTGTCATCGCTTGGACTAGGCTCAAGTTCGCCAGTGAGGGGATTTATTAAGAATTGTTTATGTTGAGATATTGTTTGATTGTTGTTGTTAGCGGGTGTTGAAGATACATTGCCTGAATTTGTTATATGTTGTTGTTGTTGTTGTTTTTGCATGTTAAATTGCTGTTGTTGTTGCTGTTGATTAGAATTCATATGAAATTGTTGTTGTTGATTTTGGGATTGAGGCACATTAATTTGTTGATTTAAAGGATTATGCTGCTGTTGTAGGCGTTGCTGCAATATTTGCTGGGATTGTTGCTGTTGTTTTTGATGTAAGTTTTGGTTTTGTGGCATTTGCAATTGCCGTTGCTGCTGTTGCAATAATTGTAACTGCACATTTTGCGGATGCGATGACTGTTGTGGTGTTTGCGATTGCATTTGATCCATTGGTATAGTAACATTGGGTGGTAATTGGTCATCTCCCTCTAATAGTGAAGAGGCAGCTGCTGCCGTCTCATCAATATCCATACCCTCAATTAAATCCAAGTCAAGCAATGAATCCAACTCATTTTTGTCATCCAAACTAAGGGATGAATCAATATCACAGCTTAATGTAGGTAAAAGAGCATCTAAATCATTTGTCGTCAAAGCATCTAAATCTGATAAAGTTATTAAAGGTTCTGCTAAATCTGTGACTGATTGTGAATCTAAATTAGTGCCCACACTTTGAACTGAACTTATGCCCGGTAATGTATTTGAGCTCGATTGATTTGCATGACCACCAACAACTGACGTTGGAGTAGAAATTGAATTTGGAGATGCTCCGGGCAAAGAGTTTGCAATTTCTGAAATAATTTGTTGCTGTTGCTGCTGAGTTTGCTGCTGCTGTAAATTGTATTGCATTTGGTAACGTGTAAACTCTTGAAAACTAGACTTTGTAGCCGAATCCATTGGCTTATTAAGTGACGCTGGCCATCTCGACGAAGCTGCTGCAGCCGCTTGATTATAGTCAGGTGGAGGCGGTAGATTCATATTCATTGCAGACGGTGACGAAGGTACTATGTGGTTAGTGGAGGAGGGTGTATTGAGCGAAAGACCTGTAGATGGTGATTGAGGTGGTGGTAGTAATTGTTGGGTTAAATGAGATGCAGTGAGTGGTGACTGTGCGGGTGTTATCGATGGTGATAATAATTGCTGTTGTTGATGGGTATGCTGCGAAGACATATGAGGACTATGCATCGAATGTTGACTGGAGGCAGGTGAATTGGCTGCAGCTGGTGACATGTTACCGGAATTTACTTGCATGTATTGTTGTTGTTGACCACTTGGCATACTAATAAGACGTTGTTGGTGTTGCTGTATTGGCGACGAAGGGGTTTGATGTAATACAACGCCAACACCACTCCCAGGAGTCAATCTTACTTGGCGCATTTGTTGATGCTGATGCTGACTGGCTAGAATTGAATTGACACCCATTGTTTGTTGCAGTAGTTGTTGCTGCTGTTGTGGTAATAAACGTTGTTGATTTTGCAGCTGATTAACAGCCTGCAGTTGCTGCTGACGTTGTCGTAACAACGCAGCCTGTTGTGGTGAAATTTGTTGTTGCTGCTGAAATCGTTGCTGCTGCTGTTGTTGTTGTTGCTGCTGAGTATACATATTATTGCTCGGACTTAACACAATTTGTTGTGGACCAGACATTGAACGAATCGCATTACCAGCAGTAGGAGAAGGCACACTTAAAACATTATCTGGTGTAACAGGTGCTGAAACAACTTGTTGTTGTTGTTGAACCTGATTGGGATGTTGTTGCATCATGAATTCACTACCTGGTGTTGTTGTTCTTAAAGGAGAGTTCATAATTTGTTGTTGGGGGCTCATTGCTGCCATCATGGGAGACGATTGTTGTTGATGCAATAATGGCAATTGCTGCTGATGCTGTTGTTGTTGTTGCTGTGGTGATGGCAAAGAAGTTGACTTCACTTGATTTCCAATCGAATTACTATCATTTTGCAGAAGATTTACTAACAGAGGTGATGACATTGCTATATTGTTACTGCTATTACCGGTAACAGAAGGAGCCGCTGGCGGAGCTGATGAATTTGCTGATGGCCCAGCTACTCTCGACTGTAGATAGTTTGAAATAGGTTTTGTTGTAGCAGACGAATTTTGGGAGGCGGGAGAAGTAACTGAGCCAACACCTGGATACGGTGGCGGTGGTGGTTGTAAAAACTGCGACTTTCCGGAGGCAGTAGCAACAGTTGTTGTAATTACTTCGCCACTCTGCGGATTTTTTATGACTTTAAGCGCAACATTTGGAGGAGGCCCCAAGGTACCCATAAGCTGCTGCTGTAAACCTCCACCACTAGGCACACCATGTACAGCGGTTTTTGCAGCTGCTAAAGGTATTCCACCTGGTGTCGGTAAAGACGTCCCAACTGTGCCTAGAGAGTTATCCCTTCCCTGTAGAACACGAGCTTGTCGCATACTTTCAAATGGAAATTCACGACAGTTAGTACTATTCCCAGTTACTACGTTTAACGGCGGTACCGGTAGTTTTCCATCCATTGGACAAACTGTATTTGGGGACTTAAAAACAGGCTGTTGTTGCAATTGGTGATGTTGCTGAATATGGTGCTGTGAAATTACTGCAGTGTTGAATGTATTTTGAAGCTGCTGTTTACTTGATGCAGTATTACTTGTACTAGGGCCTCCTAATAACATATTTCGGCGTTGCTGAAGCAACTGTTGATGCTGCAAAGATAATGATCCGTCTATTGCACTGACTACAGCATTTGAATTTATATTAATGTTTGGCGCCATATTTCCTCTTTGTTGGTGTACTATATTTGTGGACGGTTGCTGATCTTGAGGTAATTTTACAAAAGCACTACTTGGTCCACTAAGATTTCCCGCGTTTAATATTTGTGACAAGTCACTTATATCAGAATTGCCACAGCCACCGCCACTAATAGACGTTCCGGACACTTCATGGCCAATAACAGGTGAAATGTCTGTAATATTATTTAAGACATTAATAAAATTAAGCGTTACATGCAATGTTTTACGATAAACTTACCCGATACTTTAACGTCAACCTGTTTACCACCTACATTAAGTGATATCACAGTATCTCCCTCTATTTGTACAGAGCGTATACCAAGGGCCCGCAATGTAGAATTACCCTCGGCAGCCAGCTGACGTAACCTTTGTGCCGCATCCTTAGGGATTTGCACTGTTATCCGCATACACGGTTCAATCTGCTGTTAAAAAATTATAATAAAAAATAAAAATTTTTAATTCAAATGTATATTTCTAAATCCTTATTGTTCTTATTATACTTCTCTAATTCACATTCTGTAGCAACCCTCGTAATCGGCACCGAAAACAAATTTTCATACATTTGCTCCGTATAAAATATAAAATTCGCCATGGGTGGTAGTTAGTTAGCTAACCAAATACCACACACGATTTTTTTTTCTAGATATTTTTCCCAAGGTTTTTTTTCATCTTATTTTTTATCTTATTTTTTTTTTTTTTCGTCTTCAAACATTTTCTTTTGCTTACCACTTACTGCTTTACTGTTCGTCAATTTTACTAAATTTCGTTGTACAAAACATAGCCGAATATTTTCTTTCGATTTTAAAAATTAACAAAAAACAAAAAAAAATATGTTCAGTTGCGTTTAAACCAGCTCTGACATGTTAAAAAATAACATTTCTTTCGGCGACAACCTCTTAGCAGTCTTTTTGAAAAAGCTCAGAGTGTAACTGATTGCTATGAACAAGCATCTCAAGTCTGTCGTTCGGAGTCGACTTTAAACTGTAGGTTCCGGTGCTCATGACACAACATGGGTGCTGTGAGAAGCTAGGCCGTAATCCTGACACAGGGTTGTAATGGCCAATTATGTATATATGTTCCGTTGCGAATTTATTAGATTTTTGTTGATTATCGTTTGCCGTTTTATATTTAATTTGCTTGCCGATTTCTGTAACAAACTTTTATATGGAACAAATCTATAGAACTTTGTTTTTGGTGCCGATTACCATGGTTACTAAAGTCTATGAATTTGAGATTAACACGATATTTGAGAAACCTGCTAAGAACGCTCTAAGATTTTAAAATATACATTTATACCCGTATTCATAAAAAATAAAACAGATTTATTAATTGCTTATTTGACAATTACTCCATAGAAATATGTAAAATAAGCACTCTATAAACCAATTTTATTTTTTATGAATACGGGCATTAATGTTTAAAAACAAAATAATATAACAATATAAAACTGTAAGCTTCTTATGATATTTTTATGTATGTACTAGTTAACTCGGCAAACGTTGTTTTGGCATATAAATTTGCTCTAGGAAAATTTTTTTAGTTCAAATATATTTAATACTCTTCACCGAACTGCAAAACTTAACATTGATATGAGCAATCAATGCCTGCGTTACTAATAATTTTAATAAATGGTTATCCGCCATTTTCGGTACTTCAGTTTGATAGTTGGGGATAGGGAGAAATATTCCCTCTATCGCCCCCTCTGAGTACTTCTTAAAAAAAACCCTAAACCATATATATTCTACGGTACCCAGATATACATATCTAGTTTCAAATTTCATCGACGTCAGTACGTTATTTAGGTGAGGTATAAATTTCCCCTTGGAGCGGGTACCTCAACATTTAGGGGGTACCTACCTACCTATATGCACACAAAATTTCATGAAAATCGATCGAGCCGTTTCGGAGGAGAGAATTTTATATATTAGAAGATTCATAATATATTAAACATGTACATACATTATATAAAAAGAAGTTCAAAAACTTAAGTAGACTTGAATTCTATATTTGTCGTACAATTTTTGAATTAGAGTATACTTTAATATTTTATATTTTGCATACTGACATAAAGGTTAAGGCCATTGTAAAATACAGCGCTCTTCCAGATGTTGTATGTACGTTTGGTATTCTTATACGAGTATTATTAATATTTCGTAATATTGCTGTTATTTTTTGAGATGAGTTTCCTATTCTGTTTTTCCTTTTTGTTTATAGAATTAAATATTAAACAAACTTGATGTCTCAGACTTCCACTGTATCGAGACATACTTGTAGCTAAAATAATTCGCATTCAAAATCCTTGTTGAATATGCAGCGGAGTTACTTTATTTATTTTTCAATATCTTAAATATCGTTAGTTTTTAGCACAAGATCAGTATTCATATAAGTACTTATTTTATTTCTTCTACTTTTCTCTAATTTTATTTAATGTATTTTTAATCATTAATCATGTTTGCAAATCGTGGATTAATTTTCGTGACATTGAGTCCCATTTTCTGCCGCACTTAATAAAAGAGCAACGGGTTTAAAATCAATACTTTTGTATTATATGTATTATTCTATCTATTGTTTGTTGTACCTATTTCTAAATTTTTCTCTACATGTGTGTCACATAATTAAAAGCAGTTTCACATAAAATTGATTTATGAAATCATATTTGGTATTTTTATAACAGTTCCTTTCGCTTAATATAATCTTTCAGTTGCATTTTTACAACTTTTTCTAATATTTTTTTCTTTTTTAGAAAAATTTAAATATTTATACAAAAACCAAAATGTTTTAGTCTGAATTAAAAAAATACGAATAGATAACAAATTCTATACATTTTAATTATTTATATTTGCCGATTTCACAAAACCCTTGTATTCATTGTTAGATTGTACAATAGTTGTGCGCTTGTTGTTGGTAATTTGTATATAAACATTCGATAGAACTCATACACTTTTTTTTCATAGGTTTTAAAAAAGTTGTATTGGTTTGTGTTATTATGAATGAAAAATATTGACAAAAATATAAACACAAAAAAATTATTTTTATTGTCAACAGCAAATTAAATAAAATAAATCAAAAAAATATAAAAATGGAAGAAAAATGTATTTGGTTTGTAAAAATCAACTTTTTAATACAGTTTTTCTTTTTCTTATTTGATTTTTGACGTTTAATACACAAAATACTTTCATATACATACAATAGATGATCACGAGCCAACATGAAAGACCAATACAAAACTTTGTGAATTCGGTAATTTTTAAAATGACTCCTATTTGTAATGTAATATAGTCATATATTTGAATAGTGTGATGTTATTTTATATATGAGGTTACGATATGTTATGCGAATTTCTTGAAGTAGGTAACTCCAAGTTAATGAAAATAGTCCGGCAACTTTCCAGCCAATCACCGAGTAAGAGAAATTTATTACTCAGTCAACAAAATGTTCAACTTTTATCCTTAATAAATATTTTTCTTTAAATTGTATTTCCTTTCAATTTAGAAAATGTTGTCAAATATATTATAAGTCCACAACTCTTGATTGCTTTTAATGTTAACCGCACACACACAAATTTGAAATTCCAGCACATCATATAAAACAAAAGCAGATTTCATGACAGAAAGAGTACAATATACAATACTTAAACAAAACTTATGATTGGAAATTTATCATAAATTAATCTGGATTAAAATTATAAAAAATAAGTATTAAATACTGCTAAGTAAATAGATTTCATTAATTTGTTTTTTAATATTAAAAAAATATATACAATGTACATTTGGCCGCCATTTTGGTGTACTCGTTAATAATGTGTTGGTTTAGAAAATATAAAAAGAGTGAAATTAACGAGTAACGAATGAAATCTTGTTTAAAAATAAAACAAAGTTGCCAATTAAATTTTTTTCTAATAAACGGGAGAAAATCGTTATTATTAACAATACAATACGTGTACTTTACCAAACTGGTTGTATTTAGATGTTCAAAATGTAATGAATTATTATTTATCTTAGTCTTTGATTAATATTTAAACTATATGTCTTAAAGTTAATTTTAATACTCTTATTCTAAAGAAATGCGTTTATAATACGACATGAAATTCATACTGAAAACAAAAATAAAAAAGGAATTTGTTTTTGTTTGAAAGCATTAAATATCTATCGTTTGTAAAAGTTCATTTTACAGAATATGTCAAATTGGGCACTAATCGGTGTATGTCAATAGTGAATTTTAAAAACAATATTTGCTGATTTAATTTCGTGTAACCTGGCAGCCCTGAAATGGCTAAATAATAAATTAGAGAATATTTAATTAAATAAGACACACAACCATGAAATGATATTGTATATATATCACGCTTGTACAGTTTTAAGGCCTCAACAAAATATAGTGAAAAAATTAAAAATATAAAATATATAGCAAAATATTATTATTATTTGCGCTTAAAAATAAAAAAAGAACTCACCTGTTTAAGTTGCATATCATCACACGACGGCTACCACACTTGACGGCGAGCTGTTGTCTTGTTTTTTATTTAAAAATTGCTTTTAATTAATACACGAACTTAGCAGGAATTCACTAATTCTTAAATTAGCAGAAATCGCGCGACGATATTCACATATAAAGAATTTTAACAATTTCATTTGATTATTCAAGTATATATTTAACATAAATTACACAATAATAAATCCGGAATATATTTATATTTCAAATTTTAAATCTATGACCACAATTTTGCCATTTTAGTAATAAAAAGGGCTTTGAAGCACATAATATCGGCAGCAGACAATTTATAATAAAAACTTTTAATATACACATTTGTACATTTGTTTAAATGTTATTTTAACTTTTTCTTCTCAAAGCCTTCTTCAGCAATTATGGCAAATAAAATTGATTGCAATTAATTTATTTTATATAAAAAATATTTAAAGTAAAACTCTTCTCAAAAGGTAAACAAAATCATGGCATATATCACATTACGTTTTCGACGATATGCCACTTTAATTGTTGTTGCTATCACTCAAGCAGGGCTGCATTTTATTTTCTACTATTTTTATATTTTCTAATTGTTGTTGTTTTGGGGAGTTCCTTTTTACAATATTATTGTATATTGTATTATTTCATTTTCACTATTCTTATTCCAATAAATTTTCAAAAAAAAAAAAATAAGTATTTATATTTGCACCATTACCGACAAGTATAACTCTTCTTGGTTTTTGTTATTATATTTTTTTGTTCAGTACCAATTATAGTACCACTATTCGTCAAACATAATTTAATCTTTTTCCTTTGTGTAAAAATGAAAATAGATTTCTTGCCATGTATTTTGGGAATGTGACCACTTTTTTTTAGTTTGTAAACTTAATATTATTTTTTATGTTGATAACAAGAAAAGGCCTAACACAACACACAAGAAGCTTATTTGGAGATCAAGCAGCGCGACAAAAAATATTCACAGGCGTAGAAAACGAACCATACGAAGTATCAACTTTTTCCTAACTTCTTGTTGTTGTATTAGTAGCAAGGGGCCAGAAAAAAATATGATTGACGACAATTTTTCCTACTTTTCTTGTTTAGACCAAATTTTTATAGTAAAATTTCACTGTTAATATTAAAACTTTTTCATTTAATTTCTATTTGTTCGTTTTACACAGCAACTAAATTTTAACATTTGCAAAAATTTTTTACAATTAAATTGTATATTCTATATGAAATTTGTAAAAAAAATTCGTGTTGTAAAAATTTTCGACCACGAACAATAACAACCGCCATTTGCATTTGACTTCCACTTCACGACTTGCACGATTTCATATTTCACATAATTGTTTGTAAATTTAATACGATTTACAATAAGTTTAAAAGAGATGACACTATATATCATTTACTTTGATAAAAAGAAATAGTATTATTCCCACTTTCCAATATAGTGTAGCCATTTTATATAATATTATGCTGTGTTCATTTTCATATAAAAATTAATCATGCAAACTGTGTTCAATAAGCAGTTAATTATTATTTTATGGCTGTTTCACACTATCATAGTTGAATTATCACTACTATTATAAAATATTCACCCTTATGCTAGAATCCGAATATACGTAGTTACGAATTCGTAGATTCGCTCCGCAATTTTAAAAACGCTATGCTTTAATCCGTACATAACATAATGTGTTGCCAACCATAACCAAGAAATTTTTGGCAAAAATAAATAAATAATATACATGTATTCATACGTGCACAAGATATAAAGAATCTCATATGTCTCTTTATTATGTATTTGCATTAATTTGGATAAATTCTACTGGAAAAAATTTTACGTATGTCGCTGCATTGCTCTTAAACGCGTGAACTGATTTCAACCAAACTTATAAAGAGAGTAGGTACTGGGATCTATATGGTTTATATAAATGATTGGTTAGAAGTCGAAATCGCATGCTCTAAATCTCTTCTAGGTTGTCCTTGATTTTTGCATATCTGGAGAACGTTTAAGGGTAAAGATTCTGTATTTATTTATTACTTAAGGCACCCTTACACGATATGTTTTTTACACGTGTTTTTTAAATTTAAAATACATAAGTTTTTTGTTGTGTTTGTCAAAATTAGTCAATTTACATAAAGTTTATAATTTTTACTCACAAACGTATATGTACAATAACATATGTAAATAAATAATAAATTTTTAGACACAAAATTTATAAAAAAAACTATTTTACAAATAATTCATTGCCGACTAATGTTTGTACAGGCATAGGAATTTAATATCATATGTGTGTACATACGAAATCAGAGCATGCTCTAATTGAAATTTTGTCATAAGACTTTCCTTGTGTTTTTTACACAAGCAATGTTTTAAAAGTCACACACGACATGTAACTGTTTACTCATGTAAAAGTTGACAGTAACAGTGTAAAAAACATGTCGTGTAAGGGTGCCTTTAAATACAGCATTTTTATAAATGTCTAGTTATTAAGCACTTTTAAAATTAACTGTATATTTAAGAAGATATAGACAGAAATTTGTATGAGCATTCATATTCGGTTTGAAAAAAACCACACTGGTGTTACAAATCTGCAAGAGATTCTCTGCTTCAGAGCGTTTTAATGAAACAGTTTAATATGATATGGCATCTTTATTATTGTTATTGAACACAGCAAAGTTTATCGACATTACAAAAAACTGCGAAGACTTTTGCTAAATATTTTAAGAAAGGTGATTAGTATTTTTATTTTCTGAATTTCTAATAATATAAAAAAAAAATAAATTTATTTATTTAGTTATGTAAATTTTATTGTGTTGGATTTTCTCTTTTAAATAAAAAATATTAAGTTTATTGAGTAAATAAAACTCGACAAGAAAAAAAAATTACGTAACGTACGCTATTCATATTTGCCTTTTTTTTCTTAGTAACATTTAGAGAAACATGGCTCAAACACCTGCTCCTGCATCCGGTTCTGCGCCAGTTATGCGTGGTTTACACAACATGCAGACTAAACGCCAGTTGGCTATAGCCATTGGTTTGACTGCTATAGTCACAACTTGCTTCAAGATATTCGTCAATGACCCCAAAAAGAAAGCCTATGCTGAGTTCTACAAGTAAGTTTGGTGTAGACATATTTAAAGAAACCGTATTTTATTATATTTTTACTAAATTTTTTGTATTTAGGAATTACGATGCTAATAAGTCTTTCGAACGCATGAGGGCCAATGGTCATTTCCAATCTTGTTAAGTTATTCACGGATTGGGAAGTTTTAGCTCTGTATATTGCGCTAGTTTAAGAGATAGCAGTATAAAAAATAAGAAAATAGAAGCATTCTATACCAAAAAATAAGCAAACTATGCCTTTACTTTTAAAATGTTAGAACTGGCTATATTTTCAGGAGTCGAAAGGTAAAGTTTCTGCTAATATTTTATACGTTAATGAACGAGTTTAAAAGTTGCTAAATCCCCTAGTCTCATTTCTAAGTAAGAAAAAAAAAAAATCTTGCACAAGTCGTATTCGTTTTTTTTAATCAATAAAAAAATCAACTTCAGTAAGGCGAGATTTACAATGTAAAAATTAAGAGGCAGACATTTTTTCAATTCTCGATTTTGCGTAAAATTTTTACCATATAGAACTTGGAAGACAAACAGAACAATCAAAAACTACAAAAAGTGGAAAAGCAAAAGGAAAAATGCCCTGTACAAACAATCCTGCACTACATTCTTCACATTTTCGTCACTATCTCTACAAATTTCGTCTGTCTGCCTTTAATTTCTACATTTTAAATTTCGACTAATAAGTTATAGTACTACCGGAACAGGGTTGGCTATCAGTAAATCAATATACATACTATATGTATGTTAAAATAAAAGTCAACAGCAAAAACGCTCATATAACATAGATTAGAAAATGAGTAAAATGACGCAAGTTTAAAGTTTTCAAAACCAAGGGGATAGTTGTTAATATTGCCCTAGATGTGGGAAAGCATTCAATAGAACACACAATATCTTTAGATAAACAAAAGTAGATTTTATTGAAATACAATATTACTCGAATGTGATAAGTAAAAAAAATGTAAGAAATAGAACTTTGATCGTCAGACCAAACTGATTATTAATCGACCTATTTTTAAATGATCCAACCAATAAGACAGAAGTAATTTCCTTTATTTTAATTTTTAAAAATAATTTGATGTAAATATAACAATAATTAAAAAGTAAGAAGAAAACTGTCAAAACGTTAGAGAAATGCAGTCTGAATTGGGTAATTGTGAGACCGAATAAAGTCAAACTATGGTATGTTTTTATGCTGGAAGTTGTTCGGAATATTTCTTGGACTTTGCACTGGTGCTATAAATCATTTCTTTCAGTTGAGCTTTGTTTTGAATAAACTGAAAATATTTATTTTACTTATTCATTAATAATGTAATGTAATATAAAATAAATCATTGAGTGAGCGTTCTAAAATTGACATCTCAAATCAGCTGTTCCTCCTGATCCGATAAAAAGCATCACTAAATTTATAAAGTTGCTATTTAACAAATTGGTTTGTGGCTGTGATATCTCTTATTTGCGGCATTATTGTGAATTCAATATTAATGCCCAGAAAACGTTTTGTTACTATTACAGTGTTGCCATTATTATATTTATTTTATATATTTTCTATGTGTAAGGAGGACTTCTTATTGCCATTGGCCATGTTTTAAGTGTCAAAAGTAATAAAAACAAACATAATATAAACAAATTATTAAATTATTATTATTGGGGGGTGCGTGGTATAGTGGTTAGAGCGCTTGCACAAAAACTCAAAGGTCCCAGGTTCGAATCCCAGAAGAGGTGAAAAATAATCTGGCATCACTATGAAAAGATAGAAGTGTTTTTGTGAGCTGAGCAAAATTAAAATAAAATAATTATTGTAGAAGAAAAATTTAGAAACATTTATTTGCTGGAAACTTTTTGATTGTTTTGTGGATGATTGTGACTTGGATTCTCGAGATTTGTTACAAATTTACTGCTCCATATTAAAATTGAAATAATTGTTATATATACACACATATTTTTGTTGTTGCTTGCGGTTATATTTATTAAAAATGCCGGTTAAGAAAAAAGAGTTTTATTTATGTTCGTGCAAAAGAAATATAACTAAAACACAAAGCAGTGTTGGATGTTTTTTATGTGGAAAATTTTTTCACATAAATTGTGCTAAGGTAACAGTGGAGCAACATAAATTATTGTGCCAGAATAAGAAAGTCTTCCATTTTATATGTCAATGTTGTGTCCTAAGTCCTAGAGATAAAGTTGATGTCGTCGATAGTGTGATAATGTCTCCTGGTAATGTAATTCAGGAGGAAAATCAGACCTATAATGATGTGACTCAATTTGTCGATCAGAACAGCATTATTGAACAAAAAATTAATGAGAGGGTGTCTGCGTTAGAAAATAAACTGCTGGAGTTATTTGATAATTTTCGCCATGAGCAACAGGAGAAAATTGTTAAACTGAGTGACGAATTGTTGGCAAAAAGTGCGATGGAACTGAAGGATGGGGCAGTTAACAAGTGCTTGGAGGTTTTTGAGTCGAGAACCAATGTGATTCAGCGCAGATTGAATAGAGCTGATATAATAATACGTGGGTTACCGAAGAATATAAGAAGCCTGAATGATATTGTATGTAAAATTGCCTTGCTTTGTGATGTCACATTGACGCAGGATAGTGTATATCATTGTGCGTATATTAATGGTGGCAAGGATGTTTTAGTTAAGCTGAACTCTGTGCAGCAACGAGATATGATTATGTCAAATTTTTCTAAACGAAAGTTTTTGGTTCTTAAGAATATTATTGGTGGTGATGTTTCTTCCAAAGTTATACTTATGGACCACTTGACTCCTACAGCGGCTAAACTTATATCCCTTTGTAAAAGTCTCAGGGCTAGAAGGAAAATCGTGTATTATAAGTTTATTAATACTAATGAACCCTCTGTTAAAATAACTCTACCTGATAATACTATGAAGGTTTGTGATTACGAGGAATGTGTTAGACTGCTGGGAGATGAATTACATATTAATAATGTTGGTGTTGCTGATACTGGTGGTAGTAATTCGAGTAATAACATTGCTTCTCTCTTGATGGATTTACCTGGTGTATGAGGTGCCTTATATTCCAATTGGATTTTCATATATTTATATATATTATTGTTTATTATGTTGTTATTATACTTGCGCATTTGTTATTCTTGTATTTTACTTTTTGTTACTATTACATTAAGTACTTGTAGATTGTTTCTTTTTTATTATCAGGTATGTGATGAAAGGCGATTTCGTTCGAAATTGGAATCGTTTGTATTTTCAGAGTCATATAAAATTGATCTGTTTTATTTATATTAAAATAATATTAAAAAAAGAATGTAATGGCAATACTCATTAACATAATGAGTAAAACAGAAATTCCAAATGTAGAAAGGCTTGGAAGTTACAGCAACTTGAAATTTCGTTCGATTTCGGTTTCGATCGAAATCGATTTCCATCACATACCAGTATTATTATTTTTATAATTATTGTACACTTATTTTTAATCTTGCTCAGTGTCTTATTTCAATTGTATTACGTACGTTATTTAAATTTATACATATATATTATATTGTGATATGGATGTCAGACAGAATCTCGGTGCTATTTCTAGCGATAATAGTTTTTTGAGGACTAGGTTGGGACATTTGGACTGTAACCTTAACATTGGCCATTTGAATTGTACTAGTTTGAATTTGAAACCTGGTTCCTCAAAATTTTGTGAGATTAAGCGACTGCTGGATGGTGAATTTTTGAATGTTTTTGGAATTAGTGAAACCTGGTTGAATGAATCAGTTTCTAATAGTGTTATTGATATTCCCGGTTATGATTGTTATAGGAGTGATCGATGTAATATGAGAGGTGGTGGCGTGGCTCTTTATATTTCGAGTAATATTAAGCATAGGATAGTTTATAAGGGTGATCATTACGGTGTAGTTGAATGTTTATTTGCAGAGATTTGTTATGAAAATTGTAAAATTCTGGTTGGAGTTGTTTACCTTCCGCATGGAGATTTCATTGCTTTTGAGGATGAGATGATTGACATTTTAGTTAAATATACCAATATTGTGATTGTTGGCGACTTTAACAATAACTTATTTGAATCTAATAAATCTTCATTGGTGCGAGGCTCTTGTGCCAGAATGGGTCTTTCTCCTATTCATAATTCTATGCCCACTCATTTTGATATACGGTGTAATTCTGTTTCTCTGCTAGATTATTTTCTAGTTTCGTCACCTGAATTGGTGATTAGATCTGACCAATTTCAATGTCCTGGTATTACGCGGCATTCATTTATTTTTCTTTCGCTAAAGGTTCAGATACCTGTTGTCAATCAAATTTACGAATTCTATGACTATAGTTCTGTTAATATTGGATCTTTTCAATCTATGCTTGGGCAATGTAACCTTGATGAGATGTTATTTACCAGTGACGTTAATGAACAGTTGGTGATTTTAAACGAGAATTTGCGATTCTTACATACGGCTGTACCTTTGAGAAGGCGTAGGGTTAAATGCATTCGTGAAGAATGGATTAATGCTCCTGAGATTAGGTATCATATTTCAATTAGGGATTCTGCATATAGGGCGTACTTATCCGATAGAACTGTTGCTAATTGGAAAATTTTTTGTCGGCTGAGAAATCGGGTAAAATCAGTTATGAGAAAATTTAAAAAAAGGGCGCATAGTTTAATTTTTGAAAATAAGAATAGTAGACAAATTTGGGGAATTCTGAACAGTAAGGGAGTTGGACGTAATGTTGTTGAATCTGGCAATTTTGACCCTGATGAATTAAATAATGCTTTTTCTATGAATCAGTCTAATGTTAGAAATGGATTTGTTGATGTAACTGGCATTCCTAGTGAAGGTTTTTCTTTTCGTACTGTTGATATAAATGAGATGATTATCGCTTTTAATTTTATCAAATCTAGAGCTGTTGGTTCTGATCAGTTTGCACTTGACTTTATTAGATTGTTGATGCCAATTGTAGGTTGTTATATATTACACTTGGTTAATACTATTCTGACCACTTCTAATTTTCCTACATTATGGAAAATTGGTAAGATTGTGCCTATAGGGAAGGGCGGTAAGGTAGGTGACATGAACGATTTGAGACCTATAACCATATTACCAATTATGTCAAAGATGGTTGAGCATCTTATTAAGATTCAACTTGTCACACACATTGATAGTGGTGGGTTTTTGAATGATTGTCAGTCTGGTTTTAGGTGTAATAGAAGTACCACTTCTTTGTTGATTGGCCTAACCGATAACATTAGGAGAATAGTGTCCGAAAAGGGTGTTTGTGTCCTTTTGTCATTAGATTTGTCTAAAGCTTTCGATAGGGTTGATCATTCTTTATTGGTTTCAAAATTGTATAAATTGTATGGACTTTCTAAATCGGCTTGCAAATTGATATATTCTTATCTAATTGATAGGAAGCAATATGTTGTTAGTGGTTGTTATAATTCTAGGTTGCTTTCAGTGTTTAGTGGTGTCCCTCAGGGTTCGGTGCTTGGGCCGTTACTTTTTATAATGTTTGTTAACGATTTATTTTCCACTGTGTCTAGTAATATGTGTCAACCGTTCGCATATGCCGATGATGTGCAACTTTTATTTAAGAGCTTTTCTGATTTTCCTGATGTGTTGCAGAATATGATAGACTACACTGTTGGATTGTTATGTAATTGGATGTCTGATAATGGTCTTGCTATTAATGCAAGTAAAACCAAAGCTATGTTTTTTGGTAATAACTCTAGTAATTGTTCTATCGTTATGGATCATAAGCACATTCAGTTTGTTGAAAAAATTAAATGCCTCGGTCTGATTATTGATTCTAAATTGAATTTTGAAAATCATATAGATTCAGTTGTATCTAGAGTCTGTTTTACTTTGCGTAAGCTTTATAACTTGGATTTAGTCTTGCCTTTGTATATTAAGAAAAGGGTTATCTTCGGATTGATTATGCCAATATTTTTATATGGGTTGGAAGTGTATTGTGGTACTTGGGGATATCTATTTAGGAAAATTAGGCTTGCTTTTAATAGAGTTATTAGATATATTTACTCACTTAGGGTTAGACAACATGTAACTCCGTTTGTCCATAGCACTTTGGGTATGTCTTTTGTTGATTTTGTTAAGTTTAGAAACTTGCTATATTTTTATAGGTCGTTTAAGTTACATGTGCCTGTATATATAACAGAATTATTTAAATTTGGAAGCTCTATTAGAAATAGGCAGTTGATAATTCCAAGAATTACTCCTATTTTAGAACGTTCGTTTTCTGTAAGAGTAGCCAGGGACTATAACAGGTTACCTACTTCCTTAAAAGTATTTAATTTTTCGGTAGCTACTTATAAAAGAAAGCTTCGGGAGGAATTTTCCTTCGTTTAATTTTTATTTAATTGTTGTTTCTTGGTTGTTTATTTGTCGGTTATATGTTGAGATGTATATTTATTTATTGAAAATTGTTAATTAATTTTAAGCTAATAATATGTTATTTTATAAGTTTTTTTGAGTTGTATAATGGGACCGATTATGGCCATAGGGCTAGGTTTTTCATATGAGAATGAATAAAATAAATAAAAATAAAATAAATAAATAAAATGAAAAAGTTAGTTTGCGGTTTTTTCAAAATTATAATTTAAAAATAAGAGGCCCCCCCCCCCCCTCCAGGAAGACCATCTACAAAGAAACCGCTCCCCGACATTCCACTCTATTCCACCTTAACAACAACAAAAACAGTCAACAAAAAACGAATGATCAGGGAAAAAAAAGCGCCACCTATTGGGAAGTAGCAGATAACAGCTTAACATACCTAGCGAAGGCACACTCACCACACAATTAACATGCAACGATGAGACAATTGCTATCGATCATACAAGGGTGAAGGTATAGCACTGGCCTTTGAATGATCAATTCACAGTAATTTGTCTCATTCCTAAGGCGCTTAATAATAATATAATTAATTATAATATATGTACTGTCCTTTCTAAAATTCCAATACAATGCACAGCATTTAGTAGGGGTTTTCCCCTGAGTATTGGTCTCAAAATAAAAAAAAAAAAAAAAAAAAAAAAAATAAAATTAATAAAAATGCCAGCTGCGTCATTGTTAAGTTTAATTAAAAAAAAAAAAATATGAAAGAAAACAACGTATTAGAAAGCGTTTTCTTAGAAATGAGCAATGAAAAAGAACATACTTTTTATTTTACATTTTCTATTAAAATTAATTGTAAAATATTTCTTTTTTTACTTTGTATTTATAAAAAATATATTAGATTTTTTCATGTAAACTTTTATGTTAAATTATATGCAAATTTTTAAGCAAATATGCAATTTCACTTATAGATCACATGGGTAGAAGTTTGTGATTTGAAAACGCCTAATTTCTGGCGATTGTGAACTCTAGCACACCTCTTTTGCGATTTCATATCGAGTTCGCCTATTTCATGCGATTTGCGATTTCCAGCACAAGGGCATATGTTTTCTTTTACTTTTTAGGTTTTGTAGTAAATAAAGTTATTTTTTAATGCCCTACTTGTTTTTTGCTAATTTTGAGTCATTTTAATTAAATATACATAATTAGCCCTATTATGTACATATGTCGCCTTGGACACGCTCATAAATTTAGTGTAACCGTTACATTATGACGACACCGCTGTTTTGGCGTCGAGTTATCGATTATTAAAAAAGAAAATATATCACCTCTAAATATTTTGTCAGTTGTGTGATACTAATTATACAATTCAAAAAATATTTTTTATATGGGTTTTCAGTAAAAGTTCTGATGAAGAACATAAAAACCTTCACTTAGAATACAAAGAAAAATTGTGAGGCTCAAGTCAGACATTTATAGTTTACCAAGTAAAAACAAAAAACGTCTGCCATTTGTCGCAGTCTTCCCTTACATCATCACCTGCAGAAGATTGAATGCCTTGGGCTACACCTACCGGTTTCAATTGTTTTTCATACTGCACCAAACTGACTGCAGCTCCTTTCAAAGACAAAAGATGTGGTTGCTTGTAAGCCCCCGATTAGTTGCGTTAATCTCGGCTCTGTTGTGGACCATTTTACTCTTGACTCTAAATCTAGTAATAAGCTTCAAATTAAAAAATGTCTACTATAAAACTTTTTAAACTTACTTTTTGCCAATTATCGGCATCTCTTACTGGTGGTCCCATTAAATTTAATTTGACTGTAATATTTTCCCAGTATTTCTTAAAATTGTTTACATTGAACCTCTTTGCCAAACCGGGGTTATTTTCAAATTCCTCAATTAATTTTTCGAATTGTTTGTAATTACTTATTTTTATTTTTTTCATTTTGCTCGGCGTTACTTTTAATTATCACATAAAAAAGATGAACAGCAAGTTTGTTATAACTTGTTTAAGTCGTCGCCACTATCGTACTTTTAGCAGAATTTTCAATACTAGGAATTAAGCTATCAAATTTACATATGAAGAGCTTTAGCTGTAACTATCATATTGTAGTTTTTATTGAAGTTTCCAAATAACTTATTTGCTAAGGCAAACATCACACGATCAAGTTTAAATTTTTAGTCTTGAGTTTTTAGGTCAATGAGGAAACGAAAATTCAAACGGGTATAAACTTACAGTAACCTTGAATTGTGTCTTTTTATTTGCTCTCTCTGTTTGTTTTATTTATCCCCAATATTCTGCACGGAAGCGAAGAAAACCGAAACGCGAATGCAGATTCAAAAGAAAATATAACAATAATTAAACAGGTGGACTTGATGTGTGTGAATTGGGCCATCATTAACTCAAAAAGTCTATATTAAATTTTTAACTTGATTTAAGTAGGAGTAGCGTAGTACACCGAGCTTAAGCCAGTCTTTTATAAATGTCTCCAAGGATAAAATCTGTAGACAAAGTTAAGTAAATAAATATTTCCTTAGCACAGCAAGACATTAAAGAAGTTTAATCTTTTTATTATATTATTAAATTTAATACTATATTTTTTTTTACAAAAAATTTATACAAATCAAAACAATAAGTCAATAGCAAAATCAATCGTCCTTATGCTCTATAATAATTATTTATTTTTAAAGGATAAGATAAACTAAAACCTATAACTTAAAATCTTATTTCAAATGTTTTATAATCTAAACGATTTAATGTACCCATGTTTCTTAAATCACATTTTTCAATTTGACATCCAGGAGAGCCCTTTGTTGACAGCCACTCAATCCTTAAAGTTTAAAAGTATAATTTTATTAATGGATATAAGTTGTATAAAATAACGAATATTACATTTTGTTAACTTCTTCTTTAGGCCCCTGCATTTTTCCAACAATTGTTCCTTGTTTTGAGTTCTTCACCCAACCTGTAATACCACTTTTAGTACATAAATCACGAGTATATTTGGTGAAATAGCAGCCTAGAAATATAAACGAACACGTTTTATTCTGCAATATTAATACATACTGTAGCACAGAGATATTTAGTAAATAAGCTACTGAGGTAATGTTTCTTAATAACACTGGTCTACAAAAAAAAGCAGAAGTAAAAAAAAACTTAACGATTTAAAGTTTTGAGCTAAACTGTATTTTAAGTTTTTTTCCAACACCGCGAGATTTCATGTAATGGGTGTCAAAAGATGGTGTAATTGCTTTTAAATAATTTTAACAAACAAAATTTTTTTTGCTAGACTAATTCTTAAACTAGCACCGAAAAAAAAAAATTACATACAAAACTTCAAATTTTTCGTTCTTTAAAATCCAAACAACAAAAATTTAAAACGTTTATAACTTCTCCTCAAGAATATATTTTTTTTACAAATAAAATAAAATATAAATTAGAATTATGCGTCTTTGAGTTTTCTTTTGTTAATAAGCTTGAGAAAAGAGATTTATTGATAATTTAATTTATTATTGAATTCCCAATTGGCATCATTTATTGGATTATAATTCGAATAATCTAATTTCAATAGATGGTGAATTAAATAGATAATGTAAAAATGAATAGGTACAGCATAAAGAACTTTGATGAGACCTTCGTAGCGGGGGTCGAAAGCTAGTTCAGTTCCGCTAGTGTTTTTGCACATTTCTTAATACAGGTTAATTATCATAAAAAAACCAGTTTTAGTCTTAAAATCTAAATCAATTTTCTTTCGCTTGGAACGTGAAATATGCTTTTAATATTAAAGAAATTAGAAAATTAATTAATTTATATCGTTCATACCATATTTGATGGGATTAGAACGATTATTCATTTTCGTTTTCAGTTTTTTTTTTAGTTCTAAAGTATTATAATTGTCGCACTAGCTGTCTTTACACTACTTACTTGACTACTGAGGTATCCCTATAAAATTCAATTTTCTCGAAATATAATATACGAGTAGTAACATAGATTTGTACAAAATAATTTTTTCTATGTCTGCACATGTGTACTTATTATTTTGAGCAATTGCGTATATACCCAATACACTCAATGTTTTGTGATAATTAAATTTGTTGCATTTTATTTAAATTTATAAAAAATATATGTATGTATTTAAATACAATAGAAATACAAAATCTATTTATTGCATTTACACAATTCTAATTTTAATTATTTAAATTTAAGAAAGTTGTATAGAAGAAGAACAAATAAGAACTTAATAATGATGTTTAACAATAAATCAATCGAAGTTCAGGAGATATGCATAAACATATCGTCATATTAAATGCAAAAGGACGTATCTACACAAAATTTCGAAATTGAGTTTTTTATTAATTATGGTTCCATTTATCAAAATACATGTTCGTAGAAAATTTTAGTTTCCTACGATCAAAAATGGCTTTTTATTAACGAAATTCAAACTGACGTAACTGCAAGTGCGTGTATTTATAAAATGCAAGACATACATAACTACATACATATTTATATGAAAGCCTTACATACAAACTCATTTGTTGTATATATTGATGCGATTCCTTATATCTCGATCCTGAAAATTATATGATTTTCAGGATTTATAAAATTTTTGATTTAATGGTTTTTTGCTTCTCCTGTAAAAAATCAAAAAGTGTAGTTAATAAAATTGTGTCTGAATGACTTCCTGGTCAAGGCAAATCATCAGTAAAAAATGCGTGGAATTGGATAAGTGGCCGTGGTACCTCCTGCTCTAACTAAATACTGATTTTTGTATGTCTTGAGAACGCTTAAAGCTAAAGCTACTAAGTTCTGAATGACTATTTGGTCAAGGAGAATCATCAGTAAGAAAGTGGATAAGTGGGCATAGTGCATCCCATACAAACTAAATAATAATAATAAATATCTTGAGAATGGTTAAAGCCGACTTCATAGTCAAGGGAAATCATCAGTAAGAAAGTGGACAAAATTGGATAAGTGGGCTTGGTATCTTCCATACAAATCAAATATCGATTTTTTTATAACTTGATAGCGGTAAAAGCGAATATACATACATACATACATAACTGGCCTTTACAACCCTGTGTCAGGATTACGGCCTAGCTTCTCGCAGCACTCATGTTGTGTGTGTAAATTTCTATCCATGAGTACCGGGACCTACAGTTTAAAGTCGACTCCGAACGGCAGACTTGAGAAGCTTGTTCATGGCATTTGCCAGAAGACTGCTGAGAGGTAGTCGCCGAAAGAAATATTTTTTTCATATTTCTTTTTTTTTTAAGACGTCGGAGCTGGGTGTCGAACCCAGGGCTCATGTCCTAGTAAGCCAACACACTAACCACTAGACCACGGCGACTAAAAAAGCGAATATAAAGTATTTTAATAGATCAAAATTTAACTTTTTATTTAATTCAAATAGGGTTAGCGCAGCACGCCGGGGTTTTCTGTTGAAATTGAAAGCTTACTATTTTCTACTTTCTTTAGCTGTATTGCAAATTATTTTGATAGAATAAAATTTTCTATTTTCTAATAATAATGTATGTATATCAAAAGATGGTCTGGTTTGTTTGTAGCTCTAAGTTTTAATAAAGGATTTTTTAGTATACTTTTTGAGATATGTATGTACTTGTTTCTTACTGAAACATGATTCACTTATAGGAATATTTTTTAAGGCATTTAAAATTTTGAAATTGCCTTGGATAAGTTGGCAATAAAAGTTGTAAGTTTACTATAATTATAATATTAACTAATTTTCGACGTTTCACACTGTGATGAGAATTATTCTTTTTTATTTATATGAACTCTAAAAAATTAGACTTATTTGTTAAGCCAAAATTAAATGTCGTAATGTAAATTTCAATTTTCCAATTTTTTTAAATAATTGTGTTTTTACCAAAACTTACCCTGAACATGGCCGTATACTTCAAATTCGACTGTAATCAATTGTCGAATATCTGGAATTCCCATAGTCATTTTTAAAATTTATTTTTTTTTTAATCACAACCAAATGTTATGTAAATATGCTCTTATTTTTTTTATTTAAATTACTGTTTTTATTTTGATACTATTGGAGCTTTTTGGTATTTAACTTCAGTCAATTAATTAATAACACATTTAGATACATACATATTCATATATATTTTTTAATTATTTATTTTGATTATTGATTGAATATTTTAGTAACTGCATATGTTTTTATTTCGTAATTGTGAAAAATTACTATGAATAAAATAAAAACCGAATCAAATTGCTTTTCTAAATTCTTTGTTCTTTAATTTACAACTAAAATGAAAAATTTGAATAAGATTGTATTTTCCCTCTTAAGTAAATTTTGTTTCGCCAACATTTAAACGTGTAGAAAATTTCTTTTTCATTCAAAATTTAAAATAAAATTGAAAATGTCCTCGATTAATTTGTATAACATCCCCTACCACATACTGCATTGTTTGAGAAATTTCTTTTCTGTAATTAATTTTTTTTTATTTATTAGTATTATTTATTTAGTATTCTTTTTCAATTGATTTATTTCACGTTTCTATTTAGATATGCATTTACGAAAATAAAATAGCATTAACCCTTTAAAGTGCAAAGCAGAAGATAAGGAATAAAATTAAATATATCGTCTAGAAATCGATGTATATACAAAATTAACATTAGCTTTAAATGTTTATTAAAGAGGAAATTGAATCGTCTGGGATATACATACATATACATGTATTTATTATAACAGAATACATACATATGTATATACCAGATTTTTCGCTCTTCTTGCTAGTTAAGTCAAACTTGAAATAAAATAATATCAGTGTGAACCTAATCCTAATATTTACCAAACTTGGCATAATAATTGATAGCACTTAAAGCCGGTATATTGGGTTTAGACCCAAGAGAATCGGCGACGAGAATCACGAGTACCGTTATTATAGAGGCATCAAGTTGGCTGAAGCTGAAAATTCAGCAATTGTTAGAATTGTAAGGACATATAATTGAAATGCTAACAAAATATAGGTTATAAAAAATCCAAAAAGCGCGACTGAACAGTTAGAAAGCAGCATATATCGACGATATTATTATTATCCGCAAAACAATTTAACATTTGACGCATGGTGAGCTCGTAATGAATATGTATGCGTCATAAAACGCATTAATTAGATCAGAAAGAATTTAAATTGTTTTCTTTTTTTCCAATGACTTTTCAATCAAAGGAGATAATGAGATGTGTAAAGTAATTGTACACTAGCCGAGCCGAACTGAACATTTTTTCGATTCCCAACTACATTAACAATGTAGTCGTCGTCGTCTAGTGGTGAGTGCGTTGGCAAAAGCTCCGAGTTCAAACCCCGCTCTGACTTCTTGAAAAAAAAAAAGAAATATGAACAAAACATTTCTTCCGACGACTACCTCTTACCAGTCTTCTTGTAAAAGCTCGGAGAGTAACTGATTGAAATGAACATGCTTCTCAAGTCTGTCGTTCGGAGTCGACTTTAAACTGTAGGTTCCGGTACTCGTGGCTAAAAATTAACACACACTACATTGGTGCTGCGAGAAGCTAGACCTTAACCCTGATACGGGGTTGTAATGGCCAATTATATATGTATGTATGTAACTACATTAATAGATATTATTAAAAAGATCCATAAGTTTACAAATTGTGTAGGTCATAAAAATAATTTTACAACGACTATTTTATTTTTAAAATTTATATTTAATTTTTTTAAGGGTTAAACACATCTAACGCGTGTTTTTTTTGCTGTAAATTTCTCTCTTCTAGACAACGCCCTATTAGTTTACAAAAAGTAATTTGTTTATTAAAAAACAAAAACAATAAATAATATGTGCACATTTCGGTGATAAATAATTGGGGGCTAAAATTATGCTAAATATTGGTAATGAAATATTTCGTTAACAGTGCAATGGGGAAACATATTTATAATTTTTGTTTACCGCATACAGACATACATATATATATATACATACAAATGTATTGTACATACATACATTTATTTTTCGTCCATGTGAATACAATACCTTTCTTATTAATAACATCCCATTTACACGAGCTATCGATTTCGTATATCGTGCTAGAGCTGTAAACCTATCGACAGTCGTCCTAATCGATAATAATGATAGTCTGTGGTAAAACTATCGATAATATCAAAATTTTTAGTAGTAGAAGTCATACCTCCATAAAAACCTTCATAATTTATGAAAGATTAAACAAATCTTTATACATATATAGTACTCGTCATATTGTATCTACACATACATATCGATGGCTTAATATAGAAAGGTCGTATCTCGAATTTCCAGTACTTTACAGGAGAAGGAAAAAACTTAATAAAATCTAAAAAAAAAATAGTTATAAACAAAGTGTAAATGCAGTTTTTATTTAATATAAATAAGGAATTCAATTAAAAAAAGATTTTTTATTTTCTGTTCATTTTAAGGAGAAAATTAACTTAGGGCTTTTTTGTATTCAAATTGTTTAATATTATTAGGGCTTTTTTTATTAATTCAAAGTTGGTGAAAAAAAAGATAATAATGAACATTACATAAAAAATATTATTCCATATAATAAACAAACTTCAGCCAATTGTTTTATTGTGAGTCGTTAAATTTTGGCTATTTACAGGAGAAGGAAAAAACTCAATAAAAACTGGACTTTTTGAACTAAATTAAAAAACTGAATAATATTAATAAAATAATTCATTCTCAAATGAACAAAACAGATTAAATTAAACTAACAAAAAATAAATCTTAGTAAAAAATATATGCTAGTTTTTATAAGGCAAATTATCATAGAAGCGGTGGCAATCTTCCGGCAGGAACTTTTTCGAATCTTGCAAATGGTCCCACTTTTTTTTATATTGATAATTTTTCTTTATAAAGTTGTTCAGGGTAAACGTTATTAAAAGTAGGATTTGCTCTCTGTTGGAGCAGCTCATATACGTCTGTAATATTAGTTTTAAAATAAATTAGTCCTGGCGAATCATACGCTAGGGCTCGTAGCATATTTACTGTTGGATCGCCAATGTTTCTGCCTAAAAATTGGGATTTATTGGTTATAACTATATTTAGAATTTATTTTCTTAAGTAACATTTTAACCTAGCCGAATGGACGTGTATATCTGAGAAATACTTTCAAAATTCAAAAAGTAATCATAGTGTAAGTGATGCGCATGTAAGGGTGCTGGGA
Source organism: Metopia argyrocephala (assembly GCA_963576795.1). Lineage (NCBI taxonomy): Eukaryota > Metazoa > Arthropoda > Insecta > Diptera > Sarcophagidae > Metopia > Metopia argyrocephala. The sequence goes on from OY756209.1 coordinate 4,776,325, forward strand.
CATATTCCAAAACAAGTTAAAAATTTCTTTTCAAATAACTTCCGTAAACTTTGAACAATTTCTTAATGAACTTTTTTTGGCAATATTGTGATGAACAAGACTCTCCAAGTTGCCTAGAAGGCTTTTGATAAAGTACCTTTTTCGATATACCAAAATACTGCTCACCTTTCATTCTTTTTTTTATTAATATTTTGCTTCAATTCAGATTTGTTTGCCATCTTTTTTCTCTTACAAACATTATTTAAATTTTTCGTATCAAAATTAATAATCTTAAACTTAAACAATTCATTTTATTTAAACTTTCAATTATAATAAACTTTTTCCAAATACTTATAGACAAACACTACATTCAGAATTTCTGACTGATGCCCCAAAATTATATACACAAATTCGGGAAGTCTCTTTTTATTTAAAACAAATATTTATACCGGTGTGTGCAAGTAATCACCTTATTAATTGGCTATGGGCTTTCATTGTATTTTTTAATACTAAAAAAATTGTTTCATATTAACTAAAAAATGTTATTATTTTAAATGAGTTAGGGCTTTTTCTTTCAAAAAAATTTGAAAATGAGATAGGGCTTTTTTTTAAATTATTACAAATCTGTAATTCGTCAACATAGGAGCCTGAATTTTTTAGGGGAAGTGTATCTGTGCCTTTTCTACCAGAATATATAAAAAAAGCGATTTTGAAAAAAAACGAGATACGACCTTTCTAAGCCATCGATATGTATTGTTTTATTACGCAAAATATAAAATATAAAATATAAAAAATGAATTAATTTTAAGTTGAAATTTTTTTAACTTAAATCATTGTTTTCAAATTTGTTTTAGAACTTTTGTATAAATTTTTAATATGTAAAATATAAATATACAGGCTCGTCTCAGACATCCATTCCGATCGAAAGTGGAATGAATTTAGTATTTTGCTTCTTCAGAAAACGTAAAACGAAAATTTTTTGCGGAATTAAACCACTTTCAGTTTTCTAAGTGGAAGAAAGAGAAATAGAAAAATCGGAATTTGCTAAATCGATCGGAATCTGAAGAAGCTAAAACAAAACCGATCGGAATTGAAAATACGAAATGAAAACTATTCCGATCGGAATCTGTGACAGGCTTCATAAACAACTGAATAATGATGATTCTGTATTTTTATAAAATTACGAAAATCTCTGTGTTAAAATAAGAGTTTTTGACGACATGGCCACTCATTAAAAAAGTTAAAAAATTAGACAATTATTTTTTCTTCGTCAGAACCGAACCCGAGCCTTCAGCATCTAATTAGACAATTATGTTTATAGAATAAATGAAGTAAATTTAAAATAAATATAAATGTTGATAAATTAAAATGAACAACTTTGCATGTATCATTACATATTTTGCTCAATCAGCTGTTTTTTATTTGTTTTAAAAATTCTAGAAAACATTTATCCAGTAGAGATAAGAAAGTTCTCTTGCATCGAGCACTCACTTTCCTTAGTATGCAAACAGACCTATTGCTAATAAATAGAGAAAATATTATCCAAATGCAGAAAAAATAACTGCAAATTTAAGTTTTATTTCAATTCAGGTTTAAAATATTTAAGTACGTTAACATTTTACATAATTTTTCTTTATTATTTTCTTCTAAGCTTAAGAAAGGTTAAGTTCGTTATTTCTCATTTAGATTTGTTAACACCGGATAGAAACTACACTTCGTGATCTATTAAAAAACTTTTTTCAGTACAAAAAAAATCTGAAATAGTTTATCAGTTTTGTATTCTCCTATATGAGAATCTTATTTGCAAATCAACAAGGCGTCATTCTTTTTGGCAAGTTCAAAAAATTACAAACAACAAAAAAAATAAAAAAGATACATACATTAGGATTTTCGTATTTTGATAAATTTATTTTTATTTTTATTTTCGTTTTTTTTTTTTTGCATTTTGTTATAGGTTTTGTTTTTGTCAATTTGATTAAATTTAGCTAAAAAATCTTACTTGCAGACATAATAATAAATTACATACTTACTTTATGTACAGACAAACGTAATTATAAATATTGACTATTGACTATATGCTTTTTTCCTAATTTTAATATGACATCAAATATTTTGCCAATATTTAAATAGGTAAAATTATACCTAATACATGTAAGTTATATAAATATTAGTTTTACATTAAAGCATTCAAAAATAGATTGATTTTAGAGATACATATGTAGTTTATATGTTATATGCTACTCTATTTAATGAAAAATGCTCTTTGTTTTGGCTTTATAATTTTTTTTTTACTTAAGAGTTTACATTGGAGTACCGTCATGAGAGCATTCAAAGTTTTTCACTAAACATTTACGTTTTTTAAATTGTCTGCTCTATTTTTTTTTTGCTAATTTTGAAGGCAGAAATTTTTGAAAGAGATTTGAAAAACATATTTAAGTGCAAACAAAAATTTCGAGTTTTCTATTTAATTTAAAATAAAATGAAAGAAAAAATAAAACAAAAAAAAAAAAAAAACAAATGTTGAAGACTGGTTCTTAAAGTTTTTATAAAAAATGTGATTTCCAAAAAGCAATAGAATAACAAAATAAAAATGGGGAAAACAAAGTTGGTAGTTGTTACATATGTAAAATGTTGTGATTTGTAAAGGAAAAATAAAAAAATAAATAAATAAATAAAAGGGAAGAAGCAAATATTATGATTTTGGTAATTTTTATTTTAAAATTTTTTAATTAATTCCTGAGCTCATGCTAAACTCTTATTGCCACGAAATATATTTTAACTTCTGTTTTACAATTCGTTCAAAACGATTTGCCACAACTGTTGTCTGAACCTCTACGTCACATCATACAATTTTCATAAATGTTGACAACTAATACGTTTTCACTACTGTCATGATAGCACTGTGTAATGCAAACTTGCATAAGTATAAATAACACTTACATTTATTTTTATATTAGAATTCTTAATTACAAATTTCGAAAAATTATTTGCATATTTTCTTTGTTCTTAACTAAAAAATTAATCATAATGTAACATTACAAAATGAAAAGTAAATCTTTTATTAAAGCTAATTAGAAATTAGATTTCTAGTGATACAATTCCTACTTAATAAATTAAAACTTGGCGGGTAACTATGGAATGTGTGTCGATGTTTTTTCTTTCTTTTTTTTTTTCTTTGTTTGCCTTTGATTTATGTTTATAACTAAAAATTCCTACTTACAATTGTGTAAAACTAAATTTTGTTTTTGTACCATTATAAAATATGTTTAAATTAAAAATCAAAACTAAAAAAAATATTTTGCTTTTAAGTATTTGTAAAATACATGCTTAACAGTTAATTAAAATATTATACAATGTATTAATATTATTTTGGTTTTGTTAAATCAGTCCAGTAGTTGTTAAACCAATTGTGAAGCATCCATTCCAGATTGTATTTTTATATCTGATTTTGTAGATTTAACAATTAGCATACCTTGGGCCTCTTTGTCCTTCGATGACGATTTTATTAAAAGATTTGTTTGGTGAGAATATATATGTTTGGCAGCCGCCTTTTTATTACGTTCTCTTTTAAAATGTAATTTAAGATAATTAATGGGTATATCAACACATTCACCGCCTGGTCCATCGGCATCTATATAAACACCACGTACCAATATTGAATTGGAACACTTTAAAGCAGCCAGTATAAGAAAGGGTATAAGATGTGTTAGCCAGTAACTCAAAATACGATTATCTGCATATGCATATAAAAAATATATATAAAAGTTGTATTTAAAGCTTTACTAAATTCTTTAACACAGCTATGAACATAGAAATAGCACAACTATTATGTTAAATGTATGAATCGTTTCACATAAAAAGAGTTTAGACAAAGAGTAAAGGGTGTGAGGCTAATACTTTGTTAGCTGATACCTTGATAAAATAAAATATATACATATGCCGAATTCACAAGACCCTTGTATGGTTGTTTCGTTGTTTTAGACTACAACAGTGTATGCTTGTTATTGGTAATTTTCATGAAAAAATTCTATACACTCATACAATTGTTTTTCATGAGATTTTAAAAGTTGTATTCATTGGTTTCCATGCTATCAATGCAAAATTAATGGCTATTATTAAAAAGAAGAATAAAAATACAAATAACTTTATTTATTGTAAGCAGCAAATTTATTTAAAAGAAAAAGATAACGAAGTATATAAATATAGAAATGAAATTAAAGTTGATAAAGTGATAAAAATATATATTAAAGAGACATTTATTTATTTGTAAATAGTGCCTTGCTTCTTCTTATGTGATTTTTGACGTTTTCGATACAACGGTCATTAATACAAGGATACACTATGTATTCACAAGCAAGTAAACAAAAACTGCATACTACTACTACAGCATACAACGATTTTTAAGGTTTTAATTCTTTTTTTTTTTTGGTTTTGTTTTGAGTAGGAAATAATATTTTTGTGATTGAAGAAAAAAAGAATTTTGGACCGGAAAAAATATATATAGAAAAAAATAAAAAAAATTAATGTACTATATACAGACATTTTTGTTTTTTTTTTAAGTATAGTAGTAGTAGTAGTATTAAAAAAGAAAATTAAAAGAATTTGGATTTTCGCTCCTTTTAAACAAAATAAATAGGTATATTCAAGAGTGGATTTTAGCAATTTAAAAATAAATTTGAAAATATTTTTTTGGCAAAAATGCGTTTTATTGGTAAAGATCAAATGAAGTGTGCTACTTCAGTGTTCAATATAAATTGTGATAAATCAAAGCTTTATGAATTCATTATACATACATACACAATAGTAAATATATTTGTTAATTGTTTTATATTTCTTAAATTTTATTTACATATACACACATACATTTGTATATATTATTTACCTGGATAAAAATAAACATCAAGTAGATTCCATATGCCGCGCCACGCATTAACAGCTCCAAAAAATTCAGAAAAGTAATAAATATCACAAAATATTAACTTTAAAAGTCCATCGATACGTTTGCATATCCAACGTACTAATGGTTGCAAAATAAATGTAAAGAACACTGTAATGTAGCCAATTATCTGTAATGATGATTGCGATGGGATAAGTTAGGAATGGTTTTTTTATATATGTATCTACCTATACATACATATGTATGTCTATAATTCTATATTAAATTAAATAACTTACTAATGAGGTCCATGCTGATTTTGCTCGATCATCTGGATATAAAGTTAAATCCATTATACCCCATAGGCCTCTCCAGGCTATAACTACTAGGGAACCAATAACAAATACCGAAAACAAAGTATCCATTACATATAGGCCTGGTTGATCGAAACCCTAAAATATACATATACATTTTGTTAAAGAAATTTCATAAGATTGTAATCTTTTGGTATAATTTGAGCTGAATTGCTTTAACTTACCCCAACTTTAAACATTGTTTCCACTTCAAAATAATCACTTTTATGATCCATTATTACAGAGTAGGGAGCAGCACCTAAATTTCTTACAGTACGTGTGGCAATCAAGAATAATAAGGCCACCAGTGTTACAATACAAATGATTACCAGTGAATCGGCACTTGTAAGCCAATCACATAATACCCATGACCCTCGCCACATATTCACACATACAATACCAAAAATGAAAGTATAAATGCGAGAAATAACATAAAATGTTAGACGATGTTTGTCCGGATGTATGTTATCTATAAAGAAACGCTGCGTTAGTGTGAACAGCATATGACCAAAGCCTCCTATTATAAATGAACAGAGTGCTGACAGTGGTACACTTTTGGGAAATATTAAGACACCAATCAATTCCCAAGTACCCCGCCAGTATGCAATCACACATGGAGCTACAACGAGACATGACAGTATACAATCTAGTATTTCGAGTAAAAGATCGTGTAGTCTTTTGGGTTTTTTTTCCGGATATGACGATGATGATGTATGTTGATTTGTAGCAGTGGCAGGTGAATGCGGTATTGTTCGATGTTGAGGTTTGTGGCAGCTTGTAAGGCACGGCGTAGTAGCTAGATTTGAGTGTGTCGCATCACTACTTTTAAGCACCATAATTATATTTTTTATGCTGAGGCTTCAGTTTGATGATTTGAGTTTATCGTTTTGTCTAGTACAAATGATGCGACATTCATCTACCAGGTTTTTGTTCTTTCAGGGTTTTGTAAAAAACTATTTTCTTTTTTTTTGTAATATATTTCACAAAAAGTGATAAAGATTACAAAATGTATTTTTCCATAAAATAATTTAAGTAATATAAAAGAATCATAATCATTATTTTGTCAAGATTCCATATTAATTGTTAGTACATTTAACGTAATGACTTCTGGATCTTTTGCTTTTGCTGTAATATTATTGTATTTTTTAGAATTTTTGATGTGATAATTGATTTTATTTTATTGTTGCATTTCTTTAGTTTCGTCTTCTTTTAATTTATAATTTTTCTCATTTAAGGCTTTTATCTCTGTGTTTTGCTCCGTTTACTTGTCTAATTATAATTATTATTTTTTAATTAGCCTTTTTGAAATGTTTAAAAGATATAATATTTTCAAAAGAAAAGTAATTCTAAAATTGCTCATCCATTAGATATGTAATGGAACTTGGAACCATTTTCAGCGTCATTTTATGCTCCACCAAAAAAAATGTTCTGTAATAAAATTAATGAAAGTTTCGTTTGTTAAAATTAAATAAAAAGTTTAAATTCGTGTATATAAGCCTCTGATTCTCTAATTACATCTTCAAATTCTACAACAACTTCAAAATAATTACTTATTACTTATCTTATTTACATTCAATTTTTTATTTCTTCAATTCCTAATTGGAATCACTTATGGGATCTTTATTATGTAAATCCATTTATAGTTCCGCTAGTGTTTGTACATATTCCTTAAGGGATGTTAATTCTCAAAGAATACCAGTTTTAGAATCTTAAGACCGATATAATTATAATTATAAATACATTAAATTTTTTATTTACTATGACGATTCTTGAAACATTCAACATTAACACAATCTTTTTTGTTAAAAATTTAAAATATGTATGAGTTTTAAGTTCAATAATACTTCTTGCTTTCCAAATGAAATCAATACTCTGCATCGAAAGAAATCGATGTGAATTACGATACAACGTCATTTGATTAAAAAAAAACTCAATGTACAAAAAATTCAAAATCTATATTTTGTAAAATTACATGTTCTTGTAATATTTTCGACATCTTCGATCAAAAATTACGACTTTATGACATAAATTTGGATTTATTTTCAATGTAAAAGTATTGCTTATTGAAAAGATTTTTCCTCTCCTTTAAATTTTTTAGTGTAACATACAGCTTTGTTGAATTCATAAGACATCCCAGCAGAAATTAGAGCTTACCAGCAGTAAGCTATTTTGTAAGGGAGAAATCATGAACAATCACTTACTTGTGCGCATCAATAATGCATGATTTTTATATGAAATGAGCCGCTAAAATGCAATAGAAATGCAAATTTATTGCAACCAGTACAAAAAACCAAAAATAATACCTTATCCTGTAGCATTTTTGGAAGCTTTAATGTATTAAAAAGATTATAATGCTTTCATTATTGCTTACAATTTTATTAATTGCTTCCTAGTCTAAAAAATTTTCTGCTAAGATTATGCAAGACGCAAAACAAGCTAATCAACGAAATTGCAGTAGTAATTAGTATTCTAAATATTATGGGTCATAATATTTTATTACCTTCTTATTTACAATTTTATATTTTTTATAAATTGTTGTACTAAGGTGTGCGTCACTATAAAGTGTAACACCCATTTTTCTTAATAACTTTTTTCACCTTTAATCAAAATTATTTTTCTTAATCACAATATCTTTGAAAAATGAGTCAGATTTTAAAATGTATCAGTTTGTCAAATTTGACTTGTTAGTTAGTTCACAATGGATAATCAAGACAAGTGCATACAAAAATTATTCAAATAGTTCAAAAAAACCATATTGGAGTTATACAAAAGTTGCTAGGGAAGTCCACGTGACCAGGCAATGTGTTTCCAGAGTGGTCAAAAAGTTCAACAAAGACCTAAAAATTGAAAGAAAGCCTGGAACAGGTAAAGCAAAACTGGTAACGAACGACGCGAAAGCCAAAAAGGTTGAGAAGCTTTTGCTGGCTCTTCCAAACATTTCTGGTCGCGAAGTGGCCCGGCGCGTGCAATGTTCGGAAAGTTTTGTGCGCCGAGTTAAAGCTAAAGCTGGCCTTAAAACATTTAAAGGCCAAAAAGTTCCGGATAGAAATGCTAAGAAGAATATTGAAGCAAAAAAAAGAGCAAAACTCCTCAAAAAAGAATTTTTTCAAAAGTTCGAATGTTGTGTAATGGATGATGAAACTTACGTTTTTGCAGACTTTGCGCAGCTTCCTGGCCAAGAGTTTTATGTAGCGGATAGTAGAGGCAATGTTTCTGAAGAGTTCCGAACTAAAAAACTATCAAAATTTCCCAAAAAGTTCCTAGTTTGGCAGGCTATTTGTAGCTGTGCATCGTTTGTTACATTGGGATCAATAAACTCAAATATTTATATCAAAGAGTGTCTTCAAAAGAGGTTGCTCCCATTTCTAAGACAGCACAACATATCAACATTCTTCTGGCCAGATTTGGCAACATGTCACTACAGTAAAAGCGCAATAGACTGGTATAATAAAAATAATGTTATTTTTGTTCCAAAAGAGGCTAACCCACCAAACTGCCCAGAGCTGCGGCCTATTGAAAGATATTGGGCTCTGGTCAAAAGAGAACTAAAGAAGAGTACATCTGTTCCCAAAACCATTACTAGTTTTCGATATAAATGGACAGCTGGTACCAAAAAAATCACCGAAAACACTATAACATTGCTTATGGATGGCATAATGGATAAAATAAAAAATTTTATAAAATTAAATTAATTTTTAAATAAAATAATACAGAATATAAATCTGTAATAAAAATGCAAAATAAAACTGTTTTATTTTTAACTCTAGCTTACTCCAGTCAGTTTTTATTTGACTTTTGATGTGTTACAGTTTATAGTGACGCACACCTTATATGTAACTTAACATCAGCATCAGCTAATATACATATTTACATATGTATTTACGTTTTCAATAAACGTTTTACTAGTAACTAAATGCAAAAGTTTACTACGTTCATTGGTTTTATTACTTGACACTTTAAACATACTGATTAGTATCAGAAAGTAAATATCGTATGTAATGAATTAAAAATTTAACACTGCAAAACACGGATAATGCGTTAATATAGCACCCCGGTACGCTTGTCAATATTTGTTTAAACATGTAAGAGGCAAGAAAGTGTACAAGTGTTAAATATTATAATTACATACATATGTATGTATGTATGCACATATATATTTTTATATAACTAAAAGATTATTAAGATTCAATATACATATTTTACAACTGGCTAAATACAATCTGATAAATTTTTAATTTCTACGACTATACTAGTATTACTATTTTTATTGTTCGATCTATTAAGGTGGCTGATATGAATTGTAAGTGACAGCAATTGTCATTGTCACTAAAAAATGAAATGACAAAAAATCTTAAACTTGTTGTATATGTACATATGTATGAATGGTATGATAAGTTAATAAAATTAACAACAATAATACGCTAATATGTATATATGTATGTGCATATATTACATATTTATATATGTGGTTGGAAAGATTGTAAATTTTATAAACGACAATTATATAAAATTCTTATCAAATTCAAATGTCATTTGTTTATTTATTTATCTACAATATAAGATTAGATTCTTTGTGCAATAACACATACATGTGTATGTACGTAATAAACAATCAGAAACAGTAGCTCAAGCGTTCTGTTTTATAAAACATTAGATTCGTGTTTGTTTCTTTGTAAAATATAAATATTATTCTCCCATTGTGCACTATACATGTACAACTGTGGATATTAGATTAGAACACCTCCCATTGTGCACTATACATGTACAACTGTGGATATTAGATTAGAACACCTTGAATACATTGTTTATTCAGTTGCTGAATGACTCTTATACTTTACAAACTCGTAAAAATGTATAAAAGTTTAACAATTTTAGGAGACATTTAGCACAAGAACACAAAAATTATTAAAGCTGCTAAAATTAAAAAAGTTGTAATTTAGCAGAGCGAATATAAATAAAGTGCTAATTTTATGTCCAACACTGTATATGTGTGCATATGTAGGTAGGTTACGATACTTAAATTTGCATTCTTTTTCTTTTTTTCTAATTGTTTTACTGTTTTAATAATTGTTTTTTTAGACTTAATATCTGTTGTACAGGATTTGTTCTAATTTATTGCAGACAACAACCAATTACATTTGTTTATTATGCCACAATATTTGCGGTAATCACTCTTCGCTGCAAATGTCTTTGCAAGCCTTGCAAACAAGCAAACGTAGCAAATATGCCTACATATTATTATTGTGTGACATGGTTTCCTACTTTTTCTACACTTCCAAGGGCTTTTGCAGAGCAGAGTGATTACCGCTATTATCTTATTTTATTTATATCTTTTAATTTTTTATTATAACGACACACAGCTTTATTTTTCTTGGCTTTATACGAGTATAACAAATAATTATTTGTGTTTAAATTTATTGCGTTTTTTTATTTTCGTTACAATAAACCATTTAATTCTATTCAAGTGGAATTTTTTATAATAACAGCAATATATACATATCTGTGTCGGAATATAAGAATAGCTTAAGTCAAAAAATGAAGTTCGAAAATTCAAAATATTAAATATATTTCTTGCAAAAAATCTGTAATTTACCATGCTAATATTAAACTTATTAGACAATAAATATTCACTATTATACTCTACATTATACTTATAATACTATTCTGGCTACTATGAAGCCCTTAGAATAGTACATTAATACCACATTAGTTGACTTAAGCTATTCTTCCATAGTTTTACACATATAATCTTATGCCCGTATTCATAAAAACTATTTTAGGTTTATTGAGGACTTATTTGACAAATTTCTATGCAATACTTGTCAAATAAACCCTCAATAAAACTAAAATAGTTTTTATGAATACGGGCATTAATCTTTACGAGCACAATATTTGCAAAGTAAGTTTTAATTATTTTGAACGATTTTTTTAAAATTCACAATTAATTCTTTTGCAAGAAATACCTATTCCATGAATTTTTATTCTCTGATGTAAAAAAAAATTCAAATAAAAAAGGCTATGTTGAGTAGATTAATTTTATAAAATTAACTTACTTGAATAAAAATTAGTAATTTAACTTCCGAGATTATTGTTAGAGTTATATTGTGAAATTTTATGAGCACAATTTTTGTGGAATATCTTAACCCTAAGCTTTTTTCTTTATGGACCAGTTTGAAATTTTTTAAAATAATCGAAAGTCTTATTTTAAAAAGCATTTAAGGAAAAGCTAGTTAAATCTGAATCAAGAAAATTACTCGTCAATTTACACAAAAAAAATTATTATAATGTAAATCTGAAGTCGTAATAAATTCAAATATTTATGTACATAAATATGTACATATGTAAAGGAGTCTGGTTGCTAAAGCTTTTAATAAGAGAAATATTTGGAGATAACAAATTTATTATGTTTTCTAGAGGCTTATTATAAACATAGCAATATAAATCATAGTCCTTCGTACGAAAGAACAAATTCCCTGTTTTGAAGTATCCATATTCATATCCATTTTTTTATTCAATTTACGGAAGTTCGACTGTATCGACAATCACGGTTATAGTAAAAAAAAACTAAAAAAAAAAATGCATATTATAGTAAAGAAGAAATTAGAAAACACGATTAAGCGTAAGTAAATGTGTTTATGATGATTGGAACTATAAATAAATTCGTCGGTAATGCAGTCAACAGTGACAAATAACACATCAAATGATATACGACCAGCAAATTAATTTTATGTGCATTCAAATATGTATATGTAAATATATAAGTAAACAAACAAATACATATGTATACGTATATATTGTACATACATATGCATATACAAAAATACGTTTTATAACATACCTTTATATTTTTCTTTCCTTAAATAAAATAAAATTATATAAGAAATAAGTAACAACAATCATACATGCATATACATACATATACATATTTATTTAAAATTTGAAAATGTTAATAAAATACATACTCGTATATAAACTGTTCATTAACTGCTGTTATGCAGTAGAACTAGTTCAAGCGATATAATATTCAAAACAATTGTGCATATTAAATAGCACAGCACATGCAACAAATTCCTTGGGCCGTTCAATGCCAATGTAAACCATATATAGTATACATACATATCATTAGTACTCGTATGTACATAGCATACATATGTACATATACTAAAACTATTAGCAGATAAAATATTGTGTTTGGACATTGCATTAGATTTGAGGAAGTCTTGCTGAGTTTGCATTTTATATCTCTAATGTTTTGTTGTTGTTTTCATTTATAATTTTAATTTATATAAAGGTTAGCAAGCAGCAGGTTAACTTATGTGCGATTATTTATATGTATATTTGTACATACGAGTATAATAAATGTCCAGGGTACTTATATCTTCTAGAAAATATATATTTGACTTAAACTAGAGAAGTTTCCAATTAAAGAAGACTAGCAGCAGCTAAGCTAAATCTGAATTACCTATCATGGAAAAAACAATAGAATAAAGTTCGTTTGTAATGTCTGTATGTATGTATGTTCGTGCATACAAATGTACACATACATATATATATGGTCAAAATAATAAGTACACAAATCTGTTTTTCCGTTTGTGACAACAAAACAAAAAAAAAAATTTAATGTAATTTATTCAAAACAAAATTAATTATGGTATACAAAAATTATAAAATATCATGAAACACTGACATAAAACACATACTTATGTATATACATATGTATGTACAACAGCACTCAGGGGACGAACCGTTCTCATGCAGTACATTGTGCTGCTCTAGGAAAATATGTTGTGGGAAGGGCGGCTAAAGAATGAATTCGTAATTGACAAGAAAAACTTTTGCGGGACGAATATCGTATCGGGAATAATCGTAAGAATATTCGATTATCAGGAATGAAGTCCTTATTTCATCAAAGCACGTCCCATGGTAGTACCGATAGAACAATGAAACGCACGCCACATTGCGACGATGCTTCAACGATAATTAATTATATTATTATATTATATAATATTATATTATATCATTATAATTATAATCTCCATGTACATTTTTAATCAAAATCTGTTAATCCCTACTTAATCATATATGCAATAAAAGTGACTTTCAAATCCTATTGTGTAAGCAATTTCGTAATTTTTTATGTATTTAAGTTCATTATTGGTACCTATTGGCCAATCTATTCTTAACAACTAATTCTTAACAGTTGTTTTTTTTTTCTAAGAATGTTCCGTTTATAGGATACTTCTCCTATTAAAAGATATTCAAATTTTTTCTGGTTTCAAATTTTTTCTTCTTTAAGTAATACTTTGGTAATCTGAAATTTTATAGTACTTTATATACTTCTTAATAAAGATAATAATAATAATAATAAAATATTGCTGTCGTTTTTATCAGAAACACTTTCCTATAAGTAAGTTTTTCTTATAAAAAAGTTAAAATAACTTTAATTTTATAATATAATAATTTTATTTTTTTTTTTTGAGCTTAAGGTCTTTTTTATTTAATATTAAATATTTATTTTCGATATTTCACTATAATATTGAAAATAAATAATCAAAAAAGAGACTTTAAGAATGTTACAAAATAAAAAACATACATATTTTTCTGATCATACGTACATACATAATTTGGCCACTACAACACTTTATATAGTTACGACCTAGCTTCTCACAGCACCCATATTGAAGGCGTCATTTTTATCTATGAGTACCGGTACCTACAGCTTAACGTCGAATCGACTTGAGAAGATCGTTCATGGCAATCAGTTACTCTCAGAATTTTTTCCAGAAGACTGCTAAAGGGGTGGTCGCCAAAAGAAATATATTTTTTTTTTTAATTCCGGGTTTGAACCCGGAGCGCTCGTCTAGTAAGCCAACACACTACATACCAGACTACGGCGACCATAACGTTAACAGATTATGTTAAAGGTGTGGTATTTAAGATAAAAGAACAAAGTAAAAAGTAACCGAATAACACTTGTACTTATTATTTTTACATTATGCATACATTTATATACATTTTTATACTTATACATACCTACACTTTTAATGTTAGTTTAACTTAATTATTAAATTGTAACCGGTAATTGCATCATTTTTAATATATATACATACATATGTACATATTTCCACTCATTATTAATATTAATGTTATCATATTGTATTTACATGTATTGTCACTTTTGATAACACGACTATCTTGAGTTCATTTAAAAAGTTTGCAAAGAAATTATATTACTTGAGCTTAGCTTGGCTTATACATATGTATGTATGTATGTCCAGAAAGAATATAATATATGTAATACATATATGTAAACTAACATGCTTGTATTCCTTTAACATTAACAAAATAAAAAAATAGTTGAATGTTAGTCTTAGATAATTTTTCAAGTTTTAGTAGTGCAATTCACTACGTAATTTTAACGCAAAATGTTTGTTAAAAATTTTTAACAGCTAAATAAACGATTTTTCTATTCATAAATGTTTTTTACCACTTTATCGTTAAGTGTTTTCTAAATGCTTAAATAAACAAAAAAAAAAACCTTACATTCTACTATCTATTACAAAGTTATTACAATATTTAGAATCCAGTCAAGATATACTAAATAAGTATGTTATTTAATTAACGTACATACATATTGAATTAATAATGCTCTCATAAATAAAAATAAAAAAATATTTCTTGAATTCCTAATTGGAATCATTTTGGATCTTTATTTTTATAAATCTATAATTATTATATCGGTGTTGAGACCCTAACATATATTATATTATAAGAATTAACATCCGTTAAAATATCGAAAACGAGTTAAGTTCGGCTAGTATTTGTACATATTCCTTAGCGGATATGCTAGCACATCTGTAAAAAATACAAGCAAGTTAGGTATTCCTATTGAAAATTGGTAGAACTTTAAATTGTAAACATTATTAAAAGTATTAAACAATTGTTGTTGTTAACTTAATCAGTCCAAAATATACTCTTATTATCATTTTACGGAAAAATAACAATTTGTTGTCTATTCTTTACACTTAAAAAATATTAATAACTTTTTTATACAATGATTATTAATGAACTTATTTGAAACAACCTATTATTTACAAACATTTTTATTCAAGTCTAAATGTGATTGAATGCAACTGACGGACGATAAATTTGTTTTAAATCACCAACATCCTCTAGAAATTAACGTAAATTATAATTGATTTAATTAAAACCATTTCTTTGCTTTTTTCAATTTCAACTATTGGTGTGTTTTGATGCTTACAACATGTAATACGATGATAATTCTTTAACATTGATCTAATTAAAAAGAGCAAAAAAAAAAGCAGAATTAAACTTAAAATAAAAAATAGTTGCTAATTTGTTTGGAAATGTCATATAAATTAAAAATGACTACGTGTTGATGGATAACAAAAAATCATAAAGATATACGAGGGTTTAATAATAATTTACTACAACAACAAAAAAAACGAATCTAATAATAAAATCAATATAATGGTTGGTTTAATAGTGCGATCCTTTCGTATGCCTGATCGGACTTTAGAAATCATCCTCTATATGTATAAAACTTCTTTAACACAAAAACTAAAAATATCAGTTTTATTTTTGCTCTTAAGCTTTCATAAACAAATTTAATTTCGATTATTTTATAACTTATTGTGTGTAATAAAATAATCGTAGCCATAATCAGATGCGTGGTTTTGAATAATAATCACCAATTGGCCATTGTATTGTACTCGTATTTAACAGTAACTTTATAATTCTCCCACGTTAAAATATAAAAAAAAACAAAAACACAAATACTTTCGACAAACAAAGGGGCGCTTAAATAACGTTCACTTTAAATTAAACGAGAGAGAGTAGAAATCATCACATAATTATTATAATAATTGTCTGGTTTATAGGTAATTATGGAACACAAGTAATTTACAATTTTGCATACCCTCTCCTTTAAAGAAAAACGTCACAATTGTCTCATATGTGTCTTTTTCCAAACAATTATTTGCAATGTTTTTTTTGTAACTCGTAAGATGTTTAAAATAGAACATTAAAAAATATTAGAAAGTATATTTGATTATGTGATAATACTGTTAAAAATTTACCAAAAAAAAAATATTTTCGGAAAATAGAAAATTTGCTATAAAATTAGTGCATTCTTAGCCATTCTTAAAAACTTTTTAACGGTTATTTCAGTATAATTAATGTATGTATCAATACTTGATAAACCTATTCTAACATTAGCTATCATCCATTACAAGTGTAATAAAATATATTTGAACTTAAACGGATAAATAGAACGAATTTTATTAACGATTGAAAATATGTAATAAACGACAACAACGCAGTTTTTAAGAAAATCATCTTTAGTGATGAGACCGTGATAATTGATATTTTGTGGCCACAATTTACTGCATGGAAAATTATTCGGCCTTGATTTGACGATATCATTGGCTGCCTTGTTATGGCCGCCGCTGGATTATTTTCTCTGTGGACGTTTGAAAGACCGGATTTACGTGAACAACCCATAAACCATTGACGCACTGAAAGATAAAAGATAAACGAAGAAAATGTGGTTCGAAATTTTGTTAAAAAAGGGGATGTCTGCCTACGTGCTAGAGGTGGATATTTGCCAGACATCATATTCCATTATTAATTCCTATATTTCTACTTTACATTACTTTCTTTACAACAATAAAACTGATTTGTTAAAAAAATAGTTTTAATCCAATTTACTCCTTAACCCCATTTGCCCACCCTTTATATACCTTTAGGATTTTCCAAAAATGAAAAAATTTAAGAAATATAATTACAAGCCACAGAAAATGGCAATTCTCTTAAAAGTAAGGAGGTTGCATGCAAAGTATTTAAAATATTAATAAGATAAATTAATATTCTGAAAAGTAATACTCTTAAGCGGGATCTCGCTATATAAAAATTACACTTTCCGTAATCAATTTAAATGAATTTAAACTGAAATGAAGTTTAACTACTCTCCCTTATAATACCAGGAAGATCAAATTTGTACTAAGAAGTAGATCACTGTTTTTTTATTGAGATCAATACTCAGAGGTAAACCCCTACTCATTCTGTGCATTGTATTGAAATTTGAAGATAGATAGATTTTTTTTCGATGAAAAAAGTTGCAGTCAATTTAATCACCTTATGTGGTGTTTTTCTGGTAATCATAGTAATTAAACTTCTAGTGATTTTTTTAATAAACTAACGCAAGTAAAAATATTTAATAATCCTAATTTGCAAAAAAATAAAGCTGAATGAACATATTTATATTGTTGGGTTTTTCTTTTCAGCCGCCGAATACCATAACAGGGAATCAAACATTTCACATTTCTCAAATATTTGATGAAAAAAGCGCAAACACTTTAGCGTAGCTTTAAACAAATTTGTGTTAAATTTATAATTAATATACGAATTCAAACTTTGAAAAAGATAAGGAAAAGCATTTGAAGAAGATAAGGAAATATCCTTAATTTAAATATTGGAATATTTTGTTCGAATTGATGGCCAATATTTATATTTTTTTAATATTTTACCAACATATTGCCAGAGGCATATTAGTGACATTGCATAGATTTGTATGTATGATTTAACAATTTAAATTGATTCAGGCAAATATTGAATAATTATCCTGTCTGTCTAATTAATTACCCTAATTTACAAAAAAGGAAAGAACTTAAAGGGTTTTTTGCATTGCGACACTAGAAAATCGTCAAAGGTAATAAAATTTAAAAATAAAAAATGCCATACATTTAAAACTAATTGCGTACATATGTATGTACCTATCTTCATTGAGTACAATAAGAATATAGACAATTTGAAAGTTTTAAATATCCTCTAGCCGCAAAGCAATTCATTGATTTTATGTATATTATTTTTATGTAGATATTATAACTAAAATATTTTACCTGCATAATTAGTTCCAAAATTATTTGAACTGCTGCAATTTTTGAAATCTTCTTTTTGCGCTCATTTAATTCTTTCCTTAAACTCTTATTAATACTTTGTTTATTTCTTTTATATTTTCGTATTTGTTGTCTAATAATTACTCAATTTCAATTGATAACAAAAGCCTGGAGATAAGTGTGTAATGAAATAACAATTAATTAAATCTACAAAAGAGTCAAGATGTTGCTCTTTGTATCAATGATTATGAATATGATAATATAACATACATACATGCATACATATGTATGCAATATTGATGATAATACTACTACATACTCGTAGTAATAATAATGATAAGGACAATTATAAAAGATTATCTACTTGGAAGTTAGTTGAACGGTAAATCAGCATGTGTTTAATAAACAAAACAATTGTTATAAAAAGTAAATATCTATATACATATGTAAAAAATATATGTGTGTATGTAGATATTTATTATTGCTTGCTGTTCATTTTTAGCAAATTTCCAGCGATTGTAAATAATTGTTATACATATTCACAAAAACTTACAGTTTTACATTTGAGCTCTTCGATTGGAATTATAATGATAATATTACAGAGATGACACAGAAATACATATAAAAAAGTCAAATAAACATAAATAAAAAAGAGCAAAAACAAAAAAGTACAATAATAAGTTTTTAATAAAAATTTGAATGAATGAAAATAAGAGAAACAAAGAGTTTATATTGAAAGAAATTAAGAGCGTATGTATTATATGTGTATATTTAGCAGTAGTCACTAGTTATTGAGATAATAAAAGCGACGATGATATTTTCCAAAAATATTTTAGAGTGACATAGTTTTTAGCTATTGTTTTGGCACGATTTATATTTTTTTGCTTTGAATTTTGTTGCTTTTAAATTGTTAGAGATATTACACATATACAATGTACATAAAAAATATACATAAATATGTTTTCTTTTTTTTACAGAAAACGTGTATATTTGGATTTAAAATATATCTTTTTTAAATATAACTTTAATAAATGTTTATTTTCTTATAATTTTTTATTATTAAAAATTTGCCGAAAATATTTGTATGTACGATCAAGGATGAACAAATTTTTCTGTTACAAAATTACGTTCGTTTAAAGTTTATACACTTATTTCAATTATTTTCTTTACTATTACGACCGACCGACTGACTGCTTTCGAAGATTTGCTTTAAAAGTTGAATTTAGAATTATAATTTTTTTATTCACTTTTGCAGAGTAATAGTATTTCAAACTGATAGATATCACATCACAATAAAAGTAAAATATGTAAAGTTATAGCTCGTCACCCGAAAGAAACAACCTGTTGCAGGAAAATCGCGTTTAAGAATGCGTTTGTTCGTTTTTTCCGTTGTTGAACCAACAAAAAATCTAAGCATTGATTACCTCTACTCTCACTCATATCATATATTAGTAGACTTCAAGTTGATTTTTGAGCTTGCACGATTTTCGCAGCAGCCCACTGGCTAAATTTATGTACAAAGAGTGTTTATTACAGTAAAAATAATGATAATAATAATAATAAAAAAACATGTCGGTAGATCATTCATTTGTCGTTCAGTTGGTTGTTTGTGTGGGCTTTTATTTCTATTTTTACATTGTTGATGCTGTTTCTTTCTGTGTTGATGATTTTGTTAAGGGGAAAAACTCAAGCCCTATCACAACAATTATCAGCTCATCACTTGTTGTGTTTTTTTTATCATAATTATGTCCGTCTGATTAAAAATCACTCAATAAAAATTTAAAAGAAGAGATTATGTTGAAATCAGATGAACAATTTATTTGTAAAAGTATTATTTGTGTACCTGATCAATATTAAAAATATAACTGTGTTTTACAGCATTTCTTTTTTAAAAATTTGAAAATCATTTGTTAAAACTCTTTAAAATAGTTGTTACTTATAGCGAAAAATGAAGTCAAACTAAAACTGAGGCCACATTAGCATATATTTGGAGAAAAAGGAGTAGTCACTATTTTTTGGATATACGAGTACTTTATGGGAAAATTTCGTTTTGTGCAAACATTTATCTTAAGAAGGAGACAAATTGCTGTGAATTGATCATTCAAAGGCCAGTATTACCTTCACCCTTAAAAGATCAACAGCAATTACCTCATCGTTGCATGTTGCTTGTGTGTGGTGAGTTTCTTCGCTAAGTAGGTTTAGCTGTTATCTCTGCTTCTTCCCAATAGCTAATGTTGTAAGCGAAGATCGTTTTTAACTGTTTTTACAGAACAAAATATTTTTTAATTATTAATTTGTTTATGAAAAATATGTCGTAAGAGATAAGTTTTCAATGAAAATAATACATCTTTTTTGAGCTTAAGGTTTTAATTGTAATTATTTTCGATATTTCGTTGTTTTAGTAAATAGAAAAGGTCAATGGTTTGTCACTATTACTTTGTAATATGTTTTATGGTCTATGTGGCTTTTTATTACTATGGATAAATTAATAAAGTTTTTCATTAAAAACTAACATGTTTTGAAGATAATAAACAATGGTTGGTAACTATAACTAGCCAGATTTTGTTTTCAAGTTGGAAAATCGAGCTCGCACTGTATACGTTGAAAAAAATAATAAATAAATAATTTTTAGTCTCAATTTACACACAACAATTTTGGTTCGTATTGTCATGAGATTTTCAGTGAAGGCGAAAAAGAAAATGCAAAGCGGTACAGATTTTACTATATCGTCTAGCCAATTTCTTTCCTTACTTTTCTTATTATTATTATGACTTGTTACATTGAAAATTGATGTCACAAAAAGTTGGTCTATGAACGTGAAAGCAGGTTCACCAGAAAATACATACATACATATAAGAAAAATTTATCAGCTAGACTTGATGTGTGTGAAATGGGACTCAGTTATGTTGTTATTGTTTTATTATCATTATTATAACTATTTTTATATTATGTTATTGTTATTATAACTATAACATATGTACTTTTGTAGATAAATACACGTTTTTATGCAAATAGTAAAGATTTATTAATTATCGTAAAAATATTGAAATTGCGCTCTATGCACCACCATAACAGTACACACACACAACTACCTAAAAAATATAACTAATTGTGTTTATGTTTAAAACTTTCTCTTACTACCTTTCTCACTCATGTTTTTTACACAATTTTGCCGTTAGTTTTTGTTCTCTACTTTTCTCTGCTTCATATATATACCACGATTTGAGTGAAAAAAACTTTTTTTTTGTTATCGAAGCGTATGAGTGATATAAAATTTATAATCATTTCTACATATTTTTTTCTTTTTATAATTTTTGCACACTTTAGCTTTTCTAATTAGTTTTATTATCATTATTATTGTTTAAATAAATATTTATTTTTCCATATTATTACATATGTTTTGAATTTTATTTAATTATTAGCAGTTATCTTTATTTTCACAAAAAAAAAAAAATTCTATAACTTTTTTTATATCTTTTTGTTTTTCGTTATTTTCCGTTTCAAAACAATATCAGTAACACTCAGGTAAATCACACAATAACTATCTTCTCTTTCTTTTTGAGGGAAATGGATTCCTCGTTCATAATAATGATGAAATAAAAATAAACTTAAAATTAGTGTAGTTTACTTTTGAGTGTGGGTGTTTGATTTCATCTTTGATTGTTATGATATTTTGGTCTCTCTTACTCTTATAAAATCCAAATCGTAGTGATATTTTTTATAGAAATAAAAAAATTGCAAACAGCTGTTTTATTTTTGAGAAAAGCAATTTAAAGTCTAAACAAATACTCTGAGTAGTATTTTATTAATATTTATACAGTGTACTCGGAATAACGTCAACTAATTAAAATTGCGGTTGTTGACGTTTATCAGAGTGTTAACGTTTATAAATGTACAAATTTAAAGTAAACAGCAATGAAGTTCAAAGCATTTTTATTGTTCATTAAATAAACAACCATTCATATAAAGAAAAACAAAAAAAAAAAACGACAGCCAAACTAAATTAATCTGAATAGAATATATAAAATATTATCATGTATCAAAAAAATTCTTTTAACTTTTTTATGGATTTTTTTCCTTTCAAAACTTGGAAATTTCGCAGCTTTATCTCTTAAATGTCTTTCTGTTCAATATTCTCGCGTTGGGCACAATCTAAATTCCGGCTAAATAATGACGGCTTCGCTTGGTTTTCAGTTTGTATATACATATGTACTTTTTTAATTTTAATTTTTACAACCTGCTTATAATATAAAGGTAGCGTTTATCGAAATATGGCAAATACAATTAGTTTTGATAAATTGAATACATATTTAAAATACACAGTGGCAAAACTAATAAAAACTAATAAAATATTTACACCAAAAATAGATTTGGCTTTAATTCAAAATTTGTATGAAAAATAAGAACTCCAATTCTGCTTTCTTTTTAGGCATAAGCCACCTTTTGAAAACATAATGAAGTATAAATTTATCTATTATTTAAAATATGTATACATTTAATAAAAGATAAAAATAATACAAATTTTCAAATTCTAGCCAACCAACTAATTATCTAAATAAATCATTATGCTTTTTTCATTTAATATTTATAAATTGATTTTTGTTTTTTTGATCTAATTAAAAACGTCAATAATGAGTTAGATGAAAAATCACAAGTTATTGATATTAAATCGCCTGTAAAGTATAAACTATTATTAACTTGATTAGCACTCCGATTGTTGGACTGCTGCTGGTGTCTGTCTATTTAAAACATGTGTTAATAAAACACTTAAAAGTTTGTTTCGTATATACTCGTACATATGTTATACTTGCATTTAATTAAATTATATTTTATTTACCAACAAATTTTTTTTTATGTAAATAAACAATTCAAATTAAATTTATTCAATAAAAAAAACAAAAAAATTGTTTTGTCAATATTAAAAATTTATCATTTATAATAAAAGCATTTAATTTTAGATAAAAAAATTGATTTTTTGAAAGTGAGTTGAATTGAATTCATTGTTATGTTACTCGTTTGTCCAAACGACGGCGTTTATTCGTAATTCCCTCTCTTATCTCTCTCGATGGCATCAAAACGGCACCTTGTGCTAATTGTAGTTGATCAGGGTTTAGGATCAACTGGCCATTTGACCTACCCCCTCTTATCTGATATTAGACCTCCAATTACATACATACATACTTACATAACTGGCTATTACCGCCCTGTTTCAGAGTACCGGGACCTACAGTTTAAAGTCGACTCCCAACGACACATTTGAGAAGCTTTTTCATGACCATCAATTATTATCAGAGCTTTTGCCAGAAGACTGTTGGAACGTAGTCGCCGAAAGAAATAATGTCAGAACTGAGATATAAACCCAGCGTTTTCGTCTGTATAATCGTCATAAGGTAGTCCCGCCTTACCAAAGCAATAACAGCTGTTTACTTACGATTGTCAAAATCTTATTTCTTCTTCTTCCTTATTTATTTTGACGTTAAACCAATTTGAATTTAAATTTTTTTCTTTAACGACAAACAAATTGAAACAAAAAAGAATACATTTTCTTAAAAGACAATTTAATACTTTAGATATCTAATTTTTTGCTACATAATAAAGCTTTGGGTATCTATAGTCTTCCCCTATAATAATAGTTTCGAAATTCTGGTTACACTTCTTCACAAAATTGAAATTGACCTCTAAAATACACCCTTTTGGATATTATTTTGTTGTTCTGAAGACGAATAGCCTTTTTCTGTAAAAATAACATTTCAGAACGCTTGGCAATTTCTATATAAAACAAAAACAAATTTAATTTTTTTATTTATGCTTTAAATATATATTGCAAAATGTTTATAAACGCTTTTTTTAACGTTTAAAAAAATTAAAAAAAAAAATAAGAGGAAGAACTTGTTTACAATAATATATTTATTTGTGTACAACAGTCAACTACAGTGTAGTTTTTTTTACAATCGGCAGGGAAGCAGGGTTCCAAATCTACAGGGTTGCATGCCATTTCAAACTGGGGCTACCTTATAATGAGCATGGTATGAAGTAATTGTAACAAATTATCAGCAAAACGTTCAAATGATTTGGTTGCTTACTTTTGACGGTTCAACTCAAACAGAACATCAATAAAAGATTCGATTATTTATTCGAACGCTTGAACTCAAACATAACATCAACCAATGAGTTGAGTTGATTTGAAGCAAAATTGTAAGTTGGTCGCACGAAATTGTTTTTATATGAACGAATAATCTATGAGTTGGCTTGTTTTGTTGTAGGTAGTTGCTTGAAAGAGATAAAAACAAGTTGTGAGTTTCTTGCACTAAAATGTTTTATTGTGAACTATTACGATTTACGAAATTCCAGTAGATTCATGCAGACATTTAGTTGACATGCCTATCAATGAAACGCAATATATATATATTTTTTGACGTATTTATGTACGTATGAGTGTATGTATATTTACAGCCTTATCATAGAAGACGAATGATTTAATCCGCTCGTATGAAAAACACTAACAAATATGAGTGTTTTTTTTTTTTGTTGTTTCACATAAAAAAAAATTATTACTGTAAAATCATTCGTTGCACCACATGTAACAGCATTATAAAAAAAGAATATGCAAAAGGCAATCAACAAAAACCAAGAGTGTGAATAAAGCAATGTCAGTAGAAATTGATGTTGAATAAATGCATAGTAAAAGCAACGAATGCATGAATACTTAGCAAACGTGAATACATTTAATCTGTTTTTGTTTTCAAATCGCTGTTTCTATTAATAAAAATGCTTAAGTAATATAAAAAAAAAGAAATTAATCAAAATAAAATAAAAATAAACAAATAAAAATAAAATGTTTATGGAGCATCATAACAATGGTTTTTATGTTTACAAACAACAATGAGATTTTAAATAATTTTCTAGACGAAGAGATAATTGTCGAAGCACGACAATTAAAATTAAATCCATCTATTTAAAAACTTATATTTGAAATAATAATAACAAATTTACCGCGCCCATAGCGCTATTTTATTAAACTTTCTGAAGGTTAGAAATTGAAAAACTACTAAATTTTTTAAAAGGTTTTAAATAAAATGATATTTAACATAAATATTTAGTTTAAAATTCAACACGATAAAAAAAAGCAAAAAAATCTCGAAAATGTTTAAAAATGGTTTGTAAACTGAATACTACTTGTAAGTCAAACTAAATTCAAGTTCAAATACAATATAGTACATACATACATATTTATGTATGAACTAAAATGAAAAAATTGGACTTCTTTTTAAATGTTGTTTTAACGAAAATCTTATGAACTCATTCATTTGTTAATAGATTTTTAAAATATAAGAGGACTTTCTTAACTCATGTAAACAAAGGAGGATTCCTATATAAAATATTGCACAAAAAACCCTGAATTTTCAAAAGTATTACCATTAAGATAAGAAAAAGAAATGAATTTCTAAATTTCATTTAAATTTGGTATAGTGGTTAGCGCGCTCGCACAAAAAAGTCAAAGGATCCAGGTTCAAATCTCAGAAGAGGTGAAAAAATAAAAAGTTAGTTTGCGCCCCCCCCCCCCCCCCCCTCCAGGAAAGCCATCTACAAAGAATCCGCTCCCCGACATTCCACTCTATCGCACCTTAACCAGTGTCAACGTAAAACGAATGATCAGAAAAAAAAGAAAAAAGCGCCACCTATTGGGAAGTAGCAGATAACAGCTAAACATACTTAGCGAAGGCACACTCACCACACAATCAACATGCAACGAAGAGGCAATTGCTGTTGATCATTCAAGGGTGAAGGTATAACACTGGCCTTTGAATGATTAATTCTCAGCAATTTGTCTCATTTCTAAGGCGCTTAACAATAATATAATAATTAATAATAATATATGTACTGTCCTTTCCAAAATTCCAATACAATGCACAGCATTCAGTAGGGGTTTTCCCCTGAGTATTGGTCTCAAATAAAAAAAAAACAAAAAAATAGCCTGATTACGATTCTTTCGGCGACTACCTCTTATCAGTCTTCTGGCAAAAGCTCTGAGAGTAACTGATTGCCATGAAAAAGCTTCTAAAGTCTGTCATTCGGAATAGACTTTAAACTGTAGCTCCCGGTACAAGTGACATGACTAATTTGGTGCCGGTTTATTTCCAAATCCCCATTATTTTAGACATCCGTGTTCGCAGTTTGTTAACTAAAAAGGTAATAAATATGTAAATGTAGACGTATGTGTACATGTGAGTATGTCATATATCGTTGGTCTCAGGTAGAAAGGCCCTAACTCAAATAATTTAAAATTTACAGGAGGAGGTAAAAATGCAAGAGATACTGTTATTATTAATATACAACTTTTTATTAAATGCTGTACAATTGTTTGTAATACCGTTATTTTTAATAATATTTCAAAGATTTTTTGTTAGGATGTGCATATTTCTGAAATGGATTGAAATACTAAAAAAATCAGTTTTGAAAAAAAAGCGAGTTAGGGCCTTTCTACCTGAGACCAACGATATTGTTGTAGAAAGTTTTGATAAAGCCAGTTTATATACACGGTTTTTCTTTATTTTTTTTTAATTTTGTTTTCTTTATTTGTATAAGAAATTTAATTACGCAAAAACAAAACTTGTAAAATTTACTTTTAATTGGATCATTACAGGCACAATAGCAGAAATAACAGGTTTACTAAGAATTATTATTAAACATTTATTTTAATTGATTGATTTTAAAATAAAAAAAAGTCAAGCAGTTTAATAGATACTACGAGTGTGTACAAGTATAAGTGTTAAACGTCCAATTTAATCAGTTACTTATTATACATAAAATTAAATAAAAGTTGTATAATAAATGTATAATTGTTTTATAAAAGGTTCAATAAGGGAATTACATATCGTCATATGAATTCAAAAAAGCTCTAGGGGGATTAATTATAATGCCCCTTAGCAAAATACATGTTCCTGCAAAGTTTTACACTTCTGCGATTAAAAAGACGACTTTATGACAAAAATTTGGAAAGCAAAGTCAGTTGAGATAATAAAATTTTAGTTAAAAAAAGTTATTATAACAATTAAAAATGTGGCTTAAATACACCTCCCTAAGTTACAAGCAAATACTTTCTTTTAGTGGCACATACATACATACATATGTATGTATTCTAAAAATAGTGAAATAGGAATTATTAAGCGGTAAAGCTTGGTTTGCAAGATTCAAGCCCATTAGCTTTAACTAAAATAATGAATAAAATATTTGTTAGAATTTTTTTTTCTAATACAAACAAAAGTAAAAACTTGACAAAACAATATTTATTTATTTATTTATTAAAATGTAATATAAAGCCACTTTTGGCCAATTTAATATATATTACAAGAAATAATTATAATAAATATAAGTAATATGAAAAGAGAAAATAATATATTACAAATATAAGAATATGTTCACTAAAACGCTAGTGAGACAGAAAATATAAACTAGCACTGTCTTTAATTCATTGGTCCCACACAAAAGGAAAATAAAAGGGAATAGATAGAAATAATACTGATCCCAGCAGTGTATATGGAAGGATTACTAATAAGATTAAACTAAGTAAGTAAGATTCTAGTAGTTTAACAAATTTCTAAGTTTCAGTCGAAAAGCATTATTAGTATGAGAAAAAATATTCTTGTTTTTCTTTGTTTTTTTTTTCTTTTATTTATTGCGTATTTCGGTAATACGGACGTATACAAATTATATTTTTTTTGTCGTACGTTGTACGCTTTAATTCAGGTACGACACTAACAAATTTGATTGTTTTTGTTGTTGTTTTACATATAAAAAGACGAATGTCAAAAACTATTCAATTTCTATGAACAGGCTATAAATTTGGTATTGCATTTCATCATTTTTAATCTTAATATCTTATTTATTTAATGTTAAAAAAAAAATTTAAATTTAAATTTGTTTAACGTCAAAATAAATAAGGAAAAAGAAGAGTTGGATCGCAATAAACAGCTGTAATTGTTTTTGCAAAGCGGGACTACCTTATGATGATTATACCATAGATTCCGGCAGTTGGCCGTTAAAATGTAACAGGGTCAGTCATGTGGAATAATTTTTCAATGAGATATAATTGTTCTACACGTCTCTAGATGGCGCTTTCAATAAATTCTGAAAAAACAGGTTTTGTAATCAGTGTCGTCAGTTTGAAGATTGTTTTAATATTTACAGTCGGGCCTCGATTATGAGTAATTGTCGGGACCAGAAGCATTACGGTTAATCGAATAACACTTTTAATTTTAGTTTTTTTTTTTAATATTTTTATTATTTAACAAGTGAACATTGGTGGACATATATATTAAGATTAAAGATAGGAATGTCCTATCCCAACTTCGTATTTTTCAGATAGTATTTTAACACTCATATTATTTTTTGAATGCTCGTTAATTATTTTAACTTTATCGTCAATATTTAATTTAAAACTTTTTTTTTTGTCTTTTTACCACTGGTAACGATGCCATATTAAATATATTTAAATCTAACCACTCGCATTTCTCAAATATCAAAATTAAAATAATCACTTGTAAATGCTTCTGACTCATCGTATGAAAACAAGATAAGTCCCCGTTTTCATCACGGATAATAGAGGCAATCACAGTTAATCGAAGCAAACAATTTGAAAATTCTTAATTCGCGCCCATGTTCCGACAAACGCTATGTTTTCAAAATGCATTTTGTTTTGAAAACACAAAACACCTATTTGGCGATTACAAATCGAAAACGCAAAATTCAAGCGTTTTTCAGAACATGAGCGTATCTTTTAAATACATTACATTACAAAATCAAATTCAATGTACATTGCTAAAATGTTGTCGGAATATAAAACGAAATATTTTTCTATACAGAATAGTATATATTTTTACATATCGTTAGTATAAACGAAGCAAAGCAGAGAGGATTTTCGGGGATGAAAATCCGACAGCACTATTTGCCATGCTAGAGAAGCGGTTGACACAAGGCCATAGTAACAGCCTGTTCATAGAAGGCGACGTTCATCTACAACGAAATTTTCGATAATTGATAGCTAACGAATATCGTTGGTTAATGCAACTCATAAGGCCATTGCCAAAAGTATGTCTCCTGTATTTATGAATACCATATATTGCAAACTGTATTTATGGAGTCAGCCTTACAAATATTGCGTATTGAAAAGGTTTACAACATCTTTATGAACACATGGCATTACAGAATAAAAAGAGGAATGACATTCACAACCTCTATGAAATTTTATGTTGCTTCGCATAGTGAGTTTATAAATTCAGCCATATTTTTTAGACCTACAGAATATGTCCAGATTACTCTAACAACGTTAGCAATTTCTTTTATTTTATTAATATAAATATAGGACACATTTATTTTTTTAATTTTTTTTTATTTGTTTGTTTTAATAAATTCATTTTAAAGAATTTTATTTCTTTGTATGCATATATTATAGTAAATCCACTTATTTGAATATTTTCACAATACATATATTTGTATATAATATCAATTTAAAAATGTTTATGTTGTGCAAAATATCTAAATATACAAGTTATCGAAGTCATAAGGACTTCGGCTAAAAAAGTTAAGCGCCGCACCAACAGCGGCGCGTTTTAAAATTAAAACACTTTTTTGATTAAAAAATATACTACCGTTTATTTTCACTGTCCCACTTAGACTAACTAAAACTAATTTTATTACCCTAAACGATGGCGGTATGATGAGCAGCGCTGCCTTGGTTGGAGTTGGTGTTGATATATGACGCGTGTGCAGCGTCAGCGGAATCGAGCGACGATGGTGCGAACACACAACAATTTGCGTTCCCATGATGTTATTTGAAACCCTTTTTATATTGCGCAAATTATTTGATCACGTTGTACAGCGTCAGCACTTATACCAGCTTAGCTTGGGGTAAAGGGGTTGTGTTAACTCCTCCCCCTTCAAAAATCTACGTCTCGTAGATCTTAATTATTAGTGGGCGTATTCCCCGGTGAGGCTGAGCCTGATGAGAATAGTCCACCGTTTACCTTTCGCCAAACACATCCGACAAAAAGTACAGTTAAAACAAGGACGAAAAGGCTGGGTATTCCGCCAACTCGTAGCTGTTGCGTCAGCTGCTTTAATTGTCTTATGTTCTCTATGCTGAGACCGTGGACATACTCGACGTCGATCTTATTACCTTGACTAGTTATATTGGTATATACTGGCGGAAGAGCCTGCAACTTGGTAGCTAGAGTGTTGGTGTACATTTTCCCATTGAGTTCGATGGTTTCATTAAAAAATTGTATAACGTATGTTCCATTTAGGTACATAATGTTGTCAGAGGCTTTGAGGTTACCCTTAAAGTTTGTGACGAAGACTGTACCTTCCTTTATCAGTTCAACGAAGGTTCGATTACCCGTTTGATACTGACATTTCGCGTCGCCACCTTTTAATAATCTAGACACACAGTCATCTTCCTTCAATTTTTCTAATTGTGCCAAATCACATACAGAGGAGTTATTAATTGACATGCAATTACCCGTGATTCCATAAGTTTCCCTTTGACTCACTAGCATCTTCTTATAATTTAGATCCACCTGTTTCCCCTGTGATATCGAAGGTCTTGTATGTAGGAGATTAA
The DNA here is from genome assembly GCA_963576795.1 of Metopia argyrocephala. Taxonomy (NCBI): domain Eukaryota; kingdom Metazoa; phylum Arthropoda; class Insecta; order Diptera; family Sarcophagidae; genus Metopia; species Metopia argyrocephala. Next base: position 4,807,069 of record OY756209.1, read on the forward strand.
ATTCTTCATTCCTCACCTTCGGCATAGCCAATACATACAAAAGCATAGACCCGTTGACGTAAATCGACGGTGTACCGTATTCCACCGCTTCGATTACATTTTCATACGGGAGCGTTTCCATTTCGGATATGATTCTATTGATTTCTTCTTTGTCGATTATATTTGTATTAACAATTTTGTTCTTGGCCAGCTGGCAAGCTCTAATGATCTCGTTTACATCCTCGCTTATTATTGAAATTTGGTTAAGTGTGTCCTGCTGGAGCCATTCTGCCTTCAAGGGTTCTACCCGATTATTGAATTCGTCTATGACGTGATTAATCTTTTGTAATACCATTTGCATTTTGACAAATAACACATTATTCACTTTATACTGTTGATTGTTATTCTCCACTATATCGTTCTGGCTTTGGAGGATTTTGTTCCAGTCGGCAGCATCTGGGGAACCTGCCAACCATTTCCATGCCGACCCGATCCAGTCTATTGAACGTGTTTTTCGGAGGTGTTTTCTAGTAAGGCTGTCTATGCGATCATCAATTTGTTTCAAACGAAAATTGATAATATTGCTTTTTTCGGCGTTGCGCACCGTTGAGTTGACGGTCGACGCTATTGTCCGCACCAGCATTTTGTACTGGCGAAGGTCTATCACATGAACCAAATTAAAATGCCCGTTGACAATCCTGCCAGTTCCGTCCTTCACAGAAATAATCGCAGCGTCATATTTAAATATTTCCGCGCATCGCGTTATTGAAAGAGCAGTTAAACTATAATGATAATGATAAAAGTTTATATAATGTAATTCCCTACCTATTCTCGTGCAGGTCACTATATTACTTTACAAAAAGAGAGGAAAAAAAAAGAAATATAAATATTCATACAATTCATCATGCCATTTCCCATTTTACAATAAAAAAAAATTTTGTACAAATCATTTACCTTATATATATCTAATTTCTAAATTTTTCATATTTTATGGGCGCATTGACAACCATCATTATATCCTTCTCACATCGGCCTTGTGGAACCTCTTTCCTGTCTCGGTAGTCAGGGTCACCCTACCATCACATGCAACCTTTTCCTTTTTAAACCTCTTTCTGTGCTTACCCTTGATTTGCCTATTAGCAACAAATACTACTTCTCCTGCTTCATATACTCTAGGTTCCTTTCTGTTCTTGTTTAACCTATCATTTCTAGCCCGCTGGCTCTCTTCCAATCGATCCCTCACATCATTCATGACAGCTTCACGAAAGTTCGTCAGCTGTCGATAGTTCAACCTAGACGTCCGATTCAGGAATATATCCACCGGTTTCATATTAGTCACGGAGTGGATTGAGTTGTTATAGCGGTCTACAGATAGGTAGAGCAGTTCTTTTACCCTCAGTTCAGGGTGCTCCCCCTTCATACATCTGTAGATTTCCAAAAGTGTAGAATGCACTCTTTCCACCTGTCCATTTACCTCACTTCTTTGCGTTGGCGTCTTGTATACCTCGATGCCTAAAGAGTCAATAAAATTAGAAACGGTTGGAGATACTAATCCCCTTTCATTGTCTATAACCAACATTTTCGGAACCGTAAAAAAATGCAGTACCTTGGCTAATTTTTCACGCAGATGCGTGGCGGACTTATTCCTAATGTGAAAAAGTTTTACAAATTTTGAAAATTTATCTAAGCAACTTATAAACTTTTCCTTTTCTAACTCGAACAAATCAAGATGGAGAATTTCACAAGGGTATGAAGGTATAGGTGTAGGCAAAAGCTTAGGTTTTGCTGGATGCCGGTCATACTTCTGTAGCTTACACGTCTGACAGCTGGTGGTGTATTGCTTGATTAGGCTTGTCATTCTTGGAAAGTAGTACCGTTCCAGAATCTGTTTTGTGTTTTCATGAGGATTCCTGTGGGCCCTTCGGTGTTCGGTGGCTATAATTTCGAGTTTCCTATCTTCATTGGCCACATCCTCCACGATACGCTGCGTTAACCTCATCTTATACTTGGAGAAATGTCTCGTATACAAATCTTGAAGAAGCTGGATGCTAGTTTCAGGAATTTTAATTCCATTGATGACACTTGGGTTAAGGAGCCTCTTAAGAGTATCAGTCAGATTTCTTCCGTTAATGCTACTCATTGTCACATAATGCCGACAATAGCCTGGGTGTGGAGCCTCTGAGCAATACATATCCTTGCCAATCCGTAGCACAACTTGATTTTTGAAAACATTTAACGGTGCTTCAACATGATGAATGAGGTCGGAGGCGTCCTGTTCAGCGCTATGCATCGTAGCGCTTGTGGAGCCTGCCTCACTGGCGGTTGCTGTTTCAGAATTACCCTCACTGGCAGTTTCTGTTCCAGAATTGCCCTCACTAGCCGTATCGGTGGTGGAGTTTTCTAAGGTCGGATCATCGGTCTCAGCATTTGAGAGGATGTTGACCTCAGTTCTCATTCTTGATAATGCATCCGCCACGACATTAGACTTGCCTGGTTTGTAAATCAGTTCATGGTTGTACTCCTCAATTCTTGCTTTCCATCTTTTAAGTTTCGCATTGTAGTTTCTCGATCCTAAGGCAAAGGTTAGTGGTTGATGGTCAGTGTATATACGAATCTTTTTCGCACCGTAAAGGTAGGACCTCAAATTGTCCAATGCCCACACAATCGCGAGCATTTCCTTTTCATTGGTTGCGTAGTTTTCCTCGGTTTTGCTAAGGGATCGAGAAATAAAAGATATGGGTCTGTCCTTGCCGTTCTCGCCCTGAGATAAGACAGCACCTATGGCAAAGTCCGATGCATCGGTTGTGAGATTAAATGGCTTATCGAAATCGGGGAAGGCTAAAACATCTGCTGAGACTAAAAGTTCCTTCAAATGGGCAAAGGCTCTCAAGGCAGAGTCGTCAAGTTCGATCTTTACCTTTTTAGACTGATTCGCTCTTACCTGAGCGTTTTCGCCTCTCGTGAGGTTCGTTAGAGGTTTAGCGACCTGAGCATAATCCCGTATAAATTTGCGGTAGTATGAAGTCATTCCGAGGAAGCGTTTTAGCTCCTTCAAGTTCTCTGGTGGCATCATTTCCGTAATGGCACTAACTTTTTTCGTATCTGGCTTGATACCTTCCGGTGTAACTACGTACCCAAGGAATTCCACGCTGGTTTTCATAAATTGTGTTTTCTCCAAATTCACTTTTAAATTAGCTTCTCTAAGCCTGCAAAAGATAGTATCCACATTCCCAAGATGCTCCTCCTCATTCCTTCCAAATACTATTATGTCGTCGATATAAACGTAGCATATCCTTCCGATATACTCCTTAAGCACGTCGTCAATCATGCGCTGAAATATTGCCGGTGCATTTTTGAGGCCAAATGGAAGTCTCAAAAATTCGTACTTCCCATTCATTGTTGAAAAAGCTGTCTTAGGTATGTCAGCAGCCTTCATTCGTATTTGGTGAAATCCAGACGTGAGATCTATGGTGGTAAAATATTTGGCAGCTCCCAGGCTCGCAAGAGTGGAGTTGATGTCGGGTATTGGGTATGAGTCAGGAATCGTCACCGCATTTAGTCGCTTGAAGTCGATAACCATCCTATACTGCTTCTCGCCGTTAGGCTTTGGTTTTTTTGGAACTATCCATACCGGGGAGTTGTAGGGGCTTCTTGACGGACGAATAATGCCTCCCTCGAGTAATTCAGTAATTTGTCTGTCGACTTCTTCTCGCATGCAAGATGGATAGGGGTAACTTTTTGTGTATATGGGTTCGTTAGTGCTGGTTCGTATGTCCGCCCTAACTACAGTATTTGCGACTTCCCTATCATTAATTGGACCAAAAAGGGGTTTGTGCTTGTTTAAAATTTCCTCAAATTTTTTTCGTGTTTGTACCGAAAGACCATCATGCAAAACTGGGTTTATTTGGTTCGATATTTTCTCCAGTAAAGGAATTTTTGCATTGGGCTTGATTATTAGCAAATTCTGCTTCCTGTCGATAATCGCCTCCACTTCCTTAAGCGTGTCATCCCCTATAATTCCATCAAAGGAATCAAGCCCCGGCAACACATAAAAAGTCGTAATAGAGTTGTTCCCAAGACGCTGAAAGAATTTTCCCTTAACTTCCCTACAAATTTTAATGCGACCTCCTGCAGATTGTACGAAAAAGGACTTAGTGAGTGGTGTACTGTTTTTAGATAATGATGGACTGATGAAATTTTTATTTGCGCCGGTGTCAACAAGGAATTTCCACACCGTGCCTTCTCTCCCAACGTATTCTATGTAAGGTACGCTGGATAGGCCCCTTCCATAAAATTCACTTCATCTTCTGTGTTGTGGTCCACGAGCTCTTCGTATTCGGCTTCAGTCGGCGCTACAACCTCCGTTGAGTGAAGAATTTCTTTGTTGTTGGATTCATCCAATGTTTCTATATTAAACAGCCGCTGCTGCTTCCTGGGGAAATTTTCTGAGTTGAACTTCCTTTTAAAATTTCCGGCATTGTTATTCGTATTGAAATTGTTTGACCTGCGACTCTGAACAGTAGGATCTACTTCCATTTTTTCCACTTGATTAAGCGGTTCCCTTCTAGCCTGATATTGTTGCCTAAATCCAAAAGTTCCCCTAGGCCTTGGTGAGAATCCGAGATTATAGCCGTTTGGGCTACCTTGAGACGGCATGGGGGGGCGTTCACGGCGTTCCAACTGGTTCACTGGTACAGTCACTGTGTCTCTGTTGCTTGCTGCATGGATTGGACGATTTCTAAAGTTTAAATTCTGTATGTCCAAACATGCCGTGTAGGCTTCCGGCAGTGTTCTTGGTTTCTGCACTATTAACATTCGCGACAGTTCTCCATCTAACCCCCTAATAAACACATCTAACGCCCTATTTCTATATGTCTCGATGAGAGCATTAACCGTTTCCTGCGAATAGTCTTCTGTTCTGATCTTATTAATTATTAAAGCAAACTGGTGGTTAACGTTCGCGTAGAAAACATCTAACTTCAGGCCCCTTTGAGTCATTTGACCCAACTGGTGCTCTAGGGTCCGAATGTCCCTCTTGTCCGCATAATGCAGCGACAAACACCTTTTCACTTCGGGCCAATCATCGTCGAATATATTATACGATATCAGGGCCGAATCCGCCTTTCCCCTAATTTTACCTCTAATGCTTTTTAGGATTGCCCTATAGAGTGGTTTCCCCCTGACTATCTCATAGTCCTTAAGGATACCCTCTACAGCATGCACCCATGATACATACTGAGAGGGATTTCCCTCGAAGGTTTGCAATTCTTTGACCGAGTCAGGGAGTTTTCCAATCTCCCTGAGGTCCTCCTCAGTGACAGGACCGCGCAATGGTTCCTCAATAATATTTTCAGAGAGACCTGGTTTCTCCAGCTCCCGTATGCGGCCCTCTGCAGCTCTTAATTGCTGCAGCAGAAGATTGACCGTGCCAGTGAGCTCGATCAATTTTTGGTTCAATGCGTCCATGTTTAGATTCGTAAAAAAAAGTTCTTTTATATATTTAAAATATTTCACAAAATTTCCAATATAAGAAAAAAAATTTTATTATATAATATTTTATAACGGTCCTATTATGTATTCAAAAAAAAAAATAAAATTTTGTTTTTATTCTTTTTTTTTGTTTTTATATAATATTTTAAACAATTTTACTATCTTTCAAAATTTTTAATATAATATTTTATAACAATTCGCAATATTTCAAAATATAAAAATTTTTTTATATAATATTTTATAACGGTCCTATTATGTATTCAAAAATAAAAATTTTGTTTCTTTTTTTTTGTTTTTATATAATATTTTACACAATTTTACTATCATTCAAAATTTTTAATATAATATTTTATAACAATTCACAATATTTCAAAATATAAAATTCTTTATATAATATTTTATAACGGTACTATTATGCAAAAATTTTGTTTGTTTTTTTTGTTTTTATATAATCTTTTACACAATTTTACTATCATTCAAAATTTTTAATATAATATTTTATAACAATTCACAATATTTCAAAATATAAAATTCTTTATATAATATTTTATAACGATTCAATTTCTTAGTGTAATATAATGACTCACATAAAAATAATTTTCATCCTGCACGAGAAAATATTTTCTTCTATTGTTGCTTCCTTGTCCTTGCTTCCTTGTTGTACGAGAGCTTCGTTTATGACATACGGAAGAAAAAGAAAATGAGTATATTAGTTCAAAAGAATTTTACAAGTCTTTTGGTTGAAATTGAAAAGTGTTGCACAATTGTTCTATTTCTTTTTATTTGAAGTAAGTGATATTTTTCTTTTCACTTATTTCACGTTGAACATGGCTCAATTTATCAAAGAACTTTCTATTTTTCAATTCTTATCGTATATATGGTATACAAGGACTTTTATTTCTCATTGGTTTTCCTACTTTTCTTTTAAGTTGATAATTTGAGTTACATTTGTTCTGTGTTATTTTTTATTAACCTTATTATTTTATAGTCTTTTGAGCGGAGGATCGTATTATCCGTTTTCGACGGAAAATTCCGACGTACTAAGGGACGATTTGTCTCACCCCGTGCAGCCTCCGACCGTTACCCTCAATTACTAGGCAAAATTTAAGGCTTGGTTCCCATCAAATGTAGGTTCTTATGTTAACTACAACTAACGAGAATTCTACTTAGTAGTGCGGGTTCTTACGTTTACCACAACTTGTAGAGGAAGCCAGACCTTACCTTTCGTAATCTCACTATCTGTGAAGAGGATACTACGAAGCAGGCTTGCACATTTCCTCGCAAGACTTGCTTATTATTTTATTTTGTGACTAGGAACTTTTTTACACACTGGAGTGCTCGGAATTCGAGATCGCAGCATGCTGAAGCCATAGGCTCCATATTGGTCACTTCTTTTTCGTTATTTGTATCTTTAAGTTAACTTTAATATTTTATTGAAAACCATTCTTCTTGTTAAAAATTCATTTTCCAAAAAAAAAAAAATTTTCCTTAGTTTTGTACAATATTCGATTAAAATATTTTTCCACTTTAGAAAATATTTCGTGGGTTGAATTATTTGCGTTTTAACACTCAATTTTCACATCTTCATTTTGAAGGTATTTTGATCAAAGGACAATAATTTTCTTTATTTTAATTTATCATTACTCCACTTGATCTTTTAGCACGTTTTTATAAGCTTCTTAATTTATATATTTTTTAAGATAAATTTCATTTAAACCACAAAAAAAAATTTTCTCAATTTTGAGAGCTCTTTTTTTTATATGCACTTTCTTTCGAACCATGTTCAACGGGAACCGGCACATCCTTTTTTTCAAAAGCATGCCGGTCCCTGCTCGGGCGCCAGTTATCGAAGTCATAAGGACTTCGGCTAAAAAAGTTAAGTGCCGCACCAACAGCGGCGCGTTTTAAAATTAAAACACTTTTTTGATTAAAAAATATACTACCGTTTATTTTCACTGTCCCACTTAGACTAACTAAAACTAATTTTATTACCCTAAACGATGGCGGTATGATGAGCAGCGCTGCCTTGGTTGGAGTTGGTGTTGATATATGACGCGTGTGCAGCGTCAGCGGAATCGAGCGACGATGGTGCGAACACACAACAATTTGCGTTCCCATGATGTTATTTGAAACCCTTTTTATATTGCGCAAATTATTTGATCACGTTGTACAGCGTCAGCACTTATACCAGCTTAGCTTGGGGTAAAGGGGTTGTGTTAACTTACATTTATTACTGCATTAACTCTTTAAAGATTGTGCAAAGACTTCTTGTGTTGGACTTTCAAATTAGAAAACTCTAATGACAGTATTTTAATGTGACAAAAATAACTTAAAGAAAATACTAATTAAGCCATCTATTAATGTTAAATAGCGGAAATTAATGCGTATATCCAAGATATTTTAAGTTTATAATTTGGTTTACAGTTTTTATTATTTTATCAAAATTGTAAAAAAGTATATTAAGAATACAAAAAAAAAAATTGAAAAAAACTTAAGTTTAAATCATTACATTTTATTAACTATAAAAAAAATTACGAATATGTATATAAAAAAATCAACTAAAATTAATGACAAAACGACTTACAATAGGTATGATTATTAATAACAGTATGTTACAATAGAAAATATTTTATATATTTTTAAAATGACCTAAAAGTAGATTGCCAGTAAAGGCCTATTGATTGAATCACTTTTCCAAAAATGAAAAGTGATGCTCTCAACACGGCCTACAACCTACACTGTGATTTATTAAAAGTATATTTAAACTATAACATCGTGTAATATAAGATGTTTTTTTTTCTTTTTTGTCGTAGTGATATTGTTTAAGGAATGTGTATTTAAATGGTTATGTTCCCTGCACATTAAAGCCAAAGAAAACAAATTTGGCAATGGTTTAAGAACAGACTTAAAAAATATTGAAAGGTAATATTAAGATAAAGATACAATCGATGAATAGTCGTTTAAGTAGTGATTAAAAATTGGACCTACTTGATCACTGCCTAAACAAGAACTCATCAAGTTGGTAAAACAACAATTAGAAAACGTTTAGAAATATAGTTAAGTTATACTATATATATATTCAAAGTGCCAAAATATTCTTTTTATATAAAGAAATAAATATTGAATTTACAATTTTAGTTTTCTTGTTTGATAAAAATATTCCTTTGTCTAGGTTTATATGTTAGATGTGATGTTATAGCTTAAGTTTTTCTTTTTTTTTATAATTTGCATATAAATCAATAATTATATGAAATGCAAATATATATATAATTTTTATATAAATTGCGTTAATGCATTATAACTGAGAATGAGAATGAAATGTGCGTTTGTTTTTGTTTGTTGCTAATGAATTGATGGAATTAGTAAATGTTACGTTTTAAAATTAGTAGGGAAGGATACATTTCGACAAAAAAAATCCTCTGATTTTTTTGATTGTTGTCTTCTGTTTAATTGATAATGTTGTTCAGTATGCTTTCAATTTTCTGTAGTGAATTTTCTTCCACCAAGAAGGTACGGTGGTTACCTTCAACTGTTAGCACATTAACGGATTTTTGACAAACCTTAAAGAAATCAAATACATTTTTAATACATTTTTTACTTCTCTTTGATAAAATAAAATATAATTTACCTCATTTAGTCCATAATCTTCTTGCAGTTTGGCATAGTTTTCAGTGGGCTTGACTAGAGTAACATCACATGATACTTTTGATGTGGGCACGTATTTATCAGCAGCTAAAAGTTTTTTAAAGAACGCTGAGGCGGCTTGGACAATCTAAAAATATAAAATATTTAAAAGTTTAAAATTAGTGGCATGTAACTAACAAAAAGATCACTATGATAACTTACCAAGTCTAGGGGCTGATTGATTTCGGCTGCTACAATTTCTGCACATTTAGCCACTTTGCCTTCATATGTTGGTATACTTAGCAGTTCTCTTGCTACTGAACTGTAGTCAACGTTGGCTACAACCATGCCAAAGTATGCTAAACCATAAGCCTCGTTCTGTCCTTCGGAACTGTTCATGCGTTGTTTGAACATGGTGGTATACCAGTTGACATATTTAGGAGCACCATCTAACATAACTAGGCGTGCATCTTCCTTAGCATTTTGCAAATGTTGTACAATTACGAAGGCAACCAAAGCGCCAAAGGAATAGCCAGCAATTGCATAGGGTCCGCTTGATTGGACTTTGCGTATATGTTGTAAATGGAAATCGGCCAAAGTTTCGATTGATTCAAGATTGGCTTCAGCTGTACATTGTAGGCCATACACAGGACAATCTAAGCGAGATGATAATTGTTTTAAAGCATGTGCTGATCCTTCAATAGGTGAAACCACAAAGAGCGGACGTTTCTTGGAATCCGCTGATGCTTTCGATTCTAGACGAATAATGGCTTCAGATGGCATAAGTTCTGTGGCGAATACAACTTGTGTACCATCGCCGAAAGGACTGGGGCTGGGTGTTCGGCGTGTGGGTGAAGCAGAAGATCTGTCATTGCCTTCAGCACCTCCACTGAGTTTTTTTAATTGATCGAATGTCAGCAGTCTTATTTCTTGGGGTGACATCACAATATCAAAGTTGCGCTCTAGAGTTTGTTTGATTTCAGCACCCATGAGAGAGTCCATACCTAAATCAGCTAATGAAGCCGAATCTTGTATATTCTTTGTGTCTCTTAAACCCAAGATATTCGCAACAGAGGCTATTAAACTTACACCACCAGATGAATCGGATTTGCGTTTGTCGGCTACAACCATAGAAGCCAAAACAGGATGAGGTTGTTGAAGGAAAAGATCAATAGTTTGTAAACAAGAGGCCATCCTCTGAGGCAAAGTACCACCAATAACTGTATCATTGTCACCCAGGTTTTCAATAACCAAACCTGTATCACCAATGGCACCCCACTGTATAGCTAAACCAGGAAAACCACTGTTCTGCCTTTCTTCGCAAATACGTTCCATAGCTGAGTTGGCGAGACCATAATTAGTTTGGCCAATATTACCGCGACCACAGGATACACTTGAGAAGCAAATAAAGTAATCCAATTCGGAACACATGGTTCTGGAGTATTGATCCAAGTACTTAGTGCCTTGTACCTTAGATTCGCATACAGTTTGGAAATCCTTAACTGTCTGATCTTCTAGCAGAGCGTCTCTGAGTACTGCAGCTAAATTGAAAATTCCGCCAACTATAGCAAGTTTGTTGGCATTTTCTAACAGTTGTTGACAGCCCTTGGCACTGGTTACATCGCTAGTGTCCACCAACACTTTTACACCTCTTTCTTGCCATCTTCTTATCATAAGAGATTGGTAGCCGGTCTTTACACCTGATCTGGATGTAAGCACTAGATACTTGGCTCCTCTGGATACTAACCAATTAGTAAGTTCTAAACCGAAACCACCCAAACCGCCAACAATAATGTAAGACTTTTCAGGATGCATGTAGGTACGAGGTATGGCATTGACAAGTCGAATAGAAGGTTTAAGAGTTTTACGTCCATCTTCTTCATCTCTTACTTTAACAACAACTTTACCAATATGCTTACCAGAAGCCATAAAGCGGAAAGCGGACTCAATTTGATGTTCATTGAAGACCGAAGTGGGCAAAGGTCTGACGGCACCAGATTTAATTCCTTCCGCTACTAAAGAAACAACCTGGTTCTGCATGGATTCCTCTCCTTCCATAACACTGTCCAAAAGAATACCATGAAAAGAGGTATTCTTGAGAAACACTGACATGCCCAAAGGTGAGTTGTTGCTTAAATCGAATTTACCAATTTCTAAGAAGCGGCCATTTAATCCCAAACAACGGACCGAAGCTTGAAGTTTTTCCTCGGCTAAGGAATTTAATACCAAATCTACACCACGTCCTCGAGTTTCACGCATAACCATTTGCTCAAATGAACAATCACGTGAGTTTCCAATATGATTATCTTTAAGTTGAGGAAAACGTTTCTTTAAGAATTCACGCTTATCCTTGTTGCCAACAGTGGTAAAAACGGTTAAACCATGATGTAAAGCAATCGAAATTGCAGCCTGGCCTACACCACCAGAACCAGCGTGGATCAATACTTTTTCACCTCTTTTCATTTGACCACGTACTACTAAAGCGTAGTATACGGTGGCATATACGCAGGGAACAGTAGAAGCTTCTTCCATAGACCAGTTGTCAGGAATTTCCCACATCATGTTTTTACTTGCCACACAGGTTGTAGCCAACGATTTGGCAGGAACCATAGCCATTATTCTACGCCCCTGAGAATCACGGCCGGCAAACTCCAAACCCAAAACGCAATCCTGTTGAGCTAAGTCACCAGGCAAGGCATCAGCAGACAGTTTGCCAGATGACAACATCACATCGCGGAAGTTAATGGGTGCATAATAAACTGTGCACAATTCTGACTTGTTGTCCAATAAACTGGAATTTAATTGAGGGGCTTCAATCCATTTCAAAGAAGCAAGATCTCCCTTCGTAAGAGCATTAACGTAAGCATGTTCAACTTGTAAAGTGGCTACATCAGTTTCTAGTTTCAAATGACGGAATGTACCCCATGTTGAACCTTTTAAAACATTTGTGATCAGATCCTTTGAAAGTTGTTGATTATAAATTTTGTTGGTCAATGAAAATTTCTCTGCATTTTTATCTTGAATGAAGACCATGCGTGCCAATTTACCACCATTCTCATTCTTAATGCAGTTCATAAAACCAACAGCACCAAATAGTTCTTCACCTTGACACACTATATAAACATATCGTTCGATTTCAGCGGCTTTTGCCAAAGCTTCTTTAAGATCATCTAACCAATCAAAATTTTTTTCAGTTACTTGCACAACAACAGCATTTCTTTGAGTCAAGTCAACAGGTTTGCGAGCCATTACCAATACTCTGGAACCGCCTATTATTTGCTCAGTTATAATTACTAAGCCACTCTTAATTAATGCTTCACGACCAGTTTTATTGTAAGTTGTGGTGGATTCCTCAAATATAAGAAAACCATTGTCTTTAATAGTGGCTTTGCTGTTCTGTAAAACATTAGTATCAGGTCTCGATAAGACATCCAAAGCGTACAAGAAATGACAGTTCTGCTCAACCGGTTCTTCTAGAATATTTTTTGATATAATACGTACGCCTGAATCGTTTCCTAAACTTGAAGAAATAATCTCTTCGTTGTTGTTGTACGTGGCAACAGCCATATCAGCTGTAATAGTGGGTTCTCCCTCAATGATTTGCAATAATTTTCCAGCTAAGAGAACATCCGGATTACGGCCATTAGCTAATTCAACGCCTTTAATTTTTATAGCACCTTGGGAGTTTTCTATGATTATATGAAGGGCTGCAGTTAATGCTTGTAAGCGTGATTTATCAGAGTTTTCATGCAGTTCACTGTGATTTACATTAGGTATAAAAGTATACCGTTCCAATGTGGGAGGATTTTGTGTTCCGGGTCTCTTTGAGGCCAATGAGGCTTTCAGACCTCTCATTTCAACACCAGCACTCTTAATAACATTTATATCGCTGTACATGTATACTGGAACGCCGTTTTGTGAAAGTTGCTCTTCGGAAAACTTTGACATTTCTTCAAAGTGTTTGTTAGGATTTAGAATGGCCTTTTCAATTCGAGTAGGCAAATACAATTCTCTTAGATTCTTGCTTAAGATACTAAATTGTAGCATAGTGTCCATAAAACTGATCCAGTTTCCTACCCATTGCAAATTTCCAACATTAGCCACGGTATCAGATTTAACAATGCCTCGGAAAATACCGGAATAGTCATAGCCACGAAGTCTCAATTCTTTATATACATCGTTAGTGTTTAACTCTTTACCCAAATTACTAGCTGGTAAGTTATCCAATAGCAATTCCTCCTTTTCAATGTCTTCTGGAATTGAGATTTTACCTGAAACAGCTAAACTGCCTCCTTCGCAAATTTCAAAATTGCCACTACCATCAAAGAAGTTAAGGCCAAATTTAACAACACCTTCCTTGTTGAGAATGGTAGCTCTGTGGAAGACAATATTTTCCATGACAATTGGGCACTTTTGATACTCCATACCCTTCATTTTGGCAAAGGTCATCCAGGCCAAAGTCATGTAACCGGTAGCAGGGAACAAAATTCTGCCATCAATTGTGTGACCAGCAAAGAAGGCATCTTCATCTTTACTCAAGTTAATTTCAATAACAGTTTCCCCTGAAGTTGTTTCTTTGCCATACTTAGGAACCATCCATTTCTGTGTATGATCCCAGCCAATCTTAGAACTCAACATAGGTGTACCACGACCGACGGGGTAAGAAATTGGCTTGAATAGAGTCAGCACTTGAGGCTGAACGCCAGCTGCATAAATCTTGCCAATGTTCATTAATAAAAATTCGACATTGTTTTCGTGGCCGCGTTTAACCAAACTAATATTCGTGGCTTCGGGACCTAAAGCGCGCTTGAGAATGGCTTGTAACAAGCCGGTGGGAGCAATTTCAATGGCAATTGCATTCTTGGGTATGTGTTGCAAGCCCTCGTAGAATAAAACGGGAGAAAGTAAATTGTTGACATGATAAGCGGCCGAAGACTGTTTAGCCACAGGTGTATTCCAGGCTGATTCGGGAATACTAGTACTAATCCATCTGCTAGTGCGGTTCTTGGCATTCGGGATAATTTTCTCCAAACTCTTGCGCAATTTTGGTCCAGCGTCTGCAATATATTTGCTATGAAAAGCGTAACCAGATGATTTAACAGCCTTAGCAAAAATGCCTTCTGATGAAAGTTGAGCTATCAAAGCATCAATTGATGATTCAGGACCAGAAATGGTACAATTATCAGCGCTATTGTGGCACACAGGAAAACAGTCAGCTGGCATGCGTTTGTGAGCCTCTTTCCAGTCTAAACCAATAGCAGCCATTTTTCCAGGAGGTAATTTGGTATCCTGAATACTTTTTCCTCTCCAATAGGCAGCCAAAACTGTTTGTTCTGGTGTGAAGCAACCGTCGGCATAAGCACAACCTAATTCACCAACTGAATGCCCCATGATTCCGTCTGGTTTTATATTCAGCGAAGTAAGAAGGTCCGTTAAAGCAACTTGCATGGCAGCAATTGATATGAAAGAATTCAATATATTATCAAAACTCTGTTCAGTAGATTTGGTTAACACATCTAATAAGTCAATGCCCTCAGGCCTTAAAGCTTCAGCACATCTGTGGATAGAGTTAGCAAAGACTTCGAACTGCATAAGGTCTTTAGCCATGCTAGCCCACTGGCTGCCCATGCCGGAGTAAATGAACCATACCGGCCGATTTTCATCGTTGAATTCCAAAACTTCGCGTTGCAAGGAGCCCTTATTGCTCATGACACAGTAACCACGGTAATAATGAAGAGGAATATTTTTAGAATGGATGTCATTGATCAAAGTCAAATATTCATCATCATCTTTGTGAGCTTCCGCATCTTCCAAAAGTTCTTGAACAGCATCAAAAGTACGGCCAGAGCAAACAACAAGTTTTGGTGGTCCTACAGTTGGAGTAATTGCCTTGGGCTTAGGATTAGATTTCAAAATAACGTGAGCATTTGCACCACCAAAACCGAATGAGTTAATACCAACAATACCACCTTCCCAGGGAGTATTCTGGTTGACAACTTGTAAGCGTCCATCCATTAAACCATATAAATCTGGATTTGGACTTTTGTAATGCAAATTTGCCGGAATAACACCTTCCTCCATGGCTATCAAAACCTTAGCAATGGAACAAACACCAGAGGCGGGTTCTGAATGACCCATATTTGATTTTACTGAACCAATAAGCAAGGGAGTTTTTCGATTCTTGCAGAAAAAGTCCGTAATAGAGTTGACTTCTTGAGGATCACCTACTTTAGTGCCGGTTCCGTGAGCTTCTACATACGCTACTTCATTTGGGTCTAAATTAATTTCTTCATAGGTTTCTCTAATTAAACGATTTTGCATTCTACCATCGGGAAAGGTAATACCCTGCTCCTTGTAGCCATCAGTGTTTGTACGTACATTTAAAATAGTAGCATAAACGCGTTTAGCATTGCTGGTCTTTTGTAAAAAGATCACAACACATCCGTCAGATCTCACATAACCATTACCGGATGCATCGAAGGCTTTGCACATGCCATCGGGACTCAACATGCTAAGACGCTGGAACTGTAAAGACATGGTAGGCTTCAGAATAACACCTAAACCAGCAACAATAGCTGAATCACATTTGCCTTCTTGCATATCGGAAAACGCCTGTTCCAAGGCATACAGAGAACTGGAGCAAGCAGTATCAATACAATAACTTGGTCCTTTAAAGTCAAATGTGAAAGAGACACGATTTGCAAACATAGCTCTAGCACATCCTGTTAAACCGTAACCATTTACGCGGTCTTGATCGGCTGTCCAGTATTGTTCAGTTTCAGAAGCTGAAACACCAACGTAGACACCAGTACGGGAACCTCTTACTTCTGAAGGATTTACACCAGCATCAATAATAGACTCATAAGTACATTCCAGTAGCATTCTCAATTGAGGATCCAAGCATTCCGCTTGCTTTTGATGTACACTAAAGAATTGTTCATCGAAATTTTCCAAATCTTCATCCTTAATTTTACCTAAACGATCAGGCAAACCATATAAACCTTTTTCCCATCTCCTGGGATCATCGTTAACCATATCCACACCTTCAAAAAGATTTTTTTTGAACTCTTCGATATTGGAACTCTCGGGCAAGCGACCTGAAAAACCAGTAATAGCAATATCGCTGTTTGTTAGAGCTCCAGTACCATTACTGCGCGCACTAAAACGACCCTGTAGTTCACGATGAACGTCATGTTCAGGGTTTTCATTTATAACACCGTCAGCAAATCGTGCAGGCATACTGTCTTGTTGATTTGTTTGACCGTTTGCAGTAACTAAATGTGAATTAAAATCTGTATTAAAGCTTGATGATGAAAGTGTCTCTTTGACAACTACTATCTGAGCGTTTTGTTCTTGTTGGTTCTCTTGTTGTGGCTGTTGTATAGGTGGCGAAGAATTGTGCTGCTGTTTATTTCGTCTTTTTCTACGGCGATTTGCTGATTTACTTTTATTGCCGGATTTCTGTAGAGATGGTGATGATGATAAGTTGACGTTATTTTGATTATTGACTGAATGTTGTGGCGTTTGATGAACAGTTTGTTGTAAAGAATGAATTTTTTTCTCGGACTTTAACAGTGTGAGCTAAAAAAAAAACAAAAAAAATTAATAAATAAAACGATTTATATTTTTGTTAAAGTATAAAATCATCAAATTATAAGCAGGACATCTGTAAAACGAGAACTAGTGAATTTCACATCGAGAGTTTTTTCAACTACATATAAAATTTCATAAAAAAAAATATGAAAACCTCATCATAAATTAAATTACAGCATTTTGAAGTTATATTCGAATTAAATTTAAATCGTTTGCAGTTAACAGAACCCACCCTAATAAAAACACTAAGAGAATAAAAAATATGTGCTCTTAATATTTGTTTCGTCATTTCTCGTATGTTCCTATCTTTGTATACTTTTTGATTTTCTCATTGTGCACATTAGTAATTGTATTGTTGTTGTGGCAGCATACGAAACAGGCGGAATTAAAATTTTAGTATACATTATAAATATCAGGTGATTTTTGGTTTATGTACTTTATAATTTTTTGTTATGGTTTGGGCTTTCTTATAGATATGTGTGTTACTTTTAAAGGAGAGTGGCTACTATAGATGAGTTGTATTTCAGTATAGTGGTGCGTAACACTATAGAATACTTTTGTTTGCTTGCAAAATAAAGCCGGCACAATTTGTTTTCTATCAGAACATTGTTTGCAAAACAATTTTTTTTTAAATAAAGTAATATGTATTGGCCATCCTAAACATTTGCACGTAAAAACGTTTTTTTCTAATATTAATTCTTTTTACATAGTGGTAAAATATTTCTAATTAGCGGTATTAGGTTGGATAAGTATAATTAGTACCTATACACTACCTACCTATGTACATATCACTTAAAATAAATTTATATGAAAAACGGTGAATTATGTATGAAAATATGTATATTACCTATATAAAGGTATAGTATGCACTAGATATACATAGGTATTTCAAGACATGTCAAACAAACATGGCTTTATTACTAATTTTGTAATTAAATATTCAATTTTTTGTTGTTGTACAGAAATTCAATAGGTAAATAGAGAAATTTAAATTATAAGTGTAATTTATTCGCTAGAAATTAAATACCTATAAGAATACATAATTGTTTAATAATTAATTAGTTAATTTAATAATTAGAATAAAACTAATAAATATACATATGTGCATACATAAATAGGCAGTGGGGTATAGGTAGGTAGGTAGGAATGTATTCTTATTTATTGGTACCATGTATCTATTACTAAACAAAAATTTGAATTTCCCCAATATAGGTACTGAGGTAGGAATTGAAGCAGATTGACGTTGTTTAGTATTATTATTGCTTATAGTATTTATTTTAGTTTATGTAGTGTTAATAAAATAACCATTACATACTTATTATACCGAAGAAAATGGAATAATAGAATTAATAATTTTAAAACATATATATACATACATAGCTACATACATATGTACGTATATAGATATTAATAGACATAAAACGTTTTTTATACCTACGCCCTTAAATGCTTTAAAGAAAAATTTGTTTTACCGATTAATATTAAATAGTCTAAGAAGATTTACATACATAGTACTGCAAACACACATATGTATCTACATATATAACCAATATATATACATACATACATATTTATACCTATACGCATACATATATTTTTGTAAACAAATGCACACAAATATGGAAGTAAAATGCCATAGCAGCCGCTTAATTTCTCTTAAAATCTGCGAGAGAGAGAGAGAGTGAGAACGCTAAGGTGGCGTGATTAATTTTTTTCAAGTTCAATGCGAATAGGAAAAAAGAAACTCCTCGCGTGATTAATAAATACCCTATCGTAATTTTATAAACTAATTTACTAATAACTAAGTACCATGTTACTATTAAAACGAAAAAAAAAAAATTAAAAATCAAAGACAAAGAAAAATCAAAACGTTTAACTCGTGTTTTGAGCTGAAACGTCTTTTTGCTTTTTAATGCACCAGCATGAGGTGCAAAAAAAAAAGATAACTTATGGTGAATACTAACTAGCTCGTTTGACATCATGTGTTAAAATAAAATTAAACTTTTCTAGGCAAATGTGACTGATAACCCACGAGCTCGTATGCCAACGTGTATTAACCCATTTCCGCCCGCTGTACTATATATAGTACACAACTTAAAGTTCAAGTAAAAATTATAAAATGCAGTTTTTTTTTACTCGGGAAACGCTTTTTATCAGTCAATAAAAGTACATGCAACATCCACGTAGCTGTTGTACATCAACTTATCATATCATAGTTGAAAAATATTAATTATGGGAATCTCCATTTTGGCTAGTGATTTATTTCTTGTGATATTGTGAATGGTTATGTAATTTATTTACTTGACAACATCACATTCTAATAAAAGCAATATAAAACAGTTTAGTTCGTATAGAATTTTTTGAGCTATAGCATATTAAGTGCTGCTGTACTAAGCTTAGTACACCTGAAAAAAACACAACTCAGAATATTTTTTTTTTGGTTTTTTTCTTTTACTGTACTGCAAAAAATGTTTAAATCTAGTAATAAATATTGAATTCTAAAAATTATTCTTGGTTTTCATTTGGGCGTTAATGGGTTAAAATTATACAAACCTTGGGTCTGAATTAGTTTTGAGTTACCTGAGTTAGAATTTATAACTGGTTAACTGTAAATTAGCTTTAACTGAAATCCCGACAGGGAATAGATATACAGTAATTACTGATATTTATGTAGATATGTATAACTGTATGCGGACTCAGTCTTCTCTATCAGACGATGTATGAACATGCAGTTGCGTCATGGAAAAGAAAATAGCACAAAACTACTATATTAAAAAAATATGTATGTATGTTTTTTTTATCAACAGAATAGGTATATATTTACATATGAATTTAAGGAAAAGAATTACTATCCGGCGTTCAAGACTTGTGAAGTACCTACAACATAGGTGCATACATAAAAAAATACATTTTTAATTATACAGTAGTACCCGCTTGAGTGCACAATAGTTCTTGGCTTCTTAAGCCAAACTCCCAATTCGCCAAATTAACCTAAGCTCCGGGTTATTTCGCAAATTATGCAGGTAAAAACAATCAATGTGCAAACATACAGGAATTGTTGCTTTTTATTTTAGCAAAAATAAATAGTATAAAATTCTTAACGCGCCTAATCTGGTGAATACTCTAAGTTTTTTTTTTGTTTGTTTTGCAGCAACCCGATGCCATATTATGTTCAACACCGTGTCTTGTCATATTTACAGATTGTTGTTGGCAACTGATATCTGGGTGAATATCTTTGTTTTGGGGGCCGACGAATATAATTTAACCCATCAGAGCAAAATAAATTAAATTTTGATTCGTAGCTCCACAAGACTCTCGCACAGTCAAGCCGTTTTTTCTTATGTTATTATTACTTATAAGTGGCTTCTTGGCTGGTCTTCTAGCTAATAAGTTTGTTTATTTTTGAGAGGCAGGTTTTTATAATAGAGTGAGACAATATGTATATAACATAGACAAAATGTATCAGTAAGCACAATGAGTAATGATTTAATATTAAGTAAAAAATCTCGAAAAAATCATACGATTAAAAAAAAATAAAAAAATTAATGTAGTTGTTTCTACACACTTAAAAAAAGCCTGCAGTTTTATTCTGCCAATTGACCCATTTTTCGGTTATTTTTCTGACTCAACGTTGTCTTTCGCGATGTCAATTCACACTTATCTGTCCCTTTGTTATCGAAGAGGTTTCAATTCACACTTTTCTCTCCCTTTGTTATCGAAGAGGTTTCAATTCACACTTTTCTGTCCCTTTGTTATCGAAGAGGTTTCAATTCACACTTTTCTGTCCCTTTGTTATCGAAGAAGTTTCAATTCACATTTTTCTGTCCCTTTGTTATCGAAGAGGTTTCAATTCACACTTTTCTGTCCCTTTGTTATCGAAGCGGTTTTAATTTGAAGTTATGCCTGTACTCAGAATCATTGTCAATGAAAGTTGAATTTTGTTGCTATGTGAGGTAAATGTGTATGCAGAAAAATAATCCGTTATTCATTTATTTGGTGAGTTGTGCACATAATATATGCTTCAGTTATTATCCTGTTTATAAGTAATTACATGTTTATAAGTAATCACTGGCTTATCAGGGAAAATAAGATGTAAAGTACTTTGGAACTATTTATTTAACCTGACCGTATTCACCAGTTAATTAACTGGTACGACGGCATCAACCACGGGATTGATACTGTGGCACCGGTAAACAGACTGTCCCATAGTTATCGATAGGGGGGTCAATTGACTGTTTCTACGACTACCACATGTTAAAATCTCCGGTCGTTTTACCGGTAAAAAGACTAACAGTGTCCCTTAGTGATAGGTGAAAGTACCAATTTGGGACCGGTCCAGCGCACTGCAGGGAAATTATGAAAATGTCTAAATTTTGTTTATATGTATATGAATGTATGTATGTATGCAGAGGTAAAATTATGAATATGTGTCCCTGCAGATAAAATAACTGGTATGTGAGTAGAAGTAGTCGCCGTGGTCTAGTGGTTAGTGTGTTGGCTTACTAAGACGATAGTGCCGGGTTCAAATCTCAGCACCGACATCTTAAAAAAAAAAGAAATATGAAAAAAATATTTCTTTCGGCGACTACCTCTCAGCAGTCTTCTGGCAAAAGCTCTGAGAGTAACTAATTGCCATGAAAGAGCTTCTCAAGTCTGTCGTTCGGAGTCGACATTAAACTGTAGGTCCCGGTACTCATTGATAGAAATTTACACACACAACATGAATGCTGCGAGAAGCTAGGCCGTAATCCTGACACAGGGTTGTAAAGGCCAGTTATGTATGTATGTATGTATGTGAGTAGAAGTATACTAGTTGCCTTTTACTTCAGACTGGTTGCCTATCGGCCCTTTTTTCATATATCAAACTATCGGTTTTAACATTAGGTTGTCATAAGAGCCCAACTAGTTCATTTTTACATAGTTACTTACTAGTATTGTATTAGTAATTATTAACTAGAACATGACTTGCGCCGAAACTGCTTTTTTGGCATAACTATGTTGCCTGATGCAAAAGAATCTTAGGGTCTTTCTGCCCTGTACTAGGTAAGCTCACAATGGAGTCTAAAATAATTAAGAGTAAATTAAAATAGACGTATGTGTGTCTGTACATACATAGATTGGGATATTTACACGGGTGTTATAAGTCATATTGGCGTAATGTTCCACAATTGTTATACGCTTCAATTCTTTACAAGCTAGTAAATAATTAGCTGGTTTGTAAAACATTAAAAAATAATTAGAGATAAACAGGACATACGCATGCATATGTATGTATGTATGTACATACATATGTAGGTATGCATGTGTAAATAGATATGGATGTGCATAGTTAAATTTTAAAATATGTATATACATACCATGTATACAAAATCATACCATACGATTCTGCTGCATCAGTTCATAGAATAAATGCGAATGCGGGTTTAAAAGAAAATCTAACAAAAATTTATCAGATAGACACACCAAAAGGCATACATATGTACATATGTAAGCAGGTTTGTATCTTTACCAAATTCTTTAAACTAAAAAAAAACCCTGCCTGAACTAGGAAATGATGGCAATTACCTACTTACGAGTGAGTATATGAATGAAATTAGAAAAATATTAAAATTGAAAAACCGATGAGATATGGCAGTACTTTGATTCGTCAAAGAAAGCCCTAACAAATCTGAAGCCGAATTACATTGTAAATTAGAAACTGACAGAGTGTTTTTCACCAAACTTCTTGCAAATCTAATACGAAAATATTCAAAATACGCGCATAGATACCAACACATTCTCATAAATAGGTCAGCGATTTTCATGCAAATGCATATTTGCAGTCAGTAGCCCAACAACGTTTCGACCAATTACTTTTCCGAATTGAAGAATTTGCAACAAAATGGCATCAATTTGTTCTTGCATATTTTTCTATAAATGCACATTTTTGCATATTTTGCTTATGACTGCATATGTCATGCATATTTTTGAAAATGTAATTATCATTAATGTAAAATTTTAGTATTTGTTTTAAGTCGTTCAGAGTCGATGTTAAACTGCAAGTCCCGGTGTTCATGAATACAAATTGACCCACACAACTTGAGTGCTGTTAGAAGCAAGGCTGAAACAGGGTTGTAATTGCCAATTATGTATATGTATGTGATTCAAGAATTTATTCCTAAAACTTCAATAGAAAAATTTGCAACTGTGTTATTTATACAACACTGCACTAAGAAACAAAAAAATTGAATAAAAAATTGCTAGCACGTTTGATTTGAAATCAAATGAAGCAAATGAGTATTTTCCAAATGAATTGACTTTTTTAAGTATACTCTTATAACTTCAGTAGAGGTAGAGCGCACATTTTCCATGTACAAAAACTTTTATCGATCGAACAGACAGAAAAAAAATTATTTATAAGTATTGAAATTGACTTTAATTAGTATTTAAAATGCAGGGATTCGTAAGTTAAAGTAGACTGGCTGACTGACTGAATTGTTATTTCTAAGTATTTCTATGTACAGTATTGGGCATAACCGAAGAAACATTGCTTGATTTTAGCTTCTGAGTCATATAATTTCTCAATGAACATATTTCAATTCAATGTTTTAATGCAGTTTTATTAATTACTTTGTCATACAAAATTAAAAAATAAAAAATTGGCAATTATCTCTCACCTAACGGTTCTTATAGTACAACAACAACAAAAATACTCAAAAATTCCCGGGGCAAAACCTTAGCAACTTTTAGAAACGGAATCTTCGGTAGCAAGATGTAGGCTGGAAAGAACAAAGCAACGCGTTGATCACATGGGTGGTTCAATTTGCCCCTCTACTTTAAGAATATTGCAAGGTTACCTTTTCTTTTAGAGAAAGTTAAAAGAATTTTTACTTGAAGGTCTTGAAATGGTTCTTTTGTAATTTTTAGCAAAAATTCAATCTGATTTTATTTTTTTTCTGATTTAATTGTTTTCCATTATTAATTAAACTAAACTTAATTTGAATTATTTCTGTTTATATGTAACTTGCCAACTTTGCGAGTCAACGCAATTCCTTGTAATTACTTTTATTTTCTTTTTTGAATAAATAACGAAAAAAAACTGCAGTAAAACATTGAATTAAAATAATTTGACTCAGAAGCTAAAATCAAGCAATGTTTCTTAGGTTTTGCACAATACTGTATATTTGAATGCATACTGTAAATACAATATTATTAGGATTTTTATGATTTTAAATAGGTAAATAAAATTTAAAATAATAAAAAAATTTTGACTGCATTTTTTTATATTTAGTTATTTCTCTTCAAAAGTGCATATATCGAGTGCATACTATTCACTTTATAGGCATTGTAGTGCATATTTTTAAATTTTTAGTGCTAGAAAGTCACTGTATTGCTCTTAAATAACCCAACGTTTTGGAGAAGATAATATGCACAGATAAATTTTTGTTTGTGGTCTTCGAAGGAAACAGTCGTGACAAATATTTTGGAAAAACTATTTTCACCTGATAATAGTAATAAATACATAGCCATATGTAACTCTAGATTTTCTTTATATGCATTTTGTATCTAGAGGAAAATTTTACATACATATGTATGCATTTTTGAAATCTTTACGGAGTGAAACACAAACTAGAACGCACATACATAGCACTTTATAATAATCCAATCAAAATCTCATTAGGAGGCTACAAACACGAATTTTACAACTTCTGGAAAAACGTATTGTATTGCATCATATGAACTTTAAAAGAATGGATAATAAAATGCTATCTTGTTAATCTGAGGGTTCAAAACAATTAAATTTAATTTTAGAAGTACACACATACATATACATAATATGTATGTTCCTATATAATATATATATTTGTAGTGTATGTACAGATGTACAAAAGTATGCATGCAAATACATCATACATACAAATGTATGTACAAGAAAATTTTTCTTTTTACTTTAACTTTTTCGTAAACTATTTTCTTTCACATTCGACTTACAGTTATTATAATAAATAAAAAATAACTAACTGAAACCAAAACAAGCCAAAAGTTCAATGGCTCCTACATTTGCTTTTTGTCTTTTTTTTAAATGTATGTAGGTATGTATGTATGCACAAATACAATAGTAATCATTATAGATACATACTTAAGTATATGAAAGTGAAGTAGTAGTTTGAAATAATTTATATATAATTTCACTTTAAGCATCACCGAACGAAAAATTAATAGAAGACATCACGCCACCTTTAATTTCGAGTTTTTTTTTTCTTTACTCAAATGACGAATAAAAAATACATATTAATATAATAAATACTATCAGAAGGAAAATTAAAACATTTCTATGTTATCAGAAATATGTACATATCTTATATGTATGTATACACTGCGTGTATGTACACACATGTGTATGTACATACAAAGAAAAATATTTTATTGACTAATTGTCAATTTAATTGGTTTTTTTGTTAATACATGAAGTCATATAAATAAATAAAATGCCAATGTCTTTCAAGACAAATACACTTGGGAAGCCCTAGTTGTAAAGTAGGTACATATGTATGTAAAAAAAAGGAAAACTTATATACGAAAGTGATTTTTCAAGGACTGGAATAACAACGTTTAAAAATTTTGATAAGTTAGTATGCGTGTTCCATTGACCGAAAGTAGAGTTTATATGTATTATGAAGATTATGTATTTATCCGATGAGGCAAAATTTTGAAAATATGTTGGAAAGCTCGAGAGCTACATACTACTATACACTTATGTATGTTCTACAGCTAATTTACAGATAAAAGATTGTGTTTTTCTGATATTTTATACAAATTTGACAAATGAAAAAAACTACAGAAAATTGTTTCTTTGTTGTTCGGCCACTGTTTGGTATGTGTACACTGTACAGCCCGATAAAATTAAAAACTATCTGGTATGTGATGAAAAACGATTTCGATCGAAATTGAAATCGTCTGTATTTTTAAAGTCATATAAAACTTATCTGTTTCAATTTTTTTAAAATTTAAATAATCAAGGAAGTACTTTCAATAGTCCTTTAAGTAATGGGTAAAAAAGGAATTCCAAATATTTGCAGATATGAAAGTTATAGCAACATAAAATTTCATTTGATTTCAATTGCGATCAAAATTGTTTTCCATCACCTACCAGTATTTCGCCTATTTGAAAACATTGAATAATGTTGAGAGTCAACGTCATTCTTATCTTATCCAAAGCAATAAAACAAAGTCAAAATAATCACCTTGGGGGATAAGGTAATACCTTGCCACACGGGTTCCTCACGTGTATTTAAAGGTCTACTTTCACACACTAGTGCCGTGTCAGTGAAAAGTAAAATATCGTAGTTAATACCTATAAACACTTAAACTGAATCTAATTTCGACTATTTCTACAAATTGTATACCTACATTTTATTCGAATATAAAGAATACTCTTTCAAAGTTTTAATTGGAATTGTAAATTCAAAGGC
The DNA here is from genome assembly GCA_963576795.1 of Metopia argyrocephala. Lineage (NCBI taxonomy): Eukaryota > Metazoa > Arthropoda > Insecta > Diptera > Sarcophagidae > Metopia > Metopia argyrocephala. Next base: position 4,833,207 of record OY756209.1, read on the forward strand.
AAGACCAACGAAATATTATATTCTCATCTCCCTTCTTCTAAATAAACGCTTATGAAGAAACTCTTTCAATGTGTGTTGTTGTTATAAAATGTCTTCAAAGGAACATACCATAGACATCAAAATTACAAATTTTAAGCCAAAACTAACGGTCAACTTGCGTAATACAAATATGTACATACATATATATTTTTTTTACTTCAATAGCAAAAATTTCTTAAAACACTTATTTTTATATATTGAATTTTATTTAAGCCGGTTTATGTTGTCATTTCTAATTAATACCAACTAAGTCTTTTTTACTTTTTCTAACTTTACAAGGACACACCTAAATGTCATATGATTTCCTTAAGAGTTCCATATTGCTTGAAAAAAGAAAACATTTTTTTTAACATACATACAGTATGTATGTACTAAGTAAACAATAAAAAAACAGTTTTTAACTATTAAGTTGCGCTTGTGTTGGTCCATAAAACACATTCCCACGTACATGCACACATAGAAATACTATTCATACACAATAAACACTGAATCATGGAATACATACCTTAAAATCAGGCGACTTTTACAAGTACTTTCTTCTTCTTCTTTCTAACGCTATTGTATAATTTATCCTTTAAAAACTAATTTGTTTCCTCCTTTTTGTTTGCTCTAAACAACAAATTAACCAAAGAGTGCTATACCGTAGGTCCAGTAAAGTAAAGCACAAATTCAGCTAATTTAAAGTTTCTTGTTTTATATTTTTATAAAGTTTTTAAATTTTCTTCAAATCTTTTATATTTAGATATAGTATTTTTTTATATCTTATTTTCACTTATTCTTCTTGTTTCCTTAATAACACTTTTCTAAATTTTGTAGCGGCTTTTTTATAACAATAAATTCCCGTTATATTCCAATAATTGTTTTTGCTAATTCATATGTAATTTTTTCTCCTCCGCTTATTGGATATTAATTTTTTAAATATTAATAAAGCAATCCCCAAAAGACTTTGGTTTAAATATTGAATAGCGCTTTCTTACAGATATTATTTTTAACAACGTCTATTCCTTCTCAACTGTCAATGAAGACTAATTTCAAATTGCTTATGTTGCCGCACATTTAACCCTCTACAAAATGGGTCTGAAAATCTGTTTGAAACAGAACATTCACGTCGTCGTATCAGTACTAGAAAAACCAAACAGAGATCCACACAAACACATATGTTAATACCAGAAAAACCACACATACGCGACAAACAGCTAAACAAAAAACTGCAACAACAGATGACGTGTTGATGTTTGAAATGAAACGAATTCTGTACATAAGAAAGCACCAACAACAATAATAATAAAAAGCCGCCACAATATATAAACAAACATCAGGCGACGTGAAAGTTTATAAGTGAGTTTGAATGTGCTTTCGTAGAATTGTTTTTGTATTTATGTTTCAAAATTTTTGTTTTGTTGGGCACCGCATTGGTATTGAAACATTTGCTCTGTTTATTTATAGACAACAATAAGAGAGAGAGAGAGAGACAGTGAGTGAAGTTGAAGTAAGAGAACATAAATACAACATGTACAGTGTTTCCAATGCTTTAGTTTTTATAACAAAATTTAAAAATAAGTAGTCAAATTGATTGAAAAAAATAAAAGGGCAATTTTTGAAAAATTTTTATGGAATATACATACATACATAACTAAATTTTAAAATAATTCCATCAAGAAAAAATTGCTGATTGCATAAGTTAAAGACCAAAACATGTAGATCAATTTAACAAATCTTTTTCGTATTCGAAATAAATCTCTATTGACAGTTTTCGTTCCCAAATTTCAGTAGGCCCCTACCTGAACAAAAGCGTATACGTACCGTACTACGTATAAAAAAATCAATTTGTATACGTCCATATTACCGAAATACGCAATAAATGACAGAAAAAGAGACAAAAATTTAGTTTTGTCAAATTTTTACTTTTGTTTGTTAAAAAATTTTATATCAATCTTCTTGCTTCGGCAGAACGATATTTTATGCTGAATATAAAATGCCACTTTGATTGATGCTGCAACAAGATAACGATGCGAAACATTCATCAAAACGAGCAAAAGGTTGGTTTGAAAATAATGATGGTAAGGTTTTAAGCTGGCCTACACAGTTTTTAGACTTAAATCGTATTGAAACTTTATGGCAAATTGTTAAGGCGTCCCTACGATGATAAAATCTTTCCAATAAGGAACAGTTGTTGGACTTTTTTAAAGATGTCTGGAAGAACATTCCAACCGAAACGTTTTAAAGAATTATGGACTCAATGCCGAAATGTTGCTTGGACCTTATTAAAAATAAGGATAATTCCACTAAATATAGAGGTAAATAGACGGTAATTGATAAAATAAATTTTGTTAAATCAACAAATTTGGTAAGTCTATTTTATGGAACAGGCAAAATTTGCTATTTTAACAATACATATTTATTAATATGTATATGGGTTTTTAAAGTTTTATCTTGGGAAGTTTTGTTTTTTTTATATTATTTACTTTATAGTTTTTTCGTTTCGTGTGTTTTCGTTTTTTTTTTTCTTTTACCTTGTGGTTTCAGCTAAAACGTGTCATTTCTTGCAGTTTGTAGCAGACTCATTGCACCTTTTTTATGCATTACAAGCTAATGATGAATAATGAATGTGTTAACTTATGATGAGACTCAGTGACCACTCACCATCTCATATGATATCGTGTATTATAAAAAATTACCTTTTCTATGCAACTAACTAACTAACTCTTACTGCATACCACGGCACACCTATCATAAGGTGCCTTTGAGATTACAACAAGTAAAACAATAACAAAAACAACATAGCTTATTGATGTCAGTTAGAGTAGAGAAATGTCAAAAGAACCATAGCAAAAAGTACGAAAACAAAAACAATTTATATAAAACAAAAAAAAAAAACAAAAATTGACAACCCTCTTCACAAATTGTCTAAAAAAAAGTAGCTCAGCTGGTATGTCAAAAGCACCTTATAATCAATACGCAATGTTAATTATTTTATCTATATACATATATAAAATGGAATGTGTGCTTGTTTATTTGTTTGTTTGTACCTTATAGGAGACCAAACCTCTGGACCGATCTTTCTGAAATTTTCACAGCATTTAACTGGGACTCTGGCATGATTAATAGTGTACTTTTTTACCACGCCCACTTTTTTAAAATTATGTAATTGCATCCATACAGTTTTTAACAGATTTACTTTAAACTGTATACGCATTATACTTCAGGCGAGGTAGAAAGATTTCTTACGCCACGCCCCCTTTCACGTCCCTTTCCACGTAAAATTTTGTTTGAAAGTTTTAAACTTTTTGTTCTCTGTAAAAATTTGTTCCTTCCAAAGGACTTTTTTTATTTGGTGGTATATTGCTCTTAATACTGTTAATGTCGCCATATAACTATGAACCACGCCCACTTCACTTCATAGGCTATATGAAGTTTTGATTGGGCAAAGAGGCGTGGCACCGCCTATATAACCCAGAATTTAAAATCGTCATATCTTAGGCATTTTTTGACCAACGGTGGCAGTATTTGCTATATATGGTATTGGCATGAATAGAACTACGTATCAAAAGAAAAGTGGGCTGAGCAAATTAAACAAATAAATTTTTGTAAATAAATACATAAATACTTTTAATTTATGTTATAACGAGGGCGTAGCGAGGCACACCGGGTTCAGCTAGTTAAATACATATATTTATGTGTATGTTGTAGGTATGTACATACTTAACAGATTCATCTCTGCTTGTGTTGATCGGTTAACATTTTCTGTTAATATCGTTTAAAATGCTCTCTTGTGTTCAATGGCGGAGCTCATTATATTCGATCCTGACTATCGTACAAATTTGTACACGAAAATCATAATAAAAATAAAATATTTGAGCTACTGAGATAAAATTGAATAAACATTTTATGTATGTATGTAAGTATACAACAATCGTGTTATTAGTTTGTTTCAATGGAAGATTTTATTTAATATTTTATTATCTTTCTTTTATTTATTGTTTATAATTTTACGTATGTATATACATACATACATATGTATGTTGTTTTATTCAAATCTATATTTGAATATGTACTTAAAACAACTAAAAAGTGAAATAGAAACCATTAAAAATTCTAAATGTATGCCTGACAACAAACACTCATACACAGCGTGATCAAAGAAATAACTTCTAGGTAACCTTGGATTAAATCAAGGTCGATTAAAAAGAGTGCGTATTTTTTTTATTATTACATGTAGATATATACACACATAAATACTTACATACATACATATGTATGTAAAGCCCATTACAGTTACCCATTTCCTGCAGGTACAGAACGTATGAGTAACATTTTAAAATTAAAGTACCTTGTATATACATACATACATATGGATGTATTACTATACTATTTATAGTCAATGATAACGTATGTTGTATACATATGTATGTAAATCAAAATATTTCCCAAAAAATCGAACCATTATTTTGTTGTGTTTGAAATTATCTATCTTTAACTATTTTAAGCTCTTAAAATACAACCACTTGAAACTTCAAACGATTAAAAACCCCGTCTACACTAGCCATCTATTTGGTATCTCATCAACAAATTTATGTTCGCTTATCTGGTGAGAATTGAGCTGTTTTGGCTACTTAAGGTAGAAGTACATAGCAATGGTTAGGCCTTAACAGTGGTTACAATGTACAATATACATAAATCAACTGTTCAACTATTAACGTATCTAAAAGTTAAAAATTGTTCAACTTCTATACGTTGGATATGTTTCCAATTACGAGTAATTTGTCTTATAAAAATAATAAATGTAATAATAATAAAAAAATAATAAATTGGGCATGTTATATACTTCTACCTTTAGCACTTAAAAATAACTCTCAATGCTTTTAGAGTTGTATTAGGACAAGCATATATATTATATATACACAAGACTCAACAGTCTCGTTTACAGATGCTCAAAAGAAAAAGAGAATTCTAGCGACGGTAAATCCTCTGGCAATTGGGTTTTAATTTAACACTCACAGTTCTTTTAATGCAATTGCTTTATTAGTAAAATTTTCTTGTTATTTTATTTTAATTGTATTATAAGGGTATTTGTTTAATCTGCTGAGTGCCTTTTATACGAGTATCTCTTAAACTTTCATACATTTTTACCAGAGATAGATATAAGAGAAATTAAGCAGTTTATACGAATGCCCTTAGTAAATATTATTGAATTTGAAGTTAATATTTAATTAAAATTAAATTCAATTGTAATAAGAGTTAAATTTGTCTTTTTTAATTTTTTACATCTTAAAAATGTAAAAAGTAAGTATAAAGTATCGAGTAGTATTGGATACTACTATCAAGTAGTAAATAGTACGAGTGGTCGAATTTTCCAAAATTAGTGTAGCATGCCTAAATTCATGCAATGTTCTTAGACGAGAAAAGTTTTGTAAAACATTTGTTTTACAAACGATGAGGAATTCGAAAACATCAACTACCACGTAGCGGCCACATAAAAAATATGAACGAATTTAGTATACATATTTGCACTGTCGATGTTTTATTCATGATATATCAAATCAATGGCTTGTGTAGACGGAATGTAATTGAAGAGATAAGCATACCTAAACAAAACCAAAATAAAAAACATTATTGCTAAACATAAGCAAATTTACCGTTGATTTTTTAGGTGTTATTGGTTTTGTAACGTGGCTAGTCTATATATAAGTACATACATATATGTACATACATTCATACACAGACATTACAACTCTTTTTCAGATTTACGGCCTAGCTTCTTTTACTGCACCCATATTATGTGCCTCAATTTCTATCCATGAGACCTACAGCTTAATGTTGACTCCGCACGATAGACTTGAGAATCTTGTTAATGCCAATAAGTTATTCTCATAGTTTTTGCCAAGAGACTGCTAAGAGGATTTCCTTCTTTCTTTGAAGATGTCAGAACTCTGGTTTGAACTCGGAGCTCTTGTCTAGTAAGTTATCACACTACATAGTAGACTACGACAATCACCTACATACACATGCATAAGCATTAAAATTTAAATACATAAATAATGAACCAGTAAATAATATTAAAATAGAGCAAAATACAGGACAATAATAATTTCAATATACATACATACATATGTATGTATGTCTGAAGTACTATTTAGGATTTAACACTAGACAATAAGGAAAAAGAAGAAATTCATTACAGCAATAACTGCAAAATTTCCACTTCACCGTCTTGGAAAAATTGTTGTACTAGACTTGAGACATTTATGACATCCCTTGCCCTATGTTTTCCGTTTTAAATCCAATGTAGCTTTACATTGGGGATAACGTGGGAATAGGTTTGCTGTTGGATTATTTAGTAGTGAAGGTATAACACTGGCCAGTGGTCTGTTTCCTTGTTTTCCGTATTGGATTGGATTTTTGCAACGTTCAAATCAACTGTTCACAAACATTACTCCCTTTTTGATCCCCCTAACAATATATTTTCCTAACACTAGTACGATGCACTGCATGAGTAGGAGTCATCCTTTTACTACCAGTTTCGTAAAAAAATACATGCAATAGGTATAATTACAAATTTCCTTTTAATGATAAAATTTAAACAACTTTTATTTTAATGGCATGTCAAGTCAGGAAAAATTAAAAATTAGTAATTCAAGCAAGAACAAAAGGCCTGAGCAATTGAGCTTTTAATGAAATTATTATATTTTTTTCATGAGAGAAATAATTCGTAACAACATTTCTACAGTGTAGAGTCCACACGAGCTATCGATTTTGAATACCTACCATCAACAAAATAAATCCTACCACCGATTTAAAGGCAAAATTTCAAAAAAAGATTTTTTTTAATCGTGGTTGTGTGTACCGTTATAATAATAAAGAAATTTTTTATGGGGCTCTACACGCTACAATCATGTTGTTCAGTAATTAATAATCAACAAATCACCGACGAAAGATCTAAACAAAATTTTATACCTACTAATTGTAGAGTGTATGGGCCGTATTAAAGGGAACATACGTGAAATGAGTGATTATTCTATACAATTAGAAATTGCCTATAAATACATACATACATATTGTATGTACATACATGCATAAGTACATGCAACTGCCAAGGTATGTGTGATAAGTGTGGTATGATGATGAGATGATTGGCTTTAAATCAACAGCAATAAAAAACTATATCAACAAAATGTTCACTCGCATACATAAATTGTTTATTTATTATTGTTGCTATTTTGATTTTATTTTTTTGTGTAGATTAATAAGAGGTATGATCACGCGACAAGGTAGCAAAAAATTCAAATGATAATCGGAGGAGTACGTACTTATGGTAGGTATATTATTATTAATAATAAAAAACAATTATAATAAATGCTTATGAGCACATATTGTATGTACAAACACACATACATACGTATGAACTATAAATTAATAGGGGCTTTCACGATTAAACTTGTTCAAATTTTTCCTGAGCAAATTTTCTCTGCATATTGCCCAGATCGTGAGAGGTGCGCATTACAAAGTACATTTGATATACCAACTGAGTTACTGCTTTTGTCGAAATATAAAGAAACTGCATATTTTGTCTTCATTGCCTTTAACTTTTTTCTTTTTATTCTGTTTTTTACAGCTCTTTACCCTAAGCAACAACAAAATCCATGTTGATTTTGTGAGTGTTGTTCTTGATGTAACTTCAAATGATTAATTGATTTTATTTTTTTAGTACATGTTTATCTCAGCAAATGTTGTCAGAGTTACTGACTCAAAAGATCTGACAACTTTTGTCTTTTATTTACATTAACTCCAGGCCCATTAATAAAAGTCATTTTAGGTCTAGAAAAAATAACATGACTACTGTTGTTGTGGGACGATTGTATAGCTGTCAAAATCTTAAAATGTTGCTAATGTTATCCGGTACTCATGGATAAAAAACACAACATGCGTACTGCGAGAAGCTAGGCCGTAATCCTGACACAGGGTTGTAAAGGCCAGTTATGTATGTATGTATGTAATGTTTTTGTTTCCTAAGTAAACCATATTGTTCTAAATTGAGTCTAAAATTTACTCTGCAAGTTAACAGAGTGGCGATATTCTCGATAATAAAAATGTTGCCCTTGCCATTTCACTTCATATTCATACATATATGAATACATACATAAATAGATATATTTTTAAATCACTTTTTTATTGAAAACGTATGCCTTAACATTTAGTAATTGATAGTAAAGCTGGTGCTATGTAGTTTCATTTAATTTTAAGATATACTACATATTTTTAATAATAATTTAATAAGTAATAATAAAAAAAAACGAATCAGCGGAAAGTTTATATCACCTTATGTAATTGCATCATTAGTTTACCTAGTGCAAGTAAATCAAAGTGATACAAATTTCAAGTGTATAAGTTTTGTTGTTGTGCTGAAAAATAATTGTGTATTTTTGCACAAAATGCATAGTTTGCTCTACCATTTGCGACAACTCATAATAAAATTATTTTTTAGATTAACTTGCATCGGATGATAATTAGTGAGTGCATTTATTTTAATATTTAAATATGTGTTGCTATAGCGAGCAACATCATTAACAGATAAAATTTTTTTTATTTTCAGCAATTTCTGCTTGCGTGCAATAGGAAATTGGAAAAATTAAAATACTTCAATTAAAACAATTCCACTCTTAAATTCAATTAATTTAATTGTAAAAAAATGATTAAAAAAACATACAATTATTTCCGGTATTCATGGATAAAAATTAACACTCACAACATGGGTGCTGCGAGATGCTAGGTTGTAAATTTGAAACAGGGTTGTAATATTTCTAGATTTTCATATGAACAAGTGGTTTTGTCTAATCAGGTAATTAAGGTGCTTACCGTACATGACACATATAATGCATACATACATACATACATATACACATATGTATATTATTCTAGAAGGAGGACCATACCTAATATGGCGAAGAACCTCATTGAGAGAATACTAACATACATATATATGCATATATGTATGATAAGTGATGGAGAATTTCATAATAAGAATAAGAACAAGATATAGTTTATATTCCAAATTCCCAGCGGGAAAAGATTGATTACCTTATTTTATAATCAATTATATAATATATTACTTGAGAATATATTACTTTTGGAATCGAGAAGGTAATTTCATGTGACACACAAGTAAATATTGATTACCATGTGTATTCCCACATCTATGAAGAAAGAAGTTATTGTGTGTTGGTTTTTGTCTTTTTCGTATATTTTGTTAAAAAAAAAACTGTAATATGGTTTTTTTCTATTTTACATATCGATTACCATGTACATTCCCACATATATAGAAGAAAGATGTTATTGTTTCTGCGTATATTTGTTTGTGGATTTTTTTGTTTTTTATTTTTTTTCATAGTTAAAGAATCCGTTATTCTTTACGCAAAAAAATGTATTTTATTAAAAAAATGCAGTTTATGTTTAAATGCGCAGAAGTGCAGACACAAAATTAATGTATAAGATTAATTAATATGTATATTAGTAGCTATTCGGGAATACTTGTTTTACAGTTTACCATTTTTGTCACCTATAGCTTTTCGTATCCTTTTTATATTTATTTTAAAACTTAAATGCTTGCAAAATGTTTTTAATATGAACGTGATAAAATTTGGATAATACAGGTGAAATAAAATGGTAAATAGTGAAACGAGTATTACCAATTAGCTATTAATTCTTTTCTCCAAAAAACGAATTGAATTAAATTTGAATCAATTCATTTGAATTAAGCGAACATGAATTGCAATTCATTTTCAATTCAAATGAATTGGTAAAAAGAATTGCAATTCATTTCCAATTCATTTCCAATTCATTTGAATTGAATTGATTTTGAATTAATATAAATGAGTTAGCAAAAATGAATTGCAATTCATTCGCAATTCATTTGAATTGATTTTGAATTAATTCAAATGAGTTAAAATATGAATTGCAATTCATTTTACCAATTCATTTGAATTAACTCGAAAATTGATTTTGTTATACATTTCCAATTTACTTGAATTGAATTGATTCTGAAAAAAAGACTGTAATGCAAAAGCATCACCCTTTTTCCAAGTACTTCTATTCTGTACTTTATAATAAAAATATATCCACTACTAATAATGAATCACCCATTGTCTATTACTTTTAATCCAAATATTTATTACTTATTTATAATAATTCTCATAAGTATTACTAAAGTGTTTGTCCTTTAATGTTCGTGCGTCACAAAATTTCATAAATTATTACATACATACATACATAACTGGCCTTTACAACCCTGTGTCAGGATTACGGCCTAGCTTCTCGCAGCACTCATGTTGTGTGTGTCAATTTTTTATCCATGAGTACCGGGACCTACAGTTTAATGTCGACTCCGAACGACAGACTTGAGAAGCTTGTTCATGGCAATTAATTACTCTCAGAGCTTTTGCCAGAAGACTGCTGAGAGGTAGTCGCCGAAAGAAATATTTTTTTAATATTTCTTTTTTTTAAGATGTCGGAGCTGGGTGTCGAACCCAGGGCTCATGTCTTAGTAAGCCAACACACTAACCACTAGATTATTAATAGGTTTTAAATACTGAATGTCTTGTTATTCAGCGTATATCAAAAGCGACATAAGTAATACTTGGACAAACACCAACTTGGTCCAAACACCAAGTTTACTTCAATTGAATGCAATTCATTTTTGATTTGATAAATTTGAATTACAAGTTACTTCTCTAATTCATTTGAATTAATTCCAAATCATTTCAATTCAAATGAATTAAAAATGAATTGCGATTCTTTTTACCAATTCTTTTGAATTAAAAAATGAATTGCAATTAATTTTGCCTAATTCAAATGAATTGCAACTCATTTTGCCCAATTCATTTGAATTGGAAATGAATTGCAATTCATGTTCGCTAAATTCAAATGAATTGATTCAAATTTAATTCAATTCTTTTTTTGTTGAAAAGAATTAATTCAAAATTTAGCTAATTCATAATGAATTGAAATCAAAAAAGAATGATTCATTTACAACTCTGCCATAATGTAAGTACATATAGATATGCAAGAGTAAAACAACTAATGTGTGTTGTAAATTTGGGAGAATTCACAAGTTTTCCTAGTTTGTAAAGGTTTTAAATTTATAAAAAGATATTTCTTTCCATAGATTAAGTAACATACTATTACCTTTAATTAACTTACTTTTTCAGAATTTAATATTATAAAAATAATTAAAACAATATTTTACAAAATAAATTCACATTAAATTAATCAACATTAATAACAACTTTTCCGCGTAAATGGCCATTCCGCACCTTTTCAAAGGCTTTTGGTAATTCTTCAAATTTAAAGCAACTGTCTATTAAAGGGATTAACTGTAACAAACAAAAAAGAAATATTTGTATGAGAATAGCTTTCTATATTGTCAATAATTCTTTTGATTACCTTTTTATTTTCTGACAATTTTTTTAAAAACTCAATGCCTTGAGGAGCTGGAGCGAAAAATCCATATTTTATCAAACCATTTTGTTTGGAGATAGATTTGAAATTTGATTCAAGTATGCTGCTAACATTCTTTAAAAGACCCAAACTGAGACCTGAACTATCAATATTTTTCAATAAAGGCGATGAGAATGAAATATACTGTTTATAATTAAAATTTAAAAGTTCTGCGCCTTCTGACCCCTGACCACTGCAATCGAGTACTACATCATATGGAGCATATGCTATTAGTTTGTTCATCTCTTCAATATTGTTATAATCGATAACAACATCAGTGCCTAAAGACCTAACCAATTCTTTAGCATTTTCGCTGCAGGTGGCTAATACTTGAATGTCATGGGCTTTAAGCATTTGTATTGCTAGAGATCCAACACTGCCAGAGCCACCCAAAATTAAAACACGCTGTCGGTTGCCACCACCATCAGCTGACAAGGCACCACATAACCCACCAATATTGGCTGTTATATACAGGCCAGACCAGGCTGTAAGACCAGCATACAAAACAGAGGCTGCCTCTTGATTGTTGAAATTTTTTGGGGCCACTGATAGCTAAAAATAAAATATTTATGTCGCGTGATAATTAAATGTTAAAAATCTTGAAACTTACACAATGCTTTGCAACTGCTACATATTCTGCATGCGCTCCATTTGTATGGTGTACTGGTACAACACCCCAAACCCTTTCGTTCAAAGGAATATCAACATTCATACCTTTTTGAACTAGAACACCGCAAAACTCACGACCCAATGTCAAAGGAAATTCTATACTATTACCTTGAAAACGTATAGCATTAAAGATAGTGGCTCCATAACCATCTAAAATACAAATTTTTTTAGCAATTTCTATTAGAATGACGCTTACATTTGCTCTTAATTTAAATTTCTTTAGACATATTCAATTGAATTCAATGTTTCATCAAATGTTTTAAAAGAAATTACAATTTTCTTCAACGCAAATTCTGCAAAACTGTCTAGACTTATTCAAACAAGTCTATACAATGTATGTACATAAAATACCTAAAGCATACATTAAGGAGATTTATAACCAGGACAGACATATCTATAATACTTTCGGGCATGTAATATATTTCAGTTGGTTAAGTAATATCGTTATTATTTTATGTTTCAATTTATCCATCTACATATTTAGTTTTCTCTATTTTGTTATTGAAATGAAGATATGTATCATGATACAAAAATAATTAAATATAACATGCACATGTATGTAGTCTTTAACAATTCGTTTCAAAATTAGCGATACCTTTAATACAAAAAGTTAACAAAGCTACATTCAACAAATTATATGAATTATTCGGGCACCTTCTGTAAAACAAATTCGAGTGAAATTGAAATGCGCGAATTGTTTTACAGTTTTGGTATACAAAGGAGTTACATTAATGGTTATTAAGCGAATACATATCAGAGAATCAAAACCATATACATATGTCTGTACCTATAGCAATTTAAAATTTCATTTGATTTCAATTTTGCTCGAATTTCATAACAGCTCCATTAGCCATAACATAACATTTAACCATTCTTTATTATTAGTTAAGTAAATACACTAATAATAAATTAAGGTTTAACTATATTGAAACATCGGCTGTGGATGATATAACGTTAACTAAACCACTTTAGCTATCTAACTAAACACTGTGAATCTGAACATTGAAAGTTTTGAAAACACTACGTGTTCAGATGTTAGAAAAATGGCTTTTTCAATAAATTTTTAAACTAATAAAAAGTCAAAAAAGAACAGTCTCATTAGATTTACGTATACATACATAAAGTAATATTTTAGTAGACGGAAATCATTCAAATTAATAAGAGATACTATTTACTCATGTAGTACACCAATTATGGTATGAATAATTGTTTTGCAATATTTAAAAAGACGGAAATGTCTTATATAGGTATACAGTATTTGGAAAAATCTTCAACTATTACAAATTTAATAAGACCCTGAAAAAAGGATTAGAAGCTCCTGGTATAGACTGTTCATATTATCATTTTAATATTGAATGTATCATTTAAAATGCTTACTTAACATAGCCATATCAATTGGATTAACAGTGGTGGCTTTTACTTTTACTAGACACTCATCGGCCTGTTTTATTTGCGGAATTTTTAATTTATCGGTCAACTGCAATTCATCGACGTCTCCATAACTATGAATTTGCCAACCATACATTTTCAATCTGGATTTGTTACTCTCATCTTTAGCTCTTCTCTCCAAAACATTTATGGTGTGTGATGCACTGGCTTCATGATTGTTTATATTAATGGCGCCATTATTAATAACATTGGTAGATAAGTTTCTAGTTAAAAAAGAATAATTGCAGAGGCGTACGTGCCTTAATATACATTTTGTTTGCATTATTTTGCTCGAAGATTTAAAAAAATTTCTAAACATATGTACTTGAAGTTTTGTTTTTATTTTTATTAATCAGCTGTCTGTTGATATTTTATAACAGTGCTGCCAAAATTAAAAAAATTAAGGTGACCATAATGTTTATAAATATTTTTTTTATATCAATATATAATAAAATGAGGCAAATCGTTAACAAAGTTTATTAAAAATATGAACATGTCAATTTGGAGTCCAAACTTAAATGAATTACCAATAATGTAAAGAAAATTAACAATTTTACTATATTCCTGTTCAATGAATATCCTTAATTTTACATTCAGAGTAAGAACATTAATTTTTAAATTCAAATATATATTAAGCAATGGCAATATTCGATGTCTTGACTCTCAGAAGGAATTTCACATTAAAAAGCCACAAATTGCTTATAAGAAGCTATTGGAAATTATATAAAATTGCTATTATTGCAATAATTTATGATTTTAAGCACTTTACATAAATAGCCATAAATTAACTGAAAATCCTATTTTATTATTAGTTCAGATCGCAAGGTTTTTAATACTTACTTGCTTTGATTGGGTTATAACAATCCTTTTGGATCTTTAGCCTATTTTTTGTTTGAGAAATGAATTACTCTTGCACTGGTAGTCTAGCACGGCATCAAATAATCCCCAGGAGCACCCAATTAATACCCATTGAAATTTAATTTTTATAGGTCAATACATAAGTTTATAGTTGATTGTTTTTTTTTATTAATAAAATTAACTACAAACAGAAACAAATACTTATTTAAGTTCGATTAAAATACACAAAAAAAAATATAACTGTTTTATTACAAATGTATTATAATTGTATTAATATGAAATGAAAAAGTAAATATAACACAAAAAAAGAGCTTTAAAAAAAAACAAAAAAATGAAAAATAGAAATAAATTACAATATCACATAAGAAATCTGTTTTAAACATGATTATGACCACCACTTTGTAATGATGTTAAATTAGAGTCTGAACTAGAAAAATATTGTGTCGCTGCCGAATGGCATACTTCATCCTCACTGTCGGTATATGAGCCAACAGAACGGCAGCTCCTAACGAAGAACAAACATTATGAAAAAAATAATAATAATAATAAAATAAATATATTTCATTCTCACTATTCTTACCGATGTTGAGTTGTGGTTATAAGTACTGAACGATCTTGTTGTATATCAATTGGTTGCGAACTTATCCGTGAAGCTTGTAAAAGCTTATCAGTTGTTAAGGAAAATATAGGCACATTATGATGATGATGATGAGTTACAGATATTGGCGGTGGCATCATATAATCATGTTCACCATTCTTTGTTAATAGTTTACTATGGTGTTGATGTTGATTAGTGTGATTTTCCGCCTGATGGTTGTAATTATTGTGATCAAGTTCATTGGAATTATCAATTTCAGCTTTTGCCAAATGCTTAATACTTAAAGTTCTTGTATCTGAATGTACTTCTTGTTTGATTTGTTCGATTTGACTCAGCGTTCCGAAAATATGTAGTATATTATCAATAGTGGCGCGTACATCACAATCCATACCAGTGGTATGAAAGCACAATTGAGCAATATTCTGATTTAACAAGTTAATAGCATATTTGACAGGTTTCGTTGGTATAGAAGAACGGCTGTATAGGGGAAATCTGAAAAAAAAATATGCACGTACAACAAAAATTAAGATTTAATGAATTGCAAAATTAAAATATAAAAATACATACTCTCTCGAAGTATACGAGGGTATATCTTTAATAACATCCATAATACGCGTACGCGATCCCTCATAAATAATTGGATTTCTGTGAAAAATTTAACATAATTTAACAAATTCTCTTTTTGATAGCAGTATGGAAAACTTACCTTAAAGGTCGATTAAGAACGACTGAAATCATTTCTACTAAATGTGCCACATAGCCTAGGGAGGCACTTAAAGCCATTGGTGTTATATTTTCAGATATAGGTACACTATGTGCATTAAGGGAATCTAAAACGTAACCATCAATTTTAGGAAAGGGTACATCACAAATTGTATAGAGGCCATAACGATTACGAGCAATAGGATAAATATCTCGTAATTCTAAACACAAAGAAGACATGATCCGTTCCACATTTTGGGTTAGCGAAAACCTACGTTGGCGTCGTTTTAACTGCTGTTTTTGGAGATTTTCTAATGCTGTTTCGTCCTCATGTAATTTGCGTTGACTCACACTCAACCAATTTTGTAGTTCAAGACGTGATGTGGTAGCAGCATCCAACTGCTGTCTTAGAATTGCTATACGTTTCGAAAAAGTCTCTTGAGCACTTTTTAGGAGTCTCTGTTTACTTTTCAGCGATTCTAATTGCATTTGAAGCTTTTGGGCTCTTAAGAGCTGTTGAGGGTCGATATTTTGCTGTTCGGCCAACAGAAGACTAAGAGTGCGACCCATGGAATGATACTGAAAGGCAGTTGACGTTGATGACAGTGAATTGGATGAATTAAGCGAAGTGGTACGTGGCTTTCTTGAAAGCTCTTCTTTGGTTATGCATCTTATGCTTAAGCGTTTAATCTCTGATGTCATTTCGATAATCTCACGCTGAGTTTGAAGTCGTTGTCTTTGCAGTTGCTGTAATTTAAGTAACTTATTTAAATCGTAGCTACACCTCACCTCGGAACGTACGCAGTTCAACTGTACATAACGAGTTTTTGACATGCGTAGCAAATCTTTTTGCCAATCAACAGCAATTGGACTGGAACTACGTGAGACTTGTGGTGAATTTATAGCAAATTCATCAGGACTGGGAATACTACACTTTGGCACGCTAGCTGAATATCGAGCGTAATTTAAGGCTAATTGTTCCCGCAGGCTTTCCGTACTGAAAAGTTCAGGTGAGCCAAAATATTCATCATTCATTTGGAATATTAAACAGTTGGTACAACATTTGAACTCCGAGTTTTGTGTAAACGGTACAAGACCAGAAAAGTAAACAGCCCATGTAAATACCAGTGTATCCGATGGCATCGGTAATTGCTGCAATTTGATAAACTCTTGTGCTAAGGCACTAGTAAAAAAAATAAATAAATAAATAAAAAAACATATTAAAAATAGTCGTGCACGAGTATGTTCCTACTATGTCCTGATTAGCAAACCGATTCACAGTTTTCTAACGCCCTTAATCTTTTATTTTTTAATTACCTCATAGGTTCCTTAATTTGTCTCCTTCTATTGAAAGAATTGTCTTCATCCTCTACTCCCGAAGGGTCCTTTGCTATCTCTTCAAGTTCAGTCTTTTTAGTAGTCGCCCATACTTTAATACACACACAATTAGCATTGGACTTTATTATCTCCGGACATTGTATCTCCGCCCATTTTAAATTCAAATGCTTTCTCAGTGTTAACTCTTCGCTTTGATAGAATGGATGACTGTTTGCATGCTCGTGTAGTGTGAAATACAAAAGCACATCAGGTTGTACCAATAGGGAGGATTTAGAGAAACAGCCGCCATTACTCGACTTTAATTCAATATTGACGCCTTGTATTGCCTGTAGATTTCTTAATCTCAATTGCTGCGTACTTAAAGGCAGCCAATCACGACACCTGGGTCTTATGTTCATGTTGTCTATTATATATATTTACAAAATAATTTTTTTTAACGTTAAAATAAACATATTTTTGCTTAAACTTTTATTTCTCCACTTTTTTGTAATATATTAAAATTTTATTTTATATTGAATTTTTCATTTGTGTTCTTTCTTACTGCTTTTTTTATCGTTACAATGAACTGTCAAAAAGTAATCCAACACAGAGTTGCCAAATTAAAATTATTATAATAATAACAGAATATTTTGTGTACCGTTGTTATTTTTATATGTAGATGAGTCGGAGAATACACGTTGAAAGAATTTAATATGATAGAAAAGGCATTGTGCGAATAATGCGAAAGTCCATAAAATCAACGAGTAAAAAATGTAGTTCATGAAAATTCGTAAGACACACTATTTGCATTATCAAATCATCTTCTCTCAGCAATTTTTTTTTTGTTTATTTACTTTTGTTCTTTATATTATTGATTTTGTGTCATGAGCATCTTTCTTATATAATATTATACTTTTAATCTTGTAACAAAGTTCATTCTGCATAATCCAGAATTTTTTAAATATATTTGGTTTGGAACAAATGTAACTAAAAGTTACGAGCAAATGCGTTCGTTTTGTGGCTCAGGAATAATCCGAAAGTTTTAAAACTAATGACATTGAAGTGACGATAGCCTAGGTTTCAAACCTCAGCTCTGATATCTTGAAAAAAAGAAATATAGAAAAAAAATATTTCTTTCTGCGACACAACATGATTGCTGCGAGAAGCTAGGCCGTAACTTTGAAAGAGGTTGGTAATGGCTAAATATGTATTAGATTTGGCCAGTAGATTATCATACATATTTGATTGTGACTTACGAAGGCATATTCAAGCCTACATTTTATTGTTAGCTGATTATTTATTAAGCTGTTAAAAAATTTCTTTTAGATTAAAAGCTTTCTGTTTTCCACGCTTTAAAAAAAATTCATAACAAAACAATTATGCTCGTGTGTGCTAAGCTAATTAACAGCTGTGCACATGTTCTTTATTTAAGCAGTACGGCAACATTATTTCTTTATTATTCCATTAGAAAAAGAATTTATTTGCGACTGTTTAAAGTGTTCGTTTTAGTTGTTTACTTTTTTACATTAACGAAAATAGTTGAGTGCTATATAATCCATTTACTGGCAAAATAGTAAGTATTGAAAATGGGCAATCAACAAGCCAAAAAAGGCGAACACCTACCATTCACAGCCGATGAATTAAAAGTATTGGAGCACTCATTTCGTCATACTTCAGGCGGTCATACAGAAAAAATTACGGAAAACAAATTGCTGGTAAGCACTCACTACATTAAAAACCGGGTATACAATGTTACCAAATATCAAGCGTAACTTAATTAAATGTAACAAGATCTCGTAACAATTTGAGAACATTTTCAAGAAATGCAAAGTCAGGGAATTTTTGCTTGGCTCTTCTGTCTGAAATACGTATTTTGAATGCATTCTTTTATGAAAAAAAGAATTATTTTGTTTGGGGGACGGTTTTCTATTATCGCATTATACAGTCATAAGACAAGACATGCAGAAATTAACTTCTTTTTACGTTAATGGTTAACATATCAAAATGTGAAATACATACTTTTTTGTTATAACTTTTTTAGCTTATAAATGATCAAGCTAATGACGAAGGCACATTATCAAAAATAACATAAAAAAGCAATAATTTTTAGAATTAAAACTATAATTGAAATTTAGTTAAGAAATTTCAAGATTTCAAAAGAAAGGAAGTAAAAGTATAAAATTAAACGACAACTACAGGTTCTTTAATTAAAAAGTACATACAAATTCTGCTCTAATAAATGAGCAGATACCACGCTTACAGAGCAAGTCAAACAATTTATTTTATTTGTTGATTTAATTCACATTTTTTTTTTACTGTTAAACTATTAGTGCTCATATTGTCGTTAAATTTATTGTTATAGTCTGATGAGTCTATTTTTGTATGTTTCTGTGTGTTGATTGCAAAAAAAAAAAAAAAAAAATAAATAAATGCTCTAATTAGACTTTTATAGTGTAGTTAAAGCATATTTCCTAATTAATTTTAATATGAAGAATAAAACTTGTTAGATTCCCCCTAAAACTATTTATTCTTTGATTATTAAGTAAGTTTTTACGAGTATAATTTTTCTGAATTAAATCATTCTTAATTTTCTATGACTTTAAATTTGATTCCAAAAATTTTTTTTCGTTTTTGATTTTCTGAAGAATTAAATTATGATTTGAATTCTGTTTCCGAACGGAATTGTACTCTTTGACATGGTTGATGATTAGCT
This sequence comes from Metopia argyrocephala, assembly GCA_963576795.1. Classification (NCBI taxonomy): domain Eukaryota; kingdom Metazoa; phylum Arthropoda; class Insecta; order Diptera; family Sarcophagidae; genus Metopia; species Metopia argyrocephala. The sequence continues at coordinate 4,853,021 of OY756209.1, forward strand.
TTGTTACTAATGCTTGCCGATAGAAAAATGCAAGATTTTGATTAAAAACATGCTGTAAAAATTTTTAATAATGCTAGAAAGCTAAGCTTAGACCACATTAGCACAAATATTTAAACAAGTAAGAGTAACCACTCCACTTCCGGCCAATCCACTCTTTTCCATCTCTGGCATGCCATCTAAAAATGAATGTTTAGAAGAAAAAGCGCCACCTACTGGGAAGATAACAGCTACCTAGCGAAGATGCTCACCACTTCATAGTCAACATTCAGCGACAGATGAGGCAATTGCTGTTGATCATTCCAGGGTGAAGGTATAACACTGGCCTTTGAGTGATCAAATTGACAGGAACTTGTCTCACTTAATAAAAGATCACTATTTTATGGAAATATATATTACTCGTATGCAGAAATTTCATTTTGCCTAAACATTTCATTTAAAATTATTCAAAACCGAATTATAATAACAAATAATATTTCGATATTTAATCCGGGTGGTTATTTTGTATTTCGATTCGAATCGAAAATGCTTTCGAAAGAAATTTCTAACTCGAAAAATCAATAATAATAATATATAGAAAATTTTTTCAAAAATTCGTAAATTTTTACGAATTCGTAAGATTTTCTATTCAAATCGAAATACAAAGTAACCCCCCTGGTATGTGATGGAAATCGACGGTAAATTCAAGTTGCTATAACTTTTTTTTAAGTCTTTTTAGAGTTTCAGATTCTATTTTTGCTCATTATCTTGATAACATCACTACCTCCTTGGTTATTAAAATGTTATAATTATTAAAACATATAAGGTTTATATGCCTTTGGAAATACTGGGGGCTTATTCTGTATTGCGATGCGAAAGTCAATGCGACTCGAAAATATATAAATACGAATAACTGCTATTCTGTATTACGATGATCGAAATGTAAGTTTTTATTCGCATTCAAAATTCGAAAATGTGCTTACTCGGCATTCTATAATGCGAATTTCAATATTAAAATCGCAAAATTTATTCGACAGCAAAAGAGTATTCGCAAACCACAAAATGTTAAGTAAATTATTATTATTTTTTTTATTTTAGAATAGTTTATTAAGGAAAACAAAGAATAAAATCACAAAATCGCGCCAGTTTGAAATAATGGTGAAATTAATGAATTGGCAAAAGGTCCTTTAAAAACATCAAGTGCACTGCAGTCGGCAAGTTCTTTGTGGCAGTCATCCGTCTATTCTGAAAAAACAACTACTGTGCATAATCATAAACGTGTTTATTTCGCAAACATAAAATAAGTTACCTTGCTTCATTCAAACTTAGACTATCGAAATTGCTTCTAAGCAATCTTCTTTGCAACCTTTCGTTTTGCTCTCTTTCTTCTTCGTAAAAAAATAGTGCCGCAGAATCAATTTTTGGTAAATTTTTTAATAAAAAATATACTTATATTAATTTTTTTTAATAAATTCATTTACTTTTTGTCTTGTGTTGCCAACGTTTTGAAATAAAATTCGAATGCGAATACGAAAGTCTTAGAGAATACCAAATCTCTTTCGCATCGCAATTCATTTGCGCATTGCATTGACTTTCGCATCGCAATACAGAATAAGACCCCTGACGATGTGAATTTCAAATGAAATGGTTTTTATCACATACCGGAGTAAATCAAACTTGAAGCAATGAAAAAAAAAAATTTTTTTTTTCATAAAATATTTGCCTAATACTGTGTGTGACTATTGTTTTAGAAAGAAAGCAAGGTTACATTTTTTTCATTAGACGTTCATGGTATAAAATTTCTTATAATAGAGAATCTTCCAATTGAGTCCTTGCAGTGTAAGCCTCTGCACGACTACAAACTGATTATTCCACGTAGAGGGGCGAAAAAAACCTTATTTATAAAAAAAATATTTTTAACTTCCTTTTTATTAATTTTTTTGGAGCGCTTGTCTTCTTTCTAAAATCATTACACAATTTTTAATAATATCATTTGATTAGATTTTATGATTTTTATTTTTATTTTTAAGGAAACTTGGTCAACAATAGTTGATAAAAATTTGGCACAATTTATTGCAAATTTTCTGTATACCGAAATATCGATATCGCAACAAAGACAACAACAACGACAATCACGCAGAGTTGGCACAATAAATTTTAAAAAATATGCCGAACCATATTACATTGTGGAAAGAGGTTCATTGGACGAACAAATTAATTTCATACATTTATCATTGGGTGGAAAGCCCACAGATGAAGTAGATTTAAAGCAACTTGAAATGGTAATATAATAAAAGACTCACATTTTAAAGGTTTATAAACTAAAAAGGTCATTTTTTATAGTATATAACTTCAGTTTTATTAAGTTATTTACACATACTAACAGATAAAAACTCACCTGAATATGAATCTTGGATAAAATTTGGCTATCATTGTAATGATCGTTCAGCACAATGTTTTGCTAAAGGTTTAATACGACAGCTAGGCAAAGAGGCGGAAACTGATTCAACAGCTTCTTTGAGTTCATTAGAAAAATGGTTGCAAATCAATCCTACATTTCTTATAATATGGCGAAATGTTTTTTCATATCTTTACGGTCATAATAATGGTAAAAATGGCAAATTGGGAACACAACATAAGAGTCAACAAATTTTACCAATACAAGAAGGTAAATATTTGTATTAATTTTTTTCTACATAGAATCAAAGTATATTTTATAAATGGAACATTTAAAGGTTTACCAACTGGAACAAATTATTCACCGATACTTGATATACCACATGTTATATTCGTCAATAGTAATGTACCTACTGATTTAAGAAATAAATGGCGTTTTCTGTTTTCCTCTAAAATTATGGGTGAAAGTTTTTCTACTATGTTGGGTAAACTACTTAAAAGAGGACCCACACTTTTGGTTGTGGAAGATGAAGATCATTATATTTTTGCTGGTTACGCATCAGAATCTTGGGCACTAGGTCCCAATTTTATAGGTTTGTACTGGCTGTTTTCGAACTAAGAATATGTTTATGTCTATTGTTTGTTTTTTTTCAGGTGATGATAGTGCCATGTTATTTACTTTAAGTCCAGCCATGCGTTGTTTTAATACTACCGGCTATAATGATCATTATCAGTATTTAAACTTAAATCAACAGACAATGCCAAATGGCTTAGTAAGTATACAAATACATATGTATGTAACCATAGTATTATGTAAGACATCGTCATCGGTATGGTGTTATTATTGTATGAGATTAAAGAAATTTTTTTTTCTGTAGTCTTTAATCTATTACAAAAATGCCATAACAAAGACAATGACGTTCTTCTGCATAATAAGGCATTATTTTATGAGAAAACACAAAGTTGTAAAATTTTTTTTCAATTCCTTTGAATAATATTATTTATTATGTTTCTTTGTATATAGGGCATGGGTGGTCAATTTAACTATTGGGGCCTTTGGTTAGATTGCGAATATGGCATAGGCCATAGCTCAGAATCGTGCACCACCTTTAAAGACTATGTTCAGCTAAGTAAACGTAAAGATTTTCGTATACGCAATTTAGAAGTCTGGGGTATAGGAGATGAACCTAAACAGGGCGATGATAGTGATGAAGAGGCAGATATGGTAAGTCATCTTTCATCCTTTACAAGTTAAAATATAATTATAAAATTTTTTTTTTCAACAATTTTTAAGGGCACTAATAAACATTCAATTTTGGATAAAAATATGGAGGATCGTGTTATGCTAGAACTCTCTGGTCGTACCATGCATTCAGATGGTGTCAGAGAGCCAGGTTTAGACCTATAAGTTCAATAATTTTATTTTTAATTTTCTTTCGTATTGTAGAGTATGAACGTAACGTAAGTTAATCAAACATTTCCTATAGGTTGTTTCTGCCGCCTTTTCGTAAATGACATACATATTTAGTTTTAGCCAAAGACAATAAGAGTTAAAATATGTTATGGATACAAATTGAAAGAATTTGTTTTTGTAAAATTTCATTCCTTAATACAATCTTCTCTAATAATAGAGAAAATATGGAATTTAATTTTGGACATATTTTATTTTATTATATTTTTAATAAATTTCAATTTTAGACAAATTCCAAACCATGTTTATATCATTAAAAAAAGACAACAAAAAAATAAATATAAATGTTTGTTTGTATATGCATATGTTGTATGTATGACTTGTAACAATTTCTGCACAAAAATAAAAAAGAAACAAAACTAAACAAAAAACAAAACAAAAATAAATAAATAAAAAAATTTAAATTTCGTATTCTTCTTCATCAGCAGCACCATCAGCATCTTCAGTTGATCTGTTATTACTGTAGTCGTTTGAATAACTACTTTGCTGATTCGAAGGCGACACATTGCTTTGGCCAAATTTGCTAGCACCTCCATATTGTGGCGAAGAACCCTCTTCAAAGCGTCGTCCAGTCTGTCGCAGTTTTGGAGGTTGAAATGATTGATTATTCTGATTAAATTCATAAGTTGTGGAATTATTCTCCGGCCTATTGTAATTCGTTTTACGTAGCATAGCTCTAAAATTGAATGGTGGTTCATCAGAATTCTGTAAATAGTATTAAAAAAATGAAAAAGAATAGGAACAATTTTCTAACTCATTTGGTTAATAAAACAACACAGTAAATCTACAACCTCATTATCATCACGACGTCCTATAAGATTTTGTAATTCATTTACAGGATTTTGAGCTGGTGGGTAAGAATTACGCATATTTTGCTGTTGGGGCCGATTCATATTTCTATTGTACATATTCTGTTGCATGGGAGGCATAGGTGGTGGTGGGGGCGCAGCATAATTTTTTAAGCTATTACGTCTAGAGCCAGGACGATTTCCCATACCCGGCTGCCATGTGTTATAGTTGTTATAATTATTATAAGCATTATAAGCGTTTAATTGCATTTGCATTTGATTTCTAAATAAAAAAAAAAGAAAAAATATTAAAAAAAAAACTTTAGGCCTTATTCCAGTTGGCGACATTGTCATCGTTTTACGAAATTTTTGTAATAGAATAAAGAAAAAAAATGTTGTCTTGCCTTTAATCTATAACAAAAATGTCGCCAATTGGAATAAGGCCTTATACATATATTTATGTAAGTATATACCTTCTCATAATATTTGGATCACGATAGAAATTTTGATTATAGATAACATCACTTTCTCCCATACGATCCCAGTTTGTTTGGCAAGCCTGTTCCCTTTTATAGGCATTGTATGTCATTAAATAGGAAGTCATTGAAGGATTTCTTTGCAGAGGACTATCCCAGGGTTCATCATCATCCATGCCGGGTATAGATTTGGGTGTATACGCTTGTCTTGTTAACGAATTTGCCGGATCTACCATATATTGTGTATCATAAAATGGAATTTGATCTAAACGCAATGGTAATTTACGTACAGCCACCTTGTAATATAAAAATTTCAAATCATTTTTAATTATTATTTTTTTTCTTTACAGATCTCTCAAGTTTACCGGCATTGGACCTAATTGAGTGGAATTCACTTCTCTTGTGTTGATGCGATCAAATGGTACAGTTCGTGTGCATTTATTCAATCCCGCTACTACTCTTTGGTTGTAAATATGTACCTTAAAAAGAGGAAAAAAAAGTTAAAAAAACTTTTCAATTTATCCAAAACAATGTAAACCAAATTATTTACTTGTTGACACAAATTAACAAAATCTTGAAATTTCACAGCTCGATAGTGTAATAAAACCTGGAATAATGATTTTTCACGCCATTTACGTACATAATGGCGTATGAACTCTGCTGTTTCTTGATTAATTTGGCCAGTCTTTTCATTTACCAAAGGAGCAAAACGTTGACGTTCACGAAAGCCTCGGTAAGCTTAGAATCATAATAAAAAAAAGAAATAAGAAATAAGAAAAAAAAAAAAAGAATTGAAAAACAGAAAACAAAAGTTAAAAATCAATAATAATAATTCGAACTTATAATTAGAATGATATAAAACTAAAATTTATTAATTGTAATGCAAGAAGGTGACATTGAGGGGGATTTGCATATGTAAATTTATTGTTTCTTTTTTTTTCGCATTTGTGACATTTGTTACATGGGGTCAAGGCTGTTGCGTAGTTGATATTTGTTTTTGTAAAGCGTTAATTTAATTAATTTTTCATTTATTTTCAATGCTGCTTTTTTTTCTCCTCTTGTAAGAGGTTTCATTGGACCGATTACGATGTTATGATAAAAATTCTGTTCGAAATAGTGTTGGTAGGAGGCCATAATAAGCAGCTTTTCCTTGTAATCTTTTGTTACATTTCTTTAATTGTTTTGCATTTTTTTTCTGTAATTAACTTGTAAGTTTTTTGATGTGGAAACCATTAAAGAACGTTGTAAGAAAAAAAACGTTTGGCCAGAAACCAAGAAAACTTGTTTTTTTGTTTTTTCGTTTTGTTTAAATATACGATATTTGTTTTTCGCATTCAAATTTATTGAAATCTATTTCATTTGATTACTTTCATATAGTATGTATGTGTATTTATGTTTGCTTATATTACATATTGATTATAAATAGATGCCTGTTAAAACAACGTTTCTATTACATCACGTCAAAGTATTGCTTTTTATTCTTCCTGTTCGTCTTGTTCGAGTAAAGCGTTTTCACGTTGAGCAACTAGAGCTGCTGCTAAGGCCTCTTCTTTGCGATCATCTTCGAATGTTTCATCAGCTTCGGACGTTGTTTCACTTATATCTAAATAATCTACTTCTGGGACATTAAGTAGATTATCATCACCCTCTTTCTCTTTGTCTTTCTCATTGTCATTTTCATTACCTTTTTGTATTTTTGCTGCTGCTATATCTTTTTCACCCGCCGCTTTAGCTTAATAAACAAAAAAGTAGAGATTAAGGATTATTTATTTATTTTTCTTTAATTTAAACATTAAAACAGAAACTAACCTTTTGCTGCAGCACTACCACCACCTTTCATGCGTTTACGTGCCAACAAAGCTCTTATCATAGATTGAACTTTAATGATTTTCTTAACTTGAGTCTCATATAATCTACAAAATAGAATGAAATTTATATTTAAGTTCTGTTTTTTTTTTATAAAATTTTTGCATTATGTAACAAACATATAAGTCTGAGAGAAAATTTTAACATTTTCCATATAATCACTTATGTGACAAAAATCGAATGAAATAACTTCGAATAATTTCCAAATTTTTTAAATTTCTTTAAATTATTTATCTTCAAATCGTCATGCGGGAGTTTAAGTGCTCTATACGCCATTTTTTAAATCTGGAGTTAATGATGCTAATTTAGGTTTTTGACACCAAAATTTTTAAAATCTGCTATCCGTTTTCGGCTATTTATCTTCGAAACTTGAGATATCCTAAAACGGATTACAGATTTGATAAATTTGGGGTCGAAAACCTAAAGTGGCATCATAAACTCGAGATATATAAAAAATATGAAATGGCGGATAGAGCACTTAAACTCGCGCACGACGAAATATGAAATTGAAACTGTTTTAACACTTCAGGGGGGTTTTATTAGAAAAACTGAACTTTATACGGCTTAATTCCACTAACATTTTATTACACAAAATAAAAGCGAGAAAAAAACTTACATATTAAGAAATGGTATAAGAAAATGCTAAGAAGCTAAGAAAATGCTGTATATTATGATTTTGATAAAATTTTTCAACCTCAAAACCACAACCACAGGACAAAAGTCTAATGAAATAACAGGTTCAACACATAACGAAAGGTGTCAATTTAGGGGAAACACGCATGATTTTAACATTACTTATTCATAACGATAAATTAGCAGCTCGTTGTATACAGAGTCTAAAGAGCTCCCAAATATGATACCGATTTGGCTTAGCATCTCGATAGCATTGATTTTATTCATAATACATTTAAATTCAATTGCTAAGGCTGACTTAATAAATGCAGTTTGCAATGCAACACTGCAATGTCTTGCGTTCATAAACACATTAGACATACTTATGACAATGACGCAAGTTCATTAATGCATAGAAATACTTTATATTGCCAAACATTTGTTAAATTTGTGCATTCTTTTTATTTGTGATGCTTTACTACTTTAAGTGTGTTCATTATAGTTTTGGCAGGAGGGAATTTTTTAGTTTGTAGAATTTCTTATTTTAATGCATATTTATGATAGTTTTACAAAAGTTTACAATTTTAGAAATTTTTACAAATTGTCTCAATAAAAAAAACTTTTGTGTATTCATAACATCCTGTCTATACGAGCCATAGATTTGGTAAATCATGAATAAATTCTTGGTCGATCATTGATTTGGCTCGTGTAGACTCTCTATGACATAGATGTTCTTTGTCGATCATCGTTGGTAAAGCAATTGCTCGAACAACTATGGGCTGCCATCAACTGTCATTTTTAACTTGTCGCCATCTTTTTTGCATCCCAACCGCAGATATAAACGAAATACACTTGATGAAAAATTATAAATTATGATTTGGTAAACGATATGTAGTCACCACATACACAAATTCGAACAAAATTTTGATATTTGCGCTGCCGATGTTTTGTTCATGATATACCAAATCGATAGCTCGTATAGACGAGGTGTAAATATACTGAAATGTCACTGCATTATTTGACAAGGCCAAAAAAGCTTCGCCTTGTAAACGAATTTCTGTGCAGTACTGAATTGCAAACTGCATTTATGGAGTCAGCCTAACTTATGAAATTTATTTGAAAATAATGAACCAATGCATAATGCGTGATTCACAGACATTTTTCCTGTATGTGTTAAAGAAAAAAATTTTTATATGTACGGTTTTAGTAAACATTTTCACAAATCACAGACTTAAAAAAATGGGGGATATATTTGAATTTAGAAATCCATTAAAAATGAAAGCTTTAGAAGTCGTTAAAATGACATTCGTTTTGAACCACTTTGGTTTGATTTTGCTCAACTGAATACGACATTGAGTAAAATTGACATCGAAACAAATTTCGAATTGCTATAATTTTCAAAACTAACAACAAGATTTTGAAATTCACTAACTTCGTACAAGCTTTCTTGATTATCAAAACTTTAAACTAATTAGGACAAACGATTTCAATTTCAAACATATTGTCATTTTTATGCCCGTTTTGAAAACGTTTTCATTCGCTTAAACCAATGGCATAAACAGCTATAAAAACAGTTTTGAAATTTCAAAACGTTTTCACTGAAACTGCTTTTCAAACCTGTTTGAGTTAGACCAAGCGTATTCAAAATTGAGTATAAACACATACGGCTTCGAAACCTATATGAAAATGAGCTGTAAAGAATGTTCTGTCAAATTAGATGGGGTTGCCAATTTCTTCCATTTTCTATGTGCATTATTATAGAAAATATGAAAAAATTTGAATTAGAGTTATTTAGAATTAGCTGTTAGTTAAAACAGTTTTAAAAGTGTTTCGACTCAAAACATAGGCATAAACTCATATGGAGTTATCGTTATGGGTGAAATCGTTTTGTGTCGAACTGATTTCAAAACAGGCATAAACTAAAGCTATGGTCACATTAGAAAAATATTTGATGAAAAAAGCGTAACCACTATTTTATGGAATTTTTATTTGTTCAAAAATGTTGTGCTTTATCAAAGTTTTTTAAACAATTTTTAAAAACAGAATATATACTCAAGTTTTTTATTAATTAAATCTGAATTATAAAATAATAATAAAAATAAATTTTTCTAAAAAATAGTGGTTACGCTTTTTTCATCAAATATTTTTCTAATGTGACCGTAGCTTAAGAATATAACTGAAAAAAGAAAATCAAATTCTGATTTTTTTATATTATGAAAACCCGAAAGAGATATTTATATGAACTGCCTTTTTCCGTAAGACAAGTAATTTTAAAAGATTGCATATTTTTGTGTAAAAACGCTAAATTGAAATATTTTTGAGCACTACATACATACATAATTAGCCCTTGTTCAGAGTTACGGCCTAGCTTTTCACAGCACCCATATTGTGTGCGTCAATTTTTATCCATGAGTACCGGGACCTACAGTTGAACGTCAATTTCGAACGACAGACTTGAGAAGGTTGTTCATGACAATCAATTACTCTCAGAGCTTTAGCCAGAAGACTCCTAAGAGGTAGTCGCCAAAAGAAATATTTTGTCATATTCTTTTTTTCAAAGATGACAGAGCTGGGGTTTGAACCCGATGCTACTACCTACTAACCACCACTAATTATCATTTATTATTCATGATTAATTACAAAAATATTTCAAAAATGGAATGGAATTGCTTATGGGAATAAGCTTTCTTTTTTTCAAAATAAATATCGATTCCTATATTAACAATTTTATGTGGTAAATGAGAATCATTAAAATTTATTGGTTTATTCCATATAAAAAGACTATCATTTGAAAACATACGTCTTCTGACAACGAAAAACGAATGATCAGGGAAAAGCGCTACCATTTGGGAAGTAGCAGATAACCGCTAAAAACCTACTTAGCGAAGGCACTCACCGCAATCAAAATGCAAGGACGGGGCAATTGCTGTTCAAAGGCCTTCACCCTTGAATGATCAATTAACAGCAATAATATATATAATAATAATATAATGTACTGTCCTTGCCACAATAATTCCACTACAATGCACAGCATGTAGTAGAGGTTTATCCCTGAGTATTGGTTTAAAAAAAAAAAAAAAAGAAGACAGGGATTAAATTTTTAATCGTTTGAAGTTGGCTGTCTTACAGAAATAGCCAGAAAATTTAAATAAAACTAAAATATAACTCTCTCAGTGATTATAAAAAAATGTTTGTTATTAAAAGGAATAACATTGAAATATAGAAAAGCAAATAAAAATTACCTGGCTAAGAATTCATCGTTGTAGTATCTTAAGAACACTTTAGTTTTACCAATAGCCCAACCTTCCATCTTTAAACGAATCAAAAGTAAACGGCAATTTTCGGAAGTAATATCGACTGTTTCATCGAAATCGAAAGCCAAAAACTGATATCTATTGAAAAGAAGTGTGGGAAACAAAAAAAAAAGTATAAGATTTTTAAAATATGTAAATAAAACAAAATATCAAGGGCCCCATTCTATAATTCTCTTAAGCTTAAATGGCAAACATATTAATGAAGATTTTAAATCACAATACAAGTTCAGTCGTCGTTTGTATTCGTAGCCAAAAACGGTGCAAAATCAAGTCTATAAACTTATATCAGTGGTGATTTAGCTAACGAGAATTAAAGAATAAGGTGGCAGATTACAGTATATTTACCTTTTAAGAAACTCCTCAAATGAGAGACGACATGAATAACCCTGTTGACGACCAATGACAGTATCTAAAACACCTAAAGCCTTTAATTGTTGCTGCACCATATCGGTGTGAAAGGCTCTTGGTTTATACTCTAAATCGGCACGAATACATCGTACAAAATGTACGCCCACATTGCAGCTTTGGCTTAAAATTTTGAGCATTGTTAGGCAAGTATAGCGAAAATTGGCAGCCAAAGTACGTAAATTATTTACTTGTGATATTACGCCATATGTTAAATGATTTAGGACCTGGTAGCAAATAATAAAAAAAAATAATAATTAGTATAGATTTTAATAATTTAAATTTAAGTGTTGCAATGCTGTATTCACAAAAAATATTTGAAATTTTTTAAGTTCTTATTTGATAAATTTCTATGTATCTGTATCACTTGCCAAATATTTTTCTATAAATACAGCAGTTAATGTTACACTTTTTCGTAGTAGCTTACATAGGCTTGCTTTTTATTATCCTCCGCCTTATGTTGTACTTCAAAATTCATTGTCAAATTACCGGCTTTTGTCAATTGATTGGTAAACATGATCATAATATTCTCATCACATGATGATCTAAATGCCTCAATCATTTCGGGTGGTACAAAATCACGATTAATATCGGTAAAGGCTCGAGTGTCGTATATAATGCGACCTGTATAATGAGCCACAGAAATCTCAGTGGCTGTATGTTTTTTTATAAATTGGCTATGCTTCTCAACAACGCGATCTATAAGTAATAGGAAGTATTTATTTTTATTCTTTCACTTGTATAATTTAGTTACTTATACAAATGTGTATTAAAATTACCCATTATCAAATCTTGATCTTGACTAGTACGTGAAGCATCATCAATTATATAGAAAAGGCCATCCGGTTTTGTAAGCAGATTATCTAAAGCCACTTTGTTGTCATAGAAATTAAGATTGACTGTTTGTATGTCATCAGCTTCCTGTTAAAAAATTGGAGAAAAAAAAATATCTTAAATTTAAGATTTGAGAAAAACAGCAGTACTACGTTTTAGGAATCGACAACGGAATTATCGAATATGTTCTATAAAACGAAATCCACTGAAATTGAAATTGAGAATTTTTTCATAGATAAGTAAAGCTTAATTACACCAATTATTTTAAAGTAATCGAATGAATAAAAAATATTGTAATCTTGTCATATTTCAAAATCATAGACATTTTAAATTGTATTCGATTTCGATTCCATATGTTTTTAGTTTACGGAATATTGTAGTCGAATAAATTGAAATTTCAAATTTAATAACATTTTGAAATTTTTTTAAATTTATTCGCTTTACAAGCACTAATGTAACGTCTCTTGTAAAATTTACGTTTTAAAATCTCTGTCGATATGGAAGAACTGCTTAAGTCAAAACATGAAATTTTGAAATATTCCGAAATTTATGTAAATTTTACTATAATTAGTTCTTGCAAAAAATCTGTAATTTTACCTACGGATAATAGACTTATGATACAACAAATATGGATTACAATATTTCACATTTTATTACTACACTGAGCTTTATGAAGCGTCAAAAATCCTAAATTAATTTAATACTTGTTTATTATTTATCATTGCAAATCACTTGATTTGGTATCTTTGGTATTTTATGACTTCAGACAATTAAAAATATATTCGAACTTAAAATAAATTTAATTCATGTATGTATTGATTTAGAAGCCGTGAAAATTACATTATTCTTGGACTAATTCCATACTATTTTGCTTATTTTTACAACGTAATAAGACTTTAAAAATATTTTTAAAAGCCTAAAAATAGACTTACTTATTAATTTAACTACAATTTTGTATCGGGAAACATCGTAAGTATACAAAATCGTGCAAAGAGGCAGCATATACTAGATAATGTATATATTATAAAGGAAAATTGAAAAACATAAAACTAGTTTAATATATAAGTTTTCCATAATTTAGACAAGTTCTAGGTGAATTGATTATAAGGTATGGGCTATTTTTTAACAAACACTATAATAAAATACGTTTTAAAAGCTCCCTCATTCATATATTGCAATGCGTTTTGATAGCTTAAACCAGCGGCAAATGAATAGACAGCAGATTAACTAAAGGTAAAAGTACTTAATACTCGGTAGCGCTCGAGCAACCTGTCGTCTTCTGTCAATAAAATTTGCGGTAGTAATTTAATATAGTATACAAAAACATCTTTAACGCGTTGTATAGCTTTGACAAGTAATCAATCAGCTGAACAGCAAAACAGAATAAATTAAAAAATTTTATTTTTTTTGCATAATGTAGGGTAAGCTTATGAAAGATCTTAAAAGACGAAAAGGTTATGCTGTCACTACAAACCAGAGTGGGCAAACAAACAAAACATTTCGCAAAAGTTTCAACAAAGTCATACACTTTTCAAAATTTTTTTAATTTACTCTTCTTCTTGAGTTAGTGTATTTGTAGTACTCAAAACAAAAACAATATACAAAATTAAATGGGACAATCTTTCTCACTGTTTCTGTTTAATTTTTGTTTTACTCATTGTAAAGAATACAACAAAATGAGATCAAACGTTCAGTTTTGTTTATTTTTCTACTCTGCTGCAAACAAATAAATGTAATAGTATAACTATTAAAAAAAAAAAAAAAACGGCTGACAGGTCTTTAATAAGGCGTATTGTGCAGCTTACCATTTTAAACGTTCGATATTTATCGACGAATTAACGTGTGTTATTCATTTATTCATTCCTATACGACGAATTACTGTACTCCGACCTGAAGATCTATTGTACAGCTCTCAACTTATGTAGGATTGCTATAGTATTTCTCCAAGTTTTGTCGTTCTGACGATTTCAAACTAAAGCCGGTGTAAACTTAGAGAATTCCCTATCTGATAATTGCTAATCGCCAAAGAATCTTTTTCTACAAGGCATTAATGCAGTACTAGTGCCCAATATGTGTTGTAATACATCATATTCTCGTTATAGAATGTGCACAAATGACTCGAAACGTTTCCTATATTATTCAAATTTTCATTGAGTCTGCTGAGCCCAGTAAGGAGTCTCGTTAATTTCCCTCGATTGCCTCTAAAGAATCTAATTCAAGACTCAAATATAACCCTATCATAGCTAGCGAGTAAAACCTTGGAAATTCGAAGACCTTCTATTTTAAGCAAACCTTATAATCAATACCCCGTGGATAAGTTGTGAAAATTGTTCAAACGTGTTAATATAAAATCATGTAGAAGAAGACTGTCTATAAATAGGGCTAGTTGCAGGAATTATATTGAAATAACGAATTTTTAAAGAATAGCATATTAGAATCAAACCAATTTCCAGACCGTGTAAGCAGAAATTGGGGTATTTTTGCTTCTAAAGTAGTAGAATTAGAAGGCTGCTTTGCTCTGGTTGAAATGAAAAATGAAAGAAAAATTTCAAACTATGGATGACAAACGAGGTTTAAACACTTCAGGGACATTTTATTTATAATAATGTATGCCGTTTGATTCCACTAACATTTTCCTACACAAAATAAAATGAAACAATAACGCGGAAATGAAATGGAGAAGTGCTAAAAACTGCGATATTCGTTATAAAATCTTTCTAATTCGGAATATACAAAAGCATTGATTGACTTACCATCTCTAACATTTCATTGACAAATATGCGTTGATTGTAATGATACTGCAATTGTTCATTCAGAGTATTAATCATCAACTGTTCCAAACCATTACGATTGAAGCATTCAAAACCATACATATCATGGATGACTATAGTAAATTGGTCACCACTGTAAACGTTATCAAAAAAATATAAAATATTAAAAAGCACGCACATACTTTTATTAAATCTTGTTAAATAGCTTACAAAACAGCTCTGGGAAATGCCATATTCATATTGATTTTATTAATAATCCAATCCACCAATCTGGAATATATGGTGGAGGCAACAGCATCACGTGCATCTCTAGCCTCTTCTGTGGTATATTGTCGTCTTTCGGCTATGCCTCCCTTGACCATTATGAAATTTGTCAACGACCACATAAACTTTTTCTCATCCACTCTTAACAATTCTGCAATACGTGTAACAATCTCAGTGTTATCCACCTCAGCATAACGACCCGATTGACGAAAACGTATATTGCCAATATTTAAAATGGCAGCCAACATTTTACGTATCGTCTCTAATTGTTTATGATTGAAATCGAGATCCTTTAAAATTGTCTCAAATTGACGATAGTGTTCTACATTGCCCTGAGGATCGTCACGGTGATATTTTAGTTTTGTGGGCGGTACATCGGGTGGTATGCGCAAATAACGATAACCACGTTCCGGTTTCAAGCTATACTCTTTCAAAAGACCCTCAGCATTCATGTAGTCGTAAAAGAAATAAAATATATGGAAATTATGTTGGTTTCTAAAAAGAGAAAATACGTATTTTTGTACAATATGCTGGTATAGCGGCATCATAAATATCGTTAATATGAAGAACTTACCCATCCATTGTAGAAACTCTTAATTTTTCCAACATATACATATTGAAGACGGCCCCTGACATTTTGCCGGTTTTGCCAAATGTTAGGAAATATTGTAAAACACAGCGTGTGGAATTATTATTAATGGGTGTTCCCGCATTTACCAACATTAGTATAGCTTTAATGGAGTTTTCTACACGATCGGTAGCTCCTCGATTGCCAGCACCCAAATAGCACAAATGTTTTATCATTAACTTTACATTTGTGGATTTACCGGAATAACTTTCACCCGAGAATACTACATGCTGTGGTTCCTTATGATGCAACATATCCTGATAGGCCACATCGGCTACAGCAAAAATATGCGGCAAATTCTCGGATCTTGATTTGCAATTATATTTCTGATGGAATTCAGTGGGAAATTCATTTTGTATATCATTCGAATTGAGCGATAACAAAATATCTCCAATGAAAGAATAACTGTTTCCCAATTCCAAACGATTGTGTAAATTCTCTAAAATCACATCCTCAACAGGATTTTCAATGGCAGCCAAATCCTCTTGATACATACGCTCTGGTTTGCCATCGAAACGTTTTATGTAACCACGATCCACAAATATTTCTGGTTCTTTATAGAGAAATCCAGCATCACGGCATAGATCAATCAGTTCGCGTATATCATTTTGCATCTTTAGCAAAAATTTAAAAAATAAAAGTACTCGTATATAAGAGATTTAATTTGAAGCTTTAATAACTCGACTTACTTCAACATCACTATCGAATAGTTCGGTTAAGAATGGATGTTCAACCATTTCGACCATCATGGGTCTATTTTCTTGATTTTTTTCCAGACATTCCGCTATAAAATCATTCATTTGCTGAGACCAGTTAGAAGGCTTAAAAACTGTAGGCGGTGGATTGCGTACAATTTGAAAAAGAGCACGTGACGGATGCATATCAGCAAAAGGTGGCTTGCCATCAGCCAACTCAATGGTGGTTATACCCAAAGCCCAAACATCAGCACGTGTGGTAACTTCGGGTTCTCCTAAACAGAGAGAAGTAAAAAAAAAAGAAATAAGTCGAGTTTTTTTTTTACAATACTCACTAGCATCCATGGCCAAAACAGTTTCTGGAGCCATCCAACAAGGAGAACCAATACAAGTTCCACGTTTGCCAAAAGTAGAGTCCACCTGACGAGACAAACCGAAATCGCACAACTTTACACGACCATCTCTAGTCAATAAAATGTTATCGCCTCGTATATCACGATGCAAAACATGATTACGATTAAGCTCAATGGCACCACGGCAAGTTTCTCGAATAATATAGGAAATATGTTCCTCACGCATGCGACGATCCAATTTCATTAACTTATTGACCATATCCACAGCTGTTCCACCACCACAGTACTTTGAAATGGCAAAAATTTGTTTTTTATTAAATTTTTTTTGTTTGTAATGCAATGAAATGTGAGCTTTACTTACCTCCAAAACAAACCAGATCTCATCGGGACCATTATCTTTAACCAATTTATAGACTCCATAGAATTCTGGTAAATTGGGACTATTGCAATAATCCCTTAGCATATGATATTCCTCCTCTATGGTTATCTGATGTTCTTCATCGTAGTGTTGAATTTTTAATGCTACTGTACGATCATTATCGAGTTCTTTTGCCCGAAACACTTTGGCATTAACACCCTGTGCAATTTCTTCATAAATCTCAAATTTATCCGTTGGATCCGGTAATTGATCATATGGTAAATACATGTTGTTTTTGTTTTTTTCTTTGGATTTCTTTAGTAATTAAACACTTGAAAAAATGTCACTTTTTTAATTCAATATGACTGTTAAATAGAAAGAAAAAAAAAAAACAAAAAACGTCTTTTCAGTTACACCCGTTATGTTCAAATGTTCTGTAAGAAATTCATGGAATTATAAGACACTTCTTTAGTCTGTTTGCTGATTGGTCGATTGTGAACAGTTGTCAGTCACTTGATGCAATCGATGTAAATCTCATTAGAAGGGATGTAGAAAAATAAAAATTGCATTTCTATTCGCGTTTATTTATGTTGTTTCAGTGTATCTATTGTAAATGAAAGAAACCATAAAACTAAACCATTTGACCCTGTTTTTAATTTTTTTCTCTTCTCCTCTCTATTTCTTTGCAATTTTGCAAATAAATTATTGCCAATTTACATGGACATGCAATTAAAAGAAAAAAAAAAAACTAAAATTAAAACTAAAAATTTGAATAGAAGACCATGGGAATGTCGTCTTAGTTTTGCTACAAAATCATTCTAAAGTTAATTAGTCTGGTATTGATTTACATTGCATTTTGCAATAGAATATCTAAAAATTAATATAAAGGCATATCAACTTTAATGCCATGTTATATTTATACGAGAAAAATATTTTGAATAAAATGAAATGGAAAAGGTTTATGTCAAAATAATAATAGTCAAACTGTTAAAAACCTAAAACTAAGTATTATTATTTTGACATAAACTTCCAAAACTATTATTTGGGTAAATAATTTTCTATAAATGAGGACAGATATAGAAAGCTGAGAAAATTTCCTTTAAAATAAGCCCTATTCCAGCATTACAGGTCAACTATTCACCAATTGCAATGAATACTTTCAAAAAAATAGCATTATTTTCGGATGACCTGAGCACTAAATTTTCTATTAAAAAACCGGAAGCTCGGTTTTGATTTTAGAACCAAGGTTTCTTTGGGAAAAGTTCTTAGAATTTCTCGTAGATTACGACCTTGCTATATGCTTTGTCATGTTTTTCGGTCCCGAACAAATTGACCCACCCTAATGTACATACTATATAAGCAGCACTATATTCAGTTAAAAACTTAGAACAATAGAATATAAGGAGTTAAGGTAAGTATATTTAAAAGTAAAAATGTGACTCCAGTTACAGTAGTCTTATCAGAGGTTGTTCTTGTTGTTGCGATAATCCTCAACAATTTAACTCATACCCTGACAACAATTTAACGCCCCTGACATTACACTCTATCCACCCTTGACCTATCTAATAAGTGATCAGAAAAAAGGGCCGCATACTGGGAAGTGTCGGGCAGAGCTAAAGCAACGATCAAAACCTACCAACAACAACTTAGCCGAGATCCTCACCCCTTCACAGCAAACTTCACAACAAACTTCACAACATATCGTCGTGCGGGAGTTTAAGTGCTCTATCCGCCATTTCATATTTTTTATATATCTTGAGTTAATGATGCCACTTTAGGTTTTCGACCCCAAATTTTTCAAATCTGTAATCCGTTTTAGGAGATCTCGTCAAGTTTCGGAGATAAATAGCCGAAAACGAATTGCAGATTTTAAATATTTTGGTGTCAAAAATCTAAATTAGCACCATTAACTCAAGATATAAAAAATGGCGTATAGAGGACATAAACTCCCGCACGACGATATGATGTTGATAATTTCAAAGTTGAGTATTTCAACTGACAGCAACTTGTCCGAATGACAATACAATGTACAGTATTAGCAGGGGTGTAGCCCCTGAGTATTGGTCTTAGAAAAAAAAATTCACTCATGTTCTGGTCGCGGTGGTCTAGTATGTAGTGTGTTGGCCTACTAGACGAGAGCTCCGGGTTAAAACCCCAGCTCTGACATCTTGAAAGAAAGAAATATGAAAAATATATTTCTTTCGGCGACCACCACCTCTTAGCAGTCTTTTGAAAAAAGTTCTGAGAGTAATTAAATACCATGAACATGCTTCTCAATTCTGTCGTTCGGATTCGACCTTAAAATGTAGGTACCGATCCGAATATGGAGAACACCGGCGTCCTATTCAATGTCTCTTGGACAACATTGATTGTTTTTATGTTGATTACATACATTTTTTTGTAGTCGCCGTGGTCTAGTGGTTAGTGTGTTGGCTTACTAAGCCATTAGCCCTGGGTTGGACACCCAGCTCTGACATCTTAAAAAAAAAGAAATATTAAAAAAATATTTCTTTCGGCGACTACCTCTCAGCAGTCTTCTGGCAAAAGCTCTAAGAGTAATTGATTGGCATTAAAAAGCTTCTCAAATTTGTCGTTTGGAGTCGACTCTAAACTGTAGGTCCCGGTTCTCATGGATAAAAATTGACACACACAACATGAGTGCTGCGAGAAGCTAGGCCGTAATCCTGACACAGGGTTGTAAAGACCAGTTATGTATGTATGTATGCATGTACATAAATTTTTTTCTAAGTGTTTTCCTGTCCGGGAAAAGACTAAATTATCATTCAACGCTGTTACAGAACTTTTTTTTATAGGAATGACCAAAAATTGTAATTTTTTTCAAATTGCTTAAACAAACATGTTAATACTCGTAAGTCATATTTATTTTCCAACAGTTTTTTTAAATAAAATCTCATTTTATTATCATATACATATTATATAATGAGTTACAAAACCATATTAAATTATATTCAAATTAATTATGACGAGAGGAGTGACTATAAGCTCGGTGTAGTGTCTTAAACCCATCAGAGACCCTGTGGTAATCGAATCCACAATCATAGCATTGGCAATCTGACATACTACACACTAGACCACTCATTTTAATGCCTATAATATATACTTTTCTAACTCATACAAATACAAATAAGACGGCTTCTATATAAAATATTGCATGAAAACATCACTGAATTTGAAAAAATGCTATGAAAGTTAAGAAAATTTCTGTGTGTTTGTTACATTACACTATTTTGTTGTGTATGATTCAAAAGGACTTCCACTCTCCTTTCCAAAAGTGTTCACTAATGAAAAATCGGTCTATATTGGTCTAATTTATTACCAATTTAGTGAAGAAACTTTTAAACTATAAATTAAGATTTTGAAGGTTTTTTGCATATTTCAAGCTCAGTTTCTTGTTATACTCGAGAGTACCTATCAGTATAGCCTAAGGATTAATTTGTTTTTGTCACAGTGTTATATTTTACATGCTTTTTTTAATAATTCGATGTAAGAGTTGTACATCGTTTTTTTTACAAATAGTAAGAATTGAAAACTATGCATTTTAAACTAACGCCTTTTAGCGGAAAGGTGCCATTGTAATACTTTGCTTTCCGATTTGAATTTTTAAGGATTCTTGATAAGCGTACACAGCTGTGGTGTAAATAGTAAACTGTTTAATAAATAAATTCTTTTCTTTATTTTTTTATTCTCCAGTAAT
The DNA here is from genome assembly GCA_963576795.1 of Metopia argyrocephala. NCBI lineage: Eukaryota > Metazoa > Arthropoda > Insecta > Diptera > Sarcophagidae > Metopia > Metopia argyrocephala. The sequence continues at coordinate 4,873,944 of OY756209.1, forward strand.
AAATATCCTTTCAGATTTTTTATAGAAGTGTTTTCAATGGGTTTTTCCATATTAAAATTATTATTAATTAATTAATTTTGTTTTATTACATTTTATTTTTTTTAATTATTTATTTTCTATATGAAGTATCCTTTCATTTAATTTTTATTATAATTTTTTTTTAATTTTTCATTACACTTTGTAATTTTCAAAAAGTTGTCTTTTTATTTGAACACAATTTTACGCAACTATTCCTTAACCGACCGTACATGCAGCACTTTATGCTGCCAAAAGCTGACTGAAATCGTTGACACAGTGACTAAAAGGTTTAAGCATTTCAAATACCCCTTTAAATTAGAGAAGCCTTACATTATAGTTAGATCTAGTCATGGTATGTGTTCTTACCATTGGTGGTAGAAAGCCAAGAGTTTCAATAAATTTTTTTTTTTTTTGATTTATTTGAGAAAGTAAAAGTTATGGTGCAATTGCATACGAGGCGCCCATTAAAAGGTTAATCGAATTGACATTTTTTTATCCATAAATCTAAATTATGACTCAAATAGTAATTTAATTCAATTCAAATTTGTGTGAATCCCTTACAGACACATGTTGACAATTTGTAAATGTAAAATTGAAAGAATAAAATAGTGTAAAATAAAAGGGCAGCCAAAAGCGTGCAATGCATACCAAAAGTGTTACGTTTTGGTGTGGATTTAGGGCTGGCATAGACATCGGTCTATACTTTTTTGAAAACCACGTTGTCAAGGCTATCACTGTTAACGGACAATGCTGAAGGTTAATGATTAACCAACTTATTTTTTTTTTATTTAAGACCAATACTCAGGCGTAAACCCCTACTAAATGCAGTGCATTGTATTGAAATGTTGAATATATAGGTTTAGATAGATAGATGTGAAGGGACAAATTGCTGTCAATTTGTTTACTCAAAGGCCTTCACCTTTGAATGATCAACAGCAATTGACTCATCTGGATGTTGAATGTGAGTGGTGAGCATCTTTTATTATGTAGGTTAGCTGTTATCTTCCCAGAAGGTGGCGCTATACTCCTGATCGTTCGTTTCTTGGCGGAATAGACTGGAAAAGTCAGGGAGGGGGGAACCTATTTTTTTAATTCTAATTTTTTGAAAAACCGCAAATTAATTTTTTTTATTTTTCTCCTTAGCTGAGATTTGATCCTCTGTCGTTTGAGTTTCTGTGCACGAGCTCTAACCACTATACCACGACCTGAATGGTCTAAATTCAATTATCTGGACACCAACAATATGTGCTTTGAATAGGTCGACGCACGGGCGAATTGAGAGCATGATAATCTCACGTGGAGATGATGTGAAATGGCCAGCGAGTGTGTGATTTGACTTCGTTAGACTTTTTTTGTAGAGTTTTCTCAAGTCGTAGGTAAAATAAATGACAGCCAAAAACGTGCAATGCAATAGAGTTTTTTTAAAGTGGTAGGTGTATGCGACTAAGCCACAAACTACAGCGGTCTTCAAAGCCAACATAAGCCCTATCATTGTATGCATATTATTTATACATATATTCCATACACAATGGAATCAATAGGTTTTTCAAACGAATAAAAAAATTTCGATGATATCTCAAATACATTTTGAAGGTAGGAAATGCTTAATAAAACACCCCACCCACAGATTTGAAGCCAATAAATGTATAATCTTATATTTACCTGATAATAAGCATTTAAATATGATTTTTATGTATTTTAAATATTTTTTTTTTTATTTAAATTTTTGTTTATTATAATAAACGATAATAACTCTTCGTTGCAAGTGCCCTTGCAAGTCTTGAAAACGTAGCAAACTATGTCAGACAATAATAAAATATATGCTACGATTGCATGTTTACAAAACTTGCAAGGGCGTTTGTAACAAAGAGTGATTACCACTATTATTTATTGGATTTCTTCTTTTTCAAATCTAATATTTACAATTAAAAAAGAGCCTTTACATAAATAGCTTTTATTTTACTTATTAATATATGTACTCGTACTTATATATTTTATTTATTTGTTGTGATTTGAATTTAATATCGTATATTTTTTTGTTTTTTTTTTTAATAAGATTTTTTCTGAAAAAAAATTATTTCTTATTTATTAATAAATGTAATAAAAAAAGAAAAGAAAAGAAAATATAAAATATTTAACTAAACTATACAGAAGACAACAGACACATACATACATACATATACTCGTAATATTTACGTATAAAGATCATTAATTGGCTCAACAGGGTTTCAGTATTTATCATTTAGAGAAGCATTACATTTTAGAATTTAATTTAAAAATAATTATGTTTTATTATATTATTATTAATATTAATTTTTTTTTTTTAATTTGTATTTTGTATTTGGCTTTTTGTTTGCTTCTATTTATTTTATATTCTATATAAAAAAGTCTTCTCTTGTAGATGTTGCATAATTAAAAGTTGACCGTTTATTATTTTATATTTCTTGTTTATTTTTTTTTTTTTTGTGTTACAGTTAGTTGCACACACTAATCCATTCTTCGACATGACATTCATCGCATTCCACATTGCAGCACCATTGGAATTTACAATGACAACGTTCGGCACGTCGTTCTTTAACTAAACTGTAGCCACGACCGCAGCATAATGAAGTGCAACCATCACTTAAAGTGCTATTACGATTACATTTGCGACCCACGGTACCTAAAATTAAAAAAAATACGTTAAAATGATAGAAACCAATTTTTAATAATGGTAACTGCCATTTAATTAGAAATATACAATAAACATGGCAACACTTCCCTTCTTTTTTCTTGAAATACCATTTACCAATTTTTAATCAGTCATGGTTTTTGTGTTGTGCCCAGCATTACTAACAATTATTTATTTAATATGGCAATGCTTTTACTCTCCTTTAATAAGCTCAGACCTTAACCGAATTTTCATTTTCTATTAACTTAGACACATACCATTATACAAATTATTGTTTTCAAAACAGTTGGCATTTCTTAAGGTGTAAGTACATAACAAGCGTTCTGAGTGAGGTTTTGCAAGCTTATGTAAAAAAAGTAGAAATAGTGTATTTTCATAAAGCAAGTCTGTGTTCACACATAGAGATACATACTTATTTTAAAGATTTTAGTTTATTCTTCTTTAAATTAACTTCGGCTTTCAGACAATACAATTTTTATTTTTGACGTAATGTATGTTATTTACAATTGTGTGCATGCATGTGTGCAATTACGAATGAGAAAGTAAAGCGTATTGCCAGTACAAGATAGAGTGTATTCGTTTCTTTACCCCTAGCCACTTTCGCCTATAAACATGCAACTTAAAAATAAGAATCTCTACGTGTGGTGAACACAGCCCAAGTTACAACCAAAGTATGCAACACTGCTAACGCGAGAGAGTTAGCCAACTTTCAATTTTCACAAGCACTTACAGCTAATTAACTTAAAAAAATAGAAGCACTAATATAAATACAGTCGAAACTCTCTATAATGAACTCCTGTATAACGAAATTTTCTTTATTGCGAAGCAATTATAAGAACACTGTGTTTTGGGTCTACTTTGAGTGTATTATAATCTCTATATAACGAATTTCCATATAGCGAATATTTCCTTATAACGAAGAATTTTTGCGACCGTAACTTTAAGATTGAAGCGTTTTCAATCTCCATATAACGAATTAGGTAAAACCGAACGCACGCACACAAAAAAGAAATCGATGTCGCCTTGTGTTATTGGTGTTGTTATTGCTGCTCTGTGTGTATTTTGTTGCTTTCACAACGCACAAGCAGAGTCTGATGCTTTGAATCGTTTATTTACCATAAAATTAAAAGTGGGGGAACCACCGAACTATGCAAGTGACAACTGGAATCATTACCATCTTTCACATTTCGTGCAGTCGCTATCCATTTGCCTTTGCATTGGTGAAGAAAAGTGGAAAAATGTACTTCAAACCAAAATAGCTGACTACTACAAATAAAAAATGTTAAAAGGAACAATATTGTTTTTCTTTTCCATATAGCGAATTTTCTTTATAGCGAAGTAAATATCCAGTCCCTTGGAATTCGTTATAGGAGTTTCGACTGTATAACGTGTTTTCATTTCTTGTAGAAAAAATTTTTTTTTAAAAATATACAAGAATTATTTGTGGGTTTGTGATTTTCTTATGGAAATAACATTTTATTAAAAAAATATTTAAAATGTTTGTAAATAATACATTTAAAGTTAAAAATTACATACGTACATATGTATGTATATTCAACATAATAAAGAGTCGACTCTAATGTATGATGTGTAACTTGCTATTTTAAGAGCGTTATAAGACTTAAATTTTTAAACGCGCTTAAGGACCAAAGTGTTATGTATTATCTATATGTACATATGTATATACTAATATAGTATTTGAATATATCGTTTTATAGTTTAAAAGTTTTAAGTTGGGAATTTATGGCAGCTTTACTTCCTGTTAAACTTTCCGTTAAATTTTGTTGAAGAAAAAAAAAACAATTAAATAAAATGCTTGTTTGTAATATTTTGTACATATTCAATTATAAATTTATTTTTATAGTTCAAATGATGTTTCTATTTAAGAATAAAATTTAATGATGTGTAAAATTTAGTCTTGCGACTAGTGGTATCGTATTGTGTAACTTTGTTATAAAGCAGATAACTTTTAATAGCCTTTGACCAAAACAAGGTTGCTTTCAGGAATTTGGTTTTTATATGAAAAGTATTCGTAATTTTAATTTGTGTTTCTCAACTAACACGAACATCTCAAACAAATCATATTCTGATAACAGGCTGAAAATAATGTTTTAGCATAAGGTATTTTTTATAAAAATGTATACTTTATTTAAATATTTCCGTAATTATTAAAAACAAAAGCTTCCACGCGGAAACCTTCTATAAAAAATCATGCTTTCCATAATAAACGTTGTAAGGAAGAATTTGCCTTCTTTGTCTAGCAAAACTTTTTACCCGTAAGCTTTGTTGCTAGTATTGCATTCTAATTTTATGTATATAAAAAATATAATATCGTTCTGTCGAAATCTTATAGCAAACTATGAAGCAGAATGGTAAATACTAAAAGAATTTATTAGCTTTATAAAAAAGGAATTTTAAATTTTTATCATATACATCATATACATACATAGTTTTCAAAAAAAGCACATAAATTTGCTTTTTCATAATAATAAAATAATTTCATTGACCTTTTTACGTTTATCAATAAATTCGTTTTAATTTTTATGCAATTTATATTTTTTACAATTTTAATTGAGTAAAAAAAATATAATTATTTCCGAAACATTAAAATACAGCAATAACAATTTCGTTTACACATAATTAGTAATGACAACAACCGTTAACTACCATGTAAATAAGTGATCAACTATTCTTTCTACTCGTTAGCAAGCAAAGGGTTTGGCATCACTGTTTTGCTTTCTCTCAGTTGTTTGTTTATTTCGAGAAATATCACAAGCAATTTTGTTTGTCACAGAAAAAAAAAAGAAAAAAATCATAAGAAATATATAAGAAGAGCTTTTATTATTATAAAATCCGTGTTAAGTGAAATATTAAAAGTGTATTCAAATTAAAATTTTGTAAAAATGAATAAAATTCTGTGTTTGTAAAATAGTGGGCAGCTTGCCGGCCTCGTGGCCAAAATGTACATATTGTTTTTATAAATTGTGCAAACAATTGATTTTAGAATAACGATTTTGGCAAACAATTTGCTGATTAATAAGAAAACAATTATATTTTCAATAATATTTAAGGAAAATAGTAACATTATTCAAATTCTCCTGAAAGGTAAGTGAAACATTTTAGAATGGAATGACAATTTTCACATTGTAAATAAAACACAATGTTTAGTATAGAGTTGCCATTTAGTTTTAATAATAATAATAAACCAGAGAAAATTGATCACTTGTAAAAATCATTATTCCAGAATGCGGCATATGGCCGAAATCATAATTAAACATTAATGTTATAAAATCTATCCAATAAAGCCCATTTCATTGATATTGAAAATATATTTCTTGTTGTTGTTAATTACTTAGAATTAATGGTAATTAAAAATTCTATTTGGATAAGTCTTTAAACAAATTGCAAAGCAAAAATTCATCGTTTTCCATTTACTTTAATTTCGATAATTAATACCCAGTTATGCTTATGATTAACCAAATAACGGTATATTCGCTAATAAAAAAATTAAGATTCTAAGAATATACAAATAATTAATTTCCTATTGACTAATTAACCGATTTCTTGATCGTGTTTTATTGCTAATTTTCTGTTTTCTTTGTTTTTAGTCATTCGTTAGCCGGTATTAAAATTTAAATGGCATTTAATTTATTATACGGTATTAGCAAAAAAAAAAAAAATAAATAAATAAAAATAACGTAAAAACATAAATAATAAACAAAATAATAAATAAAATAAACAGAAACAAATTGTTTTTAATTTTTAATAACAAATCCATGCATGTATCAAATAAAAAACATTTAATTTTTTATTAAATAATTAACACTTCTTAACTACAATCTGTCAATTTGAAACAGGTAAACACAGCACAGGTAACGAGTTGTACATATTACTCGAATTATTTTATTTTTTAGTTGGTATCGATTGAGACGATTTTCATTTTTCTTTTTGTTTTTGGCTGAAATACACTTAAGAAAAATTATTTTTACTTGATAAAAAAATTACAACCAAATTGTAAAAAAAATTTCAGGGTTTGCAAACGAGAGCTTTTCTATTTACCCATCAAAACTACACTAGTTTTTTTGGTTATATTTCTTTGCTTCAAGATGTCAGAGCCGGGGCTTGCACCGGAGCTCTCGTCTTAGTAAGCCAACACACTACCCACTAGACCACGGCGACTACATGTTACATATTGGTATTGTAAAACTTTTTCCAGACTATCTAGCATTTTCTAACATATTGCAGTTTTCAGTAATTCCGAATTCTTCAAAAATTTACTTTTTTTTAAATATTTTTTTGCTTCAAAAAAAAAAAAAAAGATTTTAATTTTGGAATCGAATTACACATTAAATCCTGGGGGATTATTATTTAAAAAAAATGTTATTGGATAATTTTCTTTTCAGTGTATTTTTTCTTTAATTACTATTTGCAGTCTGAATGCATATATTTTTTATATATTCGCCGTTTATGAGGAGTATATGACTGTTAGTGAACATTTTTTGTTAAGCGGTGGGTCGTGTAAAAAAAAAATCCTATAAAAAAAATATTAAATTGGTGTTGAAAGTTTTAATTTGTTGCTGTTGGATTTTTTTATCAACTGCAAGAGGTGTTTATTAATTTTATATATATTTTGTTTTTAACAGCGCCATACAATCATTTTGTTTTTATTATTGTAATACGTATTTAATTTTTTTATATATTTAAACGAATGTTTTATATCATTTAAAGTAAAAAAGTGGCAAACAAGACTAAAGAGTGGAGGGAAAGAGAATTAAAAAATGCAAAAACTGTTTTGCATTTTTCATTAATAAGCCTGTCAATTGGAAGTGTTTATTTGCATGATATTAAACGTTTTCATTAATTTATATATAAGTAGTATATGCACATGTATATATTTCTCGCTGGCAGTTTATTATCAGTTATTACGAGCGAAACAATATATTTAATTCAATTAATCATTTATTTTAATTAATTGGTGTTGTAGTCAATTTTATGCACAGCACGTGGTTTTGTATTGCTACATAAGTCTGTACATAAGTACGTACGTATGTATGTATGTACATATATCATATAACAATATAAATTTATAGTCTAATTCACAATGTCAAAATAAAATCTCAGTGAACTACTTAAATAAAATTATAAATATTTCTTACCAAATCATATTTCTTTCGCTTAGACAGTAAACGAAAGCATTCTTTCGATATAATGAAATTCTGTTATTGATCGATATTTGTTCCAACAAAAACTTACCTAAAATGTCAGCTGAAGGATCTTTTTCACAAAAATTTGGTGATCTTTGATAATAGAATAAAGAAGTTTCCAATTTTCGTGCAGATCTTTGAGCATTTTTTTCAGAGTTAACTTTTGTGTTTGAAGGTCTTTCGTGGCGTTCACTTGTACGTTCGGTATTAGTTAAACCAGTATTGGATTTTTTATTGCGGGATCTTTTCAAAACAACTATAGGTTCACCATTACCTAAATTTGATTGATCAACTAGCAGGGCTCGTCGAAATTGATGTTTTAAAACTTTGCCAACAACATGAAAATCTGGAGCAGACTTCCAACACGTTTTTAATTGACAACTTCCGGACATGCCATGACATTTACAACGAAATTCCATGTTATTTGAGACGGCCTATAACAGATAAAACAACTGAATTAATATTTTTATAGAAATAAAATTAAATAAAAAATACTTAATTCGGAATGTATTCATAATCATAATCACTCTTTGTTGTCAACGCCATGGCAAGTTTTGTATTTTCTATTGTTTGACATTGTTTGCTACAGTTGCAAGACTTGCAAGGTCGTTTGGTATGAAGAGTGATTACCACTTATGAAATTTTTTACATTCACACATTACAAATACACTAACAAAAAATTAAATTATTTTCCATTAATTTTTAATTCAAATTAATCAAATCTTATTGCTGTATTCTTAAAAAGATATTATAGGCTTATAAAAGGGCTTACTTGACAAATTTGTATGCAAATAAACCCTTAGTAAACATATAATACCTTTTTATGCCTACAGGTGTTAATATTTACAAAAAAATAAACAAAATTGGGTGTGTTCTGAAAAACGAATTTAAATGAAATTAAAATATTTAAACAAAAATAATGTTAATTAATGACGCAAATTATCTTATAGTTTTTTTTAATATACAAAAAAGGTACATTTTTGGTCCTTAAATGAATGAATAAAAAATTTATACTTTTTATAAAAAGATTTGAAAACTTTAAAATTTCATTTGATTTCAATTACACTCTCATTCGATTTATAGAACATTCCCGAATAAGTTTCTTAGTTTTGTCTGTAAAAAAATCCATTAAAATTTATAGTTAAATTTTTTAAAAAAGAAATTTGTTATTCTTATTTTTTCGTTTGTTTTTTTTTTTTATTTATGTACATAGACTTCGATATTTGAGTTTTTTGAATTTTTTCTTTTAAATGATTCTCATTTAGTACAAAGTGTTTAAATCATAAGTGCTGTACCGAAAAAGTGCTTTTCCATCAAACAAATCATTTCATTTATACATTTTTAAACAATTAATCAAAATTTATGAATTAAATTTTGTTTTATAATTAACACGAGAATCAAACATTTCTTATAATTTTTTTTTTATATTACACAAAAATTTTTTTTTTGAAATTTACTTACTATTCTACCAGCATGATTATTGTGTAGATTTATTTTTGATTGTATATCTCCCGCTTTTTCTCGACAATCGAGGAAAAGCTTGGAAAATTCTACACCGAAATCCATATTATGCGAACAACCACCCCATTTCCATCGACTGGCTATTTTTGAACGTTCATATTTCTTTTCATCTTCGGCTGTTAAAATTTGATTCGTTTCCAGATATTGCAGAAATAGTTTTTTCTCTTTGTCTAGACTTTGTCTTAAATTTTTATTAAGCGTTTTGCGATTCACAGAAGGATCACAACCACACGACATCAAACGTCCTTGGCTGCAAGCTCGTGCAACACTATGTGCCACACCGGCAGCTGAAATGGCAAAGGCGAAAGCACTTTCGCGATAACCTAAAACAAAAAAAAAAAACGAATACAATTTTAAAAGTGTTTTTCTTTTTAGAATTTTCTTGTTTTAGTACGAATGTTTAAATAGCAACTCTTTTACAATTTTTAAAATTATATTTATTGTCACTGATACATTTTTAGTTCGGATTTAAATGTTGTAATTCATTTAACTGAAATTCGAAAGGAAAATTCTAATTAAAAATACTGCTTAAATTCACTTATTTATTCCACCTTCATATACGAATACAATCAGAATTAAATATAAAATTACAATAAAAATCTTACATTGTTTTGCCACTCACGTCAGGCTGGTGACATTGTACCTACTTGACTGACTTGCATGTGTTGTGATTGAGTAGAATTGTGTGATGGGGTTTAAACAAACGGACCAAAAAAAAAAAAAACGAAAAAAATTATGACCTTCTGGAAAATGTTAAGAATGCCCTTCCATTGTGTGCATTTGCACTGCATATTAAATAAATGCAAGTGGTAGTGGTAGTCAGTCAAAAACATGCAATAAACTTACGCTTTTGTGTTAATCTTCTGATGTTAACCTTAACGTTTCCCATGGGATTTGTTTCACAGCATTCTTGCCGCTTTTTTTCTTAACTTTTTTTTCTGTTAGTGAATTGCAAACACAATTTTAAAGAACAGGACAAAAAATAAAAAAGCAAGAAAACCGAGATAAAAAGGAATAAATAAAAAAGGGCAGAAATAGTGTCAAAAGACGCATTTCTGTAAGTGTGACATGCCGTTTCTGAGGTTTTAACGTGTTACCATTTTGATGGTTTAAACCTACTCACTAGTATACGTTCGTTGACTGTTTTACAAACTTTTTGTTTAAAGGGAACACATTGTTTTATAGAATAAGTTAATGATTGGCATTTTACTTTCGTTTTGTTACGCATTGTCAATATATTGCAACCGAAAAAAATCAACAGAAAATCAACATTTTCTCAGCAAGAACATTTAAAAAACTTAAACAAATCTTTACACCAAAGAAAGATTACTTACACAAATTCTATAAAATTTTCCCCATTTTTGTTTGCTTTGCTCCCATTATATACCTGTATAAGTACAGACGCATATACTCGTATTGTAAACACAATCTACTATTCCAAGAGCATATTTGTTTTTACATAAAATAGAATAGAGCAGGTAAATACCTAGATTATCTCAAGAATTTGTCTACATTTTCCACGTACAAGACTAATTAAAAAATGTTCAGTTAACTTCTTCAGTCTTTCAGTTAAATTTTTATTTTTAAGTGTTTTTAGACCTAGATAGGATAACAATTATTTGCTATAATAATCAAACTCATATCTTATGGAAGAAGCAAACAAACAGAGGAAGGAGTAGGGAGAAGGAAATGGAGAGAAATGAAAATAGTAAATTAAGCAAAAAGTTGTAGAATGTACGTACATATTTCCATTTAAATCGTTCATCTGTCATTTAAATCGTTTAAAAAGATATTTTCAAAGAGACAACTTCTATCTTACGATATCAAAAAAAAAAAAAAAAAAAACAACAAATAACAGAACAGAAAAAAACGTCTTGAAATCGTCGTTGCTGTCATCGTTTCACATCGTTTGCATGTGAGAGCGGTTTAAAAGCGTTTAGCATATCTTTTGGCTTTCATTTTTACTTATTTTTGTCGTTTTTATTTTAGTAGAACATTTAATTCGCATTTACTCTACTACTTATACTTACTTATACTACTTGTAGTTATTTATGTACATATGTATGTATGTATTTGTTTAAAGAAACACAGAAGCACAGCGAAAGGAATTTTTAAAGGCCTTTTACAAGCTGTTTAGCTGTGTACGTACCACACTTTACCCTTTGCTAGTTTACAACTGGAGACCCGGACGCTTTTTAAAGGGTTTCTATTTGTAAATCTAAATAAAACGAAGTGTGTTGGACACACTAGCTGTTAGTGACCACCTCTTAGCAGTCATCTGCCAAAAGCTCTGGCAGTAACTGATTGCCATGAACAAGTTTTTCAAGTCTGTCGTTCAGAGTCCCGATACTCATGGATAAAAATTGACACACACAACATGGGTGCTGCAAGAAGCTAGGTCGTAATTGTGAAACAGGGTTGTAATTGCCAATAATGTATGTATGTATGTGTGTAAAACATAATCGAAATTTTTTATTCATTTAAAATACATAGTTATTGATTCCTTTATGTGTGGAATATACCATTGCTTAAATGTTCGTTACGGTTTTTTGGGTGGAGCTCAGAAATGTACAATTTGCGTGGCCTATTTGCTACAGCTGCGGCTTAAGAAAACTTCATATTAAAAAGACAAACGCTGTCAAACCGGTGGCCAGTTCACATCAAATCTATATAAAATGCCCATGCCCTGAAATCATTCGTGAAAAATATAAAATGTAGTTTTATCAAAGATATATGGACAGACGAAGCCACCAGTTGAGAATCCCCATCAAACAGTTACAGATTTGAATACACGCTGCTTTAAATGAGAATAAATCTTTGAGTTCTATAATTATGTAGTCGCCGTGGTCTAATGGTTAGTGTGTTTGCTTACTAAGACGATAGCGCTGGGTTCAAATCTCAGCTTTGACATCTTGAAAAAAGAAATATGAAAAAATTATTTCTGTCGGCGACTACCTCCCTGCAGTCTTCTGGCAAAACCTCTGGGAGTAATTGATTGCCATGAAAAAGCTTCTCAAATCTGTTGTTGGAGTCGACTATAAACTGTAGGTCCCGGTACTCATGGACAAAAATTAACACACACAGCATGTGTGCTGCGAGAAGCTAGGCCGTAACCCTGACACAGGGTTGTAATGGCCAATTATGTATGTATGTATGTAATTATGTAGACATTTTTAAGGTCTGATTTTATATGAAAATATTAAATATTCTTATAACATTTTGCATTAGAATACAAAATACTTTTTGCCTTATCTGTGATAGAATATCAACTTAGTGAGCCTGTTTCTTAAATGACCCTATTACGACTCTCTCGTTTTCCTATGTTAGACCCCATATACACGGCCACATAAATTCTTTTTCATTTCCTACCACAACTATGATAGTGCAACAACCATGGGACAGACTGCAACCTAATCGTACTCGTAATATACGAGTATTCATACATCCATAACATATGTAGTATATGGCAATGCGTTTTTAATCTTTCCTGATTTACTCATTGAAAACATTTCTGCATACTTGGGGTATCATTTTAAAATCATTTCATCGTTTATACTGCGCATCCGTCAACTTGTGATAGCATTTTTTTCTTCTTTTTTTTTAGTACGATTTTTACGTTTTTTTTCTGTTGTTGACTTGAAATTGAAATCAAATGAAGAGATTTGGCAACAATATAACATGCAAATAAATTACACTCGTATTTGTGTGCGATGGATGGATGATTGTTGGTACAGTGCATACAGCATAGCATCGCATCATTCCAAAACGTAATCATGAGAACATCAATTTTCATCCATCCAGCTTCATTGTCCACCATTTTTGAATGTTTTGAATGCATTGTTTTGCGGTTTACAAGATTCTCCTTTTCAATTCCACCAATTTAATGTTGCTGAAGATGATTATTATTACTGTGTCCTATGGTTACTGCTGTATTTTTTTGTTTGTTTTGTTGGTTTTTTTGCTTCTTTGGAATGCCATTGTAAAACAGTTTGACATGCTGGTGACACATTTTGTCTCCAGAGTGTTTTTTAAATGTCGTATTTTTTGTTTGCTTGCTGAATTATACCACTTAAAAAACAAAATCGTTACTTTTAACATATTAAATAATAATAAATAATTATTATTTTGCTAAATCAAACAAAATCGCTTGAATTTTGTGTTGTTGATTATTTAACACTCAACTAATGCTTCCTAACAATAACAGTGATTGAAACTCATATAAGTTATTCACATATTTATATACATACATACATACATACATACACAGGCATGTATATCTATATGAAAAGTTTAGATTGTAAACAATTTACATATAAAAATTATAAAATATTCTATTAAATTACGTTCTTTTGACTATTTATTATGAACTTTACTTATATGGTAATAATTTCCTTGTATGCAATATGGGCAAGGCAAAGTGAATTTAAATTTAAATGTTTTCAAAAATCACCTTAAAATCTGTCAATACAAATCATAACAAAAAATATCCTACAAAAGCTACAAAAAAAAACGAAAGCAACAAACAAAATACTCTTTTTATGGTCAACAATCAATAGCCATTTGACAATATATTCTCGCACACATTAAATTTTAATTCAATTTGACAATCGCTCAAATGTCAAGTTAAAATATGCGAATTTTATTTTGAATGTTGTCTTATGTTTGTTGTAGCAGTGACATTTAGTTAAATTTAACAAATTCATAATCACAAGCCAAACAATCACACTAAACTGTGTGGTACGAAGAGAAGTAAAACAAAATCAAATCCAATCGAACCATAAAAAGCCACCAATCACATCACACACATCTGTTGTCAATCAATTTGAATAACAAATAAACAAACAAAAAGAAAAAAAAATGTTAAAATAATTTATAAAATGGCGCAAGGTTTACAGCAGTACAAACATAAGCGCCAGTTTATAAAAAAATTCAAATGAGAATTAAGATATTTCTACCACCAGGAGTGTACATACGATTATGGTGTAATCATCATCATTTTCTTCAGCACCATTACCATCACTAGATGCCAACCAGCCAACCAATCCATCTGTCCATTTATTTAAATTGTAGTTGTTTTGTGTTGCCTTTAAATTGAGCAACCGATTGATTGTTTAACAACATGTCAATTGTCGTGATGGTAATCAATAAATGTTGCTGTTCTTGTTGTTCGTTGTCAATGTTATTGTATTATTTGCATAACATCAATAGTAACAACAAACACATCATTGTCAACTCAGCATACATCAGTTGTCAATCTCCCCACGTTCAAATAGCATGTCATTATTGTACACTGACTCATACCACAGCACAGTCGTAGTCAGTCAGTCCATCAACATTTTTAGAGTAAAATTTACATCATTACTTAGTGAACACAATGCTTGAGATTTTATAGAGATTAAGACAATAGAGTGGTTTGCAAATGTTATTTAAATCAAAATCAAAAGATCAAGAATACATACTCGTACTTATGAATGTACACTTAAAGAAAAATCGCTTTGTCTCGTAATTCGCAGCCCTATGAAATTGAAATTACAACGAATTTTTTTAGTTTCTAATACTTATATACATATATATGTATGTATGTATGTATGTATGTATGTATGTATGTATGTACGAAATTTTTTTTCGTATTAGTTTACTGTTTAGCTGTGGACTCAGAGTCGGATTTGCAGTCTTTTTACCGGAGTCTGAGTTGAAGTCGTAACTCTGACTCCGACTTCATAAATCAAATATTTTCCAAAAATGGCCACGTAACATTTTACAGATCAGTATGGACGAGTTGTTTTTCATTAATTTTATGTGATTTAATTCATTCAATTATTTTCTATATAAAAGTGTGTATAATTTACAGTCGGTTATTAATAAGTAGCTATAAAAAGGTTTGTAGTTAATTTATCATGCTCGGCTTAGTTGCGAATATTTGGTTTAATTTTAGATCAAGTTACTCGGAAGGGAGTAATTATTTGATGATTGAACCCATAATTGAACTAAAAACTTACAGAAATAGCTAATCAATAGATATAAAAATTTTTTCTCTATTCAAAAATTTTTAAAATAATAAAATAGGGGATTATACCTATAAATTGTTTAAGAACATAAGGAAACAAAACTAGTGAACTTAATTAGAAGAGTTTATCACCATCTATGTGATTGTGACCTTAAAAACTTTAGGTTTTAGTTTGCACACTTACAGTATAATAGTACAGAATTATCTAAATATTATTTACGCAAGTAAGAACTGTGTATAGAAAATAAATTTCTTAATGGAGTCCAACTTATCATGTAATTACCAGATTGCACAATTTAATTGAATCAGCTAAAGCAACTCTGCGCAAAGTACGTTCAGTGAGAAATGGCAATGGCAAAATACAGTTCGTTTCTTACGATGCTGCATAAAGGAAATTGTGCAAATTAATAATAAAATATTTTTTTTATAAAGAACACCTTAAGTTATATGAATTTCAATACGTAGGAGTTTGACTTTTATAATTATTTTAGAACTATGTATACATCACTTATTTCTCCAAGGAATTAAAATAACTTAAGCCCTTAATTGAGCTCAATTTACCATACGATATCTTAATTATCTGACTGCAGAATTAGTATGTGCGTCAATAATTGAGTCAAGTACGAAGTACATTCAGTGAGAAGTGATAATAATAAAATAAATATATAAAGAAGTACCTAAATATTGAAAATAAAACTGAAATTTTGTTTTCCAAAACAGACATCAAGCTGTATCAGAAACAAATATAAAAAGAATTTCATTGTATCAATTAAAAAATAAAATAAATAAATATTTCCTGAAGAAGATTCGTCGAGAAGTAGCGAAATATCGAAATAATAATTAATTTACTTGACCTGAAACTTAACATAATGTTTATATTTTACTCAAAAAGAATTTCAATTAAGATATATGTACATATGTTCTATCAATTAAATTTTTCATTAAATTAAAAATGAAACCTAAATTGAACACATGAATTAGAGGATTTTTATTGAAAACATTTTTAATTATCTTTTTAATAATATCAATTAAAAAGGAATATGTAGTTCAAATATTTGAAAACAAAATAAAAATTTATGAAAATTTTAATTGTCTCAATTAAAAAGTTAAATTAAAAGCAAATTAAGGAAATTATTATATTTTTGTTTTAATCATTTAATTAAACTTAAATCACGAATTAGTTATAAGTTTTAACAATAAATCAAATACAATGAAATTGTAACAAAAGGTATTTTATGTTGTATAAATAATTCTTTTTTATATTTTTTCAGTGTATAAATTTCACGTTAAAGTGTTTAACAAAACCCTATTTCAAATAACTTTCCTCTGAACAACATTATTGTATCCATTTTGTTTCCAAATTTAAAAACTCAAGTTTTCACTCACAGAATCAAAATGAATTCAGCTGACAAATTAAGTAAAATTTATATGTAAACTGGGTGTAAATAAGTCTCTTCCGGTGAAGTAGAAGGCTGGCATGCTGGTATAATAAGAGCAAACTAATCAATACATATTAGAAAACTTAGTTTTAATCTGATGTGAAACAACCCCTCTTAATTAGTATTCTTCTTAATATCACAATTTTTTTAATTGTAATTATTTATTGTTTCAAGACACTGTGATTTCAAAATAAAATTTGACAAAATTGTCGATTGATTGAACATATCGTGTATGTATGTATATAAGCAAAACCATCATCTCATCACATCATACTCTCTAACTTGTTTGTACTTAAAATGTCGACAAGCGAAATAAATATGTTGTCGTTTGGTCAATTAGTTGATACGCTGTGCGTGTGTATAAATCCTCTCAGTTAAGGCTTGTCAAGCTTAATAATCAGTCCCAATTTTAATACGCATTCAATTTAAAACTAGTGCTGTCAGTCAATAGTCGTCAGTCGTCAATGTTAAATCACTTCGATGTGACATTGCAAATCACTTTCGTTTATCATTGATCATACTTATTGTTCTTGTTGACTTTGTTTGAAACAATGTATATCGACCGATGACTGGCCATTGTGATACAACAATTCTTGACCAAATGTCATTTGCATTCCAATAAAGTAGTAGCCATTCAGTCATACAGTGAATTATGCATTGAAATCACATTGAAATGATATTAAAGACAACGAAACAGTAAAAGACGAGCAAAAAGAAAACTTTTCATTGAGTCTGTTTTGTTTGAGAGTCCCATAAATTAGCGACTTGCAGTGAGCGGCCCTTATGGTTATGGATATTACTTTTCATTTGGGATTTTTTCTTTTGTGTTGTTGTTTTTTTTGCAAAACGTAATTGCACTGTAAGTTACATAAGTTTGGCAATGTTTGGCTTGCTTAAAGCTTTGTTATGGTTTGTGACATTCTTAAACTAATCGTCATCACAATCATCAGCATCATTATTATCGTTTTCTTAGTCTCTGAATTGGATACTGTCACTATCAACTCTGTCGTCGTTGCTATTCTTTCTTGCTGCCATGGTTTATTTAGCAGTCATTTTTTTTCATTTCGTTCTGTTGCTTTTTCTGTTTCGTTTTTGGTATTTCAGGGAGATAGAGATCCTGGTTGATTCATGATCACAAATGCCATCTTCACTGAAATTCTCGTACTCATACTCGTCTTATATATTACCAAAAACTTTTGATTGACCAAAAATACATTGTTTTCATCTTCTTTTTTTTTCTTTCATTGTACGTTTGTTTGATTGTTGAAATTGTGGAAAGAAGGATGTCATTGATGTCTGTAAGAAATAAACCAGATATGCAAAATAGTTGACCTGTCATTAAGTTAGCAGTCGTCAACTAGATTTAAAGTTATGTCTGTCTCTCTGTCTGTCTGTCTGTTTATTTGTTTGTCTGTCTTTTTCATTGTTTCTGTCAATATTTTAACTCGTTACTTCAATGTCTATGTCTACTTCGTATTCTTTATACTTATATAAGTACATATATATATGTATATATACATATTTGTTGTAGTTGTTATAAGTATAATTCTTGTTATATTGTTTTTGTTTTTTGTTGCAGTTGTTGTTGCGATCCCCAGTTGACATCAGATTTCCATATTGGTCTTGAAGTTATTGGGAAGTTAGTTGCTCAGAATGCAAACGACAAACGACAAAAGAGATTTATAGTCAGTTTTGTTGTCTTCGTATTCCAACAATATGGATACATTTGGGAAAATATGGAAATTATTTTATTTTCGTTTATGGCTTCACAAAACAAAAAAAAAACACATACAAAAATAGGATATACGAGTATCTTGCTACCAATACAATTGCAGTACTTGAAAGTATTTCACTTCTTTAAAATTCTTTTCTTTGCTTATTTTATTGAAAGCTTTACTTTATTGAAAGTATTAAAAATACTTATATTTGTTTTTTAATTTTTTATTTTAAATTGGCTGTTTATCTGTCTGTGTTACTTAGTCTTTATTTAGGACTTTTATTTTCTTTGTTGTGAACGAACGCAAATATTTAATCAGATAAAATAAAAAGAAAAATTCAAATAGTTTTTGTTTAAACGTATTACTAAAAATGAATAAGCAAGATATGTGGATTTTGTGTACTCATCTTTAGGGTACCTAAAATCTAACGGCACTTTAGTGATTAATGGATCTCAAAAATGTTTTTTCTAAAGACTCTTTAATCAAATAAAGAAATTTACAAAATAAAAAATCATTAACAACTTATTTTCATTGTCAATCAATTATGTAAAAATTAATGATACATTTTTTCAGAATTTAATGATTGCCAAAAATGTGTACTTTTTTTGTTATTTTAAAGCGAAAAATTGTTAGATTATAACACCTCTAAGGGCCATTATCACAACTTGCCTATAAAGTGTCCGATAGTTAAAGGTAACTTTCGTTAACGGGACCTTTAAATGCTTTTCGTTATTAC
The DNA here is from genome assembly GCA_963576795.1 of Metopia argyrocephala. Taxonomy (NCBI): domain Eukaryota; kingdom Metazoa; phylum Arthropoda; class Insecta; order Diptera; family Sarcophagidae; genus Metopia; species Metopia argyrocephala. The sequence goes on from OY756209.1 coordinate 4,893,258, forward strand.
AACTTACCTTTAAAATAAAAGTTATATTTTTTAAAATACGGCAATACCAGAACAAGAACCGATTACTTTTTACATTAAATTTGTTTAAAAGACACCAAGTGGCAACAACACGCATGTTTACATGAACAAATAAACAAAAAAATGTTGTAAATTGTGCACTAAAAACATTAACAACAAAGAAATGTGTTTTATTTTCCATTTTTATTGAATTTACTTCTTTGTTGACAAAATAAACAAAATATTTTTGTTAATAATTCAACGAACAGAACAATATGGCAGTCTCAATAAAATATGGTAAGCTCAAAAATTTAAACCTCACGTTAAAAGTTAACGGCAAGGCAATCTTCCCAATAACTTTATCGGTCATTTTTATGTTAAAGGTTAGTTGTAATAACCAAAAGCAATTTATCTGTCTGATAACATCCTACCTTTAACTAAAGGCAAGTTGTAACAATGGGCCTAAATGTTGTATATAAACTCAGAAGAATAAAAATATTTTAATTAAGACGGTAATTTTAACTTATAACTTAAAAGAGTTTGCAAATAACAATTAAGCAAATAACGCAATTAAGAGAAATTTAATTAACTGTGGAATTTTATTAGAAAGTGGTAAGAAAAAATATGGGGATCTAGAAATTGAAGTACATAAACAAGCGTGAAAGGCAATTAAGCGTGGGGCAATACTAATATATCTGCTCATATTTCATATGATAGAAGTTATACAAAAGAAAAATCAATAAATAAATAGGTTGACTTCATAAATACAGTTTGCAATACAACACTGTAATGTGTAGTATTTATTATCAAATTAGACATAGTTTTGGCAATGATGCAAGTTCAATAATGTATGGAAATCCTGTGGTAAAGTGGTTAGAGTGCTCGCACTAAAACTCAAACGGCACAGGTTCAAATCCCAGCAAAGGTGAAAAATGAAAAAAGTTAGCTTGCGGTTTTTTCAAAATTATAATTTAAAAATAAGAGGCCCCCCCCCCCCTCCAAGAAGTCCATTTATAAAGTAACCGCTCCCTGACGTACTCTCTATTCCAACTTAACCTTTGACAATGAAAAACGAATGACCAGGAGAAAAGCGCCACCTATTGGAAAGTAGCAGATAAAAGCTAAAAACCTACTTAGCGAAGGCACTCATTGGTCTCAATAAAAAAAAAGTATCAATTAAATTGTAAAAGGAAAAAGAATGGCGATTAAATAATTGATTTTGATTTTCGTCAATGCGTCTCTGTACAGCGGCTACAGCTTCTTTAGTGCGCACTTACGGCAGTTTAAGGGATGCACATTATCAGTAAGTGTAAATCAAAAACGTAGCGGGAATTTAAATATGAAAAATTCAAAACTGCTTTCTTATAATCTTTTAATTAAAATCTAATCGCTCGCGAATATTTTATTCCATAACAATTATTATCAAATCATAGAGTATTTTTGAAAGCATTTATAATTTTTAGAAAACAATTTTAATTTAATTATTCCCATTATTTAATTTCAATTGATTTTAAAGAAAATCATTTTTGAAAATAAAAAATTTTCCAATTACATCAAGTATGTATTCTACTTTAATTCACAAGAATCCATATTCAATTTACATTGCAAACTGCAATCATATATTGGTTACTACTTAAATAAAAAAAGAAGAGGGAGAGGAAAAAATGTGTCAAAATGTCTATTAATTTTTTATTCCTCTATCTAATCGCATCAATAAAATACTGCAACCGACCATGTTTGTTCTGCAACTAAACTGACCAGACCAACAGAAGAGACCAAAATAATATCCGCCGTAATAGACCACACATTCAGAAATATGCATTTAAAATCAACATATTAAAGACAATCTTAAAAAAAATATGTAAAAAAATCTAAAATGTCAAAATAAAAAGTCAACTTCATTCATTATTTCTCTCGTGCATGTGTAACAATGAGGAGCGCTACTGAAGTTGGGAAAATAAAATCTAAAGCAAAAACAAATCAGAGACGGCGAATGGGAAAAGTAGTTATTTTATAAATATAAATTTGTGTTTTTGTATTTCCTGACATACATTTACGAACCCTGATTTTGTCTTTTGAAATTTATGCATTGACTTTTGCATCAAGTGATCATGTCAATCGATAAACGATCGATTGTAGCACAATATTTCGTCTTTTAAGTAGGCAATAAACAAAATAAGAAGAGAAAAAAAAAAAAAAAAAAAACTCATCAGTTTAAGAATTAAAGCCACAACTAAACAACCAACCATCCAAGCAAAAAGTTAACTGGTAATGATTACCATGAAAATGTTCAACTTTAACTGCCATTATAAATTGTTTTGCAATTTACTTGTATTGTCATCGTCATACTCGTATGTACGTTTTTAAAACTTTTTTTTTTGAATTTTGTCAATTCAAAGCAACAAAATTTGTTGACAAAAAATAAAAAATGTTAAAAACAAAACCCTTACAATTGATAGTTGGTTGGTACTTGGGGAACCCTTAAACTATAATTGCCTATAGTTGGCTGGGAAAAAAAATTTGTATTTTATTTTATTTCGGTGTAAAATATCAAGGGATTTAAGGCGGCATATGTGTTAACAAGACTTAAAAACCATGTTAAGACAACAAACTTAAAAAGAAGGTCCACAAAAGATATGTGAGTAGTTTGGACATGATTTTGTTTCTATACAATTTCTATTGTCTTGTGGTTAGTTGTTGATGTTGTTGTTGAATTTTGCCAATTAGAAATTTTCACGATTAACAGTATCACCGCTAAGACTTTAATTTTCACACTGCTTTCAGTTGCAGTTTGTGTGTGACTGTTTTTTTTTTTTTCTTCTTGAAATTGTAGAACGTTATGTTGATGATGATGACTATGATGAGGCACGCTTCGTAGGTTTATTTGAGTAATTGGAAACCTCTATTAAGATGCAGATTACAAAGAGATTTTGCCTGCCCAAGATTTGTTTTTCCTTGCTTTTAGTCGTTTTACTCGTAATATGTGTGTAAAACAGCATAATGTTTAATAAAGAAAACCTATAAACGTTTTGATTTTCATACTAAAATCCTATTAAATTTGTATACAGGGTGATACATTAATTCTAACCGAAACAAACAAACTTTGCTTGAGTTAATATAAAATATTCTTTAACGTAATTTTTAAAACTTAAAGTAAATTTTTATCATGACTATGGCCCGAATGAAATGAAATTAATTTCTTCTACGTTACAATGTGCGTAAGTATGCAATAGAAAAAGAAATACATTATTGGTTTACCCTTTAGTATTACGGCATTAGAAGAAACAGCATTCATACATAGACACAAATAATGGCCATACAAATAATATATCTCAGCTGGTATGCGGTAAATTTAAGATGATCAAAGCATTTGCGAATTAAATAACTTAAACAGCTTAAAACACAAACCGCTTTATTAAAAAAAAAAGAAAAAAAAATAGCAGCACATACACAAAATAGTAGTGATGCGTCAAAAGTAACATGATATGTGGTCAACTCAACTCATCTGCACATCGCAACTTAAGTCAAGTCAACGGGTCGATCTTCTAAAGCAAAACACATTAAATGTAAAAAGAGTATTATAGTTGAATATCTTTGTAACGAAACTCTCAGAAAAACTTTGTTATGGATATTCATCCATCCATCTATCCATCTAAGCCAACAAGCAGCCAACTGAAAGCAGTAGCCCCAAGTATTAGAACAGACATTAGAAGCTGTGTTAATGCAAAAAAAGCAACAATAAAAAATAAAATCTTATTAAAAGAAAAAGTGAACAACAAACGATCACACGTTAAGGTCCACTGCTTCCTTATTTTTAAATTCATTCTTCTATATCTACTTCAGACATTATGACTTTGTCTTTGTCTTTGTCTTTTCATTTTTGGCCCATCAGCTTGATCCTACAACTCTCTCCAAACACATCTAAGTTGTGGTTATTTTTGTTAAGGTTGTGTAATACAATCTACTTATATGAGTTAAAGTACCCAACAGAGATACACGCTCGCACTCATTATACACATTTTTAATCACATTAAGATTATAAACTCAAAGAAAAATGTTAGTAAAATTAAAACAATAAAATATAATACGTATTTTATTCGATAAGTTTAATGTTGGCTGCTAATTAAAAGTTAAACAAAATTTTGGAGACTAGTGTTGAGGCAGGCCGAAACCCGTTAACGGGTTGTTATGGCCAGCTAAGTAAGTAAGTAAGCCACTGTAAAACACAAAACTATTTTGATTTTTACCATAGTGTACACTGTGACGAAACTTCAACAAAAATAACTAGAACAACACGGCAATTTTACAACCATTGAATTGAAAGATATAGCAGGTATTAACAAAAATCCATATATTGGTTGTTTTTAAATTGTAGTAAAATTAATAACAGCTGATTATAATTTTTGGAACAGTCATATTTTTTCATCACTGTATGACTATGATTTTTACTATTTCATTGTCTGCGTGACAAAGTTTAAAACTTACAAATACATGCTAATTGCAGAAGCATTGAGATTTTTTGTTGAGTGTATATTTGTGTTGTTTTCGTTTTTGACTTTTTGACTTTTCGCATGTCTAATAATATGGATTTAATAACTTAATGTTGTTCATTTTTTCTGCTTCTGCTACTTTGTCTTATATTTTTCAGTTTAATTTGTTTTTCTTTTTTTTTGTTTTTCTTTAATTCTATACACAGCTGGCTACATAGTGGTCACATTATTTTGTTTCTCTAATAATATTCGTTGGTGGGTTGATTGTGTGTGGGTCCTCTAAGTCTAACAGCAAATTTAATGAGACACTTTTTGTATGCACGAGTTCATGTTACGTATAACGTTGTTGCATATACAAACAATATTCGCAAGTATTTGCAAATGTACGAGCATTTTTAATAACATTCGCTAATAATGAAAAGCAAAAACTATAAAAATTAAAATTTCCTGATGGTTAAATTTAAACCACAATAATGCTGACAGTGTGTTGTGGTTTTTTACTCATGCTTTTCAGCACACACTTGCATATATTTCTTGACACGAATGGTTCGAATGGGTTGACTGGATAGATAGATGAACGAGTGTTTAGACTCTCTGTAAAGTCTTTCTAACACAATTTTTAAACACAACTCTTTGCAGAATCTTAAATAGTAAAACAGTATTAAAAAAAGTTTAAACATTAATTTATTTTACACGCTTCTTAAAGTTAAAATATTTCCTTTTAAAATGTCATAATAATGCAACATATATGTAAAAATAAGTACATTTAAGCTATTCGTAACCACTTTTGTGCAAAAAAAAATGGTTTTAAATAAACAGTAATCCCTTAAGTCATGTCAACTACATCAAAACGACGTAAATCAAAATTTATAAATTTTCCTAATACTAAAAACATATGCATATGCATGATATACCGATAATCGAGGCAATCTAAAGCAAGGGACTGCTCTACGTACTTACCTTTCTTTAACAGATTTGAAGCATGAGGATTACGACTCTTTGTGTTTAGCGAAGAACAATTCCATCTATGCCATTGAAACTGTAAAAAAGCAAATTATAATTAGCTGTGCTGTGCTAATATTATTCAGCATTCTCTTTTACAATAATATCTTACCTGTATTTGACATTCTTTAATGGCCAAATCTAAACCTTCTAGGGCAGCCGTAGTTACATCACTGGCTTTGTAACATAGTTCCAATTGATCTTTAGTTAAATCAGGTACCGAACGGCACGTTGCTCGATTATCAGGTAAGCAATAAAGCCTAAAATGAGTTTTTTTTAAGTCGATAAAAGTTTAGTTTAAGATTCTACTAAAAATTATTTCGTCGTGCGGGAGTTTAAGTGCTCTATCCGCCATTTCATATTTTTTATATATCTCGAGTTAATGATGCCACATTAGGTTTTCAACCCCAAATTTTTCAAATCTGTAATCCGTTTTAGGATATTTCGTCAAGTTTCGGAGATAAATAGCTGAAAACGGAATGCAGATTTTAAAAATTTTGGTGTCAAAAACCTAAATTAGCATCATTAACTCGAAATTAAAAAATAAATGGCGTATAGAGCACTTAAACTTCCGCACGACGATTTGGTAAAATTGTTAGAATTTAATATATGTAACTGTGTTGACTTTTGACCTTTAAATATATGAAATAATTAAATTAAATGCTTTCACTCAAATAATTTTGCTGTCATTTTCTAGCAATATGAGTCTCCTTTAAATTAACAGCTTATCAGGTTTAAATGCTGATTAAGATTTTAAAAATCAAACAAAAAGAAAAAAAAACAATTCCCCAAGTTACGTCAGAAGCCTTTGTTACATTCTTTTTTTTATCAATAAAAAGTAAAGTACACTTGTTCCTCGTTTAAAGTGAAACAACTAAAAACAAAAAAATCAATTGTATTTTGATTCAAAAAAATATTAAATTTTTCATTTTTATTTTTAATAAATTCAACATTTGCCAAAAGGCAAATGTTTGTTTTTACAAATGTTTTTAGACACTCATAAAAGACTACGACTGATCCAATGTGGTGATCAGAAAAGCTCAGTTAATTTTAAACGTTTCTTGTAAATATAGGACGCCAGTTTGTCGTATTAAAAATTCGGTTCGGTTACATTTTGTAAATTTATACCACTTTGCATTAAGAAACTTAACTGAACTTTAATCAACTTTTGATAGCCGCTATGATAATTCAGGAATCAGTATATAAAGAGTGTCTTTTTAAGCACGATAGAACTTCAAGTAGTAAAAATATCATAAGTAATAAAATTTTTAATTCAAAAAAGATGCTTTTTTTTGAAAGGTCAAAATTTGCTCATATAAAACTGTATATATTTATATTTGGTTACACTGCAGTTGCATTTTCATCAGTTCCTTATCATAAATTTCTTTAGAATGTATTTTTAACTTTAATGAAATAACTTTTCAGATACAAATTTGACGCTTATGCGTCATATAATGAATTTTATTTTCAACAATACTGTGTGCCGAAAACAAAACACAATGATGTATTTTTTACGTAGACGGATATACTTTTTAGGCCAGACAGGTCTCAGACTTTCCAAACTTCTGCTTGGTAACTATGATCGAAGGAAATTTTAGTCTTGTATTAGATTCTCTAGGAATCCTTTTGGCCAGGCACTGCAAGCTCAGTAGACATTTAAATAAAATAGGAATCGTCTTGTGTAGTTTATGCAGATTCTGTGATGAGGCAATCAAGTCATCAGAGCACATACTTGACAGTTGTGCAGCATTGATGCAAAGTAAAGAGAGGCACCTTGGTGATTATCAAATATCCGATAGGGAACTTACAAAATTGGCACCGACCGACATTTTATGATTGATTAGGTTAGTTGACGGCTGTACAATAGATTTTCAAGTCCAAGCACTTTAGTAACACATGAATGAATTTTTTATGTGCTTCATATTTCTGTAATAATACACTTCCCTTCAATAAATAATTACCCAATTCACAAAATGTTATAGTTGTCGTAGATCGGTAGAAACCATGTTAAAAACTACTACAACATATACGACAATTTTTCCTATGTTTCCGAAATGTCGTATCAATACACCAGAGTTGGAAAATTTTTTTTTATTTATTTTTTTATTTTTAAAATGTATTTTAAAATTTGTTTGAAATGTTTTTCTTCTCTTCTTCTTTTTAAATTTTTTATTCAAGAAATTTGATAACACTGGATAACATTTACTACAATATTTACGACAATGTGTTCACAAAATGAAATGCCATTTAACTATAATCTACAATAATATAACATTTTGTGAATTGGGTAAATAATTTGATTATTTTAATTTGTTTTAATTGTTTATATAATTTTTTTACAAAAATAATTTAAATATGCCGCCGCATGCAAATTTTGTGTCATAACCGCACTCCAAAATTTATTAATGATTACCAGATTCATATTACAGAGGTTTTCTTTACAAAAATTAGTTTGAAATTTTCGAGAAGCTTCCCACAAAAACGGAGAATTTTCTTATTTTGGAATCGCTGAGTCCATAAGTTGCTTTAATTAAAGAGTGATTTTTGAAAAGAATCGATGATTTGCCAGAATTTACTGATAATGTAAATGCTTAAAAGTGAACAAATTATGACAATTCATTTTACAACTTAACTTTTCGTAAACTCTATCGGTGTTAAAACAATACTCTATACATATGCATATTTAAAATGTTTAAAATTGTTGTAAAACACAAACCTTTTTCTTTACCCATAAAAAACAGCAGCTTTATTATTTGAAATTGATTAAATAAATTTTTGTAAAAGCGATTTAATGTCGATTTAATATTTTTTGATATACATATGCACTCGTATGTATGTATATAAAGTCTCAGGCCATCTGGAAAGCAAACAAATCGATTCACATAGAAAACTATTTTAAAAGAAATAATACAAAAAACTATAAAATCAACTGATAAGCAATGACCGGGAGAAGCTCTGAGTATGGAAAAGAATTTATTTCAAATTATTTTGTTTTAAACTATTGAATACAACGTTTGTAATTAAAAAAAAAATGAAAACGAATAAAATAGCGCAAATATTGTTCTTTGTGTTATTAATAATAAAAGTAAGTTTTAAACAAAATTTAAAATAAATAAATATAACTGAAATTCTGCAATATTTAAAATTTTAGTTTAAGCCTCGTATGTGCCAAGAAGTATTCGATTTACAAAATTATGGAAAAATTAATAAAAGTTCTGAAGACAGCCAAATAGCATTGGAAACCAGTACATCTATAACTCCGGTAATAAATCAAAAAGAGGAGATCTCTGTTGTAAATGCAACATCTTCTGCTGAGAAAGTACTTACAGAAACGAATTTTAATTTTTCACAAATAGTCATACCAATTCTAAAAGAAGGAATTGCCTACAATAAGTCTATAGAGTATCTGATAGAGGAACCAAATAACTCAAATAGTAGCCATCATCAAGAAGTGATCATTAAGCCTTTAAATGAAATTTCTGTTACTACAAAAGACAAATTTAATGCTACTAAAAATGAAATTGAACAGAATTTCGTTAAAAATTTTACAGACTTGGATCACCGATCTAACAACGAGTCTCTGGTAGAAAAATTGACAGATCAATTAAGTAATTTGCAAATAGAAAATTCAGTTCAGAATCTTGATACACAGCCTGCAACAGTTATAAATACTCTTGCAGAGTACTCCCAAAAACAGAATGAGGAATTGATCATAAATTTGTTAAGTTCGCCACAAAATAAGGGAACATCATCCATATTAGAAGAACTAAACATATCATCTAATAAAAGTGATCCAATAAATACAAGAACTGTTCTAATTAAGGACTCTAATCAGTTATTAAAAGATCGCAATTTAAACGAGTCCACCACGACATCCATCAAAATACGTATTAATCCTTTAAATAAAATTATAACAAAATTTCTTACAAAAGAATCAACAATACTTTCTAATAAATATCAGGATGAATTATCTTTAATACCTACAACTACTGAAAATATTTCCACAGAAAGCTTTAAAACAGAGCCAATTGAGCCCAATCATAAGGATCTAAATATGCAAAATGAATATACAGTGACCACAAAAAACGTGGAAGCAATCAACTGTACTAATGATCCGCAACTGACTACAACACCAACTGATATTGAAAACTACTCTACAGAGTCCCAAAAGAATGAATTACTTGCAGTAACAAATGCAGAAGAAGTAGCAAAACCACAATATATTGAAAATACTACAGTAACTCTTTTGCAGACATTAATAAGCAGCCCATCTTGGGCGTCTAAGAGTGAGGAAGAGGAATTGTGGACTAGAAAACCTCTTACAACACTTGAAGATTATGCAGTTAAACAAATGAATTTCATATTAGATCACATGTTGTTGGAATCTCAAGAGTTTATAGCAAAAGTTTTACAAGCCACTGGTAATACACTATTTCAAAGGGATCATTTAAAACGTTATGCAGAAAACATAAATCATTTGCTTAATCCTAAGCTGGGAACTGATTACAGTGATGATATGTCTGCCTCTTCTGACACAATAAATAATGAAGAGGACCTATATGAGGAATTAGTAAAAAAATTAAACTTTTTTAAAAGCAAAGCCACCAAGCAATTACAGAATCATTTACCTACCGATTGGGTAAAGGATTATAAGAACACAAAGGAAGAGTTAAAGATTTGGTTAGACAAGGCATCCTATGAAATGCATCGGGAGTTTAATCTTTACATAAACGAAGAAGAGGATCATATAAAATATTTATATTTTAACGAAGCGTTCGACGATATAACCAGAGCTACCGAGATCCATCAAAAGTTGGCTTTACTCGCTGATTTAATTAAAATCGTAAAGAATAAAAAACAGATTACATTTATGGACTTATATATGCAATAGCTAAAGCTAATTATGTATTTTATTTTTTAAATAAAAATTTTAAATATACATACATATATTTAAATAATATTTTTATATAATTTTTTCATAGGGATTTTAAATTTCCTTAGCTTTAAGTGTTTTAAAACGCCCAAATAGTTTCTCATTTTTCACTATGTCGTGTTCGTCGTTAATTTCCTGCAATAAATCGAACAATTCCTTATGACGTTCAAGGCCTTCTAAGCTAAAACGTTGACGTAACAGTGTAGCCGCTTTAGAGAATTTATTGTAAAATCTACGTTCTTCTATAGATAAACGGGCCAACAATTCAAACATGCCCAATAAACTGCGTCTCAATGTAATATCTTCTTGCTCTTGTTTGGCCAGACCAGATTTAATAGTGGCAATCAATTGTTGCAGTTCCATTAGCAAATTCTCTTTATCTTGTATACTACCACCTTGATCTCTTATTTTTTGCGAATTTATCCTATACTGATACAGTAATTCTGCAGTATTGCCACGCTCACCCAAAGGTATAGAATCCAATAAACGATCTGTAAAGTCTTGAGTCATACTAAGCATATTATCCAATTTAATATTTGTTATAATATCCACATAATTATAGAATTGACCAATAATCCGTTTTTCATCTTCCAAATTATTTACATAATCCGCTGGAGGAGAAGATTGACCAGAAATAACCTTTTTGAACAGCAAACAATAAAACGCAATTAATATTTTAACACTGTTTTAATTGATTTCATATTGAGGAACTTACTTCTAAACCAAAAATCACCAATAAAATAAAAACGAACGTCGAATAAAATTTAAAATGCATGTTTAACAGGTAATCACTGAAATTATACTAGACTTTCTTTAAGTTTTTAATATTTCTAGTTTCTATTTCAATATATACTCGTAGTTCTTCTCTCGCTCTTTCTCTTTCTTGGCACTGAAATCTCATGCACTGCATCATCATGCATTCAACAGATTCAATACTACAGACCACGAAATAAACGACTACAACAAATATGGCCAAGTCGTCAGCTACTTAACTAACTACATACAAACGACAAGCTTATTTTAATATTTACGTATACATAATTCATGTAGTAACGTCTTAAAAATTTTTATTTTATTCATCTTATTGTATTGACAGCATTAACGGCTGTGTTCATAAAAATATTATAAGTTTATGAAAAGCTTTGTTTTGGCATATTTCTATGAAATAGTACTTGTCAAATAAACGCTTCGTAAACTTATATTTTTATGAATATAAAAATAGAAATTACTCGTAGCTTAAGTTGGACACAGGTATAACGGTGGTCGTGATGCAATAAGGTTTCCCTGGTTTCGAGAAAATAATCATTTTCATATGCACACATATGCATGAATTCCACTTTTTTGACAAGTTGTAGTCGGTGGCCTGTAGTCTTGAAAGTGTTGAATGCATCATTACAATCCAATGACTACACAGTGATCTTATTGTACAAGTACACATACATTCATAGGTATATTGTTTATTATCAGTTTTCTAATTAATTGGTTTATTTAAATTTTTACAGTGGAAACTTTGAAAATTAAAAATTTCTTTTAACTCTGAGAGAATATTTATATTCTCTCACTCACTACATAATTGTCCTATATTCGGTATATTCAGAACAAGATTTTTTAATAGCCAAAAAATGTGTTTATTATTTTTAATTATATAAGAAAATAATAGTAACTATAAATATTTATTAGCCAATTATTTATGTTTAACATTTTATTTTTCGAATTAAATTAATTTTTTTTAAATTAATAAAAAAGAAATTTAATTAAAACATTTGTAGTATCAATTAAATTTTAAATTAATTTCTGACCAACACACAAATTTATATATATCTGTTAATAAATTTTAATGCAAATTTTTTAATTAAATATTTTAAAATTTTTCTTTTTAATAATATAAATTAAAAATACAATTAAAATTTATATTGCCTTAATAAGTTTAGTTGACCTTATTATTGATTAATATATAAGCGTTTAATTAAGCTTTAGGTCTATTATATAATTATTTTTTCGATATTTCGCTACTTCTCTGAAATATTATTAAAAATATTTCCTGAAGAAGCTAGAAGAAGAAGCGAAATATCGAAAAAATAATTATATAATAGACCTAAAGCTTAATTAAACGCTTATATATAAACGCTTATATATTAATTTATATTGCCTCAATAAAAAAGTGAAGTATAATTTGATTTGATTTGAATCAATTAAATAATTTAAACATTTTAAATATACAGTAAAAACGTGTATATTGGCTTGATGTGCGGTTTTTTGTAATTACATCTTTAGTCTGTAACAATTCGTCGTGCGGGAGTTTATGTGGTCTATACGCCACTTTATATTTTTTATATATCTCGAGGTAATGACGCCACTTTAGGTTTTCGACCCCAAATTTTTTAAGTTGCTATCCGTTTTCGACCATTTTGTCCAGTTTCGGAGAAAAATAGCCAAAAAAGTATTACAGATTTTAAAAATGTTGGTGTCAAAAACCTAAAGTGGCATCATTAACTCGAGATATGTGAAATGGCGGATTGACCACATAAACTCCCGCACGACGAATTGTTTTTAAAAAAATAAGGTAAACCTGCTGAATTAACAGTTAACTAAAAGGGACACAATGGGCCTAATAAAGGTCGCAATAACTTTTGAATGTACTCGTTCTAAATTAAATTATAATATAACAACAAATGTTGAATAGTAGCGCAAATTAAGTCTCCACAAATCCAATTTTGAAATAATTGTTTCAAGTTGGATTATATTATTTCAGCATTATAAGTTTCACTTTAATTTATTTGCGAGCTGTACTCATTGTAATCATATTTAAATTAAACTTAATTGATTCACTAAAAACAAAACAACAAAACTTTAAGACCAAATAGAGGTTGTTGGCGGCGGGTTGAGCTGCATATATATATCCCCGTATTTCAATTACATACTTGTTTATTAACTGCTGCTTGTTTTAATATAATAATTAATATACATTTTTAATAATTTTAATTTTTTTCTTATTAGAGGAGAATGAGATAACGACGTATGTATTTGTAACCCATATGCTATAAACACATTAGAGACTACAGGCTACCGGCTACCGGCTACATTGTATCGAAAATAGAATGTGTGTGGGCATGTGAATATCTTTATTTTCACGACAATCCGACTACATGATCACAGTTGTAGATATTTAAAATGATACATTTATAGACAGTCGAGTTAAAATCTCTTCGTTCATCAAAAAAAAAAGTTCTCCATAAAAAAAACATTTCTTCTATTGTTACAACATATCTTCATTATGTTTGTCTTCCTCTTCATTACCGATATCAAATTCTTCCACTATTTTCTTTTTTACCTCCAACGGTAAACTTTCATCAAAAAATGAATAATTTCTTCATACGTGTTTCCTTAGTTTTTACAACAATGTGGTGGAAACTTTTTTGTCAAATTAAGAAACAGCTTTTTGTGTAATATCAGACCATGGTGAAATTTCTAACAAGGTGGTATTGCCAACGCAGCTCGTTTTTTTCTGGTCATACCGCTCCTGTCAAAAGTTTTGTTTATATTTGTGTTTTGTTTATATTCATGTTTTTGTTTTGGTGTAGAGACATATATGTATGTTTTATGTGACATACTTCTGACATCTGTTTTTTAATTCACCATCCCTACTTTTGACATTTAAGATCAGAAAAAACAAAAACAAATTCCCTGTTGTTTTTGTATTTTATTCACCTGCCAGTACCTTCTATAATTTCACCATGATCAAGACCTTCTTTTGACGCTTAAATAGGGTTCATACCATCGGAACCAATAAGGAACATATATAACTAGAAGGAATAAACAAATACTGCGAAGAGTTTTCCATTGCACTGCTGGCATTTTGAATGTAAAAACAGAACATAAAAGAGAACAATAAGAAAACTGTTTTAATTCTGTTCATTCAAAATGGATGACAATTACATAAAAGAAACTGTTTTAATTCTGTTCATTCAAAATGGATGACAATTACATAAAAGAAAATGCCAAGCAGAGAGAATATAATAAAATGCGCCGTATTTGACAATACTTCGATTACAATGTATGTAGAGAAAATAAAATTAAATATGTACCTGATGATTGTTTGAAATATGAACAGAACACAATAAACTGCGATGTGCAATTTCTGTAAAGACGTAATTTTTGTTTTCCTTTGATTGAGAAATATGTAATTGCAAAAAAACAATCAAAATTTATTTAATAGAATCAAGTTTCTGATCTAATTAGGGCGTTTTATTACGAAACAAAATTTTCTTTTTGTAAAGTAACTTGTGCTTCATGAAAATATTTTCAAGCTCTGATTTATTTGAGGACAAAATGTGAAATATTTCTAAAATTAATAGGCCAAACTATTTTACGTGTTATTATATATTTTGCAAAGAAATGTTACATTTTATAATAATAAATAAAACTTAAATAAAAATCTTTTACATACTCATACACACATATATTAATTTTCATATTTAAAAGTACAAAATTTAAATGCGAGCGTATTTAAAGACGCCACTTTATACAAAAAATAAAAATAAATAATTTGTCCCTTCTTTTGTAAGTATATGAACAATTTTTATATAAAAAAGAAAACAAAGTAAAAAAAAAAGCAAAAATTATCTAAAATTTAAGATCACCTTTTAACCTTGAACATGCCAACATGTTGGACAAACAATAATTTGCCACAGTAATATCATCTTAATCTTCTTCTAAACGTTATAAGGTGTGGCTTGTGGATTTTTATTTCAAATTACCAGTACGAGTACAAATAAAAAAAAGAATTTTTTGTACCTTTTGGTAAAAAAGCTACTGCGTCTGAAAATTTAATAGTGATGACTCTTTTTTTTATGATTGTGATAAACAAATTATGAAACCATTTCATATATATTTTTTGCTTTATTTTAAATCATCACGTACTATAAAATATTTGTATTTTTATGATTTAACAACAGACGGAGTTAGAAGAGAGAGATGAAGCAATTAAATGTTTTAGAACCTGTCTGTCTTGTGACATGTCAATCATTTTAACAGACATTAGATGAGTCACCAACATTTGGTCAAATTTAGTCAAATAATAATTAAAGACATGATGAATGAATAGAAATGTTGAGCTTTCAAATATTTATGATTATTATTTAAGATTTAATTTTAATTAAAATTCTCTTGAATATAGAAAAAAAATATTTTTAAAATTCCCTGAATTTTAAGTTCAATCTGATCTTGGTAATCAACTTTAAACATGTAGAGAAAAAAAAAGGAAAATAAAATATTAAAATGCAGTAGCATTTCAATTTTATAGCCATTAAAATATGATGTATAATTAAATCAGTAAAAAATGTTTTTGTATACAAAACAAATTGCATAAATGGCAATTTGTTGTTTTCAAATTGAGCTGAACTTAAGCCTTACCAGTATGAATTTTTTTTTATATTTTAATTTTAGTTTGATTTTTAAACTTTTTATGTTGGTAAAATTATACACTTTTTTTGAAGAGTAAATACTCATATATATTTAGAAAACTATTTCTACACTAACAATTAGTAATAAATGATTAAATTTAGTAGTCGCCGTGGTCTAGTGGTTAGTGTGTTGGCTTATTAAGACATGTGCCCTGGGTTCGATTCCAGGCTCTGACATCTTCAAAAAAAGAAAAATGAAAAAAATATTTCTTTAGGCGACTACCTCTCAGCAGTCTTCTGGCAAAAGCTCTGAGAGTAACTAATTGCCATGAACAAGCTTCTTAAGTCTGTCGTTCGGAGTCGACATTAAACTGTAGGTCCTGGTACTCATGGATAAATATTGACACACACAACATGAGTGCTGCGTGAAACTAGGAAGTAATCCTGACACAGGGTTGTAAAGGCCAGTTATGTATGTATGTATGATTAAATTTAGTTTTAAGATATTTTTTTTATTTAATATAAAAATCATAAAAAATAGTTTTAAATCACGGGTTCTTGTTATATGACTACTAGAGCGTACCAGCTTATAAGGAAAGAAGTTTTTTTTGCCCTTAAGGACTATTGAGCTCAATATTGGTATTTTTTTTACTTTATATTTAAGGCGGTACGATGGAACTTTTTTTGAGGTACGGTCTAAGGACCACTTAAATAAATTTGAAAGCCTCTTTCGTTTACTTACTACTTACTACTTACTACTTACTACTTACTACTTACTACTTACTACTTACTACTTACTACTTACTACTTACTACTTACTACTTACTACTTACTACTTACTACTTACTACTTACTACTTACTACTTACTACTTACTACTTACTACTTACTACTTTCTACTTACTACTTACTACTTACTACTTACTACTTACTACTTACTACTTACTACTTACTACTTACTACTTACTACTTACTACTTACTACTTACTACTTACTACTTACTACTTACTACTTACTACTTACTACTTACTACTTACTACTTACTACTTACTACTTACTACTTACTACTTACTACTTACTACTTACTACTTACTACTTACTACTTACTACTTACTACTTACTACTTACTACTTACTACTTACTACTTACTACTTACTACTTACTACTTACTACTTACTACTTACTACTTACTACTTACTACTTACTACTTACTACTTACTACTTACTACTTACTACTTACTACTTACTACTTACTACTTACTACTTACTACTTACTACTTACTACTTACTACTTACTACTTACTACTTACTACTTACTACTTACTACTTACTACTTACTACTTACTACTTACTACTTACTACTTACTACTTACTACTTACTACTTACTACTTACTACTTACTACTTACTACTTACTACTTACTACTTACTACTTACTACTTACTACTTACTACTTACTACTTACTACTTACTACTTACTACTTACTACTTACTACTTACTACTTACTACTTACTACTTACTACTTACTACTTACTACTTACTACTTACTACTTACTACTTACTACTTACTACTTACTACTTACTACTTACTACTTACTACTTACTACTTACTACTTACTACTTACTACTTACTACTTACTACTTACTACTTACTACTTACTACTTACTACTTACTACTTACTACTTACTACTTACTACTTACTACTTACTACTTACTACTTACTACTTACTACTTACTACTTACTACTTACTACTTACTACTTACTACTTACTACTTACTACTTACTACTTACTACTTACTACTTACTACTTACTACTTACTACTTACTACTTACTACTTACTACTTACTACTTACTACTTACTACTTACTACTTACTACTTACTACTTACTACTTACTACTTACTACTTACTACTTACTACTTACTACTTACTACTTACTACTTACTACTTACTACTTACTACTTACTACTTACTACTTACTACTTACTACTTACTACTTACTACTTACTACTTACTACTTACTACTTACTACTTACTACTTACTACTTACTACTTACTACTTACTACTTACTACTTACTACTTACTACTTACTACTTACTACTTACTACTTACTACTTACTACTTACTACTTACTACTTACTACTTACTACTTACTACTTACTACTTACTACTTACTACTTACTACTTACTACTTACTACTTACTACTTACTACTTACTACTTACTACTTACTACTTACTACTTACTACTTCCTTATTTAAGTTTAATACAAAAACAAATGTTTTCATTGTCCAAACCAGTTTTTCACTACATTATAACCCTTTTTTAGAGATATGGCCTAGGTTCTCACAGCACCCATGTTGTGTGCGTCAATTTATGTCCATGATCTACAGTTTAACGTTGTATGCGAACGACATACTTAAGAAGCTTGTCTGGTCTTGTTCATAACACTTGTCTTTCGCGAATTCATACAAGCTGAAGCATCGTAAAAGACAATAAACGCATCAGGAAATAAATATATAAGAAGTTATGAAGTGTAAATTAAATCTTTAATATTGAAACGTATTGCTGTTTTTAGTTTACAATAAAGAACCCTTGATTACAAAACGAATAATATAGGATGATAATGTAATGAAAGAAGTAGGGAAATACATAAATATTACAAATGTTTTTCTACCTTAAGCTCTAATAATTTAACCAATTGTTTAATTAATAAAAAGGTCAAGGAAAGTAATATAAAAAAATTAATTTTAAACAAATTACCGAATAATTATGGTAGTCAGTGTATATATGCATTGGATTTTTTTTGTGTATTATTTATTGTTGACTAATTATTGTTACTCTTAATAATTTCGTAATAAATAAAAATTTTTGTTTTGGTTTTTCTGTCTATATTTTTCTTTCTAGTTTTACCAAGAAGTGTAAAACAATGCTGAGAATTTGTGTATCTTTTTACTCACCTATTTTTAAGATTTTGTTTTTATGGTATTTGAAATCTCGCTTAAATCTTTTACAAAAAGAACTTGTATAGGGGATAATATTTAAAGTTTTTGAATTATTTAAATTATATTTAATTTTATAATTATTTTATATATTTTAAGCAATATAACAATACTGAGATATAATAGGAGTAGTCGTTTAATCTGTTAAATGGCTATTGCTCCCCTAAGCATGCAAAATAATGATAAAATGTATGTAAAAATTTTTTTAAAAACATATAATGTGGAACTACTTTTGCTTAGCTTTATAAAGGCATACATTATTAGGGCTAGATTATGCTTTATATGTCAGGTTTATGCCCGTTTTTAAAACGTTTCAATTTAATTTGCAATTCGTTTTGGTTCTTAATAGATTGTTTAGCTTTATTCTTCCCACAAAATTTATACAATTTTAAAAATAAAGTAGCGGCTATTGTTTTCAGATTTTTCAGAATAAAAATGTTGTCCCTTTTTTGCTTAAAAATCTTTTTTTTTTTCAATTTATTAGAATCTATAGTTTTCAGAATATTAAACCCACGGATACATACATACATATATTTTCTGTATGATGAGTAGCCAATTTGTTTGGCGGCTAATAAATGTAAAACTCTTGATTTATTAATAATAAATGGCGATTCTATTTTGTTTGATGATGAGGCGCTACACAGGAATGTCAGCTTTTCATCATCGATTTGAAATATTTTAAAAAAACGAGTGTATACTTGCATATGTATGCACGAGTATAATGAGTTTTTGTTATACAAATAAAAGAAAAAAGAAGCAAAATTCTTTGTTTTAAAAAATCGTGGGAAATAATTTTAAAAGCTTTTAATATTGTTTCTCAAGACGTTTCTTTTGCTGTTTTAATTTAATTTTTTATTTTTTTTTGCTTTTATTGAATGGCAAATGAAACACAAAAAATGTGCATCTTCAATATATTAAAACATTTCGTTATGTTAATGGAACGTTAACGTTACAAAATCGCTAAAATTACCAAAACGATCTTCTACTTGGACAACATCAGTAAGAGATTAGCGAATCGTATCAATAATAATAATTAAAAAGCAAAAAAAGCAAAAAAAGGAAAAAAAACAAAAGCTTCTTTTTAGTCTGAGCTGGATTTTCATTTCTATGGTCATAAAGTGCAAAATAAAAGCCGGAGAAAAAGAGGAGTAAAACACTTTTTATCTAAAACACATTTTAACGCTGATAAGCGCCACATTTAACACAATATTCAGCTTTTAATTCAATTCCAATAACTAGCCACGATACCAGATTTCCAGACAGTGAACAAAAGACAAGTAAATGAGAATATCATGGTCATCATTATATTCATTTATGTTTTTTTTCTTTTTGTTAAATGCATACTAGCGCGATAAATTTATAAGCGATCAATTATCGATCTCTTAAAAAGTTGATTTTTATATTTTTCATTATTGTTATTGCTGTTGTGTGTTTGTTACCACCATCATCAACAGCATCATGATCTCTGTTATTACGATCATCATGATCATCATTGCGTGTTTTACAATTTTGAGCTGAGAAAAAGGATGAGCAAGAGAGTATGATTCACCATTTTTACACACATACACACACACACCTTAAGAGTTTCCTGGTCTGATGCTCATATTGTTATCGATAATTTGAGATTTTTAGCATTGCAAACTTTATCAATTTTATTGACTTGAATAACATTAAAAAACCTAGAATGCAATATTGCAAATAACAAAAATACGCAATTAACTTTTTTTCTCAGTGTATTTTGAAGGCATTTTGTTGTTTACCTCTCTTCCTTCTTTCCCAGCTTAAGATGCATTAATTTTTTTTTTCGTTTTTGGGTTTAGTTTATAAAGCTGTTAACAAACTATTTATCTCTAGTGAATCTTTATTTGAAATTCCTTATCGGTTCAGTTTTATTTTTTCGTTCATTTAATTGTTTTCTTTTTGCTTTTTTTTTTGTATCTGTTAAATTTTATCAAATCGAAAATGAAAAGAATAAAATCAGAGTAAAATAAAAATGTTTTGCATTAAAATTTTTGAACCCAATTAAACTGTATTTTGTCTGTTGCATTATCATATTTTTTGTATCACTATCTTGGCCAAAATTAAAAAAAAAATTTGAGAACTACTCGTAATTTGAAAAATGAAACTGATAATACGAAAAATGTTTACTTATTTATGGCCCTAATAGGCTGCTATCATCTTTTTATTTTTTTATTTTTGCAAGCAGTTTTTCCCATTTTTGATAAACGAAGATACTCGCACATATTTATATTGTTTTGCAAGCAGAAAAAATATTACAAAAATTACAGAAAACTTGCAAATTGCAAGTTTGTATTTCGTTTGTTTATTTCATATTTTAATTGGAGGTGTCTTTCTTACTTTTCTGGTTTTATACATATTCCGAACTTTTTTCTCTTTGATGTCTTTTAATGTGTTTGATTATCATAGGCTGACTGCCTACTGCCTTTTATTTATTTTTTCATCTACATCTACACACTATTGTTCTTTTTTTTGAACCATTCTTAATCAAAAAAAAAAAAAAATAATATATATCATTAAACGTCAATTTACACTATTCTCAAGCTTTTCATCAAATTTCGTATGAAGAAAATTCATTTTTTTACGGTAGTTAATGCATTTGCACCATTTTTCACATACACAATATGAGTCTCAACGACACAGAGATTGCAATGCTGTGTTCCCAAGGCAAATAAACAAGCCTGGGAAATCAAAGTGATCTCTAATTTTTACTCGTTTTTTTTGTCAAAACTGGCTGTTAAAGACAAAACAGAAAATAAGAAACAACAAATAATAATATAGTCGAAAACATGTTCAGTTCGGCATGTATGTACACATCCTTCTAGGATGTCATTTTCTTCTTAAAATTATTGTAAAAATAATCTAAAGATTATTTCAATGAATTTAGTTCTGATATAATTAAGGCGTTTAATAAAAGAAATAATTAATAAACTTACTGGGATTTAAACTAAATTTTCCAGATTATTAACAAGAAAAAAAATTAATTTAATTACAAATAAAAATGGAAACAAAAACAAGTTGTTATGAATTAAAAATTCCTTTCAGGATTAAAATACTAAAGGTATAAAAAACCTTTCATTTCTTTTTAACTTTTTATTTTTCAAAATTAATTTTTAATATTTAGAAGAAGAACTGTCAATATAAAATAACAAAAAAGCCTTCTGAATGGGGTAATTCGCATTCGTAATTGGGCCAGCGAATGAAATCATTCAAAGTTGCGTATGAACATGCTGTAGGAAACTATAATTTCATTCAGTTCTATGGTAGTTTTTAAACAAGTAGTTCGTTGTCACTTGTTTTGTGATAAAACAAAGTACGTAGTTGAGATCTCAACTAAGTAGTTTATGTCTCTATATCACGGATGGAAATCCTGGTACAATTGTACGTTTTTGGTACATTTTGGACCTTGTTGGTACCGTGGTACTACCGCGGCCTACTTGGTACAATTTAAAAATATCAACGTTTCGCTGTATGGCAACATTAACATTAGCATGTATACGTAAGGTTATGTTGGTTAATTATATGATTTGTTAACACTGTTGCCAACTTCACATTTATTATGATTTTATTTGGCGTACAAGACTAAAGTTAATAAATTCTTGAAAATACAATTATTTTTTTTTGAATTAAAATACAAATTATTGGAAACCTTATTTATAATGCCGAACCACAGTGCATACAGTGTTGAAGGAATTAACAGTTCAGCTGTGTTTTATTGTGGCTATCTTATTATACACTGTTATGTTGTGTGTGCTAAAATTTTTTTGTGGCTATCTTACTGTGTGTTGTTCTTGTTATAGTTGTTGGAGTTTTGTCACTGTATACACTGTGGCCGAACGAGGAAATAGGGTAAGATTAAATTGAACTTTAATAATGAAATACTAAAATGGTTCGATAAGTTTACTCCAGAAAATGTAATTATGGGAAAAACAAATTCAATAGTACCTCTTCTGGTGAAAATGTTTCCATATGAACAAACTAAATTTGAGACAATAAATAGCCAATACAGAGCACTAGCCGATGTTGTGGAACTTAAATCATACAAAGATTCAAGTATTTCCTGTTTTTGGTCAAAGGTGTCACAAATGAAAAATGAGTTTATGTTTCCAGATATTTAAAGAGTTGTAACAGGCATTCTATCTATTCCACATTCGTCGGCCAACGTCAAACGTGTTTTTTCTTTCCAAAACCTAATAAAAACAAACGAAAGAAATAGACTACACGTTTCCACTGTCTCCAATTTGATACAAACTAAAGATTTATTAAAGTCAACAAAATCATGTTACTTCGATTTTAAAATAACAGAAAATTTATTACCTAAAAATATTTTATAAATAATTATTTTAATAACTGATCTCAAGAATTGAAAAGACTAATGTATGTACCCTTATGTATTTAATATTTATTATTTTTGTTATTTTTTATTGTATACTTCTGAATTTTTATACACACTTTTGTTAAGTTTCTGTTTTTAATAAATGTTAAAAAATGGTACCGTCATGGTATGAAAAGTGCATTTTGTTTTCATAATTGGTACAAAATCATAAAAGCCATTTTCCATCCCTGCTCTATATATTTCACCATTTTTAATATTTTTCACTTTGAATACTGACCCCAATGAATTGAAAACTAAACATATACATATAAAATGTTCATAATATAAGTTAAGAAACAATTGCATACTTTAAGTTGCAAATGAATCTGTTTAAGCATTGCATACTTTTAGGTTTATTTTCTAGCTTATTTTTATCTCTTTAAAGAGAAAATAAATTTCTATTTTAACATGTTCATTTTAGCACAATATTAAAAATTCCTTAAAAAAAATGAAATGCGAAAAACCAAATTACTTGGAAATAAAAAAGTAAATTTTTATATTATTTAAGTGAGTGGGTTGGAGGCATATACACGTAAATATGTTGTAATATGCGTGTATTTATCTTCTATTTTTTTTTTTTTTTTATAAAAAACATGAACAATTTGTCACAGAATAACAAGATGGTACTATACTGCTACATATGCAGCATAAATTCAACCATTATTACTATAGAATCAGTAAATTGCATCATTTGCATTTCGTATACAGAATATGTATTTCACTGTGAGTGTGCCAGCCACATGTATTGTAAAAAAAATCAAAATAAAATTGTAACCACCATTGTTTGTGGTGGAAAATTAAAAAACAAAAGAAAAGAAAAACGCCTATTTTCCATTTTATGGTTGGCTGTAATGCTTGTTTAGTAGGAATGGTTGTACAGCTAGATGATGGTTGATGCAGTTGCTGATGATGATGCAGATGTCGTTGTTGATAATAATAAATCATACACTTAAGCTCCTTTAAGTGCACAGCGTAGAGCTAATTTATATATTAAAAGAAAACATTCTACCATATATTATATTATATTATATGAGGATATGAGAGAAAAAATAAAAACAACACTTTAAATTTACATGCACTTGTGGTAGAAAAACACTGGGAAAAAAATTATTAGTACTCATGGTGTTCAGTGAAAAGAAACATTTTGCTTAAGGAAAATAACAACATTAAATGAATTAAAATGTCTGCAACAAAAGGTTAAAAAAAGGTTTGTTTTTATGTCCGCCAAAGAAATTCAAACTATGTATAACTTTTGTATTTGGGAGCCCCAGTAGTCTAGTGGGTAGGGTGCTATACTGCTAGTGGGAGAGTTGTAGGTTCGATTTCCACCAATCTGTGACACTATATAGAGCAAATATATAATATTAATATTGCATTGTAGTTAAAATATATAAACAACTAGTTAACTCGGCAAACGTTGTTTTGCCATATAAATTTGCTCTAGAAAACATTTTTTTTCAGTTCAAATATACTCTCTTCTCTTCACCGAACTGCAAAACTTAACATTGATATGAGCAATCAATGCCTGCTTCACTAATAATTTTAATACATGATTATCCGCCATTTTCGGTACTTCAGTTTGATAGTTGGGGATAGGGAGAAATATCCCCTATATCGCCCCCTCTGAGTACTCATTAAAAAAACTCAAAACCATATTTGTTCTACAGTACCCAGATATACATATCTATTTTTAAATTTCATCGACGTCAGTACGTTATTTCAGTGAGGCACAAATTTCCCCTTGGGGCGGGTACCTAAACATTTAGGGGATGAAAAATAAATGTGAAAATTGACTTTTGTTAACCTTAAGTTGTGTTAAGACACCAACAAAATTTAATAAAATTCAGTTTATTAGTTAGGGATAGGAAGAAATACCCTTGTACCGCCCCCTCTGACTTCTTAAAAACAAAAAGTAAACCGTATATGTATGCTCTACAGTACATATATAGTTTGAAATTTCATCAACGTCGGTACGTTATTTCGGTGAGGCATAAATTTTCCCTTGGGGCGGGTCACCTTAACATTTAGAGGTATGAAAAATAGATGTTGATCGATTGTCAGACCTACCCTACATGCACACAAAATTTTATGAAAATCGGTTGAGCCGTTTGGGAGGAGTTTGGCAACAAACACCGCGACACGAGAATTTTATATATTAGAAGATTAAAATAATTTCTCTGTGAGTTCGTTTTGAAAGCTTTAAAGCAGGAACTTTTCTTTGTTTAAAGTTTTCATTCGACTTATTTCAATTATTATTTTAAAATTGTTTGTGATTTATAAATTAACATCCGCGAAAGAATATACATCACTAGCAAAAGTGAACATATTTTTAACATAATTATAATATTTTCTTGTATCCCTTTTTTTTCTTCCTGTTTCTGAGAGAAGTAGCTTATTTAGAACCAATTAAAAGAAAAGTTGACAATTAAGTTGACCTTATAAATAGACCTTGATTGCCTCCAAATATTTGTTTTATTTGTATCAGTTTGCCTTATTGGCAAATACATTCAATGTAATATGAAATGTATGCTTTATATTGCTTTGTAAATACTTTTGTTTGATTTTTATATACTAAATGGGATATGATTCGCATTTAGTCTATAACTATTTTACCATAAGTATTTATAGTTTTGAATAACACCTTTGGGAAAAGGTCTCCTGACGAGTCTCTTACGCAGAGACCATAGAGACATGCTTATCCCCAAAAGCATACATTTCATATTGCGTTAAATGAATTATTTAATATTGTGCCCGTATTTCTGTATTCTGTTCTACGTACATACGCGCACAGAGTTAAGGCCTAGTTTCTCACAGCACCCATGTGTGTGTCACTTTTTATCCATGAGTACTACTTGGACCTACAGTTTAACGTTTAATTGCAAACTCATCATTGGTGGAACATAACTCATGCTATAATATATACTTATAGTCAGCCCTCTTACTAAATCTCCTGCTAAATTACGATTAGTCGCCAATAAGATTATTTTTTACAAGTAATTCTAATTACTAACGACTCCTATAACTAACCATTACTTAATTGGTCCGCTTATAATATACAAAATTTCTAAATAAGAAGAGGAAAAGAAAAATGTTTTTCTTTAACTGTAGGGGTGTAAGAGAGTGCGTGTGGTTTTTTGTAAGTGTGTAATGT
The DNA here is from genome assembly GCA_963576795.1 of Metopia argyrocephala. Taxonomy (NCBI): domain Eukaryota; kingdom Metazoa; phylum Arthropoda; class Insecta; order Diptera; family Sarcophagidae; genus Metopia; species Metopia argyrocephala. The sequence continues at coordinate 4,919,629 of OY756209.1, forward strand.
TTATGTGAATGAATATACGAGTATGCCTGTGAGCGTGTGTTGTTCAGGCTTATTATGCATTTGCAATTATGACTTGTAATGACGACAACAACGTTGCTGATGATGTTGCAACTTGCAACATCCATGGAAGTGCATTGCAGTTTAGTTAATTTTTTTTGTTACTGTTGTTGTTGTTGTTGTTTTAATGCAATGTTGTTTTTTTTAACAGATTTTTATATCTTCTGTACGTCGTCTTAAGATGTCAACAAGCCAGAAAATTTTGTTGACAACAATAACGATAGCCACAACAACAACAACGTCAACAGCAATAATTGAAAACAGGCAGTATTTTGTTACATTTCTGTCATCCTTATGAATTGATTATTTTTTTCATAAAAAAATAAAAAAATAAACAAAAAAAATCATCAACACCTCTGACATTTGCATCCTCATCTGTATCTTCAACATCATCATCAGCAATATCACTTAATGCTCTGCATATGAAATGTTAAAAAAAGTAAAAACCATAATGCTCTTACATGTTGCAGTAGGTTGGTTGATACGAGTACGTTCGTAGGTACCTCAAGTACTTCTAAAGGATGGATAGATAGATGGATGGATGGATGTCATTAAGATTTTAAGTTGTTTTGCTACAATGGTAGCATCCGTTAACAAGACATGAACATATGAGTACGGTGATGCATGAATGCGTGGAACCAAATTACATCAGTCAGTATGGTAATATTCATAGTTTAGTAAAATGACTGACTACACAGAATGATAACGCATCTAATTAATATGCGTGATAGCCTAATAGTATGCAATGTATTTTATTTATATTTTTATGTCCATAAAACCACTCGTTCTCGATGTCAATTACATACTGTGTGTGTATATGTTTGTATTGGCTCTTATCCCCATGTACATACATATGTACTCGTATAATAAATCTTTATGTAGAATGTCCTTAAGCCTTGTTGAATTTGCTTTTGAGAAGGATCACCATTGCACTTCAGTGTTTTTTCAAGTTTATATTTTTCATTTAACTACTCATAAATTCATATAAAATAAAAAAAAATATTCAAGTTATAGTTTTTAAGTGGCTTCTTGTGTTGTAGTAATAGAAAGAAGAATAACTATTTCATATTCTCTGTATAAATTATTGTTAACTTTTCTGTATTTATTTAAATAAAACAAAAATATTTTATGGATAAAGTGATCAAAAGTAATATTTTAAATATTAAATCATATTGTACGAATTGTCCTTTAGAATTCGTTTTATGCTTTAAGGGTACTTAGATACTTTTAGTTTTTAAAGCTTTTATATACACTCTATAACGTTTAATATAAAACTAACTTAAAACCTTAATGTGTAGCCCTGTTTATAGTTCTAATGTCTTATTCTAGCAATTTCTATTGTTTCTGTGGATTACTTTTTTTTTTATAATTATACAACATTATTAAATTACTGGTTAAATTAATATCTCAACTCATGTAATAGAATTTAGTTTCTGATCTAATTCTAATTTCGTTTTATGACGAAACAAAATGATAAAAAGTGTTAAGTATTTTAAATTAAGAAAACAAAAAATATTTTTCACTTATTGGCAAATACATTTAATACAAAATGAAATGTATGCTTACGTCTTTGCTTAGAACAGAGAAATAGAATTTGAATTTTTTGAAAAACCGAAATGTATTGCTTTGTAAATGCTTTTGTTTGGTTTTTATATACTAAATGGGATATGATTCGCATTTAATCTATAACTATTTTAACATAAGTATTTATAGTTTTGAATACCACCTTTGGGATAAAGTCTCCTTACGAGTCTCCTAAGCAGAGACGAAATGGCCATAGAGACGTGCTTATCCCCAAAAGCATACATTTCATATTGTATGTATTTTAAATTAATTTTGTGATAAATTGTTGTACAGCTGCCAAGAATGCTTTTTAAATAAAACTAATTTTTAAAAAGTTTAACAAGATAGAGATGCATTTTAATAAAACTTCATTTTTGTATTTTTTTGGGCATCAAAATCGACAAATCTTGCAGTTATGTTTACACAGATTTCTATTCATGTGTTTTGATTAATAAGTTAAGACCCATTATTCAACTTGCCGATAGTTAATTGTAAAATGTTATGGGATACACAAATATTTTGAAGATTGTTTTGCCCTTAACTTTAATGAGAGGTTTAAACATTTGAGCTTGCCACATTTTTTGTCCGATGAAATAATAACAAAACTTTTTTTTCGTCTATAAAGAAATAAATTTAATAAAAGTTTATTTTTTATTTATGAAAATTAATTAATTTTTTTTTGTGCGCCCAATTTATGAAATTTTATTTTTTTATTTATTTATTTAAACATATGCAAGTAGTAACTTGGTATCTTTAAAACTAATTTATTACCGAAAGTAATGGGGTTTTCTTCTGGTATTGCCATATTTAAAAAAAAATAAATTAAAAATTAAATTAATTTTAAAGATAAGTTGTAATAGCGAAAAGCATTTAAAGGTTACTTTATTCCTCCAGTTAAGCAAGCTGTAATAATGATCCTAAAATTGTATTATATAAAAATTAATAGGTAGAAACATCTTTTAATTTGTAATTGTTCCTCTGTGATAGTATATACATACATAAATGTATTGTCTTGCGGGAGTTTATGTGCTCTATCCGCCATTTTATATATCTCTAATTAATGATGTCACTTTAGGTTTTTGATACCAAAATTTTTAAAATCTTCAATCCGTTTTCGGCTCTTTATCATCAAAACTAGGCGATATATCCGAAAACGGATTGCAGACTTGAAAAATTTGGGTTCGAAAATCTAAAGTGTCAACAATAACTCAAGATATGTAAAAAATATGAAATGATATATATGAAATAAACTCCCGCACGACGATATGTATGTATATGTATATACATTTTTTTTGGAGACGGCTATTGTGCCATAGTAATAATTTGCTGTGATTTCGATCTGATATGAATATAAATATCATTTTCTAAACACTAAACAATTCTGTTCTATTTATATTATTCAAAGAAGATTTTTCGTTTGCTAACATTTCGTACACATACACAATTAATTTAACAAATATTATACCCAAGTGCAGATTTCAAGAAGCTACATTCCTAATCTGAGCCGTACCTTAAGATAACTTTTAAAAAGAAAAATACTGGTGATTTTTAAGTAATAAAAATACATATATTTTTTTTCAGTAAAATTTTAACTATAAGCTTTAATTTATTTCAGTTGGTATTCCAATTATAGAATATTTAATTGAATAAAAGACTAAATTTTTATGCCTTTTTTACAAAACAAGGAATTTTTTTGAGAATCTGGTAAACCTTACCTAATTTATTTAAAAACCTATGCTAACAATTTTATAACAAATATTTGCATATGCAAATTGGTTTGCTACACATATCTTAAATAAGGGAAAAAAATTAAAAATTCCATTAAACTGACAACTCAATTAAATTCATTCATTAGGAGGAAAGGTCATTTATTATTGGTTACGATTAATGGTCTATTTTGTAGTTGTTGTTGTTGCTTGTACGTTGAAATAATTAAATGATTGATTAATTGGTGTCAAGTCTTTTGTGAAGTGTTGAGTGAATGTCTTTTTTGTTTATGCCTTGGTTAACAATCAATTAAAAAAACACCTTTACTAACAGACAAAAAAAAAGAAGAAAAACAAATTAAAAACGAAGTCGTGACGATGACAATATAAATGAATAGCTTGCATGGGATGTTGTTAATGATGGTTTGCTTGATTTTTGGTTTCATTGGTTGGTTGGCCAAATACTATTCCATATAGTCTGTCTGTCTCTGTATGTGTTTGTGTGTGATAGAAGTAGAATAAACTTTATAAGAAAGGGTAATACTTACTGTCTTGTACAACAGGCCAAGATAATCACAATAATTAAATGCAAATGCAGGTGTAGGCAACGAGGCGTTACAGTTAAATTTCCCGTTCCTGTTCTCAGCAATAAAGTATGATGCACTTGATGAATAGTTGCTATTGCTGTAGCTCCTGTATTTGTTTTTGTGTTCAGCAATGAAAAATTGTTTCGTTTTTGTTGTTGTGCTGATGCTGATGCTGTTGATGATGATGATGATGACAATGCTGATGATTTGTTGTTTTTGATTTGTGATTGCTTTTGGCATTGTTTTACTGATTGTTGGGTATGAATTTGTTTCGTTTTTATGTAATGTTGTTGCTGTTCCTTTTGTTGTTGGTGTTGTTGTTGTACTTGTAATTGCAATTGTGTTAATCCAGGCAATACAAACATTGCTAATTCTTTTATAAATTTGTTGTAATTGCTTTAATTGCTGCTGTTGTTGTTGTAGTTTTAACTCTTTTTTCAACACTTTATTATGCTGTTGTCGTTGTATTTTTTTAGAATTTTGCTGTTGATATTTCGGCTGTTGTTGGGAATTTTTCAATTTTTTTGTTCGTCGTATTTTAATAACAGAAAAAACACTCGACTGACTTGGCTTAATAAATATTCTTGTAATTTTAAAAATGGCCGTAAACATTTTTGCGGTAACAACGGCACAAAATACAATTTAAACATTGAGTATTTCAACATTTAAGCAGCAATTTTTTGTTTAATTTTTTTTACGTCAAACTCTTCTTTTTTCGGTTATGAAATACTTTTTTTTGTAAATATTTTTTAGAGGTTTTTTTTAATTTTTCTTTTTTATTTCAACTGAGATTTGTTTTTCACATTTTTTTTTTGTCTGATTTTGTTGAAATTTTTCTTTGTGGATAAATTATTTTGTGCCACTGATGTGATGATGCCCACAATTATAAACAATTATTTTCTTATTCTTATTTTCTTCAAATCATTAACAAATTACAAAATTGTTTTGTTATTTAATTACATTTAAAGTATGGTGGCAGTTTTAGTTCTTAAAAAAGCGTTCCTTTCAGAGCACAGAAAGTAACTGAATGACGGCCAATTCTTTGGCATTTGTTTTTTATTTTCTGGTTGTCTTGGCTTGCCTTGAGTATCTCTTTCGTTTGCTGATTTTTATTTTCAGATTTTTAATGTTAAAAAATTGTTTAAGAGTTTTGGTATTATTGGGCGGTATTTTATTTAAGAAAAAAACAATTTTTTTTATTTATTAAAATTGTATTGTTATATACATTATGCTATATTAATATACTTATGTACACGAGTATCATTATATATGTATGTGCTTGAATTGTATTTCATTGTAAAATCACACTTTTTATAAAAGGGTTATTGTTTTCTATACCACTTTAAAGGTTATTGTTTTTTTTTATTATTTATTCAAAAGGGTATTGTATGAATTGCAATTTATTTTATAACTGGTTCCTGCTATATATATTGTATTAATATTTATTTAATGGACATTTAATAGTTTAAAAAACTTTTGCATGCAAATCGATATTAAATTTGTTTCAATTTGGCAGTAAAATTTTTACTTAAAAGATTATTAGCAATCAAATATACAGAAAAACAAAATTTTAGAACTTAAATTATTTTTTATGAATACGGGCCTTAAACTTTTATTTTTGTTAAAAGGATTATTTTATGTTATTGAAATTTTTTGAAAATATTTAATTAAAAAAATTTTTTAATTTAAGGTACGTTCACATTTGTCAAATATTTGATGAAAAAAGCATAACAAATATTTTATTGAAACAATTATTTTGTTTACTGTTTGTTACCTCAAATTACATTAAATAAAAATTTAATTATTAAAAAAAAAAATTTTGTTTATATCAAATGTGGTTACGGTTTTTGCATCAAATATTTGATAAATGTGAAAGTAACTTTAGTTTTTAGTACTTTATCATGGTTATCATGACAACGTAACGACATTTTTGTAATAGATATAAATAAATTCATGCTGAAACTTGCATTCTAAGTTCTTAAAAACAACAACAGCAACCAATACAGTGGGATTGCATAAAAATGTATGTTAAAATCATAAAACTCAAGATGAACAACACGATCGTGGTTTTTTGCAGTTTTCCAAAATAGACTGAAAATTAAATTTATAAAAAAAGCAATTTGCAAGCGCAATCGCAAATTATTATTATTGTTTTTAATAAACTAATGAAACTAATTGATTAATTATTACTAGTTTATGCAATGCCAATAAAAAAATCTTTCCAACCACTCAGTGATTGCGACTTTTTTCGTTGCAATCAGATACTGTTTAGCAAATTTGTAAAAATAATCAAATTAATGTTTCTAAAACGTTTGAAGTTGTATTAGAATGATAAATATTTGCAAAACATATATGTTTTTATACAACAATATTAGGATGTTCAAAATAGGAGTATACGTAAGGAACTCTGTACGACTTAATTGAATCCAGAGACCAAGATAAGCTTTCTTAACAAATACCGGCCAATACATACGACACATTAACTTATTTTCTGCTAAAATTAAAGCCTGTTTGCATTTACGATAGTAACTCATCACTAATGCTGATAATTGAAATTAGAAATCAAGTGGCATCTCTGTGAAAACAAAAGCAGTATACAGTCAGTTTTCTTAAAAAAAAAAACCGATCAATTACATTTTATAACTTTTCTAAAAAAAATATGATAATATCTCATTATTATTTTGATTATATATTTTATAACAAAGTAGTAATTTTAGGAAAGTCTCTTTTATAAAATATGTATGAACTCGGATTTTGCATACTGTAATTTAATGTTAAATTTAAGATTTCTATTGAACTTATTTATAATTTTACTGTTTTCGAGAAAATTATTAACGGAATATATACATGGTAGTCGCCGTGGTCTAGTGGTTAGTGTGTTGGCTTACTAAGACGATAGTGCCGGGTTCAAATCTCAGCTCTGACAGCTTTAAAAAAGAAATATGAAAAAATTATTTCTTTCGGCGACTACCTCTCAGCAGTCTTCTGGCAAAAGCTCTGGGAGTAATTGATTGCCATGAAAAAGCTTCTCAAATCTGTCGTTCGGAGTCGAATTTAAACTGTAGGTCCCGGTGCTCATCGATAAAAATTAACACACACAACATGAGTGCTGTGAGAAGCTAGGCCGTAACCCTGACGCAGGGTTGTAATGGCCAATTATGTATGTATGTATGTATGTATACATGGGACAAGTGTATTAAGTAGTACTATGGATATATATTTTTGTAATTCCATAATAGAAATGAATAACGAATTATTTTTTAGTTTTTTGTAACAACTTTTAAAGATTTTAATTTATTTTCGGTAATCTTATGATATGAAGTACTAATTTTGTGAAAGCGTCTACCTTTTTAAATATGAATTCACAGTATTTATATACATAAAAAATACTTAATATTTGATTTCAATATCAATTAATTGTGGTAATTGATTGAAATTACTTATATGTTTTATTGATAAGAGAGCTATATTGCCACACCAATTACCGCCTATAAATATTCTCACAAATTTGATGCAATGAATGAAATTTTGATTGTTGAACAATGAATCCATTTAACTTCTATAATAGCAAACTATCAGTACTTTATTGGATTGAAATAAAATTGAAAATGATATATGTGTGAACAAATTTTTTATTTTGGAAACCTAATAAAATTATGCTTTTACAAAAGACTTAGAAGTAGAGTTAGAGGTAAAAATTAACCTTTTAAAACCTTAAGCGATTCAACCAAAGTTGTTAAGTGTTTGAGAATTACATACAGAAAATTTAACAAATGTATTGAATGTGTTTAATTTATTGTTCAAAATTTTAATTGATTTTGTATTATAATCTTATTTAATTCGATTAAATTGTTAATAACTTTTTCCTTTTTAACCTTTAACTACGGAGGTGGTGGTAAATTTTACCTGCTCCTTAGATTTTTTAATTTATTTTCTTCGGTTGAGCCCTGTTGAGTCCCTGTTTTGTTATACTAAATCTTTGATTTTTTTATTTTTATAATCCTATTTATACAAAAATGTATTTTGTTGTTCTTTTAAAAATAAATTATTAAAAAAAAATTTTTTTTTGACTAATTTTTTTGGTAAATCAAAAGGTGGTAAAATTTACCCCACGTCAATAACTATGAAAAAATTTTTCACCTCCGTAGTTAAAGGTTAATATTCTATTAAAGTTTTTAATAGAGACGATTAAATTACATATTAATTAGGTTTTGAAATTGTTTTCAATTAAACTTTTTAATTGATATTATTAAAAAATTTATTGACATTATTTTAAACGGAATTTAATTAATAAATTAATGTGAAAAATTTCGGTGTTGGTTCGAAATCAATTAAAAATTTAATAGATACTAAAAAATATTTTGTTTAACGTGCTTTAACATTAGCAATATTAAACGAATTTTTTTTTCGCAAAATTGTCCCAATTTAACGAAGAAGATTGATCGAACAATAATTATTAACCTATTGTCTAATTTTACTGTTTAATAAGGTTACTTAAAGCCAAAATTTTTGTTTATTAGCCATGATTTTGTTTTTGATATGGTGATTTTATACCTCTGGTGGTAATCGAATCCTTTAGTCTTTCAATAAACGCATGTACTATATATAGATGCGTGTTTAAATGAATTTAAAATTTCCTACTGTACTCCTAAACGTTATGAATTAATTATTTAATAGTTTTTTAATTACACTATTGGAATATATTGTTTTTTCTGTTAATTTTTTAAATTTTGTTTTCTGAAACTTTAGCTTCAATATCACTTTATTTTTTTTACATTAGAAGATCACTAGTAACCACAAAACCAAATTCTTTGCTTTTAAATTATTTATTCACTTCTTTATTTCTTATTTTTATATATATATATTTTTTTAAACAAAATTTGATTCTGTGCTCAACACTTGTTTTTATTTTAAATTTGAAAGTTTTCCGTTAGAAACATCCTCGCAGAGAGATGGATTAAAACATTCTGAAAGAAAACGTTACAAAATTGCTTATGCAAATCTCTTGTTATTGTCACATCACTCGTGTACTAGTGTATAGCAATTATATGCAAAAGGATAATAACACAATACGACAATAATACAGCCTCTCTCTCTTTTAACTATAACAACAATAACAACAAAAAAATCTTGTAAATAAATAACGTTAATGCGCGTGGCAAACGTCCTTGTTGGGGTGCGTATGAACAACGAATGAAGCGAAAGTTTACGAAATAGCAAAAAAGGATACAAACCACAACAACAACAGCAATTAAAAGGGATAAAAAGACAGTAGAAAAAAAAAACAGAAAATAAATATTTAGACACAACACTAACAACACAACAATGAGAGCAGATTTAAAATTTTAACAAAAGCAACAATCAAAATAAAATAATGTAGCAGTCTAACCGTTACCTTAAATACCATTTTTTTGTTACGCGTCGTTTAACGCATACAAAGTGACTTATAGGCTGACTGACTGAACTCAGTCATTCACTTATGCATCATGCACTTGCTAACAAATTTCATCTTCATCAGAAAACAGAAATTCTAATGAAATATTTCTTTCTTTTTGTTTTACACTCGAAAGTTTAATAAATATGCTGTTGCTTTTAAATTTAAAAGATTAACTTGTTTGTTGATGTTATTGAGAATATTTTTCATTTTTTGTTGTTGTTGGTTTAAGGATATATCCTTTATTGAATGCATGCGAGCATTGCATTGCATTGCTTCGATTGCAGCTCAATTAACTGCATTTTTTGCATCATTTCTTTTTTGCCAGAGATTAAAGAAATTTCAATTTGTTTGAAATTAACACGTTTCATTGGTTTTTTTTAAAGAGAGAAACAAAGACAAATAACAACAATAAAACATGAAAAAAAAGCCACATTCTCACTTTCTTATAATGAATCGGAAAAAACGAAATATTTTACATACATATGTACGTACTTGAAGTGCTTTGCTTTTTTTAATATCTACTCCCTCTCTATGTACACTCTCAGTGAGCTAATAAATTGCTAAATTAAATTTTTTTTACATATCAGTAACAGTATTTGAAGGAGTAAGTTAATGACCCGGCTGCTTACAATTTATTTCTTTAAATGAGCAGTATTGAGAAATGGCCGTATGCGAAAATAATTTAAAAGTATTGTTGAAGTGCACATTAGATATCACACACACTCTATGCCTAACAAAAGTTTGCTAAAAGACGTACACGAAATCACTATATTAATCAATGGTAGGATCACAGTATTGCCATAATGCACCAATTTTTTTTAAATTTTTTATTTAAAAGCAGGGGTAAACCCCTACTCATGCAGTGCATTGTATTGCAATTTGAAGATACATACTCGTATAGATAGATTTTCATTTAATTTGTTATTATGAGCCTTTTTTGTTGATGAGAGAAGTTGCAGTCAATTTGTCCACTCAAGGGCCAGTGTTATACCTTCACCCCTGCAATTCAATTTAACAATTGCCCCATCTGTCAGTGGATGTTGATTGTAAAGGGTGTTTTTTATTGAGGTATAGAACTTTAAGTTGGCATCACTTTTTTAACTGTTGGCCATTTTGTCAGCTGTCAAGTGATTAATATTTAGTTTGGTTTGCCATTTCATCATGAACAGGTTGACAAAAGAGCAACGCTTGCAAATGGTGCAAATTTATTTCGAAAATAATGGTTCTGTTCGCGAAGTTTACCGCAAGCTCCGTCCATTTTATGGTCGACATAATCGTCCATCAGAGCAATTAATTCGGTTAACCATGGATCGTTTTCGCACTACGTTTACTCTATGCGATAATACGCATCCGCAGAGACGTCGAACAGTGCGCACCGAAGAAACAATTGCCGCTGTAGAGCAAAGTGTTGAAGAGAACCCGAATGAATCGATTCGCCACCGTGCACAGCAATTGGAGCTTTGTCCATCAACTTTATGGAAGATTTTGCGCAAAGATCTTGGCTTGCGACCTTACAAGATCCAGCTTGTGCAAGAATTAAAGCCGCGAGACCATGCAATGCGTCGTGATTTTGGTGTATGGGCCGAAAATGAGATTGATCTCGATGCTGATTTTCATCGCAAAATTTTGTTCAGTGATGAGGCTCATTTCTGGTTGAATGGCTACGTCAACAAGCAAAATTGCTGCATTTGGAGTGAAGAGAATCCACATGAGACCCTTGAGACGCCATTACATCCACAAAAACTGACTGTTTGGTGTGCTCTATGGGCTGGTGGAGTCATTGGGCCATACTTCTTCCGAAATAATGCTGGAGAGTCAGTTACCGTTAATGGAGACCGGTATAGAGCCATGATAACCGACTATTTTGTTCCCGAATTGGATGGCATGAATGTGGAAGAGTTGTGGTTCCAACAAGACGGCGCTACATGCCACACAGCGCACGTCACAATCGATTTATTGAAGGAAACATTCGATGAGCGCATAATTTCGCGGAATGGACCTGTCAATTGGCCACCAAGATCGTGTGATTTGACACCATTGGATTATTTTCTTTGGGGATATGTGAAGTCGCTCGTCTACGCCAACAAACCAGAAACGTTAGGGGACTTGGAAGCCAACATTCGTGGCGTTATTGCCAACATACGGCCCCATATGATCGAAAAAGTGGTTGAAAATTGGACCTGTAAAATTGGCTTTATTCGAGCTAGCCGCGGCGGCCACATGCCCGAAATCATATTTAAACATTAATGGCATAAAATTATCCTTCCAATAAAGCCAAATTGATGGACATTAAAACGATTTTCTTGTGTTTTATTTCAATTCGAAGTTCTATACCTCTAAAAAAACACCCTGTATTTCTTTCGGGGACTACCTCTCAGCAGTCTTCTGGCAAAATTAATTTTTTGTGTGTTAACAAACTAAATCTCACAATAACGTGAGTCAAAAAATTCTGGAAGCATAAATTAGGGATGCTCGATGTTTATCGATGCATGGCTAAAATACGATATCATTCGATACATCAAAATCCATACTTGTAGTTTTGAGTTGATTTGATCCGACAGCCCTACCTGAAAGCTATTTAAAATTCTGTATTATATTATATTCATGTAATCGCCGTGGTCTAGTGGTTAATGTGTTGGCTTACTAAGACGAGAGCTCCGGTTCAAGCCCATGCTCTGACAAAAGCTCTGAGAGTAATCAATTGCCATGAACAAGCTTCTCAAGTCTGTCGTCCAGAGTCGACATTAAACTGTAGGTCCCGGTACTCATGGATAAAAATTTACACACACAACATGAGTGCTGCGAGAAGCTAGGCCGTAATCCTGACACAGGGTTGTAAAGGCCAGTTATGTATGTATGTATGTTATATTGGTAGAAACCTCGTAAAAGCTTAAAAACTTATATTCTTTATTTGAATTTGCTTTTAAATATTACTAATGATTTTTATTTGATGACCAAGTAAAAGGTTTAAAAAAAATGTATAACTTCTTTTGAATTCATTCCTTTGAATTACTGTTCATATTAAACCCTTATCTACTGTCTTATCTTTATTTATTAAATCATCAAACGATTAACAGTTTCCTTACCATGTGTTGAACAATTCGACAAGGACATCCCTGCAGTTTGAGTGGCTCTTCAGGAACGAGTAAAAATGCAAAAATTTCAACATCAAAGGATTCTTTTATTTCTTAATTTGTTTTTTTTTGGGGGGGTATAAAACCAGAGAAATTCTAAAAAAAAGAGATCAGAAGCTGTTGTCGTTGTTGTCATAGTCATCGTCAACGTCGTCTTTATGTCTAACTGGTTCACGCATAAATATTTATTGTATGCGGAAGCACAAGAATGAAGTTAATTTTAACAACAACAACAATAACAATAACAAGAACAATGAAAACAAAAATGAATTTACAATTTAAACTCAATTTCTGTATTGAATTAAATGAATTTGAATTTTAGTTTGTGTTTCGTTTGGAATTTTAACCAGTGTTTTGTGTTTAAAGACGAGTACGTTACAACTGAACGCTTAGTGAGTTGATAAATTACCGTATGCGGAAGGCAATTAATTGATTGCTGTTGCATAGCCAATATGATGTTTAAAAACATCACATGTTACATCAACATCCTTATTTTAGCACTCTTTCCTCTTTGCACTTTAACCGACAAACGCCAAGAATACATGATAATGAAATTTATTAAAATCATAAAAGAATCTGGGTCGGCATTTTGCCTTTTGATTTAATTTTTGCATGTGTTTTTTTGTTTTTGTTGTTTTATTTTTGTAATCTAACTTTGAACTTTGAATATTAAAGAGTCTTTATTCGTGTTTTTCTTTGTCAACGGTTTCCTTTTCATAATCGAGATAAAAAAGGACACTTGTTGACTTCTTCAGTCGTACATATTATATGGTTTGTGCCATTATTTTGAGAAATTTTTGGTTTAGTATTCAATCGTATCACTAGCGTGTTACTTGCTAACGCCGTAAAACAATTACAACAAAGCATATTTATTCGTGTAGCGCTAAAAATATGAAAAAAAAGATTTGCCTATATTTAATTAACAAAAAAAAACTTCTGTTTAATTTAAATAGATTTATTGAAACAGCAAAATCTAAACCAACGAAATTAGTGGTATATTTACATCCAATTTTTCTTATATTATAAGGAATTTGTTATCGGCATACAGTGAAATATATTTATAATAAACACGTTTATAACAATCTATGCTTGTAGGATACAATTTTACCAGTGACTTTGCATAGATTTGTAATAAAAATTGTGAAAAATTCAAAAATTTTCCATTAAGTAAACTGATAGTGTATTTTTAAAAATATTTTCTCAGAACTTTTGTATAAATACTGAATGTTAACACACTACGCAAGCAAAATGGATCAGCTGTTTTAATATGTAGGAAAACAAATAACACAAAAATAAAGTAAAGTATAAAAATATGTAGAGTATGATAAATCACCATCTTATGAGATATTTGGAGGCCAATAACTTGCTGAGCGACCGTCAGTATGGCTTTCGTAGAGGTCGCTACACTGGGGATCTACTGGCATTATTCTCTGAGCGATGGAGTGGATCTATTCACCGTTTTGGTGAAAGCAAAGTTGTTGCTCTGAATATCTCAAACGCGTTTGATAGAGTCTGGCATGGCACGATGCTCTTATTTCTAAACTAGCTGCCTTTGGCGTCGGTAACCATTTCTGTCGTTTCATAACGAGCTTTCTCAGAGACCGTTCTATAAAAGTGGTTATAGACGGTGTCTCTTCCAACGAGTTCAGGCTAAATTCGGGAGTACCGCAAGGCTCTGTTCTATCTCCCACCCTATTTTTAATTTTCCTTAACGATCTTCTCCTCCTAACCTCAAATCCTGTTTACTCCTTCGCAGATGACAGTAACATTTGTCACTCATATTCATTTGATCGCAGGCCGTGCCTTTTGGAGATCGGGGTGAGAAGGCAGAATATGAATGACACACTCTCAAATGAATCTCCGAGTGGGGTCTCGCGAACAGGGTCGAATTAAATGCGCGCAAGACCCAATGTTGTTTTATAACGCATAGGCGTTGTGATGATTTAATCCTGCCATCTGTGACTATGGATAATGTAAATATTGAGGAGGCTGACGCTCTTGATGTTCTGGGCATGAGAATCAGTTGTGATGTCCTTTGGAATGATCACATATTTCGAGTGTCGAAAGAAGCATTCAAGTGCCTCGGTTTTTTAAAACGGTGCAGGAAATACTTCACTCCATCTGACCTTCTCAATATTTACAAAACCTTCATCCGACCTAGGATGGAATACAACTCTCATGTATGGGCCGGTGCTTCAAAATCAATTTTGGGGCTTCTCGACCGCGTACAGGAAAGGGCGAAGGTGCTTATCAGCGACGGTAGGATATCCAATTCTATCGATTCGTTGGAGCATCGGCGCAATGTGGCGTGCGTTTCATTGTTCTATCGATACTACCATGGGAGGTGCTCTGATGAGATAAGGGCGCACCCATTTGTGGTTGATTGTTCAGTGAATCGCACAATGCATTATAGAGAGAATTCGTTCTTTGCCCGCATCGCTCGTTTGTGGAACAATCTTCCGGCGAAAGTTTTTCCTGCCAATTACGATATCAGTAGGTTTAAATCAAATGTCCACAGACACTACTCCCTCTTTCCCCCTTCCCACAACATATTTTCCTAGACCAGCACAATGTACTGCATGAGTAGGGGCCGTCCCCTGAGTGCTGGCCTTCAAAATAAAAAAAAAACAATAAAAAAAAACATGAAACAAGAAAAGCACAATCTTCTAATACGAACTATAATGTGCATTGGCTTTAAGTTATAGCCGTGTTTTATGGTATACAACAGTGATGTCCAAAACTGTTAAAATTGAAATCCGTGTTCGCAAGCAAAAAAAAAAAAAAAGAAATCTACTGTAACAAAATATTACTTCATACTCGAATTTGCTTGGGTTGGTGGATGTTATTGTTTTTTGACGACACATTCTCTCGTCCAAAGCAAGCATAAATTATAGGGATTAGAAAAAAAGATAACGCAGCGATGACAATGGGCGAACAAACTATACGAAATGAGTGAATGATGATGGGTGTTGTTCAGAGTATGAAGGTGAAATTAAAAAGTAATATGATTTGGAGTTAAGAGTTGAAATAAATTTTGATAATTTGAAGCTGATAATGCACAACGGCATACACATAAAAGTTTTTAAACTACAGTATATGGACAATTTAATGGAAACTAATGGAAAAATATTATTTTAGTTAAGGTAGGTATTCTTTAATGTTAAATTATATACTAAATTAGGCCTTTACATATTTAGGAGAACTTTTTGATGAACTTCCATGGATTTTTTTAGCACAACGTAACTGTCGTACGATAGCAATAAAGTTGTCATGAAATAAGTTCTCAGAACAAAAATTAAATACGTACTCAAAAAAAAAAAAAAACATAACGATTTTGGTGAGTTATTTTACTATATAATTATATTATTGGAGGCTTATTGCATATGAAAACAAAATTCCGAGAAATAAAATTAAATAAAGTCCCTAAATGTTCGGCCTTATTCCAGTTGGCGATGTCGTTGTCGTCTGACGACATTTTTGTAGCAGAAAAAGAAAAAATATTTCTCTTGCCTTTAATCTATTATAAAAATGTCGTTACACGATGACGACGCCGCCAATTGGAATACAGCCTATTATTTTGGGTATCGTTATTTCCCTGTGCTTTTATATAGAAAGCCCTTGTATATTTACGGCCTCTGGCCGGGCGTAAAGCTTTTAAACTCAAGTGCAGAAATCACATGGCCTTGCTGTAAAATATTTAGAACAGCGAAAATTTGTGTTTACCATACTAGACGTGTTATTTGACGATTTATTTCATTTTGTTTTAGGGCTTATTTTAATTCCATTACAGTGTTATTTCATTTCCAAATTTAAATAGTAGAATAACGAGGAAAAATCTTACGCCGCGTTTCCATAAACCTGATCTTTATTTTCGCTCGATTTTTTAAAGTTTTTAGTATGACTCTGTTTCTAATCGTATTGGTATTCTTAAAAAATGTATTTCACATTTGTTTTAAAGTTTTTTATTTTGTATATTTATTGTAATTGTTGTCAAGGGTGTCCCATTTATGTGGCGAGAAGTGTATTTGTGATTGAGATGTTGTGATAGGATTGAATTACAATGTGCATTCTTTCTATGCATTTGTTTTATAAGCAGCATTAATTTAAATCTGACAAATTATCAAATTTAGAGCCTATACAAAAGGGGTGGTTTGGTTCGCCAGTTGTTGTTTATTGTAGTCTAATTATAAGTATACGTTAAAAAAAAAATAGCCATTAATTCGGCCATTCATTACGTAGTCCGGCCTTTTTTTACCTTCAGTGACATTACACTTTACTAAAGGACTAAAAGGTTTTTGTGTTCAACTCGTCGTATTGATGGAAAAGATTATTGTGTGTTTAGATTTTTTTTTTTAATTGACGATTTTGTTATCTGTTGTTCTAATTTTAAATTGAGTGTTAGTAACCATGAGAGGGTTGTAAACGATAATGATTTTTGATTCAATGCCTGTTTTTTGCTCTAAATATTGTTTTTTATTTCTGGACACAGTGTAAGTTGTATGTTTGTTGTTTTGAAATGAATTCAGACCAGTAGTGCGATTCACAAACTTTTAACAACTTGCTTTCTATTAAGATTTAAGGCCTGTTTGGCTGTCTGCACCAGCGATAGTATAGTTTAGTTACTGAACGTTAACGCCAATAGTAAAGTAAGTAAAGAAAAAGAAAAACTTAATGAAAATACAGTATGCATAATCTGTGTTCATATAACTTTAAAAATTATTTATTTGAATTTTTTCATATTTCAAAAAAAAAAAAAAAAATTAAAATACATACTTATTTATATCTTTTCTTAAATATAAGAATTGTAGTTTAATATTTGCGATAATCATTCTTTGTTGCGAACGCCTTTACAAGTGTTGCAAACCATATCAAACAATCGAATTCGATGCATTATATCAAATTTTAATAGCAAAACAAACAAAGTCCCAATATATTTTGTCTAGAGATTGTATATATACGGACGTATGTATAATGAAAAGTTAGCAACCTGTTAGCATATGGGACCTGCTATAGACTGATATTATTAAAACTTTCCATACCATCTATTTGATAACTAGTCAGAGAATCCAAAAAATTAAATACCTTGTACGTTTGAGTAAGAATTTCCACGTATAGGAATGACAAACTTAGCCACTGTGTACAACGACCTGCTAATTTTTTATTATAAATATGGCTGATAATCTGTTATTAGCCCTTTTAGCCTGGCCTCTACTTCTTTACTGTGTCAAAACTGATGAAGCTTTTGAAAAAAGCCTTTCAGATGGGACGGAACTGGCAACCATTATTAAGTGTTTGTACGCTACATTGTACAATTTTAGGAACTATACCTTATAATCTGCCCATACTTCTAAAGGGTTTTCATTAAGTCGATATACAGGACTACGTAAACAAACAGAGAGCTCGTCAAACAGGCTTTCATCATTTCTAATTGTTTTACAATTTTTGTGAACTATTGTAATTTGTTATGATCGCTCCAAAGACTAACGTCATCTGTTACCTTGTTTGAAGTACCCCCAGGTTTCTCGTTTGTTAAAAACTTTGCCATCATCTTTGGATTTTTTCCTACAGATTTGGAACAAGCAATTGGGTCTAAAATATGCATTTTTTTAAGGTATGAACCAATAGAAGAATTGTAAACAATTTCTGTTATTTAATTTTCCTAAGTGTAAATCAGGACTAAAGAACTACAGTAGAAACTCGATTTTTGTACGAAAGGAAAACCGAGCTCGGTGCAAGTTTCGAGATTGTTGCAAGTATCGAGTATTAATTTACCATACAAAATTAAAGGCACATACATCTGTTCAGAATCCAAGTTTAATATTTCAATTCAAAACAACGCATCCGTATAACAGTAGATATATCGTCGTGCGGGAGTTTAAGTGCTCAATACGCCATTTTTTAAATCTCGAGTTAATGATGCTAATTTCGGTTTTTGACACCAACATTTTTAAAATCTGCATTCCGTTTTCGGCTATTTATCTCTGAAACTTGACGAGATATCCTAAAACGCATTACAGATTTAAAAAAATTGGGGTCGAAAACCTAAAGTGGCATCATTAACTCGAGATATATAAAAAATATGAAATGGCGGATAGAGCACTTAAACTCCCTCACGACGATATATTTTATGTGGAATTAAAGTACTACATTGCTTCTTAGTCTCTGAAGCATCATAATATCGTCCAGGGCCGGATTTAGAATGAGCCACAAATTTCTTTTTTCATTTCTCTTAACACGAGTTATTGGTGATCTATGTACATGAAAACTTTTGGCTAAGAAATTGGTGGAAAATCCTGCAATTTCTTTAAAATCTCAGCTTTGTCTTTAATTATCAGCAACATAAATTTTTTCTTTGCCATTATTACACTGCACCTCTCATTAGTCAGTTTTAAACTGATTCAAATTACATACAAAATTTCATCAGCAGTATAAAACGACGGAGATTTCCCGAAATGTATTCAGTCTTAAAAAACGTAAACAAAACAGTATGCAAGTGTAATACAAAAATATTGCAAGTACCGTGTTCAAAATTTTCGGATGTCGCAAGTACTGAGTTAGTAATGAAAAATATTTCTATTTTGCAAGAATCGAGGTGTGCAAGTATCGAGTTACTACTGTATTTGCAAATATATATATACTGTATTGTGCAATATTTTTGTGATTTGCAAATAGTATCGATAATTAGAAATTCTTATTGTAACTTAGTACTATAAAATAATTATATAGAAACATTTTCCACTTACATTTACAACTAATCATGGCTATAATACAGAATTATATATATCGTATAGGCAGGGCTGTTGAATCAAAAGACCTCGAAACTAGAAATATGGTTTTCGATGCATCGAATGATATCGTATTTTAGCGATGCATCGATAAACATCGAGCATCCCTAATTTATGCTTCCAGAATTTTGTGAGTCACGTTATTGTGAGATTTAGTTGGTTAACACAAAAAAAATTAATTTGTTTGAACGACTTGTTAAAAAAATCGTGTGTGTACAAAAATTATAATAGTAAAATTAAATTCATGTGCAGTGTTGTCAGATTAGGGGATTTATCCCCAAATTGGGGATTTTTTTTCTGAAATGGGGATAAAAAAATTCAGTTGGGGATGGGGATTTTTTTGGGGATGATCGACAAGTTTTTGGCGATTTTTAAAATTTGTTCGCTTGCTTAATTAAATATTATTAACACGATGAAAGAATTTTAGTTTTCAAATCTTGCTTATAAACTTGTTTAAAATTCATACTTTCATATAAAATTTTTGCAATGTGTGCTCTTGTTTATCTATCTTTCGTAGATAAACAAACTAATTTTAGTTTCGTCCGACCCAATTACTTCTCCACTTATACTTTATGTTTTCCATAATATGGCACAGGAAATTTATTTAGAATTGAGGTAAAATAGATATGAAATGGCACAGCGATCTGTATTTCAACAAAATAACGACCCGAAACTCACATCGAAGCGAGAAAGAGATTGGTTTAAAAAGAGTGTCGTCAAGATTTTAAGTTGATCTGCATAATCTCCAAATTTAAAATCTACATATCAAATTAAACATATATACATACATACATAAATGCAAAATTATTAATGCACTTTGTGTGGGGATTTTTGGGGATGAACTAATCAAGGTTTTGGGGATTTTTGGGGATATAAATTTCGAAATTGGGGATAAAAATTGAAAACCATCTGACAACCCTGTTCGTGTGGCCGATTGTTTGACAAGTCTCTCAGACTTCATAATCTCCATGCGATCAGTGTTGTATTTTATAAGATGTTAACAAAAAATACCTCTGCATATCGTCGCAAGAATTAAAGACCGCTGTAACTGAAAAAATAATCGAAAATACGTTTTTTGCATCATTTTTATCAGAAAAAAAATACGTGTCGATTGGTCCCGGTCCCAGATTTCTATGATGAAAAGAAATTCACTTACGCCGCCTGCGTTTTGAGAAATACCAGTGTCTTCTCCCTATTTTCATACAATTTTTTCTGGCTCTGGTGAACATTAAATATTCTGCCAGTTACAGCGTTCTTTAATTCTTGCGACGATATGTACTCTACATACTATATGTTTTTGCATCTTTTTTGTATGATAGGCTCGCACTAATGATGCGAATTTTTAAAAGTCTATGCTTTGATAGTGTATCACGGCTTTTAATGTATACATGGCCACATTCCCTTAAAATAAAAATTAAATCCGGTATGTGATGAAAAACGCTTTCATAGTCAAATAAATCTTATCTGTTTTAATTATTTTAAAATTATAACAATGAACAAAATAGTGGCAATAGCCACTAAAGTGATGCATAAAAAAAGAAATCCAAATCTTTTCAAATTTGGCAGTTATAGAATTTGAAATTTCAGTCGATTTTAATTTCGATCGAAAGTGATTTTCATCAAATACCAGCATATGTATTGCAATATGGATATTTTTTAATTTAAATGTCCCTGTTTATTATTTGTATTTTCTTTATGAAAAAAAAAAACAAATAAAAATTAATTGGAACACAAAGAAATAAAAAATGGCATCCTAACAGGAATTTGTGGCACAATAAAATAAAATAAAATAAAAACGATAAAAATGCCTGAGCAATGCCACAATATTGAAAAGGGGGAGATTGATGATGATTGTATAACCATACATATGCACGTATGATTGATGTGTGCTTATCTGTTATATGTACATACATACATATGTATGTATAGATTATATAAAATGCACACAAATACACATGCATATACAAAATGAATGCAGCATTATTACTGTTGCATATAGTACGAGTACTTTTGTTTTCCAGATTTCTTGTAATATACACAGACACGCCCTTTGATTTTACTACTCCAACCATTTCCAAATGAAGGCAACAAAAATGTATTTTTTTAATAACAAGAACAATAACAACATTATGGATAACAATAACAACTGTTGCTACTCCTTAAGTACCACATGTTACGATGCTGATGTTAATGTTGGCATTACAAATGTTGTTTCTTCAAGCTATTGCTAATGCATATGAAACGAAATGATTGCAATGCATTGCGCCTGGCATTTTATCATTTTGTCAATATTTTTAATTCGCTGGTAAGAGTAGCGGAAGAAAAAAAAAAAAAAACAGAAAACAGAAAACAAACTGCAACACAGATGTCATATAATTTATATTATTTATTGTTGTTGCCTTGTTTTATTTGGTTGGTTGATTTTATTTTTGACATGCTGGCTGGCTTGGCTGTATGGTATGTTGAAATTGTATGTATTGTTGTGAATGTTTGTTTGGTAACAACTTCACACAACAATCATTATATTCTATACTTTTTATAAAATGGCTGCTGTTGCTCGTTCATGTTGCCCCAATGCTTAAGTTTAAAATACAGCAATCAACATGTACTTGAACTTTCATTTTATCATCTTCATAATCACAGCAGCAGCAATGACAACAAACCAAAGTAGAAGGAAATACTTCATGTGTTGCAAATACCTCATGTTGGTAACGTCTAAAAAAAGGAAAAAAGAAACAACGATGTGAACAACATGGACGATGATGATGGAAATGGAAATTTTTTTTCCACATTTTTTTTTTTATTAAGTTTTTTTATTGCTTTTGTGGTTTTTCTAAAGCACATGCAACTATTTTTAATTGTATTTCTGTTTTATTTATTATGGCTACTTGGGGCAGCATCATCATCATCATCTTAAACGTTGTTCATCTTCTTCATCTTCACATCTTCTGTTTCTCTATCAACATTATTGAAATTCTGAAATTCCAGAGCTTGTTTATGCCAATATTTTTTTTTATATGAAAGGATGAATGGATGGATGGATGGATGTCTGTCTCGCTGTATATGTATATGCGTTACCCTTTCCCCCAAAAAAATAGCTACAACTTACAGTGTTGTTACTGCTATTGCTGCTATTTGTACACACAACTACTTCTGGTATTTAAAATATTTTTAGTCTCTCCTTTCAGCCACTTGAGCTGATTATTTGAATTGTTTCTTCCTCTTCGCATTGTTTTGGGGTGAACTTTTTTTTTGTTAAATTTTTTTTTGGAGAAAAACATCTTTGTGGCAAGAATACTTTAGATATACATTTTCGTATTTGGATGGCATGTAGACGTTGTAGGCAAAAATTGTTGTTGTTGTTATTTTTCTATTCTAAATCTCTCGCAGAAATTGTTTAAAAAAGTGCATGAATTTCAATTAAATTTCGTTCGTTTTTTTTTCTTTTTGTTTTCTGGTTTAGCTTTTTATTTTCTTATTTTGCTTCTGATTTTGAATAAAATTTAATACAAGAGAGTAAAATGGTTTTGTTGGTTAAAGCGTAAAAAATGTTGCAGGAAAATATTTTCTAGTTGAAAATATTTTTTTTACTTCAAATTTAATTTGACAAATATGTACTCATGTTTGCGCTATTTCTTCTATTTCTTGTACGGTTTGAAAGAATTTAAAACTCTTTAAAAGAGATTTAAACTGTATGCTGAAAACTAAAGGGATATGAGTGATGGATAAGATGTATGACAAAATTAAATTTAATTTACGAGGGCGGGTGAATCAGTCAGTGACTTTTTGTGTTCAACATTGATAGTCATTTTTTACACTACACTGGTAGAAAAACTGTCATAACAGTGATAAATTTTGCCATCGGTAATTTGAAAAGTATCTTAGATTTTGAATTGTTTTTTTAGATGGTCGAATTTTTATATGAAAATACTCATTTTAGTATTTTATTTGTTGTTTTCTATGTAAAACAGGCTTGTAATGTTGGTGTGAATGACAATATTTCCTTGTAAAAGTCAAAGCCTAATGAGCACACGCTATTTTCTTTCATATATTTTATTCTAAAATGACGAAGTAGTATTCTATTAAGACACTATATTGAAAAACAAAATAACGCGTGTAAAGAGTTCAGTTTAATAAAATGTTTACTGATGTTGTTATCGGTAAAACAAAGTAGAGTTTGTCAAAACAATTTCATATATTTTTCATTAAAATTGACATTTAGATCTTAAAAAACCACAAAGCTGCTTACTTTTTACTCTAATTAAACGAGTGTACGTATTGTTGCCGTTAAAGCAGCAGTTTTTTTTTCACAAAAAGACTCAGAATTAAAAAAAATATATTTGTTGATTCTTTTTTTTTTCAATCCCATAACAATTTAATGCAAAAAATGTAATGTCATAAGATGTTAAAATGTTAACAAGTGTTAACTGTCCAATTAACAGAAGCAGTACTTGCGTTTTCAGTTAAGCGGCCAAGAATTTAATAAGTCACTGAACAATCTGCAGTCGTAATTTAAAAACTTTATTGGAATTCCTTATTTTCAATTAAATTTTTTTAATTGATATAATAAATTAATTTATTCGGCGGAAATCAATTAAAAATATAATTGATAATATAAATATTTTTGTTATATCTAATTTTTTTTCTGTGTATGACTACGAAGTTTTTTGTTGAGTAGAGAATTTTTCGAACACATTAAATATTTATTAAGAATTTTGTTATTGTTAATGATCTAGAAATTCGAGTTCGAATTCTAGTAAGATTGTTGATCATTTTTATTAATTAATTTCTGTTTAGCGTTCAATGACGAAACATAAATTAATAACTAAGAAATTTTTGCAACTTTAGTCTTAATGGCCCATCATATGCAATCCTACATACACGTACATACATATGTACGTACAGTGAACTCGCGATAACGTGAATTAATTTTTACCAAGGCAGTTCACGTTTTCAAGATTGTTTCTATGTACAATCAGAAATAATATTTTAGTAAAAAAATAATACTAGGAAGGAAAAAAAATCGAGATATCCCAATTAAAAGTATGTAAAGTTTCGAAAACTAACGAGAAAAAGTGTTAAGGTTTTACAGTTTTCACATTTTGTTCAAGTTTCTGTAACTATCACTCTCTCTCTCTCTCGTGTGTACGTTTTCGCGAGTCGACTTTATATGAAAATCACTCCTATGTTACCAGCAATGCTCGATGCACTTGTATTTTTTACTCTTTTAATTCTAAGCAATAATTTTCAATTTCAAATAAGCATTTGCCTTCTTTTCCAACACTAAAATTTTGTACTTCATAAGAAATTAATTTTAATTAATAGAAGAGTACATAAAAAAAACCGAAACAACATATTTGATTTGAATTCTTATGCAATTTTCTTAGTTTTTTTCCTCTTTAATAATCTTTAAAGAATTTTCCATTAATTTGATTTTCACTTGTCCTCTGTTGTTGCTCTCAGACTGCCCATGTTTCAACAAAATTAAAAATTGTTTTGGTGAAAAATATCAAGAAAAAAGTATGTACAACCAACTGATAGGTTTCTCCTTAAAGTAACAATTAAAAATGAAAAATGTTCCCACGAATTGGACAAAAACAACAAATAAAAAAAGAAAAAGAAAAGAGAGAGCAAAAAAAGAAACCAAAAGAAGTAGCCGGAGAAAAAAAGATTTGCTCTGCCAACACACCAATGCCAACAGAGTGTCTTCGTTGTGAACATCTTGAAAAACAAATAGCGGACCACACTGTAGCCTTCCTGCCTATCATATATTTCATACAGTAAGCCTGGTTTAACAAAAACGGCCATGTTTTGTTGTGAACTTTGGAAAGTCTTAAATAAAAAACCAACAACTAGACACTACAACAACATTTAACCTCTGTGTTAATATGATTAAAGTACAGCTAAACACACACACATACATATGCATTTGCAATAAGAGATAGTATACATATTGGTATGTGCATATGTGCATATACATCAACAACAAACAAATAAAACAAAAAAAAAAACTTGCAACAAATCTCAACAGTAACAACATCTTTCACATACCAATACAAATTACAGCAAGATTTTGTAATGGTGCGTAAATGATGTACTATCACACATACAGCCACTTTGATATACACATATACATATGCATATAAATGTATACATAGATATATGCAAACATATGTACTCTTATTTACTAACTCACTTGTTGTTCGCTCACATTTTCTCAATAAACACCAACAAGTGCACAGTGGGTAAGATCAACCACACCATTCTAATTTTCAACTGCTCATAGCTTTGACCTTTTAAAACTTTATTATAATGGTCGTATGTATGCATGTGTGTATGTACTGAAACAAATATCATAGGTAGTCAGCGATAAATATCAAAAGGTCATCTCAATGAAAGCCTTCTTAAAGGATTTCTGATATACTTCTTTAAGATCAAATTTTTATTCGAAGCAGAGGTTGTTATTCGATACGTTATTAGGTATTGATCGTATAAAGAATCGTATGAAGTGGCACAAATTGTTTAAGATTTAAAAAAAAGAATGTAAGAATATGTGTTTTACTATGATTATCGCAGCTAGCAATTTTTTGAAATTGCTAATTATTTTCGAGTCTTTTTTGACACTCTGCAGCAGAAAATTGTATCTACAGGTGACTCGTCTACTAAATATTAATTTATTTTAAAATAAAAGTTCTGTCTATATTTTTATTCACTAAAATCTGCCCGAAACTTGATCATAAACAATTGAGCCCCACTCAAACACCACCCATATACTCTTTTTAAATTCAGCAGTTTCTCAGACGAACAAAATATAATAAAAATTAACGGCGTGAACACTCACTTGAGCTTATTTGACAAGTAATGCATAGAAATTTGGGGTCGTGGTATAGTGGTTAGATCGCTCGCACAAAAACTCAAACGGCCCCGGTTCGAATAACAGCAAAGGTGAAAAATAAAAAATTTAGTTTGCGGTTTTTTCAAAATTATAATTTTAAGAAGAAATTCTTCTACAAAGTAACCGCTCTCTGACATTCCACTCTATTCTACCTTAAACTTTAACAACGAAAAACGAATGATCAGGAGAAAAGCGCCACCTATTGGGAAGTAGCAGATAACAGCTAAAAACCTACTTAGCAAAGGCACTTACCGCAATTAACATGAAAGATGAGGTAATTGCTGCTATTTATTCAAGGGTGAAGGTATAATACTGGCCTTTGAATTATCAATTCACAGCAATTTTTCTCATTCTTAAGGCGCTTAATAATATAATATAAGTATTATATATATATTCTGTTGTCATAATGTACTGTCCTTCCACAAAAAATTCCAATACAATTTTGTAGCGGCTTACTCCTGGGTAGTGGTCTCAATAAAAAAAAGGCTTTAAAAAATGTACAATATTTTCTGAAAATCTTTCTAATTTTTTTTTTCTATATTCTGTCCCACAGTACATTGTGTGCTTAACAAAAGTTTAGTTGTAGCAGTTGTTGTTGTATTTCAAAAGTTTAAACGCACTTTCTGTAAAAAGAATCAGTTGAAGTTATGTCATGACTGCATTTTTTCAAAAGATGCACTGATTTCTTTTTCATGTCAAAAAGGAACTTATTTTTCTTAAGTTCATTCAAGTTGAAGTTTTTGCTGCAGGTTTATTTCTTGTATTCATACTTGTTTTATTGCCCTTTTTTTTCTTTGATTTTCGAAACAAAGAAAAAAAACCTTTCCAGAGGATTTGTGGTTTAAAAGGAATTTTTCCCACAAAACATTGGTAAAAACATTTCACAATAAGAGCAAAAAAATAAAAATGAAAAATAAAAAAAGGACTGATTTCAGCCCGTTAAAACACTCGCTCCCATCTTGCACAGATGTGTTGATTTTTTTGTTGCTTAATTTTCACTGCCTTTTCACAAGTTGCTAGTGAATGCGCACAAGTGGTACGTACTACTTGCCACCACTAATTCTGGACAGATTCTTAAATATATATTTTTTTCTTTTTAATCAAAAACAAATTTTTGTTACGAAGAAAGAAAAACAAAAAATGCAGTAGAAATGTATGAAAAATATGTGCAATGGAATTTTGATTCGTCGTTTCTCCATAATGAGGAAGTATATCGTGAATGAGACTTTTTCTTGACCCTTTTTTTATTTTGTTGCTTTTAAAAATTACTTTGTAAATTTAATGTTCATTTTTATTTCTTGATTTAAAAATCTTTAAAATTCATTTGTTTTCTGATGCGAGTTTTTATTTGCCAAATGGCTTCCTTTGAAAGACAAACTCTTATAGAATTTTTTCAGCATAGACAAAAATAAATAAATATTTTGATATCATATAAAAATAATTGAATTTAAAATTTGTCATTGTACAAATAAAAAATAAAAATGAATTGTAAAAATGAAATGTTATTTCATTAAAATTATATGGGGTAGTCGTTTAGTCCGCCAAGTGCCTGATTCTAAGTAAGAAAATTATAAATCCGAATGTCTCAAATCTTACTCAAATGCAATTTGTTAACGACTGTAATAAAAATTTGTCAAGAATTTAACATGCCGATTCTTTATATGCAATTTTTTTATCCACTTGCTAAACATAGAAAAACAGCTGTTTTTGTGTCAAATAAACATATATATATATATATATATATATATATATATATATATATATATATATATATAATAATTCCAATACATACATACATGCATAACTGGCCTTTACAACCCTGTGTCAGGATTACGGCCTAGTTTCTCGCAGCACTCATGTTGTGTGTGTAAATTTTTATCATGAGTACCGGGACCTACAGTTTTAATGAATGACAGACTTGAGAAGAAGAAAGAAGAAATTACTCTCAGAGCTTTTGCCAGAAGACTGCTGAGAGGTAGTCGCCGAAAGAAATATTTTTTTTTTTAATTTTTTTATACATAATATATGAAATGTATTTGCCTATATGGCGAAAATAATTTTTTGTTTTTAATATTTTTTTTTTAAGATGTCGGAGCTGGGTGTCGAACCCAGGGTTCATGTCTTAGTAAGCCAACACACTAACCACTAGACCACAGCGACAACAATAATTCCAATACAATGCACAACATGAGTTTGGGTGTAGCCCCTGACCATTAGTTTTATCCAAAATATATACGTATATATATAAGTAGTATGCCCCACTGGTCTAGTAGGTAGTGAGCTAGACTGCTAGTGTGAGAGTTGTGGGTTCAATTCTCACCAGAGACCCTGGTCTGTGACACCACACCGAGCAAAGGTCTTAGTCACTCGTCTCGGAATAATTAGTTATAATAATATAAGTATATTAGAATTTCAGAGTCGAATTTTTGCTTATTTAAATGGCACATACAAACTCGTTTTAAATAAACTCTTTGATAATTTTCTACTGAGCTTAATCAGTCTGCTAGTAGGCCAGACATTATAAGAGTGACTACATTTTGGTTATAGATACGACAGAAATATGGACATTTTAATATATAAAACTAAATTAAATTCCTTTTTCCCCTTGGCTAAAAAGTTAAAATTTCTTATCATCTAAACGAAAAAATTTTTTTTCACGATTCAGTTTTATTTATAACTGAAAGCTATAATTTAGAGTAATAAAGTTTTTTATTATCAATTTTTATCAAATAATAATAATATATTAGAGAACAAACAATGTTTCCACCTGTTCCTCTAATAAATTTTGCAATTTTGCTATCAATTACTTTAATATTAATGCTTTAAAGAGAAATATCTTTTTCACAAATCAAATTTGCATACAAAGAAAAATTGTTTTTAAAGAAAATATTAGCGGTAATCACTGTTCGTTGCAAATCTATCAAATCATATCAAGCAATAACAAAATGCAAGCATATATGTATGTACATATCGTCGCAAGAATTAAAGAACGCTGTAACTGAAAAAATCTAAAATACATTTTTGCATACTTTTTATCAGAAAAAAAATACGCGTCGATTGGTCCCGGTCCTATATTTCTGTGATGACAAGAAATTCACTTATGCCGTCTGCGTTTTGAAATATATATAAGTATATAAAAATATAAAATAAATATTTTGTCAGTTACAGCGTTCTTTAATTCTTGCGACGATATGTTTCGATTGTTTGTTTGCAAGGCTTGCAAGTACATTTGTAACAAAGAGTGATTATCGCTATTATGAATTTATAAAGTAAAAGTAAAAATTAAAAAATTATGAAATTGTTTTACGAGATTAACAATAAAATTACAAGCCGGTGAATTATACACATTTTTGAAACGAAACAATATACATACATATGTACGTATGTATACACGAATTTATATAAGTACGTATTAGTATGTTTCGTGAACTAAAAGTTTAAATTGTTCATAATAGTAAGGAGAAGAAAAATATTTTACATGCATATTGTATTAAAACAAATTTATTTTTTGTTATTTTAAACACAAATACTGTACTTCTAGACTGTTTAATAAAGTGTTGCAAATGATTTTGCTTAAGCTACAGTTACATTTGGTAAATATTTGACAAAAAAAATATGTTGCTTGGATAACCCTGTTTATAATATTTTGATAAAACGTTGCCACTTTTATTTAGGTACGAATCTACGACCCTTTCATTTGTTGGTGACTACATTACCCACTAGTCTACTACGACTCCTATTACATTATATTTACGTCTACATATGTATGTATAGATGTATATATACATATTTATAAAATACAAAAATGGCGTTTGCATATTATCTAAATTATAGGGTAAAATGTAGGAAAAATAAAGTTAAATAGAAACAACAGAATATGCAGAGTTGCATTTTAGGGCAGTATGTATATATCGTCGTATTAAATACAAACGGACGTAACTACAGAAAATTTCTAAATTGAGTTTTTTTATTAATTATAATTCGTTTTATCAAAATACATGTTTTGGATTCCTACGATCAAAAATGGCGATTTTATTAACGAAATTCAAACGGACGTAACTACAAGCGCATGCATTTCTAAATGCAAGAAGACATAACTCCATAAATATTTATATGAAAACCTTACATACAAACTCCTTTGTTGTATATATTGATGCGATTCCTTATATCTTGATCTTGAAAATTATATGATTTTCAGATTTACAAAATTTTTGTTTTTAGGGTTTTTTGCTTTTCCTGTAAAAAACAAAAAGTATAGTTAGGTCCGTTTGCATTTCATAGAACGATATGCAAGTATATAAAATAAAATTGCTGTTATAAACAAGAATTTTTGTGATTTATGTTAAATATTGTATAATAATTGTTTATGCTATTTTGTAGTCGCCGTGGTCTAGTGGTTAGTGTGTTGGCTTACTAAGACATGGGCCCTGGGTTCGACATCTTCAAAAAAAGAAATATGAAAAAAATATTTCTTTCGGCGACTACCTCTCAGCAGTCTTCTGGCAAAAGCTCTGAGAGTAACTAATTGCCATGAACAAGCTTCTTAAGTCTGTCGTTCGGAGTTGACATTAAACTGTAGGTCCCGGTACTCATGGATAAAAATTGTAATGTGAAATTTAATAAACGCTGTTACAAATGAGCATCCAATATTTCAATAGTAACCATCAAGCATAACCTAGATCATGCCCATGATTATCTGGAAAGGTGTCATCCAGATCAAGCAGTTTACGATGAGGACTACGGGAGTCTTCAACTAGCTAGCTAATCAGTCGGGGTTGGGGAGGTTCGGTCCATTTCAAAACTGCCTATAAATATGCATCACAATAATAAAATAATAACTCCCTTTTTATCACGATGTTACGATATTCTGGTAGACAATAATAAAATCAACACGCAAAATTATCAATTGCCTTTCCCCCGGTGGGTTAATTAAATAAATTTATCGCTGATTGTATTATACACAAAAATTTTCACTCTCAGCTGTTATCGAGAGGATGTAGGTTTATACCTAATATGTTCTCTCTCAGATGTTATCGAGAGGGTACCGGCTCACAACCCACCCTACCAATGATTTCTGCGCCGGAATAATTTTCTGCAGAAATCCCTAAGATAAACCTAAAAACGAATCTAATTTATCATCACCAGTATTCCCGAAGAAAACATTCAGTTAGGGTTTCAACACTTTATCAACCCCATTGATTCAATGAGTAACAAGGCAAACATTAGAATGAATTCAATAAAATAGTCAAATTCTATCAAATTAATTTATTATATGTAGGTACAAATCAAATGCCATATAATATCATATGTCATATAGGTACTATTATATGTTATACAATATCAAAATAAGAGCAATATGTAATATTAATTTATATTAATCCTATACTAATTAGTTAATAATTCAATATTAAGTAGTTACAAACTAAGTTCTATATTAAGTATGTATACAATTATATTTCTCTTTTCTATTTTCTTTCAAGTTAATACATTTCTCGTTAATTCCTACACCTTCTCTTGAAGAACAGACTATTCCAGCGAGTAAATATAAATAACCGAAATGTATCTAATATGTTTATT
This sequence comes from Metopia argyrocephala, assembly GCA_963576795.1. Lineage (NCBI taxonomy): Eukaryota > Metazoa > Arthropoda > Insecta > Diptera > Sarcophagidae > Metopia > Metopia argyrocephala. Next base: position 4,951,370 of record OY756209.1, read on the forward strand.
TCTACACAAGTTTGATCGTTCGTTCATTTTATGCTTCGTTTGCTCGATTATTTATCTCAACATACATTGTATGCAAATAAATATCTTCAAAAAGAATGTAGATTGTTCGTTTGGTTCTGTATTATTTTTACTTTCTACTTATTTTTCTTTTTCTTTTAAATTAATATTTTCTGGTGTTAATGCTTACATATTCTCCCTGAGAACCGTTTATTCTAACGAGTAAATGACCAAATTTTATCTAATATTCTTATTGGTACGAGAATTTTACGTTTCATTATTTTATTTTCTTTTTGCTCTCATTTGTTCCCTCTACATTGTATGTCAATAAATCTCCATAAGGGAATATACATTGTACGTCGGTTTTTGTATCGTCTCTTTTGTTATATTGCACGATTGTTAATACCAAGAGCATATACAAACTACACTATAGGCAATTTAAATAGAGTAAGGTTCACCAGGTCAATATGGATAAATTTATATCACAACATTTTAAACAAGAATAATTGAAATAATAGAAAAAATAATTTAAATAAAACTTACCAACATATTGATGATTCCGAAGCAGGCCTGTTTCGATGATCTGAATATGTGGTGCACAAAATGTTAAGATGCTCGTTGCTGCCAAATGAAAGAAAATTTAAATTTCAAGGATTCTTGTTTTATCCAAGTGAACCAAATCAGGTATAGACGTTGGTGGTGTTTAGATGGTCACTAAGTTATAAGAGCGTTTAGGCGGTATACTTTCAAGGATGTTAATCCTACTATAAAATTCTACTTTCTCTTTTCGAGAGGTAAATATCAGAGGACTAATTAGCATAATATTTCTTATTGGACTATTTCTTTGTTCTTTTTTTTTTTTTTTTTCTGTTTTCCTTTAACATTATCTTTTCTTTTTTTCTTTTTCTATTGTTAATTTTCTGAGCTCTTCTTTTTTTCTTTCAAACTAATTAAATTTATGTAACACTAAACTCTAATTTCTATATATTCGCCACCATACGAAACACCATTCTATTTATAGTTTTTCAATAGTATCACTTTGATGCGTATTGTCATAATGTTATTGATGTGGTACTGATGTTTTGATGATCAGGCAAGAAGAAGTTTAAAGCGACGTAGGGTAAAATTAAGTGGTTGACATTCGAGTATCTGGTTTTCTGCTTCTGAAGGCCATGTAGAGGTTATAGGTGTATTATATTTTTAAATGGCCAAGCTATCCTTATGACTAAGCTGGGGTCCTGATAGATCATATAACTTTTCGTCGTCAAGATGATTTTAGTCTCACCATGTGTCTTTCATTCTTACGAATAAGAAGACATACATACGTTACAATTCCGATGAATTTAATGAAATATAAATTCCCCTGTAGAATTTTGACAAGATTAACAGGGTTTTTCTCCTTAACCGAATATAAAAACTTACCACCTCAGTGGGGATATGGTTGGTCAACAAATGAGTTTTATGCACAAACAGAAGCTCCTCGTCTAGCCAAGTCTTAGAAAAATAATTTAAGGAAGTTTGTCTCCCATAAAATAAACCCACATATGCTAGATATCGATATATATCGTGACCCAAAGATGTCATGCGGTCTCGCCTAACCTAGATTATCAAAAGAATTTCCAACAGGCTTCAGATATTACAAAAATATGAAAAATTCAAAATTTTCGACAATATATTCTCATTACCTCTTAAAACTCGACTTTCTGAGAAAAATTTTAATTAATTGGCTTGAATTTATTACAGGATGACAAAATTATACTGGGATTACTATCCCAGTAAAATACGTCTTACTTCGTCAAAAGATGGCCGCAAAAAGGAAGCTTAAATCTTCTAGCACTCGTTATAAAGCAATAGAAAGCTCTAATACTTGAGTATGACAATTCAAGTGAAAAAAAAATTGACGAGTACTGCGTTGCCAATGTAACTAGTTAACAGAGATGTTAAAGAACAGGGTGTACTGTAGCAAACCAATATATCCTAACATATGTTCATGTTAAGCAAACTTCAATGAAACTTTCATTGAGCAATAAAAACACATAAATTGAAAGCCGATAAATAAGCATATTATATTTCCCTCAATTTTAAAGTAAAATCATCTGTCATTCGAAATAATGTGTACAAGGCAAAATTTATTCAAAAAATTATAAAAGCAAAAAATGTCTGCCACAAAACCAAATAATTCTAATTCCTTGAATAACAGAATTAGTTGGAATTCACCTACGCATGTCCTTGGCGTGATAGGTCCCTACGAGCCTGCCAGTTAAATCTTCAAGTACATAATAATGACTACCCAACTTCTCCCGTATTCTAGCTTTAATGAATAGGGGCAACAATTTTGCATTAACATTTTTCCCGCTATTACTCTGTGCAAAGTTTCTTCTATAAATTTCCTGTCCAACGTCGAAGTTTGTTACTCGTGCTCTAAGATCATATTGCCGTTTATTATCTTCATAGGCCTTTTGCATGTGTTTACCTAAATCTTGCCGCATAATTTGCAATTCATCCTCTCTATTTATTTTGGCAATTGGTTCATTCAACATATTTAAGTTCCTTAAGAGCGCGTATGAGGAACCGTGTGTTATCATGTTATACCCAAATAATGCAAAATATGGCGAACATTTTATTGACTGATGGTAGGAGTTTCTCAGCGCAGAACTAATAGCAGTTAAATTTTTGTCCCAATACCGTTGATCTTTTTTCAGGTAAGAGCGAATTCCTGCTAGTAGAGATCTATTCACACGTTCGGCAGCATTGGACTGTGGGGAATAAAGAGCTGTGTAACTGTGGGTTATGCCATATTTTGTCAAAAATGCATTAAATTCATTTGCCCGAAACTGACTTCCATTGTCACTAATGATTAATTCGGGCACCCCATAAATGTGAAATATTTGTCCCTCTAAAAAGTCTTGTATCACAGAGCTGGTAAATTTTCGTAAGGGACAGAGCCAATGAAATTTAGAAAAATGATCCAATACGATCAAAAGACCAATGTATCCAGACTTACTTCTGGGGTACGGACCTAGGATATCTATGTAAAGACGCTGAAATGGACGGATTGAAATTGCCTGCTGACCCATTGGCGGTTTAGTGCTGAAGTTTGGTGATTTTGTGGTTTTACATACCTCGCAGTCCTGTACGTATTTTCTTACATCCTGCACCATTCCGGGCCAATAAAAATAACGTCTTAGGCGTTCTAATGTTTTAAAAATACCACCATGAGCTGTCACTGGTGTATCATGCGCCTTCATAATTACATCGTTTCTCAACTTTAACGGTATCCACAGTTTCCATGTACTGTTCTCTTGATCTGTATCACCAGTATAGTGTTCGGTGCGTATGTAAACATATTTATCTAAAATTTTCATGTCTGGATATTTTAACGATTGAGTTGCTACCTTTTGCCTTAAGTCTACATAATCCTTGTCATCAAAGTGTGTGGAATTTAAATCTACCTCTGGCTCCACTATATCTACCATACAGATTTCCTGTGGGATCCTTGACAAGGCATCTGGTACCACGTGACTTTTTCCTTTACGATGACTAACAGAAAATTTATAGGATTGTAATTTGAATACCCATCTCGCTAGTCGTCCACTCAAATCGGATTGACGCATCAGCCACACTAAACTAGCATGATCAGTTATCACCTCAAATGGTTGCAACTCCAAATAACATCTAAATTTTTTTATTGCTTCTACCACCGCTAAGCACTCCTTTTCCGTAACACTATAGTTACGTTGTGCGGAACTGAGTTTACGACTCAGGTAAGCGACCGGTTTTTCTTGGCCTTCTTCATCCATTTGTACCAGCACTGCACCTATACCGTAATTGCTTGCGTCGCAGTGGAGGTAAAATTTTTTGCTAAAATCGGGATTAGTAAGAACGGGAGATGAAGTAAGTAATTGTTTAATGCGCTCAAAAGCGTCTTGGGCCTCCTGTGTCCATAAAAATTTCTTTTTAGTGGATAGCACCTCCGTAATCGGAAAAACTTCGGTTGAGAAATTAGCAATAAATCTGCGGTACCAACCCGCGAGACCTAAAAATCCTCTTACTTGTTTTAAGTTTTTTGGTACAGGCCAATTTTGAATGGCGCTAATCTTTTCGGGATCTGTAGATATTCCACCTGCACCAATAATGTACCCTAAATAGTTAACGCTCGTGACACAAAATTTACTTTTACTCACATTCAAAGTCAGATTTGCTCTACGAAATTGGGAGGAGAGTCTAGCTAATATTTCCAAATGATTGGGGAAGTCTTCTGTGACCACAATTAAGTCATCCAAATAGCCAAATACGCAATTTCGGAGATCTGCTGGTATGATCTCGTCCATAAGACGACACATCGATTGGGGTGCATTGCACAGCCCGAACGGCATTACAACAAATTGGTAAAGTGGCCTTCCCGGGACTGTGAATGCTGTCAAAGGTTTCGAGTGATCATCCAAAGGAATTTGCCAGTACGCATCCTTGAGGTCGATTTTCGTAATTATGTTGGCTTTTGGCAGTCTTGCAAATATCCCTTCTATACTTGGAAGCGGATAAGCGTCTTTTTGCGTAGCATTATTCAACTTCCTAGCGTCTAAGCATAACCGAATTTTATTAGGTTTTATGACCAATCTCATGGGGGATGACCAAGCTGATGATGAAGGCTCGATTACACCAAGAGATAACATCCTATCCAATTCTTCATACATTAACTTTTCCACAGCTGGAGAAACTGGGTAATATCTTTGCTTTATTGGGACGGTATTTCCTACATCGATGGTATGCTTAATTAAACTCGTTCTTCCTAGTCCTTCTTTTTCAAAGTTCGGAAAGAGGCCTATAATCGCACTTAACTGTTGTTGTTGACTTGGTGTTAACGGATATTTTAAATTATGATTGTCTATTTGATTTTTAGAAGAATCGTTACCAATTTCGCCAATAGTAGACAAACTCGAATGACCTTCCACAAGATTGTTAGTTTTAACAATATCTAAAGTATTAATAATATCAGGTAAAAGATTAAAAGATTTCCAGAAATCAATTCCAAGTATAAGTCTCTGTGTAATAGATGGTATTATGTATAATTTCATGGGATGAGTTTGGTTCTTATAAGTAATACTAGCATTTATCCACCCTATAACAGACTGTGGTGTATTGTCAGCTGTTCTGACCAAAGATTTGCACTTAACAAAATTTGGAAAACTAGAAAAATCTTCAGTGGCCAACTGAGAACCAATACAACTTATGTTGGCGCCGGTATCCAATAAGCCATATTCTTCAAAGTCTAGAAACGAAACTTTTGCATAATAACGCATGTCGTTAGGATCATTTACTATTGTTGAAATACGGAATTTTCTACCAATACGTTTTAATCTACAATAATTTCTTAAACGAATTGTCGATCGCTTTGGTTTTGTTCTAAGTTGTTGCCCTACAGAATCTACATTAAATATTTCGTTGCGTTTTGCGACATATAATTCCCATCTCTTATGATATGGATATCTAGGACGTAAAGAAGGGTTATAGGAATTTTTCCCATGATTATTTTCACTCTCTTCTTTTAAGTGAACTTTATTTAAAATTGTAACTGGTTTTGAAAGATTATTGAAATTGATTATATCAGGGTTAGAGTCACGTTCGGTATTATTATGGTTTAAATCCGGTAGTTCAGTGTCTGGTCCAGTAGGTATTAAATTTTGAGTAAGGGTTAGGTTGGATTGATCATGGGGGAGGTTGTCTTGTAGTTTTTTGAATATAATAATTTCTTATTAGCACATTTGATACAATTAGGCTTGTAAGTGTTTTTTGCTCCACATCCGTAGCAAAAGATTTTCCTTTCCTCAAGGCAATTTTCCCATATATGGCCAATAGTATCACAATTCCAACATTTTGTTATATTTCCCGATTGTACTGCGTTCACAGATCCATTTGATTCCAAAACATGGTCTTCGGAAGAGGATTCTGGTAGTTCATCTAATTCAGCTATATACCGCTTGGGCTGAAATGTTGTTGCGTTCCGCGAACCACACATACGCCGTACATATTCGTCACTTAAAAAATCTTCTCTCATGTGAACAAGTTTGCGAAGATGAGCAATTGAAAATATAGGTACATATAGTAAGTCTTGCCTAATTTCTGGTCTTAAATTATTTTTTAAAATTTCGACCAATTCTGCTTCTTCCATTCGCGAGGATAAACGATCCATTATCGATGAAACGGCATCAAAAAATACATCAAATGACTCATTAGGTTTTTGTTTACGACTTCTAAGCTCTTCACCAATTGCAAAAGCGGATTTAAAATCACGATATTGACATCTAAACGCTTCACAAAACGCTGACCATTCAATTTCTCGTACCTGTTTATGGTACCGCCAGTACCATTCCCTAGCCTTGCCAATTAATAATATATGTAAATTTCTGCATATAATTGAGAAATCGTCGTTAAAGTAATTCCTAGTTAAAGATCTGACACGATACAAAAATTCTTCTACGTTCAAACCATCCTTCGAACCATCAAATTTTAAATTCCAATTCTGTATAATTTGCGTAATTTTATCGATATTCCACGATGAATTATTTGGATAAAAAGTAAAGGAGTTCTGCGAAGGTACCTGGTCATTAGGAAGAGATTGTCGCGAATATTCATTGTCCGGTGGGTGTGTGTCAGCCTTTGGCATTATATTTGCATTCTGCAAAAGTTTACTCAGGTTAGCTTCAATCAAACGATTGATATGGTCATAATCAATGGTGGTGCAAATATCACGACTAGTACCGAGAGTATGCCTTTGTGACACATTATTGTCATCCTGACGTGAAATTCGAACAGGGGTTAAAAGTTGTCCTGGCTGGGTATTTGAACTCAAGTCTAACAAAGGGGGCTGTGGTCCTTGCCACAAATTCTTATTAGAACGGGTATTATAAGTTTGCGTCTTAGCGCCCCGCGCTTTACCACGAACAGAACCCTTCGGAACTACACCTTGTTGTGAACTCAAAAGAGATTTCGAACTAAGATTCAATTTCCTAAAATCTGAAAGTTGACAAACCCTTTTACAACTTGGACATTCATTGGAAGTTTCCAAAAATTTTTCCACACAATTGTGATGAAAGGTATGCGAGCATTCACTCAAAACTAAACAGTCCTGACCATCAGTAAAGAGTTCCTGGCAAATATTACACAAATTGATATCCACTGATGCAACAACCGTTGCCAAATCAGTCGGAGGAGGAGTACGAGCAGTAGACATGATCAATATTTAAAAAAAATAACAAAAATAATTAAATACAAATAATTAAAATTCTTCAAATTTTAATTTCCAAAATAATATTTCTAAGGTCAATGTTTTCTTAGGTTAAACTGGGATAAAAAAAAAGATTCAGCAAATAAATACAATCAACGAAAATAAAAAAATTTGGTCCATGGAATATCAGGTATAATAGCTGTATGTAGCTGTGTTGTAATCTAATCAAAATTAGCAATGACAAAAAAATATATATATTCCGATAATGAACTATTAGGGGACGCGATTCGCAACCAGCAAATTCAACGTTTTCCACCAAAATGTTCATCTATCAACACACAGTAACAGAGACCACAAACAGAAATTACAAGATACTGCAGAAATATAAAATAATTCAACCACCCTCAATTAAACAACAAAAGCAATACCACTCTTAACTGGTTAGCCTATTCGAATTCGACCTCAAACAGCCAATAATCCAAATTAAGTTTGATATTTATTCGAAAATTCAAGATTGAGTAGTAAAAACCATTTTAAATTTAAGCTAGAAACAGACTGCAAATAATTCATAAATATAGGTCACAAAAAAAAATTATCCTTCATTTTCATGCCCCACGTTAGATTACTTCCCATCGTGCCCCACGTTGGGCGCCAATTATTGTAATGTGAAATTTAATAAACGCTGTTACAAATGAGCATCCAATATTTCAATAGTAACCATCAAGCATAACCTAGATCATGCCCATGATTATCTGGAAAGGTGTCATCCAGATCAAGCAGTTTACGATGAGGACTACGGGAGTCTTCAACTAGCTAGCTAATCAGTCGGGGTTGGGGAGGTTCGGTCCATTTCAAAACTGCCTATAAATATGCATCACAATAATAAAATAATAACTCCCTTTTTATCACGATGTTACGATATTCTGGTAGACAATAATAAAATCAACACGCAAAATTATCAATTGCCTTTCCCCCGGTGGGTTAATTAAATAAATTTATCGCTGATTGTATTATACACAAAAATTTTCACTCTCAGCTGTTATCGAGAGGATGTAGGTTTATACCTAATATGTTCTCTCTCAGATGTTATCGAGAGGGTACCGGCTCACAACCCACCCTACCAATGATTTCTGCGCCGGAATAATTTTCTGCAGAAATCCCTAAGATAAACCTAAAAACGAATCTAATTTATCATCACCAGTATTCCCGAAGAAAACATTCAGTTAGGGTTTCAACACTTTATCAACCCCATTGATTCAATGAGTAACAAGGCAAACATTAGAATGAATTCAATAAAATAGTCAAATTCTATCAAATTAATTTATTATATGTAGGTACAAATCAAATGCCATATAATATCATATGTCATATAGGTACTATTATATGTTATACAATATCAAAATAAGAGCAATATGTAATATTAATTTATATTAATCCTATACTAATTAGTTAATAATTCAATATTAAGTAGTTACAAACTAAGTTCTATATTAAGTATGTATACAATTATATTTCTCTTTTCTATTTTCTTTCAAGTTAATACATTTCTCGTTAATTCCTACACCTTCTCTTGAAGAACAGACTATTCCAGCGAGTAAATATAAATAACCGAAATGTATCTAATATGTTTATTTCTACACAAGTTTGATCGTTCGTTCATTTTATGCTTCGTTTGCTCGATTATTTATCTCAACATACATTGTATGCAAATAAATATCTTCAAAAAGAATGTAGATTGTTCGTTTGGTTCTGTATTATTTTTACTTTCTACTTATTTTTCTTTTTCTTTTAAATTAATATTTTCTGGTGTTAATGCTTACATATTCTCCCTGAGAACCGTTTATTCTAACGAGTAAATGACCAAATTTTATCTAATATTCTTATTGGTACGAGAATTTTACGTTTCATTATTTTATTTTCTTTTTGCTCTCATTTGTTCCCTCTACATTGTATGTCAATAAATCTCCATAAGGGAATATACATTGTACGTCGGTTTTTGTATCGTCTCTTTTGTTATATTGCACGATTGTTAATACCAAGAGCATATACAAACTACACTATAGGCAATTTAAATAGAGTAAGGTTCACCAGGTCAATATGGATAAATTTATATCACAACATTTTAAACAAGAATAATTGAAATAATAGAAAAAATAATTTAAATAAAACTTACCAACATATTGATGATTCCGAAGCAGGCCTGTTTCGATGATCTGAATATGTGGTGCACAAAATGTTAAGATGCTCGTTGCTGCCAAATGAAAGAAAATTTAAATTTCAAGGATTCTTGTTTTATCCAAGTGAACCAAATCAGGTATAGACGTTGGTGGTGTTTAGATGGTCACTAAGTTATAAGAGCGTTTAGGCGGTATACTTTCAAGGATGTTAATCCTACTATAAAATTCTACTTTCTCTTTTCGAGAGGTAAATATCAGAGGACTAATTAGCATAATATTTCTTATTGGACTATTTCTTTGTTCTTTTTTTTTTTTTTTTTCTGTTTTCCTTTAACATTATCTTTTCTTTTTTTCTTTTTCTATTGTTAATTTTCTGAGCTCTTCTTTTTTTCTTTCAAACTAATTAAATTTATGTAACACTAAACTCTAATTTCTATATATTCGCCACCATACGAAACACCATTCTATTTATAGTTTTTCAATAGTATCACTTTGATGCGTATTGTCATAATGTTATTGATGTGGTACTGATGTTTTGATGATCAGGCAAGAAGAAGTTTAAAGCGACGTAGGGTAAAATTAAGTGGTTGACATTCGAGTATCTGGTTTTCTGCTTCTGAAGGCCATGTAGAGGTTATAGGTGTATTATATTTTTAAATGGCCAAGCTATCCTTATGACTAAGCTGGGGTCCTGATAGATCATATAACTTTTCGTCGTCAAGATGATTTTAGTCTCACCATGTGTCTTTCATTCTTACGAATAAGAAGACATACATACGTTACAATTCCGATGAATTTAATGAAATATAAATTCCCCTGTAGAATTTTGACAAGATTAACAGGGTTTTTCTCCTTAACCGAATATAAAAACTTACCACCTCAGTGGGGATATGGTTGGTCAACAAATGAGTTTTATGCACAAACAGAAGCTCCTCGTCTAGCCAAGTCTTAGAAAAATAATTTAAGGAAGTTTGTCTCCCATAAAATAAACCCACATATGCTAGATATCGATATATATCGTGACCCAAAGATGTCATGCGGTCTCGCCTAACCTAGATTATCAAAAGAATTTCCAACAGGCTTCAGATATTACAAAAATATGAAAAATTCAAAATTTTCGACAATATATTCTCATTACCTCTTAAAACTCGACTTTCTGAGAAAAATTTTAATTAATTGGCTTGAATTTATTACAGGATGACAAAATTATACTGGGATTACTATCCCAGTAAAATACGTCTTACTTCGTCAAAAGATGGCCGCAAAAAGGAAGCTTAAATCTTCTAGCACTCGTTATAAAGCAATAGAAAGCTCTAATACTTGAGTATGACAATTCAAGTGAAAAAAAAATTGACGAGTACTGCGTTGCCAATGTAACTAGTTAACAGAGATGTTAAAGAACAGGGTGTACTGTAGCAAACCAATATATCCTAACATATGTTCATGTTAAGCAAACTTCAATGAAACTTTCATTGAGCAATAAAAACACATAAATTGAAAGCCGATAAATAAGCATATTATATTTCCCTCAATTTTAAAGTAAAATCATCTGTCATTCGAAATAATGTGTACAAGGCAAAATTTATTCAAAAAATTATAAAAGCAAAAAATGTCTGCCACAAAATTGACACACACAACATGAGTGCTGCGAGAAGCTAGGCCGTAATCCTGACACAGGGTTGTAAAGGCCAATTATGTATGTATGTATTTTGCAAAAGAGTAAAAATTTGTCTTTGAGGACATATTATATATAAAAAATTGTGCCAACTCACTTGAAGCAACCCACTGTTTTAGGGTTTTATGTATTATTGTCTATGCACGCTTTATCAACGGTTGTCCACTTTTGCTTAGTTGCTACATTATTTCGTTTGAAGAAAGCCTTTTCATATTCAATGTTCAATCAAAACTCAAATTACAGATAAATATAAGATGCCTATGGCTTTATGATTTTGTTTGTTTCAGATGATCTCAATTAGGTGGCAAGATCTTCGTTATCTTTCATGCTTGCACGAGTACTGTCACAACCAAATCTAGTAAAACATCTTAGACTGTTGAATTTGCTGTTGTCGATAGTATTGCTCAAGCTCTGCTTTGGCTTTATGAGCACATGAAAATCACCATTTTCTATTATTACCTCAAATCACAAGGTAGTCTGTTATCAATGGCTACCAAAAATTATATGCTGCAGCTTGCAGTTGTCCTATCACTTAAGAAGGGAAAATTTCGAAAGTCTCTGACTTATTGACCCTCTCTAGTAGATTTCGTTACATGAATTTAAAATTTTAAAAGTAATAACTAATTAATTAGTTTATAATGTGACAGGCAGGGCTTGCTTGAATTCATGTTCTGTTCTTGCTGCCTTAAATTTATTGGTTAATATACTATAAATACCAAACATCTCTTGGCCTAATTAATAAAAATGTTAATTTTGAGAGCCAAACATATATGTATGTATGTATGTATGTATTTTTATATTACTTAGTTGTTAAAATCTATTGCTTTAATTTTATTTCTATGAAATTAAACGTGATTAATACAACTGTATAATATTACAATAAAATAAGTTTTAATATGTAACTGCCAAACATTCTTTAAAACTTATTTTAATTAATTAAATTAAAAACAGAATTGAAATTTGAACGACATTTTTAATTTTATTTTTCCTTCACATATCAAGTGCTTCATTCACATCGCTCGTAATTTTGACAATCTTCTACGTGTGTGTGGAATTCCCTTTTTTTTGTTTTTTTTTTTTTGTCAAACCCCATACCTCAATATATATTTGTTGGGGTTGGTTTCTTTTTTGTTTTTGTTGTGACATCCAAACACATGACAATTAATAGGACAAATGGGTCGATGGAAATAGCGCATGTCTGGGGCATAATAATTTGCCAGTAAAAGGAGGAGTTACAATAAAAATGGTATAAATCATTTTGTGTAGCCAAAAGAAGCTTTTATTTTAAAAGCTTTGGTCTATAAGAGCTTTGTCTACAAAGCTTTAGTATTATAAAAGTTTTTAAAAAGCTTTTATTTATAATCAGGCAGTAATCTCTGAGTTATTTTGTTAAAAAATGTTTAATTTTTACTGACTGCAATGAAAGCTCTAAAGATTTGTCAATAAAAGCATTATAAAAGAGCAGGGGGTGACTTTGTATTTCGATTCGAATCGAAAATATTACGAATTCGTAAAAATTTACTAATTTTCGAAAAATTTGTATACATTATTATTGGTTTTTCGAATGGGAAATGTCTTTCGAAAACATTTTCGATTCGAATAGAGATACAAAGTAACCCCTCAGGTTTAATTTTGAGTATTTTCAAAATTTCTATTAAACAAGAAAAAAATTGTTTTTTAATAGAAAGCTGTTGAAAACCTTTCTAAAAGTCAATAATACTACTATACACAGTAAAACCTATGACAGTATTTACTGCATTTATTATAGTAAAAGAACAAAGCAACGTACCGTATGAAATGAAATGATTTCAAAACTATATTGAACTAAACTGTAGCAGGTACAATATGAACACTAGAATGAAGATGTAGTTTATAAAGAGAACTTAACATGCTCTCAATTAAATTGAGTGAATGAGAGTAATGCATTAAATATGCAACAATGAAGGCCAAAAATATAGAAAAACCAAATAATAAAAACACGTATATAGCAAACATAAGATATTATGAATTATGTTTGAATTCTTCTTCAGTTCCCCATGTTTTACTAAATTTTTTCAACTCCCTTTGTTTGAAATTATGGATTTTGTTTCGTTTTTAAGTGTAAAGTATCTGTTTTTAATTTTAAACAATCAAGTTATGCTTACCCAGACCTCCATTTTTTTGTAGTTGGTTTATATTTGAAGACTTTTTGGATTTTTTCATTAACAAAAAAGATATTTGGGGTGTTCACAATGTGTGTTAGGTGTTTGTGAAAGATCCATACTCAGACAGTGCATTGTTCTGGTTAAGGGAAATATATTATGAAAAAAGGCAAAGAGTGAGAAGTGTTTGTGGACATTTGATTTGAAGTTTTAATATCTTAATTGGCAGATAAAACTTTCGTGGAAAGATTGTTCCATAAATGAACAGTGCGGCTAAAAACCGAGTTTTCTCTATAATGCATTATGCGATTCAATGGACAATCAATTTCGAAACCATGTGCTCTGTAAAAGGTACGAGTAGTACATGAAAGTATGATTTTATTTGGAATTAATGTTTTTACTGATCAGAGGTCTTTTTCTGTAACTCTCCTAAGCTAAAACTTTATCGCTAAAAATTTATAAACTTGATTTAGGACCTTTTGGCTACGAAAACAATTCTTGAACCCTTTTTGTAATTTAAAAGCTTCATACCTATTACCTCCTAACTTTTAAAATTAATATATGCTAACGCCCGACCTGTTTCAAAAACCCAAAGTTTTTGTATTTTAGCTTTAGAGAATTACAGAATAGGGCCCCAGAGCAGTTATCATGGTAGTACCAACAGAACAGCGAAACGCAAGCGATATTACACCGATTCTTCAATGAATCGGTAGAATTGGGTACCCTACCTGTACAATATGGTTTAAAAATATTTACTTTTCTAATATTTAATATTTATGACAGTATGGCATAACACGTGTTAAAGCCGTGATACATTATATACACAGTCGTACGATTTATTCACTAGAAAATCTGATTATTTCCCACTTTTAAAAATCGCATCACAATAGCAACTTTTTTGATACACTATTTTACAATAATGCATGCAATGTTACTTTTTGTTAACATTTTATAAAATGCAACCCTAACTTCATGAAGAAAAAAGTTTATAAATTTTAGCGAGCAAGCACGTTGTTATCGGCTATCAAAGAAGTTAACCTATAACTACTGAGGTGGTGGTAAATTTTACCCCCTCTTTAAATTTTTTAATTTATTTTCTTCGGTTGAGCGCTGTTGAGTCTATGTTTTGTTATACTAAATCTTTGATTTTTTTATTTTTATAATCCTATTTATATAAAAATGTATTTTCTTGTTCTTTTAAAAATAAATTATTAAAAAAAATTTTTTTTTGACTAATTTTTTTGGTAAAACAAAAGGTGGTAAAATTTACCCCACGTCAATAACTATGAAAAAATATTTCACCTCCGTAGTTAAAGGTTAAATGAGTTTTGTAGGAGAAAGTCAGTTAACTTTTTTAGGCCTTGTGTATTTTTGACAAGTAATCAGCTGATATTAAAAATAATAAATTAAACAAAAAAAAAAATTGTAAATAATGAATGCTTATAGAGGAGGGGTCGTGGCATACTAGTAGAGCGCTTGCACAGAAACTCACACGACCAAGGTTCAATCCCAGCGAAGGACAAAATTATAAAAATAAATATTTGCGGTTTTCTAAAATTACAATTTAAATTAAAAATTAAATTTAAATTAAATAAGAGGTCCCCCCCCCCTCCAGCAAGACCATCTGCTAGAAACCGCCCCCTGACATTTCTAATCTATTCCACCAGAAACCAATGATCAGGAGTACAGCGCCACCTTTTGTGAGGATAACAGCTAATCTACTGAAGACGCTCACCGTTCACATTTAAAACATCAACCGACAGATGAGGCCATTGCTGTTTGATCATTTGAGGATGAAGGTATAACACAGGTTCTTGAGTAGACAAATTGACAACAACTTGTTTCATCAACAAATAAAAGGCGCAAAATATACAGAAATCTATGAAAAAAAATTCTATCAACCATCTTCACATTCCAATACACAATGCACACTGCATGAGTAAGGATTTACCCCTGAGTATTGGTCTTAAAAAAAAACAAGCATTGTACTTTTAAGGTTACCGGTATTAAATTCTTGTAATTTTGTAAAAAACAAAAATTGTAATTTTCAAACAAGAGTGATAATTTTTTATTACATATTTTAATTGTTAAACAAAATATTTTTTATTATTAAACTACAAAACATAATGAATTTAAATAAGCCCAATAATTTTGTTTTGACCCTTCAACACTTAGTCGGTGTGGATGGATGCTCAGTTGGGGGTTTGATACGCTTTGCTTTTGTACATTTTATATATATTTTTCTTTTCTGTTTTCATTCTGTTTGTAGATTTGTTAGCAATTGATTGTGGAAACAATAACATAACGTATGTACGAGTATAAATTAATCAATGAATGAATGGATGAATCGATAAATCTAGACATCAATATCATTGTAATAGACGTCAACACTTTTTTTTATATCATTATTTACCATCAAATGTATTAAAGAATTCGTCATTGATTTGAATCTACAGTTGATCTTATCAAAACACATCGTCACATTTTATTGTTTTCCCTGATACATCGTTAATATTGCGAAAGCAAAAGACTTAGTATTTGGCAACAGAGAGATTGATTGCACACTTCAAGTACTTCAAGTACTAAAACTTGCCAAAATTGTTTAGAAATGTTTTTACATTACGTTGGTTTTTTTTTCCTTTTTGGCTTTGTAATATGTGTACAAATAATTGCATTATTTTTTTTCTACTTTTTTAAACATTTAAAAAATTCATTATTTCAAAAATAACTGATAACTGTAATATGCCAAAAATGCTAGATATTTATGGAAGAATGCTAAAAAATGTGCTACATGCTACATAGGTTTTTTCATACCAAATAAGTCTGACATTGGTAACGTTGATGATGGTAATGGCCATTTTGTGTTATTGTGGGTGGTGAGAGCTAAGGGGAAGTCTGGTTTACACTAAAAAAGATATTACATTTAAATTTTTCTTGTGAGAATTCAAAATTAATCTTTAATTTGATGGATCAATTTTAAGTTGAAAAAAAAATATATAAATTTTTTCAATAAATAATTAATCACATGGCCTCTGCAAAATCATCATGTCCAAACATAATAAATTTCCATTAAAATTTCTTTATTTATTTCACTAATAAATCATTGTAAAGTGGTTGTAAATGATTTTCCTCAATCCATCACCTTTGAAATTCAAAGAAATTAACATTCGTTTAAAATTATTTTTTTTTTCTTTTTTTTGTGTGAATTTGCGTTACAAATATTTTGATCTTTGATCCTTATTAATGATCAACTAAGTGACATGAATGTGTGACCTTCCCAGCCTTTTCAATAATATTGCGTTTATACATATGGTTTCATAACTAAAAACATGGAATAATAACCTATGGCGAACATAATAATAAAAACAAAATCATGTTGAACTTTTCCATACTACTCTGCAGGTATCCAAGATGCCAATGTTGGGCTTTTTCTAAAAATTGTTCTTTTGGTAGGATGGTAGACAAATTCTTATTATGGTAGGTTTTAAAGTACCCAGCGAGAAAAAGATTGATTGCCGTATTTTATAATCAATTAAATAACATTTGCCATCAGAATTTTTTACTTTTGGATTCCAGAAGGTAATTTCATGTGGCACACAAGCAGAGTGGGCAAACAAAACATTTCGCAAACGTTACCACAAGCTCATAAACTTTTAAATTTTTTTTTTAATTGTATTGCACATGAGCAAAACCAAACCAAATACTTTCTAAGTGAGAAAGAGCGCAAACGACAAAAATTCGCTTTTTGCTCTTGTGCTTTCTTTGTTATTCCGTTAAATTAGTTTTTTGTTGTACCTACGCACATTTGAGTTAGTGTATTTGTAGTGCTCAAAACAAAAACAATATACAAAACTAAATGGGACAATCGCTCTCACTGTTTTTGTTTTGTTTTTGCTTTACTCATTGTAAAGAACAAAACAAAATGAGATCAAACCTTTAGTTTTGTTTATTTTCCTACTCTGCATACAAGTAAATATTGATTATCGTTATTTCTGTTTATTCATTCAAATTATTAATAAATAATAACTTTAGGAATTACAAATAATGATTTGTAACACTTATTATGGGCGGGATATTAAACACATGCGTAATCCTCTATCTGGAACCTCGAAAGACCGAATCCTGATAGCTTCCTTGATTATTATTGAGTTTGTTTTATTATTTACTTTTATTCTTTTTGTGTTGCTACCCGGACTAAAGAATTAGCTAACAATCTCATGGTCTGATCTTATACTCAAATTATTACAAATGGAATGATTTCTGGAATTAATATTATACATTCCTTGTATTACCTTCTCGATTCTCATTGATTACCATTTCCCGCTGGGTATGCTTTCCTTTAGAAAAGAAGGGAAGAATGGAGAAGATTTCATTGCACTTTAAGAGAATTAAGTGCTATTTTATTTAATTCTGAATCGTCACAAAAACTGATAAGCAAACTGCTAAACGGTTTGACGCAAATGAAATTTTAAAAGTTATAAAATAAATATTAAAATTTCTCTGTTAGAAGTATTAATTATACTTACTTTTCAAAGTATTCTCTTTGTTAATTTTAAAAGCTTAGAGCATTAAGCGGTGTCTATCTATTAAAAAATTTTATTCCAATAGGAATTTTATGACGTAAACTAAGAGAGCACGTGCCTTAACGCTTTGCAATTGGAAAGTCAAGTTTTGACAGCGTGTTTGCCGCAGTTTGACAGCATAGCTTTTGTTATTGTTTGAAATGTATGCCTTTTTTGATATTCTCACATCAAATCTGCTGATATACTTATTATTCATTTCTATTACACCTTATTTTTGGTGAATTGATATCACTGTTCGTGACACAAATTAAAAGCTTAATTTAAAGGCCAGTTTGCAGTATTCTACAAGTCAAATCCTGTGTAAATGTCATAAAATAAATTAAAAAATTATCTCATTACATTTAACTTATACTTTTTTCACTGTCTGCCTCATTTATAATAATTTATTACATCAAGTATGAATGAAATATTTTAATTTTTTTTTCTTAATTTTTTTATTTTGTTATATTTGGTGAACGATATTTAAACTTATTCGTCCCTGATTATCTTTTTTTACTGCAGTCGGGCCTTGATTATCCGTGATCCGGTTAACCGGTAACCCCGATGGCCATGGATCAATCTATTGTCTTTGTTTGCAATGTTTTTAAATTGCTTGCTTCGATTAACCGTGATTACCTCTATAATCCGTGATGAAAACGGGGAGTTCCCTTGTTTGCATAGGATGGGTCAGAAGCATTTACAAGTGATAAGTATTTAAGTATATTTAATATGGCATCGTTACCAGTGGTAAAAAAACAAAGAAACGTTTTAAATATTGAAGATAAAGTTAAAATAAATTACGAGCATTTAAAAAATAATCTAAGTGTTAAAATGCTATCTGGAAAATACGAAGTTGGAATACAGACCGTTTATGACACTGCTATCTTGAATTAATTTTTTAGTGTAAATATGTATGCACACCAATGTTCACTTGTAAAATAATAAAAATATTAAAAAAACTCTATAATCAAAATTGTTATTCGATTAACACTGAAAGTCGATTATCCGTCATGCTTCTGGTTCCGACCATCGCAGATTATCGAGGTCCGACTGTATTGTAAAATACGACTCTGTTCGAATTGCTTAGAAATACATATTTTATAGAAATTATGAAAAATAGTGAGTGAGAGTAAAATGGGTTTTCATTTGCTTTTAGAACTTGTGTGTTGCGTTTTGTTAAATACAAATTTTGATTAATTTTGCTCATGTTATGTCGTTATTTTTGGTACTCATTTTTTGGTAGATCCTTTAGGATAAATTTGGTAGGAGGATTTTTTGTTTTATGATAGTGGCAAGATTGGTAGGCTTTAACTAAATAAAGGAATTAAAACGAAGTTTAAGCGGAGAGAGAAAGAAGAATAAACGATTAAAACGCTTTTAAAGTATAAGATTAAGTTATTAATTTTTGTGGTTGGCCTGAACATAATTTTTGTGGTTTTAACCCAGCGGGTGTTATCTCTCCACAAGCTCAGAAACATAAAATGTTGATTTGAACAGAAGAAACAATTTTTTAAAACTAATAAATGAAAAGATATTTTTTTATTGCATTTTAAGAGTTTTTTTTTCTTCAATTTTATTTATAATTTTTGTTTTTATTTCGTTATGCATTCAAAAAATATACAAAAACGAAACAAAATAATAATTCCAAGCATATTAAGTGCGAAAATATACGATTCGTGGTGGTGGTGGGTCTTTTTCATCTTCTTTTAATGCGTTTTTAAATACGAATATTTTCTTTGTTTTTTTTTTTTTTTTTGTAAACGGTATGTGTGTGATTTGAAATATATTTTTGCCACCTCGGAGGTCTTTATTTATGCTCATCATCACCAACACTGCTTTTCCAAAGCCTGGACAAATGGCAAAACGTTTTATTTTATTTCCTTTTTATTTTTTCTTTTAATTTAAAACTACAGGTAGTAAAGACAGAGAGTTAAAAAAAAAGAGTTGAAAATATGAAATAATGTTTGTTGGTTCCATATAAATCTACTGAAACATATTAGTCCCTGGGTAATTTAATTTTTTTTATATATTTTTTATGTTTCTTATGTGTTTCCACACACAAACATATAAATGGTGTCTGTTATGCTGTAGTTGGAGTGTAGAGAAGGTGGTTCAAGATTTAATTATAATTTTAATAAAATATATAAACTCGTACATACGAATTAGATTGTACAACACATTATCTGTTACAGTTTTTAAAGTAAAACTAAAAGTGTTGAATAAATTTTACGGGCACTTAAATTCAAATTTATAGAAAAAAAGAAAAAAAATTGGAAAACTTTCAGATTTTTAAAAGCACTAAAGTCGAGAAAAAAAAATACTAAATTTTTCTTTCATATGGGGGTGGCTCAGTTCTGTATGGTTGGAAATCCCTGGTCAGTTGAGACCCTGATCTGTTGCACTCACTTATATTAGAATATAATGACAAAACTTTATTTTACTTATAAATAAAAATATATGTCTTTAGTGATTTGTTTGTTTAAAATGTTGTTAAAGATGAGAAAGAAAAATTTAAATAATTTAATAACAAGGTGCGGCAGTAAAAAAATACAATACAAATTGTATAAAAAATTGTCAAAAACAACTTTAATTTCAAAAGTTCTGTGATATTCGTCAACTTATCATCCTATAATTGAGTTAATTTTCGTTAGATTTTAATTTATTCAACGGACATGAAAGAAACGATGTTCATTATTGCATAACTGGGCATTACATTCCCTTTTTTAGAGTTACGGGCTAGTTTCTCACAGCACCCATATTGCGTGCCTCAATTTTTATTCATAACTACCCGTACCTACAGTTTAACGTCGACAATCAGTACTCTCATAGCCTTTGCCAGAAAACTGCTAAGAGTTAGGTATTTGAATCATTGCATTAAAATTAAAAAAATTGTAAAAATATTTGTATTCCTTATTTCTATTGCTAAAAAGTTTTTGTTTTTTTTTAGCTGAAAATATTTTTTATTTTAAATATTTGTTTTGTAAAGCGAGAGTACAAGAGACGGCTTGCCCATGATTTAGGTGCATAAATCAGGCTGAATTTGATCAATTGCATGGGTTAAGTTTATGACTTATGCACATACATCTGCGACTTAAGAGAACCCAACAAGATAATGTCTAACAAGGTCAAATCACACGATATGCCTCAAAAACAAAACTTATCAGAGACCACGCTCTCAAATTGCTTGTGCAAATTATCCAATGTAGTTCCTAGAATTGTCGTATTGAAATCACATGTGTTGGCGTCCGGATTATCCCATTCATACAAAAAATAGTTGGATTAATAAGTTTAGTTGACCTTATTATTGATTAATATATAAGCGTTTAATTAAGCGTTAGGCCTATTATATAATTATTTTTTCGATATTTCGCTACTTCTCTGCGTAGCTTCTTCAGGAAATATTTTTTATTTAAAAATAAAAATTTTTTTTAAATAAAAAATATTATTTTTTAAATTAAAAATAGCTTAATTAAACGCTTATATATTAAAAAATAGTTGGTAATCATTAACCTATAGCGCTTGTTGTTGACAGTGACAGTCCAATCTCCACACTAAACAATTACCCTTTCAAATGGTATTGATCGCTCATTGGATAATTGACATTCCTTGAATTACCCATTCACTAAAAAATGGGCTTAAAACTGAAGTAGATTTTTCTATGAAACACTTTTTTTAGAACACCCATTTTTATAAAACAGTTTTTTTCACGTTTTATTTTATTTTTTTTTTTATTTGTGACCAATACTCAGGGGTAGACCCCTACGAAATGCTGTGAATTGAATTGGATTTTTTGGAAAGGACAGTACATATTTATTTTTTCTAATATTATTATTAAGCGCCTTAGGAATGAGACAAATTGTTGTGAATTGATCATTCAAAGGGCAGTGTTATTCCTTCACCCTTTAATGATCAACAGCAATTGCCTCATCGTTGCATGTTGATTGTGTGGTGAGTTCCTTTGCTAAGTAGGTTTAGCTGTTATCTGCCACTTACCAATAGGTAGCGCTTTTTTCCAGATGATTCGTTTTTTTTTTTTGTTGACATTGGTTAAGGTGGAATAGAGTGGAATGTCGGAGAGCAGTTTCTTTGTAGATGGTTTTCTTATAGGGGGGGGAGAACCTCTTACTTTTAAATTATAATTTTGAAAAAACAGCAAACTAACCTTTTCATTTTGCACCTTTGCTGGGATTTGAACCTGGGCCATTTGAGCTTTTTCGCGAGCGCTGCAAATGCCACAACAGAATGAATAAATGGCAACCAGTTTGACGGCTGTTATCTACTGTCAAAGTTCGAAAGTCCCTGACAAATATTGTCAAATATTTTACTAATTTGTTGAACAAAATTATTAAATAATTTTAATTTGTAGGAGTGCTTTTTCTTGGTTAATATAAGTATGTAGTTTTGTCGCTTGCATTTTAATTTAATTTGTCGTTTGTAAGTGTTCCACTTGTTTCATTTTATTTTACTGAAAAAAAAGTTTTTTTTGGTCTTATTGGTTTTATTTTTTATTTTATGAATTCTTATCGTATTTGACGTAGTCAGTCTCTGTCCTAATGAGATTTACTTGTATCTGTCTGTAGAGACAATGAAAAGATTCGTATCATTTACTTTCAATTAATTGCATCACAACTTATTAGTCATCAATCTAAAAGGCAACATGATTTGAACATAATGTTGCCGTTGTTGTTTTTTTATGCAGTTGTGGATCCCCAAAAATACTGAAAAAATACTAAAAAAAATAAATAAATAAAACTAAAAAACTAAAGAAATAAAATAAAAGTTCAAATGAATTAAAAAAATTGTGTGTAGGAATTCGATTTGTTGCACGAATAAACGAGCGAGTGCCTGAATGATAGTGTGTGACTGCATAAATTAATGAAAAGAGAGTATTCATGTTGGTTTTTTATTTTTGTTTAGCCTGCTGCTGAAGAAGTCGTCCGTTGACCCAGTATACCTTTATCAACCTTGATTTTGAATATTGATAAGATTCATTATGTTATTGTTGTTGTTTTTAATTTATTGATTTAAATTAATTTGGCATAGCGCCACAGCCATGCAAGAAAAGGTCGTTTTATTTTTTTTAAAACAAAAAGAAAAACAGACAAAAAGGAAGTTTTAACATCATAACGTACACCAAGGCAGACAATAAGTCGATCGAAATATGTAAATGGTGGGCTAAACTTGACACATTTGTTGGTGTGTGTGTATGTGTGTGTGGGTGCAAGTCAGTGGCAGTGTTACAGGGTTTAACGGTTGCAAGTATAATCAAAACGAAATATAAAATTAAAACTACTCGCAAACCTAATTAATGATGATAAAAATGATAATTCACTAAAGGTAGGCAGGCAGGCAGATCCATTTAAGAAATTACATAAAAATTGTATATTTGTTTCTTGGTTGACATAACTCTCAACTTAACTTTTGGTGGCACTCATTTACTACCACCGAAAATTTTAAATATTTTTTTATTCGCTTGTTTTGTATAATTTGGCGCTAAATATGGCGCCTTTGAAATATATTTAATGATCTATCCAGGCAGATCAGATCAGTGCCCCAAATCTGCCAAGATAAATGCTTTAGGTTTTTAACATGATTTTACATTTTATTTTAAGCGTTTTTTATTTTTTGCTTTTAATTTTGATTTCAAGTAATTTAGAGCAGAAAAAATGCTTGAAAAATGAAAGGAGACCTAATGGCTTCATTTAAATTTGGCAACACCCGTTTTAACTTCCTCTAAGATTTTGGCGATTAAGAGAAGGAAGAAAACCACGGACTTCAACAAAGTAAGCAAAAAGAAAATAAAAAAACGTATACTTTTTTGTAGGTCCCCTTGAAAATGATCATTAGCTTAATAGCTTAGATAATGATGGTGATGATGATAATGCCCAAGGAAAAAATCTGTTTTTTTAGCCTACTCATATAGGTATTTAAACTGACTGTATGGTTGGTGTATGTTGTTATTCTTGCTTTTGTTTTTTAATAGTGCCTAAATAAAGGCTAAAGCAACACCACAGAAAAAAGTTTTTTTTTTCTTTTAGCTAAATTGCATGTTATAACCATATGTCTGTCTTTAAAACCATTTGGCTGGCTGGCTGCATTATTGAAGGAAGAAGGAAGGCTTCATCGTCATCATTACCACCATTTTTATAACGTTGTTGCTATTTCCAGTTTTATTTTTTCTAAAATATCCTGTCTGTCCATTTGAAGAAAAAAAAAACGGAAAAAATATTAAACAGAGAACCTGAAAATTCCTGAGTAATTTGTATGGAAAGGCGTGAAGAACACCAACGAAGGCAACACCTTAATTAATGTTATAAAATTGGAATGGCAAGGAATGCAACTGCCGCAGTCAATATTCACACCAGCCATAGCATCAGCATTAACAACAGCCGCTAACATAACCAAACAACCAACAACCGACTTCTACAAATCGTTAAAATAAATAATAGAAGAGAAGAATATACATAAAAATTAAGATAAAATATTTATTTATTATTCGTTATATGTAGTTCATGTCTTTTAAAGGGACCATCGTTTGTTTCTTTATTAGTTTTAAAAATATTTTCAATTTGTTCGTAAATTAATTAATTTATTTTTTAAGCATTTATTTTATTTTCAGTTCTCCTACAATATAAAATTTAAATTATTTTTTTTTATTATTTTGTATGTCGCTCGTATACAGACATGGCAATAATTATATGTCTCACAAATATTTATATAAGAATTATTGCAGAAAGGGTACCGTTTCGCTTACCAAAGCCATGAATTTAACGTGGCGAATTCCCATTTTAAAGCAATACATTTTTGACGCAAAATAATATCAAAAAAATATATTTTTTTATTTTCGACAGAAACTTGATTAGCTTTGGTTTTGTTTTTCTTTAAAAAGTTGTTTTATTTTAATGCCTCTATCAGAGCATTATCTAGTAAACTAACATAGTTCTCTGCAGGAGTGCTTTATAGAACAATTTATTTTTTGATCAAGAAAAGTTTACTCCTATTGATGGGTAAAGCTGTAACCAATTGCCAACTAACTAATATACTCAAAAGAACAGCTGTTTGTATTTGTTTACATTTTAGAAGTGACACTGATTGTTAATAGTTCACAGTTGAAAACAAAGCAGGGTTGCATTTCATAAACCAGCTAAGAGCAATTGCTTCGTTAGTTATGAATTATGTATAAGTTCCAAAACTATCTATTAATTATTTTTTAGTTTCTGTTTTGTTAGTTTCGACTTTAAATATGAATTCTGAATATGCCCCTTTGTCTTTAGTTATATGCTAAAGCATTAAACACATAGACAACAGCAAGCAGCATGACAGCAAGCAGCAAATGTAGCCGACATTATTTGCTGCCATTCTATCGGCTACATAAATATTTTGAAGGCAGCAGCAGCAAAACAATAAAAATACAAATAAAATAATTAACATGTGTTTGTTGTTGAAAAAAAAATTTCAGTGATACCACTTTCAAGTGTACAAAATCGCAAAAATAAAATCGCTTGTTTGAAATGTACATATGTGAATATTTTTTTTTTATTTTAAGGTTTTTATATATTATTAGTATTAAAAAACTTTACAAAACTCATTAACAAAATATATTTCTCGCTAATTTTACACATAATCTTTAAAAAAAATTAAAATTTTGCTCTCATCTCAAATTATTTGGCAATGTTGCCCGTTGAATTTTGAAATGATGTGTATTTCTCAATTGGTACGGCTGAATATTCGTCAAATATGTTTGAAGTTTAATAATCTTTATCATTTAATTGATCTTTCTGAGAGTAATGATTCCTTGAAGAGAAAAATTATTTTGTATTTAAATCATTATGTAATTATAAAATATTGTTTGTAAATTTTACTTTAGTCTGTAAGAAACTATTATCCATAGACATAAATAAATAAATAAAAAGATATTTGAAAATAAATCTCCTGTTCACAAAGATATTTCGATGCATCAAAACGTATTTAGTTCTTTGTTTTACATTCAGCTACTTTATCGCATTTCGCATCATACTATACAAGCATTTTTAACAACAATGCATATTGATCCCTGTGGATCACCAAATATAACTTTAAAATCTTAAACTTGATTAAATAAATACCGCCTTGTAATGTTAAAAGTGTTTGTTATTATCTTTATTAATAAATAAATTTTTTTAATTGTAATAAAAAATATTTTTTAGGTCGTATTTATTTAACATTTTATATTGTATTAGCATCACTAATTAGTTTTTGCTGCCTCAAAAAATAGAAATTATTCTAAGTTGGGCAGCAGCAGCAAAGGTTTTTGTCTGGGGTTTTGCTGTGCTGCCTTTAAAATAATCGTTTCCATATAAACGTGTGTATTTTAATTTTGACAACTTGCTGCCTGCTGCTTGCTGTCGTCTATGTGTTTAATGCTTAAATTTGAAAAAGAATCATAACATTTATTCGTTTTGTCCTTTTTTTTTGTCATTAAATTTTAATGCAATACAAGCATACTTGGGCACTTGTGACTAAACTTTTTAATACAATCAACATATGAGTTTAAAAAAAAATGCCTTTAGAAAGACACATAATGAAGTGTTGCAAATAAGTATTAAAAAAATGTGTTTAATTAGTACTTACAAATACAATGTGTCGGAAAGGTATACTACTTTGTTTTGCCGCCATATTTGGCAGTTGCAAAGTAAAGACGTGGTAAATTTATTATGGAAAAATATTCGGTAAACCAACGTGTTCAAACATTGTTCGTTCAAACATTTTGTCAAAATCAATCATCGATTACTGTGGCGATGAGAAAGTTACGTGAAATTTGGATATGTGAATAAACAGAATAGTCGGTTCTGGGCAATGGACAACTCTCAAATTATTCATCAGTCACCTTTGCATCCATTAAAAGTGACAGTCTGTTGTGTAATTTGGTCAGGAAGAGTCATTGGTCCTTACTTCTTTGAAACTGAAGACGGCGTTATCGTTAGTAACTGTCAATGGGAAGCGATATCGTGATATGATTGAAAACTTTTTAACGCCACAACTGCATGCTTTGGGCTTGACTAACATGTGGTTTCAACAAAACGGAGCCACATCGCATACAGCCAGGAATACTATGGAATTACTGCAAGACCTCTTTCCATAATAAGTTAAGTATTTCAAGTAATGGTAATGTTGGTTGATCTCCACGGTCATATATTATGGCTTAATGACAATTAATAATTGGGCAACAGTTTATTTGATGGGTTGATGGTCTGTTTTTACTAGAAACATTTTTAATAGTCTATATAGGAAACATAAATATATATATGTAAGTAGAGCTTTTTTCGGTTATCAGTGCTTGTTTGTTAACCCAGATTCGTTTCTATAATTTTACAAATTTTAACGATATAACAGTTTTAACAAAAAGTAACGATTGTATAGGGTGTTTTTTATTGAGGTATAGAACTTTAAGTTGGAATCACTTTTTTAACTGGCGGCCATTTTGTCAGCTGTCAAGTGATTAATATTTAGTTTGGTTTGCCATTTCATCATGAACAGGTTGACAAAAGAACAACGCTTGCAAATCGTGCAAATTTATTTCGAAAATAATGGTTCAGTTCGCGAAGTTTACCGCAAGCTCCGTCCATTTTATGGTCGACATAATCGTCCATCAGAGCAATTAATTCGGTTAACCATGGATCGTTTTCGCACTACGTTTACTCTATGTGATAATACGCATCCGCAGAGACGTCGAACAGTGCGCACCGAAGAAACAATTGCCGCTGTAGAGCAAAGTGTTGAAGAGAACCCGAATGAATCGATTCGCCACCGTGCACAGCAATTGGAGCTTTGTCCATCAACTTTATGGAAGATTATGAGCAAAGATCTTGGCTTACGACCTTACAAGATCCAGCTTGTGCAAGAATTAAAGCCGCGAGACCATGCAATGCGTCGTGATTTTGATGTATGAGCCGAAAATGAGATTGATCTTTATGCTGATTTTCATCGCAAAATTTTGTTGGTTGAATGGCTACGTCAACAAGCAAAATTGCCGCATTTGGAGTGAAGAGAATCCACATGAGACCCTTGAGACGCCATTACATCCACAAAAACTGACTGTTTGGTGTGCTCTATGGGCTGGTGGAGTCATTGGGCCATACTTCTTCCGAAATAATGCTGGAGAGTCAGTTACCGTTAATGGAAACCGGTATAGAGCCATGATAACCGACTATTTAGTTCCCGAATTGGATGGCATGAATGTGGATGAGTTGTGGTTCCAACAAGACGGCGCTACATGCCACACAGCGCACGTCACAATCAATTTATTGAAGGAAACATTCGATGAGCACATAATTTCGCGGAATGGACCTGTCAATTGGCCACCAAGATCGTTTGATTTGACACCATTGGATTATTTTCTTTGGGGATATGTGAAGTCGCTCGTCTACGCCAACAAACCAGAAACGTTAGGGGACTTGGAAGCCAACATTCGTGGCGTTATTGCCAAGATACGGCCCCATATGCTCGAAAAAGTGGTTGAAAATTGGACCTGTTTTATTCGAACTAGCCGCGGCGGCCACATGCCCGAAATCATATTTAAACATTAATGGCATAAAATTATCCTTACAATAAAGCCAAACTGATGGACATTAAAACGATTTTCTTGTGTTTTATTTCAATTCGAAGTTCTATACCTCAATAAAAACACCCTGTATATATCCGGGGAAGAAAATACGCAGTATAGTTATTGCTGTTATGCTTTATATATAATTTTAAATACTTTTGCTTTTTACTATAAATGGTAAAAAAAAATTAAGTAATTTAAAACCTCGATTTGTATGTCTTGATGGATCACAAAACTTTTTGCCTAATTTTTCTAATCAGGTGTTAAGATTGGCTTTTACTACCACTGAAAAACAAAAACCAACAAAAAAGTACCAATAAATTTTAAAAGCAAAACAAGCCAAATTAAAAACAAATAAAAATTAAAATAATTTGCAAAAAAATAAAAAATAAATAAAAGTTAATTATTTTAAGAGATAAAGATTTTAAATTAATTGATTCGCACGATTGGAATAGCCAATAATCACTTGATTTAACTGCTTTTAAATCATTAATTTTTATTCATTTTATTTAATGATCATTAAATTGACAATAAAACCTACACACATACAAAATATTTTTATGTTTTTCCGTTGTTCTTAATCATTAAATTAAATGTTAATTTTAAACAAATATTTTATGTTTTATTTGTTAATTTATCACAATTAATTCAACCCACGGTTGCTACCACTACCATCATTAGTTATCATTTAGAGTTGTTGTGCTTCTTCAATAATTCATAATTTCATTCATTTTCTTTTAAATTCCCACAAATGTTCACACATGAAACATTTTTGTTTCTCTTTTAATTTTATATTTTATGAATTTATTCATAATCCAATTTGATTCAATAGTTTTATAATTTTCTTTCTTTTATTTTAATTTCCAATTTTAGCTCACAAACTCTATATTGTTGGTCCCAAGTAGAAAAGCCCTAACTCGTATTTCATTTTACACAAATACACCTTCATCAAGAAAAGATTGTCTGATTATCAAATTTGTGTTTGACTTTCGATAAAACCTGCATTTTAAAAAATTACATTTTGAATACAACCTTTCTACTTAAGACATACATACATATTTATATACTTATAAATACAGGTGTGCTATTATTTTGATGACATGTGTAAATACATATATTAAAATAAATAAATGTAAATTTATCAAAATAGTTTAATTCAAGAATAATTAATCAGGTCAACTCAATTATATAATTGTATAATTGTCAAAATTATTAATATATTTTTTGTTGTTTTTAGCAGTGTTACCACTTTTTTTATCATACTTATCTAACTCAGAATAGTTTTTTTTTGCACAAATAAAACACTGGCTATTTTTATAATATCAGCATTCTTAAAAAACAATAAAATAGCTTTTGACTTTATAAATAGGCCTTGAATATGTCTTCTCTGTATATTTCATTAATTTAATTTTTATGTAAATTATTTATTTTTTCTTTGCAGGTAAGCATGCTTAATTGTGAGTTGTTTCAAAAGTTCAATTGAGAAATTTCTTAGGATAGCTTATTAGAAAAGCACTATTTCAATATTTCCAAATTTTCTGTCAGTAACGATTACATGACAGTTAGTTTACAGCAAGGGATTAAAAAAAACTTTAATGTGGGATATTTTGTTTCAATTTACATCGGTTTTTTATATATATACGTTCTACTTGACGGTGTTCCAAACCTACAATTTCTTAAGATGTTTTAACTCTACAAAAAACTGAATCACAGCTAAGTGGGGACAAATTACAGAATTCTATATCGAGCGAAATTTCATACAATTTAAAAACAGTTTTCATATAAATTTCGTTCGATATCGACTGCCGTAATTTGCCTCCTGTTATGGTCAAAATGCAATATTTTATACGGAAAGGTAAGTCAAAATAAAGACTTTTTAATTGTAAATTACTTAAAAAATATTTATTCATTTGTATGTCTTATATTGGCATATCAACTAGTTTGTTTTAAAATTGTATATTTGCCTTTTACCCTATTCACAAAAAGTTATACAATTTGTTGCTCCTACATAACACAATTAAACATTTATTTAATTAACATTTGACAGTTGAAAAGAATTTGATTTTCTGAATGAGAACTTAAGTTTGTAACTAATTTTTAGATAGTTTTTATTAGACATGCCGAACTATTTCTGCATATTTGTTGCTGAATTTCGTTGACTCACCGCTTAATTTTCCCTTGTAGTGCACGTGTTCAAATCCCAGCAAAGGGAGTTATTTTGCGGGATTTTCAAAATTATAGATTAAAAATTAGAGGTCCCCCCCACTTCCTCCAAGAAAACCATCTACAAAGAAACCGCTCCCCGACTTTCCACTCTATTCCACCTTAACCAATGTCAACAAAAAACGAATTATCAGGAGAAAAGCGCCACCTATTGGGAAGTAGCAGATAACAGCTAAACCTTCTTGGCGAAGACACTCACCACACAATCAACATGCAACGATGAGGCAATTACTGTTGATCGTTCAAGGGTGAAGGTATAACGCTTGCCTTTGAATGATCAATTCTCAGCACTTTGTCTAATTCCTAGGGCGCTTAATAAAGGATGTTTTTTATTGAGGTATAGAACTTTAAGTTGGCATCACTTTTTTAACTGGCGGCCATTTTGTCAGCTGTCAAGTGATTAATATTTAGTTTGGTTTGCCATTTCATCATGAACAGGTTGACAAAAGAACAACGCTTGTAAATCGTGCAACTTTATTTCGAAAATAATGGTTCAGTTCGCGAAGTTTACCGCAAGCTCCGTCCATTTTATGGTCGACATAATAGTCCATCAGAGCAATTAATTCGGTTAACCATGGATCGTTTTCGCACTACGTTTACTCTATGTGATAATACGCATCCGCAGAGACGTCGAACAGTGCGCACCGAAGAAACAATTGCCACTGTAGAGCAAAGTGTTGAAGAGAACCCGAATGAATCGATTCGCCACCGTGCACAGCAATTGGAGCTTTGTCCATCAACTTTATGGAAGATTTTGCGCAAAGATCTTGGCTTGCGACCTTACAAGATCCAGCTTGTGCAAGAATTAAAGCCGCGAGACCATGCAATGCGTCGTGATTTTGGTGTATGGGCCGAAAATGAGATTGATCTCGATGCTGATTTTCATCGCAAAATTTTGTTCAGTGATGAGGCTCATTTTTGGTTGAATGGCTACGTCAACAAGCAAAATTGCCGCATTTGGAGTGAAGAGAATCCACATGAGACCCTTGAGACGCCATTACATCCACAAAAACTGACTGTTTGGTGTGCTCTATGGGCTGGTGGAGTCATTGGGCCATACTTCTTCCGAAATAATGCTGGAGAGTCAGTTACCGTTAATGGAGACCGGTATAGAGCCATGATAACCGACTATTTTGTTCCCGAATTGGATGGCATGAATGTGGATGAGTTGTGGTTCCAACAAGACGGCGCTACATGCCACACAGCGCACGTCACAATCGATTTATTGAAGGAAACATTCGATGAGCGCATAATTTCGCGGAATGTCAATTGGCCACCAAGATCGTGTGATTTGACACAATTGGATTATTTTCTTTGGGGATATGTGAAGTCGCTCGTCTACGCCAACAAACCAGAAACGTTAGGGGACTTGGAAGCCAACATTCGTGGCGTTATTGCCAACATACGGCCCCATATGCTCGAAAAAGTGGTTGAAAATTGGACCTGTAGAATTGGCTTTATTCGAGCTAGCCGCGGCGGCCACATGCACGAAATCATATTTAAACATTAATGGCATAAAGTTATCCTTCCAATAAAGCCAATTTAATGGACATTAAAACAATTTTCTTGTGTTTTATTTCAATTCGAAGTTCTGTACCTCTAAAAAAAACACCCTATAGTAATATAAGAAAAACAAAAAAAAATTATGTTCTGTCCTTTCCAAAAATTCCAATACAATGCACTGCATTTAGTAGGGGTTTACCCCTGAGTATTGGTCTCAAATAAAAAAAATTGTGTTAGATCGCATGATAAAAGGGACCAATTCTGATCACCGAAACAATGTCTCTTGTAGTAATTGAATTGTTTCATTGCTTGTATGGCATGTGGCAACGTCTAGTTGAAACCACGTATTGGCCACATCAATAGAATCCAATTTCGGCATTACAAACTGTGTTACTATGTCGTAATATCGAGCATCAATACCAGTTGCTTTCACACCAAATAACGACACATTATTTGTGCATTTGTTCTCCGAAACTTAAACATGTGAAATATGCTTCATTGCTTAAGATTATTTTGCTTGAGAAGTCTGCATCCACCTTTTAATGATTAATAATCTATTCCAGTCACTCTCTTTGCTGTCCATGGTCCTGGTCCCTAGGGTTTTTATATTCTTAGATGATTTAATGTTTAATATAACGCACTTCTTCGATGTAGAAATTTTAACGGCTAGTTTTAGGATGACCATTGTGTTTAGCGTCTCCAACTGATCCAATTTCATTGAACATTATTATTATTATTAATTGGTTCAGACCCAGCACTAATGCAGAACACTGCGACCAATAAGATCTATTGTGTCCCCTTAGGTCTATTGTCTGTTCAACAGACCTACTGCCCTCCTAATGAATGCAAGCAGGTCCGAAGTCCGAGTGGTGGATATGTCCGCCAACGAGACCATATGTCTCCCTAGACACATCCATCTGAATCTATCAAGAGCCACACACTCACACAATATGTGCTCCGCTGTTTCCGATGCTCGTGAGCAAAGTCTACAAGTATCTACGTCTGTGATCGCCATCCTCATAAGATGCGCTCTCACACTACAGTGACCCGTAAGGAAGTCCGTAAGGATCTTCAGGTCCGGTCTTCTATGCCTTAGAACATCCGACTTACCCCCAAATCGCGGACGGATCGCAGCCTTGGCATGTCTCAGACCCGACTGGGCGTTCCAGTGTTCCAAACACTTGCCAACTTCCCATTCACCAATTAATTTGAGAATAGTAGAAAGCGGTGCCGCACAGCAGGGCTCCGGACCAATATAAGACGTCGCAGACCCCTCCCTAGCCAACGCATCCGCTTCCTCGTTCCCGCTTATGCCACAGTGTCCAGGTACCCAGAACAGCTGCACCCTGTTTCTAAGCGATAGTCTTTGCAACGTGTCGTAGCAATATTTGACAAGCCTAGATGTCACACGATGAGAGTCAAGCGCCTTTAAGGCAGCCTGACTGTCCGAGAATATATTAATTGTCTTGCCCCTGAGCCCAATATCCAGGTTAATCTCAGCGCATACGGTTATGGCCAGGATTTCAGCCTGGAAAACACTCAGTGACTTCCCTAGTGGAATTGACAGGTTTCGATTGGGTCCATAGACCCCAGCTCCTACTCCACTGTCCATTTTGGAACCATCGGTGTACCAGTTTAGGTCGAACTCACTTCGAGTCAAATGCCCAGTAGACCAACGTTCCCGGTCTGGTACCTCAACCTTGAATCTCTTGCCAAAGCACAGTTCCGAAGGCATGGCATCCAAGACCGAAATTGGATTCCTGACTACCTTGTGAAGAATGGCCAGGTTCCTCGACTCATTTCGAGGTGCTCTTACGAGCATTTTTGCCGCCGAACACGCGGCCACCCTCATCACATAAATATGAAGTGGTGTTAATCCAATCAGGGCCTCTAAAGCCACTGTCGGACAAGTTCTCATTGCCCCGGTTACTCCAAGGCAGGCAAGCCGCTGTATCTTGCCCAATTTCCTCATGGTGGTAGACTCTTCAGTCTTTTTCCACCAAACTATTGCCGCATAAGTAATTATGGGCCGAACGATGGCGGTATAAATCCACAGTGTCATCCTTGGCGATAGACCCCAAGTCTTGCCGAAAGAAGAGCGACATGCCCAAAGTGCCCTTGTCGCCTTAGTCTGGACAGCACGAACGTGCGAATTCCAAGTAAGCCTTCTATCCAGAATGACACCTAGATATTTAACCTCCTTAGAGAACATAATAGCAGTACCCCTAAAAGAAATACAGTCGCACGTCAGCTTATATCTCTTCGTAAAAGGTACAACTACAGTTTTCGAAGGATTCACTGAGAGTCCTTCCTGAGAACACCAGTCTGACACTTCCCTTAGAGCATCAGCCATAAGTTCACATAACGTGCTCTCAAATTTTCCACTAACTGTCAAAACAAGGTCATCAGCGTAACCAATCACACCGATTCCCCTTTGAGACAATGTGGCGAGTAAGTCATCAACTACAATCGTCCATAGCAATGGAGAAAGGACCCCACCCTGAGGGCATCCCTTCGACGCCAACACGGTCAATTCCTCTCCATCAAGGGACGCGCTGATGACTCTGCCCCTAAGCATGGACTCAATCCAGGCTATAATTGGCTCCTCCACGCCTTTCCGCCTCAGCGAATCGGTAATGGAGTCGAAGCCCGTATTGTCAAAAGCACCCTGGATATCCAAGAAGGCACAAAGAGCAACTTCTCTGTCCGAATAAGCTTTCTCAATACTTTTAAGGAGAGATAATATTGCACCCTCAGTCGATCCGCCCTTCACATAAGCGAATTGATTTGGATGCAGGGGACGTTCCACAAGATACGTCTCCCTTATATAAACATCTATCAGCCTCTCCATAGTCTTCAGAAGAAAGGATGAGAGGCTAATAGGTCTATATGATTTTGGAAGGTCACTAGGCCTACCTGCCTTTGGTATAAAGATAACCGTAACCTCCCGCCAAGCTCGTGGTATGTAACCGAAACCGAAGCTGGCCTTGAAAATTACAATAAGTTTCGACACTATTATGTCAGAGCTCCTCTGCAGGAGAGCTGGAAAAATCCCATCCCTACCCGGAGCCTTATAGGGTTTAAATGAGCCAATAGCCCACAAGACCCTGTCTGGAGTGAATATCCTACCCGCAAGACCTCTGATTCTCCTGGTAATACGAACAGGTGTGGGACTATCCCAGCACCCCCGTACAGGAGTCACCTCTTGGGAACCGGGGAAGTGCGTTCCGATCAAGAGATCCAAGGTCTGCCTCCTAGACTGAGTGTACCCTCCGGTACCCGTACTCAGGGACCCTATGCCGTTAGAGTGATCCACAGTGAGAGACTTTTGAAGCCGGGCCAAAGCCGGCAGCTCCTCAACGGACTGGCAAAAAGCCCTCCACGTCTCCCTTTTGGATCTTCTAATCTCCCTATTGTACTCTGTGAGACTGGCCCTATAGACATGCCACTCGCCCGTGCGCTTGGCCCTATTGAAGTTTCTCCTCACTGTCTTCCTCATCTTTGCCAGAGTGTCGTTCCACCATGGCACTTTACGCGCAGCGGTATGGTCACTATGACGCACACTGCTGTCCAGTGAGGACCTTATTGTCGACTGTAATTGGTCTGCCGCCAGATCCAGTTCGTCCACTGACCATACAGAATCTGGCAGCAGGTCAACCTCCCTTGCCAGACTTTCCCTGAATAGGGTCCAATTTACCCTCCTAGAAATTGTTGGCCTATCATTGAGCCTAGCAGAACTAGCCAGGTCAAACCTAATATGCATATGGTCGGACAAGGATACCTCGTCCGATACATGCCAGTCCCTCACAAGACCAGACGTGAACGTATCACACAAAGTAATATCCAATACTTCCGACCTTATGGCATTAATGAAAGTGGGTCTGCTGCCTCTATTGGCAA
Organism: Metopia argyrocephala; assembly: GCA_963576795.1. Lineage (NCBI taxonomy): Eukaryota > Metazoa > Arthropoda > Insecta > Diptera > Sarcophagidae > Metopia > Metopia argyrocephala. The sequence continues at coordinate 4,987,355 of OY756209.1, forward strand.
CAGCCACATTATTACTAATAAGAAAGTTAAGAAGGTACTCACCCCTATCGTTGTTATCCGTGCTGCCCCACACCTCATGGTGTGCATTCGCATCACAGCCAATAATAAAATGGTGACCCTTCTCTCGGCAGAACCTGATGAAGTTTTGAACCTCCAAGGGTGGTATACATTCCAAATCCCCTGGGAAATAAGCAGAGGCGCATATCACCTCCCTTATACCAACATCAGTGCTTAGTTTGACGTTAACAGCCACCAGGTCCCTAGTGATGAACTCTGTAATGGGAAAGAAGGTGATTTTAGAATTTATCAAAATAACGGCCCGGGGCCTTTCCCCAGCCGCGTACACCAACTTACACGCCTTATTTTGAAGTCCTCTGACTCCCCCATTAAAAGCCCAGGGCTCTTGTATGAGCCCCAGGCTGATATCCTCAGTGGCAAATCTGCGGCTAAGAATGGCCGACGCACATTTAGCCCTGTGCAGATTTGCCTGGATTATTTTAAGGGCATCCCTCATCATTTGCGCTTTTTGGAAAGCGCCGCCGAGGCACAGCCCCCTGTGGACTGTCCTCTGACCGTTGGCGCTTGCAAATCTCCCTGGTCTCTGACGGGTTTTCCCTCCTTCCAGCAAGGAGGGCCTCTCTGGCCATTTCCAGTGCCCCCCCCCCCCCCGTCTTTCCGTCCTTCCGGGCCCTTTCGAAGCGACGTCCCCCGAAGGACGCAAGCTTCACAAACTTGCCAGTGTCCAGTGACAAGGACAAGTTTCTTACCGCAGCATTAATTTCCGTACAGCCGGACTTTTGACCGACAGGGATCTCCGTCAAGCACCTATTGCTATTCGCAGACTCATCGCTGCCTAATAAGAGTGACGACTCATCGTCACCATATAGCGTACCACAGACACCAATGTCACCCAATCCAGGAACTTTGTCCCCGATTGCTGGTACAATTGACGAGATAGTGATACTTGTATCGACTATCTCTTTTTCGTTTTCAGAGGACACTATTGTCCTCTTTTCATTTGATGCATTAGAGGCATCGCTCTTTTCCCTTTGAATTTTTTTCCATACAGATATGTAATCATATGTCCGGATTAAGAGGTCACCTGCGGTATTGCCGGCCTGCCGCAGGAAGGCTAATTGAAACTGGAGGGCGCCCGGTATCCAGAGTCCGCATACGAGGAGTCAAGTACCCCTTCATTGAACATACTCCACACAAAGTTGCATTCATTTTACTAATTTGACTTTGTAAAGTAAATTGAGATCAATTAAGGGTTTAATTGAGTGAAACCTCCTAATTATGCAGTTAAAAAATAAGAAATAATTTCTAAAAAACCAAAGGATTTAAGAAAAGTAAATAAACTGTATGAAATAAAATCCATTATTTGCAATTAATTGGTTCTCTTTTCTTTTTTGTATATTTTTTGTTTTGTTTTGTTTTTTTGCTGTGTCATTATCAATATTTACTTTTTACTTTGTATTCGCTCATCTTTTTTATATTTTTACCGAAACTCTAAAGAATTGTATACGAAATATGAAATTGGATTTATTTAACTAAAGCGAAAAGTCAATCTTAAGATCACAGGCCAAAATCTTTTTGATTGTAAAGATCCTTTGATCTGTATATGTGAATATGTACGTACGTACCTGTAATGCACAAAGAGTCATAAATGATTTTTTGTTTTTGTGTGCATATGCTTGTATGTGTGTGAGTTCTTTTTTTGATGGTGGCTCTTGCATACTTGGGAGTGTGTAATCTTTTAATGATTAAAGCCAATTCAACACTGGACCGTTAACGGCACCAACAATACACAGTAACTACGATTAACCATATAACCAACAGTAAATGAAAAAAAAAAACAGAGAGATAAAGATGATGATATGAAATGAATAAATGGCTGGATGGATGGATGGATGGATGACTGTATCAAAATGATTTAAAAGAAAAGGTGAGGAGAAGGCGTTACCAATTTTGTCGCAGATATGCATCTCAGATCTCACCTTAAAAAAGTGTAATGGGAACAAATAAAACGAAAAAATTAAAGAAAAAAGTATAAAAAAAAGTATCTTTTATCTGCTGAATTTATAATTTCGTAAACCAGAAACAGAGTACAGCGAATTGTTTTATGTGGTATTTTTTTAGATTGGCAAAATTGTTGAAGGATTTGTTATTTTAATTTTTTTTTTCAAGTTTGCTTTATTTGCTTTAAAGTGGTCAATAAGAATTTGGCTTAAATTGTTGCTGTTCTAAAATGCTGCTAATGGCTCTTTGAAATGTTTTAAAAACCCTATAATTACAGCATTAAATTGTCAAAATTATGACTTGTAAAGATAAGAAAAAGATATCTACTCGTAATAATGGCGCAAAAATTTACTTTTTTTTAGAAATTTTTTCTTCTCTTGATACATAAAGCAAAATTTTAAAAAAATTAATGTGAGAGAGAGACATATAGAGAGCAGTAAATCTATCGAAAATTTCGTTTTTAGTTGTTGTGATAGTATTTAACGGCTGATACTTACAGCCCGGCCCACGATATCGAAAGAAAACTTAAGCGAAAGAAACTCAGTCACTCACTGTGAATCTAAACTGCGGCCCACTAAATGATTAAACAGAACTGGGGCATGACGTTTTTTTTTATACAAATTGACAGATAAAAACGCTGGAGAATGCAGTCGTGAAATAGAATCTATTTTATTTTGACAGCGATTTTTCTTATGCTCTCATTTGTAGAAACAAATTCTCTCAACAATGTTACCACACTTTTATTAAATTTCATACATTTTGTAAACAAACCCTTTAGTTTTTTGTTGTTGGCACAAAGAAAAATAAGAACAAAAGAAAATCGAAAAAAACATTTGAAAGTTTAAATAAATTAATAAATTTTGGAATTTCTTAAAAAAAATGAGCGATATTTTAGAAAAAATAATTGAAAAAGTGCGTAAAGAAGATTAAATAATAAAATATAAGTTTAATTCTTTGCAAAAACTCTCATAAACTTAATTTTAAATAGCTTTACGTGAAAGAAATGTAAAAGCAATAAATGACAGTTCGTGAAGTTGCGGCCGTCGTTTTAATTTTGGGCACGTTTTCTCTGAGAGTCGTTTTTGCCTGAAGTTGCGGTCGTATTCTGTTTAATCATTAATTGTCACTTTATCGTTCGCTTTGCTTTACGTTACCAACGTAATGCAAATAAACAACAAACCTGCCATATCAACATATGTAAAAAAAAAAAAAAATAATTCATCAAGCTCAACTGAAGGAATTCTTTTTTTTAATATGTATATTATGGGCCTTTTTATTGTTGAGACAAGTTTCTGGTGGAATAGACTGGAATCTAAGGAGCGGTTTCTTGAAGATGGACTTCTTATTTTTTTAAATTATAATTTAGAAATACCTTAAATTTTATTTTATAATTTTTGCCCTTTGCTGGGATTGAACCTCGGTAGTTTGAATTTTTGTGCGGGCGTCTTACCACTATACCACGGCATCACAATAATTGCATAACTCTTATTCTTTCAAATAGAATAAATCCCATTGTAACGAAATGCAGAAGAAAACAATAAAATACGGCTCAAAATAATTATAAAAGCAATCGTATTTCGAACGTCTGCACGATTATTTTATGATTCCGCACATTTAATCAGTTTTTGATCACCTAAGGGAGTCTTAAAAGACTCATTTTGGTGATTTATGAGCAAGCAATCTTCCAATTGCTGACAGAGTTATTGCATATTGTAATGTTTTTGAGTATATGCATGCGAGTGTATGTGTGTGACATGAAAGACAAATAGGCAGTGGTTTTCGGTATTTTTGGTTTTACTGAGCTTCTGTTTATTTTACGTTTTTCAATTCAGATTAGATAGGCGAAATTTTTATTACCTTATTTTTTCGTAACAGTAAGGAAATTAGGAAAGGTTCCGAGGTTTGTCTGCCTCGGTGTAACTGGAGTACTGAGAACATATTCAAAAACAGCACTGGAAGCTACATAGAATCTCACATTTGAGATTTTAATTTAATTTTTACGCTCTAATTTAGGTTGCTCTTTACTTACGTAAATAAAATACATATATTATTTTCAGTTGTTTATTAATGTTCGGTAGTTTAAAATAAAATCAATCGATTAATAACTGAATGAAAGGTAAAGACTAGCTCTGCTTCATGCCATTTTAATTTTATTTTATATTGACAATATTTTTCATCTGACGTCTAGAGTGGGTGTAGGGTATAGTTATGTTACTGAAGCATTTAGATCCTCTACTTACCCTATACCTTATTTCTTTTAATCATGCAAAACATTTTTCTTGTTATCTTTCTATTTTTCTTAAATCGTTTTCTTTCTTAATTTATACTCAAATTATTTACATTAAAAAGAAAATTTACATCAATATTAAGTTTTTTTTTTTTTTTTAAATACATAATTTTTTAATCAACTACTGCTTTACATTTATGTAATTTACTTAGTAATTAGTATTAATTAAAACAATATAATACACATTTTGTTTTTTTTATAAAAAGACATATGAAAATAAAATTACAATTATTATCACGTTTATACATTAAAAATAAAAAACAAATTTCTTTATTGAATAAAAAATTAATTATAGAATCTGAATACTATATGACGTTAACTTATCACCTAAAAAACTAATAATAAAAAAAACAGGATGATTAAAAAAATAATTTAAAATTATCACGTGTTATGGAAAGCTTTAAATTTATTTTAATTTGTATTTAATCGGTACAAAACTATTTGCAAGAGTGTTTAGAATGAATGCTTTTGATTTAATGAGATGATTAAACTTTGTAAGACTACTTAATCGTAATATGTATGTACATACTTTCACTTAAACTACAGACAAGTATTGACTTCACGTTTTTCGAGACACTTTTCACAGGTCACCTCACAGCACCACTTAAATACACATTTACAATTAACCCATTCTGAAACGACATGGTGTTTGTAACCTCGGCTGCAGCATAAAATATCACAACCGTCGATACCCATTGAAGTGGCATTACATTCACGATCTTGTGTACCTAAAGAACCTGTTCGTATGTTGGGAGCACAAAAATCTGCTGAATCATCTGAGTAGACCAGATCGTATTTTGTCGGCGGTTTAACATTTTCACTTTCGGGCATAAAACTATTGCCATCGTTGCGTAATATAACTTTATAAGCACCATCGAATTTTTCTCTTAATCGTGTGGATACCTCTCGAAATGAGGGCATTTTTAACCAGCAGGTTTTAACAGTGCATGAACCTGACAAGCCATGACATTTGCATTCTAAGCGTATAGAATCACGTATAGCCTAAAAATAAAGAAAAATAAAAAAGATAGTAATCAAGTATTAAATCAACCGACACATAACCCTGGTCTCAAAAAGTATGTTCAATTTATTTTTTAATGCTTTAATTATTTAACAGAATTCCATCTGCAACTTTAAGAATAAACAAATTTTATGGTATTGTTTCTAAAATGCATTAAATTTCATGTAAGTGAGTTGCCAAAATAGAGCGGATTCTGCTGTTTTAAATCAATTTGTATTGAAAATGTATTTACGATTCAATTCTATTTGAGCATTTCAAAGTTAAACACATAGACAGGAGTAAGCAGCAGCAGCACTTGCTGTCGGCTATACAAATATCAAAACTCAGCTTTATGCCACTCATTATTACTATTCATTTTCATTAAGCTTTCTTCTTGCTATAGAAATCTTGTGATTTTTTTTTTAATTGGCAACACTGTGTATCTGTAAATATACAGTAAACAACGAGGCAAAGTGAGTTCTAAAAAAATGAGAACATTAGAAAAGCCTCAAACATGTCAGCCTTTACATAAACAGCTGGTCGGTTATTTAACAATAAGTTGGTAAAGTCATGTGAATCGATTCCTCCTCAAGAATTGACGATTAAAGGGCCAACAGTGAATTTAAATAATCAAAAAATTAATCGCTCTTAAAAAATCTTCGTAATTATGTAGAAATAAGCAACAATACTTACTAGTCGACCAGCCATGTTATTGTGCAGCTTTACCAACGTACTTAAATCACTACGTCGTCTATATTTTGAATCCAGAAATATTCTCGAATGTCTAAATCCGAAATTAACGTTATCACTACAGCCTCCCCATTCCCATTCGCCTTCAGGAAATTTAATATTTTTCAAAAGTCTTCTTCGACGATTACCACCTCCCCCTCCTCCAACACCTCTTCTGCCATTACTGTTAATATGATTTCTTCTATTATTACGTTTTGGTTTCAAGTCCTTTTCGTAGGTAGCCTGTTGTTTTTCTAAAGCTGCCACAGCTGTTACTGCATTTACCATTTGTGGTTGACCACCGTTACGACGTGAATGGCTTTTGTCGCAAGAACACTCTATTAGATTGCCCAGAGTGCAAGCTTTTGTTACAGCATAAGTCACACCAGCTGCTGTAATGGCATTAACGAAACCAGTTTCACGAGTATCTAAAATAAAAATATTATTAAACATTTATTATTATCTGCTAAGTATGTACTAATATTTTCCTTTTTTTTAATTATTTATTACTTTTTAATTAGACACACTATTGTGTAATTGAAATGTATTTCTTATTGTTATTTAATATTTACAATAATTGTTAAAAGAAACCAACAGTCTAGAAAATTTCATATTCATATTACTATTTAATATGCATGTTATACTAAATAAACACACTTTCTTAAAGTGACAACTATTTGACATTTGTCACGTTCTCATTTGCATATTTACTCACTAACGCCGCCGGGCGTGCAAACAATAGTAATATTGCTGCTGTCACTCTAAATAAACTTTTTTAATATTTATTTCAGGTAATAAGAATAATAAAATATCCACAACAACAAGTAGATGTGTTGTATGTAATAAGCGATTATTGAATGAAAAACAAAAAGACGGAAAAAACTTATTGAAAGTGTACAAACAAATATCAGAAATAGTATTTGTAAAAGTGAATAATAAATATGAATAATAATCGTGAGAATTTAGAAGAATGAACCAACAGTGTTACCGTGGGTCGACTAAAATTGCATATTGCAACCTTTTTTTAAACGGCTTCGTCGTTCTGATTTTAATTTTTCTTTTTTGCGGCTAACATTAGGCCCTTATAACAATTATATTGCTGAAATGAAATAGCAACAATGCACAAATGAATTTGTTAACAAAGAAATGAGTACAAATAATAACTTAGAATCGCTTTTTCCTAGTACAAAGCATAAAAGTTGACATCACTGATATATTGAAAACTCTAAATGCCAAATTAAGTAAAAAATATTTGTATTTTTTTTTTACATACATACACACAAACATGGTCACTGCAATCCTTTTTCAGAGTTAGGGCCTAGGTTCTCACAGCACCCAAATTGTGTGCATGAATTTTTATCCATGAGTACCGCGACCTACAGCTTAACGTCGAACACGAACGTTGGACTTGAGAAGTTTTGAGAGCTCTTGGCATATTTATTTTTGTTTCCAAGCTGTCAGAGCTGGGGTCTAGTAAGCCAAGACAATACATACTAGAGTACAGGGACCATTTATTATCTTAGAACTCTTCAATTGGGTTCCAATTAGTATTTTCCTTCTTCACTACTTTCACGCAATAATTCTATATTTGCGTGTTCTACTATTGAAAGTTGATTTCTATAATATCTTATTTATTACTTGTACATTTGACCTCAAGCTAGATATAAAGTGCTATATCGTCGTGCGGGGGTTTATGTGCTCTATCCGCCATTTCATATTTTTTATATATCTCGAGTTAATGATACCACTTTAGGTTTTCGGCTCCAAATTTTTCAAGTTTTCAGTCCGTTTTTAGATGTCTCGTCCAGTTTCGGAGATAAATAGCTGAAAACAGATTGCAGATTTTAAAAATTTTGGGGTCAAAAACCTAAGGTGGCATCATTAACTCGAGATATATAAAATGGCGGAGAGAGCAAATAAACTCCCGCACGACGATATGTTCACACCTAAAAGGCCAGAAAATCTAATATATAAAATTGTCGTGTCGCGGTGTTTGTTGCCAAACTCCTCCGAAATGGCTCGACCGATTTTCATGAAATTTTGTGTGCATATAGTGTAGGTCTGAGAATCAGTCAACATCTATTTTTCATACCTCTAAATGTTAAGGTGACACGCCTCAAGGGAAAATTTATGCCGCACCTAAATAATGAATGAAAAATTTTATGAAATTTTAAGCTATATATGTACCGTAGAGCATATGTATGTATATGGTTTACTTTTTTTAAGTACTCAGAGGGGGCGGTACAGGGGATATTTCTCTCTATCCCCAACTATCAAACTAAAGCACCGAAAATGGCGGATAATCTTTTATTAAAATAATTAGTAACGCAGGCATTGATTGCTCATATCAATGTTGAGTTTTGCAGTTCGGTGAAGAGTATTTAATATATTTGAACTAACAAGTGTTTCCTAGAGCAAATTTATAAGGCAAAACAACGTTTGCCGAGTTAACTAGTTAAATTATAAATATTTGAATAAAGTCGTCAATGATCTTTTTTTTGTATTCTCTTTCTGTCAGTCTTTTTTTTTAAATGCAATTTTTAAGCGACTTAAAATTACTGAAAAATCTCAACGGTAACCCTGTAAACCTACACCCTAAAAGCTGAAATCGCAAATGCTGTTTTATGAGTATTAGAAAATTATTTACACTCATCGTTTTGTTTTTTTTTTTTTGTTAATTTTTTTGTTTTTATAAATGTTTGTGTGGTTGTCCAATAATTGACTTGATGACACACATTGACTTAAATACTCATATTGTCATATTTGACATTCATTATTTATAATTATTTCTTTATCTATTTTAGTTTATCTAAAACTATAATTGTTTACAGTACAAACTGTCAGTTTTATTACTAAATTGATAGACTGCTAATAATAGATTGGCTGTAAGTGTTTGTAACGACAATTATACAATAAACTGGATTTAATAAGAGTTGTGGGCAATAAGTGTAATTTTGAATTGGCAACCTGAAATTTTTCAATATTTTGCAACTGATAGATTCAAACGTCTTTAGAATGTTAAACGATTTACAAACATAACTGGCCTCTACAACCCTATGTCAGGATTACGGCCTAGCTTCTCGCAGCATTCATGTTGTGTGTTTTAATTTTTATCCATAAGTACCGGGACCTACAGTTTAATGTCGACTCCGAACGACAGACTTGAGCAGCTTGTTCATGGCAATTATTTACTCTCCGAGCTTTTGCCGGAAGTCGGCTAAGAGGTAGGTTTTTTTAATATTTCTTTGCTTCAAGATATCAAACCCGGGGCTTAAACCGGAGCTCTAGTCTTAGTAAGCCAAGACACTAACCAAACTAGCTAAACAATTTAAACTTCAGAGTAAAAAGGTTTAATTTTTGTTTAGCGTTCTGCAGCATTTTGTACGTGAATTAAGAAATTTATTTTTTTAAGAAATTATATTTTTATTTCATTTGGGCATTTTAATACTTCATTTGGGGCACTTAGAAGTTGCCTATATTTTTAAAACTCTATTTTTTCCCAGATACTAATTAATTTTTTTAAATATTTAATACGTGTTTTAACTAATTTTTTGCTTATTAATATCATGGAACTAATAATTGTCACCGCTAAAGGAACAATTTTTTTTCACACACTAATTTTATACACTTTTTATGACATTTTGCCATTAATTTCTTTTGTTTTTAAAAAATTTTTTTTCTCTTTCATTATTTTGTTGCTAATTTCTTAAAATTTTAAATATAATGTTATTTGTTTTTAATCAATACATAATTATTATGGGGATTTTTAAAAATTTTTATTTTTTGTCATGACATACGTACGTCTGTCCATCTTCTATCCAATGACGATGAGTGGTGACTTCACCCTCAAGTCGTGCCATTTCAATTTTACCGCCATAGTTTTTCATGTGAAATCTTGTTTTTTTGTCAGTGATCAAAACATTTAACGTTAATAATTAATATTTTGATAATATCTCTCATGTTCTGCAAATTCAATCTATTTAAAATAGATTATTTTATTTTAAAGTTTTGACAATCGAAGCAGGTAATGGTGATGGTCATAGAAAGTATGGTATTTTCTATAACAGAAGTGAAAATGTGTCAATTAACAATAGAAAAAAAAACAATCTCTGCTTTATACCCTCTCATGATGACTTACAAACCTTTTGATTTATTTAAAATAAAGATCATAAAACATATTTAATTTTCAATGACATTAAATGATGAACACCCTCTCTTAATTAACAATAAATTACACATTTTGCCTTCAACTACTAACCATAATCTCTTATTAAAGGCCAATTTTTTTTTTGTTATAATCTCTACGCAGCAACTAAGTTTCATATTCAGGCAGTTTCATAACTTTTAAGCTCTTAAATTAATCACTTTAATACCCGGTGACATTGATTCACTTAAAAGCGAATCGTTTAGACAAGCTAAGCGAAAATCAGAAGACAATTTTTAAAATAAAAAAAAAACAAGAATTTACAAAGAAAAAGAAAGAAAGAAGCGAAGACTAAATAAAATAAAGGCATCTAAGAAAGAATAATGGATTTCAACTGTTTAAACTAATTTAAGAAACACAAAAACAAAACGTTACAACTGTTGCAGTTAAAGCATCGTAAAGCCTATCGTCACTACTAAAATGTAAGATTTAGCACATGTTGGCTAAATCCTTTCTATACGAGAGTTGACTTACAATGGTAATTCAAGTATTTGTACGAGTATGACCATGTTTTGGTACTGTTTAGTCAAGTTACAATTTCAAGTTTGTTGCCTTTTTTTTTGCCAAGCAATTGATATTCGTAATAAATTTCGCATTAGTTAACTAAGTTGGACATTTAAATTGTTACCAATGAGACACTGTGGTATTTTTGTTCATTGACTACAACAACGAAATGAAAAAAAAGAAAACATTTGTAATTCATTTAAAAGAAAGAAATGCAACCAAAAACCTACAGAGTGACAGATTGACACAACGACGATTGAAAGTAAAGCAGAAGTACGTACTGTCAGCAGCACTATAATGAACGCATTAATGTGCGGTGTGAAGTTAAAACCTTTTAAAGTAATTTTTGAAACAAACGATGTTTTTAATCAATTGCAAAAATGAACAACAATTGTCATACAAAAGAAGAAGGTGTTAAGACTCTAAAAAAAGCAAAAAACAAAAATTTAAAGCCTTTGTTGGCTTGGTGGTGGCTGATTGTTAATTCCTCTAAAAGACATCTAAAAACAGGGCAAATACTGACAGTGAAACTGCAATTTAAGCCACGTTTTAGCCTGGTTATTTATTACCGCTTAAGATTTTGAGAAGGTTTCTTGTCTTTTCATTTTGTTTTTGGCTTCGTTCAGCAATTATATGCAAGTGATTGTGCCTGTTTATGGCACATTAAATATTAAATTTTTTTGTTGTTGTTTTGTTGTTTCTGTTTTGTTTTTGGGAGAGTGTAAAATTGTTGACACTTTAACTTTACAAAAGTTGAAGGCACCAACTCATTCACACACTTTATTGTTCAGCACTGTCTACCAATGCCACTGCTGTCAACAACACCTTCATTCCAAATATTAGCAGTTGCAATATTTCAAAAGGTGAGGATCTTTGTGACAAAAGGAAGAGGGTGTATAAATATTTGTTTAAAGTTTTTTTTTTGTTTTTTTATTTTCACTCTTATTCATCTGTCTGCCAGTTGTAGTATTTTAGTTCATAAGTTTAGTTTCAGTTTTAGCGGGTTTAGAGTCCAGCAGTAGCTGATGTTCTTTGTTTAAGATTTAAATGTTTTACGAGAAAAAAAGAGTATGTATTACAGCTCTTTTAGCTTTTTTAGGCGGCTTCTTTTAATGCTCTACAAATTTGTTTGTAAAATGAGAATATACTCTGTTCATCCTAAAGTTTGTGTTCATTAACTGCGAAACGAACTGTCATATTGTGTGCTAATAAATTATTCAGATTATTTTTTTTTTTTTTTGAAAAACCAGTACTTCAGATATGAATTCTACTCATGCGGTACATTGTACTAGTGTTAGGAAAATATATTTTTGGAAGGTCGAAAGAGTATGAGTGTTTAAGAACTTGTTTATATTATAACAGATAGGAAAAGAGTTCGAATTTAATGAACGGTAATAACTAATAATTTTTCTACTGCATAGTTGCTATTCATTGCACAATCAACTTCAAAAAAATGAGAGATATGAGTTCTACTTAAGGATATAAAATTATTTGGAATAATTATTCCTATATAATGAGCACCTCCCATGGTAGGCTGCACTGAAAAGTTTAACAAATAAACACGCAAGCGTTGGTGATCACTACTTCAGGACCAGGGCCGATAGATTATTCGGCCTAAAAGACTTACAGGTGTTGAGGGCTGGAAGAATACATCACTGGCCATTAAAACTCTGTTACAGAGTTCATTCATTCATTCATATATGAGGTACTAGACTACTTCAATCTGTAGGTTTATTGTACAGCCATCAACTTCACTTCTTCACTTCGAAGCGATTCCTATCTTATTTAAGTGTAAAACGAATGTTACAGAGTTACGGCCTAGCTTTAGGGTCGACTCAGGGTGACAGGGTTAAGAAGCTTGTCCATGGTAATTATTTACTCTAAGAGCTTTTCCCAGAAGTCTGTTAAGTGGTGATAGGCGGAAGAAATATTTTTTATATTTCTTTGTATTCGGACGTCAGAGCTGGGGTATAAACCCAGAGCTCTTGTCTAGTAAGCAACACACTGCAAATATCCTTTACCTTAAAAAAAAGTAATCAATTAGCGCAACTTATAGACGACTCTTTTATTTTAAAGACGTGCATAAACGTTCATATAAGCAAACCGTTCGTAGAATTATTAATACACAGGAGAAAGGAGGAAACTTAACTTACAACTCGAATTTTAATAGAATTTGTTGCTTCTCAAAAGTTGAAGGCGTATTTCCGAGAGAGGAACTATTGGTCATTTTCTCAATGATTGCTAAGGGCTGACGTTCAGACATTTTAGGATCTATATATATATAGTTCGCACTTGGCTAACCTGGATACCTTCTTTATATTCCCCTACATAGACGGCTTAAGTTGGTTGTAATTAATTTCCTTTTTGGATGTTTCATATCAAAAAGGCACCACGATTTTCGAATTCCTAATTAACTGGCAATCGCAACTACCTGCCCACCTCTTTAAATTAAATTAAAACTTTTTTGTATCCAACACTTTAAAGATTTCTTTAAGTTTCCATATTTTCCAGGAAAGTTTTAAGGAATCGAGTTATGCGTTTTTTTTTTCTATTAAGACAGCGATATATTTAGAAACCACAACTTAGAGTCGAATTTGGCATCATCTGACATTTCCCTTTTGTAGTGTCTAAAATATTCGTTACTACTCGTATCTTCCTTATAATTTTTTTAATTTTTTTCTGTTTTCAATATCTGCTCTGCCAAATTGCTGTCGACCATTAAGCGAATGGCAACAACAAATTTTAAATTCTTGCAAGTCTTTTCAAACATGAGATCTTTCTTCTTTTCTTTTATTTTCTTTTGAATGCAATAAAACTGGTTTACTGGCTGACTTGGCCATAATTTATTTAAATTGACAGCCTGGATGCTCATTTGAAAGTGCTATTCATCAGGTTTTATTATGCAACTTGATGAATGATGTGGTTTTGTCTTCTTTAAATGACATTCTTTATTGTAAAATTGTTGCCAATAATTAGTGAAACTCGTAATTGCAATGTGAAGTGTCAATCCTCTATAAATGAAATTCGAATTATATGGCTAACAATACAAAGAAGAATTAGACAGAAGAGATGAAACGAACTGATTTAATTATTAAAAGTAATTAAGGTTTTAAGCAAACATTAAATAAAGATTAGAAGAAGGCAACTCGCCTTTTACAGAATCATGGTTGAAACTATGGAATACATGGCGTAATGAGTAAGATCGTAAACATTCAGAATGCAAAGTGAAAATTGCTCAACAATTCATAGTTGTTAGTAAATAATACCTTAACGTTCTTATGTTAAATGGATATTTGGCTATACATCTTAAGCGACGACTAATATGGAAGACTCTTATAGAAGCTACGTTGATCCAAATTATAATTGAAGAGACTCATTTAAATTAGCTGTTCATTGCATTAAGCCAATTTGGAGCTACGAAGTACAATTATGAAGGCAGTGACCAGTATCAAACATAGAACGTATCAAAAGGTGCCAAAATAAAATTCTAAGAGTGACAGCAAACCAACAAGGGTTTAAAAGTGTAATTGGTTAAATGGCAATATATGCTTAAACGTAGTTAAAGCAACTCGCAACCCGTGGCCCGTTTAATTTTGAATAATGATACACATTTACGTTTAAAAGAAAGATACACTGTGGATCCTAAATTATAAAAGTAAATGAACAGATTAGAACCCTTGAAGCGATGGTTGGACTTAATTCTTTTTGTAGGGATGACCTAAATGTTCAGTTCTTTTATTTTGTTTTTTTACTTTTAAATTCAAAAAAAGTCTTAATAACTCATTAATTTTTTAACAGATTTATAAAAACGAAATCTCTTTTCAATATCTCGAAACTATTCTGTCGAAATGATGGCATATTTCTGGCAGTTGTTATTAGTGCTGTCAAATTCTACTACTTTTCAGTACTCGATAGTATTGAGTGCTTCTATTTGGATACTCAATACTACTCAATACTTTTAATGGATTTTATTTTTAAGAGAAAACAATTTCATAAAGTATTGTGATTTTAAAAAGACTTTTGTTTTAACCGTTAAATTTTAAATTTTCCATAAAACTTTAAAGGAAAAATACAACTCTTAAAGTATTGAACTACTCCACTTTTACTTAAGTATGTATTGAGTACCCAAAAATTAGTACAAATACTCGATACTCGGTACCCATTACTCAATACTTTGCCAGCACTAGTTATTATTGAGTAGATATAACGGGAATTAATTTCCTGGAAACGTGCTGTACACAGTATAGAAACCGATTCCTATTATGCTTGATAATAAGCACCTGCCAAACAAAATTTTTTATATTCCTTATGTCTATACGAATACTTATATTAAACATGTTAACAACTAAACGCCTTTTTGCCTAATACATACTGCTTTTTGTAGTTGCCAATCATTTAAATTATCTTAAATACGATATACGAGTACACAATAAACGTCATTTAATTTGTACCCACATGCAACAAAACTCAACGTCAATTATTTTGTGACTCATTGACATAAAAGTTTGTTTTATTTCTTTAAACAGAAATAATAAAAATTAAATTGTTTTACAGACAACAACAACAACATGTATTAGCAAATGACTTATAATTTTATTAACTCACATTAATTTATTCAGTGTTAATTTAAGTTGGTTAGTTGCTCTTATTTTTCTTCTGTCTCTGTCTCTGTTTTGTTTAAACTTTAAAGAGACCATTATTTTATGCAAAATTGTTTCCCCGGTTTTTCTTTAAACTTTAATTCACTTTGTTTAGCTAAACATGTCAACACTTGCTTTACAACACACACACTCTGTTGTTTTCTTTTTTTTTTTTGTTTTCAACATGACAATGATTTTCCTGTTAAACACAAAGCGCCGCTAATAGACAATGACACACACTTAACAGCAATAACAACAACAACAACTGTAAAATAAGATCAAAATCCAACGATCTCTGACTACAAAATACTTTATTGCACATACAGTTTCTTTCTCTCTCTTTCATTCTCTCACTTATTAAAATACTTGGAGCCTGATTAGAACTGTGTGTGTGTGTGTGTGAATATGTAAATAACGTGCCTGCCAGCCTGTATGTTTGGCTCGTTTGCCTGTAATAAATATAAACAACAAGTGCACTCTGGTGTTGACGATGTTTCTCTTCTGTTGTTATTATTCCTGTTGTTGTTGCTCCTGCCCCAAAGACGTTGTTTCTGTTTAAAAGTTTGATGTTGAATGTTGGTTGATCTTGATTCGTTTTGTGTTTCTTTTTTTTTCTGTGTTGTCAACACTGCATAATAATGAAGTTAATTTTTAACATGTTTATAAAATGTAAATAAAAATTAACAGCAAAAGCAACAACAACAATCATAATAAGTGTTTTATACGACAAAATCAGCAATAACAATGATTTAGCAACAGCTTTACATCAGTAGAATAAGAGGAATAAGTTAAACATATGATGAAAATAATAAGTACAATAATATTTTTTTATTCAATTACTTTTGACTTTCTTCTTCCAGTTTCGACAGTATTTAATGAACAGAAAATTCTCTTCTAAAAGTACTAAAATAATTAATTCTGTAGTAATAGGTGTAGTTTTAGATCTCGCTAGCCGCAAAGTAGCCACTGCTTGTCCGGAAGGAGAAGTAATTAATACACTGTGAAACAGTGATGAAAAATTAGATTTTATTTGAGTTTGAAAAAGTTTTTTAAGGTTTGTATTTTGAAAAGAGAATTGTTTTCGTATACCAATATTGTTATTCGTAATGAATTAGAATTTAATTTGACATTAAATTGTTATACAGTGCACTCGGGAAAACGTCAACACTCGTTTACGTCAACATCCCAAAACGTCAACCCTTAATTTTTTACATTGTCTACTCTAAAACGTCAACCAATCCACAAAGCTCTAAAACGTCAACTTTAAAGAAAAGAAAATTTTAAATTTAGCAACAGTTAAAATACACAGATTTGTGCACACACACATTTATTTTATGAAATTAGTTCAGAAATTCGGGATTGCCCTTATAAATATGTAGAGTAGAAAACAAATCTGTATTTACATATGTCTTTCTTATGTTCAATTGCTTTTTTGTTCTCGTAAGTACCTATACATAATTTCACATACTTATGCATCTAAAAAAATCTGTTATGTATCATATACATATGATCTCATTTAAAATGTGTTTGTTCTTTTAGTTTTAGTTAGGCTGAAAGCTTTTTTTGTTTCTTTTTTGGATTTGTTTATGTTTGCTTTTATTTCATAATCAATAAAACCGTTTTAAAGCACACTATCAATATGTTTTTTATTAAAATTTTTTACATTCATAAACGTCAACAATTTGTTAAACGTCAACACCCGCGGTTTTAATTAATTGACGTTTTCCCGAGTGCACTGTATAATAGGTAATAACGTAGTCGCCGTGGTGGAGTGGTTAGTGTGCTGGCTTACTAAGACGAGAGCCCCGGCTCTGACATTTGGAAGCAAAGAAATATTAAAAAAAAAATATTGCATTCGGCGACTACCTCTTAGGAGACTTCTGGCAAAAGCTCTGAGTGTAAATGATTGCCATGAACAAGCTTCTCAAGTCTGTCGACTCAGTTACTCTCAGAGCTTTTGTCACAAGACTGCTAAGAGATGGTAGCCGAAAGACAGTCATGTTTTTATTGTTATAAGTGTTAAGTCAAAAAATGTGCGTGGTTGCATGGCATACCGGTAAGAGAGCTCGCATACAACTCAAAACAGACCAGTTTCAAATCTCAGAAAAGGTGAAAAATTGAAGAATATAAATTTGCGGTTATTCTATGTTTTAATTAAAAAAAAGGAGCCGCCCCCCTCTACTCTGTTCCACCTGCCATCTCAAAACGAATGATCAGGAGAAAAAGCGCCATCTACTGGGAAGATAACAGTTACCTAGTGAAGATGCTCACCAGTTCAGAGTCAACATGCAGCGACAGATGAGGCAAGGAATGTTGGCAATTCAAGGGTGAAGGTATAACACTGGCCTTTGAGTCATCAAATTGACATCAACTTGTCTTCGCCTCATTTGTAACACGCTTAAGAAAAGAAAAAACTATCATAACTCAGTTTCAGTACAATGCACGCATGTATAGGAGTTTACTCTTCTGAGTATTGGTCTAAAAAAATGTGTACTTATTATTTTGACCATATGTGTAGTTGTTGTAATAGCAGTTATAGTTACTTTGATCTAAAAAGCCTTAAAACCGCAGACGCTTAATTTTAAAAAAGCATTAAATAAAAATCACAAATTTTATAACACAACAATTTTCCAATTTTAAATTGAATGCAACAGCATACAACATTTCAAAATTTCAATAATTAAACAATTCTCTATGATATCTTATTCTTAATATGGCAGTTTTAACACTGTTAGGATAAACAAATTAACATATATGTATAAGTAAATAGACAGTGTAAGACAACTGCAAACCCAAGAATAAATATTTTTTGTGCCATTTTCTCATAGCTATGATTTTGAAACAGATAAACTTTTTTGAAATGAATATGTTCCTTTAAGTTTCTGATTTGATAAATTTTAGTTAAACAAATATTTTAAAGCCTTTTTCTTTGACTGTGTCTTATTTTTGATCCATGTAAATATTACAAAACGGTTTCAGTTGTCGTTTTTGTTTTCTTTGACTTCATTTTTGCCATAATAATGGGTTAACAGGGTCTATGTCACTGCCTCATCATCCTCATCATACATACAAATGAAAATTAAACAGCATAATTGTTGAAAGCAAAAAAAAAAAAAAAAAAAAAAAAAAAACAAGAAAACAAAACAGAACAGAACAGAATAAAACAAAAGATTTTTACACGTTCCATTACTGGTTAATCTCTTTTATATTTTTTGCCTATATGCATACAACATACATAAGTGTGAACGAAACTTACCTCTCATTAAGATTTTTCTCATGCTTTTACGTAAAGTTGTACAATTCCAACGACGATTTCGAAACTGAAATTCACATTCTCGGAAGCCCAGATTAATGCCGTTGATGATCTCTTTTAGAAGGCCAGAATCATGTCGGCAAATTTCAGCCATTTTGCCACGTAGACGACGTGTCTTTTTGCACATTAAATATGGATCAAGTAAAATATTAGAGCCCTCAGCCCTTTATATGCACCATATTATTGTTGTTGTTTTTTTTTTGTTTTTTTTTTTTTGTGGGTGGATGTAGAAACACAAGGTGCATTTGTAATGATGAATCATGAAAAGAATTGAAATGAAAAATAAATATTAAAAAGGCAAATATTTATTTATTAAAATTATTATTAAAAAAATTTAATTTGAATAATACAATATTTCAATAGAAGTGATAATTTTGTAGATTCGTGATTTACTATATGTATGCATATGATTAACAAATAACTTTTTTAATGCTTTAGGCACAATTGGAGCGAACGAGGTAGTTTTCGCGGCGACTAATCGTCGCCAAAAATAAAACTCATTTGTGTATATGGTAATTGGCACAATCAGGGCGACGGCGAAAATTTCGTCCGACTCCGCGAACTCAAATAGATTTATTTCTAATTCATACGCCGGCGAACGGCGACAAAACAGTACAAGGTGGCCATATTTTTACAAAATTTATGTGTTTCAGTAAATAAAGTTACTTTTTACTTTAAAAATTGTTCAATTTTGACTTATTAACATTTAAAATGAAAAAACAAAACAAAAATAGCTATAAAAAACCATTTAGTTGAGTTGGGGGGGTCGTGGCATACTGGTAGAGCGCTTGTACAGAAACTCACACGACCTAGGTTCAATTCCAGCGAAGGACAAAATTATAAAAATAAATATTTGCGGTTTTCTAAAATTACAATTTAAATTAAAAATTAAATTTAAATAAAATAAGAGGTTCCCCCCCCCCACCCCCCCTCCAGCAAGACCATCTGCAAGAAACCGCCCCCTGACATTTCTAATCTATTCCACCAGAAACCAATGATCAGGAGTACAGCGCCACCTTCTGGGAAGATAAAAGCTAATCTACTGAAGACGCTCACCATTCACATGTAAACATCCACCGACAGATGAGGCCATTGCTGTTTGATCATTTGAGGGTGAAGGTATAACACTGGCTCTTGAGTGGACAAATTACCAGCAACTTGTTTCATCAACAAATAAAGGCGCAAAAAATACAAAATCTATGAAAAAAAAAATTATTTTTTCGTCGTTATTGTGCCTCATACGACGAATATACGCGGCGATTTTTTACCGGTGACGTCGCCGTGCTGGGCGTAATACGTCGTTCGCTCCAATTGTGCCTAAAGCATAACTTGTCGATTTTAAGCTGTATTGCCACAATCTTTAGCAGTATTGATGCAGTAAAGGATAAAAGTGCATTTGCTCTTTATTTTATATAAAATAAGTCAGACTTAGAAAATTCTGTTTCATTATTTTGGCAAGTTGTCTGCAATAGTTCACAATAGTCTACATTTGTTAGTCTGTATGTATGCTCAGTGTGTAACAGAAACTTTTCTATTATAATTTAAAGATAATGCTGGAAGCTTTTATTTGTATTCTTATGTAAAGTGTTTAACATGTTGCTGTTATTGTCTATTGTACTGCGTATATATGCCTGTGTATGTGGCATTATAGTTACCATATTAATTGTTTCTATTACATTTTTGTTTATTTTGTGTTTTGCAGAGAAATAAGATTTGGGCAACTTATGTTTTCGTAAAATAAATTTTTACTCCGCCTTATTTTTTAAATTTTGCCACTACTTTGTATAGCATCTTCAAGAAATATCCATAAATTAATTAATTTCTTGTAATGTCCAGATTTCAATACTTAATTCCTTAATTCCAAAACACTTATGGTAGAAAAATCTATTTATTTCAAAACTAACGAACTCGCATTCCTTTCATTCATTTGCACTTCCTATTAAATCATTGATTTTATTATAATGTTCGATAACAGTGATACTCAATAATTTTGTCGATAATAAAATCGAATAAAATAAAACCTCCAGCTGTTTTATTTAACATTTAATAACAATCAAAACGATTAAACAATGACTGACTGACGCGTACAAGAAGAGAAACAATTTAGGAAAACACTTGAAAAGCAATAGAACACAATAAAATATCGGCCACAATTTAAAATTTCCACTTTAGATTTTTAAACACAACAAATTATCGGCTGTCATCTAATGTTCTAGTAAATATAAATACATTTAAATATAAGAGAATATTTACTTTTAAATATTAAAACTATATTCATGCCTATATAAATATTCATAAAGTTTTGAATGAATTAAAATAAATTCAATTGCATTTACCATTTAATTTTATTTAAAAAAACCACTCCATAATAAAAAAAAATCGATTTGCATAATCGATTTGTTGTGTAGTTTAATCATTTGGTTACACTTGACAAACCATTACAAGTCGTTACACTTAATCAAACTGTTGTTTGTTTGTTTGTTTGTTTCTTTTCTATTTTGCATTTAATTCATTGAATAAAACTCTAAGACGTGTAATTTTAAGCGCCTTTAAACGTTTAAACATTAAACAAACTCTCTACCACAGGTGCACAGATTTTTTTTCAGTTTGTTTAAAACATACCAACAACAGCAATTGAATTTTTGTTTGTTTCAAATTAAAGATTTCTGTTTTACCACAGCGTATCAAAACGATCATCAGCTATATTGTTGGTTGACACAACAGGCATGAATTTATAAGTGCTGCTGCTACTCAAGTTATTAGTGAATACAGTGGTGTTCAAAAGACACTCCGTAAAGTTTGATAGAGTGCATAAAATTATAAATATAAAATGTAGCAGTTAGTCATTGCTGAACAGCGTTGCTACACACAAGAAATTTTATTTTTACGAAAAGTGTTTATACCCAAACCGTTGGCAGCCTATCAAAAATAAATGGTAACATACTTATACAGAGTCAGAGCGACAGGGTAGTCACCGTGGGCTAGTGGTTAGTCTGTTGGCTTACTAAGGCGATAGCTCAGGATTCAAACCTCAGCTCTGACATCTTGAAATAAAAGAAATATAGAAAAAAATATTTCTTTCCCGAATACCTTTTAGCAAACTTCTGGCAAAAACTCTGAGAGTAACTGATTGCCATGAATAAGCTTCTGAAAGCTGTCCTTCCACGTCGACTTTAAACTGTAGGTCCCGGTACTCATGGATAAAAATTGACACATACAACATGAGGGCCTTGGCCGTAACTCTGAAACAGGGTGGTAATGGCCAATTATGTATGTATGTATGTATGTACTTATACAGAGTAGCTGTCAAATGATGCAATGTCAAGAATTAAACTGTCATCGTTTGACATTTATTTAGTAAAAAGTTGGTAAATTTACCTTTGTTTACACTAACGTATGTATGTGATTTGGCTGTTTGAAAAACTGAACGAAAACAACGCATTTTTCAACTAAATCATCTTTTTGGTGATGAGACCATGATAACCAACTTTTTGTAGCCATAATTAGCCAATTTTTACATCAATTTTTTCTTTGGTGTCAGCAGAACGGCGCTACAAACCACACAGCCGGTAAAACAATTCAGTTATTGCATGAGAAGTTTTTCGTTTGCTATTTGGCGTTGTCAATTGGCCTGCTCGTTCTTGTGTTTTAACGCCGCTGGATTATGTTCTTTGAGGCCATTTGAGAGACCGGGTGTACCTGAACAAACCACAAACAACTTACGTTCTTATAGACGAAAAACGAAGCTCCATTAACGAGAAAAGCGATGGTTTGTTGCAAAATTTCTATGCTCTATTCTGTTTTATTTTGATTTTTTTGTGAGCTTAAAATTATTATTATTTTTCATTTTATAATCAAATAATTAGTAAGTTTGCCATCAATGGCTGTTTATTCTTAACTAAATGACAGAGCTTGTTTAAGTTTTAACAAAAGCCTTTCTGTCAAAAGTCGAAAAATGTAAAAAAATACGGACTAATTGATCAGCTATGGTATGAAAAGAAATAAATTTGATTTACTAATGTTTTAACCTGCACTTAATTAAATGTCTTCGAGTATAAAATTATGCTATTTAAAGTCAATTGTATTTAAGCTTGAGAGCTCTTCAAAGGTGTTAAAAATTATGAATTTTTATATCGATTTATAAGTATAAAAAAATTTTTTTGAAATGTTTCCGGGGTATTTGAATTTAAAATAAACAAAAATTAAATACATAATAATATTAAGAGGCATACTGTTTTATTTAATTAAATAAATAAATACTGTTTTATTTAAATTATTTTCCTTATAAATATTTCATTTGATATCCTAAAATTTATCAATTATGTTTAAAGGCTTCAAAATTAAAACGCGATTTAATTTCTTTTTTTTACAGTGACAAATTTCGTTTTAATTTAACAAAACTCAGTCTATTATGAGAAATCTTCTTAAACTGGATGTCTTTCTCAAAATACAAACGGACTTCTTCCTAAATTAGTATAGAAATTAATTCCCATTTTCAATAGAGTATACAGAATCAACCTGATTAAGGTTCTCGAACTTGTTCTTCGACTTAATTCTAAATAACAGGGCCTGTCTGTTGTCATGTTTATGCCCGTTTTGAAATCGTTTTCATTTGCTCAAACCCATGGTATAAACAGTTATAAAAACAGGGGGCGGCCTTCGATATCGAGCGAAATTTCATACAATTTAAAAACAATTTTAATACAAATTTCATTCGATATGGAATGCCGTAAATTTGTTCCCAGTTTTGAAATTTCCAAATGTTTTCACTGACACTGCTTTTCAAACCTGTTTGAGCCATACCTAGTGTTTTCGAAATTGAGTATAAACGCATACGGTTTTGCAACCTTAACAAAATCAGCTGTAAAAAATGTTTTGTCAAATGTAATGGGGTTGCCAATTCTTTCCATTGGTTGTTTTTAATAATCTATGTGTATTATTATAGAAAATATGAAAAATTACAATTAGGATTATTTAGAATCAGCTGTTAGCTAAAACAGTTTTAAAATTGTTTCGACTTAAACCATAGGCATAAACGCATATGAAGTTATCGTTATCAGTGAAATCGTTTTGTGCCGAAATGATTTCATAACAGGCATAAACTAAGTATGTGACAATTTCATAAATTTTATGAAATTATTATTTCGAATAAAAACCTAATTTTTAACGAAGTTTTTCCATTTGTCTCATTATCTCTTTGGCCAGCTCTGTTTTATACAACCGACCAGTAGCCATTCAAAACGTTTTATATATTATTATAATTTATATATTAATTCTACATTCTGTTTAAGTCAATTTATCATTATTTTTATGAGTTAAGGAAATTGTTTGATGCATATGACAACCCTTTTCCGTGCAAAAGAAAAATAAACGTGTAAGTAGAAGCCTATTTTTGTCAACTGTATTACTTCAATATCTTGGAGAAGAAAACTGACTGAAAACAGGATTTGGTATTCGTAGTAAGTGAAATAACATTTCTCCTTACTTTCCTAAGTAGGAAAGAACTTAACATTTTTTATATTTAATTTGTTTCAATGATTTTTATAATTAAAGAAAAAGTTGTGTAGTCTGTGATTGTGATTTTGGGGTTTACAAAAATCAGATTAAAAATGTCTTATTGTGATGGAAAATATTCACATCACATGACATGCAAAAGAACTTCAGATTACACACGCACTCTGTTTTAAGGGGCGTACTACTATGAGAGCAAGAATCAGGTGCTCTTGGGGTTTTGTCTAAAGTTGCAAAATTTCTGTCCTGCAGTGATTTTAGTCGGAAATAAGTTTGCTGGTTAAGTGACTCTTTGTTCTGAGTCTCTTAGTTTTTTTTCTTCTGTGTTGACATTTTCTGAATTTTTTTTTCTCTTTCTGTTTTTTCTTTACATATGTTGTTGCTGTTGACTTTATGGTCATCTACACAAATATCAGTTTAGAAAATATATGATTTAAAATTGAAAACTAAACATTTTTAAAATTAAAATAATTTTTTACACAATATTGAATTGTGCGCTAAGGCCTTTACGTTTGGCAAGCAACTCACCGTAAGAGTCAATTACCATAAAAAATATATTTTTTATATATTTATCAAGACTTATTTATTTAACACAAAAAAGTTTGTTTTCATAAGATTATTCGACACCTTTTCATAAAATGTTTAATTTTTCTTGTTTTTTGGCAAAAAACCAAGAAGAACATTTTAAAACTCTGCATGAAGTCTCAAACAAACTCAAATTCACAGAACGCCTGCGATTTATTTAATACGATTCTACGATTCTAATAACAATTTCATAATTATTTATTCATTTCAGAAGGTTTTGTTTATTTGTTTAACAACAAATAGAAAAAATCGAAAAGAAAATTTAGGTGAAATAAAAATGATTTGTAATTTCGGTCATGATTTATTGCTCTCAAATGAATTTATTTTATGGGAAAAGTTGTTTATTTGTTTTACTTAATTTTTTTAATATAAATAATTAAGTACACATGAGTAAATTTAAAATATATAAAAAATTTTTGAATTATTGAATCATGCAAAATGCCTATGGATTTCATAATATCACAAACTTGTAATTTCAAAACGGCTAGAACCATGTCGTATAGTTCTTTAATTCATAGCTAAGCCTTGATTTAAGTGAAATATTTTAGGTTTTTCGACATATAAATGACTAATTTACAGATTAATTTCATATTTATTCTTCTTATTTTCTCGAGCGCAGGGTATAGAGTGACCAAACTCCAATAAAAACAACATACTAAATAAAAATTCATATACAGTCGAAACTCTCTATAACGAACTCCTGTATAACGAAGTTTTCTTTATTGAGAAGCAATTATAAGAACACTGTGTTTTGGGTCTACTTTGTGTGTATTATAATCTCCATATAACGAATTTCCATATAGCGACTATTTCCTTATAACGAAGTATTTTTGCGACCGTAACTTCAAGATTGAAGCGTTTTCAATCTCCATATAACGAATTATTACATAATAAACCGAACGCACGCACACAAAAGAGAAATCGATGTCGCTTTGTGTTATTGATGTTGTTATTGCTGCTCTGTGTCTACTTTGTTGCTTTTACAACGCACAAGCAGAGTCTGATGCTTTGAATCGTTTAATTACCATAAAATTAAAAGTGGGGGAACCACCGAACTATGCAAGTGACAACTGCAATCATTACTATCTCTCACATTTCTTGCAGTCACTATCCGTTTGCCTTTGCATTGAAGAAGAAAAGTGGAAAAATGTACTTCAAACCAAAATAACTGACTACTACAAATAAAAAATGTTAAACGGGACAATATTGTTTTTCTTTTCCATATAGCGAATTTTCTCTATAGCGAAGTAAATATCCAGTCCCTTGAAATTCGTTATAGAGAGTTTCGACTGTATTGGTTGTTTTTATGTGGTAGTAAAATTAATAACAGCTGATTTTTACTTTTGGAACTGTCATTTGTTTGATCACTGTATACAATGTGCTCTTGTTGGCATTTTAGTTAAGAAACTCACAATTCAAAAAATTCTCGGACATATTGATAAAGGGCCATACAGGTGATACCCTAACCTGTATTATTTAGTGTAGTTTTTCATAACCCATCGTTAGCTAATGTTAAAAGGTGATGTCACAACCGAAATTTGTTGATGGTTT
Source organism: Metopia argyrocephala (assembly GCA_963576795.1). Classification (NCBI taxonomy): domain Eukaryota; kingdom Metazoa; phylum Arthropoda; class Insecta; order Diptera; family Sarcophagidae; genus Metopia; species Metopia argyrocephala. The sequence continues at coordinate 5,013,698 of OY756209.1, forward strand.
TGGCAAGGAATTAAATCCAAGACCTCTTAGTAGATAGGCCTCTGTATCCACTTACTACACCATAGCAGCATAATAGTTTCCCAGCAGAAAATTTTAAAAATTTGGAAGCAATAAGTAACAAAAATTGTAAGCTATAATGAAAGCATTATATTGTTTTTTATATATTAAAGTTACCAAATAAGGCATTATTATTGATTTTGTGGACTATTTGCTTACTGGTTGCAATAAGTTTGCACTTCTATTACATTTTAGAGGTTCATTTCATATAAAAATCATGCATTATTGATGCGCACGAGTAAGTGATTGTTTACAATTTCTCCCTTACAAAATAACTCACTGGTAAGCACTATTTTCTGCTGGGTTATTAAAAAATTATTAAAAAAAATAAACAAATTTATCATAATTTTTCAACATCTACTCAAGTACTCGTACCATAGTATTTCAAAATAATTCGTTAATTTATTGCAATTTATTGACAATATTTTTCAATTTTTTTTTTCTTTACTTTCCACTTTATGAAATTTCATAATATTTTCTTTCGTCTATTTAAAAACGTTTCATGCCATTTATTAACACTTTCAAAATAAACTTTTTTGAAATCAAGTCTTTTTTCTATTTCATTTCTTTTTTCTTAAGTCCCTATGAAAATATTATCGTTTGATGTCTGTCTGTCTGTCTATGGACTTTTATTAGAAAAATCAATAAAAAAAAAAAAAATCAAAAAAGATCACACACATGCTACCAAAGATTAAATAACCGATAAATTGACATTTATCGTTATCGTATTCAAATAAGAATCCAACAGGCAATAGATAGATATTGTCGGTCTGGCGGCCTTCTTCTCTCTAAGTGAAAAATAAAAGAAAGAAATAATTTTGGGAGGTGAAGTAAAAGGAAAACTTCAAAGAAAAATCTTCAATGATTTTTTTTTCTTCTTTTCTTTAAATGGCGTTTTTTTTTAATTACATGAGTGTGCTTGTGTGTTCACGAGTAAGTGAAATAAAATAAAATGTATGAATGGATGAGTGAATGTATGAGAAAAAGATTCTTTGGAGTTGTGTGCTTAAGCTAACAAGTGCAATAGTGTGGTGGGACAATTCAAAATTTATTTTAATCGTTATTATATTCTTAAATATTAAAAAAAAATTAATTATTTATGTGCAATCTTTTATTGCCGTAAAATATTAATCAAATATTTGTCTATCTAATCAAATATTTGTCGTTGAAAGCGGAACCACTATTTTATAGAAACATTTCTGCAAAATATCGTATTGCAAGATATAGTTTTATCTTAAAAACTTATTTACTTACAAGGAGAAAATATTATAAAATAATATTTAATTTATGTTTAACTGCCTGTTTCTGTAAGAGAAGTAATTTTAAATAATTTAAAACTAAAGCTACTGTCACATTAGGCAAATATTTGATGAAAAAAACGTAACCAATATTATTTTTTTGAAATATATTATGCAAATATTTCTTTTTATGTAAACATTTCTTCAAAAATTGTTTAAAAACGATATTAAAAAGAAGAAATATTTTTATATATACTTAATTAACTAAACGTTAAGAAATGAAAAATTAAAAAATAAATATTTTCATCAAATAGTGGTTACGTTTTTTTCATCAAATATTCACCCAATGTGACCGTAGCTTTAGAATGAAAAGTGCTCAAAAATATTTAAAAAGTTTGTGTTTTCCCTAGAAAATATTTAATCTTTTGAAATTATTTGTTAAAAAGTGAATACAGTATGACATTTCCATATGGTAGTTAACAATCCGTTTGCATATATAGCTTGTGTTACATCTCGTGGGAAGGGCATAGTGGTTAGAGCGTTCGCACAGTAACTCAAGCGACCGAGTTCCAATCCCAGCGAAGGACAAAAAGATTATAAAATAAAAATTTGCCGTTTTTATAAATTATAATTTTACAAAAATTTAAGGTTCATCCACCCTCCAAGATATCCATCTGCAAGAAAAACCGCTCCCTGACATATCCAGTCTATGCCAACAGAAACGAATGAGTACAGCGCCACCTTCTGGGAAGAAAACAGCTAACCTCATTAGTGAAGACGGTCACTACTATCAACATCCGCCCACAAATGGAGCAATTGCTGTTGATCATAGGATATAACACTGGCCTTTGAGTGATCAACTAATAGCAACTTGTCTCATTGATATATAAAATTAGAAAAAAATGAATAAAATCTATCCATGTTGTAGTCGCCGTGGTCTAGTGTGTTGGCTTACTAAGGCATGGGCCCTGGGTTCGACTCCAGGCTCTGACATCTTCAAAAAAAGAAATATGAAAAAAATATTTCTTTCGGCGACTACCTCTCAGCAGTATTCTGGCAAAAGCTCTGAGAGTAACTAATTGCCATGAACAAGCTTCTCAAGTCTGTCGTTCGGAGTCGACATTAAACTGTAGGTCCCGATACTCATGGATAAAAAATTGACACACACAACATGAGTGCTGCGAGAAGCTAGGCTGTAGCCCTGATACAGGGTTGTAAAGGCCAGTTATGTATGTATGTATCTATGTTCTATCTTCAATATTCCAAATTGTTATTTTAGTTTCGTGATTTTCAATATTGGATTTCAATATGTTAATATTGAAAAATTTCGTATCTTCAATAACTTTTTAATTGACCCACTGACGACAACAAATTCAAGTTAAACAAATATTCAACACTTAAAAATCAAAAGTGTTTATTGTAGTTTGCCCTTAAATTCAGTGCCACAAGTACGTTCAATAAGTTTTAAACAAATAAAAAACTTAGTTTAAGTCTCTTCAAAGCCAAAAACGAAATGCACACAAAAATTAAGCAAAAAAAAAAAAAAAGGAATATTCGGAAGATTTCATCTCTACCAGATGACACATCTTTCTTGGCATGTGTGAAAGTGACTGCCTGTATTTTTTTTCCTTTCTTACCATAGACGTTGGTGGTGCAGATTACGATGTGTCATCTTGAAATTGATGTCTTAAGTAAAGTCATCTTGAGGTTGGTCAGTTGAAGAAAACATTTGTTGATTTATTTCTTTAGATAGGTTTTGTTGTTCTGTTTGTTTGTTTGCTTGGCTTGTTTATTTATTTGTTTGTTAGTTGGCTTGCTAAAAAAAAAAAAAAAAATACTAAAAATATTGAATTTTGAATAAGATTTTTTTTTTTTTTTGAGGAAAAAATTTTATTCAAATCTGCAAATTGGCTTTTAATTATTTTAACTTTTTTTTGTAGTTTTAGAATTATTAGTGACTGTTCTCCGTGCTAAATTTTTGTACAGCTTCTGTAGCATTTGCACAAATTTTTTCATAAATTAACACTTTAATTATCACCTCTATGGCATGGTTTGTGTAATGCGTTTCCATTGTCTAATATTTTGTTGTTAATCGTGATCTTCAGATTTTTGGTTTTTTCTTATTGAGAATTTTGAGGTACGAGTATTGATAAAGTTTTGCCATTGCCAAGCTGGTGGTTTTGACGCCTTTTAGCCATACAGACGCTGTGTGGCTTTTTTCGTTTAATTTTTGGTTGGTGGTCTTGGACTCATAACAATAGATTGTCATGTTTTGTTTCTGTTTCTGTTAAATTAGCAAATTAACAGGTTAAAATGTGTTGTTTATTTTGTTTTTTTTTTCTCTTTTGTCAGAGTATTGGCTTTATTTGTTAATACTTTGATTTGTATTTTTTGCTGCTATTGCTACCGTTTATTCTGTTTAAGCGCCATAACAATATTTTTTGTTTATTTTTGTGGCATCTTTCCTTATCCACAAAATTTGCATAAAAATCTAATTTATTTGAAAGCTTAATAAATAAAAATTGTCCACACTTATGTCGTTATTTATGATAGAAAATCATTGATATCCTGTTTTAAGACACAGTTGGGTTGGGCCAAAAATTAAAACAATCCATCTTTAATATTTTATTTGTTTTTAAATAAAAAAATGAACCTGCTCTACTCTAATTTGAAGATTCTTTTATTTCCTTTAAATGGGGAAGTCATTTTTACAAAAACAAAACGCAAAAAGTGATTTTAACAAAGTGTTCTATAAAAACGTTATAAAGGCGGTTACTAATTCCATGAGTTCTCTAATTTTTTTGCCTCTCAACTGAAAGACATCAGTCAGTTCAATCCTGTTAAAACTTATAAAAATTGTGCCATTTAATTTGCATTTGTCAGCTTTTAATAGCAGACTAAAAGCAAAATGTATTTCGTATGTTTATTACATATCTGTGGACTTTTGACAAAACGTCTTCTCTCTAAATCAACAACTTTTCAGTAGAGCCAAAAAACAGTTAAAAAGGCTAATATAAATTATTGCTTAGAAAATTAAAGAAATTTTGAGCTTGGATATTATGCACAAACACTTAACGAACATTATACGACCTTTTTTTCCTTCTAGAAGCAATAGTTTTCTTTAAAACGACAAATAATTAATTTAAGACTTTTTGTAAAATAGATTTTAAATAAAAAAAATTAGCTTCCACCATATAAGTCGTTTTGTCAAAATTTTTTTGATCAAATTTGAAAATTATTTTAGTCGCTTAAGTCAAGAAAAGTTGTTTTGTTAAAATGGAATATGAAAAAAAAGGATGAAAGAAGTTGATCTGGAAAATATATTTCGGTTTTATTAAAAAAAATACTTTTATTTTTCTCTACAATATGCAAATAATTAAAAAATAATAATAAAAATTAAATAAAATTTTTAATAGACATTCAATTTTTCAAATTATTCTTAATTCTCTGAAAGAAGTCGTTTTGTCAAATTGAAATTGGGGGAAAGTCTGAAAGAGGTCGATTAGTCAACTGCATATCTTGCGTTCCAAAGGTCGTAGAAATACGGGGATTAGACCAAAAGATGGACAAGGAAATTCTATATATACTATAAAAATATTGGAAAATTGTCTTATTTCGAGAGAAGACGTTTTTTCAAAATTCCACAGATATGTGTTGCTATACGGGGGAAGCTTGTTAAATAATATGTGAACCAGTAGCAATTTCATCAGTAAACAATTAATTTTTGAACGCCCACTTCTTTATGGTATTGTTAAAGAAGCCACTGGTAGTTAACACGGCTTTATTTAGAATGATTATTTATGCATGACAAAGCTTTCTTCGAAACGGGTGCCAATTTTGATCACAAACGGCCATATGTGTGATGTTGTTTATACGTTAGGTTTTGCATCGTGTCATAATCGTAAGCGTTCTATTATAGGTATCACTCCTATAACGTAGTTAAGTTCCAGAAATATTCTGCGTTATGTGATTTGCGTTACAGAAAACTGGAGCGTTTTGGTTTTATACTGTATGTACGCACACATGCACTGTAGCCGATTTTTGATATCGCATTTGCGCGAAATGGCGTTATAGACGTATTGTATTCTATGTAGAATACCTGTAGTTAATGCGTTGCAACGTACCGTACTATCCAAGTGGAACTGCAGTCTTTTCTTTTTAGCGTTTCTAAGCCTAAAATTGATTACAATAGAATCGAGAAGTACAATCAACCTATAGTTTTCAAAATACTGGGTTCATCAGCACTTTTTTCATAAGAGTGAAAATGGTTTCGGTACAGTGTTTTCAATAAGTTTAAATCAAATATACACAAGCACTACTCCCTCTGACATCCTTCGGCATAACATATTTTCCTAGACCAGCACAATGTACTGCATGAGTAGGGGTAGTCCCCTGAGTACTGACGCTAATAATAAAAAAAGGAAATAAATAAATATGTGAAGAAATATTTTTTTTACGCATCACATATTGGAGTAAACTTTCAAAGTACACATTATTTAAAAGAATTGCTACTAATATTTCTTAAGGCCGTCATACACTATCCTATCGAGTCGTACGATTTGTCAATCGTGTGTGTTAAAAAAGTATAACAATGTGGCATAAAAATGCATCTCTTTGACAGATTTTTTGATAAGTCTTTAATAAAAATTTTTTATCCATTCGATCAGGGTTGCATTTTATAAGATATTAGCAAAACGCAACTCTGAATATACTTTACATCTTATTTTGTGTGATGGTGTGGCACTAAGTTGCCATATTGATGCAACTTTTAAAAGTGTGACACAAATCGATAAGATTTTCTTGTGAATGAATCGTACGACTGTGTATGATAATGTATCATGGCCTTTAGTCAGTATTTTACTATTCTTTACAGTCTTTTTTTATTTTCTATAAAAATGTGTAGCATTTTATTATTATATTACACAAAAATTATACATGTTTATTATATAAATATCTGGTTTTGTTATAAAATGTTTATTTTCTTTTTAGCTGAGTCTATATAATTTGCAAAAAAAATAAAAACTTAGCGGTAATCAATCCTCATTGCAAACGCCTTAGGAAGTGTTGTAAGCGTAGCAAACCATGGTAAACAATAACAAAATGTGGGCATATATATATGTATGTATTGTACGATTGCTTGTGTGCAAGGCTTGCAAGGGCATTTGCAACGAAGAGTGATTACCGCTATTATTTTTTGCCAGACGAGAGAAAAAAAGAAATACAAAGGGCAACATTATTTGATAGAGAAAAAAATGGCATTAGTAATTTTGTTGCTTTAAAAACACAAAAAATATTCATTTTTTAATATTAAAAAATAATGGGAAATTAAATTTTTCGCTTAATGGTTGCATTTTCTGGAAATGATTTGCAGCACGTCTAACTATTGTGCATGTTGGGTCTGTTACAAGATGTGTATTTACTTTTCTCACGCCTTTTTGACTAAAAATAAGTGGCACTAATTGAGGAATTTTTCATTAACAATGCAAAGCTAAAGAAAATACAACAAAACACACAAATAAATAAATTTTAATAATAAAAAAAAAAACAAGAAACCAAACATTAAAAAATTAACAACAATTTATTCTGTTCAAATATGTATGTAAATATGAAGTCTAAAATGATGATTCTTGAGTATAGTCACGTTTCTGTGAAGCATAAAAAACAGTGTAACTAATATTACAACAATAATAGAAAAACAAAAACAGCTTTAAAATATAAAGCTTAAAGGATAAAATTGTTTCGCCATCGAAATGGTACCTGTAATGGAATGGTGTTGATGGAAAAACGTCAACATTAATCATAAAAAACAGAAATATTTTTCCTTAGATTTAGTTACGGAAACTAATGAAGAACAGTGGTATTCTATAGCAAATTACAAATTTAAGAAACAAATATATATGTGGGATTGGGACAGTTAACGGACGATGTGGCAACACTATGCTTTGTTAAGTAAGGAAGAAATTGAAAGGGTAAAGAAAAAAAATAGGAAAAGAAGTAGAGTAGAGTAGTTTGTACTGTCCTTTCCAAAAAATCCAATACAATGCATAGCATTTAGTAGGGGTTTACTCCTGAATATTGAATATTAAACAGAGTTCAAATTTTTCCATTTATGAATACTCAAAAACTAACATTTATGAATATTATCAAGAATGCGATTTTTAAAAATTTTTATTTTTCTTCACGCACATGAACGAGCAGCAAAATTTATTTTCTTAAAATCACACGCGAACGTGTGCATTCATTTTTTTCTAAGCATTCATATATGAAGAGTAAAGAAATTTTTTTATTTTCTTCATGCACATAAATGAGCAGCACAAATTTATTTTCTTAAAATCACACGCGAACGTGTGCATTCATTTTTTTTTCTAAGCGTCCATATATGAAGAGTAAAGAAATTTTTTTATTTTCTTCATGCACATAAATGAGCAGCACAAATTTTTTTTCACACGCGAACGTTCATATTTTTCTAAGCAAAATTGTTTCATGACGCCTGCCTGTCGCGAACACACAATACAACAATTACATAAAAAAATCCCAAATAGAAGAGTATTGTTGTTGTATATACACACATACGTACAATTGTAAATTTGAATTTGTCACTTGAAAAGCAAAGCGAGTATACATGAGTGTGTCAAAAAAAATATTCATGCTCATAAAAGAGTATTTGTCAAAATTGTAATTTTTCATAAATGAATATGCTCATAAAAGAGTATTTGTCAAAATTGTAATGTTTCATAAATGAATATGCTCATAAAAGAGTATTCGTCAAAATTGTATAAATGAATATGCGTCAAAAAAGAAAAAGAAGTAATATTCACACATGAAAGAGAGCAAAGCAAAATATTTTCTGTTTTTTCATACATGAAGAAGAGCAAAGCAAAATATTTTCTGTTTTTTCAAACATGTGTGAGGAGAAAAAAAATAAGAACTAAATGCACACGTCCACTCATAAGTGAAAAGTGAGTGTGCGATTTGGTACTCTGATATTAAATAAAAAAAAAAAAAATCGATGTTAGAAAGTAAATTGGCTTAAGAATGCATTTTATTTTCTAACAAATTCAGTTTTATGGATATCAATGTAAAGTAGAAATATGTGAGTGAATAATGAATTATGATATCTGGCAAATATCCACATTGCCTGACGTCCGCTCTTTCCATATCTCGTCAATACAGCGCTGAATTTCATATTTCAGGACGCGAGTTGTTTTTGGTTTGTTCACGAGAGCCCGTTCTTTGAAATGACCCCATAGAAAATAATCCAGCGGCGTTAAATCCAATAGACTACGCTAAATTAAGAAAAACCTTATTGAGTTGCTTTTGTACTTTTCCTTTTAGTTCTTGTTTTTTTTTTTAATATATTTTTTGTGCTTTTACACCACTGTGCCTGAATATAAGTTATGGTAGATAATTTGGCGTTCTTATGGATAATTACGTAAAGAAAATTAAGCGTAAAATAACAAACAACGACAACAAAAGGATACAAAAGCAAATACAAAATTGTGGGCAACAAAGTAGAACTTTAAGATTTAAAAGTAAATAATCAGTGAAATGCAAACAACTTATTCCAACGTAGGGAACTTCAAAGCGCCATTCGATTAACAAGTGTAACGAATTCATGCCAAATTAAAATGCAAAAAAAAAGACAAAAACAACTGTACGTTCTTTAAATAATTTTTAGATAATCATAACTTAACAAGCAGAAATAGAATTTATTTTTATTATTTGTACTCAAATGTTTATTATTTTTTATTTTTTTATATTTATAAAGAAGAGTCATCGCTATTGATGAAATGAAAAAAAAGAAAAAAAAAAAAGTTCAACAAAAACATTTCCGCTTGTCTGCATTTTGCATTTTACTCGCGTTAATTATAATGTCCACACTTTGGCACGATCACTCAAAATGACACGTTGTATGAGAATTTTTTTCATCCACTTATATGATTATTTCTCTTAAAAATTAAGTATAAAAATAAATTATTTAATAAAATCTTTATTACATATTATTATAATATTTTCATTTATTTTTTTTTTGCTTGTCAAGAGATTATCATTTAAAATAATCATAATCATGTTAAGAAACTTGTGGGGTGTTGATAATCACAAGGCAGTTTTATATATTAAAAATAAATTAATTAACCGACGAATTACAGTCAGTCACATTAATAAATCTATGAATATAGCACGCACTTGTAAATTAAAATAAAAATTAATTGCACGGCAAAAAAAATTTGTGGAATTATTACTGGATATCAATCCGACGAAGTTCTGTTGTTGCTAAACCAACAATGAATTAATCAAGTGGTTGTTATAGAATTGAAACAGAGTTTTCAGCTTTAGGGAGATCTCTACTGAATGAGGGGGTTTTGTTCAGCGTTTTAGAACTTAAAATTTTTATTGCTTTTGTTTCTTTTACTCAATTCACATCATGATTTTTTTCATGCTTCAGTTGCATGACATTGTACAGGACTTTTTTTCTTGTGGACGAGAGGTGTAGAAAAGGCAGAGGCGCTGAAAATGTATCACGAATTCTTTTTTTCTTGCATGTTTTGTATTTCTCTTTTTTTTAATTATTTTATTTATTTAAAGCGTCAATTGTGCTTTTTTAATATGAAAAAAAAAAAAATCTTAAAAAAACATGCATGATTTAAAAAGCATGATGTAAATGCAAGGGGATTTTGGAAGATTTTTGATAGAAGTATAAAAAGTAGTCATGCTTATAAAAAATCATGATGTGAATTGCGCCTTTATGTCTCGAAGTACGTGGTAGCGAAGTCTACGTTGGGATCCGTCTTTGAGGCTACCATTCTAATATCATAGATTAGCTGTAATTCAGCTATATAACTACTTAAAAATTAAAAGAACAATGCTGAACGTAACTTTTTTAGTGAATGTTATTTATGGTGATGTATGCTGTGAGTTCCTTCTAAGAAATAAATCTTTTAAAATATGGACGTTGAGGGTCCAACATGCTTCTTTCATCCTCTTGTAATTAAATACTTTCGAAATAAATCATGTCAATGCTGATCCAATTAGAAGAATTTACTTAGACTACAAACTCTTTATCATTTTATTGCTCTTTCACTATCTATGAACAAAATTAAAATTAATATTATATCGTTTCTGAACACTAGATGTTAACCCTTAACGAACGAGCGCATTTTTCTTAAACTATGCACGACTTCGTTTCTCTTCTAACAGATAGTGCTCCGAAAATGTGCGACAAAAAACAATTGCCGATTGCCCTTCATTGTTGCATGTATAATTAAAGCCAAACTTACAGTTTCCTAAAATATAAATTCTACAGTTTCCTAAAATATAAATTTATTCCCAAAATTTTTAAAAAATTGTAATGAAGTCTGTGTAAATTTAGTTTGTAGACTTATATAAATAAAAAAAATATCTAATTTACTATAAACATTTCATTCTTTAGTAGGTTTTTTAGCTGTCTTGACATAAACAAATTCAAAAGATTTTGTCCCCAACTTTTAGGGACTATATCGCACAAAGGCAATATACCCCACACAACAGCGAAAAGACGATGCAGTGCCTTCATGATATTTAATTAAAAATTACACAATTTTCGCAACATATTAAATACTCAAAAAAAGAAAATATTAAAACAAAAATTAAGACAAAAAAGAAAATTATAAATAAAACCACCATCTAAAAAAATCATAAAATGAAATGAAATAGATGAAAATGATGAAAAAAACAAAAAAATAATTTGAAACGCAAAATATTGCAATCAAATAAATCTTATAACGTAACATCCCGTCTGTTTTGTTGTACAACAAAATGTATTACGAACATGTGATCAGTTCGTTCAAGACATTTTTCATATTAGACACACATATGTGTGTGAGTTGGTTGAGTTGCACGTTTGTTATATGAACTGGTAGTATGTGTCCCTCAACTTGAACATGAGTTTAATTTTAAATTTTTCTTCTAAATGTTACATTATAACGTTTTTATTTTCTTACCTTTCTCACCACCCTCGCAATTTACTATATTTTGTTTATATAGGCTACATAATGACATACAGTATGTATTTCATTTCATATTTCTATGACCTTTTTTGTTTAGATTTCTAACAATTACTAAAAAACGATTTTTTTTTTATTTATTTGTTTTTGACAATTAAAATCCATTCATTGAGAAATTTTTTGATTATTTTCTATTGCTGTTTTACTCTTCACGACATACAATACTTGGATACTCATACATGTAGTACATATGTTGTTGTATTTTGTTGTTCATTACACATCTCTGGCATGATCTTCTTTGGATGTTTTTGGCATTGGGCCCACTGTGTCTGTAGCGTTCATAGTCCGTCCCTTCTTTTGTCTGGTGCCGTTGTTAATTAACGTGTTTTTTTTATTTATTTTTTGGCAATGACTTTTCTAATTCCTTGGACGTTTTACCTGTTCTTTGTTTTAGTTCTGTTGTTCGATCAGTTTCTCTGATTTTTGATTTATAAGTTTATGTTGAAGTCATTTTAAATTTGTACACAATTTATCACACACAGCTTAAATGTACAATCTAATAATCAATTAAGTATTTTAAAAGTCGCATTATGAAAACAATAAATTAAAATTTCTTCTGAACGCTTCTCATTTGGTAGATTGAATTTTTTTTTATTGAGACCAACACTCAGGGGTAAACCCCTAGTAAATGCTGTGCATTGATTGGAATTTCCGTGGAAAGGACAGTACACTATGACCACAGAAGATATCGTCGATGGAATTAAAGAACGCTGTAACTGACAAAAAGTCGAAAATACGTCTATTTGCATAATTTTTATCAGAAAAAAATACACGTCGATTGGTCCCGGTCCCAGATTTCTACGATGAAAATAAATTCACTTACGTCGTCTACGAAATGAAAAATACCAGTGTATTTGTTCTACTTTCATACAGGTTTTTTGGCTCTGGTGAACATTTAAGATTTTGTCAGTTACAGCGTTCTTTAATTCCATCGACGATATATTTTGTTTTCTTATATTATTAAGCGTCTTAGGAATGAGACAAATTGCTGTGATTTGATTATTCAAAGGCCAGTGTTATACCTTTACACTTGAATGATCAGCAGCAATTACCCCATCGTTGCATGTTAATTGCGGTGAGTGCCTTCGCTAAGTAGATTTTTAGCTGTTATCTGCTACTTCTCAAAAGGTGGCGCTTTTCTCCTGATCATTAGTTTTTCGTTGCCAAAAGTTAAGGTGAAATAGAGTGGAACGTCAGGGAGCGCTTTCTTGGTACATGGACTTTTTGGAGGGGAGGACCTCTTATTTTTAAATTATAATTTGAAAAAACGGCAAACTAACGTTTTCATTTTTCACCTTTGCTGGGATTCGAACCTGGGCCGTTTGAGTTATTGTGCGAGCGCTCTAACCATTTGAATTTTATTTACAAATTTTATAGAATAATTTTAGATTTTATGAAAATTATGGAAAATGTCTCCTAATGAGCTGGTTGAGTATCAGGGAAATGGTTACCGATAAGTGCTTTTTTATCACTCTGTCCATTTCATTTATAAATTTTAAAGGAATTAATCGCCGTAGTCTAGTATGAAGAGAGACGAGAGCTCAGAGTTTAAACCCTAGGTCTGATACCTTTGAAAGAAAGAAATAAGAGCAGTGGTTTGGCAAAAGTTCTGAAAAAAACTGATTGCCAAGATGCTCAAGTCTGTCGTTCCCAATTGACGTTAAACTGTTGGTCCCTGTACTGACACACTCAATATGGCTGCTGTCAGAAGCTATGCCGTAACTCTGAAAAAAAGTTGACAAGGTATTTTTTTTTATGAATACTTGTAATTTATTTGAAAAAAAAATTTTCCTTGTTTAGCTACTAAACAAAAGACCCTGATCACGTCACTAATTTTTGACCCAAATACACTTTAATTAAATAGAATGAACAGAAAAAAAAACAACATTTCAATGAGAAAAATTTTAAAATTTGCAATTTTTTTTTTATCAATGAACTACTTAAGTGATTAAAAGTAATTAATTCTAAACTGATCCAATTCTGAGCACTTTTGTGTTTCTTTTTTTTTCGTATTTCACCACATGCCAAGTTTGAAGTCATTAAATAAAATTATTTCTTGCTGTGATTAAACATGATTTCTTTGTTGTGTTTTTGTTTTCAGTTTTTTTTTAATTTTTTATATATTTTGCTAATATACTCATAGTTTTAAACGTTTTTAGAAAGAAACGCCATTTGAATTTGAATTTATTATCGATAATTCAATTTGTGTGTTGTACAAACAATATTGGCCAAAGACATTCAGCATCACAATGAACAATAAATTGATGTGATTTGGTTGGTTCGATTTGGATAAATCAATTAAATTGTCTGCTTTGAAAAAAAAGAAAGAAAAACACACAAAAAGCCTTTGAATGTGCTGTTTTTTTTTTTTCAATGTTTGAAGTCATCAAAATAATGGCAACAGACAGCCTCACTTTTTGTCCAACACATTTCATTTCAATAAATTAACAATCATAACGGCTGTGCATATCCGCTCTTTCGCTCTTTCACTCTTTCCGTTTTATGAAAAACACAAATTAAAATCATTTCATTGATAGAAACATTTTCATTCAGAAAATCGAAATCAATTCAAAAAATACGGAAAAAATGTTGCACTACTAATTTTTGGTGATTCTTTTCATTCCTTCTCTAAATTATTTCTATTTATTTCTGTTTTAATATTTTAAAAATTGTTCTTTCTGTATTTTATTATTTAACAACAAATGATGTAATTTTTGCAAGAAAGACTGCCAACAACTCGTATGACCGGGGGTAGATTTCAATACTCAAAGGGGTAAGACATTAATTGTTTGTAATTTTGTGCCTGCTTTGGTTTTTGTTTTAGTCCAATTCATTTTCAAAATTCAGTTTATTTTTAAAAATACAAAACAAACAAAAAACTTAGTGGTCATATCTGTGGTGATGACATAAATCAGCATGAAAAATACAATTAAGATGTTTTTGCGTGCAACACAAAACAAATGTTGCACGACGATTAAAAATCAACAGGCAGCAGCTCTACTCAGCGGTTAGAAAATGCAAAAAAAAAATAGAAGAAAAACAAAAATATTATTTTCTTAACTTGATTTCATTTCAAAATTAGACCTCTAAACGACTCACTGCCTAGCTGGCTAACTGAGTGACTGAACGACCGACCGACTGACTATCAAAATAAAGAAAAACTAACAGAGTTATCAAGATAAAATGACAAACAACAACAACAACAACATAAAATAACGTCATAATGATTCGTCAAGTCTCATACAGAGTGTTTTGAATTTAAATGGAATATTAATTTTATGGATTTTATACATGATACAAGTCTGTCTATTCTTTCTATTCATAGATTATAGACTGACTTAAACTGCTTTAATGAATTGGATTTTATCAATTAAAATTTAATCATTTCCAGTACAATTTCTGTACGTTTGATGAATATCAATTCGTCGTATTAAAAAGGGAAAATTACATGCACTTGTCTACGAAATGAGTCTTTAAATGTAAAAAATTGTTAAACATCCAGTATACGACTTGATTTCATACATTCCAACCGATAAAGTCTGTTTTAAATTTAATGCAATTGCTTTGTAACTCATCGCATGGCATCGAATTAAAATAATTTTTTGTTGACATGTTTGATTGATTTGATAGATTTTCAAAGTTAAACTGTAGTTAAAGTAAGTTAAACAGAGCGTTATGTGTAATTAAACAGTCGAAAATTCTCATGACTTTATAAAATGCATAAAACCACACACAATAGTTTGGCATCAAAATTTTTGTAATTTAAACATCTGCTTTTGGGCCTTTCCTTTAAATCCGCACTGCAAAAGTTGCTGGAATTCTTCTGAGAGGGAGACTGTGGAACATTTTCTTGGTGACTGCCCAGGTCTGGCAGTCAGACGTATGAAGTTTATTGGGGTGCCTTTTTTCGACGGCTTGGCTCAATGTGCTGACCTGGACGCCCTTGCTTTACTTCACTTTATAGGCAGCTCTGGTTGGCTGTAGTTCTTTTCCTACTTTTAGGTAACTTCAGTTTGGTCCTGCAATGGTTTCAAAACGGCACCTTGTGCTAATTGTAGTTGATAGGGTTTTTCGGATTAACTGGCCATTTGACCTACATACCTACCTACCTACCGCTTTTGACAGCTCATTATGCAGTAAAGTTATCATATTTTTTCTCCAGTTATGTTTTTTTTACAACAATTTAAGGAAATATCACTTTTTATGATACTACGTTGACGCTTTTATTAAAATTTCACATTTTCCCGCTATATTCTATAAACACAACAAAGGCTATCGAACACCGAACACACGACTACAAAAATCGCTGGCTACGAAAGTAGCCAAGTAGCCAGCTACTTAATTATAATAACGACTACAGCTACAAAATAAACATCTGTTTTAACACAGTAACAACAAACTATTAAATACATACGAACTTTAATAATACAAAAAAGAATAAATAAATAAATAAAAATTTAAGAAAACTAAAAATGTAATAAAATAATAAATAATAAATTAAATAAAAAGTGATGTAAATAAATAAGATATGTAAATGAAAACTAAACAAAAAATATAAACAAATAATTATTTTTTTTTAGTGGTGTTTTTAGCTTTTTTAATGTATATATTTAATGTATTGCGTTTTTTAAACACCTTTTTCATGCATCTTATTGTATTGGCAGCACGAAACAATTTATTGTCACCAAAAAAAATATAAATTAGCCTAAGTTGGCTACGGGCTACAGAAGTATTCGTGTGGTCGGTAGTGGTGTTGCCAATAAAATAATTATTCTCATATGCACACATGTATTCTATTTTTGACAACTTGTAGTCGATGGTCGGTAGCCTTTAATGTGTTTATAGCAATAAGTAGATGAAAATTGTTACGTGACGTCACATAACATGCCTATATATATTTACATCTATATTTACCTATTAACAACATGACAGTATATATCGATGATGGAATTAAAGAACGCTGTAACTGACAAAAAATCGAAAATACGTTTTTTGCATCATTTTTATCAGCAGAAAAATACGCGTCGATTGGTCCAAGTCCCAGATTTCTACGATGAAAATAAGTTCACTTACGCCGTCTGCGAAATGAAAAATACCAGTGTCTTTGTTCTACTTTCATACAGTTTTTTTTGGCTCTGGTGAACATTTAAGGTTTTGTCAGTTACAGCGTTCTTTAATTCCATCGTCGATATGCATTTATTAACCTATTAACAACATATAATTCTCATCGAGTTGTTAAAGGTAAACACGAGAAACCCGATATCTTGTATTTTATTTATAAGTACCAGAGGCCCACCGATTTCTGAAAGCAACCATAATATTATAGCTTCCAACCGAACAATCACCCGAAGCCTATAAGCAAATCCGAATACCGAGAACGTCAGTTATTCTTGTTAAGAAGATTCTAAATATAAGTATAAAGTTTCGTAAATAAAGTTTTGCTTATTTAATTAGCACAAAGTGTCCAATTGTATTTCACTTCGAAGGAAGCAGACCTTTAACTCCGAACCTGGACAACAGGAGTTATGCCCCGGCTGAAAACATAAACTGCATAACAAGAGCTCCCGAATTCTTCTTACACTCAGCAAATCCACGGTAATAAAATAATAACGACGGCAAAAAGAATTCGGGAGCTCTTACACTCGTCAAATCTATGGTAATAAAATTAACTACGACACGTGTCTGTTCCATAAGAAGTCTGTCTCGGATTATTAACCACCAATCAATAGAGCTGTGTCGGTCACGAACGAACAGGTTAAATTGAACGAATCAGTCAATTGAACGAAGTGGATCAGTCGTTCGTTCGTTCGTTTGGTCGTGCATTCGCGCAATCTAAACTTGTTTTTTCTTTGTTTTGGTCGTTAGTTAAACATTTATTTTGTCGCTTTTTTATATGCATATTGTCAGTATTGCCATTTTGTTTATTTTTAACTAAAATTGGCCATTGTTTCTTAAATGTGGAAATACGTACTTTTATTAAATTGTTTTTACTTTTTTTTTAAATCTACAGGAACATTTGTGTGACAATAAACATTATTATTTTGATTATAGAATTACTTAAATAAATAATATACTTATATAATAATAAAAAATAATATATCGTATTTTTCATACTAACGAACGACCAGAACAAATGAACGATTGAACGAAGTGAACTAACCGGATCACTTTTAATGACCGAACGAAAATGAACGATCATTTAAGTGAACGATTTGGCACAGCTCTATCAACCAACTCTCTTTTCGTTGGGTAAAACTCAACCTCTTATGTATTTATTTTCATCAACTCGATGAGAATTATACTACACTACGTATTGGTAATAGGTTAATATATGTAAATATACCGGCATGTTAGTAATAGGTAAGTATAGATGTAAATAGATATATATAGGTAGGTTATGTGACGTGACGTCACAAAATGCGTAAAATTTATGAAAAAGGGAGTAACAGTTGAGCAGTTTGCTTTCTAAAACTGGTTTTCGAAACTAAGTTGGCGGATTTATCCATTGACAAACTAATCTTTCAATTCTTGTCTAACCTTTACCCTAAAAATTTGCTTTTCTGAGTTGGGTGCCTATGTTAGTCTTAAATATAATTTTCAATTTCATAACTTATAAAAGTTAAAGAAAATATGAGATGAAAAAAACCATGTGACATTGAAAGTTTTTTTTTTTAATTTCAAACTTTCAAGTTCATTGTTAAATTATTATTTATTTTCCAATTCCAATATTTCAAAAATGTCATCACTTTTTTTTTTTGTGTCATAATTTTCTATTGAACATTGAGGTTCTATTTACATGGATGCAAGCGGTGGCACCCATATGGAAATTTCATTTATTTTTTCTCACAAAAACACAAAGACAGAAAAAACTGAAAAGGAGGGCAGGCAGCAAACAAATACAACTTTTGCTACAAATACTGTGGCAAACAATTTACGCTTCGTTTCTTAGCAAAACCTTGAATATAAACGGCATAAATGATGCGCTTGCCAAGCGATATTCAAAAGCTAAAATAGAAGGCGTGGCTGGCCGTATCGGTTTTGTGGCTTTGAATAGATTTTATATTTTTTTCTCTATTTTTTTCAACTTAATTTAATTAGTTTTCAATTAAGTGTGGAAATACGTTTTTCTAATTAAGTCATTATTATTATTATTTCTATTCTATATTGTTGCTCTCGTTTATTTAGAAACGTTTTTTTTTTTTTTTTAAGAAAAACAATAAATAAATGAAAATAAATAGAAACACACCAGTCAGAAGTGATGATTACTAATTTCGTTCTATATTTCATTAATGGCTTGGAAATTTTCAAATGACATCATTTCAATAATTTGGTGATTAAAGAAGAAATAGAATTTGCAAAGTACGAGAGATATTGAATATCATGATTTATTAAAATCAATTTAATTTCTAAAACATTATTTTGAAACATTTTTATATAGAGAACGAAAAAACTGAATTATTCATTTGAAATGGAGGCATTTATAAATATTTATGATACTAAACACTCACTAGTGAGTACTAGTACATTGATTTGGAATTTAATTTTTATAATTTGAAATTGACATTAACATTTGATGAATGACACACCGATTGTTTGTAAGCTATTAATAAATTTTAATTTAAATTTTAATCCTATAATGTTTGACTATACGTTTAACTTTGTAATACTTTATGATCTTTAATGTAATTTGAATTAACCTATGCCCAGGCCCCTCTACCTGACGGAGGCCACCAGGTTTCAATTTAGATTAGATATTAAAAGGATAGTCAATATACTGGTAGTTAATGTTGAAGTGTGTTTGGACTGGTTACATTGACAAAGAGCTTCCGGATTTGAACTAAAAAACAACACATAAAATTTAAAGCAATACGAGTATATGAACTTTTAAATTTTATCATTAGAACGATGTGTATACAACTGTATGGGTTTAACGTGCGCACCTTTCCGTAGACTTAATCACACGCCGCCCGTTGCCGGAGCGGTAGTTGAGTTCAATGCGCCCAACCACCGCCACTCGATGCCGGTCCCCTCTAATCCGTTCATGCACGGACATGGCGCTCAAAAGAGGGCCCATAGCATCGAGTTGGCAATTTGATACCACCACTGTCTGGGTGATGATAACCCCCGTGCTAAGGGGTATCTATCTAAGTACTTCTACAACCACTACGTGTACCTCCCGAAGGAGGACCTCACCAATCACCAGGCCGGTGACCTTACTTCCCGAATGGCTGAGAGTCTCAGTCTACCGGGGGCTTCCTGCTGCCCGTAGCACCAGATTAAGGCATCTCTGGTCAGTCCTTGAGAACACCAGAAATGCCTGCCACGCGCACTAAAAGTACGCGTGACATTACGACCATGCACCAACATAATCGCCATAAATGGCGTTCTCTGCCTATATTGAGCGCCAGATCACTCAGGGCTAGATCGAACCCAATATTCCCCGGGGAAAACAGGCTACTGACGTGACACTCGCCAGCAGCCATAAATGTATCCCGGGGAAACGATCTGTATAAGTCAATGCTTCAATATAAAAGCCGGTATCTCACTAATAAATCCTTTTACATATATTGGCTTTCAGTGCGTCCATCTATAGACATGAGTATCTCGTGAATAAATTTTTCAGTATTGTCTTTCAGTGCTTCAATCGTTTTGGGTTTGTTTCTAAAGACATAAGGCTTAGCTCAAAAAGGTAGTCTAAATGGCACCATCTAGGCACCCAATTGCCGGATCGGACTAGTCTTTTAATTGAGCCTTTGTTTCGTTTTGCTGAAAGCACATGTCAGTGAAGTCTAGTTTTTCCAAAAAATAAAAAAAAATAATAAATAATCATGGCACGGTAGGACTTGACATTCACAGTAACGTACCTAATTTTGTGGTCTTTGAAATCGAGCAGCCCAATGATGCCATCGGCCCATAGTTTATATCAAATAGTGCTGTTTTTGGAATGTATTAGCAGTTCTTGCAATGCTATTGGTTGCTTTTTACATCAAACACGACAATTTTACTTGTTTGCGTATTCATTAAATCTTAAATATCTTTCGTCGCTAAACATAATATCGTCGATGGAATTAAAGAACGCTGTAACTGACAAAACCTTAAATGTTCACCAGAGCCAAAAAACCTGTATGAAAGTAGAACAAATACACTGGTATTCTTCATTTCCCAGACGGCGTAAGTGAATTTATTTTCATCGTAAAAATCTGGGACCGGGACCAATCAACGAGTATTTTTTTTCTGATAAAAATGATGCAAAAAACGTACTTATTTTAGATTTTTTGTCATTTACAGCGTTCTTTAATTCCATTGACGAAATTTCGAAAAAAGTAGATCTTCATCCAACTTTGCCAGCTTCCAAACAACAGTGAGTACCATGACAACACTCCAATGAAAATAACAAGAGCAACACTACAATTTTACTACCACTTAGAATGAAAGAGATAACAAATATTAATAAAAACATAATTATGATTTTTAAATTGCAGTAATATTAATAACAGTTGATGTTCATATTCACTTTGGGCTACAGTGTATACAGTGCACTATGGGCAAAAAAGCGATATTTTTGGCATTAATTGCAGCTTTAAAGCTAGAGACTTAAAATTTTGCACGAATTTAACTAACACCAAAATGGAATTTTTGTTTTTTTGTTTTGGACCACGCCTTCTTCCGCCTCCCCATTAAAACATTAGGTCAGGTTTTGGCAGAAATTCGGCTTGGGTGCACCTCGGCATTTTTTATTTTCGTTATTTGAAATATATGTGATTAGAAAGCTGCTTCAAGAATCTGTAAGTTTGCATCTAAAACTAATTTATTTTATTAACCCATTAGGGGCCAGTACTAAAAAACTATTTCTTAATCTCACTTTTTATAAAAAACCACTTAAATGCTTATATTTTTTTGGTAGACTCAGATAATAGACAAGTCTTCAGCCTTTTTGTTAAGGTATAAAATGCTCAATAACCCTTCAAAGACCAGAGATATTTAAATTATGCTTACGTTTTATTTTCAAGAAAGTTTTTTAAAGCTTAAGTTATTGAATAAGATAAGTTGAATAAACGTTAGTTAAATAAAATAAAGGTTGGCTTAAACGGTATCCGTGCTGCTTACTTAATGCTTTGATGTTAATGTATTGCTGCTTTCTAAAGCCATTTTCAATTCCTGTTATACTATCGTTACTAACAGGTTTTTTTTAACAGAAATGCTGTTTGTTTTTCGTTTGATTTTTTTGGTCTGCGGCAAGCTCAGATGCTAACTTTCTCTTCAAACGAGGCCCTGCATCAGTATAGTCTAAATGCCTCCGACCTCGTTTATTGCCGGGCAAGCCGCAATCACTTATTTCAATAATTGGATGCAAGCAAACGCGAGTGTGTTTTTTTTTAATCGTTCAAGTATTCGATTGCATTTTGGCAAATTTAAATTTATGAAAACAATACTTAGGTAATTAACTGATGTTGCTCATCTGATAAGTTTTGCTGTGTAATATTCTCCAAAATAAATTTTTTTACACTATCTTTTTGTCGATTTTAGCTGCTCCAAACCTCAAGCAGTGTTGAATGGCAAAACTCGTATGAAACTACAAAATTAAGTTTTTTCCCAAAAGGAACAAAAAGGAGCAAAAAGTGGTAATGGTGTTTGATAATAAACAGTTTTATTAATAACTTTTTTCAGAAACATTGCAAATGACTTTTTATACACAGAAGTTATATTCCACACAATACACGTATGTTTGTTAGTTTCGACCTATAATAACACACTAAGAACACACTGAGTTACTAGACAATTGCTTTGCATACCTTGTCTAACTTCTTCCATATTTAAACTTTTTCACAGTCTTTAAAATTAATGTTTTACTCACGATCAAAGTTTGTAAAAATTTCGCGCGCATTTTCTGTTGGTAATGCGACAATGAAACATCTGACTTTTTTCTTTCATAAAATAACAGGGTGCAACATAAAAATTATAAAAAAAAAACGTTTGTATAACCGTGAGAGTATACGAATTCAAAAAACGAAAGCAGATTTTAAATTTTAAACAAACAAAAATTGAATTTATGCCAAAAATAGCAACATTTTACCCTTAGTGCAGTGGTAAAACAAATGACAGCTGCAAAAGTAAAAATCAGCTGTTATTAATTTTACTTTTGGAGCTGTCAGTAACTTGTTTCACCACTGTATACACAGTGGTCCAAACTGAATATGTTTGACAGTAACATGTTATACGAAAATAGCTAAACAACAACAACACGTATAATTGCCTTATTTACTTAAAAAAACTTAATTAATTTTCTATTTCCTATAAAATTTCATATGTCTTTGGGCTCTCATACATACAGACCTCATCTTTTGTTATTAAAAATTTGCAAGAAATCTATTTTCTCCTAATGAACGTCAAATACATTGACCTTCGCCAATCATACGCTTGATTTACTATCATCACAATCAAACCAAACCTTCGGCAAAACAAATTTCAAAAGGAATTATTATTTTTTTTCAAAATTTGCAGCCAAAAAATTAGAAGCATAAGAAAAAAGAAAAAGTGAAATAAACTTGACATATTAAAATGAAGAAAATTAATAGAAAATTTCATGGCATCCAACGAAACAAGCAGGAAATTGTCACTGCAGTGAGACTAAAAATCAAAAAATAATGAAAAAAAAAAAAATTAAAATCAACTAAAAATAATTTTTTATTAAATTTGGTCTAAAAAACCAAAAAATGACAACAATATTTGGGAGAGGGGGGCATCATATTATTGCAACGTACACACCACAAACGTAAATTATGATGAGCAGAAGCATAAATGAAATCAAAACAGAAGAAAAAAAATGAATTCAAATAAAATTCAACGAAAAAACGATGACTTATTAAAACATCAAAAGTTTATGATTTTGTTCTTTTTGTCAATATAGGTACACAAGAACAACAACAACACCAAAACAAAAATAATAATAAATTAGAAAAAACATTAAATTAAAATTAAACAAAAATTGCAGATGAGGTACAGGTGGATATGTTATGAAGAAAATTTTGAAAAATGTACCCCTTGTCATCAGGCAATCAATTGGCAAAAACTAAAAAATAAGAGTGTCCACATTACGCAAATACTTATTTTTCATTTCGTTTCTTTTTTATGTCAATTTTTTTTTATTTCATTCTTATTTTGCTGACCATTTGCTAAAACTGCCATAAAATGAGAAAAGAAAAATTAATTTTTAAAAATAGAAAGAACCCACCGCCAAATGCCAACATTTATAATTTTTTTTTCTATAATCTGAGCATAGACTGCATGACGATCACACAGCAACCCACTCGACCATATTTGTTGCAAAAAATTATTTACATAAAAGAAAAAAATTACAAAAGAAGATAGGAATACTCGTACATTGTTACTATAATTTAAAATGTTTACTTGCATATGAGCTGCTTAGTTTGAAAGTGGCGTAGGTACATTGTTCAAAAATTATCATGTTAATATAACATGGATTACAATTCAATGATATCTCATCAGAAATTTGCAATCAAAAGTTATGTAGCCATTATATTGAAGAATAATTGATTCTTTTGAGAACGGTTCACAAGAAGGCTAGGCTGAGCATTACATTCCCAAAAAAAAACATGTGTATTTGGATTAGAAAGTAAGGCCATAGTACGGAAAGTTCATACCAAAAGCTACATGGTTGCTTATTATTTTTTTATTTGAGATAAATACTCAGGGGTAAACCTCTACTAAATGCTGTGCATTAACAACAGAACATATATTTTTTTTCTTATGTTATTAAGCGTCTTAGGAATGAGACAAATTGCTGTGAATTGATCATTAATTTGAAGGATCAACAGCAATTGCCTCATCATTGCATGTTGATTGAATGGTGAGTGCCTTCGCTAAGTAGGTTTAGCTATTATCCGCTACTTCCCAATAGGTGACGTTTTTTTTTCTTGATCATTCGTTTTTTGTTAACATTGGTTAAGGTGAAATAGAGTGGAATGCCGCGGAGCGGTTTCTTTGTAGATGGTCTTCGTATAATTTTGAAAAAAACCGCAAACAAACTTTTTCATTTTCACCTTTGCTGGGATTTAAACCTGGGCCGTTTGAGTTTTTGTGCGAGCGCTCAGCACAGATATGTTTCCATTTCCTAAACACAATATGAATTATAATGTTTAGTAATCAGTAATCAGCTTACTTACTTACAATTGGTACTTTAAACAGGATATTAAAACCTAATACAAGACTCACACTGTAAAATTCTGGCTGGTATATAATGCTCCATACATGTTTTAATAACAATCCCTAAAAATGGTTAGAAAGTGAACTATATAAAAAAGTTACTCAGCACTTGGCACGAAGCAAATTTGTGCTAAATCTGATCATATTAGAGTTATTGAACGAAACGATTATGTTAGCTGTAAGAATATTACATATTATTACTAAAAATAAAGAAGATATTAATTAAAAAAATTTTATCAATAAGCTGAGTTGACCTTATTACTGAGTAACATATAAACTTTCAGGTCAATTAAAATAATAATTATTTCGATATTTCGCCACTTCTCTGCGTAGCTTCTTCAGGAAATATTTATTGTATTATAAACTTTTTTTTTATTAATTCAGTTTTTACCATATAAACTGGATAGAATTAAAATACTACTTATAAAGAAAATTAATTTATAATGAAAAAAAAGATAAAAAACAGAAAAAATACTTCAAATTCCTAGAGCTTCTTAAGGTCATCGATGCGTCGATGATAAAAAAATAAAGATAAAGAAAAGCATACGCTATCCCTATTATATTGAAATAGAATTGAAATACTAATTCAGAAAAAAATTGTGCAATATGCCTCCTCATATAATGCTCGTTACTTGCTTTTGGGCTTAAGTTCACTTCAAAGAGATGAGTTACTCATTCTGTTACTTAATGGTGTTATTGATTGTAATTACTTGCCTAATTTGATTAGCTTTTGCATTCCTTTCAGAACGATTGGGTTTGTTAATTTCTTTAATGTAACATCTCATATTACTAACTATGTTATGAATGAGCCTTTAATTAGAGCATTCAGTACTTTAAAGAAGATTAAGAATAAAAAGAAAAATCTTTTTAAGTTTTATTTAGAAACTAAGGATGTTATCAGTTTATTTTGAAGATAACCATTGTTGTACATAGCCTATAAGGATATTGTGAATCTATTGGTAGATAATATAGTGGTTAAAGCGCTCGCACAGAAACTCAAAAGAACAAGGTTCAAATCCCAGCGAAGGAGAAAAATTAAAAAATATTAAATTTGCGGTTTTTCGAAAATTATAGTTAAAAAATAAGAGGTTCCCCCCTCTCTCCCCCCCTAGAAGTCTTTCACTGCTCCCTGATATTCCAGTCTATTCAATAAACAGAAAAAAATGATTAAGAGTAAGACGCCACCTTCTGGGAAGCTAAAAGCTAACCTATTTAATGGAGGTGCTTACCACTCATATTCAACATCCACCGACATATGGGGCAATTGCTATTGAACATTCAAGGGTGAAGGTATAACACTGGCCCTTGTTTGGTCAAATTGACAGCAACTTGTCTCATCAACAAAAAGGCGCATAATATAGAGTCCATCTAAATACAAAATTCCAATACAATGCACTGCATGAGTCTGAATATTGGTCTTAATAAAAAAAATAAATATAATGTTGTCTGAGTTTAGTTTTTTGCCACTGTATTTGCCACTATTTGGGAAAATTCTAATTCTCAACGAAAAGAAAAGAAAATCAATAAAATTATAAATATTTTAACTAAACACTTTTTTAATTTGGGAATTTCAGGGAATTCTTATTCCAGTTTTTGGGGAACAAAAAATGTTCCGGAAAGTTAAACAAAAAAATAATTAAATTTGTATCTTCTCAAAATTTTCACTGTAAAGGCGGATTCACCCATGAGTTTCTGAAACAGTTTAACGTTTCTCTCAGAGAGCGAGAGAAATGATTTTGTGCGAAGTGCTCTCAGCTTGATTCAAATTAATTTTAAATTTAGTCCGAACAACATTAAAAAAGGTTGCCAAATCATACAAAATGTATACAAGAGTCATGCCATATTGCTTGGCATTTGTATTAAAAAATTAGTATGGTAAAGTGAATAATGTAAAGAAAAAGCAAATGAGAAGTGAACTTATTAGAAAATAAGAGATATTTGTGGCAAAAATGAAAAAATTAAAAAATATATAAGGTAGTAGCATTAAATAAATTTACTGTAAAATTGTTACAAATGATTTTTATACATTTCATTCAACACAAAACAAAATCATTTTATTCTTGCTAAATAATTCGTCACAAATACTATTAATTCTTTACTTACTTTAGTTATAAATTCCAATATTATTAGCTTTTTAATTGCTTAATTTGACACAAATATAATTAATTTTCTATTTTGTTATGCACATATGTATTAATGTAATTTTTAATTGAATATGGCAGCACTGATTTTACGAACGAAATTTCTGAAATGCGTGAATCGTGGTGCAAAAAACTCTCAGTAAACAAAAAATTCGTTTGCACAAAAAATGTTTCAGAATCGTATGGGCAAATCCGCCCTAATAAATAAAGTCGTTTAATCGTCAATATGCTTTGTTTGCACAAATTTCTTAAAATAACGATCAATCATCAAATCTAGCAATTAACTGAAAGTTCTTAGATTTCATTTTAAATAGCAATCTGTTTTTATTCGTTTATTTACTCTAATATGAAATGTATGCTTTTGGGGATAAGCACTCTCTGCTTAAGAGACTCGTCAGGAGACTTTTTCCCAAAGGTGGTATTCAAAACTATAAATACTTATGGTTAAATAGTTATAGACTAAATGCGAATCATACCCATTTAGTATATAAAAACCAAACAAAGCAATACATTTCTGTCTTTCAAAAAATTCAAATTCTATTTCGTTTATTTACTATAAAACCCAAAAACTTAAGCACAATTTAATATTTTAGCAACCATACTTTGTTTACTATTCTTTGTGACGCAGTGTAATTAATGTTGGTCTTGAAAATTACACCAAATAAATATGTATTTCACAAGTAATAATAAAATAATAATAATTTCTTTTTTCAACTTACCAACCAAGTCCAGTTATTGGCATTGCAAATATAACAATTGCAATCACCATAAATAACCGCATATCTCGACAATACGGCAAAACGTAAAACGTTACAAATTATTTTAAAGTTTTTCTGCTATTTATATTTTTTATTTGTATTGTTAAATTAAATATATTGCTCTTAAAACACATAAAACGGATGTTTGAAATATATGTATATGTTTTTTTATTTTTATTTAATAAATTCACTTAAAAAAAAACTTTACTGTCATCTGCTTGCATTGAAAACACAGCATTTTGTAAAAGTCGTAGTTTTTATCTGGAAAACAAAAAATTAGTTTTTAATTAATTTTTCATTTTAAATTTTCGTAATAATTTTTATTATTTTATTGCATTTTAGTTAATCCTTTGTGAACAAACGTAAGAAACAAAAAAATGCGTCAAATTTATTGCAAAGTTTCGCGCGTACTGCTGATTCGTTTATTGGTTTTGTTCTTTGGCAGCTTGAAATTAATTTTACGTTTAATGTGCCAGCCTTTATTTTGGTTTTTATTTTATTTATTTTTTTTGTTTAATTTCTTTCTTATTTTTCGTTTTTATTTTATACTTTTGGAAGGAGTATTTTTTGTAGTTTTTTTTTATTCTTTTTTATTTTTTATTGTATGTGTGCTTTGGCGATTTCAGACGCTTTTATTTTCTGTGATCATACGAAGGCACAGTGTTGGTTTGAATAAAAAACAAGATTGAAAAATAGTAGTTTTAAAAGTTGCTTTAAAAATGAAGGGATTTGTGTTGTTGTTATTGTTGCTGTATAAGTTTTTTTTTTTGCTTGAATCTCAGCTTAAAGGATCATTTTAAAACTATGATTGAATTCTTTTAAATTTTTTATTATTGTTTACATTATTTTTAGATTAATGTGGTAGAGAAGAGTTTAGCAAGGAATTTTCATTTAGTTGTGTGTGATATTTATTTGCTTTTTTGTAACAGATAAAACTTTTGTTTGTCCATTAAACCCTTCAGTTATATCATTAATAAATCCTCTACCATGTGATTGTTGATGATTGCCATGAATTTCGTAGCTGATGTTGAAAACATATTCCGTTTACGAATGTTAATTCCTCATTTAATAGAAAAATTATTGGAAAAATAATCTAAATTCCTACCTAATTAGGGCATTTAACGACGCAACTCTCAAAATATATTTTTTTCACATGTTGAATATTCTAAAAATCCATACATAATTGGCCCTTATTCTAGCTTCTCACAGCACCCATATTGTGTGAGTGAATTTTTTTCTTTGAGTACAGGGACCTACAGTTTAACGTCGAATTGGAACGACTGACTTAGGGAGCTTGTTTATGACAATTAGTAACTCTCAAGAGCTTTTGCTAGAAGACTGGAGAAAAAAATATTTTGTCAGATTGTTTTCTTAAAAAAAAAAAAAAAAAACTTTACAGTAAAAATATCGAGTAGTAATGAGTACTAAAATGAATAGTAATTAGTACTATCGGTTAATGAAAAGTAGTAAACTTTTTATATTCGGTTTTTTTGTATTGATGACCTTAATTAGGTATCCAGCGATTATATTTAAAATTCACAACGTTTGATCAGATTTTAAATCGATATGGCTACACATCAGTGATGGGAAAGTTGGTACGTTTGTACTTTTTTGAATATATTTGATGTCGTTGTACTCCTTTAACATATTTGATATTAACAGACATGTTGCCAACTTAAATTCTTTTTATCTGTTCTTCATAATTTGTTCCTCTTTGATTAATATAATAATTTTTTGAAATTTGTGTTCATTTCCTAATACAAAATTAAATAATGTTGTAATAACGCTCAGAGTGAGCTGACAGGCTAGAGTATTTGATAGCAAGTCTAGCATATAACCCATTAATCTTTTTGGACACACACTACAATTTTTATTTATTTATTTATTTATAAGACTAAGATTAGCGATTAAATTTTTTACTGCAGTTAAATAAAAAAATGAGTATTTTTCATACTTGAAGCAAAGAAATATGAAAAATATATTTTTTTTTCGGCGAATACCTCTTAGCAGACTTCTGGCAAAAGCTCTGAGAATAACGGATTACCATGAAAAAGCTTCTCAGGTCTGTCGTTCTGTCTGAGTCGATATTAAACTGTAGGTCCCGGTACTCATGGATAAAAATTAACACAGACAACATGGGTGCTGCGAGAAGCTAGGACGTAACTCTGACACAGGGTTGTAAAGGCCAACTATGTATGTATGTATTTTAGGTACTATTAAGACTAAAAAAGTACTTTAAAGAAAGTTTTTTGATACTCAAATAAAACTCTTACAAATAAAACTCTATAAATAAAAATTCCTGTCTAATTTTTGCCATATAAATTCAATCGTAAAAATTGCCAAAGGAAAAAAAATCCCATGGAATTTTTATTTCCTCTGATAATTTTCTATCATTTCCACACACTACCATATTGAGCATTCCATTGGTTTTTAAAGAAATGGCTGAAATGGAGTTTTATGTCAAATTAATGATCACTATGAGTATGAATAATATGTAACAGAGTAGGTAGAGAAAGTTTACTAAAAGTGCCGGTACTATTAGACAAATATTTGATATAACAGGAGTGAATTTTATTTTGTAGAAATTGTTGTGGATTTGAAAACCAAATATTATTGGATTTAATAGCACCCCAGCATTTCTTTTCATGCCGTTTCTAAATCACACTCCGACAATATAGGGATTCGATGACACTCCTGATTGTATTATTTTTTTATTTTCATTATTTGTTTTACAAGCAACATTTTATCTTGAAATATTAGCCTAATGTGAACGTACTCATACCTTAAGAAATTGCAAAGTTAGCTTATAAGAATCAATAAAATTAATTTTATTTAAAACAAGTATAAAACTTATTTCCACATTTTTAATATGTCATTCATTTTTTAATTATATGTTTTATATTAATTTTATACTCCTCTGATTATTATTATTTTAATATTATTTTATTTATTATGATACCAGATAATTGAATTTTGTGTGTAATTTTTGTTTTTACTTTTATAAAAACTTTTTTTTTATTAATGCAATATTATTAAGAGAATTTAATTTTTATTTATAAACTTTCACAATTGTTGCTTTGACGAAACTTGTTTACAGTGTTTCAAACTGATTTTTTTGCAATTTTAACTCTTTTCTTTACAACGTTTTATTTGTTTTCTTTAATTAAACAAAATTATTTAACACCAAAAAAAAAAGAAGAAAATAATTATTTTATTAATATAGACTGTACACTTGACCACAATCATTAGCCACGATAAACTAAACTTTGTTTTGGCTGTTGCTGAATGAACATTGTTGATCTCTTTGAGCGTTCTTCATACGTTGCACACATAAAATTCTCTAATATTTTACAGAAAAACAAAAAAAAAATTTAAAAAAAAAAAAAATTTAAAATAAAGAACGAAAAACACTAAAAGTCTGTGTGATGCGCTGAGAAGTCAAAGAGACTTTCATCATCATTATCAGCAACAAATCTTACAGGTAAACACGCCGCCACAAAATTCTCATACAGACAAAATTTCAGTGGAGCTGTTTTTGTTTTCTACTCTTTTCACCGCCGTAAACATCATCGTTACCGTCAACGTTTGTTTGCACAATTGATAATGCGATGGCTGATGATGCCAATGATTATCACGTTAATGATGATATTAAAGATAATGCCGATATTAATAATGAGGTTGCATTAAAAACAAAAACAACAAAATCTAGTAGAATTTGTTAAGCAAAAATAAAATGTAAACCAACCGTTTTATCAACCAAAAAAAAAAAAAAAATTAATTGCAAATCTATACAAACAACCGATTACTCAAATTGAGCCACTTAACAGCGCAATTGTATGAACACGTTTGTTTGAAGTTCGAATTCATTTACAATTTCAATGAAGAATTTTAGCGGTTTTCTCTTCCCTCAATTTGCTATAAATTTTTTTCGGATTTTTTCTTTTTTTTTTTAGATTTTATAACACCACCACCACACACTTTTCACACATAAAACCGAAATGAAAAGTAAGACAAAAACAAAATAAAATCTGTGAAAATTTTAAACGATCCCAATCACACCATCACTAACATCATTATGCCACTCTGTTGATTTCTAGACATGAATGGGGCTGTGCTGTTGTATTTCGTAGTTTCATGGTTTGAAGATCAAAAACGATTTTATTTTTTATTTTTTACTTTAATTTTAATCCCATTATTTTTTTTTTATATGTATATCTGCATGTATTTGTATATTTTAATTATCTAATGGCTACACTTATACGCACAACAACAGAAACATCATTCATTGTTTTTACAGTGTAATCATTATAATGATCTGATACTGTTATTTAAAGCAACAACAAAAAGTTCATTATGTTATGGCTCTTGATTTGCGAATCTGTTAAATTTGTTTTTAACACACTCAATCGATTGTTTACGTTTAATGAGTGTCTATTTGTCTATCTGGCTGTCTCTACGACGTGTGTGTGTGACTCTTTATGTCTATGGCTGTTGTTAATTAATTTGAAATGAGGCGTTTTCTTTAGCGGACAATTTTCAAAATGTGATTTTATTTTGTGTTTTGTTTATTTTATATTTTGCATTTAAAACACTGTCTCACATGTCAACTTGCAAACGCGGATGAAAACACTTAAATCGCGTTCCGTTTAGAAGAGCTTATCCAGCTTATAGAAACGTTTACGAATATATTTATAAGACATGTATGTGCTCTTGTTTAGTTAAAATTTAAAATCACACTGATCTATTAAACTGTTAAAAATTCTCTACAATCTTTGAGTGCTTTTCCTTTTAAATTTTTTATTATTCAGATTTCATTAGCATGTTCTTCATCATAATAATCAGTATCATTTTATGTGAAAAAATAATAATAAAAGATTTTCTCTCCTTTAAACCCTTAGTTAAAAAAAAAAATAATCTACACAGTGGCCTACAAAAGTCTATATACGGCTCTTTTTCAAACTAAAATAAATTAAACTTTTGAAACTGGTTTTTTTTAAGACCAATACTCAGTGGTAAATCCCTACTCATGCAGTGCAGTGTATTGGAATGTGAAGATGGTTGATAGAAGGATATTTGGATATTTTGCGCCTTTTTATTTGTTGATGAAACAAGTTGCTGTCAAATTGTCCACTCAAGAGCCAGTGTTATACCTTCACCCTCAAATGATCAAACAGCAATTGCCTCATCTGTCGGTGGATGTTTGAATGTGTATGGTGAGCGTCTTCAGTAGATTAGCTGTTATCTTCCCAGAAGGTGGCGCTGTACTCCTGATCATTGGTTTCTGGTGGAATGGATTAGAAATGTCAGGGGGTGGTTTCTTGCAGATGGTCTTGCTGGAAGGGAAGGGGGACCTCTTATTATTATTTTTATTTTAAATTGTAATTTTTAGAAAACCGCAAATTTTTATTTTTATAATTTTGTCCTTCGCTTGGGATTGAACCTTGGTCGCGTGAGTTTCTGTGCGAGCGCTCTACCACTATGCCACGACCCCCCACGTTTGCTTCAGATGTGTTTTTATTATTATGATTTACAGATAAAACTGAACTTTCCGAAACAAAAAAAAAAAAATTAAAAGCATTTACTAACAAAAGTCTGCAAACATTCAATAGAGATTCGCTTAAAATACAATTTCTCTAAAGTCTAGGTGGAGTGAGTAACTATAGTGATGCATACTCGCCCAGCAAAGTCAACTGAATATTTATTTTGATTTTAAATGAATTCAAACCATATTTAAAAACCATATAAATAAAATACAGGTGCACAACCGCATGTTGGTATTCCAAAGAAACCAGGTCACAGAGACGTCAGTTTTATTTTAAAAGATGTGGACAAAAACTCTTAAAAGTAAAGGCGAAAATATAAGCCAAATATATTACCGCAAGATATAAAATAATTGGCAATCCATGCACTATACAAACAAACTTAAATAATAATGGTTGTCATAGCAGAACTCCACGCCGAAAACCTTTAATTACATACATACATAACTGACCTTTACAACCCTGTGACAGGATCACGGCCTAGCTTCTCGCAGCACTTATGTTGTGTGTGTAAATTTTTATCCATGAGTACCGGTACCTACAGTTTAATGTCGACTCCGAACAAAACTGCTGAAAGGTAGTCGCCGAAAGAAATATTTTTTTCATATATTTTTTTTAAGATGTCGGAGCTGGGTGTCGAACCCAGGGCTCATGTCTTAGTAAGCCAACACACTAAACACTAGACCACGGCGACTACAAAACCTTTAATTAGTCAAAAAAAAAAAAAAAAAAACCCAGACCTTACTTGAAGTTCTTTTAAAAGCATATTGGGAATGATATGGATTTCTGCAAAATAGTTTTGTCCATACCTTATACTATATAAAAGATCTTTATTAAGAGCTTCTTATTTTTACTTTTCAATAAAACAAAGTGTGTGTAAAATACGACAGTTTTTATTCGATTGTTATAAAAACCTATTGATGCCATTACTCTCGATGGAGCGCTCCCATACTGTCCAATTTTTCTTGAATCTGGCCTATAAATTAAACCTAATTTGACCAATGGCATGGTCAGTGCGGCTTTAGTTTATATCCTTTTCGCATACACCTGCAACTTAAGAAAATCCCATAAGAAAAGTCAAATCACACGATATCGGTCGGCAGTTCACATTACCTCTTTGACCATGCTCTTAAATTTTTCGTGCAGAATATACAACGTGTCATGACCTGTGTGGCACATAGCGCTATCCTGTTTGAACTAATAACTCAACTCAGTTCAAAAGAAGTTGGCAATCATGGACTTATTGTATTTGGCGTGACAGTTATGGCCTGGCCAATATCGTTTTCAAAGAAATGTTGAGCGATAATTGTCTCATCGTTGCATGTTGGTTGTCTGGTGAGTGTCGTCGCTAAGTAGGTTTAGCTGTCATCTGCTACTTCCCAATAGGTGGCGTTTGTCTTCTGATCATTCGTCTTTGTTGTCGATGGTTAAGGTGGAATAGCGTGGAATGTCAGAGTGCGGTTTCTTTGTTGATGTACAGTATTACTATTTCATTTTATTTTAAAATTCCTAATTTACGAAATTAAGTGTTGTACGTAGATTTGTGTAGGCCACTGTATATAAAATTTTTTTACAATGTTACATGTGATATTCTAATCGTCTGCTTTTGTGTGTAAATTTGTAACATTTTAACGCTTAAAACAAAAGTTATTTCTTATCTTAATCGTTTTCTTTTTTTTTAATTATTATTTTTTTCTTATTTTTTTTTTTTATCTATTTGAGTGCTTTTTTTGCTTTGTCTATGATGAATTTTATTTGTCGAGTATCAAGGCATACAGCTGCTGTTCTATTACAAATTCTATATTTTTTATTTGCTATTTTAGTCTATTTATTAAAGTTGTAAATAAAAGTGAATCTGAGTAGGAGAGATTAGCGGATAATTAAGAAATGCACAGTGGTATAAGTGTGCTTAAATTATAGCAATTTATTTCCATTTAGAGAATAGTTGGGGGTAGTGCTTTCAATTTTGATTGAAATCCATTTGCAGTCGCTATCATATCAAATTACGTGACATTGTTTCAAATCAAAAACGGAAATTTTGGCGTTTAAGAAAGCCATTGCTTCATTGTTTAGGATTATTATGCTCGAAAAATCAGATTTCATTTGTTGACGATAATTAATTTATTTCACGAACTATCTTTGCAGAACATGGTACTTAGGCTTGAGTTGTTGGGTTATTTTAAGTTTGTAAGCCTAAATAGTCGTCGCCGTGGTCTAGTGGTTAGTGTGTTGCCTTACTAAGACGATAGTGTCGGGTTCAAATCTCAGCACCGACATCTTGAAAAAAGAAATATGAAAAAAATATTTCTTTCGGCGACTACCTCTCAGCAGTCTTCTGGCAAAAGCTCTGAGAGTAATTAATTGCCATGAACAAGCCTCTCAAGTCTGTCGTTCGGAGTCGACATTAAACTGTAGGTCCCGGTACTCATGGATAGAAATTTACACACACAACATGAGTGCTGCGAGAAGCTAGGCCGTAATCCTGACACAGGGTTGTAAAGGCCAGTTATGTATGTATGTATGTAAGCTTAAATACAGAGATTTTTTACACTCTACAGAGCTTCTTGAAATTTACAATTCTGATCCACGATGGCGACGTAATGTTGATAGGTTTTTACCAACAGCATTACACACTTATACGATGTAGACGGCTGGTTTTTGGATGTTCACTCAAAAACTAATCCAGGCTCTCTGAAATTTTTAATTTTTGTTTGTAGTCTAATATCCATGGGAGTTAACTCCTACTCATGCTGTACATTGTATTGGAATTTTTAGATAGTTTTCTTATTAAGCGCCTTACGAATAAGACAAGTTGCTAGTTACAACATTATTTTGGCCATATTTTTAATAAAATCTTAGAACTGAGGCTTCCAAACTTTTCTTATTTTTAAAATATTCAATATATATTTAATAATGAAAACAAGTTTCCTTATCCTCAAACTCTCAGCTGTCAAAGTGTTTTTTACAGGGTTGTCAAAAAATTCGAAAGAAATTCAAAACCTGCGTTAATTTTGGCACACCGTTAACACGATTTTTAGCATAGAAATGGAGTACTTTTTGTGTTTGATTGAAAGTTCGAATAGCGAATATTGTGGTGGATTAAAAGATTTAAAAACAAAAAGAAGAAAAATATTTAAAAACATTTATTAAAATGTAGAATTTCATGTTATTTATATAAAATAATAACAAACAATTTTGAAATCAAATCACATGTTTCTTTCCCGCTTAAAGTTACTTTTGTTGGTTCCTTTTTTTAAACCGAAAGAAAACGATTGAAATTGCTATGATTTTGAAATTTATTCGCTTGATGATCAATCACTATTAAAATAACTTCTTTGAATATCAAGAGTTTAAAATAATTCATGCAATTTAGTCTTATTTCTTGATTATAATTTCACTGGACTTCCTTTTACAATACATATCCCAAGAATTTAAATTAGATTTTGAATTCAATGCCTTTTTCTACTGGCAAAACGCAATGAATGCTGGTAAATAATCCACTCAACTACTAAAAAAAAACAAGTGATTTTCCTTCAAAACAAAGAATAGAATAATTTTGAGTGAAAAAGAAATATATTTTTTGGTTTGGTGTTTTTTCTTAAATTTTTTTCTTGAATTTCAACGGCAACAATCTGTTCGTTTCTTTTTAATTATTTGTTTAAAAATGTTTTTCTTTTTTTCTTTATTTCTTTTTTTAATTATTTTTGTTGTTGCAGTAATACATCATCGCATTTAATTGACTTTTAATGTGAAATAAACAAACTCTTCATTTTATGATGGAATATTTTCAAATACAAGTGAATATCGTATCTACTTGAAAAGAAACCATTTGATAGACAACAGACAGACTAACTGACCGTCTAACTGATGACTACACTTTTAAGGAAAACATTCACGAGAACTCTATATCATAA
Organism: Metopia argyrocephala; assembly: GCA_963576795.1. Classification (NCBI taxonomy): domain Eukaryota; kingdom Metazoa; phylum Arthropoda; class Insecta; order Diptera; family Sarcophagidae; genus Metopia; species Metopia argyrocephala. The sequence continues at coordinate 5,050,613 of OY756209.1, forward strand.
ACACACTAAACACTGTGTAACCAGTGTTTTCTTTTTTATATTCTATTTAATTAGTTTTACTTTGGGCCTATAATATAATTTAAATATTTACTTAATGATAATTAAAAAAGTTGAGAGAATAGAATTTGTTAGATGTGACGAAGATGATCATCATTAAAATGAGATGATGTTGTGAATATGGTACTTGTATTGTTGTTGTTTGATTTGTTTTACAAAAAAAAAAAATGTTATAATTTTAACAAGTTGTCAAGATTTCAAAAAAAAAAAAAAAAAAAAAAAAAATAAAGTGAAATGATGGATTTTATCCATGAAGTAATAAACAAAAGTAACGCATTGCCATTTTCAAAATAATTTTCTACAGTGCTTATACGTCACAGGTGCCCAAAAGTGTTTTTATTGTATGAAAGTTGTGTGAAATTTATTTAACAACAGAACAATAATACTGACTGTGCATTAAAAACATTGAGTACTAACGACTACAATCTGTCAAAAATTGAAAACTTGTGTGTAAATTAAATAACTATTTTGACCATAACATGGCTACCTATGTACCCAGCAGAAAATAGTGCTTACCAGTAAGTTATTTTGCAAGTAAGAAATTGTAAAAAATCACTTACAACTGCGCATCAATAATGCCTGATTTTTCTAAGAAATGAGCCGCTAAAATACAATAAAAGTCCAATTTTATTGCAACCATTAAGCAAATAGTACAAAAAATCAAAAAGAGCATATTTGTAAGCTTTAATGTTAAAAAAAAAACAATATAATGCTTCCATTATGGCTGACAATTTTATTTATTGCTTACAAATCTTAAAAGTTGTTTGCTGGACAACTGCACCAACACCACTTTGCTGTGGCCAACTAGGGCTAGGGCCTATTTTCGTTGTGTTGTAAATGCAATAAGATGCATGAAATAGAGATTTTAAAAACGTAATGCATGATATTTTAAAATTAAAAGTTCAGAAAAAAGTTAATAGCACCCTTTTTATAATTTTATTTTGTTTGATTTTAGATTATGAGCAATAAAAGTGCCTTCAACTGCACTCACTATCAATGTTTTTTTACTCTGAATATGTATATTCATAAGTGTCAATTCCCGCGGTTTTAATGAGTATATTTAGTCGAGTATATACATACTTACAATCAGGGACTGAAACCCTGAAAAAATTGGGTTCGGGTTCAGGTTCGGGTTAATCAAAATAAAAAGTTTGGGTTCAGGTTCGGTCTAGGGTTCAGGGTCGGGTTCAAAATTCAGAAAAAAAGTACAATATCATTTATTTATTTTTCAAAAAAATTTTCATTTAATTTAATAATTAAAATATTTTTTAAATTTTCTTCTTTTAAATTTGATCTTTGTGGTGATAAAATAAATTTCAAAGCTGAAAAAGCCCTTTCTACGCTTACTTGCGTTGCCGGAACTGCAAGAGTTTTGATCAGGGGTGCCAGATGCTTTTAATTAAAAATCGGCAAATTTCGAAAAAAAAATCGGCATTATCGGCACTTCAAGGTAAAAGAATCGGCAAAAAATCGGCAAATTAAAACTTCCCGTTTTAAGTACCACACACCTATTTTTATTAACAAAAACAGAACAATTCAGCATTAACATTTATTGAAAATAAAATAAAAATCAATAAAAATATACTTTTTACAAATTGCAATTATTAAGTTTAAAATTTTTGTATGAATATATATTTTATAACAGCATACTTGAGTTCAACAATTTTTTAGACCTATTTTAACATCAGTATTAAAACAGTTTAAATTGTTAAATTTTAAATAATTACACAGTGCGACAGTGAAAAAATGCACGGAATCCACAGTATAGGTTCGATTATACTTCATTTGTCGCATAGTGTTATTGGAAAAAACAATTCCTTGTAGTGATTCATTTACCAGCGAACATCGAATTATTTTTTTTTTCATTTAGATTGACTTTACTTAAAATTCGGTTCGGGTTCGGGTTCGGTTTCGGTTTCAGTCCCTGCTTACAATGGAAAGTTGACAAAATTTTTTTGTGTGACTTGCTTTTGTTTTCAACAGTTAGAGAAGTAAAATAAATTATTTAGTTTTCAATTATTTTCTTATTTATTAAATTCTTTTTTTCTACTTTTTTCGTATAAAAAGTAAATAAGTACACAATAAAAATGGGCACTATCTACGTCACACACACTCTAACGAAGAGAAAGATAAAGAAAAAGTAGCGGGCCTGCGCTATGCGTAATCTGTTTATTTTAATTTTATCTATATTTGCTGATGCTGGCTGGTGCTGTTAACTCATGCACACATAAAAGTTTAAACATTTCATTTTGGACAACCTGTTAACACTTGCAATACAAATGACATTTTATTAAGAGCGTTAGACTTAAAATATAATTATAGCGACAAGCGATCAAACTACACGTATAAATATCATATCATTTATATTAAAATTAAAAATTCTTTAAAATTATATTAAAAAAAATCCATTCACGTGGTTTTATTTGGGTTCATAAATTAATCTCTTTGATAGCTAGAAATACTCGTAACTTAGTATTTCAAAAATTCTTTTAATTTTATCTCTTAAAAAAAATAATAATAATAAGACGAATAAAAGCTTTGTTATGCAAGGAAAACGTTTGTTCACACTATTAATTGGTCATAAAAATAAATTTTATGAGGGCCACGACCATCATCAGTCAGCCAACCAGCTAAAATTGTAAAATATAAAACGCTTCTTTATTTCTGACTGTTGGTTGCTTGGCTGGCTGGTTGGCTGTTTAGTTGGTTGGCCTAGAACAACAGAAATTACATATTGCAACAACATGTGTTTGAAAGTAATTGCGATCTGGAGATTCCAAAAGAAAACAGCCACTTGTGTTTGGCAATAAATACTCGTAAATGAGAAACGAACGATACACGTTTATAAAGAATCATAATTCTGTAAGTGTTTATGTGGTTGTGCAGTTTTTTTTTTTTATTAAAAAAAAAGTCAATAAAATAGAAAACTATCGAGTAATAAAATAAAAAGATGAATAGAAAATCTTTCATGGTTTGTTGATTTTTTATTACTGAAATTCATATATTTTTCTCTATGTTCTGTTCTCTTTAAAAAAACAAAAAAACAAAAAATAGGTGAAAATGTTATGATTTTTTATTATTTTGCTTTGAAAAGGAGAAAAAACATTTATTTTATATTTCCTAAAACAGATAATGAGTTTTTTTTAATTACGAATACAAGTACACTTGCAAAATGGGTTGGAAAATTAACGGCCCTATGGATGCCAAAAGTGTTTAAGACAAATTTTTTCTACTTATAGTCTATAGGCTATTACAATGGAACATAGTGAAGTGATTATGAATATTTTATTTTTGCGTACCATTCTTCAGGTAATTTTTTTACCAAATGAAAAAAAAAAATAAATAAATACCTATCGGCTGTTATAGTTTGTCCTCTCAATCTTCTTTAAGTTCTAATACAATGTTATGTTTTTCTTTTTTCTCCATAAGTAGTCTAAATTTTGAATCACAAATAATAAAAATTTTCAACAAAATATTGCCGATTTAAGAACATTGTTCTCTAAATCCAACGAATTTCTGGTCTACAGTGACGTGAGTTTCTAAAGGTTCAACAGACATGGAAAAAACAACACAAAAATGCCGACATTATCGGGCATATGTCATTTACCGTTTGAAAACAAAATAAAAGCTATAGATGGCCATTTCCGTTTATGTTATCGACATTTATCGAAAATATATTGGTGCTCTCAATTTTGCAAAGACTATAAAGAAGAAGAAATAAATAACATTCTTGCTCTTTCCTTATCATTTTCAGCAACGAAATTAAAACAATAAAACTGAAAATTATGGCAGTGTGACAATTTGAAGTTTTATTCTCTGAAAATCTCACATATCGTTGTATGAGAGTTTATGTGTTCTATCCGCCATTTTTTAAATCTCGAGTTAATGATGCCACTTTAGGTTTTTGACAGCAACATTTTTAAAATGTGCAATCCGTTATGGACTATTTATCTCAGAAACTGTACGAGATATCCGAAAACAAATTGAAGTTTTGAAAAATTTTTGATCGAAAACCTAAAGAGGCATCATTAACTCGAGATAAATAATTAACATGAAGTGGCGGAGAGAACACATAAACTCCCTCACGACGATATGCTAAGTAGTTTTATGCGTACCGTCCGTAGACATGCCATACGGTGTCCGAGAAAAGGGTAAATTACTATGTGTTAGACTAGCGCCAACCAGTGCAGAAACTTCCAGCCATCGAACAGAGCTAAGCTATGCCGCTCACAGCAGGAGATCCGACAAAGCTTTAGCAATTCTGGTACTACTTTCGCTTAGCAGTTTACATACTACCCAGTGTTATTATCACAGCCACTCCCCGACGGGACTCACCCAAACCATCAGGCAAGACTCCTGCATATGTCAGCGTTCAAAAGGCGACGAAATGCAGAGGTCTTTGCTAAGCGTCATAGGAAGGAAATAAAGCTCTCAAATTTTGATATTTTTTCTTTAAGAATTTGTATTTCTGATATCTCAAATTTTTTAATCATTGCATTTACACATAAGACGGAGCTGCTGGTACTTACTGAGCGTCAAAACCCCACAGAAATTGATACGAGTGGTGGGGATAAAATTTTTACTACGAAGATCTTCGTAAATTACCCTGGTATAAGATTGTATTCCGAACTTAGTTTTTCTAGCCAGACACAGTACTCCACGCAGAAGGCAAGTTATTTAACGGTAAAGTTAAGCAGGTAAATGGCTAAAGTAAGTGGTCCTTAAGCAAAAAGAAGAATATTGATAATGTAGGCGTGTAATAGTATCCCTTTAGATGGATGCGAAATATGGGATAGATCTTTGCAAGCACGGCAAAGAGCTCGAAATTTAGTTTCAAAGTAGAGAATCGCTGCTTTACGAGTTCTGTTTAACGTTCCTGAGGTGGGTAGACTCCGGAAAGTTCAGAGGGATTTTAGTCGGTATGCTCGAATGATTGAGTCCGACACTCAAACTCAAAGACTAAAACAAAAACAAATGACTCGTTTCTATTACAGTTGCAGTGAGAACTTTTGCATAGAGTAATTTTTCCTAATATTCCAGTTCATCGTTTGCTCTCTCTTGCTTCATCTTTCAGCAATTATTACAAATTCGAATATTTATTATTTCTCTCAGTGTTTATAATGTTTACTACTTACAATGTGTTTCCCATGAATCAATATCGCATATTATGAGGAAATTAAAGAAAAATCTGGTCATAACAATTTATTTGTAATTAAAATCAATAATCTCTCTTCTATTTTATTTTAAGTACTCAAGAGGCTTTCAACTCTTTTTGCCTCTACTTTATCATCGTTTGCTGTGGATAGAATTGTAAAGTGGGTATAAATAAATGAAATGGGGGAAAAATAGAGAAATAAAAACTACAAAATATGAAAATAAATTTTAAAGAAATATTGGCAGACAATTTCCAAACAATAACGAAATTTTCGCAATTTTATTAACAATCATAATTTTATGATGTTTATACTCATGTTTCTCATGAAATAAAGACATAAAAATTTATTATTATTAAACATTTTTATTGCGTAAATAAATACAAAAGAAAAAAAAAAAAAACTTTTATTTAAATTCAAGTGGTTGAAAAGGAGGAAGAAAACAAATTTTTCATTTTTATTATTTTCAATAATAATTTTGTGTTATTTTTAAATTTTTTTTTATTGTTTTTTTCTTGTAATTATTTAATTTCACAACCTTGTTGCTGCCACAGCTACCTCTGGCTGCTGATATTTATGAAATAAAATTGATTTATTTTTTATTGAATTTTAAGTTCAGACCTTAAAAAGTTTTCCCACAAAACACCGAATAGCGACCACACAAACATATGATTGCACGACCTATCTTAATACAAATCCATATAGAAAAACTTCGATCCACACACTCTCAACTTCTGTAGCGGTAGTAGTGGTTGGTAGCTGATGATTATGATGATGTTGTCTTTTGCGCAGGCGACCTCCCATTGTTTTATTAAACAATTAAAGCAACAAATACCTGCCGTGTTGTTTTTATTTAATTTTTTTATTTGTGGTTTTGGTTTTTTATTTTATTTTAATTCTTTTGGCTTTTATTACCGCGTTTTTATAGATGTTTTCGTTGCTCTACATATTCGCTTGATTTACAACCCTTTCCCATTCCAAGTTTGAACCAACCGAGTTGACTGGCTGACAGATTGACACATGAACCCAACCGTCCGTGGCAAATGATAAATATTCACCACACAGCTCCTCTTCAATATTTATGCGCTTTTTGTCAGTGTTGACAGCTTGAATTTGAAAATCTATTCATTACGTTCACTTTACTTCTTTTTTTTCATTGCTTTGTTGAAATGGAATTTAAATTTATTTTTTAATTCTATTTTTTTATTGTTTAATAAAAATTTTAAAACCAAAATAGATTTATAACCGTAGTTAATGTTTTCGTGTGGTTTGTCTATTATTTCGGCCTCTAGCTAACAAATAACCGACCCAATAGCCAACCTCATTATCATCATCATCGTCGTTATTATTTTATTATTGCTTTTGTTGAAATAATTATTCCTTTTTTAATAATTTTTAATATTTTTAACTACGTCTTTAATGTTCTTTTGATCATAATTTAAGAGTTTTTTTATTTTTTAATTTATTTTCATATAAAATCTTATTTTCTTTTTAACTTAAATAGTGATTTTCTTACTTGTACTTTAAATTTGTTAACACTGTCATTAATTAATTGAAAATTATTAAATTGTTATAGATTATAAATAAATAAATTAAATAACTGGCAGTTGTATCTATAACCAAAGTTTAGCCACTTGGAATACATCGTATAGAACGATTTGCTAGCCAGCTAACCGAGTGATCTCAGCAGAGAGTTAAGGTGTGTTCAGCCAATTTTTAGAAATTAAAAAAAAAATATTACAACCGTGTGAACTGACAAGTTATGCCAGATAACTTTGGCAGATAAAATAATTTTCTGGCAAGCGTTTAGGATTGAATGTTAGGCTTTCCTGACAACTGTGTGAACTGGCAATCTGTGTAGTGATGAAATTTTTTAATTTAATCCCGTCAATTGTCTAAACAAAGCAAAGAGTTTAAATAGAATTTTTTCTGGTAATTTATAATCATATAATTTATAAACTTTGAAATTCCCAACTACAATATAGTAATTAAAAGCCAGTTCTGATACTTCTGTTGACATTTATTTTGAGGTTTTTAAGCTTAAATTGTATACAGAAATATGTGCCCATAATTATGGAAGTGGTCTAAGTCAAAATTTAAAAAAAATTAGTTTATTAGTTATTTCATACCACATTATTTTAAACTAAATTTATTCAATGTAATTTTTACGAAATTGTCAAAAATTAACCATTAGATACATACATACATACATACATAACTGGCCTTTACAACCCTGTGTCAGGATTACGGCCTAGCTTCTCGCAGCACTCATGTTGTGTGTGTCAATTTTTATCCATGAGTACCGGGACCTACAGTTTAATGTCGACTCCGAACGACAGACTTGAGAAGCTTGTTCATGGCAATTAGTAACTCTCAGAGCTTTTGCCAGAAGACTCCTGAGAGGTAGTCGCCGAAAGAAATATTTTTTTCATATTTCTTTTTTTGAAGATGTCAGAGCCTGGAGTCGAACCCAGGGCCCATGTCTTAGTAAGCCAACACACTAACCACTAGACCACGGCAACTACTAACCATTAGATAGTGTTTCTAATTTCAACATTATATGAAATTCATTTAGTGTTAATTATGAAAGTGGTCTAAGTCGAAAATTAGACCACAAATTTTTGGTATCGGAGCATTCCTTTCTGCCGAATGACCGTGATTTAAGCTTAATAGAAATGAAAATAAAAAAGCAAATTCCTTATACAACCCTGAGCTTTATTATAAATTGATAGAAAAGTGCAGAAGAAGAAATAAATTTTCGATAAAGCGAATTTCACAGCCGGATTTTATTTCAACGATATCAGAATCAATAACAAGAAGAGTAAAAAATACCGCGGGCGAATCTGTCTCTTGGCTACAAATTCAATGGATGAGATTCTTGAAAAATGAACCTTATAAAATGTTTTATACAACTTCTTTAGTTGATTCTAAATGTCACGTTTTGGATCTTTCTCCTATAAGAGGAAGACCAAAAACATACGGAAATATTAAATTACTTCCATTAGACCAGTATCGAAAAAAAAACATAAAGATATTTTGAGTTTACTACCGTACATCTTTCCAGTTTTTCCGGAACATTTTAAGAAGCTTAAATACTCGCAATATTGATAAAAATGGATTACTGTTGAAAAATAATTAACAAATGTTCAGTTAAATTATTGTTTTAAATAAAACTCAAAGTTCTTTATTGCTTTAAGTCATTTATAGGACATTCAGTTAATTTTCAAAATGGTCTAAGTCAATTCAAACTTTGAAAACAATATTATCGAATTAAATTCACACAAAATTTCATATTCGTAATAAATTTCCATTAATTAAGACTAATAAAATTATAAATTAAAATGTCATATAATGTAAAAAATTTTTTAATTTATTCAAATGTAAATCATTAAATATCTTGAAAAAAGAAATATATGACTTAGACCACTTTCATAATTATGGGCACATATGAGACTATAACAAAAATAATTATTGTTTTACTTAACTCATTATTTAACAGGTCTGTCTGAAGCCCATTAATTAAATCGAATTAACCCGACAATACAACAAAATAATGTACCATCTGTATCACATATTTATATCGAGAATCCTCTTTATAATTTAATACTATAATGGAACAAATGATTAATATGCGGCATTAATTTACAAATAATATCAAGCAAACATAAGTCACGAAAAACACGAACAATGTTTAGACAAGGGAGAAACATAATCGTGAGGTGTCGAATCGCGCGGCCTGCTGATAGTACCATTTACTGAACTCAACTGATATCTTATTATCAATAAGTCGGATGGTTGTAGTCACTGTGTGGTCAGTTCCATTTTTAATATAACTGTATATCTTTAATATAGCCGTAGTCTAGTGTTTAGACAAGAGTTCAGGGTTCAAACCCCAGCTCTAACATCTTAAAAAAAGAAATATGAAAAAATATTTCTTTTGGCGACTATTTCTCAGCAGTCTTTTGCCAAAAGCTGTAAGGGTATCTAATTGCCATGAACAAGCTTTTCAAGACTGTCGTTCGGAGTCGACTTTAAACTGTAGTTCCCGATACTCATGGATAAAAATTGACACACACAACATAGGTGCTGTGAGAAGCTAGGCCGTAATCCAGAAACAGGTTTGTAATGGCCAATTATGTCTTCATGTATGTATGTATATATTTTGTATAGCCACAATAATTTCAATTATTTTATCGTGTGGTTTTCTATTTGTTTCCTCTTTCGCCATTTTATTGTTTTTGTCAACTTTAATATGTGAACTTATTCCACAGATATTACTTTGTTGACTATTAGGAGCATACATTCGTATAGAGATTTTAATATGTTCTAAAAGATTTTAATTTTTCTTTTTCTATTTAAGTATGATTTCTTCCTTTATTAAACAACTTCATAAAGCAAATGATCTTCATTAGCATTCAAGTTTTGATTTCTTAATTACATTTTCTTTTATTACATATTTCCATCTGATTATTTTTTTCTCTAAATTTACAAATTTTAGTAATTTCCGGTTTAAAACTCTGTACTGTAAGCCTTTTAAAAAGCGTACCAATAATTAAATTAATTGAAAAATAAAAAAGTTATTAAATTTTAAAAGGAAATTAAACAAATTCATAATTTACAAGATTAAAAATATTTCAATATCATATTCAGACACTGGTGGTCTTTCTTAACAATTGCCAGTGCTGTCATCGTTTAGTTTTTTCTTGAACAGAAAACATAATCCCATAATCTTAACAAAATTACTCGTTTTATTATTCTTTAATGCTAATTTATTGTTATTGTTAATAATTTTTTTTAGATAATTTTCTGTTTTTGTTGTAAGAATGCTTTAAAATGTTTATTAAGTGTTTTATTAAGATTTCAAAAAGAACTGAAAATAAGCCGTTATAGCAGGTTTTTCAGGGCAGACAAAACAAGTACGTACATACATACCATATGAAGATATGTAGTTTTTATTTTCAAACTAAAGGTGGAAATACGTAACAAGCGTTCTGAGCGTCATGTGCTGCATGCTTGTGCCAAAAGAACCTGAAATAGTGTATATTTATAAAGCAAGTTACAAGCAAAGTATGCAATAGTGGAAAGTCAAATGACCGAGGTTCAAATTCCAGCGAAGGAGAAGAATTAAAAATTAAATTTGGGGTTTTTCGAAAATTATAATTTAAAAATAAGAGGTCCCCCCCTTCTCCTAGAAGTCCATCTTCAAGAAACCGCTCCCTGACATTCCAGTCTATTCCACCAACAGAACAAATGATCAGGAGTAAGGCGCCACCTTCTGAGAAGATAACAGATAACCTACTTAGTCTAGACGCTTACCACTCATATTCAACATTCAATTGCTGTTGACCATTCAAGGGTGAAGGTATAACACTGCCCCGTGTGTGGGTAAATTGACAGCAACTTGTCTCATCAACAAAAAAGGCCCATAATATAATATCTATCTATCTTCAAATACCAACACTGCATGAGTAGAGCCAACTCGTGTTATTTACTTCCACCTTAAGAAATTCGCGATTAACGAATACTTTTGCTTTTTAGTTTTTAATAATTTTTACTTTTGTATAGAATTAAATACTTTTATAAGATTAATTACAGGTAATAATTTATACGAATTTTTGGTTTTGTAATATTTTATGTAAGTAGGCATTAGGGATGACGAACGGGATTGATTTTAAAAAATCCCGGAATTCGGGATTTTGGAAATCCGGATCCCGAAATCCCGGGATATCACGGGACAAATCGGGATATCGGGATTTTATGTTAATTAGTAAAAATGTCTAAAAATATCGGGATATCGGGATTTTATGTTAATTAGTAAAAATGTCAAAATTTTTAATTTTTTTTATATTTTTTCATTTATTATATGATTTTTAATAGTCTTCAGATCCTGATACTGCTATTCTTATGAGAAGTAACATCCGTTAAGGAATTCGAAATTTAAAAAATACTGAAAATCCCGGGATTCGGGATATCCCCATCGTCATCCCTAGTAGGTATGAATTCTTTAAAAAAGAAAACCTAGAACACAAAGTTATAAAACAGCAACTCTATTTTCATAAGATGGGGAGTAGTATAACAAATAACGCAAACAAATATTGTATAAGAATTCTAATGCTAAATAATTCTTGCATACTTACTAAACAGCATACCTACAATGTTTATATTGCAAGCCTATAAGACGAATAAAGTATGATGTACGTGAATACATACATACATACATATGTATGATATGCAATATTGTTATTGTATCTTCTTGTTTACTTTATCTATATGTACATATGTATGTATATCTTTGCTCTAAAACTTTACAATAACAAAAACTATATGTCCATAATAATTTGAGTATAAGAGAACTAATGTTTGTCTTAAACTCTTTTATCTTTAGTTTCGCCGCGTCTTTTTTAGCGAACAGGTGGTTTTAATATTAAAAGTGAAAGTGATATTGCAAAAATTTAAGAAAAAAAGTAATTAAAGTGCATAAATTAGTTGGAAATGCAAGAATTCAAATATTATTTAAATAATTATTAATAAATAAAAAAAAATTTGATGCGCTTTACCACGGTTGTTGCGTTAGAATTTTTTTTATTAATAGTGTACTGAAAAAAATGCAGTTATTCTATTTGCCAAATTCTTTTTTTGTGTGTCTTTCGAGTTTTGTGTTTCTTTTTGATTTTCTCTTATTTTTTGTTTTATTAGTACATATGAACAAGAACTTATTTTACGGTTTGTTTAGGTAAAACGAACTATTACAACAAATCGTGTTTTTGCTTAGGTTTATCGTATAAAATTGCCAATGTTTTTTGTAAGCACAGGCCCTAAAATTATTTCTTGTTGACGATGATTACGCAATTAATTTCTACCTATTGCTTGTGTTATATTATGCTGTAGCACAATTTTTGAGAATAGAGTTCTATGAACGTTAACTGTTATACGATTTGTGTTATACAAACATACATACATGCATATGCATGTACCGACTTAAACCAGCGGTGCCAATTTAGCGCGTTTCGCGCTAGATTTAGCGCTATTTAACCATACAAAACGCGTTTTTTTTCGTCTTAGCGCGCTTAATAAAAAACGCGCTAAATTGGTGCCTTTTTAATAAACTTAATAAACCACTTCAATCCAACATTTTCTTATTTTTTCATAAATTTTCCAGTATTATTTTTTACAACTATACTTATAAAAACAAATTTGTATAATTTATTTAAATATCAACAACAAATCAAAACGCAAGTATAGTTTCGCTGAAAATTTGTTCATTTCGCTATATATTGTATAACAATACTTTAGTGAAATTATTTTTGTCTACATAAGTACATATATATATGTACATATATGTATGTATAGTTTGTATAATGGTAAACAACAATGTTAATTATCTTTTTGGATTGAGATCCACAATTTTAAGAATTCTCTTAATGTCAATCCTTTTATATCAAGCTGTCTTCTATAGTTATAAATTTATTATAAATCTTTTTTATATAAGAAAGAAGCTTTTAGTAGAATGAATTATTTTAAATTAAAAATAAGAAATAAAATTTCTCTTAACACAGTCAATTCCTTAATACACATTAAATATGATTAAAAAACTCTTGTTGTGAAAATTATGATATTCCATTAGATATAATTATAATAATTCGAAGTATTACATGCTTCGAATTATTCTGGTTTTATGGCCAGAAGATGAGCTAGACGGTTTGAATGAAATTAGTGAAGATCAATCTTAACTATACTTTTCTCCATTATTTTTATAATATTAAAAAATTCTTTATTAATGATTTTAGTCAGTAAGATATTAAAAATTTAATATCAAATAAAAAAAGACTGAGTTACTATCTTAATATTTGAGTAATTATTTAAAGTAACCAAGTACAATTTCAGGTAATGTTTAAATCAGTTAAATTTTTATTGATATACCAAAAAAATATTTTGTTTGTTTTTTGTAAGTTTGTAAGAATCTTATCTTATTTTTGTGCCTGAATTAAATTCAAAAACAAATATGTTTACCAATATTACTTATTTTGCTTGAATAAATACTGTATTTGTTCTAATATATGTGTCGACTTTTATTAAAATGTAATTTAGCGCGTTAGGAAACGGCGCGTTTTTCTTATAAATATTTGCAAACGCTGGGATTTGGCGCGTTTTAGCGCGTTTGGGGACGGAGACCAGCGCGGTTTGGTTACAAAAAGTTGGCACCACTGACTTAAACACTAAAATGTTATTTTGAGTATGTGCGTAATAAAAAGAATATTAAAAAAGCAGTGCTTTAATGCAATATGCCAGTGTAAACAAGTAAGTAATTTAAATTAATTTTAACCCTTAATAGCATGAATTTTTTTTATTTTTCTCAAATAAACCACTGATAAAATTCATGCACAATTTTAAGAAAAAATATTTTATTATAAATATATAAAACTACAGTTCAATGGCTATAATCTAATGCCGAAATAAAGTTTTTGTACATTTCTTTTCTTTTTCTTCAAAAAAATTTATGTTGGAAATTTCCATCACTATGCAATGAAGGGTTAAAGCTTTATTTACAAGATTTTCCTATGAATTAAAATTAATATTTGCGTTTCTAGTATATAAAAAGAGTGTAAGTATTTCTTTATAACGGCAACAAAAATTTCACTTTTCGTTTCCCTTCATTACATCTTCTTTATAGTGGAATAAAAGACCAAAGTTTTGTAGAGTGCTTTAAAGTTAAGGAACGGAATACGCATAAATTATCGTTTTTAAAATCTGAGAATAATCCAATCTGAGAAATATCCAATTAATATGACTATTACGGTTAAATAGTGACACTCTAACGAAGTCGACACAAGAATGCGCTTGTGAACAATTGTAAAAACTCCTCAAATCATATTGTATGATATGCTATCAATAGCTCGTCGCAAGAATTAAAGAACGCTGTAACTGACAAAAAATCGAAAATACGTTTTTTGCATCATTTTTATCAGCAAAAAAATACGCGTCGATTGGTCCAAGTTTCAGATTTCTACGATGAAAATAAATTTACTTACGCCGTCTGCGGAATGAAAAATACCAGTGTCTTTGTTCTACTTTCATACAGGTTTTTTTTGGCTCTGGTGAACATTTAAGGTTATGTCAGTTACAGCGTTCTTTAATTCCATCGACGAGCTGTCAAAAACAAAATAACGCATCTCGTACCATTTTTGACAAATGCCAAAGCAATATTACTTTTCTAGTTAAACCTGGACTAATTGATCCTTTCTCCGATTAATGCAAATAAATGATTTTTAAACAAACTTAATGCTCAGCCTAATCGATCCAAAAATGAATGCATTTTTATAACAATTTTTTATATATATTGTTGTGTGTACATACATACATATATCGTATAATATTTAATAAATAATTATTTCAAAGATTTTAAAGAGAAGGAGTGAGTGGGTGGTTGGGCAATTCTTTATGCCTTTTAAATTTAAAACATTTGCTTGTTTCATCTGTATATTTTGTTTTTTAATTTTTATATTCTTTGTAAAGAAACATTTTATCTTAATTGTATGACTGACTCTACTTAATTGAATATTTAAAGATTGTTTGTTTTGTAATTGTTTCATTTATATTTTTTACTTCTGTTTTTCTTTTATTTATTCAAATGTTATATAATCAATGATGATGTTGAGCATCAATAATAAAAAGAAAATATATGATTTTTAATTTAATTTTTTTATATATGTACTCATATGTACTAGTATGTATATATCTTTAAAAAGTTTATTTTTACGTTAATCATATACATACATATATACTCGTATTTTATATAATTTTTAACATTTTTAAATGTTTGTTATTTTAGCAAAATCGTAACTCATTTTAATATCACTGGATGTTTATTTAAATTGAAATTCTCTTTTGTTTATTTGTAAATAATTGTTTTAATTTTTTATATCGTTATTATTTTAAGAAACGAGCAAATCATAAAAAAGTACGAGTTTATATTGAAATTTATTTTGAAAATTTGCTTATATTTATGTGGGTGTGAAATCTTCTAAAATAAAAAGGCAGTCCAATAAACGGATAGTTAAAATTTTGAATTTGTTTAAATTATAAAATTTCGAATTTAAGTGTTGATAGAAATTTCATATATTCCGGAAGGGGAAAACATGCCACAACTTCCTTCAAACGTTTGTTGTATATGAATTTTTCATTTTGTTTTAATTAGTAAGCAAATTATGTCAAAATATTTAATGAATTCGTTTATGTTTTATTAAATATCGGAAGTGATTCATCAGTTATGAACTCTTAATTACGAGTATTTTCTGTCTTATACTCGTATTATACTAAATATGACTGTTGTCAGTAAACGTTAATTCTTACTTAGAAGTAGCTGCTTAAATATTATTTTTACAATACTATTATTGTTAATTGACCTGACATTATTACTATCAAGCACTTCTAAATTATTATTAGCTTCTAAAATTTGATCAAAAACATTATCTTTTATGACCGCACAACATTAGAGACAAAAATCATACGCTTGAAAATGCTACCTTCTTAGGTAACTTTTTTAAAACGTAACATTGAAGCTAAAATACTCTTGAATTACGAGAGCTAACTTTTTCTAGTATATACTTTATTTTCTTTCTGTTTTGGCTTGAATTACCCTTAAAACGCGTTTTTTTTTAATATTTAAAAGAATTTAAAAAATTTTTGCCGGAACTTAAAGTTTGTCTTTTATAAATTATTTTAATTTCACCAACAATTGTTATTAAATGAGTCATAAATTGAATTTGAATTCAAATCTTTGTTATCAAATCATAACAAATGATTTCTTTTTCCTATTGCCATCCCTATTGATTGATAAAAATGAGTCATTAATCTAATTTCTCTGTATTGTTTTAATTTTACTAGAACAAAAAATTAAAAATATTGTCAATTTTAAATCAATTAATTCCCATAGTTCCTGGGAGCAAATTTCACTTTGATACTTTCGGCAAAACGATATAAAAATGACGTCTAAAATTTATAATTCGGTTTCCTTAAATCGAAATAATAATGGGAAAATATTAAAAATGAGTTAAAAATTTTATTTGAATTTCTGTGAATAAACAGAAGCTGGGGCTGTTGTTCTTTAAAGCTTCTTGTTTGTGGTTTCATTAATCGTTTGTAAACTTTTGTTGCTTTTACGTGTAGGAACGACAAAACGGTAGAAATATATTTAAAGTCTGTTTGTGCCTATTGTGTTTAAAAGACATAAAAAATACTACAGTTTGTCTTGATACTGTTTCTTTATTTTGCTTTTTTTATTATGTTTCTATAGATTTGTTTTGTTTGTTGTTTGTGCTTCTAAATAAATGTTGGAATTTTGGCCTACAAAAGGGTACATGTCATCATACATGGTATACAACAGCAGGCGAAAGTTTATGGGTAAGAGAGAAGCCCCCCTATAAAAGAAACAAAAAAAAACAAAAAGGAGGATGAAAATAGCGCGAGCCAAATCAAAACATAAAATACAAATTTTTGCTTACGATGTAGTTTGAAAGTGTGTTTTCTTTCAGAAACTTAAAAAAAGAACAATCAAATCATCACATAGTTCAATTCCAATTCAAAGAATTCAAATTATATTGCAGTTCTTCAAAAAACTCCTAAATGAAATATGAATGGTAAAAGAAAAGCACTAAATGATTGAAGAAAGTGCTAAACTAGCACTTAGCTTTTTATGGCAAATTTAAAGGTAGAAAGAAGTGCATAGCATATGCTAGGTCAGAAACAGCGGTTTCAGTGTACAATGTTAAACATACATACATACATAACTGGCCTTTACCACCCTGTGTCAGGATTACGGCCTAGCTTCTCACAGCGCTCATGTTGTGTGTGTCAATTTTATCCAAGAGTACCGGGACCTACAGTTTAATGTCGACTCCGAACTACATACTTGAGAAGCTTGTTCATGGCAATTAGCTTTTGCCAGAAGACTGCTGAGAGGTAGTCGCCGAAAGAAATATTTTTTCATATTTCTTTTTTTGAAGATGTCGGAGCCTGGAGTCGAACCCAGGGCCCATGTCTTAGTAAGCCAACACACTAACCACTAGACCACGGCGACTACAATGTTAAACAACTGTTCAAATATCAACGCATTAAAAAGTTAAAAGTTTCTCAATGTCTATACGTCAGATATAAAAACACAAAATTTTTTTTATTTTTTTAACAGACGTGTAAAACGCACAATAGGCGCTATGCATGTTATTAACTGCTACTTTAATGCTTTAAATAAAAAAAATGCTAAATTTAGCTTTCGAAATACTAAAATGAGTTTGTTACAAAATTCACCCAATACCAATTAAACTGTACGTTACATATATACGCAATTGGGCATTACAACATTGCTTCAGGGGTACGGCCTAGATTTTGGCAGCATCCATGTTGTGCGCGTTAAGTTCTACACATGGGTACCGGGAACTACAGCTTAACATCGAATTCGAACGACAGAGTTAAGAATTTTTGTTCTTGTCAATCAATTATTCTCAGAGTTTTTGCCAGAAGACTGCTAAGAGGTAGTCGCCAAAATATATAGTTTTATATAACTGCACCTTGTTGATTACTAATGTTCAAAATTGATCATATAGTTTTGTAATACCAATTTCAAATGGCATAATTTATAGTTATAATTTATAGATATTCTTTCAAATGGGATGAAAAAGAAGTGTTGCTTTTAATATGAAATTTTTACAAACTTAGATGTCATGAAAATTACAATTTTGAACCAACCCCAAATTTTTGTTTGATGGGTAATATTTTGTTTTTTTTTTCTAAATTGAAACAACTTTAATTCCTTCTAGAAAATAATTCGAATAATTCTTGTTCGAATAACTATTCTAAAACTTACCACATTTATATAAACCGGTTATTCAGCATTAGCAAACATTGAATTTAGTCTTTTAAATCACTGAGTTAAAGGTTTATGTGAAAACAATCTTTAAAAATTTGTGTAAAACAACAGGAAAAAAGAAATATCATGACGAGATGAGATGATTTCTCGGTTCATGATACGTGGTTTTGTTTTTAAATATTATTAATGTTGCTGTTTATATTGTTGTTGTTGTTGTAATTTAAACCATGTTTAAACATGAAATTATGATCTACATTTTTATTTTGTTGTGAGGTCAGTCAAAGTTTGTTTATTTTTATTGTTTTCCTTTCTTTCTTTGAGATTGGGCGGGCGGGGAGATACAAATATACATAAAAAACAGAGGCGTCATTAAATCGTTTTAAATGAAGACATACCCACAAAGTGTATAAACGACAATCTAAAGTTAAAAGTTACCGCTGGACGCTTCTGCTTCTGGACAGACATACATTATGTTCTCACACTATATTTGTGGGTCTCGGTTTGGTTTATTACAGTTTTATTTTGTTGTTGTTGGCCATACAAAATAATTCTTTAAAACAAAACCTTTAATTTAATAAAATTATTTTAAACTTTACCTCCATAGTTTCTTTTTTTTGTATTTTTTCTTCTCTAGCAGTGATGTGGATGCTGTAGTTGTTCTTCATGACTGACGGTGTTGATGAAACTGCTGTTTTTTTTTCACTGATATTCCTTAAGTGTTATTCTTCTGACTGTAAAATTAAAGTTTGTGCTGCCGTTTTTTCTTAAAACTTTTGTCTAAAGGCATGTTTTTTTTCAGATTTTCAACATTTAAACGCATCCGCAACACTGAAAGAAAAAGAAAGAGTATAGAGAGACCTTTAAAAAGCAATTTTTTTGAAATTTACAAAGGGCTAAGGTGAAACTTAGCTTGCTTTAATAAAGAAAGAAATTTTCTATATAAGGAATAAACTTTAACCTTTTTCAAATTATACAAAAATCAATATTTAGTTTGTATGGAATATTTCTGGCTGATGATTTCCATTGGTCATGAAGGCATTTAAATCAAATTCAGAAACGTTAGTTTTAACCGTTTCACAGAAACGCAAAAATTAATATTTAGCTTGTATGGGAAGCACCAAGCCCACTTCTCTAATTCCGCCTAATTTTTAACTCTTTATTTGCATTGACTATGCATCATTCTAATTTAATTCAGATACTTTACCTTTCAGAGTTCTCTAGATATACAAAAATCAAGGACAATTTAGGCGATTTGAGGCTAACCATATATATTGGTCACAGGACCTACCCTTTTCATAAATTTTGTTTATGAGGCGACATATCGTCGTGCAGGAGTTTATGTGCTGTTTCCGCCATTTTATATATTTCGAGTTAATGATGCCAGTTTTTTCCGAAACTGAACGAGATATCCGAAAACGGATTGCAGACTTGAAAAATTTGGGGTCGTAAACCTAAAGTGGCATCATTAACTCGAGATATATAAAAAATATAAAATGGCGGATAGAGCACATAAATTGCCGCACGACGATATTTGAGCAAAAAATCGCATCTATATTTATACATATTTATATGTAATATAAATATAGATCTGTTTTTTCTACATTTGATTTTAGAGTGGTTTGCGAAAAAAAAATTGGTTTTTTTGGAGTGTAATAGTTCTCAGTTAATTTGAAGTTTAGCTACTAAGTCGTCTCTTATTTTGATTGTATTTGTTTTCGAATTTGGTACCAACAACTTGTAGTACATTTAGACTACCACCTCAACCAGCACTATAACGCTCTTAATTCTGTAGCGGCACAACATCAACACTTTCATGAAGCGTGGCCTTTAATTTTGTGTATTCAGCCACACTTTTTTTTATTTGCTTTCATTTTGGTCTTTTCTTAACTCTACCGAATTTATAAAGATTTTTACACATAATCTTATACAGCGAAGTAATTTTTGAAAACTTTATTTTGTTTCGTTTATTTTTTTGTTTTTTAATTTTTATAATAAAGTTGAGGTTTTTAAAGTTAAACAAAAAAAAAAAAAGAAAAAACTAAACGTGTGTGTGGTCTTTAAAGCGAGACAGAGAGAGAAAAAAAAGTGATTTATTTTTTAATTTTTTTTTATATAAATTTTGCCACAAAACAAACATATATAAATAGCAGTAATAGCAATATTAATAATAAAAACCATAATAATAATGAATATCTTGATTACCAGCTGATGTTGGCCGACGGACATTACCTATTTATAAATATAAATATAAAAATTTCTTTTGTTTTTTTTTTATTTCTAAATATGTTTTCTCCATAACTTTATTTCCTTATAAATTTTATCATTTTAAACGTAATAAACAAACAGAAAACTCAATATCTATGGCTACTCGGTCGTATTATTCATTCATTCATTTTTGGTTTTGCCATTAAATATTACAATTTCAGTCTCAAAGTGATTTTTTTGTTTTTCTTTTATTTTATTTTTACTTAAAAAAATTTATTTATTTTTAATGCTTTTTGTTGGTTGTTTTCTTAAAAATGTCATAATTCAAAAAAATTAAATCATAAATTATTAATATTGATTTTTATTATTTCTCCATCATCATGATCGTTATTATTATTGTTGGCTATTGGCTGGCAGGCTGGCTGGCTGGCTGGCTGGCTGGTTCGGTATCTCTTGTTTGCGAATTGTGCTTTTGTTTTTATTTTATTTTTTTTTAATCTGTAAGTTAATGTTGTAAATGGCGGTAAATATCATGTCTTTTTAACCGAGTTTTGTTTTTATCTTTTTGGTTTGTTACCTCAAACAACCTACCTGGACCTTATGAACCTTTTATTGCCTTCTTTTGCACAATTTCTAGCTTTAAGTGCCTGGCAAATGCTGTTCAGATCAACCTGTAATTCTATATTCATAGTTTGTGGCAATTCACATGATTTTTGTTGGTTATAGTTTACTTTATATTTGCAGGATGTACGTCTTGTTGCTTTTTATTTTTGTTTGGAAGTAGAACAGTTTCTTTTTTTATTTTTTATCTAAAAAAGCGTTGTTTTTTTGTTTTGTCTCGGAGTTTGCTGCTATTTTGACCATTTCAACGCCATTAAGACTTTTATGATTTTTGTTTCGACAAGTTGTATGGAGGAAGTATACCAATAGAATTTTCTTTTTTCAATTACTCATTGCAGCATTTTAAGTTGCAATTAGCCATTGATTGTACAATATTTAATAGCAAACAAAATTTTGAATTTTTAGTGCTCTGCATTTTACATTCTACGACTACATCTTGGCAGTCTTCTGGCAAAAGATCGGAGAATAACTGATTGCCATGAATGCGGTTTCGACTTTAAACTGTAATGCTATAAACACATTCAAGGCTATCCACCACCGAACACACGACTACAAAATTCGCTGGCTACAAAAGTAGCCAAGTAGCCAGCTACTTAATTGTAATGACGACTACAGCTACAAAATAAACATCTGTTTTGACACGTTGAACATAACCTAAACAATACATAACAAGCTTATTTCTTTTTAAGAGAAATAAATAAAAAAATTAAAATTTAAAAAAACTAGAATAATAAATTAAAAATGTAATAAAAACTGATGTAGATAAATGAAATATGTAAATGAAAACTAAACAAAAAATGTTAGCAAATGGTTATTTTTTTTTTCAGTGGTGCAACTTAAATTTTTTCGCATTTTAATGTGTATATTTCGTGTATTGCGTTTTTTAAACACCTTTTTCACGCATCTTATTGTATTGGCAGCACTGAAAAATAGAAATTAGCTTAAGTTGGCTACGGGCTACAAAACTAGTCGTGTGGTCGGTAGTCGTGTTGCCACTAAAATAATTATTCTCATATGCACACATGTATTCTATTTCTGACAGCTTGTGGTCTATAGTCGGTAGCCTTAATGTGTTTATAGCATGGATAAAAATGACACACACCACATGGGTTCTACGCGAAGCTAAGCCCTAACCCTGAAACAGGGTTGTAATAGCCAATTACGTACGTATGTATGGGTATGTTACATATTTACTTTGATTCATTTAGAGAACGTAAAAGCTTCAGAATCCTGACAATTCATAAATTGATATTCATTTGTTAAATCTCGGAAACCAGAAGAATAATACAGCTTTTTATTAGCTTCTAACATAATCTGATATTGTCAGCATGAACCCGTGTTGTCAAGTTATGGTTTTTTGCCATAGATTTGGGGTATTTTTGTGCTTTGAGGAATTTTGAGATATAAAAAACTTGTAGGAAAAAATTTGGAGTTCAAACTTTTTAGTCATACTCTTAAGTAATACTCTTAAGCCACAATGCTAAAGTTTTGGGTTTTTAGAACAGGCTAGGCCTTAGAACATCGAAAATTAAAAGTTTTAGGGATAATAGGCATGAAACTTTTAATTTACAATACGCGTTCAGGAATTGTATTCGAAGCCAAAAAGTCCTAAATCAAGTCTATACATTTTTAGCGATAGAGTTTCAGCTTAAGAAAGTCACAGAATAAATCCTCAGTATTGAAGTAAAACAATACAAAGTCTACTGACCAAGGCAAAAGTGTACTTGTTGCTTACAAAAAAGCCCAGGAGCCCCATAAGAATTCAAAACATCGTATATGTTTTCCAAAAATACTTAAATTATTTACCTACGCAATTATTTGTGCATGATCCAGTGTTACTCATCAGAATTAGATAATTTCGGTATGGGGTTAAATAAGTAATTATAATTTGTTTTCACCTGCAGAAAAACTGTCGTATTGCACATATCCAATTAAGTGAATATGTTTCTACTTTATTCTTTACTATACATAAACGGTATATTTTACTGAATGAAATCAAGCGATACCATCCCTAAGATGATGAGATATCCTTCCCCCTTTGTTGTTTTGTCCCTTTATCCATTTCTTATCGATTTTATTATTTTTTTTTATAGCAGAAGTCAAATAGTTTAAACCAGTACTATTTTAAAGATTTAAATATTTATAATCTATGGCATCTATTTATTCTCATTTTTGTTTTTTTTTCCACAAAACGAGATAAATTGCTGTGAAATAAGAAAAAAAAAAAAAATCCAGAAGATTAGACCTTCTTTTTTTATTTGTTTCCGATAAATAAAATCCATGGCCGAGAGTATTTGTGCTATAAAATACTTCTTCTAAATTGTGTTGAAATCGTACGTAGTATGTGCGTATTATTTTAAATGAAATTTCAACAATTTAATGCAATACAACTCTTTTTACAAAACTCAAAAGGAAAATAAACTGAACATTAAAAGCCATTAAAATGGCACGATTTCTCAATAAATGTTGACAACTTTTTTCCAAAAAAAAAGAAAAAAAAAAAAAAAATAAGAAACAAATAAACCAACAACAATAACTGTAAGATAAATACGTTTATTATAGAATAATGATGATAATGATGATGATGACAATCACAATGATGGTGTGTCCTGAAGGAAGTGAAATGTGATACAATATTTTGCACAATAACTTACAACGACAATGATCAACATCGTCAAAAATCTTAAAAACTTTGAAGCACAAAAAAAAAAAAAGAAAACGTCACAAAACGAAAATCCAAAACAAACTTGAGTTGACTTCATAAGCAATTTGAATGTGGTTTTTTGTTTGTGGTTTTTAAATTGAATTGCCTGGTAATGCTTTGGCATAGCGTGGCCCAGGCTCGATATGAAAATGAATTGTAACGTTAAACTTTAAACAGCCATTTGAGGTTTATATTCATTCCTCCTGCTTGTCGTCTATTCACGCCATTCCGCTGCACATTGCTGCACTTGTTCACATGGAATTTGTTTTCTTTTTTTGTGTGTTGGTGGTGTTTCTTATAGTTTTTGTTTTTTATTTCACTGTTCCAGTGATTTAGTTGTAGTTTTGGTACGTTTTGCTATCGCAGCTGTTTGCCTTCTTCTTAGGTTCGTTTAGTTTTTGTTCTTTAAGCAAAACAGGCCTGCTCTACATTATTTTACTGCACGAAAAATCGTTTTTCATGGTGTCTTTTAAGAAAAAACAAAAAAGTCTCTTTTTACCAAGTAGTTTCCTTTTGTTGTTTCTGTTGTTGTTCTTATTGTATCATTTGTTCACCTGTGGCGTTTAAAAGTTGTTGTCAACGTTGTTAACATTTATATGGTGGTATAAATATGCACAAAATAAATAGCAGGAGTTTAGAGTGTCTTGTCTTTAACTGCCACAGTCTGTTTAATGAATGTGTTAATGAGCTGAAAATTGAAAATATCAACCATTATTAGTGAGCAGTGTATAAATTTGTATGTATTTATAAAACATATTGTTTTGCATTAAAGCGCAAAGGATCACTGACTGACTAAGACTGACTAACTAAGTGAATTATGTTTGTTATAAAATTTTCTCATAGATTAGATGATGGTGAATGCTTTTCGTTTCAATTACTTATTCTCTTAAAATGCTAGAAGTTTAAATGATTTTTTCGTTAATTATTCTTGTTTATTTACAAATCCACTTCTGGATATAACCGATTACCGATTACAAACACCTGTTTTGTTATCAACTTACACGTTAACATTACATTGTTTAAAATAATAATTCTATAATATTTATAATTAATGAAAAATCATGTTCTATATTTTATGCAGAGCTGACAAATTCATTTAGTGTTAGTAAGTCTGTCTGGATTCTTATATTTCTGGCCAGAATATTTACTTTCGGCCAATGTCTCGCCTTGAGCAATTAGGTTCAACAAGGAATTTTATTAGCTCACGTTCATTAAATTCTTAGAACTGCTTCGTTTTTAATCGTCTGTTAACTAAGAAATACTCAATAGCTATTCTGAATACGTTGTCCTTGTTATCCTGAAGATATTTTTACAATTACAGTTTTTAAGTTGCCAACATTGGCTTTAAAATCTGCTTTTATAATGGAAATATCTGCCCTTATTCCAGTAGGCGACGTCGTTGTCGTCTGACGATATTTTTGTAGCAGAATAAAGAATAAATGTTTCTCTTGCCTTTAATCTATTACAAAAATGTCGTTACACGACGACGACGTCGCCAATTGGAATAGGGCCTATCATGTTTTTTGGTTTCAATATACTATAGTTATCGCGACTATCGGCTGTTAGCGCATATACCGGAATACTCCTATTATTCAAGTTCATAGGTTTAGAATGCGAGATAATTAATCAGACTCTATCACAATACGAAGTAAATTTAGAGACACTTATATAATTATTGGACTATAATACCCTGGGCTTGATCAGCAAATAGTTCTAAGTCCGACTCCGATGAAATTTGCAATGTCCGTCTCCAATTCCAACTTTAATGTTAAAGGTATATGGACGTACACAATTTTTCAAACTGGAACTTTTGGAATTAGATTTTGCTTGTTAGTGTTAGTATTTAAGCACTAAAGCAACACTTATTCTACACAAATGTAAAGATTTTACAGTGTTGACGATTAAAAAATGTGAATTAAAAATTAGAGGGGAATTCCTGTAATTACATACATACATACATAACTGGCCTTTACAACCCTGTGTCAGGATTACGGCCTAGCTTCTCGCAGCACTCATGTTGTGTGCGTCAATTTTTATCCATGAGTACCGGGACCTACAATTTAATGTCGACTCCGAACGACAGACTTAAGAAGCTTGTTCATGGCAATTAATTACTCTCAGAGCTTTTGCCAGAAGACTGCTGAGAGGAAGTCGCCGAAAGAAATATTTTTTCATATTTCTTTTTTTTTGAAGATGTCAGAGCCTGGAGTCGAACCCAGGACCCATGTCTTAGTAAGTCAACACACTAACCACTAGACCACGGCGACTACATTCCTGTAATTAATCTGTTTAAATACAATGCGCACGACTAATATCTCCGTAATCTAGTCGAGCGTGTTAAATTAACCACACAACTTTTTGAAGCTTTCAATCTTGGGACAAACGACGCACATTCTAAATTGCAATTATTGTAACATTCTTAGTTTTATGTAATCGAATTGTCAGAGACAATTTATTAATTTAAAATCAGGAATATCATTTTACAATTTTTGTTCTTTTTTTGTACATACATACCAGTAAGTAAGTACTTAAGTAGTTCACCAAAACTTGAGTCGAGACTATATTTAATAAAAAAATTATATAAAAATAATATAATTTACAATTTTTTTTGGTATAAAAGTTTAAAATTGAAAAACAAATTAAAGTCACATGTAACAATTACATATTTCTAAAAATATCGCTTTGATACAGAAAAAACTTAAAAAAATTAATTAAATTTCTGTTGCTGGAACAAAAGCGTTTTATTTTTCTTTTTTTAAAGAAATAACTATATTAGCCATAGTTCTAGAATGTAGTGTGTTGTCTTACCAGACAAGAGCTCCGGATTCAAACCCCAGCTCTGACATCTTGAAAGAAATATTTTTCATATTTCTTTCGGCGATCACCTCTTATCAGTCTTCTGGTAAAAGCTCTGAGAGTTACTGATTGCCATAGACAATCTTTTCAAGTCTGTTGTGCGGAGTCGACGCAAAATTGTATGTTTCGATACTCATGGAAAACAATTGTCGGGCACAATACGGATGCTGTGAGAAGCTCGGCAGTAACTCTAAAAGAGGGCTATAATGGCCAATTACGTATGTTTGTGACTAAATTAACCAATTATCATCTGCTTGTACTAATACTAAAAAAACTAAAATTACAAAAAAAAAAAAAAAATAGCAAACATATATGTAGGTCAGAAAGACTTATAATGACTTATCGCCTGTTTCTGTATGACAAACAATTTTAAGCAATTGAAAATTTATATGAAAAATGCTCAAAATAATTTGAAAAATTGAGTGTTTTTTATACAAATTTTCAATCGTTTTAATTTTAAATGTTCAGTTATTTGTGATAAAAGAATGATGACAAAAGTAACAGATGGGATTAGCTTACAACGAAGGCAATAGATGAAATACAATAAAATCAGTATTAACCTTTATCTGCTCTTTGCGTCGAAAACGACACATACCCAGTACAATTTTTTAACTTTTATTAAAATGGCTGGCTAAAAGTTGATAGAATTTCCTGATTTTGTAGAATACATAAATGTGCACATTTAGACTTATTTTCGTATTATAAATTAAATTTTTTTGTATTGTATCTAAAAAGTTAAGTTGCCTACCCTCATGCGTCGTTTTTGACACATATGAGAAAACGTATGTGTTTTGACGGGCAACTTTGTTTTTTTACTAGTCATTGTGCTTTTTGTAGGTGATAAAGTAATTTTTAACTAATTTATAAACAAAATATATCAAATAATTAAAAAAAAAGTAAATAAAATATTTGTCAAGTGAAGGAATAGAATGAAAGTGAAGCTGAAAATAATTACAGTTTTTCTCATGTGCAGAAAGCCTGTAATTAGTAGTGGTGTAGTCAGCCACAAGATAGCAGGATTAGAACTTAAAATGTTATCAATCTTCCGCCCGTTGTAACACGAATTGTATCTTCACAGGGTATTTCTAAGGTATACAAATGCATATGCCAAAGCTAAGTATGACGACGATTTCTTGCCAACTGATTCCAGCTTGTTGAGAGCTATAAGCTTTATAAGCTTTACCTATAAGTATAGGTAAAATAATTACTCGTTATACATGAATGTTGTATATATTTTTAGATTAAAAAAATTAATCAAGTGTTGATTTATTCGATGCAGAGTATAGTCGTATAATATTAAGGGCAATTATGTCGAAAAACACTTTTGAATATGCAAATGAAGTTATTCCTTTGGATGATACCATTAGCTTTTACCTTTGACAAATCAACATTTGCATTAACAGCAATGCATGTATTGATAGAAAAAAAGTGTACAATTTTACAATGTACATTGCATAACTCTAGAGAAGTTGAACCCGGAGATCAAAAGGCTGCCAACAATTATGAGTTATTATAACAAGGCCACAGCCTTGTTCATAGAGACGTTCCCATTTATTTTTTCTATGAGTAATTATCAAATTTTAATTAATTTTTTTTACTTCAATATAGACTGTGTCGATATGGTCGATAAGATGATTTCTTGCTACAGTTGCATAGCTGCATTAAATGCATTAATTATTTTCAAAAAAATTAACCCTAATTGCCAAACAACGCATAAAGTTCCAATAAGAAGAAATTTTCGACGGGAACTGTGGTTATCCTTTGTATGCCAAATAGAACATTAAGGCTACGATCAAGGTCATTTGTAAATTTTATTGGTATGTCATTTTCGTCATATGCATCAAAGAAATCAAAAAGCGTTCCTCCACAAATTAAAGGAAGACAAAGGTGTTCGATATGTTTTGAAAGGAATTCAACTTCAAAAAATAACATGCATACTACTATTTGTTGCTTTTGTGCAAAAAGTGCATGTAAAAACATATATTTATAACCAAAACGTATGTGTTAATTGCATTGATAATAATTCACTCTAATATATAATAAAAATAAAAGCAATGTTTTAATATTAAGCAAATATAAATACTAGACATTTTTAGTTTTCTCATCATGTGTGTTTTTCGTTTTTCTACTAAAAACCATAAGAAATATATTGTGCGTCGAAAACTACGCAAGAGTAGACAATGTAATTTTTTGTGAGGAGCAGATGAAGGTTAATTAATTTCAATTATTGCTAATAAATTGAATTAATTAATGTCTATTTTATCAAATACATAATGGTATTTTGTTATAGAAAAAGGCAAAATAATGGCGAGTTCCATTTTAATTGGCAGAAACTTATGTGAGCAACATATTTTAATTAGACATGATTGCCAATTTAACTTTGTATAGTAGAAAAATGCCATTCAAAGACAGTTATCGAAATGGGTATTAATGATGGACGGAAATTATATTTGCTCTCCACCAATAATCCTCTTGCTTATGTAAATTATAAAAAAAAATAAACAAAAAAACCTTTAACGACACCTCAAGTAGATCTGTGTTATAAAGACATAAAAAACGTAAAGATCAAACACTTGAAAAATTACACTTTAAATAAAAATAAGAAAATCAAACAAACATGACTTTAAAAATGAACTGATCCACGAAGCTAAAAAGAAAAAGAACAGAAGAAAAGCACTATTTCATAGACACCTGTAGTAACATCATCGAGCATATACAGTATAAGATGACGATAAAGATGAATATTTAGGCCCTAAACTTACTTGTCTTCATGCGCACAGATGTCAAGAAATCTTTAATAAAAAAGAAAATAAATAGCAGCTTCAAGAAAACAAAATGTCTTAAATAATTGTATACGTATAACATATAGCGAGATAGAACACCTACCACGATGAATGCAATCCTTTCAGTTATTTGTTTGTAATTCTTTCAATACTAATGATTCGATTTCAGTAAAACGTGAAGTACTTAATTTGAAATATAAATAATGCAAGCCAGCAAAACTAGTATAAAAAAATTAATTTTAGAATTTATTATTAAATATTTACAATGTAAAATGAGTGCAACTATTTTGTAATTAAAATAATTTTCATCTATTAAAAGCACCTAAACAGAGTAGCCTTATCAAATATTTCATCCTTAACTTTTACAATAGCCTTCGTTAATTGATACAAGCAGAACCATTTCAAATAATATGCATGTTTTACACAAAATTTTAATTTTTAAATGATTATTGATCAGCTGTATGACTTTTATAAACCTAAAAGACCTGAAAATATCTCAATTTTTATTTTCTTGATCATTATCACCATTGTCATCGTCACTGTCACCATCACCATTACCATCACATTCGCATTCACATTCATCGTTTGTCATTTATTGTTGAGAAATTAATGTCAACGAAATTGTTCATCTTCCCGCTTAAATAATCACAGGTAGTTGTCATCATAAATGATCAGAACTTTGGCTCCTTATGACTGGTTATTAACAACTTTTAGCGTTGATTGCATTAAATTTGTCATCGATTTAAAAATCACTTTTATAAGCTGACGGCTGATGAAGATGCAAAATATTGAACAACACACACGACTCGTATGGATGAATGGATGGATGGATGGACGCACAGATTTTGTTGTCTTTAGTCTTTTATTTTCTTTCGGATTTTTTTTTTTAATAAATTCAATTTTTTTTTTTTTTTTTTTTTTTTGAAAGAAACAAGAGATCAATGCTTCTTAGTGTATTAGGTTGGGTGTCAGTTTATCAATTTTAAATATTTTGTGGCAGATTATTCAAGGCAAATTAGCAACATGTCAATTTTAGCGATTTTATTTAACAAATAACAAAAATTTCCCTTTTAATCTTGAGTCAAAAAAGAAGAAGGAAAAAAATAACTCTTAAAATGATTTCATTTCATTTAAAAACAAAAAAAAAAAAAATTCCAAAGAAATTTTTGTGTACCAAAAAATTAAAAAAAGAAAACACAAAAAATCACTGAAATTTTACATTTTTTTTGTCTGTAAGCCAAAAAGAATCATGAGAACTTAATAGTTATAAAGCTGACTTTAATGGTTGTCGTAAGAAGAAGAAGACAGGAATACAAGAATTAAGAAATATTAAAGCCAAAAAATAACAAAAATTTTAATTTGTTGAGTTTAATATCCATTACTTGTCATTCAAAAGCATTAATAAAAAGTAATCTTGATAATGCAAGAATTCATTTATGCTCTACTCAAATATTCGGCTCTAGACATCAAATGCTATGTTTTTTTTAATTTTTTTACCAAATGATTCATAAATCTATTAAAGAAAAAAGAAAAAATATTTTGTCTATTGTCTCATCAAATACAGTTCTGAAATAATATTTTATTAAGTTTCGCATAACGCTCGTTGTTGCCTGCTATTGAGTCCTTCAAAACCACTGCCCTTAAGTAATATTTCATGTTTTATTTCAAGATCAATTTGATAATTATCTTTACGCTTAGTTAACCTTTAGTATAGAATTGTGACAAAACAAAAATAAAAAGATTGTCCTCTGTGGATAATTCAAAAGAGTTTCAAAGCTTAATTTTTACCTTTCAATTGTGAATTTATTGTAAAATATGCTGTAGATAAAAAAAGTGATTCAACCAGTTTTTTTTATTTTTTCTATAGTTTTCCACGTTTAGAACAAAAGTTTTGATCTGTTTTGTTATGTTAAACGAGTTTTGTAATCATAAATATGATAAAAAAAAATAAAATTCATCGAAATTGCGCGATTCCTAATGCCAGAGCTAAGATTTGAACCAGTAGCTCTCGCCTAGTAAGGGAAGACAGTACATACATCATATGCGAAACATATACTTATATATTCTCAACTCGGTCTACATACTTTTATGGCCTGTTTCTGTATGACAAACAATTTCAAATGATTAATAATTTGTTTGAAAAATGCTCAAAATTATTTGAAAAACTTGTTGGTTTTCATACAAATTTTCAATCGTTTGAAATTGTTGTTCATACCGAAACAGGCCATTAGTCTCGTCTTCTTAACTAATGAATTTCAAATTGCATCTCTACCACAAATACAATTTTCTCAGATTTTAGAAATGAAAAAATGCATTTTTCCTTTACGTTAATTCGTATTGAATTGATAACACAGGTTTACAAATTTTTAATATGGAAAAATACCAAGAACGCCACATGCCTAGATAAGTTAATTGGGACCTCCTGAGCACGAAAAACGCTGTTATTATTTTTTCCTAAGTACCGTTTTTTAGATAACGGTACTTTTGTGTTTTTCGGTGTATGGCCCCACTCAAACCCTTGTGGTGTCCAACGGAAAAGTTCGATCGAGATAAGTGGCATATCTGTGGAAAGGTAATTGAATGCCTTCTCCGCTGATATGCTGGAAAATTCTGTCTGATAAAAAATCGCTGAGATATGGCACCTCAAAGTTCAAAATTTGCCTATTTTTTAAGTTTTTTTTTTCAAAATTTTTCATTTTCATTTAAATTTTTTCCTACGTTATATTGAAGATCTGGAATGTTTTATTTTTTTACCAAATAGTTTATTTAATTACCAATATTTTAAGCGTATTTTGAAAAAAATCGGATGAAAAATAAAGTTATTATTAAGGATTTTATTGAACGACAAAATTTTCATTTTCATTGCTCACAGTATATTCGGCGTAAATTCAAAAAATTTTAATTAAAATAACTAGCGACTTGAACTTTTGCTTTTATTTTCGGATGGATCTTCGCGAATGAGGAATCAACAATAGTCTGCCATCATTTTTTCATCCCACCAGCCTTTTTAACGTCTCTTGATTTCTTCCATTTCTAGGTGAAATCGTTCGTTCGTTCCTGGTTCGTGGGGAAAATTTCCAAATTACTAAAAAAGTGGGCGTGAAAGTAGGGGTGGCAAATTTTTCTCTCGATGAAAACTTAAAATGGATTAATACAAACATTTGAAAGGAAAATTAGTCAAATCGATTGAGCCGTCTTCTGATCATTCGTTTTTGATGCCAATGCCAAAGGTGGAATAGAGTGGAATGACAGAGAGCGGTTTCTTGAGGATAGACTTAAGCTATTCTTGCGTATTTACTACACACACACTGTGTGCTGGCTTCAAATTTCGCTTACTATTTCAATTACAAACTGTTTCTACTATAATAGATTAGATATTAAATTATTTCATTGTTCGAAAGTGTGAAAAATTTTAAAATACTTATTATTTTAATTTTACCTATTTTACCATTACTTATACAAGGTGTACGAATTCATTGTAAATGTAGACATACATTATATATACATATGTTTGTATATACAATGTTATTAAAATTCGTTGTTTTTGAATTACACACGTGGTCTATATTTGAATAGGACAAACAAGTAAATCATTCATATTTTTGATTTTTTGAAATTTAATACCATCAAGACGATGACCGCAAAATAAAAATGAAACGGAAAAAAAAAAAATTATGAAAAATCGAAGTCAAATAACCAGATATTCTATAGGATACAACACAATTAAAAATGACATTTGCAAAATGATTTCTTTTGTATACATACTCGTACTATATTGAAATATTAATAATAAAAAAAAACAGAAAACAAATCGTGTAAGGGAAGGGCAAATCAAAAATTCAACTTTAATTCTATTCCATTCTATTTAATTCGTTATGATGATAACATACAGATATTTTAATAATATACTTTTGTTTTTATACGAGTATACATATTTGTATAATTTGAAATTTAATATTTATTAGCAAACTTAATGTGTCATAGGCAATTTGTTTAATAAAATGATCTTTAGTGATTTTTGCAACGCATCACAAAGTCTTCCAACTCTTCTTTGATTTGATTCGATTAAAATTTAGTTTAGAAGTAGAGTCTATAAAATGTCTGTCTCATATTAAAAAGAATAACACTCGTGTCAATTATGGAAAAGTGTCAAAATTGTTTAACACTTCAATGAACAATTTTATATGAATAAGTGTATACGAGAAAACGAAAATAAGCAGACAGAGAGACAGAGAGACCAACGTATTTATAACTGGCAAATTGAGGTTTTTATTTTCTAGAAAAAAAGAAAAAAAAAAAAAAAACTAAAAGTTTTAAAAAAATATTTTTTTTTCATATTTTCTGTTTTATTTTTTATGGTTATTAACAAACATATAAATTAAAATGAAATATTTGTTCTTAAACAAAAGAGAGAGAAAAAACAAGAAAAAACCCTGCCTCACACTTTGTGGTCAACGATTGATGAGCCTCCTAAAATTGCATAAATACGAGTATTGTACAGACCCAATGCCAGGGTAATAGTAAAAAATAAAAAAGGAAAGACTACAAATTCAATATTACGAGTATTTTCCTGTTATTTATTTTTTTTCTTATACGCTATATCAAAAAGTAAAGAAACATTTAATATTAAATTTAAGATTACTTAATTTACCTAAATTACCTTTAATTCACGCGCTGAAGTGTGTTAAATTGGTATCCCCATTCAAAAATCCACATACACGCACACATTCAGTACCGGGAACAACAAGATGAGCAACATGCCACTTAAAAATCTACAACTTTAAGCTTCATTCAGTGTTTGCAATTTGCCAAAAAAAAAACCTAAAAGAAATGAAATGCGAAATAACAAATCATTCATATAAAGTCTACAGCAACAGCATTATTTACCATTTCATATTCGCATTCTTTTACAGTTCCATGGTGTTTGTTTGAATTCTATAGATTTAATGTGGCCCAATAACTACATGGTCATAATGTTGGTATGAATTTAAGAAAATTTCATGTTAGTTAAATGTTTGTTGTTGTACAATGTTTGCTTATATCCCAAATATCGTATTTTGCCACCCTGCCGGTTCCATGGCCAATCAACGCCTTAAGCTAAAAATGGTGCCATTGTTGCCACACATTAGTACCAGACAACATTCAAAACATTCACATCTTCATTTGTTTTTGTTACCAAAGAGAATGCAAACAAAAACAAAATTATATTTTGATTTTTTCATTAAATGGAGCTGTTGTTTAAAACCTTGTCCAGTAACACAACATTATCGCATGCAATTTCTGCTGGCAATATCCTTTTTACTGTCTGTAGTAGTACCAACCAACCAACAGAATAACAACAAACAACACACTCAGCCGGAGGTCTACAAACGTATAAAGATGTTGTAGTTTCGTGACTTTGTTAAAGTTCCAAAAAACAAAACAACAAAAACAAAAACTCTCAACTAAGAACACCTTTTTCACTCTATTCCACTTTTTTCTGTAAGTTTTTCATTTTACAAATAAAGGCATCAAACGAAGTTTAAAATTTATGCTGCCAACAGAAACATTTTTTTTTTTTGCAAATCTCAATAATAAAAAAATTCAATTTGTTAAGCTTCGACTTTTTTTGTATCGTTTTGCTTTAAAATTTAATTGTTTCGCCCTTAATGAGCGTTTGAAGAGACACTTCATATTTTTTTTAAATTTGAGTAGTAAAATACTGACCTACAGACATACACGAAAGTGAACAGTTTTAAAAAGAAAAATTTAAATTTTTGAATTTTACTGAAATACCAAATCGATGTGTGCCAATTTCCTTACAAATTACTTATCAAATCTCGCCAGATCACAGCTTTTTCCTGTAAAACGACAGGTAATGCAAGAGGCCTCATGAGCGAATTTTATCATCATCATCTCTAAGCTAGAATCCGTTTAATTTTTTTTATTTTATTTTTTTTTTTATTTTATTTTTTAAGGGGTAAACCCCAACTAAATGCCGTGCATTGTAGAGTTCCATTAATATTCTGAGATTATATCTAGACAATCTAATGCACGACTCAAATCTCTTCTTATCATAGTTACCGAGAAAAAGTTTGGAAAGGCTAATGCCAGTCTGGCCTCTTTCCCTCAGTATGCCCTTTCTAACCCCCTTCCCATCCCACAAAATAGTTTACGCCCTACCAGTGGAATGGACGCTCGCTTTCTGGCAAGTTCATCTGTCATATTATTTCCGTGAATACCCGCATGACCAAGGACCCAGCATAGGCTGACTCTATGACAGGTCCATACTAACTTTAAGTCAAAGAAAAATGGTCCCAAAGCATAAAATGAAAAATAGCCCCATTTTTTGGGCAATCTTTTAAAATGAAATATCGCCCCAATAATTATTATGAAATTTGGCCCCAAACTAAAGTGAAAAATTACCCCAAAAATAAACAAAGTTTGAAAAAAGAAAATAACTTAAAATAAAGTTATTTTTTAAAAATGAAAAATAGCCCCATTAACACAAAAAGGCCTTAAATTTTTTTTTTAATAAAGTTTTTATTCCATGAAAAAAAGGGAAATATTTAATTAAACCCTTTTAGGCCAATTATTACAACTTGCCGTTTGTTAAAGGTAGGATTTTATCAGACAGATATCTTGCTTTTTGTTGTTGCAAGTAAACTTTAACCTAAAGCGATCGATAAAGTTATTGGGAAGATTGCCTTACCTTTTGGTTAAAGTTTACTCGTAACAACAAGGAGCAAATTATCTGTCTGATAAAATTCTACCTTTAACTAACGGCAAGTTGTAATAATGGGCCTTATACGTACATTAATTATATTTTCTTAACGAATGAATACAAAAACAAAATTTTAATTTTATTTACAAAAAACCACTAACAGAACAACGAATTCCGTAAGGTTTCTTGTACCTTTTTATATTTTACTCATTTTATGAAAAATGATCCCAAAATAATTTTAAATTATTTTGCAATATTATTAAAATTTGGGGCCATTTTTCATAATCCAAAATATCCCCAAAGCAAGAATTGAAAAATGACCCAAAAAAAAAAAAAAAAAAAAATAGAAAAATTACCCCAAAATTCCGAATTGTTGTGCTCTATTAAAATTTTTGGGGTCATTTTTCATTTTCGGGTTGGGGTAATTTTTCTTTGGGGCCATTTTTCAGGGTGCCGTTTATATCCTTTGTCCAGGTTAATTTGAGGGCATATGGCATAAACCTTCACCTGCAAAATGCTAGCGAGTTTATTTTTTATTTATTAATAACCTTACTCTAAGGTTATTCAATAATCAGATTTTTATGTAATATATATTCTGGTATATCCTTTGAAATGGCGCTACACATTTTCCCATTGTTTTTAATTTAATTTTTAATGTTCTCCTTGGGTAATGTAGAACAAAGACATGTTTTATCATACAGCTTTGGGATATCTTAACAATGAAAAAAAAAAAAAAAATACGAAACATCAAAACAAAAAAAAGAAACCAACATTTAATTTTCTTTAACGATTTTCAAGTAATCAATCATCATTCCAATGCAACACTTTTACTGATGCCTCTTGAGCCTGCCGATGATGTTCATGTATGATGCGCTTAATAAAACTGTTATTATTGCAACAACAATGGCAACAGTAACAGAGCCAAAAGCAACAAATGAAAAAAAAATAAAAAACTCTTAACAAGCTAAACAACACTTGTGACATTACCTGAAAATATGTGTTGCATTTAAGTGGTGTTGCAGTTGGAGTGTTGTTTTAATGTGTCCATGTATTATATTGATACGCGTGTGGCCCTTTTTTTTGTGGCATCAGCTTGTTTTTAATGTAATTCGAATGTAATTAACAACACGCAAAAAGTTGTTTTAAACCAATGCTTTGATTTCAATGATGACGCAAAAAAACATACACCAAAACAAAAAATGCATAAATAAACAAAAAAAACTTCTAAAATTGTAATGCCGTTTTTGGTATAACAAAACAATTTACACACAAAGTCACTTGCAGCTGCCAGAAAAACATTAACAAGTACTTAACTTGTTGCTTCTGTTATATTACTGTTTGCTAAAGAAGCTTTTTAGATCCATAGACCACCGTAAATTTACTGCTGCATAAAATTTTATATACGAGGGCGAATCAATAAGTGAGTAAATTTGTGAATTTCCTACCTCTTTAGCAGAAACAGCAATATTGGAACATAGATCAACAGACAAGTCGATTTATATAGCAATTTGAGCAAAATTCGTCATATACCATATGTTTGATAGTCTTTAATAGCAGACTATCTTGTTGTTTGAGATTTACAAATATCATGGCAACACTTTAACATCAATTTTGATTGTAAAAAATTAATTCACCGAATTTCAAAAGATTCCAAACGTTATGGACGTCCAATTCAAGTCTTTAAAACCGGTCGGAGACTAAAAGTGTGAGCATTTTTTATTTCCATATAAGTCTTATATGGCTAGGTGGTTTTCATTTTGAGTGATGATTTTGCATGAGAAATGGATGGATGCCGTATGTGCTCACAGAGAAACCGTATGACAACTTGACGAGAGTGTGTGATTTTATTTATCCTCAAAAGAAACAAACTATTACAGCTTGGATTCTCCAGACCACTGTAGGAACCAACTAGCAGTCAAAACTGTGGGTTCTCGTCCAAAGATGGGTGTGCCAGGGAATAAAGATTCATAACGATTTTTATGCCAATTTATTTAGTCAATTTACCAATAATTTGAAAAAATATTCTTTTGTAACAGCACAGTCAAAGTGTGCCTCGTATGTAGAGTTCCGAAGGCAAAAATCTATGAATTAACCAACAAATTGATCGTTCATTAACATATTCCGCGGATTAGGCACCGAATGACAATTTTTGTTTCTAAATCTAAAAATATTGCTCTTCAGAAAACGTTACGACTTCAACATTAAAATCATCTCATTTCGATTCTTTTAAATTGATAAAAATGTTGAAAACAAAGTCAAGCTCAAAGGCGAAGCTTACTATGAAAATATAAATAATTCTTTAATCAAAGAACTGTGTTTCAATTTAAAAGTCATAGAATTATTGTTCCGGCCTCGTATAAGGAGTTTAAAAGAATTATATGAAAGGCATACCCATTTTATTTTTATGAATAAATTTCCAGTTCGTTTGTAATGTTTCCCACAGATAAAGATGAAAAAAAATCTGTTTTAATATAAACTGCATGGGTGGTCTTAAATGGACTTAATTAAGTTACAAAATTGCATTCATTATTATTTTTTTATTTAATTGCTGGTGTGCAGGAATAGATTTCACAAAATTTAACTACTGGCACAAATATTATTAATAATTTACCATTGATTACTTACATATTTAAGGCTCTTTTTGTTTCAAGTTAATATTTCTAAAAGTGAAATACTTTGCATGCTATTAAGCTTTAAATCAACTACAAAGGCACGAATAGTCCGCAAAATTATGAGATTATGCGTAATCAAGTCCCTTATTTCATCAGAGCGCCTCCCAAGGTAGTACCGATAGAACAAAGAAATGCACGCCACATTGCGCCGATGCTCTAACGTATCGATAGAGTTGGATATCCTACCGTCACTGATAAGAACTTTCTCGCTCTCCTGAACACGGTCCAGTAGCCCCACAATAAACTTTGAAGCACCGGCCCATACATGAGAGTTGTATTCAATCCTAGGTCGGATATAGGTCTTGTAATTATTGAGAAGGTCACCGAGACACTTGAATGCTTCTTTCTATACTCGAAAAATGTGATCATTCAAACGGACATCACAATTTATTCTAATGTCGCGAACATCAGGAGCGTACGCCTACTCAATATATAGACAATTAAATATTTACTTTGTATGGGCGTGGCAAAAATCGTATTAAATTTTTCAAACAATTATAAACTATTGAATATCAACAATATTAAAGCAAACACAGATGATAAAAGACGTTTTGTATATGTACAACTGGTATTACGTTGCGACTTATAGTCTATTCGCCAATTTTTTTATTTCATTTTGCCTACAATTCCTCTAAAGGAATTGCAGAATTCTTTCCATTTACTTTTAAAATATTTTAATTATTGAACACGCCTTCTATTTTAACAAAATTTTATCACTCAGCTTCCTTTTTTGAAAATTCGGAATTTCAGCAATTTTAATCGGTATCGAATATTTTCTTATACTCTAAACACCCACTATAACTCAGAGTTTGCTACATGCAAACTTTTTTTTTCCTCTTTAACAGAAAGGCTGCTACAATTTGTTTGTTTTCGAAATTTTTATACAATTTTAGCATTAAAACATACATACATACATACATACATACATACTGGTACGTATAGTATATCTGCATCTGTAAAAACACTTGCCGCTCTTTGGCTATTGCAAGGAAAACAAATGAAAACAAAACAAAAAAATATGTTACAAGGTATTGCAATAATTAGTGGCAACTAATTGATATCAAGCATTTCCTTTCATTTGCAAAGAAATGAACAGCAAAAAGCAACAAAAATTACAACAACAATTGAAGCACCAGCAGTAGCAGCAGCATCAGCAACTACAACAATAATGATGAGAACTAAAGCAAGTAGCAGTAAGACAAACAAAAATTTCGCAACATTTAAACGAGAAAGACGGTCACACTTACATATGCGTATATACGTGTGAACGTATGGAAAAGACAGACAGACAGATGTTAATATTAAACATACAGTGGTAACAAAAACTAGTCGACAATTAAATTGGTTTTCTTAAATCTCATCCCTATTAATGGTTTTTAGTTGCTTAATTGCATTTTTTTCGGCTAACAAAAACATATTTTGCTGCTGCAATAGCAGTATTACATCCCCCAAAAAGTCCATGTCAGCTTCCATAAGGAAGTGATGTACACTAGTGATACTGGATCCATGAGGTTCTGTTTCAGGACCCTATATTTTAGCCCTAAAAGCACTTAATACTCCAGAAACAAGTGTGTTGTCGTCACCAATTTCCTCTCCAATTGATTGATTTCATAGTCAATAAAATCTTCAGTAGGAGGAAGGGCGGTCGCTGTGGTCTAGTGGTTAGTGTTTTGGCTTAGTAAGACATGAGCCCTGGGTCGACACCCAGCGCTGACATCTTAAAAAAAAAAAGAAATATGAAAAAATATTTCTTTTGGCGACTACCTCTCAGCAGTCTTCTGGCAAAAGCTCTGAGAGTAACTAATTGCCATGAACAAGCTTCTCAAGTCTTTCGTTCGGAGTCGACATTAAACTGTAGGCCCCCGTACTCATGGATAAAAATTGACACACACAACATGAGTGCTGCGAGAAGCTAGGCCGTAATCCTGACACAGGGTTGTAAAGGCCAGTTATGTATGTATGTAGGAGGAAGGGCGGCCAAGTAGGCCTGGTATCTCAAACACAGACTAAGTATTGACTTCTGTATATCATTAGATCGGTGACAACTAAAGTTTATGAATTTGATTTTCGTTGTCACTAAAAATCAGCAGTCGAAAATTTGGGGAAATGGTAGTGGTGGGTGTAGCGAAACACGCCGAGTTTTGGCTATTAATTGCATAAGTAGACCTAGCAGATTTCTGACGGTTCATGTATCTACCCACCAGACAGTGATCAGAAACCATTCCCAATAAGTAAACACAAAAGTTGGTTTCAGCTTGCTTGCCTGACCGCAAGAAGAATTTTTGCAACCATCTTCTTGAGAATAAATCGCTAGCTCAACTGCTAGGATTCAGGAGATATGTACTTGTGTACTTTATTTTGCCAGAGAAGAACCTGCCAGATTATCTGTCACACAGTTTCCCTTTATATTATTATATCATAGAACCGGAGTTGTAATATTCCGCCAAAACCGTCTAGGATGTAACGAAAAGAGAATCCAGAAACTTATTTTATTTTTGTTACTCCACCCATCTGTGTTAAATACAAGCTTTAGTTCTTCCCTTTGTTTATGGACAAAAATTACGAAAAAAATTTGCTGTATGTCGAATAACTTTTTGAATCACTGTATGTGAGGTGGCATAATTTTGTGTTTTTTTTTTTCAATGCTGGCTGGCCATTGTATGCATTTGTTTTATTCGCTTAGCTGAATTTGCCACAATCATTTTATGAGATTTTTAAACGTATTACTTTGACATTTGAGTTATTTTCTATAAAACTTAGTCATTATGTTGTTGCTATTGTTGTTGATTTACTTTTTATTACTGTGGCATGATTATTGTTGTTGCTCTCTTTCTCTCATTCTCCATATACGATTAGAATGCGTAGAGATAATGGCACAGCAGCCGCACAAACAGACAGACAGAAAAATAATATGCGATGCGAAATAAGAAAAACTCTCAACACCACATTATGAACAAATTTAAACGAAAGCACATCTGTTGCAAATATTTTTTTGGTATTGCTGTTGTTGTTGCTGGTTTTTTGTCATTTTTTTTTTCCTTTTTTTGCTGATAATACAAATACCGCTGTTTTGTGACTGTGACTGTTGCTGTTACTGCTGCTGTTGCTGCTGGTAAATAAGCCGCACAATATACAAAAGCGGTACATTTTTCACATGCCATTCCAAACGAATGATTAAACAAGCGATTGTACTCGTATATCCATAATACGAATATGTATGTTTGAGTGTATGTTCATACAGAGATCTTAAGATCGTACAGCGACATGGTCAGCAATTAAAAAATCCTTTAGCCACTACGTTACATGCCAGCCAGATTAGTTAGTTGTGGCCAATCGTTCTTCCCTGGCATACCACCGGTTCAAGA
This sequence comes from Metopia argyrocephala, assembly GCA_963576795.1. NCBI lineage: Eukaryota > Metazoa > Arthropoda > Insecta > Diptera > Sarcophagidae > Metopia > Metopia argyrocephala. Next base: position 5,092,594 of record OY756209.1, read on the forward strand.
GTGCTCATGTGTATGTGTTTGAGAAGAGCGTAAGCCTAAAAAAAATCACAATGCATTTCAGTCTATGAATGCTGCTGCATGTTGCAATCTCCTAAACACGATCTTACCAAAATGTAGCATCAGCGAAGAACTTCCTTTTCATTAAAAAATAAGAATATTTTTTTTTTTTTTTGTTTTGTTACATTTGCTTTACTGGCTTCGACTGGCTAGGGATGACTGGTTGGCTTATTGGCTGCCTGTCTACTGGGGTAGAGTTGTTGGTTGAATAGCTTGCTGGTTGGAGTTTATCATCAGGATGTACTGGCATAACTTTAACTCAAGTATTTAGTTTCAATTTGTTGACCCCACTTTGTTATTATTGTTGTTAATGTTTTTTTTCAAGCTTTATCTCGTTGTTCTTTGTTTCATTTCATATTTTAGAGCAACAACAACAATAGCAATAAAAAAATTTAATAAATTGATTTCATTGTTTGTGTTTTTGTTGTTGCTATTGCTTCTGCTGCTGCTGCTGTTATTAAAAATCATGTGCCTTCCTTCCTTTATTGGTATTTTTGTAAATCTCTTCATATTTGGTCTTCTGTTTAATTCTTTAACTATTTCTTGCTGCAACATGATTCTTGTATTAGTCACGCGATTTACTCGTAGATCATCTAAGTTATGTTGTGTGTTATTGGGGTTGTTACCACATGTTGGAAGTCCTCGTATGCAGCTTCTTTATACTTTTAGTAGATAGAGGCCATGTTAACAACAATCATACCAAATCATGAAAAAAAAACATTATTTTTCTATTAAAGTTGACAAATGATTTTATTAAAGTTGAGTTTATTAACTCAAAACCATATTTGTTGTTATAGTTATTGCTGTTGCCGTTGAGGTTGCCGTTGCATGTTTTCCATATATGGTGGTGCACTGTTGCTACTTTAGGTTATATGATAATAACAACAGCAACAGCATACACACATATGCATATACCACTTATATAGTATGTAGGCAAGCAACTAAATGTTATTTATTAATTATGTTGTAAACGAAAGGATATTGAATATCATGACATTAACAGGGCAGCAACAACAACTGGTAACAAGCACAGCAACAAGAATTTGCAACAAAATTAACAACATTTATGTTTATTGTAGTCAATAAATAAATAAATAATATAAAATGTTAAATGTGTGTGGCAAAGATAGATCGCTTGAGAGAGAGAGAGAAGTCTTTTTGTAACAAGATTTTAATGAAAATTATTGCGTGCTGCTACGAGTACCTTTAGTTTCCGTAGAGATTTATTTAAAGTTTCTAGGATATTCATGTTAAAAGTAAGGATTATTTTTTTTAACAAAAAGAAGAAAAGTAACAAATGTTAACGGGTTTTGAAAAATATTTATGCTGAGAAATATAAAAAAATAATACAAAATTTATAATTTATCTCATTACGAGGGCGAATTAACATTGAAGCTACCTAGCGCTAGATGGCAGCACAAACACAAAAACTTTTTCTTTCTTAGAAATTACGATCTGTCAAACGTCAGCTGTTAAAATTTTAGCCAAATTAATCGATTAATTTATTTATTATAGTCGTTTGAAGTAAGCAACTTTCGTGTTTCTTGGAAGGCAAAACAGCGAAAGAAACAAAAAAAAGCTTGATAAGCATTACGGCGAATCTGCTCCGTCAGATTATATGGTAAAATATTGGATTGCTGAATTTAAACGGGGCCGAACAAGCACTGCAACAATACCATCAACAAGAAGGCCAAAAGAGGTGGTTACTGAAGAAAATATCAAGAAAATCCTCGATATCGTTATGAATGATCGCCGGGTCAAAATACGTGAGATTGCTGAAATGATAAACATATCATATGGACGTGTGTTCCACATTTTGCATGAAAATTTGCATATGAAAAAGCTATCGGCAAGATGGGTGCCGCGTTTGCTCAGTGTTGAACAAAAACGAGTTCGACAGATTACTTCACAGCGGTGTTTGGACATGATAAAGCATAATCCTGCTGATTTTTGGCGTAGATTAATAACGGTTGATGAAACGTGGGTCCACCACTACACACCTGAAACCAAAAATCAATCGAAGCAATGGGTGGAAGCTGGTGGAAGTGCTCCGAAGAAGGCGAAGACAGCGAAATCGGCTGGCAAGGTTATGGCCACTGTATTTTGGGATGCACACGGAATATTGCTCATCGATTATCTTTAAAAGGGATCCACAATCACAGGAGAGTATTATCGTGCATTTTTGAATCAATTGGTTGATGCAATCAAGGAAAAACGACCACATTTAAACAAGAAAAAAGTGCTCTTTTTTCAAGACAACGCACCGGTTCACACAGCATTAGATACGATGCTAACACTACCAGAAATCCACTTCGAATTGGTTGATCGTTCACCTTATAGTCCAGATTTAGCCCCTAGTGACTTTTTCCTGATTCCAAACTTGAAAAAATGGCTCGCAGGAAAAAGATTCATCTCAAACGAAGAAGTGATTACCGAAACTAATGCGTATTTTGAGGAGTTCCCAAAATCGTATTATTCAGATGGTATAAAAAAGTAGGAAAATCGTCTTACTAAGTGTATTAAGCTAAAAGGAGACTATGTTGAGAAATATTAATAGTGTTTTCTTGTCTAAAATTAAAACAATTTGCCATATTCAAATAGAAATATCTTTAATGTTAAACTAACACTGTCAAAGTGTAACCATATTTGTATGAATACCAAAAAAATGCAGCCCTGTTTGTGGTAAACCATTTTAAAGAAGAAAAAAAAATTATTGCGCGTCAGAAGCTTGATTTTCAAAACAATTGTTGAACAATAAAAATTATTTAAAAAAAAACTATTTTTTTCACTAAACCTCTTACAAGAGTTTGTGAAATTCCTTCTAGTATGTACTTCAAATATTTCATCCTCATCGAATGATGTAGATGAATTTAACAAATCACTTGATACTTTTCCAACACACAGTATTGCAGCGTTAATTTCTATTTTAATATTTTTTGGACAAACTTTTCTTAAACAATCAATTAAAAATTTGACTTTGTAGTACAAAAATATAGTAAGAAGAAAATAAAGTCAGCTGTATTGAGAGCACTTGCCACCCTTTGATTTTATACAGGTCGATAAACGCAGTTTTTCTGCACCATATATAAATGCCTTTTTTAAGAATGAAACTTGAGGCCCTTTATTAAGGTATATACTTATGTTTATTTTTTTTGTAGATTCGAATTTTGAATTTGAAACATGTATGTATACTAATTGTAGAAAAGAACTTAAAGAAGCAGTAAAGGGAAATAAAATGCAAATTTTTTTCCAGAAAAGAAAACACTCTAAAGTTTATGACAATAGTCATAGCAAAGAAAATATTCAGCCTTAATGACTAGCAAAATTTTTCTGGCTGTATGATATTTATATTGTAATGAATTTTTTTTTAAATCGGAGCTACATATGTATATGTGTTGTTTATAATGAGGGGACTATCCGTACTTAAACGGTGCATTTTGCTAATCTAAGAAAATAGCAAAGTGGAAGAAGTGTTTATGGACATTTGATTTAACCTTATTACCATCATAATTTGCAGGAATAATATTCGCTGTAAGGTTATAGACAAAACGTGTTTCAACCGCAATAAACCAGCTGTTAAAATTCTTGATTTCTTTAAGTGAACTGGTTTCAAAGAAGGCCAAGTTGGATTTGTCAGTCAATAAAATATCTACAAGAAATAGAGAAGCGAGGCTATTACCACAGCGTAATATAGTCATTAAGGAAATGACAGCGCAAAAAGTTTAAAATCAGCTGTTACAATTTGTTGTGGCTATCTTGTTATGCCATGTGATATTGTTTCTATGCTACAAATTTTGTTGTGGCTATATTAAATACTGGAGAAAAATAAGATAGCTGTATATACTAATACATCTACATCTATCTCTCATTATCATAATTTGTGGCTATATTGGCTGTGTTTCGTCACTGTACTACACTTTGCTATTACGCAAAAAATATTTGTACGAACACAATTTAATAAATGCGTTTACAAGCCTTGTTTTTTGATATTGTTTTACATATTTGTTTGAGTTTTTGCAACGAAAAGTGATTACCGATAATATATTTCTTCTAATACAGTTAGCAGTTACTAAAAAAGTAAAAAAAAACAAATATTTTATAAACTTTTCAAAATTGTCATGATTTAACAACATCGAGAGATACTGACATGTACGCCTGTAAATGTTATTTGACACCTTATATAATTGGATTTCGTAGCACATCATTCTAATGACAGAAGTGATCGATTCTTGTGTTTCTTTTTATTTATATTCTCTGTTACGATCTGTAGTAGATCTGTTATTGGTGACCCAATATTTCTTAACATTTTATTTCTTTATAATTACGTGGTAATCAGTTCTTCCGCGTAACAAAACAACAACAACAGCAATAGACATGAACAACAAACGAGTAAATTCGTATAATGAAATAACAACCTTCAGACATGTCAGTGATGGAAGTATTGCATAGTCATCAGCATTGTCAACCATGACCAACAACAACAAAACAACGATGTCATCAGCAATAAAAAATAAAAGTGGAAAAGAAACTTCATGGGAAATTGTCTCACCGATATGGTGTGATGACAAAAGTTTACAAAGTTTTGTGATTCTCGAAATGCACGTGCAATGCATAATTAATGGGATTCCAGTTTAGTTTTTGTTTTTTTTTTGTCTTTTTTGTGGTAGATTTTGTTAAAGTTTTCGTTGTTTATTTTATTTTTTTTTAAGTACGAACAAAAATCATTCACATGGCCAATAGCAACAACAAGAAATTAACAGTAACAAAAATAAAATCACACTCTTTCTAATATGCGATCATTAAATCATCACCAACACCATAAACAAGAGTGGCAGTGGCACTGCCATAGCCAGTGGCTGTCTGTGGCAGGCAGCATCTCAAGTGCGCCTTCTAAAAAAAATGTATTTTTATTGTTTGAATTAAAAAAGCACAAACTCGATACAAATATAACAAAAAAATAGGAATGCTATACACACATACCCACTTACATACATACTCGTACATACAGATAATAAAAACAAAACGTGTGGCGTCTGCAATTATCTAACCTTTATTGGATTTTTGCTGTTCATTTGCTCATTTGAAAATTGTATATAAAAAAAAAAAACTTAAGAAAATAAAATAAAAAGAACTGAAACCTCCAAGGAAAAAACAAAATAAAACAAAAACAACCAACCGTTGTCCAACGCGAATGAATAAAGGAACCATCACTTACAAAACATATTGAAACATGACATGTAACAACAATTGTCTTTTAGCACATCAGCTCATAAACTGACTCTCTTCTAAAACAAAGTGATCATTACCACTGCGCACTGCAAAACAACAGCCAAAACTAAGGCAACAACGACATCGACACCATCACCAACCAATATGCCATTACCAATATGGTACAATAAAATTACCACAAAGAATTGATGAGTAAGATTTGTTAGAAAATGTGTATAAACACCACACACACACACACGGGATAGATAATAAGGAAACTGAACTATCAATAGAAAGAAAATTTTAATTTTATCATTTGGTTTGTAGCAATTCATTAAAAAATTTTTATTTGATGTGAGAAAAGTAATACAAGCGTTGAGTATTTTAAATGAAATATTGGACATTTTTTAATAATTTTCATCTTCAATGCTATCATGAAAATATGAAAGCCGTGTTTTACTTATTAATCTACCGACACTTAGAAGGAGAACAACTTAAATGATCATTTCTTTCGCGAATAAATTGTTTCGCGATGTAATTGATACTGAAAGGCTTCTAAGTTAGTTGCGAGTTCTAGTTTCAAATTGCCAGACAAGGCACTACATTTCACTTAAACTGATGTCCGTTCGCTCCTGCACATGTATGTTATACTGCTCTATTATGCCCTGAGACCGCCTTCGCAATGTGCTTGGGTTGTACTTAAGCTTGCTATCGTTATTAAGAAAATCGTTCCCGGAAATTAATTCTCACAATGCAATGTAGTTAAATCGTCTATAACCTTTAAACTTTTTTTTTCGTTTCATCAAATTGGCAGACATATTAACGAATTGTCCAGCATACAAAGTTCTAACATTCTTTATTAAAAGTTGATATTTTCTTATTTAGAAAATCTTAATTCCTGAATTTTCTTCCATAAATTTTTTAATCTCCTTTCTTTTCACAAAAATTTTAAAATTGAGCCATAAATAGTGCTACCAAAACGGAAAAGAAACTGGTGAGAGAAAACAAAATTTATTTGCGTTTTTTGACACTTATGTATATGAAAAAAAAATACTAATGCCGTATACCCGTGCCATTGAATTCTGCTTGCAAAAAGGAAAATGTGAAATATTTTTTAATACGTATATGTATGTATATATATGTATATATATATGTATGTATGTATATATGTACGTGAGGGGGTTCAAACAATTCGGCACAACCGAATTCACTTAAACGAATTGTTAATATTCAGTTTGTTTCTGACCATAAAAATTGTTTTATTTCCATGTGATTTTTTTTTAATTTTCATGTCATTCTATTAAGCAAACGCGGGTAACAAAATACAGCCAATACGCGTGCGCATCATTCTTATGCCAAATATGGCAGCATTGTTTAGGCCAAACTTAACAATAAATGTTAAACTCTAGACTCTTCAACTATGCAACACAGTAAACGATGAACGCGTACATACGAGTATATTGTGTATTGCAATGGTTTAGCTTTTGTAGCTGTAAAAGTAAAAAAAAAAAAAATTAAAAAAACCGAAAAGAATTCTTAATCCACATTTCTCATATTGAAGAGAACTTTTACCAACGAACGAATGAAGAAAATAAATGTTGAATCGATCGATCGATAGATGAATGCATACATCCATCCATCCATCGTTGGTTTACACTCTCTGATGCCATTGACGCGTCTTCTAAAGGTATAGACGACGATTATTTTTTGACGCCGTCTATTGTCTACAAAGACAACAATTGTCGCCTTGGTGTGCCATATTTGTTGTTATTGGCATTTGTGTCACATACTTTTCTGTTTTCCACCTCATCGCATCGCATCGCATTGCATTGGATGGCATTACATTGCAGCTCAATTCATTTACTCCTTGCCTGAATCTCGCTTCTGTATGGATGGAATAGATTGAATGTTGGTGGCATTTTATTTTTCTTGGCCATTCACTGAACTGAACCCAACTGTCTCCTGGTTGACTGCCTCAATAGATTGTTAGTTTATTGGTTAGAGGTCTATATCCACGTTCGGACTAACCAACAACCATTCAGTCAATGGTGTTCACTAAAGTGTTGGTATTGTGTTTATTTCTGCTGCTTGTATTTTCTTTGTTACAAAATCCCAAATGTACAACTCGAAAATATCTATTTACTATTAAACTATTGTGTTAATGCTGCTGGATTTTCTGGTCTGGTCTGGTCAGGTCCATTCATTGCATGCATGTCGCTTTGACTTTGATTATTATGGCCTATTATGGTTTCTTCTGTACCATTGTCTACTTCACTTCACTTCACTTTTGGGGTCTTTTCTTTTTGTCTTATTTTCTTTTAACCAATTAATTGTTAAAACTTGTCATTTGTATGTTACAGAGTGTGCGAGCGTGTGTATGTGTACATGTGTGTTAATTAGATTTAAGATTAAACATGAGTCCATCATGTTTTATGAGCCGTTTTGTGGTGATTCTATTGTATCTGGGGAGAAATTAAAAACGGTTTTGTTAATTTAAAAAACTTTTCCGGGATGAATAACACCAACAACTGTAATAAGAGAACAACATTGCAGTTTTAATTTATGTTTTAGTTATTTAATCATGCAATTATTGGTTAACGTCGGTATCAGTAGTAAAATCACTGTCATTTCATTTGATCTAATCTGATACTAAAGGATATATTTGTCTCTTAGGACTTTAGGATGTGAGTACGTTTGGTTTTTCTTTAAATTATAATAAAAACCTGCAACATGTTAAAAAAAATAATTATTTACAAAAACTGATTGTTTTTTTTTTCTTTATGTATTACAGTAAAACCTATTTATAGCGAACACTGTCATAACGAATTATGCTTGTAGTAGAAGATCTTTTAATACTTAATTTTAACTTACAAATTACAAAAAACCATCACCATCACATGTGTTCTCTGTTTTGGTGTACGAATTTTCGAAATCCAGTTGACACTAGGGTCTTAAATTATTTTCTTTGTCAAGAAATTAAAGCAAAGTTTTGTTCTACATACGTATTTACTTTTTAAGGGGTTGAAAGGCAAATGAAAATTTCACTTTTATTCTCTTATATTATAAACATTAATAAAAAACGAAATATAGTAGTTAATAAATACTTCATTATATTTTTATTTTATTTGTCAATCAACATGAATGGGTAACCTAGAGTTGCATTTGTAAATATAAATACAACACTGTAGCACAAACAATTTTCGACATGTTTTTAAATAAAATAAATTATTTGAAGCTTTTGGCTTGATCAAAAACATATATTTTCTTTCCAAACACGAGTTTGGAGACGTATTATAACTCTCAGTGATTTTCTAAAAATTTTTGAAAGCTTAATAAAAAAGTGAAGAATAAGCAACCGAAAAAAAAACAATAATATTGTACACTCATCCTGTGAAAAAACTTATCATGAGTAAAAACGTAGGGTATTTGCTGCACCAACAACTTTTCTTCTAACAAAACTGCAAATAATACTCTACCATGCCTGTATTTATTTTACGAAAACCCAACTCTGGCGTTGTTCAGAAACTTTCTTCTATTATTATTTTTGTTCGGAAAACTAGAACTCAGAGGGATATTCGTACTCATGCACGGTGCAATGCACTAGTTTTAGGCAAATAAGTTATGGGAAGAAAGAGGATTTAGAAGTTTGTGAACATTTGATTTGAACATTCGAGGGGTTATTATTTCATTAAGGAACCAATTTGAATTCTGTCAGTAGTGCATTGAGCGGATCATTGGACAGTCAACTACAAAAGAATATATTCTATTAGAGAATTACGTGAGAATATGCAATTAATCGGAAATAACTTTTTTTCCACACAACAAATTTAATTATAAAACCAAAAGAAAGATACTCTACAATTATTAATAAAAATTTTTGGTCTTTCCTGCAGAAAGGCCGGCACATACCTTAGAGTTGTGTTATAACTTGAATCGGATAAAGGTCTAGTAAATAGAAGAAGGTCAGCTGAAGTAGAATATTTCTTGCAACGTTTTAAAACTCTAACAGTTGATTCTCGTACTCAAAACATTAATAGTGGTGTCCTTCTCAATATTTACATTGCCGGTTAGTCACAGATCATAAGACTCCATCCTCATGAGAAAACAACATGGCGTCTTGCAAACAATAGATTCGACTTTATTCTCACGATCCCACTCAATGATTTTCAGCAGGTCATTTGTGTGTGTATTATTTATATTCTGCCTTTTTATTCCAACATCCAATATTTTCGGCAAACGAACAACAAGTATGAGGAATAGTAGATAGAACTCGATATTGACGAGACAACACATGATTTCGCTAACTTCAATTCGTTTGAAGAGATATACTTGGTGTAGAAATTTAGCGGAATTTCCGATTCATTTAACCAAATGCCTTCTTTTTTTGCATAAGGCAGTCCATGTTTATAATATATTCTTCTCAATAAGACTTCATTTATAATTTCCAGTTTGCACAACCCATGTCAGGTTTTCACAGATTTTCTCTCTTTCGCATGTGGAATGTTCTTTTTTTGTATTCAGGTCAGCAATCAAGGGATAAAACATACTCATACAGTACATTGTGTTGGTCTTGGAAGTTATCTTATGGGAAGGGGGAAAGAGGGAGTAGAACTTGTGGACATTTGATTTAAACCTATAAATATTGTAATTGATAGGAAAAATTTTCGCGGGAGGGCTTTTCCATAAACGAACCATGGGACTAAAAAAAGAATTGTCTACAGTTTGGCAATTTATAATGCATCTTTTGTAAGAGCAATTCAATTAGAATATAATTGTTTAATAAGAGTAAAGTTAAGATCTATTTAAAATAATCCTTTATTTGAAAAATTTTTACATTTTATATGGAAAAACTTAATTTAGATTAGAGACATTGGCTTTGCCAAAAGGTAATCAATCATTTTTTCTTTTATTCCTAAAAGAATGTATTTCTATCAATTGTTAATAATTTAAAAAATATATCCCTACACAATAATAACTAAAACATTAACAATAAAATCTTGACTATAAATGCATTCATGCAGTTCTATTGCAGCCTTATTGTGCTATTTTTAAAGCCAAACAGCTAAATCTGTTTTTTCTTTAGTTTCATTCATTCATTGTTATTTCCTTTACTGTACGCATTCCACCATTAATTTAACATCATCTCAAACATAAGTGACTGTCTTGTACGGATGTCATTTGTATGGTAACGAATGACAGGACAACGACAAAATGATGCTCATTGTCAACACAGATATTTACACAAAACGACTCAAAGGCAATGCAAAGCAATGAAATGAAATGGTAAAGGCAGAAGCAAAAGCAGCGATAGCAACAATTTAAAAGAAATACTGAAAGAATACACAGGACTTGTATAGATAACAGAGTAAAATATAGAATAAAAAAAAACAAAATTATCAGCAATTGCATGACATAGCAGCAGCAACATCAGAATTGTTAAGGCTATTGTTGCTGTTTTTGGTGTCTCTGTGGCGGTCGTTAACTGTTTTGGCCTTTAAAAGAGAAAAAAATTAATTTTACTTAAGAATTGTTTAAAATCAAAATTGTATTAATCGAGTCATATATTATTTTATTTAACAAAAAATTACCCGACATAAGAAGACAACAGCAAAAACAAAAGTATCAGCTATAGCTGCTGCAACAGCAATACACAAAATTATTTCATTTCAAATCTATGATGTAGTTGTAAGAGTATGAGTATTAACATTAACAAGACTATGAATCTGAACTGGTTGATATTCGAACAGATAGTACATAGAAAGGATGACAGGATATATTCAAAAGAAAAAAAAAGAAAAATAAGAAATGGAAGAAGGGAAGAAAAATGCTTTATTGTTGTTTTTGCTGTAGACAATTGTCATTACGATTGAAGATCTTTAATGTCAAACAGATTACACGAGATACTCTTAACATGCATAACCAACAGAGGAGACAATGATACCAACTACCACTACTACTACTAAGGCCGTCTTTTGGGTATGCGAGTGCTATCAAACTCAGCAGAATTTGGGGCATAACTGATAAACACCAAATAAGAACGAGGGCAAGAAAACATATTTATATATTGAAATTTTTTAAGTTCAAACCCCAGCTCTGACATCTTAAAAGAAAGAAATATGAAAAAGTATTTTTACGGCGACCACCTCCTAGCAGTCTTCTGGCAAAAGTTCTGAGAGTTGTGGCAGGCTTCTCACGTCAGTCGTTCGGATTCGACGTTTAACTGTAGGTCCCGGTACTCATGGATAAAAATTGACGCACACAATATGGGTGCTGCGAGAAGTTAGGACTTAACTCTGAAAGAGGGTTGTAATGGCTAATTATGTTTGATTTTATGAACTCACAGTAATTTAAATTATTAAATTAATAAAAATCAAAATAGTTAATGCGAGTATTAAAATTTTTTTTTCCATATTTTCTAATGTGGAACTTTTGAGAATCATACCCTATAAAATTGCTGGGCAAATGCTATAAGTATGTGGAACTGGAAATATGAACGACACAACATTTGTAAGATATTTGCTAATCATTTCGATTATCATTGTTATTAAAAAGAAATTTATAAATGCAGAAAATTCTCAAATAGTTTTACGATTAAATAATAAAATTAATTCCTTATGGGTCGCTCCGTAAGGTTAAGGTCCTTGGCACAGGCTCCGTAAGGCCTTAAAAGAAAGATGTTTCCACTCTTTCCAATTTAAATTTTTTCTTTTGTTTTGACATGCAGATGCCCAAAAACACTTTACTTTGATATGCTCGCGTTTCATTTATTGTCACAAAACAAAACTTTAATCGTTGTTCTTATAGTTATCCTCGCCATCCTTGTCGTCGAATATGATCATCATCATTATTGTTTTACTTTTTAATAACTTGTAAGGACAGACCTTATACTTATACAGTCCATGCAGCATTACAATTTGTTTTAATCATACAATTCTGATGCTGTGGTTTGGAAATCATCAGAAATTAATAAAACCAATATTCGGCAAATGGGTTAATCACCCAATGGGGTGATTGAAAATAAAAAGGGAAACAATTTTATATTTTTTAAAATCTAATGGTTAAATGCCATATAAGAACTTGTTATAGTTTTTGACAGTCTGTAATAGTCAATTCAACAGGGCACAAACAAGCTAGCCCTTGTGTAGTCGATATCGACCACATCTATAATTATTATGCTCTATTCTGACTACTGACCCAGCCAGATTAAAAAAATCGCAATTGTTGTGGTAAATGACTGCACAAGTTGTTGTCTTGTTGCATTGATTTCACCAACTCTTAACAGAGTAGGGGGTGGGGTAATATTTAATCGAAAATTACCATACTTTCTACACTATTTAACAATTATTTTTATTTTATTGTTTTACTATTATGATACAAAATTTTAATGTTATATGATTTATTACAGACAATAAATAAATTAAATTAAAAAAGCATTAAAACCATTCATTATGTATATAAAACGAAAAACTACTATTCAATCGTATTAAATAGTATTTAATAATCAATTTACTAAAATATTGAAAACAAATTTCGCATGCACGTTTTGCTGTTCAATTGAGCAACACCATTTCCATTCAGTTCCCAAAAATTAATGACAATGATTGCAATTTTAAACCCTGTCTATTAAGAAGGAAATGGTTTGCTTTATTCTGGATGATTTCCAATACTACTCAACCAAATTTAGGTCCCCAAATGAAATAGAATGAATAAAAATTCACATCATTAATCAGCTAAAGAAATTAAATACATTGCTTTGCAGAAATATATGCCATTGAAAACTCTAAACGCAACTGCTATATAAAAATACAGATAAAGTGTTAATTTCTTATTTAAATAATAGGTAAGTCCGGGTTATTTGGAGTATCGTTTGATATTTCTGAAATTGTGAATACAATATGAGGAGGTTCTCATGGTGATCCAAAGATCGAATTAGAATTTTCGCCCGGTTTTTATGTCACATCCTCGCTACCAGCTTGGTTAAAAAGAAGTCCTTATGCACATTAGCCAGTTCCCCAAAGTCATGAAAGACTGGTTTACCTAAATTTGATACTCTCTTTCTCCATAGAACAGAGAAAATGAAATATCGTCACCCTTTTCTTCAGTTATTTACAGGTATGGCAGTACTTATTAAATGGAATTTTCATTCTGGCAGCTATCTCCCTAGTCACCATGCTCAACAATGATCTGGTTGTTCTCTCCGGGTCATATATTGATTAAGGCGATCCTGCAAGTCGTCAGACCAGTCCACCTCTGACCTGCGATCCGATAATATTCCATATCAATCTTTCCCTTTACAACTCCAATTGGTAGGAAGACCGATACTGCATGATATATGTCCACGGCAGTTCCATGTCTCGCCTCTTGATCTGACATTTCGTTACCTTCTAAATTCATGTGCCCCAAAGCCAATATCAAAATAACATTGTCGTTCATTCGCAAGTTATTAAGACTGCTAGTACTCTGCTCCACCAGTTTAGATTAAATCACTGTTTACTCTAATGCCCGGACTCCAGCCTGCCTGTCCGATATAATACCCTTTCGGGGTACGCTTGGTATAGCGTATTGAGTGAAAAAGAGGACAACGAGAGGCGGTTATTGTTCTTTGGGAAGATTTGAGTCGTGCATTATATTGTCTAGTGCTAATGTAAAAGTGTTAACTGAGTATTAAAACAGAGCTAGTTGCTTGTGCAGAATAGTTAATTAATTGGTTTGTTGAAAAAGTGTGTTGGAAAATATTAGTGTTCAGAGAAAATACTATGATTTTAGAACTTATTTTTACTTTTACGGGGTTCATAACTTAATATAGAATATTAATTAAAAATTTCCAACTGTGACTCTCGTTAACGTTACAATCCTTTCTCATATGAAACATTCCTCTGTGCTAGATTTACAGAAGCGATGTCGGCTCACTGATTATGATTGAATAGGGACCATCATACGTGAGTGAACTAGGTCATAAAAGTTGCTTGGGGAAAATAATAATTATAAAACAAAAACGAGGCACAAACCATCTCAAGTTAATTTCAAAAGTAACCATGCAAATGGTGTTTCTCAAGACACAACACACAGCTATCGAAGTCAGATGAATATGAATGAATTAAATTGTCAAAAGTTTTTATTTCATTTATATATTGTATTTTTAGTAAAACATTTTTATGATTTATTGTTGTTTTTATTGTTCTTGTATTTACAAAGAAATATTATTAACAATTGCTGCTGGTATTTTTACAAAAAATTTTAGCTTAAAACCATAATTATTTGTAATTGAGTATTCAATATACCACAAAAACATACACTTATCTTTAAAATTAGACGAACACGTGCAATAAAAAAAGTTTAATTTGTGTTTTTTTAGCATTCGTACTACTGTAGCATTCAATCATTATTCAAATTCATTCTATCCTCATTGCTGGTAATTGCCATACGTCTAATGACAATTGATAACACGAAGAAATCATTAAAAAATAGTTTTGTGGCAAATACAGAGGCAAAAAACGATTTGCAAATATACATTCGAATAGTACTTAATTTTATGATTTTATGATTTTTCTCATGCTTAAGGCGCCTTAATTTTAAGCTTTCATTTGCTTCTTCAATTGAAATGTAAAATCCTTTCTAAAAATTTTTACTAAAAATTTTTTGATTTGCTATGCATTTTGAAAAATTTACATTTTTTATTTTCATTAAAATAAAGAAAATGACTTTGAACTGCCTTTAGTAACTATGAAATAATAGAGAAAATCGAAAACCAGACAAAAGAAAACAAAAGTGACATGACTCATTGCAAATTTAAGTGAAATTAAGTGCACAATTTAGTTTTTCGTATTATAAAGCATTTCATTTAAGTTTGCCGCCAAAAAAAAAGTTAAAATTTAATTATAATTAGACCCGGGTGAGAGTATTTCTTCTAAATATATACGTTGATGTTCTTCTTTCAGAGTGGAATCAATTCGTTCGGAATAAAAAATTTCGTAATCTTGTTTTTGTGAAAATATATGTATGAAGAAATCTTAATTACTATCTAAATATATAAAATTGAATGTGTGTTTGTTTATTTGTTTGTTTGTACCTTATAGGAGACCAAACCTCGGGACCGATCTTCCTGAAATTTTCACAGCATTTAACTGGGACTCTGGCATGATTAATAGGGTACTTTTTTTCGATCACGCCTACTTTTACAGCTAATTTTTTTTAATTATGTAATTGCCCCCATATAGTTTTTAAAAGATTTACTTCAAATTGTATACACATTATACTCCAGGCGAAGTATAAATAATAATTTATTACTCCACTCCCTCTTTCACGCCCCTTTTCACGCCAAATTTTGTTTGAAAGTTTCAAACTTTTTGTTCTATGTAGAAATTTGAATTTTTTTGTATTTGGTAATATATTGCTCTTAATACTGTTAACGTCGTCATATAACTATGAATCACGCCCACTTCACTGCCCC
Source organism: Metopia argyrocephala (assembly GCA_963576795.1). NCBI lineage: Eukaryota > Metazoa > Arthropoda > Insecta > Diptera > Sarcophagidae > Metopia > Metopia argyrocephala. The sequence goes on from OY756209.1 coordinate 5,108,309, forward strand.
CTTCTCTTTTAATTCAGATACTTACTTACACCACTAATAATGTTTGCTATACAAAATACTTTTTTTGTAATATGTATATAACGAGGGGGTAGCGAAGCACACCGGGTTCAGCTAGTAATATATAAAAATACTAGTCTAAACCGGGCGTGCTTTACTACACCTATTATTACCACTTGTCCACATTATTCGATTGATAATTTTTAGTAACACAATCGATCCCAATTCAGAAAGTTTAGCTTTAACTGTTGTCAAGACATACAAAAATCAGTATTTAATTTTTGTGTGAAGTGCTACGCTTTGTGTTTAATTCGGCCAACTTTCTGACTGATGATTTGTTTTGGCTTGAAGTCATTCAGAACCAATTCCGAAACCTTGGCTTTAACCGGTTCTAAAAGTTGTAAAATCTGGCGTAGAAAACTACTGGATTAGGCAAAGATGCTAAACACATCGATTATCCAAAAACAAGCCGTCAATATTGAAACAGTGTGGAATAGTGTTGTTAAAAACTCAGGTGCATCAATTCAGCGGTGTGAACAAGAATTACAAATTCTTAAAAAGTTCTCTACCGCATATACTCTGAAGCCTAATGACCATGAACAGCGAAGAGAGTTCATAGTATGGATTATTGATCATCAACAAGTGAATGATGATTTTTCGAGCAATATAAGCTTAAGTGATAAAGAACATGTTCACCTCGATGGCTTAGTTAATCACCAAAATTGACGTGTTTGGGGTTAGGAAATACCATGTGTGATTGCTAAAAAATAAAAGCAACTACAACATGTCACTGTTTGATGAGGATGGTGGGCATGAGGGAATTGTTGCTGATGCTGAATATCGCAACATGACAGCAGAGGTCTTTCTGTTGAAATTATGTGTTATTGATGTTTTTATTTTTTTTTTTTTTTGAGACCAATACTCAGGGGAAAACCCCTACTAAATGCGGTGCATTGTATTGGAATTTTTAGAAAGGACAGTACTTATATTACAATTAATTATATTATTATTAAGCGCCTTAGGAATGAGACAAATTGCTGTGAATTGATCATTCAAAGGCCAGTGCTATACCTTCACCCTTGTATGATCGATAGCAATTGTCTCATCGTTGCATGTTAATTGTGTGGTGAGTGTGCCTTCGCTAGGTAGGTTTAGCTGTTATCTGCTACTTCCCAATAGGTGACGCATTTTTTTTTCCTGATCATTCGTTTTTTTGTTGACATTGGTTACGGTGGTCAATACGTGATCACAACAAGACGCTGCCACAATTCCTGGTCGTGAACTCTCTTCCTTCGGTTATTAGAATTGACCTCTAGATCATGTGATTTAACACCACTCTGTTTCTTCTTATAGATTTACTTACTTATAAAATTAAAGGTCTTTGTCAACTAACCCACAATCACACGTACATTACAAGAGGACCTTAAAAGCTGCATCAATGAAATTCAGCCACAATTATGCAGAAATATTTTGAAAAATTTCGATAAAAGGGTTGGTTTGTACCAGCATAGCCGCGAAGGCCAGTTAGTCGATATGTTATGCCATAAATAACTCTATCTTGTGTATGTACTTTATGATTCAATGAATAAAAATCTTAGGAGCTAAAACTCTATTATATTGCCTGCAGTGTCTCTGCATATACAAATTTCAAATATCAATAAATCCTCATGCGGGAGTTTAAGTGCTCCATCCGCCATTTCAAATTTTTTATATATCTCGAGTTAATGATGCCACTTTAGGTTTTCGACCCCAAGTTTTTTAAATCTGTAATCCGTTTTAGGATATCTCGCCAAGTTTTGAAGATAAATAGCCGAAAACGGATTCCAGATTTCAAAAATGTTGGTGTCAAAAACCTAAATTAGCATCATTAACTCGAGATTTAAAAAATGGCGTATAGAGCACTTAAACTCCCGCACGACGAAATGTGTATTCAAAATCAAAACAATAAAGCATGTGATGCTTTAGAATCTTATAAGAAATTTTGAGGAACACCACTTTAAAACGCAATTAATAAATAAGATAAACTCCGATTTAGTTTCGAATAATAAATTTGAAAGTACTGGAAATCACGATTAATATAAATAAATTAAAATAAATTTTTTGTGAAAGTGTTTTGAAGTTTAAAAAATTGGATGCCTCTGCTGCATTGAACATCATAAAATTCTCTAAAGAACAGTGAAATCTTGAGCCAACTCCCAATACGGCAATCAATTCAAATTATGACATTGCTCAAGGTGAATTTATTATAAGGTGCGGTTAATCAATCAGCTGTGTAGTAGTTTGCTGTACAAATGTATTCAACGACAAACATATGAATATGGCTGTGGGAGCTGTCAAAATGTATTTCATTATTGTGTTTGTTTTAAAACTACCCACACCTTACAATCAATTCACCCTGACATTACTTTGGTGCACCTGTTAAAGTAAAAATAAAACTTGAGTTTTAAATAAAGAAGTGTTTTCCCCATACCATGACTAGTTTTTAAAATAAAAAATCTGATTTGTTTTTATTATTTTCAATATAAAAAATTTTATTTTGATTTCATTTTTTAATTTCTTTTCATATATTTTTAGAGCGGTAACTATCGATGTATTTTGTTTACAGTTGGTTTGTTTTTTAAAAGTTAAATTTTAATCAACACGATTGATTTCTACACAATAAATTAATTATAAATATTTGTATAAGTATATATGTATGTATGTATATAAAAAAAGTTATCAATACAATAATACAAAAAATATATATAATTTTTATTCATACGAATATACAAAATATTTTTAAATTTATAAAAAAAAATTACTTATGCAATATAAACAATTAATTATTACGTATTAAATTAATTAATTAAGTAATGCAATTTAAATTAAAGCATCCTAACTACTTAAGAAATAATAATTACAAATTTATAATTAAATTTAAAACAAAAATAATATTTACAATAGAATTATTATTAATTAAATTAAGCAGAAAATAAAAAAAAAATATAAAAAAATATGTAGTCGAAAAATTTAAATACACACACACTCTCAATAATCATTATTGTTGGTATGTTTTGCGTGTTAAATGTTAAATATTTTGAATCACTTTTTTTTATTTTTAAATGTTAAAAAAAATATATAATTTTGCTGTTTTCTTTCAACAATTCAGTCTTTATTAAAATCTATATGTATTTTTATTTTAATATAATTAAATAATTATGAAATTATTTTGTATATAAATAATTTAAATAATTTTTTTTTATTCTTTTATTAGTTACTCGTATTGTAAGAAATGCATTACGAAATTATTTTTCTGTTTTTTTTTTTATTCTCTACTTTTAACTTAATTTTCTAAAAAAAAAAAACTGGGCACTAAGGTTTCTCTAAATTCTCTCTTTAAGTTTAACATATTTAAAAGAGAAAATAAGAGGAAAAAAACATTTTTTTTAATACTGCTAGAAAAAAATTGATATTTTTTTATTGTAATTTTAAAGGAAAATTACTGTTCGATGTATAAATTTTGCTTACGAGCAAAGTTTTTTTCGTTTAAAAGTCTAATAAAAAACGGAAAATTGACTTGTTGTAATAAAATTTTAAATTTAAATTATTTCTCTGCATAATCAGGGCTTAATATAAAATTTACAACAGAAAACATTGTTTTGTAAATAAGACCACACAAACACAAATTTTTTTAACATAGAATTTCTATAACTGCTGCATAATTTTCAAAAAATAAATTCATTTTGACATTTACAAAGTATGGCAAATTCATTCTTCTTCTCCTTTTTTTTATCAAAATTATTGCTTTCATGTCGTGTGGTTTTAAGGGCAAGTCAAGGGATTTATAAATATAAATATTATACATGGAATATATATGTTTTTTTTATATATATTTTTATATAAAAATTTAAAAATAAAAATCTATAAAAGAAAAAAAAATTCAAACAAATAACAAGCCTTGTTCTGTGGGACAAGGTCTATTCTATTTTAATCTTATACTGTGCATGCATGTTTGTAGGTAATGCTTCCATGAAGAAGGATGATGATTAAAACGATATTGATGATATCAATGCTGCTGCCGTTATTGTGTTGCATTACTGCTGGCTTCTTTACAGACACGTGTGTACTATTTTTTTCAGTCGACACACTTTACACTTGACTTCACAACACCAATGGAATGTACAGGCACAACGTTCGATTATCATAATTTCTTGGGTACGATAGCCACGGCCACAACACATGAGATCACAACCATCCACGCCAATTGATGTATCATTGCACAGGCGCCCATGAGTACCCTGTATGCCTAAACGCAAATTCTTTTCACAAAAAGAAGGCGAAGGCTCTAAATAGACAATGTCCTTGGTACCTGGTGGTTTATGATCAGGATTATGGGGTTTTAATTGAAAGGAATATCTACAAAAGAAAAGAAAACAATAGGGGAAAAATTTTAAAACAAAATATTTTTTTTTTTTTGCATGCAAACGTCTTTTTTTTAGGAAGAATACGGAAATTTAATTATTACGATATTGTTATGATAGAGTCAAAGTGAGTTTATTTTATTTACTTATTTCGCCAATGGGTTAATAATATATCCTAACAGGCTAGAGATATTCAGCCATATGCCAGAAAAAAAAAAAGAATAAAGTAGACTTAAAGTCTTTATTTGTTACTAAAATTTAGAAATTAAATTTTTTTTACATACGGGCAATTGTCTTAAAAATAAAATATATAAATTATATGTTGTTATTAATATTATATTATTATATCTATCTAAATATATAAAATTGAATGTGTGTTTGTTTATTTGTTTGTTTGCATGTTTGTTTGTTTGCACCTTATAGGAGACCAAACCTCTAGACCGATCTTCCTAAAATTTTCACAGCATTTAACTAGGACTCTGGCATGATTAATAGGGTACTTTTTTTTCGACCACGCCCATTTTTTTAAATTATGTATTGCTTCCATATAGTTTTTAAACGATATACTTCAAATTGTACACACATTATACTCCAGGCGAGGTAGAAATACAAATTTTTTACGCCACACCCCTTTCGCGCCCATTTTCACGCCAAATTTTGTTTGAAAGTTTCAGACTTTTTGTTCCATGTAGAAATTTGTATTTTTTATTTGGTAATATATTGCTCCTAATACTGTTAACGTCGTCATATAACTATGAACCACGCCCACTTCACAGCCCCCTTCTCTTTTAATTCAGATACTTACTTACACCACTAATAATGTTTACTATACAAAATACTTTTTTTGTAATATGTATATAACGAGGGGGTAGCGAAGCACACCGGGTTCAGCTAGTTATATATAATTATAAATAAAAAATAATAATATAATCCTTATTTGCTTAGAAAAAGCTGAAAATTTCCTGGGAACCATGACGAATTAAAATTTAAAGCAGCATTCGTACTATCGTTGAATATCCTTTTACTAATTGATAAAAAACACAATTTTTTGTAATAAAGGGTGTCTATTTAAGGTAGAACTTGAGTACAGAGGAGATATGTTGTGGACTTGAAATCGTTTTATCATAATCTATAAATCCACCACGAAATTCGATTCTAAAGAAAAATATGTACGAATTCATAAAATTTTCTACAATTTAAAAGCACATTTTTTAATGAAAAATTCAGTTTTATTGATACCAGTGTAGAGTAGAAAGAAATATGGGAATTAATAATGTAATATGAAGTCTGGCATATTTCCACCTCTAGCATATCGGTCTTTTTACAAAATTATAAACCCCATTTTGCAACAAAGCTTCGCTTTTCAGAGAGTCAGTTGTTTGCGGTTTATTCACGTAAACTCCGTCTTTCAAATAGCCCTAGGGAAAATAATCCAGCGGCGTTAAACCATAAATCGAGAAATTGAGCGACCAGGAAATTTCTCATGCAATAACAAAATTTTTTGGCCGTCTGTATGGCTTGTGGCATTGTGGCCACAAAAAATCGGTTATCATCACCCAAGATACACAGAGGGAAAAAAGGCGTTTTAAAATTATTATCCAAGGGTATCAAATTAAGGACAAATTGTCAACAATATTTCGTTAACTTTCGTTACCAAATCAAGCTTAACCCGGCATTACTAACCTTAAATCATGTCGCATGGTTACTAACCAAGGGTCTTATCGACCCTGAATTGTATTATCCATTGAAATCGTCTCAACTTATAAATTGATACAACGTTTACTTCTTTTGGTAGATATTAGTCTTTTATTCTTTAATTTTAGTATACAATGGTGTAAATTAAAAAAAATATATTTAAATTAAAATTAAGTATGAATTCATTACAACATAGCTAAAAAAAAGTAAAAAAAAAGTTATCCAGCCGAATTACGCTTAAAATTATGAGTTTTTAAGATATTGACGTCAAATAAAGTGCATTTGAAACCTGAACTATAATAGTAAAATGTTAGAAAGAAAAATTGGTACGGCTAAAGGAAACATTTTTCAGTTATGTACTGTAAATGTTACCTTTTATTCGGAATTTTCATCATCGAACATATCGTCATAAATTGATTCCTCTTGTGCAGAAGCAATGCAATTTGAGCACAGTTCTTCTGGCAAATATATTTTCCACATTTAGAGCACGTAGTTTTGGTTTTGCGTTTTAATTTATTACAATGCGAATAAATGAACATATATTTTTTGTATAACGGTATAACTAACCTGGGTCTAATCGACCCATAATCTTTGTTACATTATTGCTAACTATGGGTATAGTCGACCCATAATCTTTGTTACATTACTGCTAACTATGGGTATAGTCGACCCAGGCTGTTTTTTTAAAATAATTTTATATGCATAATATCATAAATTTTCCTTATGTTTATTGTTTATAAACGTTTATATATAAACAAATTTAGATTACACATATATCTTGAGTTAAAATATCGTCATGATTTTTTTTTAATTTAAAAAGTTTGCGTGTCTGGGTCGATTCGACCCAGAGGTTAGTAATGGAGGGTTAATGCGTTATTAAAATAAGAACAAATGGCACAAAATACCATAAGTTAACAAATCAAGAACAACCGGTAGTAAAATCGTGAACAATTGTATAAAAATATCATAAGTTAATAAAAAAAAAATCGGTAGTTTTCTACTACATTTTTTTTCTGAGTGTAAGTTTGTTGAAAAATCACTTTTTCAAACAGCCAATTTACAAACGTTCCATGCAAACAATGGTAACTTAACATTCTATGGTTAAAATTCCGCATATTTTTTCTTAATAATTGACAAAGAATGAGAACTCAATTCTTGAAGTTCATCATTTGACAACCAATTTACTATCTAATACGATTTTCATACTATTTTTTTACCGAAAATGTGGACACTTATTTTTTCTTTTACGACAATAAACAAAATTCTTTAAAAATAAAAGCTTTAAAAAAATTTTAATACAAATTCGTACTTTTTTTGCGAAAAATTAGAAAATTATTCGAAAGCAATTTTTTAGGGACAAAATTATGCTTAAGGTATGTATTTATACGAATAAAAAATATATATTCTCGTTTAAAGTTAAATATGACGTTAAATTAGTAGTTTAAATTAGGGCTGTCAAATTCTACTACTTTTCATTACTCGATAGTATTGAGTACTTTTATTTGGGTACCCAATACTAACGGATTTTATTTTTAAGAGAAAACAATTTCATAAACATTTCTGTTTTTAGACAGAAATTTGTTTGGCCGTTAAAATTTAAATATTACATACAACTTCGAAGAAAAAATACAACTCTTAGGCCCATTATTACAACTTGCCGTTAGTTAAAGGTAGGATTTTTTCAGACTGATAACTTGCTTTTTGTTATTACAAGTAAACTTTAACCTAAAGGTAAGGCATCCTTCCAAATAACTTCACCGATCGCTTTGGGCTAAAGTTTACTTGTACCAATAAAAAGCAAGTTATCTGTCTGATAAAATCCTACCTTTAACTAACGGCAAGTTGTAATAATGGGCCTTAAAGTACTGAGCACCCAAAAATTACTACAAACACTGGATACTCGGTACCCATTACTCAATACTTTGCCAGCATTAGTTTTAAAAAAAGTTGTAAATTTTGTAAATATGATGGAGATACTTACCTATTATTCTTTTTACCCTGCCTCTGGCGTCCTCTTACAGAATTTCTTGATACTGACTTCGAACTGGGTAAACTGTTCGGTGATGGCATGTTGGGATGATGTTTTAGCACATGTTCATCGTTTAACATACGATCCTCATCATAGGCATTGGGACTGGCGGCATTCGGTGAGATGGCACTAGAAGGTCCCACAGCATTTGGACTGACCGCATTAACAGCATTCGCACTACCGCTGGTACGTAAACTATTGCTCATCATAACACGAGAGGCACCATCAAAACGATCCTTAAGATTATCCCCAATAACACGGAAACTGGCTAAACGCATCCAACATGTTTTTACGGTACAGGAACCAGACATGCCATGACATTTGCATTCCTGACGCATTTCAGCTTGGACATGCTGCAAAGAGTAGAACGCAAACAAGAACAAAAAAACAAAAACAAATTAAATTTCAAGAAAATTAGTATTTATGGTTAAGAAACAAAAGCAAACAGAAAAAAAATATATAAAAAGATATTTAAGCCTTTAAATGACTTCATTAGAGTACATTTTGCGTTTTTCTTTTTTGCTTTTTTGGTGTTTGTAGTTGTAAAAGTAAAATATAATTTATGTGCTGCTCATTTTTGACATTTTATGGCGTATTAAGAGCCACCCTTCTGTGCATTAATATGTTTTCCACTTAATTATTTTGGCTTTAGCTGTTTCTACCACACAACACCAAACAACAATAACAACAAAAGCAACAACATATGAAACGAAGAGTTACAATGCCAAGTTGTTGTTGCATTATTATATCCGTACGAGTATGTCTAGAAAACGATCAGGTAGGTTTGACTTGACTATAGCTTTCATACGAATTTGCTATACAAGACGCGTGCAACACAGTCTCTGGGGAGGAGGAGATGAATTAAAGTTTCATATGGTATTGGATATACAAACAGGAAAAAAAAAAGAAAAGAAAAATAACAGCAATACCTAAACATGAGCATGATCTTTCAAAAAGAGTTCGAACATTTGCAACATTATTAAAAAGCTATAAAATGTGTTGCTGTTGTAAAAGTACAATAATCAACATTTTACTTGGTGGGGGGGTTAAACAATTCATTTGACTTTTGCTGATGTGCTGTTGCTGTTGCTGTTACTGCTGCCAATGCTGCTTTTGCCAACGACCAAACTTTATATGTTTGTTGCATATGGCCAAATCGTAAACAGCAAACCAGCATGAGGTCAATTTTTATATCGATGTTGTTGATATTATTACAACGCACTGTTTATGCTTTGCAACAACATTTTAAAGCTGTACTTAAATTAAACAGTAACAGCAACAACTTCATAAGTTGAAAACCTTATGAGGAGGTTGGTCCAGCAGTCGCTCAATATCTGTGTGCGTATGTGTTTTAAACAAAACAAACAAAACGTTTCAATTTAACTTTTTTTGTTTGTTTTTTTTTTTTTTTTTGAGATTTCTTGCGTTTATGCTACAAATATTTCGCTTTTTTTTATTTAAATTTTCATTTAATTTTCTTATGTATGTTGTTGCTCGTTGCAATTGTAACGCATATAAACTACAAGCACAATGGCATATTAATTGCTGGACAACAGCAACATATAATGATAACTGACTCAATGAAATAAAGTCATCGTAAGCTTAAGATAATGAAACAAATAATCGAACAATGCAGCAGACAGACGTAGCGACAGACAAACGATTAAACATATTGAACAAAACAACAACTGGCTTACGAATATCAAAGCCACTGACAAGGTAATTAAAACGGCGTTGCTTTAAATTTTAAATCTTTAAAAAGAAATAAAACTGAATAAAATTAATAATTACTCGAGTTGGATCAGTAACAAAAAATATTGGAGAAGTTAGGAGTATTCAAAAAGAAATAATTTTTTCTTGTTTTTATTTTCTAATAGAGGCCAGTTTTCGTACTGCGTACAAATGACATTTGTAGCGTCTAAAAATGTACTCTTTTGTCAAGTGTTATTCAAGAACTGCCTGAAATATTTCGATAATATCCATAAATGTTATTTGTGCCCATAATTATGAAAGTGGTCTAAGTCAAAATTTAAAAAAAAATGAGTTTATCAGTTATTTCATACCACATTAGTTTAAACTAAATGTATTCAATGTAATTTTTACAAAATTGTCAAAAATGAACCATTAGATAGTGGTTGTAATTTCAACATTATATGGAATTCATTTAGTGTTAATTATGAAAGTGGTCTAAGTCAAAAATTATACCACGAATTTTTGGTATCGAGTCATTCCTTTCTACCTAATGACCGATAAAAAAAGCAAATTACTTATACAACCCTGAGCATTATTATGAATTGATAGAAAAGTGCAGAACAAGAAATACATTTTCGATAAAGCGAATGTCGCAGCCGAATTTTATTTCAACGAAATCACTAGAAGAATCAATAACAAGAAGAGAAAAAAAAATATCGCGGGCGAATCTGTCTCTTTGGCTACAAATTCAATAGATGAGATTCTTGAAAAATGAACCTTATAAAATGTTTTATAAAACTTCTTTAAATGATTCTAAATTTCACGTTTTGGATCTTTCACCTAAAAGAGGAAGACCAAAAATATTAAATTACTTCTATTATACACCACCATTAGACCCGTAAGAATAAAGAAAAACATAAAGATATTATGAGTTTACTACCGTACATCCCAGCAGTTTTTCAGGAACAATTTAAGAATCTTAAATACTCGAAATAATGATAAAAATTAATTACTTTTTAAAAATAATTAATTAATGTTCAGGAATTATTTCAATCAAATTATTGTTTTAAATAAAACTCAGTTCTTTATTGCTTTAAGTAATTTATAGGACATTCATCTAATTTTGAAAATGGTCTAAGTCAATGCAAACTTTAAAAACAATATTATCGTATGAAATTCGCACAAAATTTCATATTCATAATAAATTTCCATTACTTGAGACTAATAAAATTATAAATAAAAATTTTGCATAATGTAAAAATATTTTTTAATTTATTTATATGCAATTCATTAAATATCTCGAAACAAAAAATATATGACTTAGACCACTTTCATAATTATGGGCACATTTTCTATTTGCCTAAGAATTTTAATTTTTGTTTTCCGAGTAATTTTAAACAATTCTACTCTGTATCTTGTGTATCTCTTAAGGCTGAGGCACATAGAATTCGTTAGCCGTTATACGTTAATTTTCTTAATAGATGTTAAGATGACTTGTGCCACTTTCAAAATGAATGGATCATATAAAGAATATCCAATATGTTAAAGGCACTTATAATTACTTTACTGGGTTATTTGGTAGTCGCATTCATTTAACACTAACGGCGTTTTAACGCTTTTGCTGCCTTTAAGCGACTCTGTTGTCTTTTGTTTGTTACGAGTATAAGAGAAGGCGATTAAGTTTCATTACGATATGGTAAATGAAAGCAATAACATGTGAAAATGTATGTTGTTGTATGATTTGTAATAAAAATTTAAATTTAAGTTTTAGTCTGTATTTTTTCTTTTCTTTTCCTTGTTGAAGAGCAACAAGGATTAGTAGCAGAAATTTATAGGTTTTTCATTATAAAACGTAGAAAATAATAAGAATTCCCGCAATTAAAATAAAAAAGAAAATAAAGCTGTCAACAGGTTTAGAATGAAATTTAACATTTAAAAGTAGTAGTCAATATAGAAAACATTTTAAAAGGGGCGTCTGGTAATATATTGTCAAGTAGTTTGTGTTTTTCTTTTAATGATTAGAAAACTATTACAACGACAATAAAACAATCATTAAGTAAAACAGCACAGTGTGCGATCTAGAGTTTAAGGCTTAGAAAAGTAAGCTGTTTAAGGAAAAAATTTGTTGTTAGAAATTTTGTAAATTAATGAAGAACACACACAAAAGACCCCCCAAAATTGATGATAGAAAAAAAAAATTTTTTTTTTCTGAATACTTACCGCTCTACCAGCCTCATTATTGTGCAAATTCATTTTCTCTCTTAAATTACGGCCACGTTCACCAGTATCGACGAATTCGCGGGAGAATTTAAAACCAAATCCAATATTATCAGAACATCCACCCCATTCCCAATCTCTAACGCCTGCCACACTGCCAGCCTGTACGTTAGCCTGAGGAGATCTCGATTGATGGCTGTAATCACAAGTACATGATTCAATGGAACCCTCACTACAGGCCCGTGCTATGGAATGCGTAACAGCAGCACTGGTTATGGCATAAATGAAACCAGTCTCACGGCAACCTTTAGAAAAAAAGAGAGAAAACAAGAAACAAAAAGATGAGAAATAACTTTTTAAGGTGATCTCTGCTTCAATTAATTTTAAAACAATTTTTATGTCAAAACATAGGAAAAAGCGTTTGTTTTTTGACAAGAAATTTTTTTTTTACTTATTTTTACCACCCATCTTGTGCTTTTTTTTCCACTTTTTGTTTTTGAGTAGACAAAAATTTATGAGTATTACTATGTTTTCTGCTTTAATTTGTTTTTTTTTTTCGAAATAATCTTTATCATGTTTATGAATAATAGCACTTGTCTTGAAAAAAAATCATTCAACGTTACGGATTTGTTTTTATTTTCCTCCTCATGTTGGTCAATTATGACACTTCAAGTAATCACTGCCACCAAATGTTGTTTTATTCATATTTAAAAGTTTTATGACAATGAGTAGAAAAATAATAAGAAGAAGGAGATAAAGATGATGATCTTGATCATCAAGTGGTAATGCCTAGAGTTATGGGTTTTTATCGTTCATTCTTCTCTGGCTGTCTGTCCGTCTGTCTATGTTTCACTTCATCGTTTTGGCTGAATTATTGAAACTCATAAACTAAACTGCCAGGATTAAACAATGGAAATTGAATTTTTATGTTTTACATTTTTTTTTTAGATTTTTTGAGATTTTTTCAAGTGTTTTCTTTTTTTTTTAATTTAACAGAGGCAGCTACTCTTTTATTTTTATTATTATTTTGTGTCGTTAATGTTTATCAGATGTGGTAAACTAAACAAACATTTTCTGCCAGAAGAAGGGACACACCAGTAGATGCCCTAGACATTTATGACAAATGTTATACAATAAACAGAAGCAGCGAAAACATATACTTCAACTATATATATATATACATCAGATATAAATTAAATGCACTTTAAAATTATTTTAAGGATTTTAAGGAGATATAAGAACATATTTATAGGGAAAAAAAATTCACAATTTAAGCGCCGCGTTCATTGTGATTTTATTGAAAAAAAAATTTCTTAAAATAAAAATAAAATTTCAAGTTGCATCGCGTTAGCGTTCATCGCCTATTTGTGTTTAGGTACGCTTAAGATAGAAATAATTAAATGCATTCCTTATTTCAATTTTGACTGGAAAACGATGATAAAAATAAAATAGCCACGAATGCTAGCACAAATTTGAAGTCATAGGGACGTATACACTAAAGTACTCGGTACTTTAAAGCCAAACCTTACCGTCAGGGATGGGGTGTTCTACATTTTTAAACAATAACTAAATTAACCCTAAATGGACAATCTTGAATTTGATTTTGGTGTGTTCTGACACATATAGTAAAATTTTATGGCCAAAATTTTTGTAGAACATTTCATCTCCGCCCCTCCCATTTTTGTGGGCGCTTTTTACAATTTGTTAGAATAAAGCCGCAAAATGCAGTTATGGGGGGGAAGTTAGAGGGTTAATATGTTCTAGGAAAATATTTTCTATAAAGTTGCTGAACATACCATACACCTCAGATGTAAAGAAAACATAGTTTTATAGACCGCTATGCTGCAAGAGTTGGCCAGAGATAGAACATTTTAACCGCCTCTAAAATAAAATTCCGATTCGATCTCTAAAAACACCGACACACGTATATATTTTTTAGTCATAACCCCGTAATCTTGCAAAAAGTTTGAAATTGTTGTACAGGGTAATTAGCGGAAACAAGTGCCGTTAATTGGCAGAATCATTTAGATTGCTGGACACGTGTAGTGTTTTTCAGGCTTAGGAATTTGCAATTATGCAAGCTTTGAGAATACTGAGGGAATAATGCTTTGAGAGTGAAATTTGGATTTTCTCTGATAGTCAGGCTGCTATCAGAGCTCTAGGGTGACCCATTGGAAATCTAATATATAAAATTCTCATGTCGCGGTGTTTGTTGCCAAACTCCTCCGAAATTACTCGACCGATTTTCATGAAGTTTTGTGTGCATATCGGGTAGTTCTGAGAATCGGCCAACATCTATTTTTCATACCAATAAATATTAAGCTGACCCGCCCCAAGGGAAAATGTATGCCTCACCTAAATAACGTACTGACTTCGATGAAATTTTAAACTAGATAGATTAGAGCATATATGGTTTAGATTTTTTTTAAGTACTCACAGGGAGCGGTGCAAGGGCTACTTTTTCCTATCCCCAACTAACAAACTAATTTTGATTAAATTTTATTTATGTCTTAACACAACGTTAGATTAACAAATGTAAATTTTCACGTCTATTTTTTATACACCTAAATGTAAAGGTACCCGCTCCAAGGGGAAATTTATGCCTCACCTAAATAACGTGCCGACGTCGATGAAATTTTAAGCTGGATAATATATATCTGCGTACCGTAGGACACATATGGTTTAGGTTTTTTTTATTAAGTGGTACTCAGAGGGGACAATACAGGGTATATTTCTCCCTATAGCCAACTATTAAACTGAAGTACAGAAAATGGCGGATAATAATTTATTAAAATTATTAGTAACGCAGACATTGATTGCTCATATAAAGGTTGACTTTTGCAGTTCGGCGAAGATTATCAAATATATTTGAAATAATAAAATGTTTCCTAGTGCAGTTTTATATGGCAAAACAACGTTTGCCGGTCAACTAGTAATATATAAATAAATAAATAAATAAATAAAATAAAATAAAATAAAATAAAATAAATAAATAAACTTTTCCTTGGTTCTTCTTTGTAAAGAGGAGCTGATGCTCCTTGAGGGTGCTTGTAGTACATCTTTGGTCTGGGTTTCAGGTCATAGGGATATTATAAGTAATGAGGAGGCGGATGGGCTTGTTGGGAGAGCCTTTGTGTGAGGAGAGTCTGTTGCTTCCTACTCGGATGTTCACTGTCCTATGGCTGTCATTAGTGAGAAGATATCCAAGTTTTTCCTTGAAAGAGCACAACAAATGGAGTTCCATCACTTTGGCCTCGGCCACTGGATGATCGGGAAACACGCAGAGAGTTTAGGTCTTTCCTTTAATTCGCACTGAAGAAATTGCCCAGGTCTGGCAGACAGACGTTTTAGGTGTTTTGGAGTGCGAATCTGGACGCCCTTAGTTTACTCCATTTTATAGACAGCTCTGGTTGGCTGTAGTTCTTTTCCTATTTTGTTTCTATTTCAGTTCGAAAATTTCTTTCGAAACATGAGGGCTATTGTGAATATACAAGACGTTGTGTATTTGGATTTCATAGATTTTTTCTAGTTTTCTTGTAACTGTAATGCATCTGGAATATTTTTATAGAGGCTTTATCTTGAGTGCTGACAGATGAAATGTCATTTTTAAATTTGATGTAAAAGAAAAAAAAAATCAGAATTTAAAGGCAATTAACACACTTGCCAGAAGAAGTAAAACAGGAAATGTGTCACTAAAACAGAAATTTCGGTTTTATTATAATAAAAAAAAACCAAAATATCACAAGATTTATATTGAAAATTGTATATGTGCTCTTGCTCGTATTGTTACACAATTACGAATTCCAGTTAATTGTTTATCTTAAAATTACATTTCACAAACAACACTAGCATGTTGATATTGAAAAACAAAAATATTTCCCAGTGATCCCTAAGTTTGTTTAAAACAAAAAAACAAAAAAAAGCAAGTGTGAGTTAAAATATGTAATTCTATAGAAATCAAGCCCAAATAAATATTTAATTAAAGGTTAACCACAAACAGAATTAGAAAAATTATTTTCTAATTGTACATATTTATTTAATAAATTACACACAAAACCTACAAACAATTATAGGGAAATAATGCAAATATACGAAGAACACCCAGAAGAGAAACTTATATGATAACTTTACGAAATTGTGTGTAAAAATATTTGTTATACTTGTTTTATTAAATAAATTTTAACAGGTACAAACCCAATTAAATACCTGCACGTTACCATTAACAGCAATACATATCATTTTAAACGAAACAAATGTTTTTTTTTAATGAATGACATAAAAAATAAATACTTATTACCCTGGTTGTTTAACAACATAATAATGTGAGACTGACTGACTCATGTTATCTTTTCTTTTAACATTTACTTGAGGCTTGTACTGGCGTATGAGTATTTCTGGCGTACAAAAAGGCGTTATATTGCTAAAATACCATACAATACGAGTACGTAAATAGACAGACTGACTGAAATATATAAAAAAAAATAAGTAAAAAAGGGCGCGGTGGTGTTGTTAAATAAATAAGAAAAAAAAAATAACAGAAAAATTACACAAAATAACTAATTTAAGCAAGATCGAAGACTGATAACGAAACAAAAAAATTAAAAAAAAATATATTTATGAAATTAAATAAAAAACTAAATATGAAAAACAACAACTCTTTTTAAAATTAAGTACATACTTCTTTTTCTTTTTTTTTTTTTTGGTTCCTTGAAAAACAAAACAAATATATTTCCATTAACAAACAAATTGTTTCAACGCCTCTTCCTTAATAATCAATCGTTCGTTCATTGATTACTTTTAAAGTAATTTAATACTCGGCGTTTTACTTTTTTTCTCTCACTCATTCTCCCACACTCTCTTTTAATTTCAATTTAAACGGATTTCCGTTCTATTAAAAAAAAACAGAAACTCGCAATAATTCTTTATATTTAAAAAATTCCTTTAATTGTCTGAATATTTGAAGGGGCGTGGTCAGTTTTATTTAAATCTGGCTTTTTCTCTAAATTGTTGTGCAATTGTAATTGATCTTTTTCATTTATTTCACAAATTCATCTTCAATCTTTGGCTGTTTATATCTACTTTGTTTTTGTTTTTGTTATTTTTTTTTTCTTTTCTTTCCTTTTGGTAGTAAGTGATCCTATTGTTTAATTTTTTAAATCCTTAAACGGAGCACCCTTGAGTTTAAGTATGTTTTTGTTTTCTTTTTTCAGTTAATTTTTCAAAACACCACTAGTCCTGTTTAATCGCTTGCAAATACTTTACAATTGTTGAGTTTTGTTTGTTAAAATTGACCCTTTTTTCTGTATTTTCAAGACTTTTTTTTAATTTAAATTTTAAATAGAACATTTTGTATATACTCGTACTCCTCGTATGAATGATTTTTGGCAATTTAATTCTCAGGGATTTCAAATTAAATCCTCTACATAATATCTGTCCATATGATTAAAATGTGAAAAGAATTTACTAAAAAGTATAAAAAAAAGAATGCGAAAATAATAAAAGCAGACAAAATAATACACAAATAGCCACCAGTACATGAATTTTGATTTTTGTATTTAAAGATTGTTTTTAACAAAACACAATAGTAACCACAAGCGACAAGGCTACAATATGTCTGCTTTTGTTTATTTATTTCCATCTACTAAATATTTAATATTTTTTTGAAATTCTCAATCTTTAATGTTGGGCTTATTAGGGAAGAAAACATCTCCACAAAGAAATAAAATTGGAGAGTTTTTATTTTTTTAATTGAAAAAATTTTAGGACACCAAATTAGCTTGATAAAAAACATAGAAAAGGTTTTTTTAAGGGATTACTTGATAAATTCTGTTATGTCTCAACCATTTTTTATGAAAGTAAAAAAGTGTCCTTGGGTGTATTACAACTCAAAGTAAATAATAATTTTTGTATATATTGAGAACGGTTAAAGCTAAAGTTTCTAAATCTAGTCCAAATAACTTCATGAACAATACAAAACATCAGTTAACAAGTGGGATAAATGAGCATAGAATGGTTTCATTTTAAAATAAATCCATATATACCCTGCAAAAAAATAAATGGAAGTTATTCCAAAAACATTATTTTTGTGGGGCTACTTAATATCTCAAGCTATAATCCCCAATTACGATATTGAGGGTCATGATACCAAAATGAAAAATTCCGTTATAAAAGGTGATTCAGGTAGAGATACTTTTTTCTACAGCCTTTTTTTGACAGATCACGTTGTGAGTCGTATCATGCTGTCATGTTAGTTTTGTCTAGTATTGTTTGGCATTTCATAATTGAAAGACTTACGCCTGAACAAAGTTTACATATCTTTCAACTTTATTACGAAAATTCACGTTCTGTGAGGAATGTGTTTCGTGCACTTCGCTCAACTTATGGTCAACATAGTCGACCTACTGAGCGTACTATTCGCAACACCATCACCCATTTTGAGAACGAGAATTCATTATTGGATAATGTGCGACCGAATAGACCATGTCCAGCACGCTGTGAAGAAAATATTGCGGCCGTAGATGAGAGTGTATACGAGTGACACGATTCAGCGCCTATAACTGACTATTTGATGCCTAAAATTGAAACTCGTGATCTCGGCGTCATTTGGTTTCAGCAAGACGGCGCCACTTCCCACACATCGCATCAATCAACAGATTTATTGAGAGAACACTTAGGTGAGCAATAATTTCACGTTTTGGACAGGTCGATTGGCCACCAAGATCGTTTGATATCACACCGTTAGACTTTTCCCTGTGGGGATATGAAAAGTCTAAAGTTTTTGCGGACAAACCCGTTTCGATCAGGCCGTAGAGGAAAACATCACGCGTGTCATTCGCCAGTTACCACTCGAAATGCGCAAACAAGTCATAAAAAATTGCACTCAACGGATGGACCACCAGCTTTTGATAAACATAATTTTCAAGAAATAAATGCCAAATAATGTTCTTTCAAATGATAATAAACGTTCCCCATTAAATTTAAATTTTCTGTGTTTTTTTTAAGTAGGAAACCTCGAAATGGATTGCGCTTTATTTTGCTCGATATCGAATACGGTGATTAGACTCCAGTGTGACACATTTCATCCATATGTGCTGGTTTTATGGAAACATTGTGCATGCCGTATGAAATCTAACCACCGTTTTTTAACAAAAGACTTGCTTAGACGAATGGACTATGACGCACAAAAAAAAAACTATCGAGAAGTGAGCCTAGTATGATAGCTTGGTTTTTATTGATGTTAAAAATTCTATCAGATTTAAAGAGAAGAAAAAAAATTTTTTTTTAATAAGGTCAACTAAACTTATTAATACAATTTTTTGTTTAATTCATTGCTAAAAATTTCAAATATTGTGTACAGGGTTGCACTTTCAATTTTCAATTGGGATACATATAGTATGTACATATGTACGTATATTGATAGAGTAGCCTGTACTATTGATGGCTCTCTATTCCTATCTCAGACTAAATCAATGTTCTTCAAATCAGATAATGGATCTCGTTTCAATATGCAGTAGTGCCCTCTTATTTTCCTACTCCCCTATTTTTTTAAATTTTATGAAACAATTTTCGTTTTTTTTTTCTTTATTCCTGTAGTTTATACGATATTTTAATCTTTATTAATTTATTTCTTTCTTTTTTCATTTCCAGATTTTATAAGGCAAAAAACTACCCTGAAGTCTAAGTCTTTTTTTAATCATTTCCTTTTTACACTTTTGTGAAATATTTTTTTGTTTTTATCAATTTTATCTTTAGAAAAAAAAAGAAAATTATAAAAAATTGTTGTTAAAAATCTTGTGTAATCTTTTAAACCAATTTGTTCTGCCAACTATTAACAACTTCTTTTTTTTTTTCCAATTTTGCTACAAGTATTACCAAATACCTTTTTCATGTGCTAAACTAAATTTACCACAAAGTTAACGCCCCCCACAGGTAGCACTTAGTTTTATTCAAATATAACCTTTGACTTAATTGATTTGTCATAGATTGAACGGTAAAGAATACTCGTACATAGAGAGAAATTCAAACAATTTGCAAAAAGAAAAAAATGAGAAAAATTTAACTCCGTAATCAAGGCGTAACAAATTCCTCTTTTTTTTCAATACACCTCCTACACATTTAACCAGCTGCTGACAAATGAAAAATTATTTCTAGAAAATTTAAAGTCAGATTATAATAAATAAACGACATTTTTATTACTCCTGTCAAACTGACTGTGAGTATTCAACTCTGCTTAAGGTGAGTATAGGAGTGTTAATAGGCCTTTTACAAAAGGTGTTAATTTATTTTGTATAAAAAATTTAATTAAAACTAAAAAAAAAAATAAAGAAAAAACAAATATTATTTAACACTAAACAGCCGTTTGAAAAGAGAAAACTCTTTTAAAAATCGTAAAACATATCAACAGCATGGGTACCATAAAAACGAAAAAATTATTTCTCTATCAGAGAGTGATACTTGACAAATCATTATATAAAATTGAAATTTTATTTTCCTAATGAAAGAAAGATTTTAAAACTGAAACTAAAGAGAATTTATTGCATACTAAACAACAGAAGTTGAGTTGATTTTTACAATACAAACAAATATAGTCTGTTGCAGTTTTCATAAACGGCCATCATTTTAATACAAAAGAAAAAATAACTTTATCTTTTAGGGCATATTTTTAAATTAAAATTGATAATCATTGTTCGTTTTAAACAACCTTGCAAATCTTGCAAACGTAGCAAACAATTGTAAAATATATGCTACGATTGCTTTGTTTACAAATCATGAAAAGGCGATTGCAGCGAAAAGTGATTTCCCCTTAGAATTTAATAAACAAAACGAAGTACTTATAAAAAAATTAATTTCGTGTTGCAGTCTACGCTTAGGAGTTCAAGTTATAAATAAATCATGAAATTCCGTGTATTTTACTCTTCTCTGTAAAGAATGCGCGTAAATTGTTAAAGTAGAAGTACACAGAATGCGTTACGTCGTTAACAACGGTTACAGCGTACAATGTAAGTCAACTATTTCGTTGTCAACGCATCTAAAAGTTAAAAGTTGTTCAACTTCTATACGTTAGAGTCGTTGCCAATTTTGTTTATGAAAATGCATTATTTGAACTTTTTTGACAGACGTGCGTAACACACAATTGGCGCAACTCATTTCACGTACTTCTAATTTTAGTAAAAAACATATTGCAATAAAGAAACAATAAAAGTTTTTTGCGACGTCACTAACGTGTAACAAATGTTGATAAAATGGTACACTTGGGCTAAATATACCAACTTTGGTAAAACTACGTATCCGAACAAGAAATCCAAAAAGAGAGATGCATTGTAAATGAATTAGGATTAAGATATTATATGCTGTAGTTTATCGGATGTTCGTCAAATCGAGCTCGCACTGTAACAACATACCGTATTTGCCGGACGATAAGACGCATCGGACCATAAGACACACCCTGATTTTAGGTAAAATTTTCAGAGTAAAAAGGTGCGTCTTATCGTCCGGCAAATACGGTAATCAACTGTTCCCTATTCATATGTCTAGTTGTCTCTATACTTTCGTTACATGAAAAGAGAACATAGATTATAATTTTGAAAATAAAGGGGAATTACAAACGGTTATAACAGTAGCCCAGTAGGTAATTTATGAATCTTTTAATTTTCCTTTTATATCATTTCCTCTATAAAGAGATATTTCTAACAGACTTAAGCTCAAATGCAAGAGAAAAAAAAAACATAAATAGGCTTGAAGTAAAATTTAATTGCTTTAAGTAAAAATTTCTACTGAAAGCGCACTTCAAATCTATTTTTTTTGCATACGGACGTTATAATTTACTTTCATTCGTTTGATTAATTTTTTTCTTTCCTTAAAATGGTGAGGGGGGAATAGGAGCAAAAAGGGAACTTTTTCTTACTGGTGCAATAACAAAATAAGAACAACAACAAAGTTGGGAAATGTCTTATTTAATTAACATACACTTGACAAGCTGTCATTATGTCAATATGGTAACAACAAGAATAACAACAACACAAACACCACAAAAGAAAGAAAAACAACAACTTTTTAAATACAAAAAAAAAAAAACAAAACAAACAAAAAATATCGCAAAAAAAGAACTCTATACCCAGCAATTGTTTGTTTCTCTGTCACAGTTAGCAGCAGCAGTTTCGCAATGATGACGACAATTACAGTCATTCATTCATTTTTAAGGAAATATTAAAAAAAAAAAAAAATACCTGGAGATTTATAACATTATTTCTGATACCTAATGCTGCGAAGCACAATAAATAACTGCTTTTGAACCTAAGGAAGCACCTTTTAAATCTTTATGTGTAAAAAAAGCAGATTTTTTTTCACACATATCGATGCCATGTCAGTTCAGTAGCACAGTCAGTTAAAATTTAAATATTGTTGGCTTAGTCACATATTTTAAAACAAAAAAAAAACATTAAATTGTAAATTCAAAATCTACTTTTTGATTGGTTATAAAAATACAGATATTCCTCCTATAACACGGTTCCTATAATATGACGTGTTATGCGAAACCGCGCTATAGGAGTCTAGAAGCTAGTACAGAAACAGGGCTTAAGTTCCAAAAAAAATATTTCAATGCCATAGAAGTAACGTTATTTCTATTAAAAATAACAAAATAAACAAAAATTATACAAAATATGATCTGAGCTCTACAAAATGCTAGAATATATATTCTGTATTATAAATTTATACTCGTACGGTACAAAAACAATTCATAACTATTGGATAAAAAAAAACACCTGCATAGAATTTATAAATTTATGAGTCCAGCCAGCACATTAAGATTTTTTTTTGCAACGAAAAATTTGTGTACATACAGAAAAACTAAAATAAGACTTACATTTTTTAAATAATAAAATATGGGTATTCCCCAAATTGTACATATTTTATGTCTATATTATAATTTTATTAAAAAAATAAAAATCGTGTTGTAGTAGTTCCGTGTTATAAGAGGTTTTCAGAAATTTGTTTAATCGTGTTAGAGTGTAATCGTATTGTGAGATACCGTGTTGTAGGAGGGATACCTGTATTCCAGTTCTGTGATCAAATATTACGACTTTGTCACACAATTTTAAATCGGTTTTCCATATAAAAGCATTGCTTTTTTAAAAGTCGTTTGTTTCTACTGTAAAATTTTCAAAATACATATAGGACTTGTATGAACTCGTAATATAGTATTCACACATGCCAACCAGAATTTCGCAATCTGTGTTGCTTCTGTATACACCATAAGTTCTTTAAAGTCACTTGGAATGACATTTTTCTATATTTTACTGATTTATTTGTGAGGAATTTTTATAAAATCAACCAAAATTTTATGATTTCTTATAAAATGAATATAAGAAAATCGGTTTTTAAGCTTGTACGTTTATTTTTAATAATATAGAAAAAAAGTCGGATGTGCTACAAAATAAAAATATTAAGGAATAACAGATTAAGCCAAAAAAATTAAATTTGAAATACAAGTACTTACATATTCCCAAATTTATGTAATTTGTCAGGTCACACATTGGGAAAGTTTTCTTTGCAAAGTTTTAAGTTTGTGGGTGAGTGGGGAAAGAAGAACGGGGAGGAGTACAGACTTTGTCATACTCGCTTGCTTGTTACAAACGATATTTCCTATTTCTTTTTCAAGTTTTTTAGTATGAGTTGCCACATCTCACTGAATATACACCACACAGAGTTGCATTTAGATTTTGTCTCTTAAGGTGTTATCAAGTATTAATTGCGTAATTTATTAATTAATTATTTTTATTGCTCACAGAGCTAGCTCAATCATGATCTTAATTTCAAAATAAATTGTAAAATTAATATAAAATTGTTAATGAAGCTCTGACATCTTAAAAAAAAAAGAAATATAAAAAAAATATTTCCTTCGGCGACTACCTCTCAACAGTCTTCTGGCAAAAGCTCTGAGAGTAATTAATTGCCATGAACAAGCTTCTCAAGTCTGTCGTTCGGAGTCGACATTAAACTGTAGGTTCCGGTACTCATGGATAAAAATTTACACACACCATGAGTGCTGCGAAAAGCTAGGCCGTAATCCTGACACAGGGTTGTAATGGCCAGTTATGTATGTATGTAATGAAGTTTTAAAATTACAATTATTATTAATTAACCATGAAAATCTAAATTTAATTTAAGAATGTAGCAGATTTAATCAAATTTACAGTTCTCGCTGTAGTCTAGTGGTTAGTGTGTTGGTAGCAAGAGTTCCGGATTTAAATCTTAGCTCTGACATCTGACATAAAAGAAAGAAATTAAAAAATATGTCTTTCGGCGACTACCTCTCAGCAGTAACTGATTGCCATGAACAAGCTTCTCAAGTCTGTTGTTCGGAGTCGATATTAAACTGTAGGTCCCGGTGGTCATGAATAAAAATTAACACACATAACATTGGTGTTGCGTGAAGCTAGCCCGTAACCCTGAAACAGGGTTGTAATGACTAATTATGTATATGTGTATGTAATGGTAGTTGTCTCAGCCATTTTCATATTCTAATAATATTTTTGAATCATTAAACAGAACGTGTTCAGTTTTACTTTATATTTATTGAAGAAAACTAGAACTTAAAATTTAGACAATTAAGAGCATACAAAGTAATACATTACCACCAGACCATTCAATTTTCTTACACACCTCTATACTTGCCCATTTGTAAGACACTTAAGTGCATTAACAGAAAATAATCTGAGAAGATTAATTCATTTTGATTGATTTTGGACTTCAGAAAGTTGGTATATTGTTCTGATGAAACAACAATTTCTTGTTTGCAAACTGCGACCTTTTGTCTATAATTTCAACACTAAAAACTGCAGTAACTTAAAGTGCGCGATACTTGCAATATGCAAACGAAAACAATACTGCTTTAAATGAAAGACTGCTTGTTGAAAGACTTAATTGCTGTAAGTAATTTATTAAACGAAATACAATAATTACCAAAATAATTGTAAAAATTTTAGTAATTCTTATCAAAAAGAAATATAATTTGTTTTGATTTATTATTAAATTTCTTTTTAAGAATATCAAAAGATAACCACATTTACATATTGTTGTTGTTGCTGTTGTTGTTTTTCAAGGATCATTTCTGGAGATATATTGTCATCAACCTTTTGAGTTGTTTTTTTTTTCTTTTTTTTGAAAGATTGTCATCTTAATAAACAAGCCGTCAAATATAAGTGTCTTTCTTTTACTGATCTCTGAGGAAGAAGATTTTTTGTTTTTTTTTTTTTGTTTTGTTTCATAAACATGATTTTTAAATTTTGTTAATGGCATTCAAAAATAAAAGATAAAAAAATGGAAAAAGAAAAGGTTATTTTCAGTTAAAACCATAATACAATGTTAAGAGAAGTATGTTACATATGCTTCATATTTTGAGGGCATATATTTATGTGCATACAGGGCATATGTATGTACAGATGTGTGTGTATATATATGTTTTTAAATATCATATTACAAAACAACTTAATGTACTTGACCAAAAAAACAAAAAATATTATAACCCGCCAACCTTTAAAGAACAAGAAAGTAAAAAAAAAAAAAAACAACATATCAGAAGTACAACCCACAAAAAACTGCTCGTATTATATTTTAAAGTTGTTTTTGTTTACTTTTCAAAATTACATATTTTCGTTTTTTTTCTTTCGTCTTTTTATTAATCAAGCGCCACTTTTGGTATTCTTTAGGGATATTATATTACCAAGTGTGAGAATTCTTCTTTTTTTCTTTTTGAGTTGTTGTTTTTGTTTTGTTAAAATTCTATTCTTGACTTACCCCGATCAACAATTTTTCCAAATAGATTTTTGCCTCTTAGAAAATTACGTGTCGAACAATTCCAACGTCGATTTCTAAATTGATGTTGACATTCACTTATGGCCAAATTGGCTCCTTTAACAAGAGCAGCCAATACACCTGGATTGTCACGCACTAAACGTCGTTGTTTTCTTCTTAAAGTTGTGTGTATGGCTGGATCCACATACATTATGCCTGAACTAATGGGCGATATATTATTTGGTTCACCTACTTTGGCTATGCCCCTGAAAATAGAAAATAGAAAATCAAAAGAAAAACGAAACATTTAAATAAAACGGTTAATAACAGTTTTCAGTTTTAGAGGTTTAGGGTTTTAGTTTCAGGCATGAGTGATTTTTTTTTGTATTTTAATTTTTTTTTTTGGGAAATAATGTAACAAGAAAAACCACAAAAATAATTTTTAATAGAAAATATTTAATTATGAAAATTGTTTGTTTTATTTGGGAAAGTTTTCTTTTTTATTACTTTTAATTAACTGTGTGTGTGTGTGTGCACAGTAAACTGTTGATAATATTGACTTATATTTCTGTTTTCTTTCTTAAATTAAAAACTATGTTTTGTGTGTGCTAATGTTTTAAAGTTTACAAAACCTCACACGTTGTTCAATAATAAAGTTTGTTAATTTGCTTCTACTTTTAATTGTAATTTATGGCCGCTTTATATATTTAATGTTTTTAAGTTTTTAGTTTCTGGTTTCTCAACAACACAAGAGTCTGTATTAAACCATTACATGGCATGTGTACATTGACACGTTTGCATTGGTTTAGTTTTCATTTCATGTTTGGACTTGATAAATGTTTAACAATTTATTTTTATTATATTTTTATATATATATTTTTTTATATTGTTTGTTTGGTAACAATTGCAAAACAACTGAAAATTCTTGCTTGCTTTTAAATGCTTAACAATTGTCTTGATTCAATTACAATTTCGCTACAATTGTTCGCTGCTAATCAATAAAACTACAGGTCGATTGTTCATTGAATGCATGGCTGTTGATCATTATTTTTAGTCAGTTTTTTTTGTGTATTTTAAAACGTTTTTCCTTAATACTCCGGGGGATTTTTCATGTTTTTTTCTTTAGTTTGTTTTTTTACAAACGGAATCAGAATTTTAAAATTATTTCTCTTGCAACTACAAGTTGGCAACAAAAACTGTTGTTGTACAAAACTCATAAATATTTAAAATAAAAAAAAAAATTACTAGTCAAGTAAACTGAACTCCAATTAGTTTTAAATTTTATTTAAAAAATATTTTATTTTTATATATTTTTAAATATCACTAACAAAATCAAATAAATAGAAATAGGTATTGCAGTGTTTTTAATTTGGCTTCCGCTTAAATTAAAACCAATATTTTTAATTTAATGCCTTAATAATACAGTTTATATGGCATGCGCTTGTTAAATTCTGTGACTGATTTTTCTCCACTTTTTTTTTCTCTCTTTTTAAAAATAAATATTAATAAAAGTTTTATTTGTTTTATTAATAAATTTGTTTGTTTATTTAATTTGAAAAAAAAGAATTTTTTTTTTGTTATTTATTTTAGTTAGCGGAAGTGCTAATTTCTTAAGGAAATATAAATCATTTTTTTTTCTTTCTTATTTTGTTAACGCTGGCGCTTAAACAGCATCATTTCATTTGTTTATTTATTTGTTTTTTGTTTCAGAAAAAGAAGACTAAAATTCTCCCTGAAACTATCAAAACTTTGTAAGAAAAACATAAAAAACTAAAGATTTAAGACACAAACTTTGTGAATTATTGCATTACGAAAACACGAATAAACACAAGACTTAGGACACATACACGTTATAATTAAGAAATAAAAAAATAATAAAACAGGGTGTACAGTAACAACAAATAGAAATAATTTGGGTTTTTTTAAGAACTTAATTGGCAAATAAATTTAAATTTTATTTTTAGTTTTATTTATTAAAAAAAACTAATTACTAACAAAGCTATGCAAAGAAATAGCGATATAGAGAATTAAAAAAAAATAATAACAGAACTCAAGTTCGAAAAAAAGCACAAAAAAATTTGATTAAAACAAAACGATATAAATAATCAGAACTTTATGGTCCAAAAAATTTGTTTACACGCAGTTAAAAATAAATTTAAATTTATTTCTATTTAACAAAAAATATATTTCGCCATTTATTTTAAGTTCAACCTAGAATAAGCTTTTATTTGTTGCAATACTTACTAGTAAAATCTCAAACTATGAATATATATTAAAATTTTTATATTTTTAACTTGAAATAATGATAGTAAATAAAAATAATAAATAAATAATAATATTTCGCTATATAGGCAAATTCATTCATTCAATATTACTGTATTGCTTTGTCAATATGTACTTTTGTTTGGTTTTTGTATACTAAATGGCATATGATTCTCATTTAGTTTATAACTATTTGAACTTAATTATTTATAGTTTTGATTAACATTTTTGGAAAAATTCTATTGACGAGTCTCTTGAGCAGAGACGAAAGAAGTGCCCAATAGTATCATGCTTATCTCCAAAGCAATACATTTTAGTATTAATATTGAACGTCTGTGCCTATTTGGCCAATTTTTTTTTCTTTTGAAAAAAATTTTAATTTTTTGTAATTATTTAAAACTTATTACAAATAAGATGTTATTTTTAACAATATGAGAGCCAAATGTAACTGTACCAGACCACAGTCAATAAAAAAAATTTGGATGCAATAAAAAATATTAACAAACCATCTTCATACTGTACTCGTAGGTATTTAATATTAAAGTTAAATCTGTGTCAGTATAAAAAAACCGCTTAAGTTAAAAAGTCAAATTTTTAAATACCTATTTTGTATTTGTAATTTGTGTGACATAATTAAAATCATTTTTTTCGTTCACATATTAATAATGGATTGTAATAATTTATATTTGTTGTAAACGCCTTTTACAGTACATACTACACCAATTTCTGTGCAGCTTCTAATATTATATAAGTATATTGAGTGAAATACTCAGGGATAAACCCTTACTAAATGCTGTGCATTGTATTGGAATTTTTGTAGAAAGGAAAGTACATTATGACAACAGAACATATATTTTGTTTTCTTGTATTTTTAAGCGCCCTAGGAATGAGACAAATTGCTGTGAATTGATCATTCAAAAGCCAGTGTTATACCTTCACTCTTGAATAATCAATAGCAATTGCGCCATCGTTGCATGTTGATTGCGGTGAGTGCCTTCGCTAAGTAGGTTTTTAGCTGTTATCTGCTACCTCCCAATAGCTGGCGCTTTTCTCATCATCATTCGTTTTTAGTGTTCAAAGGTTAAGGTGGAATAGAGTGAAATGTTATGGAGCGGTTACCTTGTAGTTGGTCTTCACTGAGAGGGGGGGTGGGAGACCTTTTATTTTTAAATTATAATTTTGAAAAAAACCGCAAACTAACTTTTTCATTTCTCACCTTTGTTGGGATTCGAACCTGGGCCGTATGAGTTTTTGTGCGAGCGCTCTAACCACTATACCACGCACGAATTAAGCTATTCTTCAATATTACCACAGTAACAATTTTCATTATTATTATTATTATTAAATTTAATACGTACTTTTATTGCCATAAAAATTTCCTATTGAATAAATAATAATTTTTGGTTCATTCTGTGACTTGAAGAAGTAATTGTTAAATCAAAAATACGTTTTATACCTAAATCTTGTTACTTACATATGGGTATAAATCAAAAACATACATAGGCCAGTAGGTGTATAAATAATTATTTTTTTGTAACTACCTATAGGTATAAATGAAAAATTTCTAAATAAATCCCCACGTAACTATTTGTTTTAAATATTGTAATTGTAGGTATTAAAAAATAATACAAATTTCTTTAATTATAAACAATTTTCTCACAATACATATTAAATGGTCGGCGTAGTAGACGAGAGCTCCGGGTTCATACCCCAGCTTTAACATCTTGGAAAAAAAATTGAAAAAATATTTCTTTCAGCGAACATTATTAGCGGTGTTCTGTCAAAAGCTCTAAGAGTAACCATGAGCAAGCTTCTCAAGTATGTCGTTCGGAGTTGACGTTAAACTTTAGGTCCCTGTACCCACGGATAAAAATTGACCCACACAATATCTGTGGTTGCTGTGAGAACAAATTTTGTATGACTGTAAATATTAAATTGAATTACACAAAATGTTTTTAAAACATATCGCACATTAATCCGATATTCTAAAATAGAAAAAGGGTTATGGATCGCGATCCAAATATCACAATATATGTACATTAGAGCGTACCACCTTACAAAGAAAAAAAAGTTTCCCCTTACCGCTTCTAATACTATATAGGTATCACACTTTAAAATCGAATTGCAAATGCCTAAGATATAACGAAAAACTGAGGAGAAGACCTCTACGTTCGGCTAAAAAAAATTTTTTTTTGAAATCTCCTTCGCAAAATACTCTATATTAGAGATGATACGAGGAAACTTTTATTTTCAGGTACGGTCTAATGTGCATATGTATGTACATGCTAAATAAATTTATTTTTAATCTCTTTATTAAAAAAACATATGAATAAATAAATTATACATTTTTGTTTTTAAATTTTAAGCATAAGAATTTATAAGCAATACATTTCAGTATGTGTTAATAATTAGAAATTTATTTATTAATTTAAATTAAACACTTATGCCCATATACAAAAAAAAAAAATTATTAAAGTAGTTTACTATTTTTTAAAACTTTTTTTGTGTAGATTCTGTTACAACTCAGATAAATACTTTAAACCTAAATTATTAAGTACCCTCATAATTAAATTGAATTTTAAGTTTCTTTTTTTTAACAAATTCTTATAAAACTTACCACCACATAGAACCTCTCCCCCGGCCAGGTTTATGTTTGGCTTCAGCTTTTGTGAAGGTCAAAGTGGCCACTATTATTACTGTCATTAGTCTAAATATTATAAATAAATCCATGTTTTATGTGTAGGTGTGTGTATGTTTTTGGTTTCTAATAAAACTTAAATTGTTTTCTTAATTTTTTTAAAGGCAATAGTAGGTGCCCTATTATGTTTACTTTTTGTTTTTAATAAAATCAACAATTATTTGTTATTATTTTTATTGCAGGTACAAATGTTCACAAAAAAAAAAAAAAAAAAAGAAACGAAGTATAAAAAGTACAAATAATTTAAGAGAAGATAATAGATTAAATCAACAATTTTTTTTCTTCGTATTTTCTTTCAAGCAATTTCACATTCAATTTAATTTATTAAAATTCAAATTAATTTTTTTTTCACTTAATTTTGATGGCATATTTTATTTATTTTTGTTATATTTGATTTGATTTGTAGGCGACGGCATGCATACGTGTGTAAGTATGTATGTCTGCATAATTTTTTCTTTTAAAAATAATTTATTTTTCTATACTCATAACGTTTTCTCATTAATTTCTTAATTAATTTAATTGGTAGCACTTTATTTCCACATTTATAAGTTTCATTCTTAATTCTTTTTTGTTTTGTTTTATTAATTTTCATTTATTAAAATTAATTTGTTAGGTATGAAAACCTATATTTTTTAATTGCATTTTACAAAACAAAACTTTTCTTGTTATTTTTCTAAAAAGATCTTTTAATCACACTCGGTTTTAATCTGTTAACAGAGTCACCAGCACACGAGTAGTTTTGTTATTCTGTGTTACCCGGTTTAGTGCCAACATTCAACTGAATGTGTTCAAGTTCTTTTGCTACACTCTTCAATATCTGTCGTATTTTCTTTTTTTGTTTTGTTTTCTTCTGTTGTTTTTGTAGTTGTTTCTTTTGTGTGTTTTCAATTTCATTTCAACTTGTTTTGTTATGTTATTTCTGCTCATCTCTTAATAACCACTTACGCAAATATATATGAGCGTGTGTATATCTCCAGATCGTTGTCATACAAAACAAACAGTTGTAACAAAAACACAAATAAAACAAAAACAACAATTTTATATACAACTAAAAAGTAACAACGGCTAATAAGAGAATGTATGATCGTAGTCAACGCCTTCTCTTGCTATAGCTTTAGCCCATGTAAGAGTAAAAGAGACAAATTGATATCATTGTACCATTTTATTAGTTCTTACTCTTTTGCTGTTTGTTAGAGAGAGATTGTGAGAGTAATTTTTGTTTGTTGTATATAACAACGATCAGTTAATATATATTAATTCTCTCCCTAAACAAAATTTAGCCAATAAGAACTGATTTCAACAAGCTTAAGCATGTGCTGACATGCCTGTTATATGTTTTGATTTGGTTTTGTTAAGAAAACAAACATAAGAGCGAGTAAATTGTTAATATTTTTGATTGTTTTCATTACAACACCCTAGAAATCAATTCGCATACAGTGGGATGCAAATAAAATACGAAAGTTTTCGTGTTGTTTAACCCATAAGTGGTAAGATGAAAAAAAAAGTTACATGGGTAAATAGAAACTACGTAGGTATTTATTAATTTAAACAAATAAAACAAAATGAGAAAATTAAGACAAGTCATAGAAATTAAATTTACTTTTCTTTCTTTATATTATAGGTACTTAGAAATACCTATTAAAGGTAATGGAATTTAGAGTTAAAGAAATGAATTCAAATTTGTTCCAGAGTTTAACTGATTGAGTCAACTTAGACTTAAATTGTTTTGCAAAATATTGTGCAATTAGGCGTACTCAATTATCATTTATCAGCTGAAGGTAGTATTTTGAGGTTATGAGCTTGTAAACTTTGAAAAATTTTAACAAATCTTTGGGACTGATAAAAACATCTATCGAAATTTTATCAGAATTGTTATTTAAAATTTTGGTATTTGTTTACATATGTATATGTACCTATAATTGTGTGTACATAATGACATTTAATTTGGACAAAGTCATAACTACGTAAGTGGAGGTAATTTCAGAACTTTAATGTTTTCTTTTTTTTTTTTTTTTTTTCTTTAAAGAATTTTCGTATTCTAGTTGGCGGTGTGTATAGATGCATTGTAGGAACGTGTTGTTGGAATGTGCAATAATTGCCCCAATTTTCTTTAGTATACATACTCTATCAGAATGTCATGTAGGTATGTGCATACATGAATTTTTCTCATATTTTTTTAGCTTTTTATTACCATTTTGTAGCATCTTGCTTAACAAAATCTATAACTTTTACCTTAATTTTTGCAAACAGTGGTCGAAAGTCAGTTAAACTTGAAATAGGTTTATTGATCGACTACCTATCCCACTAACAGATGGACTTTTTTTACGTTTAAGGTATTTTTTAGTGCAAATGTTAATATGTTTCTTAAAAAAATTACTTCATTTTAGTACATGAAGTGCATGAATAATTATAGGTATGGAGATATTGCTACTTAGTTTCGAATTTGCTTATCGACTAAGTTGCCACAAAGACAACTTTTAGTTCAGGAAAGTTTACTTTGCAAAGTATTGATCAGGGACGGAAACTAAACTCATTGGTTAAGGTTCATACATAAATACATACATAATTGGCAATTACTTACTTACACCCCTGTGTCAGCGTTACGGCCTAGCTTCTCGCAGCACTCATTTGTGTGTGTTAATTTTTATTCATGAGTACCGGAACCTACAGTTTAAGGTCGACTCCGAACGACATATTTGAGAAGCTTTTTCATGACAATCAATTACTTCCAGAGCTTATGCCAGAATACTGCTGAGAGGTAGTCGCTGAAAGGAATAATTTTTCCACATTTCTTCTTTTCAAGACTTTTATAGGTTCGCTGTATTTAGAAACTTTATACCCGAACCTGTTGGTCCCGTGTAAGAAGTGGTTCATGTGGTCCATAAAAATGAGAAAAATTAAAATACCAATTATTTGTAACGATAAAACAACCAATAATAAAAATACTAAAAAACATAGGTATTTTAAGAACAAGACTTTTATAAGAGAATTAATAAGTTGTACTTCAGAAGACAATGAGGATTTTTAAAAACAAGCTCCACAAAAGGAAATATTTGCGATTGGAATTACTCGAATAATAATGTTTCTTATGCGATTGAAAAGTTCTTAAAATATGAAATTGCAATAGGATGAAAAAGGATAGAAAAGGAAAAGACATTTTACCATTTTGGGAGAAACATAAAACGGGAATGCCATGGTATGAATTGTATCAAGTAAGCATCAATAGGGTCTTTTTACCATTGAAATTTATTTTATGGATGACTGTTGCTAAACGAAAATTATTTTGCAAAATAAATAAATTTCATATCAATAAAACACTGGTGAACTCAATACGAACCCTGAACCGATCTTGAATAAGAGTTTTGAAATTTTATTAATCCAAACTTGACCTGAACCTACTTTTACCCGAGTTCTTTCAGTGACTGGTCTTGAGTTTGCAGGTTCAGAATTTGTAGTCGTAGGTATTCCGCAAAAATCACAAACGGAAAAATGTAAAATAAAGAACGATAATAAGAAACAAATCATATGTAATAGAGGTCAGAATCGTTTAATGGAATTCCGTTTTCAAAAAGTGAATACCCACATACCTATGAAGACAAAAACATTCCTTAAAATTTTAAAAAAATTCTTAAAAATCTTGATGAAAATTATTTTTCCTACCCCCTTAATATGATTTCATATGGGAACCTATAACATAAGCCCATGCACACGCTCCAATTTTTGGTGTAAATAAACTGGTTGGCTATATACTTTGAGGCATTGATTCTCTCTTAGGCAGAGTTTTCCCCTCATTAGGTTTGTTATTATTGTTGGTAGGAGAGTTGTTGTTGTGACAAAAACTAATTGGATTTTTTGTTTCATACCTTTCTATCCTTCTCTTTTATTCTCTATCTCCCTCAAACTTTTATTCTTACTTACTTAAAATTTCTGATCAACCAACTCTTTCTGTCTTTAAGTGTTGATTTGTTTTTCTTTGTATATATATGTGTGTGTGGGTTGGTGTGTTCTGTTAATAAAAATTAAAATAAAAAGTAAGAAAAATAATTCAAATACCTTTTATTTCTCAGCTCAATACACACTCAAAGCATTGTCATTGCTTTTGTAACTACTTTAACATTTTTTAAGAGAATTACTTAAAAGAAAAAGGACTAAACCTTATTTATTACCTACATTGGTAGAAGTTGTAAATAACAACTCCAACTCTATTGGCAATTAACGATGGAAAATTATTTTAATTGGGAAGTTTTACTTTGCTTTCTTTTGAATTTTATTTTTCCTTAATACAGAAAATATGTATACCTAGGTAGCTATATTATTCATGCAGTTATTCCAAATAAATATACCTTCATATTACAAACACAAATATTTAATGAGCTTTGCTTACAGTACTGTTTGATACTTTATTACTTTTTCTAATACAAATGACAAAACCTTGTATTTTTATATAAATTCATAAATTGTAAAAAGCCTAAGTTGCAACATCTCAATAAAAAGTATTAGCGGTAATCACTCTACGTTGCAAACGCTTTTTCATGGCATATCAAAGTGGCAAACATAGTTTGAAAAGTCTTGTTGTTTTAGAACCTTTTTATTCACAACTACTAAATAAATAATGTTATAAACTATTTTATGATATTATGACAATATGGCTTAATAGAACATCGTTTGATCCCCCAAATATACCTAGGACAGATTTTATATTACCAGCTGTTTTCAATATTTTCATATTGGTAACACTCAATTTAGTATGTATGTATATATACAGTTGTGTTCAAAAAAAAGGAGCGTCCTTAACAAAAATCTATTTTGTCATTTTTTAAAAAAAGCTACATTTTATTTCACTTTTTTTTGTAACACTAAACACGAAGTTCTTAAGAAATTATTACATAATTTCAGAGGTGATAAAAGCTATAAAAATAAAAATATATTAATTTTTAACAAAACATGATAAAACTCCATTGTTCAAAATAATAGGAGTATTATACTTTTAACTAAAAAATTAAAAAAAAAAATTAAAAACAAGTTGAATCGTTCAGAATGTTTAATATTTCGTAGAAAAACCTCTGTTCTTAACAACGGCGGCACATCGCCGAATTTGTGAATTGTGGGAGATATTCCGTATTGGGTGGACGTCGGACATATTGTCTAGAACCAGTTCCTCTAACTAGAACGATCTTACTTTCATCCGTCCACAATATGTTTCGCCATTTTTCTTTAGGCCAGTTTACATGATCCTGAGCGAAGTTTAAACGGGCGTCTGCTTGTTTTTTTGTGAGTAAGGGTACCTTTCTGGGACTTCTGGCAAACAAATTATTTTCGACTAAACGTCTTCGTATAGTAACAACGCTTACGCTTAGATTAAGATCCTTTTGGATCTTTTTTGATGGTGCAGAAGGATCAGCTTTACTAAAACGTACAATACGACGGTCACCTACGGGCGTTTGGTTACGTTTTCGGCCTAGAGTTTCGCCTTTTTCCGTATACCGTAAAGCATTGACTATCATCTGGTCTGAGCACGACATTAATTTTTTTATTTCCCGATAAGTTTTGCCTTCATTCCTAAGATTTTTAATTAATTTTCGTTTCTCTTCGGAGCAATGTTTGCCACGCCCCACTATTCAAAGAAAGATTTTTTTTTTGGTAAAGAAAGTTAAAGAAATGTAACCACAGAGCTTATTCATACTTACTTTTTGAATTTATAGCTTAAATTTTAAAAGTTTAACAGTTAAATTTCTCAGTTAATGCAAATACTCCTATTTTTATGATCAATGCACTTTGGTACCAAAAAAGAAAGTAAATTAATTACAGCATAAATACTACAATTAGCTTGCTTATTTCTTTTCTATTTTACTTTCCACATTCCATACTAAGTACCGTTAGAATATGGCTTACTTAAAAGGTTTCCAGATCTCTAAAGATCAATTGAATACATATATGATATGGTTACTCCTATTTTTTTTGAACACAGCTGTATCGAAAACAAGGTTTTGTTTCATAAAATCAAATTATAGTGAATTTACTATATGTGCACAAAACCCCGTCAATTGGATATGAAATCTCTACAAAATCTACCGCATTAACATGCACTATTAAAAGCCCTTCAAAAAAGGTTTTAAGTTAGTTTAAACAAAATAAACTTCTGTTAAAAAGTAAACTTTGCATTCAAAAGCAATTCAATAGTAATTATTAAATATGTACCTTTTTCTGTACATATGTACCTATATTTATATAGTACATACAGAAAGTAATATAAGTTCCTATATAAAAGAAAGTTATTGTTTGCAAAGATCTTAAATTTTCAATTCAAGATTTATACCTAAAATTTTTTAATTAATTTTTTAAAAGTCAAACAAAACCAGCCTAAAGTATCATTTAAAAAAATTTTGACAATTTTTATTTGAATTGTTGCATTTAATATTTGACAAAAATTGAAGGTTATATGGAATGAACCATAACATCCACAAAGAAGGTATCAAATATGGTTGACCACTTATGGCATCCAAAAATATTTTGGCAGAAACGACCTTCAAAAATTAAATAAAAAAAGAGAGATGAAGAACCTGAAGAAATGAAATAGAAATTAGAATTATACAATGGCAGTGTAAATATGAAAGAAGAGAATTATTAGCAATTTGAAAGGACATTCAGTGGTATAAGCAAAAGCAAAATATTTGACCAAAACGAGGCATAAACGGAAACACATACTACATGCTCAACAAGACAACAAACACAGTGAGAGGTAAATAAAAAATGAGCAACAAATAGGTATATGTAAAAGTATTAAAATATAAACGCAAACAGTAGATACCATACCCAGATGTGTAAATTGAAATGTAAAATTTAAACATAGTTAGGAAAAGAGTGTACTTTTGTTTTAACTGTTTAGGTTTGCATTGTTGCTCTACAGCAGCAAAATAAGATGTTGCCACAATGTACAACTACAAGGTCACCTAAATAACAAAAAAAACAGTGTGGCTTATTAAACACCAGTGGTGTTCAGGGTCATTGCAACAGCACAGTTTGTAAATTTGTTATCCCCAGTGGCACCATTTATTTACGTCTTATCAATACAGTGGTCATCTCTCTTGTGTTAGATAAAGCTTTCAAGGCCATTTAATGGTAACAAATGTTTTTTTTTTTCTCAAATTATATGCATCCCGGCAAGTAAACAAATAAAATTTATTCTTTTCCAGTTGTCCCTATTTACCCTCAATGTGGTTTTTTACAGACACACCAACTGTAAATTTAAGTGGCATTTACAGTTACAGTGTCAGTTTGTTTTTCAGTCATATATACATTTAAGTTTGTACAAGTATTTAATTGTATTTTAATAAAAAAATTTTGGAAACAATAATTTGCAAGCAAATGTTGCTCTGGTGCAAGTTTATCCATCATCAAATGTCAAATTAACATAAGCAAATATGAATCAGCTGTAAAATATTTTGTTTAACTAAACAGTGTTGCCAACTTAAATTTCAAAACCACTATGCCAATCACTCTTATCAAGAAAATAAGAATGTGAAAAGACGAAAATACTAAAAGACCAAACAAAATATGAGAGAAAAAGGCTAGACAGTTTTAAATTAAATTTTAACCCATTCACAGCCCTCTAAAAAGAAAAACAAATAACAAATCAATAATAATGGTCATAAAATCTATTGTTGATGTGTACACACAGTTGCGATAAAAATAATAGTACAGAAAATATATATGAAAACAATATTTTGTATATACTTCATATTGTGTATCCTTAAGGCTAAAAAGAAATATTTGGTTTACGACCATTCCCTTCATTTGATCAGAATCTCTACCAATATTGAGTGCTGGCAAATATTATGAAAGCAATCCAGGTTCAAATTTCAGGATGACAAAAATGTAATCTTTATTTTCTAGCTTTGTAAATATAAAGAAGGCTTTTCTATAACCAGCACAAACCATTTCGATCCTTGGATTCAATACACTTGTCCCACGGTGTAATTTTTTTTAACTGCTTTGTACTGAAGGCGTTACTTTTTGTTAGGCGTGTGATTTTGTGGGTAAACTTTATCTAATGGCGCGTATTTCAGTATTTTGTAATATTTTGAAACAAAATTTTTTTCCTTGTATTTTATCTGTTTTAGTCATAACGTGATAGTACTTGTATTTTGCCCAATGTTGTTACACAAAATTGCTTATGCACAGTGATCACATCCGCTAAAATTGTTCTTAATTTTTGAAACCAAAGAGAAAATGATATAAAATATTTATTATTTTTATAAATAATAAATAAATAATAACAAGTTAAATTTTTGGACTTAGCAAGTACATACATACATAACTGGCCTTTACAACCCTGTGTTCAGGATTACGGCCTAGTTTCTCGCAGCACTCATGTTGTGTGTGTCAATTTTTATCCATGAGTACCGGGACATACAGTTTAAAGTCGACTCCGAACGACAGACTTGAGAAGCTTGTTCATGGCAATTAGTTAC
The DNA here is from genome assembly GCA_963576795.1 of Metopia argyrocephala. Lineage (NCBI taxonomy): Eukaryota > Metazoa > Arthropoda > Insecta > Diptera > Sarcophagidae > Metopia > Metopia argyrocephala. Next base: position 5,147,564 of record OY756209.1, read on the forward strand.
TCTCAGAGCTTTTGCCAGAAGACTGCAAAGAGGTAGTCGTAGAAATATTTTTTCCCTATTTCTTTTTTTTTAAGATTTCAGAGCTGAGGTTTGACTTAGACCCAGTTTTTAACTTCATATTTAAATGTGAAATTAGTTAATTTTAATTTAAAATTAAATAGCATTTAAATACAGTTTCAGTTTTTCAGTCATAAATTTAAGATTGTATTTAATTGCGATAAAAGTACGGTAGCATCACCAAATGTAAATAAACTTTGCAGAATTTTTCGCAGAAACAGCTGTGATTAAAAATAAAAATACTATTGATAAACATCAATTAATAACAATAAACATAATACAGTGAAAGCTCCCATAGGCGGACACCGACCGTCGAAACATTTCTGTCCGCCTACGGGAGATGTCCGTTCAGGGGATATTTCGTTAAAATACTTCGGGAAATAATTAATAAATACACATTTACCTGTATACGGTAAAATTTACCTGTATACCTGTATATAAAAGTAATCTTAAAATATTTTCATTAAACTTTTATTTTTTTTATATTCACATACATTGTAGATATGTGTGTATTTATTCTCACAGTAACTAATTAAATAACATATAAAGGAAAAAAATATTATTAAGACCTAAAAAATTGTTGTATTGTTGTATTGTTGTCTGTTTATAGTTTGCTTGCCTGTGTTTTTTCCACATTTCCTCGTAGTGGCTCTCTAAATTCATTAATTTTGAATATGCTACAAAGTCGTTTGACGAAAAGGCTTTTAATTGTTGAATTTGTGTGAAAGCTTCCTCAAAAGTATTTATTCCGCTGGGCTCCGAAAGAATTTCTTGGTCTTCATCACTAATAAATATTTCTTCTGGATCTTCTAAAATATTTTCTATCAAATCATTTTCAGTTGAAGCGCATTCATCAATGTTAACGAAATCTTCAAAATTATCTTCATTTACATGACATACATAGTTTATAAAAATTTATTAATGTTGATAAAGGCAAGTTATCTTGAGGTTCAAATTCCTCGACATCATCATTTGTGTGCATAAATCCGGACTTCCGGAAACAATTTTCGATGGTGATGGCTTCAACTTTTTCCCAAGCGGTTTTTATGAAACATAAGGCATCAAGAACATTTATGCCTTTTGAAAGCTCTGAGGCCGAATTAGCTAAATTCATTTTTGATAAGATGTGCTTTAAAATTAAGGTCCTATAATTAACTTTAAAGTTTTGAATAATGCCCTGATCTAGCGGTTGGCAAATAGATGTGGTATTGGCTGGCAAAAAATGTATTGTTACATTTGTTAGTACTAACTCCTTGGGGTGGGATGCAGCATTGTCTAAAAATAAAATAATTTTTCTGTTGCATGACATCATTCTTTTATTCAACCCTTTTAACCACTCCGTCATAATTTCACCAGTCATCCAAGCCTTCTTATTTGATTTCCAATCAACCGGCAAAGCATCGACTGGGGTGTTTTTAAAGGCTCGTGGGCGAGCTGCTTTACCGATAACCAGTAGTTTTTCCTTCTCTCCCAACATATTAACGCAAAATAGAATTGTGAGCCTTTCCTTTAACAATTTACCACCTGCACATTTTTCTGACTTTAGAGATAGTGTTCTGTTAGGCAATGCCCGAAAGAATAGACAGCTCTCGTCAGCATTGTAAACATCCTCGGGCCTGTACTTACTAAGTATTAAAGGAAGTTTTTCTTTGAACTGAGTAACATCCTCTGGAATGATGTCTGCAGCTTCACCTGATATGCATTTAAAAGCAACATTATGGCGTTTACGCCATTTCTGAAGCCAACCATCGGATGCAGTAAAATTTTTATAGCCCACATTTTCCGCTACTTCCTTGGCTTTTGCCTTAAAGATTGGTTCCGAAAGTGGAATATTCTTGGCCCTAGCTAAAGAAAACCATTCGAAGACGAATTTGTCTACTTTAGAACCCTTCTCTGATAGGAAATTCTTCTTGCAGTTCACATTATCTCCAGTCCGCCATTTGTTTTTGATAAAATCTTTATTTTTTAAAATAAAAAGGGGAATCACAATTTAGATTTTGTCTATGAACATCAAATCACATAAAACAATAATCTGGGGAATCACCGCACAACGCAATGTTACATAATCTGATTAAGCTGAAAAATATACACACTAAAAAGAAAAATGTAATCTCTACTCATTTCGAATAGAATAAAAAGGGGATGAACCGAAATACAAAAAAATGCTCAGCTTTGCCTTTTGTAAGTTTTATTGGTTGTCCGCCTATGGGAGATGTTTTTGGAAAAACAAGTGTCCGCGTCCGTCCAAAGGAGCGTCCGTCCATGGGGGATGAATTTGTTCTAAAAATACAATCTAATTGACGGAACTTATAAAATCGTCCGTCTATCGGATATGTCCGCCTATTAGAGCTGTCCGCCAGTGGAGCTTTCACTGTAAATATATATTAATTTTATTATTTAAAGACGAGTTTTGCTCATAATATCATATTTTTTATAAAAAAATTAAAAACATTGTTGATTGTTTCATTTTTATTGCAAAACGTAAAAACAAGATGGCGAGAACATGTGTTTATATGTAAAACTTAAATGAAACTTAAATGGACAAGGTTGGTCATTTAAATGGCATTTAAGTTTCATTTAACTTTGCGCTGAAAAACTCAAAGTTGCATTTAAATGGCATTTAAATTTAGATGCCATTTAAATATGAAGTTAAAAACTGGGCCTTAGTAAGCTAACACACTAACCGTTTATTTATTGATATGAAATAATGCTTTACTTGCCAAATCGATTAATTCCACTATGAGCATTTTGTAAAATACTTGTTTATACTTGTTTTAATCTGTAGTCGCCGTGGTCTAGTGGTTAGTGTGTTGGCTTACTAAGAAATGGGCCCTGGGTTCGACTCCAGGCTCTGACATCTTCAAAAAAAAAGAAATATCAAAAAATTATTTCTTTCGGCTACTACCTCTTAGCAGTCTTCTGGCAAAAGCTCTGAGAGTAACTAATTGCCATGAACAAGCTTCTCAAGTCTGTCGTTCGGAGTCGACATTAAACTGTAGGTCCCGGTACTCATGGATACAAATTGACACACACAACATGAGTGCTGCGAGAAGCTAGGCCGTAATCCTGACACAGGGTTGTAAAGGCCAGTTATGTATGTATGTATGTACTTGTTTTAAGCCATTTATTAACTGTTAACTGTGTAATTAGCGACAGATATTTTTTGGATCAGTAGAATTATTTAATAATATTTAAAGTTATACAGTAGATACTGAACTATGGAAATTTAATTAATTGGTTATGTGTCACCCCCGCTTATCTAATTTCGTACACTTTTAAGCTGATGATTTATGATGAACACAAATAAATTTATACCAAATTTAGGAATTATTTACCCCAGAAATTATAGAAAAATTAGTATTAATTTTTTATGGCATCAAAAGGTTTTTTGGTCTATACTAACCACTGTGCTGTGTGAAAGTTACATATTTCATGATTATTATTCCTTCATAGCGCATTGCGTGCGTGCGTGTGCTTAAAGTAGCACAACAATAAAACGCCAAATGAATTAGTAAATTTGTGTAAAACACAAATAAAAGAAAGGTTTTACCGAAAAATCGATGATCAATCAGTGGTTTTATGGTTTATTTGTACAATCTTTAGTACACTAATGATGGAAAAGTTGTGAAAACTCCTCTCTTATGTAACATTGTTGTGTTGCACTGTCCTACCGGTGGGTAATACATTCATCACACTCGCATTATTTGTAAAATCGCAGGGTAATAAAAATAATAACAGCCCGCTAATTTACAAAAAAAAATTTAAACATATTTTCTGTTGACTAAAATGTATGCAGAAGTAGGTAGTAGTTGTTGTTACCATCCTTGCAAAAGAGAAAGACAGAGATTAGATTACGAGTGCAAGAATAACTAAAATATCTTTAAAGGTTTCTATTGTTTCTGTTTTCTATTCTTCATTCTAATTCAGAAGTTTTATTGCCTTTGCCTGTATTTAGGCAAAGACTATCCTTTTAAACTCTGTTTGGACATACATACGAGCAAGTTTTTAAGGTAGATATTTTGTTCTCATAGAATATCTCATAACCTCGTCGAAGTAAATAATGAATTTATTGTCTTTTGCTGTATAATCGTTTTTTCCTTTTTTCACAGGACTCGCTACATCCTTTTTAAATTAAATTTGTTTCTTGATTTTAATTACATTTTATTTATATACCCAAGCAGTACGACTTTTTAATATTTGTAAACCGATTTTGTTAAAATTTGGTCCCTAAAATGATTCAACAACCTACCGAAACGGCAATAGGGTATATTTTTTTCAAAATTGGACTTCGGGTTGGCATCACTCATATAAATAAAATATTGACTTTTGTATGTCTTGAGAACGGTTTAAATTAAATATCTTCAGTCAAAAAATGCGAATAATCGGGCAAGTAGGCGTAGTACCTCTCACACTAACTTCGAAAACTTTATTAAAATTTTTATATGACTTTCAGAGATAAAGTAATAAGTATGACCCATTTCTTTTATTATTTTTGTCTATATTTCTTAGGTTTGGTTATTTTTAAGAACTATCCTTATTGAGAAATTTAAACTATTATAAGGGAATTTGTTTGTAATAGAATAATATATATCAGGAAGGAAATCAATTTAAATATTGAAATAAGACCGTAATTCCGAATAATGACATATTTTTGCATACTACCTGTACCTCCCTTAGAGTATATTCCTTCTTTGATTGTCGAGTGTATCGCACAATGCACTATAGAGAGAATACGTTCTTTAGCCACTCGGTGCATTTATAGAATAATTTTCCCGCAAATTTTTTTTATTGAGACCAATACTCAGGGGGAGACCCTTACGAAATGATGATGTGCATTGTATTGAAATTTTCGTGGACAGTACATTATGACAACAGAACATATATTTTTGTTTTCTTATATTAATAATCGCCTTAGAATGAGACAAATTGCTGTAAATTGATTATTCAATGGCCAGTGTTATACCATCACCCTTGAATAATCAACAGCAATTGCCCCATTATTGTATGTTGATTGCGGTGAGTGCCTTCGCTAAGTAAGTTTTAAGCTGTTTTCTGCTACTTTCCAATAGGTGGCGCTTTTCTCCTGATCATTCGTTTTTCGTTTTCAAAGGTTAAGGTGGAATAGAGTGGAACGTCAGGGAGCGGTTACTTTTTAGATGGACTTCTTGGAGGGGAGAAACCGCAAACGTTTTCGTGGCGTTTTCGTTTCTACCAAAAAATGTTGCCTTTCATAAATATTTCTCCCTCATCTTGACAAAATAGTCCTTTTTATAAAAACTATTCTTTAGAGCAGGGGTGAGCAACCTTTTTAATCAACAGGCCACTTATAAATTTTAAAATTTTTTGGCGGGCCGCACATAAATACTAATAATTTACAAAACTCTATTTCAAATAAAAATTAGAATAACAAAATATAAAATTTAATGCCAAAAAAAAAAAAAAAAGTATTTGCTTGAAATTTTTAATGAGAAATTTGGCACTGTTTTTTCGATACAACCTGATCAATATCAGCCGGAATTGATGAAGTAGGTACACATACACAAGTTTCTAATCGTGCATTACTCAGTCTTGATCGGTGGTAATTGGTCGGTGGTCGGATTTATAAACATTCTCGATGTTTACTGAGAAAAATACATTTTTTACATCAGTATTATTCTGCATGTCCATCACTTCCCTTTGAAAGTCTTCGGGAACTGTATCCACATCGATAATTAATGGTTAGGAAAACATTTTCATGGAAACTGCTCTCTTCTCAGTTTCTTCGTAATTGAAATTCGTTGATTAATGTGTCTATATATTATGTGTATTTTTGAGAAGCAGCAACATTTGTTTGGCGGGCCGCATAAATAGGTTGAAAGAGCCATAAGCGGCCCGCGGGCCGTGTGTTGCTCATCCCTGCTTTAGAGCAACTGTTAAAAATTTCGATTAAAATAAAACGAGATCAAAATGGAATGTATAACATCCTATTTTTATGTATTATAATAATAAAATGTTACACATTTTAGTAGAAACGAAAACGCCATAACTTTTTCATTTTTTATCTTTGCTGGGACTCGAACCTGGGCCGTTTGAGTTTTTGTGCGAGCGATCTAACCGTTTAAAGCTCTACTCCTTCTTTCCCCCTTCCTATATATAGCATATTTTTCTAGACCAGTGGCCAGGGGTGTAGGGTCCTGTTGCTGTTGCCTCAATAGAAAAAATACCCTCTTTAAAAAAAAATTTCGAATGAATTTCTTTTCGAAATTCATTGGTGGTTTACATTTGACGACTTTAGTCATTAGATTTTATATGGGTTTACTTCAATACTGATTAAATTGTTGGCCTTCTAAAATATTCCCTAACATTTTTTTATCCCCAAACTTTCCCAAGGCACAAAAGAATACTCCAAATCTGGTGTAAAAACATCAAACTTTGTAACACTACTATAAGTTGCGGCTATCTAGAAAATTCATACAAACTTGCGTTATGTTGAATAAATTAATGCCCATATTCATAAAAAATAAATTAGTTTATAGAGTGCTTATTTGACATATTTCTATGGAGTAATTGTCAAATAAGCAATTAATAAAACTGTTTTATTTGTTATGAATACGGGCATAAGATTATGATTCTAGGATTATTCAGAACCTGTTGTTTAAAAAATTAAGTTTTTTTTTCTTCAAATTATAGGCAAATCTCAGCAAATGATTACCAATTATACACAGACAAGTTAACTTTCAATTAAAAACAAAAATGTAGCACAAATTTATGAAGAAAGATTCCAGGAATTGGCAAAAAAAAATACGCCCTTTTCGAAGAAACAGTTTATGTCTCTCCATAAGTCAAACATATTATGAGTGATAATCTGGTAATAAATAGAGAACTAAAAGCGTAACTAAAATGCAACATCAAATCATGAAACAATGCTGAAACAAAATTTATATGGTCAAGTAATTATTTTCAACGTGTGCTACTTGCAACCCATTTTCTACAGCACAGCTACAGATAAACAGAGAGTAGTGACAATGTATGTATATGATGATATTAACACCAAAGTAAGAGAAAGGATCACTATAAAATTTTATTAAAAACAGGCAACACAAAAAAAAAAGAACGAAAAAAGGAAAAGTTACCCTAAAAATAAGTTGCCAAACAAAACAATTACAACTTCATCAGGAAAAACAGAAAAAGAAAATAGAAAACTGTGTTTGCGTTGCGTGCATTGATGATGGATGAATTGATTCATTTACGAGACTATTTCTTTCAATACAGTTCGTTACGCTGACCCTTCCATATTATACAGAGTCAGCAGGATTTTCTCTCTGTGTGTGTGTAAGAGAGTAGAAGTCATAAATAGTACTTCCAAATAACTCAACACGCTCAATATGATGACAATGATTGTCACGTTATTATTCTATTGTTATTGTTGCAACAAATTTCAACATTCAAACAGCTAATACGTCCTGCAAAAATTCATCCAGTTCCGCTGCTGGTATGCCTTTAAGTGAAATTTCAACACTACAAAATACTGCACACATTTTACAATTTCTACTTTGTCTTGTGCTCTTCATTATTTGTGATCATTTGCTTAAATTTGGTAGTATTTGCTCTCCCAGCAAACACAAAGTCGAACACTTTTGAAAAAAAAAATCTTTTGAAAATCTTGAAAACGATTTCGAAATTTAAAATAAGCCACTTAATCTATACTAATTATGATACTTCTTCTTAAAAATGAAAAAAAAAAAACATTCAGGTTACCTTTTTCAAGATTCTACTGTAATACCAATTACTCATTCTTTTTTTAAGAAAACATTCTTTTAGACATCATGTGAAACAGGGCATCAGAGCTGTTTGACGTTCAGTGAGTTCATCACAACACATGTCACTTGTTGTTTCAATATTAATATTGTATATTTTTGTAAGTGAGCGTGTTTTTTTGTTGGCGGTAAAGTGTTATTTCTGTGTTGTTGGCGGTATATGGCGTCTTTATTTATTCAACACTTTCGGATTAATAAATTGTCTAAACAAATACAACCTGTAGTCATGAGAAAAACACAGAAAACAAAAAGTTCAACAAAAAAATAGAAAAAATAAAAATATTTAAAAACAAATAAAGGAGAAACCACAAAAACAATGCACACCAATATTTTCTTTCTTAATTTCGAAACATACGTAAAAGATTAATAAAGAAACAGTAAAAATAATATATGTATATATGTATTTTTCGTTTATTCAAAATAATAGGTCTGTTTGGGTAATATTTTGGTAAAATCCAGGTATTATTACTCAGTAACAAATATACATTTATGGAAATATTATATTGAAACGTATACTCGTATATTTGGACTGTTCTTCGAAATTAAATTTTTTAGGGGTTTATTTGACAAATTTTTATATGTGCCCATAATTATGAAAGTGGTCTAAGTCAAAATTTTAAAAAAATTAGTTTTTTAGTTATTTCATACCACATTATTTTAAACTAAATTTATTCAATGTAATTTTTACGAAATTGTCAAAAATTAACCATTAGATAGTGTTTCTAATTTCAATATTATTTGGAATTCATTTAGTGTTAATTATGAAAGTGGTCTAAGTCAAAAATTAGACCACAAATTTTTGGTAACGGATCATTCCTTTCTGCCGAATGACCATGATTTTGGCTTAATAGAAATGAAAATAATAAAGCAAATTCCTTATACAACCCTGAGCTTTATTATAAATTGATAGAAAAGTGCAGAAGAAGAAATAAATTTTCGTAAAGCGAATTTCGCAGCCGGATTTTATTTCTAACGATATCAGAATCAATAACAAGAAGAGTAAAAAATATCGCGGGTGAATTTGTCTCTTTGCTACAAATTCAATGGATGAGATTCTTGAAAAATGAACCTTATAAAATGTTTTATACAACTTCTTTAGATGATTCTAAATGTCACGTTTTGGATCTTTCTCCTATAAAAGGAAGACCGAAAACATACGGAAATATTAAATTACTTCCATTATACAGCATCATTAGACCAGTATCGAAAAAAAAACATAAAGATATTTTGAGTTTACTACCGTACATCTTTCCAGTTTTTTAGGAACATTTTTCGCAATATTGATAAAAATGGATTACTGTTGAAAAATAATTAACAAATGTTCAGTTAAATTATTGTTTTAAATAAAACTCAAAGTTCTTTATTGCTTTAAGTCATTTATAGGACATTCAGTTAATTTTAAAAATGGTCTAAGTCAATTCAAACTTTGAAAACAATATTATCGAATTAAATTCACACAAAATTTCATATTCGTAATAAATTTCCATTAATTAAGACTAATAAAATTATTAATTAAAATGTCATATAATGTAAAAACATTTTTTAATTTATTCAAATGTAAATCATTAAATATCTCGAAGCATGAAATATATGACTTAGACCACTTTCATAATTATGGGCACATATAATACTTGTCTGATAAATTCAAAATAAATCTCAAATATTTTTTATAAATATGGCCCCAGTAGAAAATTTTTAAGATTTTGAAGCAATAAATAAAATTCTAAGCAATAATGAAAGCATTAAATGGTTTTTTTACACTTCAAAGCTTCCAAATATGCTACAGGATAAGGTATTATTTTTGATTTTTTGTACGATTCGCTTACTGGTTGCAATAAATTTGCATTTCTATTGCATTTTAGCGACTCACTTCATAGAAAAATCATGCATTATTGACGCGCACAAGTAAGTGATTGCTTACAACTTCTTCCTTAAGGTACGTTTAGACTATGCTAGTATTTGTCCAAACACAACAAATAATGGTTTGGGCTAATAGTATGGTTTGTGACTAATGTTTGGGCATGCGTTTAGATTGCACTAATATTTATTTGAAGTTTATTTGCACAAATAACAAAAGATTTTGTGTCAGCCATGTTTGGTACAAATATTTGTATACCCCTTTACACTGCACTAATAATTTTATTTGTCCGGTGTGTATGACAAACATCTGTAAAATAATGTTGTTGTTATGCTTATGAAATCCATCTGTCAAATAGTATCAAATTGTGTTTGTGAAGCAACGTGAAAAGTTAAAATATTTAGTGACAGTGATATTGAAGATTTATTATTAATAACTGCTGGAGCTCGTTAGTTTACCTTCGCTTTCAGATAAAATATCTAAATTTGTTGTTGTTGGTTGCCGCTGGCTAACTTCCACACGTCCAACAAAAGCCATGGAGTCGAAATATTTCCACTTTAGTGCATTGTCTGCATTTGTTTTTTTTTTGTTGACGTAGCACCGGTACTGAATCTTCAAATTCGAGCATTTTGTGGAAGCTTCTTCCGCTGTAACATTAAGCATATCGCCAATTTCAGTCCATGCTCTATCCCGCATGGGTTTTTTATAGTAGTCAGCACTTGATGCAATCCAAATGCAAGGATGGCATTCCACTTCGCCGATCAATTTAAATATATTTTCTTCGCTCCAGTCGTGCGTCATCCTCTTCCTTTTGGTTTTTTTTTTGCAGATGGTGCATTGATGTTGTCCATTTTCTTTCAGAAAAATATGCTTTATAATAAAGAATTACAAAAAAGCGCTTTTTACTTACCAATATGTCAGTATTGCCATTTCAATTTATTTCATTTTTTATATGTTAAGCACTGTCAAAAATAACTGTTGGCAACCCACGTTTCTACAATTATTTTTATTTTATTTTATTTTAATTATTTTGTTCCACCAAAAATATTGTGAGAACAAACAAAATATCTAGCCAAATATTTGTAACGACGTGTTGACAAAGTGTTAACACTATGCAAAGCTTTATTCACAAACAAATATTTTTTAGCCAACAAACAGTCGAAAAATATTTGGTGGCTAACATATTTGAGTGTTTACACTTGGACAAACAAAATTTGTATGATTTTTCACAAATATTAGCACAGTCTAAACGCACCTTTACAACATACCTTACTGGTATGCACTATTTTCTGCTAGGGCAGTATATCAATAGAGAACAAATGTAGAGTCATAAAGGCTTGAAGTCAAGAACGGATCGTGAATTGACGAATAAGTACAATACCATTATAAATTTTTATAACACATTAGTTCAGTTTTTGTCCGCCTTACATTAGGTAACGCACATGTTAATGTAGTGTCAGCACACAATACTGCCATCCTGCAATGAATCTTAATTTATGTACTTTTGCCTATAGAAAATTCTTATGTTTAGCTCAGATAAGTGGAATCCTAATATGGTGGTCTAGTGGTTAGTGTATAGGCCGCGCCGGGTTCAATCAAATCTCAGCTCTGACATTTTGAAAAAAAGAAATATAAAAAATTATTTCTTACGGCGACTACCTCTCAAAAAAAAAGCTTCTCAAATCTGTCGTTCATAGTCGACTTTAAACTGTAGGTCCCGGTACTCATGGATAAAAATTTACACACACAACATGAGTGCTGCGAGAAGCTAGGCCGTAATCCTGACACAGGGTTGTAATGGCCAATTATTGTCTTAGTAAGTCAACACACTAACCACTAGACCACGGCGACTACTCATTATGGAATTAGAAAAAAATAAATGAATTTAAATCTACAGGCTTCTTTTAAGTTATTTTTTCAGGAATTTTTCCCGTAATTAAAGCTGATAGGTATCGGAACATATATTTTGATTCTATTATTAAATTGTTACATAAATTTACATATGAAAACTATAATGTAAGATGTAAGAGGGGAGAAAAATTTCATTGAAATACGATTTTCACAAAGCAATGATACACATAAGCCAAAAAAGAAGTTTTTATGTATTTCGACAAATGTTTTTTTTCATACATAGATATGTTTCTTAATCAGCTATTCTTACAAATTCGTACTGGTAACATTTTTGCTCAAACTGTCACTTTAGCGTTTTCTTTTCTCTTTGTTTCTTTACAGAGAGCATTTGTGTAAACAGAAACCATCCAGTTAAAAATTTTACAAATTTGTAAAAATTTTAAAATACCCAAACAGACCTAATAATAAACGAACTAAAGTATATTTTGTAGGAAATTTTTGACAAGCGGCCTTTTCCGAAAGTAGTAATGAATGAAATTTTATTTAATACTGTTTGTTTAAAAAAAAGACACATATTTTATTGTTGTTTTCTGGTTTTTTTTTTTGTTTTGTTTTAATTGGCTTTAAAGAATTTTAATAGAATAACAATTAGAGTGCAACAGCCAACATATTATTACTTTTCTTGTATGTTGCAAGTTATTTAGTGTGAAAGTAAGGATGGTCATAAAAATATTATTTAATTATTGTGCCAGACTACTATTAAAGTGTTTTCCCAAGAGTTTCCCATAATTAACGCCGCCTTAAGTCAGGGTTTTCCCCTCAAACTGCTTAGAGTTGAAGGTGTTATTGAGTGAATGAGTGTGTGTGTGTGTGTAGTTTCATGTAAATATTTCCGGTCTTTTTATGTATTATTTTTTGTTTTTAATTAAGTGCCAAAAAACTATTGAAATTTAATTTCATACTCGTACAATTTTTCTGTTTTTCAAAAATGTTCACTTAATAAAATGCTCAACAAACCTTGGCGCCAAATAATTTTCCTGATTTTATGTTTTTTGTTAAAATCAAATAAAATTTTGTAAATTATTGTTTTGAAAAAAAAAATGTTTTTCATGTTTTTGTTTTCTCTTCTTAAACACATTGATAATAGAAATAAAACGAATTGATTTGATTTATAATCTTTAAATTTATCAAAAAAAATTTGGACCACACCATACACGTTTTCATTTCATTTTCATGAAGTGAAAGCGTTAAATTTTCTTCACCTTTTTCACCTCTTCTAACAGCAATACAGCAATTTGTTCAGCCTAGAAAAATGGACTTTAAATTCCAGGAATAAACTAAAAATAGGATATTAATGGTAATTTTCATGGTAAATTAATATATATTTTTAGCCACAATTGTTGCAAGTAATACCTGGTTATTATCCTGCAATGTCCCTCTAAATTGTTATAGAAAATGTTTTCACACTTCACAAAGAAAAACAATAGAAATTAAAGAGATTCTCAAATGAAAAAGTAAAGTAATATTGACACATTTCATGTTTTCTTTTCGATTTCCTGGAATTTAAAAGCCTTATTGAAATCGTTGAATACTCGTACATAAAAAAATAAACATTCTATTAGAAAATAATAAAGAAAACATATTCACTGATTAAGTGACAAAGTGACAGATATAAGTATTTTATTTATTTGTGTCTTTCTACTGCCATAATTGACAGATGGTCAGGCAGCAAGCAGCTAGCGAGCGCTTGTGTTAAGTTTGTTCGTCCTGCGAAAGGTGTTATTTAATGTACAAATACACGGAAGTTACCATAACTAATGCGGTTACTATTTTATACAAATGATTACCAACCATAACATGCATTTGGCCTAAATGAAAACTGATAACACAATAGCAGCATAAGAGTATTTAAATATTTCCCTCTACATATATTATGTAAAGCATATCAATAAAGGCAGATGTGTTTTTATTTATAAGAAAATAAAAAAAAAGTTAATGCCTAAACATAATTTGGTTATAAAATTTTATAAAAATACAAAAAGCTTACTTTGTCCGTAAATATTTAAAAAAGGATAAATTGGGATAAACTATTATTTTTTTAATATAAGATCAATCCTACAATTAGTACTTCTTACACGTTTATAGGTCCTCATACACTGCTAGTCTCACCCGAACAGAATTGGATAGGAAGTCCAGCAATAAACTTATGAAGTTTAATCAAAGAAATATCTCTAGAGGTGTGTGTTTTCCTACGGGTCATTGCGAAATGAATAGACATGATCAGAGACGGTAAGCACAGTCAATTAACCCTGTCGATGTTGTAGATCTGTTCGTCTGTAACTTGACGTAGTATTCTCTGATTTGGCTCACTCTTTCTAAATAGAATGACGGAGCTATCGCTCAATGATATGAAGACCATTGTAAGGTTCATGAAATTTTCTGGTTTCTGCCTGGTTTTCAGTATGGTTTAGAGATGTTATGATTTTAAGGAAAGCATCTGAACTGTCCAATGGAATCCGTTAATGTAAGGCGGTTGGAAGGATCTGAGAGACCCAATTCTGACATCCCTCCTACAGAAACCGAAACATCAAGGCCTTTTTCCATAAGTGTGTATTAGAGCTCCTCTTTTTATTCTATAAAATGTAGCATAGGAATGCAGTTATCTTCTACTTGTCCGATAACTTGTTATTTTCTTTAATTTCGGTAGGGTATCCAACTCTATCCGTTCGTTGGAGCATCGGCGCAAGATGGTGTGTTTTATCGGTAAGTGCTCTGATGAATGTAGTCGCCGTGGTCTAGTAGTCGGTATGTGAGCTTACTAAGCCTTCAAATCCCAGCGATGACATCTTGAAAAAATAAATATGAAAAAAATATTTCTTTCGGAGACTACCTCTTAGCAGTCTTTTGGCAAAAGCTCTGAGAATAACTAATTGCCATGAACAAGCTTCACAAGTCTGTAATTCGGAGTAAACTTTAAACTCTAGGTCCCGGTACTCATGAATAAAAATTAACACACACAACATGAGTGCTGCGAGAAGCCAGGCCGTAACCCCGTCACAGGGTTGTAATGGCCAAGTATGTATGTGTATGTTCTGATGAAATAAAGGCAATAATTGCGAATAATCGTATATCCTTACGTAGAACTCGTACCTCTCATAGAGTAAATCCCTTTGCAGTTGATTATCTAATGAATTGCACAATGCATTATAAAGAGAATTCGTTTATTAGACGCACTGCTTGTATATAAAACAATCTTCCAGTGAATGTTTTTTCTATCAACTACGATATTAACTGATTCAAATCAAATGGCCACAAACACTACACATAAACCTTTCACATAAAACCAAAATTCTAGACATTTTAACTATCGCAGTTATCTTTAGAGGCAAGCTAGGTTCACAGAATCATACCGTCCCAGAGTAATTCTATAAGTTTTCATTTGCATTCTTATGTAAAGTGTTTAACATGCTTTTGCTACTGGCTTTTATAGAGCTTTTGAGAGTGTGTATATGTCACACACACATGTGTACTTTAAACATCAAAATGCAAATGCTGTTGTTGTTGTTATGCTTTTGTGAAATGTTGCTACATCATGTGTTTTTATTACGCTTTTCATAGAAATAAAATTTGTGTCGTGTAACAGTATTTTGTCTGTGGGGACAATTTAAATATTCTAAAATATACTTATGCTCTAAAATCTGGTTCAAAAATCATTATTTTACAGCTCTGCCGTATTAGTAACTGCTGGGAGTTTTCAATAAGTAAGTATTTAGGACTATAAACGCGCCATATAAACGGTTTTTGAAACTTTTTTCACTTTTTTTAATCGCTATTGTAAATAAAAGTAAAAGAGGATTCAATTACAAAAAAAAAAATATTTTTAAATAAAACATCATTTGCATGTTTGTTTTTATGAAAAAGTTAAAAATAACTGTTTTCTTTTTTCTATAATTTTTTTTGTTTTTCTTATTAAAATCCAAAAAAGTAAAAATTTGACAAAATTTTAACAGCCATTAATATTGACAATTTTATGCAAGTGTTGGGTGGGTAGTTAGAAGACACAGTTTTGTTTTTCCTAGTGTCTGTTTGCTTATTTTAAATTAATAAATAAATAAAAAATATTGAAAATATTAACAGTCATTGTGAGGTCATCATTCTCATCTACGAAAGACACACGTAATTACCAATAGAGATGTAACAGACTTTGTCTTGTTAATCCTGTGTAACCAGAATTATCTGTCCAAGAATTTAAGTCTTTTAAGAATATTTTAAATTAAATTCTACTGAAAATACAAAATGATTCAGCTTATTAAAATGTTGATAAGAATCATTTGTTAAATGTCTAATAATAAGGTGCTGGTCTTTTAATTAGTAGACCGAAAATTCAAAAAGTCACCAATAAAATTTTTTTAAAGTTTTAACTAAAAAAAAATATTTTTTTCTAGCAAATTATTTAATAGGCTGTTATTTTTGACACACACATTAAATTAAAAAAAAAAATGTTTTTAAATAATTTCAGAAAAAATAGTAATTTTTTGTTTTTTTTTTTCATAGATTTTGTATATTTTGCGCCTTTATTTGTCACTCAAGAGCCAGTGTTATACCTTCACCCTCAAATGATCAAACAGCAATGGCCTCATCTGTCGGTGGATGTTTACATGTGAATGGTGAGCGTCTTCAGTAGATTAGCTGTTATCTTCCCGGAAGGTGGCGCTGTACTCCTGATCATTGGTTTCTGGTGGAATAGATTAGAAATGTCAGGGGGCGGTTTCTTGCAGATGGTCTTGCTGGAGGGGGGGGGGACCTCTTATTTTATTTAAATTTAATTTTTAAATTAAATTGTAATTTTAGAAAACCGCAAATATTTATTTTTATAATTTTGTCCTTCGCTGGGATTGAACCTTGGTCGTGTGAGCTTCTGTGCAAGCGCTCTACCAGTAATTAATAATTAAAAACTTAATATGGTATGAAAAACCCACATTCATTAACAAAAAAAACATTCTTAAATAAAGATCACTGATTTAATATATAATAAATAATAACGATTTTACTTAAGAAAATAAAAATTTGTATTATTATTAATTTTTAAGAAATATGAGAGAATTCAAATAAATAGATTTAAGCCGTGTAAGAAAAGGGACTTTGCACACTGTCCTTTCTTTACGTTTTTTGTTGGTTTTTGTCGTTACAGTATTATTTGATTTTTTTTTTTTAATTTTATATTTTGGTAAGATTATTTCAAATGGTTTAAAATTAACTTTATTGAACTTAAAAGTTTACTCCCTTATTTTTATAATTATTTTCTCACACTGTTAGCACTACCAGCCAACAAGATATTTTTTAAATGATTTCAAGTGAAAATAAATTGTTTAATAAAGTATTGAAAAAAAAAACCTTTGATTGGTTATTTGAAACTGGACATAAGGGAACAAAATTTCATTAATACGTTAAAATTAAATGACTGACCAGAAAAGCAGGAGGGCAGACTTTCAAGATGGCGTTTTAATAAAAAAAAGAGATATTTTTAACTTAATAAAACATGACTTAACAAAAACAACATAAAAAATATATAAAAAAATAACTCCATATATGAGTATTTATTGTTTTCCAAGAAAGAATGTAGAAAATAAGCCATAATCATCATCAACTGTAAAGATAGACAGACGGAAGGAAAGACAGACAGGCAAGCAAAGAGCTCGACATACAGACATTAAAGTTAAATGGCCTGATCAGCTAACATGGTGGCCAAAAAAGAACAAAAAAAAAAAAAAAAATTATGAACAAAACAAAAAAAAAAAAAAACGAAATAATAAACCAATAACAACAACAATAATAGCAACAATAAAAAAAGGAAGAAAAAGGCAGCAACACCAGCCAACAGTAAGTGTTACTTACCACCACAACTATTACCTCAAGCCATTTGGCCAACTATATACTACCAACACCAATAACATTTTCTGTTTGTTTTTTGTTTATATTCTTGGTTAATAGAGAGCGAGAAATATTAATAATCAACTTAAAAATACAAAAACAATAATAATCAACACATCCAGCAAACAACAACAACAAATGGCTTCAAGCATTTCTTTAAAAGCCATTAACAAAACAGAACAACACACGGCAAATTACCAAAAATTAAAAAAAAAAAAGTCAAAAAAGAGACAAACAGACCCCAAGAAAAAAAAGCAGTAGAGTGTTACATAGGAGGTCCATTTTTTCAGCTAAAGCGTCAAGGTTCACGCACTTAATTCACAAAATATTTTTTAATTTTTTCTGTCTTTAATAATGAAAATAAAAAAAAACCGTTCCTTTTTTTTTCTTTTTTTTGGTTATTTGGCTGTTTCATGTCCGTCTGACTTCCATTTATGAATTGCAGTTACAATACTCACTCACTTGTACGGTTATTTAGGGATGTAGAAAAATCATCTTAAAACTCTATTATTTAGTTACGCTTACATGACAAAGTAGATCGAGTTTAAAAGAAACCAAATTTGGCATTACAATTTAGAAAAAGCTTTAAGTCATGCCTTATCACCTACACACATGGTTGAAATAATAGGTACACAAAAATATCTTATAGATGTACTTCTAATAATAGGTAGAAATACACAGAGGGGAAAAGGCGTTCTAAAATTATTAACCAAGGGTATCAAATTAAGAACAATATTTCGTTAACTTTCGGTACCAAATCAAACTTAATACTATTTGTTCTTATTAAAATAAGAACAAAAGGCACAAAATACCATAAGCTAACAAATCAAGAACAACTAGTAGTTAAATCGTGAACAATTATATAAAAATATCATAAGTTAATAAAAAAAAAATCGATACCAACCGTTAACGAAGTAAGCACAAACGGACTTAAGTAACTCAATTTTAATACCAAATGGTATCAATTTCGGTAGTTTTCTACCACTTTTTTTTCTGAGTGTAGTAGAATGATTTATTTACATATAAGTTTATTAAAGAAATATATCATATAACATATAGCAAACTAAATATAAATAGAACGTAACGTTACGGTCAACAGAAAAAACGTAATAAAATCCGTAATATTTTGGATATACAAAAAAAAAAGGTTGTGTGCTATATGAATAAAATTTGTTGCCTCTTGTGCGGTTGTACTATACCGAATAGTCAGTTACTTATTATAAAATCAATAGCTCAAAATATTAGGGGTAGTAACTCTACGTTGCAAACGTCCTTGGCAACTTTGCGAACCTAGCAAATCATATAGACGTATATGCTACAATTGCTTGTTTGCAAGGCTTGCAAGGGGGTATGCAACGAAAAGTGATTAGCGTTATTATATATTTATTTAAAATATAATAGAACCACCCACACCCACTTATTCAGATAATTCTTATGTTTATTATGTATATCGAATCAAAATATAATGAATTTTATCTTAAATCATCACAAAAGTCCAACACAACCCCTGTAAAACAAATGGTCTGTTTACAATACTCGTACACTCAATCCGTTGTAAGACTTATTTTACGTGCAACCACATTAACAACAGATCTATGATGATCTATGATCAACAGACTATGGGTCTAACTGCTGCTATTTACTGTATTTCCATAAAAATTATTGGGTCTTTAAACAAAATTTAAACTCGATACGTTTTTCCCAACCCTTTACTACTACTAACAATTTGGTGGAGATCTTCAATAGATCCCTAAATATTGAAATGTAATATAGTCTGAATAAACGAAAAAGCCAATAACTTATCGCACAAACCTCCTTTATATACCAGCATTTAAACGAACTCGTAGTGCATAATGGCTGGAATTTGAATCATACAGTTTTGTTTTAAACAAATGTTTCTTTATTCATATGGCCACCAGTGAATTGTGCATTACAAGCAATATTTAATTTTTTTCATTTTTGTTTGAATCCTAAATTAAGAAAATTACTTTACGGACAACATGGTTTGGTTAAATTTTTTAATCTGTAAATCATTATTTAATAATAGGTGTTAAACCATTTTCTATTTTTTCACATTCTTTTACTCGCCCTCTCTACGAAATTGTCGATATGTTATCTTTTTAATGTAATTTTTTGAAAAAAAAAAAGAAAAAAAAATGAAGAATTATTATTGGGTTTAGACAACTGAATTACTCAGCAATTTTTTTTTTTTTTGTTTTTTTTTCTTCTTTCTTTTGACGAATAGATATTAAAGCCAACAATTTTACTATTTGAGCGTGGTGTTCATTATGGTGTTCATATCAAAGTTGAGGATCAAAATTTTATGAAAGAAAAAAAAAAATGGTTGCAATCAAAAGATTGTACAGTAATTGCAGCTTCATATGTATAAGTAGCAGTAAATGGAAGTTTTAAATTTAGTAAAATAAAACACACCAGAAAAAAATGAACGCTACATTGTTTGAAAAAACTACAACTGCTGATGTTATCAAAAATTACACATAAAATATTAAAGCTTAAATTCAAAATTTAGGCGCCTTAGAACTGTAGCCAATTAGATCCATACGTACATAATTAACCATTACAATACTATTTCAGGGTAACGGTCTAGCTTCTCGTAGCACTCCTATTTTAGAATGTGTCAATTTTTATCCAAGACCTACAGGTTAAAGTTGACTCCGACAGACTTGTGAAGCTTGTTCATGGCAATCAGTAACTCTCAAAGCTTTTGCCAGAAGAACGCTAAGTGGTAGTCGCCGAAAGGCAAATTTTTTCATATTTCTTCTTTATTATTTGAATATAAATATCGTCAGTGGAAAGGTTTTCATCTACATATGTATGTCTTTATATTACCGAATAGTTGTTTTAAATTAACAGGGGAACCATCAATTTCAGTTTAATCACAAAAAATGTGAATCACAATTGAATAAATGAAGCATTACTAATTAAATACAACTCGAGTTTGTGTTTCAAGTGTTTCTCAAGCTAATAGTCTGGTATTATACAGTTTGTGCTCCGGTAAATCTAAAGTTAAATATTATAGATGTGCACAGAGCAAAATTTTCTGACAGTCAAGCTGTATTAAGAGCACCGGTTTTGGCTTAAAATAATCACCGGCTATATTCAACAATTTGGAATAAAAAACAAGATTGTGTTTTCATGATTTTTTTGAAATTTCCCAATCGTTTGCTATCAAATTTCTTTCGGTGTGACAGTGTTCGAACATTTTTGTGTGTTTTGAAATCTTTCACTAAATCACAAATTATTTGGAGGCTTAGGAACTACTTATGTCAGGTGAAATGCTTGCTGAAGAGGCTGTATAAATTACGTGGAGCTGACATAAGTGCACATTTACAGAATACACTGCTACTCGTAAAATCTATTCTAACTCTTCGAGTCTAATGTTGGGGGCGGATATGCCGCCAGCGAGACCATACATCCATATAAATCTCTCAAGAAGAACCCCATATTCACAGAATACCCAGCAGAAATTCGTGCTTACCAGTAAGCTATTTTGTAAGGGAGAAATTGTAAACAATGACTTACTCGTGCGCATCAATAATGCATGATTTTTACTTATATGAAATGAGCCGCTAAAATGCAAATATTATACAAAATCAATAAGAATACCTTGTCCTATAGCATCTTTGGAAACTTAGCGGTATGCATAAACAATATAATGCTTCCCTTATTGCTTACAATTTTATATATTTCTTCCAAATTTGACAAATTTTCTGCTGAGTATGTGCTCCGCTGTATCCTACGTCTGCTATAGCCTGCCTTCAGAAATGCCCTCTCAAAAGGCCATAACACGTAAGAAAATTCGGGAAAAGTTTCAGATTTGATCTTCTTGAAAACATCTGAATCACGCAAAATTATAGGCTAATTAAAATCCACGGTAGAGTTTATACTTGAGTATGAGAAATTACAACACCCATCTCATGGATATATCAAAATGTTCATGTCAAAGGTTATGCATTGTTCTTTCACTTCTTTGATATTAAACATTCAATAGTTTTGATAAAGGTTCATTTACTCAAAAAATAACGTTTATTTAGAATAATATATAAGCTTTTAATTAAGCTTTAGGTCGATTAAATAATTATTTTTTCGATATTTCGCTACTTCTCTGCGTAGCTTCTTCAGGATTTATTTTTTTTTTTAATAAAAGCTTATATACATACATACATAACTGGCCTTTACAACCCTGTGTCAGGATTACGGCCTAGCTTCTCGCAGTACTCATGTTGTGTGTGTCAATTTTTATCCATGAGTACCGGGACCTACAGTTTTTAATGTCGACTCCGAACGACAGACTTGAGAAGCTTGTTCATGGCAATTAGTTACTCTCAGAGCTTTTGCCAGAAGACTGCTGAGAGGTAGTCGCCGAAAGAAATATTTTTTTCATATTTCTTTTTTTGATGATGTCGGAGCCTGGAGTCGAACCCGGGACCCATGTCTTAGTAAGCCAACACACTAACCACTAGACCACGGCGACTACAAGCTTATATATTAATCAATAATAAGGTCAACTAAACTTATTAATACAAGTTTATTTAGAATAAAGAACTTATTTTTCTCATTTTGTCTTAGAGAAATAATTAAAAATTAATATTAATTAAAATATTTGTAGTATCAATTACATTTTTAATTGAAATTGTACCAACACCCGGGTTAATTAGAAGATTTTTAGTGAAAATATTTCAGTTTAGGTTTTAAGAATATCAATTAAAACGTTTAACAAAACTTGAATTTAAAAATCAAGTAAAAATTTTAATTGTACAATAGTTTAAAAAGTTTGTTTGAAGACAAAATCAAATATTTATTTAAATTTTAATTGTTTTAATTAAAAATACTAATTGACAACAAAATAAAAACTAATTTAAATTTAATTGAATCAATTAAATAATGCAATGAAAATTAAATAACAAATTAATTGAAGCTATAAATATGTCATAAAATCACGCTTATGGGAAATAAAACATATTCATTTGTTGAATACTACTTCCTAGGCAATTAAATATATAATTGAACCAATTGGAACAGTTAATTGCAACTGAACCTTGCAGCTGAACTTTGAGCATTAAATTAAATATGAAATATTTGGTTTGAATTTTTTAAAGTCGAATAAGAAATTATATAGAAATTTTTTATATACTTTTTGCCGTATAGATGAATACCTACAATATTGACAATAAGCAAAGAGGAAATGGCCATCCAGACATGCTTGTCCCCATAAGCAATATATTGCATATTAATATAAATTATTTCTAAATTTTCAAAATTTGTTTTTGTTGCCCTGAAAAATAAAACATAAAAAACATACCATTTTTGTAACTTTATTAGAAACAAATCAAAAACAAAAAAACGTCTTTTAAATTTATTTCTTAGAGAAAATGCTGTTCATTATTTTATGAAACAAGCTGCTTAAAACCCTAAAGAAAATCTAAAAAATTAAATATTTTTAAAAACTTTCTTTTTTTTCCTCAATTTCATTGAAAATAATTTTTTTTTTTTAATTTTGTTTTTAATAAGATTGCAAGACTGATCATTAAAAAATATATTTGGGGAGATATAAAATAAAGTATAAATATTTTTTTTTTGTTAAACAATTGTAGTTGACAGTGAATTAAAAAAGAAAGAAAAAAAATGTGTGTGGGACATATTTTAACATCCTTTCCCGTATTGTTTTTTGTGTCAAATTTTTTGTTCATCGAAGAATGCATGACTGACTGATGGAAACAATGATGAACAACTTGCAAAAAATCAATAAAATCAGTTGCAAAATCATAAAATGTTGTCTGCAAAAAGCCTTTAATTCTAGCTTACGAAACAAAAACAGTTAATGGATAAAATAATAGAGATTTGGTAGAAAGTGTATGGCAAGTTATACTTAAAGACAACATTTACAGCATTCTGTACTTATTATTTTAGTTTTTTCTGTATTTGGAACAGCTTTAAAATATACCAGTTTTTTTTTTTTTTTTTTTTTGAAGCTAAGAGTTCGTGCTTAATTGTTGTTGGTTAAATTTAACGCATTTTTTCACCAAGAAACACAAAATTAAAAAACAAAAATAAATTGCAGAAAAAATCAGTTTCAGTGAAAAACAAAAATCTAAACGAACCAAACCGAACAGAACAGAACAGAACAAATGTCATGTGTACTACAAAAAATAAGAAGATCAAAATTGAACGAAAGATTCATCCCTCTATACAGATGCCATAAAAGTGATCGTTACCATAAATTGTCATTATAAGCCATTGGTTTGATTTGAACTGTGGCATAGCGTAGAGATATTCGTCATCCGCTTGTCTTTAACTCATCATAGTTTTTATAGGCCTTCACAGATTTCGACAGTTTTTAGGCAGTTTTTTCTTTCACAGCGTTGATGGTTATTTTTGTTTTCTTTTTTTTTTTTGCTGACATTTAAGAATGATGTGGATATGAACCACTCACTACTCGTCTTAAAGGACATTCTATTTTAATTTAATGTTTTAAATAGTTTTAAAACATTTTTTGTGGCTGTTATTTGTTAAGCTTAAAAAAAAATGTTGAAAGAAAAAATCCACACATTCTGTGACAGTTAAAATTCGTATTTTTTGCAATAAATTTTATTCGTTTTTTTTTCTCTTTTTTGTTCTTTTTTTTTTGTAAAAGAAATTTTAACGTTTTTTCTTATGGAATTCTTGTGGACTCTCAAAAAACTCACTTTTTGTGTGTCTACATTTTTCTTGATTCTGTGAAAATCTCGGGAGACACAATTTTTAGTTGATGGGACAAATAAACAGCAAAAAAACAAAATTGACAGAAGTTTTGCTCATCTCTTAAATCAAGGATTAGTTTTGTACGGTTTTTGTTATTTGGCTGTGCTGGTTTTGTGCTCTGGTTAGTGGCCTGCAAAGTTCCACTTCATTTTAACAAAAAAACTTGCACCTTCTTTTGTTTAACATGCAGAAAATCTATCCCATAATCATAAAAAGATTTATTTCTTTTTCATTTAAAATCATCATCATCATCAGATTTTTTTGTTTAATTCTGTATTTTGAATTGTAGATCAAAACTGTCAAATTGTGGGATTTATTTTTGCCTGGCATTTTTACTAAAGAAAATTATAATGATTGTGATAAATTTTAAGCGCTTATCCCGAAAAATGTATCGTTAATACATATGTGCCCATAATTATGAAACTGGTCTAAGTCAAAATTTAAAAAAAAAATTAGTTTATCAGTTATATCATAACACATTATTTTAAACTAAGTAAATTTGTGCAATGTAATTTTTACGAAATTGTCAAAAATGAACCATTAGATAGTGGTTGTAATTTCAACATTATATGGAATTCATTTAGTGTTGATTATGAAAGTGGTCTAAGTCAAAAATTCTTTAGATGATTCTAAATTTCACGTTTTGGATCTTTCACCTAAAAGAGGAAGACCCAAAATATACGGAAATACTAAATTACTTTGATTATACAACACCATTAGACCAGTATTGGAAGAAAAACATAAAGATATTATGAGTTTACTATCGTACATCCCTTCAGTTTTTCAGAAACATTTTAAGAATCTTAAATACTCGAAATAATGATAAAAATGGATTACTGCTTAAAAATAATTAATAAATGTTCAGGAATTATTTCAATAAAATTATTGTCTTAAATAAAACTCAGTTCTTTATTGCTTTATGTCATTTATAGGACATTCAGTTAATTTCGAAAGTGGTCTAAGTCAATTCAAACTTTAAAAACAATATTATCGTATGAAATTCACACGAAATTTCATATTCATAATAAATTTCCATCAATTAAGACCAATAAAATTATAAATTAAAATGTCGCATAATGTAAAAATATTTTTTAATTTATTCAAATGCAATTCATTAAATATCTTGAAAAAAGAAATATATGACTTAGACCACTTTCCTAATTATGGGCACATATATTCAGTATTTTTATAAATTAAGTAAAAAAAAAAAGGTTTTGAAATTAAAGTTAAACTTTTAAATAATGTATACAGTACAGTTTCTCAATTCTGGGGGCAATTTACGGCATTCGATATGGATCGAAAATTCAAACAATTTTCATAGAAATTTCACTCGAATACGAATGCTGTAATTGGCCCCTTTTTTAGTTACTAAATTGCTCCACAATAAAATAGTTTACTATACACTACAACAGTGTTCGTATACATTGTACGTTTGGTCACTACTTACATATAAAACAGGAATGTATTGCTCTTAAATTATTTTATTGGTTTTCTGTAATTGTACTTATTGGGGTATAATTCTCATTTAGTATGTAGGGTTTTGAACATAAGAGTTTGTAGATTTAATACCATGTTTGGGAAAATGTCTACTTACGAGTCTTTTAAGCAGAGATGAAATTTCCATCGAAATATGCCTATCCCCATAAGCACTGGAGTAGGAGGAGGAGGAGACTGTGATTTTGATGCAAATTTGGTTTTTTGATTATGAAATTCCCTTCTTTTAAAATTGCAATTCTCTTATGTGTTAGCTTTTCTACTTTTTATATCAAAGTAGAGCAATAATACTTAAAAAAATATTTTTTTTTTTCCAAATTACGGAATAAAAAATAAATAAACAAATAATAAGTAATATTTTTTTTTTTAAATAAAATAAACAAAAACAAAAAATATTTTTCGCCATATAGGCAAATACATTTAATATACATACTATATGAAATGTATTGCTTTGGGGATAAGCATGTCTCTATGGCCATTTCGTCTCTGCTTAAGTCAGGAGACTTTTTGATTCGCATTTAGTTTATAACTATTTGAATATAAGTATTTGTATTTTTGCTTTCCACCTTTGGGAAAAACTCTCCTGACGAGTCTCTTAAGCAGAGACGAAATGGCAAAACAATACATTTCATATGTTATGTATATAAAATAAACAAATATTTATGTTTTTTTTTTAATAAAATAAATAATAAAATATGTAAAAGAAAGGTAATAAAAATGAGGAAAATACTCGCACATGGAAAACTGAGTTTTTCGGCACTTGATGGGTGGCATTTAATTCCAAAGAAAAAAACAAAGAAAAAGAAACTCTGATGCCACCAATTAAAGGCTTTTTCATTAACAGATATTTTCACACACTCATACAAAGAAAGACTCATACATCTATGACTTATACCCAGCAAGCATTAATATTTGATTTCAAATTTGGCATAATTTAAATTCAATACTTATCTCAAATGGTAATCGCTACTTAAATGCGCATAGCAAAGAATTTAGTTGGTAAAAAAAAACGTCTGCCAAAAGAAGTTAAAATAGTGTATTTTTACAAAGCAAGTTACTCTAATAATTGGCAACGTATAGACATTGGGGAACCATTTATTTAGATTTAGATGCGTTAACGGTTAACAGTTGACTTACATTTTTTTTATTGAGACCAATACTTAGTAGTAAACCCTGCTATGCGCTCTAGTGGAATTTTTTGAAGAAATGCAGTACATTATGACAACAGAACATATCGTCGATAGATTTAAAGAACGCTGTAACTGACAAAACCTCAAATGTTCACCAGAGCCAAAAATCTTGTATGAAAGTAGAACAAATACACTGGTATTTTTCATTTCTCAGACGACTTAAGTGAATTTATTTTCATCGTAGAAATCTGGGACCGGGACCAATCGACACGTATTTTTTTTCTGATAAAAATTATGCAAAAAAGTATTTTCGATTTTTTGTCAGTTACAGCGTTCTTTAATTCCATTGACGATATATTTTGTTTTCTTATATTATTAAGCGCCTTAGAAATGAGACATATTGCTATGAATTGATTATTCAAAGGCCAGTGTTATACCTTGACTCTTGAGTGATCAACAGCAATTGCCCCATCGTTGCATGTTCATTGCGGTGAGTGCCTTCGCTAAATAGGTTTTTAGCCGTTACCTGCTACTTCCCAATAGGTTGCGCTTTTATCCTGATCATTTGTTTTTAATTGGCAAAGGTTAAGGTGGAATGGAGTGGAATGTCAGGGAGCGGTTACTTTGTAGATGGACTTCTTGGAGGAAGGGGGGGGGGGGAACTCTTATTTTTTAATTATAATTTAAAAAAAAACCACAAACTAATTTTTTCATTTTTTACCTTTGCTGGGATTCGAACCTAGGTAGTTTTAGTTTTTGTGCGAGCCCTCTAACCACTATACCACGCACCCCCTGCACGTTCTAAACCGCTGTTTACGACGTAACGCATGCTATGTACTTCTACCTTAAAGGCACCCTTACACGACATGTTTTTTACACTGTTAATGTCAACTTTTACATGAGTAAACAGTTACATGTCGTGTGTGACTTCTAAAACATTGCTTGTGTAAAAAACACAAGGAAAGTCTTATGACAAAATTTCAATTAGAGCATGTTCTAATTTCGTATGAGCACACATATGATATTAAATTTCTATGCCTGCACAAACATTAGTCGGCGATGAATTATGTGTAAAACAGTTTTTT
Source organism: Metopia argyrocephala (assembly GCA_963576795.1). Taxonomy (NCBI): domain Eukaryota; kingdom Metazoa; phylum Arthropoda; class Insecta; order Diptera; family Sarcophagidae; genus Metopia; species Metopia argyrocephala. The sequence goes on from OY756209.1 coordinate 5,175,528, forward strand.
TTATATAAATTTTGTGTCTAAAATTTTATTATTTATTTACATATGCAATTGAACGTATACGTTTGTGAGTAAAAATTATAAACCTTATGTAAATTGGCTAATTTTGACATACACAAAAAAAAACTTATGTATTTTAAATCTAAAAAACACGTGTAAAAGACATGTCGTATAAGGGTGCCTTAAGCATAGCTTGTGAAAAAACTTGTAAATTAGTCCTAAAATCAAGTTACACAATTTTTTATAAATATATTGTATTGTAATGGCTTGATTTTATGTTTGCTGGGTAGAGATGCGAGTATAATATTCGTATAAATATTTTATTTACTATTCACCTGAATTTAAAGGCCAAGATAAGGATGCCAAAGATACTAAATTAAGACATAAAGTGTAACAAATTGAAAATTTAAACGTCAGCGCCCTCTTTGAACTATAAAAACCCGCTCGCTCTGCTATATATTTAGTTTTTAGGTTTTTTTTATTCTCTCCTTTTTTAATATTTTATTCTTTTCGTAGTTTTGTATTCTAGAAAAGCAACTCAAGTGTAGATGGAATTTCTGTGCAACATCAATTAAAAAAAAAAAAAAAATGTTAAAATATGTGAGCGTGTGTGTGTAGTGGCACTCAGGTGTTGCATTATTGGATAGGCAAAAAGCAAGTTGGCTGGGAAAAAGATTGTTATCGTTGATAAAGTTTTTTTTTTGTCTTTTTTTTGTAATATAAAAAATAATACAGTCGTTTGTATTCTTAGGTGATAATTAAATAATTTGTCATGACCGGAAAAAGTTAAAACTATTTTTTAGTACGTAGTAGCAAAATGTATGTATAAGTATGTGTAAGTATGTAAAAGCCGCAGCCGCAGCAATAACAACAAGATCTATATAAAGTTATTAAATTATATATTTATTGCCATTCTTGAAAGGTATACAAAATAAAACACAGAATTTAGTACAATATTTTAATAGTGATTAAACATACATTCATTCATACATAACTGGCCATTACAAATCTTTTTTAGAGTTTCGGCCTAGCTTCTCATAGCACTCATATTGTGTGCGTCAATTTTTATTCATGAGTACCATAACCTACAGATTAATCTCGAATACGGACGACAGACTTGAAAAGCTTGTTCCTGACAGTCAATTACTCCCAAAGCTTTTGCCAGAAGACTGCTAAGAGGTACTTTTTTTTCAAGACGAACCCGAAATTCTCGTCATAGTAAGCCAACAATACTATTCAATATTAATGACTCAATGAAGTATATTCGATTTAGATTTAGTAGATTTTTGAAAACTCTATTTTGTCTCCTAATCCAATGAGTACCTAATGAGGTGGAAATTGGTATTAAAATTAGCACACATTCTTCTTTTAAACGGATTAAAATACTCGAAACTAGAACGAAAAAATTGCAGGATATGATTTATAGTGTACTAAAGAAAGATAGTTAAGACTTTAATTTTCCAAAACACATATAGTGGGTCTCATACTAAACCTCGAGAATTTTGAAATTTTAAGCTGACTCAACTTAAATATGTTTATTGTAAACTAACAAATTTTCCAGAGTCAACTTATAATGACTCGTTAAATTTAGTTTTATAACACCTTTTTTTGAATGAAAAAACAAAAAGAAATAAGTTCGTTTTAAATTCTGTATTCTTCTATTCCATCTGAATTGTTGCATTCCAGTGTCGAAAATGTTTATTAAAACAATAACCCATATTAGACCACCAACTTAGCGTAACATATCTTTAAAATACATTCATTTACTATATTATCTTTTTAGTTAAAACCAAAGAATACTATTTTTTAAGATATCTTTTCTTATTTTATGTTGCTGCTGCTGTCTCGTAGCTCTATGCCATGTGATTGCCTGCCAGCAGCAGTTAAACGAGAAGAAAAATCAACTTCTGCTAAAATTTTTTTTTTAGTTTGTTTCATCCAATAATTTTAATACTGTTGGTTTATTTTGTTGTTGTTGTTGTTGTTGTTATTGTAACAACTCCAAGGTGGCTAATATGTGTAAACCGCATTAGATACGCTTCAGCAAATAATGAAGACATTATTAACTCTTCTTAATTTTTTTTTATTTTTTATTTCTCATTTTTAATTTACTACTACTTATTTATTAAGTATTAATACCCTGTAGCACTATGGTACCAATAGTAGAGGTATATTGTGTTTGAGAGGTTGTTTGTAACATTTATATTTAATTTGTATGGGAATGATTTCATACAAGAAGATATTGGTATCATTTTTTTTTTTATTATTTAAAAACAATTAGTTTTCTTAGTTGTTTGATCGGCGATAAAATAAAATTAAATTTTAAAGCCATTTGGTACGAGTAGCAAATGTATCCTAATTCGATCAAAGCCGTGCTCATAACTCTCATGCTATCATCGAAAATGGCCTGGCCTCTGTTTTGCTGGGCTGGTAGTTAAATGTCGTCACAGCACCAATATTTTTCAAATTCTTACTTCTAGGGAATAAATAACAGAACACAAGAATACTGAACTACCTTCGTTCCTGTCACGACTCGCGTGTAGAATACTTTTTCCTTTCAAATTACTCAAAAAAAAAAAATTTTTTTTTTCAGGGAAATAATAATTTAATTGTTCCAAAATTATAGCATTTTCGTTGAATATCAAGTATTTCTGAGAATTGAATTTAATATTCCAAAAAACCTCTTTTTTAGCATTCCACTCTATCCCACTTTAACCAATATCAACAAAAAACGAATGATCAGGAGAAAAGCGCCACCTATTGGAAAGTAGCCGATAACAGCTAAACCTACTTAGCGAAGGAACTCACCACACAATCAACATGCAACAATGAGGCAATTGCTGTTGATCAGTCAAGGGTGAAGGTATAACACTGGCCTTTAAATGATCAATTCACAGCAATTGATCTGATTCCTAATACAATGCACAGCATTTAGTAGGGGATTACCCCTGAGTATTGGTCTCAATTAAAAAAAAAAAAAGGAAAACTATTCAGGCCTTTGGACCACTTCCGTCCTAGAACCAACAAATTTTAAATTCATTATTGATTCACCAGAAATATAACTACTTGACTCTCACTTCATCAATCTTTTTGCTAATGATGGGTAGAATCTTTAATAGCTGGGATATGTTAAGTCAAACCTATTGTATAACAGTGACACCTACCTAGTGCTGAATGCCAGAAACTGTAGATACGAGTATTTATCAGCAAGTGTCTTAGGCCTATAAAGTGTCCGATAGTTAAATTTAACTTTCGTTAACGGGAGGAATAAAATGACCTTTAAATACTTTTCGTTATTACAACTTACCTTTAATATAAAAGTTATATTTTTTTAAAACACGGCAATACCAAAACAAGAACCGATTACTTTTAGCTTTAAATTTGTTTAAAAGACACCAAGCAACACGCATGTTTACATAAATAAATGAACAAAAAAATTTTATAAATTGTGCACTAAAATAACTAAATAAAAAAAATTTGTTTTAGAGACAAGATAGTTTCATTAATAATTCAAACGAACAAAAAATATGGCAGCCTCAATAAAATATGGTAAGCTCAAACATTTAAACCTCACGTTAAAAGTTAAAGGTATGGCAATCTTTCCAATAACTTTATCGGTCACTTTTAGGTTAAAGTTTAGTTGTAATAAGCAAAAGCAATTTATCTGTCCGTAACATCCTACCTTTAACTAAAGGCAAATTGTAATAATGGGCCTTACAATTATAAGCAGGATATTCTGGCCTTACAACCACAGCAACATACTTATCTAAAGGTTGCCTAAAAAATAATCCATGATTAAAGAAATTTGCCCGTCAAATATTCCATTTAATTTTTTTTTAAATAAATGTCTATTCTATATTCGGCCTTATTCCACTTGGCGAAGTCGTTGTCGTCTGACGACATTTGGAATACGACCTATTAATTTTCTATAAATATGGAGAATAGAACATACATAGATCATAGATGATGACCGGCAAACTCGCTTAGTCGTCACCCCGCTTTAACAGCTATTGCGAAAGAAAATTCTGCTTAAAATTCTTCCGAAATTATTCCGCAACGATTTCTAAAGTGTAGGATATCTTTATAAACACATTTGACTGGCAAAAACTTTTTGTGAAATACGACTCTGTGTGTTTTTGGAAAAGGTTGTCTTAAGGACAATCTACGCTTAAAAAAATAGAACGTAGACCAAAAAATCGTAACCCCTTTATAAAAGCTATTGCGAATACAAGTTCTACTAAAAATTCTTCCTCAATTATATCACGAAGAATTCTAAAATGTAGGGTGTATAATATAAACACGTTTGACTGGCCAGAACTTTTTGTGGTATGCGATTCTGTGTGTGTGTGGAAAGTAAATGTGTGTTACAATAATAATATCACTCTCTCATCAATATGTTGTCGTTGTTTCCTGTTCAATGTGCAACACAGCTTGAAATCATGCCTTTTGCTTTCTCTTCAATTGTTTATACCTTCTTTTGTGGCAACTTGTTGTTTTTCTTCTCTGCTCCTTTTTTTTCTTTTTCTTGAAGACATATCATATACAGTTGAAAATTTAAAATAAAAGGAAAATAAATCTTGTAATCATATGTAGTTTATTGTTGTAATTGGTTTTTGTTATTCAGTTTTTTTTTTTCTTTATTTTTTGTCTTGTTTTTTATATCAGTAAACAATTTTGGTTAAACTGTTGACAGTAATAACATGGGGTTGCAAGTAATTCTTATTGAGTTTTAATTCTCTTCTTTAAAAAAAAACAAAGAATTTAAAATCATGCAATAGAGAATTTATGGCTATTGCTACCGATGCACGTACAACATACAAATCTATGCATGTGAAGACGAATCATCATTCATCAGTAGAATCCTTATCATAGAGAAAAAACGAAGAGATAAACGCCTCTTGTGTGTGAACACTTCAGTTTGTCTTTGTCGGTTTAATTTGGCAAAAATCTTTTGCAATATTGCTGTTATTTCTGTTGTTATTGTTATCTTCTATAAATGACATGTTTTCTTATCCAAATGAAAGAAATAGAAAAGAGTCAGAGAGAGAGAGAGAGATAGCAGAAAAAAACCCATTAAACAATGCATGAGGGTGGTCTATTGGAACACATGATTTAAGAGCGTCTTTATTGTACTCGTATATGTCTTCTTGGCAATTATTTTTGTTTTCAATACTCAATTAATGAACTTTTAAAGATTAAAATAATGATGTTGTTCATGTCGTTAATTATGACTTTTTCTACTACTGCAGCCGGTTGTATGTGCTAAGCAATTTACTGTTTGTTTTCTGTTGTTTTTGTATCCATTAGATATCAATGTTTTTTTTCTCATATGCTTTCTGAGCCTTTATTAAGTTACTTTTTTTGTACCTTTAAATGTGTATTAATGAGTTTTTATTATTATTAATGACTATTAGGTTGCAATTATACAGTTGCAGTTGCAAATGCTATTTATACCTGTCATTTTATGCAGATAACGCTGCATACACTTGGTTCACATGCAGATATTTATGTACATGGACCACCCTGATGGTATTTTTTTTTTTGCCCAGTGGGTTAAATTTAGTTAAAGTATTATGTTTTCAATAGAAGTATGTGCATATTTAAAAGGCGTTGCTATTATTATTCTAGGAATTCTTGGACTACAAAATTGCTGTCTTTCTACCATCCATAACAGATGAATAATGTCAACATATTGGCAAGAAATTTAAATTTTCCTTTCACTTTTAACAGAAAAAAGTGTTTTATTATACAGAAACTATGATATCAAAAACAATTTTTTTTAATAATTTTCAAAACAAAAATTTTTCGAAACTGGCGACATAATAGTTAACAGCTCAATATGGACAACTAGTAGGGGGTTTTACATGTGCTTTGTTCGCAGACATATTACATGCCGCCCGTTGTCTGAGCGGTAGTTGAATATATGCGTCCAACCACCGCCAACCAGAGCCGGTGCCCTCCAATTTCAACCATGCTCGAGGGCACGTCGCTCAGAGGAAATCCCATAACCCTGAGTTAACAATTTTGTCACCACTATTTCCTGGATAGTACTACTACCCCACTTGTTGAGGAGGTGAAAACTACTATATGCTGGATAGTAGTACCACTACCACTACGAGTACTCCCCGAAGGGCCGCACCCAAACCATCAGGCCTATTTGCCTCACTCCCCGAATGACAGGGAGCACAGGCATAACCGGGGGCTTCCTGATGCCCGTAGTACCAAATTAGATAGGTTTCTCTGGTCAGTCACTGAGATGGTCAGTAATAGTTTTTGATATATTTTATAAGTCTCTTCATTCAATTACCCCAAATCATAGCATCTACGTTGAACACCAATTAATTTTAAGAGCTGAATTTAACCCATTTGGTGCCTTTGTACTCAATTTAGTACAGCTAAACATAGGCATATATTATAAAAGCTTTAAAATTTTTGTGAATTTTTTGCATTTCTATGTTAAAAGAAAAATATAACCTAAAAAAAATAAAGAAGATTTTCTAGATTACACATCTACTCTCCAAAATGTACTGTTAAATTTACAAAAAGTTTGTGTGGCGAGATGAGTACAAATTTTTCCGTTTTCAAGTTTTCACAATATCACTGATATTTTTTCCTTAAAGCGAACATTTCTCTTCATAAACTAAGCAAACAACAAATGACCTGCTAGCTAATTTTACAAAGTTACACAATTTCAATTTCAACTGTACTCAATTGAGTACAGCGGCAGAATCCATATAAAAATTGTGACAACACTGTTACAGAAATGACATACTTGTTGGATTGTTGGCTAGCAGCCAGTTCCATGGGATATTGTTATACATTCGGTTTTTATTGTGGAAAATAAGAGGAAAATTCTACTGATCCTTCAGGATCTAGAGTAGTTAAAAAGTTGATTTCCAAAATGGAGACTGACCCAGCATCGCACGAAATATTTTTCAATAACTTTTTTACTAGTTATAATCTCATGGTGGAACTCAAGGAAAAAGGATTTCATGGAACAATTAGAGAACAGAACTAAAAAATTCCATTAAAAAGTTTTAAAGAAATTAAAAAAGAAGAGCGAGCCCCATATGACTATAGGTTTGACAAATAAAATGAAGTTCTTTTGGTAAAATGGAAGGCAAATAGTGTATGTACAATGGCAACAAATTATGATACATTTGAGCCTTTAGGAGTTGTCAAACGTTGGTCTGCTACACAACGGCAAAAAATTGATGTCAGTATTCCAAAAGTATTTCAGTCTTACAATAAACATCTGGGAGAAGTAGATGAATTAGACCAGTCTATTTCATTTTATAGAATAGCCATTCATGGTAAGAAATGGTGGTGAGTTTTGCTTACCTATATTATAGATATGGCCATTTCAAATGCTTGGAGATTACATGTTATGAGTCACAGCGAAAACATGGACCAACTTTTATTTAGACGTTCCATTACAAGTTATTATTTACGCCAAAACGTGCAAACAAAAGCTCGACCTTCTTCTTCATTGATACTGGGGTTACCTCAAGATGGTACAGGTCACTACCCCCAAAAACTAGAAAAACAGCTAAGATGTGTTTTATGTCATGCAAGAGTTCGCTGGCAATGGAAAAAATGTTCAAAAACTTTATGCATTGAAAAAAGATGTCTTGAATATTTCCACCTGTAAGCCGCCGCTGTACTTATCACTTTTAAAACTTTTTTCGTTAATTTGTACTAATTTTATATAAAATTAACTAAAAAATTAACTTTTTTGTTAATTATCTCTTCTCGTTTTATTTTGGCGGTAAATGGGTTAATATTTAAAACACCTCAAACAGTATTTAGTTGTTTTGATTACTCCCGTTCTATGATGCTGTTTTCATTGATGCTACATCAAGAAGAGACCTGCTTGAGATTGATTTCATTAATGATTGATAAGGTTTTTTTCAACTGAATGTGTCATAATTAAAGTTATTTTGGCATTTTATTGCATTGGCCGAACTGATATCAGAGTTGGTGTCGGACATTAAAAATTTTAGCGCTTATTAGCGTCAGATTTGGAGTTCCAACTAATTCTTGAAGACTACATAGCCCGGATATGTACACAAAGAGGTAGCGGCGAAGCATGCTGATATTGCTTAGCATATTTGTCAAATATTTAGTAAATAAATTTTTTTATTTAATTGAAATATTAAAATCTATTGACTCATGACCACTTTTTTAATTTTTTTTTTTTTTTTTTTTTTCTAATCCATTTTTAACTTCTGAAGATGTTCATTTATTTTCCTAAGAATTATGATTTAAAATTGTTTAAATTTTTAATATTTATTTTTATCTTTGGCTTTGTTTTTGTTTAATAGACACAGTGTCACACACAACAACATAAAATATACACGTTCGTACACATGTACGTGTATCGCGCAGTGTTTATTTGCATCTGGTAGATGCTGAGAAAAGTTAATATTTGAATTTCAGTTTCAGTCTATTGGTTTTTAGTTGTTGGTGGCACTTTTTTTTATTTCTTTTGTGGGTTTAATTTTTTGTTTTTTTTTTTGTTTTTTGTTCTTGAAGTTTAACAAATCAACTGCTGTCAGTGTATTGTTTGTTGTGGTTTAAAATGTCGATTGTTTAAATAGTAAAAAAAAGAAATCCCCACGTTTTTAAGAAGCTTTTAAAATGAATTTAAAGAATAGGCTACCAATGAAAGAACACATAAAATGGAAAAGTGCTTCCATCAATGGAATGAAAAAAAAAAAAAATAAAATGAAATTGATGTTGTTTAATATGAAATCGTTAAACCACTTAAATGTAGAGATTTAAAAAATAAAAGAATTGCAATAAAATAGAAAATACTAGTAAATCGCTTTCGAATATCAAAATTTACTGCCTTGGATGTTCAAATCCCAGTAAAAGTGAAAAATGAAACAGTTAGTTTGTGTGTTTTTTTAAATTGTAATTTAAAAATAAGAGGTCCCCCCTCCCCCACCAAAAAGACCGTCTACAAAAAGCCGCTTCCTGACATTCTACTCTATTTTGGTGTAGGCCCGCTTGTGGGAGCATCGCGGGGGCTGTGGTTTAAACCCAAATCGCGGGGAGAGCTTAGGCTCAGTGTGGTGTTGCATTGCAACCGGGTGCCGTGACCCATAGATCGGTAGGAGTTTGGATAGTCTCCGACTCTCAACCAAGGAGTGAAGTTCATGTCCAAATGCATGGCTTCGAATTTGGAACTCAATATGCTGGCATGTTGGGGGCGTTGGTAGACGCATTGTATCCACCGGTGTCTCGGACACCGTTTGGCATGTCTATGGACGATACGCACGTAACACAACTGGATATTATTCCACTCTATTCCACCTTAACCAATGTCAACAAAAAAACGAATGATCAGGAGAAAAGCGCCACTTATTGGGAAGTAGCAGATAACAGCTAAACCTACTTAGCGAAGGAACTCACCATACAATGAACATGCAACGATGAGGCAATTGCTATTGATTATTCAAGGGTGAAGGTATAACACTGGCCTTTGAATGATCAATTCACACACTACAACCTCATCAAAATTCATGTTCCAGCAAAATCTTACAATCCTGCTATGAAAAGTTATGACTTTTTGATAAAAATTTACAGCCACGATGACGAATGTAAAACTATGCGAACGAAAAGAAGTCACTCATTATTATTCGTAAAAGCATCCCACTATGTTTAAATGCATCGTTTTTTTGGCTTTATGTTTGAGACGTAAAAGAATTAAAAAGGTTCAAATTTTGAAAGTCGCTAAAATAGATAAGTTATGAGCCTGAAATATTTTATTATAAAAACAGAATGCGAACAAACGAAAATGTTCGATATCGTGATACAGGTTGTTAGATTGATTTTGTATGTAAAATAGTTGCTTATTGAAAATTGTTTTGCTTCTTTTTTTTTTATTTGAGACCAATACTCATGGGTAAACCCATACTAAATGCTGTACATTGTATTGGAATTTTTTGGAAAGGATAGTAAATATATTTTTTTCTTATATTATATTATTATTAAGCCCCTTAGGAATGAGACAAATTGCTGTGAATTGATCATTCAAATGCTAGTGTTATACCTTCACCCTTCAACTTCAAAGTAGCTTAGAGCTTTTATGAATTCTTATGACGTTAAATTCAAAAAAATAGCAATCAAATGAGTTAATGCTCGAGACCTTCAGAAAACTATAATTTTCTTATGCAACAATATTAAATTCTTTTTTTTATTCTTTTTAAACAAACAAATGATTATTTTCATCATTATCATACTGTGATAGAAAATACAGTCTCTAATCTCATACATATTCCTTAAAGTAAATGAAAAAGATTACAAAAATTCAAGAGGTTTATTAATGTCAAAAGACAATTTCTATGACACATTGTAGTGCTGTGACAGATTTACAAAGAAAAAAAAATTGTCTCAAGAAATATTTCTAACGAGAAACAACAAATTAGGAGACGTTATAAGAAATTTGAAAAGAAACTTTTTTTTCTTCCTTGAAAAGATATATGTATTTCATAAATAAATTGAAATGGTAGATTTGTTAATATGTTTGTTTTTCCTATGTGTACTTAATCCTTATTTAACAAAAAAAAAAAAAAAATTCTTACATACTCGTACAGATCAATTACATTTAATAGTTAACAACAGTTGAACAGTTTGAAAATGTTTTCAATAAAAGTTCTTTATATTTTGAAGTACTGCTACTACTCGTTTGCGATTTACATTTTACAAAAGAAATGAGAATTTGTTTTGAGTTCAAACACGAGGATATATACGAATATTCTTCATACATATGTATTTCAAACATTAATTTAATTTTGTTTGAATTGAATTGAATTTTTGTTAGCAAATGTACTTAAAACAGACGTTATTACAGTTTAAGAACTTTAAAGGAATGTATTGATAGTAGGACAAATTTTGTTTTTGATATAAACTAATTACCTGAACAAAAGAAAATGAATAGCCAGCTGAATTTATTGTTTTTTTACGAATTTCATTTAACTAAAATCTTATTCAGTTTTAATTATAATTTTTAAGTTTTGATAATCAAAGGAGATATGCTATTGCTTTACAAGATCAGTACTCAGTACTAATTATACAGTGCGTACTAGTATTAGAAAAATATATTATGGTAACGAAGAAAGAAAGAGGGGGGTCGTGGTATAGTCGTTAGAGCGCTCGACTAGAAACTTAAACGACCGAAGTTCAATCTCAGCGAAGGACAAATATTATAAATAAATAAAAATTTTCGGTTTTTCTAAATTATAGAATTATATATCTTCCTTCTGGGTAGATAACAGCTAACCTACTGAAAACGCTCACCACTCACTTTCAACATCCAACGAAGCAATAACTGTTGATCATTTAAGGGTGCTAGCTAGCTTCTCACTGCATTGTGTGCTCTAATTTTTACTAATGAGTACCAGAACATACAGCTTAACGTCCATTAGGAACAACAGTTTTAAAAAGCGTTTGCCAGAAGACTGTTAAGAGATGGTTGTCTAAAGAAGTATTATTTCTTATTTTTCTTTTGCAAGATGTCAGAGGTGGGGTTTGAATCAGGAGCTCTCGTCTAGTAAGCCAACATAGTACATATTAGACTACGGCGTCCATTAGTGACCACTGGTACCAATAAAATAACGAAAAACATGGCACATTGCCCTGATGCTCTAATGAACCAGTACTGCGATGAACAAAAACCTTCGCCTATTCCTGTACTCGGTCGAGAAGCTCAAACTGGACTTTGAGACACCGGCATATTTTAGTTCTACATGACATAATACATGAATATCTGTTTTACGGCCCTCAACTTATGTAGAGTTCCTATTGTGTATTCCATAGTTTTGTTGCTTGTTAACGAATTTTAAGATATCGGCCGGTGCCAACCTTGACAGTTCCCTATCCGTTATTGTTTTCACCAAGCTGCCTGTACCTGCATTGCATCAATGCTGCACAATTGTCCAGTATGTGCTTTAATAACTTGCTTGACTCATTACAGAATTTCCACAAACTACTAAAAAGGATTCCTACTTAATTCCCCCGGTGTCTCAAGACAATAAACGACTCAAAACGCTATTGGCGGATTCGTGATAGTTGTCTTCCTAATTTTAAGAAGTTTAGATGGAGAGAAGCATTTCTTGCGCCGTTTAAAAGAAACCAAGGCACTTGAGTGCTTCTTTTGACACACGAAATATATAATCATTTCAGCTTTCGACTCTCAATCTTTTTATTTCTATAGTCTTAGGTAACAGAGCAGCAGTATCAGCCATACGCCTTGGCGTGGAAAACAAAACATTGAGCGTTGTGAATTTAAATTTATGGAATTAGTACCAAGAAATTAAAAAAGGGCAAAATTTAGTTCGATTGGAAAGTTAAGCAACCTGAAGTTGTATTCGATTTCGATTTTATTCACTTACGCTTTAGGATATATGTTGTGAAACGGATTCAAGTTAAGGTCAAATCCAAAGTTTTAGTTCTGCTATTCGTATACGAGCAAATTCTTGTTCGAACTTTCGAGTTTTTATATTTTTGGGATTCTCTTACACGTTATCGAATAGAAGGTAGCAAAATATCTTACTATAAATATCAGTAGATATCGAGTGATTATTCAAAATTTCACCTATACGAAATATCTTATTGGTAAGCACTATTTTAGTTGTAAAGGCATTTGTTGCAAAGGCATTTTTTTCTTCTTCTTTCGATTAAAAAAATAATCATTTCACATTCTTTTTTGAAAAATAAATAAAATTTAATTTCGCCAATTACTTATAAATGAAAAAAGAAAATCAAAGCTTTGTTACTTTTTGAAATTAAAAAAAAAAATTGATATTTTACGCCATTTCAATTTCACACACATACCCGTGTGGTTTGAAAATGCTTAAACTAATAATGTAGGCATGACATTCCTTTAATGTTCTGCACTCATGTAGAATGTACGTCACTAGGTGTGGGATTTTATTTTTGTTAAATATCTGTTCTAATGTTGTTATTGTTATAGATTTTGCATTACTATTTGAGTATTTGCTTTTTTTCTTTAATTCAGGGTCAGGAAGTGATTTTCCAATGATTAACTTTTTTGAATGATTTAAAAGAAGCACAACAATAAAAGAAACAAAAAAGACAAAAGCACTAAAATGTTACATTAAAGATTGCTCTCATTCGATAACAGTTTATTTAAGTAAAAGATTTATTTCTTTAAATCCTATACAAAAAAAAAAAGAAAAACAATGTTATAAATTAGTTCTTTACTTTTTTGTTTTTGTTTTTTGGTAATCTTATATGCAAACGAATACGAATACGAATATGTTTCCATTTCATATTTCTGCCACTCATTCACATGTGGATTCGTATGATTTAATTTTATGCTTCAGCTATGCTCCTGACTCCTGATGCTGCTCACAGGCATTTCTTTCCATATCATTTATTTTAATCTTTTGTTCTTCTGTTCTTTTTATTATTTTTATTAATGCTCTATCTCGTTCCATTCCGATGGCGGCTAGCTATAGGTACATGCATACATGATGCTCTCATTCAATTTTGAAGCTGTCATCATAGACAAAATAGTTTTTATCTTTAAGAAACCATCTCCGGTAAATATTTTATTGTTTCTCATTACGTTCTTTTATTTGTTTTTGTTTTTTTTTACATTTTCGTTTTTCATATCATGGATTTCATGTGATGTGATCTTAAGTCAACAACAGAGATGAAGATGATGAGATTGAAGGAATTTAAAAGAAATAGGGGATTCATTGATGAATGAAATAGAAGATGTCAACGATAGTGGTGGCGCTAACAGCATGTAAATGACAATTTTTCTCCAACGAGGTGTTCTTTAGGCGGTATTTTTTGTATTAATTACTGAAAACATTAATTTGTTTAGGAATTTGAATAATTTGTAATTCAAATTTTATAAAAAAAAACATTATGGGCGTGGCTTGTTACAATTATTTTTTTATTTTAAATTGTTAATTTTTTTTCTAAATACTTAGACGCACATATTATCTTTTTTTCATAAACACAATTTAATGGTTTTTCATTTTTCTTTTCATTCCTTTTTTTTTAATAAAAACATAGAAAATAAAGTCATAAAAAAGTATCATCACAGCTGTGCCATAACACTACAAGTCTAATGATAATTCTTAAAAGGAGTCATTAAGTAATAAAGTCATTATCACTTCATTAAAAATAAGTAAAATTAAAACTATTAAATATTGAAGATCACCACCATCAGCAGCAGCACTAGCAACAGCAACACTATTATAAACAATTTAATACCAACTTTTCTGATAATTTACAACAATTCTTGGCCATTAGCTTGACCACCACCGAACAAAAAACATATGCTTGCGAACAGACACACACACACACACAAACTGTTTGAGAAGTAGCGTAAAGTAGTCGGAATACTAAAAGTATGAAAAAAATAATATCAATAAAATTGTCAAAGTCTTATTATCAACATAGAGAGCAGGAAATTTTGCTGCAGCTTTTTCTATACATGGTATAGGGGAAGTCATGCAGAGTGGCAATAATTTAAAATATAAAAAGAAGAGAACAAGAATTCATTTTTTGTTCTCTAAACCCACACGCGGATATTTATTTGCGATACTCTACTTAAAGTATCGGTAAATTCGGCATCATATAGGGGGAAAAGATGATATTGTTGAAGTTTTCAAAAAATTTAAGTCTTTAAAATTGTGATTTGCATCGCTCTTTCGATTTATTTCCTTTTATATTGTGTTTTTGCAAACTTTTAGTTGTTTCGTTATTCGATTTTCGTTGTTATTTTTTAATAAATATCAAAATTGTTTAATCTAAAATAGTGCTGGCAAAGTATTGAGTAATGGGTACCGAGTATCGAGTATTTGTACTAATTTTTGGCTACTCAATACTTTAAGAGTTATATTTTTCCTTCGAAGTTTTATGGAAAATTTAAAATTTAACGGTCAAAACACAATTCTTTTTAAAAACACAATACTTTATGAAATTGTTTTCTCTAAAAAATAAAATCTGTTAAAAGTATTGAGTAGTATTGAGTACCCAAATTTAAGCACTCAGTACTATCGAGTAATGGAAAGTAGTAGAATTTGACAGCACTAATCTAAAAGCGTATTATGTTAAAAAAAATGTAAATTAATCAAACTTTTTATTTTGCTTAAGAAGAATATGTCCTCTTGCATTATGAGAAATTAAAAGCCTGTCCCGCAATACCGAACATTTTCATTTGTTCGCATTCTCAACAAAAGACAGCTGTTTTGCGTCTTTGTCTTTGCGTTTGCTTTTGCGTAACTGTCTAAGGCCGTGGCCACGCAATGAGGGGCAAAGCGGTGAGCGGCAAAAAATTAAAACATATGGAATACCACTGAAGTAGGTACGCAATGAGCGGAATTTATGAGCGGTTCAGGAATATAATTTGTTCTAATTTTTAGTTGATTTCTAAGCCGCGAAGTGTAACCATGGCACAAGTGAATGCGAAGCTTATAATTTCATCTGTACAAAGCCGACTGCTATTATGGCAAGATAGATTACCAAATTTAAGAAATAAAAAGATGGCATTTTAACAACTAACCGCACGAACTGCTCAGAAATGACGCTCAGTAGTAAGCCACTTGGTACTCAAACTCACCGCTCTAACGCCCACCATTTTGCCGCTCGTTGCGTGGCTTCGGCCTAATGAAAAAAAAAATTCAAGCGATAATATGTATATACTTTAGTTTCGTAATTTACCCATTTTAGCGATTTTTGATTCACCAATATTGAACTTTGAAAAGTTTACATCTCAAACATAAAGACAAAAAAACGATTCATTTAAACATAGTGGGAGGCTTTTTGGAACAATAATGGGTGACTTGTTTTTGATCCTATAATTTTAACTTTCACATTGTGGGACAGCCTGTGTTAGTAAAATTTACGACGTTTTGATTTACTTGGCCGTCTTTTGGAACCAATCGCGTTGTTATTCAAAGAATAATGTATTCTTCACCTAAATTTCGTAAACAAGAATTGTGGAAACTGATGCACTAAAATACTAAAATAATTTTGAAAAATAGTCAAATTGAATAAATTTTATGGATTATCTAATCTAGTCCAAATAAGAATTCTACGAGATAGCTCCTTTAGTGTTTCCCAAGCGGAGGTAAAGGTCATTACCATATACGATGAGAACAAAATGAACAGTGGGCTAAAGGGCAAAACAATTAATATTTTTCAGTTAGTCAGGCTGTATGACATCTAATATTGCTATTATAATAAATTCGGCAATGATTCTATGCAATCCTCTTTATACTATCCTCAATTCGATTAGATAATGGGATGTTGTAAAATTCTTGCAATATTGAAAGTCTCAAGTAGGTCTTAAATACGCTAAGGCGTAATTTTGGTGTTGGTGCAAAATCAATTAAAATTAATTGATACTACAAATATTTTAATTAAATTTCATTTTTGTGGTTTTATTTATGTGTTAATACAGTCGATGTGGTATTTTTATCCGGTACTCGTGGATAAAAATTAACATACACAACATGGGTTCAGCGAGAAGCTAGGCCGTAATCCTGACACAGGGTTGTAATGGCCAGTTATTTAAGATTTTTTCTTAGGAAATATTAATTAGGAATACGTTTACCAAAATTACAAAACCGGTTGTAATGCATAAGTATTATTTCATAAATATTGAAATCAAATATCGTCTGCTATAACCACAAATGTCTTAAATAATTTTTTGAGTAGGTGATATAATAGTCGCTCTAAATCGACTATATTTTGATCATAATATTTCTCAATTTATAATGTTTATGAATTGATGACAACTGATGTTGTAAGCGGAATGAAAAAAAAAAGAAAATAAACAACAAAAACACAGAAGTTGCAAAAAATGAAAATTTTATAGCAACAAGAAGAAAAGCAAAAATACACACACAAACACATAAGGAACTCATCTGGACCAACCGCATTACCACTACAAGAGATTTTAAACTGAAATACACTTCAATAGCAACATAATCAGCATCTTTGCAACCATCAATATTGTCATCATTTTCATAATAATTATAAAAACAATGATAATAATGATCATTTTTTACACATGTATCGTTACTATTTATGAATTGCTGACTCCTGAACGATCTAATGGCCACCCAGTTTACATGCACCCCGCTTGGTTTGTAATGTCTTTTATTTTTGTACTACTGATGTTGAATAAAGATTGTACCACTTATTCTTCTCTTTATCTCCGGCTTGCGTCTACCAATCGTATAACTGCTAGAGAGATGCTGATTTTGTCCTAAGAGCTGTCAACATCTTTACAATCATCTTCATCGTTTTTACTGCTCATTTGTTTTTTTTTTATTATTTTTTTTATTTAGTTCCTCTTGACTTTATATTGCTTGTATGTGAGTGTGTGCTATTTGACCATTTAAATGTCAATGAAATATCCTCTCTATTATGGCCGCGATGTTGGTATTTGAGTTTTGCTTTAACTATCGGTAGTTTTGTTTAAGCGAACTACTGTCAAGCATCTTCTTGCAGAACATCATCAGCCGCATTATAATAATGATCAACTTCTTCTAAATAGTTCGTCTTTTTTCTTATTTTGTTGTTATTTATACTTCTTTATAGTTTTTTTATCATCCAGTTTCTTATCAAATAAGTAAAAAGGTAGTGATTTTTTTGAAGTATGTATGTGTGGGTTCCATGAATCCCTTCATTGTGATTTACTGTATCACTTTATTACTGCGTTTAAATTAGAATGTGTTTCTCCTGCCATTGCTGCAAATTAAAAACAGCTGCTATTTTAGTATCGATTTAAGTGCTACCGGAACCATGATTTTTTTATTGAAAATGTTTAACCTCTTGACAATAATACTGTGTTGCACTTATAAGAAATTAAGAATTGTAGTAGTACTTTAGAATTTTAGGGATTTTAATAACTTTTAGGTTAATTATAAGCCTAAACAGCTGCTAAATGATTTTAAGCGCATTGATAGATGTAAAAGGAATGAAGTGCACGTGACATTATGCTTTTAAATGCATTGAAAACATGAATAATGAATTTTGTGTCACTGTCACATTTTTTACAATATATTGTGGACAAAGTTACAGTGATAACAGTGTAATATTGTGCATAACTCTCGCCTGTTAATGTTAAGCATATGTCATATACACGCGCTCGTACATACGCGCATAAGCCTTATAAAAGTCAATAACAGAAGCATGGTAAACATTTTACATGAGAATGCAAATAAACGTTTTTTTTCTATCCATATCTGTGGAATTTTGAAAAAACGTCTTCTCTCGAAATAAGACAATTTTCCAAGATTTTTATAGTAAATATAGAATTTCCTTGTCCTTCTTTTGCTCTAATCCCCGTATTTCTACGACCTTTGGAAGCCAAGATATGCAGTTGACTAATCGACCTCTTTCAGACTTTCCCCCAATTTCAATTTGACAAAACGACTTCTTTCAGAGAATTAAGAATAATTTAAAAAATTGAATGTCTATAAAAAATTGTATTTCATTTTTATTATTATTTTTTAATTATCTGCATATTGAAGGGAAAAATAGAACCGAAATATATTTTCCAGATCAACTTCTTTCAACCTTTTTTTCGTATTCCATTTTAACAAAACAACTTGTCTTGACTTAAGCGATTAAAATAATTTTCAAATTTAATCAAAAAAATTTTGACAAAACGACTTGTATGGTGGAAGCTAATTTTTTTCTTTAAAATTTGAACAAAAAAAATTTAACAAAAAGTCTTAAATTAATTTTTTTGTCGTTTTAAAGAAAACTATTGCTTCTAGAGGGAAAAAAAAGGTCGCATAATGTTCGTTAAGTATTTGTGTATAATATCCAAGTTCAAAATTTCTTTCATTTTCTAAGCAATAACTTGTATTAGCCTTTTTAACTGTTTTTTTGCTCTACTGAAAAATTGTTGATTTTGAAAGAAGACGTTTTGTCAAATGTCCACAGATATATATAGGTATAAGAAAATTTTCTGTTAAAGATAGACACATAGAGCACAATTTGAGTAACACCCGTTTAGAGTAACAGCCCAATATTCACAACAGCCAACTTTTTTGTTTATTTTACACTAAAGTCTTTATAACTACTCGTATGTACCATATTTTCAAAAACGAAGTAAGTGCGACATATTTTTTTCGTATTTGTTTAAAGTACGATATCTTTGGATATCTTGCTCCGACACGTACTTTTGTCAAAGTGACTATAATTATAATCCCCTTGTAATAACATATCTTGCCCCTGTTAGTGATTTTTACAGCTTCTTCAAGATAATATGTTTTCTGCCCAACAGATTCTACAAAGAAACAAAGAAACAAGGGGGGTGCGTGCTATATTGGTTAGAGCGCTCACACAAAAACTCCAAAGGCCCGGGTTCAAATCCCAGCAAAGTTGAAAATGAAAATTTAGTTCGTGGTTTTTTCAAAATTATAATTTAATAATAAGTGGTCCCCCCTGCTCCCTACAGGAAGACCATCTACAAAGAAACCGCTCCCAGACATTCTACTCTATTCCACCTTAACCAATGTCAACAAAAAACGAATGATCAGAAGAAAAGCGTCACCTATTAGGAAGT
Source organism: Metopia argyrocephala (assembly GCA_963576795.1). NCBI lineage: Eukaryota > Metazoa > Arthropoda > Insecta > Diptera > Sarcophagidae > Metopia > Metopia argyrocephala. The sequence continues at coordinate 5,195,098 of OY756209.1, forward strand.
AGCATATAACAGCTAAACCTACTAAATCTACTTAGTGAAGGCACTCACCACACAATCAACGTGCAACGATGAGACAATCGCTGTTGATCATTGAAGGGTGAAGGTATAACACTGGGCTTTGAATGATCAATTCACAGCAATTTGTCTCATTCCTGTCATAAATGTACTGTCCATTCCAAATTCCAATACAATGCACTGCATTTAGTAGGGGTCTCAAAAAAAACCTTGAAAGTGACATTATTTATCTGATAGTTAATGCCGAATGCTACAGGAATCTAAATTTGAAGTATGGGAAACCACCTTGAGTTGAGGGTAAACTCTTTTCCACTAAATTGGTAACAACTCAGTCCAGTATTGACTGATGAGCGAAGTCAGAAAGAGCAGTTTGAGACCTCTCAAACCATATATGTCTTCGAAAACCATTTTTTTTAATCTTTAACTATTTCTAACTTTTTATCGTAATTTTACAGATCCAGAAAGGTTTTTTCACAATTTCTTATATAAAACCATCTCATTTGTATGATTTAAAAAAGTAAAATTAAAATGACAATATATCGTTGATGAAATTTTTCAGAATATATATTATGACACAATTCTAATGCTGGGGCATTATCTGTATAAGAATGCATTTTTTTATGAGTGTATTGTTATCCATTATCCGATTTTACAGAACTTGTCTTGTGGCATTATATCATGTTTCCAGAAGACGATCGTTTGCAGACGAACGCCTTTTTATATGAAAAACTCTAAAAGTTTGAGTGCTCCTGTGTAATTTGAAAACAGGCTGTTAATCTTTACCTCTGTGGCAACAGATTGTAATTTAACTTCAGAAAGTAGGAAACTGACTAAATTAAAGGTTTAGTATACTTTTAATCAACAAATATTGAAAATCATCGTATTTTGGTTACGTTTAGGGGTATAATACCAGAAACTTTAATAATTTAGATAAGCGTTCCTTGCATTCTAATTTATTCTCACAAAAACATATCAAACAAAATATCGATTTTAATTTTTAACATTTCTCTGTTATCTTTCGATTTAAATTCTTTAAATACCTGAAATGAATACCATTAACACAGTTATTAAAAGATGGCTTTCCTTCAAAACGTGACCTTTTCTTTTAAAAAATTTTCTCATCATTTTTTTTTTTTTGGTTCTTTCTGTTTGTAATAGAAAAACGTCCTATTTTGACAACTTACAAGCGCCATTTGGCAGCCCCCATTAAAACAAATGAATTCCAGTGGTATCACACGGTATTACAAAATTAAATTGAAATAAAAAAATCAATCAAGCAAATTATTGAAAATATAAAACAAAAAAAAAAAAAAAAATAGAACACCTCTAACATTTTAATTACCTCTCTTTCCATTAATAATCAAAAAAAAAAGAAAAAAAAAATACAACCATAGACCTTTTAAACAATAACGCGCGCATGCGCTTAAATGTGTTGTGGAAAATGTTGATTTCAAATAAAATTTAATTATTGAGATACCACAAATATAATAAAAGCAGCTGCTGTACTCTTATAATAGACCTGGAAAATTTTCTTGAAAGACATAAAAAATGAAAAGGGTGTGTCTAAAGGGAGTCATTAAGTAAACAATGTTTTTGAAGCAGGAAAAATTGTAATTCTGTAACAAAAAGGCTTAAAGTCGATTAAAGAGTGTTAAAGAGTTTTAATGATCGTTTTTTGTTATATTTTATTCTTTTAATAAATATGCTAGAAATAAATAATAGTCAAATCCAACTATTTGAGACCCTACAATACCATAGGGTCACGAGTAAATATTTATTGCGGTAAAAATAACACACTGACTTAACTTGCAAATGAGTTCTGGAACAGTAAAACATATACGGCGCGAAGGACCATATTTAAAATTCTAATGGTTAATTCAATTCAAAAAAACAAAGTGAAAAAAATTATTAAATTGAGTTAATTAAACAGTTTGGCTAAAAATCTTATATAAAAACTAGTTGACCGGCAAACGTTGTTTTGCCACATAAATTTGCTCTAGGAAACATTTTTTTATTTCAAATATATTTGATAATCTTCACCGAACTGCAAAAGTCAACCTTGATATGAGCAATCAATCTCTGCGTTACTAATAATTTTAATAAATGATTATCCGTCATTTTCTGTAGTTTAGTTTGATAGTTGGCTATAGTGAGAAATATCCCCTGTATTGCCCCCTCTGAGTACCACTTAATAAGAAAAAATCTAAACCATATGTGTTCTATGGTACGCAGATATATATTATCTAGCTTAAAATTTCATCAACGTCGGTACTTTATTTAGATGAGGCATACATTTCCCCTTGGGGCGGGTACCTTTACACTTAGGGGAACCATATATGCTCTACAGTTCGCTGATCTATCTAGTTTAAAATTTCAACGAAGTCAGCACGTTATTAAGGTGAGGCATAAATTTTCTCTTGTCGCGGGTCAGCTTAACATTTACGGGTATGAAAAATAGATGTTGGCCGATTCTCAGACCTACCCGATATGCACACAAAATTTCATGAAAATCGGTCGAGTAATTTCGAAGGAGTTTGGCAACAAACATCGCGACACGAGAATTTTATATATTAGATTTATTTGAATTATTTTTATTTGTAAAGTTTTAAATTACATACAAACATACATACATAACTGGCCAATACGGCCTAGCTTTTTTTTTATTTGTGACCAATACTCAGGGGTAGATCCCTACTAAATGTTGTGCATTGTATTGGAATTTTTCGCAAAGGACAGTATATATTTATTTTTTCTTATATTATTATTAAGCGCCTTAGGAATGATACAGATTGTTGTGAATTGATCATTCAAAGGCCAGTGTTATACCTTCACCCTTGAATGATCAACAGCAATTGCCTTATCGTTACATGTTGATTGTCTGGTGAGTGCCTTCGCTAAGTAGGTTTTTAGCCGTTATCTGCTACTTCCCAATAGATGATGCTTTTCTCCTGATCATTCGTTTTTTGTTGACATTGGTTAAGGTGGAATAGAGTGGAAACTATTGTACAATCCAACACATAGACCACTAGAACACGGCGATTTAAATTACTCGCCATTAATACCATACAAATTTTAAATAGAATTGACAGATTTTATGGAAAGGCATATCTCTATAGCTATTTCGCTGGTGCTGTAGACTTTTCAAATAATATTTCCGTTGCATTAATGAAAAGTTTAATTGTACTAAAAACCAAAAGAAGAAAACATGTGAATACATATTTCTATTTATATAATTCAAATAAAAAATTTCTGATATTTTTAAATAATACCAAATAATTCAATATTTAGTTGAGAATTTTTCGTTAAAACTTTCTTTCTGTACTTCTACATAAGAATATAATTGAATCAATTACAAGAATTAATTGAAATTAAAATCATTTAAGTGTTTAGTTGAAATCAAATATTTTTTTTTTTTTGCAATGATTAAAAACTCGTGTAAATCACAATCTTCTTAAATAATTTCAAACAAATTATCTGGGAATTTTTGAACAACATGTTTTATATATAAACACATACATATACAGGGAATATATTTAAATAATAAGTAAATTTGATAATTTATAGCAATGATTTTTGGTAAGCAGCGAACAATTTTAGTAGTTCTTTAAAAATTTTTGGTAGTATTGAAATTTCTTGTGATTTCCATATGAAAAAAAATTATTTTTTTGATTCAGACACGAAATTCACTGAGTTAATAAATTTTTTGTTTAATTTCGGTCCTACAAAGAAATTTGTGAATTCGAACAACAAATTTGTAATTTTTTGTTTGAAAAAAAAATTGCGATATTTTCAATAAAAATGTTGCGATATTCAATAAACATTTTTATTGGAGTCACAAAAAAGAATCTAACAAAAAATTTAATAGAAGTAGATAAAAGTTTTATTGAATATTACGTTTCCAAGCAAACAAAAGTTTTGTCAAACCAATTAATATATTTTTTGAAAAAAAATTTGTTTTTTGAGAAAAAAATTGCCAATTAAAAAAATAAAATGTTTAAAAATGAATGCAAAATTGAACAAATAATTATTCGAGACAACAAAATAATGTTCAGAAATTTGACAGAAAATTCAAATAATTTTTTTACAAATTTAAATTTTTTGTAGTAAATTATTTTTATATCTTATTATTATTAATAGTATTATTAATATTATTATTATATTATTTATTTTAATGTAATATGAAATGTATGCTTTTGGGGATAAGCATGTCTCTATGGCCATTTTGTCTCTGCTTAAGAGACTCGTCAGGAGACTTTTTCTCAAAGGTGTTATTTAAAACTATAAATACTTATGTTAAAATAGTTATAGACTAAATGCGAATCATATCCCATTTAATATATATAAACCAAACAAAAGTATTTACAAAGCAATACATTTCTGTTTTTCAAAAAATTCAAATTCTATTTCTCTGTTCTATTTTATTTTATTTATTTTTTTTATTAAATGTGTGAGCATAAATAAGTGTTGCTTACTATTTTAAAAGAATTATAAAAGCTTTAACAATGTAAATGTGCGGAAATTTTGTACATAAAGAAAGCAGAATAATGTTAAATTAAAAGTCGCGTTTTTATTACTTATATCATGTTTTGTCAACATTGATACTTTTAAAATACATTCAAACAAAATTATTAATAGAATCAAACAAAACTTTATTTGAAAACGAAATAAAAATTGAACAAGCGTTTGTTTGAAAATATTCCAGCAATAATTTTTTCTGTGTAAATATGTTAACGAAGTGCCTTAATCTAATAAAGTAGCAGCAGGAATGATAATCAATATGATGGTCCTGTCAAATAAATCAAATAAATTATGTATTAAATATCTATATAACACTATATAAGTATTTTTGTTTTAATTTTTAAATAAATGATGCATTCTAACACAATTCAGTTTAAAACTCTACCTTTATACACAATTGAACAGCTGTCAGTTTTTTCTAATATTGAAGCTTTAGAATCAGCTGAAGTAAAAGCGTAAAGGAAAAAGACTTAATAAAGTAACCGAATTGATAAAGTTCATGAAATAAATTTTAAAATTTCCAACTCTAACAACCGATAAAATGGTCAAACAATTATAATTCCTTCTTCATTATATTGCACAGAAAATTCATAAAATGACAAAAAAAAAAAGGAAAAAAGAAGGAAAACAGGAAAGAAAAATTATGTCACAAGTTAAAGGCATGAAACGATAGAAATAACCAACAATCATATACAAATTTAAGCAGCAATACATGTGACACTAAAAAGTTCTTAACAGTGTACACTGTACATATGAATAGGAAAGGAATTACGAAGTACTCGTACATATTACTAAAACGTTGTAACATAAGCCACCAAAAGAGCTCAATCTCTGAAAAAAATTCATTGGGAATAAATTTTTACATATCAATGCACACACACACACACAATAACAACACACATACCGCTGTGTGACAGTCATAATCTCAATAGCCCAGCAGCAGCAGCAGAAATTAAAAACATTTGTTCCTTAAAAGCCAAACGTCGTCCAGTTACGAATATTTTTAGTTGACTAAAGGTACTCACTCACTCAAGTTATTCGTTTCATTTCATTTTGACTGAAAAATATTTAAAACCCAATTCAATATTTTCACATCAAGCAGGCAGACCAACATTATTATCGAGCAAATGCTGTCCATTACCGATAAGATTATTTAAAATTTTATAGCTGCTCTTTATTTTGTAATTTAATTAATTTCGTTTTTATTCAAAAACATACAAATGAATGCTAAGGAATGAATAAACGATTCCAGAAAGGGAAATACACACATACACACACACACACTCATATGTATGTATATGAAATGTAATAATGTTGTTGATAAGACAAACCAAAAATAAATGAGATTTCGTCCGTCTGTTTACCAACAGTCATTCAGTCACCTTTCGTTTTCACATACCCATGATGTGAACTACTGCATAAGTCTGTTGTAAAGTGAAATAAAAATTATATTAAAATGGTCATAATGTTCATAATAATGATGATGAGAATAATGTTTTAGACAATGATGTTGTCTGACAACATTATTCACCTCCACTTTCATCGCTCATGTTCAATATGGAACACTCAGAGCATAAGAATGTAAACGTAACGCTTATTCTAGATGCCATAGAAAGCTGTTAAAATAGGCGTTACATGTGTATTATTTTTTTTTTATTAAACTTGGTTATAGCCATGAACAAACACCCTATAGTAGATATTAAAATTATTGTTTTTAATAGTCTTTTCATCTTCTTTAGTTAATAAATATAAAACTGCAATTATGTAGTTGCAATTGAAATGGAGGTAACCAATAGGCATTTTTCGAGAAAAAGAAGCATAATTTCGTGTTTGGATGGCCCAAAATAAAAATTTTCCAGGAAATTTTTCTCTTCTCTCCCAATTATTCAATTTTTAATTCACATATAAAACGATTATTTATGCTTTTTTCGGTCAAAGCCAACTGACAGCTGGCTACAGCTTTCTCCAGGCTGTCTGAATCATAGAAAGCGATTATTATTTTCTCCATACCTTTCTTCTTATTTCTTGGGAGATAATTCACAAGAGAATATTCGTAATTATGCTTTTAATTTTAAGCTGCATTGCTTTTAAAAGGAATTGGCTGTACTTTTCAAAGAATTTTCATAGAAACTGCAATACATATGGGGAACTCAGAAGGAGGCTCAATAAGTCCCTGTAACTTTAGAGTTTTCTATCAAGAGGTATGACTTGATTGTTTATTTGATTTTCAGTTAAACTTTTAATTAATCGGGTGGGTCTTGCAAACTAATTTGAGTAAAATTAAGAACGGGTCTTTTTCGAAACACTAAAAACCTTACATACATACATACATAACTGGCCTTTACAACCCTGTGTCAGGATTACGGCCTAGCTTCTCGCAGCACTCATGTTGCGTGTGTCAATTTTTATCCATGAGTACCGGGACCTACAGTTTAATGTCGACTCCGAACGACAGACTTGAGAAGCTTGTTCATGGCAATTAATTACTCTCAGAGCTTTTGCCAGAAGACTGCTGAGAGGTAGTCGCCGAAAGAAATATTTTTTTCATATTTCTTTTTTGAAGATGTCGGAGCCCAGGGCCCATGTCTTAGTAAGCCAACACACTAACTACTAGACCACGGCGACTTCAACTAAAAACCTTATTGGGCAAATTATTCTATAGTTTTGATAAAAAAAAGATGTCACTCAATAATTGAATGAATACAAAAAGCTGTAAAAGATTTTCATATTTCAAAATTATAGCAGTTTGATATCTCACTCGGTGTCAGTTTCTTAGAACATACACCAATAATAAAAAGAAGAAAAATAATTAAAAGTATTTTTAATTTTAAATTAAATTTAAAAAAATATACGAGAATTAAAGAACAATTTATTTAGTTATTTATATACTTATATATAAATTTTGTATTTAAAATGTAAGTGGTATAGTGGTTAGAGCGCTCGCACAAAATTCAAACGGCCCAGGTTCAAATGCCAGCAAAGGTGATAAATGAAAAAAGTTAGTTTGCGATTTTTTCAAAATTGTAATTAAAAAAAAAAGAAGACCATCTATAAAAAAACAGCTCCCCGACATTCCAATTCCACCTTAACCAACGTCAAAAAAAAAAAAACGAATGATCAGTAGGAAAGCGCCAACTATTGGAAAGTAGCAGATAACAGCTAAACCTATTTAGTAAAGACACTCACCTCAAAATCAACATTCAATGATGAAGCAATTGCTGTTGATCATTCAAGGGTGAAGGTATAACACTGGCCTTTGAATAATCAATTCACAACAATCTGTCTCATTCATAAGGCGCTTAATAATAATATTAGAAAAAATAAATATGTACTGTCCTTTCCAAAAAATTCCAATACAATGCATAGCACTTAGTAGGGGTCTACCCCTGAGTAGTGGTCTCAAAAAAAAAAAAATCTATCGGCCTTAAAAATTATACAGATATAAACTTGTGTGTATTATGACAGTCTCACTGTAGAGTCCAATAATAAGTTCACAATTCCAGTTCCTATTCAAAGACATAAAAATCATAACGAAATAATATTTTGAAACAATTTGTTCTGAATTTCATTATGGGCGCTATAAAAAGAAAAACATCACAAGCGAACTAAAACATTAATTGATGGTGACCTCTATGGTAACTCCCTAGAAAAAAAAGAGGAAACTAAGAAAACATCCCGGTTTCACATTCATTGAACAAATAAGGCGGATAATAATCAAAAAGGGAAAAGATGAAACATTTTATCGGCAGCATTCTTGTGCCATGTTGATTTTTGTGTAGATCTTGTTGTTTTTCTGGACTTGAACATACAGTATTTGACAAAAATAAGTTTCCAGCATTATTCTATATGGGAAGGCTGTGACATTTGCAAAACATCTTTCAAGGCTGATGCTCGTTTAAGAGGATTTTCAGAAATTTTTATTTTTAAAATATCGCTATTTTAAGGACACAATAGTGCTATCATTTGTAAGTTGCATAATTAAGTTTCCAGAAGAATGCATGTGTCGATTTATTTCCTGTCAGCAAAAAAGAGATTTAAAACTATTTTGTGTACTATATAAGTAATTGTTACTTAAAGAGCACTTTCATAAAGATAATTTCTTTAATAGTTTTATAAAAAATTTAAATTTTTGGAACACAAACATTATTTTCATTAGTAAAGTATGAAAAACGAAATTTTAACAATTTCCAACTAAAAAACGCAATATTATCATTAGTCCTTATAAAAAGGGTCATAATTTACGATATTTATTTATTTGTTTATTAAATTACAAAAAAATACAAATATTATATTCTAATTATTACGAGTGGAATAACTAAGGCCATATGCTTCATGCAGTGTCATAGACCAAGTTCTCTGGTGGGAATGCAACCCTCACACTAGCAGTCTAGGACACTATTCACTGGTTATTCTACATTTACAATATTTTGGAAAAAAAATTTGAAAATTTAAACTAAACCTAATTATGAAAATGAAAAAAAGATCGTATGGCAAGAAAAACTAGGTCGTCCTTAAAATTTCGAAGCATAAAAAATTCGTTTACAACTGTTAAATAAAGAAGTGGTAAACACATATCGCCCCTTTGCGAGAAGAGTGGCGTAATGCAGAAATGTGAGGCGAACTGTAATTTAAAACATATCTAAAAATCGAATTTTTATCTCTTTTTTAATTGAGTGGCGACCAAAAGTGTCATCGACTTTTCATATAAGTTTACCTGAATTAAACGCATTTATCTCAAAACTGCTTTTTTGAGTTATGCCACTCTTCTCGCAAATGAGCGATATGTGTAGTTTGAATGTTAACCTGAGAAAAAGAATGCAAGGTTATGAGGAACATGTTCTAGAGCCACGAACATTTTTGTAAAGCATTTTATTGATAGACGAATCAATACTCATGGATAAAAATTAACACACACAACATGAGTGCTGGGAGAAGCTAGGTCGTAACCATAACACAGGGTTGTAATTACCAATGATGTATGTACGTATGAATCAATGAAAAATTAAAGAATTCTCATTGCATGGTTCAAGTGTGGTGTAAGACAGTAAGAACTCGTTTGATAAATTTTATTGATGTGGGGCTACCTCACTGCTAAGAGAGTCGGTAATATAATCATTCTGATCTTAAATCTGTGACTCCTTTTCGTTGTGGTGCTACCGTTTACATTCGGGTTTCAAATCTAGCGGATCGATCGGTATTGTCGAGCTTATTACGATCACAGCTACTTCGCAGACCATTTGGTAAGCCAATGCCACGCGAAAAGAAACTGAAGCCTACCGTGTGTATTCCGTCTGATTTGCCTGAGCTCAGATTTCTTAACCATATAGCATTGTTCCCTGTACTGTAGCTATCAGTAGCTATTTTATTTTTCGCCTTTTGTCCAACTGTGTTAGCCATCAGCCTTGATAGTAATGATGTTGCCTATACTGCTATAGTCCTCGCAGAGATATATTTTATGCCCATTCGAATCTAATCTATTGCTAAAATATTTTACTCACTTGTTTGTCTCAAAGTATCGAACTGTGTGCACATCCGAATTGCAACCGGCGTTGGCTTCTTAGCTAATCTGAGTCCGTGCCCGTGCCTTGAGTATTACTTGATTCAATTTCCGCTCAAGTCTTGCCATTTCTCGAGCTATTATAACACCCGATAAGCCGCTCAGCATCGGTTGGCATAACTAAACACAAAATTTCAAAGCTTGGGGGGCATCAGATTTGATTCTTGTGCCACTCTCGTTGTTACTGGTATACAACGAGATCCATTTTTCGTATATCCATATATCAACTTCCTTATCTTGTAGGTAATTATGCATAATTTTTTAGGTATAAATATAAACTTTAACGGCCGTATGTATAATGAAAAATTAGCAACTCGTTAGTATATACGAGAAATAACTGGCAAGTTTATCATGCGCTATAGACTGATATTATTAAAACTTTCCATACCTTCTGTTTGATAACTAGTCAGATAATCCAAAAAATTAAATACCTTGTACCTTGGAGTAAGAATTTCCACGTATTGGAATGACAAACTTAGCCACTGTGCACAACGACCTGCTAATTTTTTATTCTACATAAGGCTGTAAGTTGTTTTTTTATTTTTTGACTTACTAAAATTAATGTTATAAATAAATTAAAAATGGGTAAGAAAATCTTAAAATATGAAAACTTTTAACTTTTGGAAATATATTTTCTCCACGTACTGTAAATGTATACTAGTATTATGCCCATTAATTTCTCAGTTCTACTTCATGTGTTTAAAATAAAATCCTTTAAAAACAAAACTCAAAAACATAGAAGAGCAGTAGAGCAGAGTAGAGAATTAAAAATAAAAAACTGTCGATTTAATTTAAACGATGATCATGATGATAAAATCTGAAAATATTGTGGCTTAAATCGATTAGTGAGTGCCTAATCAGTGCTTTCAATCTATGCATGTCCATTTATTTATTTTCATCATCATCATCATCATCATGAACATCTTTGTCATCGTTGTCTTCGTGTTTGTGGCAGTCACTGTTGCTGTTGTTTAAATAAAAATTAAAAAAAAAAACTACACCATCACAACAAAATATCACAAAACATTTTGATAATGATCATTCTTATGATCATCATCATTTAGATACAGGTATAATAATGAAGATGATGAGGATGACGATGACGATGACGACGATAAAATTCATTTCTCTCAATATCAACAATAATTTCAATAAAAATCGTATTCATGGCTATAAAAGAAGTGCCACAATAAGTTTGAGTTCGTGGCTGAATTCATCGTTTGCTTCATTGATTCATTAAATTTATGCATTTATTGTGCTTTTTATTGTTAGTGTTGTTGTCATTGTTGTTGTTGCATTTATTTATTCTTTTAATTTTCCTACATTAAAAGGTTTTAATTCTCACATTAACTCCACACGATCTCACACGCATACACTGCTGTGAACACGGGCGATATACGACTAACTGACGGACTGATCGACCGACTGACTGACTTAATCAAGCGATCAATGATTATTTTTATTTGATCATTTGATTTTTGACTTCAGCATGAATTCCTTTTAAGTTTTTTTTTTTGTTTTTTCTAAATTTGTTTGTTGTTTTTTTTTATATTTTTGTTTTTAAATGAATGAATGTAGTGAAATGACTAAAGAAATTATGGATATTCTTATATTCTTCCGACAATCCAGTTGTATGATATGATTTTTGTTTTTGTTTTTTTGTTATTTTTGGATCCTGCTGGCGCTTCTTTCAGCTTGTCATCATGTCATGTTTTATACAATTTGACTTCTTATACACATTATGTTCAAATTATTGTTTTTCATTCGTTGTCTTCTGCCACTTGGTTTTATTTCTTTTGACCATTTAAAAACCAAAATTTCTTAATTTTTATTTCCATGTATTGTGTGTCTCAAAACATTTGTTTGTTGTAAAGCCTTCTGGTGCACACTTTTGTGTATGATTACGTTAATATTTCTAAAGTGAATTAATTATTATTAATATTTTCCTTTTAAACATTAACACCTCTAGTAGTAAAGTAATAAATAGGGCAACCAAAAACATGCTCTATAAAATTAGTTTTAAGCGCCTAAAATATGCATTAAAAAAACAGTTTTAAGCGTTAAAAATATGCTTTCTAAAACTTATAATACATAAATATGTTGACGTAAATTACGTTTATTTTTTTCAAAAATTTGAAAACATGAAGAGTAACAATTAGCCACCAACCGGATAAAATAAATTTCCTTTATACTTACATATGGCTTATTTGCGAGAAGAGTGACATAACTCAATAAAATGTGTCTTTTAAGTTATTAATGCAAAAATACGGGACGAACTGTAATTTAAAACATATCTAAAAATTATATTTTTATCTCTCATTCCACTGAGTGGGGACCAGAAGTGTCCTGCACTTTTCAGTTTGGCTAAATTAAAATGTTTAAATACATTTATTTTAGAATCGCTTTTTTGAGTTATGCCACTATTCTCGATAATGAGCCATAGATTTATTTCAATTTTAAAATTAACAAAAAAAAAAAAAAAATAAAAAAATGTCAAAAAATTCAGACAGATCAGAATACAAAATAAAAGAGTAAAAAATTAATTTAATTTTTGTTGCAATAAATAACAATCATATTGCTCAAATTTTAAAACATAAAGCTTTGTCGTAAAACGCTCTTGTACATCGAGAAACTTACTTCGACATCACAGAAGTAATTGATGCAAATTTGAAAGCAAACATTTCCTATCATAATTTCTTGCGTTGAGCTTAATATGTTTTTGACTTCTAAAGTGTTGTTTTATGGTAAATATTTTCTTTGCTGACACTGGTTTATTGCATACTTTATAAAACAGAATATTCCTATTAGTTTTAGAATCTCAGTACTCGCTAATATATTATTTAGTCTGTTTGACACGGATTGCTTCATTTTCTGCATATTCTTACGAAAATTTAATTAATTTAAAAATCAACTTTTAATTTATTTTTTTATATCACGCAATTATGTATGACAATTTTTCTCCAATACGTACAATGTTGAAAAATACGTAATTTTTAAATGAGAAATAATTATTAAGCAATTTTTTTAAACGCTAATTTCCATAAATGTATGTAAAATTGCTTTGTATTTAATTTGTTTTGTGCTTTGACGTTTCTATCAAGAACGTTTCTATTAAGAAGGAGCTTCATGAACCATTCCCTCGAATTTCCCCAATTTCACATTTTAATTTTAAGCGTTGTCATGAGTACCCTTATTATTTAATAGATTATACTTAAGTAATGTGTCAGCATATGGTCATTATTTTGAAAAATAAAATTTGGTTATACACGTAAATTCTTCTAACATATATAAAAATTTGTAAAATATGCCTTATAAATATGAAAAAATTCGAAAAATGCAAAAGTATGCATTTATGACGAAATATGCAAAAATATGCCGTAAAAAATAGGGGTTAAAGATCGTAGTTTCTTCTAAAATGAATTAAAATTTTGGTTGTTTTGTCAATAATATTCAGAAAAAAAGATGCTAATGCATATTTTTGGTTGCCCTAGTAATAAATATTGTATTCGTATCTTTGTTTCACATTCTTTTCGTTTTATTTCAATTCGATAAAATTGTGATCTTGATTTTTGTTAAAAAACACCTTTTAAAAAATTTGTTTTCAAATAGCGAATTTGAAAGTTCTCGTTCCTTTTGGGAAAAATTATTACATTTAATCCAAAATTATTTAAATTTTATCTTTGTGTGATTTTAGTTCTACTACCCTCTGAAACTGATAAAAATAAGTACACAAAACTCTACTATATGTAGGCCATTGTATAAATTTAATCTTCATGTTTTAACTCTAGTAATCCTTACTTACGAAAGTACTCGTACTACCCTCTTGTTTTTTAATTCTATTCATTTTGTGTGCACATAATGGCCAAAACTGCAGTGTTAAAAAAAAGAAAATGAAAATTCGCAACAAAACACTCTTTAAATAACAAAAAAGAAAATTTGCAATCTTTTTGAAAATGTGTTTCTTTTTTAAGATACAAATTCTATCTATCTGCATTCGAAAATGCATGCGCGCACATGTTCTTTAGTTTAGTTTTGCATTTGCATTAATAAAACTAATAAATCCTTTGTAATCTTTTGGATTAACATACTTAACTAAAGTGTAATTTGCATATATAAAACAAATAGCACTTAAGTGAAAAAAGGTAAAGAAGTAGAGCAGCAAGAAAAAAAGCACACATCCTTAAATAAGGATCTTCTTAGTCAATAGCAAAAATAGATTTTCATTTTTCTTTTAATATATATTTTTAAAGATAGAATGGGAATTTCATAAATACTTTTAACAAATTCATTGTTTTTATATTTTAACCTTATAAGGTAGATAAACATCTACAAACAGTTTTTAAGTACGAGTTTAGTATATGAGAAGTATGAATATGTACTTTTGCATTTGATGTTATTTTACTTTAAAGCATATTAACGCTTAAATTTGTCATTGTCGATAAGTAAAGTCTTGTTTTGAACAGAAAAAAACAAAAAAAGTATCGATTTCCCTGCAACCGAGCACCTGTCAATCATTTATTTTAAAAATATTTCCTCTTCTAGCCTTTATACAGTTTTGGATTCTAAACCTTTGCCCTATTGCGCGCCCTTTTTAGTGTTCTAAATACAAATATCCTGTATGTTCTGCAATCTTTGTAATCTTTTAAAATCGTGATTATTTGTATTTTTTTGTTTTTGTACGCGTGCGCCTATTGCTTTACTTATCAACTGCGAATGTGTAAAATAGTATGTTGTTGTTATTTAAACTCAATTGTGCTAAATTTTAGTTTTGTTTCTATATTTGTTGAAAAAAAAAGAAAAGAAAATGAATCGTTTAAACAAAGTTGCATAGATTTCCTGGAAAAAATTTCAAGAGAAATGTTACAAGATGTTATCTTTATATATTTAATTATGAATTTTTTGAAAAAAAACCAAGATTTTATAGGTACGTAATACATATCTTACCTTAAACACAAAAGGGGCACAACTCAAAATACTTAAAAAAGTTTCAATATTGAAATTTTTTCATAATGGAGCAATATTTTCTTTAAATATTGCAATCATTTTTACATAAACAGTTTTATGTCTGACCTGAAAATTTAAGTATTTTGAGTTGTGCCCCTTTTGTATTTAGGGTGCGATATGTGCTTATGTATATACATATATTTATTATATGTAGATTTGCACCCTTCGTATAACGCTGTACTTCTGGAACGAGTGCTGGATATAACTTGATCTAAAAACAAATCGATTTCAGTATATACTGTTATGAAGAAATAATTTTATAAAGCAAAATCATTATTACATTCCTTTCGATTAGTTTTTGTTATTATTTCGAGCACATATGTCATATACACTGCCGCTCACTTGAATAGGTTTAATAATTTTTGCTCTTATATTTTAATTTTTCTTCATAAAAACTTTAGGAGAATAATTTTTTTTCACTTAAATTAAGAGATATTATGAATAATCATATTTTAGGAAGAAAAGAATAACGGTACAATAAATAAAAATTTGTTATTTTTTGATTTTACTTCAAAATGCTGCGAAAACAGGTGTAGATTTTGGGTCACTTGAATAGGTTCAATAGGAATAAAATTAGTTTGCATTTGCCCATCGACAGTATAATTAAAATTTTAAATATTTGTGAGTTACTGCGATAATATTTTATATATTTTACGTAAAATGGGGCGCAGCAAGGGATTAACTGAAGAAGGAAGTGGTAAAATTAAAGCATTCAATGAAACTGGCTTAAGTCATAGGAATATCGACAAAAAAATTGATCGCAGCCAGAATGTTGTAAGTAATTTTTTAAGAAATCTGTCCGATTAGTATAAAAACATGAAAGGGCTGACGAAAAAAGCCGAAACAGAAGCGGACAGAAGAGTTATTGTAAGAGCTGGCTCAAATTCGAGCGATTTTGCTGCAAACATTAGACAAAAATTGGGTATCACAGCTATCATAGGCACTGTAAGAAGTGTTATTCGACATTCTAAACATTTAAGGAGATTAAAAATTAAGAAAAAACATCTTTTATTGCTGCATGTAAAGCGACATGGTCTCATTTTTTACGAGAACACATGAACGATAAAAATGAGTGGTATCGTGTTGCCTTCTCAGACGAAAAAAATGTTTAACTTGGAAGGTCCGGATGGATACAACTACTATTTCCACGACCAACATAAGGAGGAACGCTACCTTAGTCGTCTCGTCTCTGTGAGGGAAGTGTAATGGTGTGGGGGGCGATTTCATATTATGGTACATTTGTGCTTCAATTTCTCACATCAAAAATGAAAGCGAATAACTACAAAACAGTACTTGAAAAGGTGTTTCCATATTTTTCTACTATTTTTAGACCAATTCTTTGGATATTTAAACAAAATAATGCCCCGATACACAATGCCAGGTTTGTAAAAGTGTGGATTTAAAGCCAAAATGTCGATATGATGATGGGGCCACTATATTCCCCTGTCTTAAATATTATAGAAAATGTATGGGGCTTGCTTTCTCGCAAAGTCTACGAGTCTGGCAGACAATACGAAACCAAATAGGCTTTCATTGGAGGAATTAAAAAAGCTTGGTCCAAAAATTTTATTATCATTAATTGAAAACCTTTATACCTCCCTCCCAAATGGTATTCTTGAAGTTATATCGAATAAAGGAGGATATACTCCTTAATAAATCATCAAGCATTGTAAGAAATCTTAAAAAATTAAAAAAGGTTTACAAAAAAAATCATTTTTTTCTTTAATTTTTTAAATTAATGATAGTAAACCTATTCAAATGACCCAAAAAATTGTGCTGAAAATCATATTCGTTTTGGGAAAAAAATTACTAAAATTCAGTTATTAATTATTGAAACAATTTTTTTTATTGTAAACACACATAATCCAATATTTTACCATTTTAGAAAATAATATAACTAAAAACTTAATTACTTTTAGAAAAAAATTAATTTGAATGTAATGAAAATAGTAAACCTATTCAAGTGAGCGGCAGTGTATAAATACAAAAATATTATACAAGCAAAATACACGTAGAACATTCGAATATGTTTAAAATCATAAATCATTTCAATAACAAAATGCATGTAGGTTTTAAATTATATAAAAAAAATTGTAAGTGAACTAATTTTTTGTATTAAGCTTATATACATAAATGGTTTTTTTTCAAGTCTACATTTAAAGCGAACTCCGTTTAAAACGAACCACTTGTCTCAGTGATTTCAAGTGCGCTATAAAGTGGGCAAACAAACAAAACATTTCGCAAACGCTACCACAAAGTCATAAACTTTTCAATTCTTTTTCAATCGTATTGTACATGAGCAAAACCTAAACAAATACTTTCTAAATGAGAAAGAGCACAAACGAAACAATCCGCTTTTCGCTCTTGTGCTTGCTTTGTTATTCCGTTACATTCGTATAATTTGCTCTTTTTTCTCTTCTTCTTTTCGTTTTCTTCTCATTCATTTTTTGTTCTACCTACGCACATTTGAGTTAGTGTATTTGTAGTGCTCAAAGCAAAAACAATATACAAAACTAAATGGGACAATCGCTCTCACTGTTTTAGTTTTACTCATTGAGAAGAACAAAACAAAATGAGATCAAACGTTTCGTTTTGTTTATTTTCCTACTCTTGTTTGCTATAAGCGAAAAGTACTGTATATTCTTTTGGCGACTACCTCTTAGCAGTCTTCTGGCAAAAGCTGATTGCCATAAACAGGCTACTCAAGTCTGTTGTTAGGGTTCTTAAAGAAATACAAAAAAAAGTTGTAAATTAATATCATTTAACAAATTTGTTTCACATTTATATCACCAACAAAATTGTTTACTAGTTTTGACCTTACAATCAATACCTATCGTTTCAATAAATGAAGTGGTTATAACAAGTTTGGCGACAAAATTGTAGTCAATTAAAATTTTTATTGTATTAACAAAAAAATTAGGCAAATATAGCTATTTCAGTGCTTCAAATTAAGAAAAATAATTTTATTAACTAAAAAATTTATTTGGAAAATTGGATGGTTTTAATTTGTTCTCAAACACTTTTTCTGTTTTAATGTTGAGTTTTTTAATCTATATAAATACATTTGTATTAAAAAACTAAAATTGTTACAAAATTTCTTTATACATACAATGTTACAGTATTTAACAATAAAGGTGTGTTATATCGTCCATTTGATAAAATATTTTTTTAAAGTTTTTGATAAATACTTAATTAAATATTTGTATTACCACTAGAATACAAGCAAAACATTTCAAAAACTAACAGTCATATCTGTACACAAATTCTCTCCACTCCATGTATATTGCGCACAGTGAGGTGCTAGCAGACCGATTAGGCTTAGCAGAGAGTTAGCATGGATTTTATATATAAAAAATTAGTGACTGCCAATCAATAACTAGAAAATCAACTCAGAAGTTGTGATGTGTTGCCAACTATATGATTGAAAATCAGCAAGTGTATTGAAAATTTATTATAAATGACATACATATCGTCGTGCGGAAGTTTATGTGCTCTATCCGCCTTTTTCTATATCTCGAGTTCATGATGCCACTTTAGGTTTTTGACACCAAAATTTTTAAAATCTGCAATTCGTTTTCTGCTATTTATCTCCGCAACTGGGCGAGATATCCGAAAACGGATTGCAGACTTGAAAAATTTGGGCTCGAGATATATAAAAATATGAAATTGGGGACAGAGCACATAAACTCGTGCACGACGATATGTAACTTTCAAATAAAGTTTCTGGTAAATTTTTGCTACAGATATGACTGCTAGTTTAGAAATTTGTATTATTGTATTATTTTATAATTAAATACTAATTGAATTGCAATATTTTTATTTCATAGTTTTCTATCTACCTGTTTCCTTATAACTATTTAGTAAGAGATTTAAATAAATTTTAATAAACAAACAACACCTGCTATTTAACAGAAATCAATGCTTAATTTAAAAGAATACAATCACAAGTTTCACTTAAATATAAAACTAAAAATAAATACCTAAAGAAATAAAATAAATTTATAAAAAAAGGTGAACAAATATTCCAATTTAGGTAGACAAATATTTGTCGAGTTTTTCTTTGCTCTCCCTTGTACTCTTGGAAAACTTCAAATAAAAACTTCCTGCTTCAGTTAATTTTTCATTTTCGGTTTCAAATGTTGTTGTTGTGATGATGCTGGAAAAGAAAATTTTCTCAAATTAATCATTTTCTTTTGTAAC
Source organism: Metopia argyrocephala (assembly GCA_963576795.1). Classification (NCBI taxonomy): domain Eukaryota; kingdom Metazoa; phylum Arthropoda; class Insecta; order Diptera; family Sarcophagidae; genus Metopia; species Metopia argyrocephala. The sequence continues at coordinate 5,214,392 of OY756209.1, forward strand.
CAATACTTATTTGTAACTCTAAAAGCATCCTTTTTACTCAGGCCTGGTAATCACAAACAAGAAAAAAAAAATTTTTTTAATAAAAAGAAAATAAATATTAAGAAAATGAAAAGCGAAAAAAAAATTTGAAAACAAATTTATTTTTTGGATTAACTTACGAGTACAACATATTCATGGTTGATCGCTTAAATAAATAAAATCTGAGTATTTATAAAAGTAACAACAACAATAACAACAATAATAACTGAAATAATAATTAAACATTTACAATAACCACAAAAACAACAATCATTCAACGTCATAACAAACATTGTCAAATACAAATAAACCAAAACAAATACATATTGAAAATGAAGCCTGAAACTGAATCTGCTTGACAATCTGCTGAGTGACCTGACTGTGTGTGTTAAAGGCTTTTTCTTTAATCCCCTTGAAATGAAGAGATCAAGACCCCTAAACCGTTTATTTGTTGAGTACATTGTCAGTTAAATTTTTAATGTTTTGTGTTAAAAACCAATTTAAATATTGTACCTCTTATTCCATGTCTTCTATTTGTTGTTTCGTTGTGTTGTTTCTTTGTGGCTTTGGGTCAGGCACATACACAACATTATTAGAAATAATATTTTGAAAAAAAAATCCTTTAATCACTCGCTATAGTACATTAAACATTAAATATGAAAAATTATAAGGAATTAATTGAAATATATATGTACTAATGAATGAACTCAAATGATGACGGTCACACTGACATCGATATCTTAAACACTTTTTATTAAGAAATTTTTGCTTTAATATTTCCATTCAATATTACAGAAAAGTTATTTTTTTAAAATAAATTTTATGGTTTATTTATTTATTTATAAAAATTAAGTTATAATTTACCAAATTATTAAGAAGAAACTGCGCTGAGTATGTAAACATAGTCAATGCATTCTACCAACCCGAAAACAAAATTAAAAACCACGAATAAAAAGGAAATATATTCCAACTAGTTGTCTGGTATCAAAATATATAACCTTATGATCTTGATCTTGATTTTAAATTTTTTATTTTAAAAATTAAATGATTCTCATTTAGTACAAAAATCTCACTGAGAGTTGACATTTCGTATTCATACAATTAAAACGTCATCTCATTGTAAACAACAACCAAGGCATGTAAGATTGTTGTATGAATATATACGCCGAACACTGTATACCGCATGATTTTTTGGAGCGTAGAAAATTAGTATCGGATAAGCAAATCTAGTCGTCTTGAGGAGTCTCCCAAGCTTCTAAACTAAGACGTTTTTTATTTTGTATTTTTCTTAACAACCAGATGACCCGGTAAACGTTGTTTTGCCTTAGAACTTTATTTCTTTTCCTAATTTCTGAGTGTTCGATAGAAAATTTCACCACGATGCAAAGTATGCAATGGCTTTGAAGTTGAGAGCAGTGGTGCTAATTTAACCTTGCCACTGAGACAGGCGTTTCTCCAGTGAACTTCAATGCACAGCAATGGTTGCACCCAATCTACATTGAGCCAATTTGAATGGATAGACAGGGTTGTCAGATAGTTTTCAATTTTTATCCCCAATTTCGAAATTCACATCCCCAAAAATCCCCAAAACCTTGACTAGTTCATTCCCAAAAATCCCACATAAACTGTATCAATAATTTTGCATGTATGTACATATGTTTTATTTAATATGTAAATTTTAAATTTGGAGACTGTGCAGATCAACTTAAAATCTTGACGACATTCTTTTTAAACCAACCGCTTGCTCTCTTCGATGCGTGTTTCTGGCATACGGCATCTATTTTACCTCAATTCTAAATAGATGTTCTGTGCCATATTATGGACAACATTCAAATGCCATAAAGTATAAGTGAGGAAGTAATTATGGTTGGACGAAACTAAAATTAGTTTGTTTATATACGAAAGAAGTAATTTAGCTGTTAGAAGACCCTCTAATACTAAATTCCTCTGGAATAAAAACCATTAAAAAAGGTTTCGGAAACATAATGATATGGGAATGTTATTATTTATATGAGAATGTAAATCAAACTAAAACCAAGAGCATAAGTTGCAAAAATTCAATATGAAAGTTTTAAACAAATTTATAAGCAAGTCTTAAAAATTGAAATTCTATTGAAATTCTTTCATCATGTGTTTCGAATGTAAAAATTTTATAATATATAATTAAGCAAGCAAACAAATTTTAAAAATCGCCGAAAACTTGTCGATCATCCCCAATAAAATCCCCATCCCCAAATGAATTTTTTTATCCCCATTTCAAAAAAAATCCCCATTTTGAGGATAAATCCCCTAATCTGACAACACTGTGGATAGATGCGTGCTGTAGTCAAATTAATTAAATTATAAAATTGGTTATTGAATTCAGATTTTTAAATTTGAAAAATTTTATTTCAGACTCGAAATTAACAACCTCAAAAGCCCCCGTACATCGATTTTCATGCAAATCGGAAAAAAAAATTTAAACTTAGGCCACCATATTAGATCCGCCATTTTTAATTTTAAACATTTTAACCCAGATTCGAAATCAGCAACCTCACAAACTCCCGTACATGAATTTGCATGAAAATCTGAAGAAATTTCTTAACTTAGGCCGCCATATTGGATCTGCCTTTATGAGTTTTAAATATGTTAACTCATATTCGTAATCAGCAATCTCATAAACTCCCATGTACCACCCTTGTACAGTGATTTCTTATAACATCTGCACTACACAACATAGAAAACTGCGAAAGTAAATCGGATTTCAAAAGTAAAGTTTTTTTTTTTTTTTAATTCAGCGAATTTCCATGGATATTGTGCTTGTTTAGCCGGAGATCAATCCGAATTGGTGCGAATAAACGAAATCTGTCCAGGCGCTCTTGAATTATAAGTGTAGTAACTAACGTCGGTCTCTTTTTTATATAGAGATTTAGGCGATGTACTATATAATTGTCCGATTCTTTTGTATGCCGATATTGTTTATGTTTGACATTGTATTTATAATATCAAAAGCTAATTAAAAAAATTAATTAAAGGTCAAATTCAAATTTTAATTTAATTTTTTTTTGCTGTACAGAAAATTAAATCAGTGCTACCGTCTACGTCCAAGTATGTGTTGATTTGAAACCAGTGTGAACACACATTAATTAGGATATGACAGAAAAAACAATTGCTTTTGAAAAGAAACAGATTTTTTTTTATAAAAGAAAGATTTTATAATTTATTTTTTATGATACCTCTTAGTACCCAGTTGTTGGAGTTTTTCTTGTTATAAATGGCTGCAATATATAGGCCTCATAGATGAAATTAGACGGATATGTAGATGCTGCGCATGCATTCACTTTTTTTCAACCTGAAAAGGTTATAAAATGCATCAGCAAATTGAACAATTTCTTAAACAAATAATTAAAAAATATATATATACTCATACACTCTTTGCCTTTTTTTAAGTTGAAAAAGAAAAAGAAGAAAAGATGACGAAAAATGGTTGAATATTATTAATACTCACTCGTACTGTGTGTCTGTCTGTCTATCTATAAATGTTTGCCCACTTTCATGGGAATTGCAACTCTTTACGTTTTAAGACAAAATTGTTGTTTTTTTTTTTTTTGGATAAAATAACGCCGACACCGATACCAACACCATTATCGTCAGCATCTTTTTTAACGAACGTAGATCGTGGCAACAACAATAACATTGTGACAAATACAACAACACACACTTTTATTACTGCTACTTCTAGCACTTGTTGCCACTACGCTGGCGGTAGTAGAGATGGTGTTGGTTGATGGCTTTGGTAGTGGCAATCTTGTCTTTTTACATGTTCTAATGAAACTCCCGTTCAGGCAACGTTCATTTTTTGTTTCTGTTTCTGTTTGTTTTCGTTTTATGGTTTATTTGTTTGATTTCCTCATTTTCGAATTTAATTCCCTTTCAAATTTTCCGATCGATCATTTCTATAGACCATAAAATGGTCATTTTGCATTGAGTTGTCTGTTCGAAGCTATTGGTAGTTGTAGGTTGATAATGAAGATCTCAGCCGCATTGCTTGCTTGAATGCTTGAACGGTTAAATTGTTGGGTGGTTTAAATATTGAATTTACATCTTCATGGGTAATAAAAATGAACACTTTGTTGTATCACAACTGTTGGAGGTAAATTGCGCAGTCTCGTTGGGGTTCTGTAAAATTAAAATTTTTATTAATTAAAATGGGTTTTTTTTTTGAAATAAAATTTAAAAATAATTTCTTAATCTAAAGTGTTATCAAGAGTAAATTTAAAGAAAATCACATGAATTAGTCATTTCTGAAAATTTTAAACTGAGTCAATATGAAGTTGTTTTAAAGGAATTTCACACTTTTTTTTTTGTTTCCCAAAAGCAAGTAATTGTTTAAATTCTCTAAAGAATGTTTAATTGTTTATAAATTATATCTTTTTTAATATTTACTTAAATTTTATTGATATTTCCTGGAATATGTAGAAAAATACAACGAACATTACTTGTATGAAAAATTAAAAATAAAATAAAAAACAAATCAGTTTTTCGTCATCGTTTTGTTTGTCTCCCTGGCAATCTTATCAATATCTCACCTACAACAAGTTAACCAAACACACACTCCTCACTACATGAATAGAACACTATTTTAACTTTGAACTTGGCTTTTAAAGATTTCGCTTTTTTTTTTTTTTTGAGTCAAAGGCTTATTTCAACAGATTTTTCTATACATTAGGAAATTTTTTGTAAGGATTCAGTGGACTTTTTAATAAGAAAACGTTTCTCTTTATACTCTTGAGTAGTGAATTGAATTCGTTAATAGAATACAATTGTACCGCCGAACCATAAAAACAAAACAAAAACAAAAATGTTTCTGATTGACCTTTTTAAACTTTACGCTTCTGGGGTATCGTACAACCACAAGACGGTGATTCAACTTGCCTTGTCTTTAATAACACTGGATTACATAAAGTTATGATAAAACACTATTCCTAATTATATTTACTAAGTATTATTAAATTATATTAATATTGAAATATATTGCATATGGGGATAAACCTATCTCTATGGTCATTTCGTCTCTGCTCAAGAGACTTCTCAGGAGACTTTTTACCAAAGATGGTATCAAAACTACAAATTCTTATGTTTAAAAATGTATACACTAAATAAGAATTATATCCCATTTAGTATATAAAAAACAAACAAAAGAATTTAAAAGCAATACATTCCTATTTGTCTAATTTAAATTCTATTTTTCCGATCAGTTGGCAAATATGCCTGTGGCAGCGATTGAATAGAAAAAATATCATACAAAAATTATTAAATTATTTCTTTAATATTTATAACACCAGGCTTTTTTGGTCATCAAATAAAAATAAAACAAATTATTATTTAAATTGTTTTTTATCCGACGTTTCGTTGGACAATCCCAACTTTCTCAGGGATACTTTTTTTTAAATTATTTATTCTTAGAAAATTGTTTAATGTCTTAAATTAAAAAAAAAAATAAAAAGTAATAATTAAGTCCCTGAACTAGCTGTTAAAGAGAGTTTTAATCAAATGACGCATATTATTAAGCAAAACATTTTTATTTGAGTGATTAGTGTTTAGAGCAGATATATTTATTTCACATTGATATTAATTTTTAGTTAACTTGCATTCATATTAAAAATATTTTTTAATTTTACAGATATTTATTTATATAAGTATCAAAGATATAAAGAGAATTCTATTCATATGAATTGGAGTGTATCCTCTTCATTGTCATTACAATTATTCAGCACCAGTTCACAATATAAGTTTGTGATATACCAAAGGAATAACACATAAAAACATAAATGCGTCAATGTTTTAAGTTACATAAACTAGTACTTGTACGAGTATTTTGTTTTCTCATGAAAGTGTCATAAATTCATTCATTCCTTTACATACTCATTCATTTAGTCCATTGTTCAGTTTAGTGATACGGACAAGCAATCAGTTAACAAAATACCATTTTATTTAATTATGATGTTTAATTATTTGTTTTTGTAGTTTTTATTGTTTTCATATTGTCTGCGATTATTATTAAACAGGGATGTGCATTCAGGTATTATAAAATTGTACTTTTTTTTCCCATATTTGTACTAATTATTTCATTTTATAATTTATTCACATCACAAAAAAAAAATCAGTTGTATTGTATTGAATTGTTATAGAATTGATAGAAAGAAACAGCAAATGCTAGAAAAAGTAGAATATAAAAAATGTAAATAAAATATTTATTTTTGTTTTTGTGTTTCTATTTGTTACAATGTTGATACTTTTTATTTTGTAAAAAAACGCTACCTTGAAGGCAAAAATGCCGTAAAATCGCTTATTTGTAGAATAACACCATAAAGTTAGCAACACTTTAGTATTTTAAATTCTAAATGCCAATTTTAATGTAAAATATTTTAACCTGTTTTTGACAAACTCCAATTTTTTATCGATAGCACTTGTAAGTATTTTGGCAATTCTCTATTGATGTGAATATAGTTGAACTCTTCACACCCTTTATACTTTCTTATTACATTATATTTGCCCTGTTCCCTATATCAATATTAATACAAAAATAAGTAGGTGTCATACGGGCTTTAAGAATTTTGATTGTAAGTATGTATTTTAGGAATATAGTTTTCAGTGGAATATTATAAACTGATATTAACCCTAGAACCATAACGCTAATTTTTACGCAATTTTTCAAGTTATTTATTTATTTATTTTAATTCATATGTTATAAAAAGAAATGAATTTTTAGTATATTTAAATTATTCAGTTATCGTTGTCCATACAATTTTGACAAATTTAAAAAAAAAGTGCACGTAAAATTTACGTACGTTATGGTTCTAGAGTTAAAAAATAAATAAAATACTTGAATCGTTAGAAGATTTTAATACCACTTCTACATCAATTCAAAAGTACATACATTTTACTCGAAGATAATTAACAGCCAGGCCCACGATATCGAATCGTGTAGTTTTAAGCGACAAACAGCTGATTTGCGGCACACTAATTTTTGTGTCGCCAAAAATAAATGCGATTGGTAACACAAAATTTTTTTACACACATATACATAAATTAACAAAATCGGAATAAGTTTGTTTACTACATTTCTGTCAAGTTAAACTAGCACACGGTTGCATTTTTTACTGTACAATTTAAGCATTTCAGCGCTTTTTTCGTGTATATACGCGATTATATTTTAATATGTTGATATGGCAGCTTTGTTGTTTATTTGCATTACGTTGGTAAAGTAAAGCAAAGCGAACGACAAAGTGACAATTAGTGGGCCGCAGTTTAGATTCACAGTGAGTGACTGAGTTTCTTTCGCTTTAGTTTTCTTTCGATATCGTGGGCCTGGCTGTAAATTTCTTTTTACAAATTAATGATGTTTTCTTTTCTGACAATAAAGTTTTATTTTTCCCCTTTGCATTAAAAGCGTTTTTTATTCCCGTATACTTATACATTCATACATAATTGGCCATTTCAAAACTAGTAGAATCCAGAACATTCCTTAACTGTACATACCAAATTAAATATTTTTGCAACATTGTACTTTTTACGCTATTGATTAGTACTAAATATAGTACAAATGTACTAATTTTGTCATATCTGTTATTTACCCATTCATGCCATTGTCCCACGCCAATAAAGACATAAAAAATTATTTATAATTGCTGTTGCTGTAACTGTTATTGCTTTACATTTAGAATACTTGTTAATAATTGTAAAAACTTAAGAGCTTTATAGTTTTTGAAAGAAAGGAAAAAAATCACAACAAATTAAATTTACACTACGAGTACATTAAAAAATGTTGTCAAATGTATAAACAACGACCGATGTAAACAATTGCTTTTATTTTTACAGATTCCAGGAATTTTCTTTCAAGTGTCAACAAACTATTAAAAATAAAACAAAAAAAAACAAAAATCACAATAAAAACGCCGAAATCATTGACTTGTTCAATTGTTTTATACTGATCATCGTCTATTGCTATGTGACTACAGTGGATTCGTTGATGGTTTGTAGTGCTAAAGTTTTGTATTGAAATATTAACAGCCAGGCCCACGATATCGAATCGTGTAGTTTTAAGCGACAAACAGCTGATTTGCGGCACACTAATTTTTGTGTCGCCAAAAATAAATGCGATTGGTAACACAAAATTTTTTTACACACATATACATAAATAAACAAAATCGGAATAAGTTTGTTTACTACATTTCTGTCAAGTTAAACTAGCACACGGTTGCATTTTTTACTGTACAATTTAAACATTTCAGCGCTTTTTTGGTGTATATTCGCGATTATTTTTTGATATGTTGATATGGGAGCGTTGTTGTTTATTTGCATTACGTTGGTAACGTAAAGCAAAGCGAACGATAAAGTGACAATTAGTGGGCCGCAGTTTAGATTCACAGTGAGTGACTGAGTTTCTTTCGCTTAAGTTTTCTTTCGATATCGTGGGCCTGGCTGTAAGATTTCAAAAAATTTAGTAGAAAAATGCAATTTTTGTACTTTTTGCTTTGTTAAAAAAGATCTCTGTGTTAGCTATGTATCTATTACTGTGTTAACTATTATAGCGAGCTCAACCTGTAATAATTTCATCAATAATAAATCTAATAAAAAGGTTAAAATAATTAAAACTGCATAATATGTTTAAAATAGAAATGTTTTTACAATATTTAACATTGAATTTGCCAACATAAGGTAAAAAATATCAAACAATTTGTCTGTCAGCAATAGGGAAAATTGGGCTCACGCCATAAGGATACTTTCGTCCTAGAAAACAATTTTAAAAAATTCTTTATTCTATTTGTTTGATTCAATTAAGTTACTTGGCCAGTAATGTATGTATGTATGTATGTAATGTATGCAATTAAGTCACTTGTAATAAATACGCCAAAAAAAAAGGTTTTCATGAAATGGCTGTTGTTGAGGCCGAGTGAGTATTTTTGTAATCCAAATTTGTGTAAAAAAACATCATGATTTCAATTTATTCCAACTATAATAATTACGTGATTCCAACACTACAACAAACTCATAAAAATTTTAGCACCTTTTATTGGCATGAACGCATTTATAAAATAAACTCTGTCTCCGTTCTATATGATGAGTTATAAAAATTTACTGACAGACAGACAGACAACACCAGTTCAAAAGGGAATACAAAAACTAAAAACAGACAAGAGACACAAAAAAAAATTTATTTAAGGCCTGGTACACTAATTAACTCGAACAAACGTAAAAATTAATAACAAATTAGTAACACACAATAACCGATACATTGATTTTTAAATAAAATCTGTCTACACGGAAAGAAATTGCTACGCTTATATTGAATATATGTATGACTGTGGACATACATAAATAATAATAGCTTAAGTTGACATAAGTGCTTATTCATTTCAAGAATAAAATGTTAATATCTATTAATAAGACCATGCGAGTTTATATTTTACTTTAAACACACCCAAACACTATTTATTATTAAAGTAGACAAAACCTTTAAGTTCTCAAAATACGAAATTTCGACTTAAGCTATTATTACACTGGTCAACACAACTCTTGTTTCCTTTAATCTTTTTTTCTATTATTGGCTATTTCTGTGGCCCTGATTATGAAAAAAATACTGGGAGATTGTATTTACTTTTTTTCTATGTATGTAAATTTGCATCCGATAATTACCAGTATTTTATGTTTCTTCTTGTAACCTTTCCGTTTTCTATAAGAGAAAATTTTAATTTCTGTGCGGTTTAGTTAAAAATATGAATCCTTTTCCTTCTTTTATTCTTATCACCAATTATCACCAGTTAAAATTTACATTTTATCATAATTTGCGTAATTTAATTGAGTGAATGGAATGTGTCTCTGATACACATTTTATCACTTATTGTGCAGTGTTAACAAAATGAAAATAAACAAAAAATCTCAATGATAAAACAATGTTTTTGCATTAGCGAAATTGCCCTGTGTGTGCTAATATACGAGTATAATAAACAAAATTATTAATTATAACACTTACTTACGTTAATGAATATACATTTTGTTAAAATCAGTATTTAAAATTAAAAACAAACATTCTTTAATAATTAAAATTACATTTTCGTAAAACTGTTTTGTGCAGGAAGCGGGCTTCTTAGGAATGTGAAATATGTATTAATCAGTATTACAAATCTTATTTAAAGGTTTTTTTTTTTCTAATGTGGTTTTCATGAACACTTTTATTACATTCATAAACAATTATGAATAAAAATTTCCCAAAAATTTTATTCTTTTCGCAATATTTGCAATGTAGTCGCCGTGGTCTAGTTGTTAGTGTGTTGGCTTACTAAGACGATAGATAGTGCCGGGTTCAAATCTCAGCTCTGGCATCTTGAAAAAAAAAGAAATATGACAAAATTATTTCTTTTGGCAATTACCTCTCAGCAGTCTTCTGCCAAAAGCTCTAAGAGTAACTGATTGCCATGAAAAAGCTTCTCAAATCTGTCGTTCGGAGTCGACTTTAAACTCTAGGTCCCGGTACTAATAGAAACAAATTAACACACACAACATGAGTGCTGCGAGAAGTTATGCCGTAATCCTGACACGGGGTTGTAAAGGCGACATAATTTTAACAATATTAGCATCGTCAAACACCAATAAAATGCCTGTTTTTTATGTTTGTATGTATGTTTTTTTTTTTTTGTCGAATTGATCTAAACAATATCCAGCTGGTTCTGTACCACCACCTTCTAACTAAATTCACCATGAGACAATCTGTCAAAATCAAGACATTTGTTTATTGGAGTTCTCATTTTCGTCACGAATTTTTTTTTTTTTATAAATTTAATTCGGTTGAATATCTCAATTAAGTTTTCCATTTATAAAATTATCGCGAAAAATATTTTAATATCTCTATGCTTTACACTATTGATGCAAAAATTAAAATCATGGCAATATAATCATAAAAGCAACTCAAAACATCGTGTGTCATTTAAGCTGAAATGACCAAAATATTACTTTTATGTTGCCATCCAAAAACGGCAGTTGGTAGCACGCAGCGATTGTGATGTTGTTGTTATTGATGTTTCTGCCACAACATCATAATCTTTATTCAACTTGCAATGATTTTGTCGACAATGAGAAGAGATAATGGTGGCTGGTGGTGATGATGATAAAGATGTTGGTAATAAAATTTGAATTTATGACGAGATTCCATTAAAGCAACTTCATCATTTCGCCACAGCATCATTTACGACGACAGCAAACAAAAAGGTGAAAAATAAAAAATAATTGAATTTTTGTTTTCGTTTTTTTGTTGAAATAAAATTGTAAAAACAGAGTTGCCCTTGTGGTTATTTTTAAACAAAACTGTAAAGGTTTTTATTTTTTTTTTAGTCTCTAAAGTGTATTTGTGGTCGTCGTAGTCTTTTATGGAGTGTTTTGACTTACTGAGACGAGAGCTCCGGGTTCAAACCCCAGCTCTGATATCTTGAATGAAAAAAATATGAAAAATATTTCTTTCGGCGATCACGTATTAGCAGTCTTCTGGTAAAAGCTCTGAGAGTAACTGATTGTGACGAATAGGCTTCTGAAATCTGCTGAACGTTAAACTGCAGGTCCCAGTACTCCATGAGTAAAAATGTACTCAAACAATATACATAGGTGCTGCGAGAAGCTAAGCCGTAATGTATGTATGTAAAGTGTATTTGTGGTTTTTATGCCTCATGATTTCAGCTAAACAAAAGCGGCCTCATTACCAAAAGAAATACAGACATTCTAGAACTTTGTTTTTTAAACGTATGCATGTATTTACGATATATTCTGCATTTAGTGGTCAAAACAAGGAAATTACAATACAGAACAAAAATTTAATACTAGTGATTAAAATAATTTGCTTCACATGTACGAAAAACTTCTTTCTATCTAGAGCAAAGACATAATTTAGAGATAACAAAGATTTTTGTTGTTATTACATCGGTAATATATGAGTAGATAATTTATAAATTTTTGATTGTGGTGTTTAATAGGCAACGAACGATTTAGGTAAATTTTTTAATATATTTTTTTGTAGAAAAAACATTTCTTTTGTTACAACGCTGACCACTAATCCCCTTAGTAACATATACGAGTAATATAATTTTTTCGTTTTAATTTTTTATTAAAAATTACTAGCGTTAATTCATTGTAAATAACTTTGCTAAGTCTTGTAGATATAGCAAACGTAGCATATCTGCCTACATATTGTTGTTGTTTGTCATGTTTGCTATATCTGCAAGACTTTACAAAGGTATTTACAAGAAAATATCGTCAATGGAATTAAAGAACGCTGTAACTAACAAAAAATCGAAAATACGTTTTTTGCATCATTTAAAAAAAAAAAAAAAAAAATACGTGTCGATTGGTCCAGATCCCAGATTTCTACGATGAAAAAAAAATTCACTTACGCCGTCTGCGAATTAAAAAATACCAGTGTATTTGTTCTACTTTTATGAAAGTTTTTTGGCTCTGGTGAACACTTAAGGTTTTGTCAGTTACAGCGTTCTTTAATTCCATCGACGATATGATTAGCGCTAGTGTTTCAGTTAGTTTTTATTCAGCAGTTATTAAATACATATGTTTACAGCACTGGGGCAACACTGATTGTAAACATGTCTGTAATGAATATTTATAGAAATGTATGCTCATTAGTAGTAAATTGTAAAAATGTCATTTATGTGTCTGCCAGTTTTTTTTTTTTGTTTTTGTTTTTTCTAATGGGAACATACTACATGTATTTTTGTTTAAAAATATAAAATTGTTTAAAGACAAAACAAATTAATAGTCGTTTGGTAAAATCGATTTGTTAGACAATAAATAGCTATAAAAGGTATAAAATAACCACTGTATTCATAAAAGATATTAAATATTAATTAAAGGCTTATTTGAGAAGTATTGCATAGAAATTTGTCAAGTAAGCCTTTAATAAGATTTTTTATTTTTATGTGAATACGTTAGTAAATGTCTGTTATGTTACGTTCACATTAACTAAATATTTGACCAAATATACATAACCACTAAATAATGGTAATATTTATTTTGTGCATTATTTTTTTTTTGCTGCAACTTTAATTCGTTAAGAATTACCACCCTGATTCAGAGTTACACTCTAGCTTCTTGCAGCACTCATGTTGTGTGTGTTAATTTTTATCCATGAGTACCTACAGTTTAGAGTCGACTCTGAACAAGAGATTTGAGAAGCTTTTTCATGGCAATCAATTACTCTCAGAGCTTTTGCCAGAAGACTTCTGAGAGGTAGTCGCCAAAAGAAATAATTTTTTCAAATTTTTTTTTTTTAAGATGTCAGAGCTGAGATTTGAACCCAGCGCTATCGTCTTAGTAATCCAACACACTAACCATTAGACCATAGCGATTACGTTATTATATGCTTTTTGTAATTTTCTATGAAATATTGGCTGTGTTTGAATCGGTAGCAAAGTTCTATGGTAAAAATAAATTTTTGTGTGGTAAAATATTTTTCTCTTTCTGCTGTGTGAAATGAAAACTTTTTTGACAGCATACAATTTTGACATTTATTATTAAAAAAACTCTTGTTGTTATTAAATTTGTTAATTAAAAAATTATATAAAAATGAATAAATTAAAAATGTATATTCAACTACTCATTCCAATTTTTCTGGAGATCAGAAGATCGCATTTATTTGATGTTTTAGTTTTTATTTTACTTTATTATTTTTATTTTACGGTTTCTCCTTCCATTTACGTTTTTTTTTAATAATTTTAGTAAACTTTGTATATTTCTTTACTTTTATGCAATATCTTAATAATTACTTTATATTTGTTTTACTTTGTTCTGTTTTTCTTCCATTGTCAAATATTTCTATGCTTATGTCAAAAATGTTACTAGCCCCTAAGGCTAGTGAAATTTTATTCACCTCAAGACTGTCAAAATTTTACTAACAAGAGAACTTTTCTACCGTTTCAAACACAGCCATTATAGGAAAATGCATTTTTTTGCATTAAAACGTTTCATAAAATAAAGGCGCTGTTTTCGTCAAATACTTTCCTGTGAAAATTTAATTATTTTTATACTTCAAAAGCACCACAATATGTGAACTTGGTTTATGTACTTCCCGTATAAAATAACAAGATAGGGCAGAAAAAACGCAAAAGGTAGCAGTTTTTGGTAACAAAACTTTTTGACAGATTTTTGTTTTACTTAATTTCTAAAACAATTATCAGATAAAATATCAATTAAAATTAATAAAACAACTACAAATATTATTAAACAAAGATTTGAACTTCTTTCTTAATAAACGACAAATAAAACAATTTCAACCTGAAATATTTTATCAAAAAACTATAACAAATTAGTTTCTGATAAAACAAAAATAAAATTAAAGAAAAAGGTTATATTTGAACGAAATATTAAAATATTCAGAAACCGTAAAACTAATAAAAAAAAATTAAAATAGAAAAAAAAACAAGAAAAACCATCAATGAATGGACCACACACAACACATGAATCGAAAACAATTATAATACGCAAATTAAAAAAAAAAAAACAACAACTACAAGAATATTAATAAAAAATATATCACTAAACTATGTATTTAAGTTTGGGATACAAATATTCCATTTAAATATAGAAAAGTAAAGATTAAAAAAAAGATTAAAAAACAAAAAGAAAAATAAAAAATTTCTGAAAATAAATTAATAAAACAAGAGGCAGAAAACAGTAATCAAAATCAAATAAAATTGATAAAAATTAAAAGAAGTAGAAGCTTAACAAAAACGCTTAAAGATCAATTAATTCATTTAATACTATGCAGAACACTGTGTCGTTCACTGCTGAACAACTCCACACTTCAGACACTGAACTTTTCTAAATCAATTCTGTGATTTCAAACATTTAGAAATTTATGAATTTAAAGGAGGTATAAATGTGTTAATGGATACAATAAAATCACCAGGTGATCTCAAGAAAGAGAGGAGTAGAAAGAGGTTTTAAAACAATTAAAATATATAGTTGTTGTTGTTGCTGAAAGTTATTTTTACACAGTGGCACGTATTACTGTAAACGCTCTTCTGATTTTGTTAAAATGACCACATTTTTATTTAAAATCTTTATTGATTGTTCTTTAACAATTTTTACTTCATATACAACAAAGAAAAAACTGATATTTAATATTTGAAGAAAAGATAATTGTTTTAATTAATTCCATTAGTGATGATAATTTCTATAAATAAGAAGCAATACATTTTACTTACGCACATATCAAAAAACCAACACTATGATCTCACCCTTTAGTTGGAATTTTACTAACACGCAGCATTACCAATTTAGCACTTTTAAGGCTAGATCTAAAATTATTCAAAGCTATTTGGCTTAAAAAAGAAACGCTATTGCTCAACCGAGGAAGTAATCATCCACATTATGATGTATTTAGTGGAAAAATTGAGATGATTAGCCAAACTTTAACTTTTTTTTACAAATAATGTTAAAATCGCCTAAAATCATCAAAAATTACCCATTTTTTTCTGTGTAATATTATGGAAAGATATTTTTGTTTAGCATTTTTTCTAAAAATATTTAGCACTTTTTGGTATTTTTTTTAGCATTTTCTAAATAAAATATAGCATTTTTTCCTCAATAAAATTTGACATATGTCTCGACTTATAACTCGGCATAATTCTAATGGAGTATCTTAATGAAACTAGATGTATTCTTTTGTTAGTAAACTCAACAACCATCTTGGGTACAATTTTTTCTTATAAGTATTTATAGCTTTTTTAAAATGCCTGCCATTTCAGTTAACTCATGCACCCCTTAATCCGTACCATTGTATGAATTTTCTTACTTATTACACTGTAGTCGCCGTGGTCTAGTGGTTAGTGTGTTGGCTTACTAAGACGATAGCGCCAGGTTCAAATCTCAGCTCTGACATCTTGAAAAAAAGAAATATGAAGAAAATATTTCTTTCGCCGGCTACCTCTAGCAGTCTTCTGACAAAAGATCTTAGAGTAACTAATTGCCATGAACAAGCCTCGCAAGTCTGTCGTTCAGAGTCGACTTTAAACTGTAGGTCCCGGTACTCTTGCATAAAAATTAACACACACAACATGGGTACTACGAGAAGGTAGGCCGTAACCCTGTAGCAGGGTTTTAATGGCCAATTGTGTATGTATGTATGTACACTACGGAGTTCGGTAGCTTGGTAGCTTCGCAATATTTGATAGTAGAAAATCTGCTGCCCTCAGAGTAGAATTTATCTGATGTTAATATTGTTTTTTCTAAGACTATTCAAATTAAAGTATTAAGATGTGGAAAAATTACAGAATAAGGCCTCAGATCGACTAGTCTTCAAACTGCCCTCATATTTTAAGTTCCTCACTTAAAAAAGTAAAACATGAATTTCAATTAAAAAATTCGTAGTATCAATTAAATTTTTAATGGATTTCAGACCAATAATCTTTAATATTAATTAAAAAGTAAAACTGAATATAAAATAAAAAATGAGCTATTTTTTTGTATTGTTGTTTCATGTATTAAAAACAATTTTTGCTTGTGAACACCATTGTATGTATATGAATGTATTTTGTGTATTAAACGTCAAAAATTAAAATTTTCTTTAATATTATTTGCAGCTGACAATAAAAATAATTTTTTGTGTTTAAAATTTTTTAAAAACACTTGAAAAAAAGTGTATGAGTTGTATCACATTTTTGTATGAAAACTACCAACAACAAGCGTACAACTATTGTATTGCCGTACAATCAAACAACGAATACAATGAATACAAGGGTTTTGTGAATTCGGCAATAGATTTATTAAAAATATTATTGAAAGAAATAAACAATTTAATAAAAATTTATTTTTATTTTCTAAATTACAATACAGTATTAAATTATATTCTAATTATTATTACGAACCGAGTGACTAGCAGTCTAGCACACTACCTACTAGACTACTGAGGCATTCTTAATAAACATTAAATCACGAATTTTTAAAAGATTTTTATAAGTAATAATAACGATGCTTCATTCAAAAAATATTAAACTTTTGATTTTTTAAAAAATCTCTGCTTGTTGAAATAGATGCTTTCGTCAACTACTAGTGCATAATTTTGATTTCTCGTAATTGCTGACGTGAATACCTCTAATAATTTAATATTATTTTGTAATTATTGAAACTCTTCAAAAGTTATAAATAATTAATTAATTGATATTTAAAAGTGTTAATTAAATTTGTAAGCGTTTGATTAATGTGAGATATTCGTTTATAAGAAAGGAACTAAAAAAAAATAAAACAAACAATCAAACTGAACTCATTTATCATTTTCGGTACAGCTCAGTCAACTACTGTTGCCTTTGTTGTTTGCAATTTACACTTGAATGTTAATTTATGATTTTTATTATTTAATTTTGACATAATTGTCGAGCTTAAAAGCTTAATACGTTTTATATTGTTTTTATTTTTTCAATATTTATGTGGGTGTGGCTTATTGGAAATTAAAAAAAAAAAAATAAAATAAAATTAATTTGAAAAAAAAAAAAATTTGTTTAAAAGAACGTCAACACAATCACTCTTAATCGACATCGTCATCATCATCAAAATTAAGCATTTAATTTTATGTTTATGATGCTCTTCCAAATAATAAAAAAAAAATAGCAAAAAATAAATTTTTTTACATTCTGTCTGTGGTAGTCCTGCTTATAAATGGATTATTTTTTTTTCTGAAACTGCGACCAATAACAATAACGATTTTCATAAAAATGTATTTTAATATAGCTTTAGTTTATTTGCATGACTGGGAAGGCAAAAGAACAGCACAGTTTTGCAGAAGAAAAATAGAAAAAATAATTAAATTAAAATAAATCTGTGCACTTTTGATAAAACACTTTGCGTTGAATTTGAAATTTTTATTAAAGAAAAATTAAAAAAAAATATATATAAAATTTATGAACATTTACCCCCTAAGTCTAGAAGATGAATGGCTTCACAAGTTTGTCTAAAAAATTTTAGAACTTTTTTTTATATAAAAACACGAAAGCCTAAAATCGTATTCCAGAAGTAGGAGATTAATTTAAAACGGTCAAACGCTTGAAAATAATTTTTTATGAAATAGTGCAATACATACATCCATACATAAGTAGTTGGCCATTACAACTCTGTTTCAGATCTAGCTTTTCGCAGCATGCATATTGTGTGTGTCAATTTTTATCCATGAGTATCGGGACATACAGTTTACCGTCCACTCCGAACAACAGACTTGAGAAGCTTGTTCAGGGCAATTAGTTATTCTCAGAGCTTTTGTTAGAAGACTGCTAAGAAGTTGTCTGTAAAAAAAATATTTTCTCATATTTCTTTGTTTCAAGATAGCTGAGCTGGGGTTTAAACCCAACACCCTACCTTCTACAAGTAGACTACACGGCGTCCACAAACAGTGTAATAGTTCCACCATAATTTTGTGGCATATAAAATAACATGCATATTTTTATTATTTTCATATAAATTATAATAAAAGCATTAAAATCAAATGGTAAAAATCAAATGATTAAAAAAAAGCAAAAAAATCTAAAATCTTAAAAAATTCAAAATAAAATCTCTAATTTTCTAGTATCACATCAAAAATCCCCATTCCCATTAGACAAACTAACTATGTTTCTAACAATTTTTATTAACTGATTTACAAAACGCGGAAACATATAAATATTTTACAACTTAATGACTTTATATGTTTATTAAAAAGACAGCCATTAAGTCTACGAGTAAAGTCTTAACTATAGACTGACTATATGAAGAGAAACCTTAACTTCAAGTCTAATAGACTTGTAAGACAAACGACGACAACTCTATTAGTTGAAAAATAAAATAAAAAAATAAATAAATAAATTTAACAAATCAACACATATCTACCCACTATAAAATAAACCTCCAACCCTCTTTATTAAAACTATGGAAACAAAATTATAAAATTTATTTTTTCTTACTTCTGCATATAATCTTTAATGTTGTTTGTATAGAAAGACCAACAAAACTATGAAATTTTATTGATTTTTTTTTTAATATGTAAATTGAAATATTTTTAAAATTAAAAATTTAAAAGAAAAAAAAAATGTTAGTTGGTGGCCCAAAAAAATATTTATTTCGATGTGAATTTAATTTTAATATAATAAAACTGTTGAAATATTTATTTATTTGTAATATTGAAAATTATTTTCAATAACCAGGCAACAACAATTTATTTATAATCAATATATAAATATTCATTAAATTCATTGTCATTGTAAAACCAAATTTAGTCATTTATAGACGAAATGTTTAAAACCCAATTGGAAAAATATATGTTTGTCAAGCAAATTTTTTTTTCTATTAAAACAATAAAAGTATCAATTTTTATTAAGGCGATTTGATTGTAAGGATTGATTGCAATAGTTTGATAGCTTCAACCAGCAACAAAAAAGTAGACAACTGTTTGACTAATCGCACCTTATAATGAGTTCGCCTTGCTTTTTATTTTAATTTAAGATTTTCAACTCTGCATCACAACATCTTTTTTTTAACAACAAAAGAACTGTCGGTAACTGTAGTTTGATAGCTAAGAATGTTAAATTGTGCTGACTTCTCTTTTTAGTAAAAGTTTAACGTCAGGAATAATAATTAAACAGAACTGGAGCATGACGTTTTTTTCCATACAAATTGACACATAAAAGCGCTAGAGAATGCAGTCGTGAAATAGAATCTACTTTATTTTGACAGCGATTTTTCTTCTGTTCTCTTTTTTAATCACAAGTTCTCTCAACAATGTTACCACATTTTTAATAAATTGCATATATTTTGTAAACCAACCCATTTGTTTTTTAGTTTGTGCGTAAAGAAAAATAACAACAAATCAAAAGAACATGGAAAAAACATTTGAAAGTTTAAATAATTTCATAAACTTTGGGATTTGTTTAATAAAATGAGTTATATTATAGAAAAAATAATTGAAGAAGGGCGCAAACATGATGAAATTATAAAACATAAATTCAGTTTTAAGCAAAAACTCTCATAATCTTAATTATTTAATAGCTTAACATACAAGAAATGTAAAAACAGCCGTCGTTTTAAAGTTGCAACCACAATGTGCATGGCTTGGCTGAAGCAACTGTCAAAAATTAACGAAAAGGCTGTCAAATACATAATACATACATACATAACTGGCCTTTACAACCCTGTGTCAGGATTACGGCCAAGCTTCTCGCAGCACTCATGTTGTGTGTGTCAATTTTTATCCATGAGTACCGGGACCTATAGTTTAATGTCGACTCCGAACGACAGACTTGAGAAGCTTGTTCATGGCAATTAGTTACTCCCAGAGCTTTTGTCAGAAGACTGCTGAGAGGTAGTCGCCGAAAGAAATATTTTTTTTTATATTTCTTTTTTTTTGAAGATGTCGGAGCCTGGAGTCGAACCCAGGGCCCATGTCTTAGTAAGCCAACACACTAACCACTAGACCACGGCGACTACAAAGTCTGTCAAAGGCATAAGTAAATTAAAGAAAACTTTGGAGTGGCCATAATGTACTTAGATGAACTTAAGATAAATGTAACCATTGTTGCACATTTGTGCAATATTTTTTTTTTTTTTGAGTATTTTAAATAAAAAATTACCCAAAATTACAGCCCCGTATTTGTTTATTCTATTGAATTTGCACACAAAAAAGACAAAAATTAGCAAATGTAATAAAATATGGAAAGGAAATATTTTAAACTAATGAAGTATACTCTAGAAGTATTATGTGCAAAGCATTTCTTATAATAAAAGACAGTCCGCTCCTTTTAATTCAGGAAATTATAAAAACACACATGCCCATATGCACATATCACTTTTGTAAAAGATTTCTATTTGTTTCCAAACCTTTTCTTTGAAATTTATGTTGAAATAAAGTGGACTCTTCAAATTTTCAATTAAATTAAAAATTAATATTGATTATTCAACCATTTTGAATTTTTTCATTTTAATTACAATATTTTAATTTTTTTATTTAATAACAGCTGTTCCCGTACGGTAGTTTGTCACATACATTTTACATGTATTCGCACAATTGCTGAAGTTAGCTTAAGCTAATTCATGCACATTATGTTTGGGACTGAAGTATGGCATGTTTTCTCTGAGAGTCGTTTTTGCTTGAAGTTGCGGTCGTATTCTGTTTAATCATAAAAACTTCAAAATTGTGGAAATTTTATTTGAACAACATAAATGACCTAATCAGCAAGAATTTAGTGGAGTTATTATAAATATGCGAAAAGTATATTTGCAGTTATGAATGATAGGCTGAGGTGGGATAAATAATTTGTAGTCGCCGTGGTCTAGTGGTTAGTTTGTTGGCTTACTAAGACATGGGCCCTGGGTTAAAATCTCAGGTCTGACATCTTGAAAAAAGAAATATGAAAAAAATTATTTCTTTCGGCGACTACGGCTGACTTCCAAAATGTATGAATACAAAGTTTGTTTACAGTTCTACTGCGGTATTTAAATTTTTTACATATGCAAAGTTCCGAAACAATGCAACTATGTGCTTTGTTTACATTTTCATTATGAAACAAAAATGTTGCAATGCACCATTTTTATTTGATAATTTTTTTAAATTATCAGAAATCATTATCATGATATCATCCCGAGAGAAAGGAAAGGTGTCATCCACCTCCTTAATTTCTCTTAAGACCTTTTCCCACAAAACGGTGCGCTTCTTGCGTTTTGCGCAAAAGTCTGGTTCATTTCGCAACCTTGTTATTAGGAGCAACTTTTTTTGCTCGTGATTCTATTTCTTTTCGCTGAAATATGTTAAAAAAATAATCATTCGCTGTTTATATGTATATATTTTTTATTAAAAACAAATTAACTTACTTTTGCAATTTGGTCATTATTTGTAATTTTTTTTTATATTTTTTTTAATAACACAAACGTTTTAATGTTTGTAAGCAAACCAATAGTAAACAAAGCATCAGTTAAAAAACTGATGCTTGATTGCTTTTTTACTGCGTTAAAAATACTTATTGGCGACATTTTGAAATCGTATACATTGTAAATATTTTGTACAGCGACTTTATGAAACAGTATACTTTGTTCGAATACAAAGCAATTAACATTTTGGAAGTCAGCCTACCTCTCAGCAGTCTTCTGGCAAAAGCTCTGAGAGTAATTGATTGCCATGAAAAAGCTTCTCAAATCTGTCGTTCGGAGTCGACTTTAAACTGTTGGTCCCGGTACTCATGGATAAAAATTAACACACACAACATGAGTGCTGCGAAGAGCTAGGCCGTAACCCTGACACAGGGTTGTAATGGCCAATTATGTATGTATGTATTATAAAGATAGATATGAAAAGAATGTTGCTAAAGTTATAAAAATATAAATTAAAATTACATTCATTTGTTGGTGAATAGTGATTTTCTTTTTCTTATATAAGTTTTGACCAATGCACAGCATTCAGTAGGGGTTTACCCCTGAGCATTGGTCTCAAATAAAAAAAAAAGGTAAACAAAAACAGTTTTCTTTCGTCAAAAACGCTTTAAATATATCAAAGTTATATTCTATAAAGAATATTACTTGAAGCTTGTGAATTCGGCAATTATTTTATAAGTAAATTGAGAAAAATGAAAATGTTTTTTTTCTTATTTTACTGGTCTTAAGTAAACCAAATTCTAACTGGGTTTGGTTTATTTAAAAGTTAATCTAAATATCAATAACAAAAACAAATAATACCCATATTTTAATTCTAGAACAACATAATAAATTAATAATTTGTTATTAAAATACAACTTCTATTTTAATTTTATACAAAATCACAGCTGAGTTAACTTTAATGGTTTTCAATAAAAAATTTAAGTAAAACAACAAGAAAATGAATAAAAATTAAAATGTTTTCATTTATTCATAATTAGCCAGAGAGAAGGTGAGGTCTAAGACAACAAAATTGAAAGATTTAACAGCCTCAACAACAGCCAACGATGATGATGATGACAATGATATTGATGATTACAAATTTGGCTTCTGTGTCTTCATAATTTAATTTTAGTTTTTGCCTCCATTATAATAAACGATACTTTACATATGAATTTCCAAATATTTAAATGGAGAATCGAGACAAATTTTGTTTCTTTTTGGGGTGTGTGTGTGCGTGTGTGTATGTTTAGTTGTTGGCAATTAAAACATCAACACAATTTAAATATTATTTTAAATTTTTAATTTTTATTTAACTTTTATTAATTTCTTAATTTTTATTTTAAGCTCACATTTTAAGACGGCAGACCGACCAACAGATAACTCTTGAGTTTCTTTTGGGGATTTCCTAATAAACAATGAAATATTCATATGCCACACTGAACGATTTGTATCGCATTATACGAGTATGTGTGTTTGCTAGCTTGTATCACATCAGCACATACCAATTTATTATAATTATCTATCTTAATATGTTTATATGAGGAATAGTTTGGCTTAATAGAGTTATTTAAACATTTTTTTTTTTCATTATTTTAATTTTTTTAATTATGTTATTGGATTTTTTTACTATGCGTTCGCGTTCCTCTCTCATAAATATTTTTACATTTCAAAACGATATTTTATTTTCATTTTTTTGTTTTGCTGTTTCATTAACATAAGATACTGAGCAAACTTGTCAACTGAAAGTCAAATATCATTTATAAAAATTTTAAATGTTAACGTTTTCGCTTTGGGTCCATCCTTCCGTTTAAATCAAGTTTGCATTTTGATTTTCTTTTTTAATGTTTAAACAAAATTCTCATATTTTTTTGTGTGAATATTTCTCTGTCATCATACATATAAAGACGGTATCTAAAGTGGTTATTGCTACTGGCCAAGTTTTTTGACATTTAAGTATTTTAAAATGTTTCGTTTATAGCACAAATGTTTGTAAAACAAATTTATTTCATATTTTAACCAAATTATGTCGTTAGTGTATGATTTAAATAGATTAAAAATTTAATTTTTAAACATTTGTTTTTTATTTATTATTTAACAGAAGACAGAAGACATCTTTTGGAACTTGTTTTGTATTAAAATTTAAACAAAATAATTAAATATTTAGAATTGTTATCGATTTTGAAATTAATATTTTGTTTCTTTTTCTTATAATTTATGTCTGAAGCGGGATTTTGCAAGACTTTTATGGTCGTGCTTTTAGCACAAGTCCAGTAAACATCTTAATCATTAACTTTAATATTTATGTGCAACAAAAGCAAATTATTTCGAAAATTTTTATTTTAAATATTAAATTAATCATCATGTTTTCTTTTTAATGTTTTTTATACCTTTTGAATAAATGTTTTTTTAAACTCTCTTTGCAATACTTCGTTCTGTGTCTCTCCAATTATATCGTCAATAGAATTAAAGAATGCTGTAACTGACAAAACCTTAAATGTTCACCAGAGCCAAAACCATGTATGAAAGTAGAAAGAAGACACTGGTATTTTTCAATACGCAGACGGCGTAAGTGAATGTATTTTCTTCATAGAAATCTGGGACCGGGCCTAATCGACACATATTTTTTTTTTCTTATAAAAATGATGCAAAAAACGTATTTTCGATTTTTTGTCATTTGTCAGTTACAGCGTTCTTTAATTCTTGGGACGATATATTTTCTCTTCATCACCATGACGTTTTTGGCGTTACTTAACTTGATCCATATATTAGGGTTAAGAAACGAATTTTTTTTGTATTGAGACCAAAACTCGGGTAAACCATTACTATATGCTGTGCATTGTATTGGAATTTTCGTGGAAAGAACAGTACATTATGACAACAGAACATATATTTTGGTTTCTTATATTATAAACCGCCTTATGAATGAGACAAATTGCTGCTGATTTGATCAGTCAAAGGCCAGTGTTATACCTTTACCCTTGACTGATTAACAGAAACTGCTTCATAGTTAGAGCTGCAAAACAATCGATAGTACTATCGATAGTATCGATAGTTTCATTTTTGGCCGACTATCGATGGTTTCACTATCGGTAGCGATACTATCGGAAAATTTTAAAAGTAAACTTTTTCAACGCAGGTTTTTTGCCGCCGGTAAATTTTTGTATGTATGTTCTAATTTTTCAATAAAAATAATATATTTGCATTTATTTAATGTAAAATAATATTTCAAAAAAGTGTTATCCTATTAAGCTCCTTAGGGTAATTAATTTTATTTAAACTTAGTTATTTTTATTCAGCGGCAACGGCTACCTTAATATAACGACAACGAGGAAGTATTGACGGCACAAAAATAATAGAAAGAAGATTTAAAGTAAAAGTTTCTGGTATTATAAATAGCATTTCTGAAAGAATAAAGAATATTTAAATAAAAAAAAACAGTTTTAAAAAATGGTGAGATTCCTACAATTATCAGAAAGAAAGTATTATTACAATACTATTTAATAGGAGTGTGTATGTCTGTCTGTGTTTAATAGAATATGGCAACGAATGATGAAGAGGATATTCAAAAAAAGATACGTAGGACGTATTCAGATGTTTGGACTTATTTTGAAATAACCAAAGATAAAAATTGTGCTAAATGCCGTTTATCTGGCAAATATTATAAAACTAGCGGCAATACTACATATTTATTAGATCACCTAAAACGTTCGCACCCTAGCTTCACAGAAGCGGAAAAGCCAATTACGACCATAGACCAAAAACGGTCGATAAACAAAAATTATTGGGTAAACCTGGTATAACTTATAAATACCTAAATTTAACTCTTCTGTATCTAATTTTATTTATGAATTGTTTTTTATAATCCTTTTTAATTAGAATTTTGGTGTTTACATATGTAGAATGTATGTTTTACATTTTAAACGTTAAAGCCTTTTACGGTTAACGTTAATTTAAAAAAATTATCTAAAATTAACAGCTTTAATTATTTTTTTTGTTTGGCAAATAATTTACGTTTTTTTTTTTTTTTTTTTGTTATTTTGTAATAAAATTGAAATTGATGTTACAATAGTATACATATGTATGTTTTTTATTTAAATTAATACATTTATTATGAAACACAGTTGAAAGCGAATAATAACCCATATACATACATGGTACTTGCCATATTTTAATAGAGTTTTACTTACTGGACTTCCGATACAAATTGAATTCTACTCATCCACTAGATTTTTGAAGAACCTAGTAAAAATATATCCAAAAATTCGTATTGCGATTCTAATTTTCTCAGAAAAATAGAAATCCGATAGTATCGATAGTATCGATTGTTTTTTTTAAACTATCGAAACTATCGATGGGGCCGACTATCGATAGTTTTGCAGCTCTATTCATAGTTGCATGTTGATTGCGGTGAGTGTCTTCGCTAAGTAGGTTAAAAAGACCTTAAGCTCAAAAAAAGAGATATATTATTATTTAAATAATAATTTAAAAAAAAACCGCAAACAAACTTTTTCATTTTTCACCTTTGCTGGGATTCGAACATGGGCCGTTTGAGTTTTTGTGCGAGCATTCTAACCACTATACCACGCACCCGCCCACGAATTAAACTTGAATTGAGCATTTTCTGTGGTCATAGCATTTAACAAGCTCAACCTTTGTTTAGAATACAACTTTCTTTTTATTTTCTCTTCAAATCACTGGATAATTGACCATCGATTCAAATTTTAACAGTAGCTCTGAACTAAGTGACAGAAAGAGGCCTGTTGACGAGAGCAGTGCTGCACTTTTGGGTTAAGTGGTAAAAATTCAAAAACTCACAAATTTATTAAACCACCAACAGTATGCCCACCTTAAAAAAACAAAGTTGTTTCCAGGTTCTTTAAGTGTTTTTCTTTTTTTTTCTTCTTCTTATAATTCTAGAAGAAATGATGGGAAAGAGATATTTCTACGTCTGTGTTTTAACGTCTAATTGGCAATACTTTTATTAATTTTCTAAAAATTTTCTTTTTCTTTAATTGTTTGCTTGTTTGGGCAATTTATTGTAGCAATTGTGTTTTCGATTTTCTTCTGGCCATTAACAAGCAGACCCTTGAGAAAAATCAAATGTTACCCTCCATCATCGTTTACAGGTTCTACTGTAAAACAGCAAATATTCATTCGTCTTCATATCAATGATGTTTTTTTTTTTGTTTTACATGCATCAACAACAGGCAACATCAAGTTTGTTTGCCCCCTACTTCACATCATGTATGTATTTAATCGACAAAACAACACAATGCCTTTTCAACAAAGCAAGTTTGTACCTTTTCATTGTTCACTTTACAGCCTGGCTAATATTGCAACAGCAATAACAATTGCAACTGCAATATAAACAAATAACAATAACAATTACCAATCAACCTGAAAATTCAAAAAGCAACCACTACTACAACAGCTTGAACAACATTTTATATTTAATGGTAAATGAAAAACATGGCCCAAAGGATAATTGCTACAGCAATAGCAGGAGTAGATGAAACTCGTAGTGCTCTTGTTTCAAAAAAAAAAAAATTAATTTTTTTTAAATAAAATTTTAGTTTTTTTTTTCTTTTTTGCATCAACAACAACAGCAACTGTTAGAGAAACATGCTCAATTGCAAATATTATTCTAAACTGTTGCCTTTTTTTTCGTTCAATAGCAACAACACTCCCCCTACTACGGCTAACACCACTGATAACAACAATATGAACAGCAACAATAACCACAAAAACATTGTGTTACTCAAGAAGAATTTTTGTCCTATAACAATCCACTTATGTTGTAGAAAAAAAAACGAAAAAAAAACGAAAAAATGGAAAAACAAAATATGGAATTTGTTAACACAAGAGCCTACGCATGTCAAAATTACAAAATCATTTTAGGGGTCCCAATCCCTTTACTTTCTTGTTTCCTTATTTAACCAAAACTCAAACATTCACCTGCAATGAGTACGAAAATTTTCATATTTTCTTCATTATTTCCAAGTTAAATTACAAGTACAGAGAAGTACGTATGTACACACATACATATATTGCATAATGATGTCTCTAAATTGGCATTGTTTATAGCAGTTCCCATTAAATTAAACCCTTAATTTCAGCAATCAGTGATGATTACAATTTTGGAACTTTTATAAGACGAAACAAAAAAACAATATAAAATATATAACATAGTACTTAATTGAAAAAGAATTTACAAAAAAAGCAAAAAGAATGTGTTTCTTCATGGCGTAAAAACAAGTCGTAACGCTATAAGCACCACCGTATTATTTTTGTCCCACAGAGTTTTTTAATAATTTTCAAATTATTTTCTTTTTTAGTTACTTTTTGTTAGTTTTTGACTATTTTAAGTATTTTTTTTTTATTTTGAGACCAATGCTCAGGGGTAAACCCCTACTAAATGCTGTGCATTGTATTGGAATTTTGAAAAGGACAGTACATATATTATTATTAATTATTACATTATTATTAAGCGCCTTAGGAATGAGACAAATTGCTGTGAATTGATCATTCAAAGGCCAGTGCTATAGCTTCACCCCTGAATGATTAACAGCAATTGCCTCATCGTTGCATGTTGATTGTGTGGTGATGAGTGCCTTCGCTAAGTAGGTTTTAGCTGTTATCTGCTACATCCCAATAGGTGGCGCTTTCTTTTTCCTGATCATTCAATTTTTGTTGACATTGGTTAAGGTGTAATAGAGCGGAATGTCGGGAGCGGTTTCTTTGTTGATGATGTTCTGGAGGGGGGGGGGGGGGGCCTTATTTTTAAATTATAATTTTGAAAAAACCGCAAACTGACTTTTTAATTTTTCACCTCTTCTGGGATTCGAACCTGGGTCCTTTGAGTTTTTGTGCGAGCGCTCTAACCACTATACTATAACCACTATAAAATGTTAAACATGTGTTCTCAGTTTTAAAAAACACAACAGCTCTGACGTTTTGAAAGAAAGAAATGCGAGTATGAAAAAATATTTCCTTCAGCGACCACCTCTTAACAGTCTTCTGCCAAAAGCTCTGAGAGTTAGAAGCTTGTCCGTAACTCTAAATGAAATGATGTACGAATTTGGAGGAAATAAAATATACTTTCGTCGTATTTTACATTCTTGAATCAAATAGGTAATCGTTTTTATGAGGTAATAAAGTTTTTGGTAATTAATCTAGTAAAATTATTAATCTAATAGACACGTGGAACCCCAAATTTGTCAGAACTACAGTTGTATGGGCACACTAAAAGTTTTTCATAAGCAACAATATTTTATTTCAATTCTATTCCATAATACCAAAATAATGAAAGTTTTATCCTTCTTGTTCATGTTTAAAATTAGAAATTCTATAAAAATTTGGTAAAAATGCTTTAAATAGATCAGAACTATTAAATTCGGTTAAATGAGTCATACAAACAGGGTCGAATTTAATGTTCGCAATACTTAATATTGTTTTACCTGCCATAGACGTGTTTGTGATAATGCAATCTTGTCATCTGTGACTATGGATATAATAAATATTGCGGAGACAAAAGAATTAATTGTAATTCAGAAGCATTTAAGTGCCTTTGTTTTTTAAAACTGTGCAAGTAAAACTTCACTCCATCTAACCATCTTAATATTTAACAGACTTTTATCAGGCCCAAGTTGGAATACAACTGTCATGTATAGGCCGATGCTTCAAATTCTAAATTGAGGCTTCTCGAAGGCGTACAGGGAAGAGTGAAGGTGCTTATCAACGACGGCAGGGTATCTAACTCTACCGATTCATTGAAGCTTTGGACTAATGTGCCGTGTGTTTTATTGTACTACCACGGAGGGGGCTCAATTCTTACGTACCATTCGTATCTCTCACAGACCACATCATTTCGTAGTTGATTGTAGAGTGAACCACACAATGCACTGTGGAGGGAATTCTTTCTTTAGCCACAGTTTTTTCTTTCATTTACAATATTAATTAGATTAAGTCAAATGTTCACAAGCACTACTCCTCTCTCTTTTCTTCCCTCTCATAACTTATTTTCTTTGACCAGCAAAATGTACTGCATGAATAGGGGTCATCCCCTGAGTGCTGGCCTCAATCAAAAAAAAAAAAAAAAACAAACAAAAGTCGATGTCCACGATGAACAATGCACAGTGTTCAAGTCTGATATTTCTAAGGCAGTGTGGTCTTTATATAAAAAATTTTTCGGATTTTATTAAGTTTTTTCCCCCCACGCTTACGCCTTATTCTATATTAAACCATCGAGGCATGCTTTTAAAAAAAGTACCAAATTCAGGCTTTGGTAACTTACATTTTTTATAACATTTTACCCTACATTGTATGAGACAGACACACTCTGAAGTATTAAATGGTTTTTAACAAAAGTTGAACAATGTGTTCATCAACCAACCCCTCTATTTGAAATGGAATGCAAATACAATAATGAAATTGTATTCATTGATGATGAAAAATATTCATATTGTTATGAATACGATGTGTATTGGCCTACGGCTCATTTGCTCTCGAAATGTTGACGATGAGTTGAATTGAATTGTGTTGAGTTCAGTTCAGTTCAGTTCAGTTGAGTTGCGTTGTAATCATCATTTTATTGTTGTTGTTGTTTTTGGTGTTACAAGAATGAGTTTACTTGTAGGCAACATTATGGTTTGTAAACATCCGTATCAAGAAACAACAATTAAAGCATTTCAACAATAATTTTTGTTATTGTGAGAGTATATTCATATGGTTGATAATTTTTTTTATTGTTGTTGTAACTTTTAGGGGGTGCAACTTTGTGCGTAACAAAATCCAAGACTGAAAACAACAATAACAATTAACAAAAAAATATTGCATTTAATATACCTATGCATGTATGTATGTAGTGTATGGTATACCAACCAGCGCATTATAAATGCCTGCCCATATATTCCTTCTTACGATTTTAAAGCCTGCTCAGTAAGACTCATGCGGTCATGTATCTGTGTGAATGGTTGGTTACATGGATGGTATTTCTGTATATGAATATCCCTGTGAGTAGATGTGACTGTTATAAAATTTGCAATTGAATTCTATTCAAGCGTATGAATATACCTCTGGATACTATTACTGCTTTAAAAATCTCTTCCCCTGCTGCATTCTTCACATCTCATGGTACATCATTTGGCATTTGTAAACATAAACTGGTGAAAATTATAATAAAAAAATTGGAATGCATTTGCAAGAGTTCACACAAATGGTAGATTGGGAGGCCTTGAGGTAACTAATTGTTTCCACGTATATACCTATTTAATTTTTTTTTTGTATTTTTTCGCCTGCGTTTTTGCGTCAAAAACCTGCAAACAATTGGGGGAGTAATAATTGTACACGTTTTTCACAAACGTGATAGCAACACTGAAAAAAATTGTTCAAGTGAAACCCCTTAATCACCGTTTTTATTTGATATATGATTTATATTTTTATACATCTTATATAAATATAAAAGGGTGTTTATTTATTTGTTAGTTTGAAGTCGATAGAAAGCTGAACCGATTTTCTTAAAATTTGTCTCTCTTTATGTCTGTAGAGAAGACTTTATAAATTTCAAAAATTCCAACTGGATGTTATCATGCTCATACAAAGTCAAAATTATTTTTATATAGTAAAAATCTCAAAATTGGTTTCAAATATCTTCGTAGTCAATACAGCAAATAGGTAGAATGGTGAATACAAAGTAAATTTTTATAATTCCATAAGTCGTAAAATGTTAAAGTTGAAGTATCTGAGTTTGGTTTGAATGATTTTAATAGTCAGTACATATAACACTATGCGACAAATAAAGACTTTTTTGGAAAAATGCACGAACTCCTCAGTATAGGTCCGATTGTACTAACAAAACTTAGTAGGCCAAAACTTGGTCAGATTGACTGCCAATTTTTTTTATGGACCTTAAAAGATTTTGAAAATCACTACATCACTCAAAAAAAGGTGTCCTCAGTTTTTGGCCAACAGCTAACTCAAACTTAAAGATACTGCTTAACTATATTCGGTGATAGTGTAGTGAAGTCTCTACTGAACAAATTTTTACTTATTTTTTGTGCAAAAAATAATTTTTTCTTGCACTGTTTTGCAAAAACGTACGAAAAAATTTTTAAATTTTTCGCTTTTTTCAGCATAACTTACAGGGACTCGTAATTTTTCACTAACAATATATGGCAATTGTAAATCTGAACAACTTTCGTGAGCATATCAATACAATCTGAACGTGTCTAGTCATCCAAAATTGCTTACAAAGACCAATTTGTACCCTAAAAATGTTATTTTTAACAATCTTTTAAAATAAAGTTCTTTTAATATATAAGCGTTTAATTAAGCTTTAGGTCTATTATATAATTATTTTTTTCGATA
This sequence comes from Metopia argyrocephala, assembly GCA_963576795.1. Taxonomy (NCBI): domain Eukaryota; kingdom Metazoa; phylum Arthropoda; class Insecta; order Diptera; family Sarcophagidae; genus Metopia; species Metopia argyrocephala. The sequence goes on from OY756209.1 coordinate 5,246,678, forward strand.
TTTCGCTACTTCTCTGCGTAGTTTCTTCAGGAAATATTTTTTATTTAAAAAATTTTTTAAAAAATAAATACATACATACATATTAAAAAATTGTGTCACATGAAAAAATATTCTATCAAGAAAATTTGTCATATAAAAAAAATTTTTTTAAAAATAAAAACCAACAAACATATTTAATTAAATATTACAACCAACAAACATTTTTTAGAAAAAATAATTACAAAATAATTAAATTAAATAACTAAAACATAAAAAAACATATTAAAAAAGAATCATAATGATATATGTATAAAAACAAAAATTATTTGTTATGTGGTATTATATTAAAAAAAAAAAAAAAAGATTTCTGTAAGTTTGTGCAACATTGTCTGTGTCTGCTTTATAATTTATTCTAAGTGTTGTTGGTACATTAATTATCTGTAACATCTGTAATAAATAACGACGTTTATAATTATTTTCTGTATTTAGAATTGAAACATTTTAAAAAAAATAAATAATTGTAACATAACAACTTTTTAAAAGATTAAAAGCTTTAAAAAATTTTAAAAAGGATATTATGAAACTAATACTTATAATTTAAACATTTTTTAACAGCCTTCTTTATAATTAAAAATTTTTAGCCAAATGTACAAGTTCTTTAATTATTGATTCTTTAACCAGTTATCAAATAAAAGGTATGAAAAGTTTAATAATATTAATCTATAGCAGGCTATAAACTTGCCAGTTTTTGGCCTATATGTTAAGTAGTTGCTAACTTTTTATTATAAATAGAGCTGTAAAAATCTAATTTTTACAATATATATTAATCAATAATAAGGTCAACTAAACTTATTAATATAAATTTCTTTTTAAAAAACAAAAAATAATTTTCGCCTTATTGGCAAATATATTTAATATAATATGAAATGTATGCTTTTGAGGAGAAGCATGTCTCTATGGCCATTTTCTTTGGGAAAAAGTCTCCTGATGAGTCTCCTAAGCAGAGATGATATATCCATATTATATAATTTTTTTTAATTTTTTTTTTTTTTAATTTTTTGTTTTAATTTTTAAAAAAATATTACTTTCGGCGACTGCCTCTCAGCAGTCTTCGGGCAAAAGCTCTGGGAGTAATTGATTGCCATGAAAAAGCCTCTAAAATCTGTGGTTCGGAGTCGACTTTAAACTGTAGGTCCCGGTACTTATGGATAAAAATTAACACACACAACATGTGTGCTGCGAGAAGCTAGGCCCTAATCCTGACACAGGGTTGTAAAGGCCAATTATGTATGTATCCCTTTCAAACCGTGATGCATCGATTGTGCGGGTGGGTTTAGGTCTCACTATTTTCGTTTATATTTGATCAACATCAAAAAGACCGACATGCATCGATTGCGCTGATTGTTCTTTATATCTGTTTCTCACACTATTCTGCCATTCGATTTACCCTTATTTAAATTATTTCGAAAATCTTGCGTCAGATTTCAGTTTTGTCCAAATGAGCGGAAGGAACAGTTTGTGTTTACAACTACAAAAGTACTTATGGTTAATAAATAGTGAATTGGGGCATATTTTAACTAAAAAAATTATACGTTTTAATGTTTCAAACCAATTGAAGTCATTTGATGCAATAAATATGCGTTTCAGTTAAAAAGGTTAACGAGTGCATCAATTATGTGTGTGTCCTTAAAATCCTTGAAGGATATAAAAATGGTAAAATCTAAACATTGATTCTATTTTCGTACGATATGGAGACCATATATTCCAAAAATCAGTAAAAAATTCCCATTAATTTAGTGGCAGGTCTGAAAGGGGTATGCACGGTTTGGGAAACGCTTAATGATCTCCTGTATGCTCATATATTTGGATCAGTACAAACAATTTTTCTTTATTTTGTCTTCGTGCCGTTTTGTATGAGTAGAATAGCTGTAATTGGGTTGCCTTTGTAAAAAGTAGATGTGTTTGTAATGAAAAATTTGAATTTTTGTCTATCTTTCCGAACTGCAAAGCTCTATAATTTTATATAATTTGATTTTGTTGGTTCTAATTTTGCTGCTGCTGATCCAATTAGAGGATTATGTCTTAATCTTAACTCACTGTATAATGTGATTGGTATCTCTAATTCAGTCTTTTGTTCATTAAATCTATAGTTAACAAAAAACATTTTCTATTTTTTTTATAAATTTTAATTTTAAATCTATGGATAAATGATTTCTCCAAGTGTATAAAAAACATCTTCGCTATTTTTTTTAATGAAAACAAAGAATTCAAACTGACGACCTTTAAGTTTTACATTCATTCACTTGCACACACAATACGCAAAAGTATAGGCTCATGACGCACATATTTGTTCAACCATTCCATCCATACACCCATCCAACCAACATACATTATAAGTGTTTTATGAGTTTTGGCAAGCAAGCAAACAGGCTGACTAGTCAGTCTGGTGGATTGACTGTTTGGCATCTTTATACCAAAATTCCTTCAATTTTTACACTGAAATTTACAAGCTTTGCCAGCATTATAATTCGTACTCATATTTTTATGGTTGAACTTACATACATAAATACATACATATGTACGTAAAAAGTTTACATTTATTCATGTGCAAGCAAAGGCAATACACTTTACATTATATGTACGATGATGATACGTATGTATGCATACGTTTCAAGGCTCATTGAGCATGTTTATTAGCCAGCTTTTTGTGCTAATTAGCTACAGTACTTCATGGTTATTAAGATTGTGGCAAAGTGGTTGCAATTCAACCAACAACACAATAACCATATTTCTGCTCACACACATACACTTTATTATATCTCTTTCCTTATCAGTGTACTCTCTCTCTATCTATCTTTGTATTTTGCTCCCCATTACAATTTTCTAGATTTAAATTTTCGACCTCCTCTACCAGTTCTGTGCATATGCATGTGGCAGTAGAGTATTTGAAGGACTGAATGAATGAATAATGAAAAAAAAAGAATACTTCGTAGTCTCATAATATTATAATTTAATACTGAAAAAAGCTCGATTTTTTGTGTTTTATAATACAACAAATTATGTTGATGACGATGTTGAAAAATTGCATCTCCTTTATTATACAATAAAAACAACAGCAAGAACTGCAACAAAAAAAAAAGCATTCAGTATAAAACACTTGATTTATTTTGTATTACGAGAAGTTTTTTCTCTTTCTTTTATTATTATTCCAGGGTTTATTTTTCTAAACAAGGTAATATATTTTAAATCCACTTGAACAATTTTTTTTGCTTTTATTATGGAGAAGTACAGCCCAAAGCTATTTAAAAATATTATGACCATTAAACAATAAAATAAAATATTTTGGACAATTGCTTTTTATAAGGATTCTTCCCTTTTATAATATATTTCATGAATACGGTTCATAAGAAGACTTATAAAAAATTTTATGTTCTGCCTTTAAAGCGCCAGTTACGGTTGCTTGTGCAATAAGTGAAAGCGTTATGACGTATGCAATATAATTACATAATTTACTCGTTCATTATTCATGAAATACATTTTGATTTTAATTTTCATTTTCTTTTTTTTCTAATTTAAATAAATATGTATATGCTTTGATTTTTAATTTGTATATTTCCTATATTTCCTATATTTATGTTTTTATTTTCTCTTCACAGTTAATCATATCAAACAACACGGAAACAGGAAATGACTTTCGTTCAGTATCCAATATACGCTTTTTTGTTTTCAAACATCCTCAAGGTATGTTACAAAATTTTGTTATTAACTTTATTATGATCGCATCACAAACAGGGTGTTCATAATAATACTTTTATGTAATTATTAATTTATTTCAAAATATGTATGTAAACGAAAAGATGCTTTTATTATCTTTAATAGCCAAAATTTAACCCTTCATTGCATAATGATGGAAATTTCCATTATAAATTTTTTTGAAGAAAAAGAAAAGAAATGTACAAAAACTTTAGTGTAAATTGGTCGCTGCTGAAATATTTCGGCATTAGATTATAGCCATTGAACTGTAGTTTTAGATATTTATAATAAACATTTTTTAAATATTTTTTCTTAAAATTGTGCATGAATTTTATTAGTGGTTTATTTGAGAAAAATAAAAAAATTCATGCAATTAAGGGTTAAGGGAAAATTTTATTAAGATTTCTTGTGTACTTCAGTGAGAAATAAATCTGTGGCAATATGGAAGAGTAGCTTAAGTCGAAAATTGAAGTTTTGAGATATCATCAATTTTGTGTAATTTTTATTCTGTATGTTTTTTGCGAATAATTTATGAGCTAATATATTGGTACCATGTTCATTAGAGAAGAAGGAAAAATATTTTAAAAAAATATGGTTGATTTTAGAAGATTTTACGCCTTTTCTACTTAAGCGCTTTTTCGAAACTGAAATCTGCGTTGGACAGGTCCTTAAGTAACTTAAGCGCTTCTGTTGAAATAAAAAGTACGTATTGTGTAGTTTTAAGTAAATATAAGGGGATTTATTGAAGAACTTACATTCACTTAAGATAACTGTATACAATAATCACATTTTATTAAAAAAACTTATGTAAATATAAGTTATACGATAAATCGAAAATCTGAATATGTAAACAAATCTATGTGTACATAAGTTGTTTTGTTAAATGCATTATTGATTCAAAAAACTTTGGCTAAAAATTAACGTACAAAACATTGATAAAAAATAGAATTTTTCAAAACGGACTAAACACATTTAAGCGCCTTTGCTTCTGTAATGCCCCAAACGCCTTAACTCAATTCTCTCTTATGTGGACTTAAGCTACTCTTCCAAATTGCCACAGAAATTATTTTTTCAATGTCATATTTGAATTTTTATTAAAATAAAAACATTAAGGCCCATTATTACAACTTGCCGTTAGTTAAAGGTAGGATTTTATCAGACCGATAAACTGGTGTTTGTTATTACAAGTTAACTTTTACCTAAAGGTAAGGCAATCTTCCCGATAACTTTATCGTTCACTTTAGTTTAAAATTTATTTGTAATAAAAAAAACGAATTTATCTGTCTGAAAAAATCCTACCTTTAACTAACGGCAAGTTGTAATAATGGCCCTAAAACATAATTTTGTTTTACATTTTCTTACTTTCTTACACCTTGAAAGAAAGAAATGTGAACAAGCTTCTCAAGCTTCGCAAGGGAAAAATCATTGGTCGTGTATTTAAACAAACAAATTAAGCAAAAACAATAAAAATTGGCATAAAATAAAATATATAATTTCTGGGTGCTGGGGATTTTTCAATAAACGCAACAAAATAAAAAAAAAAATGGAAGTGGACAGACTGAAACATCAAATTAAAATGTTCTTCATAAACAACAAAATTTTATTGCAATTCTTTGCCATAAAACTAGGGAGATCGGTAATTATTCTATCGGGTTTTACCGGGTTTTTTTTAGTTTTACTAAACCGGCTTTTTAAAAACAAACATTTTTCGAATATCGATTACACTCCCGAGCATCGGCAAATATTACTCTGCCAAAAATAGAAAATTTTTTTATTCAGACAAGTGTCATAAGAGCTTGAAGAATTGCTCAATGCTTTATATACTATATGCCCAACAAGCACTTTGAGTGAAAGGTCATTCTCAATGTCGAGAATGAAATTTATTTTAATAACCAAGAGATTTATTTATTTTATACTAATAGCCAGTTAACCGGTTTTTTAATAATTATTTACCGAAAACCGGGTTTTTTTCAAATATAAAATATTCGAGCTATTCGTAAATCGTTTTTTGAAAAAAGTCGAATAATCGATCTCTCTACATAAAACCATATGCTTGTTAATGGTTAAATGGTGAAAATTCATATTAAAGTAAAAATATTAAAGAAACATATGTTTTAACAAAATAATTTTATTGACATTTTAATAAAATGAGCTTAAGGTCTTATAAATATAAAAATTGTCTATATTTTGCTCCTTCTTCGTGTAGCTAAGTAAATAAAATTTTTATATTTAAAATAAAGATTTATTATTATATTAATTTAAAGAATAATATATTTAAAAAAAAAGTCGTTCTGTGGAGTTAAGATCTAAGGACTAAGCAGGCCACAATATAACTTAAGTTTCATTGGCTGAAAATCACTTGTCTTTGTAATTCACTTCTGCTAATAGACCTAGTTTAGTGGAGCGTTCTCCTTAAAACATATTTAAAATATTCTTAATCGAAGTATTGATCCTATTCAGCTGTAGGAAAAGTATCCCAATATTATTACTTTTGCTCCTTCATACTTTGAGCCTTTTATGTAAATTTTATTTATCCATTTACTTGTCCTCGTCATTGAAATACTTAAGAATGTAAGAGAGCTTCATTTCTTACAAAACAAAAACTTCTAGACAATACCCTGGTAGCAAACAATTATCTTTGACGGCCGCAACTAAAAACATTTAATTCGAAGTATAGGCAGACCGTTCTAAAGCCGTTGTGGTGGTATAATTATAATATTCTTCTTGATGACAATGCTACCCAAAGTTGAAGTGCAATATTGGAAAGAAAAAAGCTTGAGATAATTTAAATAATAATAAAAATTGTTACGAAGAAATAATTTTATGAAGCAAAATCATCATTACATTCCCTTAAGTTAATTGTTGTTATTATTTCTAGCATTTAAGCTCTATACATATGAGCATAAACATTACAAAAACCAAATACACGTAGAATATTCGAGTATGTTTAAAATTATAAATCATTACAACAACAAAATAAACGTGGGTTTAAAATTATATAAATATTACAAAGACACATTACTGTTTTGAGTTAGTTGTATAAAAACAACTAAAGAGTTGACATCACAGCACTTATAATAAGTATAGTAAAACCTCCCTACTCTGAACACTCGCTAATTCGGACTACCCAGTAATCCGGGCTATTGAAATAATTCGGACAGTTTAGAAACGTTTCCTCTATAGCTCGGGCAAGTGTTTTTTTTTATATTTAAATTTTTTCGTTTTTTTACCACTAGACAAAACAAGTATTTATTTCTTCTTAAAATTCTTACGATTTCTCAATCAAAAACTAGAAAACAGAATATCGGAGAACTTAATAGTTCTCTGGAGGTATTTGGGAATGTTCAAAACAAAATCTTAAATAAAAAGGCTAACCAACTATTTTCAAAAGCTATTTTATAGACAGAACATATCATAAAATCATATATTATTTTTTAAGGAGTTCAAAAATAGAGCCTCCAAAATAACATATACAGCCGGGGCTCGATTATCCGTGATCCGGTTAACCGGTAACCCCGATTAATTTTGATGGCCAAAGATCAGTCTATTGTTTTTTGATTGCAATGTTTTAAATTTTTTTGCGTCGATTAACCGTGTTTACCTCTATTATACCTGATGAAAACGGGGAATTCCCTTGTTTGCATACGATGAGTCAGAAGCATTTGCAAGCTAATAGTTTAATTTTGAAAGTTAAGAAGTGCGGGTGGTTAGATCTAAATAAATGTATTTAGTTTGGCATCGTTACTAGTGGTAAAAAGACAAAGAAACGTTTAAAGTATTAGAAATAAAGTTAAAATAAATTACGAACGTTCAAAAAATAAATGTGGGTGTTAAAATGTGTTTGAGATTTAAAAGGATGCATTAACATTAAAATACTATTATCAATTCAAATCGAGATACGGACGTTACATATCATTGTGAATGAATCAATCTTGCATTATTTTAGTCTTTTTTCTGACATTCGTGTTTTTTTGCGTTGAATATGCACGCGCTCTTTTTGTAAAAAGTTAAAAGTTAGTCGTGTAGTTGCATCGAAAGTCCTCTGGGGTCTAGAAAAAACTAGTATACTATAAAATCAATATTATCAATAAAAATTAAAGAAAAATAGTTGGTAATAAAAGAAAATCATTAATTGTAATTTTTTACGGATTTTATTTAACTGTTGGATTGAAGGCATTGTGGCCAGCCTCGCGCTCACACAGCATACATAACCTAACATTTTGGCATCCCTTGCGGGGAAGCAGTGGCGATCATTGCTGTACTAGGAAAAGTAAAGATCATCATTGCAAGCGTTTCTCGCAATTTGCTGTCTTGTCTGACATACAGTGTTTTTAGGTTTTATGCCTTATCGTCATTTAAATTACCACGTCATCTATTGTCTTATCCAACATACGTTTAACATTAAGCTTAATCACCACGTCGTACGTTGCACGCCATCTATTGGTTAACTCGACATACGGATAAATTTCATAAATTAATTACACTGCATTATCCTGTCATTATCTGGCAACTCTGTCATTCACGGTCACAGCTGTTGGGATAACAACAAGTCTGATTGACATTGCAATTGCTAATTGCTAACAGTTAATTACTATTTTAGATTTAAAATTTATTGTCATTATAACCATGGGGTACGAAGAGAAATTAGCTACATATCGTACCGCAATTCAGAACTTCCGTGCCAATACTAGAAAGACAGCAAAGGCTAAACAAACGACTGGGTTTTTTCAAGTACGTATAAAACTACTTGAAGACTATTGGCAAAAATATTGCGACGCCAGGCACAGCCTTATGGCAGAAGTAAGTGAACAACCGGTAGAAAAAAAGGTAACCGAAAACGTACAACTCCTGTCTAGCGACAGTGATTTCATCGAAATAGAGACTACGTATTGTGAAACTTTGGGCGAATTAACTGACCAGTTGCAACAAGTAAATTTCAGGAATACTGACACTCCCAGCACTAGTGCCAGCACACCACAATACAATCCGGTTAACATTTCGACATCAACTCACTTGCCAGCTATAAAAATACCTTCGTTTGATGGAAACTTTCTTAATTGGTTTCCATTTAAAGACCTTTTTGTATCAATAGTAAAAAATAATCAGCACATTTCAAGTACACAAAAACTGCAATATTTAAAAGATGCTCTCGTTGGCGACGCAACTCAGGTTTTAGATAATATCCCAACCACTGATGCAAATTTTATTATTGCTTGGGACATATTAGTACAAAAATATGAAAATAAACGAATAATTATTAATTCATTTCTTACGCAGATAATTAATCTACCAGATGCACAAATGGAGTCCGCCTCAAGTTTACGCACATTAAATGATGGTGTTACTTCTGCCCTACGAGCACTTCAACAACTCGAACGTCCAGTGGACTATTGGGATGACTGGCTTGTGTATTTGGTTGTCAGCAAGTTGGATGGCGCAACAAGAAAGGCATGGGAACTATCGATTAAATCAAATGACGAAGTACCTAAATATTCAGAACTTAAAAGGTTTTTAGACAGTCACATCCAATCTCTAGAAATGCTTCAAACAATGGTGAATAACCAAAACTGCACAAAACCATTTAAAGAAGCCTCTAGTAAGTCAAAAGCTGTTGTTAAAAATATGCATGCAACAACACAACATTGTCATCATTGCTCCGGTAAACATTTATTATCATATTGTAACGCCTTTAAACGTTTACCACTGCCCAAAAAACGCGACATTGTTGTGCAACATAAACTATGTTTTAATTGTTTACGACAAGGGCACTCAATTCGTTCATGCTCGTCTAAAGGTCGCTGTCAAAAATGCCAGTCAATGCACCACACGTCTTTACATGAAGAAGAATGCCGTACACAAAACAACAGCAATCTCATTGAAGCTCCCGAGTCAGTTTCAGCACATAATGTACATTTACCTAAAACCAGTTTGGTACAAAAAGTTTTGTTAGGCACAGCAGTTATAGAAGCTCAAAGTGAAACGGGTCAAAAATTACATCTTCGTGCACTGATCGACAGTGGTGCAGAAGCAACATTTATGAGTGAATTTGCAGCAAATCAGCTGAGGTTACGACGCATCCCAAATAAAATTTCTATACACGGCGTCAATGGTGATCAATTAGCAACATCAAAAGGCATAGTATTTTTCAAATTGCAGTCGTTAACGTCCGAATTTTGTATTAACTGCGAAGCTTTAGTTTTACCTCGAGTAGGTAGCATAACGCCAACTTTGCCTATATCTGATGACGATTTGCGGGAATTTTTACATTTAAAGTTAGCAGACCCGAAATTCAACAAACCCGGAGCTATCGATATTATTCTTAGTGCGTCAGATTATGCTGCCATAATTAAACAAGACATTAAGCGCAGCCGAGCAAAGAATTTTATTGCCCAAAACACTCATTTAGGTTGGGTTATATTTGGAGGCGTCGCAACAACTATGAACGCAAGAAAATGTTGCCTAACACAAGTTGATTTGGCTGACAGCATGCGGAAATTTTGGGAAGTCGAGGAGATTGATTTTAAACACCAATTACAACCTGATGAACATTATTGCGAAGACCTTTTTGCTTTTACGTATGTTCGAAATGACCATGGTCGTTACATTGTCAATCTTCCTATTAAACCAGATGCAGATTTATCGAAACTCACAGACAGTAAGCAAAAGGCATTGTTGTCGTTAAAGCATGTACAACGTCGATTATCACAAAATCCAGTTATGAACAAATTATATACTGATTTTTTAACCGAATATCATAAGTTGGGCCATATGGAGGTGGTGTCTGAGGATGATACTACGAACCCAATTTGCTATCTTCCACATCACGGAATTTACAAGGAGTCTAGCTCCACTACAAAATTACGGGTCGTGTTCAACGCGTCTAGTCGTAGTTCTGCGGGTGTGTCGTTGAATGACTGCATTCATGTTGGACCAAAACTGCAAAATGATGCAGCTGATGTTCTGGTAAATTGGCGACGTCATCGAGTGGCGTTCACTGGGGACATCGAAAAGATGTATCGCCAAATTTTAGTTAACCGGCGAGACGCAGACTTGCAGCGTATTGTGTGGCGTACCACACCATCTGATAAACTAATTACTTTTCGTTTACTAACAGTTACGTATGGCACAAATTGTGCGCCATATCTTGCAATAAAAGTATTGCACACCTTAGCTAATGAAGAACAGCAACGCTTTCCCGTTGCTTCTAAAATTTTGAAAAACGAATTTTATGTTGATGATGTTTTATCTGGAGGCGATAGTTACACGGACACCTCAAACAAACTTCAAGAACTAAAGGCGCTTTTGCAAACTGCAGGATTTAATTTACGAAAATTTAGCTCGAATTCAAAGGAATTACTAGCAGCTCTGCCGGCTGAAGATCGGGCACATCACGACGCACCACATCTTTCTTTCAATAATGAAACCAACACGTTGGGGCTAGTGTGGCATACACAATCCGATCATGTTAGTTTCAAAGTTAATTTTGATTTTGATAAGTCAAAAATCACGAAACGACAGATGCTATCTGAAATATGCAAAATATTTGACCCCCTTGGTTTCTTAGCACCTTTTGTCATAAGAGGCAAAATATGTTTGCAGCAATTGTGGTTGACGGGACTCGATTGGAACGACTATTTGCCTTCAGAACTTGCTCAAACTTGGCAATGCTTTCGTAACGAAATACAACAATTAACTAACCTGCGTATTCAACGCTGGCTCGAAACAACAAATGCTAGTACAATTGAATTTCACACTTTTGCCGATGCTTCTCAGTTCGCATACGCCGCATGCGTATATATACGATCAGTCAAGGACAATGTCACATCGGTGAATTTGGTCATGGCAAAAACAAAAGTCGCACCAATTAAGAAATTAACAATACCACGCCTGGAACTATGTGCAGCTGTCCTCGCGGCAAAACTGTTAAAAAAGGTCAAAAAAGCACTCTTGCTGCATGATACACCAGCAGTTTTTTGGACCGATTCAACAACAGTGTTATGCTGGATTCGTACCCACCCAATAAAGTTAAAAGAATTTGTTGCTAATCGCGTGTCATTAATACAAGAGCTCTCAAACACTGACGATTGGAAATATGTGCCAACAAACCAAAATCCGGCCGATTGTGCTTCTAGGGGAATCGCTGTACAGCAGCTTATTGATCATCCATACTGGTGGCATGGGCCTTCATGGATGAGTTTAACAAAAAATCAGTGGCCTGTGTTTACATGTGATCCTATAATGGCAGCTCCAGAATTTAAACGCATACAGGCATTAACCACTCAAACCATTCCTAATTTTTATACTCTTCTTGAACGGTTTTCAGATTTAAATAAACTGCTCGCTGTGGTGGCATGGTGTTTTCGATTTTTCAAGCACTGCAAAAAGGATTCATCGAAGTCAAGTACATTTTGCGACTGGTCGGAAAGATATACCGCACTCAAACGGTTAATTAGCTTGGTACAACGTATCGAATTTCACGAGGAGCTTCTAGCCCTTCAACAAAACAAGTCCATCAATAGACGCAGCAAGCTTTTTAACTTAAATCCGATACTGGATTCCGAAAACATTCTGAGAATCGGCAGTCGATTAAAAAATGCAAACATGCCATTCAATGAAAAATGTCCCATGATTTTACCAAAAACCAATCCAATGACGACTTTGTTAATAATTGACGCTCATCGACGTATTATGCATGGAGGAACTCAAGCTACCCTCGCAGCCATTAGGCGCCAGTATTGGATAATTGATGGACGCACAAGCGTAAAAAAGGTAATTAAAAACTGCATCCAGTGTTTTCGGTATAACTGCAACCCTGTCCAGCAGATTATGGGCGATCTGCCGCGTGAAAGATGCAACATTACATTGCCCTTCTTGCACGTAGGTGTAGACTACGCGGGTCCCTTTTTGATTCGGACCACAAGAGGTCGGGGTCACAAAAGCTATAAGGGCTACGTAGCACTTTTCATCTGTCTGGCGACACGGGCTATTTGTTTGGAGTTGGTTAGCGATATGACTACTGAATCGTTCATTGCAGCCTTGAAGCGGTTTACATCAGTACGAGGACATTGCTCCGATTTGTATAGTGATCAGGGCACTACGTTTGTTGGTGCAGATGTCTTACTACAACAAGAATATAAATTATTTCGTGAACAACTTACGGCTGGTGCCATATATTCATCGCACAATGGAATTCAATGGCATTTTATTCCGCCTGGTGCTCCCAATTTTGGTGGCCTGTGGGAGGCCGGCGTCAAAAGTATGAAAATCTTATTAAAGCGTTCTGTCAACACCGCCACGCTTACTTTTGAGGAATTTTACACGGTATTGAAACAAGTGGAAGCCTGCTTAAACTCACGGCCTCTCGCCCCACTTTCTGATGATGCAAATGACTTGTCCGCCTTAACGCCAGGACATTTTTTAACTGGTAGACCAATAACAGCCATTGCTGAACCTAATCTATTAGATCTTCAAATTGGCGTGACACGCAGATGGAAACAAATTACGCAAATGTGCCAAGACTTTTGGAAAAGATGGTCCAGTGAGTATCTGCATAACCTTCATGCTCGGACGAAGTGGCAAAGGCAGTACAACAATGTCAAAATCGGTCAACTGGTCTTAATTAGAGATGAACGCCTCCCTCCCAGACAATGGCTACTAGGACGCATTATGGACACCCATCCAGGTCCCGATGGCGCAATTCGAGTCGTTACCCTAAAGACGCAGACTTCGACATTGCGAAGGCCAATTTCAAAAATATCATTATTGCCATTTGAAAATGTTGAAACATCCTTTGACGGTGGGCGGCATAACTAATCAGATTGGATTTTACTACATATTAAACTTGATAATGTAATAATATACATAACTTTTTGTCTTAAATATTCATGAAAAACAATTAAATTGATAGTCTTAAGTAACACCTCAGAGTATTTTTGTTATCAAACTAACTTCGTCGTTTCTCGACGAGGTGGGCGGTAATGTTTGAGATTTAAAAGGATGCATTAACATTAAAATACTATTATCAATTCAAATCGAGATACGGACGTTACATATCATTGTGAATGAATCAATCTTGCATTATTTTAGTCTTTTTTCTGACATTCGTGTTTTTTTGCGTTGAATATGCACGCGCTCTTTTTGTAAAAAGTTAAAAGTTAGTCGTGTAGTTGCATCGAAAGTCCTCTGGGGTCTAGAAAAAACTAGTATACTATAAAATCAATATTATCAATAAAAATTAAAGAAAAATAGTTGGTAATAAAAGAAAATCATTAATTGTAATTTTTTACGGATTTTATTTAACTGTTGGATTGAAGGCATTGTGGCCAGCCTCGCGCTCACACAGCATACATAACCTAACAAAATGCTAGCTGCAAAATACGAATTTGGGATACAGATCGTTTATGACATTGCTATCTTGAATTAATTTTTTAATGTAAATACATATGTACATATGTACACCAATGTTCACTTGTTAAATAATAAAAATTTTAAAAAACTCTATAATAAAAATTGTTATTCGATTAACGGTGAGAATCGATTATCCGTAATGCTACTGGTCCCGAACATTACGAATAATCGATATAGGTATTTAAACAAATATTTAATTCTTATTTTTCAAACAAAAACAATTTTTTTTGTCACTTCTAGTATTTTTTTATATTTTCAGTAAATAAAATATACAAAAATAAATTCTTATCTGTACTTAATTTTCTTTTCGGTAATAAAAATAAATTATATACGTATGTATGTATATATAAATACATATATGTAGGTATGTATTATGTTTCAAATTCTATTTTAACTGTAGTCCGGACGATACACTAAACCGAATAGTATATGAAACTAAGTATACCTGTCCGGATTAGAGAGGTTATACTGTATTAAATTTGTAAACACTTCTTTTCTTTTCTAAAACTTACCTTAACGTTCCTAACTGCGATCATTTCCAATTTTCTTACACAGTATTGCCAGCATTATTTATAAATTCCAAGCAACAACCAAAAACACACATCCGTTCAAATTCACTTCTCCACTTCAACAACCGGATGTGTTCTCGTCTTACAACGCACAAACAGCAAACTGAGCAGCAACAGTTAACAAATCATAAAGGAAATCTAATGTTTTCAAGAAAATAAACAACTTCTCCATTCAAACATGTTGGATTATATAACGGCGAATTGGTTTTAAAGCGAAATAACTTAAAAAGCGTTTTATTAGGAAGGATTTTTGTTGTGTCCGATACACGTGTGCTTTATTTTGTGTCCAACATGTTGTATTAAAAGCAACAGAGCAAAAAAGGATTTGTTTTTTTTTTAATTTAATTAAATGAAGAAAACAAAATATGTAATTTTTTTCTTAGGATATATTTTCGTTGTTATTATTTCTTTTATTAAACAAAAAAACAAAAAACCTTATTAAAACGTTTTGTAAAAACAAACAAGAAATTTCTTAAAGTATTGTAAGATTCTGTAGAGAAAAATTCAAAAATAAGACAAAACATTCACATCAAATTAAATTCAATGAACCATTTATGGCAGAATTAAGTTGTTGTTGTTGTTTTATAAGTCTCCCATTGTTGAATTGTTTTATTCCGACATTGATACGCCCCATTACCCACAAATTGCTTAAGCAAGCAGTTGTCATTATTATTCCTTTATTGCTATTTTAAAGGGAAATGGAAAGAAAAACAACATCAAATCTTTTTAGACCAAAAAAAAAGTAAGAAAAAAGGAAGAAACACATTTAAAAACAAGAAACATTTTTATTTCTTCTCCTTTAGTTTATTATTTCTCTTTTTTTTTATTCCTTCTTACCTTAATATAAATAAATGCCAGCCAGTATTGGCAAATGACATATTTATTTGAGTAACAACTTATGAAACAAATTATCTAACAAAAGAAAAAAAAATATGTCTGTTTTCGTTGTCTCTGCCAACTCTACTCATATTTTAGTGTAAATAAATACCTGGGGAAAACACAGTACATATTTTTATTAGGGATGAAGTAAAAGATTGCCTTTTATTTATACCGGGATTTTGCTCTTCTTTGAAAATTATTGAAATATTTTTACAATTTGATTTAAAGCTTTAATAAATTAAATTTATTTTTAATAAGACTAGATGAAATACATTCGATACAGTATATATTATTATGCCCTGAAGTCATTTTTGTTTTTTTTAATTAAAATTACAGTGGAATCTTGATTTTCCTAACTTAAAAGACTCAAAAAATGCTGTGAACGACGATTGCTTATTACAATTGGAAACATCTCCTTTTCTCTTTTATCATATTTTTTATTTTCTTATTTCTTTAATTTATTCTTTTCGTTTGGCATTTCCTTTTTAAGTTTTGTTTCCTTAATTGCGTTTGACGTTTACGAATAAGAAAGCACAACTTTTTTACCCCGTCTCTCTAATAGGACTTGCACAGTGCAAAATGGTCAAAAAATGGTCTTCGTGGTATAAAACAAAAGAAATAAATAAAATATATGAAAAGAATGATTGCATTGGTAGCACAAACGTAATACAAAATTTTTAATTGAAATCGGCTTTCTACATTACATATTTTTTATTTAATCATCAATAAAATATTTGACTGTTATATAATGTTATATGTTTACTTAGTAAGAATTATTGATATTATGTACACATTATATTCATATTATTTTTAATTAATTTATATTACCATTTGTCATACATACATATATATTAAATAATTTATAGATTTTATCCTTTTGAGCTATAAAAGAATAATATTCTTAAGGTTCTGATAAGGAAAAATTAAATTCAAATTAAATAAATAAATTAAATAAATATATACATATGTACGTAATTAGCCATTACAACCCTGTGTCAGGGTTACGGCTTAGCCTCTCGCAGCAGTCATGTTGTGTGTGTTAAATTTTATCCATGAATGCCGGGACCTATGACTGCGAACGACAGATTTGGAAAGCTTTTTCATGGCAATCAATTACTCCCAGAGACAAAACAAATAATTTTTTCATATTTCTTTTTTTTTTCTCAAGATGTCAGAGCTAAGATTTGAACCCAGCGCTATGGTCTTAATAAGCCAACACACTAACCACTAGACCACGGTGACAACTTTTTATATTTTCTATGTATAAACGCATAGTGAATGTCTGAAAATAAAACTATCGTGTTTTTTAATTCTGTAATATTATTATAGACAATGTATAAAAAAAATAAAATACTTTTTCAAAAAATTTTATTTTACTTTTATTAGTCACTGTACAAGCATTAATGTTTAGTACATTCAGTTAAACTTTTATTCATTCAAGTACTGTAAGTATGTGTATGCATTATAATTTTATAATATTTTTCTATGAATTTTAGAGAATAACCTTTTGTTGAATTTTATTTCTCAAGTTTTCCTTCATGCGATGCTATAAAATGCTCTCTGCCATGAATTACCTTTTCTTATAAAAGAAAAATGTGTTAAAATTTCACTCCTGTGTTTGTGGATTTTTATAGTTTTCTGTCGTTTCTATTTTATTTGATATGAATTCACAAATAAAATTGTTCAAAAAATAAAAAAAAATAAAGGAAATAAAATAAATGCGTCTAGCTTGAGGTATCATTGTACGCATAATTTTTAATCCAGCTGAGCCCTGAGCAGCAGATAACAAACTGATGATGCTTTCTTTGTATTTTATGAGGAACAGAAAACAAAAAAGAAGTTCACATTTTATTAAAAAGTTTTTTTTTGTTTTCTTTGGTTTATTGGTATTATAAAAATTTTCATTTTATTCTCTTTTATTGAAAACTTCAGAAAATAGCAGTTTGATAATAAATATTTGGCTGTAATTTTATTTAATTTAGTATCAGTTAAGAATAGAGTAATTTTCATGCGCAATAATAGAGTGCATTGTAATATAAAATTCCATAAAGTTAAATATTGAAAATATTAAAATTGTTAAATGGCGTTTTCTTTTCTAACAAAAAGTCTTTCTGACGAAACAAAACTTAATTCAACACGAAAAATTTAATTCGAAAGAGAAAACAAAAAAATATAATTCCTATAAATTAATAGATTGTGAATCTTCGAAAAACTAGTTCGTTTCCGCTAGTGTTATACTTATTCCTTAACTGATGTTAAGTTACCAGTTCAAGGATCTTAGAATGGGGAATATTTCGTTTCGAGAAGCTAGGCCGTAACCCTGACACAGGTTTGTAATGCATGTATGTATATTTTCTTTGACGTTGTATTTTTGTTTGTATACTGTTGGTATTTTTTATCGTTGTTTCATTTTAAAATCAGTATTCTTTTTCTTTTATTTAAGACCAATACTCAGGGGTAGACCCCTACTTATTCAGTGAATTGTTTTGGAATTTGAAGATACATACAGTTGTGTTCAAAATAATAGGAGTGCCCTTCATTTAAAGCCGAATTTTAAAATTAAGTAGACAAAAAAAAAGAAAATATTAATTTCTTTTGATATAAAACTTATTTCTAATTCACCATCTATATTTTACCAATTAATTATTTAAATAAAACTATTAAAACAAAAAATATTTAATTAAAACAAACTTTTCCTTTAAAATTCCCTGTTCAAATTAATAGGAGTGTTTGTACATAACCTACTAATATTAAAGCTAAAGTCACAGAAGTTAAATATTATTTAAAAATGGTGTCCCCATTTAATATTTTGTTGAATAACCTTTATTTTTAATGACTTCTGCACATCTACGAGGCATTGAATCAATAAGATCCTGGCATTTCTTTAAAGGAATTTTATGCCACGGTTCGCGCACTGTCCTCCACAATTCTTCCGTATTTGATGGCTGTTTCTCTGCGACATATTTTTTAACGTCTCCCCACAGATGTTCTATGGGATTCAGATCAGGAGACTGAGCAGGTCACGACATAACCTGAACCCCATTTACCCGAAACCACTCATCTGCCAATTTACTGGTATGTTTCAGGTCGTTAATGTGTTGGAATATGCATTTGAGAGGCAAATTCTACTCTGCATAACTTAGCATTACCTCTTTCAAAATTCCAACATAAACGTTTCTATCCATTATGCCTCTAATTTCGTAAATTGGACCTACACCATTATACGAAAAGCTTCCCCATATCATTACTTTTGCACCACCAGGCTTAACTGTCTTTTGTGTATATTGAGCTTTATATTCAGTATTGGGCGGACCTCTAACATACTGTCTAAATCCAGTGCCACCAAATAAAACAATTTTGCTTTCGTCGGTCCAAAGTATATTTCTCCATTTTTCTTTCGGCCAATTGATGTTCTTATGCAAACTTTAAATGGACTTCTTGCGAATAAATTATTTTCCATCAGACGTCTACGAATAGTAGGACCACTCACGGCAAGATTTAGATCCTTTTAAATTTTTTTAAAAGACGCCCAAGGATTTATTTTACTGTATCGTACTATACGACGGTCTTCAATAGTTGATGTTTTGCGATTGCGTCGACGTGTTTGAGGATTTTTTTGTATTTTAGATCATTTGCTATCATTTGATCGGAGCATCCTAAGGTTTTCCTAATTCCCTTATAAGTTTTACCTTTTTCTCGAAGATTTTTAATTAGTTCTCTCTTTTGCTCAGAACAGTGCTTTCCTCCTCCCACTATTACAAAAATTTATAAGAAATATAATATAATCACGGTAAAAAAGGTTTTCACACCATTTTTCGAAACTTACTTTTCACCTTTTTTCTTCAATTATATGCTTTTTTAGTTTTTGTTTTTAAACGTCACACGCACTCCTATTATTTTGAACAACTAAAAACAAAGACACACACAGAAATGACCATAAATATAAAAGTTTTTATAAACTTCTCTTCTGTATTCGATTTCTTACATACCGTTGTAACTCCCGTTAGAATATCACTTATTTTACAATTTGGTACACTAACAAATTTCAACTGTTATAATATAAGATTGGAGCACTCCTATTATTTTGAACACAACTGTACATAGATAGATTTTTATATAATTTTGTTATTATACGGCTTTTTTGTTGATGAGAGAAGTTGCAATCAATTCGACCACTCAAAGGCCAGTGAGTGATCATCAGCAATTGCTCAATCTGTCAGTGGATGTTAAATGTGAGTAGCGAGAGTCTTCATTGGGTTAGAAGTTGGCGCTGTTCTCCTGATCATTCGTTTTTGATGGAATTGACTGGAAATGTCAGAGAGCAGCCACTTAAAGAGGGTCTTCCTTGGAAAACCCGTTAATTTTGAGTTTCTGTGCGAGTGCTCTAACTACTATAACACGACCCCCTCCACCTACCTTTTATTCTCGAAATACAATGAAACGAAGATGACAAGTTATCGAAAACATACCAAAATTTTGCAATGCTGGCAGCACTGTTGTCATTTTTTGTTCACTTAAAAATTTTGAATTAATTTTGTAATAAAAAATAATCAGGAAAAGCGAGTACGAAATTTTATTTCTCCTGCTCAAGTGTATATAAGAATTGTGCCTGAAGTAGCTACAAAACTAAGTAGCGAAATACTAGATTTTATTAAAAAATAGAACTTAAGTGTCTAATCAATTCAACGGAATTTAAAAATTTTTATTTATATATTAAATTACAAAACAATAGTTTTTTCTAATTGTTACGAGCGGAGTGACAATGAAGTATCACAAGTTCTCTGGAAGGAATTCACTATCGACTGGACTACTGGGGCATTCAACACATATTAAACGTATAATATTTAATAGAAAAAAACAGCCATTCAATTTGTAACCCACTTTTATTTTTCAAACTCTATGTTGTATTAATAAAAGTATGTTTTTAAAATACTTTTAAAAACCAGGCATTACTAACTAATATAAACTAATAATTTTATATATTTTAAAATACAACTCATAACTCGGTCACTTAAGGTGTTTACAAATAAATACTAAAAAAATAATCGTCATTGCACTCGTAATTGTCATCATTACAACACAAGTGGTGTCGTTGTTAAGTAATTTACACAAACAACATAATTGTTTTGACAAGGACTATAATAAAATGTAAAAGGACTTTTATATGATTCATACATTGTATATATATATGGCACGTGATTATTTTAAATTGTTTGAGTGCATGTGAGCAAGTTGCATAAAAATTTAAATTGTTTTCTAATAAAGAAAACAAAATCGAAAAATGGTTTTCAACGAATGACTACTGCTGACTCATGCTTGATGCGATTTCTATTTAATTCGTTATAAATTATTTGAAAATAACCAACGTCAGCCTAAATATATTTTTGTTAGTGTTTCTCTTTTTATTAAGAAATAGCAGTGTTTTAATGAGTTCATTGACTCTTTTTAATGTGACAGAAATTGCAAACTTGTTATTGTTTTGTGTTTTGTTTTGTTTTGTTTCGTCTAAGAGTAGTCGTCTAAAATACTTAATAACGTAAACAACCAAATTCCGTATTTAACCCTCAAGGAAAATCATATAAAAATATTTTTTTTTGTATATATTTAACAATATCTCTATGCAAATTTACTACTAATAAAAATAATATAGTACAATTTTAGCCTAACAATCCCGACTAGTTGGATATCCTACATCATAAATAAAGACTACACTTGTGTTCAAAATAATAGGTATATTTATTTATGAGAATAAAAATCAAAAAAAAAAATTTAATTACATGGTCTAAAGATCTGAGATGGAATCTCCAGACAGGTTTATTTTTATCTTGGGTCTTCAGACCATGTAACCATATAAGCATGCCTCAAGTGATGCTCTCTAGCCACCACGGCTATGATCGTACGTGTCTTCGATGTCGGCTAATGTGGATTAATGGAACAAAGATAGCAGTAATTAAAACTGTTGCAATTCCGTACATCCATAGTGGATGACAATTGTAGAAAAAGAAAATGTAATGGCGGAGTGAAAAAGGAGAATATGATAGAAACGTGATGTGTTTAATAAGTCTTCGACTAACTCATTACAACTAACTATATGCAGAGGGTAAAAATGCGGAAAAAAACGAGTGTGATGTGTACACGTAGATTTCTACACTTATAAATATAATTTCAGTATGTGATTTCTATAAAAAGTGTGATTTAAATAGTTAATGACTTGTAAGAATTTCCACAGAACATAAAGAACTCTGATGAGACTTTCGTAGCTAGAGTTGAAAACATGTTTAGTTCCACTGTTGTACATTTCCTTCACGTATGTCATTTTCTGCTTTGATTGAAAAACCATTGCAAAAAATAATTTAAATTCTTATTAAAATCTAGATATAATTTAAGCATTTTAAGACGAAACAAAAAATTTAATCTTAATAAGGCATGCTATGATAACGTCCATCTACATACATACATAACTGGCCTTTACAACCCTGTGTCAAGATTACGGCCTAGCTTCTCGCAGCACTCCTGTTGTGTGTGTAAATTTTTATCTATGAGTACCGGGACCTACAATTTAATGTCGACTCCGAACGACAGACTTGAGAAGCTTTTTCATGGCAATTATTTACTCTCAGAGCTTTTGCCAGAAGACTGCTGAGAGGTAGTCGCCTAGAGAAATATTTTTTTCATATTTCTTTTTTTTTAAGATGTCGGAGCTGGGTGTCGAACCTAGGGCTCATGTCTTAGTAAGCCAACACACTAGACCACGGCTACCACCTACACATGAATTCAACTTTTCCTAGGGTTTATTTCTATTATACATACAGTTGTTTTTTGATAAAGTAGATATTTACTATTTTTCTAATATTTAATCTTTGCTTCGTTCCGTTCTCTAGGGCATTACCACAGATCTCCCTGCCATATAGCAGTATCGAGTTTGTGGCCGCCATAATAAGCCCCCTCTTACTCGGGGACACCTATATTCGCCATTAAACTGCTCAGCATGCCCGTCAGCTTTGCCGCTTTGGGCGCAGCATGTTGTATCTGAGCCCAGTACGTAAGTTGCACTCCCAAGTATTTCAACGACTTCCAGGTTACAAGGGATATATTGTCAACCTGCATATTGATCTCTAGTGGTATGTGAGCCCTCGTAATTAGAATAGTCTCGGTCTCTTCTCCCGCAAGCGTCTGCCCATGGTCCTCAAGCCATACGCCGGTCCTTATCATTACCTGGTTGAGCTTCCTCCTGGCGTCATCTACGTTCCGTGCCAATATGAAGGCTATTAATTTGAAATTGAAAGCCTTTACATACATACATAACTGGCCTTTACAACCCTGTGTCAGGATTACGGCCTAGCTTCTCGCAGCACTCATGTTGTGTGTGTTAATTTTTATCCATGAGTACCGGGACCTACATTAAACGACTCCGAACGACAGACTTGAGAAGCTTGTTCATGGCAATTAATTACTCTCAGATCTTTTGCCAGAAGACTGCTGAGAGGTAGTCGCCTAGAGAAATATTTTTTTCATATTTCTTTTTTTTTAAGATGTCAGAGCTGGGTGTCGAACCCAGGGCTCATGTCTTAGTAAGCCAACACAGTAACCACTAGGCAACGGCGACTAAAAGCCTTTCCATTAAATAAATTTGTTATAATTTTTATTAAAACGATTTTATTTCATGTTCAAGCATTTGTTACATTTGCCAGGAATAGTTCATATGCATATGGGCAATTTAAAAAATTTTCGACATTTTGATATTTTTTTTTTCGAAATTTTTTTTTTTGGATGACACGAATGACGCTTTGGTCACGTGAAGGGTGATATTTTAGCATACTAAAACAGTTCGCGTTAATCATTTATTGCAAACGGCGCGAAAGTTATGGAGGTTTTAAGTTAAAATCTCTTAAAAAAAATTTAAAGTTAAATTTATTGGTTTATTTTAATAAATGTTGTATGGATGCATTAAACTCATTTCAAATTCATCAGTGCAGTCAAAATTCATCAATGCACTGATAAAATACATAAAAAAATATCAATTATAATTAAAATTCCTTAACATTAAAAAACGGGAATTTTTGCAAAAATACGAATGTTTTACCGATTGTTATAATATGTGTTTATATAACGCATACCTAATTTACAGAAAAACAATGTTCTAACTTGCAAATTTAAAAAATAAAAAAATTATATAAGAATTATTTTTGAGGTTAGGATTTTTTTTTTCATCTGTAAAATTTAAAATCATGAAAATTTTTTAATGCCTATTCGGTTTTATTATCAAGCTTAAAAAAACCTTTCATTTGCTGTTAATCGCGGCGGAATCTATACATAACTGCAGATGTCACAAAGCAAAATGTGTTTAAAGAAAAATGCCGCTGTACCCGCTAAATATGGACCGAATTCAACCGTATTTATATATGATCTTTAGTTCACCGCCGCACTTCATTTCCAATACTTTACATTGATTTTAAACCACGGATTAATTAAAAAAAACGCGAAACAAAATCATGAAATTTCGCAAAATTTTTATTTTCTTTATAAAATTTTTGCGTTCCAAAATATTTTAACGCCTTCTTGACGTTGAGGTGCCATTTATTAAGAAGTTTAGATCACGCAATACATAAACCAGTTTTAAATAAGATTGCAAATGTCAGGCGCGAAAAACTGTCATTTTTGACAAATTTACGTCAATTTTATAAAAGTTTGAGGTCATCGTTCTCAACAACTAGCAGCCTGACATCGACGTGATATGGCGCAAATTTTAGCAAATTACACCATCTATTAAATACTGTTGACGAAATGCAATTTTCTTGAACGGCGCAAAAACGCTATAGAAAAAACTGCGAAAATTAAAAAATCGGAAAATTTTGGTTTCAAAAATGAACCGCTGTACAACTTTTTCCCAAATAGTAGTATGGGCATAACTTTTATAGTGTAAATATCTACTAAGTCTAGTGACTTTATTTTATATCAGTGGGCATCGGAAGTTTAAAACTAAAAGTAGAAAAGTGATGAAATATGAAAAAACTCTTGTAAATTTCAAGCCTGTTTTTGAGTTTTTCAATATTTGAGTGCCCATAACTTTTAGAGATAAAGAACTGATGGTCTGAAATTTTGAATTTCCCAGTTTTCTAGTGTGGCCTACCATTCCCTTTTGACCGTTTTGGTCAATTCGAAAAACTGGAGAAATAGTAAGCATCTGAAGTCAGTTTCAACAAATGTTGAAAATTTTTGAAATTGCCCATATATCCTTTTATAGCTTTGTCGACTGTTGCAGAGCATAAAATTATTTGAATTCAAGGAAAATGTTTAAATAACACGCATTTCGAACATAATTTATAAAAAAATATAAATAAAAAAAGCAAAACCAGATCAGATAAATATGTATTTCGTTTGATTTTCAGTCTATAGTATAAGAAAAATTCAAAACCAAAAAGCCAATTTTAAATACCACAAAAAATAATGGAAAAAATAACGAAAAATTAACACGGGAGAATGAATGTCATAAAAATGTTTAATATTTATGACGATGGTAACGATGATGATGACGATGATTATGATGATGATGGCGTTTGTAATGATGATGACAAGCATAATTTTCAAATGGAAAATGTGTAAATGGCGTGTTTAGGAAACGTTTAAAAGATCCCACAAGTCTTATGTAGAAATAAAAGGCAACAACGACTGTCTAGTTTCAAAGTTTTTGTATTTTTTTTTTAATTCTTCCAAATTGTTGTTACAAAACTTTAAAAAGAGAAATTTTCTATTTCATGTTTTTTTTTCTAATATTTTTTGGGAATGTGTTAACATTTCATTTCAATTAAAAACGAGTAAATATTTACTCAATAGAAATTTAGAAAAATAAAAAAGAGTTTAAGAGGTTATATGGCGATAATTGCGGTCATACGAGAAACAAGTGTTTAAAGGAAACGTTTTATATCAGGAAAAAAAAATATTTTTTTCTTTCCTAATTAGAAAATCTTTAATGGCTGTTTCTGTTGGAAAACACACACTCAAGTGTCTAAACATTGTTACATACACCTGTCAGTTTATAAAGACAGATGTTGCTTCTTTTGATTTGTTTGCTGCCACGTCTTCAGGGCTTATACACTTCATACTTCACTCACTGCCTGTTTGGGTTATTTACGTTCGTTCGTTGATTTCTTTTAATCAATTTTTCTTAGAAAATAATACATTTTTTTATAATCATAATATCTATCGTATTAGGGCTAATTTTTTATTTCAAAAGTACATTTTTGTATATTTATTTGTATGGTACGGGTCGGTTCGTAACTTAGAAAAGACGCCTTTAAGTGTTTTAAACCAAAAACATCTTCTATGGGTACATTTACTGTACAGTGTATGGTCATGTATCGTTTATTTAGAGTGTAAATAATAATAAAATAATTCATTAAATTCATTCCTTTGATCATATTTACCTTTTTCCCTTTTCTACGAGTAGATAGCAAGCAATGTTTGTACAATTTTATTCATAAATATTTATATTTATTTCTTTGTTGATTTTGTTTTTGTAATATTATTTCATTCATTAATTCAAAATTTTTATGGGTCTATGAGTCAAACAGAGTACACAAACTTTTTTAGTACTAAAACGAAATGATTTCTTTTAATCTTAATGCTCGTATATACGAGTAATATCATCAATTGTGTTTCAAAGTATACAAAATAAGAATATTAAATGCCCCATAAATAGTCTCTAAATAAATATAATAATCTTTGGATATTATTCTTTGTATATATACATAAATATTGTTTTAATTTTTTAATTATGTTTTATATAATAATAATAATAAAAAAGGTATAAATTTGGACTTTAATAAAACTTTTTTAAATGGAAATTAAATATTTTCATTTTAATGAATTATTTTATGCTGTAAAAACCTTGCAAGTGTTAAATTGTTTCAGTGGAGCGTAAACAATTTCCAGGTAAATTCTTAAATTCCATGTGAGTATCTCGGTCTTATTTTCCATTCAGAAGTTCTGAACATATTGTTCATAATTTTTTATTTATATAAATTATACAAAACACAAAAATTATTTTTCGCCATATAGGCAAATATATTCAATATATGTACATGCATACATAAAGGGTGTTTTTTTTATAGAGCGACACAAATTTGAGTTGGCCTCACTCACTTAACAGCTAATAATTGATTTTAAGTTTGCTTTGAAATTTCAATATGAATCGACTTATATCAGAGCAACGCATGCAAATTGTTGAAATTTTTAATCAAAATAATTTTTCTATTCTATTGATGTCGATTTTGAATTTCCATTCAAAATTTTATTTTCCGTTGAAGTTCATTTCTGGTTGAATGGGTACGTAAATAAGTAGAATTGTCGTATCTGGAGTGAGATAATCCACAAGATTTTGTCGAAACACCATTATATCCACAGAAAATTACTATTTGGTGCGCTTTATGGGCAGGCGGAGTCATTGGCCCATATGTATGCGAAAAGTTGTTAAAAATTTGTGTTCCTAAATTGCGCTTTCTTTTCTCTTTTCAATAAAGCCCGTTTTATTGATTTTAAAAAAATATTTCATTGCTTTATTATGATTCAAACTTGTGTTACTCTATAAAAAAACACCCATTATATGATATGTATTGATTATGAGGATAAGCATGTTCCTATGGCCATTTCTTTTAGAATTTGAATTTTTGAAAAACAGAAATGTATTTGCTTTTTAAATAGATACTTTTGTTTGGGATATAATTCTCATTTAGTTTATAACTATTTGAACCGAATTACTTGTAGTTTTGATTACTACCTTTGGGAAAAAATTACTTGACGACGAAATAAAAATAAATGCAAATGGAAATTATGGTAGAAAACTTTTAAGCAAATACGCTTGAAATTTTAATTGATGGCTATAAAAAAACAGCACAAGCTAAACTCGCACAAAAAC
This sequence comes from Metopia argyrocephala, assembly GCA_963576795.1. Taxonomy (NCBI): domain Eukaryota; kingdom Metazoa; phylum Arthropoda; class Insecta; order Diptera; family Sarcophagidae; genus Metopia; species Metopia argyrocephala. The sequence goes on from OY756209.1 coordinate 5,274,179, forward strand.
ATTATTTTTGTAAATTTATAGCTAGATTTGATCTAACATTTTTGAGACCGATACAACTTAAGAAAAACGTGATTAATATTTTTGTTTATTTAAAACCTTTTTTTATTAATTAAACCAAATTATTCCTTTTAATTACCGCTTATAATTCTCTTTACTATGTGGAATTAATTACCATAATTTTTAATGAAATCCAAGTAGCGTTTTGGCATTGAGTTTACAAGTCTTTAAAACAATTCGATGGGAATGTTCTTCCCCTGATTTTTAATAAATTCCCACAACTGTTCTTTATTAGATGAGTTTTTTCCTCGAAGAGCCGATTTAACAATTTTCCATAAATTTTCAAAAGTATTTACTTATAAATCTGGAGACTATGCAGTCCAGCTTAAAACCTTGGCACTATTATATTGAAACTAACCTTTTGCTCGCCTCAATGTGTTTCGGGTCATTATCTTATTGAAACACCCATCGAAGTGGCATTTCAGCATTATACAACATGGTGTTGTTTAAAATATTTGCATAGTATACGGCATCCATTGTACTTTCAATTCTAAATAAATGTACTTAATGTAACATTAAGCATTGGCTGTGAAACCCACATTTTTCGTGATTGGCTTTCATTAAACCTAAGAAACCCAATAGCGTTTGGCAAAGTTATCCATGGTCAAGAAGCAGTACAAATATTGACATTCACGCGCCATACGCCCCTATGAAGTTCTCATGTGTTTGCATTGGTGTCCAGTTGTAATCAAACGTAACACTCCACATTTTGCGAAGTTTTCTCACAGCGGAGTGATTCTTCAAAAATTTTGCATCTGACCAATATGACATTGCGAGTTTTTTCTTTTGCTTCGGGTGTAAAGAACTGCACAGAAAATCACAAAAGATCGGTGTCTTCTGTGCTTGTACGGCCACAACAAAGAAATTGAGTAAACTAACTTCTTAACGTTGATATTAGTGGTGAAGGAGTCTTGTACATGCATACAACCCTGTGTCAAGATTATGGCCTAGCTTCTCGTAGCACTCATGTTGTGTGTGTCAGTTTTTATCCATGAGTACCGGGACCTACAATTTTAATGTCGACTCCGAACGACACACTTGAGGAACTTGTTCATGGCAATCAGTTACTCTTAGAGCTTTTTGTCAGAAGTCTGCTAAGAGGTAGTTGCCGAAAGAAATATTTTTTTTGTTCATATTTCTTTGATTCAAGATGTCAGAGCCAGGGCTTGAACCGGAGCTGTCGTCTTAGTAAGCCAACACACTAACCACTAGATAACGGGTACTACAGTCTTATAGTACATATTTATAAATCTTAACCTTGATTAAAGTGAATACAAAAATTTTAAATTGATAGACAAAATTAAATTGTTTTATTTTATTTGGTGACGAATCTTGTTAAAATTTTCTCAGGAAACTTATAGATGAGAATGCCTTATTGACCTCTCCTTGTATTTATTTTTTGACTTAAAATCTTATGCATACACCCTAATTGAACTACCCTCGTATTATTATTTTAATTTTAATACACAACATTAATTTCAGATTCTTGTTTTGTGTTGCCAAATTAATCGCATACATGTACACATGCACACACACACACACACAGAAAATTTTTTGTTTTCAAAAAGCTTTCTTTGAATTTTCTTTTTGTTACACAAAAGTACAGTTAATTAAATTTCGTATTTTCATTGGTTTTTCTCAATCTCATCCCATCCTTAAACTCGGCCAGTTACAAACAAACGCTCAGAACGCAGAAAAACATGGCACAGTGCATTTAACGTTTAAGCCATTAAATGCAAGTCAATTTTTGCCAATTTTATTTTCTTTTTGCGCTCATAAAAATTTCACTTTTATTACTCTCCCCACCTACTCAAGGACTTTTTATTATTTATAAAGGCGTACTCGTACATGTATATGTAAATATATGTACATATGGATGTGTGATTATAACTGCCTGTGTATATGCATGTGCATATGCGAAGCATTAAAAGTCCATTAAGTTTTAATTAAAGATTTCAGTTGATACTTAAATTCTTTATATTTTTTTATTTTTATTTATATTGCGTTTCAATATTAAACCTATATTTTTATTATTTTCATTAATTTTCTTTTTATATATACTCGTATTTGTTTGGAACGTTATTTATATCGTTAATGTTATGATTACGAGAATAATTGCGATTGAAATTTTTAATTTGCTTGTCGCTTATAAAGATTTTTTTGGCAATTTTTGCACCCTACATCACCAGAGATTGTTAGAACATAATTATGTTTTTATATCATTACTAGCAGCGTTGCCACAAACAATAAACATTTTTAATTAAAATTTAAATCAGAAATAACCAAATGAGAGAAAAAATAACCAAAAAACTCTTTTTCTATTTTCACACCTTAATACAAAAGTTTAGTTTATACAGGTTCAATTAATAATAAAAAACTAAAATGTAAAACTTCTGCATATTGAATTAAAAATTCTGAACAAAACTTACAAATTCATCTACTCCGTTTTGTATATAACAATCACTATATCAAGTTGTGTTCATTGCATTAAATTTAGTCTTCCACTAATTTCAGTGGTAGTGAAAAAATAGTGCATTATCGCCCTTCATATTTAGTGGTACTGAAAATCTAGTGCATTAATTATGAACTAGTGGCTGGCATTATATATCTTGTCAATAGTGAATTGAATAATTTATTACTTTTGAAAATACTAAAATATTAATTAAAACAACAACAACAAAAGAATTTTAACAATCAATATTAGAAACATGTTAAACACTTTACATAAGAATATACCTACAGGGTGGTTTTTTTAGAGGTATAGAACTTCTAATTGAAATAAAACACAAGAAAATCGTTTTAATGTCCATCAATTTGGCTTTATTGGAAGGATAATTTTATGCCATTAATGTTTAAATATGATTTCGGGCATGTGGCCGCCGCGGCTAGCTCGAATAAAGCCAATTCTACAGGTCCAATTTTCAACCACTTTTTCGAGCATATTGGGCCGTATGTTGGCAATAACGCCACGAATGTTGGCTTCCAAGTCCCCTAACGTTTCTGGTTTGTTGGCGTAGACGAGCGACTTCACATATCCCCAAAGAAAATAATCCAATGGTGTCAAATCACATGATCTTGGTGGCGAATTGACAGGTCCATTCCGCGAAATTATGCGCTCATCGAATGTTTCCTTCAATAAATCGATTGTGACGTGCGCTGTGTGGCATGTAGCGCCGTCTTGTTGGAACCACAACTCATCCACATTCATGCCATCCAATTCGGGAACAAAATAGTCGGTTATCATGGCTCTATACCGGTCTCCATTAACGGTAACTGACTCTCCAGCATTATTTCGGAAGAAGTATGGCCCAATGACTCCACCAGCTCATAGAGCACACCAAACAGTCAGTTTTTGTGGATGTAATGGCGTCTCAAGGGTTTCATGTGGATTCTCTTCACTCCAAAATGCGGTAATTTGCTTGTTGACGTAGCCATTCAACCAAAAATGAGCCTCATCACTGAACAAAATTTTGCGATGAAAATCAGCATCGAGATCAATCTCATTTTCGGCCCATACACCAAAATCACGACGCATTGCATGGTCTCGCGGCTTTAATTCTTGCACAAGCTGGATCTTGTAAGGTCGCAAGCCAAGTTCTTTGCGCAAAATCTTCCATAAAGTTGATTGATGCTCCAATTGCTGTGCACGGTGGCGAATCGATTCATTCGGGTTCTCTTCAACACTTTGTTCTACAGCGGCAATTGTTTCTTCGGTGCGCACTGTTCGACGTCTCTGCGGATGCGTATTATCACATAGAGTAAACGTAGTGCGAAAACGATCCATGGTTAACCGAATTAATTGCTCTGATGGACGATTATGTCGACCATAAAATGGACGGAGCTTGCGGTAAACTTCGCGAACTGAACCATTATTTTCGAAATAAATTTGCACGATTTGCAAGTGTTGTTCTTTTGTCAACCTGTTCATGATGAAATGGCAAACCAAACTAAATATTAATCACTTGACAGCTGACAAAATGGCCGCCAGTTAAAAAGTGATGCCAACTTAAAGTTCTATACCTCAATAAAAAACACCCTTTATAAGTAAAGGTTTCCAGCATATTTATTTAGAAAATGTTTCTGTTTTCAACAAAAAATTTCTGAATATAGAATATCGAAATTTTTAAAGATAAAATATTCTAGAAATCAATATTTTTACATAAAAAAAAAGATTGTAAGTATTGGATAAAAAGTTAGTTTTGCTTAAGCAGGGATAGACTACACTTGTAAAATTTAAAAGCCGCTAAGAGTATAAAATTCAACCTATCTATAAAGAAATTTATTTAAACGAAGGATATAAAAGTACTTCATAGTTGTTGAGTTACCGCATGATATTATTTCTAATTGTATGGTATAGTAGGTGGGTGAAGTAGGGTATCAGGCATATTTGGTTTCGATTTTGTTAACATTTCATTTATTTTGATCTTAACAAATGCTTCATTTCTTTACCCTGTTCTGTTTTAAATATTAAGGGTATATTTTTACGATAATGTACGTACTAAGTATGTCTCTATATGATTGTTTACGAGTAGTTATACAGGGTTAGCCAACATCTACTGGCTGATTAAAAATTTTAAAATGGCTTTTTTATTTTTAGACCCATCCATTTTATTTTTGTATTTAGATAAAAGTGTAGACGCCGTGATCTAGTGGTTAGTGTGTTGGGTTGCTAAGACGATAGTGCCGGGATCAAATCTCAGCTCTGACATCTTAAAAACAAAAATATGAAAGAATTATTTCTTTTGCCGACTACCTCTAAGCAATCTTCTGGCAAAAGCTCTGGGAGTAATTGCCATGAAAAAGCTTCTCAAAACTGTCGTTCGGAGTCGACTTTAAACTGTAGGTTTCGGTACCCATGGATAAAAATTAACACATATAACATGAGTGCTGCGAGAAGATAGGCCGTAACCCTGACACAGGGTTGTAATGGCCAATTATGTATGTATGTATGTATTTAGATAAAAGTATATATGAATGTGTTGTTGATTGTTGGCAAAAGTCCTTACTAAATTTGACAAAATGAACGAGCTGAACACTCAACATCAGCACGCTTTTAAGTTATCATCAGCCATCAAAATAAATCTCGCAAAAAAAGCATTATAATTTCTTCTTGCTAAAACTATTCGTCTTTACTATTAGGAACTACTGAGTGTAAAATATTTTTCATCATGAAGACGGATTCTAGCTTCTCAAGAACATTTGACGAAAAACTATTTGTCGATAAGTGTATCAGTCGTTATTTCACACTATCTGATAGGGAGCAATTGCCACTACTTTTCTAGGATTTCGTGATTCAATCAGCTCTGGTTCTCAAACTGCGTAGTTAAGCTTCAAACAAATCAATAGAAATTGGCCAACCCTGTAACTTCAGTCATAGACGACTATATTATTATTTATTTTTGTAATAAAACTCGCAAATACTCGTATTAATATACACTCCCATACGATGAGGATTTCATATAAAAAAAAAAAAATAATAAAAATAAAAAATTATTATGATCCCGCATGTGCTGTCATCAATTCTGTTAAGAAAAAAGGAATTAATGGTAATAAAAAAAATCATGTCAATTGTGGTACATTATGGATTTTTCATATTTACACTGATTATAGGGTTGTTGACGACCGTAAAGCAATAACATTGACTGGCTATTGTGAGATGAAACACCCGCATTTATATAACACTTGGAATTTTTGATATTCAAAAGCTGTCATAATGGCATATAATTATGACATCTTTTCCACTAATTTTAGGTTTTAATAATAAAAAGGGAGTGTTTTTTTGTTTTTATTTATTTTTATTCAAAAAAACAAAACCTGAATGATTTTCAAACAGGTAATGGAAGTTAAAGATTTCTAAATTCCAAACCATGAAGGTTTCTTTTTAAATTTAACAAAAAAAAAAAAAAAAACAATAATTAAAAAAATAATTGGTAAAACAGTTTACAAGCTGGAAAAAATATATTTAAAAAAGTCCACTGGGACGACAAACGGTACTGACTTTAAAAATACCAAGTATTCGGGATTTCAGAAACCCGGATTTTTGATTGCCCATTCGGAATTTGGTGTTACTTAGTAAATAGGATAAATGTATATAATATTTTACATATACACCCTACAAAGTTAAGTAAGTAAAAATAGAATAGAATAATATTAACATTTCGAGATTCGGGACATTCTGATCGTTGTCTCTAGCTTCTACTGAGATGTATAGAGCGATAAAGTTATAAAATTATTTGTACAATTTCAGGCATTCAACAAAATTTTTTTACAACAAATTTTTTCGTGAACAGAGGCCTTATTCTGTAAGTCTCCTAAGCTAAAACTCTATCGCTAAAAATGTATAAACTTGATTTAGGACTTTTTGGCTACGAATAGAATTCTTGAACGCTTTCTGTAATTTAAAAACTTCATGCCTATTACCTCCAAACTTTTTAATTTTATATATCCTAACGCCCAGTCTGTTTCAAAAACCCAAAATTTTAACATTTTAGCTTAAGAGAATTACAGAATAAGGCCCCAGGCTTTATATAATACTTTCATTTCCTTTTCTCTCAGTATAAATAGTTGCTATCATATATGATACTCCTTTCTTTTAAAGAACTTTCAAATTCCCATTTACATCAAATTAATGCAATCCATTTAAAGTGGAATTGGTTGTCTATCTTTCGTTCAACATACCGACGTTTTTAAAATACAGTATTCCTCGGATAATTGCCCCACGCATAATTGCCTTTCACGCTTATTTACTTCAATTTCTAAATCCCATATTTTTTCTTACCATTTTCTAATAAAATTCGACGGTTACTGAGCTTTCCATTAATTGCGTTATTTGCTTAATTGCCTCAAATATATTTCCACAAAGAAAAATTTCCCTTAAAATTCCCTCGTTTAATTACCAAAAGTAATTATTTGCTAAAAATTGCAACTTAACTCCATTATGATTATATAGGCATTAAGCTTATCCGTTTAACTGACTTCCACGCATAATTGCACAAAAATTTTGACATTTTTGTCGAGGCAATTATCCCTGCACTACTGTATTTTAATATTTTTTCCCTTTGTTGGATTGATTTCGTTGAGTTGTACAACACGATTGAGGCGTGTGTGAGATGTATGTATATAAATGAATTCTATTATCGATTATCTATCTATAAATCTTTTTGAATAATCAAAGACAAGCGCCATTAAATACCCTTAATATTTAAATTTTAAAAATTAATGCTTAATGACAAATGTTTGACAGTTTTAATGAGAGTGTTAATTACACCTTACTGCCCTTATTGCATGAGAATTAGAAAGGAAAAAGTACACCCTAAAGACTAGAACTAAACAGAGATCCGGTTTGAATGGCGTCAATAGTCCTCAAATATATGTACAAGTACATACATGCACACAACTCACGTTTAAGTCTGCCGTAAAAACGTTCATTAGATTTAATCATGTTTCGACTACTACACACGGCTTTTTGCTATTTTATAGTTTAACTTCAATAAAAGTCCTTTGCGATGTGTTTCAGTGCTTTCACATCATGATTGTGATGTGACCTGAATGGGTATATGACAACAACGTTGCTACATAAACATAAGAAGTGTTTTTATGAATTTTATTCCATCATTAACCAATAATGATTGATGTAATTTATTTAATACAGGGTGGGGCCAACTTGGTTTACAAAAGTTTAAAAACTTTTCATCTTTTTTATCGATGAGTACCGGGACCTACAGTTTAACGTGGACTCCGAACGGCAGTATGTATCCTAACAATTGTTTGTCTGGAAACAAAATAAAATATTTTTTACAATATTTTGTCTGATGATATTTCAAAATTTTATTTAAACATTTATTATCTTTGAAAAACAAATTAGAATAATAAGTGTCAAATGAAGTTAATCCTGTCAGTTTAAGTTGGCTCACCCCTGTATGTCTGTAAAAAAGGTGTTAGAAAATAAAAATGTTATGTTTATAATTCTAGACATAATTTTGGTTTACCTTTTTAAATATTAGTTTTCATTGAATAAAGAAGATAAAATAAACGAAGCGCAATAGAAAAAATAATTAAATATACATATGCATATACGTGGTGCAATTGAGTAGTTAGTAAAAAATAATGGATTTTTTAAACTATATAAGAATCATTGTAAATAAAAAAAATGAAATGCGGTTTCCTTGATGTTGTTATTTAACCCCAAATTTACGCGAAAATGAAAAGAGGAAACTACTGCTTCGAGTTGAAGAAATAACTTTATACACATACTTATGTATGAATTTACTACATATTAAAAATTTATCATTTAGTAGCGGTAATCACTTTTCGGAGCAAACGCCTTTGGAAGTATTGCAAACGTAGCATATCATGTCAAACCATAACAAAATTTAGGCATATGTATATGCTACGATTGCTTATTTGCAGGGTTTACGAGGGGGTTTGCAACGACTAGTGATTATGTATTCAAAAATGTAATTTCTATACTTTAGGCTAGTAAAGACGACCAGCGTTCATTAGGAACAAATATACACTCCGGTTCACTTATTTAAAGGCACAAAAAATCCCATATTCAGGAGCCGGTATCTTTTGCAATTTTTAACCGATTCCAGAATTTTGAAATAGAAATGGAAGCTAGACATCTTGAGATATAAACAAAATCATGACAATGGTGGTTTCTTAACTAAGGAACCTTTTTTTTTGAGGAATTTATAAAAAAAAAAATCTAAAAATGTGGTATTTTTTTTTTTTTTTTGGTTCACTTGAATAAAGGCACTTTAACTAACTTTAATGAAAAATAGCTTTTCTTGTTTTTTAAGTTATTATTACTTTATTTGCTTTATTAAAGAACTATTAGTAATGGGTACAACCCCCTTTGTTTTTAAATACTTCAAATATACGGGTTTTCATTGACAGATAAAGGGAATTGGTGTGATCCAACGAAATTTCATTCCAAGCATCCTTAATGGCCTGAATTAGTGACTGCTTGTCATCAAATTGTCTACCTCCTTCATAGACCTTACGAGATAACCAACCCCACACATTTGCTAATGTTTAGATCTGGTGAATAGTGTTTACAGTCAAGAATATTAACATTTTTGTTTGCAATGTACTCCTTTACTATTCTTGCGTTGTGTATAGGGGCATTATCCTGTTGCAATATCCAAGGTATTGGACCAAATAGTTCATTGAACTTCGGAAAAGCCGACTCCATTAACGTTCTATAGGTTGCACCAGTCATTTTTTGCACTTTGAAATTCAAGATCGATGGTGCTATAGTACGTAATATCACCCCACACCATAACGCCACCCTCTCGGCTGTGATGTCGGTTCAAAAATCGCTTTTCTTTACGCAGGTCATGGATATAATAGTTGTAGCCATCAGGCTACACGACTCCGAACGGCAGATTTAAGAAGCTTTTTCATGGCAATTCATTACTCCCAGAGCTTTTGCCGGAAGACTGCTGAAAGGTAGTCGCCGAAAGAAATATATTTCATATTTCTTTTTTCAAGATGTCAGAGCTGAGATTTGAACCCCTCGCTATCGTCTTAGTAAGCCACACACTAACCACTAGACCACGGCGACTACAAAAACAGAACACAAATACAACACTTTAATGGAAATTAAAATATTACTTTTACTTTTTATAACTAAAATGAATTACTCATACACTTATACGAGTAGATCAGCCGGCTAACTTTAATTGTAGCAATTATTTTCAGTAATTTTTAACATTTTTACCATAAAATCTAAATGAGTTTCTATGAAATCTCATAAAACTAATGTGTCTCAGAATCTTATCAGTTGGAACACTTTTAAATTTCAGTACTTTTTATCTGGCGTTTTATAATTCCATGAGAAAATTTAAACTCGACATTAATTGAGATATTTTTTTATTTTTATTACTGCCTTGCAGTGTAAGTAATCAAACAGATACAAAACTACAGACTACCGACTACTACTTGTTAAAGATATTATATATGTGTGCATATGGAATTTATTGTTTTCATAACAACAAAACAATTGTTGTAGCTGTTGCCAACTTACGTTAATTTATATTCTTGTTGGCAACACTGAAAACGTTAGTGCTCAATAAGATCCATGAAATAGAAGTTTTTAAAAACGCAATCTATGAAAGATAACAATTAAAAACGCAAAAAAATTGCTGCAGGACGGAAACAGATGGTATTGCTGCCGACTTGAAAAAAACGAAGTAGCTGAGTACTTCATGATATTTACCGCTAGAGGTTTTCGTAGTCATGTAGTTAGTGGACACTGTAGTCTTGATGAAATTGTTCAAATGTAGAAAGAAATCAAAGGTTTTAAGGTAGGAAATGCTGCTTTTTTAATACTTTTTTTTAATTTTTTAGATAATTTTAAATTGTAGGTCTATAATAATCTTTTAGGTTCTTATGAGTGTGTAAAATGAAAACGTTAATCGTTAAAAAGAAAAACATTCACGCAGTTAAATAAATAAATTGCCCAAAAATAGGCTCTACACACACCATTAGAGGCGATCAAAAAACAAAATTAAACAACTCAAAGAACAGCACCTAAAAAAAACAAGGAAAACCCATTTAAATCACAATTAATAAAGATATAAAGAAAGTAACTTTTTACTTTGAGGCAAGAAAAAAAATATGAAGGAAGACTACAAAAAAGTATTGTTTACATGAAAACAAAAAGTTCTAAAATAATAACCTGCGATCTCTATTAATGATCAGCGTCTACAGCGAAAGTATCATTGTCCTCGTCATTATAATTATTAAAAGGCGATTACTGTCAAAGAGCCAGTATGAGCCCCATAGAAAATGTAAAAGATAAATGAAATCAAATTTCATATTCAAAAACAGAAACAAAAAAGTAAAATATCTTTTATCCCCAAATAATATCATACTGCCACTGCCAACTATTACTACCACCACTACTGCATCAATTATCACTCAATGAATAGAAGACAGTCTGGCAGAAAGACATATAAACAGCAGACATACACCGAGGAATGAAATACAGAAGAACTGAAATGATAATAAAACAAGAAAAATCATTCAACTGACTGGCTGCTTGCTGGTCTGCCACACATGTGATTGAAACTGTCAGTGTAACATGAGTGCAAGAACACACAAAACAAGAAAAATTTAAAAGAAATTATTTCAAATAAAATGAAAAATCAAATACAATAGATTATATTGTGGCAAAAACAAATTACTTTTTCGTCACTTTATCATAGCCAGCAGTGAAATGATTTCATATCTCTTAAGGCATGCAGTCGTCCAAACATTTACAAAATCTTTCTCTTCGTTTTTATAACGATTGATTGTTTAACATGCAGCATTTGGCAAATGATCACCAACTATCAATTGCTAAATTAACTTTTGGTTACTCATTTTAAACACGGATACTAAAGTTTTTTTCAAACTGGACTGAAGTGTTAAACACTTAAATATGTACGTTTAGAAAATGAAATTGACTTAACATTTGCTGTAATGTTAACCAGGGGCTAAACTTTCTCCTCTTTAAAAAGGAAATAAAACGGAATACTATGGATGATTTTTGAAAAGTGATACTTTTTTCAAAATATTAAGTTAAGAAAGATAGACAGACAGGCAGATTTTATTTTAAATAAATGCCCAACAATTCCTAAAGAAATTTAAAGATAACTCCCAGAAATATAAAAATCGTAATAGTTCGAAAGTCATAGCAATTTCATTGAATACCAAATATTTCTAAGAGCCCCTTTATTAACAAAAAGAATAATTTTCATCACTTCCATCCCGTAACAACCACAACTCCAATTACTTAGTTGAGGTTGATTTCATCAACAATTTTGTTAGTGATTGAAGCTCTTCTTTGTTTGAACTCAGTACAATATATCAATGTATGTATGTCTGAAAGGAACTAGAGGCTACATTAATTTTAAAAATTCTAACTGGTAATGCCACGCCCATACAAATTAAATATTAATTTGTCAATATCGTCAAGATGGTAATAGTAAAAGTCTCTATATTTATTATAAAAAACTTTATAAACAATGCAAATTATAAGTGGGCGGAACCGGATGAATAAGCATGATAACTGTCATGCAAAGACAGTATTAATTTCTCTGTATATATCTTTATCAATACAAAGCATTAGTTTCTATTTTTTAGAGTGGGCAAACAAACAAATTATTTCGTAAACTTATTTAATTTTTTTTAATCATTTTGTACATGAACAAAACCAATACAAATACATTTCAAATGAGAACGAGCACAAACAAAACAATTCTCTTTGCGCTCTTGTTCTTGTTTTGATATTCCGTTACATTGGTATAATTGCGTACAAAACAAAAGGAGAAACGTATTTCTTGAGTGTTTCATTTAGTTCGTATGTATATTTTTTTAATAAAATTTAAATAATAATTGAAATGTTTACTGCTTTGACAAAAATCTTGTTTCATTTAGGGCCATTATTACAACTTGCTGTTAGTTAAAGGTAGGATTTTATCAGACTGATAAATTGACTTTTGTTATTAAAATAAATTTTAAACTAAAGTGACTTATAAGGTTATTGGGAAGATTGCCTTACCTTTAGGTTAAAGTTAACTTGTAATAACAGAAACCAATTTATCGGCCTGATAAAATCCTACCTTTAACTAACGGCAAGTTGTAATAATGGCCCTTAGATATGTAAGTATGCATATTAAGTATTTTAGGGAATTATAATGAGCAAATCAATTCACAAACGTTTGCAAACGTATTTTCTTCAAACAATTTGTTATCATTAATTTTTTCTACCTAACCACATTTGAGTTAGTGTATTTTTAGTTCTAACAAACAAAAACGATATATATAAAACTAAATGGGACAATCGTTCTCAGTGTTTTGTTTTGGTTTTGTTTTGTTTTTGTTTTATTCATTGTTAAAAACAAAACAAAATGAAATCAAACGTTTCGTTTTGTTTATTTTCCTACTCTGATATTTTTAGAGACAAGAAACAGTTAATCCTTTTTGAATGTATTTTTCTATATACGAGGCATTTAAAAAAAAAAAGCTAAAAAAAAATTCAACTTTTTTGGAAGAAAAGAAAAATTTAAAGTATTCCTTGGAGTCTTTAGATTTTAAATCATATTTTTTTATATATTTTTTTTAATAATAATTAATTCACCATAATTTTCTTTTAAGTATTTATGTATTGGAATGTTGAATATACCTTACAGAACCTCTTATTTTTTAAATTATAATTTTTTAAAACCGCAAATTTTTATTTTTTCATACTTTTTTCTCCTTCGCTGGGATTTGAACATTGATCGTTTGAGTTTCTGTGCACGCCACGACCCCTTAACAAACTTTAAGAAATAAAAAAAAAATTAAAAATATTATTTAAAGTTCCCTAATTTATAAGCATTTCACAAATATTTTAATTCGCTTATTAAAAATATTAAAATTTTTTTTTAATTGTTCTTATGAAAAAGAGTTGTTAATCATCGCGTCTTCATTATTATTATTTTTGATTAATTAAGAAAAGGAAAGAAAATTATATTCAGCAAACAAGTTGCAAAACAAACAATTTCTCAAGCAACAAACCGCCAATACAAACACAAAAACTAGAAGAAAACCAATTGTAAACAAACACAAGAAAAACAAAATAAATAAAACTGAAGCAAATCAAACAATAAAAACAATCAAAGAAAATAATGAAAAACAAAAAATAATTCCAACTAAAACAAAAAAATCCTCTGAATCTCATCGTATGTTTAAAGAAGTAAAATGCATTACTTTGCATTACAAAGGGTTAAAAATCATGTTTTATTCAAGTTGCATGCAGCATTTGCTGCATGTTCTAAACAAACTCATTCAAACATGTTTGTTGTGTTTGATGTTCAAGAAGACGATGATGATGATTATGATGATGTTGTTGTTAGAAATTATTACCACAACAAAACAAACAACAAAGAAACAAAAACGAAGTTTTCACGCTAAAACGATTGTTAACCCAATACGAAACTGTCAGTCGACAAACGAATGAGCAACGCGATGAACGTGTCCATGCAAAGTAGGCGGAAATTTCTATAAAATTGGATTTCAATAAAAATTTTACTAAAAAAAAAAAATTCTACTTAAAAGTGATTGATGTCTGAAAGAAAAAAATATATTTCAAATCCGAAAGCGCATTTGAAAAATTAATTTTCGTTGTAATCAAAAGTATGTACAAGAAATTCAAAGTGAATGAATAAAATGTTGCCCCAAATAGGCAAAATTAGAGTGATTTTGAACTAAATGATTAATCCAAAATGTTATAAATGATTGATTTGAAATTTATTATTTATGATTTATTGAAAAGTGATCAGTCAGTCGGTTTATATTTTTTAAGTGAGCGTGTAGAGTGCGCGCGTAAACTTTATTTATTATTTTTGATATTAAAGAAATAACAAAAACACACAAAAAGAAAAACGCCGCTTGCCGGTCATTCGGTTTTAATGAATCGATTCAACAACGATAGAGAGTTGCAGTATTATAGTGGAAATGTGCTTTTGTGTATAAAATAAGGCAGTGCAAGTGAAGGTAATGGTAGCCACCGATAAACGGATAAATGTGGCATTACACTACTACGACATACAAACTCACTTAAAAATGATTATAAACAACATCATCACTGGACTCTGCTTGTAACTGTGACTTTGACTTTAAGTCTCGCAGATTGTCGCTTGAAACGTCAGTTTCCTTGCAAGAGTACTGCCTAAGTTTAGACCATTTTGCGGCAGTTGTGGTATTTAATCGGTTTTTTTTATACGACCAACCGTATCTCCTTCAAGCATGTACATGTATACCAGTGCGCTTGTTTGTTTGAGTGTTTGAACGTTTTAAGACAAGTTAATGCGCGTATTTTGTCGGCCTTTTGATCTTTTTTAAGGTTTTTTTTTTCTTTCTTGTCTACTTGTTGTGATCGTCTTCGCATTGTTGTTGCCAGTTGTAGCAGCGTTCAAGACCAAAATAAAAGGCTGAAAAACAATACAAGAAACAAAACAAAAATAATAAAAACAAAAAAAATTATACAAGAATTGTATGGCACGGAGAGAGCGTATGTATAAATCGCTTTCTGTGTGTTTGTGTGTGTGTGTATGTTTGTGACAGGAAAGTGATCATATTTGTTGGCGCATTTGTCGGTCGGTTTGTTGGGTAATATTTTGCGAACAAGTGCCGCCAAAACAAAAAAGAGAAAACAACAAAAACTGATCATCAAACAGACAAGCCGGTAAAATATTATATAGAAAATTGAAAAAAAGTACTTCTTTTGACGATCCATTAAATACCATTTCTAAGTAAAATTGCAAAGTATTAGAAGAAAAGAAAAGCATAAAAGAAAAAGTAAGAAAATAGAAAAGTCTTTGAAAACTAATGCAATTGTGTTATCCAAAGAGGCTTCTAAGGCAGCAGTCTATTAAATATTAAAAAAAATTATAAAATATTTTTACGACATAAGAAGAGTTAAAAAAAACAAAAATTCACTCTATAAAAGAAACCAAAAATAAAAAAAACAAAAAAATATTTAAAATTGTGTCAAATTAATTAATTACAAAACAAAGTATTAAAACGTTACCAAAAATATAACGAAAATAAAAGCAACTCAAATCATAATATAGTACATATACTTAAAAATAATACCATTTTTTACGATTACACAACATTATACTTAAATACTAAGATTAGCAATAATTAATCCACAGAAGCTTAAAAGCAGTCTGTACTTACAAATATCAAATTCAACTTTTAAATCGTAATTAGATCTTCCGCTCCACGTTAAAAAAGCTTAAGAAAACTTCATAAACATGCATTTATTATGGATCACAAGTCTGGCCTCTTTGGCCATTTGGCATTTACGACTCATACATTGTGATGATCTCTCTAATATGCACACCCAAACGCAGACTTCAGGTGGTGGCTTACAGAGTCTGGGTATAGGCATAGGAGGGCAAAGTTCAATAACAAATCCCACCAATCAATTGGGCAGCAGTTCTTTACACAATAATCCCTCAAACACAAATCTTAATCAATTGGGAGGCAATAGTTCTTTACTCAATACACTATTGCAGACTTCTGCAGCCAATGCGGGCCTAAATTCAAATATGGCAAGCATGATACCAATGAACGGCTTAGGCCAAGTTGGCACAGGTGTTACAGGTATATTGAGCCATGCTGGTGGTGGAGGTGGCGTTACCAATGGCGGTGGTGGTGCTATTGGATCTCATGGCATGAGTTCTAGCGGTGGTGGTGGTGGGGGTCATCATCATGGTCATGCTTTAGCCGGTCTTGCCGGTTTAGGTATTATAGTACCCGGTCATCGCAGTAGCTCTTCATCAGATACTGGTGGTCGCTACAATCCCCAATATATGGGTGGTGTTGGCAGCAATATGGATATGTTGGGTGGCGGCAACGGTATGCAACAGGGTGGTAGTGGTCCCGGTGGCGGTTCACAATATTAGTAAGTATTACAACAATTTTGTTTGCATTTGAAATTGACAAAAATCTAGTACTAAAAGTTATAATTTTTAAATAATATTCGAGAGACTCACAACGTTACGAGTACTCGTATATTGTCATAAATATGTATCTTTTTATAATAATAAAAAAATGTAAAAATGTTACAATTTAATGACGAGGACAAATAGTAATACTTCCTGTGAATATCCCAATTACCTTTTTCCGTTCGTATATTTAAAGAACAGTGTGAACTCGATTATCGCAACTTGAAAAAAAAACAAGCTAAATGAAAAAAAAAAAAAACTGATTGGAAATCATATTAAATCTCTTTTTTGAGCCTAAGGTCTTTTTATAGAAACAGGGCAATAAAGTTAGTTATTACACTATTCGTAAATCGTTGCAATAGTGCAAAAACGCAAATTTAAGCGGCAAGAGGTCACAATTGCTAATAGTACTACCAATCAGTGTTGTCGTTTTGGTTATTTTTGGCCAACATTTTGAAATATTTTTGCTGTGAGTCCATGTGAACCTTTTTTTTCGTTTTATTTAATATTTACCTTTAAAGTCAAAGCAAAGGAAAACCATTTCAACTTCAATGATTTAAATACAAAATAGTAACTTCATCACTTGCCAAATCGATTAACTCTACTTTCCGAATTTTGTTAGATAATGGTTTCAAAACTCTATAATACTCCAAACAAGTTTGTCTAATTATTAATTCTTCTAAAATAGCTGTTGGGATAGCAGACATTTTTCCGGTTTTTAGTACTTAAGAATCAATAAAGTGTTTTGAAATTACTATCTAATAAAATTCTCTAAAAAAGTCGACAAATCATTGATTAGACAGATATAAAACACATTTCTTGTTTAGTATTTTTGAATATTTTTTAATTTGTAATATCGACTTAAAGAAAGAAATAAACTTCTAAGAAAGTAATTCTTAAGATTTGAATTTCATAATTAATTAAACATAGCAAATTTCAACGAGTAAGTAATACTTTTAATGAAAAAACAGATATTTACTGTTGTTTTTTCATAAAATATTTTAAATTTATGAAAGGCTTAATTGGCAAACATAACCTAGAAATTTGTTACTTTGATCCAGTTTTGAAATTGTTCTACGAGCTTCAGAAGAGTACCAATGAAATATTAGATTGGAATTATAGACTATATTATCAACTAGACTGAAGTACATACAGACATACATAATTGCCCATTACAACCCTGTTTCAGCTTTACGGCTTAGCTTCTCACAGCACCCATATTGTGTGCGTGAATTTTCATCCATGAGTATCGTGGTTCAGTCAACAGGATACTCCTCTTCTAAACTGATTAACTTAATTTGCAGAGCTGAAGCCGACTTGACACTTTCAGCGTAAATTGTTCAAATTTATGCTTAAAATTTAGTCAATTTATAATAATCTGGACTAATCTTTGTATGTGTTTACATTTTTCGTTTTTTAAGTAAATTTCTCATATTAATATGTGTAGTTTTAATTTTTGCGAAATTTTCAAGATAAAATATCTTTAAGCAGAAATTCTGCCTTTATTGGCCTTTAGTGCGCATTTACTGGGCTTTTAAAATCACAATTCTTTTGTTTCTTTATAATTTTTATTTTTGCATTTCACATTTTATACTTTAAGGAAAATAACAGCATTATTTTTTGACATATGATTGACAGATTGTTGTATTTACACCAGTCATGGTTAATATAAATTCGCACGCATTCAGTAAAAAAAAAAAGAAAATCAAGTTTTGCGAAATGCAGCTGAAAACAATTCTTTCGAGTAAATAAGTGTTTCAGGCCACTTGCATTTAATTTACGAAAACAAATAAAATAAAAAAAAAAATAATAATAAAAATATCATTTTATATCAAGAAAAATTATAATTAAAATAGATTTTATTTTACAAACAAGTTACTATAAGTACAATCCTAAACACTATTATGTTTTTATTTGTTCAAAATTTTTATGCAGAAATTTTGCTCCACAAAAGTCTATAAATATATGCTTACAGTAAGTACATATCGTCGCAAGAATTAAAGAACGCTGTAACCGACAAAAACAAAAATGTTCACCAGAGCCAAAAACCTGTATGAAAGTAGAACAAAGACACTGGAATTTTTTAAAACGCAGACGGCGTATGTGAATTTCTTTTTATCATAGAAACCTGAGACCGGGACCAATCGACGCGTATTTTTTTCTGATAAAAATGATGCAAAAAACGAATTTTTGATTTTTGACAGTTACAAAGTTCTTGATTTCTTGCGACGATATATCCATTGCATTTTAACAAAGCTTTCATCAATTCATCTTACAATTTATTTATTTTAAAACTGAAAAAACATCACTAAAAATATTTCAGTTATCTCCAATAAAATCTTATTGCCAAGGCAGAATAAATCCCTAGTTTGGGCATAAATCTCCTAAGCTTGCATAATGATTCAGTGGTGAATATGCTGCTAATTTAGTAGATATATAAAGAGAGAATTTTGAAAGAAACCCAAACACATTAGGCCAAAAAAAAAGAAGTTCTTTGGCATCAGAACAATGAAGGGGTGTAGTTGCACTGACAAAACTCTATGTATTGGACTGCAACCCAGCAGAAATTAGTGCTTACTAATAAGCTATTTTGTAAGGGAAAAATTGCAAACATTCACTTACTCGTGCGCATTAATAATGCATGATTTTTATATGAAATGAGAAACTCAAATGCAATAGAAACGCAAATTTATTGCAACCAGTAAGCAAATATTATACAAAATCAAAAATAATACCTTATCCTATAGCATCTTTGTAAGCTTTAGGGGATGCATAAACAATATAATGCTTCCATTATTGCTTACAATTTTATTTATTGCTTCCAAATTTGAAAAATTTTCTGCTGGGAAATTACTCCTTCACTCGCACTTTCTTTACATTTGGTTCCTATAGATTCTTTGTACTTTCCAAACCTGAATTAAAACATTAACGACAAGACTCAAATAAGATCATTATCTCACAAAAATTATGAGGAATGTCCCAGAATCTAGGACCGAATTTTAATTTTTAAAAAGTGAAAATCGATTCTTATACGAATTGCTGATTATGTTTGAGGTTGTGGCAACATTTTTATTAATGAATGTAGAGTGTTGTGAAAAAATCAAAAGAAAAATTTTAAGAGATTTGTTTATTTAAAATTATTTGTACTTTAAATTACATCTATGTATTATACAGTTGGGCCTCTATTATCCGTAATCCGATTAACTGGTAACTCCGATTAACCGTAAGGCCAAAGATCAGTCTATTGTTTTTTGTTTGCAATGTTTTCAAATTGTTTGTTTCGATTAACCGTGATGAAAAAGGAGAATTCCCTCGTTTGCATACGATGAGTCAGAAGCATTTATAAGTGATTAGATCTAAATTTATTTATTATGGCATCGCTACCAGTGTTAAAAAGACAAAAAAAGGTTTTAAATATTGAAAATAAATTTAGAATAATTAAGGAGCATTCAAATACTAATGTGAGTGCTAAAATGCTAGCTCAAATATATGAAGTTGGGATACAGACCGTTTATGACATTACTATCTTCAATTAATTCTTTTATTATTGTTAAATAATAAAAATATTACAACAACTATATAAGTTAAATTGTTATTCGATTAACCGTGAAAATCGATTATTCGTAATGCTTCTGGTCCAGACCATTACGGATAATCAAGGCCCAACTGTATACATAATTGGCAATTACAACTCTTTTTCAGAGTTACAGCCTAACAAAACCCATAAAGTGTGCGTCAGTTTTTATCCATAAGTACTGGTACCTACAGTTTAACGTCGACTTCGAACAACAGACTTGAAAACCTTTTTTATGGCAATCAGTAATCTTATCTCACATTTAGGGTTTCAACCCAGAGCTTTTATTCAGTAAATCAACACACTACATACTAGAGTACGGCGGCAATTACAAAATCAAAATAAACAATGCAAATCTGAAAGCTGTCAGCTGATCAGATTAGACAACTATGGTTACAGCGATTGATAAATAAAAATAAATTATTTCATTCAAACATAAATTCGATAATATTGGATTTTGTTGATTTCAATTTTGATTCTGCATAATTAACAAACAAAAAATAGTTTAAAAATAAAATTACTTCACTTTGTTCACTTTGTCTTCGATATTTGTTTTTTTTGTTAATTATTCTCATTTAGTAGATAAAATTTGAATCATTAGTGCATTTCAGTTTATTTGAAAATTATGGAAATCTTTTTGCATATAAGAAACTTTAGACAAAGAAGATGACAACTTTGTAAAATAAAATTGTCTGGTTACTCGTAAAACCGGTGTTTTGTTCATAGTGTCAGGACCTTGTATTGACCCGCCCTCGTATAGAAAATATTCAAACCTTTTACGTTTTAAGTATTTTCTTACCGTACAACAAACAATTTTAATTAAGAAAAACGAACAATATTTTCTAATAAATCTGAAAAAAAAAAATAAAACTAAAATGTTCCAAAATTTATGCCAATCAACCCCCAAAAGCCAATTATTTTATCACTTTTATTCAAAAAAAAATGTATGAAAATAAAATGCATTAATTTTGATATAATAAAACAACAATATGAATATTAAATACAGTATGAATGAAAACCTCCCCCTTTGAGATCATACTCCTACGCAAAATCATCTTTTCCCTGATTATCTACGACATATCTATGTCTGGGGGTTGGCAGACAAGGTGGTAGAGTAATAATTTATTTTCTTTGGGGAATTTTAACATTTAATGCGTTTGTTTGCTGTCTTTTTTTAGTCCTTTTGTGTTGTTACTTTCAATGCTGCAGTTTTATTACCGTTATTAAACAAAAATATACTCTCACAGCTAGAGAGCAAAAGCCCTACTTTTTTTTAAACAGCACAGTAGCACCCACACGGGGGTACAAATAAAAAACTAATGAAACCACAAATAAAAATTTCCAAAAATGAATAAAAAACATGCAAAATTTGTTGCTTTTGTGACTCTTTTTGTTCGTGGCATATTATTTTTGTGGTTAAAAAAATAATAGCAAGAAAGAAATTTCTAAATGTTGTTGCTGTTACTGTTGTTGTTGTTAATGTTCATGAAAACAAAAAATTTAATTCAAAAAGTGCACATAATTTATATTTTACAATGACAACAATATGGCAACAACAAACAACAACCAACGAGTATTAAATTGTTGACTATAAAACGTAACTCGTTGTCAGCATTAACATCTTCAATTTGCATCAGCCAGCGTCAGGCATCAGGCATCAGGCGGCATCAGCAAGTACCTATAATTTCTTTTAACAATTTGCTATAGAGTGGCATTATAGCAATTCTACTCGTAAATGGAACCATATTTTTGTCTATGTGGAACAGATGAATGAACACAAAACATCCCCGGGTAAAAGTATCGTATAAAATGCCGTTACAACCACAAATAATAAATAAATAAATAAAACAAACACAAGTAACTACTACAACATAGTGGTGGAGAGTAAGTAGTAGGATTAGACTTATTGTTGAGTGTTGTATCATCATTATTTGTCATTACATTGTTGCAACAAATCATAATCATTGTAAACACCGCACACACAAGCACACACACACACACATACATACATCTTATTAAAGTCAGCATAGGAAGCGTAGAATAAATGGAAATGCCACCCACTCTTTAATAAATAATTTTGTTGTTGCTATTGCTGTTGCTGCTGCTATTGTTGTAAATAAATATAAATTTTTTATCATTTTGTGAATTAAAAAATAAATACAAAAAAAAAAAAAATTCTATAGAAAATAGAAAAAATCAAAAACGAACAAAAAATAATGGAAATCGTTTGCTAAACCATATTTCCCTTGAATTTTAATTCATAAATTTTTCTTGTTTTTTTATTTATTTTTGATTCTTTTTTTCTCTTCTATTTTCAAATTTCTTCAATTGAGCTGATAATTTAGACAAAATAAATTGTGGTAAAATAAATGGCTAGAAAAACCAGAACTCTATATTTTTTTTATGGTTACAATGTCCTACACATACATACACACATTCATGTGTACTTACATTTAATGAGGGCAGACATTACACGACTATTTGCTGTAATTTTGCTTTTTAGAATATGAGAATACTTTAATATTTCAATGAGAATTTCTGGTTAAAAAATGGAAAAAACAAATATTAGTTTGATTCTTCGCTATTAAGAGATAAAGTGGATTATTTATAAAAAAAAGGACAACGATGAATAAACCTTTTATTTATAATTTTCAAGTATTTCAATCTTTGATGGGGAAAATTAAAACAACTGTACTTTTTTATGGTCGCTGTAGTCTAGTGTGTAGAGTGTTAGCTTAGTAGACGAGAGATCCGGTTTCAAACCCTAGCTTTGACATCTTGAAAGAAAGAAATGCGAAAACTTATTTCTTTCGATGACCACCTCTTAGTAGTCTTCCGGCACAAGCTATGAAACTAACTGATTGAACAAGCTTCTTAAGTCAGTCATTCGGACTGGACGTTAAACCATAGATCCTGGTACTCATAGATAAATATTGACACACACAATATGGGTGCTGTGAGAAGCTAGGCCGTAACGCTGAAACATAGTTGTAAGATATGTACATACATACATACATAATTGGCCAATACAACCCTGTGTCAGGGTTACGGCCTAGCTTCTCGCAGCCCTCATGTTGTGTGTGCTAATTTTTATCCATAAGTACTGAGACCTACAGTTTAAAATCGACTCCGAACGGTAGATTTTGAGAAGCTTTTTCATGGCAATTTCAAACTACTGCCAGAGCTCTTGCCAGAAGACTGCTGAGAGGTGGTCGTCGAAAGAAATAATTTATTCATATTTCTTATCTTCAAGATATCAGAGCTGAAGATTGTAATGTAATTTACCTACTTTTTTCCCAAATTAAAAAATTATTTACAGTTTTATGGTACCTCGTTATTGCCGCCAAATACGGTGATTGGTAAATAAGTCTATGGGTTTATGAATTTCCCGTCTCTTAAAAGTCTTCTAAATTACAATACGATATTAAATAGTGTTTTAATTAATTAAAAGAAGCAGAGTGACAAAGACAATAAGCTCGGTGTAGTATCCCATGCATTAAGTTCTCTAGGAATAATCTGAGAATACTAGCGAGACTTCTGACCGCGCACTGCAGACTCAATGGACACTTAAATAATATAGGAATCGCTTCGAGCGATATGTGCAGATTCTGTGATGAGGCGATCGAGTCATCAGAGCACATGGTAGGAAACTGTGCATCATTTATGCATAGTAGAAAGAGATACCTCGGTGATTATCGAATATCAGTGGTGCGATTCAGTAACATATTTTTACATTAATCGCATTGTTTTCAACAGTAAACAACAGAATTGTCGATATTGGTATTCATTATTTTTTGTTTACGATGGCTGTTGTCGTAAACTAACGCCAAAAATTTTTATGCGTTTATTCAGTAGGAAAATCGTAAATTTTTGTAGAAAGATGTGCCTACGCTATTAACTAGTTTGTTTGAGAACCATTTTTGTGTGTTTGTATACCCAAAGAAACTAGGGGTTTGTAGCTTTGCTAACTTTCTACCCAAAAACTGACTGATTTTATACGGTGCTGCCAAATTATTGCAATTTAAACATAAAGAAAACTACAGTTGTAGACTGTCGATAAAATGTACTTAGTGAATCACATAATCGTTACTGCAAACAATAAAAACTGTCGACTTCTTTTGCGAATATCGTATTGTTAAAAGTTACTGAATCCCGGTACAGATAGGGGATTGTCAGAGTTGGCACCGACCGATATTTTTTTTTTTTTTGAGACCAATACTCAGGGGTAAACCCCTACTAAATGCAGTGCATTTTATTGGAATTCTTAGAAAGGACAGTACATTTATAACAGAACATACATTTTTTTTATTTTTTTTATATTACTATAAAGCGCCTTAGGAATGAGGCAAATTGCTATGAGTTGATCGTTCAAAGGCCAGTGTTATACCTTCACCCTTGAATGATCAACAGCAGTTGCTTTATTGTTGTATGTTGATTGTGTGGTGAGTGTCTTCGCTAAGTAGGTTTAGCTGTTATCTAATACTTCCCAATACATACATACATAACTGGCCTTTACAACCCTGTATCAGGATTAAGGCCTAGCATACTTCCCAATAGGTGCCGCTTTTCTCCTGATCATTCGTTTTTTATTTTTTTGTTGACATTGGTTAAGGTGGAATAGAGTGGAATGTAGGAGAGTGGTTTCTTTGTATATGGTTAAAGTTCCTCAACGCAATGAAACTGGGGGGATATACTACAAAATCCTGGTTAAGTTAAAAGCTGTACAAAAGATCTAGAGGTCGAAGTACTTTAGTGCCTCGTTTATGAATCAGTATCTCAGACCAGGGTGTTTTGTAGCTATCGAACTCTTAACTTTTGCACAGTCTAGAACACTACCCATTAGACCATTGTGATACCCTTTATTTTTTCAAAAATAATTTTAAACATACATGTCACACGTATATTATGTACTGCTCAAACAATAACTACAACATCAAGACCATTTAATCAATTATTTGTTTAAAATTGTGCATACCAGACATCAGTACACATTCATAAATACACGTGTTTAAGTAAGTAAGTAAACTTTGCAACTTTTTATAATTGTAATGTCTTCTTTGGAGTACGATTTTTGACCCTTTTGAAAGTACAAATGACATGTCACACACACACGCACACATCTATACATACATATGTATATCACTTGAATGTTGTACACATTTGTCTTAACAAATTACAAACTAATCACTGTTAATCAGCTTAAATACTATTTAGCAAATGTTGTATTTTCATAAAAGGGAATATTTAAATAAAATTTCATTTCATACACAAAAAGGTGTTGACATGACTAATAGACAACATGAAGGCTTAATAGCAAAAATAAAAACATAAAAAGTAGGAGAAGGAGAAATACAATAAATACAAGAAGATGGCATGTACATGTGGCATATTAGTTGGGTAGGACAAATAAAAACAACAACAAAACAAAAAAAGAATATAAACGGAATAATAAAAGGAAAAGAAAAAAAAATTGAAGTAAAATTTAAGCCAAGAGGCACTCAAGTTAATGAATATGAAAAAAATTTTTAAATAATTTTTATTAAAATTATTTCCATCGTTCTACTCGAGTAATATGTTTGTGAGCTCCTTTTGTCTTTTATAAAGAAATAATTTCTGTTTTTTATTTATTTTTTGCCCAAAAATGAGTAAATTTTTATTTTATTTTTTGTATGTCTTTATGAAAATATAAGTACTTAAGTACATACGTAAGTTTGTATGTGCTTTTAATGTTCATTCAAAGAGTATGATATTTTAGAAAAAGTGATAGCCTGTGAGAAGCGAGTAGAACAGAATACCAACCACAAAGACATTGACTTGATTTAAATTGACACGCCTCAGACACATAAACTACTTTGGTGAATGAATACAAAAGAAACTCTTTTTTTGTATATCTTCTTCTTGTTTTATATTCACTCTTTGCTCTCCTCGCCACATACCACATTCAATACAATTTATTTTATTTTTTAGTTAAATTGTATGTTTTTTTTTGCATTCTCTTTCATTTTGGCTTAAACAGGCATTTTTTTTTTTTTTTTTTATTACAAAAGAGTATAAAAGATTTTCGTATATTGATAACAAAACTATTAATGAAAATAATGTGCTCTCTATAGTCATACAGAGAAGAGTACAAAAACATAAAAATGTAGTCTTCTGCCATAAGAATCCTTTATTTCTATATTGCATTATGTATGTGTGTGTGTGTGGCATGATGTTGGCTTCTAAAATAAAATTTACATTTTCAATTTGAATTTTTGTTACTCGTTTTCAACATAAAAGATCTCAGGGAAAATTGTCGAGATAATAGAATATAATTTAAACATGTTTCTTTATTACAAATAGTTTGAGAGATAAAAATCAAATATGAAGTAAATTTGTATGAAATTTTAAAATATTTTTCTTTATTTTTTGGAATTGCTAGCTGTAATTTTATTAAAAAAAAATTATAATTGTTTTGAATAAGTTTTGAATAAATCAAACACAATTCAGATTTTAGCAGAATAATTTTTTACTGCTTTGCAAACGATTGCAAATTTTATGTCTGATTCTTCGGCCTATGAAGCTGATCTTGCAAAATAAAAATATTTTTTTTTGGTTAAATATTTTAACAAATTAAAAGCAATTAAATTTTAGTAAAAAAAAGCCTAAAGCTACATTAACATTTGTCAAATATTTGACGAAAAACACACTTCTTTAGGGAAACATTTTATACAAATATTTTGTTTAAAAAAGCAGATAAACACAAGAATTAATCAGGGCAATTCGGGAATACTTTCTTTATATTGTCGAATGCGACCGTTCACTTTCGCCAACTAAAATTCTATACATTCTAAAATACGTGTGATGAATTATCGATAACAACTGTCATATTTTTTTATTTTTATTATTTAATTAAATAAAAATACATGTAAAAAACATAAAATTTTATACAAAAATATTACGTACGACCCTCAAAACATTCCCGAAAGGCTTTTTCAAATTTCATTACGATGATGAAGTCCTATAACTACAATAGTAAGAAGTAATTTTTTCTGGAAAATACAAAAATAAGAAATAATTTAAAAAATACTTCCCATTCAGTTATTTTTTTAAGATATCCAAATTCTTTCTTTAAAGTAATGTACAGCCTGTTTTTAGAACACGAATGTCAAAAACCATTCGTGTTCTAAAAACAGGCTGGTAATTTTCATAAAACTCTTCTAATTGCTGCTGCAAAAATTCGGTTGTTCAATTTTTTTCTTTTTTTAGGTACTGGCTCTTTAGCAACAATGTTATTGATATTTAAACTAACTCTTTCCTCTAATGCTTCCGGTTTTTCAAATACTCCAAGTGAATTTACATTTGAAAGACCTTTCACGGATGTTTTATAATTTAATAGTAAATACTGCCTCTTCCAAATCATTTAACGCAATGGTTTTATTAGGACCTTCACCTTATGGACTTCATTTGCTGTTTATTTAGTACAATCTTGCTTTTAGTATTGGTTTCACCTGACCTTAGGAATTAAATATGTATTTTAAATTTAGGATGTGTGTGAATATTGCTTTTACCCAGCTTGGAGATATGAAAAGTCATTTCCAAATGGGATTTTACAGAAATTTCACAACTCATATTCAGATGTAGTCGATAATTGGAAGTAGAATTTAAATTTGAGCCTGTGATTAGATCCACTTACCTTTGTCCATCCTGCTACATCTCTAGCAGGAGAGACATTTATATTAACATTTTGTGTAATTTTTTCCGTAAAGCATTTTAATCTTCTGGTCGTAATGTGCTGACTCATCTTCCAATGCCCTTATGTTCCATCATAAAATCAACCATCAATTTAAATTGACCTGACGTTCTTTGTCTTTTAGCCCAAAATATTGCAAAAACAATTTTCCAATAAGTTAACCAAATACTTTTTTTTAGAAAAAAATTTTTATATATTAATTTTTCATGCTTTCTTCTTAAAGATTTACTTCTGGCAAAATTCGGCAAAAAAAGCCTTTTTTTAATTATTCATGATATATTTTTTCTTATTGTTTATGTAAAACGCAGCAAAATTTTTGTCGAAGAAAATCGACTGGTTGTGATGGTGAAAACGTTTTTTTAGAATATATAGAAATTGAAAAAAAAACGTATGCTTTCTAGTTGTTCATCCCTAAAGTATTATAGAATTAAAAAATATACTCTATGAGCGTATTTGAGGTGAAAGCGAGAACAGGAATTGCCCTGAATATTTTGATTTTAATTTTTTAAATTTAAAAAAATAAATAATGTATGTATGTATGTATGTAAAAAAATTTTTCAATAAAATATTGTTTACGTTCCTTTTTTTTCATTAAATATTTGACAAAGAAAAGAAATTTCCCAATATTTTCTTTTTGAATAAATCAAAATCAATTCAAATCATTGGCTTTTTCAAGTGCGAATTATATTTATGTCTGAAGAGCCTTGGCCTATGAAGCTGATCTTGCAAAATTAAAAAAAAAATTATTATTGTTTTTTCCAATATTTTAATCAAAAAGAAGCACAAATCAACATTTAGTTTTCTTTTGTTTATTTACTTTTAATTTTGCTGGAATATTTCATTGCTTTTCATTAATCATCTGTCGTCAGCATCATTCTCCTCATGATCATTATATAAATATTAATGTACATGCAGATATTTGTGTACTTATAAGCTACTGTATATAAAAATTTCAGCAGGCATTTTGCTTTTTAAGCAAATTCAACATTGAAATCGAACATAAATTCTGATTTAAACCAAGAATAAGGAGCCAGTCAGTCTGAAAGGCAATATTTTTAAAACAAAAACGATAGTACTTTTTTTCAATTGTTTATTTACTTGGAAAAAAAATATGAGTTGTTAGAGAGCCACTTAAAAAAAATTCAAGATCGTCTTTTTTTTTATTTATATACTTTATACATAATATATATATATATATATTTATATATATTTCAGGAAAAAAGGCAGGTGAAGACACCGTAAATATGTTGCGTGCTCTTGCATACGATCCTTCAGGGCTTATATACTTTAAAATAAATAATACGGACGAATATGAGCTTCTTCCACATAGAACAAAAGCTTGCATAGAACGCATACTTCCATCACAGCTATATAAAGAAAAATTAGCAATTTCGAAAAAGAAATGGGACCATTTGCAAGATCTAAAGAAGTTGATTCCTATAGACTGCCAAAACTTTTATGATACGTTGCCATACACATTATAAACACGTTCTGTTTTCGAACAATATTTTTAAGCAATAACAATACTTTCTGGTAATTTTAATCATGAATTTTCCTTAATATAATTTGTTTTAATCGCTATAGAAAAAAGCCCTAAGTTACATTTATACTCTGAAATGAGACTAAAAAAAGCCCTATCTCAATTTTGTTTCATATATATTTAAAAATGAATAAACAAATTTTAAAACCAAAAAAAAATTAACTTTTGCCAATTGCAGTCTTAAAAGTGTTTTTACCTTCTCCTGTAAAGTTTCAAATATGCGAGTTAGGGCCTTTCTACTTGAGACCAACGATATATATATATTATATATATTGGCAACGAAGTTTTTTGTACCAAATTTTAAAAAACAATTTTGTTTTTCATTAAGGCCAGCACTTAGGGGACGACCCTTACTCATACAGTACATTGTGCTGGTCTAGGAAAATATGTTATTGGAAGGGGAAAGAGGGAGTAGCGTTTGTGGACATTTGATTTAAACTTACCGATATCGTAATTGGCAGGAAAAACATTCGCTGGAAGCCCAATACATAAACGAGCGGTAGGACCAAAGAACGAATTCTCTCTATAATGCATTGTGCGATTCACTGGACAATCAACTACAAAACGATGTGCTCTGAGAGAGGTACGAGTAGTCCGCAAAAATATACGACTGCGAAAAAAATAGCACCAAAAAAATTTTGTTTCAAAACTCTCTTAATTGCTTTAAGAAGCTATTGAATACATTCTTGGTAGCAAAAGACTAAAAAGTGTTAAGGAAGCAGAAAGATTCATAATGTAATTCACCATTTACCTTGAACGTAACCAATTTTATTTTATAAAAAATAAAAATTAAACTAAACTTTAACTCCAAACTTGTATGGCAAATAAAGACTTCAAGTCTACTTTATAATTTGTTTTGTTTTTCAATACGGGCAATAAACTACAGAAGACTACCGACTACAATATTTAAAATTAAAAGCAAAAACAAGTTCATGTATGCTGACTTCTCAGCAATACGGCAACTCGAAGCCTTTTGTTGTTATTGCCAAATTAATAAAAATTGTGTTCCCAATATAATTAAAATTAAAAGTGGATGTAAGCGTTTATAACAGGGACTGTAACGGTTATAAGTTATATCGAAAAACTTATTTTTTATGGTTATTTTGAGAGTTTTTCCAAAAAAGGTCAGCAGAAAAAGTTATTTTTCAACGGAAAAATAAAAGTTAAAAGAAAACTCTCATAAATAGAGTTTTATTTTTTCGTCATAAAATAAAACTTATTTTGTGAGTTTTATTATTCCGTCATAAAATAAAACTCGTTTTTATGAAAATTTTTTTTACACCTAATCCTGATTTGTCACATTATCGTCTGGCAACTATTACAAATGTCATTTCTATCATATTTTTTTACGTGCAGAACGTCGTAATAGACGCATTCATCGAACCCGCTTTCATCCTCCTAGTCAAATATTTGTAACATTTTTAGCAAGTTCCGGCCATTATCGGTTTTAATTGCGTAAATTTGCTCTTTTATTAATATTAAAGCACCCTAAAAATCGTTTAACTTGAGATTTTAGGTATTCAGTAATAAAGAACAATAAAAAATAACGGTTATTTTCCGACTGAAAAATAAAACTCAAAAATAAGTTTTATTTTATAAAGAAAAAATAAATCTCACAAGACGATTAATTTGGTATATAACATCATATATGTCTGTCGATGATTTGTTTAGTTTAATTTTTAAGCAATAACTGTTATTTGCGGTCCCTGGTTTATAATCACTTAATTTAATTCAACAGAAATGCATGCATAAACAATATTTAAATAAAATATAAAGAAAGTTTAACAACATGGCCTTATTTTATTTTGCTTGAAACAGACATAAGATTTTTTCTTTTGTTTTTCAAAACCTTTAAATTTTTCATTGTTGGAGAAACAAAAAACGTAATTCATATTAATAAGAAATTTTAATATTATGTTTGTTCTTCAAAGTTTTTTAAGTTCATAAAAAAGTAGATATTAAAAAATAGACAAAAATAAAAAATAATATTTTCCTCAAAGGAGAATAATAGAAAAAAAGAAGTCCAATAAAAATCATAACAGAACACATTTAAAAAGTAGAAAAAGTATCCGCAATGAATAGAAAAACATATTTAATAAGAAAAGGAAGAAAACTTTTGTCTTTTGCTTGTTTTAGGTACAAATAAAACTCGCTGAGTAGAATTTAGAAGAAATTTCTTGTTTTTTTCTGGTTGTTGGCTCTTTGTACCCTACGCCTTTCCTATTTAGATTAAATTGATGTTGAAATGCTTTAAAAAATATATGGAATGTATCATCATAGACTCACTTTTTGCTATACTGCTATTTAAATATCTCTTTGTATTTGGAGCAACTTTAAAAACTAAGAATAATACTCATCTTTGGTTGTCGGTATTCGTTTCATGTATAATGAATTTATTTTTAGCTGCTTGAAACCTATTGACAACTATGTTTCTTGCTTTAGTCGAACATATACTAAAATTAAAATCAAACAGGGGAAAATTAGTATGGCCCCTGCGAAAGGATCACACTCAAAATCGTAAAGCGTACCACATCAATAGTCGTCATATTTGTTGATTGTAAACTAGTTTTCAACATTTGTATTTCTCTCTATGGTTTACATTTGTATTCAGTAAGTTTCGCAAGTAATCATAACTCGTTTAATGTAAACGCTTCCAAATTGTGAAAATTTACTTTGAAAAATAAATTAAACTGTTCGCGAAGTTCATATGACACTTCCTTCATTTCAGGATCAACTAGGGTATTCAATTATTCGACTTTTTTTTTGTCGATTAATCGAGTGAGTAATTATTCGGGTTTTTTTCTTGATCGATTAATCGAATAAAATTTCAAAATTGTTCGATTAATCGCATTTTGTTTTATATAAAATAATATACCAATTTTGTGTATTTTAAAAAAATTTTATTCAAAAAAACAAATAATAATAACCAAAAACATTGTAATGTAATAACTTTTTAAAAATTCATTAACTATAGTTAACTATAGTGCACAAACATATTGTTGGAAAACTAAACCATAAATAATTCATTAATTAATTTTAATATTTAAGATCATATATATAACGATTTAATATATAAAAGTAATAATTTACTACTTCGTATGCAATAAAAATATTAATTAAGTAATTAAAAATAATTCATATTATGAGTTAAAAATTAGTTAAAAATATTATGCACTTCTATTAAAATAGTCTTGTAATGTTATTTATATTTAGTAATTTAGATTAGCTCTCAACCGATGGTTTTCTTTAGTTTTAATAAAACTCGATTTTGAGAAGACTCTCTCGCTGATTGTAGATGTTGGAGAAATTGAGAGAAGTGCATGGAAAAGAATATATAATTTTTCGGTTCTGTTTTTGGTTTTTTCTAAATAAAAGAAATCATCCATTAAATCATTGCAGCCTCTTTTAGGTTTTTTGAAATTTTGTACACTTTTAATTGCTTCATTTAAATGTGATAATCGATTATTTTCGTTTATTTCAATTAAATCTTCTGTAATCTGACATAATAATCTGACACATTTTGTTCCCTATTTTCTAAAAACATTCTCAAAAACAATTTGTTTGCAAAATCTTTTGTTTCAGATTTTGTGCAACACTTTGAAAAAGTGGAAATGTACTAGAATTTAGATATAAAATATGTGTACAAAGTAGTTTTACACGTCTTTTATTTATTCGAATATTAAGCCTTTCTAATAACTAATTTAAAAAAGGATTGTTTGCATTTTCCATTGTATTAATAATAGTAATAGCGACATCAAGTGGTTTAAGGGCTTTATTCAATTTTGATAAAACTTTAATTTCCATACCTGTAAAAGTCCTCAAACCAAAATCAGATAGAGCGTGATTTACGTATTTACAAATACGAAGAAAATTTTCAATCATGGAAGATAAGGACGACCATCGATGCTTTACAGCATGTACAAGACGAATTTCTTTTTCTTTTCTTGCAGCACAACATATGTTTGCAATTTCTTTTGTTTTTCATTAGATTTATTAAATATTTTAAAACACTTAGAAAGTTTATTAATACCATTTATTATTTCTATAAATAAATTATTTTTTTATATGGATTAATCGATTAATCGTAGGAAATTATTCGAGTTATTCGTTATTCGAAATTTGACTATTTTTAATTGTTCGAACAATTATTTGAACACAATTGTTCGATTAATCGATTAACGATTAATCGTTTGTATACCCTAGGACCAACATAAATAGTTTATTCAGCAAGCAGTTATTAGCCGTTTTATTTTCAACAAAACAAGGAAATGCGCTTGCCGAAATATATTCTGTAGCACAAAGTTTTGACGAAGATGCCCTAATATTAATGTGTTGTCTTTCACATTTTGTTGGTCTTTATGTTTCAATTGTATGGAAAATATCACATTAAGATCTTGGCTTATGTACCTATAAAGTACAGCTCGTGGACAGTATTGAAGTCAAATAACCAGACAATAACCAACTAATAGTTGCCGTGGTCAAGTGGTTAGTGTGTTGGTTTACTAAGACGATACTGCCTGGATCAAATCTCAGTTCTGACATCTTGAAAAAAAAAAAAAAGAAATATGAAAAAATTATTTCTTTCGTCGGCAACCCCTCTAGCAAAAGCTCTGAGAGTAACTTGAACCGAAAATGAATCAGTTAAACAATTAATTTAAATCAATTATACATGGATATATGCTAGCTGTAGGGTATTAAATAGTGAGAAACATTCGACTTTCCTTTAATAATTTGTTTTGTATATTTACTTTAAATTGAAAATGGTAGAACAATGAAACTGTATTTTTAAGAAAATGTTCAAATATTTTAATAAGAAAAAAGAAAATTATATTTAGAAGAAAGTTTTGTTTTTTTTATTTTTTTATTGAGATTTTCTTTTATTTGCTATTAAAAAAATTAAACTTAAACGTTCAAAGACACTCATAAAATTTAACGAGAGCTTGCAGGCAAATCAGTTCAAAAACTCCTGCTCTTTTTAAACTAAACTTTAAGGTCATAAGAAAAAAATTTAATCAGAAGTTGTGTTGACAAAGAGGAACAATTACATGTAAATACAGTTTTTGTATAGAATTGAAATAAATGCCATTTGTTGCCATTACTGAAGCATAAATATGTATGTGATTCTAATGTATTACTTGGAAAGAAACAAAAATTTGCTTTTAAAATTGATTTAAAATAGATATCCATTCGATTAGTAAATATTTTAGTCAGAATTCAATTAATCGTGTACTAAATTACTTATTCTCTAATGTGCAGAGCCTTAAAGTGATTAAATTTATATTTATTGAGTTACAAATTGATACTCTTTCTAACTATAGATATAAAAATTGAGCCTATTTTTGGCTTACGTATGTCGCCGCATCACGCTTAAACGCATGGACTCATTTCAACCAAACTTATGAAGAGCATGGGTACTGGTACTAATAATAATCGCATGAGTAACCCCTAAAACACCTCTAAGTTTTTCTTGGATTTTGTATATATTGAGAACGGTTTAAGGTAAAGTTTCTAAATTTAGTCTGAAAGTCTCCATAGTCAATGTAAATCAGCTTTAAAAAATTGGGTAGAACTGGGCAAGTGGGCGTGATACCTCCCACACAAATTAAATATTTAATTTTTTATATCTTTTTTTTTAATTCTGATTTTTCGACCTTTATTATTTAATGTAAAGAATTACTCAAGCTTAAGGTCTTTTTTTTAATTAAAAATCGTTTATTTATTTATCTAAATTAATTTTTTATATCTTGAGAACGGTTAAAAGTAAAGTTTTTGAATTTAAAGCGAATGACTCCATGGGCAATGCAAATCATAACTTAAAAATTGTTTAGAATTGGTCAAACGAGCGCGGTATATTTCCCATACAAACTAAATATAAATTTAACTACATAAACAGTATATCTTTAAAGGTTCCTATACAACGCACGCAAGAGTAGGGGTGTAAATTGAGTAAAACCTGAGTATTGGTCTTACATAAAAAATAGTAATTTTTGCATATCTGGAGAATGGTTAAAGGTAAAATTTCAAAATTTAGCCTAAATGACTTCCCAATCAATGAAAACGTTAGGCAAAAAGTGATCGCTATTTGACAAATGGGCGTGGTACCATAATTAGCCAAGCAGGCACAGGGTCCGTCCGCTATATATATAAATCATTAGATGGGACTACCTCGTCTACAAGTAGTGACTAAACGTTGTGGTGATTAAACACTTTAGGACTTAAAATCCTACACTTTTAATTTCTTTGTCTTATCTGGATAATAGGACATAGTGGGTAGTCAGCCATTTTCAATTAAAATCTTTTAATCATACATACATAACTGGCCTTTACAACCCTGTGTCAGGATTACGGCCTAGCTTCTCGCAGCACTCATGTTGTGTGTGTAAATTTTTATCCATGAGTACCGGGACCTACAGTTTAATGTCGACTCCGAACGACAGACTTGAGAAGCTTGTTCATGGCAATTAGTTACTCTCAGAGCTTTTGCCAGAAGACTGCTGAGAGGTAGTCGCCGAAAGAAATATATATTTTTTTCATATTTCTTTTTTTGAAGATGTCGGAGCCTGGAGTCGAACCCAGGGCCCATGTCTTAGTAAGCCAACACACTAACCACTAGACCACGGCGACTACTTTTAATCTTCTTGTTTTTTTTTTCCTCTCTCATTCTGAAGGGATTTCAAAATACAAGAAGAAATAATAACACTTTTGAATTTTTGAAAAAGACAACACTCTTTTAAATATTTTATATTCCAAAATTTATATCACTGTACTTGCTGGGAATGACAATAATGATGTTGCACAACAACATAATAATTTGATTAAAACACTTCAACATTTGTAATACACAATGTATGTTTTGCTGTTGTTGTCTGTCAAACATAATTATTATTCCATTTGTACAACAAAATGTAGCTGTTGTTTTTGTTTTTAATTTCTCGTTCTCTTTCAACTTTCCTGTACATATACGTTTATGCATGTGTATGTAAGTTTATACATTGTGTGCGAATGGATGAGGTTTGTTTTTGTTTGTTGCTTTTTCTATGCCTATAAGTCGACTACAATTTCTTATGGCATGACTAAAATAACAACGTCAACTTCATTCTCTAATTAAAACTAATGTTTCTTCTCTTACTATTGTATTGTGTTATTGTTTGTTGCCATTGTTGTTCTTGTTGTTGTTGTTGTTGTATATTTCTATTTGCATTTAAATTTGAAATTGAAACCAACCCCTTATAATTGTTTTTTTTTATTATTATTGTTCGTTTTGTTTAATTTTCTTTTGTTTCTGTTGTTTTAAAGAAGTTGTATACGAATATTTTTCAACGTTGCTGTTAATAGTAGTTACTAATGTTGTTTGCTGTTGTTGTTGTTGTTGCCGTTTATTTGCTATAGTTATAACCCCCTCCTTAGAGGGCAATTATTAAATTTTCATTACATCCCTTAATCAGCTTTTGAACAAAATAATTTCGTACTCATTATATTGATATGTACAGATGTATGTATGTATGTATGTATGTATGTGTCAATGTAGTACTTGCATATTATTTTGCGTATGTTTGTGCGTATTCTTCTATTTCTTATATTTCTTTGACTATTATTTTCTGATATTCCAAAAAACATCGTTTGTTTAAACTTAATAATGGTTGTTGTGAAATTGTAATCGAACCCTAAATATGTTTTGTTAGTGAAACCAAGGCAAATATTGATTTACAGAGAAAATAGAATTACACAC
Organism: Metopia argyrocephala; assembly: GCA_963576795.1. Taxonomy (NCBI): domain Eukaryota; kingdom Metazoa; phylum Arthropoda; class Insecta; order Diptera; family Sarcophagidae; genus Metopia; species Metopia argyrocephala. The sequence continues at coordinate 5,311,295 of OY756209.1, forward strand.
ACACACACACCGACACACGAATTCACATACTCATGTTAATAAGGGAAGAGAGAGAGAGAGAGAGAAAAAAACGTTGTAATGCATTTATATGAATGTAATGCGTATGAATATTTTATTGTACAAATAAAATCAAAAGGAATTTGAACTTGAGATTGAATAAATAATTAAATAATAACAACAATTTCAATCACTAAGCGCATAAGGAAAAAGCGGTAACGCACAGTGGTTCAAGTCTCTAAGGAACGCGGTCATACGTAGTTTGCTTAGCTATACTCATCAAAATTAATATGAATGTCTTTTTAGGGTCAAGTAGGGTAAAATTATAGAAAAAAATTAGCAAGGATAATAGTATTACAATTTATTTATCAAAAATGTGAGTCATTAATTAAAGAAAAAATAAGAGAAAACAATAAATTTTGTAACGCCAATTTTTACATTATTTTCAAAAACTTAATATACTTAAGACCTTAGGTGATAGCATAGACTTCTTCTTTTGTGGTGATTTATGCAAAGAAGAAATTCACGGGTCGGAATTTAGAAGAAGTCTATGCAAAAGATCAGTGTTCGTAACAACACGAGACATTTTTCGCGTGTTGTCTCGCCTGAATTGCTTAAATAATTTATTACAAGATTCAGCGGCTTCTTTAGATAGATCGCCTATGAAACCTAAACAATGATCAATTACTTCCGATCTATGAATTAGCACTTTACGAACTGAAGAATTCAAATTATACCATGGATATGTACTAATAAGCATTCTCGCATACCTAATGAGTAATCTTTAAATGCAAGACTAGACTAGACAATGTTTCTTTGCCTCCAATACCTTATGATAAGATGGCAATGCATTTGGTAATTGTGAATTGAGAAACTCCATTATTATTAAATACTGCTGTTTTGTTAATTTCGCCTCGTTTATTATTAATAATACTTATTACTAATATCGGCTAGAATCACTCATCAAATGGTTTATCGCGAAATCATCTACCACAGCTAACTTAGCTAATCTTCCGCGTTTTGTTCTCTTACTGCAGTTTTTTCTATGTAGTACACTTGTGAAATGCTGGTTACTTTCTGCAGGCTTCAGAGTATGTTCGCTGACTATCGAAGGTAGTTAACAAACTTAGATTTTTTTATGCAAGTCATTATATTTAGTCACCATACGCAAACGTGATCGTTTAACTTGTTTCCAGTAGGTTAATTATTTTCCACAAAGGTTGGTTATTTTAATTTTAAAACTGCCAATGTTTAAATGTTCCTCATCTGGCAGTAACTCACATTCTATCGAACTGTCCTTAATTGACAGCCAAGTATCAAATACAAGCATTCATGTAAAAGAACACTTAATAACAGCACCATAAATATGTTTAATATATTTTTCTCTTAAAAAAGTAGAAAAAACATAATAATAATGGACGGCACATATATTCAACTTGAGTATCCACTGTAAAAAAATAGGTCGCAAATAATTTTTGCTTTGAAAAACATGCACTATATTGCCCGTAAAAAATATTTAAGATTTATTGAGGGTTTATTTGACAAGTATTGCATAGAAATTTGTGAAAACGAATGCTACGAATCTAGTCGTAGAAACGTAGACCCTCTGTACCATTCACAAACGCAAACAAACGCAGATAATTTGTTTTTAAATTGAAAGTAGAGATATAGACTAACATTTTGATATATAACTGAAACACGGCATACGTCGTCATCTTAGTTAAAAGTTCCATTAAAAAAAAAATTTTAATAGATGTGAAAATGGACTTGGCGTTAAACCACTTTCAGCAAAATATGTTTTGCATAAAAAAATTAATAAATACATAATAATAACGGTACACACCTTCAACTTGAATATCCATAGTAAAACAATAGGTTACAAATAATTTTTTCCTTGAAAAACACGTACTATAGATTAACTTCATTAGCACATTACATTGTAGATAAGGAGAGTTATTTTAATATGTTCACTTCCAATGCACAAAAGTTAATGTAAAAAACAACTAATTGTAAATCTTTTTGCATGTTTTAGTAGTGCCACTGATAGTAAGTATTAGAACAAACTAACAGTGAAAAAATCGAACATCGTGATTTGAATCCTATGTCCTACTACTGAACCACTGTGCAACGGCAGCAAATAGGAATAATAAAGAAAACAAAATAAAAAGTTTGCATATTAAGAGATTAACCCCCATATACATTTTTTATTATTAAAGAAAGATTCACTGCACACTTATTGTATAAAAGATTGTTTTATAAGCATATTATAAATTAAAAAACAGTAGTTTTTTCTATTAATATAGGCCTAGAAAAGTCATCCTGCAGTATTAAAACTATGTGTCAGAATATTTATTTATTTTTATTTATGATATCCCATACTCAAGACCCAAGTCTTTTATTTAGCATGAGACTTTACATGTGCTATATTTGAAAATAATGGTTTTTTGTGTCTTAAATTGGACATGTTTCGGGTTTTGGATAAAATTAAATAATCCTTTAAATTGATTTCGGAAAATTCATATAAAAAGATTTTCTTTAAAAATATTCTGAATTAATAATATGAACTAAAATGTTTAATTGGAAAATAAACCAGAAATCTATTAAACTTAACGAATTTTAAAAATTTTAACTCCTAGGCAGGGCAAAGTTTCAAAAATGAAATAAATTTAACAAATTTCTCTTAAAAAACAAAATAAATAAAAGCCCAAACATTTGAAATCAAATTCTTTTATCACTTTTCTAACGCTTTTTAAGAAAACTTGAAAACTAGCTTTGAAATAAAATATCCATTAATGTTTGAACTATTTTGGCCATTAAAGAAGCGTAAAAAATCATAATCTTAAAAAAGTTAAAAAGAAAAAATATTGTACTTCCATCAATATTAATGCAAAAAGCGTATCAAACATTTTCAAACCTTTTCCCATACAACTGTTAAACAAAATCTATAAATAAAACCAGTCAAGACAATTAGAGGTGTAAACTGTAATATAAACGTGACGATACGACAACAACAACAACAGAAAAACAGAAGTAGTAGCAACAGAAAACGATCAAATTTAAGTGGCAGTAGCAAACTAATGTTTTGAAGTAAAAAAGCAAAACCAGTTAAAAGAAAAAAGTAATAAAAATTATATATATTTTTTTTTGTTACTTTTAATGGTCGCACATATGTATAGAGGATTGGATGACTGAATGCATAACGAAAAATCCCACCAATACTTGTTAGTTTATTTAAACAATTACCACATCGATGAGCTGTAAAGATGAGAATCAAAACACACCCACAGTGTATTCGTAAAAATATTTATTTGATGATCCCCAACCATTGATATGTCTATCCTTCCGCTTAATAGCAAGAGTGTCTGTATGTCTGTGTGTGTATGTTTATTTCTATTTCTTATTATAATTTCCCTTTTCATTATAACAAAAAAAAAAAAAAACTATCATTGTCTTTGATCTTAACGAAAATTATAAAACTGCCGGTGTTAAATATTGTACAATAATTATTATTAAAATGCCTCATCATCATAATCATCATCGTCATAGGCATCAATAAACAAAAGACCGAATAAAACATTCCATTGGATAGACAGACAGACAAAGAGTTGCTAGTCTTATATTGATTATACAGTACACTCCGGATAAAGTCAACATCCCTAAACTTCAACCCTTTTTTTTAATTTCCAACTCTAAGTAAAACAATAATTTAGCTTTAGTACTCGTAACAGTAAAGCCAGATAAATAAATTCATTGCGTAATGTTATTAAGCTTAAGCTTGGGTTTAATATCAAAATAATGAGCAAAATTACTCAAATTTACTAACGTGTTTCAGGAGAAAGTTGTTTTCCACGTACTGGAATGCAGGCATCTATCTCAGGATAATATTCAAAATATTTGTGCCCGCTCTTCATAGTATTGATGGGAACGAAGCTCACTTTCAGCAAGCTTGCCAGATATCTCATGTAGTGCTGTCAAGTTCTACTACTTTTCATTACTCGATAATATTGACTACTTTCATTTGGGTACTCAATACTACTCAATACTTTTAACAGATTTTATTTTTAAGGAAAAACCATTTCATAAAGTATTCTGCTTCTAGACAAAATTTTGTTTTGGCCGTTAAAATTGAAAGTTTCCATACAACTTCTAAGAAAAAATACAACTCTTAAAGTATTGAGTAGTTACTTTTAAATACTGAGTACCCAAAAATTACTAAAAATACTCGATACTCGGTACCCATTACTCAATACTTTGCCAGCACAAATCTCATGTCACAATCGATTTATTGCATAAAAAATTTTACTCCCGTTCAATTAGCCGAAAAAATGATTAAAGACAAGTGTTATGCTGATAAATTAAAGAAATAAGACAATTGAGCATCTAAAGGCTAACATTCCTGAGATTCATTGTCGAGAGGTCCAATCAAATGGGATACTCTTTATATGACTTATTGCACTTTTAAATGTTACTTTTAAAAAAGCCACCATTTTATTTGGCTTTAAGTAGATTTTGCTCAATAAAAACGCTTCAACCTGCACTATCAATATGTATTTATTTTAAGTTTATGGGTTCGCAAATGCCAACAATCTCGTGAACATCAAGAATCGCGGTTTTAATTAGTTCACGTTATTTGGAGTGCACTGTAATTTGAATTCTTTCTTAAAATACGATTTTAGAACTTTTTATTCAAACAAATATAAGAATGTATGTGAGTGTGTACATTTGTATGTATTACTTTTAGTTGGTTTAAGAAGTTGGAAAAAAAATCAAAAAATTGTTTTAGAAAATAATCATAAAAATTTAACAAAGTCGAACTAAAAACAACAAAAAATGCTTTCAATCATAAACACAATATCAGTAAAGAAAAAACAAGAAAATCTTACAACAAATATTTCTTTTATTTTCCTCAAAGATGAAATTATTTCTTCAACATTTCTTCATTTTAAATTCTTAGGAAACTTATGAATATTTAAAGGCATTCGTTAATGACTGTGGAAATTATTGAGAGAGAAGAACGAGAATTTTTCTCTTGCAATCATGCAAATCATTATAGTGCAGGTGCATTTTTTAGAATTTTATTATTAATCGGATATATGGAGGTTTGAAGTTTTATTTGAATTTTGAATATAAAAATTAAAAATAAAAAGATTATTTGATTTTGAAAATAAAAACAAAACCGATAATTTAATTATCTAAACCAGTGCTGATCAAATAGAGAACAAAAGATTTTGTTTTTCATGCGGCTGTACAATACATGTACATGTACATACATTTGTAAATGTATGTAAAACTGATTATACTGGGGCTCTGAAGCTTCCATGTGACTGCCTAGGATCTAACTTGTTCAATGTATCGTAAATCTTAAATAAATCTCGTTGACTTCAATTAAGTTAAAAAACTTTTTTGGAAAAAAACATACTTTTCACGATCTGTTCGAGTAAAACGAACAATTTCAAATGCTGTTTTCGATTTTTCGCTCTTCTTTTGGGTAGATAATTTGGAGTTTGCCTTTTTTTCTACTGAAGCAAGCACTCAGGGGATGACCCCTACACATGCAGTACAATGTGCTGGTCTAGGAAGGGGGTAAGAGGGAGCAGTACTTATGGATATTTGTTTTAAACTTATTAACATCGTGATTGACAGGCATAACTTTGGCGGGAACGTTATTCCATAAGCGAATCGTGCGGCTAGAGAACAAATTCTCTCTATATTGCATTGTTCGATTCGCTCAACAATCAACTACCCAGCGGGAAAGAATTGATTACCTTATTTTATAATCGATTACATAATATCTGCCTTTAGAATATATTACTTTTGGAATCGAGAAGGTAATTTTATGTGACAAACAAGAAAATATTGATTACCATTTGTATTCCCACGTCTTAAGTAGAAAAAATTCATTGTTCTACATTTTATTGAAAAAAAATTAATTATTTCTCGTATGTAGTCACCGTGGATAATGTGTTGGCTTACTAAGACATGAGCCCTGGGTTCGACACCAGGCTTTGACATCTTAAAAAAAAAAGAAATATGAAAAAAATATTTCTATCGGCGAATACCTCTCAGCAGTCTTCTGGCAAAAGCTCTGAGAGTAACTAATTGCCATGAACAAGCTTCTCAAGTCTGTCGTTCGGAGTCGACATTAAACTGTAGGTCCCAGTACTCATGGCTAAAAATTAACACACACAACATGAGTGCTGCTAGAAGCTAGGCCGTAATCCTGACACAGGGTTGTAAAGACCAGTTATGTATGTATGTAATTATTTCTCGTTATTCCTTCAAATTATTAATAAAAAATAATTTTATGCATTACAAGTAATAAATTCTAATACTTATTACGCGGGGGGACATTAAAAGAATTTATTATTTTCAGAGGACATCATCTTTGTTAAGGGTAATGGTTACCGGAATCAACAGGTTATACATTCCTTGTATTACCTTCTCGATTCTCATTAATTACCATTTCCCGCTGGGTATGTGCTCTAAGGGAAGTACGGGTAGCACATAACTCTCTCTTTAAGCACAAGAAAATTTGGAAATATATATTCTTAACACATCTAATTAAATTCGATGTTAATTTGGAGAGAAATTAAATTAAAATTTGCATAAAATAAATAAATATTATTTGTTACCAAATATTTGTCCATAAAATTGTTTAATTTATGTTAAACTTCCACCGTGCTTAGTGGAAAGGAGTAAAATCTTGTTTTTTATCAAAGCGTATTATATTTTAGACTAATAACGATTAGTACATAGATGTAATAAGGAAAACCGCCCTGATTAACACTTTCGTCTCATGTTACTTAATGTAATATCAAAGTTAAGCGCAACGTAATTTAACGCTTTGTAATATATTGCAGGAATTCGTTTTAGGTTTTTCTTAAATTTATTTTCATTTTTATTAAACTTGTAAGTACAATACTTACGAATTTCGTTTATGCATAACATAGTATGAGTAATAAATTATTCATCTTCAAAAATCGAAAATTAATGCATTTTTAAAAGTTTCTGTCAGATTTTCAACTGTCAAAAATTAAGTCCAATTTATTTAAGCCAAATTAATTTTCTTTGTAAAAAATATTGCTTTAAAATCAACATATAACATCGTATTATTAAGACGAGAATACACTCAAAAAAAAAAGAAAATTGGAAAAAAAGTGTCATTGTACATCAGCGTCTAATTAGATCAGTAGTAAATTCTATTAAATAAATTTATATTGGACTTGCAGTGATTTCTCAATATATATACATAGGAGTATATTTTTCTTTTATATTTTTTGCTACCGTGAGGTCTCCATAAAGAACTCTAATAAGAATAACGTAGCTGGTGCCGAAAACATGTTAAGTTCGGCTGGATATGTGGTTGTTTTTTGATTGAGGATTCATTGCAGATTATTATTGAATAAAATTTATAGCGGTTATTGATCAAGATGAACTTAAAATTTTTATGCATAAATTGACACGATTGGCTTAACTGCGAAAATTTAAGTCACTTACTAAATAAATATAAAATAAATACCTAATAAATGAATGAAAGAAATTCCTTCTAATTTAAAAATCACATTTTTTAACCGTCAACACTTTGGTATGTTTAACGTTGTAGAGGAGTAGTGTTGCTATAGTGCTGAAATACCAACCCTAGCAAGCAAAGTCTTATTAAACAAAATCTAATTAGAAAAATTATTTCGTTCCCATATACATTTAGCATCAAAGTCAAAGTTGGAGTTGAAGTCGAGTGAGAGTCGAACGTTAAAAATTTCAGCGCTTGAAGTCGGCGTGAAAACTATTTTTTGATGACTTCACAGCCTTGCCTGTAACGAAAATTTTTCTTTCAGTGTAACGGTTAGAAACTACGGATCGGAGCAAATAGCCTCACAGAGTCCAATGATTATAGAGAGAATTCGTTCTCTGACCGCACTTTTCGTTTATGGAACAATCTTCCCGCGAATGTTTTCACATTAAATATCCACCAACACTACTGCTCCCTTTTCCTCCTCCTTATATTATCCTAACACTAGTACAATGCACTACATAAGTAGAGGTTATCTCCTGAATACTTGTCTCGTGAAAAAAATTAAAATGAAAACAATTCCATAAATTTGATATTCGCACAAAGATGTTCGAATGTTTAAAATAAAACTTTTATCCCAAGTTTAAAATATAACTTGTGTATGCTGTATGAATACAGGCGTAAGTTTTTTATTGTAATATTTCTATGAGTGTAAAATGAGTTTTTTTTCATAATTCTTTTTCTTACACTGCCAGAGTAACAAGTAATATGTGAATACTTGCAACACATGTTTGTTGCACACTCTAAGAAGATGACAGTAATGCACATATACAATAAGGAAAGCGGCAGCAAAAGGAATAAAAACGTTGGCCACACGCCACAGTTAAAAATATGTTGCAAACAAAGCAAAAACAACAAAAAATTAAAAAAAGGCGGCAATTAATAATGAAATGAATGCAGAAGAAGAATAAAATGAGAAAATACGAACACAAGAAAAAAAAAAAGAACTGTAGCTTTGATGTTGACAGACAGACAAAATAAGCCTACAAGGCGGTCTTTGAAGTATCAATGTTTTGCTAGAAAAAACAAACAACAAAAATAGCAACAAAGACACACACACACGCTCTTAAATCTTTTCTAAATGTCAGTATTTTTTGTTGAAAAAGTTCTTTAAAAAAAAGCATTTTGCGGTACTTTATAGAGGCCCTATGTACTTGTATAAAAGGCGTTTAGTAAGTACTAGACATTTACCACACATTTACACATACAGGTGTGCACTTGTGTTGTACAAATACAAATACAACAAAAGAAGGTATAAATATAATAATTTACTGTTATAATTGCATAGATTTAAAGGCACAATTATGTTGGTTGCTGTTGTTGTTGGCTTAAAAATTGCTATCCTAAGTCGAGCTCAGGTTTGACGAAAAACAAAAACAATAAACTGTTGCCTGCCTCAATTATTTGCAGCAATAGCAACAGTTTATTTCAGTATTAGCCTGCCTGTCTGCATATGACGGATGCCTGATGGCTTGACTGAATTGCTATTTTGACTTGCAAGTATTTTATACTAAACCTAGTATAACAATGTATGTGTGTTTATACGGGTATGTATGTATGTATGTTTAAATCGTTTTTAGTTGATCTTGAGTTAAGATGAAAGGTATACTGAATAAAATGCCGCTGTTGGTTTTGTTTTTCTTTTTCATATTTTTTGTTCCAGACACTTTGTTTTTTTGTATTATACGAAGTGTTTGGAACTGATGCAGTTTTATACCGTGTGACCGAATGTTTTGTGTGCGAACTTATTACTGTGCATGTTCATGGATTGTACTTGTGCTTGAAGTAACAAAAAGGTGTGACTGCAAACATAAAATGACACTTCAGTTAATTGTTGTCTAAAACTGCTTACGAAGTGTTAAAAGGCAATAAATTTCTATTATGAATAGGACAATTATAATATTTTCATATACTTATGCACTTTTTTTCAAAAAAAAAAAAAAAAAAAAAACAAACAAAATAATAATTCCCAGCAACATACAATCACACAAATACACACACACTCACATACCAAAAGTTATTCTCCAATTCGAAATATAAAAGATTTAAAAGAAAAACTTACAATTTTAGTCTAAGGACAAAAATGGTTTATTGCACTGTGGGTCTAATAGACTTATCGAAATGAAATTTTAAGTACTTTTATTCCCAACAAACGAAGTTGTCTTTAAATAATTTTTAACTATTTTTTTTTTTTTTTGCAAAGCAAATACGAATGCTGTTCAGTTATTTGTATCATCTCCGTCTTATGACAACTTGTGAAAATTTAAATCTATTATACACCATTACAAATGTTTAAGAAATTATGTCAAATATTTGTGTGCCAAATAATAAAACTGCTTTTTTCGTTACAACAATATTGTTTATCTATCAGTCTATTTGCGTTATTTCCTAATTATTCGCAATATTCTTTTAATTTTGAATATCTCTATGACTCCCGTTAAGGAATCTGCGGAAGAATGTCAGAAAATTTTATAAAACTTAATACTTGCCTACTCCAGCAAGGTAATGCCCATTTAAAAGACCCACCGTCTTAGTGACTTGTTTTTCCCAAATGGGAAACTCTATCTCTCTTTCAAATTTTTATTGTACAACACACGAACATTTTGGCTATTCAGCTTGGAAGCACAGTGAATTTAGAATAGGTATATTTTGCTGCAATGGCAGTTTTACATGAGCTCTGGATATTAAGAATTTTGAATTTAAATAAAAATTTACCAAAATCATGGAATTTTTATTATATGTGCCCATAATTATGAAAGTGGTCTAAGTCAAAATTTTAGAAAAATGAGTTTATCAGTTATTTCATACCACATCATTTTAAACTAAATTTATTCCATGTAATTTTTATGAAATTGTCAAAAATGAACCATTAGGTAGTGGTTGTAGTTTCAACATTATATGGAATTCATTAAGTGTTAATTATGAAAGTGGTCTAAGTCAAAAATTAAACCACAAATTTTTGGTATCGGGTCATTCCTTTATACCGAATGACCGTGATTTTGGGTTGATAGAAATGAAAATAAAAAAAGCAAATTACTTATACAACCCTGAGCATTATTATGAATATGATAGAAAAGTGCAGAAGAAGAAATAAATTTTCGATAAAGCGAATTTCGCAGCCGGATTTTATTTCAACGAAATCAGAATCAATAACAAGAAGAGTAAAAAATATCGCGGGTGAATCTGTCTCTTGGCTACAAATTCAATGGATGAGATTCTTAAAAAATGAACCTTATAAAATGTTTTATACAACTTCCTTAGATGATTCTAAATATCATGTTTTGGATCTTTTTCCCATAAGAGGAAGACCAAAAATATACGAAAATATTAAATTACTTCCATTATACACCATCATTACACCAGTATCGGAAAAAAACAAAGATATTTTGAGTTTACTACCGTACATCCTTCCAGTTTTTCAGGAACATTTTAAGAATCTTAAATACTCGCAATATTGATAAAAATGGATTATTGTTGAAAAATAATTAATAAATGTTCAGTCAAATTATTGTTTTAAATAAAACTCAAAGTTCTTTATTGCTTTGAGTCATTTATAGGACATTCAGTTAATTTTGAAAATGGTCTAAGTCAATTCAAACTTCGAAAAGAATATTATCGAATAAAATTCACACAAAATTTCATATTCGTAATAGATTTCCATTAATTAAGACTAATAAAATTATTAATTAAAATGTTGCATAATGTAAAAACATTTTTTAATTTATTCAAATGTAAATCATTAAATATCTCGAAACATGAAATATATGACTTAGACCACTTTCATAATAATGGGCACATATACAAACTAGCTTTGTTTCCATGAACCCTATTTGAATTAAAAAAAAGTTTAAAGCAAATAAGAATGATGCATAACGCCAACAAAGTTGATTTTACCAAATTTCCAATTTTTTACTACATTTTGTAAAATATTTTCCATTAATTTCAAATAATTTTTCAATAATTTTCATTAAGTTTTTTTTCTTGACTAGAAAATTAGAAATTAACCGTTTAAGTAGTAATAACTTTGTATGGGAAGTACCATGCTCACTTGCACAAATACTGGGTATACTTTAAGTGATGATTTTTTTCCTGAAATCAGCGATACAAATTTTGCAATACTCGTATGTGCTACAGGTTATCATGTTCAAATTAAAAAAATGCGCAAAGAAGTAAACAAGTGATTAAAAAATATACGATTACTTGTTATTTTCACCATATGTGCATTTATTTAAAATTATATTTTTTACACCCACAATAGCAGTCCCATAGTGCAAGGGAATATTTCAATAATTTTGAAAACTATTTTATTTATTTATAGAAATATTTATTTTATAAACTTTTCTTAAGTATCGTATGATCCTACGCATTGTATTCTCAAAAATAATTGACTCATTGTGTGTTGTATTTCAAAATAAAAAAAAAAACCGCATTAATTTGCTCTACTTTGTTACGTGTTTAAATTTATTTCCCGCTGTCTATCAAGTTACTTGTCAATTCTTTTTTTTTCTCCATCTCCTCTTAATCATTTTATAACATAAACATGTCAATTTAAATTTTTCAGTTGTACAGCACAATGACATTAATTTTATTTTAATTTTTTTTCTGTTTTTCTTAAATTACATTTTTTGTATTTCCATGCCATTGAATTTTCTTCACTACACTTCAGACAGTTTAGACAACGAAAGCGGCAGCAGCAACAAAACCCCAGTCAGTCAGTCAGTCCAGCAGCGATATTTCTGCTTTTTAATGAAAATTGTAACATGACCATAAAAAGAACTCGACAATTGTTGTTTTTATTAAAGTTTATGCTGTTGTTGGTAGATACTCGTATGTACAATAAAGATGTGGACAGATCAATAAAAAAAATTACGAATATGACCCTGAATGTCCCCGAAATTATGAACGAAGTGAAATGAAATCAACAACAAAAGAAACAACAACAATTTTGTCTGATAATTTTTTTTTAATTTTTCTTTTATTAAAGAATTTATAAGGCCACTTAAATGTCATACAAGTTTCATTATAAAATTTGGACTAATGGTTTCATTGCCTGACCATTAAAAAAGTCATTCAGTCAGCTACTCATTACAGAAGGAAAAAGTCAATTTAATGTAAAACAACACAAACTTCAATGGGAATCACTTTTTTTCTTTTCAATTTTTTACACAAAATTTAATTTGCAAATCAAAACATATGACAAACGATTTATGTACATATGTTTTTATAAAATACGGGTGCGCATGTATGTATGTACATATGCATATCCGTATGTAAATGAATAAATGACTATCAGACAGTTAAATCATATGCTCATACGAGTGTACACAAAAGTGGCTATCACTTCTTGAAATTACAGAAATCATCATACATCAGAGGTTCTTAAAGAAAAGTTTTCTTACGAAGAAACACAATAAATTAATAAAAAATTGTGAGAACCTTTTTCTATTTCTAAAAAAAATGAAAAATAAACAAAATCTCAATAAAAGCAAATGATGTGGCAACATTTCATAGCAAAACGAACAATAGCCTTAAATGATTAAACAGAATACGACCGCAACTTCAGGCAAAAACGTCTCTCAAACAAAACATGATCAAAATTAAAACGACGCCCGCAACTTCAAGAACGGTCATTTATTGTTTTTGCATTTCTTGTATGTAAAGTTATTAAAAATTAATTTAATGAGAGTTTTTGCTAAAAACTGAATTTATATTTTATAATTTAAGTATGGTTACGTACTTTTTCAATTATTTTTTCTTATAATATCCTTATAATATCACTCATTTTGTTTAACAAATTCCAAAATTTATTAATTTACTTAAACAATAATAAATCTCTTTTTCGAGCTTAAGGTCTTTTTATATTAATATTAAATATTTATTTTTTCAATAGTTCGCTGCCCCTTCGTGTAGCGTCTTCAGGAATTATTATTTGTTAAATTTATTATTATTATTATTTAAAAAAAGAGGTCAATAAAGTTATTATATTAATTTACTTAAACTTTCAAATGATTTTTCCATTTTTTTTGTTCTTATATTTCTTTGCGCCAACAATAAAACAAAGGCTTTGTTTACAAAATGTATAAAATTTAATAAAAGTGTGGTAACATTGCTGAGAGAATTTGTTTCTAAAAATGAGAGCATAAGAAAAATTGCTATCAAAAGAAAAAATAGATTCTATTTCACGACTGCATTCTCCAGTGTTTTTATGTGTCAATTTGTATGGAAAAAAAACGTCATGCCCCAGTTTTGTTTAATCGTAAAGCCCAACGTAATTTTGAGCCTATTATTAACGCTGTTATGAGTAACTTAAACAAAAACCCCAACGTTGTATCAGAAGCAGTAATGTTTACTTACGAGTACTTTCTTTGATAAAAACCGCTAAATAACCATAATAAAGAGAAATAAAATCACAAAATTGAGCTGAAAGTAGCTAAAATATCATTACGTAACCCATTCGCTACTAAGCCTATATTATATGAAGTCATTACCATTGCCATTTATATTTTGAGTGTTATTGTTTACGAAAACCCTGTTATTTCTTGGCAAGTTCACATACATATATTATCACACATAATCATTTACAAGCAGAAAACTAAAGACGAGTATACTCGTCGTTGTCATTATGAAGGCAGAAGGACTCAATATCCTTTTTCGTATTTGCTTACGTTTTAGTAGAAAAACAAATAATAAATCATGCAGATGGATAAAATAAAGAAAATGGAATAAAACGAGACACATTGCGAAATTTGGCAACACTTAGAAAATCACTATTGTCGATTACAATGTCTCAGCAGATAACGGGATAATGTAATTCCGCGTATTTTGTTTACAAAGTAGGACGAGTATACTCGTCTTGGCAGCGAATGGGTTAAGAAAATGGCAGATAAATTTGTAAAAAAAAACAACAAACCACAAGAATTGTTTTGCAACTAACTTCACTACATTACCTCCTGTCTAAATTGGATTTTCAAATTGCAAAGCATTAGCGCCAAGCTATTTGCGTTTGTCTAATACATTTTGTATGAGTACGAGAATTTTTGACAGATAGTTTGCGCTTTACGCTCTAATTTAAGTTGGTCTGTAAACACCAGCGGTGCCAAGTTAGTGTTTGAAAACATTTCTAGTGCTTCTGATGTTTCCAAACGCTAAAGTTTTAACTCTTGTGACAAAATAAAAAAGCACTGTACTAGTGATTTTTAAGTGACTACTGTAGTCGCCGTGGTCTAGTAGTTAGTGTGTTGGCTTACTAAGGCAATAGCGCCGTGTTCAAATCTTAGCTCTGACATCTTGAAAAAAAGTACTATGAAAAAATTATTACTTTCGGCGAATACCTCACAGCAGTGTGTTAGCAAAAGCTCTGAAGGTAATTAATTGTCATGAAAAAGCTTCTCAAATCTGTCGTTCGGAGTCGACTTTAAACTGTAGGTCCCGGTACTCATGAATAAAATATTAACACACGCAACATGAGTGCTGCAAGAAGCTAGGCCGTAACTCTGACACAGGGTTGTAATGAGCAATTATATATGTATGTATGTACGTGGATAATTCTTTATCATATGAGCTATCGAGAATCTATAGTAGTTGAAGTATCTCTCATATGACGCCTGAAATTTGTGAAAGAAATAATGAAAAACTATCTCAAAAATCGAGAGTTGCAAGCAATCCAATAAGGATCACTTAAATGTTATTTTTATTATTATAAAAGTTTCATCCAAATTACAACTTTATATGTTCGTTAATTAATTTTATTTTTGTAAACCGAAAAATGAACAACCCTCTATGTATTTATAAAACGAGTATCATTTAAGAAACTCTGGCTGTGAAATGAAAAAAAAAACATAAATTTTATTTTTTGATAGCGCCAGTAAAATTATTATTTCTGATTTTTTTTTTTGGTTGGGTGTTCATTTTAAAGGAGACATAAGAAAAAACAAATTAAGTTGTAGAAAATAAAAGTGATTTAATAAAATTAAATTAAAATTGTTTAACTACTACAACTTGTTAAATGTTTTTTTATGGTTTTTTTTAATAATTTTGATTTAATTGATACTTCATATAGAGCGAGTATGTATGAGTATTGCATTCCTGGAATACTTGCAGAACATTTCAACAACAGCAGGGCGTGTATTGACAATTACAATCAATTGAATGAAATTCTAAGAAACTAAAAAATTTTATTTTTATATTTTATTTTAGTACAGTATTAAAATGTTGAGTGATATCGTATGAAAATATATGTTGAAATATTTCCTTAATTGTTGAATGAATTTTTGTTCAGTATGAATTTCCAACTAATTTTGTCACTTTTAAGGCAACATTTCACTCCAGCTCCGTTGTTTTATCACCTATCGCAGCAAGTCAATGAATTTCTAAATCTTATTTTTTTTTTTATTCGAAAAATATTTTCCATTAATTACAAAACAGGAAATAAATCATAAATAGGCAAAAAATGTTTCACTTTTCATTTCTCTACAATTTTTCTTGTTGTAGTTGTTGTTGTTGCTTTAATTGCCCTTGTTTATCGGGCCTAAAAATAAAACGTGAAGCAACAAATGAAAATTTAAAAGATCAGTAAAAGCCAAATAAACTAAACATACAGCAAATACTGGCGATACACTGGGTTCTACAAAAATAACTGCAAACATACGCATTCACTTGCATGCGCTGCCATTAAAAAGGGAATACTTTAAAAAAGACAAAAAAAATTCTTTTTTTTTAGTGAGTGGCAATGACTGACTACTATACCCTGTTCAAATGTACATGTTGTGTATGTACTTGATTTAAAATTTGTTGTTGTTTTTATTTTACAAGTCGTCATGTGTCGGCATTTAGTGATGTCATAAAATTTGATTAAAGGCACCGCCAAACCCAACCAAATTGTATACAAACATGAGTTGTTGTATTCCTCAAGAGTGATAGATGTAAAATGAAATTATCACCCTCACCCTCACCCTTCCACAAATATAAAACAGAGATTTATTTATTCTTATTTAATCCAATTTGATTTCCTTAATCCATAATGAATGGATACATTTAAGACACGAGCTACTATGAATTAGTATGTATGTGAATGTTGTTTAAATACACTCTGCGTCAAAGTTATAAATACACAAATGTATTTTACAAAGAAAGTTTCATGTTACTATTGCATTACATACATAACAAACATGCATAACATAACTGGCCATTATAACCCTTTTTCAGAGTTACAGACTAGCAGCCTTATTTATAAAAAAATATTAGCAGGTCGTTAGACACAGAGGCTAAGTTTGTCATTCCTCAAACGTACAATGTATTTAATTTTTTGGATTCTCTGACTAGTTATCAAATAGAAGGTAAAAGAGAAGAAAGTTTTAATAGTATCAGTCTATAGCGGGTTATAAACTTGCCAGTTTTTTGGCCAATATACTAACGAGTTGCTAACTTTTCATTATGCATGCAACCGTAGGTGTTCAATTTGTATCCATGAGTACCGAATCTGTTGAATTTGAACGACAGACTTGAGAAGCTTGTTTAGAACAATCAGTTACTCTCAGAGTTTTTGCCAGAGGACTACCAAGAGCTGGTCGCCAAAAGAAATATTTGTTTATATACCTTGAAAGAAATGTCAAAGCTGAGGTTTGAAACCAGAGCTCTCGTGTTAGGAAGCCAACAGACTATATACTAGATTGGAGCGAGCTCAAGATTTAATAATCGTTTATGTTCTGAAAAACGAATTCGAGAGAAATTAAAGACGACCATTTTTTAAAAGCAAATATTGCGCGAATTACTTTGCAGCTTTGGTATTCAAGAAAGTTATATTAATCGGTATTAAGCCAATAAATATAAAAAATTATTAAAACAATTTAACATTTTAAAAGTATAGAAGTTTAAAATTTCATTCGATTTCAATTTTACTCGAATTCGTTTTTCAGAACATACCCGATTCATACAATTTTACTGTAACATTGAATTCTTTAAACCGAGTGCAAAATTCGGTAGAAATAAAATTATATCTTCTGCTTATAAATGAGAATAGGAACTAACTGCGAAGCTCATCTGCTTAAATTTTTACTCCAAAGCAAAAGAAACAATCGGCATGTTAGCTTAGCTACTGGAAGTCGTCGCCATACAGTTTGAGCTGATATACATACTAAATACTATATCAGCAAACATTTCCTTTAAGGGTAAAATTTTTCTGTGGTTGTAACGGGGGTAATAATTTGATTACCGAGTGTGTATGTTTTTTATTTCTTTCCAGGTGTTTTCAAACATTTTAATGGCTTTAAGGCTTTCTGGGCAAAACACAGTGTCCTTTTAAAATATATATTTTTTTATATATATTTTTTTATATATTTTTTAACAGTTTTAATTTTTGTTTCCGCTTTTTTATTTTTCCACAAAGAGTATTCAATTATAAAAACGTAAACGAAAGTGACTTGAATTTTTCAATTTTTTTATTGCCATCTGTATGTACTACTGTAACATACATACATACATAATTGGCCATTACAACCCTGCATCAGGGTTGCGTCCTAGCTTCTCCGAAGGACAGATTTGAGAAGCTTTTTCATGGCAATCAATTACTCCCAGAGCTTTTGCCAGAAGACTGCCGAGTGATAGTCGCCGAAAGAAATACTTTTTTCATACTTCTTTTTTTCAAGATGTCAGAGCTGAGACTTGAACCCTATCGTCTTAGTAAGCAAATATACTAACCACTAGACCACGGCGACTACAGATTTTGTAATTTATGTTAAATTAACTTTGAAAAAAGGCAGTAAAAAGTAACCAAACAATTTAAAAAACATTTGTGTACTTATTATTTTGACCATATGTGTATGTTAGTCTATATGGGGTTGTATAAGATTAGAACGTAATTATACAGTAAAATATTTTGGCCTTTTCTATGATTCGTTTAATAAATATAAAAAAAGTTTTATGTATCGCTGAAAAATTAATTTTCAGTTCAATAACTCAATTCAAAACATAAATTTGCCAAAAATATTGAAAATTATTTGTCTTCCTTTAGTCATTCCAAAGCAAATTATTAAAAAAAAATTTCCCTATTTTTGAAATCCTTTTGTGTATGGGAGTGCCTTCTTTAATACACAATGAATACCAGTAATAGTTATCAAATAATTGTTATGGAACAACTTACCAATTAACGTGATGTTCAGCCATATTTGTTTTTCATTCCATCAACATTTATTGTGAATAATGTGAAAGCTAAAATAACAAACAAACGAAAACATTCAAATTAATTTTATTACGAAAAAATAATTGAATTTTTTTTCGTTTTGTTTTTTACTTCTTAATAAATGATCTAAAGATTGATTGATTTCAAGAAACAAAAACTGTATTTTTTTAGCACATTTTAATTGTTTCACTTCATAAAAATTATTTCTCAAATAAGTATCTTAAACAAAACAGCATTAGTAAACGAATAATTAATTTGATTATTTGTTAATGTTATGGGACATAAATTACTTTTACCCTTAAACCACTGAAAACACTAATTACAAGTTTCTTAATACATAC
Organism: Metopia argyrocephala; assembly: GCA_963576795.1. Classification (NCBI taxonomy): domain Eukaryota; kingdom Metazoa; phylum Arthropoda; class Insecta; order Diptera; family Sarcophagidae; genus Metopia; species Metopia argyrocephala. Next base: position 5,330,379 of record OY756209.1, read on the forward strand.
TTTGTTTTATAATAAAAATATTCAATTTTGCACATAATTATTGTAAAAAAAAAATTACGTTTCGTGGCATTGTGTTTTTACACAAAAAGCCACTTCATTTACATTTTACATAGTGTGACTGAAAGCAACATGTGTTTTTAGATGGAATCTGGTTAAAAAATTAAAAATAAAACTTCAAATATGAATAAAAAAATATACACAGAAACAAATTTTAATGTTAAATTTAAAAAAAAAGCTCATACATAATTTTGATTTCAATTCCAATTACATTAAAATCACACAAATTGGTACCACTTTGTGCAGCGGGCAATTCGAATTACTGAAAAGTTCGAATTTCTGAACATTTTTTTAAAGAAAATGAAAAAATTGTAATAAAACTAAGTTGTGTAAACACAAATAATTTTTATTTAGTAACATTAAATTAATTATCCATATTAAGTAAATTCATAGAAAAACTTTATAAAAAATTTTTAAATATTAGGTATTGAATTTGTTTTTAAAATAAAATTAGTATGTATCAAGTATGAACACTTTACTTTGAACTTCAGTTACCAACGGACCCAAATTTTTAGAAATATAACAAATTTCACACACTTTTGGCCGACTTGTACACCTACGAATAACTTGGTGATTCCCCGTTTTATTTTAATGAGCGAGAAACATAATTTGTAGTGAAAATACAAACAGAAATTAGAACCTGTAGTTATAATTTTAGAGTGTCCAATATATTACTAAAATGGCATGTTCCAATTTCTGGACAGTTTGAATTTGTGATGTTTCCAATTTGCGAGATTCTACTGTAATTATTTTAATTAAATGTTCAATTGATTACGCGTTTTACTCTTATTGTCACGTTTTTATTTTGTATTCAAAATTTTAATTAATTAGGGTTTTAATTTTATATAAATTGTTTTCTTTATTTAGTGAAATTTATAATAATTTTTTCATCTTGTTGTCTATTTAACTTTTTGCTTAAGGCAATTGAAATTTTAACTCAGTTTTAATATTTTTTTTTCTTTTTGTAATTTATTTGCTTTCACTTAAACCTTTTTATTGAGAAAAGTTAAATTCAAAATAATTTTTACAATCTTAAAAAAAATAAATATAATAAAATAATAAAAAAAATTTTAATTAAAATCTTTTAATTGATATGATAAATTCAGGTCCGAAATCAATTTAAAATTCAATTAATACAACGAATATCGTAATTGAAATAAATTTTGTTTTTTCTATGTAAAGTTGTCGGTTTAATGCTTTTCTTACATAGAAAAAATAGAAAATTGATTTCAGTTTACATATTTTGCTCTTACACACAATATTAATTGTATCAATTAATATATTAGTGATTGCGAGTTTTGAGCAAAAATGGATATCAACAGATGATGAGACGAAACAGGAAAACATATGTAAAAATATTTCTATTTATGTATTTAAATTAAAAAAACTAATTGTAATAACTAAAAAACTATTAAGAAAATTTAGTAATACCAGTAAACTTTTTACTTAAGACTTTTCCGGAAAAGAAGTTTCTTCTTCTTCAAATAAAATTTTTTACTATCAATTAAATTTTTAATTGATTTTTGATCAACAGCAATTAAAGGATTTTAACTTAAAATACTTTTAATGAATTTTTTAATAATATCAAAGAACATTTTTAACTGATAATGAAACAATAAATTAATTAATAATTTAATTGAAAGCAAAATTTAAATTGTCTCAGTTTAAAAGTACAAACTAAAAAATTATTAAAAATTTTATAAAAAAATTTACTTAAAATAAGGCACTAATTAATTGATATTTTAAATGTGCAATAAAAACACGTTTATGATAAAAAAGGTGAATATTTATTTGGTTTGTAGCAATTGCCATCATTATTGCAATTAAAATAAAATATGAAATATTTTTTTCTGTGTTCCTTCAAATTGATGATATTTGTTGCAACAAATTTGCAAGTTTTTAACAAATTGTTCGCATGTCAACACTTCTTTCAGTCTGAAGTAGAAAAACTGTGCAAGATAAATATCAAATGTTTTTGTTTCTTTTTAAATTCCTCACATTTAAGTATTAAAATACTCCAAAATTATTCAATTTTCTGAATTTAGACAAAATGAAATTTGAAAAAAAATATATATTTTTAAATACAAAATAAATCATTTCATAATTTGTTGTGTATTTTTCTTGTTTTTTTTTTTTTTTTTTGCTGTTTTTCGACTGATGAGTGTAATAAATCGTTGTGCTTAATATTTTCCCTTTTTTGTATAATTTTTTTTTTTCCAAAATAGAATTTTATTTACCAGCTTTCTTTCATACAAAACATGGAGTAATAAATTATTTTAAAATATACAACAGACCCACGAACTTTATGCCTTCAAATCTAAATGGAAACCACAAATATTACAAAAACAACAAATTCATCCATCTGTACTTTTTGGCCTCATGCTTAACTACATTGTGTGATACTGAATGACTAAAACCATTTAACACAGATGTTAAGAAATTCAAAATTGCTTGAAGACCCCAAAATGCACAAAAACAAAACAAAAACTTGTTACTAAAAAAGGGTGGAAAAGAGGGAAAAAGGGCATAAGAAAAATGCATTTTCAATTTGAAGGTGTGAGTAACAAACACCTCATAATCTTCTAAAGGTAAAAGAAAATAAACAAAAACAAGAGAAGAATGAATATAAATTTTCACAATTTAACACTGTTTAACAGTTTACAGTTTTATGAGTTTTTGTTTAGCCAAAATTACTACAATAAACTTAAATGAAAAATGCTGCCAATGATTAAATTTATTTGTTTTATATCGCAAGTTTCTGTAGGAAATTGCCAGCAAATTTAGAAAATTTTGTGGGTGTTGGAAGTTTCAGCGTTTGCTTGAAATATTATTTTCTCTCACATGTTTAATTGTAATGATCTGTAAGACTTTGGGATCAACATTTATGATCTCAGAGTTTAAACAGGGTGGACCAATTTCGACTAACTGTTTGGAAATGCTTAAAACTTTTTTATTTTAGATTTGAAATAACACTGTTGACAAAATTAAACTTAGGCCGAGGTCACGCAATAAGCGGCTGAGCGGTGAGAGGCAAAAAATTAAAACATATGGAATTCTACTGAAGTGGCCACGCAATGAGCGGCATTTCTGAGCGGCTAAGCGGTGTCGCTCAGTAATAGAACTTGTTCTAATTTATAGTAGATTTCTGATCAGCGGAGTATAAATATAGCAAAAGTCAATGCGGAGCTTATAATTTCAGCTGTACACAGCCGACCGCTATTATGGCAAGATAGATTACCAAATTTTAAAAATAAAAATATGGTATTTTAACAACTAACTACACTCACCGCGCAGAAATGACGCTTAGTAATGTGCCCTTTGCCGTTCAAAGGGCTCTGCCGCTTATCGCTTTGCAGCTCATTGCGTGGCCTCGGCCTTATCCTGTTTATTATTTTTCTTTTATTTTTGGGTGGGTTGTAGTGTACTAGACGGGGGGTTCGATTGCCACCTGAGACCCTGGTGTGCGAGACTACACCGAGCATATCGTAGTGCGGGAGTTTATGTGCTCTATCCGTCATTTCATATTTTTTATATATCTCGAGCTAATGATGCCACTTTAGGTTTTCCACCCCAAATTTTTCAAATCTGCAATCCGTTTTTAGATATCTCGTCCACTTTTTTTTTTAAACAAATTTGGAGTCAAAAACTTTAAGTGGCATCATTAACTCGAGATATATAAAATGGCGGATAGAGCACATAAACTAGCGCAGGACGATATGGTGTTAGTCTCTCAGCTCGAAATGTACTGCAATTTAGTAAATAAATAAATAATAATAAATTCTTTGAATTTTTCTTTTTCAATTTCATTTCACATTCATTCAAGGTGTTACCATTAAAGGAATTTGCAAAAAAAAAATTTGCTTTTAATTATGTTTGTACTACCAGTAAAATTTTTTACTACTCAATTAACGGATTAGTAATTTCGAAAAATTATTTGTATTTATAATCTAAAAATTTAATTAAGAGAAAGAAATGATAACAATTATTTTTTTAATCAAAATTATTCTATTAAAACTTTTCTCTGTGCATGCTATGAAATCTATCTATAGCTCGAAGAAGAGCTTGCTCACGTGAACGATTATATTCATCCTAAAAATCATATAATCATTCTATAAATCTACGTTTACTTTTGACATTTATTTCACGATAAAAGCGTAACCACTATTTTGTGAAAATATTTTATACATAAATTTCGTTTTATGTTAAGAGAACACTCTTTATTATTCAATGAAAATTAACACTTCAATGCAATCAAAAGAAGGAACTTTTTCTATTGGCAAAGATATGATCTGCTGTTACTTAATTAAATTGATTGTGTGGGCATTTGCTTGATTTCCTAAGAAAACAAACAATAAATTTCAATCTACTGATTAGGAGAATTGCTGAATGGATATGATCAATAATAAGAATTATAAATAGAATAATACTTCCAAGTAAGTAAGTACTCTTCTCATGCTTTCAAAAAAATAAAACAACTTTTAACTTTGGCGCCTATTTGGCCTAATTATAAGGCGGGATTATTTAAATTAACACTTTTTAACACTTTTTGTTTTCATTTTAAACAAATGACTGCAAGATACTAAAACATAAAACAAAAAGTTATAATATTGCCGAAAAACTCTACCACCCTCAATAAATTTTTTGTATGAAATTATCGAAAACAATTAAAATTAAATGTTTTCAATTTGTTTTTTTAAGCTTAAGTGTGGGAATCTTCATTGCTTATCTGTGTTTTTTTATTATTATTTTTTGTTTGTATTGTATGTTTTGATTTTTGTTTACTTCTATATGATAAAGGTTTTTATTGTAATTTTTATAGAGGGAGGGGAGAATTGTAAATAAGTTTTGTTATCTTTTAATTCAAGTGCTTTTTGTGTACAAAGTGTTGTTCTCTTATGATAACATGTTGTTAGATGAAAGAACAACAGTATTAACAACAATTATAACATTCATGTTGCATTGCATTGCATTGCATAGGACAGTGTAAACATTTTCTTAAATGTTTAAGTGCCATAACATCACTTCGCCCTTCTGCTTAAGAAACTACTCATAATATGAATCTCTTGATTAAGCCAATTAAAGTGTTCACATATCGTCACATTGATTCTTGAAAATATTCAATAATGAAATGATTTGAAATATGTTTTTTTCTTGTTAATTTTTTTTTTTTTTTATTTTAATTGTTTTTTATTTGAATTGTTTTTTATTAAAATTCTTATAATTATAATGTCATTACTCGTAATTGAAAGCAATTAATTCATTTACTTTATATTGTATTGTCATCTATTTTTAAGTTCTTATGTTGTAATTTCCATATTACAATACACAGTGTTAATCAACATACAGTAGAATCTCGAAAAAATTAACTCGCATAAAGTTAAACACTCGGATGGGCAATATTATTTTAGCCTCAACGTGCCGTTCTGAAAAGCCAACGGAAGTATTAACTTTTTGATGTATAAGATCTTTTTTTTTAATAATGGTTTTTCCGTTCATGAAAGCTGGTGCTGACATTAGTGTTGCCAATTTCATTTCATTTTTCATGCTAGATCTAGCATTTTTGAATGTTATTTGGCGCGAAAAAAAACACAGACTTAGCATGTAGCAAATCTTTCTTTTAGCATTTTCTAGCACATTGTACTTTTCAATTATTTTTCTATATTTTTAAAGCGTTTAACAGGGTTTTCAGATAGTTTTCAATTTTTATCCCCAATTTCAAAATTCATATCCCCAAAAATCCCCAAAACCTTGATTAGTTCATCTCCAAAAATCCCCACACGAAGTGCATCGATAATTTTGTATTTAAATAAACATAACTTTGTTTTATTTGATATGTAAATTTTAAATTTGGAGATTGTGCAAATCAACTTAAAATCTTGACGACATTCTTTTTAAACCAACCTCTTGCTCGCTTCGATGTGTGTTTCGGGTCGTTATTTATTTTTCATATTCAGCATAAGACATCATGATGTTGTTTGAAATATTTGTATAGCATACAGCATCTATTTTACCTCAATTCTAAATAAATGTCCTGTGCCATATTATGGAAAACATAAAGTATATGTGGAGAAGTAATTGTGGTCGGACGAAACTAAAATTAGTTTGTTTATCTAAGAAGAAGTAATTTAGCTGTAAAAAGACCCTTTAATACTGAATTCCTCCGCAATACAATCCATTAAAGAAGGTGGCGGAAACATAATGATATGGGGATGTTATTATATACATATATGAGAAAATAAATCAAACCAAGAGCAAACGTTGCAAAAATTTTATATGAAAGTATGATTTTTAAACAAGTTTATAAGCAAGATTTGACAATTGAAATTCTATTGGAATTCTTTCATCGTGTTTATAATATATAATTAAGCAAGCGAGCAAATTTTAAAAATCGCCAAAAACTTGTCGATCATCCCCAAAAAAATCCCCATCCCCAAATGAATTTTTTTATCCCCATTTCTGAAAAAAAATCCCCAATTTGGGGATAAATCCCCTAATCTGACAACACTGGTGTTTAAAATATTTGCAAACAAAAGACGGAAAATTTGGATCTTCACAAACTCGGGGGGTAGAGCGCTCGCACCAAAACTCAAACGGCTCAGGTTCAAATTCCAGCAAAGGTGAAAAATGAAAAAGCTATTTTGCAGTTTTTTCAAAATTATAATTAAAAAATAAGAGATATAATATGAAATGTATTCTTTTGGGGATAAGCATGTCTCTATAGCCATTTCGTCTCTGCTTAAGAGACTCGTCAGGAGACTTTTTCTCAAAGGTGGTATTCAAAACTATATATGTATACATACTTATGTTAAAATAGTTATAGACTAATGCCCGTATTCATAAAAACTATTTTAGGTTTATTGAGGACTTATTTGACAAATTTCTATGCAATACTTGTCAAATAAACCCTCAATAAACCTAAAATAGTTTTTATGAATACGGGCATAAATGTGAATCATATCCCATTTAATATATAAAAACCAAACAAAAGTATTTACAAAGCAATACATTTCTGTTTTTCAATAAAAAATAAGAGGTTTGAATTAAAAAAAAAAATTACTTACTCAAAACAAAAAAAAAGAAAATGTTTTGCTTTGTAAATACTTTTGTTTAGTTTTTATGTACTAAACGTGATATGATTCCCATTTAGTTTATAACTAAGTATTTGTAGTTTTTATTAATACCTTTGGGAAAAAGTCTCCTGACGAGTGTCTTAAGCAAAGACAAAATGCTTATTCCCAAAGCAATACATTTTATATATTATATTAAAAATTATTTACATTACAAATGAATATATGTATGTATATTTAGGATCTAACAACAGGGACTTCCGAACTTAGACTTTTGGATAACGTCATTTTGTTACAGCTACATCTGTCAAATTAGTTGTTATTTATTCAGTCTGATCTGTTAAATCTACCATGGACGAATAAGGGAACGAAAATAAAATTCACAGAGAAATCAGCTTCAGCGATGTAGTAGTTAATATCTAGCTGAATGAATAGATACGTGATTTTAACTCTGACGCAAGTTCATCTTATAGAAAGTTTACTGTATATAGACGAATAACTTCTATATGTAATTGTTTTTGCATTATTATTTCTTATTTTTCCAGTTCAATATTATACACCAGCAAACGTTTCTTAATTTCATAGAATATATTTCTGATTAAAATTTGCTTTATATCCACCAAGTTTAGTCTAAATAATAAACAAATGTGTTAAAAATACCAACAAAAAGCACAACAACTTTAAAAATAAAAAGAAAAAAAAATATTTTATATGCTCTGTAAGTAAAAAAAAGACGAAAAAATGTAGGAACAGTTTACAAAGAAAATCTTTACAAACTGAATTTACGAGTAAAATTCCCAAAAATATATTCAAGTTGGTTAAGTAAATACCAAAATAGTTTTCATGCTAAATGTCTGGCGCTAATAATAGAGACTTATGGAAAAATAAAATGAAAATACTGAAACAAAACTCAAACGAATTATTTCAAATTTGCACAATGGGTTTAAAAAATTAAAAACTGTTTAATTTATTTTTAATTCTAAATAAAAATTTCATGGAGTTTTATTTTCATTTATTAATTTCTATTTTAAATTATGTAATTTTAAAACTTCTGCTGCTTTCTTTCCTCTTTATTTGGTGGTAAAATTAAAAAAATATTTTTTGAAATATTTATGACATAAATATCTAAAATATTTCATTTTCTTTGAAATGGTATAGCGGGTTCAGGGGAGAACTATAACTCAGTTTCTTTTCACATAGAGAATGTCAAACAATATTCTTTTGTGTTTTTATGTTTAAAAATTCTTTTGGAAATTCCTTCTTTACTCATCTCATCTCATTTCATTTCATGTCTATGTTTGAGTTATAAAATTTAATTTTTTAGAAAATTCGTAGCAACAAGCATCACTTTAAAGTTCATTTTCCCCATTTTTTTATATTTGTTTGTGCTTTTAAAAGGTAATTAATTACTAGACTGATATTGTCATGAGGCTTGTTTGATAGTTAAGGAATGCAAATAATTTTTCAATATTTCTTAAGGAATTTTTATGATTAATTTTGTTTTTTTTTTAATGAATACTTATTATTTTTAGTAATTTAATTTTTTTTTTTTTTCAATAAAAAAATTTTTAAAAGAAAAGTTGTTATAGTTTATGGGCAAAATTTTATCATTTCAACACGTACACATGTGACCCTATTTTATGTGAAAATTGTCATAAACAGTTTTTCTTTTTTTTTCATATATTCTCTGTTTTTAATGTAAAATTTTATGACAAACTGCTGAATTATTTCAAGAATTCATGTGTTTTTTCTTTGTCAATAATGCCATTCAACTAAATTGTTTCATTTCATACGAGTAACGTGTGTGAAATTATTCCTTTTTGCCGTTAAAAGTGCATAAAAATCATAATTATGAAAACATTTTTATGGCGATGATAAGGGACTTAGAAGTTCTAATAACGCCAAAGAAACAGTGATGGCCAAAAGTATAGCATACGTATACTAAAGTGTTAAAGGAAAATGTAATCCTACAGAATATAATTTTAGTTATAATTTTAACTTAAACTTATTTAAACAGATTTTACTCTATCACACTGATAACTGATGGTTTTTTGGTATAGTATTGCAAAGTCATTTAGTTTTTAGAACACTTTTATGCGATACCTACTTCGCCCGCCTAAATGATGCAGCACATGATGTTTTATAATCGAAACGCTTTCTTAATTTCAAAAGTAACATATATTTAATACATATTTGAAAAGTATAGGAATCTTTGATGGAAATGTTGATAGAATAGTATTTTTTATATTATTTGACTCCGGTACGTTGAGTAAGGAAGACATTTCTAACACATTTGAAATAGAATTAAAATTTCTATGCAAATCATTTAGGTTTCGGTTCTTGCAGTAATGCTTAAAGTATGCTTGTCTATTATCCAGCTACCAGTTGATAAATTCTTTCTTCAAACTTTAAAAAAATTCGTATAAAAAACATTTATATATGTATACTAGCTGAACCTGGTGTGCTTCGCTATCCCCTCGTTGTATAATAAAATTAACGGCGGTGACGTGGTTCATAGTTATATGGCGACGTTAACAGTAATAAGAGTAATATACTACCAAATAAAAAAATATCCGTTGGAAGGAACAAATTTATATAGAGAACAAAAACTTTAAAACTTTGAAATAAAATTTTGCGTAAAAGGGGGCGTGGCGTAAAAAATGTTTATTTATACCTCGCCTGAAGTATAATGCGTATACAATTTGAAGTAAATCTGTTGAAAACTATATGGGAGCACTTACATAATTCTAAAAAAGTGGGCGTGGTCGAAAAAAGTGCCCTAGTAATCATGTCAGAGTCCCAGTTAAATGCTGTGAAAATTTCAGGAAGATCGGTCTAGAGGTTTGGTCTCCTATAAGGTACAAACAAACAAACAAACAAACAAACAAATAAACAAACACACATTCAATTTTAAATATATAGATTGCATCCCATATGTAAGTCTTTAGACGTTTTGTGTTGAATGCAAACTGCTTCACTGTAATATCAGGAGTATTGTGAGAATAGTTCGTTTGTTAACCACTTTAAACATGTTCTTGTCCAATTTATCATTAAGAATATATTAACTGTGTACAATGAATTTAAGATCTGGCGAATGAGAAGATCGGCCGTAACCTGACACAGGGTTGTAATGGCCAATTATGTATGTATGTATAAAAGAGAGCTTGTGTGTCTACCTTTAATATAACTTTGTGTTAATAAAAACACAGCTCTGCAAGAATATGACAGTTATGAAACTGGTATTGCTAACTGGATTATCAGCAATATTAAAAAACAAACTTGGGAATTTTTGTATCATGTGCTTGATTTTGCATTATTACCTAACTTATGAAATCTACTAAAAATATATCACATACTGCAGCTGTTTACTCTACTGATATTTTTCTATTAAAAATTACACAGCAATTAGATATTGCTAACTAGTATATTCATTATAAAGGAATATATCAGTTATTGTAAACCTAATCAAATTATATTTTTATCATTGCTGATGCTGAAATGTAGTCGCCGTGGTCTAGTGGTTAGTGTGTTGGCTTACGAAGACGATAGTGCTGGGTTCAAATCTCAGCTCCGACATCTTTAAAAAAAAAAAGAAATAAGAAACAATTATTTCTTTCGGCGACTACCTCTCAGCAGTCTTCTGGCAAAAGCTCTGGGAGTAATTACTTGCCATGAAAAAGCTTCTCAAATCTGTCGTTCGGAGTCGACTTTAAACTGTAGGTCCCGGTACTCATGGGAAAAAATTAACATACACAACATGAGTGCTGCGAGAAGCTAGGCCGTAATCCTGACACAGGTTTGTAATGGCCAATTATGTATATATGTATGTATATGATGTTGAAATCTGTCAGCGCTGATGAATATAATTTTATTAAAAAAAAACAACTTTTAAAGTTTTCATGCTCATTTTATTTTGCTTGAATTATAACAAAACAACCACCTGAAATAAGAAACCAATAGGTTTAATATGATTTCAAGAGTTAAAAAAAACAACAGGAAATCTCATGCTATGGCAGCTTTCGTTTGCACAGCGATAGTTATGAGGTAGCTTAAAAGTACCTCTTTCTTGTTTTAACTTAACTAACTAAACGTTTGTTTATTCATTTATTCTATAATATATGTTACATGCTAGATCGGTTTTTTGTCATTTTAAAAACACTTTGAAAAACGCTGGTATTTGAACGTAGATGTTTGACCATCAAACTTCTTTAGCAAATGCTAATTCTCTAACAAAATCTATGGGCATTTTGAAAAGCTGAAAAAGTATTTTATTAATCAGATAAAATTTTCCTCAAATTACAAATATCAGTAGTTTACGTTAAAATGCCTGGTTACAGTATATCGTTGGTCTCAGGTAGAAAGACCCTAACTCGATTTTTTTTAGTATTCCAATAAATTTCAGAAATATGCACATGCTAACAAAAATTTTTGCAATATTATTAAAACTAACGGTATTACAAGTAATTGTACAGCATTTAATAAAAAGTTGTATATTAATAATTACAGTATCTGTTGTATTTTTACCTCCTCCTGTAAATTTTAAATTATGTGAGTTAGAGCCTTTCTACCTGAGACCAACGATATGTACATGTGGACAGCAAATGCATGCTTCAAATTATTCGCACAAGTGTTTTGAAGTGATAACGTGGAAAATTATTACCAAAAGCATAAATAGAAGTATAAAAATAATCCTCTTCACCCATTCTAATATCACAGATATGTACATGAATTTGTGGCCTTTAATAAAAAATTAAATACATATAATAATTTCGTCCCCCTAAACAAAAACGAATGAAAGAGAAAATGAAAAAGCAGACCAAATGACATAAATGGATGGCTGGATGGATGGATGATGGCTAAAAATGCGAACACTTTGTAATCATAAAAATTAAGCTCAAATGCAATCATCATTAAAACTCTAACATTTTCTACATTATTTTTATGATTATTTTTGCTTTTTATGTGCAGGGGGGTTTTCCCATTTTCCAAAATGATAAGAATACGAATTACTTTTTTCCACAAATTTTGTTAAAGCATAACCAAACCATAGAGTGAGTGAGAGAGAGAAATAAGTATTTTTATTACCGCCTATAAATGTTGGTGTTATTGCTTACACTACGTTTTCGTAATTCTTGTTGACAATAAATGCAACCCTAAAGTCGTTTTCGTTTTTTATATTTTTCGTATCCAACTCTCTATTACACATAAAATGCGTAAAGAACGCACTTTAAATGATGCAGTTTTTATGACCGTGACGAAAATTGTTTGCAAAAAAAAAAAAGCAAAAAACAAAGAAAGCATTCAGAAACAAAGGACTGAGATAAATGGCAAGAAATCAACTCCTTTAAATGTTTATTTGGGGGGGAAAACACACACACCACACATACAATGACAATGGCGATGATATTGATGATGTATTAGTATATGGTCACGTAATGCTTTTAAAATTTTTCTTCATCATTTCAACACCATCAGATTCAAACTAATGGCGATGATGACTGTAATGCTCATGATGTTGTTGGTGATAAATAAATTGCGGAATTTTGTAGTTAAAGCGTAGCGCGTTAAGTAAAATAACATTTTACATACTCGTACAACAAGAAGGGCACTATTGAAATATTGTTCGATGGGAAAAGTATATTTTTACCTGATACATGTATATGTTTGTTGTATGTGAATTTTATTTAAGCTTCCATAGAAAACAAAAATTTGATGAAAGTGCAACACTGCTTTTAGCAACAGTTGGTCAGTTGGCTACTGTCAAAATCTGAATAAAGCTGCATTATTTAGCTACAGTTTACAATTGATATCAACTGCAAAATAAGCCAAAAAGCCAAATGCATAATTTTATGGCTCGATTATCGATTGCAACTGAACTTCAGTGGAGTTGCTTACAAGCAACGCAACTCATGGTCCACATGTTATTATGTACGGCAACCTTAGTCAGTTGCCTAAAGTTATTGTTTTTTGCACATCTCTAATTACAAAAAGTAAACAAAAAGCTTTTCTTGAAAAAAAGTACATATATGTAATTATCAAAAGTTTGTGAAGAAGTGTTTTTGTTACAAAAAATATTACAAAAAAAAATTAACAAAAATAAAAATAAATAACTACACTACAAATACATTGTTTTATATAAAATCAAGAATGATTAGTTCCGTGGAACTATTTTTTGATGTCGAACGAGATGAGGACAAAAATGTGGCATTCATTAGAAGACGGTTAAGGGGTAAATCTAATCCCTTAGAATTACCACCTACCCTGTGAGTCAATTTGTATATTGAGGTAGATTAAAAAATAAATCGACTTTAGAAAGAGCCATCGGGTCACAGCAGTACCTCCTATCTTGAAAGTATGTGCCGCTTTAAGGTTTTTTGCTGAGGGAAGCTTCCAAAAGTCCCATGGAAACGACTATAACATTAGAATAGCTCAACCTACAATGTCTGTAATCTGTTGTAAATCTTATGGAGAGGAAAATTAGCAAAAAAATGGATTATTTCAAAAATGTCGGAGGAAGAAAAGTCCCAAAATAAAAAATTGGTTTATTCCAAAAGAAAATTCCCTGGTTTTGTCGGGTGCATCGATGGCACACATGTACATATAATTGCCGTAGCTATTTAATTTGTTAGACACTTCAGTCCATACTAATTCGGCACTGGCTTTTGTTTCTCCAAAGGCACGTATTCCTCGTCCAATATTTGGATTTAATTCCATTTGATGAACCAGTTCCTCGAATTGTTTTTCATTGTTCATTTAACCATTTTTAATATATTTATTTACGAAAAAACTATTTTAATTTTAGAAAATATTTTGTAAAATAATTCAGACACTAGAAGAAAATGGTTGCCGGCATTGCCACTGAAATTAACAGCTATTAGTTGCAAGTTGCCATCTGTAACGCAATATTGGTAACTGGCAACTCCACTGAAGTTCAGTTGCAATCGATAATCGAGCCATTATTTTTTATTATATTTTAAATTGCCTGCCAGTAATTAACAGACAAACCTAATCTAGAGCAAAAAGCACAATGTAATTTTTCGCTTGTCATTAACGCTGAACAACAATTATAAAGAGAAATAAAATCACAAAATTGACAAAAAATAGTTAAAATGTCACTACTTATCGAAATAGCAGCTACAATTGCAAAAGAAAAAACCTGTGTAACTAACTACACTTCTTTACGAGCTGTCAAAATTAAAAGCATTATAGTCGTGTTATTTGGGTTGGTTGTGTATTGGCATGAGAATTTTTGACATATAGTTTGCGCTTTACGCTCTAATTGAAGCTGGTTTGTAGGTGTTGAAATGTTGCGTTTTCATGTTTAGGGTCTCTCTCTCTCTCTTTAATTCTTTTTAATTTTTACTCTTTAAAGTCTAAACCCTTTATGCTACAAAATTCGTTTGTAATTGTCCTTTTTTCTCATGTATTTTGTTAAACTGCTTTAAAACTTCAACTCCCTGACAAATATTTTATATTTTATGGGGAATTATAAAAGAAAAATTCGGAACTTTTATTACTTCTTCTTTTACATATTTTTATATATGTATGTATTTATGAGTAACAACATCGCCACCAATTTTTTTTTCATGCTTCACTCTTGCGCTAAAAGTGTTTATTTTGGCCGTGTTTTTTTTTTTTTATTTAAATAACCTCGTGATACCAAAATTGATTACCATAATCTGAAATGCTTTATATTACAGGATTTGTAAAATAATAATAAAAAAGAAAAACAGCAACAATAACAATTATATTTGAAACATTCCAACAATGTTATGCGTTTTACAAATACGACATACTCTTGTTGCAAAGCATCTATCAACGGATTTTCTACATCTGCCACACGCAATAATATTTTGTATAGCAAGTGTTTGTCGTTTCTACTAAACAGTCATACTGCACAGTGGTCAAAATTCCGAAAAAAAAGTTTTTAACTTCTTTATTTCTTTAAGTAAATAGCTGACAGTTAATACTCAGATTGAAAAGGACATACTTGCAACCGAAATTTATTAAATTTGCAACAGTATATGAGACAGAGAGAGAAAGAGAGAGAGAGAGAGAGAGCAATAATAATAAATTCTGACATTCTTAAAAAAGAAATATGAAAAAAATATTTCTTTCGGCGAATAACCCTTAGCAGTCTTTTAGCAAAAGATCTGAGAGTAACTGATTGCCATCAACAATTATCTCAAGTCTGTCGTTCGTAGACGACGTTAAAATGTAGGTCCCGGTACTCATGGACAAGCTAGGCCTTAACCCTGACACAGGTTTGTGATGGCCAATTATGTTATATGTATATGTGAATGCAATTGTGTACTAGTTCTGTCAAATTCTGCTACTTATCATTATTCGATACTACTCAAAAGTATTGAGATTATTTTGAAGAGAAAACAATTTCATAAAATATTGTATTCTTAGACAGAATTTTGTTTTGGCCGTTAAAATTTAAACTTTCTATACAACTTCGAAGAAAAAATACATTTCTTAAAGTATTGAGTAGTTACTTTTAAGTATTGAGTACCCAAAATTTAGTACAAATACTCGATACTCGGTACCCATAACTCAATACTTTCCCAGCACTATTGTGTACTTTACCTTTATATTCTTGGTTTTATTGAATTATAGAAATTATAGAAATTTCATCGAAAATGGCCACCGTGCGCAGTATTGTAACATTGATATGATGTGGTTGGTATATTTTGTCATGTTGCTTGTTTTGTGTACTGTGTGGCATGTGAATTGTTTTTATGTTTTTTTTTCTTTTTCGCTCATTATTCAAAAGCCACATTTGCCATGCAGCATATTTTTTATGCTTTATTGTGTCAAATCATACATCAGCATTTGTTGCATTAACTGCATGCTGGTAAGAGATATAATTTTTTTAATCCTCTGTTCACCCCCGCACCACTTTGTATCCTCCACCACCTTGATAAGCTTGTTGATATAACATTTTTTTAATTCTTTGCTTTTTTTTCTGGTCACATTTATGATGCATATAGCGTCCTTATGTTGTTGTTATTGTTATTGTGATGATTCTTGTGCTTTTGTTCAACGCGTCGTCTCAGATTGCATGTTATAGCCATATATCAATGTTGTTGGCTAAAATAATCTGAATGTTTTTTTTTATTTTTTTAATTTTTAATTCCTTAGTTTTTACTCAATTTCTTATTGAGTTTTAATTGTAAGAAAATTTTAAAAACGACTGCAAGGAAATGAAAGTATTGCTTGTCAATTGTGACTTTTGCTTAGGCTTCAGAAAGGATTTAAATATTTTGTATAATAAACGGTTTTGTATTTCGATAATCAGTTAAAATTGTTACAAAAAAAAAATTTCAAACTACTTATTTTCAAATATGCTTTTTTTAACCCTATTAGTTATAGTGAAACAACAGCAGGAATAATTAAAATATGATCTTCATGATCATGTACAAGTAGTGAGAGTAGCGTATGTCTCTCAAAATGTAAACGAACAAACCGATTGACTGACTAAATGATATTTGTCTGCCACCCAAGTGGCTTTAGTTGTAGTTGTGGCAGTAGCATATATTTACACTCAGAAAAAAAGTGGTAGAAAACTACCGAAATTGACACCATTTGGTATTAAAATTGAGTTAAGACCGTTTGTGCTTACTTCGTTAACCGTTGGTATCGATTTTTTCTTTTTTTTTATTAACTTATGATATTTTTATACAATTGTTAACGATTTTACTACCCATTGTTCTTGATTTGTTAACTTATGGGATTATGTGTCATTTGTTCTTATTTTAAGCTTGACTTGGTACTAAAAATTAACGAAATATTTTTCACAATTTGTTCTTAATTTGATACCCTTCGTTAATAATTTTAGAACGCCTTTTTTCCCTCTGTGTACAAATAAATTGTAAAACGTGTTTTTCGATTTGTCTTAAACGATATTAAAAACAACAAATTATACTCTAAAAAAAAGAAAAGAAATACGAACGAAGAATTTTACACTCATTTGCACAATTTTCCAATTCAAATAATAAAAATATTGGTTTGTTGCACAGGTTTTCCTGTTAACACGAATTACAATCAACAAAAAAAAATTATGTGTCTGATTGGTTGGTTGGCAGGCAGTTTATCTGACACACATGTACCACTAAATAGATTCTGACAAAATTTTCCGGAGGCACACGAAGTTACCCAGTAGTCATCTTCACGATCATGATGATCATCATCAATTAAGACACATTAAGAAACATAATTTTTTGTTTGTTTGTCCATGTCGTTGTTATTGTTAAATTATATAAAAACTAGTATTTAAGCCATAAAATATGAAATAAATGTGTGTGTGTCTTTATAATTTTACAATTAATTGCAATTATACAGTGGGTGGCAAAAAAACACTGTTGTTTGTCTACATTATTAGTTATTTTCCATTAACAAAGTTTGTTATTGTGATGCCAGGCAATGGTTGAATATCTGCACATACCCTCATCTTAGTCTTTAAGTCTAATCCATCATAGGGGTTTTGATATGTAAATAAGAAATTTTGTTATAGATTTCCAATTACCAGAATTAATGCTTATGGGTGTCGCTGTTCTGTTCAAATATGTGCCTGTTGTCAAATCAATTTTAAGTTCTTATTTGTTGGCCTAAGTGCTAAAATATTAAAATGGAATATATATAACTTTTGTATTGAATATTCTTTGTAGTTTAATACAGGAAAAAATTTCTTTGAGAAAATTTTTGCAACTTAACTCTCTAGCTCCCCCGTCTATAGGTCAATTGAACTTATTTTTCTAGAATAATCAAAGCAAAAAAAGACCTTTCTGAAAAGACAAGCGAATATTTATACAGCAGTATTAAAGACATTATGTACAAAAAACTTTCAACACAACGAACTTAGCCGATTTGTAATGACATGGTAAGATACATGTTTGAGTCGACATGGCATAACATACTGACATGGTTTTTTTTTAAATGACATTTTTACATGCACACATTTTTTTTGCTGTTTGTACTCTATTACATATCATCGTATTAAATGCAAATGGTAACAACACTTTTTGTTTTTTTTTTACAGGAAAAGCAAAAACCCTAAAAATTTAAAATTTTTTAAAACCTAAAAATCATAACTTTTAGGATCGAGATATAAGGATCAGCATACCTATATACAACAAATGAGTTTGTATGTAAGGTTTTCATATAAATATGTTTGTAGTTATGTCTTCTTGCATTTAGAAATACACGCACATGTAGTTACGTCCGTCTGAAGTTCGTTAAAAAAATCGACATTTTTTTAATGTAAAATTTTGCACGAACATGTATTTTGATAAAACGAACAATAATAAATAAAAAACTCAATTTTGTGTAGTTAAGTCCGTTTGCATTTAATATGACGATATATAAAGTCTAATACTCTATTCTGTATTCTCTTTTGAACAAAAACTGGGTGTTAGAAAATACAAAAGACCCAAGTCTTTCCGAAGCCCACCTCAATTAATCAACTTTTAACATGTTTTACCAAATTTCCTAATTATGATTGGGGATGCCATTAGGCAACGATCTTAACAAAATCGGTATTGGCATGGAAACTAAAACGGGATTTTGAGGAACCTGAAGTCTTGATTGGCAGCCTTATCTTAAACAATTTAATTCGGTAACTAATTACCGCATTGAACAAGCTTCTCAAGTCTGTCGTTCGGAGTTGACATTAAACTGTAGGTCCCGGTACTCATGGATAAAAATTGACACACACAACATGAGTGCTGCGAGAAGCTAGGCCGTAATCCTGACACAGGGTTGTAAAGGCCAGTTATGTATGTATGTAATTACGGCATTTAAATCTATTCTCTGTACTTCAGACTTGATGTAAACTTTATTTTAAAATATTAAAAATAATGTTCTGTATTGAACATCCCCTTTCTAATATGATTTATTTGTCATTGACTGTAAGCATAACGTAGCAAAACAAAATCATAAAAACGTATTTTAATTATATTTCCATATATCATTTACAAATATTCCACTTTTAAAGACAATTTTCCACCGAAACAACAGTGTGGCGTAATCTCTTCAATATCGTAAATCATGATTTAATTAAAAAAAACAACAGGGAAAATTCAAACGAACAAAACAGCAATTTTTCGATTAAAACTTAACAATAGAAAAGAATGGAATTACTATGAATATTATCCGAAAAATTGTTTGTATTATCAAATTATTGTATTACAAAGTCAAAGAATATCTTCTACAATATGAATGGGGTATGTTTGTATGTTCGTAGATTCTTTAAATTCCATAAAAACATTGGCTTCTTATGTTGTTTTGCCCCACTGCTGCTACAATTATGGCTGGCAATGTTTATTATCATACCAAAAGCGCAAAGGTGGATGAATGCCTGGCTAAATGGCTGAATGGATGAAGAATGAATGAAAGATGGTTTGATTGGTTTGGTTTGGTTTCGTTTCGTTTGGTTACATGAATGGATGAATGCTGACTAAACATTTTAGATAAATACTAAAATTCTTATTGTTGCTGTTGTTAATTTTATATCTTTGATTTCTTTCTTGTTGTTGTTGTTGTTTTTGTTATTATTCTTGTTTTTGGGGAGAGCAAAAATATAATTTGAAATAATGTTGCTTTTGTTGTTTGTATTGTTGGGGTTTTCGTGTGTCATAAAATAAAAGCAAAATGCAATAAAAAATATTTTTACGACATTCTTATGGGCAACATAGAAGAAAATGCTACTGATAAAAGCGTTTAAGAAAATCTGACTAACAGTTTCACTCACTATGCAGTTGACTGACAGAGTTACTAAATGAACAAGTAATTTGAACAACATGCAGTAGTACAGCAGCATAAAATGGTAGGACAGACAACTGCATATTTGTCTGTAATACAATGGAACATTTTTATAATCTTTTTATATACAAAAGAAAAAGAAAAATAATGAAAGAAAAAGCTTTGAGATAAACATTTCAGCTATAAAAAAAAAAATCTGGTAAAATTCATTTTATTAATTGCCCCCTTTTTCTTTTTTTTTTTTTTTTTGGTGAAGAGAAACTTTTTTTTTTAATAGATAATTTTTAACACATGTGTAGTTCAACTATTTCATAATGTGCATGTAACACTTCCGTTTTTCTACTTTTACAAAATTATCAAAGACTTACAAATTGGTTTTAATTAATTGAAATTTTAAATTTCACCAAATAGGAACTCGTATTTTAGTAGCCAGGTATTTCTAATATGAAAAAAAACTCTTTATCGATCAGCTGTCATAAGTAACCAAATTGTATCTTAAATTTCTAAAATAATAAAGAGCCTAAATAAACTTTTCTGAAATATAAATATTTCTTTATGGTACTCTTCACCTTTGACAGTAGCTGTCAAAAGTTTTTTGGTGCACACAGTTTATGTTAGAGTTCAAGTTCATAATCTCAAAACGTAATGTCTGAACTAGTTTCTTATTAAGATATTTATTTTTTGAAAGCAGCTGTCAAGAGCTGTCTATGTGCTAGTAATAAACAGTTTTGGTAAATCAAGTTCAAAAGTATACATTTGAAGTACAAATTCTATAAACAAATTTAAAGTAATAAATCTCTTTTTCCGAGCTTAGGGTCTTTTTATAGTAATATTAAATATTTATTTATTTTCAATATTTCGCTGCCCCTTCGTGTAGCGTCTTCAGGAATTATTATTATTATTATTTGTTTTATAATTTAAAGTATTTAAAAACCTATGCTTGTCTTAAGATGTTTAATGGCAACTAAGACGCCAGAAATTCATATATATTTACACTGCACACAGATTAGATGGCTTCAATGTTATTCTGAATAACAGTTTATAATAAGAGTAGAAAAGAACCAAAACTTAAATGTGTTTTTATAGTTTTGATCTATCGTATTAAGAGTGGATGGGAGACGCCAGAAATTCATATATATTTACACTGCACACAGATTAGATGGCTTCAATGTTAGTCTGAATAACAGTTTATAATAAGAGTAGAAAAGAACCAAAGTTTAAAAGTGTTTTTATAGTTTTGATCTATCGTATTAAGAGTGGATGGGTGGATCAGTATATCCATGAATGTTAGAACGGAACACGAATTTATTGAAAAATAATAGGCCGTTTTTTAAGCGCGTTTCTCCAATTTTTTTATCACTTTGTCTGCTGTCACATTATGATATTTTTCTTTCTGAAACTTTTTCTTATTCTCTTTTAAAATTTCATTGATCGTTGCACATTAAAATTATTTTTAGAGAAATTAAAGGTTTTTACAAAAACAAAACATTTACGAATGAAGGACAGTGATGCCAACTTTTTTTGAACAAAAAGCACATCGAAATTTAAAAAAAGCACTAAAAAGCGTAATTTCGAACTAAAAACAGCGTAAAAAGGCACTAAGTTTATTTGATTTAATCATGGTGGTTTTATAAGGTATGTATTCACTCCTTATTATGTCAAAATCTTCCAAAAAAAAACACCATTTTTTGATTTGCTGGTAAATATTATAAAAAAAAAATTATATAGTTGTCCTACAAATTTGTATTGTAGTCAAACAATACAAAAATTAATATAGAATTTTGTTTTCATAAGAAATAACTTTGTAGACTATAAAAAATACACTCGTAACAACACGAATTATGACGACGAAGCCCGTATTTAATGTGCAAAATGGAATTGACAAAATTGAGAGATAATCTGTTTCTCATTTAGATTTTACCAAATTCATTGGATAATTCTAAAAATAATTGAATCCTTAAAATTGTTGACTTCTATCAAAAAAGTCGGTCCTGGCTAACTTTTCTCCTCACAATGCTTAATATTACGAGACTTAAGCCATTTTATATTTTAGAAATATTTCTAGTATCGACATCTTTAATGTGAAATGTTTATTTTTAGAGTCTCTACCAAGAATTACGTGAAGTGTCATATATTATTAAAATCTCTTGTATAATAAAATTATTCAGCACAAATCGTTCGTTTAATTATTTCAGCACTTAGACATGGTTTTGCTAAAAATTAAGTGAATACAGAGCTGAGTACTCAATTTTGAAATTCAAGTAATTTTATTAATAGGAGAATGAAAAGAGTAAATTCTCCTGCCTTCAGTCATAAATAAAAATTAAAAAAATTTTGAAGACAAACAACAGCAACCTTTGTTAAAATCTCTTTTTATTAAAATGTTTATACCCAAAAAATGTTTATTTTGTCTGCCGAATTTATAAAAAAAAATACTATTTATTTATCATTAAAAATTTCCAAGCAATAATTTTCAATAAAGCCCTTAATAAACCTGTAATGTTTCTCACTCATACCATGACATTAAGTAATTATGTCAGAGATACCATTTTTTTCTAGATCATATCCCAAATTTTCCACTTAATTCCCCAAAAATCGCTAAAATATCAAAATTAAGTTCTATTGTATTATTATTTAAGTTCTATTAAACAAAAAATAAGTTTGACTCGACAGCTGCTTCGAAGATGTTTAAAACAGTTTTGGGAGCTGGTTGGTAGGTTGGTTCTCGTGGTGATACAAAGATCAAATGACCACTCTTGCAACGTTTTAGTGCCACATCCTCGCTACCAACTTGGTACAAAGAAATGCTTATGCACTACGTAACTATATCCAGCCCGTGCGATTTAGAAACTTTATAAGTCGATCAATGCTAACGTTAGGCAGCATCCTAATGTCACCAAAGAGCGATTTAGATCGGTTTAACCAAAGTTGGTACTCTCTCCCTTCACAGAACAGTGTATTCGCAGATGAAATATCGTCTCCCTTTCGCCTTTTAACAATCAATTTTCTATCGTTTTTTATTTGTCCATCATAACTGCATATTATAAATATTTTAATTAATGGACTCTTTAAAATAACTGCATTATAATTGGCGTATTGAATTTTTATTTTAATTACTTTTGCTGTTAAAATTTTTGAGCGTGTGTGGCATTTTCACATGTGCGGATATTTTTTGTTTTTTATAAATTTGTTGTTCAAGCATTTGGATGGTACAATGATGGTGTGTGGTTGAGGTATATCGCTTTTACTTTTTATTATCTCTCCATCATTTTAATACGAGTATAAAAGCGCTGCTGAAATAGTAGCCATAACGACTTCCATCACGACGAACGATAATGATTAGGCTATTAATGACTGTGGCTTCCATGCAAGCACTGGACCACAACTCACAGGCGGGCGCGAGTATTGACCACAAAAATTAAGTTGTTTATAATGATCTTTAAATTCCCCATTAAACGTATTTGCAAAATTAGCAGTCAAATCTAATTATTTAAAGCAAAATTTACTTGTATGCCACTTGAAGTTTTTTTATGTTTTTTCTTCAGCGATTTCAACAAATATATAAATAACGAATCTAATATGACAGATAAAGATTAAAATCTTTATTTAAATTTAATAGTAGAACAGAAAGTATGTTAATCATTGAAGCATTTAAATGCAAGAATAATTTCTTCTCTATTTTTGTATGCAATTTATATTCCAAGTATTTATACAATAAGTATTGGCAGATTTTCTATCATAAAACTTTTAATTTATGTCTTTAAAACGCCTCATAATGCCAGTTTTTCAATTTTCCATACAAACACACAAACATCTTTGAAGCTATTTACTCGTAGTTTTCTCTATTAATACAAATTCATACTCGTACAGGGTTAACCATTTGTGTACATAAAGCACTGAGTGCGTTGAAATTTTTAGTTTATTATAAAGCAGTCGATTACTTTAAATAAGTTTTCTAGGAAGTTTTTGTAAACTTCGGGCGGTATAGTTACGCTTCTGAATGCAATGGGTTTTTCAACATCACCTTTTTGTAGTTCCAAATTCCGTATGCAACAATTTTGCTTGTTGATGCTGAAGAAACAACGAATCAACATACCTACAGCTTTGTAAATAGGGATGAAATTGCAAATTCAAAACCCAGATACGCTATAATGAACCTTAAGATAGGCCCATTTGCTAAGAACGTTGTAGAACTGACATATTCAGATTATTTGCACACTTTGAACAACAGCAGCGATATTTTCAAAAGTGCGTAAAATGCATTGATGCAAGGGCCTGACTACGACTTCAAAGCTTCCGGTCTCTTGAAAGTTTATTACAATCTTTTGAATTTCTGCACAGTACGTCGATTATGATGACAATAACCATCCTGTTGTACTCGAAAAGTGGCCAGGTTTAAATTACCACTCATGCAGTGGAATCAACAAATCGGGTTATCCGCCATATCTTCACTAACAGAAACGATATTTTTTTAAAGTACAAAACATATGCTTTTTAATGCACATGATGCACAGGTCACCACATATGTATATATCTGTGTTGGTATGGAAGAACAGCTTAAGTCAAAACATGAAATTTTAAAATGTCCCCAAATTTATGTAAATTTTACTATTTTCGTAATTTTACACGCTGATAATAGGCTTGTGATATAACAAATATGCACTATAATATTTTACATATTACAGTGGAATCGCAATAGAGTGAACTAATTCGTGCAAGGCCAGTTCACTCTATTGGAAATGTTCACTCTAAAGAGTCTATAAAAAACACTTTTTTATATAAAAAAATTTATACTTATTAAATGCTATTATTTAATTATAAAGAAGTAAAGTAATTTTCAAGAGTTTCTTGCTTTGTGCAGGCATTTTTAACTTTTTTCACCGCTAGATCGCGGAATTTATGCAAAACTAAAATATTTTCGTAATTGTTTATGTTATTTTCTGCCCAGTCAATAGCTTTTTCAAAAATCTGCACGGCCTGCATTGCTGTAATGTCTGGTTTTACTACTGGTACTTTCTCGATGCCAGGCATCGGGAACTCCTTCAGCGGAAATTGAAAGTGAACTTACAGCTTTGTTCCATTCCGTAATGTCATCATTAGTAAAAACTTCCTGCAAATATAAAACTTTTCATAAATTTAGGTTTAGTGGATGCTAAACAAACTCACGTTTGGATTAGCAGTTTGAAGCATATCTAAAATTGGGTCTAATTTTTCCAGATGTTGTTGCCGAAGTGACGGATAACTTTGGTGTCTTTGTCACTATTGTATAAGAAAAAACAAAAGTTCACTCTACTGAGTTGGGCATTGCTCACTCTATAGAGTAACTAATGAAAAAAAACAGGAGTTCGTAATATCGAGTAGTTCATATTACCAAGTGTTCACTCTATTGCGATTACACTGTATTACTATCCTGAGTTTTAGGAAGCGACAAAAATACTATTTTAATTTAAGCTTATGTCGACTTAAGCTATTCTTCCATATTGTCACAGATATGTAAAGTTTTAAATTTTTTTTTTTCAAATTTCTTTGTAATTTAGTCAATTAATTCGATTGGTAAAATAGTTCTATTACGACCTCAATAAACCTCTTATGCTCAAAAAGTGTCCATCTTAGAATTACGAATTTTGCTGTCATTTTTAACTATTTCTATGTATTCTTCATTTCTAAGCGATCGAAATTGTTAAATGTCAAATTTTTACTAAATAATTGGTATTTCGATAACAGATTTTCACAGCTGATAGCCTTGCCAGACTAAAGGTTTTGAAACCACTAAATGGATAACCTGATGTACTCATACATGTCTATGTTTTAATAATATTATGCAGACATTAAATAGAAATAGAAACGTAATAAACCACTTGCCATTAAATAATGAAATAAAACTTCAAGAGTATTAATATGAACAACTCCCTTCTCTGGTTTATAAAAAAGTAAATCTATACATTCACTGCTCAATTCATATTGCCAATCAATTCAATAATAGCAACAGAAACAGCAACAACAACATTTACAATCGAATAAAAAAAAAGTGGAATATGAAAAATTATTGAAATGTAATAAAAAATTGTAATTAATTGAAATAGAAGAAAGAAAAATAAAACAAAAACAATACGATATGCATGTATGTATGTATGTACTCGTATATACTCGTAAATCGAGAAATAAATGAATAACAAGTTGAGCAAATATACTTATTTCTACAATACTTACTTACACATGCATACATACACACATACGTTTAAAAGTACATATTAATATAGATTGATATGAAAATAGACCCATATTTGTATATGGTACACTCATATTTATTTACTTACCACCCCCATATTTACTAACATCCTGATTATTATCATTGCCATTATTATGTTGCAAGATTGCAATTAAAATAAAACTTTATTAAATTCAATTCCCTTTTATTAAGTGTTTTGCTTCTGGTTTCAACAATCTGATCAATTTTGTTTTTCTATCTTAATAACTGGAGGTTTAGGTCACTAAGAAGACGAGCAGTATGCGTGAATGACAATTAAACAATAAATCAAGATTGTCGGTTTTCATGCATTTTTTTTTTGTTTTTGTACAAAACAATTTCTGATTAATTTGAGTTCAAGAAAGCCAGTCAATGTACGTTTAGGTTGTAGAATTTAAAGATTTACGACACGGAAATATTCAACAATTTAAAAAGACAAACGAGAGGTTTTTTTCCGTAATCACCATTTATTTTTGTAGGTAAAAAATGTACACTAATGATTTAGTTTTAGGGCATAACTAATTCGTTATAAACTTAGTAAGTTTTAATGTTTTGTTTACAACAATTAAATGACATTCTTACATGCAATTATTCTTTATTTTATAAAAAATATCAATCAGTATCAATTAAAATTTCTTGATGTAATAAAATCAGAAGAAAGTTTTAAAAAAACATATGCTTAAAAGGGTATCATTTTGATTTCTACTATACCCTACAGGAAGTAAAAACTGAATATTACCCGATTGTTTATACAGTAGAATAAGAGGCAGAAACTTTATAAATTTTATAGCTTTTCTAAAAAGTAAAAAAAAGAAAGATGTAAAATAAACTAAAATATTCTAGATGTTTCTTTAGCTTACTATGGAAAAATATTGCCAGAAAATTTTTGGAGAAAAAAAGATTCGATTTTTCCCTACAGTCAAAATCCCTTCTCATTTTGATCATAAAAATATAATAAAATCTGTTAGTTCCGAAAATTAATTTTATCTGCATATAAGCGTTTAATAACAAAAATTAGTAGATTAATGCCCGTATTCATAAAAACTATTTTAGGTTATTGAGGGTTTATTTAACAAGTATTGCATAGAAACTTGTCAAATAAGTCCTCAATAAACCAAAAATAGTTTTTATGAATACGGGCATAAATATGTTTTTAAACATAAATAATGAACTAAAAATTATTATTCACTTTTCTATATCAATGAAAAGTTTCTTTAATTTATAGGCATACTAGCTGAACCCTGTGTGCTTCGCTACCTCCTCGTTATATAAATAAATTAACGGCAGTGACGTGGTTCATAGTTATATGGCGTCTTTAAAAGTATTAAGAGCAATATACTACCAAATAAAAAAAAAATCCGTTGGAAGGAACAAATTTATACAGAGAACAAAACGTTTAAAAATTTCAAATAAAATTTTGCGTGAAAGGGGGCGTGGCGTAAGAAATGTTTATTTATACCTCGCCTGGAGTATAATGTGTATACAATTTGAAGTAAATCTGTTAAAAAGTATATGGGAGCATTTACATAATTTTAAAAAAGTAGGCATAAAAGTGGGCGTGGTCGAAAAAAATACCCTATTAATCATGTCGGAGTCCCAGTTAAATGCTGTGAAAATTTCAGGAAGATCGGTCTAGAGGTTTGGTCTCCTATAAGATACAAACAAACAAACAAACAAACAAATAAACAAACACACATTCAATATTATATATTTAGATATAGGTTGGGCAAATTTGAGGGTAGGAAGTAAATTGACTCAAAAATATGCACTTTCTTTTCGACAAATTCAGTTTTATTGATACCAATGTGAAGTAGATATATGGGAAATAATAATGGAATATGTTGTCTGGCAAAAGTCCACCTCTAGCACGTAAATATACAGATGTTCGTCAGAGAGTCAGCAGCGTTAAATCACAAGAACGTAGCGGCCGATGGACATCGCTAAATCGAGAAATTACACGACCTTGCAATTTCACATGCAATAACTGAATTCTTTGGGCGGCTGTGTAGTTTGTGGCACATTCCTTCTCAAACCAAAGGTCACAGGGGTAAACATTAGCCAAGTGTAGCCACAAAAATCGGTTATTATGATTTAATCACTATCAATATGATTTTGTTGAAAACCGAGTTTTTTTCGTTTTAAATTTTTTTAACAGTCAATTCACAGACGTTCGATGCAAACAATGGTGGTGTAGCGTTCCATGGTTAAAAATTCCCAAGTTTTTTCTAAATAAATGTCTTGGCATTTCATCATTTGAAAAATCTCATATTTACGCACTCTATGTGTATTCGGGTGGGTCAAATTTTTTCGCCAAAAATCGTATAGCAAAAATAAAATCTACGTGAAATTCTAAGAAACTTTTAAGAAGAAACCATAGGTCTAAAATCAATTTGATTTGATTTTTAATTGATTGTTTTTTCAGTTTTTTTGTAATCCATACAACTTGACCTACCCTAATGTGTATATTCCTTTTGTACTAAATCTCGAAATGATAATTTTATTCAAATTCGGATACGAAAAAATAATTATTTGAAATAGTTATTTGGATAAAAATTAAAAACTTTCATTTAATTCAAGTATAAAAATAGAGTCGCCGTGGTCTAGTGGTTAGTGTGTTGGCTTACTAAAACATGAGCCCTGGGTCCTACACCCAGCTCCGACATCTTAAAAAAAAAAGAAATATGAAAAAAATATTTCTTTCGGTGACTACCTCTCAGCAGTCTTCTGGCAAGAGCTCTGGGTGTAATTAATTGCCATGAACAAGCTTCTCAAGTCTGTCGTTCGGAGTCGACATTAAACTGTACGTCCCGGTACTCATGGATGAAAATTTACACACACAACATGAGTGCTGCAAGAAGCTAGGCCGTAATCCTGACACAGGGTTGTAAAGGCCAGTTATGTATGTATGTATGGATGTATAAAAATAGAGGTGTTTTAAAAAATAAGTATATCATAGTTCAGTGGAACTAAATCTTGTAAATGTAAGTTTAATTAAATTCAGGTTCATTATAGAACACTGGTCTCAACTTTTAAAATTTTATTGGTATTTAGAACTTCTTTTTACTTAAAATATGTTTCCACATGCAATGATATCTACTTGTAGAAAAAGAAATTTCATATTACCGTTCGTCAACATTTCAAGCAACAAATCCAGCAGAAAATAGTGCTTACCAGTAAGTTATTTTGTAAGTGAGAAATTGTAAACAATCCCTGACTCGTGCGCATCAATAATGCAGGATTTTTATATGAAATGAGCCGCTAAAAAGCAATAGGAATACAAATTTATTGCAACCAGTAAGCAAATATTATACAAAAAATCGAAAATAATACCTTATCCTGTAGCATATTTGTAAGTTTCAATGTATAAAAAACAATATAATGCTTCCATTATTGCTTAAAATTTTATTTATTGTTTCCAAATCTTAGAAATTTTCTGCTGGAAAACATGCAATATATTTTTTTAGCTGTTTTTGGGAAAACAATTTAAGTGCTTTGAACAAAATTGGTTTTATAATTTCTTTCTGTATTTCATAGTTATCTTACACCCAGTTTATATAGTCAGAAATAAAAAATGTGTTTAGAAATAGAAAAATATTAAAAACTTCCAATTACTTATTTTAACTCCAAATAATAGCATTATTTTTATTTTTTGTTGTCTTTTGTTTCTTTTCCATTTGAAAATCATTGGTTTAAATGTATCAGACATCAATCTATTTGTGATGAGACCATCAACATATCAGCTTGAAACTGTCAATCAACGCATCATAAATTTCACATTAACAACTGCATTAAAAAATAAATGCAATGAAATTTAAATAAAATTAAAAGTGATAAAATTGTTCTTTTTTTATAAAGAGTATTTGGGTCTAAACCATATTGTTGGAACATAAAAACGATAACAATGCAACTAAAAACGTAAAAGAAAACACTTAAATCTTATCGATACTAAATAAAATTTAATTTTACTGCAAACAAATTGAAAAATTTAGAAAATAAAAATCGTAAAAATTACTTTAAATATTTGAAAAAACAAAAAAAAAGTTTAAGTATGTTTATACTCGTGCATTTGATGGATAAATAGATATACTCGTAGTATGACTCACATAATTGAATTGCATTGCATTACGTATTTGCTCGCTCTTAGTACCCTACACCAGTTTAAACCTATACAATAAATAAAATTTAAGCCAATTTAGTTAAAAACAAATATCCAACTCTATAGTTCTTCATTTTTATAATTGATTTGAAAACATCAGAGAACTTTAGTGCAATCAACACTGCTTCATTAAGAGATTACAGCTATGTCTCGTATAACACGGTGGTTATCAAATACAAGCCGCATTATAAACGTCTTGAGCATTTTTTATATGTAAACTGAAACCGATTTTTTAAATAGCGTTTTATCACCAACACGAATGAACGAAAACGAAGTATATTTTGTATGAAATCTAATTCAAGTTGGTAAAAATATTTTATAATTTTGAATGGAATTTATTGAATACTAGCTGAACCCTGTGCGCTTCGCTACCCCTTCGTTATATAATAAAATTAAAAGTATTTGTATATTTTGCAGACAGGTGTTGGGGAAAGAATGTATGGCTACCTTACCTGTAGATAAAAAGTGTATAAAACCTTAGGTAAATACATATTACAAAAAAAGTAATTTGTATAGCAAGCATTTTTAGTGGTAGAAGTAAGTATCTGAATTAAACAACAAGGGGGCGGTGAGGTGGCCGTGGTTCATAGTTATATGGTGAAGTTAACAGTATTAAGAGCAATATACTACCAAATAAAAAAAATCCGTTGGAAGGAACAAATTTGTACAGAGAACAAAAAGTTTAAAACAAATTTTAGCGTGTAAAGGGGCGTGAAAGGGGGCGTGGCGTAAGATGTGTTTATGGAGTATAATGTGTATACAATTTGAAGTAAATCTGTTAAAAATTATATGGCAGCAATTACATAATTTTAAAAAAGGGGACGTAAAAGTGGGCGTGGTCGAAAAAAACTACCCTATTAATCATGCCAGAGTCCCAGTTAAATGCTGTGAAAATTTCAGGAAGATCGGTCCAGAGGTTTGGTCTCCTATAAGATACAAACAAACAAACAAATAAACAAACACACATTCAATTTTATATATTTAGATTATCAGCCTTATTTATAATAAAAAATTATTATAAAATATTTTATAAATTAAAATTATTTATAAATAAAAATTCCTATATGTGGAAATTCTTTCTCAAACCTACGAGTTCTTTAATTTTTTGGATTCTTTGACCAGTTATCAGATAAAAGCTATGTAAAGTTTTAATAATGAGAGTCAATAGCAGGTGATATATACTTACTTGCCAGTTTTTTGTTCTATATGCTAACGAGTTGTTAACTTTTCATTATAAATATGGTCTTAAATATTGAAATGAGGAGTACATATATACCTATCTATATATACATATACATACGATACAATTATGGGCCCTGTTACTTTCGCTTTGACAGTTAGTTTAAAGCAGCTTCTAAACTCTTTTTTTTTCTTTATTAAGACCAATGCTCAGGGGTAAACCCCTAGTCATGTTATCCATTGTATTGGAATTTTTGGAAAGGACAGTATATTTTTTTTTCTTATATTATTATTAAGAGCCTTAGGAATGAAACAAATTGCTGTGAATTGACCATTCAAAGGCCAGTGATCAACAGCAATTGTCTCATAATTGCATGTTAATTGTGTGGTGAGTGCCTTCGCTAAGTAGAGTTAGCTGTCATCTGCTACTTTCCAATAGGTGGCACTTTTCTCCTAATAATCTTTGTTATCGATGGTTAAGGTGGAATAGAGTGTGTAAATCGTGTTTGTCATGAAATAATATTTGGGAGTTTCTACCAAAATTTGTATAGTTAAAAATTTTATTTTGACTCTTGAATTAATATAGAGTAGAGGTAATAATGTAGGGTATCAAATAGACGGGTTATAGTATTTAAACTTTGAAACATGTAAAGCCTATATGGAAAACTAAAATCCAACATTATTTAAATACTTTATTTACTTAAATGACTGACTGAATAAGTAGATGGATGATTTAGGAAATTCTCTTTCTATTTTGTCAAAAGGATTAACTTTTCTTTTAACATGATGATGTCTGTCCATTTTGTTGTTCTTTATTTATTTATTGTTTTTGTTGTTTTGTGGCTATTATTACAATTAGTAGTCAGTCGTCTGTTTGTATAGTCGTCATTTGTTTAATGGCATCTATCCACCATACAATCATTCATTCATCTATGAAAGTTAAGATTTTTACATACTTGTTGTTGTTTAATACGAGTACTTTACGAATTTTTTTTATGTTGGTTTTTAGTTTTAACTGCATACATACATATGTAGAAACATGTATAGCATAATTCATTGATATCAATGAAAACAGTGATATATATGTGAACATACTTATATGTTTGTGTACATACAACAAAACATACTCATGCAAAAAGAAAAAAAAAAGCTTGACAGATAATACTTTCGATAGTTTTATGTATCAAAGGGTAAATGTGTTCATTACATGAGTATTTTATAGTGATTAAGGTTTGTTTTTTTCACCAGTTTATTGTATTGCTTTTAATACTCACCCCTTAATTTCTATCGGTTTTTTATTTCATCCCCTTCTAATCAAAGAACTGGCTCATGTGCAAATTTTATACAAAATTTTCTTTTATAATTTAATTTTAATGTTAATAAAGTGTCATATCTCCAAAAAATAAATAGAAGTTTTTAAAATATTTTGAGAAATAGATAATTTTTTGTTCCAATTTTTTTAAGACCAATACTCAATAGTAAACCCCTCTACTCATGCAGTGTATTGTATCCAAATTTGAAAATATATAGACAAATTTTATTTAATGTTCTTATTATGTGCCTTTTTTTATGAAAGAAGTTGCTGTCAATGTGGCCACTCAAAGGCCCATGTTATACCTTGAGTAATCAACAGCAATTGCCCTATCTGTCAGTGGATGTTGAATGTGAATAGCGAGCGTCATCAGTAGGTTAGCTGTTATCTTCCCAAAAGTTGGCGGCGCTGTACTCCTGATCATTCGTTTTTGGTGGAATAGACTGGAAATGTCAGGGAGCAGTTTCTTGAAGATGGACTTTTTGTTACATTTTCGTTGTTACCTAAAGTTTAAATTGGATAGTATTCTGCCAACTTACAAACTGACACTTTCACTATCTTGTAAACTTAGAATAAAGCGACGAACGAAGGCAGAAATATAAAAATTTTTAGGCAATTTGAAAAATATAGGAAAAAGCAATTAAAAGCAAAGACGAAAGAAAGTTTAATTTGTTAATTTTTATATAAAATTTTGTAATTTGTGAAAGAAGAAAAATTAAAATTCTTATTATTTTTCTGATTAGCGAAAGAACGCGAATATAAATTTTAAAGTCAATTCCTTCTTTAAACAGCAAATAAAAATTTTAATTCAATTTAATCACTTCTATAGAACGATTGCAAAATTTTTCGTGCGAGAAATCTTTACGGAGAATACATATAGACGATGTTACGATGATCGAAAAGTAAGTTTTTATTCGCATTCAAAATTCGAAAATGTGCCTACTCGATATTCTGTAATGCGAATTTCAATATTAAAATCGTAAAATTTATTCCACAGGAAAAGAGCATTCGCAAAGCACTAAATTGTAAGTAAATTGTTATTATTTATTTATTCTAATACAAAATTTTATTGAGAAAAATAAAGAGCAAAATCACAAAATCGCGCCAGATTGATATAGTGGTGAAATGTATGAATAACCATAGCCAATTGGCAAAAGCTCATTTAAGAACGTCACATGCACTACAAGTGCTTTGTTACAGACATCCGTCTATTATAAAAGATTCAAAATGGAAAAATTCTAAAAAAAACAACTACATATTCTGTTTATTTCGTTTTTATTTCACAAATATAAAATAAATTACTTTTTTTCATCCTAACGAATTTACATCTAAGCAATCTTCTTCGCATCCTTTCATGTTGCTCACTTTCTTCTTCTTTGTCAAAAAATAGTGCCACAGAAACAATTTTTGGTAAAATTTTTTATTAAAATATATATTTATTTTTGTTTAATTAAAACCACAATTTCTTTAATTTTAACTTGACGTTTATTTACTTAGTTTTTGTCTAGTGTTGCCAATGATTTGAAATAAAATTCGAATGCGAATACGAAAATCTTAAAGAATACCAAATCTCTTAAGCATTGCATATCATTTGCGCATTGCATTGACTTTCGCATCGCAATACAGAATTAGCCCCCAGGACCTACAGTTTAACGTCGACACCGAACCACAGACTTGAGAAGCTTGTTCATGACAAGAAGAAGACTGCTAAGAGGTGGTCGCCGAAAAAAAATTTTTTTTTTTTCAAGATGTCAGACCTGGAGTTTCAACCCAGAGCTCTCATCTTCGTAAGCCAACACACTACATTCTAGACTACGGCGAACAATTATTTCAATTAACCTTTCAAAATGACAGCAAATAAATAAAATTTGCAACTTAAGACATTTTCCATCATACAGACAAACAAAAACGAAACTATTTTAAAACATTTAATGCATTTATTTACTGCATGCTCATATGTAAGTACATAAAATCGTATGTAAATACATACGCAGTATATTCCCTGTAAAACATATTGTAAATATGTGTACAAACGAGAGATAAAATTTCTGTAATTATTTGGTTTTTCTCTCATTTTTTGCCTTTAGCGGTCAGTAGTTTTTCAATTAGCATTAAAATTCTATTACATTTAGAGCTTTAACATGTTTAGTTTTGTTCTTGTTTTTTGTTAATTGTAGTTGTTTTAATGTTGTTCTTATAATTGTTATGGCTTTTGTAATTGTTGTCGTTTTTATATATTTAGGAGTACTTGTAAGGGTTTACATGAAGATTTGCTGCTTAAAAAGAAATTTGATCTGGGATATTACAACCGATAAATAAATAAATAGAGAAATATATTACAAAGTAAATAGTAGTTCAATTAACAACAACAAAGCAATAATGTACGTTCCTTTTTATAACAAAAATTGATTTAGAAAACAATGTATGCATGTTGGCGGTTCATAAAATAAAAATATAAAAAATTTTTTGTTTTTTCTCGTATTTCCTAAAACTCTTTAGATTGTTTAAAATAAATAAATATTTTATTTTCTTTTCTTTTTCTAATATTTTTTTAATTATATAAGTACATACATACATATATGATTATTTGGCTGGGGTTTTTTCGGCCAATGGAAACAATTTGCGATTTAATTGGATTTTTTTTTTCTTATTTTTTTTAATAAAAAATGTATAAATAAATTAATTTTATAAGTAGATGTTTAAAAAAACAAAAATTATATTTAAAATTAATCCAAATTGATTGGTACAATCTAAAAATATGAATAAGAATTTTGGAAAAAAATAACTACACCTGATCATTAATGGTGGAAAAATAACAAAAACGTGTTATAATTATGGGCAGAAATAGTGTTGCCAGAAACTTTAAAATAAAAATCATAATTTTGCCATATTTTTTTAGCTTTAAAAACACTTTATATTTCCAAGTGACATACATATTTGTTATAAAGCTCTCCTTAAACTAAAATATGGGCTATTTTGAGGTTAGACAGTAAATTGGCTGTCAAATAATAAAATGTCAAGAATTGAGATGTCAGCTGTTGACATTTATTAAGAAAAAAGCTAAGAAATTTTACCGTACTACTATTTTTGTGTCGAATGTTTGTCAATTGAGTGTTTGCAGAACTGGAAAAAAAACCAACTTATCAAAAATCATCTTTAGTGATCAGGCCAGAATAACCGATGTTTTGTGGCCACAATTGGCTAATGTTGACATCAGTGACCTTTGATTTCAGCAAAACGGCGCCACCAGCGACACATTCTGCCAAATAATTTAGTTATTGCATGAAATATTTCACGGTAGCAATTGTTCTTGTGATTCAACGCCCTTGGGTTATTTTTGTCGAGGC
This sequence comes from Metopia argyrocephala, assembly GCA_963576795.1. Lineage (NCBI taxonomy): Eukaryota > Metazoa > Arthropoda > Insecta > Diptera > Sarcophagidae > Metopia > Metopia argyrocephala. The sequence goes on from OY756209.1 coordinate 5,366,509, forward strand.
CATTTAAAAGATAAGCGAAGCTTTGTTGCAGAATGTGTTTATAATTTTGTAAAACGAGTGAAGGTCTACCAACGTCCTGCAGGTGGATATGGATATGCTAGACATCATAATCCATTTTTATTTTCCATATTTCTACTTTACATTCATATTCATTTAATTGCATTTAGTTCTGCTCTAATTAAGACGTTTAATTATGGGGCAAAATTATTTAAATAAATTGTGATAAAATTTTGTTCACTAACCGATATATAAATAAATAAATATATTAAAATGAAAAAAAAACTACCAAGAATATAATTTTTAAGCTTTATTTACCCATAACGAATATTTGAAGTTTCATATGCCTACGAAAAAAAGCAAAAAACCGATTTCATATATTTCAACCATAAATTTCAATATTTATTTAGACGTGCGTGTGTTTTGAAAAGATTTTGTGGTACTAATTATTAATAATGCCCATCATTTTGGATGGTTTATGAGCCTCTTAAACCATATAATGGCGAACAAACAAAAAGAAAGAAACGCCAAACAGCCAACAGAAGAAAATGGCCAATCCTCCACATATGAAACTAAAAAAAAATAAATCAACTCCACAAACACTTAAAATACAATAGAATGTGAACACCACAACGCCTTAATAGAAATCAAAGTCAAGTAACACGTTCATCCATACATATATGTATCCATCCATCTATCCATCCATCCATTTTACTAGCCAGCCATCTGTCGAGTTTAAAATATTTTAGTCAAACATTTTTTCAAACAATTTTTTTCTTTCTTTTTTTTCTATATCATATTCTGGCTAAAAAAAAATGCCGGAAAATTGTTTGTTGTTTAAACATCAACAAACTGAAGATGTGGAAGAGAAGTATATTTGCACTTGCCAGCAACAAATACATAATTTTCAATTGAATTTCCGCGAAAAAATCTTATATTCTTCAACATTATGAATTGCCAACAAACAACAGAAAAGCACTTCTCATTTGGTTTATGATCACTTGAATGTATTTTATTTTTCTCAAAGATTTCCCCCCTTTTTTTAAATTTGTTAAAAAAATCATTTTATTTAAATCTATTGTAATATTAAGGGACATAAATAAGAATTTTTTTTTTTTTAATTTTTGATCGTTTTGTTTTTTGGTGGTATTTTATTATTTCTTTATGTGTAATAATTTATCAGAAATTTATTGTTAAAGTTTTCCAAAAATACAAAATTTTTATAATGAATTTTAATCATTTAAATTCAATATAAAAATGTTTTTTATTCTTAAGAAAAGGAAACGAAATGGTTAATGTATTAACTTTTTGACATGATTCAAGCACCATATATACTCGTAAGTAATAGTCAAGCCAATTATTAGTTCGTTAAGTTCTAAAAGACTTTGTCATATTTTATAGGCCAGATAAATGTCAATCACATACTCTGCAACTACTTATTGCACCAAAATGACAGAAGAATTTTTATACGGCAGTAGTTTTTATAAAAACTCCTGAAACGGCTAAATACCTTACATCTCACTTAATTGGTCGCGCCAGAAAAAACATGCAATTTTTGGTTTCCCTGCATATAACTGTTAAGCCCATTTGTGATATTGCAAACGTCGCTTATTTTAAATAAATTGTATCAGGAAAAGTATTCACAATAACAGCCTATGTCTCGACAACGAATATAGAATTATGAATGTGAGCGGGAAGAAGTCACTTACACGTTTTACTACAGTAAACTCGCGGTAATGTGAACTTCCAATATAGTGAACTATCCAGTAATGTGGACATCTATTTTTTTGTATAAAGTCTCTAAATACACAATGATTTGAGCTTGAAATTAAAGCAATAAACCTAAAACTTTGACTTTCACTCCATTCTAGAATCTAGATATTTTTAAACAAAATAAACCACTACGGTGCTATACAATGTTACAATCGAATGTGTGAATAAGTTCTAAAATGTGAATTGCCCTGGTTTTTATTAATTCACATTACCGCGAGTTCACTGTATTTTTCAATGTGCCCTTCCTTATTTTTGTTTTTTTGGCTTTATGTTTGAAGACGTACGATATACACAAATTTTTAAATTGCAATGTTGATGAATCCAGAATTTAACAAGTTAACCGAAAATTAAAAAAAAATCGCATAAATTGCTCAAATAAACTATCAGCCATGTCACACAGTTTAATTCCTTTCGAAAACTGAATTTAATCTAAAAAAATATTTTCGAAATGAAATCACTTCTAGTTTTATAAGGGGAATTGACATTTATTTCAATTCAAAAAACTTGTGTATTTTTTATTTTTTTGAGGACTAAAGTGTGATTTGAATTCCGTTTCCGAACGGAGTTTCACTCTGTGACATGACTGACTGTATGATACTAAAGTATCTAGGACATCGTTCGAATTTATTTTCATTAGACTTTTCATTCTGAAAACAGTTAAAGGGATGCAAAACACCAGTCTTACGTTAAAAAAGACAAGTACATGTAGGTATCACACATAATTTTGTAGTTGATTCTCGGGTGAATTGCACAATGCATTATAGGCAGAATTCGATCTTTAGCTGCAGTGTTTGCTTATGAAAGAAGCTTAAGGCTCATTATTACAACTTGCCGTTAGTTAAAGTTAGGATTTTATCGGACAGATAACTTGCTTTTTGTTTTTACTAGTGAACTTTAACCTAAAGGTAAGGCAACCTACCCAATAACTTTATCGATCACTTTAGGTTACAGTTTACTTTTAATAACAAAAAACGAGTTATCTGTCTGATAAAATCCTAACTGTAACTAACGGCAAGTTGTAATAATGGGCCTAAGAGTTTTTTATGTCATTTACAATGTCAATGAGTTTAAATCAAATTTTCACAAATATTTTCCTAGACCAGCACAATGTATTTCATGAATAGGAGTCATCTTCTGAGTGCTGGAGCCTTATTTTGTAATTCTCTTAAGCTAAATTACTAAAATTTTTGGTTTTTGAAACAGGCTGGGCGTTAGAATATTTAAAATAAAAAGTGTAGAGGTAATAGGCATGAAGTTTTTAAATTACAATAAGCGTTCAAGAATTCTATTCGTAGCCAAAAGGTCTTAAATCTAGTTTATATATTTTTAGCGATAGAGTTTTAGCTTAGGAGAGTTACAGAATAAGGCCTCTGGTCTCAATAAAACTGTAAACTGGGAAAAACTGTAAATTTTAGAACTAACAAGGACTGTTGCAGAAAGAGAGTTTACAAAAAAAATTTTGAAAATTAAAAAGTTAACGTTTTCATGTGATTCGGGTACGATTCATATAAAAATACATCTCTGAAAAGCCTTTTAACATCATAATTTAGTGACCAAACAATGTTTAAGCAATTACAAAATTATGAAATTACGATTTTTTTTTTTTGAAATTCATATCATCATCCATCCCCTTTGATTTCTATAAATTATAAAACAAAAAATTATTTTTTTTCTTTTGTTTTTCTAAAGAAATATAAAAAAAATTGTCTGTAATAAATAATCAATAAATGAATACTTATTTAAGAGCTTGTTGTTGCTGGTCTGTTATTAATCAATTAATTTATTAAAAATCAAAATAAAACAGTGGGTGGTGGTGGATTAATAATTTTGTAAAATAAAAATTTTCTAATTAAAACCAAATTTTATTTCATTACAATTATATGCATTGTTTATGTCAGTCGATATATGAAATAGAAAATAAATTTTCTTTCATAAAATGTTGTTTTTAGGGGAAACCAATAACAAATATTTTTAATAATTTAAAACAGCCATTGTATATTTTATGAACAGAAAAAAGCACAAATTTTAACTCAACGTTTTATGCGTTCTGTGGTTTGTGTCTCTAATAAACTTGCTTAATTGCCGGTGACATCTGGTGTCCGCTTTTAGTTATGAAAACTGTTTGTTTTCACCATTCGTAAAACTGTAAAACTAAACAGATTGTTATATACAGCACAGACATGAATCTTCTATTAAACGACCATCGAAATATGTAATAACATCGCAATGGGAATGTTTCCTTTGAAATAAACTTGAATTTTTCGTTAAGAAAATACATTTTTTAAATCAACAGTACATCTGAAATAATATGATTAAATTTTAAATCCAACCAAGTTTTGGAATATTTGAGACCTACCGATTCTTGTTTGCTTTCTTTTTTGTAAGTGGTATTAAAAGATACCACGGGAATTTTTATATTGAGCACAGTATGTGAGTGTTGAAAAACGGATATATTCTGTAATGAAATACAGAATACAGTCGCCGTGGTCTAGTGGTTAGTGTGTTGGCTTACGAAGACGATAGTGCTGGGTTCAAATCTCAGCCCCGACGTCTTTAAAAAAAAAAAAAAAAAGAGAAATATGAAACAATTATTTCTTTCGGCGACTACCTTTCAGCAGTCTTCTTGCAAAAGCTCTGGGAGTAATTAATTGCCATGAAAAAGCTTCTCAAATCTGTCGTTCGGAGTCGACTTTAAACTGTAGGTCCCGGTACTCATGGGAAAAAATTAACACACACAACATGAGTGCTGCGAGAAGCTAGGCCGTAATCCTGACACAGGGTTGTAATGGCCAATTATGTATGTATGTATGTATAGTAATGAAATCTCAAATAACTATTCGGTATGTGATGAAAAACCATTTCGATCAAAATTGAAATCGTTTGTATTTTCAAAGTCATATAAAGCTTATCTGTGGCAATAGTCAGTAAGGTTATGAGTAAGAAAAAATTCCAAATATGATAGGGTTTGGAAGTTATAACAACTTGAAAATTCATTCGATTTCAATTTCGATCGAAATCGATTTCCATCACATACCAGTATAATATTTAAATTTGACAAGTTTCTTAATTGTTTTTTTATACCTTCGCTTAATTACCATTCGAAACTTTAAAATAATTGTAGCACATAAGTTTCACTTGAAATATCCTTGATTTAGGTTAACAGAGCATACCCGAAAATTTTAACGATAGAAAATAAAATCATTGATTTAATTTATTTTTATATTTTCAGCGAACAAGAAAATTTCATTTCCGAACATACCGTTATGGCCGTTTTCACATCACAAGGACAAGTTGGTGGTCCCTGTCGTTATATGCCCGCAACACGACGTCAAAATCATCAGTGTCGCAAAGAATTCGGTCTACCCGATACTATACGCGAAGCTAGACGTTTAGCTACCACCCATTGTGAAGATCAGTTTCGTTATGATCGCTGGAATTGCTCCATTGAAATTAGAGGAAAACGTAACATTTTTAAAAAACTCTATAAAGAGACAGCATTTGTACATGCTTTGACAGCGGCTGCTATGACACATTCGATAGCGCGAGCCTGTGCTGAAGGGCGTATGACGAAATGTAGTTGTGGACCACGTAAACAAAATCGTCCCGATCAATCATTTCAATGGGGTGGCTGTAATGATAATTTAAAGCATGGCAAACGGGTGACTAGAAGTTTTCTCGATTTACGTGGTGGTGATACAGATGAGGTCACTGAAATATTACGACATGATGCAGAGGTAATATTATATTAAAGTGTATCTACAATCTACAAAAATAAATGAATATATTGTGTTTCTTAGGTCGGTATAGAGGCTGTATCCACTTTGATGAAGGACAAGTGCAAATGTCATGGTGTCTCTGGTTCTTGTTCAATGAAAACCTGTTGGAAAAAATTGTCAGATTTCAATGCCACAGCGACATTGCTAAGACAGAAATATAATCAGGCTATACGTAAAGCACCGAATGCACGAACAATGAGAAGAGAGGCTCCTTCAAGTCGAGTGAAAAAACCTAAACAAAGACGAAAGAAAGTAAGTCATTGAATTTTACACAGAGATTCACAGAGATCTGTGTCGTATGTAGATGATGACGTTGATGATTTTTTTTTCTTGCAGCAACAATCACAGTATACAACGTTATACTATTTGGAAACTTCACCTACATATTGTTCCGTAACAAAGGATCGTCAATGTCTGAATCCAGACAATTGTGCGAATCTTTGCTGTGGGCGTGGCTATACGACACGAGTATTTAAACAAGTGGAAAAATGCCGTTGCCGTTTTAACAATGGACGCTGTTGCCAATTGATTTGCGATTATTGCCAACGTTATGAAGATCGATATTTTTGTAAATAAATTTTTTACTTCAACTTCCCAAACCACCACCCTTCTTCACACGAGTTTAATTCATAAATTTATTTATAATTTATTTCATCGAATTCTCTGTTTTAACGCTCTCGTTAATTATTATTATTTTTTTTTTTGTTTTGTTTTTAATTTTTGTTTTTTATTTCTTCATTCCTATATATAAATGTGTATGTGTGTGTATGTTGACAAAATAAATAGGCCGTAGTAGTAGAATAGTCTTGATGATGATAATGATAATGATGTTAATTGATAATGATAATGATTATAGTGATGATTATACATACTGAAGATAATGATAAGGGACGCTATTAAGAATAATAATAAAAACAAAAAAAAAATCATCCTTTTTTTATATGTATTTCATACTTTAGTGCTATTTAACTTTTAATTTTAATTTAAAAAAAAATATACAACAAATATTTAAAAACAAATGTAATTTTATTGTCGTCCTCCGACTACACCACCCAAATGACAAAAAAAACGAAAAACAGATTTTGATTTAAAAACAAAAATACATATATAAAAACCGAAATATTTTTATTTAATATAATTGTATGATAAAATAAATAATAAAAAAAATATTTCAAACTAAGAAATGCAAAAAAATAAACTGAAGAAAAAAAAACAGAAAAATTTGAACAAGAAAAATGGATCAATAAAAAACGGAAAGATTATGGAATAAAATCAGTCACAAAGAAAAAAATATATTAATTAAAATATAATATTAAAATAAAAATAATTATAATTATATAATAATATTGTAACTTTAAATATTTTTAATTTATAAAATATACAATTTAAGAACAACAACAAGAACAACAAAACCAAAAAAAAAAAAAAAAAATTAAAATAAATAAATAAATACAGAAAAACATTTTCAAATAAAATAGAAAAAAAAACGAAATCTTTTTTTTTTTTAATTCTTTTTCTATAAAAGTTTTTTATTCAAACATGTGAACCATTGAAGACAATATGGTGTAGATATAAAAAAATTTCTAAAACAAATAATTTCAAGTACTATTCCTGCCGCCGTGGTCTAGTGGTTAGTGTGTTGGCTTACTAAGACATGGGTCCTGGGTTCGACTCCAGGCTCTGACATCTTCAAAAAAAAGAAATATGATAAAAATATTTCTTTCGGCGACTACCTCTCAGCAGTCTTCTGGCAAAAGCTCTGAGAGTAATTAATTGCCATGAACAAGCTTCTCAAGTCTGTCGTTCGGAGTCGACATTAAACTGTAGGTCCCGGTACTCATGGATAAAAATTTACACACACAACATGAGTGCTGCGAGAAGGTAGGCCGTAATCCTGACACAGGGTTGTAAAGGCCAGTTATGTATGTATGTATGTATTTCTGCTATATTGACGTTCAACCCTCAAACGATAAAAAAAAACTTCTGCAAAAATTTGCAACAACTCATTTATTAAAAATTAAGACTTTCATACACTTTTACCACTGTGCCCTGCTGCATCAGTGAATAAAAATCGTTTATATTTCTTATCAAAACTTTAATGAAGTTCTTAGATGACATCAAAATAAGGCACAGACTAAACCAACTGATCTAGTTCAGAAATACCTGGCAAAGCCTAAACAATTTTAAAGTATGCGCAAATAAAATGAGTTTTTAAATATTTGTTCTTTTTTTCAAGATAAGTAAGAAGGAATAAAAACAAGATATAGCATTTAAAATGTCGACTACTTACACGTAATCTTAAAAATAAGCAGTAAAGTTGTATTAAGAAAAAGTGTGCCAGTAGGTCAAGAGCATTTTGTCTACATTACTTGCGATATATCAAAATAAATTATCATTGTGTAAAATTGTTCGTTCAAATTTGTATCTTCGAAACTTGTTAATGAAGTAATATAACGGATTATTTATTTATATGTACAGTCGAAACTCTTTATAACGAATTCCAAGGGACTGGATGTTTACTTCGCTATAAAGAAATTCGCTATATGGAAAAGAAAAACAATATTGTTCCTTTTAACATTTTTTATTTGTAGTAGTCAGTTATTTTGGTTTGAAGTACATTTTTCCATTTTTCTTCTCCAATGCAAAGGCAAATGGATAGCGACTGCAAGAAATGTGAGAGATGGTAATGATTCCAGTTGTCACTTGCATAGTTCGGTGGTTCCCCCACTTTTAATTTTATGGTAAATAAACAATTCAAAGCATCAGACTCTGCTTGTGCGTGTGAAAGCAACAAAGTACACACAGAGCAACAATAACAACACCAATAACACAAAGCGACATCAATTTCTTTTTTGTGTGCGTGCGTTCGGTTTTACCTAATTCGTTATATGGAGATTGAAAACGCTTCAATCTTGAAGTTACGGTCGCAAAAATACTTCGTTATAAGGAAATATTCGCTATATGGAAATTCGTTATATGAAGATTATAATACACTCAAAGTAGACCCAAAACACAGTCTTCTTATAATTGCTTCGCAATAAATAAAACTTCGTTATACAGGAGTTCGTTATAGAGAGTTTCGACTGTATAAGTAAGTATATGATTTTGAAAGAACGTTTTCACGACATCTAAATCTCTACATGAATTGAATTAATTTTTAATTCAAACATACATTCGTAATTTGTTGAAAATAAGAATGAGAAAGATGCTATCAAATCATGAATTAATATATTTTATGTCTATAGACAACTAAACGGCTAAACCGGTTGTCGTATTCTATGTGAGAATTGCGGGGAATTTTTTAAACAAGGTTTCAGAAAATTGGGAAGCCATCCCTTCTAATAAATTCAAACAGTTAGTTTTTTAATAGTTCCGTGTGTAGATTTCGGCATCTTCTATGCTTGTATTGCTACAACGAACTTCAACAAACCATTCACGATGCAAAGGACTCATAATTTTTCTCAAGCTTAACTTTAGTTTAAGTGATTGTTTTTTCTGCGAAAATAGTATTAAACTACATTTGTATTAAAATCACGAGGTAATGTGCGATCTCCAGTTGTTAACCATTAACATACATAACTGGCCATTTAAACCCTTTTTCAGAGTTACGGTCTAGCTGCTCACAGCACCCATTTTGTGTGTGTAAATTTTTATCCGTGAGTACCGGGATCTACAGATTAACGTCGAATACGAACGTTAGACTTGAGAAGTTTGATCATGCGACCAATTACTCTCAGAGCTTTTGCCAGAAGGCTGCTAAGGTGTGGTCTCCAAAAGAAATATTTGTTCAAAATTCCTTCCTTCAAGATGTCAGAGCTGAGATTTGAACACGGAACAATTTAAATTGTGACCAGTGGCTGATACCTAGTCACAGAAATACTGTTATGCTTTCACTTTCAGGAAATCCAAAAATTCAACAATCCAATGACTGCTCTTGTAAGTACCAGAATACTGTACAATGTTTTTAAAACACTGTACAATTAAAAAGTTTTGATTGATAATTTTAAGTAAATACTTACTCCTTAAGTTCATGACTAAACTATCACCCTTAAAGTTAATAGGCACCCTGAAAAATGGCCCCAAATAAAAATGACCCCAACCCGAAAATGAAAAATGACCCCAAAAATTTTAATGGAGCACAACAACACGAAATTTTGGGGTAATTTTTCTATTTTTTTGGGGTCATTTATCATTTCTTGCTTTTGGGCTATTTTGGATTATGAAAAAGGGCCCCAAATTTTAATAATATTGCAAAATAATTTAAAATTATTTTGGGGTCATTTTTCATAAAATGAGTAAAATATAAAAAGGTACAAGAAACCTTACGCAATTCGTTGTTCTGTTAGTGGTTTTTTGTAAATAAAATAAAAATTTTGTTTTTGTATTCATTCGTTAAGAAAATATAATTAATGTACGTATAAGGCCCATTATTACAACTTGCCGTTAGTTAAAGGTAGAATTTTATCAGACAGATAATTTGCTTCTTGTTGTTACAAGTAAGCTTTAACCAAAAGGTAAGGCAATCTTCCCAATAACTTTATCGATCACTTTAGGTTAAAGTTTACTTGCAACAACAAAAAGCAAGATATCTGTCTGATAAAATCCTACTTTTAACAAACGGCAAGTTGTAATAATTGGCCTAAAAGGGTTTAATTAAATATTTCTCTTTTTTTTTATGGAATAAAAACTTTATTAAAAAAATTTAAGGCCTTTTGTGTTAATTGGGGCTATTTTTCATTTTTTTAAAATTACTTTATTTTAAGTTATTTTCTTTTTTCAAACTTTGTTTATTTTTGGGGTAATTTTTCACTTTAGTTTGGGGCCAAATTTCATAATGATTATTGGGGCGATTTTTCATTTTGAAAGATTGCCCCAAAAATGGGGCCATTTTTTATTTTATGCGTTGGGGCCATTTTTCTTTGGGGTCATTTTTCATGGTGCCAAATTAATACAGGAATCTAAATATATAAAATGGAATGTGTGTTTGTTTATTTGTTTGTTTGTTGGTACCTTATAGAAGACCAAAGCTCTAGACCGATCTTCCTGAAATTTTCACAGCATTTAACTCGGACTCTGGCATGATTAATAGGGTACTTTTTTCGACTACGCGCACTTTTACGGCCACTTTTTTAAAATTATGTAATCGCTCCCATATAGTTTTTAACAGATTTACTTCAAATTGAACTACAGGCGAGGTATAAATAAACATTTCTTACGCCACGCCCCCTTTCACGCTAAATTGTATTTGAAAGTTTTAAACTTTTTGTTCTCTATATAAATTTGTTCCTTCCAACGGATTTTTTTTTTATTTGGTAGTATATTGCTCTTAATACTGTTAACGTTGCCATATAACTATGAACCACGTCACCACGGTTAATTTTATTACATATCGAGGGGGTAGCGAAGCACACCGGGTTCAGCTAGTTTATTATAATGCCGAATATCTATTAAATTATTCTAAACATTTTATAAATTTATTAATATCAAATATTTTACTACGCATGATGTAAAATATTTGTACAGGGCTACATAGTGTTCTCTTCCAATTCAATAGTTGTGTCGTCATAACTATTCCCCTTCATTCTTTATGCTGTAAGATGATGATGGGATTTGTACTGTGACATAAAGTGTGTGCGTGTTTTTGTTTTGTGTCTTGATAAGACTTTTATTCCTAATATGACATTAAATATCCTTGTAGTGAATGAATTTTAAAGGTCTTGTAAAATGTATAACTTGCCATTGACTGTTGCATTTGATGTCAACAACAATAAATATGCATGCATGTAGGAAGAAGATTTTATTAAATTTGCATTAAATGTTTAAAATGAGGGGGAGAGAATGAGATAAAAATTGTCAACAACCCAATCAACTAGAAGTTATGAAAGGAAGAAAACAAATCAAATATTTCAAGTAATTTTCATAATGATATTATCGATAACATAATCAATTATGTCATCATGATAGTTTAACAAATACTAAAATAAATAGAATAAATTTATAACAAAATCGTATTCTTTAATTAAAAATTTTAATTATAAGGGCACTGCTACACGTTCAATATATATGTATTGTGATATTTGGATCACGAGCGTAAGCCACATGTTCAATATTTATCGCGTCAATATTTACGTTATTTTTGTGCAGTGCAGATTGGTTATTAAAAAAATATCACGAGAAAACCAAAAAAATCCTGTTTACCTCTTTTTATTTTGTCGGAATAGGCTTTAGCCGACTAGTCCCACAACTCAGACAATGCCTCCAAATTAAAAATAAAGTTTTTCAAAATAATTTTTTCGGTTGTTAATTCCGATTCCACCGGAAGGACCCACTCGCTTTCACTATCTTCTCCATTACAATTTATTAAAACAAATTTAACACCAATGTAATACAATTTTTTACTTTTTATTTGTTAAATTTTTTGCACTGCGTCTTTTATTTTATGTTTTATTTCACTTCTTATTAACGTATCGCAATTTAATATCATGAAAATGCTACACGTTCAATATTTATCATGCAATCCGCGATCCGTGATCTGGATTCCATAATTTAGGCCATTCTGTGATATGAATCGCAATCCATCATGCTACACGTGCAATAAATATAGCGATATTGGATCGCGTTCAATATGTATTGAACGTGTATCAGTGCCCTAAGTTTTGTTTTTCTGAACATGAACAAAAAGTTTTATTAAATATATTGCTAGTTAGTCGTTTTATCAGTTCTAATATACAATATATCGGCGTCGGCATTCTCATAAATTTATTATCACGCCGATGCCAAAATAGCATTATGTATGGCGGCTGTATTGGCATCGAGTTATCGATTATTAAAAAAGAAAAAATATCATCCCTAATTAACACACTGAAAACAATTTTAGTTTGTTTTTACGAGTTAAATCTCAAGGTGCTTACCTACTACTGCTTGAAATAAAAAGTTTAATATAAATAAGTATGGAGAGAGCAACTTCCAAGAATCCTATATCGTCCAAATTTTGATTGATTACATACAACGTTTGCAACGAAGAATGTTTCCCGCTAATTTTTTTTTTTATTTGCGACCAATACTCTGGGGTAAACCCCTATTAAATGCAGTGCATTGTATTCGAATTTTTGGAAAGGACAAGTACATTTAAGACAGAACATACTTTTTTGTTTTTCTATTAAGCGCCTTTTTTTTTTTTTTTTTTTTCTTGAGTTGGGAAAATCCCTTCGGATCATCGCATGTCGTCACAGTCGGTATGTGGTGTCTCCACTAAAAAACCACCTCCGCCTGATAGTTTCCCTATCCGGGACCTTGAATGATCAACAGCAATTGCCTCATCGTTGCATGTTGATTGTGTGGTGAGTGTGCCTTCGCTTAGTAGGTTTAGCTGTTATCTGCTACTTCCCAATAGGTGGCGCTTTTCTCCTAATCATTCGTTTTTGTTGATATTCCTTTAAGAATCCAAGGAATGTTATATTGTACAATGCATCATATATTTTAGATTTACTTAAAATAGTATGAAAATCAAGTGCATAGAAGTGTAAAAATATTTTTAATGTTTTTCTATGCTATTAGTCATCGCATAATACAATATAATTTTCAAATTGTGATAATACTCGTATTATTGCAATTTTGTATGCCTTTGTGGAATTGAAAGATTTTGTTAAAACGGGCCAAAACCCACAAATACCAGAGTAGATCAGAATAAATATTATCATTATAATAAAAATATGTATATGCGCAGTTATATGAATCTGTTATCTATTAAAACTGAAACAATAAATATTGTTTTTTGAACTCAAAAAACACATTTTTGTTTTATTTCTCGTTATTGTGATTACCAGCTACATATTTATTAAAAAGTAAACCAACAAAAAAGGAAAGAACTAACGAATTATTAGTAGAATCATTGATGAAATCAACCTCAAGTACATAACATAAGATCCAAAGACTTCAATATCATTTGTTTTACAATGAAATAGGAGTTGGATTATATTAAATTCAGCTCTTAGAAATACTTGATTTTGGAACAACTTTAATTGTTAACGCTACTCCCAAAATCCCCATGATTTCTCTTCAATCCGGCATCACTTATTCTATTTCGAAAAGGGAAATTTAATAAGTATGATGAAATTTCTGTTTTAACGAAAATTTTATTTGTCAAGAAGCATTTTACCGCCTTCGTCATCTTTTCTTTTTGTAGGCACTTGATTATGAAGCGGTTCAGACGTGATTGCCTCTTAATTACATATAATTTCAAATAGAATTTTCCAGGAATTTCCATACCAAAAACTATGTAAAATTATTTGTAATATTTTGTTATTTAAATGAATATTGAATATATCTGTATTATTTTTTGTAAAGGAATTTTAATAAAATTATATTGCGTGATAAGTCAAGCCTTTTATTACGACTTTGTAATTTATTCAAAATCCCATGGAAATTGCTGGTTCGGCCGATAGCCTTCTCAACATTAATATTTGTTTTTTTGCTTGGGAGACTTTGACATGTTCTTTATAATCTTTAAAAAGTTAGCACAGCTCTGTGCTATATTATTTAAATATAATTTAAAAATTTTTTACAATTTAAAAGTATGCTTTTGGTTACATAAACAACTAAGAAAATAACTTAAAAAAATTACATAAAGAAAGTAAAAATTAATTTCCAAAAAACAAATGAGTGGAGAAATTGAAAAAATATTAAAAATTTTTAGTATTTTGTAAGACATTTGATTAATTTAATATAACTAAAGCACGTTCTATAGACTAAGGCATGAAGTTTGTTTAAAGAAAATTCAATAGAAAAAGAACTGCTAACAAAAAAGCCAAAAAAGCGCAACAACCAAAGACAAAATACGAGTAATAAATTTGTGAAAATTAAAACTTATTTAGTCAAAAACAAAATGATATTTGATACCTTTAAAAACAAAACAAAAAAAAAATATTGCAGTTGATTAAAACCGACTGCATGATACGCTTTAATAAATAAACATTTTCAATTTACTTTAATCAGTAGTTATTGAGGTGTTCTTATAGTTAAAACAGTTCGATCTCAATATTGTTTAATGCCATTTTTATAGGAATATTGAGGTAAATCTTATATTGGAATTATATTTTCCCTAAGTTTCTCATCTGAGTTTTATATTAAGTAAAAGCGCACTCAGGCACACTCAGATAGTTTAATTATAAATCTAATTTAATTTCTATTGTTTTTGCCTGAGCTCAGTTAATAATAGAAAATTTTCTACTTTCAAAATTATTACCGTTTGAGTTGTAACTATTATAATCTGTTATTATCAGAGTAGGAAAATAAACTAAACGTTTGATCTCATTTTGTTGTATTCTTTACAATGAGTAAAACGAAAATAAAACAGAAACAGTGAGAAAGATTGTCCCGTTTAATTTTGTATATTGTTTTTGTTTTGAGTACTACAAATACACTAACTCAAATGTGCGTAGGTACAACAAAAATAAATGAGAAGAAAAAGGATAGAAGAAGAGAAAAAGAAAAGAAGAAGAGAAAAAACAACAAAAAACAAAGCAAGCACAAAAAAAGCGAAAAGCTAATTGTTTCATTTGCGCTCTTTCTCATTTAGAAAGTATTTGTTTTGGTTTTGCTCATGTACAATACCATTAAAAAAATTTTCAAAAGTGTATGACTTTGTTATAACTTTTGCGAAATGTTTTGTTTGTTTGCCCACTCTGGTTATTATCAGATGAGAAACTTAAGTAGTGTAAATATGGCTTAATGAATTAGTCAAAGTAAACTCAAGCATAACATATTCTATCATACTCTTCTTTTCTCGCCATCAATGCATTTTTTGTAATTGTCATTTTATTTAGATAAATAAGAATTTTATCCACAATAGTTGACTTTGAAGTGAGTGGTCGCTTACTCTCCATAAGTTTCAGCTAACCATAAGTTAACATACATACATGACTGGCCTTTACAACCCTGTGTCAGGATTACGGCTTGGCTTCTTACAGCAGTCATGTTATGTGTACCAATTTTTATCCATGAGTTTAGGGCAGACTCCGAACGACAGACTTAAAAAGATTGTTCAGGCCAATCAGTTACTCTCAGAGCTTTTGCCAGAAGTCTGCTAAGAGGTAGTCGCCGAAAGAAATGTTTTTTATATTTCTTTGCTTCAAGGTTTCAGAGCCGAGGCTTGAACCGGAGTTCTTAAGCCAACACACTAACCACTGGACCACGGCGACTACTATCACAAGTTAACACTTTATTAACAGATTTATTATTTAAAAAGTAGCTTTCAATTCCTAAAACTTTAACTTAAAATGTTACCAAAATGTGCATCAACTAAACATATGTAATTGTGTTTCATCATACAGTTTTAAATACATTTTAAATGGTAAGTTGAGTAGTATTTAAACTAAAACTTTTAATTCAACGCATTTAATACTGTTTAGGAAGTGGTAACTGAAAGTAAAATAATTAAAAAAACAATAAAATATGTTTTTAAAATATTCTTTCTTAATTGTTTTAACAACAATACCAATAATTTTGGCCAAACCAACAATTAAAGAAGACAGGTAATTCTATGGGAATATATTTTCAGTAACTAGACACACAACAAATATTTATTTATCTGCACTAGTGAAGTTTTAGTATCCAATGTAGATGATGATGAAACAAGAGCTAAACAACAGACAGAAGTGATAAATGTTATACATCAAACCATTGAAAACTATGAAAAATGTGCAAATGAGCATTTGGCGCCATTAAAACTATTGGCCAACTATAAACCACATGATACTTTTCTATATCAAAATGAACGTCAACAGCCAAAATTAGGAGTAACAAACAATCAAAATTCAAAGTCTATGCACTCTAATTCATGTCCTTATCAATTGAAAACTATGCACCCGTTAAGTGTTAATAAACAAAATTTAGCCTACAGGTTATTTGACTATAGAATGCTACCTATATATAGGCTTAAAGGCCCTCGTTTATATAATTTTCAGTTCTTACAGCACTGGCTGAATGCTAAAAAGTATTGGAATATGCAAAAAGCAACGGTTTTTCAGGGTGATAAAGAATTCAGCGTAGACAACACGAACTGCCAGTGTTCTAAAGAATTCGATAAAAATGTAAACAATTTTGAAATAGAAAATTCTTTAGAAAGTCAAGAATTTCAGGAATTCAGTTTAACTACCTCGGAAAGATCTATCGAAACTCAGAGTTTAATACAAAATGACTCTTTGCAAGAACTTAACAATATGACTCATAATAACGATGATGAAAGTAATGTTAAGGAAATTACGAAAAACGTAGAAAGTTTTACAGAAAACAGCACAGAACTAAACTCCCCAACGATAACATTTAATAGTGCTGAGGAAAATACCAGCAAAGAGTTATTAAAAAATCCTGGACATATAAAAGGACATAAATCGTTCAAATTCTTAACAAAAGCAGCATCTTCAATTACTAATCAACCTAAGGAGAACTCTATAAATGATACACTCACAACTGCATCGAAAGTTGTTACCAAAAACACAACCAACTCCAATAACACGGTCATTAAGGATCCTCTTTTAAATAGTAATGAAAACAACAGTCAGAAGCAAAACAACTCCATTATCCCTGCAATAGACTCAACAGCAACGACTCCAACACTAGATGTAACCAATAAAACAACTGAAATGCCGAGTTTTCATAATACGACAGCACCTTCGGAAAGGCCTCAAGACAGTCACATTACAAAAATGGAAAATAGCACCATCACGAACATTTTAATAATAAAAAATATTATTTCGACCAAAAATAGCAAAACAATCAATAAAAATCAGACATCTTTAGCAGCTGCTTCTGTACATAAGTTTTCTTCCACCCATCACCTAGAAAGTAATGATGAGAATGATCCGCTACACTTGAGAAATTCGTCTTTAACCATTTTAGTTTCCAATAATGGCAACTTTTTGAATATGGGACCAAAGTCCTCGAAGTTTCCTGATAAGGATGTTGAAATTAATGAAAAAGAAAATATAGAAATGGGTGAGTTTATTGGCTATACATTTGTTACCATTTAGGAAATATTAAGATAAATAGAGACGGCTATTCGCCATTTCAATTTTCAACTATTATAAACAGGTCGATGGTAGGTAATCATGCATAAGGACAAACTATACAAGATCTATACAGCATAGATGGGCATTTTTCAGTACCAGTATTTTTTCAGTATTTTCTTTTTTTACTGTTTACTGAAAAGAGAAATCAGTATTCAGTAAAAAGTACTGTTTACTGAAAGAAGAAATCAATATTCAGTAAAAAGTACTGTTTACTGGAAAGAATAATCAGTACATACATACATACATACATAACTGGCTTTACAACCCTGTGTCAGGATTACGGCCTAGCTTCTCGTAGCACTCACGTTGTGTGTGTCAATTTTTATCCATGAGTACCGGGACCTACAGTTTAATGTCGACTCCGAACGACAGACTTGAGAAGCTTGTTCATGGCAATTAGTTACTCTCAGAGCTTTTGCCAGAAGACTGCTGAGAGGTAGTCGCCGAAAGAAATATTTTTTTCATATTTCTTTTTTTGAAGATGTCAGAGCCTGGAGTCGAACCCAGGGCCCATGTCTTAGTAAGCCAACACACTAACCACTAGACCACGGCAACTAAAAGAATAATCAGTATTCAGTAAAAAGTACTGATTTGTGTAAAAAAATTCAGAAAACATTAAATGAATGATAGTAGATACTGTGTGTTTTAAAAATGATATGTACGCATTGCTCAGTGACATGAATAGTGGCATAACTGAAAAACTGCATTCGATAACTGAAAAACTGCATTCGATTTACCCTTATTTAAATTATTACGAAAATCTTGCGACAGATTTCAGTTTTGTCAAAATGAGCGATCGAAACAATTTGTGTTTGGAACTACAAAAGTACTAATGGCTAATAAATAATGAAATATTGGGCATATTTTAATTAAAAAAATTATAAATCTTAATGTTTCAAACCATTTGATGCGATAAATATGCGTTTCAGCTAAAAAGGTGCAATTATTGTACTTTGCTTAAGTATTTTACTTCCAAACAAAACACAATAGCAATAATAATTTCAAGTGATATAGTGCTGGGTTTTAAAACAGACCAAACTGTAGAAATATTTGTTTTTGACACTGCACTTACTCGGCCCTCTGAGACTGATGTTATACGCCACAAATTGACTCGACAAACCTTTTTTTTTAGAACGAAAGGGTAAATATTGTGTAGAGGTGTAAATATCTATCCTTTCTGCTCCTCTTTTTTATTGTTTTCAAGGTAGAAGAAGCAACAACTTACGACAAAAATGTTGGGCTTAAAAACGTAAATTGCGTTTACGTTTAAAAGAGAATTACGAGTAAACAAAAGCTAATGATATATCTTCAATATGTGACTCTGAAATGGTGAAATCTTTGTTTACGGAAACGGAAGATATTATTTTGTTTAATTAAGTTACGTCCCACATTTAGCAGTTCGTCGTGCGGGAGTTTATGTGCTCTATCCGCCATTTTATATATCTCTAGTTAATGGTGCCACTTTAGGTTTTTGACACCAAAATTTTTTTTAATCTGCAATCCGTTTTTGGATATTTATCTCCGAAACTGGACCAGATATTCAAAAACGGATTGCAGACTTAAAAATTTTGGGGTCGAAAACCTAAAGTGGCATCATTAATGCGAGATATAAAAAATATGAAATGGTGGATAGAGCACATAAACTCCCACACGACGAGTTGTTGATGTTAACATTTAATGTTAAAATTGTATTGAAAAAAACGTTCTTTTTTTACGATAATGATTATATTTCTTTAAACAATTCTATATATTTCATGTTTAATTTGTATCTGCAGATAATGACAGCATACCCATTTCATCTGTAGAAATGTGCGACACTTGCAGCAATCACATTAATGTTCTGCAACATTTACAAAATGAAGGTAAATTAATAAATAATTAATTTCTTTTTATTATTAATCATAAATATATTTATACAGATGAGTCAGATTTTAATGCTGCACCAATTTTATAAAAAGTCTATACAGTAAAATATCCAAAAGTGAAATCAGAGTAGAATCCAAGCATTCATTGGCACGAAAATGAAGAAACAACCCTACAACCGAAAGAATTTTTTAAACAGTCTGGCAATTATAATGAAAACTATTCTACAGAAGAGACCGATCGATGATTATGACAATGTTTATGGAACTTATATAAAATTATAATTCACTTGAATATAACTAAAGAAAAAATATAATATTTCGTTCATAAAAAATGCTGCATTATTACTGCTGTATTCATAGAAAATATTATACGTTTATGAAAGCCTTAATTGACAAATTTGTATACAATACTTGTCAAATAAACCCTTATTAAACCCATAAATTACAAATAAAATATGCTGTATGGGTCTGGTTGTATTTCAGTCTTGATTTTAGAGGTGCACTAGAAACGATATATTAGAAAAAGGCAATATTTTGATAAGGCCACTGAAAACTGGCCATTATACCCATAGCACCCATATTGTGCGCGTCAATTGTTATCAATGAGTACGGGGACCTACAAATAATCGCCGAATCTGAACGACAAACTTGAGAAGCTTGTTCATAACAATCAGACACTTTCAGAGCTTTGCCAGAAGACTGGTAAGAGGTGATCACCAAAAGAAATCTTTTTTTGATATCCTTTCTTTAAAGATGTCAGAACTGCACTTTGAACCCGGAGTTTCCGTCTAATTAAGCCAACACATTACATACTAGACTACGGCGAGGATATGAGTTTTTGGTAACTCATACTTGTATTATTGTACGATTACTACTTAATTATGATTTTACCGCTATGTATTTTCCAAATATTTTTAAGCATGTAATAATGTTAAAAAAATTTTGTTACCAAAGCGTGTTACCATCGCTCAAATATAAAAACAATTCAATTCGATACATTTAGTTGTAGATAAAAACTGAAGAAATTTTTGCTTTTGTACTCTATAACACTATTTGAGGTTGTGAATTAAACGGTATAAAGACACATATAAGTCTATATTAGTTTCTTCTAGCCTTAAAACACTGTTCAAAATTGAGTAAAATTAGTCAAACATTTTTTTCATAAACCGCAAATTCAATCTTTTCTGAACATCAAAAACTTAGTAGAGGGTCGCATTATAAATTTTAATAAAAATTTAAAATTTTTATTAAAAAAAAAATTATATTTTACTCTGTGTAGGTCACACTGTAGAGTTCTGCAAGTCTGTAAGTTCGATTATCTCTGAAGACTCTAGTCTGTTTCATCACCTTACTCATATTAAATTAAAAAAAAATATATAAATAAATTTTTCTCAGTGTAATACATGATTAATGGTAATTCATATCTAATATATAGTTTTATGCATATCATTGAGTATTTCTAGGCATATCTATATATTTCATTCATTCATTCTTCGAATCAGAATACACGAGTGGTATGACTTTTTGCTACACAAATTACTTTAACAATATATCCTATGAAATATTGATAAGATACTTGGCAAGTCATGGGAATGGTGTGAACTTTGTAAAGCAATATAATTTGAAATTTTTGCATAATAAAGAAATCGTATTATGGTCATACTCGTGTTATTTGGTCTAACCAATTTCTCATTTAGGCATATTTATGGGAGGAGGTAATAACAGCACTTCGACCTGAAAATCTATTGCACAGCACTCAACCAAAGTTTCTATGGTATCTCGACCAATTTCGTCGCTCTGACGAATTACAAAATGTCGGGCGGTGCCAAACATGACAGTCCCATATCTGACATTTGTTAAGCAACAAAGTGCCTCTTTCTACTTTGCAAAATGCTGCACAAGTGACCAGTATGTCGTGGAGTTATGATATAATAGTTACCTTATTAAGAGGATAAAATTTGCCCTGCCCATTACAATAAATCTTAACCTGATGAAAAAAAGTAACTGAAATCGCAGGTTTGCTCAGAATATTGCATCTTTTACATTTTTACCACTTTTGTTCTTGAGACGGAAAAACAAAACTTTTTTGTAGAAGAATAATTTCATGTTATTTCTCTCCATAAATTAAAATGATGTAGTATAAATGCGTAACAGACCAACCTGAATTAGAGCATAAAGCGCCAACTATCTGTCAAAAATTCTCATACCCACGCAAAATGTATGAAATCAACTTAAATAGCTCAGCGCTAATGTTTTGCAGTTAAAAAATCCAATTTTGACAGCTCGTGAAGAAGTGAAGTTAGTTGCCAAACAATTCGTCGTGCGGGAGTTTAAGTGCTCTATACGCCATTTTTTTAATCTAGAGTTAATGATGCTAATTTAGGTTTTTGACACCAAAATTTTTCAAATCTGCAATCCGTTTTAGCTATTATCTCCGAAACTTGACGAGATATCCTAAAACAGATCACAGATTTGAAAAATTTTGGGTCGAAAACCTAAAGTGGAATCATTAACTCGAGATATATAAAAAATAAGAAATGGCGGATAGAGCACTTAAACTTCCGCACGACGAATTGCTACCTTCAGCTTAATTTTGTGATTTTATTTCTCTGTATTATGGTTATTTAACGGTTTTTATGAAACACGGTAAGTAACTATTACTGTTCTTGGCACAATGTTATTCATTGCTGCTTTATTGATAAACGCAAAATTATGTTGCACTTTACGCTCTATTGTAGGTTGTAGTTCTGGCAAAGTATTGAGTAATGGGTACCGAGTATCGAGTACTTGTATTAATTTTTGAGTACTCAATACTTAAAAATAACAACTCAATACTTTAAGAGTTGTATCTTAAACAAATTTCTGTCGAAAAATACAATACCTTATGAAATTGTTTTCTCTTAAAAATAAAATCCGTTAAAATTATTGAGTAGTATTGGGTACCCAAATGAGAGTACCCGATACTATCGAGTAATGAAAAGTAGCAGATTTTGACAGCACTAGTAGGTTGGTCTGACTAGTACATCCAGATTAATTCTTATATTTGGTACGATATTACACCTGCTGGGTAAAACTGAATATATCACTTTTTATGTGCCCCGTTTTTATGTCTTTAAAGTTGATACAATATTTTTAAAACCACCCATTCCTTAAAAATTATGGTGCAAACACAAAGATCAGAATTCAAAATTGATAAACCGTAATTGAATACAATCAGATTGTAACCAGTGTTAAATTTTAACCGCTATCCTCAACAGCATTTTTTATGTTTTACATATCGTCAAATTCATTATTAACAGACTGTATATCGTCGATGGAATTAAAGAACGCTGTATAACTGACAAAAAATCGAATATACGTTTTTTGAATCATTTTTATCAGAAAAAAAAAAATGCGTCGATTGGTCCAGGTCCCAGATTTCTACGATGAAAATAAATTCACTTACGCCGTCTGCGAAATTAAAAATACCAGTGTATTTGTTCTACTTTTATACAGGTTTTTTTGCTCTGGTGAACATTTAAGGTTTGTCAGTTACAGCGTTCTTTAATTCCATCGACGATATACAGTCTGTTAATAATGAATATGCACATTAAAAATAACCAGCATTTATTTACAATTATTTGTAATTTAACGATATTTTTGTTATCAAAAATTTATTTTACTATATGTATAACAAATTTATAGGTGTTTACAGGGATCGTGTAGAAAAAATCTTTGAATCAGTTCAAAACAAAGAAGAAATACAACAAAAGCAAATGTTTACTTCGTTCTACACTGTCACTGGTTATTTTTAATGTGCAAACTCATTATTGACAGACTGTATGTAAATGCTAAAACAACATATAGTCGACATTAGACATCACCTTCCCAAGGAGGGAAAACGATATGGCAATAAAATTTTTGCACTGAATTCAAAAGCCAATTAAGATTTTGCGGATCATTTAGTAAACGATTTAGTATTTCAAAGTTACATTAATTGAAGTAAAAAATTTGTAATTTACCTGTTAGTTATTTTAGTTGTCACAAAAACGATTTTTGTTGTCAGGCCTATGAAATTTCATATTTGAATTATCATAAAAACTAAATATTTTGTTTTTGTTTTTACTAATGATTGCTGCTTATCACTTTTTCTATGCAATTGTTGTCTTTGGACGGACACTTTAATTGATATTGTCTCGTAACACAATTATAATTACTGGATCAAACAAAAATAAATAAAGACAATGATATCACAACTTTGGACGTTTATCAGTCAATTTGCAGACCGAATAAGAACAAAATTAATAGGCAACTGCATGTTATATTACTAGGCAAGCAAAACAACTATAAAACCTAAAACTTCAAAAGAAAAAAAAAACAGAAACAAAAATAAAAAGAGGCACGCGTTCTCATTATGATTCTATAATGATAGAAAAACAAAGTGTGTACGAGTATATACATATTTACATACAAGTATATAAACTTGATGTATTGCAAAAAAAAAAAGTAAAAGTTACAAAAAAAAACATTGAAATGAAAATTATATAAAAACATATGAGTTCTCTGGAAATGAATTAAAAACAAATAATGAAGAACAATATCTATCAAGAGCAGAGGTGTAAAGAAATGAATTCAGCTAAAAATAAATTCAAAACACAGTTGCCATCCTGCTCTCTTAGTTTTATAATCTATATTAGTTCCGGCGTAGTAATGAGTAATGGGTACCGAGTATCGAGTATTTGTAGAAAGTTTTGAGTACTCAATACTTAAAAGTAACTACTCAATACTTTAAGAGTTGTATTTTTTCTTGGAAATTGTATGGAAACTTTCAATTTTAACAGCCAAAACAAAATTTTGTCTAGAAGCAGAATATTTTATGAAATGGTTTTTTCTTAAAAATAAAATCCGTTAAAAGTATTAAGTAGAATTGAGTATTCAAATGAAAGCACTCAATACTATCGAGTAATGAAAAGTAGCAGAATTTGACAGCATTAATTATTTGTACTTTAGTCCTATTATACAATCCACAAAGATACATAAGCTTTTGTCAACCACCATGTTTAATAAAATTAAATTCATTTTATTTTAGTTACTTATATGTTTTAATTATACAAATAAAATTTGATTTTGACAGTCTTGATGGCACGTACAAAAGTTCTTTCCATTAAAGAAAGTTTTCTTAAATTATAACTATCGCAAAAACATACCGAATTTAGTTGCCGAATTAAAAAATTTTTTTATATTTCTGTAAGTCAAAACTGAAACGATGAGAACTCAATGTTTTTGAGTTTTATATTTCAATGATTTAATGTTTGACTCTTTTGATATCAATTCCCACCTGAATATTGGTTATGCGTTTTCATGTAAGGCGTACTACCAAAGCTGCAAACAACCGGAGAAAAGGCAGACTATATTTTACATTCTATGTGAATGTCGTGACCTATGGTGGAAAGAGAGTGTCAACTTTAGGTAAACCGCCCTCTAATGACGTTATTTTAAATTTTTCAAAAAGTATTGATTTATTCATCAATATTGTCCCCTTCAAAGTATTCCCCTCAAATATAATACACTTCTTTAACAAGTTGATAGCGAGGATATGTCATCAAAACAGCGCAAAAGTGTCAAATTGATCTAAAGATCGCCACGATTATCCAAAAATTCAGTATTTTTTTATTATTAAATCTAATTAAAGTTATTTGCGAACAGATCATCTTTTTGAATTTGAATTAAGTAAAAAGTTTGAATATATAGAATACACAAGCATTTATTTAATTGGAAACAAAGTCATGTTTAAGCCATCTGAACCGGATTTAGAGACTGCTAATGTTACCATTTTTAAAATATAAACAACTAAATGTTTAGTTTGTGTGGGCGTGGCATTGATCCTTTATTACATAGTCTAGAGTGTCTTCCAGAATCCCTCGATTTTAATTTCACTCGAATTCGTTTTACAGAACATACCCGACTGTTGAAACTTCAATAAAATCAATTTAAACGTTTAGTTGTTTATAGACATCACCCTTCAAATATTTACCAAATTTTTGTAAAAGATTTAATACGTTTAAATAGCTGCCTATAACTTAAGAATGAAATAGACAATAAAAAATAACAAATTACTTGCAAATACTGCCGCAAAGAACACGAAAACAATACAAAAAATAATAGGCCAGTTGCAAAATACCGTTAGACTACTAACAGAACCATAACAGAAAACCACAGCTGTCAAACAAAAGCCTGCGCTCTAAACTCTACAATATGTAAGAGAGAAAAATAAGAGAGTTTCAATAGGATTTTACATACGAAAGGGTAAATTTTAACATAAAATTTATCAAGACTTCTACTGACCGATATAACTAAAGACCATAATATGTTAAATAGGGAATAAAAGAAAATTTCTGTATTTCAGAAATTTTATAAATTTAGGCGCTGCTGATATATACGACTCAACGGACGTGTTTTTACTTGAGTGTTTTGAAAAAAAGAAAATTAAAAAAATATCTATAAAATACCAATCTTATATTAAATAATACAAATTAGGAAAAAAATTTATCTGTAATATCATCATTTGTGTTAATTATAAAATCATTATAAGCAGAATTTAATAGATTTAAAAAAAAAACTAAAAATAATTTTCGTATTTAACTCACTTGATGTGTGTATTTGTAATTGAAACCTTAAAAGTGTTTAAAAATGTGTTTATAGTTTAATAAAAATAGAAAAAAAATTAAATTAAATTTTATTTATTTATTTAAATCATACAAAAAAAGAAAGAAACTGAATATTAATACCCTGTGGGCCTAGAACAAAAAAAGGCATTTATATTCAATTATTAAAGCATTTATTGAAAGAAGAATTAAAGAAGTAATTAAATCCACCAAATTGTTATACAAGAAAATTAAAAAAGAAAAAACAACAGCAACAATAAATATTAATTAATAATTACATATGTATTTATGTGATTGTTTGAACGTGTGTTTTACATGTTAAAGGTGACATGACCCACATACTAAATCATATCGTTATACTCTCAACGCCTCCTCTTACACCCAGGCAGTATTAGAACACAGAAGGTATACGAAAGAAACAAAAATTTATGTACCAAGAACCCTTATGTTTATACTTTCGATACAGTCAGTAGTAATAATCGATATTTAAAAATAAAAATAAAATAAAAAAAGAAACTTCCCCAACCAAAATTATATCAAAAATATTATCTTTTTGTATAATTAAAAGAAAACCACATACAAATACCAAAACAGAAAAACAGCAGCAACAACCATAAAATAAAAATCGGAAAAACTAAAATAAACAACAGCAAACCAGCCCCCAAGGAAAAGCCTTCATCATTACAACCAACACAACAAAAAAGAGAAGATGTAAAACAAACAAAAAAATAAAAATGAGGAAACTTTTCTTATTCACACGTTTGCTCCTCTCTAACACCTACACTCGAATGTATCCATGTAAAGGACAAAAACAGGTTAAATTTCAAACCACTGCCATTTAATACAACAACAACAGCAAGAGAACTAAAATTTGTTTCTTTAATATCAAAATTAGAAGAAACAAAAAACAAGAACAACAACAAGAATTCGTAATAAAAAGAAAATCCAGGAATTTAATACTTTCGAGTCAAAAATTAAAGTCATTTTGACGAACATTCAATTGCAATTACATATTTGGAAAGTAATAAAGGCTGAAAAATGTACGTAAACTTTAAACATTTTTTTTTTTAATAATAAACTTTTGTACATACAATTTAATTTTTTTTTTATTTATTTAACGAATTGTTAAAGAAAAAAAAGCAAATTTTATTGCAATATTTTATAGGCATAGCGTAGGACTGACAAATTCAAATTTTTGAAATGATAGGCATTCATTAAAAAATATATTTATTTTATATTTTTTTTTAAAGAAAAATATTGGCCATCAAAACACAATATGTATTATAGGAACTTCGGGTGTTGTGGACTATGTGTATACATGTAATGTAGACTAGGGACTTTTTTGTAAACTAAAAATAATTCTGGCAACACCGACTTAAAGAATGTTTTGCTATAGGTATGTCTAGTGGTTAGTGTATAGGCTTACTAAAGGTGGTTTTACACTATCCCACTGAGTATAACGACACGTCAAAAACTCAAATAAAATAAAAAAGTATAATAGTGTGAAAACAATTTGTAATGAATTGTCAAAAAATACGGATAGAAATTTGACAGTCGTATAAGGCCTATTAGACAGGCATACTTGTCTGCATACATGTACGATGGCATACTTTGGGTTTTGCTATTACACTATCGAACGCTGCCGTCGTACTTCAGTACACAAAAATTTTCGAAGGGAAAACATGTCAATGAAATGGAATGTTGTAGCCGCTTTAGTTATAAATGAAATATGTTTACACTTAATTTTTCTTTTAATGCATTAATTTTCAATTGTTGGTTGTGGTACAAATCTGATTTTATTTGCCACAATTGTGAGAAGCTTTTATATTTCTCAATAAATTCTTCCCAGAAAATAATATTACACATTTTACATTTTTTTTTAATTTCCGACGTACACACAGCAGCGACAACAAGCAAACTGAATTTTTTTTTTTATATAAAGTACGACGGACACGTTATTAGACGAGTATGTTGGTATGCGACAGACTCAGAAAATCAAAAATTTTTGAAAACCAACGTACATGTCTGACATACTCGAAATACATGCTATTAGACAGTGAGTTTTGGTATGCCATCGTACATGTATGCAGACAAGTATGCCCGTCTAATAGGCCTTTATGGCTCTCATCATTTTTAGAAATTTTTCTAAACCATTAGACTTTCCGTTTTATCAGAGTTGCTTTTTTACACAAATATAAGAAAAAATCAGGGTTGGAAAACTGAAAATTTTTCGCCATAAATATGCTTATTTCTTTTTATTAAATAACTACAAAAATACAAAATATAGTTAACATTTCAAGTTCTTTCTCTTTAACATAAAATAAATCACAAATATTTGTTGTAAAAAATAATTAAATATGGCTTATATTATAAAATATTAATAAAACAAATATTGCCGTATCAACATGTCCATCGTTGGAAAAAGAGAAAAACACAAACAGCTGTTGTTTCCATTTTATTTGAAATGTGATAGTGTAAAAGCAAAATGTAATAAAAACATTTTACGTTTGATTTTTTGACAGTCAGACCAAAAACCATTAGATTTTCTTTCGACAAAATCCAATGAAAATCTTAAGACTTGTAGAATAGTGTAAAAGCACCTTAAGACGATAGCGCCGTGTTTAAATCTCAGCTCTGACATATTGAAAAAAAAAAAGAAATATGATTATTTTTTTCGGCGACTACCTCTCAGCAGTCCTCCGGCAAAAGCTCTGGAAATAATTGGTTGCCATGAAAAAGCTTCTCAAATCTGTCGTTCGGAGTCGACTTTAAACTGAACAACAATCAACAGGCGTAAGATTCTTGTTCATGGCTATCAGTAACTCTCAGAGCTTTTGCCAGAAGATTGCTAAGAGATTTCGAATTTTTATTATTTATTATTATTTATTATTTATTTATTTATTTCCATTTTTTGTACAACAAGATTAAATCTTATAATTAAAGTACAAAAATTATTTATCCAATCATATAAAAAATTAAAAATATAATATTAAGACATTATCAACTAAAAACAAATCTAAAATAACAAAATATTAAAACTTACACATAATTTAAGAAGAATAATATAAGAATAAATATTAAAATTACACTTACAAACATTTAAAATGAGTAAATAGAAAACGTTTAAAGCTAGTCGCGTTGCTATTTGTCTGTTGGGTATGTGGAAGAAGATTCCAAAGACGCGCGCCATATAGGAAAAAGTGCCATTCGGAAAATAGATAACGGTGGAAAGGAATAATAATTCTCCTACCCCTGGTAGAACTAGAAAATTTGATTCTCTCCAGCAAGTAATGGGGTGCCCGAGAATACACAATTTTGTGCATTAGTAAGAGAACACGTATCTTATGAAGATTATCAAATGACACACCAAATATTCGTGAAGAAAAACAAGATACATGGTCATATCTCCTCAAGCCAAACACATATCTCAAAATATTATTATATAATACATTTAACCTATGCTTGCTAATAGAGTCACAATTTGCAAAAAGCTCACAGCCGTATAGTAAAGTAGGGAAAATATATGTTTTGGCCAAAAGCAATCTGATGTTGAATGGAGTATAATATTGAGTAGACCAAAGAGATCTCAACTTAATATAAATTTTGCCCACCAGAAAATTTACGTGATCTGCCCAGTTAAGATTGCTATTAAAAACCAGTCCAAGATTTCTTGTATTATCCACAATTCTCTCTTTGCCACCATTTATTACAATGTCATGATTAATGACTGTATTGACCCTTCCCCTATGAAGTATCATACATTTGGACTTGGTAGGATTCAGCAAGAGGCCATTAGCTGAAGCCCAACGATATATACTTTCTAAGTCGGTGTTAAGCTTAGAAATAGTATGCGCAATAGAATTCAGAGAACTGCAAGTATATACTTGTACGTCATCCGCAAACATATGAACTTTGCAATAAGATAGTTGAGTAGGTAAATCATTAACGTACAATGCAAAAAGTAGAGGTCCCAGAATAGATCCCTGTGGCACTCCTCTAGATAGACAGAGTAGTGACGATTGAGAATGTTTGGTATACACGGACTGCCGACGTTCAGTAAGGTAAGATAATACAAGTTTTAGTGAGGTATCTGAAAATTTAAAGAAATGTCTGAGTTTCAAAATGAGCATATTCGGATTCACCGTGTCGAAAGCCTTTGAATGATCAAGGAGCACTAAAAAGCCCAGTTTTCCCTCATCCAATTCACTCCGCAAGGCCTCCGAAACGTCAAGCAGTGCTGTAACACAACTATGACCCGAACGAAAACCCGACTGTCTCCCACACAACAGATTGTTACGTGTAACAAACGAGGACATTTGATGGAAAAGAATTTTTTCAAGAACCTTAGACAGATAACTGAGTATAGCTATCGGCCTAAATTCGGTATCCGTTTTGGGAAGAGGTATTATTTTAGCGTGCTTAAAATTAGATGGAAAAGTACAGGTAGTAATAATGCTGTTAAATAAATGTGTAATGTAGGGCAAAATAAGAGGTAACAGAAACCGAATAAATTTTGGGTGTAAACCATCAATACCCACTGCATCTGATTTAACTTGATGAAAGCACGAAGTTACCTCATTTTGAGTAACACAAGAAAATTGAAATATTTCATCCCGGGCTTGAATACGGCCCAAACTGGAAAAATTATAAAAAGTTTCATCCGTAGGTGTTAGTGGTATACTTTTAAAGACCCTGTTGAGATCGTCCGGATCCATTGAACAATCATGCCCACCACCATCATTTCCAATACCAATCTCTCGAATTCTTTGCCACGTTTGCCTAGAACCAATAGCAGAATTGAACCGTCTTGAATAGTAGCTCAACTTAGCATTCCTAATAGCGACGTTGACTTCCCTCCTGGATGTCCTAAATATATCTCTCAATTCAGAAGTCCCGTATCTTTTCCACCTGGCATAAGCCAAATCTCTCAGATCGATCAGCCGCCTAATGGCTTGAGAGAACCAGGGCTTGGATTTAGGTGAAATTTTTATTGACCTCATAGGAACAGAAGCATCAAATAAACACTGAACACTTCTCTGAATAAACATCGATTGCTCGTCAACTGAGGGCATGTAATAGAGGCTATACCAGTCAATTTGGGAAAACTTATCAAATAGGAGATTACAATCCACATTCTTGAAATCTGGGTAATAAGTAACGTGTTCAGAAAAAGGAGTAACAAATTTGTAGGTCAGGAAGATAAGATCATGTCTTGAAAAACAGGGTGCCGAAAGCTGGTCATAAAGTAAAACGTTCGAAGTATTACCAACAAAAAATACGTCAAGCAATGTGGTGCTTGTGGATGAGTAGTGTGTGGGATTTGTTGTATTTGTAGGGGTCAAACCAAAAGATGACATACTAGATATCAGAGAAGACTCTGAGATTAAATTCGAATTGAAGTCGCCAACAATTATAATATCATTATATGCAGAAGCTAGCGATTCTAAAGATGAAAACAAATTTGAAAATGAAATTCTTTTATTTGGTCTGTAAACGCAACCAACCAAAATTTTCCTGTCAGCAGACACAATCTCGACAAAGATGAATTCGACCTTACTCACGTTGGCATTTAAATCGGAGGAAGATCGAAGGCAAACCTTACTTCTTAGATTATCTCTAACATAAATAGCTACACCCCCACCATTACCAACTCTATCCTCCCTAAAAATATTATATCTACATAAACCAACGAGGCTATCAGGAGTAGATGAAGACAGCCACGTTTCTGAAACGCATACAATATCAACATCGGAACACTCAAAAATATGTCGAAATTCATCAACCTTGTTGTTGAGGCTTTGGGCATTTATATGCGATAAAGTTAAACCTTTTTTCCGCCTAGCAAGGATTCTTACCATATTCATTGTCGCGTCTCTGGATATTCCACTGAGAACATTATCGTCAGACATTTAAGCAAAGAAATACAGACATAAAAGATTCAATAGCAACGCAACTAGTGGAAAAAACAAAAGAAAACAGTTTCAAAATAAGAAAGAATTTTATAAAATAGAAATATTTGATATTATGAAAAAATAAGAGCAGTGTAGAATTAATTTCAGATAATAATATGTATACAAAATAATAGCAATAACTAAAGCTAAGTTCGAAAAAGCTGATTCAGTTCACTAGGAAAGTTTATTTTCATTGGTGGATCATGTTCCCGTTGTTTAACATAAACTATACCACGTAATGTGTAAACGGTCTTCAAACGCTTTTCCCTTTTGTGCTGCATAGCAATTTTAAAAATCGTGTGGTTGTGCGACGTTAAATTTTCATTTATATAGATGGCCTTGGTACTATTAAGACCAGCATCATTTAAACAAATAGGTGAATTTCTATTTCGCCGAAATGTTGCAGTTTTCTTCAGAAATGAGTTTTTTTCATAAGGAGAGCTCATTTTAACAATTATAGGAGGATCGTTCACATTGCGATCTTTGGACTGCTTTACCCGAAAAATATTTAGGATTGACGGTACATTTGTGTTCATTGAAGCGCAAATATTTTCAAAAATAGATGTCAAGTTTTCACCCTCAAGAAATGGTATGCCACTAATTCTAATATCAGATGCTTTAGCAAAATTATCATGACCCAAGACTTTGAGATGAGTTTCATGTACTTCTTTTTTTAAATTCTCAATTTCAGTCTGAGTTGTTTCTAGCAAAGCTATACGATTATTAATTACATCCATTTTCGCTTTAACATCATTCATGATTTCAGTCTTTAAATCATTGAATTTTATTTCAAATTCATCCATTATACTTTTTCTATTACTCTCAATTGTCGATTTCATTAAATCAAATTGTTCTTTTATATACTCATTCTGCTGCTCAAATTTATTGTCCAACCAGTTCCATAGTCGTGTTCTAATTGCAGGATCATTTAAACTTGTGTGAAAATAATCTGCCATATCTTTAGAGCTTATTGGTGAAGCTACACGAAGTTCTGCTGCAGTAACGTTTCTTTTCTGCTTACGTGTGGTCATTTTAAAATTTTAAGTTTATAAGAGTTATACTATTTATATTATTTAAATATTTTTGGTAAATTTAGTTTTTTTATGTTAAATGATAACGCAAATATATTAGTAGTTTATAAAAAATTGGTTTATGTTTAATTATTTATATTATTTCTCTCAGTGTGTATTAATACAACTTTTATCACCGCACATCCACTTTGTTAAAAATTTGCACAGCTTGCTTGTGACAGCTGTTTAATGATATTATTGTTATTATTGTTGGTGTAAATTTAATTGGCGGGAAATATATTCTGTTATTACATTTAATATTAATGTATGTATGTTTAACTATCAAGTTTATTGTTTTTATTTTCTAGTTCCTTTTTAATTGCTATCGTACCTTTTTTTAAGTATAATTGTTATTGTATTCTTGTTAATTATTTGAATTTTTTTTGTTTTTTTTTTTGTTTTTTTTTTTTGTTTTTTTTTTTCTTCAAGTTGTCAGAGGCTATTTCAATTTCTACTTTGTAAATCTCGACTTATAGTCAAAATATTTTTGAAAATCGTTAAACACAAAAATGCTTACTAGTAGTGGGAAGTTTCCTTGTAGATTTTATTAATAATTTGTTAATAATTTTTTTTAATTATGTTTTTAACGTTTGGAACGAAAATTGATTAACGCTATTATTTTATACTTTTATGAATAATTTTTGGTGGAACAATATTCTACGCGTAAATCCTAATTATAAAAATAGGAATTACAAAAATAGCACTGCTAAGAGGTTTAATGTTTAATTTTGAATACTATACTCGTATATTGCAATACCATTTACCCTATTTTAACAGCACACACCAGCAACAGCAATTTACTATCTAAAATATATTAGCAGCAAAAACAACAACTACAAATAAATAAATAAATAAAAAAAAACATATTCTCTAAACTAGGCCAAATCATTGGCACACTCTTTGGGCTCTATTGTTTTGGCTTCTATTCTGTTGTAACAGATTCTTTAACGTTTTTTGTTTGCATGTGTCATAGTATGTAAAATACTTACATATGGTTGGTTATGTGTGTGTGTCTAACTGTGTGCTGAGCTACTAAATAATATCCTTTTGGCATCCTTTATTTTTCAAGAAAAAGAAAAAAGAAAGCAAATAACTGCGGGTTGTTACTGTTTAAAACACGCGCGTGTTGTGTGTTAATTAAAAAATCTTTAATTTTGCTTTTGCTGCTGCTTATTAGTGCTTTATAGCTGATATTCTTTCTTGGAAGCCTTTTAAGCACAACTAAAGAGAACATTTGGCATAAAAGGTAAGTTTTGTTTTTTTTTTTTTGTTGTTTTAATTAAAAATATTTTATTTCAGCATTAAATACGGATTTGTATTTTTGTAAAAAAAAAATGCTTACAATGAAATTAAAACTAAAATACGTCTTAAAAAAAACTTCATTGTAATAAAATTAAGAAAAGAAAATTCACTTTCCTAACAAAATAAAAAGGATAATGGTTTATTGTATTATTAAATTAGTTAGAAGTTTTCCAAAAAATGTTTGATTAAATTGCGAACTTTTTTATTGATTTATAGAAATTAAGAAGGAGAACATTGAAGAAAGAGCATATAACCAAACGAATTAAGTTTAATGGCGTTTTCTTTTCTACAAAAAGTGTGACATTTTAGAATATGTTTTTGTAAATTTTTTTTATCTCATGGTATTTCAATATGTTTCTTTAAAGGACACTGACCAGATGAGAAAGAAAAAACATTTTTTGCATAAAAAAGAAGATGCCATAAGTGTTATACATACCACCAGTAGTCGGATTCAGTAACTTTTAACGATTTGTTTTGTGTTAAAATTTAAAGGCTTCTGTGTTGTTTGTATTGAAGATTCAGTAACTCTTCATTATCGCTTGTAGTTATAAATGAAAATCAAGTGGCATATCTATAAAAAATTGAGTGATTTTTCAAAGTAGATAAGTTAATGATCATTAAGAAAATAAAAAAGAAACAGTATCCAAACCTTGAAATTTCATTCGAATACAAAAAATCAATTTCTTTCTTTTAATCTGCTCTTTAAATAGAAAGTCATATATTTATAACAGACTTTTTTATTTCTGAAGCAATAATAGCTTGAATTTAAAGATTTCTTATATATTTATTTAAAAACAAAAAATATTTTTCGCCATATAGGCAAATACATTAATATACATAATATATGAAATGTATTGCATGTCTCTATGGCTATTTCGTCTCTGCTTAAGAGACTCGTCAGGAGACTTTTTCCCAAAGTTGGTAAGCAAAAATACAAATACTTATGTTCAAATAGTTATAAACTAAATGCAAATCACAAAAAAAATAAATATTTACAAAGCAATACATTTCTGCTTTATTAAAAATTGAAATTCTATTCTTCCTGTTCTTATATAAAAAATTTTTACATAAAAATAATTTATTCGTGCAGTAATATTAAGGATTTGAATTTCAGTAGTACTGCAATGTCTTTGTTTCAGACCACCCTAAATTAGAGCGTAAAACGCAAATGATCTGTCAAAAGTTCTCATTGCCATACAAAATGTATGAGACCAATCCAAATAGCGCGGCGCTAATGCATTGCAATTTAAAATTAGAATTTTGACAGCGCGTAAAGAAGTTGTTATTTTTCTGTTTGTATTTCCATTTTGTTAAGTAGTGACATTTTAGTTACTTTCTGTGTACATTTTTGTTTTAACTTGTCCTTATTATGATTATTTAGCGGTTTTTAGAAAACAATGTAAGTAAACCTTACGGCTCTTGACACAGCGTTGACTCTGTTATTTAAGTTAATCATTACCTCTTAGCAGTCTTCTGGCAAAAGCTCTGAGAGTAACTGCTTGCCATGAAAAAGCTTATCAAGACTGCCGTTCGGGGTCGACTTTAAACTGTAGGTTCCGGTACTCATGGTTAAAAAAAAAATTAACACACACAACATGGGTGCTGCGAGAAGCTAAGCCGTAACCCTGACACAGGACTACAGTGGTTACATTGTAGTCGCCGTTGGGTAGTGGTTAGTGCGTTGACTTACTAGATAATAACTTCGTGTTCAAACCCCCGCTTTAATACCTAGAAAAAAATATATATAAAAAAATATTTCTTTCGGCGACTATCTCTTAGCATTCTTCTGATAAAAGCTCTGTCGTTCGGATAATTATGTCTTAGAACCAATGTTATGAAGATAAATTAACGCATTCACTGCTAAGGCCGTTTTCATAAATCTAACCTCAGGTGCCAACATAAATTTAGGCATTTTTAAGTAATACGAGATATTCATCTTCATCAGCAGAAAAATCGTTGTCACTAGATACTTCTAAACTATCTAAATATTTTTCTATGTCTTCATCCTCCATTTCAACACAATAAAAATCTTATTTAAAAACAATTACTATTCAAGAAAATCAAAAACAACCTTTAATCTCAAAAATCTAAGCACAACTAAATCTTATATATATAAGGATTCAACTTCAATAAATCATTACTTTTTGGGGAATTCCCAATTTGATAAAACCGTTACTGTTTGTTTTTTGAAAAAAGCACTTTTTCCATGTGCCAAAATGAAATAATAAAGTTAATTCAATAAGCCATATCGAAATTATGTTCAATATAATCGCAAAGTTCTTGCTACGAGTTATCTCGTAGTTGGTCTGTTGCGTAAGGTTTGCTACTACGAGATAACTCGTAGTTGGCAGTGAATGCGTTAAGGAAATAAATGTACAAATGAGCTTAAACTAGAAATGGATTAAAGTGGTTACTAAATCTAAATAAATCAATAAATCAAGGTATATTTATAAAACATTGTTTTAATTTAATGAAAGACTATAATTAAGGCCAGCTAATAAGGTCAACTAATTTCTAAGACTAATTTGAATGAAAATAATTGTATAATTGTTGTCAAAATGATTACTATATTTGTTGGCGTTTATAGCAATATTACCATTTTTCATTATATAATTGAGTATCACAGGCACACAACAACAAAATGTGTGTTGTTTTTTTGGCTTTGTTATGTTTATTACTTATTCTATTACAACAAAGCAGTGATATTAGAAACAATACTTTTTTTAAATACTGTGTACGAATATGAATTTTGCATACTGTAGGTAATTTGGTATTATTTTATTTTTATAAAATTTATTAATGGAAAATGTATGTACATACATACATATGTATATATATACTTATATTATAAACAAAAACTTTTAATAATTTATTATATTTAACTTTTACTACATAATATAAAAGATGAAAGCATATTCACAAAATAATTATAATTGACAGAGATAGTGGTGTTGACAAAATTTAAACATTTTTTTTTTCAATTTGACAAGGAGAACTTCAAAGTTAATTTTTAATGTGCATATTCCTCTTATTTTTGTTGAATCGTATTCTGTTTTATAAAAAATTTATTTTTTATACGAGTATTCATTTAAATTTCATTAACATTAGAGTCTACATTTGAGTCCTTAAGCTAAACAAGATAAAGATGGAATTTTTGTAAATACAAATAAAATTTAAATATTTTATAAAAGCCATTAAAGCAACATGACTAAATTATTTAATAAAGAAAATGTTTTTTCAAACTCAAAGAAATTTCCATTTAATAGCTAATTTCAGTTTGTACAGGTGTGTACAAATAAATTTCGTTGCAAAATTTAAAAGCATAGGTATATACATACATATTCATTTCTACATAGCCTGTCGGCACGTGAGTTAACTTATAGCTAACCTATAGTTAGACAGTAATGATTTAGAGAGGATGAAAAGGCTAAATCGTTTATGTAAAAAAATTCCATTTGATTTTAGCACACAATGTTTTACAAGCGGGCGAGTGGTCGTCACACGTTCGGCTTGTGTTAAAGCTAACCATAAGTTAACCATTAATTAAAAGTTAGCTTGTGGTGTATAAAGTTTATTTAAGCTACAGTTAAAAACCCTGTTTTCAGGTTTTTTACCACATAGTGGGCAAATTTGAGGTTAGGAAGTAATTTAGCTGTCAATGAATGAAATGTCAAGAATTGAGCTGTCATCGTTCGACATTTATTTAGTAAACGAATTTGAATTGGCTGTTTGAAAAACTGAAAGATTGGATTTACGTGAATAGACAAACCACAAACAATTAACGCTCTGAAAAATGAAATTCGGAACTCTATTGTCGAGATATTCAGGCATTATTACAAATGTGGTTCAAAATTTTGTGAAAACAGCGAACGTCTACCAACATGCTTGAGATGGGCATTTGTCAGACATCATATTCCGTGAATAATTCCCATATTTCAATTTTACTTTGATATCTATAAGCTGGGGGCTGATTACAGCATTCGATATCGAACGCAATTCGTATGCAAATTGTATGAAATTTCACTCGATATCGTATACCTTAATTTGCCCCTGAATTAAAAAAAGCTTTTTAAGCCAATTTACTACCTAACCTCAAATTTACTTACCCTAAAATTGACAATATTGACCAATAAGAATCAATAATTATGACTAATATTGACCGATTTTAAACTACTGAACACAGATTTATTAATTAAGTAGAAACTATGTGCATTTCTACAATAAACATAAACAATTTAAAGAATTGGTCAAGTATATTTTATTTAATTTATTTATTATTTTTTTTTTCTGACAACGTTATTTAATTTGTTTCCAGCAAACTTTGACAATTAAAGCCATCGATTTCATTTACAGTTCGCACAATATTTTCTGCAAACGCAATTTTATTAAAGAAAAAAGTTTTTTTTTTTATTACATATTATGGTTAGGAATGACAATACATGTATATATTTTTTTTAATTACAGATTGTATATATATATTTTTTTGTTGTTTCAGTTATTGTAAAACAGAATTTATGTATATGAAACTTGCTTTGTTTAAGATGCAATAAAAATTTAAAGCTTTTCAATAATTTATGTGGTTGTAAACTTTTGAACTGGTATGTCATCAATTTTGTCCTTTCAATGGCTTTGGTAACACAAATTTAAGGTTAAATGACTAAACACGTCTACATACAGATATAAATATTCATTTAGTCAATTCAGTTTGTAATTAAGTTGTCAATTACAGTTTCTCAAATCAAAATATTTAATTTTTGAGAATTAAAACTTGAGCTTTTAAGCTTGATGTAACACAACATGAGATGACGCCTTAGATCTTGTCAACCACCTCGGGTTAGCGGGTGTAGTTGATCAAATCAGACACATTGCTTAAAAAGTATAACTCTACCAATTTCTCCATTGGTAAGCAGTATAAACCTGATTATTGTCAGTATAGGTATATTATCGGCTTATAGCTCCTTCAAACTTTCGAGAAAGAAGGTGCCTAATAAGAGAATACTACTTTGAGCTACAGACAGATATTGTCATACGAAATGGCATACAAACTCTTGTTCCTCGACGGATCTTCAACCTCGACAGAAATAATTTGCAGGCAAGTTCAGGCTCTCGATTTGGGTATATCTACTAAAAATTGAGTTTAATTAAGATTTTAAATTTGTTTGCGCAATTAATGCTTATAAGGAAATATGGTTTAGGGCAAAAGGAGGATACAAATCAATGCATTCGTTATCCAACGACTATACTTATCTTTACTGCCGTATTTATAAAAATTATTACAGATTTATTAGGTGTGTTTCTTTACTTTTTGGGTGAAATTCGGTAAATAGGGAGTAAACAATTATTTCTCTATATAAGAGACCAATTTACCCAAAAGTACGGGAACGCCAAATGTATAAAAAAACACAACTTTACGTCGCACACATACATACATATCGAGCATATACTCCGCAAAAAATAAACGACAATAATTCGACTTATACATGTTAACTAAGCCAAAGAAAAACTTTTTTATATAAATATTGAATTAAATTATACTATAAGCCTTTCACTGCAGATTTATAAATATTTTTCAATTCACCTTTTTTTATTTTTTAAACAGCAGATTATTTGTTCACTTGCACAAACTAGCCCGAAGAAAAAGTACGATCTATTTCATGCATGAAGACGAAGAATGTTACTCTCTCAAAATTTCCCTCTATTACCCAAATTTTGTATACGGGAAAGCTTTTTGGGAAAATTGCGATCTCGCGGGCGCCCAATGTAGAGTAGAGAAACAGACCTATTAAAGGCGTATTTGACAAGTATTTTATAGAAATTTATCAGATTAGCACGTAATAAATATAATTTATTATGAATACTACAGTTATATTTTCGTTCCTCTATTAGAAAATACACAAAAAGAAAATTTTTTTTAATAAATAGCTTTTATAAAATAGCTTTTATAGTACTAGTGTACTAGTATGTAATAACAAGATCAAAAAACAAATTGCTTTTATGTGATTTCTTATTAGAAATGATATTTAATTTTCTCACATCGAATGTCTTTAATTTGAATACGCAACACATCCTTCTTTATTTCATTAAATACAACTATACGGGTACTGATATAAATAATAATTTCCATTTCTTTTCATATGCATACGTAAGAAATCCTTAATTATGCCATTGAAATTGTACTTGAACCTTAATTGTGAAGAAAGAAATCCTTCTGTGTCAAGTCGAATCAAATATAATTCTTGTCTAACTATTGAAAGTGAAAATGAAAATGAAATGATAGTAATTTTATATGAATAGAATTACAAATACGAGTCATATCCAAAACCAATAAAAAAAGTAAAAATTGTTTTATGAATAAATTCGAGATGATTGTGTTGCACATTCATGTGCCTCTATTCGTATTTTTTCACTTTTTTTCTATCCTTTTAACCTTAAAATAAACTTGAATTACGATTACATTTGGCGGCATCATGATTATGATGAGTATGTATGTATATAATGGTTTATGGTCGTGATGATGATGATGATGGCGACATTGTGTATATCGTAAATGTGGGTCATAAAATAGTTTCGTGTGTACGAAAAATTAAAGTTTCTAAACACGCCAACTAGAGTACTGTTAGTGGAATAGAAAATATATGGCCTGTCTGTGTTATTTTTTTTTTTTTTTCTTTTCAGAAGAACGCACACACAAACATATTCTTTTTGAAACCACGTTTTACAAAGAGGCGCCTTTATGGCATTTATTTGACTATATTTTAAGCAAATTGTATAAAGTTTTCTATCAAACACTATTAAGAAGTGAGAAGTATTATTAATTACAAAATTTACCAAAGAATAATACTCTTTATAAACCAAAGTAATAATAAAAAATTGAAAATAAAATTTATTGAAAAAGTCATATCGCAACAGGTCGATAAATAGCAAGTTTCTCTTTAAATTAATCATCATCAGACGTCTAGCCATACCATGGTTCATTATAGGAATGATATGGTTCATTTATCTGTTCCTGAAAGAAAGCTAACCTATCTGCAAAAAATGCAGGTATCCCACATATAAATATAAGTACATACGAGTACATGTAAATTGGGATACACTCATACAACTGCTTTTCATGCGTTTTTATAAAGTTGTATCGGTTTCCTTACTATTAATGTAATGGGAAGGTCATACATACATACATAACTGGCCTTTACAACCCTGTGTCAGGATTACGGCCTAGCTT
The DNA here is from genome assembly GCA_963576795.1 of Metopia argyrocephala. Lineage (NCBI taxonomy): Eukaryota > Metazoa > Arthropoda > Insecta > Diptera > Sarcophagidae > Metopia > Metopia argyrocephala. The sequence goes on from OY756209.1 coordinate 5,408,177, forward strand.
CTCGCAGCACTCATGTTGTGTGTGTCAATTTCTATCCATGAGTACCGGTACCTACAGTTTAATGTCGACTCCGAACGACAGACTTGAGAAGCTTGTTCATGGCAATTAATTACTCCAGAGCTTTTGCCAGAAGACTGCTGAGAGGTAGTCGCCGAAAGAAATATTTTTTTCATATTTCTTTTTTTGAAGATGTCAGAGCCTGGAGTCGAACCCAGGGCCCATGTCTTAGTAAGCCAACACACTAACCACTAGACCACGGCGACTAATGGTCTGTTATTAAAAAAGAGAAAAAAATTATAAAAGAAATTTTAATTTTCATGGTTGGCGCCATACCCGCTTGTCTAACTCTCCCTACTTTTTAACAAATGGAAGGTGCCATATCCGCTTTCCGGGAAAACGCATAATACCGGGAAGATTTCAAGTCAAATGATCCATTCACATTGACAAGGCTATTGCTTTAGATACATACAATTAACAAGCAACGAAGAAATTGTTTCTGAAGTTATACCTTTCATTTGAAGAGCCAAATACCGAATATTATTGTGAGTCACTGTGTGTGGTTTTTTTAAATTTTTAATCCACGACGATTTTGGCGCAAATAAAATGCAAAACAACATATTGTTTCCAAGTGCTAAATTTTTTATAAATTACAATAAATTTGGCCAAAAATATCAACCAAGAAATTAGAAACATGTTAACTTAATTAAGAAATCATGGGTTATGAGTTATGACACTACTGAAGTATTTACATCTGTGTATTTGACACGTGTTTTAATGATTAACTTCAATAATGTCTGAGTGCTTTAAATTAACCCGTTTATACAGAAACAGGGAATACTTAACATACATGATCTTCTCCTCTTAACCTCAAATCCCATTTACTCCTTCGCAGATGACAGTAACATTTGACACTCATATTCATGTGATCGTAGGCCGAGCCTTTTTGAGATCGGGGTGAGAAGGCAGAATATGAATGACACACTCTCAAACGACCTGCAGACGATCTCTGAGTGGGGTCTCGCGAACAGGGTCGAATTTAATGCGCGCAAGACCCAATGTTGTTTTATGACGCATAGGCGTTGTGATGATTTAATCCTGCCATCTGTGATTATGGGTAATGTAAATATTGAGGAGGCTGACGCTCTTGATGTTCTGGGCATGAGAATTAATTGTGATGTCCGTTGGAATGATCACATATTTCGAGTGTCGAAAGAAGCATTTAAGTGCATCGGTTTTCTAAAACGGTGCAAGAAATACTTCACTCCATCTGACCTTCTCAATATTTACAAGACCTTCATCCGACCTAGGATGGAATACAACTCTCATGTATGGTCCAGTGCTTCAAAATCAGTTTTGGGGCTTCTCGACCGCGTACAGGAAAGGGCGAAGGTGCTTATCAGCGACGGTAGGGTATCCAACTCTATCGATTCGTTGGACCATCGGCGCAATGTGGCATGCGTTTCATTGTTCTATCGATACTACCATGGGAGGTGCTCTGATGAGATAAGGGATTTGATTCCGGGTGGGCGTGTATTCTTGCGGACTACAGGCACTTCTCTCAGAGCGCACCCATTTGTGGTTGATTGTTCAGCGAATCGCACAATGCATTATAGAGAGAATTCGTTCTTTGGCCGCACCGCTCGTTTGTGGAACAATCTTCCGGCGAATGTTTTTCCTGCCAATTACGATATCTATAGGTTCAAATCAAATGTCCACAAACACTACTCTCTCTTTCCCCCTTCCCATAACATATTTTCCTAGACCAGCACAATGTACTGCATGAGTAGGGGCAGTCCCCTGAGTGATGGCCTTAAAAATAAAAAAAAATAAAAAAATACATACTCGCAGATTTATTAAAATCTAAATAACTACCTACTAATCTATTTAATTGTACTGTTACCAACTTTTCATTTGCCTACTATTGCCTATTGTACATAATAATTAAGGTTTTTTTTTCTTATTCTTCTTTTTAAAATTCGTCCCTATTACAGAAATGATTTATTTCATGCCCATAAAATTGAATTCATAAATTTTGTATTAAATGTTAGCGAAATTATTTTTTGCTGAGCCTCCATGTTGGAAAACCGCTCTTAATGAACTTTTCCCAAACAAACACTTGACTACCATTAAAGAAAATCAATAAAATTAAGAAGAAGAAGAAGAAGAAGACAAGTAACACCACTGATTGCGGCAACAAACAACAACACAACAGTAAAAGACAGCCGGGCTTAAAAGCAGGAGGCTTGCCTAGTTGTTAAATAGAAAAAGAAATATAAAGATTCAATAACAATTCTAACATTGATTTGTTTTCTAATGCCACATACAATACAAATGAAAATCTAAAGGAATATGTATTTATATGAAGCATGCGTATGTATATGGATGTGTGTGTGTGTATGTATGTGTGTTAAACAATGGGCCATCGAAATTTAAATATTATGAACATTAGAAGCAAAAAATCTAGATAGAATGCCGGAAATGAATGAACACAATAAACCATTTAAAAAAAAGAGAAAAAAACTTGTTGAAATGGCAAAAATATGATAATGCGCTAATATTGTCTATTAAAATTGATAAGTATACGTAAGCCCCGCTTTACGTGTTCTAACTATACTGAACATATGTATCTAAATTGCAAATATAACAGCGTTAAATAAAATTTTAAGACTAAAATACCTTCATATAAATAAAAAACAAGTATCAAATTTAAGGTGGTTTCAGTGGAGCGGAAACAAGTACTTAAAAGATATTAATGAAATGAAAATTTTTATTAATTTAAACTTATTTAAATTGATAAACCTAAATTTATTTGAAAGCCATAATTCTTATTTCTTAGCACGCTACCAAATCGAATTTTCCAATTACAAAACGCTAACGTCTCAATGGTATATGGGCTGATCTAATACATTTTCTACAAGCATGAGAATTTTTGACAGTTCAGTTACACTTGACGATCAATCTATACTTAGTTTGCGCTATAAGTATGCATTTAAACATTTTCCAATTCTAACGCATTGTCCACAAAATACAAAAATATATCTGGTACCCTATTTTATATCTGTTTCGCTTTCAATACAATCATATTCTACTTACAAAATTATCTATTTTAATTTTGCTTATAACCAACCAAGTATTCTCTTATGTAGAAAAGAAAAATAATGTTATATCTCTTACAATTTAAGAGAATATTTATCACAAAATGGGTGTTAATAAGAGTAAAGTCATCATCAGACGATAATTTTCGGTTCTCTATATTGCACAAATACCAATACAATGAGCACATACCTATCAAATATTTTATAGGCACGCATTGTTTACGATTTTATTTAAATAGATTTACTCACAATTAAGTATAAATTATAAACGGAATTGTTGTAGGAAAAAATTATGGTAAAAACCAATTAATTTCTAATGACTAGAAAAAAATGTTTGAGAAAAAAACTAAGCAGATATACATACATATGTATAGTATAAAATTAGCTCGACTCCAGACTAAAATTAATTAGAAGGGAGAAAACAAAACGTAAAATACATATGTGTGCATATGCATTATTTTTTAGATCAATTGAAGTGTCATTAGCTGAGATTTTCTATCCTTTCACTGTGTTTTTATAGAGATAGAAGAGATAGCAAATATTAGCAAATATAAGTATATACATAAGTTGTTTTCAAATAGTAGTAAGACTGAGAACAGCTGATTGGTTCTTTTGAAGCTGTCATTTGTTTCATAACTGTATATATTGTGGTTTTTAGTAGCGAATCTAACTCCACAACTTCCTAATATAACAAGAGGATAAAGTTTTTTCTGCTCAATTATATTGTCGATGGAATTAAAGAACGCTGTAACTGACAAAATCTTAAATGTTCACCAGAGCCAAAAAACTTTCATAAAAGTAGAGCAAATACACTGGTATTTTTCATTTCGCAGACGGCGTAAGTGAATTTATTTCCATCGTAGAAATCTCGCACCTGGACCAATCGACGCGTATTTCTTTTCTGATAAAAATGATGCAAAAAACATATTTTCGGTTTTTTGTCAGTTACAGCGTTCTTTAATTCCATTGACGATATGGTTTTTTAAACAACTCTTTACTTACTAATTAAAGTACTCGTATAATTAGATTTTTCATTAGATCGAAAACTAAATTGAATGTAACTTAAATCCAAATGTGTAATAAAAAATATGGGTGTGCCCATAGTGGGTAGTGTGCTAGACTACTACTGCGAAATTTGTGGATTCAATTCCTATTAAATGTGGTCTTAGTCACTTGGCTCGTAATTAAGTAGTTAGAATATAATTTAACATTGTATTCTAATTTAGTAAATAAATAAACAAGTATTGACAAATAAGGGGCAAAATTTAGACATTAAAATTATTATTTGCAAGTAATTAATTAATTGGTTAAAGGATATTCAAAATAATGCATTAATTTTAACCACAATCCACATATATTAAAACCAACTTTTAATTCAAAAAGACGTTTTAGTTAATATATACTCATATAATTGCAACAAAATGAATATAGATATGTATGTATTTACTTACCTGAACTACTGACTATAACATAAAATAGGGTAGAGGTATAAACAATAGCAATAATTGTATCTCCTGCAAATGCTGATAAAGTGTAATAATGCACACTTACTGGGACACAAACAAAACCCGGTTTTTCTTTCTCATTTTCCTTCCGTTTTGATAAAAAAGAGTTTGATTTTAATTGTTTTAAAACAAAACAAAAGAAAACTTATTAAGGGAGAACACAAAAGTAAAACTAACAAAAAAATTTCCCATTTTTGTATGTCATTCGGTAAAAAAATATTCCTACTTCAGGACATTTTAAAATACCAAGAGAAAATATAGACAGAGATATAAACAGAGAAAACGACAGAGTGAGAGGTTGGGTGATAAATATATTTTAAGAGAAAATAAAGCAATTGTACGCAAATATTTTTTTAATACCTATACTAGGGTATTCAAACGATTAATCTTTAGTCGATTAATCGAAGAATTTTATTCAAATAATTGTTCGAACAATTAAAAATAGTCAAATTTCGAATAACGAATAACTCGAATAATTTCCTACGATTAATCGATTAATCCATATAAAAAAATACTTTATTTATAGAAATAATAAATGGTATTAATAAACTTCCTAAGTGTTGTAAAATATTTAATAAATCTAATGAAAAACAAAAGAAATTGCAAACATAGAAAAAAGAAATTCGTCTTGTACATGATGTAAAGCATCGATGGTCGTCTTTATCTACCATGATTGAAAATTTTCTTCGTATTTGTAAATAAGTAAATTACGCTCTATCTGATTTTGGTTTGACGACTTTTACAGATATGGAAATTAAAGTTTTATCAAATTTGAATAAAGCCCTTAAACCACTTGATGTCGCTATTACAGAGCTAGGCAAGAATTCTGCTACATTGATAGATTTAGAAGGCATTATACAATTTGTTATTAATACAATGGAAAATGCAAACAATCCTTTTCCAAATTATTTATTAGAAAGGCTTAAGATTCGAATAAATGAAAGACGTGTAAAACGACTTAGTACACTTATTTTATATCTAAATTCTGGTACATTTTCACTTTTTTAAAATATTGCACAAAATCTGAAAAAAAAAAGATTTTGCAAACAAATTGTTTTTGAAAATGTTTTTAGAAAATATGGAACAAAATGTGTCAGATGATGATATGATTGCAGAAGATTTAATTGAAATAATCGAAAATAATCGATTATCACAATTAAATGAAACAATTAAAAGTGTACAAAATTTCAAAAAACCTAAAAGAGGCTGCAATGATTTAATGGATGATTTCTAAAATTATATATTTTTTGCCATGCACTTCTCTCAATTTCTCCAACATCTACAATCAGCGAGAGAGTGTTCTCAAAATCGATTTTATTAAAACTAAAGAAAACAATCGGTTGAAAGCTAAACATATAAATTACATCCTTTTTTTAAAAGACTACTTTAATAGAAGTGCATAATTTTTTTAACTAATTTTTAACTCATAATATGAATTATTTTTAATTACTTATTTAATATTTTTATTGCATACGAAGTAGTAAATTATTACTTTTATATATTAAATCGGTTTATATATGATCTCAAATATTAAAATTAATTAATTTATTATTTATGGTTTAGTTTTTCAATAATATGTTTGAAAATAAAATATGAGATCTCATTACATTTTCTACACTATAATTAACTAAAATTAATGAATTTTTAAAAAGTTATTACATTACTATGTTTTTGGTTATTTGTTTTTTTGAATAAAACGTTTTAATAATACACAAAATTGGTATGTTATTTTATATAAAACAAAATGCGATTAATCGATCAATTTTGAAATTTTATTCGATTAATCGATCAAGAAAAAAACCCGAATAATTACTCACTCGATTAATCGACCAAAGAAAAAAGTCGAATAATTGAATACCCTAACCTATACGTACATATTAGATTAAAACTACATAACGGCATTTCTACACGGAATAATTAACGACCATTGTTGCCATTTTAGCATGTTAACTGCTATATTTAAGAGTATTTTTTAAAATTCAGCTGTTTTAACAGAACTTTTTTTACTTTTTTTTTTCAATAAAATATTTAAAATTGTCATATTTTTTTATTTTTTATCTTAGTTTTTTTTAAGTTCCTACACCTACAAGAAGTGCAATTTTAAAATGAAAGACTATTTATATTTTACCTATAAGGCCTACTAAAATACCATGATTTTCAAATGCCTCATTATGTGAAGCACACACAACTCGTTTTCAACACAAATTGTTGTCATTAAGTTGACGTTTTATAATAAAATAATTTTTTTTAATTTTTTAATGGAAGAAGCAAGTAAAAGAACTCTGGAACATAAAGCGGTATTAAAATTCAGTAGGATTTTTAATAAGCAAATTGTTTTTTTTTTTTTTTTTCAAAATAGAAACAACGTACTAATACATTAAACATACGCATAAGAAAAATTTAATAGTTAATATCCCCCTTTAAAACTAAATGAATACCGTTCTGCTGAAAAGTCCGGTGCTTTAAGGAATAAATATTATAAACATAAATCCAAAATTTGTCTATGCATTTATCATTCTCTCATCATTATTTTCTGGCAATTATTAATTTTAATTAACATTTCATAGACTATAATGTATTAATAGCCGTGGTCTAGTGCTTATTAAGATGATAGCGTTGGGTTCAAATCTCTGGTCTTGCTGTGTTAATGAAAAAATTGCTTTAGTGGACTAAAAAAGCTGTCATTTTAAATTTGAAAAAAAAATCGCTGGAATCCTAGACAACCCCTCAAGTTTAATTTTTCCACTAATGCTGTATGTTTGTGGTTACACACTTAAGGGAAGAAATTTTATAAAAACAATAAAAGAGAAAATTTATAATATGGTTTGTATCAGAATGAGAAGAGAGGAGTTAAATGAAAATCATAATGAACAATGAAAAAAGAGTCTTTGTTGTCTTCTACATCCATTGCAGCTTGTTGTTTTGCCCCAAACAAAAGTTATAAATTTCATGCGTTTAACTATTTGCAACTTCAGTTTTACAAGTAGAATATAAAACGAATATACTCGGGGAGACGTGATAAAATTCTGTATTAAAAATAATACAAAATTTTAAATTATTTGAAACATTTAAAAACGGAAATATTTAAAACGGAACAGGAAGTTTTTAATGAGAATAAATAAAATAATTTTCTATTGAAAAAATAATAATTTGTGTTATAAAATATTTTAAGAAGTAAAAAACATAATATAAATCAAATATATTGTACATACATATTTGATATAAAAAAGTTAACAAAGAACTCAATTCTCTTCGCTGTTTTCAGTTTGCATTTAAAGTGTTATTGAACTCAGTATATGTAGATGAACAAAAGAAAATTTTTTTTTGTCTGTCTGTCTGTCTGTCTGTCAGTCAACCAGTGAACCAAAAGCTTAAATAGATAAAAATATCCTACAACAGTAAAAGTGTAAATATTTGTATTAATTTATAAAAGAAAAAAAAATATTTAAACATGCATACTTTATAGCATACATGCGTACATACTTCCATACATGCATATCAAAATAAAAATAAATTCTATAAAAGTGCAATAATATTTTAATATGACACAACCAACACCCACGTGAACTTTATTTGAAAAATTGATAAAAGCAAATATTTTCCTCTTTATGAAATCGTTAAAGCAAAACAAAATTAAAAATTTATTTTATTGGCTTTAAGTGAAAAACAAGTAAAAAAAAAATGAAAACGCAAGAATTTCCTCAAATTATCAACGACAAAGGAAATAATAATTCAGCCGGTACTATCAGTAATACAACTACGCGCACAAACGATGAGACAAAAGACATTAGCAGTTATAGTTCCAGTAGTATTTGTAATAATTCTACGGCATCGGTCAAATCCATAACTGCACTCCCTTCAAAATATGTTATTCGCCCAGCAACTAGAATGCAAATCATAGCCCCACCACCTAAAAACGATAGCCGGTAGGTACACCCATATAAACTATCCTATCAGTTGTTCAGTTTATCAAAAAAAAAAAACGGTCTTCAACCTACATTGGATCATTTTAAAAGTACATAAAATTTGATTTTTGGTTTCCTTAAAATGTTCCTTTGTGTCTACCTCCTTCCAAAATTAAACTGATTTAAAACTGTTTTCTTCCTAGATCTTTAGCCATCAATTTGGCATATTATTGTTCGCTTACCAATTGGGCTCGTGTAAAAGACTTATCAATTGTTTATTTGGCAGATCTGTCAAAAAAGTTTATAATTTTTTATAAAGTAAGTTGCTTACATTGTACATTGCAACCGCTGTTAACGAAGTAATGATTGCTATGTGGTTTTACTTTAAATTAGCCGGCTCCCTTCTCTCTATAACTCTTACTTTCATATGAAATTATTTTTACAGATTTTTGGATGGATAGTTTTTATTATAAAATTTTATTGCATTTCATTTAGTTTCGATTATAGTATTAAAATACTGTTTTTACAGAGATTTACGACACTGTTTAACGTTAAGAGTGTGTAAGAAAAGTTTGTTTAGCAGAACTTTTATCGTCTCATAAATATTGCTTAGAATTCGTTGAACTACTTCTATGATAACTTTGATTGACACCATCTAACCCAATAGAAGAGCACAAAAAAGCCGACATACAAAGTAGTTTACTTTGTTAGTTTTCACTTTTATTCTTCTTTATCATAAAGCGACTTAGCTCAAAAGTGTGTCAGAAAAAATTCAACAAAGTCATCCCTAACCCATCATATTCATCTGTTTTATCTCAATATGACTTCTTCTTTTTGTTCTATAGAGAGCGGCTATAAGAAAACAGGAAGTTTTAAATGATTTAAAAGATAAAAATTTCATTTCTTAAAGCTGTATTAAAACTTAATAGAATTATTATTAAAAAAAAGCTTTTCAACATAATAAAGCGTATAAAATGTTCTTTTACGTCGCATGCTTTTTATTACAATACTTAGCAAAACTGCTCAAAACACAGAATTTAAATTTCAAAAATTTTCTTTTATTTTCACTTCCATCATAAACCGTAAAAAAGTTGTTTACTAACTTAATAGAAAATTTTTGTAAAATAAAAGTTTTAAAGAAAGGGTTTCCTGATATGCATTTCTAATTTGTAATGATAAAATCGGTTTATAATATAGAAATTTGTTTATATCCCAATAACTTAAAAGCAATTTATATAAAATTGAAACAACCTTTACCGCTCTGTTTAATTTAAAACTACCCTGACAACGGCTCTGAAATCAATCACACACATGCAAGTGTGTATATACAGTAAAACACGGTTATAACGAAGAGCAGAAAGGGATCGCAGAACTTATTTCGTTACATTTGTTGAAAAAGTAAACTTAATAGGAAAATACTCGTAGAATGTATTGTTTATTAGGATAAGCGTATTTCTATGACCATTTCGTCTCTGACAAAGAAACTCATCAGGAGACTTTTTCTTAAAGAAGGTAATAAAACTATAAACACTTACTTTTTATTACTTTACTTTAGTTTAGTTTCTCATATAGGCAAATAAAATAATCAATGCAAAGAGACGAGCTGACTTGTGAGCTCGTATGTAAATAAAAGACAGCAATAAAAATTGTTCTCTAATTTAATCACTTTACACATCTTATCCTGTTTTAACACAGTTTTCTTTTGTACGATTTTGAACTATAACGGTGAACAAAAATAATCATTTACTTACATTTGTATTTTTCTCTTACACAGATGAGTAGTAACATATCGACGATGGAATTAAAGAACGCTGTAACTGACAAAACCTTAAATGTTCACCAGAGCCAAAAAACTTTCATAAATGTAGAACAAATACACTGGTATTTTTTATTTCGCAGACGGCGTAAGTGAACTTATTTTCATCGTAGAAATCTGGGAGTTGGACCAATCGACGCGTACTTTTCTGCTGATAAAAATGATACAAAAAACGTATTTTCGATTTTTTGTCAGTTACAGCGTTCTTTAATTCCATCGTCGATATACAACAAACAGTTTCCAAAAACCATTAAGAAGTGTAATATTTTTTTCAGTCGGAATTATAATTTTTTAACAGTCACTGAAGTTAATGAAAGCAATATACTTAATACATTTGCTGTATTTTTACTCATTTTTTACATGGTTTATTCTGAAATAACCTGTATAACCTGTAAAAACAGGATTAGATGTACTATAATTTGTAAAAGAAAATACTATAAAAGTAGCATATTTTTCGGCATTTTTAAAATATTTTAAAATAGTTTTTACAGCGTAATTAATGAATTTTGAAAAAACCTTTTTGAACGTCAACTGCAATGAAATTCATGCGAACTTGATACGAGTAGAATGAACTGAACGGATTGGTTTTTTGAACGATTGAAAATTTCTACAAAATAAAATGTATATAATAAAAAAAGTAGTATTGCTTACACCACTTCTGGTATTGTGGGGTACTATAAAATATATTCGTTGCAAATACATACAGTGTGTTAAAATAATATTTCGTTATAGATGTGTTTTACTGTATTATTAGACATTAATGTGTGGACATGAATTTTGAATAAAATTCATTTTCTACGTTTGCCCTATTACAAAACCGCTCGTCTATTAAACAGCAGCACATCATCATTTAATTTTTATAAAACATTATTTGATTGCTGCAATTATTTTGTAAAATTCAATTTTAAATTTCATTATCATTATTAATTTTGGATTTTTTTTATTTGTTTTTTCCTTAAAATCAATACAGGCTTGTGGAATTGTTTGTTTGCAATATGTGGAAAAAATGTTTTTTTTTTGTGATTTATTTAAAACGTTGACAGATAATGAAATTCAATCCATTTAAATTCTTTTCTATTTGCATTGTTCACTTACAATCAATTAAATATTTACAAAGATATCTATCAAAATTTAACTGAAAACAAAGCCAAAATAAAATTGTTAACAAAAAATTTATAATTTTTAACAATAAAATAATAGAAGCGATAAAAAAAATTGAGAAAAAAGGAAATGTAACGATATTTTTGAAATGAATACTGATTTGTTGAAAAGGTTACAAATTTTAATTCAAAACAATTTAAATAATTGGCAAATAATTTTTGTTAATTATATTAATTAAATGAACAAATAAACGAAAACATGTTAAAAAATTTTTTTTTTTTTTTGTATAAAAATATCAAAATAAAATTGTTTTTTGTTTAAATGTACATACAACATTAGTAAATAAATGCTAATTATTAGTCAATATATAATTTTTACTATTTGTTAATATTTGTTTAACAGATTTTTCGGTTTCTTTTCAATGCTACAAAAAGTATTGATTGTTGTCTAATAAATAAGAAAAACATTTTGCTTTATATGTCATTTCATGCTAATTAAAAGGTGTTAATTGTTTAAATTTTACTAAATAATTATCATTTAACAAAAAATATTTTGTAAATTAAAATTTCCAAAAGCATGTTGTTCAAATAGTAGCTATTGATTCAAAACAATTTCTGTGTTGGTATTCAAAAACAGTTTAAGTCCAAAAATATAATTTCAACATATTGCTAAATGTATGTACTTTTTAGGTGTTCTCCCACTCTAGATTACTTATCGATAACTTATAGCACATAAGCATTGGCTTAGGATGAGTTCAATAAAAATTAAAAAAAAAAAAAATAAATTAAGAAAAACTTTACAATTTTTTTATTCTTAACGAGGGCATAAATTTATAATCAATAGTCTCTCAATTATTACCCCATATTATGTAAAGCGTTGACGATGTTAACAGCAGAATATTGGCCCTTAAGCAGTCGTTTTAGACAATTGTTGGCTACTATTTTCTAAAGCCTACTAAATTGCAAGCAGCTGTTGTCAGTAGTCTTTGTTGTCTTTAACGACTATAAAAAAATCCAATTGTACCGACCACGATATCGAACGTAAAATTATGCGGACGAAAATATGTCACTCATTACATACATACATACATAATTGGCCATTACAACCCTGTATTAGGGTTACGGTTTAGCTTCTCGAAGCACCCATGTTGTGGGTGTTAATTTTTTATCCATGAGTACCGGGACCTATAGTTTAAAGTCGATTCCGAACGACAGATTTGAGAAGATTGTTCATGGCAACCAGTTACTCTCAGAATTTTTTCCAGAAGACTGGTAAGAGGCATTTTTTTATATTTCTTTTTTTTTGAGAAGTCACAGCTCGAGTTAGAACCCTGTTCTCATGTCTTAGTAAGTCTTTACACTAACCACTAGACCACGACGACTACAAATAGGTAAAGTATGCCCATAAAATATTTACCCTATCGTTCGAATTTATTATCGTTAAATTTGTGGTACTGAAAACAGTTACTGGAACGCAAAATAGCTGTCTTTTGTTAAGAATGCGAACAAACAAAAACATTCGATATCGTGTTCTTTGCTTACAATCTCTTTCTACTAACATTTTTCTTGAGTGTAATTCTAATTTAAGTTGAAATATTAGTTATGAAAACGTGTGCGCTATTGATGACAGTCTAATTAGTAAATACCGCAATTGTCAATTGTTTTTAAAATATTTTTCAGAAATTATGAAAATAAATATGTACTCGTACGTACACGGATAAAAATTGCTATAATTTTTTTTTTTTTAATTTTCCATTGCTTTTAATTAAAAAATACAATATTTATCATTCTTTACTTGAATATTTCAATGGTTTTGTAATTCTGTAATTCAATTGCTCAAAAACAAACACTTTTATATGATGACGTTTTTTGCAGTTTTGTTTGTTCTTTATTTTTATTTGCGAATTATTACTTTTGCGAAATGCAATTGTTTGATGGAGAATTAAGAGGAGGTTTTTAATTATAATCCATTCGCTTTTTAGTTTAGCGACACTCAATGACCTTAAGGTCAATAACCACGGCAATAATAATGCAATGTATTTTTCTTGTGTTTGTTTTTGTAATTGTAAAAAAAGAGTAATTGTTACATAAATAAGTACGTGGGAACAAAAAGTGGACAGCCAACCCACTGTTATATAAGAGAGTAACATAGTTTTAAGAGTATGTGTTTTTAAAAAAAGAGTTGTTATGTTACATACACTTTTGATGGAATGCCTACTTTTAGGGGAAAATAATTTCATTTTGTGCTCTTATCATGGTTATTTTATCAATAAATTCTTTTTATCTTAATCTTTTGTATAAAAATCAATATATATTTGTCGATTTTTTAAGTCTATAGGCTGCTAAATTTCTTGAAATTTGTCCAGTATCTATGTGTAGGATGTCTGAAAAGAACTGTGGCCTCTATAAATTACAAAAATTCCAACTTGGTAGTGCTACGCTCGTACAAAGTAAGTAAATATATGCAATCTGCTTTGTTTGTTTTTTTTTAACTTTTAGAATAGAGCCAATAAATTTGCTAATAGCTCTTGTGCTTTTTAAAGATAGTAAATGTGGATGAGACGGTGTACAAAAAAATTGTAGCCATGAATTTATTGACCAACAAACTCCAGATGGTATTTCTTGGCGCCAATTCAACTCGAAAAACACTGTAATTACTACTTTTTGTGATAATGATTTATCAATACTTCGCCCATAGTTACAAAATGTCAACAATAACCCTTATATTGTGGTTGAACAATTCCCAACATCACTTCGAAGTTATCATATGATTATTATTGACGCCTATTGTAAACAAACCTGACATTCACCATGCGAAAAGTTTTTATTTATTTGGTCAGCCAACACCAATTGGGAGTCTAAAAAATGCATCACCTTTCGTACTTTTTATTCCTTATTTATAAAGTAATGAATTCATGTAAGTTTAAACTGAATTTAATGAATTTGTTGACACATGTTTTACACAAATACATATGTAAACAACTTTACAAGCTCTTTTAGTTGAAGTAATAAATATAAAAACTTGCAATAAAATAAGAAATAATTTCAATAAAATAATTTTTTCAAGTGGAAGTGCCCAAATGCTTACTAAAAGCAGACAAATTGAAAAACGCAGCATTTTTAACAAAAAGGGGAAATTTTTCTCAACATACAGTATTCTTTATTTTTTTATTCTTTTCTTTTTTATTCTATGTAATAATCTGTAGAAAGATATACAGACTTCTCAAATCTATTCAAGAAATATACGTGAATCTGTTATGAAATTTGAAATCTTTTATTATTAGACAATTATGTGAAAACATAACGAAAATACGGTTTTTTTAAACGTAACTACAGATTTTGAAGATGTTGCGTAAGTTTTAAAAATTTTTTATTGTTATATTCGAAAATATTTATCAGAAAAGTATTATCACTCCTCAGGTGTTTTAAGTTTAGTCCCTTTTGTCACATAACTGTGTCACATCTGGTGATAATACAAATAAAATTTTAGCAATAACCAAAGAATAACAAGAAAAATAATTTTGAAATACGAATAATATGGCAACAATATTTAAACACAAACTTAAATCAAATAATCTGAGTAGTACTGAATGTTCGATTATTTTCAACTTATATTTTATTTGAATTTAATTAAATTCGGAAATCATATCTTGATTGGAAAAACAAAACAGGAGATTTAGGCATAAAATCAACTCACAAAAGCATCATATTTCTAGCTTTTGATTTCAGTTGGCAGGGATAATAAAGAAGAAAAACAATTTCAGCCAACTTTTATTACATTTTCTCCAACACCACAGTTTGTATGTATAAAACGATCAAAAACAAATTTACCTGTATGGTAGGTGGATAAACCACAGTTTTTAAATTAAAAAATAAAAATAAAAATGTATTTTCTGTTTTAAATTCCCACAACTGCCAGGGGTTAAAAACTCTATTTTCTCTGTTTACTGTGCGTACGTGCTGAAGTATTTCTTTTATGTTCCAATTAAATGGCCCAAGGTCAAATATGTTGTTGAATTTTCTGTAAATATGTTTATAGTTTGACTGATAAGATATTTGCTTTGTAAGAGCATAAGAGAAAATTAAAGCTTGTTATTCTTTTTAATCTAAACGAAGGAAAAGGACAAACATAGCTGTTTTTCATGTTTTCTTAACAAATATTTTTTTTTTTCCTAAAACAGATTTAAGTAATTAAATTATGACATTTTACAATGACAGTTTTATTAAAAGAATGGCTGGCTGGCTGGACACAATTATAAGGCACTTTAATGAAACGCAAAAAATCCCCCTAATGTGTTTGTTTTCAAATTTTATTTGATTTGATGGTCAGTGTTGCTGGAAAATAAAAATTAAATATTTTTTTCTATTTTTCTCTAATTAAACATTTGAAAATAATTATTGACGTCAAAACCATCTTTTTTATTTTACCAAAAATAAAATCACGAAAATATTATCACAGTTTTCAAACGAATATAGCAAACGTGATAATGAAACGTGATTATAACAGAAAATAAAACTAAAAAAAGAAAATAAAGCAAAATAATAAAAATAAATATGCCAAAAATATAATTTATAAGCATAACGAATATTAAATGCATATATAATATTATTATTAATAATACACACATATATACATTATTATTATTTGTTTATTTCTAAAAATGCGTCATTATTTTTTTATTCCTCTGATAAATATTTATTTTCCAAAAAGAATCTATAGCAAATAATTATAAGTATATTGGGCAGCAATTATATTGGTTTGTAATAAACTAACTCTGCTTACTATTAATGTTGATTGTATAGTAATTTATTTACTCATTGTAAGTGTATTATTCATAATACAAGTGAATTTATTAGTAGAAGACGTTATCAGTTACGATTATCAAGCCCTATGCTTACTCCACTATAGGCAGTCAACAATTTTTCTTTAATATTTACAAAAAAAAACTACCAGTTGTAATCGTCTATGTTTTTATTTAAAATGAGTAGAACATTTGTTATTAGTCATCTTATTATTTCAAATTACATATTCTGATTTTATTTGAATGCCAAATAATTTCTATTTAAAAATAACTACTGTACCAATTCTGATGACTTTGGTTAATTCCTCATGACACTACATTTGTCTCACATATTCATTGAAAAAGTGCAAATACATATAATAAGAAAGTATAACGGGTATAAAGTGTTCTACTACATTCACATCCATACAAAATTGTGAAAATATTAAAGGATGTTATCGAAAAAACAATTAAGAATATTTTACATTGAAATTAACATTTAGATTTTAAAATACTACAGTGCTGCTAACTTTTTACTGCTATAGTCCAATAAAGCGATTATACGGTATGTTTGTCTTCAAGGTAGTTTTTTTTTTACAAAATAAAGAGTATCAACATTAAAATATATGTTTATTTGCTTAAAGTCTGTAGACAGCATAGTTGCCAGGAGTTTTTATTTCATTTAAAAGGTAATATATTTGTCTGAAAATTGCTATATTTCATTTACAAATAGGCAAATTTGAACAAAAAACAACTAAAAGTTCATTTCAAACGTTACACACAATTCATAGGTGAAGTATTCTTAAGAATGTTCTAATGTGTCACAACTTTAATCCAACACCTAAAATATTCAAAATTTTTAATCCCGAAAATACGAGTATAAAGAAAGTTAATGCAAATAGTAGAAGCAGTCTATTTTTTGAGAAAACTTAAATCCAAAATTATAAAAGAGATAAGTATTTATAAAAGTATATAAATTATAAAAAGATATATGTATGTGATAACTTTTTTAAATTGCTCACAAATTATGTTATTTAGATATTTTAATACATAAAAATATTCAAGAGACTATCTACATATATTGTAACTACTTATAAAGAAATTTGATGATTTTTGGTGTATTGAGTGAGTAAGTCAATTTACTTCAAATAAAACTATTAAGTATTTAAATTTTTACACTTCAAAATACGATAAATTTAAGAGGTTTTTAAATTTTTTTGGGGGGAATAGAAAAATTATCTGGCAACACTAATACACCTAAATAGCCAATCATACATACATAATTTTCTATCAAATCCTTTTTCAAAGCTACGGCCTAGCTTCTCACAGCACCCATATTGAGTGCGTCAATTTTTATTCATTAGTATCAGGACTAACAGTTTAACGTCGAATCCGAACGAAAAACTTGAGAAGCTTGTTAATGATACACAGAGGCCCTATTCTGTAATTCTCTTAAGCTAAGATGCTAAAATTTTGGGTTTTTGAAATAAAGTGAGCCTTACAATATATAAAATTAAAATGTTTAGAGGTAATAGGCATTAAGCATTTAAATAACAATAAGCGTTCACGAATTGTATTCGTATCCAAAGAGTCCCGAATCAAGTTTATAAATTTTTAGCGAAAGAGTTTTAGTGTGGGAGAGTTACAGAATAAGGCGTCAGGTACTCTCAGAGCTTTTGCCAAAAGACTGCTAAGGTTTGAACCGTCTAAGTAAGCAAACACCATACATACTACTCTACGGCGACCACGATAAATTTTATTGCCAATAAAAATTAAATGTGCCATTTTACATGATAGTAGCAGAAGTTTTTTATTTGATAAAAATCAATTTGAAAGTGTTGTTATGGGGTACACTCAAAAAATTATGTAGGTATCAAATAAACTAAATTTGTAAAAAAATGTGTTTCTAAGCTAATTCAATTTTCAACCTGAAATTTACCCACCCTTTATATTTACATCTATACGATATTTGTAATTAAAGAGTTTGAGTTTTAGTTTAGGCAAAAACAAAAGAAAAAAAAACAACTGATTATTTTAATTGAATGGGTAGATTTTTATACAACTGCTTAAAGTGTTGGAAAAGTAGATGTTTTTTATTAAAAATTTTTTTTTAATAATGTAGAATCCATTACTGCCAGAATTGGTTGAGTGTATTAACGAATTATAATGGCTTGGCAAAAAGTTTTTTTTTTCATAATTAAAAGCAGTTCTCTTAATGGCATATCCTATAAGTCTATTAAATGGTAATTTCAAAGGTATGTACATATATTAATTAAATTTATTCTGAAATATAGTAAATTTCGTAATTTATGAAATATTTTTCATTTTAACTAGAATAAACATTTCCAAATTACTGAATGAAATATAAACAAATCTCCTACTTTTTTTTTAAATAAATAGAGGAAATAAAAATAAATAATTATATATAAATAGAATTGGATCATTAAGCCATTATAGCAACATTTAATTGCATAATTAAAATAAATGTCATTTTTGTATTTTTTAATTATTTTCAATTATTATTTCACAAATGAATGCTGACAGCAAATAAAGCGATTTTCCATAATCATTAAACAAACAAAACAAACAAATTTTAATATTAAATAAATAAGAAGAAAAATTTTAAAGTTAAACTAAAACCAAAATATGCATAAAAAATTAAAAAAATATATATAATAAAATTTACCTTTAACAGACAAACTTAGTATATACGATTACATACACAATTACATTCATACGTCAAGCATAGCGGGTGATGTATGTACGTATGTGATTTTAAATCATCACTCTCTCCAAATAAACATAAATAGAAAAAAAAACTCGTATAACCCATAAAACCTACGAAAAATAATCATAATTAATGGAAAAATTACAGAGACAGAAACTAAAGTTAAACAAATACAATAAAATTATTTTTTAGGACTATGAAATACTCGCTAAATTAATTATTATTTTATTATACCAAAAACGTGTGTGATATAATTTCATGCTAAATAATTTGTTTATTTGTTCAAAATATTTATAAAATGTAAACAATTAAAAACAATTGTACATAAAAAACAAAAGATTTTTTTGCAATCTCATCACGTGACCAACCAAACTTTATTCATTTTTATTAAATTGTTTTTATAAAATCAAATGGTGTTACAATTAATATTTCCTCTAATAAAAACAAAATATATCGAATTTCAAGCCTACTAACCATTATCCGTCTATCCATCTAAGACTGACTATGTGTTTATAGGAAACAAGCATTATCTATTAATTAAACGTCATTAAACTCTTGTGATAAGTTTAGAAATTACAGTCAATTTCCGATTTAACAAATACTCACAATATGTAGTCAACGGCTTCCTTAAAAATATTATAAAAAAACATTTTATTTTATTACCGGTTTAAAAAAAGCGTTTCCGCTGGAAATTATTGCCAGAAAAAAATCTTTTGTAACAGCTGGAAAAAAAAGGTTGCTACAGTTAAAAAGGTTTTTGGAGGAAAACGTTCGGGCTTCAACAATTTTAAAAATGTTGTCACAGATCCATAAGTAAAATTAGTTTTAGTAATAATTGTGAACTCAAGTTGACTCATTTGTATCGTTTTTATACAAGTGGGTTCATTCTTTAATATTTCCTTTGCACAGAAGAGAAATCTGTCCATGATCCTTTCTATTCTCCTAAGCAGAAGAATACCAATCTCGTAATCAGAATTCAGTCGAATATATTGTAGCATCAGCCTTAGCAAGATTATCGCTATGTTGTATGACAGTTGTTGTTCTCTGTTAATCTTAGAAGTTTAGTTTAGTTCCAAATAAGATGACAATTACAAGAACAGCAATGATGGTAAGAAAAGGAGAATATGATATAAACTGTTGTGTGACTTTACTTCGACTAACTCATACAAATGTATGTACATACGGTAATAATTTCAGTATGCGATTTCCAGAAAAGTGTGAGTTAAATAGTTGATGTTTGGTCTTGAATATGCACAGGACACAAAGAACTCTGATGAGACTACCGTAGCTGGAGTCGAAAACAATTGTTCAGTTTGGCTAGTGTACTATTCCTTCACGGACATCATTTCTTCTTTAATTACCAAAAAATAACATTGCAGTTAAATTTGATCTAATTAAAGCGTTTTCTGATAAAAACCAAAAATTAAATTGATCACACCTCTCCGGAGATTCGAACCCGAGTCTTCGGCTCTTAACATTAAATTATATAGCTCACTTTATATTTAAAAAAAATATATTTTTTGATATAGCGAATTTATAATTTATCAATTAGTTTTAAGGAGATTCGACTGTAGTCTTGAAATTCAAAATTTGATGAAAATAAATTATTTTTATTTATGAAATAAATACTTAAATATTGTTTAAAAAACTCAAGTGGTTGTAGGTTTTTGATCACAATTTTTGGCATTTTACGTCTTGTTGTGTTGTTTTTATATTTTTTTTGTTTAATTTCTAAGTAGCGATAACACGCAATACACATAATACATGCAATTTAAACGGACATATTAAAATGAAAATTTTAATTTGGAAATATAAAAATAGATGTCTAAAGTTTCAATTTTAAGTTTTTTTATACTATTGATGACATGGTATCTGATACCGTTAAAACACTGAAGTGGTTTTTTACTACAATCAGTTAAGATTGACAGCCTCGCCTCGTGAAGGCTAATAGGTGTCAAATTGTCTTTTAGAACATGTATTTTTTTTGTCATTTATTAAACTAAAATTAAATTTAAAAATGGAAATTTTATAGGTACCATTATAAGCTTTTTTTAATCAAATAAAACTTTATTGTGCTAATTATTCTGAAGCTATGAAGAACAGAAATTGATAGTCATAATTCGAATGAATAAAACCTCTTCACATTTTAAAATTGTATGATAAAGATTCGATATTTCATTTTTATTTTTCTTACGCAAACACCAGCCTTTTTGTGTTAATCGTTATGGTATTTCAATTTTTTAATTACATAATTATCATAACGATCACACTATTTACACTGCTATCAAAATTTTAAAATATTAGCTTTAAGCATTATTTAAATACCAGTTTGTACCGATATTTTGTAGAAGTTTAACAAAATAAACACAAAAACTGTAAAAAGTCAATAATAATAGAACAATAAAAGTTCATTTATTGTGTATAAATGAAAACAATAATTATTTAAAATAATAACAATAAATTTTGAAAGACAAATATGTATATAAAACAATAAATAATTTTTTATACACTTGTTTTTCTATACACATTTTTTAAAGATAAAAAATTAAGTTAAAACTTAAAAAACCTTAAACAAGCAGTTTTATTAAAAATGTCTTAAAAGGGAAATTTAATAAATATATTTTTTTTACTTCATACACCTAATCCTGTTTTTATACGGCTTTCTTTTGCACGATTTTTAACAAAAACAAAAAAAAAAAAAATGGATAGAGGGTGCGCTAATTAACCTCAAAGTAAATTGGTTGTCAAATGATGAAATGTAAAGAATTAAGCTATCATCCTTTGAAATTTGTTTAGTAAAAACTTGGAACGCTACACTACTACTTTTTGCTTCGAACGTTTGT
Source organism: Metopia argyrocephala (assembly GCA_963576795.1). Taxonomy (NCBI): domain Eukaryota; kingdom Metazoa; phylum Arthropoda; class Insecta; order Diptera; family Sarcophagidae; genus Metopia; species Metopia argyrocephala. The sequence continues at coordinate 5,429,950 of OY756209.1, forward strand.
GAATTGGCTGTTTTAAAAACTGAACATAAACAACGCATTATTAAACAATATCATCTTTAGTCATGAGATCATGATAACCCACTGTTTGTGGCAACAATTGATGATTGTTGACATCAGTGACCTTTGATTTCAGCAGGTTGGCATCGCAAGCCACACAGCCAGCCAAACAATTCAGTTATTGCTTGAGACATTTCCCGGTCACGATTTGGCGATGTCAATTGGCTTACGTAAATAAACCACAAACAACTGACGTCCTGAAAGGTTTTTATTGCAAAATGTGATTCAAAATTTTGTGGGAGGACGTGCAAGAGGTGGACATTTTCCAGAAATCATATTCCATTATAATAAAACTGAATTTATCAAAAAATTTGTGTTTTAAGCCAATTTACTTTCTTTCCCTTTATAATCAGGAAAATACTCAATTTACAGCAATAAAATTTAACATGTCCACTTACTATGTACTTTTAAGAAAAATCTTTATGGGTTACTAAAAGTAAGTGTGGTAGAAAGGGGCGTGTCTAATAAATGAAAACTAAATAAATTCAGTAAATTAATTAAGCTCAAGCTGGGGAACGTCTGCGCGGTAAAAAAAACATCTAAAAATGTCTAGAAATACTACATATACAACTATATTTAGATCGTTCAGTAATGTAGGCATAGTTACTTTAGTTTAGCATAATTTTTTATCTAACTTTATAGGCTTATTCTAGTGGAGCAACTTTAACACAATGACTAGTTGTTTTTGAAAATTAAAAGCCGAAATTTTACTTATGGCTGTAATATTTAGAGGATTCAGACACTGCAATAAAAATATGCTCTTTTTTAGCAATACTTTTATTTTTGTGGTCTTTGAACTTATATTTTAATTATGGTCAATTTTTCACTCAAGATAAATTTTATAAAAACTCAAATATTTAAATATATATTCCTTCCTGTTTGTTTAAAATAAAAGCAATTGATAAGATGAAAACCATGTCTGATTCATCCAAAATACATTTTAATAATATGTATAGATACATATTATATAAAAAGAAATACTGGAAATGAACTGTGTCTAACCGAAGTAAATATACGGCCCATTTCAATTCTTTTATGTCTAAGGTGTGCGTCACTATAAACTGTAACACATCAAAAGTCAAATAAAAACTGACTGGAGTAAGCTAGAGTTAAAAATAAAACAGTTTTATTTTGCATTTTTATTACAGATTTATATTCTGTATTATTTTATTTAAAAATTAATTTAATTTTATAAAATTTTTTATTTTATTCATTATGCCATCCATAAGCTATGTTATAGTGTTTTCGGTGAATTTTTTGGTACCAGCTGTCCATTTATATCGAAAACTAGTAATTGTTTTGGGAACTGATGTACTCTTCTTTAGTTCTCTTTTGACCAGAGCCTAATATCTTTCAATAGGCCGCAGCTCTGGGCAGTTTGGTGGGTTAGCCTCTTTTGGAACAAAAATAACATTATTTTTATTATACCACTCTATTGCGCTTTTACTGTAGTGACATGTTGCCAAATCTGGCCAGAAGAATGTTGATATGTTGTGCTGTCTTAGAAATGGGAGCAACCTCTTTTGAAGACACTCTTTGATATAAATATCTGAGTTTATTGATCGCAATGTAACAAACGATGCACTTCTGTTGCCGCAGCTACAAATAGCCTGCCAAACTAGGAACTTTTTGGGAAATTTTGATAGTTTTTTAGTTCGGAACTCTTCAGAAACATTGCCTCTACTATCCGCTACATAAAACTCTTGGCCAGGAAGCTGCGCAAAGTCTGCAAAAACGTAAGTTTCATCATCCATTACACAACATTCAAACTTTTGAAAAAATTCTTTTTTGAGGAGTTTTGCTCTTTTTTTTGCTTCAATATTCTTCTTAGCATTTCTATCCGGAACTTTTTGGACTTTAAATGTTTTAAGGCCAGCTTTAGCTTTAACTCGGCACACAAAACTTTCCGAACATTGCACGCGCCGGGCCACTTCGCGACCAGAAATGTTTGGAAGATCCAGCAAAAGCTTCTCAACCTTTTTGGTTTTCGCGTCGTTCGTTACGAGTTTGGATATACCTGTTCCAGGCTTTCTTTTAATTTTTAGGTCTTTGTTGAACTTTTTGACCACTCTGGAAACACATTGCCTGCTCACGTGGACTTCCCTAGCAACTTTTGTATAACTCCAATATGGTTTTTTTGAATTATTTGAATAAGTTTTGTATGCACTTGTCTTTGATTATCCATTGTGAACTAACTAACAAGTCAAATTTGACAAACTGATACATTTTAAAATCTGACACATTTTACAAAGATATTGTTATTAAGAAAAGTAATTTTGATTAAAGGTGAAAAAAGTTATTAAGAAAAATGGGTGTTACACTTTATAGTGACGCACACCTTATTATATTAAAACCTTTTTAAATTTTATTTTCCGAGCATCTTAAGCGTTTGAAAGACAGAATTATGTGTATGTATTATAATGTACATATACAGTACACTCACGGTAACGTGAACAAGCTTTAGTTATATTGACTACTCTATAACGTAAACAAACTCAGAAAGCTCTATACCGTGAACCATGTTTTTTATTGCATATGGCTTTGATACTCGTATGACACTTAAAGCATTGTTTTACTAGCTTTAATGTTGTGTATAGCTTGTCAATTTTCCTTGTGTTGATGGTCCTACTGAAATCCCTAAAATTTGGCAAAGTGAAAAAAATCAAGACTAATTTGATAAATATTTTAAATTTAAAAATCGTATTTACTTAAAAGTTATTATACGTTAATGACGTGTTTATATTAATATTAAAAGACAAAAAAAACTCGATAACGAGTGCATATACAAGCACACATTAAAACGCCTGAAAAAATAATTGAAATTGAGCGGTATTTTATTTTCATTTTTCTTTCTGTGTTTCAAACATTACCATAGACCTAATCTACTCCATAATAAAGGGTAATAATATAGCACCAACTGCCAAAATTTATGCATAACAACACATAATCCTATTCAATTAGCAAATATTGAGCTACGGAAACTCCCATAAAGAATATACACGAGTATGCATTTCATCTGTAAATTTAATGATAATAAAAACAATTATCAGTGTTATACGATATTTACTTACAATAAAAGCGGAACAAAAAAAAAACAGGCCAAAAACAACATTTTAATAAAACAAAATTTATTACTAATTACTTGATATGCTATTGTGAAAACATGCGTCAAAGAACACCTTAAAAATTAAGCAGTTTTATTATCATTTTTTATAGACTCTATAAAATTATGAAAAACTAAAAACAGCCGGCAAAAATATTATATTTAAAATTATTTTATAATATTTAGTATGTTAATTATCTTATTATTCGGGTTTCAAGCACAACGGGAAAATTTTCGGCATATATGACGTTCAGCAGAAGCACTGTTTATAACAACCCTGCTGCGAATATCAAAAGATAAACGGATGTCTATTGTTCGTGACATTGTCACTTCAAAACTGTACATACTGTTTTTTTCACGAGACCAGTACTTAAGTTAATTGTATTATTCATACCAAAATTGATGGGAAAAACATTCGTGGGGAGATTGTATCATAAACGAACTATGTGGTTGAAGAGTAAATTCCCATTAAGCAATTTATTGAGCAATCAAATACATAAAGATTTAAACTTTTTATTTCGTCAAAGCACCTTCCATGGTAATAGCATATTTTCTCCAATAAGCAAACTATATCGTGATATTAGGAACTTCAAGGCTATTACAAACTGAGAGTACTCGTATACGCAAAAAAGTCGATATGTTATTATTGGATCCTGAGACTAGGTTAAGCAATCTTAACAGATAAATGATTTTGCTATCTCTTGCTTGTTTCCATATGTCCTGTATATATTTTCTGCCTTTGATACATTTTTGTTACTTTTATGAAGTATTATTATTAAATTTTATATCCCTTTTTTTATTAATTGATTGCAAAGTTTGCTATAGCAGGAAAATAGTTTAATCCAAGAAAGGATTGCATTTTTTAAACCTAATTTTGATTGAAATTTGTTTAAAATCAATCAAACTCATATTGATTTCTGATTGCAAACTTTGCAATCCTAGTCCATACGCAAAAAAAAAATTATTGCAGTCGTATTAAAATCTTAATCACGGTCTCCATGAATAAGATAACATAGAATTTATTGACCTCAAACTGACTGAAAACTACGATTAATCGAATAACTTGATAATCATTCAATAGCACACAACTATTTTTAAAAATAACATTTTCATTTTAATGAGATTTCTAAAAAAAGTATTTGTTTTATTGCAATATTTCCATCTCTGTCCAAATCTGCCATCTTAAATGACCGTGTTTCTTATGACTCAATGATGTCTGAGATCACGGAACTGAGGCGTTTTAATCGCATGCTTAGTCTGACATATTGTCTCCTAATCACAGCGGTAATAGCTTTAAATGTAAACAGAGAATCAACAGGAAAAAATTATATTTGAATTGGACAATTTTATAAAACAAGAGCAACAAACCGGCGTTAATACCAAGAGATGAAAATAAATGTGAAAACAAAAAATTCCGCCGATAGACCAGCTCTCATTTATTACAATACATACAACAGTTAACGGCATAACGATACTAAAGGCGAATAAACAACATTAGCCGATGTGCAACGATTATAGAAAAATATGAATGGGTTTAGTGATCGTGTGCAGATAGACTCATTAATTACATACACATATGAAAGGGAATAGAGAGTGGCAAAGAAAAAGAGCAGCAATAAGTTAAATTGTTAAAAACAAATAAATACAAATACGGCAAAAACAAAAAATCTTTAAAATTTATATTTCAAAAAAGTTCGTAATGAGACTGTTAGTATCAGTCAATTTTTTAAACGGAAGGGTGTTAACGTGTATGCGAGTGTTACGATAAAGGTTTTTTATATACATTTTTATTTTGTCAATACAACAACGGCTAATTTTTTTTTAAATCGTTTAATAATCTCTTATCAATTAATATTTTATAAAAAATTTTCGCTCGTGTTTAAAAAAAAAGAAAAACCTCGCATGTAGTAAAATTATAACTGTTTTTTTGATTAATTTGATTTAAACGAAGAAAAACAACTAGATAACGGTCATCGTAAAATTTTAAGTCATATTATTAATCACAAAAACCAAAAATTTTTAAATTACACAAATAAGAGTATAAAGTTACTATAGAGACAGTGCATTTATGACACTTTTTCATTAGTTCTTATTCAAAGGGGCTCTAGTTAAGACGCCTCCCAAAAAGTAACTCGATAATAATAACAAGAAAATTAAAGATTTATAAAAATAAATAAATATTTTTGTTTAATAAAAAAATTAATCAATAAAATTTATGAACGAATACATTGAATTGTAAGTGCTTTATAGATAAAAAAAATAAAATAAATTCAAGTGCTGGTAATAAATTTAAAAAAAAATTAAATGCCAAATATGTATATAAATTGAGGATATTGTTATTGAAGTAAACAAAAAATATTGAAGTGGTTCTTTAAAACAATAATAATAATAACGATAATGTTGTAAATAATATAAAAAGAAAGTTCTTTAAAGAGAAAAAAAATTACAAAATAAAATAAAAATTTGTAAACCTTTACGTTCTTATCAGTTTCAATATAAGAAATAACTAAAAACTGCGAAACAAACAACAAGAATATATAATAAATGCTTTAATAATTGCTAAAGACTGGCTGTTATCACTTTTAATAAATAATTTAATTTTTTATATTAATTCTATTTTATTTTATAGCATCATTATAAAACAATAGGATACTATATTCGAATAATCTCCTGAATGTCTCTTATACCACTTACAAACTCGTAAAATAGCATGAATTCTTAATAATTGAGGAGTTATTCGAGACATTTAGCAGACAGATTAAAAAATATCCCTATTATAACAGCCAGTCCCACGATGTTCGAAAAAGCATCTCAATATGTTTAAATTTCTCGCATTTTTTCTTTATGATTGGGACGTAAGATATTTAAAAATTGTCAAATTTAAAATTTCAAGTATTTTATAATTAAATTTTGCTTACTTACCATAATAAAATATTTTTTATCCAAAAATGTAGCATTTTGTTTTTTTTTTGTGATTCTTATCAACCAATTTAAAGTGCTTGTAAAACGTTGTTTTATATATGTTTTTTGTGAATAATTCCACCAGACTTTCATAAAATTATAATTTTTATATTTTTCTTTTTTTCACACTAATTTAAATGGTTCAAAATGTTTAAATGGCTTTAAAATTTTATTACTTTAAAAATATCATCATAAAATTATATTTAAACTGATAAAGCGCATTAATTTCTTTGACTCGTTTTTACCTAAAAAGAAACAAATTGTTAATAATAATATTTTATATATACAAGAAATTTTTAAAAATAAATAGAAAAGAATTTAAAAAATTAATAAGTAAATAAATATTTATAAACATAAAATTAAACAGATGTTATAAACCCAGCTTTAACCTTAAAAAAAACCAAACAAATAAAATACGTTTAAAAAAAGTGCCGATATTTGTTTAATAATTTAATGTACTTACATATATACTACTACAAAAATAATAAATAATTAAGATAAATAATAAAAGAATATGTAATTCTCTTTATAGCATTCAAAATAATACAGGCATCTGTCTATACATTGGCACAATAAGAAAGGCTTTATTGCCAAATCGATTAACTCCACTTTCAAAATTTATAATTAATATTAATTAGAGAATTTCAAAATACTTTTATTACTTTTTACTTTATAATATTAGAAAAAAAATTATCTGATTAATAATCATTATAAAATTATTCTTTCGATCGGAGAAATTTGTTTCGATTATGATATAGTTAATGAGGCAACAAAGTATTTCAAAGTAACTAGTGGGGTTAAACGATTTGGCAAGTAAAGCATTTATACATAAATATATACATATGAATAAGTATTTGTTAGAAATCTATAGACGTCTAAAAGACTGTACAGATCTCCTTGTTAGTTTTACAGTATTTCTCTGTATGTCTGAAAGTAGATATAGGCTACATAAACTTAAAAAATTTCAAAATAAATATTAAAAAGTCCTTAAATTCGGTTTAAATAGCTTCATACATAGGCAGTACAAATCATCAGTCGAAATAAAAAGCAATAATAGACTTAAAGCTCAAAATAAAATTTAAATTTAATAATAAATAATTTTTTTTTATAAACTTTATATTTTATTCAAAATAATAAGGTCAACGAAACTTATTGATACAATTTATTTTTTCTTTTTTTTTTAATAAAATATGTAAATTTTTAATAATTAAATTGAACCAGTTATTAGACACACTTTTTTTATGGACATACTTTAACACAGTTATATACATGCTGCTCACAACTACACTAACATTTTTGTCACGTTTCTTTGTTTCGACCATTTTAATTTCTTCCCAAGCTCTAAATTGTTAAAAATCACAAACATTTTTATAATATTTTCATGTTTATTTACAAATATTACTGTGACACAAAAACAGCTGTTTTTGAAAGATTCAGCCGGTGTTTTTGGTTGTTCGTTAACAAGAGTTTAGAAAGTGGATAAAATATTTATTATAAATACTAACTCACATATTTAATTCATATTTAATTTTTTATAATACAATTATCGTTACATTGTTTTGAATTTCAACTGAAAATATGTATAATAATTAAAAATGTTGTTACGAAATTTTAGAATTAAACAAAAAAAAAAACTATTTCATTAATTATTCACATTTTATTAAATTGTTTTATTTGTTGCCTTACTTGTATATAAGTAAATTTTATTTTTGGATACATATGCACTACAAATAATTATAAGGAATGAATATGGATTTAATGCAAATTAATTGTTTAAAAATTATGAGATTTGTTTTTTAATGAATTAAAATTTTTTATTCGCTATTCTATAGTATTCAATAAAATAGTTTTTTTTAAACACTGTGTTACAAAAAAAAAATAATAATATCATTTTTTTAGTATAACAAGAATGAAGATCGGTAATGTCAAAGCAATTGCAAATTATGACTTAATTTTCACAACAGAACATACACTCCGGTTCTCTTATTTAAATGCATAAAAAATCCCATATTCAGGAGCCGGTATCTTTTGCAATTTTTAACCGATTCCAGAATTTTAAAATAGAAATGGAAGCTAGACATCTTGAGATATAAACAAAATCATGACAATGGTGGTTTCTTAACTAAGGAACATTTTTTTGAGGAATTTATAAAAAAATCTAAAAATGTGTTTTTTTTTTTTTTTGGTTCACTTGAATTAAGGCACTTTTCTTGGTATATCAAGTATTTCTATGTTCTAATATTATTATTCCAAAAGAGTGGTTTTTAGCACCCCTTTTATCATAATTAATTATTTCCCAAAATATAAAGAAAACCGTATATGAAGCCTTGTAACATAATTCATTATTTTTTTATTTTTTTTTATTGGGACCAATACTGAGGGTAAGCCCCTACTAAATGCTGTACATTGTATTGGAATTTTTGTGGAAAGGACAGTTCATTATAACAACAAAACATATATTTTGTTTTCTTATATTATTAAGCGCCTTAGGAATGAGATAAATTGCTGCAAATTGATCATTCAAAGACCAGTGTTATACCTTTACAGCAATTGCTCCCTCGTTGTATGTTGATAGCGATGAGTGCCTTCACTAAGTAGGTTTTTAACTGTTTTCTGCTACTTCACAATAGGTGGCGCTTTTCTCCTGATCATTCGTTTTTCGTTGTCAAAGGTTAAGGTGGAATAGAGTGGAATGTCAGGGAGCGGTTACTTTGTAGATGGACTTCTTGGAGAAGACGGGGGGAGAACTCTTATTTTTAATTTACAATTTTGAAAAAACGGCAAACTAACTTTTTCATTTTTCATCTTTGCTGGGATTCGAACCTGGGCCGTTTGAGTTTTAGTGCTAGAGCTCTAACCACTATACTACGCATATTTTTTGTATAATACATTTATTTTTCAAATTACATTTATATATTGATTTTCTTTACCAGTGAAATAAATATCCGAAACTCAATCTATCATTAATTACCAAAGCTAATACTATTAAGATCTTTGAATCACTTCCATCCTATTACAGCTACGTGTTAAATTCATTCTATTTTACCCAAAATAGAACTAATTCGGTTGACCCATAATATCGATTCGTCTAATGACTGATAAGCACTATTTTGCTGGGTATTTAAATGTTCTAACTTTTAAAAAACTCCTGCATAAGTTTATTAAAAACTATACTTTGCTTATAGAACTTTTCCAAATTGTGTTATAGCTGATTTTATTTCGACAACAAAGTTTATTTTAGGCGAACTTAATTTTTACAAATTTTATTTCAACAAAATCAAGATTTCATTAAACGTGTAAATAAATATTAATACCCTCATTCTGCAAATAATTTGTTTATAAACAATTTGAAATTTATATTGAAAATAAAAATTAAAAATTAAATTCGTTTTGATTAGATTTAAATATAAATTTCAAAACATTTTGCAAAGTTCGCTTTATAGAATAAGGCTATGAAACTTTAAAAACAAATCAAATATGCAATAAATATCAGTTTTTTTTAATTTATTTCTTTGTTTTTTAGTATTCTAAACGTTATTAATTTATGCAGATTATTATTATAAAAAAAACAAAGACAATAATAAAAAATATAAAAAATAAAATTAAAATAAAAACATGCATCAAAAACTATATTTTTTATTCGCAAGTCATACATATCTTTATAAAATAATAACTCGGGAATACATATGTATATAGTCACTTTGAACAAACCGTTCCCGTAATAGTATAGTTATTTTAAATTTCAGTCAGCTGAAAAATAAAAAACAAGTCAAGTATAGATGGCAACAATGTTTTAAAATTTAACTTGTAAAAAAGTGTTGTTTTCAACAACCAGAATTTTACAGTTGCCAGCTGGCCATGCAACAAAAGTTCCGTTGCCATCCATAATCAATCGAATAAATTTTACAATTATTATTATTACCTAAAAACCTGTAATAACAGACTTATTAAACAACCAATGTATACTATACCATATTTACATAAAATAATAATGAAATTTTTTACTTATAAACGCCATGATATATTGTTCTTCAGTCAGTTGGAAAAAAGTTAATTTTATAAGAAATATTTTCTTCATATTAAAGATTCATAAAACTATTTTAAATTTGCACGTCATTAGTGCAAAAAAACAAAATGCTAATGATGTTTTTAATTTTGTAATTTAATTTGCATAAGTTTTCATATCCTAATCAAAATTCAAATTATACCAATACCGATATATAATATAGAGTTTTTTACACAATTAGACATATACAATATTTATATATATTTTTTCAAATGATGCAATAATAAATTTAACATACCGGTATGTTGAGAAAACAGAATAAGTCAAGATAAGAATTAATTACTTATTACGAGTACGAGTATATTCAAATTTATAAGGAAGAAAAAAGGTATCAAGAGAATCAACAACAATAGCTTTTATTTTCACAGAAAAGATATAAAGAAAGAAAAATATATTCAATTATTTTGGTTATGTTTTAAACAAAAAAAAATTTTCAGCTAGACTTTAAATATTTCAAATTAATATATGAAAACCTCTCATAATTATCTTTTTTTTTATTTATTTTAGACCGTGGACAATGCATTCTTCTAGTGGGGATGATGAGGCTTCCAAAGATCCTCGTATAGGTGAACAAGATTTTACACAACAATTTACAGAAAATGATTTCGAAGGTAAGTTTACAAAAAATAAATTATATTATTGACCTGTACATATCGTTGGTTGACAAGTAAAACTCACTAACTGTAGTCATATAACATAGCAGTTAGTGAGTTTTACCTGTCAACCGAAGATATGTCAAACGATTTTAAAAATGAAAAACACAAATAATATAAATAAAAGGTAAAAAAAAATTAAAGCCTAATTTAGAAAATTGTTGTACAAATAAGGATACTAATCAACATATACTTCATGCGAAGGCATATAAGGTATCCACATTAAGGGCATTATGAATATTGGCAAAATTAATTTTTGGCTCAAGAGGTTTGTTAACAAACGTAATAGCCGCATTGGTGTGAAACCAATCTAAAACTCCGCTAAAAGAAATACCCCATTTTATTTGGTTTATCTGCTGGTAGCATGACTGAATCGTATTTCTCAAAGAATTAAATTACAAAGAAGAATCTCTTTTGGTTTAATGAATATCTCAACCCCAAAATCATCAGAGCATATAATAATTAAAAATAAAAGGGTTTTTTGCGAAATATAAATTTAAAGCAAAACTATTACTATCTTATTCATACAAAAATATATTGTACATTTATTGAAGGTTTATTAAACAAATTTCCATGCAGTACTTGTCAAATAAGCCCTTAATAAGTCCGAAATATTTTTTATGAATAAAGCAGTTAAATTTTGCTTAGGTTTCTGTTAATGTTAAATTTAAAATTCTATAGAGTTTTTACAAAACATTTATTTTACGTTTTAGATGTTAAACTGTAATAAAATAATTAAAACAAAAAAATAAGAAACCAAAATGTAGCATCAGACACCAGCCTTATGTCATTTTGTCTGGTTATGCTAATTTACTAGAACACCAACAACTACAACTATTCTACTGTTCAATTTTATTGTAATTATAGTCTACAACCTTTTTTCTAACAAAAATTGTTTGGTGCGTAAGACAGGGCACATACGTACATAAACAACATATAAAAGTTTTTAAACGTCCAACACTTAAATAAAATTGCCAAAATGTTAATTATTTTTTTAAGCTGGCCTTGTTTTTGTCAATATATTTATATATAAAATACATTTTAATTATATATTTGATTTAAAACCAGAACAACATACCGAAACTCAATATTCAATAAATCTAGTCACTACTAGAAACTGTTGGTTTTAACAGAAAAATCCAAGAAAAAATCATGCAATAACTTCGCAATGTGAAAAATTCAACAACAAAATAAACAAATTAATAAATTAAGAAATACCTTCATGTAGATTATATTTTATATTCATTTATACCAACAACAAACATGTCATACTCAGTAAACGTTAAAAACAAAAACTTATATTAGTGGTAATTAAACAAAATAAAAAAGAGAATAATAAATGAAACATTTTAACTTTGTTTATAAACTCAAATATATTGTAAAAACGCAGTTCAAATTAATAAAAACAAACAACCTGAGAGCAATAAGAATTCTCAACCACAAAAAATAAATATGTAAAAAAATTTAAATCTTCAGAAACTGCTCCCTGACATTTCCAGTCTATTGCACCCAAAACTACTGATCAGGAGTACAGCGCCACCTTCTGGGATGATAACATCTAACCTACCGAAGACGCTCGCCACTCACATTCAACATCTACTGACAGATGGGGCAATTGATGGTGATCACTCATGGGTGAAAGTATAACACTGGCCTTTGAGTGGTCGTATGGACTGCAGCTTCTCTCATCAACAAAAAAGGCGCATAATAACAATATTAAATAAAAATCTATCTATGTATGTATCTTCAAGAAATCTGTGTCGAGCCAGAGATGGACACTGGCAAAAATATAGTGGACCACAGTCTCCTCTTCCTCAGCCGACCCACAGCCACGACAGAGGTCATTTGCGGGCAAGCGCAGTCTCTCCGCATGCCTGCCCATCACGCAGTGGCCTGTGAGGATAGATACAACGGAAGAGATGTCCCTGCGGTCTAGTTTAAAGAGTTGATTGGTACGCCTCAAGTCCAGCCTAGGCCAGGTGAGTCTAGCAACTTGGCAAGACCCCTCCCGCGACCAGGCTAGGTCCGCGTCCAATAAATGTCTCCTTCTAATAAGGAGCGTAACGGAGGAAAGAGGTATACCCACTTCCACGTGAGGATGAACCTCCGGCAGAGACGTACCCGTCCTAGCCAGTTCATCCGCAGTACAATTACCCAGATCATCTCTGGCTCGACGCAGATTTCTTACATTAGGATCTCCTTTTTTCGGTGGCTTGACTGACCTGTCGATCCTGGATATTGGATCAATTGCCAAATTTATTAGGCTCTCTGGCTGGTTTCCAGCATAATTTTCTGGGGAAGTAGTGCTTCTTGTGTGGAGCCCCTGCCTATCAGGGCTCCCCACATCATGTGGTATCACAACGGGCCGCCATGCGTGCTCAAGTGTGCCTTGTAATTACGAGGCTGCCACTTCCTCCTATCCTATCCTATCCTATGTATCTTCAAATTCCAATACAATGCATGGGTAGAGGTTTACCCCTTAGTATTGGTCTTAAATAAAAAAAATAAATAAATAAAATAAGGGATTATGAAAATACGACGCCGGGGTACACACATAATTGGCCATTACAACACTTTTTACGGTCTAGCTTCTCAATAGCACCCACATTGTGTGCGCCAATTTTTATCCACGAATACCGGGACCTACAGTTTAACATCGAATCCCAACGTCAGACTGTAAAAATCGAAAAAAATATTTTTTCCTATTTCTTTCTTTCAAGATGTCAGAGCTGAGGTTTGAACTCGAAGCTCTCGTCTAGTAAGCCAGCATACTACATACCAGACTACTGCGACCTTTGTGGTTTACAAAAATAACGTATATAAGTTTTTTTAAAACTCCTGTAAATTTTTTCAATATAACTTAAAGCTTTTTTGCAATCATATGACGATATACGAATATAGCATTAAAATTTTATATAATTAAACATTTTTTATTTTCTGGTTTTTGTTTTTAGGACATCGAGCGCATTCTGTTTATGTAGGCGTTCATGTGCCAGGTGGTCGACGGCACTCACAAAGACGTCGCAAACATCATCACACTAAAAGTGAAAGTAGTGGCGATGAAAGACAGCTAGAGGTGGAAAGACCAGGTAATTATTAAAAGTTTTTAAGTATAATATTACTTGTAACAAAATTTTCAAAATAAAATTTTAAAATTTTTTTGTTAAAGCCATTTCATATTTTTTATATATCTTGAGTTAATGATGCCACTTTAGATTTTCGACCCCAAATTTTTCAAATCCGTAATCCGTTTTAGGATATCTCGTCATGTTTCGGAGATAAATAGCCGAAAACGGAATGCAGATTTTAAAAATTTTGGTGTCAAAAACCTAAAGTAGCATCATTAACTCGAGATTTAAAAAATGGCGTATAGAGCACTTAAACTCCTATTGAAAATATTATTAAAGGTGTTTTTCTTCAAATTTAAATGCTTTATATTTTTACGTGTAGAAACAGTTCCTTGCTCGGCTCTAATAATCGTTTTAAGATCAGATTATGACGTTGCTCCCTTATATTTAACTGAAGTTTAATATCACATACCGATTTCTGTGGATTGATATTTATTCAATATTAAGTTGCTTTTTTTCACCTTTTCCTTAAAATTGTTTTAAGAAAAAATATTTAAATTCAAGTCATTGTAAGGTTTTTATTTAAAAAAAATCTCCAAAGAATAGTATTTTAAACCAACAATTTACAGTATTTTTACATTTCCATGCCAGGCCACTTTTTAAGAAAAATTTTTAGTCTTTGTATACTGATTAATGTGGAGAGAATTGTAAATCCATTAACTTTCTCGTTTTATATTGCTATAATATTTTTCTCTTCTATAATTTCTTTTAGTTTCAAAATTTCAAGTATGAAATAAACTGATAGATCTCAGACAGTTGGAAATTATTCATAAACATAGAAACTTCTGAGTACAGTGAAACAATAGTAACTAATAATTATGTTATTTGTCAAATATAAAAAAATATACTTAATTATTCCTTACTTAGCAAAAACATAAACATAAAAAAATTCATCAATGAATTAAGCATGTGGTTGTCGTAGGACCGGAATAGTATTCGTTATGCTAAGAAAAAACTGTTTTAGAATACTAATTTCAGCCCTTACAAACACTTAGTATTCAAAGAAAATGCTGTGATTTGGGAAGATGTTTCATTTCCTTTTCCTGGGTAATTAAAATTCAGTGATAAATGCATTCTGAATAAATTTGTATTACGGAGTTTTAAAAATATTTTACTTTTTCGCTCTTCTATAAAACTTGTGTTTTTCTTTAATTGCGTTTTGCCAAAGTCTGTTCTGACATTTATATGTCTTGAGATATTTATTTTAGTTGAATGGAATAATACTTGTAGCAAAAGTTTTAAAACAATTTAAGTAAAGCTTATATAGATTAAAATTACACATAAATTAATCCTAATTATTCAATTAAAGCATTTATTTAAAGAAAACTTAGATATACTTAGATTTGAAATTGTAAAAATTGTCATTAGACACGCAATTTAAATTGTACAATATTGTTATTTTTCTTAGCAGCAATAAAAAGAAAATTAGATAATTGTAACAAGTGAAAAAAAAATATTGCCTATCGTAGACAATTGTCTTAAAAACATTAGCAAGGATTTTTTTAATTATTTGCTGTTTTTTTTTTCTTATATTCTTTAAAGTTACCCCACCCGCTCAACGTGTGCAATTCATATTGGGTGAAGATGCTGACGATGGCAGCCATATCTCTCATCCTTTGTTCTCAGAATATTTAACATTAGTTAAGGAAGGTGATGAAATTGAATGGAAAGAAACAGCACGATGGATTAAATTTGAAGAGGATGTTGAAGAGGGTGGTAATCGTTGGTCAAAACCACATGTGGCCACTTTGTCATTGCACTCATTATTTGAATTAAGAACTCTACTATTAAATGGCTCTGTTATATTGGATATGGATGCCAATAACTTAGATTTGATAGCAGATTTGGCATGCGAACACATGGTAAATGCTCGTGCATTACCAGCTACATCACGAGATAAAGTAAAAGATGCTTTACTAAGACGTCATCGTCATCAGCATGAGTACAATAAGAAAACAAAGTTGCCAATTATACGTTCACTAGCTGATATTGGACGTAATCAGTCGTCATCGAAAAGTAAGTTGTTTTCAAGATACACAATTATAGCATTTAATATCAAAACTATAAGTAATTTTTCGCATCATAAGCTGTTTGGGGAAATTAAAAATCATTTAAATGAAAACAAAAGCAAACGCATATGACATTGTTTTTCATTAAACAAAACTGTATCATTAAATGTTGCCATTTTTATAGCATAAAAATAAGCATATTTTAACAATCTATACAATTCATTAACATTATTTGCATTACTTTTATAGTGTCTTTCATTATTTTATATCCTTTTCCAAAAAAACAAGAGTAAAAAATCATTTTTAGAAATTTGTATTTTCAATATATTGAAGTAGCATACCCGGAATTTTGGAAAGTATTTCGAGAAACTATCACACGTATAAATTAGGTTTTTTTTTATATAAATTAACTAAAATACTAATTAAATTTTTTTCCTTTACATTTGGAATTTATTTTGTGTATCAAAGATTTACATGCCTCTTCGCATTCTTTGCATGTGAATGTATCCTCGACAGGACTAGATAGCAGCCCATATTCACCGCATTATGCCAACAGTAGAGATCAACGGGGTTGCTATCTCTCGGTACCCACAGGTACAAAGATTTTAAAACCAAAATAAAAATAAATATTTTTGTCTTAGAGTTGCAAATAAATTCAAGCTTTTTCTTAAAAAAAAATATGACCTGAAAGTCAATACATATTTGTAAATGTACGACTACACCATTTCCATTTAAAAATAGAAATCCAAGAATTATAATTTTAAATTCAAATCAAGTAATAGAGCAATTTGCAATCGCAATCAAACAAATTCAATAAAATCAAAAAAATACTTTAAAAATGTGTTCCAATCACTTTATTGTTCATGAAAGGCAAATTAGAATAACAAGCATTTGAAGAATATGTCGTGATATTAGGATCTCCAAAAGATGTTTAATAGAATACTGAGACTATATAAAGCTCTCTTAATAGTTAACTGCTAATCAGAAAAAAAATTTTTTTTTAAATTCAACAGGTATGGTACAGACCTTTAGCTAGAATTGTTTTCCCTTTTTGTTAAGCGGACTACTTAAAGCTCCTTGAAGGTATAGATTAAATGATTCCAAATTCAAAATCTTAGTTTTTATGTATGTCAAATACATGTATTGGTGGTAATCACTCTTCTTTGCAAACGCCCTTGCAAGCCTTGCAAACAAGGAATCGTAGCATGTATGACTACATTCTGTTAGTATTTGACATGGTTTGCTACGTTTACAATATTTCGTTTGCAGCAAAGAGTGATTTTTGCTAATATATAAAATTGTTTTTATTTGTTCTCTATCTAAGTATTTTCTCGTTAGTTATCTTTGATTCACTGCAGCAATTTAATAAAGTTTTGTTATTTCTATGAAGTATAGATCGGTCTCCTACAACACAGTAAATACGCTGCTAAAAGATGGCGTGTTGTGTGAAATGGTGTTACAGAAAGTTAAAAATTAAAAAAAAAAAAACAATTAAAAAAACATACTTCAGTATTCCCAGTATTTGTGTTATAGGAGACCGACTTGCTTAATAAAAAAATTTCGAATTTGTCAATAAAAAACAGTAACTTATGATTTAAAGAACAGAGTAAAAAATTAATTGGAAATGGTGTAGTCACAATTACAGAACACCCTGTATAATAGCGTAAAAGCACCTTTTTTCTGCTCAATTTAAACTAAACAATTGCTTTAAGTACTGGAAGTATTTTTTGTAGAAAACAAAACGGCTAGCAAACAAATTCAAATTACAAAAAGAAATTAGCCCGTAATTTCTAACATCGTCTATTTCAATCACAATAACATGTTCATGATCATGATCACAGCATCACATGACATCTCATACATACATACATACATACATATATCACTGTAATAATATTCGAAAAAAATAACGTTTATCCATTATCCATAATAAAACATACTTCAACCATAAAATATTATATTTAGTATCCGGAAAGCTGCACAAATACGTTTACATTGCTCTCATATATGTATTTGTTCAAATCATTATTTGTTTATACCATATGGCTCATTGAAATTATTAAAAAACAGTTTACATTTGTATTTCTATAAATTGTATATGTATGTATATATTCATTCCATTGTAATTAATTTAGATGATTTTGGTCACATTGCCACGACTCATCTGGGAAACATTGGTGTTACCACCTGGTTTCATTCGGGAGCTTCGACAGCCTCCCCACATACAAATCAAGCTAGTTATAGTTCTCATGGATTGTCGACTAACAAACATAACAAAGGTTTTAGTAAAATAAAAAAAAAATACCATACTAAACATCTTTTCTAAAAAAAACTTTAAAAACAAAAGCATTTATCACTTTAGAGATATATTTTTTTTTTATTCGTATTTGTCCAATATACTACAAATTATACTGTTTTCTTGCCTACTTTCTTTCAAATTTTAACTTTTCAAAGTACATACATATTAAAAAAAAAAACACTTTTTTGTATTCTAAAATTTCTGCAGTTTTTGTATGTGTTTTCCTTTATTCTACATTTTACCTATAAAATAACTCTCTTATACAATATTTGTACTTTTTTGTCTGCAACATTTTTAACCCTCTAGTCTTTGTATATAAATTTTCAAATTATATTTTCTGTTTTAAATGTATCAACTCTAATAGTTCATTATAAAGTTATTGTATATGTTATCACTTTTTATTTAAAAAGAGAACTTTACAATTAATAGGTCTGTTTGGGTACTTTTCCAATAAAATCCAGTAGATACTCGTATCTTAAAAAGCCAACAAACAGAAATCTAGTAAGAATTAGTAAAAACAGCTGATTGTGAAACTAAAGCAATACACTAGACAAATAAATGAAGTTAAAATTAAATTATGTGATAACAGAAATCTGGAATTTATTTTTTCCCCACAAACTATTTGTAGAAGTATAAAAACATTTGTTTTGATTATTTTATTGTATTTAGAATAAATTTATAATAACAAACTTTAGAAAATATATAACGTAATAAGTAGCAGAGGAAGAAATAAAGGAGACAACGAGCAAATGTACATGCATTGCCAAAAATATAGTGAAAATGTTTCTCAATCCGCTGTTTTGTATTTATCTTAAAAATTCTTGCTTGTCCAATAAAAAGTAATTATTGTTCCTGCAGCGAACTGTCACGTTGTTCTCTTTTTCTTTCTCCTTGCTGAGTATTTTATGTAAGCAAACAGTACGCAAACAGACCTAATATCTTCTTAATATGGAACTGAGTAGTCTCTATTACTAAACCAAATAAATTTGTTTTGCATTTCTAGTTCAATTAAATACTTATAAATGTTTTGCAAAAAATCCAATGATTATCAAATGAACGTTAGTATTGATTAAAGGCATTCCCTTCTATTTAGAACTGAATTTTAATTCTCAAATTATAAGGTGCATTTCGTTCTTTAGAAAATGCGTTCTTCAACCGTTTTTATTTTATTCTCAACCAATGATTATACAATGAAACGAATTGTATTAAAAATAATAATGTTTATACATGCGCAAAATAATAAGTACACTGTGTTTTGTTCAAAAAGTCTAAAAGTCACAAAAAAAAAACTTTAAAATTCGTGGTAGTCCAAAAATATGTACTTTTCTTCTAATAATCAAATTTCTACCTCTGCTTAAAGAAGAAGTTGTAATATCCAGGAAAATCAATCTTAAGTTAAATCCAAGTTTCATTTGTAAGAAAAAACTTTGGATAAAGTTATTCGAAATAAATAGGACTACATTGGATTCTAACAGCCTTACGCATAGTGAAATATTAGCAGCGCGTTGTTATCTAGAATACCGATTTGGCTTAGTAGCTCGTTAGCACAGAGTTTTTGTATGATAAATATTTTTCTGGTTTACCAACTTAATAGAAAACAGCTCAGAAATCAGAAACAGTGGTGCCAAATTGTAAACTTTCTAAATACAAAACACTGATTTTATAATTTCTCCGCTGTGTCATATAAAATTAAATTTGTTTATCAAAGATTTTCTATTTAATACTTGTCCAATAAGCCTTTTACAAACCTTTAACAGTTTCTATGAATACGACAAATAATTTATAAAATAAAAAAAAAGACAAACATTTAATAAACTCCCGCACGACGATATTGTTAGCAATAGATAAGCAGCTCGTTGACAAGAATTTTATACTCGTAATACAGTGTGATAGTAATTTTAATGTATCAAGAAGAATTTGTATGTGTTGGCTGTAATTTCAATGTGGTGTCCAATAATTCTTGAACTATTCAAGTTTTTAAAACCTATAAAAGGTTAAATTTTTTTAAATTTTTTATATATAATAATTTCTCCCTTATATTTGCAACATAGTGACCTCGATATAATTTTCTTTATCCCATAAACTTAAATCTATAAATATGGTTTAAATATTATTCGTCCCTTTTTGTAAATAAATTGATTTACTCGTAGATTATAAAAAACTTAAAAATCAATTGGCTTTAAACATTTTTTTCCAATGAGCAGCTATTGTTGGCAAACAAATTTTTTTTATTTTGTTTATGAAAATTCAATTTCTCAAAGAAAATCTCTCTTTAAAAACAAAAACACAACCATTTTAGTGGAAGATCATAGTTTTTCATCAGCACCGGGTTTAGCAGCAACATCACCCTTATCATTTACGGCCAGTTCAAATGGAAATAAAAGTGATGACATGGGTGGCATAAGTGGACGTTTCTTAACCGTACCCAGTAGCATAAAAACTCTCAAGAATATAGCCACATCAAATGGTAAAAGCATACACCAAATACTAAACTCATCTTTTTAAAAAATATATAAATTTTTTTTTTGTTTGTTTGTTTTATTTTTACAAAATAAAAAAAAAGATATTGTTAAAGAAATTACAGAACAGTTCCTCTTTTCATTGGTTGGTTGATTTTGTAGTTATTTGTTTGCATTGATTTAATAAAAACAGAACAAAAAATTAATAAAAAAAATGAAACCTGTAAATACATGTACATATATTGTAAATCAAAAGGGAATAAAGTTCCAATTGGTATAAGAGAGAGAATTGGTACAAAGAAATACGAAAAAACCATTTTAATTAATAGCATGAGGTATTCAAAATTGTTTAAAATTTAAAACAAAAAACACAAAACTTAACAAATTAAATCGCTGTCTTCTTAAAACCAACATTAAAACACGCCCTACACTAACGCTCACTTTAATATAAAAAAAATAATTACACCATTTTTATAATCACCTATACACACACTCACTCTCGCTCTCTCTAATTTCTCTCTCTAATTGTTGTTGCTTAACTCTTATATCCTTTCACTATTTTCATGTTAAACATTATTTTTGCCATTTCTTCTTACTTTGGACGTAGAATTTAATTTCTTTTTTATTTTTAATTACAATTTTTTGTTTTTATTCTACGCACGTTTATTCCTCCTTATTTTCTAAATGATATTTTGATGCTGTTGTATATTTGAATATTTTTTTCGTTGCTGTTGTAATACTTTGTTGAATCCCTTTTGTATTTGGAAAAACAAAAATGTATATTTTTGGTAAAAAAAAAAATTCTTATTTAAAAGAAAAAATTAAAAAATTGCGTAAAAATAATAAACTACCCATTATAACAGAGGACATGATTAAAAGCCCCAGCAGTCAGTCGATACAACGCAACAGTAGTAGCACTGATTTAAACGATCATCGTGGCAATATGAATTTTATGCGTAAAATACCTCCTGGTGCTGAAGCCAGCAATATATTGGTGGGCGAAGTGGATTTTTTGGATAAGCCTTTAGCCAGCTTTATACGCTTAAAAGAAGCTTCTATTATGGGTGATCTCACTGAAGTACCAGTACCCACAAGGTGTGTACATTTGATCTTATTTTATTATTTTTTTTTTTAATTTAATTTTACCTTGTCTTTAAATAGATTTATTTTCATTCTGCTGGGTCCTCCTGGCAGTCAAAGCAATTTCCATGAAATTGGTAGAGCCATGGCTACTCTTATGTCTGATGAAATTTTCCATGAAGTGGCTTATCGAGCTCGGAAACGTGATCATCTGTTAGCGGGTATAGATGAGTTTTTGGATGCAGTTACCGTTTTGCCTCCTGGCGAATGGGATCCTACTATACGTATAGAACCACCTGCTGCCATTCCCTCACAAGAAGTAAGAAAACGACCTGAGCCACCCAAAGAGGAAGTAGATGAAGAAGAAGAGGAACAACGCTTGCGTGAGGAATCTGGTTTATCCAGATCGGGACGTCTATTTGGTGGTTTAATGAATGATGTAAAACGTAAAGCACCCTGGTATATATCAGACTTTACCGAGGCTCTCTCCATGCAATGTGTAGCTTCTTGGATTTTCTTATACTTCGCTTGTCTCTCGCCTATTATTACCTTTGGTGGTTTGCTATCCCAGGCTACTGGTAAAAATATGGCTGCCATGGAATCTTTAGTTTCTGGTTTTGTATGCGGCGTGGGCTATGGTTTATTTTCGGGTCAACCTTTAACTATTTTGGGTTCAACAGGCCCAGTACTGGTCTTTGAAACAATAGTTTATGAGTTTTGCTTAAAACAAGGTTGGGATTATATGACTTTCCGTTTCTGGATAGGCACTTGGATAGCAGTGATATTACTTATACTCACTGCAATTGATGCCAGCGCTTTAGTATGCTATATAACCAGATTTACTGAAGAGAATTTTGCCACTCTTATTGCATTTATATTTATAATGAAGGTAAATGAAAGACATCACCACTTTTTATTTATTTAAAAATTTTAATCATGAGAATAAATACATATTTGTGTTTTTTAAAATAGGCTGTTGAGAATGTTCTGAAAATTGGCAAAAAGTTTCCGGTTAATCCAGACATATATGACTGTGTTTGTACACCCCCAATAGGTAGTAATGCCACTATCCTGGATTATGCCAAATTTGAGAAAAACTATTGTGTGGTGAGTTTAAAAACTTGAAGGAAAACAATGCTTGTTTTTAATTTAAATTTTCTCAATAATATTTTTAGCTAAATAATGGCACTTTAGTTGGTGCAGATTGCGATCATCCCGATACCTCAAATGTATTCCTTATGTCGGTCATATTGTTTTTGGGCACCTTTATTATTTCAACGGTACTTAAAGATTTTAAGAATGCTCTATTCTTTCCTACAGTTGTACGCCAATATATCAGCGATTTCTCTGTTATAATTGCCATTGTAAGTATGAGTTTCTTGGACTTTTACATGAAAGTAGAGACTCCAAAATTAGAGGTGCCACATGAACTAAAACCTACATTGCCAACTCGGGACTGGATTATACCACCGTTTACTGACAAAAATCCCATTTGGTCTTCGTTTGCAGCCGTTATACCTGCCATGCTAGGCACCATATTGATATTTATGGATCAACAAATTACCGCCGTTATTATTAATCGCAAAGAAAATAAATTGCGCAAAGGCTGTGGTTATCATTTAGATTTATTCATCTTGTCAATTTTAATACAAATTTGCAGTATTATGGGTTTGCCCTGGTAGGTTCTATTGAATCAGATTTTTATATATAAAATTTATTATTTTTTAATTTTTCTTGTTTCTTTAATAGGTTTGTAGCTGCCACTGTTTTAAGTATTAATCATGTTAATTCATTAAAGCAGGAATCAGAATGTTCGGCTCCTGGTGAAAAACCACAATTTTTAGGCGTTCGTGAACAGCGTGTAACACATATTTTGATTTTCTTAACAATCGGTCTTTCCGTTTTCCTTACACCCATTTTGTGTCACATCCCAATGCCCGTCTTGTTTGGTGTATTTCTTTATATGGGTGTGGCTTCACTTAAGGGTTTACAGTTCTTCGATCGTATTTTAATTATGTTTATGCCTGTTAAATATCAACCAGATTACATGTTCCTTAGACAAGTAAGTAATACAAATTATTTCACAAAACCATTAAATCAACACTTTAGCTGTATACCTACATACATATGTATATGGATTATTAAATAATCAGATGATTATAATTTCAATATTTAGGAAAAGTTAGATTTTCATATTCAAAATTCAGAAACTTCACAACTACTACTACTACATAGTTGCATTTAAGAAAACTTTAAGGTCTCTTCTCCATAATACAGGATAATACAAATCTAGAAATATTTTAGAAATTCTCTACTACTTGTGGAACAAGAATAATTACAGGATTTCGGATTAAAGAAATTTTATACTTTATAAATATAATCACAATGTAAGAACACTAGCAGCACTCATTTTAACCAGTAATCTTTGGGGCTTACGCATTCGGTTACTAATATGTATGTATTTTCATTACATAATGGTGCTGAAAATTCTTCCACCATTCTATAAGGTTTCCAAAAAAATTAGGAAAAGTTTGCCTAAAAGTTTGAGGCTAGTAACTCTGAAAATTACAGCACAACAGTTTGTTCTTGTAATTAATAGCCAAGTGAGTTATCAATGAACTAAAAACTTGCTAAACAATCGTCTGATGACATCATCAAGAGTCGATCTACTGAAAACAAAGTTTGTGTTCTGGTCGTTTATTCACACATATAGTCATATGATTTCAAAAATGCAAGATTTAAAATCTTCTTTTTGATTGACTACGATGCAGCGTGTCAAAATGCATATTTCTGCAAAATTGTTTACCCCCGCGACAAAAATGACGACATTATGATAAAAATTTCATTGCTTAATGAAAACTGTTTTACTTTTTATGTAAAATTTTGTTACTGTAATCAGTGGTGATATTCGAATTTTTTAACAACCGGTACGCATGGAAAAAAATCTATTGTAGGTTATATTTACTTCATAATAGTTATTTATTTACATATTTACATAAGAAATACATATATTATATATAATAGTATAAAAAATAGTATAAAAAATTAATTAAATAATTTCCAAATTAAATTTTGGTTTTGGGACGGCAAATTAGGTGCGGCTGCTTTGACACGTTTGTCACTTGCCATATGATGCCCTTCTCGCAACCATAATTTAACATATGGTGTTGCATCAAAATCCTCAATCGATTTTCCCATTAAATTTGTTGTCATTAAATGACTTGTTGTTTCAATTAACAACGAATTTCTCTTATCATAAATGATATTGTTCATTGTGCTGAATCCTCTTTCAGCTTCTGCGGAATTAACAGCAATTACATTTAAAATTCTTTTTGCTCTCAAAATAGTATTAATATATTTAGATTCTCTATCTCGCACATCAACAAAATCTCGAAAATCATTTACTGGAATGATGTATTTGATTATTTTATTTAACTGCTCTAACCTATTTTCACCTTCAATCCATGGTGCTTCAAAAATATCACCCGGCCATGTTTCTGGATTTAATAAATTAAAGCAATTTAAGAGATTATTATAGTTTTCATTTTTATCGTCTAATAGCAAACGCGTTTTCATATGTTTTTCTAAACAATCAAAAAATTTATCTCTCGAAACAACAATTGATGTTTTTTTTCTATTAATTTCAAATGGAATATTGTATTTTTTCGTTTTAATAATATCATCTGCTTCTTTTTCATATGTTCCTTTATTTAATTTTAAATAAAAATGTTGGAATAGATTTATCGTTCGCCTTATCAATCTATCAGCTCTAATTAATGAAATATCTCTTTCTTGTAAAGCTGTAGACAGTACAGAAATTTCTTCTAATATGTCGTTTATTAAACCTAAATCTTTTAAAAAGTTTTCATTTTTGAAATATGACATTATTCCAATTTCTTTATTTTGACTAAAGTGAATATATAAAGCCTGATATGATTTCCAAACTGCTTTGGCGGTCCTAGCGCTACAGGCTGCCCATCGAGGACCAAATATTCTACCTATTTTGTGTACTTCAGCTCCAAGTTCTTTAGAAACATTATTTAATTCTCGTTGATGTTTATTTGAAGTATGATAATACGAATAAAGTTTATCGAGAAAATATCTAAAGTTATTTACTTCATTTACTTCTTTGATAACATCATCTAGAGTTAACTGAATACGATGAGCTAAACAGTGACAGATGCTAATACCTGGAAAATGTTCTAAAATTCTTGCAGAAACTCCAGCCTTTTTTCCTAACACTACACTAGCACCGTCTGAGCAAAATCCAATAAGATTTTCATGTAAATATTTTTCATTAAAACCATGTTTTTCAAGAACTGATATTAAGGTTTTAAAAATTATTTCTGATGTTGTTCCTTCTAATTCGACAAGATCAATAAAAACTGTTACACTATCATCGGAATCTTGAATTTCAGATTTCAAATAAACTACTAAAACGCTTTTGTGTGAAACAGTTGAGGCTTCATCAATAATAATTGAAATTTTACAACCTGTATTTATCAGTTTTCCAAAAATAATTCTTCTTATTTCTGTAGATATAAGCTTTGCGACAAGTGGAACTATAAATCTGGAATGTAATGAAAATCCACAATCTACATTATTTTTTTCTGTAAATCAATTAATTTTTTAAAATCACTGAATGGGTAATTGTTTTTAATTATGAAATAGATAGTATTAAAAATGTTTACTGTGCTGTTTAAATACTTTTCATTAGCCACATCGAAAGATTTGGAAATTATATTTGTTTCACCAATTTTTATTATTTCCCCAGCTTTTTTATGTGAAGCTGATTCATTGTGTTCCTTCAATTTTTTTCTCATTGATGATTGTAAATCTTCTTTGTTCGAGCCATGAGCTTTGACAGAACATGATTTCCACTCCACAGAAATGTGTAAATGTTTAGCAGTTTCTAAATTTAACGATTCTACTTTCGAACACCACTGACATCCCACATTTTCATCGCTAACAACAATAAGCCACTCGTATTTAGTTTTAAAATAATTTAGTTGTTTATCATTCCAAAAATGTAATAACGCAGCATCACGAGGCGTTCCAGCTTTTTCCGATTGGTGTTGAACTTCAGAAGTATCATTTTTTTCTTTTACCTGTTTTGTTTGATTAGAATTAGTAATATTCTCAGCTTGCTGTTCAGGCTTTTTGGTTATTTTTATAGATTTGCTAAAAAAGTCATCCAAATTACCTTGCCTTTTCATTCTTAGGTTGAAACAAAGAAAATATTTAATAATTAATTAGAAATTTAAATTAATTTCAAAACTTCATACTTGCACGTTAAAACTGAATTTAATAGAGATTAAAAGTAAGGGATAACCATTCACCATAAAAATATTTATACTACTAAACTTTTTATTTAGAGTAAATATATCAAAATAAAAATGTATTCAAAAAGGGAAATTCCCTTTTTATTAAAAGAAAAATATTTTTTTTACAGAATTTTCCGTTAACCTTTTCAAGCTTAGTGGTTACGCGTTGAAACCACCTATTAAAATGCAACTTTAAACATGCTCAGTAGGAATTTTTCAATTCCATAAATTTTGTTCTATAATTCAATGCCATCTCTTGGATTGTAGTGGAAATTAAAAGTACTAAAATTCAAATTAGACAGTTTTAAGTAGATATTTTTACTAAAACCGAAAAAAATTTTAAATCCCAAATTTTTATTTTATTGTAAGATTTTTTGTATTTGATCGATAATGGCAGGTAAATATTTATATTTTTTTTAGTAATTTAGAATGTTTTTATTAATACTTTTACTTTTACATACTTTTACTTAAAAACATACTTTTTTTTTAATATACAACAACCGGTACGGAAAATTTTAAAAATGTTAACAACCGGTACGAGCGTACCGCCCCGTACCGGCTGAATATCACCACTGACTGTAATACGCAGCAGTATTCTACAGAAAACACGTTGTAGAACTACCGCAATATACAAGAACAAAAGCTATTTTAGAACACTTGAAAATTTTGTTTTAGAATTAAAAATCTTTTTTATTTTCTCATTTATAAATTTTGTATTTTTAATTGTTTTTTTTTTCAGGTTCCCATTAAACGTGTCCATCTTTTTACTCTTATCCAATTGGCTTGCTTGATTGCTTTGTGGTTGATTAAATCATTCTCATCGACCTCAATTCTCTTCCCACTGATGTTGGTCGTTATGATTGGCATACGTAAATCATTAGACTTGGTATTCACCCGCCGTGAACTCAAAATACTCGATGATATTATGCCAGAGATGACAAAAAGACAGAATGCTGATGACTTACATCAACTGGATGCTGAGGTGGGATTATGTAGGAAATTATTACCTTGTTTCGGTGGTAGAGGTGGAATAAGCTCGAAAAATGAGAAGTCCACCAAAAATAGTAGCAAAATTAACATACGTAATGGTAGCTTAACACAAGCTAATGATAAAGAATTGGATGCTCAAAGTACTCTATTAAAAAAATGAAAAACAAACTTTCAATAGAGTAAAATTGAAATTATGACACATTTAAAATTATACTCATTCATATGTGCTCTCATTTGAAGACTAATTTACAGGAGAAATTTGTTTGCACTTTCTCATGAAAAAAAAGAACACATAAATAGCAATATAGTGCAATTGCTCATTAATTTAAGTGTCTCTCACTCATTAGTTTCAATATCACCATAATAGTCATTCATTGAACAATTTGTGTTTTCTATAAATTTTAGAATTGCCATGTTTACTTTGCTACTATTTGGCACAAAAAATTTGGTGAAAGACGCTTCACTTTCAAGATATTCAAAATAAGCACCATATTGTCTTGAAAATGATTTCAATTTTTTTTTTTTTTTTTTAATTTTAAATAAATGTGTAATTTTTTGCACGGTAGATTGATTTTATTTATGTATAATTTTCCCTTAAATTCTTGAATAAATGTACATAAATAAATACATGCATATCGCTAATTTACTTCAAAAGTGGCATAAAATACAAAAAATTACTTTTTAAAGAGAGCTATTTTCCTCCCGTTTTTATAAAAGCTAAAATACTTTTTTAATGGCTTATTTGAGAAATGTCTATGCAATACTAGTCAAATAAGCTCTTAATTAACTTTTAATATTTTTTATGACTGGGGCAGTTTTTTTACTTTGTAAACACTACCACTGATCAATTTAAAAGGCATAATTGCTTTCGCATGAATTTAACTACAGATAAAAAAATTCAACGTTTATATTTCGAGTTTTATTTTATGACAACTGTGACTCATTTGAAATATAAAATATGTTTAACATGGTTTATTCAAGCTGAGTTTTATAGGCAATATGAATAATAATATTGGAAACCTTTAAAATTATGACACTATTGCAGTAGAGAAGCGATATAATTCTAATATACACACATACATACTTCTGTACGTAATGCACTTTAGTAGTTTTACAAAGTTTTTTTTTTTTAATTGTACATATTTATTTCAATACATTTTAAATAATAAATAATTTTAAGTTAATTTTTTTATTGTAAAAATATTTCAGAAAATCAGTATTTGTTAAAATTATATTTTTCATAGAGGCGTTGGTTGAATCTGTTAAATGTCTATTAAACTCTTACTGCTGCATTAATATATAATGTTATAGCTTTCTTAAGGAATTATTTGACAAGTATTGCATAGAAAATTGTCAAATAAAGCATTTTTTAAATTTATTTAATTTTATTATGAAAACGGCAGTTAAACTTTCATGCATTTTTAAAAGCTTAAGAGGGGTATAAAACGCATTTATCAGATTAAACGATTGCCCCTAATGTTTCTTGTTTTTTTTTTATTTTGTTTGTTACTGTTTTAGTTCTCTTTATATTTATTGGGCATGCATTAACTATGCATTAATTTTTATATAGTGCATACCTGTGTAAACATATTATTATTATTATTTTTTTTTTTTTGTTTTATAGTAATTATCAAATATTTTTAACAAAAATTAAGGTGGTTAATATTTTAGATAATTTTTTACTGTAATGTTTTATCATAAATTTTTCTGTTTTAATTTATTTTTTAATTATTATTTATTATTTGTAAAAGATGTAATTTTTTTAAAGCAACTGCTAAGTCAATATAGAAACGTACCTAAAACACGTATTATTATAAAGCTAAAAACTTATATTTAAAATATGTGTATTTTATATTTTTAATCATTTAAAACGAGAACGAAAAAGACAATGATTTCCTAAAAGAGAAATAAGTCTAAACATATTTATTTTTTTAAAGACAGATTGGTTTTTTACAAAATTTAACAACAACAAAAAATACAATAATTTAAACTCAAAAAGAGAAAATTATAAAAAAAAATTGATGGAACATTGTCTCTGTCAGAAATGCCATACAAATTGAACCTAAACTACCTAAATTAGCTGTTTATTAGTTGTAAGCTTTATGTAATTGAAACTTTAAAAAAACACAAAATTTTAATAATTTTAAGTATTGTTTTTAATGATATTTACCATAGTAATATATAAAAACAAATAAAAATTCACAAAAAAAAATATTTATCTTATACACATAAATGTTTAATTTCCTTCTGAAACCAAATTAGCAAAAAGGTATCCTACAAAATGGTTACACCTTATTTTCCTTTAAATTGGCAACTCTTTTATATTATTCGGTATTGTTTTTGTTATTTTTTTTTTTCTTCTTTACCATTTCTAATATTTTTATATGCACACACTATTTACACATTTTAACTACAATAAAACTTACACGATGTAGCAACATACGATAAACTGCTTAGAGATCTTAAGTAAGTTTGCATAGAAGCTGAATATTAAATTCAGCCGCTAAAGCACAAGATACGGTTCCATGGGTTGCAATATACAATAGTTTGTAATGCTCAAATATTTTTTAACATTTTGTCAATAACTTTGCGTTTCACCGTTACCTTTGTCAAGATATATAGCCGAGAGCTGCAAGTGTTTTCTAAAAGTCCAAAATTGTTAAGTTCATACACCCATTTTTAAAAAATCCAATTAATGCAGCGGTAACGGTTTTATGTGGGAATATTTGTTTTTGGTGGAGCGTTAAAAGGTGAAGTTGGTTGTAAAACGTTAAAAGAGTCTTAAAATGATTCAATAAAAACTAAATTTGTTTCTCTGTTGCATCTCATTTTTACAAAAATACAATAGCGATATTATCGAAAACAGCCAGGGTTGAAATTTTTAAATTAAATAAAACCCTTAGCTATAGTCCAAAAATGGTAGCAACAAAAATATACTAAAAATGTTGACAACTAAACAATTGTTTAGATTCAAATCAGCCTATCATCAGAATTGAGTTGACCTTAGTAATAGAACTTGGTTTAGAATATTGTTTTATTTTTCTTTAATAAAATTTACATAATTTAATGATTTCAATTTCAATGCACAGAGTATACAAAGTTTAGCGTAAAGTTTTTTTTTCTATTAATAACACAATAAACACATTTTTTCTAAACACCATTCCATTGAACACATAAGCTAGACTTACAAAAAGATAATCAACTTTTTTAGAATCTTAATGATTTTTGAATCAATTTAAAACACACTACAAAAATACATACTTATATTGTTTTATAAATACAATATACAACATACATATATGAGATTAAGAGAATACAAATCAAACATCCTATTATTTTAAGGACCACCATCACCATCATCAACCACCTGATAAGTATGAAAAATATAATTCAAGTTTGAATCCTGGGCCAACGACTATACACATACCATTGGCAAATGGTGCCACCTCATCACCAACTCCAAATCTAAAAGCGAATGTTACACAAGAGGTTCAAAGAACCACCATATGGCAACAGATAAATAAGGATGGCACTTCAGCCGATCAATTAATAATACCAGTGACGGCAAAAGTGCGACAAATTAATGGCAGCCAAAAGTAAGTTTTGGTTTTTTTTTCGATTTAAAAACTTTTTATTCACAAAAAGCCTTAATGAAGTTAAGAATGTAGTTTCCAATTAAAAAAAAATGAAAACAATATCTTTGTAGTGCTATTTTTTAGATATTTTGTTAATTTAGCGATGCAATTTGCTATTTTGTCGAAATTTTATAATGATTTTCTTTTTCATCTGCTTTTGCATTAATATTTATAAATCTTATAAAATTGTAAAAAAAGAAGAAATAAAATACACAACTAGAAGAATAAATAATAGGCCGTATTCCAATTGGCAACGTCTTCGTCGTGTAACGACATTTTTGTAATAGATTAAAGGCAAGAGAAACATTTTTTCTTTATTCTGCTACAAAAATGTCGTCAGACGACAACGACGTCGCCAACAAGAATAAAGCCGAATATTTTATATAATATTTTAAACGTTTTAAAATCATAACATGATGCTGATGCAACTCCTTACGTCCATCATTTTTATAGTAAAAACCATCAACGTTTAACCACTATGAACGAGGAAGATGATGAAAATTCGAATGCTCCTAAAGGTGTTAATAATCCTACACTTAAAATTGAAGATACAGCCAAGGATGCAGCTAACAATGGCATCAGTATAATTGTAGACTTAACAAAACATGATATAACACCGGTCTAAAATAATACCCTCATAAATTAAAAAAATATTTATATAAATAGATATATATATTGATTATACGAGGCATGTTCTCAAAGTAATCTGTCGATATGAAAATTTTTTACCCACAATCTCCCTCTGTGTAGTTTTAAAGCAATAAAATCTAATCATATAAATATTACAAAACATATGTAGTAAAAATATTTAGTAAAGTTTTTAGTTAATTTTTTTTTTTAACCCTGCTACTACGTTAGAAAAAACTTACGTATATTATGTTGTGGGTCATTTTATGACCCGATATATTTTTATTATAAAAATATTAATTTTTACAAAAGAAAAAAGTTTTGAAGACTCGTGATGATTGCAGTAGATTTTATATAAACTTATGTTTGGTGTTTCGGTGCGATGGACACACATAATTATTACAAGTAATGCATTCTGTAAAGGTCTTTTTCTCTTTACTCGCCGGAAAAATGCAATTTGGGTCATAAAATGACCCTAACGTAGTAGCAGGGTTAATAAAATAATCGGTATAAAAAATTAATAGATTTTTGCAGAAAAACACAATCCATAATATTTTATTAATAATAAAAATAATATTTATATTAAAATGTGTTATATAACTGGCTAGGATTATCATATCTGCGCTAGAACTAAATTTTAGCTTACATTTTAGTAGGTGTGCTATTATGATGTACCGTCATAAAGTTGTAACTCTTTTGCTAATAAGAAAAATTTTCTTTCAATAAAAAAGAACAACATTTATGACATAACATAATATACAGCACATCTTGTGAAAACCCCAATTGTTTCAGGGAATAGTAATTTTTTTTTTAGACTACTTTACGACCAATATTTAAAATCTTTGTTTAGACAAAATATGTTTGTGACTGCTTAGGCAACATTACATATCGCACACTTAAGCGAAAAAAAATATTTTCGATATCAAATTTTTTTACCTCACACTGCACAGTGTGGTGGTAAATCACAAATCTAGCTGGAAAAAATAAAAAACAAATTAAATCAGATTCTAAATACAATAGATAACTGTAATTTTAGGGTTTTTTTTTTTTCCTTTAGCTTTTACTAGGAAAACGTAAGCCTTAAAGTCAGCTATTGTTAACAAATGCATTCAGATTTTAAAGAAAAGCGAATTTTTTGTGTAATTTTAGTTTACTATTAAAAAGGCTACGGGGATTTTATGGCAATAATTTTTGTTTATTATTATTGAGCTATATTTCAGGAAAATTCATTTGTTAAAATTTTCATTTAATTATTTCCATTGTAAGTATTAAAAAAAATCCTTTTTTCAAGTAGAGTTGAAACTATTTATTCCGGATAGTTTCGGTGTAAAACAATATTTGTGTTAATCTTTTAATTGTTCACTTTAAGGTGAATCAAAAACATCTTGCGTATTTTTACGATCACCATAATTTTTTTTGTATTTCCTATATTGTTTCGCGAAAAAAATTTTTTTAAGAATGGGTAAAACTACCAAAATAAGTCAAAAAGATATCTTATTGATATTATTAATTGTTAGAAACTGCAGCATTTAACAACACTAATAATATTAGATATAAATTTTTACAGTTGTATGGAGGGTGGGCGTGGCAATGGTCCAATTTCGCCCATTTTTTTCCGGAGGTACATATTGGCTTAGTGACACCTTGTACCGAAGATACAAGATTCCAAGATTTTAATTTTGTCCATCTAGATTGGTAAAATCTTGCACTGTGCAAGTTGACAAAACTTGGCTAAGAAAAAATGCTCGATTTTACTGAAAAAATTATAAAATGAAAAGAATCCAAAAAAATTATAGAAATAAAACAAGGTGGTATATATAGCCATCTTTAATATAAATTTCATTTCTGTTTTTGTCAAGATACCTTTTGATCGATGCATTTAATTTTAGATAAGCTTGTGGAACTTTAGAAAATAAAACACTTGAGCCCCTTATATTTTAATCCCATTTTTTTTTTATTCCTATGAAAATTCGTTTTTTTTTTTTTTGTGATATGTAACAAGCCATAGACATTTCCCAAATTGGCTTTTAAGTATTGAAATGTTTTAGTAACCAATTAAAAAAAGTTAATAAAAAACAGATACTATATATGTATATATTCCCGGAAAATTTAAATTGAAGTGATTCAAAAACAATACCATACCAATATACCGCTTTTTGAGAGATGGATATGAAGAAATGAATTTTCAATAAATTTTTCATTTATTCATGTTCTGAATTTAAAAGTGATTTGCAATTTATTTTAACCCACATGGTAAATAATGTTTAAATTTATTTGAACCAGTCGTATTCATGTAATATTTTGCTGAGTTTTATTGAAATAAATCTTACAAAAATATCATAAAGTTTAATGGAGTTTTGGTAAATTTTAAGAATTCAGCTTAAAATCCAATTTTAAATTTTCAGGAATTTCAATAACAAAATTACTATTCCCTTAAAAAATTTAATATAAAAAATAAAAATAAAACGATCATTAAAATCCATTAAAAATGAGCTGTAGTAACTATGATAAACACACAGAATCCTTATACTGTTTTCAGATATGTGTCATTATTGAGATCATCACAATAAATGGCATTATTGAGCTCAATATTCTATAACAAATTTTAATTAATTATTGTTCAATAAGTTCGAAATGTAATAAATATGGAGTAAAATGAAAATGCAGCCCTGTCATAAGTGGGTTCAGAGAGCATATGACAATTACATACATACATACATACATAATTGGCCATTACAACCCTGTGTCAGGATTACGGCCTAGCTTCTCGCAGCACTCATGTTGTATGTGTTAATTTTTTCCCATGAGTGCCGGGGCCTACAGTTTAAAGTCGACTCCGAACGACAGATTTGAGAAGCTTTTTCATGGCAATTAATTACTCCCAGAGCTTTTGCCAGAAGACTGCTGAGAGGTAGTCGCCGAAAGAAATATTTTTTTTCATATTTCTTTTTTTTAAGATGTCGGAGCTGAGATTTGAACCCAGCACTATCGTCTTCGTAAGCCAACACACTAACCACTAAACCACGGCGACTATGAGAATTAAGCGAACAAATTTTATTGATATTTGACAACTCACTTGTCAATAAAAATAAATTTTTAAAATAAAAAATTTTAAATAAAATAAATTCTTTGAATTTGTTATAAAAACATTTTAATTCTTACTTTCATAAATAGGTGAAAAAGAAAGAAAAGTAGAATAGACTAGAGAGAGAGCTGTTTTCTGGTTTCCAGCTGTCAAATGAATATTGAGTACGCTAAATTGCATATGCCTGAACACTTAAAATAATTTTGTCAATTAACCAAATATTGACTCAATAAAAGTTCATGTCTGAGCATAGTACTAAACAAGTCAATTACACTGTAATAATTCGATTTATTTTTAGTTTATTACATTAAACATGCCAAATGACTTAGAATTCTTTTAGAAATTAATTAAACCCAAAAGTTACCAATCTCTTCTATGTAATATTTTTTAAACTATAACTACCATATACAATATTCAAAAGAAAGTTAAGTTGATTTGAAAAATACTTCAAGTATACTTTATTTCTAACATGGCAGTAACACTTTACTTTTTAAAATTTGTGTTAGAGAATATTTGTGATATTCACAAAGTGTGCTCTGTCATATTGTATAAAAGTATTGCTACAATGTTGTAAGTTTTTTTTTATTACGAAAAATCATTAAATTTATGACAAAATATACATATAAAGGCACACCTTGTGAATCAGCCAATTATAATTATTTACTTATTTGTTAGAAGATATTATTTTAGAACTCACTTAGAAAGCATTTAAGAAAATGTTGCATAAATTTGTTTAATAATTTCGACAGAAATCGAAAGTAATAATAAAATAGCAATGTATCCGCACAATATAAACTGATATATAGAAAAACAAAAGTATTATGTATGTAAGTAATTAGAAATTAAAATATAATTGTATTTCATGTGTTTAATTATAAGTATACATATTATTTGAAAAAAAATGTTTTCCAATTAAAAAAAAATTGAATTTTAAAAGAAATATACAAGAATATATATAAGTATATACATATGTATGTATATGAGGCTGTGTATTGTGTGTTGTTTTATTTTTAAAACAATACGATTCGGCTTAAACTTAATAAATAAAAAATTTTAAAGCAATTAAATGGTTCAGCTAGTTTTGTCTTGTTTTTTGTTTTTTTTCAAAATAATATTTTATGTTAGTTTGCAATATACCATAAACGTACGTACATACAATATACATATAATTATATGATTAAGTAATTAATTTTAAATATCAAAAATATGTTCAATATACCTATACATACTGAAGATAAAATAATTTAACAAAAAGTATAATAAATAATAAAATAGAATTTTTGAAATCCATTTAAATTGTTTTATTTGAAAAAGAATTCGTTCGTTGTGTTTTGATTAATTGTTTCCTTTTTTTAACTATAAGTTTATTACTCGTATCTTCAATAAAAATCATAAAAATGCAATTCATTTCGTTTTTCTTTTTTTCTATATATATAAATTAAGTATAAGTATCTTAGAAAATGTTGTTGTTGTTAATGTAAACTTTTGTTTAACTTTTTAGATGTCCAGCACCTGTTATTATTGATCCAACACTATCCCATTAAAATCATATGATCATCTTATCCATTTTCTAGTTTTAAATATAGAAGAGGAAACTGCATTTAACAAAAACCAAAATATTTAAAATTGTGCTAAAATGGTTGACTATTTGGTCTTCTATAGACATACACATTTTGAAACTTAAATGTTGTGTTTCTTTTTAAGAAAACTCTTACAACAAAGTGTTTCTCTTCTACACTTGTGTCATATTCATTGAAATTCTTAAAAATGCATGTCTTTTTGTATTATTAGAAATGTCATTTCTTTCCAAAACTAAATTGAGCTTTATTTAAATTTCAGCACAAAGCATTTAATTCGTCGCTGCAAATATGGCACGGATATACAAATACAAGTAGTCGACACTTCTATGTCTCACCAACAGAAACCTCGGTTTGAATCTATAATTTAGACTTGTGCCAGGCAAGAAAAAAGGTCTATATTCTTTGTTAAATATAATTGTTGTTTTTATTATTTTTTTATTTATATTTATTTAAATTAATTTATATTCATAAATGTGTTCATCCTTTTTAATCGCTCTCTAGAACAAACTTAAACAACAACAGCATTTAAAAGAAATACGAGTAGGCATTGAATCTCTATGAGCAATTGAAATTTTAGAATATTTAGAGGTGTCGTTTAAAAAAAATAATTTTATTTTATAAATCAAATATAATCGTACGAATAAGGGGGTTAAACTTTTAAATTAAAATAATTTCTTACACAAAATATTATTTAAAAATTGTTGTAGAAAGAATCATGTTTTAAATTACTAAAAAATATAATAATAAATTAAGTTTAAATACAAAAAATTTAATTATTAAGGTTTTATTTTAGACAATTTTTATATAAGCTTTTTGAACAAAACCAATTCGAATTAATTGGGGTATTCACAACCATTACTATTATATCGTCGTGCGGGAGTTTATGTGCTCTATACGCCATTTTATGCATCTCGAGTTTATGATACCAATTTAGGTTTTCGATCCCCGATTTTTCAAGTCTGTAATCAGTTTTCAGATATCTTGTCCAGTTTCGGAAATAAATAGCCGAAAACCGATTGCAGATTTTACAAATTTTGGTGTCAAAAGTCTAAAGTGGCATAACTAACTCGAGCTGCATAAAATGGCGAATAGAGCACATAAACTCCCGCACGACGATATGTTATTGTCTGAAATTGTCACTTATTTAACAGTAAGGAAAAATCTTTATTAATAAAGAACCAACAACTTTATGACAACAAGACATAGTAGCATGCCTTGTGAATAGCCTAAATATTCTTTATTTATTTCGTATGTACATACAGTATACTAAAACGTCAATATTCGATTTCGTCAACATCCAAAAACATGAAAATTATATCTGTTTGAGTACTTTTCCAAAAAAAAAATAAATCAGTGAAAATAAGTGAAGAAAAATTTACTCTTAAAAATAAAAATAAAAACTTTAGTAAACGGACGGGAATCTAATAAGATTTATTGATTTAGTAAAAACAGCTGATTGTGAAACTGAAAAACAGTAGATATACAAGTAAATTAAGTTAAAATTAAAATGTACAGTGAAAGAAAGCTGGAAGTAATTTTTTCCTCGGGAACTTTTCACATAATAGCAGTTGATAAGTATCGGAATATGCATTTGTTTTAATTATATTATTAAATGTTTAAATAAGGTTACTAATAAACCATGCCTAATTGTCTAATTCCACTCACTCTAATCACTCAAATCAAATTCAGAAATTGTAAATATGAAGCTGTTTGTGACTCAGAAAATTTTATTGAGCATATAAAAAATTGCTTTGTATGAACATGCCACTTACAAAGCAGAGCGTTGCATACAGTAAAAATTTCAAGAAAATCGTTTCAGCCGTTTCACTATCTATAGACTTCAAATAACCAAACAAACCCAAAAACACACATTAATACAATACAGTAAACCTTCGAACTGCGCGGTAGATACGTTCTGAAAAAACAGCGCGCAATCCAAATCGCGCACTGTGAACCCTATTTTGTATGAAATTAGGGGAATACGTTCCAAATCCTAAAATTATCATGAAAACTTTAAATTTTAACCAAGCAGATAACTAAAAAAGACTTTATTCAATATTAACATAAAGTGTAATAATTAACATAAACAAAAATATAAAAATTATAAATTCATTCATAAAAATTAAACAAACAAAAAATCTTGAAATCCGTTCATTGTACATAGTATGTATGTACATAATTAAAATGTAAATATATAATTAAAAAAATCTTTAAATAAGTTAATTTTCATCTAAATTTTCATCTAAAGTTCTTTATACGGCACTAAAGCTTCCGTCAAACGGCTACGAAATTTTAAAGCACGCTCTAAATCAGGGTCTAGGTCAATAGCTTCTATCAGTGCTTTGCTACTAAATTTGTTTTTTTCAACAAATTCTACATTATGGGATAATATGTGTGTGCACATCACTGATATATTTATGTACGCAAAAAAAAAAAAACTCGCTGCTGCTAAACTTTTGCCGCGCAATGCGAAATTTTGGTGGTAAAAATAAAAACGCGCAAGTCCGAAACCGCGCAGTTCGAGGGATTACTGTATAGTAAACATATAACGTCAACACTCACGGTTTTAACTAATTGACGTTATCCCGAGTGTGCTGTATATGTATAGCCTGATCTTAAACGAACTTAACTCAAGCATATGCAAGATGTTAAAATTTGTTTGTAAAAATTTCTTCAAATTTTATACCAAAAGAATGTCAAGGCTTAATATAGGCTCCCTGAAAATAAAGTTTTTGTGTAGTCACTATTGGAGTCAGTCCAATCGAAAAAATAAAATAAAAAAAGACACAAAATATATATAAATCTACACCATGGAAAAATAAGCTTTCAATACGGTTGGTGCTTTCATGTAAAATGTAAAATAATATAGAAGCGAGGTTTAGCTGTATATGGAACTTAATACATGATGTACTTATGTACACACAGGAGTATGTAGTATGTATTTTCTATTCATTTAGACATTAAATTAAATTTCAAAAATTATCTATAATTAGGCGATACTCTAGAGATAAAAATTCACTTTTAGTAAAAGCACATTAAATTTATTCTTAGAAGTTTGATAATGGACCAACCTCAATACGCATTTAGTCTTTAGACTTACGGTAGGAACATTAAAAGAGCAGACAAGGATGACAGATTGCCGAAAGCGCTCTGAAATTTATAAAACTATGATATGGAATAATATGAAGTCTTACCAGATACAGTTTAAAAATATAAGTATGTACATAAAAACATACATACATTTGCAAGAAATATAAAATATTGTAGTACACATGTACACAAAAAAGATCAAATAAACAATTTTGGCTGTAAAAGATCGAAACCGCAACACTGTTACAAACACCAAAGGTATTAATTAATGCATGAACAATTTTGCTCAAACTGTTAACTCGCCAATACTTCAATAAAAATATGATAAAGAAAATAGTAAACAACTTGACTTACCGCTTTTTATTAAACGAACATATCAGTCCATCAAATTTTAAACAACAATAATATTTTTATAGAAAGAACACATTAAATTGTTAAATTTATCAAGAAAATTGTGAAAAATATGTTAACGTGTAAAATATGCTGGAAATAAAATGTAAACCCAACTTATTAACTAACGGTACTATTTTATAAAGAAACTTAACGAAGCATGGTAAGTATGTGCTTGAACTGCATTATCTATACTTAGTATTACAACCCTGATTTAATCTTGTTGTCTTCTTTTTTGGTATTGCCAAAGAACAAATCACTCTACAATGCCATTGTACAATTATGATGAACTTGTGTAATGTATGAACAGCTTAAGGCAAATACCGAAAAACTAAATGTTGAAAGAATTACATGTGAAAATAAAAGATTAAGGCCACAACATGTGGCCTTTATATTCATAAATAAATTCTAACTTGATTTTTAAATTATAATATTATTGTATTTTAGCGTTAAAGTAGTACATTGACAGTTGAACTTAGATGTTACGTATTCTTTGGAGAGACGCATACTTTTATATTTAAATGGTCCTACTATTTGCTTGTCTTGCTACTATAGGTATACGTGTTTGAGCCAGAATAGGAAAATAAACAAAACTGAACGTTTGTTCTCATTTTGTTGTATTCTTTACAATGAGTAAAACAAAAATAAATCAGAAACAGTGAGAAAGATTGCCCCATTTAATTTTGTATATTGTTTTTGTTTTGAGTACTACAAATACACAAACTCAAATGTGCGTAGGTACAACAAAAAATGAATGAGAAGAAAAAGGATAGAAGAAGAGAAAAAGAAAAGAAGAAGAGAAAAAACAACAAAAAACAAAGCAAGCACAAGATCGAAAAGCTAATTGTTTCATTTTCGCTCTTTCTCATTTAGAAAGTATTTGTTTTTGTTTTGCTCATGTACAATACCATTAAAAAATTTTTGAGAAGTGTATGACTTTGTTGAAACTTTTGCGAATTGTTTTGTTTGTTTACCCACTCTGGTTTGAGCTCGTTAGATTTAATGGGAAAGTGGGTAGTAATATTAATATATTACACATTTTACATTTTTTTTAAATTTCCGACGTACACACAGCAGCGACAACAAGCAAACTGAATTTTTTTTTAT
This sequence comes from Metopia argyrocephala, assembly GCA_963576795.1. NCBI lineage: Eukaryota > Metazoa > Arthropoda > Insecta > Diptera > Sarcophagidae > Metopia > Metopia argyrocephala. Next base: position 5,471,593 of record OY756209.1, read on the forward strand.
ATAAAGTACGACGGACACGTTATTAGACGAGTATGTTGGTATGCGACAGACTCAGAAAATCAAAAATTTTTGAAAACCAACGTACATGTCTGACATACTCGAAATACATGCTATTAGACAGTGAGTTTTGGTATGCCATCGTACATGTATGCAGACAAGTATGCCCGTCTAATAGGCCTTTAACTGATTGCCATGAACAAGCTTCTTGAGTTTGTTGTTCAAAGTCGACTTTAAACTGTAGGTCCCGGTACTCAAGGATAAAAATTGATACACAGAACATGAGTGCTGCCACAAGCCAGGCCGTAACTCGGAAGCCAGGTGATAATGGCTATTTATGTATGTTTTGTTTTAATATTTTAAACTTTTTTTTTAAAGTTTTTGTCACTTTTTTAAACAAAAACAGTTGATTTTGACATTTCAGCGTACAACTTTTATTTATTTTATGTATGAGGCTACCTTATTTAATATATGTACGTATGTATACACCAATACTATATACATATATTGCTTTTCCTAAAATTTCATAAGAATATATTTTTTTTGTCGAAATTGATTTGTGTGTGAATTTTTTTTTCTTTTCTTTTTTTGTTAAATAACAAAATTTTAATTGTAAGAATGTGTGATAGAAAATGCATGAGACAGGGTCGCAAAACTAATAACGGTTTTCTGAACTTTCTGAGAGAGTTTAGAAAAAAAAATTGCAATTTTTCGTCTGTTATCGAAATGGCAAAAGCTGGTGCCAGAGAATGGAGAAAATTGTCGTGTGCCCAAAAAAGGCGATACCAAAGAATGGTAAGTTTTTTCCTTTTTGTTTTTAATTGGATTTTCTTAAGAAACTTTAAAAAACTAAAACAACTCATTCCTAAACAAAGGGAAAGCGCCGTCGTTGCTCTTCAAGAAGAAGAAGAAGTAGTAGTAAAAAATGTTGTATGCGAGCCGGTCCCGTAACTAGTAATGGTTATTTAAACTTTTTAAGACGGTATCGGCGAAAATGTTGCGGTATGTCACCGCAAGAGACAATAAAGAGAGGAGCCAGAAGATGGAATGCAATGTCTCAGAGAGAAAGAGCCAAATACATTTGTTCGGTAGGCTTTGTTGTATATAATTTGGGAGCAAGTCTCAATATCTTAAATGCTCTTTTTCTTAACAGGCTCGAAGATCTGCATGTAAACCAAGACGACGTGTGTGTTAGTAAAACAAAGGATTATCTTTCAAATTATGTAAAGTGTTGTAAGGTGTTATTTTTATTATATATGTTGTGAATGAAAAGGAAAGATTAATAAATTACGTCTTAAAAAGAATAAAATTGTGTTATATTTTAAACAAAACTAAAGTACTTTCTGTTTAGGGGATACAAAAGCAGCCCATAAGCTATAGCGAAATTCAAAATATTTGTTAGGCTTTAATTTTATAATTAATAATTTAACTTACAAAGTAGTTCGACAATGAATGGGACGATTTGGAATGCCATCTAACATATAAAATTAATTGACAAAACGGCTTGCCCGATTGCAATGAAATTTTCAGGGGTGATTGGGGTGCGTGGAGGGTGCACATAAGAAATTTACGCGAAATCGGCCCATTGGTTCCGGAGATATTACGTTTAGATTTTCCTATATATTCTTATACAAATTCAATGTACAATTTTTTCATGTATTCATAACTTATATCTTGAGAGCTGTTAGAACTAAATTTTCTAAATTTGGTCTGAACGACTTTATGGTCAAGGAAAACCATCAACCAGAAAGTAAGCGCGGTACCTTCCATGCAAGTTAAATATTAATTTCTTTATATCTTAAGAAGTGTTTAAGCTGAAGTTTCTGAGTTTGGTTTAATTTGATTTCGTAGTCATTACAAATCATTAGTCGAAAAATGTGTGCAAATGGTAGCAGTAGGTGTAGTGAAGCACGCTGGGTTTAGGCTAATATGCACATAAATTATTCGGGTATGTTCTGAAAAACGAATTGGAGTGAAATTAAAAACGAAAGTTTTTTCAAAAGCAAATTAAACTTAAATTCGCGAATTATTTTATTGTTTTGGTATTCAAGGAAGTTAGATTAATGGTTATTAAGCGAATAAATAGAAAAAATTTTCAAAACAATTAACATTTTAAAAATATAGCAGTTTGAAATTTCATTCGATTTCAATTTCACTCGAATTCGTTTTTAAAATTAAAATACTATTAAAATAATAAATCTGCACATTAAAAAAATTTTGTATGTTTTGAATATGAATTTTGCCTGTTTGAAGGCAAACAACTACATATTATACCATTCACTACTTATTAGTTCTGGCACTTGTTTTTAGTGCCTTTAAAAATGTTTGACGATATAAGGTTTTGAGTTTGCTTTCGCTGCTTTTTAACACCTTAATTCTAAATCGTCATATTAAATGCAATCGGACGTAGCTACTAGTGCGTGTATTTCTAAATGCCAGAAGTCATAACTATAGTGCATACATATTAATATGAAAACCTTACCTAGTAGTCGCCGTGGTCTAGTGGTTAGTGTGTTGGCTTACATGAGCCCTGGGTTCGACACCCAGCTCTGACATCTTAAAAAAGAAATATGAAAAAAAATATTTCTTTCGCCGACTACCTCTCAGCAGTCTTCTGGCGAAAGCTCTGGGAATAATTGATTGCCATGAAAAAGCTTCTCAAATCTGTCATTCGGAGTCGACTTTAAACTGTAGGTCCCAGTACTCATGGATGAAAATTTACACACACAACATGAGTGCTGCGAGAAGCTAGGCCATAATCCTGACACAGGGTTGTAAAGCCCAGTTATGTATGTATGTATGTATGTATGTATGTATGTATGTATGTATGTATGTAGATGTGATTTAAGTGGCACCGTCCTGTTAAAACAACATATCGTCCACATTCATATCTTCCAATTTGGGCCATAAAAAGTTCGTTATCATCTCACGATAGCGACATGTTAAGTTGGACGCGTTTTCATCCGTACTATGGCGAACAGTAGCAAGAGACCATTGAATTTGTCGCGCAAAAGAGAAATTGTTTCGTTAGCTGTGTGGCAAGTGGCACCGTCCTGTTGAAATCACATATCGTCCACATTTATATCTTCCAATTTGGGCCATAAAAAGTTCGTTATCATCTCACGATATCGAACACCATTCACAGTAACAGTGGACAGCTCTTCAGCCACACTATCGTGAATAGCAGCAATATTTTCAGCAGTATGAGCTGTACGAGCATGCACTGGTATTATCACATCTCCTACAAACCCGGTTTGCTCAAATTTTTACACGCTTTTTTCCATTGTAAGCACATTTGGACCATTAAATTGACCGAAGAAATTACGAAGTACACGATATGAATTTTGATTTGAATGCCCTGTTTCATAATAAGCCTGAGTAACTTTAACACATTGCTCGATTGTGTATCTTTCCATGGTTCAAATTGAGTTAGTTAGAAATTGAGAAATATCAAATGAAATGTAGAAAAAACTTGACGTTCAGGTGTGGTTTACATTCAACATCGGCTCTTAAAATTTAACCACTCGATACATCTGCTTTGAAGTCAACACAAATAAGCTGTTGTAATATTGTCACGTCAAACAAATTTACAAAGTGAAATAAAACTTTGATCAAATTATTTGATGAGTACACATATAAACTTTATAAAGCCTTATATAAATTTCTATCTATTCAAGGCGAATTGATTATAAGGTGACTTGACTTGTCAGAATTTAAAAAAAAGTTTTAATTTATAAATACTCTGTGTTTACACGTAGAGGTTCTTATTTTTAAGATTGCATGTTTATTGGCGAAGGAGGCGAGGGGTAAAGAAACGAGTACACTCTGTCTTGTACTGGCAATACGCTTTACTCTCTCATTCGTAATTGCACACATGCATACACACAATTGTAAGTAACATATGTGACGTCAAAAATAAGAATTGTATTGTCTGAACGCCGAAGATAGTTCAAAGAAGAATAAACCAAAATCTTAAAAATAAGAATCTCTACGTGTAAACACAGAGTATTTATAATTTTGCAGTGCCATGTTACAAGAATAACAGGTAGCCTCGCAAGAGCAGCTGACTTTTTTTCCTTTGGGTCGCTGATATGTCAAAATTGTTTGTTTATTATTTTTTTTCAATAACCGTTTGTGTTTTGAAAAATTTGAAATAATTAATCATATAAAGAATTCTTTTGGAAATTTTTAAAATATATTACTATTACTAGCAGGGACACTGCACTAAATTTCTGCAAGTATATCCAATTTTATTTATATTTCGTTTATGTAAATTTTTCATTCGATATACAAGCTTAAGTACAAAGCCAACGTTCGCAAAAATTTAAAATAATCAAAATTTTTTATCAAAATCTATTAGAAATTCCTCAAGAAGAGTTTAGGAAGACAATGAGAGCATGTGATTGGAGAGACCTTTTTATATTAATAGTACCGAAAATATATTTGAACCAGAGGGGAGATGGCAAAAATATTTTTTGAATTTTTGGTAAAGAAATCCATTTCCAGATTTTGAAAACGACAATTTTCCCAATAGAACAACCCACGACTTTTACATTGATGCTCATATATTAATGGCCGCCAATAAGAACAAATACCAGTTACGTGGACTTGTTACAGAATGTATCTACCCCCATATGTTGCATAATCTGTAGAATTAAACTATTTATTGGAATCTTTTAAAAATTCTTGGAACATCCTCGGAATAACTTACAACGTTTCGCTCAACAATTGTTTTTCATACCCAATAATTGTAAGACATTTATTATTGTTTTCTAGCCTGTTCATGGAACACGAATGGTTTTTGACATTCGCCTCTTTATAGGAGAAACACTAACTAATTTGAGCTTTTTTGTTGTTATCTCACATATAAAAAGACGAATGGCAAAAACCATTCGTGTTCTATGAACAGGCTGTTAGTTATCTAATGGACGACAATGAAATTTTAGCTGAGCATAATACAACAATTGAATAATTAATGTGTGTACCCGTCTGTGGACATAACCACACTCCACCCAAAAGTATGGGTAGAGGTGAGATACAACGCGTCAGACTAGCTTACCCAATTTGTGTACTTCCAACAACAGGACATAGCGTACTACAGCCGCTCCCATCGAGAGCCCTATGACAAAAGATTAGTAACATCTTGGTACTACCATTACTTGGGGGGTTACTTTGTATTTCGGTTCGAATCGAAAATGCTTTCGAAAGAAATTTCCCATTCGAAAAAACAATAATAAATGAATACAAAATTTTTTCGAAAATTCTTAAATTTTTTGGAATTCGTAAGATTTTCGATTCGAAATACGAAGTAACCCCTCTGGATAGTAGCACCCCTCCTTGCTGAGGAGGTGAACTATCCAGCACTTACCACAATCATCCATTAAAGGCCTATTAGACAGGCATACTTGTCTGCATACATGTACGATGGCATACTTTGGGTTTTGCTATTACACTATCGAACACTGCAGTCGTACTTCAGTACACAAAAATTATTGATGGGAAAACATGTCAATGAAACGGAAGGTTGTAGCGGCCTAATACATTGTATGCATTAATTTTCAATTGTTTGTTGTGGTACAAATCTGATTTCATTTGCCACAATTGTGGAAAGCTTTTATATTTCTCAATAAACTCTTCCCAGAAAATAATATTACACATTTTACATTTTTTCTAAATTTCCGACGTACACACAGCAGCGACAACAAGCAAACTGAATTTTTTTTTATATAAAGTACGACGGACACGTTATTAGACGAGTATGTTGGTATGCGACAGACTCAGAAAATCAAAAATTTTTGAAAACCAACGTACATGTCTGACATACTCGAAATACATGCTATTAGACAGTGAGATTTGGTATGCCGTCGTACATGTATGCAGACAAGTATGCTCGTCTAATAGGCCTTTTAGACAGTGAGTTTTGGTATGCCATCGTACATGTATGCAGACAAGTATGCCCGTCTAATAGGCCTTTAAAGAATTATTCAAGCTCAAGGTGTAAAAATTATTTTGGAATATTTTTTTAATACTTAATTTTGGGGATTTTTGGAATTAAATAAGTTGGCAGCACTCTATTTTTATATCGCCCATGAGAGCTAATCAGCTGTTCACTGTAATTTTATTCTGCAGCATTCACGTTGTTGTCATTCAGTGTTGTCAGATTAGGGGATTTATCCCCAAATTGAGGATTCCTTTTCTGAAATGGGGATAAAAAAATTCATTTGGGGATGGGGATTTTTTTGGGGATGATCGACAAGTTTTTGGCGATTTTTAAAATTTGTTCGCTTGCTTAATTAAGTATATATCATTAACACGATGAAAGAATTTTAATTTTCAAATCTTGCTTATAAACTTGTTTAAAACTCATACTTTCATATAAAATTTTTGCAATGAGTGCTCTTGGTTTGATTTATTTTCTCATATATATAATAAAATTCCCAATATTATTATGTTTTCGCCACCTTCTTTAATGGTTTTTATTGAGGAGCTATTTAGTATTAGAGGGTCTTTTTACAGCTAAATTACTTCTTTCGTAGATAAACAAACTAATTTTAGTTTCGTCCGACCACAATTACTTTTCCACTTATACTTTATGTTTTCCATAATATGGCACAGGACATTTATTTAGAATTGAGGTAAAATAGATGCTGTATACTATACAAATATTTCAAACGACATCATGATGTCTTATGCTGAATATGAAATGGCACGGCAATCAGCATTTCAACAAAATAACGACCCGAAACACACATCGAATCGAGCAAAAGATTGGTTTAAAAAGAATGTCGTCAACATTTTAAGTTGATCTGCACAATCTCCAAATTTAAAATCTACATATCAAACATATATACATACATACATAAATGCAAAATTATTGATGCACTTTGTGTGGGGATTTTTATGGATGAACTAATAAAGGTTTTGGGGATTTTTGGGGATATAAATTTCGAAATTGGGGATAAAAATTGTAAACCATCTGACAACCCTGTTGTCATTGGTGGTTGCCGTGAGCTTGTGTTTTCTCAATTGTAATTGTTTAAAATAGAATAAATTGTGAATTAAAAATGTCTTTAATAAAACGCTTAACAAATAGCAATTTAATAAGACATGTAAATAGTATTAAAACATTAAATCAAGTAAGTAATGTTTACACTGTTTTGAGAAATCATTTAAGAGTATAGATAGGTTATGTAATGTAACAATATTGCATGTAAAACAAAAAAAATATATTTTTTTTCTTTTTATCCGTCTTAGAATGGCTATTGTACGCATTTGAGATTTGCTGAGCATAAACCTATTGAGAAAATACGAAATATTGGTATATCAGCTCACATTGACAGCGGCAAGACCACTTTGACAGAACGTATACTATTTTATACCGGTCGCATTGCCCAAATGCACGAGGTAAGAGGCAAGGATAATGTAGGTGCTACTATGGATTCTATGGAATTGGAAAGACAAAGAGGAATAACCATCCAATCTGCTGCTACTTATACTTTGTGGAAGGATATTAATATCAATATTATAGATACACCCGGTCATGTTGACTTTACCGTGGAAGTAGAAAGAGCCTTAAGAGTTTTGGATGGTGCTGTTTTGGTGTTGTGCGCGGTTGGTGGCGTTCAGAGTCAAACTTTGACCGTAAATAGACAAATGAAGCGATACAATGTACCTTGCCTGGCTTTCATTAATAAACTGGATCGTATGGGTTCAAATCCGTATAGGGTTCTATCACATATGCGTTCAAAAATGAATCACAATGCAGCCTTCATACAGTTACCTATTGGCCTAGAAAGTGATTGTAAAGGTATTGTAGATCTAGTGGGTGAAAAAGCAATATATTTCGATGGCGATTATGGTACCAAGATACGTTACGATGAAATACCTCAGGACATGCGCACGGAATCCGCTGAGAGAAGGCAAGAGCTTATAGAGCATTTGTACAATGTGGACGAAATCTTAGGTGAAATGTTTTTGGAGGAAAAATCTGTAACGGAGAGCGATATTAAAGGAGCATTGCGCCGAAGTTGTATAAAACGTACCTTTACTCCGGTAATGGTGGGTACGGCTTTGAAAAATAAAGGTGTTCAACCTTTATTGGATGCTATTGTTGACTATCTGCCAAATCCTGGAGAAGTAGAAAATGTAGCCTTTGTTGAAGAAGAAGGTAAAGAACCCAAGAAGATCGTGCTCAACCCAGCCAGAGATGGCAAAGATCCCTTTGTTGGTTTGGCATTTAAGTTAGAGGCTGGTCGTTTTGGACAACTCACTTATCTGAGATGTTATCAAGGTGTTTTACGAAAAGGTGATAATATTTTCAATGCAAGAACTAATCGTAAGGTGCGCATAGCCCGTTTGGTACGTTTACATTCCAATAATATGGAAGATGTCAATGAGGTGTATGCTGGTGATATATTTGCTTTGTTTGGTGTTGACTGTGCGTCTGGTGATACCTTTACCACAAGTCCCCGTGACGGCTTATCTATGGAATCTATTTATGTGCCTGACCCTGTAGTTTCCATGGCCATTAAGCCCAACAATCCTAAAGATCGCGACAATTTCGCTAAAGCTGTAGCCCGATTCACTAAAGAAGATCCAACCTTTCATTTTTACTTTGATAACGATGTTAAGGAAACTTTAGTTTCTGGTATGGGCGAATTACATTTGGAAATCTATGCCCAACGTATGGAAAGAGAATACAATTGTCCAGTTACTCTCGGCAAACCTAAAGTAGCATTTAGAGAAACTCTTGTCGCTCCTTGTGAATTTGATTATTTACATAAAAAACAATCTGGTGGTTCAGGTCAATATGCTCGTATTATTGGTGTAATGGAACCTTTGCCTCCGCAACAAAACACATTACTAGAGTTCTCTGATGAAACCATTGGTACCAATGTACCCAAACAATTTGTACCAGGTGTAGAGAAAGGTTTTCGAGATATGGCAGAAAAAGGTATGCTGTCTGGTCATAAATTGTCTGGAGTTCGTTTTCGTCTACAAGATGGTGGCCATCACATTGTGGATTCAAGTGAACTGGCTTTCATGTTGGCCGCTCATGGTGCCATCAAAGAGGTATTTCAAAATGGTTCCTGGCAAATTCTGGAACCCATTATGTCGGTCGAAGTAACAGCTCCCGAAGAATTTCAAGGTGCTGTAATGGGTCAATTGAGTAAGAGACATGGTATTATAACCGGTACCGATGGTACTGAAGGTTGGTTTACTGTTTATGCGGAAGTTCCTCTAAACGATATGTTTGGTTATGCTGGGGAATTGAGGTGAGTGCACATTATCATAAAAGGATGGCAAAAAAATATAAATAAAACTGTTTTGAATTTGGAATTTTTTTAGATCCAGCACCCAAGGTAAAGGTGAATTTACTATGGAGTATTCTCGATATTCTCCATGTTTACCAGATGTACAAGAACAAATTGTACGACAATATCAAGAGTCTCTCGGTCTAGGACAAACCGAAAAGAAGAAAAAGAAAAACTAAATTCATTTTAGAAAATCATTCACGTTAACTTTAAGTCAAATAATATATACATGTATTATATAAAAATAATCATTCATTTTATAAAAAAAATAAACCTACAACTTCTTTTGTACATCTGTGATAAAGAGAAAGGTATATTTTAGTTTTAAATTAAAAATATAATAATACTGAAATGAAGGGTAGGTATATGGCTTGCCCACCACAAAAAAATATGTATTTAAGCATGGTTTATGTGTGTACAGCTCGATATGAAACTCATTTGTTCTTGTGCAAACTTTTTGCCTTTTTTTCATTCGGGAAGTTTTAAGTTCCAAATCTTAAAAAACTATTGTCATTATGATTTGGTTTTCACAAGTAAATAATATACACAAGTTGTAAAGTCTTGACTATCCATGTCCTATTCAATATATTTTTTTAATGTGGGCAGACTTGGATTGTGCAGAATTGGGTACATGTAACAATTTTAACGAATGTATAAAAAGTTTCGTTGTATTACGCGATATAAATAGAACTTAATTGTGTACATATTTTCTGTTTTTGAAATTTGAAAATAATTTATTATAATAATAATATATATAATATATAATTCCTGAAGACGCTACAAGAAAAAGTAGCGAAATATCGATAACAAAATAAATCACTTTTATTCAAAAATAGACCTGGAGCTTAAATAATTATTTACATTAATTAATAAAGGTCCAGAATTAAAGATTTTTACTATAAATTTTTATTGAAAACAAAGTTAAAATTCATAGCAGAAACAAATGCACATCTAAACTTGATTCAATTTGAACTTTTGTTCCTTTACAATACCATCAGTACGATGGAGTTGAAATAATAGTCGTTCTTCCAGATGCTTAACAGCTTCTACAGTTAATACTAAAGTGTCGTGTTTCAACATGGAATAACAATTTAAACCATATGATGGCATCAGATTAACAAAACCCAAAGGATCAGTAGCGCGGCAAATGTTTTCAGGAAAGATATCTTTTCTGTAATAAAAAAAAATTAAAACATTTTCAAAACTCTTTCTTTTTTGTATTTAAATAACTTACTTATCAATTATTAAGACTGAAGGTCCCCAGTTTCTTTCCTTTATCAAGTTTAAAATAAATTCTGGTTCTGTACTTGGTATTTCAACATCTTTAATAATATGCAAATCATCTTGCGCAAGTTTAACACTTAAAGTGGACGTTAGACCCAAAACTCTCTTAAAAAAAGGTAGCATGTAAAAGTGAGTAGTGGGTGAACGAGGACCGTGAGCCACGCCACCTCCTTTAAACAATGGAGACCTTATAGAACCATGCCTAGCTCTACCACCTCCCTTCTGTGGCCATGGCTTACGACCGCCACCTCGTACTTCTGCTCTTGTTTTGGTGTGGGCAAAGCTTACATAACGGTATTTACGTTGCCATTCAATATTCTCTTGTATCACATCTACTCTAGGTTGAGTGGCGAATACATCTGGATGCAATTCTATTAATCCCAATTTCTCTTCATTAACAGAGTCAACATTTTCTATCCAGGCTTGCCGGCAAACTTTTAGATTAAATGGAGTAAACTGCTCAAAATTTTGCGGTAATATTATTGGAGGGGTGTTTGATTTATCAACTTCTGTAGGTTCACTTTTCACTTCCTCTACTGAAGTTTTGGTAGGGACTGTAAATGATATGCTCCTAATGTTAGGAAGTAATCTTAAACTTGTTTTATTTAACAAATTTAACATTTTTGTGTATTTAATTTAAAAAAAATACATAAAAATCGCGTGCAATCTTAACAAAAATGACAAATTTAATATAAAAGAACAGCTGATCGTTAAAAGGCTGCCAAGTACTTATTTTTTAGTTAAAGTCGTTGCCAATGTTTTCAACAAAAAGGAAAACCGTCACATAACCGCGAAAAGCCCAACATGGACGCACATTAAATAATTTTATGTAATTTTATATACATATGTACGTGTTGTTATTTTGGTAGTACAAAGAAAAATTAACGTAAGGTATGATATATGTTTGACTTAAATATCTTATTCAAGCTCTTCGAGCGTTCACAATGTCCTTATGATCTGAGTACAGCTTTCGCAAAAGAATTTTGCAAAGAAAACCCGGCGTAATATATATGTTTGATATCAATTAAAATATTTTTAATTTTCACTAAATTCGCATCAGACATTTGAAGTAATATATTAACGTTAAAAATACAGGCCAGGTTCGCTTCCCAGCACTAGAGAAAATAAAGAACAAAAATTTGTGTTCAGCACTTCGAAGTTTTAATTTTAAAAATACATATAAGAGGGTACCTAAGAATTTTATCCTTAAAAAAGCGGTCCCCTGACATTCCACCCTATCCACCTTTGAATTAGGAAACGAATGACCAGGAGAAAGCATCACCTACTGGGAAGTAACAGGCAGAACGAAGCAAGGACTAAAATTTACCATTCACCTTAGCAAAGATCCTCACCACTTCACAACAAAGAATTGACAACAATAGATGGGGCAATTGCTGTTGATCATTTCAAGGGTAAAGGTATAACAATGGCCATAGAGTGATTAACTGAGAGCAACTTGTCCGAATGATATAAGGCGCTTTAATGGAACTATGTATTATATTATACTATATCTTCAAGCATTCCAATACAATGTACACATGAGTAGAGTTATAAACCGCTGAGTATTGGTCTTAAAATTAAAAAAAAATACAAATACATTCACAGAATATACAAGTTTAAACGAAAGAGGAATGTATACAATATAATTTCATAGTGTTAACCCTATCACTTTTGTTTATTTTAATAACCCCTAAGGTATGCTATGACATTTAGTACAATATGTGTATGTAAAAAAAATTATTTTTGTAACTTGTGGGGTGAATCAATAGCCAACCTTATATAATTTTTCATGGATACACAAATTCACCTGCTCTCTCTATTCAAACAAAGGAGATATCTGGGAGCAAATTACTACATTCGATATCAAACGAAATTTCTATGAAAATTGTTTTAAAATTTTATAAAATTTAGATCAATAAGGAATGCGCTTATTGGCATCCTGATTGAGCTGTTTGAAGTTGCTGGAACAGTGTGTTAAAGTTTAAAAAATGTTTATCATTAATTTAAATTACTCCTCTTTATTAAAAATAACAACTAAAAACACCTACAGACTAATGACTAAATGAAGTGCATACATATTAATTCCACAAAAAAAGGTAAATTAAGGACTTTTTTAAATGTATTTTTCGCTTTTTTTTAATGCGAAACAACTATAGCTTTAGAAAGTGCGGAGAAATAATTTTGTTTGTTATAAAAATTAAAATAATTAAAAATATTTAACTATTTTTAGACTGTGCACAAGAGTAATTGGTACATTGCTATTATTGTTATTATTATTTATTTATTTATTTTTTTTTTGTTATTATTCCAAAGGCAACTGGAGTAGTCAATCAATAATATCATAATCACGCTAGAAAAAATCCAAATTACTTAGAAAAATACCCATTAAATCATCATAGATAACGTAATTCCATATTCATACATATTTTGACAACACAAGATGAATATGTTATACGAATGATTTTTTTAAGTGAATAACCCGCCAATATTTCAGCGTGTAAAACCCAGAACGGAAAATCAACGACAAAAATTTGATTTAAAATTTTCTACATTCCTAAGTAGCGATATAAGAGAAATAAATAAGCTAAAAACAGCTGGAACGCATATAGACATATCGTTCATTTAATTTAAAAATGTTATATATTGAAATTTATACAAAAAATCAACAAGTTATCATAACATTCGAATTATGATACTTTGTAAGTAAATAAGCGATATATTCTTAAGTGTATGTACATATATGAAGTACTGCAATTGTGCATTTGTGAACTAGTTTTCGATTCATATATTAAAAATAAAATATTTCCAGGTAACAGAGACATATTAGTTGCCATTATAATGATCAGTCAGTCTTACGCTTAAAATCAGACAGCCAGGGTAAGAGAGTATCCTTTGTAGTTAAAAAAGAAACATGTTAAGTGATATTTATTAAATACTCTTTGTTTACTTTGGGAAATTCCCATGATATAAGTACTTAAATACAAAATTCTTTTGAAATAGAAAAGTATTTAATGAATATTTGAATGAGAGATTTTTAGTTTTCTTTTAACGTTCAAGCAATCAACTTAAACACACGCTACAAAGATTAAACAGGCACACATACTATGTATAGGTATAAGAAAGTAGAAAAAAGTGAATCACCTTATATTTAAGTTTTTATGAAAGTGAATACACACTATTAATTTTTCTGTGTTTTATGTGAATTATCATTTAATTTATGTTTATCTTAATACAGTTTTTACTATATGTACACCATGACTGGCATGTGGGTGCTCAAGCGCCAAAGTGTAAACACTGTACATGTAAAAGTATATACCCGACTCTCTTTAATTCTCTCTTCGGTCAGCACTGGTGTACACATATGTATTGTGTTTATTATCTCTTGACGTTAATGCGTAATACTCATAATGAGGATTAAACAAGTTAATTATTTTTCAATTCAAGCGTGTTTTAAAAATAAAAACATCGAAACTAGAGCAGATTGGTTAAATAAAGTTCATTTGATTTATTTTTTAATATACACAGTGAAACCTCCCTCTCTTTAGATGTAATCTTTTAAATCATGGCTAGTCGTACGGGCGATCAAAACAGCCAAATGAAAGAGATTATAATTCATTGGGCTGTATATTTTATATATGAAGCCAATTACACTTCAGCGCATGTGTATTATGAAAACAATAAATATTAAATATTTTTAATTTAATCTACTTACCCATTATTAAAAATTATTAATTTTTTTCGTTCTTACTTTCGTTTGTCAAAGTTTATTAATTTTTATTTTTGTATACATACTTGCGTATTTTTATATATTTCTTTTGTAAAATTTGTACATTTTTCACATCCAAAATAAATTAAAAGATATAACTGGATTTGCATACACCTTATAAGTTCGCCGTGTTTAACAGATTCTGGCAGCACTGCTTGGTAAAGAGGAAATTAGTAACAATAAATTGTACGAAATTTTAGTCTCGACGAGAAAGCGAACGATTTAAGACGTGTTTATATAATAAAACAAGTGAAACCAAAGTTTCTATAATCGTTAGTGATATTGAGCAACAGAGACATTTAATTATAAAAAAGAATTTCAAATAGAAAGTGATAAAATTTGTTAACTAAAATATCGCGGCTTAATAAAAAGGTATTAAAAGAGTTCTCAGTGAAAATGTTGTGCACTGTTTAAACAAGTGGCCATTTTGATTAAATTAATAATCTTTTACTAAATGAAACGATGGAAACATGAAATAAAAACTCAAAATACAGAGAAGAATATGATTTAAAGCAAAACTTAAAAAAAAAACATTTTTTATAGCTTTTACTATAAAATCTTGAAATTTGTAAAGAATAGTGAATAATAGAAAATAGAAAAACACAACAAGAAAAATTACAATATGTGACTACAACAATATTAAAAAAACGTATTAAACATAAAAAACCTCAATACAATTAGAAATTATTTTAATTTTCTGATTACGATTATATCATAATTAACTTTTATCAATAGTTTACAGCAATAACAAGTACTAACTTCATTCATTTCTTACGTTTAATGTGATTGCGTTATAAATAGGGAAAGAGAAAAAAATTTAAGAGTGTATGTGCAATTTTAGTGTTTTAAATTTCATGTAACATTGAAACAATGATATAGGCCGTGTAACTATGTTTCGATTTTAATACAAAATTAAATATATGTATTTTTTTTAAATTTTGTTTATATACATTGATTAAACTCTAGTTAAATGTATAAAAATCTAAAAAACACAAATCAAACATGCTGCCACTAGTTAAAAATTTATAAAAGTTTATACTATATATAAAAACAGAAAAAACAAAAGGAATATATTTCATTCTATCGCAAAAAAAAACTTATGTTTTAATTAATATGTGTAGAAACAATACGTAGATAAGTAATTAATAGTTAAAAATATAATAAATTAGTAAGAAAAATAATAGAATGCTGACAAGTTGTTATAGAACAAACATTACATACAATTATTAGTTGTTATTTACCTCATCAATAAATTAAAACAAAAATTAATAAAAAGTTGGAAAACTAACATATACTTATGCAAACTCCAATTTAGTTATACGATGATTTAACATCATAAGTAAAAATCATGATGTTTTTTCTTGTAAATGATTGAGAGGAGTAGAGAAGTAAGAGGACTAGAAAAAACATCATGATTTCAGTTTTCAATGATTCTTTTTTGTCATTTTCTTTTAAAATCATTTTAATTTTTTGTTATTATTTTTATACATACAATTTTTAGTGTAGTTTTTATTTATTGTATCTCAAAGTAACAGTAACAGTATTGTGTTTTTTTTTTGTTTTTGCATACAAAAATTCATCACAAAACAAAATAGTCATGGTGTAAAAATCATCGTATAAATTTGATCTTAATTATAAATTTGTAGGAGAATAAACCTACATTCCATTTCACATTTAACATAACAAGTAAACAAACCCGATAGCATTTATTATTTTAGATCAGGCCTACATACATTCATATATAAATCACAGCTACTCCTATTTCAATCTGTTCCTATCATGGTTGCCATGGTGTCAGATTTATCTGTTTTTGCAAGTTTTTTAAGGGGCAGAAAAGGTTTTAAGTTTTTTTTTTTCTAATTTATAGTATTTCTTCATTTATTTAAATATAAAATTAATTCCGAATTCTACAAGAGTTGTTTTTATTACTAATTTTTGTTTTAAATAATTATCTTTTAAAATGTGTGCAGACGTTAGTTCCTGACGATATTAGAAAATATAAAAAGAAACCTTATTTTGGCTGTATAGTTTTGTGTCGGATATACGCTTTTATTCGTGTCAAATTTTAAAATACCTCAACTAAAGTGCTCTTTTAAACATTTCTCTCATTTAAACAGAAAAAAAGAAATATTAAATAAAAAATTATTAATTAAATATAATTAATATAATAAAACCATCAAAATAAACCAAATTAAGGGAAAAAAGCAACAAAATGTGGAATCCAAAGCCGTCATCAACGTCAAGTGATAATAAGCAGAATATAGGGAAACAAGCAGAAGTAGATGATTGCAAATGTAGTAGCGGTGGTATTGAACATTTAAGTATAAAGCAACAACAAAACATTATTAACAGTAAACAACAAACGTCAATATTTACCGGACTAGAAGCTAAGGATCAAGAGTTCTCCGAGGAAACTATAGATTCTGGTATTATTTCCGGACCTCAAACATCATATTCCGGCTATTTGGAAACATATAACGAAAGTGACACTGTGGCCAAAGAAGGTGGTGGCAGTGAAATTAAAAAATTAAATATATCAGAATCTGTATATCAAAAAGAACAAGATAATCAAGCTAATTTAGATTCGGGCATATTAGAGGAGGAATTTGACGACAGTGATTGTGTGTTAGAAAATCAAGAGGAATCAAGTAAGCAACCGCCAAGTATGCTACTTCCAAACAGTGTTGAATCTGGCATTACAGAATGGTTCTGTAATTTAAATTTGAACAGTAATTCTAATGCTGCCAATAATATATTATCACCTACATCTAATTCTTTAAATAATTTAGACGCACCTAAACAAGAACAACGCACCGCATCGGCAGCACAACAAAATCACAAGTTATCATCATCTATTACCAATTCTCCAAATGCAGCTGCTATAACAGAAAGACAAACAGCCACCATACCCCAACAAATTACTCCTGCTAACGCATGGGAAAAATTCTATCAACAAGATGAGGATGGAGACACGTAAGTTTATCTCTTATTCTTATAAATAATAATAATAATATTGAAACAAAATTCTAAGAAAATTACTGGAAAATAACTATGGGTCTAAAATAAAACTCTAATTCCGTCTACCTAGTTAAAGGTATTTTAAAAAGTTTAAGATATATCAATTTGTAATCACTAAAACAATTACATTATTGGTAGGTTTTACTAGTTCTGGTAGGTTTTATAGTAAATTTTATTGTTCTTAAAAATCTGCATACAGTTTGAACCGTTTTGGCTAAAATATTTGTTACCGATTTTCGTTTTACTAAAGGTTTGATTACGAAAAACTAGCAACTGAAATGTAAGTGTTGAATTTTTCGGCAGTAGCTGGGTATTGATTTAAGTACCTTAGAGTTTGAGCAATTTCTCAAAATGATATATGTGTCTATGTACCTCTTTGTATCCCTTATCTAATGCTCTGTTCCATAATCAAATCATAATGGAAAGTAACAAATAAATTTGTTTTATACATTAGCGGTATTCACTTTTCACTGCAAAATATTTTACAAACATAGCATATCTATGTACCTACATATCGTCGCAGGAATCAAAGAACGCTGTAACTGACAAAATATTTAATGTTCACAAGAGCCAAAATACTTGTATGAAAATAGAAGAAAACACTAGTATTTTTCAAAAGGCAGAGGGCGTAAGTGAATTTTTACCATCATAGAAATCTGGGACCGTGACCAATCGACGCGTATTTTTTTTCTGATTTTAAATGATGCAAGAAACATATTTTCGATTTTTTTCAGTTACAGCGTTCTTTAATTCTTGCGACGATATGTATGTATGTATATTATTTTATGTTTATGCTGGAAGTTCCTCTCTAGAGAAAAAAAACTTCTAGTACAGCTTCCCTTGGCCGATCGGAAACCGTGTCATTCTCGAGTTTAGACACTTGTCGTAGGAACGAGTATATTTATTTGTTTGACATGTTTTGCTACGTTTTCTAGGGAGTTTTCTACGAAGAGAGATCACCTTTATTGTTTTATTTTTTTCTTTATCAAACACACCAACACTGTTAAAATTCTAATAACTGATTTTCATCAATGAAATTAATTGAATAAATACTCGACTACAAATCTACCTACAAAACATATACATATACACAGACATATTTATGGGGATGTAGTACCCAGTGTTGCCACAATTTTTAGTTTTTTTGTAACCAAATTTCAGAAGAAAATTAACAGAAATATCTAAATTCAGAAATGTTAATTCTAACAGAAATAATTAGGAAATTGTTTATCAACTAATCCTAACTGTTAAATTTATAGTAAATTGTGTGAAGGCAATTGAAATATAAATAGATGCTTCTTTGTTACTACTTTGATAGTCAAGATATAATTTTACATTCCGAAAAGCCCAAGGTGATTACGTTTATTTATATCAATTGTTTTGCCCTTACCTTTTCCTTATCAAAGTTCTGCAAGTTGTTTAAATTCGGCACACTTGGTGTCTCTTTAAATATTAAAAGTTGTTGCAAAACTGTTAACAAATAATTGAATCATTTCGTCGTGCAGGAGTTTATGTGCTTTATTCGCCGTTTTATATATCTCAAGTTAATGATGCCACCTTAGGTTTTTGACAGCAACACTTTTAAAGTCTGCAGTCCGTTTTCGGCTATTTCTCTCCGAAGCTGGACAAGATATCCGAAAACGGGTTGCAGACATGAACAATTTGGGGTCGATAATATAAAATGGCGGATAGAGCACATAAACTCCCGCATGACGATTTGACTTCAAGAGAAAATATGACCAAAACTAAAATAAAATACACATATACACAGTGCAAAAAAAATTAAACCAACTTAGTTAGAATAAACTAAAACGGCAACTCTGGTAGTAACTAGTTTTCTTTTTCTACTACTATTGTGTATTTTATATAGGGCTGTAAAATAATCTTCCCTCTTTTGTCGTGTGAAAATTAAGGAAATACAAATTTAACCTGCTGTTAACAAAACAACAAAAGGTCAGTGACAGAGCCAGGCAGGTAACAGTCACAAATCACCTGCTGCTTTGTGGTTGTTAGGTTCCCTAAAATTTCCAAAAAAAAAATAATAGCAAAATAATGATTTTTTTGAATTGTGTTTTCATTTCACTAAATAATGTTTATAGTTATTAGGGATTTTAGAAAGAATATGTAATTTTTAAATATATATTTGATGCAAATGTTTTACCTAAGAGCAGGTAGTACATACATAGTTTGCAGGTTTTTAATTAATTGTTTTTTCTTCTTTTTCTTCTTTTTTCTTTATTATTAGACCTTTACATTTGGCGTGCTTCTCTGGTTATGTTGAAGTTGTTGCTGCTTTAATACGTATGGCTCCACATCCTTGTCTATTTAATATTAAAAATGATAAAGCACGTACACCATTGCATTTGGCTACATTAACTTCCCAACCAAAAATAATTAGAATGCTGTTGATAGCTGGAGCAGAGGTAAGAGAAATTATATAATACATATGTATATACATACATATATATATATGTAACATGCATTAAAGAAAGTTTGAAATATGTATTAGCGGTAATCACTCTTCGTTGCAAAAAACCTTGAAAGTCTTGCAAATGATGCAAATATTCTACGATTGCTACGATTTGCACCACTTTCAAGAACGTTTGCAACGAAGAGTGATTACCGCTGTTATAAATATAAATAAAAATTATATTGTAATAAGTTTTACGTTATACATTAAATATGTATATTTTGTTTTTGTTTTTTATTCTCATAATAGCCAACTGTTCGCGATCGTCATGGTAATACAGCACTACATCTTGCCTGCATATCTGGCGAAGAGCAATGCGTAAGGGCTTTAACTATTCCAATCAGTGCCTCTGAAGTTCATGAAGCTCATCGTCAATATGGTCATCGTGCCAATGATAAATCATATTTAAAATGTGCTCAACTACCATCAGATTTAGAAATTCGAAATTATGATGGTAAGTAAATATATACGTTACATTACATATGTTTCTTCTTGAAGTAAATATTTATTATAAACAAAAGTTGTTAACAAAATTTACAAATTATTTTTGTTTTTATATTTTAAATATCTTTAATTTATGCATATACATGCATATGTATAGATGTATAATCATTTATTTATATTTGATGATTTCGTTTCAGACTTTCTGTCTTATTAGTATATGAACATACAATATATTCTGTGTCGCCCTTTCTTTCTTGGCTAGCCATAGTCATAGACATTTTTTCTGCAAATAAATAAAAATACATACGTATATACATACATACGTATACACATACCCAAATACATTTTGTTTTAAACATATAAATAATACACATTTGGCTAAAATATTTTGCTTAAAAATAAGTGCAAACACATACATATACAAGACATTTGTATATTAAAAAATTTTCCGCTTAGCTGTCAGCTTTTTATTCTTGCGAAAATCTTTATTATCTATTTTTATATGCCATACACATTACTGCTTAATTTGAAAATTCATCATGTAATTTGAAAATTCGTAGTTTCCTTTATTAAGAAAATACTAAATATTTCAACTAAATTCACCAACATTTTATATATTTTCTGCAGCTAAATACTTTAACTACAAAGATCATTCTTAATATATTTTATTTATACAGGATCTTTTAAATAAACATGCTTTCTTGACGTCAGATTGTTAAGAAAATTATTCGATCATCAGATTTTTCTGATTTATTTTATATATAACTTTTTTATATTTTATTATAATTTTTTTTTGTTGCTTTCTTTGACGTCAGTCCATCCATATGTGTCCATCACATCAACCTTCGTCTAACTTATAGTTATACATTATAAATATTTAAAAAATTTAAATTTTAAACAAAGAATTTAATTTATAATGTAATGGTAATGAAGGTTAAAACAAGTTTATATACGTCAAATATTTTTAAGACATAATACATAGCTACTTAGGACAACACAGAATAACTTTAATTTTGTGTATGTTCTGTCAACCGAATAAAACGAGTGGAATTACAATCCAGTGAAATTTAAAATTGCTAATATTTTAAAATATCAAAGGGTTTTAATATTTTTTTATTTATGCGCTTAATGCTCACTAACATAACTTCTTTGAAATTCAAAATTATAAAAACTTTAATACGGTTTTGTGAATCAACTGCTGTATTCATAAAAAAAGATAAAACAGGTTCCTTATCTGACAAATCTCTATGTAATACTTGTCAAATAAGTCCTTAGTTTACGTATTTTATTTTTTCTTAATAGGACAGCAAATTTATTATTTTTAGTATTTACCTATACGCACTTATTTTGTTGATATTTATACTCGTATTAAAGTAAATACAAACTGCTACAATTGAAGGAATGCCACCAACCCTTTCAACTGAGAGGAAATAAACTATAAAAAAGTAAAGCAAAAGCATATTGCGTGCCTTAATTTGTAAATGTATGTATAGGTATAAACCTTTACTTTTTCTAATTTTAGAAATACAAATTTTCATATTGATTATTTTGTGTGTTTTTTTTTAATAAAAGGGCAGCACAGCCCTCTTTTCTATTACTTCCTCTATTAGTTCATAAGCAAAAATTACAACATTTTAACTCTTGTAAAAATAATTTCACCTTTGGTGGTAATGATATACATAATAGTATATTATAGTATGCAGCATGTATGTACTACATTTTTAATGTGTTGTCATAATTCAGAACGTTTATATTAAACGCAGGCAATTTCTTTTTATATAGAAATACCCTAATTTTTTTAAAGAAGTGCTGTTTTTGAATATGTATACTTTTGAACATTTTGATTTTAGTCCATCCATATGCAATACAATATAATACGAGTATAATACAAAAATAATTAAATTTTTTTTCATTTTTTGTTCTTATACGTCCCCACATGTTTTGCCTGCCCAGCTTGTCATTTTCATTTTCATTATATTTGTATTATTTTGCTATTGCTTTTGCTTCTTCAGCTCTTTTTTTTTCACTTTTGTTGTTGGTGCTGGCGGCTTCGTCTAAATATATAAATATTTTGGGTTTTTCCAAAAAAAAAGTAAAGAAAGAAATATCGAAAAAGAGAAGAAACATTGAATTTGTGTTGAACACAATCATCACCACTGCCACCGCCATTGTCCATAAACATGCCCAGACCATTTATACAACAATAACAAGAAAACAACTTATAAAATTTTCGTAGTCAGCCGTCATAACATTTGAATCAAAATAAAAATGTGATTTTAGTAGGTATTTATAAAGTAAAAGTACCAACGAACAATGTAAACGATGTTATTATTTGACGTATGTATGTATGTATGTACAAACAGACATACAATCGTACATACTATATAAAAACATTTGAACTTCATTAAATTAAACACTTTATTTTATAATTTCATTGAAAGTATAAATCATATTTTGTTTTGCAAGTGTTCTATAAGGTTTTTAATGTCATTAATCTTAATAACTTCAGTAATCATCATCAGATCATTTTAAAGATTTTTTTAATTGTAATCTGATGTAAAATAATTTATAAAAATACTTGTATTTTTTCATCAGAAACGCCTCAATTAGATTAGAACTAAATTCTGTTAAATTAATTTAAATTGTTTTTCGTATGGCTTGTGTAAAATTTTCTCGCCTGATTGAGAAAACATTAAAAAAGCAAAAATCTAAATTGAAAGCCTTTCTAATAAAACAAAATTATTTTATAAAACAAAATTATTTTAATATAATTTGAAATGTATGCTTTTGAGGATAAGCATGTCTCTATGGCCATTTCGTCTCTGCTTAAGAGACTCGTCAGGAGACTTTTTCCCAAAGGTGTTATTCAAAACTATAAATACTTATGTTAAAATAGTTATAGACTAAATGCGAATCATATCCCATTTAGTATATAAAAACCAAACAAAAGTATTTACAAAGCAATACATTTCTGTCTTTCAAAAAATTTAAATTCTATTTCTCTGTTCCACCACAGCAAGCCAACCTACGGTTGTGCATAATGTCTGTAGCAAATGAATAGAAAAACAAAAAGCATACATTTCAAATTATATTGAATGTATTTTGCCAATAAGGCGAAAAATATTTTTTGTTTTTTAACAAAATTATTTTATTTAAGAACAATTTGAAATTAATAAAATGCTTTATTACGACTTATTAGAAATGTGGTTTACAAGTAGAGTATTACAAAAATGTCAGTTAAAATTCAAATTCAGATAAATCATTAAATATAGAAAGACTATAATAAATATCAGTGTTGCATATAAAAGCACAATATTATAACAAAAATTATCACTCTTACTGTCATTCGAACTCTGATTTCGAAATCATAAAAAAAATTAAGTAATTTTTTTTTGGTTTTGCCCATAGTTTTTTTTAAGTTCTTAAAATTAAAAGAAATGTCCTGTCCTAACCAGTATGCATACGTACACGTATATCATTCAAAAATAGATAAGATATGAAATACTAAAAATCTTTGTTTCTATGTAAAGATAAATTCACAAATCTATTGATAGTATGTATTAGAAAACATGTTAAAACTGGTAATCAATTAAAACACATGTGCAATTCTGTTACTTATTAAACAAATTGTTTAATTAAATATTTGTCTAAACAGAACATAATCTAAAATTAATTAAATTTCTTAAATGTTTCTTTATGTATCCATATTCTTTTTTTCTTTTTTAGATTTGGCATTTTGTAAAAATTCCAACATTTTTACAATTTTGCCGATATTTTAACACAATAACTTAGTTAATATCAATTTATAATAGTCTTGTTATCTGCACTGTTTTGTTTTATAATTAATACGGGTTTCCCCAAGAAATTGTATACAATAAACGTACAAAATATCGATAAGGAAAAAAGTAAGAACATTTTTTTAATTAGAACTAACGAGCTAAATAGATAATTTATATTGTTTTGCAATGAGTTGAACATTTATTAAATAAAAACGTTTAATACTAGATAAAAGTATGTATTGTACAAATACCAGCGACGTCATAGAAAATACCCTTCAAATTAACTGATAACATTAAAATATAAAAAAAACAACTATAAACGAAATAAAATATTTCGTAGTTAAATAAATGACTACCCAGTAAAAGAAGAGGTTTTTTTTAAATTTTAATTGATTACTTGCTAATTAATCATTATAAACATACATATATATGGAAATATGAAACTATTACTTACATACATACATAAGTGGCCATTACAAACCTTTTTCAAGGTTACGACCTAGCTTCTTGCAGCACCCATATTGTGTGAGTCAATTTTTATTCACCTCACTTTAATATCGATTCCGAACGACAGACTTGAGAAATATTTCATGGTTATCAGTTACTATCACAGGTTATGCCAGAAATCTGCTAAGAGGTAGTCGCCGAAAGAAATAGTTTTTCATATATTTTTTCTTGTCCTGTTCTGTCATCACCTATTTTTATTTTAATTTCTTAAAAATACCCACCTTTGTTTTTAATTGGTTCTTTATTTTTACAAAACTGCATTCTGATATTCTGTAAAAATTCAACCATGCAATTTTAAAATCTTTAAAAAAAAAATCGTGTTAGAGAGCTATAAAATGTATAATTTATTAGTTTTTGTTATTGCAAAATGTTCTTTGGGCATTAAATAGTATTTTCTAATACTTATTTTTGGCAAATTTTCAAAAATTGTTTCTATAATTAAAAATACAAACAGAATATATGCATACATACATAAATATTTATTATATCTTGTCTTATTTTTATACGAGTATATAGTATAGATTTGTCTAGCTTTTTATTGAACACACATTATATATTTGAAAATAATTACTACCTATTTAAATATGAATTTTGTATATATACATACATATAGAATATGTTACTTTGCTCAAACAAATGTATTAAGATATCTATTATAAAACTTAGTTTTGGTCATAAAAAATGATAAAAAGCTGATCATTTGTTCTCCAGAACAAAAGTTGGAGTGGTTGAAGCAAATTGTAATTTTTAAATTAATTTATTTTGAAATCGGTTTTCAATATCCAACAAGTCGCATTATTAGTCAAATTTTTGTGTAGAAGAGATAGAATAAAAAATAATTGGTAAAGAGTTATTCAGGGAAAAAATGTGTAAATCTAGTTACCTTCATAGCGAGGGTCGAAAACTAGTTCAGTTCTGCTAGCATTTTACATATTCCTTAATGGATGTTGATTCTCATAAAAAAATTCAGTTTTCAGGATGTCAAGACTAAAACAAAATTATACAATTTCCGAATTCACAAGATTTTGAAAAAAAGTGTATGAGTTGTATCAAATTTTTATATGAAAATTACCAACAACAAGCGTACAACTATTGTATTGCCGTACAATCAATACAAGGGTTTTATGAATTCGGCAAATATGTTTAAATAAATAAAATAAGTTTAAATAAATTTTATTTAAAAACAAGAATAATAACATTTTTATATAATTTTTTTTTTAAATTTGTAACCATTGCTGTTTTTAAAATTTCTTTCCATGAAATTAAGCATTTAAAGTACCTGCTAAAATAGCATGAAAAACGCAGCTCAATTAAATTTTTTCCATTAAAATATTTCATCAAATCAGGAGACATGTATTAATTAGTTTCATTCAATTCCTTTTTCTAAAGTGTTTTTTTACAAAAAATTTTACACAAACACAAAGATCTTCAATGACATGCTTGCTTACATACTGACAATCTGTTGAAATTGTGTAGGTTAAGTCATAAGTTAAGCTCATGATATCCCTATAGTTTTGTTATGTAATTTGTTGCTGAGTTATTATATTTTCTTAATCTTAAACACTTGCATTTAATTACGTTTTCAACACAATTTTATTAATTTATTACTGTAATCATGCGTTGACATAGGGTTTTTCTAAAATAATTACATATTAACAAAAGATTTAAATTTAACACAAAATAATGTCAATAACACAGAATGAATTTTGTATAATAACAAATAAAAATAATTATTTTTATAGTTATTATTAGTATTTTTTATTTTTTTTCTTGCCCACTTGCCTCTAAATAAAAAATAATTGATGTGACGCTTTATTTTTGAAATGTAAATACATTTCATATGTACATACATATGTATGCATATAGATACACATGTATGTGCATGCCTATGAAATACAATATTCATTCAATAAATTGCCTGTTTTCTTTTTGTGTGTATTTCAGAACAAATAAAGCAATTTATAATATGAAATATTACTTGTATTGTTTTTTGATAAAAGAAAAGTTATAATAAAATGAATCAGGGGTTTAACCACCACCACTTTTCAAATCTTTACTCATGCCTGACAACTGTAACTGAAATAGTAAATTTAATAAAAAGTATTTGTTTTATATAAAAAACTAATAAATATGAATATACATTTCTAGTCATTTACCTTAACTTGTATTTCAACTAGAATCATGTGGTATTTGCTTCTTAGACAACGACAGCATTGAGAGCGTTCGTTTACCTAAAAGTTTTTACTGGATTTTACTGGAATGCGTTTGTTTACACAAAATCTAATAAAAATAAACACAAACTGTGAGAGGTGAAGATATTAAAGGCAGAATTTATTTTCTTTTTTTAGAATTGTAAAAAATATATAAGAGAGAAAAGAAACAATTGTACATTATCGAAATTAAATTACGTGTATGTCTATAAAAAAGGAATTTAAAAAACCCAACTTTGACATCTCGAAAGAAAGAAATGTGATAAAATATTACTTTCTGGCAAAAGCCCTGAGAGTAACTTCTCAAGTCTAACGTTCGGAGTCGACGTTACACAGTAGGCCCCGATATTCATGGATATAAATTGATACCCACAGGGTTGTAATGGCCAATTATATACATATGTATGTAATTAAAAAAGCATCAAGTACCAATAAGATAGAGTTATTTATTTATATGTATGTATGTATATGTAAATATTTCATGTGTAATTATCTTTTTTATTGATCATACACATTTTTACAATTTTTGCATTCCTGTTTTGTTTTAATTGCTTTGTTTGCTATTAAGTAACGTACTCATTTGCCGGAATTGTCTGCAAACATAAACGAACAGACCTATTATTTCATATATTTTTAATGATTAATTTGATTTTTCGAAATTTAAAGACAATTTAAATAAGGTTTGAGTTTTATTGTTTATTATTTATTAAATTGAACATATACACACCACACTTATGCTTGTCGCATACGATTATAAAATGTATGAATTAATTTTGTTACTAATCATAATTATATTTCTTTCATTAAAGTATTATTTAATTTTTTTTTTAGAATTCCCTCATTTAAGCTTAGGTGTAGATTTAAAAGATTCTTTGAGACATCAAGTCTCTTAAAAAACTACAAACATTCAAACATACATACATTTGTGTGTATATTAAAATTAAAGTTTTTTTCTATCTCTGTTTTGTGCAGCAGTTATTTTAAAAATTGATGTGTTTTTTGTTTTAAATACAGGTTTTATTTTTTTTGTGTGTTAAGTTTCATATATTGCCCACATATCCATATACACAATATTTGGGAAATTCCCACCAAATCTGTATAAATGTCGGGGAGCAACAGACTGTTCAAACTAATATTATGATAATTAGTGTTTTTATTATCATTTTCATATTTAACCCATTGGCAAGCAGATATACATACAATAGTGGGTTCGTTGGCTTTAACAATACATTCAGAGTCTGAATAATTACTGAGTAGATTAAAAAAACTCGAGCAAAAAATTTGTAAGAACTTAGGCCTTACTTTTGGCAGCACTCATGGTTGTGTGTGTTAATTTTTATCCATGAGTACCGGGACCTACAGTTTAAAGTCGTCTCTGAACGACAGATTTGAGAAGCTTGTTAATGGCAATCAATTACTTCAAAATCTTTGGCCAGAAGACTGCTGAAAGGTAGTCGTCGAAAGAAAGATATAATTTTTTTTTTCAAGATGTCAGAGCTGAGAACTTCAATTTTACCTATTGTAAAATTTTTATTAGTCACACGATCCTAATACTGGTATTTTTATGAAAATTAATATCTTAATATACGTTAAGGAATATGTATAACGCAAGCTGAACTGAACTACATAGTTATCGTTAGTTTACGATAACAATCAGCTGTTGTTAGGCTATTTCGAATATCGTAAATAAAAGTTAATGAATAGCGAAATAGATAATTCTGTTGTTTACTATTAAAAACAATGTGATTATCGTCAAAATATGTTACTGAATCGTACTACAGGATATTTTTACTTAAATATAGTTTATCTCAAAAACATTAATTTTTATTAATCTTTTCACACTCGAGCTCCATATACGAGTACATATACTGACATGCATGCATAATAAATTATTATTATTAATTCAGACACCATATAAATATTTATTACTGCATATTAATTAAATTTAATTTTTTATTATAATACACAAGTGGTAAAGAAGACCTACCGTCACATCATGGGTTATAAGTTATTAATATTTAAAACAAACAAAAAATCTGAGTTTGTTGTATGTTAAGTGATGTAGTTTTATGGTAGTTCGCTGAAAATTTATTACATGACATAAAGGGTTTTTCGTGATGATTTAAATTGGTTACGCATACAACTTTCTTAAACGGTTAACTTTTTTGTTATTGACATTTTAATGTTTATTTTAAATGATTTTTATTACGTTTGTTGGCATGTTACACATGTGGGTTTATTCACTTTTTTTCTCTAAGCGGTTTTTACCACGCATGAGGTGTTCGACCCCCTTTTTTGCCACCGCAAACGTGTGTATGTGTACACATATGTATGTATGTATGTGCGTTTAAAATTGGTTTTTACAAAACTGCCAGGTTTTTTTCATTGTCAGCTTTTAATGTTATGTATACATACAGACGTACATATAAACATTTCTTTTTTTTTCTGCAAATCGGGGGAATTTCAAGTCACGCTTTATATTTGTTTACTTTTTAATATTGTAGTAGACATATGTATATACATTTGTTTATAATATAGTATATTCATACATACATATGTATGTGCTTCCTTTTTGTACGTGATTATGCATTTCTCTGTTTTCTTTACAAATTTAATTATTTTTGTAAGTTAATTTTTTTGTTTGTTTTTTTTGTTTTTTGTAGCCGCATAATGAAGTGTTGGGAAAAAACCACTTTCATAAAACCTTATTAACAATTTCAACTTGATTTTAGAAATTTGAGGGTTTTTCCTTAAGTAAGGCTTTCACATTAATATTGGTTTTTTATTAAGGTGAAACTGTAACGTCTTATTTCAAAAGCTTTGCTTTGGCAAACAATTTAAAAATTACATTACATTAATTCCAATGAAAATATCTTAAACATTTGTTTGTTGTCATTTAAATTATTTCTAGAATTCTAGAAATAAAAGCGTAGAGTGCGTTTGCGGTTCACCAAAACAAAGAAAAACCATTTGGAATTTTTAGGAATGACTAAATGTGATGGGAATTTTTGTTGTCTAGATGATTTTAATTTATACGGAATTACCAAATTATTATTATTGAAATTTCCCAACGTTTAAACGAATTCTGTCTGCTGTTGTGTGGTTAGGACTTTCTTATAATTTTTCTTGTTAATTCTATTGTGAAGCTAAATAGTTTTCTATATAAATTTATTACTTTAAAATTAATAAGTTTTGTTTTACTAGGAAATCTGCAATAATGCAGTAATGAATTGTATAGAAATATAAATTTAAAAAAACAAAATATTTTTAGATTTTTACAACGAACATTTAAAAGCAATGGTTTTTAATTACTCTTCTTTTTGCTAAACCATTTTTTTTTATTTGATTGTTTTATTATGAAGAGTAATATTTTTTCAAGTTTTCATACCCAACAGAAAATAGTGCTTACCACTAAGTTATTTTGTAAGAAAGAAATTGTAAACAATCCCTGACTCGTGCGCATCAATAATGCATGATTTTTATATAAAATGAGCCCTAAAATACAATAGAAATGCAAATTTATGGCAACCAGTAAGCAAATAGTACAAAAACTAGATTATTTGTAAGTTTAAATGTATAAAAAACAATAGAATGCTTCCATTATTGCTTACAATTTTATTTATTGTTACCAAATCTTAAAAATTTTCTGCTGGGTAGGTACAAGTACATATTGTTGCTTTATCATGCATTCTATCAAATTCTTTAATACTCTAACTTAAATATCAAATTACTCAGGAACTGCCTGCTGTACAAATATTTGCTATAATTATTACTTTGTTTAAAATAAAGGTTATAATTCGGGTTTCCCAAAAGTGTATTTTGTTAAGTAGCTATATGAGAAATTCTTAAATTTGATTTGAAAAATTAACGCCGCCAATAGTTTAAAAACAGTTGTTACAATAAATACTTAATTTGGTTTTTTTGTATTTACATACATACATATGTATGTACATCGACTTTGGGAAATTTGAAAACAATCGTTTTTATTTACTAAATAAATTGAACGCAATTAATATGTTTACAAAAAAATTCAATATTTCAAACATTGATAATTAAAAAAATTGATAACACACAATCAAATAATGGTGTTTTCATTAAGTATTTTGTAACTTCATAGGAAATTTTTTATAATAATACTCAAAATTCAATAAATTTTAAAAATTTCCGTCAAACAAATACTTATAAAAATATAAATAAATAAATAAATAAGTATGTCGTACATTGTTCTTTTTGGGAATTTTGGAATTTTAAACATGTCATGATGTTAATAACCGTTAGAATAATTCAATGTTATTCTTTTTTTAATGGCAATTTTAAAAATTTCAAGTTTTTAACGTATCTTTTTGCGTTATTTAACTAAATTTCTGGATTTGTATCATAACAATACACATACATACATACATATGTATGTATTTGTGTGTATATACTATATGTACATTTAAAATAAAATTTAAATATTAAACTAATTTTGTTTTTAGAATTTAAACAAATCTTCTCAATTTAAGCCAACTAGCCAGGCCTTTAAAGATGTTAAATATCTTTTTTTTTTTATATAATTTGCTTGTATATTCAAATTAAATTATCTGGTTTATAATTTCTCCTTTAATTTTATTTTTATTATAAGACAAAAAAGAATAAAATAAAAGAAATTAAAATGCTACAGATGATATTACTCACTTTTTTTTTAAAAAGTTATTTAAGAGAGGAAATCCCAACAAATTAATTTAATTTCATATAAAACGAAGTAAACAATAACCGTTTGATATTTAATTATCAAAAGAGGAACAAAAAATTATTACATATTTAATATATTGTGTTACTCAGTATCTTCCAATATTATGCAAATTGATAATCATCTCCCAACGTTTTTATAATTAAATCGCTTGCTTAGAAACTTACAGAATCATTCAGTATCGTTTTTTTTACAGATATTTCTCAATATTTAAAGATATGTAGATAGAATTTTTGAATATTTTATAAAACAGTTATTCATCGTGTTATTTGAAATTAAACATTTATTCAAAAATTGACATCAGCAGAATTATAAATATTTGTGACGCTGGTTATAACAACCACTACAAATATACTCGTACATAAATAATCGTATACAGCAGGCTATAGTTAGCAGTTGAGAGATTTTTTTTCTAATCACCCTACTGAGTCTTTTGCTAGAACTTTTGATGATCAAAAATTGATGATCATTGCACTTAAGTTGAAAAACTGTTTAATACGAAGCCTTGAAATTTGCAATATCTTAGATCATAAAAGTTAAGACAATAAAAAATTATGGCTAAAGACACTAAATATGCGATAAATTTAGCCCACTCGATGATTTCTTTAACCTTTTCGGCTGACTAATAGTCGAAATGTATATTAATTTAAAAAAAAAAAAACTATCCAAATTACTTGGGCATTAAAATTTTTTTTTCGTCAAAAATCGAATTACAAATACGCCAATTTCGTAACAAATCGAAATCTGGAGGCAAATTTCGGCATTCAATATCGAACGCAATTTCTATGCAAATTGTTTTAAAATTTCGTTCGATATCGAATGCCGTAATTTGCCCCCTGGAACATAGGCGAAATGCGAATATTCTTTTGTTTTAAGTAGTGAGCAATGTAACAAACGAGTACCTATTATTCTAATCAGGGCTGTAAATAATTGGAATACGCTAATATGTATAACAAAAGAAAAGGAAAAAAAATAGAAAAACAATAACCAGTTTTATTGTTTTCTTAACACCTTTCCCAATTTAAACTTTTTTTTTAACTGATCAAATCATTCTCCCTATATACATACATACATATGTATGAATGTAAGTAGTATGCATGTCTATGTGTGTAAAAATATATTTTGCTTACACGAGTCTTAAGTTAATAAAAAAAACAATACATTAAACACATACTATATACGAGTATATGCATACTATAAAATAAAGCAACAATAGATTTTAAGATTTTTAATATATTCACAGAAATGTAGGCTTCTGTAAGGGCGTATAAAACGGTAGAATAATTTTATGAAATTCGAATGACGTAAAATTACATGTTTACAATTAATTGTTGTTTTTTTCTTTTTGTTTTTTTATTTGAATGAAGTCATATTAAATTCCATTAAATTATATTCCCGTCAAAAGTACAATAAATACAATATATAGGTACATATAAATATATGGGTATTTAAAAATTCATTATTAATTATTTGATGATGATGACGATGATGACCATAAAAAATCTATCATTTTTTTACATTTCAATGAGTCAAATAGGTATAAACAAACAGAATTGTGTTACACGTGTTTGAAAAAAGAAAACAAAAAAGAAACTTTAAAAATAGTTTGAAATTAATTAAAGTGAAATGGAGCATAATTTGCATAATTATAATACATTTTGTGTAAAATATTGCATTTTATTATACTTATTAATCGGGTATGTTCTGAAAATCGACGGCGAGTGAAATCAAATAATATTTCAAATCGCTAAAATTTTAAAATTTGACTAAGTTTTTATATATTTACTAGGAAACATTTTTTTAGTTCAAATATATTTGATACTCTGAGTACTTAAAAAAAACGTAAACAATGTGTTCTACGGTACGCAGATCTATCTAGTTTTAAATTTCATCGACGTCGGTACGTTATTTAGGTGAGGCATAAATTTCCCCTTGGGGCAAGTATCTTAATATTTAGGGGTATGAAGAATAGATGTTGACCGATTGTCAGACCTATCCGATATGCACACAAATTTTCAT
This sequence comes from Metopia argyrocephala, assembly GCA_963576795.1. Lineage (NCBI taxonomy): Eukaryota > Metazoa > Arthropoda > Insecta > Diptera > Sarcophagidae > Metopia > Metopia argyrocephala. The sequence goes on from OY756209.1 coordinate 5,505,133, forward strand.
GAAAATCGGCGAGCCATTTCGGAGGAGTTTGACAATAAACACCGCGACACGAGAATTTAATATATTAGATTTTATACATTCGTTTATTTAAGGACTCTTAAAATAACTACTAAGATAATCAAATAATTTTCACTGGATTTCATCTTACAGAACATATCCTAATATATTATATTAAAAATAAATATAAACACTGATCTCTATACCAAAATAATCCCACAGTTGCAAATAGTAATATTAATTTTCTATATTTTTAAAATAAAATTCTTTTCACAAAGTCATTTAACTATAAGAGAAATTAGGATTAAATCAGACAAATAAAAACTATATATTGTCATATTCATAAAAAATATTATGGATCTATTAAGATTTTTAATTAAACTTTTATTTCAATAACTCTAACACATTTCGTTGCATTATTTTCTCGCTAAATTTGTTCACTTTCTTTTATAAATATAAAAAAATTAAATAGACAGAGAAGCAAACAACGCTTACAGCTGCTGCTTATTAATAAAATCGAAAGGTTAACGAATAGAAAAAAAAACTAAAGAATAGTGAAATTGAGTACCGTTATACAGACGTGTTCGAAATAATAAGAACAGGCGAAGTGAAAGTAGAGAACGTTCTAACAACTTTTATAAGTAAGATTTAAAATTATTTCTTTCTTATATTTTTATTGTACATATTTTGAGGTTTTAAAAAATACTAAAAGTTATGTTGAAACTCGTATAAACTTTATTGGGCTGGCAATAATGCTGAACTATGTGCAAAATCAGCTGTTCGAAAAAATAAGAACAAATCATATTAGTAACACTTATATTTCTCACATGTGAAAAAGCTCCGAAGTTTTGTTTCAAATTTAACTGTTGAGTTGCCGTTGATAATTTTTTATGCCGAATATTGACTTATTTTTATGAAAAATTCTTTTAAAATGGGAAGAAGCAAGCATTGCTCTATCGAACAACGTAAGCTAATAAAAAAATGCTCAGCGAAGGAAAAACGTTCGCTTTCATTAGGGAACAGCTTGGAATTTCCAACGGAATGATAACAAACGCTAGGAACTGGTCCCCAAAGGTCGGAAGTCGTGGTAGGCGCAGGAAAACTAATAAAAGGCAGGGTAATGCTATCACGCGAATCGTTAAAAAGCACCCCCCTATAACCTCTTCACAGATTAGAGACTAATTAAACCTCCCAATTGCCACATCGACGATAAGAAAACGTTTGATTGCAGTCAATTTGAAAGCACGAAGTGCTAGGAAAGTACCGTTGTTGAAAAAAGTACACCTGAAGAACAGACTTCTGTTTGCCAAAAAGTTTATCAATGAACCTGACACTTTTTGGCGTAATATTTTATGGACGGACGAAACAAAAATAGTCCAATTCGATCATGGCAAAGATAAACAGTACGTTAGACGCCCTCCTAATCAACAATTCAACGAAAAGTACACTATAAAAACTATAAAGCATGGCGGTCTCAGGCTCATGCTATGGGGGTGCTTTGGATGGGATGGCGTTGGACCTCTAGTTCAAATCGTTGGCAAGATGGATGCCACCTTTTACGTCAATAATATTTAAGAAGCCGTAATGTTGCCTTACGCTGAAGAGAAATTGCCTTTGCGATGGGTCTTTCAGGAAAACAACGCCCCGAAGCATTCCTCAAAGAAAGCAAAGCGTTGGTTCCAGGACAATAATATCCATGTTATGGATTGACCGGCACAATCGCTGGACCTAAATCCAATTAAACATCTTTGGATTGATGTAAGAAAAGGTGTTAGAGATGCAAGACCCAAAAATTTGGAGGAACTTTGGCTTGCAGCGAAGAATACATGGGAAAATATTTCACTCTACAGATGCCAGACTTTGATAGCTTCTATGAGGTCCAGATGTGCCGAAGTAATCAGTAATCGAGGAGGGGCTACTTCATATTAATTACTAATAAACAAATAATACTATTTTGTAAGTTTAATAAACATTTAAACTAAAATTATAACCAATTTTCCAATTTGTTCTTATTTTTTCGAACAGCTGATTTTGCACATAGTTCAACATTATTGCCAGTACAAAAAAATTTATACGAGTTTCAACTTAACTTTTAGTATTTTTTAAAAGCTCAAAATATGCACAATAAAAATATAAGAAAGAAATAATTTTAAATCTTACTTATAAAATTTGTTAGAACGTTCTCTACTTTCGCTTCGCCTGTTCTTATTATTTCGAACACGTTTGTATATTTCAAGTCTCGATTTAATATAATGTGGCACAGAGTTGCATTTTTTTCGCTACTGTATATCCCTAAAATAGTGGCTACGCTTATTTCATCAAACATTTGACAAATGTGAACGTAGCTTAAGTCCTTATTTGACTAGTATTGCATAGAAATTTGTCAAATAAGCCTGAATGGATTAAAAATATACAAATTTTATTATTTTATGTGTTGTTTAAAAAAAAATTGTATAATTATTAAAGGTTTTGAATTTGTCGAATTTGCTAATAATTCAAATTATATATTATTTTTTTATAACGATAAATTTTTTTTTTGTTAACATTTGCACATCTTAGAGCGGTTTTCGCAGTTTACTTGACTTCTTTCTTCGTTTTTTTAAGTATCAGTTTCTTTTTTTTTTTTGTATTTGATATGGTTTTTGTTATATCTTTACTTGTACATACGTACATACATACATATGTATAACACAATATAATAAAAAGTTATTATTTTTTCTTTTGTTTAACTTGTTTTTTTGATATGATGGGAATTTCATGGGTTTTTCTACACATACACAACAACAAGCTTTTATTATATCAATTCCCATATTAGGAGTATATAATTTTTACTCAATATTAGTTGTATTATTTTAAGCCCTACCAAATAGCCACATAAAGTCATCCAAACAAACCATCTCTATAACCAATCATATTATCACCATTATCGTTATCATTGTTGTAGTCGTCAACGCTTTTGTTTTACCTTCATTTTTACTTAATTGTGAGTCTCTAGTACAAGTCTTATGTATATTCCTCTCCCTTTTCCCTGATTGCTTGTTGAATTATTTGAAAAACATTTTGTTGATAATAAAAAAAAAAAAAATCTGTTAAACAATAAGCGAAAGCTTAAAAAAAGAAATTAACCAGCTTTTTTCAAATGGTTTATTTATAAAATTTAAAGTTGTGATGGATGAATTGTAATTTATGCATTTATTCATTCATTCACTGTATTACTGAAAATAAAAAAAGCTTTTATTCATTGGACCCTGTTTTCTTAAAGCTGCTGATATTCAAACGTTAAGTTTTAAAATTAAAATTAATAAAAAAAAACATAGGATCAATAGCCATTCATGTAAAACGTGTAAATTTGAATGCCCTATTTCTGTATTTCGAATAATTTCGTATATTTAAAGTTTTCTTTTTTTGTTTTTAAGGAAAACACAAACACATTTGTTTTTGTATTTTTAATATAAACATTGCGAACGTTTTACACAAACCGGCCTTAGCATTGTGTAGCTAAAACATATTATTTTTAACACTTCTTTCATTATATTTTATTTTCTTTCTCATTTTAGGTGAAAGATGTGTTCATTTAGCTGCCCAAGCCGGTTTTATCAATATATTGCGTATTTTAGTATTGTATGGCGCCGATATTAATGCTAGAGTAAGTATACTTTTTACAGCTGTAGCATAATTGTTAAGGAAATAATTTATTATTTATTTTGCAACGTTTACAGGAGGGAAAATCTGGTCTCACACCTCTACACATTGCTATCGAATGTTGTAATGAAGAGTTAGCCAATTACCTATTAGATGAATGCCAAACATTGAATATGGAAACAGCTACATATGCTGGCCTCACTGCTTATCAGGTAGCCTGTATATTAAACAAATCTGACATGCAAAATATGTTAGAAAAGCGCGGAGCTGAACCTTTAACGCCACCCGACAGTGATTATGATAGTAGTGACATTGAAACAGATTATGAAGATTCAAAGGTGAGCCTCTAAATTCAAGACCAAAAATAAAACAATTTTTTGAAATTAGTAAAATAAAAATCCAGAATAAAAATACTGTACTCTGGTCATCGGTTTCATTCTTAAAATTTAAAAAAGAAAAAATATATACACGAGTATATAGAGAAAACAAATTTTATAAAAAAAGCAAAAAGCTTCATAAAATCGTTGTGTATTGTTAACCAAAAATCAAAAACTTAAAAACAAAATAGATAAATGTTTAGTGTAATAAAAATTATAAACAAAGAAACAATAATTAAATATATATGTATCAATATAAACATGTACTATAAACAAAAATGTTCACAACAAGGCCTATTAATAAGGTCAACTCAATTCTCAGATTGATGGGGATGTAAGCATTTGTATAATTGATAAAATTATTAGGCCGTATTCTAATTGGCGTTGTCGTCGTTGCGTAACGATATTTTTGTATTAGATTAAAGGCAAGAGAAACATTTTTTTCTTTATTCTGCTACAAAAATGTCGTCAGACAACCACGACGTCGCCAACTAGAATAAGGCCTATTATTATATCTGCTGTTGCTTATAGCAGTGTTACAATTTTTTGTTTTCAAATAATTAAGACTTTACTCGAATTTAAACATGACAGCACTGATTGCTTTTGACAATAATTACAACAACAAAATGTCTGTTGTTTTTTGCAAGATTGTGTAGACCTTATAAATGGGCCTTGGTTCTTCATTATACTTAAACTTTTCTAAAAACAACCGGAAGATCAAAAAGTTCTATGTTTTAGTAGAACTAAAAAACTTAATGAAATGCAAAAAAAAAATAAAGAAAAACTTAAAAACAAATTGGTTCAAATGCTAATTCAATTAAAATAAAAAAAATAAATTTAATTTATTAAACATAACAGCATACACATAAAATATTTTGTTAAATTCGTCACATACAATATTTGTTAAATTAATTTGTATATTCGTATTATTATTAATAATCATTACTTTACGTATTTTGGACAAAACCAACAAAATAATTTTTTTTTTAATATTTTATAACAAACTAAAGGGACCAATCCAAACCAATTATCAATGTTTTCATCCTTAAAAAGTATAACTTAATTTCATATCCTTACAGCCTGTTTCGCAATATCGAACAAATATTTTCATTCTTCGCTGCCTAAGCATAAGAAAATCACAGTAAGTGTGTGAATGAAAATGTTCTTTTGATAACGTGAAACTGGTTATGAATATTTCTCTTTTTAAGTTGTTATTTGTAACTCTGTGTTCGTGTGGTTTTCTTTGTAATTACTATAGCGGTAGTCATTTCGTTTCAAACGCCTTTAGAGGTGTGCCAAATATAGCAAACCATGTCAAACAATAACAAATTGTAGGCATATATGTTACATTTGCTTGTTTGCAACGGCGTTGGCAACGAAGAGTGATTGTATAGTTTTTTTAGTTTTATAAGATGTTTGTCTATCGTGTGTAATTGTTAGTTTATAGTTTTAGAATTTAATAATGAATTAAAGAATTCAATTGTTATCAAAATATCATATTTAATTTTTGTCGTTTTCCTTAAAATGAAATTCTATGTTATAAATTCTATGTTAATTAACTTTTAATAATTATGACTGAACTAATTATTATGTATTAAAAACAAAAAATATTACCAAAAATATTAATAAAAAAAAAAACAAATAAAATTACAATATTTTATTGCTAAAAACTCAAATTATTAAATGTCTTTTCTTTTTCTTATTTCGGACATTGAAGATTAAAAACAAAATATCCAAATATCCATATATATAATATATATTATATATTTAATATATTTAATATATGGCATACAGGTATGTAATTTTATATTGTAATGTAAAAAAGAAATTATTTTGTTGGTTTGCTTTTTTATTTAATTATTCTTTTTAAATAAATTAATGTGTAAGCTATTTTTTGTTTATATGTATATGCCTGCATGTATTTTGTTAGAATTATGTTGCACAGCCAGTTAAAAGTATTTATAAAATAATTATAAAAAATTTTTCGCAATGTTAATTGATAATGGGTATACCTCTCTCCATCCTTAAATTTCATTTGTAGATTTTTTTTTTTCAATTTAACAACGAATACTAATTTCGTTACTTTCATAATGCCGTAGATGGAATATGCTTCTATTCGTAATTTAGCCAGATTAGTTAGTTTCGACTTTAAATATAAGAAAATTATTTTATAAAAGATAATAATTTACAATGAAAAAAAAGCTACACTATAATCAACATATTGTAGTCGCCGTGGTCTAGTGGTTAGTGTGTTGGCTGACGAAGACGATAGTGCGGGGTTCAAATCTCAGCTCCGACATCTTTAAAAAAAGAAATATGAAATTATTTCTTTCGGCGACTACCTCTCAGCAGTCTTCTGGCAAAAGCTCTGGGAGTAATTAATTGCCATGAAAAAGCTTCTCAAATCTGTCGTTCGGAGTCGACTTTAAACTGTAGGTCCCGGTACTCATGGGAAAAAATTAACACACACAACATGAGTGCTGCGAGAAGCTAGGCCGTAATCCTGACACAGGGTTGTAATGGCCAATTATGTATGTATGTATAATCAACATATTATTTTATTTCAATATCGCTGTTCCTTTTTCGATTTTAAGTAATATGTATTTACAATCCGGTATGTGATGAAAAACGATTTCGATCGAAATTCAAATCGTTTGTATTTTCAAAGTCATATAATACTTATCTGTTTCAATTATTTTAAAATTTTAATGTAGTGGCAATGAGTAAAAATGAATTGCAAGGATTTTGGAAGTTATAGCCACTTGAAATTTCATTCGATTTCAATTTCGATCGAAATCTTTTACAACACATACCGGTATATTTTTATATATTTTAATACTTATGTCATCTTTAGTTAGCTATAGCTAAAATCATTATTTCGTATATGTTTTTGTGTATTTAATAACAGTTTGTTTACTCTACTTACTTTTTATTTCCAGTTCAGTAATCGCTTTGGAGACCCCGGTTATTTTGCTGGTTTCAAAGGTGCCAACGCCATGACAGTAGCTTAATTTGTTGTCTTCTCTCCTTATATCATACACTCCATACCACAGTGTTTATAGCATTAATTAGCCTTCATAATCATATAACGCAATGATTAGTTTTAATTTGTTAATTGACACGATCTTAAAATAAAAATCGATTTATAATAAAATATGAATTTAAAAGTGAACGAAATTGTATGTACTATATAGACAAATCTATTTCTTTTATTATTTTTTTTTTCTTTTTTGTACAACATTCTTTTTTACTACTAATAGTTTCCTTTCGAAGTGTATTCGAAAAGAAATCGTTTCCAATTATAATTATTTACATATCTTTTGAGACTATGTATGTACTATTAAATTTTGTGCCGATTATATGTTTAATTAATAAGCATTAATGTTTTGCTGTCGTATTTATAAAAAAAAATTGTTCATTTAGGGCTTTTTTTTGACAAGTATTGCATAGAAATTTGCAATATAAGTCTATTGTATAATGTGAATCTTTATACTTTAGATTTAGGATCTTAAATTTTATTAATTATAAAATAGATTTACATAATAAAGACCCGATAAGTGCTTTCAATTAGGAACTCACAAATAAATTATTTGCAATAAATTTTTTTTATAAATACGGCAGATATTTTAAATGTCTAAAATACACACATACATATGTATTAACAATAATAAAATATATGATAATGTGCTAACGAAAGAAACCTATTTATTATAATAAGAAATAAATCTTTATACTGATATAAAACAATTTATAAAATTATATATTTTTTTATTCAATTCCTACTTATAGGGTAGCAAAATAAGAACTTTACTTTATTTAGTAGTAGTAGTCGCCGTGGTTTAGTGGTTAGTGTGTTGGCTTACTAAGACATGGGCCCTGGGTTCGACTCCAGGCTCTGACATCTTCAAAAAAAGAAATATGAAAAAAATATTTCTTTCGGCGACTACCTCTCAGCAGTCTTCTGGCAAAAGCTCTGAGAGTAACTAATTGCCATGAACAAGCTTCTCAAGTCTGTCGTTCGGAGTCGACATTTAACTGTAGGTTCTGGTACTCATGGATAAAAATTGACACACACAACATGAGTGCTGCGAGAAGCTAGGCCGTAATCCTGACACAGGGTTGTAAAGGCCAGTTATGAATGAATGAACTATTTATTTTTTTATTGCCTGTAAAACTATATTGTTTGTATATAAAAAATTATGTCTGTGGCAGTAAACAATAATATAATAAGCTTAGCCAGCGTTGCTCTGATATTCATAAAACACTATTCTATTTTCTTTAAAGTTTAAGTAGCGTCTTTATTGTCGCTTAGATGATGCAAAATTAAAAATAAACGATAAACTTGAAAACCGCTGCTACCCCGACTTAATATCTCTGTAAATACTAATTACGTGAATATTTAAATTCTTTATTTAAAACCAAGAAAGTTTACCAGTTTCCACTAATATTTAACAAAAATATTACATGCATATATTTATATGGTATGTAGATAGTATGTATGTATGTTTATATTCATTCTTATTTTGTTGCTCATTATTAATTTAAAATATATGTCAAATTACTGTTAATATTAGTTCACATTCGATTAAAAGTCGTTCAACATTTTTGTAATAAAATTTTTAACAGCTATTAAATATTGTCGATTTACGATAACGATTTCGACATTTCGGTATTTGCTATCCCAATATTTCATAAAAGGCTCTAAAGAAACTAAAGTATTTACTTTGTCTTTTGTATATTAGAAATAAAAATCGAATTTTGATATGAATTGTTGTCATGAAATCTGCCAGCGTTTGCCTTATTCTGAACGGAAATAAAACCTGTGTACAATGTGAAGCAGCCATATTAGTTTTGTTTACATTTTGTAGTAATATTTCATGAATTTAATGTTGCATACACTTTGGAGGAAATATTTCTTAACAAATTTATTAATTGAGGAAAATTGGAAAAAAAGTTAAATCTTATATCACATAAACAAAGGGTTTTAACAGTGCTTTAATTTTTTAATATCTTTTTTTATTTATTTTCAACATTTATTTATAACGACAACATTTTTGCTATAAATTTTTATACTTGTTTTTAAACACATATTTATTAAAAAATTATGCTTGAGTTCTTTCCACAAACTTTGAAAAAATCTAATATATAAAATTCTCGTTTATTTAGAAATTTGAACATTTTTATATATTCCAAATAATTTAAAAACAAATGAGTGACAAAACATTTAGAATAAATTTATTAAAATGTTTATAAGAAAAAACAGCTCAAGCTTAATTAATAAATATTTGTATAAAATAAAGAAAATCAAAAACTTTTTTGTGAATAATTTAAAATCTTATTACAAATAGTTAAAAATTTAATATATTCTTGAAGTGGTTTTTCTAAGGTACAGGTGTAGTAAATTTATTATAATTACATGAATTTCTTGTAGGATTTTTAAGAAACTACATATGTTTTAAAAACAAATTAACAAAAAATAATTGTTACTACTACGTTGGCTGTATTTTTCTCTTAAAGTTATAGAGAGATTTCGTATTTATTTTTTAATAATGAAAACAAAAGAATAAAATAATAACTTAAATGTAAATGTGTTTATACATATTAAAAACAAAAAAAAAATGGTATTCCCCATAAAATGTCCGAATATAATGTAATGCTTAATGAGCGGTGCCTTCTTCAGGAGCAGGTAATTTTGTCCAATTTGGCTCAACACCCCAAATTTCACGAGCATATTCAGCAATGGTACGATCTGATGAAAATTTGCCACTTGAAGCAATGTTGTTAATGGACATTTCTAACCATTTAGCTTGATTCTATAAAATAAAATATTTATTTAGAAAATTCTAATGCTATTTACTTGTATATTTATTATCTTGAGTTTCGTTACCTGATAAGTTTTAGAGACCAGATCTTGGGCTTTAATATATGCTTCGTAATCAGCCAAAAGATAATAGTGATCATATTTTAGCAAAATATCAGCAATATTCTTAAATTCATTTGGATTACCGGGGCTGAAGAAACCACCAGAAATCTGGTCAACACATTGCTTAATCTCTGGATTGCTGTTGTAGTAATCATAAGCGTTGTAACCCTTCCTCTTAAGAGCTTCAACTTCTTCGACAGTCATGCCGAATATGAAGATGTTATCGTTGCCCATCTCTTCAGCCATCTCAACATTGGCACCATCCAAAGTACCGATAGTTAAGGCACCGTTCAACATAAATTTCATGTTACCAGTACCTGAAGCTTCAGTACCAGCTGTAGAGATTTGTTCGGACAAGTCAGCTGCAGGCATGATCTTTTCGGCCAAAGTGACACGGTAATTTTCAAGGAAAATAACCTTAAGTTTGTCGCCGACAATGGGATCGTTATTGACAACATTGCCAACAGCGCATATCAACTTAATAATTTGTTTGGCAACATAATAGCCAGGAGCAGCTTTGCCACCAATCATAATGGTACGCGGAGTAAATTGTGCTGTGGGATCCTTCTTAATGCGATTATATAAAGTGATAATGTGTAAGCAGTTCAACAATTGACGTTTGTATTCGTGAATACGTTTGACTTGAATATCAAACATAGAGGCAGGATTAACTTTGATACCGTAGTCTTTTTCTAAAATTTGTGCCAATTTCAATTTGTTTTCTTGCTTCACTCTGGCAATATTACGTTGGAAATTGGGATCCTTAGCCCATTTCTTCAACGCAACTAATTGATCCAAGTGAACAGGCCATTCATTGCCAATCTTTTCACAAATTAAATCTGCCAAGCCAGGATTGCACAGCAATAACCAACGACGTGGAGTAATACCGTTGGTCTTGTTTTGGAATTTATTAGGTTCCATTTCGTAGAACAAACGGAACAAATCATCTTTTAAAATTTGCGAGTGAATAGCAGCTACACCATTCACAGCATGAGAACCCACAATCGACAAGTGAGCCATATTGATGCGTTTCTCTCCATCTTCTTCAACCAAAGACATACGACGCATACGTTCTAAATCACCAGGATAACGTTTCTTAACATTTTCCAAATGCAAAAAGTTAATATGATATATGATTTGCAAGTGGCGAGGTAAAATGGATTCAAGCATAGAAACGGGCCAGCGTTCCAAAGCTTCGGGTAGGACGGTGTGATTGGTGTAGGCACAAGTGCGTACAGTAATATCCCAAGCTTTTTCCCATGTCAAATGCTCCTCATCGACCAATATACGCATAAGTTCTGGAATAGCCAAAGAAGGATGAGTATCGTTTAACTGGATGGCAACCTTCTCGGGGAAGTGATCGAAATTGGTACGAACTGCTTCACGCGATCCGAATTTAGACGACTTATAACGTCTAATAATATCTTGCAAAGTAGCGGCAACCATAAAGTACTCCTGTTTCAAACGCAATTCCTTGCCTTCAAAGAAGTTATCATTGGGATACAAGACACGGGAAATGTTCTCAGCTAAGTTACGATCCAAGACAGCTTGAATATAATCACCATCGTTGACTAAAAAGAAAATTAATGAAACAAAACGCCTTATTAGAAATATAATTAAAACTTGATTTCTTGCATAGAAAAACTTACAGAATTTCAAATTGAAATCAATAGGTGATTTAGCTGACCACAATCTTAAAGTATTGACGTAATTATTGCCATAACCAGGAATGGGATTATCATATGGCATGGCAAAAACAATTTGTGTGTCTACCCACTTTTTGCCTTCGGGTGTATCTATTACACGACCATAAAAGTTGACAGGCAACATAAATTCAGGTCTAGCCTTTTCCCAGGGATTACCAAAACGCAACCAATCATCAGGTTCTTCAGCCTGTTCTCCATTCTTAATCTTTTGAGCGAAAATACCATATTCATAACGAATACCGTAGCCATAAGCAGCCAATCCCAATGTGGCCATAGAATCGAGGAAACAAGCGGCCAAACGTCCCAAACCACCATTACCCAAACCGGCATCTTCTTCCATTTCCTCCAAACACTCAATATCAAGACCCAATTGATACATGGCCTCTTCACATTCACTCTGAATACCCAAATTGATCATGGTGTTTTGTAACGAGCGGCCCATATAGTACTCCAAAGAAAGATAGTAAACACGCTGCAAATAGATGATGAGAAGAGTTAAAAATTAATTATGTTCTAAAAGGTATAGACTAATTTTATGATTAATAATATATTCTTATTCTAAACTATATTTTTTTTTTAAGACCAATACTTAGGGGTAAACTCCTACTCATGCAGTGCATTGTATTGGAATGTGAAGATGGTTGATAGAAGGTTTTTTTTTTTTTTATTTTTTATTTTTTTTTTTTTTTTTTTAATAGATGTTTGTATAGTTTGCGCCTTTTTATTTGTTGTTGAAACAAGTTGCTGTAAATTTGCCCACTCAAGAGCCAGTGTTATACCTTCACCCTCAAATGATCAAACAGCAATTGCCTCATCTGTCGGTGGATGTTTAAATGTGAATGGTGAGCGTCTTCAGTAAATTAGCTGTTATCTTCCCAGAATAAATTAATAAAAATCGTTTATTTATTTATCGATATTTCGCTACTCCTGCGTGTAAATGTAAATTCATATATGTACATATTTTCTGTATTTGAAATTTGAAAATAATTTAAAAATAAATATTTCCTGAAGACGCTACATGCAGGAGTAGCGAAATATCGATAAATAAATAAACGATTTTTATTTAAAAAAAGACCTTAAGCTTGAGTAATTCTTTACATTATGGCCCCGATTATCGTTCACAACATCTGAATGTTGTGTTGTATTGCCTACAACATCTACAAACAAATGTTGTAAAGAATATTCAAAGTAAGTATATGGTACAACACATAGGTGTTGTAAATCATAATTTCAATTTAAGAAATACAACATCAAATTTACAACTGTTGTGAACCATTTACATAAACATATTTGTTATACATGAAAATCTATTTAAAAATTTGAAAATTTTTTAGGCCAGCACTCAGGGGACGACCCTTACTTTTGCAGAACATTGTGCTGAAGGGAATGGGGAAATAAGTGAGTAGTATTTGTAAACATTTGATTTAAACTTACTAACATCGTAATTGTAGTCGCCGTAGTCTAGTGATTAGTGGGTTGGCTTACTAAGACGATAGCGGCGGGTTCAAATCTCAGCTCTGACATCTTGAAAAAAAGAAATATGAAAAAATTATTTCTTTCGGCGACTACCTCTTAGCAGTCTTCTGGCAAAAGCTCTGAGAGTAAATGATTGTCATAAAAAAGCTTCTCAAGTCTATCGTTCGGAGTCGACTTTAAACTGTGGGTCCCGGTACTCATGAATAAAAATTAACACACACAACATGAGTGCTGCGACAAGCCAGGCCGTAATCCTGACACAGTGTTGTAATGGCCAATTTTGTATGTAACATCGTAATTGATACAAAAAACGTTCACGGTAAGATTGTCTAATATACGAACGGTACGTCTAAAGGAAGAATTCTCTCTAAACAATCAACTACAAAAAGATGTGCTCTGAGAGAGGCACATGTAGTTCATAAGAATATGTGACCATTCGGAATCAAGTAATTTATTTCATCAGAACATCTCCCAAGGTAGTACCGATATAACAATGCAACGAAAATTTGTGAAAATGTTTATTCAATTTAGCGACCATTGGGGAAAACCTTTCACTATTGATGTAGTTAGGGCGAAATTAAAACGAGTAAAAAGAGAATGAAGTGTGTTTTTAAAAAAGCCCTTAATCAAAATCGCGTAGAAACAAAGTTAGGTGTATTTTATTAACACTAGAAATTTTGCTTATATGTACATATTTGTATATAAAAAGATATGTATGTATGTATATTGTATGTATAGGCATATTTTTAAATATAGAGTTTTTAAACTAATAATAGGAATTTATAAATAAGATTTCTGCTTCCTCTTTCCCATAAATACCAAATTGTCGTTATGGATACCGGCTGTAACAGTTAAAATTTTAAATTTTACCATTTAATCACGTCTTTAATTATAATTTTTTTAATAAATGCATTTTTCTTTTACTAAAGACTGCAATTTTTAATAAACAAAGAAACAATTTAAAAGGAAAGGAAAGGAAGGGGAAATAAGAAAGAAGCAAATAAAGGTTTAGTGCCTAAAAACAAATACATACTTACTATTGCTCACTATCTTTTCACCCAAAATTAAGATAAACAAAAATAAATAAAAAGAAGAAATTTAACCATCTAACAAATTTAACAAAAAGAGTATTTGTTTTAAAATGTATCTCCGAATTATGTATAAAAATTCTCTTTTTGTTTAATCGAAAACTCTTAAATTTGTATTTCTCTTTATCAATCATAAACAAAAAATAAAACTACAGTGATGCCGAAAGTATTTGTAGAGAGTATCGCATGGATGCATTATAAATATGTGTCAGTGTGTAATTTTAAAAATAAATATTTACAATTTTGTTTTTGTTTTCTAATGAACACTAAAATCAAGTGCAACATGTTGTTTTGGGACGCATTCGATAATTCGAACACAGAAAAAGAAAACATGAATACAGAAATACCTGCAGAAATAAGAAAACTGTCAAATGTGGCAAATATAGCAACACTGTGACCCTGAAACTATAATTACTGTATGAGCACTATCAGAGCGTTTAATTTAAAAAGATAATTTTTCTACAGTTTGTTGCTATTTTTTTATATTTTTGGTTGTTTAATGTTTATTTGCATTATAGTTAATTATTAGATTTATTTTACAGATTATTAAATTTTGATAAGACAAACAAACAATCAAATAATGTAGATAGATACAAACATGCATACATATGGCGGTATGTATGTATGTCATGTATTTTTCATTATGTATGTAGGTATGTATGTAGGTTATATGAACAAAGAACACTTGTTAGAAGCGTGTCTTTTTCTAAATGTTACCCGTAAATACAGTTTCAATATTTATTATTATTTAATTGTTATTGATAAGTCGAGCTATTCTTTTGTACATTTTTATTTATTCTTATTTTATAATTTTTATGTTATTTTTTTGTATTCTATTTTGTTGTTATAATTACCACAAAATTAAGTTTTTGTTATAAACTAGATGAATGGGAGTATATTTCACTACACTTCATTTCAAAACAGTGCCTAGCAAAAGGTCAATTGTAAATTATCAGTTATATGAACACACATACACACATATGTACATAAGATAGTCTTGATATCAGTTGCATTCTAATTGTGTTAATATTTTTGTTTACTAGTTTTTATTATTGCTTTTTAGAAAAAACTTATAATATTTCTTAAAATCCTAGACATACATACGGGTTATTGATAAGACAGACCGATGGAGCGAATGCCAGACAGACAGCATAACATAGACTTCTTAAATTACACTTATAATTTTTTGCTAGTTGACTTCATAAAACTTTATATTGCGGTTTTCTTAAACTACTCGTACATTCAAAAAGTAAAAAGAGGTATGCAAATAGTATATGTACGTTACATATTTTTATCAATGTGGCGCTTAAAATATATTTACATTCATATCTAAACATAATCAAAATCAAGCGATTTATGGTGTTTCTTTTCTACAAAACTGTAGCATTTTATTATTATTAAATATAAAAATTAAATTTTGTTTTATGGTCTTTTTATTTCAATTCTTTCATATAAAGAATACTATAAGTATAACGGATAATATTAAAAAAAAGGCAATTTTTTTATAAGGTGATAGAAAAAAGGCAAAAATGTTATTATTCAATTCTTTCTTATTTCATTATTACATCTGTGGCAATAAATAAGAGTAATAATGGCTTAAGTTAAAATTTCGTGTTTTGACATATAAAGGTTTATGTCTAAAATAAATAGTGTTTGGGTGTGCTTAAGTTAAAATTTCTATGCGTACAGTTTCATTAATAATGGCATTTAATACTTAAAATTTACCTGAATGATAGATATTGAAAAACAGAATAAGAATATGCAATAAAATGAAAAATGGGAAGTAACAGATAACAGCTAGAAACCTATTTAGCGAAGGCACTCACGGCAATCAACATGCAACGATGGGGCTAACTATTGCTGTTGATCATTCTAGGGTGAAGGTATAACACTAGCCTTTGAATGATCAATTCACAGCAATTTGTCTCATTCCTAAGGCGCTTAATAATATAAGAAAACAAAATATATGTTCTGTTGTCATAATGTACTGTCCTTTCCACAAAAATTCCAATACAATGCACAGCATTTAATAAAAAAGCACTTATATATTAAATCCTTTCCTTCAAAGTTTAATATTAAAAGAAGATCATATATTGATAAGGTGAGAGAAAAAATAAATGGAAAAGACAAAATTTTTTGGTAGAAAAGAAAACGCAATTACTCTATTAAATTATTAGAGAGACAATCAAGGTAATTTGAAATTTTTCTTATCATAAAAATATTGTTTATTAACAGGTCTTATTTCCACATTAAAGTTGATGAATTTATAAAAAACATACATATGTACAAATGGATACGTAACCAAGATACAATCTACCATACATATGTAAATATTTATAAACAATTATTAAAAACCACAAAAAATGTTTGGGAACTAATACCCAATAAAAGAAAATTTTAACATTTTAATTAACTTTACCCAACAATCTGTCATATTTTAAAAGTAATTAACGAAACCAGTCAGCTAAGTATTCCCTCGACTGTACTTATTTATTTATCCTCGCTGTCAGCAATGATACTATTTACCATGTGAATTTTTAGTAGCACCCATATTGCTTGGGTCAAATTTTATTCATAAGTACCTGTACCTATAGTTTAACATCGAATCCGAACGACTGACTTGAGCAGCTTGTTCGTGGCAATCAGTTACTCTGTAATTTTAAACGTTGCAATTTTGTACGTATTTTGACTTTGACTTAGACAAATTGAATATACAAACCTATCTATTAAAGATTTATCTCACAAATTTCTTTGAAATATTTGTCAAATAAGCCATTTTTTAAAAAATTTTGGAACCAACTATAAAATGGCAGATCCATTTAGGAAATTATGTTGCACATTTAAATATCGATATTATAAAACGTAATAGATATTAGTATAATATAACATATTAGTAAATTTTATATTGTTGTACTTATTCTCTAAGGACTAAGTCCATAGACTCAGAAAATATATAAAAATGTGTCTACACTGTATGTACATTGTACATAAATATACATTTAAAAATATTAAAAACTAAATCATATGGAATAAATTTTCCTACTTAGTTACTCGTACTCCCTGTTAATAGCACGCATATACATATATAAATGCACACACATACACATATAATATGGGTGGGTATATGTCACCACTTGCTTTGTGATGTGCGTTTTCATTATTTACTTTTATTTAGTGAAAAATTGTCTGTCTTCCACTAAACGATATTAAAATTCTCCGAATCTAGTAAATAAACAACAAAATCTATAAAATACAAAGTAAAAACAAAAATTGTTTATATTTTTGGATTAATGGTTCTCTTGTTGTGGGCTCTTATTTTCATTTTTCTAAACCAATAACCTTTCATTGACCTTGAAAAATATTATAGGAAAAGAATTCTATTGCATTAGAACAAAAAACTTTTTATTACAATTCAACAAAAAAAAAACTAAACCTGTTACCTGTTGTATATGTATGTACATACATATGCATCATATAAAATATAATCAAAATTTTAACTTAGAAAAATTAAATTAGTTAAGAAAACCAAAATTAAATATTTCGAAGAAGATTAGATATAACTAACCTATATATACATACTATACATACATATATATGTATGCATATAAATTCTTTAAACAAATTTGTATATAATTTTTTGGGAAATATATATTAAAAACTTATTAAATTGAAATTATGCCAAGAAAATATATAGATGTACATTAGTGTGTCCCAAAAAAAATTTTTTTTTGAGGATCAAGCTTATTTTGGACCACTATGACGCAAAGTATTTTTGAGAATTTTTTCAGATTTTTCGGAAGTGGTTTAGAGGTCGCGCAAATTGATTTTTAATCAAATTTCTAGCTTTTTGAGCTCTATTTAAATTTTGGTTATGTATTGCTAACAAATCGATAATTTCTCGGCTTCTGAGTCAATATTGTTAAAGAAAATATTCCGATCTTTAATTTCATGTGCATAAATAATAAGTTTCGGCAATGATTTTGCACATTTTGATACATTATATAACAGTTTTTCCAAAATTTTCAACAAATATCGAAAACAATGGTTTATAACTTTTAAAATTTGTATAAAAACTAAAAAAACTAATGATGCAGTTTAAAAGATTATTAAGTTTTAAATAAGATAGCAAAAAAAAATAAATTCTCTTTTACCGTTCTCGAGTTATACTCTTTTAAAGCTTTGTACCCATTTTTAACACTATAAAGTGTGAACTAGGTTGGCATTGGAATTAAATATACAACAATTTTATAAACAACAATAAAAAATTAGATTTGTTATAAATCATTTATTTGGGTTCTTACGATGCTGCTTTATGCTCTGCAGTAAATGCTGACAGTCTGTTTCAGAAGGCATCAACTTCTGAATTTTGAAAAAAAAAGTTGTAGCTGCTTTCGAAAAATACATATTTTTAGAGAGTATATAATTTTCATCAACCAGCGAGCTCGGTTAATAGCTCCAGGAGATTTTATTGTTAGATGGTGCTCAGGTCTATCACCCAAAAAAATAAGGCTCAGTTGTGCATTTCTTTATAATCTTCCCTTATTGCATATTCTCCAGCTTACCTTTTTTCAAAAATTATTAGATCTTTTCGTATCAATAATAATTAATTGGTATAATTTTTCCAACAATGTCGTGGTTCGAACAATCCGAAAAATTGTTTTTAGCCCCCATTTGCTGAAGAGTGACTAAAATTTTAATTTGTGGGGATGTAATTTGATCCTCAATATTAAGGGCGTTAAACGCTGATCCAGCAATTAGTTCCAACATATGGTGGCGACATGCCAAAAATATGACGTCTTTTTTTAA
The DNA here is from genome assembly GCA_963576795.1 of Metopia argyrocephala. Lineage (NCBI taxonomy): Eukaryota > Metazoa > Arthropoda > Insecta > Diptera > Sarcophagidae > Metopia > Metopia argyrocephala. The sequence goes on from OY756209.1 coordinate 5,524,148, forward strand.
TTTCTGGAGAAGTAAAACGCATGCCCCGATCCGTCGTTCTGTATTGGAGCTTGTCGTGTCTGCACACATAAATTGAACATTTTCAGTTAGATTCCAGCATAAAACCTTTTATCTCAAGCCATAAAATTTATCTCAAGCACTAATCAAAAACCGCTATTTTACCATCCTGCACTTATCTGTTTTTTAAGGCATTCCAGGAAGCAAAACACAAAGTCAATAATTGCAAGTTGTAAATGATGTCGCAGAACGTGGTGTAGCCTTGTCTTGTAGTTATTTTAATATCACAACTTCTGAAACAGACTGTCAGCATTTACTGCAGAGCATAGAGCAGCATCGCAAGAACCCAAATAAATGATTTATAACAAATCTAATTTTTTATTGTTGTTTATAAAATTGTTGTATATTTAATTCCGATGCCAACCAAGTTCACACTTTATAGTATTAAAAATGGGTACAAAGCGTTAAAAGGGTATAACTCGAGAACGGTAAAAGAGAATTAATTTTTTTTTTGCTATCTTATTTAAAACTTAATAATCTTATAAACTGCATCATTAGTTTTTTTAGTTTTTATAAAAATTTTAAAAGTTATAAACCATTGTTTTCGATATTTGTTGAAAATTTTGGAAAAACTGTTATATAATGTATCAAAATGTGCAAAATCATTGCCGAAACTTATTATTTATGCACATGAAATTAAAGATCGGAATATTTTCTTTAACAATATTGACTCAGAAGCCGAGAAATTATCGATTTGTTACCAATACATAACCAAAATTTAAATAGAGCTCAAAAAACTCGATATTTGATTAAAAATCAATTTGCGCGACCTCTAAACCACTTCCGAAAAATCTGAAAAAATTCCCAAAAATACTTTACCTTATGAGTATCCAAATTAAGAATGATCTTCCCAAGAATTCAAATTTTTAATTTTATTTGGGACACCCTAATGTACATGTACATACATAAATATGTATGTATATATGTCTGTGGGTATGCATTTAACAATTTAATGTGCTAAGTTTTCTTATTATTTTACTCACCATCTTTTATTTAAAATATAAATTAAATTTCTTTATTGTTATTTCCTGAAGAAGCTACGCAGAGAAGTAGCGAAATATCGAAAAAATAATTATATATTAGACCTAAAGCTTAATTAAACGCTTATATATAGTTATTACCATTAACAACAAACCCAACAAACAAAAACATACATTTTTGAATATTTGTGTGTATAAACCTAATAATTATTTTTGTTTATTTATTTAATTTTAATTCATAAGCATTTTGGAAACTTTTCTCTGCAAATTAAAATGACTTTCAGAGAAGGGCAAGAAACAACAGCAATTCTAATTTATTAATTTGTACCCATTTATGCTTCAAATATAGAACATACCAACTTAACCCACCCCATGGCCTTTTTAGTTGTTTAATAATGTTTTAAAAAAGCACGTGCCGAATTTGTCAGATAGCATTTGTATATACTTATGTATATACATATGTACGTATTTAGTTAATCATAGTAAAAACATGTATACTTAATCGTATATTTCTACAATGTGTGTTATAATTTCATATTTAAATAATCATAAATTAAATAATCTTGTTGGTGATACTCGTATGCAATATAATAAAAATCAATTCTCAAATTTTGATTTTAATCAATTGAGGGAGTTGTATACTATTATAGGAAAAAAATTGTAATGCATTAATACATACATAATTGGGCATTACAACCCTGTTTCAGGGTTACTGCCTAGCTTCTCATAGTACCCATGTTGTTTGTGTTAATTTTTATCCGTGAGTACCGAAACCTACAGTTTAAACACGACTCCGAACGACCGACTTCAGAAGCTTTCTCATGGCAATCAGTTGCTCTCAGAGCTTTTGCCAGAAGACTGCTAAGAGGTAGTTGCCAAAAGAAATATTTTTTTCATATTTCTTTTTTTTTCAAGATGTCAGAGCTTGGGTTTGAACACGGATTTCTTGTCTTAGTAAGCCAATACACTAACCACTAGACAACGGTAACTATATTTTATTTTGTATTACTTTTAAATTTATTTTTATATACAGCGGGTGGTGGTCTTCTTCATTCTCAAGGTTAGTACCTATGTTTGGCAAAATTATTATTGTGATTAGAAAAGTGGGTGTGGCATTTTCCTACAAGGAAGGCATCTTCCAAAAAAAAAAAACTACAATTACAATCTTTAAATTTAAAACATAAATTTGATTAGAGTTATCAGTGTTTCAAATTTATTTTTATATACAGAGAGTGTGCTAGCCTTTTACAAACACGTCTGTCTTCTTCAAGCAGGCCAAAATATGACCTTGGAAGAACTATAACGTTGTTGAATATTAAACAAAGAAATGCTACATACAGTTCAAAGCAATCGGAGAAAGTGTAAACTATTTTCTATTTTCTTTGTAAGTGTGAAAACAGCTGTCGAAAGTATTTAGGAGCAGGCTGATGTGGGCACTGATCCACATTTAAAGTTTCTGAATCGTATGGACTGGTTATATTTGCGTAGTGCACAATTGTTTTTAAAAAGTTATCGCAAAAGTGCTAATTAGATTCTTCAAAAAAAAGAAATATGATAAAAATATTTCTTTCGGCGACTACCTCTCAGCAGTCTTCTGGCAAAAGCTCTGAGAATAATTAATTGCCATGAACAAGCTTCTCAAGTCTGTCGTTCGGAGTCGACATTAAACTGTAGGTCCCGGTACTTATGGATAAAAATTTACACACACAACATGAGTGCTGTGAGAAGCTAGGCCGTAATCCTGACACAGGGTTGTAAAGGCCAGTTATGTATGTTATGTATGTATATGCCTAATGTACATGTATACATACATATCGTCGATGGAATTAACGCTGTAACTGACAAAACCTTAAATGTTCACCAAAGCCAAAAAACCTGCATGAAAGTAGAACAAAGACACTGGTATTTTTCAAAATGCAGACGGCGTAAGTGAATTTATTTTCATCGTAGAAATCTGAGATCGGGACCGGACCGGGAATTATTTTTTTTTTTTTTTTTTTTGAAATGATGCAAAAAACGTGTTTTCGATTTTTTGTCAGTTACAGCGTTCTTTAATTCTTGCGACGATATAAGCAACAGTTTAGTTGCTCATTGGCAAGAGTTTGGCAATTGCTTTATGAGTAAACTCTGTACCAACAAACTGCTAATTTTTGTAATGTATAAGGCTAATGAAATTTTAGAAATGCATATGTATGACACACATATGAACATTCATATATACATATGACGACAAATAAAATAAATTTATAAAAGTCCAAGTCACATTGTAAAATTTTTACAAAAGAAACAAAACAAAATTTTTTTTAACAAACAATGCTTTTAAAAAATTATTCAAAAATTTTGTCATAAAATCGTAATCTTTGATCGCAGGCGTGTAAAACAGCAACTTGTATTTTGTTACGATGCATCATATTCAATCAAAAGGTAGATTTTTATTTTTTTTATTTTTGTATGTATGTAAGTAACTATAATCCAAACAGCTGTATTGAAATTGAATTGAAAAAAAAAACATCTGAGTTTTTTAATGTAACTGCTATACAAACAAAGTTGAAACTTTTGAATAATGAAGATTAATTTCGTAACTTGAAATATCTTAATTTATGAGATATTAAAAATAAAAAATAAAAAATAAAAGTGAGTTTAAAATTTCGAAAATAAAGTTTTCCTTTTGTAAGTATATAAATACATATTCATGTGTAAATATGTACATATATGCATGCATGTATACAAAAGAATATACAAAAAATAAATCTTTACTAAACATCTTAAGGTGCAACAAAATAAAACAAAATTATCGTCACAAGTAATAAAAGTTTGGTAAAAGGGGTGGGGTGTATATGGTTGGCATGACACTGAGTAGTGGGGTTGACAATGATCTCGTTTTCTATTTTTCCTCTTGTTTGTTTTTTTTTTTAATTTTTGCTTCTTATATAGTAAGTACTTTATTATATTCTACTTTATTTAAAACAGACGAATTGGCAAAATTGCAAAGAACGTCAAAAACAAAAGCATTTACGATCAAAAAACTACTTTTGTTTGTAGATATACAGTTTGTTTTGAATGTAAAAATGTTTAAAGAAAATTTTGAATAAAACGTAAATAAAATGATAAAAGAAAAAATGGGAAAAAAAAAAAAGAATTGAAAATTATTTTCTAATGATGTCGTAAGTGATTACGAGAAAAATTTTAAAGTCCTATAACAAAAATTTTAATTTTTTACTTTGAAATTTAAATATGTATATACATACTTTAAATATTATTATTTGTTAATACATCTGTGGCAATTTGGAAGAGTAGCTTAAGTCGACATAAGAGAGAATTGAGTTAAGGCGTTTGGAGCATTACAGAAGCAAAGGCGCTTAAATGTGTTTACTCCGTTTTGAAAAATTCTATTTTTTATCAATGTTATGTACGTTTACTTTTTAGCCTAAGTTTTTTGAATCAATAATGCATTTAACAAAACAACTTATGTACACATAGATTTGTTTACATATTCAGATTTTCGATTTATCATATAACTTATATATACATAAGTTTTTTTAATAAAATTTGATTCTTGTATACAGTTATCTTAAGTGAATGTAAGTTCTTGAATAAATCCTCTTATGTTTACTTAAAACTACACAATACATACTTTTTATTTCAACAGAAGCGCTTAAGTTACTTAAGGACCTGTCCAATGCAGATTTCAGTTTCGAAAAAGCGCTTAAGTAGAAAAGGCGTAAAATGTTCTAAAATAAACCATATTTTTTTTAAATATTCATCCTTCTTCTCTAATGAACATGTTACCACTATATTAACTCATAAATTATTCACAAAAAACATACAGAATAAAAATTACACAAAATTGATGATATCTCAAAACTTCAATTTTCGACTTAAGCTACTCTTCCATATTGCCACAGACATAATAAGGATTGTGTATGAAAATTGTTTATTTTCTAATATACCAGTAAAGTTTTTGTTAGGGGATACACAATATGTATGTATGCATGTGTGTATGAATTAACATAACATCATCATAATTATTATTGTTAAAGATTGTTTCCTTTTTGCTAACGTGCTTTTCAAATTTGTATAAATTTTAGATATGCCAAACATGTGTTAGTGCCCTCTCCTTAACTGTTATTGGAGTATCTACTAATTCTAACCTCACCATAAAAAAATATGAAATAGGAACTTATCAGAAAAAGGATAAACAAAAAAACACTTACCTTAGGATCCTTTTCATAGTAGTTCTGTTGTGTACGAATCCAACGTCCCACCATGTTATCCTTAACGGTATTGGCCAAGGCAAAGTAATAATCACGTAAAGTGGCCACATTACGATCCTTTACCAAAGTGTAGTGCAAATGACGATTGAAATTCTTTTTCACTTCGGTGACATTGCCCACTTCTGCAATACCGCGTACCGAAATTTGCTTACGTTTATCAGCATCCGATTGAGGTTTAGACATTTTTATATATGCAACTTTGTTATTTATTTCTTAAAATATTAAAAATTTTTTTGCACTTTTATTTCTTATTCTGTTTTATGCTTTACAAAAATACCTGCTGCACTACTAGTCCAACTTTAATCCAAAATAATTAAGTATAGTTGTTCGACAGACTAGAAACTACCGAGCGCACACAACAACGAATAACAACCGTTTGCCACAAACTCTGGAGTGTTTCTCACTAGTGTGTAAAAAAATTTAAAAAATTTACAATTTCACTTTAATTGAATTTATTTCTTGCAAAAACAAAAACTCCTGCTAATTTAGAGAGAGTTCTTTTAAAAATTTCGAACTCTTTAAAGATATATTTCTCTTTTAATTTTACAGCGATGTATGTATATTACAGAGAGTGCTCGTTATGTTAAAATATATTGTTTATTTTCTATTGTTTACACTGTGAACATTAAACCGCTAAACAAATTTTAGTACATTTTACATAAATATCTATGTATGTATGTTAATGGATAACATTTATATTGGCTCCAAACTTTTTATTGTTACAGTATAAACTTCTGTTAGTTATGCTCACTTAATGAATTTTAGCGGTCACCTTGCGAGAAGGTCAAACATGCGTATATGTAGATATTTTTATTTTAGCTTACTTTCTTAATGTTTTCTTTTAATCATTTTGTGTACACATGTATATACATATGTTGTTAAACGTTCATCCGTCTTTTTCTAATAAAACCGGTATGCTTACAGAAACTGTCAAACACTGAATATACGCCAAAATATTTGTTATCTCTTTTGTTTAATAGCAAATATTCAAGTGTGACTGGTTAAGTGAGAAGCATATGACTAAACAAACATTATTAGAGAAAAGGCTGCCAGATAATATGAAAAAGAAAAACAGTTGTTAGTTTCCATTTTGGCAAAAGATGGCGTCAGAATAGTCGTTAAAATATTATGATTTAAAAATAATAAATCGTATTTAAGTTGAATACAACATAAATGATTTTTTTTTCAAACTTATTTAAAAAACTTCTAGTTACATGGAATTTAATACAAAAGAGTATTTTATTTACTCAAGCATAATAATCAGATATTGTATTTATTGATAGACAGAGTAAGCTAACTTAATTTTAAATGTACATGCATACATACAGTTTAAAGTCGACTCCGAACGACAGATTTGAGAAGGTTTTTCATGGCAATCAAAAACTCCCAGAATTTTTTCCAGAATTCTGCTGAGAGGTAGTCGCCGAAAAAATAGATTTTTCATATTCCTTGTTTATTCAAGCTGTCAGAGCTGAGATTTGAACCCAGCGCTATCGACTTAGTAAGCTAACACACTAACCACTAGACTTCTAATTTTAAATGTAGTGAAAAATAATTAATATAAATATATATGTATAAGCAGGTCTCCATTCGTCTCTGCTTAAGAGACTCGTCAGTTTTAATAGAGAAAAAGATATTCCAATTAATACAGAAATTCCATAAAAGCCTGTTGCTATAAATAAAGTGGAACTGAATCAGCAATATACATATTCATAAAATTACTGCCCTTGTGTAGCTTGAGAAAGATTTCTTTCAATAAGTCTATGATGAGCTCATGTCACAGTAGTTCCTAAAGTTAATAGGTATTTAGTAAAGGAATTTAGAATGTGTTATGTGACGTCATAAAGTTCTTAATCCAATCGAAGAGGAAAGGCTTCTTTGGAAAAAAGCTCAGAAAATGGACAAAAATTAATTAAATTTCTGAAATAATAAAAATAATTATTCCTAATGGTAATCCTACTGTTACTGGTTCAGTATAAAGTCTTTGAAATGTTCTTTCACGTGAAACATTTCGTTATCAATTATAAACTATCAAAATTGTGATTAAATTACTTAAACAAAATTAATCACAAATCATAATGAAAGAATCATTTTACTATAGCTGGGGGGTCACTTTGTATTTCGATTCGAATCGAAGATCTTACGAAATCGTAAAAGTTTACGTATTTTCGAAAAATGTTTGTATTCATTAGTATTGATTTTTTTGAATGGAAAATTTCTTTCGAAAGCATTTTCGATTCGAATCAAAATACAATGTAACCCCCGTGAAACAATTGATATAGCCTCAATTGATACTGCTAAAGTATATGGTCTATAATCTATTACGTGAAAAGGGTGATTTGAGTGAGCTGATATCAATTTGTTTCATTAGAATAAATTGTTATAAGTACAGCAAATACATAAGATTGAATTAAATAAATAAATTATTGCTACTGATGACTCTAAAATTAATAGCGCAATTTGTGTAATTATTAAAATAATTAATAAAATTCTTATTATTGAGGGACCGGACCTGCTTTACCTAAAAGTCTTAAAAAATATTAAAGACTTGTATGACAGTTAAAGCATAGAAATTTGTCAAATAAGCTTTTGATTAACGTACAATATTTTTTTCTATGAATATGGCAGTTAGAGACCACTCGAACTTCCAATTATAAAGCTCTGGAATTGTTTTGTAATGCAGAAGATGAAGAACAAAATGAATTCAATTCAAACTAGAGATTTTGATTACATTAAAAATGTAAACATTTATATTTCTACTATGCAAAGTAGGCATAGACATATACATACATTTTTCTATTCTGGCATGAAAATGTAAGATGATTCAGTTCTAAAATGTTGATGTAATTTTTAATTTTATGATAAAAATATTTTTCTTTTCCTGGTTTACTTTGTCTTAAAAGATGATTGCTATTAAATTAAAATAACTTGTAATAAATGTTTAATGAGATAATTTATTATATGAATTTTATTGTTTTTTACTCCAAATAAAATAAAATAGTAAAACAAACATTAAGATACAAATTTGCATCGATATACTAGTTTACAAAATCTACAATGAGTGTTTGAAAACTAGTTTCACGAGCAGTTGATCCTGAAAGGCGCGAGTTATAAATATGTAGTGTGTAATGATAGGTACAAAATAATTATAATACATAATTTAATTACAAGTATGTATGTATGCAAATGATTTGTTTTAAGCGAAAGCAAATATTTTAAGTATATTTTTAGGCTTTAGAAAATTAAGCACTTTCATTAGGCTTTGTATTAAATAAAATTCACTAAAACCTTTTTGGTTAAATAAAACAAATTTGTTCCTGCAATTTTTTTTCTTTTTTTAAATTCCTCCTCTCCAAAAATATTTCATTTTAAGGCAGTTTGATTGATGATCGTAATAAACAACAAGTTAAACTAAATTATATGCAACTTATAAAAGGCAAAACGATTATTATTTAGATATTCTATTATGCAGTTCATTCGTATTTGTTTTTTTTTATTTTTTATTATTAACTTTTAATATTATCATTATTATTTGAAACTGTTTTGTCAATAGAAAATAAAATCCAATAAATACATTAAAATGTTTTTCTTTTTTTTTTTTCATTTTCATTTTAAATAGCATTTTTATACTACCTGCTAAATTTTGTATTTGGACAATTTTAAATCTTGTAAGTTTTGTAATAAAAAAGATTTTTTTTTGATATATTTTTATATATATATTTTTTTTAATTTTAAAGATTTTTATTTACTTTCTCAATTATTTTAATAAAGGTTTTTATTTTAAGTTTTTCTTCATGTTATTCTTTCTGGGCTTTCCAGTAAATATGTGTACAGCTAGCTAATTATTCACTAGCTTAGTAATGATGTTATAAATTTAATAATAATATTAATAATCGATTTAAGTCTTCTTCAACTAAAAACAAATCTATAAATAAAATATAGTATTTCTTTTATAACAACAAATAATTGGGAAATATTGTATAGTACGAGTAAAACAAAAGGAGAAAGTTGGTAAAAACAATATTTCAAATATTGTTTTTATTTTTTGCTTTCATTATTTTGCATCGTTTTTATCTTCTTTTGTTCTAGAAAATAAATTTAATAAAAATACCAAAAAATAATAATATCGATAATAAACGTACGTAATAATAATATAATTCATATTTTCAAAACTAATTAAATATAATTAAAAATAAAACGTTTATGTTGTTGTTATTTTTAGTAACACATATTAATTAATCAATGATGAGTCAATACATTATCATCATTCAGTAAAAAGTCAAAACTACATTACAGACATTCACATTTTGTTTTTAATAAAAGTGTGTGTGTGTCTTTTTTCTAACTCAGTTTTCAGTTAAGTTCTAAATTTGTAAAAGAAATTTAGTTGGATTGGATGGCTGTTTTGCTTAGTTTGTTGTATATGTAGTGAAAAATATTTAAAAATATATTTTGATATATGTACAATACATACAAATATATATATTTGAATTAAATGAATTAAAAATTATCAAAGAATTACTTCTTTTTAATTTATTAGGTGTTACCCAAAATATTTTTATTTTGTTACGTTTTTCTGTTTGAAAATTGTGATTATATTATTACATATATTGTGTGTTGTTATTGGTTTCTGTTGTTTTATTATGTTAAAAAAATGTTTTTGTTGTTCAATAATATAATGAGTTTTGTATCCTTTTTTTTATTTTCTTATTCTTGTTTTTGTTGGTTTTTTTTGGATTTTATCTTAACACAAAGAAAAAATTTTAATTGCAATTATATTGTAAATTTGTATTAATTTCTTTTAATTTTCTCTTTTTCTTGAGTTTGTTTTTTTTAATCTTTAAGTAGTTAATACAAATTTATGTTGCTGTCTAATATGGTTGCTTGGTTTTTTGTTTGTTGCATTTACTTGTCCTTATCGGTTTCAACTGCAGCGGGCTTCTTGCCAATGGGAATGGCTACTTTGATCCTGTAATATAGGAGAAAAAATTTCAGTTAGTATTTGGCAGCTAACACGTGTTTTTTTTTTCTTTTATAATTTCATACTTTTCAGTTACTTCAGCAAATTTGCTTCTGGCCAAATCCAAGTAAGTATCAATGGATTGTTTGTTGTTTTCATATACCTTAGGCAAAGTGAACAAGGAGACAAAGGCTAAAAAAGAAAGAAATTAAAACTGTTAGTTCATATACGTTAAAAACAAAATGTATGTATATGTCTGGAGGATAACTTTGTATTTCACTTCGAATCGAAAATGTTACGAATTCGTAAAAATTTACGAATTTTCAAAAAATTTTTGTTTTCATTATTATTGATTTGCCGAATGAGAAATTCCTCTCGAAAGTATATTTGATTCGAAACGAAATACAAAGTAACCCCCCTGTATATTGGAAACTCAAGTTTTCTTAGGAGTTCATAGGCTTAGGTTTATAACAATTTTGCAATAATCCGGTATGTGATGACAAACGATTTTAATTGAAATTGTCCGTATTTTCAAAATTATTTAAAAAACTTATCTGTTTTAATTATTTTAAAATTTTAATAATCAAGAAAAAAGAAGCAATGGTCATTAAGTTGATTAGTAGAAAGAGAATTCAAAATTTTTAAGATTTGAAAGTTATTGCAATTTGAAATTTCAGATCATACAAGAATATAAAAGTTTTGCTAAAAACTAATGTGGAAAATCTAAAGCATTGAGTTCAATGACTAATTATGTACAAAAAAAATCTATTAGCCATTACATGCATATCAAAGGAACTCAAAATGAACAGCTTGGAGAACTTTTTGAAACACAATACGATTCAACGTCTTTATTTCAAGCAATTTGCATATACACTGTTCCTTGTGTATGGCTTTACAAAACCGTATTTTTCATTTCGTTAACACTTACCCAAAATTACCAATGTCATGCCATTAAACCAAGCTCCAATATAAGTCATAACCCATAAAATAACACCGAATTTTATGGAATCAACTAAATCTTCAACCAAGAATAATCTTCTTAATTCGGCAGTAAACCCATTTAAATGAGCAACAGCAACACCAGCAATATTTTGAATCTTTTCTTGGGATAATGTTAAATCAATTTCCAAATATTCTCTATAGAAACAAAAACAAAAAGAAAATAATCAACAGTAAATTAATATGATATGCAATAATTTATTATTCAGTTTTGAAAACTTACTTGAAGGGATGACCATCTGAAGTCTTTTGTATGGCCTGCATAACTGATTTGTAAATTCTGAAAGCGATTGTGCCTGTCAGTAGAATCAATGACAAATAGGCGAATACACTAATGACAGAAAAACATGAAATGGCCAAAAGTGTAATAAGACCAGCACCAAAGACAATACCAGATTTCTTCACATCGCGCCAATATATAAGGGACTCCACTAAAAAAAAAGAGATAAAAATATAAAAATATTTAATATTTAAGTACTGTACACAATATGTTACAAAAAATTGGAAATTAAATTTTAAAATTCAAATTATTGTTTAAAATATATGAAAATTAAAAAGAGAGTTTACAACAATGCTATTGATTTAAAACTTCTGATATCCAGAAGTCAATTCGTATATTCGAATTCAATTGTTGAAATTTTAAACAATTTGTATACATTAAAATTTGCTTTCATTTATATATTTATACATACTATGTATGTGTATGTATACATATATATCTTAAAATTGTTAAAATTTTTAAATATGCCAAAAATACCGCACAATAAACATAATGAAAATGAAATAAACACATACTAATAAAAATATTTCAAAATAAGAAGATGAACAGAAAAAATATTAAAAAAGAAAAATAAAATCATAATTATGCAATCTCTAGGCAGAAAAGATTATTTTTTGCACTTATTTTCGTTTTAATTCTTCCACGATGCGTGTATGTGTGTATGTTAACTTTTTGTTTAAATATTAATTTGAATATATAAAATAATGTTCAATTACTTTCAACAATGATGATGATGATAATGTTGGAAATAAACAAACAGTGTTAAAATAAATGCACCGATATGAATTGATCTATAAAAGGAATATAAAATACAGAAAAATTACGATTGCGATGACCGACCGAATCACAAATATATTATTTTTAAATGCGTTCAAATGAGACAAGACTGACTGACTGCCGTGCCGTTGTTATTTTAACTTTAAACATTTTTCCAAACGAGAAAAAAATATATACAAAGAGATATATTTAAATTTCGAAATTTCGATTTTAATGTACAGGAGAAATATTATTTAAAAATAAACAAACATTTACTTTTTAATTTTTTTTTTTTTTTTTTTTGGCCACCCTAATGCAGTGGGCAGTAGTTTTGTTTTAAATATCAATTTGTAACAACAATTTTATTCCACCAATATAAAGGGTCAGTAAGAATTTTTTGCTTGATGACATGTATTCGCTCTAAAGCTATTGAACTAAATTTAGAGACGCTTAAATATATACTTTGTAAGGGCATTACACCGCCCAAGGGGAATTTTTTAAATTTATATAGCCTATAGTTTTCTCCCGACTTACAGAGTTATACTGTACAAACTTCAAGTGAATCGGTTAAGCTGCTTAGGTGTAATACTTATAGGTATATGTATATAGTTTTCAAACAAGCCAACGACAACATTTTTTTAAATAAATTTTTTTTTTTAATTCAAATCTTTTTTATTTTTAATATTATTATTTAATTCATTATATATGACAATATCGAAAAATAAGTCCACACAAGTACATTTGACTTTTCGTATACCTCAGGGTAGTATTATAATGTAAAATATTATAGTGAACATTTGTTGTATCAGTTACAGAATTTTGGCAATATGTATTTAAAAATATCATATTTTGACTTAAGCTGTTCTTAAGTTCGGTTAATTCTTCTGTTAATTAATTTAATTTTAATTTAATAGGGGAAAAAAGAAAATTAAAAGAAAACACCTTAAAATATGCTCATAATTTTTCTCTTATTTTACTAATTTGTATAGTCAAAAATAAACGAAACAAAATATTTCTTTGTTGACCTAGGTAGAAATTGACTTGAAACATATCTCTACTAATTTAAAATATATAAAATCTTTCTGTATATACATACATACATATATACTTTTGATTTTTTATCTCTTTTAAATTTGTTGTTTTTTAAATAAATGTTTTTGCTAAGAGCTCACAGACAACATACATACATACATACAAATGTCTGAATCTTTTTTGTGATCGTTAATTGGCTCACTTTTATCTGAAAATTCATATTTTTTAACTAAAATAAGAGAACAATTTCCATTCTTTATGATGTAGAAAGCGTGGGGTTTTCCAAAAAGAACGATATGAAAATATCATGGGCTATTATATTGGCAATGAAAAAATAGTGGTTGAAACGAATTCATATATAAAATATTTTCTGCATAATTGTCATTTCAATAAAGAGACTGTGTGTCCTACACCATAGTAGGTTTTAGAATATGCTTTTAATTTATAATTTAAATATATCAAGGGATTATTTAACAAATTTCTATAAAATATTTATTAAATAATCATTAATATAATTTATTATTAATATTCAAATGATCATTTCGTCTCTACTCAAGAAAATTGCCAGGAGACGTCTTCTCCAAGGAGGGTGTGAAAACTATAATTTCTTATGTTCAAAACCTTATACACTAAATGAGAATTATATACCATTTAGTATGTAAAAAGCGAACAAAAGAATTTAAAAGCAATACATTTTTGCATTTCAAATTTTCTATTTGTTTTTTTTGATAGGAGAATTATTTTTTTATGAATACGGTATTTAACTTATGAATTAAAAATGAAGAAAATTTCCTCAAGAAACTACAGATCTAAAATCAAAGTCTAGCTCGCTCTGAGATATGGCATAATTCTTTAATTTTTCATAATCAAACCTATGAAGATAGAATTTTAATTAAGACCCATACTTTCTTCTATCGTAAATTTTCTTTGAAATAAGAGTAGATTTAGATTTTGCTATCATGTTTTTTCTAAACGAAACAAATTTATTCTATTCTACCTACATATTTCTTTTTAGTGGTTTTAAATTTAATTTATTAAAGGTACGCAAATCTTAATTTTTAATACTAGAATATCTTAATTAATTTGACGATTGCCTACTTATAAAAATTAGCAGCTACCTACAGAGAACATGTAATTTAATAATAAATTCAACAATTTAAAAAAAAAATCTTTTTGTTTTGTTATAAAAACTAAAATTTATACAAATTTGCTACGTAATCAACTACATACTATATAGAAAGTGTTACAATTTGCATAAATCAATGAATGACGACGACTACTGAAAGTAGATTTGAAAACAGTAATAGAAAATACCAAATCAAAAAAAAAAATAAATAAATATTTATTAATTAAAAAATCGTTATATTATACGAAATAAAAGAATAATGAAAAAAATATTAAAATATTAATACATATTTGTTAACCAAATAAGCAACACATTTATATTTGAATTTGGCTTAAAAGAAAATAAGATTATTCCTTAGTTTGCCAACCCAAATTTGAATACGCAAACGAAAATTATACATTTTTTTAAATAAATAAATTTCACTATCACTAAGTGCTTAAGTTATTATAGCCAGAATACAATATGAAAAATAGCAATAACAACAAAACTACAAAAAATATCAAAATATTTCAATGAATAACAGAAAATAGTTCTGAACAAGAACGGAGGCAGAAAAGTCATCACAAATATACGTTTTTTCTTTTATTTAATCTTGAAGACTAGCAATAAAAAAATATCTATTTTTTAGATAATATTTTAAACTAAGAATTATTTGTATCATCTGTTAAATACACCTTTAATTAAACCTTAACTATTGTTCACAATAGGCAAAATTAATTTTATAAAAAAAACAAATATTTAAAAATATAATAAATGATATCTACAATACGAATACCAATGATATGAAATCAATTATGTGGTCATAATAAAAACGTGGCACTTTGAAAATACAACTAATAATCAAATTTGTTTTTTTTTTCTTTTTTGATTCAACGTCAACTGAATGCGCTCGAACACGTTAATATAAAAATTTGATTTTAAAATTGTCTACGCTTACACAATTATTCAGCAACATTATAAAACAAGAGATATAATCAATTTGTTAGTGCTTTATACATATTATTGTATTAAATCAGATCAATTGTTATGTTTGTTCGAATCGTTTTAGTAGCCACGTTGACAACGTGCACACATATGTATGGATTTATGGGATTTGTGATTTTGTCTTCTTGTTTTAATATTTTCAATAGAAGGCAAAAAACAAAAACAATACAAAAATATAAATAAATATTTTGTGATCTTTAAAGAACGTGTATTTTTATATATGTATGTATGCATGTACATATATTGTGTTTAATACTTATTTGTAGACATTTTTTTAAAAGCTTTAATATTTATCAAAAAAAAAAAATCACTGCATTCGCATACACAAAGCCAGAGATAAGATTAAAGATACGAGTGCATACATACAAACATATGATTTTTCTTACTTTTGTGATAGGAAATAAAATTTAAAAATTTAGCAAAAAAAATTTGTAGAACAATAAGTAAATCGTTAAATTATGATTGTGAACTTTCACTATTGCTCTAAAAAAATAACCTACTTTTTAAAATCCTTACCCAGTATTTACATATGTATGTAAATAATACATTCACACTTTTTCAACTGCCGATTTGACACATGAAAACAGTGATAGAAACAAAACGAAAAGACACTAATTTTTTCTGCATTTCACTGACGTTCTAAAACTTGCAATTTTAAAAGTCGTGTTCAGCATGCAAGAAAAGTAGTGCGTTAATATAAAATTGTATGATTTATTACAAAAACATATTCGAATTTCGGGGGGAAAAAAAGTCGGAATACTATGGATGTGTGAACTGATTATCAATTGCTGTTGATTGGCTGGCATTGACATTGAACTGCCACGGCACTGATACCTATCTTTTGCTATCATTTCTGTACTGTCAGGTGCACACATGAGATTAAGGAAATTTTCAATTACAAGTTTCTAGAATAAATGTATATAAGAAATTTTGTTTATGAACTTAAAAATCATACAAGAAAATATCTGAAACTCTATACACCACTACTAATTTAAATATGTAATACTTTTTATAAAACCAAAGTAATTGCCTTTTTGTCTTAACCTTACATTAATTTACTATTATTTTTTTAGTGCAAAAATTTCTTGTAATCTATGTGTGTAGGGGCAAGGCACTCATTTTATTTCTTCATTACGGCTTTTTTATATTTATTTTATTATGTACGAAAAATTTTGTAATTCATTGTAAAATATGCATAATTATTAAGTTAAACAACCCAGGATTATATATTCTTTTATTTGCTTTATTAAAAAATTATATAAAAACAACTTCGTGCTTTACCTGGGCCTCTTTCTGGTAATTGTTGGTTTGATGAGTTATTGCGTGTAAATTTTCTACCACCAGCCATTTTTAATTGCTGTTTTGTTGTAAACAATTTTATTAAAAAAAAAATAGGATTTTATTTACTGAACACTTCTTTAATTAAGGCACTTGCTTTTTGGCGCCAAAGGAACAAATAATATAACTTTTTTTCTTTACACAGTAAAATTAAAAAAAAGTACGTATTAAATAGCGGTTAAATGTATTTAAACAAAAAGTAAACTGTTACTATTTTTTTATTGGAATTTCTTAAACTCGGTGGCAATACTGCAGACCGCCAACGTTTGTCAAGGAATGACGTTTACTTAATAACTAAAAGAGTATTGTGTTTTAAAGAAAGCTAAAACTCGCAACCAAAAATCAAAAGTACTACCACCTTTATTATGCTTGTTATTGAGTATAGAAGAGAGTATTAGTGTTAATTTGTATTTGTTATTAATTTTCTTGCTTATTTCCGAAAGGTTGTGTTTTATAGTTGCAAAGTTACCTACTCGACACGATCTTAGTACAAGCAAAATTTCAAGTGTTTCTGAAAACAAAAACAAGCTACACTACTTAAAACTTTATTAGTCGGTTGGCTGTGTAAGTACTACGAACATACACATATACATTAAAATGTACAATACACCCTCTCCCATCTTTCTGTATTTTTCTTTTAGCACTCTACTGGTTTCATGTTGAAAACTCGTTTTTGTAATGTTAAAATTTAAAAGTAGGCATAAAGAGAGAGGAAAATATAGGGCTGGCTGGCTATGTATTAATATACAAGAACTTGATAAAATGTCTGTATATTCTATACACTACAGTGGAACAATAGTGGAATAAAATTAGTATCTACGAGTATTGAAATTAACATTATTTACAATTGTTGGATATTTTGAAATTCTAATACACAGTTGATTACATTTGGGTTGAGTCAGGTTACGAATATATATTTAGCCACGTTTCTTTTTAAATAAATATAAGCGTTACATATATTGCGCTTGAAGTCAGTTAAAACAAACTTAATTCTTGACAAAGTTACACAAATAAGTAGCCACGTATCAAAATAAACATAAATAAATACATAGTAGACTATAAGCTTAATATTAAAATTATATTTATAATTATTATACATTTTCGAATTAAATTCGAATATTCTTTAATGGATCTTTATTATACTTATTGTATGAAATTTAATAGCCTAAGATCCTAATAAGAATAAGACTGGTGAGAATAACATTCAAATATAATTCACATAATCTATTCCCAATAGATTGTGCTTTAAATAGAAATATAAAAATATGAATATGTATAACACAAAGAACTCTCATGAGACCTTTCGTAGCTGGGTCGAAAACTAGTTCAGTTCTGCTAGTTTTTGTACATATTCCTTAACGGATGTTAATTCTCATAAGAATACCAGTATTAGGATCTTAGGCTATTAAATTCCATACAAAAATTATATTTATGTAAAATAAAAAATTAAATTCCATACAAAAATTATATTTATGTAAAATAAAAAATCAACAAAGCTAAATACATAGTACTAACTAAACACATCATAGTTTTAGTAAATCTTCGACTAGCTCGTACCAAGGTAAGTAGAAAAACTATAATTCAAATATATGTACCCATAATTTCTATAAAAAGTTACGTAGCTGGAGTCGAAAACTTGTTCAGGTTGTCCGGTATACAATTCCTTCACGGATGCCATGTCCATGTTTAATTGAGCAATCATTGCAAAAAACAATCTGAATTCTTAATATAATTTAATTTCTGATCTAGCTATGGCGTTTTAAATCGAAATAAGATTAATAATTACAATTATAGGTTTTAAGATCCATAATTTTGTTATTATTTTATAAAACGAAAAAGATCGATTAAATTATTTATTGTATATAGATGTCATGTTTATGCCCGTTTTGAAAACATTTTCATTCGCTTAAGCCCATGTGGCATAAACAGCTATAAAAACAGTTTTGAAACGTATTCACTGAGACTGCTTATCAAACCTCTTTGAGCCAGACCTAGCGTTTTCAAAATTGAGTATAAACGCATACGGTTTTGAAACCTTTATGAAAGCCAACTGTTAAGAATGTTCTGTCAAATTTGATGGGGTTGCGTGTATTATTATAGAAAATATGAAAAAATTAGAATCAGAATCAGCTGTTAGTTAAAACAGTTTTAAAATTGTTTCAACTCAAAACATAATCATAAACGCATATGAAGTTATCGTTATGAGTGAAATCATTTTGTGTCGAACTGATTTCAAAACAAGCATAAACAAGAGTAAGAGTTTTGTATAAATTTTTTACAAAATTTTAAGAGCTAATGCACTCATTCCGTAAAAAATATGTTTATTAATGTTTTGAAATTTATTTCATTTATTTATGTATTACGAAATTTGTTTTTATTTTAAATATAAATCTTCAAATGTTAGGGAACAAAATAAAAAAGAAATAAATAATGTGGTTATCAATGATATATTATTTTTGATATCTTCTTTTATCTACACTATATATAGACTATGTATATGTATGTATTGTGTATATTATATAAATAAATAAATAAAACCTAACATTTTATCTCTATTATATTATTCAAATTGTTACAATGACCACTGTAATTGTGTGATAAAGAATATATTAAACTTGTGTTTAAAGCCAGACAAATGTATTCATTGTATTGTATAGGTATGTATGTACCCATTTACTATTCAAAACTTATCACTCTCCATCGACGTCATCTTAACAAGACAATACTATTTTTTTTTTCTTAAAAAATAAACTAAAATTATTATCAGTATTATAAAACACTTGCAAATAAAAAAACGCTACTCTCTTTGCAGATCATTGAACGTATAGAAGGAGAGTAAGAGTACTTAACCGTTTCCCCTTAATTATATATCTTTTCACAAAGCAACATAAATTTTTTATACAGACGGGTTATAAAGAAAGACATTACAAATATTTACAGCAGACTATTTAGGCAAGTACACGACTAACTAAAAGCTGTTTGTAGTGACAAATAAAAATTCGTACACCTAACGAACGAATATTCTGCCTGCATGGTATCAGGGTTGTAGATTTAGAAAATAGTTGGCGATTTTATTGACTGTTTTTTATGAGTCATGTGTTTTATTTGCAAAACGTTATTCAACAATATGAAGAAATATTATTTTGGCTTGTGGAATTTTGTAAAAACTGGCGATTATTTAATTAAATTTTGGTGAAATTATCAAAACAAATTTGAAAACCCTATCGGATACTACAGTATATTATCACAGCTCATGCATATACTTAATAAACGTAAGCAACCAACGTGTCATTTATTTTAACGAAGAGTATTGGGGAACATCGTGAGCAAAACCGTGGTTACTTTAGTTGTTGTGTTTGTTTTGAATTTATTATTTTTGTCTGGGGTTATTTTTTTCATTTTCTTAGTGGAGACAACAGTGTATACAATCAAGAACCTCAAACAAAAATAACAAGAAAAACACAACAATTTTACTACCATTTAAAATGAAAGAGATAGCAAGTATAAGTAAAAATAAATATAATTGTTATTTTAAGTTGTAGTAAAGTTATTAACAACTGATTTTTACTTTTGGAGCTGTCATTTGCTTCATTACTGTATACACTGTGTGGTGAAGACTGAGAGAAGGTTATAAAAATACAACAAACGAAATGTATGAGTAAAAAAGTCTCCACACTAACCATATGATAGTAGCAGTGGGTGCGGTTACGACGAAATAAAATGTATGATTCATTAAAAAAATGCAATATAAGAAAATAAAAAGAAATATAAATATATATAGATATGTATATGTAGGGTATCCCACGTAAAGAGAAATCAATTTTGAAAACTACTAGGGCAAATACATACATACATATACATACATACATACATTTATGACATGAGAATATGAGAGCTACTTTTATAAAACTTATGACGTAGATTCTCTTTGTACTTTATACTTTTTATGTTTATTTTACCGCTAAAATTATTTTTTTTTTAGAAAATGTATGTCATTTACATACTAATGTCTATAAAATAAAATGTAATTTGATAATTTTTTTATTCAACGTGAACACACGAAATTGAGATGAAAAGTTGCAAAGCAGTGCCACTGCACTGAACTGCATTGCTATGGTTTGTCAATTTTCTATACAGCAAAAATGAAACTGGAAAAAAATATAGTAATTGTTTATTGTCGGAAAGCGTAAAAGATATATATAGAAAAGGTAAAGAAGAGAGAGAGAGGTATAAAAATTAATTTTCTAGCATCACTCACTATACGATTTGTTTAGAAACAATCAAACAATTAAAATGTAAGAAATTAGTAAACATGTATGTATTAAACTACAGTAGAATTTCGGTAGGTAGTATCTACTAGGTACGAACCTAAGTTTTTTATTAAGTATGAAATATAAGTACATACATATATGCAAACACATATGTACATACATATGTATAGGAACTAGTATTGAAATTAAATCAAGGTTTTTCTATGTTTATTCTATAATGGAAATATTCAATGTTCTGTTCACGGAATGAGAACAGAATTTAGGTATTACAGGCACATATATTTTTTACAAATTAAAAACTAAATTGCCTATATATAAATCGTTTACAAAAAAAGAACATACAGACTACTATATACATACATACATACGTAATGATATTTATTGGGAATACAACAATGGACAGCTAATGTACACAATTATCTTAAAACAAAATATAAATGCGTAAAAATATATCTATAGTACATACCGACTTACAAACATATGTATATACATACGTATATAATGTAATGCAGAAACTGAATTAATGAAGAAAAACAGGCCAAAAAGAAAAAAAAAACTGTGCGTAGAAAAAAAAAAGTTCATTGGCATTTAAAAGAAACAAATCTAGGAAATAAGTACATAACATATACGAGTATCTCTTCTATCAGTACTTTTGTCTGTTCATACCAGACAAAGTCTACTTTAAAACGCAAATAATTCAGTGTGTATAAGTATTAATATAAAAATACGCTTATAGGAAAATTGTAAAAGAAAAATATAACTACGACATAATTTCTGTTTTTATTTTTTATATTTTATATAACAGTTTTTTATTATTACAAATAAAATTGTATGTGCGTAGAATGTACATACATATGTACATGTGCTTGAGAACTTTAAAATTTAATTGAACATCGTAGTTGAATACCAAAACATTTAACAATATAAACCAACTAAATGTTGACATTTACCGTCCCACAAATAACTTGTAATTATGTTTTCGACAGTGTTCGAAAATTTACCTTATAAAACGTACTTTAGTGTTCTGTACTGTAGAATATTAAGTACAGAAACACTAAAAGTGTTTGTGTAGGAAATTCAAAACAAACAAAAAACATTATAATATTTTTGAATTTTCTACATAACGAATATACTGTTCTTAACCCATAGAAAAAAAAAAAGAAAAAATATTTTTTGTTGTTGTAATTTTTTTTCAATTTTTTTATTTTAAACTGATTGATAAAAAATGCAAAAAAAGAAAATATTTTGAAATTTGGGGAAAAATAACCCAAGATCACTAAACCAAAATGTATACAAACACTAAAACTGTACTGTTTTAAAACAAAAAACAGAACGACTTATTCTGATTGTGTAGAAATACACAAACACTAAAAAAATAAATAACGTTCTTGGATTTGTGAACCGTACATATAATAATGTACAGTTTATTTTCGAACACTGGTTTTCGAATTTATTAATTTCGTTAATTTTATACGAACAGAAATGTAAAAGCTGTGATTTAAATTTAAGCTCAACCTAAACTAGTTTTATTGTTATTCATAACAAGTAATAAAATTTTCGAAAAGTTTTTCGGTATTAAAAAAAATCAAATAGAACTGTTGACAAGTTCACAACTTCTTTTATCATTAGTTTAATTGAAAAAATTTCAAACAACTGGCATGAAAATAATGGTTTAGTTAAACATTAACCCATTAAAAACGTCATCGATTAAGGACACATGTATGTATTAGACTGCTTGGTTCTAATCATTCTTTTTTTAATTTAAATGTATCCTCTTTGTCATAAGTTAACACCGTGAGATTATTAAATTATTGTCACGTAATATTTTATTGGATATATTAAAAATATTATAGATTCTACTGTACATATGTGTTACTGACAATTATATGTACATACATATGTGTCCAAAGACACCCAAAGTAGGAGTAATTCCATTTTTATACAAAATTACCTAATGCCATAATATTTTTATTTTATTTTATAGCCCATTGAATTCATTTATTTATAAGTTTTCATAAACAATGATCTCATCTATTATTAATTCACATTTGTAGCTTCGAAGATAAAACGTACATAAATTGAAACACTAATTTCATACAGGTTTGCACTTGTTTGTCTCTATATAAAATATATATGTAAATATTTTTGCGTTTGGTTTTTATTCAAATACACATTTTTTTATCGTTACCATTAATTCTAACATGAATTCTTCATACAGACATCCATACATATTATAATTACAATTTTGTTGTTGTTGTTTTTGCCTACACCTGTCAAAATCAAAATTTTCTTACACAATTTTAACGAGTATTACATTTGCAACACATTTTATTTAAAATGTGTATTTTAGAGAATGTTTATTTTTTATTTTTATTTTGTATTCTAAGAGAAACAATATTTTAACCCATGACTAGCGTACATTATTATTTATTATCGTACAGCTCGTTTGTTACCATGCAAGGTTAGGTGAAGGAGCTCCTAAAAGAGGCCAGATTATTTATTATTAAAGTGAGAACAGTTAAAATCACAATTTGTATGTATAATTTAAGAATATTTGCTTGTAAGACCTTAATAAATAATTATAGAAGTGGGATATCATTAAAAACACTTTGATAAAGCTTTGCTTTCAAATAAACATTTTGATAAAATTTAAGATCAGTGAAATGATTGAAAATCTTTTGGTTTTTATTCAAATACACATTTTTTATCGTTACCCTTAATTCTAACATGAATTTTTCATACATAAATTCATATTATAATTATAATTTTCTTATTGTTGTGTTTGTCTACATCTGTCAATATCAACATTTTGTGTCAAATAAAATAAAATTTCCAATCGCTATAATTTTAAAATATTTTAAATTTTTTATTCATTCAACTAATTACTTCTATGATCACATCAGCACTTTAAAATATTTGGCGCAATTAAGCTTTAATTGTCTTTGAAAAACACTCGATTTCTATTTTCAGATTATACCCGATATTATTATTGTTTTCGTGAAACAATCAGTTCACGATGACATGAATTGTATAGTAAAGTAGTCACTTTAATGATTTGAGAAGAATTATTTCTAAACCGTAATGAAAGCCACTTTGTGCCCAATGAAATAATGGAGTTACAATATTTTGAATTGAGATTTTACAGAATTCCTGATCTAAACATAATTGAGCGCTTGAAGTTAGTGACATTTTATTATTTATTACTTAAATTGAATTCAATTGTTTGTAAAAAAAAGTAAATAATAAAAATGTATTTTAACTGTTATTTAACGTATAAAATGAACGTAAGTTAAAGCCAAAGTGTATACAGTGATGAAACAAATGACAGCACTCCGAAAGTAATCAGCTGTTATTATTTTACTACCACTTAAAACCAACATATATTCATATGTATGTAGTTTTACAGTTTGCTATCTCTTTCATGGTTATTTTTGTATACACTGTGGTAGAAACAAACTAAAATTAGAGCTCAATTTTTTTTCTTTGTTTTAAACATACCCCGGATTTTAAAACACAGGACGTATGAAAAATATAACAAAGTTTCTCCATTTTTAACATTCTAAAGTATAAACTAAAAAAAAAAATTCTGTATACGAGTATCTTCAGTTAGTCTCATCTAGTTACATATGGTAAATTTTTGAACAAATAAAATAAAAGAAGCCCTAAAAATGCTATTCATTTCAAATTTTTAAACATTAAATTTGTTCTTATAAACTGCAGTTAACGCTTTAAGATTCTAATATTTATTCAATGATCTATAACAAATGAATGAATGCATATACATGTATGTCAAAATAATAAAAGTAAATGCATTTTGACCACCAAGTGATTAATACATGTCTCAAAATTTGACAAAGAAACCGGCATAAATTTTTAACAAAATTATTTAAGACTACAAAAAAAAAAAAGAGAATATGAAACAAAAATCAAAATACTTACAAGATTCACGATTTAAAGGCATTTCCTTAATTTCTGATAATAGTGCCAAAATTTCTTGCACTTGTTCTAAGGCAGCCATATTCGATTTATATTTTTATATTCAATATTTTCTTTAATAAAACACACTTAAAATTTAATAATAGAATAGTGGTAGTAGAAGAGGAACGAACACACTTTTGTTCTATATTAAAATATAAAGAACTAAAAAATAAGAAAAAGCAAAAAAAAAAAAAAAAAATATTAATAATTTTATGTGTATGTAGAATAAATATTTTCACATTTAATTACGAAATCTTGGTTTAACGCAGAATGCAACAACTGACTATGACAATCAATAGGAAATGTTAAAGAGCAACTGATTTTCTTTTTTCCATTTATTCCAAAAGATGTTTTAAATGATTTTGTGTTATTTTAATCACTATTATACATATGCTCGACTAAAACTCTTTGTAGGACGAGTATAACAGTTACTTTTTATTTTCTTTTAGAAGATAAGAAAATTTTGTTTCGGCTTAAAATAACAGTTGCAGGTAGTTGGTAGTAGAAGCACACTTTGTTATTTTTGTTTTTTTTTCAATATAATTGATAAAAGAATTGACATTAATTTTTTTTATGTATACACATACATGCATACGTAGATGTTTAATAATAAATTATCTATTATATAATTTGAATTATTTTTTAAGTAAATTTTAAAACAATGTTTTCTATTTTTTCACTTTTTCTTTGTTTTTTTTTTTTTTTTTAATAAAAACTTATTATTTTCTCCTTTATTTTATAAACAATTAAATACGTTTTATTTCTGTTGCATTGTAGATTTATTTTTTATTTAATAAACCCCACCTTTGGTTTTTTAAGAAAATTTTACAAAAATTTGTGTTTTAAATAAAAAAATAAAAATAGTTCTCGAAAGCCGTGTGCGTCAATTACGGTATACGGCAAACTAAAGGGAAGAATTGCCTAAAAACTGCAAACATACACGACAATGAGATAAAAAGAAAGGAAAAAAAAACGAAAAAAATCGTCAACGCTAGCCCGTAGTAGCATCACATTAAAATAAAGAAATATTTTTCGTTTTACTACTTTTTCAGTATTTTTTTTCTTTTCTTTTATTAAAACCCATGTTGTTACAAAAAATTCTCCCAGTTGTATAGAAAATATATTCAAAGATACAAACGAAAGTGCAAAATGTTATTAAAATTTTGTAATCTTAAAACATTGGAAAGTATTAAATTAGAGAACAATTACAATTAAGTTTAGTCCGATAAATTTATTTAAAAAATATAACACAATTTTAAATTAATTTTTGATTGATGACCTTATAGGTACGACAGAAAAAAACAGAATACACAAACAAATACACACGTCGTGCTAAAAAACAATCTTGTATTTTAATTTGTTACTTTAATTGCATTTAATTCTCGTATTTTGACCGTTTATTACTTTACACTTAGAGCAACTGCATTTCTAAATACTACAACTTATGACCATTTACTTCTCCGTTACTTCCAACAGTACTAATGTTCGATTATAGAAAAATTGATCAACATTTATCAGACAGTAAATTAATTGAGTTTATAAGTCATCTGACGTACATAATGATAATAATAATGATCATTGCTTAGATTGACGACACAATTATATTCATTCATTCATTTATTCGATTGTACTCAACTATGTAGACTCGTTTTGGTGTTATACATATATTAAAAGAGCTAAAGTGTTGAGCTGTAGTTGCGAATAATTTTAAGTTTATTAATCATATTAAATAATTATACAGAAATATTTAAATCATATACATAAAACTGTTGTAATATGATGAAATTGTAAAGTTTAAAAAAAAAATAACCGCAATAAGGTTTTACTCAATTGTATGAGAAGCACTTTTTTATCGTAGAAGCTCTACAATACTATTTTACAAATATTATTTGAAAGAGTCTATAAAGAACAACAATAGTAATACACATGTACATGTACATATAATATACTTGGACCTACTATATTATATAACCCTTTCAGTTACCAAATTATTCGAGTTCAAAAAAATTCGAATAAAATTGCGTATTTTTGTTTCAAGTATGTATAATAAATAACTTTTAATGCCCGTATTCATAAAAAATAAAATTGGTTTTTAGAGAGTTTATTTGACATATTTCTATGGAGTAATTGTCAAAAAAGCAATTAATAAAACTGTTTTATTTTTTATGAATACGGGAATAAATATATATTTTCAAATATTAAAATGAATGAAAATAAAAAAGTAATATATAATTAAACAATTTTTTAATATAGGACAGCTTAACTATAATTTAATGCCAGTCCAGTATTCATAAAAAAATAAATTTAAATGAGTTTTAAGCCAAAAAAAAAGTATTTTTTTCTAAAATAAATTTAAAATCTATTTAATTTTTTATGAATATAGAGGATATTTGAAAATTCTTATTATAATAGCTCCGGAAAATATTGCATGACAAAAATGTTATAAAATCAGGGGTTTAATACAATTCAGGTGAAACATGAATTTTAAAGGAGGCTGTCATTGAATATCATGCTTGTGTAAGATTTTGAGAAATTGAACTTATTCGAAATGGATGAATTAGGCCAGTGTATGATGTGTGATTCAACCACCACCAATTTTAATTCATTTTATCGAATATCATTGCATTGATTTGTTTGTTAGCTTCTTTTCAACTTATTAAATGAATTCAATTTCTGAAATGATTGAGAAGTCATGAAAATGGTATTTTTTTTATCACTTCCATTTTATTTTGCTGAGAAATGATTTATTCAAGATGTTATAAAAAAATTTATAGGAATATTGTCCTATTCATTCATTCAGTAATGAGATACTAAAAGTACATCGACCCGAAGATCTACAGCCTGATTTATAATAAAAAGTTAGTAGCTAAGTTTGTCATTCCTATATGTGGAACGAGATTATGTCTATTTTGCTTTAAGGTTCGAGTCTGCAGTGCCCGGAAAACAGATGTCCTAGATGGTTAGGATGTCTTTACAAAATCTAATACAAATAAATAAAATAATGCATACAAATGCATATTTTTCGTAATAAAAATTAATTAATAACTGAAATCTCATATATGTATGTATGTATGACTTTAAATTTATTATGATTATCTATCTTGTTATTGAGAAAATTATTTTATGGGCATTTGAAAACATAAACATTTCTAATTCTTGAAAATATAGTTTCATTCGCATACAAAAAGTTGGAAAAAGATAGTTATTTTTTACCGAAATATTATTTTTAAAATAAAAACATGAATGTGCGTATACATACATACAATAAGATATAATAATTTATGGACCCTTTTCATTTTATAAAAATTATAAAAAACTTTTGAAATTTGAAAACTAATTTCTGTAGCTTCGTCAGAACACTAATGGACTAGAAAAATATTACCACCACTGCTAATGCTAACAGATAGTAGATAATTTTGAAAGTAGTGAACAATAAAATTAAAAAAATAAAAACAAAATTTTTGGATACTATTATGTTTTTATCTGTATTTTCAAACTTTTAAATAACATGTATGTATCATAAAATAATATCTAGAACAGTATTTTTCTAAGGACGCCAATTAAAATTACGAATCCATTACGTTTTTTGAGAAGTCAATAAACTGCTTAAGATCTATAAATTTTCTTTTCAATTTTCCTATTTTAATTTTTATTCTTTTAACAGGCATAAAGGCAGATAGAGAAGAAAAACTTAAAAATCAAAAAAATATACAAAAAGAAGGAATCATGAAAATGACATGGGTTGGCTTTATCCTAATTTATATATGTATGTATGTATGTACATATCCATATGTATTTTTTACGTACATGCATATAGCTAACCAACAGCAATAGAGCAAAAATTTTGTTGGCTAAATGCTAAATTTAGAAATTCGAAAAAGTTTAAAATGAATGAAACTACCAAAGAAAATTGAATACAAAAACTTAAAACAAATGAAAAATTAAATCTGATAAAAAAAATAGAATAAAAACGAATGGTGGTGATAAGTTGGCAACAAATGTCCGAGAGAATAAACCATAGCCAAATTAAAGAAAAAACAAAGAACAAATGCAATAAAGAAACTGTCAAAGAGCCGCAAACAAGACTAAAGTACAAATAGTTCACCATTATTATAAAATTTCTATAAACACATTGATTAGGT
Organism: Metopia argyrocephala; assembly: GCA_963576795.1. Lineage (NCBI taxonomy): Eukaryota > Metazoa > Arthropoda > Insecta > Diptera > Sarcophagidae > Metopia > Metopia argyrocephala. The sequence continues at coordinate 5,553,325 of OY756209.1, forward strand.
TAACATTAAAAAGAAAATGTTGTTATTTATTGATAAACATATGTATGAATGTATGTACTTATGTATGTACCTATATAAACAAATTGTATAAAAGGAATATAGATAAGATAAAAATTTATAAAACTTCTCTTAATAACAATTTTTTTATTAGCAACCAAAGTCATTGTAGGGTATTTTTAGATTCAATTATGCATACTGCTTGCTTGACTACATTACAAGTTTTGTACTAAATGGTTGTCATAATGAGAAAGCAAAACAAATACAAATATTGAGAATATATTCAAGGTTGAATGGTAATTTGTGAAATTAAAAAATTTAATTTGTTAAAAAAAAAAAACACTCAAACTCAAACATGTATGATACAAACATCTTTGTTAAGTGATGATAAGTTTCATCTAATAGAAAACGCTTACTTTAATGATGTTTTGATGATGTAAGTAAGTCGTAAAAATTAAAAACTTCTTAAAATCCATTTCAATTATTTTTTACTTATCAATAAGACTTGAAATCATGAATTTTAATTTTAGATTTACTTCACAATAAGCACTCAAAATTTTACCGACAAGCCTAAAAATAGTTTTAAGTATTTAAAAGTATCTAATTTTCTCTTGCTTCTTTTATTAAACCAAAAAGTAGCTAAAAATGTATATACAAAAACTTTAAAGTTTTTAATAAATTGGAATATTTTTGGTATGAATTAAAAAAAAAAAATATAGGGGCACAGAAAAAATTAATCGCGTAAAAATTTTAATTAAAAAGTTATGTGGATTCATTTAAAATTCTCAATTAATTTAGTTAAAACAATTATTTTGAATTAAATACAATTAAAATTAATTCATATAATTAAAATATTTATGGATCTTTTTTATTATTAAAAAACTAGAAATTACTAATTTGAAAATTGACACAATTAATATTAGCGGTAATCACTCTTTGTTGCAAACGCACTTGAAAGTCTTGCAAATGTAGCAAGCGTAGCACATAAGCTTGTATTTTGTTATTGTTTGACATGTTTTGCTACGTTTGTAAGACTAGTAAGGGCGATTGCTACGAAGAATGATTACCGTTATTGTTAGTAAGGGCTAAACTAGTAAATAATTTAATTGGTAGTACACACGTGGTATAAATTTGTTGTTAATTGAAATCGATTTTCTATTTTTCTTTTCTGTGTCCATACATACATATGCCATACATATATGCACTTATACATACATAGTATGAAATTTTTAATTAACAAAAAACTGTGAATTAGTTTCTTTTAACGAGCTGCAGTCAATCAATATAAATAACAAAATCGAAATTTTGGTTAGAAAAATTGCACGTAGATCAAAACAGATATTAGACGGAATTGAATCATGATTTACTAATTATTTTTTAATTATTAGCTGTAATCTGACTAATCTTATTAATTCTTTGCAAACTTTCTTGCAAGTATTGCAAACGTAACAAACAAAGCCAAACAATAAAATGTATGTATATGATTAGAAATTGTACTTTTTAAATAATAGGAACTCATAATGTTTGCCTTTAGAAAGAAAACTAATGATATATTATTCCAGTTTTGTTTTTATTTTTACTACTTTAGGCGTCTTCGCGTTAACTAAGCTATGGATTACGTAAGTCAGTTCAAACAAATACTCCTATACGTGATTAACACTTTTGCTATGCTGTTTTATTTTCCGTATAAGTAATTAACAACAGCTAAATGCTTCTAAAAAGAAGGGAAGAACTGGGGGGTTACTTTGTATTACGATTCTAATCGAAAATTTTACGAATTCGTAAAAATTTAAGAATTTTCGAAAAATTTTTGTATTTATTATTATTGATTTTTCGAATGGGATATTTGTTTCGAAAGCATTTTCGATTCGAATCGAAATACAATGGAAGTCCCCTGTATAGATGATTTTCGTTGAAAAAAAAAAACGAATTGCCTATACTCAATCAGATTGTACTGAAAAATTACGAGTCCCTATAAGTTATGCTAAAAAAAAATATACAAAAATAATTAAAAATTTGTTATTTGTTATATTAATTTTGATTTAACTGTTGGCCAAAAACTGAGGACACCTTTTTTTGAGTGATGCAGTGATTTTCAAAATCTCTTGAAATCCATAAAGAAAAATTGGTGGTCAATCTGACCAAACCGACTACAGGGTTTTACAAACTTTTGGTAGTACAATCAAACCTATACTGTGGATTTCGTGCATTTTTTTTACTGTCGCACTGTGTTATTATCGGCAAATATTCACTTGTTACAGAGGCATTAGTTTTATAGGGATATCAACACCCAATATGTTGGTAGATTAATTTGCCTACAAGTTAGCTATATTTTGCTTAATATACAAGGTTTTTAAGGTATGCTACAGCTGAAATAATTTTCTATCATTCTTATACCTCCTTAAAATATAAAATCTTTTTCAAATAAATTTTTGTTCTTAAAAACAACCATAAAAGAACTGTAGATTCCTTTATATTACTTCTTAGAAAATGTATTCCACATTATGCAGCATTACAAGAGTTCATACACAGCAAAAACAATCGTATACATATTGGCAAGAGGCCAAGAATTTAAAGAAAACACTTGTAATAAATTTAAAACATGACACTCGAACTCATTTTATTATTGCTTAAAATTGAATAAAATGGGCAGACATAAAAGCTACAGCATAACTTAAGGATCATAAGAAATAAAATGGAAAATACATCACATTTTACTGGTTAATATATAAAAAGCATATACAAAAACAAAAAAAGCAGAAAAGAAAACTGACGTCATTTTAAAGATAATACAAAAGACAAAAACAATTTTGCAAATGTAATGAAGTGCATATTATATGATGTTTTAAACAAATCTGAAATACGAGATTATTCTTAAAAGCATTTTCTGTTGGTCAATAAAACTGTACCTTATTTAAAGTATTCAATCAGCAATTATTTAAATACAAGATAATTGCATGAATATATGAGTAATTGTACTTTAAATAACTATAATATTGGCACATAAAATACACAGTAACATACAGACATATGATGGACGACTTTGATTGTACAGTAAAAAAAAAAAAAAAAAAAAATATCGATTACTTACGAACCAATCCACAAAAGGACGTGTGGATAAAAGGGCTGATGTATCTATGTAACTCGTTAAAGGAGAGTTGATATACTATTTTGGTAAATATTCACCATTTTCGTAAAATAAATGAAAAAAATCCTATGTAACCATTTTAGTTTGCTTTAAGTTTATAAAAACTCTTAGACAGAACGTAAAAAATATAAAAGCGAACAAATTACCATAAGTGGTCATTGAACTGAAGGATAATAGGTAATGTTAACTTCTAAGCTAAAGAGGTAATTCTATATAAATGTAGATATATACATATATACATATGAATAACAGCTACAATACATACGTACATGTGTATATACACTATATTGTGTTATATGTGCAATAAGTACATTACATTAGTGAAAGCTTTATTTATTTTTAAAGAAGTAGCAATTTTATGAGTAATATTAAAAAGCAGACTTTCTTTTATATGTAATTCTGGTAATAAATATTTTTTTATGGTTTTTGACTTATACAAATTGGATTATGGATTAAATTTTGTGAAAGAAAGAGAAGAGCATATAAATATTTTAACTTACCTCGTGGATGTAAGCGTTCCGGCTTAAACCATGCGTCTGAAATTAGTAAATATTGATTATTTTTTTGGGAAAGAAAGAGGTGATAAAAGCAGAAATAAAGATGCCAAATTAGTAAAGGAAAATAAAATAAGAACTTTAGTTTAAAAACAAATGATGATGATTAATGTAAACAACAAAAATATATAAAACAATATTACAAACATAGTCTTAAATTGTTAGTTTAGAATAGAAAATACAAAGAGGCTACATATACAATATAGAAGGGGAAAACAAGAACTAGTCAACTACAAACATATCACATAATAAGACTTTAAAATAGAAGTTAATCGTTTTCTAGTATTAGTAAATGTTTTTTCTTTTTTTGTTAATTTTCTTTAAATTAAGAGTATAAATAATAAAATGGTTTAAATTTAAATACAGCACTTACTAGGATCTAATAAGGAACATATAAAGGGACGTTTTTTATAAACACCGTTTTGTGCAGCTGTTTCCATTATATGAGATTTACTTTTTATAAATATATTATTATCACTTTAAAACTCTATTTCTCTTTTATATAGCAAAATAAAATTTGCTTAATTATGTATTTCGTTTTTCAATTATTATGGATTTGTTTTTATGTGCTTAATACCAACAATATTACACGTACATTTCATACATTCATACAAACATATGCATGTAGTAAGTATATGTATTCAAATTTTCTGTTTTCTGCTATAAAAAAAAACACACACTTTTACTGACAAATATTCTTAAATATTAAAAAATTTTCAATCAAATTTGTCATAAACAACCGGTTTATGTTTATGCTTTCAAAATTTATTTTACACACGTTTTTTTAAGGTATTTTTTGTATTTATTAATAATACTTCAGATTCCTTTGGGATTATTAAATAAATATTTTTCTTTTTTTTTAGGAAAATCGCATAAGTTTAACACGACAGCACAACGAAACTAACTAAAGCCTATAGTAAAATTCAAAAAGTACTTGCGAATAAAGCCCAGCAGCAAGGGTCCTTTCGTGAATGGAATGTGTACTTGAATTTCCTGATTGTTAGACAAGGAAGTCTATAGTAAGCCTCAGTCAACCTGAATATGAATAATGCGCAGAGCTTAAATCCGCATTAAAAGAGTGTACATGGAGACTTTTTATTTCGCAAAAATTGTAGATTAAAACATACTTATAAACATAACAAATTATTCTTATTTATTTACAATTTCTATTCCAATTTTCTTGAGCGTCTTCCTTAGAATTGTGGTATTTTATGATTTTTAATTTAATACATATTTACACCAATTTGAAGACAAAAGTCTCCAGTTATTGATTTCTTTTTTTTTTTTCATTAAATCATATTAAAAATTGTAATTTCGTTAGGGGAGGAAAATAATTTGGGGAGCAGGCGCATGAGTGTTTTCCATAATGGTGAATATAAAAATGTAACACAAAAAACACTGTTGCTGCTGCATGTACTTCAATAAAAATTATTATAAACAATGCAATTCCAGATAGCACAAGAATGAATACAAAGTATTGCAGATACGAGTATATCTTTATACATATTTTGCATGAATAATTTAATACTTTTAATTTAAAACGTAAATTAATAGCATGTAAACATTATAAAACTGAATAGTTGTTGTTGGCTGTAACAAACAATTAAACCGCTTAATAATTTTATTTAAACATTATGAAAAATGTAACAGAGATAATCAAATTTATTTACACGAACTTTACATAAACTAATTAAATAACTTTTAAAACACGAAACTAATATATGTAGATCAGTTGCAATTAAAAAATTTAATAAAAATGTTGACTTTTAAGCAGTTTAAAATAAAACGTGGCTACAACTGGTAATATAATAAAAAAGAGAAATATATTTGAAGAAAATTTCAAAGACAAATCGTAATTACCGCTAATTATTACGGTGTTGTAAAAATAAAACCGATGATAAATGTCAAAAAGATCTAAAAATGTAAGAAAATAAAATATATGCACATTTTAACTGATAACCAAGCCCTTATGCTGGCATTTCATTCTTTCTACAAAATTATCTCTTAAATAATAACAATGTTGTTGTTGCATACAAAGAAAAAAAAAAGAAAAATGGAAAATCGAACATAATCAATATAAAAAGAAATATATAAATAATTTCTTTTCTTTTCTCGGCATCAAGACAGACACCACATGCCAAGTAAAACGAACAGAGAGAAAAATCTGATTGTATTTTTGCTTAAAATATTCATTTTTTGTGCTCGCATATCTACAAATTAAAAGACTAAGGAAAGATACCAGCAAGAAAAATTCCAAACTTAGTTGGTTGGCATCATCTTCTTTTTCTTTTATAAGCAAATATTTATTAAAGGCATTGAATTGTATACACAATCATCCACATTCACAACATTAAATATAGCCAACAACTATAAAAAATTAAATTCATGTCAGTGACAATGAAAAGAAAATCATGCAATGAAAAACAATAACGTCTTAAAAAAATCTTTCAATTGGAGCATAGGAAATAAAGAAAAAACTTTTCAGTACATTTATTGGCTATGGAAAAAAATGTAAGACTTGTTGGCTGGTTGGTCTGTCGGTTGGCTAAGTTGCCAATAATTAAAAGAAGAACAGAAGGAAAATGTTAAACAAAAAAGTACGAGTATTTAAGAAAACTGTATGTACTTGTTTATGCAGATACAAATTGATTTTATATTTTATTTTTTGTAAAAAGAAAATATACTACAGCACGAGTTGCATTATTTTGTTTTTTTTTTTTTTACAATTTTGCATATTTTTTACAATAATTGATTGTTCATGTCCAGATATATTTTTAAATCTTAAAAAAGTAAACGCAAAGTTAAATTACTTTTTGTAGCAGCCTATACAAACTAGTTAGAAATGCCAAAATATAAATATTATTTTATTTAAATAAAACTGCAGTTTTTTTCCATGTTGAAGATGTTTTTATATTTTACTATGTTTCATTTATTTTTGGAAATCTTACAGGAAGGAGTTGGTTTTAATTTCAATTGTAGCTTTACATAATGGATTCAATTTTAAATATGAATGTACTCGAAAAGAAAACTGAGAAAATGAAAAATAGACAGAATTGTCTAAAACACGCTCTTAGTAACAGCCAGTTTTTTTCCTTTTTTTTTTAAACAAAATTTTTAAACTTTGCAGCCAACTCAATAGCAAGTGAAGCTTTAAAATATAAAACGTAGACATACATATGGACATTAAGATAAATAGTGTTTTAAACTAGTCTAAATGTAACTATCAGTTAGTTAGTCTTTAAAGAAAATACCACAAAATAAAGAAAGGAATATAAAACAAAATGAAACATTTCTATATATAGAGAAAGAAAAAAAAAAATTCACATTCACACATGACTCATTATAATGTATTTTCAAAAAATAATGCAATACATAATAATAAAAAAGCCGGTATACTTATACATATTTATTGTATAAATGTGATAAAAAAAAGAAGAAATCATTTAGCGTTTAAATGCCATTCGGTAAACACTTTTTTAATGATATTAACGAAAATATTTTTCAAGTTCTTTTAAAAATATAGAGAAATTTTAGTGTTACTTGGCAAAAGTATAATCAGTTAATAGATGACTTTCAAAACTACAATGTTCACAAATAGTTTACTAATTTTCCTATGTATACCTATATTTCCCACTGAAACTTTTTTATTATTGCATGACATCATTATTTTGTGTTCTTATACAGCAGCAGCAAGAAATATGATTCATAACAAACAAATATAAAAGTAAATAATGCTAAACAGTAATAAACACGAATAAAATAGAATAAAACACTGAAAAAGTACTTGTATATCTATCAAAATCTAGAAAAACATAAGGCGTCGCTAGGCGTTTTTAATATAAAACTAACCCATCTACCATTTTCATTTAGTAGCCAACTAGCTGGAGTTATCTATTTATCATGTCAATTAATACAAATACGAGTAATAAACAAGATTTAATTAAAAAAGAATCAGAATACAGCACATAATTTTTTTAAATATCTTAAATTAGCAAACAAAAAAAAAACGACTTTAACCGGCATTAAATTCAATTTCTTTTTAAATACAATTACATCTTAGTTTCTGTAAATGTTTTTATTTTTTATCTTTGCATTTAGTCTTCATAACTAAACAAACATGCTCATGGTGATTAGTGTAAATGAATAAAAAAAAAATTCAAACATAAATCTGCAACAAACTTTTAATTAAAAAACAATTTCAAACAAAATGAAATTTAATGTATCCAAACAAATCAAAAATGGAAATGTATTTATAAGTTAAATTTACTACAGATCATCATATATAGAAGAACTTGTGAAATATTTCATATATAAGATATGGTAGAAATGAGTATTTTTAAAAAAATAAAAATTCATATCAAATAGATTCAAGTAGTGAGATATTGATAGAATAGATACAAGATCTATTTTTAAAAAATTTTGTTAACAAAATGTCCGAAACATTTATTTACTGTTTTTTTTGTTAATTTTCTTAAAACAGTTCAAGAACTATTAGAAATCCTATTTTTTTACATATTTTTTTAATGCAAAAAGGTAGAGATCTTATATTTCAATTGATTTTTCTTTAAGTATTGAAGTACAATGTTGATATATAATAGCTATAAAAATAAATGTTAAAATCTAATAAAAGATGCCAATGACATGTTAATAAAATTGATATTTGTTGAAAAATCAATACTATGGTATCCACAAATGGATTTTATTTAATTTTGTTTTATATCTTTAGAGCATTAATTGTTAAAAAAATTCCCCTATTCTATAAGGCATTGCCGACATCAAATGAAAATTGGCGCTTGTGTGATCTATATCGACGTCTTACAGAATAGGGTGATATTTCCAAATGTCTAAAACTCGATTTTAAATTTTATCACGTAAGCCATCTGCCCAATAATGTTGTTTTTATAAGAAAAAATAATTCCATTTAAAGATTTTGAAATTACAAATTGCTTCTAATGCTGATGATCTGTTGTAGTTTATAAAAAAAGTAATTAAAATATTTTGAGAAAACTTACCTAAACCATATTTGTAGAATATATCCTCCACTGATACAATATTTGGTTGTTGGTGTGCATTTATAGATTTTGTGGCCTTAGGCTTTGTATCAATTGCAGCGGATGGAGCTTGTGGTGTTTCTTTTTTCGTCTCTTGTACAGGTGGCTGAGCTTTAGCCGGTTCCGGTATAACCGGAGCTGGTTTAGCCACTGGAACTACTGTTGGTTTGGAAGGTTCTACTACAGGAGCCGCAATTTTATGTTCTGTGTTTTGTTGTTGTTTGGCTGGTATTTCAGCCTGAACAAAATCTTCGTCTTCGTCTTCAACATCCAAGTCCGTAGTGGGTACTTGCTGTTGTTGTTGTATTGGTGCCTTAGATTGTGTGCTTACTTTAGTGGAAGCCTGTGAGTCTGGTGTGGCGGTACGTTCTTCTTTAAAGTCACCCAAGAGATCTTCGGAAGATATAAACTTTTCATTGTCTTGTTCTCTAAGTGCATCAGCAGCGGGTATTTTCTTAACCGGTGAAGGATTATATGAAATGGAAGGCGAGTCGTTGTCAGAATCTTTACTTGCTGGTGGAGCAGTTGGTGCACTTTTGCCAAATGTAGTCATGGGAGCATTAGTCTCCTCCATGAAATTATTATTGCCTGATTGCAGATTCTCTGTCAGAGGAACGAGAGGTGCCGCAAATTGGCCATCACCACCGCTGCCACCCACTAAATGAGATCCAAAGAGATCATCAACAGCTTGGGCGGCTTTCTTTTCAATTTCTTTTGCCTTCTCCGCGGCACTGTCCATCAAACCACGTTCGGCATTCATAAAATCACTGGTGACGCCTGCCACTCCTTGCTTGGCATTATGGCTAGTTTGGTCAAAGAAATCCTCTAATTCGTCCTTGGTCTGTGAGAATTTGGCATCTAATTGTTCTTGGGCTTCTTTGGCACCGGCCGACATACGTTGCACGAAGGTCTGTGGATCTACATGTTCAAAATCCATTTCCTTTTGGTCGTTGCCAAAACTTTGCTCAGTATGCGAATTGTCACCGCCACCCCCACCGCCAAGGTTTCCTAATAAATCATGACCCACTTGTTTAGCTGCATCGGTTGTGTGACTGAAAATATTATCAGCTGTAGCAGCAGCTTCTTTCTTTAAATCTGTGAAATTGAAATCCATTTTCTTTTTGTTGTTATTGTTTGTATCTGATAAAAAGTTGTTCTCAAAGAAAACTGACTGACTGACGTATATGAATTTCTTCTTTCTATCACACCTTTCACACACACACCCTGTTGTTTCTTATAAACTGGCTAACAATTTTCCCTTTCGGTAAGCCCACAATTACTCTCTTTTTAATAAAATCTTTCACTCTCTCTGAGGACACTTTTTAATCTTCTCTAGAAAGTTTTCTCGATTTGTCGCCTTTTTTCTTCTTGAAATTTCACAATTTTTCAGTATTATCTGTATTTATTTTAATCACAAATTATATTTTTTGGTAATACTTCTCTGTTTAAAAGAAAGTTAATAATATCTTAACAGATTTTTTTTCTTTTGCGGCTCCTTTTTCACTAAGCTTTACAAAAAATCACAACTTAGAAGAAAATCGCCTTTTAGTTCGCGTTTTAGCTGTATTTCGATGGTTGCACTTCAAAAAGCAAATTGCAAATGACTCAAATTATGTACGCAGTGCTTTTGCCTCTTCTGCTTCTTTTTCTTTACGGAGTATGTGTATGTGTGAGTCTGTCGGTCTCTTCGTTCCTATTTATTTTTAAGCACTACTTTTAAAATATAATTCAAAAACAAATAACAATTTAACACGAAAAACAAATAATTTGTATTTCTTCTATAATATTGCAAACAAAATATATAATTTATTAAATAATTTCTAGTTTTCACTATTTGTGGCTTTTCAACAATTTACTCAATTTGAAATAAAAGGCCTCTCTTTTTTAATTACAAAATGATATAAATGTCAAATTTAAAACAAAGTTGCTAAATATCCAACATGTATAGTGTGGTATTGCCAATTTAAATATTTATTAATAAATTTTTATATCAAGGCGCAACTCAATTTTATTATTTTTATTCAAGACCAACGAAAAAAAACAAAAGTAAATTTTTAAAAAATTTATTACACGAACGAATAAAAACACAACCCTTTTGGAAATCAGTACGTCGTAGCGTTGCCAGCTTGTGCTGAAGCACCCGATTCATTGGAAAGATTATCAATAAACTAATTTAGAATAAAGGCCTTAAATTAAAAACGTTAAAACAAAAATAACGTTACATTATAAAAATTAAAAAAAAAAAATTGTTTTTAATAAAAGTTAAAATTAAAGTAAAAACAGTATCTTACATATTATTAAAAATATTATAAGTTTATTAAGGGCTTATATGATAGGTGTTCCATTGAAATTTTTCAAATAAACCCTTAATTAAAATATTTTATTTTTTTTATGAAAACAACAGTACAAATTTTAACAAAAATTAAAAACTGTGGAAAAGAGAACAAAAATCTACATCTTGTTAAACTTCTGAACAGAATGGACAAATTTATAAATCGTGAAAGTAAATTAATTATGACGGTAGTTTTATGCATACATAAGGGTACATTTTTTGTTATTCTTTATTTCTTAATAATACCTTCATCCTTTTTCATCTTTAATATTATCATGTTATCGTTTAAACGAATTATTATGAATAGAAACAACCTTAGCTTATTCTTCGATAAGAGTGTAATCGATAAATGTGTATTCTCTTTCAAATGATTTTTACAACTTGTAGTAACTATGGTAACACTGCTTGTTGCTAAATTAAGTACACATTGTATGGCAGCACTGTTAATTATTGGAAAACCTTTAATTAAGCACAAGTGATTGAGTGAGTGTTTTTTAATTTCTTAGTCGAGTTTGTCTGTCGTCGTTGTGGTTGTTCTCATTTTGCGTGCGGTGGCCTTTGGATAAGAATTTCTAGCATAGTAAAAATATAATAGAAGTTCTTGTATTTTGGTCAAGCCTATTTAATTATTAAGAGGAATTTTTAATTTGAATTGTATTAGTGCCTCTCGACGTTCGTAAACTGGCTGACTTCTTGGAAAGGGCTGCTTGCAAGTGGTAATTAGTAAAGTATTTGAAAAAGAAAAAGCACTAGAATGGGTAACCTTGATGGCGGAACTTTTACTGAAAGCGGCTTAACATTATCGGGAAACAGTAATAGCTCTAGTAGCACCACAGCAGAAGTAGAACAGCAATTTAAATATGACCAAGAATTGCATGAAAAGAAGTTTGCTGCACCGGCTTATAAGGAAATACGAACACGAAAAAATGGTTTCAAGGCTAATGGATTAGTGACCATGAACGGCACCAACATCGCTCTTGGTAATAAGGTAAATAATGTACGGGAAAGAGGACAAAATTGTATGAGCAGAAAATATTGAATCATAATAGTTGATAAAAAGTGTGTGTGTGTTGTGTTAAAAAAAACATTGGATTCATTAAAAGTTATAAAAATGCAATGAGTACATAATGTAAAGGTGTATTAAAAAAAATTAATGCCCGTATTCATAAAAAATAAAATTTGTTTATAGAGTATTTATTTGACATATTTCTATGGAGTGATTGTCAAATAAGGAAATAATAAAACTGTTTTATTTTTTATGAATACAGGCATAAAAGTTTTGTTATTTGGTGTGTGACTTTAATAATATGAGCTCAAAAGGTTACCAGACTAAATGCATTAGCAAAAAAGTTTATTACTTCTTTCTAAAGAGATTTTATTACTTCTTTCTAATCCGAAGCTAATTAGTATGGTATAAAATGAATGTATTAAAATCGAAATGGTTTCTTTATTTAAAAAATAACTAATAAGAAAGTTAAACATATACATATGTATATAAAGAAAAAATTGTGATTAAAAAAAACTAAGAAGTGTCTAATCTGGCATCTTATATAGAGTGATGTATTTTTGTTGTTACGCGTTTTTTATTTCTGCTACTGCGAAGCCACAAAAAAAAGGCGTGCATATTTTGTTCCATAATATTAAAAATACATGTGTTTGTTTACTTAAAAAAAAATTAAGCAATGATTTATATTTATTTGAATAATTATGGGAAATTTTATAAATTATTTTGCGCTGTTTACAAGCTATACCAGAATAATTTATAACAATATTTTTTGTTTGTTACATTTTTTGCTTGCTCGTTTTTAAAGGCAACGAAATTGTTGTTTTTTTTTTTTTGTGTGCTTGTATTCTGCTTATTGGAAAGTGATACATTTTTGACATTTAAAACAGCTCTGTTTACCAAAAGGGTGACCATATAATTTTATTCGTTTGCTTTTATTTAAAGTGTTTTGGCAGACAGATTCAATAAAGGAAAATTCTATATGTTTATAATAAGCGTACTCACGAAGGGCCTTGCAAACTGTGCAAACGATGCAAAGTGTGTAAAAATACATCAAATTTTTCTCTGCAACAACAAAATATTCGTATTTGAAATTTGCATTAATTGCACTGAAAAAACCTTAAGTAAATTGGCTGTGTATTTTTGCTTAAAACCTTTTAACATTTTTACAGCCATGTATTTACGAATGTGAAGATAACAACTGAAACCAAAAAATTATATTACTTCATATATACAAAACATGTGCTTGCTTTTTTAGTTATTGCCTTTATTTATTAAAAAATTAAATATTTTTTTCCTTTTCGCTGCATTTAAGCATTTTTATTTGTAATAAACTTATTTTTTTTGTCATTTTAAGAATGAGATGCCAGATGTTTTTGAGTATATAAGTCCGGCAGCCCTAAGTCAAACAAATACTTCAAAATGTACAATTAATTATAAGAGGACCCTCACGATCTATAGCCATTTGCACAGCAAATTTGCTTAGTTTTAGTTTGCACAGATTCAATCGTGAGTACCCTTAATGTTAGTAATAGGGAATAAATTAAAATTGATGTTCCCTCAATATTTTGTGGCCGGTTCTTTTATTCTTTTTTTTGCTAATAATAATATTAAAGATTTGATCTGAAAAATCTTGAATTCTGATTATATGCGCCGCTTTAGTTTAACATTTGAGTAAATGGATATCAAACGTTTTATACTCTCAAGATCTTCACATGACCTTTTTTTAATACCCATGTATTCCTATCCTGAATCAAATTGAACAATCAAATTCTTTAATGATGATTGTAAAATAAGCAAGAATTGTAAATTGTGTTTTAATGTTATTTACATATATAATGTTATTTAAATATATAACTTAATGACCCCTGTTACGGAATCTGAATCAGAATTGCCAATTATCAGAATTAAAAATAGATTATGATATGATTTGATGTCATGAAATACAATGGATAGTCTTGTTTAGAAAATAAATAAAACTCATATTCGAAACAGCTTCGTTTACATTTTTAATACTTTTCGTTTTTGTTTACAATTTGTTTGCATTTATTGGTATAGCTATTGGTTATTTTCTAAATAAGTATGTAATCTCATAATTTTGATGAAAAGCTAAAGACAAAAATTTCAAAGAATTGTAGCAATGCATTGAATTTACCAATTTTGCATTGAATTTCCGTTTGCATTTAATATGACGATATGTATGTAAAAAAATGTATCTGTCACATGACAAATACATTCTCATCTAAAGGGGCTTTACGAGTACAAAACAACATAATAAACACAATAAATATGTTAGGTAGGCATAAATCGTTAAATAAACAAACACAATTTTGACACTTTTTTGTTATTAAATTTAATTAATTTTAATTTAATTTATATTTTTGCGCCAAAACATAAGAGTCTAAAAGAAAAATCAAAACAAGCAATGCAAACCTGCCAACTACTAGGGCTGATAGGATTATTTCTGACTAAACAAAAAACGAAAAAATTTAGTTTCTATGACACAGATTTCTGACACAGATTTCTGACACATTTCTAAATCGAGCCTGAAATCGATAACTTCTGTTTCTATGAAACGCAAAATATTTGTATTACTTTAACTCCGGCTCTGAATACAATAGGTTTCTGCAACAGGGGTGATTAAGATATATAGCAAATATAGCCAAAGTCATATCTGGAAATTGTAGGTATTTACTTGTATAGAAATACGTAGTTTTTTTAGAACTTATTTATTTGATGGCTTTCTTCCAAAAATTATATAACAAATGAAATACCATGCATATGATTTATAAAAAAGACATGCGAAGAGATCCGCATTTTGTGTCGATACAGGACAAAATAGGACAAACTTTTTGTAAATCAAACAAATTATATGCATATGCATACATACTATTTATATATACATTTTCACAGAGTTGGGACGCAATTTTTCGAAAATTTTAGTTTAAAATAATACTATATATTAATTTTCTAATTTATTGTATCCCTTCAACACTGCACAAATAAAATAGATAGAAATGCAAAGTTAGAATTCCAATGACTTATAACAATTAAAAACGCATGTTTATTATCTAAAATGAGTGTGAGATTCATAAATTGCTTGATAAGATTATTGAATAACGCGCGTACCTCTTCTTATCAGTTGCAGCCTGATAATTTGTTTTTTTTATTCTTTAAATGTTGGGTTTTTAAGAATTGTATGAATCATAGCAAAATATATGGGTACACAAATTTATACATACATACTATATATTTAAGTACTTGTGGGCCCTATATAGAAATATCGTGAAATAAAAACAAAAACAAAGAAATTCATTTAATTAATGAATTAATTTTAAATATTTATTTAGTCATTGTTTTGAAATTTAAATTCGATTTTATTTTAAGTTATCAGTTTTTGTTTGCATGTAAATATGTATTATTTTCCAGGGTCATTATTTACATGACATTTTCTTTATGTGGGTTGCCAAAAATTTTGTACTCATATGCATATGTACTGCATACTTGTATATTTCTATTTAAATATAAAGTTTTAAATGCCAAGATTAAATAAGTTATTGTTTGTTTTATAAAATATAAACAAATATGTAGGTGTTACGAATATTGTACTTTTACTGAAGACATTTTCTTACTAAACTATTAAGTATAAAAATTTTCTAGCATACATTTATACCTAGTATGTATACATTTTAGATTCTTTTCTATTCAAATTATTATCTAATCTACGCTTATCTATCTACATATATAGAAATTGCACTCAATACAGCAATGTTTAGATTGCTTACTATAATAAATTAGTTTAAACTGTTAACCAGTTTTATTAATTTAAAGTTTTTTGTTCTTAAAACAAAAAAGAAATATACATAAATATGAATATATACATATATCTATATACATATAGAGGTTGTGCATTATAGGAGTATATACAACGTTCAATAGTCAGTTGATTAGGATTGTTTTAAGCCATTCAAAATAATATTTAAAATAGAAACTGAAATTTGGTGTATAATTACAAACTAATGTTAATGATACAGCATAGGTAGCTGCCCAGGATAGTATGCCGGGATAATATGATATTTTTGTTCTAAATTAAAGGAAACAGACAGATTATTTTTATCTGTTAAGACATTTAATATATGTAAATACATTTTGTGTCGCCGTTTTTCTACAAAAATATATATATATTCTAATTTGTAATCAATACTTTTTCAGTTATTAACATTAAACACAAAATAGTCTCTTTAATTTAATGCTTGTTTTATTTCCTATTAATACATGTAATATTTTTATTACGGTTTATACTATTCCGATTTAATATAAGTAAAACACAACACACGACAACACTACAATGCATTTCATTTTCTACATGAATGTGAAATGACGTGTATTTACATAAACAATAATACCACAGCCAAACAGATTCTAAGTTATAAATAGAGACATGGAAATTAAGAGAGTATGAAATAGAAATTGTATGTACGAGTATTAAAGGTTTGTTAAGCTTTTTTCATAAATATTTTACTATACTATTGTTGTTTGTGTACATTGACCATTTAAACTAAAGTGAACTATTGACATTAATAAATCAATTAACTGGCTGGTTAGTACAACTATACACAAAATGTGTAGATTTGTTTCTTGTTTTTCTTCAATACGAGTACATATGCACCGACAAAGATTGTATTTGTAATATACTCACTCATACCATATACATACTCTACTCCTATAATGAATTTTTTAATTTAATAAAAATTATGACAAGAATTTTAATTTTTAGAATTCCACAACACCGAAGATATTTAAATGTTGAATAACTTTAAGTAAATTAATAGAGTGTGTTTTTTATACTTTTAGGAGAAACTTGTTATTGTTAACAAAAGATAACGCCTTTTGGTGCAATAATTTTAATATATTTCAAAGGAAAATAAATATTTTGTTTTATAAAAATTATAATGAATTTATTGCGTTTAAACACAATTAAGTCGTTGAAATATTTTAAAAATAAAACTAAGCATTTCATATTACGTAGAAATAGGGCGGAAATTTTTAAGTTTATATTTGTTGGGCAAAGTAATAATAAATTACATCTAAAATATGAGTTTTCGCTATGTAACGATGAAAAAATAAATCTATACAAAGTGATGTTCAACACCAAAGCAACTTTTTAATATTGAAGTCAAATCCAATTATGTATGTGTGCATAATTTGCCCCTTAAGTTTAATTTACTCTAAACTGCAGAAATTTGTTTAAAGGAACATTTTATCCAGCCACATTCTTCAATAAACCGTATAAGAAAAGCCACATATAAATAGTTACATAATTATAAAATAAAAAATTTGGAAAAAATAAAAAAAAACCTTAAAGGGCTTTCAGAAATCGGCTTCGACGCGGAACGTTTTTGTTTCGAAATGACCTGAGGAAACATTTTTCGGTTTCAGCTCAACATCGGCTATAGCGTGGTGATAGGGCCTTGTTTTGTTTGTACGCCTAATTTGCATGGGTGTTGAAGTGAATTTTCTTATATGAAGTATTAAATTTTAATACAAAGTTAATATTAATAATAAACTCCCATTTATCCTACGGATACAAAATTGTACTTTTGTTCTTATTAGAAAACCAGATAGATGATAGTATAATTAAATATCGGATTTTTTTTTCAGTGAATACATTTAAAATAAAAATATAGGAATTTGTCTTTTGGCCCATTAACCCTTTGGTCTATAACCAAGAGTCTGACTCGTGGTAAAGAATTTGTGCCATAAGCGGAAATCATGAGTCTGACTTATGGTAAAGAGTTTGTGCCATAAACAAAAGCCATAAGTCTGACTCGTGGTGAGGAATTTGTGCATCAGATGCTGCGTACTATTATTAGAGCAAGTGATTTAAGTTATTCCACATTTTGTTTTTCATTCGTTTTTGACGAAACTGGATGATCTGTTTACTTTAGTTCCACGTAAAGCTTCGTTATGTTTACACGTTTTAAATATATCTTCGTAAAAAGAAAAAGTATACATTTTGCGTGAGTTAGGTTGCACGGCTGAACAGTTGAATGGCACGGCGAGCCACCTACTTTGTTGTTTACTAATGTTCGCGCAATTGGCTGATATCATCGTATAGGCCAAGGAGTTAAATATGTATTACTGGGCTTTGGTCGCTATGGTAGTTTGTAAACATTTTTTTACCGTGCATAGGTAGAAATACACAGCATGCATTACGGCGTTAACAGCGAAAACAATATACAATGTAAGTCAACTATTCCACTGTTAACGAATCTAAAAGTTAAAATTTGTTTAACTTTTATACGTTAGAAGAGTTGTCAATTTCGCCAATAACTTGTTTTATAAAAATTCCTTATTTGAACTTGTTTTGACAGACGGGCGAAACACCCAATTTGCACAACGCATGTTATTTACTTCTAGCTTATGTCATTAGCCCGCGTTTATAAGACAGAAATGAAACTTCAAATTATAAATTACTCAAAGTATGTAAACACATGAACAACGTTTTGCAAAATCGATGGTAATAGTTTTTTAAATTATGGTTTACGTACACATGTACTTCTCTCTTTTATATAATATATACTTGTTAATACATACATACATATATGTATGTGGACATATGCATTAACAAATATATAGATTAAAATCAAAGCTACAATATTTCAACTTAAGAAAAAATATACATTTATAAAAAACAAATTTGAGATGTACAAATTATTTAACAAACATATTTTATTTTAAGCATATTTACGTACGTATTTATATTGTATGTGAAGTTAAAGTAATTTATTTTATGACTAAAAAATAGACGCTTATTTTTTTATCCCCAAAACGTGTGACTTATTTTTATTATTTATTATTTTGTCTGTGTGCGTTTAGTTATTATTATTGTACAACAATTGCTCTTAACACTTAAATGTTAATAGTCATATAAAAAAATAAATTATTAACACATAAATATGTAAGCATATAAATAAATTTCATTACTTACACATTTTTTATTTATTGATTTTTTCTTCAATTGTACTTGAATACACACTGTAGGCACTTAGAAGACATATTTTAAACACCACAATAATATTAAACTGCTTATAATAATTTGAAATGGAAATCTTATGTAAATAATCTTATTTGGAATAATAAATTTAAAAATTGTTGGTTTTGTTAACAATAAAGAATTTCGACAAATATAATTAGTCCACTTACAAATATTCCTGCCGTATTTTCTCCCGGCTGTTAGAGCGCTCTCGCAGAAACTCAAACGACCGAGGTTCAATCCCAGCAAAGGACAAAATTATAAAAATAAAATTTGCGGTTTTTCTAAATTATAATTTAAAAAGAAACATTGTCATTATTTTGACGAATTTCTTTTAATAAAAGAAGGGGAGAACGTAATCAAATTCGGTGATAGTTTTAAAGCAAAAGATAAGAATTGAACAAATTTTCGGGGAATTTTTTATTAAAATTTAATTAAATTTTTATTTTGAAAATGCTATTTATGTACTTATTTTTTAATGAAAGATCTCTACTAAAAATTTTTAGTTCTAAAACATTTTTTAGCACCCAGTTTTAGTCTATATTAACGTTTTAGTTATTATTAAATTGCTGTTGTTATGGAAGAACAGCGTAAGTCATAAAATGCAATTTTGCAATATTTCGAATATTTTGTAAATTCTATTTTTTCTTGCTAAAAATCTGTACTTTAACATACTCATAATAGACTGTTTACCAGGGCAGCGACTTTTAAGCAAGTGCATATTTGCAGTCAGTAGCCTATAAATGGTTTTGGCCAAATACTTTTCAGAATTGAAGAATTTGCAATACAATGGCATCGATTTGTTATTGCATATTTTTGCATATTTTGTGATTTATATTGCATATTTTTCACTTTATAGTATATTTTTGTAAATTTTTGTATATAATATTTGAGATTCAAGCATTTATTCTTAATATTTCAAGAGACAAAAGATTTGGCAACTCTGTTGTTTATATAACACTGCACTAAAATAAATAAAAATAAAATCAGAATAAAAAAAAAGTAAAAAATATTGCTAGTGCATTTGATTTGAAATCAAAAGAAGCAAATGAATTTAAAAAGGAGTATTCCCCAAATGAATTGTCTTCTTTTAAGTATGCTCCTCCTATAACTTCAGTAGAAGTAGAGCGCATATTTTTCATGTACAAAAACTTTTATCGATCGAACAAACAGAGCTTTGTATTTAAAAATTTTGACAAAAAAATTGTATTTAAAATTCCAAAATTTTATAACACGTAATTTAAAATAGACTGAATTGTTATTTCTATACATACATATATTTAAATACATATTGTAGCTAGAACATACTTGGATTTTTTTTTAATTAAATAAAAATAATATAAAAATTTGAACTGCATATTTTTAGTGCATTTTTCTTTAAAAGTGCATATGATTCATTTTATAGTGCATATTTTAAGATCATATTTTCGATATTTAAGTCCATAAAAGTCGCTACCCTGCTTATTACTAATAAGATAAAGATTATTTATAAGTTATTAGACAATAATTATACAATAAAATATTTTATATTACAGGTTAGTATTATAATCCAGATTTCTACAAGGCTCCTAAAATAGTAAATTAATTCGACCTTATGCAAACTTAAGCTATTCTTCCATACTGCCAGATATATATGGACAGAATTACATCTATATGTACATGCTTATTTATAATATTTAATTAAATCTACTTCGCTTAATTCTTGAGTTTCTTAATATACGATTATAAACAAATTATATGAAAAACGTGTGTAATACTTAATTAAGAAATAAAAAACAAAAAACAACAACAAATAATTAAAAAACGCAATGTAATAATAACCATGTTACAGGGTTTGAATATTAATTTAAAGTCAAGCATACACAAACAGAAGTCATTAGAGTAATTTTATGCAAAATAATAAAAAATATCAACCAAATTATTATTTTCGTTCATATGTAATCTGTTCATAACAAAGTTAAAAAAAATGAAAAAAGGCACGCTACTTACTACTCGTACAATAATCGTTTAAAACTGATAAAAATTTGATTCATTTCACGATAATTTTTTTATGATTACTTTTAATTGTTGTACAACACAACAATTCTTCTTTTTTTTATATAAAATTTGTTTCAAACAAAAACCACTAATCATTGCAAATATTTATTTTCTATTATTATTACCTACTTATTTTTAGAAAGAATAATAGAAATATTATAAAACAATTTAGAAAATTAAATTGCATGTTCATGCGACTTTACTGTAAAATAAAAGTGAACATTTTAATATATTTTCTTTGGCTAAATTGTTGGGCGGAGTTTTATAGAAATAAAAAAAAAGTTCAAAACGATATCTTGACACTTTTATAGGGGGCTATTGTATAATTGATTCCTAAATTATGCATATCGTTGTGTAACTTTGCTTACAAACGCAGTAAATACGTCGTCACATTAGTGAAATATTTGATTTTAAAAAATTATTTAAAAACCGATATATTAGTTTTGTTTGTAATTTGATGGCGAATAAATTGTTGACATTTTTAAGTACAATAAATCTCTTTTTCCGAACTTACGGTCTTTTTATATTAATATTAAATATTTATTTATTTTCAATATTTCGCTGTCCCTTCGTATAGCGTCTTCAGGAATTATTATTTTAATAAAATTTATAAAAAGAGGTCGAAAAGGTATTTTATTATTTTTAAGTATATTCAAGAGTGCTAGTTTTCAAGTCTTTTTTTTAAGAAAAAACCAAATATCTTAATAAAAGAACAAAAAAGTCATTATGATAAGTAAAAAAAGACAACTCTGCGGCTGCCAGCCGATCACATTATTTCTGACAAAAAAGGACCAAACCAGCTTGTATGACTCTATTTTGTGACAATAAATAAATTATTTTTTTCGATTCCAAATTCTGTAACCCCCATGAATATGTAAACTAGTATATTATTTCATTTGGAATTCACAAATAAGAGCAAAAACTATGTTGCCGTAATAAAGTTGTTACCTCTTTTTTTCTCAAAGCATTTGTATAATGCGATCGTTCCTTAAGATACACAATTTTTTATATTCGGCCCTATTCCCGTTGGCGTTCTTATTTTAAATGTCGTTTCTATTTGGTTGTCGTTTTTATGTCGCTTCGTTTCTAAAATGGTATTCCTGAAATAAAACGAAGACGACGATATAAAGTTATCGAAAACTACAATAAAACCAAAGAAAAACTTGGTAGCACTAGAAAAAACCTGTAATGCATATTATGTGGTTTTGTTTACCAAATAATTTCGTCTTTTTTTTTTAATTAAAAATCAAATGAAATGGTGTTAGATTTGTTGTTAAATTTAAAATGAATTTAAAAAAAGAATTAAAATATTTGAGTAACTCCTTTTTAAATGTGGTAGCATTGCGCGTTTTCTGAAGGTTATTCGGAAGACTATTCCAAAGACTTATAGTATATACATGGAATTACCGTTGAGACAAAAGGCTCTTATATTTCGGCACAATAATTTTTGTTCCACGATCTGACCTTGCAAATACAATTCTGTTATAAATGTAGGGAGGATTTTTTGAAACAATAATTTTGTGCAGAAAGGTCAGACACTTGTATTTCATTAAATCTTCAAAACGGATATTAAAAATCTGAAACGAATAACTAGAGATGCTACGGTCATAGCGACCTCTGCGGAAAATATATCGAGCAATGTTATTATAAGTAACCCTAAGTTTACGTAAGTCAATTCTGTCACAGTTTGCAAATAATTCACATCCATATAGGAGTGATGGAAGTAGGTCTGTTTTGGGCAAAAACATCCGTATAGAAAGTGGCGTCAAATCAATTATATATATATTTTAAAATTTGTTAGTAATATTTTGTTGTTAATTTAGTTTTACTTATTTTGTGTCAACCATCTCCGTCACGGAATGGATTTATTTTTGCAGCCACTTCCTTCCAAAAACTATTAAAATTTAAAGGTTTTATGCCTTTTTTGAAACCTTTACGATTTTTTTTTCAATTTCTGATACTAAAATTTCAAATTGTTGCAACGTTGTAATTTTAATTTTCTATTTTTCAAACCTCTCGTTTTAATGTCGCTACTAAAAATGAAAGCGACAAAAAACAGGCGTTTCTTTGTCGTTTCTATCTTCGTTTTTAAATAGAAAATACCGACATTTTTCGATTATTGTCGATAACGACAACGGTGATACCAAGTTGTCGTTTTTATTTCGTTTTAAAATAAAAACGCCAACGGGAATAGGGCCGATTAAATTAATAATCAAATAATTTCCTATATCGGCATAACTACAATATTAAAACTATCCAAATTAAATGTAATTTGCTCTTGAAAGAAAGCGCAACTCTCAGCATCCTTTTTGAATGAACAGAATTACAACAGTTTTAATTATTGCTCTCTTTTTGTTCCATTAATGTCGATATCGACTAGTATGGTACGATCATAGCCGTGTTGGCTAGAGAGCATCGAATGAGGAGCGCTTATATGACTACATGATCTAAGGATCATGTGGTGATCTAGTTTTTTTTATTAATTTTGTTTCGTCTTATAATTAATTTTTTATTTAATGTAATTTTTTAACTGTATATATTTTTCTTTTTTGTCTTTTACAGACCAATGGCTATATACCGCAGAAAAATGGTGGCAAAACACAAACAGAATATGGTTTGGCCTCAAAACCATCTGCAGCTGAACGTAAACTTTCACCAGCTGAAGAACATTTCAAGAAGACCTCATTTGAAGAGGTACCCTTACACACAGCATGCTTTACATATTTAGGTTTTTATTTACTCATGATATTGGGCTATCTAAATCAATTGCTGTTTGCACCCAAAGTAGCCAAAGAGGAAAATCGTGATGGCTATGTAACACTTTATGATGCATTTGAAAGTTTTTATTCACGCTACGTTTATCGCAGAGTCAGAGATTGTTGGAATAGGCCTATATGCAGTGTGCCAGGTGCTGAGCTAACATTAAAAGATCGTGTTACTCATGATTATGGCTGGAGTTTTGAATTTACCGGCACAGAAACTAGATGCCTTAATTTGGGTTCTTATAATTATTTGGGCTTTGCTAATAATTGTGGTCCCTGTGCCGATGCTGCGGAACAAACAACTAAAGAAATGGGTCTCGCCTTATGCAGTTCTCGTGTAGAATTAGGTACTACACAATTACACAATGACCTGGAGAAATTGACAGCCCGTTATTTGGGTGTGCAGGATGCCATAGTGTTTGGTATGGGCTTTGCCACAAATGCTCTTAATTTACCATCTTTATTAACACCTGGCTGTTTGGTGGTTAGTGATGAAAAAAATCATGCCTCTATTATTTTGGGTATACGGTTATCGGGCGCCACAACAAGAGTATTTAAACACAATAATATGAAAGATTTGGAACGTGTTCTAAGGTATAGCGTGGTTAATGGTAATCCCAAAAATGGTGGTAAACCATGGAAGAAAATTTTAATTATTGTTGAAGGTGTCTTTAGTATGGAAGGTTCTATTGTACGACTGCCAGAGATTATTGCTCTAAAGAAGAAGTACAAGGCCTATTTATATTTAGATGAAGCACACAGTATTGGTGCATTGGGTCCAAATGGAGGAGGAGTTGTAGACTATTTTGGTGCTGATCCCCATGATGTTGATATTCTAATGGGTACATTCACCAAAAGTTTCGGCAGTGCTGGAGGTTACATTGCCGGATCAAAGGTAAATATTATTATAAATATATTTATTGTATTTATTAAATATTGATTTAAATATTAAAATCAGGCTTGTTCTGAAAATCATAAGTTTTGGTGTGATACTCGTATGAAATATTCGTAATCGTTGGAAAATAAAAGCATTTTTCTGTTTTGAAAAGGTTTTTATTTTGATTAAAAAATTAATTATTTTTTGCTGCATATATTTAACAAAAAAAAAAAAACAAAGATAGAGTAGTATTTTTTGGTGAAAATTCGAATATCGAATAATCGAAAATCGAATACCATTATTGAATTAAAAGAAGGATATCTCCAAATATTTAATTTAAAGTTTTTCATGTAACTTAATTTTATTTACCATTAAAACCAATCTATAAAGCAAGCCTCAATGTACCTATAATATCTTTTTTAAACTTAAAACAAAGAAAGTGATTTCAAATTAATTCTTTATAAATAACCATTTTGTTTTCAAAACATATGCATTTGACTTTATAAATTTTTTGTATACGTACGAGTATTTACATTTCACTTAAAAAAAATTGTATTATTTTCCTTGACCTTTTTATTAATTTTATAATTATATTAGTTGAATTATTTGAGCTTAAGATCGAATAAATATTTAAAATATCTATTTTTCGTTTTTGATATTTCGCTACTTCCTTGCGTAGCATCATCAGGCATATATGAATAAATATTTATTCGATCTTAAGCTCAAATTATTCAACTAATAATAAACTTTTTTTTTTTTATTATATTTTAGAAACTTATTGATTTTTTGCGTACAAATAGTCATGCCCATTGTTATGCCTCTACCATGTCACCGCCAGTGGCTCAACAAATTTACACATCCATGAGTATTATTATGGGTCTGGATGGCACCGATATGGGTCGTAGAAAAATTAATCAATTGGCACGCAACACACGCTATTTTCGTAAACGTTTAGCACAAATGGGTGTTATTATATATGGTCACGAAGATTCGCCCGTTGTGCCAATGTTGGTGTATCTATTCTCCAAAATTGGGTAAGAAAGGTGCATTTCTTTCATTAAGTAAAAAAATAAATTAAATCTTATTAATTACAGAGCTGTTGTACGTACCTTAACTACCCGCCATATAGCTGTTGTGGGTGTTGGTTTTCCAGCCACACCTATTATGGAGGGGCGTATACGTTATTGTTTATCAGCCGCACATACCAAAGAACAACTTGATTACGCTTTAGATGTTATCGATGAAATTAGCGATAATTTGGGTTTAAAATATTCACGTAAAAAACGTGATCCCAATCCTATAGAGTACTGATTTCTGTTAACAGTTGAAGCTAAACAATAACTTATTACATATAACAATTTCTTCGATTAATATAGGTAGATAATAAACAAATACACACACACACATTTTGGAAACACACTCACACAAATAGAAAATTTACAAAGCTCTAATTATTAATAAATTTATACAATTTTCCTTAAAAAAAAAAATAACACAAATTTTAAAAATACTAAAAATACAAATAATATTTTTTTTCTTTACAACTTACTGTTTAACAAAATGAATATCTTTACAAATTCTATGCTTAAAAAATCCAATAACAACAACAAAATATAACAAATTTAATGGAATTATATTTTTTATTTAGATTTAAGCAATACGACATATAGCAATTCAAAAGAGCAAACTTGAAATGCTAAAAAGAAAATGTAACAAATTGTGTTAAAAAGAAATATGTCTCCGCTTCTATTTCTATAGTTTGTAAGCATATATCCTCTGTATTAAAAAGTCATTTAATTTTATTTTATGTTTTGAAGAATTTTGCTTTTTTTTGCATATTTTTATTACAACACACATAAGATATGTATGTACATATATGTAGTTTTAAAAACTACTATGAAAAATGAAACTAAAACGGTTATAAGTAATTGTTATTTTTTTTATCACTAGCATTTATATTTGTTTTCTCTTTTTTATATTAAAAAAAGTTAATGTATTTATTAAAACTTTATATATAAAAAAGAATTATTTATTTTAAAATTTATTTAAAGCAAAGTAAATGTATTTTTTAATACTTTTTTTTTAAAGGTGTGCGATTAATAAAGAAGAACAAAATATAACTCTCTCTTTGGTTTTCAAATAGAAAATATCCATAAAGAAAATTTCATAATTTTTTTTTATTTTATATGCGGATATATAAAACAATTTAATTAGAATTAGAGGGCAGTTAAAGCAATTCAGTTACTTTTCAAATATCTTCTTACGAGGTCTTTTTTAAAAATATTTATTTTCAAACTTAAATCTATTTCATTAATTTTTAATTACTAATTTTGTTCTTATTATTAACAAAGTATTAAATCGTCTCTCCAATATTTGAAATATTATAAAATGTTTAAGTTTAAGTTGAAATAATTAAATTAAGGCTTTTAATTTTGAACCTTATTTTATTGAAGTTGGTCATCCAAAACCTGTTATTAATAATCGTTTCTGTTGTTGTTTTGCTTAATGTTTTTATAATAATTTTAACTGTTAATCGCACATCTTAACGAAAAAAAGATAAACTTAAGTTATTAACCTTAAATGTCTGTCTATTTCTGTAATTTATACTGCAAGTATTTATTTTTTATGTTTTATTATAAATGTTATATACACGCATATAAATAATTTTTAAATATTATTTTAATTATGTATATATATTCATACATATATATGCAATAATGTAGAGATTAACATATACATATTTGAAAATGGAACAAAGATATAAAAAATAAATAAATCAAAATGAAATTTTTTTTCGTAAACAATATTTGTTTGAATTTGAATAGATAAATGATGTCTTCAGTTTGATTAACTAATGGCACTATCTTAAGTGAGTAGCATTTATTAAAGAAAAACAATTAATTGGCTTAAATATACATTCATACAAACGCGTTTGTTTAAGTGACTCATTAATAACACAGGGGGTCTACCATGCATCTCGCGATTTGAAAGAAAAAATATACGAATTCATAAAATTTCCTACAGGGGGTATCACGTAATACGTTTTTCGTACGTTATTTTCTAAACACCGGCCATTTATTTTTACTTTTCGAAAACAACTCTGTGATACGTATTCGTACGTTTGTTATGGAAAAAAGTGTTAGGATTTCATAGTGAAGGCAAGCAAAATATGAGTAGTGACATTAATTTAAAATATATTTTAATTTTCAAAATTAAAAATTACGATTTTATATAGTTCTACACACATATACATACATACATAACTGGCCTTTACAACCCTGTGTCAGGATTACGGCCTGGCTTCTCGCAGCACTCATGTTGTGTGTGTAAATTTTTATCCATGAGTACCGGGACCTACAGTTTAATGTCGACTCCGAACGGCAGACTTGAGAAGCTTGTTCATGGCAATTAATTACTCTCAGAGCTTTTGCCAGAAGACTGCTGAGAGGTAGTCGCCGAAAGAAATATTTTTTTCATATTTCTTTTTTTTAAGATGTCGGAGCTGGGTGTCGA
Organism: Metopia argyrocephala; assembly: GCA_963576795.1. Taxonomy (NCBI): domain Eukaryota; kingdom Metazoa; phylum Arthropoda; class Insecta; order Diptera; family Sarcophagidae; genus Metopia; species Metopia argyrocephala. The sequence goes on from OY756209.1 coordinate 5,581,635, forward strand.
ACCCAGGGCTCATGTCTAAGTAAGCCAACACACTAACAACTAGACCACGGCGACTACAAGATTACAATTTGTAATACCAACTCTTCAAGATATTATGTTCATCTAAAATTGCATTTTACCGCTCTAACTACGCTAATTTTGATTCATTACGAAGAATGTGTGCTGAACTTAACAAATATTTTTCACTTACTGATTACTCTAAAAAAATATACAACAATGTTAATCAAAAATTAGATCACAATATTGAATGAATTAGGAATTATTGTAAAAGTTTATTAACTAGCCTTTGAATTTCTTCGCGTTTTTAGTAAATTGTATATTCGAGGGAAGATGGTTCCAGAGAGAAGTGGTATATATGTAGTATATATAATTGATAATACGAAGCATTCTTTCGATATCTAAAAGTTATAATCGTGCTTATTCCAGTTGGCGACGTCGTTGTCATCTGACGACATTTTTGTAGCAGAATAAAGAAAACATGTTTCTCATGCCTTTGACCTATTACAAAAATGTCGTTACGCGACGACGATGTTGCCAATTGGAATACGGCCTAATATTGTTATTTCTCGATGATGATGTGAAAACTAATTTTCTATATAGATTCTCAGGCCTTCTAAGTAGTTATTATGATTTTATGCAGAAAAATAAGATTTTTCACTTTCATAGAGTCATCAAAGTGTACACCTAGAATAAGTTTCGAATACGGTGAAATGTGATCAGATCATTTTAAAGCAAAAATGTATCGGTCAATGGTGTTAAACGTTATATTGAGCTTTCGTTTCAAATTCGCATTACGGCGTATAAGAGAGTGGACACTAGATATGTTTTAGCAAGCATCATCCTAATCTCTACAGTAGTAAAATACTGGCTCTGCCATAAGGTATAAATATGTATAAAAATAGCGGAACTGAACTAGTTTTCGACACCGTATTCCAACAAACACCGAAAATAAAGGAAGTAAACTAAGGGCCTTGCAAATTTACCTATAAAATATAGAAGGGAAACTGGTCAGTTGTCAAAGGGCAGGTAAATATGTCCTCCTACCTAGAGAGTATGTGAAATATGTAATTATAATAATACTAAAAAAATCAAATATACATATCGTAGCAAGAATTAAAGAACGCTGTAACTGACAAAAAGTCGAAAATATGTTTTTTTTGCATCATTTTTATCAAAAAAAAAAAAAAAAAAAAAAAAATACGCGTCGATTGGTTCCAGTCTAAGATTTCTATGATGAAAAGAAATTCACTTCGCCGTCTGCGTTTTGAAAAATACCAGTGTCTTCTCTCTACTTTCATACAGGTTTTTTGGCTCTGGTGAACAAATGTTTTGTCAGTTACAGCATTCTTTAATTCTTGCGATGATATGTTAGATATGTAATTGCTTATGGGGTTACACTTGCCTCTATTGCCATTCCAATTAGACTTGTACAACAATTATTCTATGTTGCATACATTTCTACTGAATTTCTGATGATACGGGCTTATGTATGCTTGAATGTAATTAATAAGGAGTTATGGGTATCGCCTGAAAAAAAACTTACCTGTTGTCGCTAAAAAAAAGAGAAAAAAATAATAAAATAAACCCCTAACAAGCAACAAAAAAGAGTTCAGTGAAAAGCCTTAAAATATGTTCTTTTTGTCAATTAAGCCAATTATCCTTTTAAAAATTAAATAATAAACAAAAACAAAAAGAAATAGAAATATAAAAAGACAACAAATTTAAAACAAAAGCATTTAAAATTAAGAGTGAAATTATTTTTATTTGAGCATCTAATGGCAATAATCTTTAACACAAAAAAAAAAAAAAATCAAAAGTAACAAAGGAAATAAAAATAAAAAGAAAACAACAACAACCTTAACTAAATGAACAAAATATAACAATAATAATAATCATAGAAGAGAACAACACAAACAAGATGTTTTTATACAATAGCAACTCTATCAAGAGAGAGAGACAAAAAAAAAAAAAAAAACTGAAAACATACACAAATAGCCTTGTCCTCGTAACAGTTCTTTGTTGTTATTTTAATTAAAAAAAAAGAAGAATAGGTATCAGAAAAAAAAGAAAGAGAGAAAATTTTTGTTTATAAAAATAAATAAAACAAACTTAAGGAAAATAAAACATAACAGCAATACAGCAATAGCAGCATAAGGACACTTAAATGACAATTGTTGCCTGAAGACACAATTTTTTTTAGTTTCCTTTTTTTTGGTTTTGAAACTCAACAAAAATAACTGCAGAAGCAGCAGAAACAACAAAAAAGAACACAAATTTAACGAAACGTTTCAAATACGAGTACAACAAAGATCATCAAGAAGCTTTAGATGATAGCAGTTGAGCAAAAGTTTATTTCTGACACTCTTTTCTTTATTAACCCTTTTTTTAATAGGTTCCTTTTTTTTCTTTTCAAACTCTATTTTTGTGAATTTTTGGGTTTTTTGATGCTCTTGTTGTTTAATTTTTTAAGGGTTTCTTTGCGGTTGTTCAATTGTAGGTTTTTTTTATGATTTCTTGTTGTTGATGATGGCACTCAATGAGTTTTGGTGATGCCATTTTTTTATAACACCAACGAAAATAGCCGCCACTACGGTAGCTAAACAATGAAATAACAAAATCGAGTTTTATAGCTCTCATGTTTTTATTTTATTTTTTTAAGTGTTCTAGTTGTTCTTTTTTTTTTTTCTTTCTTAAATAACCTTAAACCAAAAAAGAAAGGAGGGACAAAAAAAAACTTTGTTACAAATATCCTTTGGCATTAGAATACAATTTTTTTATATTTTAATGAAATAAAAAAAATTATATTTTCAACAAAAAGGGTTTTACTAATAAACCAAGACATTTTTATTTGGCAGTTGATGACAAATATTTAGCATAATTTGATAAAAGCTCTGAACCCTTTTTTTTGTTATGACCAATACTCAGGGGTTTAGACCTCTACTCATGCTGTGCTTTGTATTGGTATGCTTGGAGATATAATTGTTATATGTATGCCTGTAGTTCCATTTAAGCGCCCTTTACCAATGGTACAAGTTGCTGTCAATGATCATTCAAAGGCCAGTGTTATATCTTTACCCTTAAAATGATCAACGGAAATTGCCCCATCTGTAGATGTTAATTCTTTGTCAGTTGTGAAGTGATGAGGACTTTTGGCTAAGTTGAATGTGGGCTTTAATCCTTACTTAGTTCTGTCTAATACTAATAATTCCCAGTAGGTGGCGCTTTCTTCTGATCATTCATTTGATAAATCAAAAGTAGATAGGGTAGAATGACAATGGACATCTTAAGGATGAACTTCTTAGAGGTGGGGGGACCTCTTTATTTTTTTTAAACTTCGAAAAGCCGCACAAATTTTTGTTCTTAATTTTTTCTAGTACTGGATTCGACCTGGGCTGCTTTGTGCTGTAAGAAAATTATAGAATAAATTGGCTGTGATAATGTGAGGAGTGCATAAGGAGTTGGGCGGCAATAGGGTCATGGCATTAGTGGTAATGGATATAGTTATGACTAGTCAGGGTGGGCTGGAGATCAACACCAAGTCTCCTGGAGCTACAGTTACTGGTATTTTTCGTATTTCTTTTAGAATTGTAAGAAAAAAAATATTATTATTAATAACTAGCTGACCCGACTGCCTCTGTACTGCCCAAATTAGAAAAAATGTTTGTGTTCGATTTTTAAAATGAGTTAAAAAGTGAAAAAAGCTACATATTTTTAAATTAAAATTTTATTTATATATATATGTAGATATGTCGGTTTGGGGCTTGTTTGATTTACATTTGATTTGAAAATACATTCTATTTACATTTTAGTTGATAAGATAAAACTTATTCTATTGTTTTGCTAGGATTTAGATAAATAGAAAAAAGTGGGCGTACAAGTAGGCGTGGCAATTTTCCTCTCGATGAAAACTTAAACTGGATTAATATAAATATTTGAAAGAAAAATTAGTCAAATCGATGGAGCCGTTTTCTGATTTAAAGTAAATAAAAAAAGTGGGCGGGGCAAAATTTTCTTTCTGTAAAAACCTAAGTTAGATCACAACGATCAATAGAAAGAAAAAATCGTCAAAATCGGTCGAGCCGTTCTCAACTGATGCGATGACCAACGAAAAACATTGACTTTTATTTATATAGATTATAAGAGGTGGGGGAATACACTGGACACTGACCAAGGGAGTATAATCGTAAAAATATTTGTTAAAAACAAAATTGAGAAAATTGTTAATGACAATACAGTTATACCTGTTAACAGAATAATAAGCAGAATCCCAGCAGAAAATAGTCTGGTAAGCAAGGGAGAAATTGTAACCAATCACTTCTCGTGCGCATCAATAATGCATGATTTTTATATGAAATGAGCAGCTAAAATGCAAATTTATTGCAAGCAGTAAGCAAATAGTGCAAAAAATTCAAAATAATACCTTATCCTGTAGCATATTTGAAAGCTTTAACATATAAAAAACAATATAATGCTTTCATTATTGCTTCCAAATCCTACAAATTTTTTGCTGGGATGCCAAACATCCTTAATTGTTCTTGCTATACGCAGTCAGTTTGTGTCATATTATATTTTTTTGTGCTATTTACTACATTACAACTGTATTTCTTTTCTATAAAGGAGTTAAATACAATAGTACGAGTATATACAATATTTACTTATTTTGCTTCATGAAATCAAATTTCACCAAGGGACTACGTTGAAAGGATTTGTATTTGTTTTTTTTTTAATATTATAATTTTTTTTTATCTCTTTTACACTCGGAAATACTAATTTCACTTAAAGAAACTTTTATTGTTTGAAGTTTATTTTCCTGTATCTTTTATTTCACTGCCAGACAAGCCTATTATTTCACCGCAATTTATAAATTTGTGTGGTGATTAAATCTTAAAAAAAGAAACAAAAAACAAAAGAAAAAAAAAAAAAAAGAAAAACAAGAATTAAAAGAAAAGTGTGCAAAGAAAATAATTGAAAAAAGATTGGAAAAATTATTGTTCATTTGAAATTTAAACACCATTATAAATTAATTAAACATTTACCGCATGTGTTGGTTGTTATGAAAGCTTGCCTGCCTGCCTGCATAATTTTTCCTCTGTATTCTTTTCTCTTTCTATAATTCTTTTTGTCTGATTTTTTTCATTTCACATTTTTTTTTGTTTAAAACCACAACATAATTTTCCACTTCATAAATTTCGAGGTTTTAAGTGAAAAGAAGTACTCGCACTAGCACTCCTGCATGAATACATACATATGTATGTACTTCAAATAAAAGAGAGAGAGAGGGATAGAGAGAGAGAGAGAGAAAAAAGAAACACTCTTATATTTACGACTGTTGTAAAACAAAAAGAATAATAATTTTTTGTTGTTGTTTCAAATATAGTCTTAATTTTTAAATATTTATAGCTGTGGTTGTGTGTGCGTGTTTCCGTTTCTTTTATTATTTAAAGTAAAACCAAAAAAAAAAAATTTTTTTTTCAAATAGCTTTCTTCCCTTTTTTCCTTTGTTCCAAGTTTACGTAAACTCTCTATAGTTGCAAAGCACGTGTGATTTTTTCTTTTTCTTCTTAGCGTATGCTGTGGTAAATGAAAGAAAAATCTTAAGAAACCTATCTTTTGCTTGCCAAGCTCTTTTTAAACTCTTTCTGTTTCCATAGTTTTGCTAAATGCATATCTTAAATCATTTGTAAAACCAATTTTTCTTCCCCTTTTGTTGTTAACGGTTTTTTTTTTGCTGTTGTTGGAACTTTTTAGGCTCTGTATCTTAAACCGCCTCGTTACAGTTCTTTGGATTTCTTCTCGCATTTAGCCTTCACCCTGTGAACGTAGAGACAAGAAAAAAAAAACAAAATAAAAAACTATCATTTTGTAGAAAAGAGCTTTTTAATGGGGCTTAAAGTTTCTTGCTAATTATTAATAGTCAAGTGCATCATCGCGGTAAAATGCAAAGATGGAAGTAAGTAACTACCTCGAAAACAAGAAGAAGCCAAAAGTGATATACACATATGGTCAAAATAATAAGTACAAAGTATGTATGTTAAAAAAAAACAACAAAAAAGCAAAAAAGAAAAGAAGTAAAGCACATGAATTTTAATATTCAAATATTTGCGAAACTTAATCTTCTTAAACATATTATGTCATGTGTTTCTATACAAAAACGCTAATCGTCTTCGAAGAATTTGTATTAATATGCCTTATCTTAGGTAGATAGGTAGGTGGAATGACGTGTATTGGCCGGAGATATCACAAACACAAATGGGTCATAGAACTCATTGTGTTCGTCTTAGAAAAACAGTGTGTTAAAAGAAAAGAGAGGGAGGCCAAATGGAAAGAATGCCAGCAGATTAATTTTGTAAGGATGGATTTACATTACCTAAGCAGCGAAGACCAATAACGAAGTGTATAGGAGACAGAAAACCCAATCCGTTAAAGAAAGAATAAAAACTAATGCCATTCCAGCTTCCTTTATAAAGATCCAAAAAACTATAGACGAAATGTTCTCTCCTTTATCTTTTTCGTCTAGTTATCTTCTTCCAACAAAAGTCTGATAAAAATCTGTTCCGGGTCCACTTCTCCGATTTAACATTATTATGTCTCATCAGAATACTGATTATCATTCTCATGCTGAAAGTATTAACCTCGAGAAGATCATAATTCCAGAGTTTACTAGCTAGAGGATAAGCGACCTATTCTCCCATCGTTCCCATTCGGTCCATAAGAGCAGCATGATGAAAAACTTACATATATTGACAGCCACAAAGTCTAAGAACTGAGAATCTAATTTAGTAAGGGCATTAGCCCTATTTTTCCAATGTTTTTGCTACTTTATAGAGGCAGCATATGGTAGGGGTGAGATCAGCCAAGATGCAATTATTATCCAATATATAATGTAACTCTAGCCTAAAATCGTTACTGCTAGCTTTCAACATCACGCCATCATCCCTAATTTAAAATTCCTTACCATTAAATAAGCATCCATCCGGAATGAGAATAATCACACCTGGGATAACCGCAGCCTCATCAATCATACAGTCGGTGGTTGGTTCAAAAAGATTTCTTTCAGAGGGACCATCTGAGTGTTACCTCCAAAAGCCAAACTTTCTTAATTGCATAGCGCTATAAGCTTTACAACGCTTACCGTACAATTGTCATAATTGTCATAAGGGGCACTGCATCAAGTCCACATCCCATATTAGCAAAAATTTCCCTAAATTATAAAAATGGGTTTATTTTAGCGGCAGTAATAATTGAATTTTAGATTTTTAAAAATTTGTTGTGTATAATTTTTTTTTTTAAACTCACTCGTCCATAGATTTTATCACTGTGGCGTATGAGTCTTAAATAATTATGAAATATTACGTATATGTACTGATGACCAAAAGTTTAAAGAAATTTATAAAAAAATATACATTTTGAGAAATTTTAACATTCTAATAACTAAAAGGACTACGATTTAAGTATTCCCATTACTGTTATGAATTATTAATAAAAAATTAAATCGACAAACATGTGTTGCCAAGCGAAAAGTTGGCTGTAAAATAATAAAGTAAACAGAATCTAAAAAAATGTAAATTTTTTTTTTCTGAATATTTTACAAGAAATACTTTTTATGCATAAAAATTCTATATTTTATAAGGATTAACAAAAGAATTATGGTTTCTTTTAAAAGAAAACGAAAAGAAGAAAATAAACAGACTAATACATCTAAGCAGAGATTAGTTACAAAAGTTGGGTTTTATAAGTCAATCGAATATATTTATTTAACAAAAAAAAAAAAAAAAAAATAAATCACTTTAAATACTTATTTTATTCACAGAAGTATTATAAGAAAATACCAAATTGAATAATAAAATTCTAAAATAAAATTGATATCAGTATAATACATACATACATACATAATTGGCCATTACCATCCTGTTTCAGGGTTAAGGCCTAGCTGATCGCAACACTCATGTTGTGTGTGTTAATTTTTATCCATGAGTACCGGGACCTACAGTTTTATGTCGACTCCGAACGACAGACTTGAGAAACTTGTTCATGGCAATTAATAACTCTCAGAGCTTTTACCAGAAGACTGCTAAGAGGTAGTTGCCTAAAGAAATATTTTTTCATACTTCTTTTTTTTTCAATATGTCAGAGCTGAAGCTATAATTGCAAAAGTTAGATTTGAACAAGGGGACTTTTAACATTATTATATTGAGGCCAGCACTCAGAGGATACATACATCAACACTGCAGAAAAAGAACGAGTTCTCTTTATAATGCATTATATGAAATACTAAATAATCAACTACAAAAGCATGTGCTTTAACAGAGCACTTCCCTTGGTAGTACCGATAGAACAATGAAACGTACGCCAGATGGTGCCTATGCTCCAATGAATCTTTAGAGTTGGATATTCTACCATCATTGATAAGTATCTTTGCCCTTTCCGGTATTCGGTAAAGAAGCCCCAATTAAAGAAATTAATGTTATATAAGATGATGTTATATAAGATTCATTGATTTTGCGCTTATGATACCCAAAGTAACGATATAAGTGATGTTTTCGCCCTAACTGCATCCATAGTTAAAGAAGATCTCCTAACAGTAACTAACTTTTGTAGTCATGATCCTAATGTGGAAAAAACAGACAATTTTTAACGTGATTTGAAATTTTTTAAGGACAATTATTGCGAGTTACGTAACAACGTCATAAAATTTGGAAATCAATGACTGGTTACGGAATTTTTGACAAACATTTACTACTAAACAAGCAATTAAAGTGACATTTATCGTTAACGAAAGCGATTGTCAGAAACTGAAAACCGTTACTACAATTTTTTTGTTTTTTATTTTAAAGTTATTTGATTATTTTTCTATATTAATTTTTTATTCAATAATTATTTTTTTGTTTAATAAAATTAGTGCATGAAGCACCATAAACTATTTTGTTATATATTTGTCTCGTGTTTTTTATATGAATATTTTATCTTATTTATGCTAGTTTTCGAAGAACATATCTATCACGTAAAAACAGAATTAGGTGTTTTGTATTTAGTTTTTTGTAAAATGATCTCAAAGAAAACATTTGTGGTTCTATGTGTGCGTATGAGTGATATTTAATTACTCAACGAAACTGTATTACTCATACACCTCAAATCCTGTGTACTGTTATATAGGGTGTTTTTTATTGAGGTATATAACTTTAAGTTGGCATCAATTTTTTAACTGGTGGCCATTTTGTCAGCTGTCAAGTGATTAATATTTAGTTTGGTTTGCCATTTCATCATGAATAGGTTGACAAAAGAACAACGCTTGCAAATCGTGCAAATTTATTTCGAAAGTAATGGTTCAGTTCGCGAAGTTTACCGCAAGCTCAGTCCATTTTATGGTCGACATAATCGTCCATCAGAGCAATTAATTCGGTTAACCATGGATCGTTTTCGCACTACGTTTACTCTATGTGATAATACGCATCCGCAGAGACGTCGAACAGTGCGCACATGCCACACAGCGCACGTTACAATCGATTTATTGAAGGAAACATTCGATGAGCGCAAAATTTCGTGGAATGGACCTGTCAATTGGCCACCAAGATCGTGTGATTTGACACCATTGGATTATTTTCTTTGGGGATATGTGAAGTCGCTCGTCTACGCCAACAAACCAGAAACGTTAGGAGACTTGGAAGCCAACATTCGTGGCGTTATTGCCAACATACGGCCCCATATGCTCGAAAAAGTGGTTGAAAATTGGACCTGTAGAATTGGCTTTATTCGAGCTAGCCGCGGCGGCCACATGCCCGAAATCATATTTAAACATTAATGGCATAAAATTATCCTTCCAATAAAGGCAAATTGATGGACATTAAAACGAGTTTCTTGTGTTTTATTTCAATTCGAAGTTCTATACCTCTAAAAAAAAGCACCCTGTAAATTTAACATACACACTATGTATGTATGTATGCACATATATTGTTCAATTTTATGTTGCTGTTTTATACATACGAGTATAACACGTTTCCACATGATAAAGAACTTAATCTAAAATGCATTTAAAATTATCCCTATTTCATCAAACAACTACAGCTAGAAAAAGGAAATATAGAACTTTTTTAACTCAACATTTATTTTCTAAAATTTTTTATTTTGCAAATAAAAAAAAATATTTTTTCTTTTTGTTTTTTTTTTATACTACATACTTAATCTAACATGTGTTTCATTTCACTACTTAAATACTCATTTGCGCTTGAATGTTTAGTTGATAAAATAAATTTATAATCAAACACACACATGTATACAGAGAAGCTACGCAATAAAACTACTAAAAGAAAAAGCCTTGAGAAAATATATTAAATCTTATGTACACGTACTACTCACACTTAAGTATGTAGAAAAGAGATATACTTCTTCTTTTTATTATAAATTCTTTTAATACTACTCTTCTACATGCAGTAAATCTATGCAAATTAAATTACCGACACACTTTCACTTCCTCTCTCATACTCTTTCTCCCAAGCAGACAATTAGTATTTCATACAAATTTATTTTATTTTGCATGTGTGCTTGTCTATATGTATGTATTTGCAAAAAGTGTAGTGTTTTTAATAAATCGTAGCATTGAACATAAAGTAAATTTGTCAAACACCTAAAAATATGCTACTTTGTGGTTGCCTCTAAAACAGAAGGGAAATGTGTTGAAGAGAAAAGGAATAAAAAAATGAAAAAATAATAATAAAATATAAAAATTATATTAAAATTTACCTCTTTTCAACACTTTCTTTTACATATTTTTTTTCTCGTACCAAACATAGAATTTCTCTCAAAAGCCCACACAAATGAATATGGCTTATTGCAACAAGAACACTTGAAAACAGAACTTTTTTTTTTTAAAGTAATATTTTACAAATTTATACTAAAAGCGGTAAACAGGATTACAAATAACAACGAACAGAATATTGTCGAAATAAACACATGTTGCTCTTAAAAGTATGCTGTTACTTTAAGCAATATTTTCAGACTACTTAGGGAGAGATATTCAGGAAAATGAAGAAAAGGAATAGAAGTTAAAGTATTTCTTTTTACCACCTTCCTTTTAAGTTATGGGGATTACTTTGCCTACACCCAGAAATTCTTACATCTCAAGTTAGGCATTTTTTTTCGGGCATCTCTGATACGAGTTTAGTACTCACACATATGCAACGATGTAATTTGTCAATTTTATTACCTTTTTCTTAAGTAAAAACTTCCTGATAATATTATTTTATGTTTTATAGCCTCTACTATGTCATATAATAGAGTTATATTGTGTTTATGATGATGTTTGTAACCTATAATTTATTTATTGATTTGTTGAGAAATATTTTTTGGTATAAAATTTTATCTACTTCCATTAACAACAATTCTGAGATTGATGTGATAGTTGAAAATTTTTATAAAAGAGTCCTGCAATTTTTTTATACTTTGGTTTCCTCATCATTAAATTCAAAGCAATTGTGGAGGACGATACATTTTAGGAACAAATATTACATCATTCAGTACAGAGTGCCGGTGTTTTGCCATCTAACTGAAATATTTCTAATGTAATGACTATCCAATTGTGGTCGTATGTAGTGTGTTGTCTTAGTAGGACAAAAACTCCGAGTTCAAGCATCAGCTTTTATATCATAAATTCGGCTACTACCTCTAAGCAGCCTTCTGACAAAAGCTCTGCGAGTAGTAACTGATTGCCATGAACAAGCTTCTTCAGTCTGTCGTTCGGAATCAACATTAAATTGAAGGTCCCAGTACTCAAGAAAATAAAAATTGACGCATACAATAAGGGTGCCGTGAGAAATTAGACCGTAACTTTGAAAAAGATTGTAATGGCCAATTATGTATGTATGTAATCCCAATTCCTAAAAAGGTAAGGCGAAAACGAAATACTATCGCCCCACAGCTGTGTGTTAAGACTTTCCGTGCTTGTTCATGAGGTGTTTCGAGTCCAATCGCTTGCTAAGTGTTCAACAGTACTGGTTTTGTAGTGGCTATTTTACTGGTGATCTTTTAACACATCTCTCTAACAGAGGTGGAGTAGGTCTATTCATCGACTTGGCAGAAGAAAAATTGTCGCTTTATTCATCTCTAATTTAATAGAAACTATCATGAGACTCTTATGTAAAAATTTACTGCTTTCCGTGTCGGTAAATATTTCTGTAGAGACTTAGTGGCAAAACATTTAGGATAGGATAGGAGGAAGTGGCAGCCTCGCAATGACAAGGCACACTTGAGCACGCTTAGCGGCCCGTTGTGATACCACATTATGCAGGGAGCCCTGATAGCCAGAGGCACCACATAAGAAGCACTGCTTCCCCAGAAAATCATGCTGGAAACCAGCCAGAGAGCCTAATGAATTTGGCAATTGAACCAATGTCCCGGGTGGACAGGTCAGTCAATCCATCGAGAAAAGGAGATCCCAATGTAAGAGATCTTCGTCGGGCCAGAGAAGGGCACTGGCAAGTATAGTGAACTACAGTTTCCTCTTCCTCGATCGACCCGCAGCCACGACAGAAGTCGTTCGGACAAAACATTTACAGTGACAAAAATATTTATTCTTGTCTACCCTACACCTAATATTTTAGTGTGCTTGAAGAAGTTTAAGACGTCTTTTGGTTCTGGTTGTGCTGGCTTTCCAAGTGATATTTTCTATTGTTATAGGGAATATTTTCCACGAGATTTGTTGTTTAACGCTTCGTATAAACGTGGATATTTGTATTGAAAGGATACTTACATTATACCGCTTTATAAACCCAATAAAGAAGAAATAATTGCCGCCGCCGTGAAATGGTGTATGACCAGAAATGTTTGCAAAAGTGAATTTAATCTGGACGTCTAGAACACTTGACTTAAATAATAGTCATGGCAAATATTTCTTTGAAAGCCTTTTCAATAAATAAAATCTTTAATTTAAAATTTAGCTTCTAATGTTTCCTTTTTATCAATTTAAAATCTCTTCAAGGCTTTAACAAGAATTGCCTGAAATATATTTTAAATTCGTTTAGGCTGTGTCTCAAGTATTAAATATCGTACAATATTATTAATAAACATATGCAGTTACATTATATATTACTGGGTTAATATTTTTCATAAACCTGAGAGGAATAAAGAAGAGAAAAAGTGAAAATATAAACAAAAGCAATAAATAAAAATTGTTAACAATTTATTGTTGTTATTGTTGTTGTTTTAGCTCTTTTAAAAGCGAACATAGCTGGCGATTATTTCTCTTTTTAAAAATAGAAAGTTTTTTGTTGTTGTTGTATTTGTCAGTTTCATCATTTTATGTCGTTTTCATTGTTTTTTATATTTTGGCCTATAATGTTGTATGAAAAAAAAAAATTGAAAAAAAGAAATAGGAAGTCTAAATGTCATTTAATGCGCCTTTTAATAGGCTATTAAAATGAAAACAATGAAAGCACACAGGTAACAATATGTTTTCTCTTTATCCCAGACTTCTTGTTTTTTTTCGTTGGAATATTTAATGAAATAAAAAAAGTGTTTAGAATGAATGAATTATACGTTTTATAATTTTATTACCGTAACAATTTAAATTATTATTTTAATGCTGTTGTCAATTTTCAAGATAAGATGGATACTGTTATGGCTGCTGTTCCTTTTGTTATGCTGCCACGTTATGATAAGCCAGGTTATTGCTTCCGTTTAATGCTTTTCTCATATTACGGGTAATTTTAGATGCTCTTTCCCCAAGAGTGTCATTTAAACAAGTAATAAAGACAGCCAGCAAGTATTATAATATATTTTCTTTAATATTTAATGTTTCTGTTTAAAATTATTTAATAAAAAAATTAATTTTATTTCTTCATAAAACTGAAAAAATTTTTTTCTTTTCAACTTAAACAGATTTTATTTTAATTTGTGTGTAATTAGATTCCCATTTTTAATAATGATTTTTGCTAATTTAAACTTTTTGTTCATAATTTGTTTTATAAAATGTGTAAGTCATGGGCCATAACTCACTGACCATTGCAGTTTTGATATAAGTTTTTTATTTTGTATTTTTGTTCTTTATATTTTAATATTAACAACAACGTTTGGTAGTCTTGTAGCCAGGTATACGATTGAAGAACGAGCCAAAATTGTCGAGTTTTAGTTTGCTAGTCAAAATTCAGTAATTCCAGCCCAAAGAAAATTTCAGAAACTAGAACACTGAAAACCCAAGAGCCATTAAACAGCATCGTTTGCAGTCACTTAGAGCCACAGTTTAGTGCGAAGTGTCATTAGACAAGATCTATGACCCGTACTTTTTCCAAGACAAAAATGGCAATACACCGACTGTAAATGGTGAGTGTTACAGGGCAAAGTTAGACAATTTTTTGTTTCCTCAGCTTGATAATACTCAAGAAATGTGGTTTCAACAAGACAGAAGTATGTGTCATATCGCAAGAAAAACAATAAATTTCAGCGAACGATTTTTGGTAACCCTATCGTTTCACGATTAGAAGATGTCAATTGGTCATCACGGTCCGGTCACTCGACTTAACACCACCAGTTTTCATTTGTGGAGATATTTGAAACATCGAAACTAAATCTAAAGCACTGCACGAACTAAAAGTCAACATAATAAATGAAATTGTTGCTATTGATCAACCACTCTTGGTTTTAGTTACGGACCAGGTACAGAAATGAGCAGCAGCAGTTGCAAAGAGGCTGGTGGCAGGCATGTAAAAGATTTTATTTTTAAAATTTTATATTTTTCAAACTTTTTGAGATTAAAACTATTTTTTGTAATCAAAATTACTAATTTTAAATAAAAAAAAAAAAAAAATGGCCCACCCTGTATATTTCTGGTATTGAGATATTAAATTCCTTTTAAATAAAATTTAAAATATTTTTACATTATAAGACATTTTTATTTAATTTTTTTTTTTCTAAAGCTTCGATTAATGAAAATTTAGTGTAAATATTGAATTTTTTCATTTATGAACTAATGACCCTGCCAGTCTAAAATGTACATTAAACAGTGACTTTTCCAAGATGCATTTAATGCTTTTGGTTCATATGTGGTTTGGTATTATCTAAATGCAACAATTTTGTTCTGATATAGGCCATATCGCTGTAGATGATTTTCCAAAGAAAACGTTGCTCGAACAGAAGACCCATTTTGATAAAATAATACATATTATCGTATTAATAAGTTTAGTTGACCTTATTATTGATTAATATATTAACTTTTAATTAAGCTTTAGGTCGATTAAATAATTATTTTTTCGATATTTCGCTACTTCTCTGCATAGCTTCTTCAGGAAATATTTTTTATTTAAAAATTTTTTTTTCATATAAAATCGACCTAAAGCTTAATTAAAAGCTTATATATTAATACATATTATCATTTACTCGTATAGTTGAGTGCTGTATCCCTCCCTCCATCGGGATTTTGCAAGACAAATTGATTAAATGACAACTATGTAGATTACCAATTTCGGAATATTTTAAACAGACTAAACAAAAGGCCAAACATTTTCTAAAAAGAATAGAAAAATAGAATTTCAATTTGAAAAACAGGAATGTATTGCTATAACTCTTATAGTGTTAATACCATCTTTGTTAAAAAGCCTCCTGATCTGTCTTTTGAGCATAGCCGAAATGGCCATAGATATATGCTTATACCCATTAGAAATACATTTCATATTTAATATCTAATAAGAATACATTTTTCTATTATATTTCAATTAAAATTATAAATATATTTTAACAATTTGTATAATCCTTTTAAAATACGAAATAAAACACAATTTGTATGACACAAATACTTTTTAAATTTTGTTAAAATATTTTCAGTTTATTTTTATGAGCAATTCCAAGTATTTGAAAGCCATTAATCTCTTTAAACCCAACTAATACCCGTTTAGAAAATAAATATCTTTATTTTAATGATAATGCGCCAGGCAGAATAATTTTAATGGTGCATTTTTTTCTTATTATTATATCTGAAGCTTAATTCTGTAACAAATTTCTTAAAAATTGTTCCCTTTTAAGGAAAACAATGACAAACAATTTAATTTTGATGAAAAAGACTTATTGCGCGTAATGAATTTCCCGCTGCCACACTCTCAACTCCTTGTTTTTTTGTTATAGATTTTTATTTTTGGCATAAAGGACCAAAAAATTAGGGCCAAGAAAACGAATGAAACAAATTTTATATTAAAACGTTTGTATTTTAATGGCATCAAATAAGATTTCCGACATTTAAACGTTTTTTTTTGTTTTTACAAAATGCTGTTCTCTTTAGTTCGAAGGTGGTTTTGTAAGTGGTTGGCTTTAAAAATTTCCAGTTCTTAACTGAAATACCAACTCTATAGCTGGAAGAAGATTCCTGCTTTAAATGTATTCTGTCTTGTTCCATTAGCATCTCCAATAAGGTCTTGGAGCATGTTACGTCTGCCAGGTGGAGAGGGTAAAAGGCTTCGGTTGTATCACAAGATTGACATGGCCTGTTTTAGATATTAGATCGCACTAGATGGTGGCTGTACATATTGAACATATGCTCGATGAATGGGTATTCTATACAACAATCACTGTATCAGCTGTGGTGATAGGGAGTTAAGGAGACAGTTGAGTACTGCTTTTGCAATTGCCTGATCCTTCTTAACCAATTTTAAGATACTTTCGATTTATGATTTATACAAAATATTGTAGAGATATCATGATTACTTGGGCATTGGCTGTGGTCACCATCGACTTGTTTGAAATTTTTTAACCGTACGATATAACTTTAGTCAAAAAAAGATTGAAGATACAAAAGATTGTGAAAGTCATAGGCATCTTAATTGGGCACCGGCTCAAAAGCGACCTTCAAAGCAATTATATTACAACTTAGAAGGAGTGTTTGGCATTCTTTAATAGTAGAAGCATAGATATAGAGACCACCAGGGATTAAATAATAATTAAAACAGTGGAATATTCAAGCTAAATTAGCATCAAAGTAGAGCAAAGTGAGTTTTTAAAGCAATATACTCAAAGTGACTGGCTCTTACATATACGCGGTGTGCCTGTCTATTGGCGAATATCAAAAAATTTTTTTGAATTATTACAAACAACGATTTAAAAATGACCGTATTTGTACCAGGAAAAAGTTCTTTTACAATAAGAAACGCACACGATTCCATGACAACAATTAAATAAATTAGACTGCAAACTGTTCCCTCACAGGCTTTTTTCAACCTACACATTGACTATTATTGTTTTCAATTATATTTGATTCATATGCATATATCTCACAATGTTATGCCTTATCTATGTATGTGCTTTGCAGGGTTTTTAGAAAATTTTAAGTGGTCTTCTACTTTGTAAAAGTGTAGCTCAGGGAAGCCATCGTTGTAAAATAAAATTAAATTTTTTTATTAAAAGCACTTCCTTTCATTCAAATAGCCAAGAACTTATTGAACCGCCTACATAGATCCACATGTTTCTGTGGCAGTGGCAATTGCTAAAACAAAAATATATTTTTTCTTTCTTTTTTGGCATTTTTGAAAATTCTTTAGCTTAAAGGGATTGAGTACTAAAACAAAAAAAAAAAAAAATAAAACAATTCAAATTAATTTTTGCACTTTTGACACACAGTCTTAAAAAATGAGAATGACAAAAAAAAAAAAAAAAAAAACAAAATCTGGAAAGAAGCGAAATGTTAAATGTGAAGGACTTTCTAAAAAGGATACCACTGCCAAAAAAAATAAAAAAATTGTGTCTTTCTTTAAAATTTATTTTCTCTAATTTTAACCCTAAACTAAGCAATGAAAGCTTAAAACTATTAATTAAGTTTCTGTTTATAAAAATATGGGAAACTTTATGGTGTACATACATACTCGTATGTGAGTATTCAATTTCAATTAAAAGAGGTACTAACTAACTAACTAATAATTTTCTATAAATAATCCATTTTAATATACATATGGCACCATTTTATTTTTATTTAAAAAATAACTGCAGATAGTTGTTGTACTACTGCAACGAACATATTGTACTGCAGGGTTAATCCAATACTTGGCAACATCATTATCTTCTTGAATGAATGAATGCAAATCACCCAAAATTAATATGAAAAAAAAAAACAAAAAAATATGTAGAAAATAAAGACAAGTCGAAAAATAATACTTGAAATAATTGTTAAGCACTATTATTTAAGCAAAAGTTAAATATTCTGACATTTTGTAGAAGAAAAAATAATAAAAAAAAAAACACAAGTTTTAGCTTAAAATTATAGGAGAAGAGTAGAAAGAGAAAAATCTAATCATATTGTAAGGGGTAAGGAAGAAGAAAAATGAAGTCCACCAATTTATAAGTGCATAGTAGAGTATGATATAACCTAGGAAGCCGCCAAAAACCAAATAACCAACCACCAGTAGTTTAAGCATTTTAAGTTTATAAAAAATAAAGATAGAAAACATTTACACCATTTCTTTAAACAAAAACGTATAATAGTAAAATACTTGTTTAAGCATTAAACTAATTCCAAATAAGGATTGGGTCAATTTGAGCTCTCTAATTGCAAAATGTTTATAAAGTCATTATATTCTAAACACAGATTTCAAAGTAGTTATGACAAGATATTCGTATACTGGATATAAAGAAATAAAATCTATTAATTCCTCATTTACTGAAACTTGATACCCCATATCATTTTATGGATAAATTCCGGGACAACATTATAATTTAATCCCCCCTTCCCCCTCCAAGAAGATCAACCACAAAGTAACCGCTCCCTGACATTCCACTATATTCCACCTTAACCTTTGACAACGAAAAAAGAATAATCAGGAAAAAAGCGCCACCTATTGGGAAGTAGCAAAAAATAGCTAAAAACTTAATTAGCGAAGGCACTCACCACAATCAACATGCAATGATGGGCCAATTACCGTTAATTATTCAAGGGTGAAGGTATAATAATACAATACATGGTACATTAATAATGCATAAGCAAGTCTACACCTCATTTAAGATGACAAATATATACTGTTGGAATAAATTCCATGCAAAATACTAGAAATTCTACAGTAAGTATGATCGATGTGACTTTCAAAAGTAAGTTTATCATCAACATAAACACCTAAACATCTCAATCGATCAACAAAATCGATACGGTCCCCCTCAATGAAAATATTCAAGCCAGTAAAGGAATTAGTAGAATTTCCAAAAAGAATAGCCTTAGTCTTAAAGGAATTGATCCTCAAAGAATTACAAAAAGACCATTGCCGAAAATGATCCAGGCTATAATTTATATTAGCCTCAAGCACATCAGCATTGTCCCGATCAGCATTAAATAAAAGAAAAACGTCATCGACAAAAAGAAAAGACTTGCATACACCATTATCAATATAACTCGGAAGATCATTCACATATAATATAAAGAGTAGTGGCCCTAAAACTGATCCTTGAGGAACCCCGGACAACAATGGACGGATTCCAGAATAAACACCATTAATGTTAACCAATTTGAAATCTACCAGACAAATAAGAATATATAAGTTTACAAGCAGAACTAGACAATTTAAAAAGTTCTCTCAATTTGCGAATCATTATTGAGTATGAAATAGAATTAAAAGCCTTGGTCAAGTCAAGAGATATCAACGAAGTTATTCTCGCATTATTTAAGTTACACCTAATACCGTCCGTCAAACTCAACAATAAGGAAATGATATTATGACCACGTCGAAAAGCATACTGAGAAGGTGCAATGTCCTTGTGAATATGCTCCACTATTTTCTACAAAGCCGGAAGAATAGAAATTGGCCTCAGATCCTCTAATCCCCTAATAATTCTAGATTTGGGAATTGGAACAACACGTGTTAGCTTCCAGGCAGAAGGAAAAACTGAAGATGTTAATATGTTAATATTTGTTATTTAATATTATAATGAGACCGTCTCGTAACTTTTATTTATTGAACTTAGAATCAATAACCCGTCAAATACCTTTAGAAGATCTTTCTGAGAGTAATAATTTATTAAATATTAATTTGTACATAAATGTCTAATTATTAACAGCCGTATGTATAATGAAAAGTTAGCAACTCGTTAGTATATGGCACAAAAAACTGGCACGTTTATCACCTGCTATAGACTGATATTATTAAAACTTTCAATACCTTCTATTTGATAACTAGTCAGAGAATCTGAGAAATTAAATACCTTGTACGTTTGAGTAAGAATTTCCACATATAGGAATGACAAACTTAGCCACTGTGTACAACAACCTGCTAACTTTTAACTATAAATAAGGCTTTAAATATCTATATTGTATATGTGCCCATAATTATGAAAGTGGTCTAAGTCATATATTTCATGTTTCGAGATATTTAATGATTTACATTTGAATAAATTAAAAAATGTTTTTACATTATACGACATTTTAATTTATAATTTTATTAGTCTTAATTAATAGAAATTTATTACGAATATGAAATTTTGTGTGAATTTCATACGATAATATTGTTTTTAAAGTTTGAATTGACTTAGACCATTTTCAAAATTAACTGAATGTCCTATAAATGACTTAAAGCAATAAAGAACTTTGAGTTTTATTTAAAACAATAATTTTACTGAACATTTATTAATTATTTTTCAACAATAATCCATTTTGATCAATATTGCGAGTATTTAAGATTCTTAAAATGTTCCTGAAAAACTTGAAGGATGTACGGTAGTAAACTCAAAATATCTTTATGTTTTTTTCCGATACTTGTCTAATGATGGTGTATAATGGAAGTAATTTAATATTTTCGTATATTTTCGTCTTCCTATTTTAAGAGAAAGATCCAAAACTTGACATTTAGAATCATCTAAAGAAGTTGTATAAAACGTTTTATAAGGTTCATTTTTTAAGGATCTCACCCATTGAATTTGTAGCCAAGAGACAGACTCACCCGCGATAATTTTTACTCTTCTTGTTATTGATTGTGATATCGTTGAAATAAAATCCGGCTGCGAAATTCGCTTTATCGAAAATTTATCTCTTCTTCTGCACTTTTCTATCAATTCATAATAATGCTCAGGGTTGTATAAGTAATTTGTTTTTCATTTTCATTTCTATGAACCCAAAATTACGGTCATTCGGTAGAAAGGAATGGCCCGATACCAAAAATTTGTGGTCTAATTTTTGACTTAGACCACTTTCATAATTAACACTAAATGAATTTCATATAATGTTGAAATTACAACCACTATCTAATGGTTCATTTTGACAATTTCCTAAAAATTACATTGAATAAATTTAGTTTAAAATAATGTGGTATGAAATAACTAATAAACTAATTTTTTTAAAATTTTGACTTAGACCACTTTCATAATTATGGGCACATATAACTTCTACTTTAGTCTCTAAGAAACTATTATCCATAGAAATAAATAAATGTATAACATTAAAATACCATCGGCAAGAAATGTTCAAAAGGAATATTATTATCACTAAACACAGGCGTATAAACTTGTTTTGAAATTATCTTCTTTATGGTTCCCATTTACTCTATTGATATGTTTAAGATTTAAGTTTTGAATTTATTCATTCATTCATTCAGGGGATATTAAAGTACTTTGTGTAGAAGATCTATTGTACGCCCTCAAGTTATCCAATATAAAGACAGAATCTGCATAAACTATTCGAACCAATTCTTATTCCATTTAAATGCCCATTGAGACTGCAGTGTCCGGCCAGGAGTCTCATTCAGAATTTTAGGTTGTACCTAGTAAAACTAATACATGACACATAGCTTCATCTATCACAGATACCAAGTAAAAGTTTGGAAAGTCTCAGACCTGTCTGCTCAAGAGACAAGCAAGGTATGAATTTCTAATCAAACGGCTGGCCAGGTCACCCTGCGCCTTAAAAAGTCTAGCGTTCAATCTATCTCCCATAATCATAATCGCAGTCTATATGGCATTGTTGCTTACTACAACATGCAGTGGGCTTAAATCTACTTTAAAAATAGAGCTATAATTTTTAACTTTCAATTTTACATTTTATTTGACCTTTACATTCCATATTTTCTTTGCTGTATAAAATGGTGTTTTTTTTCTAAGAAAAAATTATTTTTGTTGACAATAAGTATATAAAATGCTTAAAAAACACAACATTTTTCTACTAAATAAATTTTAGAAATATGTATAAGAATTTAAAGAAAAAGAAACAAATATAATAATTAAAATAAAAAAGTAATAAAAAAAACACCAAGAATACGAATAAATCCTTTTTTATGGTAAAAATTCAAATTAACTTTTCATCTCAATTTAATTCAGCTTCTTAAGAAACTCCTACACACAGTATTCATCATTGTCTAACTTTTTGGTCCCTACCCAGCTATTTCTATTGAATAATTATCTTTGTGTGTGTGTGTGTTTATTTAACAATTTAACTAAAGTATTTATACTATTTAGATGTAAATATTTGTATATGTCAAAGTGTGTGTGTATGCCAATCTTGCCAAGTCAAAAATTCATCAATAAAGAAAAATCAATTACTAAATTTGTGTAGAATTATTTTTTTAAGACTAATACTGATGGTTGAACCCCTACTTTTGCAGTGCATTGTATTGGAATTCTGAAAATAGTTAGATTTTTATTTTATAATTTTTGTCCTTCGCTGGGATTGCATCTCTGTTGTTTGAGTTTCTGTGCGAGCGCTTTAACCACTATACCACGACCCCCCACAATTATCATTTGCATGCATATTTGAGAGGCTGTAAAGAAAATTTATCTTTGATAATTGATTTAACTGTCGATATAGCCATTCCATTTCGTGATTTATTTTTGATTTATTATCACAAATACTTTTCAAATAGACTACAATATCTGTTATATCAGGTTTCTAATGGTTTTAAGAATTTTAACACGAACAAACTGATATTTGCTCAATTATGTATGTATGTTAACATTGTATGGAAGTTTTTACTTAACTTGAAAACCTTATTAACTGGTACAAGGGCTTTTAGTCCTTTTGTTTTACTTTAATACTGAATAAAACGTTTGACACCCACATTTTTTCCTAACATTTTCTTATTCCCAAAATTTTTCCAAAATACCCCAAATATAGGGCAAAAATCGCTTAATTGAGAACACTGGTTTTTGCTCCAAAGTGTGTTCTTTTGCAATAAATTTGTTTGTCTTTTAGCTGAAGCAAAAAGATTTAATTTCAGTCATTATGAGTGGAACCCAATAATTAAAAAAGAAAAAAAAAATAAAATAGAAAGAATGCAAACATAAGAAAAAAGGAAGAATCAATGGCGTTGAAGAGCGAATGATGGCAATGATGATGATGACATTATTATTTTATTTTTTAACATTTGTTTTGTGTGGATGCGGGTGTGTGTGCGCGTTATTATTTTTGTAGACTTATACAAATACAAACAAAATATTTCACTCTCTTCTGTATATCTTTGTGATGTGGCAGTCTGAGGACAGATATTTAGTCATTGCCAAAGTGTAAAATTAATTGATTTGTACTCATCGTAACTTTACAAAAACAAAAAAAAAAAAAAACAAAAAAAAAAAAACAAAATTATATGATGATGACGATAACGATAAAATTTAATAAAATAGAATAAAATAAAAAGAAAAAGGCAGCAAGACCATCATAGAATGAGAAAGGAAAAAAAAAAAAACAAAAACGAAAAATGAAATGAAAGAAAAACAGTATTAGTTTTGAAAATTAAATTAAACAGAGCGTGTCTAAGATTTTATGTTCAAGATTTTTTATGACCCTCCCCAACCCCAACAAAACATAAATATGAATGCAATTTTCAATAAATTTCTCAACATGTATTTCTTCTTATTTTCTGTCTATTTACTTCTCTCTCCACCAATACTTGTTTTATTTTACAGTCTTCTACTATGGTACTTGGAAATTGGAAAAGTTGTAGAATTATATTTTGAAAAAAAAAGAGAAAAACTTGTGGCAATATATTCGCGTTTTATATGTTGGCAGAATTCTATAATGCTGAGAGTGTAAAGGAAAGAACGTATATATCAATCTGTTAGCAATTTCCTTTTTACATTATTTTTTAAGTTTATTTTTTGCACTTTATAATTTTATATAAAATATTATATTTTCTTTTTTAAAAAAAGGTTAAAACGTGTACATGCATGTATCATCAGCGTGATTTTAATTTTATTCAACTTGTTACAATTTTTTTAAACTATTTTTGTCATTGATCTCCTTCGCCGAAGTATTTGGTAAGAAAAATATGAATATGATGCTAAAACGGTGCATAATAGAGCATAAAACATGATAAACAACGTTCTGATTTTGTGCTGTGTGTAACCATTCATACATGTATAGTTCTTAAATCAATTCAATTTCATATGCTTCTAGGTCATGACCATTTCAATGCCACTTCATTCTTCTATTCTTCTTGTAAAAATAATTGCAGTACCTCATATCTTTCTTTCAGGATGTAATTTTCTCAATACTTCAACTGAGAAATTTTTTCAAATTTAATCTAAATTCATTTCATAGAATTTGGTGCAGATCTGGGGGCAAATTATAGCATTTGATATCCAACGAAATTTCTAGGTAAATTGTATTAAAGTTTTATGAAATTTCGTTCTGTTTAGACTTCCGTAATTTGCTCCCTGATTGAGCTGCTTGATAACGAAACAATTACAATAAAACTTTTTTTGTTTTTTATACTTGTCTGTTTTAAAATAATTATAAATCCTTCAAGTTTTATTAAAAGACTTCTGCTATATTTCAAGCATTTAATTTTTTATTCGGCTAAACTCTTTTTACAAAGCAACAAACATTTTTTCCATAATTTCTGCTGTATTGTTTACATCTCATTTTCTTCAGTTTTACCCGCTTTCTTATTTTGAAATTTTCCTGATGATAACTTTTACCCATTATTGGATTTTATTCATCTCGTACTCTCTCTTTTCTTTTCTCTACCTATCTCTTTCCTGCTCTTCTCTTGTAAGCGTTTAGTTTGAAAAGTTAATAGTTTTTTGAAAATAATTTCCGTTTTTGTTTACATTTTTCTTGTTGTTGCTTTTAGCTTTACTTACGTATATGCATTACTAAAAGTAAATTATTTTACAACTCTTTTCTTTCTCTTTCTCTCTTGTACTCTTTTTGCTTTTATTTAATTTTTAGTTTACCTTTGATGTTTTTTTTTGAAGAGTAAAAAAAAAAAACACAAACAATTTACAGCATGCTTGATACATGTTTTTGCTATTTATTTGGATGCGTTGTTTTGTAAGTATTGCTGATGTTGTTGTATTAACATACATATGTATGTGTGTGTGTTTGTGCTTTTGTATATACATACTCATAATATTTCTTATAAATAAAAATCAAATTCATATTTTCTTGAATTTTGTTGTTCTTGTTCTTGTTTTTTTTTTTCATTTCATTTCAGCTCTTACACTCTTATTTACACTATTTTGCTAATGATGTTTTTCAATAACCTTCGAGGGTTGATTGCTGCAGTTAAAAGTATGTAATAAATATTAAAAATAAATAAAAAATATTGCAATTTTCTATTGATGAAATAGAAAAAAGAGAAGAAATAAAATAGAATGTTAATAAATATTAAATAAAAGAGCAGAAAAATGAAAATTTCCATTTAATTTAGTTTTAATAAATAGAATGTTTGCTTCCTTTATTGAATAAAATCGATTAATTGTCTCGAAAGGAACCGAGCTTAGTCTGGTTTCATATTATGAATTTTTTCTCTCTGAAAGTCTGAGTTTATATTAGACGGGAGAGAAGAACGGTATCGAGTACAGTGTTTCAAGTACTCTGAAATTATTTTTTGTTCCTTTATTCGTAATTGATTTGTTTTTGTAAAAACCTTTAATTTCTCTAAAAACAATTTCAGTGTGTAACGACCAATGGAATTTTAAAAAAGAATAAGAAAAAGTTTTAGAAAGAAAAATATTATAATGTGACAGAAGACTTAGCATGGATTAATAGATGTAGCCGGTTAATAGAGTTCTGAATAATCGAGATTTAACTGTTCTTTTTTTTACTATATTTCTTAAAAATTTTGTTTAATTAATCGAGATTATCACTAATACGTTGTGCAGTTTTCTAAGAGAAAAGTACAATACCGTGTATCATCAACTAAATGAAACAAAAAAAAAAAAATAAAAAAAAATTTTAATTCTGGTTTTTCGACCTTTATTATTTAATATAAAGAATTACTCAAGCTTAAGGCCTTTTTTTTAATAAAAATCGTTTATTTAATTATCGATATTTCGTTACTCATGCGTGTAGCGGTTTCAGGAAATATTTATTTTTAAATTATTTTCAAATTTAAAATACAAAAAATAATTTAAAAATAAATATTTGCTGAAGACGCTACATGCAGGAGTAGCGAAATATCGATAATTAAATAAACGATTTTTATTAAAAAAAAAGACATTATGCTTGAGTAATTCTTTATATTAAAAAAAAGAAGTAAAAAATTTGCACAACAGTTTCTAATGCTTTTTTTCAATATTTCAATCAGCTTCCTCTCTCAAATGTTTTAACACATTTAAGTTATTCTGGTCAATCAACTTTCTCCCATTCTTAGCCAATTTAATTTATCGGTTACAAACTCTCTGCACATCTAAATTGTTAACAGTTTAATTAATTATTTCTAACTCCACATTTTCATAGGACTTTTTAATATTTTCCAGTAAAATATCTTTCTATCAATTCTGAATTGATGGCATTTTACTTATATAGTCAACCTTACAAAAAAATTCCGGTATTTAAATGGTATTGTCATTGAAATAAATTCGAAACCTGAGCATGGTATCTCCTATGATTTCATTTTCAAGAATAATCTTTAGACAGAAAGTGTGCATAATACGGTGAGTGTATTTATATAAGTGTTAGCTCTCCTACACACTTTATAATTGAGAAGATTAAAGCTAAAATTTTTAAATTTGGCCTACATGACTTTATGGTCAAGGCATATCATCAAACAGAAAGTGGTTAAAATTAGACAAGTGGGCGTGGCAACTTATATATAAACTAAATATAGATTTCTGTATATTTTGATAAAGTTAAATCCAAAGTTTCGGAATATGATCTGAATTATTTCATAGTAACTAAAAATCAAATGGGTGTTGTAAGTATACCTAAGCATAACTAATTCCATATATATACACATACATATGTATGTGTTTTAATATGGTACTATAACATATTCAAGTACTATAATTTTTTAAAATTATTATATTTTTATTTAACCCTAACTTTCCTTATACTCATGTTTTCTGTACTTGGATTGTATTAGTAATCTTTGGATAATCTATGGTTCATTTCTTTAAAAACATATATAAGTTCCTTTTACTTTTTATGTCACTTAAATACAAATATTTATGCACATACGTATATCATATAACAAATCATACACTTGAAAATTACTAATAATATACTCACTCAACATATTTTCTTCATTGTAATTGCTCACAATAAAAAAAAAAAACAAAAAATTAAAGAAATAAAGAAAATCACATCCAACCAAACATACTCTTAACAATAAATACACTGAGAACAACGAAAGAAAAGAAAAAAAAAAACAACACAAATTATTTGTGTAGCCACTTGAATAAATAAAGAATAAAAATCATTAAAAAAAGCCAAAAAACCAAAAATACAACCAATTCAAGTTTCAGTGTCTAAAAACAAAAGAAGAGAGAAATAAAAGTGAAAAAAAGGATAAGAAAAAGTAAAACTAATAAGAAAAAATGCCCTTAAACTAAAGAAAACTACAATACTCCCTCCCACATAAATAAATGTTTTGTTCTCACACATACCAACATATACATATTTATAAAAAATTTTCTTATTGTAAAATACAGTGGTTTGTTTGGTTATTTTTTTTAAATAAACATTTTTTCATATCAACACCGTATATTAAGTCAATAACTACTTGCAACAAAATAGAAACATTTTTATTAATTTAAATTATTATAAATAATACGCACAGGTGTTATAAAATAGTTAATTATTTGTTTATTACAGCCTTATTAACAATTTACTGTTTGAAATTTTTTTTAAAACTGTAAGGCCATACTATAAGTGAAACATTTTTTTTTTTGTTCATAATTTCAAAGAAAGTTCAACTCCAAGTAGACGAATTAGCAGGTATACTTAAAATTATAAATATAAAATTTAGTCTAAACCTGCCGTTCTTTGCTGCAACTACCCCTATGGTTGTCCCCATTTTTTGATTGATGATTTTTAGTGACTACGAAGTAATTCAGGTCAAACTCAGAAACTTTAGCTTTCACCGATCTCAAGATATACAGAAGGCAATATTTAACTTGTATGGGAAGCACCAAACTCACTTTTCCAATTCTACTTGGGATAATAAACTTGTCGTTGTGTAGAGGCTTACACTGCAAGAACTCAATTTCCTAAGCTGGAGGAGAGCAATAGCTCTCTAGAAAGGTCTCCCGTGCCAGAAAGCCAGTTGAGGAGCAGTAATTAAGAATTATCCCAGGGGCTGGATGAAGAAGAATAACAACAACATCATCTCCAATATCATTATAAACTTTTATTGGTGCCCTAATTTAAGCTTTACTGTGCAGGTTTCGTGGTTTTGATTGCTATTGGTTTATTTAGTGGTGAAGGTACAACTTGCCATTGAATAATCAATCAATAGCAACCGATTTCTTTGAATGTCACATTTTTAAAGTAAAATCTTTGATATAAACTTACTAATATTATATCTGATATCAGTCAGAATAGTATTGGCATATCTGATATCAGTCAGAAAAAAACAAAGTTCTACAACATTATTCCCCTTCCCGTCATATTTTCCTAGACCAGCACAATGTACTGCATGTGTAGGGTAAGTCCCTGAATGCTGGCTTCATTAAAAAGAATTCTGCTTATTTTCTGATTGATAATTTTTCTTGGCCGTCAAGTCGTTCAGAGCAAATTGTGAAACTCGTTCTCAAGATATATAAAAATCAGTATTTAGTTTGTATGTGTGGTATCACGCCCTTTTGTCCAATTATACCCATTTTCTATATGATGATTTGCTTTTTATGAATATTATGAGGCATCATTTAAAAAAGTCATTATTTTGTCAAGTTGAGCGTGAAAAGTATATACAAGTTAATATCTGCTGGCAGATAAGAAAAGGCCATTAAAATAATTGTAATTCTGCAAACTATAAACAATTAATTTAAGTCTTAATTGTACATATAACCTGTAACTTTTCCAAAACATTGAAAATTTGTAAAAGTTACCGAAGATATATGGCACCACCTGTAAGTGCAAAGGCAAAATAAACAATAGAAATTGTTAGAACTAGACAATTTCTTATATCTAAAGTGTTAATTCAATTAAGTGCAAAAGATAGCCGTGTTAAAATAGTATTAGGTGTCTGAAATAAATAAAATAAATTTTTTCTTTGCAGCCCTAAGTATGAATTGACTTAAACATTTTTCATTCATACAATCGACTTGCCTACTTCAATGGTAAAATCACTGTTACGGTTTGTTTTAAAATTTTCTATTCTACGTGTTCGTTTATATATTGGACGTGGACAAAGATGCAAAAAAAATGAAAATTACAAACAAAAATATACAAGAAACGTATAAAAACATATACAAATATACAGTTTGATATGAGCACTTAAGGCTGTTAAAAATATCACTGTCAACAAATCTCAAATAAAAGCAAACAAACACATACAACTGAAATAACAATTCTACATGTCCATATAAAGACAAACTGACTCTCATTTATACACTTTAAAAACTAACAATTCCAAAATATATACTCCCATAGAAATGTAATACAAAAACACGAGTATGTGTGTAAAAATACGAGTATATGACTGCTTTAGCTAATGCTTATAACCCGCAAAATATGTTATACTTATAAAATGTGTATGTAAGTGCGGGTGTATGGATTCGTATGCTATTTATATTAATATGTTACACTTTCCACCACATAAGTAGAACATTCTTTTCATCAAACTTTTATATGAAACTTTCATTTGATTATATTGCTTATACTTAGCTTTTACTTATAAACGAAATGTAATATAATTTTAATGATCACATCTGTTTTTAGAAGGTAGTTCCCCAGCAACTGGACGAAAAAATTGAAACTATAGCTTTGTCATGTTAAAAGGGTTACAGAAAACGTGAAAAAAGTTTGCTGAATGCAGCCGCCGTAGTAGTTGTGTGAGAACGTAGACACTTTTGTTGTTCTGCGAATAAAGAAAATCTCAGACAAAATATATATAAAATTTCATTTATTTGATATGGCTGAGCTCAGAGTTTATAGCTAACAAAATCGGGCCTCGCTTTTATATTAAAATTTGTCTGTTTTCATAAATTAAAATTAAAACCTTGATTTTATATTTTATAAGGTTTGTGTTATATTTCCCTAATCAAAGATGCCTAGTAGTGGCTGATATCAACAAATTAAACTCACACATATACTTACGCTCTTTTGTTTGATCATCAATCAACCAATAGGAAATCAGCATGTTGAGTGGGAGAGACAAACTACACTTGCAGAACTTCTGTGTCTTACATTTCGTCACTCTCATCAATACTACTACCTTGGGCATCAATACACTAAATGCACATCAACTTGTAATTATTTTTAATGCGAATCGACAAGAATTCGTTCGTTAATTGTTTGAAGAACAATACTCTCGCAAATTCTCCCTCGAATATTACAAATGAACGGATTTAAATAAAAAGATCCCAAATATTTCACCTGTTTTTCTCCTTCCCACAAACTATTTTCTTCACACTGGAACCATGATCTTGTAATTAAAAAAAAATTAAATATTGTTTTATTCATGTAGCCTGGAGTGTACAGTGCAATAATATATGTGTTTTTCTACTTGAGTGTATATGAGTTAAAGTAGTTGTCTTTGATAGCTGAACTGAAGATGTGACCACTTGAAATATGATTGCATTTGAAATGGAGAAGAAGTAGAATAAACTTAACGAAATACAATGTATGAAATGAAATATTACTCACACTCACTCTCATACATTTAAACATTGTTTTATTAAGAGCTCTAATATGTTAGTGGCAGTTTTACTATTTATGTATATGCGTGTGTGTACATATGTATATATGAGATTAAAACAAGTACAAACAACTATAGAAATAAAATTTATAGACAAACATTTAAACATTTAAACATTTAAACATATACATATACTTGTACTCTTTCTCATATACATACATAT
Source organism: Metopia argyrocephala (assembly GCA_963576795.1). Taxonomy (NCBI): domain Eukaryota; kingdom Metazoa; phylum Arthropoda; class Insecta; order Diptera; family Sarcophagidae; genus Metopia; species Metopia argyrocephala. The sequence goes on from OY756209.1 coordinate 5,612,814, forward strand.
GTGCTTTACTCCTTTTCCCTTCTCTCCTATTAAAATAATTCAATAATAAAACTAATTTTTATTTTCTTTTTCTTACTCTCACAAACAATAGAAATTGTTGACTGGTAGAGAGGATGAAGATGATGATGATGATTATAAGAAGAATATGTAAACAGATATTGTCTATCTGTCTGACAAACTGACTGACTGACTGACTTTTTAAAGAAAGGTCTATTTAACCAACCAGCAAACATAAGGCAAGGACAAAAAGAAATAGAAGAAGAACAAAATTTTGTTCAAAAAGATCTACGAATTCAATTAAAATATCTTTTTTACTTGTGTCAGTCAGTGTATGAACGAATGACTGAATGCATAAATGAATGACTAAAGGAATGTGAGTCTGTTTTTGTTTATTTTAAGATCTCAGATTATGATGAGCCAGTCGGCTAATGTTTGTTCGGTCGGCATATCTTTTTGTTTATACTCGTACGTATGTAGGCCACCTAATAGATAACAAATTTCTGTTTCTTTAAATTGTTTGTTTGTTTGTTTGCTTCTTTGCCTCCTTTGGTATAATTTATCTTCTTATTTACATCTTAACTTGAAAAATTTCCATATAATTATTTTTTGTTTTACAACCAAACAAGCACAGGCACATTCACATAAACAAATATGAATTAAAAATTAAATTGTTAACTTAGTAAAGAAAAAGGAAGTGTTTATATGTAAATATAGAATACATATTTATGGACATATTTTTGCTTAAGGAAATCTAACAATTTTATGTGTTACAGTACTTATTAAAATGTAAAGACTTTACAAATTAAATGATAATTGGGTTAAAAATTGCACTTTTCACACTTATCTATTGCATTACAGATTAGTGAATGCATTTTGAAGTCTAAAGGACTGATTAGCCGATATACTACTTTAACGTAGGCGAAGTATAATATAAAGTACTTAAAAAGATGTGATAGTTTTTTGGTAAAAATAGTTAATATTCATTATGCCATTTTCATGAAAGCATTATAGTCACCGAATCAGTCTCAAGTCGTAATTTGCAGGAAACAAAACTTTTTATTAAATAATTTTCGTAACAATAACAATTTCATTAAAATTACCCTTTGCTTACATTTTTTTTGTATTGAGACCAATACTCAGGGGTAAATCCCTACTAATGCAGTGCATTATGACATTACATTATTAAGGGCCTTAGGAATTTTATACCTCCACCCTTGAATGATTAACAGCAATTGTTCCATAGTTACATGTTATTTGTGGTGAGTGCCTTCGTTAAGTAAATTTTAGCTGTTATCTGCTATTTCCCAATAGATGGCTCTTTTTCTTCTGATCATTCGTTTTTTTTTGTCAATGATTAAGGGTGAATAGAGTTGAATGTCAGGGGCGGTTCCTTTGTAGATACAATTCTTGGAGGGGTAGGAGGAGGTTGGGAACGTCTTATTTTAAAATTATTATTTTTGAAAAAACCGCAAACTAACTTTTACATTTTTTAACTTTGCTGAGATTTGAATCTAAGTCGTTTGTGTTTTTGTGCGACCGCTCTAACCACTATACCACGCACCCCTCATAAAAGGGTAGGGACCTGTATGACATGTGAGCGATAAGTATGCCCCAAAAATTTCTCCACCTGAAGTTTTTTTTGAAAAACAAAAAAAAAAAAACCAAAATTAACAATATGCAGAAATTTCTTTAGGATTTGTTTATTTTATTACAATTTGGACTTGTACAATTTGTTCAGTAGCTTTAATTTAAAATTATATCTGTTAAGTGGCCACAGAAAGAGGTCAGGAGTAGTCAAATCAAGTAATAGAGGCGGCCAGTCATAATCACCACTTTTTGAAATCAAGCGCCCGGGGAACATTTGCCCCAATAAATTTATTGTTTAACTAGAGGTATGGTGTGAAGCGCTATTTTGCTGGAACCAGTAGTGCAAATCAATCTTTAAAATTTTCTACAACGTATTTAGAGACCTACCAAACTGCTGATGTTCGGGGGTTTTGAGCAATATCTGCTTGTACAGCCTCAACAATATCACCACTTCGACGAGGAAGTGCTTCAATTTTAGGCTTGGCTATTGCCACAGATCCATTTCCATTCAATTTTGCCACAAGACACAACTTTTTCTTGCTTATAGGCACTTTTCAACCATGGTATTTAATCTGTACGCAAGTTGGGTTAGTGTAACAGCGGAGTTTCTTTAAAAAAAAAAATTCACTATTTCAGCGCGTTCTTTTGGTGTGTAACGCCCTATGGTAGAAATCATAATGAACTGACGCTTACAACACTTGCTCTGATACATCAATTTAAAAACCGGTTGGCTGGTTATATGTATTTAACATCGGGTACCACAAAAAAATCACCCGTTATTTGAAGTTCTCTTAAAATTTACCATCTAAAATTTGTTTGCGCAAGCATTTCTAGTTTTTGAATATAAGCAACAGACCTACAAATTAATAAAATCTATTAGTGCCTCCTCTTATTGTAGTCCTCATATCAAAACTAATGAAATTAACACCATACTACCCGATTACATTTTATGCAACCAATTTTTTTATGTAATTTAACAGCAGTTCGCATGAAATTGGTTTAAAAAGTAACTTTTTGATGTATAAGAAGTCTTACAAAAACTGTTGCGGATGCAAATAATGTCTATATTCTGAGTGTTTTCGAAAGCACACTCTACTTTTTAAAGTTGTATTTAAAAGCATTCATTACATATGTATGGATGGGTATATCATTTACCTTTAAATATAAATTATTTGATGTCATTATGAAATCAATTAATTTCTATGCTATTTGTAAAATTTATGTAAATAAATGACATTTAATTGAATATTTAACTTAATTAACAATATTTATTAATTTAATTACCTACACTCTATAATAACCCACTAAGCAATATTTGAGCATACAAATTGCTCAATTTTAAGAGGTTCTTTCCCAACAAACCGAAAAGTAATATTAAGATGGATGGTAAAATTGAGGCATCTATGCCGTAAAAAAATAAATTATTAAACATTCATTTGTAAATATGTATTCATAACTATTTATTATTATTCATTGTTATTTTCAATTAAGTCGTCGCCGAGGTCTAGTGGTTAGTGTGTTGGCTTACTAAGACATGAGCCCTGGGTTCGACACCCAGCTCCGACATCTTAACAAAAAGAAATATGAAAAAAATATTTCTTTCGGGGACTACCTCTCAGCAGTCTTCTGGCAAAAGCTCTGGGAGTAATTGATTGCCATGAAAAAGCTTCTTAAATCTGTCGTTCGGAGTCGACATTAAACTGTAGGTCCCGGTACTCTTGGATAAAAATTTACACACACAACATGAGTGCTGCGAGAAGCTAAGTCGTAATCCTGACACAGGGTTGTAAAGGCCAGTTATGTATGTATTTTCAATTAAATTTTTAAAAAGAAAAAAATATTACCTAAAGGCTAAAGCAGGTAATTAGCTATTTCGTTCATGCTCAAAAACCTGATGAGGAAGTTTTTTGGCACACTTTTTTTTAATGAAGATTCTTTCTCATGCTTAAAGCTTAGTCCTTTATCCAAATTAAAATACCACAGTGCTGGTAAGTTTTTATTTATTTTAGTTTAGTTTAGTGTTGCCAACAGAAGAGGTTAAAAAAAAATTCAAAAAGTTTTTTGTTTATATATAATTGTTTGCTGGGTTGTATAGTTTGCCTAAATACCACAACATTAAAATGCTTTAATTATAGATGATTTTATAACTTACTGTGTACAAACTGGAGATGGATGTTTGTGCAACAGCCAAGCAATTTGTTGATGCCACTATCATTTCATTACATTAAGCAAAAATTCCCCAAGCCAAGTATCCTTAGAGACTGAGAAAGACCAACAATTTTGTAAAAAAGAAATCATCAATTAAATACATTAGGAAATGACTAAATGATTATAAATAATAATGATACGTTTTACAAAACACTTATTTTCTCTGCCAACACTCTTATTCCTTCTTCGGCATAATATTTAGAGTTCTTCATAAAATGTTTGAATTTTTATTTTCTTCCTTTTTTACTTTACTTTGAACCAGAGTGGTTGGTTTGATGGTTTGTTTCGTCTTTTATCTTTGAAAAACGTTCTTAGTGTGTTAAGCACACACTCGCATACTATCGTACATATTTTTAACCTAAAAAAGAGAGTCAAGAGGCATAGCAATAGATGTGGCAGTAGTTTCGTTATAATTTTTTTTTCTTGTTTTCTTTTATTTCTTGGCACTCGTATTAAACTCTTAATGATGACTACGATGGTTTTACAAAATATTTTATGCCACAATGAACTGTTGTTATAGCCTCTGACTTATGCTGTTCGTACTACTCATCGATATTTTAAGATGACGATTTTTTTTTTCAAGAGCCTGTTGCTGGCATTTTTAATTGCCACATTATTGATGCATCATTAGTTGAGTTTCTTTTTTATATTTTTGTGTATTCAGCTGAATATTCCTTTGCTTTGTATTCGGGGGTTTTACTGAAGTGGCAGTGGTTGTGCACACTTAGAGTGATTTAGGTTTTCTTTAATTTCGAATGAATTACTTTTAACGTTTAATTGGGGAAAACAGCGTTTGCTTTTAACAAAAATTCATTAAATTAAGAAATTCAATTTACAACTATGAAAAACCATTTTAAAATCATTTAAAAGGAAATTCTCTACTAATGATGAGAACTAGAAAGCACAACACTATACTGTAATAGAAAAATAAATAGAAAATCGTACACAAAAGATATTGATCGAACAACAGCAGGATTACTTTCTTTATTGTTACATTCTTTGTACTTTAAATCCGTTTTAAGAATATTTGTTGTGTTAGAAACATTTATCATAATCTATTATAACAATATAAAAGTAAATTAAAAACTATTTTTTAAAAGTAAATTTTTTGTGTCTCTAAAAAAATCACTTTTCATGACAGTTTAAATCATAAAAGAGAAGCAAGAATGTCTCTTTAAAAAATTTAAGTTCACTTTCTTAACGCCATATGCCTTCACATGCTAGAATCACTTAATTTTATCATTTTGGGGGCAATTTTTGCATGTTTCTAAGTACTGCTCCTTTGCAAGTACAAGTTGCACAAACCTCGTAACATCATAAATTATTTTGAAACAGTTTCACAAAAATTCAGCTTCAAAAACTTTAACATCCATTCACTGACACCTTTAAACAGGGACATAAAAAAGAAATCCTCTAACTTTTAATGAGCTTTCATAATAAAAGTAAAATAACAACTAAAAAAAGTAAGGAAATAAAGTCATAAAAATAGTGCAGAAAACATATGTTAACAGTGGCAGTAGAAAAGCATGTTAATGGCAAAAGAAACAGTCACCCTATATACTCTGTTGTAAGCGATTTTTAAATATTACCAAAATTTTGTTGCAAACAATATGCCGCCTTCTGAGAAAGTGTAGTGCTTTGGTACAAGTAAGACTATAACAAAAAAAAAAAAAAAAAATCTTTAAAATTGCTACGAGGGTAAGTCAGTAAATTCGTGTAATCTTCTTCGAACTCTGCCTATAAACCTTCTGAAAACTAATATAATAATATTTTATTGAAGGAGTCAAATCTTTTTCAAGTTTGATAATAAAAAGTATTCGTCACTTAGCGCTAAATGCGGAAAATTCAATGGATTAGAGAGAGCTATTGGTAGCTTAATTAATTGGCTTTTGCTGTAAAAACTGCACATGTGTGCAGTTTTGCATTACTCTGATGCAAAAGATTTTTTTCTTGGCCAAATTCGGTCAATTTTTAAAAAATTATTATAAATTTTTAAGCAATTATTTGGCAAATTAAAATATAGACTCTCTGTGGGGAAAAGATTTTCCTATCCAAGAGCTCTTAAAACAACTAAGTTTAGTTAACCTTTTTTTATAACTGAATTATTTTATTTTTATTTTATTACTTTATTAGGGAAGGAGATAGATAAGATGGTCAGTTAATCAGCAACTCAATTAAATACTAGCGAAGTGCTTTGGTCTAGTGGTTAGTGTGTTGGCTTATTAAGACAATAGCGTTGGGTTCAAGTCTCAGCTCTGACATCTTAAAAAAAAAGAAATATGAAAAAATTTTTTCTTTCGGAGACTACCTCTCAGCAGTCTTCTGGCAAAAGCTCTGAGAATAATTTATTGCCATGAATAAGTTTCTCAAATCTGCCGTTCGGAGTCGAGAGAAGCTAGGCCGTAACCCTGACACAGGGTTGTAATGGCCACTTATGTATGTATGTATGTAGGAAGAGCTGTTTTGATACCGTTGACCAATCTGAGCTGCCTATATAAACCTTGATTGGAAGTCAATAGTTTTGTTGTAATTTAGGAGGCAGGAAATTAAAAAAGCCAAAGAATTACTGTAGTCACCGTTGTCTAGTGGTTAGTGTGTTGGCTTATTAAGACGATAGCGTTGGGTTCAAGTCTCAGCTCTGACATCTTAAAAAAAAAATATGAAAAAATTATTTCTTTCGGCGACTACCTCTCAGCAGTCTTCTGGAAAAAACTCTGGGAGTAATTGTTTGCCATGAAAAAGCTTCTCAAATCTGGCGTTCGGAGTCGACTTCAAACTTTAGGTCCCGTTACTCATATATAAAAATTAACACACACAACCTGGGTGCTACGAGGAGCTAGGCCGTAACCCTGACACAGGGTTGTAATGGCCAATTATGTATGTAAGAATTACTAATCTACCCTCGTTACTTGGGCTTATGGTTTTTAATCAAATTGACTTTTTTTTACAAGCAACCAAAAAGCAAGTGCTTGAGTGCCAAACAAGCATCTAACTTTTAAGTGTGTTGTTTCTTTATAAGAAGGACAGGAGTTCTTTTCTTTTTTTGTTTTCTTACAGTTTCTTATGCTCGGTTGTCGGGTTCTTCAGATGAGCAAAGTTTAAGAGTTTTCCTTTTTTTGGCGTAAGTAATAACTATTATGATAGCAATTATTAAAAATGACACTTACGGTAGGTAAGTAAGTGAAAACTTAAAAAAAGGAAAGACTATTTAAAGTTGAAACAAGTGATGGTTGCTTTATTGTAAAGAAACGACACATTTCTGATTAGAGGTTAAAGCAGTTAAGATTCTTTTATGAATTAAAAAAAAATATGAAACATATTGAAAAGAACAATATAGAGTTTGGTATCCACTGAATACTGCCATGAGGAATATTTTATTCATTATTTACATGCAAATGATTTAATATTCTTATTAATACCTGTTCCTTTTTTTTTAAACTGATCAGAAATTTTTTCTTTTCTTATCCAATATTAATAAATTTGAACATAAAATGCATAAACTGGCTTTAAAAATAAAGTAAAAAATAATATTCTAAAACATTTTAAAGACATAATTTTTTTTTCTAATTTTGTTAATTTTTTGTTTTATACACCGCTTACTTTAAAAATAATACAAAAAAAAAAAAAATAACGTGCCTTTATTCAAGTGAACAAAAAAAAAAAAAAAAAAAATACCACATTTTAAGATCTTTTTTATAAATTCCTCAAAAAAAGGTTCCTTAGTTAAGAAACCACCATTGTCATGATTTTGTTTATATCTCAAGATGTCTAGATTCCATTTCTATTTTAAAATTCTGGAATCGGTTAAAAATTGCAAAAGATATCGGCTCCTGAATATGGGATTTTTGTGCCTTTAAATAAGTCAACGGGAGTGTACAAATATATATTCCTGATGATGCTACGAAAGGAAGTAGCAAAATATCGAAAAATAGATATTTTAAATATTTATTCGACCTTAAGCTCAAACAATTTAACAGAAAATAAAATTTTAAAGCACATATAAAGTTTCTTTTATTTAAAAAAAAAGGATTTATTTTCCAAAATTCATTAGAACAAACTTTTTTACTTTCAAATAAATAAAATTTCAACGAAGTTTTTATAAAAGTTTAATTAAGTTTCATTAATTGCACTTTAAGGTAAGTATATCTTTAGTTTTAACGATTGTCTTTTCACCAGTACTAAATTCCTTTCTAGGGACAACTCTTTCGAAGGCTGTAAACAGGAATAATTCACTTGGGATTAGATCTAATCAATATGTTGGTTTTTTCGTAATATTATGTCTTTATTCTTTTTAGATTTTCTACAATAATAATGATTGAGTTATTTACAATGTAATACCTCAAGAACCAATAGTCCTGAAATATATTATTTTATTTGCAATTCACCCTACGTTCAAATTTGTTAAATATTTCATTAAAAAGCGTAACCACTATTTAAACATTTACAAGCATTATTATTTTTGTTGTTGTTTCATATTTACTTATTTAAAAAATTTAATATTATCTTTTTTTATTGAGACCAATACTCAGGGGTAATCCCCCACTGATGCTGTGCATTGTATTAGATTGATTTTTTTGGGAAAGGACAGTATATATTTTGTTTTCTTATATTATTAAGCGCCTTAAGATTTAGACTCACTGTTGTGAATTGATCATTTAAAAGCCAGTGCTATACCTTCACCCTTGAATGATCAACAGCAATTCATTGCATGTTGATTGTGTGTGGTAAGTGCCTTCGCTAAGTTGGTTTAGCTGTTTTCTCTGCTACTTCCCAATAGGTGGCGCTTTTCTCCTGGTCATTAGTTTTTTTGTTATCAGTTAATAAGGTGGAATGTCAGGGAGAGGTTTCCTGGTAGATGGACTTGTTCTAAGGGGGACTCTAATTTTTTTAAAATTATAATTTGTTCCACGTAATGCTGGAACTGAGGTGTCCTCAGAATTCAGAGCCGATAGAAGAAGAATTAATTACTTCTGGTAGTTAATTCCTCAGCAGGATTACAAACCTCAGATTAGTGTTATGGAAATAATAAACGTACACCAATCAATTAGTTTACAATCTAATATAATTATATTTATTAATTATTCTTGGTGGAGGGTGGAGGATTACCTTAAATCTATGTATATTTAAAAATGTGTATTTTTAAATATGTGTATGTTTAGTTCAGTCGTGCAGCGTTAAAAAAGCACTCTAGTTAATTAAATATACAAGAACTGTACTTGACATAAGTTTAACAAGAACTTTAATTTAAATAGGAACTTTAATCCAGATGAGTTGAGCAAGAACTCTAGCGTAGATGAGTTAAACAAGAACTGACTTTAAAAACAGAAGCAGCCCTTTTGTAGATTCATTACCAATTTGTTCTATTGGCCCAATTCCATTAGAAAAACGTGAGAGATTAATTTCATGCAATTCAGCTTGCACATTCAATGTACTTTAGTACCAAAAGAAAGGGGGAAAATTTACGTACCCTATTTAACGTCCTTTTGGCGTTAACATAATTAAAAAAAACGCAAACTAACTTTCTAATTTTTTTATCTTTGTTGTTTTTAAATAATATTTTAAAAAAATATGAAAAGAAAATTTTTCTGTAAAAACTGTTTCCAATAAATAGTGGTTACGCATAATGTAGTTTTAAACAAGTTGCATAACATATATCAAACTATTTTATTTGTTTTTAAAAATAACATTAAATCTGTTACAAAAAAGTTACAGTTTACATTACTAACTTTAAAATCAGTTTGAATAACAAATGAAATATTTTAAATTTTACTTTCTTGCTGTGCTTTTAAAAACCTCTCTCTTCTTATTACCATATGGTTGGTGTGCATTTTTGTTAAATTTTTCTGACAATAATCCCCCAGTTTTTTATTATTCCACTGCAACTGTTTCAACAAAAATCTTAAGAAACAATATCTGCCGGTAAAGAGCATAACCGGACAGAGAGTATTATTATGTTGACGGTAAGAGTTTTAAGAGTTTCTTACTTTTCTTGTTAATAAAAGGTTAAATCAAAAGTTATTGTAACCTTTTGTCTGTTTTATTTTAGGGAAACTAAGAGCAAGTAAATATTTTCCTTTATTTACTTTTCTTATGAAATCTATATTTTAAGCGATTATCTTTGTATTTTTAAATATGTACACTCCGTAGAAATCGTTAAAAAAGATGTTTTTTAATTCACCTTTTGCTTATACGGAAGACACAACAGTGTTTATCCAAAGTGAGAAAAGGATTTAAAAAAAAGGCGATCTAATTATAAAATTTTCCAGGTTGTTTTTACGATTGTGTTGTTTTTGAAAAGGTAAGAATTAAAAATAAGAAAGAAGAAAAAACTTTAAATATTAAACGAAACAATGAAAGTAAATTAACATTTCCAAAGCATGTAACGAGTACACAGGAAACTCAAAAGGGGAGATAGAGCCATCCTGGTTAATTAGGATTTTAAGTATTTAAAAATGATTTTCTGAATAAAATTACACTTTGTAAAAAGTTAAAATATATTCAAAGATAATTATTGTTAATTTTTATAAATTTTTTAATATTGTTATCCTTCTATAAAAAAGAAAAGAAAAAAAAAATTAAATAGCATGAGAAGTAAAATATGAAAACCTTTCAACTTTACTTTACGCTTTAATTTTTGGTGTTAAGTTTTATATTTTACAACTGTGCTGTGTAACATTTTCGTTATATTCTCAGGTTAATGCGGTTAAACCACATATCAACGCAAAATGCGACTGCATGGCCCATAGCAACGAAAACAATAATAACCACAGGCAACATTCAGCACAGTAAATGGACACAACTTGGCCATCTTTAATACTGCAGTAGTTTTGTGTAAAAATTCCACCAAGTCCACATACTTTGTTGAGGTTTAAAAAATAAATTCCTTTAGTTAAAGATTAAAAAAAAGGGAATATAAAAAAGGGGACATAAAGATTATGCACAAGAAACATTAAATAAAATAAATAAGTAGTAGGTAAGAAAGTATAAAAGAGATTCTTGTGTAATATCCATTAGAAGCTGAGGGAGATTTCTTTATATCAGAGAAATTTGTGATATTTTACTGCTCTACATATCGACTGATAATGGCTCGTTTCTAAAGTAGAAACTGATATGTTACTGTAGTGGAGTGCTAAGCCCCCAAAAGAAAATTCATTTAATAAATTCTTTCACACTAACTTGAGCTAAGTGGAATGATATTTACCTGCTCTTGTACAAGATCGTCATTATACCAGTACATATATACATACATACATACATCCATACATACATACATGAATGGCCATTACAATCTTGTTTCAGGGATATGGCCTAGCTTTTCGCAGCACCCATGTGTTGTGTGTGACAATTTTTATCCATGAATATCAGGATTTACAGTTTAATGTCGACTCCAAACGCCAGACTTGAGAAGCTTGTTCATGACCAACAGCGGGAAGGAGTTTTACATGTGCACCGTCCTTAGACATATCATATGCCGCCCGTTGTCTGGGCGGTAGTTGAATACATGCGTTCAACCACCACCACCCATAGCCGGTGCCTTCTAATCTTAATAATGCCGAAGACACGCCGCTCAGAAGAAAGCCCATAACACTGAGTTAACAATTTCGTTGCTACCATTTCCTGGATAGCAGCAACCCCCCTTCATGAGGAGGTTAAAACTAATACCCAGCATATACCACTGCCACTACGTGTACTCCCCGAAGGGCCGCACCCAAACAATCAGGCCGATTTGCCTCAATGCCGAATGACAGTGGAGCACAAGCAAACCGGGGGCTTCCTGATGCCCGTAGTACTAAATTAAGGCATCTCTGGTCAGTCCTTGAGGACGCTAGGAAATGCCTGCCAAGCACGCTCACAGAGACAAGAACCAACACCACCCAGCACCCACCTGCCCGCCTTCATCTCTAGACAACACAGATGTTCTCAATCGAAATGCCAGATCAAGTCTCCGCGGCGCTATGCACCACTCTCTGCCTATAGTGAGCGCCAGGCCACTCAGAGCTAGGTTGAACTCCATATGCCCCAGAAGTTTAGTGCCACTGGCGTGTGTATTGCCAGCAGCGTTTGTCCCTATACCTCCCGAGGGAGTTCATGACCAACAGTTATTCTCAGACCTTTTGCTGATAAGAGGTAGTCGCCGAAAGAAATATTTGTTAGCCGTAGCTGGATTTAAGACTCGCTAATGGAGATTTACCACTGTCTTCATCTTATAAATAGGGCCGTCTGTATAGTTCACAAGTAGTTAATATAGTGTGGTGGTCCTCGTTCTTTCTTTATATTCACAGATGATGTTTGATACTGAACCGTATCTATCTTGAACCTATTCTGTACTCTAAATGAGCCATAGAAGTACATACTGATGTGTTTAACATTTGGTTGCCTATCTGTTTGTCTGTCTATCTTTGTGTAACCATTTGAAAGTATCTACAACATGAAACATATGTTTATGAAATTTATTTACATTTATAAAATGAATAAATAAATTTTCCAATACACACTTCAATTAAAATTTTATGACTATTTTAAATAAATGACTTTAATTTCAACTACACACATACAGACAAACACACAAACATACATCCCGAAACAAGAATACATTTGCAGAGATACTTATATAATATAAAGTGTTTTGCCACAAAATGTGGAAATGCTATAAATTTTGTTGTTGTTGGTGCTGATTGGTTGTGGTTTTCTTTTAGTAAAGCTATTGCATGCAACATATGCATCTTAACAAACATTAGGCAGTAGAAAAATATAGAAAATCATTTGAAGATATAGATATTTGTTTCTTTTTTATTATTTTAATTAAACAGCAAAAATGTTAAAATTGTTATTTTGCAAACACATACAAACTGAAAAGAACCATTAAACTTTCTATTTTTTATTCAAATTGCTATTGAGTGAACTCCCATATACTAATAATAATAATATTAAATATTTATTTTTAACAAATTTAGAAGGTTATACTTTAATTATGAATTTTATTGTTTTTTTGCAATTAATTTATTTATGTTTATTTCTTAATTGAATCTATAGTTTTATTTTTTTAAATAAACCAATAATATTTAATGACAAACCGTTTATATTTATTTATGCATCACATACTACATACATATATTAACAATACATTTAAATTATTTTTATTTAAATATATTAAAAAAAGAAAAGAGAGAAAAAAAAATTGAACAATAAAACATGTTTTGCATTTTTAAATGGTTTATAATTGAAATTAATGACCAAGGAAATTATTTATGAGATTTTATTTAAAATACACAGAATATGAACTTTAAATAACATAAAAAATTAATTTAATGGCCTCAAAACTTTTAAGAGTGAAAACATTATATTTATTAAGTTTTTTTTTACAATAAATAACAGTTAGGCGAATAAATTTTTAACATTCGAATAATATGAGTATTCGAAAGGAAAGAAAACAAAAACTATTGATAAGAAAAATGAATAATTAACACATAAAACCATTTTATAGCACAACAGCATTCTTAAAAGTCAATTCCAAAATAGGACAACAAATAAAAAGTTCATTTTATTCTGTTTTCACACGAATTTCGTTTACGGTTGACAGAAATAAACTTGTCCGTTCACGTTTATTTTCAAGTTTCACAAATTGTTAAAATTTCAGAAAACTTGCCAAGGATCTATAAATACAAAATTTAATTAAATGCCGAATTATGAGTATGTTCGTGGGTAATATGTTAGACTGCTATTGCGAGGGTCGTAGTTTCTATTCTCACTCTTCTGCGACACTACATCGGGCTTATGATCTCATTCATAATGATTAATTAGAATATAATTTAATATTTCCTGTTAGCAAAAGTTAGTAAATAAATATAATTTTTTTTGTGATTAAAAGGGAAGAATGTTTTTACGCATATACAAGCTTATGACCACTAAGCTGTATGTCAGACTTAACAATACCAACAATAAAATCTTGTTTCTCCCTCTATTACTGGTATCCTTCATCTTTGCTCGCCTTAGCAGAAAATTTGGTTATTCTTTAGCGTCCAAGCTCTTCTCCTCCAGACGCAGAAACTTCCCGTAACTTTTCTCAACAGCATATCAGCTATTTGCAAACATGAATCAGTATAAATAGGAGAATATTGGATCTTATCCTAGAAAAAAAGGGATTAATAAGAAGGAGTAAAAGAATACGTCAAAAGCAAAAGAGGAAGAATTTTAAATTTCGAAAATATGGAATTACATCTTTCAATCAGCAAAACTCAACAACAAACTCTGGAATATAAGCTTCATAAACTGTCAAAAAGCCACCTACTTTCTTCTACAAAGAGCAAGAAAATTACAAAGCAGGTGGCCTATCGACTTCTACTCTTTCTTGCTCGCACACCTTCTGCAAAATTATATCAGAGATCTATGCTAGATATTCGTCTTCGGCCTAACATTATAATGCCTTGTTAGAATTTCAACCATAATTCTCAAGCTCTGCTAATTCAGCCGAAAAGTGAACAAATCCGCACATTATTTGTGGAGGCCCAGTGCTCCCAAGCCACATGACAATTAGTCTTATCCTATTCACGTTTTTGCCTCTATATCTACACAAGTTTCCTAATTAGTCCACAGAGAAAGTACATTGGAGGTCCTGAATTGGCTGACATTAAGCCCGGAGACTAAGAATTTAATAGTGCGGGAATATCAGACTTCTTGTTCCTCAATTATTAGAAACGCCGCCAAAAAAAAGGAAAATTGCTCCGTTTTCAAACACCTTATAGGGAACTTAAAATAATAAACCAGCATCGATCTACACCAGAGAGAATAGACTGACTTTTAACGAAAATCACGAAGAGGAGGAGGAGGAGAAACAGAACTAGCAAAGATCGACTTCTGGAAAAAGCTACAGTTGTCATCCCATTTATAATAAAACTCCAGTTCGAGATATTCAGTGAAAACTCCCACACTGATACCTAATTTTAACTAGTTAAAAATTTCTTACTTTTTCTAGAGAATATATCCAAGGATGAAAACAGCCATCGTCTCTAGGGATTTTTTCCAGCCCAAGATATCAAAAATCTCATCTAATTATACAGTGATTCAAGCCGCAAAATATTTTACACATAAAAAATGTGAAGTCAAATGAAATATGTTCTTAAGGAGAGCTTGAGAAGCATTTCTGTTAACTCTAGCAATAATCAGAAAGACAATCTATTTTGGATCTTACTGACAAAGCTTATGCTGAGCATTTCAATGAACCAGACAACTATAGCATTGGCTTGATAACCACCAGCTTTGTCTACGAAAAGCATTTAAGTTCTTCCTCAACCCAACTCTTAACATTCTTTATCTAATTCAGCTTATGGTTCATGACAACGTCAATATATTTGCCCTTAGGAAGGAGAGAAAAAGAGAGAGTTAGAGAACTCTATACCTTTCAACCTTAAAAGAAAAAATTTCAAATTTTAAAACAAATTTTTCATAAAAATTAATTTTTTATGAATACAAATTGAATTTTTTTTAACTTTTAAAATAATATCTTAACCTTGACATACGTACATACATATGTATGTATATAAAAATAATACATATTCACAAGAATATGTGAAATAATTTTCCATATTTTTGGCAGAAGTGGCCCATTTCTTCTTGATTATAAATGTGGAACAAAATTATTTACTGACTGTCTTCTATTAAAACAATAAATTTTTTTTTTAGTTTTTTTCAATTCTTTTCATTTCATTTTTTTCTGTAATTTGATTATTATGAATTCAATAAATTCTCCTGTGGTTTGGGAAAAATATATTTCTGATTCCCAAAGCCCCCACATTTAATTAAATATTTATATTTAATTTTTAATTTTACCATAAACAAACGTCAATAGATAAAAACAAACATGACAAATATTTCCATAATTTTTGCATAGACTAATTATAAAACTGTGAGTTTATTCCATTTACACCCAGAGCTCACTTGACGCTTAAACTGTTTTGAAATTAAATGTTACAACTCCTTAAAGCTCATTTAAAAGTTGTGTTTGATTTTTACTTGCTAACAAAAGCGTTTTTTTAGGTCGATATGTCCACAATAATAAAATATTTTACGTACGTATGTTGCGTGTCTAGTGATTTTTATATATGTGCATATGTGCACTTGAGCATGTGTTAGTAGTTAATTTATGCTTTTAATATGCATATGTGTGCACTTGTATGAAAAGATCATATATTTTTACGTTTTGATATAAATATTGTCTAGTTAATAATAATGATTTTTATTATCAGCATAAATATTTATTTTATTGTTTAAACAATTTTACAATTTTATAAAAATTCATTTTATTTGAATAGGAATTTTATATATTAAATATTATTTATGCAGATGTTTACACTCTACACCATTAACTAGAGATAATCTGGGTATATTTTGTTAATGCGAATGTTCGTAACATTCTAAATGATAAAATTCGACTTAAAGTTATAATACGTATTCGAAGAAAATATTTTGCACTTGTCATGTTCATAATTGAAGAGGGATAGCGGTTCTGTGTATTGGTTTTGTAACGTATCTAGAACTTTATTTTCAAAATACTCTGTATTGCTCTGAAATTGAAATTAAATTAAATAAAGCCCTATTTCTTTTTTATAGTTAAAGAAACAATACTCCTTTTTAATAAGCTTTAGTAAGTTATTAAATTTCCTTTAATTCCTATAAGCAATATGGCGGCTCAACAAATATGTTCCAACCTATGTTGTTTTTTGCCCGTCATCTTAGATCAAGCCACGATTTATTCATTTTAGCTGCTTGGTTTCCTTTCCTTCTGCTGCCTTGAGAACTCCTGCTGATAGTATTTCTAGTTATTCGTCTTGTGGCTTGCGCAGCGTAGAGTTAGTGAATCTCTATTTAGTTCCATCGTTAGATTTAAGTTGTTGTACTGATTGTTGTCTTCAATAACCGATGGTTGCCATTAGTGATTGATAAAAAAACTTTTGGATTTTTATAAACGGATCGGTGATTAGTACCTCTATTAAGATGTACAGTCCTAAGGCTTTGTTATTACTATATGTCAACCCCTCCTAAATGGATAATAGATTCATATATCTTTACGCTCGTCATGTTGTTTCAGATTATCATAAGTTTGATAGATTTAAGTAATGATCAGATTCCGAGCTGTTTGTATGTTTGCAGTTTTACGTATTCTTTCCTACTTAGCTTGCCTCCTGTCCTATTGTTGCTGAGTTTTTTTTTCATTTTTTGTAGCTCTATAGAGACCTCGTCCTCTGTGAATCTTGTATGCTGGTTGAGCCAAGCATCAAGAAGCATTATATTATTTTTTATACATTAAAACTTCCAAATATGCTACAGGATAAGGTATTATTTCGGATTTTTTGTACTATTTTATATATATTTCTATATTTTACTCATTTCATATAAAAATCATTCATTATTGATGCGCACGAGTAAGTGATAGTTTAAAATTTCTCCCTTACAAAATAACTTACTGGTAAGCACTATTTTCTGCTGGGTTTCTATGTGATCTTGTAGCCGATGCTCTTACAGGCTGCTTTTATTAAGCGATTTCTTACAAGTGATCAACTTGGGGTCATTTAATCTTGAATGATTTTCGTATAGTTTTTGTGCTTCTTGCTACAGTATGCATGGAGTTTTCGGTTACAAAAGCTTTTCTGTGGAGAATTTTCACCTCCTATGGTCACTATCTTCAGTTGCAGGATGAAATTAAATATGGTGATTCGAACATCCAGCAGACCAGTGATACCAGATTTTGCTTATGGTTCTTTTTTATTTGTCATCGAGATGTACCTATTGCTTTATATCTTATTTTATAAAGAAATATAACTGCTTTGATTTATAGTGCACAATCAATCAATCTTCCTGCTAAGAGCGTATCTGACCGTGCGCTTCTTTTTGTTGTCAAATGCTAGTTATACATTGATATCGACGTCGATTACCTATTAAAGAAGACTAGTGATAAACATCAGAAACCAAAAAGAAATTTTTGTAGTTAAATGCCATATTTTTTCTTGCTTTCTTCAAACCGGCGAAAAAATTTAAAACACAGCAGGTGTAATAAAAACATAGCACTTGGTGCTGATAACCAAATTATTTTCCCGCTAAAAGAAATCCTAGCCAAGCTACATAACCAGAAATGTTCATTTATTTGAGATTGTGTTTTGCTGAAAATAGATATTTTAGCTGGCTCCAATTCTCATTTGTAAGGAAATTATAAAATTTCCGTCTCATAATGGTTATGTTAGGTGCCTCAAAGTTAAGCAGTACTTGTATGAATATGCAGTTTATTTATTTATTAATTTACCTACTCTGCCAAGGACTTTAAATGCTTTAAATTTTGAAAATCCATAAATATTTTTACAAAAGCACACACAATTAATATTTTTAATACATATTGGGTTGTACAATAAATTTTGGACTTTAAAAATTTCCTTGTTAATAAATATTTAATAACTAAACATATTGGCTATTAAAATTATATATTTTATATTTTATATATAAAAAAATGCCACAAAACTTTTTGGATGATCCAAGAATTTGACTAAAACAATCTGTAGCAGTTGCCAAAACAATTTAATTTAAAATAATATTTTTATTTTAGCCTTTATTATAGTTTCACTACTATGCATTGTTTTAATTTTTGTTTTTTCAATTCAATTATTTTTGAAAAAAAATAAAATATTTATAAATTTATCAATAGACTAAGCAAAAATCACAAATTGCATTTAAAATAAATAATTTCGCAAATTATATTAAAAGTATAATTTGCATAAAGAGAAGTTTAAACTAGAAAAGCAGTAATAAATTAGAAATCAGCAAATAATTGTTGTTTTCATTCCTTATTTGTCTTATACAGTGCACGTGCGCTAATGTGAACTCCGCATTATATGAACACCCCTTAATGTGAACATTTTACTTTTTTCATTGACTACTCTAAAAGATGAACAAATGTAAAAAGCCCTATAATTTGAACAGATTTTTTTTTTAATTTGAAACATTAAAATTCTGCGTTTACTAGTTGAGGGAATCCCCGCTTTAGGTCTACATATATACATATACATAGGTATGTATGTGTTCTGTTGCAAATTTTAGAAAAATGAAAGCAACAGAAAAAATAACAGGAGGCAAATTACGGCATTCCACATCGAGTAAAATTTCATAAAATTTTAAAACATTTCACAAAGAAATTTCGTTCGATATCGAATGCCGTAATTTGCCCCCAGATTTTTTTAATATGCCAATAGATTTTGCTAATCTTAGTTATTTACAAGTGCATGTATTGTACGTATGTATGTACATATGTGTGTAATTTTTAACATATTCATACACAAGAATAACTATATACAAATTAAATTATAATATGGTGTAATTTTAAAAATTAAAAATATTTATAAATAAAGATTTTTGTTTAAAAGATCGTATAATTCTGTTTTAAAATTTACGGTATTCGGAAATATGAACAATTCGCAAAAGTAAACATCGCCAGTTTTAATTAGTTCACATTAGCGCGCGGGTACTGTATTCTCAATTGGCTTTCAACTTTGTTTTTATTTTTGAATACATACATACCTAATTGGACATTACAACACTGTGTCAGGGTTACGGCCTAACTTCTCGCAGCAATAGTGTCTCTATCCATTAGTACTGATACCTACAGTTTAAAATCGACTCCGAACGACAGACTTGAGAAGCTTTTTCATGGCAATCAACTATTCACAGAGCTTTTGCCAGAAGGCTATTGAGAGGTAGTAGTAGATTTGAACCCCGATAGTGCCGGGCATCTCAAGTCTGTCGTTCGGAGTCGATTTTTTTTAAACTCTTAAACTACTTTTTAAAAATTTTTATTTAAAATTTTAAGTTCCTTTATACATACAATTCAATTTTATATCATCTCCTGATTAACACTTTTACTTATAAAATTTTTATTTTGTTGTCTAGTTTTCAAATAAATACTCGTAAAAATGAAATGAAATTTAAGAGATTTGGCTTTTCACAAATTCAATAATACAAAGAAAAAAAAAAAAAAACAGTTGTTTTAGAGATAACTTCCTTATGCATGCTTGTTACGAAAATAAAAAAATAAATGAATAATTTTTAAATTTTTAATGATATTACTTAACTGTAAAAGATTTTTATATGTTTGGTCTATCCATTTGCCATCGTATCAGATGATATATTTAGACGGTTTAATTGAATTTATATGTAATTATGATTTCTTTTTTTTTAAATATGTAACTAAGTAATTAAATAGAGAGAGACAAAAAAAAGTAACAATAATAATATAAGTATATATCAATTTTATTAAAACATTTTCAAATATAAATTATAGATATTCATTCATACTTGTTTTTATGTTCATTAAAAATAAGCACTTGTGCTGACCGCAATCACTGTTGTCAACTTAGCGCTTTCAGAGTTGTTTTGGTGTTTTTTAATCTTTGTCGTGAAGAATTTTGGAATTACAAAATTATTTATTATTAGACATTCTTAAAAATTGAAATGGATTGTTCACTAGTCGCGTTGAATATATTTGCGACTTCAGCTGGTAAAGTCTCAACAGAGTTTCTTGTAACCTGTACATATTCTGTACAATTATAAATTACTTGACTCACACTTATCTATAAAACCCATATATTGGAATTATATTCCTTGTGCATACTTCGTAATGACTTAGTCAGTGTTTTTTCCTTTTTGATGAAGCAATTGCAATTTTGTAAACATTTCTTGAATAGCTATAGATTAAAACATCTATTATAACATTTTACAGCTTTCATTACTTTCAGGCATAGAAAACATATTCAAATTAAAAATATAAAAAGCCCGAAAAAATCAAATTATTGCACGTCAATCTTAATGAAGAATAAAAAAAAAGAATTATATTATTATTTTGGTTTCTATTTTTATGTACTCCTACTTCTTTTGAATTACTTAAATCTACAATGTGGAAAGGAAAAACCATCTTACTTAAAATATTAAAATTCTAATGTGTTAATATGATATTTTAGGACGACATTGTGAATGCCCCTAATATTTTATTTTTAAAATTAAAAATACTTTTTAATACTATTTTTCACTTTTCTCAACTACAACTTTATTTTGCTATACATTTTCTATATTTTGTAGAAAATCTGTGGCGTATGAGTGATATAATTTTACATGTTAGTTATACGCTGTGTATCAACGAGTAATTAGGTTTGTGTGCTGAAGTGCCCCAACAGACTTTTTGGTAGTATGCTACTCTAGTCTGGTTTGTAATAACTAGGGCAACCAAAAATATGCTCTATAAAATATGCATTGAAAAAACACTCTTAAGCGTTAAAAATATGCTCTATAAAACTCATAATACATATGTACATATGTTGATTTAAAATTTCGTATATATTTTTTTTTTAAATTTAAAAACATGAAAAGTAACAATTAGCCACCAACCAGATAAAATAAATTTCCTTTATATTTACATATCGCTCATTTGCGAGAAGAGTGACATAATCAAAAAACACATGTTTGGAGTTAATAATGCAGAAATATGAGACGAACTGTAATTTAAAACCTATTTAAAAATTGTATTTTTATTTTTTTTTTCACTGAGTGGCAACCAAAGTGTCTAGTACTTTTCCTATCAGTTTGAGATTTATTGTAAAATGCTCTTGTATGTTTTTGACTTCCTAGGTGTTGTTTTATGGTAAATATTTTCTTTGCTGACACTGACTTATTACAAACTTTACAAAACAGAATATTCCTATTAGTTTTAAAATCTCAGTATTCGTTAATATATTATTTATATATTGCTTAATTTTCTGCTTATTCTTATGAAAATTTTATTATTTTAAAAATCAACTTTTAATTTAATTTTTTATATCATGCAAATACATATTGCAATTTAGAAATTATTACTAAGCAAATTTTTATTTGATTTGTATTTAGTTTGTTTTTTGCTTTAACAATTCTATCAAATTGGCATTAACTATTCCACAATAGTATAAGAAGGAGCTTCATGATTATTTTGAACAATTATTATTTTGAACAAAATAAAATTTAGTTATACACGTAAATTCTTCTATCATATGTAAACATTTGTAAAATATGCCTTTTAAATTTGAAAAAATTAAAAAATGCAAAAGTATGCATTTATAATGAAATATGCATTATCTTATTTCAGCTATTATCAATTATACTGCTATTATAATTAGCTTTTTAAATGGTTTCCTTTTAATGTATAACTATGTAAATTGTAAACAAATTACTCGTTCTATACTGTAATCATAAGACCTAGGGTCTTGTTGTATAGAACATCAAAATAAAATAAATAAAAAAAAAAAATATGCCGTAATAAATATGGGATAAACGTTGTAGTTTTACCTAAAATAAATTATAATATTTTGCTTGTTTTGTCAGTAACATTCAGAAAAAAAAAAAAAAAAAAATGCTAATGCATATTTTTGGTTGCCCTATTAATAACTATGGACAATGTTTTTTTTTTCAGAAGTGGTTCCATACTTTATACCACGTTTTTTGGTGAGAAGCAAATATACGTTCTTCTCGGTCGTTAGCTGAAAAAAATTAAGTTGATCTTTAGCAAAAACTGTTGCTATTTAATATAAATATACTTTTAAATATACTTTTTATTAATTTACTTACATATAATATAATTTTTTGATTATAATTATTATTAAAATATAAAAAATTTTTAGTATTTTATTACTATTTTGTGCTCTTAGTAAGATGTAACAGCGCAAAGGAAAAATTTGTATTAAAATTAAACAAAAATTAATTTTAATTTTGTGCTTTAAAAAAAGACGCGTTTTTATCTATTTTCCTTTTTGAATTTCTAAATTTAACAACACTTTCCGTAATGCAAACCATATCCATGCATAAATTTTTACATATAAGTACTCAATATATAAAATACTGGAGCAAACAATAAATAGTTCAAAACACAGTGGTCTTAACAGAAACTAGAAAATACTATACGAAATACAAAATGAAACTGTATTAGAAAATATAATAAAATATTTATTGTTATGGCCAGCTAAGTAAGTAAGTAAGTAATTTATGAATTTTTTAAATTAAAATAAAATAATAAAAAAAAGAAAATTCAAGAATTCAATTAAGCGTTTTTTTATTTTCAAATAATCTAATGAGTAGCCAAGGCCAATCTGAATCGCATATTAGTCAAAGAGTAACAGAATTTGCTTTGTAGAAGAAAATTTAGAGAGAATTTGTTCTTCAGCCAAGCTGTGCGTTTATGAAGCAATTTTCCTGCCAATGGTTTTCCTGTCAATTACAAAGTGAACAGGTTCAACGAAGTAGTATGTATAACATATACTGGTCTTTTGAAAAAATTACATACTTAATGTGTAAAACTATCTGAAATATGTAGTTCATTGTAAAAGTAAAAATGTTATTTATTCGTTCTTTTCTTTCTACTGTGCAATGTTTTTTGCAACACTATTTCCACATTTACATAAAAATCCAATATTGATGTGTGCCCTTCGCTTGTGTTAGTAAATATTTATATTTTTAGTTAAAGAGTATTAATTTATATATTTATTTTTTATTTTTTTTTTTGCTTTAATCGCTTTTATAAAATTTTAATTGTGTTTTTAATTAAAATTTAGTAAATTAAACACAAATTATATTAAATGCAGATGCAAGTGTTTTAATACGACTGTATGTGTGTGTACAACTATAATTTAATTTTTTTTTATTATTATTTATTGCTCGCATTTAATAAATTTTGTTAGTGATTATTAAAACAGATTATTTAACTTTAATTACAAGTTAACAAATGTGTTTATTTTCTATTGAAAAAATATATTTGTTTGTAGAAAAAAAAAAAAAAGAAATCAAATTATAATTAATTTATATATAAAAAATTCATATTTATATCCTATTTTTGTTTTTTTTTATTTACATTTAAATTATCTGTTCGAATTATTAACAATTTTTGGAAAAAAATAGCGAAATATGCACAAATTTTATTTGAACCAGAAAGTTGTTTAACAATAAATTATAGAAATAAAATTCAAAATTTAAATCAATGGAACCAAAGAAATCAAACCTTATAGGAGTTATAAAAGTTATGACTGTATAAGTATGCTTACTGTATAAGATATTCGTTATAATTTTCGTTAGTTTCTTATTATAAATTGAAATATGATAACACCTTCAGTTAAGCAGTTCTTTGTCATAAGGATAGGAATCCTTCTCTGTTCCAAACAAAATTTATTTATAAAAGCTTTTAATTGTTGAAATTGGATTGTGACTGTTCCCGGCCCATAAGCAATGTTGGACTTTTGTCAAGTAATAGAAAATCTTTATCTAGAGCACCTGATTTTATTGTATTAAGTCTTTTAGATGCCTCATAAAGTAACGACGCATTATATGTTGTGTAAATTTGAGCAATTTTTCGTTTTTTGTTTTTGCTCTAAACATTATATAAAAGGTATTGTTGGACTTTCTTTTTATATGTGTATGTTTACTACTTGGTACACTATTCTTGTTATAAAAAAATATTATTTCTACTCATGTATACAATTATACGCTTACAGAGTTTTTACATTTCGTATAATTAAAACTTTATTTAAACCACATTAATTCCCATTCTATTGCATGAAAGCTACTTTTTTTCGAGATGTATTAATAAAACCAGACAGTTTTGTTTAAACTTGTTATTTAAAAAAATATTTTTAAGCCGATACTCTATACGTTTCTTCATAATTGATGCTATTTTGTCACAATTTTTGTTTTAGTGTAGTTATAATATTTCAAAATATTTTCCATTTGCAACAGATGAAGTCACAAAATATGTTACTGGTATAGTTACTAAAAAAGCTGGAAGGTCAGACGAAATTTATAATACTTTTTGTGGACACCTAACTGGAGTACATCTAATGTACTCTAAACATCTAACAATCCCTATGTTTTTTTTTGAACTAGCTCACTATGACCTCAAAAGAAATAACGTTTACTAGATTCCAAAAACTACATGAAATGATTAATTAATAACAAAACTTTATAAATAAGCAATACTTTAAAAGAGAAAACAGCTGAAAGACAATGATACATTATTTTAAACCACTGCTGGTTATACTTTAAAATGAAAATTTAATCAACAGTGTATCTCCATAGAGTTGAGTTTATTTTATATTTTTATTTAAACAAACAAAAAAAAAAAAAAAAAAAAAAAATTGACAAATTTGTTACTATAGTAACATTTTGGTATGAAATCGTTTACTTATGCTATTTTTATATGCATATGTAAACCTATAAACCTATGCATATGAGTGTAAGCGTAATTGTCTATTTATACTTCTTACTGGTAAACAACTCATATGCAAAGATATGAACGATATTTTGTGTATAAAGCAAGGCCGAAGAATCTAAATAATTATAAGAGAACGTATGGCCACAAACCCTTTTTTATAACTTTACATTTTATATTTATAACTGGCATATTCGTTTTGTTTTTTGGAATATAATATACCTTTTATTTTTTTGTTTGCCATTGAATGATATAATAATAGGACAATCTTAAAACATCAAAATATTTCCAAAATACTCTACAAAGAGTATTAAGATGACATAACAAATATGTAAAGATTTCTAAAAAATATTTTTGTTAACATTTCCCCATTTCTCTTCAAAAACAGCTTGTAATTAATGCTGGTAAATTAATAATGTTAGTGGATAATTGTTAGGCTGTTAACCATAACTCAATGTTATTTTATCTATTGTTTTTTTAAGACATTTCTTAAATATGCTAATAATTTCACGTATCTGCTAATGTTGTTTTAATATGCAGTTTTTTTAACTTAAAAATACGTTCTTGCTTCTAAAACTAAAATTAAAATGTAATTTCCTTCAAGACTTTCATAAGAACTGAACGCATGAGTATTATTAAAACAACATTAAATATTACTCATACGCAAGATGGCTTGATGCTATAGATTATTAGCAAGTATTTTTTTACTGATGTACTATGCACGTGTATACAGGCAAGTTATTTAAAGCAAATTGATTTTTATAAGCGATAGATTTTTCTATTTATTTCCAGGGCCATACTTACATACTTATTATAATTTTTTTGTACATGTATAGTAAACAATTTTTTCCCTTAATAGCTTACAAAAGCTCATATTTCTTAATAAATTTTTTATTTTTTTTTTTTATTTGTTTTTCTGAATATCTTATAAGAAACAATGATTATTTTTCTAAAATGATAACTTAAAGAAAAATTTGCATAGAAATTGTCAAATAATGAAAACCAATCAAAACATCAATAATCATTTATTTGTTGTTATTATTTCTGCTACCATTTCTGCTACTGTTTTCTTTTGTGACATTTATTTTCTTTATTTTGGCTCAACATTTTAAATATTTTCTATTGAAACCAACTTAAAAAAAATACAGTAGCAGTGAATACTGATATCGTCTATTTAAAATAAAAATTTATTTAATTTGTTCCCTTTTATATGGAAAACATTTTTTTGTTTTCGTTTTTTTTTGTACCTTTCATACAAAGTGTATTCTTTTGGTAACAATTTTGATGCTTTTAAAAAAAAAAATATTTCTAAAGATAAAAATCACAAGACACTAAAGACGCTTAAAAGAAGTAAAAGAAAATAAAAACCTGCCACACTTGACAATAAATGCTTGAATCTGCGAATAAATTAAAAAGAAATCTTTAAATAAATGCACAAATAGAAGAAGGGACAAAAAATGTAGAATAAGTTAAGAAAAATGGAGATGGAAAATGTAAATCATTAATGTATTACATCAACCACATTTAAAATATTTTGTAAAGTTTCAATATTCTTGTGTGTTTAAATAAATTCTCATTGAACATATTTTTTATTACGAAATAATTATCGGTACTGGTTTTCTTATTTACACGATTGAAAGCTAAATTTTTCCACACTTCTTTAATTCTACCTTAATTTTAATGTCTATAAAAAGGCTAAAGAACTTGGATTTTAGGTTCTAGGATTGTTATTGAATAGAAATCTATTAAAACCCTTATATTATTACAAGATATTATAAGCCATAAGATGTATTGCATTCTTTTCGGATTCTACTGATTATATGGAACTCCTATTGCAGTCTTTATGAACATTAGCTCTTCCGAAACTCTAGTGGTAAGACATAATTACCATATACCTTCATATGTTTCCCTAAACAAATCTATTAAAGACAAAATACAACCTTTTACATATGAGGGCGCCGTTCTTCATTCTCTGAATATATATTACGAATTTCAGTTTTAGTGTTATGTACTTTAGAGCATCAGAATTCTACCCAAATTGTAAACTGATAAACGCCTTAGCGTCCTTAAATCCCACTTAAGTTTCCAGGTAAACCAAGCATTTCCAAATTTTCAAGCTCTAATTAGATTGAACACCGTTTTCTAGGTGCTCTACAGCAGATCTGCGGACCAGTACAAAGTGTTACAAATAATCCCCTAGCAAGTACATTCGTAGCCACCTTGCTGCTTTTTCCACAATGTCCTATGTACCTGAACTTTGCTGTTAAGCGCCAGCTTCTATAACATGTCGTAGCAACAGTTAACAACTATAGATGCCATCCAGTACAAGGTAACCATCTGTATGGAAGCTTGATTGTATGAAATAATTCGGTTATATAAAAAATGAAAAGTAAATGTTTCTAAAAAAATAGAACTTAACCCAGTTTTGATGTGTTACAGAGTATTTTGGGGCAGATTTATTCAGAATTCATTCATTTTCTAAATGACATATTAGAAGTAAAACTGATCCCAAGGTATTTTGTGTTCCTTACCTATATGAATTTGACTTTTTAAAAAAAAACATTTTTGAAGATATTTCGATATAGGTTTCTTCGATCCTCCAACCATATTCTGATGGCCCGTATTTTAGCTCAGAAAGTTGGAGATGATTTTTTAAATCTGGAATCATTGATTTTTCCTTTTTTACTACACTGCCATTTCTAGATTTTGAAGAAAACTGTTTTTGTTGAAGAAAACAATTCTTACTATGAATAACTGAAAAAGATTCTTTATATTCTCGTTTAATTAAAAATAAGTAAATTCTTATAAAAAACCCTCATCAAAAACCTTTGCGAGGAAACTGATTTGGTTTTTGTAGCAAAAGCGGTTAAATTAAGTATTAGTTTGTTTTAGGATTTCTTCTATAAATGCCTTTTCTGTTATTTTTGCAAAACAAAATTAAATATTTTCAATATGTGGCAGCTACAATTCTAAAAACAAATAAAAAAAAACACTTAAATCACATAAGAAAAATCATATTTTCCTTCTGCTAGCGCAACCATTCAAATGTTAAATGAGTGGTGAAATAAAATGTAGTGGAAGAAATATCATCATTGTAAGTAAACAAATTAAATAGAAAATAGAAAGAGGGAATGTGAAAAAATGGAGAGAGAGAAAGAAATAGCGGCACTCGCGATTCTAAAATAATAAAAAAAGAATGAGAGAATGAATACATTTTGAATAAAAATTAGTTAGAAAAAAAATATAAGTAAATGGTAAAAGAGAGAAACCGAATATTGTTAATTTCTTCCTTTCATGAAATTTTAAAAATATAAAAATAAATGATACATAAATATATATTCTATTTTGGTTGCAACTACATACATACATAACTGGCCTTTACAACCCTGTGTCAGGATTACTCATGTTGTGTGTGTCAATTTTTATCCAAGAGTACCGGGACCTACAGTTTAATGTCGACTCCGAACGACAGATTTGAGAAGCTTGTTCATGGCAATTAGTTACTCTCAGAGCTTTTGCCAGAAGACTGCTGAGAGGTAGTCGCCGAAAGAAATATTTTTTTCATACTTCTTTTTTTTTTTTAAGATGTCAGAGCTGGGTGTCGAACCTAGGGTTCATGTCTTAGTAAGCCAACATACTAACCACTATACTACGGCAGCTGAAAACAGTTTTTAAAGCTAACTTTTAACTTTTCATACCATAAGAAATATATTTTTGTACTTCTACACTGTAGAGTATGAGTTAAATAATTTTTCGTTTAGTTGTCATACGCCGCTGAAGCACCCTAATAGACTAGCGTGTGGTGCGTTAATCTGTTAGTGTGGGTTCAGAGATTCCGATTAAAACCAGTGAGTTGAGTCTGATTTTGTTATATCAAGAGTAATAGATTTCGTCACTTTACCCTAATCTCTGTGGTTAGATTGTAGGCTACTAAGTATACAGGTTTAGTCGTATTTTATTTCTTTACTTATTCACTTTTTATTGCTATTTTTTCATATTTTTTATTCAATGTAAATAGTCGTATTTATAGCTGATTTTATGATATTTTTTTATAAAAAATGCTTTTTTTGTTATTATTATTATTTTATTTAATTCTATTAAACTAATAATTACACTTTTAGGTCATTAAGAACCCTTGTAATAATAAATGTTATTTATAACTTAATTTAAAAATGGTTAAAATAATCAAATTAATGAATACTCTGCTAGTTTTATTAATTTTTATTTGACTTAAAGTAAATAATTTTCTAAAATAAAAAAAAAATGTTTTTTTTTTACAAACGAAGTTACTATAGATAAAACAAAAATATAAATGTTTTTATTTCCATTACAAAATAATTACAAATTGCAGTGTCATACTTTAAATCAAGCATAACAGATTAAATTGCATGGTGATGATTTAATACCTGGATTTTAATCTGTTTTACTAACAGACTACTTACTTGCCAACTAATCTACAAATTGGCTTAGAAATAATAAAAAAGTATTAGCATATATGTACATATGTATAGTACATGTAAATTAATTTAATAAAACTTTTGTTGGTAGGATATAAAAAACTTTAATTGGAATACTTACATCATCTTAATTTTTTTTAATATTCGTCCATGCCAGTTTGGTGATGAAATAAAATTTGTATTTGGAATGAAATTACAAGACAGATTAATTTTTAATTCTGCTAATAAAATTAATTTTGAATCAAAAAATACGATTTAAGCTTTGTTTTGTAATGTAAATACTTAGCGTTTTATGAGCCTATATAAGTACTTATAAAAATGGTTTAAGTCATATACAGCCAAAATTGCTAAAATGGTGAAATTATTGTGCCTTTTATATAAGAAATTTTTATAAAGAACTTATTTATTATAAACAAAATTTAGCCATGCGATATGATATACTGCATACTTATGCAGTATATTGTGCTGGTCTTAGGAAATTTGTTATAGGAAGGTGGGAACGGTGAATAGTGTTTGCGGACATTTTAATTCAATTTATTATCATCATAATTTACAAGAATAACACTCACGGGATAATTGAAGAACGATCTCAGTAGAAAATTTTTCAAATTTGGAAGCAATAAATAAAATTGTAAGCAATAATGGAAGCATTATATTGTTTATTCATACCTTAAAGCTTCCAAAGATGCTATAGGATAAGGTATTATTTTTGATTTTTTGTACTATTTGCAATAAATTTGCGTTTTTATTGCATTTTAGCGGCTCATTTCATATAAAAATCATGCATTATTGATGCGCACGAGTAACTGATTGTTTACAATTTTTTCCTTACAAAATAGCTTATTGGTAAGCACTAATTTCTGCTGGGATGCTACTAAAAAATGAATTAATCCTCAAGAACATACGACCATTCGGAATAAAGTCCTTTATTTCATCAGAGAATTATTGTGGTACCCATAGACGATTGAAAGGCACTCCACATTGCGCCAATGCTTCAACAAATCGATAGCGTTGTATACCCTGCCGTCGCTGAAAAGCACCTTCGCCCTTTCCTGTACGCATTAGAGAAGTCCCAAAATAAACTTTGTTGAACCGCCCAATACATATCCGCCATTTCATATTTTTTATGTATCTCGAGTTAATCATGTCACTTTTGGTTTTCAACCGCAAATTTTTCAAGTCCGCAATCCGTTTTCGGATATCTCATCCAGTTTCGGGGATAAATAGCCGAAAAGGGATGGCAGATTTTAAAAATTTTGGTGTCAAAAACCTAAAGTGGCATCATTAATTTGAGATATATGAAATGGAGGATAGAGCGCATAAACTCCCACAAGACGAGATGTGTTATATTCCATGCTAGGTTGGATAAAGATCTTGTAAATACAGAAGGTCATGTGAGGTGAAGTATTTCTTGCACTGGAATATTTCTTTCTACTCGAAATGTATGATCATTCGAATGCACGTCAAAATTAATTATCATGTCCAAAATAATCAACAGCGTCTGACTTCTCAATAGTAACATTACCCCCAGTCACAGATGGTAGGATTGTATTAACAACACCACGCCTATGAGTGATAAAGCAATATTGGGTCTTGCGAGTATTAAATTCAATGCTATTCGAAAGATATCACTCGGAGATTACCTGAAATCATTTATGGTGTGTCATTCCTATTTACTACTCGCAGATTGATTAAGCATAGCAAAAAGTTTATTTTTATCTGTTAATTTAATAACCACAAAATTAACTCCCAAATTACGACACACCATTGCCAACCACATAGTTAAAGAGCAGCTGTTGATGCATTTGTTGGCATTTATATTTAAGTTTTTTTTTTTACAAACATTGATTGAATTCCATATTTAATTGAAATTACTACAGCCATTTAAAAGTGTAGTCACCGTGGTCTAGTAGTTTACTAAGACAAAAGATACGGGTTCAAACTTTAGCTTTGACATCTTGAAAAAAGGAAAATAGGGAAAAAACATTTCTTTTGGCAACATGGGTACTGCGAGAAGCTACGCCGTAATCCTGAAACTGTGTTGTAATGTTCAATTATGTATGATTGTAAAAAAAAATTATAAAAAAAAAATTTTCAGTAAATTTTATTTATTTCAAATAATTTTGTTCCTGTGGACCTTGCCTTGGATCACTTTTATAATTAGAGGTACATATGAGTGATACGTTTTCCTTTGAAATAAATAATGTTTCAATGTTTTTTAATTGACTTTTTTTCTTGGGTTTTGGAAAAGGTTGCTTGTTACCTGCGAACTTTACGAGGAAATGGTATGAACTTTCCCTTATTTGTGTGCGTTTGTATGCTATTTCTCTAACTATTCTTTTTTTAAATATTTGTAGGATTAAATTTGCAATTGAAATTATTTCTACGAAGCCGTAGTTTTATACAAATAAAGCTTTTTTTTCATTTAATATATTTTAATTATTTAAGATGAGTTATTGGTGTCAATTAAACAGACCACAAAAATGACTCTTTTGTGAACAAGTATTTAATTAAGTTTCACAGCAGCAACAATTTTAGCAGCAAAAAAAAAAAAACAAATAAATAAAATATAATCGGACAGGCCTTATTATTGCATATAAAGTTTAGTAAAGTAAAGTATTAGTTGGTAAATAATGACCCTAAACTAGAATCCAATTTAAGCAAATTCTCAAAGTTGTAATGCAGTTTTTGTTTCCAGCCGGGGTATAACTCCTGCTGTCCAGTTAACTACAATAACTGACGTTCTCTGGAATCGGATTTGTGTTCAGGCTTCGGGTGATGGTTCGGTTGGACATGGAATTACTGTGGTTGACTTCAGAAATCGGTGGACCTCTAGTACTTCTAAATAAAATACAAGACATTGGGATTTTCCTTACAGCGAATTAATATTTGGCAACTCTACGGTGAAAATAATAACGACGGCAAGAAGAATTCGGGAGCTCTTGTTATCGGCTTCGATTAGCAAGAATGTTAGAAGCATTAGGAAGTTCCTACACTCGATACGTGTCGGTTCCCTAAGAAGTCAATATCGAGTTATGGACCGTCAACCAACTGCCTTTTCGTTGGATAAAACTCAACCTCTTATGTATTTATTTTCATGAACTCGATGAGAATTATACTACACTACGATATTAGTAATAGGTTAATATATATAAAATTACTGGCATGTTGTTAATAGGTAAACATAGATAAATAATAATAGGTAAACATTATAAACCAAATGGTTATTTAAATAAGTTTCTCTATTTTTAAAATTTTTACCAGTGTCTTGTATCTTTAACTTTCACATCGAGAAACATATAATAGAAACAAAAACAGTTCAAATTGACATAAAAAGTCAATTATCATATCATAAAATGACACATTTTAGCTTGCTGAAGTAAGCCATTGGAAAGATGGGTTTCTAACATCTATTTCCGAGTTTCGTCTAGCATAAACTGTCAAAATCTCTCGGTTTTTGTAGAGAGGAAAAGGTAACTTTATTTTTATTTAATACACGACTCACAGTGTGACAACGCCGGCATTAAATACAAGGAGTCATTGTAGAGCTCTGAAATTTTGCACAGGTTATTTTTGAGACAATTCCAGTTTTTAAGAAAAAATTTAGAAAATCCGCTCACTTTTACGCCCACCTAACATACAATCGAAATTTGTAAAATGCCGTATTGTCCGTAATACTTTAGGTATAACTTTCAATTTTGGTATACTTGAATGTTGTATTGTTACAAACATTATCGGAAAAAAATTTTGAACTTTGGCCCATTTTTATCCCCACCACCCATACAACCATAGCATAAAAAGTGTCATATTTTCTAAAATATTTTAGATACAACCTTCAAATTTGATATTACTGTAATTTATATAATTTAAAATGTTTCATGGAAAAATTACAATAACACGCCCACTATTCGGCACACCTCCCACTGAAATGCAATAAAAAAATTTTGTTTTTCATTCTATCAATAATTTTTTAATATCATCATGGTACTCGAATTTTGTCCTAAATTTAATTTTTCCTAAATGAATTAATATAAAAAATTGTAAACAATAAAAAAAAAATAAAAATAAAAAGTTGTAAACATGCTATTGCATGCTAACATTCATACGTATAGCGACAGAATGCATATTTTTTTGAAGTTTTTTGTGTGTTTAAAGTACTTTTGCAAACTTTTGCTATATGTTCTTTTCTTTAAATAAAAGCTGAGACTTCAATCTTTCATTTGATATAAGTCTGCACCTAGGACGAGCGGCTGCTCTATATTTCCTATTCCATTGAAAATGAAAAGTTTTCAATTTTTACACCACAATTCTGTTGTT
Organism: Metopia argyrocephala; assembly: GCA_963576795.1. Lineage (NCBI taxonomy): Eukaryota > Metazoa > Arthropoda > Insecta > Diptera > Sarcophagidae > Metopia > Metopia argyrocephala. The sequence continues at coordinate 5,646,636 of OY756209.1, forward strand.
AAGAAATTTTTTTCGCGTTTTTTTTAAATTTATTTTTTCACCTACTCATTCTACAACAACTAAGTTAATTAAAAAAATACTTTAAAGTTTTATTTATTATGTATTTTTGTATTAATAAGCTTTCAAATATTACATATTGAACTAACATATTTCAAGAGCATTGTCATACCTCAACTTTGACATGCTCTAGACCAAAAAGTAATGAAGTTATGAGGCTGAAATTTCAGGAACTGTTACTCATATACATGTTAATAGACTGTAAAAATTTCATCCAAATTGGACGACACGCCACAAAACCATTTTTTGCCGAGGTTACTATGGGGCTGTCACAGTGTGCGACGTTATTTAGACACAAACGAGAAAGTTTTCAGAATTATCTCATTATTTGTTATTTTTATAGAACGGTCTATGAAATTATATGTCAAAGAAAATACCTTCGCTGGTCCATATAATAAATGATGTTGAGACATTCTTAGCTCTCTAATGGATGCTGTGAGAATCTGGGCCGTAACTCTGAAAAAGGGTTGTAATGGTATGTATGTAACGTAGGGTGTACAGCAATTTATTTCAATTGGCGTCCACAAATACAACCTCCGTTACATGTACGCAGTTTAACAAAGAAACCATTTTATTTAATTAAATCAACAAATTGAACCAAATTAAAACTGAACTTGAGATACTTTATTTATTTTTTAACTTAAATAAATAATAGTAAAAAAAAAGGAATAAACAATTACCTGTGGGTTTCTATTTTAATCAGATTTTTATAGAATTTTTATGTTGAATTTTTTCTATCAATTTCAATTGAAATTATTTTAATTGTTTCAACATATTTAACAGAAATTGATTCTGGCTATTACGGTTAATCATGTATTTGAACAAAATAATAATTATAATGACGCTCAGTGAGAGTGAGAGAGAGAGTAAGAGAGATAAAGAATGATAGATTTCAAAAAAATTTATAGTGTAATTGTTGATTTCAATTAACAAATAGCATAAATTTATAAAATGCAAAGAATACAAGTGCGGTTTTATTCAACTGTAATTTATTATTTAATCGCTAGTTTTTATTACTTGTATTCGATTATCGTTTCTGTTTATTGTCAACTTATAAATAGGCAAAACGCAAATTGTCTTTTAAAGTTTTATATATTCCTTGTATACTCAAGTAGATGGCATTAAATTATTGGTTAAGCAGCTGAGTTAAATCAACTTGCAAAAGTTACAAATTTTCATTTTTAATTTTATGTCTTTTTTGAGTAATTGAATATTTTCTAATTTTAGCAAATTACAGTGGAAACATCATGATCTCACAGTTTAATGGATTCTCTATTAATCTTCAGTATTTTATGAACAAAACTTTGAACTTAAACTTTGATTGCTGTCATGTCTCAGTTATAAAGAGTAAAAGTCAATCTAAATAAAATGTGTAAGATGTACATGTCTTAGTATTATTGCTTTATTTCTTTTTGTGAATAGAAGCAATGTGACGATATTTTCATATAAAATGACTCAAATCCAACACTTTTGCATAAATAAAGTTGTAAAAAATTTTAAAAACAATTCAGTGTGTTTATGCTGCTTGTTTACCCTGTAAAGTATGTATATAAAAATGCAATTAGATTGTAAGACATAATTTAGAAAAAAGTAAATTTATAATCATAAGTCAGAGTTATTCGCACCAGCCGCATTAAAATTTCACTCGCTTTTATCTTAATTTTACTAATTTGGTCACACTTGAAAACCTTTAACGTTTTGCCCAATTTATTTTGTTTTTTTTTCTAACTTAACCCCCTGTTTAGAATACTCTGCAAATTTTTATTACCCAAAGCTTGTTATAGCTATTGTTGCTTTTGTGTTTTTTTATTGAACGTACGTGCTGGTTGTATTTGAGGCATTTTTTATTTCAGTTTCTTGTTAAAACCGAAGAGAAGAGAATTTATTGATGATTTTAAATTTAAGTGTTGTTTTGTGTCGAATTTATTGTATTGGTTTTTGTTTTTTAAATTTTTTATTTCGGTTCAACATTATTTAAAAACAAATTTATGTAGGTTTTAGCCAAATTGAAGTTTTAAAGGGTAAACTACAAACTAGTATAAATGTAGGTAAAGTAGTATGTTGTACCCTTTATAAGACTGTTAAGAATGTCTCAACATCATTGAAAATATGGATCATCGAAGGTATTTTCTTTGACATATAATTTCATAGATCCTTCTATAAAAATAAAAAATAAGGAGATAATTCTGAAAACTTTCTTGTTTGTGTCTAATTAACGTCGTGCATTAAATAAAAATAAATTTACCTTTTCCTCTCTACAAAAACCGAGTGATTTTGACAGTATATGCTAGATGAAACTTGGGAATAGAAGTTAGAAACCCATCTTTCCAGTTGCTTACGTCAGCAAGCTAAAATGACACTCCGAAAAGATAATTTTAATTGACTTTTTATGTCAATTTGAACTCTTTTTGTTTCAATTCTATCGTTTCATGCAAAATGTTTCTTGATGTGAAAGTTACAAATACCAAACACTGGTAAAAATTTAAAAAATAGAGAAACTTATTTAAATAACCACTTGGTTTAAAATGTTTACCTATTATTATTTATCTATGTTTACCTATTAACAATATGCCAGTATATTTACGTATATTAACCTATTACCAATATCGTAATGTAGTATAATTCTCATCGAGTTAATGAAAATAAATACATAAGAGGTTGAGTTTTACCCAACAAAAAGGGAGTTGGTTGACCGTAGAGCTGTGCCAAATCGTTCACTTAAATGAAAAAAAAGTTAAAAGTAAAAGTACGTATTTCCACATTTAAGAAACAATGGCCAATTTTAGTTAAAAATTAACAAAATGGCAATGCTGACAATATGCATATAAAAAAAGCGACAAAATAAATGTTTAACGAACAAAGAAAAAACAAATTTAGATTGGACGAATGAACGACCAAAACAAAGAAAAAACAAATTTAGATTGAACGAACGAACGACTGATCCACTTCGTTCAATTGATTGATTCGTTCAATTTAACCCATTCGTTCGTAACCCACACAGCTCTAGTTGACGGTCAATAACCCGATACAGACTCCTTAGGGAACCGACACGCGTCGTAGTTAATTTTATTACCGTAGATTTGCCAAGTTTATGAGCTCCCGAATTCTTCTTATGTTCCTACTACCCATAGCCGACAGCAAGAATTCCCGAATTCTTCTTGCCGTCGTTATTATTTTTACAGTAGAGTTGCCAAATATTAATTCGCTGTAACGAGAAACCTAATATCTTGTATTTTATTTAGAATTACCAGAGGCCCACCGATTTCTGAAAGCAACCAAAATTCAACGTCCAACCGAACCATCACCCGAGACCTGAACGCAAGTCCGAATCCAGAGAACGTCAGTTATTGTAGTTAACTGAACAACCGGAGTTGTACCCCGGCTGGAAACAAAAACTGCATTACAACTTTGAGAATTTGCGAAAATTGGATTCTAGTTTAGGGTCATTATTGACCAACTGTGTCACGATTACAGCCTAGCTTCTCGCAGCACTCATGATATGTGTGTTAATTTTTATCCATGAGTACTGGGACCTACAGTTTACGTCGACTCCAAACGACAGATTTGAAAAGCTTTTTCATGACAATCAATTACTCCCAGAGCTTTTGCCAGAAGACTGCTGAGAGGTAGTCGCCGAAAGAAATAATTTTTTCATATTTCTTTTTTTAGGATGTCAGAGCTGAGATTTGAACCCAGCACTATCGTCTTAGTAAGCCAACACACTAACCACTAGACCACGGCGACTACACTATGGTTTTATACTTTTTATATTATACGAGTATTTCAGGTGCTAGCAGACCTTAAGTGGACACCATGAGACTAATTTAGCAAGATAATTTAAAAGATAAGCAAAATGTTTTGATCTAAAATTTTAAAATTTTTCTGTGTTATGGAAATTCAACAAATGAATTAATAATTCAGTGAATTTTTTGTCTGAATCTTAACAAATAATTTCTTTTGGTTAGAATGCGGTACTGCCCAGTAGGGCTACGGATCATTTCCTCAAGCTTATTGCCGCTTATGCCTTATACACGAAGGGAAAAAAGCGTTCTAAAATTGTTAACCAATGGTATCAAATTAAGAACGAATCGCTATTAAATAAAGCTGAATGCTTTATCAAATAAGGACAAACAGAACAAAATACATACATACATACATAACTGGCCTTTACAACGCTGTGTCAGGATTACGGCCTAGCTTCTCGCAGCACTCATGTTGTGTGTGTGACTTTTTATCCATGAGTACCGGGACCTACAGTTTAATGTCGACTCCGAACGACAGACTTGAGAAGCTTGTTCATGACAATTACTCTCAGAGCTTTTGCCAGAAGACTGCTGAGAGGTAGTCGCCGAAAGAAATATATTTTTCATATTTCTTTTTTTGAAGATTTCAGAGCCTGGAGACGAACCCAGGGCCCATGTCTTAGTAAGCCAACACACTAACCACTAGACCACCGCGACTACAGAACAAAATACCATAAGTTAATAAATCAAGAACAATCGGTAGTAAAATCGTGAAAAAATTGTACAAAAATACAATAAATTAATAAATTGAGAACGATCTGTTATTACATTGGGAACGCCCTGTAATCAAATCATGAACGATATACAATCAAATAAGGAATAAAATTGATAAAAGTACGGTTACGGTATCAAAGTAAGAACAGTGCGTTATTAAAATAAGAAAAATTGGTAACAGAAAGGGAACTGTTTGTTATCAAAACAATAACGTTTAGTTACAAAGTGATCCCTTCTTGTTATTGAAATATTGTTACTAACCGTCAACGAAATAAGCACAAACGGACTGAACTTAATTTCAATACCAAATGGTATCAATTTCGGTGGTTTTGTACCGCTTTTTTCTCTGAGTGTATGAAACATTAATGGCCACGCACTAATTTGTTGATGAATTTTTTTTTGCAAAACTTTTTTTTTTACAATTTATTCGACATTTGAAGCTACATTTAGGCACCTTCTGTCATCACAATTTAGGACTGTGGTCGCAACATTTCTATACATTTCTTTGGTATTAATTTTAAAATTCATAATTTTTAACCGAAAATGTTTTCCATCTATTGGTTTTCTAAAAGTTTTATAATCTTTTAGTAATAATAAGTTAAAAACTAGTTATTTTGAATATTTAAGCTTTAAGAAATATTGAAAACTACAACATAGAGAATGTAGCCATTTGTACGTTTGCTTCCCTTTTTTTATAACCAATTTGTAGTATATGCAAGTGCGTGAGCATTTATATGCTTATATGCTATAATGCATAATTGAATTTGAATGTGCAGTTTCCATAATAATTGATAAATTTTAATTTCTATACAACTTATCTGTGGAGATATTTAATTCAATGTTCCAGATATTTATTTGCGATTCTATACTTTCTGATAATCATGAATAAATTAAAAAAAAAATATTAAAATTGAAGATGATATTGTACGCATATAACAATTTAAAAATGCAAATACTCATAAATACATACATAAAATATTTATTAATTTACATGTAGTTGATAATATAAACAGATATAAATGAATAAATATTTAAAATCAACACATACACACATATAGGTACACATACAAATTCAAGGATTTACTCGTACATGCATACGTGTACGATTACTTGCATGATGTTTAAACACAGTGTGTAAGAAATACTTGAATGTATTTGAATTTATCTTATAAAATATTCAAGAAGATAAAATATAACAACAATAAATACACAATCAAATAGATCTGAAACGTTTTAACATACATACTCATATATTTAAAAGATTTTCAATGATATTCTTCGTATAAATCGTAATTTCTCAATAAAATTGTCTATTTTACATTTCTTATCATGTCAATCTGTATGTGAGTGTAGTTATGTGTATGCATATGTAGGTATGCATGTATGTAAATACTAAATGTGAAATGTGCAATACAAATATTTATATCTATTATGAAAATTTTCTTGTAAATGTTTGTGTGAATATATGTGTTTGTATTAGAAATATAACAAAATGTCAATCATGTAAAATATGTAAATTGTGACAGAAATGAAATTTTATAGTATCACAACAACAAAAACGAAATTGACATAAAACACTTTTATGCTATTGTAACATGTAAATCTTAAAATAGAGAAACACATACGCTCACACAACTTAAATACGATTTTAAAGATAAAATTTCTTGTACGAGTACACTTACTTATAGAAATACTCGTATATGGTACCTACAGATATTCTTTGAAGTGCAATTGAAATATAAAATTTAATTAATATGGTCCAGCTTTAAGTGACAATTTATTTTGCGATGAATTAAATGAAAATTATATTTGTTTGAGTTAATTTATTAAAATCATTTTACAAACACTTTCTTCAATATTCAACTTTAATATTTCAAAAAAAAAAAAAATACGAAGAAAAAATAAAGAAATGCTGTGTTAACTTGTTTATTCTCATCTTTCAAGCAGTAAAACAATTAAGCTCGGGTAGACAAATCGTGGTGAGGGAGTTTATGTGCTCTATCCGCCATTTTGTAATATCTCGAGTTAATGATGCCACTTTAGATTTTTGCACCAAATTTTTTAAAATTTGCAATCCGTTTTCGGCTATTTATCTCCGAAACTGGACGAGCTATTCGAAAACGGAATGCAGACTTGACAAATTTGAGGTCGAAAACCTAAAGTGGTATCATTAACTGGAGATATATAAAAAATATGAAATGGCGGATAAAGCACATAAACTCCCTCATAACGAAATGATAATATTTCTAGGCTCAGCACATGTATATCTCTTGATATCTAATAATAAAAAGGCTCTTATTAAAACAAAACATAAACAATTTATTTGAAATTTTCTAATAAAATATACACCAAGGCTTAAGTTCAATAAGACACTTTTAACTTTTTCTTCAATTCCAAGTCGGGCCCTACATAAAACAGTCATCCACAATATTTAAATGAACGGCTTAACAGCTTCTAACTGACTATATCGGTTTAACTTATCCTGCAGAATAATTTTTAAGAGTTAATTTGATGTACACTGTCTATCATTCATTCAGCGACGTAATTAGTTGTACAAATATGCAATAGAATTGAGGAAATATTTGCAGGGGTTATCATTATCTTCAGACAATTATTTGCATTATTTGTCGAATGCTTTGGATCGCAGTTCTGCTAGAAGAGGAAACAATTGATTTCCTAACACTAAATAATTGACTCTTCAAATATCAGTTTAAACTTTAAAATGGTTCTTTTCTCTTCTTGTTTGTAGTCAAATAGAAAATTCTTTTTTTATTTTTTAGTTTAACAGAATACAACCACTAGCATTTGTAGCTTTAATTGGTAGGCGGTTTTAAAACAAAACTGAATAAACTCACGTACATATGTAATTGGCTATTACAACACTGTTTTGGTTTACGTCCTAACTTCTCGCAGTATCCATGTTGTGTGTGTAAATTTTTATCCATGAGTATCGTGGCCTACAGTTTAAAGTCGACTCTAAACGTCAGACTTGAGAAGCTTATTCATGGAAACCAATTGCTCTCATTAAATTGAAACTAAAAAAAATGCCGTATACAAATATATAATAGGCCATTATAACTCTGTGTCGGGGTTACTGCCTAGCTTATCGAAAAAAATTCCATAAGTTTATTGAAAATTAGTGTTTACCATTCTGAAAAATATTTTCTCTCGCGAAATCACCAAAAATTCAGAATAGAAGTAGTGTAAAAGAGGTTCTTACACCGAATTAGCATTCAGCTGACAAACAAAAAATTTTACTAATCGTCTCAAAATCATTTCAATTTACATCTAAAGTCTTATTCAAAATAGTAAAAATACAACCTCTGGACTGCAATTTGTTTTGTTAGCTTTAATTAAATTATTTATTGTACCCTAATGTCTATGTTTATATCCATAAAATACATGAGTGTGTTTGTTTTTAAATTGCCAACAAGATTTTCTTTAAATATTTTAAAATATGTCACACATACTCATAACAGACTAAGTGTCTGTGATAATTGCTTGAGTGTTTGTAAGGGAGAAAAAAAAAAAAAAAACAGAAAAATAACCAAAATATTAAAATATAATAAAAATTATTAAATATAAGTTCATTTCGTTTTGCAACATTTTTATTTAATTACAATTTTATTTAAAATTGAGGAAAATGTTTCTTTTTTCATTTCAATTGGTTCCATTTTATTTTGGCAAAAAAAGATGAATACCCTACACACATACATATAAGTAGTGAAAATACATTGAATTGTAGATGAATTTATTTATTTACTAAATTACAAACAATATTAAATTATATTCTAATTAATTATAAATAACAGGGTGTCACAAACTAAGGTCTTTGGTAGAAATCGAACTCCCAGTCCTCACAATAGCACCTTAGCACTGGGGTACCTTGAAGTTTAGCTTAAAAGTACATAAAAAAATGTAAAACAAAACCCGCATTTAATTTTTCGATATAGAATATGAATAGAGTGGAACTAAAGACAATTACAAAGAGTTTAAGGCAAAAATCTGATTTCATGCATGATTCGTGTCTTGTTGGATACATTTAAAGAACACAAAACAATTTTATTTACCCAATTCACAATATCTTATAAATATTGTTGCAGATTATAGTTAAATGGCATTTAATTTTGTGAACACCTTGTCGTAAATATTGTTGTAGATGTTATTCAGTGTTATCAAATTTTTTGAATAAAAAATTAAGAAGAAGAAGAGAAGAAAAACATTTCAAACAATTTTTAAAATACATTTGAAAAAAAAAAAAAATAAAAAAAAAATTTTCCAACTCTGGTGGAAACATAGGAAAAATTGTCGTACATGTTGTAGTAATTTTTGACATTGAAATTACCAACAACATTATGTACAATTGTTGTAGTTTGTCATAGTTTGTACAGATCTATAACAAATATAACATTTTGTGAATTGGGTAATTATATATACCTATGAATTTACAGTGAGAAACAAATTGCATAACTTGCATTGACAATTACATATAGTACGGTATGCGCCTCTTATCCCAGGTCTTAATGTAGCAATTTTAATTGCCGAATATAAGAAAAACTGACAGAAAAATTGTTTTGTATTGTATAATTGCTTTCAAATTATCGAGGTAGAGAGGGTTTGCAATTGCCTTCACATAATGCAAAGAATAGTTAGATTTGTTTTAGTTTTAATTTTATTGTGAAATGCTCTGCTAACAATTATTTGGTCTTATTAACTTTCAAGTAATTTTAAATTTTTTTTACAGATTTTATTTTGCTAAAAACCTGAGACTGATACTCATAAATGAAGTTTGATTTAAACGACTGATATCAGGGATAATAACTATTCAAGAGAGCAAAATTTTTAAAAATTGATTTTGAATTACTGACTCTATTTATTCCGGGAATATATCCTTCACTTTTTATGTTAATATGCATGGAACGGGCTCCCTAGCAGTTGGATTGTGGAATGTGTGGCAGAGCATTCTTTCCTAGTAGAGAAGACTAGGAAAAAGGCAGGTTTGTACAGGTTTTGGTATTTCAGTCTTCAGGGTTGGTTCTAAGATGGAATTCGGGGTAGGGGATACTTTTTTCCACCTGTCTGCAAACTTTATATATTATGATGTATTTATTTTTGTATTGCTGGGTATGTATTTAATATATTTGCCTATTTTGTCTTAGAAATATAGAGGCAAGACAAATAATAGGCAAATATTTTGTATATTATATTCCCGGACACGTATAGAGTTTTTCAGATAGAGGTATTTACAATTATGCAAATTGGGCGAATTAGGGTTTTTTTCAAAAAGAACATCTAAAAAATCTTTAAAATATAGATTTCAAAGCAATAATACAGTTTAAAGATTTTGCAGGTTTTGCGGATTTTGCTTTCTAAGTAGGTAGAAAGGTTTTGCGGCTAGCATGTTTCATGCTTGTTTTGTTGAGTCCTGAAAAGTTCTGGTGTATGCTTTTCTTATATGTCTGTGTTCGGGTTCTGTTACAAAAATTCGACATGCACCCAATTATTGTTTGAACTAAATAGTAGGACTAACGGAAAGACAAACGAAAGAAGTGTGACAAAAAAAATTGTAATTACAAACACTTGTACATGATCCATTATTCATTATTCCTCATATATGTAAATATATTAAGCCGCTCTTGTACTCATTTTTAATTTTTTTATGAATCAGTCGATTCGAAAATAAATCAGAAATCAGTCGGTTTGACCGACTGCAAATTTTTTATTTCTCTTCTTTTTTATGAATTTTTTTTCATTATTATTATACATGACGATATAAAATTTACGAAAAAAAAAAAAAAAAAATACATCAAGCGAATAAAAGGAAAAAATTTTTTTTCTGCCATTTAACTACTCCCTTTCATACAAAAAATAAAATTTATTTTTTATTTATTTTTATTCGCTCTTTTCAAATGTACGAGTGTTGAATTTACAATTTTAATTGCATAAATATGCAAGAGTTGGCAAACATTTGGTGTTTGTTGGTAATTGTTGGTAATGCTGTATTATTTTTATAACACAATTTGAATATAAAAGTGTAGGTATACCAGATACTGAAGTTAAAAAAACAACTTGATGCCAGTAAAAAGGGCTAAAAAAGACACCTAAATTTAAAATAAAAATCAGTTTTAATAACACTTTAAGCTCAGAAAAACTAGAAAGAATAACAACTAGTTAAAGGAATAAAATTTGTTTGTAATCTAAAACACTCTAATAAAAATTTAATTTGCTAAAAATAGATAAAAAATATGGTGACAATCTATCAACCACTATTGATACCATACCACCAGATTAATAAGGAGACCTAATCAAACTTAAACTAAAAACTATTGACTTATTTTTTAAAGATTGTGACCAAATGATGTGCACAACTTATAGTTGATTTCTTAAAGTAAATAAAATTAAAAGAATTGCTATTTTATTGTAATATGAACCATAGAAAATCATGTCATTAAAGAAACGACAATTAAAAGTTTGTGGTTTTATGTGCATCTGAGTTGCTTTACGTTAAAATGTATGTCTTTGGAAATTCTTATTATTTTAAAAATAACAGTTTACTATTATTTTTTTAATTAAATTTGAATATTTATTGGGTCTATATTATATTTATTGTACGATTTTTTAATAGTGTTAATATATTTATATAATAATGGTATTCGTAGGAGAACTAACATCGGTTAAGGAATATGTACAACAGTAGCAGAACTGAACTAGTTTTCGACACAGTTACGAAAGGTATCATAAGAGTTCTTGGTGTTGTACATATTCATAGTTTTATAATTTTAACAGATGTTAGTTCTTATAAGAATATCAGTATTTGAATCTTATGACTATTAAAACATCTTACAATAAGAGTTTACTATATTCAATTTATTTGTATATTTAAAAAGCTTTAGTTAATGTTGTCACTGAGCACAACAAAACCAATACATTAAAATCAAAAGACCAATAATTAGGCATTTATTTAGTCATTGATCGGTCGTCGTACCGTTAACATCATGGAATAACATGTAATATTTCATATTGCGTGCAATCAAATGAAAAGAAATAACTAATAAATCTACAGCTATGCATACGTATAGATTTTATGCTATATTAACATTCTTCAACAACAATTTACTTCTTAAATATTTATATGGTGCGAACATGGCCATTAATATATACATAATTACGAGAACATATTAGGGAAGCTCGATGTTTATCGATTCATCGCAAACATCTATGTTTTTAATTCGATCAACGCTTTAAAAAATTAGTTTTTTAAACCCAATTGGAAAAATTCAAGAGATGATAGTAAAGGATTTAACAGACGGATCGGGATCTGATACTTCAGATAATGTAACAGACGCCTTTAGTTTTTGGAGTGATCAGAAACATATTAGATCACAAACATTGGAAACCAAATGGAAATGAAGAAAGTCCGTCTGACGTAATCTCTATGTATTTACGTAGTCCTGTAGATCGATTGAATGAAATCACCTTAGAGATATGGGCCAATTATAAGGTACAATTTCTAAAATTCTACAATGTAGTGTACAAATACTTAGCAATGGTTGCCAGTTCCATGCCGTTTAAAAAGCTTTTTGGAAAAGCTTCATCAACAAAGTAGAGTGCAGGCTTAAAGGGTTAATAAAATATTATTTTAGCAAACTCTGGACAAGATATATTGGGACTTATTAAATTATACAAAATTTGTAAAGTAAAATGTTTATTTTTATTGCAATTTTTATAAGTTTGGTTTGCTAATATATAAAAATTTAATACAATGCATCGAAAACATCGATGTACTTTTTTCGTGAGCATCTCTAGTATATGTGTATATCGTGCAACCGTGTATCAAACGTATGAGTAATATTTTAAATACTAAAACATTAAATAGTAAGTATACGCTATGAGTGACCTAAGAGAATATTGAATTTCAGGTTTTAAAAATATATGAGCGAAATCATACTTCAATTAATTGCTGTTGTCTATTTGACAAATATGCAATATGTTTAATATTCTCTGAATAATATATACTTACAGTCCCTGGCCAAATTATTAGACGCACTCTATTTTTTTTTAGTAATTTTATGTTTCTTAAGTGTTTTTATGCAATAATGGTACATTTGAATTACAATACTGTAATTTTTTATTTAAAAGAATTGTTTTATACCACATATTTTAATTTATTTTTTATATATGGTAATACTATTTTGATAAAGTAGTACATTAACGTAAACAAGTACAAACCTGTATCAGTCGCGATCGCAATCGATTCAGGTGCTTACGTGTTTCTGTGGCTTTATATAGTGTGATTTTTTTTCTAATGGTATTATACTACTCGGTTATTAGTTGATTTTGTATGCAGTATTTTAAAAAAGTATTTGGACTATTTTATTATACGGTAGAAAAGGAGATATTTCACCACGTAAAAAAGCTGAAGTGAAGGCCCTTGTGCTTACGAAAACATTTACAAACCGGGATATATCACGAAGATTTGAGGTTTTTGAAGCTAGGGTAGAAAAAAAAAAAACAAATCAATTAAACATAATAGAACGGTACAATATCACTCGATAATTAATATTTTACATGAAATCTTATGAAATAGACGTACTATTAATTTGGCCACTGACTGTATATAATATTTTTTATGAATACAGTAGTAAATGTTCAGAAATTATCAACCAGTTTATATTAAAAAATTTAATTCCCTCAATATTTCTCTATTTTATTATAATTTGAATTTTAAAGCTGTTTGATTGACCATTAAATATCTAACCGGAGTTGGATATGTTTCTAAGAGTTTGAAATGTATATTAAGTAATTGGTTACTATATCGACAACAATAATATTATTCCATAAAAAATAATTTGTTAAGGATAACAAGCTGTTGCGTTATTCAGTTGAGAATGTGTTACTTAACACTATATCAAATCCAAAAAAATATCACTGGGAAGCAAATGAACGTATAACATAATTAACTAAAACGTTACAATGGCTAATTGAATACGCACAAAGATATGCTAAGATATACCTGAACTTAGTATTTCTACTAAGATGATATTATGATTGGGCATAATAAACTATAAGGGAAGTAGTTTACCAACTTTTGTCTAACAATTTATTTTTTAGGTAGGGAAGTAGTTTACTGTGAATTTTTTTCTATTGTATAATTTGTAGTTAAAAAGTAACACACGGGTAGTTGTTCCAGAACCGGCAGTAGTATACTTAGAAGTTTGCATAGATTCCTCTTAGATAGTGGAATTTTTAAGCTATAAGGTTGTTGACAAAATTTTGTTCATAAAAATGTTGCAACAAATTTGGATACCAAAGTATTCTAACTTTCACCAAATAAATTCTCTTCTAATGACAAGGAGTTATTTTGCATGAAAAGCTATTTTTTAAAAAAATTTTTTGACAGTAAACAAATGAAATCTGGGATGCTGTCAATATACGCGGACTATTTTAAAAGCCATATATGCATAAGCTTTTAATTTTTGTTTCGGGTTTTGTTGCAGTTGAGTCTTTAGCACCAACAACTTATCAAATTACATTGTTTGTAGAACTTCATTGGAATGCAAAAATGTAAACGTTTTTGTAAAACGTGAGATAACTTTAATATCGGTTTAGTCCAGTTTAATTTGTTTTGTTTTAGCGATTTTTTTTTATACATTTTTAATCATTTTTTCTTTTTACTCTCTCTCTCCCTTTCCTAATGGCAGGGATTTTCATTTTATATGCTAATGTTAAAGAAAGTGTTATATGCAGTTTTTTTACTCCGTGTTATTGTGGCTCTACCGGAAAATGAAGTTGTTGTTTTAATTTATTTTCTCTGAAACTCGTCGTTAGTATAAAAGCATATGAATGCTATTTGACCATAAAATATGTAACAAAAAAAAACTTCATTAATGTGTGATTGTGTTTGCTAACAGGAGAATATGTGTAATAGGGAAAAAGCGGTTAAAATGAACTCATTTATAAAAATCTTTTTTGTTGCCCTTTTAAATAAAAATCACACTCACATGGCTCAATTATAAAACATGTCCTTATGCACCAACATTCAAGTGTGTTGCATATTACGTGTGTCTCCTTTTCTCACATTAGCTCTCTATTACTGTTTTATCTCTCTATTTGTTATCGTGTATTAAAAGATTTTTTTACGTTTGAGTTGATAATAAAAAAGAGAGTACAAAACTGCGTTGTTGTTTTAAAAACTACTTTTTTTGTTTGTCTTTCAAATTCATGTTTTGCAACTCTTGTTTTAATTGTTTGCTTAAGTTAATTAATTTAATTTTTTTCTCTCATTGTTGTTTTAGTATTCATGTTTTCATTAATAATATGCATATTTTTTTAATTTTATTTAAAATTTTGTGTTCCACATGCATATGCAAAAATATTTAAAATTTTTATGAATTAAAATTCGCGAACAACAGAAAATATCTTGTTTTTAAATTTAATTTTTTCATTTAAAACATTTAATGTTCTCTCAGGGGTAGATTAAAGAGTACAAGAGCGAAAGAGATTATTAAATATATATTACAGTGGATTAAATTTTGCGTAGTCGTAGTTGTTTTAACTTTGTTGTAACATTTTTAATTATTTTATTATATATGTAAGTATACAGTGTTTAAAATATTCACCCATAATAATGCCATTACTTGTATAATAATAATGCCATATAATCGGTATTATGTTGAAAAATTCTTGTTTTTGTCATCATAGTTAACTGGTGGTGGTACTTTCATACCTGTTTAACAGTTTGTTTATGCTATTTAAAGACGAAAGAAAACAAAAATTGAATACTGTTTAAATAAATTTCGGCAGAGACCAGCAAAAATATTATTCTCCTTAGATTTTTAAATTTGAAATAAGTTTAAAATGCGGAAATATTAAATTTGTTTTTTAATACATATTTGTCACGTTTTACGGCGTTTTCGTTTCTACAAAAAGTGTAACATTTTATTATTATATTATATAAAAGTAGGGTTTTATACACTCTTTTTTATCTCGTTTTAATATAATCGAAATTTTTAATTGCTGCTATAAAAGATATACTTTTAAAAAGGAATATTTTCTCAAGATGAGAGAAAAAATATATGAAAGGCAACATTTTTTGGTAGAAACGAAAACGCTATTAGATATACGCCTGCAAAACTAAGATTTGTCAAAAATTGAATTCGATTACCACCAAATATATTATATATATTAGCCAGGAGCATTTGTTTTTTATTCTTTTTTTATTGAAGCCAACACTCAGGGGTAAGTCCCTGCTAATGCTAAGCATTGCATTGGAATTTTTGTAGAGGGGACAGTACATAATTAAAATTTTTAAATTATTAAGCGACTTAAGAATGGTACAAATTGCTATGAGTTAAATGAAAGAAACAGGGACACATAGAGTGGGCTTGTGCCTGAATGGATTTTTTTTCAAGACCAAGACTCAGGGGTTTACCCCTAGTCATACAGTGCATTATATTGGAATTTGAAGATAAATAGATTTTTTTTAATTCTGGTTTTTCGACCTTTTTTATTTAATGTAAAGAAATTCTCAAGCTCAAGGTCTATTTTTAAATAAAAACTTTTATTTAATTAACAACATTTCGCTACTCCTGCGTGTAGTGTCTTCAGGATATATTTATTTAGAAATTATTTTTAAATTTTAAATACATTTTCTGTACATGTTCTGTAAGTATTTATTTGAAAATAATTTATAAATAAATATATAAATAAATATGTTTTTTACATTAAAAGGATTTTTTTTAATAGATATATGTATGTATGTATAATGCGTCTTTTTTTTTATTTATGAGACAAGTTGCTCTCAGTTTGATCACTCAAGGCCCAATGGTATACCTTCACTCTTGAATTTTCAACAGCAATTGCCTCTGTCGGTGAATGTTGAATGTGAGATGGTGAGCGTCTTTCATTAGGTTAGCTGTTATCATCCCAGAAAGTGGCACTGTATTCCTGATCATGCGTTTCTTGATGGAATAGACTAGAAATGTCAATGAGCGGTTTCGTGAAGATGGACTTCTTGGAAAGGGGGGGGGGAGGGAACCTCTGATATTTTAAATTATAATTTTTAAAACACCGAAATTAATTTTTTAATTTTTTTCTTCTTCGCTGGGATTTGAACCACGACATCCCCCAAGTAAACATGGTTTTTTTCTTTTGTTTTTTAAGAGAAAGTTCTGCTGATTTACATATGCATCCAAACAAACATTAACTGATTAAAGAAAAAAGTTTTGAATTGAAATTCAATATCTATATTAAGCTGAGTTTTAGATCATTCGCCGAATTACTGACACTAACGGTACTTGTGTGGTTTTAATTCATGTCAAAGTGAAATTGTGAGAGCCTTTAAGGCAAAAAGGTTACAAAAAAAGTCGAATAATACAAAAAGAGATTCTCATAATTGCAACAACTTAATTGATTAAATTTTCTGTAATGCTTTCCTGTGCAGTAAGCACTGTTCGCGGTCTCAAAGAATACATATAATAAGTGAAAGCAAAAGTGCTACGAAAACAGTCTATTGATGTTCAAATTAGTCTCTATAAAATCGAGAAAGTACATGTCAAGTTTGGAAAGTTTTAGAAGGTCAAAATTTTGAACCTCTAAAAAATACCCTGTATATACTTATATATCTGTGGCAATATGGAAGAGTAGCTTAAGTCGAAAATTGAAGTTTTGAGATATTATCATACATACATAACTGGCCTTTACAACCCTGTGTCAGGATTACGGACTAGCTTCTCGCAGCACTCATGTTGTGTGTGTAAATTTTTACCTATGAGTACCTGGACCTACAGTTTTAATGTCGACTTCGAACTACAGACTTGAGAAGCTTGTTCATGGCAATTAATTACTCTCAGAGCTTTTGCCAGAAGACTGCTGAGAGGTAGTCGCCGAAAGAAATATTTTTTTCATATTTCTTTTTTTGAAGATGTCAGAGCCTGGAGTCGAACCCAGGACCCATGTCTTAGTAAGCCAACACAATAACCACTAGACCACGGCGACTACATATTATCAATTTTGTTTAATTTTTATTCTGTATGTTTTTTGCGAATAATTTATGAGTTAATATATTGGTAACATGTTCATTAGAGAAGAAGGATGAATATTTAAAAAAAATATTTTTTATTTTAGAAGATTTTACCCCTTTTCTACTTAAGCGCTTTTTCGAAACTGAAATCTGCGTTGGACAGGTCCTTAAGTAACTTAAGCGCTTCTGTTGAAATAAAAAGTACGTATTGTGTAGTTTTAAGTAAACATAAGAGGATTTATTCAAGAACTTACATTTACTTAAGATAACTGTATACAAGAATCACATTTTATTAAAAAAACTAATGTGAATATAGGTTATATGATAAATCGAAAATCTAAATATGTAAATAAATCTATGTGTACATAAGTTGTTTTGTTCAATGCATTATTGATTTAAAAAACTTAGGCTAAAAAGTAAACGTACATAACATTGATGAAAAATAGAATTTTTCAAAACGGACTAAATACATTTAAGCGCCTTTGCTTCTGTAAAGCCCCAAACGCCTTAACTCAATTCTCTCTTATGTCGACTTAAGCTACTCTTTCATTTTGCCACAGATATTATAGTACCACGATTCAGTAACATTTAACTATACGATATTGGCAAAAGAAGTCGACAATTTTTATTGTTTGTAGTAACGATTATGTGATTCACTAAGTACACTTTAGCGACAGCCGACAACTCTAGTTTTCTTCATGTTTAAATTACAATCATGAGGCAACACCATATAACATCAGTCAGTTTTTGGATAATTGGTAAATAAAATGCATAGAAAGTAAGCAAAGTTACAAACCTTTAGTTTTTTTGGGTATAAAAGCACATATGAATGGTTCTCAAACAAACTAGTTAATAGCGTAGACACATCTCTCTACAAAATTTCAAAATAAAAAATTTACGATTTTTCAATTGAATAAACAGCATAAAAATTTTTGTCATTAGTTTACGACAAAAACTATTGGGACTATCGTAAACAAAAGATATTGAATAGCAATATCGACAATTCTGGGGTCTTATTCTGTAATTCTCTTAAGCTAAAGAGCTAAAATTTGTATTTTTTAAAACAGACTAGGCGTTAAAATACGTAATGTCAACAACAACAAAAAAAAAACGAATGATCAGGTAAAAAGCGCCACCTATTGGGAAGTAGAAGATAACAGCCAAACCTACTTAGCGAAGGCACACTCACCACGCAACCAACATGCAACGATGAGACAATTGCTGTTGATCATTCAAGGGTGAAGGTATAACACTGGCCTTTCAATGATCGATTCAAAAAAAAAAAAAAAAAAAAAAAAAAAAAAAACACTACGCCTTCAAGAAATGTATTCCTAGCCAAGAAGTGCTAAATCAAGTTTATAAATTTTTAGCAATACAGTTTTAGCTTAGGAGAGTTACAGAATAAGTCCTCTGTTATTTACTGTTGAAAACAAGGCGATTATCGTAAAAATATGTTACTGTATGGCGTACAGGTATATGATCAACGTGTAGGATACGATATTAAAAAAATATTTTGTTTGTAAATATTACCCCCCTATGCACCCAAAATTTACATAGATTCGAACTGTATTGTAAGACAAATAGGTTTAAAAACATTTTAATTTTATTCTCTTATTTTTACGAACATGCCTGTAAATTTAATATAAAAAAATTGGACTTTTTAATTCACATTAAATCACTTTTAGTTACTAAAGAATTTGCATATATTTTTTCAAAATTTATTATACTGCATTATTTTTTTGTTAAAGCTTTAAAATTATTTTTGCTTTATTATAAAAAAGAAAAGAAAAATAATATTTGTTTGTTCTTATCTTTAGCTTGACCTCGACCATATTAACACACAAAAAAAGGTTCTTATAAATAACAAGAAAAGAGAATTTAAAAACAAACCAAAAAATATTTCGTATATGTCTTGACCTTTGCATGTAAATAATTTACAGAATAATTTTTGCTTCAACAGTATACCTGCTGTATATATAACAACAGCATGCAACCAACGAACCAACTCCTTAAGAATGGTGAGTGTTTCAGGGACAAGAAAAATGTAATGAAACGAAACGAAAGAAACAAAACCAGACAAATTTATTTAATACACTTACACATTAACATGCTGGCACACAACAACACACACAACTACACCAGTAGATAGCTAATACCGGCGTTAATTTAAACACTTTATGACACAACAACAGATCAGCACCTCTTCTGCAACAACTATAACTACTACGACTTTAACTGATAGAGATAGATAGGGAACTATAATACTGATAATGATGTTGATGTTGATGATGATTATCACTTTAGTAGTCCCCAAATGAATTGGCTAATTTAAGGCATTCACACTTACACACAAAGTCATAGAAAAATTGTCTCTAGAGACGAATAGTTTGACTTTTTATCTTTATGGCCTTAAGAACATGAAGAAAAAGTTGTATAAAAAAATGTAAGTCTTCTTGTAAATGCCTTAAAACAACATTGATGACAATAGGAAGGGAAAGACAAAAAAAAATGAGGGTTATTTTTTCAGTGCATATGCCTTATGTGTTAAGAAAATAAAGGTTATTTGCTTATGTTTAGACCCGTTACAATGATTTGAATGTGTATGGTGTGCGTGTCTGTGCTATAGTATGTTGAAAGGTATAATAATCTGTGTTATTTATGTTGACAAATATATACTCATATTTCTTACCTGTAAACACAACTTTGTTTATTTATATTTTGCAAAAAAAAAAAGAAAAGAAAACTACCATTGCCTTTACCAATAAAATTGAAATTTCGCAAGAAAAAATATAAAAGAACAAAAACATTATTTACATTTATATATACATATTTATAGATAGAAGAAAATAGTTGTTTGAATTTAAATTATAAGGTTTTTGCATTTATCCCTCCTCTATATCTATATCTACCTGATTCACTTCTCTCGATTATACAGTTGTGTAAAAAATTATAATCTTCTATGTCTAAGAAAAATATTTCAAAACTTATAAACAAAATTCTTATAATCCGACTATTAGATAACAAAAACTATTTTTCGCCACATAGGAAAGTACATTCAACATCAAATATGAAATGCTTTTGAATTCCTCTGTTTTTTTATATATATTTAATGGGCTATGATTTTCATTCAGTGTATACATTTTTGTACATATGATTTACTGTTTTAATGCCATCTTTGGGAAAAAGTCACCTGACATACTTATCCCCATAAGCAATACACACATGTGGACCATTATTTTACATTAAAAGATTTAATGCAGCGAGGCGGAATGTTCGTTATACGAGTATAAGAATTAGTTCCTTGTCGAACGCTGCCAATGTATAAGAGCGATATCTCTGGGTTCAAACCTCATGTCCGACATCTTGAAAAAATATTATTGCCATGAAAAAGCTTTTCAAATCGGTCGTTCGGTATCGACTACAAACTGTAGGTCCCGATACCCATGGATAAAAGTAGACACACACAACATGAGTGCTACGAGAAGCTAGGCTGTAGTCTTGTAGCACAAGTTGTAATGTATATACATATATCTGTGGACATTTGACAAAATATCTTCTTTCAAAATCAACAACTTTTCAGTAGAGCAAAAAAACTGTTAAAAAGGCTAATACAAGTTATTGCTTAGAAAATTAAAGAAAACTTGAACTTGGATATTATACACAAATACTTAACGAACATTATGCGACCTTTTTTTCCCTCTAGAAACAATAGTTTTCTTTAAAACGACAAAAAATTAATTTAAGACTTTTTGTTAAATTTTTTTTGTTTAAATTTTAAAGAAAAAAAATAGCTTCCACCATACAAGTCGTTTTGTTAAAATTTTTTTGATTAAATTTGAAAATTATTTTAATCGCTTAAGTCAAGACAAGTTATTTTGTTAAAATGGAATATGAAAAAAAGGTTGAAAGAAGTTGATCTGGAAAATATATTTGGGTTCTATTTTTCCTTTCAATATGCAAATAATTAAAAAATAATAATAAAAATGAAATACAATTTTTTATAGACATTCAATTTTTTAAATTATTCTTAATTCTCTGAAAGAAGTCGTTTTGTCAAATTGAAATTGGGGGAAAGTCTGAAAGAGGTCGATTAGTCAACTGCATATCTTGCCTTCCAAAGGTCGTAGAAATATGGGGATTAGAGCAAAAGAAGGACAAGGAAATTCTATATTTACTATAAAAATCTTGGAAAATTGTCTTATTTCGAGAGAAGACGTTTTTTCAAAATTCCACAGATATGTATCTTCGCATTTTTAAGTCTTAAATATTGTACTATTTCTCATTCCTGATATTTATTTTAATAAGTCTTTATTAGGGATACCGAAAATAGGCAAGCAGATTGACTACCAGCGAATAAACCCAGTAGGGTTTATACAAAACCAACATTTTAGAAAATTGGTTTTTGAATAGTAATTTTTTCAGAAAACCGATTTTAACCGGTTTCGAATGTTTATAAAAAATTTTTTTTTTCCTTTATTCTTCATAGAATTTAATTCATTTATAGTTTTATAACTAAGATTCATAACTCTAGAATTATTTTGTTGTTAGCAATAATTTCGATGTTGAAATGACTCTCGTATGAACGAGCTATTTGTCTTGCGATTAATAGATAGCCCATTCAATGCAGCAAGTTATGATAAAATTTCTTCTAAACTAGTCCTTTTCACAAAGTTAAGAATACAGGGCTGTGGACTTCTTGTTTGTGAACTCGGGTTAGCATCAGATGATTTTTTCTCGGTTATTTTAGCGTGCACTGTTTTCAAATAATTATGTGGACTGTTTGTGATTGATCCTTTGTAAGTAAGCATTTTATTGCAATAAATACAACATGCTTTTTCTTTTAATACTTTTTTTTGAAATATTTTCACACGTCTGACATTTAGGACTACAATGATATACAAAATATAAAAAAAAAATTTATTTACTTAATTTAAAACCAACCAGAAGACAAACTGGTATAAAATCTAAATTAATCCATCATCATAATAGATAAAACACACTGTTTGATGGTACGATATGATTCCAAGAACCAAACTGCCTGCAACAGTGTTTTCATCAGTACCAGGTTTATAAATTTGGCTTCATTTGTCATTTTAAATTTTTTTAAGTGTTATTCATTGAAAACCGATATTTTCTACTAAAAACCCGGTTTTCGAAATTCATAACTTTCTCAAAAAAACCGATTTTTAAAATCGACAAACCGTAAAACCCAGCAATTAAAACTATTGCAAAAATTTCTCTGTTAAGAAGTTGCTTTTACAAAAATCACTATTTGAAATAACAATTGTAAAAATATTTGCTGTGTGTGTGTCTGTGTCTTTTTTTAATTAAAGCTTCCAGTCTAATAATTTACATTAGGACACTGCTATGGTTTTGAACACATGTTTTATATACATACTCGTACTGTATGTATGTAAATGCATATAATGTATAAGTATTTTAGCTTATCAGCAACTTGTTGAATTTTAACAAATTGTTATTCTATATTTTATTGCTTTAAACACACATATCCATATGCACACACACGTTTACATACATACTCGCAAGATTTGCTATTTTCCTTCTCTTACATTCTCTCTGTCTTTTTTTTTTTGAAACTACAGTTATAAACTGTAATATTTATATACCATTTAAAATACTCACACACAGTTTCACAAAAGAAAACAATATTTGTCACACGTTTCATTTTATGTTGTTACTTGAAAATAATTGCTAACATGTGATTGTATGTGTGTGTGTGTAATTTTTTCTCTTCTTCTGTGTTATTATAATATATTGGTTGTTTTTATTGTAATTCTACACTCTAAATTGTCGTAAATTGTATTTCCTGTTTTGTATTTTTTTCATACTGCTGTAACGTATCCCATATATCCCGTGCATTAGTATTCGTAATCGTAATCGTTTCATATTGTTGTACGTACGCGTACACATGTGCATACGTACGTTTTCATGCTCAATACTAAATAAACACTTCCGTTTAGTTTTCCGTGACAAACATATACATCCTTCTGCATAACATTTTTTGTTGTTGTTGATTTTTTTTTAATTTTACTTTGTTCGGTTGTATGTAACAGTGTGTATATAGGTAAGTATATGACTTACGTATTTATATATTTGTATTTAAAAGAGTATTTTTGCAAGAGTTTTAATATATGGAAGTATATACGTTTGTTTTAGGAATTAATATGGAAATCCGCAATTACAAGTTGTAAATAATTATAGCAGGTTTTTAAAGTTGAAATGGCAGTAAAAGATTTCAGTGGATTGGCTTTGTTGGTGATTCAGAAATAAAAAAAAATCGTTTTATTTTGAACCAAATTTTTTATTTGTGTGTTGTTTCTCTAATTGCTGATATTTAATTGTAAAAGATCAGCTCCAAATAAATCTTTACATTAGAATATAGGGCTTTCTTTGCAGTATCTTTTCTATGACACGACAACAGTTGTTACAATTTTATGCAATCATACAATGCAGAGGTGACTATTTTTGTCTCAAAGAATTCAAAAACCGGTTTATATATTTCGCAATTACGCATAACAGAAACACTTATGGCGTTTAGGTTTCTACAACAAAGTGTAATATTTTATTATTTTATTATAAAAAAGTAGGATGTTATATATTCTTTTTTGATCTAGTTTTATTGTAATCGATAGTTTTAATTGTTACTATATGGGATATTTTCTTTAAAAAGGACTATTTTGTCACGATGAGAGAGATTTATTGTACAGTATATCAGACCTTAATTGATTCTTTCAGCAAACATATTTTTCTTTCTTATCAAGATAGACAAATTTCTTTACTTTTTAGCCGTTGTAGTTACAAAACCTAAGGAATCCACAACTTAGTTTCATTTTCTTACTTTACTGGACTCATACTCTTCGATTGCTCTTCCAATATTTTTAAAGACAGCGTGGTATATCGCACAAAAACTCATACGGCCCAGGTTCAAATCCAAGCAAAGGTGAAAAAAAGAAAAAGTTAGTTTGCGGCTTTTTCAAAATTATAATTTAAAAAATAAAAGGTTCCGCCCTTCTAAGAAGACCTACAAAGATACCGCTTCCCGACATTGCACTCTATTCCACCACAAAAACGAATGATCAGGAGAAAAGCGCCACCTATTGGGAAGTAGCAGATAACAGCTAAACCTACTTAGCGAAGACACTCACCGCAATAAAAAATGTAACGATGAAGCAGAAGATAACAATAGCCTTTGGATGATCAATTCACAGCAATGGGTCTTATTCCTAAGGCGCTTAATAATAATATAAGACTATTTCACACTTTCAGTAAGCAAGTTTTTTTTTTTTTTACTAACACTCATATAAGCAAACAGTCGGCGTCAAATTATAGAAAATAATCTCTAAAACGAAATGAAATACCGTCATAAATCACAATGTCTTTGCTTTGAAAAATTATGTCTATATATGAAGTTTTTATTTTTTGGAAGGATTAAGTACTAGTATAGGGATTGCATGGCTTTGCTGTATTAAATTATTTTATTTAGAAGGATTGAACGTAGCGACACCATATCGTCGATGGAATTAAAGAACGCTGTAACTGACAAAACTTTAAATGTTCACAAGAGCCAAAAAACTTGTATGAAAGTAGAACAAAGACACTAGTATTTTTCATTTCGCAGATGACATAAGTGTATTTATTTTCATCGTAGAAATCTGAGTCCGGGATCGATCGTATTTTGTTTCTGATAAAAATGATGCAAAAAACGTATTTTTTTTTGTCAGTTACAGCGTTCTTTAATTCCATTGTCGATATGTATTATCATCGTACTAGAATTTGTAGAGGCTACAATAGGAGAGTATTTTCTGTATACAAAGAAATAATAACCAAAACTATACTTGGGGACTTTATTGGATTCTATTTTATTTATTTATTTTATTCTACTAAAAACATTTTTTCGGAGAACTAATTTGTTTTTAATTGGAAGAAATATTTTATTGGAGACTACCGACACAGTCTGGTACACAGAAAAAATTATTTTTTTGATTCAGACACGAAATTCACTGAGTTAATAAATTTTTTGTTTAATTTCGGTCCTACAAAGAAATTTGTGAATTCGAACAACAAATGTGTAATTTTTTGTTTGAAAAAAGATTGCGATATTTTCAATAAAAATGTTGCGATATTCAATAAACATTTTTATTGGAGTCACAAAAAAGAATCCAACAAAAAATGTAATAGAAGTAGATAAAAGTTTTATTGAACATTACGGTTCGAAGCAAACAAAAATTTTGTCAAACCAATTAATATATTTTTTGAAAAAAAAAAATTTGTTTTTAGAGAAAAAAGTTGCCAATTAAAAAAATAAAATGTTTAAAAATGAATCCAAAATTGAACAAATAATTATTCGAGACAACAAAATAATGTTCAGAAATTTTACAGAAAACTCAAATTATTTTTTTACAAATTTAAATTTTTTGAGGTAAATTTTTTTTATATTTTATTATTATTACTAGTATTATTAATATTATTATTATATTATTTATTTTAATCTAATATGAAATGTATGCTTTTGGGGATAAGCATGTCTCTATGGCCATTTCGTCTCTGCTTAAGAGACTCCTCAGGAGACTTTTTCCCAAAGGTGTTATTCAAAACTATAAATACTTATGTTAAAATAGTTATAGACTAAATGCGAATCATATCCCATTTAGTATATAAAAACCAAACAAAAGTATTTACAAAGCAATACATTTCTTTTTTCAAACAAAACTTTATTTGAAAACGAAAGAAAAATTGAACAAGCGTTTGTTTGAAAATATTCCAGCAATAATTTTTTCTGTGTAGATTAACTCGCTTTAGCTTTTAATAGATTTTATGAATATTTTCTACCGCTGAATTAATAAAAGCTAAGCAAATGTCACCTTATTATGTGAATTATGAATTAGTCGAGTTTTTGTCAAAAAATTTGAAATCAGTTCTTCATGGTATAATGTACCTACCCCATCTATTATTTTAAGCACCAGTGTATGTCTAACATTTGATTGGTGTTGTGTAGTCCCTATTACAGCGTATTACTTAGTCACAGTATTTTAAAGCTTTACAAAACATAATTTATCTACTCTAAGCTTTTTATATCACCTTACAAATGTTGTTGGTGTTATAGTTTTTGTCTGTTTCAATTTTTTTATTTTAAGTTTTTTGTTTTTTTTTTATAAATAAAATACGATTTATATTCTATAATGCTCTGTGTGAAAAGTACTATTTTTTTTGTTGGAATCCCAAAATGGTTTCGTTTCATTTCATTTATTTGTTCCGAGTTTTTATATCTCATTTCTTCTTTTGCATATAAACAGTGTTCCTTTGCAGCTACCAACCGGTACGGGTAGAACATAATTTACGTTTTATTTGTGAAGTACTTTACTTGCACAACGTTTGTTTTTCTTGTATTTTTTTATAAAGTCTCTTTGTCTTTTGATATTGTGGCCCTCTTCGTTTTTCTAACACCCTTTAGGGTGGAATGCTGGTGTTTGTTGCTGGTGTTGCAAATGAAAGTGTCTATTTGATATTTTAGAGAGCAGCATAAAAAAAGTTGCAATTTGGAGTTTTTTGTTTTATCTTTTTGTGCTGGCAGTGTAGCAACATTCGTTAAATAGTTTTTTGGCATTTTTCATTTTTTGATCTTCTGTTTTTTTTTTTTTTTTGTACCACACTGAGTGCAGTGTCAGTAGCGTTTGGCACTATTTGTCTAGTGGTAAATGCTAGTAAAATTTGTTCGTTTCATTTGCTATTTCTGTCTGAAGTAGCAGAGAGAAAGAGCAAAATTTTGGACAGTTTTTTTTGGTAAATTTATGACAGATTAAATATGGCGTTACATGATGTTTGCTCGCTGTTATTATTTCAAATTATAACAGGTGATGTCGAGAGTGTAACAAATTATATGCTCAAAGCTTTATATAAACGAGATGTCATAAACTGTGGACTATGTGTGCGACTTCATATAAAGCAGGTAATATTTTACTTGATTATTACAGGGATAACATATTAAATTTTATGAAAATTTCTAAAAAAAAAAAAAAATTTAATTAAAAATTTAAAAATAAAATGGCCATGAAAAGGAGCGATTTTCACAGAAATTTAATTTTGTTTTTCTTAAACATATAAAGTGATAAAATTTAAAATTACAGTAAACAACTTTAAGAAGTTTTTCAGCAGTAAAGAAGGACTTACAATATTCTCTTTTTGAGAAAAAAAAAAAAAAAAAAAAAAAAAAAAAAAAAAAAACAAAGAAAATAAAACGAAAAATGTGC
The DNA here is from genome assembly GCA_963576795.1 of Metopia argyrocephala. Taxonomy (NCBI): domain Eukaryota; kingdom Metazoa; phylum Arthropoda; class Insecta; order Diptera; family Sarcophagidae; genus Metopia; species Metopia argyrocephala. The sequence goes on from OY756209.1 coordinate 5,674,499, forward strand.
AGTGGATTATAGGGTGAAAAAACAAATGAAATTAGGAAAAAATATTGAAAATACGTAAAAATAAAACGGATATTAAAACTCAATCGAATTTACATTCGAAACAAAACTACACTGTTAAGGCGTGGAGTTTGATATAATTAATAATTCTCCCATATTTTATTTTTCTGTAATTCATACGCATTTCAATAATAGTAACCTAAAACACAGGTTTGCCAATGTAGAAAATTGGAAAGCATTCATGTTAAGAAAAATTTATTTAAACTTCAGCAAAATATTGAACATCTAACAGGAGTTTTGTTTTTAGAAATTTACATTTTTGAGTTGGCCAAACTGTGTTATGTGCCTAACAATTAAATATGTGATGGCAGCTGTTCATTTAGGTTTTTGTGATTGCATTATGAATAGACTTAAGCAAGAGCTATGCTTGTAAATTTAGAACATTTATTATTGCGGATTTCTGACTTCGATTTCTGACTTCTCACTGTATCTACTTTATTATTATTTAGAATAGTAGCTTTGAATTGTCTATGTCAATATTTGTTTAAAAGAAAATTAAAAATAAAATTTTACTTCTTATTTTACTTCTAAACTGAAAACATCATAATTATCGTAACAAGAAATGTGTTTCATAGAAACCATTAAAATTGCCAATTTTAAAACAAAACATCTTAGACCCACTCATTTAATAGAAACTAATTAGTTCGTTAACACAAAAGAGGGTCCGCTTAAAGTCTATTACGTTGGTTTACATTGAATAATGTTTTTACGTGGTGGGTTTCAAGCTTTCAAGATAACGGGTTGTTATGGCCATCTAAGTAAGTAAGAAAGTAATTAGTTCGTCATAGGTTTTAGCAACTAGAAACTGTCCTTTTATATTATGAAAGCTTAGAAACTTCAAAGATTTAAGTTATATATGAACTAAAGCCAAACAGCCATCATGTACGCCTTCAATTCTGCGAATGGCCTGGAGGGCAAATTAAAATTGAGTTTCAATTCAAAATTTTATATTCCGATGAATTTCATTTGTAGTTGAATTGGTACGTATGTACATACATAAAAAGAGTTGTTGCACTTGGAGTAAGAATAATCAAGGAAATTTTGTTAAAAGACCGTTGTGTATAAGAAAAATTATTGTTTGTTGCTCTGTACGGTCTGACTGGTTCACTGGTCTATGCATCTTTAGAAAACAATGATGTTCACAAGGTTGCTGTAAGCGCTGAACTGTATGGGAAAGTTTTCCGGCATTGATTTTGCTGCTCCTGTGCACGCTATAATTAATTTACATAATAGGCCATTACAATTCTGTGCCAGAGTTACGATCCAGCTTCTCTCAGCACTCATGTTTTGTGTGTATCTTATTATATCCATCAGTACCGTGACCTACAGTTTAATCAGTGTTGTCAGATTAGGAGATTTATTAGCAAAATGGGGATCTTTTCTCTGAAATTTGGATGAAAAAATTAATTTGGGAATGGGGATTTTATTTGGGATGATCGACAAGTTGTCGGCGATTTTTAAAATTTGTTTGCTAGGTTAATTATATGTTATAGATTTCATTCATTCGGAACACACGATGAAAGAATTTCAATAGAGTTTCAATTTCCAATATTTTCTTATAAACTTGTTTCAAACTCATACTTTCATATAAAATATTTGCAAAGTGTGCTCTTGGTTTTAGTTTGATTAATTTTCTCATATAAATAATAACATTCCCATATCATTATGATTCCGCCACCTTTTTTAATGGTTTTTATTGTGGAGGAATTCAGTTATAAAGGGTCTTCTTAATACTAAATTACTTCTTTTGTAGATAAACAAACTAATTTTAGTTTCGTCCGACCACATTTACTTCTCCACTTATACTTTATGGTATGGGAATGTTTTCCATACTATGACAGAGGACAACTAATAAGAATTAAGATGCAATAGATGCCGTATACTATACAAATATTTCCAACGACATCATGATGTCTTATGCTGAATATAAAATGGCACAGCGATCAATATTTCAACAAAATAATGACCCGAAACACATAACGAAGCCAGCAAGAGGTTGGTTTAAAAAGAATGTCGTCAAGATTTTAGGTTGATAACAGTCTCCAAATTTACATACATTCAAAATTATTGATGCAGTTTATGTGGGGATTTTTGGGGATGAACTAATCAAGGATTTGAGGATTTTTGGGGATGAACTAATCAAGGATTTGAGGATTTTTGGGGATATGAATTTCGAAATTGGGGATAAAAATTGGAAACTATCTGACAACCCTGAGTTTAATGTCGACTCCGAACGACAGACTTGAGAAGCTTGTTCATGACAATCAGTTATTCTCAGAGCGTTTTCCAGAAGACTGTTTAAAGGTATTGGCCAAAAGCAATGATTAACTTCCAAATCGAGTAATTCTGCTTTCAGAAAAGCTTCCAGCTTTAAACAATCGTATCTGATTGCTGCCAAATTGAAGCAACTTACCTAATGCTATAGATTAGCTAAAAACAATTGTAAGAGGATAACAAAGATGATCAGCAATAGGATGAAGATAAGATAAGATTTGTAATGATTTAAAATTTGATGAAACTGTTCCAATGCTGATTAATGGAAATTGTAAAATTGTTAATTGAATCATGTTATAGGGCTGATATTCATATTTTGAATGATTTATAAGAATATTTTGCAGCAAATGAGTTCCTTATTAAATTCTCATAATTTTTTTTTTTTTTTACTCAAAAAAACTTTTTATGAAAGAGTTACATACATACATACATAACTGGGTTTACAACCGTGTGTCAGGATTACGGCCTAGTTCTCGCAGCACTCATGTTGTTTGGATTAATTTTTATCCATGAGTACCGGGACCTAAAGTTTAATGTCGACTCCGAACGACAGACTTGAGAAGCTTTTTATGGCAATTAATTATTCTCAGAGCCTTTGCCAGAAGACTGCTAAGAGGTAGTCACCGAATGAAATATTTTTTTCATATTTTTTTCAAGATGTCGGAGCTGGGTGTCGAACCCAGGGCTCATGTCTTAGTAAGCCAACACACTAACCACTAGACCACGGCGACTACTGATGAAAGAATTATTTCATATTAAATTGCCACTAAAATATTGTAATTCGTCGTTATTGAAATATTTTCTTTGAGGCTGTATATCCTTACTTTCCTACAGCAATAAACAAGAAACAATTACCGCAAAAGATTTTGTGAAAACGCCTATTATAAAACTGCATATTTCAGGTGCATGCTGTGGCAGCTACATAGGCGAAATCAATAAGACTCGTTTTGGTAATTGGATTTTCATTTAATTTACTGGACTCAGCCTTAAGAACTTATCAACGATAAATTAGGTCTGTGTCTTTTATAAAACCGGACCTTACTTCTATACTAAAATTAGGCTGATTAATTAGTTTGAAGTCAATCCTATATTTTCTGTACCAATTATATCTTGAATTGCTGGATAAGTGGGAAAAATATGAAAAGAGTTATTCGTATTTGTTTACTTATGAAAAAGTTACACTTCTCTCTAAAGAATAAAGAAAATAAGACTTTTCTTTGTTGACATTTTATACTTAGCAGAAAATTATTCAAATTGGGAAGCAATAAATAAAATTGTAAGCAGTAATGAAAGCATTATATTGTTTATGTATACTCTAAAGCTTCCAAAAATGCTACAGGATAAAGTATTATTTTTGATTTTTTGTACTACTTGCTTACTAGTTGCAATAAATGTGCATATAAAAATCATGTATTATTGATGAGCACGTGAGTTATGTTGTTTAAGAATTTCAAAAGAAAAATTACACTTTTAAAATTTTAATACAACTTTATTATTTGGATTTGGTCTTAAGACTAATTTTACAAAAATCTTATATTAATATCTAGCTTACAGCACCAAACTTAAGAATTTTAAAATAAAAGAAAAAAAACTCTTTAAAACAAAAGAAAGGAAAAAATAAAAAAACTGAACACTTAAAATTATTGAGCAATCATTAAATCGATCTGCTTAGTCAGATCGATACGAATACTTTGTTGTTGTATAAACAAAAAATGTCAAAGACTTGGTTCTGTTAACATTTCAAGTGTTAATGCCCTTTGTTAAATGAAAATGTTTATGAAGCATAATGTGGTTGGTGTTACATTGAAATAATTTTTTAATATTCAAAAAAAAAGAAAATATTTATTTTATATTCCAAGTGCCAATGAACTTTTACTTTTTATTTAAATATTTCGCAATGATTTCCTCTATATTAACGGTTGGTTGTGTATGTGGAAGTACATACGTAACTCGTGTAAGCGATGGTTCACAATTTCAACCTAACAAAACAGCTTACTGGCAAGCACTAATTTCTGCTGGGTAATCACTCCAAATCGACAATTCTGCTTATTTACGTACCCATTCAACCAGAAATGGACTTCGTCGGAAAATAAAATTGGAAATTCAAAATCGACATCAATAGAATAGAACAATTGTTTTTATTAAAAATTTCAACAAAGTTGCTCTGGTGTAAGTCGATTCATATTGAAATTTCAAAGCAAACTAAACAAAAAGCAACTATCAGCTGTTAAATGAATGATTCAATAAAGCAGTGATTCTAATTCAAAGTTGTGACACTCTATAAAAAACACCCTTTACTTAAACATATATTTTCTTTAGAACTAAATTTCAATGTTAATGTACATTATGTCACTTATGGCGTAGACTTAATATTTAATTTTATAATATTACAAAATATTACTCATACGCTGGGTACACCATTCTTTAGCATTTTATTAACAAGTTCGTTAATTAATCTTCTTAAAAAAAAATTAAAATGATTAAAGATTCAATAAAATTTTTTATTCGTTCATATTAGTTCTTCCTGCAAACAGCAGTTAATACAATAACACTTAATTATTTGCAATTTTATTGAATTTAACAAGTTGTTATCCCTTATGGAGTTGTGAAATATTTAATTTTAAATTGCCTGAGTTATGATACCCACTATCATGAGGTTAGAAATCTGAAACCTTTTGGTAATAAAAATATTTCATACCAACTGCATGCTGTGCTAAGTAGCATCCTTTGGTCATATCCTGTGCCAAAGAAGTCAATATGTTTCTGTTTGCGATTTCTATAGAGATTTGGTAAAAGGAAAACTTAGGAGAAGTTAAACCAAAACACAGTTTGTTTCCTAGGGAAACCAATATGGAGTTTCTAATGGTTGAAACTAAATACAAAATGTTAAAAAGAAAGCACATATTAGGGTGGTTCAAATCCTTAAATGGATTAGACGTAAAGAGAAAAATATATAAGGAATGAACAATCGTTGTGTCGTGGTTTCTGGGGGAATCGAAAGTACTTTTCTCGCACTAGCAGTCTAGCATACTACTCAATAGACCACTGTGACATCGGAGAAATATTATTATTCAGTCTTAATTCATACTCAGGTTTTCTATGTTTTGAACCACCTTAATATAGAGCTGTAGATAAGCATTTATATACTAGAATAAATAAGACATATAAAGCAAATAATAACATATGCAAAATAAAATTTCGTTTTTTTTTTGCTCCAAAATCTCAGGAGAAATAAAAAGAAAAAATATATTAAAATAAGCTTTTGTGTAACACGAGTACGAGTATTTTTTGTATGCATACGCATGCATGTGCAGATGTCTGTGTAAATATTTTAAAAATTTTGCAAGAGAACTCTAAACACATTTTCTATTGCTTACTTCCGCTTGAATAGAAATGCATTTTGATCAACCAACCATATAAAATTTCCTTAAGATACGAGTACACAAAAGTTTAATATTCGAACATGCCAATGGAAATAAAACAGCAGTAGCAACAACAGCAGCGGCAACAGCGACATTATCCAAAGAAACAATTTGTTCAAAACTAAACCAACGCTTTGAATGCAGCAGTACCATTTCCTCAAAATGAAGAAAATAATATTGAATTTATAAGGAAGTAATAAAATACAGCAACAGCAAGAGAAGGGACTCTAAAGAAATCCTAATGGGTGGTGGTCCATAAAAAAAAAATCTCATAATGGCTTAAAAGTTATGCAGATTTCTTTCGATTTTTTTTATTTCTTATTTCGTTTTTTTTTTTTGCCAATTGAAAATGTTACGATAAAAATAAAAAACGAAATAAATAAAAAGACATTCAATGTTGGAACAAATTTTGTTAAGGGACAGTTAGAAATAGAGATGAAAATATAAAAAAATATATTTTTTTCAGTTTTTTTTCATTTTTATTTTGTCTATAAATTTTTATATGATTTTTATACAGTTTTATTGCCTTGTAATCGTTATACTTTGTAAAGGAATTGTTGAGTAAGGCAAAGGGAGTTGAGTGTCATATAATAATACCATCTACTTATTGGTATATCTCTCAATGTGAGGGTTAAAGTGAGTGTTTGCAAAAATATTATCTCTTGAAAATATCATTAAAATAACACAGTTGTAGTTTGTAAGAACGAGTAGTATTTCTTTATCACTTTTAAGTGCATGTAATATGTTAGAAAGTGTTATAAATTGTTAAAATCAAGAAGGATTACAAATATTTGCAACGAATTCGTTTTACTACTACACGTGAGATAAAATTGTGAAGATACGTAGGAATTTTGTTTCAATAAAAGAAAGATATTGCATTTTCGTTTTACAAAATAAAAAGTGCAGCATTTAACATTACACAATAAAATAAAACACTGTTCAGTGCGAATACAAAAGACAATAAAGATTTGCAAAGAAGATTTATTTAGTGGCTAGACAGCAAAGCTGAATAATGAAAAAGTTAATTTGCGGTTTTTTCAAAATTTTAATTTAAAAATGAAAGGTCCCCCCTCGTTACCCCACACCAAGAAGATCATCTACTAATAAACCGCTCCTTAACTTTCCCCTCTATTACTCCTTAACTTTTGACAACGAAAATCTAATGATCAGGAGAAAAGCGCCACCTATTCGGAAGTAGCAAACAACAGCTAAACCTACTAAAACTACTTAGCCAAGGCACTCACCACACAATGCAACGATGAGGCAATAGCTGTTGATCATTCAAGGGTGAAGGTATAACACTGGCCTTTGAATGATCAATTCACATCAATTTGTGTCATTACTAAGGCGCTTAATAATAATGTAAGAAAAATATATACATATCGTCGCAAGAATTAAAGAACGCTGTAACTGACAAAAAATCGAAAATACGTTTTTTGCATCATTTTTATCAGAAAAAAAAAAAAAACAAATACGCGTCGATGGTATAATTGCTGTTGGTCATTCAAGGGTGAAGGCACAACACTGGCCTTTGGATGATCAATTTCACAGCAATTTGCCTCATTCCTAAGGCGATTGTTAATATAAGAAAACAAAATATATGTCCTGTTGTTATAATGTACTGTCCTTTCCAAAAATGCCAATACAATGCACTCCATTTAGTAGAGGTATACCCCTGAGTATTGGTCTCAAATAAAAAAAAAAATAAAAATAAAAAGGTGGCCGGTCATACTTCAAAGTTGAGTTTCATTCTATTCAAGAACAAAACTTTTCAGAAATTCGAGTCCTTGTCTTTGTCGGTAGCTTAAAAGCAAGAAATGGCCTTTGAATGTTAAATTCACAGCAATTTGTCTCATTCCTAAGGCGATTATTAATATAAGAAAGCAAAATATGTGTTCTGTTGTCGTAATATACTGTCCTTTTCAAAAATTCCAATATCATGCACAGCATTTAGTATTGGTCTCAAATAAAAAAAGGATGTTCTAGGGCTTAGTCTCTTTTAGTGCTAAGGAAGTCATTGGCTGCTTTCTTTTTGCTACAAAATACTCTTATAAATCATTCAGCAAATATAATTTCCTGCCCTATAACGTAATTAAATCAACAATTATAAAATTTCCATTAATCAGCATTGGAATAGTTTAATCAAATTGTAAATCATTACAAAGCTCATCTTATCTTTATCCACTTGCTGATCCATAACATTAGGTGAGTTGCGTTCATTGTTTCAAGCTGGAAGCTTTTCTAAAGGCAGAATTAATCGATTTGGTAAGTTCATAATTTCTTTTGGCGACTACCTTACCTACCTCTTAGCAGTCTTCTGGCGAACGCTATGAGTGTAACTGATTGGCATCTCAAGTCTGCAGTTTAGAGTCGAAAAATTAAACGGTAGATCCAACTACTAATGAATAAAAATTGGCACACGTAATATGGGTGCTGCGAAAAGCTAGGACGTAACCCTGAAAGAGGGTTGTAATGACCAACATATACATAATTTATATATTACATTAAATGTAATCATTTAATAGTACTTAAATTGTTTAATTTAAATGTAGTCGCCTTGTGTAGTGTGTTGGCTTACTAAAACACGACACCCAGCTTCGACATCTTAAAAAAAAGTAATATGAAAAAAATATTTCTTTCGGCGGCTACCTCTCAGCAGTCTTCTAGCAAAGGCTCTGAGAGTAATTAATTGCCATGAACAAGCTTCTCAAGTCTGTCGTTCGGAGTCGACATTAAACTGTAGGTCCCGGTACTCATGAATAAAAATTGACACACACAACATGAGTGCTGCGAGATGCTAGGCCGTAATCCTGACACAGGGTTCTAAAGGCCAGTTATGTATGTATGTTTGTAAATTGTTAAACTGATTTATTTAAGTTTTATTAAAAATTTGTTTTCGTTTGCATTTGCACTTTTTAACTGATATTATTCCAACATTAATAATAAAATTTTTTAATTGATATAACAAACTCGAATGCTTGTCGGAAATCAGTTCAGAATTCGTTTTTTTCTGTATTGTTATGGAACTCCTTCGTTAGTTTTATAACCTCTAAGTAGCAGCCTTGAATGTTACATTCCCACCGTTGCACTAAAAGTATGACACATCTTTAGTAACTTCAATTGTGTATATTGAAAAGGCAAAACAAACAAAGAGAAATTGGTCATGTAATATCATCACCGGATCCTTTAGTTGTGTTTAGATGTGCTCTGCATTTCTTTTTCTTTATTTATCCTTTGTTTTGTTAAGCAACAAACAGAGAAAACCCTTTGAAAAAATACAAAAAATAAAAGCAAAAGGACAATGCAAGAAAACTGAAGAAAAGCTACGTTTTGCTAAACATTCTTTCATATTCTGAAAACTAAACTGAAAGAAAAAGACAAGTACTCGTACAAGAAGAATTTCAAAGTTTTTTTCCTTCTGCTAAAATAAAATTTCTATTAAAATGTTAAACATAATACGAGTATGATTCTTAAGAAAATATTTTATTTTTTATAGATTTTATTGCGAATTTGTTACAGAAAGCAAAAAGAAGCATAACTTTTTATTCTTTTGCAAAAGATGAAAGAAAAAGGAAAACTTTTACAACAAATTTGTTGCAGCCATTTGAAGAAGAGCCAGAGAACAAAAAAGAGAAAAAAACATTATAACGGGTAATAAAAGTACAGAGAGGAAGTAATAATAACGTTACAAATGAAAATTATAATAAAATGTGTGAGTCCTTGTAAGTTGTCACAATTCTAAATCTCTTAAAAAGAAGGCTTTTGAAAAATAGTTTTTCTTTTCTATACATTTTTTGTTTTCAATTATTCGTTTGCTTTCTTCTGAGCCATTAGATTTTTGTTTAAAATTTTTGGAGAATTATTCAATAGATCTATAAAAGAAAAAAAAAAAGAAAAAAAATTTGATAAAAGATTCATTCATTGAAAATTGTTTTTCTTATATTTTCGTATTGAAAGTTTATATTCATTTTAACAACACCATCATTTTATCATATATAATCAGGCATAAGTTTATTTTTACAAAAATATTCTTTTATTTGCTGTTGGTTTTGCTAAGAAAAAGAAAGGAAAAACTTGATTTGGAATAAATGATGGCCAACGATTGAATTTTTATTTGATAAAAATTTTTTTGTCAAGTGATAATACTGCTATTGATGGTTTTTTTTATTAAAATTGGTGACATTATAGGTGGATGTTGGTGTGGTAATTTGGGTTTGTGATCAGTCTTTAAAATTATGCCAATCGATTAAATAATTTTCCAAGTTCTTGCCTTTAGCTTTCAACATATTCTTCTTTTATTCAATTAATGACTTTAATTGTTTTTCATTTAATAGTTGTTTTTAAATCCTTTAATATTTTGAAGTGTTACATTTCCAATTTTGTTGCCAATGTTTTCTGTTGCAATTATTTTGGTATTTCCGACTGTGTTGCAAGTTTTGTTCAGTTTCAGTGATAAATACATGGACAAGTATTTGTGGTATTTTTCCATATATTTAGCAATTATTTTAAAAAACTGTATTCTTTTATTGTGCACAGCATGATAATGGAGAAAGAATTTTTTTATTTAATTGCTACAAATTACTTATTTTTATTAAGTCCAGTAAGGTTCTCTTGCACCCTTATGACCTTTATAGAAAAATAAAAAAAAAAAAACAAATACTGGTTGGCATACCTAAAAAAGTTGAAAAAACTGTATTCATCTTGCAGTTTAGGAACGGGAAATCGAAAAATCATGGAGTCATTAATCAGCCTTCGTATTTTCAATATGTGGTCGGTTGGTATTGTTATGAAAAGTGGACGTAGTTGGATACTCTTTGAAATTATTTTATATTAAAGCTAAAAATTTAAAGCAATTTTCTTCTCTTTGGTTTTATTTAATGAAAAATTAATTTTTTTGTTTTTGTTGTTTTTAAGGCTTGAGCACGAAAATATTTTTTTAAATTGCTGTAAAAAATTGAATTCAATAATAGCACTTCCAAAAACTATTCAGTTACTATCAGCGCTCCATGTTTGTTCAGTTGAAAATGTTTTAAGTTCATAAAACTATATAATGTTGTTCGAAAAATAAGTAAATCTATAATCACTTTGCAAACAGCAATATTTGAATATTATTATTTATTATTATCTGGTTTAGATCCAGCACAAATGCAAGACACTGCGACCTATAAGATCTGTTGTGTCCTTTTGAGTCTACTGTTTGTTTAACAGACCAACTGCCTTCCTTACGAACACCAGCAGGTCTGAAAGTTTAGTGGTGGATATATCCGTCAGTGCGACAATATGTCTCCCTAAATACATCCATCTAAATCTATCAAGAGCCACACATTCACACAATATGTGCTCTGCTGTCTCTGATGCTTGTGAGCATAGTCTACAAATATCTACATTTGTGATCGCCATTCTCATCAAAAAATATTTGAATATTTCCAATGTGTTTTATCTGACCTGAAATGATTCACTTTCATTAAAACCTATTGGTGGATGTGGTATCAGTAGCCATTTCTGTTTATTTATGTAGAGCTCTTCCTAATTTTTTCTTTATTTGAGACCAATACTCAGGGGTAAAACCCCTACTAAATGCTGTGCACTGTATTGGAATTTTTAGAGGACAGTACATATATTATTATTATTTATTAAGCGCCTTGGGAATTAGACAAGTTGCTATGAATTGATTATTCAAAGGCCAGTGTTATACCTTCACCGTTGAATGATCAACAGCAATTGCCTCATCGTTTCATATTGATTGTGTGGTGGATGGCTTCGCTAACTATGCTTAGCTGTTATCTGCTACTTCTCAATAGGTGGCACTTTTTTTCTAATCATTCTTTTTTTTTACTTACATTGGTTAAGGTGGAATAGAGTGGAATATCGGGGAGCAGTTTCTTTGTAGATGGTCTTCTTATAGGAAGGTTCTCTTATTTTTATATTATAATTTTGAAAAAATCGCAAACTAACTTTTTCATTTTTTACATTTGCTGGGATTTGAACATGGGCCGTTTTGAGTTTTGATGCCAGCGCTCTAACCACTATACCACGCAGCCTATAATACGAATATTGTTATCGTTAGATATCGATATCTTTTGAAAGTTTCAGCATAAGCTCAAATGTAACTCAGGATTCTGCTCTACATCTTATTCCTCTTCTTGTATATCCAAATATTTCTTCTTTCTCCAAATAAAAATCTTTTTTTTGTTTCGTCAGAAATGTTTTAATTAAATCAAAGATAACTGCAATGAATATTTTCCTTTTGGTAATTAAAGGAGAAATGATGTCCGTGAAGGTATGGTAGACTAGCACTGTTGAGTGACTTTACTTCGACTAACTCATACAAGTGTATGTACATACATATGGAGAGAATAATTTCAGTATGTGGTTTTTTGAAAAGTATGAGTTAAATAGTTGATGTTTGGTCTCGAATATACACAGAACACAAAGAACTCTAATGAGACTACCGTAGCTGGAGTCGAAAACAATTGTTCAGTTTGGTTAGTGTACCATTCCTTCACGGACATCATTTTTCCTTTAATTACCAAAAGGAAAATATTCATTGCAGTTATCTTTGATCTAATTAAAACATTTCTGACGAAACAAAATTGGATAAAAAATTGATCACACCTTTCCTGGAGCTCGAACTTCGGGCCTCCTGTACATAAAAAAATCTCTTTTATTTTTTGTAGAATAACATCAATATTACAAAATTGCATCATCAACACTGTGGATCAAAAAATTAAAATTATTACCATGTTTTCGTCAAGTTCAGATCAACGATTTATCGTGTAAAGCATAGATAAAATGACACAATTTGTTCAAATGTGGACAAAACCTATTAGTAGTGTTGATATCTCAGCTAAGGGGTGGAAATTTAAAACTGTCACGAAGTAATTGGGCAGTGGCTGTTTTTAAAACTTTTGATAGTATTTAAATTATTTTCCCATTAAGGCTTAAATTTTAAAGTAGTTTAGTTATTCTTTATATTTTTTTTTTTTATTAATCAACAATATTATTTGTATTACAGGCCAGTAAAAAAATGCTGAAACGAGTCGCATGTGTATTATGATTAGCGCCTCTGGTAGTAATCGAAAAAGCAACCTTTGGAATATCAGACTTGAGCGAGTCTACTAAAATTTTCTAGGGGGTCCATGAGGGGTTCAGTCGGGATAGAAATTATTATAGTACGAGTAGCAAATGTAAAATAAGTTTGATTATCTACATGGTGAATATAGGGTGAGTTCGTACAATAAATCCAAATAGATCAATGGCTAGTATACGAGTATCATAAATTATTAGTTTGTGAGAACTCCTGCTTTCACTATTAACATTAAAAAAAGGATTAATTTTCTTTGTTTCATCAGAAAGAAATTTTATAAAGAATTTAGATTTTTTTAATGAATTTTTAGAAAATCAAAGGAGAAAATGATGTTTGGCAAGTACACAGCTACTCTAGCCTCATCAGAGTTCTTTGTATTTGTACATATTCATAACCGAACATCAACTATTTAACTCACACTCTTTTAAGGAAATCACATACTGAAATTACTTTTTCTTCTCCATATCGTCGATGGAATTAAACGCTGTAACTGACAAAAAATCGAAAATACGTTTTTTGCATCATTTTTATCAGAAAAAACATACGCGTCGATTGGTCCCGGTCCCAGATTTCTACGATGAAAATAAATTCACTTACGCCGTCTGCGAAATGAAAAATACCAGTGTCTTTGTTCTACTTTCATACAGAATTTTTGACTCTGGTGAACATTTAAGGTTTTGTCAGTTACAGCGTTCTTTAATTCCATCGACGATATGTACAGACACTTGTATGAGTTAGTCGAAGTAAAGTCAAATAACAGTTTCTATCATTACAGTTTTTGTAGTTGTCATCTTATTTGGATGAAACAGAATTCCATTTTATCCACATTAGTCGACATGTACAACATATACGACTGCAGCAGTGGTGGTAAGAGGGCATTGCCAAAGCCAGCGCATTTTATATGATAAAATTTTCTTCGTGGACATACATTATTTCACTTTTAAATTCAAAGTTTAATGTTTACTACACATGCATGTGTATTATTAACATACACATACAAAAGTTATCACACACATAATAAAATAAAAAAAAAAATAAAAGCAAATTGTAAAATATTTGATGAAAAATACCAAATGACCGTACCGAACAATCACTGGAACGACCGATAGGCCAATAAAATTTTTCATTAAGGCAATTATTTTGTGGTTAATTTGTAGATAATGAAAATTTGTGGTTATTTTACAAATGTGAGAAAAAAAAAGGTTTATTTTTAACTTTTGTTAAAATATAAAAAAAAAAGAAACGACACTGATATACACAATTACGAAAAGAAATGAAAATGAAAAAATCAAAAGCGAAAGCAAAATATTAAAAATGTCAATTAAATTGCTTAAAGTGTGGGCTTAAGTGAATCCACTTTGGTTTGTTATAAAAAAGTATTTTTAGTTTCTCATTTCGCTTTTTCTAGTGAAATTGAAATTTCTGCTGGTGGTTATTTTTTTTAAATAATTTTTATTTTAATAGCACAGAAGGAAGCCATATAGCCAGACATGTTTGTGTTACCAAAGAATTTTAATTTTAATATTGAATGGTCATTTAAGGTGTGCGTCACTATAAAGTGTAACACCCATTTTTCTTAATAACTTTTTTCACCTTTAATCAAAATTATTTTTCTTAATCACAATATCTTTGAAAAATGTGTCAGATTTTAAAATGTATCAGTTTGTCAAATTTGACTTGTTAGTTAGTTCACAATGGATAATCAAAGACAAGTGCATACAAAAATTATTCAAATAATTCAAAAAAACCATATTGGAGTTATACAAAAGTTGCTAGGGAAGTCCACGTGACCAGGCAATGTGTTTCCAGAGTGGTCAAAAAGTTCAACAAAGACCTAAAAATTTAAAGAAAGCCTGGAACAGGTAAAGCAAAACTCGTAACGAACGACGCGAAAGCCAAAGAGGTTGAGAAGCTTTTGCTGGCTCTTCCAAACATTTCTGGTCGCGAAGTGGCCCGGCGCGTGCAATGTTCGGAAAGTTTTGTGCGCCGAGTTAAAGCTAAAGCTGGCCTTAAAACATTTAAAGTCCAAAAAGTTCCGGATAGAAATGCTAAGAAGAATATTGAAACAAAAAAAGAGCAAAACTCCTCAAAAAAGAATTTTTTCAAAAGTTCGAATGTTGTGTAATGGATGATGAAACTTACGTTTTTGCAGACTTTGCGCAGCTTCCTGGCCAAGAGTTTTATGTAGCGGATAGTAGAGGCAATGTTTCTGAAGAGTTCCGAACTAAAAAACTATCAAAATTTCTCAAAAAGTTCCTAGTTTGGCAGGCTATTTGTAGCTGCGGCAACAGAAGTGCATCGTTTGTTACATTGGGATCAATAAACTCAGATATTTATATCAAAGAGTGTCTTCAAAAGAGGTTGCTCCCATTTCTAAGACAGCACAACATACCAACATTCTTCTGGCCAGATTTGGCAACATGTCACTACAGTAAAAGCGCAATAGACTGGTATAATAAAAATAATGTTATTTTTGTTCCAAAAGAGGCTAACCCACCAAACTGCCCAGAGCTGCGGCCTATTGAAAGATATTGGGCTCTGGTCAAAAGAGAACTAAAGAAGAGTACATCTGTTCCCAAAACTATTACTAGTTTTCGATATAAATGGACAGCTGGTACCAAAAAAATCACCGAAAACACTATAATATTGCTTATGGATGGCATAATGAATAAAATAAAAAATTTTATAAAATTAAATTAATTTTTAAATAAAATAATACAGAATATAAATCTGTAATAAAAATGCAAAATAAAACTGTTTTATTTTTAACTCTAGCTTACTCCAGTCAGTTTTTATTTGACTTTTGATGTGTTACAGTTTATAGTGACGCACACCTTATTTATATTCTCAATAGAGTTGAATAAACTTTGGCTGATTTCGTTTATTTTTAATGAAATTTATGGATTGTACACGTGGCAAGTTATTCAATTTATTATGGCTTTTTTTATATATTTAGTGCTAAAACTTTAAAGTTTGCACACGAGTTAGTGTATTAATCTGAATTTCGCACTAATCAGAAGCTTAATTCATCTCAGAGGGAAAATTAAATTCTTACAATAGTCACAGAGGACGAAAGTTTATTTTATAAGGACATATAAATAAAAAGTTTTTTTAGAATATTTATTGTTTCGCTTGTTATGTTTAGAACCGGTATATTATTATAACATGTTGAAAAGACATGTTTGTTAAGATTTTTTATTTTTTTTATTTCTCTGAATTGAATATTTCTGTTCGTTATCGATGTTTATCGGAAAAGAAAAGAAACACAGAAAAGAACACAGCCCTGTGATAATGTTATTAATTATTTAATGAGAACATAACACAAATATAAAAAGGGGAATGCAGTATTTATAACAGCTGCGGAGTATTTTTATTTTTATTTTTCAAAATATAAACAATTATTGAGAAAATGATTGAAGAAATGCCAGTGTGTCTAATAATTGATTTAAAACAATTCTAGCACATAAAATAGTTGCGCCAACCTCCATAACTTGGTTTTTATTTAATAAAGTTCAGAAATTTATTTCGTTTTGCTTCCAATAAAATACATAAATGTAAACATTGAGCTGCCAGATTGCTAATATGTCGCCTTAAAATTTTAAAGGTTTTTTTTTATAAGAAGGTTTTTTATTAACAGTTTTGTAACACGATATGCAACTTAATTTATATCATGAACATAACATATAAAGTTTTCTTATGTTTATTAAACAAAATAATGAAGAAAATAACTTAAAATTTTGATAACGCGTACAAGCGATTTTTTTCAAATTTTGTCTGGTAGCCCTATAAATAAACAAAAGCCATCTGTTCTACAGGGCATAATCAGCACTCTCGATTTATAGAGGGCGTAAAATGCAATACCTTCCGCATTAGCAAGGGGGATTATTATGAATAGAACTTGCTACACTTTTAGAGTGTGAAACATTTTTAAGAAACAAACACAAAATTTCATTTTTAAAATAAAATGACAAATTTTTGTGTAGAAAAGAAAACACCATTAGTAATTAGGAATTGGTAATGGGCAATTTAAGAAAATGTGTGTGTAATAAATGATATAATGTTGCACTGAAAAATATGTGTTGAATGTAAAAATGTCAACAAATAGTTGAAAATAATTAAACAATAAAAAGCTGGTGAGAATAAACAAATTGCCGAATACACAATCTTCTCTTTGTTTTATTGAGACCAACACTCAGGAGTAAACCCCTACTAAATGCTTTGCATTGCATTTGAATTTTTTGGAAAGGACAGTACATATGTATATATTTGGCCTATATTATTATTAAGTGACTTAGGAATGACACAAACTGCTGTGAATTAATCATTCAAAGGCCAGTGTTATACCTTTACCCTTGAATGATCAACAGAAATTGCTTCATCGTTGCATTTTGAATGCGTGGTGAGTGTCTTCACTAAGTAGGTTTACATGTTATATGCTACTTACCAATAGGTGGCGCTTTTCTCCTAAGCATTCGTTTTTTTTGTGGTTGGGATTGGTTAAGGTGGAATAGAGTGGAATATCGGGGAGAAGTTTCTTTGTAGATGGTCTTCTTGGAGGGTGAGCTCTTATTTTTAAATTATAATTTTGAAAAAACCTCAAACTAATTTTTTCATTTTTCATCTTTGCTAGGATTCGAACCTGAGCCGTTTGAGTTTTTGTGCGAGCTCTCTAACCACTATACCACGCACCCGTTATTGAAAACAATTTTTTTACTTGCTTGTGAACACCTAGTGTATCATTGTATTCATGTACGTTGTACCGAAAATGTTTTTTACCACTTTATCGACATTAATTTCAATTTCATAATAATCGATATCTTCGACATCTTGTTTTTTCTAAAAAAAATTGCTTCTGACAATAAATAATTTTTTTTGTATTTTTATTCTGCTGGTGTTATACATATTCTTGAATAGATGCTAGTTCTTATAACAATATTAGTTTAAGGATTTTAAGACCGCTATAAGAACTATAAATTGATTTATATAATAAAAATACAGTGATGTGAGTTAGAAGCTTAGAGATAAATGATTGTTATTAAATTTTAATATGTGGCGTTTGTTTTTTGTTCTATCGGTATTACATTGGGATGTGCTCTGATGAAATAAAAGACTTGATTCTGGATAATCGTATAGCCTTATCGTATAGGACTACTCCTACCCATCTCAGAGCAAATTATTTTGTCCACTGAATCGGCCAAACATTAAAGAGACAATTCCTTAGCCGCATCTCCATTTGCGGAACGATCTTCCCACGAAATTTTTTTCCTGTCAATTACGATGTTAGTATGTTTAAAACAAGTGTACACAAACACTACTCACTCATTTCCCATTTCCATAACATGGTTTTCTAGACCAGTACAATGTACTGCATGAGTAGGGGTCGTCCCTCAGAGTGTAATCAAACGTATCTGTACGTTTAGAATCCATTTCGAATGTATTTTATTTTGTTTTATAAAACTTAGATGATAATACTTATGAAAGTTTGTAATTAATATAAACAGCTGTCATTTTTATGAACTTTTCACGGCTGGCATTAACGGTTTGCCAGTGTTGCCAACATGTTAGTGGCAACATTTTCATTGCCTTAAGATATAGTCGATTAAATATATTTCTTAAATTGATTTTTGTTTTGCTTTTTTCCCCAAATGTCTTGTGTATTTAAATAAATTCTCTTTATCTCTCTCTCTCTCTCTCTCTCTGTCTATTTTGTGCAATGTATTTCTGTAATAAATTATGACGCCACAAATTTAATCGAATGTTTACTTCTGTTATAAATTATTAATGTTTGTGCGTAAATATTTTTGGCGATATTCCTTTGGGATAAAACAAACATACATACAATCGTGTAGAGAGTTATTTATATTCGTCTCACTCCGTTTCGAAGACATAAATTAGTCTAAATATTTACATATGCTCACGCACACCCGCAGACACAGTTTTACCCTGTTGGACTGTTAAGTGTTAACTCACTTATAATATAAGTAGTTGTTAAAACAAAAGTTAAAATCCAAAGATAAATAAATAAGAAATTAAGTTTTTTCTTTATCATTTTCATTTTATATAGATATATTTTCGTTTTTCTTCTCAGTTAACCTCATGGTTACAGGTGAAATTTTTCATTGCTTTTAAGTCATTTTTAAGCACCTGAAATTTGGGCAGAGAAAGTTAGTAGTTAGATTGTTTTAAAACCAAATGAAACTCTTCTATGTCAATGAATTTTACGCACCACCAGATAACTCATAATGAGCTAGCTTAGGGCTAGATAAAAACTGTTCCAGTGTGAGTGACCACTTACCAGCAAATTTGACATTGTGTGTTAAAATCAAATGAACTTTTTCTATTTTAAACAGTTAGCTATTTAGCCACCTATGACTAATGCATGTTAGTTAGCAACGTATATAAGCTAATTTAAGTCACGACAGGGTACATATGTCTGTATTCATAATTATGCTGCGTTTTCAACATAAGTTATAAATTTCACTTGAAAGTATAGTTTTTTTTTCTTAATTTATGCACATTAATTGGATTAATTTTACGTTTTCATACATTTATGTGTAAATGCTTTAACGCTTAGCAAAAGATAAATTTTGTAAACTTTTATTCAAATGCTCATAGAGTTTAAAAATTTTTGACATTTTTTTAAAGAATATAATTTAAAGTAGCTGTCGTTTACAAAGAATTGGAAACTTTTATTGAATATTAATTCAATAGCTTTGCAATTTATTCTATAGTTTGATACAGAAATATTTTTATATTATAACAAAATGGTCTGGGCTTTTATCCACAACAAAACTTATTAACCTTTTACTTTGAAGTTATAAAATTTTTCGGTAATTTTAACCTTTATAGTCCTCAGAGCTATAAAATTTAATAAATGACAGGTTGAAATCGAACAGTTCGCCAAGGCTTTCTATATTTGTAAAGCAACTTTTTAAAATTTCAGCAAAAATTTCAAGGTAAAAAACAGCGTTTAAAAATTCATTTTGTTGTAATTAAAGTGAACTTTCAAAATATTATGGATGTTTTTGTTCAACGATCATGAAGACGGAGTTACAGCAAGAAATTATAGACACTGGATTAATTTATTCGTTTCTAGAAATGTTTTGTTTCGTAGAGTACTTTCTTTTATACTCGCATTCTTTAAAAGATTATTTTACGTATGTGAACGCTTTGAACTTTTTATTGAAAACAAAAATGCCTAAAAACGAAAATTGTTTTTCGAGCGTAATGCAGTTTTTTTTATTTTTTATAAAATAAAGCTATTAATGCAAATTCAATTTTATTTAATTTTAAATAAAATTGGATAAAAATTGGAGCAGAAGGCAGTACGCAGAAATGCTTTATCGGCTAAAAAGCAACTTTATTGTGCTTGAATAGGCTCGAAAATAGCTGGTAGTACCATGGATCTACAATACAACTAGATTGAGTTTATCGAACGTACCCGTCATAAGATACACCACATGCCACCAAGTTGCATGGTTGGTGATCAAAAACACTGCGTCTGACCAGCGCCATCCGAAGCTGGTGCCTTTTAATCTCGGTCATGCCAAAGACACGCCGCTCAGAAGGAAGCCCATGGACATCAGATTAGCAATTCGGCATACCACTGCCTGGGTAGTAGCACCAACCTTTTTTAAGAATTTTCTATCTAGCATTACCAGAACCCCTACGTGTACTCCCCGAAGAGCCGCACCCAAACCATCAGGCCGATTTACCACTCTCCCGAATGACAGGGGAGCCAGCCAATCGGAGGCTCCTGATGCTCGTGGTACCAGATTAGATAGGTGTCTCTGGTCAGTCCCTGAGAGCGTCGGGTGCCAGGCCACTCAAAGCTAGGTATACTCCATATTCCGCCCGCGGAGAGTACAGGCCACTGGTGTGATGTATCACCAGAAGCCATTTACTGTACCCCCGGTTGAGACCATATATCTACAGCCATACAAAATATTGCAAAATCCATAGTTTCAGTACTATCAATACAATTGTTGAGGTTATAATAGGGGTAGTAGTAGTAATCACCGTGGTCTAGTGGTTAGTGTGCTGGCTTACTAAGGCGAGAGTTTCGGTTCAAGCCGCGGCTCTGACATCTTGAAGCAAAAAAATATGAAAAAATTATTTTTTTCGGCGACTACCTCTCAGCAGTCTTACGGCAAAAGCTCTGAAATTAATTGATTGTCATAAATAAGCTTCTGAAGTCTGTTGTTCGGAGTCGACATTAAACTGTAGGTCCCGGTACTCATGGATAATGATAAACACACACAACATGAGGGCTGCTAGAAGCTAGGCCGTAATCCTGATTGTAAAGGCCAATTATGTATGTATGTCATGTAAGTATGTATAATAGATATTTCATTTTAGAATACAGTTCGCTGGACCACTGACATAACTGGTATTGCTTAAAAGTTTTTTATGATCGATGTATTCTCTTGTGTGATTGGGTCTTTCAATCAATGAAATTAATGAACTTACATTACTGTAGAAAATATATGTTGACTAACATGGATTTCTTACTTACTTATCTGATTTATTGACCTTTAAAATAAATTATAATCCTAAATATAAGTATTGTAGGTATTTATAGTAGTTCTATGAAAAAAAAAACAAAATACTTATAGCCTGTTTCTATATTACAATCGGTTCGACAGACAAACAATCCATACACAAACAATTACGTAAGAAATTCAGTTTTTATAACACAATTGTCTGACTTACGTTTGTTTACGTAATTTTCTCTATTTTTCTCTTTAAGCCCAAATTCTATGATTGCTAAGGTATATAATTTTCAGTTTTGCTCAATTTTTCTAATTAAAAAAAATCATTTTTACATATAAAAATGGCAACCCTATTTTACAAAATAAATTCAATTATAGAAAATATAATTTTTGTTGTAGAGAAAAAAAAAATAAAATATTACCTATTAATAAATTTTTCATTACAGGCCTGTTCTGAAAATTGCTTTTTGTAAAAAATTACGAAATTTATGAAATTATGATTTTTATATAAAAAATGTATAATATTAAAAATACAAAAATAAATAAAACAATTACATGGAAGGCCTTTTTTAAAGAAAGTGACTTTTCTTTATGTTTTTCGAACTTTAATTTGCTCTCAATTGTATCAAAAAAGTTATTGATCTTTGTATTCACTTCTTATTTGGATCAAAATACAAATAATTTGTGGCATCACCAGTCCACATACTTTTTAATACAACTTTATTTTAATACTCTTTTTGAATTAACGCTTATTTTTACAATACCTAAAAGTACAAATCTGAATTGTAAGAAAATTTTAGTTTTGTTTGATGAATAAAGTTTAGTTCTAGAAAAACCTTTAAACAGCATACGCCATAAATTTTACAATTTAAAAGTAAAATATCACCAAAATATGAAATATTATATTTCCTTGTAATTTGAAACCAAACGATTTTCAGAACAGGCCTGATGATTTTGTTCGTATACAATTAAATTTTTTTGATTGTGTGTTTTTGACTTTTCTAATAAACGAAATTGTGATATAGAAACCACATAAAGAGACAATTTACGGTTTTACTCAAAATTGTTTTATAAAAACCCAAATGAAGTTTTCATACACAAACAAACGAAAATTGTGTATCAATTGTAATATGGAAACAGGCCATTACTCTACTTTTTAATCGTATGTAGCACTGTAAGCTTTTGCTCTGCTTTTATTCTACATCTTATTTTAAATTAAAAAAAAAATAGTTTAAACATTAGTCATACAATTTTTGTTATCAAACCAATAGTATGCTGAAAGGCTTATATACGTGATTTAATAAATAACATATAAGTTACCAAAAATATGGTGTCTCCCAAACATGTTTTAATGTTTTTTCGAATAGCTAACCAATGCTTATCATATGATATTTGACAAACGTATGTTGGTCAAATTTACAGCCTACATGATATGTTGAAAATGGTAGCAAATTTTTCATATCATCTGGAATAATGCTAAGATTATTACCTTGACCTTGTTATAATTTTTTGGAGTCTTAGTTTACAAACTAATCTAATTAAATAAAAAAAAATTTACTAGTTTGAGTACTCAAGTTATTAAAAATATTTTATTTTTATATGGAAAGAAACATATTCACTATGAACACATCTTTAAAGTGAATAAAAAAACTTTTCTTACTTTTTCCTTTTTTTTTAAAGTGAAATACAATTTCAAGGAATTCATTAATCAAATCATTTCACATATACTCGTTTAATATATTGTATATTGCCAGAGTATAAAAGTTTAGATTTAAATTTTTCAAGGAAAATATGAAAACTTTTATAGACTTGTGTGATTAATAATCTACAAGTATTTCCTTCATATTAAATTAGAAGAAAAGCAGAGTGAAAAATAAATGAAATGAAAGTGTTATAAGACATTTAATATTAAGAATTAACAATTTCCCTGTAATTTATCAAATACTTAAAGTATTACAGAGTACTTCTGCAAAAAAAAAAGAAAAAGGATGACATAAGAACTGCAGAAGAGGAAAAGAAAATATAGAATTAATTTCATGGAAATAGCAAATATTGATAAAAGAAATTTAATAATTTATTACTAAGTGTGTGTCTATATGGGTATGTATGTCTCATATTAGTCACACATATGCTATAAATCAACTACTTGTTTGTTCAAACAAATCTAAGAGAGAAAAAAAGGGATATTGATTAATAAACTACATGACTACACTTACTGGTGTGCATATGTGTGTATGCATAGTAAGCACATACAGCCGCAAAGTTAATACTGTTAGATGGTGAAGTGAAAAACAGCAATATAAGACACAAGGACTAATTTTTCTTTATTTAAAAAAATTTTTTTTTTTCCTTTTTTTTCATAGGAATTATAGTTTCTTTCTATACCTACATAAAGAATCTAAAAAAAAAATCATACATCATCATATTTTACTTTAAAGTGGAAAAATTACAACCAAACATATGCACATATATGGAAAAAAGAAAACATAAAAAAAAACTGAAAATAAAATTAAAAATGAAAATGGGAACAAAACAATTACTTGCATAATAAATCAACTTGTCATGTTTGCGCATAATCTGCCATAGACAAACACAATTACACCGACATATGCAGATCTACGCCAACACTGATACCATCATAACTTTGACAATCACATTTTATATGCATAATGCACACTTACACATACACGTACATATGCATATAAACGTATAAATTTGCATATTTATATGTATGGTTGGTTGTGTGCGTATGTATGCGTTTCTATATAAAATGTAGGCACTATTTAGTGCCGCACTGCACTGCTTTGCTAGGCAATGCCAAAAGAACTTATTCTTTATTTGTATCTATTAATTTCAGAATATGTAGGACGACCAGTATCATGGCTCTTTACTGTCACTTTTTTATTGTTGTCCAGAGATTATTTTGCCACCATTTTAAGTACACCCAGCTCTCGATTTGCACAGTATTTAGATTACATTATAAATAACTTTTATAGGGAAACATACAAAACTTTTATCTTTGGATAGAAACGTTACAAACTTTTTCTCTGGATTTAACAATTTTATGAATAAGGGGTTTACTCCCCTGAGTGCTAGTTGAAGGAAAAAAATATAGAAAGACACATTCTGTAACATATAGAGGAAATAGGCTCCGGTGTTAATAAAAGTTAAATAATCATCAAAGAAGAAAATTGGAAAACATTTTTATAGAAATTTCTTACTACTCAGACGGGATCGAAATAGTCATATTGTCTGATAGTCAGATAGCTAAACACTTGACTCCTATAAAAATGGCTCTAAGAGAGTATGGTACTAATGGATAAACTGAACAATAAACTGAACATGAACAGCTTATGCTGTGTCATGAGAACCTACCAAAAAAGAAGCATCCATATCAGTGATAGCGACAGGACTCTTTTATGGAATGAAAAAGAACTTTAAAAAGGCATGCTAAGGTAAAGAGAGAACAAAAAGAAGCTGATAACAACAGGACTCCTTTGGGTAGAGAAGGTTAAAAATGTATATTAAGAGAAAAGGCATATTAGAGCGCTCGCAGAAAAACTCCAATGAACCAGGTTTAAATCCCAGCAGGGGTAAAAATGAAACAGTTTGTTTGCGGTTTTTTCAAAATTATAATTTAAAAATAAGAGGTTTCCCCTCTTCCAAAAAGACCATCTGCAAAGAAACCGCTCCCCGACATTCATTGGTTATGATAATTTGAATTGGAAATTCATACCAGCAGGTGCTCCCCATATGGCAGGCTTGTGGGAAGCCGGCGTAAAGAGCTTCAAACTTCATTTTCGTAAAGAAGCTCAATCTTGCCGTTATACGTTTGAAGAATTGTCTACGGTACTAGCAAGTATTGAGGCTTGCCTAAACTCTCGTCCATTATGTCCTATGCCAGATAATCCTTGTGAACCCATTTCATTGACACCTGGTCTTTCATATTTAATTGGAGCGCCTATCTTAGCACCACCGGAACCTTCGATAATATATTATCCCACTGAACTTTTAAATCAATTTCAAATTATTAATATTAGTTTTCTCCTAGAATAACGGATGCAGTAGCTTCTTTATTTGAGGAATACATTCGAAGCGTTTAAAGCTTGCTCAATATAGCAACTTTGGTCTACAATCAATCCTTTGATCACAACAGGAGTCCATCATGACTCACATTATACATTTATACTCAACAGGATGTCCATTGTCGACAAAAAATGAATGATCAGGAGAAAAGCGCCACCTATTGGGAAGTATCAGATAACAGCTAAACCTACTTTGAGGAGAAGGCACTCACCACACAATCAGAATGCAACAATGAGAGAATTGCTGTTGATCATTCAAGGGTGAAGTTATAATACTTCCAATGAATGATCTATTCACAGCAATTTGTCTCGTTATTAAGGCGTTTAATGGTAATATAAGAAAGAAAAAATATATGTACTGTCCTTCCCAAAAACTACAATACAATACACAGCATTTACTAGGGGTTTACCCCTGAGTATTGGACTCAAATAAAAAAAAAAATCTTTAAATTTGTTAAAGCGACGAAACTAAGTGAACGCTAGACAAGCTGAAGGCTACATAATAGGTTTGCAGGTCTGGGTTGCGCCACATTTAATTCTTTGATTTTTTAAATAAAAAAACAAAAAAATCATAAATGGTTTAAAAAAATGTGCTTCAATTTGTTATATTCCATATAATAAATAATGAATGGCTGGCTCACTCTAATAATCCACTTTCAGTGCCATTAAATATGACAGATTTAACCAAGTGCTTACTTCTATTTTACTGCAATTTTTCTGTGCTTTAATAAAATATTTGTTTACTCTATTTTTTCATTTCAACATTTTTAATTTTGTTTTTCTTTTTATTACTATTTTATTAAATCTAACAAACTAAATCACCTACCCCTACTTGTTATCATAAAATACAAAAAAATCCTTTACAACGCTTAATAGAGAGTGCTTTTTTAAGTCAAACAGAATTCACAAAAATCTTAGATAAGTAAGTAGGTAGGAGGAGGAAGAGGATGAAATGGAGAAGGCAAAGAAAAAGGGTGGACTTCTCTAGTGTAGTGTAGTTAAATCTCGCAACGGATTTCAGATAACCCTTAATACCAGCTTTCGAAAGAGAATCTAATCCATCATATAATCCTCTACCACAAAGAGCTGTGTAACTGCAGAAAAGATGCTTTATCGACTCCTCCTTTTCTTCTTACCCACACTTCCTGCAAAGTACAAATAAAATCCATCTCTGCGTCTTTCCATTACAATGAATCTTCAGAATGTGGGTCTTATTTAGCTCGAAAGAGAACTTGAGGTCCAACCCATGAACCCATAATATGCTTGGGCTAGCTTAAACAACTATGCGAATGCATGCAATCAAATGTGTATAACCATAATGTACATAACAAACGTTTCGTTGAGTTTCGTTCAATTTTATTTGTTTACGTTTGAAGCGAAGCCGATCGCACCAAACGTACGTAAACAGCTGTTCTTGTGTTTGTGTAAACAATGATAAACAAAAGATTGAAGTGAAAATATAAAACAACAACGATGTGCTATGAAAATATGTGTATCCCAATAATTTTAAATCATTTAAATATTTTTCTTTTCTCTTCTTTTTGGAGCATCTTAGTAACAAAATTTAAACAAATTTACACGTGTTTACAATTGGAATGCGCCCACGGTTGTATATTTTAGTACTATTTTTTATTTATGATTTATTTATTTTCTTTAATTAATCAAACAAAATATTATTAACTAGTTTTCTGTAAAATATTTAAACGTGGTAGAAATTAAATAAGACTTTGTGATAAAAATCTATATATTTATGAAATATAGAGAGAAATAAAGTTTTACATAAGTACTAATATTTGCAACTCAGAGCAGATTGTTCTTAATTTCAAGAAGTACATTGTAACCACTCAAAAGATTCGTTAGGATTTTGGCAGACGTTTCGTTGATTTTTGACATTAGCTTACGTCAACAAAAGTACATTATAGTTGGGCCTTTACAATGGCGCTATTAATTGAGGAAGCAAAGGTTTTAGAGGAATTGTCATACCAGAGCCATTTTTTGGCAATAATGCTTGAACAATGCTACAAAATTATTTTCAAAGTAAATCAGTTATGAATATATAAAATCAATAAGCTCTGTTTTGTGATGAATCTCATTCCTAACTTAGTGGGTTTGTTTAAAAATATCGCATAAAGAATGAGTTCGATAATTAGTAATGTATTGTCTCCCCAGGTTTAGGGATTATTTTGTATATCATCAAGTTAAGTTACTGCTTGAAGCTGAAAAACCAGCAACAATTAAAATAAATACATACATACATAATTGGCCATTACAACCCTGTTTCAGAGTTTCGACCTAGCTTTTCACAGCACTCATGTTGCGTGCGTCAATTTTCATCCATGTATACCGAGGACCTACAGTTTGTGGTTCAAAATCCAACATCAAAATCTCATTTAGTCAAGAATATAAACTAGTTTTTTTCCGATGAAAATTTAACTTTTTTGTTTTATTTTTTTCAAATCAAAGTTCTATTAGACTTAAAAAAAAATAACAACAATTATGCCAAGTATGTATGCGCTTTTTTTGTGCTTCCCATCATAAATGTATGAAAAAATGTGAATATAGTGTTGCAAGTAATGGCCAGAGTAATACGGTGTTCGTTTGTAAGGGTATTGTTATATTGTTGGTATCTTTAATAAAATGCAAATTACTGTGGTATACAGTTACGTTGGCTGTTCTTTTTTTTCTATGTTTCCATTACCTTCTCACGTTCTCTATGATAAAAAAAAAGTAAAGCGCAATGGTACTTCACCTCAGCTATTCTTTGTGTGGGTGTGTGTGCTCCTTTGTTTGTTATGTTTGTATACCTGTTCCTCTATTTCTATGTATTTTTTCTGATTTTCTATTATTTTTTTTTCATATTCTTTTGTGAATTATTTATAACTGTATTAAAAAGAATTTTATAAAAGTGGATGGGAGAAAAATGTTGTTGCATATGTACAATACAAAGCAATCAAGCCAATTATTCTACCTTCCACATCGTATCTTTTCATTCTTTGTTTTGAGCTTCAGTGGAAACGTTTATACATCCATTGATTTTAGTAATCATTTGCAAATTTAAAGTATTATCAATTATCCAAACAATCCGGATTGCAGCAATTTTCCTGCTATTTCTTTTTTCAACATCATGGGTGGTAATTTTAATCGATTGCCTTTGCATATCATGATGTTGAGCATATAATAAGGGAAGAGTATTGTGTTACTTTTTTACGTACATTATAGCACAAATTATATTGGGATTTTAATGAGAGTGTCAGAAGAATGAGATTTTATAAAAGTATTTAGAGTTTTCTAATTTAAATAAACAAATTTATTGAAATCTATGTAACTGTAGTAGGTTTTTTTAAATATAACTTAAACCTAAATGCGTCACTGTGTGTCATACTGCTTCCACAGATAAAAGAAATGACAGTTTCAAAAGTACAAACCTGCTGTTATTCATTTTACTACCACTTAAAACCACAATTAAATTTATTTTTGTTAATATTTGCTATCTTTTTTATATTACTTAAATGGTACTAAAATTTTTGTGTTGTTCTTGTAATTTTTATTGAAGCTTCCCCAATGTGTACATTGTACTAAAAACTCGTAATGCTGGTCCCTGAACTCCTACCCTTCAAAAAGTGCGACTACTCCATGCACCTGTGTAAAATGTACTCCACGATGGACCATGATTAGTAACATCCTTAACCCATTATGCATGTAAAAAAGTGACCCATTTTACATTGCGATGTCCTAGGAGAGGACCAGGTCCAACCAAATGTAACATAAGAGTAACCTCAAAACTACTCCCATGTAACTACTCCGTGAATTATACAATTGAGATTAGTTTCATAACTACTTCACGTATATACTCCATTAATCAACTTTTGTAGTTATTTTGGTAACTACTTTATGTCATTAATTCATGGACTACTAACAGAAGACTATTTCCTACAAACCTTTAAAATTATATGAATAAACAGAACTGGGGCATGACGTCTTTTTCCATACAAATTGACAGATAAAAACGCTGGAGAATGGAGTCGTGAAATAGAATCTATTTTATTTTGATAGCGATTTTTCGTATGCTCTCATTTTTAGAAACAAATTCTCTCAATAATGTTACCACACTTTTATTAAATTTCATACATTTTGTAAACAAACCCTTTCGTTTTTGTTGTTGGCGCAAAGAAAAATAGATACAAAAGAAAACCGAAAAAACATTTGAAAGTTTAAATAAATCAAAAAATGTTGAAATTTGTTAAATAAAATTGAAATATAAGTTCAATTCTCCGCAAAAACTCCTATAAACTTAATTTTTAATAGCTTTACATACAACAAATGTAAAAACAATAAATGACAGTTCGTGGAGTTGCGGCCGTCGTTTTAATTTTGGGCATGTTTTCTCTGAGAGTCGTTTTTGCCTGAAGTTGTGGTCGTATTCTGTTTAATCATTATAGATCAAGTTTTAGTTATATTTTGTTAACACTTTTTAAGCCCTAATATATTTTATGACTTTACACTTGTATACACAGACTTTGAGAAAAACTGAACATTAATGCCACCAGCGTTACCATTCAGTAATTTTTTAAACTTAAATGTGTCGCCAGTGTTACCCAATTGTAAATTTTACTTCAAACGTACCAAAAGGTACACAATTTAATTACATAGGACTATTCTGGTAACTACTCATCTGGGTTATGAAGTCCAATTTTTTTTGCAGGGTACGCTAAACTCTTATTTTGAACTAAAGAAACAATAACTTATCATACCGGCTCCACCAAAAGTTTTGTACTCTTTAGTATATAAACCAGCGACGAAAGCTTGAAACTCTGACGGTTTAAGTCTTCACAGTATTTTACGAACTTTTAAAGGCATATTTAAAGAATTAACTATTTATGTATGATATTAAGAAAAAAATTTAGAATAAAAATTAGTTGCTTTTAGTTGGGAAATGCAACCCAACCCCCCCTCCCCCTCCTAGAAGTTCTTCCTTAATAAACCGCTCCATGACATTCCACTCTATTCCACTTTTTGCATCGACATATTAAAACGCGAATGATCAGGAGAAAAGCGCCATCTACTGGGAAGCAATAGATAACATCTACCTACTTAACAAAGATCCTCACCACAATCAGTATCTAACAGCAATTGCTGTTGATCATTAAGGCGCTTAATAAGAAAGCTTTATCCATTTCAAAAAATTCTAATATAATCCACAGCATGAGTAGCAGTTTAATCCCCTGAGTAATGGTTTCAATAAAAAAAACCAAATTCACTAGTAACTCGATTCTTGCACATACTTGATACTTACACACCTCGATTCTTGCAACATAGAAATATTTTTCATTACGCACTCAGTACTTGCGACATCGGAAAATTTTAAACTCGTTACTTGCAATATTTTTGTATTACTCTTGCGTGCTGCTCTGTTTACGTTTTCTTAGACTGAATACATTTCGGGAAATCCCCATCGTTTTATGCTGCTCATGAAATGTTGTATGTTATTTGAATCAGTTTTAAGCTGACTCTTGAGAGGTGCTGTGTCATAATGGCAATGAGAAAATATATGTACGTTGCTGACAATAAAAAACAAAGCTGGGATTTTAAAGAAATTAAGTGCAGGATTTTCCAACCAATTCCTTAGCCAAAAGTTTTCATGTGTATAGATCAACAATAACTCTTGTTAAGAGAAATGAAAACTTTATAAGGAAATTTGTGGCGCATTCTGAATCCGGCCTTGGACGATATTATGATGCTTCAGAGACTAAGAAGCAGTGTAGAAATGCACAAGCGACTTTGTGCAAAATAAAAAAAAATTTTAATTTCATGTAAAGAATTACTCAAGCTTAAGGTCTTTTTTTAAATAAAAATCGTTTATTTATTTATTAATATTTCGCTACTCCTGCGTGTAGCGTCTTCAGGATATATTTATTTGTAGCGAAATATTGAAAAATAAATAAACGATTTTTATTTAAAAAAAGACCTTGAGCTTGAGTAATTCTTTACATTAAATAATAAAGCTCGAAAAACAAGAATTAAAATTATAAACTTAAATTTCTTTAATTCCACATAAAATATGTATCTACTGTTATATGGATGCGTTAAACTTAAGTGTTTTGAATTGAAATATTAAACTTAGATTCTAAACAGATGTATGTGCCTTCTATTTTTTTATAGGAAACTAATACTCGATACTTTCGAAAACCCCGAAACTTACACCGAGTCTAGTTTTCATTACGTGCACCAATCGAGTTTCTACTGTAATAATATTTGGACAAAAGAGTTTACAGTTTTATTATTATAAAATATTTGCCTAAGGAGACAATATCTTACGAATACAAATTATTTTTCTTTAATTTTTTGCATAAACCATAGTGTTGACAAAACAATGAAAAGCAAATGAAGCGAAAAGTTACGCTTTAAAGCCAACAGTCAATAAGAAAACCAGCAAGATTTTATAGATTTTATTTAACAGCGTCTGCTACGGTTTTTTCTTTCTTTTTTTAAGAAAATTCTGCAGAAAACTAAACAGCAAACTTAAACCAAAATAATGGAAATGGCATCATAAGGATTGCTTTTTAAAACGTTTTGTCCTTCTAAAAGACTTAAAAATACAAAAATAATATTTTTTAATATTGTATTTTTTTTAGGTTTGCTACGCTATTAGTGTGTATGTCTATGAACATACATACATACATATGTGTGTGGGAGTTTTTATTTAATGTTGACTTTAAGTTTCAATGAATGAAAACAAAAGTTGAAGGCATTAACACCTGCTTAAATAACAAAAGAAACAAAACTAAATGAATGCTAGAAAAAAAAAACAGAAATAAAAATAAAAAGAAAACTTTGCCATGTTTTTCTTATTTTTCTAAGAATTCCTCATAAGGACTCTTTCATACACATCATGTTGAACAAACATTGCAAACCACCAGAGCAACACCAACAATTGTATTAAAAAAAAAAGAAATAAAAGTTTACAAAAACTAGAAAAGCGTCTACAAAAAGATTTTCTACAAACAGCCAAAAGTGTATTTAAGATTTTCTACAAACAGCCAAAAGTGTATTTAAGATTTTCATCACAAACATTAAACGGATCTTTAAGTATTACAAGTATTATTACTTATGGCCTATATTTGATACTCTAAACGAGTATAAATATGTTTTCATGTGTATGTGTATGAGTATGAGAGCGGCAGAAGACTCTTCACTAAATATTCACACGCAATACAAAAACTTTAAGAAATGGAAAAAAGAAAAGCAATAAAAATAAAAACAAAAAGAAAAAAAGTGAAAATAAAACGAAATGAAAACCATAAAAATATTTCATTCAACTTTTATTTTCTAGAAGTTGTTTAGGTGTTGTTTACATTTGTACGTGCGGTTAAATAAATGGCGAGTAATTAACTGGAACTGGTGAATAGCAAATAGAAATAGAACAAGAAAAACAACAATGGCTACGAAACCATGAAATTATAAGGATTTTCTTAAACGGTATTTATTTATATTTGTTTCTCAAAGAGAAACAGATAGAATAACTGGTAGAAATTTAATATGCAGACCGCACCATATTCTTGATTAGAGCAAGTTTTAAAATTTAATGCTTAATAATACTTAAGCCGTTGATTATTTAATGAGATTTAAAAAAGGAAATCTTAACTATTTTTAAAGAAAATATTATAAAATTATTTCTGAAAAATAGTAAAGGTACTGGGAATAAAATCAGGCAATAGATATCCAAGGAAATTTTGATGGAAATTGTAGTCAAATTGAGTGAAAAACAACAACAAACCACTTTCACTTAAATTAGACAAAAAGTAAATTCTATTAAGAATCTAAATTTTTTGCAAAGATTTTGTGATAATTCAAGATGATGTCATGGAAGATATAGTACAAAAGCCAAACTGAACATCTTTACGCTCCACCCTCTTAAGTACGATTTAGCATTGCCGTATGTTGATGTTTATTAAACGCTATGGGGGACAAATAAAAGCATATTTTAATATATTTATTTAGCAAATTTAATTGCAACAAATATTTTAAAATATGCCACACCATTGTAAGTAATTCTTTAAAAGCCATTTAAAATTGTAATTGGGTAACGTAATAATCACGTTCACCACATCATTATAAGTACACCGATATTAAGTAAATGGTAAGTAAACCAAAATGGTCTAGCAATTGATATTAATCAACTTCCAGGAAACTTATCATGCAGTCTAATAAAAGCATAATCTATATATAGAAATAATTAAAATAAGTTTTATTTGGCAGTATGAGCCCACCATATGGAGTAGTCAATTGTCTTATATAAAGTGGTAATGAATGACTGCAACAATTTTCGATTGAGGGTACAGGGTGTCCGCTGGGACAGTATACTGCTTTGTTTTGCCGCCATTGTGGTAAACATTAGCCTTAACAGTTCATATTTGGCAGTCGTGAAGTAGAGACGTGGCAAATTTATCATGGAAAAATATTCGGAGAACCAACATGTTTTAATCATTAAAACATTTTTTCAAAATCAATCATCTATTACTGTGGCGATGAAAAAGTTACGTGAAATTTTTGTGAAAAACAACGTGCCAAAAAGACGCACAATTTATTGTGTAGTGAATGATTTCGAAGAAAGAAGGACTGTAGCTGATAGGCCCAAGCAAGGACCACAATGTACTGCAAGATCGGCTGAAAACATTACTGCTGTTCAAAAAAGTGTTCAAAATAATCCATCAACCTCAATTCGACACCGTCCTCAGGCGATTGGTCTTCAAAAAACAACTTTGTTCACAATTTTGCACAAAGATTTGCACTTGTTTCCATTAAAGATTCAGTTGACATGCCGCCGTACATATGCCAATGGGATGCTACAGTTCGCCTATGGCAACCCCGATTTTCATGAAAAAATCATAATGAGTGACGAGACACATTTTCATTAAAGAGAATAGTCGGTTCTGGGTAATGGAAAACCCTAAAATTATTCATCAGTTACCTTTGCATTCATAAAGAGTAACAGTTCGGTGTGCAATTCGGTCAGGAGAATACGTTCTTTGAAATTGAAAGTGCCGTAACGGTAACTGTCAATGTGAAGAGATATTGTGATATGATTGAAAACTTTTTAATACCACAACTACATTCTTTGGGCTTGACGAACTTTCGATCTAGAAAACCTATTTCATATCATTTACGGAAAAGAATTACAACTGTTTTAAGCTCAAAAATATGAATTTTACAAGAGAAATGATAGCTTAAAAACCTTCTAATGAAAAAAAATACTTACTCGGAAATAAATATTTATTTAGAGAGCTATGCAGGATCAAATCTCAATAGGAATATACTGGTTACTATAACTTATTTAATTATAAACTTAAAACACATATAAAATATAAAAATTACTTATTTTTTTTTTTTTTTTTTTTTTGAGACCAATACTCAGAGGTAAATCCCTACTAATGCTGTGCATTGTATTGGAATTTTTGTGGAAAGATCAGTACATTTATGACAGAAAACCTTAAATGTTCACCAGAGCCACAAAACTTTTATAAAAGTAGAACAAATACACTGGTATTTTTCTTTTCGCAGACGGCGTAAGTGAATTTATTTTCATCGTAGAAATCTGGGACCTGGACCAATCGACGCGTATTTTGTTTCCGATAAAATTATGCAAAAAACGTATTTTCGATTTTTTTCAGTTACAGCGTTCTTTAATTCCATTGACGATATATTTTGTTTTTCATATATTATTAAGCGCCTTAGGAATGAGACAAATTGCTGTGAATATTCTATGACATCGCCAGGTAAATAAGACATTTGTTAGAACTCAAACCAGTGCTCATCACTTAGGTAACAGTTCTGTGAGTAGTTTGTAGTCATTTCATATGCCCATATGAATATATTGGCAAAAGTAGCTCTTATATTTTAAAGAAGATATTTAAAATAAAACCTTGTCTTGTAAAATTTGGTTTTAGTTGATTAAGTTTTTGTTTTTTTTTTTGCGGTTGCAGTAAAATATAAAATTTGTTTTTTCGTTTTCTTAGCAAATTTCATATGACCCACTTAAAAAGCATATGAATGTCGTCATATGTATGTCTTCTAGATATAAATATATATTTAATTAAGCGAAATTGTACTTTACAAAGTGTACGCGTGCTTATAAATGAATATATCTGCTTTCCATTTAATTTTATACTTCATAACGGCCTTAAAAATTCCATTATTTCGTAATTTCAATTTACTTTTAAGGCCAACACCAACAACTAAACACTGCAAAAATATAGTGATGAGCAGTAAATAGAAAGAAAACATATTTAAAAGCATTCATGTAGGTATATATGTTTGTATGTATGTCTCTATACCCCTGACTGCTGGTACAGCCCGCTTTTGGAATTAGAACAAGCAGTTTACCAATGTCAAATGAAAAGAATTTTAAAAAATTAGTGCGTGAGGACACCTGAAGATCATTGCATTCTTGTTTAAAAGGCTTTCATTATAATTAAATTTCCAGCAACACCCACATATTTTTCCTAATGTTTAAACACACACACACACACACACCCACACACATCCACATGAACACTTACTAAAGTAGCACACAAGTATTCATCATGCATTCTCTGGTTTGGTGTCACGCATAAATGCATTAAAAAAGGAAAAGGAAATCTCATCATATACTTGATTATGGCAACATGTTTACCATGCCTTAGTTTGTGTATGTGTGTGTGTCTGCATATGGTTGGTTGGCTACGTAACAGTATAAATGAAAGACTATGAGACGTTAAGGACTTTAAAAGAAAAGAATATAGAAACCATAAGGTTTTTAAGTTGATTTTTAATAGTTTTAATAACGTTCTTTCATTCTCATGCCTCATAAAGTTTTATGTGAAATATTTTATAGTTTTATGGTATAATTTAAATATAGGCATGCAATATCTATACATACATACAGTGATACAGTGATGGTTAATAAAGAAGCAAACCTGACACAGTCATATATATATTTCAAATAAATGTATGTGTGATTGTTTTATTTCTTTTTTTTAATATTAAGCAATTTTCAATTTCATATTCTAATTCAATAAATAAATGTCAATAAAAAATCTTAATTTGTAGGCCATTAGGGATTTATTTTTTTAACGCTTCTGTGTATATATGTATGTAATGCGTAATTGTATGTATAATTGTGCATTTATATTTAGAATTTATCAAAATGCTTTTAGAAGTCATTTACATAAAATGATATTAAAATGAAACATTAAACAATGAATGACTGAATGATTGAATAAGGAAATCTTATTATTCGTATTGTCATTATAGTTGTGTAGAGTACAACTCTATTGAGTCTTCATCATCACTATTGTTGTAGCCTTATGAGTATATACAGAGACAACAGACCAATGACGTACATCCATGCATTCATTCATTTATTCATTAAAATATGTATTCAGTTAGCCACTCACTCATGCATTCACTCACATTATAAAGTAATTAGACATGATTTAATTACAACTGTTATACTCTACTGTTTGAAATAATTTGCTTTAAAGTTTTTGCTTCGCTTTTCCCTCTTTTGTTGAGCTTTAAATAGTTTATATAAATGCGGCAAATAAGTACATATTTTCCTTAAAGATATTAATAAACTATATTTATATGAAGCTTTAGATTATTTTAAGTATATTTTAACCCAATTCAGTTGCGGAATGGATATAGGAATACATTAGAAAACATTGTTTATTTATTCCATCTATGAATTAATTTCTTACAGGATACTTTACACAATTTATTGCAAACATTTTAACAACAATTAAATATAGAACATTAATATCACAAAAACCCAATTAAGTGTTTTCTAATTGTAATCTAATGAGTAGTTTATAAGGTAAAAATTATTATTGAAATCCACATATATTCTACTAAACGGGAAGGTGCACAGAAAATATTCTGTTCTAAAGTATTAGTACTCTAAAAAATTCAACTCGGCTTCTATAAGTAGTAGGTAGAGAATTATTCTGGATGGATTAGAATTTCTTTATATGAATCTCATTTTAAGATTGTAAGGCCCTTAATACGTTATTCTAGGATTGGTCTCAATTCGTCGTGCGGGAGTTTAAGTGCTCTATACGCCCTTCTTTAAATCTCGAGTTAATGATGCTAATTTAGGTTTTTGACACCAAAAATTTTTAAAATCTGCATTCCGTTTTCGGCTATTTATCTCCGAAACTTGACGAGATATCCTAAAACGGATTATAGATTTGAAAAATTTGGGGTCGAAAACCTAAAGTGGCATCATTAACTCGAAATATATAAAAAATATGAAATGGCGGTTAGAGCACTTAAACTCCCTCACGACGAATTGTTTAAAAAAATATGGAAAATTGTACGCCTTTTTCTAGCGTTTAATAAAACTCAAAACTCTTTTCGGAATATTAACGGCTTGAGAGGTATGCAAGTTATATATCAGATTTACATCAAATAATAATTTCACATCAAAAAATTTAGAAACTTTATCAGAGAATATGAATCAAGCAGCATAAAACTAGTGTGATAATTGGACGGCGGCATGTACTTACATTTCTTCAACTAAAGATTCATTTAATTCATTGCTTTTTCAAGAACCGTCAAGATTTCATCGGAATACATTACTACAGAGTGAACCAACCGCGTCTCTTTGAAGGCTTATTTATGGTCCTCGATAAATGTACTCAAGTTTCCATTTTAATTTTTATTACTATGCGTTAAATAACTAATATATATTTTTTTTTATTTGAGACTAATATTCAGGGGTAAACCCTTACTAAATGCTGTGCATTGTGTTGGAATTTTTGGAAAGGGCAGTATATTTAGGACAGAACATATATTTTGCTTTTCTTATATTATTAAACGCCTTAGGAATGAGACAAATTGCTGTAAATGATCATTCAAAGGTCAGTGTTATACCTTTACCCTTGACTGATCAACAACAATTGCCTCATCGTTGCATGTTGCTTGTGTAGTGAGTGGTTTCGCTAACTATGTTTAGCTGTTATCTGCTACTTCCCAATAGGTGGCGCTTTTCTCCTGATCATTCGTTCTTTTGTTGACATTGATTAAGGTAGAATAGAGTGGAAAGTCGGAGAGCAGTTTCTTTGTAGGTGGTCTTCTTAATTGGGGGGGACCTCTTATTTTTTAAATTATAATTTTGAAAAAAACCGAAAATTAACTTTTTCCTTTTTCACCTTTGATGGGATTTGAAGCTGGGCCGTTTTAGTTTTTGTACGAGCGCTCAACCACTATACCACGCACCCCCCACTAATATCGTTCTGTATGAAGTATGTCAACCTGTCTTTACTGATAATTGATACGAAAGGTTAAATATAGCCTTGTAAAAAATTTCATTTGCTTCTCAGTTAAGAATACAAACTGCGGAAATTTACGTAAAGAGACACGTTCTCATTCGTAATTGATCGTCTGTAGTGTAGCATGGTTTTATTGTCATTAATACCAAAACAATATACCGCACAATTAGTGTCGTTATTACCATATAAAACTTCAAGCTCTCTACACAATGTTGTTGATGGTATGGGTATGCAAGAAAGCAGTGATCACTTGACGCTTTGTTTTATGCCGCTGACTGTACTTTATATTCTCATCAAGAAAAATAAAGGGAAGGGAGAAATATCAAATTACATATAAAAAAACTTGTCTAAACAAAACCATACATATACAATTTAATTTATTCGTCTCTTACCCACTAGAAATATTTCTCCAACTTAAAAAACGCTTTTTATTCTTTTCACGATATATATAGTTTCTATATATTTCTTGAGTTATTTTAATAAAAATATTTAATATAAAAATTTATGATAATCAACCGAATGTGATCTCTAGTCTATCTAGTCATATCAATATACAAATTTTCAATGAAACAATAATTATAAAAAAGTTTTTAAACAAAGTAAATTATAGTAAACAATAAAAGGATTCTGTGTTCTATGAAACATTAAATCTTTATAATTTTCTTACTATGTATGCTTGAATCTGTTTCTGAAACAATAATTAAAGACTCCAAGAAGTTCACATTATTATCCCGTTAACTTATATGCATAATTGAATATTACAAATGTTTTCCAGAGTTATTTCCAAGCTTCTGACAACACCCATGTTATGTGCATCAATTTTTATCCATGAGTGCCGGTGCCTACAGTTTAATTTCGAATCCGAACTACAGACTTGCGAAGCTTGTTCATGGCTATCAGTTACTCTCAAAGTCTTTGCCAGACGACCGCTTAAAAGTGGTCGCCAAAAGAAATATTTTTCATATTTAACCCGGTTTAAACCCAGAGCTACTGGACTATGGCGATCACGTCCAAATAAAACTAGTTTAAATATAACAAGTAATTCACCTTTAATCAAATTATTACCTGAGGCCTTATTCTGTAACTCTCCTATCCTAAAACTCAAGCGCTAAAAATTTATAAACTTGACTTAGCACTTTTTGGCTACGAACGCAATTTTTGAAGGCGTATTGTAATACAAAAGCTTCATGCCTATCATCTCTAAAATGTTTAATTTTTTCTACCTGTTTAAAAAACCCAAAATTTTAGCATTTTAGCTTAAGAGAATAACAAAATAGGGCCCCTGACCTAGTGGTGCGAAAATATTTCAAAATTATTCGAAATAAAAACAATTTTAAATATTCTACTAAATTACATGATGTTGCAAAAAAAAAAAAAAATATCGATTTTTCGATCATTATATAAGATTTTGGAGGTGTTTTGTAAATTTAAAGAAGTGGGAATTATTCTCGCCAAAGCCTACTAAAAAGACAATCCCAAATGTATTTGTGTTTCATTTTTTTCGCTTTTTATGACACTCTATTATATACTTGTACTGTTTAATTTTAATATCATTTCGAAGTGGTCTATTGATTGATTGTAATCGCCGTTGTCTAGTGATTAATGTATTGGCTTACTAAGACTATAGCGGCGGGTTCAAATCTCAGCTCTGACATCTTGAAAAAAAAAGAAATATGAAAAAAATTAGTTCTTTCGGCGACTTTGATGGCCATGAAAAAACTTCTCAAATCTGTCGTACGGAGTCGACTTTAAACTATAGGTCCCGGTAATCATCGATAAAAAATTTACACACATAACATGAGAAGCTAGGCCGTAAACCTGACACAGGGTTGTAATGACCAATTGTGTATGTATGTGTTGATTTGAAGAGATTTTTCTTTATAAAAATAAATTAATAAGAAGAACTCCATTCAATGTATTATGCTGAACATAATAAAAGTAAAAGCGAGCTGTTACTGTTTTTAAATTGAAATTACAAAACTTTTCCTCAAATAGCTATAGCAAGTGAAATTTTATTGTCTTCCAATTAAATTTGGCTCAATATCTTATCTCATTAAAGGCATATCCATATATAAACTAGAAATTTTTTATTTACTTTACTTCTATCCTAATTTAAATATTTGAGACATATTTTTCATTTCTAACAAACATTTTTAAAACATTTTAAAAAGAAAAAAAAACTTCTGTTTGAAATTATTCTAATGAACACAATGCTATTCAAAGTTGTGCTAAAATATTATAATTTTTCTTTTTCGCTTTCGTTTTCACTAAATTAACAGCCAACCATCAGTCATTCTTAAGCCATAAAATTATGGAGAAAAAAGCAAATCTCTACGAAAAAAAGGAAAGTTTTTTTTTCACACAATTATGCTTAAGAAAGTAAAAGAAACTAAACAATTGAATAATTTACGTGAAAATAACAATTTGTTAAGTTTTGTTGTTGCTGCCTGGCATTGCTGCAGCTGCTGCATTTGCTTTGCCCACTTTCTTAAAAAAACACACAAATTCTAAGAAGTACTCTAGCCAAAATAAAGAGAAAAATATAGAAAAAAGGCAGATATAGAGGCAAAAAAAAAAACTAAACCAACAAAAAATATAGTCCAACAGCAACATAAAAAATTAAGAAATTGAAGTGAAGAAGTGTTTAAGTTTTTCCTACAGCTGTTGCGCTTTTATTTTATTTCAAATATTATAATTGACTTAAAAGCTTCAAGCGGTAAAGCAAAAAACTACTTGATATACTACTGCCGATGCTATTCAAGGCAAATATTATACAGTTTCTTAAAATCTTATTGTAGTTTTTAAGGAAAATTTCTTCCTTTATTTTGTTGCCTTTAATGGAATAATTTTTATTTTTTTTTCTTTGTTTTCTAACTGCTAATATAACTGTTGGTTGGTTTAT
Organism: Metopia argyrocephala; assembly: GCA_963576795.1. NCBI lineage: Eukaryota > Metazoa > Arthropoda > Insecta > Diptera > Sarcophagidae > Metopia > Metopia argyrocephala. The sequence continues at coordinate 5,716,125 of OY756209.1, forward strand.
TTATTTAATAAAACCACTAAAGGAAATATTCTCAAGAAAAACAAATGAAAAGTTGCAATAGAAAGAGCAGAAACAAAAGTCTTAAAGAAAGTAAGAAAAAAAGACAACAAAAACACAATCTTACACAATAATACTTGAGTCGTTAAAGGAAGTGAAAATAAAAGAGAACATGAGTTTTTCCTTGTTGCCAGTTGTGTGAGTATAAATACATATTTACCTAAGAATGATACCCAGTACATGTGCTATTCTTCTTACAACACTCACTTTATAATCTTGTGGCCACAAGGATTTAAAAGAAAAAAAAAAACCCATGAAAAAAATTCTAAAGAAATAAAAAGCATAAGGAAATGTTTATTTTAATTAACCAGTCAAAATTATTTACTTTCTCTTGCTCTTTCTTTCTTTAAGTAGTAAAACACCTTTATTTCTCCTACTCTCTTTCCGGCACTACAGCTACAGCTGCAACAAGCAGGCAAAGAAAACAAAATCGAAAATTGTTTTCATTTTTTTTCATACAGATTTGAGGTAGCAATGCGTGAAAAGTTATTCACGCATTGGTGTGGTGCTGAGTTACAATTTTAACACTGAGACTTTTCTTTTTATTTTGCAACAGGCTTCCAATGTCTCTGCCTGAATTACAAGGGTTTTTCTTTTGTATACTTTCTGTTCTTAAGTTTCTTTGTTATATTTTTATTTATTTTTTTTTTTTACTTGTGCAGTTTCTTCATTGAAGCCCATTAATGTAATTATAAGTTCTGTTTAATTGTTGGAAATTAATTAAGTCGTAAACATCCATATATTAGGTATATTTTTTATATACACACATACATATGATCAAAATATTAAGTACACGTACATTAGTGTGTCCCAAAAAAAATTTTTTTTTGGGGATCAAGCTTATTTCGAACCACTATGAGGCAAATTATTTTTGAGAATTTTTTCAGATTTTTCGGAAGTGGTTTAGTGGTCGCGCAAATTGATTTTTAATCAAAAAGCGAGCTTTTTGAGCTCTATCTAAATTTTGGTTATAAATTTGCAAAAAATCTATATTTTCTCGACTTCTGAGTCAATATTGTCAAAGAAAATATTCCGATGTTTAATTCTATGTGCATAAATAATAAGTTACGGCAATGATTTTGCACATTTTTATACATTATATAACAGTTTTTCCTAAATTTTCAATAAATATCGAAAACAATGGTTCATAACTTTTAAAATTTGTATAAATACTATAAAAAGTAATGATGCAGTTTAAAAGATTATTAAGTTCTAAATAAGTTAGCAGAAAAATATAAATTTTCTTTTACCGTTCTCGAGTTATGCCCTTTCAAAGCTTTGTACCCACTCTTAATATTATAGACTTTCAGAATTTACTGCAGGGCATAGAGCATTACAAGAATTCCAATAAATGATTTATAACAAATCTAATTTTTTTATTGTTTATATAATTGTTGTATAACCTAGTTCACACTTTATAGCATTAAAAATTTCATACAGTAAGTGCAAAGCTTTAAAAGGGTACAACTCGAGAACGGTAAAAGAAAATTAATTTTTTTTTCTGCTAACTTATTTAAAACCTAATAATCTTTTAAACTGCATCATTACTTTTTATAGTATTTATACAAATTTTTAAAGTTATAAACCATTGTTTTCGATATTTGTTGAAAATTTAGGAAAAACTGTTATATAATGTATAAAAATGTGCAAAATCATTGCCGTAACTTATTATTTATGCACATAGAATTAAACATCGGAATATTTTCTTTGACAATATTGACTCAGAAGTCGAGAAAATATAGATTTTTGGCAAATTTATAACCAAAATTTAGATAGAGCTCAAAAAGCTCGCTTTTTGATTAAAAATCAATTTGCGCGACCACTAAACCACTTCCGAAAAACCTGAAAAAATTCTCAAAAATACTTTACCTTATAAGTATACAAATTAAGAATGATCTTCCCACGAATTCCAATTTTTAATTTTATTTGGGACACCCTAACGTACATGTTGTCCTAAGTTAAAATGAAATAAATTCAAATAAAATAAAAAGTACAAAGTTACGCTCATATTTGTCTAATATTTGATAAAAAGAGTGCAATTAATATTTTATGAAAATCTTTTATACAAAGATTTTGTTTTATGTAAACATATCTATATAAATTATTTAAAAACAGATAAACATAATGAATAATATTTAAAACTTAAAATAATTAAAATAGAAGCAACAAACAAAAAAAATATGGTTTCTTTTTCTCCTTCAAATATTTGACAAATCGTCGTGCGAGAGTTTATGTGCTCTATTCGCCTCTTTATATATCTCGAGTTAATGATGTCACTTTAGGTTTTTGAAACCAAAATTTTTAAAATATGCAATCCGTTTTTGGCTATTTATCCCCGAAACTGGACGAGGTATTCGAAAGGGGTTTGCAGACTTGAAAAACTTGGGGTCGAAAAAATGTTGTATTAAATGGCGGATAGAGCACATAAACTCCCTCTCGAAGAAATGTTAACATACGAGTTCCTTTGGGATAGAAATATTAGTTTTAATTTACCAAACATATTGTAGTGCATTCATAATGTAGTCACCCATATACTACACAAAAATACAAAAGACAAAAATAAATGGATAACTTAGATGAGAACTCCGGTTCTAGTCACAGCTCTGACATTTTGAAGCAAAGAAATATAAAAAAAAATAGTTCTTTCAACTACTACCTATTAACAGACTTCTGGCAAAAGCTCTAAGCATAACTGATTACCATGATAAAGCTTTTCAAGTCTGTCGTTCGGTACCGGTAATCCTGATATAGGATTGTAAGGCCAGTTATGTATGTTTAATGGACAATAAAATTTTATAGGCACCATGGCATGCACTGCGAATAACCTATTTATGGTTCCATACCATGTGGATGAAGAATACGTTTGTAAAACTCTTAAGACAGGAGTAAACATGGATTCATCCAGAATGAAAGGGGCATGCCGGTGATGAATCATATACACCGCAGAATTTCTAATAAGACAATAATTGGCAATCACATAACGGCGGATAATAAAAGATTTGATAGCAGCATGCATATCACAAATGGCGGTATGTTTACTATTTTGGAATATCGAAAATATTGGTGGCTTGTAAGACAGCCTAAACTTTTTCTTAAGCCTATATGACACCTACTTTTTTTTGTATTAAATTGTTATAGAATTGATAGAAAGAAACAGCAAATGTTAGAAAGAGTGGAATATAAAAAATGTAAACAAAATATTTATTTTTGTTTTTGTGTTTATACTTTTTTCAATGTTGATACTTTTTATTTTGTAAAAAAAACGCTTACCTTGAAGGCAAAAATACCGTAAAATCGCTTAATTGTAGAATGACACTATAAAGTTAGCAACATCTCAAATCTCAATTTGAATGATAAATATTTTAACTTGTTTTTGACAAACTCCACTTTTATATCGATAACATTTGTAAATAGTTTGGCAATTCTGTATTGATGTGAATATAGTTGAACTCCTTACACCCTTTATACTTTCTTATTATATTACATTTGCACTGTTCTCCATATCAATATTAATACAAAAAAAGTAGGTATCATACGGGCTTTATCAATAGGTAGTTTTTTTCTCATTTATTTTTTCTTTTCAAAAATACTTGTACTGATCTATTCTTAACAGACTTCAAAACAAACTTTGTAATATTGTATTTTGTATTCTTTAAATAATATATATGCTTGAAAGCCTATTAGGGGACAGCATATTTTGCATTATGTTTACTTACTACTTTTGTTTATTTTACGTTTAAATATTATAAAAATTCTATAGACTAATACTGTCATACAGCAATTAAAAATTAAGTATGGAAATGTAATTTTCTTTTTTGCAATGTTATTACTTTCAAAAAAATTTATTAGATGATAACAATAAAACAAAATTTATACCAACTAGGCGAAAGGGGTCATTATTGGCATAGATAGGTTTATGATAGGGTTCACGTCATGTCATACCATCACTGGTTAAACAACTTAAAATGTTTTCAACTTAACAGAAAAAAAAAGAAGACAAGATAGAGTTCGTAGTGTGACATGACGTCACATAACATGCCTATATATTTACGTGTGTATATATTTACCTATTAACAACATGCTTGTATATTTACATATTTTTATTAACCTATTGAAAACATCGTAGTGTAGTATAATTCTAATCGAGTTGATGAAGCATTAAGGGGCCACGCTTCTTTACCTTTTATTAATTTCAAAATATTAATAATAAATATCTTACATAGACCTGCCAAATAAGCAATTAAATACCCTACACATAGTTTTGAAATATTTTAAACGACTTTATTCCACTACTTATAAGACAAAAAAAAAAAAAAATACTCAATATTGTTTTTCAACTAATCTAAGTATGTACATAGCTGTGGCTATTATTAACAATGGTGTGACGTGACATGTCTATATATACTAACATCTATATTTACCTATTAACAATATGCCAGTATATTTTCAAATATTAACCTATTACCAATATCGTAGAGTAGTATAATTCTCATCGAGTTCATGAAAGTAAATACATAAGAGGTTGAGATTTACCCTACGAAAAGGCAGTTGGTTGATGGTCAATAACCCGATACAGACACTTTAGGGAACCGACACGTGTTGTAGTTAATGTTATTGCAGTAGATTTTAAAAGTGTAAGAGCTACTGAATTCTTTTTACATTCGTACTAACCATAGCCGACGACAAGAACTTCTGAACTCTTGTTGCCGTCCTTATTAATTTATTACAGTAGATTTGCGAGTGTAAGAGCTTCCAAATTCTTCTTACATTCGTACTTACCGTAGCCAACAACAAGACCGCTCGAATTCTTCTTGCCGTAGTTATTATTTTATTACCTTAGATTTGCGAGTGTAAGAGCTTCTAGAATTCTTCTTCTTACATTCATACTAATCGTAGCTTCCGAATTGTTCTTGCCGTCGTTATTATTTTATTACTGTAGAGTTGCCGAATACTAATCCGCTTTAACGAGAAACCCGATATCTTGTATTTTATTTAGAAGTACCAACGGCCCACCGATTCCTGAAGGGAACAACCGTATTTCGACTTACAACCGAACAATCACCAGAAGCCTGAAAGCAAATCCGAATCCCGAGCACGTCAGTTATTTAAGTTAAGTAAATTTGAAGTATAAGTATAAGATTTTAGTATAAGGTTTCCTAACCTTGACTCCGAATCAGGACAACAGGAGTTATACCCCAGCTGAAAACATAAACTGCATTACTACATAACTACTGTAATTGTAATACAAGAGTTAATAAATTGAATTAAATTTAAAAACTGTTCATTTATTTCGTTAAATTATTCAATTTCTAATACTAGCGGCTAATCAAATATTTATTAAATTTATTTTGTGTTCTTTAATAAATTCTCTTTTCTGCTAGAAGCAAATAGTTGTTATACACTTTCAAACATTTACTCACAAATGGCGGGAGATATAATAAAATGAATTTAGTTTTTGTTTTTTTCTTTTTTTTCTTTTTAGTCTGTTGTATTGATTATGAAGAGGTACAGACTATTAATCATATAAAATATTGACTTTGATTAATATCATCATCAACAACATCAAATTTCTATTCAATGGCTCTACAAAACAAAACACTCCACTTTCTACGTACTTTCCACTCAACACTTAAGCGCCACTTCACTTCACTTTTCGTTCATATCAATTTTATTCGATGCGATTTGAATCGATTTAGTGGATGCAATACGTTGCACTTTAAATGAAATGAAAAATGAGAAAAAATTTTTATGTTTTTTTTTTTTTTTTTGTTGTAAATATTCATTGAATCTCAAATGTACAAACACAACCAACCTACACTTGTATAAGAAAAAAAATATATATTCTGTTGCAAATCAACATTTATTTGCATGAATTGATTTCTTTTTTTTTGTTCTTTTTTTTCACTCATTTTCAAATCTAAAGCAATAGTTTTACAAACTGCATTATATTTTTTCCATTTTTTTTTCTGTATTCAAATAGCAATGATTGGTATAAAAATGTAGAGAAAAGAAGAAGTTAGAGGGGAAAATCTAAAGGTATAAAAATAATAATTTCTAACGTTATTGGCAAAATATAGATTTCCTTCCTGTTTTTGATTATCAAAATACGATTCAAATACATTTTTTTTTTGGTATAAGCTTTTAGTTAAATTTTATCATGAATTTCCATCTCTATTTGACATGTAGAGTTTTATCTGTCTGTATCTACTTTTATATTTTCAGACATTTATTTATAGTTGGAGGAGTAGAGCAGCCACTTTTAAACCAATTTCACTTAGAAAAACTGAAAAAAAAGTTTATTTCAGTGAAGGATTTAGGAAAAAAAGTAGATATTTAACAAGACAGTACAATAAAATTTTAAAAATAAGCAAAACGCGTTAGTCAATTTTATGGGTGAAAACAAACAAATAAACAAAAACAAAAAAAAAAACAAAAATAAAAATTAAATTAAAAAAAAAAAAAAAAAATACATCGCGTACGTGTGCTAAAATCTTCTTAAAGTAAATTGAATTTCTCACGCAGTTTTATTACACACTTTTACTTACTTAAACAAACACAACCACATACCCATAAATATGCTTACATTCACATAATTACCCAGTTGGCCTTGTCATTAAGACATCATTGGTATTAGATGGCAGGACACTAAGAGCCATTAACAGCATATCGTCAGAGATTTGATTAAACAAACTTTGCAAAAACTATGCATAATAGCAGAGCAATGGCTCATCATGCCTTACAAATAGACGGAAAACGGATATCCTCACTCTGTTAAGAATTCCTTTATAAACGTTTTGCAAAAAAAAAAAAACATAAAAACACGAAATTTGTTTTTGTTTTAAAAATTAAGTTTGAAATGTTTCTTAAAGTTCCTTTTATAAAATAACCTTGAAGGCCTTTGCAGCGTTGTTAATCTTAATGCAATACATAGGAGATAATGTTTTTCATATTATCGTCAATGACATTGCAAGAGACAATGTGGTCTATGTAGTCGGTAATTACGTTTTACAGAACATTTGCAGAAGAAAATGTACTTTCATATCGTCGCAAGAATTAAAGAACGCTGTAACTGACAAAACATTTAATGTTCACCAGAGCCAAAAAATCTATGTGAAAGTACAATGAAGTCACTGGCATTTTTCAAAACACAGACGTGAATTTCTTTTTATCATAGAAATCTGGGACCGGGAACTGTCGACGCGTATTTTTTTTTACAAAAATGATGCAAAAAACTTATTTTAAATTTTTTGTCAGTTACATACATAACTGGCCTTTACAACCCTTGTCAGGGTTACGGCCTAGCTTCTCGCAGCACTCATGTTGTGTGTGTAAATTTTTATCCATGAGTACCAGTACCTACAGTTTAATGTCGACTCCGAACGACAGACTTGAGAAGCTTTTCATGGCAATTAATTACTCTCAGAGCTTTTGCCAGAAGACTGCTGAGAGGTAGTCGCCGAAAAAAATATTTTTTCATATTTTTTTTTTTTAAGATGTCGGAGCTGGGTGTCGAACGCAGGGCTCAAGTCTTAGTAAGAAAACCCACTAACCACTATACCATGGCGACTAAAGTTACAGCGCTCTTAAATTCTAGCGATGATATTACTTTTATATTCTTTAAAGACATTTTGAAACACAAAGTCTTCTATATATTCTTAATTGTATATCTTTCGTGACACTGTAGATCACAAGGGTCAGTGTTAATCACATATTTATTATTGTATTATTTCAGTATTGATGTACTTAAAACTCCTCATTTTGGCTTTTTGCAACAAACATTTCGTCGTGCGGGAGTTTAACTGCTCTATCCGCCATTTCATATTTTTTATATATTTCGTGTTAATGATGCCACTTTAGGCTTTCGACCCCAAATTTTTCAAATTTGTAATTCGTTTTAGGATATCTCGTCAAGTTTAGGAGATAAATAGCGAAAAACGAAGTGCAGATTTTAAAAATTTTGGCGTCAAAAACCTAAATTAGCATAATTTACTCGAGATTTAAAAAATGGCGTATAGAGCACTTAAACTCCTGCACGACGATTTCGTAACCTCTGTACTTTAAAATGAGAAAATGACTTGTTTAAAAAGTTAAAAACAGGTTTTACTAGTTTAACTTTAGAGCTAATTTTTAAATCAAAACTATATTTAAAGTTGTTTATGAATCAGATAGAGTCGCCATATACAAAAGTCAGCTCTATTTCTTTTAATGTCGACTTTATATCTCACTACGAATAGTAGCCTAAGTAAACTACATGATATAAATGTATGTTATAAATTCAATAATTTCTTAAATAATATAAAATGCTTTTAACACGAGTTTGCCCTCTGGGTATTTTAGAACACATTCATGTGTATATATACATATATGCATATGTATGTTCATATACTCGTGCATAAACAAGCATATACAGGGAATGCTGTTAGACAACAACACAGCCATAAACTATTTTTAAGATTTATTGCAAAAGTTTTGAGCGTGTAACAAGAAAATTGCTACTGCCACGGCTTCTTATGCTTCCTATAGCATTGAAGCTGATGGTGTTGCTGATGCTGCTAGATTTGCTTGCTTGTAACTTTAACAGTGGGGTTATTTTAAAATAAATTAAATTTTATTCATTTCTAGATAAAATTTACAAACTTTTGGGATTGATATTTTAGTAATTCTCCTGAAGGAATATGAGTTTCCATACAGCATTTGTTTTTAGTTTGTGAAAGAATGAAGGTGGCCAGTGTTTTCATCTTATAGATATCGCATTTTATTTTAGAGTAGTTAGTTCGGTGGTGACGATCCTATATTTTTGTTTTTTTATAACTCTTAATCTTCATATGTCTTATTAAGAGTCAGGAAAATAATTTACGCCTCCCTTGATGGATACAGCCAAGCTCAACACGAGTGCCCTGTGCTGTTACACTATATTGTTGTATAAGTTTGTAGGTATTTATTGTCCATGGACTATAATAATAAGTTATTATCGACCGAATGTTATTAATTTTTAACAAACATGCAAACATTGGTTTTAATAACAAAATTTAATGAATTTTAATTTTATTAAACTGTTTGAAGCAAGGCCGTATATATTAATATTTCTTTTTTTTTAATTAAAATCAGGTATGCTCTTTAAAACCAATTCCAGTAAAAGCGCTATAATTAAAAAATTTTGAAAAGCTTTTATTACTTTTTTTAATAATGTGTAATGCTACCAGAGATGACGGCTACTTTTGGCCTCATCTCATTCATTTTTCTTTGTACTTCTTTAAGTCTAGCATGAATTTTTTTTATAATGAGATAGCAGAGACCCCTAGATTGGCATGAACCAGCGCGTCTGACGAGCTACAGCCCGGCATAAGCGCGTATGTTAGTGTCGCCAAAAATCTGGTACATCTCCTGTGAAATATGGCCACCTTACCAACACAGGTTTTTTAATTTACCTCGCCTACCATCTCAACTAGAGAATAATTTTCACAATTAAGTTTTACTTGTCTTCGAAAAAAATTCGATTTTAATTTCACTCGCATTCGTTTTATGTGCTAACAATTCAATATTAAATTATTATCTTGTTAATCACCATATGCTCGGTGACATGACACAGACTAAGGTCTCTGGTGGGAATCGAACCCACTTCCCTCGCAGTAGCAGTCTAGCATAATACCCATTAGATTACTGAGACTCTCTAAATTATATTAAAACTGATAACTATAATACTAATTTGTTCCACTGTAATGTTGTTGCTACTTCACTTCTATTGACTTCCGTTGGGATAAATATCATACACACACATATGCACGTACACACAAACACACATACAATATATAATCCTAGAGTAAATACTTTTTCTAAATAAGCTGCATGATTTTCTAAAGTTAAATGAAAAAGTTTTCTTTTAATAAATTTTTTTTTCTGCTTTAAAAGATTTTATCCGTAGGATTTAAATTTAATTTTCTTTAACTTACTCACTCTACCCTGCTATGAAGTTTTTCAAATGTTTTCAAAAGCAAATTGTTTTATTAGACTATCTAGTAAAGAGAGAGAGAGAGAGAGAGAGAGAGAAAAAAACAAATCAAACAATATCCTTAAGTAATAGTGTTTAAAAAACCTGCAAAATATGTCACCAAAATAAAAAGTGTATTTACAAATAAGTGTTTGAATTGTGCTATCAAAAGGCGTTTACGTGTTTAACCCTAATGCTTGCATTGAAAGAAAAAACTTCCGATTTTGCGCTCGCGCACTTGTGTTTGTTTTATAATTTTAATGTTTCCGTTCCATGTTGTTTTTAGTCTTTTCAAATGTCATTTAAATAGAAATCAACCAACAACATTTCTAGCAATAACTTTTACTAACCACTTACTACTTATGGCTGCCACAATATATTGTACAAGTATTTATGTTGCAATCAAAAGAAGTTTTTCTTTTTGAGTTTTGTTGTGTTGAGTTTTCGCATCGTTTACATAAATAAACCGACCAACACTTGTTTGTACGGAAGCCTGTTGGCTTTTATAGCCAAACAAAGTTTAACTTACAATTGAAATATTGTGTTGCAACTTAAATATACACTCTATATACTTGATATACTTAAAGTTGTGTTGTTCTATTTATTTATTATTATAGTTGTTGCTGTTGTACTTGTAGAAACTATATCTGTGTTTGTGCTTTAGTGTGAATATCAATTCTAATGTGCATTTCATTTGAAGTTGGTTGTTTTCCTTAGATAGGAATAGAAGTAAACATATAATGTATTTAATGTGTATTTACAATAACTGTATATATGTTAATGTATTTAGAAGAAGGCCGTCTGACAAGCCCTAATTTTATTTGATGCTTTGCATTGTTTAGGAATTTTTATAGAAAGGACAGTATATTATGACAACAGAACACATATTTTGTTTTCTTATATTATTAAGCGCTTTAGGAATGAGACAAATTGCTGTGAATTGATCATTCTAAGGCCAGTGTTATACCTTCACCCTTCATCGTTACATGTTGATTGTGGTGAGTGCCTTCGCTAAGTACGTTTTAGCTGTTATCTGCTACTTCACAATAGATGGCGCTTTTCTCCTGATCATTCGTTTTTCCTCAAATCAAAAATTAAGATGGAATAGAGTGGAATGTCAGAGAGTAGTTACTTTGTAGATGGATTTATTGGAGAGCGGGACCTTTTATTTTTAAATTATAATTTTGAAAAAACAGCAAACTAACTTTTTCATTTTTCACCTTTGCTGGGATTCGAACCTGGGCCGTTTCAGTTTTTATAAAAGCGCTCTAAATACTATACCAAGCACCCTCCACACAAAATTAAATTAAATACTTCTCATGATAGGCGTTTTCTCTTCTCTTCTCAAAAAAAAAAAAAAAAAAAAAACATTGCTTTCCTTTCTCTCGTACTCGTACAAATTTCATTATAGCTTTCATAGTTGGCAATAGAAATATAACCTATCATATAGGGGAATGTTGGTTTGTACACAAAAATTTTGAATCTGGCTGGTAATATCAATAACTCGAAGCAATAAAAAGAGCAACAAATTGAAGGGGGTAGTTAAACACAAAAAAAAGGCGCGCTCCATTTCTTGTTAAACATCTAGTTCCTTAAACTTCAAACTATTTTTAAATTTCGGATTTATCCTGAATAACGAATATGAATTTAAATGGAGAATTTTTTTTTTCAAAGATAAATAAAATTTTTTTACAGTTTTTTGATGATGAAATAAAAATGTTAAAATAACGCTCACATTTTAAAATTAAAGCAGTTTGAAATGTCACTCGATTTCAATTGCACTCGAATTCGTTTTACAGAATATAGCCAAATTAGTTTTCATTGACATCACTTGAAATCTCTAGTAGTTTAGGTAAGTCTGGATAACAATTAATTGCTTATTCTTTGTTCTATTTGCTCAGGCTATTGAGTAAGAAGCTTTTAATAATCTTAGTTTCTTGGCTACCATATAAACTATTATTTATACTGTAATTCAGCAATCTTTCGAATTTGCTTGGCAAAACACATTTTAAAGTATATTAGGAAAAATACATTTATACTGCAATAATATCTTGAGATTGCCATTTATTTTTTATTACCAAACATTGGTTACATTTTTAATGAAATCCAACTCAAGAAGTTCTATTTTTGGTTAACCACCAACCATTAAATTCAATGTATGGTTGTTATAGAATAAAAGTGATTCAAAGATCTGAAGACTATTAATTTTTCTTTTAGAAAAATTTGGTGTTCCATGAAAATGCTTTGATTTAGAAGCAACTTTTTCTTGTTTGCTGAGTGGGTAAAATGATGAATGAGAAATGAAAATTTATAAAAATAAATTTTCTTGTTATCGACAGCAAACAAAGTTTAAAATATAAAAAAACTCATTCCTCAATAGATTATAAATTTGTTACTAAAGGCTATAATTGTTTCTTTAATGTTTATTTAAATTAATATTTGTTTTCTAGATCTCATCAGAAATCCTAAAAAGAAAATTTTTTTATTTTTTTCTGATTTTATATTTTGGGCGGATATAATCTTTTTTTAATCTAATGAAATCAAGGACTTCTTTCAACATTATTTGTGTGGAATTTTAGCGGTTTTATAAAGCATTTTGTTGAATTAGTAGTTCTGTTAGCCACTGTAATTTATAAAATATATAAAATTTCATCCTTTTCGTATATAATTTCTAAGAAAAACTTGTCTTCATATTTCAATATTTTTTTTTGCGTTTTTCTTATTATTTTATTTCTCTATTTAAAACTCTTAAAAAGTCTGCTGATTTGGGTATCAATTTCGTATCTATAATGCAAAAAAGAAAAAAAAAATTTAAAGGAAAACAACTTCAACTGAAATCGAGAAATTGTAAAAGTTTTTCCACAATTGAAATTTATTTGTGTCAGTGACTCAATATATTTCTATTTAACGGGATACATACTGATATACCGGAATTTAAACCAGTCTATGACATGAAATCAGTAAGTGTGTGTGTGTGTTTGTACGATTTCAGTAGTATGAGAGTATGCCAAGTAATTTTTTAAGATTTATTTCTATTTGAAGTAAGCGAGCGAAAGTGAGGCATCATTTTAATAAAACAAAGAAGCGTTTTTAACTTTTTAGTTTCAAAAAGGACCAAAGTCGATGAAAAAACGTAAATTTTTCTTTATATTTTTACATTATCATATATAATTTTATTTACAAGTAAAACAATAATTGTGTTAAAAATTAGTTTCAGAAATTATAAGTCTATGCTCGATTTTTATCGAAGCATTGTAAAAATTTATATTTTTAAGGCCATGAATTGATAAACGACGTTGTTAAAAACGATAAAAATTGTTCATTTAACATAATTAGGCCATAAGAAAAATTGGTATCTATTATATGATTAATGACATATTTTTCGGCAAAACCACACAAGGTAGTGGGATTTTGTTATAAATAAAGGAATTTTCTTAAAAAAAACATGATTTTGAATAGCTACACAGTGCAACAGCGAAAAATATACACGGAATCCACAATATAGGTTCGATTGTACTACCAAAACTTAGTAAAACCCTGTACTCGGTTGGTCAGATTGACAACCAACTTTTTTTATAGACCTCAAAAGATTTTGTAAATCACTGCATCATTCAAAAAAAGATGTCCTCAGTTTTTGGCCAACGGCTAACTTAAACTTAAAGAAACTGCTTAACTATGTTCAGCAATAATGTAGTGAAGACTCTACTGAAGAAATTTAAAAATATTTTTTGTGCAAATCAATACAATCTGAACGTGTCTAGGCATCCAAAATAGCTTACAAAGACCAATTTTTACCCCAGAAATGTTTTTTTCCACTATTTTTTAAAAATTAAAAAAAAAAAAAATAAAAAAAAACTTGAGTTTGAATAATTATTTAAATTTAACTAAGAAAAATATAAAAACCATAATAATAAATTTTTATATAAAAAAAAAAAAAACACTTTATTAATACTTAATTTTTTCGAAAACGGCAAATAACAAATACGTTTATCCCACAAATTGTTTAAAAAACAGTTATTTTTTAGCAAAATGAATACTAGTCAGGAATTTAAATCACATCTTTTTTATGATATCCCCATATTAAATTGATGGATGATGCACCAAAATTATAATTACTTGAGGTTTATTTTATCAATGATTTTATTAATTGTTAAAAAAATATATTTTTTTCAATATATATTTAATATAATTTGAAATGTATGCTTTTGGGGATAAGCATGTCTCTATGGCCATTTCGTCTCTGCTTAAGAGACTCGTCAGAAGACTTTTTCCCAAAGGTGTTATTCAAAACTATAAATACTTATGTTAAAATAGTTATAGACTAAATGCGAATCATATCCCATTTAGTATATAACAACCAAACAAAAGTATTTATTTATTTATATTTATTTGGTTGTTATATACTAAATGGGAGACATGCTTATCCCCAAAAGCATACATTTCAAATTATATTGAATGTATTTTGCCAATAAGGCGAAAAATATTTTTTGTTTTTTAATAAAAAAAATATTTATTTAATTTATTTAAAATATATATGGGCAATTTCAAAAATTTTCGACATTTGTTGAAACTGAGTTCAGATGCTTATTATTTCTCCAGTAGGCCACACTAGAAAACTGGGAAATTCAAAATTTCAGACCATCAGTTCTCAAATATCGAAAAACTCAAAAAAAGGCTTGAAATTTACAAGAGTTTTTTCATATTTCATCACTCTTCTACTTTTAGTTTCAAACTTCCGATGCCCACTGATATAAAATAAAGTCACTAGAATTTGTAGATATTTACACTATAAAAGTTATGCCAATACTACTATTTGGGAAAAAGTTGTACAGCGGTTAATTTTTGAAACCAAATTTTTTAATTTTCGCAGTTTTATCTATAGCGTTTTTGCGCCGTTCAAGAAAATTGCATTTCGTCAACAGTATCACGTCGATGTCAGGCTGCTAGTTGCTGATAACGATGACCTCAAACTTTTATAGAATTGGCGTAAATTTGTCAAAAATTACAGTTTTTCGCGCCTGACATTTGCAATCATATTAAAAATTGCTTTATGTATTGCGTGGTCTAAACTTCTTAGTAAATGGCACCTCAACGTCAAGAAGGCGTTAAAATATTTTGAAACGCAAAAATTTTACAAAGAAAATAAAACTTCTGCGAAATTTCATGATTTTGTTTCGCGTTTTTTTAGTTAATCAGTGGTTTAAAATCAATGTAAAGTATTGGAAATGAAGTGCGGCGGTGAACTAAAGATTATATATAAATACGGTTGAATTCGATCCATATTTAGCGGGTACAGCGGCATTTTTCTTCAAACACATTTTGCTTTGTGACATCTGCAGTTATGTACAGATTCCGCCGCGATTGACACCAAAATGATAGGTTTTCTTAAGCTTGATAATAAAACCGAATAGGCATTAAAAAATTTTCATGATTTTAAATTTTACAGATCAAAAAAAAATCCTAACCTGAAAAATAATTCTTATATAATTTTTTTATTTTTTAAATTTGCAAGTTAAAACATTGTTTTTCTGTAAATTAGTTATGCGTTATATAAACGCATATTATAACAATCGGTGAAACATTCATATTTTTGCAGAAATTCGCGTTTTTTAATATTAAGGAATTTTAATTATAATTGATATTTTGTTATGTATTTTATCAGGGCATTGATGAATTTGGACTGCACTGATGAATTTGAAATGAGTTTCGTGCATCCATATAACATTTATTAAAATAAACCAACAAATTTAACTTAAAATTTTTTTTTAAAGACATTTTAACTTAAAACCTCCATAACTTTCGCGCCGTTTGCAATAAATGATTAACGCGAACTGTTTTGGTATGCTAAAATATCACCTTTCACGTGACCAAAGCGTCATTCGTGTCATCAAAAAAAAAAAAATTGGAAAAAAAATATCAAAATGTCGTAAATTTTTGAAATTGGCCATATATTATTATTTAAAAATTAATAAAAATACTATCAAAAATAAAAAGGCAATAAAATCTCAACAACTTTTCGTGTCGAGAATTGTAACACTAAAAAATAGTGCTTAAAGCCCTAAGTTGACAACACTGAATAAAAGTATTGTTGTTGCCGTTGTTAGTTGCGTTGCTTTGCTAATGCTTCCTTTTATTTTTCTTTCTGTAGTTGTAGTTGTAGTTGTTATTGTTAATGTTGTGCTTTGCTTTATTGTTTATTGAGTCATAAAAATGGTTCGTTAAATGTTTATTTCTCCTCTATTCACTGATAAAATAAAATTAACAACAAAAACTGCAACAACAAAAACACCATTAACTAACATCCAATGAACTGCGTTCTATGGTTATGACCAAATACGAGTAATCGCATTTGTGTGTGTGTGCGTTTAAATTGCACAATTTTGTTTCTCTCTTTTCTGTTATTATTGCCATTATTTATGACTGAAATTGAAAATTTCGCTGGTAATTCTGGCATTTCTTCTTTGTCTGTGTTTTCTTTTTTTTTTTTTCTCAAAGAAAAAAAGCAGAAAATAATTTATCTTCACCAGTATTCATAACTTTCAACTTGTTTAAGGGTATTTAAGGCCAAATAGATTTTATTAAACAAAATTTAAATAATTTTTTTTTTGATATTTTATATTTTCTCAGAAATTTGCAAATGTTTAACGACCATCTTCATACTCATATTCTGTTGTATATATTAAAATATTTTCATCATTTTATGCACATAAATTTATATGCCAAAGGACTTTGAGGAGGAAAATCAATCGGCTTTTGTAAGTTACGAATGTTTATTAATGAATTTGTAATGAATTGTAATTTGAAATTTTA
Organism: Metopia argyrocephala; assembly: GCA_963576795.1. Taxonomy (NCBI): domain Eukaryota; kingdom Metazoa; phylum Arthropoda; class Insecta; order Diptera; family Sarcophagidae; genus Metopia; species Metopia argyrocephala. The sequence continues at coordinate 5,732,980 of OY756209.1, forward strand.
TGAAGGAACATTTTTATAAGTTGATGGATGTACTCTTATGTTTGGATTTGAATTAAAATTTCAAGGTTTTGTGTATACAAAAAAATATTTATTTAAAAAGAAATTATAAAGTTGTTATGATTTAAGCCTCTCCTAACAAGCATTTTTTCAACTGACTTGTTATCGATACCAATGTAGTGTTTTTTTCCCGTGCAATGAATTTTTTTTTTTCATTTCCTTTCAGGAGAGTACAAGTACTATTATTTATCCATTGCATTGTATATATAACCGTGGTATAGCGGTTAGAGATTGTGCACAGAAACTGAAACGGCCGAGATTCAAATGACAGCAAAGAAGGAAAAAAAAAGAAAAATTAAAATATGTGGTTTTTCGAAAAATTATATTTTAAAAAGAGGTCCCCAACGCCTCCTCCAAGAAGACCATCATCAACAAATCGCTCCCTTACATTTAAATATTTATTTATTTAATTATGTCTATGGATAATAGTTCCTTACAGACTAGAGTACAAATTACAAACAATATATAAGTAAATATTTAATAATAATGATTTAAATACAAAATAATTTTTCTTTTCAAGGAATCATTACTCTCAGAAAGATCAATTAAATGATAAAGATTATTAAACTTCAAACATATTTGACGAAGGGGGTCATTGTTGGCATATACAGTACGGTGATATTTTAAATACAATAAATGGAAGTTACGGGATGGTCTAATTGGAACATTAAAAATAATTTTACTTAACAAATACTCAGAACGGACTTCACCACGTATTAATCTTAATAGAAAAGATACACTTAGCATTGTTCTTCGACTTTTCAGGGTAGGCAGTTTTATAAGAGCGAGTCTGTTCTCATATGAAGGAAGAGCGAATGAGTTCCATCCTAGACCTCTCAAGCAAAATAAAAGGAAGCGTTTTTGTACAGATTCAATAAGGTTAACGTAAGTGAGGAAGTATGGATCCCATATAATAGACCCGTATTCAAGAATAGGGCGTACCAAAGAAGTGTATAGTTGTTTTGTTACGTAGGGGTCAGTAAATTCTTTTGACCAACGCTTTATAAATCCTAAAACTCCATTTGCTTTGTTCACCATCATTGAAATATGTTCACAAAACTTAAGTCTATGATCTAATAAGATCCCAAGATCATTAACGCTTAACACCTTGTCCAGGATTTTATCCTTAAAATGATATGACGTATCAAGTTTCAGTGAACGATAAAATGACATGTGTTTACATTTATTAATATTTAAATCCAATAAGTTGACATCACACCATTGTAAAAAGTTGTCAATATCTCCTTGAAGTGCTGACTGAGCAGATATGCTATCGAACGAATTAAAAATCTTAACATCATCAGCATACATGAGAATATTAGAATGAATAATAGCAGATGGAAGATCGTTAATAAATAATGAGAATAAAACTGGACCAAGATGGCTCCCTTGAGGTACTCCGGAGTGAACATCAATAATTTTAGACAGAATATTTTCAAATTTCACTTGTTGAGTTCTTCCAGAAAGATAAGATTTTAGCCAACGTACAGCATTGTTGCTAAAGCCCATGGAAGATAGTTTATAGAGCAAAAGATCGTGGTTAACTTTATCAAACGCTTTACTAAAATCTGTGTAGATAACATCAGTTTGATGATTATTGACGAAGCCTTCATTAACTTTAGTTGTTAATTCCAGGATATTAGTATAACTTGAACAAAATTTACGAAAGCCATGTTGATATGAAGTTAAGAGTGACGATATTTGATAATATAAAGAGTCAGTCACAATTTTTTCAAAGAGTTTTGGAATCGCATTTAATTTTGCTATGCCTCTGTAGTTTGAAACTTCCAGTTTACTGCCAGCTTTAAACAAAGGAATTATATATGACTTCTTCCAATCAGATGGAAAATAACCCAAATCAATAGATTTGTTGAAAATTGCCGTGAGGGGACCACAAAGATTTTCAGAACAATGCTTAAGAATACAGGTAGGTATACCATCAGGACCAGGGGTAGGTGAACTTTTAATTGACAGTAGATTAGATAGAACAGTTTCAGAAGAGATATTCGAAAGATGTATATTTGATGATTGAGATAAAGAATACGGATAACAGGTTTGATTATTAAATGATTTTTTAGAATAAGTTGTAGCAAAAAATTCAGCAAACAAGTTGCTTATGGATATATCATCTTCAGCTCTACGAGAACCAAATTTTAAATACTTGGGATATGTATTGGCACGACGTTTAGAATTAATAAATTTATAAAAAGCCTTTGGGTTTTTCTTTATATTTCTTCTCATACGGTGTATGTAGCTATTGTAGGCCAATTTATTAGCAGTGATATAATTAGATCGTGCAATTGAATAATTTAGGTAATCACGAGAAGAGCCAGATAATTTAAATTTTTTATAAAGTTTATTCTTCCTGTTTTTAATATTAGTTAAGTATAAGCTATTCCATGGTGGACTCTTATTATTAAGAGCGAATGTTGTAGGAACCGATTCAGAAATGCAGTGATGTAATACAGCATAGAAATTTGATATAATGTCGTCAAGGTTATTTCCGGAAATTATAGAATCCCAAGCAACATTTGACAATAAGTTGTTGAATTTATTGTAATCCGTACGATGGAAAGAAAAGACTTTATTACGATGTGTTTTACGTAGTTCAGCTGGTACATAGATATTCAATGCAATGGTAGGATGAAAACGATCTTCAGGAATGCAGATAGGATCACAACGGTTAATAGAGCATTCGTCCGTATTATTCACAAATATTAAATCAAGAATTTTAGAATAGTCATTAAGTATTCCATTAATTTGAAATAAACTCATATCATACAAAATATTGAAAAAATCAGTGAATCTATCATTAATCGTTGATTGAATATAGTATCCATTCTCAAAATTCCAACATATGGAAGGAATATTGAAATCACCAATAATAATCAGGGAGTCATTTTCACTGGCAGAACAGGCAACTATTCTAACAGCTTCAGCATGCTGGATGTATAAGTCTTGCGGTGATGAGGGGGGAATGTATGAGCATGTTATGAATATTCTTCGACTCCTAAGTTTAATAATAACAGCTATAAACTCGATATTAGGTAATGAATCAAATATAAAAAGTTCAGATGAAATAGTACAGGAAACAGCTATGAGGACACCACCACCATAAGAGCCACGATCACGACGATAAATACAATATTTATTACAAAGTATTTCAGTATTTAAAAATGAACAATCAAGCCAAGTTTCAGTAAATGCCAAGATATGATAATTGCAGTCAAAACTTTCCAAATATAAATTTGACAGTTTTGTTCTTAAGCCGCGAACATTTTGGTAGAGTAATGATATTGAGTCAGTTGATATTAAATTTAGTTTTTTGAAGCATTTTGTTCATGATGAGGAAGTACACCAATTTTATTAGACATATTTTTTTCTTTATATATATACTCGCGAACTAAAGTATTATCAGGCCAAAAGTTAGAGTCGACAATAACATTGAAATCAACATGTGAGGTGGATATTTTAAACGATGAAATGGACCTGGGTGTAGAAAATGAAAATTTTTGTATGCGAATATCAATATTTCGACCAAATTTAGATCTAATATAATAATCAACATCCTCTGCCGTTGTGTCACATGTCAACCTTGAAACAAATACAGTTTTCCGTGGTGGGATAGCTTGTAGCGGTTTATGACTAATTTGGTTATCTAATGTACCGTCATTTGGTTTGGTAGTATATATAGAGGAATTTGTGGTAGAAGACTCCTTATTTATATTACCTGATGGAGAGTTTAACTGGACGACATTTGATGGTGAAGATGTAGAACGACCAGCACTAAGAGCAATCGAATTAGCAGGAGTAGGAATGGGTAAATTATTTAATGATATTGATGAAGCAGGACAACCAGGACTAGCAACTGAATTTGCAGAAGTAGGGACAGATACAATGTTTAAAGAGGGAATTTCGGGTAACTTATTTGCTCTTTTCCTCTTTTTAGGAGAATTGTTACAATCTAAATTAATAAATTTTTCCAAGCCTTGGAAATTATTAAATAAATCCCCAAATTTCGCCAGTTTAGATTGTACAGACAAAAACTCCTTATGCAGTTGATCAAATTCACTCTTTTGGCTTCTAAAAAATTTATAAAATTCGATATTGATTTTCTTGCAATTAAAACAAGTCCAGTGTAGTGACTTTGCTGGATCCAAAAGTGCATCTGCATCACGTGGTTTAAGTGCCGTACATTTTACGTGGAAATTGCCTAAGCACAACCAACAAGAAATCATTCTATCATTTGCCGTAATATTACAATTTGGGCTCAAGCAATCCATATTAGTAAAAGAAATTACAAAAATTTATGACGTGAAAAAAAAATGTTCGCTGGGTTGATATTATTCAGCTAAATAAATTTATGGTATAGGGCGAAACTAAAAAGCTTTATCAAGTGCACAAACCAGCTTGAATATAAAACTCCAAAGCAGCAACTTTGTAAAATAGCAGATGTAACTAAGAGTACTAAAAACGATCAGCTGCTTCCAGAAATGCAAATTTCAGTATATTCACCAAACAAATAATATATATGTATAAATATGTATATGATAGCAAACAATGCAAAAAATATTTGCTAATTATCCAAATAAAACCATATAAAACAGGATAAAATGTTTATCGCCAACAATATGAAAGCTCACTGGTCACATTAAATCCAATAAATATATTATAACAATTGTTACAACCACTTAAAACAATAAATAATACGGAGCGGCAAAAAAAGCAACACAGCACAGAGAACTCTTAAAGAGTGGATACTGTCTATTCCACCAGAATCCAGTGATTAGGAGCACTGTGCCTTCTTCTGGGAAGATAACGCTCACCACTCACCATCAACATCCACCGACAGACGGAACAATTGCTGTTGATCATTCAAAGGTGAAGGTATAAAACTGGCTTCTAAGTGATCAAATTGACAGCAATTTGTCCCAATGACCTAAGGCGATTAACATCTATGTACGTATCTATCTATACTTTCAAAAATTGCAATACAATGCACTGCCTGAGTAGGGGTTTACCCTTGAGTATTGATCTTAATAAAAAAAATATTATAAGAAGGGTAGAGAGATTTGTTTAGAACTTATCCATATTGTAGACGAAATATTCTTGGAGAAATTGTTTCATTACCAAACCATGCGGCAAAAGAATGTTCTTTCTCTGTAATTAGCTGCAGAAAGAAATATTTTATGGGGGCTACGAGTATTATGTGATAACTTTTTTATTTCATCAGAATGCCTTTTTCTTTTTAAGACCAATACTCAGAGGTAAACTCCTACTCATGTAGTGTGCATTGTATTGGAATGTGAAGATGGTTGATAAGTTTTTTTTTTCATAGATGTTTGTATATTTTGCGCCTTTTTTTGTTGATGAAACATGTTGCTGTCAAATTGTCAAATCAAGAGACAGTGTTATACCTTCACCCTCGAATGATCAAACAGCAATTGCCTCATCTGTCGGTGGATGTTTTAAATGTGAATTATGAGCGTCTTCAGTAGATCATGTGATCTTCCCAGAAGGTGGCGCTATACTCCTGATCATTTGTTTCTGGTTTAATGGATTAGGAATGTCAGGGGGCGGTTTCTTGCAAATGGAGAGGGGGGGAACCTCTTATTTTTTAAATTTAATGTTTAATTTAAATTGTAATTTAAAAAAACCGCAAATTTTTATTTTTATAATTTTTTCCTTCGCTGGGATTGAACCTTGGTCGTGTGAGTTTCTGTGCGAGCGCTCTACCACTATGCCACGACTAACAGAACAATGAAAAATATAGCACATTGCGCATATGATTCAAAGAATAATTAGAGTTAGAAAGTTAACTATCTTCTATAAACATACTCGCCCTTTACTGTACTCTATCGGGAAGCAGCCAAATAGATTTTTATATAAGCACCGACTTATATATCAAAGTTTTAGTCCATCTAGTGATGGATAAAGGTCTTATAAATTCTAGAAAAACTCGATCTGGTGGAGTATTTCTTGCACAGATTTAAATCAAAAACTTTAAATGCGTCTTTGGACATTCGGAACTTGTGTTCATTAGAGTGCATATTACAGTTGATTCTCAATCCCAAAACAACAAAAGTGCATGCCTTAAAGCCTGATACAATGGCTTAATCAACTTTTAAGCTAAATGGAAAATATAATCATATTTATAAACGGGAAATAAATCTAAAAATATTTTTTTAAAGTTAACTCATATATCCATGACCTTCTGTGCATATTTTTTCACTTATGCAGTAATAAAATTTGTCGAATAGTAATTTATTGTTTGGAAATTCAATAATAATTTTGCCTATAAAACATTATCGCTCTAATTTTCGGTTTTAATTTCCGATAACTTTTTGTACGTGTTGCATACAATTTTCTAATAACAAATTTCAATAACAGCTATAACACAAACAAAATGACACATTTCCTATTTATCATCATTACATACCACGCATACACTCTACCACTTTTACTCTTTCTCTCTGTTTCATACATATGCATACGTGTGTGTGTATACCTGTTAACTTGTAAGCAAAATACAAAAAAAAATCGTATTTCAATTTGAAGTGTTGACCACAAATTAGTTACACGACCGCAGTTTATCTTCGTATAAATATGAAAATTGCAAATTTATTATTATCGTTGATAAAGTCAAAAGGGTAGAGGCAGACAGAGAGAGAGAGAGAGAGAGAGCGAGAAGCTTGAGAGCCTATGAAATGTGCTAGAAAGAGAAAAAAAAAACAAATTCTATTGTTGTTATAAAATATTTAATTGAAATGGTTTTAAAGAGTTTTTAAAATTTTATGGTTTTCAGACAAGGCAATTAACTGGAGTTACAAGAGACACATAATAATTGTTGGATAAGTATATGTGTATATATGTATGAATGTGTGTGTTTGTAATTTAATTACTTGTTTGATATTTTGTGGTTTATGTGGCATCTTAATTTGTGGTCAACGTGAAATTTACAAAATCAATTTTATGTGTGTATCGATTTTTTTTTCTAATTTAGACGTGATATAACACTGATTAAAGGCCAAAAAATGTTTTTTTTTTAATAATTATTTGATAAGTTAACGCTCATATGTGTAGTGACAGTAACAGCAACAACGCCCTTTAAATAAAACAAATTTTTGCCTAAAACTTGGATGAGGGGTATTGAATTTGTGTGTATAAAAGTCAATATATTAGTGAAGTACTTTAGCTAATATGTTTACTTTAGTGTTTCCTGAATCTTTTTCTTGTTAAAATTTCTTATTATGTATTATTTTTTATTGTTGTTGTTGTTGTTGTTGTTGACAAAAGATTGATTACTTTTGCTAATGGAAAAATCTGTTGTAAAGATTTCTTATATGAAAATTCTAATTTTTTCTTTGACGTTTTTATTTTCACAAAAGTCTAAAATAATTTGTTAAAGCAAAAGCTGGCAGACTACAATATTCTGTTGTGGAAGCTTTAATTTTTATTGACAAGTAACCCAAAACACTTTCAATATTACACTGTTGGGGTGTAAGAGAGAGAGAGAAATACTTTTTTTAATTTTTTATTGAAGGAAGAAAGCGTTACTCAACGTATGGTATAGTTTCTATATACGTACATATACATATATGTCATTAAGCTGAGACTTATTTTTCAATATTCGAAATAGCAGAGTCACTTGTATTTGCCATGTCTCCGACTCACAAATAAAGACTGAATTGGATTAATGGAATGGGTTGGTTTGGCTTTGATAATGGCTAGGTATTGTTAAGCTACAAAACATAGTAATCGGCGTCTTTATTGCTATCAGTGAGTTAAGGAAACAAAAAAAAAAAAAACTAATGGGGTAGGTAGGCGTTTTATCTTGGTAGCCAGTTTACATCACCTTTACGTTCGTACATGCTTTTAAATTATTCGTGTAGAATATCCAATGTCTGTCCTACACAGTGCCGTCTTATTAATGTCCCCATCATCAAAATTTATTTTTTTTAAATCATTTTGTTTTTGCTGTGAATTGGTCATTTAAAAGCCAGTATTATACCTTTACCTTTGAATTATAACAAAAAGTGCCTCATCAGTGCATGTTAATTGTGTGGTGAGTGAGTATCTTTGCTAAGTAGGTTTAGCTGTTATCTGCTACTTCTTAATAGATGGCGCTTTTCTCCTGATCATTCATTTTTTGTTGACTGCTTAAGGTGAAATAGAGTGGAATGTCGGGGGGAGGTCCTTATTTTTAAATTATAGTTTTTGAAGAAAAACCGCAAACTAACTTTCTAATTTTTAATCTTTGGTGAGATTCCAAATAATCTTAATATTATTGACCTACAGCGCTCACCTTTTGGAGGGATTGCCTGGCTAGCATCGTTTTCAGAGAAATATTGATCGATGATACCACATCCTAAAGTCTACACCAAATAGTCTTTTTCGAAAGAATTGAACGCTCTTGAGTTTTTTTGTAATTACTATCGTCCCAAATTCAAAATTTTTTTTTTGTACACAAACACTGAAGATGATTTTGCGATGTACGTTCCCTAAAGAGATAAAGATAAAGAAGTTTTATTATATGGACGTGTTGTTGACTACTATTTTCATTCAAGGTGATTTGGATTTAAAAACAGATTTCAACAAGATGGCCATTATAGAAAATTCCTTCTGGAGGATCTCTTTACATTGTTCCTCTTGTATCTTGAGAACCGTGAAAGCTATTGTTTCTAAATTTAGTCTAAATGACTTGGCGTTTAAGAAAAACCATCAGTCATAAAGTGAATGGGATTGGGAAAATGGGCGTGGTATCTCCCATAGAAGTTAAATACTTATTTCTTTACATGTTGAGAAGTGTTGAAGCTAAAGCTTCTGAATTTGGAGAAGAAAGGGCTGACAAGTAGGCGTGGTACACACTAACTAATGACTTCTGTGTATTTTGGGAATGATTACAGGTAAAGTTTCTGACTTACCTACAAGTCAGTAAAATCATTAGTTGAACAATGTCAACATATGTTAGTGGTTGGTTTGGCAGAGCACACCGGACTTAGGCAAGTAATCCAGCCCTAAAATTTTTTGTTTCATATAAATTCACCGTGTCTAGTGGTTAGCGTATTAGCTTACTAAAATGATAGCTCAGGATTCAAACTTCAGCTCGACATCTTGAAGAAAAAGAAATATGAAAAAATTATCTCATAGCAGTCTTCTGGCAAAAGCTTTGAGAGTAACTGATTGCCATGAAAAAGCTTCTCAAGCTTGTCGTTCGTAATCGACTTTAAACTGTAGGTCCCGGTACTCATGCATATAAATTGACACACACAACATGAGTGTTGCAAAAACTAGGCCTTAACTCTGAAACAGGGTTGTAATGGCCAATTATGTATGTAGGCTTGCACAAATTCACAGCTTGTGAACGTTTGCAACACGACTTCCCTTGCTACGATCTATCTATAATTTTTCACTTTAGAGTTTCGTTCTATAGAGAATGTTGCCGAAGAGAGTAAAAAAAAACTATGCCAATACGGATAAGTCCCACCCTAATGAGCATTAAGATTTTGAAAATCAATTTGATTATTTTCAAGCAGCTGTTAAAAGTCATATATGGACATGTGTCATTTGATATTTAATACGAATTTAATATGTTTGTTAGAATTTTACCCAAAATTTTTTTTAAGCATTTTCCTAAGACATGCCATACCATACCCTCTTTAATAAAATCACAGTTTAATATGACGTTTCATTTTTTATTCAGCACAAGCAAATGTTTTGGCCTCTACACGAAACTCTTTCGATATTACTGCCCTTTCATATGTTAAAAGAAAAACGTCTTATATTTCATCAAATGGCAAAATACATATTTGACTTGATGAAATATTAGCAACATGAAAAATCACTTTGAAAACACATACAAATTAACTTGACTATCAACTTATAATGTTAAATTCCTTTTCAACTCCTTCTTTTCTATGGCAAACATACAAATATATTTTTTAGAATATGTATAAAGTATTATGAAAAAGAGGAAAGGGAAATGTACATATACATATATGTATATGTATGTATATACATATACATATATGTATATGTACATATATGGCTTTTAATATTAAAAAGGGCGTAGTTTTTAAGTTAATAGGCTTTAAATCTTAGGAATTTAAGAATTTCCAAAGGAAAAAGGCTTGAGGTCTTGGTTTTTTATTTTGTTTTTTAATAATAATTTTAATATTTTTTTGTCAATGCTATGCAAAGGATTAGCGAAATATTAAATCTACAAATATTTAATTTTAATAGACCTTTGGGCTGTTTAATTTGTGAATTTTTACTTTTAATAGAAAAATTGTTAAAACTGTCAATGCATTCAGCAATTTCTATATATCTCGTACTATTTCATATAATTAAATGTCATTTGAAATTAACTAATTCAACTACACTTTGAAATTTAAATAAAAACCTATTATTTGTACAACAAACATAGAGCAGGTTTTTTTTTTACAATATTCAGGGGTAAACCCCTACTAAATGCAATGCATTGTATTGGAATTTTTGGAAAGGACAGTATATTTAAGCGACTTAGGAATGATACAAATTGCTGTGAATTGATCATTTAAAAGCCAGTGTTATACCTTCACCCTTCATCGTTGCATGTTGATTGAGTGGTGAGTGCCTTCTCTAAGTAGGTTTAGCTGTTATCTGCTACTTCCCAATAGATGGCGCTTTTCTCCTGATCATTCGTTTATCTCTGTCAAAAGTTAAGGTGGAATAGAGTGGAATGTCAGAGATCGGTTTCTTTGAGGATGATCTTCATTGGTTTGTCAAGAAAAATGTAATTTAAAAAATTAAATATATTTTCTTTTTATTCTTTTTAATTATATTTAAAATATACAGCCGTAACATATGTAGATATATCTCTTACTTTGATTTACTTCATTTGTTAACACACACATAGTTAAGCATTCTGGAAAAACTGTTTTACCCAAATTCATAAGAAATTATAATTAAAATGGTAGAAGAACTTAATCCAGATTTGGGTTAAATAGAGAAAAATTAATGACATATTTTTTGATTTTTATTTTGTTGTTACTAAGAAACTACAATATATGCCTAACTAAAGTAATATATCCTGCAGCTTTTAGCTTATATCTAAAGAGAAATTCAAACAAATTTTGCTGGCATTTTTCATTATCATTTCTTTTGTGAATTTATCATTCAATTTTATTTTTTTTGTAATCTTACAAATTGTAAATGGTCCTTAATAAGGGAACATTAAATGAAAACGAAATCTCTTTATTCAAGTAAAAAAAAAAGGGATTACATTTAATCCGCAAACCTACTCATTATGTAAGGCATTAAATATATGCAGTTACAGTTATATAATAAACGAATAAAACAACAACAACAACAGCAATAATAATATGCTTAGGTTTTGTTTATAAAGTAGTTTTATTAATTTCTTTTTTAATATCCTCTTTTACTAATTTCTTTGTTTCTTTTTTCTTTTGTAATAAATAAGTTTTTTATAGTAATAACAACAAACAAATAGCAACAAATTGGGGACAACAACAGTACCAACTACACATATAGTATGTGTTTTGTTTAACAAACATGAGAAGTTTCCTGTTATACTGTATACGTATATACTTAGTTCGTCCCCTCTCTCTCATAACTTATATCTATTTTTTCATATTAAGGAAGTAAATCTGTACTGTATGTGTGAGTTTATTGTGCATATTGTGCATGTTTGTCTATGTATGTGTGTATGGCTTATAATGTTTTTGTAAAAATCTTGATGAATTTTTATTAATTTGCTGTTGATGATGTTGACAATGTTGCTGATACTTATACTGATGATGGTGATAGCATTGTTTTAGTTGTTGTTCAAATATATTTTTAAATTTATGTGTGTGTGTGTGCGTGAGTATTAAATAGTAAATAAATATCAACCAACTGTTGTCATCATCATACTTATAGTATGAAAATGTTAAATTAGATTGTTAAAGTAATAAATCTTTAAACGTAGAGTAGACTTTCATGATTACAGGGTATACAGGGTATAGCAAAATATTTACTAATTACTAAAAGGAATTTATTTACAAACTCCCTTATTCGCTATGCTACTTTTGGTTTATAAAAAGTTTATATGAAAATCATGTTCTGAGCGTATTATAAATTGGTACAATTTATTATGAATACAGCCATAAATAAATAAAAGTTTTTCTTTTTAAAGTTTACGGACCAAAAGTACAATTGTAACTTCATATAATTATTTTCGGATATACAGTCAACTGGCGAAAATATGAACACTCGAAAGGATGAAGGTTTCAGAAGCGTAAATATATTTTTATACAGACTACTCTAAAATGTGAAAACTTTGTTACCTGACCACTTTTTTTCGTTACTTTTTTTACTCTTTAAAGTTTTCAATTGCGAAATCTCCAATTTTTTTTTTAATCAATAAACTGTTTGCTTGAAATGCTAGTTTCACATTTTTTTACTAAAACATTATTTCTTATGGTAAATGCAATGACCAAAATTTGACATTCAAAATCAGACAAAATCTTGAAAATATGAACTATCTTGGTATAGTACAGATCGCGTTATTGTGAGTTCACTTTATAAGTTTTTATAGCAAGTGGTTGGTTTCTATATATATGACAAATAATATATCAATTGAAACAACTTAATATTTTTTGTTTTTTGTGTTATATTACAATAATTTTTGATTATATAAACTACTTTAATTTTAAAAAATTACGGCTACGGCTTTAGCATTGTGTTATAATAATGTATTGAGTCTATAACATGTTCTGTTTTCTATCTGATGCAGCCAAAGAATTTATAAAAATATCTATAAAATCGCAATTAAATAAAATTAATGACAATAATAAAATTTTAAATAAGTACTTTTATCTCATTGTACCTTCAGTTATTGTAGGAAAATGTATTTGAAATACAATAACCGTAGTCTAGTGGTTAGTATGTTGGCTTCTAAGACATGAGGCCTGAGTTCGACACCCAGCTTCGACATCTTAAAAAAAAAGAAATATGAAAAAAATATTTCCTTCGGCGACTACCTCTCAGCATCTTCTGGCAAAAGCTCTGAGAGTAATTGATAACCATGAAAAAGCTTCTCAAGGCTGTCGTTCGGAGTCGACATTAAACTGTAGGTCCCGGTACTCATGGATAAAAATTTACACACACAACATGAGTGCCGCGAGAAGCTAGGCCGTAATCCTGACACAGGGTTGTAAAGGCCAGTTATGTATGTATGTATCACCTTTTATATATGCCAGCTTTTAAAACTATTTCAGAACGCTCATCATAATGTGCAATGGCGATAACATGATTTGTTTGTTTTTTTTTTTGAGGCATATTTTTCGATGTAAAAAAAAAAAACAAAATTAATAATAAAAAAACCAAATTCACATTTTTTTATCTGATTCGTCAGTAACTTTCTTTTAGATATTGGTATATATTTTGATAAGAAAGCTTATAAAAATAAGTAATGCAAAGCTACCAAAACAAAAAAAAAAAAAAAAAGAAATTTAATTTGCTGTTATATGCTGAAGACTCGAGTTGGAATCCCACGAAAAGTGATAAATTTTTTAAATTAATTTTGTTTATTCAGAAAGGATCAGGATCAGAGTTAAATTCTATAAAGAATTTAGATTTTTGCAATAATTTATTTTGATAATTCAAGGATAAAATGGTGTCCGTATAGGAATACTACACCAGCCAAACTGACTCTAGCTGCGGCGACCAAACATCAACTATTTAGCTCGCACGTTTTAGGAAATCACATACTGAAATTACTTTCTTTCACATGTATGTATCGACACAAGAATTAAAGAACGCTGTAACTGACAAAACATTAAATGTTCACCAGAGCCAAAAAACCTGTATGAAAGTAGAACAAAGACACAAGTATTTTTCAGAACGCAGACGTCATAGTAAATTTCTTTTCATCATAGAAGTCTGGAATCGGGACCAATCGACCCGTATTTTTTTCTGATAAAAATGATGCAAAAAATGTATTTTTAATTTTTTGTCAGTTACAGCGTTCTTTAATTCTTGCGACGATATACTTGTATGTCCATATACTTATGAACTTCCTTTTTTTGCAAATTAAGAGCTTATATATTCGATTCCAAGTTTTTATTATTTTAATTGTTAATTTTTTATCACCCTGTATAATAATAAATTAGCACTTATTGCGTTTATTACGAGAATTTTATTTAATTCATAAATTCACATTCTATACACACTCGTATTATATTGGAAATACGAGTATAATTCTTATCTCTTTGATTTCGTGTGCAGTAATATATATTTTTTTTTTTTTTACTTTTATTGTCTAAAACATTTGCCAACATATTTTGTCATTTACATTTAAAGAATACAAAATATGGTTTCAAATATTTTCTTGCGTTCATGCTTTCTGTTTCCATTTTATGTTTTCTGTTTTGTATTTTTATTTTTTGCTTCATTTGTAACGCTAAAGGATATTAAAGAAATAAGAAATTGATTTTGTTCACGTTTAAATAGTTGTAAAGAATTTTGTTATAAACTTTCTTCATATGAGGCGAATATCGATTGCAATTTAATTGTGAGGGAATATACTTGCACACACACATACACAATCACATAATAGTTATCGTAAATAAAACCACAATTGAAATCGATATATAAATGATATGGACGGTTTTAATTTTGTTTTCTTATTTTTTTCTTTATATGAAACGTGTTTAATTTAATATACTCTTAGCAATTTGGAGTAAAACAGTAGTGAAGAAAAAAAAAATATATTTGAAAAAGTGAGGGAATATTAAAGAAAGAATTATATTTTGTAGAGATACTCGTCACTATGATCAGTTACTAGTTTTTTTTTTTTTTTTTTTTTTTTTTTTGTAGAATTTTTTAATAAAATTTTATCGTGACTGTACTGGCCAAATAGCGGTCTGATTGTAAAAATATTTGGCTTCACAAATTCCATGTATTGTACCATAATTGATGCCAAAAAAACTTAGTTTTTCCACTGCTACTGTTTCTGGTATAATGGTTGATTTGTAAGATTTTATTACTTTTATTACTTGACTGTTTCTTTTTTTTGCCACTACTGTACTCAATTTATTAAATACAAATAGTAATGCAGTTGCCAACTAAAATGTTACTTATGAGTAAACCTTTCACAAACACAAAAACACATCCAATAATAAAGATACATATCAAGTCGTGCACTTAAATTCACACACACACACTCACACACAGCCTTTTGAAATAATACTCATTCCCAAACGTGATTTATAAATTAAATCAGAAAATCAGGATAAGGAAACTGAACATATAGTACATTCAATAAGATAAAGTGCTGTTTTGCCAGTACTGACTGCTGTAGGTAGGAGGGTTGTAAAGAAATGAAACGAATTTTGCTGGTTTACTTATTGGTCGTTGTTTGTTCTCATTTCAATTCACTTGTAATTGTAAGCACGAACGATACGCGTATCAGTTGTTTCATTAGCCCGTTTAGATTTTAAATTAAATCCAATGAAACGGAAAATTATTTTATTACAATCCTCTATTCACACGATTGAAATGCTAAACGAATTTAGAGAAGAGAGCTCAATAACAAAAAGAATAACATAAAGGGGTAAAAATGAGCAAAGAATTAGCAAATAAAAGCTAAAATATTATAAAAGAAGACCAAGAAATGCACACGGATATATTTATAAAAAGTACAAAACATGTATTACTAGTAGATATAATAAAATATCATACAAAAGATACAAATATTGGTTGGTATTGAGGGGTTTTTAATAAAAAGCATTCAAAAGCAATAAAGCAAAGTATGTGGTTTATAATCTTAACAAACAGTTTGATAATGTTCGATAATTTAATAAGTTTTTTTTTCTCTTTTTAGCTGGTTCTTTTCTTTCCCCTTATACTTAAATATTATTTGGCTTGTTAAGGAAAAAAGGAAGGATATCGTTTATAAAAAGTATAATCAAAGTATTTTATCAGCATTGTTAGCATTGCAGGTAACAATTTGATAATCAACTACAGTGTGCACTAAATTCAATAAAGCATAATGATTTCAGGAAACGATTTACTAATTGATGAATTAATTGATAAACTTGTTGTTGTTAAGAAAAAGCAAGGTATGGTTTTGTTATGTGTATGGTTTCTGTTTTTCTAGTTTTTTTTTAATAAAATAATTAAAAATTGTTCAGTTAAGTAACAAAGCATATAAGCAGCAGCAGCAGTAAGATTCTTTTTTTAAATTATAAAACTATTTTTATGTTTAATTTTGTATGCTGTAATGACACCAATCTAAGAATAACAGCGTTTTCTTTCCAATCATAAAATATAGCCTTTTTATTTTCTTCTTTCACCTTATAAACAAAAAAACGAAATAAAACCAGGGGGGGTCGTGTTATAGTGTTTAGATTGCTCCCACAGAAACTCAAACGACTGAGGTTAATCCCAGCGCAGGACAAAAATTATAAAATAAAATTTGGCGGTCCATCTTGAAGAAACCGCTCCACCCACCTCCAAGAAAGCCATCCACAAAGAAACCGCTCTTTGACATTTCCACTCAATTAGCTGTTAACTGCTACTTCCCAATAATTGGCACTTTTCTTCTGATCATTATTTATTTTTTTTTTGACTTTAGCTAAGGTGGAATAGAATGAATCGGGAATCAATTCTTTGTGGATCGTCTTCTTGTAGGGGGGAACCTCTTATTTTTAAATTAAAATTTTGAAAAAACCGTAAACTAACATTTCCATTTTACACCTTTGCTGGGATTTGAACCTGGGCCATTTGAGTGCGAGCGCTCCAACCCTCTCTTTATTTACTGCGATATATTAATAATACCGGCCACAAGTGCTGAATGGCAAACACTATTGAGACCTGTTGACTGAATTTTTATTTCCAGAAATTCATAATTTAGAGAGAGTGCTTCACAATCGACTTATTTCAAAATCAATTTGATGACAACTTTCTTTTCGGATGTGGGTGATCTTGTTTACTGTTCATGCTCGTGAGATTTATAGCACCGGTGTAAAAATTATACCTAAAGGCCATGCTAAGTTACTCTTTTATACTGACAAACATCTATTGGCGTAAGCGAACCTTGTCGTCATTCGGTCAGACTTATAAGAAAACTTGGCCAAAACTTAAACTGATCGGTTGGGCATTATAAACCACATACATATACTTGTACAGCATGAATTAAATATTTTTATTACTAGAACTTTTTTATATTTCTAAACTAATGATACTGATATTACAACATATGTATTTTAAGTTCAACAACCCACAATTTAATAAGAAATTATATATTATAAAATCTGCAAAATTGGTTTCGTCAGTGACTTCATCAATATACATTCGTGTACTCAACGTATGATTAATATTTTTAATATCATAAAATTAAATAACACGTATACGGCAGCAGTGACTTAAAAGAATATTGAATTTCTGTGTTAAAGAAAAAAAAAATCAAGTAAAATAATCATTATTGCTATGGCTTTTAATTTCTATAGCCAAATTTCAGCCAAAACTTTAGCCAAAATGGAATGAAATAAAGGGTGCTTAAATTTTAAGGGCCGATTTTGATTTTGCATAAAACACAAATTATTTAGGAAATTGTAGTCATTTCTTTTTTATTATGACAATTATGTACGGAGCAAAATATCGGCCGAATAGTCGCAGCGACCTCGGTGGCACACGTCCATCTTATTTTTCAAATTTTTGATGACACTGAGGCATAATTGAGGTTCAATGCCGTTAATGTGCCGAATTGTTTCAACCTTTAGCTCTTGAATAGATGCTGACTTATCGACGTACACCTTCTCTTTCAAATAACCCACCTTCTCTTTCAAATAACCCCAAAGAAAGAACTCCAACGGTGTCAAACCACATAATTTTGGCGGCCAATTGACATCGCTACCACGTGAGATAATACGGCCATTTAATTTGTCGAGCAAAAGAGCCATTGTTTCATCAGCTGTATAGCAAGTGTCACCGTCCTGTTGAAACCTCATATCGTCCATATCATAATGTTCATAACGATTAGCGTGAAAGTTGGACGGTTCTTCAGCCATACTATTGCGCACACCATCAATATTTTGGGCAGTACAATCTGTACGAGTATGCACTGTTGTTTTCATATCTCCTACAGTTCCGGTTTGCTAAAATTTTTTTGGTTGTACGCATATTTGAACGATCAATTTGGCCAAAAAAATCACGAAGTGCACGGAAATGCATTTCAATTTGAAAGCCCACATTTACACATTTATGTTTAGGTGTGGTTCACATTCAACATCAGAACTTAATATTTAAGCACCCGATATAATGAAATTTATAACTCATACTGTACAAAAGTGTAAAGTATTAACCGGCATACAGTAGACAGTACTACTAAACTCATAAGTTCTTCGCCTAGAATAATATATACAATATGACTATATACATTTATATTTATAAGCATGCAATTTAATGGTTCTTCAATATAAGCAACTCCTTTAATATATGCTTGTAAAACTAAATTTCGCTTCTTAAACTCTTTTCACATTTCTTCTCAAGCCATTATAAAACTTAAAACCATAACTCAGTTAAATGAGTTGCTAATGCTATTTTATTAGTTGAAAACTTATACTTTTCATAGTTAGAAGTACATTTTTAAATGATTTACCTTTTGTTTTTCTTTCAATTCAAAGTTTACGTATTTCAATATATATTCTCTTTTCTAATATACTTTTGCTAACTACATATGTATGTTGCTCAAAAATAATATTTTCCAAGTATGTACTCGTACTGACAACAGAAAACTAAAACTCTGGCATATATAATGGTTAGCACAGGCTACAAATGGTTAAGCTCAGTAAACCATTGTTAAGTTTAGTTTAGGCAAGTAATTATTTGACAGAAATCGAAATATAGACCTTTTTTATTGAAATTTTAATTTGTTTTAATTGCTTGCTGCTTTATTTAATGACTTAAAAATCTAAATACTATATATGGCTTTTAGGAAAATCTTTTAAGAAATCTTTACATAAAATCTATTCAATTTTTGCATAAAATCTTTTAGTAAAACAGTAATTATGTTTCATCATCAAATATCTACCAAATCTGGAATTAAATTATGACATCCGTCTCACGCCACTCATATCCAACATCCACCGACAGATGGGGCAATTGCTATGTATCAATCAAGGGAGAAGGTACAACACTGGCCTTTAAGTGGCCAAATTGACAGCAACTGGTCTCTTTAACAATATGGCGCATAATAAAAAGAATTAGAATAAATCTATTTATATATCTTTAAATTCCAATACAATGCACTGAATATGTAGGGGTATATTTAGGGCTTGCATATAATGTAAAAAAACTAAAAAAAAAACACACAAATTTTTTGGTTTGCTAGGTAATCTGTGTGGTCTGTATTTGAATATGATTTGAATTTGTAAAACTTACCGGAAATTATAAACAATATAATAACATGGCTTATAAATTCATATGTATTTACAAGCATATGTATCTGCATATGTGTTCGAGTATTTGTTTGTATATAAGTTTTCTAGTACATTCAACAACACTTGGGATATAGTATTTTCTAACAATAACTTGTTATTAAAACAAAAATAAAAACAAAAAACTAAACAACAGAAATGGATTAAAATTGTAAAATGGAATTTGAGAAGAGGATAATACAATAAATAGTTTTATTTAACTTAATATCTACTGTATTTGCATAAATTATTTCATAATTTGATTTAATAAATAAATGGGAGTTACTTTATAATATTAAAAATACATATATTCCACACAAAAAAATTTAAATAAAATTTAATTCAAAACTATCAAGGAAAATATGTGCAATTATTTATAAAATATATCTCTTTGCTTTTAAGTAGCAGTGGCTTTTAAATTTTTTCAGTTGGTATGTGTCTGACTGTAGACATTTCTGTAGCATTTCTGTTGACATACAATTTATACTCGGAACAAATTGGAAAATACTGCGGTCAGTAAGATCTCTTGTGTCCGCTTGAGTCTACCGTTTGTTCAGCAGACCTGCTGCCTTTCGAATGAGAACCAGCAAGTCTGAAATTCTATGGTAGATATGTATGTCCCCCCCAAGCGAGACTATATGTCACCCTGGACCCATCCATCTTCATCTATCAATCACAAGTCTATTTATCTATTTATCTCATAGATATCCATCACATTCCACTACTTCTGTAGCATGAATCGCTTCATCATGTTGATTGTGTGGTGAGTGCCTTCGCTAAGTAGGTTTAGCTGTTAACTGCTACTTCCCAATAATTGGCACTTTTCTTCTGATCATCAACTTACTTAGCGAAGGTACTCACCATACAATCAACATGTAATAATGAAGCACTTGCTAATGATCAGTCAATGGAGAATGTATAAAACTAGCCTTTGAATGTTCAATTCACAGCAATTTGTCTCATTCCTAGAGCGCTTAATAATAATATTAGAAAAATATATATGTACTGTACTTTCCCATAAATTTCAATACAATGCACAGCATTTAGTAGGGGTTTACCCTTGAGTATTGGACTCAAATAAAAAAAAATAAATAAAGACCGATTCTGTTGAGCGTAAAATGATAGAGATATTTAACGAACGACATACATATGAATAATTCTTAAGCAACTAAAAAAAGGACACCTGTTATTCGTTTTATTTTTAACTTTTTTTTTGTTAAGCTATACAAACATGTATTTCCTTTAACTATTTATTTAATCTAAAATTCTAAAGTAAAAAGTATTTATAGACAATTGCAAAATAAAATAGGGGAAAAGTTTATAGAGATTAGGGTGGATATTTAATTTTTTTTTGTAATTTAAAAGCAAAACACTTCTCTTTGTGCAACTGAATTATTTTATTTAATGCAAAAAATAAAAATGTAGAAGAAAAAAAGGGTTGAAAAATAATTAAAAGCGCACAAAAGGTAAGTAGTTGAAAAAAACAAATAATAGAAAAAATTTATTTATGAAAGTTGTGTGAAAATATTTATCAAAAGTGTTAAGTAAGTGTTTAGAATACTAAAATTTAAACCCTTGATTGTACTGTTAAGAGAACTCTACAATTTAGTGAAATGTGATCTCCGGACATGTGCACTTTATTATAAAGGGAACATTTATTAAAATTGATTCTTTAATATTTTCCAAAAAAAGTTTGTTATAATGTTTTTTGTGTTATTTATTCATTAGATTATTAAGTTATTAAAAGTATGTTTTTAGTTGCAAAGTAAATTCTTAAAAGTATGGAGTAACGAATGGAAAGGAAAGCTGTAGTTTGAAACTCATATATGAGAATAAAGAAATGCAGTTTCCCTTTTTGAATGAGACAAGCCTTGGACAATGTCAATTTCTATTTGGTGATTATGACCGTGGGAGATTTGAGTAGTGCATGAGATTCCTAAGAGAAAAGGTAAGGGTTTTATCGGCAATACTGAAAAAGAAATATAGACCAAATAGCGTTTTAAATAAAATGAAAATAGTTAGTTCTTCAGATAATTTTCCAATGCAATTAAATTACCGGACCACGTACGCAAAGTTGAAAAGCAATCTTGATGATTATGAAACTGAGAATAGGAAATGACAATATGGCACCAGCAGACGATTATAAATTCATCAGAGCGATGAAACTGGGGAAAGTATTATGGGAACAAAAAATATTTTTCGCCTTATTGTACACTTAATATGATATGAAATGTATGCTTTTGGGGATAAGCATTTGAAAATGTATTGCTTTGTAAATGCTTTTGTTTGGCTTTTATATACTAAATGGGATATGATTCACATTTATGCCCGTATTCATAAGAAATAAAATGGGTTTATAGAGTGCTTATTTGATATATTTCTATGGAGTAATTATCAAATAAGCAATTAATAAAACTGTTTTATTTTTTATGAATACGGGCATTAGTCTATAACTATTTTAACATAAGTATTTATAGTTTTGAATACCACATTTGGGAAAAAGTCTCCTGACGAGTCTCTTAAGCAGAGACGAAATGGCCGTTGAAACATGCTTATCCCCAAAAGCGTACATTTCGGGGGGGTCGTGGCATAGTGGTTGAGCACATTGTAGTGCATGTAGTATAAACATGCATACACAACCAAACATATGTAAACAATAACAAAATAAATAATAAGAACCCAAATCAAAATATAGTGCATGTAACATAAACAAACATACAAATATGTATAAACAAAAACAAATTTTAAAGTACAAGAGCCCAGAATAAATATTTTAGTATTATATTACAAAGTGACTTCACCGAAAATAAAAAGAACGAATAATTATGCAGGGTATGCAATATCAAGTGGCTTGCGTCAACTGATGTGGGTCACTGGGTTTGCATTACGAATGTGAATATGAATATGATATTTAACTAGAGTAGGTCATTAAAATGTAAACAATTAAAATATTAAATGGTTAATAAAAATTTATTTGAATAGGTAGAATAAGACAATAAGAATAGAAATAGAATAAGACAATATTGGAAATAGAATAAGACAATATTGGAATAAGTAGGAGAAATAGAATAAGATATTATTGGAATAATGTAGAAAACATAAAATTAATTTAGTATATAAGATCATGAATTTTGTTAATAAACTCAGAAATAATTTAGAATTCAAAATAAGAGTTTTCTTTTTATTTCTCATAAAACTTCGGCAATTAACTTTGCCATCATATAGAGCCGCCTGCTACTTTAAGGCTCTTTAAAAAAATAAGAGTACTATAGGTATCATTTATCACACACCATAACATCTATATTACAACGACACAGGTTCAAATCCCAGCGAAGGAGAAAAATAAAAAAATTTATTTGCTCTTTTTCCAAAATTATAATTAAAAAAATAAATAAATAAGAGGTTCCCCCCCCTCACCTACAAGTAATCCATCTTCACGAAACCGTTCTCTGGCATATTCCAGCCTATTCCACCAAGAAAACGAATGATCAGGAGTACAGCGCCATCTTCTGGGAAGATAACAGCTAACCTACATAAATAAAAAAAAAAAAAAAGATGCTCACCAGTCACATTCAACATCCAGATGGGGGAATTGCTGATGATCATTCAAAGGTGAAGGTATAACACTGGCCTTTGAGTGATTAAAATTGACAGCAATTTGTCCCGTTGACATAAGGCGCTTAACATTACTTCTTCGCATCTATGTATCTATATATTCAACATTCCAATACTGCATTTAGTAGCAGTTTACTCCTGAGTATTGGTATTAACAAAAAAAAAAAAAAAAACAAATTTCATATCATATTATGGGAACTTTACATGAGTCGAGGGCTGTACATGAGACTATTATGTCGCAGTATTTTAATAATTCATGCATGAGTGAATAAATTACAAGCGAGAGTAGTACGCTATCCCAAACGCCAAGGTTATGCCCTCGCTTCCAAAGAACTTCGGTAGTAACAAAAGTTTAGATTTTGTACATACAAACATAATTGGCCATAACAACCCTATGTCAGGGTTACGGCCTAGCTTCTCGCAATTTGGTGAAGAATCTAAAATAATTTCGGGATCTACAATTCTTACAACCCTAAGCTATATGTGGTACAATAATATTTACTGAACCCTACCAACACCATTCAAAAGACAAAGGAAGGACAAGGAACAAAGATCATTCTTGTAGTACTACTCCTAGCATTTAAGGCTAACGCTCTCCACTACATTTTGAAAAGCTCAAAGACCAATGAAAAATTTCGAGCATAATTTTTATTTTGTTCTTATTAAAATCTCTCTTGTGGCATATATGGTATACAGAGTACACTTTCATAGTTTCTAAAAAGGAAAGCATTTGAACTACAATAAATTTGGATATTTTTATATATAAAAATTAACGTCCTCTATACCTATATACTATTCATAATATATGTGCTAATAATAATTTTTTTAAATTATTTTTTTTTCTAAATATTTATTTGACCCGTATTTTAAAAATAATAGATTTTATTGATAAATATGACTGCTGTTGACAGTTTAATTTGTATATTTAAGTTGTTAAGCATTTGAAGCAAATAATTTACAAATCACTAAATTTGTTTAAAAAAAAAAGAAGCAATTTATTATATAATGATATAAATAATTTATTATATAAATAATAGTAACAACAACTGTGAAAATAAACAAAAACAATACTCGTAATTAAAGAAAGAATAGACAAAAATGTAAAACAAAAATAAATCATTATAAAAATAAAAATTTTAACTAAAATTGTAAATTTTCAATTTAATGATAACAACGAATTATTTGAACTGGAAATAAAAATAACAATTTATATACAAATACTCTTCTGACCCACACGCACACACGAACTTATAAATAATATACATCTACAGCCTAATTTAGTGGAAGTGTATGGATGTGAAAGAGATTTAATTGCTTTTTTTTTGTATTTCATTTCAAACAGTGTTGTTTGTTTGACTTGTCCAAATGTCAATTAAATAAATGAACAATCAAATATACACATAAACACACACGCACGTACATATATTCAGTGACATAATAAAATGTATACCTTTTAATAGGTAGAAAAATTGAAAAATAGACAAAAACAGAAATCAAAACATATTTGGCAATAATTGTTATTGTTATTTGCTTAATTTAACCTCATTTGCAATAAAATCAAATGGTGTCAACTAAATTAAATGATGCATAATTAAAAGCATCATAACGCTCGCTCGCACACACACACTACACACACACACGCACACGCATATTGACTTATGTTTGTGTGCTATAAAACCATAATAGATTCATACAACTTTCATACCGGAGAATAAAAATTGAATAATCGAGTTAAATGTCAAACTCTTTGTCTGCTGTTAATTTTCTATATTTTTGGTTGGGGATTTCACTTGAATGAATAACGAAAAACATAAAATTAAAAATAATTAAACTTTTTTAATAAATAGTTCTTTAATTAATATTAATAATAAGACAGAGAATTTTTATATAATTTTAAGCAGACTAAACAAAAATGTTAAAATCCAGATATTGAGCACCAACTGCAGACTTTTTCTTAGTGGGTATTGTAGCACACTTATGTATATAAGGCAGTTTGTTAAAAATTTTTATATAAAATGCTCACATAACTTGCAATTCTAAAATAAATTCAACAATTTTTGATCATTTTTATGACTTGTGTATAAATTACGAATATCATTGCTTCCCTTTTTTTGCTGCAGGTTTTCTAACATAAAATTTTTTATATATTACCAAAAGTTTAGCGGCACGCTAGCCGAAGCAACCACTAGTGACTTCCACGAGGATTTTCAATAATGTAAAAAATATACACAGATTTTAAATAATATTTAATTTATTAAATCCATGTAAATAGTCTTACAATATATTAAAATTCTTTAATAACAAATACAAATAATTAGGAAATATATAAAAATTTTAGGTTAAAGTACATACTTGTTGGTATGGAAGCCACTAGAAACTAAAAATAAATTATCGGCAATAATCCTTACGAGTCAGTGCTTACGCCAACTTATGACTTACAAGAATGCGTGCTTAAATTAAATATGGCGATGGCTTAAGCAAAATGACCACGCAAGTTTATGTTTTTATAGCAAATTGACAATTAGAAAAATATAAATTTTTAGTACAAATATTAAGGCATTGCTAGTTTAAAAAACTTTATCTGGATTTTGAAAGTGGCGTTAACAACCAAATATTTATAGACACAATTATTGAAGGAGCTTACAAGAGCAAATTATACTCAATTTGAAAAGTATCGAAGTAAAGTTTTTAATTAATTTTAAATTAGTAAGAAGCCACTTTGTGCAGATGCTTTTTATACTACTGTTTGTCTTATTAGTGGCAATTCAGTCCCAGCAGAAATTAGTGCTTACCAATAAGCTATTTTGTAAGGGAGAAATGTTGAACTATCACTTACTCATGTGCATCAATAATGCATGATTTTTATATGAAATGAGCCGCTAAAATGCAATAGAAACGCAAATTTATTGGAACCAGTAAGCAAATATTATACAAAATCAAAAATAATACCTTATCCTATAACATTTTTGTAAGCTTTAAGGTATGCATAAACAATGTAATGCTTCCATTATTGCTTACAATTTTATTTATTGCTTCCAAATTTGAAAACTTTTTTGCTGGGGTGGTTTAGTGGCCCTGGCACTGACATCTTGAAGCAAAGAAATATGAAAAATATTTCTTTTGGCCACTACCTCACAGCAGTCTTCTGGCAAAAACTCTGGAAGTAATTAATTGCCATGTACAAGCTTTTGAAGTCTGTTGTTCGGAGTCGACTTTAAACTGTAGGTCCCGGTACTTATGGATAAAAATTGACACACACAACATGAGTGCTGCGAGAAGCTAGGCCGTAATCCTGACACAGGGTTGTAAAGACCCGTTATGTATGTATGCTCACATAACTTTCATATAGAAATAAAATTCAACAATTTGCTTAACATTCGGATGCCGTGTTTATAAATTATTATATTTTCCACTCTTTGCTGCTTCTTCTTTCAATTAAAAAAAATATTTTAAATTTTACGTAATAAGAAACAAAAAATATTTTCCGTTATTTAGTCAAATACATTTAATATTAAATATTTAATGTGTTGCTTATGACGATAAGCATGACTCTATAGTCACATTGTCTCTGCTAAAGATATTTAGTAGGAGACTTTTTCCCAAAGATGGTATTAAAACTATAAATTCTTAAGTTCAATTGCCACCATTATTAAAGGCAATTTAAAAAGTAATGTTTGAAGTAAAAAGCACAAACACTTCTTAGTTTGATAAGTGTTGAAATAATAAATTTAATTGATTTAAAATTTATCTGAAGCCACACTGTGCAGAGCCTTTTTATACTTCTGTCAATCTAGTTAATAATAACGAAAGTGGCAAATTCTTGAGACACTAGGACGCTTAAGTTGGTTTTGATATATTCTTTTGGGTTGAATATTTACAAAAATATGAGCTAATGAGAGAGATGTTCATAATATATATGTTGCGTTTGCTCAAGATAGATGAAAAACAGTTGTTTTACTTAAGCTGCTGGCAATGTTTGTGTCTTTAAACTTCAATTTTTTATTTTAGTTTTATTATGCATCCCTTGCGTATGATTATTAATCCAAATATCCCTTTTTTGGTTTATTTTTTTCTTTGGGGAGCGTTATTCTGTACTGTGGTTGTATATTTTTATCTATGTCGTGTAGGTCGGGGTTTTAACTCGAGTTTATCATTACATACAAGTAGGCTCTTGGCTAGCTTTAATAAGAAGATGTGCTCAGCGCCTAGTTTGTTATGCAAATTTTAATGGTGTTCTTAGTAGTTAGATTGCATTTTTCTTTCCGGTTTTCTAGATTCTATAATATTTTGTTTGCTGATTCAATTAGATGATTACGTGTGAATTTTACTGACTTAATATACTTGACAGCTCTCACTCATATAATTGGTCAGATCGAGTATAATTTCTAATCTATTATGGTTGTATAGGATAGGATAGTAGGAAGTGGCAGATTGTACTAACATGGCACACTGAGCATGCATAGCGGCCCCTTTGTGATACCACATTATGTAGGGAACCCTAATAGACAGAGGCTCTACACAAGAAACACTATTTTCCCAGAAAATTATGCTGGAAATCAGCCAGAGAGCCTAATGAATTTGGCAATTGAAAGAAATCTACGTCGAGCCAGAGATGGGCACTGTCAAACACAGTGAACTACCGTCACTTCTTTCTCAATTGAACCACAGCCTCGACAGAAGTCATTCGCGGATAAGCGCAGCCTCTTTGCATGCTTGCTCATCACGCAGTGACTTGCGATGATAGATACAACGGAACAGATATCGCTGCGGTCCAGTTTAAAGAGTTGATTGGTACAGCTTAGGCCAGTGTAGAATGGTTTGTTTTTTGTGCTTTTTTTATTTTGTAAAAGAACTGTAGTGTTTTATTCCTATATTAACCCGCGGTTAGGTATTGGTCTCGGTCGGTTTACGAGTGTTAGAAGGAAGCAAGAATCATTTGCAATTAAAAAATTAAATTTTCCTATGTTACGGGTTAACGGGTTGTTATGGCCAGCTTAGTAAATAAGTAAGTGTCTTACTTGAGGAATTTACCATAGAGTACTAATTACATGAAGTTTTTAATACACTCATGAACAAGACATTTTAAGTTGTAAACTGAGTCATCAAATAATAATATTTAATGTGTAAAGAAGATATTGGATTATATTTCAGGTTTGCAACTTAAACTGTCTTGTTGATGCGGGAGCCAGGTAGTCACAGATCATGATTCTATTAAAAGTGACTCTAAGCCTGAACTAAAACATATACACAAACATAATGTAAATATTCTAGTAGAGTACATTTATACAGATATCGTAACTGGCCATAACGACCCTTTTTCAGAATTATGGCTTAGCTTCTAGCAGCACTAATGTTGTGTGTGTTAATTTTTATCCATAAGTACGGGGACCTTGAGTATAAAGTTAACTCCGAACGACAGATTTGAGAAGCTTTTTCATGGCAATTAATTACTCCAAGAGCTTTTGCCAGAAGACTGCTGAAAGAAATAATTTTTTCATATTTCTTGTTTTCAAGATGTCTGAGCTGAGATTTAAACTCAGCGCTATCGTTTTAGTAATCCAACGCACTAAACACTAGACCTGTTACTGTTGCTCAGGATGGATTAATAAGCTATATGAAGTTTTTATTGAACAAAGGGACAACAAATCTTCATATCATGGGCATTTTTTGACCAGCGGCGATAGTATTTGCTATATATGGTATGGTAGGGGGTAGCAAAGCACACCGAGTTCAGCTAGTAAATATATAAAAATAATTTTGTTTTATATTTCCATTACTTTATATGTTCAGAAACATATGTCAGTGATTTGTTTTTTTCATAATTTTAAAGGAATCATAAGGAAGTAGCAGAATATTATTTTTATGCTGCAACATTTTTATTTTTATTTAAAACATTTCATTTCACTTCATTTGGATCTTTTTTTTTCATTTTTATTATTCTGATTGTGATTTTTGTTAAGGAAATCTATAATCTTATTTGTTCTTTAATCAAATTTATTGTAAAATAAAATTTTTACACAAACAATTGACTTCCAATACCAGGCGGATGAACATATAGACAGAGGGTGAGCAATAGCATCGTTGCAACCAATATGAACCATAAAATATTACAAACTCGGTAAAAGAGAAAATATAAAAAAATTTTATATAAATTTAATAAAAACAAAAAAGAAAAGAGTATATATTTTTATTTTTTTTTATTATTATTAAGAGCAATTCATGTGTAAAACTACAAAGACTAAAAACATAAAGGATGTTGAATAAAAAAAATTTTTAAATTCATATCGATGAAATACAAAATAAAAAAGCAGAGAAATCGAAATCAAAAACACAGAAAAAATATACACGGAGTGTGAAAATAGAAAAAAAGAAGATATTGAAACCTTTTGAATTCTTTTTTCAATTTCCGCCCATTGAACGCAGTCAATTGCAAACCATATTTCAATAATAAAAATTAAAATATTTTTTTGAAAGCAAAAATAAACGGAAAAAAGCACAGATTTTAAAATAAATAAAAGAGGAAGAGTTCAAAAATTTCTATTGTAGTAGCAAAGACGAATTGAAGTTGAACTTCTAAAAAGAATAAAGAGATTTTCTCTTAAGTGTTCATGATCATAAAATTATACAAGAAAATTAAAAATTAGCATACTTTTAAACCTATATGGCTTAAGAAATTGAAAATAAATTTTTATCTATTCAATAAATTTAGAAATCTCTGCAAATTTCGGGTATAACTTTGCAATAGTCACTATATGCTTAAAAAAGTGTTTTTATGAGAATTGATATCCATTAAGGCACATGACTAGCAATAGCAGTACTCAACTAAGAAGATATAAATATATATCCATTAACAAAATCTCATTATGGTTAATTTGTGCTGTACATATTCCTTTTTATAAAAACTATTGAGTCTGTTGTTTGTTATCTCACTAAGATGAGAGCTCCCGGTTCAAAACCCAGCTTTGAAATTAAGAATGAAATATGAAAAAATATTACTTACGGCGACCAACTCTGAGTGCAACAGATTGTTATGAACAAACTTCTTAAGTCTGTCTTTGGTATTCGATATGGAAAAAGTCATAAAGAATAGTGAGATAGTATTTTATGCGGACGATGCATTAATTTTTACTGAAGATAAAACCGATAGCTTATGTCACCAAAATTTATCAAAAGATATAGAAAATATAAATAAAGGGTTAACAATGAAAAAGCTCAATTTAAATGCAATTAAAACCAAATTATTAGATAAATAATATAATAATATACAAAGTCAATACAAGTAAATACTTGGGTTTCATAATAGATAAAGACTTCAGTCTTATGTATAATAAAAAATTAACAGGTCGTTGTACACACTGGCTAAGTTTGTCATTTCAATACGTGGAAATTCTTACTCAAAGGTAGAAGGTATTTAATTTTTTGGATTATCTGACTAGTTATCAAATAGAGGGTATGGAAAGTTTTAATTATATCAGTCTATAAGGGGTGATAAACTTGCCAGTTTTTTGTCCCATATACTAACGAGTTGCTAATTTTTCATTATGCATACGTCCGTTAAAATTTAAATATCATATAGAATATATTTTTAAAAAAGTTGGGAAAAAAATCGGATTTTTCAAGCGCATACGAAATAAAATATCAATAATTACATCAATAAACATTTACAACACAATGATTAAACCACACTTTGAATTTGGATCAACAATATTGTATACATGCTGTTCAGTTTAACAAATATTAAGACTACAGAAGTTACAAAATAAGGCGATGCGTGCAATACCTAGAGTACATAGGTTAACATCAACAAAATGGATACTGGATACTTTGAAATGGTTAAATATAAAAGAGAGACTGAAGGTAAACACCATACACTTTATACAAAAAATGAAGAAAGGGAATGCACCATAATATCTCCTAGAACAACTACGATTTGTAGGGGATGTACAACCTTGAGAAACGCAATTAACTTCCGGATTCAAGAAGCTAATACTAGCACAAAGCAAAAGACACTGTTTCAAAAAGGACTAAGTCTTTATAATATGATGCCACTTGAAGTCAAGACTGAAACTACTTAGTTCAAATATATTTAGAAGAAAATGTTTAAATTTTGTAAAGAATAATAGATAGAGCCTGTAAATTTTTTAAATTTTTATAAATTATATATATTTCATATTATATTTTTCGTTTTTTTTTAAATTTAAATTGAAATGTAATTTAAAAGTATTAATAATACTACTTAATATCAATAAAAAAAAATTCGACATTAGGGTAGTGTAAACAACTATGCCTTAGTTCTGAAAGAGGGTTGTAATGGTCAGTAATATATGAATGTGTGCATATAAATTACTATCTAAAGACTAATGAAAAATTTAGCAATAAATTTGCATTAAAATGGTTCAATATTGGTTTCCATTAGAACTTCGAAAGACTTATAATAATTGCTGAAAAAATCTGCATTCACCTTTCGCATATTTTGGCAGGGTACAACAATAACTAAAGTAGATCCAAACATACAGTTTGGTATTTAACTTTATTGCGCTGAAATTTTGTATTTTAAGCAACTTCCAATATAAATATTTTCTGTTTAAGTGTCTTAACTTTTGCTGTGGTGTCGCCTGCGTGTTTAGTGTGTAATAAGTACGATTTTTGATATAGAACTTAAGGTTCTTTTTTTTCATTAAAGATACAGCATGAGAAACAAAAAGTAGGATTATTTTAGTTTCTTAAGTATGAAGTGTGAAGAAAAAACATGCTCCTATTCACACTACAATATTGATGCAGTGAATTGAAAACTTCGTTCTAATATCGCATATCAATTTTGTTATATGATTAAAAAAGTTCCTAAAATTCTTCTATTAAAATCGACTTAGCTCTCATGTACAAACATATTGTATGACAAACATAATATGCTGGTAACTATGAAGAGCAAAAACAGAAAGACAGAAAAAATATCACAAAAATAAACATTTTAAAGTTCTAACAATGGCTTTCCGAGAAAAATACTTTTGTTTGTAACTATAAAATCATTTAAAGATTTGAGAATCGAATTGTTAAAACAAGGGAGTGGTAGAGAAGAGAAAAAAAAATATTTTATGGCAAAAAAATTTTTCCAAAATAAAAGTTATTGTAGCGCATAATGAAGCAATAACAGTTTTAATATTTCAATTGATAAAGTTTTTTTTGTTTTCAACAAAAACATATTTTTCCTATTTCTCTGGCAGTCAAAGAAAATCTAAGAAAATAAAATTGTTTTGAAGAGAATTTTCTTATAAAAAAAAAATGCACAAAAACTGAAATAAATATTAACTCTTCTTCTTTGTATGCAAATGAAAGTATTTGGAAGTAGTGAAATAGATATTATTTTTAAATATTTTTTTTTTTTTGCATTTAAAAGAAGTAAATCTTTTGACTTTATTTTCAATTAAAATTCCTTAAAATAATAGTTTAATTATTTTCTTTGATTCAGTTATATTCCTTGTTATCAAAGAACCTATATTGAATAAATAAAGAAAATTACTACCAAAGCTAAATATGTTTTGAATTTCTTAAATAATGACACTGAACATCACAACACATGCTGTTCAATGTTAAGCACTCCACAACTTCACAAAGAATTATCAATTGTCAAAATTAAATTTTAATATTTTACTGAATTAACTTCTTTTTCCAGAAATAAATTTTATAGAAAAATAAAATATTTCATTTCATTAAACAATAATTTTAATTTAATGCTTTTGTTGATAATGCTCTATCATGCTGAAATATACTGATATTTAAGCCTCTGGGATTTTTTATTAATTTAAAAATAATAATTTGCTATACTTAATTTAGCAGCTTGTTTCGAAGTTCAATACAGTGTAGTGCTGACAAAGTATTGAGTAATGGGTATCGAGTATCGAGTATTTATACGAATTTTTGGATACTCAATACTTAAAAGTAACTACTCAATACTTTCAGGGTTGTAATTTTCTTCGAAGTTGTATGGAAAATTTGAATTTTAACGGCTAAACAAACTTCTGTTTAAAAACACAATACTTTATGAAATTGTTTTCTCTTAAATATAAAATCCATTAAAAGTATTGAGTAGTATTGCGTACCCAAATAAAAGTACTCAATACTATCGAGTAATGAAAAGTAGCAGAATTTTACAGCACTAATACAGTGATTTTATTCATATAGGTACTATTAAATGTACGTATTCAGCTGTATACTAAGCGTATGAGTAATGTTTTCAGAATCCTAAAATTAAATATTAAGTATACGCCATAAGTGACTTCAGAGATAATTAAAATTTAGTTTGGAAGGGAAATTATAAAAATACAATTATTAAAATCATTTCAATGTAGACGCGGCGGACATTGTCTTAAAATATCCCATACATTTATCTACTACTTTAGAATATAATGAATTTTATCCGATAATATTTTTGTCTCGTACGAAAATTTTAAAATTTAAAGTTTTTCAGAGAATGCAATACTAAAATTTAAAGTTTTTGAATACACGCCCGCTATATAATTTGATTGCACTAAACACAAAAGTAATACATTTTCTCCTCAACCTATAATTATTATATATATTTACTAATTCGAACGTAAATGCTAATACTGCTTTTTGATTGATTAAAGCCTTACTAAACATTTTTTAAATATTATTTACTGTGTCTTGGATGGTGTGATAAGTGGCACTAAGAGAAATCTACCATATCATCCCTTCCAACAATATGAAAGAAAAATTATTATAAAATTTAATATTTAAAACCGAACTATCATTTATGTCGGCAGTTATTTATATTTCAAATTCCAAAAACAAAGAAATCCATACAATTTTTCGATATCGAGTACATATTATATAGATTTCTTTTAAAATCAGATTCGAAATTATTTAATTCATCTTTTTTTAAGTTAATTTTTTTAAGTAAATATTTGTTTCTTTTTCGTATTTTTTAACAAAACACAAGTACACATCTTTAGAGCATAAAATTTAATTTTTTTATTTACACTTTAAATCTAGACGTCTTTAATTTTAATTTCTTTCGTCTGCTACTAAATTTACTAAAACAATATTTTGTTCTTAAGCAAAACTTTATACATAAGCTTTTTTGAAAAGAAATATATTCTTTAAATATGAAAAAATACTTTCTTGGATGACCATTTTTCAGCAGGCTTCTGACAAAAGCTCTGAGAGTAACTGATAACCATGAACAAACTTCTTCCTCGACAGTTTGCTGGAAATCGATGTTAAACTCTAGATTCCGGTTCTCATGGGTAGAAATTGACGAACACATTGTGAGTGCTGTAAGAAGTTATGTTGTAATGGCTAATTATGTACTTATGTATGTATATTCTTAAAAATTTCAGTATATGACTTCTTTTCGTATTCAAATTTATAACTTACTCTAAGTCGTATTTAAAAAAATATTTTTGTAGTTGGTAATATTATTTTTTTGCTTTTTATATTTAAAAAAAATCTAATAAAACTTGTTGCTTTGTTACTCTAGTTGGCATTCAGCTAGATTTACATTACATGTTATAAGGATACCAAACTCATCGGAGACTCTTCTGTAACACTAAACCGAGCATATGGATTAAGTTACTCTTCCCACTAAAATTTAAGTATAATATTAACAGTGTATTGTGATATAAATTAAAAATATATACAAAATTAACTTTTTTTTATGTGATCAGCTTTAAATTTTTAATTCAATATCGCTATGATTGTTCTCATTCTAACAACTACATACATACATACATAACTGCCTTTACAACCCTGAGTCAGGATTACGGTCTAGCTTCTCGCAGCACTCATGTTGTGTGTGTAAATTTTTATCAATGAGTACCGGGACCTACAGTTTAATGTCGACTCCGAACGACAGACTTGAGTAGCTTGTACATGGCAATTAATTACTCCCAGAACTTTTGCCAGAAGACTGCTGAGAAGTAGTCGCCGAAAGAAATATTTTTTTCATATTTCTTTTTTTAAGATATCGGAGCTGGGTGTCGAACCCAGAGCTCATGTCTTAGTATGTAACCACTAGACCACGGCAACTAACAACTAATATCTTTTTATTTGAAGCCAAGTAATAACATTTTGAAATTATTTTCGAAAAGAAAAATAATATTTTGCTTTCTTTTCTTATAGATTTTAAACTTTTTTGAAAAAAAAAAAAAAAGAAACTACTTTTATAGTTTCAAATTAAATTTAAAGAGAGATCTCAGAGTATTGTTTTTAGGCGTAACATAGAAGGGCAGCGTTTGTAGGTTAGACTTCGAACACCACGATATATTTCTGGTGATACTATGCATACTCTGGTCTCTAAGGTTGAACAACTCCGACATATTCTGAGACGAGTTTTTCAAAGGTTTGGGTGTTTCTTCAAGAAACAATGGATGCTACGTCCCGATTAATTTTTTCTTATTTTAAATATAACTGTTTTATAACTTTTTTGTTCTATCAGATAATATGGTTTTTTTTTCTGCTTGTTTGATGCAAAGTGTGGTAGTAAAACCAGAACATTGACAATGATCAACGCCAGCATATCACAGCAGTCCACCAATTTAGATAGTTTTGTTTATGACCTTGTGATTTGGTAGCTCTTAACTTTTTTGTAAGATTGGTGGGCAGTTTGGTTATTGATTTTATCCCTTTACAAATTACGTAAATTACACACAATTAAACATTCATTTACTGAATTTACACTTCTTTGTTTTTGGTTGCTTTTTGTAATGAGTTTTAATAAGCAAAGAAAATGATATACTTAAATGAATTGTGTAATTGCCACACTGAACATGTTTTTACTCTAGCTACGTTAAAGTAAACCGCGTTTTGGTTGACCTGACCTATAAGTGAAAATCATCAGCTATTTGTCTCAGATTTTAATCTGGAAATCATTATATTTTTCCCACATACTTTGTACGCAGTTAGTCAAAGTCCTGTCAATTATGTCATGTTTCTTTAACTCATATTTCTCCTTCATCATTGAATTTTTTAATTGTCATCTTTTTTAAATATTTAGATTATTCTCAATGCCTTTTAGAATAGGATAGGAGGAAGTGGCAGCCTCGTAATGACAAGCCACAATTGAGCACGCATAGCGGCCCGTTGAGATACCACATGATGTAGGGAAACCTGATAGCCAGAGGCTTCACATAAGAAGCACTACTTCCCCAGAAAGTTATGCTGGAAACCAGCCAAAAAACCTAATGAATTTGGTAATTGAACTAATATCCTGTATGGACAGTTCAGTCAATCCATCGAAAAAATGTAAGAAATCTTCGTCTGGCCAGAGATGGGCACTGGCAGCCACGACAGAAGTCGTTTGCAGGCAAGCGCAATCTCTCTGCGTGCCTGCCAATAAATGCCTTCTAGTTGATGTAAATAATGTATTCGATTACAACCGAGATGGTTAGAATTCGTCACATGAAAGGTTGATTTTGTTTTTGTAATATATTGAAATCGAAGTACGAATCCAATTAATTTTGCCTCATAATAGAGCATCTTAATAAAAACAAAAACTTAATTTTTTTTTTTCAATAAATTTATTTAAATTTGTTTGCTCATAAAATCAGGACGCCAAAGGCTTTGCTGTTGCCACAGTATCATCGTCATCACTAACCCATAACCCATTTCACAATTTATAATATTCTTATTTTTTTTTAATTTAAAGTTTTCATTTAAAATTTTTAATTAATAAAAATGTTATTTTATTTTTACTTTTTAAGCGGTAATATAGTAATTATTTATTTTTATTTGGCGTTTAATATAAAATCTAATTCATTAAAGCAAATTTTACCTTGTAAAGGGTTCTTTCCTCTTTTAAAATTCTCGTGTTACACATAAACGTGAAATGATTTTAAATTCTGTTTCTGAACTACAAACACTCACTCATGATTATTAGCGAGTCCAGTTATTTACCAGCCAATATATAAAGAAAAAAAAATATAAAAAATTTCTTTACAGATGAATAGAATATTCCTAACAAAAATACAACAAAATTAATAAAAACTTATATTTGCAAAAGATAACCAAATCTAAAATATAAATAAAGAAAGAATCATTCATAAAATATAAAACATGAAACATTGGGGGAATTAAACTAAAAAAAAAGATGAAATACGTAGAACAAGCGTGAAAAGAGCATTCACGCTTCGTTAAATCGTAGCTTGGCACCATGAAACAAAAAAAAAAAAAAACAAAAAAAAAGGATAAAAGTGATATAAAATGCTGCCACCAGTTACAGCTCTTACTAACGTCATTATCTGCTAAAGGGATATATTTTAACATTTGCTTGCATATATTTAAATGCAAATAGTCAGACGAGATGTATTTTAAGATACAAACGCTTAAATACCACAGATGTATTCAAATTTCATTACATACGAGTGCTGCTGCTGCTGCTAGTCCTGTTGCTGTAAATAAAATTCAATTTTCAACACTTGGCTGTAAAAAATTTATGATTAAAAAAATAAAAATTAAAAAAAAAAGAAAATATCATTATCAAAAACAAAACCAAATGGTTAGTTGCTGCTGTTATTTTTAGAAAACTTTAAAATATTTTTTTCCTCTCATCTATTACTTACATGCAGAATTTTTGTTGTTGTTGGTTTTGCTTTGTGCTACTACCAGTAAAGCAATCATTCGCTATTTTATTTGCATTCATTTTTGTGAATCCTTTTCAAATATTTTCTCATACACAAGTGTGTGTGTACGTATATGTATAAGTAAGTGTATGTGAGCATATTTTGCGGTTTGTATTCAAATTCATTTGCAACCACAAAGAAAAAAAAAAGAAAAAAAAAGAAAAAAAAAGAAAAAAAAAAAAAAATTAACAAAACTAAACAACAACACCAGCCAAATGAAAGTGTAGAGCAGTTATGTAAAGCGTATTGGTATATGTGGTGGCATTTAGATATTGCCGTTGCGGATTAGTTTATGCGGCAGAGTTATTCGAACTCTATTCAGGAGTGTTCGCAAAGTTAGCTTGTCAGTAGTTGTGTGAGTAGTTGTACAAGTAATATATGTACTTACACACACACACACATGTGTGACTGTTACAGCTTTTGTGGTGTTAAAAGTATCAAGCGATAGTCAGCAGCAGTGCGGGGGCCATTAGTTTTAAACAGTTTTTTAGTTGTCAGTGGATTGGAAATATTTTTTCTTTCCTTTTGTTGCTGTAGCGTTGTTGTGCTGTTTGTTTATTAAATAAGTTTATTTAGTTAAATTTATGAGATATTGGCAAAACAGAAAAAAAAGAAAAAATACCGCCAAATAATTTGAATTTATTTTTTGTTCAACTTTTTCTCTTTCACAAAAAAAAAAAATAAAAAAATATTTATTTGATTTTCCATTAAATCGCTTTTTTATTTGAGTATTTTACCCGTTTTTATATAAAAAAAATAAAATATATCTTTTAACAAATTGGTACTTAATACAGTAACCATTTATTTAGATTATAAAATTAATACAAAAGAGAAAAAAAGTAAAATAATAAAAATACTGAATTTAAACACAATAAATATGCCGACATAACACTAGACAACAAAGTTGTTTTTTTCATACCTATTATATGCAAAAATGAAAAAACCACCGAAAAGCAGTTATATTTTATTTTGTGTATTATGAAAAAATATCCTTTCTTATGAATTTTAAAAATCTGAAGTCTTCCATAAACCTTATATAAGATCATGGATTCTATGTCATAATTTAAACGTACTTTATTTACTCAAAATAAGTTTAACTACTTCCACCTGTACATAGTTGCACAGTTTTACAGTTTTAATATTTAAAACGTAAAAAAAAAAATCAAAAATTTTATTTTTTTTTCAGTCTAGTTGAGCTTCAAAACAACCAAGTTTAATATGAAGAGATTTTGAACATTAATTACCTTTAACCCCTAACCACAGAATACAGCGACATCTTTTACCGGTGAACTATTTTAATTAAAAATTCTACTGTATTTCCTTCACTAATTTATAAGTATTTATGTTTCTTGTGAGCAGTGAAGTTTATTTGATTTATTGATATTTTTAGGTAATATCCTATAAAATAATAAAAATAATATTATAAGTAGTATAGGTATAATTAAACTGAATAAAAGTTGTTTTTATTGTTATTGTATTATTAACAGCCAGAAGGTATAGTAGGGCCCTCTGAAGAAGCTTATATGCTAGAGTACGACACTATTTATCAATACATTTATCTCCTGCAGTTTTTCTGTCAGATGCACATGTTTTTCATTTGTAATGTTTAATTTGTTATCATAAGATTTTAATTTTTTATGGTTTTTTGTTTAAAAAAATTTTGCTTTTTTTTAGCAACATGAAAAAAATTTATTACAAAAATGGTCTTGAATAAATTTTTATGTGTTAAAAGTTACTCAGTAATTTTACAACGCCTTCTAGATGTAAGAATATTAAGCCGATATATTTAAAATATATTTTAATTTTAGTTGTTTAGTACTATAAACAATATATAACAATTTTAATTGATTTAAAGTTAATAGTGCTAAATACCTGTGGCCTGTAATCACATCCTATTATTTTGATGTTTTTAGTAAAGAGTTTTAAAGAAAACTATTTTCATATAAATTAGTTTTAGGTAGGTAATGCATTGCATTTCTTAAATGAGAATTGTTTTGGTAACAAAACAAATTATACAGAAATAATGTAACGCATTACGTGGTAGACAGCTCGAACAAAAACACAAACGGCCCAAGTTCAAATCCCAGCAAAGATAAAAATTAAAAAAAATAGTTTGCAGTTTTTTCAAAATTATAATTAAAAAAACAAAAATAAATAAGAGGTCCCCCCGTCTTTCTAATAAGCCCATCTACAAAAGACACAGCTCTTTGACATTTCACTATATTCCACCTTAATAATTGGCAACAAAAAAAAAAAAGAATGATCACTAGAAAAAGCGCCACCTATTGGGAAGTAGCAGATAACAGCTAAACCTACTAAACCTACTTATCGAAGGCACTCTCCACAATCAACATGTAATGATGAGGTTATTGCTGTTGATTATGTTCTGTCATAAATGTACTGTTCTTTCCACAATAATTCCAATAATATGCCCTGCATTTAGTTGATGTGTCCTCCTGGGTATTGGTTTCAATAAAAAACTTTTATAACTTTTTGTCTATACAATTGTGTTTTACCCCTAAGCATTTACTATTCTTTTTAAAAGTTGCATAGTGTAAATGAAAGTAAAAATAAAAAACCTTGTGTTTAATTAAGAGAAACATAAATATTTAAAAAATTTACACTATTTAAGTACAATTTATTGACTTGAATTTTTACAAATATTTAAATTTATACTGAAACTCATATGGTTTTTTATTTGTTTATAAAACTATAGAGGCATTATTTACAAACTAAGCAAACACTGTGGCGTACAATTGTTTTTTAACACTGAATTAATTCCATGTTACGTATACGTCATTGCTGGCATTGTAAATGTGATATTTGTCACATAATTTTATTAAAAGTAGAGCTAGACAGCATGGAAGTAAAATATTATATTTTGGGTTTTTTTTTTTATTTAAAATAGAATAGATAATGAAAAAAGTAATGCAAATGAGATTAATTTACGCAATCAATACAGCCGAAGGATTATATTTGAAGAAAAAATTTTTTTAGAAAATTAAAAACATGCAAAGACTAACGCATATATTAGATAACACAGGCTTAATTATATGACAACAACGGCATAATGATAAGAAAATTTATGACACAACAAAAGGTTAAAAGTTACAAAAGCATTTTTTTAATACGTTTTACTCTGATATATTTATTTAATATTTAAAATTTTTAAATAATTTTTTAATAATTTAATATTTTTAAATAATTATTGCAAGTTATTTTAATGTTCTTATTACGATTTTTTCATTATTGTGAATTATGGTATGGGAAGAAGAGATGGAGTAGTTGTATATCGTCGTAAGAATTAAAGAACGCTGTAACTGAAAAAAATCTAAAATACGTTTTTTGCATCATTTTTATCAGAAGAAAAATACGTTTAGAATGATCCCGGTCCCAGATTTCTACGATGAAAATGAACCACTTACGCCGTCTGCGTTTTGAAAAGTACCAGTACCTTTGTTCTACTTACAGGTTTTTTGGCTCTGGTTAATATTTAAGGTCTTGACAGTTACAGCGTTCGTTCCATCGACAATATGTGAACAAATGAATTTATTTATATTTTTTTTTATTGGGACCAATATTCAGGTACTAACCCCTACTAAATGCTGTGCATTGTATTGGAATTTTTGTGGAAAGGAAAGTACATTATAACAACAAGACATAGGAATGAGACAAACTGCTGTGAATTGATCATTCAAAGGCCAGTGTTATACCTTCACCCTTGAATGATCAACAGAAATTGCCCCATGGTTGCATGTTGATTGTGGTGAGTGCCTTCGCTAAGTAAATTTTTAGCTGTTATATGCAACTTCACAATAGGTGGCGCTTTTCTCTGGATCATTCGTTTTACGTTGTCAAAAGTTAGGGTGGAATGTTAGCAAGCGGTCACTTTATAGATGGACATCTTGGATTTTCAAGATTTTCAAGGATTTTCAGGACACACACACAACTGATACACTCGTTAACCTTTTTAACTGAAAAGCATATTTATTGCATTAAATGACTTCAAATGGTTTCAAACATTAAAATTTATAATTTTTTAGTTAAAATATGCTCCAATTCACTATTTATTAGCCATTAGTACTTTTGAAGTTGCAAACACAAATTGTTCCTTCCGCTCATTTTGACAACACTGAAATCTGACGCAAGATTTTCGAAATAATTTAAGTAATGGTAAATCGACTTGCAGGATAGTGTGAGAAACAAATATAAAGAACAATCAGAGCAATCGATGCATGTCGGTCTTTTTAACGTTGATCAAATATAAACGAAAATAGTAAGACCTAAACACACCCGCACAATCGATCCATCACGGTCTGAAAGGGATATTATCCATGACAGCTGTGTTCTATATTGGTTTGAATTAGTTTTTTGTATATATTAAGAAAGTCAAGTCAAATGAAGTATTTCCTGCCCTGTTTTAAACAAGTAAGCTACTGTAGTACTTCATTCGGCACTCGAAATATGTGATCATATCAGCAGACATCTCGATTAAGTCTCATATTAACTAAGGGTGTCCGTTTCACAATATTTACATGACCCATAGTCAGATGACAATATTGTGTCAGCTCTATTATGTCTATTTGTGGCCATGGGAAGTAGTAGAGCTAACATCAACCTACATATGGGTGATATTAGCGAAGCCCCTTACTACAAAACATCCAACGATAAATGGGGCAATTACATACATACATAACTGGCCTTTACAATCCTGTGTCAGGATTACGGCCTAGCTATTCGCAGCACTTATGTTGTGTGTGTAAATTTTGTATCCATGTGTACCGGGACCTACAGTTTAATGTCGACTCCGAACGACAGACTTGAGAAACTTGTTCATGGCAATTAGTTACTCTCAGAGCTTTTGCCAGAAGACTGCTGAGAGGTAGTCGCGGAAAGAAATATTTTTTTCATATTTCTTTTTTTGAAGATGTCAGAGCCTGGAGTCGAACCCAGGGCCCATGTCTTAGTAAGCCAACACACTAACCACTAGACCACGGCGACTACAAAATGGGGCAATTGCTGTTGATTATTCAAGGGTGAAGGGCTTTGAGTGATCAAACTGACACTAATTTGTCTCCTTCGTACGGCGCTTAATATCTAGCCATCTACCAGTACAGATTCCAGTAGAATGAATAGCATGTGTTTACCCTCTGAGTAGTGGTCTTAATAAAAAAAAATGTTGAGACTTGAGTGCATTAGATCGGTCGTATTTAAGCAATCCCACGTTGAGATTATCAGCCAATTATGACTGTGTAAGTCATGTTTTGCTCTCATTTTTATATGTTACTTTAATAATTGACTTATTATTTAGGCTGTTAAATTAATATTTTTCTATATTGTTGTCTAAAAAAATAAGCAATAAATAAATAAATTTAAAAAATAAATAATTTACATTTATTTTTTTTTTTCAACATCAAATAGTTTTATATTCACTTGGTAGTGCCAAATTTTTTCGTTTTCTTTTGTCGGTGTAAATTTTTGTTAAAATTTTTAACATTTTCATTCCGCACAGTTAAACACCGTTTCAAATAAATTTAAT
The DNA here is from genome assembly GCA_963576795.1 of Metopia argyrocephala. Lineage (NCBI taxonomy): Eukaryota > Metazoa > Arthropoda > Insecta > Diptera > Sarcophagidae > Metopia > Metopia argyrocephala. The sequence continues at coordinate 5,776,287 of OY756209.1, forward strand.
TCGTTATTTTTTGTTTTTTTTTTCTTGCTTTTTGGTGTTCGTTTCTCACAAGTTATATTTAAAATTTAAATGTGACATGTAAACAAAATTTATATAAAATATTACACATGAAAACTTAACTAAACGAATATGATGATGATGATGGTGGTGGTAATACTTGTAGCAATGATATCATCCAAATAACGTTGATAAACATAATAATGATAACAAAGATCATAATGAAGTATGTCTTCCTTTAAAATTAAAATAAACATACAAATCCTTCATGTAAAGGAGATATATTCATGTTCACACTTGTAAGTGTGCTGGTAAATAGAATATCACACGTGAATAGTTTACAATTTAAGTTGATTTGTTTGCAAGTGTGGGCATATTACATGTGAGTATAAATGTGTGTGTGTATGTGTGTGTGTATACGTTTGTGTATAGGTAAGCAGGCTAAGCCGCATTAAACAAACATCAATCATTGTTTATATGAACGCCAGCCATTACATATTTTCATCTCTTATTATTTGGATGACAGTAACGCTGTATTTGTGTGTTTAAAACATCAGTAGCAGCAACAATTTGAATAACAATGGCAATAATAATAATACAACAACAAAAATAACAACATTATTTGATAACAGTATGTGACAAAAGTTGTGTACATTGCAAAAAAATAAAAAAAATTTATTAAATGACAAGTATCAGGTACCTTCCTAAGAAAGTAAAAATAAAAGCACATTGAAACAAAACTATAGGACTTTTCGTAGTAAATAAAGGGACACTTTTTGCTCTGAAGTTAATCTATGTGTTCCCGGCTTACGACAAGAGTTAAACTATTCTGGAAACAGCTCGTTTGCTCGTTTGTAAAGCTTCTGGTATTTGTAATTGATGTCTATTTTTAAGACTTTGTTTTTAATTTGAAATTAAGTTCTCAAAATAATTAAAGGCATATGAACACTGCAGCTGTGCTTGAAGAAGCTTATTTAGGGGCGACACATTATTAATTAGATAAAAAATGTTGACTTTTATGGATTAGAGATATTACAAATAGAGCACGGTATGACAGTTCGTGTTTAATTTCGTAACCTAAACATTTGGAATCTGAGTTGTTTAGTTGATATGATGAACTTCTGTTTGTAGTGGGGATGTGCACCATCTTTTTCATTTAATCCAACACCCAGGAGTAAACCCCTACTAAATGCTGTGCATTGTATTGGCATTTTTGTGGAAAATGATAGTAAATTATAACAACAGAAAATATATTTTTGTTTTCTTATATTATTAAGCGCCGTAGGAATGACACCAATTGCTGTGAATTGATCATTCAAAGACCAGTACAGTACCTTCACCTTTGAATGATCAACAGCAATTCTCCTTCGTTTCATGTTGATTGTGGTGAGTGCCTTCTCTAAGTAGCTTTTTAGCTGTTATCGGCTACTTCCCAATAGGTGGAGCTTTTCTCCTAATCATTAGTTTTTCGTTGTTAAAGGTTAAGGTGGAATAGAGTTGAATGTCAGAGAGCGGTTAATTTCAAGATGTACTTCTTGAAGGAGGGGGGGGACCTCTTATTGAGTTTTTGTGCGAGCATTCTATCCACTGTACCACGCACTGCTTTCAAGAAATATTTTTTAAATAGAACTGACGTTAAATCATCACACTTAAACATACATACATACATACATAATTGGCCATTACAACCCTGTGTCAGGATTACGGCCTAGCTTCTCGCAGCACTCATGTTGTGTGTGTCAATTTTTATCCATGAGTACCGGGACCTACAGTTTAATGTCGACTCCGAACGACAGACTTGAGAAGCTTTATCATGGCAATTAATTACTCTCAGAGCTTTTGCCAGAAGACTGCTGAGAGGTAGTCGCCGAAAGAAATATTTCTTTCATATTTCTTTTTTCAAGATGTCGGTGCTGAGATTTGAACCCGGCACTATCGTCTTAGTAAGCCAACACACTAACCACTAGACCACGGCGACTACTTAAACACTATATATATTTTTTAATGACAAGTTATAACGAAATTTTTGTATCCCACTGTTTCAATAACACAAATTCACATTAGCAAATGAAGCTGTCACATCTACACATGCATACATGTATGAATGTATTCATTATTGTATGTTTGTTTACATATGAGTGCAATTTATTTGACTGTAAATTTTCGAGTGTCAAATTTTAACTATAAAATATTTAAATAAACATTTTAAACTATTTTAAAGCAATTCATTTCTATTTTTTATGCATCACAATTACTTTTTAGATATACATACAATGAATAGTCAAAATATAAAATATTTAAAATTAAAAGAACATTTATTACACAGGCTATAAAATCATACGCTCCATAAAATTTTAAAATATAAAATATTAATAATTTATGAAATCTATTTTTATAGCGGAATTAGTAAACAGTTTTTCTTTAAAAATTTATCAAGAATTTTAATGGATATAAATCAAATGTTGTGCGCTAAATAAAATATTTAAAATTATATATTTGAATTTTTTTTAATAAATCTTCTTATACAATTTAAACTAATGGCGTTGATTGGTATCTTTACTTGCTTCAGTAGTCTACCTGGTCTGCTGCATGTGTTGCTGTTTCTTAAATGTGCAATAAGGCCTTATAATTGGGAGTTCTTATTTCTTTATAAATAGCGTAAGAAAAGCAAAAACGAAATGAAGTCCCCGTCGCTGGCAGAGGAAAATAACCCGAATGTTCTTATCGCGTTTAGAGAACATTTGGCATTTCTATTTCTCGAAATCAACTTTATATGCTAATCTGGTTACCACTTGACAATCAAATCAATCAAAATCTCCTTCCCAGCAGAAATTAGTGCTTACCAGTAAGCTTATTTGTAAGGGAGAAATTGTGAACTTACATGTGCTCATTAAGAATGCGTGATTTTTATATGAAATGAGCCACTAAAATTCAATAGAAATGCACATTTATTGCAACCAGTAAGCAAATAGTACAAAAAATAAAAAATAATACCTTATTTTGTAGCATATTTGGAAGCCTTAGGATATAAATAAACAATATAATGCTTCCATTATTGCTTAAAATTTTATTTATTGCTTTCAAATTTTAAAAATTTTCTGCTGGTGTTTCGAGATGTTTTTTCAGTACTATAAGGTGACTACCTATCAGCAGTCTTCTGGAAAAAGCTCTGAGAGTAACTAATTGCCATGAACATTAAACTCTAGGTCCCGGTACTCATGGATAAAAATTGACACACACAACATGAGTGCTGCGAGAAGCTAGGCCGTAATCCTGACACAGGGTTGTAAAGGCCAGTTATGTATGTATGTATAATGTGAGGTACTCTTAGGAGATATAAATATTAGTTCCCAATAATGGCAGTTTCTAAGACAAGGGCACTCTCTCTCCACTACTCAAAAAGCACATTTTTATAAGTGATTGGTTTGAATTTACAAAGTAAATTATTTGATCATTAAAATCATCCTTAGAATAGTATTTTTAAGGATTTATCACTTTTAAAAGATGTATAGATTTATTGCTAAATTTACATATAATAGTTTCCTTAGCACACATAAAATGGTAAAAACTATGAGCATTTAATTTTGTAGGATTTTACAGAGAAGTCTTCTTTTTTATAGTTCGTTTTTCTAGCATAAAATATTCCACAATATAAAGTATTAATATTAAGAAATACTTTTAATTTTTACAACTCTGAGTTAACTAACGAAACTTTAATTTACACAAAGAAGCATGAGCACATACTCTTAAGGAAACTGTGGTGAGTTTTTTTTACGTGTGCTTAAGATTTCTTTAAAAGAATTTTTGGATTTGTGTTCATGTTTATGTTTTAATGATGCTGAAATTAAAATTGTTGTTGCCATTGAAGTTTGCTCATTTTCACTTAACATTGACAACTTTCGTTTCTTTTCATGTATTTTTCAAACCAAAATATTTCTTAAAACTATTCTACATATATGCAGAAATATATAAGCAATTGTGTATATATAAAAATCTTATTTCTACCCAGTAAACACAAAGAAAAGTGTTTTAAATATGACGTTTAAGCGTGTTGACACCAGAGTTGATATCATGCAAGTGTTTCTATACAAAACGAAAAATTCGAATGATTTAATTATAATTTGTATGCTGATGATTTTTCTAGGTTATTCCTAAAAAACTGAATTTTAATTTGTGTTTTATTGTCATTCGCCAAAATATTGTAACGATTTTCACTTTACTTATGTAATTAATTTTCTGGGGATGATTTCTTGAAGATCACAGTAATATTCTCCGCCTTTGGGGGTATTGTATACAGTACTTTCCCTTCGTAAATTGAAATTTTGTTTTTGCGTCAAAACAATCTTTTCTAAGAGAGAAAACAGAGTTTGGTATTACCTTTGTCATGGGAATTCTGCAAAGGAGCTGGTATTTTCTACTAGTTGCCAGGCTTGCAAAAAAATTTCTATATATTATATCGGCAGTCTTCTGGCAAAAGCTCTGAGAGTAACTGATGGCAATGAACAAGCTCCTCAAGCCTGTCTTTCGGATTCGACTTTAAACTGTAGGTCCCGGCATAACATATCAAGTAAGTAAATTTCAAAGCAGACCAAGGAAGTCACATTCTTTACTTTTATTGAGGACTTTATGTTTTTAAATTTAAGTGAATTAATGAATTAAGAAAATTAATGAATTCAAATACGCCATCCAATCAAATTTATGTGTTTGTTGGGTGTACACGAAATATAAAGAATTGCATAAATAAAATATTATTATAATTATTCGTTTCTTCTTCTTTTTATTTTCTATATTAATTCTTACTTTCGGTGCATCATTTTTCCATAGTTTACACCATTATCATACGACCACATGCTCTATAGAAGTACGTGTGAAAACATAAATTAACACTTCGCTGAGTTGTTGAAACTGATATTGATGTTCATGCCGACGCTGATGATGAGGATGACAATGACGTTGATATACATAAATATTCAGATTCTTTTAATTTTTTTATTTTAAATTTGATTTTTTAAAATAATTTTCTTTTGCAGTGCTTTATAATTTAAATACGAAGAAAAACATTAAACATTATTTATAGGTGTATAGTATGCAAGATTTTTTTTAGAGGATAGATTCAGTTGTGGAGAGTAGATTAGCAGTACCTGCTTATGTTTCCTATTTTATATTTCTTCAACAATTATTTAATATTTCTTTAACAATAAAACAGCACAGTCTTGAAATTTGAATGAATAGTTCCGTCGAGCATTGTTTTCAAAGTAAGTATAATAAAGTCCCAGCAGAAAATAGAGCTTACTAGTAAGTTATTTTGTAAGGGAGAAATTGTAAACAATCACTTACTCGTGCACATCAATAATGCATGATTTTTATATGAAGTGAGCCGCTAAAATGCAATAGAAATGCACATTTATTGCAACCAGTAAGCAAATAGTACAAAAAATCCAAAATAATACCTTATCCTGTAGCATATTTGGAAACTCTAACGTATAAAAAACAATAAAATGCTTCAGTTATTGCTTACAATTTTATTTATTGCTTTCAAATTTTAAAAATTTTCTACTGAGGGACATGACTGAAAGCAAATTGAGCACACAGATTTAATATCAGAGTTTTATGCAAAAAAACTGCAAAGAAATATTAATTTCTTCCTGAATGGCTTACAAGCCATTAGACTATAGCTAAAAATATATTTATAGAATAACGTCACATAATATACCAGAGTTTAAACGACTTCTCTAAGACGATATTTCCTTTTTATGGCGCATTATTGACACACTTAATATAGACTTAAAAATTTTTTTTGATAAAATTCGTTAGTAGCATAATTACTCATTAATGAATTGAACAAAATAATATTTCATTTTGGGCCCTGGGTTCGACTCCAGGCTCCGACATCTTCAAAAAACAGAAATATGAAAAAAAATATTTCTTTCGGCGGCTACCTCTCAGCAGTCTTCTGGCAAAAGCTCTGAGAGTAACTAATTGCCATGAGCAAGCTTCTCAAGTCTGTCGTTCGGAGTCGACATTAAACTGTAGCTCCCGGTACTCATGGATAAAAATTGACACACACAACATGAGTGCTGCGAGAAGCTAGGCCGTAATCCTGATACAGGGTTGTAAAGGCCAGTTATGTATGTATGTATGTATGTATGTAATATTTCATTTTATTATTGTTTAATTTTTAGAAGAACTAAAAGGATCGCTGGATCATTCGGCGACCATCTCTTAGCAGTCTTCTGGCAAAATCTCCGAGAGTAACTGATTGCCATGAACAAGCTTCTCAAGTCTGTCGTTCTGAGTAGACTTTAAACTAAAGATCCCGGTACTCTTGGCTAAAAATTAGCACACACAACATAGGTGTTGTGAGAAGCTAGTCTGTAATCTTGAAACAGGGTTGTAATGTCAAATTATGTATGTATGTATGTAACAGGATCCTGGTATTAAAATGTCGGCACATATGTATGAAACTGCATGATAAAATTTTGAATTGTTTCTTGAAATTAATTATTTAAAAATATTGTACAGAATTTGCTTTAATAATTTTTTTTTGTTAAGTTTCTATATTGAGAGCAAAATATTTTTAAATATAAAAGCTATAGCGCAGCTTCCTTTTGGTATCTCTTTTTTACACTAATCCAATAAAGCTACGTGATGAAATAAAACACTATTATGCCCCATGTTTAATAGAAAAAACAATACACTTTAAGGCTAAAAACCTTTGTAGAAAGAAGATAAAAATTTAAAAAAAATTTTTACAGCTTGGAAGATGTAGGCAATGTTTTAATCTCATGTCCTCTACTGTTCCCTTATTAAGGCGTTTAGTAGTGAAAAGTTTTCGATGCGTGTTGAAAGTTTACGAATGTCTGCTCCTGCTAAGCATTACTTTTACACCTGTTTTTAATTTAAATTTATTTAGAAATTCTATTTTCACGTTGTTGTTGTTGCTAATATTCTTTCTTTCAGTTGCATATGTAATTTTTGTGGGTATCTTTTTTCTCCATATTAAGTGTTGATGTATGTTTCACGTGTTAAAAGTTAAAAGTAAAGCACTTGTGTTTTGCTGAATGCAACAGTGGTTACAGTGCAGTAACAATCATAGATAAAAAACATAAATATATTAAAAATAAATTTTTAAAAGCAAGTCTCAGCCTTCCTTTATAACTAATTGTATTAACATTCTAGTTTTATATACAGCACTTTGTAGTTTCTACTAAGACATACATATATATATGCAACAAAATTATTTTATACTGTACCACTGTAACTACACTTATCGTGTAATTTGTGAAAGATTCTAACGCATGAAAAACATTAAATACAGCTTTAGATATGAAAAAAAAATAACTTTTTGTAACAAATTTATACTAATTAGTTAAATAGGGCGAATTAATAAATGAAATAGTGTTCCATTTAAATTGAGTATAACTTTCATAAATTCTGTATAAATTCTTTAAATATCTCACTGAAGGTGAGAAATATGTAGAAAAACAAAATTCTTGAAAGTACGTAGATTAAGTTAAAATTAAAATTCAAAAACTGTATTAAAAATGATAATGAAATTAAATATTTAACGATAAACTCTCTTATAATATAATAATAAAAAGAATTTATACTTATTTAAGGTATGTTTGATTAAATTCTATACATTACCTGTCAAATAAACTTTAAAAAGTTGAAATATTAAGTATTTATCAGAAGAGTCAAAAATGTTACATACTGGCTTACTAAGACGATATATAGCGCTGGGTTCAAATCTCATACTCAACCTGAGTGCTGCGAGAAGTCAATTATGTATGTATGCATTTAATTTTTTTTTTTTGGCAACAACATGTCTTTACATACAGGGCGTATGATCTATAAGAATTATGAAAATAACATCACTCATACGCCACACGTTTCGAAATTCAACAAATTTTTACAGTTTAAAGGAAATAATTTTGTAAGCCACCAACATGAAGAGAAAAATTAAAATAAAGCTAAAAGATATGGTTTTTAATATTTTTTTTACTATAAAAGCTTTAAATACACATTATTGCCCAGCCGCACAGTGCTTTGAGCCCATACAGGTAATGAACAAAAATACAAAAGAAGCAGAGGCTGGATATCAAAGTTTGTTTTAGTGTGATATATAACCTATAGAGGTCGCGAAATTTTGCATACAGTTCAGCTAACAAGCGCAAGATGGAACAGAAGGTTGGTGATGACATTTTTATTATTCACACTTAATAATGAATTAATAGCCAAATTTCCAAATAATACATTTAATAAGACTTTCGTCAAACGAAATCAATACAGAATGGAATTGCAGTAAGAATACAAAAATGGCCTAAAGCGTTATTAGCTTTTGATAGGGTCGCAGTAAATATTGAAAATTATCGCAATGTTGTACACGAAAACTACTCGTAGGTGAAAAGTCTCCAAAAATTTTTTTAATTTATTTTAAAAGACGGAGAGATTTATTTGATTTTTGAGCAAACTCTCACAGCTATATTACAATTATTTGTGGACTACATTTCATACTGGCAACCATTTAAGAGTGTTTTTTATAGAGAGACACAATTTTGTGTTGGCCTCACTCCGTTATTGGACCACCCACTTAGCAGCTGATAGTTGCTTTTTGTTAAGTTTTCTTTGAAATTTTCATATGAATCGACTTACACCAGAGCAACGCGTGCAAATTGTTGAAATTTTTATTCAAAATAGTTGTTCTTTTCTCTTGATGTCGATTTGAATTTCCATTTAAAATTTTATTTTCCGATGAAGCCCATTTCTGCTTGAATGTACGTACCCATTAGGCCAATAGGCAGAATTGTCGCATTTGAATTGAGGAGAATCCACAAGCTTTTGTTGAAACACCATTACATACACAGAAAATTATTGTTTGGTGCGCTTTATGGGCCGGCAGAGTCATTAGCCCATATGTATGGTGTTAGAGATTGCGCTTTCTACGCTCCAGTCATGGCGGACACATGGCAGAAATTATATTTAAACATTAATTTAATAAAATTTTCTTTTCAATAAAGCCCGTTATATTAAGACTAAAAATATATTTCTTTCCTTTTTTTATCATTTAAACTTGTATGATTCTATAAAAAACACCCACTATTACAAAACTAATATTTATTTGGTCAAAAGAACCATGTTAGAGCCTTAAAAACATTCGTAATATCGTACCCATTTTATTAATGTGTTTTGTATAGATCACTTTAAATAAAAAAAAACTTCTAATCAAGTTAGCGATTATCCTGACATGGCGATGTTATTGCTCCAAACCATGCAACTTGGAAATTTTTTTCTCGGCACTTAATTTCCACTAAACCATGCTTAGTATTATTTTCTCTATTTCGAATAAAACATTTCTGCACAAGGTCTTGGAGTCCAGCAAGTCAGAATATTTTGGTAATTTTCAAATACGGCCATTTTTCAAAATCTTCATTTTATAAATGTTTATGAATTTAGTAAAAAAATAAATGTTTCTCCTTTTCACACCCTTTCTTTATCCCTATAATTCTATCAAACTGAATATATTTTATTTTAAATTACTCATATATTCAAGTATTTAAGAAAAACATATTACTTCCATAAGGTTTTAATACCTTTTGCATACAAAACATGTCATGCAAAGGGGATAAAATTTAAGAACAGAAAATTAATTGTAATTTTTGTGTGTCATCTCATAAACTGGCAAAAGATCATTAATTTTTGTCGGAAATATTGTGTTGGTTGATGTTGATTAAGGCAATTAAAAAATAAATTGTGTGACAAACATAAAGGTAAAAATAAAATAAAATAAAACAATATAAGAAATTAATGAAAGTTTTTAAACATCAAGGACTGATGATTAATTAAAATTTCAAATTTTATTTAGAAAATTTCCACACACTTACACAGACACATATGCATATGCATATATATATATGACATTTGTTTCACATGAAATGTTTGAAATGTTTTCCAATATAATCTTTAAACATAAGAATATGACATAAAACATAATGATTTTTTGCTTAATTTACTTTTCATTCAAATATGTGGTCTTTTAATTTATATGTGCAGTAGAACAATAAAAGAATAATTAAAAAGGCAGCAGAGTAGTTGTAAATAAAAGAATCATTAAGAAATGTTTAAATAATGGGTTTGCTCGTCCGGAATATGAAAGAAAACTTTCCTTCCAACCCTCGTTTTTAAATGAATACGTCAATAGATTAAAATTTTCAAATATAACTTTCAGAAGCAAACATTTTGTAAATAATGATTTATAAAGTAGAAGGTCATCATAATGACAATGATGATGAAGATGTCATTAATGTTGATAATATGGTTTTCCAAACAAATAAATAAGAAAATATAGGTACTTAAGGTACTCTTGTTATAAGTGTTGAGTTTCGATTAGTTTCTTTAGGACTGCCCTCTGCAATTGACGCAAGATTTAAGCACATACTTATAGAAAGAAAGATATTCTTACACATTGAAAAGCGTACAATTTAAGAAATATTTACATACAAGGATTATTTTAAGTTTTTATACAATATGTGACTAAATGCTTAGCAAAAAAAAAAAAAATATTAAAATTAAAACAATTACTCGTGGATAGTTAGCAAAATACTTACTTACTTACTTAATTATATGCCCATAACAACCCGTTAAAGGGTTTGGACCTGCCTGAACACTCGTCTCGAGGCGTCTCTGTTAAGTGCCCACCTTCTCCAGTTGGTCACAGGGCTTCAAAAACTTGGTCCTTTCAAAATAAACATGGTTGTCCTCTACGTCGACTTTCAGTGACTTTCGCACCGAAAACTTTTCTCGCTAGAGTAGATTCTTTCATCCGAATAATATGGCCGAGCCAGCGTAGTCGCTGGATTTAAATATGCTGAACAACGCCCACATCGACGAAGAGCTCTTACAGCTCATGGTTGGTTCTAATGCGAAACTCATCGCCATGCCTTGGAGGGCCAAAGGTCCTACGAAAAACTTTTCTCTCGAACACTCCCAGGACCTCTACATCAGCACAATACAGCGTCCATGCTTCCGCACCATAGAGAAGCACTGGAAGAATGAGCGACTTATAGAGTGTTAATTTCGTCGCACGAGAGAGGTCTCTATTACTAAACTGCCTACTGAGACGGTAGTAGCACCTGTTGGCCAGTGTGATTCTTCGCCTGATCTCTAGACTGACATCATTTTTGCTGGTAATGGCGGTGCCAAGATAGATGAATTCCTTGACCACATCGAATGTATAGTTGCCAGCTGGAACCTGTGAGCCGATACGTTCAACATCCCTATTCGTCGACAACATGCACTTCGTCTTGCTCTCATTTACCGCCAGACCCATTTTAGCAGACTCCCGTTCAATAGCACTAAAGTCTGCGGTGATATTTCGCTTGGTATACCTAATAATGTCTAGGTCGTCTGCATATGCAAGCAGCTAAACACTGTTAAAAATTGTGCCATTACGATGCACACCCACCTTTTGCAAAATACTTTTCATGACGAAATTGAAGAGATCGCAGGATAAGGGATCGCCCTATCTGAAACCTCAGACTGTATTAAAAGGCTGAAGAGGTCTTTTCCTACTTTGACGGAGCTGCAGGAATTACTCAACGTCATTCTGTATAGTCTTATCAGTTTTGCAGTTATACCGAGCTCAGACATTGCGGCATAAACGCGATGTCTTATTAGGCTATAGAATGCTGCTTTATAGTCCACAAAAAGGTGGTGTGTGGCGACTTGACTTTCATGGGTATTCTTCAGGATTTGGAGCAGTAGGAGTATCTGGTCAATGGTGAACTTACCAGGTCTGAAGCTACAATGATAAGGTCCAATCAGTGAGATATCGAATGGCTTAAGTCGTTCACACAAAACGCTCGTAAGAACTTTATATGCGATAGGGAGAAGGCTTATATCCCTGTGGTTGGTGCATATCGTGAGGTCTCCCTTTTCAGGGTGGGACACAGGGCAAATAATTAAAACTAAATATTTTATTTCCTATATTTTTGAGCATACTCTTGTTCTTTTGGTAGTATAAGCTTATCTGAAAATCTTTAGTGCACAATTTAACAGAAAAATATCTTCCAAATCTATTGTATAATTTTTAACAATCTTAAGATCTTAAATCTGCTATTCTTATGAGACTTAACATTTCTTTAGTGAAAAGGAATATTTAAATGTATTGCTTACTTCGAGTACCATTTCCAAGAAACTGTAATCAATTTTTAATTAATATTGCTTAACGTTTCTCTTTTTTTATTTAAAATAAATACTTTTTATCGAACATTTTTCAATTATGATTTCTCGGAATATTCTATTGAAATTTTCTTCCAAGACATCAATTATTTTCATTGCATGTTAATAGATTCTCTCCAAATATGTTTATCTGAAACGAGCAATAAAATGTTTTATTTTTTCTTAATATTTTATTTCATGTTGAAACAATTGTTCATACAGATAATGACCACAAAAAATAAAAAAATAGAAAAGAAAAAGTTTGATATTTTTCTTAAGATTAATTTAATTTTTATTTACATGCAGAATATAAGTAGTTATAGAAAACCTACAGTCACTCTATTTGCCACAAAATATGTTTTATTTGTTACTCTATTTTTTCCCCCTTCAAGTATTTATGTACAATATATAAGACCACAATACCAAAATGTTGTATTGTGTGTTCTATTGTTTTGTATGGACAGTTCTATTTAAGTGAAAACTTTACAATACTTTATTTTCAAGTTAAATGATCAACAAAATAAAACAAACTAAAACCAAAAAAATTATACACATTTTTCAATGTTTAACATTCAACATTGTGCTGGAAAGAGTGAAATAACAACGATAAAAATATACAAAAATAGAAAATATACCCCAGAGTGATAAATGTACTCTACAGCTGACAACTAGAAAAACCAATTTGTATTTATAAAAATAAATTTTCTAAAAAAATATAAACAAAAGTAAAAAACATATACATACTCATGCATATTGTATATGAATGTGTTTTCACACATAACGAAACAATTGTTTTGCTATTGAAAAATGGAAAAAGTAACAACAAGAACAATTACGACAGAAAAGCTACATAGAAAAAAATAAATAAAAAATAAAAAAGAATTAAAATTTAACCACAAAGTCTTTTTGCAAATAAACCATAAAAAAATGTTTAAAAAACAAAATATAATGTCTGTCCATGTATTGGAAGTGTGTGTGTGTATGTCCTTACAAATAAATACCAATAAGAAATTATACAAACACATTTACAAAAGAATATAAATATTTATTTGTGTATGCATTTGTATTTATTACTCTGAAATAAATTTATCTGAGTGTGTAAATTATATTCAGCCCTCTCTTTTAGAGTCCTTTAGCATAAATGCACTGTAGCCATTTGTTATTTCTACGAGGGTAGACTTATAAGTCTATAACCTTTTAAAGAAAACAAAAGCTTTTAAATGAAAATATATATTTTTCAAGTTTCTTCAGTATTTTTTATCTTTAAAGGTAGAGTTAGTCTGATTCTGGTGTTAAAGAGAACTTTCTATTAGTGAACACATCGTCGTAAGAATTAAAGAACGTTGTAACTGACAAAACATTTAGAGTTCACTAGAGCCAAAAAACTTGTATAAAAGTGAAAGGAAGACAGTGGTGTTTTTCGAAACGCAGATGGAGTAAGTGAATTTATTTTCATCATAGAAATCTGGGACCGGGACCAATCGACGCGTGTTTTTTTTTTGATAAAAAAGATGCAAAAAAACGTATTTTCGATTTTTTGTCAGTTACAGCGTTCTTTAATTCTTGCGACGATAGGATTTTCAGGTTGATGGAGAAAAGCTCAACTGTCTGACAGTTAGTCTGTATCAAGACATGACACATTGGTGTGGCTTGGCAGTCGGATATTTGAGGTTTTAAGGCAACCCTTTTTTACAATTTTATAAAGTACACTACATCTTGTCTTTTCACGTTGGCTGCAGTTCTTTTTCTTTTTGGAATTTTCCTCTGCAATCATAATTGTGGTATTAATATGTCTCACATCGTTAGCTTGTCTTCTATTAAGGGCTATCAAGGAACCAGCAGAAAATTGTTAAGATTTGGAAGCAATAAATAAAATTGTAAGCAATAATGGAAGCATTATATTGTTTTTTATACATTAGAGCTTCTAATAATATGCAGGATATTGCAATAAGTGTGCATTTCTATTGAATTTTAGTGGCTCATTTCATATAAAAATCACGCATTCTTGATGAGCACATGTAAGTGATTGTTCACAATTTCTCCCTTATAAAATAGCTTATTGGTAAGCATTATTTTCTGGTGCGGTTAAGCTAAATTAAGTTGTTTTTAAAATTTGTAAATCATTCAAAACCAAAGATGCCCGTTGATTTAAAAAGCAGTAGACTTCTAATTCCATCCTCGTACTCTATAAATTAATTTGCACTTCTCTTTCAATTACACATACAAACAAATAAATCCTCACACACATTTATTTAGAGATATCATTTCCACAAAGTGATACTGTTTAAATTGACTTGTAAATATTGTAAAATGTCTGATGATTTTATTTACATTTACTTGTTTACGTATTCATTATATGCATTTACTTAATAATTATTAGTTTTTTAGTTTTTGTTTAATTAAAAAATTTAGCAAAAGCAAACCTTCAAATTATGTTGAAAAAAATAAAAAAACTGAGAACATAGATTTATGATGATTCGATTTAAAATATATACACCTTGATATTGAGCAGACCTTTTGCTTAGTTTTAGTTTTATTACAACATATTTTGTATGGAAGGAACTTGATTAAAAAAAACGATAAATTATTTTCTTAATGAGATTATTATTGAATTGTATTTAGTGCAATCAAGAAAGAAAATAATGTCAGCGTATAAACTGTACATCGGTCAAAATGAAGATGTTTTCCATACTCGGAACTAACGTTTCATCAGAGATCCTTGTGGCCTGTGAATATTCATGACAATCATTAACAATTTTGAATTCCAACATTTGAACTTTAATTTTCCTACATACTTTGTAATGAGGTAGCATACGTTTTATTTTTACATTCTCCTTTGCTTTCCATCCTATATATGTTTTTTTATTTTTCATCTGTTTTGAATGTTTAAAACCACAAGAAGTTTTTGATTGCCTTCTTTTCTGTTAGCACATTTTAGTTGATATTTATGACACATTCATGACTAAAGCCGAGGTTATTATGCGACATCCCCAAAGTAGGTAATATCGAATAATAACCTCGGATGTTTGAGTTTCTGTTCGAGCGCTCTAACCACTATACCCTGACCTTGCGCATATATTTTTTCCAAAAAAAAAGGATATGTAATTTGATTCCAAACAATTTTTTGTTATGCTTAAAATACGATTATCCCTCCAAGCTCTGTACACAATATTTATAAATACTATAATTTAGCCAAAAACTTAAGCTGGTTGTCGAACGAACATCTTGAGTGGAACGAAAGACATTGATCTTAAATCTTAAAGAAAGCTTCAAAGTTATATCGGTATAGTTCGAAAAAAACTATACGCATACTATATAACTACTGATTGGTTCAAACCCCAGCTAAGAAGCAAAATGAAAAATAAAATTTGCAGTTTTCCAAAAATTATAATTTAAAAATAAGAGGTTCCCCCCCTCCAAGTCCATCTTAAAAAATCTACTCTCTGACATTCCACTCTATTCCAGCGCCATCTTCTAGAAAATCAATAGCTAACCTACTTAGTGAAGACACTCACCACTCACAATCAACATCGGCCGCTAAATGGGGCAATTGTTGTTGATCATTCAAGGGTGAGGGTATAACACTGGGATTTGAGTGGTTAAATTGACAGTAATTTGTCTCATCAACAAAAAAATGCATAATATATATCTGTTCATGTGACAATTTAATTTTATGCCTGAGTGTTGTATCTTTTAGTTTTAACGAAGAACATCTTTGTATTATAAAGGGAGTTGTTAACGAACAACACTTCTCAGCATAACTTCTAAATTGTTGTAATTCAAACCAATTATGGTTTTGCTTATAATCGAAAGATGAGTTGATTTATAATACTCGAAGCACAATGTAACTATTTCCCCACATACTTTAATAAAAAATAAAATCTTTTACTCAACCCTAAAATTTTGTATATTTTATTTATAACCCCTACTCGAGATATCATTAGGATTTTGGAATCCCCTTAACAACCCATCAATATCTATGAAAGAAATCTTTCTAGTTATCCATTTTTAAAATCCCATACAATGCACTGCATGAGTATATGTAATAGAAAATAATATAAATTTTCTGCTAAAAAAAAGAGATTAGTAGCTGCTCTAAATTTAAGGTTTAGATGGTGTATTCTATGCAACAAATTTACCTGCAAAATACAATGAAAAATAATTTGCTTATCTTGTACTGAGTAAATTGGATGCATTCACTAGTTTTATAAACTTCGTTTAGCAATAAAAATCGATATACATGAGGAAACTAAAATGGTGCTAAACTTAGAACTTAAATTTTGAAATTATTAATTTTGTTATTTTCTGTCACAGCATAATAATAATGAAATGTTTCACAGATAAAGTTTCGTAATCAGTTTCGTAAGAGAAGTGGGAAACTGATCGAGATAGTTGAAAATGACTTAAGTCGAATGACAGCATTAAACAATTTTTTTTTGGTAACATACCAATTAGGTATGATGGTAAATACCCAGAAACGTGAATAATTTCTTGCTCAAATCAAATACTATTTTTCTTACACTAATAATATTACATTGAAATGAAAAAGTTTTTTAATATATAAGCTTTTAATTAAGCTTTAGGTCGATTAAATAATTATTTTTTCGATATTCTCTGCGTAGCTTCTTCAGAGAAGTAGCGAAATATCGAAAAGATAATTATTTAATCGATCTAAAGCTTGTTTAAAAGCTTATATATTAATCAATAATAAGGTCAACTAAACTTATTAATACAATTTTATAGACGAAAAATTTTTTTTAAAAATAAAAAATTCTGTTTTGCTGTATTATTATTGTTATTTAGATTTTTTTTATTTTTTTTTTTATTTTTTAATTTTATATTTTTCCTTATTTGTGCATACATTTTTGGTGCAGTGTACTTGAAATCTATTTCAATTTTTATGAATTTATTATTTTTCTTTTTGGTTTTTTTTAATAAAATGTTTTTTTTTATTTAAAACTAAAATTGTGTAATTGTTAAAAACCTGATACAAAAATTGTTGAAAAAAAAATCTTAATAAAGGAATAAGCTGTCAAATGCACACACAACGCATGCATGCATACCTACGGATGCATTCTGTGCTATTAAATTTAAAAAAAAATTTATATTTTTTTACCTTTTCTTTGTAAAAATAAAAAAAAAAAAAAAATAAAAATAGTTTCTAAACTAAGTATTACTGCCATAATCACTAGCAACACAGATGTTAACACATGTTAGCAAAATAAAGTGTTTTTTTTTATACATAAAATAATAAACAGAAAATAATAAAAATAATATTAATAAAAAATTTTTAGGAAAACCAAAGAGCAAAAATCTATTTCAATCATGATTGTTTTGAAATTTGATAAAATTCAAGTGAATAGTTTTAAAAGATATAAGAAAATCGACTTCTTATACTGTTTTTTCATTAATTTTTTTTTTGTTTTTATAAAGACGTCATTTGATTTCAGTTTTTAACTACCAGCTTTAACGAGCTGTTATTGCATCGCAGCATGGTTAGCGCAAAATATAAAACCGGGTTTAAATTTTACCAGCAAACAAATCGTTGAATCGAAGACAAATTTTTTTTGAAATATTTGTAATCGTAGGCAATTAGTTATTCCAATATCATTACCATTTAAGATGAAAATTTCACAGATCCAATCCAATTTAATTCAATTGTTAATTGTGTTAAACTGGTGTGTGACTATAGAAATATTACCCACTGTAATTTTGTTTTCGCATATGTATGTGTGTTCTCTTCTAAATATATTTAAAAAGATATATAAAATTTAAATTTCCAATTGATCAATTTTTGTGCACAATCTGAACAAAAAATTAGAAAATATATAGCAATTGATTATATGCTTCCTTTTATTGCACGCAAATAATAAAAAAATAAAATTTTAAAATTTTAATTTACGGAAATATGAACACATGTGCTTCTAGTTTGTCCAGTCATCTGCATTTAGAAATTAAATTATTTTTCATTTATAAGAATATTAAAAATTGTTGCGTTTATCTGCAGGTATAATTGCAAGTATTGATACTTGTACCATTCGAAAATAAATGGAATAGAAATACATTGGGAAATGGTTGTAAAGACACAGTGGCAGGAAATTGCTACTAAAAGCTGGGTTGAAATAAATAGATACCTAAATAGTTAGTTTTCTAAACATGAACTTTTTAGTTAAAGATTCTTATTAGATGGATTTTTTTATAAGCATTTTGGTTAGAAGCTAATATAAAAATAAATTTGTTTAGATCGAACTGTGACTTACAAATTACTTACATTTGTACCCAAATAAGAAAGAATTTTATAATAACTACAGACAAAGTTTGTACAGGGAGAGAAGCGCTCTGAGGATGCAGATGCTTATGCAAGGCGCTATGATGCTTAATTACAGATTGAAAAAACTAAATTGCTATCACAGTGCACAATAGCTAAACTGTATATATCTACTTAATACATACACACATAAATACATAAATTGGCCATTACAATCCTGTGTCTTTGTTAAGGCCTAGCTTCTCGCAGCACCCATGTTGTGTGAGTTAATTTTTATCTATAAAAATGTAATTCAATTCTTCATTTTCAGTACACAATTGTGCTACAGGCACATTTCATTTATTGAGAGTCTTGGTTAACTATGATCGATAAGAACATACAGTTTATAGTTGTCTCCGAACGACAGACTTGAGAAGCTTGTTCAGCTGAGAAATAGTCGCTAAAAGAAATAATTTATAATATTATTTTTTTCAAGAAGTCAAATTTTAGTAAGCCAACACACTAACCACTAGACCACGGCAACTATGGCTCTACTGAGTACTGAAATACAAATTAGGTAATCAAATACACAAGTAAAATCTTCCATATTTTGTTTTTTAATTATAAGCCAAGACAAAAGCATATACAAATATCATTGGTTGCTTTAGCAATAACAGTACTGTTTTTATTTCTGAGAGGCTTAACTTATCAAGCAGTCTAACTTTCTAGCTGAGAGATTTCCGAATCTACCTAGATTTGAAATTAAAGGTCTGCTTCCCTTAAATAAAAACACAAAACTAAGTTCGTGTAAATAATATGAACCAAGCTTTATTAGCGAAAACTTACAGAATAAGTTGCGTTCTCTCTGTTTTCGATTATAGTATTGTCTCATGATATCATTATGATTGGGATAGTTGACTTTGGAAAGTGTGAATAATGGTTTGGTCTAGATAAACAGATAAAAACTAAATAAATTGAAAACAATTATTTGTGTACAAGATACCACGTCAACTTTTCCTTTTCGGGCAACTTTTTGACTGATGTTATGTACTGAAGTCATTTATATCAAATTCTGTGTTCCAAAAATTTGTGCTTTTTATGGGCTATACCCTGCTTACTTTCCAATTCTGTCCACTTTTTCACTGACAATTTGTAGTAAGTTATTACTACCAATTTCAGAGACTATTACTGTTAGCATTTTGACGACAAGTATAGGCAAATAAATATTTACTACATATGGGCCAGTTAGACAAATCCACAAATACGCTTTTATTTTTATATATAAGTATAAGATGAACTTACTTTAAACTAAATTTAGAAATATTCAGTTTATTCATTTTCGAGATACTAACAAATTTATATTTATGAGTATGATAAGTATATACGATGTCAACTTATTCCTTTCCGGTAATTTTTCACCTTATGATCTGTATTATTTGTTAATCTATTTGGACCAATTTTATTATCTTCTGAAATACCATTTTTATAATATACAAAAATCAATATATACTTTGTATGGAAAGCCCCATTTCCTTCCACTTTCGCACTAATAACTTGTACTGACTTTGAAGCTGTTTGGAACAAATTTGGAAGCTCTTACAGTTTTCATTTATAATATATTCACCAATAAATAGTTAGTAGGGAACCTCAAAATGGATCACCTTTCATATGTAGAGTGTTAGTTTATTTGTTTGGTGGTCTGCCGTCTACTTATACGAGTATATAAAGCTAAACAGCAAAAACAATTTTATTAAAATTTTATGTGCTGGAGGCCCGAAGTTCGAGCCCCAGGAAAGGTGTGATCAATTTTTATTTAATTTTATTTCATCAGAAACGCTTTAATTAGATCAAAGATAACTGCAATGAATATTTTTTGGTAATTAAAGGAGAAATGATTTCCGTGTTCAGTTTGGCTAGTGTACCATTCCTTCACCGACATCATTTCTCCTTTAATTATCAAAAAAATTCATTGCAGTTATCTTTGATCTAATTAAAGCGTTTCTGATAAAACAAAACAATTTTCTTAAAACTTTTACAGTATTTCTCTGTACGTCAGGATACAGAAAATTTTAAGAATTTTAACAGGGGGGTGAAATCCTAGAAAGAATTTAGATTTTTACAATGAATTTTTTGATAATTCAAGGAGAAAATGATGTCCACTTCCCACACATCGCATCAGTAAAAGGATTTATTGAGAGAACACTTCGGCGAGCACATAATTTCAGGTTTTGTACCGGTCGATTGGCCACCAAGATCGTGTGATATTACACCGTAAGGGCACTGCTACACGTCCAATAAATATCGTGTAGCATGCAATATTGATGGATCGCGATCCATATCGCAAAATGGCCTAAAATATGGAATCCAGATCGCGGATCGCGATATGTTAATAAGAAGGGAAATAAAACATAAAATAAAAGACGCAGGGAAAAAAATTTAACAAATAAAAAGTAAAAAATTTTATTACATTCGTGTAAAGTTTGTTTTAATAAATTGTAATGGCAGAAGATAGTGAAAGCGAGTGGGTTTTGCCGGTCGAATCGGAATTAACAACCGAAAAAATTATTTTGAAAAACTTTATTTTTAATTTGAAGGCATTCCAGGAGTTGTGGGACTCCTCGGCTAAAGACATTTTTTTAATAACCGATCTACACTGCACAAAAATAACATAAATACTGACCCGATAAATATTGAACGTGTAGCATACGCTCGTGATCCATCAATCCATTAAAATGGACCGCGATCCAAATATCGCGGTATTTATTGAACGTGTAGCAGTGCCCTTAGACTTTTTCCTGTAGGGATATGTAAAGTCTAAAGTTCATGCGGACAAACCCGCTTCGATTCAGGCCTTGGAGGCAGGTCATTCGCCAGCTACCAGACGAAGTGCTCTGCGACGTAGCAACGGCCAACATTTTATAGACATAATCTTCAAAAAATAAATGCCAAAGATGTTCTTCCAAATGGCAATAAACATTCCCCATTAAATTTTAATTTTCTGTGTTTTTTTCTTTAAAAAAAGTAGGGAACGTCGAAATGGTTCCCCATTACCATTCAAGAAAAACTACCATTTTCAAAAGTGTGTATTATGATTTTCCACACTGTATATGTATTTATTATTTATATTAGTCATAAAAATCAATTGACATAAAATATAAACATACATATTTGGATTATGACATATTCATATAATTTTGTTCCTTTTTTTTTCTGTTTGCGTTTTTAATATTGCATTCCATTCGTTTGGTATGGCTTATTCTGATCCGTTTATTTTATATTTTTTTTTCTAAATTTTTATTAAACAGAAAAAAATCTTCACAATAATAATCGTAACCATTCATATTCATATTTATATTTATATTTATATTCATATAAAATATTTGTATGTGCGCCTGTGTGTGTAAGTGTATGTAAGTGTATGTTTTTTAAGTATTTAAGCCTCATATACAAACTATTAAAGCAAAAATAAATTTAGTAGTTGTAGCAGTAGAAGTGTTATAACATTTTTATGGCCAAAAAAACATCAATTCAATCATAAAATTATTTATATACCCATACAAACAAATATGTATATACACATGTGTGTACACATATATGTATGCACAGACTATTTAAGCTAAAATTTATCCTTTTTTTCTCTTTCATGTTTTTACTTTATATGTAAGTATGTAAGTGTTTGAGTATGAGAAAGTAATTTCTAAGAAAAAAAAAATATTACAAAAATTATACGATTGGACGATTTGTTGTTTGTCAGCAGAAAAAAATTACTGTTTTCTTTTTTTTCTTTGGCTGTAAATGGAAATTATTATTTAACGCTTTGCCCTGATTTTTTAATCGATTTTGTAAAATACAATTTAAAAATATTTAGCCATGACCCTCGATACTAGATTATGCTGTAAATGTTTTTAAATTTTGTTTTTTCTTTTCAGCAATGACTACAGATATGTGGAGTGAGAAGAAAACCTTTCAAATATTGAAATGTTAATAAAATAAAAACTGTTCAAATATTAAAAAAGATGCTTAATTTTATTTAAAAAAAACCTGCAGAATCAATATAACTGAGGCTTTGTATAAGTAATTTCACTGCTTAGAAATGAATTTGTAACTTATTTATAAATTAGAGAGTTAACAAATGCTTGGAGCGCTGATTTGTCAAATGAGTCTTAGACATGATGCCGTGATCAGGCCTCAATTTTGCTCCAGGATCGTCAATATATTTATTGATAAATATTGTTTTTTATTGAAGGTTACAACCATATATAGGCAACACTATTATTTGCTAACCATTTTAACAGCTAGTTGTTGTTATTTGATTAGTTTGGTTTAATATTTCATTATGTAAGTAGGTAGACTTCCACAAGAAAAAAGCGTTCAAATTATTGTAATTTTTTTTTATCAAAATAATGGCTCTGTTCTTCAAACATATTTTATGGTATGGCCAAATAAAGAATATAAAAGTTTATATGGCCGACAACAAAAAAAAACTGAAATACTTAAATGTTTATAGTAAACTAGGTTTATTTGAAAAGAATAAAAAAGGCAAAATTAATATTTCTTTCCCGATATTTGGTGCGCACACACACCTTAATTTAACATTCATTGATGAAAACACGTTCGGTAAAAGGTTTCGAATGTATTGTTATCAATTCCGACAAAACGTAGGTTTCATGGACTGCTGTTTCACTTTCGTGAAACACTTTAGTAAACATCAACTGTTGTTTTTTTAAATTTTAAATTCTCTTGTCTCATTAATCCTTCGTCATTATAATTATCGTTAAAAATTATATAATTTTGATACACTAAGAGCACTATTACATATCAAGCAGATGATTTTATCGTTCACTTCAGAGCCAAAATAATCCAGTTTCCACTTTTCTTGGAAATTTCGAGGTTCTTGAGCAATTTTTCATTAAGTTTTACTACCACTTGGTGTCGATAAAGCCATACGAAGGCTTGAAATAAAAAAAAAATATTTTTTTCCTCCTAACTAACTTACGACGCTTTCACAACAACTGCTACGACGACAGGACATTTGTCTTCGCTTCGTATCTAAATTTGTAGGTTTTCGTTTTCTTAGTTCTTTGTCCAATGGGCGATACTAACTAAAGGTAAGGGTTACAAAACAGAATAATATATAAACTTTTAATTAAGCTTTAGGTCGATTAAATAATTATTAAACTTATTGATACAATTTCTACAGAAAAATTTATAATTAAATTTTAGTTTTGTTCTTTTGTACTGTTATATGGAGTGGGCTGCAAAGTCATACGTTGTTGGCCACGTGTTTGTAATCTATGGCCTACATACTCGTTCATCAGATCAGTTATTCTATAAAGGGTGGGAAACTTTAAGGTTAGAAAGTAAATTGGCTTAAACATATTTCTTTTCGACAAATTTTACTTTATTGATACAAATGTTAAGTAGAAATAGAGGAATTAATAATTAAATAAGATATATGGCAAACGTCCACTTTTAGCACGTCGGCAGAGGCCCACTCTTTTCACAAAACTTTGAACCACAATTTGCAATAAAGCTTTGCTTACCTCTTCAATGTAGAGCCGAATACTATCTTTCAAAGCGACAGTTGTTTGTAGTTTTTTTATGTAAAATCTGTGTTTAAAACGGTTCGTTACAGCGACGTTAAATCACAAAAACGAGGCGGGAAATTGACATCGCCAAATCGCTACAGTTACTTTCTTAAGCATTAAGTGAATCGCTTTGCCGGATGTGTGACTTGCGATGCCGCTCTGCTAAAAGCAAAGATCACTGATGTCAACATTGGCCAATTATAGCTACAAAAAAGCGGTTATCACTGAAAATGGTTTTGTTGAAAAATGCGCTGTTTTTGTTCAGTTAACAGCCTACTCCCAAACGTTTGACGCCAACAATGGTAGAGTAGCGTTCCATGATTAAAATATCGCAAAATTTTTTTTACTCAATAAATACCAAATGAGAGCTAGTTTACTTACTAAGCTCACCCTGTGTACATGTAGTCTTACATTTAGAATCCTGCATGTTCATAAAGGTATACGTTTATTCGTACATATTCATATGTCTGCACTTTTTGAAGGAGATTTACAAATCAATCTAAAATTATTTATCTAAAGCCCTTTACTTATGATGACCAACTGTCAGTTGCAAATTTGCACAACAATCAAATAGAAAAAAAGATATGTATATACATATGCATAAAGTACATACGTTCTACAACACTAATATTAAAACTACAAAATAAGAATATTAAAATAAGATAAGCAAATAATACTCAGAAAAAGAAAAGTAAAATAATTATGAGAAATATTTTTCAACAGGCTTGTACTGGTGTACAATATATGTATGTTTATCAGATTTGTTAAAACGACACTACATACATTATATTTACGATATATGACAGTAGTATAGCAAGTATAAGTAAAATTCAAATGTGAATATAAAATCGGAAAACAAATATGATTTATTGTTAAATACTTGCTTACAAACACTCACACAGAGACACTTCTTATCTTTTCAAATGGAAATCTTAAAATGGTAAAACTCCTATAAATAAAATTTAATTCGAAAAACTTGTTAGAAATACTGATATGTGTTACAGACTGCAAAAACCAGTAACATAAGGGAATATGTGTGTTGTGAAAGGCAAATGTCTTTTTACGACTGAAGTGAATCTGCCATTGAGTCTCATGGTTAAGCATTCTTAATTGCAAGGTACTTTAAAAGAGCATAGAAAGAGAAAAGATAGAAAATTTAATTATGAAATTTAACTAACACTCATTTATATACTCGCACAATTCAATAACATTTGCTTGAGTATTACTTACAATATTTATCAGAAAATTTAAAACTACAAATGAATCTTTATCTTGGACTATGTGTTACATACAAATAAATCTACTATTTGCATACCATTTACATAAAAGTTGGTTTAGGTAAATGTGCACACACACATACACATACAAACATTAAGATATTTATGTACACATTTCAGTATAAAATACACTATGGCTATGGCTATCTTAAACACATGTTAGTGTAAGCTAGTGTTTTTTAAATTATGTGTTTAGATTGGTTTGTTGGAAGTTTGTATTGCATTAAATGTGCAAATGTGAATTGTATACAAAAAAAAAAAAAAAAATAATCTTTCTACACCTCTACACTGGCATACATATATATACATATGCTATATACATACATAGAGATGTATACACAGGTAATTAAAGCAAGAAAAAATAATTGCTGTTTGAAACAAATTCGTCTGGAAAAGATCTTCTGTAAAGCCCAGCAAAAAAAAATTTTTATAAAAAATGAAGCCTTTTCTTAAGCGATAGTTACAATGTACTACTGCTTTTCCAATTTTTTTTTATTGTGACCAATATTCAGGAGAAAACCCCTACTAAATGCTATGCATTGTATTGGAATTTTTGTGAAAAGAACAGTACATTATAACAACAAATCATATATTTTGTTTTTCTTATATTATTAAGCGCCTTAGGAATGAGACAAAAATTACCTACACCCTTAAAAGATCAACAGCAATTGCCGCATCGTTGTATATTGATTGTGGTGAGTGCCTTCGCTAAGTAGGTTTTCAGCTGTTTTCTTCTTTTGTTAATTGTGCAAATATTATTGCACAATACAACTTCTGCTACTACTAAATACTAGTAATTTTGCTCCTATTACTAGAAAGACATCCATAACAAGTATTACTGGTTCTTTACTATGATTATTATCATTTTTCGTACTTCTACTCTTATTAAAAGTCTACCAGAATACTACCAATATTACTGTTTGTATAACTGGAACCGCTACTTTAATTATTTCCACAACTACTATGCTTAGTTTTCAATTGCTCCAACTATCAGTACTAGAATTTAGTTTCACTCGTATTACTACTTTTACTAGAAATATGTAACTGTGTAGCAGAGCTACTAGTATATGGTGCTTCATTTCTGTTTTCAGGTGATCAGTACTCAGGGTATGAACCCTGCTCATGTGCCAGTGTTATTATTGTTACTATCAAAGAGTAACCCTATCCAAAGGCAGACACTGCGATCCAAAATATCGTTTATGCCCTACTCCGCTCACGTAAGATGACCTTGATGATCACCTCTGCTTAATGTCAGGTCCTGACCGATCGAAGAGGATGTCCGGTTAACGCCCTCTGACACCATCTAGCCCAATCGTTACTCATAATGAGCAAGCTTACAACCGTGCTCGAACAACGACTTCTCCGCCCTCCAAACGAAGTAAAACCCTGATTGAACTATCTGACCACCGCCGAGGATCTGTAGTCTAGTTCTTCTCAGTGCTTCGTAGCTTTACAGAATATGTTCTGCCGTCTCTTCCTCCTCAAGGCAGAGCCTACACTCAGTCTCATCATCCAGGAGACGTAGTCTACTCAAGTAGTACGTGTGGTAGTAGTGTTTCGATAGGAAACTCACTATCCTACCAATATCGGATCCCCGTAATCTAATGAGGCCTTCTCCATACAAGCAAGGCTCCATCAGCCGTTTAGCTTGTAGCATTCCCGGAGCATTCTCCCAATAAGCGATCCTTAGATAATATTCCCCCTGGTCCACCCTCGATTCAACCTCCGCTTAGTTGA
This sequence comes from Metopia argyrocephala, assembly GCA_963576795.1. Lineage (NCBI taxonomy): Eukaryota > Metazoa > Arthropoda > Insecta > Diptera > Sarcophagidae > Metopia > Metopia argyrocephala. Next base: position 5,803,352 of record OY756209.1, read on the forward strand.
CCCCATAATAAGATTCTGGACCAATGAAGGCCATCGCGGATCCCTCTCTTGCTAACCCATCAGCAACTTCATTACCTGGTATTTCGAAATGGCCCGGAATGCAGTAAAAAACAATCACGTTCGCTGCACCAAGTTGCTGCAGATTGTCAAAGCACTCTTTGACCAAACGCGATTTCAAGTCATAGGAAGTCAATGCCCTAAACGCCTGAAAGACACTTGGCCATTTGCCCATGGGAACTGAAATCTTCGTGATGTGCCAGAGTTAGGAAAATATATTATGAGGAGGAGGAAGTTGTTGATATTCAATTTAAATTTATTTGAATAATAATTGACAGGAAAAACATTCGTGGTAAGATTCCTTCTTTAATGCATTGTGCTTTTGATTGAACAATCAACTACAAAAGTATGTGCTCTGCGAGAGGTACGAGTAGCGATTTATTAATTTATAAATTTGTCTCAACAAAAATTGGTATAAACTGCTTATTTTAACAAACGGGTTTTAAAAAACTAAACAAATTCGAATAAAACTTTAGTTTAAACTTTTCTCTAAAATTCACTGGGTTACATAGTCTTGCCTGCAAAGAAAACTTCAAATCTCGTCTTAAATTGTAACATTTTTCCTCTACTCCTTATATGTATACATCAGCATATATGTATGTATGTATGCACTCGTACATATGCATGCATTTGCTTGCATGTTTGTGTGTAGGCAAATGTTGTACTTTTACGTGCCAGGTATTATACATATTTTCTTTATATTTTACCTTCTCTTTAAATATTGCATGCAACCAATGCCACAATAAACTTAAGCAAAAGTGAATTTTCATGTTGTATGTCACACTTTTGTGTTGCAATTGTATGTTTATGATGGCACTAAATAGATGCCAGAATAAATTAATGAACGTTTGAAATGTATGAAATGTATAGATGTAGTACGATGACTATGTGTCTCTAACATTTTTCTAATGCCTTTGTTAGTAAGTATGTGTGTGTGTGTGTGGCTAGAAATTAAAACTATTCCACTGAGTGTTTGTTCATGTATTGTATGCTCTATAAAGTACCTTCATGAACGTTCAACATGAATGTTGTATCTACATAGTATGTGTGGGTATGTGTGTGTGTTCTAGTGGTATCAACCAGGTGCAATACATAAACATGTGTTGTTGATATTTCATGCATCCTTGTTTTTGTTTAGTTTTTACACATTCACATACTTTTTGTGGCATGCAAAAATGTCTATTTGCATTTATTTGTTAATATCATAACACACACACACGCACACATGTTTTTGTGAAATATTAGGGTGGAACATGCTGCATAGCTCTGAACCATAATGACTGAAACCTTAGAGTAATATGTACTTGTAAAACTATAGTTTCTCCTACCATTAGGAACCATCTTAATATTTTTATTTGGTTGTATACTTTTGTTGTTATGTGGACTTGTGTACATTTGAGTTTTTAATCATATTTAATGATTATGGTTTCTAATTTAAGTGTTTTTGTTTTTGTTGTTGTTATTTTTTAGTTTTCTGTTTGTTGGTTTTATTTAATGCTGTTGTTATTGTTTTCTTTTCGTTTGTTTGCTTTATCTTTTTTTTCTGTAAATTAGATCCTGTAATTTGTGTTCAAAGCACAAATAGTGGAAATATTTCCATAAATTTAATTACAAAAAATAAAATAATAAAATATTTTTTTTGAATTTAGTATTTAATTCCAAACATAATAAATTTTTTTTGTCTGTGCATATGTTCATGTCTCAGTAAAAATAATAACTTTTAATATTACAACCATGTACACAACCGGCAATCACAAAATTCCACAAAATTAATTTTCTCTCTTCATTAAATACATTACTGGATGGAGGCTTGTCCAGCATTTAAATTAAAATTGGCATGCTAATCCAAATCTTTTGTTCACTCCTCTTTAATTTGTTTTTATTTTGTCTTTTAATTTCTTTGTTTGACAACTGAATACAAAATATTTTTAAAATATTTAAAAAAAAAAAAAACTATAGGAATATAAACCTATTCAGATAGGGGTTCTATAACACCGTGAAATGGTTCATAAAATTGAATGCATGAACGTAAATTATATTGAGTAACCATGCTGATATCATACGTAATGCATTTTAGCTACTGTTTTGGTGTATGGGTAGAATCACCAAATTAATAAATATTACAATATATGTAGGTAGGTATATAGGTAGATATGTGGTGTATATAAATATAGGGGTTAAGGGATTAATTATGTTTAGAATTGTATGGGTAAGTAGTCGCAGTGATCTAGTGGTTAGTGTGTTGGCTTACTAAGACATGGGCCCTGGATTCGACTCCAGACTCTGACATCTTCAAAAAAAGAAATATGAAAAAATATTTATTTCGGCGACTACCTCTCAGCAGTCTTCTGGCAAAAGCTCTGAGAGTAACTAATTGCCATGAAGAAGCTTCTCAAGTCTGTCGTTCGGAGTCGACATTAAACTGTAGGTCCCGGTACTCATGGATAAAAATTGACACACTCAACATGAGTGCTGCGAGAAGCTAGGCCGTAATCCTGACACAGGGTTGTAAAGGCCAGTTATGTATGTATGTATGTTGTATGGGTATATACCATAAATGTACTTACATATGTATTCTTATGTTTATTTATTTATGTGTAGGTGACAAATAGGGAAATAATAGGTCCGGTGGATCCAACCTAAATGGGCAGCATATGTATATATTAATAAACCTTGACTTCAAGTAAGTAAAAGAGTTCCACTGGTACAATTTCTTTTAAGTTCAGGTGAGTATATATTCTTCACAACAATTTAACAACAATAAAATTGTTAAACACAAGATATGTGTGTATATTTCTCACAAATGCCTTCCTTAATTGGAGATCTTGATTGCTTGAAGAATAAAATGTAAGTAAGTAAGTGTGTAATAACTTATTATAAGTAAAAGAAGCCAAAGATCTAACTAACAAACATGAACAGCAGTTTCGTCAAGTGCTCTCCCATTAAGGACGACATAGCAGCCAGAACTTCAAAACAATTATATTTTAATAGACACAAAGTAGGACTTATAAAATAAATTTTTTGTAATTTAATATTCTATAAAATTATATATGTAAATAATGTCCAAGCTTTCTTGGACAGCTACTAAGGAAGTAGTTACAATATTGTTACTAACCACCCATCTAATTTTTAATTAAAGAAGCAAAAGAGTAAATTTTAATATGTTTGTATCAAATAATATACTCAGATACTTTTGACAAGCGTCACCATGTTATTCGAGCTAACAAAAGCTGTATGTATAGTGGTTAGAAATCCCACCTAAAGAGAAAAATGATATAACATGGTTTTTTTTTGGATTTTAATCTAATACTTAGGCGTAAACCCCTACTAAATGCTGTGAATTGTATTGGAATTTTTTGGAAAGAAAAGGAACTAATTATATATAATTTTCTTTTTATATTTTATTAAGCGCCTTAGGGATGATACAAATTGCTCCAATTGATTCATTCCAAGGCCAGTGTTATACCTTCACCCTTAATGATCCACAGAAATTGCCTCAGATTTGCATGTTGATTATGTGGTGAGTGCCTTCGCTAATTAGGTGTAGTAAGTTTAGCTGTTATCTGCTACTTCGCAATAGGTGGCGCTTTTCTGCTGATTCTTCGTTTTTTGTTGACATTGGTTAAGATGGAATAGAGTGCGGTTTTTCGAAATTTTAATTGAAAAAGAAAGAATAATATTTTTTTAAATAAAAACTATTTGAAACCATTTAAATTCTGTTTTTAGTTTCATTTCAGAAAACACCAAAAAAATATAACTTTTTTTTTTTAAATATTTTTCATATTTCACTGCAATATGGTTGGTGCCACAATAATTGCATTTCATTTATTTATGTGGGTTTTATTCTACTTTTAGACAATAATTTCTTTTATAGTCTCATAATAAATTTAAATATTTAATTATATTGTATTATAAAAAAATAAAATTATAAAACAAAATTGTGAAAGTGAAACGAATTAAAAAAAAAAAACAACGGAAATTTTGCTGCCAAATGAAGTGAATAATAATGATGAAAAATGTAGAAAGCAAAAAAAAAAAAAAAAAAAAAAAACAGGTTGCCATAAATTTGTGTAATAAACATATATTCATAAACTTATTTTCATAAAATTTAAAAACATAATTAAAGTGAAATTATTAACAGGTTAATGAGTGAAATGCAATTTATTTAAATGAAAGTGAAGTTGAAGCAAAAAAAAAAAAAGAAAATTAAATTTAAAACAAAATTAATATGAAAATCATACTACTGTTAATGCTCAAAACATGAATTTGAAAAACAAAAGTCAGATAATAAATAAACATTTAAAAAAGTATAATTTGTTTTGCAAAAAGAATAAGTTTTCAGAGTTGTACTACGTTAGGTAGCTCAGATGGCTAGTTATTCCAAAAAAAAAAAAACGCTATGAATTGCAATTAGCACAAAGTGCCATTTTAACAACATTAGAGAACCCCACCGTACTTACTCAAGCAGTAGTAACAGCTTAGCTATCCAGTGTTATCTACATTAGGGTATCCCAAATAAAATTAAAAATTGGAATTCGCGGGAAGATCATTCTTAATTTGTATACTTACTTATAAGGTAAAGAATTTTTGAGAATTTTTTCAAATTTTTTTGAAGTGGTTTAGAGGTCGCGCAAATTGATTTTTAATCAAATTTTTAGCTTTTTGGGCTCTTTTTAAATTTTGGTTATGAGTTCGTAAAAAATCGATATTTTCTCGACATTTGAGTCAATATTGTTAAAGAAAATATTCCGATCTTTAATTTCATGTGCATAAATAATAAGTTTCGGCAATGATTTTGCACATTTTAATACATTATATAACAGTTCTTCCAAAATTTTCAACAAATATCGAAAACAATGGTTTATAACTTTTAAAATTTGTATAAAGACTAAAAAAACTAATGATGCTGTTTAAAAGATTATTAAGTTTTAAACACGATAGCGGAAAAAAAATAAATTTTCTTTTACCGTTCTCGAGTTATACCCTTTTAAAGCTTTGTACCCATTTTTAATACTATAAAATGTGAACTAGGTTGGCATTGGAATTAAATATACAACAATTTTATAAACAACAATAAAAAATTAGATTTCTTAAAAATCATTTATTTGGGCTATTGCGATGCTGCTCTATGCTCTGCAGTAAATGCTGGCTTTGCCTCATAGTGGTCCAAAATAAGCTTGATCTCCAAAAAAAAATTTTTTTTTGGGACACACTAATCTACATATAAAACGGAATAGAACGGAGCTCGAGTTATTTAGAAAAGGAACCCCAAAAAACTTCAAGCTTTTGACTGTCAGATATGAATAATCATAAAGAAAATTAATAGTTTTCTTCTCAAAAAGTATTCCCACAATTTCTGCAGTGAGGGCTAAAGGAACAGAACCAACCTTTAAGTATGTTTAACGATCATCCAAAGATCTGTATAGACCGCTGGAAGGTTGGACAAAGTCGAAAAAGAAATCCCCAAAATTCACAGCGTCCTCTGCTGGACATACCGAGGCCCAAGTCTCCTAATAGTAGTACAGTATTTGGTGAAAGAATATTCTTTTTTAGGTTTTATCGGAAAAAGTATAAATTTTTCTTCTTAACAATAGTCATAGCCTAAAATCGAACTCCAGATATTTAGCGATACGGCATTAGCATTCTTTTTAGAGGAATATATTTTCAATGTTTCGCTTTAGGATATCAAAAATCTGTCTATAAGGTGATGAATGGTATCCATAAATATAACAGAGACTAAATTTAGGCAAATTGATAGAATTTTTTATAAAGTAATATGATTGTATCTTCACTTTAGATAAATTAGTGGTTTCACTCATTTAAAGTGGTTTTGTATACTCGTATGTTTAGTTTTAGTAACGCCATCTTTAGTAGTATAAAAAAAACATTTTTAAGTACTTGCTTAGCTAATATTTTTTCATTGTAAATGTTTGCTAAATTATGATAAAAAGTAGAATAATCAACTCTTTGGAATCTAAACTATCAATGTACAAACCTAGATGCTGCAGCTCAGCGTAGAAGAATAGCTTTTTTGTTTTATAGTTTAGTTTTTCTTTAGACAACCTAAATAAAATTAAGACATCTAGGAAAATATTTCTTTCGGAGACTACTTCTTAGCAGTTTTCTGGCAAAAGCTCTGAGAGTCACTAATTGCCATGAAAAAGCCTCTCCATTCTATCGTTCGGAGTCTACATTAAACTATAGTTCCCGGTATAATGACACAAATAGCATAAGTGCTGCGAGAAGCTAAGTCGTAATCTTGAAACAGGGTTCTAGTGGCCAATTAAGTATGCATGTATATATGATCTGGGAAAAAGAGCATTCAAAGCAGCAGATTCTCTATTCTATGCAGTTTTAAAATTTTACATTTGTGATGCAAATATCAGATGTGGTTCTTTCAACCTGATATCAATTAGTAGCACAATTTAACCTTTTTTTTTAATTTTTACAGACATGACTTGGCCACAGTCCTTCTATCAGTCCTAAAAGACAGGTTAGGGGCATGATTTTTTATAGTAGGAGTTGGAGGACCAGTAATTACATTTTTTAAGTTGTTAGAGGAATTCGAGGTCCCATCCCCCCTTCAATAAGGCCATCTAAAAAGAAATCGCTCCCCTACATTCCGATCTATTCCACTTTAACCATTAATAATATAAGAAAAACAATTCCAATAGAATAGTAGGGGTTTGTCCCTGAAAATTTGTCTCAAACAAAAAAAAAAAAAAAAAATAAAAGTGTCCTTCTATTATTATTTATTTTTATGATATGAAATGTATGCTTTTGGGGATAAGCATGTCTTTATGGCCATTTCGTCTCTGCTTAAGAGACTCGTCAGGAGACTTTTTCCCATAGAGACCTGCTTATCCCCAAAAGCATACATTTCTTATCATATTAAATGTATTTACCAATAAGGCGAAAAATATTTTTTGTTATTAATTTTTATTTTAAAAATACGATGATTTTCAATTGCACTCTTTCCATTTTTCTATTAACTCGACAATTAAAATTCTAAAATGTTCCTATTTTTATCTGTACATCCCTATACATTTTGTTTATTAATATATCTGCATATTTTAACGGCCAATAATTATTTAAACAGATGAGCTAATTATGCTATATTTTGAAATGTTCGCATTTTGAAAATGTGCCTTTCCAAGCGGGCATTAAATTATCAATGCCCATAACAATGTGTCTCAATAAGAACGGCCCTGTTCTTGATAGAGTGAAATCATTTATTTCTGATTTTGTATTTCAAAGTATTTCAAAATTTAATGAAAATATACAATTTAATGTTTGAGCTGAAATGATTTTTAAATATAAAATAAAAAAGGTAAAGTTATGTATTTCACAGAAGTTCTTACCAAACGAGCCATATAAAACATGCTTAATTCTTTAGTCGAATAAATAAAGTAATCAATGAGATGTTCAGAACACACATTCATATATACTAAAAATATCAAATAAAAATAAAAAAATAAATTAATTCTTATTAACATTTTCACAAAAAAATTAAATATAAATATTTTTAAAAGTGCTTTAGCTATGTAACAGAAAATGTGTGCAATGTTTTCACACAATTTTTAAAATATTTGAATAATTTTGCTCTTTTTTCTTTTAATTTAATATTTTTGTTTTTTATGTATGAGTTTTACAGAAAACACAACCCATAGCCAAAGTCCTCAGGGGGAATTAATATTGTACTTTAAATCAATTTAAATTACAAAATATTTCCAGCACACCCCTTATTTTTTAGTTGCAGAAAAAAGTAAAAAGTAAAAATAAAACAAATAAAATATTTTTCAAAGCGCTTTATTTTAAATAAAATAATTTTTTTTCTTGTTTTGTGTTTCAATTTACATTTGTAAATGTAGTTTCATACATACATACATATGTATGTGTGTGTGTGTTAACAAAATATTCATAACTTTTATTTACTTATCATCAGGCAGAGCTTTATTTTCATATACATTTGTTTTTTACTCATATGGAGTAAGTAAATGCTGTTACATTTTTGGAATTTTTCTGTGTATTTATGAAGCAATTTTTTTTCCTCTACTTTATGTTTGAGGGCTTAAAATTATTAAAAAAGAGAAAAAAAAAAAAAAAAATCTTATTCACTGTACTTTTGTTTTTGTCTGGCTCAAAGATTTAAAACGGTTGTAACATGTTGTTGCAATTAGCATTTTATTATTGTACTTGCAACATTCAAACTTTTATTTGATTTTTTTTTTTCCGAATTTTGTACTTTGCCTTTTCAAATGTTGTAAAAAAATAACAGTTGAGTTCATGAGAAATTAAAGGAAATTGTTAAAAAATATTTTTGTTTTATTTGTTTTGTACAAAATCGTTGTTTATTAATAAAAAGAAAAACATACTTTAAGCAGTTGCTTTACTTTTTGAATTTAATTTAATTAAACATTTATGTTTTAAAAGAACAACGTCAAGAGAAGTAGTATTGATTTAATTATGTTTTAAATATTAATTTGAAAATAAATTACACAAAATGGCAACTTATGTAGTGTACTCCTTGAGGTTGAAAAACGAGTCATTGAAGCACAAGGGTTTGATTCAAAATGTGTAAAACCAATGCTTAGAGCCAAAGTATGTTCATTGATTTGATGAAGCTTTTTCATGTCTTATTTTTCTAAAGTATTAAAAATAAAATTGATTGCTTTATTCATTTACACAAAGAATTACAATTTTTTCTACATAATTTTCCTTTAACAGAAAAAATGTGAAACATAAAGTTTGGAAAAAGTCTTCTGATGAGCTGATTGAGCGCCAGAGAAATGGCTATGGGAATCAATTTTTCCAATAAAGGAATCACTTTTCATTTTTTATTTTTTTTTTTTAATTAAAAGCCCATATTTTGAATGTTCATTAGATATTATCTCAATCCCAACTTTTAAACTTATTACTCGTAAACCCTCCACGTGGGAAATTCACCTTGCTGTAGTGTAGAGACTTGCATTGCAAGGACTAAACTGGCTAAGTTGGCGAAAAACAATAGCTCCTGGCAGGGTCTCCCATACCAGAAAGGCAGTTGAAGAGCAGTAACATAGAATTATCCCAGGGGTTGGATCAAGAGAACAACCGCAACATCATCTCCCATATTATTTTGATATTTTATAATAATTTAAACTTTATTGTGCGGACTTTTTTTTTTATTTGGACGAGGGGAAATGCAGTTACGCACGACTACCCGTCGTGCCAGACTCTCACATTACACGGCCTACCGGCTAAAACCCCTCGCCGTAACACCAGACTTCATTTCGGAACCACCACGGAGTGATATTACTTCGAGATGAAGCCGTATTTATAGATCCTTTTGAATACTTTCATCCTTATGCGCTTGGCATGCCAATCTCTTTTCGAAGAAGGATTACCTTGGAAAACCGGGCAATAATCCTCCATACATATAGACATCTCGTTTCATAATTCATTCTTATGCCTTTGGCAGGTCAAGTTTCTTTCGGCTGAGAGTTACCGTTGTAAGCGGAGCAATACTCCTTCTCGCCTCGACATCTCACATCATAATTTCCACAATAGTGGTGGGAGTTAAAGCCCTATATTGTTCCTCTATGTGATGTCGCTCCGCCGACCACTTACTGCATTCAAAGTATGTGCGGTCTTTTTGGGGTTAATTTCTGTTGGATTATTCAATGGTGAAGGTATAACACTGGACATTAAATAATCAATCAACATTAACCGATTCCCTTCGGTTCACATTTTTAAATAAAAACCTTTATTTTTCTGATTATTTTATTTTGAAATCATTCATTAACTGAAACAAATTATAAACAACCTCGTGAGTTAAATTGTTCATATATTGGTAATCTTAACAAGATATACGGATATTTGTTGTTGAATTTTTTATTTCATATTCTTCAAATAATGTACCCCCACGTCAGAAAAATGTGTGATTTTAGTCAAGCCCTGCACATGTTGATCTCTACAATATAGTAACAAGTGTCTCATCATGCTAAGACAATGCAAGATATGTTGGAGTCAAACCTATGAATTGTTTTCAGACTTATTTTGTATACATTAGCATGGAAAGATAACATGTCAAGACACGTATAATATTTATATTCTTAATGATGAATTCTGATCATTTGTTTGAATTACTATATCTATAAAATAAACCTGCATATAAATTAAATATTTTTTGACAAGAGTTTTATTTGTTGAAATTCTGAAATTCATAGTTGAAGTTAAGTTTAATGAATATGTATAACACAAGGAACTCTGATGAAATGTTTCGTAGCTGAAGCAAAAACTAGTTTAGTTCTGGTAGTGTTGTACATATTCCTTAACGAGTGTTAGTTCTCATAAGAATACCAGTATTAGGATCTTAAGGATATCAAAAATCATACAATTGTATTATAATTCACAAACTTTAGTTATATTAATAAATACAACCTGTAACAGCGAGTTATGTAGTGTATACTTATACAACACTATTAAAAACATTATGCACAGAAAATATTCATAGACATGATATTCAACACAGTGAATTACATACAACAGCTTAGGGAATGTGTAATAACATTCTAAAACACTATGACGGCTTGGCATGACATGGCATGACACTTATTTTGAGACGACATTGCATAGTCAAAGCATAGTTTTTTTATATTGAGTTTTGCAGTAGTATAAGTCCACGGTAAATGAACGTGTGCAAGAATATTGTTATTTAAAGACTTTTTAGCGATGGCAAAGATTGGTAGGTTACTGGAAAAATGTTATGCGAAGATAATGGCATTTAGTAGCTGGTCATATTCATCGTTATTTTTTAATTAATGAAATGGATTATTAATATTTTTTTTATATAAACAAAAAATACTAAATAAAACAAAAATAAAAAAAAATTTGACTACTAAAGTTATTTTAAAAATTCGTGGATCAAATGATCCCTATCCGCCTGTCAACGTTTGTCAATTTTTATTTGAATAATTAATCAAATTTGTAACAATTTTCACAAATTGGTATTTACTAATATTTTCAGAAATAGCTTTTAATTACAAATAATTATAAATTTAATTTTTTTTATTTTTTTATTATTTTTTAACTTTATTTACGCCAATCACATTTAGGATAATGATGTTAAAAAAGTGTAAAGAAATTGAAAATTTGCTTTCATTTGTGTGTTATAATTTAATGCAAATTTCTTTAAAAATTATTAAATTATTAACTGAACCAAAATGCATTTTCTCAATAAATATAAATTTATATACACAATGAATAAAAAATAATTGATTTATTTTAATAAAATTATTGTGATGAATTACATTCACTATGACACGCATAGAAAATTTGTTTTATTTTTTTTCTTCAATCACACATGAATGATTTAAATGGACAAATAAATTTTTTATGAATAAAATGGATTGATGATGGTTGGATGCACTTGTATAAGAATTTTTTTTCTTACCACAAAGTATGACAAGTGCGTATGAGTATTGGTACGCTTAAGTCAATTTAAAAACAATCAAGTTTTGATTAAATAAAAATCAAATATGTAATTTAAATAAAATGCATAGAATATTAAATTTGAAATATGGATATGCATGTTTGTGTGTATGCATGTTGTTTGAATGTATGTATATATCAACTCAAGTAAATAATTATGTTTTTATGTATGTAAGTACAACAAACAAATCGAATTTCATGAGTTTAAATTAAATTACAAATAAAATGCGTGACAGAAAATTAGAGATAGAATGAGAGAAGACAATTGATTTGATTGATATATTTACAAGTGTTTCTACATTTATATTTACATAATTTAATTAAAATCATATACTGAAAAGTACATTTATTTCATTATACTTATATACGAGGGCCGTCCAAAAGTTACCGAACATGATGTAAAGATGGTGTAAGTTGGTTAAAATGTTTCAAGCTTTAAGGCGAGACTTCAAAAATAAACAATCACAATGAATTTTTTAACCCCAGAAGGTCATACTTATTTTTGTTCTATAAATGTCATACTTCGTCAATCGCCGACGGTGTTTTTTAAAAGGACGTGAAAGTCTAAATTTGTGCAAAAAATTATTGAAACTTCATTTGTTCTATTAATCGGTTTATATATTAATGAAAGAAGGCAAATAAATTTGATTTATTTTTAATTTTTTATTGTAAAATAATGTTTTAGGGCACTACTTCGTTTGGCTTCTTTTTCAAAACATAATAATGAAATACAAAATGGAGAAATACAAATCAGCTATTTTGGAAATTTATTTTTATATTTTCTTTGTTAGGTAGGCTAACTTTTGAATCGACCTCCTACATTCTATACGTGTGTATAATATTCTATATTTATATAATAAAAGTTATATATTTATAACATTTACACGTGAAAACAAAAACAATTTTAAACTACAATAAAACTGTTTTATATAATGAATTTAGAATTATCAAAACTAACTCGAGAGGTTTATTTATAGCGTAAACGAATGAGAGAAAGAGATAAAAAAAACCAACAACTGGAAACAACAAATTAAAACGCATACAAATTAAATATTTTTCAAACCCTTACATTCGTATATTTTATACAGATATACCATACTTACCATACTTATGTATATATGCAAGTGGGCATATTTTAATTATATTCCCAGCAAACACACAGTTTTGATTATAAATTTTTTGAGCAATTGACTTTTCTGAGCTTTCTTAACTAGTTTTCTTTTTATATAATTCATATTCATGTATAAATATATAACTAGGGAGACGATTTTTGGCTTATGTATGTCGCCGTATCACGCTTAAATGCGTAGGTCAGCGGTACTGGGATCTTAATAGTTAATGTTTGGTTAACATCCAAAAACGTCTCTAAGACTTTCTTGATATTTTTATATCATGAGAACTCTTAAAGATTCTGTTTTCGTTGTCATTCATTACTTAAAAATCGAGCTAAATTAGACAAGTGGGAGTGGTATCTCCCATACAAATATTTAATATTGGGTAATACCTGGTAAATGGTTAAAGGAAAAGTTTCTAAATTTACTCCGGATAACTACACAATCAACAATCATCTTCAGTCAGAAAGTAGGTTGAATGGGACATGTACAAGTAGGAGGCACACCCCCTCTATAAAAACAAAATACTGATTTTAGTATATCTTGCAAACGGTTAGGGCTAAAGTTTCAGAATTTAGTTTGAATGACTTCATTGTCAAGGCAAATCGCCAGTCAGAATGTAAGCGGAATAGCGTAAGTAGCCCTGGGGCCTCTTATAAAAACTAAACATTGATTTTTGTTTATCCTGAAAACGCTTTAACTTCATTTCATATGTAAAAAATTTCTTATTTTATTTTGCCTGGCAAAACATATACAGGGTCCGCTAGTAATTCATATATTATTTGATATTTTATTAATTTAATCCACATTTGCTCAATATATCAAATTTAAAGGTTTCGAAAATTTGTTTGTAGGCTTCTAATTATTTAGGGGGGATCGTGGCATAGTTGTTAGAGCGTTCGCACAGAAACTCAAACGACCGAGGTTCAATCCCAACAAAGGAGAAAAATTATAAAATAAAATTTGCGGTTTTTCTAAATTATAATATAAAAAAATAAGAGGTTCCCCTTCCTCAGAGATGTCCATCTGCAAGAAAAACCGTTCCTGACATATCCAGTCTATTCCACCAGAAAGGAATGATCAGAAGTACAGCGCCACCTTCTGGGAAGATAACAGCTAACCTAATTAGTGAAGACGGTCAGCGCTCACTAATAACATCCACTGACGAATGGGGCAATTGCTGTTGACTAGTCAAGGGTGATGGTAAGTATAACACTGGTCTTTAAGTGATCATCTGATAGCAATTTGTCTCACTGATATATGGCGATCAATAAAATTACAAAAAAAAATTCTGTATCTCTCTTCTATCTTCAATATTTCAAAACAATGCACAGCATGAGTAGGGGCTTACTCCTGAGTATTGGTCTTAAAAAATATGTATATTAACTGATACACTCTCATTTGTGTAGTTTTTGGTATTTTTATTTATTTATTTTTTTTAAATTTTAAAAAGTTAAGTCCAAAACGCTCTTGTGGGAGCGTTCATACCATTCAAATATCTGTTTCTAAAGTTTATATGCTAACAGTGTTTGCTGAAACACAACAGACCCAAAACAGCTGAGTTTTGTTGAATATTTTATTAATTGTTGTTTTAGCTATAGCGTGTATTTTTTGCATTATTTTTATAATTTAAATATAATGTTTTATAGGAAATATATGCCGTTGGTACTGATCCATTGCTATACAGTTGCAACCTGCAAAAAAAGAACAGAACTAAGTGTATAAATATTTAAACATAAATGTGTAAATTTGCAGGTGTTTGTAGATGCGTTTGTATTTATTTAAATGTGTGCGTATATCTCTATTCACACTGATAACCTATTTTCTGTTCAACTCCTGTGGTGCATATCACTTCTGTCAGTTGTACTAAAGAAGACACACAAACATATAAAATGACTGCTAACAATGTATTTATAATGCAAATGAATAAAAAAAGACAAATTGCAACACGAATACTAAAAAATATGCTAAAATAACAATAATAAAAATAGTTAAACAAATTGTAATACAAAATGGCAACAAAAACCTGTAAAAGAACAAAAATTAAAAAAAAAACAACTGCAACAGCAACATACAGAACGAAAATCGTAATGCAACAGTCAGCGTATGTGGTGCATCATTAAAAATAAATTTACGCTTGACATAATGGTTTTGTCTGGTAGGTTTATTGGTATAAAAAACCCAGGTGGCAATTTTTGTAATACGCTGATACATTGTATATGATATGAATATCGTCATATTAAATGCAAACGGTGGTAAATACACAAAATTTCGAAATTGAGTTTTTTATTAATTATGGTTCGTTTTCCTACGATCACAAATTGCAATTTTATTGACATATGAAAACCTTACATACTCATTTGTTGTATATAGGAATGACAATCCTTATTCTCGGTCCAGAAAATTATATGATTTCAAGGTTTTTTGCTTCTCCTTTAAAAATACAAAAAGTGTAGTTTCGTCCGTTTGCATTTAATATGACGATATGTACATATGCATATGATTGTAAAAAGAAACTTTTATTAGCTGTTAACAGTGTTGCCATTTATATTGATAACAGATATTGTTATTAAAATAATGAATTGTTTTGTCTCTAAAAGTTATAAAGAATAAGAGATTTTTGTTATATTTCAAAGTACTTATTAAGAAAACAATTCTCTTCTCTTGATAACTAAGTACGTGTGATAATAACGGGGGTAATAGTATTGTAAATGTTTTATCCAACAAGTGTTGTCCACTAAAGGCGGGTTTAGACTGTAATACTTTACGTACGTAAAATCAAAGAGAAAATATTATGAAATTGCATCCGCATTTTAAAACTGAGAGTAAAAATCTTACGACAACTATTTTTTGCGTTTTCACGGTTGCTAAAATACCAAAACTAAGTAAAATGATAACATAAACCGCACATACACATGCACACAAAATTTGCATGCATTGTGAATACATTTAACACAAAAAAAAAAAAAAAAATACAAGGAAACATAAAAATACATCCCTGATCTAATGAAATGTGATGGTTTTTTAAAAAATTTCAAAAAACAAAGAGAGCCGTACGACTGTCAAATTTTCATTCTTATTTTCTCTAAATGTCGTACATTCTCATTACATATCAAGTTTACACGAAACTATTCATTCTTTTCTACACAAAAATTTTACATGTCCTATGACTTGTATTACCATCTAAACCAGGGGTTATCAAAAATTATTTGGTTGTGTATTAGTGAGTAAGAGAAAAAAAAGAAGTTGAGAGAATTTATTTGTTTACAGTCATAGAAAAATTTTAGTAATATACACTATTCTGACATTCATTTCATACATACATACATAAAGTTATAAATATTTGACTCTATTTAGGGCATGTTTTTTATATATTTGCTGGGAAATAAAAAATCCATTTATTCTTCCTAAAAAAAACTTCTTTAAAAGTACAAGCATATATATAACTGGGATAAAATAAGACTTTTAGAAGATAAAATCTTCTACATTTATTTTTATTTAACAGTTTCGTAATTGTAGAAGTAATTTGTTGCGTTGCTTGAACAAATATATCTTAAGTCGGAAAATATTTGTTTTATAATTAGGCCTTTTACAAATTTTTTTCAACAATTGCTTAATAAAAACACCATCACTAAACGATCTACCCTTTCTAACAATTTTTAATTTATTAAGCTTGAAATCGCGATTTTCAATTTAGGATCTAATTTTGGTTCATAACCTACTAACCAAGCTTTTAATGTTTCTAAATGAATTGAATTTTTTAACATAAACTTTTATTTGAGTGTAATCGATCGGTTTTTTTGAGTAAACATGAAAAAAATTAAAGAGCGTAAGCAATACTTGTGAATGCTCTCTGCACAATTGTGCTATGAAATGGTAATCACTGATCTAAACATCCCTTAAGAAATATTCTATCTCTAAGTTCTTGATTATTATAGGATTCCATGACACTACTTTTCATTATTGTAAGAAAATCAAAAGCTCTTCATTTGGAATTTAAAATGAAAGAAAATCATTCTGAATTAAATTTAATATTTTTTCTGATTTTTAAAATTAATAATTTATATGATTGGTTATAGAGCGATCTGTAGACAGAGTATTTTCCATAATCCGCTTTAAGATTATTTTTAAATTTTTTATAGAATTTTTTGTTTTTTGTTTTTTTTTTTTTTTTAAGGTTTTTTGTATTTCCAAGGAGAGCTCTAGGGAAGTCTTGTCTGCTTCATAGGAATCGTACTTGTTTCTTACAGTATTATATGAACTAGTCTGAAACCTGCCAATAGTTTTAACAATTTTCTCATGAAATATATTGAAATAAAAACTATACTCAATCAAACTTTTAATAAAGACAATGCTTTAAAACAGAGTGGTCAAACAAACAAAACATTTCGCAAACGTTATAACAAGGTCATACACTTTTCAAAATTTTTTTAATGGTATTGTACATGAGCAAAACCAAAACAAATACTTCCTAAATGAGAAAGAGTGCAAATGAAATAATTAGCTTTTCGCTCTTGTGCTTGCCTTGTTATTCCGTTACATTCGTATAATTTGCTCTTTTTTCTCTTCTTTTTTTTCACTTCTTCTTCTCTTTTTATTCTCATTAATTTTTTGTTGTACCTACGCACATTTGAGTTAGTGTATTTGTAGTACTCAAACAAAAAATGGGACGATCGTTCTCACTGTTTCTGTTTAATTTTTGTTTTACTCATTGTAAAGAACAAAACAAAATGAGATCAAACGTGTTGTTTTGTTTATTTTCCTACTCTGCTTTAAAATTTATGAATATTAAAACATTATTTCATTTGCTTGTAATATCTCAAACAAAACTCTAACATTTATGGAAAATTCTATTTTTAAAAATATTTTTATAAGTTTGAATTTGAGATATTTTTATAAAAAAATTATTTTCATTAAAATTAAGAATCGAATTTGTTAAATAAAACCATAGATGATAAACTGTTTTATTTTATTTCTCAGACTATACATTTTATTAGTTTGTAATTACTTGGCTATACTTTACATTTTCCATAACATTGTAACACTATTACAGGTATTTTTTGTGTTTCTTTACTTTTTGTGATAAATGAACATCCAAAATGCAGAATATGGAGTATTTGAAAAGATATATGTGGATGAGAGTTTTTAGTTGTGTTTCTCTATATACATACATGCATAAGTATATATGTTTTCATATAATAGCAGCTGTAAAGTATCAGTAGTTGAGTGATGTTTATTTAGTTTTAGTTTTTAATAGTGGCTAAAGGTAACATTTCACAGGTGTTTTATCATTATACTTTTGCGTTGATAAGGTAATGAGAGCAATGAGTTTAAAAACAAAAGGCCAACTTAACAAAAAATGAAAAAAAAATTTATATAGCAAAAAAGAAAACAAGGATAACCCATTATTATTACTATACCATAAGGAAAAGTATTTGAATATAAAGGGAACTTAAATATAACACTGTAGCATACATACCAAAAGGGTGAAATTAAAGCTGACAAAACATTTTACTTTTACACACTAAATCTAGTATTTCATATGTAGAAAAATTTTAAAATTTTGTTGTACCTTTTTTTCGTTATTTTTTATTTTTATATTTATGACGATATAGAATTAAAGCTCCAACTAAATATTATTATACGAATAAAGCCATTCACCTTGTTAAGTTTCTATATGTGTAGAATTTATACTAGTAATATTGAAAGTGGAGGGGATGGGAGCTAACAAAAAAGACGGACATTTAAATTAACATAATGACAGCATCAACTTATCCTAAATATACACAAACAGAAAGAGAGTGAGAGGGTAAAAGAGCGAGAAAAACAAAAACGTACGTATGTGTTCCTGCTTTTTTTAGGGAAGATTATAAAGTAAATTACTTTTACATAGATATGTACACACATTTATACCATTTTATTTTGTGGTATTAGCCAAACACTTACACATGCAAAATAGTGAACATTAAAAAAGGTACAACAAAAAAAACTAAATAAAATGATACCAATGAGAACTTCATTAAAAGCACATGTGGTGGTCTAATACAACAACAAACATTAGAAAAAAATGAACTAATTTTGCAAAAAAAAAGGGAAAATCAAGTAAATAAAACTTAAATTAAAACTCTATTTTTTAAAGCACACAAAAGCATAGTGAGACTGAGTATAATTCCATTTCCAGCCATTTTACATCAGTTTCCTTAATCATGGACCTTATCAGAATGGGTTTCGTAAAGATTATTTCACAGTGTGACCTTCACTTTGCTTCACTTTATTTTTTAAAATGGGTTGTGCAAGGGACTGGCCTTAGCTAGGTTTTTGAAAAATCAAATCAGAGGTTTCTCTTATTGAAATTGAGCTTAAGAGTATAAGGGTTTGGTGATAAAAACTTGAAATGGGTTAAGTCGTACTTAAATAACAGAACTAAAAGCGTTAAATTCTAAGGCCCATTATAACAACTTGCTGATAGTTAAAGGTAAGATTTTATGAGACAGATAAATTGGTTTTTGTTATTAAAATTATTGTAGTCGCCGTGGTCTAGTGGTTAGTGTGTTGGCTTACTAAGACATGAGCCCTGGGTTCGACACCCAGCTCCGACATCTTAAAAAAAAAGAAATATGAAAAAAATATTTCTTTCGGCGACTACCTCTCAGCAGTCTTCTGGAAGTAATTGATTGCCATGAGCAAGCTTTTCAAGTCTGTCGTTCGGAGTCGACATTAAACTGTAGGTCCCGGTACTTATGGATAAAAATTTACACACACAACATGAGTGCTCGAAAAGCTAGGCCGTAATTCTGACACAGGGTTGTAAAGGCCAGTTATGTATGTATGTGTGTATGTATGTAAGTATTAAAATTAATTATACTTTAACTTAAAGGTAAAGCAAGCTTCCCAGTAACTTTATCGGTCACTTTATCTTAAAATTGAATTTTTATAAAAAAAGAGCAATTTTTAATAATGAGCCTAAAAAGAGGATATAATTTTAGGAAAATTTCTATCACCTCTTATTTTCCTCGGGGTAGGTATTTTGACCTTTATAATTTATGAAAGATTTTCTCAATCTTATTTAGGTCAGAAATATTTTAATAAATACTGATGATGTAAAGCTATTTGTGACTTTACTACTACAGGGCATTTGTTAGTACAAAAGGATTCCGAGAAGTTGTATGTTGTAGTTCGCTGGGTGAATTTCAATATTGTGAAATGGAAATATATGCTATTTTCTACGACTTCTGCAAATGATTTTGTTTATCTTTTGAAAAATTAGGTTCTGTAAAGAGTAAATAAAGTGAATAGTGGTTTTGGTTTTTTTTAATCGATTATTTTATTCTGTGGTAAGAATATGATTCTGTAGTTTAGAATTCGCATTACAGTATACATGTTGATATGATTGAACGGGTGCCGAAATAATTTTAGTTATTTTGCCTTCGATGTCTATGTTGTAGTTTAAATTTGTTTCGGTCTTATGCGAGCAGACTACAGCTTTAGTTATGGTGATATGCTATAAATACATATACGGCCACCGACAATCGACCAGACTACCCAGCAGAAAATAGTGCTTAGCAGTAAGTTATTTTTTAAGAGAGAAATTGTGAACAATCACTTACTCGTGCGCATCAATAATGCATGATTTTTATATGAAATGAGCCACTCAAATGCAATAGAAACGCAAATTTATTGCAACCAGTAAGCAAATATTATACAAAATCAAAAATAATACCTTATCCTATAGCATCTTTGTAAGCTTTAGGGGATGTATAAACAATATAATGCTTCCATTATTGCTTACAATTTTATTTATTGCTTCCAAATTTGAAAAATTTTCTGCTGGGAGAGACTTCTTGCAATTTCATTAAGGAAACCATACTTATATCTGCTGAGAGCAATATAGATAATGAGAATTAGAATATTCTCAGATAGCCAATGTACCTCCATACAAAACTGGCCATTACAACGCTGTTTCAGGGTTACGGCCTAGCCTCTCGCAGCGTCAATATTAATTCATTAGTACAGGGACTCACAGTTGTATCTCGACTCAGACCGATAAACTTGAGAAGTTTTTTCATGACAATTAGTTACTGTCAGAGTTTTGCCAGAATATTTACAAAAAAATTTCCATCGGAACACTTTGAAAATGGGTATTAGGCCTCATAGGTTTTTGTTTATAATGTATAAGTGATGCACTCTATTGGTACAGTGGTTAAAAATTATAATTATTATTTATTATTCTATTACAGATTCCATATAATATTCTTCTTGAATATACTACTCTTCCTTGCTTTAAGATATTGTGGATATACATATATCGTACCTTTTCATTTTATTTTTAGTGTTTGTAAATTCCTGCGTTCGGGATTTTTTTATATGCTCTCGTGGTATAATGGTTAAGCGATCTCACAGAATCTCACACGACCGAGGTTCAATCCCAGCAAAGGACAAAATTATAAAAATAAAAACATTTTCGGTTTTCTAAAAATTAAAATTTAAATTAAAAATTAAATAACAAAAAATATGTTTTTCATCTTATTGGCAGAATAGAGAAATAGAATTTGATATTTTTGAAAAACCGAAATGTATTGCTTTGTAAATGCTTTTGTTTGGTTATTATATACTAAATGGGATATGATTCGCATTTAGTCTATAACTATTTTAACATAAGTATTTATAGTTTTGAATACCACCTTTGGGAAAAGTCTCCTGACGAATCTCTTAAGAAGAGACGAAATGGCCATAGAGATGATAGAGATGATTATCCCCAAAAGCATACATTTCATATCATATTAGAAATTAAATTTAAAAAAACATGAGAAGTTCCCCCCCCCCCCCCCCCCCCTCTAAGAATTCCATTTTCAAGAAACCGCTCCTTGACATTTCTAATCTATTACACCAGAAACCAATGATCAGGAGTAGAGCGCCATCTTCTGGGAAGATAACAGCTAATCTACTGAAGACGCTCACCATTCCAATTTAACATCCACCGACAGATAAGGCAATTGCTGTCTGATCATTCAAGAGTGAAGGTATAACACTGGCCTTTGAGTGGTCAAATTGACAGCAACTTGTCTCATCAAATATGCAAATATCTAGAAAAAAATAATCTCTATCTATCAACCATCTTCCACTGCATGAGTAGGGGTTTACCCCTGAGAATTGGTCTTAAAAAAACAAGTACTTGATTAAATAATACCAAGCAATAGACTAAAGTTTTTTCGACTGTGTCGAATTTAGTCAGTTTTTATTTAAGAACTTAAGAATATTTTTTGCACTCTAGGCACTTTAAAAATGTCTGAATACAACTTTAAAACAAACTTGTTGGCATTACTGAATCTAAACGCAAGTATTTTACCCACATTTTCACTTTCTACCAGAATAACATACTCGTAATAACGATATTTAGAGGTACGAGAATTATTTTCTTTTAAGTAGATTAACAAAAGTAATTAACAGTAATTTTATAATCTTGTTGTTGTTGTTGTGTGTGTTGTTTTTTTATATTGTTTGCTTTCTCAAAAAACACCATACAGTCTTACGGCCATATGTATAATGAAATGTTAGCAACTCGTTAGTATATGAGACAAAAAACTGGAAAGTCTATTACCCGCTATAGACTGATATTATTAAAACTTGATAACTAGTCAGAGAATCCATAAAATTAAATACTTTGTACGTTTGAGCAAGAATTTCTACTTATAGGAATGAAAAACTTAGCCACTGTGTACCAGGACCTGCTAATTTTTTATTATAAATAACACTGTTAATTTCAATTTAACTAAAGGTGTAATAATTTTTTCATTTTTAAACTGTTTAACAAATTTCAGTATCTTTTTAAATACAAAAGAAGACATTTTATAAAACAATTGTACTTAAAAATAAACTTTTATAACTGTTGTAAAATAATTTTTTTTTAAGCATTAAATCCTGTAAATTAGAGTATCTACTGAACAGGAAAGTTATATTTTTTTAAATCTCTTTTTCAATTGTTAAAATAAAATATTCTTTTTTTTTTGTTGTGCCATAACTATTTTAATTCTTTGGGTATTAAAAAATAATTTTTTTTAAAATAAATTATAGAAAGAAACTACACAACTATTTTATTTAGAAAGTAAAGAAAAAAATTTATTTGATTTGTCAGTATTTGATTTCTTTTATTCAATTTTTTATTTTTATTTTAAAAATTCTTAAGTGAGTGTATGGCCTTTCTTTATTAAAATAAAAATAAAAAAGGAAAAAATAAATAAATTCTTTTGCAAAATTCTGTATTTTTCAATCTTTTTGCATTTGGCACGTTCTATCTTTTTATTTTTAATCTGTGGTTGATTGTAATTTTTTTTTTTTTTTGAATATTTCTATTTCATTTATTTTAATTTATAAAGCAAATTACAGTGTTTAAAAATGTATTAAAAATTTTTTTTGTTTAAATTCAATTTAAAATTGAAGAAAAATAAGAAAATGGCAAACAAGAAATTATGGTACAGAGTAGTATGCATGCTTTACTTACCAAATTATATATTGGAATTGCAAAAATGTTACTGCTTTAAGGAAATTTTTGTTGATTTCCAAAAAAAAAAAAAATTTTTTTTTCTTTTTAATAAATTTTATTCAAATCGACAGTTGTCTCCTATTTACCAAATATTTAAAAAATATATTTTTGAATTGAATAAAATTCGTTCTTTTTAACATATCTGATGCCTTATTCTATAGCTCTCATAAACTAAGACTCTACCGCAAAAAATTTTTAAACTTTATTTAGGACGTTTTGGCTATGAAAACAATTCTTGAACGCTTATTGTAATTTAAAAGTTTCATGCCTATTACTATAAACTTTTTAATTTTATGTTTTCTAAACCTCAGACTGTTTCAAAAATCCAAAATTTTAGCATTTTAGCTTAAGAGAATTGCAGAATAAGGCCCTTGAGTTTCGGCTTAAGAAAGAATTACATTGATTTAAAGTATTAGAACTTGTGTGGACCACCGATTTACAACATAAAAATTAAACTGACCATAATAAAATCAAAGTCAATTCACGTAGCAGGTACTTTTTTTTATGGCCAAAGGCTTTCAATCTCGATAAAAATAAGGCTTAAAACCTTAAAATACGAAATAGTGTTATAAAAAATTGGCATATACATTTTTTTTAATGAAAACATGAGCACTAAACAAAAATAATAACTCTATAGTAATTAAATTAAATACTACATAATTAAATTTTGAAAAAATTAGATTTATATCATGTGTACGTTTTTGAACGTATCAGGGTTCAATCCAAGCTCTGACATCTTGAATACATAAAGAATATTAAAAAATAATTTCTCTCGGGGACTTCCTCTCAGAAGTTTTCTGGCAGACGCTCTGAGAGTAACTAATTGCCATGAACAAGCTTCTCAAGTCTGTCTTTCGAAGTCGACTTTAAACTGTAGGTTTTATAAATATTTATATTTATTATTAATACACCCTGTTTTGAAAAGATTTACTTCTCAAATGTTTAAAATACTTATCGCACTTGATAAATTTCTTATAAAATATTTCTTTTTTAGTTTTCTTTATTGTATTATTCATTTCTGTTTATTTAATTTTTCTGAAATTCTTTTGTTTGCATTCATGCATGCATATTTAAATAATTTTGAAGTGACAATTTAGTTTTTAGTATTTCAAATTAATCTTTTAATTTTGTATTTAAAGAAATAAATAAAAGAAAAACAACTGAAAGAAGATAAATAAACTAAAAAACAAAGAAAATTTATAAAGACATTATCTCATGTATGAAAAGATTTAAAAATACTTTTGCTTCTTTACATAAACAAGATTTTCATATGTCGACAATTAAGTTGAATTGCTTAGAAAGAAAGTAAAATTTTAAATAAAAAAAAATTAACATTCATACATATATTCAGTTTTAAATATATAAATATTTAATACTTTTCTAACTCGATTATCTAGATTATGATGTTTCTTCTGAACAATTGGATTTTTATTTAAAGAATTTTTTTGTTTGTGTTATAAAGGTTGTTGATCATGGTTTAAGGTATCAGTGTGTTGTTAACTTTATAAATAAAAAAACATAAAGGCTGCTTTAAAATTAAAGAAAACAGAAAATTTTATTTCTAAATATCTAAAGTGACACAAAAAATTTTAAAGGAAGTAATTTGGTATGGAAGAACCAATTACCATAGAACCTAAAATAACTCGAATATTGTCGATTTTTTTTACCTTTGGTGTTTCTTCTAAGAATGCAAAACGGGCAATTACAAAAGACAAAAAAACAAAAACTTGCAATTGAACGTAAAACGAAGATTAGAACTAAATTACATTTGATAATGGTTTGATAAACAATTTGATTTGGAATTACAATTATTTACTTATTTCTTATTTAGGTATGAGATACCTAAAATTTCAATTAAAACAGAATTATTAAAAATAATAACCATTTGTAAATAAGAATATTTAGTAAAGAAAAAGTTTTTGTGTGAAATATGTAAACAAGTTGTGACGTAGCACTTATGTTGCTACTTTACATATTTTATTGTATGGACATAATTGTGCCAACCATACACGGTACAGCATGAATTATTATTTTTAGTTCATATGATATAGAATTACTTTTACTACAATAATTCCCATTAAGTTAATGATTGAATTTACGTATAAGGTTTGGGATTTTTAGAGAACAGTGGCCAGAGTTGGTACAGGCAGCAGTATTCGCCAAGTATATACGAGGCGATTCGTGAGAGATCTGGACTTGGCTGTGCTGACTGGTAACACCTTACGAAATGGTACTCGTTACCTAATTCTCCCGAAGGGGTACTCGTTACCTACTTCTCCGTAAGGGGTACTCGCTACCTACTTCTCCGGAAGGGGTACTCGTTACCTACTTCTCCCGAAGAAGTCCTCTTGACATAATTCTCCCCAAGGGGTCCTCGTGACCTACTTCTCCCGAAGAGGTCCTCGTGATCTACTTCTCCCGAAGGAGTACTCGTTACCAACTTCTCCCAAAGGTGTACTCGTTACCTACTCTCCCGTAGGGGTCTTCCTGACCTACTTCTCTTATCTTGTCTTTACAGTTCGTATACTAATCGAATACGTAGTAAAGACCGAGTTATACCGAACTCGAAGTGGTCGCTACTGAATCGTACAATACCGAAGACGATAATCTACCGAATTAGCCATAAGCCAATTATACCGAACCGAAGGTGAAGCAAAGACCGAGTTATACCGAATCCAAAGTGAATGCTGCTGAATCATACCGAACCAACTGAAAGTCATTCTTTACCGAAGACGACATGCTACTGAGTCAAAAGATAATACATCCAGTTAGAAATATTGACTGCCGCACCGAAAGGAGTGTACCAGAACATTAACCATAACCACCTGCGTTTTACTAAACTTTGTTTGCCTACGACAAAACCACGTTACAAAGTTGAGTTTTTTGCATTATTTATCCATTTTGTTCTGTTGGAAAACATACATAAGAAAACAGAAAAGACACATATGTCTATGGAAAAATTTAAAACAATTTATAATTTAGAAGCATTGTGGAAATACATACTTGAATATAAAATATAAAATATAAAATATAAAATATAAAATATAAAATATAAAATATAAAATATAAAATATAAAATATAAAATATAAAATATAAAATATAAAATATAAAATATAAAATATAAAATATAAAATATAAAATATAAAATATAAAATATAAAATATAAAATATAAAATATAAAATATAAAATATAAAATATAAAATATAAAATATAAAATATAAAATATAAAATATAAAATATAAAATATAAAATATAAAATATAAAATATAAAATATAAAATATAAAATATAAAGAGGAAACTGTATTTTTAAAGAGAATAAAATATAAGCAATATTGGCTCCCAGGTTACAGTAAGAATGATATCAGTGTGGAGATCAAACGAAGAACCACACTAGCCAACAGTTGCTACTACGGTCTCAGTAGGCAGCTTAGTCACAGAGACCTCTCTCGCATTGGAACCAACCATGAGCTGTATGAGCTCTTTGGCGATGTGAGCCAAACTGGCTCGGCCATATTGTCCGGATGGAAGAATCTGCTCCAGCGAGAAAAGTTTTCGATGCTAAGGTCCCTGGACGTCGACGTCGTCTGGAGGAGCGCGTGCATGGCAGACTAGTGTTAAGGCAGATCGAAACCTCAAGGTCTTCCTGAAGACGCTACACGTAGGAGTAGCGAAATATTAATAATTAAATAAAAGTTTTTATTCAAAAAAAACCTTGAGCTTGAGAATTTCATTACATTATATTTTTTTTTGCTTACAGATAGGAAGAATATTATTTCTTACATATGTAATTAATTAAAAATTGTTAGCCTATAACTATTTAACCCTAATCAAGTCAGGATAACGTTGTAACAAATCCAGTCAAAATGTGCCTCAGAGGCACATATTGTACATACAAAGAATTTGCACAATATTTTTGTAATTAAAACTCATTTTATTTTTATTATTTGTTTTTTACATAAAATTAGATTTTATTTATTTTACATAAAAAATCTTTTAAACAATGTTCGTTACAAGTATTTTTGTGGCAACTACTGCATGACTGCTTACACATTTATCCGGTGGATATATGTAGCATCTACGTCGTTTATTTGGCTGTTGTGAAGAACTCGGCTGATTAGACGAATCGTCTTTGTATATTATTGAATTAATATTATTCACGTTACTTTTATTTAATTTTAAAAGACTAAGGCGTTTTATATTTGGAGCAACAATTTCCTGAATTAAATTTTTAAGAACAAATTTTTCGTCGCAATTGCTTTTTGTTTTCGTTCCATTCAGAAAATTTGTTTTTCCAAATAACATAAGCAGCAATGCCTGTATGTCGATCAAATTGTTATGGTGCACGACGGGCCAACGATTACATTTCCGTTTTACGGAATAGCTGTATGCCATTTGATCAGGATATGTCTTTGCATCATGATGTAATAATGACAATAATAAAACTGCACTATTTTTCTTTGGAACGTAACTTACTAGTGTCATTTTTTTATGAATCCGTATAACGAAGTTTCCGGTTGTTTTGTTTTGCAAGGTAGAAAATTCGATGGAACGCATCTATTATTCTTTCTTAGTATGCCAATACATGTTAAGTTTTTTGAAATCAAGCGTTCAACTAATTCAAAAGAGGTGAAAAAATAATCGAATGTAATGTTTCGACATTTTTGCTTTTTTCATGACCTTCTTGACCGAGATAAGGAACTCCATGAAGAGGAGGCCAGCATTTAATAATAGGCCTATAAAATCTTTAATTTCTATTTCGTTTACTAGTTGCCATTTCGCTTCATGTGTGTCTCTACCGTAGGTATTAGTGTGCACAACAACCATATTGACGACATAGGCATCAAATATATGATAAAATGCATCGGAAACAGAACTTATATGTTTTCCAAGTGGCAAAACTACTGTATATGTTGGTTCACGAATAATGCTATGCTTACGACACCTTCCAACTTCTACATTTATTGGCGATGTACTCCATTCAGTTTCCTCTTTTCCTATAAAAGCAGTTGTAGTACTTGCTTCTGACTCAATATCAATACACGTATCTTCATCACTTTCTGATATTTCAGACATCTCAAGTTCTGGTACAAAGTTCACATCATCAGAAATAATACTGTCGTTATCTTACCACTAATATTTTCTTGAGTCAGAGCTTCCTCTAAATCAATGTGCCTGCCAGGCACATTTTGACTGGATTAGGTGCATTTTCAGTTTTTTTAAAAAATAAAGGTACATAAATTTGATATTAGATTTAAAAAATAGTTATTTCTAAAGAAAACAATTTAGAGTAGGAATTAAAAAAAGCATCAAGAACTAAAAACTAAATTTAAAGAAGTTATAGCCTTTTAAACACGAATTTGTGCCTGAGAGGCACATGTTGACAGGATTAGGGTTAAAGAAACAATTTTTAATTCACTTGCAGTACCACAATAGTCTATCAATATCTGAGTCCGTTTTTTTATATAAAAACATGATCCAAAGCCTTGGGCTTATAAAATACCGAAAAAATCACATTTCAAAACCTTATAATGCTTTCATCCATAGTCCAAACTTCCATCTCACATAATAACATAAACTAAATGTAGCATTTCATAATTGTGCCTGTTTTGGTGTATGTGGTACACGAAAATAAATTTATTGATTTTGGGAATAAGGTGTAAACATATACGTATGTATATAGGGTAAATGAGTTATATACATATGTTAAGAAAAATGGGAGGTTTTCTTTGAATATTCAATAACACAATTTTATTTGAATATATTTAATAAATTTTTAAAAATAAATTAGATAATAATACATTTTACTATTATAATGCAGAGTAGAGGGTAGAATAAGTTTAGGTAGATCGCCTAAAATCGTCTTCGTTTTTTAATTTAACCAGACGGTGGTTGTGAGCTGAGTGAGTGAAGTTAGAAAAAACAGGCTTACAAATACTGTTTTATAAAAGATATATGACGAACTGAGAAATACAGCCAATTAAAACTCATAGGGAAGACAATTTTGGGATTGATAATAAAGATTATTACACAGATCGAAATTTCAGTTTAAATATACATATGTAAGTACTTATAGTTTATGTAATTAATATTTCATATATAATTTATGTGCAAGTAAGATTGGACAGTGAATTTGTTGGTACCTTGGTATCTCAGCTCATTATAGTAGTTAAGAAAGTGTCTCTTTAGCTAGTCATCCCTTTTTATTTTTCTTTATATGATTGACAGCAAAATATTTAAATACTTCTTTGCAAATAACTAAAATTAATTTTTATTTCATATTCCCCATAAGAATCTTTAAATTGAAATATATTATTATATGAACTAGTTTTAGTCATTTCCGAGGAATTGAATATTTCACTGAATTTTATTCATTTTTCATTATAAACTTGTTTATCCAGAAATTGTATGTGCTTTTCTCTTTCTCTCTCTCTCTCTATCTCTCTGATTATAGCAAAAAGTGAAATTTTAAAATTATCTTGACATAAATTTATTGTTGGCAATAACAATAATAATAACAACAATAACAATTTTATGATTATATGGTTTTAACCTGATTTTAACAGTTGGTTGTATTCACAACCGCAAATAACATGCAATACAACAAAATATGCCCCCAACATGGAGTGCAAAAAAAAAAAAAAAAAAAAAAACAAACAAAACAGGCACAAGAAATGCAAATAAAAGCGAAAATAAAAATTATTTTAATTTTAAAATTACAAATAAATTATTGGCATGTACTGCTGCATAACAAAAACAGATTGATTACAAGGAAATTGTTTGTCTGCTAAATAAATAAATGCTTGAACAAGAAAAAAACAACAACTAAACAAAACATAAGACAGTTTAGTTAAAGCAAATTTTCATTTTTAAATGCTTTCTTTGAAATAATTCACGTTATTTACCATTTCACTTTAAATTGGTGATTATTTCTTTAATATTGTACCCAATAGAATAGACTTCTAATCAATTTAAATAAAAAACTGTGTCAAGTCAATATACACATATGTTTAAAATAATAAGTACACATGCTCGACTATGTTTTATTTTTGACGAAATAAAAAGTAGAACAAATAAAATTTAATATTCAAAAACTTATAAAACTTTTCGTAACCTTTTAAACACTCGAATCAGCTGTAAGGTCCCTATGAACTTTTAATATTCTTAAGCAACCACAGTTTCAAATGCATGGATGATAGAATGGCCACATATTTCGTGACTTATTATGAAAGTCTTAACAATCCTTTAATTTCGATTAATCTTTTATGTGCAAAGTATTTAATTCTTTATTTTGAAGGCTTAATTGAAGATTGCATTACTTTCTTAATATGAAGGTTTCAATTGCTTATTGAAAATATTAACATAGTTGGCAGTTAAATAAATGCGATTTTTTGCCAATTTTCATAGAAAAATAAAAATTTTCATTGCATTTGCATTTTCAAAATATTGTAAATATAAGTAAATAAAAATAATTTTTCATTTGATGAAATACGAGAGCGGATTGATATTGAAGCTACCTAAGTAGGAAAAAAACATTTTTTTTTTGCAAAAATCATTCATTTCTCAACATAGTCTTCTTTTAGCTCAATACACTTAGTAAGAGCATTTTCCAACTTTTTTATACCATCTGAATAATACGATTTTGGGAAATCCGCAAAATACGCATTAGTTTCGGTAATCATTTCTTCGTTTGAGATGAATCTTTTTCCTGCCAGCTATTTTTTACAGTTTGCAAACAGGAGAAAGTCACTTTGGGTTAAGTCTGGACTATAAGATGGATGATCAACCAATTCGAAATGGGTTTCTCGTAGTTTTAGCATCGCATCTAATGCTGTGTGAACCGGTGCGTTGTTTTGAAGAAAGAGCACTTTTTTCTTGTTTAATGTGGTCGTTTTTCGATAACGATATCGAGGATTTTCTTGATATTTTCTTCAGTAACCCCCTCTTTGGCCTTCCTATTGATGGTATTGTTGCAGTGCTTGTTTAGCCCCGTTTAAATTTAGCAATCCAATATTTTACCATATAATCTGATGGAGCAGATTCGCTGTAATGTTTATCAAGCTTTTTTTTGTGTCTTTCGCCGTTTTGCCTTTCAAATAATAGTGTTCAATCACTACACGAAATTCACTTTTTTCCATTTTCCAAGAAACACAAAAGTTGCTTACATCAAACGACTACAACTAATAAACAAATCGATGAATTTGGCTAAAATTTTAACAGCTTATGTTTGACAGATCGTCATTTCTAAGAAAGAAAAAGTTTTTGTGTTTGTGCTGCCATCTAGTACTCGTAAATTTAATTTTCTTTCTCAATTATTCACACGGATTGTTTACTTTTTCTGAAATTTATCATGAGTCTTCTACTTTCCGGTGTGGTGTATGTATTTCTACTCATTTAATAATAAAATTATTTTTTTTAATTTGAAGGAGTATAAGTTACGTAAACAAACCTTAATGTAAAAGTATTATTAATTTTTTAACTAAAATTAAGAGGCTGATAGAACATTAAAGAGTCAAAATATGTTTTACAATTTGTTTTAAAGTTGCAAAGTGCAAAATATATGTACTTTTATATATGTCAACAATTGTAGAAATAATTGTATGTAAAAAATAACTTATTTTCATTCTATATGTTTGTCCCATTTACTAGAGTGTCTTAGAACTTTAATAACCAATGTTTACATTTCGAATTACAAACGCTTAATTTGCATTAAAATGCAGCAATTTTGCTCCAATTGAAAGTGATTACTTTGTTCGGAAATTTAATTTTTTATTCTAAATCGAGCTGCATGCACCCAGCAGAAAATTTCTAAAATTTTTAAGCAATAAAAAAATTGGGAGCAATAATGGAAGCAATATATTTTTTTTATAAATTAAAGCTTCTAATAACGCTACAGGATAAAGTATTATTTTTTGAATTTTTGTACTATTTGCTTACTTGTTGCAATAAATTTTCATTTCTATTGCATTTTAGCGGCTTATTTTATACACAAATTATGGATTATTGATGGGCATGACTAAGTGATTGTTAACAATTTCTTCCTTACAAAATAACTTACTGGTAAGCACTATTTTCTGCTGGGCACATGATTCTATTAGTAACCATAACTAAAATTTATTGAAAAATGATTTCTTTAGAGAATACTACCTATGGAATTGTAATAAAAATTCTATAATTTAAATATTGTGCTTTTCTTAACAAGTATTATTTTAAAATGTGTTTTAACAGTAAACACACAAGAATTTCCAGCAGTGCGTATGATTAATTTAGAATTTAAATTCAGTTCATTAAGAACTGAGGACGTATGATTATTATTATATATACAATACTTATAATGAAATAAATGGTTATCAGTTAGCTGTTTGTTTGTTTGATATGCAAAAGGATTTAATTTAAATTTGGTGACAGTATTTAAAACACTTTATTTATTTGAAAATTATTCAATTACTTGAAGTAATTAAGAAAGTGTTTCTTTGCCTTCTGTTCTTCTGAAACAAATTTATTTAATTTTCTTATTCAAATAAAATAGACAGAAAGGCATACAGCAAAAAAAGAGAACAAATTAACTCGATTTATGATATTTCATTTTGTTATCGGTGATTCATTAAAACTATTAAAGACTGTATTGCGTTATTCAACAAGTATTTTTCTACAGAAATATATATTTAAGCAGGTCCTACATACCTACATATATAATTGCCCATTAAAACCATTTTTCAGTGTTACAGCTCAGCTTCTCGCAGCACCCATACTGTGTGCGTCAATTTCGCCGAAAGAATTATTTTTTAAAATGTTTTTTCTTTCAAGATGTCAGAGCTGGGTTTTGAAGACGGAACTCTTCTCTAGTAAACCAACACACTAACCACTAAACAACGGCAATGACTTAAGTAGGCCCCACTCTAGTAAAATATAAATTTTTTTTTTAAACTTCAGGTCAATTAAAATAATAATTACTTCGATATTTCGCTTTATTGTACAATAATTATTTAATGAAAAAAATAAAAATTTTAAAATTATTTAATGAAAAAATAATATATAGAAAGTTGCGAAATATCGAAATAATAAGTATTTTATTTGACCTGAAGTTTAAAAAAAAATTTTATATTTTAGTCAATAATATGGTCTAATATGGTTCTTAAAAGCTAAATGTTAGTTCTCAAGCGCTGAAGTGTAAACGGCTTTATATATAAAAGTATAGAAGAAAAAAAAATAATCTTTTTCTCTTTTTTTTTTTTGGTAAATTAAGAACATAGTTTCAGGTCTAAGAAAGTGTTTTAAAATAATTGAAATTAAGCCGTTTTTATTTAAAACAATTTTTTTTTCTTTTAAAAGATCCACCAAGTAATTTGTTTCACACAGAGTCTGTTAAATAATTTTTTTTTTCTGAAAATAATGTTTTTAAGCAAAACTTCTTTGTATTTTAATCACGTTTTGCAAATAACGAGATAAAAACGCATCTAATTTGTTTACATTTCTAGTGATTAGCAGAAGCGTCATTAAAATATTTAAAATCTTACTTATAACACTCAAAGTGAAAGATAAACAACCCCGGCTAAAAAAAAATATATATAAAGAAATAATATAAATAAAAAAATAATAAATTAAAAATAAAAATAAAAAAATTAAGAGAATAGTAAACATGCATTTGTATATGCTTATTAAAGTAAAAAATTAATATTTTTGTTTTGTTTTGTCCAAACAAATGATTTTTTTCAAATAAAATATCAAATACTAAAAAGTATACAAATTTTAACTTAAACTTAAAAAATAATAAGAAAAAGAAAAAAATTAAAAAAGTGTTGAATGTCGCCTTCACACTACTTGAACTACTTAATATATTTGTTAAAAATCTACTGGTTTAGACGTTATAAAAGCCCATTTAATATGATTGTATGGCATTCTATTTCAGCATTACTTTGTTGTTATAATTTCTTCGGACGTATGAACCGAAAAAACTTGCTACTAATAGAGTTTAAAAATTTAATTTTAAATAGATTTTAGAAGCCACGATTAAGACTCAACTCCTCTTATTAAAGATATTAAGTTGATAGAGGGTATTTCTCTAAAACCGCCAAAGAATTCAATTGCTAAGAACTATAAAAAGAAAAAAATTTTATATACAAAATTTAAAGAGAATTATGACCTCAAATGTTGGGCCAATTTTTCAAACATTTTTAGAAGTTATGTATGTCTCGTATAATATTAACAATGAAAACCTCGAAGATATTTGTTGTGTTTTTAAGTTCTCAGCTCAAACCAGTGATTACATGTTGCTTCTCAGATAATTATTTTGAATTGTAAAATCGTATAGTTTTAAAAGCGAATTGCCGGCTTCAATTATCTACATCAATGGTTGGGGCTTTTTCATGGCATATAGCTCTGAATCTTTTATTTGCCAAAATTATTGTTATAGATAAATAATTTTTAAATGTAAGTAAGTTATCACATTTCTGATCATAAGCTAGCTTGTTATTGGCTTTTTTAAAACTAAGATCCAACTATGCGATAAGTGTGTAAACCGCGCCATATTATTCTGTTGTAGGTAAAATTCGCTGTACGTAAGGCAATTTCATTTACTAACAAATTAGTTTACCTATTATTTATGAGTATATTTATTTGACATATTTGCTTAACAAAAAATTTTCAAAAATTTTTTTCACCAGCTGTGGCAGCTTATTTGTCCATAAGGTTTCAATAACAATAAAATATAACAATATTCCAATATTCCAATTAAAAATGTTCTTCCTATGGGCAGCACAGATAGTAAAGGTTTGTCACAACCTTGAGTTAGCATCACTGCTTTATTGGGCGACCCACTTAACAGCAGATAGTTACTTTTTTTAAATTTGATTGAAATATCAATATGAATCGGCTTACACCAGAGCAACGAGTGCAAATTTTTTATATTTTTAGTCAAAATAATTTTTCTTTTCTATTGGTGTCGATTTTGAATTTCCATTCAAAATTTTATTTTCCGATTAAGCCCATTTCTGTCGCATCTGGAGTGAGGAGAATCCACAAGCTTTTGTTGAAACGCCGTCCACAGAAAATTTCTGTTTGGTGTGCCTTATGGGCCGGCTGAGTCATTGCTGTAAAAAGTTGTTGAAAACTGGTGTTCCAGATTGCGCTTTCGACGCGCCAGCCGTGACGCCAAATGGCAGAAATTATATTTAAGCATAAATTTAAAAAAATTTTCTTTTCAATAAAACCCGTTATATTGATATTAAAAATATATTTGTTTGCTTGTTATGATTTAAACGTGTGTAAATCCTTAAAAAACAAGCATTATAATTTAAAAAGTAAGCAACCATTTGAGTGCTACTCAATTAAGCATATAGATCATTATTGGGCATATTGAAACTTTTTGGAATCAGAAGTTACAACTGGTTGCGATTTCAATATGATTAAAATAGTTATTAAATATTCATTGCTTATTATAGAAAAGCAATTAACAATTACTTGAACTCAATTCCGAAGTTTCGCGTCTCAGGATATACAAAAATCAATATTTTGTTTGTATGGAAGTACCAAGTCCACCTGTATAATTCTGCCAACTTCTTGGTTGTTGATATGCATTGAGAATTGAACTATCTGAGAAGATTTAAAAACATCTACTATAACTGTTTGTAAGATTTATTTATTCATTTACTTTTATACGAGGTATACATTAAAATGTTTAAAATAAAGCAATTTTTATTAAATTCAAAACTCTTACTGTTGAAAAATAGTTTACTTTCTATTCCTAGACCAAATTACTAGATTTCATAAAAATCGGTACAAGGAGTTTTTCGTAGAGTTTTGTTACAAATACTGTAACAAATTTTTTTTATATAATATACATATTATTTATATATTATATATATATGTATATGTACATATTATGTGCTTATATAAGATGTTAAAAAACAAATTTAAACTGTAACTCTTTTACTGTTAAGCATTTCAATGATTTAAATTTTATTCACCTCAACATTAATATATTAAATACTTTATGTAGAAACTGCAAAATAAATTTAAATACAATCAGACAAGTTTTTATTTTATTTTTGCCGGTTTTTTGTTCTTCTTTAAATCACTGCCAGAAAACAGCCTCAACAGAAATCTTCAGTGCAATTATTTTCATAAATGATTACTACTACTCCATGTAATCGTCATCATCATGATCGCACACATTTATGCGTACAACAGTAAACAGTAAACTGAAACAAAAACGTAACAGCCTTTAACCGCCTGCCAGTTACCGCAGGCATATCAACAGTGCGGTTTGAGGGCGGAGGCCAAGCCAGGCTGTTGACTGTTATAAATTACGCCCGAAGAAAAAAGAAAAAATTTATACCAAACGACTTGCTTTTAACCTCGTCCCACAGGCAACAGTATTTAAGACTCATTATTACCAAAAGCACCGACTACAAGCGAGCAAAAGAGAATACCTGTGATATTCTGGGAACATATTTTTGCGGTTTAAACCCTCAATCATTTGCAAGCTGAGTGTGAAGAAAACTAAATGCTCTCAATTATATACTCACACTAACACACATATAATTTAAAACTAAAAACTATTTAAAAAGAAGGTCTTTATGGCACAATAATTGTGCAGGTAAATGTTTTAATGCGTTCATGTTGTTCCTTTTCTCTCTCCCCGGCAAGTGTGTGTAATTTCAACACCAAATGCTACCAAATTATAGCACTTCTGAACGTTGAATCGTAATTTATTTAAATTCAAAATTTTATGTTTTCTTCTCTTAGATAAACAGAAGGTGTCTCGTTTGTCTGCCATCTAGCCAACCACCAACGTATCCCATTGCCATAAATCTGTAACACTGTAAATCTGTCTATTTGACTGTCATTAAATTTACGGGTGAGTGTGATATGACAACTGAACTGATGTTTAAGTTTAAAAGTAGTTATGGGGGTTTAATTACATGGCAAATTAAATAGAGTTGGTTTTCAATTTATGTTTTTATTTCGTTTGCTTGTCTATAAAGTTGAACATTTGTTGTGCCCAAGTTTTATTGGGTAGACGAGTTGCAAAGTGTTGAGAGAAAATTTACTTCCAACGAAAAAGTTTTAAGACGAAGAATGTCTTTTATAGAGAAAGAGAATTTAATTGTTATAAAATAATTTCATAAGGAATAAATGTAAGAAATTAAGCTCTAGAGAACACAAAATTTTCTGAAATAACAGAAACAGATATAAATTATATTTGAAATTTCACGGCAAAAAAAAAATGGAAGGTGGAAGATGTTCTAAAATCATAGCCCTTTCATTCAACACCGATTATTTTTAAGATCTAAGTTCAATATATATATGTCGTCGCCGTAGTCTAGTGGTTAGTGTTTTGGCTTACTAGACTAGAACTCTGGGCTCAAAAACTAGCTTTGACATCTTGAAGGAAAGAAATACGAAAAATATTTATTTCAATGACTACCTCTTTGCAGTCCTCTGGCAAAAGCTTTGAGATTAACTGACTAGCTTGAGAAAGCTTCTCAACTCTGTCGTTCAGAGTCGATTTTAAACTATAGGTTCCTATACTCAAGGAAAAAATTCACCCACACAATATGGGTGCTGTAAGGAGCTAGGTCGTTATCCTGACACAGGGTTGTAATGGCCAATTATGTGTGGAAGTAGAATATTTTTAAAAGTTACTTTCATTGGCAAAATGAGTACTATTTATACATTTAGATCACAAAAAACAAACTACTGTAGGTTGATTTCAGGAATGTTTTCACCTGTGACGGTTAAGATTTTTCTTTATTGAGTTTAAGGCCTGTTATATACTTTTATTTTGTACTTCTCCATCTGCATAAATTAGCAGTTTCGTGAATATATATATTCGTTCCTATAAGTTAATATGTAACCCTATTCTTACTAACAGGCTTATTTGGTTACTTAAATCAATGTAATGATACCGGATTATCCTTTTCGTGGTTTTAAAAGTATGGTACTGGAATTCGACATTTGTCAAACTAAGTTGTTAAACAAATTTTTTTCTTTTCCGTTAAAAGTCTGACATTGAAGAAAATGGATCGCTTAACTATCACACAACGCAGGAAACTTAGCAAAACTTACTATAAAAATGGTGATTCTGAAACAGCCACATATCGTGCTTTAAGAGGAGATTATGGTTTACATAATCGTTCAACTACGCAAGCAATTGGCAAGATAGTAAAAAAATTTGTAGAGACTAGAGTGGTTACAAATATTGTAAGGCCTGCGCATCATCGTTTCGCTCGTTCCGCTGAAAATATCGCTGCTGTATATGAAAGTGTTGCCGAAGACCCAAATGTGTCGATTCCTCATCGTTCTCAGGAATTAGGACTGTCTTACGGCACATTATGGCGTATTTTGCATTTAGATCTACACCTACATCCATATAAAGTCCAGCTCACGCAATAACTAAAGTCAACTGAACATTCAAAACGTCGTAGAATGAGTGCTTGAACATCAGGCGTTGGATAGCAATTTTTCGAACAAAATTTTCTTCAGCGATGAAGCACATTTCTCACTCGGTGGGTATGTTAATAAACAAAATTATCATACTTGGGATTCTGAGAATCCTCATGTAATTGAAGAGAGGCCATTACATCCAGAAAAAGTCTTTTTTTGGTGTGCTCTTTGGTCCGAAGGTGTGATTGGACCTTACTTCTTCGAAAACGACGATGGAACGACTGCCACCGTCAATTCAGCGAGTTATGGTCACATGATAACCGACTATTTTTTGCCTGCTATTGAAGAATACGACTTGGAGAATATATGGTTTCAACAAGAATATGGCTTTATTGCAAGAGACATTTCCTAGCCGAGTAATTTCTCATCATGGCGATATCAACTGGCCACCAAGATCATGCGATATACCAGAGAATTTTTTTTTGTGGGGCTACGCGAAACTCTTGAGCACTTAAAAACCAACGTTCGTTAAGTTATGGCTGAGATACCGCCCAATATGTGACAAAAAGTGGTCGGAAATTACCTCAAAAAAGTCAATTCTTGCAACACTTCGCGTGGAGGTCATTTAAATAATGTAGTGCTTCGCACATAATGTCAACGTTCAAACTTTAGAAAAAAAAAAAAAAAAATCAGGAAAAAAATATTTTATATGTGTTTTATTTACGTTTACTTTTGAAACCGCAAAATGGATAATCCTTTATGCTTTGCAAAATTTGTTGAAAAAAAAAAAATTAAAAAATATAAAATATTTCTATCTGTTGGTGATCGTAACATAAAATTAAAACATTTAGTACTCACATGAGCAGCCTCAGAGGCGGGAAGGACTTATATCTCTTCAAATATATAAAATATTCTACAACTAAGTATAACCAACAAGTTCTGCAAGATGAAAATGTGTCAAATGTAACAAAATAAATGTCAAATATCACAAATAAAAACAAAAGAATTTAACGTTCGTCGCCCTGGAATAACTCATATGTATGCATGTTAAAGATCTGAATGTAAAAAATTCAAATTCAGCTGCTTTTTCTTTTTTTTTTATAATATCGCACGAAATGTTGCCTATTGTTATGCTGTCATGCTGCACGCTGTGGTCTATTATGCGTTTAATGCTTTTCAGTTTTTAAATCAGTTTCAATAGGATGACTAAATTTCTATTGAGGTATTATTCTTTAGCCAAATGAAGAATTAGAGGACATTTGATAGAAAATAACGAGCAAATGATCTGTTTAGATGAAGTTTCTTTATTTCCTAGTATTCCGGTTAATTTAGCTTTGAAGACTATAGAAGAAAAATGGGGTTTAATAGAGAGGTTTACGAAGATTAGGAAGGAAAATTTTTTACGTATTTTAAAGCTTTGTATACAGAATAACAGATATTTCAACATAATGGTGAAATGTATATACAGCAAAAAGAACATCCAATGTGATCACCTGCTTCTCCGGTTATAGCGGATATTATTATGGAGTAATTACTGGACTCATCTATAGAGAAATTAAATGTAAAACCGAAATTAATGACGATATATGTGAACGATTTGTTTTGTATAATTTCAGATGATGCGATTAGTGTAATGTTGGAAGAATTTAATGGATTTGATGATAATATTAAATTTACAACTGAGGAGAAAATACACTTCAGTAGTGCGATTCACTAAGATTTTTTAACAACAATTGTTTCTTTTAAAAATTTTAACCACAAAATTAACCATTCTGCTATTCACTAATACTTTAACGATTTCTGTTGTCGTTTAAAGTCAGCTGTTTCAATCAGCTGTTATTTTTAACCAAATAAATTGTGGTTTATTAACGCCAATATTTTTGGTGCGGTTTAATGTGTTTTTTAGAAAAGTTCTTTTTATATAAATAATAAATTATAATTTTAATAAAAAAATATATTGGCTTTTGAGTATTTAGCCTATAATTTATCTATTCTATCAAAATAAATAAAATAATAATTATTTGTAATGTTTTACTTTTTTAAATTTCCAAAATAATGGGTTTAAATTTGTTTTTTTTTCTATTCTTCTTTGTTCTTCTCTCTTATTTTAACCCATTAACACCCAAATGAAAACAACAATTTTTAAAATTCAATATTTATTACTAGATTTAAACAACATTTTTTACAGTACAGTAAAAGAAAAAAACAAACAAAAATATTCTGAGTTGTGTTTTTTCAGGTATACTATGCTTAGTACAGCAGCACTTAATATGCTATAGCTCAAAAAATTCTACACGAACTAAACTGTTTTATATTGCTTTTATTAGAATGTGATGTTATCAAGTAAATAAACTGCTATTTAACGTTCTTCAAAGTTAACTGATGTAAAATAAACTGCATAACCATTCACAATCTCACAAGAAATAAATCACTAGCCAAAATAGAGATTCCCATAATTGATATTTTTCAACTATGATATGATAAGTTGATGTACAACAGCTACGTGGATGTCGCATGATAAAAAGCGTTTCCCGAGTAAAAAAACTGCATTTTAAAATTTTTACTTGAACTTTAAGTTGTGTACTATATAGTACAGCGGACGGAAATGGGTTAAAATGCCATTTAACACACTTGCCACGTAACTTTAATTTGAATATAGAGAAAAATAAAACTGTTTAACGTGGCTAAAAATAAGTTAGTGAATCACATAGTGGTTAATGCAAACCTCAAAGTGTGTGGTTAATGGTAAAACATGTTGAAAGCTTTAAAAGTTAGTGAATCGCACTACGGGCTTACTTATTTAGACAATTTATTGTTTAGAAGAAGTATTGACCTGACAGTTGGTTGGTACCAGAAACCTGCAGCTTCAGGAAGAATTATAAATTATTTTTCAAAACATGATCATTTAATTATTAAGAATAATGCTAAAAATTTTATCGTAAGGGTATTGACAATTAGTAACAGAGAATTTCACAAGAAGAACTTTAAGACCATTTTGGCAGTCTATAATTGTAGTGAAAACCTAATTAGTAAATTAATAAATCGAAATAAGAATAGGACAAAGTTTTATAATAATGGTAATAGTGCTAATGTTAACAACAACATTGACTCTGATAAATATTTTCTGAAAAAGCTACCCAGAGAAGTAGCGAAATATCGAAATAATAATTATTTTAATTAACCTGAAGCTTAACTAAAAGTTTATATTCTACTCAATAATAAGGTCAATTAAACTTATTGATACAATTTGTTTTTTTTTTCTTTTCGTTTAAAATAAAAACAAAGTAATTTTCTTACATTTTTGTTT
Source organism: Metopia argyrocephala (assembly GCA_963576795.1). NCBI lineage: Eukaryota > Metazoa > Arthropoda > Insecta > Diptera > Sarcophagidae > Metopia > Metopia argyrocephala. Next base: position 5,845,227 of record OY756209.1, read on the forward strand.
CGTTACAAGTTCGAGTATTTCAACTTCTGCCTTTTAGCTTCAAAATTAAGCGCAATATGATATCCTTTAATTTCATAATCGATTTCCTTTGGGAAATTAATGTCAAATGCAAAAGGAATCAACACAAAAAATATTTAAATAAAATGTAAATTCATTTCAACAAACAATCTCCAAATAAAATAAAGAAATAAAAAATCTTTTACACCCAAAAGCATTATTCCACCAAAACTGAATGAAATATTTTGAGTATTAATATGTATTGTACAAGTGCGAGTGTGAAATGTGTCAGTTTGATAGAACAGACAATAAAATTTGAAAAATTTAAAACACAAATGTACAGCAATGTGTGTATGTTGTTCCTTTGTTCATCCCCAAACTCTTAATCCAGTGAAAGGAATGCTAGAAAGTGTTGAAGTATTAAACGTCTCTTACAATTTTTAATGTTTCAAAATTATTTAAAAAAAAAACAACAGCAAAAGAAGATGAAAACATTAAATTGTGTCAGTCATGTCATTTGGCTGTTGTAGGTCTTATGCTGATTTGAAAAATATTGGCTGCAGCCACTTCTTTTTTCTGTTGCTACTGAAGCTGTTTAACACAAAAAAACTCTTGGCAATATTGTCGCCTTTGAAGTCATTTGTCAAAGACACACAGCATGTTGTTGGCACAATAGTGGATGATGACGATGATGATGATGAAATGGAAAGAAGCTCAAGTAGACAACATTTACCTCAACACTTAACTCTTTTTACTCTCTTTTATTTTGTTTTTTTTTTGTTATCTTCCTCCCTTCCTCTCATATTGCTTTTCTCTTTATTGTGTTTGCATGTATTTTGAATACGAAAAGTTCTTTTGTTGTCGTTTAGCAAGTGGCACTTGGAAAACATTTTGAAAACCACAATTTTATTGCTTTCTGAAGTCAACAATAATGTCGATGATGTTGACAACCATGATGATGATGATGATGATGTTGATGATCATGCTGATTTGACAGTTTTTTATGCGATAATTTCTTTGTTTTTTTTTTGTCCCCCATATTATCCTCATTTTCCTTCTGTCAATGATTTGCGGTAGAATTCAAAAGAAATATTATATTAAAATATATATATTTGAGTGGCAGCACATCCCTTTATTTACTTTATTTGACACAATCTTTTTGCCAGAAAAGTGATGGATTTACTGTATGTGATAGCTTTGTTGATAGTGTGTAGAGTGGGTGCATATTTAGACATCCATCAACGTTTGCCTCCCATTTAGAAGCTTTGCTTATGTTACTTTTTTATACTGTTTTTTTTACTACTGCAGTGAGGCTGTAACTGCTGTTGGTATTTTTTGATTTCATCTCTAGCAAATGCAAATTTGACACGCTTGTCACATTTTATTGAATTGAATCGATTTTAAATCGAATTCAAATGAAAATGTTTCATATTATGGAATTGATTTACAAAAAAAAAAAAAAAAAAGAGAAAACATACTCCCACACATGCTTCAATGTAATCTGGTTCAAAATATTTTGGAATTTTTATTTTCTTTTTTGATTTATAGTTAAGCTACATCTTTATAAATGTTGTTGTAAAACTGAGACTGTGTCATGTCAGTATTTCTGTTCAATATATTTGTTGGCTTCAAAATATTTTTTTTTTTTTTTTTGCAATAAAATATTTTTCTTGGTGATTTATTTTAAGAAATTTTTTTTATTTCTTTTTTATTATTTTTGCTTAGTTTTTTTTTCTTAAATAGAAAATATATTTTTTTTTCTTTCAAGGAGGCATAATTTATAAGTAAAATTGTTACTCAAGACATCAATCTTCTAGCCTAACAAAAGTTTTTAATATAAAATTTTGATTTTCTTGTTTCACTTTTTGACAGCTAAAAACATATTTTATTATTTCCTGATTATTAAAAACAAAAACAAAAATGGAGGAAATAAAAATCGAATAATTTTAAATCAAAATAATTGTGGTAGCAATTGTGTCGATGTTGTCTTTGTTAGTATTTTATTGAATCTTTTTTTTTCCTCTAAAATATAACGATTTAATTATTTTTCCTTTTATATTTTGTATATCTTTTATGGTGTAAAGTAAGTTTTAAGAAAAAAGTCCGCTTAATTACAAAATTTTTCGTCCGTACATAATTTAATTAAACTAAAATATAACCATGAAATATATTTACTTTGCAGTATAATTAAAAAACAAAAATTAATACATTAAAACCCAAATTTAAAATGTCAGTGATACTTTTGAGAAAGTATTATTTTTAATCATATTAATACTTTTATTTTCTTTTACTTTATTTTATTATATGAGTAACAGGATATAAGAAGCATAGAGGAAATAAGATGGCTGATAAATATGTGCATCAAGAGAGGTTTTAAAGGGTCTTTGGACCCCTTCAATCAAGCAACTATCTCCAAACGCAATGAACAAAAACTCAGGGCGATTGGAGGTCTGGGTTGTGGTTAATCCAGGTATACAAATATTCTGTCATAAACGGCATAACCACGTCTGTGCAGACCTACATGGGATTTGTATGGAAATGCAAAGACAGATGTTTATACACGGCATTTAACGCAGAAGTACCCAGCATTTCATTCTAATTTCAAAAGTATTTGTTGTGGTTTTGCTCATGTGCAAAACGATTAAAAAATATTTGAAAAGTTTATGACTTTTTGAAAACGTTTGCGAAATTTTTTTTTTTTTGTTTGCCCACTCTGATTTACACTAAGCACGTAAACAAAACTGGCTAACTAAAAAAAACAGTAGGCCCATTTAGGTCACAATGTCTTTAAATTGTGCTCGACCTCAATAAAAAGCTAATAAATATAACTCTACATTGGGTATGCAGTCTAAAGTAGGTGAATCGGCTTTTCTTCAGTATTGAATCTGTAAATTACAAGAAAAGTTCAATAGATCAACAGTGGTAGAATTACAAAAGACTGTCTTAAATCCATATTCATCAACTTTATTACTTTATATAAGTAAATATTTAATTAATAAAAAGAGGCTCCTATTATTTTGTATGCCTGGTAATTACATTCTTTTCTTTCAGTTATTAAATAATCGAGTCTAACTATAAGACTTCTTATTGTGAATCTTAAATTACCATTAATTTTCATTAACATTAAATTTTACATATTCCTGTTGTTATTGCCTTTCAGATATAACATTTAATAGATAATTTATTAATAAGTTATTAATGACACTAAACACATTACATTAATACATTTTATTTATTTTAATTAAATGGATTTCTTAAATACATCATTAGATTTCAATTCCCTTTTTGGGTGATTTCAATAAATTGTAAATGACTATCGTCTGAAACACATCCCAACACATTACAGTTGTTTAGCCCACTAGCCAATAAGAGATAAATTATTTATCTATCATTTGAGTTTATCAAATTGTTCATGCAATTATTATTTCGTTAGAAAAAGAGGGAGTTCAGTTCAACTTAAGTATGTCATATGTAGACACACTAAAATTTATTAATCATATACGAGTACTTAAATATGTTTTTGGCTATTGAAAGAGAATACAATAAAAATCTTATTATATGAATTAAATAAATAACAGGAAATTCATAGAATTAATACAAATAGATAAGCCAATAAGTTTTCTTTTATGCCAATTGGTAAATACATATCAACAATATGTTTATATGACAATAATGTAGATATAAAATTTTCTAGAGATTTCAGACTAAAAAGATTATGAACGAATTTGGGATTTCATACGAAATTACATAATAAAGTAGCGCAAAACTCCATAAATCTTTTAAATGCTAGCAATACAAAAATTATGGTTAAATATTAAATATTGGGATTACTGATCAAGCAGATACAAATTTAAATAAAATATTTAGACTTTTTTTTTTTTTTTTTTTTTTTTTTTTTTTTTTTTTTTTTTTTGTAAGACCAATACTCAGGGGTAAACCCCTACTCATGCAGTGTGCATTGTATTGGAATGTAAAGATGGTTGATAGAATTTTTTTTTTTCTTAGATTTTTGTATATTTTGCGCCTTTATTTGTTGATGAAACAAGTTGCCTTCACCCTCAAATGATCAAACAGTAATGGCCTCATCTGTCGGTGGATGTTTAATGTAAATGGTAAGCGTCTTCAGTAGATTAGCTGTTATCTTCCCAGAAGGTGGCGCTGTACTCCTGATCATTGTTTTCTGGTGGAATAGATTAGAAATGTCAGGAAGCAGTTTCTTGCTGATGGTCTTGCTGGAGGGGGGGGGGGAACCTCTTATTTTTATTTTAAATTTAATTTTTAATTTAAATTGTAATTTTAGAAAACCGCAAATATTTATTTTTATAATTTTGTCCTTCGCTGGGATTGAACCTTGGTCGTGTGAGTTTCTGTGCAAGCGCTCTACCAGTATGCCACGACCCCCCCTTTGTAAATAATTTTCAGTAAATGTGTACTATTTAGTAAAAAATTGATCATTACAACCCCGTTTTAGGACTACCGCATAGGTTCTCGCTATACTCCTATTATGTGTTTTAATTTGTATCCATGAGTATTGGAACCTATAGTTTTAAAGTCGACTCTGAACGACAGACTTGAAAAGCCTTTTTATGGCAATCAGTTACTCTCAGAGCATTTAATTTTTTTTAAGATGTTAGAGCGAGGCACAGTGGGATTTGTTCATACAATTTTCAATAAATAATATAAGGAGTGCTTGTAGAATATTGAAATTTTGCTTTGAGCCTTTGGCTAGCTCAATTAAGAAAAATATAAAGTTTCATAGAAATTGGGCACGCCTACTATCCACCGCCCATAGAAACCAAAATTTATTTTTGGCCCAAAGTTTTTGAAATTTTGTTCTGAGCTTTTATTATCTCAATTAACGCCCATCACTCACCGCCCGTATAAGCCATATTATATTTTTTTCCCAGAAATTTTTGCTTCTTTACCAAAACTAATTAAATTTTATTAGATGCTGAAGGCTCGGGTTCGAGCCCTAGGCAAAGTGATCAATTTTTTTAAGCGTTTCTGACGGAACAAAAACTAATTAAATTTTAATTTTTTAATTTTTTTAATTAAAAATTTCATGAATTTTGAGACAAATTTTATGATATTATAAACGATTATTATTTATTTAGGCCCGTATTCATAAAAAATAAAACAGTTTCATTACTTGCTTATTTGACAATTATTCCATAGAAATATGTCAAATAAGCATTCTATAAACCAATTTTATTTTTTATGAATACGGGCATTAAACTTTTTTTCTTTTTAATTGATAGTATGGAGTCTTACCTTTAATTTTATTACAGTCGGATGACCTTTTTTTTCTTCCAAGGAAGTTTGCAATCACGGCACATTATAGAACACATTTTATTCTATCATATCTTTTAAACTATATGAGCGAACTTTATATTTTTTTAATTATCCAGAAAAGGATATATTTGAAGAAAATCACTATTTTAATCTGAGCAATAAAATTATCTTACATACAAACACTATAGAAGTGCGTAGAGTTTTCAATATTTTGAACTAAAATTTACAAATGACTTTACTTCCTTATTTCAAAGACAATTAAACGTTTTTATGGGATAAAATTTATGGATTCTTCATGCTGAATCAATTTTCTATAAAACTCCATCATTACATTTTTAAATTTTATGTGTCGAAAAACTTACTTATTCAACCAAAAATCCCTCTGTGCGGGGTGCAAACCCGATTCTTTTGTATAGAAAGCCAACACACTAAACTCTACACTACGGTTACGACCATGTTATGTGCGTTAATTTTTAAAGATAAGTACTGGGACCTAGAGTTAAACTTCTACTCCGAACGACAGAGTTGAAAAGCATTTTTATGGCAATCAAGTACTTTCAGAGCTTTTGCCAGAAGACTGTGCTAAGAAGTATTCTCCGACAGAAATATTTTTAAAAATTTTTTTTATTTAAGATGTCTGAGCAATTCTAAACAGAAATATTTTTTCAACTTTCTTATAATTAAATATAATAATTCCCAAAATTATAAAAAACAACAGGAGAGTTTTAGATTTATTAAATTTGTTTAGAAACCTAATTTTTAACAAATATTAAGTGACCATTTTTAGCTTTCATGCCTAAAAAATTGTTGCACATTAATTATTATTTTTTTTTAATTTGAGAAGTAACATTACAAATTTTATTATTGTGGCATTGAATTTTTTTCCGGTAGTTTAATAAAGTGTGGACTTTTTATTAGATTCTATTTTGATTTCATTATGGTTTTATGGCTGTATAAAAGCCAAGAAAGCAGGAAACAATCTTTGCTTGTATACCACAAGAGAAAGAGAGTGAGACAATTAAATTTAATTAAATATTGATACACATGTGTTCACACTTCTTCTTATCCTCCCTCTTCATAGAAACAAAATTAATTAATAGGTTTATACGTTAACAGACAGAAGATACACTAGATATTAGAAAAAAAGAAACAAAATGAAAATGAAAATAAAAATTAGTAATAAAACATTTATTAAAACAAAAAGGCACAAAGCCATCTAATAGTGTTTGGCTGAGCGAGAGAGAAATATTATAATAAAGGAAAATCAGAAGTTGTTTACTACAAGTAGTTGGGGCTTCTTTTAGCCTTTAATATTGAGGCTATTGTGGTAGCAAAAGTAGCAGATGTGCTCGTAACAACCAAAAAGAAAATATAAGAAAACAATAGAGAAATAAAGAAAAAAATAACCAACATATTAGATATAGAAATATAAAAACCAAAAAAAAGTAAAAACAATAAAAACAATAAATGCGTTTACAAAGATCTATGGCTACATTTGTTAAATTGCCAAGTTCACTATATTTTCATTGAAACATTTTATTGGTTTTTAAATGCAATAAATTTATGTGAGAAAAATAGATTTTTATTCTTCATTTCATTTTAACTCCCCTCTTTTTAATTCTTTTCTTTTTGCTTTTGCTTTTGTTTTATGCTCATTTTGCTGGTTGTCAATGCTGTTGTTGTGTTTGTTAGTGCTGTTGCTTAATACTTTATCTTGCCACAACAACAAAAAATTAAAAAGAAGCTTTTCAATGTACAGTGTGTTGCGAGTAAAGTATTTAAAACAAAAAAGAAGAAAAAAAAAAAACAAAGAGAAAATAAATATAAAGCAAAAACATTGAACACCATAAAATGTAATAAAATCCTTCTAGTAAAGCAGAGGGGAAAAGGAGGTGTTTGAAAAATCTACACAATTTATAATAGAAATTTTATTTTATTGCTTTTTGGTGAAGGAATATTTATTTCAATTGTAAACACTTTAGCACAGAATTTTCAACATAATAAATTAATTAACAATGAAAAATAATACTTGAAGTGTTTTTTTTTTAATTTTTATTTATTTTTCCCTATATGTATGGCTGCTATAAAGCGCACATATAAGTTTAAAAGCAAACTAATGTAGAAATCAGATAAAAATCACTTCAAGTGTTAAGAATATTTGGCAGTAGAATTAATATGAAATTATATGTTTTCCCATATTTTCGTTAGAAATAAATTTATTTGCTCACTTACTTAAATGGCAATAGAGATGAAAAGAATGACACTTTAAATAACGCTTATTAAATTAATTTTTGAATTTTAATTATGAATATTGTTCATCTGCGAAGTCGATCCATACAACTCTCTATAAAAAAATGAAAAAACACCAATAGATTGAAGGACTAATCATATGCCTCTCTAAATAAAATTGGGAGAGGAAATCCAAATTTATTGATATATAAACTATCGCAGAAATTGGGGCTGTAAATACGTTGATAGTTCTGCTTAAAACTAAATTTAAGCTAATGTAGAAACAAAGCCGTAAGTCCATTATAATCATCGTTATTTTGGCACTCTGCATTTTTCCTTAATGAGTTTATTAGATACTATAATTGGCACAAACTGTACTACATACACACACATAATTGACCATTACAAACCTTATTGTAAGTTACGGCCTAGCTTCTCACGGCACCCATATTGTGCGTGTAGTGTATCCACTGTAAAGTAAAATGAAATATAAAATAAACAAAAGAAAAAGAACATAAAAACGCCTGCATATAATTGTAAACAAAATGTATCATTTTATTAAGGCAAGTCAATACACAGTTTTCTATAGTACTGCATAAACTGTAATTGAAGGAATCGTATTTCTTAAAACAGAATAGTGTCGGTCGTTGATCGCTTAGTGTTTTAAACAATGTAGAATACTTATTGACAATTTTTCTGATCCCTCAATTTCTTTGTTTGAAATGCTCCCACTGAATCCAATAGTAGGTCAAAATGAAATAGGAGTTTTAGAAAGACTCTGCCTTTATGAATGTGTATGCAAGTATGTATATGCAAATGTGTGTAGAAGTAGATTTTAGTGTTAACTAAAAATATTTGAGTGACTAATTATTGTACTAGATTAATTATTAGATTCTCATAAGTAATATATAAGCAAAATTAAATTTCAATAAAGTAATCATTCAATTTTATGATCAAACCAAAGTCGCTTGAGTTGTTTTGTTGAATAACTTTACATGCGTTCCAATTTTTGTCTATCTGTATCGCAATATATATTAACTTCGAATCCGAACGACAGACTTGAGGAGCTCCTTTCTGGCAACCAGTTACACTCAGAGCTTTTGCTTTTGATTTCCATTGATAGGAGACTGATAAGAGATGATCGCCGAACGAAATTTAATCAAAACTGGTCGTACTGCAAAAAAACAGATCATTGTTTCCTGCTGAGGCCTTTCTTAATACATACGTAAATACAAACTTAACAATTACAAACCTGTGTCAGGTTTACGGCCTAGCTTCTAGAAGCACTCGTGTTGTGTGTGTTAATTTTTATCCATGAGTACCGGGACCCCCATTTTAAAGTCGACTCCAAACGACAGATTTGAAAAGCTTTTTCATGGCAATCCCACAACTTTTGCCAGAAGACTGCTGAGAGGTAGTCGCCGTGAGAAATAATTTTTTCAAGATGTCAGAGCTGAGATTTGAACTCGGCGCTTTCGTCTACATATTAAGCACTAGACCAGGGCCTTTCTTCATATTTTGCTTTTAAATGTTTGCTTGGAAAAACTTCTTGACCTATACTACATCTTATTTACGTAAAAACTAAATCTGCTGAGACTATACCTCATGATGTGACGATGTTTGTTTAGTATAGGATTAAAAGTATAATCACAGCTTTTCGGGTATCAAGTTCAATAACGACATTGAACGTTGGATAGTTTATTATTTAAACGTTTCACTAGGATATCTATTAGAAGAGGGGTACTTTTTTATTTGTTTTTTGGCTCCTGGTGGTGAATGCTGTTCTAAACCTCTTGATGCCAATGGTATTAAGACGGTGTTATTTTCGCGAAGATATAGGATTGGGGTATTTAAATTACCAAGAATGAATGCTGTAGCAATTTCTCCCTGAGGCAGAATTGACTTTATTATGAATATCAAGCCCAATTTGATGAATAAAATTTAGCATAAGACGAGTGAAGTATTGTAGTTGCCTCACAGGTAGAATATGGAGTATTTAGCTTTGATACATATAGTAGATCTCTAAGGCAGAAATCAGGCTAAATAGTAGTTATACATCTCTGACCTGTTAACATTTGATTTTACACAATATCTAAAAGTTTGACACTCTGGATTTTTGCGGGATAGGAGAAGTTGTCTCTAAGCTGACCTGTTCCCTTATTCTGTAATTCTTTTAAGCTAAAATGCTAAAATTTTGGGTTTTTGAAACAGGCTGGGCATTAGAATATATAAAAATAAAAAGTCTAGAAATAATAGGCATGTTAAAAACTTAAATTACAATAAGCGTTCAAGAATTCTATTCGTAGCCAAAAAGTCCTAAATTAAGTTTATAAATTATTAGCGATAGAGTTTTAGCTTAGGAGAGTTACAGAATAAGGCCTCTGGATACCATAATACATCGCAAACTGTTTAATCCATTTTTGCAAATTTTTCTCTCTATTGTTCACTTATTTTTCCTTTAATTCTTCCTTTTGATAAATAATTTTTAACAACTTTTATAATTGTACTCTCTTAGACCGAAAGCTAAGGTTAATAATATATGTATATGTAGCTTAAATGATTACAAAAATTAAAGTGTTGAATTGTTTGTGTGAAATATATTGCAATGTTTTCTTTTTAATTTTACAGATTGTGTTACTACAAACACTCTCCAAAAAAGAAAAAAGTTATTAGGGGTGTCATAGGATTCAATGATAACAGAATTAGATTTGAAAATGAGGAGATAAAACATACTTTAGTATCATAAAAGCCAATATTATATTTTTTTATGTACTAAATCGTATTAATTATAATTATATTACCATCGTATGACATTGGATTGAAAGCCACAAAATTTCTTTTTTCATGACGTTTTCAAATCCAATTCCAACAAAAACCTATTCTATAACACTCCTGTATTATAATTTCCTTTTTTATTATCATAACAATATAGGTACACAGAAAAAATTTTTGTTGAAATAATTTCAATTAACAAATTAATTAGTATCATTCAATATTTCCAATTAAATTTTTAAAAAATACAATTAATTTTTTAATAGAGGCACAAAAATAAAAATTTTTGTGCGTATGTTTTTTTTCTTTTGCCTTAGTGTTGTTTAGTATGTTATATAAAGAATCAATATATGATTACTTTTTAATTTAAAATTCGAATACGTAACTTAAATAAAAGTCTGGCATTAAAATATTAAGAAGACATATTTTATACAGAGAAACTTGTTTTAATGCGCTAGATAGAGGCCGTATAAATATAATCGCAAAAAAATTACACAAAACTTTACAAAACGCTATTAAAAATAGTTTTCGTAACATAAAAAAGTCGCCGTGGTCTAGTAGTTAGTGTGTTGGCTTACTAAACTTTTTTATTTCATTAAATTTAGTACAAATGTTGATATTTTAAAAAATTTTTTTTTACATATCTACAGTGAACTCGCGAAAACGTGAATACCCGGAAGCATGAACGACTCGGAAACGTGAACACTTTTATGTTTGCATTGACTACTCTGAAACGTGAACAAGGTGAAATAGCTCTAAAACGTAAACAATTTTTTTGAATTGTTTTTTAAATTTTTTTCGTTTTATTTCTTGAATTCGTTTAAATTTGGGGAATCCCAGCATAAGACAACATTCATACATATTTAGCTATCTATTTCAACAAAACATGCACAAGTGTAGTTAAGAAATCTTAAGGAAAAAGCCATACCTGAGATGGTTGAAAAAAAATCAGAAAAAGATAAGTAATTTCTTCCAATAAAAGTACTATTTAGGAAAAAATCCGTCTTTTAGAAGGAGTTTATTGAAGACTGAATTCTTTTGCTACACCCATATAAGGATTCCTAACCCTTTTTTGTATTATATTGTTTTTTAATTATAGAAACTTTAGTAGTAGAAAACTTTATATGTACATACATATATGTATGTATACAATTCGTTTGAATTACAATTTTTTGTTTTGTTTCATATTCACGAAAATGCAAAAAATGGCAAAAAAGTTTGAATAAAATTGTATATAATATTTTTTTAAATAAAATTTCCAAATCTGATTGAGTTTTAGCCAATATCTATTGCTAAAATGCATATTTTTGTTCTAAAACATTACCGATCGAAAAGGTGAACAAATTTGAAAATGTGAACACCCTTGGTAAAAATTAGTTCACTTTTCCGCGAGTTCACTGTACTTGTTTTACATACAAAAATCATCTTAATCATTATCCCTCACAATGGCTTTCACCACTAAAACATACTAACTAGCTTACCATGTGGGTCTTAGGTATTTAGTTTTTGTGACGTTGGTTGTATCTTATACGCGGTTCGAGGCATAATCTCTTTTGAAACAAGTAGATTTGCAATACAAATGTTGAGAGCAGACCATCGTTTTTCATTTTTAAATTTGCTACTAAGTTCAAAGAATTGCTATCACCTCTAATTTGATAACAATTTAAACTAAACTCTAGTGTGAACGTTATAATTTTGAACCGTGGTTCAGAGAGTAAACCAAGTGGTTCATATAATCGTGTAAACAAACCATTACAAATTTCGACGAACAACATATCAGTAATCGATATAAAGAAAAGTAACCCATATTTTTGTCCACAACATGCATACATTCTATAAAAAATTTCCGAAATATTTCGTTATTCTGTATATTCCTTTTACAAACACTGCTGATAAATTTGTTTATTATTATTATCATTTATTTATTATGGTTAACTTTCATATAGTGACTAGAAACTATCGTAAAAATAAACATCGCACAAAAAAAAAAAAAAAAACGCACGAAATAAGCCGAATAAAAATAAAATCGCACAAAAATAGTCCGCATAAAAACAGATTCTCCTGTATACATATATTTACAAGTATTTTAGCTTAAAAACAACATCTTGTATTAAAAACAATAATTTAAAATTTTAAGTAATTGAAAATATGTATTGTAATTAACCATGAAAAATTTTTCGATAAAAAATCTAATATCACTAGCATAAAAAACAAACAAAAAAAATATGTATTCGTAAAATTTTTGTTTTTTTATGTATATGTGGCTGTTTTCTTTTTGTACATATATTTTTTTGTGTACAAATATATATAATATACAAATGTATATGCGGTCGCCGTGGTATAGTGGTTAGTATGTTGGCTTACTAAGACGAGAGCTCCAGTTAAAGCCCCCGGTTCTGACATCTTGAAGCAAAGATATATTAAAAAAAATATGTTTCTTTCCGCGACTACCGCTTAGCAGACTTCTGGCAAAAGCTCTGAGAGTAACTGATTCTGAGATCTGTCGTTCGGAGTCGATAGACAACATGAGTGCTGCGAGAAGATGAGTAATCTGACACAGGGTTGTAAAAGTCAGTTATGTTATGTAGGTATATAAAAAAATTATTATTTTTAAAAGAAATAAATTTTGAGTTTGTGTGTTTTTGTTTTTTGTGCAGTAACAAATACAACTCTTCCAATGATTTTTTGAGCATACATATACAGGAACATAACGTTTCAAAAAATGCTGGAGAAATTGGTAAGTACATACAATATTTCGAATTTTAATACAAAATTATTTAGTTTCAATTTTATTTATTTTTTAGGAATTTTACACAAATAAAAAAGGGGAAAGATATAGAATAAGCTCGCGGTTGATAGAAGGCTGTCCAAAAGTACACATTTTTTAAAAATTATCGTTTTTGGAGGAACAAAAAAATACAATGGTAGTGATATAATTTTATATTATTTAATTGCTTTGTATGTTTTTAGATGCATAAAAAATGAAAAAATAAAAAAATTTTTATTTGCAAATCAGTGGTGGGATGAAATAAAATTTTAGTTCTGTTAATTAATGTTTTAATCGGTGTAAAATTTTAGCGTCAATTAATTTTTCAATTGTACCAATTAATGTATTTGATTAAAAAGTCTCTGAGTTTTTAATTAAAAGTTTAATTGGTCCAATTAAATATTTAATTGAAAATTTTTTTGGAATTAATAAAAATTTTAATTAATACAAATTATTTTCAAAAAGTTCGACACTATTATTATTTTAATTGATATTATTAATATTGTTTGTAGGGGCAAAACTAAAAAATAAATTAATTGGTAGTACAAATTTTTTAATTGAAATCGATTTTAAATTTTTTCTGTGTATTTACTTCTACTGATGTAGTTTTCTAAATATTTTATTGTTATTATTACAGAACATTGTTATTATTGTTGTCATTGCATTAACATGTATTTAAAAGACATTTATATAGTTTAGTTGCGACAATGTTTATGTTGACACTTGCCACACAATAAAATAAAGATACTTTCTTACACATGCAACGCATAAATACATGCAAATAAATTTGTTCTTCTTGATATTGTGAGATGCCATAAAAACAGAATCTTATATGTGTAGCATGTAAATTGTAAACACAAACAAACAGCCAAGCAAACATGATGATGTCCTTTTGTGTTTAAGTAGACATGTGTGTGTGTGTGTATGTCTGTGTTTGTATAAGAGAGTAAAGGAGTTACAATATTATCAGCCAACAATAACAGTAACGAAAATGTATTAAAATTGAGTTGCTTTTTAATATAAACTTTATTCCTTTCATAACAAAAATATACAGAAAAAGAGGGTGAAAGAAGGTAGGCAGAAAGTAAAATGAAGTCAAGCTAACAACTTACAACGTAGTAGTAGTAGCAGTAAGAGTAACAACAGCAACAGCAACTTACAACAACTGCATTAGTAACAATAGCAACTATACTCACATAAAACGTGCTAATGATGTGCAAAATATGTTGTTGGTTGCATGTTTAATGCAAATACTTGTAAACACTGAACACATACACATATGATGATATTCAAAACAAATACACACATACATACGTATACAATCTGAGTTCTTACAAGTGCCTGTAAACTGAAGTTAGAGAAAGTAATAAAAGAAGGAGAAGAAGTCAAACTATAAAATGTGTATTTGTAATGCCATTAATAAAGGATTGCATTTCATTTTTAGTACTTGTATTACAAAATAATAATAAAGTGTGTACTTATATGCTGGTGCGTTAAAATCGAACAGCTGCAGGCAATTCGTGACAATTTAAAAAACGCGAAAGAAAAAAAAAAAATAACCGAATGAACATTATCGAATTTTTTTTTTTTAATTTACTTAAGTTTTAAGAGAAAATCGTCAAAAAACGCTGCTGAAATTGCTTTTTTTATTACAATATTTTTTTTTTGTAAAAAAAAAAAAAAAAAAATATATGAAAAATATATTTCTTTCGGCGACTACCTCTCAGCAGTCTTCTGGCAAAAGCTCTGAGAGTAACTAATTGCCATGAACAAGCTTCTCAAGTCTGTCGTTCGGAGTCGACATTAAACTGTAGGTCCCGGTACTCATGGCTAAAAATTGACACACACAACATGAGTGCTGCGAGAAGCTAGGCCGTAATCCTGACACAGGGTTGTAAAGGCCAGTTATGTATGTATTTTTTTTTATTTTAATAACATTGTAATTATTTGTTGCTTTAGTTAAAATTAAATTGTTTTATAGATTTAATCAAATTTAGATTTTTATGATTTTTTTTATAATTGTATGTGATTATTAACCATTTCGATATCGTTTAATAAGTGCAATTCGGTCGACTAACTCTAGGGGTGTATTTGTTGAGATTTAACGGCAACTTAATAAGTTTTTGACTTTTTTTTTTTTTGATAAATTATGACAAACAGGATGTGCATAATACAAACTGAACATAAAAAATTGTGAATATTAGATTTTTATTATACGGACTTAGTGGTTCTTTTTTTGTTTATGAAAAAGTACATACATAAGGTTAAAAGCATTATTTTGTAAGTATTTTGTTTCTTTATGAGTCAATAGACATTCTTGTGAAAGTTACCTTTTTGCCTTAATATAACTTTTAATACGAGTATTTAATTTCAGACTTTCATTTTATATATAATAAGTATATAAATTCATATGGTATCATTATATCTGTTTTCTTTTAAAACTAGGAATGGGCGGGGTACATCCCATTCAAACTAAATACTGATTTTTGAATATCTCAAAAATGGTTAAAACTAAAGTTTCAGAATTGGGTCTGAACGACTTCACGGTCAATGGAAATTATAACCAGAAAGTGGGCGGAATCGGATGGGTGGACAGCTAAAACTAAAGTTTAAGAATCTAGTCTGAATGACCTCATGAGCAAGGATAATCATCTGTCAGAAAGTGTGCGTGTATGAGAACTTTCAACTGACTCTTGCAGAACAAAAAAACAACAAGAAGTTTGAAATATAAGTATTTATTTTGTTTCTCTAAATTTTCGTCTGCTCTTTGCAGTTGACAAAAATATTCTATCCTTTTATCTCTAAAAAGTAATGTTAAAAACTTTATCAATAATTACATTGATCGTTTTATTTTTTGCCTGCTTTATTAATATCAGTTTTAAATATATGTATGAAAAGTTAAATGCATACCGTTAGATCATTCGACTAAATTTGCAAACAAATATGATGTAATGAGAAAATAAAAGAAATTACTTAAACAATTTTTAGGGTTTTCAGTGCAGGTTCTTTTCTTTATATAATTACAGGCTCGTATGGAAAAATCCCAAACACTGCGAAATTCGACAAGTAGTCGTGGTACCTCCCATACAGGTTAAATACTGATTTCTTTATATCCTGAAAAGTGTTGAAGCTAAAGTTTCTGAATTTTGTCTCAATGACTTTGTAGTCACTAAAAATCGTCAGTCTAAAAATGTAGACAAATGGTAATGGTAAGTGTATCGTAGCACTCTGGATTTAGGCTAGTAAATTATAAATAATAACAAAATAAAATTCAACAAAGTCCGAAACAGAAAAAAATATTCGTGACTGCAAGGATTACAAACCCGTATATAACAATCATACGACTTTGCTGGCTTTCCATTCTCATTTTATGTAAAAAAATTTTATACAGCAAACTTGCTTGTAGTCGCTGTGGTCCAGTGGTTAGTGTTTTGGATTACGAAGACGAATGCGCTGAATTCAAATCGCAGCTCTGACATCTTGAAAAAAGGAAATATGAAAAAATGGAAGTAATTGATTGCCATGAACAAGCTTCTCAAGTCTGTGGTTCGGAGTCGACTTTAAATTATAGGTCCCGGTGCTCATGGATGAAATTTGACACACACAACATGAGTGCTGCGAGAAGCTAGGGCATAGCCCTAACACGGGGTTGTAATGGGTAATTATGTATATATGTAAACTTGTGTAAATACTGTACCAGAGTTACTAACTCTTGCATTAAGTTAATAGTCTCTGATATTCGCATTAAATAACTTTCTATATAAAAACAATTCAAAACAATGAACCCGTATGACTTGGGATATTATGAGGCGGATCAATATGTCCGTGGCTTTTTGAGCATCCCTCGTATTTATACAACACGGCTTGTATCAATTACCACTTGCTAAAAGACTACTATTTTGAGCAAGTTTCGTTATTTTTTTGTATTTTAGAGCTGCTCAATATTTAGAATATATAGCTGTTCAATATATAGAACCTCGTGTAAAATCAAACCAAGGAAAAGTTTGATAAATAGTATGGGGGCATTGGATCGTTTTTTAACTTATCGTTTATCTCCGTCGTATTTTATTTAGTTTCAATGTTTATTTTCATTTTACTCTCAAATTTGGGAGGCTACATCATGCTGTTAATTAAAAATCATGAGGACTATTTGCTTTCGCTATTCATAAGGGTTTGAAACGTGCTTTAACTATTTTAGTAAAACTAAACTGAAGAAATGTTTTGCTGGAAAGCAATTTATCATTTTAATGAACTTTTCTTTTTTGTTTTTTATTTCTAGCCTTTTGTTTAGTTGTGTACGGAGCGCTAGTTAGCTATTCTCTAGTCTAGGCCACACATACATACACAACAAATTTAAACCTGTTCAAAATAATTCTTGGACCCTGATTAAAAAAAATTTCCCCAAATTTGTTTTATGCATTGATTTATTTCCCTATGACAGCACAATATTAAAATTAGTTTTCTGTTAATAAAAGTGAGTGACAAAGACTTTTTGACAGGTGTAGTGTAACTGGCCAGAGTGTCTGATAAGAAACTATTTTACAACCCTGGCACTAACACTTTAGCACCTTATTTACTAGGACACCTTAAAATGCTTTATAATACTATTAGTAATGGTATTTAAAGATCAACACAAATTTAAATAAATGTGTAGAAAAGAAAATTTTTTTTGTTAATTTCGGTGTTCAATAAAGTTTAAAAATATGTTTAAAATCTTTTTTTAAATTATTGAGAAAATCTTCACTTCACCATAGTGTGTGTCTGGTGAATTGAAACACCTTGTGTTGTGGAAGAGAAACGCAAAAGAAAAAAAAAATATATTTTATTGAATATAAAAAAAAAAATCTTACAAAGTTTTTCTACGTGAAGTCTAAATTAATTTAAAAGTTTAAAGTTCACTACCAATCCATATATACTCTGTTACACATGCTTGCAAAAGTACAGATACGAGTATGCACATACACAAGCGCACACAAGAAGCAATAAAACAGGTTTTCTGTCATACATATGCAGACCCACGAATATTTATTCATTTATTGTTGAAATTTTTATTGTTTAAAATAAGTTTGAAAAGTTTACCTCCCGTTTTTTCTATATGAATGTGTATGTGTGTGTATCTTAAATGTTGTGTCAAATATTAAGAATCGCATATGTTTTCATGCGAAGTACGTGCTTCATCTTGCAATTTGCATTGATTTCGTGATGCCTTAATTAAACAACAACAACAATAGCAGCAACAATTGAATATAATTTTGCTGGAACAACATTTATTGTAGCAGTCACATTGCTAGATAAACGAGAAATACGTTTTAAGTTTAACAATTTTAAAAAGTTCAAAAACAATATAAAAACAAAATTTAGACTTAATATATATCATCAGTATGTATGTAAAAACATACATATCAGAAGATGTCGTATTTACATATATTTCTATATGTTGTGGCAAATAGAAGCAGATCAAAGCACGTACGTTAAAAACTGAGGTGTTTCTTTTATTCTTGTAAGTCGTCGACACACAATTGTTTAGTTTTCTATAGCATGATAATTTAGTAAAAAGTTCTAACTTCATAGACCTTTCTGTTGCATGTTTCTTGAGGTTTTCGGTTGGTAAAGAGAAACATTTTCAAAGAAAAGAAAAACTGAACAAAATATTATAAACTTCTACAAAATGCTTCTTTATATTACAACAGAATAAGTTCTTTTAAAAACAATTTCTCTAAATATTTAAGACTACGCATTAAAAGCCACATTACTTTAGATATTCTGAAAAGGGAGTAGGCTCACAAAAAGAAGTGAAAGAAAATCTAAAAATAGTCATTACAAATGTCCATCTTTTCATATGGGAGTGCGTGGTATAGTGGTTAGAGCGCTCGCACAAAAACTCAAAGGACCCAGGTTCAAATCCCAGAAGAGGTGAAAAATGAAAAAGTTAGTTTGCGTTTTTTTAAAATTATAATTATAAAAAATAAGAGGTTCCCCCCCCCCCTCCAGGAAGACCATCTACAAAGAAACCGCTTCCCGACATTCCACTCTATTCCACCATAACCACTGACAACAAGAACGAATTATCAGGAGAAAAGCGCCACTTATTCGGAAGTAGCAGAGATAACAGCAAAATCTACTTAGCAAAGGCACTCACCACACACAATCAACATGCAATCATGAGGCAATTGCTGTTGATCATTCATGGGTGAAGGTATAACACTGGCCTTTGAATGATCAATTTACAGAAATTTTTTTTATTCCTAAGGCGCTTAATAATAATATAAGAAAATATGTATATGTACTGTCCTTTCCAAAAATTCCAATACAATGTACAGCATCAGTAGGGATTTACACCTGAGAATTTATCTCAATAAAAAAAAAAATAAACGTTTTAAATGTGAAAATAAGTTGGTCGTAGTGTCCATTTACATATGTAAACTTGGGTCCAAAATTATTAATTTTATTTAGAAAGAGCAATATATTTTGATCTCTCTCAGAACGTGATTTTTCCCATACATTGTAACCAGCATCAGAAACAAAATTCAAGGCATTTGTTGCAAAAGACTGCGATGAAAATTAAAAGCGAAGCAGCCCAGGCCAATAAACGAAAAAATAAATAATTATTTGGCAATAAAAATTTTGAGGAGTTTGTTTTCGGTATTAAATAGAGACAATTTAGAGTAGTAGTAAGTAGTACAGTAGTTTAGTGTGTATGCTTTCTAGACGAGAGCTGCCAGCTTTTGAATTTTTTTGGCAAAAGCATTGAAAGTAATTGATTGGCATGAACCAGCTTCTCAAGTCTGTTGATTGGAATCGACTTTAAACTATAGTTTCCGATCTCATAAATAAAAATTAACACACAGAATATAGATGCTACGAGAAGGTAGGCCGTAGCCCTGAAGAAGGGTTGTAATGATCAATTATGTATGAATGGAGTTATATGAAGACGATTTTCTACATGTATTTTGGTTCCTTACAGGCTATCACAAAAAGGCCTCATTCACCCCCTATGCATCGTTCCCTTAGTATCCTCAAGGCTTGCATGATTGCAAATACCTCAGCCAGAAAAACACTGCATGTGTCCGGCAATCTAAAAAACTCTGCCAGTTTGTCAGACTCGAAGAAAATACCAGCACCCATACCGGATTCCATCGAAGAACCATCCATGAAGACTGAAACACCGGGACCCATACCAATCTTTCCCGACACCCATTCTTCCCTACTGGGGAAGAAAAAAACTGGCACACCCCCCAAAATCCAACTTTTAGAGGGCCAGGTCAGTACGTAAATCCCTTATATGGGGAGGGAGTAACTCTAGAATATTACTACGGCCACCTGAATATCGTTCCAGAGGCTCAGCTCCCTCAATCTGATCGTACTCTGAGTCGAAATCGACATAGACTGAAGATCTACAGGCAGTATTTGCAGATTGACGTTTAGAGCAGCATTGGGGCAAGTTCTGCAGGCTTCAGTGGTGCCAGTGATGCAGTCCTCTGCACTCTTTCCAGCTTAGGGCCACTCACCACATTAAGCAACCATAGGTTAGAATTGGCAAGGCAACCTGGTTGTACAGCTACAGCACCATATGAGGTCTAAGTCCCCATCTTCGGCGAAACATAGATTTACAAGAGTAAAAAGCCACACAGGCCTTCTTCAACCTGCGTGTGTATAAATCTATATATTTATTATATCGGTCTTGAGATCCTACAGTTAGTTTCTTTATAAGAAATCCCATTCGTTAAGGAACAGGTATAAACACTAGTGGAACTGAACTAGTTTTCAATAAAGTTACTATGGTCTCATCAGAGTTCTGTGTGTTGTGCATATTCATTTCTACATTATCTATTTAACTCACCATCTATCGGAAAGAGATTTTGCCAATTATAATGTTTTTACTTTAATACAAATTCTAACCGTTTTTTTTCGGATAGGCTTGCTTCTATTTACAACTATGTGCTGCCAGCTTTTTTTGTAAATTCCACTTATTTTTAAGTGTATATTTTATGACAACTAAAAGACAAAAAGAAGGTAATTTTAATATTAAAACTTTATTTTTGCACACTTGACAACTTGCTCCACCTCTCAAAGAAAAAATCCTAATACATCGTTGCACACATTTAAATATTGGATTATGTTTTAACTTAACTTTATCAATGATTAAACAAAGAAAAAGTAACTGGAAAGTAACAAACGTTTATATTTAACTCACTATGATAGCAAATTTCATAATTTATACAATAGAAACAAAAATTCTGGGATGTAAAAATTAACTGACCATATCATTACTCAAAACAAAATCTGAAATTAAATTTGCTTCAAATTTAATTAAAACTAAAAAAAAAATATACAAACTTTTGTTAGCTTTTATTTCAAATATTACAATTTAAACTTAAATAATGCCTGTGGCAATAACATAATGTTGGCTGTTGTTATTTTATGATGATTGTGGCATAGTTGTGGGAAACGTCACAATTAAGTTCATGGCCAATGCAATTAAGTTGAAGAAGAAAAACTAAAAAAATAAAAATAACAAAAATGGCAAAACTAAAACGAAATAAAATGTTCGTTCATAACGTTAACTCTTTCTGTATTTCTGTTGTTGTTGTTGTTGTTGTTGTTGGCAGTTCTTACCGTCTTAAATATGCATATGGCGGCATTCAGAATGCGTTTACATACTTAAACGTATTTAACACTTAACCTCACACATACAAATTGCAGCTCTAAAAACTGTTGCAATAATATTTGTGATTAAAATCTTAATGATGCAACATTATGACATTTTAAATAGAAGGGGGATTTTACATATAATATAACGGTTATATTTAGGCAGAACTAGAGTGAATACTCATAAGAGTTTCAAACTGAATGTGTATATATAAGAGTTAAATTTCTGTAAGACTTAAGTGTTAAAACAATTATTTTAATTCGAAATATAAATACTTATATTTTTGTAATTTAAGGAAAACCGATTATATGGTTAAATGACCCTCTTGAACTACTTAAAATATTTTTAATAAATCGCTAATATGCAGTCATTAAAGGAAGTAGCGAAAGGAAATGACCTCGAAATGAATTCAAATAAAACTGTAATCGTATTACTTAACAAAATTCTCTTCGACAACATTAACTAATAACCACCACTATATATTAGGGATATAACTTTTAGAACATTTTTTTTTTTGAAAATATTTAAATTTGTTTGTTCAGACTTAATAGTAAAATCATGAAAATGTAATAAATTATGAAGTTTTTTTAATTTTTTTTAAACGTTATTATACATACGTCATTGACCATCAAAAACCTTTTTTAGGGCTATGGCCAAGTTTCTCATAGCACCCATATTGTGTGCATCAACTTGTATTCATGAGTACCAGGACCTACACTTTAAGGTCGAATCCCTACGACAGACTTCAGAAGCTTATTCATGGTAATCAGTTATCCTCAGAGCTTTTGCAGGAAGACTGCTAAGAGGTGTTAGACGAAAGAAATATTTCTTCATAATTCTTTCTTTCAAAATGTCAGAGCTGGCTACGCATCTCTCGTCTCAGCCAACACACTACATACTAGACCACGGAGACCATATTGTTAGCTTGGATTCCACATCAAATGGGATAATATTTGGTTTGATTCATAAATTTTAAAACTTTACAAAAAATTAGTGCGATTTACTAAAATTTTAAAGCCTTTTTTCTGTTAAAATGTAAAGGTTGTTTGGATGTTTATACCAACGATAAATCGATTTAGTAACTCCTCATAGCGCCAATTATGAATTAGTGAATAAAAGGAGATTAACATTTTTTTCATTTTAACAATTTAAACAGAAAGTCCTTGCATTCGTCATACTGCGGAAAAAAATTAACTTCGGCCACGGATTCTATGGCAAAGGTGTCTGCTACACTGAAGCCCAAATGCTTGAGAAGGGAGGTATGTCAAATGGCCAGTTAATCGAAAACGTGATTAACTACAATTAGCACAAGGTGCCGTTTTGAGTACCAAACTGAAGTTACCTAAGAGTAAGAAAAGAGCTACAGCCAACCAGAGCTGTCTATAAAGTGGAGTAAAGCATGGGAGTCTAGGTTCGCACATTGCGCCAAGCTATCGAAAAAAGGCACCCCTAAAAACTCCAATCGTTTGGCTGCCAGACCTAAGAAATCACAAAGAAAATTGACTACAGTCTCACTCTCAGAAGTATTCCCGCAACTTCTGCAATGCGAATTAAAGGGCAGACCCAACCTCTCTGTGTGTCTACCGAACAGCCAGTGCCGCTAATACACAGCTATAAGTCTGGACAGGGACGGACGAGGAATCCCCAAGATTTCCAGAGTCCTGCCGCAGTTATACCGAGGTAAAAGTGTACTAGAAAGAGCACAGGAAGTAATGGAATTCCATCCACTCTGTGCTTTCCCAAAGAAAAACTTGGATATCAAATCACCAATGACAGTAAGAGGGCAGTGGACATCTGAGTAGGAAGTAACAGACTTCCCTCCTGCAGAAGCGCTCCCAGCAAGCTCATCTGCTCTCTCATTCCCCACGATATCCCTATGACCCGGAACTCAAACGAAGGATGTGATACAAGCATATCCAAGGAGTTTTAGCCTCTCCTTCCCTCTCCCAGACCAAATGGTTATCGTCTGTCTACTCTCCTTGATGTTGTGATGGTGAATATATTTCCATATCGTAGAGCAAACTTTAGCATCTTATATAAAAAAATATTTTACCTTATTTTGAACTATTTTCATATACTCAAGTACATACATACAAAAGTTACCATTACAACCCTGTGTCAGGGATAAGGCCTAGCTTCTCGCGGCACTCATGTTGTGTGTGTTAATTTTTATCCTTGAGTACCGGGACCTACAGTTTAAAGTCGACGCCGAACAACAGATTTGAGAAGCTTTTTCATGACAATCAATTACTCCCAGAGCTTTTGCCAGAAAGCTGCTGAGAGGTGGTCGCCGAAAGAACTAATTTTTTCATTTTTCTTCCTTTTTAAGATGTCAGAGCTGAGTTTGAAGCCGGCACTATAGTCTTAGTAACCCAACACACTAACCACTAGACCACGGCGAATACTTCACATACTCAATTATTTATTACTAATCCTTGTATTTTCGATTTTTGCGAGACCCTGATGATGATCATCGAGATTTTCGTATTGCAGCGTATCAACAGCTTTTTCTTTTTAACCCTCATTAAAGCCTTTGCTATGTACATTCTAAATGACCTTCTGTACACACGATAGAAACCGTTTTGCATGTCTAATGCAGTCTGTAACTGTATTTGTTTGGGGCACTTTTTTTGTACCTTTTTTTTTTTTGAAGTCCAGACGTAAGAAGAGAGGGTACCCTGGTAATGGTTCAGGAATCTCGAAGAATTTTTTGAAAGTGAAATTGTTACTCCAGATGATTTAAGTGTTCATAATGCGTTTCAGAAATTTTCAACCAAAAAATGTTATATCCTTAGTATATACTAAAATACTTATATACATGCCAAATACACAAAATAGTCTGAAATGGGAACATTAATGATTCCACTTGAACGTTAAACATTCACATACATGTACACATAAACAAGGTTTTACTATTAAATACATGTATGTCCTTCCTTTTTAGCTGTACGAGCTAAGGCTAGGGAATCTTCATAAGATATTGGCAGCCCGGGCAGCCAATATGCACGATTCGCCTCGAGATTTATCCAAGCTCTCAAGGCGCCTACGTGCTAAACCCTATCCTCGTTCGTCCTTCTTCCAACCAATCATCCCCCCGGGACCACTGTCAAGTATTACTTCAGGGGGTGGTGTTTAGCTAATGCTGCTCTACCGTTGCGCAGATCTTGCCCTCTCCGCTATTCTCTGTTTTAGTAGAACCTCCTTTGCAAAGGCACAAACATAGTCCCAGTTTTCCTCAGATGTTATGTATGTATGTATGTATGTATGTATGTATGTATGTGTGTACACGTATCAGCATATAACCAACCATTCATTAGTTCAACAGACACAAGACAGTCAACCAACTATCACTGTTACAACTGTTTTTAGCGTTGCTACTCGTAATGCTGAGCATCTATACAATCCTCAATATATATAGAATAGCACTTAGAAATATCAGTTTGTATGGATATTCATATATGTATGTATAGAGTTATATGCATATATTGTTAGTTGTTGTAAATTCTATTCATTTCACATTAGTTACCTTGACGTTTAACATTTTGTTGAAATAACTTTTTTTTTAGTTTTTTTCTTGCTTTTTGCGTTTTTGGTTTTTAGTTTTTATTTTTATTTGTTGCCACATTCCTTTTCAACTTTACAAATTACTGTTTTTGGCTTTTAAATTAGTTTAATGATATTTAGTGCACCTGAAGTGTTTTGCTAAATTGAGCTAATTTTTTTTGAATATCCACTAAGAGTTCATCAAACTATTTTTCGCATTGTTTTAATGGCAGAAATGAGTTTTAAAAATAAAAAGTTAAAAGTGGTTTTGTGTGTAAAAGTGCATAAAATATGTTACAGTGTTTTCTTTTTCGTTTTTTTCGGAATATATGAATAAATCTGTAGTTTGTAAATAAGTGGCCTCATTTAAAGTGAGTTTAAAACTAGATTTAATAGTTACTTGTTAAATTTGAAATTGAAATATTAAAAAATTTATTTTTATTCTTGAAATTTTGTAAATTTTTTTAAAGATAATAGAAGTATTCTCAGACTATTAAAATGTTTAATGGCATGGCCATTTTTGTAAACAGGGTAAGAATTTAGTTAATTTCTATCGAATAGTACTACAAGAGCTACTTAATAAGTCACTGGCTTTTTGAATTCAATAGTAGTCCCCAACTCCGCAGAAAATGTTTAAAATTTGGAAGCAATAAATAAAATTGTAAGTAATAATGGAAGCATTTTTTAATACCTTAAAGCTTTCTAATATGCTACAGTATAACGAATTATTTTTGATTTTTTGTACTATTTGCTTACTGGTTGCAATATTTTTGCATTTACATTGCATTTTAGCGGCTCATTTCATATAAAAATCATGCATTATTGATGACCAGATGTAAGTGATTGCTCTTAATTTCTCCCTTACAAAATAACTTATTGTTAAGCACTATTTTCTGCTGGGTATACGTAGTTTGTCCAGTATTGTTTTCCAAAAACCCATTGCCGAAGTATCCCGTTGTACAAACAATACTTGTACATAAAAAGTAAATTTTTTAAGATTTTAGAGATATTCTAAAGAATTCCTCTATTTTTATACGTTCTCAGTACCTTCTAAATTAAAAGATTTCTAATTACAAAATATCTCATCAAATATGCACAAAATTAGGCCATAAAATGAAACCTTTCTTTAGGCAAAACTAAGTGGATAGGATATGCTAAAAAAAAGTAGGAAAAAAGAAAACTTTTATGAACTGATGTTCTTTGTTAATTATAAACCAACTCTTAATATTGTAATTATCGTGGATTTGTTGTAATTCATTTGTACTATATATAAAGAAAATTCTAATTAACATTATCATGATAAAATACTTAAATGTTAATTTTTTCCTTTAAGAACCTTTTGTTATTTCCTTTCTGCTGGTGGTATTTTCAAGCTTTTACAGTTCTTTTTTGTTATTTTTATTTGTGGTTTCTTTTGTTATGTATTTGACTAATCAAAGGATACCGAAAACTTCCTGTTTATGCAAAATCCTATTTTTTGTTGAATTAAAACAGTGGAAAAAAAAATTAAACCCAAACGTACGAACCTAAATGTAGAATTAATTTTAATAGAGCAACTAAAAGCTGAAAAATTTGTTGAGAAAATTGTTTTTGAAAAAAATAATATTTACAACTTAATATCACTTTTCTTTGGTGGTTTAACATAAAGAACGAATATTTTGCTTTTTAAGTTTTTGAAACAGTTTTAATTTTTTTGTTTCTTTTTCGTTTTTTATACAGTAGTTATTATCGGAGTGGGGTTTATTGCATTAGATTTAATTTTCCACTAAATTTCGTGATAGTGGCAAAATAAGTAAAAAGTTTTTTAAAAAAACTCAGGGAAAAAATTTTTTTTATTAAAAAATAAAATAAACCGAAATTAAAGAAAAATTTCTTCTATAATACAAAATTTTAAAAACGTACACAAAAATGTTTTTTGAATAAAAATTCGTATCATTAACAACATTTTTCTCAACTTTTTAAATTTGACTTAAGATGTTTTGTCAAAATGCCACGAATATTTAGTGGTAGTGGAAATTTTGTGCATTAAATATAAAAATTTTGTGTGCATTAAATATAATGAAATAGAACTCCATCGGCACTATAATGAAATGAAAATTTAGTTACACTGCCTTAGTTCCACTATCGTTATTACATACCTTCATATACAGATGTGATCTGCATATATAGCTTAAGTCAATGACCAAATAAATTGTAGTCAATGTTATTTCCTTAATTTACTGAGTCCACCTGTATACATATAGTAAGTAATTGTTGTTATTGTTTTAATAAGAATGAGTACTTTCAAATGTAATAAATTATTCTGTATAAAATCGTGTAGAAAACACGTGTAAAAAACACGATTTTATAACTTACAATATCTTATTTACTTAATATATGTTATTTACTTAATTAACTGAATTTAAAATTAACGGTCACTAAATTGAAAGACACATAATGAGAAATTGTCTGGTCGACAATTGAAGAAATTGTAACGATTAATTTCCATTGTTTGAATTATTGGAATATTAGAGAATGTAAAACATTGTTGTTCATTTGAGAAGAGTTTGAGTCTACTTGCATTTTATATTTAAAGAAAACACTTACTTACAATTTTTCGAATAGTTAACTTTATATTAAACTCACTTACAAATTGTTCTTATCAAAATTATTAATATAAATCAAATTGTCTATAACGTTAGAATTGTATAAAGTTAAAACTACAACATTATAAATATTCTACTTAGAACTAAAAGTATAATTTTTTTCTTAAAACTAAAATTATAATTTTCTACTTAAAACTAAAATTCAATAAATCTGAATTTGTACAGAAATTTACCTAATTCTATACCATTCAAAACCGTCACAATAAACTCTAAAGGTAAGAACAACTCACACATTCATACATATACACACTCAGCATTAACCCTAATTTTAATTTCATCCCACTTAACATCCATAAATTTTAATATAATTTCCCGTGAGAAGAAATTGGTGTTTTTACTCTAAAGTTACAGTCCACTCATCCCAAACAATGTACAAACACCAGCTTTTGTTCATATTCAATTCACCATAGGTCAGATTTTAATGGCGCAGATTGTTAATATTATTAGCCACTAATTATTCAGAATTGGTGCACTAAATTTAAATTGCCTCACAAATTTTTGTAGTTAAAGCACTAAATTTCCATTACATCTAAACTGGTTTTATTTAGTGATTAATTATTTCCATCTGCATTTAGTGGTGGCTGCGAAGTTGCTGCATTCCTACTAAGTCCAATTCCCGACATTCCACTCTATTCCACCTTAACCAATGTCAACAAAAAACGAATGATAAGGAAAAAAGCGCCATCTATTGGGAAGTAGCAGATAACAGCTAAATCTACTTAGCAAAGACACTCACCACACAATCAACATACAACGATTAGGCAATTGCTGCTGATCATTCAAGGGTGAACACTGGCCATTGAATGATCAATTCAATACCCCAGAGTATTGGTCTCAAATAAAAAAAGAGTCATTTAGTGGAAGTGAAAGCGATAATGCATTATAAATTCAAAGCAATAAATCCAACTCTGGTTTTTATACCATAGTAGAATATTTTATAAAAAAAATGTAAAGAGAACGATGATTTAAGGGTGACTGAGTTGTGGAGTTTGGCATATCGGGTCATTAGAGATCTTTTTTAAAGCCCTTAATGCGATTTCATTTAGAAAAATATGGACAAAACTGTGTTAAAAGATGATAACACTGTGAGATTTCTTATAATTTTTCTTTCTGCCAAAAATAAATTCATTTATTTTTTCAATAATATGCAGCCTTTAATGTTATAGAACAAATAAAAACACACCAATGGATTAGGGAATGAGTGTTTCAGATGAAATAAATAATTTTGGTAAAATTTAATTTTTAATGATTTTACAATAAATAAGGGAATGTGTTGAATTGATCATTCTCCCTGTAATATTTTTTTATTATTTTTATTAAAATGTAAAACAGCGTTTTGATAATTGAAAATCTTATTTTAAACTTTTTAGCGTTAACTATAAACATTTTCTTTGTATAATCTTTTTAAATCTTTTTAAGATTAACGTGTTCTTCATTGTTGTATACATATTCATCTACTTTAATATGGGTTTCTTTTACAAAATTTAAACATAGCACGGTTTATTAAAAATAAAACTGCCCTTTAAGGTTTATTTTCTTCAATATTAACAGGTGGTGCCATAAAAATCAAATAATTTCTAAAACAATCCCAATTATAGAATACTTGCCTTGAATATTTTAGAATATGTTATTTTTCAGTATGAAAAACGGTGTCATAAATATAAAATATTATGTATGTGCTCCTTATTTTATCAAAGTGTTTTAAACGATGACAAACGAAATGCCATGTAAAAAGAGAATTAGGTGTACAATGGTTTTAGCTAATAATTGAGTTTTTTTGTTTTTTGTTTGTATGACTGAATTCATTTGCTGTCCATATTTAATTGCTTTAAATTGAAGTGTTACAATAGTTTCGTTTAATTTTTTCACTTTATACTCGTATGAACAACATTCAGTGGCACTTTTGATGATTATTAAGTGTGTTGCATGTTATTGGTCGGAGTGACTTGTTATTTTGTTGACCGTTTAACGAGCTCTGATTCACAAGTTGTAATTTTGCGTTTACTTTTAAAATAAATATTTCGTTTCTCGTTTTTTTTAAATTTATTTAACACAATAGGTTGTACCCTATAATAAGAGTTATACATTTTGTGTATTCAAGGATTAAAAACAATTTTTTTGATAACTTAGATGTAAGTTATTGTTTTTTAATTTTCCTATTCTTTAATTCCTATAATTAGTTTACAGACCAAATATTAAATCTCGATTATACGGGTCTCGTGGGACCGGTAAAGCATGGATAATCGAACTGCACGGTTAATAGAGGTTATATTAAAATATACAGAAATTAAACATTCGATTTATGCAACTAGAGATTAAAATATTCCACATAAGTATTTTTATACAAAACATACAAATTGTCATAAAAATTGCAAAATCAAAAAATGTTATCCATCGGTTTTAATTTTACATAATAAAAGACATATGAATGGGGCACGGATAATAGTTGTAAAGCACGGTTAATAGAGATAAAACAGGGATAATAGAGGCAAAACACGTATAATAGAAGAACCGTATGCCGATTAATAGATGTAACAGATTAATAGAGGCCCGGTTAATCGAGGTTTGAGTGTATATATCCTTTATTACTAAATAAATTTTATTACACACCTAGTAGATAGTAATTGAGGTTACAATAGTGTTTTCAAATATTAATTAATTGGCACTAATTTTACTAACATAGCTCTCTAGGTCGCAGATTAATACGAAAGTGTAAAAATCTTTGTTAGAAAATATTATTGTTTTTGTTGCTAATTTTAAATAAAATTCTTCCCTAGAGATGCTCGTTTTACTTTTCGTCGCAAATTTTATTTAATTTTTTGAAATTGAACAACAGAACTTTGAATTATATGTGGGTGCCTCCTTTTCTGTTCCAGTTTAAATCCATAGACCAACAGCGGCTTTGATTTGTATATTAATTCATAAAAGCCAATCAAATTGATTTATAGCCACATAATATAAATTAAAAAAAATACACAATAGTTTTATCAATTTCATCAATCAAACACATAATAACTGACAATTACATTACGAAGAGAAATATAACTATACTACACATATATACATAATTGGCCATTACCACCCTGTTTCAGAGTTATGGCTTAGCTTCTAGCAGCACTCATGTTGTGTGTGTCAATTTTTATCCATCAGTACCGGAACATACAGTTTAAATTCTCAAAACTTTTTAATGGCATTAAGTTACTCTCAGAGCTTTTGCCAGAAGACTGCTAAGAGGTAGTCGCCGAAAGAAATATTTTTTCTATATTTTTTTTCAATATGTCAGAGCTCAAGTTTAAACCCTGAGCTATCGTCTCAGTAGCCAACACACTACCCACTAGAACACAGCGACTAAAACTATACTTAGTGAGCTTGAAATATAATTCAGGCAGACCGCTGGGTTCCATACTTAGCAGAAAAAATTTCGTTATATTCTCTATGTGTTTATTCATTATTATATGAAGTACTTTTGGACATTTCTAAAGCATTTTTCTACATATTTTCAATTATTTTATTTTAAATGCCATTCGAATCGGGAAACATTTTCTAGTCATAAACAGCACTTATTAGTTGAATATGTTTCTACTGTTTTGACAGCACAATCTAATATAAAGCTTTAGTTAGATAAGCTTTGAAAAATATTTGAAAAATATGGCTGCCCTACTCAGTGAAAAAGAAAAATTTACGTTTGAAAACACGGCAAGTTAATCCTTCTGCCTAGCAGACAGGTTTGGTTTTACTTACAACAAGTTTATTAACAATCTAGATGATTTCGTCGGTTGATAAGTAAAACTCACTAAGTGTAGTCAGACCACTTAGCACTTAGTAAGTTTTACCTTTCAACTGACGATTTATGTGTTTTACGTTTAATTTATATTTATATACCGCATATATTATATACCGCATACTATCAGTCTACCAGTCGGGTCTATTAGGCTCATACTATTTCCATTTCCATTCGACCCAGATTTGTTATAAGTTCAAGTTTTTTTATTGCGGTAGATACAGGGTTGTTATTTTAAATCGCCTTAATTCAAAATTTTACAATCAAAAGCTATGGAAAAGCAGGATAAGGTATACTAAATGAAAGACCTAATAATAAATTTTACCAATAATAAATTAATTTATCTTGTCAAGCACAAGACAACTAATACATTTTTATTTTCGGCCTTTTTAAAAAGCTAAACAATTGATTCTGATCAAAGTTTCAACTCTAGTAGTACAGACCGATTGCAAATCTAATTTTCAAATCTATTTACCTTCTCTTCAATATAATGAAACTGCTTTAAATTAAATCTAGAAGTTAAGGCCAGCAGTTTTTGTTAATTCTTTAGAGCCTTATTTTCGACAGCTAAAAGACGCCAGTTACATACTTGCGAAAATTTCTATATCCCAGCAGAAAATTTTTCATATTTGGAAGCAATAAATAAAATTGTAAGCAATAATAGAAGCATTATATTGTTTATTCATACCTTAAAGCTTCCAAACATGTTAACGGATAAGGTATTATTTTTGATTTTTATACTATTTGCCTTACTGGTTGTAATAAATTTGCATTTGTATTGCATTGCATTTTAGCGGCTCATTTCATATAAAAATCATGCATTATTGATACGCACGAGTAAGTAAGTAAGTGTTTACAATTTCTCCTTTACAAAATAGCTTTTGGTAAGCATTAATTTCTGCTGGGATTACTTAAACTTTTGTTTTTTAGAACCATTCCAAAATATTTTAGGAATAATTTAAGAATACAAAGTAGCATGAATAACTAACACTGATGGACTATACAAATCTTGCTTGTTTTTTTTTTAAATAAATGATTGATCGAATGACAGAATAAATGTAAAAAAGTAATTGCTTTTTTATCGTTGTTGCTTTATTTATTCTCTTTGTCAGTAACAAACAAAACACAAAGTAAAATACAAAAATACCAGAAACAAAAAAAAAAAAAAAAACAAAAGAGTGAAAGAATTTAAGAAAAAAAGACAAACAAATCAAAATCGAATTGGTTAAATTTGTAGCAAAAACAGGAAATAAGTGAATTCCAATCAATAGGCAATTACGTTAAAAATAAAAAAGAAATGATTGTAAATGTTCATGTTCCTGTGTATTACAATTACAATAAAATTATCATTAAATATCTTCTTTTTGTTGTTGTTATTTAATTCCAATTTAATTTAACCAGAGAAACTTAATTACTAGAAAAGCAAACAAGCTCGTAAATTAAACACCCGCCAATACACAATAACTTAAAATATTTACTTAAATTAATGATTTTTATATTTAAAAGATAATCTTAATTTGAAGAAATCTAAAAGAGAGAAAGTAAAACTAATAGATGGTAGAATTTACAGGATTGATTTTTACAAACTCCGTTTAATAGTTTAAGATTAAAAAGCTTAAAATTTTAAAAGATATAACTCTTCAATTATTAAACATGGCAATTGATTTTAAAATAGTCTTTATTTCTTCTTTTTAAACAAAATTTTGAGTCAAATCAGTGAATGATATTGAAATGTTTTTTTTTTTTTTTTGCAAATTATATTTCTTTGATCTAAAAAAATAAAAATACAACAAATATTTATTTTAAAACATAAATGCTATTTAATGATTTAACAACTTCTTTTTACTCTTTGTATTAAAATTACTCCTTATATTTGGTTTAGTGTACAATACTGTTTGTATACATTTATCTCAAGTTTCAAACTCTCAATAAAGCGTAAAAATTAATATGAAAACTCTTCGCTAAATGGGGAAAAAAAAGTGGAAATGAAAATTGTTAGTAGACCTCTTAGAGTTAACGAACACTTTACATGCATCATTACCTGCAGATAAGCTGAAGTGGTTAAAGATGATGTTGATTGCACCACAACTACTTGAACGTATAAACCAGACAAAAAAGAAAAGGAAGTAAAAAAAAATGCAAAAATTTGTAGAAAAAACTAAAAATAGACAGATATTGCAGATATACTTTTACACACTCAAAAAGAACCAATTATGTACAGGTACATACAGTAAACAGGCAGAAGTTGCAAGTACTCGTACGTAGTTGTATATCATAAAAGAGAAAAAAGAGAGAAAAAAGAAAATTCTTGCATTCAGAAAAGCACCAAAAATATGTGCTGAAAATTCTAAAAAGCCTTAAAAAAATATACTAGTGGAGTTGCACCAGCAGACTTATACGCCTTCCTTCTTAAGATGCTGCACTTTTTTTTTCTTTGTTGTTAAACCATAATGGTTTTGTGCCATGCCAGACTTAAAGCACATAAGAAAGAAAAACCAATTCAAACAACTATTCTATTAGCTGTATAGAACACACATACTGTAAAACACAAAAACATAAATAATTATTATAAAAAGTTGATAAAAGTTTCATGTTTAACTTGCAACACTTTTAAAAATTTGTTGTGTGGTTTTCTTATTTTACGCCTTAATTTTTTATACACATTTGCTGTTTCCTTTACTTTGAATTTTTCGTGGGGAGAAGTTAAAACCAAACGAATTTAAAGAAAATCAAAATACTCGTACTCGTACACAGACATGGGG
The DNA here is from genome assembly GCA_963576795.1 of Metopia argyrocephala. Taxonomy (NCBI): domain Eukaryota; kingdom Metazoa; phylum Arthropoda; class Insecta; order Diptera; family Sarcophagidae; genus Metopia; species Metopia argyrocephala. The sequence continues at coordinate 5,879,665 of OY756209.1, forward strand.
CGTGGGCAGGGCAGGAACAAAAAGATGGGAAAACAAAAAAGTTTTGTGTTTTATCGCTAAAAGCTAAAATGGTTGTGGTATATTGTTACAACATATGTTTTCAGCATTATTTCTTCTCATTCAGTCGTTTGTACATTCATGTTTCAAAAAGAGTTGTTAACAAATAACAACAACAAAAAAAACAAAAAAAAGAACTCCACTTGCAACACTATTGCTAAATATAGCAGCAGTAGTTGAAGAAGAAGTACAATTACCAACATCACTGTTTTTTTTTTCATTTCTTTTTTATTATATGAGTAAAGCTATAAAAAGCGCTTTGCTTATTTCTGCTAAAGGTAACAACTCTAAATCGTTACAAAACTGATGTTGGAAAAAGATCTGCTAATACCCAATAAGCAAAAATGCGAAAGCTTTCTGGCAGGGTCTCCCAAGGCAATTGAGGAGCAGTAACTAATAATTATCTCACTGCCTATATCATGTGGCTCTTGATAGATTTAGTTGAATGTGTCTAGGGAGACATATGGTCTCGTTGGTGGACATATCCACCACTCGGACTTCGGACCTGCTTGCGTTCATTAGGAAAGCAGTAGGTCTGTTGAACAGACAATAGACCCAAGGGGTCTAGACGTTTTCGGTTTTCTAAAATTATACTTTAAATTAAAAATTAAATAAAAAAGAGGTTCCCCCCCTCCCATATGCCATCTTCAAGAAACCGCTCCCTGACATTTTCAATCAATTCCAACAAAAACCAATGACAGGAGTACGGCGCCAACTTCTGGGAAGATAACAGCTAATCTACTGAAGACGCTCAAGGGTGAAGGTATAACACTGGCCCTTGAGTCGTCAGATCTACAGCAACTTGTCACATCAACAAAAGGCGCATAATATACAAATATCTACAAAATAGATCTCTATCTATCAAACATTTTCACATTCCAATACAATGCACTGCATGAGTTGGGGTTTACCCCTGAGTATTGGTTTAAAAAAAAAATCAAATATTCATGCCCTTTTTCACTCGTCCCCTCATATTTTCCTAGACCAGCATAATGTACTGCATGAGTAAGGCCGACGCCACGCAATGAGAGACAAAGCGGTGAGTGGCTGAGCGGTGAGCGGCAAAGGGTAATCCCCTGATTGCAGGTCTCAATAAAAAAAAATTTGTAATATGAAGTTTTAAATATAATAACAAACATACATACATACATAACTGGCCTTTACAATGCTGTGTCAGGATTACGGCCTAGATTTTCGAAGCACTCGTGTTGTGTGTGTAAATTTTTATCCATGACTACCGGGACCTACAATTTAAAGTCGACTCAGAACGACAGATATGAGGAGCTTTTCATGGCAATTAATTACTCTCAGACCTTTGCCAGAAGACTGCTGAGAGGTAGTCGCCGAAAGAAATATTTTTTTCATATTTCTTTTTTTAAGATGTCGGAGCTGGGTGTCGAACCCAGGGTTTATGTCTTAGTAAGCTAACACACTTACCACGGCGACTACATATAATAACAAAGTTAAAAATAAATTTCAATTTATTTTCTTTAAGAAAACTTACGAAAAATAGCAGAAAAACTAACTGAAGAAACAAACTCAAGTTCAACTTTATTTGGACTTTAAATACAAAAATAACAAATATCTCAAAGTTATGTTTTTTTTTGTGAAAAATGTCTTTTCGAATAATAAATTAAGCTCATAAAAGTATTTATAACGTAATATTTTTAATAATTTATTATTATTTAAAAAAAGACGTCAATAAAGTTATTATATTTTTCTTAATTTATCCAGTTTTAAAGAAAACAAAAATAAAGCATCAATTAAAAAAATCTTTTATCTAATGAATTGTTGCCTACAAGTAACGAGTAATGCTGACAGTGCCAGTGATATTCAAATTTGATTTTTTCATTGAATACTTATTTCATATGAGTGCATTTTGAATGCTACAATCCCGTTATGCTATTAAAATAAATTTAAAAATTTTATATCCATAACTCAAATGCTTATTGGGTAGTAACACAGACAGTCTTAACCAGCATTTGACACATTCCTACAATTCATCAGAATTTTGGGTTTCTTTTCCAAGAGATAAAAAAAAGTATATATTTTTTTTACTTCTGAAAAGTTTTTCTTATAGTTTTATCAGTTAAAAAGAAGCAAAAAAAATTGTCTTTTTTTTAACCAATTCTATTTCACCCTTTTTTTATTTTTGGCTTTAGAGAATGGTAAGTGGTATCATATGAGGAGATTTACTATTACATTATACTCCACATATCCATGTCCTTTTTTTTTTCTATTTGTCAACTTAAAGACATTTGTACTTGAGGCTGTTTCGTGTTTCCTATCAGTGTACCATTTCTAGTTACTTTCGCTCGTTGTAGGTTAAGTAGCTAATCAGTGAGTTTGTAATAAACGAAAAAGAGAAAAACTTTTAAGGAAGTTGCTGCCAGAAATTAGTTTTTTATATTTTTGAAACAAAAAACAAAGGATCAAATATTGTATGGGTCTATGCTTTTTAATAACAAAAAAAAAAAATTAATTTTAACAGCGTTCTCGGTTTGATTAGATTGTAGCGAATAAAGTAGTTATAAACTGCTAAAAAAATATAACAATATAATATAGTGTAACAAATTTTCAAAGAGAATTGCCACAAATTCAGACCAATTCCCATATGAAATCAAGCGTTCAGCACGAATAAATTTAAGTAGAGCAACAGTTGCTCGAGCTACTTTATAAGCAGTAACTAATTAAAGTTCTAATATCTGAGAAGTAATCTCAATTAAATACAATTTATCAACAAAAATGCCTTAAGTTTTCTAAAAATTATATCGCATGGAATATTCAGTGATAATTTACATATACATACATAAGTAACTGGACATTACAACCCTGTGTCAGGGTTACGCCCTAGCTTCTCGCAGCTCTCGCGTTGTATGTGTTAATTTTTGTCCATGAGTACCAAAACCTACAGTTTAAAGTCGACTCCGAACGACAGATTTGAGATGCTAGTTCATGGCAATTAGTTACTCTCAGAACTTTTGACAGAAGGCTGCTGAGAGGTAGTCGCCGAAAGAAATAATTTTTTCGTATTTATTTTTTCAAGATGTCAGGAGCTGAGATTTGAATCCGGAGCTATCGTCTTAGTAAGCCAACACACTAACCACTAGACCACAACCACTACAGTGATAATTTAATGAAAAATTTCAAAAAAAAAATAGTTATTTGGGATGAGAATATCTCCGATGGCTGCAAGTTCTATTTTCACAATATGTCTAAAAAGGCAATTATCGCAGATTAAGGGACTTTTTAGTATGAACTGCAGTTTCATGCTAAAGCACCATTTATGTTGTTGTTAAAAATATCCAAATTCCGTACGACCAGGTATAGTTATAAAAACTTATTGGAATAAATTTTGATTGGCTTTAAGAAGATGTGAGACCATAATGCATTTGAATGTTCAAAAAAAATTTTTTTTTTTTTTTTTTAGACCAATACTCAGGGGTAAACCCCTACTCATGCAATGCATTGTATTGGAATGTGAAGATGGTTTAATAGGTTTTTTTTTTTTTCATAGATGTTTGTATATATTGCGCTTTTTTTATTGTTGATGAAACAAGTTGCTGAATGGTGAGCGTCTTCCGTAGATTAGCTGTTATCTTCCCAGAAGGTGGCGCTGCACACTGTAACGAGGGCGGCCAAAAATAAAAAAAACTAAATACTGAATAAAAAGAAAAGCACTATCTGATGTTATTAGTAGCATTCTGAATTGATTAAATCAAAAATAATTTTTAAATAATATTGACTTTTAAAAAAGATATGATGATTTAAAGTTGAAGGTTGTAGTTAAGTATGCCATTATTGGAAAAAATTATAGAAAAGTATACAAACTTCAAAGAATTGGTTTTAAAAAGGGTTTTGATATAGTAGTAAAATTTAGTCCAAAATATAATTGTAACACAGGTATGTTATTAAAACAATACTTTTTTTTACAATTTGTAACTCATATGCGATTTTCCGTTACAAAGAAAGCAAACAAATAGAAACATATCAATTATTGTGAATATTACAACTTTAGTGGACAATTAAAAAAAATACCAAAAAATACTTTTTCCATATTTTAATATAATACTTCTACAAGTATGTACATTTAAACAAAATTGGTTTCATTTCCAACTTCGTCAAACTTTGATTTATATTTACAATTTTTAGTGCCAAGACGTATTAAAATTTGTGCTTTTTTTGATATCTGGCTTAGGCACAAAAACTTTAGTGATGCAAAATCTGCAGCAGTAAGTTATGTAGAAAATAATTCTGAAATAAAACTAAGTGAATAAAAGATAAAAGAAATCATTTCATATTATTTAAAATAGGATCTAAATTGAAAAAGAGTTATTATATTAAGAAAAAGTTTGAAGAAAAAAATGGTACATGGCTGGATTCATATTTCTTTGCAAATGAGTAAAGAGATTATCTTTTTTTATTTTAAGTAAAAATCTTTGGATTTATAGGCTCCTAGTACCAGTAAGAAAGGTAGGCCAATAGTAGAGTTTAATGATTGTTCTGAACGTACTAAAAAGAGAAAAGTTGCTGAACTGGTGTGATCAACAAATCAAAATCTGCTAGAGAAAGCCTACAATAAAGTTCTTACTCGGGAGAAGAATACATCTATTTCTCTGGACAAATCGTTAGCACTTTTATTAGATATGAACTTGTCATTTAGAATATACAAAATTATGTTGTTAGTTCTGCGCACAAAGACTGTTTTCTGTATTAAAGTAGACAAAGTAAAAACCGGTTATGGTACCACAAGCGATGGTAATACTGCCAGAAGATTCTTTAAAAACGTTGAAATATCCTGTAAAATAATAGGAATTGATCTTTTCCTTATACAAAATTTTTCCTTCATTTTAAAAACTGTTACCAGTGAAAAAAATTAACATACAAAACTTTTAAAAATTTCTTAACGAATCATGGAAATTATATATAGAAAAATATTCTTGGTTTTATATGCCACCAACAGTCCATAAAGTTTTAGTCCATTGAGCAGAATTTATAAAGCATTTAAATATACCTATAGGCATGCTATCTGAAGAAGCTTTGGAAGCAAATCAAAAAATTATTAGAAATACACAATTAAATTATACTAGGAAAATAAGTCGTGAATCCCCTAATATAGACCTAATTTAAAGAATGATTTTGATGACAGAACAATATCTATTTTAAGACAAAATGATAATAATAAAAACCTTTCTGATATAAACTGTTTAAATTCAAGCGAAAATGAAATAAGTGATACAGAATACGGTAGTTAAAGTGATTAATATTTACAGTTAAGCTAAAATAAGCTTGTTTAAGCTTTATTAAAAGAAAAAAAGGGACAAAGAAATTTGCTTTTTGTCTATTTTTGTTAAAGTAGGTTTCAGAAATTTTATCTTTATTTTAAATTGACTTATTATCAAAGTTATGGAGCCTCAATGGACTTTATTCGTTTGAATAATGTAAACTAATGACAACTATCTAAAAAAAGAATAAAAAATATATAATTTCGCATGTGGAACATCTATTATATTATGCAAGTAGGTATAATACCGGAAGACAATTGCAATTCAAAAAAATCAAACAAATTTTGAAAGAGATGTAAGTTTTTCACCTGAAGGATATTTAACAGAATTTAAGATCCTTGTTGCAATTTCAGAAAAAATCTTCATATAAATTGCTAATTTTTACGTGTATGACATTTGTAAATTTTTAAACTGTCTTCTTTATATGAATGTATAGAACAACAGTTGTTGTAAGTATACCACATCTAGGCGGTGGGCGTGTCCTTCGCCCGATTATCCTAAATATTTGTATTTTTCCTAATTTAGATATTCTACGAAAATGTACGAAATTTAAAAACTCTACGATAACTCCTTCTATTTTTGGCCGCTCGTTATATGAAATTGGTACACTGTGCGCTGTACTCCAGATCATTGATTTTTGGTGGAATGGATGAGAAATGTCAGGGGGCGGTTTCTTGCAGATGGTCTTGCTGGAGAGGGGGGGGGGGGGGGGAGAACCTCTTATTTTCTTAAATTTTAAATTTTAATTTAAATTGTAATTTTTAGAAAACCGCAAATTTTTATTTTTATAATTTTGTCCTTCGCTGGGATTGAACCTTGGTCGTGTGAGTTTCTGTGCGAGCGCTCTACCATACATACATACATAACTGGCCTTTACAACCCTGTGTCAGGATTACGGCCTAGCTTCTCGCAGCACTCATGTTGTGTGTGTCAATTTTTATCCATGAGTACCGGGACCTACAGTTTAAAGTCGACTCCGAACGACAGTATTGAGAAGCTTTTTCATGGCAATTAGTTACTCTCAGAGCTTTTGCCAGAAGACTGCTGAGAGGTAGTCGCCGAAAGAAATATTTTTTTCATATTTCTTTTTTTGAAGATGTCGGAGCCTGGAGTCGAACCCAGAGCCCACGTCTTAGTAAGCCAACACACTAACCACTAGACCACGGCGAATACAAGCGAGCGCTCTACCAGTATGTGGAAAGGACAGTACATTATGACAACAGAACATATATTATTTTGTTTTTTCTATATTATTAATCGCTTACGGAATGAGACAAATTGCTTTGAATTGATCATTCTAAGGCCAGTGGATTTCTTTCGCCCTTGATGAAACAACATCAATTGCCTCATCAATACATATTGATTGTAGTGAGTGTCTTAGCTAAGTACGTTTCAGCTGTTATCTGCTACATCCCAATAGGTAGCGCTATTCTTCCTGATCATTCTTGTTTTTTGTTGTTAACAATGGTTAAGGTAGAATAGAGTATAATTTATGTTAATAAAATAAAGTGCAGAGTTTACCCTATTTCTGTAGAATTATATATCTCTTTCTGAGTATCATCTTTTTTTCAGAAATACTTTCTTTATCTGCATTTTAAATGCCCGTATTTATAATATAATTTTTTCTTGATTACAAATTTTACTTTGTATTGTAGGGTATATTGATATTTGATACAAAATAATGAATGAAAAAGAAAAAAAATTGTAAAAAACTTGACCATATTGTTATGTGGCATCTGTACACTACATTTTTTTACAATTTTTCCTACGCCATGCTTAAAACAAATTTACCGCATGGCTATAGATCAATAGCAACGTTGTTTTCTATTTAAAACTCCCACAAAATACTTTTCGAGTGTTGAGTTTGGCCCCTAAGGCCCATACAAAAAAGAGCAAAATTAAAATTTTTCACAGTCTTTTGACCCTCAACATGAATTGTTGGACATTGAAGTTGCATGGATGTGTTTTCACATTTTTTTTTCTTTGTACATTTTCTTTTTGTATTTTATTTTTTGTCTATAGGCGGAAGTCGTGCCATGATGGTATTTTTCTGGTCAAACTTAAAAATTTGATGCAGAATAAAATAAGAAAAAAAAAAAACATATGAGATTAAATAAAAACTATTGCAAAAAGACCAGAGATCGAATCAAAAGTATATATTGAAAAAAAAAAGAATAAAAATGCAACAAAAATTTAATGTCATTTTATACAGACAGACAGACAGTTATAAAGATGGTTTGGATAACATTTTTCAATAAAATGCAAGTAATTTCATTATTTTGTATGATAAAGTTTTTTTCTGTAAAGGATGAGGACGTATGTATTGCAATAAAAAAGCTACCAATCTATAAATTTTTTTCTGTTCCTTTTTTAATTTCTCAAAAATTTCAAGAATATTGAATTAAATTCTTATTTTTGCTGAAACAAAGCAGCAGTGAGTGAACTGGAAATTTGTTTCACTTAAATGTGATAAGAAAATAAGAATTTTTAGTAATTTTTTTAATAACATTTTAAATATAAAATTGATTTTTTATATTAAAATTTAAGTACAATTTTATATTAAAAAAAGAACACAAAATTTTTATTTCGTTTTACATTCAAATATTCTTTTTATGACCCTTTAAAAATTTTATCGCATGGTAACGGCCTAATTTCTGGCAGCACCCGTATTGTGTGTGTTAATTTTTATCCATGAGTACCGGGATCTATAGTTTAAAGTCGACTCCGAACGACAGATTTGAGAAGCTTGTTCATGGCCATCAAATTACTCCCAGAGTTTTGCCAGAAGACTTCAGAGGTTGTCGCCGAAAGAAACAATTTTTTTATATTTCTTTTTTTTTAATGTCAGAGCTGAGATTTGAACCCGGCGCCATCGTCTTAGTAAGCCAATACTCAAACCAGTAGACCACGGCGATTGGATTGCATGTTTAAAAAATTAAGCATTTAAGACATTGATGCCCAAGGTAGTAGTATTGGTGAGAGTGACGATAATAAGACACAGAAGTTATACAAGTGTAGTTTGTCTCTCCCACTCAACATGCTGATTTCCTATTGGTTGATTGACGATCAAACAAAAGAGCGTATGTATACGTGTGATCTTTGATTTAAGAGAACGGAGTATTTTGTATTTTTTTTGAAGCCAAATCCGATTTCAGTTACTTTTAAATTAAAATTTTGATAATTTTGTTTTCAGATACTACTTTTAAAACACTTTTGTGTTTAAATCACTAAAAATAGACAAAAAAAAATTCTTCCTTAAATCTATTAAAAAAAAAAAATAATACAAATGTTATCCCCAAAAAGAAGATCTAGACTTGTTACTCATTCAATATATTATAGACTTTTATTTTATTACATTTCGAAACATTTATGAACTTTTTTATGGACATTTAACTATCACCACCGCTGTGTACTTTCGATTTTTCTTTTCTCTCTTTATTTTTAACACATTAATGAAAGAAAACCCGCAGCGGTAATTCATGGGGTTTTATAGCCAGCGCTGAGTTCTGCGACTATTTTTGGCCACTACCATTAAAGTAGAGGCTAAAGTAATGCATAAATATAAAACACTTTATAAAATAAATTAAATCATTCTTTTTGTAGGTTAAAGTTATAAAAAAGCAAAAATAAAAAATACACAAAAAGTAAATTCAAGGTCACAGTACTCGTGTAAAATGTTTATGACTTTTTTGATGAAAACACGAATATTAATATTGTGCCAAAACAGTGTAATAAAATATGAGAGTACTTTGGTGGGTATAACCTGATTTCATTTTATTAAAGTTGATAGCCTACAGACTTCTAAGCAATTGCTTTTAATTACCACAAATTTTATGGTCTCTGCTGGCAGGAAACGTACACAATTTTGTACTGGTTTGTATAATAAAAATGCTCCACTTAACGATGTTCCAATAATGAAGAGCAATTAAATGAAAACAAACAAGTATTTGCTTAACAGAAAATATTTTATATGTTTTCTAAATTAAAATATGAAGTTTTTTTTATCGTTTTAATAGCAAAAAAAAAAAAAATAAAAAACTTTATTATTTTGTAATCTTCATTGATGGAAAATTAATGAAAAAATAAAAAAAAAAACTTCTTTTCTAGACTTCAAAACAACGAAAAATCGTCTTTATTTTAAGTTCACGGATATGTAAAAAATGTGGTATTGGAAAATATCTTAATATTTTTTGAAAATTTTTCATTATTTCCATTCCATTTATTATTTTTGTTTGTATCATACGAGCAAATCAAAATGGCGACTCATAAAACTTTCAGAAATAAGCAAAATCGTTCTTTATCTCAATTAATTCGTTTGCTTACAGACAATGCTATTAGATACAATGCCAAGAGGCTTCACTGGAGACGCACCGAAGTTGTCGGGAAAGTATCCCAATTGTAGAGTTTACATCATCTACAGTTTTCTATTGCTAAGATAATAATATTCTTGGTAAATGTATATGGTTTGTCTACTCGTGTGCCTGAAATATAAAGCTGCCCCTATATTGCTTAAATTTCTGACTGTAAAAAAACTGTAATATATAAAAAAAAAAACAATAAAAAAATTGAATGGTATTTCGAACCATATTAGTAAAATACGTGATGTCCAGTCATCCATTGTTGCATGTATTACTATCATTCTTGTTCCCTAAGTCAAATCATGCTCACTTATTCGATTTTGCTGTTTTTGACTGATGATTTGCATTGGCAATGAAATTATTTGGCTCAAATTTTGAAAAATTTTTGATGCTGAAGACATGGACAAATAAATATTTACTTTATATTGGCGTGCCACTGCTCAGTTGGAATTTTTTAAGTTTGTGTAGAGTATTGTAAAAAGTGATCTTCACAATTAATTTACTTGGCAGGCTCACCGTGTAAATGTTTGGAGTTAAAAAGAGATTATGTTAATTAAAGAGATTTTGTGTGGGTTAGTGGGTTAGAATAACTTGTATTCTTGGATCAAATCAGGGAAGCTATGTTCGGATAATTGCGCATAATAGGTAAAATGGCATTTCACACAATTTCGGGTCCGTGAATAAAATACTTGTACAAAGTGGAAGGCATATTGTACAAAGGATACTTTTCAACAAAAAGTCGTCCTGTATTGCGTGCATAAGACGTGCAAAAGACATTAAAAAAATCGAATCCAGCCATGAAGAATGGAAAGGCCAAATCTTAAATTGTCTACAGTACAGGTCGATCAGTAAGAAAAAAGTAACATGAAAACCAACATAACACAACAGCAGCAGTCGCGATGTCAATGTGATTTTTAGCTATTTCACTGCTGCAACACTTGCATTAAACAATGCATAGCTTCTAAAAGGCACAAAAAGGCAGCGAAAAATTTTGCAATATAATAGAGATTTATGTCCTCTTTGATATAAACCAAAAATTATGACACGAATGTGGACGAATAATAACTATTTATCCACTTAAAATATAAAAATGCTAATTTTTTTGACATTTTCAATATAAATAACTAAATCTAAAACACTTCCACACGCAATTTGATACACAAGTGCTAACAAGGTATTTCCAAATTACCTGAACTTGATGGTTCCATTGAAAAAGTGTTAACTTTTGCAATACTTTAAAAATAAATAAAATTTTTAGCGTGAAAAGTTTTCCCTTTTTTTTAGCCTTATTTGCACAAACATTTTTATAAAGTTTGATTTTGAAGTTTCACTACAAAAACACCAGAGCACTTTTGACTTTTATTTTAACGACAAGTGATGTAGAATTTTATATACTCTAACCGGGTACAAAAACTTTTGACGATACTTATAATTTTTTTTTTAATTAATCCGAGAAAACAGGCTATTCTTACCCTGTGTGCGGTGCTTAAAAACGCCACTGGTACCATAAATTTACTGGCAGATTTATATGCCTCGTAAAATATAAAAACGCGATGTTGTGTAGTAAGAATATTGATAACGAAGTGTTCTTCAATTTAATTTTTCTAATAAATGAAATAAACACATTGGCGGTAATCCCTCTTCATTGCAATCGCTTTGCAAACGTAGCAAGCCTAACATATTTGCCTACACTTTGTTATTTTCTAACTTATTTTACTACCATTTAAAAATTCGCCGTGGTCGAGTGGTTAGTGTGTTGGTTTACTAAGACGACAGAGCCAAGTTCAAAGCTCAGCTCTGAAAATTTGAAAAAAAAAGAAATATGAAAAAATTACTTCTTTCGGTGACTACCTCTCAGCAGTCTTCTGGCAAAAGCTCTTGTAGTAATTGATTGCCATGAAAAAGCTTTTCAAATCTGTCGTTCGGAGTCGACTTTAAACTGTAGATTCCGGTACTCATGGATAAAAATTAACACACACAGCATGAGTGCTGCGAGAAGCTAGGCCGTAACCCTGATACAGAGTTGTAATGGCCAATTATGTATGTATGTTTGCAAGGAAGAGTGGTTGCTGCTATTGTTATGCGGTAGTACACTAATAAAGATTGCACATATTTTATTTCTATGAAAAATAGAAAAAAAATTAAAAGCAAAACAAAAAAAAAAAAAAATGATGTGGCAAGATTTCGAGAAGAAGTAAGAACAATAAACGCGTAATATTGTTTTCTATACTTGCCTTTTATTTAAATTACGAGTGCAAATCTATCACACACGCAAACTGAGAATTGGACAATAACAGAAGCATGTTAAACAGTTTACATTAGAAAAGTTTCTGTTAAACAGAAAGCATACGCTCAATTGTTAAGTGGTGGGGAGACCCGAGTTCGAGTCCCAGGATGGGTGATAATTTTTGCAGTGGCTATACAAAAAACGGAAAAAGTAATTGTGTATTATAGACAGAACGCTACACAATTCAAATCCGCAAACCCAAAATCATCTAGATTAGTTATCAGTCTTACAGTTAAAATTTAGGATTAATTTTTATTTACATCCAACAAAGAATAACAAACTTGACAACTCATAATCAAGTATAAAAATTTAACACTTTTATTGTTTTAGTAAATTTAGCATAATTTTTTTTTAAGATTATTAAATTAATAGTTTTAATTTTTATAAAGAACTTTATGTTTAATAAATATAATTCTCTATTAAAAAAAAAGTTATAAGTGTTTTGTCATGTCATGTCTTTTATATGAGAACTCAAATAAGCAAAAGTAAGTTTATGCCTTTAAATATACAAACTCTGAACCTTTTTTCCTGTTAATTAATTTTTAAGTATTAAAAACCTGTGTATACAGTAATTTACTAAAAACTTGAAAGGAATATTAAAAATAAAGCAACAATATTTAAATTAATATATAAATTTTTGCATAATCATTATAATGCCATTACAGAAATGTATATGTACTTTTGAAAATCTTTATAAAACAAAGGACTACTGTTTCTGTTGGCTGGCACTCTGGTAGTAAACATAAGCTCTTTGGGATTGTAAAATAAAATTTGTAAATGAAACATTATGACTGTTTAAGTACATGAAGGATGACACCTTATGTCAGAGAAGTTTTTTTTTTAGAATTTCATTCATTATTGTTCTGTAAAAGGGACCATTTGTAATCATCTATAAACATAAATTTAAATGTCATTAAAGACATTTTATTTTGAAAATGTACGACCTCATATATAAAGTACTTAAAAAAAAAGTAAAATAATGACAAGAATTGGGAGAGAGAGCTACAAAAAAAAAATAATTTAGTATAATAACATGACAAAAGTAATCCTAAGTACTCTTTTGTAATTCTCTTTTCACTTACTTACCCTTACATCTGTGCTTTTTCTTTTTTTCTTGATGTAGTTTTGTTGCCTTTAAAATATTTGAATTGACGTTGGCGTTAGTTGATGTCTGAATTTGGCCTTTTTTCTGTCTTTTCCTGTCTTCTTTTTTTTTATATATAATTTTTAGTTGTTATGTACGGCTGTTATAATTAAATGTAATTAATTTTAACTATTTTAATGTCACTTGTTCTATTTAAAACGACATACGACATAAGACGAGAAACAGATATTAGAAAATACAAGACATGGCGAACATTATGGGCTCTCATTTCTATAATATTTAATTACTTTATACAAAAGTACCAAAATTCTATAAAATAGACAAGTGTACTCAAATACACACATAAATATGTACTTACATATATATATATATACATATATATATAAATATTCATACCAATATTGGACAAAAATGTTTGTTTGGTTTTTATGTATTCAAAACCATTTCCAAGAAATTTGCTAAATTGCCTTTAATATTTGTTTCCTGGAGAGAAATATTTAAATTTGTAAACAAATTGAATCAATTTTGATTATAAAAGTTAATATAAAAAACCTCTTAGTTTCATTTATCTCTAAGGTATTAAATACATTCAAAACTACCGGCCACGGGCTACAATATGCCAAGAATAGAATGCATGTCTACATACAGACATAATTAGTAATTACAATGCTATTTCAGGATTACGGCGTAGCTTTTCTCAGCACTAGTGTTATGTGTGTCAATAGTTATCCATGAGTACTGAGACCTATCTACTCCGAATAGTAGAACTTCACTCAAAAATATAATATATAAGTAAGAGAATAACAATCTGAGAGTTTGGCGTGAACGTTTAGAAGAAAATTTATAAAGGATATATTTAGGAGCAATATATAGAAATATCTTTTAAAAGAAAAATAAGTGTACCAGTGCAAGGTTCTCCTGAAAAGAACAACCCTGGAAAGTTAGTTAGTGATTTACTAAAAACCTACAATTCTGTTCACCGGCAATTTGGTTTTAATTATATTACAGAAGAAGTACATGTACTATATTTACCTATTAACAACATGCCAGTATATTTACATATATTAACCTATTACCATTATCGTAGTGTAGTATAATTCTCATCGAGTTGATGAAAATAAATACATAAGAGGTTGAGTTTTACCCAACAAAAAGCGAGTTGGTTGACGGTCAATAACGCGATACATACTGCTTAGAGAATCGACACGTGTCGTAGTTAATTTTAGTACCATAGATTTGCCGAGTATAAGAGCTCTAGAATTTTTCTTGCATTCGTACTCACCGTAGCCGACGACAAGAGCTCCCGAATTCTTCTTGCCGTCGTTATAATTTTTACCGTAGAGCTGCCAAATATTAATCTGCTGTAACGAGAAACCCAATATCTTGTATTTTATTTAGAAGTACCAGCGGGCCACAGATTTGTGAAGGCAACCACCGTAATTCGTCCAACGCCCACCCGAACCATCACCCGAAGCTTGGACGTAAATCCGAATTCAGAGAACGTCAGTTATTGTAGGTAAGTAAGTTTGAAGTAGAAGTCTAAGGTTGTAGTATAAGGTTTCATAAATAGAGCTTTGAACTGATCATTCAAAACACAAAAGCCACCATTTCTAATTTTAGGATATACAGCGTCCCCACCAGTTCTCTTAAATGTGACATCTTTCGTCTTCTTATTTATTTAATTATTTAAATTATAATACAATATTAATATAATATTTAATTAATACGAGACGGGTGACACTGTGTATTGACACAGACCAGGGTCTTTGCAGGTAATCAAACCAACAACTAGGCGACTGGGGTACCCATCTTTAGTCTTATTAACATTAATCGTAAAGGAAATGACATCAATCATGTAACTGCTGAAAATTCACAACAATCGTCTTTGACTTTATTTTAGTCTATGAAACACATAAAGTCATTCAAATAAAGAAAAAATAAATATAAAATGAAAAAAAAAACATATTAAAAATGTGGTAAAAGCCGTAGACTAGTGCTTAGTGTGATGGCTTACAAATTTCAGCTCTGATATGTTGAAAAAAAAATATGAAAAAATTTCTTTCGGCGACTACCTCTAAGCAGTCTTCTGCTAAAAGCTCTGGGAAAAATCTGTCGTTCGGATTCGACTTTAAGCTGTATGTCCCGGTACGCATGGATAAAATTTAACACACACACAACACGAGTGCTGCGAAAAACTAGGCCGTAAGATTTTTTGCAGAAGACTACTAGTGTAAAATATAATATGTAAATATTATCAGTCATATCATTGAATTCTATTCCGATCGGATGTCGTTTTAATTTCAGAAATTTAGTTTTTTCTTGAAAATGCAAATTTTTCAAAATGAAACCTCTGTTAACTTTGAAGGTGACACCGTTATATTCATAACAAATATATTCATATATAATTACCAATTTGAGCATTTATGGTGATTTTATTTGAAAGAAATATTTAATTTTATAAAAATTCAATTTTCGAAATTGAAAATACTTTCGATGGGAAATGAGTTCCAAGACATGGCTGTACATACTTATATTTCACATTGATAGAAACTAATATGAAAACTTGATAGTCATATGGCTTGCATTTTCTTTTAAAGATCAGATAAATATTTTTGTTTTAAATATTTAAAATAATGAAGAATATTTCATTTTCCAAACATGTTTTTTGACAACTATTTTATTTGGTTTGTTTTCTTTTTATATTTTTACAACGACACAAAAATTTTTCATTTGATTTTATGCTCAGTTTTAAATATCTTCCCGATTTTACATTATTTTTTCTATTAAATGTTATTCAAAGTGCGATAGAAGCAATTACATCATCTCATTTTTCTAATGGCGTCTGTGAATTTTACCAACATCCCAGTGGAACTATGCCTCTTCCTATAAGTTCACTGATTGGATTTGTTGAAAAAAATTCGATTTATTATTAGCGGCATTTGTGGATTTGTAGCCTTAAATGTGTTTAATGCTTAAGACAGCAAATAATTCAATTAGTATTTTTAAAATTTAAAAGACTGTGATCGGAAATGGTGTTTAAATATGTCACATTAAACCCAGAGTTATATGAAATTACAATGACATGATGACGTTGTTAAAAATTTTATTTCAGTATTACTTTTGTTGATGTTGTTTCTCTTGTTTTACTCATTTTGTTGCCAAAGCTTTGACAAAGTCTTGTAGGCAGTCTCTAAGAGAATTTATCTATCTTTTGTTTAAAATATATGTGCAAACACATACATGTATGTATGTGTGTGTGTGTGCATGTACTTGTAAAAGACAAATTATGTTGACAAAGTAAATTTCTTGTAAAATTTTCAAATAAAAAAACACAGCAAAAATTAAAAAAGTTTATGAAAAACAAACAACGTTTAGTAATGTAATAAAATGAAATCTCTTTAGAGGGTATCAACTCCCTACAGTTACTCTCTTTGCCAAAACAAAAAAAAAAAAAAAATAAAATAATCCAGTACTTTAAAGCTTTTAATTTTGGCAGTTTGCTAGCATGTGCCATAACTTTTGTCTTTTAAATATTATTATTTCTAGTTCTATTTTTATTTTTATTTGTTCTGCCAAGTGTTTCATGCGAAATAAATTTATTTTGTTTTTACAATATTTTTTACTGTTAATTTTTCTCTAAAATTTATATTTTTAAAAATATTGCTAAAAAAAAAGAAACAACAATATTTGGTTATTTATACTGCGGTTACTTTGGTTGGCATGTTGTAAAACTGTTTGTTGTTCTTTTTTTTTAACTTTTTTTTATTTTGGCAACATATTGTTTTAAAGCTAAAAGAAGACACAACATGAAAATAAATATTTTTAAATAGATTTTGTGTATAAATTTATGCCACATATTTTTAAAATTTTTACAGCTACAGCTACAGCTACTCTATTATTATTAAAGACCTATTTCAGTGAAAAAACCACTACGTATTTAAAACGAATAATATTTAATTTTAAAATTCATAGGAATTTATAAATATGTTTAAATATAAATGAGATTAGAGAAGATATGAATATTCAGTATTAGGTTTAACACCTACATTTTACTAAAAATAAATTACACGCTTTATAAAATTGTATATACAGAACTTATTGGCAGAGAATTATGGCTTGTAAAGGTTTACTGTGCTTACCAAATAAAAGAGTTGTTTTTGTTGCGTCAATATAAAATCAAATATTAATTCTATTTAAAATCTGTCATCCTAAAATGGTAATCAATAATCATTTTCATATATTGCAATGATTTTAGAATTCAATTGATTGTTTAATCCTAGGAGGTATGAGGGTTTTTTGTCGCTAAGTGACATAACCAGGTCTGTGCAGACCTACTTGGGATTTGTATTGAAATGCATAGACAGATGTGTTAAAAGTATGTTTGAATGCATTTTATGCTAGGAAAACCACAAAATGAACATTAAAAGTGCATTTTTATACATCTTAGTTATCTATTAAGGGTATTTTAATAATAATATGTATACAAAGGAATTTTATACACGGCATTTAACGCAGAAGTACCTGGAATTTGAGAGTTGTTGGCATACCGGATTTTTGCAATGCATGCAATGAAAGCGTTTTTTTTTTTGCAGTTTTTTGTTCAACTTAAAACACAGCAGGCACGATGGTCTTTTGGCAGAGGATGCGGCATGGACGGGACAGTCATCTATGGGCGGGCCTGCAGCTACCTGCAAACAAACAAAGTGTGTCAAGTTCGTCGAACTCAACTACATCATACAAGTCAAAGGACGGTAAGATTTAGTCGACAACTCCTAAGGCCACTGGTAAACCTCGTGTACATAACTTTCCCACGGTGAGTTGTGTAGCCCCGGTAATAGGTAGTGTCTTATCAAAGAACAGCTTCCTATTTTTTGTCCATAAGCACTACTTCCTTTTTCCCCATACCAAAAAATTATTTTTGTTGACCAGCACAGGGTACTATAGGGGTCGTCGTCTACTCGTTCATTTCCTTTGAGAGCTTTTGTCAGAAGGATACTAAGAGTTAGCCGCCCAATGAAATATCTTTTCATATTTCGTTCTTCCCAGAAGTCAGTGCTGGTCTCTGAATCCAGAGCTCTCGTCTAGTTAGCCAACACACTACACACAAAACAACGGCGGCCACATATGTAGTTTAATCGTTTCTCTTGATGGACTAATAAAACAACAGACTTGAGTTTAGCATTTCGTGCACTATAATCTGCCTCGTCCCAGCAAAAATTAGTACTTATCAATAAGCTATTTAATAAGAGCAAAATTGTAAACAATCACTTACACGTGCTTATCAACAATGCATGATTTTTATCTGAAATGAGTCCCTAAAATGCAATAGAAATGCACATATATTGCTACCAGTAAGGAAATAGAATAAAAAAATCAAAAATAATGCCTTATCTTGTAGCATATTTAGAAGCTATAATGTACAAAAAAACAATATAATGCTTCCATTATTGCTTATAATTTTATTTATTGCTTCCTAATATGTAGTCGCCGTGGTCTAGTGGTTAGTGTGTTGGCTTACTTAGACAAGGGTCCTGGGTTCGACTCCAGGCTCTGACATCTTCAAAAAAAAAAAAAAGAAATATGAAAAAATATTTCTTTCGGTGACTACCTCTCAGCAGTCTTCTGGCAAAAGCTCTGAGAGTAACTAATTGCCATGAACAAGCTTCTCAAGTCTGTCGTTCGGAGTCGACATTAAACTGTAGGTCCCGGTACTCATGGATAAAAATTGACACACACAAAATGAGTGCTGCGAGAAGCTAGGCCGTAATCCTGACACAGGGTTGTAAAGGCCAGTTATGTATGTAAGTATGTATTCCTAATATGAAGAATTTTCTGCTGGGGTATAGCACTTTTAATAAAATTTTGTGATACATTTTCTTAACGAATTTCTCTTGAACTTCAGCGCTGATGCCAGTTAATGTTTTCTTAGAGTTTGTTTGCTTTCGTGGTCAGTTAAAATTGCAGGAAAACATGTTAGGTTAACACTATTAAAGCTTGCCTCTCCTTTAGAAAAATTAATAATTCTATTAATTTATTCTATTATCTCACCTAAGTCAACGTACAATTTAAATTTAATAAAAAAAAATTGTTCTAAAACCTTTGTTCAGTTAAGTTTTATTAAATATTGTATGAAATTTAATAGCGTAAGATCCTAATACTGGTATTCTTATGAGAATTAACATCCGATAAGGAATATGTACAAACACTAGCAGAACTAAACTAGTTTTCGACCCAGCTACGAAAGGTCTCATCAGAGTTCTTGGTGTTATATATATTCATATTTTTATATTTCTATTTAAAGCACAATCTATTGGAAATAGATTAAGTGAATTATATTTGAATGTTATTCCCATCAGTATTTTTCCTTTTAAACTGAAAATTTTTCAAATTCAACTATTTGTTTAAATTTATTCAATTTCATCCTTAACGGATGTTAAGATACAGAAAAAGAATTTCAAACAAGTTAAAGTAATAATTCTTTAAGTAGTCGCCGTAGTTTATTGGTTAGTGTGTTGACTGACTAAGACGAGAGCTCCGGTTTAAGCCCCGGCTCTGACATCTTGAAACAAATAAGTATTAAAAAAAATACTCCTTTCGGGGACTATCTTTTAGCAGAGTTCTGGCAAAATCTCTGAAAGTAACTTATTGCCATGAATAAGCTTCTCAAGTCATCATTAAATTGTAGGTCCTAGTACTCATGAATAAAAATTGACACTCACAACATGAGTGCTGCGAGAAGCTAGGCCGTAATTCTGGCACAGGTTTGTAAAGGCCAGTTATGTATATCTTTAATTATTTTACTAAATGCTTGCAACATTGAAATTAAAAGCAACTAAAAAAATTAAAAATTAGTATACCTCTAAACCACACATTTATATAAGTTACTTTAGATTTAAAAGCATGAACTCATACATGTCCACAAATGGTCAGACTAATAAGTACACACACTAGTAAGTGCCACTTTTTAAGAAAACAAGCAACACCTACAAACATATTTGCATTTTGTTTCAATTTTTGTTGATTATTTTGGTATTGGAACAATTTTTATTATTTTAAAAATTAATTGTTGCTACAAAAAGAAGAAGCCCAATGTAAAAAAAAATACTACAAGTCCTTACTCATCTCTTGCCACCAATGAGAGTAATAAAGGGAAGTAATAATACAAAATATTATCAGAAATACAGAATTAGCAGATTGACTGTACGACCTGAAAAGAACAAAAACGTTATTGAGCATGAAATGTAGGAATGCCAATAGGATCACAGCTCCGATAACTTGTTTTTAGTTTGTTGGAGAACCAGCAGCCAGGATGGTCTTTCCATTTAGTTTATACTGCCACAACTGTAAGCAGCCAGAGAAGGCAGAGCCAGTATTTAATTTTTTCTCCGATGGGGGAAGAGGGCGAACCGCTCTTTGATGATATAAAAAAGATAACTGGTGTGAACATTAATCGACTTTTGGTGAAGTCACTGACTGGATATAGTTGTGTAGCGCATAAACGTTTCTCTTAACACGTTGGTACCGTTGATGTGACATTATAACCGTTTGAAAATGCAAACTTGATAATGGATCAGTTCGAAAACCAATCAACCAATAACTTTTTTAGTATTTAATCATTTGAATTTCTGCACAACAAAAAATAATTCTTACTGTTCAGGTATTATTTCTACATAAGTATTCCACCTTAACCAATGTCAATAAAAAAAGAATGATCAGGAGAAAAGCGTCATTGATTATGAAGTAGCAGATAACAACTAAACCTCTATAGCGAAGCAACTAACAACAATCAACATGCAACCATGAGGCAATTGCTGTTAATCATTCGAGGGTGAAGGTATAACACTGGCCTTTGAATGATCAATTCACGGCAATTTGTCTCACAACTAAGGCGCTTAGTAATATAAGAAAACAAAATACATGTTCTGTTATAATAATGTACTGTCGTTTCAAAACTATTTCAATAGAATGCACAACATCAGAGCATCGGTCTCAATAAAAAATAAGTAAATACACAGGGAAGCGAAATGCGATTTTCAAAATTTTTAACTGTTTAGTCTCGACATTAGTAGTGGTAGTTATTAATGCCATTTACTTGCAATCTTCATTTGTAGTTTCGTATTAAATATTATAAATTTAGTTCCACCAAAGTGTCTACAATATTTAATCGTTAAATATTAGCAATTAAACTTTCTACGAAATTTGTTTGTGATGTTTTTGGCTTCTTCTTCAATGTCATAGAAAACAAGTTCAGAGAAAAGTAATTAAAAACAAAAACATTTAGAATTTCAAAAACCATTTTTTTTTCTTTTTAAAAAATAATAAAAAAAAAACCTAAAAAAAAATAAATAAATTGTCACTTTTGCTTACGCCAACAATTTTTATGTTATTCCTCTAATCATTGCAAAATGTTGCATGCAACTTGCATGCAAAACAAAAATAAACTTTTCAACAAAAATTGTTTCAAGTTAAATAAACAGTGAAAAACAGCAGCAACAGCAACAGCAACAACAAAATCAGCATTGACAAGCAAAAAATCAACAACTGAATTTCACTCGCTCACTACCAACTTTAATAAGTTCTAGTTGTTGGTAGTTTTGTGTGTGTGTGTGTGTGTATGTGACAAAGCTTTACAACTCTACGTTTGTAGTATTTTTTGTATAGTTTTTTCTGCACAAATGTTTTATGCAACATTTATATTTCTATTCAGTTTAACTCAGTTGTATTTAAAATACAAGCAACTAAAAGCAGCAACAACAACGGCAGCACGTTACTATTTAAGTTTAAAGTTAGAAACATTTAGAAATAACATTTGTATGAGTAGTTGTTGTGTGTGTAAGTTCGCCACTTGAAGCAATCTAATTTAGCTGAAATAATTTGAAAACCAACAAAAACAAAAAAAAAAAGAGAAAAAAGTTTTGTGGCAGCAACCAACCATTATTAAATTCAACACATAATTGTACATGAGAAAGAAAAAGTGAAACAAATTTTGTAGATTTTTGTATTTTTTATTTTTATATTTTTCATATTTATTTCTAGAGATATTAAAAAGCATGATTTTTGTGCCACAGTATTTGAAACAGCAACATAGAAAGTTATAATGGCAACAACAATAATAATTATTACATATAAAACAACAACTACAATTAACAACAAAATTAAATAAGCAGTTAAAAAAGGAAAGCAGTTAGAAAAAGAAGAGGAAATCCAACTAAAAACATAATTTCTGTAGCAATGACAACGTGATAGTGTGATGCTGTATATGTGTTTTTGTGTGTGTGTGCGTATGTAATTGCTTGTTTGAATGTGGCACGTATGAACTAAATGTGGAAAATAGTTATTAAAGCACGTTATTTAGTTTTTAATAAAATTTTACAATATTTTTCAAAAAAAAAAAAAAAAAAAAACACAGAAAAAAGAAAAGGGAAATGTAAAACCAAAAATTATTTAGAAAACATGATTAACCATATAACTGTTGCAAAAAAGGCAAAAAAAGAGAAAGGGAACAGTTCCCTTTATGCTGCAAAAAGTTTAATAAATAAAAAGTTAATCAAAATGTTTTGAAACGTTGAAGTTAATTTATTATATATAATGCAGTTATTTGTACAGTTTTATTAACAATTTATTTCGATAAAAAAAAAGAATTAAATATTTTAAAATATAGCAATAAAATCAATCGAGTTAATTGCCATTTGCAGTATTCCACAAAAAAAAGTATTTAAAATATATAATGCTGTCTGTGTAATACATACATACATACATAACTGGCCTTTACAAACCTGGGTCAGGATTACGGCCTGGCTTCTCGCAGCATGTTGTGTGTGTAAATTTCAATCTACCGGGATCTACAGTTTAATGTCGACTCCGAACAACAGACTTCAGAAGCTCTTTCATTGCAATTAATTACTCTCAGAGCTTTTGCCAGAAGACTGCTGAGAGGTAGTCTCCGAAAGAAATATTTTTTTCTTATTTCTTTTTTCAAGATGTCGGTGCTGTGATTTGAACCCGGCACTATCTTCTTAGTAAGCCAACACACTAACCACTAATATATAGTTTTTTTCTTTTAGTGACACCTATACTCAGGGGTAAACCCTTACTAAATGCTGTGAGTTGTATTGGAAATTTTTGTGGAAAGGACAGTACAGTATAACAACAGAACATATATTTTGTTTTTCTTATATTACTATTAAGCGACTTAGAAATGAGACAAATTGCTGTGAATTGATCATTCAAAGGCCAGTGTTATACTGTCACCCTTGAATGATCAACAGCAATCGCCAAATCGTTGCATGTTGATTGCGGTGAGTGCCTTTGCTAAGCAGATTTTTAGCTGTTATCTGCTACTTCCCAATAGGTGGTGATCTCCTCATAATTCGTTTTTCTTTGTCAAAGGCTAAGGTGGAATAGAGTGGAATGTAAGGGAGTGGTCTTTTTGAAGGGAGGGGGGGACCTCTTATTTTTAAATTATAATTTTTACAAAACCGCAAACTAACATTTTAATTTTTCACCTTTGCTGGACTTCGAAACTGGGCCGTTTGAGTGTTTTTTTTTTTTTTTTTTTTGTGCGAGCGCTCTAACCATTATACCACGCACCAACCACAAGTTGCGATGACATTAGATGAGAACTAGACGCTAAATGTCGCCAAGCTGAGAAAAAAATAAATAATATACAGTCACTAGGTTTCTGTAATTTTGAGACAAGCCGGATTTTGCTGCACTAAAGTTTTTTCTGTCTCATAAAAAAAGTAATTATTAATGGTAGAAATAACAGAATTAAGATACGGAACCAGATTCAAATTTTACTCAAAATATATGAGTATATAAAGTATAAATTAACTGCTCCCACTTAAATCTTTTTTATATTCATACACACGTGATGCACATGCGTAATGTGTCATGATGTAAGTGTCAATTTCTATCTATGAGTACCGGGACCTACAGTTTAACGCCGACTTCGAACGGCAGACTTGAGAAGCTTTTTCCTCATTTACTCTCAGAGCGTTTGTCAGAAGATTGCTAAGAGGTAGTCGCCGAAATATTTTTTAATTTTCCTTTTTTGAATCCAGAGTTCTTGTCTAACCACGACACTATGGCAACTATTCAAGGTATAATAAATTCAAACTTCTAATACCATTTGCATAATATTTCATATAAACATTTTTTTATATACTTTTAATTTAAATCAGAATATAACTTTTGAATTTTGCCGACGTTCCATTCAAATACCGACATTTCACTATGTCACATCAGGTGAATTTTAAATAAACACTTCGTCGTGCTGGAGTTTATGTGCTCTATCCGCCATTTTATATAGCTCGAGTTAATGATGCCACTTTAGGATTTTGGGTATTTTCGGCTATTAATCTCCGAACCAGGACGAGATATATGAAAACGGATTGCAGACTTGAAACATTTGGAGTCGAAAACCTAAAGTGTCATCATTAACTCCAGATATATAAAAAATATGTACTGGCAGATAGAGTACATATACTCCCGCACGACGATATAATAGTAAAAGTCCTTAGTAGGGGACATCCCATTGTATCTGCGACATGACGATAATAAAAATTTTAGTAGGTCTTTGGCTGTTATATTTTACATTCCAATAGGTGGCACTTTTCTCCATTGGTTAAGGTGAAATAGAGTAGAATGCCTCTTATTTTTAAATTATAATTTTGAAAAAAAAACCGCAAACTAAATTTTTAATTTTTCCCCTCTGCTGGGATTCAAACCTGGGCCGTTTAGTTTTTTGTACGAGCGCTCTTATCACTATACCACGCACCTTAATTCCGTAAAAATTATCTCCAGTAGCCATTGCCATTGCCCCATTTAATATTTTATTTATATTTTTAGCGATAATTTTTGGTTTTAATTTTGCTCGCTACTGTTTTTTTTTTATCTCTAAAAAACCATTTATAATGTACTTTTATTTTCTAAAAGTTAAAGTTTTGTAAAATATTTCATTTGTTTAATAATTTCTGAATTTCCTTTTTTTGTTTTTTGTTTTAATTCTTTAACTTTTCCTTCGCCTTTTATAATCATGAAATTTTATAGTTTTTAATAAAGTTTTGTATTCGGTTGCTGCTTTTTGTATCGTAGTTTCTACATGTTGCCAAGCAGCAAGTATATTATTAAATCAGAAATTTTTTAATACAAAATTAAAACAAACTGTGTATTTCGATTATTAATAGGGGTGTTCATTTTTCTAATAAAAAATAAAGTCTTTATATCCACTAATGTAAGAGAACTTTGAAGGGTATGGCAGTTATCATGGGGTAGTAATGAGCCGTGTAATGCAAAGGACACTTATTCTAAGAAAGATAAATACATATCTGCCATTATTGGCAAAAGACAACGTAGGAATTTGTAAATTGATGCTGTCCAGACTAAGGCATCACAGGCCTTTTGTGGCAAATCACTTTCCTAAAGTAAGACTATCAACCAGAAAATACATTGAGAATTAATATTGCTATTGGTCGTTGTGTAATCAATTATGCGGCAATAGTTTGAAGGGGCAAAGCTGAATAAGCAGTTTCGAATTAAGCAAAATATGGAGAAATGCCTGATTCGGTACAATAGCGGAAAGCCCTACAAAGGCTCTAGTGACATTAATTCCTTTAAAAGAACTACTCTTGCGACGAATGTTAAAGACATAGTTACTGATAATATTTAGAGTTCGGGATTTGGTTAGACATTCTATAGATATCGTGAAATACTACTTACATTCGTCCATTACAGTCCTTCTTCAGATATGTTGTGCATGTCAGGTTTTATCCATGAGCACTGGGACTTTCAGTTCAATGCCGAAATCAAACGAAAAACTGGAGAAACTTGTTCACGGCGATCAGTTGCTGTCGGATTTTTTTTTACCAAAAGTCTGCTAAGAGATGGTCACCGAAGGAAATGTTTTTTGCTTTCTCATCTTAGTAAGACTACATACTACACACAAGACCTCAACGACCACAATGACCACATGCAAATTATTAATACTAAAGAGTTCACTTTTTCAACTTGGATAGTGTTTTTGCATAAAAATAAACTCTCGATTAAGAGATGTTACCGCTCTTAGAAAAATAAAAAGGTTTGACTCGCAAGTCCTGTTCTCATAGGACATTTTTATGTTTCAGTACTGTGGCATACTAACTTTTCTCCTACTCATTTAGCTTATGTGTATAAGCACACCTCTTATTGTGCCAATTCGTAAAAACTTCGTGTTTGTTTGAAGCGAAACGACAATTAACTAACATTTTTTTAAAACAATGTTAAATTACTCACGACATATATACATACATAATTGGCTATTTCAACCCTGTGTCAAGGTGACGGCCTAGCTTCTCGCAGCACTAAAGTTTTGTATATTAATTTTTTTCCAAGAGTGCCGGGACCTACAGTTTAAAGTCGACTCCGAACGACAGATTTGAGAAAGTTTTTCATGGCAATCAATTACTCCCAGAGCTTTTGCTAGAAGACTGCTGAGAGGTAGTCGCCGAAAGAAATAATTTTTTCATATTTCTTTCTCTTTCAAGATGTCAGAGCTGAGATGGGTGTTTTATTTTTCTATAAGTCGATTATTCTTTATCTTCATTTAGTCGATTAACTTTATTGTACTCGTATAATATAAAATTTTGTCTGAAAATTATGTAAAAAATTCTTTTAGTAAGTGATTAAAACCAGCCATCTGAAAAATATTTTCCATGAAATCACCATTTTTAAAATAAATTTTTACGGAATAAGTCATGGTTTTGTCTATAGAATGAAGATCTCTTAATTTTTTATATAAATAGAAGATTTTTAATATTTTATTTTATCAATACAACCCTGGAACCTCTTCTAGGACAGTGGGTAGTTTGCCAGACTGCAAGTGGGAGAGAGCTAGTAAAGAGCATATTACCTCTGTCATTCTGCTCTAAGTAACTAGAATATAATATTAGTATTTTTTAGGAATTAAAAATATTATATAAATGCACATTTACAACCCTAAAGTAAACAACAACATGGTACAAGAATATCTGTCATTGCAGCAATTCTTTAACGTTTACTCTTTGGATTATTAGAAAAATCTCTTTAATATTGTTTAAGTTCTCTAACATTTTCTTTTGTCAATACAACCCTAAAGTATTTGCGAAATTAAAACCAAGTCATTGCAAAATAACTATTACTTATACATTCTCTTTTACGCACACGCACACACACACACAAACATTTTGTCACAACACGCATTCCTTTCATCCTTTTGTGTGAATTCTTAAACAATTTATTTCTAATAAAATTATTAGTTGAAACGCATTCTGCAACAAAATTTTAAACTTAATTTCTAGTGGCTTAAAATCCAATACTTGGAATTCTGTTGCTAATAATACAGCCTTAAAGCAGCTGCTGTTGCTGTTGCCGTTGCATAAAACTTTATGACAAAAAGTATAGGAAAACTTGAACAAGTAAATAAAGAAAGTAGAAGAAAACAAAAATAAAGTTAAAGGAAAAAGGATTTAATTGTTGATTGTTTTTCAAGTATGGCAGAGGAAACAACATGTACGAGTACTTTGCATTACTCTTCCAGCTCTGCTTAAATGGAAAGCAATTTTTATTATAACTTTTGCTTTACAAATATTCTCGCATAGAAGCTCGAAATTTCTTTAAAGTGCGTATTTTTGTTTTTTTTTCTGGATTTTCCTATCGTTACTTTCGTAATATAAAAATAATTTATTTTAAATAATTGAAATTTATGAGAAAAGTGAGTTGACTTGAGTAAAATAAAGTTTTCTATTACAAGTAATTTATTTATACGATTTAATTAAAAAGATTATATTTTTCAATTCATTTTCACTTAATTAAATAAGAATTTAAGAGTATTTACATTGAAATAAAAAACCTTATTAATTTTTTGGATATTATTAAAAATATATTTTATTTATATAAAAGATGATTAACTGTCTTATGCATTAAAAAGTCAGCAGCTCGTTGTTATAAATTTTGATCATAAAACACATTCTGTTTGCTTGGGACTGTTTAAAGTGCTTACCTTGATGCTGAACAGCGCAGTGTATTCTTTAAAAACCCGTAGAGAAAAGTTTCAAATTATAGTTGTATTGCTGCGATTATTAAAACCAAATTCCTTTAATGTTTTTGTTAAAATAAAAAATCGGCTTATGAAGTCCGTCAAAACGTTTTAATTTTTATTATTTTTCTTTTATTTATTTTTGATTTTTAAACAAAATTTCTTTTCGGTACAATAAAGAATGGTTTGTGGATAAAATTACAGGGACTATTGTTCAAAATATTTAAATTATTTAATTTATTCTTTTAATATTATCTTCCGAATTATTTATGTTATATTTCACTGTACCCAATATTTAATTGCTCTTTACTTGCACACACCAAACACAACAGCAATTCTTTTATGAAAAACTTTTAAAATTAACGCCAACGACTATTCTTTTCAAATTTATTTGCTGACGGTTTTTTGAGTTCTGAATTCATAATTTTTAATTTCACTTTCGTGGCGAACATTTCAAAAAAGATCTTTTTCTATTAATATTTAATTCTAAAAAACCACGATTCGTCCTATGCTTGACAATAACTCAAGCATAAGAACAACAAACGTCAGCTTGTTGTTCTCCAAGTTTGTGGAGAATTAGCAAAAAATTTGAGTTGTCGGTTAATAGCACTTTCTGCATAAGACTGTGGATATTTTACATTGAACCCTTTTTGGCGCAGGAACTCCAATTTCGTCACACGACAAATACACTTTTTGGTTTTTCAACAGAGACTTCCAAGTTTTGAGAGTTGATATCAGCTGCGGGAAGCTAGGCCGTAACCGTAACGCAGGGTTCTAATGGCTAATTGTGTATGTATGTATGTATGTGTGTATATTTGTCAAATTAGGTGTCACTTATTTAGTCTCTTTTGTCAAATAACCAAGGATGAATATTGCATTCAACAATACGTTCCATTTAAAAAATTAGTTTTCTGAATATGAGTTTATTGCTCGAGCAATGCAAAAAAAAAATTCCTGTCAAGTTTAATCAACAAATTAATAAAGAAATTGATACTTGACTACCTGACACTTCACATAGAGCACGAGCATTGAGCATTAAATTCTTGACGCTTTCTTTTATGTTACTGATCGCCCTTGATACTAACATTAGGACAATGCAATCCAAATCCTCATTTTTTGCATACAATTGTGTTACTTACGCATTGTATTTCTTGAGAGTTTTGGTTATTTCTGCATTAGAGCAATGAGCGTACATTACAGACTGTGGTATCTGGCTCACTTATTTTTTTTTTTTTTTTTTTTTTGATGAATTACTCGTAATTTACCCGATGATAATAATGCATAAATTGTGTGTACTAACACACAGACATTTATACGCAAATTAAGAATATTTTAAAATATGTTTAAGAAACACAAATTCCTGTATTAGCTTAAGTAACATGGAATTAGTATAGAAAAGAATAGGTTGATTTGAAATTAAAAAGGCAAAGTCAAATTTTGTACAAGACAGTCTCAAATTATCATTTATCAGTCAGCTCAGCATAATTATTTGAATCTACCACCTTATAATTGCAGACTGGCATTAATTAAATTGCCTACGCTTAAAAGTCGTCGCACAATGTTAAATGTATCTTTTATGATGAATCTAATCAATGGTAATATTTGTTGTCAGTTTCTTTTGGAATCTATTAAATTTAATGTTCCTATCCGTAATTCTCGTCATTATATACCTTTGTTTGTTCAATTATGTAGATCTAATTATGCTTTTGCTGATCCATTTACAAGATTATGTCGTCAATATAATTTTTTGTCTGAATTTGTTGATTTTTGATTAAATACTAATGTTATAAAGCATAGAATAATTGTTTTTCTCAATACCTAAATAATTCTTCTTTTATTTAACTTATCATAGTTTTATTGTATTTCTAATTATTTTATTCATATTTTATAGATTTGTACATAGTCTGTAAGGATTAATTCCATTGACTAATTAAATAAAAAATAAAAAAATAAAAAATAAATAAAAAATATTTTAATATCAAATAGAAGAATATGGATGGTTATTTTCTTTATAGTTTTTTGTTCCACCTTCTACATCATTTTTGGTGTTTCTTAATGATCTTCTCTTTTTCATTATTAACGATATTTACTTTTTCGTAGATAACATTCACAAACAAACTGTTCAAAATTCTCTGATTGGGCTCGAATAAAATCAACGCATAATACAGTGTTGTTTTTGCACTCATAGGATTATTGGTGATGATGGTGTTATTGTTTAAAGCTTCGGGTAATGTAGATATTATAAAGATGAACGCTTTGGTGTTGTTTGTTTGGGAATCAAGTGATCATATTTTAGGAGTGTTGAAAGAAGTATTAAAATGCTTTGTTATTTTTGTTCCATCTGACCTTATTATTATTTATAAAAACTTTATTGCACCCAAAGTGAAATAGAATTGCTATCTATGGACTGGTACTTCTACTGTTTACAAGGAAGTTCATAAAAGCATAATATTGTGTTATTTAAATGCAGCATATACACATAATGGCGTGAGTGTCGTTGTTTTATCAGCTCTGCAACATAAGTTGGAGGGTCGTGGCATGGTGTTTAGAGCATTCGCACAGAAACTGAACGACCGATGTTCATTCCCAGTAAAGGACAAAAATTATAAAATAAAATTTGCGGTTTTTCCCCCCCTCCAAGGTGTCCATCGAGAAGAAAAATCGCTCCCTGACATATCCTGTCCATTCCACCAGAAATGTACTATCAGGAGTACAGCGCCACCTTCTGAAAAGATAACAGCTAACCTAATTAGGAAAGGCGGTCACCACTCACTATCAACATCCACCGACAAATGGGGCAATTTCTGTTGATCATTCAAGGGTGAAGGTATATTAATGGCCTTTGAATGATCAACTGATAGCAACTTGTCTCATTAATATATGGCGTTCAATAAAATTAAAAAGAAAATTCTATGTATCTCTCTTCTATCTTCAATATTCCAATACAATGCACTGCATAAGTAAGGGTTTACTCCTAAGATTGGTCTTAAAAAAAAGTTGCCTTAACGAAATAACAACAATGTATGACTAAAAGAGCATATTCTAATATAATGATATAACCCCCTTCCCCCGATGGTAGAGTAAATAGCTTCTGGCGATACGTCACACCAGGGGCCTGTACTTACCGGGGAATATGGATTTCACCTAGCTTTGGGTGGCCTGGCGCTTGCTATAGGCAGAAAGTGGTTGGTTATTTCTTACTGACGCTTTCAGGAACTTCAGGAAGCCCCCGGTTTGCTTGTGCACCCCTATCATTCAGAAAGTGTGGCAAATCGGCCTGATGGTTTGGTTGGGGTCCTTTGGGAATTACTTGTAGTGGTTGTGGTATGCTGGATAGTAGTTTAAGCTGCTCAACAAGAAGAGTTGAAATTGTAAATCCATTGTCCATGGGCTTTCTTCTGACCGGCGTGTAATGGGCATGACTGAAATTAGAGAGTACCGCTATGGTTGGCGCTGTTCAGACGCATTGTATTTAACCTCCACTCCACAACTGGTGGCATGTGATATGTCTACGGACGGTGAGCATGTAAAATCTACCAATAGTTGTAATGACGTAAATTACACCAAAAACAAATACAAATTTGTCTGTCCTTTCCACAAAAATTCCAATACAATGCACAGTATTTAGTAGAGGTTTACCCCTGAGTACTGATCTCAATAAAAAAAAATTTTAATTCGTTTTTTAACTGAACAATTCATTTGCTAAGTAACTTGTACTCAAAAGTTTTTCTTACTAATTTTGATACTAATAAGTTTTACTCACATTTCCACTAACACTAGTTTCTTTTTCTCCCCGCCAAGAAAGCCATTTCGCTAGAAAATAAGGCTTGGCAAAAGAAGTTCTCATCCTATAAATGCTGGGATCCCAGGGAAGAAAAAAATTACTTGTTTTAAGTGACTTCATGTACTGAATCACAACGAATAAAATCACGTCTTGATTTTTTTTCTATAATTATTTATTTATTTTTTATTAAATTTGTTTACAATATTTTGTCTGATGAACTGTGTGCCAGTACGTACAGTACGTTTAAAACTTTTATCAAACAAAACTTCAACTATTTAACAGTTAATTAAAAAATTGTTTAACGAGTATTATGAGACCAACAAACTCAAGACAACAAAGTGAAATTGGCAAAAGAAAAACAAATTATAAAATAATACAATAATGTAAACAATGAAAAGCGAAAATTAATTAAAAAAGTCATTTGTCACTGGTAAATAATTTGAGTAGCACAGCAGCAGCACAATGAAGAGATTTTTTTTTTTTGTGTTTTAATAGAAATATTTGAAAATGTTTTAAAGATTCAACAAGAAAAGCAAACTTTTCTAAATTATCAAGAAGAAAAAAAAAATGTGTTTAATGTGTACAA
Organism: Metopia argyrocephala; assembly: GCA_963576795.1. NCBI lineage: Eukaryota > Metazoa > Arthropoda > Insecta > Diptera > Sarcophagidae > Metopia > Metopia argyrocephala. The sequence goes on from OY756209.1 coordinate 5,912,179, forward strand.
AGTAAATAGAGAAAGAAGTTAAAACAAAGTATTTAAAAACAATAAAATCTTTAGAACATTAAGAAAATTTAATGAAAAATTAATGAATGGAAATGAAATTAAAATTTGTTCTTTATTTTTTATTTTTTTATTTTTTTTAAATTTTTTTGTATAAAAATTTCTTTATACTTCAGTATTTTTTGACCCACTGCCATGGTCATGGCCAATATAATTTGAGAATATTTATGTTAAGAACGTTACAATTTAACTACAAATTCCTCAACGTTTCTTTTTTCTCTGCAACATTTTGAAAATAATTGTTGCTCTGAAGTTTCATTATATTTTTACACCATTTCTAGAAGCAATACATCAATATAGAAATATTTCATTATTATATCAAATTCTCTGCTCTTTGGTACGTTAAACAGTTTAATTTTTTTTTACCATATGGCTTCAAGATATCATAACTGCTGTTATAGCGTTGTAAGTTCTTTTCGTTTGCTCTATTGAAGCTTTCATACAGCCAGTTAGCTAGTCTTTGGTCTTTACCATCATTCATTATTTCATAGAATATTTGTTTGTTTCGTTTCTTTTTTCATTTCTTTGATTTTTTTTTATTTTTTTATGTATTTGTTTGTTGGTATTTGTGCAACAAACATTTTTCTAATGAAATATGAAATTTCATGATTAATGACGCAGCAATAATGTGGTTGATTCAGACTCTCTTGTTCAATGTCGAACTTTTCAGTATTACATATACTAAGTACATAAGTACATACATACATACATACATATTATAAAATAAAATACAATAACAATAAAGCAATTGAGCAATACCAATACCAATACAAATATCAACAACATAAATAACAAAAATATTAAATATTTATTGAAGCTGAATGCCACAGATATGATTGGTATGATAGAACAGCAAAAAAAAAATAAAAAAAAAAATATTATAAATACCCGCAGTATAAAAGACGGTTAGAAATTTATAATTTATTTAAAAGAATTTATTCCCATACAAACATTAATATAAAAACTTTCCAAATATTTAATAATAGTTTTAACAGTTTTTCAAATTGAAATAAATTTTTATGTTTAATAAAATTTTTTTCTAAACGTCTAAAATTTTATTTTACATTAATTAAAATCTAGTTTTCGTAGCCCTTGCTTCGTTTCTGTAAATTTCACATCGAGACAGATTACACATGGAGCAAAATAATTCAAACAGAAACAATATCGAAGTGTTTCTGTAATTTGTTTATGAGTACTATCATATTGGCTTTTTTATATAAGACAGTGTAAATAAGCAAATAGAAACACTCTTAAATCGAGAAGTGATGGAAAATGTTATTTAATAAGTTTTGATGTGAGAACTTCTCAAAAAATATACAAAAACAAGACACAGGTCACCTTCTAGGAAGATAACAGTTAATCTACTGAAGACGCTCACCATTCACATTCAACATCCACCAGCAGATGAGGCAATTGCTCTTTGATCATTCAAAGGTGAAGGTATAACACTGGCTCTTGAGTGGACAAATTGACAGCAACTTGTCTCATCAACATAAAAGGCGCATAATATACTAACATCTATAAAAACAAAAAAAAAACAAAATCTATCTATCAACCATCTTCACATTCCAATACAATGCACTGGTCTATAAAAAAAAAAAAAAAAAAAAAAAAAAAAAAAAAAAAAAAAACCCGTATATTTCCTTCGGCAACTATCTGTTATCGTATCGATGGCACGTTATTTTGCATTTTACATAATATTTTCTTACCTCTATGAAACTCTCAAAACTTTGGTTGAGGTTATTTTCTAATACTCCAGAGGGCGATGTTTCCGTACTACTTCCAATTGGGTCCTTAGATAAAGTTACACTTGTTACAGTCCTGCAACCATATATTAAAATAATAAGTAAATGATTAAAGATTTTTTTTTGCACAAAAATATTTCACTTTCTTGGTTTTACATGCTCGCGCAGAAACTCCATTTGCTCTTTATATTGCCACTGACTTTCTGGTATTTCCGCCCCACTTCCAGAAGCATGATGACTCTCAGCGAATTATTTTACAAAGACCTCCACCGAGCTTGGAACACTTCCTCTTTAACCCAAAAGACATAAGTATATACATTCATACTTACTACGCATACATAGGTACATACTTGGTAAATTTAATTCTTTGCTTATAGCATTCCAAGCAGCTGCTCGCTTAAACTTGTTTCTATAGAGGAGTAAGCTTTTGTTGTATAAATATTCGTGACTTTTCACTGCTTCAATAAGCTTCCTCCATAGCACTTGTTTTTTAAATATTAATAAACACAACAGAGATGACACTCAGTACTTAAAAGTAATCGATAAATAGAATACAAAATTTAAAAATTGTACTTAAAATTAATTTTTATGTATTTTTTTATTGAAAGTTATTGCAACCTTTTTAATGAAAGCTTTTCCTTTTAGTAAAAACTTTTTTTATACAAAAACAAATGTAAAAAGGAATACACCACACAAACATATTTATCGATAAAATTTAAAATAAAATATTATTTGTCATCCCTGATTATCAAAAACAGCTGACACTTTTTCACCACAAATGCGACGGATAGAAAGGTAGAAAGTAAACCTACTTTGTTGCATTGATACGTCTACGCATTCTATGCGTTTTGCTGTGTAACTTGTCACATACAATTACACTGATTCTACTTTTTTGTTAGATGCATAAAAAGGAAAGACGCATAGACGCATGGTATGGACCTTCAGCTTAAACTGTAGGTCATGGTACTCATTGATAATAATTAACAAACACAATATGGATGCTGCGAGAAGCTAGGCTGTAGCCCTCAAACAGGCTTGTAATGGCTAAATATGCATGTATGTATACTAAAGCGATCTAGAATGGTATTGTTTTTACTATTCATTTGTAAATGTAAAAAGCCTTTTAAGACTCTGTAGCAGTGGCATTGGCATTAATATATATTTATTTTCCTTTTTTTATATTTTTTTTTTCATTTCATAATAATAATTAAAAAGTAAAAGAGGTAAAGACAAGTGCAAATAAAACGACTAATCAATTTATTAAATACTTTTATAAACATTTTTGCAATAGTAGTCATTTGCTTTTAGATTTAAACATGGTTATTTGATAAAATGAAATGAAAAATGAGGTTAAGATTATGTTTAAAACATGTTTTTTTATTTATTAAAAATTATTTATTAAAAAAGAAAAAAAAAAATTAATATATGCAGTATTTCGCAAATTTAAAATTGTATTAAAATACAGTTTAAAAAGAATTTAGGAAACTATATACATATATAAACGAATTTTAATAAAAGAAATACATTTCAAACCAATTTTAAAATTTAATTATTTAATATTGCTTTAACATTATTTTTAAAACTGCATGTTGGTATTCTTTTTAATTATTAAACGAGGTGCAAAAAGAACTACCTCAGAATTGATACAATTTTTCTAAATTTTTTAAATATATGTGGTCCGTTACTAAGTTATTCCACTTGAAATCATTTTCATGCAAACATCACTGTAAAGTTTCGATATGTATACTGAGATACATAAAGCAGAACCCTGTTGTTAAATATAAATATTTTTCTAAATTCAAAAAACTTTTATATTTTTACAGATATCCACGGAGAGAGTGTTAATAAAGACAAAAAATTATATTCAGGTCATGTGGTATTTACAAGAGTTAGTCTAATGTCTTAAAAATCTAGCAGACAATCTGTAGTGGCACTTTGTACTTTCGAAGCGGAATATACTGCTTTTGGTCGGGAACCCAAAAAAGTATTTTTAATCCGTATTATATTAAAAAAATTGGTTGCACACAATATGTCCGTAGTTCTGTTTACATAGAAAGCTTTACAAACGTGTAATAGTTTGAAGAATCCTCAGTAATGTTTTAGGAATGTATCTTATCCATTTCGTTGCTTCAAAAGTTTGACAAAATCAAGTAAAAATAAGAAAACCCATAAAACTCTATATTAAAGGTCCCACACAATTACAATTATTGGTAGAAACACAATTTAATGAATAAAAATATCACTATGTTGGCTATTTGTTTTAAGATTGGGTTTAAATGCTTACCATTTGAGCAATATAATTAATAATAATATACGTTCTGCCCTTTCCAAAATTGGTCTCAAATAAGAAAAAAAAAATAAATAAATAAAAAAAAAAATCTATTGAATTTAAGTCAATACATTTGCTGGGTTTGTTTGTTTTTCTATACCTTCAGCCAAATAAGTGAATTATTTTTAAATGTTTTAGTGGAATATTATTTTGTATTAGCACGAGTACACATTTATAGCGCGAAAATATAATTAATTCACATGCTATTCAAGCTGTTATAATGAGTTTTTATAACTATTCGCACATCAGTTTATGTGAAAATGCCTGTGTGAGTATATTTCTTTATTTGTTTTGTAATGGTGTTTTCATTTTTACAGATATTTAGCTTTAATTTGTGTGTACGCCTGTGTCTATGCATGTGGGTGTATTTTTTGCCAAATTATATGAAAATTTTTATTGATTTTAATTTGAATATCAATTTGTTTTTGTTTTCCTTTTTAATTTATTCAGTCTAAAATTTTCGGTGAAAAACAAATAAATTAGTGAAAAATTTTAATACGCCTTAAACCATCATATTATGGCATTTGGGATTAAGAAAAATATTAAAATATGTTTGAATTATAATAGAGATTTAAATATCCATAGTAGGGATTAAATAATAATAAGATAGAAAAAAAGTTTAAAATTTTAAAGTTTTAATTATATTTCGAAACGCGTGTAAATTTATAAAAGCAAACTGAATTTACAAGTGATAGTTATGTATCATTATAATTACTATCAGAGTTATAAATGTAAATATTTTACTTATTAAAAGTAAAGTGTTTCTTAAATAGGAAATAAGCAAGAAATAAAAAGAATTTAATCAGCAGTATAAACAAAAGCTACGTTTAAATATTTAAGTTTTAAATATCGAGGGGCAAATTTAGTATAGGAGAGCTCCTTAACGTTTTGAAAGAATTAATTATAAAACAATATATTTCTTTCGGAGACCATGTTTTAGCTATTTTCTGAAAAAAGCTCTGAGAGAAACTAATTGCCATTAACAAGATTCCCAATTTTGTCGTTTCGAGTCGCCGTAAAATGTAGGTCCCGGTATTCATTGGTGTAAGTTGACGCACACAACTTTGCTGTTGCGAGAAGCTAGACCATTCTCCCAAAACTATGTATGTAGTTGCATACAAAACCAATATAATATAGGAGGCTTTTTGATGCACTCAGATACTATAAACACATGATTTTGCTGTAGAAAATTGTTTTATTGTTTTAGCGCGAGGAAGCCGTGCGATGTCTTTTCTAAAATTTGTAATCGTTATGTGCAGAAGAAGGCAAGTCACATACAAGGTCTTTTTATATAAAATATATTTTATATAACGAAGCCATTTAATATGTGGCCTGGTTTATTCTATTTTGAGGTATATTTTTATTCCATTTGAACTTTTTTTCGTTTCCAAATTTTTTGTGTCAGATTCTCAAAATCCAGGCCTTCATTGTCAGAATTTGGAGATATTTTTTAAAAGCCAGACTTCTACTATTTATCTCAAATTATGCTTCAAGGAGTGCTGTTCGTAACTGATTCTGCTGTATGATATGAAAAAGGGGACTTTAGATATTTCTAATAAAAGCATTTGAAATGCAGATGTTTTAAAAAATATCGTAGAATGCTCATGCTTCCAAAGTGCCTCTGGGCCACATAATTTGAAATTTCATATACGAACTGCTGCAACTTCAAAAAGGATTTAAGGTAGAAAAAGATTTGTTCTTAAGAAGCTATCTTGTTCGGAAATATCAGGTAACCTATTGAGAAGTAGCAGATGACAACTAAAAACCTACTTAGCGATGGCACGCAACGCAATCAACATGAAACTTTGGGGCAATTGCTGTTGATCATTCAAGGGCGAAGATATAACCTGGCCTTTGAATGTTCAATTCACAGCAATTTATCTCAGTCTTAAGACGTTTAATAGTAATATAACAAAACAAAGTATAAGTTCTGTTGTCATAATGTACTGTTCTTTCCAAGAAAATTCCTCTACAATGCACAGCATTTAGTAGATGTTTATCCCTGTGTAATTGGTCTTAATAAAAAAAATAAATAAATGATATACAAAATGTAAAAAAAACCACCTCTTATTTTTAAACATTTATTAAAAATCTATAAACTGTAACGGCCTTATGTGTAATAAAAAATTAGCAGGTCGTTGTACACAACGGCTAAGTTTGCCATTCCAATACGTGGAAATTCTTACTCAAACAAACACGGAATTTAATTTTTTGGATTATCCGACTAGTTATCCAATATAGGGTATGGAAAGTTTTAATAATATCAGTCTATAGCGGGCGATAAACTTGCCAGCTTTTTGTGCCATATACTAACGAGTTTCTAATTTTTCATTATACATACGGCCGTAAGTGTTTTTATATGCTTATAATGGCTGAATTTTAACACCGAATAGCTACTAATAAACAAGAAAAAAGTTAACATAAAAAAAGACCTACGCAATCGATTATAATTTTAGCTTTCCTCTTTTTAGGAGGAAAAAATATTTTTATTTTCATTGATTTTGTATGAAATTACTTTATAAATAACACATATAAGCACTTCTTAAAGTACCATTAAAGGTGTTGACCAAAAGTACCTTTCCAACAAAATTGTACAAATATGTAGTAAGATATTTTTATATAAATAAATGTTTTATAAAAACCAAAATCGTCATCATTAGACTCACTTTTCTTCCGTTTATGCTTGCAAAATATATTTTATTTAAAAATAAATGCTTAAAAATTTTTCAGTTAAATGTCACATGACATTGGTAACCAAATTTGTGAAACATTTTAAAATTTGATTTCCTTTTTTTTGTTTAGATTTTATAAACTGTACATAAATGTTGTGCATAACATGGCTGCAGGTGTGTTTAACATTTCTATTTCCGTTTCCATTTAAAACAACATTTTCATTTATAGTGCCAATCTTTTCATAATTTTTTTATTTATTCATTAAATTTTTTATATTCCCGATTTTCAACTGAAATGAAGTTTTTTCTTCAACGTAGAGAATGTAGTTTTTTTTTTTTTGTTTTGTAACTGAAAAACCAATAATGGATTTTGCAATATTTATAAAAAATGTTGTGTAACAACATGCAGTCAACTTTCAGCTAAAAATAAAATTGAAAAAAAGAAAAAAAAGAACTGAAAAATAAAACAACGTTGTCTATTGAATTAAAAACTACTGCCACAATTTATACATTTATATATACATGCACACATACACTCACTTATATATATATATATGTTTGTAACATTATGCATAAATAAAATGGTGGCCATATATGGCATGAAATTTTGTCAGTTAATTAAATATTGTTGCAAATTGAATTTGTAGTGGCTAATCAAATAACATGTTCCAAAGGTAAAAGTGATACAAATTAAATAAAATTTCATACACTTACTCCATCACTCACTATCACACTAGCTTGCTTTGCACTACTATCCACCACCACTTGGTTAGTTCACATTCAAATACCTGAGAGAGTTATATGAGTTGTAAAAACTAACGAAACTTTAACAGCAAAAAAAAACAAAAAATCATTTCCGTACTTTTATTTGGTGAAATATCAAATTGGCTAAAATCAAACAAAACGTATTGTATTACAGGGTTAGTTAGTCAGTCTTAAATATTTGCTTAAACGATTTTTTATACAATTTTGTTAAAACAATATTTTAATTGTCAATATTTCATTTATTTAATTTAAATCATATATTATCGTTAAAGTTTTCTTATGAGCAACACATGGCGTATGAGTTATTTTTACTTGATATGAATGGTTAAAATATCACTCATACGTCTCATAGTGCCGAAGAGATTTTTTTTTAATCAAAAAGTATATTTTATTATAAAATAAAGAGTTATAGGGTAATAGATCATAAAATGTATTTATAAGTATATGTCATAAAAGTAAAAACAAGGCGAAGAAAATAAATAAAAAACAAAGAACTTTTTGATTGCTATGCCCTGTAATATATAGTGGTTTAATGCTGATGTTTTTGCTACGTATATTACTACCATTTTACTACTTTTCTCGTAAATTTAGTATCAGAGTCTAAAAATTTTACTTTAATTTTAGTTAAACTAGACTGCTTCAATTATCTTTTACACAGAAGACGGTTATAATCGATTTTTTTTGTCCCAAAAAGTAATGCTTTCAACTTTTAAAGTCTGTAGTGCTTTCTGTAGTGTTTTTTTTTTTTTATTTATTAAAATTCATTCATATACAATTAACACTTTTTTTATGCCTCAGCGCCCTAAAGGCTTAAGAGAGACTGAACAGGCAACTTATATGGCCAAAGTTATATTTACATAAATGAATAAATATAGTTTATAATTCATAAGTTTTTTTTTATATTATATTTGCACATTAAAGAAAAAATTTTTATATAAGAAGCGTTTCTATATTTTGTAACAAATAAGTCTTCACATGGCTTTTAAATGTTGATAGTGTTTGAATATTTTGTAATTAACTTTGTAGGATATTAAATTCATGTGGTCCAGCATACGTAATACGTTGTTTGGTTAGCTCTAAACGATTGTCTGGTATTTCTTTTAGAATGTGTTGTATTTTGAAAAAATGGTAGAGATCGCTGATTATTCAAGAGAATAGTTTTAAAAATAAACAGTAATAATTTCTGTTTGTACAGGCCTCTGACAGGAAGGATATTCCTTACGTAGCTCTTGAAAACATCAATGGTAGGATATCTTAAAAGCAAATTAAACACAGTCTTTAATGCTTTATTCTGGGCAGATTGAAGAGATTTCATGGATTGATTTGCTTTACAACCATAAACAATAGTCAAATACGTTAAATGTGAGTGAATAAGTGCTTGATAAATCAGCAGTTTAGTTTCACATTTGAATTTATTCTTAAATTTATAAAGTATACCTATTGCTGATGAGACTTTTGATTTTAATATGTTAATATGGGCATCCCATAGCAGATTATAATTAAGATTAACGCCTAAATACTTCACTGTATTTGATTCATTAATTGGAGAACCATCAATGTGAACAACCATTTGACCATCATCCCAAGAACGGTATGGTTTAAAATTACAAATTTAATTTTCTAACTGTTAAGAACTAATTTGTTTAATCTTAAAAACTCCTTAATAATAGATGGGAATATAGGGGTATAGTTATTCGTTAAATTATAATAATATATCTTTTTAGCGGCATTACTAAGACCATCTAATCGGTGTGATGTTTTTGATTAGGTTTTGTGATGGGAATCGAATATACAACTCTCTTACTACTTATAGAGCATACCACCCATTAACCTACTATTTAGTATTGTAATGTTATAGCAGGATCGCCATGTAATGTTGTTTCTTTTGGAATAAAAAGAAATGAATCAATTGCTGTTTGACAAAATGATTACTTTATTGAAAAATTGTTGAACTTATATACTACTTATGAGAATAATTTCATTAATCTAGAATTGAGTGATTTACACATAGTTACAAAAGATCACTCAATATCCAAACATTGTATCATATTTTCTATGTGTCTTTTTTTCCTTTATTTAAATTACGTTTGACACACTTCTGATAGAATTCTGGTAGTGTATATTTTGCAAACAAAGCATATTCTGCAATATCAGCAAAACAGTGCATTCCGTACATTGAACTGTTTCATATACAAGTGAGTAAGCGATCAATGACCGACCGTATTTTTACAAAGTATCTAATTTCTTTAAACAACATTTCTTTTTAAATTACTAAAACGTGGAGTAATTAAATTTGGTACTGACCTACTCAACAACAATGATTAATTTTGTTTACATAGTTCGCATAGTTTGTTTTCTTTTATTCTTTTGCTTTAGATTCTTTTTAAATATTGAAATGCAAATACAGTGGATACACTACAGTATACTCAGTCAGTAAGTAATTTTTATAATTGGTAAGTTGGCTTACTAAGACGATAGCACCGTTTTCAAATCTCAGCTCTGACATTTTTAAAAAACCAAATATGAAAAAATTATTTCTTTCGGCGACTGCCTCTCAGCAGTCTTCTGGCAAAAGCACTGAGAATAACTAACTGTCATGAAGTCTGATGTACAGAGTTGACTAAAAAAATTAATACACGCAACAAGGGTGCTGCGAGAAGCTAGGCCGTAACCCTGAATAGGGTTGTAATTGCCAATAATTTCTGTACTTTAAATATCTTCCAGGTCTTTCATGGGTTAAACTGCACTTGCATTATAATGTAGCATAACAAAAATGTTAACTTGACTAATATTATCTCTTCTATTAGGAAAAAAAAAATTATTGTATTGATAGCAAAAATAAATTAAATGAAAAATAAAGATGTGTTATTAGAACTTTAAGAATCATTTTGTAGAAAATCTCTATATTATTTACTTCTGTATATACAAAAAAACAACAGTGAATGTGTGTTAAAGAAAACTAGGTACTCAAGACAGAAAACACAAAAAGTACAAAATTTTTATGTTTCTAACAAATGTTTTGTATTGCTTAAGAAGCTGGTGTTTAAAAGTAAAAATAAAAAAATTAGTGCACAAAAAAAAGGGAAAATCCTCGTTTAGTAAAAATGGTACATTTAACTACAGTAGAGTCTAAGCGTATAAGTCGTATATAAATATTTGATGCAATATCTATGTCTAAAATAATATTTAAACCTAGAATTTCACGAATTTTATAAGAAAAATATATTGAATGCCTATTTTATAAATAATTTATGATTTAAAAATTCGATTTAGTGCCATAAATTTCTGGTCTTTTTGCTATTTAATTTTGTTTCTTTTATAAAACGTCTTCATAAGATCAAAACTAATTTCTTTTAAGTATAATTTTTATTAATTTTGCATTGACACAGCAATAAATAGGTAAAATGATATCCATGAAGGAATTGTGCACCATACGAACTGAACATATTTTGGAGCTGCAATAGTATAACATTTTTCAAGAAATCCTATATTAGAAATATAATATCGCATATATTTTCTAACAATGTTATTTTATAACGCATAAGCGTTGTGATGATTTAATCCTGATATCTGTGACTTTGGGTAATGTAAATATTGAGGAGGATGACGCTTTTGATATTCTGTGCCTGAGAATTAATTGTGATGTCCTTCGGGATGATTACAAATTTCAAGTGTCGCAATATTTCAAGTGTAAGAAATACTTTACTCCATCTGACGGTCTCAATATTTACAAGAACTTCATCCCGCCTCATGGATGGACCGGTGCTTCGATTTGGGTGCTTCTCGACTACGTACAGGAAAGAGCAAAGGTACTTATCAGCGACGGTAGTGTATCCAACTCTATAGATTTTTTGGAGCATCGGCTCAATGTGGCTTACGTTTCATTGTTCTATCGATACTGCTATGGGAGGTGCTGAGATAAAGGATTTGATTCCAGGTAGGCGCATATTCTTGCGGACTACACATACCTCTTTCAAAGGGCATCCATTTGTGGTTGATTGTTCAGCGAATCGCACAATGCATTATATAGAGAATTCGTTATTTAGCAGTACCGCTCGTTTGTGAAACAATCTTCCAGCGAACGTTTTTCATGCCAATTACGATATCAGTAGGTTTAAGTCAAATATCCACAAACACTACTCACTCTTTTCCCCTTCCCATTACATATTTTGTTAGACCAGCACAATGTACGGCAGGAGTTTGGGCCGTCCACTGAATGCTAGCCTTAGATATAAAAAAGTTCACGTTTTTTTCTGTTATTGTCTTCCCTTCTCTCCATCTTGCCAGGTTGTTAGAATAAAAATAGTTCTTTTACTGCCCTTTTTTTAAAATATCTCCACATCAATTGGCATTGAGGCCATATTCGACCTCAGAAGGTTAAAACGCGTTGCTTGACATTTTTGTTTATAACCTGGGATTAAAATTTGAATTTCATTAAGAAATTAAAGAAAAGAAATGTAGCTAAACATTCTTCAAAAAGTTTGCACATACTGCTGGGCTTTAGAGTTTAATTTTGAAATGGCTACGAAAAACCAAAAAATATTTTAAAATTGACAGGCACACCCACACTTATGTTGGCTATTGTTGATGAGACATAACAAACTTTGATTTCTAATATTTAGAAAAGGGCTTTCATTTTTCCGTCGGCAGTCTTTGTATTTAAATTTATGACTAACAATTATTTTAACCTCTTCGATATCCTTATTTGATATTATGAAACTGTAGTTTTGCTTGTGCAGTGTATAAAGTAGTAAATAAAATAATAATGATGGTGTCATTATCATAAAAACTAATTTACACTTAAAGCGAAAAACACTTAAACATATACTCTGCTAGCAAACATTTACATCCACATACTGTCTTACATTTCATTCTATTTTTTTTTTTTTTTTTGCTTTTTGGTCAACAATTTAGAAACGTACTGAAAAAGAAAAAAAAAAAAAAACAAAACTGAAAACAAACCATAAGGTCAAGTTACATAAAATTAAATTATAGTATTTTGATGTTATTCGCCTTCGCATATACAACAACATTTGTAATTTATATACGATTTTAACTTTTTATATGTGAACTATGAAAAAAACAACCCTCATTCACACAAACCTACCTACACTCACATATGCACAGAATGTGTCTTATAAACAAAGCGATAATTTCCTTTAATGTCAATGGTCTACTAACAACAAACTCATGCACATACACACCCACTTCATAATACATATCTACTTATATGCCACAACCATTATTTTAACATCTACTACTACTACTACTACCACCACAAATATTTTCAAGTATAAGTACTCGCAACAGGAAAAAAAAAGTAGAAAAAATTATAACGATATGAGCAGCAACATATTGGAAGTCATCATCAACCAAAAATTTCTTTATTTTTATTTTTTTCCCTTCTTTTATTCTGTTTTTGGACAAACTTTAGCTGTTGTCGTTTTTATTATTGTTGTGGTTGTTGTTGTTGTTGCTATTTTTGTTAAATTAAGTACAACCAAAAAAATTAAATAAAAAAGTTCATAACGGGTATCTGAACATCTGGTGTCTTAACATTATCGATAAGTGTCAACTTTATACGCTCTTGTGTCACTTGAATGTGTTTATGGAAACATATGAAAAACTAACAAAAAAAATTTTTTCATTTCAGTTTACCACCAGATTTCACAAAGTCAGTTTTTGTTGGATTATTATTTCTTTTTATTTATTTTATTTATTAAATAGCTTAACCCCGGCCTGCTTCGGTTTCCGTATTTGAATTAAGTGAAAGTAAGTAAGTAAGTAAATAAGTACATAAGGGCAGAGCACACTTCTTTATTGAAATGGTAACAGTATATGGTAGATTATTTTAGGCAATAACCTCACAGAATTGTATAAATGGACACTATATTCCCTATACCAAGTTAATATTGATTTAGTTTTAACTCTTCTCAATATATACAAAAATCAATTTGGTATAGAATGTGTAATGGCCATTTATAAAGGGTGTTTTATATAGAGTGTCACAACTTTGAGTTGACATCACTGCTTTATTGTACGACGCACTTAACAGCTGATAGTTGCTGTTTGTTAAGTTTGCTTTGAAATTTTAATATGAATCGACTTATCCCAAAGCAAAGCGTGCAAATTGTTGATATTTTTAATCAAAATAATTGTTCTGTTCTATTGATGTCGATTTTGAATTTCCATTTAAAATTTTATTTTCCAATGAAGCCCATTTCTTGTTGAATAATCAGAATTCTCGCATTTTGAGTAAGAAGAATCCATTCGTGTTGCAGATTGCACTTTATACGCCCCATCCAGCATGGCAGAAATTATATTTAAACATTAATTTCACAGGATTTTCTTTTCAATAAAGCCTGTTGTATAAATATCAAAAATATATTTCATTGCTTTATTATGACTTAAACTTGTGTCAATATATAAAAAACACCCATTACAATTTCTTCAACTTATTAACTGAAGACTTGTATTCAGTATAAAGCGGTTTGGTAACAATTTACCATTTTCTGTTGTGATTTTGAATAAATAGCGCAATCAATATTTATTTTATACAAGAATTTGTTGCCTCGTACTTTTATTACGAATTACGATCACTTTTTCTCAATTATTAGAGCCCAGTCGATCTAGAGATGCTCGATAAACCGTAGACATTCTCTGTAATCACTCATCTCAGTTGTTCCTCATATAAAAATTGAAACCTATGCTTGTCACGAATTCAGCTGTGCTTTAGATAAAGTTCAGAAAACATTCAGCAGAAGTATATTTAGTCTGCACAACATTTTATTGATCATTTTAGATAACTTAGTTCTTGCAAGTGCCCCAAATGTGCTCTAGTTTTTTCTACTACTCAAGACACAGACTTCAGGAGACCTAAACTCTTGAGATGGTATTTTAAGTACTAATAATATAATACTCGTGCTAATAGTAATAGTCCACTTCTACAGTTCTTATGGCCATTTTCTATTTAGTTATCTTTAAATCTGTCAACTACTATTTAACTTTGAAATTAGCCAAATGGATAAGTATAGGTTGAACACCTTAAATATTATATACAAAAGTTGTTCTTATAAGACTTTATGCATTGTAACTGATGCTTTAGTTTATAAAAACGATGTTAAAACACTGCCTGAGGCGAGTGTTAACGTAAATTAATAATCCAGAGTTTAACATAATTCTGCAGAAACACAAAATGTTGAATTAGCCTTTGGAAGAAAATATTTTCACAAAATAATGCATGAAAAAAAAAAAAAATAAACACATGATTGATTGGTTAAATTTAAATAAAAGGTTTATGATTTTAACGTTAGCGCGTTATTGAAAATCATAAGTTGGCGTGAAAATTTCAAGAAATGTTACCCTTATGCAATTCGAAATCTAACAAAAGCATAATGAGTATTTAAAAAATGTTCTTTAATGAATTGGCGCAATAAATATAATTCAGTTTTATTGAATGTCATTTATCATTGATATGATAGCTTGTAGTAGTCGCCGTGGTCTAGTGGTTAGTGTGTTGGCTTACTAAGATGATAGCTCCTTTATCCGGGACTCATGGATAAAAATTAACACACACAACAAGATTGCTTAGAGAAGCTAGTCCATAAATCTGACACTGGTTGTAATGGTCAGTTGTGTAAGGGCACCATGAATAATGACCCCAAAGAAAAATGGCCCCAACGCATAAAATGAAAAATGGCCCCATTTTTGGGGCTATCTTTCAAAATGAAAAATTGCCCCAATAATCATTATGAAATTTGGCCCCAAACTAAAGTGAAAAATTACCCCAAAAATAAACAAAGTTTGAAAAAAGAAAATAACTTAAAATAAAGTAATTTTTTAAAAATGAAAAATAGCCCCAATTAACACAAAAGGCCTTAAATTTTTTTTTAAAAAGTTTTTATTCGATGAAAAAATAGAAATATTTAATTAAACCCTTTTAGGCCAATTATTACAACTTGCCGTTTGTTAAAGGTAGGATTTTATCAGACAGATATCTTGCTTTTTGTTGTTGCAAGTAAACTTTAACCTAAAGTGATCGATAAAGTTATTGGGAAGATTGCCTTACCTTTTGGTTAAAGTTTACTTGTAACAACAAGAAGCAAATTATCTGTCTGATAAAATTCTACCTTTAACTAACGGCAAGTTGTAATAATTGGCCTTATACGTACATTAATTATATTTTCTTAACGAATGAATACAAAAACAATATTTTAATTTTATTTACAAAAAACCACTTACAGAACAACGAATTCCGTAAGGTTTCTTGTACCTTTTTATATTTTACTCATTTTATGAAAAATGACCCCAAAAATAATTTTAACTTATTTTGCAATATTATTAAAATTTGGGGCCATTATTCATAATCCAAAATAGCCCCAAAGCAAGAAATGAAAAATGACAAAAAAAAAAAAAAAAAAATAGAAAAATTACCCCAAAATTTCGTGTTGTTGTGCTTCATTAAAATTTTTGGGGTCATTTTTCATATTCGGGTTGGGGTCATTTTTCTTTGGGGCCATTTTTCAGGGTGCCCTTTCAGAAATTGAAATAATTTGTTGCTATTTTACAAGTGTTTTAGCGATACATCTAATTGAACCACCCTATTGAATTCTTGTATTTCTTATTATTATTTTTGTTATATTATTTATGTATTATTTGACACTTTTTGTTTTCATTTTTCTTTATTTGTTATTATTTGCCGATTTTTTTCTTTTTTTTTTTGCTAATTTACGCAATAAAGCAGTGATAAAGACTGTCTTCTGTAGACTCACACACAGGAAATTGAAAGAGAGAGAGAGAGAGAGAAATGGAGAGAGAAACAGAATATAATATTTTAAAAAAGAGGCAACATATGCTTTAATACTACAAAAATATTATAAATCCTTAAAATAAAAAAATAAAATAAAAACAAAACGCAGTAAAAGTAGAATATACAGCCAATGGCCATGGTAAATTAGCTTTAATGATGTCCTTGAGTTAAAACGAAGAAACTAAAAAAATATCAGTATGAAGGCAAACAACAAGAACAAAAAAAAGCAAATAATGCAAAGAATAAAAAAATAGTATATAAGTAATAAATATTAACAGCCTTCTCAGTTGAAGAGTCTGGCTGTCCTTTCTTTTATTTTTTAAGGCATTAAATAGTTATCATGACCCTGACTATGATATGTGAGGAATTTGTTTAATTTATTTTAAAATTGTTAAGGAAATTTAATATTTTGTCTTGTATTAATAATTTAATATTAAAAAGTTGTTTCTCTACTGTTTCCTTAAGAATATGTTGTAGTGACTTTAATTTGTAAACTTGGCATTGTAGAATTCAGTTCCTGTCATACTGTTGGTGAGAAGAAAATATTAGAAAATTCATTTACTCCTTTATTTTTGATTTAAAATAACTGAACATTTTTGTTGTTAAAAATATTAGTTCATATATAAAAATTTTTTCAGAAAGTGTATTTAAGTTCATAAAGAAACATTTAATATTCAAACGTTTAAATATTCAAATATTTACTTGTGAAATTGACGACTTGATAGAGAAGATATTTCGCTGGTGCTGATGTAGAACATCATCTTTATATATTTTCCATTACTCCTCTGGCTGAAGAACATATGAAGTGTGAAATTGTTCATGACTCTGGCATATAAATCAAGCTGAATTTTTTAAAGATCATCTTTAACTTAACAAGGCGTTACTCAACAAACAGACTACATAGCAAATTCAAGCAGAACATGTTTACGGCTGTAATCAATAATATGGTACAAAGCTTTGAAAATCGCAACAGGTTTTCAAGTTATTCTTTAGTAAGAAATTTTTAGTATCACCAGCTTCCTCAAGTTCATCTGAAGGGTAGATATAAAAACTTCTTCCAATTTCAATAAAGTTTTTTGCTATCTTTTTCCTTTAATGTGCGATAAATATCTTTATATGTATTTTAAGTTCAACCTAGAATAAGCTTTTATTTGTTACAACACTTACTAGTAAAATCTCAAACTATGTATATCTGTGGCAATTTGGAAGAGTAGCTTAAGTCGACATAAGAGAGAATTGAGTTAAGGCGCTTGGGGCATTACAGAAGCAAAGGCGCTTAAATGTGTTTAGTCCGTTTTGAAAAATTCTATTTTTTATCAATGTTATGTACGTTTACTTTTTAGCCTAAGTTTTTTAAATCAATAATGCATTGAACAAAACAACTTATGTACACATAGATTTGTTTACATATTCAGAATTTCCATTTATCATATAACTTATACTTACATTAGTTTTTTTAATAAAATGTGATTCTTGTATACAGTTATCTTAAGTGAATGTAAGTTCTTGAATAAATCCTCCTATGTTTACTTAAAACTACACAATACGTAGTTTTTATTTCAACAGAAGCGCTTAAGTTACTTAAGTTACCCGTCTAACGAAGATTTCAGTTTCGAAAAAGCGCTTAAGTAGAAAAGGCGTAAAATCTTCTAAAATAAACCATATTTTTTTTAAATACTCATCCTTCTTCTCTAATGAACATGTTACCAAGATATTAACTCATAAATTATTCGCAAAAAACATACAGAATAAAAATTACACAAAATTGATGATATCTCAAAACTTCAATTTTCGACTTAAGCTACTCTTCCATATTGCCACAGGTATATATTAAAATTTTTATATTTTTAACTTGCAATAATGATAATAAATAAAAATAATAATAATAATAATAAATCAAGCTGAATTTGAATATTGTCAGAGCTTATATTGGTTTAGAAGTCCGCTGTGCATTGTGGATTATTTGCGTGCATACAAATATGCATATATAATTGGCCATTACAACCCAGTTTCAGGGTTATGGCCTAGCTTCTCACGGCATCCATACTGCGTGTGCCAATTTGCATTCATGAGTACCGAACCTACTCCTTAAAATCAACTCCGAATGTCAGATTTGAGAAATTTGTTCATGGCAATCAGTTACTCTCACAGCTTTTGCCAGAAGACGTACCATCTCTTTGGCCCCATAAAAATCTTCTGCAGAATATTTAATATAGCATGTGCTGTGTACCATATAATTCTATTCTCTTGAAACTAGAACTCATTGGTATCCAGATTACCAGTGATGATCTAGTCAAAGACATTTTCAAAGATATATGGACCAATGATTCCGCCAGCCCAACCTCCACAACAAACAATAACTTTTTCTGGATACATTGAGCGCTGTTGAAACTCATGTTTATCCGTTTCATTTTAAGTTCAACAATTTCGTAACACTTTATGCAGATGAACATTATCATTAAAAAGGATTTTTCAATAAATAATTGCTAAAAAAAAAAAATACCCGTACAGAACTCCTAATCTAACTTGTCATAAAGTATGTAGAAGAAGACAGAATTAAAATATATGTCTGCTAGAGAAAAGTATGAGTTAAATATTATTAGTTAATGAATATCATGACTACTTATACATACAGATCATAGTGAGCAAACATACAAAACATTTCGCAAACGTTACAACAAAATCACAAACTTTTCAAATTTTTTTTAATCGTATTGTACATGAGTAAAACCAAAACAAATACTTTCTAAATGAGAAAGAGCGCAAACGAAACAATTCGCTTTTCGCTCTTGTGCTAGCTTTGTTATTCCGTTACATTCGTATAATTTGCTCTTTTTTCTCTTCTTCTTTTCTTTTTCTTCTCATTAGGTTTTTGTTTTACCTCCGCTCATATGAGTTAGTATATTTATAGCGCTCAAAACAAAAACAATATACAAAATTTAATGGGACAATCGTTCTCACTGTTTCTGTTTTGTTTTTATTTTACTCATTGTAAAGAACAAAACAAAATGAGATCAAACATTCAATTTTGTTTTTTTTCCTACTCTGATACAGACTGCAGAGAATTCTGGTTAGACTCCCATATGTGGAATCAAAAACATATTCAGTTAAGTTGAAGCAAAATTCTTTCCTTGATATCATTTTCTTCTTTGATTGAAAATATTTGCATTAGTAATTTAATTTCATTATTTTTAAGTTTTCTTGCTCTAAAAAATAAAATATAATTAAAAAAAAAGAAAATCTATAATGATGTCCATTTTAAATTTTTACATTTTTCTTAAAAATTTTATTTTACATTTCCCCATGACAAATAAAAGATATTTTTTTAATCAAATAAAAAAAGCGGAAATTTATTTCCAATGATACCAATTTGACGTACATAAGTAAAAATGTCACCTGCAAAAATAATATGGCCAAAAATTTGACACACACTATGTATTGGTCGTTAACATTTTCTAATTATATTCATTTTATACTCATTTCCCAAGACTAACACCAAAACCAACACCTGCTTTGATAGACCGCACAGAAAAGAATATAAAATTATAAAAAGAAAATAAAAAAAAAACAACACAAAATTCCTGTTTAGCAATTAATCACAATTCAACAAGTAACAAACGAATAAACGAACAGTTGAAACGGAAGGAAGGAAATAACGTTACAATGAAAGAAAACAAAATAGAAATTAAAGAAAAACATACAAAAAAAATATAAAAAAACTACATTTCTTGAATATTTTTAATCATCGTGCACTGAAATGTGACCATATCTTTGCCTGCAATGGGTGAAAACAAGCCACAGGAATATTCTGCTCAACCGTAATGGCGTGAGTTGGTTGCAAATAAAACACATGTACTCGGCAGGTGGTGACCAAAGAACAAACCACTCAACCACCAGCCGAACAACAGCAATTTTTTTTGGCAGTCGTAAAATGTGGCACAAACAAAGCAAACAAAAATGGAAAAAGCATGGCCAAGTAAGTAACGTTGCTGTAATGTTTCACAACAAAGAAATATAAATGAAATAAATTAAACAATTTGTAAGAATAGTACACGAAAACACATATTTGCACGTATTCTGAACGACACTGCACAATAACGGCATTCCAATGTAGCGAAAAAGAAGAAGAAAAAAAACAAATAAAACACTTGTCTTGTTAACTCGCAACAACTTGTCCACCAGGCAGCCATTTAGTTGCTGGTCTGTCTATCAGAGTCCCGCCTAAAGATAAAACAAAAGCAAATTATTAATATTTAAAAACACAAGTCTAGGCGAAGTAGCCAAACTGAAAGATATGTTGAAAAGACAACACCACTAAAAAAGCTTAAAAAATATTTTACCTTCAAAAACTAAAGCCAAAATAAAATAATAATGAAAAACAATGAAAAAAATGTCTTACAAAGAAAACCATTTTTAAAGATGATCTCAAAAGTACCGACATTGACAAAGAGAAATTGCTACACCGAACATTAAAATGTTTTATTATCTTTCATTTTAAAAATATTGTTTTTTTTTGTTTTTGTGTTTTCTTTTTAAATAAAAACTTTTTGATACTCTTGTATATGTAGGTGCTGGTGCATACTTATAAGTGTACATACAATATGACCTGAATCAAAGATTTTTATATGAAAGTAAGCATTAATAGAGGAGAGGAGCAAAGAGAATTCCATATGACTACAATTTGTAATATCAGTTGAACTATATGTAAATCGGCTTTGGCTCGCTAATGCCATGCAGAGCAATCCTGGAAACTTGGGTGTCCTATCCTGTACCTATTTCTATCAGGCAAGTTATTTCTTAGCTTTTGTAATTGCCAAGAATAGCTTTTATATATGACAAAATTTTGGGTTTTACTTATAAACGACATTGTTGGCTATAACGTTGAGTTAACAGGCTTAGTGTAGAACGTCTTTCAAAATCGACTGTAAGTCATTAAAATGAATTGAAACTAAATTTTTGTTCCCTCCATTGGCACGGTTAGTGGAGTCACTTTGCACAGGGCATGTAGTTGGAAAGCCTATTTCTAGGTAAAAAATCGTTATAAATGCTCCCTTTTTTATATCTAAAATGAAAAAAAAAACGCTTATCTTTTTTCTAATACAAACATATAAAGAGACGAATGCTAAACATTATTCGTCTTCCAGAAACAAGCTGCATGATTATAATTTATTAACAATCTATTCTTTCAACACTTGTGATTATTATTTTTGGTCCACTAGTATCTGTTATAATGCAACACTTTTCAGGAAGTATAGCGAATTAACCACGAGAATCTATTAAACAGAGTCGAAAATCTATGACTTCTACTTTGAAAAATTTTTTAAAGTTAAATAAGTAATAAAATTAAATAAAGAGTTTAGAGTCTGCACACTGGTTTAGGGAAAAGGCTATCAGTCGGTATATGAATGAGCTAAAGAAAGAAGTGAGCATGAGAGCGGTAATACTTAAATATGGTCGAAATACACTGAGACCGAGGGAAATCTCAAAAACATTCTAATGCAGACTTCGGTCAATTAAATCAATAAAAGGAATACAAAAAGCAGAAAACAGCTACACCAATCGAAAATCTGTGAAATTTACCATAAGAAAGTATAGTTTGGGTAGAGACTACATATAGGTTTTTATAGGGAAATGCAAAAGCTAATAAAATTGTAAGAAAGAAAGTTACGGCTTGACAGATGGCAGCCGAACAGTTTTGTGGAATTAAAATAGTAGTTTGAAAAGAAAAATTAAGGAATACAAAAGACCAGAAGAGGCGGTTATACTTTCTTGTCAAAACAAATCTTAAAATGTCTAACCTTTTACTTGAGAACTATGGAGAAAAAAGATTTTAGTTGTCCTTTATATTTTCTAGAAACAACATAAAAGTAGTAGCAAGAACTGTAGTTTTAATGGATATTTGAAGAGAATTGGAATTTTTACAAGTTATTTGTGATAAGGGAGTGAAGTCATAATAGTACATACTGGATATTTCTGTAGTGTTGATGCATATTGTAGTCGACGCGTTCTATTGGTTAGTGTATTGGATTAATAAGGCGATAACGCCGGGTTCATATCTCAGATCTGAAATCTTACAAAATAAAAGATATATGAAAAAATTATTTTTTTCGGCGACTACATTTCAGCAGTCTTCTGGCAAAAGCTCTGGGAGTAATTGATTTCCATGAAAAAGTTTATCAAATCTGTAGTTTGAAATCGACTTTAAACTGTAAGACTCGATACTCATAAATAAAAACCCTGATAGAGGGTTGTAATAGCCAATTATGTATGTATGTATGTGTGTTGAAAAAACATCTTGATGATTATTGAAGATCAGGTCAGGAATTGTCAGTATTGGTACTTGCTGACATTTTGAAGTTTTGTCACATGGGCAAAACTTGTGGAAATATTATAAAAAGGCTCAGTAAATTGAGGATAAGTGGATGTACTAAAACACCCCTTAAAAGAATTAGTGGGGTCATCAAGTATACACTCAAGTAGTCAAACGCATTTTTGCAAAACCTTAAACGAACTTCTTTTTCCAGCTTCAAAACCAAAATGAAATTGTAAGTACCTACGTTATATGTATTTTTGCCCAGTTCATTTAGTATTTGACACAAAAGCAAACTAATGCTGACGGTATCTGCGTCTACGTCGGTATAAGATATGTAAAAATTAGGAAAGCATGTTCACTTAAAGTTGTGTGTATGAGTGGTGACAGAGATCTCTACGGAATTTGTTATATTTTTCGAGTGTCAATGCCTTACTTTTTTACAAGTTGTAAGTAATACTTCACTACCTCTGAACTTCTTATTATTTATTTATTTATTTCTTCTTACGTCCCATACACAAGAACAAAGTCTCATATTGCAGTATAGAACTCAGTACGAATACATACGAAATACATTATAATATACTTATACAATAGGTTACAAAATTAAACAATTTAAAAAAGATTGATTATAAAATATATAAACAAACATTAATGACATAAAAACATAATTGTTAAAATAAAATTAATTACATAGTAGTATAAAATTAATTTGAAAACAGACAAAGGATATTTTTTTTAAATAAATGCGCGTTACTAATGACTTGAGAGCTGTGGGGGATATCGTTCCAGAGACTTATGGCATGTATAAAGAATTGGTATGTAGATATCCGACTGCCATATCTAAAACAAAGTAATCTTATAACCTTTTCAGAGTGGAAAAGTTCAATCGTTCAAAAAGGTATAGAGGCTGACGCGTGTAAATTATTTTATGCATTAAAATCAAAATCCTTACCTTCATATAATCATCAAGGCACATACCAAAAATTTTTTTTACATACATTGAAATACGATCGAATCTTCTCAAGCCAAATACGTATCGAACTATATTATTAAAAGTCATATTGAGTTTTCTTCTGCTGGTACTGTCACAACAAGCAAAAAGTTCACACCTGTAAAGTAAAGTTGGCACTAAATAGGTCTTAGCAAGAAGTATTCGAATATTCAAAGTCGTGCAATGATGACTATACCAAAGATTTCTTAACATAGAAAATACGCGACCACAAGCAAAATTAATAAGGTTAGACCAAGTGAGGGTGCTGTTAAAATAAATTCCCAAATCCTTAGCAACGTTCACAATCTCAATGGGTTGATCATTCAAGGTCAAGACTGGTCTAGAATTGAGTCTCAATAAGTTCTTCTTGATAATTAAACATTTGGATTTAGAGGGATTTATTATTTACAAAACATTTAAAGAATTTCATATCAAATATAAATCTTATAAGTAAGCCGGTGGCTTCTTTTTGGTGCTACTAGAAAAAGTTTACGGAAAGCTACCCTTACTCTATTAATGCACATGATCATCTCAGCAATATGACTTATAATTTGCTCAGAGTATATCGGTTTATATTTAATAACTGAGAATTTTTACTGTTCGTTTAACGAATGATATTTTCAAACCAAATGTTCACAAACGTTAGTAATCTTTCTTTTGTTCACTAAAATAATTTAGTACCGCCACTATAATGCATTCTATTAATAAAAGTTATTAATTATAAAGAGAAAATAGACGTACGAAACAAAAATTCCGCTCAAGTAAAAGTAAAATAATATCTGTCATCCATAATATCATCCATCGCTGTGTGAATCATTAAAAAGTTCACGTAATATATTGCGTTGTGAATAAAAGGTTTGCTTATTTCTTTATACGCTTTGTTGTTTATATCTTATGTATTAAATGTAATTCTCGTTTAGTAAATAAAATTTTTATCATACGAATCGAGAGTTGGAATAAATTTATACCTATATAGACCCTGATAGGGTTGCTAAGCACCATCGAAATAGCTGCAACGAAAAGCTTATTCCGAATCAAAAATTTTTCTGATTTTTAGAATTGTTTGAAATTAAGGTTGAATAATTATTATAAATTTCTCTCGTAGTAAGAGAAAAGTTGCCAAAGATGACGTACTGCGGAACTACTCTATATTTTTAAATATTAAATATGGCATAATGAAAATTTAAACGCATGGGAATTTAAAAACTATAAGAAAGGTATTTGAAGTTCCCCCTCTACCCAAATTATAATCCGTAGCTGTACTAAAAATTGTTATTTCAGTTTTTTTTTCTTTCTCAAAAGTTACAATCCTGGTTGTTATTGTTTTTTTTTTCATAATTTGTTGCAGTTTTCTTTGGTTATTTTTTCCCTGGATATTAAAGTTATGGTGACAATTTTTCTTTTGTGTTCTCCCAATGTATTCCAGTTTTTTTTTGTCTTTTTTTCTCTCTTATTTAATGATTTTGATAAACTTCTGTAATTTTTTGCTTCAAAACTTGTGCATTCATTTGTTGTTGTCCTTCTCCTAACGTATGGCAGAGAATTTGCTCTTTAACGTTTTTTTTTCTATGCTTGAAATTTTGTTTTTGTTTTTTAAAACAACATGTTGTTTATTTGTAACTTTGAAAAACCGTAACTAAAAAGTAAGCAAGAAAACTATTAATCTTTAAATTTTGGATGTTTTTTTTTCATTTTCTGAGTTTTACTTTAAAAATGTGAGAAAAATGTAAGCAATACTTTGTTAAAATTTAAAGTATTTTAAAAAAAAGAAGACAATCAAATATAATAGTTATGGTCTTATATAAATTTTTGTGTTACTTAAATTTTTAATAATTTATTCAAAAATATTTGGTACTGTGGCATTTCTATTATGTAGGCTGTAGGGCTTGCAAAGCAACTGCTATAAAGAAATAGCGACAGATAGAGAGACTTACTTTCAATATTGTAGCTGCGGTATGAAGAACATATAGTGTCTTTTGAGATTTTTGTTGATTTAACACTAATTCATTTACATTTAAGTAATACTTAAGAGTAACTGCATTTTCGGTAGCAATGGTTTTCAGCAAAACAACTCGAAATGTCTTGGGAAGATACTAGAAGTTTAGTTTGAAATTAAATCGCTGGTGGCATTGCTGACATTTATGGATACACACCACATACAGTTTTCCAGTTTGAGATGGGTGACATTACCGTATGAATTGAGATTAGACAAAACAATGAGCTTAAGTGAAAATAATTAATATTTTGTTAGACAGCCAAATGCTGCAATATTTTACAACAAAGATGCCGAGTAGTGGCTGATATCATCAAATTAAACTCACACGTATACTTACGCTCTTTTGTTTGATCGTCAATCAACCAATAGGAAATCAGCACGTTGAGTGGGGGAGACAAACTACACTTGCAGAACTTCTGTGTCTTATTTTTTTTATCTCACCTTGGGCATCAATATTTTAAAAGCACTAGCTTTCAGACTGTGGCAAGGAGGTTGCAGATGCACTATGAAAAACAACTGTCAATCTATTTAAAAATTTCTTAAAAATCTGAAAAGTAGGTGGTAGATACACTCACAACCTATTCCAATATGTCGAGTGAGTACTCTCTTTCGCTGGCTGGGCGAAAAAAATTTGCTTTTGGTTTATGTACATCAGAATTGTATGCAAATAAGAAAACAAAACAAGAAAAACGTTATTATTTTCATACAAAAACCAATTTCATAATGTCGAAGGCAGCGAAAACAAATGTCAAAATGAGTCACTTGCCTTTTTGCTTTCGTTTGATACAAAACACGAAATAGTTGTAACACATAAAATCACACACTGTACAATAGATACGTACAAAGAGATTTCAGCAAACAAAATTCCAGTACAAAATATTCACATGCTTACACACTTTTTTTAATACAAAAGCACCCGCACCCATACAAACTCTTTTGTTTTGGTTTTATGTCGTCATTTTTTATATCATTAATCTGTGTTGGCTTATTAAGACGATAGCGCCGGGTTTAAATCTAAGCTCTGACATCTTGAAGGAAAAAAAAAAAAGAAATATGAAAAATTTGTTTCCTTCGGCGACTACCTCTCAGCAGTCATCTGGCAAAAACTCTGGGAGTAATTGCTTGCCATAAAAAAGCTTCTCAAATCTGTCGTTCGGAGTCGACTTTAAACTGTAGGACTAGGTACTAATGGATAAAAATTAACACCCAAAATATAAGTGCTGCGAGAAGCTAAGCCGTATCACTGAGATCTATCGATGTGTTAAACGTTGGATGGCCGCTGGAAGTCTATTTGTAATGGATATGTACAAGTAAGCACTTTTGAACAGAGTTGCATTTGTTCGTAAGCAAAATAGTAGTTTATTTTCTATTTTTAAGGAAATTCAATAAAAATTTTCATCTGGCATCACTTTATTTTTACGATACGTAAAAAAGAAAAATAGTGATTCGTAAAAGCAGGCGAAAGACATAGAGAAACCCAAAATAACTTTCTTTCGTGTGTATTTCTTTCGCTCAGTAACTTTTGGTTCGATATTTTGAAATACGCTGTAATGCTCTGATCAGTCAACAACGCACAGTGTGACTTTTATCAGTTTTGGGATGCCAAAATTCGTAACAGTCAAATAAAAGTAGATATGACAATGAAATTTAGCAATAATAATGATGACATGGGTATAACATTGGACACAAAAAATGGGCGTTGTGCGCCTACTGTTTTGGCCACTCCCCATATAAGGTGTATTTTCAAAATATCGTAATTACTAATTTAATAGTACTTATTGGGGCGGAAAGAAAAAAAAATAATTTTAATTTCACTAAATTTTTAGATACACACAATTGCCTTAAATTAGTATTTGTTTTGAGATGATTAATCTATATTTTTGAAAACAAATTAAAATTTCATATTAAAAAAAAGCAATCTGGAAAAACAATAATTACTCCGAGTCAATATCGTTTCCATATTCCGGTACGGATAATAAGCCAATAACTTCTTTTGGTAATGTTCGTCGCTTTCCGCAAGCTGCATATAAAGGGGTCTGACGATATGAGTAATCTGTGCAACAAATCGAAATTACTTTCAATTCTAGATGCTTTTCGGGTAAAGAGTTCTCGATAATTTCTTGCATCTCTGTTTCTGGACTCTTGAGTCTCTTCAGAAAGTTAACCAATAGGAAAAATGAAAGACGCTATTATATCCTTTACGTGAAAAAGAATTTTATGCACACTCACTGGTATATTGTACCATGCATATTCTGATAAGTACAGTTCTCTGATATCTGTGACAAAGCGGTCAAAAATTTGATCACAAACTTTTTTAATTTATGGTGGTCCACATTTTTTCCAATTATACTACAAATGTGATTATGTACGGCATCATTTGTGTTTTCTTTCTTTCTTCTGAGCCAAACATCAAACAGCGCATTTCGTGAAACTGCCATGTTTTTTTGCGAAAAAATCAAAATATCGCAAAAAGGAGCAAAAAGAAGCAAAAACTTATTATTGCATCTGACACTGGATATATAAACCTTCAATGTCCATATAATCATTTAACAGAATTCTACAGAATCGTGCAAGTTTTTCTCTATCGAAAAACAAACATTTTTGGAAATCACTTAATTTTTAGTGATTGCATATTTTCATTGATTAAAAATTAAAATAATAACATTAAACCTTCAGAAACTTACCAGCCTCTGTAGAAAGGTTCCAACTTAATTAAAGCAAAAAGACTTTTGCAAAAATATTTTGCCAAAAAAAATAATTCCACAGCAAATTTAAACGAAAAATGAAAACTATAAACTGTTTTACTGGACTTGTCACAGTGATCAAATTTTGATAACTGTTATCATGTTAATTGTTGTTTTTTTGTTTTGCTTTAAGTACATATTCGTAATAGCTGCACATTTTAGTATTACATATCATAAAATTATTCAAATCAGAGAACATTTTTTTACTTTTGGCATCCTAAAAGTAACAAAAGTCGCAAAGTAACGTGGGCAAAAATCTTACATTCTTATTGCGATTTTGAAGATCCTAGCGGATTTTCTTACAGCAAATGAAGATATTAGTGCGGATTAATAGAAAACGGCAATTGGTTGTAGATTTTATTGAAAAGAATTAGAAACAGAGAAATACGTATTGTATGAGTGTAGGATTTTTTAAATTTTTAGCATCTATAGATAGATGTACATATCCACTAATAAACTTTAAAATCTGTGCTGATGTTCATAGTAGAACTGCTGAACAAAGAGTAAACTTGAAAGGGCTCAAAAGATCCTTAAAACTTTGTTATTTAAGCTAGAAGGAAAATTTATTAACTGAATTGCAACTAAATCGTTTTTTTCAGTGGCACACTCGCCCACAGAAAAATAAAAAAGTATATAAAATTTTTAATCATATGTGACATAAATTTATATGCATATCGATCTGTATATAAAAAATTAGATTGGATTTGAAAGGCAACTTTGGAAAAAATTTTAGAGTAGTTTTGATATATTTTAAATTAAATTTTTATATGCTCTTCAGTTGTTTTCAATATTTTCTATATAATTAAATTATTTTAAAGTTTTCTTATTCTCCTTCTTAAATCAAAATTCCCTCTCGCCTAAAAAGTAAAAATATTATCAATAACACTTTCATGGTCTAAACACAAACTAATTAATTTTGCTATTTGTATAATTTGTCAAAATATTTTCTATTTTTTATTACAAATTCTGCAATCAAAATTAATTATTGACAAAAAAAAAAAAGAAAAACAATTTTTATACTCATACCAATGCAAACCAACAAATACCATAATAATGTGTTCAATACACACTTACATTATATAGCAGTGTTGTGGAAAATGTGTTGCCTGTCGTCGATTTATTTTTAATGCTGTTATACTGCTTGGCTGATTTGGCTGTTTAGGCTGGATGTATGATTATCTCCCCGGACAATAATTAAAACCGCATTACAACAATACCACCTGCTATGAACAAAAATTCGTAAAATCTGATTGTTTTGTTTTCTGTTATTTTTCTATTTTGTTTTTTTTTTTCTATTGATTTTTGTTTTTTTTTTTTTGTTATTTTCAAAAATGTTATTGTTTTACAAACACACATAAAAGCGTTAAAATCTAATAGCAAACGCATAAACCAGAGCATGTCACTGTTGTTTGTGTTTGCCCATAAGTATGCAGTATATGCTCATTTGTTTGTAATTACACAGTTATGCACAAACACAAAATATGCTTTTATTTGTATGTGGGTGCATAACAATAATGTGTGTGGGCATGTGTTTCTAAAAATTGTGTTGACTGTTATTGGTAAAACGCACAATCAGTTTAACAAACTATGTGGCCCAAAAGTGTTGGTGTTTGTACCAGAATCTGGTTATTTGGCTATTGTTGGCATGCTGGTATATGTGAGAGTGTTTTTTGTGGTTTCTTGGTTGTAGACCAGCGGCAATAATAACAACATTTACATCTTGCATGCTGGCTGGGCTTCATTGTTTTTTTTTTTTTCATAAAAATTCAGCCGTTTCTTTATTAATACAAACATGTTGTTGTTATTATGTCAGCTGTTGATATACAACAACTGTTGTTGCTTTTATGTTGATCAATAAATGCAAATAAATACCTGGTTTGTTGCGGTCTTCGACATTAATATGAACACCCTTGTTAAGGTTTAACATTGTGATGCCTAAAGGCAGAGCTTAAAATGTATTGTTCGTTTTATAAATTGAATTGGCAACATTGGCAGTGTAGTAAATGATTTAAAATCTATAGAACATGCAACGCTAAATATTTTTGATTGATTACTGAAGTCGTGCTGTGCTGCATAACTTGGGAAATACTACAAAGGGTTATTAGCTGATAATAGCTTTAAAATTTTAGTTACAAAATAAAATGGATTTTGTCTGGTTAGTTTACAATAGTGTTATTAAAAACTGAAAAATGCTTTAAGCTTTACAATATAGGAAATCAAAAGTCGACTCTTTTATTCTCTAAAATTGTTTCAAAAATTCAAATTCTTAAACTTTTACCAACAATTTTAAGTTAAATCTTCAAGAGGAAGCTAGTTCTTAAAATATCTTCAAGTTTTTATTTGATTTTTTTTATTTCAGACCAATTCTATTAAATGCAGTGCATTGTATTGGAATTTTTGGGAAGGACACAGTACATTTATGACAGAACAAAAATTTTATTTTGTTTTTCTTATATTACTATTGAGCGCCTTAGGAATGAGACAAATTGTTGTGAATTGATCATTCAAAGCCTTCATCCTTGAATGATCAACAGCAATTGCCTCATCGTTGCATGTTGATTGTGTGGTGAATTTCTTCGCTAAGTAGGTTTAGCTGTTATATGGTACTTCCCGATTAGTGGCGCTTTTCTCCTGATTATCGTGTTTTGTGGACACTGGTTAAGGTGCAATAGAGTGGAATGTTGGGGAGCGGGTTCTTTGTAGATTTTATTCTTGGGGAGAGGGGAACAAATCTCTTATAATTTTTTTTTAATTGTAATTTTGAAAAAACCGCAAACTAACTTTTTAGTTTTCACCTTTGCTGGGATTTTGACCTGGGCCGTTTGAGTTTTTGTGGGAGCGCTCTAACCACAATTATCCTGTAGAATTAGGAGGTTTCGCATGTACACTGAGAGCCAGGCGGCTATTACCTCTCTGAAATATCTTTTCACTATTACCCGTACGTTACTTTAATGCCAGTTGTCGTTAAGGCTGGTGGCGGAATATTTCGCTATCGGACTCATTTGGGTACCGGGACATTGTGATATACTTAATAGCTTCGTGGCGAATGAAATGGTTAGACAGAGTACAACGGCACAGGTTCCTCTTGCTGACGAAGGTGTTAGTATGACGTTCTTCACTTGTCTTCTGAGTCTCAGGAGCTAGGCCAGTGATTTGTTATTAAGAAGATGATGACAGAGTCTTCCTTGTCAACAGGCAAAATAGTTATGGCAGACTGGTGACCAAAGGCGGGCTGGTCAAATGTTGAATCTGCCTAGGCGGAAGATTTCGGCTGTGGTGGGCATGTTCTCACGTGGTCCGTCTGGGATATGGTAGCTTTACTTTATGTAATTATTGTCTGCAGGAAGAGGAGAAGATAATTAATTTTTTTAATTTTTTTTATTTTTAATGCTAGCACTCAGGGGACGGACACTACTCATGCTTCTGGAGTGTCCAGTGCTTTTTGGTCTTAGCTGGAGGATCCTGTAAAAGCAGCTTATGGATGCCAGCTCGATTCTGGATATTTCAGTGTGTTGTGTGGGTCGCTTCGTTGACGAGGCAGGCCTGTGATTTAGTGATATTTGGTCATTATGAAGACAAGGTCACTATCTTGTGCGGCATCACAATAGCTTAATTTAACTTTTTCTGTAGAATTGTTGTAATTTGTGGCAGCTTCGCATGAAAAGCATTTTATTAAACCTGGTATATTTATTGCTCCAAAGTAAACAATAATGTGACTTCAGATGTTTATCATTTAATGTTTTCTACTGTTTCTTATGGTTTTAAAGACTCAGAGTCCAAGCATCTAAAAAATTTAAGAACTCGTAAGTTTGAGTAAGTATTTCCACGTACAGGAATGGCACACTTAGCCACTGTGTACATCAAAGATGCCCAGTAGTGGCTGATATCAACAAATTAAACTCAAACGTATACTTAAGCTCTTTTGTTTGATCGTCACTCAAACGGCCGTGGGGGGTCGTGGCATAGTGGTAGAGCGCTCGCACAGAAACTCACACGACGAAGGTTCAATCCCAGCGAAGGACAAAATTATAAAAATAAAAATTTGCGGTTTCTAAAAATTACAATTTAAATTAAAAATTAAATTAAAGAAAATAAGAGGTTCCCCCCCCCCCTCAAGTAAGACCATCGGCAAGAAACCGCCCCCTGATATTTATAATACATTCCACCAGAAACCAATGATCAGAAGTACAGCGCCACCTTCTGGAAGCTAATCTACTAAAGATGCACACCGTTCACATTCAAACATCCACCGACAGATGAGGCAATTGCTGTTTGATCATTCAAGCGTGAAGGACAAATTAACAGCAGCTTGTTTCATCAGCAAAAAAAGGCGCAAAATATACAAACATTTATAAAAAAAAAAAAACCTTCTATCAGCCATCTTCACATTCCAATACAATGCACTGCATGAGTAGGGGTTCACCCCTGAGTATTGGTCTTAAAAAAAAAAAAACCAATAGGAAATAAGCATGTTGAGTAGGAGAGACAAACTTCACTTGCAGAACTTCTGTATCTTATTTTCGTCACTCTCACTAATACTACTACCTTGGGCATCACTGGTGTACAACGACCTGCTAATATTTTACTATAAATAAGGCTGCAAGAGTATAGAGATATAGAAATAAAACCATATGTTTGCTTAACTGGCAGAAGTAATAAAATTTGTTAAACAATTTTTATCATCAATTCTGTTTTATTTTAATGAAAACAGAACTTCATTTATTTTGCATTTTTAAAACTTTATAAAAGTAATCAATTAATTTAATGGTTGGTTACTTACAAACCCTGGAATTAAACTCAGTTGTTTAAAATACTCCTACATAATGCAAAGAATGAGCACAATCTGAATTAATGTGCAGACAGACAATAACAAAAACAAATTCCCGTGATTTTGAAAAAAATAAAAAATTTACTAAAATTGCTAAAAATTTGGTTTTCTGGTTTAGAATGTTAGACAAAGAGACGACATAAGGCGGTAACTGGGGAATAGAAATGTAAACTTCAAATAACAACAACGAATTGCATTATAAGTGTAGGTGTGTTGCTAAAAATGTTGAATGTGTGAAAATTATTGGTATATTTGCCATTATGGCTACTGGCTGGCTTTTGGTGTTGTTTGTGTGCTTTAAAAGTATAGCAATAAACACTCCACACATTTACAAATGCTTTCACATTTTTCACAGTATTCCGATTATAAAAACTAAAACCACGGATTTAAACAAATCCTTTTTTAAATGACAACTATTTGTACTTTATTTTGAGTTTTATGTACAATCATAACACAACAATAATTATTATTGTAATGAACAACATTGTAAGCAGTACAATAACAACAACAGCAATAGTAACTTAACAATAACAACAAAATCATTTTAAATATTATACCCAGAAGACATAAAAAAATATAGAGACTCTATTAAAAATGGTCATTAACTTCCACTTGATCAATATCGTAAATGACAAAAACAGCTGCCACATTGGCAACACAGCAGTAATGACAACACAATGCTCGTGCACAACCACAAGTAATTGAAGTTTAATGTGAATGCGTTCTAAAAAAAAAATTGTCACTTTCAGTTCATAATTTTTATTGAACGATAGGGAATGGCAGTCTATAATTTTGTTGTTATTTATTTATTTATTTTTATTTTTTGCTGGTGAATAATAAAAGTATTTACGAGTATACTATACGACTACATGGTAGAACTAAATCACTTTCATTCTTTTAACCTTTTTTGTAAAAACAAAGATTACTGACTACTCTAGCAGGTATATTTAAATGCTCATTAAGTGTAATAAAACCCAAAGGATTATGCTTCTTTTT
Organism: Metopia argyrocephala; assembly: GCA_963576795.1. Taxonomy (NCBI): domain Eukaryota; kingdom Metazoa; phylum Arthropoda; class Insecta; order Diptera; family Sarcophagidae; genus Metopia; species Metopia argyrocephala. The sequence goes on from OY756209.1 coordinate 5,946,424, forward strand.
TCATTTTTGTTTTTTGTTTAAAATAATAAAAAATTAATTTTTTTTTAAATGATTCCAATTGAAGTTTAAATTGTTTTTAAATTGAAGCAAATAAATAAATAAATGCTTAAACACTAGAGCTTAGGCATTTAAAATCAATACTTTGGGGCATAATTTTATTTAAATTTAGTTGATTTGAAAACAAACAAATACAAAATATGAAATCTAATAAAATATTAAATTAAATAGCAGTATAACGGTAATGTGCAACAAAACTGTGTTATTTAAAAACTGATGTGTACTAAGAAATGATTTAAGATGTTATTCCTCTGAAATAAGTAGTTAAAAATCAGCAAATTTTTGTAGAAGAGAACAAATAATTTAGCCTCTGAAAGAAGAGCTAAAGCAGACGAAAGGTATAAGGAAAGTCTAGCCTTTGGTTTACCCTTAAGGTACAACTATTTAAATAGCAGTCATTATTTTTAAAACTTATCGCCAAGCATAAACTTTGTTATAGTTTTTATTTTCGGCAAAGCAAATATAATTGCTAGACTTTGCGATCTATTTTCGAGTCTACAGTTTGTTCAGCATAACCATTGATTTCGTTATGAACATCATCAGGTCTTAAATTTTATTGTTGGATATGTCCACTAGTGATACAACTAATACATCGTTCAAATAACATACAATATTTGATTTAATATTTGTTGAGACAGCAGGCACTTTCTATAAACGTATATATCTATGATCATCAGCCTTAGAAAACGAGCCTTCACAATACTCGTACAATGACTCGGAAGAAAATCCTTCAAAAATTTTGGATTTGGTCTCTTATACTTGAAATTGTCCGGATGGTGTCTTATTTGTGAACTGATTACTTTTAATAAAATTCATCAGTTTAAAATGAGCGGAATTAAACGAGTGAGCATTGTACCTTCTATAATAACTAAATATTGGTTTGTGCATATGTATACTTGATCTAAGTGCCTTGATGTAAATACGAACTATCAGTCAAAATGTGGGCGGAATTGGACACGTCAGCCCATAAGAAGTATCTATTTCTTTTCATATATCTTAAAAATCATAATACTGATAGGTTTGAAATTTGGTACAAAGAATTTCGTTTTCATTACCTTCTCCTTACCAGGCTAACAAGCTGCAGATTTAGAGAGCCTTCCCACCTCCACTCATTTTAACCGTGGCAAGCATCAGCGTATGCTTAAGAATAACCCACCAACGCACATAAACCCTGCCAATATATCCATGGGTAGGTAGTCTACCCTAATTGTATGGGAAGAAGATAAATTAGAAGCTACGATATTTCTGGACAAACTACCTAACTTTACCATAGTGGATACAATCGTCACACGCAGTTTCCTTATGCCTTCGCTGAAGAAACAGATACGCCAGAAACCAGCGAAAACGTGTCGTTACAATATAAATGTGATATTAACGTTTTTATAGGATGTTTTTCATATTTTTATATAAAACTTTTTATTCTTTTACTTTGCTTTAAATATATAGATGATGTTTTAAATATTAAGTTGGTAGCACTTCTTTATCTCGAAACCAATTTAATAGCTTATATTTACTTTTCGTTTAGTTTGGTTTGATATTTTATTGTAAATAGGCGTACACTAGATTAAATTAAAAATAAAAAAAAAAATTGTTTTATAAAAGTAATGATTCTGTTCATTAAGTTTATCGTATACTTTCTTCATATGGTAGGCATAATGGTCCTTCATAAAGGTTGGTTAAAGAAACAATTGATGGTTTTTAGGTTTCGTATACCCAAATAGCTGGCTACAGCAAACCGTTAACGAGTGTCGGTCGGCCTCAACATTACTTTCGAGCGTTCTCTGCTTAACGAGCATCTTCTACAGTTGTTAACACCAATGATGATGACAAGCTTTCATCAACCCAAAACTTTCTAGGTTATCCTATTTGTCTTCTATGCCGACGTTCAGTAAGCTTATCATCACTACGTATAGTCTTACTGATAATGATCAACTTGTGAGATACCAAAGAGTAGTTCTCACTCTATGTAGTATTTGAATAGGAATGCATTGGAGAAGAGCCAAATAAATCAATTCTTCACCATTATTAGCACCAGAACTTTTGTTCTTGTACTTTATGGAAGATTTTACGAAAGGATCTTGGCTTAAGCAGGAACTTTTTTTTTATTATTTATTATTAATTCCTTTATATCATTATATAACAAATTAAAGTTGCCTCAGCGTCACGTGGACATTATTGAGGCGAGCTGGTAAAATATTTACATATGTACAATATATAATACTAGCTGAACCCGGTGTGCTTCGCTACCCCCTCGTTATATAATAAAATTAACGGCGGTGACGTGGTTAATAGCGATATGGCGACGTAAACAGTATTAAGAGCAATATACTACTAAATAAAAAAAATCTGTTGGAAAGAACAAATTTATACAGAGAACAAAAAGTTTAAAACTTTCAAATACAATTTAGCGTAAGAAATGTTTATTTATACCTCACCTCTAGTATAATGTGTATACAATCTGAAGTAAATCTGTTAAAAACTATATGGGAGCAATTACATAATTTTAAAAAAGTTGGCGTAAAAATGGGCGTGGTCGAAAAAAAGTACCCTATTAATCATGCCCGAGTCCCAGTTTAATGCTGTGAAAATTTCAGGAAGATCGGTCTAGAGGTTTGGTCTCCTATAAGGTACAAACAAACAAACAAACAAACAAACAAACAAACAAACAAACAAACAAACAAATAAACAAACACACATTCAATTTTATATATTTAGATATTAAGATATTTATCTAATAATGTGTATAATTTACAAAATAAAAGAAGTAAATAAAAATAGTAATATATTTGCACAAAATTTAATTATTAACTTATAAGATATTGTATACGATTGCTGTAAATTATACGAGAAGAGTTTCTATGTCTTGAAGCAAATATTCCTTTATCCTTTTCTTGAAAATTGAAATTCGTTGTATATTTTTAATATCTTGAGGGAGATTATTAAATTCCATACTACCCATATATTCAATGCGTTGCTTTGTAGTTTCTAATCGACATTTTGCTATCGTAAGATTCATATTGTTTCTGGTATTGAATATCGTTTGATTTTTATGAAATGAAATTGTATGGCGACCAATATTATGGGTTGACTTAAAAACATAAAGAAGTGACTGTAGGTTATATAGTCTGTATATAGGAAGAATTGTTTTTGATCAAACAAAAATTTTATGCCTTGGAAATTCAGTGAATAGACTGCATGTTAAACTGTAGTTGAATGAGTATGCAAATAAGCTGAACTGGTGCATTTAAATTGAAGATAATTCACAAGTTTTCGTTGCGTTGAAATAGCTTGCTAATGCCAATTCTGAATAATATGGGGAAATTTTTAAAACTTTTTGTAACTCAATTCAATGCCATTTCAACAGAATTGAAATACATGAAACAACTTACGGTACTATAGATTTATTTAGACAAATAAAAGAAAAAATTTGCTTTTATTTTTAAGTTAGTGGTAAAAAATGTAGTGTAATTTAAGCCTCTGGTTCAAACCCCAGTTCTGACATATTGAAAGAAAAAGAAACATGAAAAAAAATATTTCTTTCGGCGATTAGCAGTCTTCTGGCAAATGCGTCTGAGAGTAACTGATTGTCACGAAAAAGGTATTCAAGTCTGTCGTTCGGAGTTGACTTTAAACTGTAGGTCCCGGTAATCATGGAAAAAAATTGAAACAGACAACATGGGTGCTGCAAGAAGCTAATCCGTAAACCTGAAGCAGGGTCGTTATAGCAAATTATGTATGCATGTACGTATTAAATCCATTGGTTTGTGGTTTCTTATATGGGATGTAAAATCTCTTGTCTAAGTCGATAAACTAAATTTCAATATTCAAAGGGAAATATGTCCGTTAACGGTTTTGAAAATACCAATCGCTAGTTGTGTCGGCAATATGTTTGTTATCATATATAAACATTAATGTCATAAAATCTTCTATACAATAAACCCCTTGCCTTAATATTAAATATAATTTTTTTAGAATTCAGGGGCCTTATTCTGTAATTCTCTTAAGCTAAAATGCTAAAATTTTGGGTTTTGAAATAGTCTGTGCGTTAGAATACATAAAATTAAAATGTTTACAAGTAATAGGCATGAAGTTTTGAAATTACAATAAGCATTCAAGAATTCTATTCGTAGCCAAAAAGTCCTAAATCAAGTTTATAAATTTTCAGCGATAGAGTTTTAGCTTAGGAGAGTTACAGAATAAGGCCCCAGGTCTCTTTTCAATCAATGCTGTAAAGGCTTATTTTTGTTTAATTTAGTTTTTGAAATTATATAACAGATAGAAATACACGATTTTTGAGTTAATAATGCAGAAATGTGAGGCGAACGTCAATTTAAAACATTTCTAAAAATTGTATTTTTATCTTATTTTTTTATCCAGGGGTGACCAAAAGTGTCTTTTACTTTTAATATAAGCTTACTTACTTACTTACTTAGCTGGCCATAACAACCCGTTAACGGGTTTCGGCCTGCCTCAACACTAGTCTCCAGGCGTCTCTGCTAAGCGCACGCCTTCTCCAGTTGGTCACACCAATTGATGACAGGGCTCCATCTACCTGGTCTTTCCAACGTAAACATGGACGTCCTCTACGCCGACGTCCAGTGACCTTCGCATCGAAAACCTTTTTCGCTGGAGCAGATTCTTCCATCCGAACAACATGGCCGAGCCAGCGCAGCCGCTGGATGTTAATGCGCTGGACAACATCTACGTCGCCGAGGAGCTCATACAGCTCATAGTTGGTCCTTATGCGAAACTCATCGCCTTGCTTCAGTGGACCAAAGATCTTGCGAAGAATTTTTCTCTCAAACACTCCCAGGACCGCTGCATCGGCACAAGACAGCGTCCATGCTTCCGCACCATAGAGAAGCACCGGAAGAATAAGCGACTTGTAGAGTGTTAACTTCGTCGCACGAGAGAGGTCTCTGTTACTAAACTGCCTACCGAGACCGTAGTAGCACCTGTTGGCCAGTGTAATTCTTCGCTTGATCTCCAGACTGACATCATTCTTGCTGGTAATGGCGGTGCCAAGGTAGATGAACTCTTTGACCACATCGAATGTATAGTTGCCGGCTGTAACCTGGGAGCCGATGCGATCAGCATCCCTACTCGTCGACAACATGTAATTCGTCTTGCTCTCATTTACCGCCAGACCCATTTTAGCAGACTCTCGTTCAATAGCATTAAAGGCTGCGGTGACATCTCGCTTGGTATGCCCAATGATGTCTATGTCGTCGGCATACGCAAGGAGCTGGACACTTTTATTAAAAATAGTGCCATTACGATGTACAGCCGCCTTTCGCAGAACACTCTCCATGACGAAGTTGAAGAGGTCGCAGGATAAGGGATCGCCTTGTCTGAAACCTCGCACGGTATTAAAAGGCTCGGAGAGGTCTCTTCCTACCTTGACGGAGCTGCAGGAGTTGCTCAGCGTCATTCTGCATAGCCTTATCAGCTTAGCAGGAATACCGAGCTCAGACATTGCGGCATAAACGCGATCCCTTATTGGGCTATCGAATGCTGCCTTATAGTCGACAAAAAGATGGTGTGTGTCGACTTGACTTTCATGGGTCTTCTCCAGGATTTGGCGCAGTGTGAATATCTGGTCAATGGTGGACTTACCAGGTCTGAAGCCGCACTGATAAGGTCCAATCAGTGAGATGGCGAATGGCTTCAGTCGTTCACACAATACGCTCGTAAGAACCTTATATGCGATAGGGAGGAGGCTTATACCCCTGTAGTTGGTGCATATCGTGGGATCTCCCTTTTTCAGGATGGGACAGAGAGCACTAAGATTCCAATCGTTGGGCATACTTTCCTCCAGCCATACTCTGCAAATGAGCTGGTGCATGCACCTAACCAACTCATCGCCTCCATACTTGAAGAGTTCAGCTGGCAAACCATCAGGTCCAGCTGCTTTGTTGTTCTTCAGCCGCCATATGGCAACCTTGACCTCTTCATGGCTGGGGGACGGGATCTCGACGTCATCGTTAATGATTGGGTCCGGCACAGCATCTCTAGAGGCGGAATTTGTGTCGCCATCGCCCTGCAATAGATTAGAGAAGTGCTGTCTCCATAATCTTAGTGTTCCTTGTGCATCTGTAACCAGGTTACCATGTTCGTCTCTGCAGAAGGTTGCTCCGGGCTTTAAACCAGTAGTAAGACGCCTTATCTTTTTATAAAAATTTCGAGCATCATTTCTACTCCTGCATATCTCGATTTCCTCACGATCACGCCTTTCTTGCTCTCTTTTCTTCTTTCTAAATAGGCGTCTCTCTTCCCTCCTCTTTTCTCTATACGCCTCCACCGTTGCTCTTGTAGTGGTGGACTGCAATGTTCGTCTATAGGCAGCGTTCTTTGCTGCAGTGGCCTCACGGCACTCTTCATCGTACCATTGGTTTCTGCGGGGAGGACGCTCAAAACCAAGAACTGTTTCGGCAGCGCTGCGCAGGGAGTGAGCGATGTGAGACCACTGTCCACCAATACTTTCGAGAGAGGATGGGATGTAATTGAGCTCGTTAGAAAGACGATCGGAAAACGACCTGGCTGTCTCTTGTGATCGCAGCTTTTTGATGTCCAGCTTCCCTTGCATACTAGAACGTGTCGTATTCGACGCGCATATACGCAGTCGCATCTTGGCTGCGACAAGATAATGGTCCGAGTCGACATTTGGACCTCTAAATGTGCGCACGTCTAGTATGCTGGATACATGCCTTCCATCAATCACAATGTGATCAATCTGGTTGTTGGTAGATCGATCAGGAGAGAGCCAGGTGGCCTTATGGATATCGAGATGCTGGAACCTGGTGCTACAAACTACCATGTTTCGCGCCGCGGCGAAATCGATCAGTCTTTAATATAAGCTTGTCTGAATTAAAATATTTAAACATATTTATCTCCAAATCGATTTTTTTGAGTTATGCCACTCTTCTCGCAAATTAGCGATATATACTTTTTATTATATTAAAGTCAATATTTAGAGTTCAACATCTTAAGAATTTGAAATTTTCTTAATAAAAAAAAAATTTTAAAAAAATCTCTTGTTTTTCTTTTAGTTTTTTAGTACATTTTATTATATTTAATTTTCAAATGTAAATGTAAAAATATTTGCAGATTTAATGGAGAATTTAAATTCTTTTAAATAAACTTATATTTAAAAATAAATCGTTTTTTTTTTTGCTTTCGTAGCCGTTTTAGTTCCTCTAAAATAAACTTGCAATTCTTGCTCAACATTCAACAAATACTTTTGTCTTTTAGCCTTTAAATATTATCATTTATTTTCTGTGTTTTTTTTTAATGTTTCCGTTCAACTTTTCCATTCTATGGCTTTTATCAGACAGACTATTTCTCTGTCAACCACTCACTACAGGCACACTTTCGCAAACACACCAAAAAATTCACATAAATTTTTACTTTTCTTCCCTTTACTTTCCGGAATTTTGCTGTCTTTAGCAGTCTCAGAAATGCGTACCCTCTTTATAGAAGACAATTTTTTTTCTTCAATAGAAAAAAAAAAACAATAAAATAAATAAAATACATTTTAATGTTTCCTGTTCCTAGTTATGGGTGTCTGTTTGTGTGTCTAATGGTTTACATACTCGTATATAAAAGGAGGCTTGCAGTATGTACGTAGGAATATTTATTTTAGCTACTGCATGTTGCATGTATCATATGCATGAGTGTGACGCTGTTTCAAATGCCTGTTTGTGGAAATATGAGCGCATTCATGTGCATTTAAATTCAATTCAATTCCTCTATAAATTGTATTTAAGTTGCACTTATACTCGTAAATTTTTTTTTTTTAGTTTCAGTTTGTTTGTCTTTTATTTTTTTTGACGAATTTCCTTTAAGTGGAGAGAAAAAGATTTCTATGCAAAACATATTCACAAGACTTTTTCAATATATGGAAACAATTTTTTTAAAGAAATTTATTTAAATTTTGTTAAGAGCCGACAAACTTTAATATAAAACGAAAAGTTATTTTCAAAAGAAGTATTATTCTTTACAATAGACCCTTTACTGAAGATCTATAAAGTTTCTTAACAAAAGTTTTTTAATAAGCTAAAGATTTAAAAAAGGAAAATTTTCCAATTTTATAATTTAAAGACTTCTATTAAATAGTAATTTGAAAGCCTCAAAGTAAGTATTATCAGAAAAAGAAGAAAAAGAAAACAGTTCATGATTTTGTATACCAATAAAGAACCTTAAACATTTTATATAGTTTTACAAATAATATAGAAAAGAAAAGTGCGTGGTAGTGGTGGTAGTAGATGTGATTAGAACGCTCGCACAAAAACTCCTCCCCCACTCCAAGAAGACCATTTACTAAGAAACCGCTCCCTGACATTCCATTCTACTTAACCTTACCTTAACCTTTGACAACGAAAACCGAATGATTATTAGAAAAGCGCTACCTATTGGAAAGTAGCAGATAACAGACCAATACTCAGGGGTAAACCCCTACTAAATGGCTTTAATTGTATTGGAATTTTTGTGGAACGGACAGTACATTATAAAAACTGAACATATATTGTGTTTTTCATATATTATTAAGCACCTTACCACATTGTTGCATGTTGATTGCGGTGAGTGCCTTCGCTAAGTTGGTTTTTAGCTGTTTTCTGCTACTTCTCAATAGGATGTGTATGATACCAGAGTTTTAAAGATATTTTATTTTATTTTAAAGTCTTTTCTCTATATGCGTATATGCTTTCACACCAAACCTTGTATATATTTGTAAATATGGGTGTAAGTGTTTGAAAATTAAAAACTAAATAAGAAAATCCTACCGTATTTCACGCTGATTTTCACAACGTCAACACAAGCAACATAGTAAGTAAAATAAAAAAAAAAGATTTATTGCGTGTAAATGGCAAATAGTTATTGTTGCCGAAATAAGAATCCTTATGCAAGGCAACTGACGAAAATAAGGCGATAGTGTTTAAAGGTTTTATACTACAAAATACGAAGTAGAGATAAATAGAAAAAAAAAATACCAATAAAGTTTTAACACATGTAATGCCACAACAAATAACAATAACATCAAAGATAAATAAAGTGAAAAACCTTTTGTAGTAACAATGAAAACTACAAGAAAAAGAAAGAAGAAATACTACAAGTAACTAGCAACAGGATCAAAAGGAAATGCTGAAAACACCTGTAAATATCCCCAAAGAAAGGTAAAATAGTGAAACAAAATTTAAAGGCAAAGCTGTATTTTTGCACCACATACACATACTTTCTAAAAAGCAATTGTCCTCCTAGATTAAGCAAAGAAAATGGCATACTACTTAACTTACTTACTTAATAATTCCCTGTACAAAAAGTTACATTATAAAAACCCATAAAAGCAATAACAAAAAGACAAACTAAAATATATGTATATATAGTTTAAGATTTAAAGCTATATGCTGTGTGTGTGTATAAATGCTCCTATACAATATTAATATACAGACTCACAAAATGAATATTTAAAATTAAATTTTGTGAGACTAAAAGGTCACTATATGCCAGACATATGTGCCCATAATTATGAAAGTGGTCTAAGTCAAAATTTAAAAAAAATTAGTTTATTAGTTATTTCATACCACATTATTTCAAACTAAATTTATTCAATGTAATTTTTACGAAATTGTCAAAAATTAATTATTAGATAGTGTTTCTAATTTCAACATTATATGAAATTCATTTAGTAATAATTATGAAAGTGGTCTAAGTCAAAAATTAGACCACAAATTTTTGGTATCGGATCATTCCTTTCTGCCGAATGACCGTGTTTTTGGCTTAATAGAACTGAAAATAAAAAAGCAAATTCCTTATACAACCCTGAGGTTTATTATAAATTGATAGAAAAGTGCAGAAGAAGAAATAAATTTTGGATAAAGCGAATTTCGCAGCCGGATTTTATTTCAACGATATCAGAATCAATAACAAGAAGAGTAAAAAATATCGCGGGTGAATTTGTCTCTTACCTACAAATTCAATGGATGAGATTCTTGAAAAAAGAATCTTATAAAAAGTTTTGTAAAACTTCTTTAGATGATTCTAAATGTCACGTTTTGGATCTTTCTCCTATAAGAGGAAGACCAAAAACATACGGAAATATTACATTACTTCCATTATGCAGCATCATTAGACCAGAATCGGAAAAAACATAAAGATATTTTGAGTTTACTACCGTACATCTTTCCAGTTTTTCAGGAACATTTTAAGAAGCTTAAATACTCGCAATATTGATAAAAATGGATTACTGTTGAAAAATAATTAACAAATGTTCAGTTAAATTATTGTTTTAAATAAAACTCAAAGTTCTTTATTGCTTTAGGTCATTTATGGGACATTCACTTAATTTTCAAAATGGTCTAAGTCAATTCAAACTTTGAAAACAATATTATCGAATTAAATTCACACAAAACTTCATATTCGTAATAAATTTCCATTAATTAAGACTAATAAAATTATAAATTAAAATGTCATATAATGTAAAAACATTTTTTAATTTATTCAAATGTTAATCATTAAATATCTCGAAACATGAAATATATGACTTAGACCACTTTCATAATTATGGGCATATATAAATATTTACTAGAGGCGTCATTTTAATTAGTCATTTGGCTGTATCAACAATAAATAAAACGTATTTTGGGAGGTTCACACATACACCAATACAGATAATTGTAAAACTCTCTTCAACACGCTTAATTTCTTAAATATTCTTAATAATATACCGTTGCAAATACAATTCAAAATTATGACGGTGGACAATAAAAGAACAATCTTTAAACAAAGGACAACTTTTTGAAGGAATACATAATATTGTTATCGATTACTACATAAGTATTGTAATTATTGTTATTATTTTTATTTTACTATCAATAATGATCAATATCAACTTACATATATAAAAATTTCAATATATATACATACACGCACGCTAATGTGAACACCGCATTATATGAACACCGCTTAATGTGAACATATTTTTTGCTTCATTGACTATTCTAAAAGATGAATAAATGTAAAAAGCCCTATAATTTGGAGAGAATTTTCTTCTTTTTTAATATGAAACCTAAAAATTCTGTGTTTATTAATTGCGGGATCGCCGTTTTAGGTGTACATGTGCATATATTGTATGTACATATGTATATGTATGTGTAATTATGAACATATTCATACGTATGTATAAATGTAAACAAATTTAATTATAATTTGATGTAATTTTAAAAATAAAAAATTCATAAATATGTCTTGATTTTTGTTTACAATATGGTATAATTCTGTTTTAAAATTTTCGGTATTCAGAAATGTGAACAATTCGTAAAAGTGAACACCGCCAGTTTTAATTAGTTCACATTAGCGAGCGTGCACTGTAGTTTGAGATTTTACTAGTAAGCATTGTAACAAATAAAAGCTTATTCTAGATTGAATTTAAAATGCATACATATAAAGACATTAAGGGAAAAAGATAGCAAAAAACCTTATTGAAATTTGAAGAAATTTTTAGGTCTACCCTTTAGACAACTTTAAGGTAAGTAGTTGGTGATACTACAAATTTCTTACTAAAGAATAACTTGAAAACCTGTAGCGATTTTTAAAGCTTTGTGTCATATTGCTGACTGACTACAGCAATAAATATGTTCTGATTACATTTGCTGTGTTATCTCTTTGTTCAGTAACGCCTTCTTAAGTTACAAATGATCTTTAAATTCTTATTTTGTATAAATTGAAGTTTCTAAATATGTGTCTTCGCACATCTCTTTGACCACATTTGACAACCGTATGTCATTATTGGTCGTATGCACATTTTATACAGCAAGATTTTATTTTTCCACTTTAAGCAAGACTTTCTGTTCAAAACAGGTTATAAGGCTCTGCCACAACGAATACCTTCTTTTTTGTATGTTTGGGTAATGTGGTGTTTACATCATAACTTTTTATCTTAAAAAACACTCATATATTTAATTGTTTTATTTAGAGGAATTTCAGTTCCATTTATAGTCAGAGGATCTGTGGTTATTCTTTTCGGTGGTTTATTATAAGGAAAAATTATAGCTTGTGTCTTTGCTTCGTTAATTTTAATTTTCCACTTGGTGAAATACTTCTGAGCATACGGGAAACATTTTTTCAAGTTCTTGACTATTGCATTAGATACTTTGCCCGTTGCTATTATTGCAGTATCAGCGACATTCAAGGCTGCCGAACGGTTTTTAAATATTCTAAAGCCTGCTATATAAATTGAATATAGAGTAAGAGATAGGACTGACCCTTTTGGCAACTCGACCAGAATATTTCTCTGTGAAGAGTATTCGCTGTCAATAATCCCAACAAATGATCTTTCCTCTAAAAAGCCTCTAATAATCTTGGGTAGCCAAACATTTTTTATATATAAGAGCATTAGGCCACACTGAGTCAAAAGCCTTTTCTATATCTAGAGAGAGTATCCCTGTGTTTTATGGTCATTTTTATTATCTCTTATGGATTTTACAATGCGTTTTACTTGGTGAACTGTTGAATGTTGCTTTCTAAACCCAAACTGCTCATCTTGTATTTATCAAATAATTATTTATAATTTCATATATGTATTGTATATCATTTATTTCTTGAATTTCTAATTGGAATCATTTTGAATCTCTATTTTCATAAATCTCTAATTATTATATCAGTCTTGAAATCGTAAAACTGGTTTTTTTTATAAGAATTAATATTCGTAATTATTATTTACAAACACCAGCGAAACTGAACTAGTTAAGGCTCCAATAGA